>OY787665.1:35470220-45470220 GCA_963678985.1 Spisula subtruncata
TACACATTTCTTGGAATGATTCGAAGTTCAGTGCACAAGAACTGTAATTCTACTTTGCATGGCAGGCAACATATCTGACTCAGAGCTTTTATTTCTATCTACCATTAAAAAGAAGTAAATGGTTCAATTTTGCATTTAAAATAAATGCAGTTCTTCTGTAATTTCATCAAGCTAACAAAAGGTTGTTGATTTTAAGTAACTATATGCTGATTTCTTGTGTATTTCCAGTTTGTGGTTGGTCCAGAGACTGAGGCGAAGAGAAAAAGGAGTGTGTTTTAATGTGAAGTTTCTTGTACACTGAAAATAAAATTAAGACAAATACTTGGTTTGTATATATTGTATGTCTCAAATTCAACTGTGGTATACAGCGTCATAAGAATCTAGGTATTGAGATCACTGTCTGCCAGTGTCTTAAGAAGCATTGTATATCAGTAAAAGACCATTCAACAGTAAGTGTATGTTGATCACTGGAATATTTTTTAACCAGATTTTCTGACGAAAAAAGGTTTATATAAGAAGTGCGATTTCAGATTCAGAAGGCAGATTGGGGGCATCCACTCTTCGTTTACAATGGATAACTTGTAAAAGGGCCACTTGGTATTGAACTCAGGGCTAGTGAGGTCAATGTCACTGTTACTTGAAATAGAGTAACTAATTCCACTCAAGTGTGCTGCTTTGCATTGAAATATCATGATGAATCCTGCTGTGTTGGTAGCTTGACTGCTATAAAATCGGGTTTACTGGCATTCCCATGTATTTTCCATTTATCATGTGTTAGATGGTCCTATGATCTTACGGAAATAATTGAACCTGGAGTGGATGTAGGAATGAAGTATGAATTTTTCTACGTTTAGGACCTAACGTATGAAAAACGTACGTTTGGGACCTAAACGTATGAAAAACGTACGTTTAAGCCGCAAAATTTCAGTAGTAAATGCATTAAAGTCATTCATACGTTACACGTACGTGGGCAATTTCATACGTTAAACGTACGTTACACGTATGAATTTCATATGAAAGCTAACGTACGTTTTTCATACGTTGGGCCATTTCATACGTTAAACGTACGTTACACGTATGAATTTCATATGAAAGCTAACGTACGTTTTTCATACGGGGGCTTCATCTCATGAATTTCATACGTTAACTCGCGTATGAAATTCATACGTTACACGTATGAATTTCATACGGGGCACTTTTTGCTGTGTAGCTAGTACTGAATTGGTTATGATACAGTGATATGTACCAACATAGACATCTGATACCCGTACTGAGTAGTAATGTGTACGACATAAATCCTGTGAAATTTGTAGCTGGCAGTGTTTTAAACCACAATAGATTCGTATGTGGTACTCATCACCATTAAGTGCCGACAGTCCTGGTCCTATGGAAAATGCTAGTACAACACAACTCATATAGTGTACTCACCACTGCAATGACCAAAGTGATTTAGCACTGCAATAAGTAGTTAATGTCACAAATACGTACATTTAACACAACGGAATATATCTACCCCAGACAAAGTAGTACCAGCATCGTGTATAACCATCTCAGGCCTAATAGCGTATATTTATCCACTACACAGCAAAAAGTGCCCCGTATGAAATTCATACGTGTAACGTATGAATTTCATACGCGAGTTAACGTATGAAATTCATGAGATGAAGCCCCCGTATGAAAAACGTACGTTAGCTTTCATATGAAATTCATACGTGTAACGTACGTTTAACGTATGAAATGGCCCAACGTATGAAAAACGTACGTTAGCTTTCATATGAAATTCATACGTGTAACGTACGTTTAACGTATGAAATTGCCCACGTACGTGTAACGTATGAATGACTTTAATGCATTTACTACTGAAATTTTGCGGCTTAAACGTACGTTTTTCATACGTTTAGGTCCCAAACGTACGTTTTTCATACGTTAGGTCCTAAACGTAGAAAAATTCATACTTCATTCCTACATCCACTCCAGGTTCAATTATTTCCGTAAGATCATAGGACCATCTAACACATGATAAATGGAAAATACATGGGAATGCCAGTAAACCCGATTTTATAGCAGTCAAGCTACCAACACAGCAGGATTCATCATGATATTTCAATGCAAAGCAGCACACTTGAGTGGAATTAGTTACTCTATTTCAAGTAACAGTGACATTGACCTCACTAGCCCTGAGTTCAATACCAAGTGGCCCTTTTACAAGTTATCCATTGTAAACGAAGAGTGGATGCCCCCAATCTGCCTTCTGAATCTGAAATCGCACTTCTTATATAAACCTTTTTTCGTCAGAAAATCTGGTTAAAAAATATTCCAGTGATCAACATACACTTACTGTTGAATGGTCTTTTACTGATATACAATGCTTCTTAAGACACTGGCAGACAGTGATCTCAATACCTAGATTCTTATGACGCTGTATACCACAGTTGAATTTGAGACATACAATATATACAAACCAAGTATTTGTCTTAATTTTATTTTCAGTGTACAAGAAACTTCACATTAAAACACACTCCTTTTTCTCTTCGCCTCAGTCTCTGGACCAACCACAAACTGGAAATACACAAGAAATCAGCATATAGTTACTTAAAATCAACAACCTTTTGTTAGCTTGATGAAATTACAGAAGAACTGCATTTATTTTAAATGCAAAATTGAACCATTTACTTCTTTTTAATGGTAGATAGAAATAAAAGCTCTGAGTCAGATATGTTGCCTGCCATGCAAAGTAGAATTACAGTTCTTGTGCACTGAACTTCGAATCATTCCAAGAAATGTGTATACCAAATTTGAAGTAATTCATTTGAACTTAAAATGACAAAGTTATGCTGACCTGTGGACACGAAATGCTTTAATAAAACCAATCAAAGGGAAATAACTAACAAGAGGGCCCCGAGGGACCTATGTCGCTCACGTGTTGCACATTGGTATAGGTATCAATACAACAAACATTCTAACTATATTTCATTAAGATTGGATCAAAACAGCGACCTCTGGAGTGCACACAAGGTTTTTCTAAGACTTGACCTAGTGACCTAGTTGTTGACACCACATAACCCAGTTTTGAACTTGGTATGGATTTTATGGAGAACAACATTCTGACCAAGTTTCATGAAGATTGGATCAAAACTGTTATCTCAGGACCGAACACAAGTTTTTTCTAAGATTTGACCTAGAAGCTATATAAACAAATTGTCATGAAGATGGAATGATGCAAACTAAAGTTATGATAGGATTTTTTCTTTCTATTTTTAGTATCAGTGACCTTGACCCCAGTTACCCTAAATATTTCTCCTGTCAGTTTGCTAAAAAAAGTTTCATGAAGATGTGTCGAAGCAAACTCAAGTTATTGACTGGAAAAGTTTTTCTATTTTTAGTAATGGTGACCTTGACCCCACTGACCCCCAAATACAGCCCTAAGCTAGGTCTCTATGCATGCTTGCTATATTCAAAGTTTCATGAAGATGTCAAATCGAGCTTTAAAAATTATTGACCAGAAACCCACTGTTTGACATCTCCAACTCTGCAGTAGACACCACTGATAGGCAGAATTTTGCTGCATCTTATAAAAACAAATTTTGTTGAATTAATTCTGATTTGTCATGAAAATTTCTAAAGATGAGCTTAAATCGATATACAGCTATTATATCTTATAAACAAGAGCACCGCTACCAGGTGCTGGACACTCAACTTTATTCCAAGTTGATAGTAAATTTAAGAATTAAGAAAATGTTTATCAACAGTTATATATAAATATAAGTGTTATCTTGAATTAATGAAAACAAACAAACCTCAAGGTATGTGGATGTTGTACATCTCATAGAGATGCATGTATATTTAAATTCACAATAATGCAGGCTGAAGTGTTGGCATTTTATGAGGAAAGTGAAGTTTTGGAAAACAAGTATTAAATTAGGAATTGCAAACAATGCAGAAGTCCCCTACCTGATTTCCAGGTAGTAAATTTTCGGTTACCAAGGTAACCACAAAGTTTGTCAGAATCAAATAATAATTAGACATGCATAATCTCCTCATTGTTCCCAATCCACATACCAAGTTTCATAAACCTAGCTTGAAAACTGTTAATGGCAGGAACAAGATTTTCTTGACAGACAGACTGACATACAGGCTGATAGACTGAAGACAAACCCAATCCCCTCCAGCTGGAAACCAGTAGGGGACTTTAAAGGTAAATCTTGACTTTTGACCTAGTGACCTCAAATAAGGTGAATGTTGTAGATGGCATTGAGGTACATATATACACTTGTGAAGTTTCAAGTTCATACCTGTTGTAGTTTGAAAGAAATTGATCTTGACAATAAACTTAACCAACGCCAAACAAGAGGGCCTGAAAGGCCCTAGGGCGCTCACCTGTTGCACATTGGTCTAGGTATCAGTACAACCTACATTCTGACCATATAAATTTCATGAAGATTGGATCAAAAGGGTGACCCCCTGGAGTGAACACCATATTTTTCTAAGATTTGACCTAGTGACCTAGTTTTTGACCCCACATGACCCAGTTTCAAACTTGGCCTAGATTTCATAAAGAACAACATTCTGACCAAGTTCCATGATGATTGGATCAAAACCAGGACCTCTGGAGTGAACACAAGGTTTTTCTAAGATGTGATCTAGTGACCTAGTTTTTGACCCCACATGACCCAGTTTCAAACTTGGTCTAGATTCTATAGAGAACAACATTCTGACCAAGTTTCATGAAGATACAATCAACATGGTGACCTCTGGTGTGAACACTAGGTTTCTCTAAGATTTGACCTAGTGACCTAGTTTTTGACCCCATAAGACCCAGTTTCAAACTTTGCCTAGATGTCATAGAGAACAACATTCTGATCCAGTTTCATGGTGATTGGATCAAAACCATGACCTCTGGAGTGAACACAAGGTTTTTCTAAGAATTGACCTAGTGACCTAGTTTTTGACCCCACATAACCCAGTTTTAAAGTTGGCCTAGAGTCCATAGAGATTAACATTCTTACCAAGTTTCATGAAGATACAATCAAAATTGTGACCTCTGGTGTGAACACTAGGTTTTCTAAGATTTGACCTAGTGACCTAGCTTTTGACCCCACATGACCCAGTTTCGAACTTGGCCCAGATTTCACGGAGAACAACACTCTGACCAAGTTTCATGAAGATTGGATCAAAACGGTGACCTCTAGGGTGTACACATGGTTTTTATAAGATTTGACCTAGTGACCTAGTTTTTGACCCCGCATGACCCAGTTTCAGACTTGGCCTAGATTTGGTGGAGGACAACATTCTGACCAAGTTTCATGAAGATTGGAACAAATTGGTGACATCTGGAGTATACACAAGGTTTTTATAAGATTTGACCTAGTGACCTAGTTTTTGACCCCACATGACCCAGTTTCGAACTTGGCCTAGATTTTATAGAGAACAACATTCTGATCAAGTTTCATGAAGATTGGAACAAATTGGTGACATCTGGAGAGTACGCAAGATTTTTCTAAGATTTGACCAAATGACCTAGTTTTTGACCCAGCATGACCCAGTTTCGAACTTGGCCTAGACTTCATGGAGAACAACATTCTGACAAAGTTTCATGAAGATTGGAACAAATTGGTGACATCTGGAGTGTACACAAGATTTATCTAAGATTTGACCTAGTGACATAGTTTTTGACCCCAAATGACCCAGTTTCGAACTTGGCCTAGATTTCATAGAGAACAACATTCTGATTAAGTTTCATGAAGATTGGATCAAAACTCTTGCCTCTAGAGTGTACACAAGCCAATTGTTGACGGACGACGGACGGACGACGGACGGACGACGGACGAAGAGTGATCACAAAAGCTCACCTTGTCACTATGTGACAGGTGAGCTAAAAACCAGGCTATGACAATAGATGAAGATTACTTTTTTTGTTAAGTTGAGCTTATGACAAAAAGCTTACCTTTTCAAACATTTTCCTTATTATTGACCATAACACATTCAGATCATCGGCAGCCCTCCCCTTACTGTCTGTTCTGTAACAAATAATCCACTAATATATTACAAACTTTATAACCAATAGGTCATTTAAGAATTATTATTAATTGTATTAAATATCATTGCCTTGACTCTTATGGATGTTCCTTTTTTATAAGTAGATTATAGTTCTGACTATCTTTGAAGACAAAATTTATTATAAATAATGAGCGGCTCCAACGATAAAAGGTTATCAACTTTTAATATTGATCTGGAAGTTACCAAAAATATTTTAATCACTACAAATGTTCTCAGCTTTGATCAAGGCTAAAAGCACAGTCTAATCCAGGGCTCGACCCTAACACTGGCTGCGTGTCCAACCAGTGAAAATCAAGAAGGACCAGTAGCTGTTTTCTTATCAAATTTTATTCTTATAATATATAGTGTCGGATCAATGCCCAATATATAATAACTATTAGTGTCTATAAGGGCTGTAACGGTAGTCCGTGGTATACGAAATACCGCGGACTGCAGTCCAATACGGTTCACGATACAAGACTTCTAAATTTCGGTATGGTTCGGTATAAGCTTTTTTATGAGCAAAATAATATTGAGACAATGACAGCGCCTGACAGCCTTCTGATTATGTATAATTACCATGTATCACTCATTTTAATTGTATTGAGATATGCTTCATATTGTCTAAATTCACTTAAAATTGTTGATAGGCACATGATAACTGCTGTTATAGAAGCAACAAATTCATTATCACTTAAAAATTGAAGTATTTAAGCTGCTGTTAGAGAATATTGTATTGAACCGAAAGATACCAAACCGTTAGAAAAATATTCTTACCATGAGCAGACAGGCTCCTCTTTGGCAAGCGTAAGTTTTTCCGGATTTGTACAAATGTAGGTGTTGAACATCTCAGTGGGCGCTAACAGTGGCAGAGCCATCAGGTTGGGTATCATCAGGGTCTGTAAATGTTTATAAAATTATGTAAATAAACTTTACTTTGAGTGCATTCATATTAATGAATACATTATGAAGCTTAAGTATCACTTATTTCATTATTCATTGAGACATAATCACCATTTATTTTATCGATGAGTCCCTTCAAGCAAAAAGGGACTTAGTCAAGTTAGTGATTGCAACAATCAACTTAATTAAAGGTCATGGTTACCTTGACTTTTGACCTGAAAGTAGGTGGACTTAAGGTTGCAGATAGCATTGAGCAGAGGTACATGTATGCACATGTGGAGTTTCAAGTTGATACCTCTACTAGTCCTCTAGTAGTTTCCAACACAGACGCCGATGCTCACGACAAGGCAATGACAATAGCTCTTGTTTTTCTTTGAAAGTCGAGCTTATAACTGCATATGATTTTTATCACAGATTCATTCCAACAATTTCACTCTATTATTTCTTTTTTTTATGTTCACACAAATTCAAGCAAGAAGTAATTTACCAGCATTTGAACCATTCATCATGTCCCTTGCCATCCAACATAGTCATTAATAGACATACATGTTGACCAATTATATATTTCTCTGACTATATGTGCTGGTAGAGCCAGAGTATTGATTCTGGTGTGTCCACTGTCTTTTCCACAAGATCCCTGCAAAGAAAGCAAATTGTTTAAATTTATCCAAGTAGCACCACCAATAAACTGATACATCATACATGCATACATGTACAGGTGTTTCGGGTAATTCTGCGCATCGGGTAATTCTGTGCACCATAATTTTCTAATTTATACACACTTTGCTCAGTTTGCTGGGTCAATTTCATTTGGCCCTCAAGTCTTTTATAGATGTTTGTTACTTATATGTGGCCGCGACTGCGATTTTAGGGCTTATGGCGCAAATGACGTCGTTGAATAAACGTCAAAATAAAACGTGACCTAAAATACTCACAAAAGTTCATGAACTTCGACATAAAAGATCGTTATTTGACCAGTAATTGCATTTCTAAAATGAATTATTTACATGGGAGACAACCGTTGATATTCACCAACAGTTAATGAGAAAATTGGATTATCGGAATTGGATTTTTGGCGAGTTATCGGCAGTGATCCCCCTTGCTGATTTCCGGTTAAATTTCACGTCTGACAATTTTCGGCAATAAAAACTGTTATTTTGCCGTCTAAGGATCACTTCGAACAGTCTAATGTATAAGACATCATCAACAAGCCTGGCTAGGTAAGTCCTGATCCATTTAAAGCTCGCTAGTTTGTCGGATAAATAGGAAAAACGTGTTTTATCTGGGTTTTTATTGGTGAAAAAACCCGGAAGTGGCTCGTTCATGCATTTTACCAACTAAACTGGGCGCTATAATTCAATTTATTTTGAATCATCAACGTGTTCCAATGTTCTAGACTAGTTCATTTATTGAATGGCACGTACACGATTGACATAACCATCTAACTTATACTTCAAACTATGAATGATGACTGTACTGTATTGGATTTGAAGAATGTATGCTCATGGTGATAAATAAAATGGGGAAGAGTGTAGTATAAATAAATACTCCTAATGCCACTCTTCATTCCAGATCCCCATACTGGATTGCTTCACCCTAAGCAAAATAATGAGAAATGTGTGTTGTTAATGGGTTTGTCATCATTTGTGCATTTATCAGTAGTCAATTGAAACCCAAAGCCTACTCCCTCAACCCTGAGGAAAGGTGTGAGAGAGCATTAAGATAGCCCATATACTACATTTCTGATGTCCCGCAGTGCCGTGTGATTGCAACAATTTGGTTTGATACAGAAACTGGGTGGGGGAATTATTGAAATGAGTAGCTGTGACATAATTTCACTGGTGAATGCTACTTGGCCCCACATGGCACCATGAGGACAGGGTTTTTGAAAAAGTATAAGTAAACATTCGCTTCATTCACTTTGCTTGGGGCGGTAGTAAATTCTTATGACTGATGCATTTATAACAATTTGAAACACTGTTGGTCTTTCTAATTCAATAAGTTTTGTCAAGAATGCTAAAAATCTTTTGATCGCCTATAGTATATATAGTTGCTTGCGTCCTCAGTCTGGACTCTTTTAACATCTATTTATTCAAAGCAAATGTAGTGAATAGTTAATTCTGCTTGTGGTTGAATTTTCCATTTATCATTTATTTAAAAAATGTATGTGACATGCCAATTCTGATAAACCAAAGAGGTATTACTAAGAACTGGGTGTATGGCATGTCTCATAATACCATATCCATACATCAAATGCTTTCAGCAACTGGTTCTTCATAGTTATTAAGTTACAACTTACAAATACAATTTTTCTCCTTTTTGGTATGCTTAAGGATCAGACACAATACTATATTATTCCAACACATGGAACATCTTCAATTAGACTACTGCAGTACAGTAGGTTGTGGTTTCCCTAGATTCATACCTTCAACATTTTATTTAAAAATAATTATTATAAATGGTTGTGTTAACTCACTCAGTTTAATTTATTTTAAATTCATTTTGCATTCTATTTCAGAAAAATGATAATGGTACCTGATGATAGCTGCATTGATGCAAGTGATTCAGATTGAACATGAATAGGTAGGTATATATACACATATTATTTATTATCTGTACACAATCATAATAATAATGGTTAGTTGTTTTTAGATATTGCACAAGAATCAACATTTTATCTAAGTTAGTTTAATAATTCATGAAATAAATTTATTCTGCAACACATTATTTATGTTATTAATACCAAATATCTTTAAAATGTTGATGTCACATGTACATATTTTCACTTTCTTTATTTTCTTTCAGGTACATGTAATAGTAATACCTTTGACAGTTTGTGTGCCAGTGCAGGACAATAACAGTTCCACTCAATGATGAATCCTATGAGGTATGCATTTTATCATTTTTGTAGTGTATTAACTTTATTCTAAAAATTACATTTAATAGAACAATTTGTCCTATCTGCTGCTATATTTTTATGCATTGTGTTGTATGTTTGCTTGAATATTTTTTTTATTTTATTAATCTCGTATAGAATTAGAATTATTTTAAACATGACATTTGCACACCAATATTAATTGTGGAATTTAGTAATATGGAAATCATACTGATGATAGATATCATATAAGTTATGCATGCTGCACATGCATTGCCTGGATAAAGTGTACTTTTGTGTAATATCAGTCAATTTCTTTTACATTTTAGGTTTTCACACAACTTCTGGGAAGTTAACAGATACAACCATGCCTAGAAGATGCAGACTATTTATTATGAATGTGAAACACATACATTAATTGTGCTCATAGTGATGGAATATGATACACATTTAAAATTATTCTGAGACTTGGGTCAGGTGAAACAGTGATGTTACCATGTATTCATTACAAAAAGTATTTCAATCTGTTGAGGGTTATTAATGCATGTGGCTGAAACTAAACTTCCAGACTACAGGCCTAACATATACTTATGAATGACAATAGCTTCTCAGCACCATGACAATATTTTAGTAAAGATATTGCCACTACTTGATTTTAATTGTCAGACAGGTGTACATTGATTCATTTATATTCATGTTTATTATTATCCCTATGATATTCCTGGAACATATCTGTCATTTTGTTAATTGCAACTATGTCATTTTTAGCTCACCTGTCACAAAGTGACAGAGTGAGCTTTTGTGATCACTCTTCGTCCGTCGTCCGTCCGTCCGTCCGTCAACAATTGGGTTGTGTCCTCTCTAGCGGTCACAATTTTGGCCTAATCTTTATGAAACTTGGTCACAATGATCATCTTAACAAAATCTAGGTCAAGTTCGATATTGGGTCATCTGAGGTAAAAAATTAGGCTACTAGGTCAATTAATAGAAAAACCTTGTTTTTCATTTTATCAAAGGGAGTGTACTCTGTAATTATACTGGTTGTGATCATGTAAGAGTTGTCTCTCTTACTATGTTTTAGTTGTAGAACTACGAAATGTGTACTTGTTAGCAGCTTTGAGGCTTTAATTTAAATTAAATGCAGAATGTGGATATTAGGGTTATCATCGTTTACAGTGATTGTATGTTTACAAACTATTAAACAATTATTAAGCTGTAATTATATTCTTATGCAACCTTACTAATCGTTTTACATAGACTTATATAGGGAAAACATATAAAAATCTTCTTCTCTAAAACAACAATGCCTAGAGCTTTGATATTTGGTATGTAGCATCATCTAGTGGTCCCCTACCAAGATTGTTCAAATTATGGCTCTGGGGTCAAAATTGGCCCCGCCCCGGGGGTCACCGTTTTACATAGACTTATATAGGGAAAACATATAAAAATCTTCTCCTCTAAAACTACAATGCCTACAGCTTTGATATTTGGTATGTAGCATCATCTAGTGGTCCCCTACCAAGATTGCTCAAATTATGGCCCTGGGGTCAACATTGGCCCCGCCCCGGGGGTCACCGTTTTACATAGACTTATATAGGGAAAACATATAAAAATCTTCTCCTCTAAAACTACAATGCCTACAGCTTTGATATTTGGTATGTAGCATCATCTAGTGGTCCCCTACCAAGATTGCTCAAATTATGGCCCTGGGGTCAAAATTGGCCCCGGCCCGGGGGTCACCGTTTTACATAGACTTATATATAGGGAAAACATATAAAAATCTTCTTCTCTAAAACTACAATGCCTACAGCTTTGATATTTGGTATGTAGCATCATCTAGTGGTCCCCTACCAAGATTGTTCAAATTATGCCCCTGGGGTCACAATTGGCCCCACCCCGGGGGTCACTGTTTTACATAGACTTATATAGGGAAAACATATAAAAATCTACTTCTCTAAAACTACAATGCCTAGAGCTTTGATATTTGATATGTAGCATCATCTAGTGGTCCCCTACTAAGATTGTTCATATTATGCCCCTGGGGTCAAAATTGGCCCCGCCCCGGGGGTCACCGTTTTACATAGACTTATATAGGGATAACATATAAAAATCTTCTACTCTAAAACTACAGTGCCTAGAGCTTTGATATTTGGTATGTAGCATCATCTAGTGGTCCCCTACAAAGATTGTTCATATTATGCCCCTGAGGTCAAAATTGGCCCCGCCCCGGTGGTTACCGTTTTACATAGACTTATATAGGGAAAACATATAAAAATCTTCTTCTCTAAAACTACAATGCCTAGAGCTTTGATATTTGGTATGTAGCATCATCTAGTGGTCCCCTACAAAGATTGTTCATATTATGCCCCTGAGGTCAAAATTGGCCCCTCCCCGGGGGTCACCGTTTTACATAGACTTATATAGGGAAAACATATAAAAATCTTCTTCTCTATAACTACAATGCCTAGAGCTTTGATATATGGTATGTAGTATCATCTAGTGGTCCCCTACCAAGATTGTTCAAATTATGCCCCTGAGGTCAAAATTGACCCCGCCCCGGGGGTCACCAGTTTCTATATTTACGCTCTACCTTTGTTAGTCTAAATTGTGCAGGGCTTCATTTATAATCAGGTGAGCGATATAGGGCCATCATGGCCCTCTTGTTTATTTGTAGTTGACTAATGCCCTTTTAACTTGTTTGAAATGGCTATTTAGGTTCCAAATGTTGGTAAAAAATGGTTTAATGTGCTCTTACTCACCAATCATTGAATGCCCTTACTCAAAACCACCAATATATCATACACATGTTATCAGGGTTTTCACTAGGATTTTATGTACCCCTGGTTGTAACATACTTTTTGGAGGCCAATTTATTTGAAGATGTCTGAAAAATGCCTGAAATTGTGTATGTCTTTCTATTCTTATTGTTGCTATGCAAAAGATTATATAATGGCGAGGAACTAAAGATGCAACAAGTAAATCCTAGTTATGATTAAGATGTTGTTGTTTGAAGTTTTAGAAGGATGTTCTTTGTTTACTACCATAATGTGTGTGGAAGCTAAATGGAAAATGTTTGATTATCCATCATTTTTGGAGTGTATTTAAGAAATTTTGTACATGTATACACATCAAATAACATTCCAGCATGTATGTTTTCAAAAATACCATGTTTTGATTTTGATCTAAACTTCATCCAATGATTGTTACAAATTAAATTCCATTGTTTTTAACTATTTTAGTGTTCTGTTAATTTTTTTCATTTTTTCACTGTTGCTAGGCAACCACAAATAAATCAAATCAACCTTTTATGTTTAAACTATAAAACTATTGATGATTAAAATAAAAGAAATATCAGAATTATAACATTTGTTTTCTGTTTATTCTTGGGACATGTTTTTCAGTCTCAATGATACTAGCTTTTGAAATAGTGCTTTTTGGAGTAAAAACAGTTTTACTTAGTGACAACGGAATTGCCATTACTTGGCAATTATTCAAGAAACAAACATGAAATACTGGTATTCATTGTTTGCAATATGAAGGTTCCCTGGTTACAATGATTCTAGACACATAATGGTGGTTTTAACCCAGTATCTGGCATCAACTAGTCATAAATGCTGTATTATGTAAATATATAGCAGTTGCTAGGCAACCAAAATAGTCGCATATCAAGATTCACGGATTTGCAACTCAAATGAACAAATCAAGTATATGATGTATTGGGTAGCTGTTAAAGTGTGCTTAAAACATAGCACATTTGTTACAAAATCCTCTTCTGAAAGGTTGTATTTTTGATGGAATACAGACACCTGCAAAGTCTAACGAATCACTGAATTTTCAAAATATTGACCTGAACTTTACAGAGTTTGTACAACTGGTCTTCATATGTCATTGTGACATAAAAGAACTAAAATTTGCATCTTAAACTACTATCACACTGACATCCATGTGCGCTGAATGATGTATTTTGTACGTATTTAGCAGTTGCTAGGCAACCAAAAAAATAATCGGTCATCATTTTGAACAGATTTACAACCCGGAACCTTTGTAACATAAAACGAAAAGCCAAGTATGATATGATGTATTGGTTAGCTGTATAAATGTGCTATAAACAAAGCATATTTGTTACACAATTTCCTTCAGAAAGGTTGTTTTTTTTAAGGAATACCGGCACCTACAAAAGCTTCATAAATCATTGAATTTTCAACATATCGACCTGAAATTGTCAGAATTAGTGTGACTGTCATGGCCGATATTCATGGGTTGTTGTGACATAAAATAACTTAAATTTGCAAATTGACCTACAATCATGGTGGCATTCATGTGTGCTGAATGATGTATTTTGTACATATTTAGCGGTTGCTAGGCAACCAAAAAATATTTGGACATCATTTTGCTCCCATTTGCAACTCAGAACCTTTGTGACAACAAATAAACAAATTAAGTATGATATGATTTCTTGGTAAGCCAATTAAATGTGTTTAAGATAAAGCCTATTAATTTCAGATTTTGCGTCGGAAATGGCGTAATTTTAAATTAATCGCAAATTACTAGACGTCACAAAAACAGTTATAAATCAGTGAATATTCGAGATATCGACTTAAAAATTTCAGTATTTGAAAATTAAAGCTTCAGAGAATAATGTGACATAAAAAACTGAAAATGTGATTTTTGCGCCATAAGCCCAAAAATCGCAGTCGCGGCCACATATGTGAAGTTTTATAATCACAATAAAATTGGAAAAGTATTTCTATGAAAAAATTTAACAAAATGAGTATCAAAGCTGACTTTATTTTGACGTCAGAGCCGTTTCTTTCTGCATTTTCAGAACTGGAGGCTAAAGATACGGGCCCATATAATGTACTATCACAACCTTTCCATTGTCCGCAAGCCTTTTAGTTCAGGCAACAGTTGAGTAGCAGGGAAATATAGCTATGATTTTAATTCTGTTCAATTTTTTGGGGGGGGGGGGGGGGTAATCATTTGTATCAGTGTATAACCCGGGCGGTGGATAGCCAGGGAAATGACTGTGTTTTCACCTTCCGTCTACCCTGCACTGCCAGGGAAGTGTTGCTGTTGGGAATTTTTTCTCTGAACCAATAACCCGGAGAAAATATTTAGTAGTCGGGGCTGGGGAAATACCGGATGCTTTACCATCAGCAGCATTCAGCTGTCCCCTGCAGGGTGGGGTAATGTTTGGGGATTTTACAACCAAAACATGAAAAGTAAAAATCACCGCCTATCCCCGGGAGGCGGCCGTGGATTCAACTGACTGCATTACCTTGTGTGTGACTTTACAACTATAACAAGTCAATGGTCGAATATAAAATAACATCAATTTATGAACGAAAAAGACGAAAATTCGTCAACATTCCAAAAGTGAAAAGAACGCCATAATGGCGTGTCGAAAGCAGGCGCTTTTTCAGGGCAAATTCTATTTTAACTTCGGAAATAGTTACCAGCTGGGTTAACGGCTTCTTCAAAAGCATTGTCCATCATTTGCATTCGACGAAAACGTTGATATAATCGATAAAATCGCATTTTCATCAACTTCGTTCACAGGAAGGAAACGCTAGTTTCGGAATACTTCCACGTGCGGTGTGGCAAAAAACCGTCCTTTCCGGACAATTGAAAGTTCGTCCCGCCCGTAAAATCGATGTAGATTTTTTTTCATGACAATTAATTTTTTTTAAAGCCTTGGCGTTAACTTGATAAAATGAAATCAATTTCTGATTGAAGTAATTCAATTCTCCATTGGTTATATATAGATCTAGTGGACATAGATTCTACGGATCTTAAAGTAAGAGTCATTTAATTTGTATGTAGGCTACATCTATATAGGCCCTATATACAGTGTAAGTATATGGGTCTAAATATTACTGATAAGATTTTTTCATCTTTAATGCATTATAAGCAAAATTAAGAGAAAAAAATATTGCATGAAAAAGAATTTTTTTAATTGCTGATTTATTCTCAAATTTATATGAAAATGAAAATCAAATGTTTTAACCGCAAAATTTTGATGTTTTAACATATGAATTTCATACCCTAAAATATAACCTTGTGAAAAAGTTGTTAATTGCCCTATTTTTAAATAAATAATTTAAAATATTTTTCACGTATGAATTTCATACGTTAAGAATTTCATACACAAAATTTTATGAAAATGGAAATCAAATGTTTTAACCGCAAAATATTTTGATGTTTAACATATAAATTTCCTACGCTAAAATATATAACCTTGTTAAAAAGTTGTTAATTGCCATATTTTTCAATAAATAATTAAAAATATTTTTAACGTATGAATTTCATACGTTAAAGAATTTCATACGTGAAGATTCATATGAAATACGTATGAAAAGTTCGCGTACGTTAAACGTACGTTGACTCTCACGTATGAATTTCATACGTTTTACGTATGAAATTCTCATGAAAATCCAAACGTATGAATTTCATACGGGGCACTTTTTCCTGTGTACGACATAATATTCCAGAAGCCTTACAACATACGCTGTACGAACCACCACATAATTCAGCCATACCTGGTTCTACAGGATAACCATTAATACAAAGTAGAACACTTCCAATTTATAATAGGTAGACATGGCTACAGGATACAGGATACAGATACCCCAGACCCATGGGAATAGATACCACAGCATTGCATGTCCATACCAGGCCATAAGGATTGCTCCACTCCGTGGTGCACTGTCATTTTCAGGTTATAATATACTTAGTATGCGGCACTCATCAAGGTCAACTACATGAACATGTATATCTATCCAAAGCCACACATCATCAGGTCTTGAGCCAGATATCATTTGATACTGTATGATACTTAACACACAAAACAGGCTGGGACACTCAGGGTTTCCAAAAAGTACTTTAACAGTTTCTTTGCATATTTACCAAATGTCTTTGTTCTCCTTTCACAAGCAAACTTCACTTACACAGGAAAAATTTCTGCGTACGCGGTTCGTACGATTCGCGTACGATTTTCGTACGCCATTTGGCGTACGCGGATCGTAAAAAAGGGCCCACGTACGCCTGGCGTACGCCAAATGGCGTACGCGAAACGTACGAACGGCGTACGCGGATCGTAAACAGTGATTTTTTGGCGTACGCCTTGCGTACGTGGACTTAATATACGTTTTTCGTACGCCAAAAATATACAGTAATGTAGATACATAAAAATTCATTTTGGCGTACGCCGTTAGTACGCTATGCGTACGCATTTCATGCGCCATTTAGGTGATATGGTTTTCGTACGCCAATACTCTTCTGTTTCTGTACACTAATGTAGCCATATGTCCCCGCCTGCTGATCCTCAGTCAAATTCGCCTTCCTAATAACACTGTTGTTATTCTTCTGGAAAATCTGGTTTTAAACCATTTGTAGGATAATTACACCTTCCATACAATGATCTATAACTGATATACATTGTTTAAGAGAGTGGCAGACAGCAACTAATAAAGTGATCCCAATACTTCATCTCATGGCACTGTATACCATTATAGTCTGAGACATACATTGTAAATATACACAAACCAAATATTAGTTTTAATTTTATTTTCAGTTATACCACATTAAAAACACATGATTCTTCTATCTCTTCTCTTGAGGCTCCGGGCTACAATCTGAAAATACAGAAGAAAACAGCATTTAATTACCTTTTATTAATGACCTTTTGTTAGGTTGATAAAATGACTGACGAAATGTATTCGTTTAAAAAGCAAAGATTATTTACCAGTTTAACTCATTAATTCAAACGAAATGGGCTACAAAATATGGTGTTTGAAACTAGGGCAGTATAACAAGCTAGGGGAATTATCCCCAGACATTGGCAGACAAAATTGTATACAAACTATGTCTCTCAAGGGTGTTATATCCCTCCATAGTACACAGTATACAATTAATTGTACTTTGCACAACTAGTTTCAGGGATTCAGATCGGATCGGCCCAGGCACCTTCAGCCATGGGCCGATAAAATTTTAATTTGAACGACAAAACGAAAACCTGTAGGCCCAAAGGCCAATAGAAAATACTTTCATCACACAATATGACCCGACAATTTATCGTACAAATATGCCAAATCAAGTATAAAATATTGTTCCTGGGAAAGACCAGTACCAATGATAACGATATTTATTAAAATATTGGATAAACGCGAATAGTCATCGTCGATCGATGCCAATGTTTGCTTAAGAGAAGCTATTATAAGTAGAAACTTGTGCGTTTCTGTGATTCAGAGATGCTTATCATGCTTACCTCTTCAAACAATTTCCTTATTTCTGGTCAGAAGTCCTTCAGATCATTGGCGGCCCTCCACTAATTGCTCATCTCTCTGGTCTGTAACAAATAAATAAATGTATTACAAACATTATTTATAACCAAAGGTCAATTTCAGAATTATTATTATTAATTGCCCAAAATATAATTGCTTTGATTTTTCAAATGAAAGTACATAATATTTCTCACAATCTTTTCAAGACAAAATTTATCATAAACATAAAGCAGTCATTGACAGCCATATCACCTGCATTATATGTAAACAAGAGGGCCCGAGCCCTTTCTAGGCCGCTCACCTGACAACTTCTGAGAGACAAGTGTCTTGAATATTGGATCAAAACTGAGGAAGTGTACATAGACTGCATGCATACGAGTATATTCAAAGATTTGACCAAGTGACCGAACATGACATAGTTGAACATTGACCAAGATCATGATGACTAAGTTTCATGAAGATTGAATCAAAACTTGTGTATTTAGAGTGAACACAAGGTGTTTCTAAGATTTGACCTAGTGACCTAGTTTTTACCTAACAAGACTCAGCCTAGAATTCAATGAAAATGTCATTCTGAAGAAGTTTCACGAAGATTGGATCAAAACTGTGACCTCCAGAGTGAACTCAAGGTTTTTTTCAGAATGACTTAATGACCTAGTTTTTGACCCAACATAGCCCAGTTTTGAACTTGGCCTAGATTTGTTTGCTTTGCCATCTAATTGTGGCCGAGACGAGAAAATTTCGTATCTTGATCAGATTGCACTTTAGTAGAGGCTGGGCTGGATCCAAGTTGTCGGCAATCACTTAGGACCTTTTCTCTTATATCTTATTATTACACACAATCTGGTAAGATAGTCTTACCATGTTACATGATGAGCAGACAGGCCCTTTCACACTCCTCTGTAGGTTAGCTGATATATGTAGATGTTTCAGATCTAACATTCTTCTCTGTGAGCATTGACGGTGGCAGACCCATCAGGTTGGGTATTATCAGTATCTGTAAATGTAACAATACTAGTAATGAATAAATATGCATGGAGACATAAACACAAGTTATGCCCAGCAGAGCCGTGTCCATAACAAAAAGCTAAGTCATTCAAGTGTTACCAGGCTTTGATAATGTCTTCTGTTTGTATGATAGTAAGTTTATAATAGTATGTACCCCAAGTTTAAAATCAATGGATTGCTGCCAGATGGACAATATTTGCAACATTTTGTAACAGACAGACAAAGGATTGGACAGGTGCACTGCTATATGCCTCTGCATCAGTAGATGACGGGTATTAAGATATAGAAACTTCTTCCTGAAACTGAATCCAGTCATGCTAGTGAAGATAGGATAGTATAACAAATGCTTGTTCCAGAAAAAGGGCACATAATTCTAAGTCTTATTGATACTATATCACTGGGTTGTCTGCCATGTCAGTATGAATTGGTCTTCGCAAACGAAAGCTGGTGGTGACATAATGCATTTGTTATGAAACATGTTATAGAACATTGTTCCGTGATGAATGAAGGCATATAATTGTACCACAGTTTGACTTCTAAAAAAAATGTTCTTTTACCCAAATTCAATCAAGAAGTAATTTACCTGCATTTGACCCATTCAAAATGTCCACTGCCATCCAAAGTACTCATTAGACAAACATGTTGATCTATAAGTTCTCTGACTATGTACTGGTAGAGCCAATCTATTTATTCTGGTGATTCAACTGTCTGTTACAATGGCTGTAAAGAAAACAAATAAAGTATTTAAATATATGCAATAATAACCACCAATAAACTGATACAATGTAATGGCTTAGCTATTCTGGTACATCTGTCATCTGGGGGGATTTTCCATCTATCGGGGAATCCATTCTATCAAGGTCATCAACCATGCATTTCAGGCAAGATTTCAATCAGACGCTAGTTAAAATTCAGAGCTCAGTACTAGGGCTGCAACAGCATACCGCGATACACGAAACACCACAGACTTGAATCCCACACGGTTCAGGGTAAAATACTTCTAAATTTCGGTAAAGTTCGGTTACTTCAGTATTTATAAGCGTTTTTATGAGCAAAATAATATTATTTAAGACAACGAAAATATCTGACAGCCTACTGATTAGGTACAATTACTATATACGGGTATCGCTCGTTTTAATTGTATTAAAATATGCTTCATATTGTCAAAATTCATTTAAAGTATTTGATAGACACATCTAAATTGCTGTTATAGACTAAGAAGCAACAAATTCATTGTCACTTAAGACATGAAGTATTTAAGCTGCTGTTAGAGAATATTGTATCATACCGAAATATACCGAACTGTTAGAAAAATGGACGGTATGTATCATATCGAAGAAGAAGAGAATCCAGGTTAATTTGGGAACAGCCCCATGTGTTTACCTAATACCTTTCCAATGTCCCCGCCCTGCCCTGAGTCTGTGAGTACAATTAAACCTTCAGATTCAGGCCATGATAGCAGGGAAATATAGATGTGATGATTATTTTGTGGTTCATCATCTGTATAAGACAATAAGTGTGACTGTGTCTGGGGAGGAGGATTTTTCCCTTCTAAAGGCTCATGCCCTACAACATCCATGGTAGAGACCTACAAACGGTGCCAAATGGAAAGTACCTCGGTGTCAACCTGTCGGATGATCTGTCCTGGAGTAACCATGTATCGGCAACTGCGAAAAAGGCCAACAACTCACTGGCCTTCCTCAGGCGAAACCTTGCTAGCTGCCCAAAGGACATCAAAGCACAGAGCTACCAGTCACTAGTGAGGCCGAAACTTGAGTATGCCAGTACAGTCTGGGACCCACACACCCAAGCGAACATCAACCAACTTGAGGCTGTTCAAAGACGTGCTGCAAGGTTTGTCAATGGAGATTACAGGACCACCAGCAGCACCAGTCAAATGCTGAAGGACCTCCATTGGCAACCCCTACAAGAGCGCCGATCCCACTCTAAGCTGGTGATGGTGTACAGGCAGACCTTTTTCTTGGTATTGTGTGAGGCCGAAATTCGGCCTCAAATTCCATTCCCAATTGGTGAAAAAAATCCCAATTGGTGAAAAAAATCCCAATTGAAATTTTTTTTTAAAAAATATTTTTTTTTTTTTTTTTTTTACTCCAGAGCGAAAAATGTTTATTACTAAGTATAACACGGTGTACCAAATATCTAATTTATTTTGGATATACCATTGTAGCCTATTGGATGGTATATCGAGTTTGTTTGGTCACAGTACGGTCTGTACTATGCATTGACTGCTCCGGTTCAGTAAGGAACGGTACGGAGTCTAACCATCCTCCAATAAAAATGGATATGTATCCATGGTTTTAAGATATTTTAAAAGGAAAAAAATCCAAATTTTGCCATTTAACCGCTTATTTTTTTCCCAATTTGTAAGAATCCGCGACGCAAAATTCCCAAATAGGGCAGAGGCCTTTTTCCCAAAAAGGCCAGAAAAAGGTCTGACAGGATAGTACATGGGCTTGTCGATATCCCATGTACATACTACCACCCCTCAACCCTGAGCACTCGAGGCCATTCTCTGAAGTTCTTGGTACCTTTCTGCAGACTAGACATTTACCGACACTCCTTCTTTCCCTCGGGCATACGACTGTGGAACAGCCTACCAGAATGCATCGCCACGGTCGACTCCCTAGAGGCCTTCAAGGGAGCACTGGCCAACATGCTGTAGAAGGACACCCAGATTTTATTTGCTTTTAGCCCATGTAAATATTTGCGTCGCAATTTAACCTAAATTGTACGACGATGCCCCAGAGGGGATTTTGTACTTTATTGGAAGAAGAAGATGCACCAGGGAGTCAGTTGCATCAGTTCTGGATACCATAACTAAATTTAGCTTTTGTTGATACTGACGCTCATCTTTAAAATGGAATGATTATCGTCAAAGAGCTCAAACTACCATGGCCCCCACCGGTTAACAGACCCCCACCCCCTGGGATGGGCCAGGTTTTTTACTATTGGGTTGTCAAATCCCCCGCCCAGGTAACAGCTGATGGTTTAAATCTCTGTTATTTCCCGGGTCACTAAAAGTAAATATTGTTCCTGTGGTATTGGTTTGGAGAAAAAATCCCAATGGCTGCACTGCCGGGAAAGTTTGAAGGTAAAAACATGGTCGTTTCTCCAGCTATCCACTGCCAATCCCCCAGGGAGGGGGTCATGTATGCAACAGACTGCCTGGTGCATACCAAAGCATTCTTAGGGTTAGTTGAAAAATGCCCTTGGTATAGAGAACAAATCCTAAGCCCTGAACAGCTGAAGGAATTAGATTCATGCATTGAGAACTCAGATTCAGAAAGAAAAAATTCCCAATCCCAGGTTTTGAGTGGCCATTGAGATTTCGATTCATTGGTGCATATGTAAGACAATCGGTCATAATTACATTTCATTCACGATTTGAACAGTTCAATACAATTTGTAAAAGGAAATTATGAATAAGACTTTGTTACGAAATGGCGTGGGTACGAATCCAAAAGGCAAAACATCGACAGCAACAGACGCTTTTCTGGTTCGTTTTTAACGTCGGAAATAGTTACCTGCTGAGTTAACTGCTTCTTCACAATCATTCTCCAACATATGCATTCAACTAAACGTTGTATCATCGCATTTTACGCGATCTTCTGCAACAAGGAACGCTGACTGACTGAATTGTTGTTGTTCTTGTACTGAATATTTTCACGTGCTCTACGTCATAGTACGACAAAAACCCGTTCTTTCCGGACAAAAAAAAGTACGGACCGTCGATAAAATTGCTGTAGATATATTTTTTAATTATCATGTAAGCTACATAAAAACACTTTAAAAGCTTTAGTGTTCACTTTTTAAAAAAAGGAAAAATCATTGCAAGGTAATTTGTACCTTATATAAAGATTTAGTGGACATGGATTCTACAAATCCTAATAGATCTACACTATAATATAGCCAAGCTGGCCTTCAATTCTTAAATAGTTGTTACAAATTATAATACTGATTATTAATATTATGATACTAAATAAATAAAAGATTTGATATTGGAAATGGTCCCGCATGACAACTTACGACTTGGTTCATTCTTCAAAAAAGCGTATGAAAAGCGTACGCCATTTTCACATATAAGAGCGTACGTCTAGCGTACGCTTCATTCTGACGTACGAAATCCATACGCGGATCGTACGTTTTTCGTACGACATTTTTGGCGTACGAAATTCGTACGCCAACTTTAGTCGTACGTCAAAAATCGTACGCCTGGCGTACGCTTTTTTGGCGTACGCGGTTCGTACGACAAAAAAGGCATACGAAAAGCGTACGATCCGCGTACGATATGCGTACGCCAGACCTAAGCGTACGCCTGGCGTACGCAGAAATTTTTCCTGTGTAGTGGGGTACATACGAGTATCTATCATTGGTTTTGCAATTATGGATTTCAACTTCAGTTATTGAATACCAAATGATTGGTTTAGCCATTCTGGATTTCAAATTATGTTATTGAATTCCAAATGGATACTCAAATAGTACAGTCATAGCTGGCGTGATCTGATATGCTTCACTGCAAATACAGGCCCTACTAGTATGAGTGTACCCACAATCACTGAGTACAGCTACATCATACCACATTGGGTAATCACTACTGTATTGTACAGTTATTTAAAGCTCATCACCATGTAAGCCATTATAGACTTGACCATTACGGGTTACCAATCACTACTTTGTGCAGCTATCCTTATCCTAGGAGGTAATCAATACCATTTGCCATATCGGTCAGCCAATGCCCCATGGAATATACACCACAATCAAGTACCACCACATCCATATCAGACTTTAAGGGCTTCTCACAACCATGCGGTACACCCATCCTAGTCCATATAGGTTGACTAATATATTTGGTACTCCCATTCCATTTCTTATTCTCTGTACAAAGAAATGTGTAGTACTTGGGACATCTAATGATGGTGACCAAACTCTAATTAACATCCAAGGTCCAATCGTTCTGGATTTATCGGTCGGAAATCATTTAGTATATTCATTCATTTAAAGACAATGGTGGTCCTGATCTGCTGATATCCGGATCATTGCCATCTGCTGTTCTATACCAACCAACTTACCAAAAGGCTAAGGTTAGTAGGATCAATCGTTGGGAAGGCGTTTGCCCGGAAACCGTTTGATCTATTGACAGGCTGACACACAGATTAACGTGTCTTAAGCAATATACTTCCTCATTAAAGATGTTCATAACACTCGCAGCTAATAGAATGGAGTTCAATTCATTAAAACACCCAGACAAACTATTACATCTGCAAGTTAACACAGGTACAAAATGTTCCGTGTTGCTTGTTAAAAAAACAAATGAGCCAACACATAAATTGTTACTGCATTATTACAAAACACAGTTTTACCTTGAAAGGACATTGACCATGACCTTGAAATGGTCAGTATTTTAAACAACTTTGAATACAATAATGATATTACAATGTCCATTCATATGTTCAAAACTACCGAAACATACATAATAATAGGAACTACAGATCGGAGACGTTATATCATTTTTGAAGCTATTCTTCTAAATTTGACCTTGAAATGACTTTGACCACAAACTTATTTAAGATGTTTGTACATGTGATGTTCATAATGAAATGAATACTGGTAGTATCCCCGAATATACATGTATGTCTCACTACATACACAAACACACATACATCACATTATATCTTAGAATGTCGTGCAAGGTTTTCGTAAGCTGTCATATGCAAAATAGCTATTTTCACATATATAAATGCCTTATAACGAAAGAATATGAACTAACCAACACAACTTTCATTTTAATAAGCAACTTATATTCATATCAAATGCTATAAGAAGAAAAACAGAGTGGAAATGTCCATTTTTTGCATTTTTTCTCGATTTGACCTTGAACTGACCTTGACCCAAGTAAGGTCAATTTTGTTTGTCCATTTGATGTCCATAATCAAATGAATAATATCCATGCAAATATGTAGCAATATATACATGAACAATTTAATCATATTAGATCATAAAATACCAGGGGTGGTCGAAAGAATGCCTCCTCGACCTGCATGCATATGTATTAAATGGCCATTTTGACAAAGATATGACTATTTTCATTAAACAAAATGGCTTTTGGTGAAAGAATATGTACTTACCAACACGGCTATCATTTTAATAACGAAATATGATTCCAAACATATGCTATACGAAGAAAGAACTGAGGTGAAATATCAATTTTTAGCTATTTTTCTCACTTTGACATTGAAATGACCTTGACCTCAAACTGGCCAGTTATGTATGTCCATTTGATGCACAACATAAATTGAATAATATCCACCCAAATATATGACAATATATACATAAACAAAAATTTCACATCAGAATTAAGAATGGTATGTGTATTTGTAAATTAGCTCGGAAACAAGAGTTGTTGCCCCTGTTAAAAAAATCTGCACCACTTTCAGATCTGGCATCCACCTTTTTCTGAAGCCTGAATGTATGTATTATTCGAAAATACCAATGGACTTTTTCTACCAGATGGGGTAAATAGATTTTGAATTTCTGGTCACCAGCTCCTAGACTAGTAAGTTATGCACAACTCTGTTTCCTCTACGCTTGTACTAGCAAAACTAGTAGTTGTCTTGGGTTTTGGATTGCTTTAATATTTAGGAGGCGTTGGAGGGTACGCAGAGTTGTCCATGCCATAGTTCTGTTGTAGGGCAGAAGGTGGCGGGTACACAGGCTACCCGGGCTGAGCAAATCCTTGATGACAAAACTGTCCTTGCTGAGCAAACTGTCCTTGCTGAGCAAACTGTCCTTGCTGAGTAAAAGGTCCTTCCTGACCAAAGGTGCTGAAGGGGGAGGGTGATCTCGGGGTAGGTTCAATGTATTGGGTTTTCCTGAATTAAATGTGGTCACATTGGTTATGCTAAGGTCACAATTGCCCTACGAGCTCCGTACGAGCTCCGTACGAGTTGATTTTGCTGAACTCGCACGACGTCCGTACGGTGCTCGTACGGATATTGATACTCGTACGAGTATCGTACGGATTTTTTCGACTCGTAGAGGTCTCGGCAACATGTTAAAACTTTTTCACCGAGCTCTCGAGTTGTCTACGAGCTGTCTACGAGCTCGTATTTATTTTGAGTCAGACGTATTTCGCACGGGACTTTAACGGTCAACGTCATAGGATTAGATCGTGAACAGTATGACAGCAGTTATGTCAACAATGTTAATTGTTATGTGTATGTTACAATATGTTATAGACAATATATTGAAATTTCGACACATTTTTCAATATTGAATTGATGATACATGGGTTTAACTGCTATTGTGTCAAGGCTGCACCTGTACCCAGTATCTTAGATCCGGTACAAAGATTATTATAACGTATCGATTTTAAAAAACAAAACATAAATTAGGTAATGAAATCCAAATTTAATTATAATTGTGCCCTTCAATTTTAACATCTGCTATGTTTTGAACATATAGCTTTTAATACAAAACAAATATTTAGTGTAATGAATTTTATTTTTATACAAAAAATAAAATGACTAAATACTTTGATATATAGGTGGCCGGATTTATCCATGATGTGACAAGTCTTGCCACCCAATATGGCATGTTCGGCATCCAGTAACATTATATGTCATTGTTTGTATGATTGTTTATAAAATAGAATCAGGTATGAGCAGAGGTCTACAGGGAAGACTGGACTTTCCCAAACGAGTTGTCTCTTAAAATAAAGGTATTGCTATTATATTATAATAATGACGCATCTAGCTTTTGAAAGAAGTATTTAAATGATTTTAAGAAGACTCAACATGTACTTCAACAAGCCTTTTAACATGTGGTATAAGCAACCATTCGGGAGACACTTAGACTGTGGTCGCGTGGGTAATTCTCTAGAATACGGATCGACAAGTCCGTTAAAGGTTTTAATCTCGACCGGGACATATGGTCATTCGGAAATCATTTCATTGTTTCCACCCAACTAGAAATGGACTAGTTGGTAAACTCAGAGGTGGTCTACACTTAAAACGTTAAAGAACCAAGTTGTATATTCGAAAAGGCTAGGAGTACCACATGCCGTTTAACATTCTGTCTCTTCCATCCTCCCGTGTATCCGATATGTACCCGATGATTATTGATGATCGCGCAGACACCGACCGATGAGTAGCAACGAATATTTCTAATATACTTTAAATTAACCCGTTCATTGTACTTTGAAGATGTCCAACCGGTTATACTCGTCTCTTAATGTAAGATGGCCGTATTTTCCCAACATTCCGGAAGTCCGGACCCCACCTCACCAAACCTGGATCCGCTCATGCTCAATGTAAACTGAATTGACATGTCCGTGATTCGCGTGCACATATCTTATGTATACACATAAATATTTGTCTATACATCTATGTGTTCTTTTTATCTTTTAGTTTATGACAACTGTGTAATTTGCATGTATTCCATGTACTTTAATGCATATACTCATCGTACTATAATAAACTCTATACACGTATATATAGCCCTGATCGTTCAATGTCGATCAAGAAGTAATTAAACTTTTTTTCCTTGCATTTATGTACATGACATGAAATGATAACCAAAGGTTCGTATAGTCCATTCAATAAGTAATACCAATGAGGGAACTATCCCATTCGAAAGAACAGCGGTCAATACCGTTAACTGATGTATATAGCTTATACCCAGTCAAACCTATATAAACATCGCTTACCTGTTCGTTAGTTAAAATGTAATGGCGGCTATACAAAAATAGATGAATTATTGTGATATAGTCATCAAACTAAATGGGAATGATAGTCAACAAGTTGTTGTGCGCATATGATTTTTTTTCTTATTCGATAAGTACCAAGAGTACTATCCGAGTTAACCTTCACATGTAGAAGAATTGTTGTCAATGTCATTGAATACCTTGTTGTGAACTGATTTCGAACTGTTGTTTACTTTACACATCTTTTTTATTGGACTTTTGCCACATCGGTGTGTAGAAATGTTAAGTTTTCCTGTCTCCTGATTAATATACACCGATTTCGGATCACAGTTTAACTCACTTCCTTTAATTTTAAAACAACATATTTTGTATTTTAGTTTGTCCGAAATGAAGATAAGAAATCTTTTCATCGTCGTGACTTCGCATGCATTGCCTTATTGCTGAATTTTCACTCTCACTGCACAATTGACAAAAGCTGCATTTGAACTTGTGTTCCAAAAAAGTAAAATCATAAATAGTATTGATGATAATAAGAGGTGATTTCACTACCATATTCCACTCAGCTAAACAAAACATTTGTAAGGTATATTTTATAACCTCCATATCGACAGGGATGAGTGGCCATTTCAAACGAGATAGCACATAACCGGTCAACGTATGAAACAGACGTAGCCAAATTAAGCAGGGATACATGACATAATATTAAAAGAAAAATGTGTTTAAAAAGATGCGTACGGCACATGCCATTGAACATTTTATGTAGTTCTATGTGTAACAATCAAATGACCATTAAATTGAGAACGCTAATCCCCATATTAAGGAAATTACAAATGCTAGGACCAGTGGCCGAAAAAAACACAAAAAACGTATATGACCCTTAGGGTCTTATTAACTAACAGAAGCCACATATTTGTATGAGCTTGAACAGTTCTAAATGCACAAAGCAGTTCAGCGAATGATTTATCTTTGTTTCCATAAACAACATAATAACGAAAAGAATGGAACACATAGATGTCGCCTACATTAAAGTGACCCCTGCGAAAATATGAGTCTAGAACTCAAAAGTGGCATTTACTCTGTGTTTTATACCCGTGTTCCAAGGTGCTGGGGACAGTATTTACGTTACACACAAACGATAGTTTACATAGAAGTATTTAAACAAGTGTGCATGTGATAAAGAGATGCATGTGCTATTAATAATGTTGTAATAGTCAAATAACGCCAATCCATTATATTTGTTGACGATATGTAGTTGTTGCAGAGTGATATTTTTATTTGTGTGTGTATGTAATATGTCCGTTAGTACTTTCAAGAAATAGTGTATTGATACTCAAGTTAAAATCACTCGATAACATATATAAGACTTACTTACCATTTTCTGTTTCTCTCGATCTCTTCATAACAACGTGTATGCCAGAAATAATGCAAACTCTGTACTCCGAAAGAAATGTGTTTTATATAGGTTTCGTTTAGAGATCACGGCACCGTACTTGGACTTCGTATGCAGACCACAACACCGTCTGATCGAAACTATGACATGTATGAATTTGATTTTTTTAGAAATAATTGGTTATAAGGTAATTATTTTGCATGGTATTACAAGCATGTCAGTTATAGGTAGTGTATTGTTTATTCAAATGGTATATTTCATATAAGATCACATATAAGCCTTTATTTAAAGTCACAATAAGGTTTAAAATGGTAGTATTTTCTATCTAAAAAAGAATATCGAAATATTGAGATATTAAATTATACTAAAAATGGTGCAGAAGGGACCCATATCTGACCTCAGGTCGCTGTTCCTTCTTTGAGAAATAATCAACTGAAAACGCTATTTAGTATTTTGTCCTCCGTACAAAATACTCAATAGTGTTTACATTTAAATATTCCGAACGATTTAGAAGATTTCGTCAATAATCGTAAGTGTACGCACAAAACCCGGTACACCGGTATCTGCCGGTATCCTGTTGTATATCACGACTGACACCTAATTGAATGGATATGTATAATCCAATTAAAGGATTAGTGTAGAAATGTGAATGAATATATATCACTTAATATAATCATGGAATTATATAGACAAGCACATTAACTCCATGATATATAACATATCGCTGGCTTAGAATGAAAAGATCGTTTCTACAAAATCATATTTTGAGAAAATAAGAAAATCTGTCTGACAAATTACTTTTACTTATGGTTAACAAGCTTTCATGAAAATATGCTCATAAGAAGTGCCTTGTGATATAGATTTCAGATATGGCACTAACGACATTCTCATTCTAAGCCAGCGATATAAAATTATAAGGACAAACAAAAACATCTACATTGTAGTTTTTTTATATTTTATTACAGATTATGTTGTATCAGACAATAAACAAAATGTAGCTAGCTACAGTTAAATACATATGCATAGGAAAATTTGAGGGCATGTGGATATAACATATATTTTAATTTTCCATTCATATGATCATGTTTGTGCGTTTAAAGAGAGACGTTTCAAAAGTTCCAGGAAAAGTGCTCTATAATGTGTATCGTATCTTCAAATTACTTTAAACTTTGCATCTTAATAGAACAATTCAGTAAACATATTGTACCATAAATCAAACGATTTAGGGTGTGTCATACAAATGGCACTGCTGCCATAGTAACGTCAGTAATGGCTACCCGGGCCAAATTTGACGTCACGTCGTAGAAATCGTCAAACTTACCAACACATTGACTCCAACCAAACAGCTACCAATTCACTACGACCTAAAACTACTGCATGGAACATTTGCGAAGGGCGGTATTACATCATTTGGATCAATTTATGCCATAGTTTAAATAGTCCCGCAGTTGTGTTCAGGTTTATTTGTCGCCGTATTAAAATCAACTCATCGTGTGTACAATCCATAATTGTCTGGATAAGCAGTCCCTCGTTCTGTGTGATGGTAATGAACATTGTGTCATCTTCAATGATGTTTGCCAGTTTACGCATACTGTCTGTCCTTATATCTGTATATGCTGGACATCTGACGAGAAAGTGTTCTCGTGTTTCGTCTTCTAGCTTGCAGAGCTTGCATGTTGGCGAAACGTTTTCTTGGTTGAATTTGACAGCGTTACTCTGGAATATGTATGTGCCAGTAAGTATTCGTACTTTAATTTCTGCTCGTCGAACTTCATGTAGTTTGGGTGCTTATAACTTTCCACAGGTTGTGGGGTTGTTGATTACTGGTTTTTGTATTTGGATGTACTTAAGTAGGTTGAGGACATCTTTGGTAGTTCAGCTCTCCAGAGATTCTCCCAGTATGTGTTAGTAGCATTTTTAAACGTTCTTTTCCATTGCTCTTTAGAGGGAACACTATGTATGAGCACCTCAGGTGTTGGGAGTTTATATTTGTCCAAAGCATTGTATACATTTGAAATGAAACTGTTGGTTTCAAAATCTATCATCGTTAGCTGACGTTTAAGAATTTTTTATTCTACAGAATCAGGAATTCCGATGATGTTCATAAATAAAGATAGGTAGTTACAGTCTAGGGGGAGTTCAACAGGTTTTCCTCGAAGTAGGGTATACACAGCAGCAGTCCGGAGTCCTAGAGGTATGTAGTCCTTGTAGATGTATGAGGATTTTCCTCTGATATCTTTCGAGTTTCAGTATTTCTGGTGATGAGATATTCTGTACTTCTATGCCATATAGGAATCGTAGTACTACGCAGGTATTCCATATAGTTATTGTTACTAGGGATGACATACCCTTTCTGGCGTGGGGACCAGGTCCTACTATATACGATACCGAAAGGTACTGGAAAATACCGGGTTATAGTGTGCACCCTACGTTATCATAGGTGTGCTATCCATCCATTGGTTATCAGAAACTGGCGAAAAATTCTCGGTAGTCTCCGGAAAGTGACGGAGATGCTGTTAAACGCCGTATTTGTAAACAAACCGGGCTCGTTTTGCCAATCTTCAAGGGAAGATTATTTCACATATATGACAGTAAGAGCGTGTTTTAATAGCATGATGTGTTAATTATTTATCAGTCTTCAAATCAGTAACAAAGATTTGTGTTTTCTATCTATAGAAAATATGTCGTTCCGGAACCTTATTGTGGCTTTAAAGGTATTATGTTTCCGCTTATTACACCATACTAATAACAAATCAAAATCAAAATGCAATGCTTAATGGGTACATTGCTGCATTAAATAATCATTCACTGTAGAACATTATCTTTGTTTCCATAAAAACATAAGAAAGAAGTGAAAATACCCATGAAACCTGTTTTACCCGCACCAAGGTACTTAGAAGTATTGGCTAATGTCTGAAGGAGTCTATAACAGGCTGTCGTCTGGACTTGCGTTACGCTTTGACATCGCTCCGTACCAGTGAGTTATACGTACCTCCAGTGTCGATGTTTTCTTCCACATATAGAACACACACACGCATATACCAATCAGAATGAGCAGGGCAGGCCAGGGCAGGGCAGGTCAGGGGAGGGCAGGGCAGGGCAGGGCAGGGCAGGGCAGGGCAGAAAAGAAAAGAAAAGAAAAGAAAAGAAAAGAAAAGAAAGAAAAGATAGAATAGAACAGAACATTCTCAGGTATGAGAAAGAAATTAAAGAACCTAAATATAAGTAAATCTCCAGGAACTGATGGAATTCACCCGATAGCGCTGAAAGAACTATGTGAGGTATTAGCATTTCCCTTAAAAATATTATTTCAAAATTCATTCAATACTGGAAAAAGCCAATATGACAGCTCTGTATAAAAAGGGAGATACAAAGTATGCAGGGGATTACAGGCCGGTATCATTGACTTGTATTTTGTGCAAAACCCTTAAAAGTATCATCAGAGAGAAGATTGTGTTTCACATGAAATCGCATAAACTCTTTAGTAAAAAGCAATTTGGATTTATAAGTGGCAGATCAACTGTCCTTCAATTACTGTGTGTCCTTGACAGTTGGACTGAAATTTTCGACAATGTCGGATGTATAGATGCTGTTTATTGTGACTTTATGAAAGCCTTTGATACGGTTCCCCATAAACGTTTACTTCATAAATTGAAAATGTACAGCATTGGTGAAAAATACAGATTGTGGCTGGACGCATTTCTCATTGGTAGATCTCAACGTGTAAATATAAATGATGAATCTTCAAACTGGAAGCCAGTGACATCAGGTATTCCACAAGGATCTGTAATGGGACCAGTTTTATTTGTTCTATACATAAATGACCTCCCAGATATACTGAAAAATGATAGTGAAGTTTATTTATATGCAGATGACACTTAGGCTTATAGAGACATAAGAAATGAAGAAGAAAGTCATAAGTTACAAGAGGACATCTATGCAATGTACGAATGGTCAAATAAATGGATGCTGAAATTTCACTCTGAGAAAACAAAGAGAATGAGAATTGGAAAGACTAAATTAAATGAATATGAATACAAGCTGGCAGAGTCATTAAAGCCAATGGAAAATTCAAGTGCTGAAAAAGATGTGGGAGTTATAATTGATGAAAATTTGAATTTTGAAAAACACATGACAGAAAAAATCAACAACGCAAACTCAGTTTTAGGTGCGATACGTCGATCCTTCCAGTTTCTAGACAACAAAACCTTCAAGATACTATATAAAAGTATTGTACGCCCCATAGTGGAATATGCTAACGCAATATGGTCTCCTTATAAACTGAAACACAGACATGATTGAAAACCATCAACGAAGAACTACAAAATTGTTACCAGGAATGAAAGATCTGAGCTACCCTGAAAGACTTATGAAATTAAAATTACCAACATTAACTTACCGTAGACTTCGAGGAGATATGATTGAATTGTTTAAAATGTTAATCAAAAGTATGACCCTGAGGTGTCTGAAGATTTCTTCAAGATGAGAGATAATTGAAGTACGCGTGGCATCCAAAAACTATCTTTAAGGAGCGCTCTCGACTTGAGCTTCGGCGAAATTCCTTCAAAAATCCAGTAATTGAACATCAAATTTCGAGATAAAAAACAAATGTTTGTTTTTACTTATTTTCAATAATACAGTAACCTGTGTGTACCACTAATATATCCGGGAAACTTCTGTTCCCTAATTGTATGTACACGTTTATCTTGTGGAGCTGCATTATTATGTCATATGATTGTAACCCCTATATTTATGAGGTATTACATTTGTACACCTCATTTGCATGTTCCTTTCTTGTTTTAATGTCAAGATGGATGTTTGTTGTTCCTTATACATGTAATTGTAATGTATGTCCATCGTAGTCCCTGTACCGAAAAAGGGTGATAGTAATAACGTTGATAATTATCGCGGTATAATGTTAACAAGCATTTTCTCGAAAATATTCTCCTTACTCTTAGACATGCGAGCTCGATCATTCTTAGAGGAAAACAACAAATTATCTAATTGCCAATTTGGTTTTCGTAAAGACAAGAGCACAACGGATTGTGTATTTATCTTACAATCTATCATTAATAAGGTTTTGTATTCTGAAAATAAGAAATTATATTGTTCATTTATAGACTTTAAAAAGGCTTTTGACATGGTGTATAGAAATGGTATATGGCTTAAGCTATTAGATAGTGGTATATCCTGTAAATATGTTCATATGTTGATGGCAATGTATAATTCTGTTAAAATTGCTGTCAAATCAAACGGAAACCTCTCAGAACTGTTTGAAAGTTTAATGGGTGTTAAACAGGGTGAAACCTTATCACCCTTACTTTTTATTATTTTTTATAAATGATTTGTCTACTATGCTACATGACGAAAATGCTGATATGTTTAGTTTTGAACAATTACAAATATTTATTCTTCTTTTTGCCGATGACACGGTTTTATTTTCGTATTCGGCAAATGGTTTACAATTACTTTTGAACAAACTTGAAGTATATTGTAGAAAATGGAACGTAACGGTAAATACATCAAAAACTGTTGTCATGGTTTTTAAGAAAGGGTCACGGTGTGAAAATGTTAACTTGTTCTATGAAAATGTCAAACTCACTAATGTTAAGAGATTTGTTTATCTTGGTGTTACCCTATCCGCAAATGGGAAGTTTTACTACACTCAAAAACAATTGTCTGAACAGGCCTCGAGAGCTATATTTTCCTTATATTCTCTATTTGATAACGTGTCTCTCTCACTATTGATGACAAATTGAAGTTATTCAACTCTATGGTTTTACCAATTCTTCAATATGGTTCTGAAATATGGGGATTTCAAAAAGCTCCTGATATAGAAAAGATATATATTTCTTTTTTAAAAAGCTCCGTTCCCAAACGCCAAATATTATTGCATATAGCATATTAGGATTGTTTCCCTTACATATATTGAGAAAAGTAAAAATTATCAAATATTGGTATAAAATTGTCAATTCTACAGATACATTATTGCGCCAAGTGTATTTATGCTGCAAAAATACAGTTATATTAGACTCTTGGTATTGTAATGTGAAACAATTATTGAATACACTAGGATTTGGATATTTGTGGAACTCTGTTTCGCTTACTACCTCACAACTAAATAGTGTATTAACCAGACTATATGACCAGGCTAAACAAAACATGCATAGTGAAATAAATAACATGTCAAGATTATCTACATATAAACAATTTAAAACAACTTTCGAATGTGAAAAATACCTTACTATTGTAAATAATGAAAAGCATCGTGTGTCTCTAACTAAATTACGCTGTTCTTCCCACAAATTAGCCATTGAGGAAGGACGAATTCGTAACATTGAACGCCAAAATAGGAAGTGTGTACTTTGTTCTATGAATGTTGTGGAAGACGAATACCATTTTGTCTTGGTTTGTCCTTACTATCGTCATTTACGGAGAACTATTTTACCAAATTATTATTGTCATTACTATCCAACAATTTACCAGATTAATGTCTTCATCTAAAAAAATGATACTATGTAAATTAGCAAAATATGTAGACCTAGCATTTCAAAGACGTAACTCTTATTTAGATAATCAGTAGTATTTTTGTTATCATTAATTGTTCTATAAACATGTATCGTTATATTCTTTGTACATATTGGGACTATTGTTATGTTATTGTGTTCACATTGCTCATTGTATTTTGTACATGCTCTTCTTGTGTTGATTACATGCCGCCTATTGTTTGTTTAAGGCAACGAACATAAATAATGTTCTTATGCTAATAAACTGAAACTGAAACTTTATGGTACGCGTTTGGCTAAAGAGAACAGCCATACCACATCCTATTTCTTCTTCTTCTTCTTCTTCGTCTTCCATGTAATTTGCAGTGCCCACTCTGGGGCATTATTGCAAATGTTAGGGACAGAGGTGAGATACAAGGAATACGGGTGCGATACCCTAGCTCGTTCCGAATAGATTCCTTGATTATTTAACGTGCCCGGTGTAAAGCACCGATACACGCGAGGCTACCCCTGGGTTACCAACCAGGATCATCTCTAGTTAGGTGGGAACTCTAAATAGCGTTTCTGAAATGACCAAGTGTCCCGGCCGAGAATCGAACCCGGGACCTCTCTCGGTCAGGAGTCAAGCGTCTTACCACTCGACCACCGTGCCACCCTTATTTGATCATGTTAGTCTTATTTTTAGCTGGTGAAGTCACCCACATATCACGGCTAGGTATCACCAAGTACAACGTACACTTCTTTAATATCCTAGGGTCTTATTCACAAACATTATAAGTCTAAAATTTAGGCTTAGCTTTTTCATGGTCAAATGTTTTATTCGTTCGCATGTTATCATTCACGTACCGATTTTGATATACATGTAAAGGGTATACATGTTCAGCGTAACAACAAATACTCCGTATAAAGTTCCGTATGCTTAAATCAGATTGCATAGTGATGACAGTGACTATAAATGTTGTCAATTTTAAGTCTAAGTCTAAATCTGAGTTTCAGTCTTATAATGTTGGTGAATAAGGCCACTGACTCCAAAGCCAAACATACAGTGAGAGTCAGTCCAGCCCATATTTCGTAGTGTTTCATAGTCTGAATACATGTACATCATACACGTGCATGTAATTGCTATGTAGAAAAGAATATAAAAACACTGATATAAGGTTTTAGAATATTAATTTACACAACTTTACATACATACATTTTAAACTGTGTTTTTGTGCAGCATTATGTTAATAAACAGTTTCACTAACAAGCCAGCACAATAGCATAGCTTTCTGGGTATGGCACAAAATGGCACGAGGTGCATGTATATACTACAAGTTTTTGTTAGCACACAAACTGACAATCATATCCACAAAATTTTTGACAAACACTTATTATAGTTTCTATCGTTTATCTGGTTCAATACAATATTACTTTCGTCCCTGTGCAACACCTTTCGCCAATAACGGACCTCCTTCATGCAAATGTATAGCTGGCCATACAACAAATTGTATACTTTTTCCAGACTTTGTGTATGCTCGGTACATCTTCGTATCGAATGGTTCGTCCGGTCCGTAATTAGAGAAGGCGATATATACTGGAGGCACATGACGGTACATTGACCAGCATATGTCAATACATTTTGATATGTAGTTCATAAGCGCGTGTGACTCCTTTTTGATGTCCATCTCTTCAGCAATCAGCTCAGTTCCGATCTGTAAATGGAGTAAACTAATTTGGTGAAGCTAATATATTTTGGGTGGATTGATTAGCAAGATCTAACAACTTATTAAGTATATTGGTCAGTATATGCACATAAAACAAGGCTGTAATATTATCTACCAGAGCATGTGTAAGAAGCAAGCTTTTTTGTTGAGCTCGAAACGATAATGAAATATAAGACTGGGCATGTCCATAAACAATTGGAAAAAAAGTAAAACATAACTAAAATATTCAATAGCTCTGAGAATTTACGAAACAATGATTGAATACATACCAGTATGGACGTTTTCAGAATGTTCATGTTATAGGGGAACGACCCCCCCCCACAAAAAAACCAAACAAACAAACATAATGTGTTTAAAATTTGTCGACAATCAATTTGTCATATCAGAATTTAGAAAAAGAAAGATGCAAATATAATTATGGTCCATTGCACCTGTGTCTGGGTTATGTCCTTTAGAATGTAATATAAAACGAGAAGATGGTCAAACTAGTTTGATTCACAATACATGTAACTAGTCCATATCATAACATACCTTCGTCACATCAGTAGATTGTCTTATCTCACAAACTTTCTTTATATCCATGATCATTTTCTTTTGTTCTTTGCTCAAGTCATCGAATTTGAAATCAACTTTCGAAATCTAAAATAGACGCAAACTCGTTGCATAATTTCAAATGAATTAAGATAATTATACAATATACGTTGTGTCGTGGGTCCATCATATAATGTCATATTGACTGAACATCACACCGACTAGCCGCGAATTATGTCTTATTGACCCTGTGTAAGGATGGCTTGGCTCACTACCGGGTATATTGATACATACATGTAAACACTGACTTAATATGTTTGCATAATAGCTACACGAAGTTACAAATATGTATTGCTATTTGGGCACATACAATGTTACTCTGTACGCATATTAACATATAAGATGCTTTTCATACATTTACCTCCATAGTAGTCGTGATTGGCTCATCCGTCTTACTTTCGACATGCTGTAAATTCGAAGTATATGTTTTATTAACAGTATAACAAACTCCTAGAATAACACCAACGATGGGAAAGTTTGCCATGAATTAGTAATAGTATAGTTAATAGCATCGTGTACACTATCATGAAAGAACTTTCTTCTTTCATTTGTTTCTAAGTCAATGCATAGGATTTGGAAACTAAATTATGTAGTCACATTTGCTGAAAAAGTAATACTTATCGGTTGAACGGAACAGAACAGAACAGAACTATTCTGTTAATAACGTTGACAAATGCGCAAAAGTCAAAAACAACATTTAATGTTTAATGAAGGATAGATGCATGTTATAGGAAGGTTTACGCTACTAAAACAACAGCTATCAATAGTATGACAATACGCACCAACGTATCTTTGCAATTTGGACAATCATCTTTCACATCTTCAACTGTGGTGGTGGAATCGTCATCATCTTTGAACTTTGACACGGCGTCAACATTATTTTCATCATTTGCTGTGTCGGTGGATTTGTTGTTTCCAGCTTCTTGTTCTACCTCTTCAGTCACGTTATCTGCTACATTCGTATTCACGTTCAGTTCAGTTTCTACCGCGCCAGGTCCTGTCTCAGACTCCACATTATTTCCAGACTCGACGACTACGTTCTTTTCATTCGCTGTACCTTTGACATCTGATCTAACTGCGTTCTTCTCGTCAAAATCGGACGCAACATTTGTTTCAGCTTCAGACATACACTTCTCATTATCAGTAGTGTCGGGTTCGGTATCGCTTTCTTCATTTGGTGCATCTGTGGGAATTTTCGTTTCTTTAGTTTCGAGTTGGGTAACTGTGTTGCTCACATCACCTGATACCTTGTCTTTTGTAACTTCTTCCGCGTCGTCAATGGTACTACTATCACTTGCCCCGTCAGTCACCGGGCTTTCCAGTACCTGTTAATTTAAAATATTTTTCCAGTGACTGTATTTAATCCAAGTGTAGGATAAACCAACATCAAATATTTATCGGTCATTTGCGATGTGAAATACTTGTAAAATTAACTTGTAATATTATTTTGGATGCATTTGGCTTGTTAAAAAGCAAATAGTATATAATCTGCGTTACTGTCATACTATAGTTTTGTATTTACATTATGAGGAACACATTTAAGTATAAAGTTTCTAGTGTGATTTGAATACGTTTTAGAATTTGGTTCGCAATGACTTAGTAATCAAAGACAATTGTAATGAAATGCTCCATTGTTCTCAAATGTAACGGTTGTCGAAACAATATCGTCTTATTAGAGCCGCTAGTAATAGTATTTTGTTTACTACAAAGTCTCCAGCGTCTTGATCACCAGTCTTTGTTGTATTCGCATCTTTCCGTTTCTATAAAATAAACGATAACACCACATATGTATGTATATATTTAGATTTTTCGCGAGTAAAAACTTATCATTGTTCCTGTCACATTTTTTATAACAATACAATTTTTGAATTATATTTCAGTATTCTTTATTGACATGTTCCTTTCCAAATAGCAATGTACATAGTGCAATTTAGGAGAAACAGTTGAGAGCAGCACCTCACCATTATGTACTTGTGACCATTGTAAAACTGAAAATGGATACATGATAATTAGGATTACTTACATCTGTCATTTGATCAACTTGCTCTTCAACACTCACTACATCTGGCGATTGGTCAATGTTCTGATCATTTTCGTTTGTTGTAGAATGTTCGACTTCGTTTGTTTCACCTTGGGACTTAGGCAGTGTCCTGATATAGTTAAGGGTTGTAAAACTTCCCTGTATTGCCTCCTCATGCCCGGCAGACAGTTCCACACAGTAAGTATATGCTTTCTTTAAAAAAAACCACCAAAATGTATCGAAATGTGACACATAACTCTCAGACATTCTGCATTAATAGTATTATTAATTATCCCAATGGTCATGACTTATTAACAACGGTAGGTATTGTATTACAATATAGGTCATCATTCAGTTCAGATATATTTCTATAATTATTATAACAGTCCTGTCGGTTATTACAATGTTTTGAAATAACTCCAGTCCATGTTTGTTTTGATGTTTCATCGCATAATATGTTTCCAAAGAACATGTTAGTCTAGCTGCACACAAATACATCACAATTTCGTATGAACTTGTTACATGTGTCGAAATAAATGTCCACGCGTGTGATAGTAATTCTTGATGACTTGTTAAGGTATTTTAAATGTGTCCATAATTTAATTGACGTTTAAATAAATGTTGAATTTTATGTTTATAACGATCATGACAGTGTGGATTTTAGTATCTATTCTAAATAAGAAAAAATACAGACTTTGCTTGATAGAGAGGACATTGGTATACGTCGAGTATGAACAAAATCATAATCCCAACTTTGATTATGAAATGCAGAACTTTGAACGAACACTATTTCGCGGATTTTAATTTAACTACTATGAACCAGTTGGATGAGGAATTGAATATATATTTCATTAGCGTTAAATGATAGTTACGTACTTTGAGCAGGTCATACAAAACACCAGTTTTGCTTTCATCGCCGGTTCCTTCCACCTCTTCGAATGCATCTGTCCATTCATTGTCATACAGCTCAGAGAACTCCTCTGCTAACTTTGTTGGCCGTTTCTCATCACTCAAGTCGGCAATATTTGGATTATTGTATGTTAAGTTCGCACCAGCAATCTTGCTAAGCCTTAAACATGCATAAATAAGTTAATACCATGTCTTACCGTTGACATGATCAAACCTTATATGTTTGGGTTCAATAACATGTGGCCTATATTCAACGGAACAGTTCTTTAAACTATGAAAAACTACATATACGAATGGATACTATTATTGTGTCGTTGACGACTCAACAATATGGCCCTTTTAGCCATCGACCAGTCTCAATTAAGGTGAATGCGTAACTTAAGAGCAAGGAACTTGATAATTTTAATTCCGTTTTGTAATGTACAAGATGAAATCATTATTAAGATGTTTCTAGAACGTTGCACTAGAAAGTAAAGTAAATTACTTTACTAAATAACCTACGGTCTAATGGTCTATGAATACCGTAAAGCAGTGCCGGAAATATTGTTCGGTACTATTTGGCTGTCACATAAATATGTACATTAGCTTGAAGCGACGTTAGCCAATCCAAACCTTGGTCGACCCACAAAGTCCGTACGTAACGCTCCAAGTACCGCTAAATTTTTAAACTTATGCAGCATTCAAAATGATTTCCAAAGATATTGAGCGTCGTTTACTAAGGTTATGAATTATGACAAAATAAATAACAATATGACACTCAACAGAGCCTAGTGGCATAGTATTTTCCACTCGTTTAATAAAACTCGTATGTAACTAGCACTCATGCAGGATACAGTATACTATATTTGTAATTTTAATTGACACAATGCATTTAACTATATTACCGTAACAGCAACGTGTCTTTTTCTGCTTCTAGAGATATCTTTGTGTTACGCAATGTTTGTATCTCTTTAGTTAAACTATAATTCTCAGCTGAGAGACGTGATACGTCAGTGGTAGCCCGGTGGTATCCATCTGCGTACTGGTGTAGATTCGTTTTCATATCATTATTCTCTTTTTTTAGGGTATTGAGATCTATGTTTAATCTACAGTGAAACAAACAAAACAGTGAGTTAACTTGATATCAGGCGAAAAGAAACTACTTTTATCTTACCAGATTAAATGTATTTTGACGCTACTTAAACTCAATTGACAATTGTAGAGTAATCAATTTTAAAAGATGCCAAAAATGCTTGTTAACAATTAACAATTGCAGCACGACGGACGTGAGATGGGTCAATGATGCAAATTTGATGACCATCTGCCGTAGTACCGTCGTGCGAAATGTGATATACCGAAAGAAGCAGTGAAAACATAACCTACAGAATACTTATAAATTTGATTGGAACTAACTTAAGTTACTTGTACTATGAAACTACTAAACAGTAGTGTTATTACTCGTAAAACTAGTTGATGTTGTTTTGGTACTTGTGTATAGTTTGATTATACAAAATGTGATTGGTTGCACAGTCTTGTAACTTCAAGACCCAAAACAATATCAACAACTAAAACAATGCTAATATTTATATACATGTCGTAAATAGCATATCACATAGCATATCATCCAGTGTATTTTTCATCTGAGACAATGCTAGTCTAGAAACTTGTCTAACCACTGATTAATCAGGATTTATAAACAAATAATTGTTCGGTATGTGTGTACAATGTAGTGTAAGAAGACCTTAATCGGTATTATAAACAATAATACTATGTGCATGTTTTATACGTACTGTTTACGTTCTTTTCCCAAGTCTTCAATACGTTTCTTTGCATCTTCTTTATCTTTTTTAGACCTGTTCTCCAATGGAATCCATTCATTACGACATACCATACTTCAATAATGTATGTACTAATAGCGCAATACGATCATCATGCTTCAATATCAAGTGCCCGGCCCGATTGCATAGGTAATTTAAGTTCAGCCAATACATTTTATGTAAATGTCCACAGACAGTACTTGTACATGTCGCCAAGTGCTTTTTGCATATAATTTTACCTGTGAGTTTAACGTATTTTGAGTAATATATCATATTATGATGAAACGTTAAACTCAAAGATACAACCTATGCCAATTATGACATGTTTTGCTTATATATCAACGCCTTCATCACTGATTCATCGACATATTCTGTAAATAGTTTGTGAGATGGAGAGTATGTATGAGTGCGAGTATAGATACTGTTCATATTACATGATGGAGTAACGAGTATTAACATTAGTGTATCGGAACATATATGATATTGATTATGTATGCATGTTAACTGGTGGGCAAAGGTGCCTAATGTTTTCAAAATAAACTAAACTTTATTCATTGCATAAAGAAATGGTGTTATTTTAAACAAGTTTTTTATGTTATCATGTGCATGTATTTTTCAACTCGAAATTGTGTTGATCTAATGATTAGAGCATTGGGTCGTTGGTGCAATACCAGACTGTGTCATACTGAGAGAAGTGCCAGACTACTTTGACTTTGTAGTATCGTTGCTTATACACAACATGCATCAAATGAACACACCATTGTGTTGCGTGTACACGTGCAACCGATGCCTCTTTGTGAATATCTATAAAAGAGTATGTGTTGCGCTAAAATAATTGTCGCATTATATGGTGAACTCACTTCAATGAATTAAACTAAAATCCAATTTTTAACGAATTATTTCAACATTTTGCTAGTTTGTTGCATTATACTACTACATAGAGAGATGTTTTAGCTGAAATTAGAGCAAATTCGTTCGACCATTACGCTGGTTTTAGCCAATGCGATGAAAAAGATAATCGTATAAGATGCGTTTGTTTTGTCTTAACTTTTATAGTTGGGTATATTGATATATATATTTTTTTAATTGAATAATTACATGGTGTAAATTTATTAGAATAACTTTTAGTAGCAAAGGTACTAGTATGAAATAAATACTTACAAATAAATGGACTCGTTCTAACTTACCTCTTCTCTAAGTCTTTAATACGTTTGTTTGCGTCGTCTTTTTCTTTTGCAGCCCTGCGCCCAAACAAATTATACACATTATAACATACCAGGGCTATATTGTTTATTTGTATCATGACCTTTTTTCGATGACAAAATGTTGCGTTTAACTTGACTCAATGTACCGACCGATACAAGTAATGTAAACTCAGGTTCCAATTAGGGATGTTCTACAGTATCATAAAAACAAATGAATATACTGGAACTCAAATATGAACGAACAAACAAGTATTAATCTGTGTTAAATCATGATCCTTTTAGACCCCGGACAAAGATATATAATGGTTGTACATCTACCCTAAGAATGTGAGGCTATTGGTCAATATTAGTCAATAGTAGCATATTGTGTGGGAGAAGAATTGAAAGAATTAATCAGGTAATATTCATGTTGGGTGATTTCATACCAGAATTATGAACACAAGTCAGCAGCACACACTACTAATGATAATATAATTCTTATATGGAATACGTTTACAATATATGTAGTAACAGTGTACCTAGAACATAAGAAATAAATAAGTGCATATGCATGACATTGTATTAATGTTCTCGCTTACCTTTTCTCCAACTCTGTAGCGTATGTCTCTGCTTTCTCTTTTTGTTTCCTAACCCTGTTTCCAAACAAACGTTACAATTTATAACATTCAAATAACATACATCAAACTTCCATACGTAGATTTAATGGAAGGCATTTGTACTTTTGCCTTGAACAAGTATTGTAAATAATTATATTTCACAATGTAATACTTATCAGGAAAGTATAGACGTTCGAATACTGTTATAACGACAGAAAATATATTGAAAATCATGCAAACGGCACACAACTTCTTAGTTTGTAAATATTACGTCTTTGAGCTGCAAATATGCATGTACTGTCATTGGTGTGCATTTTGCTGCTTTGAAAAAAAAAATTTGATTACTGATTTTTTCAAATACCGATAGTTTACCAAACCAAAAGTGTGTCATCCACTTATATATAGAGCAAAGCTTGGCAAAAATACTTAGTTGATACTCATTTATTAGGGATTAACTCACCTTTTCAGTTGATCAAGGTGATCCCGGATGGTTTTCATTTGGTTGCCATTTTTGGATTCCAAGCTGAAAATATATGAGCCGTTCTCCAGGAAAACCGGATTTGATGACATAGAATAGTAACTTTGCAATCAGGTATAGAAAAAAGTATAAAATTAGAACAAATATGGCCCTTATATTTAATATTTAAGTAATTCGATAGTATAGCACCATCTCTAAGGTTTAATTTTTCTAATAAATTATGTTAAAATAACTTATGTCGTTGCTATGGTGATCGGTTTCTAAAAAAACACCCATATTAGACTATATTGAGAAAACCAAGGGGTTGGTGGTTCAAAAACACTAACTATGTTTCTCTGAAAGCTAACACTCATAATTTTGACATGGTTTATCAAAATAAGAATATACTAATAAAATGTGACACAATTTTTAAAAGTTTACGTCAATAATGTATCACATACTGGATTTTGAAATGCCAATTAACGTTACGTCAAACACGTTCTAATGACATTTGCGACGCCATTGAAACATTAGGCGGTAAAGGTTTGTTTAAAAAGTATATAGCTATACAAATGTTTGTAATAATTTCTTCAAATTTTCAGAAATGGTTTAGAAGAATCCGGTCTTTCTAACGGTATATTATTTATAAGTCGTCTTAATTACTTGGGAACGGCTCAATTATGTTAATGAAAACAAATATAAACATCATAATACTTATGACAACAAGGAAAATAAGGAACACAAAAACAACGCGCACTTTAAAAATGAGTAGTAAGATTAAACGTTTGTAAGGGTAGCGTCATTTTTCTCCGTATACACTATAATTGTATTGAGTACAACAATAACAGTTTTTACTGTTACTTCACGGCAATGAGTGAAAAGCTTGTGGCCTGTTTTACATTCGGAAATGTATTAGATGAATGTTGTTGTTGACATGGAATGACGAATACTAAATTACGTACTTTTTTACTTTATTTTCTAGCTGTATCTTCTCCCTTTCCAAAACTTCGTTTTGTCTACAATGTAACGCTTCAGGTTCAATTTTATTTCGTATATTACAACAGGATGGTCCCAAGATTAATGTTAAATATGTTAAATATGACGTTGAATATTGAATATATACACAAAGCTATACGCTAAGATAGAGTTTGTATCCACAAATTTACGACATATAATTGATATAGTACGTGTAATAAGGAGAGTTAAACTTGATCGTCGACCTTCTATTAACATAATTTGACAGATGATATGTGATCCATATTTATCAATACTGCTCGTATGTTTGCATAACCGGGGAGTATCACGAAGACCTTTGATATGTAATACAAACACAAAGCCAAAGTAGCGATATTGCGCGTTTAAAAATTGGCCGCAGAAACTTACGAGTAAAATTCAAGAACCTTGTAACATGCCATACATACATGTAAAAGGATCAAGTTACAAAAATAAAGTACGATATTCGGGGGATAAAATCGTACGATATCCGTATGAACGATGCAGAACCTACGGTACTCATAGGTTCGTACAAGATCCGCAGCATAATCATACAGGGTGTACAAAAAGAAAGTAAAATAAACTACAGTTTCGTTGACTTTGGATCAAAATTAATATTTCCATTCTGCTATCACAAAGAAATCTGGCACAATCATGTTTAGACGAAGAATGTAATTTTTGTTCTGGTACAACTTTTAGCATTATAACACGAATATATTTTAGAAAGATTTTCTAAAATTACCTTATTTTGTCTGTGACGTCATTTTGTACTAATTTACGACGTTTCACAATTACTAAATCTTTCTGATGTTTCCTCTCGTGAGCTAATTTGTATTACATCCATTCATTTGCACAGGTACTCAACTGATATATTTTTTTTAAATAATTGCGTTTAATACATGAACATAGACGTGTCTGTTGGGTATAGGTTGTACTGTAGTGATTCCAGAAAACACCATACAAAAAGTCACAATTATTTCAATATTAGCCATCGTCGAATATTCACGAAGGTGTAGCAATGAAGAATTGGTATTATAAAGTATCTGTACATGTATACTAAATACTGGTAGGTTGCGTTTGCTGTATACAAAGTAGTAAGTTAATCAGCTTCGTGGTATTGGCAGCGGGTTACAGGTTAGTAGTTCGATATTCAATTTCTAACTGATAATCAACTCGATAATATGACGAATACCGAACTGGGTTCGAATCTTCTGCCAGCAGCGGGTTCGATTTTCAACTCGATAATATGAAGAATACCGAACTGGGTTCGAATCTTCTGTCAGCAGCGGGTTCGATATTCAACTCGATAATATTGCGAATACCGAACAGGGTTCGAATCTTTTGCCAGCAGCAGGTTCGATATTCAACTCGATAATATGACGAATACCGAACTGGGTTCGCAATGCTGCCAGCGGCGGGTTCGATATTCAACTCGATAATAAGACGAATACCGAACTGGGTTCGAATCTTATGCCAGCAGCCGGTTCGATAATAAACTCAATATTATGACGAATACCGAACTGGATTCGAATCTTATGCCAGCAGCAGGTTCGATATTCAACTCGATAATATGACGAATACTGAACTGGGCTCGAATCTGCTGCCAGCAGCGGGTTTGATATTCAACTCGAAAAGAAGGTGAATACCGAACTGGGTTTCAATCTTCTGCTAGCAGTGGGTTTGATATTCAACTTGATAATATTGCGAACACTTAACTGGGTTCGAAATTTCTGCCTGCAGCGGGTTCGATATTCAAGTTGATAATATGACGAATACCGAACTGGGTTCGAATCTGCTGCCAGCAGCGGGTTCCATATTCAACTCGATAATATAACGAATACCGAACTGGGCTCGAATCTGCTGCCAGCAGCGGGTTCGATATTCAACTAGAAAAGAAGGCGAATACCGAACTGGGTTTGAATCTTCTGCCAGCAGCGGGTTCCATATTCAACTCGATAATATGACGAATACCGAACTAGGTTTGCATCAGCTGCCTGCAGCGGGTTCGATATTCAACTCGATAATATGACGAATACCGAACTGGGTTCTAATCTTTTGCCTGCCGCGGGTTCGATCTTCGACTCGAAAAAAACGAATACCGAACTCGGTTCGAATCTAGCTGCTGCCAGCAGCGGGTTCAATATCCAACTCGAAAAGAAGGCGAATACCGAACTGGGTTTGAATCTGCTGCCAGCAACGGGTTCGATATTCAACTTAATAAGAAGAAGTCGAATACCGAACTGGGTTCGAATCTTCTGCCAGCAGTGGGTTCGATATTTAGGTCACAAGCATAATATAGCGTAAATTAGCACTTAAAGATAATTATATATTCATGAAAAAACATTTTAATGTGATGTTTGTGGATCGGTTATCACAACCAAACATATATTTACATGGCAGAAGAAGGCATACCGTTGAAAAATCATTAGGTATCATGACTTTAATTTACAAACATAAAATAGTGAAGATAAAGATATATACTCGCCAAATACCAGTTTAATGTGATGTTTATTGGTCGGTTTTCACAATTAAACATGAATATACATGGCAAAATAAGTCATACCGGTGAAAAACCATTAGATATCATTTTTGTGAAATTTAATTCGAAAACATAATAACCATTTGATATTATGTGCGTGCAATATAATTAACACTCATTATATAGCGTAAATTAGCACATAAAGTTGCATACTCGTGAAAAACCGGTTTAATGAGATATTTGTGTGTCGGAGCCAGTTCGGTATTGGTCTTATTCTCCAGTTGAATATCGAACCTGCTGCTGGCAGAAGATTCGACCACAGTTCGGTATTCATCATATTTTCAAGTTGAATAGCGAACCCGTTGCGGGCAGCAGATGCGAACCCAGTTCGGTATTCGCCTTCTTTTCGAGTTGAGAACCAAAACCCGCAGCTGGCTACAGATTCGAACTCAGTTCGGAATTCGCCTTCTTTTCGAGTTGAATATCGAACCCGCTGCTGGCAGAAGATTCGAACCCAGTTCGGTATTCGCCTTCTTTTAGGGTTGAATATCGAAGCCGCTGCTGGCAGCAGATTCGAACCCAGTTCGGTATTCGCAATATTATCGAGTTGAATATCAAACCCGCTGCTGACAGAAGATTCGAACTCAGTTCGGTATTCGTCATATTATCGAGTTGAAAATCAAACCCGCTGCTGGCAGAAGAATCGAACCCAGTTCGGTATTCGTCATATTATCGAGTTGAATAGCTAACCCGCTGCTGGCAGAGGATTCGAACCCAGTTCGTTATTCGCAATATTATCGAGTTGAATATCGAACCCGCTGCTGACAGAAGATTCGAACTCGGTTCGGTATTCGTCATATAATCGAGTTGAAAATCGAACCCGCTGCTGGCAGAAGATTCGAACCCAGTCCGGTATTCGACCTCTTACCAAGTTGAATATCGAACCCGCTGCTGGCAGAAGATTCGAACCCAGTTCGGTATTCGCCTTCTTTTCGAATTGAATATCGAACCCGCTGCTGGTAGCAGATTCGAACCAAGTTCGGTATTTGTGATGTTATCGAGTTGAATATCGAACCCGCTGCTGGCAGAAGATTCGAACCCAGTTCGTTATTCGCCTTCTTTTCGAGTTTAATATCGAACCCGCTGCTGGCAGCAGATTTGAATCCAGTTCGGTATTCGTCATATTATCGACTAAAGTATGGAACCCGCTGCTGGCAATAGATTCGAACCCAGTTCGGTGTTCGCCTTCTTTTCGAGTTGAATATCGAACCCGCTGCTAGCAGCAGATTCGAACCCTGTTTGGTATTCGTCAAATTATCGAGTTGAATATCGAACCCGCTGCTGGCTGCAGATTCAAACCGAGTAAGGTTTTCGTCATTTTTATTGAGTTGAATATCGAACCCTCTGCTAGCAGCAGATTCGAACCCAGTTCGGTATTCGCCATATTATCGAGTTGAATATCGAACCCGCTGCTGGTAGAAGATTCGAACCCAGTTCGGTATTTGCCTTCTTTCGAGTTGAATATCGAACCCGCTGGCAGCAGATTCGAACCCAGTTCGGTATTTGTCATATTATCGTGTTGAATATGGAGCCCGCTGCTGGCATCAGACTCGAACCCAGTTCGGTATTCGCCTACTTTACGGGTTGAATATCGAACCCGCTGCTGGCAGAAATTCGAATCCAGATCGGTAGTCTACCTCTTTTAAAGTTGAATAACGAACTGGGTGCTAGCAGCAGATTGGACACCAGTTCTATAGTGGCCAAATGGTGTCGAATAACGAACTTTGTGCTAATTCGATATTGGCTATCAGTTACAAATTGAATATCGAACTACTAACTTGTTACCTGCTGCCAACTTCACGGAGCTCAGTTAAGGACATTCGTTCCTTTTGAATTTTTCTGTGCAAGGTATATAAAACCTGTTATTTTCAGAAAGATCAGATTAATGCCAATCATTTGGAAAATATCCAACAATTTTGCTCGGCTAGTTTTTAAGATATTTTTAGATTTAGGGGACAACCCCTAAAAACTGAAAAATGCATTTTACCGAAAAAGTTTTGGTTCAAAAAGCATAAAACTTGGCACACATGAAATTACGCATATAAGGAATCATACAGTGAAGTTTATTGTGTATTTTGTAAGTTATTTGTATTTTTAAATACTTTTTTTTTTTTTTTTTTTTAAATATGTTTAACGTGAAAATTCGTTGAACAACATACGGTTTGCGTATGTGCAACACGTCAAGTAACAATTATAGAAGATTCATAGCAAATTTCATGACGATTACTCGGCTAGATTTTTTAAATTGAACTCATAGTGATTTCAGAAATGCTGAAATCAGGGGAAGTTACAAAGCGAATCAACGTTTTGCATCCGTTTTCTATAGTTTTCGCGATAATACGTGTTTAATAAATGTTTATAATTACATATGTGAGCAGTTTAAGGGTTGTTTCTCCTGCATTTGCTAGTCAATACCCTTAAGAAATAAACGCAAAATAACCTTCTTCTGCATATTCGGGATGCGGTTTTAAAATATTAACTAGTTTTGATATGATCGAGTGCATAGTACTACGTTTTACAAACGTTGTAACCAATTCGTGAGATTTGGTGTTTAAAACCATTTGGAATAAATCACTCGTAAGGCCTCATCAATAGTTTATTCGATATGTTTTTATCAATAATGTAAATTAGTATTTAATACTCAGAATTATCTCGATTTTAAGACATGAAAATGTACTACCACAGCAATTTTAAACTTTTGCATACGTTTTGATCATGGTAGTTGGATGCTTAAGATACGTCTAAGGAACTGCGATTTTGGAACTTCCGCTCAACTGAAAAGGAACGAATGTCCTTAATCTACATTAAACGGCACGGTTTCTTACAATACTTTCTTGTGTAACTCTTCCTGTATAATATTATATAATCTAACACATGATATCAACTATGTGGAAATTATAACAATGTACAGTGTAATTCATACTTCTCGTGTAGCTCTTTTATTTCTGTAGCATTCTCCTCAACCTTGCTTTGGAAGTGCTCGATTTCTTCCTGCAGCCTAACCTCACGACCACGTGCTCTGTAACATAACATTGAATCAATAAAAACGACAGGGTTATTGATTATTTAAAATGTGGCAATGAAGAAATGTTATTGATGAAAGTACGCATACAATTATTTCTTTATTTGTGAATGTGATAATTTAATTACAGAACTGTTTTATCGATAAAAGTACAGAATTCCTTTCCGTATATCCAGGTTATTCGAGTAGCTAATAAAACAAAACTTGAAGTTGTTTATGCTACTTATATTATGTGATAATTGATAGAATTATTTTTGAAATATTTAAAATGCAATTACTTTTCCACATTTGTGGTAGTCAGAACAATATACTAGAAATAATTTATATGTATGTATTATTACTAACTGAAAACAACTTATCTATGCATAATTTTAATACATATCACCATTAACCATTGTAATTTATGTAAAATTGTAATGTATATATATGTAGAATGACAGGCATGTATGCCTTTTTCTTGAATAAACTATACCATATTAAATTTCTTGTACAGCTACACTGGCTATGTTCAGTTACTTTGCTACAATGACTATGATTGTAATGGTTACCTACTAAGCCCACATCGTCATGCTGTGCTACTTATTATGCAACCTTTTATAACACTGTTTAGGCTATTTCGATTACATGCGCTGCTGTTCTCGCTGTGATTGTCTTTTAGCTACATACGAATTATACAATTTATATGTCATTATTCATATCAGTAGAAAGGATAGTTGAATTTAGTAATGTAATCAATCTCAGAATAGTGTGTGTAACTAAAATCACAGTATTGTGACAAAAATCTTACTCCTTTAGTTTGACTTCATAATCAGTGATAGTGGCTTTATGTTCATTGATGACTTTCAAGTAACTTTTAATGTCGGCGTCCTTTTCCTTTATTCTGTAAAAAGACATGAACGTACAGGTAGTTTCATTACTTTGTGTCATTTCTAATGTCAATGCCATATTCAAGTTACATTGACCGAAGGAAAGTGTCTCATGGAGAAACAATTGTGTTAACATGATATGTAAGGTTAACAAGAAACAGGTATTCTTGTTTAATATATTAAGGACCGGCATGATTTTCGTCCTTAATTAGAAACAAGTGTTTCACTAATATCGGATTCATACAAGACATATTTTTAATGTTTATAAATATTTTTGTAAATTTATTCTATGTTTATAGCATTCGTGTGAATACTATAATATAGAAATGCATGCAGTCGCTACGTTCGTAGGAATGAGTTGATAATATCCGCACAACGGGCCTCTGTGTACGAAATTGCATGAATCTGACCATAATAAAGTTGTCAAAAATCACTACATTTGCACAGGTAATTGGTATTTTCTTTTTTAAAATTGCCTTAACAATGATACAGTTACCTGTGTACATTTGTACATACTTATTCAGTTGTTGGTCTCTTCGTGCAAGTTTTTTCTCCAGGTTTCTGATTTTTTCATCCATTCTGTAAATGATACCTGGTGATTGTGGTGGGAGTAGGGCATTTTATCAGAATTTATTATAATTTGGAGCTTTTGCAATTTGAAGCCAAAAAATCAGTTGCTTAGTGTGAGGATATTATTATAAAATTTGGAATTTAAAGTTGCAATGCATATATAATTGGAGTAAAAAGAAATCCGCAAAAATGGTTTGGACTTGTTTGAACTTTTTGGGCTGTTTAATTGTTATCATCTTCATTCGACAAAAAAGTAGTAAAACTGTTGTAATTACTACCTCCCTTAACCAGAATATTTCCTTTAAACACGCAGACGACTTCGTTTTATGAATGCGATACATTGCGGTATTTGACTGATAATATATTGCAAATGTTTGAGGTTGTGACTAAGCAAGCAAAATCTGCATGGTTTTATTTGGTAGAGACAATTATCTGTAAAATTGTGTCTGCGGTTATAGGATGTAATAGGTTGCTACTTCCCATTGTAGTTTTTTAAAATTTGAGTGACAGGCTAGGGACCCTACGCCAATTATACATCTCAGCGGGAAAAGTATTTTGCAAATGACCGATGTAACGTTCAAAATGGAGTTCTCGTCCCAATGGGCAAGCATTTTTCTTAAAAAGTAGTTTGATATACAATATAGACAAAACATACTTACAAATTGTCACAGCTTGCTTGTTCAGGCTTTCGATCTGCTCCATGGTGTTGCACAATGTCTCCTTTAGTTTGAGAATGGTCTCCCTTTTGTGACACGACGTCTTCAGATTCTGAAAGATCAACTTTGTGTGACGCTATGTCTCCTTTTGCTTCAGACAAGGCTCCTTTGGTCGGTGTAGCCCTTTCTTCTGTCTCTGGAAGTTCTTTCATATGTTTCCCACCGTCTCCTCCTGTTTCTGAAATTTCTCCTTTATGGTGAGGAGAATTTCCTTCTGATTCGGAAGCGGAACTGGAAGAGCATGTTAGGTATATAAACATTGTAATCATAAACTCCGAATATATTTGAAGTTATATAAATTCAGTGCTAACAAACTGATCGTTTCCATTCGCGGGCTTTTCTTTACGACTTTCTTCTTTACCAGATACGTTTGCTTTCGGTACTAAAGAGCTGGAAAAAGAAGTGGTATGAATTATTACCGTATACGATAGTGAAAGGAATCGACATTTGAAATATAAATCATGTACGCCTAAATAAGAGCTTAGCCTAGAGTATTTTGTGAATAGTTGGTTCAATCAATGAAATACAAGCCTAATTAATATTTTTAAAACAATAAAATTACATCAGCTTGTCACCGTCCGCTTGCGCTGGTCCATCAGTTGCTACTTCTCCATCAGGTACGATTTTTTTCTTCTGATTTCCTTTGTTCTTATTCCTTGCTCTCGTCAAGTTCGTGTTATTTGGTTCTCCAGTGCCACTAGATTCAATTAAACAAATTGAGTATACTATTTCACGGCGTAAACATTAGTTCTACGGCATATATCGTTATCGAAACGGAATTGCTTACTTCTTTTTGATATTCATCTCAGATGTCGACCATTTACCATTCACGTCGAAGAGATTTTCTTGAATATTGTCCAATTAATCAATAATTTTAATAACAACATTCAATTTCTGTAAAATTATGCTAAACATATCACCACATAAAGTATTCTCGTACATGTATATTGATTTACTAGTTCGTAAATTATCATTTGTTCATGTTTATATATCAACGTTGATACAAGCTCTATCACTATACTACCTGTTATTTGTAGCCTCGTCTATTTCTTTAAGTTCTTGTCCGGTATCACTAGAAGCCATCCCTGAAAATAAAACAGAATGTCGTTTACTTCATACCAGCATGTTTACGCCGTTTGATGCAAACTATTCAGATGACTTAATTAGTTATCGTTAATTGCCAGTACAGACGAGCTTCGTATGTTTTGCAAGCAATTGATATCTTCTCTGTTTGTGTATGACATGGTCATGGTCAATGTCACAAGCGAGCATGACCTGTCAACATCAAACCCGAATCAGTCGAATGACAGTCTAACGCTCAATACCAAGTTCAAAAGCTAATACTAGTATGTCGGACCCTTATTGTTTTGTAATGAACGTAATCTGTGATTTATTTCGACAATGACTAGCTACTATCTGCATTATGGCTAATTAACTCCCTTATTATATAGTACTTTGATAAATTGACAAAAAGAATTCCTTGAGAATATTGTGCAAATTAAATACTAATAAGTTGGACTGATTAATGGTCTTCTTCATAAATCAAATCATAAATGAATAAATGTCGCTTTGTGTCAAAGTGCTGATTATTGTCTGTCCAACCTCACTAAAATGTTCTTGCTGCATTGAAGCATCTGAGATAGAATTCGATCCGTGTTTTGTCGTATTGTGCCTTAGTCAATAAGAAAGTAGAAAAATCACTAAATAAATATTTACGATGTATACTCTAAAGGGACACAACCCGTACTAGCATGTGGCAACGTATGTCGTGTCATAATTATCTCCCTTAATCAAAATGCTCCGTTCTCAATAAAGGTCACTACAAATCATTATGTACTATCAACATCAAACAGTAAATATCTTATAATGAATGCAATGTTCGAGATCGGATGCACACAAAATAACAGATATCTCGCAGGCTTAAAATGAGAAGGTCTAGGGTACTGATTAGGACCTTATACGACTCATACATATTTCAAATCTTATGAGCCTATTTTCATGAAAACCGGAACTTTTTATGTTGACTTAAGTCCAAGTTTTTCCATAAGTATAGAGTAGTTTTTAGGGCTGTAATGGTACGCTCCCCTCACGATATGATACGTACCGTCAATTTTTCTAACGGTTCGGTATATTTCGGTATATTTCGGTATGATACAATATTCTCTAACAGCAGCTGAAATACTACAATTTTTAAGTGACAATAAATTTGTTGATTCTATAACAGCTACTATTATCAACTATTTTAAATGAATATCGACAATATGAGGCATATCTTAATTCAATGCTTTCATGCATTTTCGATCTCTGAATATTATTTTGCTCATAAAAAAGCTTATACCGAACCGTACCGAAATTTACACATCTAGTACCGTGAACCGCGTGGGACTGAAGTCCGCGGTCTTTCGTGTACCGCAGTATACCGTTACAGCCCTAGTAGTTTTCAGACATTTTTTCTTGTTTTCTCAATAGTTTGTATTTACGACCTTCCCCTTCTAAGCCAGCGATCTATACAAACTAAATCTATAGAGGTCTAATCGAACAATTGATGATTAAGTATTTACTTCCTGGTAACATATATATTGTAGCATATATGGGACAAAGGAAATATGTATCGCGTGCACACGTGTTAGCAACACACAATACGTAATAAATACTATAGTTCTAATGTCCAAACTATGACACCGTAGATCTATCACAGATAAAACCGTTTGTATCTATGTAACCAAATGAGGCCGCGCACGTACTTTCGGTTTTGAAAAGAGAACGCCTTAAAATGACCTGTTCGAAATCGAAAGAAGCGAATGCTGCGTTTTTTTGTTACTTTCTCCAGTTTCCTTTGTCTAACTTTAAATGTAATACTTTCTGCTCAATTTACCTCCTTTATGAGAACTGACGTATTACCCATTCGGACTACATCAATTTTCTACTTTCGATTTTGAAACATTGCTGTGTCTTAAAATGAAACATACTAGGGCTGATAAAAATGGCTATGCAAAACTATTGTGAAATAGCTTAAGTCTAAATACCACCTCAATAACAAAACCTCATCAGAATGAATACCGCTAAATGCAGGTCCATTTTCAGTTTTGCTTTTAATTGAACCTACAGTTTAAGACCATCTCAGTAATTAGACCAGTTGTAAATTACCCCTAGTATGGTCTTAATATTGAGGTGTTACATTATGAATAGATAATATTATATGTCCGAGTGATCTTAAGTATAATACAATTACTGATTAGTTCATTATTGGATAATGTCGGATTGATATAACAAATTTGGTGAACTTCAATTTTATTTAAACATCCGGGTTGGTGATAAGCTTAAAACTTAATTATTAGGAAATAATAAAAAAGCAATGTATTATTTAAATCCAAAACATAACTACCGATTACGTAAAATGAATCTGTATAAGATTATAGAATAATAAAATAAATCAAATGTATCGTTTAAGTACAAACCTTGTTTTAAACGAATCTGTGTAGAGTGTACAAACGCCCAACAAACTGACGATTAACTTCCTGGTTAGTGGCCGTTCTACGAAGTCGATTGTAAATCTATATCGGGGTTACCGGATATTACGTATATCGTATCTACATTTTGTACTCATCTACAATTGTTGACTTTAAACTCATTGATAACAATAAACGCGTTTAAACATGACAGATATAGAGGATCTATCACGAGTTGTCAATTGATATAAATTTAAATTAAACGATTTTTGGAAATTTTATTTAGCGAGCCTTTGGCGAGCTTGATAATATTTCCTGAACGAGTTTAATATAAATATATCAATTGACAACGAGAGATAGATTCTTTATATCATATGACACAAAAAAACGCAAAATATGCATTGATTAATTGGAAAAACTCACCCGTTTATACTACACGTGGTACGTATAAAGTTATACGTACTCGCTATACTAACCTGGATACAAGGAAAGTTATGCGATATATGATATAATTATATGATGTGATATGATTGATGAACCATGTCAGTCCAATGCATTTCTTTTCCAAATTATTGTATTGTACACTGAGCGGCAATGAAAACGCAACACTTTTTTAAACTTGATTATTTCCGTAATCCATTAACTTACAGACTTGAAATTTTGTATAGTGTCTTCGATACAGAGTATCAACAGAATTCAGCTTATTCCGTGAAAATACTTTAACACATCGCTCGTACATAACGGAATAGCCTTAAACCGCATTTTTCCGAGAGATGACGGATGGCTCGACCTTTGCTCGCATATTAGGTAAACACTTTGAAGAATATGGATGGAGGAGTCGGCAAAAACAAAATGATTAGTCGAAAACATGGTGCGAATGTCAAAGGAAGTTTGAGGTAGATTGGTCAGTATGCTCAAGGATGGGGTATCCATACGACAAGTCAATGTTACCATTGATATTAACTATCAAAGTCATTATTTTATTCATTTCACGCACGTTTGAATACACATATGAAGACATATAAAAATGCATTAGAAGTAGCAGGATGTAAGAACAAAGTTTAATTCAAGTAAGATAACTCTTGCGTAATTATCCTTCATTTTTAAGGTCAATCACTAAACTGTTATATTAAATTGTATTGTGGATATTACTACAGTTCAACCTTGTCTACTTGCTCAAGTTATGATGTTTATTCAAATTACTGCATTGGTTATTTACATTTAAAATAGCAATACTGAACATGTCATGCTTGTTTTGTTATTTGTACCCGTGGTGCCTAATTACATGAGTAACACATATACATGAGAGTTGAAATGTGAAATGTTTATAGTGAAACGTTTATTGTGAAATGTGAATTTTGAGAATATGTATGAACATTATCAGATTATTTGATGCAAGAAATTTTATATGACGCGCGAAGTACTTCATTTCGCTCGCTTAGAATGAGAAGGTCGTAAGTACAAAATCGATCTTTCGAGAAAAACAAGAATAAACTGTCCAATTACTCTTATGATAAAACAAGATGTTTCACTTTCAGTTTGATCAATATGACAAGTTCCGACTTTCATTAACATAGTCTCATAAGTAGCGCCTTGTGAAGCTAAATTTAAATATGTATCAGTCTTATAAGGTCGTAAGTAGTAGTTACAACCTTCTCATTCTAAGCCATCGATATGAAGTGTAAGTGTTCCCTCTGGTGTTCCATAGTAAACACACGACTGTTCTATTCAAGCATCAGAATAAACAATAATAGACCATGTATTGTGGACGTATAAGGGAAAGTCTCCCGAATCGATACACTAGTGTGTTTTTTTTTGTATTGGCGGCGGAGTACCTATAGCACATTATACCTGAGAGTATCGATTCTGACGCTGAGACTAGACAAATATCAAGTAATGTTAGGTTAGCATAGAAGGTTTACCTATCGCATCTTTAAGAAGTAAATTACATCAATGACAGTGATTGGAAATAGATCTTATTCTATGCTACTGATTTACCGCCGTGCATTTTTCAAGCAATATTTTTTTTAATTTGTGAGTGTGTGGAAATTACGATGAAAAATAATGATGTGACTGTATCAAAGAAAAAGGTAATTATTTGAAGTCTTCACGTGGTATAGTACGTGCCTATGTGCAGGTGATGTACTTTGCCTGTTGTATGGCATATACATATATCGATGGCTTAGAACCAGAAGGTCGTAACTATTACTTATGACCTTATAAGACTCATACATATTTAAAATCTGCTTCATAATGCGCTTCTTATGAGCCTATTTTCATGAAAATCGGCAATTGTCATGTTGACAAAAATGAAGTTTTAAAAACGTGTTTCCCATAGGTAAAGAGTAAATTACAGACAGTTTTCTCTTGTTTTCTCAATATATCGATTTTGTAGTTACGACCTTCTGGCTCTAAGCCAGCGATATGTAAACAATGTATACCTAGTAACTAGTTTACATTGTTCAACTTTAGTTATGTCCAACCTTTGTTAAGCGGTCAGTGTATATTTTATCCTAGTGTGACTGCTTTAATCAGGTGCCTGGTCACTGCAGTGTGAAGTTACATTGTATTTGCCTACGACCAGTAGGATACATCGACGCCTGTCACAGGGCTTGGGCTGTATCCATGTTATTTATATGTCAAAGTATAATGTATTATTTGAAAATCAATTCTTATGTGACCAGATTTGATTTTCCTTTGTTGACATACTGCTGAAAATAGCCATAGTGGGGCATTCACGTTAACATGTGACCAACCACTTAACACCAAACTGCAATACACTTAATGGGAATTCGATTACGAAACTTTAGCATGTACATGTCGATTGATGCTTCAACCGATCGCAGTGATTCTGTAAGACTATTTAGAGATTTATTGTAGATAAACTGTTGAAAAGACAAATTTTATGCCGTTTGGCCAATATTCTTTCATTGACTTGAAGGTTCTTTTAGACGCCAAGTTGAAAGATATAAAGATCGCATCATTCTCATGAATCAGTGTATAGTCAAGTCTCTAGACTATACTAGTTTTACGGATGAAAAACCCGGTGGTCGAACGAGAATGAGATCGTATACACTCGTATCAAATCAAAGCAAATTGAATTCGGTTCAAACATCAAATCGTCCATCATGGATGAAAATAATAATAACAACACGTATAAATGATGTTTATATGAACTTCGAGAACCATGTAAATTTTTTGTGTGTATTTATAGTATATCGTTCTATAAATTAAGATACACTCAAGTTTATTATGTGACACTAAAGTCAATATTTATCTACAGCCATACATACCGATGGCTTAGAAGGAAAAGGTCGTAACTACTACTTACGACCTTATAATACTCTTACATATTTGAAATCTGCTTCACAAAGCGCTTCTTTTGAGCCTATTATAATGAAAATCTGATATTGTCATGTTGACCAAATTAAGTTTTAAAAACTTGTTTTCCTATAGGTTAAGAGTAAATTACAGACAGTTTTCTCTTGTTTTCTCTATATATCGATTTTTAGTTACGACCTTCTTATTCTAAGCCAGCGATATGAACCTAATCTACATAACTTGCTAAACTGTACGTTCTGAGTGTAGCTATACTAAGATCGAAGTGCAATGTATCTAGGGTCTTGTTACTGAAAACATATGTCCTCTTTTTGCCAGCAAACTCCACTCTTGAAATACGACCTTGTCTTGTGACTAAAGCAACATAAAGCCAATAGGTGCGAATATGGCATCACGTTGCGTGAACACGCCTTCTATGGTTAAACATGTCTAAATTAAATATATTGAGTTACAAAAGAAATGCAGCTATTAACTTTCACTTCAAAACCTTCAAAACTTACCACGTTTGCCTTCTGACGAAACTCAGGTGGTATTGTTTTGATGGTCGAACGAGAATGAGATCGTATACACTCGTATCAAATCAAAGCAAATTGAATTCGCTTCAAACAAACCATCATGGATGAAAATAATGATCTTACTGCCGACTCATGAAAACTTGAAAAGCTGTTTCGATAGTTCGATTACGAAACACTACACGGTAAGAAACAACACGTATAAATGATGTTTATATGAACACCGAGAACCACGTACTTTTACATATCGATGGCTTAGAATGAGAAAGTCGTAACTACAAAATCGATATTTTGAGAAAACAAGAGAAAACTGTCTGTGATATTTAATCTTTACCTATGGAAAAGCAAGGTTTTTTTAAATTTCATTTTGGGCAACATGACAATTTACGATTGTCATGAAAATGGGCTCATAAGAAGCACCTTGTGAAGCGGATCTCAAATATGCACGAGTCTTATAAGGTCGTAAGTAGTAGTTACGACCTTCTGGTTCTAAGCCAGCGATATATATACCTAATCTACATAACTTGCTAAACTGTACGTTCTGTGTGTAGCTATACTATGATCAAAGTGCAATGTATCTAGGGTCTTGTTACTGACAACATATGTTCTCGTTTTACCACCAAACTCCTTGTCTTGTGACTGAAGCAACACGTGCATATTAAACAAAACCAAAAGGTGCGAGTATGATATCACGTTGCGTGAACACGCCTTGTATGGTTAAACATGTCTAAATTAAATATATTGAGTTACAAAAGAAATGCAGCTATGAGCTTTCACTTCAAAACATAATTGTTAGGTACCACGTTTGTTTTATAACGAAGCTAAGGTGGTACTGTTTTGAAAAAAAACAAGAGTTATTGACATCTTTTGATCGTTGATGGTGTCGGCTTTGAATAGTTTAATTGTATGGTTTGATCCTGCTTAAAGATATTTCTTAGAAACATGCAGCATTTTTGTTGATTAAAAGCAACACACAGAATAAACATGTATATCTTATTTATAAGCCCCATATCATTCTGCATTTGTGGACTTAAATAAAATATTGGTAAAGTAGTATGTATAGCTTAAATATTCTATAAATAATAATTAAGAGAGATTATTTATAATTTTCAAAATTTTATGAAGGGGTCCCACAACTCATAGTCTCAGAATTTCACGAAAATTGCACCCTTTTATTGTTATGACCATAGGAATAGATATTTGTGAAAAAATCTAGCATATCAACACCCGTTGCCATGGTAACCAAGAAATAGTGATTTTCCTTGAAAATTAAGATTTTTTGCTTTTTCGAGATCTGAAAAATGCATATTTTCAAAGATTCAGCATTTAATAAATACACTTGATTAAGCTAATATCTTTGATGTTTCAATATATGCCTACCTAACGTAACATTTCTGCATAGGCAAATCTATATTGCGTTTTTTCAATACTCCGTCAGTTTAAACCATCGGAACCCCTTTTTATCGAATATTTCAGAAATGTGAAATTTGCAATAATATAGCAATTTAAAACGACGTTTCTTTAAAAATGCATGCAGATCCACATTCGCCATATGGTGTTTCAAGGACTATAGGTATTCAGGTTAGACATACTGGAAGATTGAGTTATGGCAAATTGAATTGATCTTTTTCTATGGTCTTGAAAATTGCAAAAAATGGCATTATGCCAATTTTTTATTTGCAAGGATCTGTGTCAATTTGTAATGGAATTGATGAAATATCAAACAAACACATAATTTATTGGTATCATGTAATATATACATAAGTAGCATAAACAGGAAATCTCAATCCAACATCCAAAACAATAATTATTTTTATCAAGGGGTTAAAATCGTACCCCACCCACCTAAATTACTGTTTAAAATAATAAGTTAATGATTAACAAGATGAAAGAGAGTCAATATGTTTTAATATAACTTTGTAAATACATGGCTTATACAGTGTAGATAGAAAAACTGCAATGGCAAATTATACAACAACAATGTCAAGGTCACACATAAAGGTCAAAGGTCACCTTGATAACCCCGAAAATGGCTCAAAATTTGGAAAAATTCATAATAATTCACAAAATAGATAAAACATTGTCAAACAAATGTTAAACAAGTGTAAAAAATGTTAACAGCATTTGAAGTGTGAATTTTCACATTTATAATATTAAGGTAAAGGTCACACCAATGTCGGATAGGGGTCAAATTCTCCCATTATCCACACTAACACTCAAGAATTTTGATTTTTTATCGGTAAAATGTATTAGCCAAAACCGATAATTATCTTCAACAATCTTCTCCATAACCCCTTTAACAAGGAAGTAATACTTATTGTTATATTCAAGGGATTTCTAAAAGATTACAGGTAAAATTTGTTACCCCACCCACCTAAAATAGTGCTTAAAGTGACTTTTTTGCATGTTATTTCAAAAGTAATAAAAATGTGATGGAGAACAAGAAATATCACTGAATGTGATGAATACCCCCAGTAACTGCTAGCCAAAGTAAATTGGCATCAGCCATCTAATTTATGATGATTTGTACATATGCCTAGTGTAGCAACAATCATAAGTAAAGTTCAGACATAACCATAAGTGTATAAATGCAAAGGGCCGTAACTCCCATAAAATTTAGCCTATCTAGCATGTATCTATGTGTATAATAAATATATTTTGAATATTTAATACACTTCAAATTGGAAAGCAGTAATATTTTTAAAACACCAATATTAAGGTCAAACCTTAAGGTCAATGGTAATAAAAAATCAGCTTAAAAGGTTCTAAGATTTGACTTAATGACCTTTTTAACCTCAGTCCTTGAATGTCCCAATATTAAGCTAGACCTACAGTTTGTTGAGATAATCATTGTGACAAAGCTGCATAAAGATTAAGCCAACATTGATAGTTTTTTCTATGATATGGCCTATTGACCTACTTTCAACTACATATGACCAAATATCAACCTAGATTTTGTCCAATTGGTCATTTTGACCAAGTTGCATTATGCTTAGGCCAAAATTGTGAACTCTAGTGACTACACAATGCTTTGCAACGATTTAACCAAGTGACCTTGTGTTTTACCACAGTTAGATGACCTGATATAGAACTTGACCTAGATATTGTTAAGATGCTGATTGTGACCAAGTTTCATAATGATTAGGCCTAAATTGTCTACCCAATCAAACTGTTGATGGACAAACAGACGACAGTGATCACAAAAGCACAAAGTAAGCTACAAAGGGGCATAACCTACCGGTAATGAAGTTGACTATTACTGTTTTATGACTGGCTTATGATATGGTTAACAAGGGTTGTCAGTTTCAATGCAATAATATGGATATTTAAGTGTCCAATATAGTAGCATGCCTGAAAACCCTCAACAAAAAAGTCATCACTTCAATAAAAGAGCATAACTCTGATTAATTATTGCACTTGACAAGTAGCATTGTTTTTTATTGTTAATAATTCTTACGCCCCCGTGGAAGCCATTTCAATAAGTCTAAGACCAAAATTAGGTCAAGGTGAAGGTCAAAATGGAGTCAGGTGATACAGACGTGTGGAGAGTGGTCATATACAACATCCATGCAAGTTTGAAAGCTTTGTAGCAAGCCGTATTAATGCTAGCAGAAACAGTCAATTTGGGTTAACCAGGCTGGACGGACGAAAGGATGGACGGACAGGTGAATCCCTATATGCCTCACTATCTATCGATATGGGGGCATAAAAATCGGATTTAAGCCACAAACCACAGATGTACTGGCTTAAGTAACAGTCTTAGATACACCTAGTTTTTTTACCCAACATGACCCAGTTTAAACATTGGCATAAATATATCAGTGAGACTAACATTCTTACCAAGTTTCGTGAAAATTGGATTAAAACTGTGGTCACTACTAGAGTGAGTACATGCTTTATCTAAGATTTGACCTTATGACCAAGTTTATGACATTTTTTTTGATACATTACCCAGTTTCAAACTTAGCCTTGAAGTTTCACAGAGGCTAACATTCTGACCAAGTTAAATTGAAGTTTTGTGATTTTTTTATAGAAACTGTAACCTCTGACGTGAACACAAGGCTTATATAAGATTTGACCTAGTGACCATGTTCTTGACCGATAATACTCATATTTAAATTTGGCCTACATTTAATAAACTGACATTCTGACCAAATTTTATGAAGATCAGATAAAAACTGTGACTTGAAGAAATAACACAATGTTTTTCAAATATTTGACCATGTGACCTAGTTTTGATCATACATGGCCCAGTTTTAAACTGGGCTTTTTTTCATAGAGAACAATATTTTGACCAAGTTTCATGAAGATTGGATAAAAACTGTGACCTCTAGAGTGAAAAGGTTTTTTAACATAAATTTGACATAGTGACCATGTTTTTGACACCACTTGACCAAGTTTTAAACTTTGGACAACAACATTCTGACCAGGTTTCATGAAGATTGATCAAAAAATGACATCTAGAGTTAACACCAAGTTGTTCTTATATTTGACCTACTGATAAAGGTTTTTACCCACATGACCGATGTTTAAATTTAGCCTAGATTTCATAGAGATCAACATGATTCTGACCAGCTTTCATGAAAATTGCATCAAAAGTGTGACCTCTAGAGTGAACATCAGCAAACTGTTGATGGACAACGACAGACTAAGAGACTGACCACAAAAGCTCACTTTGTCACTATGTGACAGGTGAGCTGAAAAATATGCAATCATCATAAAAGTAAAACGCATGTATGTATATGGATTTGAATTTGGGTAGTCCATTAAAATAAAATAGTCAATCATCCAGTTAACACAATTTTTTTGTCACTTCCTGATTATAAGAATTCAAAACTGATAAGTCAGTAAATTGAGTAACAGACTCAGTTCAACTCTGCACATTTTGCTAAAATATATGTATTGAACTCCTATCCTGGCAGCAACTCCCCAGCACCAATGTAAATGAGCATAGCAATTCATCAGCAACTGCAAAAGAATAAAAAGAATGTGTTAAGGTAAGTTAGAAGTAATGAACAATCTCCTTACTTGTGTAGGGTGCTTTGAAAATTTTGGTAAAGCTAGCAGGTATCAATGGGCCATTATGGCAGCTTCTTTTTTTCATTTTTATTTGCAAATCAAATTTCTGTGGTTGATAAATCTGAATAAACGCCTTTTCTCAACCATTGTTAATTTATAAATGTAAAATGGTCAGTTTATCTACCATATTCCCCCAAATAACAGCTCCCCGCAAATAGAAGAAGCTCCATTTTTGGAGAAATTTTGTTGTTTTTTGAAAAATTGTATACCTATTGATGTTTAATTTGATGGTAATTAATGCTTTGTTATTGCTTGATCAATAAAATAGACATTTTAATTTTATTATGATTTTTTCACCATTTTCTTAGAAAGAATAATTTTTTTTTAAAAAGTAAGACCCCAAATAAAAGCCACCCTTTTGCAAAATGCATGGCCCCGCGGGGTTTTATTGGGAGGTATACAGTAATCTTTGTTTTCCTTGACTGGTGCCTGACCAGTATTAAATAGCAAATTATTCTTCAACATTATTACCAGCTGTTTTTCCACATGTGGAAGAAAAAAAAGAAAACAATCAACAGATCAGTTTTACCTAAATATTTCATTAATCAATAATTAGTATTAGAAGGTACATTTACCTTCCAAACAGAACCCACAACTTCTTCTCCACAAGTCAAGGAAATTAGACAATTTAAAAAAACAGGTACCATATGGCTTACTGAACAGAACAGAACAGAACAGAACTTTATTTACTCTCGTTGCTATCGCAACACAAGAGAATAAGTACATATTACAAATAATGAAAAACATGTGACATGGCATATAACAATACATATGCATTTATACAACAGATGACAAGGTATATAAAGTTATTTTCATGGGGGTTTATCCCTTGATGGAAAGGAGGGGGGGGGGTGAATGCCCATTGGTTTAAATGTTATGTTAATTTTAATCTGAAACAGGTTATATTTTATATAAATGAGGGCGGGGATCGACTGTTTGTAAGCATGAAAATTTGCAATTTTAAGCACGGGATAGTCGTGATTATCTGTGTGTTGGAGTGGCTAAATAGGTTAGGTTAGATCACCGACTGTTTAATGAATGGAATATTACCTTAGTATAAACACATCACAATTTGGATTTACTATGATAGTATTTAAAGTGAACAGATTCTAGGACGATATAACAATATTTTAATATCCTTGTTAATCTATTGACTGTATTCTTATAAATAGATAATTATTTAATCAATTGTTTTTAATAATATATTTATAAATTTGCACGTTTTCTTAAGTTGGGAGTTTGAAGTACTTGTTTACAATTCTTTGAATTTAAGTATATTTGGTCTTGTGTAAAAGTATTGTGGGATGTACTTTCTTCGTTCGTTATCGAAAAAAGAGCATTTTAACAAATAATGTAGTTCATCTCCTATGTCGTTTAAATCACATAAAAAACACTTGCGTTCGTGAATTTCTTGACCAGTCCATCTACCAGTTTCTACTGGAAAATGATGATTACCAGTTCTGAACTTTAACATATTTGAGTATTCGTTTTTATTTAGTTTAATAAAATAGCTTTCAAGTTCAATTGTATCTTTGAATAAAGAGTAGTTTTTTCCTTTACTTGAATTATCAAGTGACGAATGCCAATTTTGTAAGTTTTGATCAATAAGAACTTGTTTTACAATGTTTTTAAAAGAATTAGTTTGTGTGTTATCCTGATGAAGCCATATATCATATCTACCTACTTCATTTAATATATTTTTAATTTTAGTTATCCATTTTGATTCAAAATTGTTTCTGCCTCTCATTAACTGATACAGTTTAAATGCAAGTTTATTTTGGTTACCAGTAATAATTCTATTCCAATATCCAATCATTCTACTTTTGACTATAATATCAAGAGGGTATCTCCCACTTTCAGCATATAACATGTACAATGGGGTACTTTTTTTAACATGTAGGATTTTCCTTAAAAATTCACAGTGAACCTTTTCAATTAATGCTATGCTTTCATAACCCCATATTTCAGATGCGTACATTAAGATAGGTAAGACAGTGTGATCAAAGAGCTTAAGTATCAAATCAATAGGTAAATTAAGGTTGTAAGTTCGTTTGTAAACCAGATGAAGCGCCTTCCTCGCCTGTTCAACCAAATGTTTTCTCGTTGTTAAGAAACTTCCGGATTTAGCAAAATAAGTTCCAAGATATTTGTAAGATTTTACTATTTCTAAAGGTGTATCTCCAATTTTGAAGCTTAATTTATTATCATTTCTTGTACCTATTACTAGAACTTTGGTTTTACTAATATTTATATTGAGTTTCCATGTGTTACAATATTGTACAAAGTCATTCAGACATTCCTGTAGCAGTATTGGATCTTCAGATATCAAGACCGTGTCGTCAGCGTACAATAAGAGTAATATTTTCAAATAATTCACTAGTTCGTTATCTTGGTCGACTAATTCAATGCCAGTATTGCCTCTACGTTCGAGATAATCTTCTAAGTCATTTAGAAATAATGCAAACAAAACTGGGGAGAGATTTTCCCCTTGACGCACTCCGCAATTACAATCAAAGAAATCTGACCTTAGACCATTTTGGGAGACACAGGATTTAGCATTAGAGTACATATTTTTTATCAATCGTAGGAATTTACCATTTATGTTATTTTCAAGAAGTTTTCTCCACAATCCGACTCGCCAAACGGAATCAAATGCCTTAGAAAAATCTACAAATAAGCAGTATATTTTCTTATTAGACTTTCTTAAGATCTCTATTATTGAATTTAGTGTAAAAATATGGTCTATGGTAGAATAATGTTTCCTAAACCCTGCTTGATTTTCTTTAAGTACAGCGTTTTCATTAAGAAAATTATTTAGTCGATTATTTAGAACTGACGTGAACAACTTGCTCACGCAGCTAAGTAAGGTTATTGGCCTGTAATTCTCAGGTAAGAGGGTATCACCCTTGTTTTTATAAATTGGCAATATAGCACCCAGAGACCATTGGGTTGGTATAATACCCGTTTCTAGAACAAGGTTAAATAGCGCTTCGTATAAGGGTAGTAATTTAACTGAAGTTGTTTTAATATATTCGTTTAAGATACCGTCAATACCTGATGCTTTGCCATTTTTTAGCGATTTAATACATGTATTGATTTCTTGTCTGGTTATGGTTGAATTTAAAGTAGTGTCGTGAGTTAAATCTATATTATTAATGATATGATCGTCAATATTGTTGTGAGTTTGATCATTACTCGCTTCTTGAAAGTAATCATGCATCGCGTCTAATGATGGCATTTCTATTGAATTCTTGCCTTTGATTTTATTTAAATAGTTCCAATAGTCTTTCGGTTGTTTACTCTGCATTTCTCGTAATTTAGTTTCTTTGTTTTTATTGAATATTTTCATATATTTATTCATTGTTTGTTTATATTTTCTACTTGCATAGTTTAATATTAATTTATTTTCTCCTGAGGGACATTTATTAATTTTTTTACGACATTTGTTATATTTTTTCTTTGCCCTTTTGCAGTCACTGCCGTACCATGGTTTACTATTTTTTCTAGCTTGTTTATACTTTTGAATGTTTGGGGTAAACGTTTGTTGCGCACTATCTAAGTATATGCTATTTAATTTTTCATTAATATTATCTAAGTGGATTTGTGTTGGACTTTGATCAGTATTAGTTATCTGTAACAATATTTCATCAATACTAGATTCAGATATATTATTAACATAATCATTTGACAGTCTATTGTCCCATTTGGACGCATAATACGTATGTGTAGTATTGGTCTTTTCATTCGTACATTTAACGTTAATTACACAATCTAATAATGAATGTCCATCAGAGTACAATGGGTCCAAATCTACAATTCTAAAATCATTTACTAGTGTATAACCTACCAGCGTAGACAACGCATAATCAATGACTGAAACATTTCTAAACGTCATTTTACCGTTAATATCACTGCCACATCTACCATTAAGTGTTACAATGTTATTATTTTTACAGATATCGATCAGTTTGTAACCATGATTATTTTTCTTTTTATCTTGTGAATTCCGACGAGTAGGTATACTATAAAATTCCATTTGCGATTTTTGATCAAAAAAGTTAACTGCATCATTATCAAAATCAAAAAGGTTAATCAAGAAATCGTCGTTTACTGTAAAATCTGGTAAATCAGCAATTTGGGCGTTGTAATCACCAAATATATATACATAATCAGATTTGTTACAAATATCAGAAATTTCGTTTTCAAAAATCTCAAATTCATCGTTTTTATAGAAACGAGACTGCATGGGCGGGACATACACAGTGCCAAATATCAAACTATCACCAAAACCGGTGTATTTAGAACTGAGTTTTAACCAGAATAAATAGTCACATTTAGTTTCTATAACTTCTATGAACGGAAAAATATCATTCTTAATAAATGCACCAAGTCCACCTGACTTTCTCAGTACTTTCTGTTTGCGGGGAATGTTCACAAAAGTATATCCATCTAGACATATTTGATCGTAGATGTCGAGCTTTGTCTCAACAACCAATAATATATCATACTGCTTAACCAATTCAATAAATTCAATGTAATTAGATCGCCTTTTAAGGCCACATACGTTCAAAGATCCTATTTTGAGATTGTTAGATTTCAGTTGTTTTTGTTGTTTAGCATGAGTGTCATTTTTGGATGGTATATTCGGGGCATCTCCCCCAACACTCTAAGTATTGTTCGTTGTGGAAAGGTCTACTGCTGCAATAACTGTTGTGGTCGAAGTGGATTCGCGCGTCGGAGTTACACTCAGTGTTGCCGTTGACACATACTTGTTTGTTGTTTGTCGGGATTCGAGTTCACGCATTGACTGACTGTAGGAATCTACGGGATCAGCCGACATAACACTCTCTGTATCGCTTCCTGAGTTAGCTGAATGGGTTTCCGTCAGAACTCCAAACGGGTTACTGACAGTCACGTGGTTGTTTGTCCATGGGCGCTGCACGTGTGGAATATCCTGGTTTAGATTAGCATTATGCTCGATTACTTTAGAGGAGCGCGTTTCAGCCCTTTCGATCCTTGAACCTTGCATAGCGGTTCTCCATTCAGGAAACTCATCGTGTACTACTCTTCTTTGGACGACAAGTTTCGCCGGATAACCGATATGCACCGTTTTCGGAGGGTTTCTAGCTCGTTCGGCCTTAAACATGGGCCAGATGCGCGACCTAGCCGTTAATATCTCGATGGGGTAGTCTCTATTTATTCCTAAGTTCGGTTTACCTCGAAGTTTATTAGCACACGACAAGATTTTTTCAACCATTTGGTAATCACTGAAACAGGCTATAAGAGGTCGTGTTTTACCTGCTTCAGGATATCCAGATCGATGAGCCCGCTGTATACTAACAGTGCTTGGGTCAATTTCTAGCTCATGTTTGAGGAACATTTTAACAAGATAGGCACCGTCTTCTGATAAACGCATTTCGTTAATTCCTCGGAAAACTAAATTGTTCCTCCGGCTCCGAGCTTCAGCATCAATACTCTTGTATTCAAGTGTTTTAACACGTGCACTGAGTCGCTCATTAGCTGCAGTTAGGGATTGAACATTTTCTTCTACACAGTTTACGCGTGTATTTAGTTTATTTGTAGATGAAAGCATTTCAAATAATGTAACTAGTTTGTCATCAGTATCTAAAGTTTTGAAGTCTTCAGTTGACAACGAGGTAGACTTACATGAGTCGTCATGATGATGAGACCCTTGGGTTGAGCGTCTCCGCCTTTTAGCACTTTGTTTTGTTGACCAATTATTGTCCACGTCACCGCCGCCATGATGGAATCCGGGTGAATTTCGACGATTGGACTCTACATTTCTTGCCTGTTTTTCCATTTCAGAGTTTTTGTATACACTACCACGTATATAACTTCTAGTTTCACAACTAGCGTTATAAAAGTTCACTTAATAACATCCAGAACTGGAAAAATAAACAAAATTTGTCCGAGCTTAATTTAACGTGCCGTTTACACCATGTCACGTGACCAATCAATACTTCAACCTGGACTCAAACCTAAATTGCCAGGTAACAGATAATATGCACCTTTCACTGAACCACAGCTGTGGATGCAGTAGTAAGTGGAATTTATTCTTAAAGTTGTAATAAACTAATAACTTACTCAATCCTTTAGTTTCCAATTAGGATCCCGGTAACTAGACAGGTTTGAAATTACTGCTTGGAATAGAATAAGGTATCAGTATGTCCCACATCAAAACGATTGTCACTATAATCAATTCCTGCAATACAAAATATACACGTTATGTCATTTTGTTTTGGTTCCTCTGGTGATTGCGCAATTGTCAGGCTCAAAGGTTGCGTTTAAAATTAGAGTTAAATTAGAGTTTCTTAAACAATTTCAGTTATGTAAGCTGATTCATCTAACCAGTTATCCTGGACTTGATCCGAACCAGTACTAACTTACCCTAAAAGATCTAATTCTCCACATGTGGAGAAAAATTACTTTGGACTCATTGTTTCCCAAAAGATGCTACAACCGGGAACTGACAAAACTACATTGTACCTGTAATCTTATTCATAACAAAGCTATACAAAGCAACTGGTCATAAATAAAGAGGAAGTGTCTATACTAAGTGAGCACTGTGTACACTGGTTCATCACAGGTTTCTTTTATCTTTACAAGCTTCTGTGGCAGAAAAGGAGTAAGTCAGTTTCTGACTTGCCAAATGCTCTACATTATTTTTTTATAGTATACTGTGAGCAGATGATTGGTTTGATTATCATAATCATCAAACTGGTGAAGGCTTTTCGGCCGCCCTTCATCTTACATGCCTAAACAACCAGGGCCTTGTATCATTTTTCAGTGCACGGCTACAGTATGTGTGCACGCCAAAATAGCTTTGCATTACAGATAAGGATTTAGTCCATTGGGTATATTACCCCAAAGTTTCAATTTTGATTGGGTTTTGACAAATTTCATTTGGGTATATAATCAAACGCATAGGGTAAATGATCTTTTATGTACAGTTTTCTTTTCTTTTTGGGTATTTAAGATTTTCATTGCTTTTTCTTACTCCCGCCTCTCAAAATATATTGGGTTTTTGAGCAAATTAATTGGGTAATTACCCCAATACACAGCTTATCTGCAGCTCTGAGTGATTAGCATGATTGCCACTTAATCCAGTGACCTGGATTTAAGTCTGGATGGAGGCATTCATATTTCAGCAAAAAGCTGACTAGCAAATAAAAGCTATGGTCAGAATCAAGTATGTAGATGGTGTGAAAGGGACAACGTGTAAATCTGGCATTGGTTTAAATTTCACAATATTACCACTACATAGAAAAGATCTACAAGTTCAATGCAGGGATTAAAATAGTCGAAGCTTCTTAGACGATGATTATTCCATTTCAGTGATTAAGATCAACGTCATTATCAATAAAAGATCATTTAGTTATGGTACCCAGAACTAGGATCAAAACTATAGAATCTGAACATACCAGTTCTTATTTCTTTCAACTGTTACTGCTGATGACCGCTTTCTGATTATAGTCACATGCCTGTCAACAGAGTTGGCATTCCGCTGTAGATCATCTCTCCCAGTAATGTCTGCATACAAATTCTCCCAAGTCATCCATTATTGGGGCCCCAAAAATTCCAAGCACAGACCCAGTATTGCTTTTTTTTGACAAGTGACACTGGTCTTCCAACGTCCATGGTTAATCTCATACAATGTATGTATATGAGGACTATTTCCAACGCTAGCGACTGTTAATTTCAGACTCAACATGTTTGATCCTTCATTACAATGTAATTTACACAGGTTTCTCTGAGAAAATCGACCTTTCTGAAAGTTTCTTGTTTTAATTGAGATATATCAAGAATCGTCGTCAATGCCGTGAAGTGAAGAAAATTTTCCTGAACAATTTGAGCTATACTCCGATCTTTTAGACAAACCGGTTAGTTCTCTATCGCCTTCATTGTAAAAAATACGGAAATAACATGCAACTTTAGCGCGCCATTTTTGTTGTCATCTGTGTCGATCAAACGCTTTATAACCAAGGACCAAGCGTCGTAACGACGCAAAACTACCAAAAAGTGTCTAAATTACGTGAAAGTTGCTCGACTTTCTTCGCAATTTACTTGACCGTTTCAACCCGCCATAGATCAATTTTTTTATACAACGCAGATTGATATGTCTTCTTTGAATATGTAATACTCATTTCACACAGACTGCGTGCATTTTTTCAAAAACACATCGTAATTTGACCTGCTACAAATTTACAAAAAAGTGATAGCATGCATACAGCACGCTATATTTCTGTCCGAGAATGTTTTATTTTATATCTGAAACATCCATTTTGTAGGAAATTTAGTGCTTTTTGTGAATATATAACCCTTTTTGTATAGTTTTCTCGCGTTGTGAAGAACGAAGATGATACCGGCCAAGTACTCAAAATTCCCAAAATCTTAAAAAATCGAACATTTATCCGTATCCAAGGAAACAGGAAAAGAATTTTGAAAAACTAAGAAACAGGAAACACTTATAATCACGGTGGGGAATCACGTGGTTTCGATGGTAGGAGCCACCACAAAAATGGCGGCCAAATAGCGTCGACTTAACCCATATTTTGAGGTAAATATATAACATCGAGACTCGTTTATTTATGGACACCCCGACCAGCACGCAATGGCTTCTCTACTGAATATTTTGGTACCCTACTTTCCACGATTGATCCCGTAGTTTCCTCAAACACTTCGATATTGTTCCGTTAGTAACAAAACACTAGCCGGGTAGACCTCACGATTATGACGATTTTGATCATATTATGACCATTATTTTTATTATCTCCTTTATATCATCCGTATTTCATGCGATTACAAAGTGCGAACATTTCGCCAACATTTTCCAATAAAATTACAACCAGAATATCATATATTTTGGTTTTCTGAAAAATAAAACAGTCACTTTGCATGACAGATAGGAGCCACGCTAAGGGTAGGACGCACGATTGAACCTGGGCAGTGCACATTCATCAGTGCGGTCGGCAGTTTTCTACGGTACTATCGATCGAAATATGCGGAACGGTCACATAGTGTTCATTTATACAGGAAGCTATATAAGTACATGTATCAGTATATATACGGTCCATGTACAAGTGCATGTATGTAATTAGTATGCTTACTGGTATATTTTGTTTATAATTGAATTTTATAAGCTCACACAACACAGTTGTAGGGTGTATAATGTCTGTCCTTCAGTCAGTCTGTTCGAAAGACGAATTCTAGTGAAAACAACTCGACCTACAGTACTGTTGTTGCTGGAGTTTCCCTAACCTTTCTCTTATGAACAACCTTGACATTTATAAATAATAAGTGATGGATTGATTTTGCAAATACAAATGTAATATGGTCCTTTGTCGACGGGGTATGTTAGTCTGACAGCTATTTTTTTAAACAAATAATGTTGATGCATAAACAATACACGTTATTCGGGTCTGTGTTTCGATCAATGTGTTGCAGAAATATGCTTCTAATGATAGTAAGAGGGGTGTTCCAGAAATAATAGAACTTTTCTCATAATTTCTTACTCAACACTTACATTTTAATGAAATTTGGCCCATATGCTTAGCAATTCATGCTCTATATACTGGTAGCAACAACTGTTCGTTGTTTATTATACTCATAAAAAGCGTTGTCATAGAAACCATGTAACGCCAGGGCGGGTCACAGTGCTATTTCACATTACCATCCTTATTAAAAATGTGAATATCTCAGTAACCTCTAAATAGATAATAACGCCTATGTTTGTTGTATATCTTGGATATCCCTGACACGTGCATGCAAACTTATGAAACGTTCGGTCTTTGTATATGGTCATAAGCGATTATACAAATATATGTACAAATGCGCGTCATGTGTGAAATGACGTCAACGCCAAAAATTATAATCCAAACAATTTATTACATAGTGGTAACAATTTGGAAATTAACAATGTAATCCATTGAAATGGTCTATTAAGAAGACGGTAGAGGAATCCAGAAGTTATTCGTGTTCCGATTTCTCAAATTGTTTAAAGGGTCGCCCAGCACATATGCTTTATTGTTTAAATGGATGGTGCAATGACCCCAAACAATGAGTACTTAGCAGCAAACTTGGAGATAAAATGTCCAAGCCAGCACTAAGAGCAATCATTAACTGGATTCGTGACAAGGATATTCGACAGAGTGATATAGTGGCAGATTTTGTTAACATGTATGACTTTTGTAAGGAAGTTATACAAGTGAACTATGGATTTGAAAACTGAAAAGATATTATTTTGAAAGTAGGGCATGTAGCATTATGTAGCACAATTAAGTACGCACATATCGTATTCCGGTTCCCAATTAGATAACTATTTAGCACTTGTAACAATGTCGATAAGTGAAAGGGACGTATTCCTTGTGCATTATCAGTGCACTGTGTCACTATCTACATTGCTCATTTGGGCCAAATAGCGTTGTATCCAGTTATTTCATGTACATGCTCCGTGTTTACATCTAGCTTTTGATTGGCTAAACAATGATTAAGACTGTGTTTTGACTGGTCACTATGTTAAAATTTTCATCCAGATTAAGTCAATCGTTTTCTGATTGACTGAACAAGAGTTAAAGCTGTGTTTTAATTGGTCAACATCATTTGGTTAAAATCTTCAATCTGATAAAGTAATACGTCCTCTGATAGGCTGAACTATAATAAATTGCATGTTATTGGTTCAATTGGTTTCTCTATGGACATTTTTTGTGCCTTGTTGTTATATTTTTCCCCCATACGCTAGGTCCCTTTGTGTATAAGCGTTGTTTTATGCCCGTTAATTTAGTTGGTCCTTATTGTGTATTATTGCTATTTTGCCCGTGCATATTGAAAGTTCGACCATTTACGAAATTGTTGAGCCCTCAAAAATAAATTGATTAACAAATACCAACTAACTTAAGGACTTTGCTAGTAAACATTAATCAGTGCAACCATTAGTCAAGATAAATATCCTTTTGCGGACGCATACTTACTGTTCGCGTTGTTTTAGTCGAAGTCGATTATTAAAGGTATGTCAGGATTAAAATCTGCCATCAATAATACACTTAAATGATTAAAAAGCTGATGGTCCTATAGCGTAGTGGTCATACTTGCTGCAATTAGCTATTCAGAAATGAAACATTATGGCGGTTTTGACAGACATCTTTGTATCGACAATAACTTAAGGACTTTGCTAGTAAACATTAATCAGTTTAACCATTAGTATCTTACTGACCGCGTTGTTTTAGTCGTACTTTTATTTGACACATCGACCCGTCTGGAGAAAAATTATTTTGGTGTCTATTTAATAAATCCCCACATACTGCTACAATCTCTGTACTAAACAAATCATCATGTTGCGTCGTAATACAGGAAGTTTACACCGTGATTGAAATCTCTATATGATGACAATGACAATGAACATATTAATAACAACCGGTATACAAACACCATACAACAGCTTCATATACTAGTAAGGAAGAAAAACATCTTGTTTATTTTGATCTCACGCAATGAAACCATCAATCAATGACTTAAAACTTCCTAACTCCACTATCTTCATCAACAACGTGCAGCTTTCGTGCTGCAACAAAACAAAGATGTCAGTACTATTTGCTATCTTCAAACAATCCATAGATTTATCAGATACTTTATCTTAGTTCTGACAGTGCAACTTTAGAAGTCAACATAAATTTGAAGCACACAATTCAGTGTACAAAAACATCAATCCGTTCATTACCTACTATTACATTGTTCGAGAATTAACGTCCGCATCTTTGTTGGCCGTTCCATGAATTTCCAAAAATAAACGTTGTCTTTTGAATGTAAGATAAATACTTTTATACCTTTTAAAAGAAATTATCGGCTTTAAAGGTACATGTCGTCAATATACGAATATTTAAAAAGACATAAGGAAATCAGGAGACGGTCATACTCAACCCAACCAGCCGAGCACAGAAACACTAACTGTGCCAACAACATAGCATTACACAATTACACGAAACAATACCTATACATACCCTAAGTGGTCGTTTAATGAAAAAAGGTATGAGAAATCCGACAGGGAAGGTAGCACTCGACCTAACCAGCCGAGCACAGAAATCAGAAACACCATGACACAACTACCCTCAGCAATGATCACAGAAATTTTGTCTTTGCATTCTGCTTTACAAACTTGGAAATCTAAAGTTTTTGCATTTTTAGCAGTAAGCTTTTGGTTAGAGTCGTAGAGAAGTGGAGTTTAGGAAAGTTCGGGGTAAGAATGGTTACTGTATACATGTACACGCAGTATAAATGCCGAAGCATATCCAAAGTAGCCGAACGTATCACGACCAAATGCCGTCAGTTCAGAAATTACTCCCGAATGTTCCCCCGTCCGCATGATATGCGGAAGGGTTTACGAATCGATGCCGATAGGTTGCCGAAAGGTTGTCTAGCTCGACCTAGAGGCAAAATGACGGCATCGCTTCAGCTGTCATTCGTGATATACAACTGGGATAATGTCGCGTAAATTTACGTTTATATATCTACATTACGCAAATTCGTAAGTTAGTTTACTATAGATAAACCACAATCACTCGGGCGTAAATATACTTTTAACATTGGAGTAATCCAGGTTATAGGGGTGTATTTACCCATAAAACATACATTTAGAAATGGTTTTATCATGTAGTGCGCATAGCGCAGTTGGCTAAGCTACTATGAATACGAGTTCTTCAGAACTGAATGAATGGGTTCGATTCCCATTCTGGTATTTTGAACTTACACTGGAAATAAAAAATAGTCGGTTGAAAGCGATAACTACTGTACCACTGTACCACTGCACCACACAGTCAAGTTCATAACATGATCGGCATAGTGTGTTAATCTCATCACTTCGCCGTTTTCGGGAAGCGTTCGGCATCGATTCGACCATTCGGAATGGCTGATGAATACGAAACCGCACAGAAGGCGTCCCGAAGATGCGGAGTGACTGCCGATGGTTTACCGAAACTCTCCCGAAGCACTTCCAAGCAAGACCTTCGGTGTCCATTTTTTTTAAAACTTTAAAACGAAGATTTTCGGTCCCGAAGCGTACCAGAGCCGTTGCGGAATTATACGGAAGGATATCATAACATCAGTCAAAATTGAATGTCGAAAATGTCGCAATATTGACGTTACGACGTCGATATTTTACCAACGCTGCGTGTACGCAGTAAAATTCAATTAAATGCCACATATCAATTGGGAGCCCAATTCACCATTGCAACTATTTTAACTTTGATTTTCTGATACATGAGTGCAAAGTTACGCAGGAGTTTGTTCAGTCATGCTTCGCGTACACCGTACCGCTAGATGTCGTTTTGGCGCCATTTTGTTGATAGGTTACAGACGTCATAGTGTTCCAAAAACTACATTATAAGAAGCGCAGTCACTTAAGGTACAATCTTTCAAAGATTCATTAAGATTCGGTTATTTTTATCTCTCTAGACCAACAGCGCGAAGTACCTTAAAATAATGGTACCATAAATATATAATATAATATTTCAATCATAATAAAATATTACCAAATATCTCACAGCGAATATTGATATATCTCTAACGATAAATTACGACTGGACTAGTTGTTCAATTCCACATAATTTTTTATATGAATGTTCATGCTAGTTGTCTAGTCCGCATCGTTATAAAATTCTTCGTGTAATACCTAATTAGATATATTAATTATAATCTGACATGTTTGAAGATGAATTAGTACAGATCGAGTAGGCCGTCGTGTCACGGTTACAGTCAACTAAGTGAACTGATCGGTAAGCGTTCCATGCGATCGATAGAAGCGTAAAAAGCTGTCGACTAATAGCATACTTGTATAAATGAACATTATGAGTCCGTTCCGCATATTCCGATCTATAGAACCGTAGAAAACTACCGACCGCAATGATGGATGCGCTCTGCTCAGGTTCAATCGTGTGTCCTATCCATAGCGTGGATCCTATCTTCCATGCAAATTGCTGGTAAATTTTTTAGTAAACCAAAATTCATGATATTCTGGTGGTAATTGTGTTGGAAAATGTTGGCGAAATGTTCGCACATTGGAATCGCTTGAAATGCGGATGATATAAAGGAGATATGGTCATAATATGGTCAAAATCGTCATTATCGTGAGGTCTACCCCGCAAGTGCTTTGTTATTTACCGAACAATATCGAAGTGTTTGAGGAAACTACGGGATCAATCGTGGAAAGTAGGGTACCAAAAGATTCAGTGGAGAAGCCATTGCGTGCTGGCCGGGGTGTCCATAAATAAACGAGTCTCGATGTTATATATTTACCTAAAAATATGTGTTAAGTCGACGCTATTTGGCCGCCATTTTTGTGGTGGCTCCTACCATCGAAACCACGTGATTCCCCACCGTGATAATACATAACTCTTTTAACCCTGAAAGTTTAAGCCAGATCTGTGATGATGAGTTGTGAACTTTTTTTGAAAATTATAAATAATTCATCTTAAACTTTTGAATCATGATCATGTAACACATACAACTCCTTACCTTAAAAATCAAAATGCCCTACTGTATGGCCGTGGTATGGGTCACTAGTTTGGGTAACATATAAAGCTTGATCCCCAAATACCAAATGAAGATATTGCACATGGATATCATTTTAACTTGTAAATATAAAACTTCTTGTTTATGCTTATGCTTAATTGAATGTACTTTGTATATTGAATTTGTGTGATGTTTCTTAAAGTTTAAACCAGTACACCGGAGTTAAACTCATTAATGCTCATTGTGTAAGTGTGATCACCTGACCTACATGTAGATAAAAGGGGTTTTCATGATACATGTACGATCCGAAACCACAACTTTTCGAAAATGGAGCCTCATGTTTACTCTATATGTTTCGTTAATATCCTATTCACATTTGCCCTACGAGCTCCGTACGAGTTGATTTTTCTGAACTCGCACAACGTCCGTACGGAGCCCGTACGGAGCCCGCACGGAGCCCGTACGGATATCGAGACTCGTACGAGCATCGTACGGATTTTCACAACTCGTAGAGGACTCGGTGATCTGGTGAAAACTATACATTCTGTACAACTCGTACGAGATCCGTACGAGCTGTGACCAAATGCTAAGAACGTACAAATACCGTTAGGATTAAAATATTTCTGACTCGTACGAGTTGATAAATCAGTACGGACATCGTTCGACCATTGTGACCGTAGCATTAATGAAATGATATGAAAGATATGTCTATGTGTGTGTCCTGGCATATATACATGAACTTAAAATATCATACATGTATTATGTTAGAAAGATCAAAAGTTTGAACATAGTGTATATATTGCACTTATTCGATATATTTATTTAATGGTACTAAATAATTTCATGACGTTTTTGGACGGTTTATAACACACGTTGTACGTAAATTGAAGTAGCCACGAAATGTAACAAAACAAAACCGTATATTACATTATTGTTCCATTTGTATTATAAATTTATAACAGTTTTGCTAAGGGGTCAATTCTTTAACGAAAGTTTAATCCTGTTTTTGTAACAATCGTTTGGATTATATCGGATCATGTGCAAATGAAATTCTAATTATATATTGATTTGATTGTTCAATTGTATGGGGAGATTTTTGTAGGGGATTATCAGGTGTTATACTTGTACATGGATAATGAACTTTTTGGTGGTGTAAAACAAAGATTATTGATCAAGATATTGTGAGCTGTGGAATTTATAAGATACTGAAGATGGTTTCAAAGTGACTTTACGGACTTTGATATTATGATACACGTGTAAGTACTATGTGATGCCACTCTTACTTTTGAAATTGTAAACATATAGACAGGTATTATTTCATTATATCAATAAAACGTATTTGTGTTGGCTTTATTTTGACAAGATTGACCAGGGGCAGGGTCATAATTATATTCAGACAAGAACTTCGTGTGTGACATCTTTTGCTATTGAAACGTTTTGGAATTTGATTTGATCAAATAATAACCGGTGAATAACTAACGAGATAGCCCAATACACTTGCGTCTCTAAAAATTTCTGCCATGATTTATAGCTATGAATATACATCGGTACTTATTTGGTTGACCACCCAGCCTCTCGAGACAGTATAGAAACTTCAAACATATTTTTTGAAGTGATGATAGAGTTTATATCCCCGTAATTAATCGTCAATATCGGTGAAATGCTAGTAATGTTTATATAGTTTGAACAAATCATACGTCAAATTAAGTACAACTGATATTTTACGACCATGTATTGCGAATGGCAATTATGCGTACATAGTGAACTTATATTCGAACACATTATCCCAGTTTAAATGGATTTTCCACTTAGGCATAATTCACCGCACATATGCCAAATAAATGTATGACTTATTTTGATACTCTATGTCTCAACGTGTATTTATTGAGAGCGTATGTACACGTCACTTTCGATTATTGTATACTTCATTCAGAAACTATACAAAGCTACGGGAATGACTTATTGTTGACTGGTTGAAACATTGTGAAATCAAATGTTTGAAGCAAATTTGATCAACGTATCAATATGTTTACACGTCGTCTTTATTGAACAAATGTCAAACAATCCAGCACTTCATCCTTAACCAATATACAGTAAAACTTCGTTATCTCGAGGATTAATCGGGACAAGCACAATGATCTAAATAAGCCGAGAGTTCGACATAGCGGTGTGATATAAGTATACAACTTTTATTAAGACAATTCGCCGGGACTTTGAAATTTGCTCGAAATAAGCCGGGTGGTCGTAATATCGATGTTCGTCTTAACGAAGTTTTACTGTACTAGTACAATTTCGTCTGTTTCACTGTGCCTTACCATTTTGTTATTGAAAGTACATGTGAAAGCTGGTCACTGTACTCATGATTGCAGTTCTATATAATTCAATGTATACTCCTTATTGCAATTGTCTTTAGTCGACTCGTTTATACTCAAAAATATAATTCAATGTATACTCCTTATTGCAATTTTCTTAAATCGACTCGTTTATACTCAGTGATACTATACGGTAGAGAGAGAGAGAGAGAGAGAGAGAGAGAGAGAGAGAGAGAGAGAGAGAGAGAGAGAGAGAGAGAGAGAGAGAGTCATACAGTGTACTACTATGCTAACATTGCTAATGCTGATACGATAATCAAAGCTTTACGTATCCTAATGCAGCTGTGATTATACAGGGATTGCACATGTACTAATATGTCCATTTGTCATTTGGTCTGTAGTACCACTAGTACATTACATTGATGGTACTTCTGTGATCAATTATGTATGTGATGTATTGGTGACCATCATGTGTACAGATACATAAATTAAATATAAACATTGTTCTTTAATCAATAATTACTATTAGTAGACAGTAATTGCAACAGGATAACTAGTCAGTGGCAACTAAAAAAATGCCACCGTGTGTTGTTTTGTTTTCTACTGTTGATTTTGAATGGCGTGGTTTTTTTTAACTGTAAAACTGTAAGAAAAGATGTATTGACTCGTTAGTGTATTATATACGTAATAATTCTGTCTAAAGCAACATCATACATATAAATCTCAGAATCAAAAGAAACTCTGAAAGTTTAGGACTTCAGATACCCTTTTTTGGTTTTGAGAAGTATTGTCAAAACTGCAAAGCAAATGGAAAAAAATATGTTAAATAGCATCTGATCAAAATCAGTTAATCGTGTATGAACTCGGAACTGAATTTACCCAAAACGGCAAATCAGTTTTAGAGTAACTAGAATAACTGTAACTCAATTCGTGCTAATCCATTGAATATGCAGTATAATACATTCCGTGTAGATGAATTCTAGATCTTCCGTTTCATACATACGTGGGTGAATCAAAAAGTTCGTAGAATTTTGCCATAACTATTTTATTTTCAGAGTTATTGTCGTCATATTTATGCTGAATTAATACATTGGTATTTTCTTTACATACACAGATTTGTAGCGACCTGATGATAACAGTTTTAATAATATTTATATCTTAAATAAGGACGATTACGTATACCGGAGCACACGGATAATTTGAAACATATTTTATTAGATTTTCTAAAATATCTCAATAGTAGGACCTCCAAAAACCGTCAAAATGTTATGTTTGATTGCATGATGTCATTTATAAAGTCTGTTAAAATTTCAGACGTCATCTCCGATAAATAATGTTTTAGTCAACATTTACATAATCGCACTATATAGAAATAACGGCGTAAAACGGGTCTACCGGAATTTACGGAACCACGGGCTGCTATCCAAATCTGCGTGAAACTGGAATATGCGTACGGCATCAGAGACAAAACATGGTTTGGAAATGTGCAGGTATATATCCTGAAATAAATAGACATCGATTTATAAATGGAATTAGTGATTTCGTGTAGGCCGACGGATTTTGACAACCAAATAAATACACCCGATATTGGTGACGTTGGTTCGCGACGTCGTCGAAAAGGACCAGCACTATATAATAGCGGATATAGCAAAACATGTATATTAATCTTATGGGACAGCGAACACGATATTAAACAAACAATTGGAAATGCAGAAACTATTATCACGATGGTTATCCAAAAATACCAACATATAAGTGACTCGAGAAGCGAAAATGAGTCAAAACATTAACGTAAGTATTGACAAACATGGCGTAAGTTTGACGTTATTCATCAAATGACGCTGACGTGCTCAGGTATGCTGTTACAGCATGTGTGTGTTTCAATGTAAAACTCATGTATTTTTGACTAATTCAATGAAATTTGACTAATTGTTTTGTTATACTTATGATAACATTATATTAAAATTTGAAAGCATTTGAAGCTGTGGTTTGTGAGTTATGATATTTTTCTACGAACTTTTTGATTCACCCACGTATACACACTTTACCGTCCTATTTCCTCAATATCAATGGTATAATAACGTGATTGTATGACATGTTGTCACGGTAACGATATAATTAGTATACGTATTTTCTTGTTATATCATATAATCTTGTCTTTATTAAGGATGTAGATGAAACATGAATTCAATACAATAGTTCTCAACTTAAAACAGTAATTACACTTGCAAAAATAGCAACACGAAACCTTATCTTCTAACTTATGCCGCATTTTGTCTAGTTATACGTAAATGAAGTTTTGTTATTTGAAAACTAATGAAGTATACCTCACCAATCTCAACTGTCTTATGATTATTCAAAGCTGTATTTTCTTGGAACGTATACTACTCTTCTCGGTAAGGTTGTGCGAAATAATGGTCGAATATGGGAATTTCATAAGAATTTCGACTCTCATATTTAAATACGTCAATAATAGCCGAATGTCATATTAATTGTGTCGAATGTCAAAATAAGTGTTAATTCCACATCTGTCATCACGTGATGATTTAATGCTAAATATGCATTATTGGAAAGATATTTCATAATAAGAAATAAGCCGATTATAGAAACAATGGCCTGATTATTCTAGAATGAGCTAAGCGTGATGATGAAAGGCTGATTTCATTATTGATAAACTATTGTCTTCTTTTGCATTACAGCTCTTCTGATATGGCAAACATGTTCAATGTGAGTCAGTGACGTCATTCCTACACGTCATTCCCGCACTGATCATGCTGCAAGACATACAATGGTGGCACGTGATACTGTTCGCTATGTGCGCATGCGTGAAGACAGGTAAATAAATACTGAATATAGAACCGCATACATGTTTGACCGGAAGAGACCACATTGTGGCCAAGGTCCATCGTGTACGTTTGTACATATTTCAGTAACATTCGAACAGTCAGCAACACCGTCGCAGCAAAAACATTCAACTATTGATCCGCTCGGCTGTACATTGTGATTGTATTACAATTTCTTAGAATAACGACTATATACAAACTCATTAGGTACTATATTTAGCATTGTTTTCTTTCTAGCACTGTAACATGACATGCTAATATTATTTAACTACGCGCACACATACTGTAATCTACTTTCAAGATTTGTAGTTTGTAAATGCATTGGTTCAAACTAACGGTCATCTGGTCCGTACAAAAGTGTCCGTCGCCCTTTCCAGCTATAAACTTAATGTACTTTTACTTCTGTTTTCTATCATGAAGGAAAGTGAGGTCGCAAAAGTACACGGATATTACTGCGGTCAATATAGTTTGTACAAACAGTTATTTGATATTCTATTCAATATGAATGTAAACATTTGTGCAAAATATCAATTTCATTTCATAATCAAGTTTTTGTATCATTGAACGGATTATCAATCCTCGTCAATGTTTCGTATGTTTCCGTGTGTCTCGTATGTTTCCGTGTGTTTCGTATGTTTCCGTGTGTTTCGTATGATTCCGTGTGTTTCGTATGTTTCCGTGTGTTTCGTATGTTTCCGTGTGTTTCGTATGTTTCCGTCAATGTTTCGTATGTTTCCGTGTGTTTCGTATGTTTTCGTGTGTTTCGTATGTTTCCGTGTGTTTCGTATGTTTCCGTGTGTTTCGTATATTTCCGTGAATGTGTATTATAATGTATTTTGTTTTAATTATGGATAAAGGGTATACAGTGTTGTTAATGAAATATGGCTGATTGCGAACTTCATAGTTACTGTTGGTGCACCGAAACCTAATGTTTACCTATTTAGTTTCATTCGGATATTTCTTGGCGCATTGTCATGAACGTGAGTTCATGGTCATCCTCATTAACCAGTGGCTGGTCAAGTCCCCAGACGCATGTTTTGGACAAAAACATACGCTCGTTGAATGGATCTCGATGTGCACAAAATAATGGTTGTCTAATACTAATACTGGACGCTCCCGACTACGGAGCGAGAGATTGATACATCGTCAAACATGTTTCAGTGTTTCCCACCAAATGTAAATTATATGGCTGGTAAGCGAGAGGTTGGCTCGCGGGTATCAGGAAGCATATTTGGAAAAGTTAGGGTTCGCCACCCTGATACATTGTACCGTGTGTCTTACCACTATACCGGGGGTTGTTGGTCAATTAGACATGAATAAAGCTGAACTACTCGGGCTATTATGGCTGCATCAATAGAACGCAATAATAGCATACACAAAGGGCTCAGGTTGAATTTGTAATTTAAAATAGCAGAAAATTCAAAGCCACAATGAAACAAACTGTGCTTTAAATACCGTGTATAATTAAACATAAAACACATAAAGGGAGGTAATTATGAATTATAACTACTCTTGAGTGCACTTATTGTTTCAGTGACTGGTCAATGTACGGGCACAGTGATGGTACTAACAGCCTATGATGACTACCAAGTATTTACATCAGTCAATTATCCGTACGGATATGGAAAGTAAGTGCTAAATGTTATCTGACGTATTGTTACCAAATGTTATTAAGGAACTCGATAATTGTACTTATCATGTCAAAATGTAGCTCGAGAATTGGTATTTGTTACAAAAATAAGTTAAAGCATGTATTGCTACAAAAACAGTACTTAGACTACCACCTTGTATTCAAAATATCTAGAGCTATGTGTGACCTTTTTTTTTAGCTTTCATTTCGTAAATGTGCCGAATAGAGTACTTCTGTCAGTTTTTTCTCAAGATACTTAGAGCTCTATATATGAATGGTCTAATTATTGAGAATTAACAGTATATTATAATGTCTATTCATAAAGTACTTGTTATTTAGGTAGCTATCTTTGTCAGGCTTTAACGCACATAAATTTAAAAACAAAAACGCAAATCTTAATTTGACAAATGCACTACTAAGGCCATTTTTTCATCACAAGGCTTATTATTTATGTTTTATTCTCAACATATTATAGTGACAGAGACTGTATATGGCGTTTAGAAGCGGACAATGTCACAGATGCTATACGACTTGAAATCACTGACATATCTGTGGAATTCCATGCTGACTGTGTATATGACTATGGTGAAGTCTTTGATGGTAAGCTAGATGGTCAAGTTGATCAAACAAAATCCATATTGATTTAATTAAGCATTCAGTATGGTATATGTACTGGTATCTATAATATGTAGCCGATTGTGTACATGACTTTGGTAATGCGTTTGATGGTTCGCTTGGTTGTCAAGTTAATAAAAACGTAATTCTTTATTTTATCAAGCATTTGGTAGTGTTTATGTACTAGTATCTAGAATTTGAAGTCGAATGTGTACATGACTTTGGTAAAGTGTTTCATGGTTAGCTAAATGGTCGAACTAATACTAAAATATATCGTAATTAAACATTTAATATGGCATAAGAACATCCGGGAAACTGAATTACCAAAAACGATATCTGGAAACCGGACAGGGAAGGCAGCACTCAACATAACCTGTCGAGCACAGAAAGCAGTAACAGCACAACAATTGTACACGGAGCAATGCTTCACAACATACTTCAGGCAAGCATTGACTATGGTACAAATTAGAATATCATTCAGATTGTGTATATGACTTTGGTGAAGTAGTTGATGTCAGGTTATGTCGGCAAATCAATACTGTAACTGGTTATTACTGATTTAGTAGGATACAACATATTTGGTTAGATTTATAATATTATTATTTATTTGCCATGGTAACCGATGCTTAGTAAGGATTTATTACTTAGTTTATGTTAGTTCTAATATAGTGTAATTCTGTCAGAAAATTAATGAATTCTTTTTATACTCATTTATCCATTACATTGCCTTACAGGTGACAACTACACTAGTAAATCATTGGGGAAGTTTTGTGGCACGTATACATCTAACTATATCAGTAATCACAACTACATGACTGTAAGGTTCATCTCAGACTACAGCTTATACAGTAAGGGATTCAAGGCACGCTACAAATCTGGACCTAGAGGTAAATGTCGTTTTTATGATTATATTTCTAGTCAGTGTTGATACCCTTAACACTCAATAATATAGTACTGACCAGTGATACAATGTTATAAAAAAAGTTCAATTTTGAACCCTGAGCCATGACCTTTTAGACTAGTCTATTTGTGCGGGTAACCCATGATTTATTTATTTCATTAGTCATGATTTAAAGATATGCTACTTACTAGCGTGTGTTATACATATCTGAATAGTCAATCCCACGCCAATCTTTATCGGCGAATGAATTAAACTTTAAAAGTGCAGTCACGGCTCAATGCTCGAAATCGAACTATATATGTTCGCACATTGATACAGTCATTTGTCTTGTTATTTGCACAACCCGCTTTTCCGCATCGTCGGATACCCAAGGTCAGTGCCTCCGCTCCGTTTATTTTTTAATAACAAAAATGTATGATTATCTTGTAAAATACTGTCATTCAATGTAATATTTGTGTTCACAATAAGTAGATGTTGCCAGTATAAATACTGTTTCAAAACGTTATGAACTCCCCTCAGTGTTTTATATATTATTTGGAACAAACTTAATTTTATTGTTTCATACTTTTAGATTCACTTCTGGACCCAGAAGAGACGACATCAACGATCAGCTCCCTGGTAATTATTGGTGCGTCTATAGGGGCTATGGCATTTATGCTTTTTATAATCGGAATCACGTTTGCATATATTCAGTTGAAAAAAGCCAAAGATAATCGAAGACATAGGCTACATCGCGGTACGTCGTCACGTGTAGAACCTATGGACTACGGAGCATGGAGTTACCTGGATGGTCCGGCACCTCCGGCGTATGGAGAGCTATACTCTTCACCAATGTCCCCGCCTCCAATGTACAGTGAAGTAGACCCGAATCTCAATTCTGAGGAACGTCTTCCTGGTCGCGCTGAATATATGGATGAGAACAGCGAGAGAAATGCCGTTAATTCAAACAATACAACAACCGCTGCACCGGCTACGGTGACGGCTCCGCTGACCTCAGCAGTTCCCGTGGCTCCGGCAGCTCGGTCTTGGCGCAGTGACAGAAATGCAAATACGCACTTCAGTGTGCGAAATGCGAACCCACCACCAAATAATAGTGCTATTTTGACCTCGGGTAGACCTGCTGGTAATGTTACTGTTAGACAACAAATAAGACCACAACAAGCGTCTGATAATGCATTAAACCTTCCCGGAAGTGTTCCACATTCTGCTCAAATTACACTCACACACCGCGCTGCCTCAAACACAACGAGTACTGTTAATATACCCACTGTCGGTACCCAACCAACACAATCTATTACGTCACGAGACACGGAAATCACCACTGGTTTGCGCACTACAACTGGTAATACGGAAAATGCCGGAAATTCCGATCCTGCCCGAGTAGAACCGAGAGAATCCGAAACTGTTAACTCATCACAGACAGTTCCAAATACAACATTGCCAAATGATGCAAACAGTCTTCCGAACGCTGTTGGGGCTGATCCAAGGGCAGATAATGCTATAAGTTCTAGGCAAGCGTAAACCACAGTAACTTCCCTTTGTAACAAAGTGCCTGTCACGGAGAAAATACAAGAATTGATTCAATATATCTTTAACAGTATAAATTATGTATAGAACAGTATACTGTCGATTCAAGATGAGGGAACTATCACATTCGAAAGAATAGGGGGGGGGGGGGGGTTGCAGTTAACTCTGATACACCCAGTTAAACCTTGATTAACATAGTTTACCTGACGGACTAGCTAGTGTTTATAACCGTTATCATTTAACTTTGAGCGGACCGTAGCTTCAATATCAAAGGATCAACATGGACAAAAAACAATTGCGCGATTTGAAACTATAAGTAATATGATTATGTAGTTTGCTAGGTAGCACCTTATTTAATATTTATTTATTGTTTTAAGGTTATCAAATTATTTTGAATCAAATTTTTATTAATATTGAATCTACACGAACTCTGTTTGCTAAAACTATACAAGCTGTGTTTCTGGTATACTATTGTATGATCAGAGGTTTTGAGTTGCTGAGTGCTTAGAACCATTACATTGTGATACTATATACTTTTATATTGGTTGTTGTACCATTTAATTGCCAAAATGTTAAGATGATGGTTTACCAATCACTTATAAAAAGGTCCCAAACTTCCGAAGCATCTCAGTTTGAGCTACTCTCATCTCAAATATTGGCATATGTCTTTTGGTTAATTTCCATTTGAGGTGGGACTCAACATTGGCATCCAGAAAAAAGAAATTATTATTCTGAATTTATAACAGCAAAATATACAGAGTTAGAACTTAAGCTTAAGTTCAAATTCAGACTCTGACTTTTGCCAAATCTCAATTTGAGCCGAGATTTCTACTTGAGTTACTTAGGGAGATTGGGGGCCAGCAGTTATAAGGTTTGGCAAACAACGGAACAATATCAAATGAAACACCCTATTCGTACATTTTATGAGGGATTAAATAAAGAGTCTATATCAAAGTACATGTGCTAGTTACGTGGTCATGTGGTGTTCTTCTTGAATTTAAAAATCGACGCGAGTAAAATAAACTTAAAAGGTACTGTTACATTCATGACATTGCCTTTTGTAAAACTATTTTTTCTCGGAATTGTGTCAATATACTATTTCCGTTGTACATTGGTCATTAAAGAGGGCCAAATTCTTGACATTAAGTAGCAGAAAAAGAACTGTACACTAGTCGATCAAACGTGGAGTTATTGTGTCCTTGAAACTTCAATAAACTTTATAAACTTAGGTCCAATAAAGAAAATTGTGCAATGTAGTTTTAATATGGAGGGGGGGGGGGATAATTCTGATGCTAGTGCCTTTAGATTTTTAAAGTGTGGTTAAAATAAATGATCAATGACATGCATACATGTGTGCGTACAATCACAGGGCTTTAAGTTGTATTCAGTATTAATGTTGCATACAGATCAAACTATTTTGTTTTATGATTTAATCTGTTTAGGGTACCGTCTGTTAGTTTGATTTCACACAGTATGAGAATCAAATTTTTGATTATTTATGTGTTTTCCCTGATAAACCCTTCCGTTTTTATGCTATTTTGTTTTAATGTATTCATTTTACTACTGTCTTTTATTTGCCAAGGACGTTATCATTTCTTAAATCTGCTTCATTTAGTAGAGTTCAGTTCAGACGAAAACTATTTTAGGTTTTATGGCTATCGATTCACACATGGCTTACTTTCCAGTCCCTTGCTAAGTCTACATTGTAAAATTAAATATCTGTAAGAAATTTATTTAGTTTGTTACGAATCTTCAGATAAAGTGATGGTCCATTTGCTTCGTAGAAACTGCTGATAAATGCATACTCTTACATGCCTGCCATATTTCAGCCGAAAGCTGACTGGCAAACAAAGGCTTTTATATGTAAAATAATGGAGAGAATGGTCCCACTCTATTCGAGTTCATTAAATGTTAGTCTGGGGTGGTATTCAATATTGATCTTACTTGACGTAAAGACTAGGACAACCAATCATATCACACAATATTAAACTATTCGTCAGTAACAGGCAATTTGATTGGCTATTATAATTCTTATATCTAATAAAAGATCAATACTGCATACCACACAAGACTGTATTCTACATTGAGCTTCTGATAACATGGTATCCTTTAATCGTAAATCAACAGCTGATTTATGACTGTATTACTTACACTTTCTAGATTATATAACATATCATGTGCATACATTTATTTTGTATCGTTAAATTTGTTGACTTTGTATTGTATTAAAATGTTATTTTTCTATATTGATGCTTGTCTCTTAATCTTAGCTAATCCCAACACACACAGTGTAAACGACATATCAGACCACTATACATCACTTATTTGGCCGATAATGTCTTCATAATATGCATGTGCAATGTTTTTAGACGCTTCCCGCTAGCTACTCCCTCTTCTGTTTAGGTCACTTCAGTTAAGGTCTATTTCGAAATATACTTAACAACTTTTCTAAGTCCTCATTTTCATTTATCCATTACTTTTTTATTATATATAGTGAAGTAATAAACTTTCTCATGTTTATTGCGTACAACATAGACATTATAATCTGCGTCTCAAAATGTCAGAATTTTACCTGATTTGTTCGCCACGAGATTGACGTCCGTTGCATGCTTTTTTGACGCCATGTGTTTACATATTTACGTCGTATGTTAAACATGCCTTCAAATTATGTCCAATGACTAACCACGTATGAAAAACAGTTTAAAAAATATTAAGTTATCACCGTTGTTCGTGGAATGATGTCAGAAAAATATGAAGTGACGTCAGTATGGTACAGAGTTCGACATTGTGTCGACAATCAAGAATAATTACCTTAACATCCACGTTTGATTGATTTTCAACGTATAAAAATGTCTAGGAGTGTTTAATTCAAGGTAAACGTATCGTTTGCTTCTCGTATAATGATGATTGCGAGAATGTTTAGCATTTATTGTGACGTTATGACGTAAAAACGCTCTACGCCGACGTCGCATAACAACTTTGCGTCCAGACGGTAAAATTTAATTAGTCTCTTTGTTCAGCAATGCTCCCCACTGACGTCCTTGACTGTCAATATAAACATTACACTACATGGTGGTCATCCAATATATAAAAATCTGTCTTTGCGACTTTTACTTTCTTTCGTTCTTATGTTTTGAGTGTGTTCATTCAATAAATGTAAATCGAACACCACTTATTGTTGCACATTTCTGCACATCTATAACACACGCAAATCATAGCAAAATTTCAAAAGGCTATTTGCACGGTTGACAAAGTTATCTTCAAAAATGTAAGTGTGGACTTAGAAAAGTTGCTAAGTATATATGCTTCAACTTATATCAACACATCCAACACCTCTTAAATGATGGTATCACACCATGAACGACCGACGTGCTGTTTATATTTCTTCACATGGCCTTGGATTAAACCCGGATTCCTCTCGTTCAATATTGAGGTGCTACTTAGTACCACTAGGCTGAATGGCTATTACCCACATTTCGCTTAGAAGTAACGGGTGCCGACAGCAACAAATCCCCCAGTTCAGGAAATATTTGATCTATTTGACGAACTTCCAAATGAATTACTTATTAATATGGTGCTTGTCAACTATGAACAAATAACAAACCATTGTATGATGATTTGTAATTGATATACATACTCGATAGGTTTAAGTTATAAAGACTGGTATAAAATAGCTAAAAAGACAGTTCAAGTTTGGTCAAATGTGATTCAGCAGAATTGGATCGATTGAACATTTGAAGCACTTGAGACTCAATGTATTAGTCCTTGGGTTCAAGTCATGACTATTGTAATTATGATACAGATTAGTTTTTGTTTGAGTTGTGGTGATTGCTAAAAGCGACTTTGTTTTCTTAATAATCCTGACATGACTTACTAAACGGAAAGCCGTATCTAAGGTTTGGAACTTGTTGCCCGACCTTTTACCCATGTGTATTAAATGCATATGTGTATGAAATAAATTGTATACAGGGTGTCTCAAAATACATGTCCGATAGTTGAAGAGCCATAACTTTGTCAAATGAGTTAGTAAAGTGATAATCATAGTTTCATATTAAAGCTAAATTTCAAAATCGGTTGATAAATTATATCGTTTGTCAAAACTAGAACCGTTGATGACGTCATATACGTTGTACTAATGCCATTATCAACGAACGTTCTAAATGTCCGAAGAGTCAGAAAACATGATTTTACAGTAACATTGGTAAGTTTGATATCATGTGTGGGCTTAGTTATAATTAGTCTTTCTTTATAATGTCCACATTGACAGATAAACTGATCAGGGAAGACTAGGAAAATCAAATCGGGCGCATTTTAGGGAAGAAACACATTATAAACAAGTGGGACTTAAATTAGCAATTTTGATGTTTACACATTTCTAAGCACAATTTGTATTGTTTTTACCATATTCATAAAAGATGCAAACAACCCCTCGAAACGAACACACCGGGTTGAATGTCAAGCTGTATGTCTAGCTTATCTCCAACTATCCAACATTATTATAATCGCATGATATAATTTGAATGTGTAAATTAGTACTCAATAATGACCAATCACTAAAAACAGTCTTGGTACGTGTAGAAGGGTGGAATTGTTGATGCTACTTTTATTCCAATCAGGAAAATTATCCAAAAGTATCATACATATATATTTCTTTTGATACCATTTAAAAGTGTGATTATACATTTCAAGATATGTACTGTCACCAAAACCCAAACTATCAATTTGTGGAGAAAATGGAAACATCACATCCGACTCGAAGTAATGTGAACGTCATCAAAATTGTCAAACATAGGTTTTTACCGAATTGGGGTAGCTACTCAAAATGCATTCTACATGTTTCGTATGCATTGTTTTTGATAAGTGTTTCGTAATTTCTTTATTAAATGGAATGCCCTTTGGTGATACATTTAAATTAGATACGTAAAGCAATGCATTACGGAGTGATATGTCCTCAACAAGCGGACATGTGTTTTGAGACACCCTGTATATAGATTGGATAATACATATGTTTAATAAAACTACATAACTTACTGGAATGAAGGGCTGCATCATGGGACATGTTTCAGTTAGGCTTCGCCTGTGCCACACGATCTTCAGCCAGGTTATGAAGAAGAAGTTTATTTCAAAATTCAAAAGCCCACAGGGCCAATTCGAACATAATTATACAATACATGAGTTAGATTCGCCACGTAATGCTTCATAGATAATGTGGTTATTGTAGGTGGTTATGATTTAGTTAAAGCCACATATAGGTTTCGACACACAGGATTTTTGTCTTACGTCGACAACTCTGAAGAAGGCAACATCAACAACTATAATCATAATGGCGATCATCAATTAGGTTGAAGTCCGCAGTATCAGTGTTACGTTTGTACAATAAATTATGCCAGGAATGTTGAAAAAAGCAAGTTTGCTATAAGCAATCAACACAAAACAGACCCCATTCACATTCAAACTTCATCAGCATCTTCAAAGATCAGCGGTGACACATGTACAGGGGAAGTACGTATGTCATAGAAGTTCTGCTCTGGTCTAGTAGAAACTGGTTTTCCAATAGATTTTATGTGTAACTGTATACAGACAATACCAATATGCTGTCTCCAATGTTATCCTACGATAAAGGCAATGACAATATCATTTTGTATAATGTAGTATAGCTTGGTCAATTTGACATGAGTCTGACCTACTGATTAGCATAATTTAACAGTCGATATATTGTCTACGTTTACAACACCGAGTGTATGTTTTCATAATCGGGGTGTATCACGAAGACGTTTGAGACGTAATACTAACACAAATCTGAAATACCGATACTGCATCATTTGTTTGCGGAAATTGATATATTCAACGCAAGAATCTTGTAATATAGTCTTGCTCATGTCAAAATAGCCAAGCTATATATATATAATTATTGCGATTAAAAGGTTTTGATACTACATACTACATAATTACAAACAGTCTATTATATCACCATGGTAAATCTGACAGGGTCCACCAATCATAGAATACGATGGATTACGTTGAGAATATAATGAGGGGTATTTCAAAAAAGGTATGAGTAATCCAACAGGGAAGGTAGCACTTAACCCAACCGGCCGAGCACAGAAATCCGAAACACTACGACACAACTACCCTGAGAAGTGCCCACAGAAACCCATGCCAAAACGGCCACCAAATGAGGCACAACAACCCCGGGACGTGACCTAGGTTAAAGCACTAAGGACAGTGACCTAATGTTATGCGACCTAAAGAGACACAACTACGACTTGACCTAGTAAAAATATGGGCAAGGTAGGAATGGGGTGGGAAATAATTTAACATATTCCTAGCAACTACAATGAGCAATACCCACACATAAGCCGAAGAAACAACCAAACATCTAAGTCCCCGCCGATAAAATGCAGGATGACCCACATTCACAAGGAATATATATAATAGCGGTTATTGTCGAATGAAATGAAGCCAATACTCGACCAAGTTCCCAAAGGCTCCACTGCACGGCGAACCAACCCTACTAACCCATGCCAAAAACGGCGACTTAATGAGGCACAACCACCCCCTGACCTAGTTAAAAACACCAAGGAAAGCGACAAAACGTTAATACGTGTTAAAGAGGCTTTATGGGACTTGACCTAGTTTACAATAATGGGCAAAAAAAGGGCGAACATATTTACTAGTATGATAAAAACGTATCTTATCGTGACCAAACAGCACAGTGACCTAATGAAAAAGTATCTCATCCAGCATCTCCGCAAGATACAAATGATGAAAAGAGGGAGGGGGGGTGTGGGCGGTGGACTTCATAACAAATGGCAGAGGAAATTAACTTCCAATGAAAAGTGGAAAACCAAAATACATACGTGACCTAATGCAAAAGTATCTCGTCCAGCATCACCGCAAGATACAAATGATGAAAAGAGGGGGATGTTGTGGACGGTGGACTTAAAAAAACCAATGGCAGAGGAAATTAACTACCAAGGACAAGTGGAAACAAAAATAAACCGACACTGTACAGTGCTGTAAAAGGAGGGGCGACTTGACCTAGTTTACAACAATTGGCAAAAAGAGGGCGATAATATATGCCAAAAACGTTTATTATAGTGACCAAACAGCACAGTGACCTAATTAAAAAGTATCTCATCCAGCATCTCCGCAAGATACAACTGATAAAGAAAGGGGGAAATGGGCGGTGGCTTTAAAGGGAGGGCAAGGAAATAACTTTAAAGGACAAGTGGAAACAAAAATACACCGACACTGCACAGTGCTGTAAAAGGGTGGGGACCATAGACACAGCTATAACAGAGTTACACAAACCCGAAATCCCACCACGTGCGTTTGCCGCCTCAGTCAGTCAAACTTCGTGGGACAAGAACCTAGCGACAATACTAGAACAAGGGACAACACACATCTAAATGACACAATATACATGTACTATTGAACGGAGCACGGAAGCCTTATGCTGGACAGCGAAATTGCAGCAGAACATGTACAATAATAATTCAGTTACACAAAGGAAGGCCCTAAGCCAAAAATTGTGTTTGGAGTTTTCTATCTTTACTATAAAGTGGACAATACATACATAAAGCAAGGTTGTCAATGAGGCTTCCGCCTTGGAACGGACAGCGACAATTGTCACTGGGGGTTTGAACTAGTTTATGGTGCACCAAACCTCACACTTACCTCACCGACAACCCTATAGAACAGGACAGTGTAAATAAAAGTTTCCCGCAATGCAATGTCCCCTAACAAAAAGGCCACAATTACAGGTAATAAAAGAATGTAAAACATGTGAACATTATACTAGTGCTAACAACATGTGTGTGAAGTTAGCAGCCAGTTGCCAGTTGCCAGTTGCCAATTCAACTTTTTGAATCGGCAACTGGCAACTGTCAGCTAACTTCACAACCCAGCAGCCGATTCGTCGATTTCGAAAGTTGAATCGGCAACTGGCAACTGTCAGCCAGCTGACGATTCAAATCTCTCGGGAAAATCGAATTGGCAACTGGCAACTGTCAGCCAGCTGACGATTCAAATTTCACTGTAGACTCGAATTGGCAACTGGCAACTGTCAGCCAGCTGACGATTCAAATCTCTCGGGAAAATCGAATTGGCAACTGGCAACTGTCAGCCAGCTGACGATTCAAATCTCTCGGGAAAATCGAATTGGCAACTGGCAACTGTCAGCCAGCTGACGATTCAAATTTCACTGTAGACTCGAATTGGCAACTGGCAACTGTCAGCCAGCTGACGATTCAAATCTCTCGGGAAAATCGAATTGGCAACTGGCAACTGTCAGCCAGCTGACGATTCAAATTTCACTGTAGACTCGAATTGGCAACTGGCAACTGTCAGCCAGCTGACGATTCAAATTTCAATGTAAAATCGAATTGGCAACTGGCAACTGTCAGCCAGCTGACGATTCAAATTGCACCGTAGACTCGAATTGGCAACTGGCAACTGTCAGCCAGCTGACGATTCAAATTTCAATGTAAAATCGAATTGGCAACTAGCAACTGTCAGCCAGCTGACGATTCAGATTTCACTGTAAAGTCGAATTGGCAACTGGCAACTGTCAGCCAGCTGACAATTCGAAAAAAAAATTTTTTTTGTGAAAAATCGAATTGGCAACTGGCAACTGTCAGCTAGCTGACAATTCGAAAAAAAAAAAATTTTTGTGAAAAATCGAATTGGCAACTGGCAACTGTCAGCCAGCTGACAATTCGAAAAAAAAATTTTTTTTTTAGAAAATCGAATTGGCAACTGGCAACTGTCAGCCAGCTGACAATTCGAAAAAAATTTTTTTGGTGAAAAATCGAATTGGCAACTGGCAACTGTCAGCTAGCTGACAATTCGAAAAAAAAATTTTTTTTGTGAAAAATCGAATTGGCAACTGGCAACTGTCAGCCAGCTGACAATTCGAAAAAAATATTTTTTTTTTAGAAAATCGAATTGGCAACTGGCAACTGTCAGCCAGCTGACAATTCGAAAAAAAAATATTTTTTTGTGAAAAATCGAATTGGCAACTGGCAACTGTCAGCCAGCTGACAATTCGAAAAAAAAAATTTTTTTTGGTGAAAAATGGAATTGGCAACTGGCAACTGTCAGCCAGCTGACAATTCGAAAAAAAAATTTTTTTTTTGAAAAATCGAATTGGCAACTGGCAACTGTCAGCCAGCTGACAATTCGAAAAAAAAATATTTTTTTGTGAAAAATCGAATTGGCAACTGGCAACTGTAAGCCAGCTGACAATTCGATTTTTTTTTGATTTTTTTTAGAAAATCGAATTGGCAACTGGCAACTGTCAGCCAGCTGACAATTCGAAAAAAAATTTTTTTTTTAAGAAAATCGAATTGGCAACTGGCATCTGTCAGCCAGCTGACAATTCGAAAAAAATTTTTTTTTGGTGAAAAATCGAATTGGCAACTGGCAACTGTCAGCCAGCTGACAATTCGAAAAAAAATATTTTTTTGTGAAAAATCGAATTGGCAACTGGCAACTGTCAGCTAGCTGACAATTCGAAAAAAAAAATTTTTTTGTGAAAAATCGAATTGGCAACTGGCAACTGTCAGCCAGCTGACAATTCGAATTTTTTTATATTTTTTTTAGAAAATCGAATTGGCAACTGGCAACTGTCAGCCAGCTGACAATTCGAAAAAAAAAATTGTTTTTGGTGAAAAATCGAATTGGCAACTGGCAACTGTCAGCCAGCTGACAATTCGAAAAAAAAATTTTTTGGTGAAAAATCGAATTGGCAACTGGCAACTGTCAGCCAGCTGACAATTCGAAAAAAAAAATTTTTTTTGTGAAAAATCGAATTGGCAACTGGCAACTGTCAGCCAGCTGACAATTCGAAAAAAAAATTTTTTTGGTGAAAAATCGAATTGGCAACTGGCAACTGTCAGCCAGCTGACAATTCGAAAAAAAAATATTTTTTTTTAGAAAATCGAATTGGCAACTGGCAACTGTCAGCCAGCTGACAATTCGAAAAAAAAAATTTTTTGGTGAAAAATCGAATTGGCAACTGGCAACTTTCAGCCAGCTGACAATTCGAAAAAAAATATTTTTTTGTGAAAAATCGAATTGGCAACTGGCAACTGTCAGCTAGCTGACAATTCGAAAAAAAATTTTTTTTGTGAAAAATCGAATTGGCAATTGGCAACTGGCAACTGTCAGCCAGCTGACAATTCGAAAAAAAAAGTTTTTGTGAAAAATCGAATTGGCAACTGGCAACTGTCAGCCAGCTGACAATTCGAAAAAAATATTTTTTTTTTAGAAAATCGAATTGGCAACTGGCAACTGTCAGCCAGCTGACAATTCGAAAAAAAAATATTTTTTTGTGAAAAATCGAATTGGCAACTGGCAACTGTCAGCCAGCTGACAATTCGAAAAAAAAAATTTTTTTTGGTGAAAAATGGAATTGGCAACTGGCAACTGTCAGCCAGCTGACAATTCGAAAAAAAAAAATTTTTTTTGAAAAATCGAATTGGCAACTGGCAACTGTCAGCCAGCTGACAATTCGAAAAAAAAATATTTTTTTGTGAAAAATCGAATTGGCAACTGGCAACTGTAAGCCAGCTGACAATTCGATTTTTTTTTGATTTTTTTTAGAAAATCGAATTGGCAACTGGCAACTGTCAGCCAGCTGACAATTCGAAAAAAAATTTTTTTTTTAAGAAAATCGAATTGGCAACTGGCATCTGTCAGCCAGCTGACAATTCGAAAAAAATTTTTTTTTGGTGAAAAATCGAATTGGCAACTGGCAACTGTCAGCCAGCTGACAATTCGAAAAAAAATATTTTTTTGTGAAAAATCGAATTGGCAACTGGCAACTGTCAGCTAGCTGACAATTCGAAAAAAAAAATTTTTTTGTGAAAAATCGAATTGGCAACTGGCAACTGTCAGCCAGCTGACAATTCGAATTTTTTTATATTTTTTTTAGAAAATCGAATTGGCAACTGGCAACTGTCAGCCAGCTGACAATTCGAAAAAAAAAATTGTTTTTGGTGAAAAATCGAATTGGCAACTGGCAACTGTCAGCCAGCTGACAATTCGAAAAAAAAATTTTTTGGTGAAAAATCGAATTGGCAACTGGCAACTGTCAGCCAGCTGACAATTCGAAAAAAAAAATTTTTTTTGTGAAAAATCGAATTGGCAACTGGCAACTGTCAGCCAGCTGACAATTCGAAAAAAAAATTTTTTTGGTGAAAAATCGAATTGGCAACTGGCAACTGTCAGCCAGCTGACAATTCGAAAAAAAAATATTTTTTTTTAGAAAATCGAATTGGCAACTGGCAACTGTCAGCCAGCTGACAATTCGAAAAAAAAAATTTTTTGGTGAAAAATCGAATTGGCAACTGGCAACTTTCAGCCAGCTGACAATTCGAAAAAAAATATTTTTTTGTGAAAAATCGAATTGGCAACTGGCAACTGTCAGCTAGCTGACAATTCGAAAAAAAATTTTTTTTGTGAAAAATCGAATTGGCAATTGGCAACTGGCAACTGTCAGCCAGCTGACAATTCGAAAAAAAAAGTTTTTGTGAAAAATCGAATTGGCAACTGGCAACTGTCAGCCAGCTGACATTTCGAAAAACAAAATTGAGTGAAAAATCGAATTGGCAACTGGCAGCTGTCAGTCAGCCAGCTGACAATTCAAATTTTTCCGTAGAATCGAATTGGCAACTGACCTCAGCTGACAATTAAAAGTTCACTGTTATATCAGATAAATAGGAAACTCAACAACTAACATGATTTTGAGGCTTGTTGTAACTTTATTTCTCTTGTCCGAATAATAGCTTGTTTTCAATATTGTGCGGATGTGTATGCAGATTCGACCCTAGAAAAAGTATATGTTTATACCCGATTGTATATATTGCGAATTTTCAATTATTACATGTATTCTTACTATTTGACCACCCGTGATTAATAAATGTTGTGATTATTATAAACCCAAACATTAGCAAGATTGCCAATTCTACAAGTTCGCAAAAAAGGCTTGAGAATGGCACTAAAAACTAAAAATAAATTAATCAAATTCCTAAAAGTACCGTATTGAATGGTAGGGTAACTCCAAAAAAAGAGGCCTAAACTGGCATTTGTTCCTCTACCACTTGTGGTCGATTCAATAAATAATACTAATGAGGGAACTATCCCATTCGAAAGAATAGCGGGAATTACCGTTAACTCAGATACATGATGTATACCCAGCTAAAGCTAGATAAACAAAGTTTACCTGACAGACGACTCGATGTTGACCAACGATTCTCAATTGACTTTGAAAGTACTGTAATTGGAGGAATATCAATTCTTTGTTTGGAAATATAAGCGACAGTCACAACCCAACGGACGTGTAACTACGTGAATCCGAGTCAGTAGGCATTTGTGATTACGCAGACATAACGTTTGTAGCATTTGGCCAGCGTTCGGCCAACCTATTCATTCCCGCATTTGCGAGCCTTTTTCTGCCACCTTAATTCGTAAGGACAACGCATGGGAGCAGTTTGTACAAATAGATAACCTGGCTATAGCACGGAGATCGTAGGCTGTTAGAACTTTATAAACGCGTAAAACTCACTTGTAATGTGCGCAACCTACAATGAACTCAATCACTCACGATCAGGGCGTACTCATATCCTCCGTATTTCAAACCTACGTTTTCAAAAGTTCGTAGTGACCTTAAGGTGCTTATAGCTTGGCCAATTTGACACAAGCCTGATCTTTTGATTAGCATAATCTAACAGTCGACACTGATTGTATGTTTTCATGATCGGTGAGTATCATGAAGACGCTCGAGATTTAATACAAACACAAATTTGAAATACCGATATCGCACGATTTGCTTGCGGAAATTGATATATTCAAAGCAAGAACCTTGTAATATATTCTTGCATAAAGGTCAGGCTCATGTCAAAATAGCCAAGCTATACACACAGTAAGTTTTGATGTATAAGTCGAGGATGTACGCTTTGCCACTAGGTAACAACGAAGGCGTACATCTTGAGAAAATGCACGACAGAGGCGTACTTCACCTTACTACAAATAACATCTTGACTTATAGGTCAAGATGTATACATCAAAACTTACTGTGTGTACGCATCTTCCCGAAAAATACTCACGTCTGGTTATGATCCGAGTTAAACGCATCAGCTTTCTTTTGGCCGTTATCACATGTCGTTCCTCCACTCCAACTTGACTCACCCTAACCTAAGGGAGCCTTAAGTGTAGCCGTAGTGACGGTCGAGTGGAGATTTGGTAGATCGACCTCCACTTTCTCGAGTGGGTGACCGTTATAATATATGGTAAGATAGTAAGATAGTGTAAACAATACATGTTTAATTATTAAATCGGTTTTGGGGGATTCGGTGCATTTGCATGATATTAACAAAGTCAAATTTTAATTTTGATTTTAATTATTTGAACTCCAAAAAATAAGACCTTAGTTTGAATACACACTAATAATAATGATCATAAGAAAGTAAAATAAGTTTAAACTTACATGTAATAATATGTAGCGTTAATTAAACGCATGCTAATTATCTTGACAATAATAAAATAAACATTAAATTAAATGTATGACAATGCACACGAGTTTTAAATGATACCGTGACATAATCCAGTATTGTTGTGGAAGCAGGCTCAATAGTATCATATCAATATGAATTCCACAGACCGCTGGGCAGGTAGTTTCAGATTAATAATTTAGAAATCATATGAGCTCGGTTACTGTTTTTTATCAGCAGCTCACTGTCCTGTGTCATTTTGTGAGCAACTTACTACAGATACAACGCAGGAAAGACAGGTCACTTGAACGCCATACTTCCTAGAATATCATTTTGAGAGCGACCATGGTGTATAAAATAATTAAATACATACCAAGTGTGCATATAGATTATGCATGTACTAATTTATTTTAAGTTGATTGCGAGGCAATTTTTTACAATTCATTTCAATCATTCTCGACACACAATTCCTGATATCGTCAAAATTGTATCGATTAACAAAAAATAGAAGAATTCCAAGTTTTTGCCTATTATACTGAACGTCTTGTATGTGCAATATTTATTACCATTTATATCTAATCTTTGGTATGGCGTGACATGAGATCGAACCCGTACCCACACACGCGAGCAATCTACCACTAGGATATCCAGGCGACATTCTTGCACATTAGTTATTGCAGCATAGTAAATAACATACATGTTTGTGTTACAGATGACCACGTTTTTATTTTAATAAAACTATTTCAGTTATATTCACGGGATTAAAAAGCAATTATTAAAATCAATATATAAATATACATGCATTTCCGTATTCATGTTCCTTATACATGTATTATTTACACGAATACAATGCAGCATGCAATTTATTAACATCACAGTGAAACTACTATATTTAAATTCCACGTATTTCAGACTGTACTGCAACTTAACTTTATTTGTTCACAAATATACTTTAGGATTACAAAATGTATTTTACAAAATCTGCATTGATGGTTTCAAAACATTCTTTCAAAAGGGTTCGTTGGTTTATTTATTTTGAAAATACAATAACTTTAATAGTCCAACGTTCGTGCGCTAAATCGGTATTCACATAACCTTACTTGAGAGTAGCTGGAGTCACTGTCAAGTGACCGTTTCGCCCACTCGAGAAACCCCACTCCGTCGAGTCAACTCCAGCGACACTTACCGTTGCGAATACCATTTTCTAGTTAGGTCGGATACCCACTCAAACGCACGGACGAAATGATATTAAAATTATCTCAGTGAGTGACAGTGGAGGGACGGTCGAGTAGAGGAAGTGAATATGGCCGAGGCATTTGGAAATGCCGTCACGGACCAGTTTACAGACCCTTTAAAAGCCTTGACATTAATAATAAAAACGAAGAATTAAAATGAAATTATACCATCATAAAGAGGATGTGTGAAGTTTGAAACTGTCGATTTTCAGTAGGCGGCTTTATCGGCGGGATTTCCCTTCTACCAAGCCCTTCAAAATTTCACCCCGGGGAAAACTTTTTCCCATGAGCTCCGATACTAGCAAGTTTTGGTGCGTTGGGAAGCTCTTTTCGTGCTTGTTCATTTAACACCAAACTCAACCGGCTAGCTTGCCTTTGAACAAAAACTGTCATCAAGCGTCTAACGGCCGATCTTCTGAAGGTTGTTTATCGGCAGGATTTCCCTTCTACCAAGCCCTTCAAACTTTCACCTCGGGGAAAACTTCTTCCTATGAGCTCCGAACCGGCCAAGTTTGGGTGCGTTAGAAAGCTCTTTCCATGCTCATTTATTGAACACTAAACGCAACTGACTAGCTTGCTTTTTGAAAAAAATGCCACATCGCGTCTATCGACCGAGCTTTGCAGGCGGCTTTTCGGCGTGATTTCCCTTCTGCCAAGCCGTCCAAATTTTCACACCGGGGAAAACTTTTTCACATACATTCCGATCCCTACAAGTTTGGGTGCGTTAGAAAGATCTTTCCGTGCTCGTTCATATAACACCAAACTCAACCGGCTAGGTTGCCTTTGAACAAAAACTGTCATCGAGCGTCTAACGAGCGAGCCTCTGAAGGCTGTTTATCGGCGGGATTTCCCTTCTGCCAAGTCCTTCAAAATTTCACATCGGGAAAAACTTCTTCCGATGAGCTCCGAATCGGCCGAGTTTGGGTACGTTAGAAAGCTCTTTCCATGCTCGTTCATTGAACACTAAACTCAACTGGCTAGCTTGCTTTATGAAAAAATGCCACAGCGCGTCTACTGACCGAGCTTTGCAGGCGGCTTTTCGGCGTGATTTCCCTTCTACCAAGCCGTCCAAATTTTCACACCGGGGAAAACTTTTTCTCATGATTTCCGATCCCTACAAGTTTGGGTGCGTTGGAAAGCTCTTTCCGTACTCGTTCATATAACACCAAACCTAACCGGCTAGCTTGCCTTTGAACAAAAACTGTCATCGAGCGTCTAACGAGCGAGCCTCTGAAGGCTGTTTATCGGCGGGATTTCCCTTCTACCAAGCCCTTCAAAATTTCACCTCGGGGAAAACTTTTTCCCATGAGCTCCGAATCGGCCGAGTTTGGATGCGTTAGAAAGCTCTTTCCATGCTCGTTCATTGAACACTAAACTCAACTGGCTAGCTTGCTTTATGAATAAATGCCACAGGGCGTCTACCGACCGAGCTTTGCAGGCGGCTTTTCGGCGTGATTTCCCTTCTACCAAGCCGTCCAAATTTTCACACCGGGGAAAACTTTTTCACATGATTTCCGATCCCTACAAGTTTGGGTGCGTTGGAAAGCTCTTTCCGTGCTCGTTCATATAACACCAAACCCAACCGGCTAGCTTGCCTTTGAACAAAAACTGTCATCGAGCGTCTAACGAGCGAGCCTCTGAAGGCTGTTTATCGGCGGGATTTCCCTTCTACCAAGCCCTTCAAAATTTCACCTCGGGGAAAACTTTTTCCCATGATCTCCGAATCGGCCGAGTTTGGGTGCGTTAGAAAGCTCTTTCCATGCTCGTTCATTGAACACTAAACTCAACTGGCTAGCTTGCTTTATGAAAAAATGCCACAGCGCGTCTACCGACCGAGCTTTGCAGGCGGCTTTACGGCGTGATTTCCCTTCTACCAAACCGTCCAAATTTTCACACCGGGGAAGACTTTTTCATATGATTTCCGATCCCTACAAGTTTGTGTGCGTTGGAAAGCTCTTTCCGTGCTCGTTCATATAACACCAAACTCAACCGGCTAGCTTGCCTTTGAACAAAAACTGTCATCGAGCGTCTAACGAGCGAGCCTCTGAAGGCTGTTTATCGGCGGGATTTCCCTTCTACCAAGCCCTTCATGGTGGCTACACGGAATACGCAGGTACATACTGTGTTGATCAGAGATTATCCGTGTCTCTCGTCCGAGTTATTCCGTTGGTCTGAAGTGTCTATCCGGGCATTCCTTAGTCATCCAAATGGGAGCCTGGTAGATTGTGTGTTGTTGTCGTTTTTGCACGCGCTCGTCCGTTTTGCCTTGTTACCACATCATAGATGGTCGCTAAGTGTATGAATAGTACCGAATCTTGATAGGATGCAGACCTGTCCATTCTTGTGATTGAATATGTGACTCAGTGCTCGCGATGTGATATCGTGCGAAACACGAAGCAACGTGCGAAAATCGCGCGACACACCAAGCGAGACACGATATTTTACCGCGAAATAGCGTGGTTTTGATACTGCGACAGAGCGAGATCTCGTGTTTGAATATCGCGCCTGGCTTCGTGTGTCGCCCGATTTTCGCGTGTCGCCTCGTGTCGCGCAATTCTCGCCCCTCGCCCTCTTGATGCGAGGCACGATAATTCATATGACACTAACCAGATTCCATAGCATACACAATGATGGATTCTATGACATGTTTATATATGTATATATGTTTGTAGAATGATAGGCTAACGACCTTTTCTGAATAAAAGCTAGCTATCTATCTACGAGGGTCATTCAATATATAATGCAAACTAACAATTATCTCTAAATCCAGTCAAGATAATAAAATGAAACTTTGCATGATTATAATATACGACAATTTCTATTTGATAGAACATTTTAAGGACACCTGACGTCGATGGCGGCACCAGCGCACGATCTCATTCGATATAACTCGGAAAGTCATGGACGCGGTAACGTCACATCTAAAAAGTAGTAAACATTTAATCAAGTGATCATGCAACAAAAACTCAATTGATATTGTACTACCTTACAAGAGACATGTTTCAAAATGTCAGCAACAATAATTATCCTAAAATGGCGCTACTGATGAATGAAAATACAAACGACAAATATAGAGTTAAGGGCTACTAGTGTGTGAAACTGAAAATGTGTGCAATGGCCCCCATGTCTTATCGAAACATTGAGAAAACAATTGAAACTAGACAAAATATCAACATACGTAGAGATAGCCCAGGGACTTGGCAGTAGTTTTGGCTAATTTAATTTGAAATTCCAGAACAGAGTACACATGTTACCGGGTTCCGCTCACTGAATGTCGTATATTTTTGACGTCAGAGCCGTTCGAACGTCGCACCGAACTCATCGCAAGCTTAATTTAGGGCTTAAATATAGAAGGAAAAAACTTTATACGCAAACTTGTAGTGATATGTGTTATGTAGATACCATATTACCGGTCGAAAATGATACAACGATTACCTGGGAATTCGACATGCCACTTCACATTAGGCTGACTAGACCGTGTCCGTGCAGTTATGAGTGTATGTACGTAGTTGCCTAGCAACGGGAATAAAATAATGACCGAAAGGATGAACGTTGGTCATTGAACTCAAGGAAAGGTACTTTGGACGATTATGACATTATTTAAAAGATAAATATTGTATCAAAGAATTTATATGATAGTTTGCATTATATATTGAATTACCCTCGTATGTTATCACGTAGCTGTTGCATTATAGAAATAATTACAAGATAAAGTTTGTACTAGCTCATTATATTATATACAGTAACACCTCTCGGACGACAACTAATCGGAAACACACATATTGTTGGTCATTCAGATACTGTTGCTGTATGTAGGTAAGAGATATATTATAGTGAGAGACAACTTCTGCAATATATGATAATGCTCATACTAGAGTTGCTAAATATGCATAGGTTGCACTGCGTATAACTATGGATGCGTTTGTATCGGTTTTAGGTAATTGTTTACTACATGTCCTTGCTCTATATGGTCATAGAATTTTAATTTGTACTAATATATAATTATATGTATGATATTGTAGGCAATCCCATTGTAGACACGAGAGCGCTTTCATGTGTGTTTCTCCGACTCCGGCATGTATCATTGCTGTATAAAAGAAATGATTCCCGCTGATTTATGTTTAAATGACATGCTTGAAGCTACCCGGTACTGGAGATAGCGAAAATGTAGGCCTATCATGAATATTCCCATGTACCTAGTGATCAGTCCATGTGATAGAAAGTGTACATACCCGACAGGCTCATGCACTGAAACCGCACTTGTTGATTATCTATACCTCGCCTATGGTCGGGTGATTTGAGCGTTTGCATTGAAAGGGAGTCGATTGTTCGAACACAGGCAGATAGAGTTGTCTATATAAATCACATATCATCACATGTTAAACATGCCTCACCCGGGCTAGGCATTGCTATTTATTTCTTTTTACATCACTTTAATTTTGTCAGTTATTCCAACTGCGTACGTATCTTGCGTATTTGCGTATGCCCAGCTACGCCCCTGCACACTTTTAATGAGTCAGTTTATTGGTATGAATTACCATCGTCGGAAACCCACAGTCGTTGCCTCCGCTCCGCTCCGTACATCTCCCGTGGGATTTTTATTTACCGATTCGCCGTTTTGATAAATAACTAAACCCGTATTCTGATTGGATGCAGTACAATATTGCAATGGGCCTAACAGCCAATCAGATCGCTCGTACTAAAACTATGTTCGTTTCACGTAAACATGGCGACTTCATCTGAAGCTAACTTCACCTCGGCGTGTGAATTGTTCAAAATTGAAGAAATGCGTGAGTTTCAGAAGGATACTGTACATGCTTTGATCAGAGGAAAGGATGTGTTTTATCAGTGAAGACAGGCGGCGGGAAGAGTTTATGTTATCGGACTTTTCAGGTTGTTTGGCGACATCATAATGATAATTCTCCGTGTCACTTGTTACTTTTGTTACGCCGTTGATATCAATCATGAAGGAACAGAGTTATTATTTAACTTCGCTTGGGTTCCGGAGCACCTACATCGGGAATGATAAGGACGAAGAGGCAGATATTTTGAATGGAAACTTTGACTTTTTGTTTGCTTCCCCTGCTGAAAGCCTGTAAGCAGTGTCCACATGGAGACAGATGCTTGGACAAAACGAGAATATCAGACTGATGGTTGTAGACGAGGCCCACACTGTCCTACACTGGTATGGTTTTAATTGATTCATCTATTTTTCTTTTAATACTGCCTCATGCTTTTCACAGTTTCATGAGTATTATGGTCATAATTTGAAGTTGCATTCGGATACTGATAACCAACAAAGCTGTATAATATGTATTTACTATAATAGTGACTAAGTCAGTAAGTGAGTGGGGTGCAGGTCCGAAGGCGCCTCATATATGTTACTAGAAAGGACCGGTACCAAAAAGCCCCACTTTTTAGTCCATAATTGTCCACTTTCTGTATAACAATGCAATATTGAATAAACAATTTATTTTTACACATTGAGATCATTAAGTCAATAAGTGTGTATTTGTTTGAATCAGCTGGTGTGCATTTAAATTTTAATCAAATTAATGGTCATGCACTTGTATTTATGTACAGTAACAGTATGCATTGTCAATGTTGCAGTATCATGCATCATGTTACTACCATGTTTTTATCCAAAAAATCTAAACAGTGCTTTTATATTGCCACAAATGAAGATTGAGAGGTGGCATATTGGAGTTAGTCAGTTAGTTGGTTCGGTAGGTTGACCTGTCCGTCTGTCCACATACAATAGTACAAGTTAGTGGAGCAAACTACTATCACACTGCTTATGTGATTGCATTGATACTTAAAATATGTCATCACCATAAACTGTAGATAGGCAAGACACAATTTTCATGCGAGTGGTCCACTCATTCCAGAGTTACGTGCCCTTGAACCTAGCCATATAGTTTACTATCACAAAGCGGCAGCAGGGGAATTAGTCAGTAGTTAACGTGACAAAGCTCTAGTTATAGAGCTATATTGAGTTAGAAACTAATTCTACTGTGAAATTACTGATTATTATTATTTAGATACCATTACATTAGTATTTCTTTCATTTTAGGGGAGAATCAGATGGAGGTGATGCACCATTTCGAACTTGGTATGGAAAGCTTGGCGAAGCACGGTCCTTAACAGCTAACAAGTCAGCAAGGAAACAGATGCGGAATTAGTTTTCAATGGTGTACTGTCTAGAAATTATTGACAACCCTGATAGACTTAACATCAAACTGTTTTCTCATCAATTTAAAAGTACATTGCCTCTCAGTTACTTATTTCATTTTATTTTAAGTGATGTTAAGCCTAAAAAAAGTGACTGTGAAAATTATATTTTGTCCATCTATTAAACTTTGTAGTCAGGTTTATACTATGTTACGTCTAGAACTGGGATCTGATATGAAATATGTTCAAATGTTCCACTCCATGACAACTGATGAAGTGAAAGAAGAAATACGGAAAGACATGAGTGTAAACAATGGTACCATTAGAATACTGGTTGCAAGTAGTGCTGCTGGTATGGGAGTTAATTTTAAAGGGTTGAACAGAATTATTCATTTTGGACCACCTAAGACATGGACAGCTTTATACAGCAGTTTGGCCGGGCAGGAAGAGATGGGTCTCAGGCAATGGCACTTCTTTTATTTAATGTAAAACAATGTAGAAATGTTGATGTAGAAATGCATGAATACATGACTAATGAAACAACATGTAGGAGAAAAATTATTTTAAATGCATACAATGCAAAGCCTCCTTCAAACTTGAGCAAACATTTATGTTGTGATATTTGTGCAAAGGAATGACCCTGGAATGTCATTGTATGAATGAAGATTGTTCAAATTTTAACCATCCAATTATTTCAATATATAACTCAGCTAAATAGTAACTCAGATTCGGATGATACAGACAGTGATGCATCTGACTCTGAGGAGGATGGAGATATTTTAGTAGTCTGATTCTTTTTCATTTTGCTACATAAGCATTGTTCTAATTAAAAGCTGTCCATAAGGCAGTGCTCTCGTCTTTTCTCAGTGATTGATAGTTCAAACTAAACCTTTTGACAATTTTCCAAAGTTTATGCATGTTTAAAGGAGGCTTTGCAGTGTATAAGATAGGAAAACTGTACTAATTATTATAACTATTATTAATATTGAGTGTTATCTACCCTTTACTGTTGCCTTTTCAGCCCTTTTTCTATTGTTTTGTTAACAAGTAATGGGACCCTTTATTGGGGACATGTGCGTTGTGAAACACTAACATTTTATACAGTGATTTTTTTTCAAAATTTTCTCACTACCCATGCCCATCAAAGGGGAAATTTAGCGCAACATCCAGTTAATTAAAAATATTTCCAATGTCTGGGGAAAAAATTAAGTTGATCAATTTTCAACTGATTTTCAGAAAACATGGTGGTAATATTTGTTGGCGTAACAGCGTAATTCTGATAAAATGATAAAGATGGCAAAGCTGTACTTTATTATATTTTGTTCATATAAATGAACTACCATTGTTATGTGTACACATTAAACTTTGTTTAAAGTAGTGTGTAATATATGTTTGTTGAAATCAACATCTTTGAAATTAGAATTTATTTCTAAGCAGAAAATGTTGTTATTTATACCCATTTTAGCCGTGGCATACAGGTGATGTGTGACCCAGGTATGATGCCTGGCATACAGGTGATGTGTGACCCAGGTATGGTGTCTGGCATACAGGTGATTTGTGACCCAGGTATAATTTGTGACCCAGGTATAATGCCTGACATACAGGTTATGTGTGACCAAGGTATGATGCCTGGCATACAGGTGATGTGTGACCCAGGTATGATGTCTGGCGTATGGGTGATGTGTGACCCAGGTATGATGCCTGGCATACAGTTGATGTGTGATCCAGGTATGATGTCTGGCATACAGATGATGTGTGACAGAGGTATGATGTCTGGCATATGGTTGATGTGAGACCCTTGTATAATTACTGGCATATGGTTGATGTGTGACCCAGGTATGATGTCTGGCATACAGGTGATGTGTGACCCAGGTATGATGTCTGGCATATGTGTGACCCAGGTATAATGTCTCATACCGATGAGGTGTGACCCAGGTATAATGTCTGGCATACAGGTGAGGTGTGACCCAGGTATAATGTTTGGCATACATGTGAGGTGTGACCCAGGTATAATGTCCGTCATTCAGGTGAGGTGTGACCCAGGTATGATGTCTGACCCAGGTATAATGTCTGTCATACAGATGAGGTGTGACCCAGGTATAATGTCTGCCATACAGGTGAGGTGTGACCCAGGTATAATGTCCGTAATACCGGTGAGGTGTGACCCAGGTATGATGTCTGGCATATGGGTGATGTGTGATCCAGGTATGATGTCTGGCATATGGGTGAGGTGTGATCCAGGTATGATGTCTGGCATACAGGTGATGTGTGACCCAGGTATGGTGTCAGGCATACTGGTGATGACTGATGTGTGACCAAGGTATTAAGTTTCACGATTCGATTCAATTTATTCGTACACAGACCACATGTCACATCTTCATTCTTCATATGTAAGTCGGAAAAAATGAAAGCAAACGCTGGACACAGACTCCAAACTTCTATAATTTTTACTTTTAATAGTACATAGGCAGTGCGAACATTTTCGCATGGGCGCAGCCATTTTTATTTGCGTCTCCACGCCGGAGAGTATCGAAAATGTAAGCGTCGTTTCTATTGGTTAATGTATATTCTGTTCTATTCTGTGAAAACGGCGAATCGGTAAATAAAAATCCCACGGGAGATGTACGGAGCGGAGCGGAGGCAACGACTGTGGGTATCCGACGATGATGAATTACATGGTGTTGCTTATAATGACCTATTATGCTGAGACCAGGGAGATCATAGGTAGCTTCACTGGAGCTTTTTCTAGACCAAAGTAGCTGGGAGTATCAACAGTGAAATTCGAATTGCCAGTTGCCAATTCGAGTTTGGAGTAAAATTTGAATCCGATGCTGGCCGCCAGTAGCCAGTTACCAATTCGATTCTACAGAAACATTTGAATTGTCAGCTGGCTGGCAGTTGCCAGTTGCCAATTTGATTTTTCACAATTTTTTTTTCGAATTGTCAGCTGGTTGACAGTTGCCATTTGCCAATTCGATTTTCTGAAAAAAAAATGTTTTTTCGAATTGTCAGCTGGCTGACAGTTGCCAGTTGCCAATTCGATTTTCACGAAAAAATATTTTTTTTCGAATTGTCAGCTGGCTGACAGTTGCCAGTTGCCAATTCCATTTTTCACAAAAAAATATTTTTTTTCGAATTGTCAGCTGGCTGACAGTTGCCAGTTGCCAATTCGATTTTCTAAAAAAAATAAAAAAATTTCGAATTGTCAGCTGGCTGACAGTTGCCAGTTGCCAATTCGATTTTTCACAAAAAATATTTTTTTTTCGAATTGTCAGCTGGCTGACAGTTGCCAGTTGCCAATTCGATTTTTCACAAAAAAATATTTTTTTTCGAATTGTCAGCTGGCTGACAGTTGCCAGTTGCCAATTCGATTTTTCACCAAAGAAATTTTTTTTTCGAATTGTCAGCTGGCTGACAGTTGCCAGTTGCCAATTCGATTTTCTAAAAAAAAAATTTTTTTTTCGAATTGTCAGCTGGCTGACAGTTGCCAGTTGCCAATTCGATTTTTCACAAAAAAATATTTTTTTTCGAATTGTCAGCTGGCTGACAGTTGCCAGTTGTCAATTCGATTTTTCACCAAAAAAATTTTTTTTTTCGAATTGTCAGCTGGCTGACAGTTGCCAGTTGCCAATTCGATTTTCTAAAAAAATAAAAAAAATTTCGAATTGTCAGCTGGCTGACAGTTGCCAGTTGCCAATTCGATTTTTCACAAAAAAATATTTTTTTTCGAATTGTCAGCTGGCTGACAGTTGCCAGTTGCCAATTCGATTTTTCACAAAAAAATATTTTTTTTCGATTTGTCAGCTGGCTGACAGTTGCCAGTTGCCAATTCGATTTTTCACAAAAAAACTTTTTTTTCGAATTGTCAGCTGGCTGACAGTTGCCAGTTGCCAATTCGATTTTTCACCAAAAAAAATTTTTTTTCGAATTGTTAGCTGGCTGACAGTTGCCAGTTGCCAATTCGATTTTTAACAAAAAAAAATTTTTTTTCGAATTGTCAGCTGGCTGACAGTTGCCAGTTGCCAATTCGACTTTACAGTGAAATCTGAATCGTCAGCTGGCTGACAGTTGCCAGTTGCCAATTCGATTTTACATTGAAATTTGAATCGTCAGCTGGCTGACAGTTGCCAGTTGCCAATTCGAGTCTACGGTGCAATTTGAATCGTCAGCTGGCTGACAGTTGCCAGTTGCCAATTCGATTTTACATTGAAATTTGAATCGTCAGCTGGCTGACAGTTGCCAGTTGCCAATTCGAGTCTACAGTGAAATTTGAATCGTCAGCTGGCTGACAGTTGCCAGTTGCCAATTCGATTTTCCCGAGAGATTTGAATCGTCAGCTGGCTGACAGTTGCCAGTTGCCAATTCGAGTCTACAGTGAAATTTGAATCGTCAGCTGGCTGACAGTTGCCAGTTGCCAATTCGATTTTCCCGAGAGATTTGAATCGTCAGCTGGCTGACAGTTGCCAGTTGCCAATTCGAGTCTACAGTGAAATTTGAATCGTCAGCTGGCTGACAGTTGCCAGTTGCCAATTCGATTTTCCCGAGAGATTTGAATCGTCAGCTGGCTGACAGTTGCCAGTTGCCAATTCGAGTCTACAGTGAAATTTGAATCGTCAGCTGGCTGACAGTTGCCAGTTGCCAATTCGATTTTCCCGAGAGATTTGAATCGTCAGCTGGCTGACAGTTGCCAGTTGCCAATTCGAGTCTACAGTGAAATTTGAATCGTCAGCTGGCTGACAGTTGCCAGTTGCCAGTTGCCAATTCGATTTTCCCGAGAGATTTGAATCGTCAGCTGGCTGACAGTTGCCAGTTGCCAATTCGAGTCTACAGTGAAATTTGAATCGTCAGCTGGCTGACAGTTGCCAGTTGCCAATTCGATTTTCCCGAGAGATTTGAATCGTCAGCTGGCTGACAGTTGCCAGTTGCCAATTCGAGTCTACAGTGAAATTTGAATCGTCAGCTGGCTGACAGTTGCTAGTTGCCGATTCAACTTTCGAAATCGACGAATCGGCTGCTGGGTTGTGAAGTTAGCTGACAGTTGCCAGTTGCCGATTCAAAAAGTTGAATTGGCAACTGGCAACTGGCAACTGGCTGCTAACTTCACGCACATGCTAACAACCCCCGTATATTAGCACAGAAAGTACTAAATGACCTATCCGAAGTCAGAGCAACAAGGGAGTAAAGCATATAAGGGTACGACAGGATAATGTAACAGACAAGAATGAACACCTACCGTCCTAAAAGGCTTAAGGTTAGACATAATCATATAGTCTGAATATTATCCGGTCATCGAACAATAAAATCGAAGCATAATGGCGAACTGTAAATGGATCCACCACCAAGCATTCAGTCCGTTGCAATATTAAAGGGTTGTAACCTCTACCAATAAAACGTTTAACCGTCTTTATAAACACATCATGAAAGTGGCCATGACCCAGAATCTTACGAAATTTATAAAGCACATCACCGTACAATTCAGACTGAGACATGCTTGGCCAAGATTCATGGACATCGACCCGAAGAAGCTGAGTAAGCGTTGTGAAAATATTATCTCCGACTGAACACAGAGTAGAGCTGTAGTGATTGACATGCATGCCCAACGGAAAGTTAAATAAATTTGTATTATTATTTAGTATGTTGTGATATTTCGAACTGCACTGTTTCAAATAACGGATGTTCAAATTTAGCCAATGCAATCACAAATGCTGTTTAAATGCATTAAAAGTAGTTCAGCTGGTCATACTATTGTATTAGAAAGTACGCTAATATCAAATCAGTGGATGCATAAATAGGAGAGTTGATGGTGACCGCAAACATCAAACTATGCGCGCCACACCGCAGCATGCTAGAATCTGAGACAGTACTTGAGGAAACAATATTGCTGGATTGCAGAAGATCAGACAGATAACCTTATAAGTACTGGTAGAATGTGCATATGATGTTTTCTTTAAAGGTAACTTTATCGCTGGCGTAGAATATGAAGGTCGTAAGTGCCCTTATAAGGCTAATGCATATGCAATATCTACATCATAAGGCGCTTTTTATGAGCCTAATTTCATACAAATCGGAACTTGTGATGTTGACCAAACTAAAGTGGAAAAAGCTCATTCCGAACCAGCGATATGGTCCTGGTTACTTATAAGACTAAACACTACATGTGTAAAAGGCCAATATAAGATTGTATATTACACTGGAAAGAATCATTCAAAGACATTTTCGAACTTGAATGTAATAAGAGAACAGATAAACCAACGGCCCCATCGACTGCTAGAAAGTGCATATAATTTCTTCCCTGAACGAATATTTTCCACCATATAATACCATCAATAATTTAAGGGACATTGCTTGTAAATACATTTGTACCAACAAATAAATACAATCAACATAATAAGCTTCAAGTGTTGTTTGACCACCGAACGTTTATTCTGATGACATAATGACTTAATCTCATATTGATAATTCTTACCACGTGACGTCAGACCGGACGTTACATTGTTAAAGACAATTACATTCTTAGAAATGTCGTCCATCCCGGATTCCATCCGATATGAGGGTATGAATAATATAAGTGATTGTATTGTTGTGTTACGAAAGCAATGTTGATTCTGAGAACCACAATCCAAACACCATTTTAGTAAGTGTTTGTTTTGAATGTTTGCCGATTCTATCTATCTTTAGAAATGTTTTGTATTACGTATATCAAATGGTATGGCTATGAGGGCCCGACATTGGAAATAAACAATTATTCTATTACAATCTATTCTACAAAGAATATAACTTGGTTATAGCTTGGCTATATTGACCTGAGTCTGACCTTTCTGCAAGCAAATCGTGTGATATCGGTATTTCAAATTTGTGTTTGCATTACATCTCGAGCGTCTTCGTGATACTCCGCGATAATGAAAACATAAAATCGGTGTTATAAACATAGACAATATATCACCTGTTAAATTATGCTAATAATAAGGTCAGGCTCTTGTCAAATTGACCAAGCTATACATAGTAATGTACGTAGTGAATTATAATGGATTCTTTGGCCTGTAAACCAACGACACAACAAAGTAAAAAACTTACACATGGCTTCATAATGTTTAACCACGTGACCAGCAGCATTGCTTTCAGATTCGACCAATCAGATTACGTCGTATTATCACGTGAGTATTATCTTGTGTCTTGGCAGCGCACTGGCTTTATTTGCCATATCGTTTTAATTGAAAATAAGAACGTGCGATAAAGTAGTTAAGTGCATTGTTTAACATTGTTAGATCATATACCTGAAACACAATATGACATAAAGGATTACAGAAAAGGTATTTATTGTTATCTAGGTATATGGATAAATTTTTAATAATTTAGATTTATTATAAATATAGACATGTGTCGGTAACTAAATATTATGTTATGCTATATATTAATTATTAAAGAAACAATATACATAGAATTAAATTAAATATAAATGATATTTCATTAGACAAAATTTTATCATGTTTTCGCGACGAAGAATACATACGAATACATTCATAGAAACTTTTCCACTTTCTAACATTTAACATTTATGTTTGAAAATAAGAGTAGAAAAATGATGAAACTATATGAGGGTTCATGAACTTAAATAAGCATGATAAAATCGGGCCGTTTTAAGAAATTTAAGAGTCAAATTTGCATTTTGGTGTAAACCACGCAATATCTTTTCCCAGTTTATAAGTGAACGATTATGATTTAAACATTAAAACGATTATTCTGAGTATGACAAAATGACAGATGTTATAAATAAAAGTATTAATCGTAAGTCAGGTTTATCTGTCTTAACTAGTCTTATTTCTAACTAAGTTATCAATAGTGTGGTTGTGGCGGAAAATGAGATGTTGTGTTAGTTTACGGGACATGGGATACATAGCTTTATCGCTTGCTTAAACGTTTCCAACTTGCACAATACGGCATATATATATATACATTTTTACAAAGTATATGTTTCATAACCCTGTCCACAGAACACAATCAGAAAATAAAGTCTGAACATGTGCTGTTCTACTGCATTAGCACATACCATGTCCTATACACCCAAAAAAGGTTTTGAAGGATCGTGTTCGTTCCGGTTGGTAAATAATGGCTGGAAAACTAGTTAAATGACCACTCAATTGTAGGAATAAAAAATGGATAAAGTCGTCTGAAGAACATAAAACATAACGTTTAAAGCACAGGATTCTCTCGAAAAATTGTAGAAAATCTTTGTAACTGTAAATGTAACTTAAAATACTTTTGACATTGCATTTTGTATACGTCAAGCTTTCTGTATCTTACATCGAAGCTTGAGGCCATTGGCTAATTAGACTGGGTTGAAACTGATAGGCCAATCAAAGTCGTAACCAGAACATATTCATTTGAAATATAGTATTGATTAGTTCGTATTTCGTTGGCTCAGAATGAGAAGGTCGTACTAAGTACAAACTCAATATTTGAGAAACAGGAAAACCCTTTTGAAAACTAATCTTTACTGAATGGAAAAAACAACATTTTGGACTTCAGTTTTCGTCAACATTACAGATTTCAACTGTCATGAAAAAAATGCTCATTTGTAATGCAGATTTCAAATATGTTTCAGTCATATACTCATTCTAAACCAGCAATATAATGAATATATGGTCACCTTTAAGGGGTAAGAAATACGTTTGCAGACACGGGATACCGATATTTTACTTGCAGTGCTTTCAAATTCCATGTCCATAAATATGGATATAAAATTAAGCCCAACACAAAATGTCACTACAACTGCCTTTGATACATTGTAGGCCTACAAGTACCTAAATACTCGTGCATGATAAAATATGTATGAACATTGTGTAACTTGATCATTTTATGAAACTTAATGAAATAACAATTTTTATAAACTCTTTATCAAAATTATGATATTTGATTATTTTATAAACTTAATACAGTAATAATTTATACCAGAAATGATAAATGACAGCATTGATTGATAATTTACTTAAACGATTGGATTCTGTGATAAAATTCGATATTTCAGGGTCGTCATTAGGTTAGAGAAATGCTGGATATGTAAATATGCTAATCCTTCAATAAACGTAGCTGGAGGAATAGAATCGATTTCACTCATAAATCGTCGTGATTTCAGATTATTTCGACGATAATTAAACATGAATTTACTACAGACTAATAGCAGACTAGCTTTACATTATTAGTTGTTGTCACAATTGTTTACTATAATAATTTACTGTTAATCACCCAACATTCCTTGCTATCAATTGTCATATTGTACAATTCACTAACTCGGTTTAGGGAAGAGTGGCCAACGTATAAAACATTAACATTTGTTTGACGACATAGAACGGTGTAGGGGAGACCGGGGCTAGTCCGGCCCTTTTTTAGAAAAATAACAATTTCCAGACCGTTTATCTAGTTTGATCTCAGAAAATTTATATTTATGTCAGACTAAGTTAGGCGGAACTGCCTGCAATCACTCCTACAGTGTTTCTCTGTGTTTATGGGAGTAATTGTTGCTAAAAGTGACCACATCAAGGTGGCCGAACGTGCCCCGTCTCGGGGCAAGTCCGGCCACCCCATGGGGCAAGTTCGGCTAGCAGGGACTATTTAGTACATTATTTGTATTTTAGGGTACCCTTTGTATATCAAAAAAGGAATTTTGAAAATCTCGTGATGTTCCCTGGACATTATTGACTTGTAGCACTAAAATTAACTGGATGTGCATTCGGATGAATAACACAATGAAAGATTGAAAGTAGAAGAACAATTGAGGAAAGTGAACCGTGTTAGATCACCAATTATTTTTGTAATACATTGTAATAAGTATGTCACTTCAGCTGTTGTTAAACAGATCACATCAGATCATACCGACTGTCATTGAACAGGTCATAACACTATGAAACTGCAAGTTCTGAATGACCGTAATGTATGGAGAGAACCAGCTAGAACTTATTACCAGGCGATGTGCATGAAAAGATCCAGGATTTCATCCATTGCTTAATTTCTATGAACCAGTATAACCAAGGCCTACCTGAATGGTTGTGTCTGCCAATAGCGACGTGTGTAATTCAGACTAACCGCAACTAAATTTATCGGGTTCGTAGATGTCCAGTGAGCTGCACTGAATTCTTGTCTGAACAATAATTTTACATAATGTACTTTGTCATAGCTCTAACATTTCATGTTCATATGCCTTTCGTGTACATGCACTTAACTTATGTCAAACGCCGCTTAAACAAATAAAATGACGATGTACGCTGTAAATGAACATGTATTCCATAAATTATAGACTTAGATAAACATCAACAACCAATCATACACTATTCCGACCAAAAAATTGTTATAAGGCTATAGGCCGAACTTGCCCCTTCTACAAGGGCCGAACTAGCCCCGAGCTATAAATATAAAACCATCACGTGACAACTCCTTACATGGTGCATAACATGGTACAAATATGGTTCTTTATTAAAGCCTTTTCATATGTATTGATACACGAATAGAAATTAGGTTGGAATCTTAACGGATCACAAGAAAAACAAAAACTGAACTAAATGTAAAAAAATTACTCAACAATTGAAAAATTGAAGTTTTGGTCCCAAACCAACACATACCATTACAAGGTGGTCATATTTGTATGTACACAGATATATTCATTAAGTGTGACGTAACTATGTCGATGACACATCTATATCTTGGTTCAGACGTTTTATACAACAAAATGCCGAACATGCCCCGAGGCCGAACTAGCCCCGGTCTCCCCTACAACCCGCCCAGTGTTTTCGAAACAAGCGTTTATTAGCGTACACAGTGAAACACTTTGGGTGACCGTGGGCTACTATGGGTCAAAGAAAAGATTAGCGGCGTCGTTAGATAAGTGAGAAGCTGCGAAGAGGACTAAAATGATCTTATACCAAATATAGAGTACTGCAATCTTATAACATGTCGGGCTTCGTGTTTCCTCAAGTACCACTCATTGACCGAATAATAAAAGACAGAACACATATCAATTACACTGTTATCAGATACAACTTCTCAACGAAACTAGAAGATAATTACGCAGTTGACATTGACCCATCTTTCCAGTATCAAAGATCAACTGTAGCAAAATTGCCACCTCCTTCACAGATACTCATGGTCAACTGGTCCGAAGATAGACATCACATTAACAAACATTTGCAAATGAACAATGAATAGATATACTTTGAACTGCAGATGTGGAGGTTACAGACATGACATATCTGATCGCAACAGCTACTGTAAGCAACCTAGCTTAAAAGATCGAATGTATAAGACGACGTTTATGAAATGCAAGAACACTGCCTACTATGATTTATTAAAGCCAACGTTCACATATATAGAACAGCAGTCAAACACGTAGAAAGAAAATATGAAATATGTCCGTTCCAATTCTATGTGAGTTCCTCAGTATTGAAGCGAAACTTGTAAACTGAACAAATCAGATAGAAATATTTTGTATTCAATAGATGTATCGGAAAGATAATAAACACCTCTGACATGATCGCCTTGTTGGAGCACAAAGGGGTGAATAAGCTCCACACAGTTAGTTAAATAAGTGTAGATGAAAATAAATAGAACACGCAAAGTTAACACCATCACTCAAGCTAGTATTGATTTAGCCTGGACGCCAAGCGGAAGAAGAAAAAGAGGCAATTTGTGTTATTTTGTTCGTATACAGCTACCTTTAGTAATTGGTCAGAAAGTTACAAAAGCAGGTCAAAAGGGAGCATCATTTGAAGCTAGTTGTATGGAATAGTGAAAACACTCAACCATATAACCCTCGATGCTGCTATTTGCTATTGAAACTAAGATATCTACCACGAGAGTGGATTAACATAAATTGAGCGAGTTGAGACTTTCTGAATTCTTATCAGCAAACAGACAAAACTTCCAAATATAGTTAACAAAAATTGATGGTCTTCACACGTTGTAGAAAGTGGCAAAAAATGAACTTGAAAGAAAAAATAACACGGTTCATGTTCAACTTCAGACATCATAAACTACTCCGGTTTAATATTATATTTCTTTAGACAATCTTTAAACAATACCGGATTAGGTTCATGTGACAAATGCTCGATAAAAGTAAATAAACTGCATAAGGAAATGGCGAATGCAAACAGAAAATCAGATGCATGTACAGCCATTTTTGAAATATAATCAATATTTTGTCATTTTTTTATATGAAACAGCAAATAAACTGAAGTTCTTAATAAGGCCTTGATTGATAATGGTTTGATAAAGTACGTTTCGGTGCAATATGCAACCACTTTGTTGAACATCGTTTGCATTTCTTTGATTACCAATAAAGAAAAAAAAACACTTAAACATGAATAATTACGTAATAATTTTACTGTCCAATCTGGACCTTTTCCAACACATCTTGCCTTTTAGAAACTACTTCATATCTGTTTTATTTTATACATTTATTGAAGAACTTTTTAACGAATTATATTAAAAATTATATACTTATATACGGCGATATTACTTTTAATATATGAAGTGATTTGGCAGTCGTATTATAAGGTATATTTATTGTTTAGTTATCAATAATTTATTATATTGTCAGATACATATGTTCTCCCAATGATTCTGATTAAGTATTTCTTTTAAGTGTTACATGGTCCAGAATAATTTCGGATTTCTAAATTCTTAACTATTTCCAAATTAGTAGACGCTATAGTTAATGATGAGGTCTTGCATCTGCATCAGTTAAATAGCTGTCTATAATGATATACGTGGGGTGATAAAAAAGTAATGAGACAAACGCTCTAAAATGATAATTCTTCGAGATATCAATTTTATATGTTTTTATTTCAAATAAACAATGTATCTCCTCTCTGTCTGCTGAGTTTTATAAATTTTCATCCATTACTGACTAAAATATCCATTATTTTGCAACCTTGGGTACAGCGACTCGCCACACATCAACGACGTCAATGACGTCACGTACGTAAATTGTTTACTATTCGAACGTCTTGTTGCTCCGAAAAACAGCTTATGTCTCTAAAACTAATGGATAGAATTACTACTAATTCAGTATTGAATTAGAACTATTGTTTATTTGTCTAAAAGCAATTCAGTTGTTATAAAATACCAAGGAAATTTTGAATAATTATTCGATCATTTTCATTCTAATGACTGCTTTTGTATACGACGTTCGTCAAATGAGTGACAATCAAAATTGACAGCTCATCTAACGCTTTTCTGATCTCGGCTTGATACAAAAGAGTTTCTTTCCCGTCACAATAAAATATAAGTCGAAAGCTTTTCCATACCATAAGGCGAAAGTGGGCGACGTTTTGGTGTGCGGCGACATAGCGCGACGAGTTATATTTGACGTTTCATTAACAAAGAACTACTTATTGTAGAACATTGTATTTTATACGTAAACATCGGCATTAAATACAGCTAATTTAATATGACACTTTCATGGCTTAGATACGCAAACTTTAAAAATGAAAGCATTTGTCTCATTACTTTTTGATCATCCCACGTATAACGCAAGGTATATGTTGTAAACCGTCTCACATATGTACTTAATCTTAACTGCATTAAATAAACCTTATTGTTAAGCAGATCACACACACTTTCGGATGATTTATGATTTCGGATACATTAGTTTCTACATTTGAAATCACTTAGAGCATTGAGATAACAATAGTGGTACATATGGCCCTCAATGTTTTTGTACGTTAATGGAAGATCAAAGAAAACCCGATTCATTTGTTTACGAACATTCGCACAGATTGAAATAAATAAAAGGGTGTATTTAAACTTCTTATTTCATCATGAATTTCATTTCTGAAATATGATACCTCAGAACACAATCGTTAATTCTGTCGGCCACATGACGTGTTATTCGATGCCGCCAGGAGGCGGCATCGAGTATGAAAGGGTGCAACCAGATGTCCCAGGAGGATACAAGATTTGATTGGTTATAACGCTGTTGGACTCGCCCGTCAGGGGTAAAATAGGATGATAAATATTATAGCAAAATTTTATATAAAAATATATTTAATATTATTATCACAAGATGTATGTAAAATGATTATACACTCATTTATTTCCGGCTTATAATTTTTTTTATTCGACTTTTATAAAAACAGTTTATCTCATACCTTAAAATTGAATGACTACCAGGGCAATGTTGTTCGGTAGGTACTAAAGTCCAAATCAGTTCGGAACAGGTGTTTATATAACGGCTACATATGTTGCAATTTGCGGGTCTTAGCAGGGGCTATTAAAAAGTAAAAAAAAACTATTTGCGCGGAGCGGCGATTTTCCTTTCGAATTTACACATGCAAACTACCACAGTACGCTACTTGTTTTATGGAACATGTTAAATACTTTCATGTCTGTCAGATATTTTTTAGTTATGATTTTCGATTTTTTCCAGTTCTTAGGTTTTGTCTTAATCTAAATTTGATAAATGCAAGTGTTTTTTTAATCTCTATGTTTCTTTATTTATGTATGTCAGAATAGTTTGTTTTGCCAAAATTTAAACGGGTAAATATAGCTTGCCAACATTGAACTGACACTTCTTATTTACAAAATATTCATATGCGCTCCTATACTCCTGCCAAATGGAACTAGTTCTATGCATATTTTAAACTATGTTGAACGTATTAATTCGCAATAAATTTACTTATCAAGCTCACAAACCACGAAATAACAATGTCCTTTAGTGTCAGTTTCACGTTGTCAGGCTATACCACGTTATTGGAATACACTTTGTTATTTTATGAAACATGCTAAATGCCATCTGTGAAGCATTAATCAATATTATAATGGTGCTCATATTTCTAAAACATGTTATGTTCATTTGAATAAATATTTCAATAGAAAATAGAATGTTTTCATGTTTTCTATTCTTTCCTGGTGTTTCACTGCCTTCAAGTTTTTAACCAGGTTTTCCAAAGGAAAACTCTGGTTATTAGATTGCTGAATGTCGGCGGGCCTTAACAATTTCTTCTGTGCACAACTCCTCCTACATTTCTTCATAGATTTCAACCAAACTTTCAGAGAATGATTGTCATCATGTGACCTGGTGCATATTATCAGGGTTTTATGATTCAACCAATTTTGACGGAGTTATGGCCCTTGAAACAGAAAAAATTGGCCGCTTTCCTTATGTCGCACGGTACTCAAAGTACACGACATAGAGTCATGAAACCTTCACAGAAATGGTCAGGATGTTTTCTCTACACCTGGGGTTTCACTCCCCTTTCAGTTTAGTACATCCAGAGTTATTAGCCATTGAAATGGTGTAAAATAGCCATTTTTGACTTGTTACACATGCTACTCAAAAAGTATTTGACCTAGGATCATGAAACCTTTATAGAAATGTTTGACAGCATGTACTCTAGTGCACCTGGGGTTTCACTCCCCTTTCAATTTAGTACAACCAGAGTTATTGCCCTTGAATTAGTGAAAAATACCCATTTTCAGCAATCTTAAGTTTTTGCAGCGTACACTCAACACATGAGAATAACTTCCCTTGTGCATCACACATCACGCCGGAATTTTAGTTTGTTTACAAGTTTCTACCAATACCTTTTACTAAATAAAAAGATTTACTTAAAAAGAACTAGCGGCATCTTTGATGCCCAGCATCAACATTTCACTTGTACAGTATTTTACTTAAGTACGTAAGTGTGGTTCCACTTACTCCTCTTATTATTGTTCTCAGTATTTAACTTAAGATAACAGAAAATGTAAACCGTAGTATATTTTAAAAACAACTGTGAAAACATTGTGCATTGCATAATTGAATAAGTCCGGGTTCAACAGATTAAGGAAAACAATTATCTAAAAGACAATTATATTAGATGATTAGTCAAGCCATGGTATGAGTATTATCCGACTATGTCCTTTATTTTACCAAACTGGTTTCCCATCCACCAAATGCGTTGAACAAGCTTAACTACATGTACCAGTTAATCAATAGTAGCCTAGTTTGCACTGTATTCTAAACTAGACAAAGTTAAAATGCATTATTTTATATTCTGTAATAATTAGTCTAATTCTAATGTAATCGTATTTTGTATTGTAAAAATAAAGTATATTTTACGTAAGTCATTATGTTATAAACTCTTGAGTTTGTGCGGTTGGGTCGCCCTGCAGCAGGGCATTGGTCGGGTCTTGACTGCATTTCAGTCGGTCTCATGGAATCACCGCTATTCTATCATTTCTTTGTGACATTGGGTCATCCTGATTGTTTTCGGCGGGGACTTGGATTTTTTCTTTTTGATTTATGTGTGGGCATTGCTCAGTGTAGTTGTGTTGTGGTGTTTCTGATATATATGCTGGTTAGGTTGAGTACTGCCTTTCCTGTCCGACTTCCTGATGATATTTGATTGTTGAAGACGTTATAAGTAGCATGCAGCTTATTACTGGTTTGTACCAGTAATACTTTGTTTCATAATTATGATCGTTGGATGACGAGAAATTGCCTTTACATGCCTAGAATTGAACAAGTAACTATACAAATGTACGGTTAAAGGATTACTTCTTCTAAGTCTTGGTCCTAAATTGATAAAGACACATTCAAATGCCAACGTTTTATCGTCTTCTACTAGTACCTCGGTGTTTGTTGGTTCGTAGCAAAGTCATTTTTACTTTACGCACCTTATTCATCCAATATTTCGCTTAAGGCTTCAGCTACATGTATTGCTTTGAATCTCCACTATACTATGAACTATTCGCTAATTCTGATGTTCTCATTGATTTTCTGCGTGTTGTTTTTGATTTACTTTTGTTTTCTATTTCCGGGTGGTAGGTAGTGTAGAGGAGCTAGCTTAGATGGTCTCTTTTGCTTCATTTATCACTGTATGTTCTAGCCGTCTCACCAATCTTTGTAATGTTTCTGTCACAAAATGTCTGCTATTGATTTGTACAAAAGTGTGCTTTTATTAGAACTGTGTTCAGTCCAGAATATTCTATTTAGTTTAGAAGACTGCTCTTGTGAAATGCCTCAACGGTTCATGCATGGTTATTGCAATATCATGCCATACATGAGAACATACGAGTACTTGTAGCACAGCTGTAGTTTTGTTCTCAGACTGGCTGTGTTTTACTGTCTTTAGTTGTCGTCTTTTCCCGTGTAATTGTCTTAACTTGTGCCCTTTCAATATAAGTGAAATCAACCACTTCCTCCAAGGGATATCCTTTGTCAAGAACAGCTAGATTATGGTGGTGCATTGGTTGTCATCCCATTGGTTTGTTCTGCATTAATGACAATACCTGTCCGGTTTTTTCATACAAAAAAGGTATGAGAACATCAGACTGGGGAGGTAGCACTCAACCTTACCAGCCGAACACAGAAATCAGAAACACCACTGTGTGACATCACAACTGCACTGAGCAACGCCTACGCATAAGCCAAAGAAACAATTATTAAAAGTCCAAGTACCCGCCGGAAAAATGCAGGATGACGCAATTTCACAAAGAAATCATAGAGTAGTATTGCAAGGGACAAAATGAAACGCAGCCAGGACCCGCCCAAGTATTCAAAGGCCCCGTGTAAGATTTCATACAAATGTATGTTACTGTTTTATTATTTAGCCGAGTTATTAGCCAAATCAATACCTTTTGAGTTGCTTAACATTGTTTTATGTGTAACATCTTTCTTCCTACATCGTAGCTGGTATATTATACCCAGTCTGTGTTTGTGTTGAAGACAAACTTTCTTTAGTATATCGCCGGATGCTGGTGCATGTACTATATGTTGGGTATAAATCTTTAAATCAGTCCGGTTGTGGGTTCGAATACAACCAGGATAAATGCCAATCACTTATTAATCTGGTGTATGCACTAACTTACTGTCATTGAGCAAAGAAAAAAGTGAATTGCGAACTATCCACTCAAACTCGAGTCCATTGACGTGTTACGGAATAATTAAGTTTAGATTTTTTTGTATCGATTCAACGTAAATCTTAACTACATACTCTGAAATATTTCATAAACTATCAACAAAAACATTGGTCTTATTAAATTTAATAATTTTAGGAACTGTTTATGAATACAACAAGCTTTAGGTTAAGTGATCCCCACTTAATGCTCCACCTAATGTTTATATTTTACTTTTGAATTTCTCAGTAAAGTAACGTAAGTCACAGAAGCAAGTTACACAGGAGTGTCGCCGTACCCAGGTGCAAATTAATCAAGACTCTGGTTTATAAATGATTTTATACGCACAAATATCTAACATATTGTTGAATTTTCTGTAAACAACGATATTATAATCCATTTACATTCAATTTGTGTTATACAATATACTTTCTAATGTTTCACGGATCAAGTATGAAACGCAAGTAGTTCATATCTGACTCAGAAAGATTATAGTTTACCTCTTAGTAACAGGGACTTTTCGGGCACGTGCGCCATATTCTAAAATTTGTATAGATTTAATTAAGAGAGCACGTGCAGCTAATTGAAATGCCTAGTGGTGATAAAGAGTTTGCCAAGGAGGACATTAACAAACAGAAACAGCAGAACACGAACAGCGCCTAACGGAACGGTAAACAAGCGTGCAAGTGATCCCTTTGTAGCATGCAAAAGTTTGTTAATATTGACTTAAACCATCCGGTTTCGAAATGTTAACCATGCCATTTATACCATTTACACGATCTGTATGTAGTTCGTAGATAAGTACTGCAACTGCATGGCTGGTATTCACGAAGCATCTTAGTGGAAAATATATAAATAAGTTTGCTGGCTTCACTTAAATATTTGTTTTATACATACCCATTTGCTCACATATTTTCTTACAAATAGTTGTGTAGTTTTAAAATACTTAAATATGCGCTACACCCATAATGTTGATTGTCATGTTTAGGTGTTGAACGTTTTAAAATAACATTTTAGTACTATGTTTACTACTAACTTTGAGATATTTTGTGTTTACCACTCCAACTCGATATCAAAATGGGCTACTGAGTATTGTATTAGTAAATCACCTAAGGAAATCTTAATATTATACATACAAAATTTCATGTTAGGAGTTCATTAACTGGATCACTTGGTTGTCGATAGTATACATGTACATATCGCTGACTTCGAATGAGAAGGTCGTCAAATCAAAATCAATATTTTGAGAAAACAAGAAATAACTGTCTGAAATGAACACTTTACTTATATGTTAAACTAGGTTTGACAACTTCAGTCAAATAGCATGACAAAATCCGATTGTCATGAAAATTGGCTCATAAGAAGCGCCTTATGATGCAGGTTTCAAATATGAGTCAGTCATGTTAGGTCGTATGTAGTAGTAACGACCTTCTCATTCTAAGCCAGTTATTTTGTTATCGATAGTATACATATCTTGATCTCAATTTATAGTTGTTATGAATTATGAGTGACTATCTTATGTTAATACCGCGTAGAGATTAACTTCAAATATTTCTCCTTTTCTGAAGCGATAATGGGTACAAGATCCTCAAGGAGTCGAGTTTTAATGGTCTCAGATGAGAATGGAACGAACGTGGCATTCCTCTGGGTTAACATACACTAGTATAACTATATGGTGGAGGATTGATTTCTGTGGTTTTTGTACATTATATAAACATACAAAACTTACCGGGTGCTATGCCATTTCCTGAGTAAACATAACCCTACTGGTATAATACAATAGCCCTCCATCCACTACTGAATCAAAGTTGACATTTAAAGCCCTTAATCGATTACATGCATTCGAACACCTTTCATTGTTTAGAATTCCATACAATCTATTTAATCAGCTGAAATCCTATTACAAACATTGTAAACCAGTTGGTATTAATATCAATTATATTTGTATATTCATTTACTTACGTAAAATGAATATTTAAAAGGAATAAAAGGTGCCACAATTGGCATGACTGTACTTAAGACCAGACCGGACGCTACCCGTCCTGGAGACCAGCATGAGAGGCATGACCGCTAGCTATAATGAGGCCTTTAGTGGGTACATGCTATTTTCTAAATCCTCCAGTAGAAAGAATATCATAACATATCTGACGCAGTGCGTACGTATCAATAGAATCAAGTTCATAGTAGGTGTTTTACATGCTATTATGGTAGAGAAAATGGAAATGAAGCCTGTCGGGCTATTAACAAGAGGTGTTGAGGCTCTTCGTAAGGCATAAACACAATAATAATTATAATATATTATCATACTGTTATAACTTATATTTACCACAATCGACACCCCATTCCTAATATAGTTGATATGAGTGAGAAGCAGAGGTCACTTACATGTTCAACGTCTTGCATGGGTAACTGATACCATTTTATATCGTATTTTTGAAACTTGCATCCCATTATAATTATACTAAGTTTATAACAATTATTTAGCTCCCTAACCCCTTGTCGTTAGTCCATGTTTAGGGCCTCAACTGAACAGTGAAGGGTGAAGCGCCGTTCACGGAGTCTCTTGGACTTTTTCGATTGTCAATACATTGATGTTGTTTTAGTGAAAGTGCAGTGATTTTTACATGTGTTGTCGGAATAACTAATTTTACCAAATACATATTAAAGTATTAGCAAACAAAAGAAAACGTGTTTTTATAACCCTAAATATGAAAATGACACAATATTGATGTAAAGTATAATAGAAAAGTTCTGAAATATCTCATTTTGCAAATAAATGAGAAATTATTAAATACAACAAAGCTTAAACTGAATGTCTGGTTTAAAATAATAATTTAGTTTTAGCACATATGTGCGACATTATAATTAACAAAAAACACTTTATACATAATGCCATGTCTGGATTGATTTTTTTATTGATTGGAATTTTAGTTACATTGCACTTCTACAGTCTGTGTATAACGAACACTTGGCGCACATCACATCGTGTGCATTTGTTGCTTTAAGTAAAATTTTTGTGAAATAAATTGAAATTGGCATAAGATGTGATTGAATTTTCAATTAACTTTATTGATTTAAGTTATGAATACTGATTACCATGCATCAGATTCATTACTATTAATGAATTAAATATATCGTATACATGAACATGTACAGTACTGGTGTATGGACTATGAAATAGTTGAGCTTTCATGCTTATGATAAAAAAGAGAGGGTAAGTTGGCGAAACTATTTAATATACTATTCTACTCAATATTTGATAATTGTGAATAAAATTCATAGTGAAAAAAGTGTAATCTGAGAAAACGGAATACCATTCGGACCGCCTGATTTATTCGGATTTCACTTTTAGAAGAGAAAGTTCGGGACCAAAATATATGATTGGTTTGGACAACATTTCGGTTTTCTCACGCGTCGGTTTTCTCAATGTGCTCTGTAAATTGCAAGTTTAAAAAAAGTGTTATGGGTTGATTAAAAACAATAATCATGTTTCGTCAATTGTTTCCAATACCGATGTCTAACTGCTGATAAATATTCCCAACCTCACTACTCAACTTTTTGCATTTTGCGTCATTTTTTTTTCAAATGATGGAACAGAGCGACGTCAATACGTATGTCAAACTACCATATTTGTATGGCGAACGGACAGAATATATTCTTTATGGTGACGGACAATCCGGTTTGCTATCCACAATACATAATTAAATCCGTTAATTGCTTTTTTTGTTTAGTAACCAATGTTTCCAAAAGTTGTCTAATTGGCAAATGTGTTCTATAAAATATACGTGGGTGAATAAAAAAGTTTATTTTCAGAGTTATTGTCGTCATATTTATGCTGGATTAATACATTGGTATTATCTGTATATACGCAGATGTATAGCGACCTGGTGATAACCGTTTTAAAAATATTTATATCTTAAGTAAGGGCGATAACGTATACCGGAGCACACGGATAATTTGAAACACATTTTATTAAATTTTCTAAAATATCTCAATTGTAGGACCTCCAAAAGCCGTCAAAATGTTATGTCTGATTGCATAATATCATTTATAAAGTCTGTTAAAATTTCAGACGTCATCTCAGATAAGTAATGTTTTAATCGGCATTAACATAATCGCACTATATAGAAATACCCGCGTAAAACGGGTCTACCGGTATTTACAGAACCACGGGCTGCTATAAAAAATATGCGTGAAACTGGATTATACGTACGGTATCAGAGACAATACATGGTTTGAAACATGCAGGTATATATGCTGAAATAAATAGACATCGATTTATAAGTGGAATCGGTGCTTTGTGTAGGATACCAGAAGTTGACAACCGAATAAATACACCCGATATTGGTGACGTTGGCTCGCAACGTCGTCGAAGAGAACTATGGCTATGTAATAGCGGCTATAGCATAACACTTAGATTAATCGTATGGGACAGCTTACGCGATATTAAACAAACAATTGAAAATTCAGAAACTATCATCACGATGGGTATTCAAAAATACCTACATATTAGTCACTCAAGAAGCAAAAATGAGTCAAAACGTCAACGTAAGTATTGACAAACATGGCGTAATTTGACGTCGTTCATCAAATGACGCTGACGTGCTCCGGTATGCTGTTACAGCACGAGTGCGTTTCAATGTAAAAATCATGTAGTTTTGACTAATACATTGAAATTTGGCAAATGGTTTTGTTAAACTTATGATCATGTTATATTAAAATATGAAAGCATTTGAAGCTGTAGTTTGTAAGTTATGATATTTTTCTACGAACTTTTTTATTCACCCACGTATGTTCGTTTATAGGTGTTTTATAGACGCGCACCGATTCCCTTCCATGAAATGAAGTTGAAAGCCTTACGGTGTATATTTACAACCGGGCAGCCCAGCAGCCTAGCTTGAAAGTGTATATCGATTGGCGTAAAAGATCTAAATTGGAATGAAATAAGACTTTGGGGGGATAATATAAGCATTATGCATGGCGAAATACCTAACTGTATGATACAGTGTCCCTACCCACATGTCGATGGCTTAGAATGAGAAGGTCTTAACTACTACTTACGACCTTTTAAGACTCATACATATCTGAAATCTGCATCATAATGGGCTTTACTTTATTAGCATATTTACATGAAAATCAGAACTTGTCATGTTGACCAAAAGAAGGTTCTTAAAGCTTGTTTTACCATAAGTAAAGAGTACATTTCAGACAGTATTTTCTTGTTTTCTCAAAATATCGATTTTGTAGTTATGACCTTCTCATTCTAAGCCATCGATGTAGGGAAGGAGGTAACCATCTGTAATTACAAGCACACTGCCATTAATACATAATCAATGCAATATCTAAAAACTTGAACAAATATATACAAACAATACTTGTAAAAAAGTTGTAAAAACATTGCTTTAAACATTGTTTTAAAAAGCTAACGTGTTTGACACGACATGAGTGTAATTTATTTACTTAATATTCACGGAAACACTTGGTTATAATTGATAATGGCGAACGATCTATCAAAATTCATAACATTTACGTCACTGCACTTTTTTATTTGACCAACGCGTGTTTGTTTCATACTTTAATTGCTAAATATCACATGAACAGTTTACATATATCATTACATCAAATTGTTATCAAAGTGTAATCAATTATAACAAATAGTTTACTTCAGTACGCACGTGCGTAATCTATTTAAATACCTGAATCTTTTAATGGATATTTAAATCACTTTAGAACTGAATATATTTTACCGGATTATCTTTGGGGCAACGCAGTACGGAAATGAAACTTGTTATAGAAAAATGCGTATCGTGTAAATCAACATCAGACATAAGGAGATAAGCATGGAAACCAATCAGATTGTTCGGGTATCATGAAGTCACTTGGTAGCAATAATGCTCAGTACATGTAATAACAACAATCTTGAGAGCTCGTGGATAATCTTAACCTAACATGTCTTATCGAAATTCCTGTCCAAATTGAGGAAGTGTAGGCTTGTAAAATACTTTCAATACTATACATTTTAATTGGACATGTTATATAACAGTCTGGTATTCATAGCGAGGGTGTTTAAACAAAACCCCAACTGTGATCAAGTATTTGGCGAGCATTATACAGACCGCTGTAAATCATGGATGCATTGCGCCGTCCTTTGTCTGTCAGAAATGCTAGAGCACTTCTTCTTTTCTATAACCACATTTCACATCATTTGGTAAAAATGTTTGTTTTCATGTTTATTTGTGTAGATAACAGTGGAATTGGTCATCTGAATAAGAAGAATACAAAAGACAATGAAGACATTTACTAGAATAATCAAGTTGCTGTCGTTTTTTAGTTGCTTGTTGAATGTCGTCTCAGGTAACAATACTACACTTTATTGTGGTTGACTTTACTTTTAATCACAATTAGAAAGTTTCGATATAAGTTAAGCAATTTATTTTTATATTGCTTCAGTAACATCATAAAACCCGTTTTTGAAAACGATCATATATATTTTTTGGAAGAGTATTAACAATTTTTTGGGCTAAGAAACTAACTGACTATCTAATCCAAAATTAGGCATTGAATTTTGATAATACATATTGGGTTATTATATATTTGGTCTCATGTTCCTTATTTTAATTGTAGGCATTTATTTAGATACAACTGTCGACATGACTGGTACAAATATCACTACGCCTGGATATACAGACGGCCTTGACTACGGAGTGTGCGTAATATATATATTTGAGATTTAACATTTATAGATCATTCTCATGAATCAGTGTATAGAGTCCCTAGACTATGGAAATGTATTACGGATGAAAAACACGCTGGTTGAACGAGAATGTTATAGATAGACAAACAGTTGATTTATGAAAAAGTCATACATGTGTGTATATACCAGACAAAAGACAATCATTCAAATGCTGTGAACTTGCTAACACGAAAATACTGAGTTATGGTTACTTTTGATTGACTGTTTGAGTTTGCTAGGCATAATTGTTGATATGGATGGAGATAACTTTTCTGATTTGCACTTTGGTTTTCTAACAGTAATTTATATTGTTATTTAGTGTACTTTTGTGTAAATGTTAGTCACATCACATCTAAAAAAGACATGCCGAATAAAACGTCTAAGGACTATATATTTTATACTAAACCACTGGAACCCAAACAATACAAAAATTAGATTTTACCAATAGTACATAGTACAAGTAGGCGTACATTTCTTGATGAAATGTAAATGGTTATATCTGTACTGTGAATATTATTTCATACACATATAGATACAAACAGGTCTGGGCTGAAAGCTGGAAACTACTAGTTAAGTCTTTATAATAATCTCTTTCGATTTTATCTATTGCAGGAATATGACAAGAGAATGGCGCCTTACCACAGACTATATTAACCATACGTTGATTTTGACAGTAAATGAATTGGAGATGGAATATGAAGATAAGAACGAGAATTGTTTCTATGACATTTTAACAATATATGATGGTAAATACTCAATGTTCTACAAGTGTAAAATTAATATCAAACAAAGGACCTCCTTGATTACACAATGTCAATTTTTTCATGGAAGCTCTCCTTACCATGTTATAATTGTAGAATGTAATTATACTGAATATTCTTCGTCCGGTATCTTTTAATATAAGAAATATATAATAGTAAGAAATTCTCTGCAGAAACAGCAATTACAATTAAATTGAGTCTGTGTCCATTGCTCGCTGTAGTTGTGTTGTGTTGTTACTGTTGTCTGTGATCGGCTGGTTAAGTTGAGTTTCGCATTCCCTGTCCGATTTCCTCATATCTTTTTGACACATAAACAAAACGCTGGACATTGTTTACAAACAAGCTGACTTAATTCCGGCATTCTAATCATTGAAGAACGTTCTGTTTCCACACAAATTGTATTTTTGCCAACTACATGTATAATACTTTCTATTTAAGTCATTTTGAAACATCAACATTTTATGTTTTGTTGTTTACATACAGGTTACAACGAATCGTCTCCAGTGCTTAAAATAGTCTGTGATAGCAAACCGGCGGGAACCACATATCAGACTACAGGGAATGTCGTGTATGTCGTCTTTGAATCAGATCACACGAACAACTTCAAGGGTTTCAGCATACAAGTTCGGTCTGATGGTCCTACAACAACTACTAGTACAACATCTACAACAACGACAAGTACCACTACCAGTACCACGACAAGTACAACAACAAGTACAACAACAACTCCAACTACAACTTCTTCAACAACTTCCACAACAACAACACCACCACCAACAATAACAACAACAACAGTTCCTAACACCAACAACAATAATAACGGTAAAGTCTGGTTTTGATAAAGGCTATACATTTTACTAGTATAATTTTGTTCATTGTATAGGGCTTCACCATTTTCAATGACATAATATGGAATATTGAATTGAGGCATACACTTAGTCTGACAACTATCTTGTGTAACTAATATTTCAAATTCTGTAAGAGGATACTGTCCACTAAACTTGTTACCAATTGAATTGCTAAATACTCGTAAGTGTACGTCAAATGATCGTACAATGTAATAAAGAGCTGTTTTCGTACGCTCTTATAGACTAGTGTAATGTTCTGTTTACATTTGAATCTACGGAGTCTATCTAGAAAGTTGTCGTTTTGTGGAGACCAAGCTCCAGGTCAAACATCCATTCAGTCAAAAATCCATCAATTCACAATAATTATTTTGAACGACAATAACCCGGAATGGTATCAAGTTCAGTACTGGTAGAAGAAGTAGTTACATTTTATTGAACATGTTCCTCACATTATTAAAATTACATTTATGAATATAATACATCTGTGATAACTTTCTATCCAATCTAGATGTGAACATGTTCCTCACATTATTAAAATTACATTTATGAATATAATACATCTGTGATAACTTTCTATCCAATCTAGATGACAACAGTGATTCCACAACGTTTGTGATAGTTGGCAGTGCAGTAGGTGGTCTTCTACTGTTAATACTGATCGCCGTGGTTGTTATATGTTTCATCAAGTCCAAGAAACGTCCACAGTCTGCAATCAGCCGAGACAGTAACCCCAAACGTGTGTTGTGGAGTCGCAGTAATACAATGGTACAACCTTTCGAGAAACCACACGTGCCACCAGGAGAGATAGTCCAAGTACAAACCAACATATTTGATCTTGAACTTCCAACTGGACACGGAAAAGCCAACCAGCTCCCGCCAATAAGTTCACGCATTCCATGATCTGTGAAAGTTGTTTTTGTGATATGTATTGTTAAAACCTAATATCACTAGACGAAACTCAATGGATCAAATAAATAAAATTCCTAATATATATGTATAATGCAAAAGTTAGCAACATGTTTTTTTTTGTAAATAACTCTTACGTTTAAAAAATTCAACAAAACGAGGAATATCCTATTTTAGCAGTATTTATAAGTCGATTTGTATAAACATTACGTGGACATGGAACGAGTGCAGTGAAAGCTTAGTGTTGCTATAAAAAGTGCTTTCGACTATGTTACATATTGGCGCTGGTGTTGCTTTATATTTCATCCTAGATCGAATTTACATCATTCTAATTGGACTATTATATACAAATGTAGTATTTTCAGTCCTACACACAGTTAAGAATGTGTTATTATTACCAGATTATGGAAAGAGCATAACCTGAAGTAATGTGCTAACTAATTCGCGTGTAGAACAATGCATAGAGTCACTACTTGCTAAATGCATAACAACTGGAAAAGTCATTTCGGGAAAGTCATGGAACAGGTTACAAAATTATTTCATGTTGAAATGTCTGTGATATACGTGTATAATGTTCTGTGCTATTGTTGTAATGTATGCCCGTGAATTCCAAAAATACCATTTTCAATTCCATGCGTCTAGTTGCATGTATTGCTCTTGTTACCGCTTATCTGTGTCTCTTTCTGTGATATAATTATGTCCTATTTATTTATGATAGCTTATAAGAAATAAGTTCGAGTGTCGGGGTGTCCGCGATACTGATCAAATTATTGTTATAATATTCTGGTTCCCGGACATGTCGGGAACGCCATTGAGCAGATTACTAATTTATAAATGTTTCATATTGAACTATCTGTGATATATTATAATAATCTGTGATTTTGTCTTTATTGTTTGCCCGTATATTCTATGAAAACTAGTTCTGATAACGTGCTTCTAGATACGTGAATTGCTTTAGCATATTAGTTTTTTGTTTTGCTTTTCTCTCTATGTGATATATGTCATATTTGTTCTTGGAAGTCTAAATGCAAACGGGTTTAAACGTTTACCGCCGGTGGATGGCGAGTGTGTTAGACTTTGAACAGTCTATCACAGCTATGCTAAAGTTATGGTCAGCATTTGGGTTTCGGAGTTATACTTAATACAATTAGTATTACTTAAATTTGTAACTGCATTATGTTGTGTGTGCAATATGTCTATTTTGTTATACTTAAATGTACTCGCATTCATGTATAAATAATCTTTGAACAAACTATATTCTGGATATCTCGTCGCTTGCAGGGTTATTAAGGCTTCGTAGACCGGTAAAATATTAGCTGGGCTGTATTAAATATCAGTATTGAGCAACAAAGCCCTGTAAATTCACAAAGATGAAGAAAGTGTGTGTGACTTATTGAACACCAGCATGGGAAATTGGCCCTGTAATAATATATCGTCACGTTTCGACGGAGTTATTGGCCTTGTTCAGCCTCATTTTTTCGAGAATTATCCACTATAGCATGAATGTAATACACAAGACATGTTCTCCAAAAGAGGAACAGTTATTGTAATATATTTACTAGTATGTACACATAAAAGAGCAAGTGTGGCAATACCAACCAACACCTTTGGTGGGGTCATTGTTCGTATATTTGACTAAATGTCAACTATATTTATTTCAGTTTTTGCTTTGTACTTCAGCTAAATTGTCGATTTTGGGTTGACCTGTCATTTTTATATCTAATCAAACATCATTTTTCTTGTGTTAAGACATTTGAGAGAAAGAAAATATTCAAATTAAATATATATTATCATGAATTTCATGTCATAATATTGGAACGTATAAAACTAAATGCTTATTAAACACGTGTCAATGTGAGCGAAAATAATATATAAATTGTATAACATGTTTAGGAAGACAGTTAAAAGACAGTTTAAATAATTAAAATAGATATTATTTTAATAAACGTTTGCATATTACTACATGAAATCGCACTAGCTGATTGAGGATTAATAATATCGACAGGAGACGATTAAGTGGATGATAGATAGACTCACATACGGTTGGGAATACATGTTTTATATTTAAATATATTTGAAAAAAAAAATTCAAATAAGTTTAGTTATTCAGTCTTTTGTTACAACTAGCTATTTTAACACGATTGGAATAGTATGCGTGTCAATATTTCTTAATTATACTTTAATATGTTCAGTTTAATTCAGATCTTCTGTCGTTTTAATAAGACTGGCTAGTTAACAAGGTTGACATATTATTTTTATTAATATTATTTATTTTGTACATACAATGTTATGTCTGTGTTTTGTAAAATGAAACTGTGTATGCTTATAATGTATTACGTAATTGTAAATTGAGTGTGATAATAAAGTATTATTTTGTTACACGGTGTCTTGTTGAAACGTTTTATGCCAAACACATTTTAAAGAACTGGGTGGGTCATGTTGACACATAACCAAAATTACGAAACATCTCATAGAAAGTGCATTAAATATACATACTTCAGCACAGTACGAGAGTTTGTTCCAATCAGAGTATTCGTTTTAAACAATGATCAACGGGGGCTTAATAACAATGCATACAAAAACGTTGGATCTTTAACTAGCATTAAACAACCTAAACGATGAAATCTAATCAACTGACCAGTCTAGCTGTAACACACAGAAAATGCGTAATATTCCGCCAATACATTCTGCGCAACAAGCCAATGTTTGTATTTGCCCTTCTGCTCAACACGCCAATGTTTGTATTTGCCCTATCTCCAATTTGATAACTCTCTTCTCCACTGATCGTCTTCGCGTTTGCCTTCTTACTCCAAGTCTCCGGTGTTCAGTTGGAATATATATCAATCCATCTCTTGGTTTGAACGTAAGTCACGTACAAGTGTTCTCTTATATCAACCAATCAAATTTGTCTGAAAATATAATGGTTTACATTGCACTGCAGGCAGACATTACAGATTTGTTTTGACAGTTGTTGTCTTAAGCTGTGTAAGTTAGTCTGTTACCCTGTATGCGGGGTAAATACCAAAAGTACAACATATCGTTAAACTTCTCGCCTGGGCTTGGTTCAGTAGAATTGCTATACATGCACTCTCACTTAGGTATGTTTGATGTTCCTTCAGATGATATTGAAGTTCCAAATGTTTCCTGTAGTCTATCAATCCTAGGTGCCTTGCCAGTATTTAGTTTCTTAATGGCATCGATGGTTTTCTTTTTCGGTCGGTGCTCTACTGTTAATGTCAATTGAAAGTTATGTCGGCAATATGTTGGTATCTTAGACAGGGACTACCCTGCTATGAATCTACTTAGTGTCTGATTTTCTCAGATGTTTAGAGTTTGTGTGATCTTTTTTCGTATGGCCGTAAATTATGATGTATAGGGTATTTTATTTTTGCTTCCTTTTTTCATAAGTTTGACATTCATTTTATAATTCTTTACGTGTAACCATACCTTTTTATCCCCGGTAGCGTAACAATATACCCTTGTGCTGTTGTTTATAAAGGTTTTCACGTAGTGTCTTGAATTATTTTGCTTTGAAAATTTTGTTCTGAATTGTAACAAGATATCTGCCCTCGTTGAATTCCGCGGTTTTTTTTCCAGTACCTGTTTGCCTACTTCGTTGATTTCCTGTTCGAATGTACCATAGTTTAATGCGTGTAGGATATTTAAATAGCATACCGATATTTTAGGAGTTTCCTTTCGAAACCCTTCGCCTAAGGCCATTTCCAGCTTTTTCACTTCTATAAGTGGTGTTTATAATTATTGTCCATTCGATTTTCCCAAATATTTTAACCTGGTATTCACTGTTGCCCCGACTTCTGTTTTTGCTTTTACATTTTGAAGACTAACTTTGTATCTCTTGTATATGACATGTTTGGTCTCTCGCTCGAGTCTTGTGAAGAATGTCACATTTAGCGATATTGACGTATTACTATTTAAATATAGGTTTTTCTTCAGCTTGAAAACTTGATTTATTTACCTTATTATGACAGACGACAATGACTAAACTTCAAATAGCAGTCAGACAGGAATAGGCAATTATACTATACATGTAACTCTTTGTTTTCCCACTCTGTGTGCTATTAGGTTGTCAACGAAAACTAGAAATTGATTTTATCAGAAATCTCTTCAAATAAAATGGACACGGAACTCAATATTCCGATGAGTGTTTTGCTTATAATTTAGCATAACGTATTTAAAACTTATGGACATATACTTTGTTTATGTTCAATATGTCTGCATGGTTGGCAAGATCCACATCCATTACAAGGGAAATAACTCAAACAAAACACAAAAACATAACATAAATATCTTTTCTACGAGTTGAATGCCTTCGTTTGTTTATCCTTATTGCAGATGTTATTCTTCAACAAGATACAGGCGATAAGACTTCGATCTATGTTATAATATGAATGCATGGTATCGGGGAATTTAACGCTTGAAGTTTGAAAATGCACTATCTAAAGAAGCAGAGAAAGTTTACCAACTGAAGGTGTATATAAAATATGTGTCGTTTAATATTTGTACAATGTATCAAACAAGTGTCCTCATCATATTCTGTAACACATCACATGCTACATGGATGTTCCTTATATTTTTCTCTGAGCCCACAAAATAACAGCAGTTTTATGTTTATTTTAAAGAAATACCTAAGTAACAAATGCAATGCCACCTACTCAGGTTTGATACATTTGCATAGTCATGACATAGATAAACATACACATGTATACGAAGCGCCGGCTAGAGATATTGCATATTGTTTATGTATAAAGATTTTTACAAATAACGTTGTAGCTACTGACGACGAGTAAAATAAACTGGTTTATTCAATTCAATGGCTTTAATTACGTTATATAATATGTTATCACGATTATTGTATTCTATAACCCACGTCAATATTATTATATCCGTAGACCGGTCTTCCTACAGTAAATGAATGACACATATTCTTGGTGACACTTTGATCTGACATAACTTTATCATTACAGACTTATAATCATTGTATTCCTTTGGGAAACGACATACGAAAACCACAACCACTACACCACGCATTACTACCATTGTGTGCTTTATTCTAAGCGCAAAACATGTTCTATATGTGTTAAAGAAATGACTAGAAAACGCATGAAATATTTAAAGTCGACTGTCTTTTGTCTTTTGTTTGAACAAAAGAGTTTGAATAATAGTCAGATTAAAACACAGCCATCATTTATTTATACCGCAGTTACGTCCAGTCATTGTGTTAGCACAAAGGAACAACTTGGAAAATATGAAAACAACCGGCGTTCATCAATGCTCTTTAGAGATTTGTGTTGTCGCAACCCTACCTCAATTGCAGAGCTAAATAATGGATTTTGAAATTTCCGACTAGTAATTAAGAAAGCTTATGATAATGCCACTGTTCATTTTAACAGCAGATTTATAGTTGTTTGTCAGTTCGTTCTTAACCAGTTAGTTAGCATCAGTAAACAAATATGTTGGGTGGATCTCCTGTAATGTTCAGCTGTCGCACAACGCTCGTGTTCCTATGCTTAGGTGTACTTGTTGTTGAAGGTAAGTAATAATTTGTTTTTATTTGTGTTTTTGTATTAAGTTTTAACCTTACTTATTGTAATGTGAACAAACAATCATATGTTTCAACAATTTGTGGAGATTTGTTGAAATATGTGCTATTTGTCGTCAATGCAATTCGAGTGTTCAATCTTTCACTATTTGAGGATGATCAATTTCCATGAATACGGCGGTACGGTGGTCGAGCGAATAACCTTTTTACTGCTGATCGAGAGGTCCCCGGTTCGATCATCGGCCGGGGCATTGGATCATTTCTGAAACGCTTTTCTGTGTTCCCCACACTACAAGAGATGAAATGGTTAGGAACCCAGAGGTAGTCTCGCGTGTATCCGATCTATACACCGGACACGTTAAAGAACCATGGTGTCTCTTCGGAAAGAGCTAGGGAAACGCGCCCAGATACCTTGTAAAACACCACAGTCTCTTCCACCTGCTGTCCCTTCAGCAAATCAAAGGACCCCATTGAAAATAAGTGCTTGCACTTTCACGGGTATCCTTGACCGGAAGGATAAAATAATTACATTACATTACAAGGAGGAGGGCTTTAGAGCCAACGCGGTTTACCTATTTATGAGATTATAATGTTTGAATTTGTATCAATATTGTCAATACCAATGGGTCGCTTATTTGTTCATTTACCATTTCCTACTTGCTTAACACTCTTCCTACTTTCGTATACGCCACAGAAATCGGCAAATGTAGCATGTTCACAGCTATTAATTTAATATTTGGTCCCACCTCCAGCACTCCCATCTCCGTTTCCCTTGGTCGCCAACGTCTCCGGTTTCGGTATAAAAGTGTTTATTTCTATTTTACTATTGTATGTTGGGACTTGCATCTGTCAAGGGATTGTCGATCACGTAAACATAAGTCATATCATGTTTTGGGACTATAGATAGATAGATTCTTTATTTTCCTCCATAAATGAAGACTATAACATATTTACAATAACAATACATGGCATCAAATAATAAGACACAACAGCGTCTACATATTCGCCATTCTACTTTCTTCATTTGGTGTCATATCAAATACGTTTTGTCAAATTGCAAGACAAAAGTCAACCATTGCATAGTAGCCTTATCGCAACGTATAAGTACTTTCTAGCAATATGTCCTAAACGATTCATCTATTGTAGGGCAAGATGAAATCATTACTGCTACAAACGAATCACAGCTCGTGTATTCGCCGGGATTTGATACTGGGACTTATGGCTCGTAAGTATTTAAGTTCTGATTAATTCCTATATGACTATAAATGTAATGCTCATTTAACGGGTTCATGTGTCATCTATTTTGCTTCTCGTTTAGGAACAGGCTTGTATGAACGCATTTGCAAGCATATTATAAATAAGAAAGCTTTTGTGTAAATGGTCAAATCTTCTGTCAATGGAAATGTCATCAATATATCCTGGGAATCGTACCCACAGTGTAAAATAAATGTCTAAATACAACTGGCTGGGATTTTGAAACTGGATGATAAATATGAACTTATTATGGATGGCATTGCACGATAATCAATGTGATCCTGGTGATTACTGGTATACATGTAGTAAATAGTAAAGTACAAACCAAAACCACACAGCTACGGCGGCAACGCCAAGCCACACAATTTAGAGTCAGACATAGTAGAAGTCATCCACATCCTCAAAAATGGATGCTTTAAGCGAGCCTTATATGCTCACTCCGCAATGAATGACACACTGTGGAATTTTGTGCATAATAAGCCATTAAGCCAAGGCGGTAATTATAATTGATAAGTTCATCACCAATGTTGTTATTTTGGTGTATTTTATATCACGGGGTCCGCTTCGAAAACAGAGATGTCTTTATTTTCGAGGCTCGCGTAATCAAAATCCAGAACTCGTTTAAGAAAGGTTTATAACAATTGCCTACTCATGATAGATCCCCTGTTAAGCCACTTTGCAATCTTTACAGGTCTGAAGACTACCATTATCGAATCACCACAAACTATCCTGAAAACTTCATACGACTAACACCAATCCAATGTGCAATAGAGAGCAGCCCTAAGCATGGATGTACGGACAAACTGTTCATCTATGACGGTAAGAATTTCATGGAAACTGTTCTCCTATTAATCTTGATATATCGTCATGTGTCATCATTGTCAGCCACGCTATACGTTTGCATTTTACGAACTTTCTTAATGTTTCCGTTAATCGGGGCGTTGCTAAGCGTCCATTGTACGGAACAAGATTTTAAAATATTTACTGTAATGAAAGGTTGCATATAGAGTACGGGAGAATTTAGTAAAGTACCTATCCTGAAAAAATAAAGGTATAAAGGCACAAATAAAGGTTCACATTATATGCCCCATGTTTGTATACATATTGATTTTTTAATATAACGTATCCGGAATGGTTTTGCATGTACCCTACAGGGATGGATCGTCCACGTTAATCTGCAGAAACTGCATTCTACCATTAATGTATGATACATGTAGTTACGCTATCTCGTTTTATTTCAGGCTATAACCAATCAGCCGATCTGTTAATGACGTTCTGTTGCGATGAGTCTGTGTCGACCATAAATAGCACTGGAGGCGTGGTTTATATGGTGTTTGAGTCTGACAGTAGCGTAGAGGAGTTGGGATTTGAGATGTCCGTGATTTCGGTGGGGGAAACACCTAGTGGTACATCGTCACCACCCACCGAGGATTGTCCACTGACATGTAAGGCTATAAGATGTTATTACTTTAAAAATGTTTCACTTTTTGTTTACTTAGTTTTGTTTCACATAGTTTGACGACAACATTTGAACGTTATGTAATTGCCAGTTGTCATTTTCAACGTTCTAGCGTTACCAGTCCTTACACTTAACTCGGAAATGCATCATGAGTCTTGGACTCAACATACTCATGTAAATGTTTTAAATAACTTATACCATGTAACCACCACAATTAGAATATATTTATAGATGTGGACTGTGTTTCGCATAAGTCAGACCTAAGAACACCAATGTGTGTCTTCTAGTTGATCAGACACAAGTGTTCAAAATGCCTCATCCTTATATATCCACTGGATTACATTAACATGTTTCCTAGCAAAACTTTTAGACTATTCTTTTTTCGCTAACCGGTTATTTGAAAACGATGTTGTTGCAATACCATTTGTTACTATAATTACTTTTTACTAAGGGCTAACAATTTCAGGACGGGATCAGACTTACGTTTGGACAAGACCATCAGCCATTAGGACAGATTGTAATACGCACACTATGTTTTGTTTATTTAAGGTCCCACAGACTGTGTTGAGTACACCGACTATACCGGTGTTATCATGGGTTGCACAGTGGGAACTGTTACCGTGCTAGCAATCATGCTCTCCGTTCTGTTGTGTTTCATCAACAGACCAAACCTGGTATCACCAATGGATCGTGAGTTGCTAGGTTCTCCACGCGGAATGAGAAGAAGGGCTAAGACACAGGTTGAGCAAGTAGAAGTGCCAATAACCCCCAATCATGACGTGGACAATAGACATTGTGAACGCATTGACACTAGACATCATGAACGCAGCTTTGAAGGCTATGAACATCCACTGCGAGCTCCAAATGGACACCACAAGAATCATCTACCCCCGTACTGAAGCTCTCATACAACACGATTTAAATTCAGAAAAAATCCTCTATTGGTCAGGTGATGGTCAAGAATATGTAATCAGAAGAATAATAAATAATTATTGTTGAAGAAGATCATTCGAATCTATGTTAGTTGTTTCTTTATAACACTTAATGAATATGATCTAATGATCTTAAGATTTTATTAAAAGTAAACCAGTGAAAATATACACACAATTGTTTTTTATCATTAAGACGGTCTTCTCCCGGGTGTGATCTATGTGTGTGTTGATACTATTATGTGAATATGATTAGTCCATTTATCACTTTGTTTACTGTACGGGGTGTTCAGTTTTTGGGTGATTTCTCATGCTATATATAAAACATAACTAGTATTATATTACATACTTCATTTATTTATTAAAATCATATGAAATAATATTAAATATGGATGTGTTCTATCGTCTGGGAACTGGTCGACATTGTATTGGTGTTTTGCTTTGTTTATTTACACTTTGTTAATTTGTCAATGTTTGGCACGTCCATATCATTAAACATGTATACACTGACAACACTGTTACTGATTTTCATGTAACGGGGATTACTGCTTAATTCGCATTTTATTTTATTGGGTAAATCGCGTGCATTTTCGATTGATATGTTATGGCGTTCATCGGAGTGTAATCTGAATTCTAAATTTATGCAGTAAGATTATTTATCTGATCAGTTTTTTTGGAAAAACAACTCAACTAGCCACTAGCCACCAGTTTCAGCACGCTTTTTTCTCTCAAGCAATTGATAAAACTATATTTGTATAAAGGAAATATCGCTGCCAATGCAATTATGAACATTTACTTTCTTGTGTGGAATACTTACACGAACACCCAAAGTCTTTACGCGGTTCTCTGGACTGTCTGACTGGAATACATGCCAGAGTGATTGTGTTACCATAGACTTGTCCTTTCGATTATTGACAGTGCATCGTTAAAGTGTATATAGCTATATTCTAACAGTCATTCAATGTAAAAATAAGTTCTTGCATCGTTTTTAGTATGATACTAGACTACCTTAATTGCAAATTAAAACTTTGGATTGGTTCCCACGTACTTTGATTCAATCGTCAAAAAGTAGACGATTCTTATAGTTTCATAGGGTGTTCTAGAACACTTTCTTATTTGCATGTCCAATACGTCACAAAGAGAGTTTCTGTTAAAACTGTATCGAAAAATGATCTAATTGATATGAAAGCATAATTGTTTTTCAGTTTTTGAACATTTTTTAAAAGTTATCTTCCAATATAGCTCTATACACTTTAATGTACTTGGTATCAAAACTGTTTGCACCCTCTACAGATTTTGTGTCTAAATATGCAATGTTTATGATCGTGTGTATGTATAAATATCATCGTGGGTAAATTTATTAAATAGTGTGCAAAACTTTGTACCGGATTAACTTGAAAAAGTCTGTATCTTTTAAATGAATGTAATCAATATTTGGCCAATATTCTGAATACAAATGTACACAGGTCTCCAAATTGTATATTTTCTGAACAAATTGACAATAAATTTTGTTGGAATTGTGTACGGTGTTAGTTATTTCTATCATGTACACGTATATAGATACTGTAACAAGTACATAAATGCAAACATAGTTATACATCATATATGATCATGGGTATCAACGTGCCATCCTATTTCAAAGAGACAGTCAGTTATGCTAAGACAATCATAGTACCTCTCGATTCCTATGCATTGATGACAGGAACACCAGCAGGTGGGCTTTGGAAACATATAAGGTGGTAGGGTGGTCGAGCGGATAGCCTGCTTGACTGCTGATCGAGAGGTCCCGGGTTCGATCCTCGGCCGGGACACTTGATCATTTCTGAAACGCTTTTCTGTGTTTCCCACCTAACTAGAGATGAACTGGTTAGCAACCCTGAGGTAGTCTCGCGTGTATCGGTGCTATACACCGGGCACGTTAAAGAACCAAGGTGTCTCTTCGGAAAGAGCTAGGGCATCTCGCCCGGATACCTTGTATCACACCACTATCTCTACCACCTGCTGTCCCTTCAGCAAAAACACAGGACCCCATTGGAAATAAGTGCTTGCACTTTCATGGGTTATCCTTGACCGAGAGGTTTAAATAATTACACATACACATATACGTATTAATAACAGTTGCTGGAGTATAAAACAAGCGGTTTTATAAGAACACGCTAGCATGAATTGTGTACTGTGAATCTAAATTGGTATCGAGTCTATACTCGTGTTTAGGTTACATCACAGTCATCATCTTGCAATGATACGCCACATTTGATCAAATCAGCTGAAGTTATCATTAACAAGACTAAAATTAAATACCTATTAGAAGTATACAATTATGGTCTGTGTTGCACCAATAGTAGGCATATTCACTTAAGCACGGACAGAAAGGCAGTTCTTAAAAGCAAAGCCGACCATCGAAAATAGAAACAACACATACCTCTACTACACGACACATTGAAATAGAACGATTTGATAGAACAAACAAACGCAAATATGTACGAGCGTATAGATAGATACTCGACGCAATTATAACGTATACTAACCAAAGTGCTTGTTTGGAAACTGTACGATACGTGCTAACTATACAGTCAGTCTTGGGAGAAGGTATAAACTGCAAAAACTACCCATACGTAGTAATACACGAGGCAATAAACGAAATGCTTAGTAACTAATGATTCTAATCCAGAAAAAGGAAGATGTGAAGAAATGTGTCTGGTTCCAAATACATTTGAAATTCCTACAATATTGTCAATGTAACTTTATTAATGTGTATATCTAAAGCATTTATGGATGGCAGTAGTTGATGCGAGGCCATTACATTGTTTTGGTGTGACGCATATGTTTGTCTTTCTTGTTGCTCTGACATCGGATCAGTCATATTACACCTTCGGTTCAACTTAATGCGATCGTGTTTATTGAATGTTTCATTGAACAACACGTCGCTTATATAACCTGTCACTGTAGACTTTAATTTGGTTACTTGGCGGGCAACATACGTACGAGGTATAGTACAGTTAGGATATCTTGACGGTGACGTCATAATTTATGTGTACCTAAACGATTAAAACCATTGCTCAAATAGGTAGAGAGTTTAGTTTGGTATTCAACTGTTGGCATAAGCCTTTATACTTGTTTTTACACCGTACTAGTGATTGTTCCACTGCGTCACTGTATTTTTATCCTAACTGGACTGTATAGTTCCACTGACCTGGGTACTGTTTTATCATAACATTTACGGAAATCGTAAACTTACGATCAAATTTAAATCATTTACCATACTCATATGTAACAATTAAATGTGGTAAATAGAGTTGTAATACTTATCAAAATTAAGTTAAATAACTCCTACAAACAATATCTGCCCCCAATTTGCAGTTGTTACAGAATTATTCAGAATTTAAATTTGAACGTAAGTTTACGAATTCCGTAAGTGCGTTGATAAAACAGTGTGCCCTGTTCCATAAGGTTGTTTGTAGTGTAATGGTGAGCTTCAGTGCAACGTTAAACGTTTAACCACCAGTGCCACTTATCGTACCAGGACAGAAGTCTTACATCCAATGTTCTTAAATGTCCTTGTATGTATGTTCCTGTATGTATGTAGTGTCAACTTTATCGCTAAACGAGGATGAAATGAAATACAAAAATATTATGATACCACGCAATTTTGTTGGGCTGGGTTCAGCACGTACTTTCCTTATTGTCCAGCACGAGGCTGCTTCGATTTTTATCAAAAAAGCATTTACACTGTTTCGCTTTGATGTTGCCGTGATGGTTTACCCTGTGATGTATCAACACGATGCATATATCAGCTACAAGGACAGCGTTCGGCGTCAGGGTGATATGTGAAATGTATCATATTTTTATTTCATCGAAATCACCTGTGTTTTTGAGAAACAACATGTGTTGAAGTGACTGTCGCTGATAAATGCTCAAGAGCAATTATACATGTAAATGTATTATACCATACATTTGTATGTTGCTCACACAATGAGGAAAATAATTCTAATGCCATCCATTGTTTTAATTGAAAAGAGTTTATTCCAAAAAGAAAGGAACATTGTGGGTTTCATTATTTATTTATCAAAACATTCTGTATAGCAAAGAAATACGTATCAGGTTCTCATATTATAGTATGCATTCATAATGTTTACAGACACATAACGTATTCAAGTAAAACACAAAACAATGAATAGTAGTATAACAACATCTGTATAACCAACCGTGCATTATAGTAATGACGTCTGAGTGTCATTGAGGTGTACTATGTAAATATAGTCGACTAAAGTGAGAAGATGGCGGTTATTACAGTGTTTGCATGCGTGATTATGACATGGGTTCCGTTTTCCAAAGGTAATTGTTCAGTTTAATTTTCTAGAGCGTTTCACATAATGGCATTCTTAATTTAACACGATTTGCTTCAGAAAAAAATGCATGTATACATTTTCATCAAATCACTAAATGCAATATGTGTCTTCTGAATATCATCTTATATTGCCGTTCCTCACTGATTAAGATACCATAGTAAACGCCACATGCCCGACAGAATTTATATTAGTTGTAAAATTCTAAATCAATTCTAAATACGTTATTTTGAAGAATGTTGGATTTGTACTGAATTCTGTCGAAACTAAACAAAATTTAATGGCAGAGCCAGTCCATGAACTTGTTGATAGCCCCTCGTACATGTTCAAGTTTACGTCATAAATTATCATGTACATTGTTCTTTAACTACTGATTTTGTGAAACTTTATTCTTCGCCACATAAGCAAGAATCGACATTGCATCCTGTTTTGCAACATCAATAGACTTGTTTAGGAACGTCCCAATTTTAATGTACGTCATCGTTATTGGAAGTCCATTCAAAAATGGAACCCACTTTAAGATTTTGGCAACCAATGGCCCGCTGTCGATAGTCCGCCTTATGTCAGCTTCATCTCCAATGCCAAACCTTAGTCCAACTTCTTTTTTGAAATGGTCTTCAGAATGCAATGTCATCGCGGCATATCTCTTAATATGGTCCGGAGTTATTTCAAATTGGGTCGCGTATTCACGAAGTGTCAACATGATAATGTGCGTGAGTATTGTTAGTCCTAATCCGGGTACTGTAGACCAAACTGCCGTTTTCCATACTTCACATTTAAGGTACCTGGCTTTCATTTCTAGCATAGTGTCCGATACGGAAACAAGACCGAATATAAGAGAGCGTTGTTGTTCGATAAATGCATCATCAAGAATTCTGTTTAACAATGCCGGAAACTCATATGCATTTTTTTGGAGACAACTTATCAAAAATACTGGAATATCATGTCCAATCTTCTTTTGACAATCTTTCCTTAGTTTTGCAAGTATGTCCTTTTCGTCAAATTGTCCTAAGGATTGTAATTCTTCTCTCTCATTAGCAATGTCTTGGTCTACCTTTGTCCGTATGTAGTAAAATCGCTTATTCTGTTTGTTTACTTCGTTTGCTAACCAAATGTCATCCGTTGTAAATCTCGTTGCCGAACAAATAAGAAAGAAGTCGTACGTGAGCAAATTAATTTTGGAAGCATATTCCTCCTTTGGAAAATCCATTGTTCCTACGCCAGGCACATCCCAGAAGACAATATGCGGGTGGTGTGGATGGGGATAACGTGTGCAGTTTGCGGTCGTTTCGGTTGTGCCAACTGGTGCATATCCTTCATCCCCAGGGGACAGGTTTCTCAACGTGTTGATCAGCTTGGATTTGCCTTGTCCACTGCTCCCAGTCACACAAATATTCAAAGGCTGTAAAGGAAGCTTATCAACTTCTTGCAGAATATCTTTTATACTTTTTGGGCCACGTTTCAACAACTCCTGTTTTATATAGGCAGCCCCTAAAATGTGAAATATTGAAGAAATAAAACAAGATAGATAAGTTTGTCTGTAATAGACAACATATATAACAAGAAGCATCGCAATGTCTGTGCTAAAGAACGTAGAAAGTTACAGTTCGTAGCTTCAATCTTATTAGTTCTAGATACAGCAACTGTATAATACTCTTCACTTTATATCTAATGTGTATTTGATACGTTATTGTTGTCGTGTAATGGCTCTTTCATCGTCGGATACCCACGGTACACATTACGTACAACATGTGCGTGAAGTTAGCAGCCTAGCAGCCTTGCAGCCTAGCAGCCTAGCAGCGTGAAGTTGGCAGCCTAGCAGCCTAGCAGCCTAGCAGCGTGAAGTTGGCAGCCTAGCAGCCTAGCAGCGTGAAGTTGGCAGCCTAGCAGCCTAGCAGCGTGAAGTTGGCAGCCTAGCAGCCTAGCAGCGTGAAGTTGGCAGCGTAGCAGCGTAGCAGCGTAGCAGCCTAATTCATTTCTACAAATAAACTTCACAAGGAATCAGGCGAAACACTTAAAAAATACACGAAGTAATGTGAGTCTGTTGTTTGAAAGTTAATTAATTGGAAATAAGGGAATTTTAACAAAAAAATAATAATGTGAAATTATACGCTGCTAGCAGCGTGAAGTTGGCAGCGTGAAACTGCGACCAAGCAGCGAAACAGCGTAATATATATTTCTACTGATGAACCTCGCAACAAATGCATAAAATAACCTGAGTCTGTTGTTTTAACGTTAATTAAGTGAAAATATCGGAATTTTCAACAAAAAAATTAATGTGAAATTATACGCTGCTGGCAGCGTGAAGTTGGCAGCGATGAACCTCGCAATAAATGCATGAAATAACCTGAGTCTGTTGTTTAAACGTTAATTAAGTGAAAATATCGGAATTTTCAACAAAAAAATTAATGTGAAATTATACACTGCTGGCAGCGTGAAGTTGGCAGCGATGAACCTCGCAATAAATGCATGAAATAAGATGAGTCTGTTGTTTGAACGTTAATTAAGTGAAAATATTGAAATTTTCATTAAAAAAAATAATGTGAAATTATACGCTGCTGGCAGCGTGAAGTTGGCAGCGTAAAACTAGCAGCGTAGCAGCGAAACAGCCACATATAAGTGTGTTTTTCTGCGTTTGGAGAATTAAGCATGAAGCCAAATACGAGGGTCAGTCAAGAAAAACTGAGAGTTGTAAAATTAAGCCTTCAAAATGTATTAACAATTATATTTTCTACCAATTATCGTCAACTATTATCCATTGCGAATATTCTGATGAATTCCGGGATCGGATATAGGCTTATAAATAATGTTGCCAAGCAACCAAAGAATATCACTAAAGGGTATGCGTTCGCGCAAGCGACTGGGAGACTTATTTTGTTGTCAATACGAACGTATATTTCAACTTTATATAGCGTAATTTAGTACAACTAACATGTGTATCTTGAAGAATAGTATATATCAAAAAATAATGGGCGTTTGCTACAGAATGGTCACTAATGCTGTATGGTTTAGTTGCCTAGCAACAATTTTACCCGTATGTTATCGATTTTCTCGACATGTGTTCTTTGCGTTGCCATGGTATTCTAAAACTAATCACTGAATTCAAATTTCTGCTCCGGAGGATTATTAATGTATCTAATGGAGTCTAGTGACCATAATAGAAATAAAAACAACAAAAAAAACTTCGCGTTTGAAAAACACCATGCGTTCGTTTGGGTGGGGTTAAGTTGTGATCTCAAAACCAACAAATCAAGTGACAATTCATAGTTCCATCAAGTATATTTTCTATATTGGAGGAACAAATCAACCGTAATTAGGTATATCTGATAGATTAATGTATGACAAAATAAAAAGTAAGTTAGAAAATGTTCGATATAACTTTATGTTTCCATAGCAACGCACCATTGATTTCTACAGACAGCGCGAACGCATGCCTTCGAGTTGTCTTCTTCGGTTACCAGGCAACAAGAATCAAATTTTCATACCCAAAATTGGTATTCGCCATGACATCGATGAGATACCATATTTCACGATAATGTATATGCAATATATGAATACTTATTCTCCTGATCATTAGTCACCAACTCTCAGTTTTTCTTGTCTGACCCACGTAATTCAATACAGATGTCATATTTGGCATCCATAATTTGTGGCATGTATATTTTAAATAAGGGATGCTCAGAGACCCAATCAAACTAGAATGGTAATGACTAGGCTGTCGATACTAAATTTACTGTGCTATATACCTATATACCCAATCAAACTAGAATGGCAATGACTAGGCTGTCGATACTAAATTTACTGTGCTATATACCTATAGACCCAATCAAACTAGAATGGCAATGACTAGGATGTCGATACTAAATTTACTGTGCTATATACATATAGACCCAATCAAACTAGAATGACAATGACTAGGCTGTCGATACTAAATTTACTGTGCTATATACCTATAGACCCAATCAAACTAGAATGGCAATGACTAGGCTGTCGATACTAAATTTACTGTGCTATATACATATAGACACAATCAAACTAGAATGGCAATGACTAGGCTGTCGATACTAAATTTACTGTGCTATATACATATTATGCAAAATGCATCCATTGTAAATTTTACAAACGACTTCGACGTTTTGTCGTTGATGTAGTAAAATAGTCCGCATTGTTCAGAATTTCCCAGTATTGCACAATCAACAAATTATATGGAGTGCGGTCGTTCATTACTTTGCCAACCCTTTTTTACGTGTGTGATTTATACTATTGGTCTGTGATTTTATATTTCGTGCGTGAGTGAAGCATGTCATGTCCGTAATGTGATTTTAATTTTTTTCCTGATTAGGTTAAATACCACATTAAATTATTTCAAACTCGGTGCTACATTATCTATAGTATATTTTATGATACGCCTAAATGAATTTTACAATAAAAATACTACCGAATGATAATTTTGCAACTTCAGGCGAACACCATGCGAACCAATTTTGGTCTGAAAAAAAGAAATACATAATTATATCGAATGTATACTTAACGAATTTATAAACGCGACACTGGGGTATGTTGTTTTTCTTAGCAAACAATTCAGGTCGATGTCGATAATTGAATAGTACAGATTAAAGATATATTTGTGACCGTCATATTGGTACCAAGATAATAACAAGATGGCCCAAAGGGCCTTAGGTCGCTCACCTGTTGCACATTGGTCTAGGTATCAATACAACTTACATTCTGACCATATTTCATTAAGATTTGATCAAAAAGGTTACCTCTGGAGAGTACTCAAGGTTTTTTAAGATTTGACCTAGAGACCTAGTTTTGGATCCCACATATCCCAGTTTCGAACTAGTCCTAGATTTCATGAAGCACAACATTCTGACCAAGTTTCATGAATATTGGATCAATACGTTGACCTCTGGAATGTACACAAGGGTTTTCTAACATTTTACCTAGATTTCATGGAGAACAACATGTTGACCAAGCTTCATGAATATTGGATGAAAATGGTGACCTCTAGAGTGTACACATGGTTTTTCTTATATTTGACCTAGTGACCTAGTTGCTGTCCCCACATGACACAGTTTCGAACTTGGTCTAGATTTCTTTGAGTACGACATTTTACCACGTTTCATGAAGATTGGATCAAAACATTGACCTCTGGAGTGTACACAAGGTTTTCTAAGATTTGACCTAGTGACCTAGTTCTTGACCCTACATGGCCAAGTTTCAAACTTGTCCTAGATTACATGGAGAACAACATTCTGACCAAGGTTCTTGAAGATTGTATCAAAACGGTGACATCTGGAGTGTACGCATTATTATGTCAACTTTTCACTATTGTGCTATCGAGTTTTCACAATCATACTATCGAGTTTTCACTATCGTACTATCGACCTTTTATAGCTATGTCGCGATGGCCCTAACGGGACACCGTATTGAATATAGCAGTATAATGTATACCAAACAGTAAGATAAAGGTAAAGTTTGTTTATTATAGTGTCACCCGTATTGAAAGGGCCAGCCAATTATTCTGACTAATGAGACACTTATCTTTCATGCTTACAATACCTCCCCGAATCCTTTCTCGAAACACCGGACGCCTGACAGAGATGGGCCTACGGTAACCATTAATTTAACTAGCTGGTGACTGACCAACCGGTCTCATCAGTTTCAACCCGGCTTCCGCTGAGATTCGAACCTTCGACCTTCGACCTCCCCCTTTCTAGACAGACGCCCTAACCACTCGGACACTGTCGCGGTATACTTATTACTTATATAACATTATATTCTTCCGAAAATAGTGCCGACAATTTTTGAACTTGGATGTGCGAGTGCACATGCGTCGCTGACACTGTTAAGAAGCACGGAAATACGAGACAATATCATAATTATATGAAACACGCACCGTGCTTTCATATCAAACATCTACACATTTTTGCTACATATAAGTATCGGTTAGGTCACATTAAACCTCCACAATAAGAGTATACATACCAAATCCGTCTTCAATAGCATCTACAGAAAGACAAGTAATATACTATTATAGAAAGTCAGTAGAGTAGTGTCATACAACCATCACCAAAAAAGATGGGTCCATGAGTTGTAATTCAATGATTCAATAAGTAAAAGTAGAAAATGTGCACAAAGTGATAGTTTGAAATCACTGAAATGTACATTACCATTTGGTTACACAAGCATATGTTAGAAAGGAATCAATTGGTTTAACCTGATGATTACAGCATATTTTATTTTTTGCTAGATCTAGTAGCTTTATTTGAATTTCAAAAAAAAATATTCTTATCTGAACTCCTGTTCGGTTCTTGTTGCACTTATATAGTTTCATAATTGCGTAAAACTCGGTATAAGTTACGTATATGTATGTATTTAATTTATAATTACCACTGGAGTTATCTATGGATAGGACTATACGGTCTTCATCAGTATCTGAGGAAGAAACAATTCATTAATTCTAACATAGCATGTGAAATTAGTCTTCTTCACGTATATTAAACTAGCTGTGTTTTGTTTAAGAAAAATGGAGCTGTGCTTAATTGCGTTATAAAGTATAGTCACGAGTTTGGATGCGTAGTAAGTAAATCACGTGTGCGTAGCATCCAAACGAGTGCCTTTATTTTTTCACATAACAAAGCATTGCTTTATTCATTATTTCGAATCAAACATTGCCAATTTATAGCACAGCAAGGTATATTGACGTCGAACTACATTCTTTCCTAGGAATGTAAGCCTACCTTATTTTTAAGATTATATGACGTCAAACATGACGTCGTACATGAGTTAAACGTGACATCATCAAGCACATGTGTTTTATATAGAGGATCTTGCATGACTGCTCATTACAAAAGAATATGACACGAGGCTTTTCCGAGTGAAATATTGTTTTTGTCGTCGAGTTTAATAAAACTCGTATGTTTAATAAAACTCGTATGTAATAAGCACGAATGTAAGATTCTATTTATCACATAACATTAGAGAACGCTCGTTAACGTTCAAAACGCTGATGTACAGTAAACACTACATAGGTTCCATTCAAAATTTAGCGTCACAATGCGCGCGACGTCGATTCAAGGCACGTATTAGCTTACGTAACGTCAACCTGAACTACCAACCAATCAACGTGAAGCTAATTTAAATGTTTAATGAATGGGCTGGGGGTACATAACGATATTTCCGGCACGGCTTTTATGCGCTCCCAGACCGTCGATTATGTGATTATACGCAATAAAATTCAGGTGATTGGTGACATCACGTTTTACGTCATGTTTGGCGTCATATGATATAACAAACAACGTAACGTTCCTATGAAGGAAAGTAGAATGACGTCCTGTTTTGTTATAACTTGGCGACGTTTTAATCGAAATAATGACATTCAAAAGCACTGCTTTGTTAAGTAATAAAATACAAGCACTCGTTAGGATGCTACGCACTCGTGATCTAATTACTACGCACCCAAACTCGTGCCTATTATTTTATTACGCAACAAAGCACAGCTACATCAGTCTCATTGTCTGTGATTTCAGCAAGTAAAATGTTCTAATTCTAATTTAGCCTAAATATATGCTTTAAATACACATACACATATTCATTACTTCTTAATTAAACTTCAACATTAGATAGTATGATAATGATTAAACACTTTACAGCGTAGAACAAGATTGTGAACATTCATGTAAATATTCAATTTATGTTTATGACGAATCAGACATTTGAAAGATAATACTTGTATTCATTGAAACCACGATAACATTATACCCTTCGTCGTATGATAATGTTTTGAACTGTCATTATGAAATTGTTAATGTATGTACCTTCAGCTTTAGCGTTGTTGTCTTCACTTTCGTCATTCTTTGATATACACTCAACCAGCACTGTTAAGAGAAGCGGATTAGACATGTACACGTTTGTTTAAAACAGTTTATGTAGTGATATGGTCATTAACGTGCATACATTTTGTATATTACATTTAAGCATACGGTTACAATAAGCATATAATTTGAACACTTGCCTTGATGCTAGACGTTACTATTTGCACGCGTGTGTCTCGATATAATCCCCTTGTGATAAAAAACGTTTACTCTCAAGATACAGGGCCCTTTATAGAAAAAGCACAAACCACTCACAGGCACATATTTTGTAGGGTGTACATATGCATATTTTGATTTTATACATTCCGAAACAGTGTCGTATTATTTTGGTGTAGTTCGTATTTTTATCTGTGTATTCTGGTATCAAAATGGTGAACCCAGTTTACAAAAATGTAATGAATGGCTTTCGTATTTAGACACAAATGTCATATTAAACAAACTCAAGGTAATTATACTATACTGTTAATGCAACATACACGCACTTGGTCTCATCCTGATCTCATCATAACATTCAAATGCAGATTCGTCCAACTCAGTGGCATGATCGTCTTCCAAATCATAGACCACAGCCTCGTCATGAGAATAGCCAAACTTCTGTTTGCCTGAATACAAGATTGTAATATTAGTAACAGTTATGTATGTACATCTATCATTCATGAATTATATTCAATTGTTCGGAGGCTTTCATCTTAATAATATATTTGAACAAAAAATGAATAATCATCATGCAATATTTGCATGATTATCACCACGGAATCGAATAACAACTATAGTATTCTCATTTGTGTAGACGGCGTTATAATTTACTTTTTAAGGTAGACCTATACAATTTAAAATTATTATGTTTACAGTTACCTTCCTTTATGAATCACAGCATCGTGATATTTCGGCATCCACAGTTTGGTTATAATAAACAGATCTATTAATTTTTCCGCATGTAACTATGAAGTCGGCTCTGTGTATTGTGACATGAAACATGATGTCGGAAAGAACACTATGTTCGAGGCACAGTCACTAGGAACGAGCCGTAACACTTATTTCTTGAACAAGGATTTGAATCTATTTGTTCATAGAACACAATCTTCAATTTCATCATCTTGACATTGATTAAAGATGCGTATTTTTTTGTTGGTAACAAACACAATGTAATTTGTTATCAACTTGATCGCGAACAAAACAAACAGAACAAACGTCAACTTATCTCTATCCCTACACTGTGAACCCAAACATTCAATTTATGTACAATATGTGAGCACTTTTTTGCAATATAATATTGAACACGTAATACCAGTAAACTTTCAAAAAATGAACGCTGCTGGTCACATGTAGAACACTATTGTATATAGGTTTTGAATGTTCTGTGTATATGAATGGTGGTGTTCAGATTTTAAACACCATTGTTTTGAACGAAGGTTTGAACCAACACATATTCAATACTTGAATATGAACGCCATAGCTGTCTTTTGTTGACGCTCGTCATGATGCTTGTCGGTAGGGCATATTAACTAACGTCTTAGTGCTACGTGTTTATAAGCCAAGCTAACAGAGTGATCTATCATCTAAATAAATCTACTTGCCATGTTAAACTGTTAAAACGGGCTGGTCAACCTATCATCTAGATATGTCTACTTGCCATGTTATATCGTTTACACTGGGTGATCTTACTATCATTTAAATATGTCTACTTGCCATGATATATTTTTAAAAATGGCCTGTCAAACTATCATTTAAATGTATCTACTTGCCATGTTTTATTTTTAAAAATGGCTGGTCAAACTATCATATAAATGTGTCTACTTGCCATGTTATATCGTTTACACTGGGTGATCTTACTATCATTTAAATATGTCTACTTGCCATGTTATATTTTTAAAACTGGCCTGTCAAACTATCATTTAAATGTATCTACTTGCCATGTTATATTTTTAAAACTGGCTGGTCAAACTATCATTTAAATGTATCTACTTGCCATGTTATATTTTTAAAACTGGCCTGTCAAACTATCATTTAAATGTATCCACTTGCCATGTTATATTTTTAAAACTGGCCTGTCAAACTATCATTTAAATGTATCCACTTGCCGTGTTATATTTTTAAAACTGGCTGGTCAAAATATCATCTAAAAACTTGACCTAGTTTACAATAATGGGCAGAAAGAGGCCAAAAATATATATTGTTAAAACTGACTGGTCAAATTATCATCTAAATATGTCTACTTGCCTTGTTATATTGTTAAAACTGGTTTATCAAATAATCATTTAAACATGTCGATTTACCATGTTATATTGTAAAAACTGACTGGTCAAACTATCATCAAAATACATGTATGTCTACTTTCCACGTTATATTGTAAAAACAACGTTTTACATGTATAATGTCCATAAAAAAGTGAACCTTTCAAGACATCACGTTATTCTGTTAAAACGCATGTTATATTGTTGAAACACCATTTGACAATGACATACATGTTAAATTGTTGAAAAACTTGCTTACTGATAGAGGAATGTGTTAACTTTTCAAAGCGCAAAGTACAAAAAGAATGAATATTGGGAAGTAAGGCACATTTTTTCTATATAATATTATGGATGCATTAAAAATTGATAATTATGTCAACATTTTTCTTAATAACCATCGGTATGATTTCAAAATGATGTCACTAAAGAATTTCTTGGGTTACTCTCTATCTAATTCCTAAACAATAGTTAATGGAACGCCCTAGCTGTCTTACGAAGACCATTTTCTGTTTTTTTATGGATTTTTTATGTTATGTGGTTTTTTTGTTTCCTTGCATAATATAGAAACTACATAACAATATGAATAATCAATAACAAAATCCAGATAGCATAATAAAGAATCAACGTAACATAATAAAGAATCCACATAACATAATACACAATCCACATAAAATAATACAAAACCCACATAGCATAATAAAGACTCCACATAAGAAACAGACAATGGTCATCGTAAGACAGCTAGGGCGTTCCATAAATAATTATTCATCCAAAGACATGGTTGACATGGGATGAATCGTTTACTGTAAGCACAAAACAAGTCAACTCCTGATACAAGGCACAACAATAGAACACGCAAATATCACGAAAATGTACATTTTGCGAACTACACCACATGACGTCATGTTATGTGGCCCCGCTCAGTGCCCGCATTATTTTAGATAGCAACACAGTCCGGATAATCATGAATACCCCCTAGTAATCCTGCAAGCATAAATTTAAAAAATGAGTAACACATACATGCTTGTTCGAATGTTTGGTAATCTTTGAATTTGATCACGCATTTCTTTCCACTTCTTTCATCCTTCACTCGATATCGTTTATGAACTCCACCTTCTGCCATCTTCACAAACGAATGAATTTTGAATACACACTGATATGCGTTATCTTGAACTATTTTTAACATGTATAGTTTGAGTATATGCAGATGTATATACCCCCTAATCGTTCATATCTTGTAATGAGTAACCTCAATTAATAGCGAAATTCAGTTCAGTAAGGTTTCGTAAATACAAAGATAATTTTGTTATTGCATGTGATATGAAATAATTAATGCGCTGCATACATCGGAGATTTCCCTCAAGCTCATAGTCTCTTCTTCTAAATACTGACCATCTTCGTCAGGTTGAAGCCAGAGTTAGGTTGGGCGCAACGTTACCAATTAGAACCACAGGTAACAGAATCGTTGAAAAAGAAATAAAAAATGAAATTGAAAAAAAAAATCTCGAAAAAAATGACTGTACCATACAGACAAACAATTCCGAACCTCTATTGGTTATGATCTCGAAGATAGACTAGGCTGCCTAAGCTCTCTGTGTATGATTTTCCAGTCTGATATGTAACTGTTCTTCAGCAGAGTCTTTGTTTCCACATATTTATATTAATATACTACATAAATGTATGAATTCTTGTTATAATTATGTGTTTTCGAGTTTGCTTCTGTTGCCAGTATGGGGGCAACTTCATTCTAGACATGCCTATAAATGGAAGTATTATATTATACAACAGTGTAATGTAATGTTGAGACTTACTGCAGCTGCTGTGTTTGTGTACCTAGTGGCCCCGTTGAGAGTACGCTAAGGCCGTTAGAAAAAAATGGTTTGTCACTTTTCCCTTTCACTTAGACATTTATGGTGCGTGGTTGTGGTAGAGGAACAAATGCCAGTTTAGGCCTCTATTTTTGGAGTTACCCTACCATTCATTTTAACAAGCTGAGTCATACCTTAAAATGTTCCTAAATGTTTGTACTTTATGACAAGGGTAATTTTTTACCATACTCATGGTGGCATTCTGAGAAATCCAAGATGGCGTCCAAGATGGCCGCCCAAAAAGTAAACATCACCTTTTGTCAAATTACAGCCTCTGGGACATTTGATATGGCATTTATTATGGGAATAAGTTGTTTTTACAATAGAACGTATGTTGCTCATGTCATATTAGGTGATTTTGGTGGAACTTTGGTGTCATTTAATTTTTTTTCATCATATTTATCGCCAAATAAAGGCAAAAAATAGGGGGTAGGGGTAAGATTTTTAACTACCCAGGAATTGTTTTACGATACATATAGCATTTCTGTTGTTAAGTTTATCCTATATAGTTGGAGGAATGTCAATATTTACAAATACCGTAAAATAAAGGTACTTTAATGATGACAATTGACAATCAAAGTGGGTGGGGTACGATTTTCTTAAAATCTGAAAAGTGGTAATATTTTACTTTTGATACATATTTGAGACACTATACCATTAATTGGTTTAGTGTTCACACTCCTACAGTTAAGAAAGTTGGCATTATGTGTTATTTATGTATTGTTAACTAATATTTGATGCATTTACTCAATATTTTCCCTGATTTGGTTCCAAAAAATGACAATTTCCTTAGGCGTATGGGTAATTTTGGTAATAATGAAAACCCTTCCAGCGATGGCACGAACTAAACTTGTTGACTAACTTTATGAAATTATAAAGATGAATTTTAGCATTAGTGAACTTGTTACAATATTTGTAACAATATGGCCTTTGTCAATATTAATGTCAAATTCTGAAGGATTTTCAGAACTTGCAATATGTATATATAACCACAAAAAGATACATGTAAAATGTACTGACAGGACTAAAGTATATATTTAACAAAAATAACAAAATACGAACACTATCTTGGTTCTTTGATATAAGAAAACATTGTTACATTGTGTAACCATTGCATCCGGGAAATATGGTTTCCAATATGGCCGCCATCATCTTCACATATATACAAACAAATATAATGTTCATAAGACATAATTTATAATCCAGCCAAATTCGTATTGAAAGTGAAACTAATTGCAACAGAAACATGTTTGCGTTTTAAAAGAAATTTATTCATAAGCTGATCAACAGAAAAAAGTCCTTACAAATGCAGTTTGGAAAGGTGAAAAGTCCAAGATGGTGTCCAATATGGTTGCCACGAATGGTGAAATGCATAAACTCTAAATAGTAAATGACAAAGTGATAATTTCATAAATAGATATAATGACCACATACTTGGATTGAAAATGTTTATTAACTAGTGGTCATCATATTGCATTTCAACAGCAACTACAGTAAGTGCAAGGTCAAGGACTTTTCAAGGTTAAAATGGGAAAAAATTAAGTATACATATTTCTTTTATATTTGTGTTGACATAATATACATTCCTGCCTTTCAATATGGTATAAACTAAGTTGTTTAGAATGTATTTCTTCAGTAGAAATTGTATGTTTTATTTAGAACATTACAGCTTAGTGATAAAAGCCATTTTAATAAAAAAAATGATACCCAAGGAATCTTAAATTGATGGTTCATATCATCAATATATGTTATTATTACATTAGCTGTGGCAGTATTACCATTAAATGCTGCAAAGTATGTACTGAATTTAGTTTTAATTTAAAGTTACTCAAACCAATATCAATTAATGACCATTTCAAGGTTCAAATTCTAGACACCTTCAAATTTGTTGGAACTTTAGACTTATATTAGGTTATGTGGGACTCATGCATGCTGGAAATAATCATACAATCCAATATATGGGGACTCAAAGTTCCAAAGAGTCATGGTATATCTTATGAGGGACTTGCCAATGTTGAAAACTGTCACTATGGGGACTCACCAGTGTAGCAAACAGTATTCCAAGGTCCTATGAGGGACTCGTTAGTATTGAAAGTTGTCATCCTTGGTTCTATGGGGGACTCAGAAGTTAAGAACAATTTATCGTATGCCATATTTGCAAATCGCAAGTGTTGGCACTTGTCATTCAATGCCCTGTGGGGACTCGCCAGTGTAGGCTATTGTCATATAAGTCTAATGAAGGTCTCAACAGCGTTAAAAACTGTCATTCGGGTCTATATGGAGAACCCATCAGTGTTGGCAACTGTCATTCTAGGCCCTGTGGAGGATTCTCCAGTGCTGGGAACTGTCTTCCAAGGCCCTATGGTGGACTCTTCAGTGTTAGGAACTTCATTCTAGGCTCAATGGAGGTCTCAACAGCGTTGAAAACTGTCCTTCTGGGCAATATATTGGACCCATTGGTGTTGGAAACTGTCATTATAGGCCCTATTGAGGACAATCCAGTGCATGGAACTATCTTCCAAAGCCCTATAGAGGACTCTGAAGTGTTAGGAACTGTCATTCTAGGCCTAATGGAGGTCTCGACAGCATTGAAAACTGTTATTTTATGCTTAATGGAGGTCTCCACAGCGTTCACAACTGTAATTCTAGGCCCTATAAAGAACTCTCCTGTGTAGGGAACTGCCTTGCAATATGCACAATGGATGACCCTCCAGTGTCGGGAACCATCATTATAAGCTCAATGGGGAATCACCAGTGTAGGGAACTACCATCCTATGTCCTATGGGAGACACATCAGTGTTGGGAACAGCCATTCTGTGCATTATGAGGGCCCCTCCAGAGTAGAAAACTGTCATTCTATGTATTATGAGGGACCCTCCAGTGTAGGGAACTTCCATCCTATGTCCTATGGGAGACACATCAGTGTAGGAAACTGTCATTCTATGTATTATGAGGGACCCTCCAGTGTAGGAAACTGTCGTTCTATGTAATATGAAAGACTCTCCAGTGTAGGGAACTACCCTCCTATATCCTATGGGAGACACATCAGTGTAGGGAACTACCATCCTATGTCCTATGTGAGACACATCAGTGTTGGGAACAGCCATTCTATGTATTATGAGGGACTCTCCAGTGTAGGAAACTAACATCCTATGTCCTATGGGAGACACATCAGTGTAGGGAACAGCCATTCTATGTATTATGAGGGACTCTCCAGTGTAGGAAACTAACATCCTATGTCCTATTGGAGACACATCAGTGTAGGGAACTGCTATTCTGCGTATTATGAGGGACTCTCCAGTGTAGGGAACTACCACCCTATGTCCTATGGGAGACACACCAGTGTAGGGAACTGTCTTCCTATGTGTTATGAGGGACTATCCAGTGTAGGAAACTAACATCCTATGTCCTATGGGAGACACATCAGTGTAGGGAACTGCTATTCTGCATATTATGAGGGACTCTCTAGTGTAGGGAACTACCACCCTATGTCCTATGGGAGACACACCAGTGTAGGGAACTGCTATTCTGTGTATTATGAGGGACTCTCCAGTGTAGGGAACTACCACCCTATGTCCTATGGGAGACAGACCAGTGTAGGGAACTGTCTTCCTATGTATTATGGGGGACTCACCAGTGTAGGGACCTATCTTCCTTTGTATGATGGGGGATTCACCAATATACCAACTGTCAGTCTGTGTAATACAACGGACTCACAAGTGTAAAGAACTGTCTCCCTGTCTATTATTGGAATTTATCAATGTTGGCAACAGCCATTTTAAACCATATTAGGATTCACCATTGTTGGGATCTGTCATCCTTAACCATAAGGAAAACTGGTAAGTGTGGTAAGAAGTCAACCAGTGTCATAATCTTGCACATACAGAGAGGGGGCAATAAAAACATGAACAATTACCTTCATATTAATGCTAATTTGGCTGGATTATGAATAATATAATATATATACATGGAGATGATGGCCGCCATATTGGAAACCATATTTCCGGTTGTCATGGCTAAGAAATGTTTTCTTTTATCAAAGAAATTAGCTGTACTTGTACATTGTTTAAGAAAGTGATATGAACATAAGACATTTATTCCTGTACATTTTACCTGTTTGTGTGCATGCATACATATTGCAAAAAATCCTTCAGAATTTGACATTTGACCTCTAATATGACCTTGACATCAATGTTGACAAACCTTGTATTGTTACAAATTTTGTTACAAGTGCACTAATGCTAAAATCCTTCTTCATCATTAACAAGTCCAGTCTATGCCATCGCTGAAAGGGTTTCACTATTAACAAAATTACCCCTACCCTAAAAAATTGTCATTTTTTGGGCCAAATCAAGACAAAAATTGAGAAAATGCTTGAAATATTGATTGAAAGATGCATAAATGAAACATATATCAACTGTCCTAACTAAAGGAGTGAGAAAACGTAAACAATTTATGTTATAGTGTCTCAAATATGTATCAAAGGTTAAATATTACCACTTTTCAGATTTTAATAAAATCGTACCCCACCCACTTTGATTGTCAATTGTCATCATTTAAGTACTTTTATATTGTATATTTGTAAACATTTTCATTTCTCCCAATTATATAGCATATACTTAACAACAGAAATGCTATATATGCGGTCAAAATTTTCCTGGGTTGTTAAAAATCTTACACCTACCCCCTATTTTTTGCCTTTATTTGGTGATAAATATGATGAAAAAAATTAAATCACCCCAATGTTCCACCAAAATCACCTTATATGACAAGAACAACATACATTCTATTGTAAAAACGACTTATTCCCATAATAAATATCATATCCAATGTCACAGAGGCTGTAATTTGATAAAATGTGATGTTTTCTTTTTTGGACGCCATCTTGGATTTCTCAAAATGCCACCATGAGTATGGTAAAAAATGTCATGGATCGTAACGCACAATCATTTAGGAACATTTTAAGGTATGACTCAGCTTGTTAAAATGAATGGTAGGGTTCAACCATTTTTACCTGGAATTGTTCCCCTACCATTGTTCTGAAGACTTGCATCTTGGTTCTTTAGTTGGAACATCATTTGTCGACTGGTAGAGACGGCGAGACTGTGAAGCGTGTCAAATATACCTAAACAACATCATATGCTGTCCCTTCAGCGAATGTTTATAATTATCCAGTTGTGAGCTGGATGACGGTTTTGAAGTTCTGTTGTGTTTCATCCAAATGTTATTGTCCTTCCTTCAATTTCTAGAACTACAAAACGTTACTGACCTGAATTTCATAGCATCCTGTTCGGAATCAATGTGTCAGGTATTAGACATCTTGTCTATGTGCCCATATTCGTACTACCTTGACATTATAGTTGAGACATTTTCGTTTCCAGTCTGATTGTGTTTCGGCTTTTAAGTTGGCGTTTTGTGTAGTCTGGATGAAATGTCGTAGATTTGGAATCGAAAACCACCTGCTAATGAATGTCAAATTTAAATATTAGAAATCTGCGAACATGGTTGCAAGCGTAATCAAACTCCATTCATTTATAAACTTGCATAAACGAAATACGTTTCGATGACATACAAATGAATCATTATAATTTGATTACAGGTCAAGATGAAACATTAAATGCCACATTGACCGAATCCTACATTTATTCTCCTGGCTATTTCACCGGTGGATATGAAAAGTAAGTAGCAGTTACTGATGAAATTGACCTAAAACAACCACTTGCTTTATTATTGTTGCGTTTTGCTTCTAGGATGCTACTGCCTGATTATGTAAACAAGAGTCATTTTAAACTAATACTTTGTGACCGTTGTGTAACTGAAGTTAATGAAGAATGTTACTGTAAAGGGCGAACCGTATCCGATGCCACAGAGGCAAATCACCTACGCAATCTGTGAATTGAAACTAGGCTGACTCCTGCGTTGGTGACCTAGCCGCCGTAACTGTGTGGCTTTGGGTTGGCTGTGCACTACAGTATTTAATTACATGGTATCAGTCCAGTGATATACAGTCTATTCTACCAGAACAAGCACTATCCTATTATGGAGAACACGAATGACATTCGTAGACCGATTCTGGTGGATATTTTAGGGAACTATCTGTTCATTCAAGTGACTAACACTAGACAATCCTTTTACCGCCATATACACTGTGACAAAACGTGATATTATAATACTTCTCTGCTATTATTACCAGAATTTCATTTATTGGAGTAACCATTCGGATCCTGATTGTTATATTATGAAGTATGTCATTTTATGATTTTTAGTGATGTCCGTTATGATTACCTTATAACGACTCCGTATATCAACCATACAATTATATTCACTATGCCTTTCTGTGAGATGGAAGAATTCATTGAGAAGTACGGCTGTCAGGATTGGATGGATATATACGATGGTAAGTTCTGGTTGGTTCGTGTAACCCATTAAAGTACAAGCAGTTATTTCCAATTATGCCAGTTGTTTTGGCGAAGGGACAACAATTAGAAACACCGAACGTGGCCTTTATTTGCCAGTCAGCTTTGTGCTGAATATGACAGGCATATGTGTGTCTCCACCCGGTTTTGAACCTGGGTCGGTGTATCAGGCGGCAAGCACGCTTACCACTGAGCTACGGAGGCCATACATAGAAGACACAAGGAATCTGAATGCGCTGCCCTTGCTTATTTAAAACATATTCCTTGGATGCTTTAACGTGCCCGGTGTACAGCACCTATACTCCTGACCCTCCCCCGGTTTGCCATCCAGTTTGTCTCTGTTTGAGGGAAACACATTTTGTGTTATCATTTGGAAATAACTGACATTACGCCATAGCACTTGTCGCACCACCTGATTGTCGAAGGCTGTTTGGTCAAGGTTTTCAAGCCATTGGACCATGTGATTATAATTTAGCGTAGAAATTTATTTAAAGGGTATTGATTGATAACTGGTGTAATGTTAATCATCTTGTATATCTTCCAGGAATAGATGACCAGGCAGCGGTTCTAGTCGGCAACTTTTGTTGTCAAACAACGAGTCTTTCAGTCAATCAAAGCACTGGAACAATGTTATACTTGGTATTTCAATCTGACGATGATGTGGGAGCACGTGGATTTAAAATGAGCTTCATTTCCGATGGTCCCATTACAAATGATACTGTGTCCAATGTTACTGGTAAGTTTATTGATAAAACGTAAAATATTAATATGTAATTGCAATCTAAACTAAACTTAATCTTCCAATGTGACTATTATGCATCATCATCAGATCATAGTATTCCTCTTGCACTGCATGCTACTTGTTTCTGCCGTTTCTTTTGCGATGAAGGAATGGGAAACCAGCATAGGATATTGCATTTTGAGTTAGTCATATACCATAGTCACCACCCAGCCGGACGCCAGACGATATCCACACATGTACATGACTAAACGCGTCATGCACACGCCGGGTGTCCATGACAAAGGGTGCCTGATGATCGTTCGCTGTCCGTCCGTCGTCGGGGGGATATCGCCCAATCAGCGGATTATCACCAATAAGTACGCAATCCGACGACAATCCGATAGGAATTGTATGACCCATATACCAAATCACTTGTGCTTAGTAAAAGTTCATTATACATATCTAAAAAATAAGATGCAATTTGATACATACTAGTATTTTCGTTGCTTTTGACTGTCAATAGAGAGTGCCTGTCCACCATGTGTGTCACTGGTGAGGTCTGGCTTGTAGAAGGTGTTTGACACAACTTGTGATCTTTTATTGATGGTTATACTACAGTACAGCATACGCTTGCGTACTCATATGGCGCACTTTCTGTCTATTTTCAGCTGAAACTATCAGTATCTGGAATATTTACATGTTGACTATAGTTGGCGGGGCTTACGGGGGCCTGAATCTTATTCTCTGTGTTATCTGTCTTGGTTATATAATGAAGAAACCAGCGGTTAAACCTGTTGGGGAACCTGACCTTATTGGGGCAGCCTAAAACGTGCAAAATAGTTAGCAGTCAACAGGATTCCGAACACCGACCGAGACGTAACAAACACACAAACGTTGAGATTATTCATGTCTTTATTGCTTGCATAAATGACTATTCTACCGAAAATGCAACATTTTTCTTAACTTCGAAGCACGGTTTTACGGAAAAAACATGGTGTACATTTGTAATTGCATTAATTCGTACAAAATCACTTATATATCAACAATTTCATATATTTACATTTTCATGATCTTGGTTACCGCGATAAGACAAATAATCGCAACAGATAATATCTGAGTTTGTATATTTTATGTTAAAGTGTATAGAGCTATATTCTAACATTCATCTAATGTCAAAATAATTACTTGCATCGTTTTTTGTGTGATACTAGACTACCTTAATGGCAAATTAAAACTTTGGATGGGTTCCGTGTACTTTGATACAATCGTCGAAAATAGACGATTCTTATAGTTTCATAGGGTGTTCTAGAACACTTTCGTATGAAAATGGACAGTTTGCATGTCAAATAAATGACAGAGAGTGTTTCTGTTAAAACTGAAGCAAAACATATCTAATGGATATGAAAGCATAATTGTTTTTCAGTTTTTGAAACGTTTTTAAAACATATCGTCCGATATAGCTCTATACACTTTAATGAAATAATTAACTAAGTCTTTAACTTAAGGTGAAGTTTGATGGTAATCTTACGTTATAACCTTTCGAGTTATTTACAAATGATGGGTTTTAAAATAATATAACATATATGAATCACATGATATACACGTTTCATTACCGACCGATAGCTGTACAGCAATATGTCTAAAAAAATTCGCCTTAGACCATAAATATTATACTCTAAGGGAAGTACCTCTTGCTAAATTGTGAGTTTGTTTTACTAGTCCAGTCATTTTAACTTTTAACCTCAAACAAATTGCAAAACAAACAGTTTTGTGTTTATATAGTGCGTAAAGCTATCCTTAGCAATGTACAAAATGTCTTAATTGAATATTTGTGGGACTTTTAGAGATATTTACAAATATATTGAATTGTCACATGTTTTCGCGATATTTGTCACTTTTGATGTAAATAAATCTTGACTTGTACCAGTAACTTATTTTTACATCGTGCTTAGAGGTCGCAATTTTGGTCTGATTTTTATGAAACTTGGTAGCAATGATCATCGGAAGCTAATCTAGGTAAAATAAAATTTTGAGTTAACTGGAGCCAAAATCTAGGTCACTAGGTCAAAATATAGAAAAAACAAGATATAGTCACCAGGGGTCGCAATTTCGACCTTACACTTGTGAAGTTTAGTCACAATGATCACCTTACAAAAATCAAGGTCATGTATGAAATTGGATTAACCTGAGTCAAAAACTAGGTCACTAGGCCAAATTATAGAACAAATCTTAATAATGCACCCTTTTTACCTAATCTTTATGAAACCATGCCACATGGATCATGAAGACAAAATGTAGGTCAAATTCATTATTTACCTGTCATGAGTTAAAACTAGGTCACTAGGTCAAATAATAGACAAACCTTCATGCGCCAAAAAGTCGCATCAATTATTTTAACCTATTGACCTAATTTTGACCCAAATAACTCAGTAACATACTTGTCTTAGATGTTTTGATATGAGCATTGTGACCAAGTTGCATAAATATTAGACCAACATTGTGAATTTTGTACCTACACAACGTTTACCTTTGATTTTAACTAGCGACCTACTTTTGACCCCGGATGACCCAATTTATAACGTTGACCTAGATTTTGTTGATATTATTATTGTGACCAAGTTTCATAAATATAAGGTCAACATTATGACCTCTAGCGACTACACAAGGTTTTGCAACAATTTGACCTAGTGACCTAGTTTTTTACCCTTGATCATTCATTTTCTACCTTGGCCTAAATTTTGTTCAGATGATCACTTTGACCAAGTTTCATAATCATAAAGTCAAAATTGTGAATACAAATGCAATTGTGGACGAACAGACAAAGAGAACAATCACTATTTCTCAAGAATCGATAGATTCGTATACATTTTGTATATTGTCTGTATTGTATACTGTCCAAACACAAATATTCTTTTTCCATAAGACATACATGTATACAACACATAGTATGTGTAAATATTAAACAAATTGGATTAATATTAAATAAATTAATAAAACTTTTGTTTCCCCTTCCAAGTGCTATTTTGAGTCATTTTGTCGACAATCGAATGGGTAGTATACCAACACGTAGACTGGCATATATATGAAAAGTAAATTGTCTGATGATAAAATCAATATTTGTATTCGATAGAAGAAGGTTGTATCTTTCAGAAAATATAAGCTTTAATGTGCAATTAGTAAATATTTAACGACTTACACGGGAATTGTTAGAACTTAAAATTCCCAATGTAGTATGAAATAAGGAAAATGCTGAAATTGCTACCAAAAGTGACCTTAAACATGTCGATGTTTTTTTTTATTTTCCCCACTGAACTCGCATATTTGACGTTTTGTCTGTAGTCGATAATAGTCTGTAGATGATGAAAATGCAAAGAAACTCTGTTTTGCAATTTGTTTGAGGTTGACGATATTTTTTAGCTTCAATGACTGGACTATACTGGTAAAACATGTTTGTCTATAAAATTCGTTGTGTTATCTAAATTGAATTATTATTCCAACGGTTCCGTTCAGTGCATTGCCGAAGTTGTTGAACACCAACATGCGACTGCAATTGTGATGTTGGCAATTATAACACCATATACGAGAGGTGTTTAACTTATTTATGAACAAACCATGAACACCGATTGTGCAATATTGAATGAAAATAATTGAAATATCTTTTTTAGACCTTGCGAGAAAATGTTTTAAGTTGAACATATGATCATCATACATTGTATATTTCATTTGGTTAAAGCTAAAAACAACAATTTAGTAGATGATGATGTTTTTCCTGTTTTTAAGGCAAAATGGCCCTTTTATAAGCATCAAGAAAGTGTCGGTAATTTTTTATTTTGCATTTTTAATGAGAACATCAGTAATATTTGTGGTAAGACGCGTTATTAAATTTCTATTTCCAGAAATTGTGAAATGGCACCAAAAATTGAAAATTGCCCAACATTGCCAAAACCTACACTATAAAGTTAAATTGGTTTTATGATATCTATGATGAATCCATTAGCAAAACGTGGAATAGTACCACAGATAGGAGTGTCCATAGAACCTATCAGTGACATTATTTCGAAACAGTTTAATGCATAGTTCTGGGAAAATGCGAAGTTCTTACGCTGAAAATCAAGAAAAACATGCCTCGCAGCCAAAAGTCTTGGAATCTAGAAATGCGAAATAAACAACATTATGTGGAAAAATTGTTTCATTATGGGGAAGCAATGCTAAATCTTGAAGAATGTTATGATAGATTATGGTATGCTATTTTAGAAAAGGTCAAAGGGATAGGGAGAAGTTCATGTTTGTCCAGCATTGAATGTTCGCGGCCGTTTTCATGGAAAGGCATGTGGTTTGTTGTTATGGAAAGACGCGCATCAAAATCAATATCAAATTGACGAAATTGAAAGCTGTGGTCTATGTACGAACGGTTTCAAATCAGGTTTTCAACAAAAAAGTGTTACGTATCGTTCCTAGTGACTGTTCCAAGAACATAGTGTTTCGTCCGGATTCAGCTTCAAGTCACCATATACAACGCCAAATAAAAAAAACTTAAGAATATAACTTTGATATATATTATAACCAAACAGTGGATGTCGAAGTCTTCTCATGCTTTAACAATATAATTTTCCATCTGGTTGATACTAAAACAACGATTAAAGAAGGAAAATGTAAACGTAATTATTACGTGTTGTGGACCTTCAAAACGCAAATAACAACACCGTCTATCCTAATGCTGATTATGATTTAACCGTAACGTATTGTCAATTTATAATTATTATATATACTTCGTGATACACTATTTTACACAATATAAAAGTTTTTATTCAATTTCATTGTTAGAGTAACAAAATATCGATGTTCATTTTCTGTTCATAAATAAGTTGAACACCTCTCGTATAAAAAGACCGTTAGAATCTATTTGGAAAGCAGTTTCATTTAAACTGAATGCTGTTTTGTCCATAAAACATAATATATTTAGTTAAAAGTCCATTTTCAGAACATAGTTCAAGCGCGACGTAATTTGATGACGTCATCAGTCGCTTGACGTTATGACGTTATCGCGACGTTGTATTGTTGTTACGTTGCTAGGACAGACATATTTGGACGACACAGCCGTGCGTATTGGAGATGTATCATAAATAGAAAGGTAGGTGCATATTTAGTATGTTGTTTCAGGAAAAATATCGAAGCAGTTGCTCCTGGGATACCTTTTATTAATTTTCTGGTTTCTAGTTATAGATACTTCACAGTATATCTAGTAATCCCGATAGCCTACACATCTTCTCAGTTCAGTAGTTTATTTGTGCGGGTTTTTTCTATCTTTTATGGCTGAGGCGGGGCTGAAAACCAACGCTGGCACGGATTTCATAGCATATATAACATCGGAATTCCGGGAGGATTTGCTCTAGTCCTACATCTAATTGATTATAATTGTATTCTATTATTTTTTATGTCATTTTACATTGTGTGTATTTTAATAGTTTTTTTTGGTAAATTCCAAAGCTATTAGTTACAAAATTCGCCCCACACCTGTAGAACTGTGCGTCCCTGGATAATGTCTTCACCGTCGGAAGTGGCATCTAGCCAGTGACCATGTATAATAATAGAATTATTCATAATCGTATAATACACATGCATTGTACAACATTATGCTGTTGTCATAACTTCAATTAGTGGTTATGAATATTTCATGCATCTCTCGTTTTACCGATACGGTATTTAACATAACATAACATACGATCCCCGTATCTTAAATAATCGTCCCTTTCGCCGATGCTGATTCTACCGACAGTCTGTGAATATTATCGCCTATTACTAATTAATGAGAAGAATATTAATTAGCACGATGTTGGTAAATGATATCCAGTGACAACATTACATGTTGTGATGTAGAATCTACCCGATGTCTTAGTTACCAACAAAACAACGCAATGGTGTTTGCCCAAAGATTTAAATCATAGAAAACATAATCATTGAGACTTTTTATACCGGCAGTGATTTTTTTCTCCAGACGGAACTGTAGAAAATATTGTTAAATAAAAAGGTGTATTGATTTGTTCTGTTAATGGACAATTACTGTAAAAAATATAATAAAAACATCAATAATATAATAGTGATTCGAACGGGTGTTGATTCTACTTTGAAGCTGATACACAAAGGTAGGATTTCGTTATTACTATAGATCTACAACGACCTTCGAAATATGACCCCTGGACCAGTCCATATACCAAGGTTGAAACGATATTTACCGTTATTTTATGAAAACATACGGATAGATTTGAGAAAATCTCCCTTTAGTTGCACTTGGCAACGTGGCTTAGTGGATAAACTGTTCTCTTGTCAGAAACATACTTTTATATAGACTGTGGGTTCGAGTCCGCTGCTATACTCATTTACAATAATTAAATTTCTGTATCAATATTTTTTTATCGTTTTACATTTATATTTTAATTCTTAATATTTAATTAATTTTACGTTTTATAACTAATAAAACACGCTTTGTGTCCTTAACATTTTTTTAGTCTGGATATTGTATTTATTGCGTCATTGGCTTCGCTGCAATCACCATTTTAAGAATTTTCAGTAGAAACGTCACAATTAGCTAATGGTGTATGTTGTCAGTTGTCTGTGTGATCGTCTATTTTGTTCTTTCCAGTGTGAGTTCAGACCCACTAACGAACAGTTTTTTTATTTAATAAACTTATGCTTACATTAATGCTATATGCATTCATTGTATTACCTGATTTTGATCACATATCATTATATTTTTCTATTCATAGTTTGCGTCGTTCTTTTTTCAAATATTCATTATATCAATTATACAATGTGTCAGAATCAGTGTAAGTATCAATTGAATTACAAGTTACGACGCTGAGACAACCTTATATGCAGTCTATATGTTAGCTCTTGTCAGTCTGACAACCCCCTCTCACACACTGACAAGCGAAAACTTCAGTTCTTTTTTCTTCTCATCCATACAAATCCTATGTACGTTCTCGATGAGATCTTTCGCGTCTTCGCTATATCTATGTACCAGCTATGGCATATTTTTATGTGCTTTTATGCACTGAAACTTTTATAATTATGCATCTCTTTGTAAATAGACAAGCACGAAAAATGTTTGCCGAGCAAAATTTAAAAAATACATAGTGGAACTCATTCGTTCAGTTTGGAAGTTCACGTATTCACAGTAGCTTAGCCGACTGCGCTATGCGCTCTGCTTGATATGTGAATTCTTAATGCATGCTTTATTAGTAAATACACCACTAAAACCTGAATTACTCGAAAGTTAAAAGTACATTTACGCCCGATCTACAGTACGCTGTAAATCGTAAATGATTACAATGTGTATATGTGTACATATTCGTATAACTTTGTGCATTCATGTACAGCACTTAAATAAACAATATGCTCCGGCAGGGTTGCACTGTATTATTAATACAACTGTCTATGAAACAGATTCTTGTTTTATGTGTAGGGGCCCTAATACTTAATATCACACATAAAATGTTAGTTCTAAATTTACCAAATTTGATATCACACCAAGAAAGGACTACCTCAATAGTAAGACAACGTTCACCGGTCTACTCAAAATGTTTAGCACTCAATTTGACCTTGATAATATACAACCTACTTATATCCAAGATTTGTGCTATCGAGGTTTTACTGTACATAGTAACTCCAAAGTTCTGTTGCTACTTAATCCCTTTCTTTTTGATCTTTTGATTAAGTTTTAGTAATAGTTTTCCCAGGCTGTCGTATAATTTGTACATGAACTTACGGGTATTTATGCCTAGTAAAACATTCTGATCTCCTCTGTTTTTACCGGAGACAAACTGAAATGGCCGAGTTTTTACGATTGCTAGTAAAAGTGCACGTTCCTTGGAGTGACGGACTATTTTTGAATTAGGTCCCGTCTGACCTATCCTGCGAGTAGCATAATGCATGTATAACGATCGGTACAGTTTGCTAAAATAACATCTTTCACAAAAAGTTTATATTTAGTATTAAATTTTCAGATTAAAATATTTTTTAAAATAAAATATACGCAACGCATAAATAAATACGTGCAGTTCATTGAAATTGTTCATAAAATTTGTAAATAATTTTCTTTTAAAAAATTAATGGCAGCGGTGGGATTCGAACCCACGCCTCCGAAGAGACTGGTGCCTAAAACCAGCGCCTTAGACCGCTCGGCCACGCTACCTCATGAAAGTGTGTTCCGCAAATATCAGTATGGTTTAACGTAGCTATACTGAAAAACGTGAGGTAAACCACAATCTTAACTACCATACATGTACATAGATAGTATGATATAGTATAGCGGTTTACATGTAAAGTATACAGTATGTATAATGTATGTAGATATACTGCATGTTATAAATTGTGTGCTATGTACATGAGAACATGACTTAGTATGAAGAAAAAATTGATTTTAAATAACAGCGTGTTGAAAAGCATAGAGCTTCCCATTCTTGCCATTAGTCCTGTACAAACCGTTTATGAAATACCACAAAACATTTTATAAGTTTTATGAGCACTGTCGTTTTTAATTTGAATAAACAAATCATCATAAGATTCGTTTATGTCGAGCATCATGCTTATCTCGAGCATTTGGCTTGTTCCGATGAGTCCTTGAGATAATGACGTTTTACTGAAGTTGTTTAATTTAACTCAGACCTATATCCCACGAACCATCCTCACCCTCATCAGCATAGTCTTATAACCACCTCCACAACACCGCCTTCATTTACGTTAGTATCAACTATATTTATCACACGACACAGCCATCATCATCATTAACAACAATAAAAACAACAACATCATCATCATCGATTACTAGCATCACCACCAACTCCACTACCACCCAACAACCCAACATCATAAGTCGCCACCATCAAAACTCATCATCAACACTAGTAGCATTGGCAACATTATTATCAGCGTCATTATAAGCAACAACACCAACACAATCAGCATAACAACCATCCGATCATAACCACATTCATCATCATAATCACCAAAATCATCACCACATCTTACTTCATCATCATCATCAGCAACTCCACCACGACATCATCAACATCATAACGCCAGAAACATATAATATCACCACTAACATAAACATCACTACATTTACCCAATCATAACCACATTCGTCAACATCATCATCATCATCAACATTATCACCACCATATGTCTCATTTAGACTTCCCTTATCAACACTGTATGCAGCATCGGAAACATCTACACCATCATTATCTTCAACAATACACGTACTCGTGACAAGAGGCATAGCAGGAACTATCTAAATCCAGGAACTATCTAAATCCAGGAACTATCTAAATCCAGGAACTATCTAAATCCGGATTTAGATAGTTCCTGAGATAGTTCCTGGGCATAGACACCATAACTATAGTTTTATTAGTTTTATAAGAAATTTGAACATTCTATCTAGGTATAAACTGTTGACTCAGTACTAAGTATTTTATCGCTCGTAAACTAATTATAAAGTAGAAAATTATAAATCTACTTTATATTTGTGAAAGTGTTTCCTAATTAAAATATATCTACTTGTGTTCGGAACGTGTATTAGAAAGTATCCTAGTCAAATCAGGATATAATACGTTTGTCTTACTGGGTGTTCACTTTTACTGTAGAGTGTCATTAAATTTTATCTTCGATGTGTATTGAAAATATAGAAGTTGAACCTTTCATAAGGACGCATTTAAATCGCAGTTTGTCATTCCGCCACTTTGTTAAACCTTCTCTAACACTCATATCAATCACGTCTTTATCAAACGCGATAACCCGTCCTTGCCAACCGCGATGACAACTGTACGTAAAGTTGTTTGGTCACGTGGTCGCTCTGAGCCAATCAGATTATCGATCAACAAAGGTTAAAGGTTAACGAAAAAATGGCGGCTGCTGTAATGGCAGCTCCGACAAAATACACGATGATTAGACCAGACGCTCGGGTAAGAATTTAATTTCAAGTTAAATTATTGAAATTCTGGTTTAAATCATCGTGTATTTTCGTTAACCTCCAATCTATGTTGATTTCTTTCAGCTCGGCGACGATTCAGTCGGACCTGGATTAGTTGAAGATCTACATAACTTTTATGAAAAGACTAACTCTTTAAGTGATAAAGCAAAATGTATGGAAATAATTAATTCAATTCAAAGTGGAAATGGAGGTAGTAGGACAGTACGGAGACCCCACACGGCGGCCCCTAATTTTGGTAAGACATTTATATATCGTACATGTATCGTTGAACATTTAACCCTAATAGCGTCTCTGTTCTGTATATAGCTATATAACTTTAACATAAACTTCGATTTAGTCAATAAAGTAAACATTTGGACTATTATAATAATAATACACTAAGGTTGTATGCTAACTGCCTAACAATACCTTTCAGGTATTAAACTGTCAGCTTATTGACTGGATAAATTTAAATAACGTGTATTCAAGGGATAGTAAAGGAGCTTAATGTATTCAATATTCTTTTCTTCGTCACTCTCTAGCCCTTTCATTCGCGTGCATACTCTCTTCTTTGTTTTGTTCCTTTCTATTCTGTTCAGTCGCGTTCATTGTGTAAAAATCGAAGCGAACAACAAACATAAAGCGTATAGAAATATTTTTCATTTCCATGTAGAATAATGCTTTAACGTTGTAAAGAGAACATTTTGATTTGCATTTATTGATTTTAAAGGTCTATAACTTAAAATATTGTCGATATTTTTATTTAGTTTGTAAACAAAAACTTTTATTACACGGCAAATACTCACTTATTCAGGGTATTTGTCCCAGTAGGGTTTGTCGCAGTGAAAATGCTATCAAAGCTATGAAAGCACTTACCTAATGAGTCAAACCACGAACTTACATAACAAACTTAGACATGCACTTAAAATAAAGTTTTAGTGTGCTTTCAAATATTCGTCCGTTCAACCCACTGTACATTTACCCCACCCACCCTATTGAACGTTGAGCCTTAAATAACTTTTAGCTATTACACAGAAAACCGATAGCCACAACAATATTTCGGGTACCTTTTCATTAAACTACATGTAAAATTGAATATTGTATGCTATACTTTCTCAGAGGTATTGACCAGTGACGCAAATGGGGATCGATCCCGGTACACAAACGCATACCAACCTCTGGACAATCGATCCGTGTAACCTTGCGATAAAAATGCTTTCTACTTATGATTTCTTATTTATAATTCTTCAAGCATCTGAAGTGGTTTTAAGAATATGTGAAATATGGCCATGTCGAGTTACGTACCTTTAAAGATAACGATCGAAATATGGTTCGTTTTAATGAAGTCCTCACCATATTATATAATCTGTCTACGCTGGTTGATTGGATTTCATTAATCTCAGACAGAGTTCTGATCGACCAGCATGATAGTTCTATATTTCAATAACTACCTGAAACATTGAATATTTGCTGCAAAAATATGCAAAACAGATACAAATCTAATACGCCGAGCATGCGTTTATTCGTACTATCGACCATAACCATATTCCAACTGTTTAATATGCCGTGAATAGTGCTTTCCAAAACATGATAGAAAGCAAAATTATGCAAATTGTTATACACATTCCATACGTACTGATTTGAACAACTAGATACGTGTACAGGGTTGTTACTGAAATTAATGAACATTTAGTGAACTATTTTTGAACATCCCTCGTGCATTATTTAAATTGATTACTGACTTTTATGTCATTAATTACTTTCTAATCACTAGCACAACAGAAAAAATGTCGACATGCTGGTCTATGTCGGCTATGTCAATAATGTAAACAATTTTCATGGATAAGAATCCGATACATAGCAGATTTTTTAGACAAACAATAAAAATACCGCTGGCTTAGAATGAGAAGGTCGTAAGTGCCACTTCGACCTTTTAAGATTCATACATATTTGGAATAAGCATCATAAGGCGCTTCTTATGAGCCCATTTTCATAAAAATCTGAGCTTGTCATGTTGACCAAAATGAAGTTGTAAAAGTTTGTTTTACCATAAGTAAAGAGTAAATGTCAGACAGATTTTCCGTGTTTTCTCAAAATATCGATTTTGTAGTTACGACCTTCTCATTCTAAGCCATCGATACGAGTATATACACATTGACTTACAACGTAACATACCGTACAAATACTTTGGTATAAATGTAACTCATATCGAGTACTTTCATCATAAAAATAATAATTTACTGGCAAAACACTCAGAAACTAACATATTCTTAAAACATATTGTTTTCATTTCCATTACTAATAAATGCATGCATACTGTATCTCGCATTATAACAAAGACAAAATTGGACAGGGAAGGCATGGCCCGACACAAACAGTCGAACACAAAGGGGAAAACAAAGCCACTTAAGAAAATAAGACAAATCAAAATGAGTCAAAATGAAAAACATAAACATGAACAACAAAACAAACAAAAAAGTCAATTAAAAACCCACATTAGTACCGTAAAATTTTCTTTGTAATGCGTTGGCCTTTATATTGAGGTTGTAATACCTGAATGTCAAGCAAACATTTCTTAATGTTGAGGTGGTTGTATTAATGAGATGGCGTTATATAAAGTTTTATTGTATATAATAAACGATTGTTAGCGTACGGGTAGTGTTGGATTTAGTCCCCCTAAAGCCTTGATCAAATCACAGGGAGTGGCTGCATAGTTACCACGTTACAAGGATAGTCATGAATCTTACACTGACGCCGTGTATAAATAGCGTCAGACCTAAACGTGTACAAGCAAACATTTATGTTTACCAATGTTCACTTAATTTATTTTCTTAAAGATTTAAATTTATAATACCTGCATAATCTGCTTATCTATGTAAATTTACAACAATCTCTAATTGTCAACGTTGAGCATAATAAAAATCTCGCCGACGACGGTAAGCGATTTAAGAGATTGTCGGAGAAATGCCGACCTTATCAGAGTTTTTTCTGTAGGCTTATATTACCACACATGTATCGAGTACGTGTTAAAAATGAAACTTATCCGGTCCGACTTGGTTCAGTGAAAACCGAGTTACCGACTCAAGTTCGTAACATAGTACTTCCTGTCTGCCAAGGCCAAATTCAAAATTTAATTATATTTTAATTATATATTACAGAGGTACATGTGTGCGTATGTCCCGACTGCTAAAAACGACAAGGTTCCGGTTATACATGTATGGGCATAGCTAATTCAACTGTGAGGAGCTGTCACCTAAAGGATTGGTGCGCTCTTCAGAATTGAGAGGTCCCCGGTTCAAACCCCGTTTGGACCACTGGTTAATATATCTAAGCAATCGTAATCACTCCTCAAAGGTGTACATTGGTACCTGTTAGGGTAATGCATATTCGATGTTTGCTGCCACTCTCGCATGAGATAATATGCCTCCCCAGGATGACTCGAAACTTTCCTTAGGTAGTTCAGATCAAGGGAAGTTCAAATACCAAAGGGTGGTCCAGCGGTTATACAGCTGAAAACCAGCAACTTAAATTTTGAACTGAATATAGCTTAAAAGCCTACCACATGATTATTGACTAGATAACCTGTCTTAAGCAGCCAGACAAGCCAGGCATTGATTGTGTCCACTTGAGCAATGGGTGTGTTTAACACAGTTGTTAGTGATCGAAAAATGACTGTAGTTTAAGTTTGGCTAAGGAGACAGGTGAATGTATTATTGACGATGAATTGTTTTCACAGAATTTAAAATATAGATTTTGCAAAATCGTTTCTATCATTTATTTCGAAGAAACAGCCACCTGTGTGTAATGTGGCCACAAGCGTATGTTTGTCTGCGATATTGACTGAATGTATAATATCTTCTTTAAAACACGCACACCACCACATTTACCGCGCAGCTCATGTACAATTTCCGTCTTAATCATGTACCTGGTAATTAGAAGGCATCAAATTTCTAGAAAAGTATTGATCATTACTTCATAACTAGCAAATTAGAAGAGCATCGACCGTCAATAACTGTGTCATTAGCTTCGCACGTTGATTGAACTAGTCCATGTATGGTGTGGAATACAGTATTTAGATTCATTATTCTGTTGATTAAAGTTTCTAGATACGGTTCACTTGATTGTATTGATGTAGAAAGAAAGTGAAATATAATACGCCAATAAATCACAGGTGGAAACCAAAGTGGTGACATAATCAACGTTGAACGGTAGGGGTCGAGTTTCATTAAAAGAATATAATGTAAGCCTATAATGTATAACCACCTGCACGACTGTCGTATCGACTAGAAAACTAAAACGAATTCGATTGGACAATTTACTTTTCTAGTAATGGCATGAATTAAAAGTCAATTGTTTATTTTTACAAAATATTTTTTTTATAGTTTTGAAATAAAAACGACCCCGACGAGACTCGAACTCGCAATCTTCTGATTCGAAGTCAGACGCCTTATCCATTAGGCCACGGGGCCAGACGACATGTTCTGGTTGACACAATCTTAGATTGTATAGCTGACAGACGAGAAATCGATACTTATTTGTCTCTTCATATTGGAAATGCTGTAGTACAATACTCATAGACAACTACTAGTACAAGACAATTTATTTTATCGCGGTGACAGTTTGACGACCAGTAAATTTTATTATCTATATTCTTATCTGTTCAATTAACATGGCCATTTTGTAGGTGTGCATATAAGTTTTGCATGACTGTACACGGCGTGCATAATCAATCAATGTAATAAAATAAATTGTTTACATTTTATCAACAAGTTAATAGCAAAATAACTATATACATCTATACACAATATCAATATGTACATGTGCCCTACTATGTGTGGGTTATTGAGCATTTTGACGGTGCCGAACCAAAACCCCGTAACTCAATTTTGGCGCGAAAATTTTTTGCAGCATCCGCATCTGCTAGACGCCCCGCGCATTTCTGTCTTATTGCCATCTAAGAAACGCGATTGGCTATTTAAATGGCGACAAGACAGAATTGCGCGTGACGTCTAGCAGATGCGGGTGCTGCAAAAAAAGTTTTCGCGCCAAAATTGAGTTACAGGGTTTTGGTTCGGCACCGTCGATTTATGATAAAGAAGAACGAATACATCCAATCAATATTGCGACCCTCCCGTCTTTAACAACATTACACGTTTGGTCAGAAAGTGACATTAATATAAACTTCTATAAACTTTACCCTTTAGACAAGGGATCTCTGTTAAACGTGTCGAGGTGGTCTTTAGAAATATCTAACTTAATGTATACACATGAAAGCTTATGTCATTGAAAGCTTTCTTAATACTCAAAGCATGCCATTCAGATTTAACCGATGAATACGATGGCTTTATACAAAGAAAAGTTTGCGCAAAATCAATCAAAATGCATTCATTTCAATTGATAAGAAAACATTGTAAACTTGTTTAATAAATGATGTCATTTTGCTCCATTTACTATTTCCGTCATTGTTCTGCATTGTATTGCAACTCCGCCCCTAAACGACAATGCAAAATAGCAAGGCATGTATGTATGGGGTGTTCTATAAGGAGAAGCAACATTGGTACGTTGTATCAAGTTTTCAATTAGGCATTTTTATATCAGATGTACGTATGTTTAATATTATTTGAATGTTTGATCTTGTTAATGTAATTATTTGACCGAATTTCAGCAATGTTTCACTCCAGGAGTGATAAAGTTTTAGACTGCTTAGCATTTGTCTGTATTTTCGTAACATTTCACGTGTGCACATACTTACACGTTGGATCTTATAGTGGTGGTCTGTGAAATATTCAATTGAAACTTTGTTGATTTCTTTGCAGAGATTTCTGTGAGAGAAACACTACTAAACACTATGTCAAAGTATTATTCAACGAGACACTCTACATAAAAGAGAATTTTAATCATAATATCTTTATATTCAATGTAACCATTTTATTGAAAACATATTGATGTTTTGAATAATTATTACAATAAAATACAAAGAAAGTATAGAACATAAAAGTGACAAAAGGAGTCGTCGCGTTTTATGTTTTGTGTAAATACGTACATGGAGTGATTATAAAATACTGACATTTCAAACAATGTATTTACATCTATCTTCAAATATGTAATTTATTCAAGATATCTTTGGTCATATATGGAGAGGTATGAAGTGTTTGTCTTCCACTTGTAGTTGATGTAAGTTTAATGAGATTTGAAACGATTATTTTTGACAGAGTTACGTGTTTAAGATAGGAGACTAGGTGTGTTTTATACAGTCAGATATTATATTGTTTATGTGGGTTTTTTATTGTTTTATGTTTTAGGAGGAGATCATACGAAGAACTTCCTTAGTCCGTATCAAACGTCGTATAACAGAGATTATCCCCTGAAGCAACCGATAGACACCGTTGCTTTAAGGTTAGTGAACTATTATTTGTTTGATGCGAAATTGAATTGTTAGTATCTTCTTCATATAAATTGTGTGCTTGTCCGTTGGACATAACTCTTTCTTAGTCATAACTTTAGCCATACGAATTATGGAGTCTTCATAATCAATCATAACTTATTCATCCTGAAAACCGGGCGAACCAGCAATGACCAAGAGATACTTACAAGGACGTTTGGTTACAACTTTGGTGTTTCTAACACGATCTCTCTTGCACCCCAAGTCGAAGCTCTTGCACATTCAATGCCATCGAGGCGAAATTGAATTGTTACCATCAATACAAAGTAAATTCTACGTGTAAACGTTGTATTGGTCATTAATTAAGAACAAGATAACTCTTTCTCAGAACAATATGGTTTATCGTCTCAATTTACACAAGTAAACTATTGTTGTATGTCGAATGTGTGGCTAGGTTTTCATGAACATTGGACATACGTGTATCTTATTTCATGACAACTGATGTTATTTTTGTATCATAGACCAATGACGTCACAAGGGTTTGCACCACAGATGGGTCCAGGCGCTGACACTCATTATACAGAGGAGTATAGGAAGAAGATGCAAAGACCTACAGCACCTTTAAGACCCGGTACAGCTTCCGGTAATAGAGCAAATAACCCACACCCACCACAGGTAAGCCTACACATCACGTGATACGTCATGTGTTTTAAACTTCTAACTCAAATCGCTGGCTTAGAACAAGAAGGTCGTAACTACCAATTTGATATATTGAGAAAACAAGAGAAAACTGTCTATAATTTAATCTTTACCTATGGGAAAACACGTTTCTAAAACTTCATTTTGGTCAACATGACAATTTCAGATTTTCATGAAAATATGCTCATAAGAAGCGCCTCGTGAAGCAGATTTCAAATTTGTACGAGTCTTATAAGGTCGTAAGAGGTAGTTATGACCTTCTGGTTCTAAGCCATCGAAATGTATATGGCCAATATCATGGCCTAGTAGGTATGTCGTCCTTTGCTCTTGCCATATACATATACCAAGCATCATTCGCCGGTTTAAAACAACCGGAAGAAGTTGATTATACTGAGCCTTATGTGAATAGCTACGATACAATGAGTTTTCAGAGGTAAAAAATTTACGTTTCCTAGTTATTCGAAAAAAACGACAATAACATTTCGAATAAAATACTATATCGACAGTCCAAAAAGCACACAGAAAAGAGCAAACCGCAATGTAAAGGTCCAATTAAAGACATTCTACATTGCATTCCATTGCAGGTTACCTTTGTGCATGTATCTATAACTCGTATTTCGCAAGATTGATGTAATAACTAGGTTGTACATTAAATATAGAGTTCGTGTGAAGATTTATGTCAATAAAATAAAACTTGATATGCTTGTTGAAGATTTGCCCCACCTTTCCAATCAATATTTACCTCATTATGTCAAGTTGGTAATATAGGATAAACGGTCTTGATTCATAAAACCTACTTGTTTTACTTATTTCTCTACTTATGGAGAATACGATCCCCAAGAGTATCAACCCCAACCGTAACTTTCTCTGTTTTGTGCTTTTTTGGCCTCTGCTTCCCAAGTACGTTTCTTTCTCGTCTTGGGAAGGAATATCAGGGGCCATATTCACCAACATTGTATGACTGAGACTTAGACTTAGATTTAATATTGACAGCATTTATAGTCACTGCCATTTCTTTGCAATTAGATTTAACCATATTTTTCTGAGTGGTTGTTGTTTCCCACTGAACATGTATACCCATTTATATCAAGATCGGTATATTTATAACAACATGAGAGCGAAAAGACAATGTAAAATCTAAGTCTGAGTTTTAGACTTACACTGTGTAGGAATAAGGTCATATGTGTCCAGAATATTCTGGTATTCAATTACATGTTATACACTTACATTTCAGTCATTTCTAGTCTGGAAGTTTCCGCGTGGAGGATGGAAGGAGGCCGAGGGAGCCAAATGGTCAGAGGAATTGACGGATGATAAAATCAACCAAGTTCATAAACGTTTGTGCCAGTCTACCTATCAAACAGACTATCTGGGATCTCCCCAAGGTAAATTTCACGTACATGCATATACAGACACGTGATCTTTAACGTGTGTTCAAGTACATTAACTGCTAATCTATAAGTATCCCTAATATTTGAGGAACGTACTACTTGACGTCAAGATGCTATCATAACGGAACTTACCATCTTGATGAAGAGATTTGAGATCATTGTTATGTATCAATTTGTTATATTGGTATGGTTGATGTTTAATTTGTTTATACCCATTTATTTATGGCATGTAGGTGACATGTATGGTCCGATAAGGCTAGTACTGCAGCATATACTAAATTATTACACATTTGGGTACTGTTTTATCAAAGCATTTATGAAAATCTTAAACTTGCGATCAAATTTAAATTCTCCATAATACATTTGTACTTTTACAACTACACAATGTGATAAATGAAGCTGTAATACTAATGGAAATTCAGTTAATGAACTCCTACAAACAATATCTTTCCCCAATTTGCAGTTGTAAAAGGATTAAACATAATTTAAATTTGGACATAAGTTTATGATTTCCGTAAGTATGTTGATAAAACAATACCCAGATTACTATATAAAAGGTAGCATGTTTTGTTATGCATACTTATCATTCTCTACAGGTTTCCAACTGAAATCAGCTTACCAGTTACCTCCGGATTGGAAGGAGAATATACCATATACACTAGACTCGGTACAGAGATACTGCTATCAGAAAAATTCCAATCCTAACGAATTACAAGTACCAACTAATAGATATGGTAGCAACAAAAAGAAGCAAATACCAGCTAGCGGAACCAGTAAGTATATCAAACTTAAATAGATGTACTGTATATGGCGACGTGTTATTTGCAACCGAAACGAATTAGGCGAGTGATGACAGAGAAAGCCTGTGCGAGAAAACCGCTTGCTACTATTTATAGATATGTTCAGAGAGTTGTTACTGAAAGTTTCAGTTTGTAGAGGCTTTTAATATAGATTAATTTTCAAAAAAATCTAAAATGTACCATAGACGACCCCGGCGAGACTCGAACTCGCAATCTTCTGATTCGAAGTCAGACGCCTTATCCATTAGGCCACGGGGCCAGACCACACTATGCGTCTGACATTGTCATTCCATTGGGCATCGTAATGATATCGTTGCAATGATCTATGACCGATGACTATTCTATGAAATAAAATAGCGAATCTTGCTCAGGTTTTAACGTGCTGTTTTATTTGGACACAAGCATTTTCATGAAATACAACTTGTTCGAACCTGTTTAATGATTGTCATAATGATGCTATATGAGGGATGATCGGAAAGTTCCAGGTCAAAACAGAGTATCGTGATATTTGACACCAAAACTTTACCTCATCCAATCAAATCGCTACTTTCACAAATCTTGAAGAGTTTACAGTCAGAGAGATGTTATAAAGTTAGTCACCATACTACAACATGAACGAGAGACGTCATTTGAACGAAACCTCTTATGTAGTGTTGTCAGATCTACCTTACAGCGTAAAGGAAAGAAGCAAATGTTAGGATCTGATATTGCTTATAATTATGTTGTAATACGTATTTTTCAGTTCCTACAGCATCTAGTCGTCATATGCATATACGTAACAGAACTACGTATGACCGACATTACAACGATAATTCTGACGCCGTAGTGAATCAAATTCGAGATCTTGGACATAAACTTGGAGCCGAAGCACTCCGAAAATATTATGATAACGCTTCCGGTGAAGGTAAGGTGTCTTGTCCCACAGCTTAGTCAGAATTTCGATCTTTTTCATTTCTTCACAATGCTCGAATAATGGTCCGGCATCACTCAAATACAATGACGATGTACTGCAGTACAGGGTATTGTTTGGGTGATGCCAGGAATCTATTCCGAAGATGGAAAAGATTGTGAATCAGACTTACCTACGCTTTGTTTAAATACTTATTTTTCAACTAAACAGAATTGAAATTTCAAAACTTGTATCGTTTTTAACTTTTAAAATCGATATATTCTATTGTGTGTGTGTGTTTTCATATCACTGTTTGATATTATTACTCTTAAATCTCACCACTATATAACCGATTGCAATTAAAAAGAATTTATTTAATACCGTGTGTCTTTTTGCTACGTGTTTATAGCCCACCATTTATTTACACAAGTCACCATATAAATCTCCTATAACCAATATTTGTCTAATTTTGTCAAGTTTGATTTGTGTATTCAGACATTTTGTGTACTCGTAATGTCGTATTTAAACCATGGTTTGATCGGAAATACAAATTGTAATGTGTTTGACTAACGGAATTAAAGTCATAATTTATGTTTCACGAATTCGTTGGGCATGAACGATGGATGGTAGGGGCCTGCATGTATTTTGTATCCTACATTTTCCTGACCGACAACCTCGGATCCAGTGGTATTGGCCATTGACTCCCTCTTGAAATTGATTCTGCTTGTTGCAAATCGATCTAGTGTGCTCCAAGCGTTGCGATGACGTTCCTGTTTGCTTTTAAATTTCGTACATGCCTCTCGGCCGGATTGCATAGATGCATTAATGTTATGTGTATGATCAGTATGTTGAAGTACATGTACGTCTTTCCTGAAGCACATCATTTGCAGCGAAGTTAGCTAGACTTGATAAAAAACCTGTGATTTCGAAGTTAATTCGTTTTAATCATAAAAGTGTTTATATTCCCTTTGGAACTTTAAAAATAATTTATAAACAAATTGACCCAAGTCAAACTCCTACCAAACAATCATCCAAATGTTCATTTGCTTACTATTAACCTACAGCTATTGGCATACGGGTCAGAAATGACCGTAGCAATTTGAACGACCATAATTTAAAAAAAAGTTAGTAAGCACAAAAAAACGACCACTCGAAAGTAAGGTAGATATAAGCAATGTTCAATACAATGTATAATTTAACCTGTTTCCAAAATTTATAGAAAGAAATTGTTGGAATAATATTTTCTCTGACATATAGTTTCACATAATGTTATTGTAGTACTGTATGCGTGTCGTATCTTCGACTGATTACACAACACAAGCAGTTCCAGCTTTTCTATCTCATGACTTATTATTCTGGGATGTTTTCAAATTAATTGTTGTCACGAAGTCTTTCTTTCACAACTAATCTTTATAAAAAAAAACATACTAATTATAACTGCGTGTTCTGTCATTCTTTCAACAAGTGTATGCTTTTTAACTAAATCTCTTGCTCACTTTAGTAGCGATTATTAAAATTCTTTGTAGTCATATGAGTCAAGTCCTTATTTCTGTAAGATTTGCTTCATAAGCGGTTATTTCATTTTCAAACATTTTCTAGCCCGATCAGTTATCGCGATTGTATATTAAAATGAAAACTCGCGTATCAATGAACATATATAATATAACATATGTCCAGCCTTCCATTCATGGAGAGTTGCCATTTGCTTGTAGAAGAGGAAGTTAGTATTGGTTGATAATTTGGCCCGGCCACTGGTCACTGGTCAACATTCTGTCGACCATTGCTGACAAATTGTTGAAACAATGACTAATCACGAACCAAGGGAGCGAACTCGCAGAACGCATACGTTTCCTACCCGAGATTGTACAACAATAAAGAGTTTATACCTCAAATCATTTAACATTCATCATCTGAATCTTAGATACTTAGTACAACAAAAGTACTCAATAATTAATAATGGCACAGTCCAGTAGTTTGTTGGTGTTTCCGATCAAACCAGTGTCACTCATGTAATCAACCGTACCGTGTGTGTCACCTGCTTTGTTGTATATGTTGTCTTGTACTTGCCCTTTTACTTTCAGATCGGGTCATGGCCAAAAACATTCTTGAAGCATACGGTGGCCGCCGTATGCCACCGACCCCACAACCTCAAGCACCGATGGCAGCACGCCCACCGTCGGCTAGACCAGCTTCTAGAATGTCATATAGATCCAACACTCCAGCTAGTACCCCAATATCCACACCCTATGTGCCTGTACCCCCAGCAAAGGACCCTTTCGCTAACCAAGTGTCGTTTGAAATTTATTCACCTGCAGAAGCCCTTAAATCCTAAACGTCCGAACTAGAATAATTTATAAACAATCCCTTAATCGTTTTGTTAATTTCCATAAGATCCTTATTTCAACTTCTATGTAACACTGTGGACTAATATAATCATTGCATGTATAAAATATCATATGCATGATATGGCAGTAAAAGTTAAATGTTTGATACGGAATTTTGTTGTTAGTCTAATAAGACAATTGTTTTGTAAACATGTAGTGATTTTTATTATGTGTACATGAATACAAAGTATTCAATGTTGAAGTTAAACATTTAGGATACATGTATGCATACAGCTACTAGTACTTAATTGTTACGAAAGGTGTCTACCAAAGTATAGATGTTATGCACCAGTCAGTTGCACCCACGACACTCGACAACCCAGAGGATGAGCCGAGATTTTTTGAAGGTGTTTACCAAAATATAGCTGTTAATACGTCACTGCCCATATAGTCTCACAGTTTGGCACGGTATATATTCGACCACTCAAATGATCATCAACTAACTACATATCATGACTATACATTTGTATTTTAATAATACATGTACCATACTTAAGGTCGAACACATAGCTCTTGGTTAGTAGTACCGTAACGCACCGTATATTATACGCGATGTGTTATAAGACGCACCTTGACAATGAACGACATATTGATAACAGCATGACTATTTGCTAGACTTTCAGTGAATAATATGTGGTATATAATAATACGGCAACAATTTAGATTTAAGTTATTACTAGATGTGTGATTTTTTTCAGAGAATCTCTATTTTTGAGGATTCAACCTGTAGCAAATTCGAAGAACAGAAATATGCATGGCAGACACAATTCTAAGTCTTATAACAACAGTATATGATTTGTACTAAAGTTAAAAATATGACAGGTAGTATGCCGAGCATAGCCTTTTTTTCAATCAGCTTTCTGTTGAAATATGGCTGGCATATATATGCGTGCCTCCATCCGGATTTGAACACCGATAGTAAGCATGCTTCCATTATCAGCGATGAAACATAAAATTTAATTTGTTACAACACGATGAGATAATATATTGCATGTTCAAAGTCTCCAGGCTTAGGCTTCAAAACTTGGTAAAAAAAGCCCCATATGTTTCAAGTTCATTGGGTTCGCTACGGGTTATATCCCCTTCTTCGTTATCAATTATGTTACCTTATATGTTCATGTATACAATTTATTTAAATTTGCTAAATGTGAGTTTGAAATATGTATTTGACAATGATACATTTTCGAAGAAAGAAAACGGAAATAAGTAAAGTATACAGTCATTATATGATTGTGTGCCAGTTGTTCTGTGTATACCAAAGTGCTATCGCGCGACAAGTTCAAATAGTTAGCCAAACTTTAATGTACATGTACTAGTATTGTTTGCCCTACAGGTAAAACTTAGAACCAATATGTATTTTAAAATATGCAGTTCTGTCAAACACGTCTGTCTATAAATTCAGAGAAGCACTGAATTTCATATCGTACCAGAACATCTCTAAAAATGATTAATTCTTCATTAAGAACTAGGAGTAACATTTGATTCCTTTTTTCCTTTATTCCTATTTGGTTAGTGGGAGGAGGTGAACAGTTCCGGAACTCAATGGGCTCATTCTTCTTACCCCCGATAGAATCCAAAGACAATACACAACAACTTGATCGACCAAATAATGAGGTATCGTGGGTGTCAAGATGGGGCGGACCATTGTAAGAATCATCGGGAAAATCATCGGTAACGTTCGACAGTTTTCGCCTATTTTCGTTATATTACGGAATACTTTCGACGGAACGACCGATGATTTGATGGCAACTGTTTTAGACCGTTTTTACCAAATATAGACAGTGATACCTTTGGTACAGCATTTTATAGCTACGTGCATTAAACAGTCATACACCTTTACGTGTATTCGTTTACAAATTCGCTTCTGAGAAAATGCGTCAAAAGTGCAAATAATAACGATACTTATTTTACAGTTCACAAAAGGGCCTACATGTAGAAAAGTCAGACACCTTCTTAATAGAAAAAGTGGGCTTGTCGACGTATGCTATATTTCAACGTATACTCTAGCCTATGTACATGGTTTATTTATTAGTAATTATTATAATTATTTCACTATATAATTTCAGTATTATTCGCTGTGATACTATATTGTACTTTCATGTTATATTTTATGTATACATTTACTTAATCGTTTATGCTTTATATTTATCAATGTTCACGTTGCTTTAATTTTACCGAAAAATAACTTTAATAGAAGCATTTGAAATAAAACTAGCATTTTACATTATGATTGTAGTTTGTTTCTTTCAACATGACAAAAACCAGACGTAACTGAGTCATTGATAAAAAAAGTTATAGCAATTCAATTATTTTACTTTGTAAACTGGATCATGAAGTACATGTATATTTAATTCGATTTATGTAAAACAATATTTATCAATGATATAGTTACCAAAAAACATCTTACCATGTCGCAATCACCGACAATCGCTTTCAAAGTAAGATCGTCTGCTTAATTCTTTTTGGACTCCTTTTGCGAGTTTAACAATCCAAGGGAGATAACTCATGCATCGGTTGCTTTAGAGTTTGTTGAGTAGTCTCCCGTGGTAAAAACGCCAAGAAGCTGAAATACTGTGGAAAAGGGGCGACACACTTGTTTGATGGTGTTTCTGAGAAACTTTAGAAATGCTATGTAATACAACTTAGGCATTTACCTATTGCCTTGATCTGTTTTTGGAAGTTAATTATTGAACACAATACATGTCATTAAAAGATTCGTTCCAGTCTATATACACATGCTATGTGATTTACGGTAAGTACAATCTAGTCAAACTTATAAAACACCAAACTGCATAGTCTACCGGAATATTATACCTGACACACAATGGCAAACAACTCGTCGTATATAGTGGATCAGCCAGAATTCATATGTGCTATATTTATTACATTTTTTAAATGTACTTTAATTATGGCTAAGTGGTTGCTACAGTATTCATGTGTCAAAAGACAATTCCTTTGCAATGAACTTGAAACGAAAACACATAAATGTGCAGGGTTTATGTGAATTTCTCTTGACTCATATTTTACACCCGTATGTACGTACATATCCTTTAAGCCTTATTACATTGTTACTAACCTGTACACATGCCAATATTTTGAGGTATGTACTCTAGTTCGGTAATCAAGCCTACATACAGGTTAAGGTACTTGCGTTTTTTTTCTTTCGCTAATGTTTAAATAGTAGAACACTTCATAGTAATTATGTTAATTATCCAAATTCAGAAATATGCAGTATTTTGTGTGCGGTCCGCTTAAGAGCACATTTAGAAAATATATTTTATGGAACGCCATGGTCGTTAACACCGTGACCCAGTCAGAACATTCCAATTTTCCATTTCTGGAGGCGCGTTTTTTCTCTGATTTTGCTTATACAAGCTGTACATCGTTTTTGTGGTAAATATCACGGTACAATGCCATTGGAATGCTTAATTGTGACAATATGTTTAATGTACGATATTCGTCGTAGTGCTATTTACACCGTACACAGTTCCTCAGGAACAAAGAATGTTAACTTGTCTGCAGGTTACTAGAAATGCCGGAATACTAGAACACCATACTGCCTGGAAGTGCAGATCACTAAGATCAAACGTAAAGAACAATACGCCAGAGATCAATCAGATCAAACAAACACCGCTTTTATAGAAATGTCCTACAATAGGCAAAATAACGCATAGTAAGAACACTATCAGTTTGAATCCATCCACAAAAGTGAACCTGGAAGACGCCGACGAAGAATCATATACATGTACAAGAGCTAACCAAGATCAAATATACCCGGGACTCATACACAAACAGCCAAGAACAGCTTGGGGCGGTGTATATGTGTTGCAGATTTATAATGCGCTGGCTTAGAATGAGAAGGTCGTAAGTACTACTCACGACTTTATAAGACTCATATGTGTCTTACATGCATGAGCCTATTTTTTTCAAAATCATGACTTGTCATGTTGACCAAACTGAAGTCCAAAACGTTCGATTTTCCATAAGTAAAGACTAGTTTTCAGACCGTTATTTATTGTTTACTCAAACTATCGATTGTGTACTTAGGACCTTCGCATTCTAAGCAAGCGAATTCGTCCAACTGATGACGAAGAGGAAATATGTAACAGGTAGGTGGCACTAAGTACCGGGTTAATATTAAGCGTATAAACCACGTTAGGAAAGCAAGTGACCGTCAATCATTGAACGTCAAAGTGGATGGTTCGAATACAGATGGAATCCATTCTGACAGGACCGGTTAGTGAGCAAAACTTTAGATGAATCATGCAATTACCATGCAGTCTCGAGATTTTGAGAAGCAAAAACTCTTTCACCTATTTTTTCTAACACCATAAACTCGTACGCAATGCAATTAGAATTGAATAAATCAATTAAATGTTATTATATATGTTTGACGTTTTAAATAATAATTATGTTTGTTAACAAGCGTCCTTAGATACATCGATAATGCCAGAATTTCTGAAATAATTAACTGACAGGTCATGCTAACCTTAGTTGTAAAGGTACACTATGCACGTCGATGCAAAATGACTATTTTTTTCTGATAACATTGGCTCAAGTTCCTGCGTAATTTCATTAGATTCATTATGTTAATTTGCTTATTTTCAGTAAAGTTTTAAACACACAAATTTTAGATGTTTTAGCCTCTGTGGCCGCAAACATATTTACATATATTTTTTTTCAAAGACCTAGACCTAGTAGATCTATATCTTTAATTATTCCAAGCATCGTAACCTGCGCTGTTTTATGACCTGACAATGTTAAGTTGAGCTCCTATTTATTGCATTTAAGACACAAAACAAAAACAGAAACTGGGTCAGTAGAGGAAGAGGTTTTGAGTCATTCGACATAAAAACATCAGCCCTAATTAAAACAAATACGTATTACTTGTAGCTATTACCTTTTACTTTTTGTTGGCATATCGATGTCAAAACATCTTCAACAGTGCTCAGGTACTTGTCAGCGACTCCCGAAATAAGTCGATCAACTCTCTCCGATAGGGCTGTAGCAAAATGTGCAACTGTTAGTTTTGTGTCTGCTTTCCCTGTCCGATTGTTATCCCCCGCCGAAGGCGAAGGGAATATGGTAATGGTAGGCGTCATTCCGTCGGTCCGTCCGAACTTCTATGTGCAACTCATCCTTCATTTCTTTAGGGAATTCGACAAAACTTTCAAAAAATTACTGCTATGATGTCCCCCACCGCATATTGTCAGGATTTTTTTATTCGACCATTTTTGACAGAGTTGTTGCCCTTTTTTGTTTTTTTACATATAAATTTTTCTGTCTGCAACTCCTCCTACATTTCTTAAGGGAAGTAGACGAAACTTTTACAGAATAACTGCTATGATGTCCCCCAGCGCATAGTGTTAGGATATTTTTATTCGACCATTTTTAACAGAGTTAATGCCCTTTGTTAATTTTTTACATATTTCTAATGGAATTTTGTCAAAACTTTTACAGAAGTACATTATGAGGTGCACTAGCGGATATCTTCAGGGTTTTCATTTCGACCATTTTTGAAAGAATTATGGACCTTTGTTGATTTTTTACATATTAATTAACTTCTGTGTGCAACTGTTCCTACATTTCTAAAGGAAGTTTGATAAAACTTTGATTCATTCATTTTTTAAGTGTTATGATATTCGGTTGTTTTGACATTATTCCTGTTCGGTGTTAGCCAACATTAAGTCGCATAACCCTGTGGTATGTCCTTCCTGATCTTATCAGCACCTTTGATATCCGCTTTTTAAGCAGATTTCATTGTTCTTACAATATTTTAGTTGTAGCATTCATCAAATTTGCTAATAACTTGTAAAGAAAATAGATGTGTCCAACCATTACTGAATTTTGAATAGAGGATAAAATTATGTTCAATACAAAACATTCTTCATGTATGTACACTATATGATCTTGCATCATCAACAACAATTCAACTGTAGTGGTCATCTTTATGAAGCTTTCGTGATAATATTTGTCGTTTACCTCAATTTTTCCTTCGGTGGGGGATATGGCTGTCAGTGACTGCTTCTTGCTATCTTTAGAATAGAGAAAAGAGTGAACTATTTTCAAATATCCTTTTCATTTATTACAATGAGCACTAGACTAACGGTCATGATTTGTTAACATATCATAATTATTTGAATACATTGTGTACGCACAAAGAAGATCCTACGAACTTGTTTGTTAAAAGATATACACGTATTTGCATATCGGGCTTTCTGAAAAAAGAATAGTTTCTAATAGTTGCATATATCCACATGTATCAACTACATTTTAAGAAAATCTGATAGTGAACAATCCAACGATGACTGATAAATAATGCTAAATTTTGGCTAACGATTTTAGAGGAGATTCTGGTCAAGCACACCATCATTGATGATGTATGTCATGTAGGACAGGCAAAATGCAGTCATGATAGCAAATCAGTAAAATAACGCAAGTGATTTCAAACGTAAAAACAAACAAAACTTACCACAGTTTAACAAAAACAATACAGAAGCAACTAACATAGTTATGTTATTTTCCATATTCTGTTTCAACCACCATGTGGACACCACATAAAACAAGATGGTTGCCTGAATAGGCCTTCTGCATCGGTACGGGTAGTGGAAAACGTTCCTCTGGGGACATGTTGTCAAGGTTGGCTAACTATGATGGAAGGCAATAAGCTTATAATCTCCCATTGAAAGAATAGCCATTTTGTAAGGTCATCAAAGTGGCCATGAAATATAACGTAGAAGACATTAAGACTGTACAATATTTTACTATCGAAATCAAAATACAAATTCTTCACACAGTGTAGATGTTTCCGTTCCCAACCATCTTTGACAAAGGTATGGGCGTCATACCGGTACACTATCAATACAATTATCACGCGTAATGTATATGAAATTTTAATGCAAGTGGTTTTATAAAGTGCACTAACTTACCTTTGAGAACATCTAATTTCACTGCTGGTGGGTCTTTAGTGTTTACATAAGATAAACAAGCTCTATTTTAGCTTGTCTCAGAACTGGTCCATTCTGTCTTGTTATCAGTACATTCGTACATATCTGATATAGGATTCTGACTTCCCAAAACATTTCCAACGATTACCGTTTATAACATGCACGTCAGAAGCGAGTAACGAATAACGAGTCCAATGACCTGTTCAATACTCAGTTCCGTCTACAGTTTAACAAGTATACCAAATCCAAAGTGGTATGGCTCCGTCATTAAATTAGAACTGTACAAATAAACTGGACTATCGGTATAGCAAATTCAAAGATAACTTTACTTAAATTTCGTTCCGTCAACACATTATTTAGTAGAGTTTTACAGTAAACTGAGTCTGGTTTAACAAAATTTAATTTAAAGTAACCTGTCATACATTTCGTCCCGTCACCACAGTAGAAATTTGCAGTTAAACTGGGCAACTGGTTTAACAAATTCAGAATGACCTTTCCTACATTCCGTTTGTCAATGCTTTAGAAATTGCAGAACATCATTACTGATGGTAAAACAAATTGAAAAGAACCTTTGCGTTCTGCCTATATGTCAGAACTGTCCAATTAGATTGTACAATCACGAATTCCAAGGGACTTAAGATCCATCTGACAGTCGACATGTACATTTTGTTATGGGTTTGTCTATAAAACCAAAGTTAATGATGGTAAAGTGTACATACAATTATAAATACGAGCCTTCTAATTTGTACTGTGGCCTAATGCCTTTATAGAACTATGAATGTAAAACTTCCGCTTCTCAAGAGTTCCTTCTGTACTTGACCCAAAGCTCTTTGAAGCTCAGCTGGAAGTCATTTTATGACAGAACTGAGTTGAACTGAGTGATGACAGTCAAAGAATGAATTCGCAAGGTTATCTCATTATATGATGAGATGGGATAAGACTAAGGAGTATACCTGTTGAACGATGAGTTTCTATTCATAGTTTGATATTTTAATCAGAAGACCAGAATACAGGATTCATGTAGTTTGTCTAATTACGTTCTCTGCATCGTTAATAATGCGAAACAGCGTATGGTATGATCAACATAATGTAGGCCAACATACTATAAAACCCTTCTAGTCGAATTGGTTACATATTTCATTTATTTTCCAAGAACTCTATCACAAAATATAAAACCTCCCTGATTAACCAACTATGAAAATAAGAATAGCATCTTGTTCCATCTATTGTACATCAGGAAATTGTTGCGCGAAAAATTACATCAAACCAAACTCCACGAAATCTAATGCCCATGTGAAAAAATGATTATACAGTATACCATTTTTCTGATTGAGTTCCGCATAGTGATTGTCTTGGTGCATTTTAGTTATCGACGATTTTGCTAGTTTGTGCTATCGACAGTTTGGATGTGGTGATGAACTGCACCTCTCTTGTACGTAGGTGGGGGGCTCCCCGTTCTCGACGGATGCATCCGCTGGACTAACTTTCGGTAAGACTTAAATTCCCTCAGATTGGGGTTGATTTGCAGTATATGGAACTTTGCCTGCTCGACTGACACGAACTGACATCAAGGATACTAGACGGGAACATAATAACTACAAATTGTCTTTCAGTTACGAGGACACCATGGTAGACGGCGCACTACACAAGTCCGTTAAGCGAATCTACGGAACTTATATCTGAAGCACATGGTTTAAATTCTTGTCACGCAAAATTTTAACGTTTTTTTGGCGTAAAAGTATTGACGAAAATTAGGTTTTACTGCAACTGCTCGACAAAATGTGTTACATCTCTACAACGTGTATTTTGTAGCTTTTTAGTATTTCAAACAAACTGACGTTTTAATCATTTATCTTTTTTAAAGGAAAACTAAACATTTGTGTAAAACATTTGAGCCGCGATCTGAGAAAAGGGCCCTTAATGAAAAATTTTCGATTTTCATTTTTTTGCATTTTCCGAAGATTCTATCTTTCCTGTGTACACGAAAGAAAAAAATTTGTCAAAATTTCAAATATTAACAATTTTATGACCTTTTAAAGGAACCAATGACATGAACATTTTGGCAAAAAACGGGTATCTCAACATGGACATATTTCGATACCGTATGGTGTTTTATGCTACGGTCACATTTGCCCTACGAGCTCCGTACGAGCTCCGTACGAGTTGATTTTGCTGAAATCGCACGACGTCCGTACGGAGTCCGTACGGTGCTCGTACGGATATTGATACTCGTACGAGTATCGTACGGATATTTTCGACTCGTAGAGGTCTCGGCGACATGGTAAAACTTTTTCACCGAGCTCCCGAGTTGTCTACGAGCTGTCTACGAGCTCGTATATAGTTTGAGTCAGACGTATTTCGCACGGGACTTTAACGGTCAACGTCATAGGATTAGATAGTGAACAGTATGACAGCAGTTATGTCAACAATGTTAATTGTTATGTGTATGTAACAATATGTTATAGAAAATATTTTTAAATTTCGACACATTTTTCAATATCGAATTTATGATACATGTGTTTAACTGCTATTGTGTCAATGCTGCATCTGTACCCAGTATCTAAGATCCGGTAAAAAGATAATTATAACGTATCGATTTTTAAAAAAAACAAAACATAAATTAGGTAATGAAATCCAAATTTAATACACAATTATAATAATGCCCTTCAATTTTAACATCTGCTATTTTTTGAATATATAGCTTTTAATACAAAACAAATATTTAGTGTAATGATAAGTATTTTATACAAAAACATAAAATTACTAAATACTTTGATATATATTGCTTATGTTTGTTTGGTTGAAGCTGAGGGGGAAAGAATGATTGGTTAGCATACCTGGAACGAAACACAGGGTGCTGACAGATTACAAATGCGTGTAGGTTCATGATGTGACAAGTCTGGCCACCCAATATGGCATGTTCGGCACCCAGTAACTTTATATGTCATTGTTTGTATGATTGTTTATAAACTAGAATCAGGTACGAGCAGAGGTCTACATGGAAGACTGGACTTTCCCAACTGAGTTGTCTCTTAAAATAAAGGTATTGCTGTTATATTATAATAATGACGCTACTAGCTTTCGAAAGAAGTATTTAAATGATTTTAAGAAGACTCAACATGTAAGTACGCCAACAAGCCTTTTAACATTTGGTATAACACGCAGACTGTGGTCGCGTGGGTAATTCTCTAGAATACGGATCGACAAATCCATCAAATGTTTTAATCTCGAACGGGACATATGGTCATTCGGAAATCATTTCATTGTTTCCACCCAACTAGAAATGGACTAGTTGGTAAACTCAGAGGTGGTCTACACCTAAAACGTTATAGAAACCATGTTGTACATTCGAAAATGCTAGGGGTCCTACATGCCGTTTAACATTCTGTCTCTTCCATCCTCCCGTGTATCCGATATGTAACCGATGATTATTGATGATCGCGCAGACACCGACCGATGAGTAGCATTGAGTAGCAACGTATATTTTTAATATACTTTAAATGACCCTGGCCACCGTCACTCGATGCTACACAATCCCCCGATCTGCAGCATGACAACGTACGGCTTCAGTCAAATTAGCCCAAATGTACGCCGACTGTTCATTGTATTATGAAGATGTCCAACCGGTTATTTTGCTAGGTCCGACTAGCACAAGAACATAACATAACAGTTTACACAAGACGTACCCGTCTCCTAACGCAGGATGGCCATATTTTTTTCCAACATTCCAGAAGTCTGGACCAAACCTGGATCCGCTCATGCTCAATGAAAATGAATCGACATGTCCATGATTCGCGTGCACATATCTTATGTGTACACATAGGCTAAATATTTGTCTATACATCTATGTGTTCTTTTTATCTTTTAGTTTATGACAACTGTGCAATATCCATGTATTCCATGTACTTTAATGCATATACTCATCGTACTATAATAAACTCTATACACGTATATAGCCCTGATCGTTCAATGTCGACCAAGAAGTAATTAAACGCTTTTTCCTTGCATTTATAAACATGACATGAAAATTCCATCATTCTTTAATCATCTTACATATAATGATTACTAAAAATAGGTAATGTCAGCTTCCTTGTGAGCTCCCTACTTCAATAATACCTACGAGCTCGTAGACTACTCGGGAGCTCGGTGGAAAATTTTCACCGAGCTCCCGAGTCCTTTGCGAGTTACGAAAATCCGTACGATGCTCGTAAGAGTTTACAATGCCCGTACGGACCCCGTACGGACTCCGTACGGGCTTGCTAAATTTCGACTCGCACGGAGCTCGTACGACTAATGTGACCAGGCGAAATTGAAATATGACGAAAAATAAAATTCTTCTCGCACGGAGCTCGTACGGTCATCGTGCGGACATCTTACGGGCACCGTACGGACATCGTAAGAGTGACTTGCGAGCTGCGATTGACCTACGAGTGCCTTGCGAGCACCGTACGATCTCCGTACGAGCGCCGTGCGATCTCCGTACGAAGATTACGATGTCCGTACGGACCTCGTACGAGACATTCTCCTTTAATCGTACGAGGTCCGTACGAGCTGTGACCAAAAGCTAAGAACCTAAAATACCTTTAGGATTTGAAATATTTTGGACTCGTAGCCTACTCGTACGAGTTGATAAATCCGTACGGACATCGTAGGGCAAATGTGACCGTAGCATAAGTGGCATTTTCACACTGCTGTCAATCTGTTTGGATTGAATTTATCATTTTGATAATGATACGCATTTGTTAGAAGTAACATGTGTGTGTATAAATATGTCTTTATCTTATTTTTTGTTGCCATAGCAACCATTTATTCAATTACTAAAATATGCAAAATTCTCTGGTTTACTACTAATGATCAGGAAAATATTACAACTGCAATATATGGGCTTTGTATTAAATAAATTCAGTTTGGAGCAGAACATAAATACTGACTACAGAAGTTATTTTATTTCAGGGTATGTATGTTAAATAGGTCCCAAACCGGTTTTCAAACGGGGCCTATCAGTTTGCCCTCCGTTAGTCAGACAGTTCGTCAAAAATCTAGATCCTGACATATCTAAAACATCTTTCAAGTTATGTTTAGCACATTTGATATGTGGATAAGGGACAATAAAGAGAATTATGCAAGTCTATTTTTATTGTGTCTGAAATTGTGGTTGCTATGGAGACCGAAGTAGTAAAAATATGTTAAAAAAAATACTAGACTCTGAAAATACTCATACAGTTTCCAAGCTCGATTTATGAAACCTGGTATGTAGGTAGGTGACAATAAGAAGAGTATGAACATCTGAAAGAAAATTTATTTTAACAAAGAATGGGTTGCTATGGATACCGCAATATTGAAAATACTTCAAAATCTGGAACTCTGTCATAACTCAAAGAATTTCAAATGTATGTGTATGAAATTTTGTACATGGAATTTGAAGGGAAAAACATACAATGATAACATTTTCGCTTGAATATTGTTATATTCTGACAAATATAGTGGTTATCATGGCAACATAGATGTAAAATATAATACAAAGGGTCGTATATTCAAACATGTAGGCCTCTGTCTTGCTTGCATTTATTTAGTGGCGTGTTTATGTTAAACTTCATGTTCTTCATTGTCTGGTTTTCTCAAAAAGTTTAACTTATATAAACCAATTCCGGCATACGATGATATATGATGGCAAATTGATTCCGAAATTATTGATATTTATTTCATAACATCACTAATGGCAGCACAGTTCCAAAAATATATTACGTTAGTATAAGCATCAAAATATTGACTTTTCAATACTACATTTCTATGAAATGAAGATATTTGGTGTTTTTATATATGTTATTCAAAAATGTACTTCAAGAGACTGCTAACTCATTACATTGCTATTAATCACCCATAATAATTAATGGTTTTGTGGTCTGTCGATTCCAAAATTCCTCATTTTTTGTTTATATCTGACTTAGTTTAACACCCAAAAGTCGTATTGTCTTGACTATCTGTCACTAAAGTTCGGATTCTGTAAATGCCAATCAGTATGTACATATTACAGGCTTTATATCGAAATTAAATTAATAACAACATTGTAGTTCGCATATTCCAATAAAAAGGTTTTTAATTTACATTTTTAGTGTTTTATCCCAAAATATCGTATTTCACACATGTTACTCACTTTATACTGAAATGTTTTGATGTATTAAGCAAATTGTTACCACCACACAGTAAGTTATTATTAAATGTCATAATTAATAATTATGTGGTCTTCTGATTCAAAATTACTTAACTTAATAGGTTTATATTTTGTAATGTTTTACCCCAAAAATATCACACAGTGAGCAACTTTTTAGAATATATTATTAATGTTTGTGCAGAACGACAACATGTGCCTATTCATATTGTTTAATTATCAACTAGAACAGTATGTGGTGATATGTTTAAACCGATTCCAGAAATCCTCAATTTAGTTTATAGTTTGTAACATTTTACCCCAAAACATGGTACCTTCAACAAAAGCTTTAAGTTATCAATTTCTTACTAAAAGTATATATTATATTACAAGTTATTACAAACCAATTGCAGTTATTTTGGATAAAATATGATTATGAATAACATTGTGATCAATTAATTCCAAAAATCCTAAGTTTTGTTATTATATTGGATTGTTTTACCCCAAAAGGAGGTCAAGACACGTATCACTTTGAAACAAGATTATAAATATCTTCAGCGGAACGACATCATGTGACTATCTAAGTGTTTAATCACTAAATAATGCGATTAATGGCATTGTACTAAACCGATCCCAAAAAACACCATTTTAGTTTATAATTTGTATGATTTTACCCCAAAATAGCATATAGTGATCCAAATGGATATGTTTTATTTGATATATTAAACTTTAACTTACTTCAAACTAATTGTAGTTGTTTTAGATATAATACGATTATAAATGTCAATGTGGTCAATCAATTCCAAAAATCCTCATTTTTGTTTAATTTTACAATGGTTTTGCCCCAAAATGCCTGAGAATGGACAACATTTAAGAAATCAGATTAGCATTATCTTATGCAGGCAGACAACATGTGGCCATCATACTGATTTATAATCAAATAACATAACAAATGGCATTACAGTAAACCGATTCCAAAAATCACTATTTCTGTTTATATTTTGAAGGATTTTACCCCAAAATATCGTATCTTGATCAATAACTGATCATTTCAAATGCTATATAACACTACAAGTTACTACACTCATATCACAGTGGTTTTCAATAAAATACGACTATAAATGAACATGAGGTCAATCGATTCCAAAAATCCTCACTTTTGTTTAATTTTCAATGTTTTTGCCCCAAAAATGTCTGAAAATGGACAATATTTGAGCCATCAGATTAGCAATATCTTATGCAGGCAGACAACATGTGTCCATCATACTGATTTATAATCAAATAACATAACAAATGGCATTACAGTAAACCGATTCCAAAAATCACCATTTGTGTTTATATTTTGAAGGATTTTACCCCAAAATATCGTATATTGATCAATAACTGATAATTTCAAATGTAATATATTACTGCAAGATACTGTACTCATATTGAGGTGGTTTTCAATAAAATATTACCATAAATGACCATGTGGTCTGCCGATTCCAAAAATCCTCACTTTTGTTTGTAATTTGTCATGTTTTAACCCAAAAATATAGGTGTCATGTGTCAGTATAGAACTCCATATTAAGAATATTACAAGGCAACAATTATGTAGCAGGATGCAACATAAAACATTTTTGTGCATTTTTTGCCTTGTTCTGAAATTCGCAGAAAATGATGTCGTAACTTTAAACTCAATTTTCTCAAATTGATGTCAATGTCATTAAGGGCCCTTTTCTCAGATCGCGGCTCATTTGTTTCTCTTTAAAATGGTGTATACCATTATATAGTTACGCGACGGGTGAACAACAGAATCACTTAACAAGAAATAAAAACGCCGCAAAAGTAAAATAGCTCTAACTTGTGACGCGACGTCTTATACAAACTGTACATCGTTTTTGTGGTAAATATCACGGTACAATGCCATTGGTATGCTTAGTTGTGACAATATGTTTAATGTACGATATTCGTCGTAGTGCTATATACACCGTACACAGTACCTCAGGAACAAAGAATGCTTACTTGTCTGCAGGTTACTAGAAATGCCGGAACACTAGAACACCACACTGCCTGGAAGTGTAGATCACTAATATCAAACGCAAAGAACAATACATCAGAGATCAATCAGATCAAACAAACACCGCTTTTATAGAAATGTCCTACAATAGGCAAAATAACGCATAGTAAGAACACTATCAGTTTGAATCCATCCACAAAAGTGAACCTGGAAGACGCCGACGAAGAATCATATACATGTACAAGAGCTAACCAAGATCAAATATACCCGGGACTCATACACAAACAGCCAAGAACAGCTTGGGGCGGTGTATATGTGTTGCAGATTTATAATGCGCTGGCTTAGAATGAGAAGGTCGTAAGTACTACTCACGACTTTATAAGACTCATATGTGTCTTACATGCATGAGCCTATTTTTTTCAAAATCATGACTTGTCATGTTGACCAAACTGAAGTCCAAAACGTTCGATTTTCCATAAGTAAAGACTAGTTTTCAGACCGTTATTTATTGTTTACTCAAACTATCGATTGTGTACTTAGGACCTTCGCATTCTAAGCAAGCGAATTCGTCCAACTGATGACGAAGAGGAAATATGTAACAGGTAGGTGGCACTAAGTACCGGGTTAATATTAAGCGTATAAACCACGTTAGGAAAGCAAGTGACCGTCAATCATTGAACGTCAAAGTGGATGGTTCGAATACAGATGGAATCCATTCTGACAGGACCGGTTAGTGAGCAAAACTTTAGATGAATCATGCAATTACCATGCAGTCTCGAGATTTTGAGAAGCAAAAACTCTTTCACCTATTTTTTCTAACACCATAAACTCGTACGCAATGCAATTAGAATTGAATAAATCAATTAAATGTTATTATATATGTTTGACGTTTTAAATATGTTTGTTAACAAGCGTCCTTAGATACATCGATAATGCCAGAATTTCTGAAATAATTAACTGACAGGTCATGCTAACCTTAGTTGTAAAGGTACACTATGCACGTCGATGCAAAATGACTATTTTTTTCTGATAACATTGGCTCAAGTTCCTGCGTAATTTCATTAGATTCATTATGTTAATTAGCTTATTTTCAGTAAAGTTTTAAACACACAAATTTTAGATGTTTTAGCCTCTGTGGCCGCAAACATATTTACATATATTTTTTTTCAAAGACCTAGACCTAGTAGATCTATATCTTTAATTATTCCAAGCATCGTAACCTGCGCTGTTTTATGACCTGACAATGTTAAGTTGAGCTCCTATTTATTGCATTTAAGACACAAAACAAAAACAGAAACTGGGTCAGTAGAGGAAGAGGTTTTGAGTCATTCGACATAAAAACATCAGCCCTAATTAAAACAAATACGTATTACTTGTAGCTATTACCTTTTACTTTTTGTTGGCATATCGATGTCAAAACATCTTCAACAGTGCTCAGGTACTTGTCAGCGACTCCCGAAATAAGTCGATCAACTCTCTCCGATAGGGCTGTAGCAAAATGTGCAACTGTTAGTTTTGTGTCTGCTTTCCCTGTCCGATTGTTATCCCCCGCCGAAGGCGAAGGGAATATGGTAATGGTAGGCGTCATTCCGTCGGTCCGTCCGAACTTCTATGTGCAACTCATCCTTCATTTCTTTAGGGAATTCGACAAAACTTTCACAGAATTACTGCTATGATGTCCCCCACCGCATATTGTCAGGATTTTTTTATTCGACCATTTTTGACAGAGTTGTTGCCCTTTGTTGTTTTTTTACATATAAATTTTTCTGTCTGCAACTCCTCCTACATTTCTTAAGGGAAGTAGACGAAACTTTTACAGAATAACTGCTATGATGTCCCCCAGCGCATAGTGTTAGGATTTTTTTATTCGACCATTTTTAACAGAGTTAATGCCCTTTGTTAATTTTTTACATATTTCTAATGGAATTTTGTCAAAACTTTTACAGAAGTACATTATGAGGTGCACTAGCGGATATCTTCAGGGTTTTCATTTCGACCATTTTTGAAAGAATTATGGACCTTTGTTGATTTTTTACATATTAATTAACTTCTGTGTGCAACTGTTCCTACATTTCTAAAGGAAGTTTGATAAAACTTTGATTCATTCATTTTTTAAGTGTTATGATATTCGGTTGTTTTGACATTATTCCTGTTCGGTGTTAGCCAAAATTAAGTCGCATAACCCTGTGGTATGTCCTTCCTGATCTTATCAGCACCTTTGATATCCGCTTTTTAAGCAGATTTCATTGTTCTTACAATATTTTAGTTGTAGCATTCATCAAATTTGCTAATAACTTGTAAAGAAAATAGATGTGTCCAACCATTACTGAATTTTGAATAGAGGATAAAATTATGTTCAATACAAAACATTCTTCATGTATGTACACTATATGATCTTGCATCATCAACAACAATTCAACTGTAGTGGTCATCTTTATGAAGCTTTCGTGATAATATTTGTCGTTTACCTCAATTTTTCCTTCGGTGGGGGATATGGCTGTCAGTGACTGCTTCTTGCTATCTTTAGAATAGAGAAAAGAGTGAACTATTTTCAAATATCCTTTTCATTTATTACAATGAGCACTAGACTAACGGTCATGATTTGTTAACATATCATAATTATTTGAATACATTGTGTACGCACAAAGAAGATCCTACGAACTTGTTTGTTAAAAGATATACACGTATTTGCATATCGGGCAATCTGAAAAAAGAATAGTTTCTAATAGTTGCATATATCCACATGTATCAACTACATTTTAAGAAAATCTGATAGTGAACAATCCAACGATGACTGATAAATAATGCTAAATTTTGGCTAACGATTTTAGAGGAGATTCTGGTCAAGCACACCATCATTGATGATGTATGTCATGTAGGACAGGCAAAATGCAGTCATGATAGCAAATCAGTAAAATAACGCAAGTGATTTCAAACGTAAAAACAAACAAAACTTAACACAGTTTAACAAAAACAATACAGAAGCAACTAACATAGTTATGTTATTTTCCATATTCTGTTTCAACCACCATGTGGACACCACATAAAACAAGATGGTTGCCTGAATAGGCCTTCTGCATCGGTACGGGCAGTGGAAAACGTTCCTCTGGGGACATGTTGTCAAGGTTGGCTAACTATGATGGAAGGCAATAAGCTTATAATCTCCCATTGAAAGAATAGCCATTTTGTAAGGTCATCAAAGTGGCCATGAAATGTAACGTTAAGACATTAAGACTGTACAATATTTTACTATCGATATCAAAATACAAATTCTTCACACAGTGTAGATGTTTCCGTTCCCAACCATCTTTGACAAAGGTATGGGCGTCATACCGGTACACTATCAATACAATTATCACGCGTAATGTATATGAAATTTTAATGCAAGTGGTTTTATAAAGTGCACTAACTTACCTTTGAGAACATCTAATTTCACTGCTGGTGGGTCTTTAGTGTTTACATAAGATAAACAAGCTCTATTTTAGCTTGTCTCAGAACTGGTCCATTCTGTCTTGGTATCAGTACATTCGTACATATCTGATATAGGATTCTGACTTCCCAAAACATTTCCAACGATTACCGTTTATAACATGCACGTCAGAAGCGAGTAACGAATAACGAGTCCAATGACCTGTTCAATACTCAGTTCCGTCTACAGTTTAACAAGTATACCAAATCCAAAGTGGTATGGCTCCGTCATTAAATTAGAACTGTACAAATAAACTGGACTATCGGTATAGCAAATTCAAAGATAACTTTACTTAAATTTCGTTCCGTCAACACATTATTTAGTAGAGTTTTACAGTAAACTGAGTCTGGTTTAACAAAATTTAATTTAAAGTAACCTGTCATACATTTCGTCCCGTCACCACAGTAGAAATTTGCAGTTAAACTGGGCAACTGGTTTAACAAATTCAGAATGACCTTTCCTACATTCCGTTTGTCAATGCTTTAGAAATTGCAGAACATCATTACTGATGGTAAAACAAATTGAAAAGAACCTTTGCGTTCTGCCTATATGTCAGAACTGTCCAATTAGATTGTACAATCACGAATTCCAAGGGACTTAAGATCCATCTGACAGTCGACATGTACATTTTGTTATGGGTTTGTCTATAAAACCAAAGTTAATGATGGTAAAGTGTACATACAATTATAAATACGAGCCTTCTAATTTGTACTGTGGCCTAATGCCTTTATAGAACTATGAATGTAAAACTTCCGCTTCTCAAGAGTTCCTTCTGTACTCGACCCAAAGCTCTTTGAAGCTCAGCTGGAAGTCATTTTATGACAGAACTGAGTTGAACTGAGTGATGACAGTCAAAGAATGAATTCGCAAGGTTATCTCATTATATGATGAGATGGGATAAGACTAAGGAGTATACCTGTTGAACGATGAGTTTCTATTTATAGTTTGATATTTTAATCAGAAGACCAGAATACAGGATTCATGTAGTTTGTCTAATTACGTTCTCTGCATCGTTAATAATGCGAAACAGCGTATGGTATGATCAACATAATGTAGGCCAACATACTATAAAACCCTTCTAGTCGAGTTGGTTACATATTTCATTTATTTTCCAAGAACTCTATCACAAAATATAAAACCTCCCTGATTAACCAACTATGAAAATAAGAATAGCATCTTGTTCCATCTATTGTACATCAGGAAATTGTTGCGCGAAAAATTACATCAAACCAAACTCCACGAAATCTAATGCCCATGTGAAAAAATGATTATACAGTATACCATTTTTCTGATTGAGTTCCGCATAGTGATTGTCTTGGTGCATTTTAGTTATCGACGATTTTGCTAGTTTGTGCTATCGACAGTTTGGATGTGGTGATGAACTGCACCTCTCTTGTACGTAGGTGGGGGGCTCCCCGTTCTCGACGGATGCATCCGCTGGACTAACTTTCGGTAAGACTTAAATTCCCTCAGATTGGGGTTGATTTGCAGTATACGGAACTTTGCCTGCTCGACTGACACGAACTGACATCAAGGATACTAGACGGGAACATAATAACTACAAATTGTCTTTCAGTTACGAGGACACCATGGTAGACGGCGCACTACACAAGACCAAGCTTAATTGTTCCACACAAGGGTCGAGGAAAGAGAACCTAATTTAATAAATTGTTTGGTATATTTTTCAATATTTTTAATTCTGGGGTGTGCAACATGGTGTGAATATGATTCATAAACACACGATGTAAGTAGAGTCGCAATAAATTCGAGAGGAGAACTATTATTTTGCACTAAGATCGACTGGATATGTCTAGGGAACACAGCGCCGAATTTCCATTAAATTAAATGTTCACAGCTTCGTGCAATAAATACTGCAATATTTGTATCAATTGCTTCAACAAAAACTTACAGTCAAGTACGGGCAAATTATACACCGCAACGTTGAATGATTACGATACTGCAAGGAGCCGCAGATTGTACGGCTTTGCGCCGTGATCTAGACATTTTCAAACTATTTCAAAGAGTTCATGTAGCGATATATTTTATAAAGTATAAACAACTTCATAATTTAAGCATACGAGGGGTGTTACCAATAACCTAGCGTCTATATGTCAAAATAACTTCTGGTCGTGATGAAGGAGTAAAGAACAGACACTCCGATTAAAACGCCTGCCAAATTGATGTAGTGAAGGATCCTCGGCGATATAATTACACTAGTAACGGCAAAACCCGGATTAGTTCGGTAAGTTCCGATTGATTAGAAATAAATCAGTTTGCTGAATGTCCGCGAAGTCTGTGATGTTTATATTTATGTTGATAGAGCCAGTAATAAGCGTTTTATTCAAACATAAGTCATTAGATTTTAACGGTTAAAACAATCAGTAGCCTGGATATAAATGAACTCTAAATGCACCCACTTGCGATTTGCAGTAAATGCCAGAATTGAAAGGTTTTATAAGAATGTTTAACGGTATACAACTGATTGCACAAGAAATACATTTGCTTTCAGACTGATTCATTAAGTTGAAATTCGTCAACCTACATCGATAATAGTTATGCTACGTTCAGTGTTATAACTGTTATAACTGATAGGTAAAGGGCAAAAGGTAAATATAAAAATAAGTACTAATGAGTAATCCAGATTTATATCTAACAGCCGAGGTAATAACAAAGTATGATAAAGAAATATCAACAACAACAACACCATCAAAACAAACAAGCCGTTTATATGAAGATATGTTGACAGGACAATCGTAATCACGAGAATGACCTATAGCTAGTTTGCGATAAAAAATCGTGTTTTTTAAAGATTTATGAAAATCTATTCATCAGATTTTGGTAAAAAATTAAACAGAACTACAATAACGTCCTACCTAGTCTCATTTTGAATTTCATAATTTTTAGTCATCAATTAAAAGACATTTATTCTTTATTATGAACTTACATGCATATTTACAGTTTAACGCAGGGAGGTAATATGGTATTCCATTGATGATTTACTATCAATTATTTAACCGTTACAATCCGTGATCAGCGTGATTGAGATTGCTGTTATAAAGAGACTTAGGAGGCCCTCGTGACTCGGTTTATTTACAGTCCGACCAGGGATACCTGACAGTTACGTCATGATGTGTTTACAATCAAATGTTTTCTTTATATATCGTCTGCAAAAATATGGATGATGAGTATATTTCTTTACCTATAATCTGCATGAAATAGTGGCCGAGACGATAACGGTCTAGAATTAGTAACTAAAACATACAGAGTTCGAACCCCGTCGGGAGAACTTTTTACGCTTATTTTTATTTGATATTTTTGCAATCGCATACAAAGTATGTGAACAGAATGCTGCTTGTGTGAAACACATTTGTATTTAACTCATCTTCAAATGGTATATTTTAATAGCCAATAACAAGTTTTCAAATGTAGTAGGGAGTCTTTGAATAATTAGGAGAAACCAACAGCTATCCCAATCCCATACGTGTTTTCAATAGCACGTATTCCACGGGTCTAATTTAATAATAATAATAAGGCAAACAACTTTATTTTCAAAATAAATATCTTATCAAATTATCCAAGGGTATATGTTTCTCGTATATAATACAAGAAAAAAATTGTAATAAATTAATGGCTATCACTAGCTTTGAACTTCGATCGCCTGAGTGAGAGTCAGCAAACACATCCACAGAACCATGCATTGCTTGAAATATATGAATTGGTAAGAACATACTTGTATATAGTATAATCCTCAATCTTTTTGGGGATATACCCTGCTTATTTATAGATTGTTTACAAAATGACGTCACTGTCAAAAATCGTTGGTCGGATAGTAGGTGTGTCGCATGTAAACAATTTACAGCAATAACATGTACTTCGTCATACAAGGACAAAACAAACACCCTGTACAACCCCCAAAACACCGGTAACAACATTTCCACGGAACTTATCAACACTCGTGTTTAAATATTAATCCATAAAAAACAGTAATAGCTATATGAACGGCATACAGATACCGCACATTCTCTTCTGTATTTATAAAATTTAATATATGATATATAACCTATGCATATGATAATAGATCAGTATGTAATAAAATAATACACATAATACATTATACGATAGCAAACTACTTGTAAACACATTCTAATCAAATTGATAAAAAACCAAATGCATGGTATTTCGCTGCACTCTTCGCATTTAATGCATCTCCCAAGCTGAAGATGTACTGCATTTATTACATTTATTTAAAAAACAATGTACTTTCACCACGGGAAAGTGTGTTCTAGAGTATTCATGTGTCAAAAGACAATTCCTTTGCAATGAACTTGAAACGATAGCACATAAATGTGCAAATTAAATGTGAATTTCTCTTGACTCATATTTTACACCCGTTCGTACGTACATATCCTTTAAGCCTAATTACATTGTTACATGTACTAACCTGTACGCATGCCAAGAGGTATGTACTCTAGTTCGGTAATCAAGCCTACATAAAGGTTAGGGTACTTGAGTTTTTTTCGCTAATGTTTAAATAGTAGAACACTTCATAGTAATTATGTTAATTATCCAAATTCAGAAATATGCATTATTTTGTGTGCGGTCCGCTTAAGAGAGCATATTTAGAAAATATATTTTATGGAACGCCGTGGTCGTTAACACCGTGACCCAGTCAGAACATTCCAATTTTCTATTTCTGGAGGCGCGTTTTTTTTCTCATATTTTGCTTATACAAGCTGTACATCGTTTTTGTGGTAAATATCACGGTACAATGCCATTAGTATGCTTAGTTGTGACAATATGTTTAATGTACGATATTCGTCGTAGTACTATATACACAGTTCCTCAGGAACAAAAAATGATTATTTGTCTGCAGGTTACTAGAAATGCCGGAATACTAGAACACCATACTGGGTGGAAGTGTAGATCTCTAAGATCAAACGTAAAGAACAATACATCAGAGATAAATCGGATCAAACAAACACCACTTATTTAGAAATGTCCTACAATAGGCAAAATAACGCATAGTAAGAACACCATTAGTTTGAATCCATCCGCAAAAGTAAACCAGGAAGACGACGAAGAAGAATCATATACATGTACAAGAGCTAACCGGGATCAAATATACCCGGGCCTCATACACAAACAGCCAAGAACAGCTTGGGGCGGTGTATATGTGTTGCAGCTTTATAATGCGCTGGCTTAGAATGAGAAGGTCGTAGGTACTACATGTATGAGCCTATTTTTTCAAATCAGGACTTGTAATGTAGACCAAAATGAAGTCAAAAACGTTGGGTTTTCCATAAGTAAAGACTAGTTTTCAGACCGTTATTTATTGTTTACTCAAACTATCGATTGTGTACTTAGGACCTTCGTATTCTAAGCAAGCGAATTCGTTCAACTGATGACGAAGAGGAAATACGTAACAGGTAGGTGTCACTAAGTACCGGGTAGATATTAAGCGTATAAACCACGTAAGGAAAGCAAGTGACCAATACTTCATCATTGAACGTCAAAATGGATGGTTCGAATACAGATGGAATCTATTCTGACAGGACCGGTTTGTGAGCAAAACTTTAGATGAACCATGCAATTACCATGCAGTCTCGAGATTTTGAGAAGCAAAAACTCTTTCACCTATTTTTTCTAACACCATAAACTCGTACGCAGTGCAATTCGAACTGAATGAAGCAGTTAAATGTTATGATATATGTTTGACGTTTAAATATATTTGTTAACAAGCGTTCTTAGATACATCGATAATGCCAGAATTTCTGAAATAATTAACTGACAGGTCATGCTAACCTTAGTTGTAAAGGTACACTATGCACATCGATGCAAACTGAATCATTTTTCTGATAACATTGGCTCAAGTTCCTGCGTAATTTCATTAGATTCATTATTTTAATTAGCTTATTTTTAGAAAACAACACAGTAGCAAATATCGATTGTACTTTTCCATATTTTGTTTTAACATCCAAGTAAACACCACATAATACAGGGAGTTTGGCTAAAGGACTCGGCACGGGGGGTGAGAAAAATGTTCCTCTGGGGGTCATGGGGCAATGTTGGCTAACTCGATAGTAGGTACGGCTACCCGACAAGATAAATATTTCATCAATAAAATATTGGATCTTTTTTTTTAATTTTAGCTAGATTTCATTCTGGGTTTTATTATTGTTTGAATCAATCCATGACAAAAGAGAAGACCAATGAGTTGTCTGCTATTAACATATGGTGTGTACAGACAGACTAGATGGAATGCAATATGCTTATATATTCTTCCACCAAAAGTGGCAATAAATCTGTAACGTAGAAGACGACAATAAGATTGTATCAATTATTACGAGCGATATCAAAGTTAAAAATCGTTACACTGTAAAGATGTTTCCGTTTCCACCCATCTTTGACATAGGTATGGACGTAATACCGGGACAATATCAATACAATTATCAAGCGTTATTTATATGAAATTAATTTGCAAGTGGTTCTATAAAGTGCACTAACTTACCTTTGAGATCATCTAATTTCACTACTGGTGGGACTCGAATGTTTACATAAGATAAACAAGCTTTAACTTAGCTTGTCTTAGAACTGGTCCATTTTGTCTTGGTATCAGTATACTCGTACATATCTGATCTTGAAATCTGACTTCCCAAAACATTTCTAACGACTACCGTCTACATCATGCACGTCAGAATTGAGCGACTAAGGTTAAATAATTTAAAGTGACCTGTCCAATATTCAGTTCCGTCTATGCATTAGAACTGTACCTTCAAACTATTATACCAAATCCAAAGAGATCTGCCCAACATTTAGCTTCGTAATCAAACGAGCCAGAACAATTAAACTGAACTATCGGTATAGCAAATTGAAATGTACATTTCCTACATTGCGTTCCGTCAACACATTATAGTTTTACTGTAAAACTGGGTTTCTTGTGTAACAAATTCATAATGACCTTTGTTACATCTCGTCTCGTCAACACATTAGAGTTTTGCAGTAACTTCTGGATTAACAAATTCAAAATGACATTTCCTATGTGTCGTTTCGTCTACATATTCGTAAACAGTCAGAACTGCATGTAACTGGCAAATCACGCCATCCAAAAGGACGTAACTTTTAGTGCGTCATGGTAAGGTCGATGTGAATATCAAGGCTACATACAAATGTACTAGTAAATAATAGTTTGCATTGCAATATTGAGCTAGTGACGTTTTATCAATTTGATTGAATACGCCACTGCAAGTGTTGTCCGTTTTTTCATTACGACATCTTGAATGAGATATCCCTATCCTACAAAGGGGCTTTAGATGGTACATTTGTAATTATCGTTTGACAACAAAGGGTTTGTCACGTATTGACCACCAAGTGTTTCGCTGCAAAATTTCTTCTGCACTCAACCCTAGGCTCGTGGAGCTGAGCTGGGAGCCCTTTAAAGAAAGAACCGAGTTGAACTGAATGATGATAGCCTCAGAATGAATTCACAAGTTATCTCAGTATATAATGAGTTGAGACTTCGGAGTATACCTGTTGAACGATGAGTTTCTATTTATAGTTTGATATTTTAATTAGAAGACCAGAACATAGGATTCATGTAGTTTGTCTAATTACGTGCTTTGCATCGTTAATAATGTGAAACAGCGTATGGTATGATCAACATAATGTACGCGTACATACTATAAACCCTTCTAGTCGAGTTGGCTACATATCTCGTTCGTTTTTGTCTTGGTTGAACTCCATCACAAAAGCTACAATCTTCCTTATTAACCAACTATGGAATTAAGGATTGGAAGTATCCTGTACAATCTATAGTTCAGCTGACAGATCATTTAAGTGCATGTGAGATATCCATGCCAAACCATATATATTTAAGTTTGTGTTACTACCACTTCTTCTTGATACTTAAGGTTCAAAGTGCAAAGACGAAACATGAAAATACTAAAACGCCAAAGTCCCTACTAGAATTGTCAAGAACATACAAGAGCCATAACAGCAGCTCATGATCCAGAGATAGAGGAGCAAGTGTCTTACACATATTGGTTCCAAGAATAGTTGCTCCCCGAATCAGACTAGAAGTACATAAAATATGGGGAAAGGGAAACGTCATTAGGCTCTTCGCTAATCCCTTTAAATAGAATCCATGAATAATACACATCAATCCGAAGCGATACAAGCCTTCACTGAGGGGTCAGAATATGCAGTTCGATGTGCAGGGTTTGTAGTGTCCATTAAAATTTTATGACAGTACCACTATTTCACTGTCTCTCTAAGTAGACAAGATGTGATCCAATGACACAACCACAATGCAATGTATCACTACTGTTGAATATTCTAACTGTCGGTACAAAGGGACGCGAGACAATATGTTGTCTTTTGAACATTTCAGTCGGGCTCTGCAGGACCATTTGATAACTATACAAAACAGCTACGACACACACCAGTCTAATGTCTTAACAAGTATACAGATGGAAACAGTTCATACTTGCTCAAATAATGCATAGTTAATCAGAAGAGAAAACCGTTTGGGTAACCAACAACGCACCACAGGACGAAAATATGGGTTTGGTTATTACAAATACAAATACCCAATCGAATGTGATAATATATAATATTCGTCTTATATGTTCCATCTTCGTTTGAATGTGGTGTTGAACAGCAGCGTCAATCTGATTAAAATGATCTGATCTCGTCAAACCTGCTAAAATTTAAGTAAGATCGAGTGCTTTAGTCAGATTGGTGTCATCTGTATGTGGCCAGAGGCTTCCTCAGCTTGTGGTCTTTGCGTCGTGCTTCCTCCAGATTGATGTGGATTTGCATTGTAAGTAAACTATGTCTGCTTGTCTGCTACACACTGACATCAAGAATACTAGAATAACAAATACGGGATAAAAAACAACATACTCGTTGTCTTCCAGTTAAAATGACATCCATGTAGACGGTGCACTTCACAAGTCCATAATTTAACTGTGCACGCGCGAGTTGATGTAAGAAAAGCTAATTTAATAATTTTCTTGGTATAGTTTTCAACCACGCAGTCTGTGATGTGCAACATGGTGTGAATATGATTCATAAACACACGATGTAAGTAGCGTCGCAATATATTCGAGAGGAGAACGATTATTTTGCACTAAGATCAACTGGATATGTCTAGGGAACACAGCACCGAATTTCCATTAAATTCAATGTTTACAGCATCGTGCAATAAATACTGCAATATTTGTATCAATTGCTTCAACATAAACTTACGGTCAAGTACATGCAAATTAAACACCACAACGTTGTCTGTTTACGATACTGGCAGGAGCCGCAGATGGTACGGCTTTGCGCCGCGATCTAGACATTTTCGTGAACTATTTCAAAGAGTTCATGTAGCGATATCAATTTCTATAATGTATAAATAACTTCATAATTTAAGCTTACGAAAGGCGTTGCCAATAGACCAGCGTCCAGCGTCTATATGTCAAAACAACTTCTGGCCATGATGTAGGAATAAAAAACACACACTCCGATTTATACACCTGCCAAATTGATATAGTTTAGAATCCTCGGTGATATTCATATACTAGTACTATACCAGTGACGACCAAACCCGGATATGTTCGTTAAGTTACGGTTGATTATAAATAAGAGTTCGTTGAATGTCCACGAAGTGTGTGATGACTATATAAGGCTGGGGTTTTGTGCTTACTATGGTATAACAACTTGATGCTTATTTAGGATAAAAAGTGTGAACTTTCACATATTTGGAACATTTTGCAGTTCATTCGTTGTTGTATGACGTTCGGTTCAATATCTGACACCATCTTACTGTTGGTGTTGGTGGTATTATAGTCCCCAGTAACAAAATCTGCTTTATATACATTTCACTGGACCACTTACTTCACTGGACTTCTTTCTTCACTAGACCACTTATTCCATTATGAGGGTGTTTCTGTTGTTTCGAGTTTCCAAGATAATTTTATATGCCACTCTACACTAGGGCTGATATTTATAAAGCATATAAAGTGAAAACTTAGGAATTTCTTCAATCTCAAACTTTTCTTAAGTGTATCAGCTAAACAGAAAAACTGATATTAACAATTATTTACCATATTCCTTCTGCTGCATCCTGTACTAGGCCATGTCCTTAATTTGTGTTTTCTTTCTCCTGGTATTAGCCGCTCATGTGACTACGGTTTACTCTAAACTTGGCCTGACCAGTCTGTTAAAATAATAACTTTAGTACTTTTATAATGCATTCGCTTTGAGATTTCCGGAGCACCTAGCCTGCTTTGTGCAAATGTGTGTGTCTACTTTCCTATAGGCACCAATTTAGTAGGGTGTTGTAGCAGAAGAAATAATTGCAAAATATTGTTTATCAATGGGGCACTTGAAGGCAATTTAAGGTTGAAAGAGCCAGCAATATGCGTTTTATACAGACATAAGTCATCAGATTTTAACGCTTTACAATTCGTACCCGGGATATAAATGAACTCTAAATGCACCCACTTTCGTAAATGCCAGAATTGAAAGGTTTTATAAAAAAGTATAAAAACAGAAATGATTGAAAGAAACAAATTTGAATGCAAATTGTGTAATTTAGTTGAAATACTTTAACCTACATCGACAGTAGTCAGGCTACGTTTTACATTCAATGTGCAAAATGATATAACTGTTATAACGGAAAGGTAAAGGGCAAAAGGCTTAGCTATACTTAGGTACTAATGAGTAATCAAGATGTGGATCAAACACTGCTAATAACAATGTGTGATTAAACAACAACAGCAACAATAACACCACCCAAACACACTATGAAGACATATTGACAGAAAAATATTACTCCTTCGAATGACCTGAAAGCCTCAACAGCCAGCAAACACATTATACAACACCAACAACATCAGTAACAACAATACCACGGAACTTATCAACACTCGTGTCTAAATATATAATCATATGTATACAACAGATATAACTATATGAATGGCTTACAAGACAATGCATAATCTCCTCTGTATGTATGATAATAGCTATGTAATCAAGTAATACACATACTATATCATACGACAGCATATTACTTGTAAGCACATTCTAGTCAAAAATATAAAAAAAACAAGTGATGGTTTAAAATGTACGCATGCCAATATTTAGAGGTATGTACTGATCGGTAATCAAGCCTACATAAAGGTTAAGGTACTTGCGGTTTTTTTCTTTTACTAAATAAATGTTTAATTAGTGGAACACTTCATGGTAATTATGTTAATTATCAAAATCCATAAATATGCAGCATCTTGTGTGCGGTCCACTGAAGAGAGCACATTTAGAGAATATATCTTTTTTATATGAAACGCCGGGCCGTTAACACTGTGACCCAGTCAGAACATTCTACTTTCTATTTCTGGAGGAACTTTTTTCTCTCATATTTTGCTTGTACAAGCTGTAAATCGTTTTGCTGGTAAATAACACGGTACAATGTCTTTGGTATGCTTAGTTTTGACAATAGGTTTAATGTACGATTCGTCGTGGTGCTATATACACCTTACTGCAGGCTCAAAGAATTATTACTTGTCTAGAATATCAAACTAGCTGAAATAGTAGTAAAATAGTTTGTTCTAACAAAATCACTAACATTAAAAGCAAAGTACAAACAACCGAGACCAAACACAGATCGCTTATATGGTTAATAATAATAATTATTAAATGACTATCAATTATTAGCCTTATAACACAACATTGACCCAGTCTAAAAATAAGCATGCTTCCACAATATCTATATCAGTTATCGGCCCCGGGCCGAAAAAAGTGTTATAAAATCTGATTGGCTAATGGACAGGGCCGAAAAGTGATATCAATGTTGGCCCTCCTTTTAAGCAATCTGATTGGCTAATTGACAGGGCCAAAAAGTCATATGGATTTTCAGCTGAAATTAAGGAGAATCGATTTTTACTCACTAAAATCGATATAACTTGTTTATTAATGAGCGGAAACATGTCATAGTGGTATTCATTTTTTTAGTTAGATCATTTCCTACAATTTGGACTATATTTGGATGCAAAAATCTGAAGAAAAGTTTTTTCACATTTTTTCGCAGTCTTTATGTCGGTCTAGTTTGATGTGCTAACGTTACATGCAAAGACAAATTTTAAAATAATTGAAACTTATTTAATAAAATTGTCAATAAATGGGTGATTTGATATTAGCCCTGTTATTTGTCCTCGGGACAGACGTATTGTCCCTCGGCCTACGGCCTCGGGTCAATACGACTGTCCTCAAACAAATAACAGGGCTAATATCAAATCACCCATTTATTAACACATAATACTTTATTTTGCGAGGAACCTTATTTGAAAATACTGATTGCAATCTTTCATAAGATCGGTTAGGAAATGTTCTAAACACGGCACAATACGTCTTGTAAGAACACCATCAGTTTGAATCTATCCGAAAAGAGGCAAACAGGAAGACGACGAAGAACAATCTTGTATACCAAAGCTTACCGATATCAAATACATCCGGGCCTCATACAAAAGCTGCTAAGAACAGGTTGGGACGGTGGATATGTGTTACAGACTCAATGCGCTGGTCCAGAATGAGAAGGTCGTAAGTACTTATAACGACCTTACAAGACTCATATGTTTCATATGAACTTATTTTCGTGAAATTCAGAACTTGTCATGTTGACCAAACTGGTAAAGAGTAGTTTTCAGACCGTAATTTCTCAAAATACCGAATGTGTACTTATGCCCTTCTCATTCTATTCCAGCGAATGGTCCACTGATGACGAAGAGGAAATATGTTACAGGTAGGTGACACTAAGTACAGGGTAGACATAAACAACATTAAAAAAGCAAGTGATAAATGAATCTTCATTGAAAGTCAAAGTCGATGGTTCGAATTCTGGAATCTATTTTGACATGACTGGTTAGTGAGCTAAACACTAGTTGACTCATGCAGTTACAATGCAGTCTTATGATTTTGGGAAGCAATAACTATTCACCGAATTATTCTAACACAATAAATCCTTACACAATGCAATTCGAACTCAATGAAGCAGTTAAATGTTATGATATATGTTTGACGTTTTAAATATGTTTGTTAACAAGCGCCCTTAAATACAATGATATATTGCTTATGCCAGGATTTCTGAAATAATAAACTGACAGGTCATGCTAACCTTAGTTGTCAAGGTACACTATGCACATCGATGCAAACTGGATAATTTTTTTCTGACAACATTGGCTAGAGTTCCAGCGTAATTTCATTAGAAGCATTATTTAAATTTGCTTATTTTCAGAAAAGTTTTAAATACATTTATTTTAGAAGTTTTAGCCTTTGTGGGCGCAAACATATTTACATATTTTTTTCAAAGATACATGATTATTTAGATGGGCCTAGGAGATCTGTATCTTTAATTATTTCAAACATCGTAACATGCGCTGTTTCATGACCTGCCAATGTTAAGGTGAGCTCCTATTTATTACATTTAAGACAAAAACAGAAACTGGGTCAGTAAAGAAAGACGTTTCGAGTCATTCGACATAAAAACATCATCACCAATTTAAAACAAAGACGTATTACTTATAAATATTACCTTTTAGTTTTTGTTGGCATATCGATGTCAAAACATCTTCAACAGTGCTCAGGTACTTGTCAGCGGCACCCGAGAAAAGTCGATCAACTCTCTCCGATAGGGCTATAGCAAAATATGCAACTGTCACTTTTGTGTCTGCTTCTCCTGTCCAATTGTTATCTTTAGAATAGAGGAGAGTGAATTATTTTCAAATTTCCTTTTCATTTATTACAATGGGCACAACACTAACGTTCATGATGTGCTCAAAGACGATCCTATGAACATGTTTGGTAAACTATTTGCAAATTGGGCTTTCTGAAAAAATAATAGTTTCTTATGGTTGCATATATCCACATGTATCAAGTACATTTTGAGAAAACCTGATAATGGACAATCCAACCATTTTTGACTGCTAAATAGTGCTAAAGTGCATTTAGGCTAAATGTTTTACATGAGATTCTGGCCAAGCACACCATAATTGTTGATGTATGACATGTGGGACACGCACAGTGCAGTCATAATAGCAAATCTGTCATATAATACAATTGATTCCAAACGTACAAACAAACAAAACTGATCACAGTTTAACAAAAACAGTACAGAAGCAAATTACATATGTAATTTCCAAATACTGTTTAAACCACCATATGAACACCACATAAAACAAAATGGTTATCTGTACAGGCCTTCTGCATCGGTACGGACAGTGGAAAATGTTCCTCTTGTGGACATGGTGTCAAGGTTGGCTAACTCGATGAAAGACAATACGCGTATATTTTCTCCCACTAAAAGAATAGACATATTGTCAGGTGATCAAGGAGACCATGAGCATATCAGGTGGAATGCATTACTATTGAATAATATATTACGAGCGATATCAAAAGTACAAATTCTTCTCACAGTGAAGATGTTTCCGTTCCCACCCATCTTAGACATAGATATGGACGTCATACCGGGACAATATCAATACAATTATCACGCGTAATTTATATGAAATTATAATGCAAGTGGTTTTATAAAGTGCACTAACTTACCGTTGAGAACATCTTAGTTCACTACTGATGGGACTCTCCTGTTTACATGAGATAAACAAGCTTTAATTTAGCTTGTCTCAGAACTGGGCCATTCTGTCTTGGTATTAGCATGCTGGTGCATATCTGATCTTGGATTCTGACTTCCCAAAACATTTCGAAACGATTACCGTCTATACAATGCACGTCAGAAGCGATTGACGAATAACGATTCCAATGACATGTCCACTATTCAGTTCCGTCTATGCATTGGAACTATACAGCTAAACTATTATAAGACCAAATCAAAAGTGATCTGCCCAATATTTAGCTTCGTAATCAAACCAGAACTGGACTATCGATATAGCAAATTCAAAGACAACTGTACTTACATTTCGTTCCCTCAACACATTAGAGTTTTACAATAAACTGAGTTCGGTTTAACAAAATGTAACTCAAAGTGACCTTTCATACATCACAATAGAAATTTGCAGTTTAACTGAGCAACTGGTTTAAACCATTGTGAATTGCTTTTTCTAAATTATGTTTCGTCTATGCATTAGAAACTGGCAGTTAATTTTTGATGAAGGTAAACACACTTAAAGGGACATTTGCGTTCTGCCTATGTATCAGAACTGTAAAAAGACTGGGCAATCACGATGTCCTGGGACTTAAGTTCCTGTAACCCCATCCATCCTCCAGTCAACATGTCAATGGGTTTGTCTATAAGGCCAAAGTAAATGATGGTCCAGTATACATCCTCTTAAATATAATTTCAAAGAAGAATTTTATGCAAATGTAGTTTGCACTCTGGCTTTGGACTATGAATGTAAACGTCATTGTAAGCATTTAACACGAGCCCCTCGGGACAATTCATTATTCTACATAGAAGCACATTATTTAATGCATTTGGCCACAAAGAGCTGATACCGATATTGACAACCAAGGCGAAAACTTTTGCTTCTCCAGATTTTCTACGGTACTCGACCCAAAGCTATTTTAGCTCAGCTTGAAGCCCTTTAAAGGGAATGGATTTAGTTGAACTGAATGATGATAGCCTAAGTATGAATTCACAAGGTTATCTCATTACATGATGAGATGGGATGAGACGTTGGAGTATACCTGTTGAACGATGCGTTTCTATTTATAGTTTGATATTTTAATTAGAAGACCAGAATACAGGATTCATGTAGTTTGTCTAATTACGTTCTCTTGATCGTTACTAATGTGAAACAGCGTATGGTTTGATCAATGTAGTGTACGTTAACATACTATTAAAAACCCTTCTAGTCGAGTTGCTTAAATATTTCGTTTATGTCTTGGTTGAACTCCATCACAAAACATAGAATACCCCTGATTTAACAACTACTGAAATAAGGATTGAAAGTATCCTGTACCATCTATTGTAAAGCAAGAAGCTGTGACGCCACAACATGCCATTAAACATATGTCCACGAAATATAATGCCATTCGACAAAAGTAATTTTACAGTACACCACGTTTCTGATTGGGTTCAGCTCAGTGATCGTCTAGGTGCATGTGAGGTATCAATAAAAATCCTTAGATATTTCAGTTTGTGTTACTTCCCGTCATTCACGATACCATATGTTCAAAGTGCAAAGCCGATCAATGAATATGCTAAAATTACAAAGTATCAACGACAATTGTCAAGAATATACCAAGAGCGATAACTGCAGCTCATGAAACCGTGACACACGCATTAGTGTCTGACATATGGGTTTCAAGAAAAGATCCTCCCAAAATCAGACTAGATCTCGATGAACATGAAGTGAAAGGAAAGGGAAACGTCATCAGGCTCTTTGCTAATTATTTACCGTGAAGTGGATCCACGAACAATAAATATCACACTTACGGAATACAAGTCTTCACTGATTGGTCAGCAGAAAATAATCTTCGAATTGAAGGGATTGTAGTGCATATAATATTTTCAGACAGTGCACATATTTCACTGTTTTTTTCCACACTAGACATGAGGTTAGGCAATGACACAACCGATGTGTAACTAGTCACCACGGTTGTATACAGTTTACAGTTTATTTAGAAATATGATTAAGCCACCGGCCCATACACAACATAGTTAACATATATATATATATATAAATATATATATATATATATATATATATATATATATATATATATATTTATATATATATATATACTAAATGTAGTGGTTGGTGTGGTATTGACAATTCAGATACATTTTATGTATTTGTATATTGTGACTGTCTCTGGAAAGGGAAGGGAGACAAATGTATTCTTTCTACCAGTTCAGTCGGCCTCAGCAGGACCATTTGATACCTTTTCCAGGCAACTGCAAAAACAGCATCATGTCTGAACAATTACACTTGCAAGAAAGGTCATAGCGCCATCGCCCGTCTAAATACTGGATAAAAAAATCTGTGATAACAGTAATAATATTTGGGACAAACTTTCCGTCAGACTTCCCCAAAATTTAAATTACTTGGTATGTTTTTCAAACACATAGTCTATGATCTGCAAGACGGTGTGAATATGATTTATAAACACACGATGTAAGTAGCGTCGCAATAAATTCAAGAGGAGAACGATTATTTTGCACTAAGACCGACTGGATACGTCTAGGGCACACAGCACCGAATTTCCATTAAATTCAATGTTCACAGCATCGTGCAATAAATACTGCAATATTTGTATCAATTGCTTCAACATAAACTTACAGTCAAGTGCAGGCAAATTAAACACCGCAACGCTGTATGTTTACGATATTGCCAGGACCCGCAGATGGTACGGCTTTGCGCCGCGATCTAGACATTTTCATGAACTATTTCAAAGAGTTCATGTAGCGATATCCTTTTTTATAATGTATAAATAACTTCATAATTTAAGCTTACGAGAGGCGTTACCAATAAACCAGCGTCTATATGTCAAAATAACTTCTGGCCATGATGAAGGAATAAAAAACAGACACTCCGATTAATACGCCTGCCTAATTGATGTAGTTTAGAATCCTCGGCGATATTTATAGACTTTATAATATCGGCCAAACCAGTATAAGGTAAAGCGTTTGTTTATTATAGTGACACCCCTATTGAAAGGGCCAGCCAATTTGACTTATGAGACACTTTATCTTTCAATCGCACTGAACCTCACGAATCCCTTCTTGTATTGCCGGGCGCCTGACAGAGATGGGCCTATGTTAACCATTATTTAACTAGCTGGCGGCTAACCAACCGGTCGCATCAGTTCTAACCCAGCTGCCACAGGAATTCGAACCTATAACCTCCCGCTACAAAGGCGGACGCCCTAACCACTCGGCCACGGTCGTGGTATATATCTTACATGGAAGGTCAAGCTGCTGGTATTGTTTTCCCCAGAGACAAATACTTGACCATTTCCTTCACAGGACCACTTCAACTACAAAGGGTGTTTCTGCTGGTATGAGTTTCAATGTGACTTTATGGTGTACTCTACACTAGGTATCTCCTTATTTAATTGGAAACTTCCTGTGGTTGTTTCTTACTCGACCATTGTACGTACTTTTTACTGGTATCAGGGTCTCGGGTGACTACGGTATACCCTGTGGTTGGCCTCATCAATCACCTTAGATAATACCTATAATGGTATTATGGTATGCTTTCGCATTGTGATCTCCAGAGCATTTCGACAGATTTGTACAAATAGTATGGCTGGTGATATAGTATATATGTACTTTATTATGGGTACCAAATATTTAGGGCGTTATTCCAGACAAACTCATTATATTTATATGAATGAGACACTTGCAGGAAATTATAGGTTGAAAGAGCAAGCAGTAATATGTGTTTGCTCAAACCTAAGTCATTAGTATATATTATATTAGTCTCTCATAGGAAAAAAGTGTTCATGTTTAAAAATAACTGACTCAAAATTCTAATTTTCGGGCCCATGCCCTTCATCAGGATATATTTCCATTTTCATGCATTTAAGCTACATCCTTTTTAATTTATCATAATGTTGTTATCAATAATAATGTTGATAACAACATTATGATAAATTAAAATGGATGTAACTTAAATACATGAAAATAAATCCTGACGAAGGACATGGGCCCGAAAATTAGAATTTAGAGTCAGTTATTTTGAAACTAAGTCATTAGATTGTAACACTTTACAGTTCGTACCCTGGATATAAATGAACTCTAAATGTACCCACTTTCGATTTGCAATAAATGCCAGAATTGAAAGGTTTTATAAGAACGTTAAACGGTATAGAAATGATTGCACAAAAAACAAATTTGCTTGCAAATTGTGTAATTAAGTTGAAATACTTTAACCTACATTGATGATAGGCTACGTTCTATATTCAAATGCGCACAATATTATAGCGGATTGGTAAAGGGCAAAAGGCACTTATATAAATATGTATTATGAGTAATCCAGATGAGGAACTTACAGCACAGTTAATAACATTGTGTGCTAAAATAACAACAGTAATAATAATAAGATCAACAAGAACACCACCAAAACGCACTACATATTTACTTGAAGGCATATTAACAGAATAATCCTAATCACTCGAATGAGCTGAAAGCCACATCACCCAGCAAGGACGAACACAAACGCCTTACACAACCCCAACAACACCAGTAACAACAATACCACTGAACTTATCAACACTCGTGTCTAAATATAAATCCATGAACAACAGATATAGATAAATGAACGGCTTACAGACAATGCATTCACTCCTCTGTCAGTATGATAGTGGTATAGTGATATAGTAACCCCCGGTTATAATCCATTCTAGGTTTGCCATTAGAACGAGTGCATTGTTCAGAAATATATATCTGAAATACTTCGTTGTAAAAGATTCACAAACCACACCAACGAGCTATAAAAAAAATCGTCAACGTGAAACAAGAAAAAGTTAATATTAAAACTACAGATACACAGCCGCAGGAACCTATTCCAACAGCCTGGCAGTGAATCATAACCAAAGGTCGAGAGCCAGTAGCACCTCACAAAGCAACTGCATTGTGAAAGGAAAACAACAAAACATTACTAAGATGCCATTCCTAAACAAGGCAGCACTTACACACCTTTGCTGCTCTGTATAAATATCCAAGATAACAAACCTGCATAGCCCAAATGAAGTGGACAGTAGCAGTAGTTGCATCAACAGCCTCTACAAGATGTCATTAACTAATTGATCATTTTTTTAAATTTAAATTATGACATACAGGGTTTACATTGGAACACTTTATATACATACTCTAAAGGTAGTTCCTTCATTTTTATAAAACCACTTTCTTTAAGCGGTGGTAAAACTCCGGCCAACATTGGGACAATGGTGTTCCGCCAACATCAACGGTGACGATTTGCCAATCTCACGACCGTTTGCCAACGTTGTGTCAATATCAACATGTTGTCTGCGGTGGCTCGGTCGAATTAACGAGTTTTGATTAATTAAATCATAAGAGAAAATAGTATTGTAAATATTAACACCTTATAAATGATATAATTTCCTAATACATATAAACAGGTCAAACTTCAATAGTGATTGCCCTTAGATGTCATATTATGCAACGTTTCAATAATTATGTAGAAACTCGAAAATGGGAAACTGATTATTGATTGCAGCTAAAAAGAAACGGTGGAGGGAGGAGGCTGATTTGAAAGTTATTTTCCAGAACTCGTTCAGTAAATTGTATACACATTGGAGACTCGTGATAGAACCGCTATATTTGATACAGGCAGCTTTCTATTAATACAATGTCATATTATTATATTAACATATATAACTTTCAAATGCAAATGACAATAGCACACACATTAAACAGAAATTTACAAGTACTTGGTTCTAGTTTTGGATCTACCATTTGGAACATGTAAAGCACATGGTATACCAACATAACTACAAAATAATTCGACCTGCAAACTTTCCAGACAATTGTAATTATGTTTGTTGTATGGCATGGTTGTCGGATAATCTAAGTTATTAACCCGGTTATAATATTAATCCACGGTCGATTTCTACTTACCGCCTGTCAGATGGCATTCACCAGATTATCTCTAGGATCCATATATGCTAGGGTCACGTGGGGTATATAATCTATAACCAGGAATCTTATACTACCGTGCTATCTACCTGGAATCGCTGGTTTCCCGCATAGCGCGAATTTTCAGCGCAAAATCCGCAGAGAGATTGCTAGATGCGTGGTACCAATCCAGGTAAAAGTTTAGTGAGAGCTGAAGGCTGGTTCCATCGTTAAGCATTCTGATGATCTATGTAGAAAAATAGAGATCAAAGCTAGGAGAGAAACTGTTATATTTGATTCGATACAAAACTAGTGATCGTTCGATTAAACTTTCATCGATTAGAAATCAATTACGGATTTATATGAAGTGAATATTTCGATATATTTGTGAAAATTTGAACTGAATCGGAAGTGCAAATTGGCAATTATATTTTGAAGGATATGTATTTTATTTAGAAGTTATATTACATCAGAACATATGCGGTTTAGTTTGATCGTTTAAATAGTGTAAAAAAATTATTGATAATAGTATGATTATGTGGAATGTATATAGCAAAGTAATGTTGTTAATATAACAGGGATAACGAACACGTGTGTTTGGAAATAGTTTGAAAAAGTGAAACTGAGTGAAACTGAGTGACAGTCTACAGTGTTATCGAACATGTTAACCTATGACTTTCGCACGTGCATACACGTGCATCTCTTCAAAGTGTCAATAGCACGGAAAAGGGCGAATTGACTGTTTCAAAAACGCTATTTTGGAATTGTTAACGTTTAAGAAATTACTGAACATTCAATGGAAACTATTGCCGGTAGAATTATTATTCTGGTCAGTTCAATCCAATGGGCCATATGAAAGCCATCGATGTGCAAAAAGGTGAGTCAGACTTGTTTACTTCTTATCATCTATCACGCCATAGAATACCTGATTTATAAGTAATTATATACCGGTACATTTTGGCACTGAGTCTTGTGTAATGATATTGACCTTTTTCCTAACTTAAAGATCATAATGGCGACGAGTATCATTTTTCATTTATACTAACTTTATATGATTATTGGTACCAGATATACATTCAAATGCACTACATGTATTATCACATAGCTTAACGCATAGAAAAGTTATACTTTAATGGTATTTAATCAAAGGTATATGTATCATAAGAATTGCCAACTCAAAAGGATAATATGAAGTCGGGCGTCGAAGACATGTAGCACTCAAGAGAGACGGCAGAGATCGGAAGGTATGAAAGGAACAAGCACACAAAACGAAACTGTCATCACAGACCACAATTATTTCTGATTCCATATTTTATTTTATTTTTTGCTTTATTAATGTAAAGTAAGTCAAAAACTCCCAAAACATCTCCAAAGAGACATTTCAGATACCTAAACAAGAAGTCAAAAACCTCAATATCAAATTATTATTTAATATGAATAGCAACAATGTAGTGATGTTAAAGAAACATAAGATGTACTCATATTGCGAGCAGAATGTGATACACACTTGTTAACTTCATTCAAAATACGTTCATGCTTTACTCACTTAGCTTTTTATATACCGCTTCAAACTCGTTGAATTAGAATATTATGTTGATAACATAATCGACTGTAGGCTGAGATTTAGTTCCAATTTGGATATTACAAAAGATTGGACGTACTTTCATGAATCAAGTTGGCCTTACAAAAGTGTACAACACAGGCCATAATACAATCAACTCTTAATTATTGTGACCATATTCAGATTTCAATTGGAACAATAGAATTAGCTGCCTGTCCAAATATAGTCGCTTCTAAATTGTCGAGAATAGTTTAATGCCCAACTGGACTAAAAATTTGAAAACACAAAACTAAAGCACTGCATGAACAGAGCTGTAATATAAAATTACTAAGAGTTCCAGAATAGAATTTCTCTGAAAATTAGATTTTGATTTCAGCATATGTGCTAGTTTCTGTTCTGATTTCTTTTTGAAATATTTAGAAATATTGCAAGTGGAATGGAAAGTCATTTTAAGGTGAAAGTAAATACATATACTCAATGCATCCCAAAGCATATAAGTGTGTGTATGTTAGGTGTGTTCTGCTGTTTCTGTTGAGTGCCGCCTCCAATGCCTGGGTTTATTCTCTTTATCATTATGGTTATTTGTTATAATTAACATTTGGTTATTTCGGTGGTCGATACTGATATTTTTATTTAGCTCATATGATCTGTATGTGAAATATATCGAATTAGACAGACGAACTCGCATGAACAAATGTCTTTTAGTAGACAATAGTTCGATTTAGACAGTTACAAATTACTTTCATTGAATTTGCAGCTTCTAGTCATTGGTATATCGTTTGCCTGTAACGTTAAAACTATTCTGATAGTCATATTTGACATCAAGCATGAATTTGGTAACATCACTTTAAGGGTGTTGATATTCTTGTACATTGTGATAGTGTTATTGATATTTTTCATATCAAATGAAACAGTCCGTTATGTATTTTGACATGTGTAGAAGCAACAAAAGAACCCCTTCCGGAGTTCGTCTTTGACAAACTTCTCTACTATTCCCCAAGGCATTTTGATATGTATAATGTTATGGCATTGTATAAACATTCGATATTCAATGTCTGCATATATTCTTAAAAAATGAAAAGTGTCCAATTCAAAGACAAATTCAATTCAGGCGGTGTTAAACTGGTGTGTATGGTCACCGTGGTATAAAGCATTTTGATGGCACCTCCAATAAAATGACAAAGTGTCTTGAACGAGATCTTGATGATACCTTGGCTGACTTCACTAACCTAACAATGCTACCCATTGCAACTGGTGTCATTATGAGTTTATGGATACAAAACATAATCGTTACAAGGTTACACAATGACAAAATGGAGAAAAACTGCAATTCTGCAACATGGAAAGTGTTAGTGTAAATGAACTTGAAAAACGCGGAAACGGAGAATTGCAAACAATGTGTACTGTGACAAGTGGTGTAGACTATAGTTTGTAGTGAAATTAAATTTGGCGATATTTTACTCGAAGCACGGCCGATGGCAATAAACAGAGGTGAGAGATGAGATGTCTACCCTTCAAAACGTATAGACTCAACAGTGACTGACAAGCACGGGATAGTTTTATGGATATCCGATGAGTATTGGAAATCAAAAACGCTGAAGATCAATGTGATAGAAGCCTGATACTCGCTGATATAGATCAGAGAGAGTTCACACCCCGTAGTTCACTACAATACATGCGAGTACAGTTCTCCTGCTGAGGCTTATCAGCAGATCGTATGGATACAACAATACCACCCTAGCGATAGCTACATTCAGTAAACAATCCGTGAATGACTCATCGCTCGTGGAACACGTGCCCGCACGTGGTATGTATTTTTACAGATGATAGATATATAAAATACGGGTTCGTTTGAAGTATTGAAATTAGCTCTCCATCAGTTGAGGATTATGAAGCCGCTCAGGTAGCGGTAAACGTCTGCAGAACGTTAGCAAAATTGACGAAGACTTAACATAAAAAGAGAAATGGATTTGCTGAGATATGATGGAAGTAAAAAGATGATCTCTATTATTTATAGCAAACATGTGTCCTAGTTTATTAGGTGAATAATTCAGCCTGTCATCTTCAATTTAATAATATTGAGAAGGCGTGGTCAAATTGATTATAAATTTATTATGCGATGCACGAATGTTATTGAACATTCAAATGGTGTATGTCTAATTGGAAATAAGATTCAGCTATTTGAGAGAACAGCAAATCGAAATGTATTGCTTAAAAAGAATTTGGCGGTTAAAGATTAATGAAGAAAGTGGCTGATACGTTCATTTTTATCATATTTGCAAATATGGCTAACAATGTTGATACAATATCACCTGCACATACCTTTGAATCAGGTTTGGTGTGATATTTAGGATTGATGCATGTTGACAAGCTTGACTTGACTTGGACCAAAGGTAAAGATAATCAGTCCGGCAAGACTGAACAACGAATGTGACCTTGAACGATATCGGGTACTTTTAATAATTGCTAACGTTGGGGTTGAATGGTCCGGTAGTCTCATGCACTGTATGTGTAACAGGGTTGATCAAAGATTTCCAGAGTTTGGTATACTATTAGAGCATAGTATTTCTATAAATAGTTCAATATCTGATACAAATAAACAAATGTAGTTTGTTTGAACACTAGTATACATAAGAATCTTACAATAACATCTCCAACAGTTGTTGGATACTAAAAATAGCTTATATCTGATCCTAGGTTATATAACAAGTTGTTGATATTGTGTATTCCTTGATCAGATGTTATCTTATAATAATACGATCGTCATACGATTATCAAGATTTCCGAAGAATCGTAAATAATCCGTCGTAGAAATAGACGTCATAGACTACGGTATTATGTACCTATTAATTAATAATGTGCGATTGTATCAATTGATGTTTTAGGCCTAATATACATTGTAAAATAGTGGATGTTTCCTCTCCTGCAACCTATAAAGCCGACACACTCGTCCTAACCAATCCTCATACATGTATGCCAAAAAAGCACTAGTGGTTAGTCAAGCTCCAAGATAATGGCATCGGTAAAATACGTACGCTGTTGAACTTCAAAAAGGACAGAAATCGGATGAAACTGGCGAAAGTAGTTTAATATTATTTTGTGAAAACATGGTAATAGATCAGTGTCTTCACAATATGTTTCTTACCTACCTACAATAACGCAAAATGACACAATGGGCACAGAAAGGGGTGTCACGCATGACGATTTTATGACCATGCTTATAAAGGTCTTCAAATACATTTTCTCCGTCTGCTTCTAATATTGCATACTTAATTTCTCAATTGGATTCCAAGTATGAAGTGAAATACAAACATCAGACTGCCAAAATGATTCACATGACGGCAATTTAGTTAGAAGAATGGTCTTATTATTTGGGTCAACAGTAAATAAAATTCGACACTTAAAAATATTTAGAAGCTGGACGCGTGTCTCACTTCATACCAAACCATGAGTTAACCGGATTCCTCAATCCCTCTGAATACTTGAATCAACTAAATATAGAAATTTCTTAAATCCTGTTTTCTAATTCAAGCGTTTCATGTTTTTTGTTTATTAAAAAAAGATTTAACGATCATGCACGTCATATTTCACTCTGGTTCTGGTGAAATTTCGATGAATGAAAACGTGAGTTTGTTTGGCAAATATTTTTCTAGGATCACGATGCTAGATTTTTATGATTACCTATTTTCGCGTCTCTCCTGTTGAGCCTACGTAAATCAAAGCACGTACTATTTTATCTATTAAAATCTGATCGTGAGTTGTTCGTAGACCAGCTGACAGAAAACCTCATTGAGTCGTCGACAGTTTTCGTCAATGGTAAACGAATATTAATCGTTTTTACTGGCCCATGATTTCAGAAAAATTGCGAAATGACGTCATAAAATGCCCGACCTATTCGTATCATATCACAGCATCGTTCGCTTCTGCACGTATGATTTGTCAATTCGAATAGGGCTGCTCCAGATTACCATGCATGGTAGAAGTACACATCCGATCCGGCTAGCCAGTAATAAGAGCATTCGTTGTGACCTGGGCGATCCCTGTTTGAGACAGGTTATATGCAAACTATTTCGTCCGAAAAAGGGTTAGACATAAAAGTCAGTGCCGTGCTTGCCATATGTTTATTGACAAGCAAGTGAAATTATAGAGACTTTCAAATTACTGCATCGAGTTATCGGACAGGTTGACTTGTAATACTTGCTCGTGGTTTCTTTTATGGCACACCCCGTTTGCATGTGCAATCTGATGCCCATTTAGAGCAAAGTATGCTGGATCTGTCAAAATCCGAGATTTATTTAATATGTGGTTGATACTAGTAACTGTTACTCCAACTACAAGCGAGAAGACCAAGTCCTACTGTCCCTTGATTCTAAATTTTCGGCTACAAAACAATGGCAATGTCCCGAAACGGACACCCTTACCGTTTGCCTTACAGAACCAACGTTCTTATCGAGGATTAATCCCGAGTGTAATCCGTATAAACACCAAGCGTTTGGTGTATTCTAGCAGTGATATGTGAAGGGTATATGAAGAGGTATAATATAACTGGCTATAAAACGGTCAACGATGTTTGGGTAGCAATAGTTCATCTCATCATTCGTTCTACTTGCCTTACGATGACATTGTATGGTACCCGATTTTTACATAACAACAGTAATTAGAAATGACTTTAGTCTGATATATGAACGGGTAGGAATGTTCGTTATATTCACATTACTTCTGTATCAGCATGACAATGCTTACTGGTACCATACTCTTTTCTGATTCAGTGTTCATATTATGCCAAATACCGACACATTAATTGCTCAATGCAGCGATATTTATAAGATATTTATAAAAGCCTCCAAGGGAAACATGTTGCGCAAACAATAAACAATATTCACTTACAGAGTGAAGAAAGGTGAACAATAAGTGTGCTTTCACATGTGTAGATTGCAAGCATCTGAAATAATATTCAAAAGCTGTCGAGTCTTTAACGACTCTTCTTTGCATTGCATTGCATTGCTCAGTGTAGTTGCTAGGAATATGTTATATTATTTCCCACTCAATTCCTACCTTTCCCAATATTTTAACTAGGTCAAGTCGTAGTTGTGCATCTTAAGGTCGCATAACGTTATGTCACTGTTTTGAAGTGTTTTTAACTAAGTCACGCCCAGGGGTTGTTGTGCCTAATTTGGTCACCGTTTTGGCATGGGTTTGTGTAGGCATTGCTCAGGGTAGTTGTGTCGTGGTGTTTCTGATATCTGTGCTCGGCTAGTTAGGTTGAGTGCTAAGCGTGTAGTAACTCAAATGATATTGCAGAGTAAGCAAAAGTTCAAATTAATGAATATGCGTTTATAAGTACATAAACAACGCGACTGAAGGACTTATACTTCAAAACTCGTATTATTTCGGGACAGGGTGGTGATCCAAAGACAGCTCACTAGACGAAATATTCAAAACATCTACTTGAATTGCTGGACGAATATATTCCAAAACTCCTTTAATTGTAAGACAAATTATTCGACCCCCGTGTCATTGGCTGCACAAACTATGTAAGCCTAGAAAGTTTTGCCCAACCAGTTTATAAATAATCAGATTATGAGAAAGATTGAAAATGAATGCGCTTTCATGTACACACTATTCCAAGCCTATAAAGGACTCTAGATATTGAATTCCAAACTCTTGAATCATTTTGACAAAATATTCAAAAACCCAGCTTTACTCTTGTTGCCGTTCTTTTTTGCTTTTGTAAATGTTATGCTACGAATAAATAACACGTTAGTGCGAGTAAAAGTGCAAATAGGTGAACAAATTCCAAGCACCTGGGATATTCAAAGACTGTTTTTATTTCTGGACAATATATTCTTAAGAACACTTTCTCTAAGATATATTTTTCTCCTTTGATGCGTACAATCTTGTAGTTTTAGCGTGCTGATATATTTACGAACGGTTGATAGATAGGTAACATGTTCCTGTTATCGTAACAGGTTGCAGCTCTCTCTCTCGAATGGAGGTACGAAACGTTGTTATGAGGAACTAATTGAAAATTTTCAATGACGTCATTATCGCCATAGCAACCGCGTCTAGACTACATTGTAGGGGTAACTAGGCTGCATTGAGTGCTTTTAGATTTGTCGACGTACCGTTTTTACCAGTGAACACATTTTCGACTTGCATAGGCTTATCGTACCGTCAAATAATGCAAGAACAAGCCAACAACAATTGCGCTCAAGTATCTTTCGATTTCTTCATTTATTTCTCTCTGACCTTGGCATTCAAATCTGCATGGAAATGATCCAATAAGATAGAATCTAGCGGTACCAGGTACCAGCATGGTTTACTGACATACTATACTATAAATATACCAACATCTTATAGTACAAATATTTATCTTTCGCCTCCTTTGTGAAGAGTTTGTTTATTTCTTTAGAGACATTGACCACGAGCATAATTATATAGAAGCATCTGACTGGGTTATTAAACCATCAACCAAGGTGTTAGAATGTAATCCCTTGGATAATGCATTTTTGAAATGTTGACTTTGGCTATAGGGCATGGGCTTACCACTATTCATTATTTGTTCATAATTTGTAATAACCATTACTATGCAAACAAGTATGTCGTTATTGAAAGTCTCAATAATGACATGTCCGATCGACACAGCTTTAGGAAACTTGGTTTCAGCATTATAAGGTGTGTGAATGACAACACTACATGACTGTTTATACGTTCGTTAGAAAGTAACTATTGACTGGGCTAATATCATAGGAAAAACAAATATATTTAGAATTAATAACGTCCTGTATAGTTTATTTGCGTTTAGTTATATAATTAAAATTGTACTGTTGTCTGAATACATATCAAACATTACCGACAATAGTTGCGAGATTAATTTCATACGCCCGTGGTCAATTCTTGCATAGTCAATAATTTTTTGAAGGGTTTTGAAGAAATACATTTTTATTTATTGAAACGAAAATATTCAACATAACACTCTTTTTATAAACTAAATAAATGCAGAGACGTGGAACCCTGCAGAACTTGTGTTTTCTAAAAAAAAAAACGTATACATATCATGCAATTTCTTTCAAACCAATACCCCGGATCCGTAAGAACGGAATATCTGTTGCGAAAAACGCGAATGCGTCACAGTAGGGGCTTGTAACAATCTTCTTAGAGCAGAAACAAACATGTCATTTGAAAAGTTTACGTTTCCAGTAAATAAACCATTTCACGATACAGCGCATTATAAAATCACACAGCTATCATGTGCAATATACTGAAGGCATTCAAGACATTCCTCGCAAATTTCCCGAATATACATAAAACAACATGTTTATAATTAATACAAGACATTGTTTTACTATCGCAAGGAGTTGTAGTAGATTCGGCGAGAATAACGTAAATTACGGAGTTATTTTTGGACCGGACTTTATACAAACCAGTCGAGTGTTTCTGCCAGTAAATGACCGTACCAAAGTTCTAGCCGAAACGTTCCGTCAATGTCAAAAGCGATTCGTCTTCAACAAAAAGAACGCTTAAGAGGTACATTCAAAGGAATGTAGAAATTGGTAGCTCTGTAATTCGATGATTTTGGCCTTGATCAAAATGACAAATAATGCGATTTAATTAATGACTTGCTATTGAAATTACGGTTAATATTGTTGGAAGCTTATACCAGACAATGTACCTTTTTCTGGTAATTAATGTTAGAATTGTATAATTACGTAACCTTGTACGTGAGTTTTAGAGAGCATAAGACCGACAATTGATTACAAAAACATCGAATCTTATAGTACATTAATATTGTATTCCCTGGTACAAATGTACTTTCAGACATTGTTGCAAAGTTTGTATATGTTTCTTAGATATTACGTATGCAATCTTCTAGTAATGATAGAAACGTACCAGGCAACCTCTGTATCAACTCTCACTGATAACTGTGTGATAACTAGGTGATATCTACATGATATTTACACGAAATTTACTTCAGATCTTAGTAGGTGCATAATGAACATTACATTAGTTTTCTCACAAAGTGCTCGATGTTAAATGCTGGCTTGCAACTTAACTGCATTATTATCTCTGCATTTCTTGTTTGTTTGCGATAAACAGTGCAGGATTAAAGTTAATGCACGCTTCTGTGTTCAGTAAATTGCACAACAGTGTTTAGTAAAGCATCAAACATAATGTGCCCAGGGCTGTTATAATTAATGCACTTTCTCCCTCCCCACCATTTCTCTTGTATAGAAAGTAGGACACTGTGGCCGTTAAATAAATTTTTATATCATGCATCGTCATATTCGGTGTTTCATCTTTGAGCGTGTTCCAGATTGCTTCCTAGTTGGTTTTAAAGAATACGTTTTACAGCGTGTAGTAATCCGCTTATAGTAAAAAAGTGCATTTCTTACGTTTGCCTTGCGCGTGCGGAATTATGGTCCTATAAAGAGGTCCATATTGATTTTAAGTTTATGGGCATTGCGACCTTGACCTCAATCACATTTCAAGAACGACTGGTCTCATCAAACGTTTGAGGGCAGTAGGTCACCATCAGTTACCCATTGATTGTGAGGTCAGAAGGTTATGCTCGCTAACATCAGCACGAAGGTTCAACATTTCGAACTTTTGGGCTGTCGTGGCCCCGGGTATATAGGGTGTCCACAAAGAAAGTCTACATTATCATTTGACACCCTGCACGTGCTTTACAAGCATCTTTTGTTTGCAATTGATTTTCAGCAAGCTATGTACAAGAACGAGGCCATATACCCATTCTCACTAATGCATTCTAAAGCAACTGAAACATTGTCTCATTAAAAGTCCATGACGTAAGTTACAAAATGTAATTGTTTTAAATTTTTGTACCTGTAGTAAAGCTACTGTTGTAAATGTGACAGGAATGAAAACATACACACGATGAAACAAATGAATTCGATCAACGACATTTTGATTACCTAAATTAATTGTTATAATCTTTTCGGTATCTGTAGTAAAGCGACGGTTGTAAATGGGACAGGAATGCGAGTATACACTAGATGAAACAAATGAAGTCGATCAACGACATTTTAATTGTCCTGCTATAACCACCTGATTAAATAATTGGATGATTGAAATATATACATGTTAGGTTTTTGCGAGTTTTTTGTGAGTAAACATACCATGAATTATTACTCGAAAACTTGGCTTTATAAATAAACACTAGCATTGTGTTTCAGTCTGCACACGCTTTGTCGAATAACTTCATAGATCTCACATTTGAAAATGTCTTTTTTGTAAACTAAACTGTATCTACAGAATTTGGTTGAATAATGCTGGTTTGGATTTTTTGCTGTACACAGAAATTGCTGACGTCATCAGGTTCGTTGCACTGTGGTGAATTGTAAACAATACCTAAGTGAAATGTCAAACTCAATCAGAACAACTTATCAAAGCTCCGAGCCAGACATGTTAACATTATTAATTTGAAATAATCAGAAAAGTGCATTGTTTATTATGCTTAGACATGTTATGCATGTATTTAATTGCAGGAACGTGTTAGAAGCAGTAGTTCTAAGCTTAATAAAATGTTAGACCTTCCCTCGTGGCCCTCTGCAGACTGTTTCCGAAATGAGGATGCATTTATAAGGAACTTCACAATCCGATTAACTTAGCAGCTATATGCTGAGTGGTCAATACGAGTTGGATTAATTTGCCCTCGCCACCGGTATAACCAATCCGAGCAAGCATAATGGGATGGTGTATTACAGTTAGCATGTTTGTAGCTATCAGTAACGCTGAAGCTAACCAAACGTTGGGGTTGATTCATAGAATTTTTTAAAAAATGGGTTTTTTTATATTTCAATGAAATTCACATCAAAAGTATATTTTTTATTATATAGTTGCAAATTTACTGACGATCATTTGGCAGTCTAATTTAAACGCGCATGGACCTGACCGGAAAAAAAATCATAATGTTGTAAGACCAGTTTACCATTCCGGGCGAGCAGGGGTCTATGTTGGTAACTAACTAGGTAATGTTATACTGTTATATTGGCTTCGGCCATGTTCTAAACATGTGGAGAAAATCAGTAAGTCAAGTCGGTACAGGTAAATAATGAATTCCAGGCAAGCTGGAAGGTCAACTGACCGCTACAATTATATGATAGCAAAAATATCGAAAATGACGGGAAAATCGATGTGTACAAGCACGCGTCTACATGCTTATAGCGTGCCACCTTCACTTCTCTTCGTGCAACACGTGATCTTTATCACATTATGTTCTAACAACGAGAAGGGAAATTGTATATTGAATGCAATCAGATTATTTTATTTACATCACGATTGTGCAAATAATGTAAATATTACGTAATCGCGCTTACAATGCGGAAACCGCAGACTAGTTTCAGAAACTGACTGCATTTTTGTTGAATAAAACAATCTTTGTTCGCCCGTAACACCTACGATGTAATGCAGTATCACAAATACAGCGTTCACACACACAAAACCAGAACTGTTGTATGTCTACATCCCCAGCTCGAAAAAATGCGCTCGTACAAAAAAATAATGAAACGAATGGCGTGTTTTATGATTTAAACAGAACACATCAATTGTTTGAGTGACGGTTGCTATGACAAATACGCGAAGAGTCAGAAGCGTCAAGGGAATTGGTAGTTAACCTTTTCACTAGAATCAGTGTTCGCTGCTTTGTATATTCCTTTTAGTCCAGAGTAATTCACTTTGTAAATGTAGTATTCTACCGACAGTAGATCATCAGTAGCTGATGAGCGGAAGAATGCTAGGGTGGGTATATTACATAATTCCTTTCAGTCTATTCAATAAATGTGGGTAAATTCCCAACATACATGCTGACGTCATCACTATGGTGGGAACTAATAAGATATATTGGTGGTTATTTGGGGTATTCCTGTATGTTCTATTTATAGATTAATCACATGGAATTCGGAGAATGAATTTCGGCATCTATATATAATTAGGAACATAGTATACAATGTACTAGAGTAAATGTAGCACGTGGAATGTCGTGCATTCATTATCTACACTAAAACCGATCTGCGAGCTTTGTGTGTACTATTAGTATGGTGTCGGTAACCTGCCCTTCATTACATGGACGCGTACTTAATTATCTTTGGTACTACGTTTGATATTTAGGCTTCGTATTACAATTTTGAGAGCATGTGCTACCTATTGCTTATCGGTAAAATCCTGTCGATATGGGCTGGTATTCACAAGCATCTGAAGGGGAAACTTAAACTAAAACATTGAACGGTACATAATTATTTTGCAAGAAACTAAGCCTTTGAAAAGCTCATTTTTCTTGATTATTATTGAAGCGCTTTACATAACGCTTCAAATCGATGAAAACAGTTGATAGTCTTATTGTTTCTTGTTAAGAGAACAATCTTAGTTTCACTTACGATTCCGCTTTATGAATGTCACCCATGGTATACACGTATTGTTTAGTGGTTGTTTCTGCTACTGCTTTTGGTATAAACCTACCAGTGTTAAACGTGATATAAAATAGTTGTCAAATATTTTATTTTAAACTTCAGTTATGTCCTAGGACTGCATATTATGTCCAAATAACACTTATTACAGTTATAACAAAGAAATATACATATGAATTATAGCACAAACACTTTATAAAATAAACTACATTTGAAAAATGGGGAGTAACTCTGGTGACCATGTTTACTGTCATTGATAAAACTCTATCATACATGGACGCACAAACCACCCACGAGTGAGTGTTTTAATTAATCAGTTCAAAGCACCTTAGGGTTAACATTCCCACATTTAAATAGTCATTGTTACTATGAAGATGTTTTCGATCTTATAAAAGATTGTCTTAATGGACTATATACATGTCGTCATTTATTGGTTTCAAAGTTGAAACCATTTTCGTTGATGATCGAATTCCCACACAAAAATGTGATGCGTCATGTTGCAAAGGGTTAAAAATCGTTTAAATAGTGTAATAATTGAATGAAATGTCAATTTTTGTAAATCGTTTAATACGATTGTTAAATAATTTTACGCAACACGAGGCACGAAGTGAAAATTAGGCTAATTTTGTCCCAGTAGACGCTTACTTGATGACAAATAGTACAAAAATACCATTTAATAATTCACTAGCAACGTAAAGATAGCAACGAAAAACTTCACCCGACCAATCAGAATCAGATGACGACATTCACGATACTAATGGCAATTTCATTAAAACTATTTATTATATCATCGCTATATCTTTAAAGCAGTCAACCATTTTAGTTCAAGACAACATAATTTCCGAGAAAATCCGAAAATCTTTAAGTTTATTAGGCATTAAATTTAGAACAATAAGCATTATATTACAAGCTAACGACTAAAAACAATCCACTAAATTCGAACTGACCCCTTTTGGAACATTGACCCATTAATCCCAACGTCAATGCCAACGATGCATACATGTATCACAATTGATCAGTTTTCAAGGGTTTGATGTTTCACCCAACAATATACTGATGTGATTATTTATTTATTCATGATACAAAATATGCCGGAAGAAAAATAGTGTTTATGTGATTTAATTGTGTTGACGTTTTGCATTTACGTACATGTTTCGTACTCGTATAATGAAGCAGGTCGCTCAACTGACAACTTTACAAGCCATATTGTGCCACGAATTGCAATACGAATGAGATTTTGATAAACAAAATAAAGGACCACAACATTGACCCATCAAAACATTTAAACACATTGTACATAAATAGGTAAGAGTATCTAAATAAATATTCAAATGTTGTCACTTAAAAGCAGGCCTAATTTAAGGGATGATAGAATGAGATTGTGTTTGTTTACGTTTTGCAACGGTGTTCAATGTCCAGTTTTGGGTAATTTGGTAAGCTATGTAGTTTGCAGCTTAAGGCATCGATGCTCACGTTAAAGTAAGGCGGTTACTTCACGATACATTATGCAATTTTCTTCCATTCGAAAAAAGAACCGCATTTTAACATAATGTATCTGCTCTATATATTAGTAACTTTCCACAAGAATGTATGACCCAAATATAAACAAATCTACCATAAAATATTGCCTTTAGCGTATTAATACATCGTATCACGTGACACGGTTAAGCCCCGCCCTCTGTCACATTGTCAACCACTCGTATAACGTATTCATGGATGTACGAATATCGGTCGCAACTATACAATACTTTAATGGCTTGTCGTTCTAGTTATCGCTAAGTATTTTTTCTACGTTAGTTCATACAGGCGCTTACTAAAACGGATTATCTCTAGTAACAATTGTAATCATTTGATCCTGTGAAATACTTTACGTATACCGGATTTGTTAAAATCGGTTATTGAAACGAAGAACTTAAAATTCCCCTTGGATTAATGTTATAAATACGGAAATACTCGCATTTTGGAAAATTTATGCATTTATTTACTGACGAAGATTCTACTCGTGTGTGTTATATGTTTTTGGATGTTTTATGTGAAAAACTGTGATTTTGTATTTTCACCTGAAAGTGTGGATAATTTTCAGTGACATTTGAGATTTTAACATTGGCTTACATTAACAAACTAAGTAGTGTTTGTGTAATTAAAACGTTACTGGATCAAATCAATAATTAAAGCAGTCGCTTGTTAATTAGTGTAAACATTGGATTTTCAAGTGCTGCTGTTTTAGAATAAACACTCTCTAATGCATTCCATGTATTCGGTAGATTTTATAAAAGTGAAACGCCGATGTCAGACATGACAGTGCACGGCAGCAGGCCTCGATGCCCCGACCGGGCAAGCCTTAGGGGCCGGGCACCTCATTTAGTGAATGGTGAAACGAAACCAGCTTTAGTTAATGGGAAAAGGGCATTGCATACGAATAGGGGCCCTGTGTTAGTAAATGGAAATGATAAAATTGAAGGACCTATGTTGGAAAATCTTACATTGAGCCAGTCATGGAATGGTTGTATCTGGCAACTGCAGCAAACTTCGCCGGAAGTGGAGAAAACTCCTAAAAATGGATTATTGAGTACATACCCTATCTCAGGAAAGTTGAGGGATAATATATTCATACGCAGAGATTCCGTGCTATCAAAGTCACGTGACTCGCCAGTGTCTCTCGCTAGCACGGACAGACCGAGCAGTGTAGATAGACTAAGCAATGATAGACTTAGCAATGATAGACTAAGCTCAGATCGTCTGAGCTCGGATAGATTGAGCACGGATCGGTTGAGCACAGATAGACTTAGCACGGATAGGTTGAGCACGGATAGACTAAGTAGTGGTGATAGACTGTCGAACAGTAGTGAAAGGAATAGGTTCGCTACCAGTTACGATGACGACAGCATGACAACGGCCAGTTCAAACTTTGATAGTTCGGAACACGATGAAGAATATGTGACATTAGATCGTAGTTATGTGTTTCCTCGTTCATTCCGTCATCTTCCACTCTCTCACCATTCTTCCATGATTGACTTAAAACATAATTCATTATATTCACCTAAAGTTAATAACGACGATGTTGCCAGTGTTGGCGGCACACTACCTCACAGAAGACCGCGGGGACCTCTTAGGAGTGTCTCCGTTAACGAAACGGACCTTGATGCCGTCGACGTAGAAGGAAAGTCTATTCCATGGGCTAAACGAAGTTTGAAACGAATATATGAAAACATTGGAGACGCTCTGAAGACTAAACCTTCAACAACAGCACAGAAACAGTCTGACGATAAACTATCAATACATAGTGAATATGTGGGTATTCGTAATGACACAAGTTCAGTTGGAACGGGTAGCACTGATTTAAGCATGAATCAAACAATTGAAAAATCCAATAATAGTAATAAAACACCTGGAAAGTTAAGAAAAAGGAGTAAGTCATTGGGTGAACTTCAACTGTTTGGGGAGAAAAATGAAAACGAACTTGACCCTGAATCCGACTCGGATTCTGACTCGGACAGTAGTGACCTGGATGGTGATGATTTTGGATTTTTAAGCCATTCCTATGTTCATTCTACTCCAGATATGCAAAAGTCGAAATCGCCATCAGCTCATCATAGAATAATACCGAAACGATGGAGAAGTAAACCAAGGAACTCAACAGCAGGGCAGTGTCTGTGGAGTCCAGAGGTAAGTCAAATCTTTGTTAAGTCTCTTGATAGTACAGTATACAGTAAAACCTCACTAAAAAACCGACCTGAACCATTTAAAGTTAAATATATTAACACAAAACACACAAGCAGACAACACGAACACAGACTTCTTCAGTGTTAGAAATATGACTTTCATGTTAATTGTAACTGTTTACCTTAAATTACAACTACCCATAATAAGGCCAAAAGAAAGTAATATTCTGGTTCTGGTCAATCTAGATATACATGTACATTACATAGCTTATAAGAACACTGACTTTAAAGGGTCAGGGTTGTCATAGTGTTGAGGTTTTACTGTTCAGTATTCACATTCGTTACATACAAATATACATTGCATATGATTACATTATAAAACCGTTATTTTATGTACCATAGTACTATACCAAACACCAACACCAACAGCTATCTTATTAGAATCTCACACGTAACAAACAGTTCATGCAATGTGAATGTGTGTTAGAGATAGTTCTGGTTCTGCATGTTTTATTTATGTAATCACTTCATCACTGCATAAAAAACGAATTAAGTGTGAAACTAAATGGCTTTCAGTACAGTTATAAAACTTATCATACTCTATATAATTACCTCCCGTTTGTACATTTATGGTATAGAACTCTTACGTAAATCAAATGTTTTATTAGCAATTGACAATTTATGCACCTCCTCACTCCCCATCTTGCGATAAGAAATGAGTTTCGATTTTAAATGTATGGCTGCTTACAACGAAAAGCTATTTATACGCAGCATTTGTAACCAAACACTTGTTAATAGCCCATTATCAAAAACCCAGATTGATATCAAATATGCGATTAATAATCAATAGTATACGTAGAAATATGGGTTATATGAGATAACAATTCATTTAAATCATTTTAAGTTGGTTCAACGGATAAATTGTTTACTATAGAAACTCTCGAGGTTGTATTTAAGCCTGTTACTGCGTCCTCTAGTATATCCAGTCTAATGTGAAGGCGTATATAACGCCCCAGTAACCCTGATAATAGCTTAGTTTAAGTTATATTTTGACACCATTTTCACCATTTTTCATAAAACACCATACCGCCATATCTCACATATGTCTGGTGAACTTTGTGTAGGTATAGGGACGCGGATTTCCGCTTTATATCAAAATTACATCAATCTAGATTAAAGCTCCAATACCTTTGGCAGGTTTAATAAATGTCATACCACACAGCCCAGCGTAGTTTGACTGTGTCACTAATTGTAGCAATTTCCATTCTTGTAAGTGCCCTATATCGATATAGTCGGTTAGGTGAATGATTTTGTTGTCATATCTAAATTACATCACAAACAATCCAAACGACATCTTCTTCCCAGTTGACTGCTGTGTCACATTTTAACTCCGCTGTGATAGTATAAATGAAAATTGCTATATTGATCCATGGTGTTATGTAACTAGTACATGTATAGGATTTGTAGTTTATATAATACGATGGACTTAATGAACGTGCAAACTGCACGCTTGCTATATGCGGACATGTCGATGGCTTAGAATTAGAAGGTCGTAACTACCAAATCGATTTTTTGAGAAAACACGGAAAAACTGTCTGACATTTACTCTTTATTCTTGGTAAAACAAACTTCAACAACTTCATTTTGGTCAACATGACAAGTTCAGATTTTTATGAAAACGGGCTCATAAGAAGCGCCTTGTGGTGCTTATTCTAAATGTGTATGAATATTAAAAGGTCGTAAGTGGCACTTACGACCTTCTAATTCTAAGCCATCGATGTATCCGATACTTTGACATCTGACTCGGCCATTGAGCTCCTTGAACGAATTGTAGTATATGGTATAGAAAAGAGTGTTGCCATTGTTCAAATGAGAAATAGTTTCGAGGTGTTGTCAGCAAACTATGCACATGTTTTGTAATTGCAAAAACCTCATAGCGCGAGACAATGACTATCCAGTTCTAGGCATGTCAACCACCTATTGCAACAACATATAGGCGGTACATTTGTACCACCAAGCATAAGTGGCATAGAGATCTCCCTGTCACTATGCACAGTGTACAATCAGAAACTATCAGTTATCATATTTAAGTTCCGTATACTAGGTATAAGAAACACACCAGTTTGATGGAAGATTAATTACTGCAATTTTCTACACATGTGTCATAACAATTTTTACAATATCTCTTAAGTGCTTGCTTTTTGCTACGTGTATACATACTTATATAGTCAGCGGTATGTGTTCTTGTCAAAAACTTGGGTTGAATGCTTTTCTTGATAATGAACATTCGTTTAACACACACGCACATACATACCATTACAAGCCAACAGGATAAAGTGACTATTACATAGCTTGTGACGTCATCATGCAAATAAACTTCAATTTTAAAAATATTTAAAACAACACTTCATTAATAGCGAACTATTGCTACGTGTATGCTGACTGGACAGTTATTCGAAGAATTGAATGCCATGTAGATGGTCATGATTGGTTTGGAGGGGGTAATGTTTCTAATAATAGGTTTTCATATACATGATCATTGTCATTTGATTTCTAACACGTGGAACGTCTTAACCCTTTAAAATGTGTTCCAAGAAAACGTCAGATTTGTGTTCTGTCAAATCAAACGGAAATGGTTTTATTGTTTCATTAAACGCCCAACAATTGTTCGTGTCTTTACATTTATCTCAAACTTTGGTCAAAATGCAAATTTTATGAAGACGGCAGATTAAAACTTGACAGAAATGCGGGCCTTGTATTGTAAATCCTAAACGAGAAGGAAATAAATTCAACATATCGCCTGCCTTGCAATTTAAGACACTTATAATAAATTCTTTCTTTTTGTGTCTGTCTGTTGGGTGTAATTTGTATACAGAAATAGAACGTTGCATAATTACTTATAAATTGCTTTTGTATGGCTGACAGCTCCACAGTTGTCTTCACCGTCAAATTATGAAAATTGTCACATTTTTGGAGATCATTAGATATTCATGATTTTAACATGCCTCCCTGATAAGCATAAAATTATTGTGTTTAAAATAACAGTTAAATGACAGCTGTTGTCCGGAGACAAACTCAAAGTATTCATAATTGTACCATACCAACGATAATTAAGGTAGTTGTGATATCAGTAATAAAGGATTTGGTTTCATTGCTCATGTCCTCCACAAATTCCTAAGTTACAATTAAGACACATGTTAGTAGTGTTATTGGAAAGTACAAAAATACATGTGTAGACATTTGTATCAACATAAAATGGAAAGCTGTCTAATTTCTCCTATACTCTCGTGGCAACGGGGTTCGAAAGGAATGATGCTGTGTCGAGGGGATTTATACACGTTTTAATACATTGTTTCACCAACGACCTTAAACTATACACTAAAAGTACCATGCACCAAATAATGTATTCGTTGTTCTTCCATCGGCTTCAACTTTGATACCAAAAAGCTTGATGGTACAATTTCTAAGATGTCTTAAAATAGCTGTGACAATATGAACATTTTAGAACAATTTGTTTCACCTTGGGATGACTGCTGATGTGTTGGTGAATGTACACTTAAAGGTACAAAAACCATGACTAACTAATCAAATTAATTAATTAATGTCAGCTCGACCGTTTTGTAAAATTTGTCACAATTCCAGCTTTTTTGCCTATCCATGTATATTTGTGAATACATTATATAAGTTACAATCATAATGTATAATAATTATTCATGACATAAGTATGTTTATGACGGTCTTAATGACGAGATATGCCAAGAAGTTATATATGGTTTTACTACACTGCGTGTACAGTACAATGACAAGGGGTAAATGCCTTAATGAGTAAATGTTTTACACGTTGAGTCATTCGTGTAATTAGTATATTCGATATTTGTGTAATATACATGTGTAATTATATCATTTGTTGGTGACATACATATCGATGGCTTAGAACAAGAAGGTCGTAACTACCAAATCCTTATATTGAGAGAACAAGAGAAAACTGTCTGTAATTTATTCTTACCTTGGGGAAAACTCGTTTTTAAAACTTCATTTTGGTCAACATGACAATTTCAGATTTTTATGAAAATGGGCTCATAAGAAGCTCATTGTGATGCTTATTCTAAATATGTATGAATCTTAAAAGGTCGTAAGTCATCGATATTGCGTATTATGTTTTACGCTGTGAGATAGGTCGTGTTCTGCATGTGAGGCGCATTATGCAACATACTTTTATTTTGCACCGATTGCTTACTATTTCGGTACCCCCACTTAAAGATCATAGGGAATATTTTCATTTTTTATTTTAAAATAAGTTTCTTCCCACAATAAAGTCTTTATTATTATTATTATTATTATTATTATTATTATTATTATTATTATTATTATTATTATTATTATTATTATTATTATTATTATATACCAATACTAGGATCACATGGCTATAGGGTGGATAGTGCACAGTTTATGACTGTTAAACTCGATCATGATTGGTTTCACTAGGTGCAGAATTTGATACAGTTAAAATGAAGTTTGCCGTTCTATTTCGGAAGCAGAATACTCTCCAGGAAATCGTGATATCTAGTAAGAATACTGGGGTCAAAATGGGACAATTAAGGAAGAGATCACTTGACCATGCTATACCAGTACATTCTTGAGGCTGAAATTAACGCAGTATTAATATTGAAAATACAGATAATGTTTCAAAATGTTTCCTTCTGAACGGGCTCAATTTCTTATGGTTTCGTTTTCTTAACCCTAGAAAATAGTTTACAGTCATAAATAATGACGAGTCAGTTGTTAAGAATATAATTATAATATTATAGCTACTTTGTAACTTAAGATCCCACTATTGTTGCACAATAATATATTCTCCATAGTGTTCGTCCATATCATTGCAAGCGTACCAAGGACTCGGTGCAAAACTATGGTAGCTTCACTCTTTAATAAAGACATGTATCATAGTTTTGCACTGGACCCTCTTTACATGCAATTTGTTATATGCATTCCATGATATTCAGTTGTTAACCGGACTCGAAAATTGTCTATTTGTTTTTTCTTTGGAGCTGTACATAAGACGCATCCATTCTTGAACGATGTAAGCGGCTTATAATCGCGGAAATATGGTAGTTAAAGTTTTAAAATACAAATAAAGTTCTACCATTTACCTTCATTACTTAATCATGTTGCAAATTGGTATAACCACCGTGGCACGTAGATTTACAGTCAAGTTTATAATGTTTATAGGCAGTAAAATGACAAATTAGCCCGAGGTTCACATAAAACTTAAAACGCAATGTTTGTGGCTGACGGGTCAAAGAGGACCCATCATTTAGTTTACTTTTATTGAAATGTATAGTGGATCATTAAAACACACGTCCCTGTAGGAACACAGGTCGTATATCAAACACACATACATTAATCGTGTACGCAATGATCTGAAACGACCCATGGTCAAATTTCCATAATTACTCATTGCTTGTTCGCCAAAGGAATGCATTTAATTAATCCCCAGTACTTTCGCTACAGTCATTTTCGTCCCCCATCCCTTTCGACCACGCCGATATTAGCGCCAAGTTTGATATAAATGTTTAGAAATTGGAGTCATAAAATCTATCGAATTAGATCGCATATCGCACACTGACCCTCACTCAACCACCAATAGTTCCTGGAGCTAAATCACTTAAACAAAAACAAGAGATATGTTATTAGCTTCATTTTACCACAATTGTGAATATTTATGACTGGAGATTGTATCTATGGAGGGCCTAGGTAGGGGGAAATCAGTCATATATACCCGGCAGCATTATTATTACAATAATTCCGATACGTTACTAATACAATTGCAAACTTTTATGTTATTTTTATTCTTTAAAATCGAGTTGGTTATTCGAAATTTGCACATGTTACGCCAACGCTGATGGACTTGCAGCATTCAGTGCTTATTTAAAATACCCATGAAAAAAGTACAAGTGTGTAATGATTCCATATTTGTTTTCTGCTGAAATGCATGCTGTTGGTCTTTTGTCATAATTAAGTATCATGTTATACGTAAAGCGACATCAACTCATATCCGAGTTTACTTTTCTTCTCAAACGAAATTTTGACTCATTTGGGATATGTACGTGTACGGGGTAGGACAAATGAATACACATGTTGATGTCACACACGCTTGTTCTTACGCACGCCGACGATCAATTATACCGTACCCCGAGGCCGTACATGTATCATATTAGTTTCAACAGGACAGCTGGACCGTCCTATATTGACCCCGGATTTAACATCATTAATGACACATTTGGTATTCACTTTACCATGTATATGTCAACAGAACCGTTACCCCCACGAGGCATGCACTTATAAACGTTGTCAAATGCCGACTGTGTAACCTTCACAAAATGCACCGACTTTTACAACATGTCGCACAACCCATCATGATACTTGGCGAAATTCCGACGGAATTTGCTCTCATCCTGTGGTCGTTTCAATGCCAAACGCTTTTGGATTAAAATGTAATATTTGAACTGACGGTTTCAATATAGCATTTCCAATAAAACGCATAATCTATAATCGTGACGGAAGTAACAATCATGTCCAGGATCTACGCTTGAAACATACACATTGTACGTGACAGCTACCATCTTTCTCGTACATAATGATATCTATGAACAAAATACGTTACAACTACACTTAAAATCAGATGATAACTTAATGTTATATAATTTACGAGAATTGTATGTTGGTTATGTTGTGATTGTGGTTTCAAATGACAACATAATCGTCGTGTAAATGTTTTGTTCAAGACCGAAGCATTCTAGTTCCCATGATTATCAGCGGCATGATGATCGATTTGATTTATCTATGGCAGTTAAAGTGGCGCCGACAGAAAACAATTATTATTTTTCATATTCAGTACAATGTCCTTTGTTAAGCATTGATTTACCGTTAAAATAAAATGTTCCTAACCGGAAGTGGATTTACAAGTACACACTTTGACCTGGTTTACCGAATACTACGTTGTTTAATCGTTGAAAAATCATAACAAAACGAATTCAACGATGTCCTGGTGTTCGATATTTTGTTTTGAGCTAATTTGCCTACCTAGCTTCTTGTTTACAAATCTCCATGTCTTACAATACCGGGGGAGTCAATCCGTATGATCGAAATTCGTTCTATCAATGCATATAGAATGAAATCTTCGAAGTGCTCAAATTACTCCAGTTAAACTGCTGTGTATACATTAGAGTTGACAAATTTATCTATAACAGTTTGTATAGATACTCTGTTCAAATATTACCGATAAAAATACGAGAAAATAACGCTAGCTTACAGCCTTAGAAACTTTCAAACGGTGTTGTCATAAAAGTCGTAACGCCGTAACATTTGCAATGAGTTATCGTCATTTTAAAGTGATTCTTACGAGTCAAAATGACACCGATAGAAGTCCACCGCCCTTTTCCTGCTCATATCAAACCAAGTTGAATAGTAATGTTTACATTCTATTTGTCACCGAAATTTTATAGTGTACATTCATACCACTAAGATCACTTCAATATGAATATAATATCTCATTGACAGGTAAATTAACATACCGGACAAGTTGACCTAGAACGTGTATGAATTCTTGACGTGCAATCTTGCTGAAAATTGACCAATAAATCAACGTAGAATGGTCATGGTAGTCGTAACATTACTTATAATATACTCCAAATGAAATGAGGGTAATAAAATAAACGACATATTGGATTTTTCATGGTTATTTCACAGATTTTATTCACTGAGAATTTAAATGACAGCTAATTTACACGCGATGTAACAGTTTTGCTAAAGAAGTAAAAACTAATTGTACCAATATTAACCGAGTTTTAGGCTGAACGGATCTTTGGAGACCACAGAGTCGGTTAATGCTTCTTTCGAGTCACACACGAGACCTTTTTATTACCCTAGCGATTTAAGTGACCGTCACGGAATGTTTCGGAAAGTCACTTGTGGGCCACCGTAGTTGTTCGCTCAAACAGTCGTATATTTCAATGTACCAAATCAAGTATTTCTAATAGTGATACTTTACATTGTGGTTTCATTTGGAAATACAATAACATCAGATAATATAGCCAGAAATTTGAGATGGTTTTTTAGGGGAATCTATTACTCTCCTCCGACATCGTATCTTACCAATGATACCTTATACGACCAGATACGATTCAACGGCATTGTACGATATGTCCATGCTTGATCGCAAATGTTATGGTGTAATTATTATCCGTGCACGGAATGTCGCCATGCTATGTCTGGGGTGCGATTAGAGAGATAAAATTTTGCGTAAATTATATTACTATCAAAACCGATCACTATATTGATAGTCGAATATCAAAATCCATTGTTTTCACACGCAAACGTTAATGTTTGCTTATAAAGATTTCGCCTGTGAATTCATAAAAGATTTGGGCTATTAAAGGCAATATGTCAACATTAGTTGAAAGGTTAGGGCTAATTTACACATATGCTGTGACGTCAGTGATACTATGAATGAAGGGTACCGGAAAGACCACTTCAAATATGAAAACATTATGTAGTAATTGAGTGATAAGCTTGTTTGAAATGTACGAATTTGGCCCGACAAAAACGACTCCAATAGGTCACACTGTAGTCCATTCATGGTTCTGTGCTGTAACATACTAGATATTATCGTTTACAAATAGTGAAGTTCTATTTATGACCCAGTCTTCCCAACAAGACACAGAATCAAGGACATGTTTCTAGCTAAATAAACGATGACATTGTACATCCAAGCCGTATTGCTATGAAAAAGGTGCCAGGGTACAAGTGTATGCATTTTTTCTATTTTCTAGTATACCATTCAACATTTGTAGCGCATCAATACAAATTATTATGTGTTTTAACTGCACACCAAAACACCTGACGCGATATATACTAGTATTAAGTTTTTAAAGTTCGCGGATGGTGTATATGGATATGAAGGTTTGTCCTCGCTTGCTGTGAGTTAACGTTCCGTTGGGCTTTATATCGCCGTGTCGAAAGCAGACTTTTGCAGTCATTGCAAATAGTTGACTGTCACATCATTAGTTATAACTTGTCACTCAGCACAGTAAGGACGACCATGTTTGCATTATGACAAAGCTTTCTACCATGCGCACATATCTGTCCCAAGATTATCTTAAGTCTCGAGTAATGATCTCCCTTGATCTTTATTTAAATGCCCGAAATCCGTTTCAGCCAATTTTGAAGAGATAAGCGTAATCTGCGATTGATAGAAGCCAGTACCTGCACAATACTGTCAAAATGATGTTACAATAGGATTAGTCAAATAAAACGATAATCCAACACGAGCATGGACATTTAAACACACATGCCTTTTCATAAAAAGTGTCATTCTAAAATATGTGTTGAAATATTTGCGAAGCCGGTTAAGTATTTTGAGTAAACTTAGAATTAACATGCCGGTGTATATTTTATCTACCCTGGATGTATATAAGTATGATGAATGGGGTGTGCTATCGTGTCTACATGAAAATATAATTAAGAATAATCCTGTCAATATTTACCTATTCTTATATATGAGGACGAATGAGTACAAGGGGGATAGCCGACTAGCCGATAGCATTTCAACTTTTCCTAGTGACCCAGAAATGACAGGATAGTGTCCGAGACTATCCGAATACCATTGGTGTCAGTTATGGATCCTGCAATCCTATACAGTGAGAGTGGACATGCCTTTGTTTCACCAACTGGTTCATAACTTTACTGCTGGTTAGTTCTGGTATGACATGAGAATACGATGGTGAAATAGGAACTTGGTATGAGGTGCCAGGAGATCAAACATTTCCAACTCACCTTGAAAATACGGGTGTGCTACTTCAAACAAGAAATCACTTTCAAGACATGCTATCGCTAATTTGTTTTATTAGCTTAGCTGATCATCAAACATAACGTCTATGTTAGCATCTAGTATGTACTAGTATTTAGTTAGCACAATATAATTATCTTACATTAGCCACGTGCTCTGAGACCTCGTGTTGCTTCAATGAGATGTTCATGGATTGCTTTGGGGAAACCTTTCCGTCTTGCTACACCAAGGACACGACCTTACACCACCACTCCGTTGAATAATCTCGAACATACATAGTGCATACATTCATGCCGGATACGACATAGCTCAAAGCATAGACTGAAAGGCATACCAAAGTGCAGTGCACATTAATCTCTGACCATGCAGTTGACACCAGGAAGACAGTGTTGTAGCCACATCCCATTGAAACAAAATTGTATCTTTAAGCGTAGGCAATTTGAAAGCTAGAAGCTTTTTCAAGCTCAAAATCACTACCAATTGCGCACCACAAATAATATCATGAATCGCAGTCAAGTAGCTAAATATGTGAACTGCCAATAACAAGGCCGGGGTTTAATAGGCTTAGCTCACTTCACTCCTGACTGTAAGTAAGTAAGTAAGTAAGTAAATTGTTTATTAACGTGACATGTGCATATATATTTACAAACAAACATAATTACAATACAAAAATAAAGAAGCACCCGGCCCAATGGGCCTATAAGTCACCATAGCATAGGAGTATTTAAATTCCGAATAAGAACATTAATTTTATTAAACAATAATGATGTAGTTGAGCATAATTTCATGTGATGTATATAAATAAATATTTTTAAATGTATTGCAAATTACATGTACAATAATCAATATGAGGAGCACTGCAATGACGATGAACGATAAAATAGAGGTAAAGGTAATATTCGATAGAGTTAACAGTATAGTGTGGCAAATATTATGACTTACGAGATGAAATTTGAAAATATAATTATATATGTGTGATTAAATATACAGTTTATACATGTATAATATGACATTCGATTGACAATTTCCAAAATTACTGGTACATAATATGTAATGATTGTATGACATTTAAAACATTGTAAAGGTGTATGTTATACATAACCCCAAGTTAGAAATTGTCCTGTATAATACTGTTCTTATTGTGCATAACAAGCATATATATTATCACCACTTAAATTTTACAGTACACATTTTGTTATAACATTTTAACATTTATGACATGTATAATATACAAAACGCAGTATTCAGCATAGAAATAATTAATGTATAAATGATCGTAAATAAACAGCACATACATTATCAACATATAAAAAATACAGCAAATATTAATTGTTGAAAATGGTCAGCGGAATAACGCATCCCTTCTTTTCAGATATGCACAAAGTAGAAACTTTCCTAATTTTCTAGGATGTGATTGTATTAAATGTATGAGTCTGCTATCAATATCAACATTATTGTTTTCAAATAAGTCAGAGAATGAGTGCTGACGAAGTTCATTGTACATAGTACAGTTAAATAAAAAGTGTTTTTCGTCTTCCACTGAGTTTAAAATACATAGTCTGCAGAGTCTTTGATCAGGGCGCTCACCGGTGAATCGACCGGTTTCAATTCTTAGAGGTAAAATCCCAGTCCTAAATTGACACAAAATTGAACTGTATTGTGTCTTTCAAAAGCCTCCTTAAGTCTGTCAACGGATTTATCATTCAGGAAAGCACGAGAATAAAAGAATGAAGTGTCAAAATCTGGTATTAACTTGTAGGCATTATGTTCGATCTAAATTGTTTTCGCTTCTGACCACAAAAACGCATCTTCGTCTTGTCGCCCTGAACAATAAACGATTCAAGTGACTTAAGCCTATAAAATTGGGATTTTAAAGAAGTTGTTTTTCGATCGGTGAAAATATCTAAATAGAATTATGAAGGTCCGCTGTTAACAGTTTATCACTATGATATCAACCTATCAGGTCAATTGTAAAAGGTTATCAAATATACTAGTATGTTTTAATAGCCATTCACATTTAGAATGTAATAGAATGACACCGTACATATACGACCTTTTGGTGTCCGGCATTAGGGAGTTATTGCGGTAGGAAACGAATATGCCTAATAAAAAGGCGTATCAGCAAAATGAAGGAATATCTTATCATGATCTAACTCGATAATTCGCCAAGTTTAGATGTTACACACCGTGATGGAATGCTTCATGAAAAGTTGAAAGCCTCTCACAAAGACTAAACATTTTTCAAAGTCAGACATACTAATGAGAAAATTACTTTGTCGAAACCAAGTTAGCATCTACGAAATTGTTATAGGAGAAATATTTTAGACCATAGTCTCAAATTGGTGATAGTTCGCATGATTTAAACACAGTAAATGTAGTTCGTTCGTAACACAATAAATTGCAAGCAATTTCAATAGGGGAAGACCGCCTAGATCTTGAAATTACCGTCCAATTAGTAAATACGTATCTGTCATAATTAGAGTAATTTATCTTTCGGTTGTCATTTTTAGCATGCCTGGCGAGTCTACTGTTTTATACTATGGTATTTCCTTCTTTTCAAATTTGTAAATGATCAGACAAGTTTGGTATGATGACTGTAATACCACGACGATGGTATTTCTTGTTGTGGTGTAACCTTACAACTTACACAGACCTATCTGCTTTTGTATGATCTCAAATTGAATACAATGATCGTTATCAAATGCTTCATGACTGTGTGCTTCGGAAGCTGGGGATTTCTGTGGTTTTGTTCGGAAGCGCAAATGCAACCCACTACAGAATTAAATAACCTTTGGTCCTATCCTACTCCTGACTTTAAACAGAACAAATGGGTTAAATTTTAATTTGAAATTCAGTGTTTGTTTGGACTATTGAACGTCCATGTAATTGCCATCGAAAATCAATGTAACGGTGTATTTATTTATCCCCGCGGTATACTGGACAAACTAAATGATCAAAAGAATGTCCCAATGCGGATAAAGACCGTCCAAAGTCATCGATCGCCAGTCTCAGGTGAGACGGTATCAAATATTAATAATGTTACCGACAAAGTACTCCGGCTTAAATCTGCTTCCTTAAGAGAAAAAACCAGCGTTACCTTATTAAAAATGAATAATGTAAATTTATAAAAATAAATAATGTACACTTTGTTTGAAACAGGTTATACCTGGTTGAATTTGATAGTAAAGGGGTTGAATCCACGTTAGAGCAAAAGGCCAAGCTGTAGATGGGTATCTTAGCTACAAATGACCGGTATCTTAAATCGACCAACTATGAAGATTAAACATAGTTTATTTCAGTTTATTTCGGAGTATCAACAATACAAATAAGCTATTTGAGCGTTAATAGCAATCATAGTAATGCAATTTATTCTAAGAAGATTGACATTTACGACCTATCTCGTGCGAGGGCCATGATAGAATGATGTCGACTATTATCGTAATGATTTACATAAGAACCCTCCGTAAGAAACGCCCACATATTTTTCACTCATTAATAAAATAGTCGTTTGTATTATCAAACTGTGCATTTAGCGAAGACAAGTTCGCTCCTACGTCACCTCAGCATCTTTTACGTCAAACTTGTCAGTTCCAGTAACTGTTGTTTACGGGAGCTAAGGATCATAATTTTCAAATGCCCAACTCCAACAATGGTGGCTCTATTAGAGAAAAGCATTTTATAGTGCAAAATGTCGAGTTTAAAAGTGTAAAACTGCTTCATGAATCAGTTTCTGAGTGTCCTTTGATGGGAGACTCCAAATAGATACTAGTAGTCACAAGACATGTGGTGGCTCAACTGACCAATCACTCTCCCGCCGCAACACGATCGATTCAGACTCATGCACTTTTTGACCTACTATAAAAAATGACGAACTATAAAAAAAATCTTTCAATAATGATTTTTGTTATACGTAGGCGTAAGTAATAAAATTGGACAACGATAAAAGTACACGAGTAGAATTTGGAAGGATCAGCAGCTCTGTTTACATGTAATATAACCATAAAATAGGATTATATTCGGTACAACCTTACCATCAAAGGATACAGCAGCATTTAATAAGAAAATAAACCATGTTACGGTACATTTTAGGATGTTTTTGGATGTTTATTAGTCTATTACAAATGACAACATATTTGAAATTTCCTACTTACTTGATAGAAGCCTGTGTCGTACGATCTCATAATAATTGAAAAAACAAGGTCAACGGGAATTCAATATGCCAATAAAGCCGGGTACAGTTTATTTGAAAGTTGTTTCATTAGGAAACCTGACCTGCTGTCGATGTTTATAAAGGGTGACTCCTTGCATAAAATATTAGATACTTCAGATAGATTGTTAAACTAATGGTAATGGAGTCGACAAGAGGTTGTAAGGATCACAATAAGCTCCTGTTTCATCAGATGAATAAGAGCTTCAAGTGGACACCTGTTTGCTAACACCAAGATTTGTGTTTTACGATCAAAACAACACAATTACGCTTAATCATATGGTAGCAAAGGTTAACTCCGTTTGGTGCACATCGTTCTCGTAGCTTACCGAGTCCATCGACCTTTGCACAAATGTACTTTCGGTTCTTCTACATTGTTTAAGGCTACGTGTATGTAGTGTTGGTCCTAACTGGACAACCTTATGTGTTTGCATAGTTGCTTGTGATTGCTCTTTAAGTATGGTCACATTCGACGCAATTGGAACAAACCACTCTAAAGAAGCATTTCAAAAATAAACTAAACTAACATATTAAACAGCAGCCTGTTTAAAACAGGGTTCTACGTTTAATGTTCGAAAATTCAAAATTAATGATCGACGGCTATGTTTACGAAAATATCGATGGGACGTTCAACTTGTTTCTTACGCAACTACCGAATGGAAATACATCATTCTCACGTAATATTATTACAGATAGTATTGATATGACGCGTATATCACTGAATATGTTAATAAAAGAAATAAATCTAAAACTGATGTTAGAAAAATGTCATCGTGATCAAATTTAAAGTTGATAATGTAATAAACAACACAAATTATCATGTACCGAACAGATATGTGGTTCGCTTCCTATAATTTATACTACCAAAACACGAATGTCGGTTAATGTATGGCTCCCGGCGAATACAAAACAGTTTCCCGCTCAATGTGTCCGCCATTTTGAATCTATGTTTGTTAAATATGCAACCGAATATCACATATTTACGTTTTGTAGGGTAAAAACGAGCTTTACAAATAAATTGATTAATGATGCTGTTTGGGGAATGTTTGCCGACTAAAAAACACACGATTTTATTTCAAAATAACGCGCAACCCTAATGAATTTATTGTTGTAGTACTAAGTATACAATGCGCTGTGGTTGCAAGTACACGAATTGCTGAAGTTAATAAATTGATTTTGAAAAACAAACGTTTTTCTTTCAAAATAAACCACAGCCTTAATGCATTTATCATGAAAGGCTTAAGTATACTGTGCAATTGGTACAAGTACACGACAAAGTTGCTCACGATAATGAATAGATGTGTTATTCAGTATGCATTAAGTGTATACATTGTTACTTAATTTTCACACACAAAATAACTTGTCGGTTATAATTGTGCTGCAAGAATTGAAGAAATTAGATATCATGCCGAGCAGGGTACAAAAGGCATGGACGACGTAATTTGGTGACGACAAGTCAGTATTCATGCTCGCTGCATGCGGTATATCACCTGCATTGCGCCTCCAATTTCCACGTGTTTTTCACCCTATGAGTTGTAAAAATTTGAAAAGCCATTCTTATTTATTTATTGGTGACTTGAATAAATTGATTTGTGGAGGTCGCGTTTTATTCAGGTCCTGTTCAAGCGTTTCACCGTTAAAAACAAATTGCGACTTGTTAAATGGTCCGCTATAAAGTTTCTCTCGTTTGCACAACAGCCCCTACATGGTCCTTGGTGTACCCAGCATGCATTGTACAAATTGTTAGCTTCATACTGTATACGTTTTACGGTGTCCCTGACTTGACCTATATTTTAATATGAAAACCAAAACATGACAAATAGCACAGTATATCTTATACTTCAATACGTATGTCATACTATTTCTAATTATTAATTAATTGTGCAATTACTACATAAACATCTTATCTGATGACCTGTGTAGGTTGTATATTAATAAAAAGGTCACAACGCATGCCGTTAATAATTATTGCACAAAGATTGCCAGTAAAGATAGAACCTTATTTTATGATGACTACAAAAACATGATGACAAATAATCGAACTATGCCCGCTTTCATAACTGTTTTAAAACCTGCAACAAATCAAAACTGTCAGACCGTGTGAGTAATGTTACGTACCGACCGTGATGTACGGGCATTAAAGTCAACCTGGCACCGAAAATCGTATAAAAGCCAACCTCGAACGTAACCGGGACTGTAATACTGCATCTGATAGCGATAATTTATAAATTTAAAAGCCTTACTGAACATGGTTTATAGTTTCAAGTTGATGGAACATAATTTATAATATAACTTGATATTACACCGATAAAATATACAATATTAATATATTGAAAACGCAATGTGCGGTACATTTTAAAAATTAAGGTAAGTGATCACGAATATAGATCATAGTTATCTCTGCCATACCATCTTAATTATTACCAACACACACTCAGCGACTTCTTTATATGCAACCATGATAGGTCCAGGTTAACGTTATTGAAATGGCTCGATAAACCCAAATACATTTGTATATCATAGTGATCTTATTGAAACAACTTTTTTGAAATCTCGTTCATAATCTCGTATCTGGTACGAGATGTGAGTTGGATTGTTTCGGTACGATTCGGCACATTTCGGGCGATCGGGCCCGATGCTCTAATGACTCTAGTGTCATAGTTGTAGAGTCTTCCACCAGTGGAATATTGCAAGATCGATCCCAAGATAGCACCAGGACTGGTTGGCCCAATTTCCGTCAGGATAATGTGAATAAAGTCTTCATACGACTATAATTATCCGTGGTTAGTCAAGTCCCCAAACTAACGATGAAAAATACGCTGGTTGAACGAGAATGGACTAAACTACACAAAACTCTTAAGTAGTTTTGATAGGATTTTAAACACCTTCGAAAATAATACGTTTTCTAGTTGCCCTAGAATAGATAAAGACAGATAGAGAGAGCCGGCGAACAACAAAAGGTTCAATATCCTATCAATAATGTGGCTTTTGTCACATTTATTACTTGTGGTATTTGACACAATTATGGTATAAATACACAGTGGGACGTTTGGAACAAACAATGTACCACAAAAATGTAAACATTATTACTGTTTACCATATGGTCTATATTTGTAGGCAACGTTACCTGTTGTGCTACCAGGGGAAGTTTTCGCTTTTGTATTTAAGCGGTAACTGAATTTCCATTACAGTCGGTATATTACATACATTGTACGATTTATATTTGCATTGTACATTTTGTATATGCGGGCACATGAGTCACACCGCCTGTCCAAATCATAGACGTCCATTGTCTTTTTTAGACACAAAGCTTTTACAAATAAACGTTTAATGGTCAATAGTACCTGGGCGTAGGCCAATAAGTCTATAAACAGAAACCAAATTAGGGTTGTAAATATCTAACCCTAAACTTGACCGCTCCTAATACCGTTCACCTTAGTTTACATAGAACATGAAATAGTCCGCGGTTCTAATTTTGATTTCAAAGATCAAAATTAATTATTACAAAATTGTTAAAAATAGGCGTCCAGTCACAATGCAAATACGTACAGATCTATTTAATACACATTACAAATGACAACGTTGCTGCTCTTTTATAATATTGCATTCTGGGCTATATCACTCGCCCAAAAAAGTCCCACAAACCCCAAAGAAACGTTCATACCAGATGTGACGCAAATTTTATTGCTCATTATCACCCCCATCGACTTACGTTTAAGTAATTGTGACACGAAGCATTATCAAATTTAAATTAAGGTAACACACTCGCCTGTACAAGCATTCACGCCATTATCATAATGTATTAGCCTCAAACCCATAGAGCAAGTAAAGAAGTCAATAGTGTAATGTTCATTCTCACCCATCATACAATCCCCATCAGAGCGTAAAAGCTGATGTGTCGTAAAGAAAATACGACATTATACGACAATACTCGCCATCAGAATGAGCTGTAATCAAAGAGTGTATTTTGAAAATGGAGTAAAACTCGAACGAAAGTCTTTACGTTGAAACCCTATCCGACCATTCTGTTTCATCGAGGCATGAAATTTGATATAAAACATTTTAAGGATATTACATTGTGGTGAGATTTGTAAGCTGGTTGCAGTTATGCAGTAGCCCCCGGGTCTGTGTTGGATACAGGTTAAATTTCATGTGAAATAAACCGAGCTTTATGCAAATTGATGTTTACCCTGTTTGGTGATCTAACAACTGTTACAGAGAATTGGGGAAGTTGATAGTCACCTAAATGCGACAGTAAACCGTCGTAAACAGTACTATTTTACGTCAATTTGATACCGAAATGCAACAGTATACAGTTCTATGAAACGTTAAACTACAAGTATCTACAACAGGTGGCATGTGCAACACAGAATTTCCCGGAACGTGGATAATAGCTTACTCATACCCCCACCCTGACTCGTGCTTTGATACCGGTAACATATGCAATGCAGTATTGTTCCAATAAGTCAGATCACTATTCCGAATGATAAAAACATTATACCCCATACATGACTTGCTATTTAGCAACGCTGTAATTGTCATTAGACCATGCTAATATCACCACGAGCATGTGTGCGTTCGTGCGTGCGTCCATTCGTGCATGTCTATTGATCTTCAAGATATGTTTTATTCTATATCTTCACCATCTTGGTCTCATAATGGAATACTAAACTAGCTGCTTTGACACAAAATGGCAATCCTTAATGTGTCAATCCTTCATGATACAGTGTAACTGCTTAGTTTAGTTCTTAAACAACATAATAGTTAAAACACACTTTGTTTAAAAGGATCTACAAATGTATATAAGCATAAATATAGCAAAGAAGGCCGATAGCTCATCTTGTTGTCAAAGGACTAAACCTCGGTGAGTTCTGAATCTATTAAAACACTCGTTGTCCTACTCCCTGTCATAAACACATCACACATCCGTGACAGATTTTATGAATGAAATATCAACTCATATCATTCTCCCACCTCCTGATTGCACATTTGCACAGAACAGGCAATTACTGAATTAAAATTCAATCCATTACGTCTAACATTCCGTAAAGTGATGTTAATATATTCTTGGTACGTTAAATCACTTCAAGGTTTGTGGTTTGTAATGTTTTTTCACGCACGTGTTGTGATGTGATTATCACCGTTTGAAGCTACAAAGCAACACGGTATTCAGAGCGCGACGACATTGTAGTAATGTATGATAATTTATAGAGGATCATACAACACTTCAACGATTTTGGTGAATTTTGTCTTAAAACTAGTATTATGTGATGCGTTATTTAATGTAACTGATTACTTTGGTCGTCCGTACCGCTTAGAGAAGTCATCGGTCGTTAACAAAACAAAACAAAACAATTGGGAAAAACAAAGGTATACAAGCAAAGCCTAAAAAACGATGTACGATTTCGTAAAACCAACGAGCGTTTGTCAAGACATCAGTTGAACGAATTTGACAATATTTATGTCGCTTTACGGTTTTTAAACTTAGATGTTAGACAATACTTTTTAGCAATCATACCATTTTTGAGGAGTACATGATCAAATCTAAAAATAATAACAAGTGGTCATTCCAAGCGGGACTCCTCGGACTTTATTGTCGTAATATTTACGATTTACACTTTTCTCTCATCACGACGAATGCTACGGTTTTCATATTTTACAAATTTCTGACCCAATTTTTTTGTTATCAGTTATCAGATCGTGAAAACGTTTTGCTCACATAGAGTATTTTATAGATGACACAAGTAAGTTTTATAGCCTCTCCAGTTGAAGAGTTCCACTTATAAAATGTAAGATCTTCAAGACGAAATAACGCCGCATACTATTGTTAAGGATCCGCAGTATAAACGATGTTTATAGATTTTATTGATTTAATACTTAAGCAAGGACTTAAAACGTAATAAATCTTACTTTTCTTCTTAGTTCCTTTCATGAAGTGGATGAGACTAGTACTCATACCACCAGTGGGAACGATGTAAGATTGGGACACGTTTCTTTGTTTTTGTCGTTTTTAGCGCCCTTGTTCAGCCACACACATTGTGGTGATCAGTCGACCTCTATCAGTTTTCCTGTACTTGATACTACTAATCTTCTGGTTCTACCCGGTTGTTCCAAAAGCAACTGGCGACCTCTTCACATTTGGAGAACCATCTTTCTTCGGACCCATCGTTTGCACAGGCATTCTTTGCTCCTGATCAAAACGCTTCTAAACGGTTCCAACGATGGTTGATGACATCATTGACAAGATTGAAGCCAATCTTACAGCCGAACATAACATGGCTGACCTTGATAGCGAGTACTGCAGCCATTGGCCCAAAAACTCCATTATGCTAATAACGTGTTATCAAACTTTGTATTGGTTGTATAACAATAACACTCCTATGTGAAGTTTGGGTTTTTCAAGTTCGTTTACGGGCGGGTACATTGTAAGCCGTGCTATTGTATGACCCATATTAGGTCGAGTCATTCTGGGCCCTGAATATAAGGTCGAATCATTGTGCTCCTAGTCCTATGTTATAACACGATAGCAATAACTATAATAACCATTACTTTGTTGTATTGAGAAAGTACATGGGGACTCGAATGTAATATCACACTCAATGCAAGGTTATAATTTCAATGTTAGATACAAAAGAAATAGAACATCATGTTTTGAAAGACCTCGAATATTTCATTCGTAGTGGGCGTGTACATTAACAAATTACTGTTTATTATTCATTGAATGTGTTTTAAAACTTTGGAGATACTATAGACATTCAGGTGGTTGATTCAAATCTCAGTCAATCTATGGAACTAGAGAAATGATGAAAGTGTTTGTTATGAAGTAGTAGAAGAGAGTATTGGAGTACGTGCGTTCAGGTCGTTCCCACACAGCAATATGCACCAGATATTACTATGACCCACCGACTAAGCTTTTGATATGATTACAAAAGTTGTTGATTTTGGTCGTGAGGCGAAGTGATACAATTTAATGAATTTCATATTTGTTACATTTTTTGTCAAGATTGAAATGTTTCAGACGGTAATCAAGATAGAGTTTATTTGAGCTGTGGCCTGTTGGAGCCATCCAAACACGACTTTGAATGCCACATCCCAACCATTACTGGCACAGAAATGATAATTGTTTTATATTTTTTGTGTCTGATCATTTTACCAGATAACAATCTTTAGGCTGAACTTTCTGATAGGTACAAAACGATATAGACATAATTAAGCATTGGTTGTTCCAGTAAGCAGAATGTAATGTCAACCTTTCTGTTTGAACGCATAAATCGAATATTATTATTTCGAACTTTTCGGGAGAGTGACGAAAAGTTAATCTAAAAAAACTTAGACAGTAACGTCAGATTGCCGTAATAGGCATTTATTAGTCATTTACTCGTAGACATATAAAGAAATACAATGGAATTTTCTGAACACTTCAACTTTACGGGAAAATTTCCAAATCTGTCGCATGCATTACGTTACCAATAATATTCATATTAATAAATAACTGTAAAGTCTCAATAGAAATACTCATTCGATTGAGCATACCTCACCTTTGCCGATTGCACTGTTTACCATTTGTAATGCAGACAGTTTCGTGATGGTGATGACGTAGGTATTGGGCATTGGAGAAAAGCCTTGCTTCGTGTGAAATAGACATGTATCCCTTCTCTAGCAAACGGTGTAACATATGAGAATCTTTATACAGCACAGTAGGACTAGACCTTGTAATCGACATGCCATGTAACCATTTCAAACCATGCTGTCATTTAACCATTCTGCACCAACACTTTCATTAACTTACATTATATTTAGAACTTAATAATTAACAGCTTCGTAGGTATTCACCCGACGCACTGACTGCATGCGTACCACGTTAATCACGTTAATTAACAATCTTAATGATTTCATTCTTAAGCAGTAACGTTTGAGCAGGTCTGGAAACGAGACATTGCATACATTCTTTGTGGCTTCATTTTGGTACACTGCATTGTTTTTATCTACAACTGTTAAAGATCATAGTAGAAACTTAATAGAATACCCAGGGTGGACACATTGCGACTTAGGTAATAATAGAACTCAATGAATAAACATTTATGTTGTCATCACAAGTTGTGATACATAGTAACACTTTGTGTTGATGGTATTTTAGATAAATCAAGGATTTGCAATGGTACATTGTTTGTTCTAGGCTAAAGGGTACCCATGGACAATCGGAGGAGGACATTGTGATATGTTATCAGTCAGTAGATTAGGATCAGTGTTTTGTTTCAAGTCAGGGCGTGTGACAAGAAGATGTATTACACCCCATGACGATACACAGTATACACCAGCTTGGGTTACGTCAGTTAAAACAACGAGTTATTACAAAGCTTACAGTACAAATTAGTTGAAATTACACCACAAAATGACATGCCCTCCTTCAATGAGGACATACACCCTCAAATATTGCTATTTTAGAGACGGGTGACCGCAATATGTAGGAGTCGTTCTTTGGTGAACCAGTGCAGTAACGCTACCCAAAGCAGCTGTTTGACTCATTCCGGGGCTTTGATTAATAAACGGTACTTCATGGAAGCGTAAAATCTGAAAAATTAAATTCATTTTCATACAATACTATCAGGCGTCATCTGACTTACGTATACAATCAGCAGAACGAATACACCTGCTCTATAATTACTTCTGACCAGACGCCATCTTGATCCGTGTCTGATGGATGCTTGGAAGCATTGGGTATGGACTAATGCACGGTCAATAGCAATATCGTTGTCGTCTATAATTAGTATAATTTGCTTAAAAGCTGATACGGGAGTTTGTTGTCAGTGAGCTCATTTTAAGCGTTATACCGAAAGCAATTTAACTCGTGTCAGGTGACAATAGAGAGTTCGTTTAGTAGAATTTGTATTATTTCTGGACACAATAGGACTGCAGGTAGATGATCTGTAAGGTATGTGTCAGGACAATAATGTCAACACTACCCAGTGTCAAATTCTATCAAATACGATGTCTAAAATATACACATTTGAAAAATATCACGTTCATGTCAAAATATCAATTTACTGTCGAAGAAGAAAGTCAACATTCTCTTTTAATTGAATGTTGTCCACTTTTATCGTAAATTCAGTCTCCAACCCGTTTCGGTCATGCAACCAAGCTCGCTTTCCCAATTACAGGTTGTATTATGCATGCGCAGTCTAGTCACCGGTATTGTAAAATAAGTTATGCATGTGATTCTTCCATATTTCAGGACTTTGCATTTTGTATAAATAAACTGAAACTGAAAAAAACTGAACATTTGCACACAGCAAGTTCGTGTTCTTTCTATATATACAGAATTCACCGATTTCATTTTCTTCAATTTTCTATTTCAATACAGATAATGGCTATTTGCTATTGTTGCGCATTTGTATTAATCTGTTTTGACTATTTGATTCCTAACCGAATCTTCTATCATAACAAGACGCTTGGATATACCACAGTGATATGTTTAAAGATTATACTTAATACAACTTAAAGCCGTGTGGTTTTACAAACGCTTTAAGGAACCAAATAGAGCATTACCTCTTGCGCGTGGACTTTGTTGACTAAGGGTACATCATTTCGTGATACGAACCCATAAATTACGCTACTTTATACAAATTGGAATCTATGCGACTGTAACATAATGCCTTCTGCTTCTACAATCATGACAATGCATTACCGACTAAGCATTTGTTTGGCCTCCGCATTTAACTCCAAATTCTATTGTTGTAAGGTATAAACATCGCTCTACTATGTATAAACCGTTCGTGGTGAACAATACATACCCCCAATCTGTTACTATCTTATGCTTTGTATTGAGTTACTCATGTTGCGTGATAACAGACTAATTATGAATGGATCCGACCCCTTATTCGTCGTTTCTGCGACCGATATATGATGGGGTTTCATTTTAGCATTCTCGTCGTAATCCGGGTCGGAACTATCAAGCTCACATCATTCGGTTTTATATCAAACTGATAAACGATTTAAAATTGACGATTCATTCAGATAAGTATACTAGATATTATAGTATAGTATCCACAGTGTTTATATCAGTATCAGTTGATCTATTAATAAGCAGTTTGATATCATTAAAGTCGTTCTAAGTTCGCTGAATGTATTGTTTTGCAGTTTTATACACAAGGCCCACACGTAATTTAATGTCTTGTTTTACAATGGTATTTATGCTGTTACGTAGAACATCAATGAAGTTACGATGCCAGGTAAATCGTTCAGTTTCGATCATTAATTGTGGTCTGGTTGGCTTCGTCGTTTCGTCTACGACTGTATCTCGTTAATAACCAGAGAAACAAAACACACACGTGCGTACATGTGTTCCATTGTACGTGTCGGTAGTCGTAACATCTCATTAGCACATATCTTCCATCGTGTACTCGGTGTTATTGGTACGCAACCTGTAATCACCAATGTTGTGTCCTAACTGCTATGGTACTTGACTTGCAATGTTATTAGTGTGCTCTGGTGGCTAGTAATACGTAATCTGTAAGTGTGACTTCAACACGACTTATTTGTTATTCTGTGCTCCTTCGGCTACTAATACGTCACCTGTAATTGGGACTTTTGTGTTCCGATGGCTACTGATAAAACAACATGTAATGACCAACATGAACTTAGGAATGCATTCCTTGTGTGTGCCCTCTCTATGTCATGAGGGATGCTGATGCTAAACGTGCAACATCCACCAAGGTGTTCTGGTGGCTAATGCTACCCACCATGGTAATTTCTTCTTTTATATAAATGTTTTTCCCAACGGTGCTCCTGATACGCCACTGTCTTGTTCAACGAATTCTGACTGCTACTGATATGTAACATGCAAGTATCGAATGTTGAATAACTCTGTTAATTAGTGTTTACAGAAGATGTTAAATATAGTCAGGCCAAACACCGAACCTGCAATGTAATATTTACGTAACACAGTTCGCACACAATATTGGGTTTTGTTCACATTTTACTCAAACAAAACTAAGGACCAGTCTTTGAACGATATGTCCTTGATGATAAACAAGTTGTATTTTGTTTAGGATTTACTTAAGTATTAATCAGGGACCCTTGTTTGACGTAGACAATAAATAAGAGCCAGAACTCTATGAACGGTGTGAAGATGATAAAATCATGAACATCACCTTGTCCATGATGATGGCACATGACATCTACGTCAGGGGACCATAACCAAATATTTGAATACCGTTTTCGGTGAGAATATGTCAAAACGAATTTGCATTTACGCTGTTACTGAGGAAGTTTGTAAACATGTTTTGTTCGCATATACTTATTCACACTTGACGCTGTTTACATGCGAGTATGATGAAAACCTTCGACACGATTATCCATCTACATCTAGTGGTCGCTGTATTCCACGAAAACATCTGTTTTATGTCCGTATTCAAAGTAGTACAGTGATTATGACGTAAAATGTTTGGAAGTAATAAATAACATGATCAGGCAATTTTAACAAAATGATAATTACCCCATACATCATTAATCACTAGTTGTTTTATTACGAGGGTTATGCGAGTGCAGTCATTATTACGGTTCGGTCCGTGTAAACCGGCATTTAGTTATTTTCGGGCGGTGTTAAAGAACAGTTCGTTATGACCGGAACAGTAATAAAGGCTAATAAAAGTGTGAGTGGGTCATAAGAAAAGTCATGAGTATACTGTGCACGAAATTACCACATTCAGACCCCTTGACACCAAATAGACAGCTTTATTGTCCATTTTCTTTGTTTATTTCTCTTTTGGCTAATATAATACTTGTATACCATACTTATTGCTCTCCCACGGTTATCCCACTTGTTCGTTGTCTAACGTTATAGTGTATACTGTAGATGCTTTGTTATAAAAAGAAATCCACGCAGTCAAGAAACAAGCTTCAAAGCCAATATTGTACCGAAACAATATTTGCCATTAACCTAGTCTACCAACTTTATAATATTCAATCATAATTTATATATTGAGATACTATTTACTATTTTATTATATTTCGAACATTGTGAATGTACTGTCAAGTTAATTGAGATTTAATTGTTAGATATCCTTAATTACATAGGTCACTATACTTGCAATACTAGTTGAACATACTTACAACACAATGCTGTATTCACATCAATAAATACAATTTGCCCTAATTTGCTATCATTAGCTAAGCGGGAGTTGACGTTTCATTTTACACTTATTCAATAAATGTCACCGTATATCGAATTGAGCGAGCAATGTAAGCAACGTGTCTCCAACATATAACCACAAGTGTTCAAGTGAACCGGGACCTGCGGACAAAATTCATTGAAACTCGTTCATTTTAAAATCAGCAATAAATTTCAAGTGCGTCGCGTATCATCTTACACTCACCCATCATTATAAAACTCTGTTTACAAATAAATTTGAAACTCACGTGACGTATGTATATTATAGGCAGTGTGAATGCTCCGTTTGTGAGAAAATTAATTTTGGAAAGCTATAACGTAAACATTTTTGCTCTGGACCTAAAATATGAGCTTAGATAGAACGAGCATTGTTCCACACATAACGTTCACAACTTTTAAGATGAATAATCTCATGAAACTGGAGGTTTACATATGCAATTGTAATGAATGTCCAGATATAGCAGATAGTGATGTATGTTTGATAAGTTGTGTAAAAAGGAAAACACTGACCCACATGCCTCTGTGTCCATTTTACATTTTTGCGCTTTAACTTTTTGGGCCCGCATCAAAACAAATGTATGATCAATGTTAGCTAAGTTGTAATACATGTTTTTATTCTGATTGCACTGAGCCTATTTGAATATTATACCAAATGCATAATACTCAACCATTTCACCATTGGGTTTGTTATTCGTATAAACAAATACAATATGCCGAAACTAAACCAAGCCTAATTAGAAACGAACATTGATTGTACATGTTCATGTATGTACAGGAATATTATTGTTTATGAAACGTATTTTATCAATTTTACAAACAAAGCCATACCGCACATATCTGTGTTTATTACGGTCGATCTAGATTTGAGGTATTAAACAAATGCCCGTATCTAGAATATAATTTACGTTCATGATAAAAACGTACTAGAAAACTCGAGATATCACTGTGTTTTACCTGATAATACCAATATGGACACTTCAAAATGTAGGTCAAAGGCATGTGTCTAGTTTTTCTCTGATAACTATAAATCAATTTTCTACTTCCCATAAATCATAATTTTACGATTTGTTGGATTGTTACTCTTCACCTGTAGTATCAGTAAGTTCACAATAAATAGATCTGGGTGAGTGTACAGCTTATAACACTCGTACAGCGCTAAGGCCCCTGAAATGTTTTGTTTCTTGTCAATGTGCCCGGCACCCAATAACGATTGCATTGATAAGTGTCAAGAACCAAAGGATGGTAATATTGCCATTAAAACTGACCAACTTAACCATACTTAAATGTAGGTTGGCTTTCGAATCGGACTGGCGCGCATGTGTGTTATTCTATGCAGTCTTTATATCACTTTGGTAGAAAAAGGGGCAATCAAATTGGTTATTAGTTGTCCTTTCCATTCGCCAAAGAGCTCCCTTTCAATAGTGTGTAATATTGGTTTAACATGCAACTAGACATACACATTTAGATTTGACTTTGAACCAAGAGCAACTCTAAACGCCATACTAGTATTTCACGTAGGGGTTTAGATATTTAATTAAACTGTAGAACACATGTTTATTGGGCATTTAAGATTACGACCCTTTAATTTTCTATTCAATCGGGGATGATTCGTCTTAATCGTTTGAAAGTAGCAATAAAGATAATTATGATGTAACATTATACAGTAATCCAGTAATTATCACACTAGACTTATTACCTGTAACAACCGAAATGTGTCCTGACATTTTAAACACTAAATACCCAAATGGTCCGGAATGACAATATTTGTACATATACGTTAATATGACATTGTTTTCAATCTTATACTCGTATTGTTATCTCTGGTGATTTATTGAAGTCATAAAAGAAATCCTTGTTCTTTTATCTTTTTATTGAAAGAATGTTAATAATGTCATAAAGTGTTTTTTCTATTACAAAACTTGAAGCTTAATTTTCTAAATAGCGGGCTATTCCAGCTATTTGACAGGTGTGTTACTTGGCTTAATGTCATCAGTCACGTCAAAATATTGGTTTTTTTGCTGTAAACAACATTTGTAGTAAATTATTGTTGTTTGGTTAGTTAAGAGTAGTGTACGTAGTAGGTTAGTGTAGTTTTTTGGTGTCGTATTTTTTACTGCAATTTTGAAATGTGATTGAAACAATTTTTCGAGATTGCTGACTGAGAGGTATACGATTTTGCTAAAGAGAGGGTATACTGTAGCAGTTTAATAAGGAAGTATTGTATAGTACCAGCTGCACAACCTTTTTAATAGACATATCAATGCTTTAGGTGCATTTCTATATTTCAAAAATAATTTATGAATGACGCTTTATCAATGAATCGTATAAAGCCCGTATTTTACCGGCACATTACGACACTAAACGAAACAGTTGACTCCGGCCTCTTCTTTGACAGTTGCTTTGTTTTAAATGGCTTATCTCGGACGGCGTTTGACTGACGCAATGTCAAGATAACTTGGCAGCTGGTCGTACGCCGCAAAGGCCTTTTCGTTCACGTTTTTACAAATCTGGGTTAAAAACTCTGTCAGAGTTTCAAAGCCATAACATTGGAAATGGGGCCAAATCTGATAATTTATTGAAGTTGAAAAAAATACACTTCTTACTTGGCACCGACGTCTAACTGTTTCTGGCAGATCGCCTTGTGTCTATTTAGACGATGCCGCCTCGTCATTGTAGAGTACTGTAGTAAGACACAAAAACGTTGTATGAATAGTTTGTTTATATTTCAAAACATCGAGTACAACTTGAATTCAATATTTGTAATATATTTCGCACCTTTAGCTGAAAAGGAATCATTGTCGGTGTTAAAAAGGAAGGCCATGTTTTGTTTACATTGCTTAACTTTGTAAATAGAAACTATTTATAGTGCAAGGTAATCCACAATGATTTTCATTTTTGTTTGTGTTTCATTCTAGAATTGAACAAGCTTTTCAAATTATGCGTAACGATTGTTTGTGAAAGCAATAATCATAGCCACACTGTGTACTTCTGTTTGACGAGTTTGTTTACTGTTTACCAGCTCTTGGAAGCACGTACGTAATGGTTGTACATATCGATATACTGGATGTAGAAATTACTGAAACATTATAAAGTTAAACAAGAGTGAAAATATTTAGTCATGACTTTTAAATGACCCGGTACTGGTGTATTCTCCATTTAACCTTTTAAAATGAAGTCAAAGAATGAAGACCATTTACCATAAATTGTAATTTTCGTTTAATGGACTTTCAATAGCCGAACATAGATTGACTCTGGCTGCATATCAATATTTATGCGTTACTGGACAAAGGCTAGCTTGTCGTATCAACTGGCCATCTTAATTGATATTGACCAGATCTTGATGGTCATCTTTAAACTGGACAGTTTTTATAATGTCCAGCTAGTCATTGGTGTGAGACATATTTAACTCCATCTCCAAATTAGAGATTTGTCTGATATACCCTCACCATACACCCTGTATAACAAGCAAGGAAACCCAAATAAGGCTGTAACAAATTAATTAATGTGCAGATTATCCCAAAATAAAACATTTGTTAGGTTACTGTTCTTCACACTTTTAGTAATCGTTTCTAATTTGAACGATGTTATAATAATGCTAATTTAAAAGCACTTCATGGTTTATGTAGAGGACTTCCATCCAAAACGATAGACAAATGATAAAGAGTGGCTGTTGATGTTCATGATAAAAAAGTCGCATAATGCTGATGAGGGCAACAATCAAGGAACAATTTTATACTCTCCTGATGAAGCATTTCAGGGGGGTTAATTGATTTTTACAGGGATAGCACAAGTTTTGTTAATTGCATTCATCATAGCAGAAAAGGTGTTTTAGCATTCTGTTTATCGCAAATGTCGAAATACTTTTAAAACTATCAGTATTAAATCAAAAGTTTTTGAACACATTCTATAAATCTACCCATCGTTTAGTCAAACCTGTTTTATTGAAGAGAATAATAAAACAGCAATAAAACATGTACACGTTCATTCGCATCTGTCTTGAGTGATGCTAAATATCATCGCTTACCTAAAACATAAATAAATCGAAAAACATTGTGTTTAAAAATATTTTTTATTACGCGCTTAAGTAGCTTCAATTTATGAATTCGGTCATGGTTTAAAGTACATAATAATAAATTTCAAACAGCACACAAAACCTTTGGATCTGGTTTCCGCTCACGCGCAATTAACCAACATTTTAGATGGAAACAGACGGGTTATCTATTGCTTCGTAATACATGGAATTTCTGCTGTCTTTATTTTTGTAACACATGTCCAGTCTAATATTGGTTGAATATTTGGTTGTCACTTAAGAGCTTTGCTCCCAGCATTCCTTGGGCTCCGTCCAGGAAATAAAATCCGGAAGATGTTAGTAATGTATAGTGTATATGTTGCATTGTAATATACCAGTAGTCTCTGACAACACAATGTGATTAGTAACGTTAACCATAGTAACGTTATGCTTTTATAATCACTCGATCAAATACAATTTGGATCAGAATTTATATGATTAAATTCCTTTCAAAATTACAATTAGCGATTGAGTCTTTTTGAAATTTTACATTAATTTTCTGAATGAAAAAAGGAGCTGATCTAAAAGTAATTATAAGACTGAAATAGTTATGCGTTGAATATTCGGTTTGGATATAATCATGGCATTGCAACCTAAGGTAAGATTTAGCATAAGTGTGTGTCTTGTCATAAAATATTTACTGTCAACGTATATTTTGATTCATTTATCGTTTCAAGTTAGGTTACTATCTCAAAGGTTTTGTGGAATTGTTAGTTAGTACTGATTAGGGTGCAGCCCAGAGTAAGGTACGAGCAAATTGGTCGACTTATATAACTCAAACAGAAATGTTGAGGAATGGCGTTAAATCCTAAAGGGATAAGGTATTAATCTCTGATAAATTAATATAGAGTAAAACACAGTCATAGGTATGAAAATAGAAGTTTGTACCTAGTGTCTTTGTTGGGCTTGACGTCATAACACGGGTGTTCGGTTGGGCTCAAGACCCCAAATACCAAAATACCACATTTCAAAAGTATTCATTTAAAAAACGTGACATTAGTGCTGTTCTTTTGACGAAGATATTGAACTTTTGACAATCATTTGTTGATCTGGTATGCGATAGGGTGGGAGTACCAAACATTTTGTCCCGTACGGATATATGACTTACGCAGTATAGTACGTAGTGCCCTTATTTTTGCTCGACAAAATAAATACATGTATATAGATCTACAAATCACAAGGGGAAACGTCCTACTTGGTTCTACTTGGCCGTATTCTCGTATGTTCGTAGTTTATAGTATGAATATCATCATACTTGTGGTATAGAAGCCAACAAAGGATCAGCCGGTATAATTATAATGAGTAATTGATCTTAACAATCAAACATAATTATATTGTTCAATACACTGATCATTTATCTACTGGGCCTATGGCTTTATATTTCCACCGTTCGACTTTATTGCTATAATCATAATGCAATACGTTACGAGCCATTATAATAACGTTAAAGTACTGACAATAAGTGCCGCGGATTTGTAAAATTTAACCATCCCCCATGCAAAGGCGTTTTAAAGTTAATTACGATCTATTTTTTACCAAACATTGAAGGTTTTTTTCTAAATGTGTTTTCTGAAGGTCTTTCGGTGGATACCTTACATTTTAGTCACAGGTGCGATCAGTCTGGTGTACGATAATTTGTTGTCCAAATTCAAAAGATAAAAACGAAAAGCAATTGAACTTGTCAACTAGGTCTAATCTCATGTTCACATATTTTATTATTTAACCATTTAATGGTTTGCAGGTATTTTTGATATAATAACTGGGTTGGACTTTTTGATATAATCGTAATATTAGAATGCTATGTATTATGAAATTTCAGTAAAATTGAATAATAATTGGCAATAATTGAAAATGGCGCTATGTACCGAATTCAAATGAATATACAATGAATAGGCCTCAGGTTTTACACCATCTGTACATGGGTACAATTGGGATTAATATTTTCACCTGTATTCAGGCAAATCACATAATCGTTGAGTGCAAAAAGTGACCTAATCGTTTGCACTGGTTTTCTGAAAAATGTACCAAGTGCCTTATTAGAGTGTTGTTTTTGTAATTTATTATTCTGGCTGTCTTTGTAGCAGTCTAGTTAATGGCTACCTTGTGCCAGACACGAATTACACATGCCACTGCACTGACCAAACACCAACGTAATGTATTGATACACATACGCACCAACAAACCTTCACCAAACATATCAGGATTAGTTGTTGATTATTTACCCAAGATCGAACAGATTTTATAGGTAATCTTGTTTTTGTATTACACAGGGTTACCCCAAAACATATTTCCATTCATTGGTCAGCGTTCGTCCGGAATAATTTGCTGAAAAACGTTACATCGTGTTGGTGTCAAAGAGTGTGATATACGGTGTAGCTTTTCTCACGCACCGTATGGGGTGTTTCGGTGAACCTCTAATGTAATCGTTAAGTATCATGGTGAAAACACAATCCATTAAGGATACAAATCTAATTATCTATTGTTTTGTTTACTAAATGCCTGTTTCCTTCTAAACATTTCCCCGCAGACATATTTATTGCCGATATGCAAACGCCATTGACGTTAGCTCGACGTAATAATAATTAAAATTAATATGTTTTAAATGCATTGTTATCTACTTTTTACCCATTAATGACCTTAATGAAGTATCGTTTACCATGCCCATGTATTAGTAATTAGCATTAATATTAACATGTTTTAGTGCAATTAGGTAAGAGCACGAAGACCTTTTCGGTTAGTCACCTCTGGAGCAGCCATTATTGTGAACGATTATAATTAGCATCTGTAGCACCAGGATACATTACAAAAAAAGTCATATTTCATAACCAATGTTCATAGAACAAATTAGTTTTTACCAAAATGTGAATATGGTGAACCCTGACCCTATCAGTCAATCAATGGTTGGTTGATACTAGTACATGCCTCTTTGAAACAGATAGCCTTATATTACAAATGCATCAATTTCGTATAAAATGTTAGCAATAAGAACGACTGTCCAAGGCAGGTGGGCGTGTATTTTAGGTGACCAGTAGCCCAGGTCCAACTGTAATTATGAACGCGGGGCTAAGAAAAAATAAAATGAGAAAATTCACTATAAGTGGTATATGACTACAAAAATGTACTCAATTCAATCAAAAATAAGCTAAACGTGATGCACAATCAAAATTAAAAAGTCATAAACGGTTTGACAGTTACACATAGTAAGGTATCCCCACAGTGGCATACAGGCACGTGTGTCAGAAACACTCCAATATGACTTGCCAATCATTCATAAATCCTTGTATGATTAACATTCAAATTGTCACAATTTTGTGACAACGTCTATAAAACAATCAAATATTCGGTAAAATGAAAATTGAATGATTATTTATCCTGGTGACTGCACGCTTAGGGCCACGTTGTGTGTGGTCGATTACTATTATTATCAATTTAAATTGCACATCAGGTATTAGTGATTCACAAAAAATATATTTCTCTTTATTTGATAACCAGAGATAGGGCAAGCAAGCATGCTGATGACACATTCCTTTATATCTAGTTGTTAATCTGAACAAATGTACCTAATATTACTCTTCATATACAAATGTAGTAAAGTAAAACTGTAACAAGCTTTGCCATAAGATATAAATGATAAAATATATTAATTTATTAACGTCATATATTAGATGGTGTTTTAATGAAATTGGGATTGTTTCAAATGTAACTTACTGTGTCAAACACCATCCAAAGATAAAGACAAGCCCTAGTTGTAAAAATGATCATACGCCGGGTAACTGCCGACAAAAATATTCGAATACTTTTTGAAGTACAAAAAACATATTGTGTCTAAGACCGATGTTTTCTATGTCCCTTACAGACTATGTCGTGATTTGGTACAACACCAAACTCCTAAGATGGTCAAATCTATGTAATAAAAACACTGTACACGATTGGGCTCGGTCATCGACAATTGCAAGAAGTGCAATGTTTAGTGATTTGGGTGTCAAAATAATTAATTTTTTATTGGCCAAGATCATTTGATAAAATTCCTACCACTTTATCTGTCTGTCCAACTTAAAACATGTCTACATAAAGTGGACGTAACAGTTAAAACTGACCCCTGGGGTGAAACTTGTCTAGATCAGATAGTATTATTACCTATTGCCATAACATTACACTTGCCCATAACGCCAACGCACATTTCGTACACCCATTATGAGATATAAATATAAAATACACATAGAAATATCAATATATAATTCGCATTAAACCATGAAGTTGATATTAAACAAATATTTTCATTGATTATAATGGAACTGTTTTAAGATTTCTTATCATATATAAACATTATATTGTTGTCATTTATGCGGGGCTTAGCCTGGTTACCCAATTCCTACAATAGCTCGTCTTCCGGTAGAAAGCATCGTGATTTGTAAACCAAATATGAATGTATGGTCACTGTACTCCTACGTAACGAGAAATATCAAAATGTACTAAGACTCATAAAATGTTAAATACTATTAAAGACTTCATTTGAGTGGCAAAATAGGTCTTGTCCAGTTCTCCTTTAAATTGTTTTGAAAGGTCAATTGTCACATTTGATAAAAACACATATACGAGTGTATCAGATTGAAAAAATGCAATCAGACAAGCTATAAATACAAAAAAAAACGAAATAAAGATATTACAGACGTCCTTATAAAAGTTTTCGAATCTTGTAAAATAACACTTAGTAGATTTTATTACAAAAAGTAAAAAATAAGAAGCTTTGCTGTTGGTATTCATCCATCATTTTCATAACTCGTATATTATCATATAAAATATATTAAAATATATGGCACAATAGAGCGATAGATTGAATAAAATATATATTTATCTTTTTTCAGGGTAATTGTTCATGGTGTAATGTCAGCGGACGCCGTGTCGTACTGCGGCCCATCAGCATTCTTCAACTCTCGGAGGCGGAGAGGCTTGCGCTACAAAAAATAGTTCTTCAAAAACTCCAGTCCTTGGATTTAGGATGTTCTGTTGCAATTCCAAAAGGTAAGAATATAATATACATCATTATGACCTTGAAAGTTCTCCTGTTTCTAAGTGCATTTAGAACTCCCAAACGAACAGTGGAATAGTCAGAATAGCGGCATGAGGAGAGTTGAGGCAGCAGTGCAATACTCAGGTATCGTGGTATCAAGGTGAGGCCAATGTGTCCCATATTATGTCACCTTTGCCACCGTTCAGGTCTTGAACTGTAGGTACACATAGGCGTACATACCAATGCCTCGTTTTCATTCCGTTATGGTTAACCTCTTGCGCACAGAACAACAGAGCAGCAGATACGACGTATTTTATTCTTGTGCTAGGTCACTTAGTTCAAAATCTGAATTGAGGAAATTTCTAATTTATAAGCACTCTTCCAAAACTTGCATACATACAGCGCAGACTGTAAGAAACATTCCAAAATACCAGAATGGCGCCGGAGTTTGCTATCATTACCGAGTACTAAACGTCCAATATTGTTTATTCTACGACGTCAAGGTCATTGTAGTAGTGACGTATATTTGTCCTACCATAGCAACCGTTGTCATGGTACACACTTACTGTCAACACTAATAGACTACTACTGCATTCCTAGAAGTTTTCTACTAATATTCTGTAGGTAATGCTAAGTTGTAACGCCGAACAAAAACATAGGAACCACAAAGTTATGCACATAGGTCGATCGGAAGAAATGAAAAAATGTTTTGGGGTATTTTCATTTAGATAATCAATCTCTTGTTTTATTATAATTTTGCACGACGGGAAACATTAATGTTGTGGTATGGATTCATAATTCACCCATACCTTACACTATACTCTTATTCTCTTTCTACGCGCTGAGTACATAAAGGTCGGATGATAATGGTGCGTAGAAACGATGCTGCAGGCCTCTGCCAAGATAGTACGAGGAGGTTAACGTCTAGTGATGCCGAAATTTCATATTTTTTGAAAATTCATTAAGGATTGGGTTAGAGTAGATGCGTTTAATATTCGGGAAAATTGCGAAGCAATATATGTATTCGACAATGTCGCATTAGAAACTGATCTTGTTTTCTTATAAATTGGAGAAAAATTTAACTCAGCTCAGTGGAGTCTAAAGCCCGAACATATGAGTAACTTTAATGCATGGACTAAAATAATGTTAAAAGTTCAGAAATGTACATGTAGGCATATACGAGTAGTTTAAGTTGAAAAAATCTCCGTATTCCTTACAAATATGCTATATCATCCGTTCATAATGTTATCACTGTTTAAAAAGTCAACAAGTTAGGTTTGAGATCAATTATATGGTAGAAAAAAATAAGTTTTCTATTGTAAGATGCCACTTTGTTTGAAAAGAAAACCCCACAAGGCACATTGAAGGTTAGTCGTCTCATGGATATTACATTTTGTGTATTTAAGGGTTGAACGTTTTATTTGATATAAGATGCTTTAAGGATTTGTAAAAGAAATATTTGTAGGTGAAATACTATATTGTTGATGTCAGGAAACCAGATACTAGCATTAACAAATTTAGTAATAGCTGACGTTTAGAAAAACGTGTGTTTTTTTAATTCCTCTCTTAAGTTATATTGAATTTAAACCAAAATTTTAACCATACATTTAAAGGGGAATCTTTTCATGACCTGTGATTTCTAAAGATTTAAATACACCTTTATCACAGGATGCAGAGCTGGTGCACTTGTGTTGCGTCGTTCTGTCTTGAACTACTTAAAATGTCGTCATTAACATATCATATACAGTGAAATGTATCAGGCATTTCGTCGTTGTTTGGTTCCTTGTGTTCAGTATTCTCAGATTGGGCCTGCATTTCTTTCAGATATGTTTGCTATTGTCAATCACTAGCATTATTCTTCCATAGATTTATTTCCTCCTTTGTTTCTAGAAAGTATCGATACAAGATGGTTCAGATTCAGTCTAACCAACTCATAAATGATACTAGTACTTTAACTAGGGTGATTGTGTCGAGTACTCGAGTAGGGTATTGCGCTCTTGAAGTAATCACAGGCCTGCTAGCACGGTTATCAATCATTACGATGTTAAGTTAAATGACTCATAATCAATTATACCAATCCATTTAAATAAATATGGATCAACATTATGATTTATCATTGACATTTATTTACATAAATCTATATCGGCCATTCCTTCGCCATTCTTCGTATTATGTATGTTGTGTCATTTATACGTTTAGTCGACGGCACATTTGTTTTATATGCGGGTCGTAATTTGTTATGATCCATTTTGCATGTCAAAGTTGCCTTGTTTTTATTAATAGGGTGATTTGTCTGTATGTAAAAACTTGCCCAAGATGAATATGGAGTTCAGATATCTTAGTTAGTTTTTACAAGTTCAAGTTAATAGGAGTCTATGCGTTATTTATGAACAGCGTTATAACAGGCCATTATTGACAAGATTGAAGAACGTGGGTTATAATTTATTATATATCTAACGCGTACGCACAAAAAGATATGTCAATTAGCATTACCTGTTTGACTTATTTACCACGAAGAATGAGTTATAACATTCCGAGCGGTTTTTGTAACACACGTTGTTACACAGAAGTTTAGCAAGCTCCAGCAATTCGAGAGTGACCCGTGGAACTATTATAACACATATTAATATTAGCGTATTACTGCTAACGTCTTTCCCAATTTAGAGTATAGAGGAATCTACAATTTATTGAACTAATAAGTACTCGCACACAAAATGTATTTGTATTGTAAATATCACGCATTTCTGGGAAAACTCGAGTACAAAATGTATAATTATGTTAGTTTTATTAACGAGCGCTTAATGAGCACTTTGATTAGTGGTTAGTGATTAAATATACCTAGGATACAATCGAAACCCCTCGGACATTACTGACGCAACAATCTTCCGGATTCATCACGGAAAGACCCGAGTAGTAACGATCTAGGATACTGACTCGTAGGACAATCAGTGTGATAACTGTTCGGACATTAACGCACAGCCAATATTGATGTAATCTGTAATACACATTTAATGAGTGGTTCACATATTTATGTCAACATGCATGCATTCCCACCGCTATGTATGATGACGTACATCTGTACACTGACCGATATTCATCACATTTTTCTGTGTGGACATAGCACGTGGTATGTGACGTCATGTTTGGCCAAGAACGCGAGAGAAAATATGTCAACGCCACGTTTTATGAAGTGTGTCCAAACCACTGTTGCTGGAATAGTGTACTTGTATCTAACTGGACACTCAACACTCGGCAATAATGCGTACACTAACACTACCATGTAGCAAAGATTGGAGCTCAATGACGCGTACGTTTTGCATTATCACGTAGGACCAAGTATGTATTGATACACATGCACATGCCTGGTAGGACGGGGTCGATTTTGAATCATTCTCTGTAAAATTCTTCGAAAGCCTGACAACTCGTCAATGTATATTTCTAGTTCACTGGTTGCAGCGCCAATATAATATGAATAATACATTTATTTAATAATCATGAAATTTATACATTTGTTCATGTTTAGCAGTACATTTGTATTTCAAATTTTAGCAGTAAGCATCTGTCATACGGTGTGAAAGTCAATGGTATATTAATGATCAAACAGATGCATGGAGTTCAGTAGTTGACTTTAAATGTAGAGTTCCATAATATTACATTATAATTATACTGTGTAGGCGAACTGTATGGTACAAATAGTATACATATGATACGACTTAGCGTCTGCAAGATGTTAGTAAGTTATAAAGAACGGAAATTAATATTGCTTTTTATTGCTGCAGAAAATGTCAATGGCTGAATCGAATGCCAAATAGTAATAAATGTTACCGAAACGGAACAGTAAAATGGTTGCACTGTCCGAAACAATGATCGTCAGGAATTAGACAGGAGTACTTTTATCAGGATAGAACATAACCCTACCGCTACTGTTTGATATTTAGCTTTACCTTACCGTTACTGTTTGTGATTTAGCTTTTCTAACATCTTGTAATCATAATACAGTGATATGTGCAATTATACGTATGTTGGTAATAACGACCGTGTCTTCCAAAATCTGCTAATCGTATACTGAATGTTAATTCTGACACGGCAAAAATATGTGTAGGCAGGAAAACGTACTTATGTTTATGTACGCATGAATTAGTGGAATGGTTATTTTTAGTAAATTTGTTCTATATTTAGTAACATAGTGCTAAATTCCGCTCACTCCAAAATTGCTGCATAATATGCACAGTTATTGAATTAGTGTATTGGCAATTTCATAGTCATTTGGGACGATAATAGTAATAATAGTAATCATGCAACAATTAGAATTAAGAGATCCATTCAGACATTGTTTAAGATCATGAAGTGTCAAATTTCGCTTACGCAAATTTGTTTATAATAATTGAATTATTATGTGCATGGTATAAATTATATACCTCTTATGATGCATATAATGACGTCAAGCTTTTTGCAAATTACTGTGTTCCCGAATGTAGCTCCTTTTTCAAAATATTGTTCATTTCAAAAGAACGGTCTATACTACGGACCAGCAATGAAAGATATGCGGGGCATGGTCTACAGCGCGGATAGGCAATGATAGTTATACGGTGCCCTATTGATTTAGGTGTTAAAATTACACACAAGCCTTTCCTTAGATGTAATGATTATACGTTGTTGATTACCATCGTTACTCTGAAATCAAAAACATAGGGACACAATGATGTGAGACCTTACCCTCCTATTAACCCCGCGGCGATGTACGGGTCATTAAATCTACACCCACCTTCGTTACAGTAATGACACTGACCGATACAGCACACTCATGCGTTATATGACACTGGACATTTAACGTCGTACGTTACTATGGGAACAGTACACCGTAAATGTAGATTTTATACCGTGTGACTCATTTTATTTAAGTTAGACATGAAATACTCCAATTATGCTAAATAAATGTTAGTTCAAATGTTTTGACTTTAATGCGATGATAATGTTTTATGTGTTTGTTTTTGTGGTTTGCGTGCTCGGGCAATTCTGATTTGAACTATTTGTGTATGGAATGATAATAAGTAGCTTCCGGGTTCCGTTGATTGACAATGGTCACATTACCCTGAATATTTGTTTTAAATAACCAGCCACACAATAATTGAACTGAACTAGCTAGCAACTAGTATTTGTACTAGTAGTACTTTTGTATCCAGGGCTCGTACCACTAATTCAGTATTTAAAAAGGGAACAAACATACTAAAAAATAATGGTTCCGCTGGGGCTCGAACCCAGGACCTCTCGCGTGTGAAGCGAGCGTGATAACCACTACACTACGGAACCTACATGCATAACATTTCAAATACGAATGTGTGCTGTTTTCAATTCACGTCAAAATGTTCTTCACTTGACAATGTCTCAGCTCAACCAATACTTCAAATTCAACACCATTTTATGAACGCATTGAATTATGTAACGGAACTAAATTTGCACACGTTCAACTAAAGTAATAAACAATGAAAGTTTATTTTTATTTTACATGATTTTGCACGACATCATATGCCACATGCTCGGGCTTATTTGCTTTGCTTAATCATCTTGTTAAGAATTATTACCTACTTCTTGTGTTTATTCAACAAGTCAACGATCAGTCATGTTTATTGATGTCCATATTCGTCGACACGAATTAACGATCAAATAAATATTAAATATTTCATTCATTTAAGGCATTTCCCACACTGTATTATGACCATATGGATATAAACACTTATGTCCACTTATCAAAGATAATCATTCATTATTTATATATATCTATGCATAATTCGCGTAGGTGCGGGGGAATATATCCCATACTTGACCATTAATGTAAAACGAAAAACCCCATATTTATGTCAATTAATGACAAATTCTTTATCAATATTTATGATTTAGATCGAATTGAAGTCACTCAACGAGAAATTCTCATTGTCCCCAGGGGTGAAGTACGTTTTGAAAACAGTAAAAGGAAAACGATAAACTAAACCAATCCCCGACGGAAAGATCATTGACTAGGTATTTATACCTAGGCGGGATTTACGATAAAAGTGATATTTTAATAATTAATGAAGGTTCGACGATTAAGCATAGTTAGCATTCCAGCGTATTTGTTTAAGCATGTATGTAGTGTTCGTTCACGAATGATCACAGAACTGCTGACATACAATACATGTTACGATTGGTCAATGACTTACAAACGATGTGAACAAGTTCGTCAGTCACACAAACGTTTTATAGCAAGGCTTCAGACGTAACGTTCAACTGGGAAAAGAGCTTGGAACATTTTTAGTTCTGACTCTGAAGTTGACTAATCTAGATAATTTCATTCATGTAGTACGACCCTTACGTATGATCGTACCGCGGCGTAGGGTCGCACCCAATTTCTTGTCCACCAAACGGATGTTTTTTGCCCCTTGACCACCGGGGCAGAATCCTTTGATTTTATAGCGACACATTCCTGCATAAATGATTGTTAATAAAATAGATACTAGTAAGTACATAGTAGAATCGATATGAAGAGTCATTAAATCATTTCATTTCGCATAATGTATAGTAATTCATATACTCAATAATTCAACACTATTAATTGAGGCTATAGTTTAGGGTATTTGTATCAAGCCAAACCAACTACTAACTTTACGTCAAGGGAGTCAAAGAAGCTAGCTGATTGCTAACGAAATCAGCATTGTACATTAACCTTTGAAAATATATGTATGACTACTTTTAAAACATCATGGACCCAGGGTCACTTGGTCTATTCATTAATGGTCAGTACTTATGTCCTATGCTATAGTATTCAATGTGACATACCGACCAGCTGCACAGTCTGGTAATAACTCATTTCAGCTACTATGCTGTGTCTTACTTAAAACTTGTGACACAGCCCATACCTAAGATATTTCAAGCCTCGTAAACTTTATATTTTAATAGCGCAATGTTTAGATAGGGCTGATATCAGTTATGGTGTCCAGGTTTGTGTGGTAACCGCACGCGTCTCCCGGTTCTGTATCAGCGGATCTATTGTTCCGTCACCTGAATCAGGCCGGTAGTGAGCATATAATTCAAAACACCTCTGTTTGTACCGTCAGTAGGTCAGGGATACTTTTATCTCTGTAACATGAACATCAAACTAACAATCACAAATTAGCAACAGCCTGTGGAAATGTGCAAATCCATGTTATTTTTATTCACCGGTGACCATGCGGTTCATTTGTATATTTTATAGACGACAGCGATATGGTGTAATTTGAGTAGCCGATTTTTACACTGTGCCATGTCAGTAGCAAACTATTATGTCGATTTTGAAGGGACTGGGCTAAACATAGTTTAGAGTAACGTACGAGAACCTTTACTTTTATTCCCCCACGACATTAATCTAACAACAAGTCTATCATATTAACGATACACTTAATATTTTATACCAAATTTGGCAAAAAATACGAGTAAAAATGACAATTATGCAGAAAAAAATCGACTGGGCGTTGAAGCCATTTAACACGTAGTTTGACATTGATTCCTTCGGTAGAACGAAAAGTATATATTTGTGGTGATAATGACATAAACTTGTTGTTTATATTGTCGTGTTGGTGACATTGTGAGTAGACAAAGGTCGTCACAGTTCGTATGTCATTACGTCATGCGATATACGTGGGGTTATCCAAAAGTTCGTGGACTTTTGATCTTATTCAAAAACCATTTAATTTAAAGCTACGAATCTACGGTCCCTGTAAAATTTATTTATATGGTACACGTATACCAAATATCATACAGATATGAATAAAAATAACATAAATATAGCATTTATAAGCATGCGTGGTAGGCATACCCGGCGCACGCTCAGAAATGACGTACGACGTCGCCCTCTCGACTAAATAATTTCGCGAAGCTCTTAAACACTGTAAATCAATTGTTCTTCGTTTCCCGTAATCAGCTGTATACTTATATTATGCAAACACACTCGTTCTGTCGATGTGTATTGAATCGTGTCGTTTCTATCTCTACAAGTGGATTTTTTTTCTCTTATACCTAGGATGACCGATTCTAACCCAACGTAACGCTCATTCGTTTAAACGTCGGTTTTGTGCCTATTAACATGCATCGTCTGTCACGTCACCCTGACTTTCTGTTAAGTTTTATGCCATTTAAAAACAATTGAATACAATGCAGAAGGGTTCATACATAATTTGCCAAACAATTATTGTCTTCCACGCGGGTTCCCCTAGCTGTAGATATAATTGAATTATTTTGCGACTGCAGAATGATATCTTGTGACGTCATATTTTACGTTGAATTCTATATGACAACATCAACCATCATGCTCATAAAATGACGAATATATAAGATATAGCCTTTAAATTATACTAAACTATTGGTATGACTTTACTTAACATGAGGACCCATTTTTGTATTTTCAAATGAAGAAACACTGTTACAATCGGCAATAACGTAACGCATTTTACTGGTAAGAATCTGCAGTGCGCCGCTATCGCAGTTTTGTGTTACTATGACAACGTGCTACTCTTGATACAAAGAGTACTTTATAAAAATATTTTAGGTTATTGTTTGTAATAGATTGATGTCACTGTATGGTAATTTTCATACTGATCTGACTTAAAATAGAAAAATTAGAGCAAAAGTCCACGAACTTTTGGATAACCCCACGTATATAGAAGCGTCATATTTGGATAATGAGCATTTCGGATGACACCAATTTATGTAAAAACTCTAAATTGATGTGTTCTCATTATTGGTATAAGGGCAAAGAGATCGCGAGGGTACTGTTGAATATGCTGATATGATATATATCTGATGTTAATGGCTTTTTAAGTAATGTGTTTTTGTCGATCTAGAATCTATCTAATGACATTCTATTTCATAACAATTTAGAAAGCGGAAATATGTATTCAATATCGCTATAAAAGTTTTCATAAGACATTCGTGCACTGTGTGAAATTCGTTTAAGATAAAGAAAAAACTACAATTAAATCATTATAAGCGTATTTTCATTTCGAAAAAATGTAAATTTTCTAATTTGGGAACGAATACCCAAGGAGAGAAATCGTTGTCGTCTCGCCGTCGTCACTGTCACCCCAATCCTTGTTTTGACACTGCTCGTTTTCTCGGGTCATTTAACAAACTGAAGGACGAGGGGAGGCAGAAGATGAGCGATAAAGTTATATGAATTGTTATGATATAGATCAATGATAACTGAACCATAAATCGTCCCATTATCCCCAAGGTTTTCTCACGTCCCAAACATACATTTTACAATCTATGAGAAATCTTCTGTAAAAAAAACCTTTGGGTATTTATTTTATACTAGTTATCCTTTATACCATGTATTTAAAGTCTTACCCAGAAAGGTATATCGCTAATAAATGTTAGTATCTGTAATATTGACATTAAATTCAATTAGAAATGTTTGAATTTGTAACATTTATGTTCGAGTCAAGGGTTTTATATCTAAATGGTGGGAACGATTTATGAGTAAAGATCCATAAACGTGGTTTCTAGTGCTTCTCAAGAGCCTTATGACATCTTATAAAAAACGATTTTCTCATATCTATCTCTAATGGGGTGCAATGAATATTATTTTATGAGTTTACCGATTTTATTTGACACATTTATAATTTGATTTCGTACGTTCACGTTCTTAAATAGGTGGATATTTAGTGGGGATGTTATTTTTTGCTCATGTCAGTTGTTTACGCTATGCGGTTTTAATTGAACCAGGTTGATGTTTACGAGCGAAAAAATGATGTGTAATTTATTTAAGCGATCAATTTAGCTGAAAAATTGGTTCATGCCACTAACGTGTGTGTAAAACCGAATTTGACTTGAATTCTAACTAGTCGCGTATTAATGTTGAAAGAAAGTGCCACTTTAATGAATCGATATACGTTAAACCTGTATTTGTGTTCACCTTAGTTAAACAGCCACTATTCCTTTCAAATTACCGTATGTATGTGTATATAAGTCGACTCGATTATAAGACGCACATACTTTGATCGCCCGGCGAATATAGAATAGAGATGTTCGTAAAGCCTTTCTACTATAAGTCAGATCGACTTACAAACGGATTGTACGATACCAATATTGAGGAGTCTTAGCATTCGATGGTTATACTACTTTATAAGTAGTTTAAAAAAACTGATTTCAGTAGCTTCATTGAACGTTAACATTGACCGGTCGATTCAGACAGGCTATTGGGGCTGATAATTTCGCATATTCAATACGATATACTCTAACAAGTGCACGTTTATGTAATCACATCGTCAGTTTATTGCATCCATTTTCATATACATTTGTAACAAAAACAAACTTTTTTCACGAGGAAACTTCTTTGACAATAAAACCAATAAAATACTGATTCACGCAACATACAGAGCAACATAATGAGTGATATATATGAGTTTGATGGGTTTGCGTGCTGCGTGTATTTGATAAGGACATTAATATAGGGTAGTTAGAACCCAGGGTGATTGAGAGCATTGGAGAATCACATGGTTCGAAGATAAGATCAACCAAGTACAAGTAAACTATGTAAAACATCTTGACAAATCTTTTGTGGATTAACAAGTTGTCAGTGAGCATATGCTTGGATGATTAAGTATCCTGCAGCACGCGGGTATCCTTTATGTTTTGTTGACATAAAACCCGAACCTTGGTCATAGAGTAGCAATGGCACTGAGTTAAGTCATACCTGGCTGCCGTACTGAAAGCATTCTCAACAAGATAAAACGTCTCTTTGTTCACTAATTTGAACTTTGTTCCTATTTCTTCGACGTCCTATAAGTATGTCTCCTGGCCAGTTTTCTTTGGGCACGTGCTGATCATGTGGATACTTTGTCAGTTGATTTGTTTCTGAGGGACATTATGTTTGATTGCAATCCAGACGTATCATTTGACTGGCCTTTGCAGACATTTTGCGACTGTACGGTCAAAATATGCAACCTTCCTAGCAAGATATCGTTCAACTGCGGCAAGATATCAATGGTAGTTTGAAACATATTCTATTGTAAATAAATTGAAATACAAAAAATGTACTATCAAGGCAAATGGTAAATGGGTTAATTAAACCACAGTTCCCAAAACATAAGTAACAGCTCGCCATCAACATTATATCATGTGGTAATGGAACAAAGTTAGGAGAGTTTGACATAGTAACTGGGCAATAAATTACTACATTACAGCCTCTACTACATCATACATTGTTATTTCATTTTATTACCGTTCTACGTACATCAGACGCATTGTTGTATAAAATGTATATTATGATGATAAAATTCACATTCCAAGTCAAAGATTGTTTTCTTTTTTTTCTCTTCTAACGGTCGTTAAAAATCTATAACTGGATTATGGCGGCGCCGTTTGTCTAATATTGTATCATAATATTTATACTTGATCGCGTGAATCGTTCTATAATTAGAAGACCAGTGGTCAAATATAGCCGATAGATATAAAACACGGATTGTGACCACTGGCAAAAATCTCATAGGTGATTACACCTAGTAATCTCGTTCATTGCTTATAATATAGATTTGGTAAATCGATACATAAAACAAAATAAAATACAGCACAACCTCTCTAGAGCAACACCCTTTATTAAAAAGAACATGTTGGTCTGGGGTTTGTACTGTAGAGGTAATTATGATACGCACGGTTTCTGTTGCTTAAGAACGGTTGTTGTTCAAGGGAGTGCCTCTCAATCTGGAAAGGTTGCATTGTAGTTGTGTTTAGTCATTGGTGTATGCATACTTCAGAACTGCTTCGGTCTAATACGAACTTTAGAAAATGATCACATCAGTGAAAAGGTAACTGATTGAGTGACCTCGTTTTACGGTCTGTGTAAGGGTAGGTCCATTGCAAGGACGTCATTATATGCATTCGTTTGCCGGTTGGGTGTCGTCATTCTAGTGCGTGATTCTCATGCAATAACTTTACCATAGCTAGCACAGTGTGACCAGTCAAAAACAAACGCTCCTTAATATATAAAAGGAGAAGTCAAGTAATAAAAATATGGATTTAGCCATTGATATATAAACCATATTACATATAGCTCTACTTGAGACTTCGGTAAACAACACATTGGCATGAAACATTTTCCCAACCCAATCTACCGGTTGTACTTTAGATTCTTACATCATTATAATACTAATTAATAATTACGTTCCAGTAATTCGGTGAGTGTAAATGGTAATTGGGTCGTTCTTTTAATTCTATCAATTCCCAGGCAGATGAAAGAAGAATGTGTATAAAAACCCGCATTCCGTAACCCTATCATTTGCCAAGTTTTAATATTCCATTGATTGAAAGACTGTTTAAACAACGGCCAAATCCTCAAAGAGTTTTTTGTTGTGATTGCATAACGGTACTTACGGAATAATGAGAACTAACCAAACGTTAAATGAAGCCTAACACCAACGAAAAAACGAAAGGAATAGGATTATCGGCCGTATAGGCTATGATATAATATCATTCTACATAGTCGCTGTTCTGTGTTAATACTTTAATACAAATTAAGCAGGGGCAAGTCTGAATGTCAATGTATGGTAGTTTTTTCACACGTAGTTTAATTTAGTTGTTTTGTTCTGTACGAAGGATAGGTGGGAATGAAAATTGCTTATAGTGCGGGTTTAAAATCCGAGTCATTATTAACGATACAAGCGACGCGTGCAATGAACAATGTCCATGGCTTATTAATATGTTATTAAAACATGATATTTCTATTTCAATAACTGACCGATATATGAATGACATGAACACGTGCAATGTAGATTAGTTCATGCCTTTGACCAATTATAACATTGCCGATCATAACTTATATTTGTCAGTAAGCCTTTTGCTGAAATATGGCAGCTACATTAGTCCCTCCATCCGTATATTAATCCGATGTTCAGAAAGGACGGCAATCTTGAGGGCTTACCACCGAGCTGCGGAGCACCAATAGTAATCTAGCATTACCATACGACACTAAATGTCAGGCAATATACTAGAAACCTCTTGATATTATTTAGAATCGAAACAAGACCCAACTTCGTAAGTCCTTAAATAACCCAGCTACTTGGCACACAAGGGGAAAATAGTTTGCATGTATCTCTGAGCATTAGTGACCCTTTTCTTTCTGTATTTTCAGAGCATGGGCCTTCACGGAGGAAGAAGCATCTATTATCAATAAAGCGAAGCAAATCAGCAAACTTGAGTGGCTTCATTCATAGTCTAGCAGATAGAGAGAAGGAAAAAGGTACGTTCTTTTTTATAATTCGAACACTCAAGAACAATATCCTTTAGAAAACATGTAATGTCAGGCTGAGGTTCAGAGGTGGATGCTATGGAAAGTAACCTGTATAGAGAAGGGTTACTACCGTTAAAACAAATGGATTCTGCGGCTAAAGAGAGGTTGTTGCTAAAGGAATAAATATTTAAAAACATTGTTCAAAGTGCATAGATCATACATGTAGTACATGTTTTGTAAAAATGTTATCATTCTGTTATGCAGTCGCATTGGCGTTCATGAAAACGTTTTGCTACCTTAACATGCCCTTGTGCTGTGTTTGATGGTTTATTGTCGAGTTTCCTTATCCATGTTTTGATTATCCTTTTCTAGATCACCAACCATCTGGACTCGTCTTCGGAATACCTCTCAAGAAATGCATAGCAAACGACATTGAGTTACAACGAAAACGGAACACCGGACCTTTAAAAGAAAGGAAAGGTAGCGACGTCATATTGACGCGGCAAGCGCCACGAAAATCCAGTAGTTCATCCCAGGGTTCAATAGAGAACTGTACGCAAAATGGAACCTCTTTTTCAGAAAGTCAAAAGGTAATTATTTTTTTAAAATAAACTAATTTACGTAAGTTATTCGATCCGGGTTTGACGTACAACTCTCTCGATGGTGCTAAAGTCCGTTCTTGTCGATTGAAAGGATGAACTAAAAGTCGGAGCAACCGTACCGATCCGTATTGGCTTCATGCACCGTCAGTAAAGCGTTTTTATCATGTTAATAATCATGCCATCTTCAATAAGCGGCGACATGAAAGTTTAATGAGGAAATATTTGTAACATTCCTTTGTTTCCTCCTGATCTCAACTTGTAACTAGTCGTTATAAGATACATTGTCTTCATTAATAAACTATTATGTGGAAAATGTCGCATGTTGGAACTTGTCATAAAATACCAGTGCCATTGAGATCAGCAGCACAACTATATGCTTCAACCAAGAGATTGAGTATGAACTTGAAAAGAATATGTTTTAAGCATGCGTGTATTTATGAAAAACAGAAGAATCCACGGAATCCCAATTCTGCTATTATCTTGAATATCTTCTAAACTTTTTAAAGTTCTTAAATACATGCAATATTATACACTAGTATATGAACGGCTGTCTTTGTATATAAGGAAAATATGGACGACTAGGTCAAAAGTATACTACTGAATGCGTGAGCATGTGCAATTTATGACTTTCTCAAATGTTTGGACACTTTAAGTGACGTTAACTTACCTATACTTTTGTATTTATGACTTTTTCATCTACCTGTAAACTTCGCCTATGCCAATGTATTAAATACTTCAGTTTATGTATGTAAGTATGGTGTTAACAATACTTTTACTTGACTCAGTACTCTTTATCCCGACTTGGACATCGTGCCGTCACCACAGCTCGCCATTAGACTCGATCTTGTGCAGTTTTTCTTGACCTCTCTCCTTAACACCCTTGTTAGAGATATGTGTTGAGGGTTTTCTCCATGTCATGTTTGCCTGCCTTTTTCTAACCATACTGGTATGTTTGATCTATTACAGAGAAATGCTAGCAGTGATTCATTATCGGAGTCAGAAAGCAGCAGAAACACCAACTCTAGTCTTGTAGATGCCCTCAGTCTATCCAACAATAGGAACGATAGTGTATGTCAGGATTATCTCCCCTTGTATGCAACAGGTCCACCACAAGTGCCACACATTGTTAAAGTCTGTTTTAAACATATTGAAACCTATGGTAAGTATTGGTCGTATTTATAATTTATGAATTATGCAGAAGGCCAAACACAATTTACGTTGGGTGATATAAAGATCTCGGAAAAGTATTATTGTATGTGTTGATTACCCCTTCTATATGCTGATAAAACCTGATTAACTTAGAACTTGGCCTCGGTTTAATGTGTATCTTTGTACAAGCCAAAAACAGGAGGGTCACGTGGCTTTGGGAAAGGTGTACTACGTGCTACTGATTTCATATATTTGAAGATGTAGTATATAAAATGCAGCAATCCTTTGGCTAAAGACCACATCAAGAAATATCACTTGAAAAAGTATGTCCAAAAACAAGACCCTGCTTGATAGCAACATACTTTCAACGTCATGTACACCATTGTGCTCTTGGTTCGTGCCTATATTACGATCAAAATACCCTAAGGGTTGACTCATAATAGAGCTTTTACAGGTTTAAATACATTTTGTTCGAGACACTTATGATAAGCGTGGAGATGGAATTTACGCGATATTAAAAGCGATGTACTCCTCCGCATCTTTGAATTTATTGCACTTTAATTATCACAATTTAGCAATGGCATATGTGTAATAACAATAAAATATATTTATAACATGCAAGTACTTTTGCAAGTTATTTTAATTGGATGTATAACAGGAATATTACACATAAGTCTTAATGAACTAATTAAGGGTAAAGCAGATTTGGCGTACTGTACAAATTGGGCGTCCGAAATATGAAGCAGCTTCATTATTATTAATTATAAACGTAATTTATTACCGGAAATTACCGAAAAGCCTGCTGACAATGGTTAGATTTTAACTCTAATAAATGCTTTTTTAATATAATGTTCAACTTTTAAAATTATTGATTCCCGCCATATACAATTTATTCTCATTCGTACTCAATTTATTTCTACAGGTTTACGGGTACTTGGAATATTCCGAGTTGGTTCATCAAAGAAACGAACGAAACAATTGCGGGACGAATTCGATTCCGGTCGTGACGTCAAACTCAACGAGTCACACAATCCACATGAGGTTGGGTCCGTTCTAAAGGAATACTTTAGGGACCTTCCCGAGCCCCTTCTTACCAGAGATTTATACTCACCATTACTTGCAGCAAGAGGTGAGTGTCCATTAACTCAATGTCTGATAAGCCATATTTATGCCTGAACAAATTGATTCACAAGAATAATTTTTATTTGGTAACGCACAATATTAATTTTCTTATTTAAAAGTATAGTGCTATATATATGAAATCATTCTTTTCAGTATAAAGTCGAATTCTACGTGATATTCGAATTATTGCAATTTCGGTAACTGAAACAAAATATTAGTTTCCGACGATATTCTTATAAACTCGGTTTCGGTGTACTAGTATTTCGTTTCTAAGTAGTATTATAATATGTACCCGTATATTGCATTATGATCATATGGTTTTCTTCAAAAGAAAACGGTTTCCAAAAGCAATAAAGTAGCGCTTTACGAACATTTGGCACGTATAAATGAACGTTTTTAAATGTACTAAGTGTATTTATTTATGAACGGTTCAATCCGTTTTATTAATTCCAAGCGTTGTTGAGGTATGTCATAATTTTGTGTGATAGTTAATTACTTGCTTTTGTCTGCGTTTCGGAGAAAATGCAATAAATCTTAGTACAAAATGAGCCGAAAACGATAGGAGTTATTTTGTAAACTGCAAACACGGTGGTATATAAATAATTAAGAGCATTTTATTACGTCTGCGAAATTTGTTATGCAATTTGTCTACCGATCACAAACATAGCATATCTAGTTTGGATAGACACATTAAACAACGACCTGTTTACTGGATACGACAGCTTACATCGTTATAACTATAGTACAACCTGTGCAGAATAACTACCTTTGAGAGTTATAAATATTGTACAGATGTTGTTTCTCCACATAGGTTACATTTCAAGTAAATATCAGCATAGGGAAATTTGAATAATGTTGTTATAGGGAGATTGTTTCTTTACAGAGGGCCGCTCGATCTCGACGGACTGAGTGCACTGTGTGTACTAATTGCTTTAATTTATGCCTTTGTCATTGAAACTGTTTTTACTTCCGCTTTTAGGTCTGTATGAGATTGAAAAACAGATTGACGTAACCCGGATGTTGATTTCTCTACTTCCGGTTGCAAATCGCGACACCTTGTGGTCACTACTTCAGTTCTTATACAAGGTCGCTGAACATTCCACTGATGTAATGGATGAAAATGGCCAGTTGGTAAGTAACCAATCAATCAATCAATCAATCGATCAATGATTCGTTCCATTAATCATTCAACCAACCAATGCTTATCAAAACCAATCAAAACTTACACAAGTTATAAATACGAATGTAACTTTACAATAAAACGTCGATCGGTTTGTAAGAAGTCTAGTTTTCTCAAAGGTCCGGTTTTCATACGGTATAGTTAATAAGTACAGAAAAGTACATAATTATTTCCTTTCAAAGATACTTTTAAAAAACGACATTTTAGTGTTCACATATACTCGACAATGCGTTTCTGCAATATACAATACAAACTTGTACTTTAGAGCCAAGATAAACATTAATTATAACAAACAGAATGACATAAAGTGCAATCAGTAGTTATATATTTACATGAACTATCATTAAAACGTAAAACATATCCAATTTTGCACAGCTAGGCATATTTTTTTCAGTAAAAATAAGAAATCGTAAACCCTGTGTTTCCGCTAGTTTCCTTTTATAGACTTTTTATAGTTTAATATACATAATATATAGTCAATTATTTTAAGTAACACATAATTTATGATTGCCAAAAATGGGACAAAAAAGAGCTGACTGTCTGTTTGAATAGACATATCACTTGAAATTGGTATACGATATACTGAAATACGAATCTTTTTCAAATAACCACTACCGGTACATCATTTTATATGATACCAAATGTTACATTTTGCAATGTAATGCAAGGTTTTTATTTACGAATATTGGCATGATAAATTACTGTATCTTATCGCATTGCCCCACTGCAATCAATTGACACATTTGACGTCATGAGCAGTTCAAATGTTCAATGGCATGTTAGCTCCAAACAACCAGGTACCCTTTGTTCTACCTCAACTCGTTCATTTATTTTAGAAACTACCGTTCATGCGAATGAGTATAGCAAACTTTAGTGCTTTCGATGTGTAAGCAATTTCTATTGGTCAATATCGATTGTTACACAGGTCTTCATTGGCTGAAAACCTCCGCGTTTAGTTAACGACCACCTCGAGTAAATTGCGTCACATGCTGCAACCATAAGGAGTTGAAATGTTTGGTTTATTAATTTAAAAGTACTTGTGTCATTTACATGAAACAAAGATCTTTACAATTGCACCTGAACCCTATTCTCTTAAACAGGCAAAGTAGGCAACCTATGCACCAACATTGCCTTGATTATTTTTGGATGTCATCCAGGATTAAGCAAAGTCGTTGATATCTTATACTACTACCGGCATAGGATTTGAAGCTATGATTTATGATTATACCGCTTTAAGCATACTTGAAACCAAAGTAGAAAATCTGACTGTGCAATTATCTCTTGAACATATGTTTGCATATCAAATACTGTAAAATGATCATTTTCATATGCATTAAATATCGTGGTTGTTGAATAATTATTGTTAAACAGCATTTTGTCAGGGACTACATTTGGTGGTTGAATTTTGAAATGAATCGTATTGTTCATTTTTTAGAGGTCAAGTTGTCATGGGTTTTATTTCAAGGTCAATATCAACCGAAGAAATCAACGAAACAGTCCAGACATGAATATGTCCGACTTTATAATGTTTATAGTATTAAACGATATACGTGTACAGTGACACAGGAAAAAGTGTTTCCGCTATAAATCAAATTTGTGAACTTCTCCACAAAAAATGCAGGATATGAAAATGCGATATTTAAAACCCATTTTGACATTATCTTATGGTGTCATTAAAACTGAATGTGCTTTATTCATGATCTATATGTCTGCATTTTAAATTAGATTATTTAAACATATATAGTGCTAACATGGCTTGCTGAAATGCTGATTCGTCAAACTTTTAAAACATACAATCGTACAAATATTGACAATAGACTTTTTCTTTAAAGCTATATTGACAAATTTTAATGTTAATACTTCTAAATGACCTCTTAACATATAACATTGTTTTTATCGTGCAAGAGTTGTATTAAAATGTGTATAAACATGTACTCTGTGTGTAGTAATTCATGGAAACAGAATTCTAAACATTTCGATAAAATATCGAGTTCATGAATAGCATCTGTCGGCACTACTGGTCTGGTTCCCTTTTTATGAGATTTTTAAAAAGGGTCATGTATCGTTTTTTGGTCGTATTTATTGACCCGTAAATCACGGCAACCTGTGCGAACTATGCGCGTTTCATTTCTACATTGGTAACCAACAATTTCTCAACTCAGAGTGTTTTTAAATTGAAATTTGATTTAACGCCTATCTCTCCGATAGCTGTCATTTTTAACAGTTACTGACACGACAGTCGCGTCTACTAGCCCATCATGACAAAGTTCCCATCACATCGCATATGGTTCACTGTTTAACAAGTGTAGTAGGCGTTAAAAGCATCGGGTATTTTTATGAACATTGTATAAACTCAAACTGACTGACCACACAATCGTACAGACTGGACTTAATAACGTTAGTTAAATTATAGCTTTTAAATTGTACTTTGAGTCACCGGACCACCTAACAAGAGTGCGCTATATGACTTCAGATCAGTTTCAAGTTTCAGTCAAAAATGCTTGCCGCGTTTTTTTTAAAGAGGTGGACAAAATTGAAGCAAAGTGGGTAATTGCGCACGTACACAATATACAAATCTACTTCTCACAAGTTGTGTATTGTTATACAGTGTTTATTATTCACATTAAACATCGAAACATATCAACAAAACTTGCCATAAAATAACAATAAAAACCAAGGCCCAAGGATGCTGGGTTTTAGTTTCAAATACAATGTATGTGCTTACAAATGGTATGCAATGCATCTAAAACTGTTATTGGTAGAATGCAAGAAATATTATTGAGTTGTAAATTTGGATCATTGAGATTTATTTGAAAATTATGATCATGAAATAAGCATCATTAATGTACAAAATATGCGTTTATTACTCACAGAAGATAGGTACCGCTTAATATATAAATATGCATTAAATTTTCAAAGTCTATACCTCAAGAAAAACAATCATACCATGCATGTTGGATATGCATTCTTCATGATTCGGAACACGTGTCAATGAATATCTGTATTGCCATTTTTGCACTCAGACATCATATAGCTAGAAATTATTAATTACTTTTGTTTTAATTAAAGTGTTTTAATGCGTTTGTATGGTTTACACTAATAGTTTTGCATTGAATCAGAAAACTCTAAATGAACTCTTGAACATTGGAATAAATGAGTATATCACTGGCTTAGAATAAGACTGACACGTGCATATTTATAACCAGCACCATTGTCCTGAAAATCGGAACTTGTCATGTTGACCAAACTGAAGTTGAAACCGATTATTTAACCATACGTATGAGTAATTTTCAGACAGTTTTTCCTGAGTTTTTTTTTCTCAAAATATTTATTTTGTACTTTCGATCGTCTCATTCTAAGCCATCTTTTTGTATATACCCGTCATGTATACAAGCTCAAAGTAAATTTCATTGATTTTGATCATTATCACTATTTTATTTATATTTTCAGTTGCCAGGCAATAAGATGGATCCACATAATCTAGGGACATTGTTTGGTCCAAACATCTTACATAAAGCTAAGGCGACAGAGAAAGAATTCACTGTAGAGAGTATAGAACGAGCTGAGGAGAGGAAAGAAGTCATAGAAGTGGTTCAAGCTATGATTGACAATCATCAACTTATGTTTCAGGTAGGAGCCATGTATTTTTTTAAAAATCGTTATTTTCGTGTCGAGTCCGTACGGTCCTTCAGTCTCTTTTATAGCTGAATATAGGTGTCCGTTGCCTTTAGAAAGTTATTATTCATTCCGATCACCTCGGCTGTTATGTATCGCAATTGGCGGAAACAAACGGAAATGGCCGAAGTTTCACGAATGTGTATAATATAATTATGTGTACTGAAAAACATGTCAATAAATTAATGCCTGGGGACAATGTTTGTGAATTACGAAACAACATTTTGTAATTAACGCATACATAACATTATCATATACGTTTATATATGAGTAAAATTGGGCGTTATATGACATGGAGAAATTATAACGAGGATACGATGATTTAATTTTAGTATGAATAAAACTATGAACAAGAAAATGAACACACAAAGATGTAAAGTGTAAAGCCAGTGTTATATGGAAAAACTAGTACATTATTAAAGTGGGATGTTTATACTACCGCAATTTCGGGTAGATTCTGATCTCAGATAGTTGAAGGGAAGTAACCGTGTTAAAACTCCGATCAAGATACGAAAGTTGTTTCCCTTTGAATACAAAAAACAAATACGATTATTATAAGCGAGTTGTTCCCCTTTGTATACATTTGTATAATTATTATCCCTTCATACTTTTACAATATATATTTTTCTATATTTTTGCAGATTCCTGCTGATATACATGATGAGATTTTACGTCTTTTGTTAGAAACGGATCCCGAGACCACTGAGCAAATATTGAAGAGAATTTCTAGCGATAATGGGTATGTTTGCTGTTTAAAAGTATTGCTATCTATTTTTATTTTAAGACTTCAGAGTAGTACAACGCTTCTGAAAAAATAACAACTCGAAAAAAGAAATCTTACGACCTTGTAGACTTGCAGACAATTGAATAATTTATACAATAGGCTTGTAAGGTTATAATTTTCGTATAATAAGCGAGTACTTATACACACATGTAATGATGCGTCTAAACCAAAATGCCAAGCAACATTAGTGTCAAATACACAACTGACACTTCGAGTGCTTCCTGCAAGACTGTAGTGTATCCTTCTTTAGTTATAAGCAGTCACTACAGTCTTGCTGGTAACTCTCGATTTACGGTGTATGGTGGCGTTTGTGGATGTGCTTACTGAATTTAATATTAAATTATTAATACAATGTGTTGTTTTGTTTTACAGGATTGAACCTGATCCAGATACGTCGAGCAGTCTATACGAGGAGAGTGATGTGTCGTTACCACATTCGCCAAGCAGCGAGAGTAACTTACCAACCAATCCTGGTCTTCACACACACCCGACGCTGCGGGTTGCTAGGAGTGCCGAAATATTAACACCCGTTGCTAGGCGAAAATTCTTCTATTCTCCTGACGGCGAATGTGAAAGACGCAAAAGTGATGTAAATAACCCTATTAATCGTCCGAAATTTCATTTAGTGATTGAAAATTCTCCTAGCCCGCCGGAAGTGCATAAGACACCACGCATGACACGAACTCAACGCAATACTATGTCACGTGAGCACTCTAGCCCGGATCTATCCACGAGGCCGCATTCTATCCACATTGAACGGCCGCATTCGGAATTATATAGTACTCCAAAAACGTTATCCATTCCTACGCCGGACTATTCACGACAGTTTTCAGACAATAGCAGGGTGTCGCCATCACGTTCAGAAAGTTTATATAGCGGACATCGTTCTGGATCTACGTCACCAAGTGTGACGTCATCGATTCGGCGGCCATTGAACTTTAACCGCACTACACCGGAAGGCGAAAACGAATGGCAAAAGAATCGATGGCGTCAGTGGGACAACGTGACGTCACAAAAGCCTAATGATGGATTCGAGCAGGAGACTCTGGTGTGAACTATAAATTACGTTATTGTTGAAATATACAGACTATAGATTCTGCTTGGAATTTATGTGAATAGTTATATAGCTCGGAAAGCTTATTGTTCAATGTTCATTGGACGTTTATTGTTGTTAACTGTGTAGACATTTCATGGGGAATAACATTAAATACAAAAATACACACATTTTAATAAACAGTCGTGTTTCGTTATCTCGAACTGGGGATATGATTAAGGTCTTGTTAGTGAAAAGTCAAATCCAGTGCCCGGATATCATGCTAGTCGTACAAAAAAATCGAAAAACATCGACTTTACAAAAGTATCGAGTTATCCGAACACTCGACATAATGCTAGTTCGACATAACAAGAGACGGCTGTTTATTACCATAGCTGTTTCATGTGCTACTGTCATGGTTTAAATAAGAGAATACTATATAGATGTACATATTATATATTTATATTTTGTATTTGGATTAAGGGTTTCTTAAAATTTTCTCTCACCGTTGCTAAACCGCTATTTTGAAACTTCTTGTTCCGTTGTAAGAGTTGCTCCTAAACTCCAACGTGATTTCCGACGTTCATGTTCATGTTGACACGTGTATATACGGAGGATCTTTTTGGACAATGATCTGGGACTCTTTTCTTCCATTTATCCATGCGAATGTATATTGTAATGTTTCTTATATGTAAAACGAAAGTAGAAATCCAGGGATCGTTCGCATATTTAAATGGAACATCTACATCTATTGTGCTATATTGTATCGCTTATATTTTATTCCTGAACTCTTTGTATTTGATATTCAGCAGCAATAAGTATCGTAATATTCGGACAAGCTCATTACCGGATACACCATATTCAGATTCTAGCAATAACCTGCTTCATTTAATAATGTATTGAACTCTTTGTCAAATGGTTGTTAACTAAAAAAGATTTTTGTAAAAGCTTATAACTAATGGAACATAACAATGTACTATATTTGCAATTCGTATTTCTATTCCTGCAAATGGTTGAGTTTTCATATGAGTTTCATGTTTTCTTCTGTCGCCTACTGCTAATTCAGACGCCTGGTTTTTTCAAATGTTCTATTGTTATGATATTTCACAGTTCAGGATATTTTAGTTCAGAAATTATGTTGTTCAGTATTAACGCTTTACCTCATTTTGACTTTGAATGTTAGCCAGTTGTGGAAAATCGCTGTACATTACCTTGTTTATACGTTCCTTTATTATTTGGTCTCCACCTTAGCTTCATCATTATCATAATGTATGTCCGGTCCGCGGTGGTCGCGGTGGTTACGATGGTCGCGGTGGTCGCGATGGTCGCGGTCGTTACGATGGTCGCGGTGGTCGCGGTGGTCGCGGTGGTCGCGATGGTCGCGGTGGTCGCGGTGGTCGCGGTGGTCGCGGTGGTCGCGGTGGTCGCGGTGGTCGCGGTCGTTACGATGGTCGCGGTGGTCGCGGTGGTCGCGATGGCCGCGATGGTCGCGATGGTCGCGGTAGTTACGATGGTCGCGGTGGCCGCCTTCATCCATATTATCAACAGAAATCTAACAAAAAATGCTAATATTATTGAGTACACAGTGCTTTAAACTAACTCAAAAGCATAAACTTCCGGTGAATATGTAACAGCATCATTAACTAACTACCACCATTGCTAATCGCAAGGAATCTTTCTTCTTGTATCAATTATCTCACCTATGTTATATCGCAAACTATTCAAAGACAAAATTTTAAGCGCACTCATTTTTGTTTTATTTTTTTTCTATATTTCTACTATCAGATCGAAAACGAAATTTTGATAATAAATTTTATAAATAAGTTACAACAGAAACATTTCGATCGTCTGTCAGAATAGCTCTGTAATTTTTTTGTGTACGGTATACATGTGGCTGATATTCTACCATAACACCAGACTCGGCATGTGCCTTGTTATCCTACCTGTTACCCATATTTGGTATTCTACACCAAATCACTAGTGCTATAAATGTTTTATTGTCTTCTTTGTTCTTGTTAAAATAGATTATTGTGAACTTGACCGTCCTTTAACTCGTAACATGTCCGTGTCAGTTTTTACTTGACTGACTTCTGAGGTTGGGCTTGCTGCTTCGTTTCAGTTATCTCTGCCTAAGCGTTTGTTGTTGGGCGCCATTGTACCCATTTATACACTTTTTTTTAATTTGAGGCTGCGAAATTCTCCATGAAATACTTTAAGATTAGTTACTACTACTACTTTCTATATGGGAAGCGTAGGGCACTTCCTATACATGTTTAATTAAATGCTAAAACACGGCCTTATCAATATGTTCTTCAAGTAAATCGTCTATGGAAATATGACGTGATCTGTATGGAATGACGTTATTCTGTTCATGTGTCATAACTATTACACCATGACAGTAGTTTAGGTAAAATAATTAATAAAAAAATAAATGGTAAAAATATTATTGGAAATGTTGAACTATTACCTAGTGACCGGTGGTTCATACCTATGTATACTAATAAACATTGGACATTTAATGTTGGCATGTATAGTTGTTTGAACTATTGTCAATTATGATTATAATAACGATAGTGTTCAACGGTTTCCATTTAATTGACTAAGTTTGCTATTTCTTAACAACGTTATTTTTAACTAGGCCAGTAGTTGTGCACTTTATTTTTAAATATTACACATATTTGTCCATTAAGTGATCATGGTTCTATTCTTATAAATTAGTGAAAGGTTATTTCAGATGTCTTTGTTTAATTTTCAATACTTGACCAGTGTTATTAACAAAATATCAAAATAAGCAAAGCGGAAAGCTCGAGTTACACCATGTTCGAGTTACACCGTGTTCGAGTTATGTCAGTTTCATCATCATTCATTGTAAAATACGTTTTTGTTCGGATTTATCCGGGAATTATTTATATAGACTAAATATTGTTGATATTAAACTCTGTGTTCATATATTGCTTTTTGTTCACGAAAAGCGGCAATAAAACAAATAATGAAAATTATTTTAGTGTTTGTGATATTTTTTTCATCTTAACATGTGTGATTTAGGAGAGATACAAGCTACAGAGACGTGGGCGATTCTGCTTTTGATTCCGAAATGAGATATCATGGTTTGACCAATCACATTCCAACATCGTAGAGCGTTCAAACATAACAAATCGGCCAGAGAAGCCAGACGCCTTATTCACCAACATTAATTGTTCGACTAAAACCCAGACCTAGATTTTACCTTGCCAAATGTTCTATTCGTTCTTATGTTGTTATAAATGTACCAAGTCTAATATAGATGTTAATGGGCATACATGTTCAGTTGCAAACAAATACTCCGACATAATCTCACATTGTTCAACCTAATGGCAGTGATTTTAAATGTTGTCTATTTTAAGTCTAAGACTGAAGTGCTGTGATACAATGTAAGTGAATAAGGCCCTAATTCTCATAACACACATTCGGACACGCACGTTACCAGGAAGCACAAAAGCACTTTACCACTTGACTATCAAAACAAACACCAAAAGAGGTTGCGCATATAACCTGTAATACATGTACGTACATCACATCGCACCAGTATAACGTGATAATGTGTAAAAAGATCAACAGCACCACTACATGTACTGTGTGAATAAAAGACAACTTAGTTGTGGTCAATAGACTGAGTTTGGATTATACTACAATGAATATTGTAATAGAAGAGCATAGTATTTCCATTGGAAATTATTGCAAAGAAATACAGACGATATCACGATTCGTCTCCCCTAGAGATGTTATCACAGTATGGCTGTGTTATGTGTGAAATACAGTCTGATTTCGGGCGATTCATAGTTTCTTCAGGCGGCAAAAGCGATGCCAGCGATTACGACGGCTTGACTAAACAAGAATACAGCATAGCGATGGTTCTACCATCGTTAAGCCACTGGACATTTTCGTCGTCGTCTCTAGTTCCACTATATGTACTGTATACTAAGGCCATACCAAATCGTTTCTTCGTTTAGCGACCCAAGACGGATAGGCTTGGGTATCTTGGGAAAGAAAAAAAAACACAAAACTTGCAACCTGTTATATCTTCAAAATCCATCGAGATATTGCTTTCATACCCATCATATTTATTCACCATCATGACACCAACCCCTACACAGCAGTAGCTTCTACGCAAACACGTTTTAAGTGATTTCAGTAAGTTATTATGATTGACAATGCTTGATAGCTATATTTATTTGTCATATGCCTACATGTATAATGATAATGATAGAAGTCATTATGACTTGGTTTTTTTCGCGTGTTTTGTTTTTGTCTCATGATAGCTAGATAGGTTTTCGAACTTAGGGCGGACGCTAAACAATAATACGATTTGGTATGGCTTAACCTCGTCATGTGAAACCTAAGTTGGTAGTGTGATGTAGTTGTTGGTCATATATCATCCAGTATAATACAATGAGTTTAGTACGGCAATAAATATAATTAAACATATTTTTGCCACAAAATATAAGACCACTTAGGTTTAAATCGAGAAAAGAAGTGATACACACCGTCCAAACAGAACTATCAGCGTACAATAAATAAATGTAAACTGGCTGACTCCTCTAGAACAATTCTTTATCTGTTTCGTCGCCCCAGCTCAGTTCAGTCTTGGTTTGGTCTTGGTACATATGTGACGGGGTAGGTTTTGAGGCCTTGTAGGTATTGTAGCAAAGGGAGCTAAGTATGTAAGGAATATGGTTTGACTAATACTTTGATCGGTCAAGGAATACTCTCTCTAGAAAGTTGCTGGAGATATGCCATATATTGTACCTGACGAGTTGCAGTCAGTTGCTGTCAGAACAGGTTAGTAGGTGGTAGAAAATAACTCCACAAATAGCATGTTATATATTGAAATACACACATGTATGTACATCTATATTACTGAAACATTGTTGGTAATAGATAATTAGAGGCATACAAAAACATATTTACAAACTGAATACGGTAATATCATCCTGACACACCTATGGTGGTGAGTACTTACTTGATTCTGGTGAATAATTGTGGGTGACCATGGATCAAAGGGACATTGGAAACTTAAACTTTCCGTATACGCTCTTCCCAACAATACACATTCAAGATCTCGTATATTGCCCTTGCACATCATTACTTCAGAAGGCATTAGAACGTCGTTGAAAAAGCGTACTACGCGTACGGTCAATATGGATCACCACATCAGGGGATACATTGTATAAATACAACGATATAATCAGACTAACAAAATTGAGGTCCAATGTGGATTATTTTAATGAGCATTAGCTTTAACAAAAATAACAATGGTAAAATGATATACGTACATATATGAATATGAGTGTGCAATACGTAGCACATGAACATAACATAGTTACATTGATTCTAACTTATAGAATACCGCTAAAACATTTCGAATGTGTATTGATATTTTGTTCCCACTTTTCATATGAGATATAGGTGACTTCTTGCTGATTACCCATAAGCTGTGAACTTAAAAACAGAACTTGTTTAAGCTGTGTTTTGGACAGTGATCGTATTTAAAACAATGAAACAATTATCATCGGTCACCGAACTTGTTACTAAGTTATCTGATCTTGATGACGCAAATTGCACCTGTTTAAAATGCATTTAATTCAGAAGAAACCTCGTTCATATAGGTTAAGGTTATTCTTATTTGTCTAACATTATTCCGTATTAATATTCAAATAATGACCACTTTCTATCTGTGACAATTTTCCACAAGTCTCATACAAGAAACGGCAGCGAATGCCTTGAAGCAAGCAGTAGCTAAGCTGAATATTGTAATCTACGTATTTCAGTAACTGCATCGACTGCCAGGACTAGTCTACGTCTAACCAAGTATTGCTTAATAAAACCACAACATAAGAACACAAGTTTTATCTGTACGTTACAAGTTCTTCAGAATTATTTATATATAAACCATCACTGTTTGTAAGTTTATCAGTAAATGTTAACTCCGGCTCTTCAAATTCCCGCAATGCGTCCATTGAATATTCAGCATATTTTGCTCTACTAGCTGACAAGGCACCAACTCTAGACGTAACTTCCCGGTCACCATCGCTTCTATACGTTTGGAAACCATCTAATTCTTGTGTTGACTCTCTAGACAGTGGTAAGAAAGCATCCTCTCTCTCCAAGGGAGGTAACACGAGTTTCGGTAAAGTCATACTGGTATCCAAATCGACCACAACAGATTTATTGCCCTCGTCTTCCGTGTTATCACCCTTCTTCTTACCAAACGATTTCACCTTATTTATTGCACCTGTCCAAGCATTCGATGACGAATTGCTGTTCAATTTGCTCTGGGCCTAAAATATTAAGACAGTACTGATTAGAACTATGTAATTAAAATGTTCAGAATGTTAAACGTTTCAGAACCATATTGTAATGCATATATTTCTAATGTATGAGTACAGAATTCTAATGCATATACAAATGTATCTATAAAATATATATAGTTCTAGTATATATTTCTATCGTAGGCCTATATCTACAATGATTGAACAATACGTGTTTCTAATCTGATACATGTCCCGAAAAAGGAAAGGTATAAGCATAAACGAACATGGGGATCTATAACGAACGATTGCAATAACAAATTTGGACGCTGTTCTTCAGTTCATGTATGTTTTTGCTTCAATTGTATCAATTTTAACAGTTTTTACATGAGGCTTAAATGCGATGTAAGTAGAAAGTTTGGAGTGTTGAAAAATCCAATTGGAAACATATGCATGAAACATCATTTAAAATCATTGTGGAAGAAACAAATCAACCATTTATAAAAGATTGAACAAAACGGATTGTTCACCAACAAAGCATTCGCAAAAGTAGTTGAACTTTAATTTCTTAGTTTACTTGTAATACATTACACAGCTTAGTTGTTATTGCAACAAAACAAATACCCTAAGAAACAAACAAACAATTTGTTATTTTTGGGGATAATTAAGAAACGTTCCTGATCAAGGAAACGGTTAGATTCGTCTCCCTTATCCAAGTTGCCAGGACGAATTAAATTTGGTACGAAAGTGATTCTCTGTTCGCGATTCAATGGTCAAAAAGATAAAGAAAACCAGACGATTAAGATCTAAGCATCTTCATAGTGTAAGTTTGTAAAAAAAATTATTCTGTCAGATTGTTGAAATACAAATATTTATAAAGTATCAACCAACATGCTAATAGTGGTAAATTTGAGGTTAGTTCGCTGGCATAGAATGAGAACGTCGTAAGAACAAGGCCACGGCATGGAGGAAACAAGAAACGAAACTGCATAAAATCTACTCTTTACATACGGAAAAAAGTACTGTTTGAATTAAAATTTGGTGAACATGAAAATAGGCTCATAAGAAGCGAATTGTGGTTCAAATTTCAAATATGAATGACTGTTATAAGTAACATTTAATCCTCATCTAAGCCAGTGTATTGCTAAAGTATATACTTACTCGACAGTGACCTAGGACTACAAACCAACACTGGATGTGACGTGATGTTATGTAGCTCTGCTTTCATGGAAACGATGATGTCAAAATCCACTCGTGTAAATGATGCAAATAGTGAACAAAACACTTCGGTAAGTAGTGATTATTTAGATATATTGAAGCAATTTGTGAATACATGGTTTACGTTGACATGTGAAGATGAAGTTATAAATAATAATGATACTATGAATAAAATGAAAACGACTACATACATGAACCATCAGACATACACATGGGCAAGCGAACGAATGGTCAAACGAGTAAATGATATGTTAATGCTTTTACATGTTAGTAAAGCGACTGAAAATTCTACGTATAAAATCTAATAAAATATAGTATAATACGGGATGATGTTATAATAAATACAATCGTGAAAATACAAAGATAAATTATAAAAAATCTAACGTCAACTACAATCATAATAATGCCTTTTAAAATGGATTAACTCAACTGTTCAACGAATGTACTTACAATGTTTATAAATAATTACGAATTAATCCTGATGAACAATCTTCATAATTATGAGAAGAAAATTAATGGAATTTAAAATAAATAGTTGGCATTATAAACAAAATGACTAATATTTGAAAAACGGCAAGATAAATTTTGGTTAAATATTCCGTAAAGTCATATTCGACCAACCTAAGAGGATACAGTACATGTCAAAGACAATGTTAAAATTGAACACAGAATGATTAACACACAGTTAAAGTCTATGAAAGATGTGTTGTTATTTTCTTTTTCCAGATGATGTAGTGAGGTTCGGTTTAGTGACGGTTAATGATGCTTTTTTCGTATCAATAGTTTTTCTTCCAGGTGTATTAGGCTTTCTGTTAGCTGCAGCAGATTTTGTACGATTACTCGCCTTTTCTTTATTACGTTTGTTCCTTTTCTCAACTAATTCCTTTAGAATCTTTCTCAATTCTTTCAGACCCAAGTCTTCCTTTCCCCTTTTCTTGGCCCTCGTTGTTCTTTGTATGATAACTTTGGACATATCACGTTGTGCAATCATGAACTCCCTGTAAAAGATAGATGCTCATTTATACACTGTACTATAAATATCGTAGGCTTTCCGTATTATGTTTGTTCTCAGACAGCAAATGTTTTGTGGAATAAGGATGAAAATGTATACAAAGACGACATAAAGGAACATGGGAAAGAACTGTTGACAAATGGAGAACTTCCTTACGATTCAGGAAGTGAACCAAAGCAGCAACATTTTAAGAGGTATTGTCAACAGCTAATGTATCCACGAAAACTAAAGGAATTAGGTAAAACTAAGTATGTACCATTAAAACAGATCAAGCACAATACATGAAGTTTGTCTTTTTGTCAGGACAATACAAATTTTGACTGAACGAAAGTTGGCATAAAGAAAGGATACAATCTTTTAGAAACAATGATGTTCAGTTGCATTATTGAAAACGATCCATGTGAACACAAAATGAATAGTGATAACAAATATAATGTGATTCTAACATACTCTAAATCGATATATCCATCCCGTTTCTTATCTATATCATGCATGATACAATCTAGATGATGTTCCGTCAAAGGTAATCCTAACGTCTGAAACACAAATCAAATTATTTCAACACTCCGTGTTTATGTAACTTGTGAAATGCAATATGTGTACCTTGGATTTTCCGTTTTTAAAGTAGTCATCTATAAAACTGTAAAACTGTTATTGTACAAAATAATTCCTTGTCATTAAACCCTAACTTAATATGCGAATTTATTTAGAACTCTAACATTTTTCTGAATTGATCTTCTAGTCAAACGGCAATTTCTAAGAGAATGGTTTACTACTAGTTATACCAACCAAGTGCAATGCGAGTGGTGCAAGTGTGTTGACATGTATACGTATCCAAATGAACTTACCGCAACACCCGCCCTAAGATTATCTCGGCTGACCAACCCTCTTCCTTGTGAATCAAAGTATTGGAACAAGTCAATTAAACGTAAGTTGTCTATACGCATATATTCAACCAACACCATAACTGGATCAAATCTGTTTAGATCATGTGGATCGTGTTCTTTCATTTCAAGTTCTATGGCACTATACATCTCCACACCGTGATCAACATTTATAGATCGTCCTTCCTGTAACTTCCTGACAAGCGATGTAAACTCCTTGTCCACTGGAATATCCTGGTAGAAGAAAGTAATACAAAAGTATGTTTCAGTTAAAAACAGTGGGACGATAATGACCAATCAGACGGGGAAAACACTCAAACACGACAGACGAAGGGATAACAATAAGGAAAACTCATAGATAAAAAATACTCGCCACAATGACTAAACACACAATTGAAACATTATATAGTTTGCCTTGAAAATATCATAGACAGGTATTTTAGTGAACGAACAATGGTAAACATTGTGTACATTTTTGTTAAAACGTTTTGTATTGAGATTGTTAACAAACTTTAAGCATTAAAAAGGCAAATCGCTACAAGAGCCGCATGATAAAAAATTAACCTTTACACACAATGGACGCTAAGAGAGTAATTATAAAATTCAACAGGCGAAAATACGAGTCAAAGAGGCCAAAGAAAACGTATATCAAAGGAATATCAAGGAACCGAAAAGTCAAAAAGACAATTTTATCAGAAAGTCAAGATGTCAGAGAACTAGAGAGCAAGAGAATCAAACAGCTAAACAGTAAATAAACAAAGAGACAAACGACTGAACTAATCAAGCATCCAATAAGTCAAGTCATCGAGAAAATGAACCCACGACCTCTAAGATCTAAAGCGTCAAATAATGATATAAAATCACAATTAGGCAAATGGGCTGCCAATGTCAAGAGCCAAATAGTCGATTGGGCAAATAACTATATAGTGACCGAGTGAAGGTGTCGGAGAACCCTAGAGTAAAGTAAACTAAAGCAGTGAATTCAAAAGGTAAATGAGACAAAGGGCCAAAACGTCCAAGAACAAAAGAGATAAAGAGCCATCGATTTAGTCAAAGAAAGGACATGACAAAGAGTAAAACCATCAAATGAACCAATAGGAAAAGCATCGATGCAACATACTGATGGTACGTAAGTTCAATATGTAAATAGATGAAAATCACGATGTCAAATTTGGTGCAATACACTGTATTGGCCAAGCTTTCTTGATCTATATCATGCACTCGTATGTTATCGACTTACTTCTATATTAAGGTATCTAACATTGACACCAGTTGCACCTGTGATTGCTCTTACCACAGCTTTAGCACCTTCAGTGGTCATAGGATTCTTGGCAAGCTGAAATACAAAAATGTAACACCATCAAATAACACCAATAAATAACACAAACAAATACCATCAACCAATGGTAACATTATACAAACGTTGAATTGATATTTAACAATCTACCAGAACTTGTCTTTGTGTCTCTTTAAAGAGTTCATTTTGAACCATTGTACCTTTGGAAATATGTATAATATGTTTAGCTTCTTTGTTTAACCGCTCAAGAATTGACATAATGTGCAATCTAATATGAGAAGTATCGACGCGACTTAAAACAAAAATCAAAGATTAACATGCCATTCAAGTATGATCTTTATTATGTTAACAGAAGTAATCTAATGTTTGCCCAACTTCACCTTAAGCGCAGTCAATGACGTGTTCCGAACTAACCCATGTAGAAGAAACGGCAAGGCTACTACATCTATTCGGTTATTAGTAAGGTCAAGGTCTAACAAGGTTTTATTTTTCGGTAAAGCTTTGGCGAAGGCAATACAACCTTCCTTGCCGAGACCATTCCATGACAAATCTAGACGACGCAATCCCTTGTTCAACTGAAATACAAAGATGATCATCAAAAATACAAAACACCACGGGCATGAATGTAACACCGAACGGAAACAATATGACATGAAGGGAACATAATGAAACACACAAAAGAAAGACAAAGGCATAATCACATACCATAAGCACACGTCCCAATGACAAACTCAAAATAAACAAGTAAAATGAAAGAATTCAACTACATTCATATATCAGTTTGGACCAATTAAAGTAGGAAACACTGTAAAGTGTATAACTCAGCAGCTTTATATAAATTGCCTTCATGTTATTTCCACTTATATATTTATTTGAATCGATTTCCAAATTGGTGTAACCTTTGGAGCAAGGCGTTCGATTCAAGTTTTACAAAATATTTCGATGTGTCTAAAACATAATCATTTATATCCCATAAAAGTACAAGCACTTATTTTCAATGAAGCTATGTGTTTAAGTGAAGGGACATCAACAAGAACTTGTGTGATACAAGGAATCTAGGTATGATAACCTAGCTATTTCCGAGCACTCCCTGGTTCTATAACAGGCCAATTTCAAAACTATGTTTTATTATGCAGTCGTTTACCTACCATTATAGATGCACAAAGTTGCGTTGCACTCTGTTTACGAAAGTGGTTCCACTGCAAGTCTAATGTTTGTAAACTTGTATTCACCTCTGAAAATGAATTAGCAATTGCAGATTGAATACATGTTATAATACCATTTCAAAGAATTTATTAGTAGGAAGCATTATTTAAATGATTTGGACATTATTATGATATTACATTCGTTTCTTAGAGCGTACCAATTAATTAACAGTTTACAGTATTTTGATAATCAGCAAAACATTTGTCTTTTGCCAATACAAAACACATTATAAAACACAACAAAGATAATATTCAAGAAAAGCGAAATACAGACAAACATGAAGACCATAAGTGCACATTAAGAATGTAAGCTAGTTCAAGTTCTATTACAAACCTGATGCTTTGAATTGTAACATACCTAGTTCTTGAGACAGTAGTTTCGCACCTTCATAACCCAAGTTGTTGTGTCCAAGATAGATCTCTTTGATATTGGGTACATTCTGCAATGATAAATATACGTACAATTATATTACCTAAGAAACAAATTTAAAGCAGTATATCTTCATAAACTAGATGTTAAAAACGAATGCCATAACAGTGTTTGTTTCTCAATTTAGTAAAGAAACATGTACTTTTGGCGTGAAACACATTTTGATCAGATGCTTCTTGAAGTGCAGTTCCTTGTCTTACAAATGAAACAGAAACCTGATTGACAAGCTATCTTAGATCTCCGGATATCACAGAAACATTGTGTCAATACTGCACTGATACACCTTATATTATCACAGTCTACTCAACAAAAACACAGAAGCATCAGCATGTCTGAAAGCGTATTCTTGTTAACCACCTTAAAATAATACCTGATTATTGATTACACTTCCTATAACTACGATAATCTCAATTAATGTATAAGGACACTTCCGGTGATTCATTTAATTAAGCTTCCAGCTCATCAATTATATCATCAATAATATCATCAATTATATCATCAATCAAAGAGGCTTGAAGTGTTACACATAATGGAAATTGCGTATTGCGACGGATTTTTATTTATTTCTGTAGAATATGACACTGCTGGTATCTGATATTAAGTGTTTAACTAAGATTCCGTTACAACGATCATTAACATACATATGACATAAGGCACGATTAGAAGACTGAGAAGAGAATGCCACACAAATGATACTGGTGTAGTTTGATGACAAAGGCATACGCATGAGGTCAAGTAAACTCTATTTATGCACATTGAGATTTTCATGAAACATTTATACATGTAGTCGTTGTACTGTCGTATATGCTTTATTTTCAAGGTTAAATACATGGAGTTATCCAGAAAGTGTGAGTAGAGATTACAAAAGGAAGTGACAGAAACTTAAATCTCCAACCGGTGATATGTAGTAGGATGTTGCAATTATTTGGCACAATGGTTCTTCAGAAACTGGAAACTGCCTCCTCTTCAGAAAAGTTTGTGGACAGAAACAGCTGAACACAAAGAAGTCACTAAAAAGAACGCACACAACCACAAAAATACGTCACAATATGTTGTCTCTGTTGTCTCCGAAGCTCATATCAGTGGTTAGTGCGCTTGTCGTCTAATCTGGCCAACCGTTCAAATCCGGATGGAGGCCTGTCATATTTTGCAAAAAGCTGACTGGCAAATAAAGGCATTGGTCGGCATTTTAATAGGCAGTATCGGTGTATTGATAAACAATCACAAACAATGGTAACATACAGTACCTTTATAATTCTGACGATATATTCTATTTCGGTATGATCAAAAGCATTGGCTGAAATATAAAAAAGAACTGAAAATATTTTAAATGAAGCAAACATTGGGATACTTAATACCCATCAATACCGGTATTGTATGGTGTAGAATGGACGGTTGTCATATTCTGTCGGTTCCACTTGGTTCTATTGATTTACCAGGAAGTTCTATACATAAATTGTTGACGCTGATAAGTACGTACAATATAAAATATATCGAAGTGTCGAGTAACAAAACAATCTGTGGGGCATTAAATGGTATTTCATATTGTGTATGGCATTGCGTTGAACTTAGCAGTGTTTCTTGGCCACTAACCAATAGAAACATGCGTATACCTTTGCAACGCGTCTGACAACTAATCATCGAGAGTTAGTGCATGGTTGCGGACCGGGATAGCTTAACTGTATTAGTATTAAAGTCATATCTAGTGTAACGGTTTCTATTTATAAACGAACGGCAACTCTGTAAGGAGACCGATTACTCTGTTTTGGTCATTTTAAATTGCGTTTCGAGCCCAACTCCATAATGACAATTTTTAGAGTGGCCAATTACCAAACATATCCATAACATGAATGTAAATAATGTATTCGTGGACTGTGGTCAATTAATCACCGTATAATTATGTTTAATCGCTTGTTTAAAGTTTAATTCCCACCTACACTGTTTAGCAGCACACCTCGTTTTGACACAACGTTAACACTGTTAGACATACTATTCAGTGGTGCCATAATAGAAAACTAAATTTAATTATTGCATTGAGGCGTCCATTCCTGCATGCTATTTACTATATTGAGAATGTAAACAAATAATTGTGCAATGTATATAAATGAACCTATGTGTTGTATAATATGCTTATACACAGGAGAAACATGACTGTGTTCCTTTGTCATTTTCGTCTTGTACATTGCAAACAGATGCTTATAGTTATGAAACACAATAGAGATAGTCAATCGAACATACAACTTACATTCTAATCTAAGTACTGACACTGTTTTGTTTCTTGGTAATGTTCTTGCCAAGGCCTCCAGACCTCCACGACTCATGGACGTGTTGGATAGATCCTGTAAGTAGAACAGAACACCAACATTACAATGCTCGTATATACAGGGAAAAATATTATCAAAATTTAGAAAAATTACCAACTACGGTTAGCGTTTTTAGGTTCAATGTGTATGCGTTGGTTAGATTAGAGAAACGGGGGTTATGAGAAGGTATACGAGTGTTAAGTAATGAAGTATGGCGTACAAGGATGCAATGCCAGAAGTATCGTGGGTCTGCAAAAGTCTTAAGTCAACCTATTGAATCAAGGGTGGCTGTGCCTTCTTTTACAAGTGTAATGTATCTTCCATTTACCTTTCACATGTGAAGATGCAAGAGATCCTTTTCATTTGAGTGAAACCAAATCAGTTTTAATTCAAATGAACAAGACTGGATATTTTGAAGCGAGCATGGTGGTGGTGGTACATTCTTGTTTAGCAAGGTATGTATTCGCCGGTTTGCCCGGGGTATTGGCTAACCTCTGATCCGGTTGAATGTGATAGTACGATCTATGAACTATAATAATTATAAAGAGACTATGATGAACTCACCAATTCTTCTATCGTGTCATTAGCAATCATCATTTCTCCTATATACGTCACACCAAGAGGACCCATATCATTACCTGATAGATCTAACGTGTGTATGCGATGGTCTCTCTGAAAGGAAAGCCACATATAGAATAAATAAAAGTCAAAACATTTAAATTGTGTTCTACTCAAGCCGTACTTGGTTGATTCGAATTATGACAAGCCTCATTTTTAAGATGTATCTTCTTTTTCCTTATTTCAGTGAACAATCGGGTTCGATCCCAGGACATGAATTGCGACAATAATTAAATAGTACATGCACTAATAACAGTGCTCGATGTTGGCGCTGTGTGCATTAGGGTAGTTCGAACTGGTTGATTAATTGACCTAGTAGAAACTCTGCTGGTGGGAATTTAAACAATAGTACAACTAAACCTTGCCCATTAGTGTCCGCGTTACAGGTTATATAAAAAGAACACTTATTTGATAAGACGGTATATATTTACAAAGTAATAATTGCAAGACGCCCAGTTTTTTGTGCACATGTCACTCAGAGTTAATAGAGAAGTAACTCAGCACTATGTAAATACGACATGTCCGTGTGCATGTATATTATAATGTATGTATCATAGTCCAAACAAATTGACCTTGTCCTTGACGTTAGTAACATAAATGCAAGTTTATTGTGTGGACTATTTTGGACCATTCCGTGAGAAAGTGGCGTCTTGCCAGTGATTGAGTATGGTTTTTAGATGCCACAACTTGCTTATGGAGATCGGCGTAGAAATTAAAGTTTAGATAAGAAACCAACTGTTAAATTAGGCATATTTAAGTTTCGAGATCACGTTAGTAGTTTCGCAATAGACGATTGTACTTTCATTTTGACATTGGAATACCGGTGGTTTAACGTATACAGGTACATTGTGTCAGACAAAAGGCATCGGTGAGTGTCACAAAGTATTTGCAAATAAAACCATGTCTACTCAACAAATTGTCAGTTAGCCTAGATATTGACGGTTGAAATTAACATATCCGGCACCATACAAATCGTTATTGTAGATTTACGAAGTCAACTTTGGGAAAGGAACAGTTCAATGATAGTGTTTAAAAACTTTGAATATTTTTCTGTAAATATGTATTTTTATACAAATGTATCAATTGGTGCAAACCAGATATGTGTATAGGAAATTGAAATATAAACTACATTGCACCCTAGTGCTGATTTATATGTGTATTCACTTTGTATAAGAATGTACATGTTTCAAATTATAAAAATAAACAAACTACATATACTTTATAGTGCATGTAAACTTTAATATTTCAAATTTGACGAGGTCGGTTTCTAGTTCAATATTTTCTCCTTTGATGAAGAACTAAACATACAAATCACCTAACATGGCAGTATTTCTTATTACGTTATGTTTATAAATGTTAAATACAAATTTGACTTTTGATATTGTGTAAATATATGAATGATGCAACATCGTGTCAGTAGTTACCTAAGCTTAGATCAGTCATCCTTTCTAAACAGCCATTTTTGATGATCACTACTTAATTAAAACAGGCTACCCTAAACATGTGGATAAGTATCCCATGCTATATATTATGATTTAATAAACACATGTGTACAATCAATTATCATGGAACACCGAACTTTATATTAGTTGATATAACTTATTCCTGACCATTTGTTCCATTTTGTATTGTGTTTATGTTATACTTTTATGTATGGGCGATAATGTATGTTTTCAACCACATGCTTAAGACATTATATCATAAACTACAGTTTTTATTTCCCCAATTTTTCATCCGTTCAATATAGACTTCTAATGAAGGAGTGATATTTTGGGGATGTCAAACTTTGTTTTTTTATACAATTTCTTGGGCATGTGTTTCAACTTATACACATGTATAGATATACCTACCACGAGTGATATTGCCAAAGGTTTCACTGTCAGATGACTAAGTGACGTATTTGCCATAGAGATCTGTCTGGAAGTATTAAGTTGTTTGATGTAAGTTTGAGATGGTGTAACTCTCAGGTAGGAACACGCCCTGGTATATACATCATCTGTCTCGATCAAACGTCTCCGGGGTGCTCGATATACCCGTACTGATTCTAGAGGTATTTCTAAGGTAGAACAGACAAACATGTATAAAAAAAGGTGTTGAAGGCAACACTCAACAAACCACCAAGCACATAAAACATAAAACATCTTATACAGTTGTACCATAATTATAGGGATACATGCTGAAAACTGAACTAAATGAGCACATTTACTGAACCACTGAAAGACCAAATTTCATCTTTCAAAAATATGAATGCACAAGCTGTCCAAAAACTGAAAGACTTAATTTCAACTACAAAATGCTGAATGAACTAGGTTCGGTTACAAAAATGCGAGATGACTTAGCTTCGGCAAAAACATGCTGATTTAACCCGGGTTCAGCAACAAAAACTGAAAGACCTAATTTCAACTACAAACAGCTGGATGATCTGGGTTCAGCAACAAAACCGCTTGATTACCCAGGTTCAGCAACAAAAACGCTGGATGACTCAGATTCAACAACAAAAACGCTGGATGACCCAGGTTCAGCAACAAAAATGCTGGATGACTCAGATTCAGCGGCAAAAACGCTGGATGACTCAGGTTCAGCAACAAAAATGCTGGATGACTCAGATTCAGCGGCAAAAACGCTGGATGACTCAGATTCAACAACAAAAACGCTGGATGACCCAGGTTCAGCAACAAAAATGCTGGATGACTCAGGTTCAGCAACAAAAACGCTGGATTACCCAGGTTCACTAACAAAAACGCTGGATTACCCAGGTTCAGCAACAAAAACACTGGATGACTCAGGTTCGGCAACAAAAACGCTGGATTACCCAGGTTCAGCAACAAAAACGCTGGATTACCCAGGTTCAGCAACAAAAACGCTGGATTACCCAGGTTCAGCAACAAAAACACTGGATGACTCAGGTTCGGCAACAAAAACGCTGGATTACCCAGGTTCAGCAACAAAAACGCTGGATGACTCAGGTTCGGCAACAAAAACGCTGGATGACTCAGGTTCAGCAACAAAAACGCTGGATTACCCAGGTTCAGCAACAAAAACGCTGGATGTCTCAGGTTCAGCGGCAAAAACGCTGGATGACTCAGGTTCAGCAACAAAAACGCTTGATTACCCAGGTTCAGCAACAAAAACGCTGGATTACGCAGGTTCAGCAACAAAAACGCTGGATTATCCCGTTTCAGCAACAAAAACGCTGGATTATCCCGTTTCAGCAACAACAACGCTGGATGACTCAGGTTCGGCAACAAAAACGCTGGATTACCCAGGTTCAGCAACAAAAACGCTGGATGACTCAGATTCAACAACAAAAACGCTGGATGACCCAGGTTCAGCAACAAAAATGCTGGATGACTCAGATTCAGCGGCAAAAACGCTGGATGACCCAGGTTCAGCAACAAAAATGCTGGATGACTCAGGTTCAGCAACAAAAACGCTGGATTACCCAGGTTCACTAACAAAAACGCTGGATTACCCAGGTTCAGCAACAAAAACACTGGATGACACAGGTTCGGCAACAAAAACGCTGGATTACCCAGGTTCAGCAACAAAAACGCTGGATTACCCAGGTTCAGCAACAAAAACGCTGGATTACCCAGGTTCAGCAACAAAAACACTGGATGACTCAGGTTCGGCAACAAAAACGCTCGATTACCCAGGTTCAGCAACAAAAACGCTGGATGACTCAGGTTCGGCAACAAAAACGCTGGATGACTCAGGTTCAGCAACAAAAACGCTGGATTACCCAGGTTCAGCAACAAAAACGCTGGATGTCTCAGGTTCAGCGGCAAAAACGCTGGATGACTCAGGTTCAGCAACAAAAACGCTTGATTACCCAGGTTCAGCAACAAAAACGCTGGATTACGCAGGTTCAGCAACAAAAACGCTGGATTATCCCGTTTCAGCAACAAAAACGCTGGATTATCCCGTTTCAGCAACAACAACGCTGGATGACTCAGGTTCGGCAACAAAAACGCTGGATTACCCAGGTTCAGCAACAAAAACGCTGGATTACCCAGGTTCAGCAACAAAAACGCTGGATTACTCAGGTTCAGCGGCAAAAACGCTGGATGACTCAGGTTCAGCAACAAAAACGCTGGATTACGCAGGTTCAGCAACAAAAACGCTGGATTACGCAGGTTCAGCAACAAAAACGCTGGATTATCCAGGTTCAGCAACAAAAACGCTGGATTACGCAGGTTCAGTAACAAAAACGCTGGATTACCAAGGTTCAGCAACAAAAACGCTGGATTACCCAGGTTCAGCAACAAAAACGCTGGATTACGCAGGTTCAGCAACAAAAACGCTGGATTATCCAGGTTCAGCAACAAAAACGCTGGATTACGCAGGTTCAGTAACAAAAACGCTGGATTACCAAGGTTCAGCGACAAAAACGCTGGATTACCCAGGTTCAGCAACAACAACGCTGGATTACCCAGGTTCAGCAACAAAAACGCTGGATTATCCAGGTTCAGCAACAAAAACGCTGGATTACCCAGGTTCAGCAACAAAAACGCTGGATTACCCAGGTTCAGCAACAAAAACGCTGGATTACCCAGATTCAGCAACAAAAACGCTGGATTACCTAGGTTCAACAACAAAAACGCTGGATGACTCAGGTTCGGCAACAAAAACGCTGGATTACCCAGGTTCAGCAACAAAAACGCTGGATTACCCAGGTTCAGCAACAAAAACGCTGGATTACCCAGGTTCAGCAACAAAAACGCTGGATTACCCAGGTTCAGCAACAAAAACGCTGGATTACCAAGGTTCGGCAACAAAAACGCTGGATTACCCAGGTTCAGAAACAAAAACGCTGGATGACTCAGGTTCAGCAACAAAAACGCTGGATTACCCAGGTTCAGCAACAAAAACGCTGGATGACTCAGGTTCAGCAACGAAAACGCTAGATTATCCCGTTTCAGCAACAAAAACGCTGGATTATCCCTTTCAGCAACAACAACGCTGGATGACTCAGGTTCGGCAACAAAAACGCTGGATAACCCAGGTTCAGCAACAAAAACGCTGGATTACCCAGGTTCAGCAACAAAAACGCTGGATTACCCAGGTTCAGCGGCAAAAACGCTGGATAACTCAGATTCAGCGGCAAAAACGCTGGATGACTCAGGTTCAGCAACAAAAACGCTGGATTACTCAGGTTCAGCAACAAAAACGCTGGATTACCCAGGTTCAGCAACAAAAACGCTGGATTACCCAGGTTCAGCAACAAAAACGCTGGATTACCCAGGTTCAGCGGCAAAAACGCTGGATGACTCAGGTTCAGCGGCAAAAACGCTGGATGACTCAATTTCAGCGGCAAAAACGCTGGATGACTCAGGTTCAGCAACAAAAACGCTGGATTACCCAGGTTCAGCAACAAAAACGCTGGATTACCCAGGTTCAGCAACAAAAACGCTGGATTACCCAGGTTCAGCAACAAAAACGCTGGATTACGCAGGTTCAGCAACAAAAACGCTGGATGACTCAGGTTCAGCAACAAAAACGCTGGATTACCCAGGTTCAGCAACAAAAACGCTGGATGACTCAGGTTCAGCGGCAAAAACGCTGGATGACTCAGTTTCAGCGGCAAAAACGCTGGATGACTCAGGTTCAGCAACAAAAACGCTGGATTACCCAGGTTCAGCAACAAAAACGCTGGATGACTCAGGTTCGGCAACAAAAACGCTGGATTACCCAGGTTCAGCAACAAGAACGCTGGATTACCCAGGTTCAGCAACAAAAACGCTGGATTACTCAGATTCAGCGGCAAAAACGCTGGATGACTCAGTTTCAGCGGCAAAAACGCTGGATGTCTCAGGTTCAGCAACAAAAACGCTGGATGACTCAGGTTCAGCAACAAAAACGCTGGATTACGCAGGTTCGGCAACAAAAACGCTGGATTACCCAGGTTCAGCAAAAAAACGCTGGATTCCCCAGGTTCACTAACAAAAACGCTGGATGACTCAGGTTCAGCAACAAAAACGCTGGATTACCCAGGTTCAGCAACAAAAACGCTTGATTACCCAGGTTCAGCAACAAAAACGCTGGATTACCCAGGTTCAGCAACAAAAACGCTGGATTATCCAGGTTCAGCAACAAAAACGCTGGATTACCCAGGTTCAGCAACAAAACCGCTGGATTACCCAGGTTCAGCAACAAAAACGCTGGATTACCCAGGTTCAGCAACAAAAACGCTGGATTACCCAGGTTCAGCAACAAAAACGCTGGATTACCCAGGTTCAGCAACAAAAACGCTGGATTACCCAGGTTCAGCAACAGAAACGCTGGATTACCCAGGTTCAGCGGCAAAAACGCTGGATGACTCAGTTTCAGCGGCAAAAACGCTGGATGACTCAGTTTCAGCGGCAAAAACGCTGGATGACTCAGGTTCAGCAACAAAAACGCTGGATTACGCAGGTTCGGCAACAAAAACGCTGGATTACCCAGGTTCAGCAACAAAAACGCTGGATTACCCAGGTTCAGCAACAAAAACGCTGCATTCCCCAGGTTCAGCAACAAAAACGCTGGATGACTCAGGTTCAGCAACAAAAACGCTGGATTACCCAGGTTCAGCAACAAAAACGCTGGATTACCCAGGTTCAGCAACAAAAACGCTTGATTACCCAGGTTCAGCAACAAAAACGCTGGATTACCCAGGTTCAGCAACAAAAACGCTGGATTACCCAGGTTCTGCAACAAAAACGCTGAATTATCCCGTTTCAGCAACAAAAACGCTGGATTACCCAGGTTCGGCAAAAAAAACGCTGGATGACTCAGGTTCGGCAACAAAAACGCTGGATTACCCAGGTTCAGCAACAAAAACGCTGGATTACCTAGGTTCAGCAACAAAAACGCTGGATTACCCAGGTTCAGCAACAAAAACGCTGGATTACCCAGGTTCAGCAACAAAAACGCTGGATTACCCAGGTTCAGCGGCAAAAACGCTGGATGACTCAGTTTCAGCGGCAAAAACGCTGGATGACTCAGTTTCAGCGGCAAAAACGCTGGATGACTCAGTTTCAGCGGCAAAAACGCTGGATGACTCAGTTTCAGCGGCAAAAACGCTGGATGACTCAGTTTCAGCAACAAAAACGCTGGATGACTCAGGTTCAGCAACAAAAACGCTGGATTACCCAGGTTCAGCAACAAAAGCGCTGGATTACCCAGGTTCAGCGGCAAAAACGCTGGATTACCCAGGTTCAGCGGCAAAAACGCTGGATTACCCAGGTTCAGCGGCAAAAACGCTGGATTACCCAGGTTCAGCAACAAAAACGCTGGATTACCCAGGTTCAGCAACAAAAACGCTGGATTACCCAGGTTCAGCAACAAAAACGCTGGATGACTCAGTTTCAGCGGCAAAAACAATGGATGACTCAGTTTCAGCGGCAAAAACGCTGGATGACTCAGTTTCAGCGGCAAAAACGCTGGATGACTCAGTTTCAGCGGCAAAAACGCTGGATGACTCAGGTTCAGCAACAAAAACGCTGGATTACGCAGGTTCAGCAACAAAAACGCTGGATTACCCAGGTTCAGCAACAAAAACGCTGGATTACCCAGGTTCAGCAACAAAAACGCTGGATTACCCAGGTTCAGCAACAAAAACGCTGGATTACCCAGGTTCGGCAACAAAAACGCTGGATTACCCAGGTTCGGCAACAAAAACGCTGGATTACCCAGGTTCGGCAACAAAAACGCTGGATTACCCAGGTTCGTCAACAAAAACGCTGGATTACCCAGGTTCGGCAACAAAAACGCTGGATTACCCAGGTTCAGCAACAAAAACGCTGGATTACCCAGGTTCAGCAACAAAAACGCTGGATTACCCAGGTTCGGCAACAAAAACGCTGGATGACTCAGGTTCGGCAACAAAAACGCTGGATTACCCAGGTTCAGCAACAAAAACGCTGGATTACCCAGGTTCAGCAACAAAAACGCTGGATTACCCAGGTTAGCGGCAAAAACGCTGGATGACTCAGTTTCAGCGGCAAAAACGCTGGATGACTCAGTTTCAGCGGCAAAAACGCTGGATGACTCAGTTTCAGCGGCAAAAACGGTGGATGACTCAGTTTCAGCGGCAAAAACGCTGGATGACTCAGTTTCAGCGGCAAAAACGCTGGATGACTCAGGTTCAGCAACAAAAACGCTGGATTACCCAGGTTCACTAACAAAAACGCTTGATTACCCAGGTTCAGCAACAAAAACGCTGGATGACTCAGGTTCAGCAACAAAAACGCTGGATTACCCAGGTTCAGCAACAAAAACGCTGGATTACCCAGGTTCAGCAACAAAAACGCTGGATTACCCAGGTTCAGCAACAAAAACGCTGGATTACCCAGGTTCAGCAACAAAAACGCTGGATTACCCAGGTTCGGCAACAAAAACGCTGGATTACCCAGGTTCGGCAACAAAAACGCTGGATTACCCAGGTTCAGCAACAAAAACGCTGGATTACCCAGGTTCAGCAACAAAAACGCTGGATTACCCAGGTTCAGCAACAAAAACGCTGGATTACGCAGGTTCGGCAACAAAAACGCTGGATGACCCAGGTTCAGCAAAAAAACGCTGGATTCCCCAGGTTCACTAACAAAAACGCTGGATGACTCAGGTTCAGCAACAAAAACGCTGGATTACCCAGGTTCAGCAACAAAAAAGCTGGATGAACAAGTTTAAGCTATATAATTTCAAGTACAAGTAATACGTACCTTCATTCTGGTCATAATCAAACTGTACCGAAGGGCTGGACATTTTTAATATTGGTTGAGTAGATTTTCTGATATTATCCACTAAGGCACTGGATGATCTAAATCCTTTAGATGAGGCTAAAGAATATTGTCTTGGACTAGAATAACTCCTGGAGAAAGCACTAGATTTATGTGTCAAGGTCACTCCTGAATGTAACAAGGTTCGGTTATCACTGGTTCGTTTAGAACAAGGTCTTGAAGTTCGAGGGGTCACAGAAAGAGAACCGGGTATATTTAGATAACTTGATGCACTATCAGCTGCACTATTTGAATAGAATAAATGTTCATCTTCCTCCATACGGTCCATCACAGCTGCTATTTCGCGCATGCGCAATTCATCATCCGGAATTCCTGGATCCGGTTCATCAGGGGGAAATCCCGATAAATCCAAAGTCTTGCTTCTGTTTACCAGTACCATGATCCACCTTGTGAAAAGTTCTGAAATTCACATAAAACACACTTGTCAATCGGGGTTATAAAAAGTTTAGATTTTGGAAGGTCATTTTCAGCAATTTAGCCTTGCAGCCACCCTTTCGATTATTAACTTTCCTTTACCATATACTTAAGTAAGTAAACCTGCGTTCGAGTCTCTCGGAGATCAGAATTTTATGACAAATATTGTTTTTAATAATTACATATTTTCGTCACAGAAGAAAGATATTTCTCTAAAAATCAACCAACAGGAAAAGCAAACATGTTTTATGTATCACTAGCTCTTTGTCATGATTGCTTTTGACTGTAGTTTATACATTATATGAATATTCTAATAGTAACAGTATAAGACTGATATTTCTTAAACATCTTATCCTTTTATTCGATGCACTTTTTTAATTTGAAACACGTTCCGTTCCGCTAATTCGGACTTACTAAAATGATTGTAAATTTAAATACTAAACAACATTTAATTCATGAAATAAACAACAATTCAAAAGCACATCATTCAACAATAACGCCATAAACTCCAACACCAGATTAAATACCATTTAATGAAGACATCAATGTAATTTTAAGCACAGACATTATTATGTATTTGCTTTAAATAAAATTGTTTAATTCTTTAAATGACATCATATTACTCCTAAGTCCTTCTTATGCTATAACTCTTAGCGTATCCTTAATAAACGAAACAACAATTTGTGATGGGCTCTTAAACCAGACGTTCATTTTGCGATCTGATCATGCCATTTATTTGTACCATATAATATTATACGTGTCTCCATATAATAATGTTAAGTCACTAACTGATTTGAATTATAATCCATTATAATAAAATATATACTTAGTCGGGTTAATCACCTACTAAAGGACTTGTAGTTGAAGTAATGTTGCTTGTACAAAAAACTAGTTATAAGGCGATTATGAACAGAACTCGTTGATTGCCTTATTTAACACCGTTCTTGTCATATTTTGTATACCAATCAAAGTTTGGCAATGGTCAAGAAATCAAAATTCTTGCATGTCCGTCTTGCGTGTACCAAACTAAACGAAACCGTTCAACACACCGTTGTGTAAATGTTAAAATGAGTCATTTGATCTGCCGATTAAATTCGAAAAATGAATGTAAAGCATTTGGTATTCGTACGTTGACATAATGCCGTCTTGTGTTCAAGTAACTGATAGGCCTTATTTGAAGGAACAATTAAATAATATACGTTGAATATGTTTTCGATTTCTTTTCTCATATTGAGTTAGAACCAAATTCCAAAAAGGACCGTATTCAGTTAACATATATGTTAGATTCTTAATACAGCACAAACATGAGTGAGGCTGGGCTTATAAGCACTTAGGTGTAAAAACTGAAGCAATGTTCATCAGATTAAAATTTTGCCTATAATTTTGTAATACTAGTACATGTAGTGTGTTTCTGGAAAGTCCTCTTATATATATTTTACAAGGACATTTGGTTTACCCATATCAAGTTTTGAGTAGTAATATTTTAACAAACAATTTAGTATAATATTGTTGGACAATGTTTCAACTTTTTTTAAATGCCTGACAGCTGGCGACGAGGAGGATTATAATGGTGTTTATGAGATTAATACCACTCAATTTTGTCATAATTTAATGCAATAAAATATTAATCAGGTTTGACTTTTATGAACTGTTAAAACTATATCGGTTGGTGTATAAAAACTATGTACGTGTACATATCTGACGGTTGCTTAATGTAATATAATTATCGCAATTATTGACTTAAGCTTCTGATTTTATTTCTATTTTAAGGCGGTTTAGTGCAGATTAGAGTCAGTTTAAATGTTTTGAGTAACTCTTGTTGACAATTGTGCTCGTAGAAGCGTAATGGTACATAATACGAGTGTATTATTGCATTGGTCCCACACTGGTCAGGATTTTAGTGCTTAAACTTGACCTTGAAGATTTTCAACATTTTTTGTCACATGATCTTGAATAATTATTGTACTCGTATTTGACACAACTTACATCGATGTTACACGAAGAAGACAAATGGCAAAAAATATTACTATTTTTTACTTGAATGTACGTATGCACATCTGTTGGTGAAACGGGGATCTGAAATGTCTTATCTCGTAAGGCATTCCTTGTAGTAGGAAATGTTCTGTTTTAGCTTCTATATTAGAACGATTATTTTATTTATTAATGGGGAACTATTGGTCGGGATCAAATATTGACATTAAAAAATTCTCCAGGCCGGGGAAAATTTCTAACGAACCCATTTCATGATACGCGACCACTATTGAGAATCTTGTGTTTGTTTTAATTTTATATTTTATTTGATTGTTTCTTAAATAAATAGAAAAAATCATGCAGTAAATGTATTTGCCTTAATATTTAAATAAAAATCCCCATTAACGTACACTTGACAGGAGGAATAACTTGAAGGAATTAGGTATCTACGAGGGATGTTAAAAATTCATCCACATACACGTACAGAAGTGGTTAGTCAATGGTTTCTGGAGTCAGAAGAGTATCTGGTAGATGAAGAAAGTATATTAATTGAAAAGTTAGTTGCTGATGTGTTGACTTCATAAACTCGTTGCACATTCATAATTCGCCACTTAGCCGAGCATAAAACACGAATGATGCACCATAATGGATCAATATCGTACACTAATATTAGTTTTTTTGTATTTTAAACCCTGGCGAAGGCTTAATTATAAAGCCAAAACGTTGGTTTCAAGAAATAGATAAACTGATTCATTGGTATAGTTGTTTGATCTATATCTTTATTTATTGTAGTGTTACTAATATTAGTTGATTGACGTGATTTTTGATCACCCCTCGTACATTGATCGTCAGAACAAATTTTACACTATCTAATATTTTAATGGTTTAATGCTAACTAATTCGACAAAGATAGTGCATGCTATATCCTCAACGAAGATTATCAAATCAATATAATGAATTTTACTTTCGTACAAACCAACAATGCTGTATGGGGTTGTCGTGTTTTGGAAAATTTATCCCAATAATCAGCCATGGGCTTATCAGACAGCGGCTTGTGTGGAAAACAGGGACGCGTCAGCTTAAACTGTCATTGAAAATGAATCAAACAAATTGCACGTATGAAATGACGTAATAATATCTTTAATCATGTGGCGATATGCGTGCCTGTGCAATGTTACCCAATTATGGAGCATATTAGCAAATGAACACAAATATCTCAAAGAAAAACGTAATTATGAAATATTGAAATTAAAAAAAAAACTTTATATACACATGTAGCAATCTGAAAAACAGATAACTCGATAGCTGTGATAGAAAATCTATATTTTACTATTATCACTATTTTAATCCAATTTCTACACGAAAGCCCATATCGTAAATGTCGTATTTTGATATATACTGTAAATACTAGATGTGATGCCATCTGTATAAAACTATAGTACAATTATGCGGTATCATATTATTATATAATTATGAAATATACGTTAAACATATTTGAAAGAAACTTGAATCATAATATGCATTATATAATTTACACAATTAATTACAGTGAAGTTCCGCTAATAAGACCAGTCAAAAGGTTGGTCTTAATAGCGAATCGGTTTTATTAGCGGACGTTTTTGTTCTAAATTTAATACTTTGGGAGCTTAAACTGGCAAAAATCTGCATGATTGCACAATAATCAAAGTGGTCTTATTAGCGGAAAGATTTTTACTAGTATTGAAGTAGAAATGATAAGAACGTAACGTACGTGTTGCGTTCCGAGATGAAATTACAATTGTAAAATATTTAGAAACTCTGTTACCTCTTTACTTAAAAAATCCATTTCTTTCTCCTTTTATTGATACCACATGGTACTCCGTGCCCATATGAACGTCAAAAGTCAAAGTAAACGATTATAAATACTGTCTCTTTGTTCTTCATTTTCATAGCATGATCCATTTAATTGCCCGAACAAACAATAAAATATTGAACTAACGTAATACACACTATAGGAGCTTCTGTCGGAATAAATTTAACAGACAAATAAATTCAAACATTTACAATGGACACAGAACTTGTGATAATGCTTCTGCAAATGTTTTAAACAAATTTACATGACAAAAATCAAACTAGATAATGTTTACTCAGAGGCAAAATACGGTGTTTTGTGGGGCCGCATATTCTGTCATCGCGTACTCTGTATACACTAGGGTAAGAGTTAGGCAAATAATTAAAGATTAATGTCAGTTGAAAATCGACAAATTTTCCCATCTTCTGAGGGTTATATATCACCAAGTGATATTTTATACATATTAATGGGTAACTGATATGCACAAAAGTTTGTTTAAGAGTTATCTGTTATTGTTACCTATTTATTTTAGGGAATCGTCAAAAGTTTTCTAGATAAATATTTTCTTATTTGAGTTAGTGACGTGCGTCTCCATTGCTATATAGTAAACTATACAAAATAAACACAAACACAAGATTAAATTCAGGTGTCATATGCCATTTAAAGACTTCCTTGAATCAAGAAGAAGAAACTAAACAGCGACCTACAGTGGTACATTTACTGGACACGTGTACTTAGCCACAATTCAAAGCACTTAACTTATAAGATTGGTGCGTGTGACTTATTATGGCGAATTTATCGGTAACGAACCGGTTTTGGTTTTAGATTGGAGGTTTGAAAGAGGTTTCAAACTAGTTAGTATAATGCATGTCGAGCAACACTTTGAACGATCGAAATGAGAAAACATGCAGTATGATGTACCAAGTAAAGGGCATTTGTACAAATGTCTTATAATTCGTAAAGTTTCGTAAGCAGTAGAAAGGGAGTACAATTCTACACTCAATGTAACTTATACTAAATCAGATGATAGCAAAAATAAATAAGCACTTGAACCATGGAATTAGATAAACAAGGCCTTGAAGACAGAACATGCAAGTGAACAAGTTAATGACAAACATTTCATAATGAGTATAGAATCTTCATTGTGATATTTGCGTGAAAATAGGAGTACAGTTAATGTTAATAACGAGGGTCGACATATCAACAACAATAACAAAAACAACAACAACGATATTAAAAATAATTAATAACTTTGTTGCAGAGCCAAACCTCTGAACATGTCTACTTAGAGCGTAGACATGTAAATTACTTTCATAAGAAAAAGAAGGTGAAAAATGAGAATAATACCATCATGCAAATTATATTAACAAAACTAATGACACCCACATGCACAATTAATATAAAGAAAGAACAACATTGTTACAACATCCAGTAACTTACAACAGCTCCATTATTGTCGCCCAGAGTACATAGAGTCTAAAAAAGTCAAACACTTGGTAAAAAGTATGTAGCTAAACCAGGTCATGCATTATGTATCAATATTAAAGCCTCTAATCAAATTATTAATTTCTCCACGAGATTAATTTCAATTAGTGCATAAAAAGTATGCGACTTTCAGTTAATCCGCTACGCTAATACAATGTTGAACAGTTCCGTTTATTAATTTCATATAATAACCGAACATCAATTACAAGCAATAAATAATTAATTTACCATTAATGGCGATAATCTGTAGCCAATCAATGAATCGATCAATAAGTCACGTGGAAGTCAGGGACTACTGGGAGTTGCTTTCAGTGTGCGGGTACATTCCCTTACCTAGCAAATAGTTCTGATAATCAAACGAAAATATATCCAAATTTGAAAAAAGATTTATATCTTGCTTAACTAATTCCAAATAAAAGTACAATCCAGTTGACGGATTCCTGTCCTGTTAAAGGAAGAAGAATTCAACGACTGAAGTCTGATTCAGTTATGTGTAAAAACTTACTATGATTCGCATTCTTATACGAATATAGACAATGATCTTTCATTTTACATTTTTTTAAATTGAGTTTTCAGTATCGTTATAAAATTCAACAAGGCCACAAGTATTTAAAATATCCACACAAAGATGAATGAGTTTTGATGATAACGTTACGGTGTCACCGGGTTTTATCCCAGCTGGTGTTGGATAATGACCGTAATACCCGTAAAATGCACTTCGATAAAACAACGGATTATGTGAACGACAGCGCATGCTCGTGTTTTGTTTTAAAATTTGGAAATCAGTGAAACACAGTCTTAGGTCAAAGATTGCTAATTCTATCGTGAGTCTCGTCACAGAATATCTCCACTTGTACCTAGATTAACAGGTTAAGCACACTCTTGATATATTGTCCACAATTTTGGAGTGTTTTTGATTACGTACTATGGTGGTATAAATCATATATTTAACTGATGTCTATACTCAGGGGGTTTTCAATCTTCTGTACGGGTATTTATTTAATAACATAATCTGTCCATGCTATTCATATCGGATTGCAGGTCTGCATGGCAAAATGGCTAAATGAGTCTTGACAATATTTTATAAACCCATGCCCATACTTAAGGGACCAGTGTTGATGTGTATAAGACTATAGACTATAGAAAAGAAATTTCCAAAACTTTTATTTATATTTTTGAAACACTCTGGTATGGGTTATAGAAAGATTATGTTCTCTGACCAAAAACTTAGGGTATTCACTATTTAAAATATACTACTAAAATGCAGTTGGCCGTCTAGACACTGGACACAACCTGCTATTGAAAGAAAAAAGTCAGAAGAGAAGATAGTCCTGGGACAAAGCCAAATTCATATCTAAGGACCACAGAAAATGGAGATAACTGTTGTAGTAGGAATGTAGGCTTGTGTCCCAACCGGAATGAAAGGGGTAAGTTAGTACACGTATACGAATGTTAGTCCATTGCATTGAGTCTTATTCAAACCGCTTCTAATTATTCACAATAAAAACACCTTTCTCCAATAGCATCATAAACATAAGTCAAGCTGCATGTTATGTCCAATTGCACGAGGTTTTAGCACTTTATTGGTCAACTCAACACTGTGACCATTTTAACAAGGGTCCAAAGAGTGTTTTAGTTTTGAGGTTTTACTATATATCTGAACGTACGTAAAATAAGACTCTATAAGATATATGGTCTCTTTGTATATTAACAGATCTCTTCAAGAAAATCATAAATGGCAGGGCGAAGTAATTTAAATGCACTCTAGCCATGCTTAGATATGATCCGTGTGGGTTGCGTGTACGCAATATCAGGAAAATTGAATGATCAACAAAATTGTAAGTGTTTAAACAGCGCGAATAAACCCCTACTTCAAGGGCCCTTCGGGGTACATTCACGCGAAGGTTTTATAACGTTTATCCCTGATAAAAAATTACATTGTTTAATTTAGATTTTAATTGTCATAAAATTCAATTGACGCATATTTGCGAACCACTTTACGTTAGATGGATGTCGTATTATATGCGCAGATAATATCATTCGAAAATTTACGACATCTAAGACTTCACAAGTACATGTGAAAAACAGGTTCCTATCATAAAACAACTTCATTCTTCCAAAGGACCTTACTTAGATATGATATGTCAGGGGCTGTTCATACAGCGACAGTATTCAGTTAAGTTTGTCAAAGGCTTTTCACATGCCGATTATACCAATAATATTGTAAACAGTTAACTGTAAACATAACAACAACAAAAATAATAACAAGCGACTCTTCCATTGTTGTTATTGGGCAGTTGTTCTGAACTCTTCACTGGCTTGCTAGTTCGGGGATGGGATTAAAAAACACCAATATACTGACTTGTAGGTTTAGAAGCACAATACTGATTTCATAATATTTCGAATTATCAATTTAAAACCTAAATCATGGCGGCTGTTTGTTGTCGAACGCATTAGGTTTCGTTGTCTCGAAATGACGCACAAAATAATGTTAACCGCGTCGTGCTATATGCCAATATCCACAGGTATCAATCTTTCAAGGGATTCTGACTTAATCCGTTTCTTCATCTAATAACATGATGTATACACAATACGATGCGGAACCATATATCCTTGACTCAGCAGTTTCTTTGTTTTAGGTAGCTTAGAAACGTCTGTTTGGTGTCCGATTCCCCATTGACGGTACACAATCTATAAAGCAGCAATTCATACTACATTGAAAGCATTAAAGCATGACTGAATTCAAGTCTGTAATATGTTAGATCTTCGAATAGACAGGAAATTATTAAGTTTTGTTAATGAATCGATGCATGGATCTTAAATGAAGCTCTTTGATTGTAGTCTGTAACGGTATTTACCATCTTTGTCCATCATAACAAATGGTAATCGGGTTCTGTACAATTACGTCATTTGACGCCCTTTGTTTAAATGAAGTGGTCTTTTACTTGGTAATTAATTATGGACGGAAGTCTTTTGACAAACAGTCGTCGTCCTAAGAGGAATTGATGAGTTGGCTTGATAATAGATATCAAATAATGCTGTGCTCAATAGCGAAGAAAGACTTTGTTTACACTTGTTGTCAACGTCTCGTATTTTTAAGACTTGGACCTAAGTGTATTGTTTAGATTATTAGTTAATGTCTGGTTTTGGTTTACTTTGCCCGATATAAACTCTCACAAAATACTAAGACCCCTGTTTAATTTAAAGGTCTAATGGTTTGCTGTTGTGCCGACTATGACTTACGCCGTACATAGCAAGCCATGTTTTGGTGGTGAGACACACTCTAGACGAAACGTACAAATGGTAAGCAATAGCAAGTCTTAACGGCATCTTTAAACAGGATCGCATCTGTTAAAAAAAATACATCACCTTCTTTAAATTTGTAATTCTGTTATTTGGAACATGTGTTGATTATTTATACTGTAATATGATACATGTATATATACCCTCGTAAATTGGGAACTTAACTTTTTTCTTACACTCCAAAATTCATACAAACTTTGTCTGTTCTTTAATTCAAACTTAGGAGCCCAATCGACACATGTCTTCCTGGATTATAAGCCTTGTATGACCAAAAACAATTAGAAATTAGCTTTGCATGTACTATTATATTCAAACAGTTTTCATCTGATCATCTCAAAACCTAAGTTGCAATGTTTATGGACATTTTAATGTAGGCCAAGGTCGATTATTTCATTTTCAGTATCATGCTGAAGATGGGTGTCATGATTAAGTGAGAATGTTGGCCCTTTTGCATGTATAAAAGCTGTAATTGGAACTTATTGAATGGTCACGAAAGTGCAATTGCAAATTATTAACGGTATTTAATATCATATCACACTAGCATCATCTTGATTTCTTTATTTCTTGCGCGCATACCAGCTTAAGCTAATAGCTGAAATTATATTAATTAGGGATGGCAACGAGTACTAACATTGGTACTCGAGTACTCGGCCATTCTTCCGATCGAGTACTCGGGTAACAATAAATGTCCATGATATTCGGGAAATAGATTTTGTATTGAACTGCAAACGTGCGTGTTCGACGTCAACTGAAACAGTGCGTTTGCCTGTCCGTTATGTTCAATTGATCAAATCTAGATCGGTAGAAAAACTATGAAACAATAACAATGATAAAAATGTGTAACAAAAACACAATACAGTGTAATTTCAATAAAACTTTTAATCAATTACGCTAGAAAATCAAGTAAATAAAACAAACTAAGGGAAACTACTCTTATCAACCGGTGACATAATATTTACAAAGCGTGACCTGCACACAGAGTAATCGTTCTTTCATATACGCGAGAGAACGATTTAAACTTAAGTAATATTTTTTATTCCTTAATCGATTGTCACCCCCAATAAACTACAACTGCCAATAAAAAATTGATAAAAAACAATTACTCAGTTTCAGCCGCTGTTCCTGCAAATTGTAAATTGCCCTTTTTGTGAACACATACATTTTGTAATGCACAAGTCAGTTGCATCCACGGCCCAACCCCCGCGTATGGATGTGGTGTTTTACCCTCCAGCTTCCCTGCACTGCCGGGAAAATGTTAGGATTATTTTCACCGAACCAATACCTTTGGGACAATGTAACCCAAAAGTAAATTTCCCGACTTATCTATTTGGGATGGCGGGCAATGAATGCAACTCACTGGTGTATAATTATAAACTATTTACGATAATTCTCCATTACCTGTTTACACATTTAATAAAAATAAACTCTCCATTTTTTGTTAACACTACATATGTGTGTTATGTTTTTCAGGCATAGAGAGTTTTCTTAACAATAACTCTCCAATATGTCGTATACACATTTAATGTAATGTGTATACGAAATAATGGAGAGTTATTGTTAAGACAACTCTCCATTCCTGAAAAATAATGGAGAGTTTATGAATGGGTTAATCCCCTGGGTGTATTTTAATTAATCTTAAATGGCATTATGTAGCCAAATTTTTAATAACGTGTCTAACCGCCACGTGCCCGGATGACAGCCCTTCTCCTCATACTACCAGTTAGGCGTCTAATGCGATTTTGAGATAAATTTTGCCATTCTTGGTGCAGAGCTTGTTCCAGTTGTTGCAGGTTGACTATAGGTGGGTCCAAATTCTGTATTTTCCGGCCCAGGATCTCCCACACGTGTTCCAGTGGGTTTAAATCAGGACTCATTGCAGGTCAGGGAATGGTGGTGACGGCATTCCGTTGCAAAAACTGTGTTACAGCATGGGCTCGGTGCGGTCTGGCATTATCGTCCATGTAAACAGGTCGGGAAGCCTTATACTTTTACTTTTATGGATGATTATCAAAATGGTCCACGACGACTGGATGTAGGATGTCTCGTACATAAGTATCACCTGTCAGATTTCCTTGGACAGTTACAATGTCCAACTAACAGTCATGGGACAAGCAACCCCATATCATAACTGATCCACCACCAAAGAGAACCGTAGGAAGAATGTTTCTTGGTGTGTAGGCTGTATTTCGTTGCCTCCACACTCGAATGTGCCCGTCTATGACGTGCATAAGGAACCTGCTTTCATCTGACCAATGGATCTTTATCCATGATCTCAGGTTCCAACCACGCCTTGCGTAGCACCATGTCAGACGGTTCCTGCGATGAACAGGTGTCAACAAGGGATGTTTTATTACCCTTCTCGACTTTAAACCTGCAGATCTGAGCCGATTGCGCAGAGTTCGTGACGACAAATGCCTGTGCGGCAACCAGTTTCGCTTTAGATAGGTGCTTGTTGCAAACGGGAAACGTCTAACGAGAACGTCTAACGAGACGTAAAAGATTTCGGTCCTCGCGTGCCGTTGTAACATATGGCCGTCTAGATCTTGGACGGTCCCTTACGTCATGCGTCTGCCGATACTTCTGAGCTAGTCTGCTAATGACAGAGTGATTATAGCCAAGCTGACGACCAACAGCACTGTAGGACATGCCAGCATTAATTATGCCTATTATCTGCCAACTGTCGCCATCCGATAATCTTCTTCTTACCATTTTGTTGACAAGAGGTCAAAATAATGACACTATGTTAGAACAAAATCAATTTTTGTACATGTACTTTGTGTTAATTGAAAGTGTAGTTTAACAATTCACGAATATATTGTCGAAATGGCGAAGTACACGAGCTTTCTGTGTGCGCAACTCTATCGGAGATACACATGATTATTACGGAAGGTTGTTCTTACCACATTCTCATGAATCAGTGTATAGTCAAGTCCCTAGACTATACTCTGATACAAGACCCCTTATATTGTTCGCAAATCTAAAAATAGCTCTATTTCGTCACTAGTGTATTCCCGCTATTGTCCAATCAGAACGCGCGTTACGACAGCCGCGGGAATAGTTCTATAAACAAACACAATTGTGAACATGGATTATGTATTTAGCGAACGGTGATTGAAATTAAATTCTGAGTTGTTTGTTGAAACATATTGAATCGAATTCGGCGTATAAAAAGTATGAAGAATAAGAGAATAACCTGATATCGGTTCTCAAATGGAAATGTACTTCTACCGGTGATTCGAACAATATTTATCGGAAATAAAAAATTTTAAAAATGGCGAGTCGAGTGGAGTGCTGACGTTAAAGGTAAATTCTGTCTTTGTATGACGAACTACCGCTAGTTTCAATCCAAATAACAAGTTATGTTGTGCAATGATAGTAAAATCTTCTTTTGATCATCAATGCAAAAAATATCACAATATTTTTTTTCATACGTCGATTTAATAGTCGGAAATAAAATTCAAACACTGTCGGTTTATATTCTGTATGTAACGTCGATTTTGATTGGGGGATTGACGAGGGATCTTTGGAAAACACCCGTGACGGAATTTATTCAATTGCCTTATAAGGAAATGAACGAAATGGATTTGATTGGTTGAGACGTTCGTTCACCACGCTGAGATTGGTTAGTTTTATACCAGAGTGTATTACGGAGGAAAAACACGCTGGTTAAACGAGAATGTTCTTACCATTGCTCAAATAAAATTTAAAATTTCAGTTGTGGTCATGTCAAATTCGAGGCAAAATGCCGGATGTGCTTAACTTATTTCCGGGTGTATAGATCTTTCATATAACGGAGTGTCCATTCGTTGCATTTTTCCATACAAAAGACATTGTTCGTACCAACAAGGTAAGGGAAATGGTATGTGTTTATGTATGCGAAATGATTTGTCTTTGGTACAAAATATCAAAGAACTTCACATGCAACAAGTCAAAATGTTTGCTTATGTAAAAATCTAAAAACATGTTTAGATAGTTGGTTTAAACTGATTAATCTTAGGATAATTGTTAAGTTCTTAATCACTCTTGTCAGAGAAGAGACGACAACTATCTCTTTATATTCAGTGTGAGTGTCGAGCACCGAAAGACAGCGAAATACCATTGCCAAAGTATGCTACTAAAGTATTTTACAAATTCCATTGAAATATTATAATAACATTTTTTTTTTAAATTAAATGTTGTATTTCCATTTTATCAAAGTTTGAGAATAGTTATACCCACCGAAATCATAGTTTCACAGCAGTGTGAATTAAATGCCAAATATGTTAGAAAAATATAATAGTGTTTAGTCATTGACATGACCTCCGAAACAAGTGCATTACGTACTGATTGCATTTTGTAAACAACTTACAGAAAAAAAACAAGTGATTTATAAGTGATTACACGATAATACAGTACAGATAAAAGTGTGTATTTCTTGTGTGTTTTTAATCGTCTCAAAGTTGAATACAATTCATGCTATCAGATAATGCCAGGAAGTGAATTAAACATGGTTAGAAGGTTTGAAGTATAGTTGCAAAAACTCTTGATGTAGTGCTCCTCGTACAAAGCGGGAGGTAGCTGCGTGAATGAGTATAATAAACAAAGTAATTCTACTTTGGGCTTTGGTATATTTAATTAATAAGGAACTATACACATGGACAAACTATGCCATTAAGAAATGGGGCTACGCCAGCTTCACCATTTGGTCACCAACGATATACTTACTAGTACATATTTTGCTGGTTTAGAATGAGAAGTTCGTAATCACAAAATTAGTATTATTAAATGGTTCAAGTACTATATTTGGCGTATTATTACATGCATATCAATAGCATGTAATTATTAAAATTATTGTATGACATTTCATTGTTTGAACTTCATATGATTGCCTTTTCATTGAACAATATTAAATGTAGGACGAGAACAATTATTTGATACCACCTACCCAGGTAGTATACATTCGGTTTTTATTGATCAGACTTGTATTCGAATGTGCTGAATAAAATTAAATTAAAGATAAAATGCCATGCTCATCATGAATATAGAAGACTATAGTTATCACTCAAACCATGCAGGGAACGGGTGTTATTGAAAATATCATAAGGAGCCTAAGGAACTCGCTGACAAAATCGTGACATGTGAATGATAAAAGTAAACATTGAAATCGACACCAGTTTAACAAGAAACTGCGTTTAAGTTTACTGGGTTTGTATGGTAAGTATTTAGTTCAATAGGTTGCAATTCGATTAGATTGATTAAATAAAAATATAATGTAGGTGCATATAACAGATATTAAGGCGTAAAATGTTTGTTTCTGATTACCCAATACCAAATTCTGAGATCGAAAAAGATGCGGTATCCGAAATAATTATCCGAAAAAGTGATATGTCGTATTTTTTTTATAGTTGTCTTACCTATGACAACGCTTTGAACGAGCATACAAGATACCGATAATTGCATTATTATACAGTGCATATTGTTTGAATAATTACAAAATATGTTATTACCCATATCAATCCCAAAGGTAAATAGCTTTGGACACATGTTCCAAAACTTGGTTACGGATAGCCTCATTGCTCGATTCTATATTGGCCAGTTATTTGAAGTCACTCCACTAAAACGAAGACGTGCACTACCTATATATCGCTGGCTTAGAATGAGAAGGTGGTTAGTGCCACCTACGACCTTATAAGAATAATGTATAACGTTATTGGAAATCTACACCATAAGGCGCTTCTAATGAGCCTATTTTCATGAAAATCGAAAGTTGTCATGTTGACCAAACTGAAGTTGAAAAAGCTTATTTTACCATTAGTAAAGAGTGATTGTCAGACAGTTTTTCTTGTTTTCTCAAAATTTTGATTTTGTAGTTACGACCTTCTCATTCTAAGCCAGCGATATCTACATTGTTTATTACACCAGAAACCAACGCATATTATACATACTTACATGATACTAGAATAAAATATCTATCATTATATGTGTTTTATATCTAAAAAAACGGCGACACCAAAACACTTTTAAAATTATTCATACTTGTATTTTATATCTACAAAAAAAAACGGCGAGACCTAAACATTGTTAAAATTATTCAATAATCCATAGATTGTTAATACATACTATAATAAGCGATAATCTATGAGGGCTTATGTAAGATTACATATATCTTATACTTGGTACCAGAGATTGGGGTTGACAAACACTAGATAACTATTTAAAAGCCACTTTGATTAAACGAACTTTACATTGATTGAGGTTACAGTTTTTAAGTCTTCGGAATCATCAATAAATTACGATCATCTTTAAAGAAATTTTTTGGCAATAAGTAAATGAGCGTGATAACTTTCAAGGGCTACTCGAAATATACCACATGGAGCATATTACAAAATTTGGGACCAAAACCGTGTTTACTTCGATTTTGTCAGATTTCCGGTTTTCACAGAGTCCGATTTTCACAGACTAGGTTAAAAGTTTGCTTCGAGTTTTATTCAAATTTCTTTAATTTTTACAAATGTAATAAAAAGACACACACAAATGGCTGAATGAGCCGAACAAATCGTTGTTTTGCGACAAAAAAAAACACAATTATCTAGAAAAAAAGGTAAAGAAATCTGAACATGAGTGGGATAAACCATACGAACTATTAAAGTATAAAGCCGAAAGAAAAAAGATAAAAATTGTCATACAAACCGCGTATTTGGGTTGCACGTACCTTATTGCTAAGAGTGTTTATTGGTTATGAAATATGCGGAAATGTTATTGTACGTGTTTTACTCGTATTTATAGTTTTCCATAACATAAAAGATACAAAAATACATACTTCGCTGCAATCCATGTTGGTATATAATTTCCAATGTTTCGAGAATGTAAGTTTGGCTATATGAACACTGATCAAGTGTCGGGTTATTTCATTAATTAATACGACAAACCTGTAAGAATTGATCGTTTCAATATAAAGTCTACCCAAGTGACAAGATGATTTTACTAAATTGATCAAACTTTTCAAGAATTTCCGCTCTAATTTTAAAACAGCCTAATGAGGATTTGCATTCCTTAAAATGAATGTCCATGTAACAACAATGTTCGTTTATCTGCTTAGATGATGAGAATTGTCCCTTATATAGGACCTACAGGACATAACAAATTGGTGTATTAGGTTTGAAATGAAGAAAGAAATACCTTATGTCAGTAGCACAAAGTCCAGCATTTGTTAAATTATCTATTTCCATATAACGTTTCTATTTCTATAAACACCGTGACTAATCAACAATAGTGCAGTCAAACTTTTGTTGACACGACTATAATAAAATCAGGATTTCAATAAGAAACTTATTTTACTGTCCATTTATTAAGATAGACCGACGTTAAATATTAGAACCTGAGGGTAGCCAATAATTATACATTTGTCATATACGCTTGTAGTCCAGAATTGGTTCTGTATCGAGGGTTGTTCGCAAGACTGTAGTAACTGCTCTTAAAGTATTTTAGCAGTTAGTACAATCTTACGAGGTATACCCTCTATGTACAGACATATAGGCTTATTATTTATAGTACTTTTATGTACATGCACTAAAACATCTATACATGGTATTATATGGAAATCAACCACAGAAACTCTATAATCAATTAATAATACCTTAGATAGTCGAACTCGATATAAAATATAATAAATTCATTGTTAACACCAATTGGAGAAATATTAAAAGGTACACTTGTTAATACTGTTTACATGTCCATGTTAATCTTGGAGAATGAATGTGTCCATTGTTATGATTCCGGGAGGTTTTGATGAATCAGTCCAAGAACTTAAGGTTTGTTCTTAAGTCAAACGATCACCATTGTGCTCATGTGGGACTAACGTGTAATTCTAACATCGTAAAAGCTGACGTGGAAAGAATTAGTCACAATGGTTCAAAGAAGGACCAAACTTGTATTATGGTCATGTGATAAGAAATATGTTCGTTTGATTATTTCTTTATATCATTAAACTGATTGGTATGTTATTTTTGCTGTTGTTAGCGGAGAGTATCTCTTTTAATCACATGAAAATCACCAAGCCTCATAACCCGACATTGTGCTAACTTGTCCTGGGACATCACTTACGGATGCAATGCGTGTCTAGCAATGGAGTTTAACAAGTACAAGTTCAACAACCGCTTGGTACGTCACGTCCTTGGTTCGAAACATAACCCCTAAATGAATAACAATAAGCACAAAAAGCCCCCCCCTCACAAATTAGTATAATAGAGGGTGCTTCATCGCAATCGTGTCATATAACATAATTAAATGACATTATGATAAAAATGATGTTATTAGATCAAGTTGACGTATGTTGTTCAGCAAATTTGTGTGGCATTGTACAGCATGTTCATTTCACTGCCATTTGAATCAATTTCAACATTAATAAAATGAAATAGTACAATGATAAGACGTTTTACAATATAGGATATGTTATATCATGCCTAGTTTTCCAACAAAGCTCACTTAAGAAGCGTGTGGTATTACAAATCATGTTTAATATCAAACCCTTTAAAAACTGATTTGATATAATATACTTGTTGAGTGTTTGTAATAAGTTTATATAAATGCATCAAATTTCAATCTTTTAATTATTTCTGGACCTGGTACTGGGGTTACTTAATAATTAATTGTCAAAATGAATAAAAAGTCCGACTCAATTTATTAATTTTTGTTTTATTATCTCGCTTAATAACGGTTAATTATGTCTGTCATTTATTAATATATTTGTAATTGAAATGTTACTGTCGTTATAGGGTACCAAATAAATATGAAATGAAATTTCAATTTGTGACACTGGCCTCCATGGGGTACTGTATACATGCATCCTTGAGATTTCACGCCCGTCCGAAATCAAAGCTCGACATAAGTTCATACTTATTTATTTTAGCTCGATTGTGAAACAGGTTTTCTTACAGTCCAGTTAGAATAAAAATACAATGACACAGTGGAACAGTCCACTAGTACGGTGTAAAAACAAGTATTAAAGCTTGTACCAACAGTTCAATACCAAACTAAACTCGTTTTAATCTTGTGGGTATACTTTAACTGTCAGAATACCCTTACTGCACTATAATTGTAATAATCACTGTCGACACCTAATTCCTGATGTTACCTATCACCACGGGATGTGAGAATCCCTTTAATGCTGAGCATCAAGCAAGCGGTTAATTAGTTTGATCATATATGATTGCCAATAACAAACCAAAACAACACAACTTAGTTAAAAGTACCAAAACTTAGTTTCGGCTCGCCACCATCAAGTCCAGCTTGATATTCATCTGGCGATATAGGTTTGAGGCACTTTCATGCAGAGCTAACAATGTTTACAAAAAAAAATTCCGTGTGTCTTTCTGGCTCTTCCCTGTCCAATGTATTATCTTTTTATCGGGATAAGGGACAATATTGAAACTGAGATTTAGAATTTTGAACGGAAAAAAGCTAAACTATTGACTTATCATATATAGCAATTTAATGCGACTGTGGTCGATTATCAAAACAATCAAAGGGATAAGACAATTGTGCCAGATTAAGTATGTGTCTACCAATATCAGAAGAAAGTATAACATCGTAAGACAACGTTACATTATATAACTAAAGGTCATATTGTTTCCCGATGACATCACCCCGATCTATTGGAGTATATTGATGACAATAATAATATAAATATTTGTATCGCTATCGTTAATATTCATTTTGTTTTGTGTATGTTGATAAAGTTGTACAAAGGATACTAGTATGCCAGATAGGTAGGTATCAATGTAATGTTGTATATCTGACAGTAAATAACATAACTTAGTGATAGGAGTATGTCTAATAACTACATGTTATACATTTGTATACCCTCAATTGTATTACAATGCTAACTTTGTCACTATGTTATCATACGTACAGAGTTGTGCTTGCATTAATTCATACGACGGGTCAACCAATTAGTGGCTGCATGATGATGTAGGCCCTAATATAAATAAGTATCTAGAAAATACAGTCCCTGAAAGTTCCTTATCAAACCCTTTAATGACACAATTCACTTCACGTTTATCACCTCCTACACCACTGGTGATATCAACATATTCTTAAAGTTAATGACAAAACGGACAAGGAAAGTAACACTCAATGGAAACAGCAGATTACAAAACGGACAAGGAAAGTAACACTCAATGGAAACAGCAGATAACAAAATGTACAAGGAAAGTAACACTCAATGGAAACAGCAGATAACAAAATGGACAAGGAAAGTAACACTCAATGGAAACAGCAGATAACAAAATGGACAAGGAAAGTAACACTCAATGGAAACAGCAGATAACAAAATGGACAAGGAAAGTAACACTCAATGGAAACAGCAGATAACAAAATGGACAAGGAAAGTAACACTCAATGGAAACAGCAGATAACAAAATGGACAAGGAAAGTAACACTCAATGGAAACAGCAGATAACAAAATGGACAAGGAAAGTAACACTCAATGAAAACAGCAGATAACAAAATGGACAAGGAAAGTAACACTCAATGGAAACAGCAGATAACAAAATGTACAAGGAAAGTAACACTCAATGGAAACAGCAGATAACAAAATGGACAAGGAAAGTAACACTCAATGGAAACAGCAGATAACAAAATGGACAAGGAAAGTAACACTCAATGGAAACAGCAGATAACAAAATGGACAAGGAAAGTAACACTCAATGGAAACAGCAGATAACAAAATGGACAAAATACAATACAAAAGCGATAATTGAGCTTAGAGAATATGCGCAAGTCAATCTGTGTTTCACATCTTGGAAATTCCGTTAACACCACTGAGGAGACAAAAACAGGGGCTCACTTTTGAACCAATGTACAGTCTATTGTCAGCAACATGTTTGACAGAAACGATAGTAATAGGTGAATAATTTTCATGAAATGTATGGTGCCCTAGCCACAGTCATCACCAGTCAGTGTTGGAGAGGCAAGAAATACTAGTAGAAGCCATTGCAACTTTGCTTGAAATTTCAATCTATTATGAATATGCATGGTTTCAAACAGTGTGTTTTAAATTGGAATTTCAAGTGATTATTTTCTTATTTAACACTAAATGACCGGAATGTACCAGTTTGACGGTAGTTTCTAAGGCATGCTCATTTACACGTTACTTGTACATAGTACCCAGTCATACCAAAGTAACAAATGACTCTAATATGTCACTTGGTCACTGTGTCGAGTATCAATCATTGAACAATTGTATGTCAAGTCCATGGTTAACGTCACCAATGTAAGAATTTGCTAAACAACATTTTATACACATGGTATTCGTGTGTTTGACACTCTAGCAGATAAGCAATATGACGGAAATACAACATCTTCCTGACGTTGTGTCACGTACACAGAGAAAACAGTGTTCATTGTCGTATATATCATCTAGGGGGTATGAACCACTAGTCAAAATCTTGCTGTCAAACCACGTAGTAGTGAGAGGGTGGGTAGCATTTATGTAAAATTCCATACCGCGACCAAGAAACGAACAAGATCGACACACGATTACGAGATAAATCAAGCTAAGCACTTTTGATTACATGTCACAGTTGAATGTATTGTCACATTCTTATAATAGACAAACATCACATGCATCTTTAATAAATACTGGATAATAATTTATACGCCCATGTCGCCCATGTTGCGCAATTTGGAGGTTTCAGTACGTGTGTGACTCATTTCTCAAGAAAAAACATGGCTGAATCATGCAACCAACATCGTTCTCTGTCTTATAATATGAAACATGAATTGCTTACCGCGCAAAACGGTAACAATTATTCGGCCAAAATGAAACTACTACATGTTTTTTACTTAACCTCTACCTGTCAAATACACGAATAGCCGGAATAAGAGCGATATATTATAAACAATCTAGAATCACAATGTTGACTACACAAATACCATCCACAAAGCAGCACTCAACGGAAACAGAGGAGGAGCTGTCTTGAGATTACAAAAGCAACATTATACTGGACTCCAAAGATGCAAACAGACATAGTAACAAGAACAAGAATTGCAATGAACAGTTAACTAATGTAGGCATACTGATAAACATTATTTTAGTAAATTTCCTTCGTTTGTGTGAACGCAAAGTTAGACAATACTAGTACATAATTATAAGACGTCTGAATTCAGGGTTTCTGCTTTTGTATCGGCATTGGCAAATGTCGAACGAGTAAGACTTATTTAGCTTCGCCACCGGGATAAACCATTTGGACGAGCATTTGGGCAATGTCATTGGGGGCTTACTCGTTTAATATGTACCTAACCTCTCATACAATATTATGAAACACTGTCGTTATATCATACACAGTTACAGTATGTGTAGGACCTTACGCAGCTTTCCAACAGCACCCAATTGTATAAAACTTGGTTAAATATGAACCATGGTTAAAAGTTAACCACGTTTATACAATTGGGTGCAGCCATGTGAGCTTCGTTTCAGGAAACAAAGGTACCAAAAAGTATTTAAAGCTACGATTACAAAACCATTTACCATAAAAGCACCTTATGGTAAATAATAAATACGAATACACGAATACGAAAATATATTTTGCATAAAGCATAACAATAATATGTACAAATACATAATATATAAAGTCTGCGTATGTATCTACATACGTTTGATCGCCTGTAAACAAAGTTTGATGTGACCAGTCAATGAAAATAGGGTTTAGAAACGATTGACCAAAGAAAACAGGTTTTATAAACGTTTGGCAAACGAAAATGGCGGGTGTACGATACTAGTCTTAGTACCCTCAAACCATACTCAATCCAAAGCTACCGCTTCGAATGTGTCGTTGTTATTTTCATGTTAAAGTAAATAAATTATATATCAGATATGATCCATTTACACCCCTCATCTTCCTGATAATGTGTTATAATTAAATACGTGACTTCGTTGACAAACCAATATCTGTTTAAATCCGGATATGTGGAACTAGGACCTATTATAGTAATTAGTTATACCCCGCGACCATTGTCGAAGGTTTAACACATTAAATGTCACCTCGCCCACTTATAAGCAGTCTAATTTATTTTTTAATTTATTATATGATAACCTCGTACATTTAATCGAAGTGATATACGGGGTATATTTAATTTTATTTTTCTTACAAATGGGTATAGCTATAGGTCTGCATTCAGCGTCTGCCATGGCGTGTGTCGTCAAATGTCGCTTTGTCCATTTTGCTGGGTTATTTGAGATTTAATGAAAATAGAGTGACGACATACTGGCAATTGGAAGATCCATGCATTATGATTAATCCATATTAAATATGGCAGTTGATTTTTACAGTGACATAACATACGGTAAAAACAACCTTTATGGCATTTGTTAATGCAATTGTAAAAGTCTTGTCATTTTTATTTTGATATCAAGCAGTTTTTACATCTTCTAAATATGATTTGGCTCCTAAAATTGATTATAATGATAACCAAACTCAAATAGTCAATCAAAACTCAGTATTCGTCATTTTGACGGGAGCCACTTTCATTTAATACTAGCAATTCGAATGTGCATATAGCAATCTTGTTTTTCAAAAAAGCATTTACTGCATCGATTCTGTGGTTTGTGGTCGTCTACAGACTCTAACTTCAGCTGTGTTTCACCTGACTGAGGCAACGGCTGGTCGAGGAAGTCGGCATGTTTAATGGTGCTATGTTAAGTTTTTTACTTTCTTGATTGAGACTTTCGTGATCTGCTGTTTCTGTTAAGTGTTGCATTACCTGTCCGATTATTGATACCATTTTGTACATTAAGTACACGATGTATTATTTTGTCAGTAAAGATTACTAGTTAGCCTAATTTGATAATTCTATTTTCGGTGATCTTAATTATACCATAGATTATGATGGATTAGAAAATTAAACTAAATATTACATGCACTGAGTATGTACAAAGGTATCAGTTGTGTAACAGGTGACAAGTACATGGGGAACACGCGCCTTTGTTCTAAGCGGCATTTGAACCAAATATGGTCCAGGCCAATAAAAGGTCAATATCAATTAGAACAGTTAATCGTTCAAATGAAAATCTTTGTTCAGTAGATATAAGAGAAAGGATTAAGTTCAAAACAAAATGTTTAGCATAACTTTTGTAAATATTACATACCGGATTAAGTATATGCACCAATAGATAGGATGTGTGTTTAAAGTGTATATAGCTATATATATATATTCTAACAGTCATTCAATGTCAAAATAATTACTTACATCGTTTTTAGTATGATACTAGATAAACTTAATTGCAAATTAAAACTTTGGATGAGTTCCGTGTACTTTGATTCAATCGTCTAAAATAGACTATTCTTATAGTTTCATAGGGTGTTCTAGAACACTTTTGTACGAAAATGGACAGTTTGCATGTCCAATAAATCACAGAGAGAGTTCCTGTTAAAACAGGAGCGAAAAAATGATGTAATGGAGATGAAAGCATAATTGTTTTTCAGTTTTTGAAAATTTTTATAAAAAAGCATCTTCCGATATAGCTCTATACACTTTAAGGAAATTATTTTAAAGTAGTCAAAAAATCACACCACGTGAATGTTACTCAGAATCTACTTTTAATGACGACTTAGTATTCATACAAGAGGTTTCTCTAAAAGCTCCAGTACATTGAAATAGTTGAAATAGCCAAAATTGATGTATTTTTTAAACAATAAGCAATATCAACAACATTAAACGTCTTTGATACATGTATGTCCCACATTGGACTTGAACAGACAACCTTCCGCTCTCGAGACCGTTGTCATAACAACCAGAAAACATGGCCAGTAATTACGTTTAATTAGAAACTAGCAGGTATTTAATAGTACATGTAATATAGGTCTAGTTAAGCGTATTATGTCTATTTTTGAAAATATAATTAATTATTCAACCACCAAACACATAATAGTCAACATATGCAACCAGTGCATATATTCCACATCGTCAGAATGGTGTGTTCAAACTATTTCCAAAATTATTCGAGTCGAATGTTTTTTATCATTATTACTTTAGTATTAGATCTAGTACTTTAGCTAACGTACGTAACATCATGTACAAAAGCCCTAAATGCATATCCAACATTCTTTATATTTTAATACAGTTTGGTATATTTATCTAGCTCTATGTTTCGAACAATTTTTATCATCGCTATTTTCTTAAGGTTTGATATAAAGGCATGTTCGAAATTTATCCAAAGTTGATCAAAACGTTACCATATTTTGTTATATTACGCATACTTTTATGTTGCCACGCAATAAAAACTATATTATCTTCTATGATAATACCCATCTCTGATAACTAAAGAAGTTTCCACTTACCTAAATCACAAAATCTTCACCTCGTCTCTTCCTTATATCATCCAGGGTTAACAAATCTGTACAGTTTGTGACATTTACTTCGTACCCACAGAATTTATCACCTTCATATTAAGCGTCCAGAGACGTAAATAATTGAATCTTCGACTTCGTATCAATTTGATATTAATATCAATAAAATATCAATTTCGGAAAGTAATAAATTCCCTTAAATTGTAAATCCATTTAAACGTGATCTCTCATGGTGAAATTATCGTCGAATTGGCAAGATTTTTTAAGTAATGCTTTTAAGATAAAGCATCGTTTATAAATTTGAGACGGTTTAACATTTCATCTGACAGCGAACTTATTTGCTTGAACGATGTAACGTGTTATTAATTAATAGCCTCATTTATATAATGATTTAACTGTACTGAGTAATTCTATTATACAGATGTACATGCAATATTTCACCGCAATATTTCGTCTTAATTTCTTAAATCGAGATTAATTTAATCGGACAATGGAACACTAGGCAGTAAGTCTAGATGGCTATCAACAAATGGGCACTAGGTAATATTAAGGCAATCCTAGATGGCGTGAAAACTAAACACTTGGAATAGGCCGAACAGAATAGAACAAAGATCGTATCGATTTATTTGTAATTAATACGATTTTGATTTCATTATGCTACGGTCACATTTGCCTTACGAGCTCCATGCGAGCTCCGTACGAGTTGATTTTGCTGAACTCGCACGACGTCCGTACGGAGTCCGTACGGTGCTCGTACGGATATTGATACTCGTACGAGTATCGTACGGATTTTTTCGACTCGTAGAGGTCTCGTCGACATGGTAAAACTTTTTCACCGAGCTCCCGAGTTGTCTACGAGCTGTCTACGAGCTCGTATATATTTTGAGTCAGACGTATTTCGCACGGGACTTTAACGGTCAACGTCATAGGATTAGATAGTGAACAGTATAACAGCAGTTATGTCAACAATGTTAATTGTTATGTGTATATAACAATATGTTATAGACAATATATTGAAATTTCGAAACATTTTTCTATATCGAATTGTTGATACATGTGTTAAACTGATATTGTGTCAATGCTGCATCTGTGATCCGGTACAAAGATAATTATAACGTATCGATTTAAAAAAAACAAAAACATAAATTAGGTAATGAAATCCAAATTTAATACATAATTATAATTATGCCCTTCAATTTTAACATCTGATATTTTTTGAATATATAGCTTTTAATACAAAACAAATATTAAGTGTAATGATTAGTATATTTATACAAAACAATAAAATGACTATTTACTTTGATATACATTGCCTATGTTTGTTTTGGTTGAAGCTGAGGGGAAAAATGATTGGTTAGCATATCCAGAACGAAATACAGGGTGCTGACAGATTACAAATGCGTGTAGGTCTATGATTCTAGGTGGCCGGGTTTATCCATGATGTGACAAGTCTGGCCATCCAATATGGCATGTTCGGCACCCAGTAACTTTATATGTCATTGTTTGTATGACTGTTTATAAAATAGAATCAGGTATGAGCAGAGGTCTACAGGGAAGACTGGACTTTCCCAACCGAGTTGTCTTTAAAATAAAGGTATTGTTGTTATATTATAATAATGACGCTACTAGCTTTTGAAAGATGTATTGAAATGATTTTAATAAGACTCAACGTGTAAGTACGTCTACAAGTCTTTTAACATGTGGTATAATCAACCATTCGGGTGACACTCAGACTGTGGTCACGTGGGTAATTCTCTAGAATACGGATCGACAAGTCCATCAAAGGTTTTAATCTCGACCGGGACAATGGTCTTTCGGAAATCATTTCATTGTTTCCACCCAACTAGAAATGGATTAGTTGGTAAACTCAGAGATGGTCTACACCTAAAACGTTATAGAAATCAAGTTGTACATTCGAAAAGGCTAGGTCCCACATGCCGTTTAACATTCTGCCTCTTCCATCTTCCCGTGTATCCGCTAATATGAACCCGATGATGATTGATGATCGCACAGACACCGACCGATGAGTAGCAACGTATATTTTTAATATACTTTAAATGACCCTGGCCGCCGTCACTCGATGCTACACAATCCCCCGATCTGCAGCATGACAACGTTCGGCTTCAGCCAAATTAGCCAAAATGTACGCCGACCGTTCATTGTATTATGAAGATGTCCAACCGGTTATTTTGCAAGGTCCGACTAACACAAGAACATAAAAGAACACAAGACGTACTCGTCTCCTAATGTAAGATGGCCAAATTTTCCAACATTCCAAATACAATTTGTTTAATGTCGATCAAGAAGTAATTAAACGTTTTTTCCTTGCATTTATTAACATGACATGAAAATTCCATCATTCTTTAATCATCTTACATATAATAATAACTAAAATTAGGTAATGTCAGCTTCCTTGTGAGTTGTCTACTTCAATAATACCTACGAGCTCGTAGACTACTCGGGAGCTCGGTGGAAAATTTTCACCGAGCTCCCGAGTCCTCTACGAGTTACGAAAATCCGTACGATGCTCGTAAGAGTTTACCATGCCCGTACGGACCCCGTACGGACTCCGTACGGGCTTGCTAAATTTCGACTCGCACGGAGCTCGTACGACTAATGTGACCAGGCGAAAATCAAATATGTCGAAAAATAAAATTCTTCTCGCACGGAGCTCGTACGGTCATCGTGCGGACACCTTACGGACACCGTACGGACATCGTACGAGTGACTTGCGAGCTGCGATTGACCTACGAGTACCTTGCGAGCCCCGTACGATCTCCGTACGAGCGCCGTGCGATCTCCGTACGAAAATTACGACGTCCGTACGGACCTCGTACGAGATATTCTCTTTTAATCCTACGAGGTCCGTACGAGCTGTGACCAGAAGCTAAGAACCTAAAATATGTTTAGGATTTGAAATATTTTGGACTCGTAGCCTACTCGTACGAGTTGATAAATCCGTACGGACATCGTAGGGCAAATGTGACCGTAGCATTAGGCAATAAACACGCTCACTTATATTATAACTATGCCGTTATCGGATCAACAAGTATTGCATTGTACGTATACGTAAATATGATTTTTACTATACGCTCGTATGCTTTTCGTTGAAAACAGTTTACTAGTATTGGTGTAGGTTTTTTCTAACGTATCATTGTTCAATTTATAATAATAAAATGCCATTTAAGTTTCATTGAAACTCGAATCTAGGTTTCTGTAGACAGGTAAGCCATATTTGCTGATAAGCCAAACTATCGTCGAACATACAGTAGTTTTTGGTAGGCCAAGTTCGTTGCATAGCACCAAATGCTGGGACTTGGGCATTTCATTTTCTTTTTCGGTTATATGTGTGGGCTTGTTTGTCGCGCATTTGTGATGTCGTTTATGTTTTCTGTGCTCGGTTTGTTGGGTTGAGTGTTGCCTTCCCTGTCCGAGTTCCTCATATATTTTAACCATTGCACGATATTATTTTGTGATGACATATTCGGACATCCGCCATACTCGAAATACCAATGGTGACGATTACAAACGACGAGGAAACACTTCTATTTCAGAAGGAGTTACACTACTATATGTATACGGTCTACATTAGAAATCAATCTCCCTAATATTTGGTCACAAATGCAATACATGCACTGTCTCCTGATCGGGCGTGATGGGGTTTTGCCTACTTGGTCGGCGGTACTAAGCCGACTTCGTTGTATTTTGGACCATCAGGCTGTGTCAGAAATTTTTTTATGCCTCTAATGAAATATGCTTTGCAACTCATCGGTCGACGTCCGCACGATGCCTAGACACAAAGGGCACATATCGCAGACACGGACATTGCACAGGGTCCGGAGTGAGTTGTGACTTAGGCTTTTACCAGATTAACACAATACCTGTATGTTTGAAAGTTTCAACTACGTTGTACGATAATACACAAATGTCAAATGTGGCACACGTGCGGTGTCTCTTGTAAATCGGCATTTTAACACTTTATCTCCTGATCACTGCCATGAGTATGTGTTTCTATTTTTTGTATTTAAAAAACGACTTATCAGTTTAAAGGCTTACATTTACATGTAACACAGCGTGTTGTAAACGAAGAGATACTTAAGTGTTTTGAATTTCTTATTTTTTAAATTTTTGATAAGCATTTGTTTTGAAATAATCGTAAACTGAAATTTTCCCCATAGCTTTGTAGGACATAATGGATGTACAATGGCGTATAGTATAGTGCCAAAAGTGAATGTTTATCAAATCGGAATCGATCATTTCTCATTATTCGTCATTTTGACCGGGGACACTTTCATGCAGATCAAGCAAATTTATTCTTTTTGTGTCTATTGTGCTCATTATCCCTCCTTGCATTTTTACCATAAAAATATCGTGGATGTGGCTACATGGTTATACAATTTCTTGGTTATTTGGATATTTGTCTTTTTACTTCTGGCCCGTGTGTTTTGTATGTGGCATTTTGTGCTCTGCTGTTTATGGTAAATGTTGCTTTCAGCAGGTACTCCCACTTTCACAGCCCGATGTTATTATCTTTATGAAAACGTTCACTCGCCCTTGACGCGGAACTGTTTTCCACCAGTGTTCTAATTCGGAATCTTTCTAAATGAAAAATCACTCAGTAGTATCAAGATTGCCATATCGGCCAAACTGGTAGTACAAACATCATTGACAAAAAAGGGTTGTAACTCTGATTAACTGAAATGTTGTACATGAGGGATTACCTCCCTTTTAAAATATTTTAACTGTCGTGTGTGCATTTGTTACCACAGCGTATAGTCAAATCACTGTATGACATATAGGATCACTATAAAATGCAACTTGTATCATTTATTGCTATTGAAAGTACATGCAAAATCTAATCACTGTAAGGCTTATCATTCAACTTGTATTCCTTATTGTCAGGCATCGACACGTTTATACAGTGGTTTCTGTAGAAGAAGATCAAAATGGATTACATGCATACACATTCGACATCTGCAATCCAGGACCGCATCCTATTCATGAACCTATTTTCATGAAAATCGAAAGAGGTCGACCTGTTGGTCAAACTGAAGAAGAAAGAATCTTTTTCGAGGAGAAAAAGAGTAATGTTAGTTTGCAGACATATTTTTCTTGTTTTTGTTTTAGAAAAGATAAGCACGCATTACGTTATTCCTCTATAAGTGGATTCTGCATACTATTGCAAACACACATGCGCTTAGTGGAACTTCATCGTACGGCAATTCAAGTCATATTATGCGGTTCTTTATAAATAAAACTTAGCACAACATTGTGTCTCAACACTTTAATTCACACATTACACACGGTTTCAAACAAAACGACATTAAAGTGGGGGTAAATACCCGGTATTATGCAGAACAAATGCTTTCATGTCGCTTTAATTTGAAACAAATCAACAGCAATGCCCGTATAAACACGTGGCAACATTAACAATTTACATTTAATCATTTATATACACTTAAAACATTTTTATGTCCAGTATCAAGTAAAACTCCACCTACTTTGGAAACAAACTCTTTTTTTAACTTCCACATTTGCCTTAGTATTGCCTCACTACTGAATGATTAGCAATAAATTCCGGACAACCCGTAAAGAACAAACCGTAACGTCAAAGTTGACATTACTGTAACAGTTGCATCTGGAATTATTCCCTATTGTACGGGACATATTTCAACCAAACGTTTAATCGCATTTCACATATTAGATACATGTATTTACTTTACCAACAGAACCATACAAAGGATTTCAAACCATTGTATAATGATACAACAATTGCAAGACGAGTGAATATCTTATAACAACGTCTTTTTACAAACAATGACGCCAAATGATATTATACAAATCACCGAAAAATATTGTTTAAAATATTTAAACAATAATAGGAGAGTTGTTCCTATTCATGGTGGGTCTGTAATTTTGAAAGCATTGCTTTCTCAGGAAATGTGAACACTGCTGTAAGACTGGCTTGACGTTGACGTCTCTTGCCCCTCAGCTCCAGCAATTTATCATGACGCCTGTCTTCCAATGCCTTTGTAACAAGGGTCTTTAACTGGTTGATGGCGTGGACGTCATGATCGTTTTCCGAGTTCATATCCCGCCTCCGCCTCTTCATAGATTTCCGGTACGCCACTTTATATTCTCTGTAAAATATCACATTAATATATTGATATGATGCAATTCCTTATAATGTCAGCAACGCTGGTTGACAAAATACAAAACGCACCCGCCATTGCAAGACAGCCAAATAAACAGCATATAGCTGCAAGCACCAGGAATTCCCCGCCATAGAGCAGCACCAACCTGTCCATATTATACGGAATACCGTTAGGGCCATCGTGGTTACACATTAAAATCCAGAGGGCGACAATGCGAAAGTGCGATAGTACGATGGCGACAATGCGATAATACGATGGCGACAATGCGACAGTACGATGGCGACAATGCGACAACGCGATAGTACGATGGCGACAATGCGATAGTACGATGGCGACAATGCGACAACGCGATAGTACGATGGCGACAATGCGATAGTCATATCGTACTGTCGCCATCGTACTATCGCATTGTCGCCATCGTACTATCGCGTTATCGTACTGTCGTCATCGTATTATCGCATTGTCGCCATCGTACTATCGCATTGTCGCCATCGTACTATCGCACTGTCGCATTGTCGTCATCGTACTGTCGCATTGTCGTCTATCGCCTTCCGGTACACATGCGCACATCGTATTTTTTCCTAGACGCGCCGTTTGATGTTACATTTTTCGCGTTTTTTTCCCCAGTACCTGTTGGAAATACATGTACAGTACTTCAAATCCGTCATTTGTGAAATATGGAAAGCCATGACTGTCTTACGACGAAACTGTCTGCTTATATGCGGCACATACCTTATTATATGCTTAAGTGTAGGCCTACTGTAACTTGTGCAGTAAATACTTATTTATTTGATGTACATTTTAATTTTTCAATAGAAAGTCCATATGTTGGATGCATACATTCATATTTTGGAATAAAATCATCTTATATGTGGTGGTTTCGCCATTATGAGATGGTTTGCGTATTTCCAGACAATACACCTGTAATGTAGCCTGTGCAGTTCGAAATAACACAATTCAAAGTGTGTGAAAACCAAAAATAATCTAAGGACAGCATACACCATATACAATGTACTAAGCACCGCATGTAATGCTCTGGACATCCCATATAAGGAAACTGTTTATGCAGGCAGATTCACTGCATATATATGAGATGTGGCATACAAAGTTGTTAGAAAGAGAACCACCGCGTATAATAAAACAAATGGCTACCACATAAATTTCATTTTGCTCATCATAAAATGTAAACATCACATTATATAGAGCTTCTATTGCTGCATATTTTGATCTATATATCACAAAAAATGTTTGATGTATATAAAACGGAATACCGTTAGGGCCATCGTGGTTACACATTAAAATCCAGAGGGCGACAATGCGATAGTGCGATAGTACGATGGCGACAATGCGACAATGCGATGGCGACAATGCGATAGTACGATGGCGACAATGCGACAACGCGATAGTACGATGGCGACAATGCGATAGTACGATGGCGACAATGCGACAACGCGATAGTACGATGGCGACAATGCGATAGTCATATCGTACTATCGCCATCGTACTGTCGCATTGTCGCCATCGTACTATCGTGTTGTCGCATTGTCGCCATCGTATTATCGCATTGTCGCCATCGTACTATCGCATTGTCGCCATCGTACTATCGCGTTGTCGCATTGTCGCCATCGTACTGTCGCATTGTCGCCATCGTACTATCGCGTTGTCGCCATCGTATTATCGCATTGTCGCCATCGCGTTGTCGCATTGTCGCCATCGTACTGTCGCATTGTCGCCATCGTACTATCGCGTTGTCGCATTGTCGCCATCGTACTGTCGCATTGTCGCCATCGTACTATCGCGTTGTCGCCATCGCGTTGTCGCATTGTCGCCATCGTACTGTCGCATTGTCGCCATCGTACTATCGCGTTGTCGCCATCGTATTATCGCATTGTCGCCATCGTACTATCGCGTTGTCGCCATCGTACTATCGCGTTGTCGACTATCGCCAATCGACTACTGAGTCCAAATACTAGGTTTCATCGACTCAATACAAGGAATAATCCTGTGAAGTTTGACTAACCTTGCTCAATGTAAGGTCATGTGACCTTGACCTTTTGCCTACTAACCCCAAAGTGTAGGTTTCATCTACTTAATACAAGCAATCATCCTATGAAGTTTGAATACCTTAGGTCAAAGTAATCTCCAGTTATTGAGCCAAAATCCTTTTCTATCATAAGGTCACAGTGACCTTGACTTTTCGACTGATAAGTATCATCTACTGAATATAAGCAATAATGCTATGAAGTTTCACTTCCATTGGTCCAATTGTTCATTAGTTATTTAGCTGCAACTGTGTTTTAATGTAAGGTCACAGGGACCTTGACCTTTGATCTACTGATTTCAAAAACATTAGGCTTCATCTACTTAATACAAGCAACCATCCTGTTAAGTTTGACTACCCTAGGTCAAGGCAATCTCTAGTTATTGATCAGAACAAAAAGGTCTACGGACCGGCCCATCAACATTTGCTAAACAGTATACCCCCACTTCCTTTCAGTTATTATTCACAGAGTTATCTACTCGCGCCTTTTGATGGGGAGTGTGATCATAAACACGTATGCAAAGTTTCAAGGCAATATCTTGAAGGACTTGAATTTAAGGACAATTTATGTCAAATATCTAAGGTCTAGGAAATGTGGTTCTGGTGAAGATTTTTAGTTTATCCCATCCGAATCCAGAGATGCCCCGAGGAAGGGTCTATCTGATCCCTGGGGTTATGATTTAATCAAACTTCAAAATTGGTAGAGGTCCATTAGACCATGCTACATGTCAAATATCTAAGCTCTGGCTCTTGTGGTTCTGGAGAACAATTTTCGAGTTTTCCTATACAAAACCATATATGCCGCGGGGCCAATCTTACCCGGTGGTCATGATTTTAACAAACTTGTCCCCTAGACAATGCTTCACACCAAATATTCAAGCTCTGGGCCTTGCTGCATCGTAGAAGATTTTTTTAAAATTTGGCTGCCATGGAAACCAGAGTTCCTCATGAAATTCCATTTTTGAACAACTTTGAAATGGGACCACCAAAGGATCATTTCTACCAAATTTGGTACCAATTGACCCAGAGGTTTAGGAGAAGTATATTTTGTAATTTGAGGCAAAAGTTTGACGGACACATGGATGGACAGTCTGATGACAGTTTCTACAAAATCTCAAAAGCTCACAATGTCACAGTGTAACAGGTGTGCTAAAAATTGGACTGGTACGAAAATTTTAACCAACGACAACACCGTGGTAAGAAGAGCTCCGCTATTCCTTGAATAGTAAAGCTAACTAGAACTCCACACAATGAGATCTATATATGTATCAAGTTTCAAGTCAATATCTCAAATACTTTTAAAGATATGCTCCGGACAAAAAAATAAGTATTTTAAATAACAAAGGACAATTACTCAACAAGAGGGCCATGATGCGACAATGCGACAATGCGACAGTACGATGGCGACAATGCGACAGTGCGATAATACGATGACGACAGTACGATAACGCGATAGTACGATGGCGACAATGCGACAGTACGATGGCGACAGTACGATATCACTATCGCATTGTCGCCATCGTACTATCGCGTTGTCGCATTGTCGCCATCGTACTATCGCATTGTCGCCATCGTACTATCGCGTTGTCGCATTGTCGCCATCGTACTGTCGCATTGTCGCCATCGTATTATCGCATTGTCGCCATCGTACTATCGCACTATCGCATTGTCGCCCTCTGGATTTTAATGTGTAACCACGATGGCCCTAACGGTATTCCGTAATATAATTACCTGCCTACTGACATTCCGTGTCCCGAACGCAGTATTTGACACATGGAACGACAGCCGAGATTGCGATGGCGACAATGCGACAACGCGATAGTACGATGGCGACAATGCGATAGTACGATGGCGACAATGCGACAACGCGATAGTACGATGGCGACAATGCGACAGTACGATGGCGATAGTACGATATGACTATCGCATTGTCGCCATCGTACTATCGCGTTGTCGCATTGTCGCCATCGTACTATCGCATTGTCGCCATCGTATTATCGCATTGTCGCCATCGTACTATCGCACTATCGCATTGTCGCCCTCTGGATTTTAATGTGTAACCACGATGGCCCTAACGGTATTCCGTAATATTAGCCAGTCTACATAAGAATTAGTAATTGTGAATACGACGACAAAATGTTAACAAGCAGGTCACGTCCTATCATTGTCAAATAAGCAAACAGAAGTTTTATAAAAGAAAGACCATTCACGATGTTATTTTACAACATGGATCACGATATGTGCTGTTGTCACAGATGTGACGTCACAAGTATATATTTGGTATAATACAAAACAGGACCAACAAAGTAGAATGAATTATAAAACAATAAAGAAACATTACAGTACGAGGGCTTATATTTGTATTATTAGAAATTAGAAACAGAAACAACAACGTAATATAAGTCAGTGGACAGCAAAGTGAACAGGGTTCCAATTGCCTACAGAAACAACCAATACCCTGACCTTCTAATCGTATATCAACGAGATTGAGTTTCGTAGAGCTTTTATTTAGTAACATTCCATTCTATCAAACGTACATGTAACTTGCATGTATTACATCCATTTGATTACATCAATTGAAATCGATTTTTAGGCAACGGACAAAGTGGTAAAGTTGCGTGTGAGCTATCGTGAGGTTTTTTTTAATAGAAATTGTTCAAGCTTTTTGTATGGGCATTATACCATTTTAGAACTTGAACAATGGTATGTCACGGTAATTGTTTAGGTATTATCTGCCCGTGATAACTTCTCTTTTGTGGAAAACGTGTAAGAAACCATCTAAGTTAAAAACTGCTATATTCCTTATGAAATCATTCGAAATATATATTAATGCTTGTCTAGCAATGTTGAAAACCGATGTCAACCTGAAATTTCTACAATGTGTGATGTTAGCAATAAGTTAAAACCGTGGTTATACGTAATTTGTTACCATCAGTTAAAGAAGGGAACGACAAAATGTGAGTTAGATGTTTAGATATATTTGTTGCACAGAGATTAGTAATCAAAGTGTTAAGATGTTACATATTACACATGTTAGATGGTTGTGTGAGAACAAGCATAGTTTAGTGATATAGAAATGTTGCGAATTATAAAAAGCACTGCATAATTTAGGTTACTAAAATATTAGAGAATCTCCATTCAAAATGGCGATGTGCTTGGTGCGCATGCGCAAACAATGTAAACATAAGTGAATCACACGATGTAACAGTTGGCATGCAGAACACAAAAAACTATATTTTCTTCACCATGATAACCCTCGTTATTTCCTTATTTGGAAAGTGTCACTCATGTAGTGTCGTTCCGCTGCCCTCTTTGTAGCATTTTCTCTCATGATGTCGCGCTTTTTCTTCAGTGCGTCTGTCACTAGTTTCTTTAAGCCTCTTATACCAGCTTGTGTGTCCTCAGCCCTCGGATCGTCAGTGGTGGGTCTTAGTTTAGCCATAGTTTTTCTATACCCAGATTTTACTTCACTGCATAAGATTCAAGTTTGATGAAATGACAGGAAAAAATGAATGATACAGAATAGGATGTGAGAATCAGACACAAATACCATGATGACTTTCATTTACATGACTGTACGTTCAAAACAAAATTAAATCAGCTTTGTTTCAAAGAAATTATGAGTATTCATATTCTTACAATATAAACTAAATGCGACATGAGCTATTACGCATGCTTTGCCAATGAGGAATACAACGGTTAGCCACATAAAGTGGCCCATAAGTTGTTAATATTTTATTAAATTACTTCAATTCTGATATACCTGCATTTTATAACTCAGTTTGACTGTCCAGCCCTCTAATCTCTATCTTAATAATGCATTTTTGGTTTGATTTATCAAATACAATAAATAAAGAATAGTGTAAGGAGTAACAGAAATACAGCCTAATTAATTTGTTCATAAGTGATGTTTTCAAAACGTACTTTCAACGTTATTTCTTGTATATAGATAGGTGTGTGGATTATACAAACATGCATATATGCACAGAAAACGTTATAATAAAGCATTTGGATAGGTCTATAAACAGAAATAACCATGTGAATAGTAGGAACAGGACCGCATATATGTGATTAGGTATAATGCAGAACGCAGAAATATAGGTATAGTATGTAAACACATTTATAATATGATGGAAAACTAAGAGTAAAAAATGAAATATGTGTAGTCGTGTTATGTTAAATATCACCAAGGAGATCAAGATGCAAGATGGTACCAGACCCATTTGAGTGCAAGTATGCATAATGTATAGGCAGGTATGACATTGCGTTAATATCAGACAAACCCCACAAGGGTCACTTCCCTTACTTGCATTAAGCAAAGGAATCCTTACCAATACGGGGAAGTAACCACATTCAGAATTAATCATTGTTTAACAAGTCATAGGAGCAAATCTTACAAACATTTATAACATTGCAAATTCAAATACGAAAGTATATCCAGAATGATTTCCCTAGGTATAAACATGTAAAGGCATAATGTGTAAATATTTAGACCATATGATTTAATGACAGTATTGAAGATGAACATTGTGATTCAACTTTAACAAAGTAGCAAATTATTGTAGAGAGTAATCCCAGCCGATAGGTTGTGTAAAAAAGACAAATGCAATGCGCAACTATATTTAAATTAATTATTCCTGAATACCTGTTTCCATTTAAAAATGAATCGGTTGTTTTACAAATATGTAAAACAAACATTCGGCCACCAATGACTTGACCACTGATTTACTATAACTTAATATGAGACGATCTTAACAAAGGGAGACAATTCGTGACGTATTCCATATGTAATTTGTTCAGAAAAAATTAGAAAGTTTATAATAAATACACTATATTTATATAAATATGTTTAGAATCAGATATACATACTCGTATTCTATTTCATCATTGTCATTGAGATCAAGCCGATGGAACAATGATTCCAATGCATCTTCTGTTAGTGGCATGTTGATTGTCTGATAGGAAAAAAGAAAACCGTTTAAAAAAGTGTTCATTGCAACTATAATTAGTTAAGTTCATATTATGAGTGCCAATCATACTGCATGTATATCACATTTTGTTTTATTTAAATACAACGTTTGGTGGCAGCAAAAACCAGTACGAGAGAATTAATTTCAGGAAAAAATATTATAAAACATACAGTTCCACCATATTGCTTCTATCAAAGGCGGAAGGCAGCTCCGCCACCATTTGTAGACGATGTCATGCCTTTTTCTACGAACATTGTACAAACCATGCCGTACGAATATCCCATCCGATTGTATTTAAATACAAAATTCCGTAGCAACGAAACCATTACAACAGAATATAATTATTTATGGTAACATTTGGTACTATTTGAATTACTATAGTTCCGCCATCTTGAATCTAGCAATCGCATGTGCCGCCATTTTTAGTCGATGCCAGACCCATACTAAAACGTTGTACAAATTGGGTGGCCGGATCCGTGTTCAGTTTCAAATTACGGTTGGTCTTGTTCGTTCCATAAAAACTTGGACAACAATGTTGTTTTTTTCTACTGATTGCTTGATGAATTGCAACAGAGTAATGGTTAACGTGTTTGACTGAAAATGTTGTCAAAAGGTACGTAACCCATATAAACAACCATCTTTTACAATGAATAAAGGGACACAACCCAATGATATGACCTTGAGTACTAGAATGCAAATAGTGTATGAGTTTATTCATCACTTTAACCTACCACAAAGCCCTCTTTCAATTCCTCTTTGGACACTGACTGACTGGAATCAGTGTCGAACGTTCTGAACAGATCAATCAGTCGAAGGTTCTCTTGTTTCATATATTCAAACAATATCATTGCTGGGTCATAGTCCTTCAATGTTCTCTGTCGTATTATAGGGGTTATCTTCTTCATGTTAGGGTCTCTGTGGTACACTTTCACGGCCCTTTTCTTAAGCAACTCGTCGAGTTCTTCTAAAAAGTCCGAGTTTATGGGAATGTCCTACAAAAGAAACGTAACTGATGCATGTACATAGTTTTTGTATTGTAGAAGATATACTGGTTATTACGTACGTGGTTTAATATCGAACATAGTTAACACTTGTAATCAGTTCATGTATACTTGCACAAATCACCGAAAGCAGTGGCAAGTGATTCAAATTACGCCTGTGATGCAAGTAAGCTACAGAAGTCGAAAAAGTTCATCACTAAATCATATCCTACATTTAAGAAGCGATACTCGATGGAACACAGAAGAAGAAAAGGCGCATGCAGTCAGTTTTAACGAATTTCCGTTTTTTCGACTCTCGCAAGACACGCTTATTTATGCAAAGAAATCGAATCATAATTCATTTAATGATATAACTTATTCGCTAATTCCTACTATTAGTGCTCTCCCTTGCCGCTATGTACAAGTAGTGGTGTAGCCTAATGGTAGTGGGGAGTTTGAGTTACTCCAACAATTAAAACTGGTTGGAAAGTTCTATAGAGAAGAGCTAGCTCTACGGATAGACATACCGTTATGTAGAGATCTAACAACTGTGAAACTGATGATTTGGTTAGTGTTTTCATAAATGCAATAGCGCCATCTGTTGTAAGTGGATTCTGACTTATCTGTAAATATATGAACGCTGCCATTATAAACTCATTGAAACAATATTTATATACATTATTGTTGCCATTCCAATTGTGGTTTGTCCAATATATTGGGCCAGCCATTCTTCTATGAACTCAAGAAGAACAAATACAATATGAATGCACTTTCACTAGATCTGCTACTCGTACTTTGCTATCAATAATGTCTAAATTAATAAAAAAGCATATAGTGAAGACATCACTCGATCAACTGAAACAGAAAAGCAGAAACGGATAAAAATGAACACAAAAATGGAAAAAACACTAACCACTTTTAAGCACACGCAACATGCTATGCCAAAAAACAAGAAAACATGAAACATAGCAGTTGTACGAATTACTTACACGTAAAACTTTGAGTGTATCGTTCTTTTCCAGACCTTTCAAAAAATGGGGTAAGCAAAATGGACCTATTCTGTTGCATGATATATCGAGTTCCTTCAGTGTATGATTGTGTGGTAGTGCCAAGCCCAATGCCTTTGCTCCTTCCTCAGCCAAGCCATTCCATGATAGATCAAGTTCTTCAAGCGTCGTGTTAGTCTACAATAGAGGAACTAATTTACAAGACAAAATGACATTTTACTGCATCCAATAATAATGTTGATAGTAAAGTCTGGCTCTTCGTATTTGAAGCAAATAAAAAAAATAGACCACTATGTTTTCAACAAAAATGGAAATGACGTAAGATTGCTTTCACCATTAGTTTCATTTAACCAGGCCCTGATCTCCTTTTAGAAGCATTTCAAGAATAAAATCTCAACTCAGATTTAGATAAATTAGAGTCGGAAATAGAGACAGATTTGAAATTCTAGGTCTTGAACTTTTGCTGCAATAAACTCTTATTAACATTTATAATTATCTGAGTAGTGGTGCTGATGTTTTAGACCAGCCACGAGATCTTGATAGGACTTGATGAATATCAGGACCAGTTATTTACCGCTTTAATAAATTCATGAATGCAGTACATACCTTTAATGCCATACATACAACTCTAGCTCCGTCTCGACGTAGATGATTCCAACTTAAATCTAATTTCTTTATACCTACATTGCTTACTGTAATAGAGAACATATAATAAAAATAAGGGACAGGAAAGGTAGCACTCAACAGAATAACTGCAGAGCAGTATTTTGCATAAAAAATTAAGATTATGAATTTAACTGCAACAAACTCCTTCTATAGTTTTTTTATTTCACAACGTTTCGACGTCTTCTTAACGTCTTCTTCAGGTGAAGATAAAAAAAACTACGAAACCAATCACACACCACACGCTCCACACCCAGAATTCACAATGGCAAACACATAACTGGACAAAATAGGACCCTGAAGATTAGCAAAACTACAAATACCCTATTTAGTGTATCAATTAGACACACAAAAAGTCTAAGATATTGTTATTACAGTGTAAATTATGTAACCCTGCTGGCTGCTTCACACATGATTTCAACAAAAAAGAAAAACAACGCACTGGGGAGATGTGAGTAAAAAATCATTAAAAGAGCAGCATATGTACACGAGCAAAATCCTTGCTCTGTTTGTAAAGCTAACGTTATTGGAATACATGAATAAACACCTTTACTCAAACCAGAGAGATAAGTAACACACCTAATGCTTTTCCTAACGCAGTACCACCAACATCATCAAATTTGTTCCCCGATAATACGAGTTCTTCTATATAGTCATTTTTCTGAAATATAAACAATTGGCATGGAGCGTTTAAGACCTAGTACCTACCTTATCTTTTCAGAGCGCTCTGTACATAAGTATTTTATGCACAATGAATGACACTAGTTTTCTTAACAAACATATAAGCCTCGATACGAGTGCATCTTTAGTATATTATGTAATACAGCTACAGTAGTAGTCATGAATTATATCAACTGTGGCTGTTCAAAGCATATCCAAAATATTTTCCTACATTGTTCTCAGAGGGTGTCCAATCATATATGCATCCAGTGTTGAACTGGTCAGATTCTAAGCCCTTTCAAACCAGTGTATAGTTCACAGTTTTGTCCCAAGGTCCCCATCTGCTGCCATGATCTGCATTCGCGCATGTGCAGATATATGTTTCCTCCGTACAATGCATTTTACAAAGTATGTTTTGTCACCTCAGCATTCACTTTCAAATCCAACTACTAGTAAACAGAGTAAATCATAATAATGTGCTACTAGTAAACTATACACGTTTTGAAAGACGACTTGGGTAAAGCTTTATTCCAATCACGGATTGCAACACTTACCTTTATAATTTCAGCAAATATGTCAGCTTGCCTTCGTTCGAATTTATTATCTGAAACAAAACCAAAGTGATAAATATAGATTAATGTGTACAAGAAAAGAGCAGCAAGGATCAGAACAATATCAGAGAAAACAAGACACAATTTTGACACAAAAACGTATGTTTCTCACAAAGGACAATAACTCTGACAGTATGCATTCAACCAAAGATTCCTCAAATTATGCCCGACTATGCTTGATACCAGTTATTGGTGTGATATGAGGTTAAGTTGTAATCCAACAAGTCTGAGAACAAGGCCAGACATTGTGTGTTGATATTGACTGAATAATATGTTGAAACTGCGAAACTAGGGACTCAGCTCTCAGTAGGAACGTCGTTACACGAAAGGCACATGCACTACGACATGATACTACATAATTATTGAAGTTTGTGCTGTTGCAGTTTTTTTAGCAAGAATGGAAAAAGGTGAGTATTATCAAAAACTCTTACTTGACATATCTAGTCGTTTCATCGGTTTCATATTCAGCAGGACATCGGCTATTGCTTGTAGACCTTCCAAATCTATATTGCACTGGCTCAAAGTCTGAAAAATACATCAACGATTAGCACTCATCATATAACGAAGAAAGTCTCGCATGAATAGTGCAGAACAAGTGTAAAACGTTTATTACATAAAATATTGCTTTTTGAATAAAGTAATTGTGTTTAAGGATACCTGCTGGATACGGAGTTCCTTCATTAAAAAATCACAATGTTCAAAGATAAGTTATGTAAGTTTGATGTGTGATACCCACCAACTTATATTCTTTCTTTACCATGTATGAACAATGATCTAACATAGAATAATCATTTGTCGAGTAAATTTAAGAACCGGTTGTATCAAAAGAACCTGACAAGAAAATCATCTTTGCACAAATGAAATACTCACCAAATCGTCTATTGTGGTGTTTTCATTTATTGCTTCTGCAACATACTGTGCACCTTTGTTACTTAGATCAATTCCAGATAGATCAAGGTCTTTTATCGTCACATTAGACTGTAAATATACAATAAATATAAACAAATTAAAATACAAGACCAATCGATAGAAGAAGTACATTTTACTAGTTATCTTTCTCCTTATACACCCTCATAGATAGATACCTGGCTCCGGTCTCGTGAAACATTTCAAATACAAATCTCGAAATAACCTTATCAGTGAGATTTTACCAAAAGCCAAGTCTGTATTTGAGACAAATCTGATGTTCAAGCTCCAAAGTGTTATCTGTAATACATTTCTATTTCTATCTTGTGGCACACGTTTTTAGTCAGGTCTGTCGTGCTTGAAAATGAATATTGGAAGATATTGGCCGATATTTAAGATGTGCATAAGGCTGAGATTGAGACACTTCGGGAAATTGCGGGTTGTTTTTTACGTATCTATGTACTGCCTTAAGGTCTGGTTATGCCCAACAATGATCGAAGAGGCATAAGTACTGTGTTCAGGTCAATTGTATATCAAGTGAAATCAAAATATACATATAATGATATCGTGAGTCAGCAATGTATGGTCAGACAATGATCATACTTTTATTGTACATACTAGTAGTAGATAAATCCTTAATTAAACAATAATCTGTGTGGGGAAATGATCTGTAATGTCAACCAAATACTTTGGTATTCGTAGACTTGAAATGCTCCAGATTATAGTATACATTACATGAGTAAATGTATTGTAGAAATTTAGTAACAACTTAAGTTTTAATGGCACATATAATGAGTCGTATAATTTATGCGAAAGTGATACAATTTACTTCAGCATGTGATAGTAATGTTCTTTGCAGACCAGTGGCACAAATACCAAGATACAAATCGATGGCTTAGAATAATAAGGACCTTTTAAGATTCATACATATTTAGAATAAGCTTCACAAGGCGCTTCTTATGAGCCTATTTTCATGAAAATCAGAAATTGTCATGTTGACCAAAATGAAGTTTTAAAAACGTGTTTTTCCCATAGGTAAAGACTAAATTACAGACAGTTTTCTCTTGTTTTCTCAATATATCGATTTGGTAGTTACGACCTTCTTGTTCTAAGCCATCGATATACCGTGCCATGTGGGGTACGAAGCCTACTTAGAAATTGTATTTTAAACACGTGTATCGAGATTTACAAAGAGTCCGTATTTAGCTGATACATGCCAACCAAATCATAACTTGATTATCAACTAAAACAGTATCATAATTATACGAGTATAGTTAAATACTGTAAAATCATTAATATTCGTGGGGAATAATTTCGTGGATTTCGTTGATGGCCTCAACCACGAAATCAAAACCCTGATGAATAATTAACTCGGTTATTTTTATTCCACTGAGTGATTTGCAATCAACGAATTTACGTCTCCACGAAATGGTGTTTTGTGCAAAGCCACGAAATTTAGTCCCAATGATATTATATGATTTTACAGTAATAAAAGTGGGTATTTTAATTGATAGTTGGAGGTTCCTTCCAGTTCTGTGGTTGTTTTTTACACGAAATCAACATTGTTGTCACTTTTTATTACTCGCAATCTCATGAATCTCATGTACTAAATTCATATGGATATTACAAGTGTCAATTTTGATCTACGTGTGTTCCACAATTATATATTATATAAAAGATATAGTTTCGATAATATGCATGTATTACCCTTGTACAATACAGTTTTTTAACTACCTTATTGGCGACCAGGTGTCAGGTTAGGCTGGGATAAGTCACCAAAAGTGACTTTCTGTTGAACTTTAAATTCCACAACAAAAGAACAACAATCTGCAATATCGGTAATACCTAAGCCAGCTGACAGGTGCATCATGACTAGGTCAATTTATTGCATGTATTAGTCCCTTTAAAATTTGCTCTAAGTATTTAACTGACTTTTACCCAGGTCACATCAAATCTGATTGCTGACAAATGATATGACGGTAATATATACTTTGCCTAATCGGACCAGTCCGACCAGTGGCCGGATGGATAGACTTTGGCCAGTCAACTGGGCATTTTAGACATTCGGTGGACTCAAGGTGGCCGGGTTTGTTTTCTATTTTGAAACATACATTGATTGCTACTCATCGTTCAACGTCCAAGATGTCTATTCACGGGGTTTCCCAAATAGAATATCTAAGTATGGTTGGGATACAAATGATTAAAACTTTATCTATGTATGCTACATGCACTATATCTTCATATTGTTAGATCTATATTTAAAAAAAAAGACCTACCGCTAATGACACACAAATGGATTTGATATCTTTGGTTCCCAGCATGCTATTAGACAAGTCGGCCACGCTGTCTGTTATTTGTCGTTTAAATCGACTGCAAGGTGTGATTCCTTGAACTTTACACATGCGTGCATACGCTTCTTGTTGTATTTCTTTCTCTGCATCTTTGACTGCTGATACTTCTTTGTGATCATCTGAAACAAATCAAACATCACGCCTTGAAACAAAACGCTGAAAATCAAATTGATTATCACTTTAGAGCCGTAGCGCGCCGGCAAATTTTTATTAATAATTTTATGGATTTTTCCGGAAACTGCCGACCGCACAATCACCTCGGTGTTTAACCACCCGAACTACTAAAGATTGAAATTTTCTAGAAATCACATTATCCGCCATATTTGATATTTCATATCTTACCAATTAATGTTTTCGCTTTTCCAGTAAGCCAGTCTATTTTCAGTAAATCCCAGCCTAACATTTTAGTTTACTTTTCTCACTTAGTTTCTACATTTGCACAGTGCAATAAAAATCCAAGCAGGTATTCAATCCGTACCCTGGGCAATAGAAACCTTTATTACTGAATAATTATTTATGACTTTCACTATTCCGAACTTTTTTAACGCTGGTATTTACCTAACTAAATAAAACCAGAAATATCAAAGATTCGAACTTTTGTAACGATTCATAAACCAATCAATTTTAGGTTTGTTTTCTTTTAGGATTTATACATTAAAATTGCCATTTAAATAGAAATTAGGTTTTGAAAGGCCATAAAAAGCGTTGACATTTTGTGTTTTGTCCAATGACAATATTATTTTTGTATTATCCACATTTGGTCACAGTCAAATTTTTGATACGACAATATTATAGTTTATGTTTAGCTCCCGGTTGGTCATCAACCAATCATTGCGTCCCATATAGATATATGCAGTTTCAATTATTGACCTTAATGGAATTGAGGTCAATTTTGCTGTTTGCCATGTCATTTCATTATTTAATGTTTTCAAGAAAGTAAAAGTACAATCAAAGCTGTGTTAAACCACTATTACAAACCAGTCTGCAAAGGTCGACAACTCTATCTACCATCATGTCATAATGTTCTCAAAATAAACCATACAATATTTGAACATTGATGGATAAAGATCACCTCTAGTTGTTAACTCGATCGGGGAATGGAAAATGTTCGTAAAACGTGTTTATTATAGTGTCATCACTATTGACAGGGCCAGTCATTCAGGCTTATATGAGACACTTATCTTTCATGTGTACAATGCCTTCCGAATCCCTTCTCGTATTGTCAGGCGCCGGGCATAGATGGGCCTGCGGTAACTATTTATTTAACTAGCTTGCTGCTAACCAACCGGTCTCATCAGTTCCAAACCAGGTCCATCGATATTCAAACCTTTGACATCCCGCTTCCAAGGCGAACGCCCCAATCTAGGTATACCAGTACCATTTTAACGAGTTGGGTTTGTCAAGGCATGTGCTCGAGCCCCGAATCACCGCCCTCGAAATGGTAGATCTTACACTATCTTGTGGAAATGGTGTGTTTATAGGTAAAGGGTCTTTCTTAGTAAAACATTTCATGTCTTCGTCCGCAATATAAATGTTATATGTTCTTACACGTTTCTTCTTTGCGAGCATTTATGGTTTGCTACGGGCAAGGATCAGATGAGATAACACTTGTTCCATGTATGTAATATTACGATATAAAACACTTTAACAAACACGGATTTATAGTCAAAAGCTTAAAATGTGTTTCTATACGTCGTAACGTGTAATACGTTTATATAACCTACGGCAACCAGATTAAAGAGTTACATTTACGAAACAAAAAAAGGAAAAACGTCATTCTATCTAAGAAAAATTGTGTATGATACCTTATCCGGTAAATGGGAACCAAACATTGAAAACAAACAACGACGGTGCCAATTACTAAAGTGATAGGTCTGACTCAATAATATAAAGAATTTATAGCTTGGTGAAATTGAGTTGACCCTGGCCTGAGAACTAGCTATGATATGCCACTGAAGTGATAGCGACCATACCGATTGCGCCATCGAAACAAAAGGTTGCTCAAATGACGCTGATGAAGGCGAAGTTTTCACTACAGAAAATAACGCATTAGGCGAAATACATACTTCTCCATCAATTTAAGTCGATTGCAAGTCAATAAATACTATTTGTATTCATAATTCCTAATTCTGCGACGGTTAATTTGTTTGCAAAGATTTGAGGACTGTAGAGGAATGTTTTACGTTAAAAGTATGTTTTAACGGACACCGTTTGTAAGAACACTAAGGAAGGTTTAGATCTTTTATAAAGGAGAAAATACATTGTAAATATGAACAAAACATGATAACTATCAATAACAGATATAATTGATAGTAAATTATTAAAGCGCATCTAAGGAGGGAAAGCGCGAGTGGCCAGTCCGCGATAACAGAAGCCATGGCAGAAGCCCGAACGCCTAGGATGGAAGTTGATGGCCGTTCGTCCTGTCCGGCAAAGTAGCAGCGGCGCGTGCCTCTCGGTTTGCATACTGAGTCAAACAATAGAATAAAGAGGATACCTGAATCAGAAACATCTATAAGTATTATATGAGTATCTAAAATATAAGTGTATCTAAAACATCCAGAAATGCTTGTTTAATGACTAGCACTCATAGCCTACCTTCGTCGTCGCTATCAGAGTCATTGTATGAGTTTTTTCTCAATGTATATGTTGACTTTTTGTACTTGGAACTTAACGGTCGAGCTTTTCCGATGTCAATATTATGTACAACAGCGGGTTGCACTCCGGAACTAGGTCTTATATTTTCAATGTCTCTATTACTTAACACAATTGACTGTGCAGTGGTTTGTGCTTTAGAATGTTCAACTGTCTCTGGTATGGAGTCGTTAACTGTATTGTCTGTTTCCAGACCACTATAAGCTATAGAACTGCTTGGTATCGAACCACGGTGTCTACGGCAGTGTGTCATGGTGGCGTTGAGGTTTGTGCTCGGTGTGGTTTGTGGCAGTTGCCGTGTCACTCGATGGTGCGTATGCTGGATGCGGTTGCTAGTGGAGCTCATTCCGGTGCGGCCCATGTGTGCTCCCCTGTGCATCTTGAGGACGGCCGCATGTCCCTCGGTATTTCCACTCTCCGGTTTCATAATTTTATCCAATTATAACACTTTATATGAACTATATAATATCCACTATGTTATGAACCACTATTCCATCACAGAACACACAATTAATGTTTTATTTTTTTTATTTTAAAAGTTCAAATTTGACCTTACTGTGAAATTTTAATAAAAGTAAACGCGTACAGTCTGCGGTGATTTTAAAACAGGTCTGTTGTATTTATTCTAATTATTTTGTCTTCGTTTATTGAAGTCACTAATAAAAGCAATCGGATTATAATCCATAAAAAGCGATTTTACAGCCAAGACTTAGCGACATGTATTGTTATCATAAAAGTATTGAAAATCAACATGTTTGATTGGACAGGTCAAGTAACGACCTAGAAGTCATGCAACAAAGCCGCTCAATACTTTAATCGCGGCGTGTTTTAAGATATCCCTGTTAAAGTACATTATACACAAATCCGTAGTTAAAGTACGGTCTAAATAGAACAGGTTATGTTTTAAATCAAGCCGCTTCAAGTGTCACTTTTGAAAGATTTTTTGTTAAATGTTTTCCATTAGGTAAAACTGTGAAACAAGACAAGCAAACTGAACGTACACGTGACATTGTGTATATTCATTATGACATCGTTCCAAACGCGCTGAATATGGAAAATAAACTTGCATGTAAATAATTTTATTTGAACATGGGTACGTGTCATTTGGGAAAAGTAAAAACCACCCGCTTCAGCTATCATGAATACGCTCTGAGCTTCTGGGTGGACAATATAATTATTTCTGGAATTGCTGTATGCTATGTTTACAAAAGCTTTTGATTATTAATGATGTAGGGTACAAGTTCACGATAGTAATCAAGATACACTGCTTCTCAGTTCCAACGAATGTTCGAAACTGTTTTCCAATTGTTATGACCGAACTAAAAACCAGCTGATAACGCTCCGGCGGAACACAGGATATCCGAAATTTCAGTTCTGTCCCGGTGCCGTTATTTCATCCTTTTTAACAGTACCGTTTCAAAAAAATACATATGCGCAGATATCCGACAAAACTGAGAAGCGATGATTCGGTCTTACACTCGTGATATTGACTGTTTCTACTTAAAGACTAATTCAAAGGAAGTATCTGTATCTGGAATCAATGTCTGTGATTACCAAGAAATCTTTAAGTTGAAACAGGGTCTACATAAGGCTGTATGGTTTCTTTGAAAGGCAACATTATTGTTACTGTTGAGACTTCATTGTGCGTAGTCATCATTGGGATGTGTGGTAGTCCTAGTAAATCGTTCTCGTCGTAAATTAATTAGTTCTCCTAGCCCCTGGTTATTCTTTCGGTATCCGGGGCTCTCAGTAACTTGGGCATTAAAATGATTTATTAAAGGCGATTGAAAACCAAGCGTCTGTGTGAGTCTGTGTGTGATTGACTGTCGTGTGACAGCCTGTCGGAGATAGGTGTCGCGTTATAAGTTACTGTTCAGTTTCAATTGTTTCTTCTTCGCTTTTATTTTTGCTTGTTTCTAAGTCTTATACTTCGTCCTTTTGTCGCAACAAGGTTGTATCTTACTTAAAATATACAAAAAGGTTACTACATGCAAGCTTGTTACACCAAAGGGACGACTTGGTAATCCATTCTTTTCTTTATGTGACATTTTGTCTTTGTGTTTTGGTACTCTGCTTTTTATTTTGACTTCTACCTTCCCTGACCAATTTAATAGTACTATCGTTCCGTATGAAATAGCTACCATATATATCTTTTTTTAACAACATACAAATAAAGCTTAATAAAAATAATAATTAAGTTTACTTTTATGCCTTGATCATGCTTGTTACGGCAGTTTACGTTGCGTCAGGGATTATCTGTATTGGAATATGTGTGAAAAATTTTGTCAAATCTTATAAGCTGTTTATAGCACTAAAGCTAAAGATATAGAGTACAATGACCAGTTATATGATCATTACGTGACGGCATTGATTCCTGACTGATGACCAAAATCTGTAAAGCAGCCAGTATATTGCTGGCTTAGAATGAGAAGGTCGTAAGTACACAATCACTATTTTGAGAAAACGAGAATAAACTGTCTGAAATTTACTGTTTACTTTAATATAGTAAAACAAGCATTTACAACTTTTGGTCAACATGACAAGTTCTGGTTTTCATGAGAATAAGCTCATAAGAAGCGCCTGGTGGTGCTGATTTTAAATATGTTACGGTTATCACTCTTATAAGATCGTAAGTAGTAACGTTAGTTACGACTTTCTCATTCTAAGCCAGCGATATCGTGATTCCACAAGTAACCGCTTCGATATTCAAAGGGTTCTTCGAACAGACATATCCAACTATTTGTCCCATTTGTATTGAATGTGTTTTCAAGTCGACCACAGTTACCTTTCCTTGACTGGTGTTATACGGTTTTAATCTGATCGATCTTATCTCGATATTACTTAATCGCGCTATGCTAACTCAGCGGGTTGTCGGAGTGTATAAATTAATGTATATCCTTTGCTGGAGGGGTTTTGTGCGTTCAGTTACACTTTTGGTAGTTTTGACATTTTGTGTATGATGCATACCAGGATCTTTTTTATGGGCATAGCTCTGTCATTATGACATTTTGTTTATAAGGTAGGTATCATCAGGAACATTTCAATGCTTCCATGGTATCATTCAGAATTTGTTGATCATGTGCGAGGAAGCTAACAATTATGCATTTGTTATACTAGTAATCGCAATACATGTCACGATATGTATACTTATTATCATGCATATTCGATGGATGATAAAAAAGAAACGGTTACTAGTAACTGTACAATGCTTGAGTATGTGTGCAATATCACAAAGTACAGTTTAAATGAAATTTAGCAACCACTGCTGATTTTGTACGGTTTGTTCAGTTGCATCTTCAAGCCATAGACCACACAATTATGGAACTGGTTTTTTAATATCTTGAAAAAATAAAATAGTTATGACAATTTTAAGTTCGTGAAATAGAGCGTATTTTTCTTGAATTAAATAGGAGAATATTCGCGCGCTCGCGGACCCGACAAACTAATTAACTGTCTGTTTTTCACTCGTTCTGTTCTGTTCAATCTCACTATCGGTTACACCTAGTACAATATTAGCATTGAATTAGCACATTTTAGCATACTTGAAATACACGACTGTGTTTACTCGTACAGCTGGTTAACACTAGAATAATGAATCAAGCTAGCTAGGCGTAATATTGCACGTGTTATTATTTCATTATAAAAACCTACCTAACAACGACAAGTACAAGTACTACATGTATTCATAAAGATTATAAAAGCATTGTGTTATTGGGATATACTAATAAATGATACAACGTGTATAAGGTCATATAATAGTGTCCTGTTGTAGTATTATATAAGAGTGGTTGTTGTCATGTTAAATTCATTCGAAATATCGTTATTATATGTATGCTAATAAGTGTGTACTGCCTGTCAATATAGCGCATTTCATAATTATAGACTGGTTTCAAAGTTGTACTAGACAGGGTCGGAAAATGAGACATGCAGTACCAGTCAAGCTCTTACACACAACCACTCTGGGTCGATGGTCATGTGTGTGTGCGCGCACAACACTGCAATCGGTATCGATGTGACTAAAGTATGTTGAGTTCACTGTTCATGAAGTTCTATCCGTACAAACTTCAATGACCACCGTTTAGGACAATATCGGAGTGTAATTGCAGAAAGCGCGACAGCCAATTACGAGTTACATCTTAGTTGTTCTACAATCAAACTATACTGGAATCAGCGCACTGATTACCAGTCACACACTGCAGACATTGTTCATCCAGAAAACACAACATATTTGCCAATTACTCGATTTCCTTCGTAGTAATCTCCATCGAGTGGTAAAACAGAAACTACGAAAAGCATATTCAGTATGACATGTTCCTATCTGGAATACTTCTGTGTTGTTCGGGCCCATCATGTTGGAAGCTAACAAAATGACATCATAGCCCACCAAACAACTGATTTTTGATAGTTTTATGATTTTATTTGTCCTTGCCACCGGATATTCAATATGGGCGAGTCCTTTAGTTTAGTCATATAGTTTAGTCATTTTAGTTTTCGGTGGATAGTGCTGATACATGAGGTGTACTCGTTCCAGAGACACCACTGGTTATTTTACATGCCAGGTGTGTAGCACACATACAAAACAAAGTTAAGTTACCAATTTTCTATGGCTCTTTTCAGTTGCATGGCCGCTCAAGCACCCTTTGACATTTTAACTTTCCCTGGTCATTGGGCTACATATGGAAACCTACAATCGTGTCTCCATGGGATGACTATTTCTCTCCTTTGGTGTGACAGCCAACATCGAACTGCGGCGCCCAGGAATAGACACTGCCCTCACATGTACCATTTTACACCATGGTGGAGTGGAGTGGGGCATGTGGGTCTTGCTCAGAGAAATTAACCAGTGGTCCAAAGGGGGTCGAACCCGGGACCTCTCGATACCAAAGCGCGCGCCCTACCTCTGGGCCACCGCTCCCCACACCGCTCCATACACGGGACCGATAGTTTGAAAGTCTCACCCGAAAGACTGGTAGTAATTTTAGTTGGTCAGATCGGGATTCGAACCCACAACCCTGAGATGAGAAGTGTCGTGCTCTACTGACTGAGCTAATCGTGCTGATAGAGGGATTAATTAATCGATTTACATGATTTTTTTTATCCGCGCCACAGGTCGGCCCAAATAGAAGAGGGTACCAGAAGAGGTCAGTATTTATGGGGGTTTACATGAGAGGGGGTAGTGCATGGTATAGATGATGTCTTAAAGCTTCGATCTGGTTCTTTCATGTTCCAATTTCAAAGAATCATATTCGGAACCCCAAGTCTTATGAGTTTAATTCTGTAAGATGGGAAATACTGAAAAGCATTTCTGTTTTTATTTAGTTTGAAGGGATCGAGCCCACAACCTTTGAATGGCCATCCCGCAACTGTTGCAACTGGTTCCCTTGTCCACCTTACCAAAATGTTCATTTGGCAACCTATACGATATACACTTAAACGAAGTTCTAATTGGCCACTCAATGAAATCTTATATTATGCGATATATTCGATCAATGTCTCTATAATTGTAGTTATTTTCATTCCATGCACTAATCTATCGATTTCAAGAAATAAATTACACATGCATGTATAAAATCATCCATGCAGAACAGTTAGTGCAAAATGGCTTACGTGCACGTGGTTCACGTGCCCGACATGTTTGATTTTTGAAATGAGTCAAAATGTATTCTCTATCGATCGGCTTAATGAAAAGCATTGGTACTGGCGAGAATAAGTAATATCGGATGCGCTGAGGCCGTTAGAATGACGAGTACCAGCATCAAAATCCAGACATGAACGTCAAAACGTCATTTTGAAAAAGCGATATTTATAATAACTTGGTGTTTAGCTCGAATTACTGCGAGAAACATATTTTCTATCAATAAAATTGGACAGTATCGGGGTTTCGATTATTTGTATTCTTCTAAAAGTATTTTTTTAAACTACTTGATAAAAACACGTGGCCAAACAGAAATTCGTTCAATGTATGCATGCATCTGACGTCATGAGTGCGTTCCACATTGCTCTTTCTCACAAATTATAGAGTTTTAAGAAAGGTCAATCAAACAGGGAACAAATTCATACCAAATACGATACTATGCCAAGCTGTGCACGAGGCCAGCGTGCAAAAAAAGCAATTTCGCACCAAGCGTTACGCGTGGGTGATTTTGTACATGAATACGCCATTTCTTTCCGGAAATCGATAGTGCGTGGAATGAACAAATTATGCAGTCTAAGATTTATGGATATAATATATCAGATGATATAATATGTGTTTAGGGTGGCCAATTAGAAATTCGGTTAAGTGTACAGTTTTTTTATAGTTTTAGTTATAAGTAAAGTGAACGTCACTTTGGATAGCCCAGCACCTGCAGGTCATATAGAAAGCGAAAAATAAATTATACGTAATGTTATTTAGCTACTGTCTGTCACACGCATTCATATAGGAATGGTGCGTAGCTCAAAAATGTTTAAATAGTAAGCTAGATCTTTCAGTATATTTATACTCGGACTGGGCACCTTAGTCTGTCTAACATGATATCAGTCATGTTAATAAAGACAACCCATCCCAATCTACTCTTTTCTCTTGAAATTATTTCCCTTTGCACCCTCAAACATCAAGCCCAGAAAAATAAATTTATGATAATTAATAGGTCAAATATATTATCTAGTCGGTAGCCAGGTATACCCTTTTATGTCGACGATCAACAGCTGATAAACATGTCGAAAATGGGTATTTAACTCTTTATAAACAATCTGTCTGGGTATTGAATTATTGATATCCACATTCTGTGTACAACACAGACTATGTTCGTTAACACAAAACAATGATAAATGCATCGTTACAAGCTTTGCTTTTCTTCATATAGTTTCCCAGACTGTGATTCTGGCATTTCAGAAAAATCTGTTTAAGTATCTTCCAGGATCAATTTCTAGTTTGTATGAATATAACGCACACAACAATAAAAAGTAACAAAAACACAAAAACAAATAAACTTACGACTTAAAAAATTTATTACTTCCTACTCAGTTCATTTTAGGATATTAGTGGTTAAAATTAAACCATGTGGAATATACATGCGTGGTCGAATTCAGAATCATGAATGGATCTCAATCACGGTTTAGTGGAAGTGCAAAGAACGACAACACTGCTTGAATTTATCCGGTACGTTACGGTATGGATAGATTTTATCCTCAACTTATTAAGTAAACATTTCCGGGTCACGCACAGGTTCACGAGAACAATTTCACCGACGGCTAAATTTTGTTTAACTTTAATAATTCAGCCATATTCTACAATATTTGAAATACAATTCATTTAATTTTCAACCAAGGTTAGTATATTGTAGCTATATAAACGTTCAGATTAGAATTGATCGCGTATGAAGGCTGTTCTACTTTAGCCAGGTTCGTGCTAAATTTAGCGTCCTTGCCCTTTCGGTTTATCGATGTTTTTCTTAACAAATTATTGAACTGATTTGAATTATTTGTAGCAACTCGTACGTGTTCTTGTACTGATGTTGAGAATTAAGAATATGGTCTATGTAATATGTTCCACAAACGAGAAGGTGGCATAGAACCACATAATGGTCCTGACCGTTTATTTCTATTTTCATTGTCACAAAGTTCAAGGTCAGGTCGACCTGGACATTTTATGATAAATCAAGAACTAGGTCAGGCTGGATAGATAACGTGTAATTGTGAAATTTGAGGTGAATTTATTATAAAAATTCTTATAAATTGTCATGACTAAGTTAAATTTATAATTTTAATTTGTAAACAATTTCTGTCAGTTACATGATTATGTTTATTTTTGGTTGCTTAGTTGTTTTATTTATGTGTGTAGAGCCTTGCTTAATTTTCAAGTATGGTATAGTAGATTCTATTAGTAGTACTAATGAGGGACTAATCTCATTCGAAAGAATAGCAGGTTTTGCCATTAACTCGGGTATACTTTTGGTGTTTACATAGATCTTGTGTTGTATAGTTTACCTGACAGACGACTCGATGTTGACAAACGATTCTCATTTAATTTTAAAAGATCTGTGTATATGTGTAATGTGCTGGTCAGTCAATATTATGCCCGCCCAGGGTCGGCGTGGATACGGGGGGAATTAGGCAGACAACTCTTCCCAACACGCAGGAATTGGACAACCTAATCGTCTCCGAGTTCCTGGCAATAGAGCCTACTCATAACTTTATAACTGATCAGGGTTTTCCCTAGGATTTTTCATACGAGGGTCGCAGGACCCTTAAAATTTATATTTAGGGAGTCCCTGAGAAATTTTGGGGGTCCCTTCACCATACAGTAATGCATTTCAAGCTCATTATTAGTGAGTATCAAATTTATAAATAAATAAAACAGCAAATGCACCACAAGACTTAGTGCAATAAATAGCAGAAAGAAAAATGTTCTAGCTGAAATAAAAATGTCTATTCAAGGGATCCTATTGAGGGTCCCAAGGATGCACAGTAATGCAGAAATGAGGGTCCCAAGCCACAAAGTTGCGTCAGGGACGCAGAAAACCTGCATCAGGGAAATCCCTGACTGATGTTGAGAATTATGAATATGATCTATAGAATGTGTTCCATAAATGATTAAGTGGCAAAGAACCACATAATGGTCTTGACCGTTTATTTTTATTGTCACAAAGTTCAAGTTATCAAGCCATACTTAAATATCTCTAACAATAAACAGTCTTTACAATAAACAATCCTGTTCAATGACCCGAGAATTACTAAATTATTTTGTGTACCATCCCTGCTGCTGCAGATGTAGACAGTATTGAGTAACCATTGCTTCAAGGGTGGGAATTTAGACATAAAAAATAGCAAATTTATATCTAATTCCCTCGGGTCACACTGCCACACATTCAAGATGCACACAGGGACCTGGAGTTTGCCATGCCCTGTGGTAAACATTTCGACCCCGGGGGTGAGACAGGGCCCTAGCTGCACTATAGGGGATGGGGCCCGGGGCCCTCAGGTAGGGGAATTTCGCGTCATTTTGAAGAAAAGGGGAATTTAGGGGATTTTTTAAAAACTGCCTTATAACCATGCACTAAACCTTTAAAGCTTAAAATAGCTATATTTCAATATTATGTACATGAATGCAGACACAATTAATCAAAGGTTCGACTAAAAAGTTCAGAGTTTGGCAGTTTTTTTTGGAGGGGAATTTTTATCAAAAATAGGGGAAAAAAGTATGTTATTTCATGAGGGGACTGGGGTCGAATTTCAGCCCCAAAAAACGTCAATTGAGTGCCCTGTGAGATTCCCTTAATCCTACATAGACTGTCTCATGATGGATCATCATTTTCCTTCGACGTAATTCAAGAAAATTGGAGTCATGACAGGATCAGGTGTGTTTGCACGACTGTCGAGTGTGTATATGGGTGGGTTTATTGTTAGAGATATTTTCTCAAATACTTTCAAACTCAAAGCTATCCACATCAAACTCAGTTATTCATCATCACAAAATGAGTCCATATTGACAAGGCTGATAATTTATTGATACTGTGACCTTCATTTACAGAGTTGTCTGTCCTTGTTTATATGTTACTTTTAGAATTTTCACTCACAGTCACAGATAAGTTATGGTACCATATGTATCGAGAACGAGGCAATCATGCGTCCAGCACTCGTATGTGGTGCCCTTGTTCTGACACAATATGTGTGTGTAATTTGTCCTTTTAAATTGCAACTAATTGAATTTTGAAAATATGAAAGAAAATGTTTTGTTTCCATTTCAGGCATTTGCTGACTCAATGCCCACAAGAATGAACAGTTGAATTTGTTGCATGATTGGTGCATGTGTACAAATTGTTGAACACTTTGATACATTTTAAGATTCAACACTTCATCAATTGGTAAGATAATTTTTCTCATTCAGTTACACCATAGAAGGGCATAACCGTTTAGTCATACATTGTTTGTCTTAAAAGTTCAAGCTTGTAATAGCCAAGTGTAATAAGCAATTGTGTATAATATCCAAATGCCAAAGAAGTTGACATATTCCTTTGCGATATGCCATTCTCAGCAGCCAGCAGGACAATAAACAAACAATGACTATAATATTGAACAAAAGAACATTAATTATTTTTTTCCTCCTTGTCTGGTACAGATCTGTGTATACAAAATATATATATAATGATTATTCAGAAATGAATGATGTTTAAATGAACCAACATGACTACATACGGTACATTAAGTTTTTAAAGGCCCTTCGCCTTAAACTTTTTAAGGTATGTCCAAGTCAAATTTTGGGGATTTAATCATGCACTGATGTTTGCTATTATATTTTTCAGTGAGTTCCACATACAAGTTAGATTTCTGTTCAAGTATATAGATGTGTGGTCTATATGATGTGATGTAACTGTTTAAGGTATGGTGTATATCAGTTATATTTTCGTTTACAATGTTTGCAAATGTAAGCTGCCAATGTCATCTTTCCGTTAGACTGTCCACTTCAGACAACTTGCAGTATGAACTACTTCAACAATATTTATTTCCATAATTATGCATTTTTTTCATGTGTTACATTGACAGATGTTTCAAGATAAGAGGTACATAATTATACCATAATTAGTAACAGGTAGTTTTATGGTACTTTTGGGTAGAAATTAGTCTTATAAGTCTTATATAAGACTTATGTTAATACATTTCCGAGTATTTTCAACAATATATAGCAATTTCCAATTGTATGAGTGACTTAGCAAGTTTTAACTGACATTTCACATTGTAACAAGATGAGCTTTTGTGAACACTCTATGTCCGCCTTGTCAGTCGGTCTGTAATAAATTTGCTTGTGTAGACAATTTTTGTCTAATCATTATGGAGCAATTCATAAACATATGACAATCATGATAAATAACGAGGTAGCTGATTTGTTTATTTGGTTAAGACAATATGAAATCTTGTACATGCAACGGAGACTGCATTTTCTTAATTATTAGTGGTTGTAAATGATTTCTTATAATGTCACCATAAAAAGACAGGTGAGCGACTTTATATGGCCCTTGGGTTATGAAATTGTTAACCAAAAGTTGTTGAAACTAAATTCCATCTACTGATCTAGGCATTGCTTTCAAACTTTGCATGCTTGTTAACTCTCAGAAACACCTTATTTTGTATCATTATCCAGCTGAGCATGTCTACAAAATTATGGCCTTTGATAGACTGAGCTAGGTATTATGGACAAGGCTACCACTGGCCAATACATTGTCTTTTTATGTCCTTGCACTGGGGAATAAGCATTTACTGAACGCATTCTTGTTATTTGACTCTATTAACACCCTGGTATTAAGAAATTAAAATGGTTAATAAGTTATATATTTTATATAAATCTCCCCTTTTTCAGGTTCCAAAAATGGCAAGACTTCCTAATTACCAAGATACACCACTCCGCTCTGATATCATCAAACTTCTACATGATGAAGTTGTCTCCCTTTGTCAGAAGAATTACAGTTCGGTATCAGGGTTGGAGATCGATGGCATTATCTGTATATCCATTCTCGATACCAAAGAACAACAAGTCGTAAAAATTCACAAGACTTTAAAATCTGTATTCGCTGAAGCGCCTTATAAAAAGAAATCAAGGCGGGATGAGTATAATGCTCCGTCGATCTGGCTGCAAAGTGACGCAGATAAGTTAAGGAGAACTCCTGGAAGTCGTGAGAGAAGTGCTGAGAACTATAGTGATGATATTAATGCATTGAGTAACCTACTGAGAGATACAAATGCTGCCATTAATGAAGAAGAGAGAGTTAAATTTGACTCTGTTGAAGCGGATCCTAAGGAAAGAAAAAGTAAGAGAAAAAGAAAGCAGCCAATACAAAGGAGTACCATAGACATACCACCGATGTATGATATTGCCGAAGATTGTGTGGAAGCAACTAATAATGTACAAGCTGTAGACTCTGAACATGGCAGCGACAGGACACAAAATAATGTAGGAATTCCAGGTATTAATCCATTTATTCATCAAGTTACTGTTAAAGAAGAGAAAGTCGACCCTGATTATGAGCAAGCTGAGTTAACTCAACCTAAGATTGTTAGTGTATCTAGCATGTCATGTGATGCTGCTCCTTCTATCGATAATCCAAACAATTCTAGCGATAACCCTACCAACACTCAAACTGTAACAAAAGTGTCATCATTGATAGAAAGACTAATTGATAAAGAAATCCAAGTCCCAATTACTGAATCCAGGATAAGTGTCCCTAAAGAAAGTGAAGCTAACCCTCAAATTGAGGAAAATTTGAATTCCGAGGCAACAGAAGATCTCTGTGCCAAAGATACTGAAAATGACACAGGGACTGACAATGATACTGGGTACAAGGAGGTTGTTGTGAAAGTGGAGAAAGATATAGATTATAATGAGTATAGTGTGTATCAGGAGGCATTTAATAGTGACACACCTGTTGGTCTGGACAGTGGAACAGGTGACAACTCTGAGGTAGATGACGGACCATCAAATGACATCTATCCGGATGGTGCGTTATCATATGGACACGAGGATGGAATGGAAAATCCAAATGCTACAGAACAGGAGCAGCAAGATCCTTCTCGGAAATCTTGGATTGAAATGGTTAAAGACAATGTTAGTAAGTATCAGGCAGCTCTAATGCGTGGCACAAAATCTAAGAAAAAAGTTGAGAAAAAGCACATACCCCCGTTTATAAGCGTCCCAGTGGTGCAGACTTCTGACGTTTCTAAGAATGCCGGTCTTGTAGCATTATTAAAAAAGCCTGCTTCCTCATTACCAAATACATCTGATATTTTGTTGAATGCCCACAGTGAAATGTCACGACATTCTCGCGGGTCGAGTGTTCCAAGCCACGGTACAAACATTCCTGCTGAGAGAAGTTCATCACTCTCACCTGTGGTTAAGATAGAAGTCGATGAAGACATGAGCAGTGACATGTATTCTCAAAGTGATGGTGAAGTCAGTAGTCATAGAGACAATAGAGATGCTCCGATTGAGGTGGCTTCCACATCTGATGGACGACAGGAAAATGCTGGGGTGACTACGGGACCACAAGGAAAGCTGGAATCTCGGTACCCGGCGTTGTTCAGTCACTTACAGGCAAAGAAGATTAACTACGGAGAACAGGATCAAGCTGATTCACTTGTGAACAGACTACCGTTCATTTCATTCCAAGAACTGTTCTCTCAATCATCGAGTGGTTCCCCGTTACCCAAATTAAATGAAGCAACCACTATGGAATTGTTAGCCAAAGCTAGACTAAATCCTTATCCTGCTAAAGAGAAAAAGAATGGTGCGAAAAAGAAAACTTGGAACTGGAAAAAACGTCAGGTTCGACCAAAGGATGCTAACGGTAGAATTATTTCACCGATTACAACAAGTGCGAAATATGGCGAGTCTGTGTCATATAGTGCAAATATGCCAATGAAGAAAACATTTACTAAGAAATTCCGAAAGACGGATGAAGATGATGATGTTGAATGGACGCCATATTCGGCGGAGGAAGTAGGGGTTGATTCTAACGACGCTACAGGTGTGGGTGGGGAAGTGTATGATGGTCCAGGTAGTAAATCACATAGAACTAGACTATCATGCAGTGAAAAACCGAGAATAAATTTCGCCGAGTTAGACGTGTCGGATATTGAAATGGAGGAGGATGAGATGGTTGAAGATGACATGAAAATAATCAAACTAGAACCTGGCATGAATCATAGTCAATCTCAATCAATGAATAACTTTTACATGGAAGACACGTCAGACCAGCACCATACAGACCAGCATCATATAGACGTACCTAGCGGTGCTTCCGCAGTCCCTGGTTCTTATAATAGTAATAGCAACAAAAATAGTCAGGAGACGTACCCTACGGGCAGTGCGAGCTCTTATACTAGTAATAGTCAGTGTAAATGTACAATATGTGGGTTAGAGTTTAATCAAGAATACAGATGGCAATATCATATGATAAAGGTACATGGTGTATCAGCAGATAGAATCAAACTGTTCAGATAAAACATTTCATCAATCTTTTTAGATAAAATATTTAATCAATCTTTTCAGATAAAACATTTATTATAGCATAAAAACGGTGATATTGCTCATACTTAAACGGGGAAAAAAGGTACGTTATTGTAAAGATTCTCGCGCACACGTGCTGTTGGTGTTCAGTTTTAAGAATGCTCATTTCAGGACCCGGCCGACGAAGATAAATGATTTACAGCGTTCTATGAACTGTAATTCACATTCTAAAATTTGTAATAACTACTAATCATTTTTCTATAATAGTAAAATAATAAACGTAAACAAACCCCCAATGTCACTGTTTTCTTGGTATTTGCTGATACCGGAAGTCGACGCTCGTAACAAAAACTTGTATGTGACGTAACGTTTGCTAAGCGACGTCGCGTTTGTTTTCCCGACGTCGCCCAAAATGTCCCGCCAAAATGTCATAATTTTGAAAGACATACTAATAAAGTGTTGTTTTTATGCTATAATAGCGTTTACGCATGCTTTTTTGTGCTATTACATCTGCAGAGTCCCTCGGGAGTGTTGGTGCCCTCGCCCTGACGGGCTTGGGCACCAACCGTCCCTCGGGACTCTGCAGATGTAATAGCACGAAAAAGCATGCGTTAACCCTACAATCAATCTTTTTAGATAAAATATTTAATCAATCTTTTTAGGTAAAAAATTTAATCGATCTTTTTAGATAAAACAATGAATCAAACTTTTTAGATAAGACAGTATTTGTATGTGACTCTTTGTACCTAACAGTATCAGTAGCTTTTGATTAATCTGCATCAAGTAGTTATACATTTAGTCTCAATATTGTTCAGTTAGGCTAATGTTTTTATAAATGTTGGTTTACTAGGCCACTTTCCATCCATATTTTTTGTGATTTTCAAAATTGGCTGTGGTATCCATGGAGCTATTTAAGGCCAATGATGCACATTCAAAAACAGCTATGTATCTCTTGAACCCATTTAAAATTATTTGTGCATTTTTAGATATATTTTATAACACAAAAAATTATCAATCAAATGAAGGCCATAGTAATTTTCATTGACCAGGGACCATTTTCAACCACCACTCAGCAATTTGGCACCATATAAATATGACCTATTGTAAAACCCATTAGACCAACTTAGATAATAATGTTAGCCTGTCTATGGGATGATGTGTTCAACTTTCTATGTTTCTGTCTTGTGAGACATGTGCATGACTAGGAATTGTAGATAACTTTGTGTATTTTTTTTGACATTTTAGCCTTTATCATTATATGTGTATAGATATTGTAGATAAGTAAATTAAGTTTTAACATTTGTACATTATACTGCATGTTGTAATAATTCACTGGTTAGCTCACTTTCAAGCACAAAAGGCATTATGATAAGCTTTAAAGATGGTTGGATGATGTCGGTGATTCACATTAAGTGTTTATTGAATGCTGTCTTGTTACTTATTAAGCTAGGTTAACTTCATTGTAAGACTGGGACTCACACTTAGGCTTATAATTGACAACATTTATAATCACTGCCATTTCTGTGTAATTAGACTTAAAGAGGTGTTCCCTATAACTTTGATTGTTTAAATTGATTCAGGAATATTACACGTTAAATGAGAATCATTATTGCTTAAACTCCTCAAATTTTCAACGAAAAGCTCCCACTTATTACTGAGAAAAGAATGAAAACATAAATGATATTTCTGTAACAAGCCAAAATAGTCACAGGTTATTTCCCGTTGACCACCCTTAACCACATAATAATAAATCGTAGGAAGCGATAAATTATTATGGGTGATTTAAATATGTTTTTGACTTTAAAGAGACATATTTGCACACACTTTCTTCTGACAAATTATGATAATTGATAATGCTTTGTACATTTAGCTCATTTAATGTGATAGTAGAGAAAAGTATGCAAGTTATAGGGAATGCCTCTTTAACCATATGAACTTTTATCTGATTATTTGGATATTTGGCAATATAAAGTCTGAGTTGTAGACTTACAACGTTGGTGAATTTTGCCCCTGGTGAACAGACGGCCTACTTGTTGCTGTAGTTATTGATTTTTTATCTACATATTGTATAGAAGAATCGTTCAATTTTCATTGTTTTGACAATTTAGTAATGAACTTTATGTTTAGTTTTGTTACTATAATTTTAGCAATGAATTTATCTGTTGACAGATATTGTTGTGTTATGGTAGAATACCTTAAAAGTTTATAAAGTTATGCATTTGTACAAATATGAGAAAATTTCATATTTTTTTTATTGACATAGCATCTATAGGGTGACAAAATTCTTCTTTTTCCTTTTAATTCCGGTACATAGCAGGAGTCCTTCAGAACTGTATGAAGCAATTTTACTAAAACAACTGTCTCTTATTCACTCCTATGTACATTTGTTCTAATAGCTCACTCGAAAAGGTGTCCTTAAAAAGTGCAAGCAGTACTGAAATACTATACAATAAGAAACATTTTTTGCATTCTTTATCTTTCTGCCAGTTGAATATTTGTATGCTGTTTTCTGAAAATTTATGTATTTGTTACTCAACTTACTGTCTCAAATGCAATGTTTTTATGACGACAATAGGAACTTAATATGTGATTGTGTAGGCTGTGTAGCTCACTTGTAATGGTCAATTTCGTGGATTTCGAGGTTCACCTTTAACCACGAAATCAAATCCCAAATTTTGGCCTTATATATTTATTACCTGAAATGCAAAATCTGTGAATTAAGATTGGTATTATTTGTCAAAACGACGAAATTTTGTCCCATCAAAATTAAATGATTATCTAATTTAGTATGATACCATGTAACATAGCATAGATGTTTTGCATTTTAAGGATCTGTGTAAGTGGTTAAATTAATAAATTTATAATATCAGCAAATTTTGTGAATGTTCTTACTTGCTCACATATTGTCTTGCTTAAATTTTATTCAATATTTCTAAAAAAAAGTTATCGAGTTACAACTAGTAATACATATTTACATTTCCTGTGTCAGAAATTAAGAATTCCCAACATTTTGACTCACAGAAGTTTTCACTTTTAAATATATACCAGTGTGTAGAATCATTTGATCAAATTATTTGAAATGAATACCGTTTTACACTCAAAACATTTGCAATTTCGTCTGCGAACGGTGATTTTTTTCTTTATTATAGCGATCGTGCACTTTATATGAATATATTATACAGCCTAAAGAACATCTCATTTATGTAGGAACACTAGACAATTATCAATTCTGCTCTATCTTTAGCTGTTGTTAACTGATGCTTGACCAAATTATTACACTCTTATGGAAATCGCATTTGGTCGAGCATCAATTAAAAACAGCTAAAGATAGAGCGAACTCGGTACTTGCCGGGTATTCTTACATATACGGGATATACTTTAGGCTATATAATATAACCATATTAAATGCACAATCGTTATAATCAAGAAAAAACTCACAGTTAGCAGACGAAGTCGCAATAGTTTTGAGTGTTAAACGGTATTCATTAGATCACATGATTCTACACACTGTATACAGGGTACTACAATTCCAAAATCCATTGCTGCATTGTAAAGAAGGATCTTTGCTGTACAAAATAAAAGTTGTTTGTTGGAAATATTCAAAGAAATAACAAATTTATGGCCATTTGAAGTTCCAAACTCTGATATTTTTACAATTGAACAATGTTTGAAGCCTTGTATACAGTATTTTCCTATATTGTGCAAGGTGTTGCTAAATGCTTAAACTTTACAAATTTTATAAGATTTTAAAAAAATTGCTTGTATATTATGAAATATTTTACAATACAAGTGTGATATTATTTTACATACCTCTCTGAAAAGGGACTTTGTTTGTTTTTTGCTTAATTCTGTTGATATATCATTAAATTTGGTATTTCTTGGAACTTTGATATGGATGTGGCGATTCAGGTTTGATTCTTGTTGTTGGTTCCTTGTAGAAGTCTTAAGTAAGTTCGGATTGAAGGATGCAGTTCAGGAAAACTGGTTAGGTTAATAAGCTGGTGTGTCAATTTCCCTGATTAATCCCAAACTCTTGCTATCTGATACGAATATCTCAAGGATTGTCTTCAATGCAAACTAAGTTAAATATGGAAATGATGACATTGAAGGCCTCTTGTTTGGTAAACATGTTTTGCTGCATAAAATTTTCCTGATTTTTAATTTGGTCGTGGTGGCACCCCTGCTGAAAGATTGACAGGGCTGAGGCACATGTTATAACAGCCAAAATACCTTACATTGTTCATTTTACCCTACATGCTCAATCAATAATTGGCTTCTTCTCCCTGTCTCATGTTTATTTATACCATAAATATATCACTGACTTAGAATGAGAAGCTCTTAATTACTACTAAATACATACTACCTTATAAGACTAATACATATTTGAAATCTGCATTACAATGCGCTTCTTATGAGCCTATTTTCATGAAAATCTTAACTTGTCATCAAAAAGTTTTTTTGTTCATAAGTTAAGAGTATTTTTCAAACAGTTTTTTCTTGTTTTCTCAAACTTTTGATTATTCTTACGACCTTCTCATTTTAAGCCAGCGATATACACTGTCTACAAAATAGTACTACTATAATATTCATTTCTGACCATAAGGAATTTTGTAGAATTTATCGCAATTATACTTTACAAAGTTGTTTCAATATGGCATATTTTTGTTTCTTTCATCAGATCTCAGCTATGATTACAGGTATCGCTATTTTATTATTATTACTAATTTTGTTTTTGTATAATGATCATTGAAAGTGTTGTGTAACTTTGTGCATCTTTGCTTTAATGTTGTGACATATTTGGAATGACTTTTATCTACAATGTTTTCATCAAGTACCTATAAGTGAATACTAGAATATGTAATTATCTTTTTGTGAATACCGGTATTAAGAATTGGTTAGAACTTTGGTTGAATTCCACAATACCCTTTCAGGAATACTAGAATATTGTTACTAAGTGTATTCTAGAATGCCTTTTGGTGAATTCTGGAATACATCAATATGAATAATGTAATATTCTTGATTTCTTATTTGAGGATAATAAAGAATGTGTTCGATGAATACTACAATACAAATATGCAAGTACTAGGGTAACTTTTGGTGAATACTGAAATTATTATTGGTGAATGCTAGAATATTCTTTGGTTACAATGTAATACCAATTAGTGAATACTACAATTCATATGGCTGAATACTAGAATACATATACGTGAATACTAGAATACCCATTGGTGAATACTACACTACCTATTTGTGAATACTAGAATACCTTTTGGTGAATACTAGAATACACATCAATGAACACTAGAATACCTATTGGTGAATACTAGAATACCTATTGGTGAATACTAGAATACCTATTGGTGAATACTAGAATACCTATTGGTGAATACTAGAATACCTATTGGTGAATATTAGAATACATTTTGGTGAATATTAGAATACATTTTGGTGAATACTAAAATACCTATTGGTGAATATTAGAATACATTTTGGTGAATATTAGAATACATTTTGGTGAATACTAGAATACCTATTGATGAATACTAGAATACCTATTGGTGAATACTAGAATACCTATTGGTGAATACTAGAATACCTATTGGTGAATACTAGAATACATTTTGGTGAACACTAAAATACCTATTGGTGAATATTAGAATACATTTTGGTGAATACTAGAATACATTTTAGTGAATATTAGAATACATTTTGGTGAATACTAGAATACCTATTGGTGAATACTACAATACCTATTGGTGAATACTAAAATACTTATTGGTGAATACTAGAAAACCTATTGGTGAATACTAGAATGCCTGTTGATGAATACTACAATACCTATTAGTTATAACTATGATAGAATCTACATTTTGGTGAATATTAGAATATGTTCTAGTAATTATTGGTGAATGGATGCCTTTACTTAAGAATTTTTGCAAATGCTATTATTTGTGAATTGCCATGTATTGCTCACTGGGAAGCTTTTGTACAATCAGCAGTATGTTAGCTTGTTGCAATATTTATAACTCCATAAAATATATTACCACTCTGACTGTGCAGACCAAATCGCAGACAATATGCACATTTGTTGTACGGTGTTGGATATATCTAGAAATGGCAAGCAACAGGCAGAACAATTTGACCTAAAGCAAATTGGATTTTAAACCTTGCTTTCTTGCGTGGTTAAAATTGTGTCCGCCCATCATATTCACAATCTTATGTCTGTTGCATGAAGTGGGAGCCTTTCCTCAAAATGTGATTATAGAAACAGTGTACAGCTTAAATAGCCTGACGAATTTGACTCAATCCTGACATTTCAATGAGCGTAATTTAACCGTCGATATATTGACTCTATTTATAACGCTGTTAGTATGTTTACACAATACGTGGAGTATCACGAAGACGCTTGCGAAGTAAAGCAAACACAAAATTGAAATACTGATATTGCACGATTTCCTTGTGGAAATTGATATATTATAAGCAAGAACTTTGTAATATAAATTCATGCATAAAGGTCAAGATCAGATCAAAGTCGCCAAGCTGTACATGCTGATGTGTCCGAGGCTTTGTTAATGCTAGAAATATATAACTATTATATAACTTTTTCTACTATCTAGTACTAGTCATTACAAAAAAGGTAAAACCAAAAAGGTAATTTTGTAACAGAAAGGCAATTGTTTGCTTGAAGATGTGCATGATTTATGTGGTGTACAATTGTTAAGAATTGACATGCAGTATGAATACTTCATTAGTATAATATGCTCAAATGTATCTTGTTGTTGTTATCTATTGATGGTCTGCCTTCCCTGTCTGATATCCTCATCCTTTTTGGGTGGAATGGTGGTCGAATTGACATGGTCTCGATCTATCGAAGCTTCTCAAGTAGAACTATCCACTCAAATTGAGATTTTGCTGAAATCAGATTCTCAATTTGAGATAAATCTAAATTTACAGCATTAGAAATTTTACTGTAATAAACTCAGAATACCATTTCTGTCTAATGATGCCAATTTTAGTCCAGCGTCGGAACATTATAAACACTAAGATGCATGCCAATATTTGAGATGAGAAAGAGATTTTCCCCATGCAGCCAGTATTTTTCATCTGAAATATCGATGGCTTAGAACCAGAAGGTCGTAACTCCTACTTACGACCTTTCTATATAAAACTCGTACATATTTGAAATCTGCTTCACAAGGCGATTCTTATGAGACTATTTTCATGAAAATCTGAAATTGTCATGTTGACCAAAATGAAGTTTTAAAAACATGTTTTCCCAAAGGTAAAGTTTTCTCTTGTTTTCTCAATATATCGATTTGGTAGTTACGACCTTCTGTTTCTAAGCCATCGATATAGTCTAGATACTGGACTAACCACTGATTTAGGAGAATGTAGCCCCAAGGTTCCTTACATCACACGGTTAGCCTTGAAACAAGGTCTCTTCAGCCAGGGAAACTGCATGTTATGAACTTGCTGTTAGTCAGAACAAACAAATTGTTGGTGGGTATTATTTTCAAACACCAGTGTTGTATACAACAATTAGTGTCACTAGCCTTGCACATCTGCACATCTGGGCCCGTATTCATAAAGCTCCTAAGGGGAAATTTTCCTTAGGTTGATAGATTTACCTGAGGTTTTATAGGAATTCCCTTAGTTTTATATGATTTCACTTTAGATATCTAAGGTGAAATCATATCAAACTAATGGAATTCCTGTAAAACCTTAGGTAAATCTCTCAACCTAATGAATATTTTCCCCTTAGGAGCTTTATGAATACGGGCCCTGGGCCCGTATTCATAAAGCTCCTAAGGTAAAAATATACCTTAGGTTGGTCGATTTACCTTAGGTTTTATATGATTTCCCTTAGTTTTATATGATTTCACCTTAGATATCTGAAACATCCTTAAGTATTATTCATAAAGCTCCTTAGGATATTTTTCCCTTAACTTGGACGATTTTCCCCTTAGATTTCTAAGGTAGCTCGGAGCTACCTTACATTTCTAAGGGAAAAGTTAAGGGAAAAATCGGCAAACAAAATGGCGGCACGGCAGACGTTTTCTACGAACATTTGACCCCAAAATGCTTAAATGCACCAAAAAATGGTAAGTATTAAGCATTCAATATACTTTAATACGATTACTTGAAGTCGTAACTGTCCGGAAAAGTACGTGTTTAGTGGAATTTAACCGAAACTGGCGTAGAGACTGTGCGAGTTAGCGTCCGTTAATTTCAAGACCTAAAATCGTCTTTTATTCATTAAATAGCGGACTATTTGATTGATTTCTGGCAAGATAGATGTAACAACTATTTGATGCAACGATTGGGATTGATTTATTATCGAGGCGACGCCCTATGAAGACGATAGCTTGATGATGTGCGAATGCAATAGTGTTCGGATAAAATATTTCGGACATCTCGATTTTTGCAGTTATGTACTGAACTTTCACCTCTTTTATGAACATACCATTGCTCATGCTTCCTGTATATACTGGCAATAATAATATTATTGTTTTTTGCTCATGTGTTTGTCAAACAATTACATGGATCTTGGGATTTGTTCCCTTTTTCTGTCCAAATGTCAATTTCCATAGTTGTTTATAGATTAATAGAATGCATTAATGCCAGGAACTACCTAGATAGGTGATATGGTTAGAGTAGTCACTTGTTATGCTGTGGTTGGCACGGTGGATGAGTGGATAACACTCTTAACTACTTGTCTAGAGATCCCTTGGCCGGAGCATTTAGTCATTTCTGGAACGCTAAATTGTTTCACACCCAACTACAAATTGGCAACCCAGAGGTTGTGTTGCATGTATCAGCATAATCTATTTGAATCGAGCTAGCTGGCATAGCCACTACGGTAACCAACTCAGATTCATTGAATCTCACCTCTGCTTTGTGATTTTATGTCAGCACTCAGACATCTGCCAATCAAAGTTGGAGTCCCGTTTCAATCCTTGGCTCCTCAGCCCTGTAGTTTATGAAATTATTCAGTATGCCTATTCAATGTTGGGGAGAATCAGTCTTCACTGTCGCACCAAATCATTATTCATGGACTCTCGGCCCAAACCCAAAACCCTCTAAATATGCACTTGGCTAGCTGAGCTACCATAATCTGGCCATGCCTAATAGGTAACCCCTGAACATATTTAAAGATCTTTACTTTCATACTCGATGCTGTGCAAATCATATGGGGTAGGCATCTCTTTTCATGTTTAAAGTCAGTGGTATTTTTTATGATAATATTAAAAATAACTTATAATTAAGAGCAGTTTTGTATGTATTGATATGCTCAGGGATGATAACTGAATTTTTATGCTATTTCAGGTACTGTCTAGAATGTGATAGTGTATGGTTTGTGTGTATGTTCATCAGAAATCTCCTTGTTCAAGAAAGTGCTGTGTGTACAAGTCACTTCAAGGTGACAAGACTAAATTGGAAAATGAGAAAATCGTTTTTATGAATAATAACAGTGAACTGGATAATGGCATAGTCATTTCCCTGCACTCCGGGACTGCAGCATCTATCACCTTGAACTGCAGTTATATTACAAAAAAAACTGTGTACAAAACCGTATTAAACAAGAGTTGTCAAATGATAGTGCCCTCCACTATCAACAATAAAAACATTGTTGGGACCATGGCAATTGATGCATCAGCCCTTAAACAATATGAGTCTTCAAATTCAAAAGGACACTCGTCAAAATTAAAGACCATCCATTCTCAAAATACGAAGCAGAAATTACCTTTCATGCAATTCGATGCAGTGACCTGTAACTATGGTGTTCATCAATCTGAAGAGGCAAATCACCATATGAAGCAACTTCGACTGAACAGTATTTAAAATTCTGATGCGCAAACAAAGACAAATTACATCTATAAAGATTGTATATACCTTGTGACTTTCCAAACAAACAAATACAGGAGCCATCAAGTTTTTTTGTATCAAAAAGATGTGAACAATAGTATGAAGTTTCAAGTTGCAGAATATATAGACTCAAAGATCAGAAATAAATTTCACACATGAGGCTTTTTTGGACAACAACCTATGACGCCAAAACACATAGTGTTTTTAGTTTCTAGTGAATATATATATAATGCTTGCATTTGTGCAACATGTTATAGTGCGCCAAGGATAATGTGATGTTTACAAACATTGACCGGAATGGTCTACTGTAGCAAAATTGGTTACTTAAATAAACTCATACTGATAAATTGTGCACACTTGATTTTCCCACCTTTGTGCCTTATTTCAAATTTTTCTGCCTTCCTTGATATCCTGAGTGAACTATAACATTGATATAAGTTGATTGTTTAAGTCTACCATGTGTTTTGAGTTTAACCCTTTACTCCAAATGTGCGTAATTACATGTATAGCATGTATAGGTTAAATTTAATACCCAAGAAATTTAATTCATTTTGACAAAGTTGGGCTCATTTTTTTTTTAATTCCCTGGGAAAGGACTCTGAAATGAAACACTGCATGACTTTCTCTATTCATTACCCTCATTATATATTTTCATAAGCATAAAGTATCACAATGACGCTCAATATGTAATACAAAAACATCTCCAAAGAACCAATATCACACATGTTTGCGGACATTGATATATTCAAGGCGAGAACATTATAATATATTCACGCATAAAGGTCACACAGGATCAGGTTAAATTCTCCAAGCTATTCAAAGTTTAGTTGTGCATATTGTTGGCACAAGTTGGCCTACCGGTAATACATTTCAATGGAGTAATTGCCATTTGTAAATTGTATTTTCTACTGGTACACGCTATTTCAATGAAAGCTCTCAGTACCAATTCTAGTTGTGTATATCATCATTTTAAGCAAGTAATTGCCCTTTGTTTGTTCAGCTTATAATTTTTTCTGCATTTGGTTAATGTTCCAATGACTAATCAGTACCAAGCCTATCATTGACACAAATGTTTGAACTGGATTCTTAAAAATGGCCTTTATGTAGGATTCATCAGCCCGTATTTAGACTGAGTTGTGTAAGTTATCTTAATTTTGATCTCAGATGCTTGCTTAACTGTGTTAAGCAGGGTGTATTCATCACATTCATTGATATTTCATGTTTGTTTTGTTCGGCAATATTATTTACACTATTTGTAGGATATAATGATTTAAAAGTACATGTTTTTATAAAAACAACAGTTTTTGTTCAGCAAGTTCATTTGTGATACTAGTACACATTGATTTTCAAAAACTCTTTAATTGATTTTGTCTGCTTTAAAAAAAATTTATACAATGATGAATGTACAAGAAAATTACAGACTAGATTGGAACACTATTTCAAAGGTTAGAGCTAAATGAGCGGTTATCACAAAATGGTACAAATTGTCGTTTTAAAGACTAAAGGGAGTAAATCTGTCAAAATTATTTCATCGGAATAAAGTTTGAACTTTATCAACATATTGTATTGATGCTTCTGTATACTTTAGGTTGAGTGCAATAGTGATATTGGACATAGAACAAAACACATTTCTTTAGTGCTATAATTTTGGTGTTTTTTATGCGAGTAAGTGCTACTTAGAAAAGTTTTGTAAGAATCAGACAGTAATTGGGAACTTTATTACCAGACTTTGTCACTTTTACCAATATCTTTTTAATTTTGATTACTTTTTTTAAATGCATGACATGCTTCATATGAATTAACTGTATGGATCGACATAAGAGTTTATAAAAGCCGTTTTCAGGAACACAGGGGGTCTCGATTTATAGGCAGCATATAGCATGAGTGTATAAATTATTCTTTTTTCAATGTTTAAAAAACTTATAAATACAAGTTTATTGTACATTTTAACATTATTACTAAAGGTCATTGTTTTTAAGCTTGAGCAAAAGTATTCTTAATCATGCTTTATATTTGAATTATTGCATTTTTAGCTCCACTTATCTATGTAATGAGCACTCATGCAAGATCCTCTACTTGTTAAGGAAACATTAATTATAGTTTTATACGAGGGATGTTTCATAAATGATGCAACTTTAGTTGTAAAATTTATTTGCGGTCAGTTATTGCAGTTTTGTAAATTGATATATGTTTAGCAAACTTTCTAGTGCTAGTTGGCAAATTTTCAGGATTTTCTATCAAATACTAAGGTAGTTATGGTGCATTTTATAGACCCCAGTTAAGGCCATTGTACATGCCTAAATAGACTTATCATTAATTGTAGCATAAAACTACATTTTTGGGCTTCATGTGATATGTTAAACTTAAAACATCTAATACAACATATGCTTTATCAGCATGAACAATTTTAAACTATTGATGTAGTCGCGGAAAACATATTTGCTTTATTAAAGATTCTCAATGGGGCAAAAATGGTAAAAATTAAGCTATGAAAATTATCGTGTAGCTTTTCATAGTTGACATCCTGTGGTCGCATGTGCAAATAATGCATGTAGCAATTAAGAATGTTGTTGAAAATAGTTGCAGCTTTCTAAATATGTATAAAATAAAGAAATTATCCTATGTGCTCAATATTTATTCAGTCTTTTTGAAAGTATTTTTTTTCAAAAATGGGTTGTTTTTTAGTTGATTTTGTTTTTCTTAGAAAATGCAGTTTATTCTGGATATCCCGTTCGATTTTGCATGCGCAAACAGTGGATCAGACACTACTCAAGACACATGGCTAGTTTTAATAAAATTGTACGATGCAATACCATTTATAGGTCATTCAAAACTGGACAACGTCATGATTTGTCTATCTCTTCATTACTGAATTTACCACAGTGGGTGTGAGTGAACCTTAAATAGAGTAATACCCTGGTTTTATATACCAACAGAGTTTGGTAATCTTTAAAAATATTGTCAATGAAGGATAGCTTTTTCGATAACAATTAACAGTTCTACCTTATTCAGCACCCAGCGCGTACGCGCGTGGCAGTTGCATTATTTATGAAACACCCCTCATACTAAGGTCGCCAAAGGCTCGCTATATAAGATGTCTCAAACTCGTTTAATATAAGTTTATATCAATTGACAACTTGTCACAATATGATAAATCCTTTATATATGACCCCTCGGACCTAGATTTAGATAATTTTTTACTTGTTCTATGTAGCACAATGTCGCACAAAAAAAATCCAAAAAACAGATTTTAACCTCTAATGTCAGACTCAAAACAGTGAATACATAAAATAGGGTATTAATTTATCAGGCTTCACATAGGTCTTGAAAAGTCCTTGAATTTTGTTTCAACCTTAAAAAGGTACTGCCTTCAAAAATGTCAAAATAGCTGTTGAATGTTTCTGCAAATCCTTGAATTTAGGCAAACCGCCTTGAACATACAAAGAAATGTAAAGAAATGTCATAAATTCAAAACGTACATAATTTTCATGTTTATCCAAGGCAACACAGAGTCGAAATTTTACAATTTTACGGTGATAAATGTTTTGAATAAGGGCTTGATAAATGATAATACCATATCCTTCCTTGAAAAATCTTGAAAAGCTCTTTAATGTAGGTGTGAGAATTGGATAATATATGATTATGAACCATGTCATTGTATGTATTATAAATAAACTTTTGATACCAATTAAAGTTCAGTATTTTTCAATTGTCAATAACTACAGTTGTCGAGATTGATGTCTAATTAAAGTTGTCAGTATAAGATAAGGGGAAATTAATACTAGATAGGAAGCATTTCAGGAAAACTGGTTAGGTTCAGCAGTTGCAGTGCAGAGTTATTGATATACAGTAGTGTTAATCCTGATCATTCAGTGATGACACAAAATATAAAATTAAACCACATACTGGGTGGCTACCCGGTATAGATCACAAAGTATTTCCCCCATGATCAAATTATATGTATGCAAGTACAGTACAACCTCTCCATAGCAGCCTTCTGTAGAGCAACACTCTCTCTATTACTAACAGTACTTAACAACACTTTCAAAATTTCACTCAGCTCATGTTTACTATAAATCTAGCCTCTATAGAGCTACAACCTCAAACAATGGCCATTTTTGGCAGCTCCAACAGGGTGTTGCTCATATGAAACACAGTTGTACGGTAAACTTAATATGCTCCCCATTTGTGATGAGGGGTATACATGTATATTGCTTTGCACATGAATGTCATTTGGTCGGTAGACCTGGACAGTGTTGGCATAACGGACGGTCGATTGAGTAACGGACAGGACGCGGGATATACTGGTCAATTGGACAATACAAGTGGTCGATTGATTTGGGCATATGAAATAATGCTTCCATTTAACACACTATAGTATGTACATACATTTGTAAAGGTTAATAACTTATCACTGATAACATACTTAATATATTTTCTGTTATTATTAATTTTAATAATTTTTTTCATATAAGAAACACTTGAAACTCATGCACTTTATATAGTGTAGAAAATCATCCATTCAACATCTTTATTTTGTATTGTTGGGTTATATCCAGTGGTGTTAACACTCCCCAGGCTAATCCTTTGTTTATTGCAGGAAAATGACATAATATTGCATAATCTGTTAGTTGTTAGTTTCACACTTAGTTGACATGATCTAATAAATTTGCTTTATTCAAATTTGCAAATTTATACAAGCCTAAATGATCATCAATATTTATAACTGCACTTTCTAGTATTTAACATTATTACTAGAATTAACTTTCATTATCGAAACTATGAGTATATTACTAAATATTTTAATTGAGCTTGTAACAAGTTATTTGATCAATATGTTTAAATTAAAACTTAGAGACTGAAAAATAATTGTGTCTCATATATTGTTTTCACATTTAAATTGAATCAACCAATCCATTGACCACTTTGAAAATGAATGTTGTAGATCATACTCTCAAATAAATTGAGGATCTATGGAATGATATAGAACTGAATAATAGAGAACTGCTTGTGAAAACCTGAGGGTTCAAATGCTTAATATGCATCTAAATTAGCCAGTACACAGAAAATTCTCAATTGATCATTCAATTGACCAGTATTCCCGGTATTGGACGCTTTTGGAGTATTGGACAGGACGGTATTTCCCGCCCGGAATTTACCACCCAACACTGGTAGACCATGGTTCCAAACTTGGTACAACCGTACATGTATACCAATATATATGCTTTGCCCTAGGATCTTCGGAGAGGTTGGCCAGCAAGCAACAGTAGATCACCCCTTTAGATTCCGAAGGACCTTTACCATTTCTTGCCATACATCAATGATTTATATACATCCTGTTACGAATTAGACACACAGTATGCCAGCCAATAATATCAAGGAAGCATAGCGGTACATATATGTAACAGAGTATAGGAATCAAGATTTAGCTTATAGGTTTCAGTCAAAGAATTTTATAATAATTTTATGAAGGACATCTTGCTGTTAAAATCTTAATATTGATAGTTTTCATAGTTTAATCATTTTCAAGATTTTATATACAAATTTAGTATCAAAGTAAATGTTATGTTATAAGGATTATGAATGTTATATTTCTAAATATGTATTGTTGATTTTTATTCAATATAATATTCAGTTAATATTTCATTCTTGTTAATTTTCTAAAAATAAATATCTTTGTCCACTTAAAGGAAAGCCATAAAAATTCTCTAGTTGTATAGTTGCAATTAATATCAGACAGTTAATCAGGTTAATCTTACATATTGAAGCCATAAAATTGACACTGGACAAATTTATAGATAATTGGTAAACATGGTAATAAAATATTATCCCAATGACATTTTGACAATTTGACTATCTGATGTGTGATAAATGCATTGCTTATGTTACTGGAATTTCATTGGTTAAAATTAATAACCAATCATTTTGTTAGAATGATTTTACTTAGATTTTTAGTCATATGAAAAGGCAGTCTTAATTAAGAAATGAAACTGTAAACACCTAAGTTCTAATAAATTGGTGTAAGCTTAAGTCATCTGGTTTCAAGTTAAAAAGTTTCAAGTTAAAAAGTTTCAAGTTAAAAGTTTCAAGCTAAAGGTTACAAGTTATAATTATATTGAATATCATTGGAACTGTTTATACATGCAAAGAAATAAATAATGGAAACGTGAAATGAGACTTGTCGTTGAATGGTAGTTTAGGATATTGTTGGAGTTATTTGTATCAAATGCAATATACATTTACATTGCTATACATTGGACACTCTGCACATAGCTGCACATACTGGAGATGCTACAATCAAAGCATATACATTGGAGAACCAGAGCTCCAGATAAGGTGCGTGAAAGCGTGATTACGCATAGAAATTAACGAAAAACGCATTAAAAATTATTTCTGTGCGTCGTAAAACGCATTGAAAAAGACGATCACGCATTTCTGATCGATTCCGATGCGTGAAAGGGAAGTAACTCTTCCGTTATCCGGTCAGTCTGCTTGGTTTTAGACACTACCAATCCGGTGTACAGGTAGAAAAATCGGGTCTCACTAATATGCGCAGCGGAAATCTGAATCGGAAAATCTGAATCGGAAATCTGAATCGGAAATTTTAAAATACAAAATACAGTATATACTACCTCTACCTAAATCTACCTACCTAAGTAGTTTCCAAACGCAGGAACTTCGATCGTTCCTCTATATTTGGCTCTTCGTTATCATCTGTAATTGTTGGTCCGGTGTAGCTATCTTTATAATTCACTGAGTATGTGTATATCATTGGATGATTTTTCCAATGCCTATCAAGTCTATTTTTGAATGAATTTACTGATCCCGCAGAAACGACACTATTTGGTAGATTATTCCATATGTCTACAACTCTGTTGGTAAAGAAATACTTCCTCACATCCAATGAAGATCTGTATTTAGTTAGTTTTTTTGAATGACCTCTAGTAGTTGATAAAGAGTTGAAAGTAAAAAGTCCGGAAGTTACACTGCTATCATATACGTTTGATGTTATTTTATACACTTCAATCATGTCGCCCCGCATTCTTCTGAAGCGTAGTATAGCAGTTTAATATGCTTGAGCGTGCTATTAAACTACTTTATTGTGTCGAACGAACATATCCTAATAATAATCAAGATATGAATATACAAAGGTTTAAAAAATTCAAATTAAATCTGAATCGGAAATCTGAATCGGAAATTTTAGGATGCAAATCGGAAATACAAAATACAATATATAGTGGTTTAATGCTTGAACGTGTCATTAAAATGCTTTATTGTGTCGAACGAACATATCTTAATAATAAACAAGTTATAAAATATATAAATGTTTACAAAAATTCGAATTAAATCTGAATCGGAAATCTGAATAGGAAAATCTGAATCGGAAATCTGAATCGGAAATTTTGGTATGCAAATCGGAAATACAAAATACAATCTATAGTAGTTTAATATGCTTGAGCGTGTCATTAACATGCTTTATTGTGTCTAACGAACATATCTTAATAATAAACAAGATATAAAATATAAAAATGTTTACAGAAATCCATATTAAATCTGAATCGGAAATCTGAATAGGAAAATCTGAATCGGAAATTTTGGTATGCAAATCGGAAATACAAAATACAATCTATAGTAGTTTAATATGCTTGGGCGTGTCATTAAAATGCTTTATTGTGTCTAACGAACATATCTTAATAATAAACAAGATATAAAATATAAAAATGTTCACAAAAATCCGAATTAAATCTGAATCGGAAATCTGAATCGGAAATTTTGGTATGCAAATCGGAAATACAAAATACAATCTATAGTAGTAGTAGTTTAATATGCTTGAGCGTGTCATTAAAATGCTTTATTGTGTCGAACGAACATATCTTAATAATAAACAAGATATAAAATATAAAAAGGTTTACAAGAGTCCGAATTAAATCTGAATCGGAAATTTTGGTATGCAAATCGGAAATACAATATGGTGGTTTAATGCTTGAGCGTGTCATTAAACTGGTTTATTGTGTCGAACGAACATATCTTGATAATTAACAATATATAAAACATAAAAAAATCAGATTTGTAGCTTGATAGATAGAGAGAAAATTTCCGATTTGCAGCTTAATACATAGAGAGAAAATTTCCAATTTGTTGATGTAAATTTAATTTATTTTATTCAATTATATAGTTAATTATAGTATGTGATTTTTGTAATTAAGAAATGTAATTAAAAAACAGCTAACAAATATTACTTACATATATTTCACATTGATGCGTCTGTAGTGTTAAATCAATCAGCTTTACCCGTGTATTACATTTCACAACTTTGACACGCTAGCATAACTTGGTAGTTGGAAGCATTTAACGATAAACCCGTTATCGTGATTAGATAATTGGATTATGACACCTTTAAATACCAATAAATAGTATATGGGTTAGAAAGCTAAAGTGATTAAAAAATTAAGACCACGCAAATATTAGTTTTCAACGGTTATTGTTATTATATTTATGATATAGTTGATCAAGAGCGTTCAGTTACCATTTATCACAAATTTAATATCAATATGCATGTTTAGATTGTACATTTTAAATTTAACATTAAAAGACGCGTGTGATAAATGATATCCAGGCCACACCAACGAGAAGGCTCTCAAATCTTGCTGTTGGTCATTAGTCAAATTCGCCCAATAAGAAATGTCTACTGCGTGATGGTGAAATTGGTATGCTAACTTATTATTCCCTGCTCCCCTAATGGCCCGTTCCCGCTCTTTTAACTCATTCTCCGCTATGCCCTGCCCTGATGTTGTAGTTAATGTTCCAATTTCGCTGACACAGACTTTTTGTGGTGATCAATAAGGAAGGGCTGTTATTATAATCCAATATAAGCTAATTGGATTAAATCTCGACAAAGAAACATACATTCTATTGATGTACCGACAAAAGACAGCGACATTCTTTACGCTCACACTTACAGTAACTCGAGTGATGTTAATAATTCTGTTAAGTTACAAATCGGATTTTTTAAACCTTTTTATATTTTGTATCTTGATTATTATTAAGATAAGTTCGTTCGACACAATAAAATAGTTTAATGACACGTTTAAGCATTAAACTACTATATATTGTATTTGTATTTCCCATTTGCATACCAAAATGTCCGATTCAGATGTAATTTGGATTTTTTAAACCCTTTTTATATTTTATATGTTGATTATTATTAAAAATGTGCGTTCGACACAATAAAACCAGTTTAATGGCACGTTCAACTATATATTGTATTTCCGATTTTGCATACCAAAATTTCCGATTCAGATTTAATTTGGATTTTATATCTTGATTATTATTAATTATGTGCGTTCGACACAATAAACCAGTTTAATGACATGTTAAAGAATTAAACTACTATTTATTGTATTTTGTATTTCCGATTTGCATCCCAAAATTTCCGATTCAGATTTCCGATTCAGATTTAATTCGGAACGTTTTAACCTGTTTTATATTTTGTATCTTGATTATTATTAATTATGTGTGTTCGACACAATAAACCAGTTTAATGACATGTTAAAGCATTAAACTACTATATATTGTATTTCCGATTTGCATCCCAAAATTTCCGATTCAGATTTAATTCGGAACTTTTTAACCTTTTTTATATTTTATATCTTGATAATTATTAAAATATGTGCGTTCGACGCAATAAACCAGTTTAATGACACGTTCAAACATTAACCTACTCTATATTTTGTATTTTGTATACCAAAATTTCCGATTCAGATTTCCGATTCAGATTTTCCGATTCAGATTTCCGCTGCGCATATTAGTGATACCGGAAAAATCCACTGACAAATGTCACTTTGAAACAAAAGTTGTCGGTAAATATGCAGGATTCTAGCTCTCATAAGCATGTGTTTCAAACCAGATGTGGCAACACGTGAGAGTATGTACGACCTTGCGTATAATTCATCGTCGAAGATGCTTGGATGAGCTTGAATTGCAACTTTCCAGCGCAAAATAGTTGAAAATACATGCATGATGATGACAAACGCAATTGACAACATGCGAAAAATGCGAATTTCACGGTTAGTTAAAGTCGCTGTTACGGATAGATCTATAAAAATCATTGGACCATGTAATTTTTAATTCACAAAACAAAGTGACTTTATTAATTTGAATGCAGATCATTTGATATAATTGCTGCACAGTTCATTTACACATGAAAATCTTTTCTAATTAAACTTCAACTTCGTCAATACATTGGTAAGGGTTTAACTACAATGAGACAGCACATGCATTCAGAAATAGTGATTTTTTTATTGCTTACATATTGAATGTAACTGTCATTCACTCTGTGTTTAAAGCCGAGGTCATTGATATTTTGTCTCCGGAGTGTTTCACTCATTAGTTTTGTAAACAGGGAGTGAACGACTCATTGCACCTCAAAATTATCTGGAGCACTGCTTGAACCTATTCGTTGTGAATAAGTTCTACCTTTCTACATACATATTTATCCTATATTACTACGATGAACACAAAACAGCCTATTACAAAACCGAAAACATTCATTCATGGCCCGATAATTTAATTATTTATGGCGATATTGTGTGCAAGACTTTTACCGTAGACTGCTGTTCGGACCCCTCACTTTATCGCCTTTTTATGGGGCCGTTGTTTTAGTTTCGGAAGTCAGCATCCAATTTTTTGTTTCCTAATATCTAGAGTAAGGTTCCTGTATTTCTTGTAAGGTAATAGATCTTGCTGAAAGTAACTTCTACTTCAATGTTTTGACATGGATTCGAGGAAATTTCGACGATTCGCAAGGTCAACAAAATCAACATGAAAATGAAACTGATACAGTGTTAAAATATCAGCTTCAAACCATATCACTAGTGTTGGACCCCCGTATGATAGTTCCATTCCCTCTAGTACGCAATACAGGCGAAGATAACTTCACATAAAGCGAAAAACTCGAAGAAAATGTAAAATTTCCAAAGCATCTTGATTCACCGTATTTGTTACTATTTTTAGCAACGCAGGTGCTCGGACGCTGATATCCACAATTTTGAGGATCATTTTTAGACGAAATCTTGACCTAAGGTAATTATTTCCCTTAGGTAGATTCTTACCTAAGGAATTTCCTCAAGCCAAGTTAAGGGAAAAAAGTAAGGGAAATCCTTCCCATTAGGTGAATATATGGATACCTTAGGTAAAAATCTTCCTTAGGTAAAAAAAACCTTAGGAGCTTTATGAATACGGGCCCTGGCCTCAACCCTCCATTTGTGTGCTGGGGCTTTATCGCTCATAGTACCAGGGCCCTTAATTTTACAACCAATACTCACACTCGGAAATCAAGTTAAAAAATACAATATAGTGGTAGTATTTGTCGTAATATTGCTAAATATATAATATTTAAATGCTTTGAAATGTATGAAAGTACTTAACTCTAAGACTGATCAGATAAAAAACACATTCTTAAAAAGCTGCCACAAATGCTATTTGCGTGCTGAATGTGTTTGGCTTGTATTCACAAAGCATCTTGGTGGAAAGCTTAAGTATTTGTACCTTTACACCTCAAAAAAGCCTCATTTTTCTTACATATTCATGAATATCTAAGATGGTTATCTTGGTGATTATCGCAGCTAAGTGATTAAAAACTACGTTTTTGTTTGTAAAGATATAATTTTGGCTACTCAAGTGTTTTTGTGAATATTAAAATTTCCTATTAAGATACTTTCTTTGTGAAGCACATCTACGTACACATTAATATTACCAAGCCACTGATTACCATCCATCAATATGAACAAATGTCATCTTTGTTCTATGACTGGGGTTACGTTTATGCACACCAAGACTTGTCCACATACTTGTCGGCTATATGTCTTTAGACATGTCTCGTCCAAGTCCTTGGACCTCAGCTCAATGTCTCAACAGTTTCGGATTTAGCTGTTAACATTGTCAACAGAAAACCCGCAGTCCATCTGTACCTTATAAAGAGTTTTACAGGTTTTGATTAATACATCTGGGCTACACGTATGTTATATGTTGAAAGAGGTTGTTACATAACATTTAGGTTTTTAAGAACTACTTTCATTAATGTCAAAGTTAGCAATAGAATGCCGATAGATATCGATGTGTTTGGTGATGCTGAAGTCATGAATACAAAACTGACGTCTTTGCTGAACCGAATCTTTTCTTTAGGATCAAACGCTACTTCGAACGCATCAATTGTATCATTCCCTATAAACCTCACAGGGTACGTTGTTGATACGTCCTTAGTTATAACACGTTCTATCGCGTACTCCCACGGTTCCACCATTTTGAAATTGAACTCATATTCGTCCGCTGTAGGAAATAGTTCCCCTTGGATGCGGTTCATTTCTAGCCAGAGGAAAGACTCTTCCGTATCACTCCGCTGACGTATGGATATGGTTACATCCGGAAGTAGCATGCACCCATAAGTTCCTACAAACCTTTCTAGATCTGGATTGGTGAAATTCGTCCGCGGCACTGGAATATCATAATCATCAAACGTGAAATTGTTCCATGGCTTTGGGAATGTGCATGTCGTCTTTAGATTTAACCACGTGTCTTTCCCGAGCAACATATCAGAGATATAGTACAGAATGGTTCTCTGGGCGTTGTTGGAAGATTTTGGAAGGCCTGGTCCATTGATACTAATAAACACACCTACTTGATCATCAGGATAGAGCCATAGGAGTGATACATAGGCGAACAAGCCCCCGCTGTGCCAAACTCTGCGATGTCCTGAAATAGTCCGGCAGATAAACAGCATATTTTGGGGTAACCGTGCAATGTCTTCTATACAAAATGTTTTTGCATTTTCTTGTTCTCTGGACTATACCATAACAGAATCCGAGTGATGCCACCTTGTCATCATTGAGCAATTCTCAGAATGAGGCCCCAAAGGGGGTATATGAATTTTCATGAATTAATCAGTATAAACACATTACTATTTTATCAAATATACAGAAAAACACACTAATTGCTGTTTATAGTTTGAAAAAATAATGTGTTTATTAAATTTATAAACATTTGTAATAGTAATTTGTGAAAATGAGGCCCCACCCGTGGTTTACACTTAAAACGAGGCCCGTTATTAGACAAACAGATGGTTTATATTAGTTAATTATGCATGTTAAACACATGTTTCATTATATTTATTATTCAAATTGAAGTCAGTGACATTGGTAAGTAAAAACATTGAATTGAATTACTTGAGGCCCTGTCGTCATTTGGCAAATGAGATACCAAAGGTGGTTTATGAATACAGATACATGAGGCTTTTATTGAAATAATCAGCTTAAACACATATAATTTATTATATTCAATCAAATTTAACACAAATCACCCGAAATGTAGTTCAGGTTGTGTGAAGTATTGCGTTACATAAATTATATCTTAACCATAGTAAATTGTTGAATTGAGGCCCCGCTTGTGGTCGACACCTAATATGTGTCCCGGCAGTAGACCTACACAGAATATTTATCATATAAGTAAACGTGTACGTGTAAAACACATACTTCATTTGAGAATAACACAAATTTAAAAACACATAGATGTATACAAATGTACAACAGCTTTGATAAGCTGATGTAATACTTTAATTAATGACATTATATAAGGCCCTAATAAGGGTAAATCAAAATTTGAAAAGCTATTTTTTCATTTAAAAATCAATTGGTCATGAACCACTTTAGTATAGGAGATAACTTGAAGTTATGAAAGTTTAAATGAAATATACAGGTATTCAAATTTGAAATACCGGTAATAAATTGAGGACATGAGGCCCTGCTAGAGTGAAACACTATAATAAAGAATGTACTAGGAATATGGCGATTAGTTCAATACTCAGGTACGGGATACATTATTCAAATGAATTCAGTAGCGTCGATAAGTATTAATAACCTCAAGTACACTGATAAATATGGCATTCTATAAAAATGAGGCCTTTGTTAGTGTAAATTCAACTGTGAGTAACGTATAAACAATTTAAGATAAGACATAACACAATATTTGGAAATAGAAAAACGGGGACATGGATCTCTGTTACGGATTACTACATATGTAGTATTCGATCAAATTGTTACTTAAATCAGACAGAGAAGGCAATCCTCAACAGAAACAGCAGAACACAAAATGCACAAAAAGAACAACCACAAATTGCTTGTTGGAAGTTGCCACAGCCAAAATGACGAATACCTTGTACTGAGTTCTGGTGATAGTTGACCAATTCACAAACCATTGCATTATATGAAATGTTGGGCATAGTATTACACACAATTTCTGTATATACTATTACTAAAAGCGTTGTGTATGCATATTAGCAATCACATTAAATAACTTGATATTTGGTATGTAACATCATCTAGTGGTCCCTACCAAGATTGCTCAAATTAAGCCCCTGCGGTCCCGCCACGGGGTCATCGTCTTACATAGACTGCATAGGAAATATCATTTTGTATGAACCGCTCCATGAATATTACTCTAGCATCAATGCTAGTGGTTTTTATCTTCTTACCAGTATTTCTATCACCACCACATACAACCTTTTCATTCTGAAAGTGGTATTCATATAATGACTGACTACAGGCATTTGTGTCACTTTGCGGGATTTAACCCCTACCAAACAAATCATTAGTAGCTCTACATGTGTATCAATGACCACTGCCTAATGTGATTCCGATCGCTTTGGGTTTCTTACAGCCACTCAGAGCAGGCATTAACAAGTACCCGGTAGAACAACCAGACTGTACATCATCAATTCACGCAATGCCAAGCCAGATGACATACAAACCGCCCACAGATGAATCTATTTAAACCACAAAGGTTACTCCCCACCCTAGGTACTGCTGTCCCAGGCTCTAAGAGGCACACACGACCACCATCCATCCCGTGTCATAAAATTATAGCTTACTCTCTATCCCCGAAATATAAACCTTTAAAGTACTGATCACCAGTGAAAACAATGCTATTGTATTCCTGGCGTCATTGGGTACACACCTACATGAACTATTCACCACCACCACGTATGTATTGCAATTAAATGCCTTTTGGGTATTTAAGAATTGCAATACTATTTGGTCGCGAGTACCATATGAGTGGTGTAGATTTGGCTACTGGTAAAGTGAGTACGTCATAATCATAGTGGACATGCCATAACTCGCTGATGGATGATCTAAATGACCAAGCACCCTATTCAGCCTCGAATTACAGTAAATGGTGGTAGTGAGTACACGTTTGGGCGTTGGATAGATTTACTCTTTAGTGAAGAGTTTTCCGTGGCTCTACTACGTAGTCGCATGTACCCATAACGGACCGGAATGATAACAGTCGCTCCTGGTATGTAACCAATAGAGCTTGACTATACCATACCGGGTAGTACAATTTGTATTGAATAGAAATGACTAAACCTGATGGCGGCGAATGCTTCATTGGAATGTTCTACATTTTGGTGAGAACTCAATCGGTTTGAAATGTCCGTTCTTGATAGCGATGAGTACCCTTAAGTACAGAATGGCCGTCCTCTATTGTTATAAGGATAATACCGAGTGCGACATAGAGTCACTGACTCTGATGCACCTTTCAATATTTTGACCAAGACCAAGGGGTATAAATAAATGTAAAAAAACCCGTATTATACATTGTCTTTTCCCCTTTTTTGGAGGTCTAATTCCACACCCTTAAGCCAAATATTTGGTCTGAATCCCCACATGGGAGATGCTCGTTTCATCAAATGGTCTGGGGTGCATGTCGGTCATCGTTAGTGGTTTAATTCGAAAATTAGGCGAGTCTATTTCCGGGGACCCAGTATCATTTTTCATCATTTCCCGATCGGAAACCATCTTAAACATATTGATAGGTGCATTACGAGTATCTCAAAGCGTCTAATTCTAAGTGGTAATACCAAGGTATAACATCTTATGTAAAAGAAAAATATAAGAGTTTAACGATATATTACGGGCCTCAATTCATCATTTCATTTCCAATCTATAATTTGGATGTTTATGTGAATATAGATAATTTACTGAAATTTGATTATTCAGTAAGACTTAATTTTCATATAATAAAGTGTTGAATTGAACATGGTCTATGTATCATTTTCTCTTTTTCATTGTTTAACACGGACGCACACCCTCGTTGCATCATTTGTCTTTTCAAATTGTAGTGCATGGCTATTTAAATAACACTTTTTTAACAATAATAGTTATGGTTAAAGTTGCATTCCGTAAGGTTTAGTGAAATAATTTGACATTATTACGAATAATCTGGACGAATTTCATAACGTAAACTTACCCCTCCCAGAGCCTCAATTCAATTAATTTAATTGTTAATTCAAGTTTGCACTTGCCAATGTCACTAAATTCAATACAAAATATATTCAAATATAAAAAATATGTGAGTATGCATCACTTACTAGTTTAACTCATTCGTTTGGCTAATAACAGGTCTCGTTTTAGGTGTAAACTACGAATGGGCCTCATAAAGACGTTGATAAATTGAATAAACACATTAATTGGCAAACTATAAGCATCATTTAAGATGTTTTGCAACGCAATACTTAACACAACACGAACTCCATTTCAGGTGTTTTGTGTTACATTTGCTTGAATATTATAAATTATATGGGTTTAAACCCTACTATACCCCTATGGGGCCACATTTGCTAAATAATGACAGGACCTCTAGTAAATTAATTTAATATTTAGCTATGTTTATACTTACCAATTTCACTGAATTCAATTCGAATAATATATATAATGAAGCATTTGTTTAACTTGCATCATTTACTAATTTTAACCATTTGTTTGTCTAATAACGGACCTCGTTATATGTGTAATCCACGAGTGGGGCCTCATTTTCACAATTTACTATTACAAATGTTTATAAACTGAATAAATACATTATTTGGCATACTATAAACAACATTTAGTGTGTTCTTCTGTACATTTGATAAAATAATAATGTATTTATACTAATTAATTCATGCACATCCATATACCCCCTTTGGGGCCTCATTCTGAGAATTGCTCAATGATGACAAGGTGGCATCACTCGGATTCTGTTATGGTATGGTCCAGATAGCAAGAAAATGCAAAAACATTTTGTATAGAAGATATTGCACGGTACCTTGCAAGTTCTGCCGGACTAAAATGTTCAATGCACTTCATAAATATAATTTTGAAAATGATTTTTTACTAGTATTTTGCTAAGACCACCAAAGCATACTAGTATAATGAAAATCAAAGTTCAAAACAACAACAAGTGTTTTATTCTTTAACCTAAAATGTATTTCAACGAAATGTCCAGCGTGCGGACATCGTACTTGCCTCAAACGAAGCCCGACCGTACATCGCCAGAGAGGCGGAAGCAGAGAGTAATACAATGCACGTATGTGTAGCTCTATTTATCATTAAAATATTGTAGCTACAAACTGACCTCTGTAATTCGATGTGAACCAACCATATCCGTACGCAGTTGTTCTATCATCTACAGGATATGTCGGCTGTGTAATGCTTTGAAGGACACCTCCGTATGGTAACATGTTTTGATTCTGAAAATAATAAAATCCACGTACTTTTTATCGTGTTTCCTGTCGTTATACAAACGTAATATTTTTAGTCTCACATATGACAAATACAAAATATTTTATAACAAGAGGACCCAAAGGGCTCTAGGTCGCTCACCTGTTGCACACTAGTCTAGGTATCAATACAACTAACATTCTGACCGTATTTTATTAGGATTGGATCAAAACGGCGACCTCTGGATTGTACACAAGGTTTTCTAAGATTTGACCTAATTGCCTAGGTTTTGACCCCACATAACCCAGTTTCAAACTTAGCCAATATTTCATGAAGAACAACATTATGACCAATTTTCATAAAGATTGGACCAAAACTGTGACCTCTGGAGTGAGCACACAATTTTTCTAAGATTTGACCTAGTTACCTAGTTTTTAACCCCACATGACCCAGTTTCAAACTTGGCCTATATTTCATTGTGAACAACATCTTGACCATGTTTCATGAAGATTGAATCAAAACAGTGACATCTGGAGTGTACACAAGTTTTTTTTCTAAGATTTGACCTAATAACCCAGTTCTTGACCCAGTTTCAAACTTGGCCTAGATTTCATGGAGAACAACATTCTGGCCAAGTTTCATGAAGATTGAATCAAAACAGTGACCTCTGGAGTGTACACAAGGTTTTTCTAAGATTTGACATAGTGACCCAGTTGTTTACCTAACATGACCCAGTTTTGAATTTGGCCTAGGTTGCATGGAGAACAACATTCTGACTAAGTTTCATAAAGATTGGATCAAAACAGTGACCTCTGGAGTGTACACAAGGTTTTCTAAGATTTGACCTAATGACCTAGTTTTTGACCCCAAATAACCCAGTTTTGAACTTGGCCTGGATTTCATGGAGAACAACATTCTGACAAGGTCTCATGAAGACTGGACCAAAACAGTGACCTCTGGAGTGTACACAAGGTTTATCTAAGATTTGACCTAGTGACCTAGGTTTTTACCCCACTTGACCTAGTTTCAAACTTGGCCTTGATTTCATGGAGAACAACATTCTGATCAAGTTTCATGTAGATTCGATCAAAACTGTTGCCTCTAGAGTGTACACAAGCAAATTGTTGACGGACGACGACGGACGGACGACGGAATGACGACGGACGAAGCGTGATCACAAAAGTTGTGACAGGTGAGCTAAAAAGACGGAAATGCATGGATTATATAACTACCTACCGGTATAAAATACATTATGTAACATTACATGAACGAGTACTCGTATCTATACACATGCATCACCCTTGTGGTATTGATACCGGATATAAAATTATATACAAATGTATGCATAGAAAGCCAAGTCAATGATAGTTTGTGGTACACTCAAAGTACTAGTATTAAATCGGCGTCTATGTTTTCGTAATACAAGTATGGCCGTAGAAATAATGCAAACCTTGAAAGCTTCTGCAAATAATGTTTTGTTGATGAGCTGCTCATCATCATCGGTTTGGCCCAGTCTTAGATTGAAACGCATCCATTTTGTCATATCTACCGCATTTGACATTATACCACCTGCAGGTTCCACGGGAGTGATTCTGGGGCAAATATAATTATTATCATGATATTTAATGAGTTCATGAAAACAACATGTACTCGTATGCTCATATAATATACTAAGCAACTTTTCTAAGTCCACACTTATATTTTTGAAGATAACTTTTTCAAACGTGTATATAGCCCAATGAAATTTGGCTAGAACACTTTTGGGTTATAGGTATGCAGAACTGAAAGTTGAGTTTGGTTGAAATTCATTGAGTGGACACACGTATAACATAAGACCACAAGAAAGTAAAAGTCGCAAATACATATTTTGATATCTTGGATGACCACCATTTATTCTTATATTTCTATTGACAGTCAAAGACGCGAGTAGGAAGCATTGTTGAATGAAGAGACTCATTAAATTTGACCATCTGAACAAAAAGTTGCCATGTGTCTTCGACGTAGATCGCATTTACATCATGACGTCACAACAAAAATGCTAAATGCTCTTGCAATCAATATAACACAATCATACAATACGTTTATGTTGCAATAAACACTCAAATAGACACGTATGCGTTGAAAAGATATCAGATGTGGATGTTATGGTAATAAGTCATGATTGTCGACACTAAATGCTACCCTGTACCGTACTGACGCAACTTCATATTTTTCTGACATCATTCAACGCATAACTGTGATATCTAAATAATTTTATAAACTGTTTTTCATACGTGGTGAGTCATTGGTCATATAATGAAGGCATTTGGAAAACACTCAATGTATCATGGGCGTAGGAGCAGGGGGGGCCAGGGGGGGCCAGGCCCCCCCAATGTCTGGACCGGGGGGCCAACATATCTTTTGGCCCCCCCAATAATTCAGACGAAAAATTATAATTTACGACCTAATATATCTCGTTATAGGCAATTTGCCTTCAGTTCTTGGTTAAAACGTATCAAAAAATTTTTTTGCTCGCTTCGCTCGCATAATAACTCTCTTATATTCAAATACCTATTCACCCATTGTTTCCAAAAATACACTTGTGCCATAAATTGTACTCTAAATGTCCCCCAACCCTCCTATATGACTTTGGGAAAATGCCAATTATATATAAAGCCTTTGAAACAAACGTTTTCACCTTTAAAATTTAAATTTGATGCAAACACTTAATTGTGTTTTTGTAAGAACTAAAATTCCCTGCATTAAGGTTCCTTTTGAATGCAAAATAAGGTATATCAGAACGCCTAGATTGCACTAGATTTATCCATAGTTTAGAAATATTTCCGGAGGGCTACGCCCCCGGACCCGTGTATACTTCAACGGATTAACTTCCAGTTAAGACGTAATTACTTAATCAAATGACCACAAAACCCTAAACTCACAGTTAGTATATAGATATAGAAGTGTTTTGGACGTTTAAGAGTACAGTTTGCGTCTTGAATAGTTTTTTGTGCAAATATTGCGTGTTGACTAATTGATATAAGAAAGTTACTTAGCGAGCGTAGCGAGCAAAAAAAAAATTTTAACCCAAGTTTCCAAATGTTTGGCCCCCCCAATGTTGAAGACGCTCCTACGCCCATGTGTATATGTAAACGCGTGGCGTCAAAACAGCACGAAACGCACGTCAATCTTGTGACGAACAAACCACGTGACATACGACCAGTTCGATACGCGAATTATTATGACTTTGTTGTACAAACTTCACGTGTGAAATCTTGTCACTTCATTATATATAATAAAAAAGTTATGGAAAAACAAAAATGAGGACTTATAAAAGTTGTTAAGTATGTCCTGCATGGAATAATGGTCCATTATTAAGCTGTTTGATTAGCTCTGGTTGCTAGTTCGATTCACTCTCTACGACGAACTTGATGATTTGCAACGACATTTTCGACCGAAACGCCTGGAAACTTGACCGACTAACCACCGGTGTATGAGGATGACTACCAAATGTGAATTTAAAATCAATGTCACATGTATGGTGCTTTATAACAGGAATCAGGATGGCCTTTTAAACAAGCTTGAGAACATATTCTGTATAAAATATCATGGCATTTTTTTCACATAAATCTAGCCTAGTAGGTATAGTGACAATTTAAAAACCACACAAATAAAGCACACCACTGGATTACTCACTTGTAAATATCATAGTTTCCATTTTCCAATTCTTGGTCCGGCTGTATGTAAGGTTTAGCAACATTTTCTACGATATTGTTCACTTTCATATTCAAAGCTTTGGAACGCGACATACCAAGCGGCTCTAGAATACGTGACGTCATCAGATTTTGCCAAGAATCTTCACCAAGTATTTCTGACAGGTATCCCAGCAATGCATACATCATATTGTTGTATACGAATGATTTTTGGAATTGTGATTTCTGTGGAATGTATTTTGTTCGTCTGATTGAAAATAGAATGAAATACATGTAACTGTAGTTGTGTCAAAAAATGCTTTGTAATATCAAATGAACAGTCATATTTATGAAGGTGTTCAGCCTTTGAAATCCACTCTCAGTATCCAAAAGCTTTCGGTAAAAAGTATGAACAAACCGAACAGGACAGGCAGCCGGACTAAACGTAAACATCCGTGCACATAAATCGTAAAAAAAACCATCACAAACCATAATTCCAGTAAATGAATCTAACCTCTGAAAGACCCAGATTTAAATGTCAAAAATAAATCGAAAGGCAAAATTCCAGCCGTCCAATGGTTACAATACCTCGTTTCAGCTACAAAAATAACTAAATGGAATCGATGGTTCGTCGAGGGAGGTACCAATGGATGCAACAGGTCCACCATGTATGAAAATCACTGTTTGTTAACGTTTGTTTGCCAATTAGGTTCTAGTATACCAAGAAATATCGGTGCAATTACAAGGATTACATAGCTTCTTTCTTTTAACAACAGTGTGATCGTATTCATGAACCCCATGTGTACTTATAAAGTGTGTGTCTATACAAAACATCCATCAATTGCTTAAAACTTTTATCCAATTACAAAAAAATATTGTTTTTAAAATACGAAGACTTTGAGAAATGGCAATTTAAGCTAATGAATATTACCTACAACATCTTAAATCATACGATCACCACTTGTTCGTATGAGTAAATCGGACAGGAAGGCAGCACTCGACTTAACCAAATCGAGCATAGAAAACAGTAACAATGCAATACAACACAACCATTCTACTATCTATTCGGGGGGGGGGGGTGAATCATGAATCGATGTGTACTCACAAAGTGGCTAGGATAGTTTATGATAAAATTACTTACTTGCTGAGAAACTCTCGATCAACCCCTGGTGGGTATCCACCAATAAAGCCGTAGTCAGTGACGGCCGACAACCCGGAACTATGTGATAACATGTCAGCTATGGTGATCTCTCTGGTTATTTCATCATCAATAAACTCTAGATCTAGTTCTTCAATGTCAGCTATTTTCGTAGTCCAGTTATATCTGAAAACATTAAATAGTGTTTTCTACCAATCCATCTGGTCAACAGTCAATCTCATTAAAATTTGCTCCATTCCTTTACGCTGTTAGTTGTCAGTGTATTTTAGTAGTGGAACTATTTATGGGTAAGCATTAAATGAGATTGGCCGAGAGCATTCCTGTCATATTTGGTGTCTACCCAGTCACCTTGTTTTGACCGTGAACAAGGCTCGGTGATTATAAACATGTTCTCATACTCAAACTCCATACTCTGTGCTCAAATTTGAAAAACAGCTTTTTTAGAATTTGCATCAAACCCAACACCAACTTGTGTCAAATAATGAACCCCATTTTATACAAGTTATGTTTCCATTGAGTAAAAATAAGGAAGTTACAGCAGTTTAATAACTAAGAACATGTTATAATTTGAGTACGGGCTTTGAGTTTGAGCATGGAGTACGTTCTCCAATGAGGTCAGTAGCTACATGTAACTTACTTTGCAGAGTATTAAGTAAGGTAGATTTAACATTACGCTGCACCAGCCAGGTAGTAGCAGATCACACGTAGCCGGTTGTTTCAGATTCCCTTGAGGAAGGAACCTGACATTTGGTAAACAAAAGAAGATGCACAGCACAAAAAAAAACCAGAAACTACATAAGCCCAATCGCTCAACACACTGCCCAACACACGACAGATACAAGAATGAAACTAATCTGCTGGAAGTCAATAGTCAATTTTGTTTCAACTGCCAAAAGGTCGAAATACCTCGTTCCAGCCACAGGTGGCAGTATCAATGTTTGGTCCGCAAACGATTAAAAAAAATAATTAAAAAATACAAAAAAATCCGTCACTGAGCTAATATACTATCAAGGTATAAAGCGTATTATATGTCTATATGCCAAAGATGGTGGAACATTGCATCTCGTTGTTTCAGCATAAAATACGGGCGCTGAAGAAAAATCGCTATACAAGTCATTCAAATAAACTATAAGATATTCATTCTTACCGAAAATCTCGTTCAATGGAATCTTATAACTGCGAAACAGCAAAACAGAGTTACTTTCGTTATCTAACTTCGCATAAGGTCATTTTTTTATGCACTGGTTACCCGCTGCGCTCACAGTATCGTAAGTATTGTTGGGAACCAAGGCTATTGTAAGATGTTCCACAATCTTTGGACATAGACATATACTACACTTTATACATGGAGTTAGATAGACAATCTACATACAGTGCCCACCAAAAATATGGATACACTTTTTGACAGATGCAGAATTATAATTGGTTTAATTATTCCATATCTTTTGGTCAGACGGAAACAATGTTTGCAATTTCTGAAAAAAAACAGTTAATGAAGGAGTAAAAAATGTGACAGATAGAAAGATGAACATTTTCTGATTTAAAAATAAACTATGGGGTTCAAGGGGCTGAATTTGCCATATTATATGATCATGTTGTCGTTCAAAGCTGGTAAAGAAACTTAATTTTTTTCCATCTAGGGTACCAATCAATGTATTGTCTTTACACTAAATAAAAAAAAATATTCCTGGTCTTCAAAAACATTGTTGCTTCTCTGTTCTGCAAGTAGTGTAAATGGGGGAATACTCTCTGTATCCATATTTTGGTGGGCACTGTATATACGGTCCATGTAGTGTTTTAGCTCAGTGACGGATTTTTTTATTATTTTTTTCAAAACACTGATACTGCCACCTATGGTTCCAGCTACTAAAAATGAGTTAGTCACGACTTGATGAATAACTGAACAACTGTTGAGAGCAAACAGAATAAACAAAAGGTTTCGAAATCTCTCAAAGTTTTAAACGTGTGGTACAATGTTTACATGATGATTTTCACCAAAAAAACACACGTTTCTGTGCATAGGTGATATTGGTAGTATGGTTTAGACATGTCATCACTTTTGGAGGAGTTTTAGACACACTGCTGATAAGCGGAAGTAGAAAATAAGAGGTATACAAGTTATACTACAGGCTCTCACAGCAGAGTTTAGCATAGAGTTTAAGAGGGTTTTACAATAAAACGGTAGGTCAATGATTAGGTGTTAAAATATAATTTAATAATTAATTATCACGGGATGATTCTACAGGATGGTGGAATATTTAAAATCACGGATATTTAATACAATTAATATATCATTTTAAGCTTAAAATGCTTGATCTTTTCAACAGTATAATATAGTCTGAACTGATATGATAATTAGCACATTTGGGGTTAAATATATATGTATTCTATTTGTATAGTGCTTAATTCAGTATAGTTTATATATAAACTTAATATTTATTTAAAAAAAGTGGTAAGCACTGCAGTCATCGCTAATTGCAATCAAACGAAGGGCTGACAACCCAAACTGGAAGGATACATGTTTGAAAGAAAATGCAAGTTGACAATAAAGGGGAATCTTATATGATTATATGACATCTTCAATTATGTATACATGAACAAAGACATTATGAGTACTGGACAGCATATAGAAAAGGCATATGCAATGTATGAGACATTTGAAGGTGAAAAGGAATCACATTGTCGGTCTGCACACCTGATGGTGAAGTCATACTATATTGATAGAAATCAATGTTACACTTTGTCATCATATTAGTATTTAGAAATGTGTTAATGTATTAAAATGTACATTATGAACTAATGAGCATAAACATAAATAAATTTCCATACAGTGGGAGTGACTGGCTGAACCTTACTCCACACTTTGCTTCATGTTACAATTGATGCTAGCGATTTCGTATGCACCAGTCAATTGAAACCTCCCCCAACCCACGGGAAAGCACGGGATAAGTCCAGGGTGTTCTTCACATTTTCAATGTGATATATATCCGGGATTATATTTCACCGGTGTTGGGTGGAACTATAAGCGAGGGTTTGTACCTTCTGCATGACTCTTAGAATTTAACCGGAAAAGTGAACACGTGTCAGAAAAAATGAAGAAAACATATACTTGAAATGATGATAAATGCTGTTTGGAAAAAGAAAAAGTAAAATAACCATCACTCCCCCCAGGTATGGGGGTCGAGGTTTCATTTGACTGGTACATTATCAAATTTGGATTGGTTTCCATCTCTAGAATATAGCTCACAGGCTAGGGTAACAATTACTTGTATTAATCAAGTCCAAGGATATATAGCTGTGTTATATCTGTACATATTGTTAAAGTATAGCTTCCTCTTCCTCAAAATACTTCCTACTCAGTTCATGTTATATTATTAGTTGTCAATATTAAGTATGTGCTTGGCTCATGAAGGGGCCAGGTGTAAGCAATTGTACTCTTCCGTAATGCACTTGTAACGCAGATGCAGTAGAATTTTATATAATGTCACAAATAACACAGTGTGCCAGAATATATGTCCAAATTACAAATAATATTGTATACTGTACAAAGTATCATATTTTTATGAATTAAAGGAAAATAAGCATTTAAGTTAGAGTTAAATGATGATGGACATCTAATATGTTTACAATATCATAGTTTACTGTCTTATAAATAATTTGGTGTTGTGTTTACTATCAACACAGACTGAGTATTTTAATAAGGATTCAGATATAACCGGACATTTCATCTAGTATGTCAGATTACCTAACCTGTAAAGTGTAATATACCAACAAAAAGAACCCATATTGCAAAAGAGATTTGATAGTAACTTTAATGTATATAGAACTTTCTTAGACTGAAGTACTAATTAGTTTATTCTTCAAAACGAACCTTAATTCATTAATTAGATAAGGTCAGTTGATTGAATACTACACATTCTCCTTCTATAATTCAATGTAAACCTGCTATACAGAGAGATAGCCAACATACAAAATATCAAATCTTTAGTGTAGGGCTTATTTATGGGCACCAAAAATTAAATTGGTATTTTAAAGACCCAATTCTGTATATATTTTGTACAAAGAAGGTGTTTAATATTTTAAAAAATCATAGAAACTAAATATCAGTTGGCTCTGAAGGATTTGTAGCTCTTCAAAATGGAGGTTACCACCACTGGCGGAAGTTCAAATTTAGCGTCGTTAGAAACCGCGAAAAACTTTGACAGCAAATAGCAAAAAAATCGGCAGGTATGGGAGACACTTTTCTTGCTGAATTAACCTAGCTCAGACATGCTATTTATGTAAAATGGGACCGAAAATAGGATTGCATTGGGTTTAGAAGTACTGTGTATGGGGTGAAATTGGTCACTTTTGTATTTTTTACTAAAATTTGGAGGGGTAGGGGCAAAAACAAAGGGCCATAACTCCATAAACCTAGGGGTTAGCCATGCAATTTGATGTTATTTTCTATTTATGTTGCATAGGCCCTGAGACGGACACATAAATACTTTCTTGTCTTATTTGCTGTTTTCAAGAAATCCGCTTGACTGTTTGCGGCCTGTCGGAACCTCAAAAGTGGCCAATAATATATCCTCTGTCCCCACACCTCTTATTTGACAAGGGCGGTGCAGAGATAACTCTGCTGGATTATGTGGAAACTCCTCCAATACATCAATACAGCGGTCAATTTTATATGGTATTATGATGCTTGAGATGTCATTCTCGTATCCACGTATCTTCATGTATACGAATATTCACCTCGCTAAAGAACTAAACACACCTCCTTCCCATCTGTTTTGTATCCATAGGTCATGCTTTATATTAAATACAACTTTGAAATGTTTGCTTTCCATTGGTATACTTGTATAAAGATGTCAGATGAAATCAAGCATTTGTCACGGCATAAGATTATAATGGGGACAGATCTTATGACACACCCTGTATGTTTAATCAGCTACAATTAAGATTTCTTTTCGGAGATGATCATACGTATTTGAACACGGTTAACGAAGTACCTATGGCAATTGAATGAGATATTTTAGAAACACTCTCATGTTACATTCATCACATGAAGGGTTACGCACATGTTAATTAAACGGCTAATCTGTTTGCCTGCCTATTGCTTTCTTCGAAGGTCATCAAACACACTTCAGACTAAACAAGTGGTTGTTATACAATTAAAAAGTTGATCCCCGATCCTTAGTCCTTTCAATGATAACGGTTACAAACATTGGCTCGTCCTCAACTATGTTTATCTATGCTTTATGGTGTATGTTTCTAATGGGACAGTTCTCGCATAAGTATTATTATTGTGTCATAATTTAACAGCTGGTGACCGCTGCCTAAGCTTAGCGCTACCTATATGTAGCCAAAGTCAATGTTTATAACCCCAGATTTATGAACTGGGAGTATCACGAAGACGTTCGGGATGTATTAATACAAACACAAATCTTAAGGACCATTATTACAACTTATATTTGCGCAAGTGGATACATTTAACGCAAGAACATTGTAATATTATTCAAATGTAAGGTCAGAATTAGGTCAATACCTCCATAATATAGCATAAAGTACGCAAAGGTCAATTTCGATGAGATGGTCATAGTAATATAAGCGTTTTTTTGTGGTTTTTTTTTATTCAGAAAGTTTCAAAAGTGGACACTAAAAATCTTTTTGAGTATTATGTTTGATTTAGGTCTAGTTTTATTATAATATAATTATGTTCGTGCGATGACCTCGTGATCACTGGATGTTTTACGTATCCAAAATATAAGTCACAATATCGCACACGAGCTGTTAACTATAGCGCTCATATCGCTGGCTTAGAATGAGTATGTCGTAAGTAAGAAAACGCTACTTTGAGAAAACAAGATATTTCAAACTGTTTGTGAACGACTTTTCATTATTGAAAACAAGCTTCAGCTTCAGTTATTGTCAAAACATGCCCTGTTCAAAATTTTATGTAAGTATGCTCATAAGAAGCGCCTTGTGCTACATATGTAAAATACGTATGAAGTATGTAATGTCGTAAGTGGGCGACCTTCTCATTCTAAGCCAGTGAAACATTCAAACTAAAATTCCTTACAGTATAGGTTAGGAACCACCAAATAGCTATAGCTCAATGTGAAGTGCCCATAGTAGGCCCCCATTTTCAACTTTTTTTAGTGTATGGTCACCTGGACCACATATATCATTGTAAAGAGGGGCATTTAAGCGTCAAAATAATGCAATAAAAGGGGGGGGTCATGTAGCTTCTAAGAAAGTTTTGGTTCTTTAAACATGGTCTATCCGTTTTTACGCATGTCCGGATTTATAAGTTCTGGGTTTTACCCTAGTCTACTTTCACTTTGGTGTCAAGAACAAAATAGCGGAATAATACAAATATTACAGTTTTACTACCCAACATGCATATTTACAAATCATTTAAACTCAATTTTATCATTCAACTCCACATTTGTCAAGAAATATCACCATTTACAGGCAAACCAAAGTTTTTTAAAGGACTACTTGAGTCCGCGGAGGCATTTAGGGTTCTTTACCTATACACGTTTCTAAAAAGGGTAAACTACGAAAACACGTCCACAAAATGAATATTGTCGTCAGCGCTTTTATATGGTCATTGTTTATAAAATGTTACATAAAAAAATCAGTTTGACTGCTACAGTTTGTTTGTTGTTTTCATTCCTTAAAAGGAAGTCGGTGTAATTAGTTCGTAGCCTCTTTAAGATGCCCGCCATTTCAAATTACAATTAAAAGATGTGAGAAAATCAGACAGGGAATGCAGCACACAACTTTACATGCCGTGAACACAAAAACGTAATTTAAATATCACATAACACATATACACGGCACAATACTCAACTATAACCTAACGAGAAAAGAAATCCCCAAGTTCGAGCTGTCGAAAATTTGAAAAAGCTGTGGTTGTATAAAAATATACCAAAATGATGACTTGAAGTGATCTAAAAAGAAAATCTTAGAACGTTCAAAGGTTGGATTCGGTCTATTCGGGAATAGCATTCCAATTATTTACGATTCGTGCTATATCCATTTTTTAATTCTATACAATAGCAGGGAAAGTGATCATCGGAACCGTCACCTTCAATTTTCAACAAGGCGTGGTAATCACAAATTGTTAGGGCTTCAAATAATGCTTGCATTCATCACCAGAGTAGCCCAGCGCACAAACGATCGTCAGATAAAAAAAATGTTTATCCCCTTAGCGCTGCAGAGTTATACCCCGTCCAAAATGTTTAGATTCAAATGGTTTGTCCAAGACAGTCGACATTACTACACAATGCGTCTAGTGTCCAATCATGCTTACGTAATGGTAGAAAGGATGTCACCATAATAACAACAAAGGTACTCGCACAACCATTGTTGTTTCCTTAGATTTTTAAATGGTCAAAGGCATTTCACTATGCCGATTATACAAATAAAACTGTATAAACTGTTTTTTCCTGAGATTTTTAAAAATACCAAATTTCAGAAAGTAAAATGAATAAATACTCCTGTTTTAAATCTGCCATGGCATACAAAGTTAACAATCATAACACAAACTGTTTCAACCTACCTTGTATTTTCTATCAGCATTCCGAGTAATGTCATAGTAAAGGCTTTGCCTAGGGAGCCAATCAGAAAGGAAGTCTGTGCTGTGACCCGGATGTCTTCTTCAATATCAGCCATTCCAAACCCTCGTGTCCAAGTCATGTCGCCTTTGACGACGGCTATAGATAGTCCAGGAATATCGCGACAATTCATGGTCGTTTCTACAAAATTCAGAATTTTCTTTACTTCTAAATTACTGAATATGTAACATTTTACAGTCACAAGACACAATGCTAGCACCGCTATTTGGAAATAAATTCTACTAAAATACATGATTCCCATTCCCAGTCACTGTATGTCCGATTCGTTTACATTAACTAGTAGTAGTTCGAATACTGTATTCCTATGGATGAAGCGAGCGAACTTATTCAACCGAAGGTTATTCAAGCAGTCTGTTTCTCCAAGTGGTAATGTATACTGGCAAGCTGTTTCTTTCCCTCAGCTGGAGTGCTCTTCAGTGAATAAAATGTGTGAAATGCGGCGATCAGATTAAGCAAGGAAGTCAACTCTTGTATCAGTGCAATGCGGCGGATGTGGCCTAGCTAAATGATACAGATCTTCTTAATATGTATGTATGCTTATTCATTATTACAATAAATGAATTGTGTACATAAGCAGGTCAGAGTGGAGAGAGAATACATACTTAGTTAGTTTAAACATATCTTACTATCCAATATTTGCACTTTTCACTTGGAAAAGTACAAAATTAAATTTACAGAAGAACGTTGGTCAATGGGTCAATTACCAAGTTATAAAATATAAAAGCCGCTCTCTGCCTTTGACTCGGAACATAACATTGTAATTAACCAAAAACTAGTTTGTGACTTGTTTTTTTCTTTGCAAATGAATCTTTTGAATAAAAACATTAATTTATGTTTTATGTCCATTCCGCCCATAACCTTTTGTCGATGAAATAGTCAATTAAACTTTCGTCAACTTTATAGAAATACGAGTAGGTCCTACATTGGTCGTAAATCTACGGCGTCCGATTCCTGCCATCTTGTTTGTTCGTGTCGACAGGAGAGTTGTCACGATTTTGTATGATACTTAGCGTCCATTCCGACAATCGAAAACATCTGACTTGCATAAAGAATTTTGCATGATTCGTTTGGTGATATTCCATTCACATGATTCATTTCGACATCCGCCAAAGAAGTGTAAAGAATGTCAATAAGTTGGCTTATGGCGAATATATCTGGTAAAATCAAGGATAAATGATGCTTTTATTCAAAACTGGTATACAGATTTATGTAATTCTACAAGAGCAAAAACGTATACACTATTTTCTAGTTTTCAGCTTCAACCCTATTTATCAGATGTGAATATAAATAAATATAGAATTGATCTTTGCAAATTAAGAGTTTTATCTCATAGATTACAAATAGAGTCTGGTAGGTGGCACAAACCTGCACCCATACCTTTTCAAGAAAGAAAATGCCATTTTTGTCATACTTTAGAAGATGAATTTCATTTTATATTAGAATGCCCGATATACAAAGATATAAGAACTACATATATAGATAAATACTATTGGAATAGACCAAATATACCAAAATTCATTGAATTAATGAAATCAGAAAATGTAAAAACAAATAGAAACCTAGCAATATTTTGTCATAAAGCTTTTAGTCAAAGAAACATTTACTACTATTATTTTGAATAATATATTAATTTACATGGATCTCTCGCTGTTTCTCAATGTATTGTTTTTTAGTATTATTGTTGTTTTTTTTTCTTTGTAACACTGTATTAGATTCATGCTATGTTTAGATTATACTAAACTATTTTATTAAATGCATACTTTGTATATATGAAAGGGAAACCGTAAATTTTGAGAAAAATATGTATGTATTTATTTTTTGAAATATTTATAACGATTATATACTTATATGTTTTTGACCACTCGGATGATATTGATGATGTAAAATTGTTCTATACTCATGGATTGTATATATCTATTGTATTTGAAAATAAACTAAAACTATTTGACAAATGACCAAATCGAATGCAAAACATTTATTTTTGAATGGTTAAATATTTTGACGAATGACGAAATGAATGTTAAATGGCGAATGCGCTATTTGTGATATATACATTGTAATTACAATACGTACAAGGCTGTACAAGCTTTGCACACTGTTTTGTTTTCAAGATGTAGTTTTTATACATACGTTATTTCGAGGACTAATCGGGACAAGCCAAAAGATCGCAATAAACCGGGTGCTCGAAATATCGGTATGATATAAGAATACATCATATACTCGTATTTAGCAAATTCGCCGAGACTTTGAAATTTGCTCGAAATAAGCCGGGTGTTCGTAGTATCGATGCTGGTCTTGATGACGTTTTACTGTATTGTCAATGTCCCAATGTTGTTGCTTTTTTAAATCGCATTATTCTGTCATTACATAATCCCTGGATTTGAGTGTTACAATGTCCGTCATCCTGATCAGACAAGACAATAATATGAACATGTACATTGTACCATCAATCTTAAAATATTGAGTAAAATTGAAAATGAACAAAACAAAAAAAGTTAAGTTACCAATTTTCTAGGGCTCTTTTCAGCTGTTAGGAAGCTGAAGCACCCTTTGACATTTTAACTCCCCTGGTCATTGGGCTACATATGGAAACCTACACTCGTGTCTCCCTGGGGAGACTATTTCTCTCCTGTGGTGTGGCAGCCAACATCGATCTGCGGCGCCCATGAATAGACACTGCCCTCACAGGTACCATTTTACACCATGATGGAGTGGAGCTGTGGGTCTTGCTCAGAGATTTTAACCAGTGGTCCAGAGGGGGATCGAACCCGGGACCTCTCGATCCCGAAGCGCGCGCCCTACCTCTAGGCAACCGCTCCCCACACAAACACACAAACAAAATAGAAGTTGGTAATATACATTTTATCTTAAACAATATCTTAATTATAGTTCATGTCATTTATTCAAATCTAGCACTTTTAACAACATTTTACAACAATATCTGATTTCGGCAAGAAAATTGGAACATATTCAAAATTCAGAATGGTGGAATTTCATTTTACTGAACATAAAATAGAAATAATAATACTGAGTTCTCCTTAACACATTGCTAGCTATTTCTGTGTCGAGGCTGTTGGTATATTATAAATATTTACAAACTCCTTCAGCCTGTGTCTTACTTTTATTTACGTTCCCTCGCTTACGTTCACCCTATTTCTCTCTCTTTCTCTCTCTCTATCCACATGTATTACTTAGGTGGGTAATTAGAACCTTCTGTGAGTTCGTTATAAATATGATTATCCTCACGTAATACAATATCCATTATATATACTATGCAAGAGTCTGAGGTGGTAACTTTCATAGAATAAACACAAAAACAAGTACATTCCATCCTGTGTTAATGATCACCTGAACAAAGCAACCTCCTGACTTAAACAACCAAAGAAAGGAAATCACAATCAGTCACATTTTATTAACGACACACCTGTTTTAATCAGCCACATGTCTTAAACAGTTCCATTTGACGGACGCGAGTTCTGTCAAACGAACTTGAACACGATTCCTTGACTGCGTTAACTTATTGAGCATAATGCAATGCACTTGTTTAAAGAGTCTATCAAACGAACATAATCACAATCAAGCTTATCAACACGTTGAAAACTTCCAATGATGGTGATATCGCGTGATTTCCGGTATCAATAACGAGATCTGACGACAGTTCTATGGATGTAGATGTATTGTACGCTATCACTGTGTTGCAAAAAGACTTGGTACAACATGTCACACATTCCTGAAACAAAGTAAGAAATCAAGTAAGTCATTTATGCAAAGTAATACTAAGTTCGGAAATGATCGGAGCGAATTAGCATTGACGCATGCGCACTAAAATTTCGTGACGCAACTGTAGAACCTGTAAACTCACTGGAATATGGCATAAATAGTGTAAATGTGCCACCGGATACTAAATGTGCATTGGAGTGAAACATAGGTAATCAAGCCCAGAATAAAAATATAGCTATTGAAAAAATAAAGTTATAATTAATTGATAAAATACAATATCTAGTCGAAAGCAAGGCTTAAGTAAAACACATGCGTGGTAGCTAACCGAACTCCGAGCCATCATGTATGTCTAAGCAACGAGAGTTTTTTGTTGCATGTAAACCAGGCTAGGTCCATACTATACATATGGACATAATCATCTTAATACTAAGATTAAAAGTTTAAAGTAAAGGTTTTTCGAAATACGGCATGATATATATTACTTACAATTTCATTGCCAGCTTCATTGTCATGACAACCAACATGTTCTAAGGTACACTGTGCTGGGTATGTACACATCTTGTCGACTTGTTTACTCTCACCGGTAGTCTTGTCGAAACGATGTATCGTCATACAAACAGTATGATCTGTAAAATTCAAACAAACGTCAATATTATTTTCTGAAATTGAGCATGTTGGTGTTTACAGCATTATAGTGTTTTTGCTTTTTGCTGGTGAAAGCATTGACAGTATATCAACTGTTGCAGTTAGTGTAGTGTATCCGTTGTTGCTGCTGTTGTTGTTTTTATGCTGCTGAAGCTGATGATGTTCAGTGGTGTTGTTTGTGTGTTGTATGTATGCTGACCATAATTAAATATGATATAATTATTATAGACTACTAAAGTGTGTAGAGCTATATCGGGCGATATTTTTTTAAAACGTTTCAAAAACTGAAAAACAATTATGCTTTCATATCCATTAGAATATTTTTCGCTTCAATTTTAACAGAAAATCTCTCTGTGATTTATCTGACATGCGAACTGTCCATTTTCCCAGGAAAGTGTTCTAGAACACCCTATGAAATTATAATTTTTCGACGATTGAATCGAAGTACACGGAGCCCATCCAAAGTTTTAATTTGCAAGTAAGTAAGCCTAGGATCATACTAAAAACGATGCAAGTAAAATGTTTGACATTAAATGACTGTTAGAATATAATTTATTATTATCTCTATACACTTAAAGTTTCTAATCACATTTTAACATTCAAAACCAATTGTATTTTCAATACATGTACATATATATAAATGATAATTGGTACTTACTCATTGGACAAGGTATATTAGGAGCCCAACTGTTACAGTCTTCATTGTTCTTGTTCTGGTGGCATGTATAACATGTTAAATCTGAAATCATAATGGTGTGTTTTCAAATTAGTAGGCTTATATTGAACATGTAAATGCAGTTACGTAGTTAAAAAATCAAAATGCATTTACATATGGATAATACTTGTGGCAAATTTTAACTAATTTCAAATCCAATGACGCATAAGAAGGTTGTGCCAGACAGATATCGCAATTGTTCCATAGTCTCATTTTAACATATCAAAATACGACTATAGAAAACGGCATATTTATGTCGCTGCCCGAAAAACACCATGCACAACATAACACCGCACAGTATGCAGCACGCCAATGGTATACTGACTATAATCACGGCTGTTTTGGACCTATCTGCTGTAAGACAAGAGAGGCTTCAAGAGTTTCTTCACATATTAGTTCGCGTTCTGGCGTTCAGAAAGTTTTTACTTTGTTTGTGTACCATGACAAAAATCAACATACTAGTGCAAGACAGCATACCGACTTTGCATTTTATATATATTTTTATAATAACATTCATACGGGACAATAAAAAAAATTTTTAAATTTATAAAATTCCACTTACGTTCAAAATTCCCGTATTCAATTCTGATGTGCATGCCACAAACGAACGTTGCAGCCTGAACCACTATCACCATGGAAACCAAAGGAATGAACTTCAGTGTAGCCATTTCTATTGATCTTGAAAAGAGAAAAAAGCTAAATAATAAATACGAAACGGTTTTGGAATTATTATTCTCATGTGATCAGCACAAACACAATATCAGTAGATTGTCAATTAATTAGAATGCTATCTAAAAATAGCACACACATGTTTTGCTGTGTAACTGGCTGACCATAAAATAAGATTATAACTGTTTTGTGAATATGGTCTTTTGGATGGTACATGGATACATTTATACGTGGATACATAGACTACATAATTTTGGTTATCACCATAAGCATACAGTTATGTACATGTAAATATATTTGTTTTATTATATTATACATGACATGATACCAGGAACAATATAATTCTAATCATATTGTTCCTGATTATACTAATGCTACCCATGTGGGAAAATACAATTGTTTGTTTAAAAATACCAGCATGTAAAGTCGAAAAATGATAAAAACATACCTCATATATTAGATTCTAGTAATAATATTTGCTCCGTGCTTTGTTTATATTTATGAACACTTTTTAACTATCCGATCTATGCTTTGAAAATAAACATATGTTTGGGTACAGAAATATTTACGTATATATACCCACGTGTCCACACTTATTTCCTTTTATGAAAACCCGCAATTATAGGTAATTATTTTTATTACAAGGTTATGCATTGACTTCTTACGATTTGACCGCCGTGTATCTGGTCGGTACCCCTTTATGTTTTGTGTTAAAGGTGTCAGACACATGTCATTATGTAGGTATAATAAAAATTTAATAGTCTTGTAAAATTAAAGTTGGTCATTTTTCATATAATTGCTAATTGTTGCGTTTAATTACGTACGTTTTGATCATAACTGTATTAAAACACGTGGTATTTTATTATAACACGTGATTATTATGTTGATAACACGAGTCATTACAAACAAATAATATAACAAAAACACCGGCGGCGAAAGCGAAATCAGATTTCAATAAAATCCGACTTTTAGTATTTACCGATAAATTAAACAATGGCGTATGAATTGGAAAATCCGTTACAGTATGTAATATCTATTTGACGTATAAATAACAATTTTGTCAATACACCAAAAAACCATACAAAAGTAAAAGGAATGTCATCGCGACAATAATTGTATAATTGGTACGCTGTATGAATATTTCTGTAGAAAGCTGACTGGCAAATAAAGGCTATGCTCGGCATGTGTACGAGGGGTATCCAGAATTAACCAGGCTGAGTCTAAATTGTGAAAATGCTATTATAATGCTTGGCATAAAAACAAAGGTCTTTTGGATAGTTCCTGAAAATTTCAAGCGGTTTGCTCAAATACTAACGACACGAAACAGGGTAAAGTGACGTCGTTTTCAAAATGGTAATACTGAACATAATCTCTACCCGTTATACAGTTATAAAGAACATAATATTTCTATTTAAGTCAAATGTGTTTTTAGATAAATCGATAATGTTTATCCTTAATGTTAATATCATGACTAACTGCATAAGTTGTGACTTTATGATTCTTGCAAAAGTGTGTATGGTCAATGTGTCCGGGAGCACGAAGAAACTCTAAGTTCTATATGATCATGCAGTGTTTAAACTGACCAAAAGTGCACATACGTATTCACAATGCATTCATACATGTACTTGTACTCGTAGTTACAATTTGTGTTCGTGTCTGAGATGGTCTGGGATGGGCGGTGGACGGCCAGGAAAATTGACCGTATTTTTACCATCCAGCTCCTCCGCACTGCCGGGGAAACTGTTGAGATTTGTTTCTTCGAACCTATACCCCGGGGACAATATTTAGTTGTCAGGGGACCGGAGATGTTTTCCATCAGCTGTACCGACAGGGTCGTGGAGGGTTTTTTTACAACCAAAAGTAAAAATCCTAGCCCATCTGGGGGGCTGGATGTAACCGTGACTGTAAGGGGAAGTAAACGGTGTAGAAAAGTTGGTTCGAACACATATGCAGTAATCTCCCTTACCGCTATACTACGTGAAATGGTATTTTTAGATTTACGCCAGCAAATTGTGCAATATCGGTCCTATAGATTGTAAACAAGCGAGAAATAAATACATTTAAATATATCAGCTGTTCAATTGTGCTAATTATAATATTAAAGACTAGGGATCGTGTGAAATTCTCGGGCCTATATTAAAAATATATCATTTATCGAATAATAATAAACATTTTAATAACGTTTAAATTCAAGTTCATTTAAAATCAATATATTTTAATAAACTATAACAAAGTATCGATTTCTCCTGTTGGCTGTCTAACAATACAGTATATGCATGCATTCTACAAAACAATGTCCAGTTAACCATTTTAAGACATGGGGTTCCTCATATGTTGTTTAAGGAAAACTCCTCACAACTTAGTTTCTATCAAACTCAAATACACCAAGTTGCAACACCGTTCAAAGTCAAATGAGAACGGTTGTAAGTATGCTATCGTCGGGCAGTTACTCTACTGTAAAATAATTTAATTTCTATGGGACGAAAATTCGTGATTTTGGTAAAAAAGACCATTTCGATGGGATGTTAATTCGTGAATATTGCATTTCAGGTAATAAATACAAGGGCCAAAACCAGTGTTCAATGGGATTTGATTTCGTGGCTAACGGGGAACTACGAGACCCACGAAATTTAATCCACCAATAAAATTCCAAATTAATAAATAATTTAATAGTATGTTTATCTAGGTTTAACTGGGTATACACGAGTAAGTGGTATTCACAGCTATTCTTTCGAATGGGCTATTTCCCTAATTAGTATTAATTACTGATTCGACAATAAACGTAGACAGAAAAAGTTCACATGACGTACGAGTTTATGTTTATAACCGTTCGCATTTAGTTTTGAACACTCTGTATCTACAAATACATATGGCCGTAACCAGCTTCACAATTCAACACAATATCGAGTGGGATTTTATTGAACGGCGAAAATGAAAGGCAACGTGACGTAGGAGATATAAGTGTGTATTCAATCAATTTGAATGCATTAATTTATCAATGGTAAATAACTTATACTCAGTAGTTCGTTTATCTCAAAAACAGGTTACAGTTCTTATACAGTGTATTTGATATGCATTTTGCCACATTGGTTGGTCATGGATTTTATACTTTATACCATTTTTCTAGTTTGTTTATTTGGTAAGTATCATATTGTTGTGTTCTTTGTTAATAATGATATTTATATTTATTGTGTCATACATTCTGTATACTCATGTGTCGTACTTAGGACTTGGGTTAATAAACTGTCTGCTCTGCTCTGCTCTGCTCTGCTCTGCTCTGCTCTGCTCTGCTCTGCTCTGCTCTGCTCTGCTCTGCTCTGCTCTGCTCTGCTCTGCTCTGCTCTGCTCTGCTCTGCTCTGCTCTGCTCTGCTCTGCTCTGCTCTGCTCTGCTCTGCACTGCTCTGCTCTGCTCTGCTAGATGCTCTGCTCTGCTCTGCTCTGCTCTGCTCTGCTCTGCTCTGCTCTGCTCTGCTCTGCTCTGCTCTGCTCTGCTCTGCTCTGCTCTGCTCTGCTCTGCTCTGCTCAATAAATATGCGTTTATTATAGATCACGTTGATATGGTAACACCTGTGTTGTCATCAATGTATTTTATGTTGTTTTGTATGTTGCATTGGTACACATATATGTAAATCATCGTAATCATTGTTGAGGATTTTATGGAAGATTGTCAGATTTATATCTTGTCAAAGGTTTTCTTCGTAAAATAAAGCCTTAATGACAATTGTCTTATCTTATTATTTATTATCTACGTATATACATGTACATTGTATAATGTAAACTTCATAATTATTATGCCTGATTTTAAAAATTTCTAAGTTTTTGTTTCTAAATTGTTGTCTGCATACAACCCTGCGTTAAAGGTAGATTAATGTCATATTTTCGTAACGTTTTCGTCATGTTTAGTGGCTGGTACGAACACTAAACGAAAATGTCACGAACATTTTATAAAGTGGTTGTACCTTGAACGCAGGGACGTAATATCGGTGTTCTGTAAAACATCTTAAATGTATGTATATATCGCTGGCTTAGAATGAGAAGGCCGTAAATACTACTTACGAGCATATAAGACTGATACATATTTGAAATCTGCGATAAAGGGCGCTTTTTATTAGCCTATTTTCACGAAAATCGGAACATGTCATGTTCACCAAAATGATTATGTAAAAGCTTGTTTTCCATAAGTTTAGATTAAATTTCGGACAGTTTTTCTTGTTTTCTCAATAATTATATTGATTTTGTAGTTACGACCTTCTCATTCTAAGCCAGCGATGTGTGAGAGCTTTATATATAACTAAATCAGATATCGTTAGTCAGACATTTGGTTTAATAATCTTGTGAATTCGAATTCATGGACTTCATGTTCGAAAAAAAAGATAATAGCCTGCAATTGGGACATTTTTCTTATATAACATCATCCTCAACCAACGTAACACAATCTATTTAATTCAAGTATCGACAGCCTGTGTTTGTTTGTTAATCTGTCGTCAATACCAAGTACTTGATCTGGATCAATAAATTATTTATCGTGTCTTAACTTCATACAAGTCATGGATCGATTAGATAATATGTTATTTATATTCATTTCAACTTCCGATAACTGGGGGAAATACGCTACTATTCAGAACAGTATTTAATTCTTTATATAGTTGAACACACGTTTATTTCATTCATACATTTACGATTTCATACGAAAGGTTAACGCACTCAAGTCATTACTTTCCGTTTTAATATAAGAATTAAGATACACAGGAACACGTACAGCATTCCCGACAGATGTCGGGATACATTCGGCAACTTCAGATATACATCGGCATGTATAGCGCGTGTATACTACACCATTCGTATACCGATCTCCGAATACTTCCCGAACAAGCACCGCAACAAAGCTCCGCCAATTTTTATTGATAAATGATCCCGAAGGTTTACCGAATTGAGCAGATTGTAATCGGCATCCCTTCCGCATAGCATCGGGGTCTAGTGGACGGCAGGTTTAACTGTATAGTTGATTGCGAATAAAATGAAGATGTTTTTTGTGAAATTTCTATAGAATCTAGAAAAATATAACTTTTACCAAATTATTTTTTTCGTTTTAGTCTTTATCAATGATAAGTTAACCTATTGTTTTCACTACATTGTAGATATTGTGTCAGCGGGTGAATATTGCTATTCGGTCCGTGATGGGATCGAGTATTGCACCTATGATTGCTGTGGCAGAACGTTCGATGAACATTGTTGCGCCGTGTATACGTGGATTGTTGTTGTTGCCGTGATTGGTGGCATCATTCTGATTGGTGTATGCGTGTGTGTGTTCTGTATGTGGAAGAAAAAGGGACAAAGTGGTAGAGTGATCGGCACTGCAGGTACGTATAGCTGGGCAATTTGACCTTGGGTGGTACTCACAAAGCATAAATGATTTTAAGGGAAACATGAAATATTTTTACTTAGATCTAAGTTTAAAAAATGAACGGTGCATAGTCTGCAAGAAACTGAGAATAACCCATATTTTCTTTGTGGTTTTTGTGGTGTCAACAACATTGTTGGAACACGCCATAAACAAAAAAAGAAATGGATGAAATTTATTCATCGTTGACATGATGAGTGAGTCAACTACCAATCCCCAGGTGCCTGGTTAGAATCTCAACCGGGACACTGGACATTTCAGAAATGCATTTTAGATACGTGTACAAGTATACTGGTATGCAACTCGAAGGTTTTCTCGTGGACGTCGGTGTTTGTCACCATCAAAGAACCAAGAGGTCTTTTTGAAAAAGAAAGTCAAGCATAGTCAAGATTCCTTGTATCACACAAACTTTCTATCTCTTCCCTCGAATGTCGATACTGTGCAAAACCAAATTGTTACTCAGTCGAACGTAAAACAAACACAGCTGTGTAATTTTGATGTATATGTTAAGCCCTCATAGTGTTGTAAAGTACTATGTTGCAGTACTTGACTTGTTACAACTGATTTCATTTCAGGAACCACAACCAATGTGACCACATTTAATTCAGGACAACCCAATACATTCAACCAGCCACACCACCCTCCCCCTTCCGCACCGTTCGCTCAGCAGGGACAGTTTGGTCAGCAAGGACAATATGGTCAGCAAGGACCTTTTGCTCAACAAGGACAGTTCGTTCAGCAAGGACCTTTTGCTCAGCAAGGTCAGTTTGGTAATCAAGGATTTGCTCAGCCCGGACAGCCTGCATACCCACCACCTTCTGCCCTACAACAGAACTATGGCATGGACAACCCCGCGTACCCTCCACCGCCTCCTAAATATTAAATCCACATTATAAAATGCTACTAGTTTTGCTTTTACAAGCGTAGAGGAAACTGAGTTGTGCATAAATTACAGTTAAAAGTTAAAACACCGCCACGGCAAATAATCTAGTAGCATCCCAGTGAAGAAACTAGTGCAGCGGTTGATATGTCTTGATGTGTTTTAAATGCGAAACAGTTATGTTCCTTTTACTTTGTTAACACTGAATAATGTTATTTTGTTAAATGTTATTTTTTTATGTTATCTGTTATATTTGTTGACTTGTAGACTTTGTAAGGATGCCTCTACATATCAAAAGGTAAGAATGTTGAGACAAGGAAAGTAATCTGTGGGACCAATCACGTGACATAAACAAGCCGACAAGAGCTAGAATGGTTATAAGCAAATAAATCTTTTTGATGATTTGTCAAAATTGAACATTGTCGATATCAGTGTGTAAAGTTGTCTTTAATGCACACAGGGAATTTCAAACACGACCTGCAACAACTGAAAAATATAGACAAAAACATAAAGCCTATGTCCCACTGAGCAATTGTTTCCTCGGCCATTTATTTCTGATGTACTGCCGATGACATTAAAGCGGTTTCCCGATATCCGGCAGAAGTTCCTCGATGCATCAGGGAAGCTTCGTGAAGAATTGAGACATTATGAGACATCGCGAGCGTAGTCACAGCTTTCTTTCTGAAACATTTCTGATAGGGGTAATATAATCAAAACCTTGACGTCTAATAACAATTACAAAACTTGTGTATCGCATTTAATTAATTCCACAACGGATTTTGAAAAATCGAATCCATTAAACTCAATCGCAAGGAACTCTAATTAAACACCAAGTAAATTCATTAGCTGTTTTCTCATATTATAAATAATTATCTGTTAATTAGCACTGTGTACGAACATGTTTTTAGTAATTACATATTTATTTTACTGTTAAATAGTACGAATTCTTCTTAACAAATATCACTGGTATATCACTATAGACTGAAGAACTAACACACTTGGAATAATTAATAAAAAATGTATACATTTTTACGAGTAACGTTACATTGTATAACAGTATCTTTGTAGAACAACACTATTTTTTCAATGTTATATGCATGAAATGTACGTATTAATTTATCAACCCAGAAAGTTTATGTTGCTGGTTATTTTCTTTCCAGTAGCCACTTCCACAGCTTCAACAACTATCTCAGTACCACTGAATGTCATGCTAACTGTAGCTTTCGGATATTTCATCGCATACGGTTCTTCAAACTTAAACTCTATTTCTCCTATCTTCCTACAGCCTAGCTCATCCACGAAACGCGGGAATTCTTTATCCGAAGCATATAGCCGAATTGTTATTGCCGGTTGGTTTGTTGTACTGGCGGCATATGACAGTCTTTTCAGAAGTGTCCCGATATGTACTGACTGGCTTTTCCTGGCATGAACAGAGAAAACATTGTTACAATACAATCCTTCTTCAGTCATAATTTGCTTTGATAACGGGTGTAAGTTTGGATCGAATGAATTCCTGACTGCAATGCCGTATGTATATCTCAGAACCCTCTCAGATATGGTTGTCGGATTGTGGCCATATATCAAGGCTCCTTTCAAGACACACGCCGATGCATCATGTGGAATAACGACATTCACAGTAGGAAACGCCTCTTTGATTCGTTTCTGCAATACAGGCGATTGAGAATAACCACCGACCATATAGATCGCATGGATAGAGCTCAGGTTTTCGTTCTGTAAGATTTTCTGTACCTCAACCAATGCGTTGGTGATCGACTTTTCAAACAACGATTCAAAGAAATTAGCATCGATATTAAGTCGGTCACGTTCTAAAGTTATTACGCTAGCGTATTTAGACCTGGACACATCGTCACTTAGTTGTCGATTTGTTGCATCATGGTATATATCCACCAATGCTGGTGGTATTCGTACGACTATTTGTCGCATTATGTGTCTACCGGCTTCTCTCTTTTTGGACTCAAATCCCCTCAGGAAATCCATAAAATCATCTGTCTCTGTAGTTCTAAATATTGTGTAGACGTCTTTCCCAACTAGTTCGACCATCAGGTCCTCAAAAGCATTATCTACCATCGTTCCTCCACAGTCTGCACCGCATGCTGGTTTAACTTCATGTAGTGTATCCGATGGTCCTACTTGGTGAAGTGTGATGTCAACTGTACCACCTACAAGTAATTAACCAACAACAATAACCAAACTGTCAACCATATAGCACAAATTGAAACCATCTTTTTTTCAAATTGCATACGAGTATGTTGGTTTCACATTCCTAACTGTGCCTTTTCAAACGTGTCTCAAAACAATGGACAAAAACAGACATACATGCATTGCGGCCATCCTCTTGTTTTCTGTCAATATTACCCATTATTATTGTATGTAAACATTACTTTGCTTATACAATCATTTTCATATGTATTTGGAAAATGCAGATGTTTAAAAATACATTTTTTACCAAATATACAAAAAGTACAAACATACCTCCGGCATCAAAGATCAGGTATTTACTGCCAAGTGTTGGTTTGCTTACATCGCCTTCACCAACTTTTGCATCACTCGTTAAATGTCGACAAAGTAATGACGCTGCTTCTGGTTCCAAAGCCAATGTCAAACGTTCAGATGAAATCCCAGCCTGGAGAGAATTATCCAAGATATAATCTTTAGGTACCAGGGCACTGTTTTATCAAAGCATTTACGCTAGCGTAAACCTAAGATTTCCTAAAATATTGCGTACGTCGATAATATTTGCGTAATTGCGTTTTACAAAGATATTTTAGTTCACATTCTGTCGTAAGTTTTAGCTTATTTCTACGCCAAGGCTGGGCAACCCTAAATAGCAAATATGAACGTTAGTGAAGAGTTTTTAACACGCACTGATGATTTTTGACCGTCGCATGTTATTTTAGACCGTCGTTTGTTGTTTTTGACCGTCACTTGTTGTTTTAGGCGTGATTAATCATCAAATCTTGACGCATATTTATTCATTCTGGTACCCGTTATATTTGTTATATTGGTTATATTGTGTCCCGAATTACGTTCAATCTTCAATATTTTTTGCGTAAATGTATGCGAGTACTTGCGATCGTTTAGTAAAACACACTTACGAGTTTGCGTAAGGTACATATCTATGCGTAAATATACGCGACATTTACGCATTGTTAGTAAAACAGTGCCCAGCAGTACAAATTGCGCCTTCTAAGATCAATTTCACTATATAGTACGTAGTGGATAAACGAACAAAGGGCCATAATTGTTGAAAATATATTTCGGCGTAAATTCCTTCCATCACAAACATGTACATGAAAAGTTGTTCATGTGTGTAAGTTTGAAGAAATTCCGGAAAAAACTGTAAGAGGTGTTGCCTTCAGAAGAATTGACCACTCTACATATATATTACATATTGACTAAAAGTACAAAGGGCCATCATTCTGGGAAAATAGTTCAGCATAATGGCCTGCCTTCACGCAAATCTATGCGTTGAAGTTGTCCATGTGTAAAAGAATGAAGATAATTACGTAAAAACTGTAAGAGGAAATGCGTTCACAAGAATTGACCACTCTATACAAATTGAATTAAGTACAAAGGGCCATAATTCTGTAAGTAATTATTTTAGCGTAAATTCCTTCATTTAATTACATCTACATGTTACGGCTGTTCATCTGTAAAACATTAAAGAATTTTCTGCAAAATTTATAGGAGGAGTTGCGTTCACAAAAACGGACGGACGGACGGACGGACGGACAGACAAGCTGCAAACAGTATACCCCTTTCGGGAGTATAATAAAATACCATTACTCGAAATGAAAAAGGTTTTCTTTAATCTTAATAGTATAAAACCATATAAACTATGTACATATGGAGAGTAACTCTATTACTGGTAACTATAACTTGTTTCCGCATGTACAATTGGCTTTCATTTGAACAAAATGAAGTCATTTGACGTAAATTAAGAGGTTCAAGTTATATGCGTTACGTATAAATATTGATGGCAAATGTGTCGCATATCAAATGATGTTCTTAAGCTTCGGATGGAGTTTCCGTAGCAAAATTACATGTACCTGAATTCCAGCTTCTCTCATAAACTGTTTTGCAGCATCAGTCCAGATAGCTGGTACGGTGATAACCCAATCAATACAGTCGTCGTCTACAAGTCCGCGAATATTTTCCTTTAGGTCATCTGTCAGATATTTGATAGACATTGCAAAAACATCCAAAGCAGGTAACTGCTTACCTAATTCATCTTCAAGAAAAATATTTCGCGTAATTCCCTGAAAGAACAAGTATTTGATAGTTAAAATAATAGTAATATAAATATTTAAAAATATTAATTATGTTAACTGTCAACTCAAATATGATATTTATTTATTGAAAAGATAACTTCCCTCACACATAGCAGCAAACCATACAATAAAACGCGATTCAGAAAGACATTCACTATATTCTTACACAACATTTTTTATGTTTATTTTGAGTGATTCCGTGATCGTTGTTAACATTTGGAATATGCAAAATGACAAACTGAAATAGATCTACCTCTCCCAGTTTCTTGAATAAACTCATCTTAAATCTGCGGAAAAGATAATACTGCTCGTAGTCATTGTTTGTTATCAAACGCTGGTATTCGTCCTCAGCTTCATAACCAAAGGCTTCCAGTGTTCTACCATTAGGACTGATCAATGCCACCGTTGGTGTCTTTTCCGTACTAAAACCTCTAGAACCCGATGGCCATTGTCTCATATAGCTTTGTGTTGGGTTCTTTTCATAATCGTCCTTGAAAGAGTACGCCCATCCAGAATACGTTGTTCCAAAGTCTATGGCACATACCAGAAAGCGCTTGGAGTTTGTCTTTACTTCTGTTGGCATTGTGTATTCCTATATGGACAAGTTTAAGTGCAATCAATTAGCATGAATGTTTTTACTGAGTATTTATTATATCAAAGGAAATTTAAAGTGTATCCATTTAAAATTGATAGATGTCGATCAAACGATAAAATTACTGTAAATTACTATAATAATATAAAAATGAAAATGTCTGTTATAAAATTGATTATGAAACAAGTGTACTAATTACAGAATGTGCAAAAATACTCAATTGTTCAACCACATATTCTTGATCTATTATTATTATTATTATTATTATTACATTTCTATATCACAATTCTGTACAATGTTTTTATATTGAATATCATTATCTCAATAGTATATTATAAAATCAACATGTTCTTGGACTTTTAACATCATGTGCATGTGAACGTCATCAATATTATCTCTTCTGATAGGGATAGTTTGTCTAAACTTTATTTTCCCTGTGTCTGTTTATTATCTTAATCACTATTTTCAAAAAAAACTTCATTGAAATAACTATATTTAGATACTGTACCAACACAATTTTTTCTGAAAATCTTTTTTTAAATATTTGTTCATTAGTATATTAAGATCGACATAGATAACATTTTGTAATATAGCCTGGCTGAATGTAAACTTTGCAAACAGGATATATCAGGTGTCATTTATCCCTCACATAATTTATTGTTAAAGCCTGAATGACGGTTACAAATTTTAATGTAACTTGGCTATCATAAAGTCCTTTTCGACTTAAACTCTCGAACCGCGTGTTGATTTACCTTGAAGTTCATAATTGCACTGTTTGTAGAAAAGGATTCAAGTCGCATATGATGTCATTTACAGGGTGTCCAAAAGAAAGTATACAGTTTCAGTGCATTTTAATAAAATCTAACGTTTTTGCTATCGCAAAGAAATTCAGCACATAGTTAGTCAAAAGATGAAATTTTTATCAGGCATCAGTTTAAAACTTGTTACTTGGATATTTTTTTTTTAAAAATGTAAATTTTCTAAAATTACCGTATTCTGTCCGTGGCGTCTTTTTGACGTTATTTACGACGTTTTCACAATTTCTAGTGTTTCCTGTCTTGCTTGCATTCTTGGAAAATTTGCATTGTATTTCACAATGATTAAACTGATATTATTAATTATGATGTGTCTCACGAGCATGGGCATGTTTGTTGGCTTTTGATATTCTATTTACTTGCGATTTCGACCATAAAATAGAAAGAAGTAAACCAATTGTGTTACTTACTTGCGTTAAGCAAGTTCTTTCGGAACTCCGCAGCGTGTAAAAATAATTTCTAGCAAATTCCACTGCAGAGTGGAATGTCCCGCCCACAGCCCGGATCTTAATTCATGTGGATTTTTTTCTTTTGGGCTATCCGAGATCGCTTCTGTACAATCAAATGCGAATATACACAAGTCTTCTTCTGATCAACATCAAAATGAAATTTAAGAAGACCAGTTTGTAGAAATCTGTGTAAATGTAACCCAACACTTTTAAAGAATGTGTGCAAACCGGGAAACATGTGACAGACAGAAATTGTGAAATCTTCGTAAATTAAATTACTTCAAAATGATGTCACGGTCAAAATAAGGTATTTTTTGGAAATTGACATTTTAAAATTTAAAAAAAAAATCGAGTTACAATTTTCAAACTGGTACCAGAAAAAACATACATTAACAGTAATTTATTGTTAAAAACACGTTACTTCTGACAATGATTACACAAGTGAGGTTCACAAATAAATAGGGACATTGCCATAAAATCCGCATTGTTAAACACAAACAATCAATTTGTTTAACACTCTATGAACCGTTCTACTCATATAATGTTAACTTGTACATTTAAGAAACATAAAATGTGTACTAATGTATGTATAAAAGTTATAACGAAAATAGAATTTTAAAACAAAATTCCGTATTTAGCGAACAACCATTCTCTATACAATGTATTTTAATACATACGCATGTGTTCCCAGATATTATTGATAATCATACGGGTAGTTACATATCGATGGCTTAGAATGAGAAGGTCGTAACTACAACTTACGACCTTTTAAGATTCATACATATTTAAAATTTTAAAATAAGCATCACAAGGCGCTTCTTATGAGCCCAATTTCATAAAAATCGGAACTTGTCATTGTGACCAAAACAAAGTTTAAACCATATGTATTACTATGTGTAAAGAGTAAGTATCGGACAGTATTTTCTCGTTTTCTCAAAATATCGATTTTGTAGTTACGACCTTCTCATTCTAAGTCATCGATATGAGTACAGACTAATTTAAGGGACCAACGTAAAATCAAACTACAAACAAGTACTGGGGCCTTATTCACAAACGTTGTAAGTTTAAACCTCAGTCTTAAGATTTCATGTTGTCAAATGTTTTACTGGCTATCATGTTGTTATATAATATACCGAATTTGCTATACATGGGTATACTTGTTTAGAGGTTAACAACACATAATCAGACATAATTCACCAATTTTCAAATATAATTTCAAAGCAATGGCACAGATTATAAATGCTGTAAATTTTAGGTCTAAGTCTGAGTTTCAGTCTTATAACATTAGTGACTAAGGCCCCTGGTAAAACGACGTAAAAGCCTAACCAAACAAACTGACCTGATGGTTGTTGTTAGTCTGGTAGTGATGTGTGGGCGTAACACGTGGTGTCGGAGTTATATTTATACGTTGGAAGGATGCTGATAAAGGATGCTGGGATGTAGAGTCAACTGCACCGACATTCGACCTAAATGATCTTTGGTTATTGGGTGGTACAGGGTTCTGGAAATAAATAAAATGTCCTTGGTGTTTTGTGCCTTCCATAGAATGACCAAATGAACGTGAAGCAGCAACAGTGGATAAAGACGGTGGACGGGCTTTCGAAGGAGCAGCTTGAAGGTACCATCGACCTCCTGGATTTCTACGAACTTTAACAGATGCCCCACCATTTTTACTGGTCATCTTATCAGCTGGTATGTAATTTGTTACCCTCACTGGAACAGTTTCACATTTGCCATGTATCTCTAGATGTCTAAATACCCACAATCGCCTGTTGTCAGCTGCTATCCATTTGCCACCAACATTCTTCACAGAAATCGTAGGTATATCTTCCACAGTGCATCTATATAAAAAAGTAAACTATGGTTTCAACCAGTGAAAATATTATCATTGTATTTAGCTGATATATTGATAATAGAACATGTACATTAAGTTGAATACTAGTACCGTGTGCGTCAACCATTCTCTTTTATGAATACTATAGTTTCATTATTATGTGACCCATCCAAATTACAGTTATCTGGATTTATACGACTTTCAGTAATTTAATGTAAGTTGAGTGTTGTTTTACCAAATCCGCCATTTTAGTCTAGAGTTTTCAACGCGAAAATGAGAAATTCGGACAGGTAAGGCAGCCCTGACACAACATAATTAACCGAGCACAGGAAAAGCACAAACACAACATCACATAACGCAAATGAACGTCCAAATGCACACACATACCGTAACGAGAGACAACAAAACACCGAAGTCATAGCTGTTAAAAAGCTGGCTAACCTAAAATTTCGTAAAAATATGCCAAAAAGGTTATTTCAAGTGACCAAACGATGAGTACTGATTGTGACTTGGCCTAGTTACTGTTCCTGGATGACACCAAATGTCATGCCAAAAATTCCGAAATCCAGCGACAAAACATGCCAAAACGGTGACAACAAGTGACCAAACTTGTACATTGTCAATGTTGAAATATCAATTATGTACAAACCTGCCTTCACAGATATCATCCAAGGTTTCACCAATGAATTTACCATGTCGACCACTGACACCATGTCGCCATTTATTGCTTATAGAATCCTGAGAATAAAATATGTTTGACGGCGTTAGACGACTCATTTCGTTCTTCTTCGTCTGTTAACGCACATGTATAGAGTGATTTATATGTCGTCAGTGATTGTTTTATAAATTATAACATGATTTCCCAACATCCGTCATTGGACATTTTCAGAAAACGCTAAACGCAAATGATTATGTAACATTTAACTGACTTGAATAAAGATACTGATTAAACACTGATAACAACGTCTATTTTTAGAACTGGAAAAAGCGTTTCTTTGGACGGGTGATTTTCAGTTTTAGTCCAGTCATTTTAACTTTTAACTTCAAAGTAATTGCAAAACAAACAGTTTTGTGTTTATATGGTGCGTAAAGCTATCCTTAGCAATGTACAAAATGTCCTAATTGAATATTCGTGGGACTTTTTGAGATATTTACAAATATATTGAATTGTCACATGTTTTCGCGATATTTGTCACTTTTGATGTAAATAAATCTTGACTAGTACCAGTAACTTATTTTTACATCGTGCATAGAGGTCGCAATTTTGGTCTGATTTTTATGAAACTTGGCAGCAATGATCATTGGAAGCTAATCTAGGCAAAATAAAATTTTAGTTAACCGGAGCCACAATCTAGGTCACTAGGTCAAAACATAGAAAAAACAAGATATAGTCACCAGGGGTCGCAACTTCTACCTTATACTTGTGAAGTTTAGTCACAATGATCACCTTACAAAAATCAAGGTCATGTATGAGATTGGATTAACCCAGTTAAAAGCTAGGTCACCAGGCCAAATTATAGAACAAATCTTTAGAAGGCGCCCTTTTTACCTAATCTTTATGAAACCATGTCACATGGATCATGAAGACAAAATGTAGGTCAAATTCAATATTTACTTATCATGAGTTAAAACTAGGTCACTAGGTCAAATTATAGACAAACCTTCATGCGCCAAAAAGTTGCATCAATTATTTTCACCTATTGACCTAATTTTGACCCAAATTATTCAATTACATACTTGTCTTCGATATTTTGAGATGAGCATTGTGACCAAGTTGCATAAATATTAGACCAAAATTGTGAATTTTGTACCTACACAACGTTTCCCTTTGATTTTAACTAGCGACCTACTTTTTGACCCCGGATGACCCAATTTATAACTTTGACCTAGATTTTGTTGATATTATTATTGTGACCAAGTTTCATAAATATAAGGTCAACATTATGACCTCTAGCGACTACACAAGGTTTTGGTACAATTTGACCTAGTGACCTAGTTTTTTACCCTTGGTCATCCATTTTCTACCTTGGTCTAAATTTTGTTCAGATCATCACTCTGACCAAATTTCATAATCATAACGTCAAAATTGTGAATACAAATGCAACTGTGGACGAACAAACAAAGAGAACAATCACAATTTCTCCCGAATCGATAGATTCGTGTACATTTTGTATATTGTCATTATTGTATATGGTCCAAACACAAATATCCTTTTTCTATTAGACACACATGTATACAACACATGATATATGTAAATTTTAAACAAATTGGATTAATATTAAAGAAATGAATAAAACTTTTGTTTCCCCTTCCAAGCGCTATTTTGAGTCAGTTTGTCGAGATTTGAATGGGTAGTATACCAACACGTAGACTGGCATATATATGAAAAGTAAATTGTCTGATGATAAAATCAATATTTGTATTCAATAGAAGAAGGTTGTATATTTCACAAAATATAGCTTTAAGGTGCAATTAGTAAATATTTAACGACTAACACGGGAATTATTAGAACTTAAAATTCCCCCATGTAGTATGAAATAAGGAAAATGCTGAAATTGCTACCAAAAGAGACCTTAAACATGTCGATGTTTTTGTATTTTCCCCACTGAAATCGCATATTTGACGTTTTGTCTGTAGTTGATAATAGTCTGTACATGATGAAAATGCAAAGAAACTCTGTTTTGCAATTTTATTTGAGGTTGACCATATTTTTTAGCTTCAATGACTGGACTATTTGAACGATGTATATATAAATATTCGATTTTCTATTACGTAATCACATAACAGTTGTAAACGTCTAAAAAAAGTTCTCGACATCGCTTGCTTCGGTGTATAAGGTCTGTTTCTAAAATAAAAACCCCATGAAGTTACATTTTTAGTCTCACTTTATATATACCAGGCAAAACGCCTACATTAATAATATGGTAATAAATAGGGTCATTTTGCGGCAACTAGAACGAAACTTTACGTATCATTTTCCAGTAAGTTTCTGCTGGCGAATGTAAACATCCTTTATTACCAAGAATAACTTAGCAGTAATGCTAAAATGCATAATCTCATCTTTCCATTGGTCAAAAACCAAAATAACACTGCTTGTAACATTGATTCACTGCAGTTGCCAGCAGCATTTAAGCATCACAGCTGCTGCATAACTGTTTAGTTATTCTTGGTCATAAAGTGTGTTTCTGTTCATCAACCAAAACATATTCGAAATCATTACCCCCGTAGCCAACCAATCAGCATGGAGAAAAAGTGTGAAAACATCCCATATACAACCACAGGTGGCAGTATCAGTGTTTAGTCCGCAAAAGATTAAAAAATGAAATAAAAACAACATTTAAGAAATCCCGTCACTGATCTAATATACTATCAAGGTGTAAAGCGTCCTATATGTCTATATGCCAAATATTGTGGAACATCGCATCTCGTTGTTTCAGCATAAAATATGGGCGCTGAAGGAAAATCGCTACACAAGTCATTCATATAAACTATAAATTATATAAACTATCGCGTTCAATTGTATCTTATAACCGCGAAACGGCAAAACAGTGTTCCCTTCGTTATTTAACTCCGATCGAGGTCATTTTATTTATGCGCTGGATACCCGCTTAACTCACAGGATCGTAATTATTGTTAGGAACCAAGTCTATTTCTAGATGCGATGTTCCACAATCTTTGGACGTAGACATATAGTAGGCTTTATACCTTCCTAGTATACTTAGCTCAATGACGGAAATTTATTTATATATTTATTTTTAATTTGTATTTCCCAAACACTGGTACTGCCACCTGTGTACACAACTGCTACTCATGTCTACCAACTTGTGATCCATAAACTTCAACTAGCGAACCGTATGCCTTATGGATTGCCACATTCAGGTTGTCATCATTTTCTTTGAAACAATTCCCCAATAAAAAAAATTGGCGGTACCACTTTTTCTTTTGGTCTAGTAATCATGGCATTTAAACCAGTATTGATCTGTACGAGTATTGACTGTAAACAGAGATAATATACAGACGGACAAAGAAAACGCACCATTAATTGTTTTCAGTATATATACACTTGAAATATGTTAACATGTGTAAGTGAATGTGTTTTTATAAAAACGAGGTGTATTTCCTAAATAATGTTTAACAAATTTCTTAATCGTTATTCTCGCGTTGGTACTTTAAACCGCAACAATTTAGCTTTTAAAGTTCTTACACTGTTTGTTGGGAGGGCAACTTTGTAAATAAAGTCACTGTACGATTGTACCTTGTTTGGTCGCTACAGTCACCTCTTTGGTATATTTTGGAGCTATATGCATCTACAAATATGTTATGTTATTGTCCGGCCACCTCCTCTCTTGCCAATTATTTTAAACTACATGTAAGTCACGTCGCAGTCGTGCTTCTTTAGGTCGCATTAAAGTTAAGCAACTGTCCTTTGTGTTTTAAACTAGGTCATGTGTGGTTATGCCTCATTTGATCACCGTTTTGTCATATGTTTGTGAAACTGGGTCGTCCTGCAGCCGTGCCTTGAGGAATTTGGTCGGGTCTTGGCTGCATTTCATTCGATCTCATTTACAAGGCTTTAGCTAGCTGAGGAACCTTGTTGTTGATCAGGGCTTCCAGTACAGGCATGTCATCTGTCAGGACGACTACTGAGTTGACAGCTTCTGTCGAGTTTTTGATCATAGACACAGCCTTCATGAGCGCTTTTGGCGCAGTTCTGTAGTTGCTACAATGTATTACTGTTGCTATGGGGTGTGTCTCACTTTTCCCAGATGAGTGTAGGATGACGATGCCACTAGTAGCAGAACCATCTGCGTAGACGTGAGTCCATGTCTCTGAAGGGTAGTCATGGTAGATCATTGCATGTGTGTGGCTCTTTCTTGTTTGCTTGCCGCAGCAACATTAGAGACAGGTCGTTCTGAACAGGGTCTGTGGTGTCTTCTTTACCAAGTGGGGTTGTGGGGATTGTCAGATCTGTTGCATAGGCCCGGTCGAGCTTCTTGACTTCGTGAACACAACTGCACGCTTGTCACAATTATCGAATCACTTACCAGACCGAAACAAGAGGCTGATGCATATCATCTTCTCCTAAGCAGGGCTGAACAAGTTGTCATGGTGAGGCTTCGATCGGGATATGATTGACTCAATGCTCACATACACAAGAAGTACAGAATGGCCCCGTCACCGCACTGTCCGTGCCAGACAGCCCAACATATCATCCCTCCAACGATGTAAACGTCACAACCAGAAGCGAAAAAACAAAGTGGTCTCAAGAGACAACCCTCCCCCAGAAACTTTATGGAGATGTGGATGATTTGAGACAGACCACATCCTTCATCGCAAATACTGACGTGATTGTGTAGAGTGAACACCAGTAAGTAAGTAAGTAAGTAAGTACTGCTATACTAGTATTCAATCTCATGGAGTCACCGCTATTCTATCATTTTTTTGTAAAATGGTGTTACTGATTTCTGTGTTCGGCTGGTTAGGTTGAGTGCTGCCTTCCCTGTCCGATTTCCTCATATTTTTACCAGGTCATTTTAAGAGCTTAATTTCAACAGCTTTTGCTTCACATTATGTTTACTGAAGCAATTCAGTGTTGTCCGAGTACATCAGAAGTTTGAAAATTCTTTTTGCAACAAGACATATATTTAAATAGATCTTTCAAATATAGCATTTTGCATAAAGCCAATAATAACAGGTTTAGGTTACATATTTTGATATGTCAATTTAGGCTAGCCTAGTAGCGTCAATAAAAGTAGATCTCAATTTAATTTTAAGTCATAATTTCATTTTTTTCAGACCCACAAGGGTAACTCCATTTATTTTCAAAATCTAATAGTTTGGTGGGGGTCGGGGAATCATCCCCACAAACCTCACAATAATCAAAACCCCTCGTAATTCTGCATGAAATTGTGTTGTTATGATACTGACTATCACAAGACTTGATTAATGACGTTTTCTTCATTTCTATTTTATGTAAGTTCAAAGGGGATATTTCAGATCCAGCGTCAAATTCAAGAAACGCAAAATAGTGCGATTTTCACTCAAAAACATTGTGATTTTTGAATTTTTAGAAATGCTCTATAGTTGCACACTTTATATTGTTATGGTCAAGAGGAAGTAGTTCACACGAAATTGTCTTTGTGAACCTAAACATATAAGCACTCATTAACCTTAATTGGGCTTTATTCTTGTCACTGCTTTCTTTATTTCTGTCTCTCTGTTAAGTACATGTAAATGCATTTGAACACGAAATTTACATGCAAAGCCTGACAAACGCACAATCAACACATGTCAAAACACATGCGATATTAGGTTCTGCCGATGTCATTATTTGTTTATCCTGTTAATGAAAATTGTTTTCAGATGGTAGAGAATAAATGGAATTGTAATTCCAAATATCCATGCTACATTATGTCGAAAAGTATATTGAAAGAGCTATGGGTTAATATATATACGTACATTCAAGTTTATAAGATTGGATAATTGTATATATCTTAGGTATTGTCCTTAAAAGGCATTCCCTATAACTAGCGTATTTTTTCTACTATCACATTTAATGAGCTTAATGTACAAAGCACTATCAGTTATCATAACTTGTCAGAAGGAAGTATGTCTCTAAAATGTCAAAAATATGGTCAAATCACCAATAATAATTTATCGCTTCCATCGATTTATTATTATGTGGTCAAAGGGAAACAACTCATGACTTTTTAGGCTCGTTACGGAAATATATTTTCATTTTTTCTCGGTAATTGCTGGGAGCTTTTTGTGGAAGATTTGAGTAGTTTAAGCAATAATGATTCTCATTTAATGTATAATATTCCTGAATTGATTTAAACGATCAAAATTATAGGGAACGCCTCTTTAAAACTCGATTGTAATCACGGTTGTAATATCCTTCAAACCACAAGAGAGTGTAGTGAATGACCATGTTGGTATTGTAAGATGTTCGTCCTGTGGACTTTTCTCTATGCAGGTCCCAGTAGACAGTATTACTTTGACTCCCAATGTTTACTTAATTATGATAATCTCGGACTAGAAGTAGAGCATCCAGGCAACCTTAAGCGTTGTTCTTGTTGTCTTTGTACATTCGATTTCACTCGACAGGGTTCGTTGATGCTCTCCTTATTAATTTTGGTGCATTTTTGCAACGTTGATGCTCTCCTTATTAATTTTGGTGCATTTTTGCAACGTTGATGCTCTCCTTAATAATTTTGGTGCATTTTTGCAACGTTGATGCTCTCCTTATTAATTTTGGTGCATTTTTGCAACGTTGATGCTCTCCTTATTAATTTTGGTGCATTTTTGCAACGTTGATGCTCTCCTTATTTCATTGATGCATGTTTGCAACGTTGATGCTCTCCTTATTTCATTGATGCATGTTTGCAACGTTGATGCTCTCCTTATTTCATTGATGCATGTTTGCAACAGATTCAAATAGTCAACGTTAAGGTCACGTGACCATTCTAAAGGTTTCTGTGTGGACGTGTCGCTTACAATAAAAAAGTTTTATGTGTTGAAATGTCATTTATAATTGAATTATACACACTCGTGTTATTGTATTGCTTGTTTGTTCATGAATATGCGTTTGATGATTCGTGTGTAGTATTGTGCTTTATCGTTTATAGAATACGAAGAACAAACGTTTTTAAATAACGGACAGCATTGTTTTTATTAGATCTATATCTGTAGTCTCATTAGTTTTCTATCATTTTCGATTTGCGTTGACACATGTCTGATTTATCGGATTAAGTATATCGACATGCAAATGTGATAAAATTACCCCAAAAAATATTTTAAAAAAACAAATAAAACAAAATATATTTTATTTATATTTGTACAATGTACATCGTTTTAATCTTATGTACATGTTAGAAGCTAATAACAAGGCGAAAATATGCACAAATAGACTATATCGCGTTAAATTGTACATCATCGATTTAAAATAGAAGTCATAAAACTCAATAAAACAACTTTAACAAGTAAACTTTAAATGTATATGCACATGGTAGCACATCATTAACACATTGAATGCAAATGTAAGATCTGATAAAGATTTTCGATTTTCATCGTATTTAATTCAGCATTTCCATGTCAATGTCATGTTTGTGGCAATTGGGTATCCCTTTCTAAACCAACGGCTGATTGAGATCCATAATTGTTCGATCGGGTTGCAATAAGGGGATTTGAAGGAAAACAACCAGACAGAAAAACGTATTTCATCAAGCAAGTCAAATGGGGTGTTGACAATACTAGTATTACGAAAAATGTATACCGCACGATTGCCCCATTCCAGCATCATGTGTCTATCTTTTTGATGTTGTCACCCGATGAATATTTACAAGAAACATGTTGGATTTTGAATTTCCAAAACGACTGACATCAGACTGGATGCAAAATTAAGATGTTAAACACTTACTTAGGGATAAAATAACATAAATCACGAAATGCACGTGTAATACAGAATCAAAGTAGTACAGAGGGTTTTAATTGTTTATTGAAAACAGTTGTCGAATTATATGTATCAATGTGTGTAATCGTACGTACACAAAATTTGAAAGCGACATCTTATATATATAATAACCGATGAATTAATAATGTCAGGTGTATCGATTTATTAAGCATATGACTTCATCAACATAGAATAGTTCTAAGGCACGTCATACATATAATAGGCACAACTTGATTAGTCAAACGACTGAAGATTTAACAGAAAAAGACAATGATAAGTTAATGATTATACCCAGTTTTAAAAGAATACATGTAACACTTATCTTTGAAGAGCAACACGGTTTGTTCACATGTGCATGAAATGTACTAAAATGTCAACCGAGAAAGTTCATGTTGCTGGTTAATTTCTTCCCGGTGGCAACTTCAACAGCTTCGACAACTATCTCAGTGCCACTGAATGTCAGACAAACTGTAACTTCCGGATATTCCATCGCAAGTGGGTCATCAAATATTATGCTTACTTTTCCTATTTTTCTACAACCTGGTTCATCAATGAAACGCGGGAATTCTTTTTCCGAAGCATATAGGGAAATTAATACAGAACTAATGTGTACTTCTGGTGCTTCGTACGTATGCTGTTTCTGCATTGTCCCGATATGTACTGTTTGACCTTTTCTAGCATGAATGGAGAAAACGTCATCACAATATAAACCTTCAGACGTCATAATTCGCTTTGAAATCGGATGTACATTCTTATCGAATCGACACAAGACGCCTACACCGTATGTATATTTAAGAACCCTTTCATATATGGTTGTCGGATTGTGGCCATATATCAAGGCTCCTTTCAAGACGCACGTCGATGCATCGTGTGGAATAACTACATTCACAGTTTGGAACGCCTCTTTCATTCGTGTCTGCAATACAGGTGATTGGGAATACCCGCCAACCATGTAGATCGCATGTATGGTTCCAAGGTCTTCATCCTCCAAGATCTTCTTTACTTCAGACAATGCTTTGGTGGTCGAAGTTCGGAAAACCCTTTCAAAGAAAGTAGCATCGAATCTTAGACTGTCACGAACTAATGCTACATCATCAGAGTAACCAGACGTTGCAATTGCGTCTTTCAGTTGTTCACCATTCCCATCAAAGTATAATTCCACTAACGCCGATGGTATTCGTATAGTAATCCTACCGTTTGGTGATTGTCCGGCTCCTCTCTTCTTAAGTTCAAATTCCCTCTGAAAATTTATAAACTCGCATTGCTCTGTTGTTTTGAATGTTGTGTACACGTCTTCCCCAACTAGGTCGATCATCAGCTCTTCAAAAGCCTCATCTACCATCGTTCCTCCACAGTCTGCGCCACATGCTGGTTTAACTTCACGCAATGTGCCCGATGGTCCTACTTGGTGAAGTGTGATGTCTACAGTTCCACCTGCAAGGAAATTCAACACCAAAGTTAATTCAAAGAGGTTTTGAAAGTTTATAGACAAATTGATATAATAGCATACCCCTGATCAACTACAAGTACTGCGTCAAATAACAGAAAGAGAGACATTCTGATTTTCAAAAGGTAAACATTTCAAAAACTCTTGTCCGAATACAGATGCGTGTCCCTTCTGCAGCTTAATTATTGTGCTCTGTCCTTTCTGTTTTGTTCTGATATTCTTGTTCGAGTTTTGGATTAAGTGGCCTATTGTCGATGTCTATAATCTATGTTAAGCATTATTTGTTCATGTGACTTTATCATGCCATGTGCATTTTACATGCATTGCCAACCTAGAGTTATCTACGTATATATAAATCAATCGACCACTTATTTGGAAAATACATTTGTTTGTACAAAACCATTACCATGTTTTTTGAAGTACAAAGTTTTGACATACCTCCGGCATCAAAGATCAGGTATTTACTATCACGTGTTGGTTTGCTTACTTCACCTTCACCAACTATGTTATCACTCGTTAAATGTCGACACAATAATGACGCTGCTTCTGGTTCCAAAGCCAATGTCAAACGTTCGGATGAAATCCCAGCCTGAAATAGAGACACCCACGAAGGGAATTTTATACCATACTATCAACAATACTTACACGGTGTTTTACTGCTCAGCTATAAAACTACCACTGTGTTATCTGCAAACTTGTCAGTAGAAAATATCTGGAACCCGTGAAGTAATGTGACTTCAAGAGGGAAAAGGTTGGTTGTACGATTGGTGGTATTTTGTTCTGAAAAACTAGATTTCTTTCTGTACGCAAAGAGTTTAAAATCACCACCCTAAACCCAATCTAGAGAATTAAATTATATTCTTAATGCTAATATTTGTGTGCACGATACTATCACTTTAATGCTTATGATTATTTTGATGCATTGAGTGATGGGTAATGCTTGTTGAATTTAACATTGACAATAAGTTAAGTACCTTAGTTGCAGCTTTTCTCATAAATTGCTTGGCTGCATCAGTCCAGATAGCTGGTACGGTAAGGACCCAATCTATACGGCTATCGTCAACAAGTCCTTCCACCTTTTGTCGAATATTTTCCTTCAAATCATCAACCAGATATTTGATAGACATCGCAAAAACGTCAATAGCTGGTAACTGTCTTCCAAGTTCGTCTTCAAGTAGGATATTGCTCGTGATTCCCTGAAACAAGAAACGTTGAAATGTAGGACTAAACTAAACGCCTTGTTGCAATGTTTGTTTACCATGTCTTTAAACTAAGAGACAGCTTGTTACACATCAACTAAGATAATACTCAATATGGACCTATATTTAATTATTGTTACTCACTAAAAGGGGACATAATTGATACGTTGCCTTTGAAGTATTTGAACTACTTTTTGAATTATAAAAAGAGAGATAACTGGTACTCCTACGCTGAAATTACATATTTCCATACACTATCTTATTGACTTGTTCAAATAAGAAAACACATGCAACATACTTGTTTTATACATTTTTTTCGTGATTAATGAAGGGACCTTTGTTATTTACCTTCATGCTAGAACCATTCCTTATTATCTCATATAGACATGGAAAATACACTGTGAAAAAGTTGAAATATTACATATTTATATGATTCTTTATTGTATACATAACAATTATTGTACAAATTGAACCATTACATTGCTTAGTATTATGTTGTTTATTCATGGGTCATTTCTCATAGTGACACATGTAAAAATTATTCTGAATAAACTTGTAAACTTGTAAACTTTTGCGCTGAATCATAATGCTATCAAACTTTGGTAATACGTTTCATGGCCATGACTGGAACACTTAGGATTACATTCGACACAATAATATTATGATGATGAAACTGGCCCTTACGGATCACCGATTCGGCCAAACCCATAGCATAACCTTATAACTTAAATAAAAAGATGAAACATTATGACAAAGGACCATCATTGAATTACAATAGCCCAACATCCTACCAAGAAAGTCATAACCGTGTCAGAAACATCTCCAAATATGAAAGTTGTATATTTGAGGTAAGTATGTTCTAGAAACAATGGTCAAATGACCTGGATCAATACAGTTACTTGTAATCTGAGATAACTTTAACTACATTTTGGACACACAATATTAGGCATTTTGGGGGTAATGCTGGTTTTATGATGCCTGTCATAATGGAGTTAACAATGGAGTTTCCTCAGTAACATTTACCTCTCCCAGTTTCTTGTATAAAGTCATCTTAAATCGACGAAAGAGATAATATTGCGTATGTTCATTGGATTCCATAAGGCGCTTGTATTCGTCCTCAGCTTTATATCCAAAGGCTACCAACCTCCTCCCACTAGGACTGATCAATGCGATTGTTGGCGTCTTCTCCGTACTAAGACTTCCAGAATCAGAGTGCCATTGTCTAATGTAGCTCTTCGTTTGGTCCTTTTCATAATCGTGTTTAAACGAATAGGCCCATCCGGAATATGTTGTACCAAAATCAATAGCACACACAAGATATGGTTTGGATTTAGAATTCGCTTCTATTGTTGTTGCCAGTTCCTATATTGATAAAATATCAAAAGTGCGATCATTTCGTAATATAGAATTTGCTCATCTATTTATAATGTCAAGTATGTTGACATTTTCCACCACAATATTCTTGAATGATGAAAAATATAAGTCATTACCTACTTGTTGTATTTTATTAAAAATTCAAGTACGGTGTATGTGACCGAGTAAGTATTATACATATAAGTAAATCAACATTCATGTTTTCTGATTTGACCTTTTTATACATTAATTTTTGTATTGAATATACATATTTCAGAAATGTTTAATTTATCGCCAGCATTATAACCAATACGTACATACGTACACGTTAAGCATACATTTCAATGTAAACCACCTTTATAGGTCCTGTTACTTTATATATTATTATACATTTTCGGAAAACGATCGTTAAATTGTACATTTTGTAACCTGATACAAGCCTGGGATTCCCCAAAAATATTCTTAACGTCACATTTCTTGGTCTTCTTCCAAGGTAGTAATAAGTGCAATTCCTAACATCATTTAAGTCAGCATGAATCGTAAACTATTAGAAAGTGAATTTCTAGTTCCCAGTAAAGCTAAATCAAATATATTGCAGAAACCTTTAATACCAATTATATTATCATGTATATAAGTTAAAACGAAACAAGCTATTGTCGAAAGAAAAAACGATTAGACGAAACGTTAAAGTCAGTGTTTTTATTATTTACCTGCGACTCTGTAGACGCTGTACGTCGTGATGTGTGACTGACACTCAAACTTCTTAGCGATGATGTTAACGATGACCGAGGCGACGTGGAATAGGTTGCAGTTGTACTAGGACGGACGTTTGACATAATAGACCCTCCATAACCAGTATGACTAACATTTCGGAGAGGGTAAGCTAGTCCTAGATTGTGTCTGCTTTCAATAGAATGACCACTCAAACGAGAGGCAGACACGACTGCAGACGATGGACGAGAGGTTGACGGTGCAGATTTAAGATACCATCTTCCTCCTGCATTTCCACGGACGTCCACAGATACCCCACCATTACAACTGGTCATCTTCTTATCAGGTATATAATACGTTATCGATACTTGTACAGTTTCGCATTTTCCTAACCTCTCAAGCTGTCTGAATACCCACAATCGCCTGTTGTCGGCTGTTATCCATTTGCCACCACTGTCCATTACCGAAATCGTAGGTATATCGTCCACGGTGCATCTACATAAGAAAGACTAAAAGTGAGACTGAACATGTGAAACCTTGGACTTGTTATTTTAGTAACTGTTAGAAAATATAAGCCGAATCGAGCAAAGCGAAACAAAACGAGTCTATTTTAGTCCTTGCAACTTGAAATAATTAGATACACACATATCGTGTCACAGTAACCCTTGCGTACTTGAAAATGAATGATATTAGTTACATGTACAACGTTTCGATACAAAATTAAGCCATATGTACAAACCTTCCTTCACAAATATCATCCAAAGTTTCTCCAATGAATTTGTCACCATGTCGACTTCTGCTATCAAACCGGTTGTTGATAGAATCCTGAGAATAGAATATTGATGACGGTGCTAGACGCATTTTGTTCTTCTCCGTCTAATTTCTCGGGTAGAAATGATATATCGCTCCAACCAATAACAAAAAATGTGTTCCGAAAATAAGGTTAGGAAATACCCCGAGTACGTATCGTGTTTTCCAAAAACAATGGCATGAATCCAAATTACATTTTGTCAAGTGAAAAATGATACATCTTTTTAACCGGTAAAAGTTGGGTTCCCAACAATTCAGTTCGGAAATACCATATCGTGTTTTTAGAAACCAATGGCATCAAACTATATTTTACGTTCTACAAACAAGTTCTGTCAATATGATTTTTAAACCGCACGAAATATTTTATTCTCAAGATTCGATCAACGGTTACTTTGGTCGGAAAACAAGGCACAAACACTTGATAACATCTGCGAAAACAGGTATGACAGTTTTGTTTTATGTATTCAACGATAACATTGATTCTTGATTGCTACATACAAATGTATCATTTAACATATTAGGTTACTACATAGTTATCACTGCATATCCTTGATGTCGTAATAGATGTTGCTAAAACGGGCCATGGTATTTTAATGCCATACGATATAATAATCAGCTTCTAAAGATACTAAGTAGAATATGCAAGTTGATAGTACTATTTTATTCGTCTCATCAATGCAGATACCATATTCATACTCTATGAGTACTAGTACATTTTACATTGTGTTTTGTTTAAATTATACAAATCTTATAATAATCGTATTTCCCGATAACGTTTGATAAACTACTATTACTAGTATATGTTTATTTGCATGTACAGTTTTTTTGTACGAGTAAAACATTTAAAAAGCAAGTTGGTATAATATTTAATGTGAGTATTTAATATACTCAAATACTAGTTTTTACAAAATGTTCATGTGCGTATTTCTGTTCATTCGTATGTAAACATTTATATTTCATATTTAAGAAATAAAAATCTGTTCGCGTTTATTCAGAAGTTCGGATGCGGAAAAATTAAATCACGAGTGCGTAGCACGAGTGATTTAATTTTTCGCATCCGAACGTGTGCCCGTGTTTTATTCACCGACAATATCAAGGGGTATAACCTGAAGCATGGAGATTGGTGGTTTAAGTAAGACTTTCCATGGAGATCGGTGCCAATGGCCGATATTTTGATGTTTTTTGTCACTTGACGGACACATTTCCACCGAAGTAAGTTCATTTTTCTTGTTTTATATGTGGTGTGTATGCGATAACCACCTAGCCATAAGTTTAAGCCACCTATCGGTGGTCTGTTTTAGTCCGTCTGTGCAGCGATAAAAGCCTGAAAGAAGGGATGGTGACATCGGGTGTCCGTAGTCCGCATTGATTTGTATTAATTCTGACGTATCTGGGGCATTCTGGGAGGTTTTTCTGTGTTTGTTATGTACTTCATGCATGATTTTATGGTTAAAATACTGTTTCTGCTTATTTAGGAGGCTCCAAGTGCATATTTTTAACGTTTAAGACGATTTCATGGAGATTCGTCAACTTTAAGACCCTCTTCATAGAGATTTGTTATTATTTTGTAAACCATGTGTACTGGTATTATAAACATGGAAGTAATCTCTATTTGTACCAATTTCAGGGCTACCGTCTTACAGAGGGTCTTGGCTTGGCGAGTAACATATAATTGGAACCAAATACAGCGACAACACCACCTGGCTGCAACAATTGTTGTGATTTTCTTATTTGTACTCCAACGATATGCATATAAGTAATAAAGGATGATTTTTATAATCTTGTGCGCTGTTTATTATGCACCAGTCAAATCAAACCCTTACTCCCCAAACCCGGGGTATACTAGAAGTCACGAGTTTTTAATTTTTGATGTCCCCGCACTGCCGAATGAGAGCAGGACTTTTGCTCCGCACCTAAATGCGTAGATGTGAAATGCAGCCGGGAATAAGTTTCAAGGGGGGGGGTGTTACCTTTTGTAAGGCTCTCGGGCAGGAATACCATGATTTAAAAAGTCAACCCGTCCCTTCCCCGTGCTAAGGTTTTCAATTGACTGGTGCATTGTGTATCTGTTATGATATTCAGTTCAACTGACAAAAGGCCTAGTAGTAGCCGCTTCTCTACTAGATGGATAGTATCTTCTTCGGACAGGTGTGCTACAGGCCACATCAATTTGGTAGATTGTGGTTTCAAATATATTTGAAACACCCACCATTTTCTTCATCGCATTTATGATATCAACATCAATATATCGGCCATTGGCACCGATCTCCATGGAAAGTCTTACTTAAACCACCAATCTCCATGCTTTAGGTTAAACCCCTTGAATATACAAGAACAGAGTTTTTATTTCGATTCTAAATAAGATAATATCCCGCACTATTTAACTGCGCGCATTCCATTTTCACCCATTTGACATTGAACATAATTCCACGCTGAAATTGATTGGCTTATTAGCTGGTACAATTACCTCCCTCGTTAATGAAAACGACCTTCGTAATTTTCTGAAGGAAATACCACAATTTAAACATTGAAACAATTTTAATAACACGAGTATATGATATCTATTTCATAAAATGAAAAATATAAACGGATTGATTATCAGAAGCTTTAATAAAACTTGGTTTCTAGAGGATATTGGAGTTTCTAAAAATAGATGCGTCATAGATGTAACACTGGATTCTCGTGCAACTCGCCTTGTCATCGTGACTCGTAGTAAATTTTACTATAAAGTTTATGTTTATTCATTCATAAATATGTCAAGTGATACTGGGCGTAAATAGAAACAGCCAATTTGATAGGTATGTTTTATGGGGGCAATAAAACATGGTTCGGTTCGTTCTTTGTGTATTGGATTAATCCGCGAATCGTGTTAGAATTCTTTTTTTAATGTCTGCATGCATGTTGTTAGCAGACTATAGGAGAATCACTTATTTTACAGATGCAGAATTTATGACATCCCCACTATAACGGTCGGTAAGCATGACGGGAAATGGTTCACAAACTGCAATAGACGTCTTTGGATATTTCGGCAACTTGAACGCCTTGGTAAAATGTTGAAGAAACGACTCTTACATTAAACAAGATGACAACTGAAAATGGCAGAACAGAAGTAGAGGTGAGAAATGGTATCGGTGGTGTATGGCACAATAGACCAACTGTATACACTCCGGAACCAATCGTAACGGAAGAGAATACACCTGAAACAGCAGAGGATACTGACGATGATATACCTAAAGTAGAGGTCGTAACTGAAGAAAAAATACTTGAAACCGCGGATGAAACTGACGAGAATATACCTGAAACAGCCAATGAAACTGACAAGAATATACCTGAAATAGCCAACGAGATTGAAGAGAATAAACCGACTACAGAAGTGGTAACTGAAGATAATATACTTGAAACAGCGCACGAAATTGACGACAATATACCTGAAACAGCCAATGTAACTAAAACGAAAATACCTGAAATAGCGATCGTAACTAAAGAGAATACACATGAAACAGCCAACAAAACTGAAGAGAATACACCTGAAACAGCGGAGAATACTGAAGATTATATACCTGAAACAGCCAACTAAACTGAAACGAAAATACCTGGAATAGCGATCGTAACTGAAGAGAAAATACCTGAAACAGAGGTCGTAACTGAAAAGAATATACCTGAAAAAGCGAACGAAACAGAAAAGAAAATACCTGAAACAGCCAACGTAACTGGACAGAACAGACCTGAAACAGACATTCCGACAGTATCTTCTTTTCTGGCAATTGATTCCGATCCGAATTCGCCAGAAGGCGGAGCTGATGCTGTGGAGACAACGAGGAAACGTAAAGGTGATCCTTTAACTAGTATCGATAAGAAGAAAATAATGTATCAGGATCATTGCTTGAACGTCGACTAGATTTTCAAAAAAAACGATCAGAATATACGAGTACTAAGTATTACACAATAAATCCACGTGCATTGTACACTCGCGGACACATAGATGTTATGTCTTCAGATTGAAGGAAAAAGTCTTTAAATGATAAGAAGAAAAGTGAGTTCAATTCATTTGGTGATGGGAAATTTTATGATAAAGTGCATTGTTTGTTTTGCTTCATAGTATACCAATGCTTATCGTTTAATTGAGACTATTTGATATATTTGTTCAAGTTTTTTACGTGTTTTTTTTACAATATGTTCGTGTCCAATATATTTGATGATAAGTCATATTGCTTTACATATGTCGGTCGGTCATGCGGTCCGTTAGTTGGTAGACCAAATGGTTTCTGTTCAATAATTTAAGATGCTTTGATCTAGGATCTTAACACTTTACATGGGGATTGGCCAGTATCAGTAGATCCCCTACTGATTTTAGTGTAAGTATACCAAGTAGGTCAATGTCACTGTCACCTTTAGCATTTTAACTATTGAGCTGCCATTGGGGTCATGCATATTTTACAAACAGCTCTTGATCATTAAATGATGGGAATGATGCGATACTCAATTTGTAAAAAACTTTAGTTCAGGGCCTTACTAGACTATGATAACGCGTTTATGCACTACACACATTTTATTATTTTATTATGTTGTTTAACTTTAACCTATCAATTCTATTTGAAAAAAGACGAAGACTTATTTTGTGATAAATTTAGAAAAATGGGTAAACCCTTTCATCTTCATTCTGAAATGCTTAATGATTGTTTATGCAATTTTATTGCCATTATGTCTATTCTCAAACTCAAAAATACTTAAAACAATTTCTTAATTTCACAAGTGAATGTTTTAATACAGTGCTAATATATTGCACATAAATGTCCTTCGCTATTACGACGGTTTTCTGCAAGTCTATAGTTGCTGCTTATTTTGTTAGAGCAAAAATGGCGTAACTATTTTACATTTGAATATAAAAACCTTTGAACGCAGAATGGCGTAGCATGAAATAAGACCACTTTTTATTTATTGTATTGCAAAAGGAAATACCTGTTGTTTGAAATAAGATATTAAAATGTATTCGTTTTGACATGTTTTTGTCTTATTTTGACCTAAGTACAGACCAAATACAATTAGCAAACTGGCATTGTATACGTGAATTGAGTCAAGGAAGCGTTCCATACACATCATTTAGCTGTATTGTTTAAAGAAAAATGATTCATGTATCAGAAAATTGGACATGGAAGGCGGCACTCGACTTAACCTGCCCTGCTCAATAAACATAAACACCAAGTGACACAATTACACGAAGCATGAAACTCGCAATAATTTCTACAAAATGGACAGCAAATAGACGGGAAGACAATGAACAAAGTCATCAAGTGTTTCTCCAATGTGCTTTCGAGATGAGACATCCTACACAAACAGACACAGTCAATCCATTTTCTTCTGTCCTCGCTCGTACTGGACAGTGTACAGAAACCTGTCGCGGAGACAGATGGGTGTCAGTGAAGTACATTGAGGCAGACCCCATTCCATATTTACACTGCATTTATCTGGAGTAAGCCTGACATAAAGTTTTGCCAACAGACGTGTCATTGAATACCATGCTGTTTTGAGATGGATTCAAATCATCATCACATCCAAACTAAATTTCTAATCGACCGTAAAAGATACAAAACATAAAGATGTTTAACCCAGAAAGGTATGAGGAAATCGGACCAGGTTGCTACGTTTCTTTCAAAATGCACATGAAAATGCATACTTTCTGGTGTTGCTTTGTGTTACTGTTTTCTTTGTCATGTGTGGTAGTCATTGTGGGTTGTTCTTGTGTACTTGCTCTTTTCTTTTTTGGTTTTGATTTGTTAGAGTTCTTCATTCCCTCTGGTGTTTATGGTTACTGTCCATAATTTCGTTCTACAACATACACTCCTTGTAAACTATACAATAAGTCCCAACCTTACAATAAGTCTATCTTATAAAGCAAAATGTATACATTTCAACATGGCTTTGTAGGTACATGTACTGCATTTTTTTTATATTTGTCTTGTTCAGATTCCAATTGGGACGTGTGCTTATGGTCTGCATGATTTCTGAGTGTTCTTATTGTGCCTTTATACCTTTTGATCACACAAACAAAAAAGCGTGAACACATAACTCCAACACTCCATACACTACACTGGCTTCCTGTTCCATATAGAGTAAAGTACAAGATAATTCTATACGCTTTTAAAATGCGATATGACCATGCTCCTGTCTACATGAATGAGTTGACAAGAGAATACCAGCCAACCAGGTCTTTAAGATCAGACACTGCTATGCTATTAAGCATTCCTAAAGTAAGAACCAAGAATTACGGTGAAAAGCGGTTCGACAAATGTGCTGCCACCTTATGGAACGGTCCTCCTGTGGAAATCAGGCGCATTGACTCTCTGACAGTCTTCAAAAAGACTTTAAAAACACATCTGTTTCAAAGTACATATCAGTGAATCAAGTGAAATTGTTTAAGACTTTTAATGAACTGTCAACTAGCTGACTTTCGCGTGTTAAGCGCTTAAGAGACTTGTTATATAAAGCGCTATATAAATATTTTCAACTACTCAACTACCTTTATTACTTGGCTGTTTCTATTGTGTGTTTGTCTGCCTTATCCAGTGTGGTAGTATCTGTTTAGTATAGAGCTGTCAAGTCCATAATGTATTCGTTTATTTATATAGAGCGCTGACAAATCAAATGCATTGTTTGAAGAATAGCTTTATAAACGATATGCACGAAGCGCATTCATTGCTATATTATATTCCTTCTTCCGTGTTATTTGCAAGGCCCACTTTGGGGTATTATCGCAAATTTTAGATACAGGTGTGAGATACAAGGAATCCGGGTGCGATACCCTAGCTCTTCTCGAATAGATTGCTTAGTTCTTTAACTTAGTGTCGATCACCGATACACGCGAGACTACTTCTGGATTTCAAAATATGTTGAAACAGGTGTGGTATTGTTTTACATTTTGAATTACAATTATCTCAATATAACAATATTCATTACAAAATGTACTCAAATTTTAGTAAACATAATACGACTACCTCGTACAGTAGTTTCAAAATTAAACGAGAACGGAAAACAAACATTGAGTCGTCTGCCAGGTAAACTATGTGTATGTAGGTTTAACTATAGTCAATAAAAAAATCATAAAAATTGGAAGGAATTGATTTTCAGTATAATATACGGATAATAAAGTCGTTACTGAATAATCACTAACAGATTTTCAGATTTACATATCTACTTCTAAAAGGGGAGACGATGTTCACGATCCTCTTACATTTTAAATTCGAACTTCATGTACAATTTATATATTCAAAATAACTAAATTACGATCGATCGATTTTCTGAAAATCTACAATTACTTTTTGTATCGCAGTTGTGACAGAAAAAATATGCTATGCAATACAAATCATCTGATTTCGTGCGTACATAAGTTTCTTTGTTTTAAAATGTCGTAGTTAATTGTTAACACATAAACTTCCGTGTGGTTCAATTTTAAAGTGATAGAACAGTAATTTCGAAACAACTCGTTAAGTCTATAAGCAGGTATATACGTGGGTATATGTTTATTGACGATGACTCGCGTGAAGATCATTAACCAGCAAAATACTTTGGCAGAAATGACAACAATCACGATCAATGCACATGTTATCTAGCATGTCGCGACTAAAATAAGCCAGATAGAACATACATAGTACACTCATTAAATGCTGTAAGTACACCAACACAGTACAATTATTGCCTGTAGTGTTTTTCTAGCTTGAACAACGAACAAATGTAGAACTGCTATATTACGTCCATGACTTACTATGTTTAAACATCTTAAAATTTGTAAGTATTTAAGTTTTATGTCTGGTATAGATGTGTTGTCATATACAGCGCATGCTTGCCGATCGGTCGGTCGACATGCCGAATGAGTTTCCAACAATTATTAATCCAAATCGGGTAGACCTAGGATTCTAAAATTTTACGTGGAGATTATTCATCCACCACAGACGGCCCGACTCAATATAAGGTAATTTGGATCAAAGGTCAAACTCACCATGACCTTTGAATACACAACAATCACTGGTCCACACCGTAAGAAATATAGGATCTTATATCGTAAAACTTTACAAAGAGGTTGCTAATGATCATATGTAGTCTCCTACCAATTTTGAGGTCGATATGTCAAAGGTCAAGGTCGTGGTGACCTTAGCTACACTAGGCTATTTACTGTCATGAGACGAGTATGTTTCACAAACCTTTCTTGTACGGTCTGTTATCGTAATCCTTCCAGTTTTGTGTTTCCCTGGTGTGGGTTCTGATGGACTATTAGTGTGTAACATTTTGAGACATCGTGCAATTTGTTTTGCACGTGCATTTTGCATAATTTGAAAATGCACGGATCACTGCTCGCAGCGGGCAAATTACAATCATCGAAATATCGTAATAAAAAGGATATACGCATTGACGTAACGCACGCAACTAAGTACGTCCGTAATTTCGTACAGTCGCTGTAAAACAGTAGTTGATACTACTTTCTATTTCACTCGATACATTACATATCATATGCCAAAATATTCGTTATAAAATTGTCTACATTGTCATTTTAATTTGAGTTCATGTAGAATAACATGTAGCCGTAGCATTGGAGACAATGCCCGACAAATATACAAAAATCCGTGTGCAATTTGTAACACAAAATATTGCTCGTCGGCATAAAATAACAGCTATTTTATTAAAAATGTCATTAATTTTGTGAGATACTTCACCGAGTGGCACCAGAAGTTACGTTTTTTATTATATCATCGTGAAAAATCACGGGTGCAAAAAATAAGAACGTTAAATGATAAACAGGTAACACGAAAAAAGTGCAAATTTGCAAAAAAATGCCGAAGATGCATCATTATTACGCAATTATTTTTTCATTTTTATAAATAAAATAATTATGATTTCGTTTTTAAAATATTATTTTTGTTTTATCATCAATAACAAAATCTCAATGCATTCTAGGCAATACTTATCGAGATTATTAGAATGAAATGTGTGGAGGAAAATTGTCCTACTCGCGTTTTAGCGATGCGTTGTGGCATAGACCATTTACGAACTTAATAATTTGATCATAAGTCATAGTACGTACAATTAAAATAAAATTTAAAATATTATCAGAGTGAAATTTTTACTTTCAAATATTCTAGAAGATTGCTCTTAAAATAAGTCCGACACACTTAAATCAATGTGTGGAGGAAGATTGTCCTACGGCGCAATTTTGCGTCGTTTTGGACGCTTTATGCGTAACGCAAGTTTTTATAGTGGACGAACTACATAACCAAAATAATTATTTTGAGCGATATTATGCATAGACGTGCAATGCATTTTGTATCCGTATATTTTAGAACAATTCGGTGTTTTGTTTTTCATAAAACAGTACATAGATAAGTGTGTTAGGGGTTGAATACGTATGTGAGTAAGATACTTGTCAGATAGACAACGATTGATACTAGTGAATAAGCGTTAAATTGAACAAGCGGGAGAAATTGCTAACGAAAGAAACCCAACTTTCTTAATTAAAGAACGATGATATTGACAGATAAATGTATTGTAGTTCTCGACATTGTAAACATTTGCAGAATTAAACTGTAACGTTTAGATCATGAGACTAGTATTACGCAGAGAAGTTATGCTGACGTAACATGACGTTACACAAACGTACTCAATACCGCGTGTTACGTCATTACGTGTTGGTGTACTTTAAAATTTAACAAGTGTATAGACTCGGCTCAGTGTAACTTATCATTAATGAAATGAGAACAATAGCAAACCAGCACTATTTTTATACGTCTGACCATGATATCAACACTTTAAGATCTCAATTTAAAAAAGCATATTTAAAAGCATACATGTATGTATAATAACTCCGGTCACATTGTTTGGGAGCTCTAATACTAGTTGTTTTCTTCACATTGACAATTCGTCAGATCCGTGAAGTTGGCAACGGGTTACAAGTTCGTAGTTCGATATTCAATTTCTAACTGATAGCCAATACCGAACTAGCACAGAGTTCGTTATTCGACACCCTTTGGCCAATACCGAACAGGTGTCCAATCTGCTGCCAACACCAATTTCGATATTCAACCCAAAAAAAGGCGAATACCGAACTGGGGTCGAATCTGCTGCCAGCACCAAGTTCGATATTCAACCCAAAAAAAGCCGAATACCGAACTGGGACGAATCTGCTGCCAGCACCAAGTTCGATATTCAACCCAAAAAAAAGCCGAATATCGAACTTGGGTCGAATCTGCTGCCAGCACCAAGTTCGATATTCAACCCCCAAAAAAGGCGAATACCGAACTGGGGTCGAATCTTCTGCCAGCAGCGGGTTCGATATTCAACCCAAAAGAAGTAGAATATCGAACTGGGGTCGAATCTGCTGCCAGCACCAAGTTCGATATTCAACCCCAAAAAAGGCCGACTACCGAACTGGAGTCGAATCTGCTGCCAGCACCAAGTTCGATATTCAACTCCAAAAAAAGCCGAATACCGAACTAGGGTCGAATCTGCTGCCAGCACCAAGTTCGATATTCAACCAAAAAAAAGCCGAATACCGAACTGGGGTCGAATCTGCTGCCAGCACCAAGTTCGATATTCAACCCCAAAAAAAAGGCAAATACCGAACTGGGGTCGAATCTTCTGCCAGCAGCGGGTTCGATATTCAACCCAAAAAGAAGGCGAATACCGAACTGGGGTCGAATCTGCTGCCAGCACCAAGTTCGATATTCAACCCAAAAAAGGCCGAATACCGAACTAGGGTCGAATCTGCTGCCAGCAAAAAGTTCGATATTCAACCCAAAAAATAGCCGAATACCGAACTGGGGTCGAATCTACTGCCAGCACCAAGTTCGATATTCAACCCAAAAAAAAGGCGAATACCGAACTGGGGTCGAATCTTCTGCCAGCAGCGGGTTCGATATTCAACCCAAAAAGAAGGCGAATACCGAACTGGGGTCGAATCTGCTGCCAGCACCAAGTTCGATATTCAACCAAACAAAAGGCGAATACCGAACTGGGGTCGAATCTGCTGCCAGCACCAAGTTCGATATTCAACCCAAAAAAAGCCGAATACCGAACTGGGGTCGAATCTGCTGCCAGCACCAAGTTCGATATTCAACCCAAAAAAAAGCCGAATACCGAACTAGGGTCGAATCTGCTGCCAGCAACAAGTTCGATATTCAACCCAAAAAAAGCCGAATACCGAACTGGGGTCGAATCTGCTACCAGCACCAAGTTCGATAATCAACCCAAAAAAAAAGGCGAATACCGAACTGGGGTCGAATCTTCTGCCAGCAGCAGGTTCGATATTCAACCCAAAAAGAAGGCGAATACCGAACTGGGGTCGAATCTGCTGCCAGCACCAAGTTCGATATTCAACCAAACAAAAGGCGAATACCGAACTGGGGTCGAATCTGCTGCCAGCACCAAGTTCGATATTCAACCAAAAAAAAAGCCGAATACCGAACTGGGGTCGAATCTGCTGCCAGCACCAAGTTCGATATTCAACCCAAAAAAAGGCGAATACCGAACTGGGGTCGAACCTTCCGCCAGCAGCGGGTTCGATATTCAACCCAAAAAGAAGGCGAATACCGAACTGGGGTCGAATCTGCTGCCAGCACCAAGTTCGATATTCGACCCAAAAAAAGCCGAATACCGAACTGGGATCTGCTGCCAGCACCAAGTTCGATATTCAACCCAAAAAAAAGCCGAATACCGAACTAGGGTTGAATCTGCTGCCAGCAACAAGTTCGATATTCAACCCAAAAAAAGCCGAATACCGAACTGGGGTCGAATCTGCTGCCAGCACCAAGTTCGATATTCAACCCAAAAAAAAGGCGAATACCGAACTGGTGTCCAATCTGCTGCTAGCACCAAGTTCGTTATTCAACCCAAAAAAAGCCGAATACCGAACTGGGATCTGCTGCCAGCACCAAGTTCGATATTCAACCCAAAAACAGCCGAATACCGAACTAGGGTTGAATCTGCTGCCAGCAACAAGTTCGATATTCAACCCAAAAAAATAGCCGAATACCGAACTGGGGTCGAATCTGCTGCCAGCACCAAGTTCGATATTCAACCCAAAAAAAAGTCGAATACCGAACTGGGGTCGAATCTTCTGCCAGCAGCGGGTTCGATATTCAACCCAAAAAGAAGGCGAATACCGAACTGGGGTCGAATCTGCTGTTAGCACCAAGTTCGATATTCAACCAAACAAAAGGCGAATACCGAACTGGGGTCGAATCTGCTGCCAGCACCAAGTTCGATATTCAACCCAAAAAAAAGGCGAATACCGAACTGGGGTCGAATCTGCTGCCAGCACCAAGTTCGTTATTCAACCCGAAAAGAAGACTAATATCGAACTGGGGTCGAATCTGCTGCCAGCACCAAGTTCGATATTCAACCCAAAAAAAGTCGAATACCGAACTGGGGTCGAATCTTCTGCCAGCAGCGGGTTCGATATTCAACCCAAAAAGAAGGCGAATACCGAACTGGGGTCGAATCTGCTGTTAGCACCAAGTTCGATATTCAACCAAACAAAAGGCGAATACCGAACTGGGGTCGAATCTGCTGCCAGCACCAAGTTCGATATTCAACCCAAAAAAAAGCCGAATACCGAACTGGGGTCGAATCTGCTGCCAGCACCAAGTTCGATATTCAACCCAAAAAAAAAGCCAAATACCGAACTAGGGTCGAATCTGCTGCCAGCAACAAGTTCGATATTCAACCCCAAAAAAGCCGAATACCGAACTGGGGTCGAATCTGCTGCCAGCACCAAGTTCGATATTCAACCCAAAAAAAAGGCGAATACCGAACTGGGGTCGAATCTGCTGCCAGCACCAAGTTCGATATTCAACCCAAAAAGAAGGCGAATACCGAACTGGGGTCGAATCTGCTGCCAGCACCAAGTTCGATATTCAACCAAAAAAAGGGCGAATACCGAACTGGGGTCGAATCTGCTGCCAGCACCAAGTTCGATATTCAACCCAAAAAAAAGGCGAATACCGAACTGGGGTCGAATCTGCTGCCAGCACCAAGTTCGTTATTCCACCCGAAAAGAAGGCTAATACCGAACTGGGGTCGAATCTGCTGCCAGCACCAAGTTCGATATTCAACCCAAAAAAAGGCGAATACCGTACTGAGGTCAATCTCCTGCCAGCAGCGGGTTTGGTATTCAACTTGATAATATTGCGAATACCGACCTGGGTTCGAATCTGCTGCCAGCTGCGGGTTCGATATTCAACTTAAAAAAGGCGAATATCGAACTGGGTTGGATTCGTCTGCCAGTAGCGGGATCGATATTCAACCAAACAAAAGGCGAATACCGAACTGGGGTCGAATCTGCTGCCAGCACCAAGTTCGATATTCAACCCAAAAAAGCCGAATACCGAATAAGGGTCGAATCTCTTCTGCCAGTGCAATTTGATGTTTCAGTCGTACTGTTTATGTGTAATTGATCTACTTCTTCAGTTATGTTACTTATCTGATCTACGAGTCGAACTGGTCAAGGACTACCTGTTTGATTCACCAATCGTACTGTTTACTGGGTAGATAATAGTCTAGGTTCAACTGAATTTATTGACCCAATGGATATAACTAGTAAATGAAAAAAATATGGATAACAGTAAATTGGTTTATTACTTGAGAATCTTACAATAAGTGATTGAAAGCAATACATGAAATATAAGTCAAGAATGGAATATAAAGACGAAAGCATTCTTATGTCATGCTTTATACATATGAGAATACATTGCTTTATCCAATACTGGAACTCCGACATACAGTGCCCCAGACGTTTTCGAGAATAAACTTTGCAATCTTGTATAAATCTGACTGCGGGAAATATGTTTTTTATTTGCACATTATTTAATAAATATAACCTTAGCCTACATGTAAAACATACAATTAGTGCGACAAAGTTTAAAAAGTCTTGTTTTGTTGAATGTCCCCGATGCGTATCAATACTGAAAGGGGATATGGTTGTAAAATATGTTATAGCTAGTTTGCGATAGAAAAAAATCGTTTTTTTTTAAAAATATTTCTCTGTAATTACTACACTCACAAGTATGAAATTTTGCACGAATACATGAAATATTTCTACCTAATATACACTGAAATTTCAGCAACATCAGAAATGAGTTAAAAAAGTTTTGTTCATAAGTTCTATGTAACATATTTGTAGTTTTGTATGAAAAATCAAGTTAGATGACTTGATACTTGCAACAGCCAATTTTACGGTCACGTGATACGCATAACGGTATATTTACGTATTTGCAACCTACTTAATTTAACACATGCGAGGCCCGTCTGTGAATTTGACGAAGTACATGTTATTGCTGTACATTGTTTACAGGCGACATACCTAAATAAACCGAATCACAAGGGCCTCCTTAGTCTTGTCTTTATAACAGCAATCACAATCCCGCCGATCACGGGTTGTAACGGTTAAATAATTGATAGTAAATCATCAATGGAATATCAGTTTACCCGCTGCTGGCAACAGATTCGAACCCAGTTCGGTATTCGTCATCATTTCGGGTTGAATATCGAACCCGCTGCTGACAGCAGATTTGACCCCAGTTCGGTATTCGGCATTTTTTCGGGTTGAATATCGAACCCGCTGCTGGCAGCAGATTCGACCCCAGTTCGGAATTCGCCTTCTTTTTGGGTTGAATATCGAACTTGGTGCTGGCAGCAGATTCGACCCCAGGTCGGTATTCGCCTTTTTTTGGGGTTGAATATCGAACTTGTTGCTGGCAGCAGATTCGACCCCAGTTCGGTATTCGCCTTTTTTTTGGGTTGAATATCGAACTTGGTGCTGGCTGCAGATTCGACCCCAGTTCGGTATTCGCCTTTTTTTTGGGTTGAATATCGAACTTGGTGCTGGCAGCAGATTCGACCCCAGTTCGGTATTCGCCTTTTTTTGGGTTGAATATCGAACTTGGTGCTGGCAGCAGACTCGACCCCAGTTCGGTATTCGCCTTCTTTTTGGGTTGAATATCGAACCCGCTGCTGGCTGAAGATTCGACCCCAGTTCGGAATTCGACTTTTTTTTGTTGAATATCGAACTTGGTGCTGGCAGCAGATTCGACCCCAGTTCTGTATTCGCCTCTTTTTTGGTTGAATATCGAACTTGGTGCTGGCAGCAGATTCGACCCCAGTTCGGTATTCGTCTTTTTTTGGTTGAATTTCGAACTTGGTGCTGGCAGCAGATTCGACCCCAGTTCGGTATTCGCCTTTTTGGGGTTGAATATCGAACTTGGTGCTGGCAGCAGATTCGACCCCAGTTCGGAATTCGACTTTTTTTTGTTGAATATCGAACTTGGTGCTGGCAGCAGATTCGACCCCAGTTCGGTATTCGCCTTTTTTTTGGTTGAATATCGAACTTGGTGCTGGCAGCAGATTCGACCCCAGTTCGGTATTCGCCTTTTTTTTGGGTTGAATATCGAACTTGGTGCTGGCAGCAGATTCGACCCCAGTTCGGTATTCGCCTCTTTTTTTTGGTTGAATATCGAACTTGGTGCTGGCAGCAGATTCGACCCCAGTTCGGTATTCGCCTTTTTTTTGGGTTGAATATCGAACTTGGTGCTGGCAGCAGATTCGACCCCAGTTCGGTATTCGCCTTTTTTTGGGTTGAATATCGAACTTGGTGCTGGCAGCAGACTCGACCCCAGTTCGGTATTCGCCTTCTTTTTGGGTTGAATATCGAACCCGCTGCTGGCTGAAGATTCGACCCCAGTTCGGTATTCGCCTTTTTTGGGGGTTGAATATCGAACTTGGTGCTGGCAGCAGATTCGACCCCAGTTCTGTATTCGCCTCTTTTTTGGTTGAATATCGAACTTGGTGCTGGCAGCAGATTCGACCCCAGTTCGGTATTCGCCTTTTTTTGGTTGAATTTCGAACTTGGTGCTGGCAGCAGATTCGACCCCAGTTCGGTATTCGCCTCTTTTTTTTGGTTGAATATCGAACTTGGTGCTGGCAGCAGATTCGACCCCAGTTCGGTATTCGCCTTTTTTGGGGTTGAATATCGAACTTGGTGCTGGCAGCAGATTCGACCCCAGTTCGGAATTCGACTTTTTTTTGTTGAATATCGAACTTGGTGCTGGCAGCAGATTCGACCTCAGTTCGGAATTCGACTTTTTTTTGGTTGAATATCGAACTTGGTGCTGGCAGCAGATTCGACCCCAGTTCGGTATTCGCCTTTTTTGGGTTGAATATCGAACTTGATGCTGGCTGCAGATTCGACCCCAGTTCGGTATTCGCCTTTTTTTTGGGTTGAATATCGAACTTGGTGCTGGCAGCAGATTCGACCCCAGTTCGGTATTCGCCTCTTTTTTTTGGTTGAATATCGAACTTGGTGCTGGCAGCAGATTCGACCCCAGTTCGGTATTCGCCTTTTTTGGGGGTTGAATATCGAACTTGGTGCTGGCAGCAGATTCGACCCCAGTTCGGTATTCGCCTCTTTTTTTTGGTTGAATATCGAACTTGGTGCTGGCAGCAGATTCGACCCCAGTTCGGTATTCGCCTTTTTTTGGGTTGAATATCGAACTTGGTGCTGGCAGCAGATTCGACCCCAGTTCGGAATTCGACTTTTTTTTGGTTGAATATCGAACTTGGTGCTGGCAGCAGATTCGACCCTAGTACGGTATTCGCCTTTTTTGGGTTGAATATCGAACTTGTTGCTGGCAGCAGATTCGACCCTAGTTCGGTATTCGGCTTTTTTTTGGGTTGAATATCGAACTTGGTGCTGGCAGCAGATTCGACCCCAGTTCGGTATTCGGCTTTTTTTGGGTTGAATATCGAACTTGGTGCTGGCAGCAGATTCGACCCCAGTTCGGTATTCGCCTCTTTTTTTGGTTGAATATCGAACTTGGTGCTGGCAGCAGATTCGACCCCAGTTCGGTATTCGCCTTTTTTTGGGTTGAATATCGAACTTGGTGCTGGCAGCAGATTCGACCCCAGTTCGGTATTCGCCTTTTTTTTGGTTGAATATCGAACTTGGTGCTGGCAGCAGATTCGACCCCAGTTCGGTATTCGGCTTTTTTTGGGTTGAATATCGAACTTGGTGCTGGCAGCAGATTCGACCCCAGTTCGGTATTCGGCTTTTTTTGGGTTGAATATTGAACTTGGTGCTGGCAGCAGATTCGACCCCAGTTCGGTATTCTCCTTTTGTTTGGGTTGAATATCGAACTTAGTGCTGGCAGCAGATTGGACACCAGTTCGGTATTGGCCAAAGGGTGTCGAATAATGAACTTTGTGCTAGTTCGGTATTGGCTTTCAGTTAGAAATTGAATATCGAACTACGAACTTGTAACCCGCTGCCAACTTCACGGAGCTCAATTCGTCCTGGATTTGGTTGCGCTATTCGTATTTATCGTTTATAAATAATATATGGAACTGTATTATTACGGAATATTACGGACTCTGTGAAGCTTTTTATTTGCATTATTGATTGTCTTGTGCCCAATTACCCGTTTTTATATACTTCTTTTCTTATTGTTAACTACAATCAAATAGCGTTTTGTGACTGTATAGTTTTACCATTTACTATTATTGTAAACTATTTTATATGCGCTATTATAATACTAATTTGATACTAGATCTTTCAGCTTTTCTACAACTGGAACTTCAACTGTCGTTTTGATGTGCCGTATGATTGTTGTATGTGTTCTTTCTGCTTTTTTTGTTGTGGTGTTTTGTGCTGTCTTTCCTATCCCATGTTGCCGTATCTACCTTGTTTACCAGTGTGCATGTCGTGTGTTAATGCTATTGAATTTTGAAATTGAAGTTCTAATTATCTATTAATAGCATTGCGTATTTCTCAATAGGAAATACCAGCGTATAAACATTTATTACTTACCGTGGTTTTTGGAAAATACTCTTCGTCGGACTTAATCTAAAAATAAAAACATGGCAGCGGGTTACAAATCAATATATCCTTAAAACAATTACAAATGAAAACGTACCTGGCTGCTATTTGGGCGTGTTTTATCTGTGGAAATGACAAAAGGCTTTTGTAAAAAATTTACTGTTTTATAACCTGATTTTCAAAACCTTTAAATTCCACAGTTTTGTCGCTAGATGGAGATAGAGACAATGTATAATTATCAAGTAAGAACACGTGGGTGTAAATAATGACGGCTTTAAACGAACATTTGGGCGTTGTTATTTGCATAGTATAGTAGAGTTTGAAAAGAATGTTTCCAAAATTATAAATATCTCCAGTTGACAGTATACATTTCATGAGACGATTTGAGTGTACATGTATTTTAGAAACAGTTCTGCATGAAATTGGGTTTTTTAATGTCATTGTCAATTCTGGTAAATGAGTCGGTAAGGTCGTTGAATGTAGTTTGTTCACATTTGGATCCATGCCCGCGTTTTCAAAAAATATTATACATTAATTTGTGGTTAATAAATTCCAATTTCGAATGGTGGGAACCCATTTTATATTGGAAGTGACGATATAGCATTCTACAAGTCTATTAGACAGAGAAGGACAAGATGCGTCTAAAGCCATCTGAAATATTTTATTCTCAGGATTCGATTAAAAACAGTTGGCGAGTTTGTAATCATGGAAACACATACATCCGAGAAACATTAGATGATATCTGTGAAGGAAGGTTAGTAACTAAGTACTGTGAGCCACTTCTCACTAGGTCTATACAGTGTAAAACCAAATTACAAATTAAATAAACAAACAACAGTTTTTAAGGGGACATAAGTTTAATGGACGGGATCGGTCTTTATCCCATATCTATAAGGCTTTACAAATATATATTTACACTAACAACAAGTCAGGAAAACAGTCAAAACGACAAAAACAACTAAAAGGTCGAGGGGTGGGGGAGGTGAGCCGCAGCAAGCACTGTCAGATAGACTTTAGAAATAAAACGGGACCTTAAATAAATGCCGTTCTAAATAATAGTTAATAGACCTACTCTAGTATTTAAAGTAATAAGTTCGATATAAACAGTGACGAAAAAGGTCAAGAAATTACTGTTCACAAAAGTGCACCATCACAATTGAGAAATGTTCACAAAATGTTCATATCCAGGTCTGTCACGTAACTGGTCTTCTTCAAGATTCGTAAAGTTCATAATTATAGTAACGTACGTCAGGTATCGATAAGGTTCCATCTTCAACGTCGAAGATAATTGGGTCCACATATTCCATCGTTGATCCGTCGGTTAACTCGCGCCGTCCAATACACGCGCCATTTGGGTAATTGGTACGAAAAGTTTCGAAAACACACCAATTTGAAGGTTTTCTGGAAGAATAATCTGGCAATCGTCGCTGACTTATCGATAGTCAGATGTAAGAACTCTGTTGAATTTCTCCAATTCGTTATGTTCAGAATTCTGACTTCTTGCGGAATATTAATTAGATGTGCGGGCTCGTCCGGAGTCTGGTAGAAGATGAGTAGATCATGTTGGTTAATAATAGTTATAATTTTCGTCGTGTCGCAGATGATTCAATTTCATGGTACCGATGATGATTCTTTACCACTTGTAGATTTGTAAAAGTTTGAAGGGTCGACATTTCTCTACTTGTTATCTGGTGTAGATGAGTGTAAGTTGACTGTTACTGTTACCTTGATTTGGTTCATGTTGAAGTTCTGTAGATGTTGAAGTTCTGTAGATGTTGAAGTTCTTGGTTTTCTTGCAGATGATGATGTTCTGATGAGGAACTTATCTTGTAGTTGTAGATGCACGACGAAACGAAGACATAGTTGTAAAATTCAGTCAATGGATTATGTCCTGTACGGAAGAAGATGATGATCTAGTCGAGTGAAATCCTCAATCTGTTGATGATGGTCGGAAAGTGGAAGAAGAAGTAGAGGAAGAAGAAGCAGAAGAAATGCGGCTGAGAATGATGTAGATGTCTATTTAAAGTTGTCAATGAATGATGAAACACGGTCAAATGTATTCTCATTCTCTCTCCCTTCACTTTTTTTTTGAAAAGTGAATACACAATAGCACGATGTCCAACACGCATTGATGAGTTGAATAATGAGTTGCAGTTGAGATTATGATGTGATGTTGGTTTCCTTGACATTTTCTCATTTTCCAACTGGAGCGGCACATTCTGGACGTTGTCAAGCAATCTTGAAGGTGATGTGGTCGTAAATGAGGCCAGAATCTGTCTCTGTTATACATGCGGAGAGGAGGAATTCCTAACGCAATTCTAACTACTTCGTAGTTGATGATGAGCATGTTACTATAAGTTGACTTAACATGGAATGTAATCTCTGGTGAAGATGAAGACTGACTTCTCTCTATCAATGATACAACTTGTACTATTTTTATAGTACTTTTTCTGTCAACTGCCAATATCAATGTAGACACAAATCGTATACTCATTGGCAACAATCTCGGCATAATATACACTAGTTTCTTGACTATACCCTTCAAGAAAATAAACAAAAATAGCAGGTACCTGCCTTCTAGTAAATCGCAAGTGGGTGATCAGTCCTCTCTCATTACTATATGCAGAAAAATAAAATAACTACAGTGCTTATCACTGCAACTCTATGCTGACGAAAGTTCCACTGTCAATCATTCGAATTGAGTCTAACATTGCAGAGGCCACAGAACTCGGACACATCGCTTAAAAGTACTTTCTTGGGAAGTTGTAGACTACATACAGTAATAAAAAATCTCAACGGACAAAAAAATGAGATAATAAAAAAATCCTTATGATTTAAGTTATTATGCCTTGTTTACAATATACAATATATTGAATAAAACTTGTATTCATAAAGAATAAAACTATCTGAACATCTGTAACTGCTTAGTTACATTACATTGTTTGGACAAGACCTGGACATGGCATTAGTTTAAGGACTATTAATGCCCACATGTATACAAAGCAATTAAACAATTGCAGATATAACACGAAACAAATACACGGAACATAAAAAAAATACATAATCATCACTGTTTTACTCTTTAGTCAACTATTCTCAGCAATACTTTGTTGAACAATTCTGGAGTAGGAGAGCCCTCGTACAACCTTAACGGGTCTACATGAACGTTTTCCAGAATTTGGTTTAACGATCTCACATAACTTGAGAATGAGCTAGTCTCTAACTGGGTGTAAGTACTGGGAGGCGAATCATTAATGGTTTGAAGGGGAGGGGTGTTGTCTTTGCTAAATACTATTTTGTTTGGGCTTTCACAAGTGCTAGCATGAGTGGAAGACCAGTAGGCCATCATAAGCTGTAGACAGTCACATATAACTAAGATGTATCTGTTGTGGGACGTAGTTGTTGACAAGTGACCATAAATATCGATGGCACATCGTGCAAAGGCTTTATATACATTGGCTTCGATTATGGGCGCTTTAGAGGGATTTGAACGTTCTCTGAATGAATATACATCACGTGAAGTGCTGTATTTCTGAACATCCTTTTGCATGACTGGCCAATAGAACGTCTGTCTGACCTTGTCTAGAATTTTGTCAGCGCTCAAATGTGCTGCAGGCGGAATATCACGGAAGTAGTTAAGGACGTCATCCCGTCTCTGCTCGGGTACATCGATCCGTCTGGGTGAAGAAGCTTGATCATCAGGAAACCACTCTGGTGCGTGCGCAATTGTCGGGTTTAAAGGAACATGGCTCGTTTGAGACATAGTAACGGCGCGTGTTGACTCGGTAAGTTCATTCATACTGATACTTATATTCAGCTCAGAACTTCCATGGCGAGGGAAGCTCTCATTAACTGCGTCCTCACCGGACACATTCTCATTGTTGGCGTTCTCCTGGTGCGTACACGGCGTGCGTGGCATATCGTCGGCGTTTTCTTGTTTAACGGCCATGTTGAGTGTATCCAAAACTTGAAACCTACACACTTGGTTCGCTCGAACCCCCGGTCCAAAGTGGAACTGTATCGTGTCCAAGAACTAGACAAGAACGTTTGTAGTTGATGCTGTCTGCATGGTGCTTTAGAAAATCTTGACCTAAGATACCGTCTGCCTCGATTTCACTGACGATAAATGGAACATCATATTTGCTAGGTCCTATTTCTAACTTAATATCGGCTCTTCCGGAAACTGTTAAGATATCACTATTCACCGTCTTAAGAACGATGTCTGTCGGTTGAAGCCGTGACGAACCTAATTTATTGATGACGTGGTTAGAGATTAAGGATGACGTAGCTCCACAATCAATCAAAAAATTAACCGTTATTCCTTCTATGTAGCAAGTTACATAAAACGCATTATCATTTTTCTTGACATTACGCCCTGTACGCGCAGTGTGCACTTCTTCAGATGCGGGTGCGGAGCGCTGATTTCTAACGTCGTAACTATAGCGATCGTTGTCCCGCGGGAGTCTGGCATTCTTGTTTCTAGGACAGTTCGCCCAAAGGTGCTCTAATGACTTGCACGCGAAACATGCTTTCAGTCCACGGGGAGTCGACTGAGCCGATTCGATTTTACTTAATCTATCTTCTATCTTTACTAAGGTTGATTCTAGACTCGGCGAGCTTTCGGAGTCGCATGCTCTTATCGTTGACACCGGTGTTGATGAACCTATTATTGCCTCGTATCTATCGATTACCGTAACTGCGTCGTTTATCGTCGAGCAATTGTTGTCCATGCAACGACATTTCATTTCTGTCGAGACGAGTTTATAAAGCTGATTGAGTGCCAGGCGCTCTTGAGAGTAGTGGTCCAGATCAGAATAGGCTTTCTGCGCAAGCTGACGCAAATCGTCCGCCAATGAAGCAATGCTCTCGCCGATCGAACGTCGACGATTTTCAAGTTTACCTAACCATAACGTTTGATGTTTGTGGTCACTCCCGAAGCGATCAACGAGGCGAGACGACAATAGATTATAATCTCTGCGTTCCACTGTTGTAAGGCTCATGTAGAAATTACGTGCAGGACCTCTAAGACACGCCGCTAAAATCAGATTCTTAACACGGCTGTCCCACATAGACAATTCAGCGCAGTCTTCGAAGTGCGAGGCATATTGCTCAAAGTTACCAGAACCATCGAAAGTATCGGGTTTCATGAGTGTTGGTCTGTTGAAAGCTGGCAGTACGGATGGGGTGGGGTAATCACCATACCCTGTGTTCTGAGGGGGGTTTGGAACAGAGCATGTGGTAGGTCTGTGATGATACTCAGTGTTGTTGTTGGTATTATTCGGACATCCAAGATCAATCAGTTGCTCATTCAGTCTTGACGGGTTTGTTGAAGTGTTTTCTGTGTGTGAAGGGTTCGATACGTTGCGGTTTTCTGACACAACACTTTCCGCATCGCTGTTCTCCGTTGAGTTGTATCCACCAGACTGGTCGTGGAAAGTGACCTCGGGGTCGGGAGACGCCATTGTTATTGGAAATAAATTCAAATAATTAAACTTGAGACAAGGGGAAAAAAATGCGAATTACTTAAACTGATAGACCTATTAGAAACGGTTCGATCTCCAGATAGGTATAGGATGTAAATAACTCTATCCGCACTTCTGACACCAAAAATTGTGAGCCACTTCTCACTAGGTCTATACAGTGTAAAACCAAATTACAAATTAAATAAACAAACAACAGTTTTTAAGGGGACATAAGTTTAATGGACGGGATCGGTCTTTATCCCGTATCTATAAGGCTTTACAAATATATATTTACACTAACAACAAGTCAGGAAAACAGTCAAAACGACAAAAACAACTAAAAGGTCGAGGGGTGGGGGAGGTGAGCCGCAGCAAGCACTGTCAGATAGACTTTAGAAATAAAACGGGACCTTAAATAAATGCCGTTCTAAATAATAGTTAATAGACCTACTCTAGTATTTAAAGTAATAAGTTCGATATAAACAGTGACGAAAAAGGTCAAGTGCTCGATCTTATGATTAATGCTGGGCTGACAATGCTGGCAGCGGACCTCCTTATATACCCTGCGTAATGCTGGCGCTGATGCTGGCATGCTGGCGACCAATCAGATCGCAGGACACAAAGTGACAGCTAAGTAGGGTGATAAGGCTAAGTGCAGCATTTGGTAGACTAGCACTTTATAGCCGTACATTTTCACAATATAAGTCATTTAATACAAAGATACTATAAAGACCGCTTCATACAACAAATAAGTAGCAGCAAGATAAACTCGGTGCAATATAACCTCATTCAAATGTTAGCGCCAGCTATGCCCCAGCATTACGCATTATGGGTAAACAAATAGTTCGTGCTGGCTCGACGAGCAGGATAAATATAATGCAAGATACAGGAGCAGCAACATAATTATTGACAATAACACTGCTAAATATACATGCAAATCTAAACTCAATATGATATATAGATCTTTAACATTACAATAATAACTTCCATGTCAACAATATTACTGCGCCATGGTTACAGCAGGTTCTTAGCAGGTTCTTTCATGGGCAGATAACTCGATATCACTAAAACAGACGAAAAGCTTTGCCGAGCTGTATTAACTTGTTAGATGAAGATTAGACTGAAATTCCATTAACTATGCACTCATAACCTACTCTTATACATGTAAAATGATAACAACGGCGATATAATCGCTAGTGATGCAAATCACGACGGACAGGTAAAACTGACACGGTCCCGGATAAATTCAGATTTCGGACGTTGCCTCAGGCTGTCACAGTACATATAAACATTTATGTCAAAAATCATTCAACATTCATTTTTTCATTCGCCTGCCACTTGAAATGCTACAAACAAGGGAAGTAGAAAATAGCATCGGGCTTCAGATATTTCTCCCCGCCTTACCATCTGTTTCGACATTTCGTTCTTTGCAAGGTATTTCGTGGTCGTAGTCCTTTTCATTTTTGTCTTTGATGTCCAATTTATAGCCTGTTATTGTGTGTGATTTTTAAGAGTGTTCTCTACCCATCCACATGTACGTTATATAATGTCGGTTAATGTCTGTGTTGATTGGTTTATGGTTGATGGTCTTCCGAAGGTCTCCAATACGCACTGGGTCCGTCCATTTGATATTCATAATCCCCCATAGACTGTTGTTAATGAAACTTCGAGGCTTGGTTAGCATTTGATCATTACATGTATTAATGTCACGTGTATTAATTAAAACTACTGTTTAAAACCTCAAGCATTATTGACATGTTGAACATTTAGATGCCGCGTTAATTATTTATTAATTGTTAATTACCATGTATTTCATTTTAGAGCTATTCTATAAAATTATATTGTAGTAATATTAACAAGAACGTAACTATATTATGACTTTACTATGAATATTTAGATGCAAATGGAATTGATCATTTTTGTAAACCATGTCCGCCAATATCTATGTACTATTATATTCATTGTCCGGTCATGGGCTTATTAGCTTACACCAGACTGTTGTAATTGTATATGTGGTATTAGAAATAAAATATATATACTTATGACTTGTCGAATATCGACACCCTCTCTGTGTAAAACGCTGTTTGTTTCGGCACACTCTCTGTGATGGCACCGGCACCCTCTCTGTGCAAAACAATAAATTTTGAGGGAAGAAAATGATTTATTTGGTCAAAAATGCAGATTTGTGCTTAAAAACGATGTTTCACGGAATAACCCAATGCTTAATCACTGTCTTCATGTTGTTTCATTTGTTATATTAGTTTCCATAAGTTCGAACTAAGATGGAATGCTGACGACAACGGTTCAAGTGAACTATTTATGACACTAAAATGCGATTTTTCGCCCATATAGGAAGTATATCACACATCAGATGGAAGGTCATTGAACCAATCTGGTCCCTAAATGGTTATAATATGGTTACTTTAATCAAATTATTAAACACAGTCTAATTTCGATTTCGTTGTAGCAGCGGCACCCTCTCTCTGTATTGTAGCTGGCTGGCACTATAACTTACAATATCCATAGCACAGAGGGGTGCCGGTGCTAGAACAGAAAAGGTGCCTGTGCCACAACGGAAACAACGAAGGTATGCTGTTTTGCGTGATTTGATGAAAGTTGCATATTAAAAGCATTTAGCAGCCATATAGGTTAACGGACTTTCCATCTGAGGTGCGAGATATTTCCTATATTGACGAAAGATCACAATTAAGTGTCAAAACTAGGACTCCGTGTTCATTCTAACAAGTGGTCCGGTCAACATTCCATCTTATTCTGAACTTGTGGCAGCTGATAAAACAAGTGGAACAACATGAGGACAGTGGTTAATCATTGGATTGGTCTGTGGGTCAAGCACAAATCTGTATATTTGGCAAAAATAATTGTTTACGCACCTCTCCTGTTGACTGGTGTCGTGAAAAACCATTGTTTTGCACAGAGTAGGATGCCGATGCAGCGTTTTGCACAGAGAGGGTGCCGATACGGGTACCTTCTTCTTCCAATTAATGGTCAGAAGTCGTAATCCGACTGTATTATGACCAGTTGCAAAAGGGTGAGACAGCCATCTCCTGCAGACGCAATTCATCAATCATTTACAAGTTTAAAACTATTTACATAATGCTGGAGAGTCAGGCTTTGAAGGTGAAGGAACCACCTTTGATTAAATCATCCAGAGCGGCCGAAAATCCTTCGCCATCATCGATGTCTGTGATGCTGGTCGGGAGTTGGTTCCATTCACGTATAGTTCTTGGATAGAATGATTGGTGATATACTGTTGACTTGGTGCTCAGTTGTTTGATGCGACCTCGTCCTCTTGTTCTGGAGTCACTTAAGTGTAATAGGTTTCCAGGGTTTACGTCTACTTGTTGGTTTTTGATCTTATGTAGGTAGGAAAGTATGTGGATCCGCCTTTGGTCTTGAAGTGGCAACCCGCCGAGATTGTTGATCATGTTGGTGACGCAACTTGGTGTCTTGTCCCGGTAGTCATTGGTCACAAATCTTGCTCCTCGTCTCTGTACCTTGTTGAGTTCATCAATGTGACCTGTCATGTATGGGTCCCAAGCTGCTTTCATGCGTCCGTTTTTCGTTGGTCTTAATCAATATAACATGATAGAGACGTAAGGTTTTGAAACGTTATAATCGCCACATTCGGGTTTTAGCAATTACATTTGATTTTTTATTTAGATGCACCGTAGGGCGTATTCCTACGATTTCTGTTAAGAATACTAGGGGCAAATGGATAACAGCTGACAACAGGCGACTGTGGGTATTCAGACATCTTGAGAGGTTGGGCAAATGTGAAACTGTTCCAGTGAGCAAAACTGATTATATACCGGGTACGAAGATGACAAGTGTTAATGGTGGGAAATCAGTCAAAGTCCGAAATAAAGGAGACCCAGGAGGTCGATGGTACAGTGAACAATCTGTCCCGTTAACACCTCGTCCAAACAAAACACAAAAGTTTAATTATACGAATCTCAACCACCGAGTAAGTATATTTACGTCGTCGCTTGCACTAATATGACTGTACATTGTAATAGTTTAAACTAATATGGCTAAAATATTATGCGACGACTTATTGATTTAACGAGTGATGTATAAGAGAGAAAAGTCAAAATCAGTAGACTCCATAGGCACTCTGTTTCAGTATTTGTCAAAGCTTTATTGTAATACGTTAAAGTATCAAATACAACGGAAATGGAGTTTTGTGAACATGTTTACTCCATAACGGATATGATGCTATGTAAGCTGGTACTAGTTGTCCGACCGGCTTTTGGTACCCGTTTGTTGACCTGCAATTATGAGGCAATAATGGTCACGTCTTGGCGTTTTGGTTTCAATTAAAGTTTCTAAATTACGCCAATTGCTGTACCACTAGATCTATACGAGAAAATGAAGCAAGTAAAAAAACCAGAAAATTGGTTGATGTTTGATGAAACGTCTTTATTGATATCTGCTATCACAGGACGAAATAAGATTCAATCTTACACAAAAATCAACAAATATCCTGTATGTAGTTCTCGGAACAATCGCAAAACTATTTCAAATTTATATGGTACTATAACAAGTGTGGACCTTATAGCCGATATGCATGCTGTTTTGAACATCACTTGTACTAACGATCAACCATATACGTACATGTAATAACCATATAAACGATTATCGTGTACACCGGTCATTGTATTGCAGGAACTCTTGACTATGTTTCTGATTTCGGTGCTCGGCTGTTTGAGATTATTTATGTATTCACTGTCCGATTTCCTCATACCTTTTTAGTATAGTCTACATGTTGTTATTCCACAGGATGCATCGATGTGTGCCGTGAAGGAAGACTTGTCACATGGTCATAATCCAACCCACACATCCGACAGAGTCCTGAGATACACATACGGTGTAAAAGTCGCTGATCCATTCAATCCAATGATACACCCGGCATCAAAGAAAATTGTGACAGATTACGGCGTGCGCTGTGATGATGTTTTCGCCGTTCATGCAAGGAAAGGTGAAACAGTTGGCGGAACGATGCAGTTCACAGAAATATACAACTTGGCTACATTACAAAAGCCATGCATGGAATATGCACTATATGCTTCGGTTAAAGAATCTCCTTGTTTCGTGGATGAGCCGGGCTGTATGATGATAGGAAAAACAAAGATTGAATTTGAAGATCTTGAAGATCGGCATGCGGTGAAATGTCATGAAGTCTCCGTTTGCACTACCTTCAATGACACTGGGATAGTTGTTGAAATTGTTGAAGTTGCTACTGGGAAGAAATTAACCAGCAATCTGATTTGTCAAGGATCCTATGTTATATGATCATGCGTAGGAATAAAATCGGGTTTTAGGGTGCCTTTGATATAATGCATAAAACCTAGCTCCTGAAAACACATCAAAGTCGAACGCGGTCCACGTCGTGTATGTACGAAATGTACTAGGAATAGAAAATAATAATTATTATATGTTTCATTAACTTTTTGATTCCTTTGTAAACTATTTATGTAAACAATTGTATTGCTATACAACCTATTTATCTTCATGCGCCCTTATCGTTCACCTGTCGATACCATGCCCATTTCCTTACCGTAATATATTGTGTTATCATGCATATGTACATTTGGTATTTTATTATTCACCAGTATAATAATAATGACTGTTTTAAACACAATTGCTTTGCTACATGAAACATCGCAGCACGAGCGCTATATATATATATACGAGTTACCCCCCCCCCCTCCCTTTGAAAATAATCATAATGTGCAGGTTTTTTGTTTTTGTTTTGGTGTCGTGATATTTTCTTTCATTTATATTACTTTTTAAAATATTTTATTAACATGTATATTGCTGTTGACATGTTCGTACATAACTTTATATTTGTAGGCCTTTTATTTGTATACATCTAACATGCTAGTGGATACTTAATAGATTTGAAATAAAAACTTACTTGTTAAAATATTGAATATTGTTTTAAACTGTTTTAAACTGTATCTTATAGTTGCTAATGCTACAGTCACAATGCTCGTACGATGTCCATACGGATTTACAAACTCGTACGAGTCTGAAAGATTTTAATCCTACCGGTATTTGTACGTTCTTAGTATCTGGTCACAGCTCGTACGGATCTCGTACGAGTTGTACAGAATGTATAGTTTTCAACAGATCACCGAGTCCTCTATGAGTTGTGAAAAATCCGTACGATGCTAGTACGAGTCTCGATATCCGTACGGGCTCCGTACGGGCTCCGTACGGACGTCGTGCGAGTTCAGATAAATCAACTCGAACGGAGCTCGTAGGGCAAATGTGACTAGGGTATAAACAGGGGTCTATTGTGAAGCCATTGAATACGTTTAATTGTGAAATAAGAACCATTTTCACATCAAACAAACCATTGCCAGATTACAAGATAATTGGCTTATCTGAATTATGTTGTTCCATTTTGGGTTTATAAAAGGGGCTGTCTCTATACAGAGAAACATTTGTTTGTACGTATACATAGGTGCTAGATGCGGCGTTTACGGTCCCAAACATTGCAATAATGAATAAATGACACTCAGATTTTATTTTACTACATGTATCAGTATATTTGAGCTCTATGTGCGATTTTCAACCTCTTCAAAAATATTGTTTTTGGGAAAACCATATTTAGTTTTGAGCAGATATTGTTTTGAGAAAAATTGCAAAAAAATATTTTTTGTTTCATTATGTCATACTATTGGTGTTTTGTAACATACTAAAAATGTAGGTCCTTCCTTGCCTGTTTTTGAAAGTCTACAAATTTAGGGTAAACCCTTACAAAATATAAAAGCTAAGCCTGCTTTTTGGAATAAGCAACCCTCATCACCATTAACAGTTTTATGGATAAAAAAGATTGTGGTAGGTATTTTGTTACTTGTAGTTTACGATATCAAGTATCATTTCCCAGACTGTTGCCCAAAATCCGATATTTTGGGCCAAACCTGTTAAATTCTAAACAAAAAGTGTTAATTTTGGTAATCGGTTGTTGCAAAGTCAATCTAAATATATTTGAGAATTTTTAACTGTGGTAGGTAAATAGTGCCTTGCAGTTTAAGATATCAAAAATATACTTGCCAGAATATTTTGCTAAATAATTTTGGGGTAAAAGAGTGTAAAAAAATAAATAAAAAGTTAGAATTTTAAGAATTTACTAATTATTTTGTTGTGTTTACCCCCCCCCCAAAAAAAACAAATACAAATGTACCAGATTAGATATCAAATTATCAATACATCCTTTATGTGTCATGATCCAACACATTAAATCTACGTGGGTGAATCAAAAAGTTCGTAGAAAAATATCCTAACTCACAAACCACAGCTTCAAATACTTTCAAATTTTAGTATAACGTGATCATAAGTATTACAAAACAATTTGATAAATTTCATTGAATTAGTCAAAACAACATTATTTTTACACCGAATCGCGCACATACTGTATCAGTATACCGGAGCACGTCAGCGGCATTTGATGAACGACGTCAAACCTACGCCAAGATTATCAATACTAACGTTAACATTTTGACTCATTTTCGCTTTTCGAAGTGGATAATATATAGATATTTTTGAATTACCATCGTGAACATAGTTTCCGCATTTGCAATTGTTCGTTTAATATAGTGTGCGCTGTCCTATAAGATTATTCTAAGTGTTTTGCTATATCCGCTATTATATAGCGCTCGTCCTCTGCGACGACGCTGCGAACCAACGTCAGCAAAATCAGATGTATTTTATTCGGTTGTCAACCTCTAGTATCATACACGTTAGCACTAATTCCACTTAAAATCGATTTATATTTATTTCAGGATTGATACCTTCACGTTTTAAACCATGTATTGTTTCTGATACTGTACGTATATTCCAGTTTCACGCAGATTTTGATAGCAAGCCTCGATTCCGTAAATTCCGGAAGACCCATTTTACGCCGATATTTATATGTAGTACGATTATGTAAATGTCGATTAAAACATAATTTATCGGAGATGACGTCTGAAATTTTAACAAACTTTATACATGATATCATGCAATCAGACATAACATTTTGACGGTTTTTGGAGGTCCTATAGTCGAGATATTTTAGGAAATTTAATAAAATGTTTTTCAAATTATCGGTGTGCTCCGGTATACGTTATCGCCCTTGTTTAAGATATGAATATTTTTAAAACGGTTTTAATTAGGTCACTATAAATCGGTGTATGTAAAGAAAATACCAATGCATGTATACAGCATAAATATGACGACAATAACTCTGAAAATAAAAAAGTTATGGCAAAATTCTACGAACTTTTTGATTCACCCACGTATGTATTTTATTTCCTTTTTCTAATAGGTTGATTATAATGGGACCTGTACTAATTATATGACGTCACCATATTTGTTAGGGTTTTTTTGCGACGTCATTTTGAACGTCATTTTCATGCATTTAGGAGAACCTTTTTGGGAATCCTTCAAATTACCACGCGGGTGATTATAAACATTGGAGAACGTACTCCATGCTCCAACTCATACTCCATACTCCAATTGGAGCATTTTTTAGAAACAAAAACTGCTGTAATTTCTTTATTACTGAATGGAAACATATATATTGGGGGTTCATTTTCTTAGTTAGATCATTTGCTACAAGTTGGTGTCGGTTTTGATGAAAATAAAAAAAAAGCTGTTTTTTAAGTTGGAGCATGGAGAATGGAGTTTGAGTATGAGAATAAGAAATGATTATAATCACTGGGTCATGATTACTCTACACAATCCTACCAAAATGTAGAGATGTGAAATTTTAACATCAGGTTGGGAATCCCACAGCACAGCTCATTTATTTAATGGTATTCATCATAATGCAGAATTCGAACGGACAAAAACTAGAAGACACTTCATTCTGACAATCACAACAATACAAATTTCGACAAATGTTTATATAATGCAGCTATATACAGTCATTAAAGGTACCGCCACACACAAACTTCCAACCACCAATATCCGCCCATTGATACTATCCAAGACGCTGGATCATTAAGTTAAACTGCATAAAAAGGAACATGGCTTCTCTCTCCATCCACTCTCCCCCCCTCTCCTTCCTCAAAATGTCCAGCCCCCCCCCCCCCCCTCAGAATGTCCTGAGGTGTTTCTCAAATAAATGCACGACAGCAACGGTTTAGCTAAAATGATTTGGAATTGAGAATTAGAACGACTAAAATACTACAATCTAAATCCACAGAATAAAGAGAATGTATATTAAAAGTACGGGAAGTAGCTCCAGTTGTGATTTGGTTTCACAATATTTTCTCTCTCATAACAGAAAGGGGAGGACACCAATCCCTCGCCCAAGCCACCGCCCCAATGGTCGGGACCACGCGACTCGCCAGCCTCAACTAATCTCCCCTCTGTCTCATACCCGCGTTTGACGACGGATAACAACAGAAATGAGTTGTGAACTTGTGAATAATATAAATTGTTAAAACTTGTATCACAATCGACATAAAATAATTAATAAGTACTGTACTCTTGCGTCGCACAAAGTTGACCAAACGCTGCCGCCTTTTCTGTATAGCTTTGGTTCGTCTGTTGCAGTAGTTTGTTTTAATATTCTCGATGACATGGTTCCCGTGGTCGTTATTTAAAGTAAATGTATTTTGTAGGATTTTGAGAGAAATTATCGAATTGAGCAATACAGATCGCGCATTATAGATCGTTGGAATAATAAGTGTCGACATTAACTGTATTATTCTTTATTTTGTGTCATCGACCTTTGGCAATTATAATTCGTAATTGTTCTAAAACATGATCAACTACTAGCCTATTACTAGTAGTTGGACAAATAAAAATTGGCTGCTGGGTGAAATTTTATATCACCATACGTAAGGTCGATAATCCACGTGAAATATGACCAGATACGCGTTTAATACGTACAGAGTTACCTCCCTGTGAATCAAACATGTACAGTCATTTCAAATTCAAATGAGAACGGTTGTAAATATATAATCGTCCGGCAGGTAAACTATGTTTATCTAGGTGTAACTGGATATACCTGAGTTAACGGTATTCACGGCTATTCTTTCGAATGGGATAATTCCCTATTAGTATTACTTATTGAATCGACTATAGTTGTTATAACTTATTGATGACATATTTCTACTTGCGATCTTAGCCAAAAATACGTCACGTGTCACGTGATTTGTACACACTGAATATGACAATGAACCATGTCAATAAAACAAACACACTAGCCGTTACTGGCGTTTTATCAGGGCGGATTGACTTGTTAGTTCACGTGACGTTGTAGGGGCGAACATAGACGTTTCAAACCTGTTCTTTTATCTAACGAATAAGTGAAAAATTGGAGATGTTGAACTCTGTTTTTTGTGATATAAATTCTTAGGCCTGTGACTTGATTAACGAGTATATTCTTTAGATCTATTCACATGCGGCTGGTGTTAACTTTTATAGCAATAAAAAAAATTATTTCTGTGTTCAGATTATTTATGAATATTGTAAGTTGACACAGATATTGATCGAATGTGGTTTAGGATGACAAAACTCGCATTGTGCTTATTAAAATGAATTACCAAATTCACAAATATTTTGTTATATACCCGTAGTATCTAGACGAAGGCAAATGATTGGTATGATATGCGTACTATTCTTTTATAGCCTGCTATATGTTAAGGTAACGTTACACCACTTTTGGACAATTAATTGGAAAAAAGTAGTTTCATACGAGAACACGCCATGCATAGGTCCTATTATCGGTAGAATTCGAAGTGAAATGTATACATACTTTATGCATTGTACGCATCCGGTTTCTGATTGAATAAGACATCGTTCCCATTGGTGACACAATATTATGTCTCAGTTTAAAGTGGAGATACAACCTCGTCGAAAACACAGGGGCCATGGTGAAAATCACATAGTACATGTCTATGAATAGTCAAGTGTTTGATATATAACTAATTATACCATATTAGAAAAAGGCAGATATTAAATTAATACACTTGTATTACTAAATTCAACAATGATTCAAAGCTATCTAGCAAATATTAAAACCTATTGAAATAAGAAATTTAACAGTGAATTTAATACACTGGTATTTGACACCGCTTATCATGGAACACTAAAACTATTTTATTATACACGGTGCCTACAAAACTCGACGTCTGGGTGATATTCACAAACTTAAACATCTTTTAAACTAGTGAAACTTACAATTTCTTCAAAATATAAAACAATTCCTTAATAATATATAAGGCGTACTTTCACCATCGTACCATCGTATTTTCACCATCGTACCATCGTGTTTTAACCATCGTATCATCGTTTTTTCACCATCGTATCATCGTGTTTTCACCATCGTATCATCGTGTTTTCACCATCGCATCATCGTGTTTTCATCACCGTACCATCGTGTTTTCACCATCGTACCATCGTGTTTTCACCATCGTACCATCGTGTTTCACCATCGTACCATCGTATTTTCACCATCGTATCACCGTGTTTTCACCATCGTACCATCGCGTTTTCACCATCGTACCATCGTGTTTTCACCATCGTACTAGTGTGTTTTCACCATCGTACCATCGTGTTTTCACCATCGTACCATCGTGTTTTCACCATCGTACTAGTGTGTTTACACCATCGTACCATCGTGTTTTCATCATCGTACCATCGTGTTTTCACCATCGTACTAGTGTGTTTTCACCATCGTATCATCGTGTTTTCATCACCATACCATTGTACCATCGTACCATCGTGTTTTCACCACCGTACCATCGTGTTTTCATCATCGTACCATCGTGTTTGCACCATCGTACCATCGTGTTTTCACCATCGTACTAGTGTGTTTTCACCATCGTACCATCGTGTTTTCATCACCGTACCATCGTGTTTTCATCATCGTACCATCGTGTTTTCACCATCGTACTAGTGTGTTTTCACCATCGTACCATCGTGTTTTCATCACCGTACCATCGTGTTTTCATCACCGTACCATCGTGTTTTCATCATCGTACCATCGTGTTTTCACCATCGTACTAGTGTGTTTTCACCATCGTACCATCGTGTTTTCACCATCGTACTAGTGTGTTTTCACCATCGTACCATCGTGTTTTCACCATCGTACTAGTGTGTTTTCACCATCGTACCATCGTGTTTTCATCATCGTACTAGTGTGTTTTCACCATCGTACCATCGTGTTTTCACCATCGTACTAGTGTGTTTTCACCATCGTACCATCGTGTTTTCATCACCGTATCATCGTGTTTTCATCATCGTACCATCGTGTTTTCACCATCGTACTAGTGTGTTTTCACCATCGTACCATCGTGTTTTCACCATCGTACTAGTGTGTTTTCACCATCGTATCATCGTGTTTTCATCACCGTACCATCGCGTTTTCACCGTCGTACCATCGTGTTTACACCATCGTACCATCGCGTTTTCACCATCGTACCATCGTGTTTACACCATCGTATCATCGTGTTTACACCATCGTACCATCGTGTTTTCACCATCGTATCATCGCGTTTTCACCATCGTATCATCGTGTTTTCACCATCGTATCATCGCGTTTTCACCATCGTACCATCGTGTTTTCACCATCGTATCATCGCGTTTTCACCATCGTATCATCGTGTTTTCACCATCGTATCATCGTGTTTCCACCATCGTATCATCGTGTTTTCATCATCGTATCATCGTGTTTTCACCATCGTATCATCGTGTTTTCATCATCGTATCATCGTGTTTTCACCATCGTACCATCGTGTTTTCACCATCGTACCATCGTGTTTTCATCATCGTATCATCGTGTTTTCACCATCGTATCATCGTGTTTTCACCATCGTACCATCGTGTTTTCACCATCGTATCATCGCGTTTTCAGCATCGTATAATCGGGTTTTCACCATTGTACCATCGTGTTTTAACCATCGTACCATCGTGTTTTCACCATCGTACCATCGTGTTTAAAATTTTATTCCAAATCTTAACATAAATATTATAGTTTATTTTCATATATAGTCACCTACAATATTGGCCACCCGGGCTCATAGGATTGTATTTAGATTACATAGATACGGATTAAACTTTAAAGCGTGTTAGATACTTATAGTTGATTCAAAGATCTCGGTCACAACAACAAATTATGTAATTATAAAAAGCATAATTTTAATTTTAATAAAGAAACAAAATGCTTCAAACTAGGTTCGAACCATTGTATAAAATGAATAGCATAGCCAACATATTTATACCAACGATTTAAAGTGTATTGAGCTATATCTAACGGTCATTGAATTTCAAATTAATTACTTGCATCGTTTTTAGTATGATACCAGACACCTTAATTGCAAATTAAAACCTTGTATGGGTTCAGTCTCATTTGATTCAATCGTCGAAAAAAAACGAGACGATTCTTATAATTTCGTAGGGTGTTCTTGAACACGTTCGTATGAAAACGGACAATTCGCATGTCCAATAAATCACAGAGAGTTTTTGTTAAAGCTGAAGCGAAAATTGATCTAATGAATATGATTTCCAGCATTATTGTTTTTCAGAAAAGGCTTATTTTAGTACAAAAAGCTATGATCAAACATGAGTAAAACAAGAGCGCTGATTGGTGCATTCGCATATTTACCTATACTAAAATGGATTATTCTGGCGGCTTTGAATCGACAATACATTATTAGTTGAATACAACGGGACAGAGAAAAGAGCGGATTTATATCTACAGTGTATTTCATAGATTCCGTGTATTGACCTGTATATTGGTCTACAGTGGAATTATTGACCATTACGGACTATAGGAAATAAGTAGATATATTTATTTATTTAACAGGAAATAATCTGACTTATTTACAAAGGCTGTATATTGATTAACCGACTTGCATTGTGTAATGCCTTCACGGTCTGTTCAGGTAAGAATATTATCTTCTCAATATTTTCTAGGAAAGGTTTCACATATCATATATTTTAGAAAAGAAAGCGGTTAATGGTAGAGGAACAAATGCCAGTTTAGGCCTCTATTTTTGGAGTTACCCTACCATTCATTTTAACAAGCTAAGTCATACCTTAAAATGTTCCTAAATGTTTGTACTTTATGAAAAGTGTAATTTTTTACCATACTCATGGTGGCATTTTGAGAAATCAAAGATGGCGTCCAAGATGGCCGCCAAAAAAGTAAACATCACCTTTTGTCAAATTACAGCCTCTGGTATATTTGATATGACATTTATTATGGCAATAAGTTGTTTTTGCAATACAATGTATGTTGTTCTTGTCATATTAGGTGATTTTGGTGGAAGATTGTGGTGATTTAATTTTCTTATTCATATTTATCGCCAAATAAAGGCAAAAAATAGGGGGTAGGGGTAAGATTTTTAACTACTCGGGAATATTTTTACGACATATATAGCATTTCTGTTGCTAAGTATATGCTATATAGTTGGGGAAATATCAATATTTACAAATATACGAAATAAAAGTACTTTAATGATGACAATTGACAATCAAAGTGGGTGGGTTACGATTTTCTTAAAATCTGGAAAGTGGTAATATTTTACCTTTGATACATATTCGAGACACTATACCATAATTTGTTTAGTTTTCAAACTGCTACAGTTAGGAAAGTTGGCATGTATTATTGATGTATTGTTAACTAATATTTGATGCATTTTCTCAATCTTTTCTTGATTTGGTTCCCAAAAATGACAATTTCCTTAGGGGTAGGGGTAATTTGGTTATAATGAAAACCCTTCAAGCGATGACACAAACTGAACTTATCAACTAACTATATGAAATTATAAAGATAAATTTTAGCATTAGTGCACTTGTTACAATATTTGTCAACCTTTGTCAACATTAATGTCAAGGTCATATGAGAGGTCAAATGTCGAATTCTGAAGGATTTTCGGAACTTGCAATATGTATGTATTACCACAAACAGGTAAAATGTACAGGAATAAATTATATATTTTACAAAAATAAAAAAATAACAAAATACAAACACAGCTTGGTTCTTTGATAAAAGAAAACATTGCTAACCATTGCACCTGGAAATATGGTCTCCAATAGGGCCGCCATCATCTTCACATACAAAAAAATACAATGTACACAAGACATAACTTATAGTCCAGCCAAATTCGCATTGAAAGTGAAACTAATTGAAACAGAAACATGTTTGCGTATAAAAGAAATTTATTCATAAGCCGATCAACAGAAAAAAGTCCTTAAAATGCAGTGGGGAAAGGTGTCAAAAAGTGCAAGATGGTTTCCAATATGGTTGCCATGAATGGTGAAATGCATTAGCTCTAAATTGTAAATGCAAATGTGATAGTTTCATAAATAGATATAATGACACTTTCTTGGACTGAAAATGTTTATTAACTAGTGGTCAACATATTGAATTTCAACAGTAACTAGTTTAAGTGCAAGGTCAAGGACTTTTCAAGGTCAAAATGGGAAAAAACTTAAGTATACGTATTGCTTCTATATTTTTATTGACATAGTATACATTTCTGCCTTTTAATATGGTATAAACTAAGTTGTTTAGAATGTATATCTTCAGTACACATTGTATGTTTTATTTAGAACATTACAGCTTAGTGATAAAAGCCATTTGAATGTAGTACATGATACCCAAGGAATCATAAATTGATGGTTCAATAGCATTGATATTTGTTGTTATCATTAGTTGACAGTTCGTATTACCATTAAATGCTACAACGTATGTACTGAATATAGTTTTTATTTAAAGTCATCAAACCAACATCAATTAATGACCAATTCAATGTTCAAACTTCTAGACACATTCAAATTTGTTGAAACTATAGACTTATATTTGGTTATGTGGGACCCATGCATGTTGGAGGTAATCATACAATTCCATATATGGGGATTCAAAGTTCCAAAGAGTCATGATAGATCTTATGAGGGACTTGTCAATGTTGGAAACTGTCACTTTGGGGACTCATCAGTGTAGCAAACAATATTCTAAGGTCCTATGAGGGACTCGCTGGTATTGAAAGATGTCATCCTTGGTTCGATGGGGGACTCGGAAGTTACAGGACAAGTTATCGTATGCCCTATTGGGAATTCGCAGGTGTTGGGACTTGTCATTCCGGGCCCTATGGGGACTCGCAAGTATAGGCTTCTGCAGTCTTAGGTCTAATGAAGGTCTGAACAGCGTTGAAAACTGTCATTCGCGTCTATATGGAGAACCCATCAGTGTTGACAACTGTCATTCTATGCCCTATGGAAGATTCTCCAGTGCTGGGAACTGTCTTCCAAGGCCCTATGGTGGACTCTTCAGTGTTGGGAACTGTCCTTCTATGCTCAATGGAGGTCTCAACAGCGTTGAAAACTGTCCTTCTGGGCTATATGGAGGACCCATCAGGGTTATAAACTGTCATTCTATGCCCTATTGAGGACACTCTAGTGCAGGGAACTGTGTTCCAAAGCCCAATATGGGTCTCTTAAGTGTTAGGAACTGTCATTCTAGGCCCAATGGAGGTCTCAATAGCGTTGAAAACTGTTATTTTATGCTAAATGGATGTCTCCACAGCGATGACAACTGTCATTCTGTGCTATATGGAGGACCCGTCAGTGTTGGACACTGTCGTTCTAGGCCCTATAAAGAACTCTCCCGTGAAGGTAACTGCCTTGCAATGCACAACGGAGGACCCTCCAGTGTCGGGAACCATCATCATTAGCCCAATGGGGAATCACCAATGTAGGGAACTGCCTTCCAACGCCATTTGGAGGACTCTTCTGTGTTAGGAACCGTCATCCTGTGTCCTATGGAGGACTCTTCTGTGCTGGGGATTGTCAGCCAAAGTACTATACGAGACTCACTATTGATGGAAACAATCATACTTTCTACTAGTGTAACTCACCAGTGTATGGAACTGTCATCTTAGGTAGATAACTGTCATCCTAGGTTATACGGTGATCTCACCCAAGTCGGGACTGTCATCCTCCTATTAATATGTACTTTGAGGAAAACTGTCACTCTGAGTCTTATGGAGGACCCATCAGTGTTGTAAACTCAGGAAAATCTCGGGTGGCGGGTACTGTCATCCAATGTATTATGAGGGACTCTCCAGTGTATGGAACTACCATCCTATGTCCTATAGGAGACACACCAGTATAGGGAAGTGTCATCAAATGCACTATGAGAGACATACCAGCTTAGGGAACTGTCGTCCAATTTACTATGGGAGACATACCAGTATAGGGAACTGTCATCCAATGCACTATGGGAGACATACCAGTATAGGGAACTGCCATTCTATGTATTATGAGGGACTCTCCAGTGTAGGGAACTACCATCCTATGTCATATAGAAGACACACCAGTATAGGGAACTGCCATTCTATTTATTATGAGGGACTCTCTATTGTAGGGAACTACCATCCTTTGTCCTATGGGAAACACACCAGTGTAGGGAACTGTCATTCTTTTATTATGAGGGACTCTCCAGTGTAGGAAACTATCATCATATATCTTATGGGAAACACACCAGTGTAGGGAACTGTCTTCCTATGTATTATGGGACTCACCAGTGTTAGGAACTTCCTTTTTTTGTATTATGGGACTCACCAGTGTAGGGAACTTTCTTCCTATGTCCTATGGGCGACATACCAGTGTAGGGAACTGTCTTCCTATGTATTAAGGGACTCACCAGTGTAGGGAACTGTCTTCCTTTGTATTATGGGACTCACCAGTGTTGGGAACTGTCTTCCTTTGTATTATGGGACTCACCAGTGTAGGAAACTTTCTTCCTATGTCCTATGGGCGACATACCAGTGTAGGGAACTTTCTTCCTATGTCCTATGGGCGACATACCAGTGTAGGGAACTTTCTTCCTATGTCCTGTGGGCGACATACCAGTGTAGGGAACTTTCTTCCTATGTCCTATGGGTGACATACCAGTGCAGGGAACTATCTTCCTATGTATTATGGGCGACATACCAGTGTAGGGAACTGTATTCCTATGTATTATGGGGGACTCACCAGTGTAGGGAACTTTCTTCCTATGTCATATGGGCGACATACCAGTGTATGGAACTGTATTCCAATGTATTATGGGGGATTTACCAATGTACCAACTGTCATCCTGTGTAATACGAAGGACTTACAAGTGTAAGGAACTGTCTCTTTGTGTATTATTGGAATTTATCAATGTTGGCAAGTTTAATCATATTGGGATTCACCATTGTTGGGATCTGTCATCCTTAACCATAAGGCGAATGACAAGTGTGGAAATAAATCAACCAGTGTCCTAATCTTGCACAGACAGAGAGTGGACAATAAAAACACGAACAGTTACTGTTGCAATTACCTTCACCTTAAATGCTAATTTGACTGGATTATAGATAATAGTATATATATACATTGAGATGATGTCCGCCATATTGGAAACCATATTTCCGGTTGCCATGGGAACGAAATGTTTTCTTTTATAAAAGAAACAAGCAGTATATGTACTTTGTTAAAGAAGTGATATAAACATAAGACATTTATTCCTGTACATTTACCTGCTTGTGTGCATACATACATATTGTTAAAATTCCTTCAGAATTTGACATTTGACCTCTAATATGACCTTGCCATTAATGTTGTCAAATGTTGTATTGTTACAAGTGCACTTATGCTAAAATTCATCTTCACCATTAACAAGTCCAGTCTAACCCATCGCTGGAAGGGTTTTTCATTATTAACAAAATTACCCCTACCCTAAAAAATTGTCATTTTTGGGGCCAAATCAAGAAAAAATTGAGAAAATGCTTCAAATATTGACTGAAAGATGCATAAATAAAACATATATCAACAGTCCTAACTGAAGGCGTGAGAAAACTTAAATAATTTATGGTATAGTGTCTCAAATATGTATCAAAGGTTAAATATTGCCACTTTTCAGATTTTAATAAAATCGTACCCCACCCACTTTTATTGTCAATGTCATCATTTAAGTACTTTTATATTGTATATTTGTAACCATTTTCATTTCCCCCAACTATATAGCATATACTTTACAATAGAAATGCTGTATATGTGGTCCAAATTTTCCTGGGTTGTTAAAGATTTTACCCTTACCCCCTATTTTTTGCCTTCATTGGCGATAAATATGATAAAAAAAAATTTAATCACCCCAATGTTCCATCTAAATAACCTAATATGACAAGAACAACATAAAATCTATAGTAAAAACGACTTATTCCCATAATAAATGTCATATCCAATGTCCCAGAGGCTGTAATTTGATAAAATGTGATGTTTACTTTTTTGGCGGCCATCTTGGACGCCATCTTGGATTTCTCAAAACGCCATCACGTGACTGGTTAAAAATGTCATGGATCGTAACGCACAATCATTTAGGAACATTTTAAGGTATGTCTCAGCTTGTTAAAATGAATGGTAGGGTTCAACCATTTTTACCTGGAATTGTTCCCCTACCATAATACATGTTTGTAATATATTAATTTATCGCGCATTTGCCAGTTTGCCGTCGTGTAAGAAAAATAAAGCTATCATATAGAGTGTATTGTATTGTATTGCATCGCATCGCATCGCATCGCATCGCATCGCATCGCATCGCATCGCATCGCATCGCATCGCATCGCATCGCATCGCATCGCATCGCTTGTCTTAAATCAGCAGTTAAGATGATTTCCACATTAAGTTCTGTGTTGGTCATTGTGTCATGTAATTAGCTATAGGTGATGTTTTCTGTGTTAAGTTGAGTGCAGCCTTCCCTGTCTAATATTTTATTATCAGAACAGAACAGAACAGAACAGAACATATATTTTATTAACTTGTACAACGTGTACATCGTTATAACATATATACATCACATATATACACAAAACATACATGATTAATTACTACACAATTACATAAATACACATATCAAATTCTAGAGGATGAGCGTTATAACTACAATATGTTATTATCTATTAATTAAAGTATTTCTACGATTGAAAGACAGTTTAATGAATTTACTCAATTTGAGAACAGTATTTTTATCATTACACTTTAACAATTCAATAAGTTTATACATACTTGTTCTTTGGTAAAAATATTTATCAATATAAATGCGTCTAAGATCCTGAAAACATGGACATTTACAGAGAAAATGTAGTTCATCGTCTATATCATTAGTATTACAATATATACAAATACGTTCATTCCTTGGTATTCTATTTGTTCCATATCTGCCTGTTTGAACTCTTAAGGAATGGGATGAAACTCGAAAACGAGTAAGACAATTTCTCAAATCACTAGGTATAACATCGAGATAACTTTCATAACAAAATTCTTCTTTAACATGATCATATAATAATAACATTGAATTAGAAGATTTTTTATGATACCATTCTTGCAAAAAACAATCGATGCACCTTTGTTTAAACAAAATTATCATGTTTACTGATATGTACTAGAACTTCTATATATATATATAGCGAACATGGTCGTAACACGGGATTGTGATGAAAAAAAAATATACATTTTATTCCGCATTATCAAAATTGATAGTTACTTTTATGATTTTATTATAACTGAAATGAACTGCATTGCCATAGGAACTCGAGTTTAGAGTATTTAGCTATATCTAACGGTCATCTAATGTCATAATAATTACATGCATCGTTTTAATATGATACAAGACTACCTTAATTGCAATTTAAAACTTTGGATAGGTTCCGTGTACTTTGATTCACTCGTCGAAAAATAGACGATTCTTATAAATTCCACCGTCGACTTAGGGTCTTCTAGAACACTTTCGTATGTAAACGGACAATCGAATGCCCAATAAATCACTGAGAGAGTTTCTGTTAAAGCTGAAGCGACAAATGATCTAATGGATATGAAAGCATACTATTATTTCTGATTTAATTCCATAGGGAATAATTATTTAACACTAGTATCAATGAACTGAAACATATTATATTGAGTATTCATTTGGAAAGAACTTATCGAATACATAATTATATTTAAAGGCACAATTAATTAGAGTCTCAAATGTGACACTACAACACAATACGCTTGTCGATCTGATATGACGGTTTTCGTTCAATAATTATAATCTGCAAGCAGATTTCTCCGAATAATTAATTTTACTATCAGTTTTGCAGATCATGTTTTGTCTTCAATACCAAATTCAAGAAACATTTTCCTGCACCTTTTATTTATTCCCTTGTCATAGGTACAGATGATTATAGGGTTATATAATGAACGTAGTTTTATTAACGAATACGAAAATAAATATGCTATTGGTGACTAAGTCTATTGTCTTGTATCTTAAAAAATATGCTTCGCTCATGAAAATTCTCATTAGTAACTATATTATTTCATATATCATTTAGCATTGTTCAAAAATGCTCATTAGGGTCAATATTATTTTTACAGGTAATTTAGCATTGTTCAATACAACACGGAATGTTGACGAATACACAGCTTTAAAACTGGTCTCGTTCAAGCGTTATTTCCGTATTTACCATCTCCAACTAATGTGTTTGTGCCTTTTAGCAGTTGAAAACTATCGGACACGGTCAAACTGTTTCAAAAATGTACACACCGTTCTTATCGTTTTTATTGTACCCCTTTGGCATGGTACTGCATAGCTTGGCCAATTTGATACGAGCCTGACATTTTGATTAGCATAATTCAACAGTCGATATATTGATTACGTTTACAATTGTTACACCGATCGCATGTTTTCATAATCGGGGAGTATCACGAAGACGCTCGAGATGTAATACAAACATAAATCTGAAATACCGATATTGCACGATTTGCTTGTGGAAATTGATATATTCAAAACAAGAACCTTGTAATGTATTCATGCATAAAGGTCAATTTCAGGTCAAAATAGCCAAGCTATACCCCTTTGGCATGGTATAAGTCTAACGCGATATTCTGCAATGTTAATATAAACAGTTACACATCTGTTTCTTTGTTTAACCCAGGTAAATAACCCACATGAACAACCCGTGGGTAGGTTGTTCATCTTACTTACTAACCCGCGCACGTGCACAAGTTGTTCATGTCAACTTATTAACCCGCGCTCGTGCGCCAGTTGTTCAAACCCGTGCGAGTATAGAACTCCACGAGCTGACATATATAAACATCTGTATGATAGATGTTTACATAAAGGCTGAAAAGATACCGATAAAATGAATTTATGCTCAATACACACTGTCACAACAGCAGTCGTTCATTGAAAATAAAATAAAACACTGTTGATAGACAAAACATCTTGAAGTCAAACCCGTGTTAAAGCCCATCCTTAAATGACCACCTGTCAATAAAAACTTACCTAAACTAAAATCTTGTTCTGTTTCATAGGTGATGTTTATAGACAGTTTAACTGGATAATTGCAGTCAAAGTATAATTATACTAAATTAAAGTTTTTTCAGACATGTGCCAGTTCACCCGACTGTACAGTGCCAACCTCTCCACACAAAAGTCATATAGTCACTCCTCGGCACAGGTAATAGTATCGTTGAAACAGAAATTTAAAAAAAAAAAAAAAAAAAAAATTTCGCGAAATTTAGGTATTATATACAAGGTATATTTGCAAGGAAATTGAGAGCAAAATCGAAAGGGTGCAATTTGTTTTCATAGACTACGGCATTTACGTGAGTTGATCATGTACAAAAAGGCTGTATGGTTGACAAATACAGCATAATGCCTTGCAAACATTTGAAATCATGCTTTACATTTACCTCAAAACGATCAAATGCATCGTTTAAACTTTTATTTTAACTCTCGACGGCGTAATTCGAATTACGCTGCAAGGACGGTCGGTGTGGTTTTTAGAGTGTCCGACGACTAGAGATACTCCGAATGTATTTTTATAACCAATGAAAGTCGTTGTCACAAAATGGAAATCATTCGCAACTTTCGGACAAACATGGTGAAAATAAAAACATTTTGACTAAATAAAATGTGCAGACGATTTGTTTCGCGGCTAATACGGAAGCTCGCATATTTCACCACGGTAAATTTGTTCGAACTGTTGCGTCCTTCAATTCTACCGCATTATTATGCTTATTCATGACGATAAATACAAAATATCACAGATATACATTAGAATTTCTAATGTATATCTGTGAAAATATGAAGGTTTTTATCCTCGAAATTTGTATTTTTGGTTTTATCGGAATGCACCTTTCGAACCGGCTGGACACAGGGATCTAAACTTTATGGCATAACTTTTTAATAAGTTGACCAATTTCGATGGAATTTTGCATGCGAGTAGTTTTAACAATGTTGCGTAAGAATATAATTAGTTATTGAATGTATCGAAAGCTAATTTTTGTTTTTTGATACTTTGAAAATCTGTGTTTTTAGGGCAAATATACCTTGTATATAATACCTAAATTTCGAGAAAAAAAATTTTTTTTCAATTTTTTTTTTCAATTTCTTTTTTCAATTTCTTTTTCAACGATACTGTTACCTGTGCTCCTCGGTTGTCGCAAAAGCAAATGGAATATTTAGTCGATAGAAAGACAGTTCTGAACGAACGTATACAAAATCACAAAAAGCATTATTTCTCGTAGAAATGGTCCGGTGACGAAGTGCAGTTACATATCAAAAACAGTACAATTACAATGTTCATTTAAGGTTTTAACTTTAATACAATCACATCATTATTATTTGGGTACAGTTATGCAATTTTATAAACACTACGATTTTACCGGGATACATGCGGGCGCACTGTAAACATCCTTCCTTCGTCGTCTATTTTAGTGACTTTAATTATGATCATCCAAAATATAAGAGCCTGTATCAAATTCGCAACGGTCTTTTTATCACACATCATGGCGTGTGTATTGTTATACACAGTTGTGTAAGTCAGTTATTGACCTCGTATTTCGATATTCCTTAATATAAACAACTCGCGCACGTGAAAACTTAAACACCTCGAACGCTAAAGATGCGTTCTCGGTGTTCACGTTTTCACGTGCGCGCGAGTTGTTCATATTAAGGAATACCTCATACTCGGTCAATAACCATAACAAATCACTAACCATTACATCGATTTAGGGAGAGCGGAAGCGCATTTACCTGCTCACTTCTATTCACCAAGAAAATTAAAATAACGGTAAAGCTTGGCCACATTGAGATGAGCCTGACCTATTGACTAGCATATATAATTTAACAGTCGATATATTGTCTACGTATAGGATAGAACACGAGTAAGTGTTGGGTATGAAAACTAAATCGAGTTTGCGAGATTTTATGTTTTCATACCCAACACTTACGAGAGATCTATCTGTCTTAGACCACAGCTAAAAATGTTAGTTTCTCAGATACAATTTGCACAACAATCAACTACTAATACTATGATTAATACTTAGTAAACACAATATCCCCAAATTGTTAACATTAGCCATTCATAAAATAAAATCGAGGAATGTTTGGTGCACGGGTATTTTGTGTTTTCGTTGGTAACATTCCATTGGTCAACTTTCTTTCTGTATTGTACATATTTTACATATCTTTTTTAAAGCAAGTGTACATGCATGTGCTTTTAAAAACAAGTAGTGGAATTTGATTCACTTGATGAAACTACTACATCGATGGCTTAGAATAAGAAGGTCGTAACTACTACTTACGACTTTAAAAGACTCATGCATATTTGAAATCTGCTTCACAAGGCGCTTCTTATGAGCCTATTTTCATGAAAATCTAAAATTGTCATGTTGACCAAAATGGAGTTTTAAAAACTTGTTTTCCTATTGTTAAAGAGTAAATTACAGTTTTCTCTTGCATGTATGATGTTTTCTCAATATATCGATTTTGTAGTTACGACCTTCTCATTCTAAGCCATCTACATGTAGTATGTTTTTGGAGTTTGAGGACGTAACCGCGGTTACGCAGATCAAGCATCTTCCATCCCGAGACCTATTAGTCAAAGATCTGATTGAAAATCAAAGGTTAAAGGACGTGCAACCGCATTCAGAACAGCGTCTGCCGAAAGATACCAGAAAGCATTTAACATTCTTGGACATGTTCAGCATACGAGCAATATGCACAATGCTCCATCAACCCCCCTAAAGCCTACAACTAAACTAGTCCTCTCGGCAACGCTTATCAAGGTCGAGTGATAGAAGTACCTGACTGTATATCTGCTATTTCAAAGGCGTCAGAAAGATGTTGATTACATTGTTAAATCACCAGTCAAAACATTTGTGTAAGCAGCAGTTAAATGTAAAAAAAACTAAAAATGTTATTTCACGGCACGTTTTTCATTTTTGGCATGCCGATTTTGTAAAAGAGCAGAACACTCTTATGTTATAACTGAATAGTTCACTAATGAACAATTATTTTTTTGATATACTTAACTGCTTAAATAGTATTTAAGTGCATGTATAATTGTATATGTAAAAATATGTTTTATAATCAATACTTTTGTAATTCTTACTGCTTCATCAATAAATTATTCTGTATTTTAATGATACTTTACTCTAGTTACACAAAATATAGATATAAAGTAGCATAACAATTTTAAGTCATTGAAAACGCCGCTACATCCTCTTTAAACTCTATGTTTGATGTTTGTATTAAATATATGCATGTATAGTGATTGTAAATGCTTAACTTCATTGTTACAATCACACTTGTTGATGGATTGTGTTTACAATAAAGCTATGAATTCCTGACTTGGTGGATTATTTTGCTTGGCCTAAATAGTATTGGATAAATAAATGTAAGTTTATATACAACACTTTTTCTATATACCACAGAAAAGTGTTGTATAAAAAAATTGATGGGATTTATTCAACACTTTTTCTGCTCGTTGATTGGTCAGTTACAGTAAGCTGTGGTCTAATATTACGAAGACGCTCAAGATGTAATACAAACACAAATCTGAAATACCGATATTGCTCGATTTGCTTGCGGAAATTGATATAATCAAAGCTAAAATCTTGTAATATATTCTTGCATAAAGGTCACGCTCATGTCACAGTAGCCAAGCTATACACATTGAAAAAGATAATCCCAATATCCTTATATGTTGTTGTACCTGATCTGCCTGTTTACTTTAAGTGGCACATGTCCCAATACCGCGTTAGAGTTATACTGTAATACCATATAATGTATGTACAATGTGTAATATTGCGCAAGTCAAAAATAAACTTTAGATGCTAATCTCTTGTTTGTCCATTCGATTTAGATCTACATGTATCCACTATCGCCACGTTCCTCCCTATTTGCTCAACGTTAGCCTATTTACCTTAACTAGTTTGATAATAATCTCACCGTCACTTATTTTGTTATTGTGTCATGTATCATATGACATTATGTAACGTTAATTATGTTTTGTAAATATGCTCATGTTGTTTGTCAAGAAACCATTATGTTTTATACCCTAGTCACATTTGCCCTACGAGCTCCGTACGAGTTGATTTTTCTGAACTCGCACGACGTCCGTACGGAGCCCGCGCGAAGCTCATATGGATATCAAGACTCGTACGAGCATCGTACGGATTTTCACAACTCGTAGAGAACTCGGTGATCTGGTGAAAACTATACATTCTGTACAACTCGTACGAGATCCATACGAGCTGTGACCAGATGCTAAGAACGTACAAATACCGTTAGGATTAAAATATTTCAAACTCGTACGAGTTGGTAAATCCGTACGGACATCGTACGAGCATTGTGACCGTACCATTAGAAATACACAATTAGACAGATGCTTCCTTGGTTAGTAACAGAAAAAAGTAAACATATGTTGTCAACAAACAAATACATTTAATGGGTGATTATTTAACACCTTTTTGTCTAGTTCGCAAATATACTACACGTAATTATTGAATTATTAACCTCAGAAAATAAAACTGTTATCAAAAACCTTTAAATGTTCATTTATAAGTCTTTTGAATTAAGAAATAGGAGATACTTATTATGAGTAGCAATGATTATCTTCTCCTCACTTAAGGCATATAAATTTGTATTAATTTGAGAATTTAATTGTTCAATATTTGAATCGCATATGACGTTACGCACGATGTTGCGATACCTTTCTGTAACATGACGTTGACGTTATTTTAGTTCAAAATGTACGTCACACACATCGTTACGTGTTGTAGTTTTAGCTGTTATCTAGATTATTGATTAGACGTGTAGATAACAAGCATTATCATTAAATGAGAAATATTCGATACCACATGTATGTACTGTAGAACTTTTAATTTTTCGCGGACAAATGTGCAAATATAATGTCTATTTTAATTGTCCTTTAAACGAAAGAAAATGTGAAAAATAATGTAAACATATACCATAATTTTACTTTTACACATGCGTTTTATCTGTTTATTTCATTAATACTGTGTTTGAATTTGTTATATCATTACATAATGCACTCTAACTAGTTTGTTTCTTGTCGAGATCCAACTTAATTAACTCCTGGTTTGACATAGATAATGACACAATTTAAATCATAATCATCACAGGAAGAAGAACTGTTTAATCCTTTACGAGTCTTCAATTGTCATGATCAGTTTAATTAAATTATAATCCTTCAACCACATTTGAACCCCAGGCAAACGATAACCCACATACCTTTCACGGTATTACATTATATTTCCTTTGGTCTGCATTTGATAGTTCTTTGAAATATTTTTAATGATTGCATTTACTATTTTCATTGGGTTATTTTGCTGCCAATTCATTATGGAAACCATTCAATAATAATGCAAAGAAAAATGGTAAATGTTTCATATTTATTCCGTTACCAATAATATTTCAAATATATTCCGTCTTAAAATGATAAAAGTACGATGTCGGGTTAATTACACTCGAAACAAAGCACCACTTTAGATATAAAAATGGTATACAACGCTCATTTGCAAATTATAACGTCAACTATCGCTTTTTAGTCAGTTTTGCGCCGTGGCTAGACCTAGCTCAATAACTATAGCTTTTATAGTTTTGCACGTATCACAACACAAATTACTGCTGAAGAAACGCCGTTAAATGAGTCATACATATTCCAGTTACTGTTTTCATACAGGGAACGGAATTTTATTTATTTGCTTTGAAAATGCACAACTTTACCGGTACCGATGAAAATTATTAAAAAATGTCGCCGTGGCTAGACTTTTTCAAACAAATATATCGCAATACTTAAATTTTTTATTTCTTAGGATAATGATACTAACATAATCGTTATCAAATGAGATTTCATTACGTACATTATATATCACATTTCTCTGTCATGATTTCTTTCTGAAACAACTTCTTGCACTACCAGTCGACCTTTTTTCTTATGAAAATATCAAATGGGACATTTTACGCATCATCACACAAATCTATATATCCGGAGCACGCCCGACGATTTGTTATTTCTGATTTCATATACGTATAACCTCATTTCCTGCCAGTATTATGGGGAAATTTAGGTTAATTTGATGGAAGAATAAAAAAGATGTACTATAATTTGTTTATTGCGCGAGGAAATCATGTTACGTTGGGACATCGTATTTTAATACCCGCGCGTCAACTAAAGCTTAATAATTACGGCTAGTGTAATTTATTAATCACGTTTGAATGCATTAGATTTATTGCATTTTGTTTTCTGAATAGTTTGATATCTTATTTATTTAAGTATTCTTAATAATAAGCGTACTACTGTATTTCATGCGTGTGCTACTCGCTTATTTTCGACATTTCTCGCAACATCGTGCGTAACGTCATATATAAGATATTTGAAGAATTCTGTGCACTATTTAATGACAAAAATATACGTTATTATGCCTGTGACATGTGTATGCATGTGTGTTCGCGTACGTGTGTGTGCGCGTGTGTGAATGTGTGGGTGTGCTTGTCTGAATGCATGATATGTGCGTGAATGATAGTATGCTAGTATACTTTTGTAATTGTATTTGCATATGTATTGTATTGAGTGTAAACTCATGGGCATAACGCCTAACGTTTCTCGAAATAAACCATATATGTTCTCAATTGAGACAGCATCAACTTGAAACCGTAAGGTCATTAGGATGACTCAATTATGTTTAAGCAAATAATTCAAAGGAATTGTATTCATGTCATTATTTTGTTTGGCTAAAACCATATGTCCAAGTTAAGCCATATATCTATAAAAGCCAGACCAAGTCCCAAGACCAGCATAATTATAATTCATCTATACAATAAGTATAACAATAAAGTTCTTGGATTTTAATGAAAATATTCTTGTTTCTGTTTTTCCAGGTATGGTCTATTATATTTTTATTATTTCATTGAAATTAACTTTGAAATATTCAAAGTAATTGAAACTAAAACACGTTTTTTTCATATCAAATACTATCAATTGTCTATTAGCTAATATTATGTTCTTTCATTTTATAGTAGATTTTGTAATGATCATTGGTCATAAACCACTAAACAAATTAGTTCTTTAACTCAAGGTAAAGTTACAATAGCCAGTCCCAGGTTGAAACATGTTGAAGTCTATGGCCAGGTGGCAGACATATACAAATGTAACGGGGGCTACCAGCTTTAAGAAAATACAAAAAACAAGGGGTCACGTATCATAATATATATGATAAGGTCTAACTTTGTCCGATACATTAGACTATAATATCACCGCCAAGTATGTAGCAAAATCAGCGACACGTGCCCTAGGGCTACTGATATCTAAATTCAAAACGACAGGAGGTATGCCGTATGAAGTATATACAAAATTGTATGACTGTGTAGTATGGCCAACAATAAGTTACGGTGCCGCGATTTGGGGTACGAAAGAATATACTTGTATAAACGCAGTACAGCATGGGTCAAACAAGCAGGATATATATTGTATTCTATTTTTCTTTTTTTTTCAGTTTGGTTATCTTCTCATCAGTCATTTCCAGTTTGAAGCGATTGATTGAAAAAAGGTTTCAACAAACCTTGTGCATTTGGAGCGAGTGGATGAATTAAAGCACCAACTATGTCTATACAGAGGGAGCGGTTGAATGAAACCGTCAAAAAGATTTTCCAGTTTAGAACAGATTGGTGAATGCTTGTATCAATTACAATATCAGGTGAAAGGCAATGGATAAATACCCGCACTAAAGGGGGTTTTCAGATTGTAGTTCATGTATGTGCATAAAAAATTATCTAATAAACGTCTTAATATAAATACGATAAACACTTTCAAAGAACATTGTTGCCGAATAATATTTTATGCTGATGTGGTTAAGTATAATACTATACAACATACAGTACCAATCAACGTACACATATGGCGGGTGGAAAAATATCCAGACCATTGGTGGTCATTGTGCTGTTATGTGCCATGGTTGCCTTTCTTAGCTATTGTTTGATTCAAGTATCAACAACAAAGCTTGGTCAGGGACGTTTTGCCTCGAATATTGTAAGCGAATATGGAAATAATATTCCTTTAAACGCAGATAAAAACATACCAGTTGATCTACTGAAGCCTCTAGCATATTCTAAAGAATCAGCAACTTGTGTCACAGCGATTTCATCAGAAGATGCAACAGAGAAAACCACTAGGAAACCTCTTCCAACGAAAAGGACTACAAACGAAACATGTGAACGAAGATTACCATCCGTTATTATGGTGGGGAGTCAAAAGTCTGGAACCTCGGCTTTTAAACATTTTGCAAATTACCACCCACAAATAGCTGCCCTTGGATATCCAGATGAAGCTCGGTATTTCACCGCACATTATAACAATCATTCCCTAGATTGGTACAGACGTATGATGCCGTGTAGTTATTCAAATCAGTTAACGATGGAAAAAACTCCAGGTTATTTTTATGGAAATATAGCTGCAATGAGGATCAAACAAATGAATGAAAATACTAAAATTATTATGCTATTTAAAGACCCCGTCGAGGTTGCAATATCAACATTTGCCATGTGGAAAGCACAAAACAGAACTGCAGTGAAGGGTAAGAATTTCGAGGACATGGTTACTGAACTGGACAGTAATAATAAACTGGTTGTTAATGCATCCTCTTTGTTCATTTGGCAGGCTACTTATATATTACATACAATGACATGGGTAGACATATTCGGTCAGACACATGTATATGCGTTCGATGGTACAGATTTTGAAAACAATCCGCTCGGAGAATTGAAACAGTTTGAGTCATTCCTAGGACTCGAACAATTTTATAAAAAAGAAAATTTTGTTTACAGTAAAACAAAGAAGAAGTATTGCTTTGCCGTCAAACCGAAGTCAATTAAATGTTTACCAAGTAATAAAGGACGAGCTCATCCGAAAGTATCTAAGAAAGTAATCACATTGTTACGTAATTATTTCAAGCCGTTTAATGCTCAGCTTTCTACGTTGATGAATCGTACATTTACCTGGCAATAGAACACTTAATCATAGTACGTACTTCAGCTCAACATCTTCAGAGCGAGCGTTCACAAGTGTTTATACGGATGGACAAATCCGAAGAAATAAAAAACGATCCAGTTTGATACTTTGAAACACATTAGTATCACTCGTTCCTTTTAAATGTGTTGAACATCGATAAAAGTAATTATTTATTGAATTATCATTATCATAAAGCATCATAACAGAAAGTTTCAACTCGATATGCCTGTTACTTTTTGTAAGGTACTATAGTGCGCCCATGATAATCTAAACAGTGGAAAATGTAATATTGCGTACTAAGGGCGGTGGCGGCGCATCAGAAAATGTGATATACGTCGTCGTCGTCTTTTCACCCATAACAACTCTTCTCACTTGCAACATATCGACTTTTCTGCTAAATGTTTTTGCTTTCTTACTATCTGCATGTCACTGGCTTAGAATGAGAAGGTCGTATTAGAAGTACTTCTTGCGACGTTATAAGACTGATTCATATTTGGCATTAGCACCACAAGGTGTTTTTCATAGCAATCTGAACTTGTCGTGTTGACCAAACTGAAATTGAAACAGCATGTGTTTTACCATAACAAAGAGAACAGTTTTTGTGTGGCGTTTACCGCCACACAAAGTAATAACGGGTTTTTCAGCTTTACTACCAATTTAACGCATTTATGCCTACGCCAATAAATTGCAATAAACAGTTCTATGATTTGAACAATATTACAAGCATGCTACACAGGTTACATGTATCATTGAACCCGATTTTTTTACATTACCAACATTTATTAATATTAAGACCAACAATTATATCAGACTTTTATTTTTAGAGGATATTTATAGCAAATCATTCCACATGGACTATATTCCTACTACCAAAGGCCTGTTAACCGCCAAGGCAGAAAAAGTAATCCCCGGGTTTTAATTAAAATCACTCCGCCGCTGAACGTTGTAGACGATGACCTAATTATGTTGATTACAAACATTAATGATATAAATAGAAACAGCATGTTTTCACTGGTGCAGGGAAGCTGAAATAGTTCTACGAAGATTTCAAGCGTGAGAACGGCTAGTCGTGAAGAAAAAATATAGTGCTAAAAACCCGTACCGGGGCGTATATTATATTGCTAAAAACCTGTCCCGTGCTGGGACGTACATAAATTCTGAAAACGGTACACACGGTACTTACATAAAAGTATTTATCTTGCAATTAATATTTATTTATGTATGCTCCGTGGTAATCACTTTATGAGCTCTGTATGATCATACAAGTAATAACAAACACATGGTTATGATTGAAATTTGTCAATAGGGTGGCAACTTTTCATTTACGCTGAGTATGGTCCAAAAGCCTGTTCTTAAGTTTAGTTGTGTTACTCCGAAAAATATTTCTGCTCTTGATCCGGCGGGAGTATGGACAACCTTCATATCAGAAGTCATTAGCCCTTACCACTGGACCACTTTTTCTCCTAAATTCAATTGATCGACTTTAAATATACATGTATTTGTATATGGCATCTAGGAGAAGTGCTGTGACATGAAAACATAGTTCTATCTGGTTCCATTCTTGAATTATTTCCTTCAACCAAAAGAATTCATGATATAACCATTGATATAATTTTCTTATATTTTCCTTCTATTGAACTCTGGTTCTATTTGATTAATTACCTTCCTTTATTTTATTTTCCTAACATATTTCTACCTAGTCCTGTTTCTATAGCAGCAGGGGGATGACCATCTCGTTTGTTGTGTTTTAATTTCCACTGTATTCAATTGTATGGAGACTACACAGTCACTCATCTTGACACCGACACTTGGTGTCTTGAGAGCAGCACAAATGTTCGGGTGAGTCTTATTTGATTGGTTATAATGACATCAGTACGACACACATGAGCACTTTCAGTGCTTTGATTCTTTCATGTTTTCAGGAAAATATCTATTTCGTTCTTACCGTGCGACCTTCTCATTCTAAGCCAGCGATATATTTTGCAAAAAAAATCATAACGACATGTAGTGTTTTAACATAAGGTTTCAGCTATGTCTTAAATCAGTTAACTTATTTTCACAGTCTTTATGCTAATGCGTTAGTTTGTATTATATATTACATGTTGTATATACGTGGGTATATTTGTATTCTTTAATATTTGTGTATGTATTATGAAAATAAAACATGTCAAAAAACAATAACGGTGTGCTTTTCTGACTGCGCAAACTGGTTATTCTATCAACAACAGATGTCAAAGATTCTGGTGAAAGTATGTCACGGAAATCGTGGATTTTAAATGACCGAATAAAATGGTTAACGATCAATAACTATAATCGTTGGTCCTTTGATATTCAAACTGTGCATGAAGTTTGGTCACTATCAGTAGACACCTGCCATAGATAACATGATCAGTAGTTCAAAATATTGGTATCTGCACCCGAAATTATGATGTACGGGGGGTTATCCAAAAGTTCGTGAACTTTTACTCTAATTCACGCGGTGCACAATCACGTGATTTGTGACGTCACATTTTGGTATCGCGAACAGTAATTTTGGGAAATAAACGCTCGATTTAAACAAGAAAAATCGCCGTAAGTATTTATTTACGCATATTTGGAAATTATCATTTGTATGTTGCAAGTCCTTATATCAATGCATACCCCCGACAACCACGAATTTGTCCCTGTCTGCTCTAGTTTAAACGGAGTTGCGGCCAAACTGATCGAAAATCACAAAATTGGTGTTGGTATTGCTGACAGCAGATTCAAGAACACCATAAAAACCGGTTTTCCTTGCCGGAGACTTCGAAAGGCATTACCTGTTGGTACTTTATGCCTACAAACAGCTGATGATTGATTGTTTAATACATTAAAGCCGCTATTTCCTTGGTAAAGTTATTAACACCGATGTCATTACTGACAAAATGTCACAGGGGCATAAACGTGCGTCTTATCGGTAACATCATTTGAAACGTTAGTTGAATTAACAACAGAAACCGCATATGTTTAACAATGATCTGTTAACTTTAAAAGTACAGACATTAACTTATTAAAATATGTAATTAAACTATAAATTCCACTTAATTAACAGTGCATCATAACATTGGATGAAACGTGTCCACTTATAAGTAAAATACCGACGTTAAATACATGCAATAACGTCGACGTTGTGTAACACTAAAATAAATGCGACGTCGCCTTATTGCGCGTCATGCAACGTAAAATGGGATTTCAAATAATGCTATTGCGGCACCAGTAAGGTATTATCTCAAATAGTTAGCTGAAGAATACCTGTATATATGAAATGAAGGTGGTTTGAAAAGCTTTTGGTTCGAGTGAATTTCAGATTTTTCTCCACATATGGGTAACTTATAAGAAGCTAAACACTATATTGTATATTACAAAATAGTATTAATTACCATTTGGGCACGTGGTACTTTACGAGGAACACTGTTTTAATGAACGCAATACAAAGCATAAAACTGCCGTTAACCACATGCATGTATTTAGTATATTTAAAGCAGCCTCCATATGCACACGATCGGCCAGCTTAATGCAAAGTTGTCGGTGAATTAAATTTATACAATACGCATTCGAACTCCAACCAAGTTGTGCAACGTTATCCGAAATCAGTTAGATAGTGTACGTATTTGGTGGGATTGATGTCACATCATAGTTCGCAGCTAAAGCATCTTTGAAGTCGAAAAGTCTCGCGCGTGTCAACTTGAATCTTGGTCACTGCAGAAACAGACCTGCTTGTGCGAAGATTGTCGTTCACAAGTTTTATGGAATAATCTGTGTTCTGGGAGTAATGTTGTTTACTTATCAGATATCGTATGCTCGTGCACGTTGATGTTTAGCTCTAACGCGATATTCTGCAATGTGAATATAAACAGAAATCACTGATCATTACATCGATTTAGGGAGACCGGAAGTTTATTTTACCTGCTCACTTCTATTCACCAAGTAAATTAAAATAACGGTAAAGCTTGGCCACATTGACATGAGCCTGGCCGATTAGCATAATTTAGCAGTCGATATATTGTCTACGTTTACAACACCGAGTGTATGTTTTCATAATCAGAGAGTATCACGAATACGCTCGAGATGTAATACAAACACAAATCTGAAATACCGATATTGCACGATTTGCTTGCGGAAATTGATATATTCAAAGCAAAAACCTTGTAATATATTCTTGCATAAAGGTCAGACTCAGGTCAAAATTGCCAAGCTATACACATTGAAAAGATAATCCCTTTTTAAATATCCTTATGTTGTCAAACCTGATTTGCCTGTTTACTTTAAGTGGTACAGGTCCCAATACCGCGTTAGAGTTATACTGTAAGCATTATTATGATTGACTTTTAACATTTGTTATAAATAACGGCATTGAATATATTGACTACATTGGAGCTTTGAAATAAACATTCCAATACCTAAATTTGTTCACTTCAAGTGTATCGCATAAATATTTACAGAATACTGGTTAAAAACTTACCATCGTCCAAAATCGATTACCACTTTTACTTTCGTTTTCGTTCAATTTAGGGGGCTATTTCCGGTGTACGGTGTCTACAGTGAATATTGTACGTTTATATTCGCGAATTGTTTGAAAGCTCTTGATCTCACCTGGTGAGGTGAATACATAAACTCTGAAATGGCTAAATGCATGCCCGGCATGATCCCATACATGTACATAATGAAGATAATACTATTATAAACGTCTGCATTAATTCCATTATCTTGCAGGTGCAATGAAGATGCTGCAACACAAATGCACGTCTGTCCGACCTGTGGTAAGACGTTTTCTACTGACTCCGACTTAAAAGCCCATGAGAAAAGGGAGAAGAATCAGCGGACATTATTTTGCGACATTTGTAACCATCACGCGCTTACACGTTTTGAACTGAATGAAAATATGCATAGGCATGCAGAAGATCGCAGTACAGGTACGGACAAAGATCCTCTCTTAAAAGGCACATTAGTCAACGCCACATGTTTCATTGAAAACAGTTGTTCACGATGAAAAGTTACTCTGCGGTTCTTAAGTTCATTCTACTAAAGTTATTGTTTCATGTTTAAGATTTAATATTTTTCAGTTCAGATACCGTATTTATTCTAATTATAGCCTCCCTTATTTTTGCAAACGTAGCATAAAAAACTAAAATACATGTATAAACAAAGTTCCAGAGAATCACATCTATCGGATTTACATGTGTATACATTTGTGTGTTTAAAAAGGAATTGAAATATGCTTTGGTACATTTAAATTTCGAGTTGGGCGTTTATTTGAGGTATAACTGTTTTGTTATATCGGTCCGAAAATGACCGAGCGTTAGGAGAATTGCACATTTTAAGATAAAGGCCTTTTGTATAATAAATGCGGTAAGTTCGTGTTATACGTAATTACTGATGCGCTTGTTCCAAAATAAGAATGTGCTCTTAATAGGCGTGACTTAATAATCAAAGCTATTTATTGTACAATCGCGTGACTTATATATGTATCGCCTCTTGCCATACCTGCATATTGTGGCAGTCTCGGACTCATCTTTACATCTCCGGTTGCACCGTATTAAAGTCAGCTAGGTATTAGTTTACGAACTATAGACTGTCTGTTTTTTATTCAAACACTGCGGTTGTGGTTGACGCAATACCAGAATAAGTCATATGATATGTACCATAATTAATTTCATTGTTCATAAATAAATATGACACGAATATAGGCTTACATATTTATCATATAACTACAATGTAGATAAATGAGCGGTCGATAAAAAACAAAAGAATATTTGTTTGTAACTTTAATCATTATTTATAGTTTGTCTGTTATTTACAACATTAAATCTGTGCTTTAATTAATGCCAGAATTGCATATTTTACAATACAAATTTAGTTGTTCACGAACGTACAGTCAAATCGTACACCATTATGTACGATTACTTGATGTCACAACCAAAATGATGCAACACATGACATAATCTACCAAAAACCGATCCTCGGTCCAATACACCTTCAACTTAAACTTGCTAAATCATATATGAAGCAAACCTTAAAACTATGAATTATATCATGGCTACGTGGTGTTAACTGAAGGGGTGGCGCTAAATCCAATGATAATCGAGGGGGTGGGACTTAAATTTCAAAGGAGTGAGTGCAATAACTGCAGTGCATGATAATATTATCCTGCACTGAAAGTTGTCGCACGCATACTGTAAATCATTCATTTTCGTGGGCGATTAAATTTTTCGGACTTTATGGTTCACCTTCAACCTCGAAATCAAATCCATTCGAACAATAAACTTTACCCTTGTATTTATTACCTGAAATGCAAAATCCACGAATTAAAGTCCCATCGAAATGGTCATATTTACCAAAACCACGAAATTTCATCCAAACGAAATTCAATGATTTTGCAGTGTACCACTGTCTATATGTTAACTGTAAAATAATCCGTGATGTCCGTGCTTGAAAAGTACGTACTGGGGTCTACAACTTTAAGGTAATAGAGTGTAATCTATAGTGAAGTAAAGTTTCAAAAATGTTTTTTTCTTTCAAATTTATTTTGTCGGATAAAATAGGCATTGTATTATGATCATATTACATTTGCACTTGAGGTTAGACACAAATAAATTTCAAATTTGTTGACGCATATGACAGCAATTGGATTGCAAATCTTGCTCGTTCACAATCAAAGTAAACATGACATTAAAAGTCCAAGTTTGTTGTTGGGGACTTAGTCAGTAGTATAAGGACCGAAATCTTACAAAGAAATGATTATAAAATACATTCATGAGTTTGTATCATGCAAAACTGCAATGACCTTGCAAACCGAAAGAAGAAAAGGTGTAATTTTCTTGAAAAACATGCACAATCTCCAAGTTGTATTCCGTGCCCTTAATATCACAACGTGGTATTGGAAATTTTAATCGGTCAGCGAGGACAATGTACCGTTATGTGATATTTAGCCACACCCAATACAATTTGACAGCCAATGATATAAGCCAGAAAGAGAAACTTAACACTCGGTTTCCTTATTTAGTCTCGGGCTCCGCCCTCGACGAAATAAGTCAACCTCGCGTTTGCGTTCTCTTTCTATTACTAAGATCATTTTGGAAAACAAACATACAAATAATGTAATAAATTACAGCATTATCACTGTGGTATAACGTACACCGGATATTGCTAGCAAGATGAGTAATATTATCAATTTTCGCGACATTCTAGTGTTGACAAGGGTAAGTTGAGAGACAATGTTTAGTTTTTCTGAGTGTGTTTTATGTACATTTTATACAAAACTATCATCTCCATAAATTTTCCTAGCATGTGCAACCGGTAAATTGCCTGGAATTTCTTAAAAGTTGATTAAAAGACCAAACTCGCATCGTTACTCACGCAGAAAGTAAGCTCGATCTGTCGAAATTAGATGTTTTTGTTGATATTTTTCTTTAAAATACTCAGCTTGAATCGAGCGAACTGTCATTCCAGTTACAAAGATTGTATTGCAAATGTAGTATCCGAAACTAATCGAAAATGAGGGTGCATTGCGAGAATAAATACAAGTGTTAGTGTACAGAGTATTGCTATATGGTTGCTCCCTGGTGTACGGGGTATTGCTGTATCGTGTACGGAGTATTGCTTATAAGTACAGTGACTATTTGTCACTCAAATTGAATAAATACAAGGTGTAATCAAGGTGTTATTTTGTAAAAATAATTTATACTGAATAGATCTGTACATATTTAGACTGGATTACATGGACTACATGAAGCAATTAATGCAACAAGCTAATCCTGGCTCCAAGCCCCCCGCCCGCGAATTTTATGGGAAACTTCTATTAGCAACTGTGTATTTCACATAAAGTAAAGGGTCATAACTGGACAATCGCCGTAGACAAACACAAAACAACTACAATGTCCAATAGTTTGAATTAGCATCTTTGAATGTAAGTCATAGCAAAGGAACCTCATTGCAGCATCAGAAATAGTTGAGAGATTAAAAATAAACCATGGTGTGTATATATGGATGTGAAAGACCTTATTTGCCATTTGACCATAAGCATGACTCTCAAAGAATTGCATATATCCAAGCTAAATATTACATTTGTACTACTCACAAGAACACTTTATGCATAAAATTCAGCATTCTATTTTGTTAATCGCATTCATCTGCCTGACGTATTAAACTATTTTAACATAACCATTTAAGAATATTCTTAGTATATCATATAACCCATAATTAAGACATGACTTTATTGGTTTGAAGACGTAAAAATACGGTAAAACTGTCCATTTACATACTTTAATTACTCATTTTAGTAAGCAATACTCTGTACACTAAACAGCAATACTCTGTACACACCCGTGCGTCTGTTTTGGGGTGTATCTTAGTTATTTTTCGAACAATATTTATTTAATTTGGTCACAACATTTTGGAGTTCTATATAAACAAAATGGCCTGTTAAAAAAATCTACAATTTGGTCATACAGCCTTTCCAGAAGCTTGTATAGTACTGCTGTCAATATTTGCGAGTGAGTAACGGCACAATACTTGATCATTTTAACCTTTCTATGACCATTTGAAATACGATAGTGTTCTATAAAGTTTCCAAAATGCCCGAAGAAGCTAAAACTCAATTGGAATATGCATAAGAAGTCAGTAATTAGGAAAATATCGCGTCTTTACTCACCTTGGTCTCCATTTCATGTCCTTTAAATTGATAATATTACTCACTTTAATAGCAATATCCGGTGTACGTTATACCGTAATGAAAAAAGATGTATAAAGTAAACAACATTTCGAAATCAGTTCACAACAAGGTATTCAATGACATTGACAACAATTCGTCTACATGTGACGGTTAACTCGGATAGTACTCTTGGTACTTATCGAATCAGAAAAAAACATATGCGCACAACAACTCTTGTTGACTATCATTCCCATTAAGTTTGATGACTATATCACAATAATTCCTCAGGTTTTGTATAGACACCATAACATTTTGAACAGACGAATAGGTAAGCGATGTTTATATCTACAGGTTTGACTGGGTATAAGCTTTATACATCAGTTAACGTTTTCGCCGTTATTCTTTCGAATGGGATAGTTCTATGGAAAGCCTTGGCTGTCTTATACGTACAAAATGAACTTTGTTGTGCCCAAATAGCAATATATTAAGCCACTTTGTCAATATATGAAGTCAATATATCAATATGTTAAGTGAGAACGTCATTACATTATGCCGATGTGACCTTATATTGAGCCAATCTGTCATTATACGATGGGAATTTATGAATATATTAAGTGAAACAGTCGTTATATCGATTCAACAAGACAATATATCATGCCGATGTGACCTTATATTGAGTCAATCTGTCATTATACGATGTGCATTTATCAATATATTAAGTGAAACACTCCTGATATCGATTCAACCAGACAATATATCATGCCGATGTGACTTTATATTGAGTCAATCTGTCATTATACGAAGTGCATTTATGAATATATTAAGTGAAACACTCCTGATATCGATTCAACAAGACAATATATCATACCGATGTAACCTTATATTGAGTCAATATGTCATTATACGATGTGCATTTATGAATATATTAAGTGAAACAGTCGTCATATCGATTCAACAAGACAATATATCATGCCGATGTGACCTTATATTGTGTCAACCTGTCATTATACGATGTGCATTTATGAATATATTAAGTGAAACAGTCCTTATATCGATTCAACAAGTCAATATATCATGCAGATGTGACCTTATATCGAGTCAATCTGTCATTATACGATGTGCATTTATGAATATATTAAGTGAAACAGTTCTTATATCGATTCAACAAGTCAATATATCATGCCGATGTGACCTTATATCGAGTCAATCTGTCATTATACTGAGTTCATTTATGAATATATTAAGTGAAACGGTCCTTATATCGATTCAACAAGACAATATATCATGCCGAATAAATGAACATAGTCTTGTTGAATCGATATAACGACTGTTTCACTCAATATATTCATAAATGCACATCGTATAATGACAGATTGAGTCAATATAAGGTCACATCGGTATGATATATTGTCTTGTTGAATCAATACAAGGACTGTTTCACTTAATATATTCATAAATGCACATACAATGACAGATTGACTCAATATATGGTCACATCGGCATGATATATTGTCTTGTTGAATCGATATGACGACTGTTTCACTTAATATATTCATAAATGCACATCGTATAATGACAGATTGACTCAATATGAGGTCACATCGGCATCATATAATGACGTTCTCATTGAATATACTGATATATTGACTTAATATATTGACAACGTGGCTTAATATATTGCTATTTGGACACAACAACGTTCATTTTGTACGTATAAGACAGTCAAGGCTTTCCATATAGTTCCCTCATTGGTATTACTTATTGAATGGACTATACCAACCTTTGTTTATCATTCACATTGTCAGTGTTAAAATAGAACGTTAAAAAGTAGTTCTACAACACCTGTTATTGAAAGTCGACGACAGAATGGTTGGAGTGTCCGCATCTTGAGCAGTAATATACGGGTCAGATCCCAGGCAAATTTTGCCTGTTGCCAGGATAATACACTGTACATGCTGTGTATATAGGTAGTCTTAATGTCATAGAACAAATGTTGATGGGACATAAAATGAAAATACTTGCAGGAGAACTTTCTTTACTGCACATTTGTGGTTCAGAAATGTCTGATGTCGTTACATCCATAAATGAGCCGACATTTATGCCACTAACATCAACCGAATCTCCATATGCGAGATTTCCATCTTGAGAACGTCGTCTAGTATCTATAACACATTCGTTTAGAGACCATGACACAATATTGTAAGTCGTTTAGAGTGCAAGACATTCCCTAAAAATCAGCAGCTTCACATTTGACGGCCTGTGAGACATGTACGTGTATCAATACAAGTATTATAGCAAAGCTAGTTCTTATAGAACATTATTTGGTTATATTAACTCATTTGTACTATTCATTTTGCGATATGTTACACCTAATTAGTATGGTTAACGGATTTAAAAACGCGACACTTGGGTATGTTGATATATTTTAGGAAAGCAAATTCCTATATCAAATATCTTAGTATTTCCGTAAAGGTAAATTCAATATCGTCATTTTGATACAAAATGTATTAAAATCCAACAGGTATTAAATAAATTATAGCATGAATAAGACATTGGTCCAGAAAACGAAAGTAACATCTTTATAGGCGTAACGAGTACACTGCTGAACAACAAAGTCGAATGTTTAGTACGTAAGGACAGTCTTAACTTTATACACATATTCGAAAGTAAACAGAACAAATGACATGTATCCAATTATTTAAAATGTGTCTATATCGTAGCAGGAAGCAAACAATGTTCCCGGAAATAGAAATGACCTTATCTTGCAATTGGTTATAAAGGATGCTTTAACACATGATGTGATTTCATTGATTTTATTTCTTAAAATGAATACATTTGATTTCATTGAAATGATCTGTGTAACACTAACATATCACAACATGATGGGTATTTAATACAGTTCATCACAGTGTTAAAATAGACAGTGTCCTCAACCAGCGTTCCTAACAGCAACACAAAGCCTGCATAATGTTCGAATTAATGCCTGAGGAATCCGTCACCATCCTGTCTGTAGTGCAACTTGGAGGTCCTGTAATGTGTTAAGATGACGTGGCCGAATTCGTCGCTTCAGATAGTCCCATAAATGCAATCGGCCTCATAGGTTTTAGATGTTTCCTACTGACATAATAACCGCTACAAAAAACATCGAATTAAAATTTAACCATGGAGCATCCGTCGCAATTTGAATACATCGATAGGTGCTATACTTATTGCCAAATGGTCAGAATGCGACTTTCGTTTTCTGGATCGGCTTATTGATTGTACAATATATTTATTAATACGCATCTGATTTTTATTATTTTGGTACCAAAATGACGGCAATAAATTGACCCTTGACTTGTTTTATTCAAATATAATCATTAACGTGAACCGTCTGCAATAATACAACATACCCCAGTGTCGCGTTTTTAAATCCGTTTTGTATATTTCTTTCATTTTTCGCAAAACTTGACTACTTCAGGTATAAATATAAACTTACTGCAAGAGTTCAATTATATTGTTTAGCGTAATCATTTAGAACAAATACTAGTACTTGTATTTCGAAGTGTTGAACGCCCGCATCAAGTAAAACGTAATTAGAGGGGTAAATCGGTGTAAAGTAGACACACAAAAGCGTGCTGCCCGATGTGCAAAGTTACAATGGTATTTTCACGAGGAGTCTATAGCAGGCTGTCGTCTGGACTTGCGTTACGCTTTGACATCGCTCTGTACCAGTGACGTACATGTGCCGCTACATTATTGGAGTTACGGGAGGTAATCACGTATAGCGTACATGCTCGCATCATAATAAAGCAATGTATGATGGTCTCCCTTTTTATTAGTACTCGCTCAGGTACGAAACTGTATCAATGATTACGAAAAAATGGAGAAAAAATATAGAAAAATATATATTTTACCCCCCCCCCCCCCAAGATATTTTTTCGTTGTAGTCTTTATCAATGATACGGTTCCCTGTGGTATTTACATTTATGTGTTACAAATAAGCTTTTCATTAAGTACGTTTTAAGTTGGCTGTAGAGTCACGTGCATCGCACGAAGGGAATGAATCCGTAACACAGATATAACACAAAGAAGGTTGAAAGTTCCTAATACACAGCAGGTGCTACGTCGTGTCTGCGTGCTCCCACATATGAACGGAGGTCGTACTCACCATCACGTTATTTATGTATTCCTACGTGTTACCTTCGTTTTTCGTTTTTACACGCTGACAGCACGTACGTGCATGCAAGTACGCCCAGTTGTAACTGCAGCTTTATGCACATTGCTTATATTTCCTGTACATCATTGATTGCTTAGCAATTCTAGAAATCACCAAAATCTACCAAACGTCTGCTGAAAAATAGTGTCATGTCAAAGAATGTTTCTTGGATATTGTATAATTACAAACATGTTCGTGCAATTAGTATTTGCTAATTAAATTTCTTTAGAAATATTATTCAGACACAGGCTTCCATGTAAAACAGCAAATAAATGAAGGCTAATACTTTTGCAGGCCTTTTTCTGCCCTTTTAGGGAAAAGGCCCCAGACAAATTATGTGATTTCATGTCGTTATTTTTTTCTAAATTCGACATTACCAAGAAAATTGTCTGTTTTGTATTGTAAAACTATTCTGAACTTGATCCATAAACCATTAAACCGTCACAATTTCACTTTGCCAAGGTAAACTAGACTAGCGTTCAAAATATGATACATGATACCAAAGCCGTATTTAGAATTCTAACGTACAGCCATGTAAATTACTGTGATATTTTTATGATTATGTAGTTGTATATAATACGGAGACCTTCAGTTAAAGAAATTAAAGACCGCAGTTTTGAGAAAATGATACCATCATTAAATGAAACACATATTATTTACCATATCTATTCAATATGATACAATTGAAGCAATTGCTCAAAATGGTTATACGCCATTGACTTTTGTTAAAATAACCCTGTTACCACAATTCTTCAACAATTATGAATTAATTACAAATATATTCGAAATGGTTAAAAACTGATAATTCAAATATTTAAAGATACACTAAAAAAAACTCAACGAGTATACTTGTTAATAGTTTGTGTGTTTTATAATCTGTTCGTTTCGGTTTTTTTCTGTACATTCTATTTGCGTAAGATTTTTTACTTAATGCGTAAAAGACACTTAAGGGTAATGTAATTGTGTGTTGTTTTCTTGAATGATTCAAGATGGCAGCAAAAAGTTCGGTAAAAGGTCAAAACGTGCCACGGAAACAGAAATTGTACTCTGTTGGATTTTCTACTGCTCTGTTGGTCCCGGAGAAAAATCCTGAGGTAAAAGTTTAAACTTCTTCTATTTTATTTATCTTCTTATTCAGAAATTTGGATGTCCTTATTCAGTTTCCTTAGTAGATTTGGGTGCCAGTATAAAAATAGCGTAATTCTTTCCGATGCATTTTTGCTGACAGACCGAAACACCTTTGAATCAAGAACATCCTCTCAAATAAATGGTTAGTCAGTGGTTAGTGGCTTTACTACTTTCACATGAAAAATACGCTGGTTGGACGAGAATGACCAAAAATAACTTAACAGTATTAATGTTATGCTGCTTATACAAAGCTTGCAGTAATTATCGTCAAACATACACATGTAAGCATTGTTTCCTTCAGGTTTTAGGCTGACAGAGGGGGAAACCGGGGGATGCATATGCTTGAAGGCAATTGTAACCTTAATCTGACTCGAAATCATAATAGTTGATCGTCCGCTTCCGATGCGAAAGGTCCCGGATTCGAATCCAGACTGTGTCATAAACCATAACACCAGTAATTTCCTAATCGGCGCACATCGGGCAATTCTATCACGAATAATCAGATTCATCACGGAAATACCCGAGTAGTTACGATTGGTAATTTCCATGTCAGACGTTTGGTATTAAAGAGAAGCTGGCTTCTTTTCTCATGGCGATGGATAACATCATTAATGAGGTGTCGAGAGAGATTGATAAAAGCTGAAAAAACTTATTTTCACAAGCGAGCTAAAATAAATTAGTATTAGCTATAGTATACTGAATATATATTTAGCAATTTAAAAGACACATTAACCCCATTAGCAGGACCAAAGAGAAAAAGGTACTCAAACCTTAAAACTTGAATAGAAAATATTCAAGCGATTTTTTTCCAAGTGGACTTTGGACTCTATAAAAATTAAATGACATTGGTTAGATTCTTTCTCTAAATTAAACTCATCAACATCACGTGGAATGTACTGATTATCAAATTTTACAAACTGAATAGTTAAAGTGACCCAGTCCTTTGATCTTCTCAGGTATAACAAGTAACCTGATATGTGTACCTAATTGTTTTATGGTGATGACTGATGACACGAGCGATTTTGCTCTTTGTATTTACTCAATAAGGATGCAATGTACTCATTAACTTCATGAACTTTTAACGAATAGAGAGCTACTACTAACCTAACCTAAATAAGCTATTGCAATTGAAGCAGCTAGAGCTCCTATTTCAACGTTGCATTTCTACGTACTGGCCAAAACACGTACGACATGCGTCTTCCTGCAAAATATGTTTTAACAAGACTATTGCCAAGCAATGAAAGTCCCCTACCGGTAGCTAATTGTAAAATTTAAGTATGAAAATGAACAAAGGGGAATAAACCAAAAATTAAGCAAGTGAGAGTTATGGTTCTTGTCCTCATTAATATCTATCCTCATGTAAAGTTTAATAATCATATCTCTTTTGATAATGGAGTTATGCTCCGGACAAAATTTAAGTATGAAAATTAACAAAGGGGAATAACTCAAAAATTAAGTAAGGCAGAGTTATTGTTCTTGTGCACTCCACTTCTCCTCATTAATATCTTTCCTCATGTAAAGTTTCAAAATCATATCTATTTTGGTATTGGAGTTATGCTTCGGACAAAAGTTAAGTAAGAAAATTAACAAAGGGTTATAACTCAAAACATTAAGTAAGGCAGAGTTATGATTTTTGTGCACTGCACTTCACCTAATTGATATCTATCCACATGTAAAGTTTCAAAATCATATCTCTTTTGGAATTGGAGTTATGCTCCGGACAAAATTTAAGTATGAAAATTAACAAAGGGGAATAACTCAAAACATTAAGTAAGGCAGAGTTATGATTCTTGTGCACTGCACTTCACCTAATTGATATCTATCCTCATGTAAAGATTCAAAATCATATCTCTTTTGGTAATGGGGTTCTGCTCCGGACAAAATTTAAGTATGTAAATTAACAAAGGGGAATAACTCAAAAATTAAGCAAGGGAGAGTTATGGTTCTTGTGCACTGCACTTCTCCTCATTGATATCTATCCCGGGTAAAGTTTCAAAATCATATCTCTTTTGGTAATGGAGTTATTCTCCGGACAAAATTTAAGTATGAAAATTAACAAAGGGGATTAACTCAAAAATTAAGTAAGGTAGAGTTATGGTTCTTGTGCACTGCACTTCTCCTAATTGATATCCATCCATATGTAAAGTTTCAAAGTCATAGCTTGCTTAGTTTTGAAGTTATGCTCCGGACAAACTTTTGTGACGAACTGACAGACTGACAGACTGACGGAGCGCAAACCATAAGTTTCACCGGTAGGGGACTAAAAATATTTCGTTTTAATACTAGTAGATGATAATAAATACAAACATAAATAAAACGTCCATACACTGTATTGAAAACTAAATTACAAAAAAATGTACTTTGATGTCCCCATCTGATGTACAATTTGCATGCGATACTTGCGGGGGGAAACATGCTTCATCTATGGAAGGCCATATATGGTTATTTTAATAACAGGTCGTGCAAAATAATTAACTTAATAATAGGCCAACTGAGTTCACTTTTTTTAGAATACTGAAAAAATGATGACTTCAGTGCTTTGATTTAATACAGTTTGATGTTTGGAAGTTAATAAAGCGCAATGATGGCACTAGCGGTTACAGTCTGGCACTCAGGTATCGCAGTAAATCATACACAACTATACCAAGACGTCACCGTGCAGTAACACCGGGAACTACTTTACACAGACGGCGTAAGAATACAGATTCGGCTATGACGGCAGATAGCGATGAAAGAAGTTCGGCACTTAGTAATGTCACTGAGAATTTAGAAGAGCCTTATTTGAAAGACAACTATGACTACGATGGTTTGTTGACATTTTGTCATTTTAATTTGATATTGACTAACCAGACAACTATAATTATGACGCATGACACGAATCTTACCTCTTTTAAACAACTAAAAGCTTCCGCCATTTTACAACCCAAAAGTAAAATTCCCCGCTCATCCCCGTGGATGGGGCCCTAGGTTTCAATTGACTGGTGAATAATAAATATAGTTGGCATGAATAATCTCTCGCGGAATTGCTACGAAGCGCTTTGCTAGGTCAACGGACATCTGATTTATATTACAGCTGAGGACCCTATAGAGCCTCCACAGTATCCGCATCTAGTACATATACCCGGCACATACTACCAGGAGTTATATCTGAAAGCATGTAAACAGTTAGCTATTCCGCATTGTTCCATGCTCTATAAACAGCTCGTCAAGGACACCATCATTGTAAGAAGGCAGCATCTAGGACCATATGGGATGAAGGCGTTTGCAACAGCTTTAGTGGTAGGAAACGTGTGGTACTATTATTATATCGTAAGCTCGGTTTGACAAAACAAAGAACGATGCAATGTTTTCGTTTAAGCCATTTGTAATTTGATCATATAATGTTTGCGACCGAATTTAGCAACACTTTCTATCGACTCTCGTAATATTTTTCCTGTTTACTAGTTTCACTACTTTTATTACTAGCTAAATTTACATTAACCAAAGACAATATCCGTCTAGTAAGATACATGTAACCTGAGTTGGAACCCCTCCTCCCATAATTATTTTGGTCACATGGCATGGCCGCAATGATTACAGCGTCCGATAATGGTTTATACCTGGAGAGACGTTGGTAATTCATTGGCGGTTACAATGATTCGCGCACGATTTGTTTCTTCAATTACTATTTCTTCTTTGTCTTGCCCTACTCGAGGGCATTGTCATAAGCGATAATCAAAGTCACAAGCAAGCGGTTTTTATTCATACAAGTTTATTAAACGGATCCAACCGTGTGTCTGTGATCAAAGTACAAATCTGAAATTTAAGCTTCCTTGATTTATATTTCAGGAAATGCTAGGTGTCCATACACTAGACTTGACAGATAATGCTCTAGAAACAAAAGGTGCTCAATACCTAGCTGAACTACTTGCTGAAAATAGTTTTATAAAACATTTGGTAAGTGTTAAATGAATAAAAAAGATTACATGTATATAACGATTGAAACACTTCTGAAAAAACTACTTCAAATTCAATAAAAAGCCAAAGTACACAAGTATTTCAGCGGATCTCATACTAACATTGTTGCCAAAATGCCAAGGTTATGACCTGCTGCGAGCAGGTATCTAGTCTAGACCACAGAGTCACAAATACAGAAAATCAATTCAAATGTAGAATTCAAACTAAACTAACAAATTGTTGTTTCACTTGCAGGTTTTATCCGATAACCACCTGGGATGTGATGGAGTTCGTCTTCTTGCTGACGTCATCAAGAAAACTGATAACCTGACGTCACTTGATTTAACTGGCAAGTATTGTAGTGCGCGTGGGATAACATGAAAGGCGGGGACAATGATATAGCCCACATAGGTGGTTTACCAAGTGTGCACGATTTAGCCTATCATTGTTGTTTTAGTATAGTATTGGTCATATGTGTTTTCTCAACAGTAGGCAACTCCGGACAATGTTTGTAAATATCACATTAATATCCTGTGCGCACAATTTCTTGTGGAAAGTATCATTTGGACATGTGATGCTCGTTGGTTTTATAAATATTAAGAATGAATTTCGTACTTGGAGATCACTACCTAATCATTTAAGATCGGTTGTTTTGTTCTTTCCGAGTGTATGACAAGAAAAGTCCGTTTCAAGTAAAATAAAGCCAAACCTGAATATCAATCCGTTTACTATTATTATTATTATTATTATACCATATTTATATAGCCCTTTTTTCATGTATACACACGTTCAAAAGTGCTGTACAGTCCCGACTAATACATGTTTAAAACAATATACAATGTACATAAAATATACAAAAACATTTTTATCAACGCTATTTAGTCTCCCATCATATCGTATCATATTGCCGAAACGAAATGCAATATTAAACTTAGGAGACATGGTATATAGAAATACTTTGCTACAATAGGTTAGTGGTGTACAACGATTTGATTATCTGTAGGGGTATTAACTGAATGTAAACCTCAACTAGGACAAGGATAACGTCAAGTACCATTACCACATGTCCTTAACCCTTAAAGGAATAGTGATACTTCCTTTAAAAGGGGGATGACTCACAGATGACATAAAGTTACTATCATCATATGAGTTACAAAGGTCGAAGAAATAACATACTTTCTTCAAGACCTTGCCATAAAGGTCGAAGAAATAACATACTTTCTTCTAGACCTTACCATAAAGGTCGAAGAAATAACATACTTTCTTCTAGACCTTACCACACTTTGAAACGGGACTCTACTTAACCCAGTAGACGGGCGTCTACTTAACCATGAACTTCAGCATGAATAAGCTATAGTAAAATAATGCGTTTTCAGGGCTTTCTTGAAGGACGGGAGTGTTTTACTGTCTCTGAGCGCTGTTGGCAGTGCATTCCAGAGTTTCGGTGCAGCAGCTGTGAAACATCGGTCACCGTAGGTCACAGTCCTCGTCCTTGGCACAACTAGAAGAACAGAATCATTTTGAGACCTTAGCTGTCTTTGTGGAGTATATACTTCCAACATACTTCTGATGTAGCCAGGCGATTTTCCATGTAGTGCTTTGAAAACATGAGTCAAAACCTTGTACTCTACTCTGTACTGTACAGGCAGCCAGTGAAGATCCTTTAGTACAGGAGTGATGTGATTGTAACGCGGTGTCCGTGTGATGAGGCGGGCAGCTGTATTTTGAATAATTTGTAGTTTATTCAGAATGATTTTCGGGGTGCCACATAATAATGAATTGCAGTAATCTAGTCTCGATGTTACTAAAGAATTAATCAGGGATTTTGTTGCATCAACAGTCAAATATTGTCTGATTTGACCTATTTGTCGGATCTGTATGAAACACGACCTTGAAACAGAGTTTACATGTTTATCCATGTCCAAATGTGAATCCAACATTGCACCAAGGTTTCTCACCATCGATGATGGTTTGATTACAGCGTCGCCAACTGTCACTGTGAGATTCTCAGCTGTGCTGGCATTCCGTTTTGGTACAAACAGGATTACCTCTGTTTTGTCAGCATTTAGTTTCAGCAAATTATCTTTCATCCAGTACAAGATATCCTTCAGACAAGCTTCAATTCTTTGCAGAGTTTCATCCCGCGAGACACAATCTTTTGGTTTGAACGCCATATATAATTGTGAGTCATCAGCATAGAAATGATGTTGCAATTGATGTTTTCTACAGATTGCACCGACTGGTTTTGTGTACATGATGTAGTTCTTTGGACCAAGCACAGATCCCTGTGGTACGCTGTAGTTCATAAGTACAGGTTTTGAAAGCTCTCCATCTATACAGACAGTCTGGTAGCGGTCACACAAATAGGATTTCATCCACTCTAATGGCTTGCCTGTTATACCGAAATGATTTTTAAGTCTGCCTAGAAGAGTGTTGTGATCAATGGTGTCAAATGCTGCAGACAAATCCAGCATTACAAGGACCGTAGCTTTATTCTGATCTAGAGAGCAAAGGATGTCATTTTGCACACGAAGAAGAGCCGTTTCAGTAGAGTGAAATTTTCTGTATGCTGACTGACGTTCTTCGTGGAGACCATGTAGTGCTAAATGCTCTTCCAGTCGAGCATCGACTACCTTCTCAAGAACTTTGGAAATGAAGGGTAAGTTTGACACAGGTCTATAATTTTTCAGTACATTTTGATCAAGGCCTGGCTTCTTTATCAGTGGTCTTATTCTGGAGCTTTTAAAAGCATTGGGTACATAAGCACTTTTGAGTGATGCATTGAATATTCTTGTCAATAGTGGTAGTAGTTCATTCAAGCAATCCTTCAACAGCCATGTTGGTATAGGATCAAGTTCACATGATTTACTAGGTGATTTATTTATCAGTTTTCGGATTTCATCCTCTGATGTTGGAGAAAATTCGGACAGTTGCTCTTCTTCGAAAGGAGTTTCGAATTCAACACTGTCGTTTTGTTGGTTTGACTGAATACTGGTGGCTATTTCGGTACGTATTGCTTCAATTTTGTTAATGAAGAAGTCACTGAAGTCCTGTGCAAGCATTTTAGCAGGTTTACCAGTTGGTAACACAACTTCTTTTTCTTCACCCATCAGATGTTTAGTTATCTTGAATAACCCTTTCTGATCACGACCACAGGCTTCTACCTTATCTGTGTAATAGGATACTTTGGATTGTTTCAACATTTTGTTGACTACCGAACATTGATTCCTATATATTTCATGATCTATTGTCAATTTAGATTTTCGCCATTTTCGCTCAAATTTTCGTCTCAGATGTTTAGCGTCATGTAGATCTTCAGTGTACCACGGACTTGAGGGTCTTAATACTATGGTTTTGGATTTTAGGGGCGCATGTTTGTCAATTAGTGATGAAAGCCCATGGGTATATACCTCAACTAGTTCATCAATGTCTGATATATGCAGTCCACTTTCCAAAATATCTGAGGATTCGATGTCTTTTTTGAATTCATTAATGTCAATAGATTTTAACTTTCTTAGATTCACTGTTTTTCTTATAGGTGCAGGTTTAGCAGCGCAAGCTTTAAAAACTACTGCAAAATGATCACGAGAGGTTTTTCCACTGCTGTCGGGTAGACCAGGATCAGATATTTCTACATGTGAGACAGAAGTGTCAGTGTCTCTTGTGATTACCACATCCAATGTGTGGCCAGCCACGTGGGTTGCCCCAGTAACGTGCTGTCGCATGCCACAAGATTCAAGAATACTTGTGAACTTTACAGTGTCTAAATTCATTAGGTTGTCAAGGTGGATGTTCAAATCCCCAACAACTATGATGTTACTTTCTGATGTTACAAGTTTGGCCAGAAAGGATGGCCATTCATTTTCCAGGAAAGTACTAGTTTTAAGGCCATTTTTACTAGTTGGTGGTGGTCTATACGCAACAGCTAGACGCAGAGAATAGTTCTTAATGGATACAGTGCATTCCATGTGTTCAAAAGTAGTAAAAACCTTATCATTAGTAGAAGTTAGTATTTGAATATCTAAAGAAGTTTTGTACACAACTGCAACTCCCCCACCACGTCCACAGCGAGGAACATGTTTTATTTTGTAACCACTAGGAACAAGCTCAGCAATGCAAGACTTATCGGAGGGTCCCCCCAGCCATGTTTCAGTTACAGCAACAATATCATAATCATTAGATGATATGTAATCTGAAAGGGCAAGACTCTTGTTTTTGACTGACCTTGGATTTATACAACACACCTTTATATAAGTTTGGCCTTTGCAAACAGTGATTGAATCGCATTTGATCTTAGTTAAATCATGATGTTGGGAACTATTTTCGTTTTCATGATTAGTTCTGGGATTTTCAGGATTGGTGTTAGGAGATAAAGTACAAATAGGTACTATAGTAGGTATTTCTTGGGGAAGTGTCTGAATGTTTTTTAAATTTACACCATCATTCAAGTCCCATGTTCGTTTATTCTGACCCCCTCTAGTACCCCTAAACTTAAGTATTCCTAACTGTTTAAATGTTGCCAATGTATGGGTATCAGGTTTTGTAGGTGATAATTTCCCAATCTCATACAGGCTATACCTATTGTATTGTATAATCCCTGGTATACATTGGGTCATTTTTGCCTGAGGCAAATGCACCTTTATATTTTCAGTTAAATATTGTACAAAATTGTAAAATATTTACACAAAACTCAAAATTTTACAAAATCTACAAACAATTACAACACAAAAATTACATATATACAAAAAGAATACTTCCATAAACATTCACAGCAAAATCTACAGCAATCACTGCAGTATTTCTGTTGATTTAATCCACAAATGACAGAGCACAAAATGTTGCAGCCTACACTTGGCGCATTCACACTAGTAAATCGGACGGTCACTGAATCGTTTTGTGTTGATAATTACCATAGCTGAGCCACAAGTTACTGTATCATTGATAAAGCTCTAATTATGGTGACCCCTGACTTTTATCAAATGACTTTGCTAGGGTTCGAAATATTACGGAAAGAATGTCCAAAACGTTTTGTTTATCGGAATCACCCCTACGCCATCACTGATCATCAGGCCGGATGGGGGCAACTAGTCTAGAACTAAAAACTATTCCTTAATCTATCCAACAAAAACACAGCTTATTTTAATGTACATGTAATGGTCTATTGTTCTTCCTATGCATGGTGTTTATCATTATTCGCTGGTTTAGAATGAGAAGGTCGTAAGTACGTACGACCTCGGAATCACAAGGCACATTTTCATGTTTAACGGAATGTGTCATGTTGACAAAACTGAAGTAAACAGTTTGATTTACCATAGGTAAAGAGTAATTTTCAGACAGTTAATTCTGGTTATGTAAAAATATAGATTTGGTACCTACAACCTTCTCATTCTAAGCCAGCGAATTGTAAAACAAATGATTTGTTTTTTATCAGGGAATTGTTTAGGTGATCATCACATTGAAGCTGTACGCCCGATCATTGAGGTACGTACAAATTGTACCGTTATATTCACTTTTCTTGTTACCGTTGAAATATAGCAGGCATTATAGAACCTATAATTATAATATAATTGGATTTATAGATATATATTTTATTCATCCTCCAATTTAGGAGAGCATATAAATAACGTTATACATACAGTCAAACAAAACATGGCATACAATACAATACAATACAATACAATACAATACAGTACAGTGCAGTGCAGTGCAGTGCAGTGCAGTGCAGTGCAGTGCAGTGCTTTATATGTACACTTTACATGAAATGACATCTTTATATATGTCACTGTTGTTTTCACTGAAAATCACCATAATCCATTGAAAGCATATAATAAAACAAAATTGTTGAAACTATAATTTAGACAGTATGAATCACCCTGAAGCACCCTGAATCAATTATTAAAACGATAATAGTGTATACATTTGTTTATCATGTATATAATTTAAGGAAACATCTAACTTGAAAACCTTGAACTTATCTCATAATGATCTCGGTGAAAATGGTGGAAGAATTTTAGCGGAAGCATTATGTAAGTAAGCTTTAATAGTGTCAATGAAATCTATTAATATAGCAGATGTTTTCATGATCGCGGCCATCTTGTTTCAGTTTGACGTTTCATTTATGGTACAGGTCTGTATGTTAACGATGCCATTGTGACATCTGTTTACAAGCGTATGTGAAATAAGTCCATAACCACAGATTCTTAGTAAAAAGAAGTCACACTTACTTAAAAGGTTTATTTTAATTACATAAACGGAGTAAATAGTCAAAGATTAAGAAAGTCATTTCTTCAAACTTCATATTTTAAACATGTTTCGATTCTTACATCACATGTAACTTCGTGATCATATATATTTTATTTGTTCGATTTCCTAGCACATACGGACACTTTACAGCATCTCGATATCAGCTGGAACCATTTAAGACGAAAATGTATTATAAAGATAGCAGAAGTGCTGGCAGTAAGTATACTAATAGACACTTCGAATATAGTTACTAGTATAGTACGATAAACAATGTCTATGTTATAGCAGTAATACTGGAGTCAATCACAATAACAGCGTTGACAAGTTCTTTCTTCGAGAATGGACACGACATAATTGGGCTTTTCTCTTTTGTAGTAGAGCTATTTATATGGCATTATGTTACAGTAATTAACATTAATCGTTTGCATTCAAAAGTTTAATGATTTGTAAACACAAATAATTCAAAAAGAAAAAAAAACTTAACTATATATCTGTTTCCGTATACGAAAGTTTGTGTTTTTTTCTTTTTGAATTATTTTTTCAATGACACAGTTTCCTGTGTTTAAAACAGCATCATTGATGTTGAGCTTGCAAACTCCATCGCTCTATCGTAATTAAGGCATTGAACTAATTGTGACGTCGAGCGGTGCCTTCGCCAATAAATCAGTGAAACAAAAAGTTCTCTACAATGCACCGCTTTCAACCAAATAAAGATTAGTTTTTATACATAATTGGCAATCCAGACTTTGCAATTTTCAACATTGTGTTTGTTGAACAGAAGAATTCTAGCTTGCTGTATTTGAATATGTCTTGGAATGGTCTACACACCACGGGATGTTCAGCTTTCGGGAAAGCGCTAGAGAAGAACACCACACTGACAGAACTAGACGTGAGTAATAACAGAATAGACGGCAAAAGTCTGGGCAAGTTGGTAAATGGACTCAAGAAAAACAGAACACTGACAACAATTCGTGTAAGTCATGTCTAGTTTTTTCTCCTTGGTTTTCTATACTTCCATACCCGGCCATAGAATTAGCAGTGTCCGTTTTGTTTATTGGCGTATTGGCATAAACCAGTTTCTGTTCGTCGCCTGAAACTTTAGACACTGGGTAAAAGTATAAACGTATCCAAGAAACAATGTAGACCTAAAATACATAACAACAAGCCAACTACTAACCCAGAATGCAACTGGGAAATTATAATTAACAAATCACCAGTTATTCCATATTACATTTACGAATACCTTTGTCGTTGTTGTTTTTTTAAAATTAATGCTAAATGGAAACATTTTGCAAATAGACATAAAGTCCATTTTTGTTATGGAGACATTGAGTTTAGCAAAGTTGGCCTGTGAAATACTCATGTAGTAAAAGAAGTTCGTAAGTAATGCTACTAGGAGTAAGATCAAACAAAGACAAAATGGAATTCATCTTCCACAACATTCATAAAACAAATTACACATTTTCCTATTTCGCATTCAGTGATACGAACCCGACCATCTTCATTGTGTATTTACAATTGGCCAAACTTTAATATGATTTGTTTTATGGACGTTTAGTGACAAAATGCTGTCGAGAGACGGAAGGGAAAAGAAATATAGCAACATGCCCTTTAGTGGCCGTACATTTCACACACAGTTGCAAGAAGTTAGAAGAAGACCAAATCCCTTCTCCAGGCAGCACTTTCTTAATCCTCCAAAAAGAAGGATAATAATTGATCCCTAACCCAAGAAGCATAGATTGAATTAAACTTTGTTGTTAATTTTGTAATTTGTACTTTAATCATTGGTTGTTTCTCTTCAGGTTGGACAGAATCCTTTGAACCATCATGATGCTCTAGCGATGTTAACATTCATCCAAGTTACTCCAACAAGTGCACTTAAAGTGCTGGATATGAAGGTATACGAAGCATTCGTAACTACTCGGGCATTTCCGTAACTGAGAAATACGCACTTTCGTTAGACAAATGTCGAGGACTTCCGATTGGTTTACGAGGCTGTTGCTCATATTTGTTACGATACTCATTTGTGAAAACAAGCTACGTATGTCGTTTTTAAAAATACTCGTACATAGCAGCTGAAACTTTGTCATTAAGAGGTCAAAAATATAAAAAAAATTGTACGGGGAATTCTAAACACTTAAATAAACCAGCAACGAATTTAGCACTAAACAGCTGTAAAATAGTTGTCGAAATGTCGAAAGCCAAAGTCCGACCGAAAAACCTAGTTTTAGCAATGTACAATTAAAGAGGAGTGACATAGATATAGTTAATTTTTGGGTTTACTCAAAAGTTGGACATTGTGCCGTGTAATTGTAATGTTACATTTAGTATGTGATGAGTGTTTATCTTTTCTGTGCTCGGCTATTTTAAAAGTGCTGTCTTTCCTGTCCGTTGTTCTATCATATGTTGGAGCTATGATTGTTAAAAAACAAATAACGTTATTAGTTCAAGATGTTGTTATTCTTCTTTAACAGAATATCAATGTTGAAGAGATATTTACTGACATGTTAGATGAGATACATGATGATGGCGATAGAGATATAACGGTGATACATGGTGACGTACTGGGCACCAATCTGAACATACCAGATATAGATGAAGGATGTCTCCTAGAGTATGATTCGTGGTCAGTAATCAACCAACTTGGTGAAGTTCTTGGAATAGATATATACAACATTCTTAAGGGTAATATATTGTTTTATTTATATGGATGTGGTAAGAATATATGTAGTAAAACTTCGTTAAGACGAGCATCGTTATTACGAGCACCAGGCTTATTTCAAACAAAATTTCAAAGTCCTTGCGAATTTGCTAAATATAAGTTGTATTACTTATATCACACCGCTATGTCGAGCTCCCGGTTTATTTTGATCATTTGGCTTGTCCTGATGAGTCCTCGAGATAATGCAAAGTTTTGAGTATTTTGAACTGCGACACAATTGTGTAAACCACATACAGTAAACCTCAATAACATGGCCACTTTTAGTACCTTTGTTGTTCTTGCTTGTGTGTGCAGATATCGCTGGCTTAGAATGAGAAGGTCGTAAGTAGCAGCAGCAGCAGCAGCAGTAGTAGTAGTAGCATTGTGACCATACGATTTAGATGCAATATTCAGCTAAATTAATAGATATGTATATTAGGATGTTGTGTTTCCTGTCGAATATTGTGAGTACTTAGTCAGCATCCTAACTACATTAAAGTAGTGCAAACATTTGAAATATTCCCGTTTTTGCAAAATAAAATGTTAAAACAGCTCTCAAGTTTTCGTAGTTCCTCTTTGCTAATTTTGTTTTGTCACCTTATCCTAGAGTTCAGGCAATTAGTCCGATAGCTGAATTGTGTTATTTCGTGCCCTTATTTTATATCATTTAGAAGAGAACATTGTACACGGAGTATACGTGTAGAGTATTGGTACATTACCATGTTTGCATATTAACAGGGCTTTCTGACGTGATTAACCTAACTCCGGACCAAATGATGGAAGCTTTGGAGGTAGGATTTCCTTCAGACAATAGTACCTACTTAAACAAAACATGACATATTTCAAAGAACTATCTTGCTGTGGTATTATTGTAGAGTCATCGATAGTTATTCCGTAACATCGAACCTCCAGTCACCTTTCTAGAGACTCTTGATAGCGTTATACATTTTTGTACCACTATAATAATGTTTAAATAAATACATGTATGATAGTTAAGCCGCACCTTATTCCTAATAGTAGCCATCACCATACAAGTTATTGAAATAGAAAAGACAATGTACATCTTTTTTAAAATCTGTGGACCAAGCAAAGGGGAAATACTGGTACCACTTTATTTCGACGTTCGCAACATCGGTCACCAAACGAGCATGCCCGGACATTTCGCACGCTATGAACCAAGCAAATTGGGAAACACCGTTACCATTTTATCTCGACGTTCGCAACATCGGTCACCAAACGAGCATGTCCGGACCTTTCGCACACTGTGAACCAAGCAAATTGAGAATTTATCTCGACGTTCGAAACATCGGTCACCAAACGATCATGCCCGGACCTTTCGCACACTGTGAACCAAGCAAATTGAGAATTTAGCTCGACGTTCGAAACATCGGTCACCAAACGATCATGCCCGGACCTTTCGCACACTGTGAACCAAGCAAATTGAGAATTTATCTCGACGTTCGAAACATCGGTCACCAAACGATCATGCCCGGACCTTTCGCACACTGTGAACCAAGCAAATTGAGAATTTATCTCGACGTTCGCAACATCGGTCACCAAACAATCATGCCCGGACCTTTCGCACACTGTGAACCAAGCAAATTGAGAAACACTGGTACCATTTTATCTCGACGTTCGAAACATTGGTCACCAAACGATCATGCCCGGACCTTTCGCACACAATGCGGACGCACTACTGCTAGACGACATTTCATCATATTTTGACTAAGTTATATTGTTTGTATTTTCAGGTTCTGCAGAATCCACTTAGTAGAAATTGCACAAGTATTCTGGCACATCGACTTCCTAGAGACCACACTGGCTCGTTAATATTCAGGTACGCCGAGTATTGTAACGCTATGCCTGAAACCTCGCAAAAACACTATCCCTTTAAAAAAATATGTTGCCACTATTTTCAGATTCGTCTTTATTACACAATTAACCATAATTAAAGTAAGATCAACAAAATGACAAAAACAGCTTTCAAGTGACTATGGTCTTAAAATTAGGCCATACCAAATCGTATTTTCGTTTAGCGTCCGTCCTAATCTAACTATCCTGAGACAAAAAACAAAACATACGAAAAAAAACTAGTCATAATGACTTCTATCATCATCATTATAAATGTATACATATGGCTAATAAATATAGCTATTGTCATTTTCAATCATAATAACTTACTGAAATAACTTAAAACTTGTTTGTGTATAAGCTACTGCTGTGTAGGGGTTGGGTTCATGATGGTGAATAAGTATGATGGGTATGAAAGCAATATATCGATGGAGTTTGAAGAAACGATTTGGAACGGTCTTATCTAGTTTGTCGTACTTGTTTTGTAAGCCGCCAAATTGGCTTTGTATACTATCACATAATTGCTCACGTTCGCATTTGTGATTCCAGTCAACCGAATGAAAAACAAACTTCCGTTGATCACCATGGAAACCATTCACAGCGAGACTTGGAACTTCCGGTGTCACGTGATGACGACACTGATGACGTAGACGAGTGTGTTCATATCGAAACAGAAGAAGAAATAATCCGTAACCATGTGTATAAAGTGTTTACAAGAAAGCTTGCAGGCAGTACGAAATACAAGCGTGATTTAGAAAGAACGAGTCAAGATGGCAAAAGCCTTCTAAAGCAGTTAGTTCTTGAACGATTGGAAATTATTCGTTGATGTTTGTACGTAAAGTATATGAAAACAGAACATATTCGACGTTTAAAAGTCGAGGAGCAAGAATGACATTCATCGACGAATGTTTCTGATTCGACTGATCTTTGTACTGATGTTTCTGATTTCATTCATCTTTTTACTGATGTTTCTTATTCGACTGATCTGCACTAGTTCTGATGTTTACCAAGTTCCCTAGAACGATTAATTCTCATGGCTGATGACTTCAGCTTTAAATTATCAATTGACACTTGACAAGTACATTGTATTATCACATTATCATGTTTTCCGCCAGGGTTGCTAGCTGACACACGCCTTGGTACATTAACCACAAAAACACGGATCTATTCAAGTATAATTAAACAAACAATTAAAATGTTATCGAAATATCTAACTAGTTTAGTAAGGTATCCGCTTTAAAATTGATTGCACTTGTAATTGTGATGCATAAACTGTGATTACATTTTAACGCATATAGAACATGGATCGATGCACAATGAGATACGGATGCTGGAACTTCATAATATCTGTCCAGATATCAACCACATGTTTGGTAAAGTCATTGACGTACGTTACGTGCGTATACAATTATTATGCAAAAACTGCAAAGTTTGCAAAATTCAAAAACCATGAGGTCGACTAATTTTAGATTCAGTTAAACATGTTTCGTTTCTTGGACCATTTCCAAGAAATAGGGCGGTAGGGTGGGAAACTGTTTGCAATGCATTTTCTTTAAATGCATTTGTATTTTCATCGAAAGTTTAACAAAAACGAAAATATAATAATCATGTAACATGACTATGTTATTGTTTGATATTACTATAAACAAATGTATGTCCATTAGTGTAAATGTAGCAGACATAAAGTAGACCCCAGTATATATTGGGTAGGGAGGATTAAGTTTCTATCAAGCCAGTCCGCTTAATTAGCTCAGTCGGTAGAGCACGAGACTAGTAGTCACTACTGATCTCGGGATTGTGGGTTCGAATGACTAATAGTCTTTCGGGTGAGACGTTACACCGATGTCCCTTGTATGGGTGCTATACACCAGGCATGTAAAAGAACAAGGGATGCTTCTGGAATCGGGACATCTTCTGTATCATGCACTATCCCCAAAAAACGAATAAGTACTAAAACTCTTCTGGGGACCTCGCCCATATGGATTATCTGGCGGCGATGATAAAGAAACGATTAAAATCGGGAAACAAGTTTCTATCATGTGCGTGGATGACTGGCCAGGTGATGCCGGCGTTCTTGTATGTCTCCGACTTAAAAGGTTAAACACTACCGTAATCTAAATTGCCAACATGGCACGATTTTCTTATGGAAATTGATTAGCTAAAATGCGTATATATACATATACATCGATGGCTTAGAACAGGAAGGTCGTAACTACCAAATCGATATATTGAGAAAACAAGAGAAAACTATCTGTAATTTACTCTTTACTTATGGGAAAACACGTTTTTAAAACTTCATTTTGGTCAACATTACAATTTCTGATTTTCATGAAAATAGGCTCATAAGATGCGCCTTGTGATGCTCATTCTAAGTATGAATCTTAAAAGGTCGTAAGTGGCACTTACGACCTTCTAATTCTAAGCCATCGACATGTATTCATACACAACAGTCGAGGAGCTGGTTAATTTATATATTATGCACTATACGAGTTATGAGTACATATGTAACTAGTATGTTTATGTTTCACAACAAATCTGTGACGTTTTGTGGTTAAACCCGGACAAACCATATATGGTGTAATGACAGATAATGGATATAAAAGGACAATGACTTAAGTTACAGAGCATTGTGCGCATCTACGAAACAACAAGCGTTTCCAGGGTAAGTTCCTCTTTTTAATATACTGTTTGCTTTCATTAACAATATTGAATGGTTATGAACTTAGTACATTGTACTTGAGTTTAAGTGTTTACTCAAAGTGTTATTAACTTTAAAATACAATTTATTGCAACAGTCAGGTACGAAATGCTACATATGGTTCTATTAATGAGATGAAACTATGCATAATAGTAAAAATTGAGCCATTTTATCAATAATATGTGTATTCAAAATAGCAGTCTCAGTTAAGCAAAAAACTACATTTTTCGTGGAAATTTGGCCATGTCGTCCACACTGGTAACAACGTTTCATTGAAAAAAAAATTGAAAAAAAACTGGAAATTTAAGAGAACTGAAATTTCGGAAAAAAATCATTTTTTAAATTTCTTTTTCAATGATAACGTTACTGTTACCTGTGACCGCCCATGCACACGTTTTAATTGCATTATTCTTCTGCTTAGGACGACGTGCTGCTATTACATCAAGGTATCAACATGATGACAATGTACGAACTCATGATACTACTTATAGCTGGGAGCATGGCTTCATCTGTGCTTAAGGGTGAAGTGTTTGAACGAGAGGAGTTCATTAAAGATGAAAATGAAAATGGTGCAGGTAAGAACACTTTGAAGAAAATACCTAATATTTTTTCAGACGATATTATTTCTGTTGCAAAAGTTTTTTTAAGTAAGGATCAAGAATTTTTATATCTTACCATAATTTTTTTTTAATGTCTTTGAAATTGAAGGATATGTTATTATATGCTCACTGGTATATAACATATCAAGCTTAACCATAGCATATCTACTGAATTTCAAAAGATATAGTTGGTATTCACATCCTGATCTTGAAAACTAATCTTTTTTAACTTAACTGGGCCTGGTCTAGGGGAAGCTTTCATGAAGCCATGAGGCATTTGTTGACGGGAAATTTCGTTTGTATTAAATGTTAATTCCACACCACCAATGAGGATTTCCTCAGTGGTACCTGAAGCCTTGAATTCACGTACATGTATACTACACATGTTTTACAATTGTGTCGCATTCACAATGAAAATGTGTCTTCACAATAGTTTCACTTTTCATACCCAGTGAATCCAAGGGGACAGTTAATCTGGACAAATGGCCGCAAACACGACACAACTTCCGGCAATGTGGCATTTTCAGCTACCTTAACAGAACAAGTAACAAAAGCTGGAAACAGTCAACACCTTAAGTATAACAAGGTATGGCTGAATGATGGGGATGCATACAGTTCACTCACAGGAATATTCAGGTAAATAAAACACATAGAAGTGGAATAGAAATGTATGCGTAGTTAAAGGGACTTAACTCCATTCCGATGATAAAAACATGCTTTGCAGACATTTTAATCACAAAATTATGTTTTACGAATAAATAAAGTATTCTTACAACTTGCATTACGATCAACGGCTCTATTGATGAAAACTGCCGAACATGTTTTACCGTCCGTTACGGATTTTCTCGGCATTTTTAAAAACACTCCAACTCAACCTTAATCATTATATCTTACTGCGTTTAGAATTAAGGGATAAAAAAGGTAACAAACCGACGTTATGCGCTTACTTTCTTCTAGATAAATAAGTCCAGATTCTTAAATAAATGTGAAATAAATGTTCGGTCAAGCCAAAAAATAGGATTTTAAGAGAATTTTTTGATACATTTTGCACTTGAGTTGACTCCCTTTAAAAGAACAGAGAAGTTCAGAACATGCATACATGTACATAACATTTGATAAAAAAGAAGTGACACTGTTGACAGTTCTGGTCTCTTTTTTAACAATTTTTAAAACTGTTATGCATGTAATTGAAAATGGTATACTAGTATCTAAGAAATGAACGCCTTTCAGATAGGTTTTGTAATACATGTATTTCATTTCATAATTGAAGAGTAATTGTAAAGAAATGCATTACATTGTAATTTAATAAATTAATTTGCGTGAAAATAATTAATTATTTTGCATTATTCGTGTATATCAAAGCAAAATGTGATTTAATGCTCTATTTTAGCAATGTAATTGTAATTCATTACATTCTCATGTAATTCATCTCTTGTTTGGTATACATACCAAATTACATGTATAACCCTTGTTTGAACAGGGCCCCGAAATGCGGTGTATATTCCTTCTCATTTTCTGTCGCGGCCGACTTTAACAACTTTGTGAAAGCCAATTTGGTAGTGCAAACTGGAGCCAACACAGCAAGCGCCGTAGACGGTGCTGTAGCAACAGGTATGTGTGTGGATATCGCTGGCTTACAATGAGAAGGTCGTACGGTAGACGGTACTCATTACGGCCTTTATAAGGCTGGTACATATTTAGACTAACCATCACGATGCGCTTCTTATTCATTTATGTGTCTATTTTTATGAAAATCGGAATTTGTCATGTTGACCAAACTGAAGTAAAATACAGCTTGTTTTACCATAAGTAAAGAGTAACTTTCGGACAGATTGTTCTTGTTTTATCAATCAAAATATCTATTTTGTACTTACGACCTTCACATTATTAGCCAGCAATATGTCGGTATGTATAATCATGTTAATGTTTTACTCACCTTTAAAGCCGTAGCGACTAGTTATGACTTCGTAGGTGTGCCTTGGGGAAATACATACAATGATTAACGTAGACCTACTCTAGAATTGGTTGAGTTTTGTTTGATATTTCGACAAAGGCCTCGGCAAAAATAAATAACAAAGGGAAACCAATCATAGAGAATCTAAGAAGTTTCCAACCTGAAATTCTTCAAAAATGTTTGAGCGATTTCTGCAATTTCTGTCCAGACACGATGCACAATCACGTGGTTTATTGATGTGATTTACTAGCACAACACCCAAAAGTGACGCCATAGACCATTGTACTGAGCACTGGTCAAGTTTCAAACTTTGGAAGATTGGGGTCTTGAGTAAAGAGCAATGGAGTTAGAGAAAAACTGAACAAATAGGGATGAAACATGCGACCAGATACAATATATCACGTTTCGCACGATCTAACAGCTACAATACAAGATAGTCTGGCAGAAATTTAGTGACAATTTATGAAATGGTCAGTTTTTGTTACACTATTCTTATAGTTTATCTAATCTCAAACCAAGACGACAAACTTTATAAGTATACATGTACGTAGTAATAGCCGCATTGCTTGTAGTCCCACACAACCTTTGGTGTGTTTTATGGCAGTGACACTTAAATGTGCTTATGGTAGTTAACATGTATGACAGATTTGAAATAAAGGCCTTGTAAAGGTGGACTTTGGAAAATATTCAAGTTTCAATTACTTTAAAGTTTTGGTTAACATTTGTCACTACGGCAGACAATAGACGGGCGGACGAACAAACCAACGAACAATCACTAGATGTCTCTACTATTAGGATGTTAAACTGTATTGATAGATCTACATGTATTGATTTATAGTTCACCGAACTTCTTTGTCCAATTAAAAGCCAGGGATTTTTTCGACCACTTATTCATTTATTTTGTGCGATGGACTTTATTCATTTATTTTGTGCGATGGACTTAAAAGCTATTAGTAAATCTGTTTATTAGGACAATTTGGCTGTTTCCTAATATGGAAAACTAGACCTGTCTACTCTGAGACTCATAATTTTTACTGTTATTCTATCAGCAATTTATAATCTGCTTATATACCTTTTCACTCACATTACTCCATAAATAGGCATGTTATTATTGGCATACAAAGGCATTGGAAAGCTCACTAAAAGTTGGCGGGTAAACTATAAGCCGGTTATAGATCACATATTAGAATAATAAACTATTTATAACATATTATCTATAACCTGCTGTATTCATATTTACAATAATTTCGTCCGTGACGTACATATATCAATCAATGTTAATGGTATTTTTATTTACAGCCAACCATTGCAGTTATTGCTTCAAAGGGCGTCATGCCCAGGGAACTAACACCGCCATTGTTCACTTGCACAAGGGTCAACAAGCCTGGATTGAGCTAGATGCGGAGTCATCTACATACGACGATCCAAATAATTCATACAACAGTTTTAGCGGCTTTCTCCTTTATACACGGGAGTAAAAGCATCTTCTCGTGCATCATGTGACACGTCACGTGACCCGTCAGGTTTCTTTCAATCAACATAATTATATTTATAGAAAAATAAGACAATTAAGATGTATGTTGAACACGCGCAAGTCAAACATTTTGTTGTCTTGAGTCAGATGTAAATCCATTTTGTACCAATCGCTGTCTGTATCGAAATGACTAGTACCAGCTTTCATGTTTTTTGTTGAATTTTCATATAAGAAATAATATTTTCAAGACAATCTTTGAGATAGGAAGGGTCGACTTTATGTCGCCTATTTATCATTATTATAACTTTATTATCATTATTCCTGTCACTAATAAACTCTAAGCTTTCAAACTATACAAAAAGTTATTGCATGACGTTTTGCTTGTACTTGACTTCAGCGTAGTTATCATTGAAAATTACAAATGCATCTCACTTTATGACTGATTTTTCCCAAAATTCAAGTCTGCAGTGTGTCATTCATTGCGGAGCGAGTATTTGCTTGCTTTTGCTTTTTTGCAAACTTTATTTTTGGGGGTGTGGAAGGTTCATTCTTTGTCAGTCTCATCGATGTGTGTGTGGCTAGGTCACCGTAAATGGTTGACTACACATCGATGTGTGTGTGGCTAGGTCGCCGTAAATGGTTGACTACACATCGATGTGTGTGTGGCTAGGTCGCCGTAAATGGTTGACTACACATCGATGTGTGTGTGGCTAGGTCGCCGTAAATGGTTGACTACACATCGATGTGTGTGTGGCTAGGTCGCCGTAAATGGTTGACTACACATCGATGTGTGTGTGGCTAGGTCGCCGTAAATGGTTGACTACACATCGATGTGTGTGTGGCTAGGTCGCCGTAAATGGTTGACTACACATCGATGTGTGTGTGGCTAGGTCACCGTAAATGGTTGACTACACATCGATGTGTGTGTGGCTAGGTCACCGTAAATGGTTGACTACACATCGATGTGTGTGTGGCTAGGTCGCCGTAAATGGTTGACTACACATCGATGTGTGTGTGGCTAGGTCGCCGTAAATGGTTGACTACACATCGATGTGTGTGTGGCTAGGTCGCCGTAAATGGTTGACTACACATCGATGTGTGTGTGGCTAGGTCGCCGTAAATGGTTGACTACACATCGATGTGTGTGTGGCTAGGTCGCCGTAAATGGTTGACTACACATCGATGTGTGTGTGGCTAGGTCGCCGTAAATGGTTGACTACACATCGATGTGTGTGTGGCTAGGTCGCCGTAAATGGTTGACTACACATCGATGTGTGTGTGGCTATGTCGCCGTAAATGGTTGACTACACATCGATGTGTGTGTGGCTATGTCGCCGTAAATGGTTGACTACACATCGATGTGTGTGTGGCTATGTCGCCGTAAATGGTTGACTACACATCGATGTGTGTGTGGCTAGGTCGCCGTAAATGGTTGACTACACATCGATGTGTGTGTGGCTAGGTCGCCGTAAATGGTTGACTACACATCGATGTGTGTGTGGCTATGTCGCCGTAAATGGTTGACTACACATCGATGTGTGTGTGGCTAGGTCGCCGTAAATGGTTGACTACACATCGATGTGTGTGTGGCTAGGTCGCCGTAAATGGTTGACTACACATCGATGTGTGTGTGGCTAGGTCGCCGTAAATGGTTGACTACACATCGATGTGTGTGTGGCTAGGTCGCCGTAAATGGTTGACTACACATCGATGTGTGTGTGGCTAGGTCGCCGTAAATGGTTGACTACACATCGATGTGTGTGTGGCTAGGTCGCCGTAAATGGTTGACTACACATCGATGTGTGTGTGGCTAGGTCGCCGTAAATGGTTGACTACACATCGATGTGTGTGTGGCTAGGTCGCCGTAAATGGTTGACTACACATCGATGTGTGTGTGGCTAGGTCGCCGTAAATGGTTGACTACACATCGATGTGTGTGTGGCTAGGTCGCCGTAAATGGTTGACTACACATCGATGTGTGTGTGGCTATGTCGCCGTAAATGGTTGACTACACATCGATGTGTGTGTGGCTATGTCGCCGTAAATGGTTGACTACACATCGATGTGTGTGTGGCTAGGTCGCCGTAAATGGTTGACTACACATCGATGTGTGTGTGGCTAGGTCGCCGTAAATGGTTGACTACACATCGATGTGTGTGTGGCTAGGTCGCCGTAAATGGTTGACTACACATCGATGTGTGTGTGGCTAGGTCGCCGTAAATGGTTGACTACACATCGATGTGTGTGTGGCTAGGTCGCCGTAAATGGTTGACTACACATCGATGTGTGTGTGGCTAGGTCGCCGTAAATGGTTGACTACACATCGATGTGTGTGTGGCTAGGTCGCCGTAAATGGTTGACTACACATCGATGTGTGTGTGGCTAGGTCGCCGTATATGGTTGACTACACATCGATGTGTGTGTGGCTAGGTCGCCGTAAATGGTTGACTACACATCGATGTGTGTGTGGCTATGTCGCCGTAAATGGTTGACTACACATCGATGTGTGTGTGGCTAGGTCGCCGTAAATGGTTGACTACACATCGATGTGTGTGTGGCTAGGTCGCCGTAAATGGTTGACTACACATCGATGTGTGTGTGGCTAGGTCGCCGTAAATGGTTGACTACACACTGTTTGCTAGCATTAAATAAAGCATGTATGCACAAGAAAATTTCAGTTTCGAGTATTAAAAATTATATATTTACTAGAGCAGTAAATTCTGCTAGTAAAATAATGGACATTGCATTATAAATTAAGATAATGACAAATCAGTTGTATTAGCAGTCTTTTTTATTTCCCAAAATACATTTGTTCTTAATTGCTAAAACCTGTGTTGTTTCAAAATAGTGGTCTTCCATTTTGGGTCTTTCACGGTACCAAGTTATTCTGTAAAAGATCAATTATTTATGTGCTCTTATAAATAAACACCCTTTTCTGTTCAATTCTATGTTGTGTTATTATAGTGGTAAACATTTTCCTTGAGGTTCATTGAGACGATATCCGTTTATCCACCTATCTATAACCTTACTTACGCTGCCACCACTGAACAAGCAATATTATCCAATCAAACACAAATTATGTCAACATGTGCAGCCTTTCAAAAAACAAAAATATCCTTTTAGTTAATATGGAATGCATTCAAATATTTCTATGAGACATGCATGTTTACATTACCAGTCTCAGGGAAAGCAAAGTATGCCTGTCACCAAATAAAGGATATATTCAGGATGTTTCAACAGTGGGCCACAATTTCAAGAACCCTGTGAAACCTTGGAAAAGAAGACAGCTTGAAATTGTAGTCCACTTGCATACAAACCACACTGAAGGTTTCACAGGGTGCTGAAAAGATAGTTCTCAATGGGATTCCTTCCAGCTAATTTTCATAGAAGGTTGTCCTTGTCAAGAGTTTTAGCTCTGATTACCCTGTGTTTATAAACAAAACAAAGAGCATCTCCTTCGAGTGTTGGACACTCATCTTTGTCCTCTTTGATAGTAACAAGGGCAGATAACTCAATAAATATAGGTCACAGTTATCAGCCTTGTCAGTATGGACTCCTTCTGAGATGGTGAATAACTATGCTAAGTTTCAGGTGGATAGTCTTTGCTGAGAAAAGACAATATCTGACAATTAACTTAACCAACACACACAGGGGATCCAGTCACAACAATCACTCAACTTTTTTATTCGAAAAGTCAAGCTAATAACCAGATTTTTGCCAATATTCTAGCATGGGGCTGTCCAGATCCCTTGTCATTTCTGCTTTAAATCTGATGCATGTGTTTGAGAGAAACAAAGAGAAGTCATGTTTTGTAAGAAACAATGTTTATTATCGAAAATAAGAACAATGTAACAATCAAAACTTGAAATCATCAACTCAAAGTTTTCTTCATAATTCTTCACATTAGTGCAACAAGGTTGCAACTCACAATATAATATCCACAAGGAGGATTTCGACAAGTATCAATATTGAAATAATACAGCGAGATCCAACCATGTTGCACCAAAGTGACAAAATTCTTCAAATGTGTCTGAAAACAAGACTGCATTCAGAAAACGCCCTGTCGGAAGCCTAGTCCATAACAAAAAGCTAAGTCATTTAGATATATAATTCTGTTGAAATGTTTGATAGATTTGCATGATTTTGATAATTTAATGTGTTTATGATGGTTAACAAGTATGCCAATTAAGTTTGAAAACATTGCATTGTCGGACCTAATAATATTTGAGTTTCAACATTTTGTAACGGACGAAGGGATGGGCAATCACTATATGCTTTCTGCATCAGTAGATGCCGAGGCATTAAACGGTAAGTATTAAACAGACAAATAGCATAATGCAGGTAATTAATGTAGATAATCAATCATTGTCAAAAAGGTGTTTAAGGAATGAAGTGAAATATGTTCCATTTCTATCACCCTGGCTACACAGATATCTACCAATAAAGTCTTCAAACCGGGGTAAGTTGAATGACCATCACACTTATGACCGCCTCAGTAAATCATCAACAAACATAATTGTCAAGTCCATGTTTGGCGTTTTGCTCCCATTCAATGGTAAAGCTAATTAGCCAGTATATCTGTATCCTTAAGGTAGTCTTGTTAAGGGTTTTACTGTTAACAATACAGTAACCAAGACTTGGTACAATCAAACCAAACAATACTGTCAAGATTCAAAATATATGTTGAACAACTGACATTTATAATTTAAAAATAATTTCAGATACACTTGACATATCTTTATTAAAAGTCTACAGGGATTTCAATCAACAGTGATAGCATGAATACGAGCATTCTGTATACATTGTAGGATACGACAACACAATAAGTGCAGCATGCCATCATGGTGATAGATATCGAACAGAAAAAAAAGAAAAAAAAGAAAAAAAAGAGAAAAAAGAAAAAAAAAAGAGAAAAAAAAAGAGAAAAAAAAAGAAAAAGATATTGAACAACACAATAAGTGCAGCATGCCATCATGGTGATAGATATCGAACAGAAAAAAAAAGAAAAAAAAAGAAGAAAAAAGAGAAAAAAAAAGAGAAAAAAAAAGAAAAAGATATTGAACAGAATGTGTACATGAAAACAGTGTTTCTGGCCTAGTATTGACCAAGCATCCTAGTAGAATTCTTTTTACAATTTTTTAAAATCATAATATTGTATCAGCTAAACAAAGTAATAGAGATTATTAATTCTTTACTTAATTTCCAAGTACCGGTACTATGTTCAGAGGTATATTAAAAGTGTTTCTAAAATTTAAAGGGAATATGTGCTGCACATTTGTTTTCAAATTAAGCCAAAGTTATTAAGTTTTCCACCAAGATGCTATTGAGATACCAGACCTGCAGTGCGTTCATTAACAAAAACACTCGCCAACGTTCGTGAACAATACGTGAGTTCGCGTTAATGAACGATAAGTTCGCCACGAACATGTTAGCCAATCGCGAACGACCTTTACACATAGCTCGCCAAGCGTCGCCAAGCGACCAAAGATGGCGGATAGATAAATATTTGATTTAATCTATTATAATCTTAGCGATTTAAACATTAATTGTAGATTGTATGTGTTTTGCATTTGTGATACAGTGTGGATACCAAATCTGTAGTATTACTGAGTTCCTAATGTTCAATCTACGGCTGAAAATCTAATAGAACAAGTTAGGTCATAAATCATTTATCTCCGCCATCTTGAAATGGTTTGCGGCAAACGATTATAATCGTTCAATAAGAAGTTCGCATGATGAACTAATTCTCGCGGCGAACGTTTTCGTTAATGAACGTAAGGCTGATAATTTCGAGTGATATCATGTATCTTTATACATGCATGGTGAATGATGAAATTTAAAACACATCCAAGACATTGAACACATGATTATATGAAACAATAAAAGATGAATAAACAACACAAGAAATACATACAAACTAATATTTGTAAGAAGTTAACAATGTAAGACAAGCATGTCAGTTGTACTAACAGGTGCTCCCCTAATTGAGCAATATATATTACACGGTGCACAATGTCAGGTCTAATAGGCAGACACATATACCTCTGCCGACAAAGGGCCATAACTCTGGCAAAAATCATTGCAGCACAAAGTTCTTTCAATCATGCACATGTACATATTGAGGTTATTCATGTGTGAAATAAATCCTGCAAAAGCTGTAACAAGAATCTGTCTACGGACAGCCCGATAGACAAGCCGAAAACACTATACCCCCTTACAACATATGTTGTGCAGTGTGCAGAGGGTATAAAAAGGAGGTTTAAACAGGCCCTTATCTTCTGAAGCAATACCCATGTAGAAATCTCAGCTAAGAGTTAAAATTTGTCTCAAATTTGAGATCAATCTTAAAATTTGCTGCAATTATCTCAGAATAATGAGATAGAACTAAGATTGAGATGCTTGGGAGAACGATGCCAGTACTATTAGATACGACAATACAGTAAACATTTTCCATTCAAATGTACTCAAAAACTGAACAGTACAGACTAAAATACAACAAATGTGTTATATACAGATGTAATGTATGCAGAATGAAATTGAGATTTTTCACAACAGGGAGAACACTATTGACCATGCCAGACAATTATGATAATATTATACAACTAACTTGCAACAGGTGTAAGAATAATTTAAAATGAACAATCACATTCTTTTCATGGCAAGTTATACGCAATTCCATAGAAATCCATTCATTAGACTAGATCATTTGTGAGACAATGAAACTTAAGTGAAAACTTAGAATTTTCCCAAAATCTTATGATTTCCTGTATCAGCTAAACAAGAAAATCAAGATGATCTACTTTTTACATTTCTTTGAAGCATTTTGTGAAGCGCTACAAAAAATCATCAATAAAAATTGAGTTATTTTTAGTTTCTTGCAAAATATTGAAAATTCATATTTTTAACTTAAGTGAAAATATTTAAGTTTTCACTTAAGATGCTTTGTGAATACGGGCCCTGGTCCCCAACTCACTAGCTTAGAATGAGGTCTTCAAGTACAAAATTGATATTTTGAGATAACAAAGAAAAACTGTTGGAAAATTACTCTTTTCTTTCGTAAAAACTTCTTAGTGTTCAACTTCAGTTTGGTCAACATGACAAGTTCCGATTTTCCTGAAAATGGGCTCATAAGAAGCACTTTGTGATGCTGATTTCAAATATGTATCAGTCTTAGGCCATAAGTAGTACTTACAACCTTCTCATTCTATGGACTGGCAATCTTGTTAAATATTAAAACCCAGTAACATCGTTTAAGTCTGGCAAAACTGCTTTATAAGCTTGGGTGATGGGGGTATACTGCGACAGGATCGATCAGTTCTGAAAGCTCAGTGACGGAAACCGTTATGATTTTGCCTCCAAGGTCTTCATTTGATTGTTGATAATGTGTATGAAATTAAGATGTTTTTCTGTATCGTACTGACCGATTGCAGCAAGAAGGCTATATATTCTTATCTCTTCCAACTTAAAAAGAATTGGAATAATAAAAGCACTGACATTGGACTACTTGTTTGTTGTCCATACTAATGCCAACAAGTGCTTGTTGACCACTCCTGTAAGACCATTTAGTCCTTTAGTCAATTCAAACCACATTTCTTCAACTTACTTCCAGAAGCTTATTCAATCATGTAACTTCAATTTTTTAGTGGTGAACACATGTGTTTAAGATTGTTGCGTCAACAGAATTCATTGACTGAAATGTATGTGGCAGTGAGATTGATTCTCTTCATGTTCAAATGCTACACACACACACACACGCACACACACACGAGTGCATGTCACAGTTTGTTTATAATTTATTAGACAACAAGAGCACCGCCTTCGAAAGCTGGACACTCGACTTTCATGGGTTTTATAGTAACAAGGGCAGATAACTCAATGAATATAGGTCACAGGGTTATCAGCCTGGTCAATATGGATTCCTCTTGTGATGGTGAATAACTATGCTAAGTTTCAAGTGGATACCTTTGATAGTCTATGAGACAATGACAAATAGCCAAGTCAATTAGGAGCCATAATTCTGTTTTTAAAAATGTGTGTAATGTAACATGGCTTTGATAATGTAATGTGTTTATGATGGTAAACGAGTATGTCAAATTTAAAAGCAATGCATTGATGGACTTAATTCTTTTAGAGTTTCAACATATTGTAACATACTGAACAGACAGACTAACGAATGAACAGACAGGACAATCACTATATGCCCCCTGCATCAATAGATGCTAGGGCATGAAAAGAATTGAATGTGATGTGTTTTGTAGGTATGGAAAATCTCAATAATACCCAAAAACATAAGTAAACAATCATAAAGTAATGGTAATAAAGTTTAATGATAATAAAATATACACAGTTTAATCATAATAATAAGGATTTCATATGAAAGTCATGGATGTTTTGATGGATGAAACTGTGAGTATCATAAGGCATATGGTTAAGTATTGATACATAAACTATCATGAATGTTTTGACAGTACAAACCATAGATAACAGTATCATTGAAAAAGAAATTGAGAAAAAAAATCCAATTGAAAAAAAAAATCCCAACCTAAAATTTCGAGAAAAAAAATCCATTTTTTTTAATTCATTTTTTTTTTAAATTTCTTTTTCAATGATACTGTTACCTGTGGTACAAACATGTTTCATCATAGGGACCATATATAGTAATACAATAAGGCATAAAATGTCATGGATTTCAAGTATCTTTCAACAGTAATGCAAGTGATCATCTACTATACTAGAGAAGAAATTATATGCAACACAATTGTACTAGTACTCATTATTTTTTATGCTTTCGTAATTGTTACTTTGTAAAGATGGAATGACTTGATAAAACAACAAACATGATATTAGGACTGCAAAGCTTGGAAAAAACATGTGGTAGCAATAATTTGTGGAGTTACTTCCCTTTACAGATTATTGATGAAAGATCGAATGACTTCATGAAACAACAAACACAATATTAGGACCGCAAAGCTTGGAATAAACATGTGGTAGCAATAATTTGTGGAGTGACTTCCCTTTACAGATTCATGACATATAGTTAAAGGTTTTACCAAATATTCTTATGACAATAAAATTGACATACAAATAGTTTTAAGAACTGATAAGCATAGTCTTTGGGTCACTTTTCCTACACTTGCATAAAAAAATATAAAGAACATAATGTGTATAATTATCATATGAAAGTAATTCTGTACACGTGTCTGTCTTCACAAAGTTAAAATAAACATAAACATTAACATAAAACTGAGAAAAAAAACATAATAACAAATATTATTGAAAATATGATTCACTGAGGAATGTATAGTGACCTCATATAGCAAGTAAGAACTGAGGTTTTGTAATACAAGTTGCTTTCATGATAGAACTTCCACCAATATTACATTTTATTCTTTCAGTTTACTTAACACCATAAAATGACATAACATGGCTGAATTAGTACTGCTATTAAATGTTTATCAAATGTGTCACTCATGTTTCACTGAAAGCTGTTGGTAAAATGATTATATGCATAATAAAGGGTTCACTTCAGTTCCCTACTTTTTGTTTGTACAATCATCACAAAGAAAGATCTGAAATGTTTCTAAAGTTTAGACCTAAAAAATATTATGTATACAGTATACATACACATTGCGATTATCTTGTCATGGAAAAATGGTGAAGAATATTTATAAATGAAAAGAATAAAACACTAAAAGAACAAGAATGATTCTAAAAACATTTGAACATCCACACGACAATTGACATGAAGTTTCCCAACACCTGAGATGAAGAAATTAAGTTTATGTATGAAACAAGACTAAATGATTGTATCAGATTCAACGTGATCGAAGGTATTATTAATATACAATGCTGACTTAGAAAGATTTCCAACATTTTGGTTCACAATATTAAAGAAGCACCATCAATTTCTGTGCGCTGCATTTCTTTTAAACCATTGCATTGCTTTTTTGTTAAAATTAACATCAAATAAGAGCAGAGTTCAGAAATCTTATTAAATTATAAAGTAAGTTAATAAAAGTCAGATCTATTTCTCTAAAAGACTTTTCAAGACATTCACCAGTAGATATGGAGTAATGGGTTTTGCCTGAGGGTATTGCCCTGATGTGAACCTTTTCCCAGTGCATTATAATTAATCAAGTGCAGTTTACATATTCAAGCGCAAAGAAAATTCTGTCAAATGAGATTCAACTTATGATTAATTAAATATATGGGCAAGCACCTGTAAATGCAATTAATAAGGATATCATATGCTATCACATTTCCTCTTATCTAATTGATGATTTATAAAACATGAATATATTGACATGATGAGGTATCTACACTTAATAATCATGACAGCATTTTGGAAGTGACTTAACTCCTATTTCGATGGAGACGTTTTAATCACATAACTATTTTTCATGAATATTTAAAGTATTCTTGCAATTTACCTTATGGTGATCAAAGGTGCTATTGATGAAAACTCAAATTCATGTTTTACCGTCCGTTAATTAAGTGACGGTTTTCCCGGCACTTATACACTCCTACTCTATAGAACAACGTCAAATATATATTTAACTGGGTAAGTTACACAATAAATTTTAGGGTTTTAAAAGGTGCTAAACCAATGTTATGTGATTATTTTTCGTCTAGATGAATAAGTCCAGATTTTTATATAAATGTATAAGTTTGGTCAAGCCAAAAAATGTGATTTAAGAGAGCTTTTTGATAAATTTTGCAATATACCAAATGGAGTTTACCGGGGTAGTCCATTTTAAATCATTATGTAACTAGATGGTAAAATTTAAAAAAAAAACGAAAATGAAAAAATGTGAAGAAAAATGGTAATAGAACACACATAGCATCATAATAAATCTAAATAATTCAACAAATTATAAAATGTCACATAAACTTAATTTAAAACAAAGTATGAACAGTTTTAAACGAACAAATGAATGAATAAATGGAATGTTCCAGTACATTTATATACAAAAAGCAACAACAGATATCAATGAACAATAAATTTGAACAAGTCATTTTTTATAGAAATCACAATATTAACAACTTATGACATACTATAAAGGAGTAAAATTAAACAGCAAATGTGTCAAACAAACTTTAACAATATCAAAAACAACAGTCAAAACACAACCAGCCATTTATATATATATTTATAATCATCTAAACAATCATCAACACCAGGTGACCGTTGCCTAAGCAAAGCGCTACAAAAGCGCTACATAGTAAAAATAACTCCTGACTTTCAATTTTCAAGAGTCATCAAGATTTTGCAAGAAAATTTGTACTATAAATAAAGATAATTTGACTCTTGACCTTAAATTTTCAAGAGTCAAAATAGACACATTTGTGAAATTCAAGATAGAGTCAAATGAAAGCCTTCGCTTTGCTTAGGCACCAGACACCAGTTTCTAGCCGTTGTTAATTTTGTATGATTTATCTTATTACAGTGAACAAAACAAGATAAAATTGATGCAAAGCATCCAAGTTTCCCTCATACACAAAATAACACAACCAACTTCATGGCAAGATGCAGATTGATATATGACTAGATTTCTGTCCCAAGTTCTTTTTTTAAACTTTGAGTTCATAAATTTCTAAGTTTAAATAATTGAACACAATTCTAAATGAATATAATGTGGATAAAATATCAACAAATGCACACATATTTTCAGAAGTTTACCACAAATATTGAGCAAAAGGATATCAAGATATCGGACAGGGAAAGCAACACTCAACTTAACCAGCTGAGCACAGAAAAGTCGTATATTGATCACGCCTAAATATGGAAGCATCACGGATGAAGATTGTGCTCTGCACAGAGAAATAACATACACAAGGTCACAGAAAACGTAAGTGAAATATCAAACATATACACCAATGTATAATAATACACAGTGACATCACATTGAAAAGTAAAACTGACCAAAAAATATTACTTTAGTTTCCAGCTGAGCTTTCAGAAAGAGATAAATTTTACCAAAACTATTCTAACAGTTTAGCCACTACCAGGCGTGGCAATATTTTAGTGTTTGTATATTCGTACGTCTCAGACGTCTAGTACTAAACACCCATCTATTCTATTGGTTGCACTAGTTCACAGAACATCACAACAATTAGGACAGAATCTATTATTATCTAGCCTACAATAACAAGGACAGCTTGGTGCAACCAACAATATGGGCAGCTTTTATTATGGGGCAACCAATAGTATTAGTAAGGACAGCCTCTTTTATGGTGCAGCCAACAGTAAGGGCAGCTACTATTACAGTGCAACCAACAATAAGGACAGCTTTTATTATCATCCAGCCAACAATAACAAGGGCAGCTTCTACAATGGTGCAACCAATAATAAGGGCAGCTACTATTAGAACAGGGCCAGAATGTGCACAGACATGTGTAAACCAAATTCTCCAATGTAATGACCCATTGTTTTGCTTTCAGAGATCTGATAAATAAGTAAAATTCCTTCACCCTAATATTAGTGTGCATATACAAAATAGGTGAAAATAAAAGTATGAAGAAAAGAGTGTGACTAACAAAGTGGCTGCTATACCATGAGAGCTGTTTCAAATGAATGGTCCACATTCATGAAGTAAGAAATTAAGTTACTAAAGTAGTGCATGAAAGAGCGGCCTTTAACTGGTTATATTATCAATCCAAAGAGATTCAAACCACACCGCATTGTACACTAAAATGTTGTCATCTAGAAAACTACCTAAGGAAAATAAGAAATGTTTATAAGCAATACTGATATTACATCTGCCATTTAAATGCTAAATTCTAGTTAACTACAAAGCTGTTACTTTTAAGACTTCAAGACAAAAATAAAATCTCTTAATATAGTAACATAATGAAATCTACCATTAATTCACATATTTTGATAATCAGCTTCTACAATAAGCATAAACTTTCTTGAAAGTAAGTTTTACAACAAATATGAGTAAGTATCTTAGAATATACTTCAAATTTATCCAAATTGAATATTTTGAAGGCATGTAGGTACTCAAATAAACATATCCTTTTATATGTTATGTATGTAATAAGAATGGGAGAATTATATATATAAGTGCAAACAATAACCTGGACCTTGACCTTGATGAATGGAATTTCAAGCTTCTTATATGGAAAATATCAATTTGCCCTAAAATGTTGTGGGTTGTAAGAGATTAAATTGAAGAGTTTATACTTTTACAGTACATAATTTTTAATACTCACAAATTATAAAAAAAACAAAGGCAGATATTAAATTTTATACAAGAAATCAAAAGGTAAATTATGCTAAAGGTGTATTCGAGGTCCGTGTTAGTTTGTTTGCACTATCACAAAGTGGATTGATCATGGTTTAAAATAGAGTGAGGATTAGTTTATATATAACATAGCACTATAATCATCAGCACCATAAACTCGCCATCACCAATTAAAGGATCTACTTTCTCAATCTCTTGCTTAAATCATACTTAAACATGACTTTTTCTGATAAACCAGTCTGATATATTAAGTTACAGCCAAAACCTAACTTCCAAATCAAACTAAAATCAGTCTAATCAGTTCCAAATCCGTGTAATGTAAGTTTTTAGAGTTGAACTAATACAGTACAACCATGTAGAGCCTATACCATTGAGCAGCTCCAAATATTGGCCCTTTTTTAGAAGGTGTTGCTGAGCATTACAGAGGTTGAAATTAAAGTAAATATATGCATAGAAAATTTTGAAGATTTTATAGAAATTTTTGCTCTACAGAAGGCCTGTCTGAAGAGGTTGTATTGTGGCAACAGTCATTTTCTGAATGAATCCACAGAGACAAGACGGATAATTAAAGTATTTAGAGAGGTGTTTCCTGAATAGAAGGTACGCTAGAATTGACATTGTTCAAGATTCTGAATGAATATATATCAATACTATAATGTTGATTTTAGCAATAGCTAAGAAAGTAGACCCTTAACTACGTAACAAGTGTCTTGCAATATAAAACATTTGGTCCTATAATCTATGACGTCTGCATAGCATTGTTCACAGGAGGCTGAACGCTACAATACTGTGTTTGATAGGTACCCTGTCCCATAGTTATCCCTGCCGACGGGTAATAACCTGTGTGTCCATCAACGTACGAGCCGGGCGTGGCAGTAGGGTAGTAGACTGGATACGGTGCAGGATACATCTGAAATGGCTGTTGACCTGTAGATATAGGATGCATGCTACATTTATAACCATCACCAGTGTTAGTATTATATGTATTAGCATTAGGGAGAAAGTTAGGGTTTCCCATTATACCGTTACTAGGAGGGTTAGCTTGTGTAAGATTACCAGTACTACTACTAGATATGTAAGTAGGTAAGTATGAAGGATACATAGTATTTTGTTCCGGTTTACCAGCAGGGTTAGGTATACATGTATTATAGGGTACATATTGCACAGCTGGGTTCTGACTACAAGCTACTATACTAGGGTCATGCATTACAGAATCACCAGGAACGAAACACTTGGCTTCAGGGTTAAACCCGTGACTTGAAGTAGCTACATGATTTGCTGTCACGTCACTATGAACACTATGGGCTGGTTTGTTATATTTACGATAAGGTTTCGGCGGAAGGAATGGTATGATTATAGGTTCACCTTCACACCGTGACTTTTCTGTACTCAAACTCGACAGCTTCGACAAGAATTTGGGAGGTATATCTTTTATTGGCTTTACCAACTTAAGATTCCCATACATGTAATATTTCTTTTTTCCCTTAGGTTTGTTTGGTACCTGGAACTCAGGTGTGTAACTAATACAACTGCTAGTATCGTTATCATTAGCCTTGGCTATGTAATTATCCAGTTTCTTTTCCAGGTCCTCAGTGTTAATATCATTGTCCAGTTCCTTCACACTATTACAATTAGCACTACCTGCCGTACTATCCGAGTCACACCCGGAATCATTGCTATCTATGGATTCGTCACACCTTGAAGAGTCTGACCTACTCTTACTAGGCGATGTCGTATTTGACTCGGATGACGATTTCCCTTCACTGACTGGAGACACATTTGAAACCTGTTTATAAGGTACAATACAATAAGTTTGATTGTTTTTGTTATTCTCAATTTTTTCATTGATTTGTTCTGGCCTGGTAGCGTACTGAATGAAAGGGGGAGGGGGTAGAGCAAACTGACCAACAAAGTTGCCGTTGATGTGATCCTGGGTCATGACCCCACCTGATGGGAGCATCGGTATCATCTCCGACCCTGTCCACAGTGTTCCCTGATTCACTGAACGGAAATTCTGAAACAATATTTGAACAACCAATTAGATAAACAATTAAGAACACTGTTCTTACACTAACAAAGCAAAACAGTCATACATTGTTTTTAGGCTCATATATAGTGACAATGACATATGACCTACACCTGACAATGATCATTGACCTACTCATGGTGGAACCATAATTTGACCTACAAAAGGTAACATTGACCTTTGATCTACAGAAGGTAATATTGACATTTGACCTACAAAAGGTAACATTGACCTTTGGTCTACAAAAGGTAAGATTGACATTTGATTTACAGAAGGTAATATTAACATTTGACCTACATAAGGTGACATTGACCTTTGATCTACTCAAGATGACATTGACCTTTGATCTACTCGAGATGACATTGACCCTTGGCATTAAGAAGTTAACATTGGGCTATGACCTAGAAAAGGCGACATTGACCTAAAGAAGGTGACTTTGACCGTTGGCCTAGAGTAGGTGACCTAGAGGAAACTATATTTCACCTTAAAAAGACAACAATGACCAACAGAAGGTAAAATAGAACTTTTTTACCCAATGACAGCTGTGGTGCTTGGGGACCATAACCCACTCTGGCGGTCAAGTAAAGTAACACAAAATATATTAACCTTCTTTTAATAAATTATATTTGAAACCCTGACCTATATTTTCCATATGTTCCACATATTGTACTTTATTTATTTTTATAGGGGGTACAATGATACCATGTCAAGTACATTGTATGTGATACTTATGTCAAAGTTTTTATTTAAATAATAAAATAGAAATAAATAAAGATAATGGTTGTTTACCTCTACTCCAAGATTGTAGAAAAAGCGCAGGGTATTCACTTCTACAAAAGAAATTAATTCATCACATTAAAACCAAAAAAGTGTGAAATCATAAAAAGGTGATAACAAATGCATGTTTTACTCCAATTACTGATCATTAGAGTACATTTGATGGCCATCTTTTAGAATTTTTTGGTCTCATGTTTAATTTGTGTGATGCCTGAACAAAATTTATTACACTAAATAATGGTCAACTTTCACCTACATTCATAACCTCAGTTTTTTGTCTGATCCTGAAAACAATGATATAACTTTAACCAGAGAATACAGAGATGTTTGCAAAATTATTATTATGTGTAGCTACAACATTACTCTTTGCACATCAAGGGTAGCTGTAACCTCAGTGTTAGGTAAGACTCTGCTAAATGTCTTTCCCAGAAAAAAAGGTAAGACTGAACTAAATTCTTACCTGGTAAATCCTGCCCTGAAATATCCTGAGATGGATAGCAGTTCATATTGACGTCTTTTAACGCAGAACTGTCAAAGTATGGTACACGAACACGTGGGCACGAGTAGTTGGAAGTCGGAACAACAGAATTATTCACGTAGGTATTGAAAGCTTCCCCTTGTTGTTGTTGTTGCTGTACGATAGTTGGAGGTGGAAACCTCTGTATGGCATCAGATGGTGGATACTGAAACAGTAAAACAACTCACTTAATACAGGGTTCTCAATAACAGAAGGCTGCAGGCCAACTTGACTGCTTAAAAACCATTTTGGGTAGGCTGAAAATAAGCAATTTGAAGAAAATTGTGGCATTAAGGACCTTATCAGGCCTGGTGATGATGCATTTTGGCCTGCTAGGTTAAAATGTTTTGAGAACCCTGTTAATATATAGTTGATACTAATTGATTTAATGTTGATTGCGAAACAAGTTTTTCCAACTTATATTGATCCCTCTCAACACCTCATTCCTGATGTTAACCATCGACATGAAAGTATAAGAGAAGATAAGCCAGTTTCCCTTAAATGCTGAGCACCTAGCAAGTGAGTTTCTGGTATATTTATTTAGTCAGTAGTATGATGCAGCCTGGAATCAAACCCCGGGACCTCCCGCACTTCAAGCAAAACACTCAACCACTAGGCTATCGAAGATAAAAAAATAACTCACTTATCAATCCAAACACAAGATAAATAATATCCTTAAACTCTCAAATTGGCGTGAAAAAATATATCTTAATTAAGTATCGATAAAAAAAACTGTCTCATAAACACTCACTCATCATCACCTTCACAGCAATATTGACAATGAATGTGATGTTTGTCACCAGATTTCATTGAACATTATGCACATTGAGGCAACAGTTGGCAATATGTTCACTATACATGCGTTTAATATGAATTTAAATGATCAATTTACATGGCAATTATGATATTGCAGACTGATATATGTTTGTCAAGTAGATAAACAGAAACCATCTGTCACAATAACAACAGCAGTTTAGATATTTTTTAAAACAAAATTATTCATTTCTCAAAAATGTCATTACTCAATAACTCAACATCATACTTTTCCAGGTACACAATCATGAACAGTTTCACTGAATTCCTACCAATGATTATATTAAGGAGAAATAGCAAAGACTGACTGTTTTAAACTTAATGTTTTCCATAAGTAAGGACAAGTTTTCATACAGTTTTATCTCAAAATGCCATTTTTGAACTTGCAACCTTATGTTGCTCTGCCAGCAATATACCAGTACTATTTTTTACAACTTCATTATGTCTCAGCTTGGGTTTGAACCTGAGACATATCTCGCATTCCAAACTGATTTTCTACCACTAGACTTACAAGGTATATGAGTGCTATAGAGGTGTAAATGTATGTAAAGCTTACCTGATTAAGGTGGTTACGGATATTATTGTTGATATTCTGTACTGGTGATATGTCCATTCCTACATAGTCACAATTCACATTGGACATGACCTCACCTCGATGTGGTACAGCACTATGTCTGTAAATATAACACATTTCATCTTCAATCTATGTGTTAATAATATTGATTCTAATATTTCTCAGGAGTATATTTTGCCTCCAAGTCGAAGATCATTGGCCAATTTGGCAGCTCCTCATCAAAAGACAAATGAACATGTGCAGACAGTAATTTTTGGCTGATTTTCTGTTCGGGCAAGTAACTTTTTCTATAGAAGTAGTAACTTTATGAAGGATTACCTGCCCAAAAAGCTAATTTCGATGACTGCATGCACTTATTAATGACTGCCTCAGTTCAGTCGAACACAAGCACACATTAAAAATATTGACTGAGCTAGCTGTTATTGAAACTCAACAGGTCATTCTAATTAGATCAAATGCAGTTCTAAAGGTGTCATTAAATAAGAGTATTGAATATTGTAGTATTTGTACTTATAGTTCCCATTCAGCTTACATAAGACTATATTCAGCCAGTAATAATTATTGATCCCCTAACATGCTAACAGTGCTATATATTGTTAATCATTAAAGCAACACATGTGCTCTGAACATGAACATCCAGCTGTTGACAGTAATCAAGACGCTTTAATATGACAATTTCATGCCTCAAATATGTTCTTATAATAATGGTTAATAGATGGCTTATCATGTGACGCGTGCCAGCGACAACATACATATCATATTCATACATATCACATTATCATAAAATCAATGTTAAGTGCTCCTTTTTTTATGTAGCTTGCACCTTTTTTATGTAGCCGATACCAACCATTGCAACCTTGGTAGTCTGGACAAGTATTGGTCTAGTGACAGATTCAGTTCTGTTTTTTTTTTCATATGAGTTGGGTCACTATACAATTAATAGACCTACGCCGGATCTCCACTAATCTGTAGGTACAAATAAATTTTTACCGTTATAATCCTTGTGTCACTTGCATATTCATATTTTGACAACAGAGTTGTGGTCAGTTGTGTTCGCATATGAATACAAACCAGTCTAACTAGACCAGATTTGTTTGTACCTACATATAAATTATGAGAAAAAACACCTTGCACAATTAACGAAGTTCCAGATATCATCTATATAAAAGAATATGTAGAAGTATGTACTTACTGCTGACTATAAACAGCTGTCGTGTAATGTATGCCTTGTCCAGGATAGTTGTCTGTTGATTCTGATAATCTGCTTCTTTTATTGTTGATGTCCAGAGATAACCAATCCTGAAAAATGGTAAAATGATAAACGTAACATCTCTTCAGTGAAACCAGACATACTCCTAACTAGCTCTGTGCCATTAGGCAGACTTATATACCAGGGGAAGCCATGCCCATAACATAGGGGAAGCCATGCCCATAACATATTGCTAGGTCATTCAGGGGCCATAATTATGTTGAAATGTTTGATAGTGTTACATGGCTTTGAAAATGTCGTGTGTTTATGTTGGTAAACAAGAATGCCAAGTTTGAAAGCAATGTATTGATTGACTTCAAAAATATTTTGAGTTGCCACATTTTGTAATGGACGAACATATGATCAAACGGACAAACAGACAGGACAATCATTATATGCCCCCTGCATCAGTTGACGCCGGGGCATAAAAAGGTATAAGAAGAATGATACGTGTTGTCATTCAAAACTTATATACTGTAAAATCATTAATTTTCGTGGGGGATTAAATTTCATAGATTTCATGGTTCACTTCAACCACGAACTTTAATCCCAACGAACATTGATTTTGACCCTTGTTTTGCTACCTGAAATGCAAATCCAATTACAGTAACTAGACTGTCACTATGCATTCAGCGGACAAATTGTCTTCATTTTAGGCTAAAATCATTGCACAATAAATCTTTCCTCTATTAGCATAGATCTAAATGTTGAGGTTATTCACCTATTAAAGTTTGAAAGAAATCCTGAGTTGCATCTAAAGATAACTTTTGAGGGATCTTTAATGTGTAACAGGGAAAGAAAAATGTGCAACCAGACCGGGGCTCGAACCCGGGACCCTTCGCTTATAGGGCGAATGCTCTACCGACTGAGCTAGCTGGCTGCCTACACAAGTTTCTCCCCTATTAGTTATTAAATACTATACACCCAGCTACAAATGTACCTCTAAATATTGCATTTTATTATTATAAAATATGTTAAGTGACCAAGATAATATCTAATGCACAATGCAATGCAAAATACACTTACATTTAGCAGAAGCATTATGTTTTTTATGAAAGTTTCGGTATATCAAGTATAATAAGACTATAATATACTTGGTAAAACTGGTAGAAGCTTTCTATCCTATTTTACACACATTAAGCTATTTTATTCCATCCAGGCGAACTATAAAAATTCTGAAAAATGTATTATAATTTCTTAGCATTGTGGGGGTATTTCATAGAAAGGCATAACGTTTTTAGAGATAGATTCTCGTTAAGATATAATTAAAAAACCAAAATCATTTGGAACATTATAGTGAATGAATAAAAACACCTAATACAAACTGGGGATAACGTTTTCTTTAGTTATGCTAAAAAATTATAAAACAGCACATTAACTGAGTTTGTTTGCTGTAATTGAATAATAATTTATTATTTATTTTAGAGATAACAGTCTACCATTATGATAAAAAGATTATTATATTTTACCCAAGAAATAAATTTTACACACAAAATACAGAATTATGTATTAATAAAGAAGTATAAATCAAATGTTGTATGCAATATTGCTAAGTTACTGCAACCGGTTGACCCATTATTCAGAATACCCCAATTGAGATCATGGGAACATTAAAAAGCATTCAGGCAGTCATGAATTTAAATTTCAAGAAATGAATTAAAAATTCTGTACAGTAATACACACCCACACTTCAAAGAAAAAGTAGATTAACTTATATAATAACACACAGTTGGTAGAAATCTTATTTAAGTTTAAATCTGTTCTGAAAAAAAATATTTATCATTTATGAATCAGCTTTTAAATGCACATGATTATATAGAATGTGAGATATAATGAGAATGCATGTTATTGAGAGCATTTCATACAGGCATACAGTTCCTTATCACCTATGATTAGACAAAATTTACACACAGTCGAAAATAATCGACCATGAAAAAAATAATCGACCATGAAAATAAACCTCCAAGTATAATTGAAACTTTTCAAAAGCGCAAGTTGATATTATTATATGTATAACATTGCACAATTATGTTATTAAAACATGTATTTTAAAAGTATTTTAAGATACAAAGTTACAAAAATAGTATAATATAGTAAATCACTGTACCTGGGTATTGTAATATTTTAATATTTAAATATTTTCCAAAATTTGTTCACTCCGTACAGAAGTGAAGCACAATATGACTAACAGTATCGCACAGAGAGCTCACATGTGCACTATGAGCTTACCAATTTGTACTCCTAATTATAATAGCTCCTGGGAGGACAGATTTTATTCTAAGATAACATAATTCAATATTTCAACATATTTTCCATTACACCTCCGGGCAACTGATAAAAACTATGTTATTATGAGAATAATTAAAATAATCATTATCTATAATGTAAATTTATTTATTTACATGTACATATTGTCAATATTTAGTTTTATACACGATATTCCTGAGTACTAAGTAGAGATTGCAAGGCTATGATTTTAACAAAGTTAAGTATGATAAGACAGAGTGAATATTAAGGGGCAGACAAATAAGCGCCAGAGTTGGAAGTACACCAACCTAAAATCTGGAAAACTCATGGAAGAGGTCAATAAAATCTCTGATTTGGTATTCCAATTTTTTGTACATTTTTCTTAAGAATGAGCAATAAAGTTCTGTCAGTTTCAGAATGAGATCCCCTAAACCAATTTACAGTCCCTTTACATTTACCCAACCTGGTCTGGTGCAAGTCCATCCCTGATAATGACAGCACAATCTTAAAGTATTCATATAGGGAAGATACTATTCTATGCACCCTCCTCAGGTGTCCCCTAGCAACAGTTGAGTATATTCCATGTGATAAGACGAAAAAGTTTCACAGATATTGCAGTACAAATGAATAGACAGCAAGATAACATACTATAACATCATTAATTTTTGTGGGGGGTTAAAATTCATGAATTTCGTGAACCACAAAATCAAATCCAATTATACAATAATTTTTACCCTTGTACATGTATTTATTACCTGAAATGCAAAATCAATGACATAAGGTCCCATCGAAATGATCTTTTATACCAAAACCACAAAATTGTTCCCATCAAAATTAAATGATTCTACAGAAGTTGCAACTCACTGTATATTTCCCTATCATCAACTTAACTATTATATTGTACAAACAGTGCCTCCTTTACACCATATAAATTACTATGTTGCAAATGTGAACATGTCTCTCACAACATTCAGTATCATTAAAACATTAAACAAATGTAACACGAAAACTTGTGAATACTTGATACAAATGTAGACAATGTTTAAATCCCTGCAATATCTATTAGACAGTGACATTGTAATTATTAGTAGGTAACAATGTTCAGGGCTGTAATTAAGTTTTGAAACTTGTCACTCCACCTTATTTACCAATGCATATCATATAAAAAGTCTCTTGCAATGCTGAACAATTTTTTTAAGACTACATGATACTGCTTTGAAAAGGCAGGGTATACATTGAACAAAGACTGGAGAAAATTTTGTATGGGGACCAAGTATTCATGTGAAGTTTCATTGAAATCGGACCAGTGGTAAAATAGAACAAGATTGGAAAACTGTGACACCTATCAGGACAAACAGACATCCTAAAGACGGACAGACATCCTAACAGACAGACTGACTGGCAGTATAAAATCAACTTACCTAATTATAAGTAAAAGATGCTCTGGATGAATTTGTACTGACCACAATTCCATTTAAGATCATGGTTGGATAAGATAGGTCACACTATGTAGGATACATTGCAGTATTCATTGTAACATTGATTTTTTTCTTGGAACAGGACCAAGTGACATACTTGCCCTAAAGGTGTACATGTAAGCCAATATCGGACCAATAAATACTTGTAATTAGATTTTCTGTGGAGAATTGAAATGTTTATTATCAGCAGGTATGTTGGCAATGACCATTAAGATGTATTGATAACATGTATAGAATGTGTGACATATTTACACAAGTCAGGGAAAATATTGAGAGAAAAAAATACTAATATTTTAACATTTTATTGTCGGTAGATTAAGAAATGAAACAAATGATGATAATTTTACTGAATAAACAACAAAAAGTCCTTCTTTGTATTTTTACAATATTATTGTTATAAAAATGGTATCAATTATGATTATTTAATACTTCAAAGCAAATTTGGAGTGTTTTATAATAGTATTATTGTCAAATTGCACTAATTATAATTGTTTTATACTACAAAACAAATCTAATTAACACTCTGCTGAAGTAAAACAAGTTTATATTATTATTAGATCTAATTTTATTTTTAACTGATTATAAAACAAGTTCTACAGTTTATATTAATCACACCAGACACCTCACTCCTGAGAATCCTTAGAAGAGAAGCCAGTTTCCATATATTTTTTAAAGCTTTGAGGCATGCAAAAAGACCTAGAAACAATTGAATTAAGAAATGGTGATTAGGGATTCCTACAGTGATCTTTTTTGTCTTAGGTAGGAAATTGTAAGACAGCAAACCACCATCTCTCACGAAATGTTGGAGGTGGCTTAACAGCTGAAAAGAGCCCTAGAAAAGTGGTTACTGGTAACTAAATTTTTTCTAAGCACACTTTAGAAATTGCACAGTATGAGGATACGGCAAAACATATTTCAGTATATCACAAACATAATATTACTTATAGTGTATTCATAAATTAACATAATCATTATTTATTTAGATAAAAATAAAAGCTTGGGATAATATATTCAAATTAGCTTAAAAGTCTGACAGTTTATGAAACATGTGATTGATGTTCCGGGGTCTTCAAACCAGATCTAGGGTATTGAATATCCTGCTGACATGCAAAATGCAAGGCAGTTATGTACAAATAATAGATAAGTGTGCGCGGCACAAGAATAGTGTCTGATGTCTGTACATAGATTGCTCATCAAAGTGTTTACGAAAAGATTAATGATTCAACAATTTGTATAACATAATTTTAAAATATCTACCTGTTTCCTCCTGAAATTTCTGGGATATATATAGTGATAGTTGTGTCTAGACGGTGACTTCAATGATCGGATAGGTACAGACCTCCTGTAATAGAAAACATCCATGTATCATAATCAATGAATAGTTAGTCAATAGATTTATACTTGTTACATGCACAGTAGATCTTTGAAGTCTGAAACGGTTTTGGATCTATCATATAACCTGCAGCCTGGGAGAGCAGCAAAGCCTCCTGTCATATTATTTTGTCCACTAGTTTGATAAAACTTAATGTATGTAATTAGCACTCATGCAAGATCCTGTATATAACATATTAGAAATCTTGAACAGAATGTTCACTCCCCAAACATATATGATGAACTATATATCCCATAAAAATGCGGTAGATTTCTCAAACACGAACTTCAATTTTCCTGGGTCCGAAGGTAGTTTGTGACTTAGTTCTACTATATACAAGAGGGTCCAAAGGGCCCTGGGTCGCTCACCTGTTTGGCCTAGTGACCTAGATTTTGGCCCAAATGACACAGTATCTAACTTGACCTAGATTTTATAGAGATAAACATTGTGACCAAGTTTCATAAAGATAGAGTCAAAATTGTGACCTCTAGTGTGTTCACAACATTTTTCAATGATTTGGCCTCGTGACCTAGTTTTTGACCCAATATGACCCAATATCGAACTTGACCTAAATTTTATAATGATGATCATTGTGATCAAGTTTCATAAAGATAAGGTCAAAATTGTGACCTCTAGTGTGTTCACAAGCTTTTTCAATGATTTGGCCTTCAAAGGCTTGTGACCTAGTTTTTGACCCCGGATGACCCAATATCGAACTTGACGTAGATTTTATAGAGATGATCATTGTGATCAATTTTCATAAAGATTAGTCTCAAATTGTGACCTCTAGTGTGTTCACAAGCTTTTTCAATGATTTGGCCTTGTGACCTAGTTTTTGACCCCAGATGACCCAATATCGAACTTGACCTAGATTTTATAGAGATGATCATTGTGATCAATTTTCATAAAGATTAGTCACAAATTGTGACCTCTAATGTGTTCACAAGGTTTTTCAATGATTTGGCCTCGTGACCTAGTTTTTGACCCCAGATGACCCAATATCGAACTTGACCTAGATTTTACAGAGATGATCATTGTGATCAAGTTTCATAAAGATTAGGCTCAAATTGTGACCTCTAATGTGTTCACAAGGTTTTCCTTTGATTTGACCTAGTGACCTAGTTTTTGACCCCAGATGACCCAATATCGAACTTGACCTAGATTTTATGGAGATGATCATTGTGATCAAGTTTCATAATGATCAGGCTAAATTTGTGACCTCTAGTGAGTTCACAAGGTTTTCCTTTGATTTGGCCTAGTGACCTAGTTTTTGACCCCGGATGACCCAATATCGATCTTGACCTAGATTTTATAGAGATGATCATTGTGATCAATTTTCATAAAGATTAGGCTCAAATTGTGACCTCTAATGTGTTCACAAGGTTTTCCTTTGATTTGACCTAGTGACCTAGTTTTTGACCCCAGATGACCCAATATCGAACTTGACCTAGATTTTACAGAGATGATCATTGTGATCAAGTTTCATAAAGATTAGGCTCAAATTGTGACCTCTAATGTGTTCACAAGGTTTTTCTTTGATTTGACCTAGTGACCTAGTTTTTGACCCCAGATGACCCAATATCGAACTTGACCTAGATTTTATAGAGATGATCATTGTGATCAATTTTCATAAAGATTAGGCTCAAATTGTGACCTCTAATGTGTTCACAAGGTTTTCCTTTGATTTGAACTAGTGACCTAGTTTTTGACCCCAGATGACCCAATATCGAACTTGACCTAGATTTTACAGAGATGATCATTGTGATCAAGTTTCATAAAGATTAGGCTCAAATTGTGACCTCTAATGTGTTCACAAGGTTTTCCTTTGATTTGACCTAGTGACCTAGTTTTTGACCCTAGATGACCCAATATCGAACTTGACCTAGATTTTATGGAGATGATCATTGTGATCAAGTTTCATAAAGATCAGGCTAAATTTGTGACCTCTAGTGAGTTCACAAGGTTTTCCTTTGATTTGGGCTAGTGACCTAGTTTTTGACCCCAGATGACCCAATATCGAACTTGACCTAGATTCTATAGAGATGATCATTGTGATCAATTTTCATAAAGATTAGGCTCAAATTGTGACCTCTAATGTGTTCACAAGGTTTTCCTTTGATTTGACCTAGTGACCTAGTTTCTGACCCCAGATGACCCAATATCGAACTTGACCTAGATTTTACAGAGATGATCATTGTGATCAAGTTTCATAAAGATTAGGCTCAAATTGTGACCTCTAATGTGTTCACAAGGTTTTCCTTTGATTTGACCTAGTGACCTAGTTTTTGACCCCAGATGACCCAATATCGAACTTGACCTAGATTTTATGGAGATGATCATTGTGATCAAGTTTCATAATGATCAGGCTAAATTTGTGACCTCTAGTGTGTTCACAAGCAATTGTGAACGGACGGACGGACGACGGACGGACGGACGGACGGACAGACGACGGACGACGGACGAAGAGCGATCACAAAAGCTCACCTTGTCACTTTGTGACAGGTGAGCTAATAAAACATGATTGTATTCCATATCATTCGTATATACTGTAATTCAGACAAAGTGCATGGTAACACTATCATGGTAATATAAAGTTTCCACTGTCCAGTTCATATACAGTACAATCTTACAAATGTCCTGTTTGAAAGTCCTGAAAGGATGGACTGTCCTTGAAAGATTCATTGATTCCCTTTTATTTTAAGACAATGTGTAGATATTTACAGTAAAATTTTACAAATGCACTGAAAGGATGGACTGTCCCTTGAATGACTCTTTCAATCCCCTTTTATTTTCAAACAAGGAGTAGATATTTACAGTACAATTTTACATATGTACTGAAAGGATTGACTGTCCCCTGAATGATTCATGGATTCCTTTTTATTTTCAAACACAATATGTATATTTGTACAGTACTATTTTACAAATGTACAGTAAAGATTGACTTCCTTGAATGATTCTTTCAATCCCCTTTTATGTTCAAACAATGTGTACCAGTTATATAGATACATAGAAATATACCAGATGCTAAATGTAGAAACAGGATTTAGTTTATCTCACAAATATAGAAGTAGCAATGAATGGTCATAGGATAGTTTAATCATCGCATATTCATGTAATTGTCTATCAAAATTGAAGGGTCCGAGGTCAAAATTTGTTCAAAGACACAGAATAAAACTGAAAGCAGTCTTTGATAAATAAAATATATATCAACCAAAACTACCAAAGCTCTGTACAAATTTGTTGTTTTAAAATCATTACTCTCTGTGAGAGATTAAATTGATATTCATTATTTGACTATGGCGTTGAACCCCACCACAATATTATATAAAAAAAGTTTTTTAATTTTTCTATTGATCACATTTGGTCATATTACCTAACTCCACAAATATACTAATTTAGAATCTCACGTCGAAAACAGGAAAATTAAACTTTTACTTTTATTACAATTTTTATTGTAATTAGAAATTCTGACTTAATAATTATTAATAACTCACCTTGTTAATGATAATCTTTTAAAGTACATTCAATTCTACAGTCAAAATTAATAAATCTCAAAACCTACACATTAACTTAATAATAATAATAATAATAACAATAATAATAATAATAATAATTATTATTATTAACCAAAAGTCATATCAAGAGTCAAAATCCAAGAAAGTATAAATTGATTACCTGTTTATGCATACAACAACCATAACTAATACGCATATAGGCAATCAATTGAGCGGCTCACAGAGAAGGCAGGGCTTGCCCAATAGTGTAACCTTTAGAAATTAAGTCTTTTTTAAAGTGTTTTTTTTTAATAATAATCATTCAAACATTTTGTCACGTCCACATATTCCAAATGAAGCAGACATGATTAACATATCTATTCCCAACATAAAATTGTGAATTTACGTCATATGATAATTTCCATATTTTACTTGGTTCAGTAAGTCTACAGGCAGCGGACCTACACTACATTTCTCAGGAAGGCGGAGCTATAATTCTGAATCACAAGAGGGATGAACCAATTCCAAAATAATTTCTATTTTAAAAATTGCTACATCTTCAAATCAGCATTTTGAACATTTGAAGCGATCCTAACTTAAATTTAAAGTGACTGTTAGCCTAAAATTCACCTAGCCGACCTACATTAACAAAAATGGCATCACAGACACAATAATCGGAAAATCACATTGGACCTTATATGATTTGGACACACAAGCAATGTACATGATATACATAATTATGTTTTTGGACTTTGCATTGGCTAACTAAAACATTACTGCATTCAGTATTATGCTTATGCCCCGGTGGATGCCTTGTCCATAACAAATAGCTTAGTCATTAAGGGGCCATAATCCTGTCGAAATGTTTGAGAGTGTTACATGGCTTTGATAATATAATTTGCTTATGATAGTTAACAAGTATGCCAAGTATGAAAGCAATGCATTGATGGACTTCAAAAATATTAGAGTTCCAACATTTTGTAACGAACGGACGGACAAACAGGACAATCACTATATGCCTCCAGCATCAGTAGATGTCATGGCATAAACATCAACAAAATCATCAGTACCATGACAATAACATTACCCATAAATAAAATAATTGACATAATGCCAGAGAAATGATCACTCAACCTTGGTGTTTGTTGAATGTGTTTGGCAAAGTTTTTTTTAAAGTTAACCCATTGGACTGTCTGATGTATAATTTATTGTGTAATATCAACTGGTGTAATATCAATGGTAAATCAAACCAACTGAAAATATATAAGTATTTTCCTATTTGATTATATTAAACCAGTGTCTGGTAAATTGAAAAACCTTAGATATGACAGAATTTTTTTCTCCTAAAATGAACCATGAATTTCCATTAACCACCATGGTGTGCAAATCATTTACCTTAAATAATTTGTGGTAGACGAATGATAATAAATTTTATGGATTAACTCACAAAATTAAATCCACATTATTGATATATCTGCCAAATTCACATGGGTGGTTCTTAGGGCCTTATTTACCAACATTGTAAGACTGAAACTCAGACTAAAATTGACAAAATTTATAATCACTGACATTTCTTTGCAATTAGATTTAACCATGTGAAATTGTATCTGATTATTTATTGTTCCCACTGAACATGTATACCCATTTATATCAAAATCGGTACATTTATAACAACAAGAGAGCAAATAGAACATTTGGCAATATAAAGTCTGAAGTCTGTGTTTTAGACTCACAACGTTGGTGAATAAGGACCCTGCAATGTTTAACCCACAAAATCATGACTTCACAAAATTGTCATTTTACGACAATTCATGAAATTTGAAACCCAACAAAATATGATTGATTTTATGGTATACTTGTACCGTTAACGTTATCTGTATATATCAAACACTGAATCACGCCAGCTGATGTTCATATCAGATTTCAATTCAATAGAAATCTATATACATTATAAATTATGGCAAAAATATGAAACCCACTTCAAATGAGACTATTTGTTTATGATGATCAATAGTTTCTATACACATTTTCTATATATTGTCTTAAGTCCAACTTCAGTCGTATATGGAGACCACAGGGCCCTTATTCACCAACGCTGTAAGTCTAAAACTCAGACTTAGACTTTATATTGCCAAATGTTCAAATCGCTCTCATGTTTTATAAATGTATAAATTTTGATATAAATTGATATACACGTCCAATGGGTAACAACAAATAATCAGATAATATTCCATATGGTTAAATCTAATTGCAAAGAAATGGCAGTGATTATAAATGTTGCCAATTTTAAGTCTAAGTCTGAATTTGAGACTTACAGCGTTGGTGAATAAGGCCCCTGGTGAATCAGCTGTTACCTGGAACTAACCAAGACCAAGCAACAAACAAGGGAAATATACTGAGTACCATTTTAACAACTTTGATACCTCATAGTCTGTGGATTGAACTGAATCCTCTCCCAACTCAAAAAGGATGTTCTATACATGTGTATACTGTAAAATGATTAATTTTCGTGGGGGATTAAATTTCGTGGATTTCGTGGTTCACCTCAACCACGAACTTTAATCCCAACAAACATTAATTTCGACCCTTGTTTTATTACCTGAAATGCAAAATCCACGAATTCAAGTCCCAAAGAAATTGTCATTTTACCAAAACCACAAAATTTCGTCCCAACGAAATTAAATGATTTTACAGCACCGGTATGTCATTTCTATGCATGTTACATCATTGCTTTGTACAATTTACTCTTGTCAAGAAAACTATAATCTGTCCCATTGTGTTGAATCTTCATAAAGTTAAATATAACTAGTAAAATTGAAATTGGTATTCTTAATTGGAATTTAATTGACTTTTTAGTTAAATTATCAGCGCTAGATACAAGACATGTATGCTACTTTTATCAGTGTTCTTTTACTCAAACAACAAACAGTAAAATAGACTTAAGTTCTTCATTGAATGCACGAATGAATGAACATACAAATGAATGAATAATGGAAACAGCCTTATGAGATAATATGAGTTCACCTTCAACCACGAAATCATTAAATCCCAACAAACAATAATTTTGACGCTTGATCTATTTAACAGAAATGCAAAGTCCACGAATGAACGTCCCATCAAAATGGTATTTTTTTACTAAAACCACGAAATTTCATCACATCGAAATTAAATGATTTTACAGTATACAGAAATGCCTGAAAAGCTGTACAAAAATGATCACACTGTGTACCCGAACCCCTTTTTTACGCAAATTAATGAGCCTTAAAATTATTAAACGTTTATAATAACATTCTGTGTAACATTTGACTCATATCAAACCATTGCTGAATTAACACATGAAATCTTCAACAAAATATCTCAGCAAGGCCATAATATACTAATTCAAAGATCATGGTCAAAATTTATTTTCAACTTTTTTCTATGTATGTATAGATCTAAAAAAAGCTTCGAGGCGTGATTAGTAATAACTTTGTATTCTATCTCTAAAGGGGTCATTACCGAGAGGTCATTATAGACCTAGTGTTTTTTTTAAAAAAATCAAAATAATGTTGGGGATGCATAAAGAAGTGGCGTAGCATTGGATAGATAATCCAGGAATTAATTTATTTTGGCCCAATATGGACATAACAAGAGCAAGCAAAGAAATATTACATACTTTTCACCAAGTTCATGTATGAAGACCACGACAGTATTATCTGAAGCACTTATCTCTTGTAGCAGTCCATGGTAATGTATTCCTTCCAGTATCACCTAGCAACAGTAGAATAATGTATGAATGTTAAAACTAAATTTCTACCTTTTTTACCATAAAAAGTATAACACAGCCGTTTCAAATCCACTCAGTTACAGCATCAATATCAAAAGCTCAGTACCAAGGTAGTTACACACATACACTGTAATCAATTCTTGAGGTGTTTTTAATGTGCTATGACAAAATATGCAAGAGTTAAAAAATTCTACGAAATTCACCATTCACATCTGCCGAGTCACAGTATCAATAGTATGTATATAAACACATACATTGGAATCCAATCCGTGCTCGACGTAGTTTTATTTTGCTATGACAAAATATATATTCAAAGAGTGAAAAAATCCACAGAAATAATTATCTATTCGCATGTGTGCCCAGTCACAGCATCAGTGGCACTATGAGAACCACCATATTAACAGTCACATTCACCTCTGGTTCAATGCCGGTAGGTCACCGTAACTGATAACAATCTCTAAATGCACGTAAATCTCGACCTCAGCCACTTATATTGGTCTTCTAATGAACAATAGTCCACTCAGCAACATATGTTGCAATATTATCGATGAAAGAAATACTAGATATTGTAAAAGTATTATATGGCATCCATGTATGTTATTTAATATTCCGACCTCTACCATACAATCATAATTGCAATATTATCGATAAAAGAAATACTAGATAGTGTAACAGCATTATTAAGCATCCATGTATGTTATTTATTATTCCGACAACTACCACACAGTTGCATTTACACAGGTAGATTACAATTCAATTAATTGAGTTATCTCCTTTATACATTTATCGCACAGAAAACAGATGAAGTTAACGTCCTATAATCTCCAGGCATCATTTAATCTAACTCTTGTCTGAATAATCTTCAATAGAAAAAATAACAAAACTTTGAAACGAATTTTCAAAAGAGTTTTGTCATCATTTTACGTAATACATGCAAAAACTGGGTAGAAAGGAATAAGTGAAATATACACAAATATCTCAGTTTTCACTAAAAAAATCATGTTGGGAAAACATTATTAACAACTAAACAAATGTAAATTACTTTTTTTGTAAATATCAAGATAAAATAGAATTTATCAACTGTGAAGCGGCATACAAAAAACGGGGTGTTTATGGTATAATATATAATACCCTCCATCAACATATAAAATAAGTATGATGAAAGCAAAACGTCATGGTGTATGGCATTCATGAAAGCACATATTCAACAAGAAATTGTATTTTCGATAAATGGTACAGATTTGTTGATATACGAGGGGTGATCAGCAAGTTCATCAACTGTTTATGCTAGATATAAAGATGCTAATCTATGAGACTCAGTAGCGAAGATGGTATAATTTATCTGTATAGGGTTGGTTATATGTATTGTCCATATTGTATAAATATTAGGTAATATTATTCTAGAAAAATAAAAAAGAAACTGCAAATGACAATACAATAGCACAGTAAAAGGACACAGAACACACCTGTGTACAACTAGAGACTTCATCGTAAAAATGTCAGAACTCTTATCACACTTTTTTACTGTAAACTCAATGAAATTGAATGCATTTTCGTTGACTCTATAAAAGTTGAGCATATATGTATTCATTTTCTACTCAAATGAGGCTCAGAAGCTGCATCTCTTAGCGTAGCCTTGAACGTATAACAATACGAGAGAGGGATAGCATACAATACTGGACGAAGAAAAGGAAACCTCAAGTTCAAGGGGGGGGCATGATCTTGAGTGTAGGGTGGATGCTTGATAAATAAGAAAATAACAAAAACAAGCAAGTCGATTTCAGTGGATCAGCTAAGTATTCTTATACCACAAGGAATTTAAAAGCTGGCCTGAACTTGACATCAACAAATTGACATCATGGGATCGGAAAAGTGTTAATAAGTACATGTAGACCAAAAGTTAGCACAAACAAAAGTCATAATTTCTAGAAATGATGTCAAAACATTGCAAGACACCAGACATTGTTTTACTTTGTGAAGTCATATGTAATAGAATTCACTTTAAAATGCAACAGTAATTGATTTTGAAATGTCCATTACTTATAACATGTGAATAGTTGCATAGACATAGAAAATTCATCAAACAATATAAAACTATTTAGTCTTTCTACTGCATGCTCATAAAAATGGTTAAGTAAACTCTGCCGCTCATTTCAAAACATTGCAATTAATAAATTTTAAAGGACGGTACACAAACAGTCAATAAACTTAACGATCACCCCTCATACAGGCGTGGTTTTGTTAAAATACAGTAAATTAGTAGCCAATTTAAAGTCATTTCTCATGAAAAGGACAACCTAGGTACTGTTATGTATATCTATAAAGAAATTGAAGGTGTTTTGTATATCTCTGAATATACGTGATTACAAAATATGCAATTGAAATTAATATAAAATATGCACTCCACCCAAACGATGCGCAGATATTTAAATAAATAAGTCTGTATAAATATGCATATATATTAGTTATTACACAAGTTCGAAGTAATTGAATAATGAACTTTCTATAGGTTGTATACCGTATATATTATATAACTTAAGCCATTTAAATTTGCAAAAAATGATGCAAACATGTTGATAACTAGGTGGCAGAAAAGATCAACCTTTCACACATTTAAATAAGGATATGAGAAGAAGAAGTTTAATCGTAAAATCAAACTAATCCTAAATTATATATTTTGCATTTTTTGTTCATCTTTTGCATTATTTACTATCAGAAAAGTCTTGAAAGATGCATAGAATTAGTCATCGAGTTTTCTTTGGAGATGAAAACAAATATTCCTGACCCAAGATGATCCAGATATTAACTATGCCTAAATATTACAGAGGCAAATGTCGATGCGACCAATTTCAGAAACATTAGGTCAAAACTGTGACCCCCTTTAGAATGTTTAGAATGTAGTTCCATTTTGATGACGACACAAGACAGGTAATTAAAATAGCTCGTCTCAAGATTAGATGAAGTAAGCGCTCAAAATCACAAGAAATATAAATACCTGGCATTTATCTCCAAGAGCAAACCGTAGTTTATATTCAGGCGATTCCTTGATCTGTTCTGTAAGAGACAAAATAAAACATGTCAGAAATTCACCAATGAATAATAATCAATGTACAAGAAGTTTGTTAAAAAAAATATACATTGGCTCCATGACAGCCAAATTGTCATTAATGTCACAAGTGCGTCGATGCCCCAAAGTGGGTCCTGTTCTTAACTGGGAAGAGAAGAGAATGTATGTTATAGATCACAGCAACCTTGACCTCCGACCTTAAAATCTAAAATCAATAGTGGTGATAAATATTGTTCTCCGCGGTTCGTAGTATAGCGGAGAACATTTGTCTACCTTTGACCAAACAATTTCTTATTGGTCAAGTGTTGACAAAACAATTTCTGATTGGTCAACAGTTTTTGGGTGAAGCGCTGACCAGTGACCGAGGAAAAGTGGTCACTTCTACTTGAGACATTTTCATGGTAACATCTCGCATTCTTTTTCTTTAATCATGGAAGCTAATATAGGGCAAGTCGTTGACGAAAAATTTAAGGAACATAAAAATGAGCTTTTAATGGAAATACAAAATATGTTTAGATTGAGTACTGAGAAAAACGTCAACCAGTTAAACAAAATTTCTAAACTGATCAATTCGGACGTGCCAAAGTTTAAACGGAAATCAAATGAGGAACAGTTCAAATTAAATAAAAAAGTTATAACTAAAATGGAGGAAGCAAGGGAAACCGAGGATATCGGACAAGCCAGAGTGCTTATAAACGAAGGTAAAGTTTTCGTTCTTCTTGGGTTTATACATATATAAATTGTGTATTGATCGTTAGACGATAAATACTTGACAATGTGTACAGCAGGCATGGTGCGATATTGTTTATTCAATACCATGGTAGTATTGGTGTTATTATAGACAAAAGCGTGAAGTATAGAGACATACACATAATGTTTTTAACAAATATTTAACTCATAAGAATAAATTTAGCCAACGTGTATTATTATGGTGCTTTACTATGGGCATACGAGCGTATAAGGCATCGTTTATAAAAGGTATACTTTTTATCTACTTTGCACATATTTACAGTTTTACAGTTTAAATAAAACATAATAAAATAAGACATTGTGTATAATGAGAGAGGGTTGATAACAAATATCATGGAAAGAGAGATGTTATAATTGCCTTAGTATTAACTGCCTTAGTATTAACCGTTTACGTTATCTTTAGGCTTATACAAAAAACTTAATTCTCGGGGTTTTTTTTCTAATTCCATGTAAGCAACTGAGATATTGGCACATAGGCAAAAGCTTATATTGATGGCTGACGCTAACGAGCTTGGTTGGAGGCTAGTAACAGAATATGAAGCAAATCCTTTGGCCGAAGACTCGGATGACGAGAAACGGATGTTTAAGGCGGAGGCGCGCGCCGCAAGTAAGCTAAAGTCAGAGAGAGGGAAACGCCCTACAAGGGGTAGACACACGCCATATCAGAGGAACACCAGACGACCAGGAAATACGCAAATTACAGAGACATCTACTGCTCCAGCAGCAACATCAACTCAAACGAAGCCGGGGTTATGTTTTCTGTGTGGAAGGTCTGGTCATTGGAAAAATGAGTGCCCCGGGAATGGCAATAATAAGATGAGTATAATTACAAATATCTGTTATAGTTTAGACTCATTTGATGTAAGTAAACCATGTACCAAACAGGAATGCCAAAGGACATTGGCGGAAGATGGAATTCCAAAACCATCACCGGTAGGTAGGTTGAAAGAGCATATAAGTAAATGGAAGGAAATATCAACAAGTGACTACATTATAGACGTAATAGAGGTGGGTTATAAATTACCTTTTAAAACATTGCGAGAGAGTTATATTGAAGAATAACAAGTCTTCTTTATTGAATCCTGACTTTGTAACTAAGGAAATCGTAGGTTTGTTAGAAAGGGGTGTAGTGCAGGAAGTCAAAGAACCACCATACATTGTAAACCCTTTAACGGTAGCTTATGGTAAATCTGGGAAACCTCGTCTTGTTTTAGACTGTAGGCATATTAACGAGCATTTACATTTATTTAAAATTAAGTTTGAAGACATTAAAACAGCAGAGGCATTATTTCAGCCTAATTCGTTCGTTTATACGTTTGACTTAAAAAGTGCGTACCACCATATTGATATTTTTGATGAACATAGGAAATTTCTTGGTTTTTCTTGGGAAATAGAAGGTGAAAAAAGATACTTTGTATATTGTTCCTTACCTTTCGGTATTTCTACGGCTGGTCACATCTTTACCAAAATGTTTAAGGTTGTAGTTGCATATTTAAGGACTCAAGGGCACAAACTTGTGACGTTCTTAGATGACGGTATTGGTGGCCATACGTCATATGATAAAGCAAAACAGTCTAGTCAGTACGTTCAGACTACTATTCAAGAATTTGATTTTTTGTTGGCTCTAGAGAAATGTAATTGGGAACCAAGCAAATTAGCTGTTTGGCTAGGAACTCTGTTGGATTTTGAGCGTAACAAATTGTACATAAAATCAGAAAGGATATTGAGGTTAGAAACTGTTTTACAGTCTGTCATAGATCGGCTAGAGAAAGAGCCATACCCTATAATTAGTGTTAAGTCCCTGACCTCTATTGTTGGTCAAATAATATCATTGCAGTTTGTACTAGGAAACATAGTTCAAATGTTTACTAGGCACATGTATAATTGTGTTACTACCAGGGCAAGTTGGAATTCACCAGTGTTGGTAAGCGATAGCGCAATAAGCGAAATGTTGTTTTGGAAAAATAATGTACGAAAGTTGAATGACGATGGCAGAAAAGTGTCTGAGGTGGCTTCGAAACAATTTCTTATTGGTCAAGTGTTGACAAAACAATTTCTGATTGGTCAACAGTTTTTGGGTGAAGCGCTGACCAGTGACCGAGGAAAAGTGGTCACTTCTACTTGAGACATTTTCATGGTAACATCTCGCATTCAAATTCATTTAGACAGTTACCACAAGCATACTGTTTTAGTATGTATTGTGTTCGTGTATGATTTTGTATTGGCATGCTTTGAATAACCCGTTATCTAGTATATTGGAGGGGTGAGTTCGGCAGGTGTTTACGGGTACAGGTTTCCTTCCTTAAAAAGGGAGGTTGTTCCTGGACGGCCATTATCCCGATGAAGATATATACGATCTTATCTCTTTGTGATCTGATATATTAATCAAAAAACGGGAGATGAGATAGTGGCATGCAAGTTTAATTAAACAAAATAATTGATAAATTATAAGATTGAAGAATAACAGGAGAGTTACATATGTGTATATTCATTAGACATGTGAGTTTATTATTGCTCTATATTTCATACATCTCGTTTGTTACCAAATAAATACGTCTCGTCAGCCTTGATGGTGTTAGTTATTATGTATTAGTGAGGGAATATGATAGACGTCTCCATATAAGGCTTTAAGATCCTAGCCATAACTATACACAGTTATTATGGATAAGAAACTTGTTAAATAGTTGATATCCGGAACTCTGTGCAAGGTGGTTTTCCCCTTACAGTCCGACCAGGGATACCTGACAGTGACGTCATGTTGTGTTTACAATCAAATGTTTTCTTTATATATCGTCTGCAAAAATATGGATAATCAGTATATTTCTTTACCTGTAATCTGCATGAAATAGTAGCCGAGAGGATAACGGTACAGTATTAGTAACTGAAACATTCAGAGTTCGAACCCCGTCAGCAGAACTTTTAACGCTAATTTTTATTTTACTTTTTTTGCAATCGCATACAAAGTATGTGTACAGAATCATGAGAATGCTGCTTGAGTAAAAAACACCTTTGCATTTTACTCATCTTCAAATGGCTTTATTGAAAAGCCAAGAACAAGTTTTAAATGATAGTTGCTAGGGAGTCTTTGAATAATTAAGAGAAAACAACAGCTATCCCAAACGCGTTTTCAATTACACGAATTCTACTGGTCTAATTTTAATAATAATAGGACAAAAAACTTATCAAATTATGTTTCTCGTACATAATACAAGAAAAAAAATGTAATACATTAATGGCTATCACTAGCTTTGAACTTAGATCGCTTGAGTGAGAGTCCACAAGCACATCCACAGAACCATGTATTGCTTGAAATATATCAATTGGTATGGACATACTTCTATATAGTATGATCCTCAATCTTTTTAGGGATATACCCTGCTTATTTATAGATTGTTTACATAATGACGTCACTGTCAAAAATTGTTGGTCGGATAGTAATTTACATGTAGGTACAAACAAAGCTGGCCTAGTTAGACCGGTTTTGTATTCATATGCAAATACAACTGACCCCCACTCTATTGTCCAGATATAAATATTCAAGCGTGACAAGGATTATAACGGTAAAACTTTATTTGTACCTACAGATTAGTGGAGATCCGGAGTAGGTCTATTTTGGTCTTTTCATTCATAATTAGGAGTTATTCAAATGAAACAATTTCGTCTACTGACCAATGTCCGACCAATCTACTGACCATCACCCTACTAGTACTGACCAAACTACTAGCAGACCAGTCCTTATGGACATGCCACTCAACGAAGATGAGGAGGCATTATATGCTCAGTACATCTAGAAACGCAACGTTTTCATCCTTGGTTTTTTCATACTTCCATTGCTCATACATTTTTTAATTTTGTGTAATAAAATTGTATAATCGTGTAGAAACTTGGCTTTTGTCCAAATTTTATCTATCGGGTTACGTAACTCCCGTGCGTCAAGAAAATGCAAAAAGGCACGAATGTCACGTGCACCATTTATGCATGATAAATTTTGGTGTTAATTGCTTCGAATCCTTTGTAAGGCTTGCCAATGGAAAGAAAATCACAAAAGAAAAGTTCTAAGCTTCAGAATGAAAATATCAGGATAGTCCGAACATGGGCCAAATCAAGCGATTCGGATGCCTATGACGAGACGTCGGCTGGGCGGTTTCACATTGGCTAAATTGCCATGACCCGACAATGTTTCATCTGGAGACACTCTACTAGCACTGTGGCACCGTTTAAAACCACCCATGTCCAGGTCATCCATGTGAAACAACTCTCCGACAGGACCAGTAACTCCACATGTACCATCTCTAGGCAAAGTTCAGAACTGGTTCATACACTTCTAATCAATCTGTTGGACGTCATGCATATGTTATCAATCAATAATTAATCAATATTTTATCTTTTCAGTTAAAACAACGATTCTGAAAAAATAGGATTTTACCAATTTGTGTTCCGTTACTTTTTAGCCGCACTATACACACAAGCGTTGTTCAATCATGTGGATAGCACTTTACGAAAACAATGTTACAATTGAATTGTTCATGGAATAAAATATTATCAAGTAAAAACTGTTTGGGTTTCAATCATAAAAAGTTTGAAAAAGTGTTGACAGTAACCCCAGTGTTGCGTTTCTAGATGTACTCAGTATATATGAATCAACTACATTATGAACCATGAAAATCACTTGTTACAAAATATTCTAAATAATGAAGTATGAATCGAAATACGAATAAATGATTAAAAATTATCTCACCATGTCAGTGTGTAACAATGTACGTTAATGTGAAAACGGATAAAAAATAACCACAGAAGTGAAGTGAACTTTGAAGTTTTAATAGGACACTTTCAACAACAATAGAGAAATTTAGTAGGTAAACTGTTTTTTAAAATAAAATTCTTTACATCTGTAATTATATACAGTCACACACAATATTTCACCAGGAATAGCACTTTTATGACAATATATGTGACTAACTCATAATGATCCATTCACGTTTGGGAGTATATAAATAGTCGGGTATTAACAGTAAATCATTACACATGGTCCGAAAAAATTATATGATGCATAAATAAACGCAGTAAACTTCAATACATATTCAGAATCTGAAACTTTATTACAAGCACTTTAAGAAATTTATTATGCCTCATCTAACTAATGGGCCCTCGGTCACTCCCTTGTTCCTATTACCTGTGTCCCATTCAGGGATAAGGCAGTTTCACACAGTTTTGGGGCAAAATGTGACCTATAAACTGTAAATTCATTAATATTCATGGGGGATTTAATTTTCGTGGATTTTCTGGTTCACGCTCAACCAGAAATCTTGTTTTGACCCTAGTATTGAAATGCAAAATCCACGAATAAGATCCAATTAAAATGGTCTTTTTTATCAAAACTACGAAATTTTGTTCCATCAAAATTAAATGATTCTACAGTACCATATATATTTATAGCTGTGGATGCAGTGAACTTGCAATGTTAATTTAGAAGTATTAACAAAAGAATTTATAATGAAAGGGAACTCATCCGAACAAGACTGTGCTCAGTAAATGCTTTTTGACCAGTGGTGCCCACAGGTGGCAGTATCAGTGTTTGGTCCGCAAACGATTAAAACAAATAAAATAAAAAAATATAAAAACAATTCCGTCACTGAGCTAATAGTATACTATCAAGGTATAAAGCGTACTCTATGTCTATATGCCAAAGATTGTGGAACATTGCATCTTGTTTTTTCAGCATAAAATACGGGCGCTGAAGAAAAATCGCTATACAAGTCATTCAAATAAACTATAAGATATTCATTCTTACCAAAAATCTCGTTCAATTGTATCTTATAACAGCGAAACAGCAAAACAGTGTTACTTTCGTTATTTAACTTCGCTCAAGGTCATTTTATTTATGCACTGGTTACCTGCTGCGCTCACAGTATCGTAATTATCGTTGGGAACCAAGCCTATGCGATGTTCCACAATCTTTGGACATATACATATACTACGCTTTATACCTTCATAATGTACATGGAGTTAGATAGACAATCGATATATATACGGTCCATGTAGTGTATAAGCTCAGTGACGGATTTTTTCATTTTTTTCCCAAAAACTGATACTGCCACCTATGGTGGTGCCGGGGCATAAACAATACTGCATTCAGTAAACGCTTGTGCGCTAGCAGAACCCCTGTCCATAACAAATAGCTAAGTCATTCAGGGATCATAATTCTGTCGAAAGATTGGATAGTGTTACCTTGCTTTGATAATGTAATGTGTTTATGATGGTTAACAAGTGTCCCAAGTGTGAAGCAATGCTTTGATGGACTTCAAAAATCTTTTGAGTTTCAACATTTTGTAACGGACAAACGAACAAACCAACAAACAGACAGGTGCATCAGTTTATGTCTCTGCATCAGTAGATGCCGTGGCATAAAAACTAATCTGAATACAAAAGCCATAGACACTTCTCCTTATGGTGATGAAGCTTATACTGTTGTCAACCTGTCTTAACTGGTAGTAATCTGTAGGGCTGTAACGGTATACCGCAGTATATGAAACACCGCATACTTCAGTCCCACACGGTTCACGGTACAAGACTTCTAAATTTCGGTACGGTTCGGTATAAGCTTTTTTATGACTAAACTAATATTCAGACAACAAAAACATCTTGACAGCCTACTGATTAAGTTAAATGATCATGTATCACTCATTTTAATTGCATCAAGGTATGCTTCATATTGTCAAAATTCATTTAAAATAGTTGATAGGCACCTGATAATTGCTGTTATAGAAGCAACAAATTCATTGTCACTTAAAGTATATAGAGCTATATTGGAAGATATTTTTTAGAAAAGTTTCAAAAACTGAAAAACAATTATGCTTTCATATCCATTAGATCATTTTTCGCTTCAGTTTTAACAGAAACTCTCTCTGTGATTTATTGGACATGCAAACTGTCCATTTTCATACGAAAGTGTTCTAGAACACCATATGAAACTATAAGAATCGCCTAATTTTCGACGATTGAATTAAAGTACACGGAACCCATCCAAAGTTTTAATTAGCAACTAAGGTAGTCTAGTATCATACTAAAAACGATGCAAGTAATTATTTTGACATTGAATGACTGTTAAAATATAGCTCTATACACTTTAAAAAGTTACTGTTGGAGAGTATTGTATCATACCAAAATATACCAAATTGTTTAAGGTATGTATCATATCGTGAGTGTACCTTTACACCCCAAGTAATCTGAGAATTATTGATATGGATCAGACAGAACTGAAAATGGATTAATCTATCGGGAGGAATTCCAAGAGTCATATGAAAACAGTACGATTCTCTGAGAAAACTGAGAAACAGTGCATCAAATTACTATTGCTATGGTTGCAGAGAACTTAGATTGACACGAACATGACACAGATAGATGGATACGGATACACTGACACAGTGACTTGATGATCTAAAGATTAATGTTGCTTGAATATAATAATGAGACCGCAGTCTTACCGCAACATAAATTGTTTTGGTCATACATTCACATTATATCAATCAAATTCTATTTTACCAATTTTATTATGCTGTAAAATCAATTTTTTTTAATCCCAACAAACATTAATTTTTACCCTTGTTTTATTACCTGAAATGCAAAATCCACTAATTCAAGTCCCGACAAAATTTGTTTTTTTACCAAAACCATGAAATTTCGTCCCAACGAAATTAAATGATTACACAGTAAAATATTTTTATTTGCGGTGTATTAACTTTAAAATACACTTTCAATCTGTACGTGTTCTTGACCTCATATTCACAAACTTACACAAAATACAGGATTCTGATTTACGGTTGAAGTAAATAATGTTAGTGAATGAAACTTTCTTTAAATTTGAATTTATTTAAAATTAATTGCACATTATGTACTTATTTTGTAAAGAGACGATTGAATAGCATGTGAATTTAATGCATGTGATAACATACAATACCCTAACAGGCCATTATGCAGATGCATGCATTATGAAATGTTCTGTCCACAAACAGGATGCTGACAGTTTCATGGCAATAGAAATAGAACGCCTTACCATAAATAACCCATAAAATGCTTTTATTAAATCAATTAAAATTGGATAATATTTTAAGTGGAACTATTAAATGGGTATAACACGCGCATATATAAGGTAGAAAGAGTTTCTGATAGTAATTTCCATTTTAAAAAGCAATTTATTGAAAGATAAAATATGGTAGAAATAGTCCAGCAATCTGTGAATTTAGGATTTTAAACTACTGCCACAAATTGGTAAAACTGATTAATTTTCCAACAGAAGTTGCTTGCTTGAATCAACAATTTAACTTGTCCCTGACAGTAAGACAAGAGGGTCCAAAGGGCCCTGGGTCGCTCACCTGTTTGGCCTCGTGACCTAGATTTTGGCCCAAATGACACAGTATCTAACTTGACCTAGATTTTATAGAGATAAACATTGTGACCAAGTTTCATAAAGATAAAGACAAAATTGTGACCTCTAGTGTGTTCACAAGATTTTTCAATGATTTGGCCTCGTGACCTAGTTTTTGACCCCAGATGACCCAATATCGAACTTGACCTAAATTTTATAATGATGATCATTGTGATCAAGTTTCATAAAGATAAGGTCAAAATTGTGACCTCTAGTGTGTTCACAAGCTTTTTCAATGATTTGGCCTCGTGACCTAGTTTTTGACTCCGGATGACCCAATATCGAACTTGACCAAAATTTTATAGTGATAATCAGTGTGATCAAGTTTCATAAAGATTAGGCTCAAATTGTGACCTCTAGTGTGTTCACAAGCTTTTTCAATGATTTGGCCTTCAAAGGCTTGTGACCTAGTTTTTGACCCCGGATGACCCAATATCGAACTTGACGTAGATTTTATAGAGATGATCATTGTGATCAATTTTCATAAAGATTAGTCTCAAATTGTGACCTCTAGTGTGTTCACAAGGTTTTTCAATGATTTGGCCTCGTGACCTAGTTTTTGACTCCGGATGACCCAATATCGAACTTGACCAAAATTTTATAGTGATAATCAGTGTGATCAAGTTTCATAAAGATTAGGCTCAAATTGTGACCTCTAGTGTGTTCACAAGCTTTTTCAATGATTTGGCCTTCAAAGGCTTGTGACCTAGTTTTTGACCCCGGATGACCCAATATCGAACTTGACGTAGATTTTATAGAGATGATCATTGTGATCAATTTTCATAAAGATTAGTCTCAAATTGTGACCTCTAGTGTGTTCACAAGGTTTTTCAATGATTTGGCCTAGTGACCTAGTTTTTGACCCCAGATGACCCAATATGGAATTAACCTAGATTTTACAGAGATGATCATTGTGATCAAGTTTCATAAAGATTAGGCTCAAATTGTGACCTCTAATGAGTTCACAAGGTTTCTCAATGATTTGGCCTAGTGACCTAGTTTTTGACCCCAGATGACCCAATATCGAACTTGACCTAGATTTTACAGAAATGATCATTGTGATCAAGTTTCATAAAGATTAGGCTCAAATTGTGACCTCTAATGTGTTCACAAGGTTTTCCTTTGATTTGACCTAGTGACCTAGTTTTTGACCCCAGATGACCCAATATCGAACTTGACCTAGATTTTAATGAGATGATCATTGTGATCAAGTTTCATAAAGATCAGGCTAAATTTGTGACCTCTAATGTGTTCACAAGGTTTCTCAATGATTTGGCCTAGTGACCTAGTTTTTGACCCCAGATGACCCAATATCGAACTTGACCTAGATTTTAATGAGATGATCATTGTGATCAAGTTTCATAAAGATTAGGCTCAAATTGTGACCTCTAATGTGTTCACAAGGTTTTCCTTTGATTTGACCTAGTGACCTAGTTTTTGACCCCAGATGACCCAATATCGAACTTGACCTAGATTTTATGGAGATGATCATTGTGATCAAGTTTCATAATGATCAGGCTAAATTTGTGACCTCTAGTGTGTTCACAAGCAATTGTGAACGGACGGATGGACGACGGACGGACGGACGACGGACGAAGAGCGATCACAAAAGCTCACCTTGTCACTTTGTGACAGGTGAGCTAAAAATTGTCCAGAACAACCAGTTAAGTGCTAATTTTGCGACTGCCAACATTATCGCTGGCTAAGAATGAGAAGGTCATAAGTACAAAATTGATTTTTTGAGAAAACAAGAAAAAACATCCAGAATTTACTTATGGTAAAATAACGTTACTGGTTCAACTTCAGTTTGGTCAACCTGACAAGTTCCGATTTCCACGAAAATAAGTAATAATCAAAGTTCAATGGAAAAGGACTTGTAGTTTTCAAAACCAAAATGAAACACTGTCATAAGTAGCAATGACCTTCTCATTCTAAGCCATCAATATAAGTTGGTGGCAGCGAGTAAACAACAATGGTAACACTAACCTCTTCTCTCTTCCTCCCAAATATCCAGTTCTACATTCCTATATATCCGAGGATCCAAGGCTTTAGCTATCCTGTAAGGTACTGGGGGTATAGGCTTCCTGCTCTGTCTTTCCTGTATCAACATACAAAACACATTCATTCAATATATCCATATACTAGTATACAGGGTGTTCAAAACGTTTTGTCCTTAAATTTTACACTCATACATACTTAATTTTACCCAAGCTATGACCACAGTGTACACTTTAATCTTTACTTTAACAGCTTCGTTCAAATAACTTGAAGTAACCAATTTTCTAGGGCTTTTTTCAGCTGTTAAGCCACTTGAGCACCCTTTGACATTTTAACCTTCCCTGGTCATTGGGCTCCCTATGGAACCCTACATTTGTGTCTCTCTGGGGAGATTATTTCTCTCCATTGAGAGTAGCAGCCAACATCGATCTGTGGCGCCCAGGAATAAACACTGCCCTCATAGGTACCTTGGTGGAGTCGAGCATGTGAATTATTCTTGCTCAGAGAAATTAATCAGTGGTCTAGACAGGGTTTAAACCAGGAATTTTCAATCCCTAAGCACGCGCCCTACCTCTAGGCCTCCGCTCCCCTTAGCTTGAAAGAGTCATACATTGGTAGAGCCCTCTGACATTGTATCCCTTTTCTACTGATGTCAGAAAAACATCTAATGAAGCTTAAAATTTTGATTTGAAACTTTTTAAACACCCTGTATACAGAACAACAGCTGTTTATATAGAACTACCATCTACCATACAGAAATAGTAGTGATAAAACATCAATTTACAAAACCAGTATGATGGCAATTATCAAACCTTGATACCAATTAAATAGTTAATTTGGCGTATGAGCAGATATAAATAACATTGTATATGTTTTGCCTGACATAACTTATACGGGGGTGTTTTGCATACATTTTTAATACAAAGTTAATGATGTAAAACAGGACAAAACCAACAGGAGCAAAGATATCTAATAGATCTGTCATCATGCACATGTGTTATACTCAGTTCCATATCCATTATACAGAAACCAGGGTTCTCAATAAGTTTTAACCTAGCAGGCCGAAATGCTTAACCAACAGGCCTTATTAAGGTCCTTAATGCAACTATTTTCTTCATATTGTGCATAAATTTCACATTTTCAGCCCACCCAAAATGGTTTTTAAGCAGTCAATTTGGCCTGCAGCCTGCTGCTGTTGAGAACACTAAGACACTATTAGATAATATTGTTGAATATTGTAAGGTTTGTGGGGGACGATTCTCTGACCCCCACCAAACCAATAGACAGGCAAAATAAATGTGGTTAGCCTGGTGGGCCCGAAAAAAACATGCAACAGAAACAGATGTGTTCACAATAACAATCAATACACAGCAACTTTTGCAAGAATAACATTTTTCGTCACAAAATAGTCAAGATGTACATATATTAAGGGTGGCTTCCTTGTTAAACCTGGGAATAGAGCATTTGTTTGTCACCTGAGCGAACAGAGATTTAAATAAACTGACACAGGCAGATTTTAAAAAGCCATGATCATTAGTTGCGAGTTTCATATGGAAGAGCATCAAAGTTGTTATAATACTGTCTAGAAATGACAAAAATGGTCAATATATCATTAATTTACTATGACAAAACTAGTAAAGGGTTATTTGGATGATTTCAAAATTATTATACAGGTTTTAACAAACAACTGCAATTATATACATTCAAGACGAACAATTTCTTTCGCTTTGCAATTTTTTTTTTACTAAATTTATATATTAATTTATTTGTATATTTTCAGTTTTACGATGACGTTTGTAGTCTATGGCCACAGGCCTATTCGTGCCTTATGTGCCAATATTGCCAAAGAAACTTGTTATAATTGAAAAAATAACATTCAATTAAGACAATGATTATTTCACAGTGCCCCGAAGATAGAAAATAATTAAGTTGTTGTGATTGAAAAGCAATTATTATAAATTATTCTATTCAGATGGCTATAAGCCACATGTATAATATTTTCATTTTAAATATTGTTTTAAGTCTTCAGTTACAGAGACATTAAGACTTGCAACCGCATCACATTATCCTGAGCAGGGTCAACCAGCAATTACATGGAACAATCCGCATCAAGCAAGGAAAATACACCATTTTAGTAACTTAGGTAAGTTGTGGCCCTTTTGTTCCCATGATACCGACTACCAAAGACGGCGCACATTTAGCGGAAATCCAGGCTTTGCAAATTATGTTATATCAACACTACAGCACATGTTTCGACTTTAAGTGAAAATTCAAACAATTTGAAGATTTTACAAGGAATACTTAATAGATTCACATAGACCTTAGATAAAGTAGACTGGTGAAAATTGACAAGTACCAAAATTGAAGATGCATACTTACGAGGGGTGTACCAGAATTACGTAGACTTTTGCCATAACTTTCTTATTTAGGCATGTATTATGACCAAATTTGCCGTAGAAAAACTTCAAACCCTTTTCAAGAGAATCAGCAAAAATATTTTCTAACAGAATTTTAGAAAGCCATTTAATCTGTCGCCATAGTAACCAATAGTTGGGTAGGCGGGGCAGCGAATTTTAAAAAAAATTGGGGCATTATTCAACTGCTTATACCTCACATACATCAAGTCTAATTTTAATGCAACTTCGTGCCATACAAGCGCAATATCCTTGGAACGAACGCCGTAATTTTCGACTTCATAAAGGTAACCGATGTTGATATATGGTACAAAACAAGCAACAGCTGCTGCGCGTCACCAGTGAAAATATGACGTTAGCGAAATACGCTGGAAATCGCATCAACATGAAATTTTGTTTGAACCTCGGGAAGACGCCAGAACAAACGCTTGAAAAGTTGGAACGTACTAACTCTAAATATCTTGTATCGAGTTACCTGATTTTCAAACAACACAAGCGCATCAATCGTGGTCGAGACCGAATAAAAAGACATGGACCGACGGCGAAAACCAATGTCGAATGCGACGTCACCAAGCGTTTTCTATGACCACATCGACCTGAATCGACGTTCAATTATAAGGGTTATATGCGACATTACTGGTAATATATTGTAACGTTTATCACATTTAAGGTAGTGAATAAACATTTGTAAGTTTTGTATACGGCTGTGCCCATCACTAAGCTACAATGTACACAGTTAGGAGCTTCACTTATTCTTGCAGTTCCGCCGACGTCGTGACGTTCCGTAGACGTGCCCCGCATACCGTACCCATATATATCCCCGGAAGCTGCAGAATTTGATCCAAATAAGATACAGCTTTGAAAGTTCATGTACTTACGCAGTTAATATTATTTGCACTCCACACAAAATTATTTGTTTGTATGATGAATGGTATGGAACGTATGACAAAAGTCTACGTAATTCTGGTACAACCCTCGTATATGATTGAATCAAAAGCAAAAAATATAGGGCCTGTGTGTTTATCAAGAAATCATATAATCATATGGTACTTTTATCAAACATTGTGACATTTGTTTTAAAGTTTTAAGTGACTTTAAACAGCTGGAAATAAAGTGATTTATCTTTAATACAATCAACAACTATACTAATGAACATTAGCACTATAAGGTGGTGATGGTGTACAGTAGAACATGAATACTGTATAAAGATTCAAATTCCTGCCAGCAAGAAGTTTGGTACGTGTCGGATCCTAAAGTGGGGAGCTATTCACAAGGCAAGCTCCTAATGATAGAGGAAGGTACTGACTGCTATCGATATTTCACATTCACCAAGGTGGTCCATCTCAAGGCTCTATTTTATAGGCAGGCTGTCCCAAATTAGCATATCGAGCGTTCATTGCTAAACTAGGGTATGTGCCTCTATTATTTGATGTAGTTACTATAGTTTTGAACTGAGCCCTCAATATAATATTGTATTAAAAGGAATTTTCTATCAAGCATTGTATGTTAGAATATTTAAGTGGAATCCAGATCATCCATTATCGAACACTACCTAGACTTTATAGAGATGATCACCATGACCATGTTTCATACAGAATGAGGCAATGATTGTGACCTTATTAAAATTATAGTGCTCACAAATACTAGTGGACCAACAAAGAAAAAGAGCGACCTTTCAGGGTTCTCAATAACAGCAAGCTGAAGGCCAAATTAACTGCTTTGAAATAATCTTTTGCCAGCTGAAAATGTGAAATTTATACACAAGGTTTACAGTTAACAAAAAAGTTTGAACAAGGACCTTATTGGGCCTGTTTGTTAAGCATTTCAGCCTGCTAGGTTAAAACTTATTGAGGTAAAGAACCACTTAATGCCTCCGCGGACCAAGTGGTGATACACTCAAGTAGTCCTTAAAACAAGACTGCGTTCAATAAACGCTTATGCCCCCGTGGAAGCCATGTCCATAAAAAGCTAAGTCAATCAGGGGCCATTATTCAGTTAAAATGTTTGATAGTGTTACATGGCTATAAGGGGCTTATGATGGTAAACGAATAATGCCACATTTGAAAGCAGTGCCTTGATCGACTTCATGTGTGATCTGGTGATACAGATGTTATGGTTCTTTGTCACTGCACTTCTCCAAGTTGCCATCTATTCATATACCAAGTTTCAAGTCAATATCTTAAACACTTTTGAAGATACACTCCTGTCAAAATTTGATTTTGAAAATACTAAAGGGGAGATAATTCAAAATTTAAGACAGACAGAGTTATGGTTCTTGGTCATTGCACTTCTCCAAGTTGCCATCTATTTATATTCCAAGTTTCAAGTCAATATGTTAAATAGTTTTGAAGATATACTCAGAGCAAAATTTGACTATAAAAAAACACTAAAGGGGAGATAATTCAAAATTTAAGACAGACAGAGTTATGGTTCTTTGTCAATGCACTTCTCCAAGTTGCGATCTATTTATATTTCAAGTTTCCAGTCAATACGTTAAATAGTTTTGAAGATACGCTCCAGACAAAATTTTATTGTAAAAATACTAAAGGGGAGATAAGTTTAAGTCCAAAATTAGGTCAAGGTGAAGGTCAAAATGGAGTCAGGTGATACAGGCGTGTGGAGAGTGGTCATATACAACATCCATGCAAGTTTGAAAACTTTGTAGCAAGCCATTTTAATGCTAGAAGAAACAGTCAATTTGGGTTAACCTGGCCGGACGGACGAACGGACAGACAGACGGACAGGTGAATTACTATATGCCTCCCGATCTATCGATACGGGGGCATAAAAACTTTGGCTTGCATGTAAATGGAGAAATTTCTTGACAAATGTGGATTTGAATGATGAAATTGAGTTTAACTGGTTGGTAAATATGCATGTGATGTAGTAAAACTGTAATATTTGTATTATTCCCCTATTTTTTTCTTGATTTATAAGTTCCGGACATTTGTGAAAACCGATAGACCATGTTTGAAGGACAAAAACTTTCTTAGAAGATACATGACCCCTTTTTTTATTGCATTATTTTGAAGCTTAAATGCCCCTCTTTACAATGATATATGTGGTCCAGGTGGCCATAGACTAAAAACAGTTGAAAATTGGGGCCTACAACGGGCACTTTACATTGAGCTATGGAGCAAATTTATTTGGTGGTTTCTAACTATGAGAATCCTGCTTTTAAAAGCTCAGTTTGACAAGTGAGCTTTTACTATAGGTGATGGTATATCATATCATAAAACTGCCCCTGCTGCACTGATGCTACCTTCCTACTTCTGTATCGACGTTAAGTGCCAATCAAATACAGCTAGGTTTCGTATTACACTTCTACACAATATGAACACACAATGGTGATGCACATTTATCTGAATCCTTTACAAACATTGATGGATCAATCAGTTATTGCATACAGCACATGGTATCACCCACACAGCTTGCACTTATAGTCCTTTGCTCCATAGATATAATAATACATACATACATCATTCCATGTCCTAAACCCATGTCCATTATTTATTTTTTGATAAAGAGTTTTGTGAGATTTGACATTCAAGGGAGATTTTTCTTGATATTTGTCAATGAAGTTATGACATTGTCATTCATAGGAGATCATTCTTGATAATCGTCATTCAGGGGAGATCATCTGTTCATGCTATTGGGGGACTCATCCGCCCCCACAACTCTTCCCCGGAAGACGAGCAGCGGGTTATGTTTTTTATGTCTCGTATGTCAGTCTGATCCAGCTTTTATACTACGCTTGCTTCATGCATTGCGCACTTAGACACATTGAAAAACATGGTTGAGCCCATGAAATATTGTTTTAACAGATTTGTTGAACACTTTTAGTGAAGTTAGAGCTTGTGAATGGTGTCAAGTTGACATAATGGCCGAAGGATTTCGTGATGTGTTTGCAAGTGACAGTTGTCATTCAAGGGAGACCATTCTTGATATTTTTCATTCAAGGGAGACCATTCTTGATACTTGTCATACAAGGGAGACCATTCTTGATATTTTTCATTCAAGGGAGACCATTCTTGATTTTTTTACATTCAAGGGAGACCATTCCTGATACTTGTCATTCAAGGGAGACCATTCTTGATATTTTTCATTCAAGGGAGACCATTCTTGATACTTGTCATACAAGGGAGACCATTCTTGATATTTTTCATTCAAGGGAGACCATTCTTGATATTTTTCATTCAAGGGAGACCATTCTTGATATTTTTCATTCAAGGGAGACCATTCTTGATACTTGTCATACAAGGGAGACCATTTTTGATACTTGTCATTCAAGGGAGATCATTCATGACATTTCAGACATTGCAAATCACTGTTGGACCAAGCGGCACTTTTGGACATTTTGAGCACGGTCCAACGGTTGCAATAATTTCTCTTGGACCAATGTCCTGTTTCTCAGGCGCGACAATTGAAGTTCAGGACGCAATAGGCCTATTTACAACCCAATTTTATTTTGTTGATATTTGACCTTTTTCGGTCTGATTTTTTTTCTGGTCCGGTACTTTTTCCAGAAGTATCAGACCAAATGTTTTGTACATTTTGGTAAGTTTCGTGATGTCTGACATTTGTCACTTATGGGGGGTCACTTTATTTATGATATTTGTCATCCAAGGGAAATCATTCTTAATATTTGTCTCAAAAGGCTACATAATCCAGCCGATAGACATTAATAAATAATACACTAGAGATACTATGTGACTACATACTACAGACTGTAAAAGGCAGGAAACGCATCAAATTGATCAGTTTATGGTATTAAGGTTAATATACGATGAATCTGTCCAGCTGTTTCCATATGATGATCAATATTGATGCATTAAAATAAAAATATGGTCTGTCCAACATACATTAATGCTACAACATTTTGGGAGCAGAGACCGTTTCACTAGCATAATATTGGTATAAGAATTTCAAAATAAATGTTCTTATCTTAGAATATAAAACAACTATTCGTTTAAATTCCATGAATTGTTGTTATTTTTTTCATTGGGTATGTCATTTCTGGTCATATTTTATAGTATGGTATATTTTTTGGCTTAATGCAGTTACCTCTGTAGTATATCTGCAAGCAAAAGACAACTTCTCCACACATGAAGGTGACATGGACATAGCTGCTGCCACACAAGTATTATAGTATTGTAACATATCCAATCTGGTTATTGAACCAATACATGTATGGTCAAGATGATAAACTAATGCAGATTTTTTCAACCTGTCCCAGGTACTTCGACATTGAATATTCATTGGAAGGATTGATGAGTTGATACCAGGAAGACTATCAATGTACATAACAATAAATTTGGTGCAAATCAAGTTTGTATAATTCCAATTAACAATTTATGTAAAGTCCAGTTAGGATATTTTAACAGTGATGTCATCGTTTATGTGTACCCAAAAGATCAAAACCCTTGCTTAAACTAGGAAGTTTAGTTTGGTATTGAACTGTTAATATAAGCATTTAAACTTGTTTTTACACCACAGTAGTGGTTTGTTCCACTGTGTCACTGTTTTCTTACCCTAACTGGACTGTATATGCACTGAGGATATGTGAAATAGGCTGTCACCTGTGACAGGTCATCATAATTTTTTTACTATTCTGAATCACCTTCTTTTATGTAACAAAATTTGTAAAGAAAACAAACCCTAGGTGATAAGTTGAGGTCCTGAAACTTCCTCAAGCATGAATCTGGCATGTCATCAAACCTACAACAACAATATAATATGATATATTGTCGATTCAAAGATGTCTGTCATAACCGCCAAAATGTTCCATCTCTTAATTGCTAAACGCAGTAAGTATAACCGCTTTGCTTTAGGACCATTAGAGTTGTAATCATATAAGTGTATTTATGATGGTAAAATTTAATCCTGAGAAACCTGTAATAATCGACCGGGTTGAATGTTTGTTTACGCGGTTGTGACAGAGATCTTTGAATCACCTATAATACATTTACAATGTACAGACAGACCAAAAACAATATACCCCTGAATGTTTTGATACACGGGCATAAAAAGGATAAAAAGATGCATCCACTTGAAAGATCTATATACCTACAAAATGTCTGTACTGCAAGTTGTAAGATGTGATGCAGCAAAGCAATACAAGCTACCACAAACAGCAAACCAGGGCCTGTATTCATAAAGTTCCTAAGGGGAAAATATTCCTTAGGTTGATAAATTTACTTAAGGTTTTATAGGAATTCCCTTAAGTTTTATATGATTTCAGGTTAGATATATAAATAATACTTAAGTTTGTTTCAGATATCTAAGGTGAAATCATATAAAACTAAGGGAATTCCAATAAAACCTTAGGTAAATTTATCAACCTAAAGGAATATTTTCCCCTTAGGAGCTTTATGAATATGGGCCCAGTATAACAGCTACCACATCACAACAGCTGTTCCACAGGACATGATAAGTTTATATCATAGAACAAATGTTTTACCAATACCACAATATCTCAACCAAATAGTCTCCAGCCATTATAATACAAGGTATCCTGTTGCACTCAAGAAACATGTGACAGCCCAACCCACACAGTACAACAATCTATAAAACTTCTCTATCTAGTAATCTATTGATTCTCCAAAGTGTCTATAATTACATTTGTTAACATACTTAAACAAACTCATCGTGGGACATAAAATACCGAGAGCTGACGCTGTTTGGAGATTGTTCATGTGTGAAAGTTTGAAAGAAATCCTGCAAAAACTGTGGTAATTGCGTCCACAAGAATCCATCTACGGACAGACAGACAAACAAGCTGAAAGTATTACAAAATATATACCCCTTACAACATAGATCGTGCAGGGGGAATAATAACTTTTTCCCAATTTAGTCATCCATTATAATTCCAGCCATAGTGCACAATTTGCCAATTACCTCTGACTTCAAGGGATAAGGGACAGAAACTTTATGTGATACAAGGAACCCACCCCGTGAGTGCTACCCTAGCTCTTTCTGAATACTGAATCCTTGTTTTTTTAACATGTTAAGGATATAGCACTGATACACCTAAGACAAACTCTGGTTACCAACCAGTTCACAAATCATGAAATGACCAAGTGCCATGTAGGAGATACCAACCATAGCCACCTCTCAATCCATAGATGAGAGCAATGCCCATTTGACCACAGTGCCACCGCAAAAATAACAATCTTGAGTATAATAAACATATATAATACATGTACAACTTTCTATGACCTGCCGGGCATAGCCATTTGGACACTCAAATTTCAGCATTCTGCAAATTTGAACGTGGGTTGCTAGATTAGATGGCAAGCACACTGACCAATGAGCTAGGGAGGCACACTAAAAAGACAAGTCTTGAAGAATTTACCTGTTTGACATGAGGCTTAGTTTATTCTTGTTCTGATCACGTATCAATCTAACAGCATCAGTCAGTTCATGATCCAAGCCAAATACATCATGGTATAACAACTCATATAACACAGCTACAATATAAAAGAAGTATCAAATATAGTCACACTGGTCTGTAATATAATTTCAGACATAACTTCTCAACCAATATAACCTCAATAGCCTAGTAATAGAGCACCTAACTTCTCACCCAATATAACCTCAATAGCCTAGTAATAGAGCACCTAACTTCTCAACCAATATAACCTCAATAGCCTAGTTATAGAGCACCTGCTTAAAAGTGCAGAAGGACGAAATAAATAAATGGTGTCAGTTATTCCCTTGCTCGACACCATACAAGACAAACTGGCTTCTCTTCTCTCATACCCTTATGGCGATGGTTATCAAAAGGAATACAATATTTAAGAGTGATTTATATAGGATGTATGAACTTGTTTCACAAATGACCTGAATTAAATTAGTATGAAATATACCATATAATCACATAAAAGGCTCAATGATATGGTCATAATCATATGCATCATTATACCTTAAGCACCATAAATTCAACGCAACACATTTCGGTACCCCATAATAATGTTTTATGTTAATTATATTGAAATGGCAGTTTATCTTTTTCATTGTTCTGTATCTAAATGTATTACATTAAAAGTACAACATATCAATTAATACACTTGACCTAGTTACCAGCGCCTTTTGAGACCTCACTCACTCAACCCTTACACCATTCCTGTTACTCATTGACCTTTGAATACCATTTAACTCTTGCCCTAGTTTTAGTGACCTGTGAAATCTCATTCCACCCTGGCCTGGTACTCGTAACTTTTTGGCCACTTCAAAAACAGGTTACAGTCTGGTTCCCAACCCAGGGCTTTCACCAGGCTCCAAAAGTGAAGAGTCAAAATGACTCCTGACTCTCAAATTTCAAGAGTCATCAAAATATTGCAAGAAAATTAGTAATATAAGTATAGTAAATTTGACTATTCACCTTAAATTGTCAAGAGTCAAAATAGGTAATTATGTCAAATACAAGAGTCAAAATGCAGTTTCAGGGGTCAAATTAAAGCCCTGCAATCCCAGTATTACTGTAAAATTGGGACAGGAACCAGACCATTTTCTGCTCCACGGAACAGCCAAGTCAAAAAAATGCAAAATTTGAATATCTGACATTATGTAACTTTTCTATGACTATGACAATAAAATGCTTACATTGGCAAATAGCTAAGCTCTCCTGATAGCTGATTGGGTAGACAGAATCCAGCTGTGTATCATTTGTCCTGCACAACAATATCTGGAATGCATAGAAAAATGCATTGAACAAGTGTCCCTACTTTTTTATAAATAAAATATGGTTACATATTTTTTCCGTTTATTTTAACATAACCAATGTTCTACATGTAGCAGGGTATCGCAACATTTTCCATCCTCTTTTCTCATAACATTTGGTAATCAGGCTTAGCTGTGCTTTAACATAGTACAAAACAAGTAAAGCTGGTGTTGAGTAAATTAAGTTGACCTTTGTATTTTTGTACGCCCCTGACCTTGTACTCATGACCTTGGGAATCACATTCGACCCTGACCTTTACTGATGACTTTTGGAACCAGATGCAACTGTAGTCTTGAGCCCATGACCTTTGGAACCTAATTCAACTTTTGGCTGGTACTCATAACCTATGGAGCCACATTCAACCATGACCTTTAACTCATGACCTTTGAATTCTCATACACCCCTGACCTTGTACTCAGGATCTTTGCAATCTAATTCAACCCTGACCTTTTCTTGTGACCTTTGGAGCCTCATTCGACCTTGACCTTTACTTGTGACCTTTGGATCCACATTCAACCCCGACCTTGTACTGATGACCTTGGGAGCCACATTCAACCCTGACCTTTACTCATGCCTTTTGGAGCCACATTTAACCCTAACCGTGCACCCCTTACCTTTACAAACTTCTGTGTATGCATGACCAAAGGAAGCTGATTAAACTCTAACCTGTTACTCATGACCTTTGTAACTTTCTTCAATCCTTGACCTTATACACATGAGCTATGGAACCTCAATAAACTCTAAAATGGTACTTGTAACTTTTGGAACCTCCTTTGAACTCTTGCCTTGAACTCATCACCTTAGGAGCATCATTGACCATGCGTTAATGACCTTTAAAACTCGCTCATCCCTAGCCTTGTACTCATTACCTTTAGGGCCAAGTAGACTGCAAGTCCCCTAAACCACTATATGTTACCGTTCACAATAAAGATGGAAATATATGGCTGCTGATAAACAGATGCTATAGTTGTTTTAAAAGATATTGAAACCTCAATGTTTAGCTGGTGACATATCGAGGGTATGGAGCAAAACCGGTCTAACTCTATTTTCACAACTTTTCAGGAGAAGCAAAAAACTGATTTTCTCTTTACAAGTTTAGCCTATCTTCACAAATTTTACATATCTTACATAAAATAAAATTAGAAATATTATGGTATATATAATTTTTAAAAATATTTATGCAAATCATGACTTTTGCTAGTTGGACCTATTTTGCACTGAAATATTTGCAGCAAAACTAGACCAACTAGAGTTAGTCCTGTTCAAATCACTTAACACAACAATACCTCTTGGGGCAAAACTGGTCCAACTCGAGTTAGACCATTTCCTATCAAAATAATCTGATTATGTTAATAAGATTTGGGTTGAGATAGACTTTTACTACTTTTTACCAGATAGAGTAGTATATAAATTAGACAATGTACTATAGATTCTTCAAGTTGGTATATTAAATTAATTAGATGCTAAGTTTGACGTATATAATATTACAACCATTTGTTCAGTGCTCCTGTAACTCTTCATTAGGTCTCTTCAAGGGGTAATACTATTGCAATAAATTGAAAAGAAATGGTCCTTTATGGTCGAAATCTATGTAAAATTAATTTTGATTATATATTTTAAAATAATTATAAATTTGCATTTTTACTTGATTTCTGTAATTATTTGTTACAAAATTGCAGTAATTCTTGTCCGCATGTACATCCAGAGAAACTGTTTTGAGATATTTGACAAAATTTTGTTTTTAGGTTATAATGGTTATAAATCTCCAGGCAAGTTTGGCCAAAAGACTGGCTGGGAGATGTTTAACAGTAACTGCATGGTCAATGTCTGCCTGGAGACTGATGTACTCTAACCTAGCACAACATTAATAGGCTTTTCAAGTTCTACATTAAGTAGAGGGTCCCCTAGTCAAGGGACATCCTAGGGAAAGTCATGAGACAACTTGTGGAATTGGTCAATTGGTCCAGATGTATTCCCGACTTTATGGATCTGTTCAACTGATTTTTATGCTTTGATAGAAATCAGGAGGTTCAGACCAACTTAAGAACTCCTCTAAGACCTGCCGTCCACTAGGACCCCGAAGGGTTCCCGAAGCTGAAATTCACCTGATCTGGAAGGATCAGGATGGTTCGGCATGTCTTCAGGGTGTTCTGGAACACTTCCGCATCATTCCGCAACGCTTTGGGAAGCCTTCGTGACCGAAAAATCTTCGGCATCGAAATTTTAGAAGTTTCAAAATTTGGATGCCACAGGTCTTGTTAAGGAGAGCTTCGGGGTAATCTGGAAAGCATCAGCAACAGTTCGGTGTGTTTAGGAACCCATCGGCATTCAATGCCAAAGCAATTGCGAAAGCTCCCCGATAAGGACGAAGGGATGAGTTCTACAAATGAAAGCTATGCCGATGATGTTGAGAACACATGCCAAATAGTTGCCGAAGGCACAAGTTGATAGCAGTAGGGATGCCGAGTCGTCGCCGTATATATCCCGAATGACAGCAGAAGTGATGCCGTCAGTTTATTGACAAGTTGAGATAGTAGATCAGCATCGTCTATATACATCGGTAACCTTTCGGCATCGATTCGTAAACCCTTCCGCATAATCAACGTTACCCTGCACTTTCCGCACGATTGGGAAACATTCGGGACTAACTCCTGAACTGTCGGCATTCAGTCGGGACACATTGGCTACTTCAGATAGGCTTTGGCATGTATACCGGGTGTATACCGCAACCATTTGTATACCGATCCCTGAATACTTCCTGAACTGAAGCACAATGACAAAGCTCCGCTAATTTTTATTGATATATGATCCCGAATCGAGCAGATTGTAATCGGCATCCCTTCCGCATAGCATCGGGGTCTAGTGGACGGCAGGTCATATGTGTTCGATGTTATACTTGGGTTGAATGCCTCTGGGATGTACTTCAATTTTCTTCAGAAACATCGGGAGTATAGGGAACCATCATTAGCCATAAGGGGAAACTTTTTATAATGTAATTCTACATTGCCAAGAAGGAATTCCTCAGTGTGATGTAGGTTTGACACACATGCTAGGTTCCGTATGATGATATGCATTGGAGTAATCCTGGTGCTTTAGACCTGCCATCCACAAAGCCCCTATGTGATGCGGGACATCCTACTGCATTTTGGTAGTTTTAGAAACCCTTTCTGAATCATTTATGAAGAAAATGGGCAGAACTTTGCCATCAGCTGAATAAGGATGTATTCGAAGATTGGCAAACAGAATAATGTTGAATAAATTATGAAACCTTTTTAGCAGAAGTAGCTTATTTTTAATTCTTGTATGCTGAGCATAGCCTTTATTTGTCAGTCAACTTTCTGCTGATTATGGCAGGCATATGTATGCCTCTACCCGGATTTGAACCTGGGTTACCAGATTAGGCAACAAGCGCGCTAACCACTGAGCTACGGAAGCCACATGAATGGAACATGAATGTTCTGGAATTGAACCCTGAATGTTTCACGACTACATGGAACTTTTGCAGTTACATTTTCTAACATACTGAGGCTGAATGGGTCATGGTCCCCCCAGGTACTACTTCACTGTACCCTACTTTGTAGTATATTTCACCGTACCTGGATTTTCAAATGATGCTTTTGGGTACACCCACAGGTGGCAGTATAAGTGTTTGGTCCGCAAACGATTAAATAAAATAAAATAAAAAAATATATAAAAATGTCCGTACTGAACTAATATACTAACGTTATCAAGGTATAAAGCGTACTATATGTCTATATGCCAAAGATTGTGGAACATTTCATCTCGTTGTTTCAACATAAAATACGGGCGCTGAAGAAAAATTGCTATACAAGTCATTCAAATAAACTATAAGTTACTCATTCTTACCGAAAATCTCGTTCAATTGTATCTTATAACGGCGAAACAGCAATACAGTGTTTCTTTCGTTATTAAACTTCGCTCAAGGTCATTTTATTCATGCACTGGTTAACCGCTGCGCTCTCAGTATCGTAATAATTGTTGGGAACCTAGCCTATTGTAAGATGCAATGTTCCACAATCTTTGGACATAGACATATACTACGCTTTATACCTTCATAATGTACATGGAGTTAGATAGACAATCGATATATATACGGTCCATGTAATGTATTAGCTCAGTGACGGATTTGTTCTTTTCCAAACACTGATACTGCCACCTATGGGTACACCGGTATAATTACAGGTACCCTATCTTTACTAATAAAAAAAATGATTTTTATCGCTGAATACAACATCAATGGATGAAACTTTGTAGATGTATTTCATTCGGGTAGACTTCGACCCATAATATATATAATTTTGATTTTACCGTCAAATTTTGAAAAAGGTTCAATGTTGTAAAAACCGATCACGTGACTCTGTTTTGAAGGAAATGAAAACACTGATGTCCCTGGTGAAATCTACAAATTTAACAATGATTAAAATTATTAAACAAAACAAATTGCAGATTAGGCCTGCAGAAATATCCTAATAATTATATATTATAGCATGAATGGCTGCTATTATAATCATTTGGATTATTTCTTTATCAAGGTTTAAGTATTAGTATACTTCTAATAATACTCCTGATTTGTTTATAAAGATAAAATTTACTATTTTACTATAAAAACATTATAAATGCACTTAATATACAGTGTAAACCTTCTCAAGATAGACCACTTGGAATGCTTGTATTAAGCAAACTATAGTATTAACATAAGTGCAAAACTAGACCAACTTAAGTTGAACCAGTTTTGCCCCAAAGAAATTGCTTGGTGAGAGATAGACCATTTTTTTAATTGGATATTATGCAATAATTAATTACAATAGACTCCTAATATTTTTACAGAAGATGTATTTCAATATTATATTCAAGAATATGTAAAAAAGTGATTTTGTGAAAAAATTGAGTTAGACCGGTTTTGCTCCATACCCTCGATATGTGTAAACATGCAGACAATACCAACTGTTCAAACTATCACAGTGCAACAGATTTGTGTACCTTAGAGTTTATACTAGTATATATCCAAGGGAAATACACAAATGCATTTATATCATAATTCTTGACCTATTGCCTTATTCAGGTAAATCATCAATCTTTGAAATAGTCAACGATAATCAAAGTTCTTATATCTAAATAAACAAGTTCAATGATGGCCCAATATCACTCACCTGATTATACATGAAACCCTGTATGATGCTTCATACCAAATATCAAAGCTCTAGGTATTGAAATTTTGACAAGAAGATGTTTTCCCTATATGTATATGTAAAATCGTGACCCCCGAGCGGGGCCAATTTTGACCCTAGGGGAATAATTTGAACAATCTTTGTAGAGGACCTCTCACTGATTCTAAATACCAAATATGAAAGCCTTGGGCCAAGTCGTTTAGGAGAAGAAGATTTTTTAAGGTTTTCCCTATATAACTCTAAACTAAGGGCCCCCGGGGCGGGGCCAATTTTGACCCCAGGGGCATAATTTGAACAATCTCTGTAAAGGACCTCAAGGTGATGCTACATACAAAATATGAAAGCTCTAGGCCTTACGGTTTCAGAGAAGAAGATTTTTTAAGTTTCCTTTTTGAAAATCTATTTTTAGCCCTTGTGACCTAGTTATGCGACGGACTGGAAAGTTTTAACTTTGGAAGAGGTCCACCCGAGGAACATTCCTGTAAAGTTTTATCAAATTTGGCCAAGCAGTTTAGGAGGAGAAGTCCCTTGAAGAAATTGTTGACGGACAGACGACGCACAACGGACATCTCGGTATGACAAAACATCACCATGACCAGTAGTGGTCAGGTGAGCTAAAAACAGACATAATCTGATACATATATAATTATATATGGCAGTGACCTTGACCTTTGACATCAAACTTAATAAGGGTTTCTACTGTTGTTGGCCAACCACTGTGTAAAGTTTGAAGATCCCAAAGCAAAAGGTTCTAGAGTTATTAAACGGAAACCATTTGGGTGTAATGACTGATAGACAGACATGAGCAAAGCAGTATACCCCCTCTTCAAAGATAGGGAGGGGGATAAAATTCAAAATTAATGGGATATAGCACAGTTATGCCTTATCCGATGGTATAACGTGAGGACCTTCTCCTAACAAATGGGAGGAGTTTTCTTAACATTTGTGTAACATCAATTGTATGAAATGAAACATGCATACATACCGTTAGTGGATAGTTATTGTCGGTGGCTTGTATAGGGGGTTGTCCTACATTCTCATATATCAGAAATTCTCTCCTGAAAATATATATATTGAACTTTCATTCCTTTAACACAACTCAGGGTTCTCAATAACAGCAGGCTGCAGGCCATTTTAAGCCAGCATGCTTGAAGGAAATATTTGCATTAAGGGTCTTATCAGGTCTGTTGGTAAAACATTTCAGCCTGATAGGTTAAAACTTACTGAGAACCCTGCAACTATCATCAACCTTTTGACACAACAAGATTATGTCTCATAATATAATATATAGAGATGTATACAACATAGTTGCACCAAAGAGATGAATTATCAACAGTCTAAGAAGAATTTGAAGCAATACAAAAGGCCCCTACCTGTCTGTAGCCGAGATGACCAGCATATTATTAACCAATATGTCTACGCCCACTAACCTATATATGGGAAGTATAAAGATTGGTAGAGCAGATTGGTAGATAATTGCTTTTCATACCAAATATCACAGCTCAAGTCCTAATGGTGTGACCTTGTCCTACAACAAATATCTATAAGTCTGCCAATATAGGTTACAGAAATGTCAACAATAAAAAACTAGAAGACCCTTCGGGCCCAAGGTCGCTCACCTATTGCACATTGGTCTAGATATCAGTAAGACTTACATTTCGTGAAACAACATTCTGACCAAGTTTTATGAGGATTGGATCAAAATGGTAACATCTGGAGTGAATACACAAGGTTTTTCTAAGATTTGAACTAGTGACCTAGTTTTTGACCCTACATGACCAGTTTTGAACTTGGCCTAAAGTATATGGAGAACAACATTCTGACCAAGTTTCATGAAGATTGGATCAAAACTGTGAAATTTAGAGCAAGGTTTTTCTATGATTTGTCCTAGTGACTAGTTTTTGACCTCACATGACCTAGGTGCCATGAAGAACAATATTCTGGCCAAGTTTCATGAAGATTGGATCAAAACTGTAGCCTCTAGAATTCACACAAACAAATTATTGACGGCCGGACGAAGGACGGATTAAGAGTGATCACAAAAGCTTCACCTTGTCACTTGAGCTAAAGAACAAACATGCATCAGACGTCGAGGAGCCTCTCCAAGAGAGGGTATGATGTTGTCTGGTGGAAACCATAGTCTGCCCAAATTCTGCAATCTTTAACCATTTTCTCCAAGGGAAATCATTTGTAGGACAAACTTTCTTTCTTCCATTTAATTTGCAGGGCCCACTCTGGGGCATTATCCCAAATGTTAGAGACAGAGGTGAGATACAAGGAATCCGGGTGCGATACCCTAGCTCGTTTCGAATAGATTCCTTGGTTCTTTAACGTGCCCGGTGTAAAGCACCGATACACGCGAAACTTCCAATAGTGTTATACCACTATCAAAAATCTATTAGCCCCAATACATGCATTGGTGGCATATGGCACAGAAATGAAATAGTAAATCTTACCTATACATCCTCGACAAAATAGATATCACTTCATTTTCTGTCCAGTCCTAAAAGTTCAACCACACAAAGAATTATTGTTAAAACATGGATAACACAGACTACACTTGTGACACAGACAAAACTTCCAATAACCAAATTAAAAAAACAAATCAAATTCAACAATATCAGGAAATGCTTTATAATAATATTTTTTAAACTTAACAAAAAAGCTTAAGTTATACAATGTTTTTCTTTTCAAACAAAATTTAAAATAGACAAAATTTGGCAATTACCGAAAAAATAAATGTAATATCAAGGTTTTTTTTTCTATCAATATTTAAAATCACTATCTGCACTTAAATTGTGTTTGGTTTAAATGGATCACATGCTCTACTTGAGATATTAAAATTCATAAAAGAATACTACAATTTCACATTATAAGTTGATCATGGACTTTTAATGGGCTATTACAACAATTCCAGTCCCGGTTCAAGAGAGTGAATTTTACGGACAAGTGATTTAAATTGAAATAACCTTGACCCCAATTCATTTATTTAGCTTTGAGCTCAAGCTCTTCTTTGGGAATTTTAATAAGAATGAATGCATGTATTATTATAATATTTCCACCTTCTTAAAAGGAGTCTTTAATTTACCATATTAATTTTAACAAAATATATGCAAGTTTCAAAATATTTTTTATGTACTTATTTCAGACATATTTATTTTTGATAGATTGTGCAACAAGTTATTTCAGCTTTTATTTAACACCCTTGATGACAGGTTTCCTTGGTAACCAACAAGCGGTTGCATCCATTTCAGGGTCGTTATGTTTCAGATTTTATGGGGGGATTCAAACCAACAACCTTATGATAATGAATAGGAATCTCTTCCCCTTTGAAAAAAGTTAAGTTACCAATTTTCTAGGGCTCTTTTCAGCTGTTAGGCCGCTCAAGCACCCTGTAACATTTCAACTTCCCCTGGTCATTGGGCTACCTATGGAAATCTACACTCGTGTCTCCCTGGGGAGACTATTTCTCTCCTGTGGTGTGGCAGCCAACATCGTCTGCGGCGCCCAGGAATAGACACTGCCCTCACAGGTACCATTTTACACCATGGTGGAGTGGAGCATGTGGGTCTTGCTCAGAGAAATTAACCAGAGGTCAAGAGGGGGATCGAACCTGGGACCTCTCGATCCCGAAGCCCGCGCCCTACCTCTAGGCCACCGCTCCCAATGAACTTCATCCATGGTTGGTTTAGACATAATATGGAAACTTAAAAAATGTGTTCTAAATACATTTCTCAATTTTATGAATCAACAAATGAATAGCAAAAATTTCGAACATCAAAATTTAACATATAAATCATTGACCTTGTAGGTAGGAAATTAAGTTTCCAAAAAAAGTTGAGTAATTTTAAATTTGTACTTTTGTATACTTCATAATTATCCAATTTCAATGCAATAAACATTATTTCCAACCCAGCCTTTTAAACTGTTAGCAACAATTAATTCATATATCCACAATTTACTGTCATTAATCATTCAAACCATTTTAATTTTAAAAGATATACATTTTTTGTATTTAAAGTAAAGAACTTAAGAAGTTAATAGAAAATTTCATTATTCACTTTTGTACAAGGGGCAGGGTCAGTTTCACTTTGAACATTGTGATAGACTATGGTAATATTATACAAAGTTCACAGGGGTTGCCAGCATAAGGCACTTTCGTATGGGTGTAACATCAATTTGAAAGTAATGAAAGTAAAAACATAAATATGACAAAAAATAGCATTCAAATCAAAAGCTGTGGGTGTTATTCCTTTCTATCTGAATGTGTAGGATTCTCTGCATGATATTGCACCATCTTCATTCAAAAACTTGACTGTGTGGCTTGATTTTTTAACTTAAATTTTCCCTTAAGATGCTTAATTGTGAATACCAGACCAGACTTGATAGAATACCTACCTTCTCTGGATCTTTTCCCAGGTGTAAGAACACAACACGACAAGCTTCATACAGGTTGGTGTGAAACAGCTGAGTGTTGAACAACTGCAAAAAAGTTTGGATATGGCTCTACTGTTTAGGTGATGTACACAATACAATACAAAGCATTAGGTCAGAGACTTGATGCCCCTACTACTGTTGAATACTACGTAGAATTCTGAATAGGGATTATCACCTTGCCCTAATAGATATAAAAGGCCCCTAAGATAGCAGGAGTTTCCAAAGTAAAGACATTTTAATAGTAAGATGCTACAAAATACTAAGGAAAGTGTCTATAAAGAAATTAAATATATTGACCAAATTTCTCAACAAATAATTCTTTTAAATGTATCTATCAAATAACTATCTTACTGAGAATGATAGAACACACCGTTACAGGGACGTAGATATCAGCTGCTTAAAATTAACCAACTAAAAATCAGAATGCAATGTAGTCACACCCCAACAGTTATCTGAATCCATCCCAACAGAAAACACTAATTGAACTGAGTGAAGTTCCTTACTTCAATTTCCAACGATTAGCAACATTTTTCTAATCCCAGTGAGTACAATTTCAGATGGAATTCATAAAATATGTAGGCTTACTGAAATTATTTTATAATCCATATGAAATTCCAAGGTCAAAATGGTGACCTTGTAATGAATTAAAATTGTAGTGGAACATGTCCAGTTTACTAAATTCAATATCATTCGAAAACAATAGAGGATTAAAAAGTCACGAAGAACGCGACTGGAATGTGGCTTATAAAACAACATTGTAATTTGTATGAGATGTGCCCACTTACCTGCTCAGAAACTGCTCGGAATAACGAAAGTCCGTCTCGTGGAACTGGTTTTCTCCAAAGTCCAACCGTGTTCAAATAATGGTCCAGAAATACCTCCGGCTTAGTTTGTTTCTTCATTCTCTGCAAGCATAAAACGGACAACATGCAATACCATGAATACGTCAGAGTTCATTTACATATTGTTTACAAACAACCGCTAAGATTAAAGACCAACGCGCTTTCTAGCAATTTTACAAGTAAATCACAAGATAAATGGCTATAAAACGCTTTTTTCACCGTTTCGTGGTTAACATGTACAAAACTCTGCGCATCCTCGGCTTGCACGTGGTTTATACAACGCCGGGAAGAAACACGGAAAGCCCGTGCAACCAGTGAAAATCGCCTCTCGTCAATTTCAAACCACCCCATCTTGTCCGTTACACATGTGTGTATGTCTAGGCATACATGTACCTTGTGACCGATATACACCGGAAATTAGTACGTCGCCGCAATGTCTGATATTGTATTGAAAAATAATTGAATAAAAATTGATTAGAACTACCTTCTTGGATGAATAACCTCTTAAAACTTCATATTTCCTAACATAACAGACTGATGCCTGGTTAAAAAATTCTGAGCCATTGTTGTCCTCGGCATATATTTTTTTAAATGTGTAAGATATTAACGACGCATGTCTGTTGGCGCCACACGCAGGCTCCCAGACTGCGGCCAGATTAAAAAATAATTGGGGGAATCATCCGCTCCTGGGAAATATTGAATGCTTTTATTTTAGAAACTAGTTGCAAACAAAATTGAGTTGCTATTTTACAAAAAGAAAAAAGCATTAGTGTCTCAATAGCTCAGTGGTTAGTGCGCTTGGTATTTAATCTGACGACCCGGGTTCAAATCCGGATGGAGGCACATGTATATGCTGTCATACTTCAGTGAAAAGGGCAAATAAAGGCTATGCTCGGCATTCGGCTTACCACCGCCTTTGAAAGTAGAAGTTAAATGAAAGATCTACGACTTTTATTATAGATTGTTTGCGATAGAAAAAAATCGTGTTTTTTAATATTTCTTTGTAATTACTACACCTGCAAGTAAGAAAGTTTATACGGATAAATGAAATATATCTTCCTAAAACACACTGAAATTTCAGCAGCATCAGAAATGAGTAAATAAGTTTTGTTCATACGGTCTATGTAACATATTTGTAGTTTTGTATGAAATATCAAGTTAGAAGACTTGATACTTGCAACAGCCAATTTTACGCTCATGTCATACGCATAACGGTATAGTAACGTATTTGCAACCTACTTACTTTAACATACGCGAGGCCCGTCTGTGAATATGACGAAATACATGTTATTGTTGTACATTGTTTACAAGCGACACACCTAAATAAACCGAATAACAAGGGCCTCTTAAGTATTGTCTTCTCAATCCCGCCGATCACGGATTTTACAGTTAAATAATTGATAGCAAATCATCAATGGAATACCATATTACCTCCCTGCGTTAAACTGTAAATACGCATGTAATTTCAATTATGTAATAAAGAATAAATGTCTTTTAATTGGTGACTAAAAATTATGAAATTCAAAATGGGAGTAGGTAGGAAGTTATTGTAGTTCTGTGTAATTTTTTACCAAAATCTGAGGAATAGTTTTTCAGAAATACATCTATACCTAAACAACAGTAACCCTTCAAGGTGAGGCAATGCGCCGGCATAAAGGCCAATACTGAATAGAATACAATTTCTGCAAATGAACTGAATTATTTACTTATATTATTAACATAGGCCTATCTGCCATTTAAGGAGATTTAATAATAAAAAAGACCAGCAGACCAATGCCATGGTGGTGAATGTCAATAACACATTTGAATGTATCACACACAGTCAGTGTTTAGCCCGCCGACCCAGAGGGAATTAGACATTTTCCTTTTTTGACGTCTAAATCCACACCCTGGAGTCGATGCTTACTGTCTAAATCCCCGGGGTCGGGACATGTAACACATTGTTAGTCCCGGGTCTTGGAACCAACCAGAGTCTATTCCCCGGGACCAGGAGTCGACGAGGTGGTCAAATGCATTCCGATCAGAAAGATGCGTTTGTCTAATCCCCCCCCCCTGTATCCCCCACCCATTGGCAGGCATAACACTGACTGGTACAGTATTATTGCATGCAGTATAAAGAACTTTCGCAAACAACATCATTTTTACTGTACATGCTGCCAATTTATCACGTTTCAACGCCCTACCAAAGGCCGACAGAAGATCAGGGAACATTTGTGTCATTGTGTGGGGTCATGTCACCATAATGTACATTTCATTCTAGTGTACAACAAATCACCTTACCAGTTGTCCTGCAATGTTCCCTAACCAGCACCAACTTCGTTTATACCCTTGCACAAGGACTTAGCAGCAGAAAGTTACATGCTTATGCCAGAAGTCAAATTTTCATGTAAGGCCAAAACTTCCGCAACCGGCAATCGAACCCAGATCGCCGGCTAATGAAGATGTGAGTATATAAATCATCACACGAACCACTGGCCCACGACCCGGCTCTTTGGCTCAATCTGTGTAACTGTTGGGAAAATATTTATTAACAGGTGCGTCTCCACACTAACGAACCCATTAATCAAGTAAATTTGAGATGCAAGTCCCGGTTCATTTCGCAAAAATGAGTAATTTAGTCAGATATGGTTTTATTCATTAACTAAAACTCAACAACAAATATCATAAATAAACTACTATGTCCTTCACTCGGCCCAGTTTGTCTCTCTGAAGTGCCGTGCAGTGTCCTTTACATATTTTGCCCAAGGGGAGGCCAACGGACCGGTCCACTGACAATAGACACTCTGTTGGTATAATTCCCAATCATAGATCCAAACATGTGTACTCCAAATCCCATATAGAGGGAGATGGACTGATGCATCAACTGGCCCGGTTTGTGTCCACCATTTGCAAATCTCCACGAAGTCGGGATCCATTTTTGTTTTCTTGAGAGTGAATTTGTGTGATTGTTTAAGTTCTGGCAGGGCCATATTCGCGAAAATACTCGCGAAAATGAGTGATGAGATTACAGTCAAGATGATGATGAAGATGATGATGTGTAGGGTGGTAAAAATCTCATCACATTGTGGGTGAAAAGGAACAAATGTATGACAATAAATAAGAAAATCATATATAGCCAATATCAAATGAACATACCATGTATCGCGTTTTGGGCACATTTCAAGTGGCGTAGCATACCGTTTTTAATGAAGGGTGGAAACCCACACAACGCAAACTGCAATATGGAAAAGTTTAGTGAATTCCAAAGAGATATTGCGACTACACTGAGAATTTGCGTTAGAGGCACGACATCAGTTCAAAGCGCAATCTCATTAACCTTCGTCCCATCGGGTGTGTCATAGGGTTCAAACAAAGGGACAGTGGTTCGGACCCCTTGAAATGGTTTGTCTTATTGAGACGTATCTCAGGACCAAGAAGACCGTCCATCCCCTCCCCTGAGAAAACTAGCCTATCGGGATCGCCCGCAGCCTATTTACGTAAGAGTTCGGGTCCTGACCTCCCGAAACATCTCAAGCAGATATCTCATCTCAATGGAATAAACACAGAATAACATTTTCTTTTTATGCTAATTTTGAGTCCATCCTCCCTTGGAAATTATCCAAACGACATATGGCAATGTTTGAGATGAGATTTATCTAAAACATTGATGAGTTTCGGGAGATCAGTGCCTGGTAATACCAATCCGGATACACGGGGTGATGCACGTCTTGTTTGGTAGACTGTTTTTTGCTTAATACATGCATTGAAAATCTGGTCTGATCAACTGGTCCGTGTAAATTAGAAGTACACGCCCGTGTTGATCCACACAAACGGAGCTTATTTCATATGATTTACTTGTTTCACAAATGACCAGAAAAAGTTACCATTTTCAGGGGTTTTATTCAGCACTTCAACCACCCTGAAACATTTTGACTTCTCCTGATATGGAGCTGCCTGTGGAAACCGAGTCTCACAGTAGCTCACCGATCTATGACGCCAAGGAATGTCGACAATTTCGAGCTACACTTACAGGTCCCAATTTACATACTGGTCGAGTGAGTGGATCATGAAGGCAATCTTTGCTCAGAGAAATTAAACAATTGGTCCAGATGAGAGTTGAACCCGGGACCTGTCCTCTAGATCCCTAATTGCATGCTCTACCTCTAGGTCACTGCTAGCCACAATGCAACAAAAAATAATTAATACAACTTTTTTTAACAATTTAGCAAGAACATCGATGTTTCTAGTACGTTCTGTCCTTCGCTTGCCTTTCAGTGGTAGTTTCGATAACTTAAATTGGATTTTAATTGGAATAATAACGACATGACGTCAAATAATGACGTCATTTAAAAACTGAGCCGGTAATGTTGACGCCAACTTGACGGCACTTTGCATTTCTTATATAATTGGTCATTAATTGGTAGGAATAAATTAAATAACGTGAGATACACTTTCACATTCCTACAGTACCATTAAATTATTACCCAAATATATACAGAACTACAGAATCTAGCTCTAACAATAATTTGATTTTAAGCATATTGTAAAAAATAAAAAAAGTTTCGAAGTACAAAATGTACATTGATTCACAGGCTTAAGAAATTATACATTAAGATTTAACTGGGACCATACAACCATGTTAATTAAGAATTTTAACCAAATACAACACTACAAAAAGGATGCCGTCTGGTGCATACTGATACACGTGTTTAATTGTTCTAATTAATTTGTCTAGAACCAACATGAAGAATTAGCCTTTTATGTGTATGACAACTTAGTTCTACACTCCTGCTCAGTTCAAATATTGGGGGTGTCAAAACTCTGTTTGGTTATATTATAGGCCTACATATGTAATCGCCTGAAAATACTTCTTCAGCACAGAAAGGGTCCGTTTTTCTTCATTTATACCTGTAGAAAGGGGTCCGATATATATGAACCGTTCTCCAGGAAAACCGGGCTTAGTGACAAAATCGTGAAAATGTTGATAATATATGGTTAGAAAGAGGAGACTCTTGTGAAATGTGTCTAAGAACTATAACAAATTATTCCATACGCTTACAAATTTATAGACTTTTTAAACCAACCACTACCGCCTACTATACATTTTGTGTGACGTCGAGAACGTCATTCTCTACGTTTTTGACGTAACGTCAACTGGCATTTCAAAGATTCAGTATCTGATCATTTTTTTATGTAAACTTAAAAAATTGTGGCACATTTGAGAATCATATTCTTATTTTATTAAAACATGTCCAATTTGTGAGTGTTTGCTTACATGGGAAAAAAAGCAAGTGTTTTTAGCATCTTAGTCCTTGTTTTCATAGATATGAGCACCTTTTAGAAACTGGTCACCATATCATAGTAACGTCAGAAGACAGTTTAGCATATCTTTAGCTTATAGATAGTTTACTATCCAGTTACTTAAATATTAAATCAAAGGACAAGATTTTTTTCTCATTTTAGACATTTTTCTAAATCTTACTGCATAATTACAGTACAATGTCATTAAGACCGGTTTCCTGGAGAACCGCTCATATGTATATGCACACCTTGAGAAAATATTGAAACAGTATGTAAAAGACTTTTCAATGTACAAAATGTACAATGATTCACAGGCCTAAGAAATTATACATTGAATTAAAAGACTACCCCCAAAATTCACGGCTTTTATAATGAAAGCTTGGATATTTGGGGAAGTCAAAACTGTAGTTTGTAATACATGTGTATAATTTCTTAGGCCTGTACGTGGTACAATTAACAACAATAACGGACGTGGATAGTTCAGGTTTGCAGATATATGACATATCATGGGCGTAGGAGCGTCTTCAACATTGGGGGGGGGCCAAACATTTGGCAACTTAGGGTAAAAATTTTTTTTTGCTCGCTTCGCTCGCAAAGTAACTGCATTATGTCAAGATGTGACAATACCCATTGTTTGCGCAATAAAACACTGGTACATAAATTGTACTCTTAAACTACCACAATCCTTCTATATAATAGCTGTGAGTTTATGGTTTTGTGGTAATTTGGTTTAGTAATTACGTGGTAACTGAAGTTAATCAGTTCAAGTATAAAGGGGTCCGGGGGCCTGCCCCCGGAAAATTGTTCTAAACAATGGATAAATCTGGTGCATTGTGAGCCTTCCGAGATACCTTATTTGGTTAAAAAAGGACCTAAATACAGGGAATTGTAAAGTGCTTGCACAAAATTTAAATTGCTCGATTTTGAAATTGAAGCTTAATGTGAAAACGTATGTTTCGAAGGCTTTATATATAATTGACAACCTCTCAAAGTCGTATAAGAGGGTTGGGTGACGTTAAGAGTACAATTTCTGTCACGAGTGTATTTTTGCAAACAATGAGTGTTGACATCTTTTATATAAGGAATTTATTTTGCGAGCGAAGCGAGCAAAAAAAATTTTTGAATTCGTTTTCACTAAGAACTGAAGGCAAATTGCCTATAACGAGATATATTAGGTTGTAAATTATACTTTTCGTCTGAATTATTGGGGGGGGCCAAAAGATATGTTGGCCCCCCCTGTCCAGACATTGAAGGGGCCTGGCCCCCCCTGGCCCCCCCCCCCCCTGCTCCTACGCCCATGCATATAGTCTAATAGTAAGATTGTCCAAATATGCAATGGATGTCATCATAAACCAAACCAAGGGTTAGACTAAAAATATGAAATTGAATGTACATTGAATTGTTTATGTGATATTCATGAAGATTTGCCTACACCTAATGAACATGTGTGTGAATTTATGAAGGATTTAAATAATAAAAGTGATAACATCTGGCAGTGATCTCCTGAATCTGTAGAAAAAATATGAAGAGAGTCGTACAACATGAGGACAGATTGATGTTACCATCCCGTGTTAATGTAAAAAATAATTGCATTTGACGTAATGTTCATGACACATGAGTGAAAAAACATGATCATGTTGCGTTAATAAATTCGGTCGAGTGAATTTCAATATCAGTTCATGTTGAATAGGATGCACTGCACATGTGAGCTACGTATAATAAGAAGTACATTTGTACTACAAAACATAAACCGAGTGAAAGTATTTCTAGTTTATTACCCTCGTCAAACGGTACATGTCTAGTCGAGAACATCACTGATTATACACTTTTTATATCAAAATTTTGAAGTTGATTGTAAGTTGATTTCCATGATTTAGGAAATGAAAGGTTACATTTGCACCACGATAGAACACATGGAACAGTGGGTCATATTATGTATATTGTGTTCTCAAAGGAACGGACAGAACGATGTTCGCTAGGTAGTATTAGGACGCTTAAATGTGTTCAAAACAACTTTAAATATGATTCTCTACTTCCCGTACCATCGAGGCGAATGATGCCATCAGGAATGACGTGTCGAGAGTGATTAATCTAAGTTGTAGAACTTTTTGACACCATGACCTAAAATAAATAACACAAACGTATGTTGAAGACGACAAAATAAGTACAGGTTCAAAGATAATACTCGCAACAAATCGGACAGCTGTAGAAGTCTCACTCTCTTATTGTTGTCCGTGTTTTGGTATCTCGAGAAACCCGCCAAATGTCATAAATTGAGTACAATAAGATGACATTGTGTTGAACAACGTTGAAAGTTTCAATTCAATGTTTGATATTGAATACATAACTTGTACATCACTAACGTTTCGTCTATCATTTTAAAAGCACATGTAAAATCAGACTATATAGTTCAACGTGTTACTGTATGCATTATTGAAATTCCCGGAAATCGACTCGTTATACAAGAAATTAGTTACATGTGTCATACATGGTGTATGATAATTAGACAGTCATACTTTTGGTCAGTTGAAACTAGTATTTCAGCGGTTTAGTTACAAGGACCATGGTTTAACTTCTTGTTAGTTTTGTGTTGGACACAGTGTCGTGGGAATGGGATGTGTTATGTTTGTTCCCTTTGCATGGTCGTGTCTATATATGTTGAGTTTTACCTTCCATGTGCGATGTTCCATAACCAATTCTCATTGAATCGTTTACTGGAAACTGAAAACTCAGTACCAATGTTTGTCATGTTGTACATCAATTCAATAGAATTCAATAAGAAAAAACTCATTTGGCAATTGCTAATTACTTACATGTCTTCATTTTAATGTTCGATGGCATCGATAAACATACACTATTTGTTCAGTGGACCTTAGTTTACTGAAGTTAACACGAAGTAGAACTAATGAACGTGGTTTGGGCTCGTGTCGACAGAGGGTTTGACAGACATGCCATATATCCAATCAAGATGTCTGAAATTCATGTTAAGTATTTTGAGCAATATCTTGGTGAGTTGGTGTGATATAAACTCATGTGGCAAAATTAATGTTGAAAGTGCTCGTTTTGCAATCTCTTGATTGTTGTCAATGGGTTCCTCGTTTGGAAAGCAAAAGCACAAACAATTTTACATGTCGTATGCAAACATTCTATAACGAATAAGCATTCTGTATTTAAATATATTGTGGCTATGAGGGAATACAAGTTTTACAAACATCTCTAGAACATAATACTACATATGGCATACTGTTTATGGGACTTCGAAATTGTAAAATAAAATAGCTCTCCAAAACAGAAAAATATTGATAAATACAGTATAAAAACTTCATTCAGTTATGTAGTTATTGAACTGTTGTTAAAGTCATCTAAGAGTTGGTTGATTAATTATTCAGTCTTAAATAAGCAAAGGTCAATGGGAATACTAGATGAAGTCCCACAGAGTCCATAGCATGTATTTTAGTCATTTCATCCTGACACTGTGCAAGCTAGCAGTAGTCTGGAACTCACTATACTGATGGCCAAGACTCAACCAGCGGCCATTATTAATATCTTCAGTTTGGAATTTTTGATGTTGTGAAGAGCTCCAGTTTTCTGTAGGCTGCAGGCATCACTCACAGCTTGTTTTCAAAGGACATATCTGTGGGCAAAACTTTCTGAAATGCTTAAACAGATTGGACTAGATTTGCAGCATGAAACTTCCAGAACTATCAGAGAGTAAATTTATTGTTGAGGGGCAAAAAACCATCATATTCACATAACATGTCATTCAACTTCTAACTTCAACTTGTAATCTCGTCAAAATCCTCTTAGACATTTATCAACGAGGGAAATGCACATGCGTGAAACACGAAACACGTTCATAATAAAATAGTCTTTTCACACAAATTTAAAAGTTAAACTTGTTTGTACACTGTACACCAGGGGGGTCTTCCTTTACACTATGGCCGCTGGCACTTGCTGGATGGCAGTTTTGAATGCATCCAGGCTTGGTGCTGACACCGCAGATTCTGGTAGTCGGTTAAATAAAGTAATTATAAGTTATATGTGCTAAAAAATATCTTTTTGAGAGATAATGGGACTTGAATAAATAAGAACACACATAATGAATTATTTTGTTTAATTTAAAAATGATCATGATCTCATACAATAATATATTGACATGTATAATAAATTATTACAAAATGTAAGATTATATAGATCCAGGCTATATCCAACAACGTTCATACAATACTCATACTATGATGCATACAAATATAAATCCATAACAATTTCAATACCATTTTGCACTTTCAACTCTTGCACACAATTTAAAGCACATTTAATATTGCCATTCACGATATTCAGCAAAACATTCAACATTAATTTCAAATTAATCAGTTTAATTTTTGTTCAATTGAATTTTGCAACAGGTCAATTATATTGCAATGTTTATATAAAAAAAATATTCAATCCAGCCTACCTTTTTTCGTTAGCACTGAATTACAACTCATTAAGTGTCTCCTAATATACCAGGGTATTGTTTCAGCAAAGCAAGGAAATCTTAAACTAACATTCAAATAAAAAATGTCACAATTCTTTAACAAATGCAATTGGTGTATGGATGTGGATTGTAGGAGATCATGAACCCATTGAAACTGTAAAAGAATGATCAAGAACTGAAAGTTGATAGAAATTTCAAATTTCTGTAAGAGCTTTGGTAAAACAAAACCTAGTTTCGTTGTTAGCCCAAATTTTGATAATTACCGTATAAGAGAGAGTGCCAAGAAACTTGCCATCTAACATATCCGTAAAAACACTCAGATAAACTGTAATAAACCTCAAAATTGTCTTCAAGGTCAAGGTTGTTTGCCAATCAGACAGAGATAAAATCCCTCAGATTTTCTGAAGTGACCAGATCAATAGTCTTCAACCTCAAAGTCCTCATTCCCTCTTAGTCAGATGTCTTTGGCCAATCAGACAGGGATTAAACCAAATGAATATGCACCACAACTTTCTAAGAGGAATGTAAAAAATTCCCACCTCAATACCAGACTACTTGTAGTTAAAAATTCATTGCATTGAAACTTTGCATTAATATCACAGGAAATTTTCATTAATTAACATAATCATATCAAACTAATGAGTTAATTGATTTCTTCAATTCTTGATTTCATCGATACCTGGCATACCTTTGACTTCAAAGTCCAGCAACATCTGGCCATAAGCTTTACCCTGTAAAATAACATAACATATTGTTAAAAGTGTAACAACAAATAATATTAGCACTTCGATGTTCAAAACGTTTTAGATCAGTCTTGGCAAAATAATGATGTACATACTTCAAACAGGTAGATTCCCCTGGACGAAATGCAGTTTGAAGTAATGCAGTTCGGTTTATCCTCTAAAATTTATCAAATGTTTAAAATATGGATACACTGCATGTGATATTGGCCTTAAATTCCTGAAGAAAACAAGTGAGTTCGACCAAAATTTTTTTTAAGCAGCACCTGCAACTCTGATGAAACTAAACTGATTTAAAAACCTGTCAACTCAGCATACAAACAAGGGAGACCACTGAGTAGGAGTTTGATTGCCACCGTCACTCAATACTAACCTGAGGATCACTACGTAGAGAAGCAATACCACCTCCACCCAGTACATTATGTAAGACAAAATTTACACCATCAATACCAGGGACGTCATATCTGGAAATTATACAAGAAAGCAGATTTTGACATGACATATTATCTGGGTTTTAATTCAATTTTATTCAGAGGAAAAATACACTTTTCTTGCAGGACATTTTATTTCTAGTTTAATTTTTGGACGAGCAAACGAAAAATAAAATGCAAAACAGAGGGACATTCACCATTTATTACTATAAATCAAAGTAAACACTTGCAGACATGTGTATAGATTTGTGATGTTAATAAAGTATAGATCAAGATCAAGCTGTTACAAATTTGAATTGTATGGTAGGTAATATATAAAAAAATCATGTGATCAAACCTTTGCACCAATTTCTTGTCTGGATCATCAAACATATGTGAGAAATATTGAGCCACAGAATCTTCAGTGAGGGCATTCTTTATGTAAGGTAACAATGATGGATGCCTGGCAATTACTCCTGTAAATACAACAGATAGTGTGTAATTAACAAATAAAACATGGCTTTGAGGTCAATATGGAAGTTTATGGACTGCCCATTCCCTACTTAGACCTTTCTCTGTCAAGTATATTCAGAATACATTTACTATGTTTGGTGGCTTTTTAGTGTCAACTTAATATGTGTTTTGAAATTTATTGGTAAAGGGAAGTAACTAACACAGTCATATTGGATTAAATCAGGAGAGCGCTATGTCATCGGCAATATGGGATATTGACCAGTCAATATGTTTGACCAGTCGATATGCGATTTACAGACTAGCCGAGATCAAATGGAAATAAGAAGGAAATATGCAAATGAAGTGTAATATTACAGTTTATCTTTTCAGAAAATTCATAGGTTTATAAATATATACAGAAGTACTGGCAGTATGAGAATATTCTTTGTATCATGCAATTATGTGAATCATTCGCTGATACGTTTTGACATAATGGGGTTGTTGCAATGAGAGGGAGGTCCAATGTTTTGTACTACACATTGCTGTGCAAAGGTGGCACATAGAATAAGTTTGATCCTGCTTGTTAAACATTTATGCCCCAATGGCAGCCTTATTGTCGAAAATGAAACAAGAGGGTCACCTACTGTTGCTTGCTACCCTCAATGTAAAGTTTGAAGATCCTATGGCAAAGCGTTCTTGGGTCATAGAACAGAAACCATTTCGGTCTACAGACAGACAGACTGACTGACATGTGCAAAGCAATATACCCCTCATCAAATATGGGGGGACATAACTACAATGCTAATTACTGAGCTATATCAAGAACTGATCAAGCGATTATAAGATGTTTCAAGATGTCATATTTTTAATATAATGTTAATCAAACCTCAATAGATCAAAGTGATGATGTTGTAGAAACAATGTTCATGCCATAACATTTGTTACCCTGAAGAACACTAATAAAAGTTGAAGTGTTGGGAAAATTTTCATTGGAGATTGTCCTGTTTTTCATAATACATGTGTACTTGCATAGAAATAATGTCACATGAAAAACTTACCAATATTACAATTATTTCCCTTGTCACCACTTCTAGTATATGCAAGATCTTCAAGCCTGTATGTACATGTACCGGATGTTAGTTGTGTTGTAGAGGTACTACTTCCTGGTTTCCATGTGTCCCCGTGTACAGCTGTCGGTACAGTGGGTGGGGTAAATGTTTCCGCATGATCTCCATTCATATAGATATCAATCTGAAATATACATACCTCATTTATATACTAGACAACACTTCCAATGCACCATTTTACATTTTTATTTTACATTCTTATTTTCCAACTTATATGTATGAAATGTGTGCACACAATGTTTTATGATACATATCTGTCCTGAACATACTGTAACTGAAATCAGGTTATTTATACAGGGTTTAGTGCAAAAATGCTTATATCGAAAAAATGAGTTGAAGAATAAATGAGCACTGACCTTCATCTTTTAGGGAGACTAAACATTAACTATTCAGTGGACACTTTTCACAAAACTTGGTAGTTGTTAAATCGCTTTGAAACATGATTTGGCAAAATTCAATAAAACTCTTTAAACATATAGAAATACCTTGAACTTGTCTTTATCCAGCAGGAAGGAGAACAATTTCAGCACTGGTGATCTGTAAGATAAGGATTAACGTTTTAAAACAAACTATAATTATCAAATCTAAATGATCACTCAAAATTTATCAAGACTCATTTAATCGTCATTTTGACCTGGGCTACTTCCATAAAGCTAGCACCTTGTTCACTGTTCTTTTATGAGCAAGGGACAACAAACAAAAATATTAATTAATTTTCAAGTTACAAAACGGTTAGTGTGAATTTTAGTGAGATAGCTTACATGACTACTTTGTATTCCTAATAACAAGAACAAACTGTAATGCATAAAATGTAAGTTATTTGAAGAATAAATACCAAGTATTGACAGCGTTCTTGTCTGTTGAAATTTCGTAAGTAAATTTATGGTGAATCTTGAAAATACAACAATCTCTATATCAAGAGAACCGCCTACAAGTGCTGGGCACTGGACTTTCTGGTTCTTGACAGTAACAAGGGCAGATAGTTCAACAAATGCAGGTCACAGAGTTATCAGTCTTGTCAGTATGGACTCCCCTTTGTGATGGTTAATAACTATATTAAGTTTCAAGAGGATACCTTTGATAGTCATAGAGAAAATGACTCTGAAAATAAACTTAACCAATACAGACTCATACTACCCCATCAAGACAAAAGCTCTAGTCAAGTCAAGCAAACAAGAGTTTTGGTGTAGGTATATGTGCTTAAGGCATCTGAAGTTGAAATGCATCATATTTTCAGGATCAGGTATTAAGTAGGGGTGTAACGGTTCGGTATATTTCGGTATGATACATTATTTTCTAACAACTTATTAAATTCTTCAATTTTTAAGTAATAATGAATGTGTTGCTCCTATAACAGCAATTATTATGTGCCTATCAACTATATTAAGTGAATTTAGACAATATGAAACATATCTCAATACAATTAAAACGAGTGATACACTGTAATTTTACGTAATCAGAAGGCTGTCAGGAGTTTTCATTGTCTTAATATTATTTTGCTCATTAAAAAGCTTTTAACCGAATCGTACCGAAATTTAGAAGTCTTGTATCGTGAACCGTGTTTGAGTGAAGTCCCCGGTATTTCGTATACCGCGGTATACCGTTACAGCCCTAGTATTAAGCCTCAGCAGGAACTCAGATACTTACACTTTAGGTCTTCCACCAACAATACCAGTCAATCCCGGAGCTGTAACAATACATAGAACAATGTAATATTATGTCCTATACAAACTACAAGGAGTTTTCAGGATGAATGTTCCTTTAAGTTTTTAGAAGGTCGGATCAGTAATTAGGTTCCTCGTTATACAGTCATAAACAGTAAATAGAGGATCTTGCATGATGCTCATTACATACAAGTTTTATTAAACGAGTGGACAAAACTATATGACACAAGGCTTTAATAAAATGTAATTAGCACAAATCTAAGATTCTATTTATAGCATAACCTTAGTGAACGCTCGTTAACGTTTAAAACGCTGATGTACACTACGTAGGTTTCATTCAAAATTTAGCGTTTCAATTCGCGCGACCTCATGGCTCATGCCGACGTTGGTATTATACTGACGTCCCGGTGTAGCAGTCAGTTTTTTCCCCCATCTATTTTTCCCCTTGGGAAAAAATTGACTAGTCAGTTTACAAGTATGGTGGGGAAAGAAAGGACTAGACAGTTTCTTCCCCCTTTCTTCCCCCCCATCATACTTGTAAATGTCTGAACAGAAGGGGGAAGAAACTGACTAGTCCTCTTTTTCCCCCATCATACTTGTAAATGTCTGAACAGAGGGGGAAGAAACTAACTAGTCCTTTCTTTCCCCCATCATACGTGTAAATGTCTGAACAGAGGAGGAAGAAACTGACTAGTCCTTTCTTTCCCCCATCATACTTGTAAATGTCTTAAGAGAGGGGGAAAGAAACTGACTAGTCCTCTTCCCCCCCATCATACTTGTAAATGTCTGAACAGAGGGGGAAGGAACTGACTAGTCCTCTCTTTCCCCCATCATACTTGTAAATGTCTGAACAGAGGGGGAAGAAACTGACTAGTCCTTTCTTTCCCCCACCATACTAAAAATTATATTATACCCATTCCTGTTCCAGCAGGAGCTATCTCACGAGACAGAATCTCTAGAGCTTTCTTTTCTTTATGATGTACAGCAAGCCATAATACAGTCTCTCTAGAACCCTGTAGTACAAGATATAACTCCGATTATCATAGATACAAAAACAGCTGTAAATTTTTAAAATTACATGAAAAGTGAACTACCAAGCTAAAATTTTATTTTAAGACATGTGTCCATTCAACAGACTGTATATTTACACACAAAATCCCTATAGATGAGTCTCAAGTTGACTGAGAAGAGAAATACAATCCATTGCAAACGAACTAACAAGAAAGATATATCAGTACTATTTTAGGTAGGATGCGGCCAAGAATTGAACCGGTGACCTTTTGCACTCAAAGAAAATTTGGTAAAAGTTCTTTTCGGACTTCCTAAGAATGATTTGTAAATACCAAAACACATCCAAATTAGTTCAGTGCATGTGTGATAATCTAAGTATTAGAATGTTGAACAATAGAGTTAATTAGTATTTAATTGACAAAGAGAATGCTAACTAACCTGAGGTAGATTACTCATTGGACCGTAATTGTTTTCAGAACCTAACATCTCAATATGAACCTTGGTAAAATCTTCAATCTTCAACTGTTTGAAAATCCTCTGACATCTAAAATACACACATACGAGTATGTCAAAGTACGTTGATCAAACTATTTAACCATTTACAATCTAAAATATAAAAAAAATGAGAAAATCGGGCTGGAAAGGCAGCACTCAACTTAACCAGCCGAGCAAAGAAAATAGTAACAACACAATATAACACAAAAACACAGAGCAATTGCCCACAATAAAAGCAAAAAGCCAACAGTTAACAATCTTAACAAACAAAATACACCGGGAAACTTTATTTAGTGTACAAAGTAATGGTTGTGTGCTACATATATCATTAGCCCCCTAACAGTTGAGAGTTCATTTCCTACCATAGAAGACATAAAATAAATTTCTTCCATGGATGACATGGAATATGTATAATAATTGAGAATTCAACAACAACACATATTTTGTAAATATTGTATTGATGTTTCTGCCGAAGCCTTCTTCAAAATAACAATAACAAAACAACGGATGTGACGTCATGACATTAACGTAACATAACATTTTTTTTATGGAATATGTATAATATTATACAAGGAAGCTATTCAGTGGCCTTATTCACAAACATTGTAAGTCTAAAACTCTTTACATTGACAAATGTTCTTTTCGCTCCGATGTTGTTATTAATGTACCAATTTGGATATGAATGGGTATACATAATCAGTGGGTAACAACAAATAAACAAATAAAATTTCACCTGTTTAAATCTAATTGCAAAGAAATGGCAGAGATTATAAATATTGTCAATTTCAAGTCTAAGTCTGTATTTCAGTCTAACAGTTTTGGTGAATAAGGCCCCAGCACATTTGTAATATGTCTGGATGTTTAGAATGACTATGGCCTACCTTTTAATTATTTCATCAGCAGTTTTCTGTGCCTTCTGTTTGGACCTTGGACCACCAACACCACATACAGCTGTCAGTCTGTAACCCTCAGCATACGTAGCACTTACCTATAACAAACAGTACACTCTTCTACAGTGAGAATATGAAAATAGCAAAAAGAAAATATGGTAATGCAGATTAAGAATGTTTTGTTTTATCACTGTTCATTAACCAATACTATGTTGTACTTCGACAAGCAGCTGGAAATTTCTGTACATGAGGAGGACATGAGTGTAGCAAATATAACAGAAGAACATTTCTGAACCAGTATCAAACCTGATCACAGGTGCTGTATTTTCGGTCCCAGCAAAAATGTTATACTCCGATACGCCCTGTGACTCTATTCATTAAGTGTACATTATTTTCGTAAGTGTACACTTTTTGAGTTGTAAGAAAGTTGTATGTACAAAACATTTACTCAGAAAATAATTGGTCAATCATGACAAATCCGCTTATAACTACATGAACAGTTAAATAAATGACATACTGTAAAATCAATAATATTCGAGGGGGGTTTAAATTCGTGAATTTTGTGGATGATTTCAACCACGAAAATCATTTAAATTACGTTGAACTTTCCACGAAATGGTCTTTTACACCAAATCCACAAATTTTGTCACATTGAAATTAAATTATTTTAACTTGTCAAAAACATGTAGCTAGAAAATTGTAAATCCACCCAATGATAGTGCAACATTAGCCTTTACTACTGTAAAACCATCTCATTTGTGGCGTTTTAGTTTAATCAATAGTGTAGATAACTAAATCATGAATTCCAATATTCTTGATTAATTAAGGCAAGAACAAATTTTAGAGAAATTGCTTATTGTTTTGTAAACTGCAAAATGGGGAGCAAAATTTATGTTCTTGTAATGACCAAGAAAAGTAGAAATTAATTATAGCAATTGAAGCAAAGTAACAGAATATTCATGCCAAGCAAAATTTATTTTCTTATTATTCCCAATTAATTACATGTACAAGAAACCTGAATATATACAGAATACAAATAGTTACTATAGTATCAGGTGAACTTTATTCTATATATTGATATGACTGTGAGCGTCAACATGGGTAGTATGAATATAACCCTACTACATGTATAAGAAATAAAACAATACAAATATTTTCATAGAAATATGACAATTGTAAAAATAAAAAGCATAAATTTCTACCTTTGTGCACTAAGTCCTTTATCAGTGAATGAAGAAAACTAGATGCAAGTGTATTATAAGAACTTATAAGGTGTATAAACACATTGACACTTGTGAATTTTAATCACAAGCTAATTAAACCTATGACTGGACATTTTTGGACAGTTAACTTAATCCCTTTGGTACATTATAGGCCAAGCATATTTGTACATTAGAACTATATATTCTATGCTTCGAACGATGCTCTTTTCATGGATTGTTCCAGGAATTTTGGATAAATGTTGTCTCTCTGGAGATCATTTTGCTTTTTGTCGGAGTATAAGTCAGATACAGAACTTGTTATCACTCAAAAGTGTCTTCTTACAAGTGTAATTGTACAGTTTCGGAAGGACGAACAACAAATTATCCTCGGCTTCGCCTCGGACAATTATCTTGTTTGTCCTTCCGAAACTGTACAATAACGCTTGTAAGAAGACACTTTTGAACGAAAACTAGTACTGTATCTAATACATAATGTACTCGTAAACTGTAGATGCTTCACACAGGTAAGTGACTAGAACTATTTTCCAAGCCCGATAGCCTTTTAATGTACTGAAGTTTTACTGAAATCCTACAATATTAAGTATAAGGCATAGGCTTACTTTATAGTCTGGTGATGGTGGTAATCCTTTAGCTCCTGATACAAACACAGCCTCCCCTTCCTCACCTGTATGACAGTGTAGAGAGTAGAAATTTACAATCAAAATATTTTGACACACAAATGTATGTCTCCAACAAAGAACCATAACTTTTGCGAAATCATCCAAACCAAAATTTCTTATAATATGGACAACTAGGTTTGGAACTATTTATGTGAAGTTTCATTGCAATCTGACCAATGGTTACGGTGAACTAGCGCAGACTAACTTTTGGCATCTATCTACCCAAACAGACATCCAGGACAAGATCAATGTCTCCCTTCAATTAAGTCAGGTCTAACTCTACTAGCCATTCTGAACACCTACACAATGTTTTCTCTCCTCAATTACTGAAGAACAGACCTGAGATACTAGAACAAACTAAACAAAGACTAAACTTAATTGGGAGACAAAAAAATTATGCAAGAAGAAAACCATAAAACAGGACTATGTTCAGTAAAAGCTTAGGCCCCGGAGGAAGTCTTATCGGTAACAAATAGCCAAGTCATTCCGGGGCCATAATTCTATTAAATTGTTTGCTAGTGTTACATGGCTTGATAATGTAATATGTTTATGATGGTTAACAAGTATACCATGTTTGAAAGCATGCATTGTTATATGCCTCTGCATCAGTAGATGCGGGGGGATAAAACCCAGGTACACTGTTGCGATTCTTTATTAATTTAATTTGTAACCTTACCATTAACAGCTTCTAACTTGACATCAGAGAAGTCACATACAACATCAGGTAGCTGATATCTAGCAGGGTCACCAATCTCATACACAAGTTGTTCAGATACTGTTGGAATGGATACCAGACCTCCTGTCTTAGGGGGCTTAGTAACAACAAAATCTCCATTTGAAGAACATTCCACGATAGGAAACCCAATATTAGACCTGCAAATGAATAAGGTAACAAGTTAATAAATAACAACAACAGTGGCTGAAAGGCAACATTGGGCAATTGCTATGGTGCCTCAAAAGTAAGTCTTTATTAGTATCATTATGAATATCATCATTGATGTTATAATTATCATAATGACATGAAGTATAAATCATTTTGTTCATGATTTTTTTAATCAAACAGAAAAACTGACCCTACTAAAGATATTGTCAAAACCCAAAGGGTGTAACTACTACCGGTAGTATCGATTATTGGAAATCTCTGGTTTCAAAGCATCAATTATTTTATTGACCAAATGAAACCCTAGGACTTCATCACTTTGACAATTTCAGTGGTAGTGTGTGAGACAATGACAATATGATCATTTTCCAGTATTTAGCTACAGGAAAACCTGAAATGAATGATTATTATAGTTCATGTCTTAAAAATACATGTAATGACCTACCAGTTCTTGATTGTATGCCAGTCAGTGAAGACACCACCGGTCACCTGAGCTCCGCATTCCACCAAATGTCCAGCCAAACTATCAGATCAAAGTAAAATGTTCATGTATAACAGTATCAGTCCAATTTCATACTTCATTTATATACATCCCTAATCCTACATATCTATGCCAGGCATCAGGCTTGGATCCAAGGCATAATCCAAGATCTCTCTATCCACATACAATTTGCTGATAATACAAATTGCTCATAAACATTCTTAGCAAAATTGAAGACAGTCAGATGAAAACTGGTAGAATACAAGTAAAATAACTGCTCTAATTTTGATTGTTCAAGGGCCATAATCCAAGAGGGCCTCTGGCACTGCTAATTAGGCTGATAATTGAAATGTTGGCCTAGTTGTAACACACATAAACACTAGACAACTGTATGATTAGATGATACAGTGGAATAACAGTCTGCATGCCAAAAACATTTTACCGAACAGTGATTATATTGTCAGTCAAAGATATCATTTAAACAGATTACAAAGAAAGTTATACCTAGCCTTAGCCATATTGTCAAATTCATCAAACTTCCACTGGAACTGAAATAAGACATTAATGTGATACAGTAATAATAATTTTGATACATAACTCAAACAAGGTTTTATTATTCAGTTACCTGTAAATCTCAAAGAAGCTATTCAAGCTTCTTGAAACCAATCTGAATGTCTGGAATTTTTTTGTATCCTGTTTATTTATAACTTACATTTTCATTTAGGTAGATTTAGTCTTAGGTCTTAGTTTTCATTTTCTGTTGATGAGATTTTTAACCTTGAAAGAAAAGATATCTGCTAAATATGCTTAATAAATCTAAAGTGAATTTATGTTTTTCAACAATTTTCAGTCAGATTCCGTCAGTGGCCTAACCAGTTAACGTTGGAATTACTTAACACCAGTACTAACTTTATGTTAAGCAAACAACTGACTTGTAACTTTTCTAAGGACATGATTGTAGCCGATACTGTTAACCAAGAAATTTTGCGCAATTTAATTTTGAGGGTTTGGCGAGTGGTAGAAATTTGTGAAATTAAGTAGCTGTAAAAGTATTCAAAACATTAATATGGACATAGCGGGAGACTTAAAAATTCGAAAGTTTGTAGTTACGAATATGCCAACGATCAGCAAAACGCGAAAGTTAGAATTCGCGAAAGTAAATTGGTTTACAGTATCACAGAAGATAATAAGTCGATGGACTGAGTATTTAAACCCACATAGCTCGATAGACAGGTAAGTGCTCTTTAGACTCTCCACTTGGTAACCAGACGGGCTATTTACTATTACTAAAGATTTTTTACAAAAGAAAAGGAAATCAGTACACAGCCACATAGATAAGACAGTTTTATGAGTATTACCTTGTGTAATAATGGTGCCAATACAAGTGCACTATCCACACATCTACCTGTAACCACTATATCTGCACCAAGATCTAATGCTCGTGATATAGACCCAGCTCTAGAATAGATTGAGAATTTCAGCAATACTATATTACGATGCATAATCCTAACGACACTTATTTTAGTCATTGGTTGTTTTTGCTTTACCAACCAACGGATACACCGGTAGGATTTTTAGCTTGATCCACGATGAAGTTCAAAGGTATCCGAAGGTGGCTGGTTCTCCATTAATCAACGTTTTAACAGTCTGAAAGAAGTGTTAATTCAAGAAAACGAAACTCAGTCTATGCGACTTACATCATCTTCCTTCAAGCAGTCGTTGCAACAACAAAATTGTTAAATTTGTAAAAGAAATCACTTATAAAATAAATGGGTGGCTTGATAAGTTGTAATATTTACCCAAGATATGCGTTCATACTTGTGATGGATGCAGGCATTTCCATACCATTGTTCATCTCTCGTACACCAGCACCCTGTAACTCTGCCATCTGAAACACACGAATATGGGGTGTATGAAACTGTGCATGTAAGAGAGTGCTCTGCCTTAGTTCAAGATGGAACATTATAATAATAATAATAATAATAATAATAAAGACTTTATTTAATGAGGCAACATAATTGGTCTTTCAAGTGGTTTCCATTGCCTAAGCAAGTGGCTACATAGCGTCTTCTATATTTAATTGAACGGGAGGTAACTGAATGAAAGCGCTCGGTAGTGCTTCATGTTAGGCAAGGGACACATGGTGTCTTTCGTGGAGCAGGTTATAGTCTAGTTCACTTCATCAATATAAGAGCAGTTGTACAGTAGTGTACTGTAATATTAGTATTAGGGACGGGAACCAGACCAAAACTTGACCCACGAAATGTGTATCTTGTAAGATATGTATCGTGTCTGATTTCTGATTCGGGGACATGGTGTGGGCGACTAATAAAAATAGTTATATGTAATTCAAATGTTAAGAAAGATGTCCGATGAACATATTTGACAAAATCTGTTCCGAATGGTTCAACCAATCTGGTTCAACCGCTTAGTCTGAATGTTTGACATCTTGCATTTTTATCATTAATCTGATTTCGTCTGCCCAGAACTCTGGTTGATAGATTTTCTGCTGTACTTACTCAGTAACCCTACTAATGTTAAGGTTTATAAACTTACCTGTGACATAAGGTCATCTCCAGTAACCACGGCAATATTAAGATCAACATTAGCAGCAGCACTCACAGATTTCAGAGCTTCGGCACAGGCTATAGGGTTAACACCACCAGCATTACTGATCACTTTAATACCTGTCAATAGTAACAAAATCATAAATGAATCATTTAACACCCATAATAGCATAGATAATTCATGCCTCTATTAAAATCAACCTTTTTTCCATTTTGAGCTCAAAAGCTTGAATACTAGACATTTTAGTTCCAGTGATTTAGTAGTAGTAATTATTTAGACCTTTCAGTCAAGGATAACACATAAAAGTACAAACTTGTGTAATTTCCAATGGGGCTTTTGATTGAGAATAAGCAGTCAATAAGTGAAATATCAAGTTTCACCTCTCTTCTTTATTTCCTTGATACTTGGTGCCATAGCAATCTGAACAAAGTCAGGAGTAAATCCACCAGCACCCTACAAAACAAATACTGTAAAATCATTAATTTTCGTTGGGGATTAAATTTCGTGGATTTCATGGTTCACCTCAACCACAAACTTTAATCCCAACGAACATAAATTTTGACCCTTGTTTTATTACCTGAAATGCAAAATCAACGAATTCAAGTCCCAACGAAATTGTCTTTTTTACCAAAACCACGAAATTACGTCCCAACAAAATTATATTATTTTACAGTAGTGAATAAATGATCCAATCATTCACCTAAATATACTTCTATAATATATACTTAGTATATGGTTTCCTAAGAACATTTATCTAAGTCTTACATTATTAATTAAATCGAGCATAATAGAATAGAAGACATACTCCAATTAAGTTCCAATCAAGAAGTTCTAAGAAAAATATTAATCCAAAACAAGGAAGCATTTTCCTCAATAAATTGAATCATTGAAAAAATAAAACATATAACAGAACTCATTACCAGCTTCATTCAGTATTAGCCTCCAAAAAACTCACTAAGAAAAGAATACCCGGTAATCATTGTAAAACAGATTAACATCAGTTATAATAAAATACAAGACTTACATTTGTCTTCTTCTTTACTGCAGCTAGTAGTGACATTGTGATTTCTGAGAGGTAATCAAACACCAAATAATCTATCTTGCCAGTGTGTACCAACTGTGGGGCTGTAATGATCAGAAATAAGACAAAACATAAATTACCGGTAATGACTTCCAGCATCTATTACAAAATTAACATCGCCTTTAGATTTCAAAAGCCTGAATTCAATTAGGATTGGAAAACTAATGAGTTTCCAAATGCATAAGAATCCATACTGTGCTGTGAGTTGAATATGAATTTCTGTAATAATTATTTTGTAGGGGGGGGGGAGTGTACAAAATGTGAGGCCCCCTTTTATATCGTTTCTTTCAAAATCAGCATTTTCGTCTGGCAGATTTAATTTAACCAGACAGGTTTTACGGCCTGTGTCAGTCAAAATATCTAAATAAAAAATATTTTCCAGAAACTCACTTCCAATTAAATTTCAATTAACTATTAGAAATAATTAGAATATTTCATGTTTACCTTTTAACAGCATTTTGAAATGTTTAAAGATTCCAAGTCATTTTGCTATAGGAGTTAATGCCTGATTCAAATAACGTCCTGTCATAATCAATATCTATTCTAAGGACAATGTTAGGGCATGCACTATCATGGGTCACAAAAAATTTATAATTTGGGGGTGGGATGATGATAGTTACATAGTTACATAGTTACATAGTTACATAGTTCCTCTTCTGACAGTAGGTCTAGCTGATGACCTTTGACGTCAGTTCTTCTTCTTCCTCAACAGTCGTGTATAGGTGGTTGTGTGCCTTATTTATTGTAATACTGTCTTTATAATAGAACATTTTGTCTTGCTGTTTCCAAAATTTATCTAAATTCTTTTCAAAAGACCAAATTGTTTTACAGTCAACTGCTTTTTGAGGGAGAGAGTTCCAGGTGTCAATTACTCAATTTTTGAATGAATTTCGCCGAAGCTCAAGTCGAGAGCGTTCCTTAAAGATAGTTTTTGAATGTCCACGCGTACTTCCAGTATCCCTCATCTTGAAGAAATCTTCACACACCTCAGGGTCGTACTTTTGATTAACAATCTTAAACACTTCAATCATATCTCCTCTACGTCTACGGTAAGCTAATGTTGGTAATTTTAATTTCATAAGTCTTTCAGGGTAGCTCAGTTCTTTCATTCCTGGTAAGAATTTTGTAGCTCTTCGTTGAAGGTTTTCTATCATGTCTATGTGTTTCAGTTTATAAGGAGACCATATTGCGTTAGCATATTCCACTATGGGGCGTACAAGACTTGTATATAGTATCTTGAAGGTTTTGTTGTCTAGAAATTGGAAGGATCGACGTATCGCTCCTAAAACCGAGTTTGCTTTGTTGATTTTTTCTGTCATGTGTTTTTCAAAATTCAAATTTTCATCAATTATAACTCCCACATCTTTTTCAGCACTTGACTTTTCCATTGGCTTTAATGACTCTGCCAGTTTGTATTCATATTCATTTGATTTAGTCTTTCCAATTCTCATTCTCTTTGTTTTCTCTGGGTGAAATTTCAGCATCCATTTATTTGACCATTCATACATAGCATATATGTCCTCTTGTAACTTATGACTTTCTCCATCATTTCTTATGTCTCTATAAGCCTTTGTGTCGTCTGCATATAAATAAACTTCACTATCATTTTTCAGTATATCTGGGAGGTCATTTATGTAAAGAACAAATAAAACTGGTCCCATTACAGATCCTTGCGGAATACCTGATGTCACTGGCTTCCAGTTTGAAGATTCATCATTTATATTTACACGTTGAGATCTACCAATGAGAAATGCTTCCAGCCACAATCTGTATTTTTCACCAATGCTGTACATTTTCAATTTATGAAGTAAACGTTTATGGGGAACCGTATCAAAGGCTTTCATAAAGTCACAATAAACAGCATCTATACATCCGCCATTGTCGAGAATTTCAGTCCAACTATCAAGGACACGCAGTAACTGTAGGACAGTTGATCTACCACTTATAAACCCATATTGCTTTTTACTAAAGAGTTTATGCGATTTCATGTGAAACACAATCTTCTCTCTGATGATACTTTCAAGGGTTTTGCACAAAATACATGTCAATGATACCGGCCTGTAGTTCCCTGCATACTTTTTATCTCCCTTTTTATACAGAGCTGTAATATTGGCTTTTTTCCACACTTCAGGTATTACACCAGTATTGAATGAGTTTTGAAATAATATTTGTAGGGGATATGCTAATACCTCACATAGTTCTTTCAGCACTCTCGGATGAATTCCATCAGTTCCTGGAGATTTACTTATATTTAGGTTCTTTAATTTCTTTTCCACGTCTGATTTGGATATGGTACATTCATTGAGTTCATTAACGTTTTCTTTTATATTTAAGCTGGGCATTTCATCATTATTTTCAATAGTAAACACTGAAGTGAAATATTGAGCTAAAACTTCCGCCTTTTCCTTGTCACCATTTGATACCTCAGTCTTATCAACATTTCTATACAGATCAGGTATTGATGATTTAGTCTTTGACTTACGCTTCACATAGTTCCAGAAACATTTCGGATTATCTTTCACATTTTCTGCTATCTGTTTTTCCTTCAATTTCACTTTTTTCCTAGTTAAATTTCTGACTTGGTTTCTAACCCTGTTATAGTTTTGTTGGCTTTCTTCTGTATTGTATTTCTTATATACATTCCATAGTCTCTTTTTCTTTTTTATCTTGGCATTTAGTTTTTTGTCCGTTTTTTCATCCCTTTTGCGCCTATTTGGGTCAATTTTTACTTCCGGTATGCATTCTTTAACACCATCATTTAATTTATCATATATTATTTCCCATTGCTGTTCCACATTCAAGTTGCGCAAGCATTGTTTCCAGTCAATATTTAACATGTTCCTGAGTTTATCGTAGTGGCCCTTGTTGTACATTAGCCGTCACTTTTCTGGAATATTGTCTGCATAAGCACTAAACTGGAATTTTATCATAGCATGATCACTTTTACCCAGTGGACTTTCTATCAGTATATTGTTCACCATGTTTTCTTCATTACTGAAACACAAGTCAATTAAAGTGGGGCGATCTGATCCTCTACATCGAGTTGGTTCTAGAATGTGTTGGAATAAGAAACAGTCTTTTACCTTTTCCACAAACTCGTATTCTGCATTTCCTGGTCCTCCTTTTGTACTTAAATCTTTCCAGTTTATAGATGGATAGTTAATGTCTCCAAAAATAACAGTGTGGGAGTAGCCTAGAGTACTAACATGCTCAAGAAGTTCATTCAGTGATTCATTATTTTCTGATATTGAGCTCGGAGATCTATATACTGAAAGAATCAGAAGCTTATCATTCCCTTCAATGTTTATTTCAACAGACAGATATTCACTAAATTCACTTTCAAAAGTTACAGGTGTACATTTCAGTTTTTCATCAATATATAAGATCATTCCTCTCCCTTCATCAGATTTTCCAAGATTTACATGGCAAAATTCATAGCCCTCCATATTATACTCTGCCAAAATTCTTTCATCTCTATAATTCTTTGGCTTCACTTCAGATAAAGATATAAAGCTTGGCTTTATATCACATGTCTCTAACATATGTGAAAGTTCCAAAATTTTATCAGTACTGAACGTATCTACATTTGTAAACCAACAACTCAATTTATTTACACTATTTACAGTTTTATTGTCTTTTTCAATACCTATCCAGCGCCGAGGCCTACCCCCTTCTGGAGGCTGTCTGGGATGCCGCTGTTCTTTACCTTCAGTTTCACAATCTTTCGATCCCAAGGAAGGCCTTTCACTCTGTACACAAAATTTTGATCTGATTCCATTTGATTCATTTGCGCTGCTTCAGTTTTCAAGTCCTTGTTTCTCTTTCGCTCATCTGGTGTCATGTCGTGTTGTACGCCAATCTGTCTGTAGTAATCCTGTACACAGTTCTGTAATTTGAAAGCATTTTTCATAAGTCTTTGTTTACCCTTATCAGACATAGTCACAACCAGAATGCGTGGGAATGAAACTTCTTCATCATTTACCTTTCTTGTTTGACCTTTTCTGCCGATCCTTTTATGCGAAATGATATCACCAAGTTCAATGTCTATTTTCAGTTCATTACATAGATTCTCTATTTCTATCTGATCTTGCTCATAATTTTCTTCCTTTAAATTGCCCTCTGGTTCTTTCACATTGAATAGAATAACATTATTTTTTCTCTCCATTCTAGACTGTAATTCACTTGCTGCTTGTTTAACAACATTTGTTTGGCCTACCTTATCTAGTTTTTCATACTCTGAGCTACCTGTTGAAGACTGTCCCACTGCGTGTATAGTACCATCTTCAATATCCTTCTTGACCGACTCCTTTACCTCGATCATAATTTCCCCTTTCATGTCATTAACCGCACTGTTCACTGCTTCCAAACAATCTAACTTGACATCAACGATTTCATTTTCAATCTTTTTCATACGTGCATTCATCATAGTCTCAAACTCTGAAAAGAATTCAGCACATTTGTCTTCAATAGATTTGTTTGTGTTAAGACATTCAAGTGATTTAGGCAAACAGGTTTTACAAAACCACGGTAGATCCTTACGTCCGCTAATACTCTTATAAACTGCTTTTGGAATGTTAAGGCATTCAATACAATGATGTTGTCCACAATATTCACAAGTCAATAATTTGTCCTTCTCATTACAAAATACAACATTACAACTTTCACATTTCCAAGATTTATCATCATTTAATTGACCCTGAGGTTTATCTCTGTCTATACTTAGCGTGTCTTTCCTTGTTCTTATAGTCTTCTTCACTTCACCGACTGTTCCTTTGTGTCCGCCTTTTAGGGTTACCCCACCCACTCCTTTTCCTTCTTTACCGCTCATATTCTCTCTCTCCCCCTCCTATAATGTCAGCACACAACTTCACTTATTAAACAAACTACTTTTATCAGTTTATATCATATTTTTGTTCAGGACAATTTCCTAAAACTTTATAAAACTTATTTTATTTTACAGAATATTATGATAAAATTTTATTCCGGCTTATAATCTTAATGCATCGTCAAATTATCAACCAGTATCTGTCTATACAAAATGGCATTTTTAATTGAAATGTGCCTTTATAATTAGCAAATCTCAAATTCAGTATGAGTTGTTTCCCTTTTATATAAAATGTATACAGTGGCGTGTTCAGCTAGCCTAGCTCTTGGCTAGATCTAGCAGATCTCGCTCCTGAACGACAAGATAAATCGAGATCTCGGCGAGGGCTAGCCTAGTCTAGCAAGCTAGCAATGTGGGCGGGATTTGACTAAAATACGAAAGGAGAATTTTTGGCGCAACGAGGCGAAACGAGGATTAATAAATTGTGTATTTGGATTGCATTAGATTGTTCCTCTCAATAAACAATGACAATATTTTAAAATAAGCTAATTTGAAGCCTCCTTTCGCCGACCACACTGTCTGACACCTTCAAAGGTGCTATTCAAGGCAATTCTTCATGTAATTTTACGACATTATTAATGAAAAAATTAAACCCCAAAATTATTTTTATAAAACCCTTTAAAACCCCTTATTGCCCTTTAAACCCCTTTAAAACCCATTTGGGTAGGGTTTTAAACGAAAAAGTGGGTTTATGGCAACCCTGAATTATACATAATATGATGCATATTAAATAGCATAGTGCTGGTCATGAATATCAAAATAATAACTAAATAAAATTCTCCCGTCTAATCATTCATCAATGATTGACAACTGAAGCATTACTTTCGCAAACTGTGTGTCATTATTTTAAACAGATTATATATCGACGATAATTAGATTAACCACAGATTATCATATGTAGCCACGTGTCAAGTCACCGACTGTTTGTTGAATAAACTAATTATCGAGATGGTATTGACGAAGGATCACACCTTTGTTGATTGAGTAGGAAGTGTCAAGGCGCTGCTTATTGCTCGTAAAACTAGTTTCACTGTTATATCATAGTCAACGGTGGCAGAAGGAGGCTAGCATATTATTAAGTTGGTATGATAAAGCTCGATCTTTCGCTGATTTTTACAGTCGGCGAATGGGGGTCATAATATAAGTTATTTGATAGATTAATTAAGCTCCCTTCGCTGAAAATTTTAAAATTTAAAGTGGGCTAGAATATAACTAAGTTAATATGGTAAAACTCGTTTCGCTGTTATATCATGGTCAATGGTGGCGAAAAGCTAGTATTTATGATAAAGCTCCTGTCGTCGATATTTTACATGCTACCGTCGGCGAAAGGAGGCTGTAGTGTAACTACCAAGCAAGCAATCGATATGGGTCCCACGTGGGCACCTATATGGGACCCATATGGGCTGCCTATATGGGACCAACATAGAAAGTGCAACAGGGGCCTTTGTGATCTGGGCTGCCCATATGCATTCAATATGGGTCCAATCTGGGCTACCACATGTACATTCGCCTGGGCTGCCTATATGGGTCCCATCTGGGCTGCCAATATTCATTCAGAAATGGGACCCATATGGGCAGCCTATATTCGTATGAGCACTTCAGATACATCAGAAATTGTATTTTTCAGCAAACACCACTCTATCCTCTGGTTTGCTACTACTATGCGTACACAGTGTCCTTGCAGGAAGGAGCAGTTGAACAGCTTCTTGTTTATACAAGGTGTTCTATATTATATACTTACAAGTTCGATATTTACAAGCTATATGTCACATTTAAGAAATAAAAATCTGTTCGCGTTTATTGTTGGTGAATAAAACACGGGCAGGAGTTCGGTTGCGGAAAAATTAAATCACGAGTGCGTAGCACGAGTGATTTAATTTTCCGCATCCGAACGAGTGCCCGTGTTTTATTCACCGACAATATACAAGAACAGAGTTTTTATTTCGATTCTAAATACGATAATATCCCGCACTATTTAACTGCGCGCATTCCATTTTCACCCATTGGATATTGAACATAATTCCACGATGAAATTGATTGGCTTGTTAGCTGGTACAATTACCTCCCTCGTTAATGAAAACGACCTTCGTAATTTTCTGAAGGAAATACCACAATTTAAACATTGAAACAATTTTAATAACACGAGTATATGGTATCTATTTCATAAAATGAAAAATATAAATGGATTGATTATCAGAAGCTTTACTAAAACTTGGTTTCTAGAGTACATTGGAGTTTCTAAATATAGATGCGTCATAGATGTAACACTGGATTCTCGTGCAACTCGCCTTGTCATCGTGACTCGTAGTAAATTTTACTATAAAGTTTACGTTCATTCATTCATAAATATGTCAAGTGATACTGGGCGTAAATAGAAACAGCCAATTTGATAGGTATGTTTTATGGGGGCAATAAAACATGGTTCGGTTCGTTCTTTGTGTATTGGATTAATCCGCGAATCGTGTTAGAATAACATTTAAAGTTTCAAGACAACCATGTGGTAGAATTTAGAAAAAAAAATTTACTTTGAACTTATGAAACACTATTATTTGTACTGAAAGTAAATATAATAGTAAGAAGAAGATTTATATTAAATTTACTAATATTTCAATTCAAGGGAAGTAATACTTTTTTGTTCTATATGGGCTTGCTCAGGAATAGCCCATATGGGACCCGTATGTGTACCAGATGGGAGAGCCCATATGGGAATGTCCAGGAATAGCCAATATGAGACCCGTATGGGTACCCCAGATGGGTACCAGATGGGAAAGCCCATATGGGCTTGGCCAGGAATAGCCCATATGGGACCCATATGTGTACCAGATGGTAAAGCCCAAATGAGCTTGCCCAGGAATAGCCCGTATGTGTACCAGATCAGAAAGCCCATATGGGTAGCCCAGGAATATAGGTCCCATATGCGTCCAATATGGACATACCCACATGGGCTTGCCCAGAAACATCCCATATGGGACATGGTCATGTTCACATAGGTCCCATATGGGTCCAATATGGGCATAACCCATATGGGCTTGTCCACATAGGTCCCATATGGGTCCAATATAGGCATACCCACATGGGCTTGCCCAGAAACGGCCCATATGGGATATGGGCTTGTCCATAATGGTCCCATATTGGTCCAATATGGGCATTCACACATGGGCTTGCCCAAAAACAGCCCATATGGGATATAAGCATGTCCATGTAGGTCCCATATGGGTCCAATATAGGCATAACCCATATAGGCTTGTCCACATAGGTCCCATATGGGTCCAATATGGGCATACACACATGGGCTTGCCAAGAAACGGCCCATATGGGATATGGGCTTGTCCATAATGGTCCCATATTGGTCCAATATGGGCACTACCCATATGGACATGTCCACATAGGTCCCATATAGGTCCAATATTGGCATAACCCATATTTGCTTGTCCACATAGGTCCCTTAAGGTTCTAATATGGGCATACTCACATGGGCTTGCCCAGAAACAGCCCATATGGGTCCAATATGGGCATAACCTATATGGGCTTGTCCACATAGGTCCAATATGGGTCCAATATGGGCATACACACATGGGCTTGTCCAGAAACAGCCCATATGGGATATAAGCATGTCCATATGGTCCCATATGGGTCAAATATGGGCATAACCCTTATGGGCTTGTCCACATAGGTCCCATATGGGTCCAATATGGGCATACACACATGGGCTTGTCCAGAAACAGCCCATATGGGATATAAGCATGTCCATATAGGTCCCATATGTGTCCAATATGGGCATAACCCATATGGGTTTGTCCAAAAAGGTCCCTTAAGGGTCAATATGGGCATACCCACATGGGCTTGCTCAGAAACAGCCCATATGGGACATGGTCATGTCCACATAGGTCCCATATGGGGCCAATATGGGCATAACCCGTATGGGCTTGTCCACATAGGTCCCATATGGGTCCAATACAGGCATATCCACATGGGCATGCCCAGAAACGGCCCATATGGGATATGGGCTTGTCCATAATGGTCCCATATTGGTCCAATATGGGCATACACACATGGGCTTGCCCAAAAACAGCCCATATGGGATATAAGCATGTCCATGTAGGTCCCATATTGGTCCAATATAGGCATAACCCATATGGGCTTGTCCAAATAGGTCCCATATGGGTCCAATATGGGCATACACACATGGGCTTGCCAAGAAACGGCCCATATTGGATATGGGCTTGTCCATAATGGTCCCATATTGGTCCAATATGGGCACTACCCATATGGACATGTCCACAAAGGTCCCATATAGGTCCAATATTGGCATAACCCATATTGGCTTGTCCACATAGGTCCCTTAAGGGTCCAATATGGGCATACCCACATGGGCTTGCCCAGAAACAGCCCATATCGGACATGGTTATGTCCACATAGGTCCCATATGGGTCCAATATGGGCATAACTCATATGGGCTTGTCCACATAGGTCCCATATAGGTCCAATATTGGCATAACCCATATTGGCTTGTCCACATAGGTCCCTTAAGGGTCCAATATGGACATACCCAAATGGACTTGCCCAGAAACAGCCCAAATCAGACATGGTTATGTCCACATAGGTCCCATATGGGTCCAATATGGGCATAACCCATATGGGCTTGTCCACATAGGTCCCATATGGGTCCAATATGGGCGAACACACATGGGCTTGTCCAGAAACAGCCCATATGGGATATAAGCATGACCATATAGGTCCCATATGGGTCAAATATGGGCATAACCCATATTGGCTTGTCCACATAGGTCCCTTAAGGGTCCAATATGGGCATACCCACATGGGCTTGCCCAGAAACAGCCCATATGGGATATGGGCTTGTCCATAATGGTCCCATATGGGTCAATTATGGGCACTACCCATATCGACATGTCCACATAGGTCCCATATAGGTCCCAATATGGGCATTACCCTTATGGGCTTGTCCACATACGTACAATAAGAGTCCCATATGGGCTTACCCACATGGGCTTGCCCAGAAACAGCCCATATGGGACATGGTCATGTCCACATAGGTCCCATATGGGTCAAATATGGACATAACCCTTATGGGCTTGTCCACATAGGTCCTATATGGGTCCAATATGGGCATACACACATGGGCTTGCTCAGAAACAGCCCATATGGGACATGGTCATGTCCACATAGGTCCCATATGGGGCCAATATGGGCATAACCCGTATGGGCTTGTCCACATAGGTTCCATATGGGTTCAATATAGGCATATCCACATGGGCATGCCCAGAAACAGCCCATATGGGATATGGGCTGGTCCATAATGGTCCCATATGGGTCCAATATGGGCACAACCCATATGGACTTGTCCACATAGGTCCCATAAGGGTCCAATATGGGCATACACACGTGGACTTGCCCAGAAACAGCCCGTATGGGATATAAGCATGTCCATATAGGTCCCATATGGGTCCAATATGGGCATAACCCATACGGGCTTGTCCACATAGGTCCGTTAAGGGTCCAATATGGGCATAACCCATATGGGCTTGCCCACATAGGTCACATATGGGTCAAATATGGGCATACCCACATGGGCTCGCCCAGAAACTGCCCATATGGGATTTGGGCTTGTCCAAAATGGTCCCATATGGGTCCAATATGGGCATTACCCATCATAGCATGTCCACATAGGTCCCATATGGGTCCAATATGGACATACCCACATGGGCTTGCCCAGAAACAGCTCATATGGGACCCATATAAGCATGTTTGCTGGGTATATATAAGTTGGTATGCTAAAGCTCCTTTCGTCGATATTTTATGGTTTACAGTCGGCGAAAGGAGACTATAAAATAACTGAGTATGTATGATAAAGCTCCTTTCGCCGACAATTTACGTGCTACCTTCGGGCGGCGAAAGGAGACAATCCTATAAGGACCATCATATAACTAAGCAGGTATTAGATCTATAAAGCTCCTTTCGCCGATAGTTCGTGGTTTACGGTTGGCGAAACGAGCATAGAGTATAACTAAGTTGGTACGCTAATTATTAAGGCTCCTTTCGCCGATATTTTACATTTTACCGACGGCGAAAAGAGGCCAGTAGATATATATGAGCCGTTTTCCAGGAAAACCGGGCTTATTGACAAGAATACGAAAATCATGATAATATATCGTTAGAAGGACGAGACTCTTATGAACACTCTCTGAAAATTTGAACGAATTATTGCATAAATTAACGGAATTATTGACTTTTGAAACTAACCAGTTTTTGAGTGACGTCGCAAACGTCATTCGAACGTTATTTGACGTAACGTTAATAATCATTTCATAAACCCAGTATCTGGTGAATTATTGACGTAAACTTTTCAAATTTTTGTAACATTTTATAATAATATTCTGATTTTAATAAAACACGTAAAAATTGTGAATGTCTGCTTCAAGGGAAAAGTAGCCGCTATTTTTAACCACTAACCCCTTGTTTTTCTCAATTCGGGTAGCTTTCGGAAATTGGTCACCACAGCAACGACGGAAGTAATTTTATCATAATTTATCAGAAAATTTAACTTGTTTGGATAGTACTAGGGTATCCAACTACTTAAGATTTAATCGGTGAACATGATTTTTTTCTCATTTTAGACCTATTTCTAAATATCGTGACATAACTACTATTGTTATGTCAATAAGCCCAGTTTTCCCGGAGAACGGCTCATGTATATAATTAAATTAGTATCATAAAGCTCCTTTCGCCGATATTGTATAGTCAACAGTTGGTGAAAGGATGCTATGCCATAACTGAATGGATAGGTAAAGTTCCTTTCGATCGCCGATATTTCAATGTCTACGGTCGGCGAAAGGAGGCTTCAAATTAGCATATTTTAAAACAGTGTCATTATTTATTGATAGGAACAAGTTAATTGCATCCAAATACGCAATTCATTTATTTGGAATTGATATTTGTAAAAATAATAACTGTAATTCCTACAATATCAAATTTTAATCCCCGTTTCGCCTCGTTGCGCCAAAAATTCTCTTTTCGTATTTTAGTCATACCGCTATGTAGTCAAATGATAAATATCGTTCAGGATGTATATTTAGCACTAGGATAGCACTACATCGAGATCTAGGCGAGTGCTATCCTGTTGAACACGCCACAGTCCAGCAATTAATTACCTCCCTTTAAAATGTAAACAAACCTGCAACCATCGAATCTCCCCAGAATCCGGACGCACAGCCGATTCTGACGGTGTCACCTTGTAAAATACTTGAATAGCCATTGTATCTCTTTGACGCACACACTGACACCGCTGATCGGCATGTCAGTAAGTGTTTTTGATACGATATTACTCTACAAGCAACTTTCTGTGCAACGGAGGCCACCATTTTGGACAACCTACTTTCAATTACGCATGCGTGGCAGTCACATGACCACTAATCATCATTCTGACAAAATGGAGGACGGTTAGACAAGTCTGTCAAAAAATTATCATTTTTTGCTAATTTTCGTCCAGTTTTATTACTCACGGTTTGCAAATCAACTGATTTTCTTCTAAAAAGGTGACGTTGACATTAGTATGGCCTCTACGATGGCTGAGATTGTGTATGGAACGCGAGAGGAGGGGCACGTCATGTCGGAGAAAGTTTCACAGTTGGCATCGTCTGTCTACTCCGAATTCGAAAAGATGATCAAGAAATACGACGAGGATGTGGTTAAAGAATTGATGCCTTTAGTTGTTGGGATCCTGGAAAGTCTTGATCAGGCATATTCTGACAAGAGTGAAGTAGATGTGGAGATGGAACTACTTCGAGAAGATAATGAGCAACTTCTGACTCAGTACGAGAGAGAGAAACAACTCCGTAAATCTGCAGATCAGGTTGGTATACACTATACAGTGTGTGAATGTAATAGAAACTCGTCCGCTTATCATATATCAGCTGTAGGGCTACCGCATCACTGTAATGGTGTGGTCTGTTTGGTTAGATGGTCGCCGCATTAGCTCAAACATGCCGAAACCTGGGCCACAATATCACAACAGCGAAACAATGCCCTTCACTTCTTGTATCAAATGTTACCCACAATTGGCTAAATATCAAGGCGTTGTATACACACTGGTCAATGATTGGTACCGAATCTTTGACAAATGGTACTGGAATCAGGCAGTGTCCATGGTCCTACTCCTATATCTACGGAATGCGTTATAAGCCCTGGGCAGTAACTAAATAGAACGGGCAGGTGGATGGAATACTCTTTATTGCTAGGCCACACCTTGATTTTCAGTCAATGCTTGGCTAATATTTGTCATTTGGCCGGATTAGCCAAGACTTATGTAGACCAATCATCAGATTGCGAACACATTGTCTGAGTTTGTGACCCAGATATTTGTTTCCCAAGCAAAGCACTATTGAGTTATTGCATTCAGAAATGTCTCAATTAATACAGCAGGCATGGATTATCTCCCAAGGGAAACCCTGGCTAAACAGACTAAAACAGTGCTTTGCTTATGAAACAGACGCCAGGTATCAGACTCGGAGCGGATTTGGTCAGATATAGTACTAGTCCAGTAATAGAAGTTATATTTATGATGACATTGGTTAAGCCTGTAATAGGGTTTGTTTCCCACACCAGGCACTCTGACCTTATATAAATCCCTTTGATTTTATTTGGAAAGAGCTCAGGTGTCGATTTCCTTCAATTGTAACAATCACCATTCCATTTTCAATGAATGGCAATGATGTACACATTATAAAATGTGACATATTAATGATATTATTGATAGATTTAATTAGCAATGATCACTGCTTGCACAAAAGTACAAAGTGCACCTGATCATGTGGGATTTGAACCTACAGCTCTCTGATATAGACTATATAGTCAGGGCCCGACACTAACGCTGGTCTGAGGCCAGTGAAAATCTTGAAGGACCAGTAACTGTTTATTTTACAAATTTTACGTTTCTTGTAAGACCAGTGACAAAAATATTTAGTGTCAAGCCCTGCTAGTATAAATATATTTTTATCATGGAGTGTCAATCCTATAGAGGCAGATACACCAGAGAGCTGTGGGTTCAAAATCAAATCAGAAATCATCAAAGACAAACCCATGCCACTGTAAATATTATAGATGTACATTATTCAACTATATATTGAACATTGTTATTTTTTAATTTTATTTCATTATGTAAAAAGTAACATTACATCGTAAAATTCAAGAATCTTGCCAGTTGGTTAAAAAATAAATCATACTTAAATGTCTACATCTTAAAGTGACCTTTAATATGAAATTTGCCTTGGTTTTGTTCCTTGCATCTGAGCAATTTTGTATCTTGTTAGGTTTTATAAAAAATGCACACCAGTATGTACAGTCTTGTATGTTATTAGATGTAGCATAACTCGTTTAATTATTTCCAGTAGTAGACTACTAGTACTTGTATATTAGTGATGTTATCTCTGATGATGTTTTCCTGTTTATCTTCACTATCTAGTTTCCTATTGTACTTCACACTATGGGGTAATATTGATCCTATAGTTATACATATACTACATGTGTAATAGGTCACAAACCACTAAATAAATTTGTTCTTTAGCTCAATGTAAAGTTACAATAGTCAGTCCCAGGTTGATACATGTTAAAGTCTATGGCCAGGTGGCAGACATATGTCAATGAAAAGAAGGGGCTACCAGCTTTAAGAAAATACAAAAAAAACAGGGGGTCACGTATCATATAAGAAAAATTTTGTCCGTCCAACGCGGTGAACATATTTTTACAGGCGCGCGGACCGACCAAATCCGGGTTTTACCCTACCCTACTTTCGCTTTGGTATTTTGGCCAAAATCTCAAAATATGTAAAATAAAACAGTTTCAATACATCACATACATGTATACAATGCATGTAAACCCAATTAGATTATTCCAGTTTCACCTTGTCAAAGCATACTACCATTTAAACACAATCACAAGTTTATTTAGGGACTATTTGAGTGTATCCTATTTTGGTTCGCGGAGGCATTTAGTGGTTTGTAACCTTAAGACAACCCTTTTCCCCCATTTTAATTGATTTAAACACTTATTTGACAACTACTATGTATATACAACTCCAAATGATGACTTTCCAGACTGAAATGACATGATTTCTCAAAATTTTGACAAAAGAGAGTAAGCGCCTTTAACGCAATTTCTTGGATTCTGCTGGCCATATTGTATGAATACTGGCAATTTAAACAGTTGCAGTTTTGTATAAACCTTACATTGGGCAATTATTTTATGTTGGGTGCCTAATTATGTGACTATTCCTCATATATATACACAATAACCCAGGTCTGATACCTAAATAAGGTCAAAATTGGTATGAAAATGTCATTTTGTGGAGAAAAAATCTTCATTTTTATGCCCCCGTATCGATAGATCGGGAGGCATATAGTAATTCACCTGTCCGTCCGTCCGTCTGTCCGTCCGTCTGTCCGTCCGTCCTTCCGTCCGTTCGTCCGTCCAGTCAGGTTAACCCAAATTGACCGTTTCGTCTAGCATTAAAATGGCTGGCTACAAAGTTTTCAAACTTGCATGGATGTTGTATATGACCACTCTCCACGCGCCTGTATCACCTGACTCCATTTTGACCTTCACCTTGACCTAATTTTGGACTTAGACTTATTGAAAGGTAAAATTCTTGGTTAACCCAAATTGACCGTTTCTTCTAGCATTAAAATGGCTGGCTACAAAGTTTTCAAACTTGCATGGATGTTGTATATGACCACTCTCCACGCGCCTGCATCACCTGACTCCATTTTGACCTTCACCTTGACCTAATTTTGGACTTAGACTTATTGAAAGGTAAAATTCTTGGTTAACCCAAATTGACCGTTTCTTCTAGCATTAAAATGGCTTGCTACAAAGCTTTCATACTTGCATGGATGTTGTATATGACCACTCTCCACACGCCTGTATCACCTGACTCCATTTTAACCTTCACCTTGACCTAATTTTGGACTTAGACTTATCTCCCCTTTAGTATTTTTACAATAAAATTTTGTCTGGAGCGTATCTTCAAAACTATTTAACATATTGACTTGAAACTTGAAATATAAATAGATGGCAACATTGACAAAGAACCATAACTCTGTCTGTCTTAAATTTTGAATTATCTCCCCTTTAGTTTTTTTTTATAGTCAAATTTTGCTCTGAGTATATCTTCAAAACTATTTAACATATTGACTTGAAACTTGGAATATAAATAGATGGCAACTTGGAGAAGTGCAATGAACAAGAACCATAACTCTGTCTGTCTTAAATTTTGAATTATCTCCCCTTTAGTATTTTCAGAATCAAATTTTGACAGGAGTTTATCTTCAAAAGTGTTTAAGATATTGACTTGAAACTTGGTATATGAATAGATGGCAACTTGGAGAAGTGCAGTGACAAAGAACCATAACATCTATATCACCAGATCACACATGAAGTCGATCAAGGCACTGCTTTCAAATGTGGCATATTCATTTACCATCATAAGCCCCTTATAGTTCAAAGCCATGTAACACTATCAAACACTTTAACTGAATAATGGCCCCTGATTGACTTAGCTTTTTATGGAGATGGCTTCCACGGGGGCATAAGCGTTTATTGAACGCAGTCTTGTTTTCTAAAATTTTCACCCCAAAACACAATTTTTTCGCATTTTGAGACATATTTCACTGAAAAATGGAATAAAACACACAGAAAAATGTATTTCTAAACATTTAAAGTCAAAATATTGAAAATATACATTTTAATTTTTTGGGTCATTTCTTAAGGTCACAAACCACTAAATAAATTTGTTCTTTAGCTCAATGTAAAGTTACAATAGTCAGTCCCAGGTTGATACATGTTAAAGTCTATGGCCAGGTGGCAGACATATGTCAATGAAAAGAAGGGGCTACCAGCTTTAAGAAAATACAAAAAAAACAGGGGGTCACGTATCATATAAGAAAAATTTTGTCCGTCCAACGCGGTGAACATATTTTTACAGGCGCGCGGACTGACCAAATCCGGGTTTTACCCTACCCTACTTTCGCTTTGGTATTTTGGCCAAAATCTCAAAATATGTAAAATAAAACAGTTTCAATACATCACATACATGTATACAATGCATGTAAACCCAATTAGATTATTCCAGTTTCACCTTGTCAAAGCATACTACCATTTAAACACAATCACAAGTTTATTTAGGGACTATTTGAGTGTATCCTATTTTGGGCGGAGGCATTTAGTGGTTTGTAACCAATATGACCCTCATATAGTTCTGGATTACTTGCCTATGTTTGTCCCAGCATGAGGTATTCCACTCTTATTGTGTTGTATGATAGAATATATGACATCCTGGTAACATTGTTACAGTACAGTCAGGTTATGGATAAATATTACTGAATAAAATCATAATGCACCATGGCCCATTTTGCTTAGATAGACTTTTCTAATAAAATTAATTATCATGTTATTTAAATTTTTGCATTTTCAGCTACAAAATTTCATGTCTGCAAATAAAATATGAGTAGGGCTTTGATTTTAAACAGCTTTTCAATTTTATTAACTTTTGTCAAATCGTTTTTGATTCTTGAATTTGATTCCTGGTAAACTGAAAAGGGCTTTGATTTGATGAAGACTGAAGAGTCAACTTCACTATATTTAAAATACAAGCCTTATATATTATTTTAATAAGTTTATATGTGTCAGCATTTATTTAAAATGTATCTGATATGTAAATTTTAATTTGTGACTTTGTTGGTGTTTTATATACAGATTCCATGCCAGTCTTGCAACACTGTTAGTATATTCTGGTATATATGTACATCATTACATGTATATACATATTGGCTGTAGTCTATTGTATATACTGAATAACATAATAATTCATGTAACATGTGTTTTATATAGGGCAGTGGGTTAAAAAAAGATCTATAAAATTAATTATAAATGTATTATATACCGGTGCTGTATATTGAGTACTGCTACCATATCAGGACTGTAATGATGATAAACTTACCTGTATGTTTAATTAATAAATGTAATAATTTATAAATACTACATACATAATAATACCTCTATTATGTATGACAATGCATCAGGCAGTCACTTAATTAATTTTACTATGCAATTGACAGTGTTATCAGTTATTGACTTATTAACGATTTTGACTGTCACTTATATAATGGCTTTGCGTTCATTTTGTTTGCTTTAGTGGTGCATAACTTGTATCAATTGATAACGCTATGAATTCCTTGTCAAGTTGGTACTACAAGTAAGCATCCCACCTGGTTTGTCAGTGATCAATCTGCCCAGGTTAACCCTGTCAGGCCTCCTATGCATTGCGCAAACATTCTTCCAAATTAGAATATGACTGCAGAATTTGGATAAATAAGATTATAGGTAAGATCAATTGATTGACTGTGAAGTGATTATTACTAAGGTTCAATGTTATGTATAAATTAATTGTCTTTTAACACAAAGTTAAATATAGTTCGATTTTGACCCTGGGGCATGGTAACTGCTAAATAGAAACACAATTTACATGTATGAATTATGTTATGAGTACAAAATACAAGAATGGACAGTGCAGTATGGTTGACAGCTTTTATTAAATGTCAAATTTTGGAAATTGATAGTTTTCCATCCCTGACATAAAAATCGAACTATGTCTTTAACAAAAATGTATGTATTAAAAATCCTCCTGTACAAGTATATAATTAATACTATGACGTTATTCTTGCATTGCATGAGTATGTTATATAAATTAACTGTTTCTGGATCATTAATTATTCTCTCTCTTTGGATCAAGATGATATATAATGAATTAATAAATATCTCTGGCTTAGAATGAGAAGGTCGTAAGTCGCTTCTTATGAGCCTATTTTCATGAAAATCTTGACCAAACTGCTTGTTTTACCGATGGCAAAGAGTGTTTGTCAGACCGTTTTTCTTGTTTTCTCAAAATATTGATTTTGTAGTTACGACCTTCTCATTCTAAGCCAGCGATATATTATTTGCATGAATTTATTATTTACCCTTATTAAATTACAGGACAAATCAATAATTAACTAACCTTTATTTGTACACACAAAAATGACCTAACCCTTTTTGGATGAGATTAATTAATCATTTAAAGTAAATTAAAATGATGTTTTTCCAATGTTGTATCATCTTGGTTAGGTGAGTGTTATAATGCCAAATGCAAAACTTTTTGTTTTTGTATTTGAAAATCAGTTTTGGTTAAGAAAATTTGTTTTCTGTTATGTTTTAATTAATTTTATTGCTTTGTTAGTAATAAAGATCATGCACTTGATTGTGTCAAGAGTAATAATGCTCAAAGGTTATATCATGAAATTGATGCACATTCTTGAGATTCCTAGAATAAAATATTCATATCTCAAGTATTTATATCTAGATCTAGTAGATGAAATGATAAATGGTGATACATTGTTATGAAATAATCTTGGAAGTTGGAACAATAATTAATTTGCTAGGATCTAGTTGTTGCTAGTAGCCTCAGCAGCTGCTCAGTACTGAGTATGTTGCAAGTATTTGATGTGCTGTATTGCCTGTTACCAGGATGTCGGTAGATAACATTACAACAAAGTTTTACCAATTTTTGTTTGCTATTATGCTTTTTTATTTTGTATGCTATTTATATCAGTATTCAAGTACTGTAAAGCATTTATCCTTCTAGGCTTTGTGGAGGAAATATGTCACATACAAAATGTATTTACCGCTTGTTATGTCCTGTGCTTTAAGTTTATTTGTATCACAATTCAGTGATAAATAGAAAAAAATACCGGACACTCAGATTCATTTAATAAGTAGAGTTTTTGTCCTGATTTGACAGGTTTTGATTAATCTGACCAGAACGGTTCTGGACTTGACAAGTTGTTGTATTGATTTTATGTACAAATATAGACGACCACTAACTGAATGAATATTTTATTTTCAGAAATATTTGGAGATGGAAGATGAGAGAGAAGAATATCAGAAATATTCTGAGGAGAAAATAGAAAGTTTGGAATCTCAGTTACGCATGTTAGAATTGAAAAATAAGAATGCTTCAGATCATTGTAAGTAGTAATTAAGTTGCCAATACCACCACCCCATTTGCAGGATTAGTATCCAGGGCTGGTATTTATAAAGCATCTTAAGTGAAAACTTATATACTTTTACTTAAGGTAAAATATTGAGCTGCCCATATTTCACAAACAATGAACAATAGCCAATGTTTTCTATGTAATTATTGTAGCTCTTTACATAATGCTTCTAAACAATGTAAAAAAATATTAATATAAGTTTTCCTGTGCAGCTGATATACTTCAGAAAAATTTAAGATTTTAAGAAAATTCTAAGTTTTCACTTAAGATGCTTTATAAATACCGGCCCAGGCCTCTTCATACAGGTTCTACAAACCTAGAATAACTTTCTTCAAAAATAAATTAATACAAAGTTCATAATATTTGAGTTACTGTCATCTGAAATTTGTAAGCTGATGATTTCTCTCATACCCTTGTGTTGATGAATACCATAATCTGGTATGAGGTGTCAATTGATAATATAATTTTTAAAAACTTGCTTTTAAATCAATCTAAAATTAAATAGTACAGGCTAAGGCTTGTTATATTGACAATGAGCTGTACATGTATGTATTTCCCTTCTGTACTACATGTAAACATTTACCAGAAAATTGAGTAAAACACTGAACTGATTTATGTTCAGCCATTTTAATAGAATTACATGTCTCAGAGCACATGTTTAATTGAATTAAGGCAACTTGATGAAGTTGAATGACTTGCATATACCGGTAATACAGTACCTGTTAGATTACTCGTAACCCGTCTGAGAACTGATTCAATTTCTTCTTTATGATTCACTGTTGAATGATATTGATTTTTATACGAGGCAGTCGTACTGTCTAAAGCTGCCCATCTGTCAGCGTACAGCATACATACCTTATTGGTAATAAATTGTAATTCATCAATGGTAGCAGTATTACGGCAATACCATATAGTACGGAGATCTTGATCCATGTTAACTATATTCAGCATACTGTAAAATCATTTAATTTCAATGGGACAAAATTTCCAGGTTTTGGGGAAAAAGACCCATTTTGTGTGGACGTAACTTCAATGATATCCTATCCACTCAATTATATACTACTATAGAAATTATTAACATTTATGAGGATTTAATTTTGTGATGGAGATCATCCACAAAATCCACAAAATTAAACCCCCTTTGAATACTTATGATTTTACAGTAACTTTATAACAGCTGATGTTTTGTCTTAAATCTGTTTATGTTATGCAGGAAGTATAATAAATCCACACAAGATGTCACCAACTCAAATTTTTCTAAGGACAGATAATGTTATGTCTGACTTTGTCTGTTAATCGTTAATTCCAAAATCAATGATGTAATTACTATTTCTTAGGTCAGTCAGTGTATTTCAAAGTGTGTTAATTAATATATATGTTATTACCGATAATACTGAGTGTAGGACATAATCCCCACTGCTCAATTTTTTCAAGGTAGATAAATTAATATAACGGGTAATACCCATTTTGCCAATTTAGGACAAAATTTCATGGTTTTGGTTAAAAGACCATTTCTTTGGGACGTTAAATTGTGGATTTTGCATTTCAGATTAATAACTGTAATTAATACAAGGGTAAAAATTATTGTTCCATGGCATTTGATTTTGTGTACCATGAAATAAACTGAAATTAATCCCTTTGGAAAACTTATGATTTAACAGAATATGTTGGTTCAGCTGTCTGTTTCCTGAGCAAAGCACTCTGAAACACTTTCAATGGGAGGTAATCCCTTTTAGTTGAACGAAATGAACGATTGCTAGCAATTTGCTTAGGCAACGGACACCAGATAAATGTTTACTGACTTGTACCTTTGATTTATGATTTACAGTGAACAGAATGGAGAATAAAGAAGCAGATTTACAGAAAGAATATTCAAAAGTACATGAGAGATATACTGAAGTAAGTCACTTGTTACTTCCAAAATTTCTTTCTTCTTTCACATTACAGTAACTAAGGAACCGACCTGATTATATCCAGGTCACAAATCCGATCGGATCACCACCCAATGATCCAACGCTATATTTAGGACTTAAAGTGTCAATTTAGGCCTGACTGACATAGGTTAGTTATTGGGCAGCAGATAGAGTAGTTTTAAGCCTCTACTCATCAGCCCATGTCTGTTTCTGTTCCTTCAAAGTTTTACACTGATTTCATATTGCTATGAGGGAACTAAAAGTTAGCATAACCCACGGATAAATGTAGTCCTATAATCAGTTGGCCTGTATCATTAGTTCCATGCAAGCATTGTGCTGATTTTCAATTCTGTCATTATATTATGAATATCTTTACAAGCTGAGAAGAAACTTTTACCAGGAATACTACCATGTTGATAGAGCACTAGCTTGCCACACAAGGTCTCAGGATGTGAAAACTGGATCAGACAGGCTATGATTCTTCTCAGGGTCTTCCCTGACATTGGCTGTGGTCATGTTCTCTCCTTGTAGAGAAGTTGTCAGTTGCTTGTGAAAGAGCTTCACAGTTATACTTTGTGTGGCATTTACATGAGTCATGACTCCGACCATAGTCTGTGAAGTTTGGATTTTGAACTACTTGCCCCAATTTGCTATACAGAATAGTTTTCCTGTATATTCTATGCATAATTATTACATAAGTAACTTGTGCAAAACAGCAATGGCTTGTCCCAGACAAGTGCTAATTTTGCGGACTGTGATCATTAGTCTATCAATATGCTTGATGTCTTATCAATATATAACACATTAAATATGTCTGATCTGTATCTTACAGTTAATGAGGACACATATGGATTATATGGAGCGAGCCAAAATGTTGATGGGCAGTGATCGTATTGCGGAGATGGCTAACAGTCCTAGATCTAGGTATGATAATCTCGTACTGATGATGGCAAAACCTGGCCCGAATCTCCCGAAGCATCTCAAGTAGAAATCTCATCTCACATTAAGGCTTTGGTTAAATCATAGTCTAAATTTGTGATAAATCCCCAAGTTTGAACATTTCATATTATAGTGTAACAAACTAAGAATAATGTTTTTGTTTTGTGATGCTAATTTTGAGTCAATCTTCACATGGATATTATACGATTGACATGTGGCAAATTTGAGATGAGATTTAGCTCAGATGGAGATGTTTCATGAGATCGGGGCCTGTGTGTTATGTATAGTCATGGCCGACTATTCACTGTGAAAAATAGTTTGATCCCTTAACCTACATCTTCCACTTCCATCCATCCCGTCACTTTTATGAGAACATATATTTTCAAGAGGTCATAATTGTGCAAAATTTAATTTATGATATTCTGAAGTATTTCCTGAGACTAATTGTTTGCAATTTTTTAACTTCAGAAATAATTTCTTTCTGTCTTGTTGTATAAATTTTATGAACACTCATTCATAAATACACAAATTCACGAAAGCCGTCACAAATTTCTGATGTTATACTAGCTCCTGGTGGACAGTTTATGATTTATAATGAAACTAAGTGGATTTTACAATATTTTGTGACAGTGTTCATAAAAGTTGGTGTAAGCACTGTCGTATAATATGATACAACTGTATAGACTTAGTATGTTTATGTTAGAGAAATGTTGTTAGGTCTCTTTTAAAGTTTATATAGCTATAATGGAACTTTCAAGATATTTTTTTTAAAAGTTTCAAAAATTGAAAAGCAAATAAGCTTTCATATCCATTACATCATTTTTCACTTCAGTTTTAACAGAAACTCTCTCTGTGATTTATTGGACATGCAAACTGTCCATTTTCATACGAAAGGGTTCTAGAACACCCTATGAAACTATAAGAATCTTCTATTTTTCAAAGAATAATTCAAAGAACACGGAACCCATCCAAAGTTTTAATTTGCAATTAATGTAGTTTAGTATCATACTAAAAACGATGCAAGTAATTATTTTGACATCGAATGACTGTAAGAATATAGCTCTATACACTTTAAGTCCATTTATTATAAGCTTCTTACAATACTCCATGTAATGATCAAATAAAGTACCACACACTGCAAGTGACATGTGTACACTTGTGGTCACTCCATCAGCAAATTATGCTTATTGATTTCTATTTTGTAGTAATATATAGACTTGGAAACCTTTCAGGCTAGCAGACATGTGTAACAAAATCTTATTTGGACTGGCAGATTTGTCTGGCACACTTTGTACTTTGTCTGTGTTTTGGTTCAACAGATTTGATTCCATGTCTTACAGGTTTTCAGTCTTGGTCAGTTCATACATCGATGGCTTAGAACCAGAAGGTCGTAACTACTACTTACGACCTTATGAGACTCATACATATTTGAAATCTGCTTCACAAGGCGCTTCTTATGAGCCTATTTTCATGAAAATCTGAAATTGTCTTGTTGACCAAAATGAAGTTTTAAAAATGTGTTTTCCCTTAGGTAAAGAGTAAATTACAGACAGTTTTCTCTTGTTTTCTCAATATATCGATTTTGTAGTTACGACCTTCTGGTTCTAAGCCAGCGATATGTCTGGCACAATGTTTCAGCCATCCTGACGTATTTATCTGTATATAACTAATATGTTTGACAGTTTATTATGAGAACAAAAATGTACAAAACTAGCAGAATGTTTATATTGTTGTTATGAAGAGGATTATTATCTGTCAACAGTATAGATCGAGGGTCATGGAAAGGCAGTGTTGACCCAGGGTCGAGGAAAGGCAGTTATATTTATTATAACTACTGGAAGTCTCCCCAACCATCACCTATAGATGTTGTAGAATTTGCCCCGATGTGAGATATTTCCTGGAATGATTCTCTCAGTCTGATATTTTGTATTCTACACTAGGATGTTTGACTGTATAATATATACTGTATACCAAAAAGTTATTATCTTGTTACTACATGTAGTGCTACACACTCATAATTTTGATCATTTATTTACCACATCCCAACTCATGCCTGTATTTAATAATGCAACAAAGCACAGCTATGTATTCATTATTTCTTAAATACATCTTTCCTACAGATGACACTGAAGTTTAGCTCTTCATATTTCTCTTTACTGTTCATCTATGGTTCTGTCTCTTTCAAATATTAATGATATATTATACTTCAATATTTTTATAACCTATAAACTCTAGCAAGTTGAGCTCCATGACCACATCATACTTATGGAGTAAATTGTAGTATTCTCAGTGTACTCATCACATAAACTGTGACCTTTTTGCTCTTGAATATTATTCATATATTAATTTCTTTCAGCATTTCTTAGCTGTTTGCTGACTTCATTACGTCTGTAATCGTGTATAACCAGTCAGTTATTTATGTGATAAAGATTTCTATTTGGTGTAATTCTCGCAAGCATGATTTATTAATGCTATAAATTTATAAAGCAGTATTGTTCAAACTAGTAATGGTGTTTTAATAAGGGGTTTTAAGATTTCTATTATATTTTAAAATGATTTAATATAATGAAAATATGAATAAAATGTTTATGTATTTTATTAACTGTATTCCCCTGACATAATTTATAACTATTATAATTTAATGCAAGTGAGTAACTTCCCTTTTGGTCCAAGATAAAAATGTCCCTACTTTCAAACAGATCATCAGGTGATGTCAGCCCTTTGCTCTTCCAACTCATGGAAGCAAAAATTTCAGATTCAGTGTGAACTTAGTAAGAGTTTTCAGGATTTTTCCTGAATTGATTTTGAGTGTCAAAAATAGTCTGTTGTCCTTATTGTGTTGTATGTAAATTGATAATTTTTCAGATTTTCAGGATTTTGCAACTGTCTAACCTTGACTCATGTTTACATGCAAAGTGTGGAGGGTATAGATCTACAATGACCTATCAGTAATGACCCCTTTAGAGATAGGATACAAAGTACTTACTAGTCACGCCTCCCCGCATGTTGTAGATCTATACTTTAAGCTACTTTATGATGATCATTGGTATAGTAGTCACTTACGTTAAATATTGATGTTTGTATTACAGGGGTGCCTTCCAGCTTCCTAACCTGAAGGCTACAGGTAGTGTACATCTGACCGGCACGCCTCTAGGGTCCACCAACAGTCCGCCAGATGCCAGTGCATTCGACATGATGTCTCCTAGAAGTGGTAAAGATTCTAATATGAGTATTAAAAGTGAACTTGGTGAGTTAGATACTCCGGACATTAATTCAAACACTGGAAGACAAGTTCATGTTACCACGGAAACCAGTGATAAAGAACAGAATACAGATACTGTCAGCGTACGGGAATTTGCCACGGGGACAAGTGAGTCTGCATTTATGTTGTTGTTAATTGTTGCTATTGTTGATGTTGTTTTTTAGTTGGAAACATGATTTTATGGATTTTGCATTTTTCATGTCAAATGTATGCTCATATTCAATTTTAATGAATCGGGTAGTTCAATACTGGCTGACCTTTTGCAAAGCTTCGGTTATGGTAACTGTTTCGTCGTACAAACTCAGTTATGGTTCGGACTGGTTTTCTGATTTGCTCTTCAGTAAAGTAGGAGTGTATTCTTAGACGCTGCTCAGGTAGGGCCTGACTGACTGTGATTACAGTTAGACCTGACTGAATTAATGGTTGAACCTTAGTCATCTGGGAAACAAGATTGAACTGAGTTTTGGTAATCACCAGTCTTCACGAAAAACTTTTCAAAGTACTAGCCAGTCGGGCTTCCAACATGGCAGAACTTACTAGCCCGAGAAGATATTTACTAGTCAGACCATTAAATTATTAAAATTATTTTAAATATTCTCTAGACTTTCGGACTAGTCACCTAGAGACAATTACTAGCCCGACCCAGTTTTTACTAGCCTCGGGCTAGTGGCCAAATTCGAAGACTGAATCACTAAAGAAACAGCTGCAAAATATTTGCAAAAAGTCTGCCAAATATAGTTTTTATTTTGACTTTCATTAACTATTCAGTTAGTCATTGCTGTCACCATCGATTCAAAGTTACCATTCATTCATCGCCATTGCATGGGGTGTTGATTTAAAGCTTTCAGTTTGGATTGGCAGATTATGTACAATGTAGTGTGATGCAATTCCAATGTTCATGAAATTATTTCAAGACATTATGCATGGTGTATTTCATTTCATTTGTTAAACTTACCAGTCATATTTGTTTACAAATAGGATATTACCTCCCTTGAAAAGATCGGACTCGCCTAGGCGCTTGATAATTTTTTTACATAAAAAATGCAAGCGTCTGGCTATCGTAACCGATCAGCGCGCATGCGCCAATCAGTTTTACTTCTAGCGTGAAAACTTTCGGACGTATTTTTACCGGTTGTAACTCACAGCTTTTTTAAGGAGTTTTTCGATAAGTATCGTTTATTTCTTTTGTGAAATTATTTGTTTGTACGATGGCGGAAGCGCAGGTACGTGCTTCCGAAGACGAGAATGCTGATTTATTGTCAGTTTCGAGTGATATTTCACTCTCGAAGACGAAACCACGTGGGACTTCGTCTAGGTCTACAGTCAAAGATCTTGACAAGCGTGTTTCCGCCATGGAGTCGAGGCTTAACAACAGCTTGGAAAAAATATTAGATTCCATTGAATCAGTGAAAAATAAAACTCAGTATACGGGAGGTTCAGCCTCGCCGAGAACTGTTGTTTCTCATCAACATACAGTGGGTTCTGCCCAGCTTGAAGTTGATCTTCCCACCTCTTTCCAACCACGTCGTCAGTTGATTTCGCTCAACAATGGCATTGACGAAAATATTGTTAATGAGGATGTTCTGTCTTTACATCCCAGAGATAAAGAACGCAGAGATTTGTTAGGATTGTGTGAAGATGACATTTCCAATCATTCTGTGTCTTCTGAAAATTCTAGTTCGGTGGTGAATAATAAATTTTCACATCTGGTGAACAGAGACAGTGAAAGATCAAAATTATTGACGGAACTCTTTGGTGAAGATGATATCCGTTCAGAGTCTTCCAATGGTATTCAATTAGATGAAAAACAAGTGAACATACTGAATAAATCTTGGCGATCTCAATTTCCAGAACGCATGTCCGCGTACAGGGACGAATACAAATCTTGTTTTCCCGTACATGAGAACAGTCGTGAGATACTGGATGTTCCTGGGTTAGATGACTTACTTGAGCCTATGCTACAGAAACGCCATGGTTCTAAAATGACTAAACCTTGGGGCAAGAGTAGGCAATTGTTTACACAACCATTGAAAGCTATTGAAACTTTGGGTTACCAAGGCCAGCAAGCTACAAGGTTGAACATCGTAGCAGTCTCATACTTACAGCAAGGTTTGGGTGCTCTGTTGTCAACATTACAAGGAAAAAATGTCAACATGGACAAAGCGGTTCAAACAGTACGTGATTTGTTTGATATATCTTCTAAAGCTTTGGATCAGGCCGGTAGGTCTGGTGCCTTTCATCACCTGATCCGTAGAAAAGCAGCAGCAGCTGATTCAGGATTAAATACCTTGAAGGATGTACAGTCGAAGGTCATGTACTTGCCTTTAGCATCAGACGGAGTGTTCGGCTCCGGGCTTCAGTCGAAATTAAAGAGTAGGAAAGAACAGAAAGAGCAGTTAACAGATTTGATTCCAGAAATGTTCGAAAAGAAAAGGAAACCCTTCGTTCCATACGATAAACCTAACCCCAAGAGACAGAAGGTGTCTACTAACTATGATCAATCTGCTCGTCAAAGACAGTCTAATTACAGTTATAATTATAATAAGGAGAACAAGAATAACTTCAGTAACAAGTCCTCCAACTACGGACAGAAACCGAAACCCAAGGACAGTTCTAATGTACCTACATTTCGGATTCCCAAGAAACAATGACAAGGTGAGCAATCTTTTATGTTTAAAACCCCAGATACCTGTAGGGGGACGCCTCAGATTTTTTCTACCTATGTGGGAGAAAATAACATCAGATCAATGGGTACTGTCAATAATCAAACACGGCTACAAGCTCGAATTAGAACAAAAAACAAAATTTGCAGGAATTCGAAAGACTACTGTCCCAGAAAAAGATATTACAGTAGTTTCAAACGAAATTCATTCTTTGTTAGAAAAAGATGCTATAGAAAAAGTAACTCAAAATCAAAATCAAGGTTTTTACAGTACCTTATTTCTTGTACCGAAGAAAAGCGGAGGTTTGAGACCAGTAATAAATCTGAGACCCCTCAACAGGTATCTGGTAAAGAAGTCTTTCAAAATGGACACTTTGTCAAAAGTCATAAATTTGTTAAAACAAAGAGATTGGGCAATATCGATAGATCTAAACGATGCATATTTCCATATACCAATATTTCCCAGTCACAGGAAGTACCTGAGATTTGCTTTTCAAGGTCAATGTTATCAGTGGAAAGTCATGTGTTTCGGGCCCACAGTAGCACCAAGAGTGTTTACAAAAATAGTAGCAACAGTAGCAGCATATCTACGAATGTTGAACATACGTCTTGCTGTTTACCTAGACGACTGGCTGGGTTTGAACCAAATGAAGCAGAAATTAATCTCAGACAGGGACACTTGTCTGCATGTTCTCATGTCATTAGGGTTCATAATAAACGGGAAAAAGTCCAATCTAGTCCCACAACAGACAATAATTTACATAGGAGCCTTGTTGAACCTTCATTTAGGAAAGATTTTTCCAACAGAGGAAAGAATTCAGAAAATCCTAATGGCCATTGCAAATTTAAAAAAGGGTCAGCACAAAGCAAAAGACTTTTTACACCTACTGGGACTAATAGCATCTTGTTTAGAATTAATTCCTTATGCAAGACTATACATGAGACCAATACAACTTCATCTTTTAGCTTTTTGGAAACCAGCCATTCATTCGGTGGAGGCAGTTATCCCACTTTCACAACATCTAATATCTCACTTAAACTGGTGGCTACAAACAGCAAACATGCAGAAAGGCAGATCGTTACATCAACAATTTCCGGAGGTTACGATCACAACAGATGCTTCCAAAATCATGTACGGAGGTCACATGGGGAACAGTTACATTCAGGGAACATGGTCTCCAAGTCAAAAACTATGGCACATAAATTCATTGGAAATGGAAGCGGTCAAACTGACAGTAAGTCATTTTCGCAACCAAATCCAGGGCAAATCAGTACTGATAAAATCAGACAACACATCAGTGGTTCAGTATATAAACAAACAGGGAGGGACCAAGTCAAGTCAACTTTGCATTCAGACCTGGAACCTATACAATCTAGCTATTCAGAACAACAAATCACTGAAAGCAGTCCACATTGTGGGGAAGCACAATATTCTGGCAGATCAATTAAGTCGCCACAAAATCAGGGAAACAGAATGGTCTTTGAATCCCAAGGTAGTTCAAGAAATATTCAAAATTTGGACGCCTCCTCTAATGGACCTGTTTGCGTCAGTGGACAATCACCAAACAGCAATTTTTTGCTCATGGTTTCCAACAACTCAAGCTTATGCAATAGATGCTCTGAGTATTTCATGGGAGAACATGTATGCGTATGCCTACCCACCCCTATGTCTGATACCGAAAGTTCTGAAATATATGTTGCAGTTCCATTGTCGAATCATTCTAATCGCACCTCTTTGGCGACGTCGACACTGGTACACAGATCTTCTGAATCTACTGGTCGCATGTCCAGTAAGGTTACCTCAATTGCCAGATCTGTTAAATCAACCAAAAACGTTAATACAACATCCAAACCCCGAGTTGTTCAAACTGACAGCTTGGATGCTTTCGACAAACAGTTCAGAAAGGTCGGGTTTTCTAAAAACTCTAGAAAATTACTCAAGGCAGCCTGGAGAAAGGGAACCCAAAAAGACTATAGCAGTAAGTTCAGAAGATTCAATTGCTGGTGTAGTCAACGGAAAATTGATCCCTATTCTGTCACTTTAATTGACATTGTTCAATTTTTAACAGATATTTTCAATGAAGGTTTACAGTACAGAACTGTAAACGGCTATAGGTCCATGCTATCAGCAGTAGTACCCCCAATTGATGGTCACAAAGTAGGTCAACATCCCTATGTTATTCAATTGTTAAAAGGAGTTTTCAATTCAAGACCCCCAACAGTTAAGCTTGTCCCAGAATGGGATCTGTTAAAGGTTTTAGATGCCTTACAAAGGAAACCTTTTGAACCCTTGAAGCAAGCTTCTTTGAAAGTTGTTACATTTAAGACTGTTTTTCTTATTGCGATCACTACTTTCAGGAGATGCAGTGATTTACAGTCATTGAGATTGGGTGAAGGGTCTGTGAATATACAGAAGAAAGGAGTGACTTTTCTACGACATGGTTTGGCTAAACAAGATAGACCATCACATTTTGGTATTACAGTGTTTGTTCCATCTTTCCCAGAGAATAAGAAACTGGACCCAAAAAGATGTATTTTCCAGTATTTGAAAATGACAGAAAAATTTAGAAAATCAGGTAATGGTGAAGATGAAACCAAGTTGTTTCTCGGTTTAAATGAACCGCATAAGCCTGTTAGTGCTCAGACTATTTCTAGTTGGATCACACAAACTTTACGATTGACTTTAAATGATGTAAACTTAAAAGTCAAAGCTCACAGTACTAGAGCTATAGGATCTTCCTTTGCATTATTCAAAGGTGCTTCACTCGATTCCATTATGACTTCAGCAGATTGGAGTAGAGATACTACTTTTACTCGTTTCTATTTAAGAGACATTAATTCTGTCTCCAAAGTTTTAACGTGAATGTATATACAGTGAAGAAGATAAACTTCTAGCGAGTCGCCAGATAGCGAAGAATCACTAGTAATGACATTTAATTTGTATTGTAATTTACATGTGTGTAAATAGAACTTTTCATCAATCAGATGAATCAAGAGGGATTGAAATATTGTCTTGGAATATTTATCATGTGAAATAGGAAAAAAATGTTATATGAAGAACTGAGAGTTATCAGAAATTACCAACAGCACCACCAGTTGTAGGTGAGTACTGCTTTAAAATCTATCCTATTTGTAAACAAATATGACTGGTAAGTTTAACAAATGAAATGAAATTATAAAATTTGTAATCAAATTACAATTTTATGAAAGAGTTAAACTTACCAGTCATACTACCCACCACCACCCCTGGGTAATTTACTGATGGTGTGTGTTTTCACGCTGTCAGTAAAACTGATTGGCGCATGCGCGCTGATCGGTTACGATAGCCAGACGCTTGCATTTTTTATGTAAAAAAATTATCAAGCGCCTAGGCGAGTCCGATCTTTTCAAGGGAGGTAATATCCTATTTGTAAACAAATATGACTGGTAAGTTTAACTCTTTCATAAAATTGTAATTTGATTACAAATTTTATAATTTTTATCCATTTCATGATATTTACCAATTTTCATTTTAACAAACATACACCATTCCAATAAATACATTTGCATGATACTATATCAGTTATCATATGATTCATTTGGTTGCAGTACCAAAAAATTGCTTCCAAATGCAAAAAAAAACACAGAAATGCAACTTTTTGATTTTGCATATTTATCTTTTGTGTGTGTTTTTGTTACATTCTTTTCTGTGGCACTTTCTGTGCTTTGATTTTTAGTTTTGTTGCATTTTTCAAGTTTTATTCTCTTTGTGTTGTCATTCTCTATAAATAGAAATGGAAGAGGACAAGAAGGAATCCCCTAGTGTACCCCAAGCCTCGGCTGACACTAGTAAACCAGAGTCTGAAAATAAATCTAGTCCACCTGATTCCGATAGTAATGTAAATGTACCCGAAGTTAAGAAAGATGATAAAGAAAATTCAGAACAATCTGAAACTACCGAGGCTAGTAACGTTAGTGAGGTTGCTGAAGGTAAAACTGAGGTCACTGAAGATAAAACTGATAATGTGCCAAATGTGTCAGAAAGTGAAACTGTAGACGGTGATGCTAAGTCTGTGGAACCACCTGAGGATGTGACAAAGGAAATTGCTGAAAAGGCTGTGATAAATAAAGACAGTGTAAGAAATGTACCTGATAAATCTATAGAAGCTCCTGTAGAAATGAGACGAAAGAAATCTAAACCTAAAAATATAGCAATTGACAAGAGAAAGTCTGATACTCATGTAGGTGTTTCTGAAGCTCAACCATCATTGTCACCCTTGTTTGATGCCAACGATTTCTCATTTGAGGAAGACGCTATGCCTGGTAAGTTGTTATTTAAGTATTTAAGGTACCATGCCGATACATGGAAGATATTCAATGACATAGAAGCTGTCATTCTGGTAGAAGAATAAGAAAGAAATTTTGAAATCGGACAGAAAACAGGAATAGGCCTGAATGTTCAGTAGTTTTCTAAAAGTCTACAGTGATTTTGACCGCTTGATCCTGATGTGCTTGTTGTTAGCCCTGAGATCTTGCTGATGCTTCTGAGGGCTTTGTTTGACTCCCGAGGGCTTGCCTCCAGAGGACTTGCTGCATATCCTGAGGGGTTGCTTTGGCTCCCGAGGACTTGCTGTACATTCTGATGGCTTGGTTAGGCTACCAAGGAATTTGCCGATTGTTCTGATGGCTTGCTATATGGTTCTGTTATAGTTGCTTCCTTAGTTGATGTGTTTGTGTTCACCAGTTTGCATTCTGTTCTCACCAATATATTCTCTCATTACTGTTATTGGTTCATATATCATTATTTCTGTTTGTGTTTACTCAATCATGTAATATGTTCAGTATGCATGGGCTATATTTTAGTGCTAGTATATTCATGGATATATTTTTACTGTATTTTGATTAATGTTCATTATTAAGTTTTAAAACTTTATCAACTTTAATGTTAGTACTACTGAACAACTCCTGGATAAATATTATATATAAATAAACTATTGCATTATTACATGTGCTGAACATATGGACTTAATTAGTAGCAGTTTTGACTGGTTTGAAAAGTTTAATCCATTGATATCAAGCTTGAATATACAAAGTTTTAAACATGAGCACATGTATGCTTTTAAGTTAATTTACCAATTATGTAATTGAGCAGTTTAAGCTTTGTCGCTTTCCCTTGTAGAGTTCAATATCAGACATGGATTTTAATTCAAGCACCTTACAAGTTTGCTTTAGTCATCGCTTCCTGGAGCTCCCAATTATTCCAGTATTCATATTGCAGCATATTTGCTAGATTTGTTTTATTATTTCATTCATTAATCTATTATACACTTGTAATTTCTTCCCCACGCTTCTCTACCTTCCTTGGATCTGTCTCAATCATTGGTAAGTCTGTGTGCTTGTTGTCAGTAACAATGTCCAATTAAACTTTAAAAAAAAATAGTAAAAATTTTATTATTTTAAGTCATAAAGTACTTTGTCCAAATTTGTTAGACATAAAGGCTAAAGGTTTTCTAAAGTATTTTGCAATATCAAACTCACCTGGCCCGAAGTTCCTGAAGCAAATCATGTAGCAATCTCTACTCATATTGAGATTTTTGCATAAATTAGAGTCTGAAAATTAATTGGAAATTCTAGCATTTGAAATTTTACTGTCTTAAACTCAGAATTTAAGGATTTTTTTCCATTTTGTGATGCCAATTCTGAGTCCAGTAATCCATTGATATTAAGGTGAATATGCATAAACTATTTATGCCCCCCCATCTTTGACGAGGGGGTATTATAATTGCTTTGCACATGTTGGTCAGTCTGTTAGTAGGAAGGTTGGTCCAAAGACCAATTGGGTTCCGTTCAATAACTAAAGAACGCTTTTCCCTAAGATCTTCTAACTTCACATAGAAGTTGGCCAGCAATAGGAGATGACCTCTAATAAGTTTTTTGTCTGAAGGTCAAAGGTCAAGGGCACTGTGACCTTACTTCTTTTGGGCTGCCTGCAGCCCTACATGTTTCATGACGATTTCTGTCATATTATGTTTATATATTATACAGGTTTGGATGATACACTTGCTCATATAGTTGCTACAACACCAGAATTAGATGATATGGAAGAATCGATGGAGAGTAGTGGTAGTATGAACAATAATAGAACTAGCAAGTAAGTGAAAGTCGCTGATTTTTGTTTCCCCCCCCCCCCCCATCCCCACCACAGTTATTCATATGTAGTTTTATTTGCGTTTGACCAAGACTGTGAAATGTGTGTGGTTATTTGACTTTCCCTGCCAAATAGTCAGTGATTTCTGCCCATAGGGAAGTGGCAGTAACATTGTTTGACACAAGTAATCTTAATTCAATACTCAAGCTGTTTCCAAATAGAAACCTTGGTTCTTAAACATGTCTGGTGTCATGCAGTACATCTCTAGTTAGTTAGGAAACACTGATAAGCATTTCTAAAGTTTCCGGTTCCCTTAGATTCAAACCACGAACCTCCGAGTTGATAGTTGGGAAATTAAAGCCAAATAATTACCACTCAGTCAATATCTAAGATTCAAACCAGGCACCTCTGGGTCGGTAGTTCGGAGCACTATCCACTGCCACCGATGATCCCATAAGACTTCTATACATGTGATTGTACCATGATGTGAATATGGCTTATTTTTTTCAGAAGAAATGATGCTTCCATCTATGATGAGTTGACCATACAAGATGCTGATCTGATAGGTGATGTTGACTATGGTGCTGATATTACAGGTACACTTACATACAACACTTTCAGCTTCACGCTGGGGATTGGTTTTCAATATTGATCTTATTTTAATCAGAGAACAAGGATAGCCAATCATATCACCTTTAAGCAACCAAGAGTTTAATGTGCTGTGATTTGATTGGTTGTCCTTATGCTTAAGTCAAGTAAGATTTGTATTGAATACCATTCCTGAACCCAAACTTTAGTTATACATGCTTATCCCTTGTACTGAGATTATTATTCACAAATGGGTTTGTCTATGGTTAGGAAGTTTTAGTTTTGCAATTCTTTTACACAGTTGGGAAATTATAGTTTTGCATGTATATTTTAGATAATTGAATGCTGTTTTAAGCTTTGCGTGATTTGGCTACTTGCTATGCTGAGCAGAGGCAAATGACATAAGCTATTGTTAGGTTTATCTTCATCGTTATCAAAGAAACAACTGTAGCTCAAGGATGACTACACATTGATGATTGTTAGCTTAACAATAGCTTCTGGTTTTTAGCCCACTATTTTTATGGTTAAATATAGTAAATTATGTCCTGAATATAGCAAATACATTCATTAATTTTGGTAATAGCTTACTATATATTTCAATTCTAAATTTAAAAAGGTTTTGAGATACTAGCCGCAATATGTTATTGGGAGCGGTTATGTAAATATCATGAAATGTATAATGCCTGTAATTAGATTTCTACCTGACCATGTCTGAACAGAAATGTGGCACATGTGTCGACGTAGAAGGTGCTTACAAGGGAACATGAACATTGTTAATTTCACATAATTTTTCTCCCATTTCTTTATTTTCCATTTTATATTTTCCCATGTAACCCTTTTATACTCATTATTTTTCCATGCACACAAAATGACCCTGGAGGTCGATGCACCTTTAAGACCATTTAACAAATAAATTGGCGCTTTTAACAGGACATAACTTGTTGGTATTTGGTCACAAGTCGGGTAATCAGTTGGTGACCAGGGAGTGTACATCCTGGCCACTGGTTCAATGCTGGCTGTGTGTCACTCAAGATGACCATGTACAAATCCTGTAGATTTTGACCATTATATCAAATTAATAAATATTTAAGTTATTACACAAACTTTTGTTTAAAGGACGATCAGTAAATCCAGCAGATTATGCTTCGTCAGGTGAGAGAATCGACACTCGTATATATACGTCTCTTCTATATATGTTCTCTGTGTATTGTAGTACTACTGTAATAGTTTGGGAATGCTGCATATTTCTGTACAACTTTACTGCTTAAAACCACAGGTAACTCTATCATTGATAAAGACTTAAACGAAGAAAAAAAATTCCGTAAAATTTATATTTTTTGACAAAAGAAAAAATAATTTTCGTTTTTGTTATCAATGATACAGTTACATGTGCTTAAAACAGCCCATCTAAAGATTGCTAGTCATTTCACTTATTTTTCCATTTTTGAAAACAAACTTCTTTATGTCCTTTCTTTGTTGTGAGTCTATATTGAAAAAGTCGCATGTTTTGAACTCACTGCATTTATTACAAAATTGTATAAAAATTTGTATTTTTCAGTCTGATTTAAATACTCTTCTTGACATCTTTTCTATGACATCAAATTACTTCCAATCTTCAGAATGGCTGTTTTAATTAGCTTGCATGGTAGTGTGTTTGGTATATCATAATGTAAATAGGATCTCCCAGGGGATATCCCAGACATTGTGTGTGATACATGTATTATTATTAGAGATGGGACCGAATATTCGAATATTCGAAAATTGAACGAATATTCGAATCCATTTTCAATATTCGAATATTCGTAAACAAAAAAGAAAAATTGTCAATTTCACCAAAAATTGATACATGTAAATTCCAATTATTTTCGTATGCTTAATTTGTGATATGTATAATCAAGTTCCTCATTGACACTTTTATGACATGTTTATCGATATATTAACTGCATACTCTGAATAAACAGTATGGCACTTCTCCAAAATACTTTCGTAAAACGTCTGCATTTTAGACACCCGAAACGCTTGCATTTCGTCTGTATTCAGGCGTCGTAATAACACGGATTTTCCAGGCTAAATGAATTACATGACAAAGATGTGGGATTCTTCTAATTCGGGTGGTTCGTGGAGGTCCACTGTATGATTAGCTGTTTGCATAGGTGAATAAAGTTGTATTTGTTAGCAAACGTGTCAACACATTGTCCGCAGTAACAGAGCGAAACACCCACTGGATGATGACAACGACTTTTAAAACTGCGAAGTCGTACATATTTTTACAATCTTCATTAGAAATAACAAAACAATGAAACTTATTAAAACTTTCTTCACACGTCCCTGAAGCCCGAAAGGTAAAGAAACTCGACGATTTATCGATCAAAAACATGTTTATTACTTTCCAATCAGGTTGAATGTATATCAATGGTTCAAAAAGAAATATCAAGCTAACGAATATCGTAGCTTTGCATAAGAGCGGAAATGGAATGTTCGTTCAATGGGGGAAGTGAAAATTTGAATGAATACTTTGACATCGATAATCGAACGAATATTCGAATATATTCGAATATGAATTTCGAATATTCGAATACTGATTTTGGTATTCGGTCCCATCTCTAATTATTATGTCAGGCTGACTGGCTTTGACTTTGTGTGGTGAAATCATATCAGATATTTCAGAGTCTTTTCTGTCTCCATCTTTCTAACTGCTTTCTGTGGGTGGTCAATTGCTTAGGGTCTTGTCCCGGGCACCTTGAATCTCAGAATCGTTTGGTCAATTGGTTAGGATCTTGCTCCATAAATTTCTGAAATTCTTTTCAGTCTTTCCATTACCAATTTAGAGATGAAATGGTTGGAAACCCAAAACTGGTCTCCTGTGTATGAATGCTCAGAATGCACACATTGAAGTTTGAAGGTCATTGGTCACTCTGCAGAAGAAATAACAGATGACTACACACTTGCAAATGTCTCTGTCCAACACAAACAAATAAGCAAACAATCTGCATCAGCACTGACTGCTTATTTTTATTTTTCACACCAGTGCACTGGATTGGCTTACACGTTAAGCATCTATGATGGTTTCTTCTACTGTGTAGACTCATTTTAGACTAAGGATAAATGACTTTCTATTTGATATAATCATTGCTTGTCTACAATATAGACTCTAGAGATTCATATATATAGATCTTGAAACATTTATCATGCAGGGTCTAAGTATTATTTCCCAACATAAACCTGGCTTGATAAAGCTCATGGACCAAATTATATGCCCTTTCGATTTAAGTGGAAAGTGGTTAATGAAAAAGTGCAGAATGGCTGATTTGTTGTGGCCTTCTATTGATGAATGGTGTGTTTATGTAGTGTGTGAGTGTTGTCTATATTAGCATGGTAATAGAATATATTCTATACACTAACTAATTGACTCTCTGCCTTATATTTGAGGTGGCTATACGTATATTTGACATGGATGTATATAATATGATAATAATAATAATAATGTAATATATATATATATCTCAATAACACTAACTGTAGGACTTGTATCTATCTTTATAATTGCTGTATTTGTCCAAGTACTGCACACAGAAGCTTTTAAGATGCAGATAAAAAAAATGTGAGAAGAAAATCAAAGAAAACATCAGAATGATTACAAAAATTGTAAGAATAGGGCCATTATTGAATGACCCATCAATAGTCTTGAAAATGTCAAAGGTGTGTAAAAGACACATCTAATTTTTGTTACAATTCTGGGTTGCTAAGGGTGTGGGCTGTACTTGGAAAATATGGTTGTCAATTCTTTTAGATAATTTGGAATCTTAAATTTAATTTCAATTCTTTGCACAGGAGAAAGAATCAATGTAGACTTAGATTAATTGTTTATATTATATTTTTAAGTATATTAAAAGTTCTTAAACTTTTGAGATTTTCTAAAAACTGCCGCATTATTGTTTGTGATTTTTGAATTGTTAGAAGAAGAAGGTATGTTCATACAACAGCGCAAAGTTCAGATATTCCAGTTAGATTATTAGTCATATTATGGCATGTTGCCAACCTTATTTATTCAGCATTTTGTGCATTTTCTACCATTTTATGTTCCATTTGTCACAAACATGGTCATTGTCAGAAGTTTGATTGTCAGTTATTTGATTGAAGTTATTGAATGACAAGAATTCTTGACAGTCTCTTTTTGAAATTCTGCCTTCAAGATTGTCTTATAAACATTTAACTTCCAAGAGCTAGACTGTTGATTCGAACCCCTTTCTTTTGAACCCCTTCATTGGAAATGCTTTGGACTTGCAACAAGCTCTGTAGCATTGTTGACTCTTAGCTAAACATCAGTTTAATCATCGTCGGATACCCACGGTACACATTACGTACAACTTCATTTGGTACCGTGGGTTTTTTGACTGTCGAATTCTCGTTTCTCAGCTCAAAGGGAAATAACTCTTCAAACTCTGTGTCCAATGAAATCGCTCCTTACAAACAGAATACTCTTCAATCGGAGATTAAACCTTGCGTCATTAGGGGGGGTTTGTTACTTTAAATAGATTTTTCTTTCAGTCGAAATCAAAATGGCTGCCATTTTGGAGAATGAAACGAAGGCCGAATGTAACATGTAATTTCATTGGCTGAGCTTCCAAAGTGAAAATCCTTTGGAAACCAATGAAATTGCACCATTTATCTATAATGTTTACGATATTTTGCTAGCCAAATAACCCACGGTCGATGTATGAGAATAACGTAATGCAATCGAACGTGGGTATCCGACGATGCAGTTTAATCAACTTCTATCTATGTTTCTGTTAAATTTCTACTATTCAATCTTACAGTTTTGCTAAAGAAAACCCAATAATTTTACCCAAAAATTTTGACAGGTTTTAAAAGGTTTAAAAAAAGTTTCAGAAAAGTATCCCTAGATTGTTAGTTTGCTTGCGAAATACCTTCCTTCCAATAAGCTAGAAAAGATTCAGGGCTGGACCATGTTTATGGCAATGTAGTTTTAGTTGTGCATGTAGTATGATATTGTTGTTTGATGTTGTTTATTTCTGTTGTTTGTACAGACAGCGAAGATGAAAAGGAAGAAAGAAACTCAAATGGTAGGACAAACATTCTTCACTCTTCATATATAAACATGAAATTCCAGAAATTCTTTTTTGGGAAAATTTAATTTCTTTAAAATTTCTTTGAAAATTTAAGAAATTTAACTTGTTTCATGCTGGTATTAATGTTTTCATTTTACTCATATGAGGTTGGTTTTGGTATTTTAAAAATAAAATAAAAATTTGCTTTTGCTTAAAATCAGCAGCTGTTAGTGTGTGCTGCATTGGAAATGTGTAACAACAGAAATGAGTTTGAGACTTGGTGCTTACTTTGGTAATAATTGCTGCTTGAGTGATGTCCCTTGTCTGTATACATGTTTAATTCAAACCACCTTGTTATAAATCCTTCCTTATCCTTAAATATTACTGCATTTAAACTTTAGTTCTTGTCTAATGAATATTTATAATTACCTCCCCTAAATAGTAAAATGTCTGTGGAACATTTATAGTTACCTCCCCTGAACTATTATATGTCTCATAATGATCTCCCCTTTACACATAAAATGTCCCTAGACCTTGGAACATTTATAGTTACCTCCTCTTAAACACTTAAATGTCTCTAGACTTTGGAGCATTTTATATTTACTTCCCTTGATATTATTGAACAGACAATTCAGACACTAATCATTTTATGCTGTCAAAGGTTTGAACCATATTTCAAAAGATCCAGACCAACTTAAAGAACAGGGGATGTGGTTTCTATTGGGGTAGACCTTATTTTGATCTTAATCTAATTGAAGTAATTTATTCCTTATTTGGCATTATTAATTTTAGCTATTTTTGAAGATGGTGGTAAATATATGTTGTTTATTTAATGATGTTTGTAAGCATTGGGCACGGTATTAGTTGTAGACAGTTGCATGATTCTATTATGTATAGGGGATTTCCCCTGCCCCTTGTGGACAGGAAATCCCTATTATGGATCACATGAGAAAATACACTCTATTTAACTACTCTGACCAGTTTTTCTGGGATCGTGTGAAAGACAATCTTAGTACAAGTTTTAATGTGGAATAGACCCTTTTCAATGAAAATTATCTGTAACTTGGAATTAAAAGACAGTGATCTAAGTTTATGTTGGTGATATTATAATATTAAAATAAGGTAGCATAGTTTGAGAGTTTATCACAGAAGAACAACAACTTTAGTTTTTGCCTGAAACAAGCTGCAACAGTTTGTGTCTTATAGTACTTTATGAAGAATACAGTTTAATAATATTTTTAGCCTTGTTTAATGCAGTAATGTGCAAAAAGAAAATCTTTAAAATAGGTGTTCGCAATAATTGTTATTAATTGAACAAAACTATTGATATGTTACTGGTGATTGAATGGTAAAGAATGATATGACTGATTATGATATGCCAACAGAATGGTACTAGTGTTGTTATGGTGACCAATATATCAGAAACATTGACAATGTGTTTGACATCATGCCTGTATGAACACTTGGTAACAACAACCTGCACTGTCAAGTTCAATTATTACCTGATCTATTTTGTACATTGTGAAGCACAATTCCTGTCATCGCCAGATAGTAAATAAGTTTTAAACCTAGGGCTTTTAAGGGGTATGGATGCATATTTCTTAGCAAGAAAATATCATTTTTTAGGCGATTTGTTTGGATATTCTTAAAAAAGTGTGAAGGGGTTTAGAAAAATGTTGAGAGAAAAAAGCAACACATCACAAAGTCAGTTCATAGGCTGGCATATAAGTAACAATGACAGAATTTGAGACTGTTGTTGTTATTGTTGTTACAAAGTGTTGATACAAATGACAAGAAGTAGATAGATACTAACACATAGTGTTTTATTTTTATCCCTCATGCTTCCTCTAACCAATGGTGTTGTTGTTGTTGGGACTCTACAGTCAGTGACAATTTCTTCGGTAAGAATTGTATTGTCTCGTTACTTGTATAACTTACTTTGTAAGTACGCGTCATCCGCACAAGCCTTGGACAAGGTTGAACCTCAACTTTCACACTGCTAGAAATTGGTTTGAATCAGGGTTCTCAATAACAGCAGGCTGCCGACCAAATTGACTGCTTAAAAACCATTTTAAGCCGGCTGAAAATGTGGAAAGTATACACAATTTGAAGAAAATTGTTGCATGAAGGACCTTATCAGGCCGGTTGGTGCATTTCAGCTGCTATGTTAAAACTTATTGAGAACCCTGTGAATGCTAGTAAACAACTGAAGATATAATCACAGACAGTGATTTTAGTAACTTAAAGGACAAAAAGGTGTTGTGGAATTGCAAGGTCTATATTGCTTGATCACATGTTTATAAAAACAATAGACTATTTGATGTCTGTACTCTTTTTGTATTGTGTAAGTTGATAAATGTCTATGCATACAACTTGGTTGTGTGGTATAACATAGAAAGACTTATCCCACTGCCACCATGTCTAAGATAATTTGTAAAAAAGGAGAAAATATTTCATATAAAAAAACTCTTACTAATACTTACAATGTTATTATCATATCAATGAAAAATTCACATGTGCTGATTAAAACATATTTTTGTAATGATAACCAAAATGAATATATTGCTCTTACAATTGAATCTAGTTACTTAAAGCCTCTTGAAACCACAGATTTTGGCCTTGTGGTTAAGTTATCAACATATTTAAGAATAATGAACGACCTTGCATTTTTTAAATTTTTGTAATGTACATTTTCATAAGATGCTTATACCAATATGATAATATTTATTTCATTTTACAGGTATGAGTCGAGAGTTGGAGAACCTCATCCTTGAGAACACAGAACTTCTAGCCACGAAGTAAGTTTATAATGCTATCATTATGTTCAATATCATTATACCCTACAATCAAAATTTATTAACACTTTACTTCAAGGATATGTTAATTAACCACTTTTCTGTGTCCATCACCAATTATTTTCAATATTAAGTAATAAGGGGAGACCATCCAATTACAGAAATGGACATATTAAGGAACCGTATCAAGGGAGACAATTCTTGCAATTTGTCTGAAAAAGCTGACCACAAGAATGATGTACATTTTCATGCTAATCTGACAACAGAATAAAGTAGAGTGTATTGATTTAAGGGTTAATTGTATGTTCCTGAAAGTGGTCGGACTAATAAGGTAGAGCCTGTGTTAAAGTCATGATCTTAAATTTGATATCATTTAATTTCAGGAATGCCTTAAATATTGTGAAAGACGATCTTATAGCCAAAGTTGATGAACTTTCAAGGTATGTATTACATTGTGTAAACTATGTCAGAAGTTTGCTGTAGATGTATTTTAACTAGCATGAGACTTATAAATTCACTCAAATGCTTTAAAAAAATTTGGTCTGCTGCAAATATTTTTTTGTGCCTTCCTATAACATGCTACAAGGGGAATGTTCTAGTTATTTCTTCCTGAGACATATTGATTTTGAGCTGGATAGATGTAATTAAGGTTGTCTGCTCTTTTTTCTCCTATTGGTCTTCAAAAAGATTTGACTGTAAAGATAATTTGATGTATACTTATTTGTGTACACTGTGTTTGCTGTCAATCAGAGGGTAGACTATCGATGAATGAAGCTGTCTTTTGGAGTTATTCTCTTTGCTGCAGAGTTTTTTCTACAGCCTTTGAGTCAGGCCTTGTGCTTTTCTGGAGCTTTCATGCTGGTGGCATTATAAAGCTGAAGTTTGTATTGTGTACTGGCCATAAATATGTAACATTGTATATACACAGTGAACAAGAGATATTGAAAGAAGAGATCCATTCATTGAAAGGTGTGAAAGATAAACTAAATGGTAGAATAAAGGACCTGGAAGAAGAATTGAAGAAAACTAAGGATGATCTAGAGAAGAAAACACAACAAGCACAGGAGGGTGAAAATGAGGTATGTTTATTGCTGTATAGCTCTGGTGTATTAGTTCAGCATCAGTCCTAGTGTTTTAGATTTTCTAAGACCAAAATATGCAACTGAGACAACAGTGCAAACTCTGAAGAAATAGTTATCTAACTTTCATATTCAGCAGAGCAAAGCAAAAGTAGCCAAAGTTACAGAAGAAATACAGTCACAAACAAGGCATAAAAAATTGAGTACAAACATAAAAGCATTTTTACTAATATAATGTTACATAGGTAGTACTGGTGGTAGATATTTTAACTTACAAAAGTTTGTAAACTTTATAGTGATCTACCGATTTTTGATGAAAATTGTCAAGGTATAAAATAGTAGAATGGGGTAATATATTGGAATGAGTTCAATGAACATATGTTCCCCCACTAGGAAGTTTCTGTTTCTACCTTGTGGTGTCAAGGCCACAGTTCAATGTCAAAGGATTGAGTTTTACAATGTGTGTGCACTTCATAACTTCTAAATGCCTGGGCAAAATTTATCAAACATATAACAAATTGTGACACACTGAAATACCTGCAAAACCAAGTTTCTACTAAGCTGGCTAGCTTACTGTCATGGTTCTTGCAGAGAATTAAAACCATATTTTTGACTGCTTGGTAATGGTTTATTTCTCTGACAGGATGATGTACCTATGGCACAACGTAAGAGATTTACCCGTGTAGAGATGGCGAGAGTATTGATGGAACGTAATCAGTACAAGGAACGTTTAATGGAACTACAAGAAGCAGTACGGTGGACAGAGATGATACGGGCTTCCAGAGAACATCCAGAAATCAGCCAATCTAAGAAAAAATCCTCTATATGGAACTTGTAAGTACTGTTTACCTGTGTCGTACTAGATGTGATGTAGGCAGCATGATAACCTTCTTGTAATACCTAGTATATAGAATAGTCAAAGGGAGACAATTTATACAAAAAGAAAATCTCACTATTTCTTAGGATGGTCAAAGGGAGACAAATCTTTTAAATTTTAATAAGAACAAAATACAGTAAGCTCAAAGGGAGGCAAATCTTGTTTGAATATGACATTTACATGAGTGCAGATTTTATGTAGATCTGTCCAAAGTCAAATCTTCTGTTTTTCAGAAGTTTTTTGACAGTTGTTTGTTTGTCCACATGAATAATAGCTTTTGCAGCCTCTGAATGTTTGTGTTATACATTCATTTAGACAAACAATTTTTTACTGTCCCAAAGATTTTGTAAGAGATAGGATGTGTATCATCATATTACAATAAGGTTATCATGTGCTATGTTGGAATGAAAATGTGTACATGTGTACGTAGGATAAAGCCCACTTAATTGTTTTACTATTCCCTTATCATTGCATGTCTATAGCTAACATCATCCTTTATATTGCTAGTTGTAAAATAATGTATTCATTTAAAATCAGGCCAAATGTATTTTTAAGGTTTGTTTCAATTTTTAGAAAAATAAAGTTGTCTTGAGGGGGAATGGAAATAACAAGAGTCCCTTTAGGAGCCCTAGGTTGCGCACACAACGGCAGGTGGGCAATATAGGTCCTTGTGGCACTCTTGGTGTTTTTCCGTTCTCTGTCTGTAGTCAGCAAACAAAAAAAAAAAATGAAAGAAAATTTACATTACATTTTATGTATCAATATCACCAAGGTACTTAGACATCATCATTAATTGGTTTCAAACAAAGCCACGTAATTTAGCATTATACATCATTATGTACATCATTACATGTAACCATCATTATATTTCATATCTAATTATATTAATGGACGTAGCTAATTACTAATCATGCATAACAATATAAAGTATTAATCACATATTTCTCCTAGGTTTTAGATCTTCATTGCTTATGATTAGTATCTATTTAAAAGTATATATCTAACTTCGATAATGCTATAATATTCAAATACTAATTTTGGTTTCTTGAAAACCCTATATTATGTCAATAATCTTTTCATAGTCCTTCTATTTCAATAGTGTATTAGGTTGGTTTTTGTCATGTGACTTTACTTATCGATAGATGTCTTAATTTTTAAATTATCTCAAATGAAAATGAACTAATTTCCTTTTGTGTGCCTCCCACACATGGTGGAAGTCATATTCATTTTGTGCTGGATGTATGTATTTCTCAAAGTTTTTTGCCGCTTGCTTTTCCATAAAAATGTTGGAATTTCTATGAAACGTCGTATGAATACTTGGTACCAAGCCTAATTGATTTGTGTATATTATTACGAATGTTATCTGAGAATATTTTTGTCAGACTTATTGCCCCTTGTGGGAGACTTACCCTATTTGTCAAAAACCTTGTTTTAAGTTTTGATATCATTTGCATCACCTTCTTTCTGCCATCATATGTTGGTGTTTTATATCATTTCAGTATGGAACAATCCATGTTTATTTTATTGTATTGTATATGTGTTCTGTTCTTACTGTTTCTGTTGATGTTATATTTTGATTGCTCCTTTCATGTGTGCCATCATTCGATGCATGGTTTTGGTATAATGTTTGCCTGTGATAAAGGTCTAATATGGGAGGCATTGTCACCTGTGATATAGTGGGTGTGGGGGATAAGGTCCTGTGATACAGTAGGATGGGGGGGGGGTAATTATTCATTATGATAAGACTTAGCATTTGGAAAGAAGTTACATAATAATTACTTTCCTTCATTTGGGTAATTGTACAGTAGACCTGTGGTAGTAGTTGCCTGATTGGGAAATAATTGCTGATACCTTCTGCAAATAAAGGAAATTCAAGCAATGAAGGTGTAAGATTCTGCTTTTGCTTACAATATTCAACGTTTTATCAGTCACATTTGATGTATGTATGCCTGGTTGTTTAATAGGGGTTAGGTTGTACTGTTTAAATAGGTCACTCCAATGAATGCATTGAATTTTCAGACCACTCTTTTTCAGTTATTTCAATTTATTTTCATTCGTGTCTTTCATTTTAATTTTGTTCTTTTTGTTCTCTGTTCTGGCAGACCTTTATGTATAGACTATAAAAACGCTATGCAGTGCAGCTATGGTATTGTACCCATTTAGCCATATATGTATTATTATTTTCTTGCATTTTTCAGTTTCAGTAATTTGGTGGCCCCTGAACCACCTCCAGCCCCTGCACCAAAGAAGAAAAAAAATCCCTATGAGACTCAAATAATTTGATTGTTGCAATGTAGAGATTTTAGTTCATTTACATAATTTGTGCGCTAATTAGAATAATTTATGCGTTCATTTAAGCTGGTCACTCATGTGCAATGTCCATGACATACTAGTATATTCATACCAGCGCCAAGTTTCAAAAATGTTAACTTGTCATAATCAGGATTTTAGCTAGCCTCCAAAAGTCAAACTGAGTCCTGACTCTAGTCAAAATTTTACAAGATGATTCATTTTACAAGAGAAGCAAATTTGACTTGTCAGTTAAAATTGCCAAGGGTAAGAATTGGCAACTTATATCAAATTCAAGGTTTTTAGTGAAATGAAGGAGCTTTATTATTTTAAATACAACTTCCTTACATTTTAGTCCAAAATTTAATCATATAATTAATGATTTGTGTGTTCACTATTACTTTGGTACATCAGGGTGGTCATTGCCATTGATCAATGGTTAATAAATGCGAGTCATGTACATTGCATAGGGTGATCAAACATATTCCATGTTACACATCTAAGTCATGTAAATGCCATATTTTATTCATATAACATTTAAATTTTATTATCACCCGGTTAATGAAATTCTTACATACTGTCTCATTTTAATTCTCCCTGATCCTATAGGGGAACATAGTCATAATACAGTAACTGTTATGTATGCTTTTATGTTTGTCTGTCTTTCAAAAACACCATGTTTTCTTTGAAACATTTAATTATTCCATAGTTCTGATGAAATGTTATTTCTTAACATTGCCTTTAGTCATGTCCTACACATGTAGAGAAGTTTTAACCCTCATGGAACTTTTTACATTTGGTTATTTCCATCTTTCAAGCAACTAAACCAATGCAATGATGCTGTAACCCTGTCATAATTCTGAGAAACTTTATAGATTTCCTGTCATAGTGGTTAGTACTTTGACCATAAATGTAGGTTTTGAAATGAAATGATTTAATTCAAATGCCCTTGTTTGAATTCATCAAAGCCATCGAGAATTTAACAAATTTACATGCTTCGATAATTGGCCTCTCATTATTAAACAGGGTCTTTGTTTTCACTTTCATGCTGTTTGCTTTTAGCTTGTAATGATGGTTTATTTATACATTTAATGCCTTCAAATTGAAGAAAAGGGTATAAATTAGATCTGTTAATTTGTGTACATCTTGTTTTGCATGGAAGCACCTGTATGTTTCATCATTTTACTAGTAATGTATCCAGTATTTGAGATATTTTAGTCTGTATGTTCGTAGTTTTAAATTTAGTTTATTTTGCTCAAGGACAAAGTATGTGTTGGGTCACATGTGTGTCATTTCATTTGTTGTGAAATTGTGTTCTAAGTGTTGAAAGGAATGGTCTTGAGGTCCCATTTATTGTCGCTGCCCATAATATTATGTAGATTACTGGAATTGTATAAAGCTTACTTGAAAAAAACTATCAACTGTCCAGTATTTTTTCAACCCTTCTGCTAGACTAGTGTTGTCTGCTTGAGTGTGGGAAGCCCTGGGATAAGAGGACAAGATAACCATTGATGCAAAGCATCAAAGGGCGCCGTAAAAGAAATTGTGAAAACTGTAAAGACATAAATAATTAATCTTCATAATAAACAGCAGGTGTGGCATTTTAAAAAATATATTGGCTATAGTGAATAATAACAAATATATTTTCATTTTGAATATTAAGGATCATCGGCCTTTTTAACTGAATACTAAAAATAAAAGATGCAGGTTTCCCCGTGTTTGTCTCTCATCATTATAAACTGGTGCACAGGGTACCTGGCAACTGTTCTTATACCCTTGTTGCTATGGATACCATCAGCAATGAGGTGTCAAGATCAATCCATAAACTTTTTAAAGTTTCCAATCCACCTTAAATAGATTACCTGGTAGATTTGATACTTGTCTTCTAAGAAATTCAGATATGCTTCGGTGTTAAACATCATTTTAAACATTTTCCCATCAGTTTCCTATCCTATTTGTATATTTTATAAGGAATGCTTTCCATTGAATGCTTTATAACACTTTTTTATTTTTACATCAATGCATCATACATCGTCATTTTTTGTACTTGAAAAAAAAGTTTTATTGTGTGACCTTGAACTTTGAGTTTGACCTTGAGTTTGACCTTGACCATCCTTTACTCAGGAATTGTGGTGCTAAATCATATATACTCATTATGCTATAATCATAAAAATCTAACTTGATATTAGAGTTTGCTATCTCCAACGCTTAGTAGTAGTAGGGAGGTTCTTGTAGTAATGGGAGGTAATCAATTCATAGATTTTAAACTTTTTAATAAAAGTCATCATTATATTGTATGTATATTACTTGCATTGTGAATTTTTACCATGCTAGTGATTTCTGTTTTAAAAGCAGGTTTTAATAATAGTTTGCTCATAATCATCATATATATACATATAAATCATCGAATCATTAATTTTGAAACCGAGAAATCCTGTATTTATGTTCTATTAATATTAGCTCAATGCTAGTTAAAATTGTTCATGTTGCTGTCACGATCTCAAATCCAAAGATTTAATCATCTGTTATATAGATGTATAATATGTATCCTAGCAAAATGTCTGTAGAATAGATAGGAACCATTATTTGTAAATATTTTGAAGAAAGTCTCTATCATTACCTGCAGCGACTTTTCTAAGGGAACTTTTTTCATAGAAAAGTTGAGGTCAACATTTATAACCATAATTGCTCTTCCAAAGAATATTTTTGGTCAAATTGACCTGTGTCTAGAAATCTGTGGGTCAAAATTACTAATGGTCCTTTCCTAAGAAAATTCGGGCTTTCACCCATTTGGTTTTCACCCTTTGCCTTTATTGTAGCCCTACCATTTCAACTGGATTAACTAGTTGATGCCATCTAGGTCTTGTTTCTTCAATATACTCCTGGCTCATCCCTTTGGTACAATAAGGTTGTATCTCACTATATAGTAAGATACAACCTTGTTGCACCAGAGGGATGTGACCTGTCTAGTCTGTTTGCAATATATGACAAACAAGGTTTTAATACTAGTGAATTTATGGCAGCATGTTTATAGACATATTTCATTTATATCATCCCTACATTATAAATTGAAAGCTAGTCACTATAGATACCCGGTTTGCTGAGTTGATACTCATTGGCAAGATTCGTTACAGATACTGAGCTAAAATGATGAATGCCTTACTGTTTGTATCATCAAATTGTTATAAAGTCCTAGTTATAATGTTACTGTCTATTTACTTTGTTACTTAATGCCTAGGTCCCACTGAGCATTTTTACCCTGGCATTGTACTCCCAATGTGATAAATAGGCATTGAAATGTGTCAGGAAAAGGGTAAACATGGTCAAGGGGAAGCTTCAGCGAAGTCAGTAGAAAATTTGTGAAATTTTCTGTTCCCGGTGCCTCCCGAAGCTAATTTATTTACATTGGAGTACATCGCTGAGGCAACAAATGCTCAGTTGAGACCTAGGCTTTACTTAGACATGTCATTGTATCAACCATATTGTAAAGGGATCAATAAGGGTCAATATGGACTCATTGTGCAATATTTAATATTCAATATATTTTTAAATTCCTGGCAGATATCTCTAAATAACTTATATTCAGTTTGGTGATGGCTTATAATATATATTAAATATTCATCATTATTATTCAAACAACTTTTCTCTTCAGCCTTTTCATTGATCAATATTTAGGTCACATGACAAGAACTGACCAATCATATTTGCTGTTTCAGTGAAGTTTAGACCACCAGCCAATGAAATGCATGCATTATGATCTGTCTCATTTTATGGTTGTACTCCTTGCATAATGTATTTTTATTTAATTTCTATGCATGACTTTCTTCAGTTTGCTGTTTGTCTGCCATATTTGATTTCTTATTGATCCCTGTAAAGCTCAAAGATTTGTTGCTGTGTAAAAGTTTGAATGTTTCCATAAAAAGCTGTGCAAGTGAGCGGTGTAGATCAGAATTAAGATTCAAAATTTGAATTCAAAATCAACCAAAAATTACGAAAAAATGCTACCAAATATTTTCGGTTTCGATTGTATTAGACAATACATGAAGTCTGGTTCTTTTTATCTTCGAGGTGCAGTTTCTGCAAAATTTGTTTTTCAGTCTCTGACTCTCCACTGTTTAAAACAATGAATTTGTTATAATTTTAAACTTATATTCGAAGGTTGTGATTATTTATTATTTTAATATTTTTAAACAAAAGTCTACACCCCTTTAACTTGTAGAGCATCTTTGTTTTCAAGTTGTATTTATTTCTTGTCTTTTAGTGTATTTGCTTTGTTATATGGCATACTTGTTAAAGTTTTGCAAATTAAGTTATTAAAGATGATGTTATTTTGGTAAACTTCTGTTGGTTTTCTATTCACATCCCCCGACATGGTTATATTAGAAATCTAGTATGGCAGACAAATTTATTGCATATGTTTTGATGTTGTATTTGAAGTAGTACAGTGTATTCATCAAAGTAGGCACATTTATCGAGTTGCAGCCCTTTGTGAAGCAATGAGGCTCACCATAAGTGTCAAGCATTCTGATTGCTCCCATAATAATCATGGAAGTTTATATATTGTTAAGTAAAAACGATATTTATAAATCGGGCTTGGATTGTAGCATTCAACTGACACAGCTGAACACAGAAGGCACAAAACGGATGACTACAAAGAGAATAACCACAGACCAAAAGCTTACGCGACAATGACAAACACAAAAACAAACAAGAAAAAATTCAAGCCAATCAGTTGCAAAGTCTCACTTCTATGCACATTGCCTTACTAAAGCGTGAGTGCCACTTCACCATAATTGTACAACCTTGCGATCTCATGCGCAACATTTTGGTTGCTAACAAACAAGATTCAAGTCATTACTTTATTGTACTTCTTACACCATCAAAAAATATATATATATATAATTACTCTGGCAACAAATGGACACACCAGGTCCTGGTTGTGAACATGTGATGCAGACATGACTATCTTGAAGTATAGACAGTTTATAATCTCTCACATATAGTAGGTTATGTGGAAGACATTGTACTGGATGTCTGGATGAATACGAGGGTGTCACAAGTTTGTTCCCACATTTTTCATTCGTGAATACTTGTTACCAAACCTTGTTACAAGTGCTTATTGTCAGGAATTTTCAGTCCAAAGAGAAAAACATTAAAGCAAATATTTCATCCAGAAAATGGAAATTGACATACTTTCAACTACATGGAGATAATCTAAATAATGCCTTAATGGACTGAACAGTGAACACAAGATACCAATGGAACAAAAGAAAAAGAAGAAATTCAACCTCATTCTAGTAAATTTTCGGTAGTCTTGCTTCAAACTACTGATGTCCGCTTCTAGCCTATTGAATGTCACAAAACATGAATAATTTCACATATGTGATATGGTTGAGTCATGAAAGTTTTAAATCCCTGTTATTAAATTTAGCATTCAAGATACCATCTTGATGTGGCTGCAATTTCCAAATCATTACATAAAACACCCTGTGTACTGTTACCGATGTCATTTTAAAATGGCTTTTTGTCTTGTTAGGAACCCAGAAGCTTTGTTTAAAAGTTATTCTAGTAATAATCATGGATTATATTCCTTTCATATCAAAGATTTGTTGATTTAAATACCATTACCTGCCATCATTATTAAGAAATTAAACATCATCAATGCTTTAACAAGAATGTCATGGTCATTGTGAAAAACAAAACCGCCTTGTGCCTACACGTAAATTTCTGACTGTCTAAAATCATCTTCAGCATGTCACCAAAACATTGTATGGTTCATTGCAAGATACCATACGGCTAATGTTGTCATTTCCTTGCTCCCTATCATTCTGTCCAGAAATTGCAAGTAACATGGGTGTCACACAAAGTGTTTGACAGTGGTCCTACAATTTGGAATATTCTCGGAAATCCAGTTAAGCTATTTATGACCTCAGGTTGAATTTTCATATTCATGAATAGAACAATGTTTTAAACATAGTTTAGGCATAGGAACAGGTGCTTTTGGCCCCTGAAACAAAACGGGCATCTTATTTTCAAGATTTGGCATGATGCCTTAGAAGCATTAACCCCTGTTTGATTGTAAAGTTGCTGTGTATTTCAGTTCCACTGGTCTAGTCGTATCATCTAGGGTAACATTATGGAGATATCTCTTATATTGGTTACTGTATGCCATACCTACCATGTGTACAGGTCTGGTTCATCTTTGCTCATACATCTTACCTTATATGGTATACTTGTGAGTAATAGTATCTCAATCTGATCTTACATGTATAGCAACAGTATAATATCTACATTGTATTGTGTTCTCATATATATATACTATTCCTCTTTGTTTACTTCAAAAAAGACTCGCAGTCATACAAGTCATAAGGACAAACATGAAAATTAATAAGAAAAACAATAAAACTGAACTTCTTCATACTCCCTACTTTCATGTGCCACAAGTTGTTCACTGTTGTTTGCAGCTAATAATCTAATTGTACATGGAAGGCAACATTCAACGGAAACAGCAGACCTCAATGTTAACAAGAAAAACAAAAAGGTACAATATAGAAATGACAGAATAACAGTATTCTTACAGACAGTCTCAAGTTACAACAACTGCGAAAGTGACAGTAATTTATATCTAACCGTTACACCAACAAGGTCCCATCTCTGTCACACGAGAACTCAATGCCTGTTGAATGTCAATGGGAGTTACACACGGTGTTGACTCCACAGGCATCCAGTTCTTGTGTGACAGAGAGCGGAGCTTCGAACACATTGAAGGACCACAAACCCTTTGTATATTATAAAACCTTCGCCAAGTAACTTCATCAAGCAATCAGACTGGGCGATCTCTGCTTTGGTGTACTGTCAATTGTACACAAATGAGCTTCAGTGTTTAGAAAGACACCAATATATGCATACAATTTCTAGCAATTCAAGTATACAACATGGGGGTCTACAATGTCAAGGTTTTGAGATTGGCTGAAAAAAAGCAATAAAAACTGAGCCTAACTATTGGCACATTGATAATAGGCAGATCTCACACAACAGTGCGCTTGGTCCAGACTTCCTATTCTGGAGTGAGAAGAATATGCTGCACTGTGGATGAAAATGCATTTCAAATGATCGTCATTGATGTCAACATCATCCTCCCTAATGACATCAACATCATCACTATTAGAATCAACTTCATCCTCATAACTAGACTCAACAACATGATCCCTAGCATTAACTTCTTCATAAATAGTGTCATCATCAATAGCATTTACATTATTATGGACCTCATCATTGACATCAAAATCATCATCACTGGCATCATCATTATTAGTGTTAACATCATCAGCATTATCATCAACATTATCAGCAATGGAGTCGGCAAAATCAACATTGTTTGTATCAATATTATCTTCAACATTGACATTACCAACATCATGATCATTATACCTTCAATCGTTGCCATCATTTGTATGTTTGCATTTTGTCTTGTTGTATGTACATATATAACATTTTGAGTTGTTTATTTCATCTTGCATGTTTCAGCTCCCTCTCCAGGTATGTTTCTCTGTTTGTCTCTTAACCTGTGTACATCCACTGGGACCTTATATTCACAAACATTTTAACACTGAATTTTAGACTTTGACATTAAAATTTCGAAAAATTAAATTCTGTATTATTGAATTCGAAATGTTGAAAATTTTGTCTGATTAATACTTGTTGTTACTCCCTGTACATGCAAGCCACATTATGTTCAAATTAATTTATTTATAAAAGTACCACAGAGAAAAGCATTGCACACAACATCAGGAAGACTGAAACAGTACCGTCTAAATAAGACTTAATTTTAGTAAAATTCGGGTATTTCTTTTCCATTGAATCTATAGGCATGGAAATGTTGGTTGAAGTGCAAATTATTTTTTTTTCGAATTGATATCCAATAAGATTTTGTTAATTTTCAGTATTAATTTGTTTGTGAATAAGATCCCAGTTTCCTCATACTATAACTAATAGATCATAGGTGTGGGATTGTTGATTAGCTAAAACATTAATCCATAGACCTGTACCGATAGTCATTTAACAAATATCAAAGTAGACATTCATTTGATAAATTAAGAACCAATTATAGAAGACTCTAGTACTTCATTATGTCAGCCGTGGTTTCAAAATCAGGTCATGGCTTTGGAGGTACGGTACTATTGCAGCTACTCATCAATGAAAAGCCGTCAGTTGATTTTGAAAAGGCTGGTACCTGGATACGAAATACTGATTTAATGAGCTGGTTCCTTGCCCAGCTTCCAATCTGATCAATGTAAATAGCCTTCTCATTGGTCAATTTGGAGACTCAGCTGAAACTTTTAACCAATCACTGACCTTTGGTCTCAAAATGGATATTTTAATTTTGAGACCTAGAACTTAAAATATCATAGGTTAAAGATACTTAAGGGTTTTATTTTTTGCTAATCTAGACTAGTATAGAATGCATGCATGTTATAAATACTTACAAGCATACATAAATGGTGAACGATTTAGATTTAGCTAGTTGGCATCAATGTATTTTCCAATAATATGTATGTTCAAACTTTGTTCAAACTTTGAACATGGACAGAGTTTCACATTAAAGACAGAAAATACAGAACAATAACTACAGATCACCACACAAACTTGTTTAGGAGTTATGTGTTCTTGAATAGCACATTTGAAGAAAAGCACTTGGTCAAAGGGCAGATAACTCATGAACAAGTGACCTATTGTTAATTAAGAAGTAGGCCAGTCAAATGAAAATGAGTTTTTCTACAGGTTGTGTTAGCACTCCTGCTTTTGGTGAGAGTAATTCTGAAAGCAAACGGTACCTTGATGCTAAAAATATATTTATAAAAGTGGTCATTCATGGGGATGACATTGGGCTTATTGCCTTGCAGTACTTGCAGTGCATTCATCACTCACACTTCACCAGAATAGTTTCTTAACAACCATGTAACTGTGTCTACTTGTCCTGCATGTGAATGTACTTTGTTGTCCTGTGTGTATGTGTTCTTTGTACCCTAATTTCTTGTCTTACTAAAAGCATCATTATCTAATTTATTTTATATTTCACTAATTGGCTGGAGGTCTGGCTAACAAGTCATGGATTAATCAAATACTCTGTGATGAAAATGTGGTGACAGATGTATGATGTCATTGTATATATCGATATGTTACAATGTAATGGATTGTATTTCCAGAAAATTGTGTTCCAACTATGAGTAATAAAGGGAAGCAATCCAATTATAGACATGGACTAAACAGATAATTATCATTGTATGTCCATATGTTGCAATATTATGGGTTGTATTCCCAGAGATTTGTATTTTCTTTGTTGACAAATTATAAACTGAGAAAATATGGTACTAGATTTTCTTGTTCTGCCTTTGATTGTTAATGTCAACTTTTAAATATTAACCCTTTACTCTACAGAGATGTCAATTCATGCTCCTATCCTATTCCATGGCTAGCACAAAATATTTTCCAAATAATGATTAATAAGTGGAGGTAATCCCATTATAGAAATGGACTTAAAAGCCACCTTTTTATCAAAGGAAGATCATTAAAAGAGATGAATGCTCTAGCTAAGCAGATACACTAGTTCAAGTGAAGTGTATGGAGTAAAGGGTTATTTCATTGTAGTCTGTTTATCTAGTTATTAGTTTTGCTGATTTTATGTTGAAATTTTACACATTCTTTAAACTTTTCAAAACAAAAGTATTTGACCTTTATGCAGGTATACTACACAGAAAACATAAGATACCTTTCATAGTATATCATATCTTTCACAGTTTAAATTCACTTTTTGTTCATTATCATTATGTAATATTACCTCAATAAGAAATAAGTGACTAGGTATACATAATTTTACTTCATAAACAGTTTGAGTTTCATTCAATATATTTCACCCATATAAATTCTGTTAAACGTGTTTGTCCCAGCAACTGTAGTTCTGTGTTTGTTAAATATTATGTTCATGGTTCTGACAGGACCTTCGAAGCTCTCTGATGTTGTTTATTATTGTATTTATTATTAAATTATAATTTTGTTTATATGGTTCTGTATTTTTATATAGTTTCAGTAATTTGTTCAGTAGTTCACCTGATAAACCAAAAAAGAAGCCTTTACCTGTTGCCATGGTGAAATACAGTGCCCCCACAACTAATGTACAGCCTGTTGGGGACCCTAATCAGAAAAATAGGGGCAGCTATAAACTAGGTGATAAATCCAAGGCATACGATTTCCTACAAGATGACTTGTAAGTATTCAACTAACATTGATATTTTCAAAATGGTTTGTTGTATTTTTTGTTGTCAATATCATTTCTTTTGAATTGCGTTGGCTGTTGTTCACAGAACTCATTTATTACATACGGTAATCCATTGAAAACAGATTTTACTTGAAACTTGGTATTGTGAGTTGATACTCAATTCATTCAAATTTGATGATACTGTATCTTTATGACCATTGTAAGAAAACCTAGCTGTTCTGATAGTCCTGGATGTTAATCTGGAGCATTATTTAAAAATCATTTAAATAAAATAACTTTTAAAGTACTGCTTCGGCATTTGTAGGGCGATTGTCCAGTATTTCTAGCTTGCATGATCTTTCAGAATTGATTCACTTGCGTAAATGATTTTTATGCTATTATAATACTACAAGCGTTTAGATTTATATACACCACTCAAAATTGATAATCAGTGAATATAGCTGAAGATTTTTGATACATTGTTTTAAACAAGTTTAGATAACTGATTAACTTTGATCGGGAGCTTAAAAAGCCACAAGGCTTGAAATTGCTTACCAACTACCCCTGAGTAATTATTCTTGAAACAAGAGATATTCCTACAGTTCTGCCATGCTTTTGGACATTTTCTCCATTCAATTATGAAAATTAATCTGTTAAAGGTTTCTTTACCAAGTTAGTATCTCAATTTCTACAGATTATTCAAAGTTTAGAGAAATATGTCATTAAAGAGCTCTTTGACTGGTTACAAAGTTGAGTAGTGTATGGCATGACATTTGTGGTTTATTGCATTTTTGTATATCAAAGTTTTGTATTCTGTTTTAAATCAGGCTTGATATTTATAATGATGTTTTAGAAAGATGTTTTAGAAATGTCACTTGAAGAGCTATAGTTGAAGAGCTATAGTTTTAGCTATAGTTTGAAGGGCTATAGTTTTAGTTACAGTATTTCAAACTAGTTATTTATGTTGTCTTATTGCATTACCGCTTGTTTTGACATTTTACAGAACCAAATCACTTGGTGAACCTATTGTCTCGCAACCTGAGTATGTGTTTTATGTTTATACTCTCTCACTCTAACACTTCTAACACATCTATCCTTGTTTCTATTGGACTTAGTTTGCTAATTCCTCTAACCTAGCTCTCTCCCAGCTTTTATAGTAACATCTGATGCTCTCTACTAACTATGGTAATAGCAAGAAGTTCTCATACAGCTTACGCAGACCACAGGCCAAATTTCTTTCAAAATCTTAAAGAAAGCTTACTGTTAATCTCTGCTTAAATAGTATCATGGTCGCATATCCTTAAGATTATTATCATTCCAGATTCAGACTCTCAAATTGGTATTGCCATGTCCATGACCATGGTATACTGATATGTGTAAACTGGTTCAATTCAATACAGTAACCCTTCCACTATGAATTTGATGTCCTTAGTATCAATTTTCCTCCACATGTGGAGAAAATGCTTGTTTCTTTTGTTATTTGCTGAAACAAAGTTCAAGCTGAGGTAGTTCCATGTTTCTTTATTGCTTTTATTTTATTTTCACACCAGATAATAACAGCTGTATGGTAGCTTCAAATGAAGGTGGATCTGTCCATAGTATAGTCCAAACATATTTAAACCCGATCCTCTCCAAATCTCTAATCATATTTCAACTGCTGATTTCCATCTTCTGTCTATGTTTAACGCTGGCTTTGTCTATACATAATCAGGAAGTATAATGAATATGCACAAGGAACTTATAAACTAACACAAATCTCCAGAACCAATGTATTACATGTACACATTGCAACAATGAGGATCAGGTTAGATAACTCTGTACAATAACATGCTTACTTCATCACCAGCTTGCTAGTTGTAACAAACTTTTAAAAAAGAAATTCTTTCCAATACACACTGTAGGCTGTAGGTTAGTTAGTCAAATTATTGTACAAAGGATAAAAACTTAGTAATTACCAATAATTACCAAATAAGTGGTTTGTTTACTATGCAAGGTGGTGGCGAATTTTGCTAATATTTTATCCAAGTAAATTTTTGCCAACATTGACTTTGTAAAATTGAATTGATTTCCGTAAGCCAAATATCTGAATTCCAGTTTTTTCTGAACTGTTTGACCCATGGAAATATCTACCATTACTGTTACTGTATTAGCTAGTTTAATGAAGATGTCTGTTTGCTACTGGTGATGGTCACAGCTGGCGAGGATAGATTAACCCTTGGACATAATTCATTTACAGCATAATTATTTCATTTACTTAGAAATTTAGTACTAGCTGTTGATGCTGCATGGGCTTGCTTAGTGCAATCAGCATAAGTGAACATAGCATCCCTTCATAAACTCATGCCATTGTGACAGTTGATACCTTCAGGAATGAGGTATCCAGATTGGTTAATATAAGTTGTAGCTAGAACACGAAATTGTTTCATAATCTACCTAAAGTACATCTGATTCATTTTAAACTAGATAGATTAATTCCTTTGAGTGACCTCCATAGCTTAGTGTTTAGCATACTTGCTGCTTAATCCAGTTACATGGGTTCAAATCCGGGTAGAGGCACACCTAAGCCTGTCATATTTAGCAGAAAGCTGACTGGCTAATAAAGGCTATGCTCGGCATTCTTACTGTGCATAAATTGGTTTGGGACTTTACTTAACCTCCTGCTGTAACATGGGTATGGTGTCATATGTTATTGCCCTCTCTGGGGTGTTGGTTTAATATTAATATCGATGGTGCAATTTCCTGTCTAATTTTTGTTGATAAATAATTTGTTCTTGTCTTTGAAATCTGATCTACGCTACATCTTTTGTTCATGATACTAAAAAGTGGACTCTGCAGCACACTAAGAGCTAGAACATTTCTTCTAAAAGAAGTTATTTAATGTAAACAATTCATATATTGACTTAGTTATTGTCATTTTAAATTTCCTGAGATGCACTTTTAACAGTTTAAAGCTATTTTGAAACAGAGTTCCGAGGTTGGGATTTGGGCCTATGGCCTTGAATCAGACGTGCATCTTATTTTCAGCATTGCATGGGTATAATAAGTCTGAAATAGACTCTTCATTTGTGATATCCAGTTACTAACATGTGACATTGTAGCTCTTATCATATAAAGAATCAACCAACTATTTCAGTTTTGACTTTGAAATGGCTTCAGTTGTATTCAAGTATATGTAAGTAGTGTATAGCATCGCCTGGGTTTTAGATAAGCGCTGGTGCAACAGCATTCACTCATTATATACATCAGTTTTACATTTTTCATTTCATTTTATGTTTGTGTCATAGATCTTGGTCTTCCTTAGAAGTGTTCCGTATGAAATCCTGTTTATATATAATGCCTCTGTGTATATGGTTATTCTATGGAAATCTCTTTTTACTATCGATATGTTGAGAAATTGATGACTGAAACCGGTTTCCGTAGATCAGGCATATACTTGTATGTACAGCTAGTTATAGAAAATTATCTACTGGTTATAAATTTCCAGGTACTTGGTCACTGCAACCAAAGTTATAGACTTTGAGATTGTTTACTGTACTATAATCTAAGTATTGTTTTTATTAAACACATTTCAATTATCCAGTTGCATACTGAGATAGATCTCAAGATTTATAACTTTGGATCCTACCTGATGCATCCTTGCTGACATGTCTAATGTCATACTCTTACCCCGCCACCCTGACAGTTCTTTCTCCTATCTTTGTTAATAAAATTACGTCATTTCTGCAGCTGCATTAATATTTGTGAAGTTAGCCTTGAAATATGGAACTACATGAAACTAGCCTTATTAATTATTAAACAAAAAAGCTTGGCTCTATCAAACTTTTATGCACGCTGTTATTACATTATCATTTGTTGTTTACTTTTCATCTTGAAGAGAAATGTTCAAATTAATTCACTTTTGGTGGTTTTATTTGGAACTTGTTTCGAAAATGCTCTACAGAATGAATATTGAATGGCATGCATATCTTTGAATTCCGAAGACTATTGAAGTTTGCTAGAAGCTTGTTATCATTTGCCTATTGATATTTGGACAGCTGAGCATTATTATATGCTGAAGAAGGGTTACCAAATTTTGAATATTACTGACCAGTTTATGTTTTGATAACTTGTTTTAGTTATGCTTTATTTGGGATGATTTTAATCCCAAAATTTTAATAGCATGTTTTGTTTAAGAAATAAAAATCTGTTCGCGTGTATTGTCGGTGAATAAAACACGGGCAGGAGTTCGGTTGCGGAAAAATTAAATCACGAGTGCGTAGCACGAGTGATTTAATTTTCCGCATCCGAACGAGTGCCCGTGTTTTATTCACCGACAATATACAAGAACAGAGTTTTTATTTCGATTCTAAATACGATAATATCCCGCACTATTTAACTGCGCGCATTCCATTTTCACACATTTGACATTGAACATAATTCCACGTTGAAATTGATTGGCTTATTAGCTGGTACAATTACCTCCCTCGTTAATGAAAATGACCTTCGCGTAATTTTCTGAAGGAAATACCACAATTTAAACATTGAAACAATTTAAATAACACGAGTATATGGTATCTATTTCATAAAATGAAAAATATAAATGGATTGATTATCAGAAGCTTTAATAAAACTTGGCTTCTAAAGTATATTGGAGTTTCTAAAAATAGATGCGTCATAGATGTAACACTGGATTCTCGTGCAACTCGCCTTGTCATCGTGACTCGTAGTAAATTTTACTATAAAGTTTACGTTCATTCATTCATAAATATGTCACGTGATACTGGGCGTAAATAGAAACAGCCAATTTGATAGGTATGTTTTATGGGGGTTATAAAACATGGTTCGGTTCGTTCTTTGTGTATTGGATTAATCCGCGAATCGTGTTAGAATAGGGCATAACAGTAGCAGGAATTGTTAGATAGACAAAGTTTCACGGGATGGTGTTACACCACCGGCCATGTTTTTCGTGTATCTAACAATCTGGTGTCCAACCTGATTTCAAGTGTTCCACATTCTATTTTACATATCATTAACTGCAAAGAGAAGATCATCAATTTATATATGCAATTTTAGTGCCCACCGGCAGTCTACTGGCCTTCTGAATGAACCATAAAAACCAATAGCAAGCTGGTGGGCACATTTGTATATTATGAATACCCCTGTACATAAAATTGATCTCTCCTATAGGGAACATTATAACCCTTTCATTTGCAAAGTGCCCACCAGTTGTTAATAAATTATACAAAGTGCCCACCTACAATCTATTGGATGAATACAAATAAGAAATCTGTCATTCACCAATAGCAAACTGGTTGGCACATTTTCATATGCAAACCCCTGTAAATAAATATGATTTCTTGTCTTACAGTACATCAGAAAAAGCTAAGAAAGAGAGAGAAAAGGAACGTAAGGAACAGTATAAACAGGTTCGTGCTCATGTCAAGAAGGATGATGGTAGAATGCAGGCGTATGGATGGAGTCTACCCGCCAAGTTTCAGCCACAGATACCTAGTGCAGCACCTACCAAGAGCACGGTCCCTGTACCTGTACCGGTATACTGTAGACCACTACTTGATACAGAAATGGGACTCAAGGTATTCTATTATAATATCTATACCCTTGCAATAGCTTCTACCTTGATATTATTCTATGTGTAGCATTAATTATAGTGGATAGTTGATTAGAGCACATTATTGTTGTGTCCTCCATAATAATAATAATAATACTTATAACGACTTTATTTTAAGAGGCAACACAGTTGGGCCAGCCCTGTCTTCCCTGTGAGCCTCTATGGAAAAACATGTTTACAAAAAATAGTATGACGACAAAATCTTTTTGGTGACTGCGTATGTCGGTCTTTCTGTGTGTTTGCTGGTTGGTCAGACCATATTGTCTCAGTTCAATAATTTTGAGGTTAGTAGGTCATTATTAGGCTGTAATAGGTGGAGGTTGGGTGTGTTTTACAAACATCTCTTGTTTCTATTATAGATTTGGTGTGCAGCAGGTGTGAATCTGACTGGAGGTAAAACTAAGGATGGAGGATCCATAGTAGGTGCCAGTGTGTTCTACTCTAATCCACCGGAGGAAATCAACCAAGCCGGGGCCTCGGGTTCAGAGGTCGATAAACTTGATCAGCAATTAAAGGTATGCTTCTCTTGAAATGGTAATAATGGTACCTGAGGGAACTATTTTGAATACTACCGATTTCCCGTGGGCCATACATTGTCCAGTTTAGGGCTTGTATTCTGGATTTGTAGCTCATGATCTGGGTTCAACTTGTGACAGGCCATACTTTTCCTTGAAAATAAGACTGATTAAGTTTTATTTCTACATTTGGTGAAGTTGCAGCTTCCTTGTGTAAGAGAAGTTAGTATTGGGTTCCAGTTTTCATTGGCCGCTTTCAGCTATTCAGTCACCCTTTGGCATTTTAACTTCCCCTGATCCTTGGGCTGCTTAATGAAACCAGTGGTTGAGTCTCCCAAGTATTTCTCTCCTGTGGGTGTGGCCAACATAGTGATAAGGCACACAGGAATAATAAACATGTACTAACACCACTCCCCACAGGTACCAATTCACCCCTTGGTCGAGTGGAACATGTAGTTTATTGCTCAGAGAAATAACTGTATGGGCCATGATTCCTGACCACAATAAAAGTTATTTGAAAAAAGATCTTGAGAAATGGCATAGTTATTGCCAATTTTGTCTATTTTAAAGGAATTTCCTAATAAAACAAATTTAAATATGGAAACAATGTGGCTGAAGGCCTCTCATATCGCAAAAATAGTTGACCGCATATGATTTTCCTGATTTTTGATTAAGCCCTGTATATTCATTCATATATTAATATTCCTATATTTTAGGACCATGAAAACAATGTGAAGGAGAAGGTTCAGTTATCATCATTTGTGTGGATCTGTACTAGTACTCATTCCCAGAGCAACGCATCTGTCATAGATGCTAACAACCCCGGAGATATCTTAGAGACATTTAGAGTATCTACTACACCTATACTGTGTATAGCTAGCGTACCGGGTAAGTACCAGTACTCATTCCCAGAGTAACGCTTCAGTCATAGATGCTAACAATCCTGGAGATATCTTAGAGACATTTAGAGTATCTACTACACCTATACTGTGTATAGCTAGCGTACCGGGTAAGTACCAGTACTCATTCCCAGAGTAACGCATCTGTCATAGATGCTAACAACCCCGGAGATATCTTAGAGACATTTAGAGTATCTACTACACCTATACTGTGTATAGCTAGCGTACCGGGTAAGTACCAGTACTCATTCCCAGAGTAACGCTTCAGTCATAGATGCTAACAATCCTGGAGATATCTTAGAGACATTTAGAGTATCTACTACACCTATACTGTGTATAGCTAGCGTTCCAGGTAAGTACCAGTACTCATTCCCAGAGTAATGCATCGGTCATTGATGCTAACAATCCCGGGGATATCTTAGAGACATTTAGAGTATCTACTACCCCTATACTGTGTATAGCTAGCGTTCCAGGTAAGTTTGTGTGTGGATCTGTACTCATTCCCAGAGTAACGCATCAGTCATAGATGCTAACAATCCCGGGGATATCTTAGAGACATTTAGAGTATCTACTACACCTATACTGTGTATAGCTAGCGTACCAGGTAAGTACCAGTACTCATTCCCAGAGTAACGCTTCGGTCATAGATGCTAACAACCCCGGGGATATCTTAGAGACATTTAGAGTGTCTACTACCCCTATACTGTGTATAGCTAGCGTACCGGGTAAGTTTGTGTGTGGATCTGTACTCATTCCCAGAGTAACGCATCGGTCATAGATGCTAACAATCCCGGGGATATCTTAGAGCATTTAGAGTGTCTACTACCCCTATACTGTGTATAGCTAGCGTTCCTGGTAAGTTTGTGTGTGGATCTGTACCAGTACTCATTCCCAGAGTAACGCATCAGTCATAGATGCTAACAACCCTGGAGATATCTTAGAGACATTTAGAGTGTCTACTACCCCTATACTGTGTATAGCTAGCGTACCGGGTAAGTTTGTGTGTGGATCTGTACTCATTCCCAGAGTAACGCATCGGTCATAAATGCTAACAATCCCGGGGATATTTTAGAGACATTTAGAGTGTCTACTACCCCTATACTGTGTATAGCTAGCGTACCGGGTAAGTTTGTGTGTGGATCTGTACTCATTCCCAGAGTAACGCATCGGTCATAAATGCTAACAATCCCGGAGATATCTTAGAAACATTTAGAGTATCTACTACCCCTATACTTTGTATAGCTAGCATTCCGGGTAGACATATTCTTTCTACTATCATCTCACTCTGCTATTAAAAGGACATAAATTGCCTCAATAGCCGACTGGTGATCTGTCTGTGGTGGGGCACTGGAAATTTAAAAAATAAGTCTCTCATGAGTTTCCCACCCAACTGGAAATGAATTGGTTAGTACCCCTTCGCATGTATCAGTCCTATGTATTAGGCACAATAAAGAACCAAGGATTGTATTTGGAAAGGGCCAGGGTATTGTTCCTTGTCTTACACACCTGTCTCTTCTCTCAAAGGTCATTGGTCAATCTGTTAGGGGAAAATGACACCACACAACTGTGTAAGTCAAGCGCAAGAAAACAACAACATACTGTCTGCATTGGGGGCAGGATGTCTGAGTGCTCATTTTATCTGGTCCTTAATATTAATCTTATTCAATTACAAACCTGATAGTGTAATGAGTTAGCAGGTTCATGAATCCCAGGTAAAACACGATCTAGTCTATATATTTCACTTCTTAATTGTCTATTGCAGGAGCATTAGAGTCTGATTACCCGGTTGATGAGGACATCTTGAAGGCTGAGTCCTATCCACAGTATCCAGATCCGGCCCCTACAACTGATACATCTAAGGAGAACAATAAAGAAGGGGCTGAGGATTCTGGTATTGGAGGAATTTCCTTTGTACAGTGTGCAACAGGAGGGGCTGGCAGAAGTAGCACGGCTTCCCCTGTAGGCTCACCACAGAGGTCACGAGGTAAATAATATAATATTTGAGTTAACTACAATGTACTTACAAATTTGTCTTTTATTATCTGGCTACTTATAAAAAGTGCAATTGCTATGCTCTAATTTCTAGATGCTAATTGTTGGTGTATCAGTAGCTCTTCAAAATGTTCTTCTATCGAAAAAGTCAGATTTTTTCTATCTTAAAAAAGTTTCAAGACAGTTGTTCTTAGTATGATATACTTTCATAGATATTTTCAGAAAACATAATAAATACATTTTTTGTTGTGATGTATTAGTGGTTAGATCTAGTGATTTTTTAAAAATAATTTAATGTTCATGTTTTATCTATTAGTGATAATTTGTCATTGTTTCATGCAATTTTTGTCATATCACAATTAAGTTTTAGTGAAAATTGCTTTTGTTAAGTTTTCATCCAAATTCATCATAAAAATCATAAAATTGGCAAATGGTGATTATTTTTTTTGTTCATTTCAGTTTTTTCTTCATTTAGTAGTTTTTAGTACATTTTTACAATAATTTGTACATTGTTAGGTGTTTAAATTAGGTTAGGTTGTGCACGATTTTATAAAAAGGCGTTGAATTTTCAATGTTCAGTATGATGAATATTTTAAGAGTAGTTGATTATAATCCCTTTATTCTGCCCAGTATTTTGTAGACAAGGGGCTGTTTCACTTAACTTGGTACATAAATTGTTTTTGTGACTCTGTTCTTGGCTGAAAAGAATATTTTAGTTATTAGGTCAACTTTATTGACATGAATCTCATTAAAATTTTAACGATGCTCTTAGATTTCTTCATGACAGACTAATAGTTATGTGTAAATCTAATATTGCATCAGTTCATACGACGCAGTTAAAGTTTGAAAAGTAGATTTTCCTTCTCAAGCGGAGAAGTTGAGATGGGTAAAATTGTACTGGTAACAATACAGTCCAGGAAATTTGGTGAAACAGCCGCTGCATGCTGTAACTGAACAATTGTTGAGAAAATCAAATAAACAAACAATTAAAAAAGATCGATATATAAGCACTGCAATTAAAAAAGGGTGTTACTGGAATGTATGAAAGATTTAGTAAAACGGCCCTTGTTTTGTACTAGCGAAATGGTCCCTTGTTTTGTTTTGTACTGTGATTATTGTGTATGTATATACTGTGGTTGATCATGCTGAAATGCTTTGTTAATCTTCTTGCTACATTTTATCATCAGTCTATATTTCATACTCAGTTGTCTCCCTTTCTTTGACGCCATCTCTCATTCTGGGGAAAATTTTTGGATGTTTAAATATATTACCCAATTCAGTGAAGTCCAACTGGCCAACAATGCAAATATCACACATGTTTTAATAATTAACTTTAAATACCTATCAATAATGTTAGACTTAATTGATCAGACGCCAGTGTGCTGAATGCCCAGACTGTCTATTTAAAGGTTTTTGTCGAACGCTATCAAGGGAATCTATTGGATTCTGAAATATTTCCATTGTTTTTTACAACCAAAATAAAATCTTTATATTGGTCAAATGAAATTTTGATTTGGTCTGTTGCAAAGTCAACTGGAAGTATTAAAAACAATATTTATTCAATGAGTACAAAGTTGACACAGAAAAGGAGATAACTCTTTGACATTATGCATTTCTGTAAAAAAATCTGTCATCATCCTAACTGTAATCATGATATTTGCTTTACTTAGATGTCTCACCAAGTCGTGCTAACATCACTGAGGCTGTATCTGAGGCACTGGCTAAACAATCAGGTGGGAAACTGTTGCTTTATGTACTCTGCTTTATATATCACTTCATCTGTACAAAATTCTTGTCTGACACAATAAGATAATAAATTGAACAGTAACTCCATTGACAGTTATTTTATTTCTACAACGTTTCGACAGTTACATACTGTCTTCTTCAGGTATAGATTGGAAAATCTTTCACACTAAATTTTATTGTGTTAATAATCTAATTTGGTCCTTTGAGAGCAATTATGGGACTTTAAAGTATACCAGTGGTAGGTTTGAGGGTCATGACCGGCTTAGTTATTCACACACAGTTTTGGATGCTTTAAACAAAATTGTGAAATAAACCCGTTGAAAATATTCTATGATTTATCAAAAAATACTGACATTTTGATATTCAGTGAGACTCATTCAATGAATTTTGTACACATGAAGTATATATAGTTATATGTGTAAAGTCAAATAGACTTTTGTATCATTATATTAGTTTTAATGGTCTTATTTATCCTCGCCACCGGATAATCCATATGGGCGAGGCCCCCAGAAGAGTATTAGTACTTTTAGTTTTTGGGGGATAGTGCACAATACAGAAGATGCCCCAATTCCAGAAGCATCCCTGGTTCTTTTACATGCCAGTGTATAGCACCATACATGGGACCTCGGTTTAAAGTCTCATCCGAAAGACTATTAGTAATTTTAGTTGGCCAGCCCGGGATTCGAACCCACATTATATTAGCAAACATGAACACATATTTATGTTCAGTTTTATTCAAGTCAAGAGAAAATGTACCTATTTATATTTTATTATATTTATATATTATTTATAAGCATGCATTTTACATATTTATCATATGCACATTGAAAGATATTTGTCATGGTATTTTGGGACAGCCCACTTATTTGATACATATATGTTGCCGGCTTAGAATGAGAAGGTTGTAACTACAAAATCAATATTTTGAGAAAACATTAGAAACCTGTCTGAAAATTACTCTTTACCTATAGATGGTAAAACAAACTGTTTACACGTCAGTTTGGCCAACATGACAAATTTATTTTTCATGACAATAGGCTCATAGGAAGCTCATTATAATGTAGATTTCAAATATATTACAGTCCTATAAGGTCGTAAGTAGTAGTTATAACACCTTCTAATTCTAAGCCAGCGATGTGTATTAGATATTTCAAGCACATGTATACAATGTTGAGGGATGTTTGAAACCAGGGTATTGTGTTTGCGTTTTATCTTTGCCTCCGAAACATCACTTTCTCTATATGTCACAGCTTTTTATCTTCTACTATGCAAATTACATCACAATCATACTGTTCCTCATCAGTAAGGGTTACTCCTTTTATTTATTATTTTTCAGATGCAATTTTAGTTGAATTTTTGTATTGTGTAAAATCAAAAATCAACATGAATGCCTTGATATTGTGGCACATGTACATTTATATTGTTGAACTGTTAGTGCTTTCAAAGTGTTCAATTCGATTAAAGTATTGGTAATGCAAAGCCTAGGTAGACAATATACATTGTATTCAATCTGAGCAGTTGTTAACTGGTTATATAGTTCAGCTATGCCTTAAATTAATCATGTCAACATCGTTGCTTTGATTAAATCTTAAAATCATGAAATATGACCTACAATATCTATATAATCACAGCTCGAGAATCTTGGCAGAGTGGAAGTCTAGGGAGTCTCGACGAAAAGCGTTCATCGATTGGATCCCATATATCACATGATAAAAGGGCCTCACTGGAGTCCTTATTTGGCAAACATTCGTCTAGGGACTCTAAACATTCGTCCAGGGACTCCGTTGGCTCCGTAGAGAAAGGTTACAAGCATGGCTCGAAATATAGAAATGCTCAACTTTTACTATGTATCAGTTCTTTTCACTGACATATTCAAACCAAAACATGCATCGTTCTTCAAAACTAATCTATTGTTCTTTCTTTAATTGCTAAACTTTAAGTTATAACCATTTAGCTATTTCAATTATCTTGACAATAGCATCTTGAAAGGTTTTGTCCTTTAAACTGAATGTTTGTTATGCGTTAGAACCGATTTGAATGCTTGCTTTGTGCCTAAGAACAAATTGGAATGTTCATTGCCAATTGGCTGCTATGCCTAAGCCCTTATAATAAGGAACCAATTAGTATGCTTGTTACTGTTGATAGGGAATGCTCCTAGAATGCAACAAGGAATTGTTGTAGTCAGTGTGATGCATGGTACCTAAATACAACCTATGAGAATGAAAATAATGTCTTAGGTTATATTACGCTGGGGTTCTACAATTCCGGAACAATCCGGATTTCCGGATTAGCTGCATGAGGAAGAGTTATCAGTTCTGCAAAAAATAAAAGTTATTTGAAGTTCCTTGGACTGTATTTCAGCTATAAAACAATGTTTGAGTCATAAATAAGGGATCAGGATGTGTGCAAATGGCATCCAAAAGAGACTTGCGTCTAGTTTTCAGGATTGGACACTATACCTTAGTAGAACCCCTGAATTATTGTGAATACAATGCTTGGTCTTTGCTTGCAATATTAGTTTTTGTGTCCCTGTTACAAGTGATAACATTATGTTGCTGGTAATTCTTTGTAGCATGTTACTCGTAGATGCTTAGTGATTCCATTCAACAATAATTATTGAGCAATACAAAAACTTACTGTGCATTTCAGAATGTCAATAACATTTTCAAGTGTCATAGAATGTTCATGATACCAGTATTTTTGATATGCTATAATAGCATTCTAGGCCATGACATACCAAAGTCATTAACAATGGTACTAGTAGATCAATTCTCCTTTGCTTAACCTTGAGCATAGTTAGTTCCAGGTAAGTGCTGGTTTGCCTGGTGTCAGAATCATGTTACTTAGATTATTGTATAATTTGGCTCCATATGACTGAAATACTGTCAAGACCAATGGGTCCGACTTAAACAGACAAAAAGGGTACTGGTATATCTCCTTTGCTTGACACTGAGCATAGTTAGATACAGGTAACGGATGGTTCACCTGATTTCCGAATAATTTTACAGCATGGAAAGTCTTCATATGATGAAATAATGTCGAGACCAAAATGATGGGACTTAAAAAAGGCAAAATGAATTGAAATATTACCCTGGATTGGTTTTATCTGCCCTATTTCTGTTCTGAAAAAAAAAACCCGATTGTTTGATGACTAATGATGATTAATGGCATACGCATGTTGTAGTTGCAACTTTTTATGAGTGTAATGACATGATCAAACACCTCGTGTTAGATATAGCATTAAAATATTTCATGTCTTGCGATAGTTAGTTCTCACTGCATCGTGTCTTGTTTCAGCATGCAAAAATATTCACATTTTTATGCCTTTGTTTCTTGAAGATATTTTTATAGAATTATTTCTAATTTTGTACCCATGCTTCTTAAGTTTTACAAAATTGTGCTAAAATGATAGATAATGTGCTGTTAAAGATAATTGCCATGTGATTAAAGACAATTTAATAGGCCTTTAGTTATTTTTAAATTACCAGTTTGTATGTACAGTAAATTTTATTTTCAGTACTTAACGTTAAATTTTTAAAAAGATAAATATTTTGCTTATTAACTATCACTCAGTTTATGTTTATTTCACTTTATAATTCTTGTTATTTATTTGTTGTGTGCATATGTGTTGTCATGACAATGGATTGTCTTTAATTGATTATTCCTCCCAAAAATATTTTATGAAATTAGAAAAAGAATTCTGGTTTAAATAAGACATGGAACAAAGCATATATTAAGAGTGTCTATTTTGTCATGAAAAAAATAACACAATTTAGTTTTACAAATTTTGAAAATCATTTAATGATCGTTATTATGAAGTGCGATGAAATAAAAGTTTAGGGACAATCTATTGTATGTGTGTATTGCAGTGCTCAGTACCAGTCTACAGAGTAATGATGCTTCAAATAGTCACATGACCGCCCTCGATAGAATTGCCTTTGGTAATTTGTTTCCAACACCTTGTATATTCTGTAGTGTTTTACATGTATATCATTTATTGTTGCTTTCACAATTTGTACTGGCTTCTCGGTAAGAGTATTTTCCATGGGCGCTTTTGGGATGTCAGTTTAGTTCCTGGCCATGGCATATAAATAAAACTAAGAGTATAATGGCATTCATTACAGATGCAACACCATCCGACATCACCATCTAATCAAACTCTTTACAGGGTTGAAAGTTCTGGATATTGAGAAAATTTGAGTTGGGTCATTTGAAATTTTATTTGCTGATTTCTATCTAGAGAAAGCTTTATATTTGAATCAGAGTTTGGCACCCAAATTATTTGCATTATGCTGTCAGACCTTTCATTATATCTTCTGCATTATAGAAAGGATATATATTTTTATGAACTGTTGTCTGAAGCGTTAAGATTCATATATGAATTACATGATGCATGCATGAATTGTGATATTTCCAAACGATAATGCATGATATACAGTGCCCACCAAAAATATGGATACAGAGAGTTTTCCCCCATTTACTTGCCTGTATAACACTACTTGCAGAACAGAGAAGCAACAATGTTTTTGAAGACCAGGAACTTTTTTTTTATTTAGTGTAAAGACAATACATTGATTGGTACCCTAGATGGAAAATACTAAGTTTCTTTGCCTGCTTTGAACGACAACATGATCATATAATATGGCAAATTAAGCCCCTTGAACCCCATAGTTTATTTTTAAATCAGAAAATGTTCATCTTTCTATCTGTCACATTTTTTACTCCTTCATTAACTGTTTTTTTTTCAGAAATTGCAAACATTGTTTCCGTCTGACCAAAAGATATGGAATAATTAAACCAATTATAATTCTGCATCTGTCAAAAAGTGTATCCATATTTTTGGTGGGCACTGTAATTAAATCACATATTATGCCAGCAAACATAATTGCTCACTATGCTATATTATAATATATATGCAAACGATACCATACACATATATAAATACATGTACTCACATTTATTTAAAAATAAAATCTAAACTTACCGACTATATATAAAAATAAAATACAAATATTTAAACGTCCCTTCTTAAACATGCTGAAGCTACAATTTTGGGAGTTTTGCATCATTATAATCATAAAAATGAGTGACATATTTCTGCTTTAACAGTTCAGTAGATTTCATTGACTAGTATGTAGTATTGACAAGTTTCACATAGACTGGTATAGGCAAGGGTGTAGAAATGAGTGGAAAGGAAAATATGCCTGTTATTTTAACATGCTTGTTCTTATTTTGCAATTTTTATCATTGTTACTTGAAGGAAGATTTCAAACCAACCACATACTTTTGAAGATCAGGGTACTGTTTTAACCACGCATCTACAGAAATCTTAAACTTACAATCAAATTTGAATTATTTATAAACAATACTTGTGTATTTATCAAGTTACGTAAATGGAGCTGCCATTCTGATAAATATTCAGTTAATGAATTCATGCAAACACTACATGTCCCGAGTTTGCTGTTATTACAGAATTATAAAGAATTTAAATTTGAACATTAAGTTTACGATTTCCTTAAGTGCTTTGATAAAACAGTACCCAGGTGGCTTCATGAAAACATTTCTACACCCCGGGTTAGGTACCTTCTTTTTGCTTTTCCCTCCATGTTTATTGTATTGGGTCCAATGGATGGTAGTTTACAACTATTTAGACGAGTATTTGTATTTCATAAGTTGAACAAAGCACTAACGGTTAGATTTATATATTTTCCATTTTCAGGCGATACCTTACAACCAACAGTGTTCAAAGCCAAAGGTTCACCAGTGGATTCTGGTACTGCCACACCCGAAATTGGTAGTGGTATAGTGAGCCGTCGTATGTTACATGAACCCTCGGAGATGGTTAAAGATGGTATCAATGCCTTGGCTTCAGGAAGTAATCTTCAGAATGAGGAGGTAGAAAAGATGAGTAGCGTACTACCCACCATGTGGCTCGGTGCACAAAGTGGCAGGTACGTTTGAGACAGACCATCTGTTACTTTAACAACTTTGAGATTTAATTTTGTTGAAGCATCTACTGATATGGACGCATATAGCGTTGTACCTGTCCGTTTGTCCTTCTGTTTGTCTGTTATAAACTATTGAAACTCAAATATTTTTGAAGTCCATCAATGCATTGCTTTCAAACTTGGCATACTTGTTTCCAATCATCTACACATTACATTATCAAAGCCATGTAACACTATCAAACATTTAAACAGAATTATAGCCCCTGAATCACTCTGCTATTTGTAACAAACAAGGCTTCCAACATATTATAAGCGTTTACTGAACAGAGTCTTGTTTTAATATTCAATTTTATCAATAACAAATTCAACAATTTAACTGAAAATGATGATTTAACACATAAATTGATTCAGGGTGTTTCATTATTTTTGAATTGTCATTAAATTCAAAGTTTAGTAATTTTATTTACCATTACTTCTGTTGCTTACATTTTTGTAATTTCACAATGTTCACACAGATCTATGAGAGCATTTCCAATTAGTAAAGTTGATAGATTACTTTTTTCTCACCCAAACGATCCAAGCCAATGAATTGGGTTACAAGGACGTTGATTTATTTCTTGTTATTATTTCAGTTTGTATGTTCATTCGTCTGTGTCTCAATGGAGAAGATGTTTACATTCTGTAAAACTGAGAGATTCTATTCTCAACATAGAGTAAGTACCCATACATATGCAGGTTTTTAGTCCCCTCCCTAGTAGGAGACTATAGGTTTGCCCTCCACCCATCAGTCCAGACACAACAGTAATACTTAGGTGGCTACTTTGTATGGACAAACCAGTTGATAATAGTTGAATCAAAAGTAGAATTTTCTTTTAAATGGCCACAGTTAGACTTGAATTTTAAGGAATAATACTTTTTATTTCTGTTCAGATGACAAATACTGTATAGGCATAACATTAGGAAAGGGAATGTACTCCTTCTTTACTCTGAACACATTGTGTTCTGATTGAATTGTCTCCCTTTGTTCAAATGCATTAAAATCCCAGATGCTCATTTTGTCTGCCTTTCACTTCTATTCTATTATTTTCCCTCTTTATTAACCCACTTGTTTGTTCAGAATTTCTGAATTTCTCCAGTCTATTGCTAAATGATGATCCAATTATAATATTATTTGACAATCCTAAATCCAGTAAAGCATTATTGTGCCATTTATTTTCCCTAGATTGTATTAGGAAAGTTCCTAATAAAAGCCTCCCCGTTCTGATATAGAATTACTATTTCCCCGGATTTTCCTAGACGTGCAATCATTGTGTTTATGATTTGGTTGTAAGCAGTATACTGTACAGTGTATAAGTTGCTGAGTTTGCAACATGGAAATATTTTAGAATTTTGTTTATTTAAAAAAAATCCCAAATTCTCGAAAATTAATATTCTGTTTATCTTAAATGTTGGTCTACTGTAAAAATGCTACCAAGAAACCAGATAGTTGCTATATAAGTATTTTTGGTCAATAAATGAGTGAAATGAAAAAAGTAAAAAAAATTGATTGAAAAAATATCCCAACTTTACAGTGAATATGGGGTTGTAAATATCTGATGTGCATTATGAGAAAGTATTCATAGGAAGTTAGAAGTAGGGAATTAAGATAATACAGTAGATGCTGTGACCTGTTGAGAAATGTTGAGAAATGTTAAGAAATCAATGGATGATGTTCAATAGATTTAACTCAGGAAATTCAATGCAATCTGGCTTTTCCACACTACCGGTAATCCTTCGTTCCCAAACAATTTTTACAGTTATCCGTGTGACCAATCAGATTATTATAAAGTTCAACTTTATTCAACTTCATCATTTATTGCTATTGAAAGAACATGTAAAATCTTATCACTGTATGACTTATTGCCATACTATGTAATTCAATGTGTATGCCTTATTGCAAGTGCCAGAAGTCTTTTTTTTACAAATTACTTTCTCTTGATGAGATTTTTTGAAGTAATACTGGTACATGAACTCAGTCTTTTGATTCTTGCTTTCTTGAGTACACAAATGTCATACTTTCTCTCAAGTTGATGAGATGTTTTTACAAAGTAATTCCTGACCTTTCCAGGTTTCCGCTAAATGTCACTGTATTTAATTCCTCTTATAAACTTGTTTTTCTGAGAGATGCCGGAAGGCTGTGTGACAAGAGGTTGCTGAGTAATATACTGTGTCGATTTATTATCTCTTCCATAAATTGTGCCGTAGAAAAAATTGGCAAAATTGCCTCAGAATACATAGAGACATTTTGTAAATGTTATTTTTCCGGGTTTTCGTAAAATGTTATTTCCCCGGAAGATAACTTCCTGATTGTGGCAGCAGCTTGTTTGTACATGGCTTGTTTGTTTTATGTCCCTCCGGCTGTAGGCTGATTGCGTAATCATCTTCAGAAAAACTCGTTTTATTCTCCCAAGAACCCATTATCCGAATTAACTGCACAAATTTGTTGCCTTTAATTCATTTTCTGTTTTCAATAATTACAAAATAATGCCATAAATTGGATTTTAATCAGTCTTTGTATTAAATTAAATCCTGAGAAATGAATATTGAAGGCCACTTTAAAATGATTATGGAAATGCCAATCTGTTTGGCTGCAGATACTTGGAAGTTGTAAAGTGTTGTTTGTTGGGTATTATTGTTTCCTGTTGCATGTTAGATAACTGTTGTCCATGTAAACAGGTGGCATATAAATACATTTATCAGACCCAGGCATCTGTTTTAACCAGTGATGACTATAGGTTGACCTTCACCTGTGTCCATCCATCTCAGAACTGGCTGTGGGGGTCATTATGAAAAGCTATATTTGGATTCAGCTGCTGGTGGGCACAGGTAACTGGTGTCATTGATAAAGACAATTGGGAAAAAAATGGAAAAATTTCCAAAAAAAATTGTTTTTCCTTTCTTTTTTTTGTTTTTAACGATAATGTTACCTGTGCTTATGGGGTTAAGTCAAACAAAAGAGGGACCAACAGAAAACTCTACAGAGTTCTTTGGAAAGAATGTTCACCCATTATTTCTGTCTGTCAAAAAATCTTGATCATAACATAACTTAAACATTTCCAAGCTAGGTTAATGAAGCATAGTTAGTGGGATATAAATCCCCAGCAGGGTGTGACCTCACAGAAATGAATACCTCACAGAAATGAATATATTCCTCATATTAAGAAACATGTATTAATTGGATGTGTAAAGGGCAAGGAAAAGGTTATGTTGGTTGTACCATACTATATTTTGGAACTACCTGCGGAACAATCGACCAATAATTACATAATGCACTATGTTTAATATATATTTTCACTTTTTCAGACATGTGAAAGGACGAGTATTAGTTGCTCTGGCAGATGGGACGGTTGCAATATTCCATAGAGATACAGGTTATACTTTATTACACTATATATTATGTTAATCATGAACAAATCTCTACAACTTACATAATAATCGTCATTATCCCTACTAAGTCTTGAAATAAAGAGAAAAGAGAAGCCATTTTTATGCTAAGCATCAAGTAAAGGGAATTTATTTCATTTTTGGAGTGAACCCCTAATTATGTCTTCCATGATTATTATTTTGTGCTGAACATCTGTCTGTATGTTTTTCCATCTGGATGACTGGATGAATGTCACAAAATTTTTTGCGATTGTTCAAGTTAAACATTTGTAGGAGTTAAATGAAACTTTACATGAATACTCTGTACCAAGCCTTGTTTTGCATGTTGTTAGGAAGTTTAGGTCATTCGATTTTTGCTGGAGTTATGGCCCTTTGTCTGAGGCATATGTTTTTGTGTCAAAAACCCATCTTGTTTCATCATTGAGTGAACCCTTAATAGTATTCTTATTTTGAAGTGCTTTATTTATTCTCTTTAATAACTGCATTAATTTCCTAAGCTTTCACAAATTCAAACTGAAACAGGATATTACAACGTCATATATTCACATCACAAGTGTCTAAAAACACGCTATAGACACATTTTATTAAAATGCCTGTTAACCGACTTTTTGAACGAAAATTTGTCTCATGTATTTTTTTACATCAAATTTGAAACCAAATTAGATTTTGTAGTTGTATAACATTTCTCAGACGTGACATTTAACATCAATGTTTTGTCTGAAATTGAGATGTTTGTATATCGGTGGCTTAGAATGAGTAGGTCGTTAGTAATACTTGTGACCTTATAAGACTGACACATATTTAAAATCAGCATCACAATGCGCTTCTTATGAGCTTATTTTCATGAAAATCAGAATTTGTCATGTTGACCAAACTGAATTTGAAACAGTTTGTTTTAAAATTTATATAATTATGTAAGGATAGAGTAATTTTGGACAGTTTTTTCTTGTTTTCTCAAAATATATTTTATACAACCTTCTCATTCTAAGCCATGGATATGCTATTTTAAAGGTGGGATGCCATTATATTTATACTATTTCGAAGGAAAATACCACTATATATTCATGCTATTGACTCAACAGAAAAATTCAGTGATTTCAAACAGCTTTAATGCTGTCAGGGACATATAAGAAAATTACGCTCGTCCTTTATAATAAAAATAAAAATTCTCAATACTAGTAAAGGCTATATGTGGTTTTTAAGAGGGAAACGATTTTCATATATTGAGACATTGATTTTGTGCTGGATGTCTGTCTGGATAGATGTAACACAATTTGTATGCCCTAGTTCTCCGTAAACTATTGGTCAGATTTCAATGAAACTTGACATGAATAATTGGTATTTAACTTTGTTGTGCATTTGTCAGAATTTTGTTTTCTGATATCAGATTGATATCATATATTATGAGTTAAATAGTGCAGGGGTGTCTATTTTTCTGATTCATCCGGGATTCCGTATTCATTGTTCCTGAAAGAGCAAAGCCATATGACTAAAAAGAAAAATTATTTGAAGAAAATATCTTACGAAATGAAAAAGCTATGGTGAAATTTGTTTGCTCTGTCGAATTTTCTTTATTAAAAACTTGACTTTATTGTGAAATAATGTTGTTAACCTTGTTGACCTCTTGTTTGGCAAATATGTTTGGTCGCAAACAATGTTTCTGATTTTAAATTTGGTCCTATTGACATTGAATTTCTTGGTTGTTATTGTTTTTATGGTTTGAATTTGTTTTTCATTGAGCAGACGGACAATGGGATTTACAGAACTACCATCTACTAGATCTAGGGAAGCCACACCATTCCATACGTTGTATGTCTGTGATCGCTACTAAATATGTCTGGTGTGGATATCGTAATAAGATACACGTCGTCGATCCACAATCCATGACCATTACAGTAAGTTGCTTTCATATTTCAATATAGCACTAATTATGCCCCCCCCCCCCTGGTCTTTGATGAGGGGGTATATTGCTTTGCACAATCATGTCTGTTGGTTGTAAGTTGGTCAGTAGTCAGTAGACCAAATGGTTTCTATTCCAATAACATAGTAAGTTGCTTTCATATTTTTAGATGCATATCGATAAGGGGACAAATGTGTGGTAAAAATGTGTTTATCATATAGATTTATTTTGTGGTCGAGATCGTCCATGAAATCCAGGAAATTAGATCCCCCTCTAAAACTAATGATTTTACAGTATCATGAAACTCTATACAAAACACAAGATAAAAGATTAACACCACCTTCGCTTTAAGATAGCTTTAAGCGTTATGTTCCTGGTAGCATAACACTGAATTGTTGATCTATAAAAAGGGTTAGAGACAAACTCACCTCTGGATATCAATGGCTTAGAACAAGAAGGTCGTAACTACCAAATCGATATATTGAGAAAACAAGAGAAAACTGTCTGTAATTTACTCTTTACCTATGGGAAAACACGTTTTTAAAACTTCATTTTGGTCAACATGACAATTTCTGATTATCATGAAAATAGGCTCATAAGAAGCGCCTTGTGATGCTTATTCTAAATATGTATGAATCTTAAAAGGTCGTAAGTGGCACTTACGACCTTCTCATTCTAAGCCATCGATATAATCCCGACTGCTCATTTTTGTCCACCTAACCTGGTAATTGTGTCCTACATTCCTACAATAATTGTGTATTGTTGATCAACTCAACGACATGTCTGGTGATATGTTGATCTACTGTAAAATCATTAATTTTCATGGGGGATTTAATTTTTGTGGATTTCGTGGTTCACCTCAACCACGAACTTAAATCCCAACAATCATTAATTTTAATTCATGTTTTATTACCTAAAATGCAAAATCCACAAATTCAAGTTCCACCGAAATTGTACAAAACCACGAAATTTTGTTCCAACGAAATTTAACGATTTTACAGTATATATAGAACATGAATCCCAGACCTAGGCTTATACAACCACCATTCTATCACAGATAATGTAGGAATGTAGGCGTCGGGTCATTTACGGTATCATGATCCAAGCTTTGATCATACACTGTCTGGTCACTAAAACGTTGAGTCTAGCCTGTCATAACCCCCGTGGACATATTGTTCCTACAGAAATGTAGTTAATGCTGTGAACTTTGTATACACATATAATGTCCTGAAAGTGCTTAGTGACAAAGAGCAGTGATTTGACCTGACTCTTGAAGAGTTGAATGATATTGTGGCATATTATTTGAACTCAACTGTCATATAATGTACATACTGATGTGAACTTTGTATAATACTTATAATGTTCTATTTTTGCTCCGTGACTGAGCGCAATGAATCAAATGATTAACATGAAATCTGGATGATTGAATAATACTGCTGACATATTCCTGTGACTTAATAAAGTTCTACATTTGCTCCGAGGTATTGAGCAATGATTTAACATATCGCCAATCTCCCGAAGTGTCTCAATCTGAGCTAAATCCCCTGACAGGGATCTTCTCAGTATTGGCCCAAGAAGACGAAATATTGACTGAGGGTCCTTGTGTTACATTCCATATCAGGTTGGACTCAAAATTTTCTTCACAGAACAGAAACATTGTTCTTAGACTACTTCTGAAAAAGTCTAAGACCTTGAATGTGAGATTTTTTTTAGTTGAAATTTCAATTCAGATTTGAGAAAAATCTCAATTTGAGTTTCTACTTCAGATGCTTCCGAAGATCAAGGCCTGGCTCTTGGAGGGTTGTGCTTTATACAAAATGTCGGAAAGTCTGTCTCAGACTTGTAACATTTTTAATAAATAATGAGGAATTTGCCGAACCTTGACTATGTCTGAGTGCTATAAAATGGTTCTAGGATAAATTTTTATATATGCAAATGACGGTGAATAGCAATATACACTTTTTTATCATGTTATTACGAATATTGATTTGATATTGGGATATTTTTGTGTGTCTGTCTTTAGTGATGGTATTGTTTTTGTCATTAACTATACTGGAAAATTATTTATAAAAGTGCAGGATTTAATTTCAGGGATTTTGTGGATGACCTCAATCACGAAATTAAATCCCTCACAAGTCACAAAGGTCCATCAAAAGTGTACAGATTGCTAATTAATCCATGTTATATAATATGTAAATATAGGTGAATCATGACACTTTTCACGGACCTGTGCCACTAATATTAATAATTTGCTCAGTATCTCACTCAGTCGATTATGTATCCTTGAAATTACGTCCCCATTATGTATCCTTGAAATTACGTCCCGATTATGTATCCTTGAAATTACGTCCCGATTATGTATCCTTGAAATTACGTCCTGATTATGTATCCTTGAAATTACGTCCCGATTATGTATCCTTGAAATTACGTCCTGATTATGTATCCTTGAAATTACGTCCTGATTATGTATCCTTGAAATTACGTCCTGATTATGTATCCTTGAAATTACGTCCTGATTATGTATCCTTGAAATTACGTCCTGATTATGTATCCTTGAAATTACGTCCTGATTATGTATCCTTGAAATTACGTCTCCACAAAAACAAGGAAATTTTGTCCCATTGAAATTAACTGATTTCACAGTAACAGACTGTAACCCCATTGTTTGTATGAGTGCCTTCTTTTTACTTGATTTATTTTATGTTCATTGGGACATTGTAAGGGTTATTGCTGATAGAAACGCTACAATTATTGCTGGAATAGATTAGAATCTCGGGGTTCAACAATTATGGCCAGCAGTGGGTTGGAACCCGCGACTTAATGCAGCCAATACTACTCCCATTATATTTGCTTTGTGAGGTTTTTGTTTAGTGAACCCATGTTATCTTTGTTGTTAATGGGTTAGTTTAATGCCCAGTACTCCGGGAATGTATGAGCTAGTTTCGCAAGCATGTTCCACGTCCGTGCTGTGCATGCTCAAACATGGAGAAAAATAATTGAGCTATTTGTTTGCATTGATTCATTTTATTGTTAGAGTCCTTTTTAGCTCACCTGTCACATAGTAACAAGGTGAGCTTTTGTGATCACTCTTCGTCGGTCCTCCGTCGTCCGTCAACAATTGGCTTGTGTACACTCTAGAGACCACAGTTTTGATCCGATCTTCATTAAACTTGATCAGAATGTTGTACTCTATGAAATCTAGGCCAAGTTCGAAACTGGGTCATGTTGGGTCAAAATCTAGGTCACTAGGTCAAATCTTAGACAAATCTTATGTACACTCTAGATGTCACCAATTTGTTCCAATCTTCATGAAACTTGGTCAGAATGATGTTCCCCATGAAATCTAGGACAAGTTTGGAACTGGGTCATGTGGGGTCAAAAACTAGGTCACTAGGTCAAATCTAAGAAAAACCTTGTGTTCACTCCAGAGGTCGTGGTTTTGATCCAATCATCATGGCACTTGACCAGAATGTTGTTCTCTATGAAATCTAGGCCAACTTTGAAACTGGGTCATGTGGGGTAAAAAACTAGGTAACTAGGTCAAATCTTAGAAAAACCTAGTGTTCACACTAGAGGTCACAATTTTGATCCAATCTTCATGAAACTTGGTCAGAATGTTGTTCTCTATGGAATCTAGGCCAAGTTCAATACTGGGTCATGTGGGGTCAATAACTAGGTCACTAGGTCAAATCTTAGAAAAACCTAGTGTTCACACCAGAGGTCACAATTTTGATCGTATCTTCATGAAACTTGGTCAGAATGTCGTTCTCTATGGAATCTAGACCAAGTTTGAAACTGGGTCATGTGGGGTCAAAAACTAGGTCACTAGACCAAATCTTAGAAAAACCTTGTGTTCACTCCAGAGGTCGTGGTTGTGATCCAATCATCATGAAACTTGGTCAGAATGTTTTTCTTTATGAAATCTAGATCAAGTTTGAAACTGGGTCATGTAGGGTCAAAAACTAGGTCACTAGGTCAAATCTTATAAAAGCATTGTGTTCACTCCAGGGGTCACTGTTTTGATCAAATCTTCATGAAATATGGTCAGAAGGTAGGTTGTACTGATACCTAGACCAATGTGCAACAGGTGAGCGCCCTAGGGCCTTTCAGGCCCTCTTGTTTCAAAGACTATCAAAGGTATTCCCTTGAAACTTAGCATAGTTGTTCACCATCACAAGAGGAGACCATACTGACAACGCTGATTGTCCTGTGAGATTTATTTTAATATTGAGTAATCCGCCCTTGTTACTATCAGAAACTAAAAAGTCGAGCATTCAGCACTCGTAGGTGGTGCTCTTGTCTATTATTGCTTTTTCATGTTGGCGTACATGTATGTGTTATAAACGGTCATATACAAGAATTTAATCATATTTGTGAAACCTGAAAAACTGGTTAAAAGTATTGATAGATGAATTTACAGGTAAATTGGCTCACAAACATAACTGGAGAATTGTCAACAAACTGCTTTAAACCCAAACAAACTATCCAACTAAAAATAACACAAACAAACAGCATATAATGTAAAAAATGGTCAAATTGAATTACAAATGTAAAATGATATCGACTCTTAAGGAAAGGTGGCTTCTTGATTGAGCTAATCAATGTTGTTATATTACTGAGCTTTGTTTGAAGCCTTATAATTGCTCAAGTTTCTAAATGTTTGATCTTTAAAGCCGTCAATTACAAGCTCATCTTTTGTAAGTTCAGATTACTAATACCAAGATTCCTATCCCCCCTCTCTCTGTGTCTCTCTTGTTCTCCATATTAATTACATGATGTTAAGAACCATCGCCTGTAATCAGGAGATAAATTGCCGTATAAAAGATCTCAGATGACATATATTTTATCCTCGGCTTGTTATATTATATATTGATCGGTCGTTTGTATCATCACACTGTTTGCAAGCCTACAGGAAATATTTTATTGATGAAATATTAATTATAATGAAAGGTTTCACTCTTTTTCTTGTTGCTAGGTAATAATGTCGAGCTTGCTGTTTTCTTGTTGCTAGGAAATAATGTCGAGCTTGCTGTCAAGCAAATTGTTTGAAGATCGTCAATGTAGATATGTGTTTTTGCAGACCTTGTATTTTTCAGGCCTTAGCATGATTTCAGGTTTTTTTATCCTGTATTTCCTTCATTGAATATATTGAAAAATAGAGTTGAAACTTGAAATTTTAGACCGGTGACTGATAGTTAATTACTAGGCCTGGTTTGTAACATATGAAATCATTAAACTTGTTAAATTTGTGGCTATTATAATGAAACAATATATAAAGTAAAATCATTTAATTTCTTTGCGACGAAATCTCGTGGTTTTGGTAAAAAGACAATTTTGTTGGGACTTGAATTTGTGGATTTTGTATTTTAGGTAATAAAATATGGGTCAAAATTGATATTCGTTGGGATTAAAGTTCGTGGTTGAGGTGAACCACGAAATCCACGAAAATTAATGATTTTACAGTATAAGATTTAAGAGAGGATATAGGCAACACAGTTGGGCATGTCAGGCCTTGTCTTAAAGTTTGGAAAGCGCATCATAATAAAAATAGGTGATGTTCCATAGCTTGTACACTCTGCAATATTGTATTGATAATTTCCCCTTTAGTTTACTGTAAAATCATTTATTTTCGTTGGGGATTAAAGTTTGTGAAATTTGTGGTTCACCTTAAACCACAAATTCAATTCCCAAGGAACACTCATTTTGGCCCTTGTATTTATTACATGAAATGCAAAATCCACGAATCCTCTTCCCATCAAAACGGTCTTTTTTTAACAAAACCACAATATTTTGTAAATTATTTTACAGTATTTCGCAATAATTTAATAAATCTTCAATGTGAATCATTCAATTTGACATTGAAAGTTTTTCATCATGATGTTTGGCCTTGGATAGTGAAAAACAGCTCCTTGGAAATATGCTTGAACAAATGTTTTTGATTGACGTCACATATGAAATATTGTGACGACTATAATATTGTTGACCTCGTGAAACCTGATTTGACTCCATTGAAGTTAATGCAGAAGATTTTTTCTGACATTTTCTGCAGTCTTTGATAAATTCGCCCACAAAATGAATGATAATGCTTGAGTATGTTTCATTGTACTGGAGGAAGAAAAAGACATGAAAAATAATGTAGTCTCTTTGTTACATTGTTTCATGTACTTAACAATTATAATACAGTAATGCGGTCGCCAAAGTAGGTTGGAAAACTCTGAATTCTTGGTTTATTATGGTAATTACATTGTTTAATGTCTTTCAAGTCTCAAATTTGTTTTTATTTGTAATTTGTAACCAGTAATATTTACATTGTACATCATTAGTTTTGCTTGTTATTCATCTAAATGTCAATTAGGTTGGTATATTACGTCACATATCTGTGAAAATTATAACATTGTGGGCAAGCATTACGTCACATATCTGTGAACATTATGTGAGCATTGCCAAGCATTACGTCAAATATCTGTGAACATTACGTGGGCAAGGTCCTTCAGCAGGGGTTTGATATTTACAGTTATTATTGAAATATAATATCAATAGATTCTTAAGTACATAATTATAGATTGACTAGATACGTAGTTGCTGTCCCTAGTTGCTATGGTTACGTAATTACTGTTATGATATTGAAATATACTGTTTGAACAGTTATGATGATTTCTCTTTGATTCCAGTAATATACATGTACCACACTAAATATCAATTCTGTTGAAACAGCATTTTCTGTTTGTATTTTTTCTAGCCCCCCCCCCCCCCCCTCCCCTTCTTCAACCTCGTTTGAAGGAGATGACTTGAAGCACTGATATAACCTTAATGCATGTGTGCAAAGGATTATACCACTGTTGTTAATTTGTTATTTGGTTGTTGTATAACACATTTATTATTGTTTTTTATTTGTTATTTACAGAAAAGCTTTGATGCACATCCGAGAAAAGAAAGTCAAGTACGACAGTTAGCATGGGTTGGTGATGGTGTATGGGTATCGATACGTTTAGATAGTACGCTACGATTATACCATGCTTATACTCACCAACATCTACAAGATGTCGATATTGAACCGTATGTTAGTAAAATGTTAGGTATGTTGTTGACCGTTATATTATTTTTGTTGTTCCTGTAACAACATTTTCAGAGATACACCATTTCTGAGATACATGTTTGGCGCATGTTTGGAGAGTTCTGCTCTACATGTCAGAAACTGTGGTCTGGAGGTTGTTAAGAATGCATGCTTTGAGCTTGAGAGGACCTAGGTTTGATCCTCATCGCGCCATTGCTTAATTTTTATGAATCAAAATGCCGCCTTTATCTTGGTGTATGGTTTTGTAGTGCAGATAACGGAGGAACAATTTATATATTCAAATATATGCAAGTACATGTATATTTAAGTCCTGCAGACAACGGAAAAAGACTTTTGTCTTCTGCTGAAAATTGTACTCTGTCATATACTGAAAAAAAACAAATGTACTAGGAACAGTAGCATTTTTATTAGTCTATGGGTAAATTTAAAATGGCTTAAAGTGGCTTCAAGTGGCTTTATGACCATTGATTAGATTATTGTAGATGTGTAAGTGTCGCTGGTTGGTGTTTTCCTCACACCTATATCTCTGAGCCAGACAAATCTTAGTCACTTAGGAATAGTCTGATAGTCTGCTCCTTACAAAATGTGATGTAACTGTACACTTTTCTTTAACAGTTCTTTTAACCGGTTTCAGTCTGCTCTCGTACAAAATTTGATGTAATTTTATTTTTCTTAACCCATATTAGTCTGCTCTCATCTTTTGTGTTGTATAATTTTCTGGTAATGGCTCTTTAAACCGATTTAAGACATTTTTCTGTCTGATGCTATAAATAGTATAATCTTGATATATTATTGGCAAGTCTGTTACGTTAATTATGTCTCAATTTTAAGTAACAGGTGCTTGACAATATCAGAAAGTAATAAAAGTAATGAAAAAGTTGAAAATGTCTGTTTCCTTTCTCAAGGTGTCCATTGAGTGCACATGTCCTTTTCAGGATAATTTGTTGAAAATTTTACTTTAAGAATTGAACTTTATATTTATCCTGGCTAGACAAACAGGCAGATAGGCAGACAATTGATATTTATGGACTTTGACGGATCATTTTATGAGCTAACATTAAACAGAATTAATAAAGTCATTTATAAGATTAAAACTTGATACAGACGAGTTATAATTCCTAAAATTTCTACATTTTCGAGTTATAACTCGTTGAAAAATCCCACATTTTTTAGTTATATGTCCTTAAATTTCCCAGTTTTCAAGTTTTTAATTCCTTGAATTTCCTATATTTTCAGAAGTAAAATTTCTATATTTTCCACATTTTCAAATTATTATTCCTAAAATTTTCGAGTTATAAACCTTTAATTTCAAAATTTTTGAGTTATAATTCCTAAATTTTTCACATTTTTTAGTTATTATTCCAAAAATTTCAAAATTTTTGAGTTGTAATTTCTAAAACTTGCCACACTTAGGAGTTATAAGTCCTAAAATTTCCACATTTTCGAGTTCAAATTCCTTGAATTTCCCCTCAATTTTGAGTTTTAATTCCTAGAATTTTCTCTCTTTTTCAGGTACTGGTAAACTTGGCTTCTCATTTGTACGAATAACTTCCATGCTGATCTCTTGTAATCGTCTCTGGATCGGAACAGGAAATGGTGTCATCATTTCAGTGCCACTCTCGGAGAGTAAGTAACGGTATATTCCACCCCCCCTAACGGTATTCGTTGGAATTGGATTGAATTTTTCTTCATGAAATGGCTACTAGCTGATAAAATAGATATGGCATGGTGGCTGAGTTGATAAAGCTTTTGGTTACCGATCCACCTGTCCCTGGTTCAAATCTCGCTCTGAGCAACGAAAATTTCAGAAATATTTTTCAGTGATTCCCACGTGATAAAGATGAACTTAGTTACCCAGATGTGGTATTGCTGTAACACAAGCCTTATTTAGAAAGAACTTGTGTATTGGGGTCATTGGCCAATGAAGCTTGTTAAAAACAGAATTTCCATGCTTTAATGACTCAGTAAAATGCGAACAAACAAGCAGTTATAAATTAAGTTTATTTGCGTTTTAATTCCACCCGTGTGTTCTTCAAGCTGTTTGTCAGGTTTTATGACATGTTTGAACTTAAAAGGACTAATTGTTATATGAACTTTTAGCAATATTACAGATTGTTTTTAATGAATGCGAAAACCAACAGACAGAGTGTTTAATTTCAAATCAACTAAATACTGTTACATTGCTTTTGGCCTTCACCTTTAAGCAACAAATATGACATTTCATTGGTTACTTTAGTGGCTGACATTTCAAATTCTAGCTAATGTCAGGGACTAGTCTGTCTAACACACTCTATGTTTATGAAGATAAAACCTCAATCTACTCTTTTCTCTTAGAATTATTTCCCTTTGCACCTTCAAACATAGATAATCAAGCCCAGAATAAAAGCTAGCTTAAATTGAAAAAAAGTTATGCTATTTGATAGATAAGATATTTCAAATTCTAGCTAATGTCAGGGACTTGTAACGTTACCCGAGGTATCATGGTTACAGTGAAAGTAAGGTAACACAAGCTCAATGCCATGTTGTTCATCTCATGTTGAATGAAATGGTAGAATGTTGTGGCATTAAGTTCTCATCTATAAATTAATGGTGTTTTGAATAGGTTAAGAAACTGAAGGACTCTTCATTTGATGCATATTGAAATTTTGGAGTTTTACCTAAAATAATTTTTTGGGTGATGTGATATTAATATGTATTGTAATTATGCTTCTGTTTGGTATTTTCCCCATCATTTATTGATACAAGAGGCACATAATGATTGTCCTGTGTGGTTGTAAATCTGTCCCATTGAGAATATTGAATAAAACTTTCAATTTTTTGGAAACTGACATATCAAGGCTTTGCTTCAAAGTTGATATACTTGTTTACCAACATAAGTACCTTTAATACATTGTCAACCCCATGTAACCATACCAATTATTTCAACAGAATTATGGCTCCTAGTTGACTTAAGTTAGCTAGTTATTATGGACATTGCTTCCATCAGAAAGCAGGCTAGCTTGTTTTATCCTTATTTATTAGTTTTACCATGAACTCGATCTTCATTGATAAAATATCCTGGTTATTAATTCTATCCCTGTACAATGTTTTCTCATAATGTTGGTATAATGTCCTTGTCCTTGGGTAATAATGTACAACATATATCACACTGAATACAGATTTAGATTCCATAGAAATCTAGATCAAATAACAGTAAATACAGGGTGTTCGAAAAGTTTTTCTCTCAATATTTTGGTTTCAATAACTGTTTTTTCAGGCATCAGAAAAAATGTCTCCGTAGCGCAGTTGTTACTGGGCTTGGCGTCTAATCTGGTGACCTGAGTTGTAATTCTGGTGGAGACTCATATATATGCCTGCAATATTTTTCAAAAGCTGACTGGCAAATAAAGGCTATATGCTTTGAGTTAAAAATCCCAGAGGGCTCTACCATTGTTGTAATCTTGTTTCAAACACTTAATACAGCTGTTTGAGTAAGATATTAAAATTGTACATGAAAGACTGGGTGCAAAGCTGTGGTTACTACACCAATTTATTTCATAAGGCATGTACCATAGTTTTGCACTGAGTCCTCCACATAGTTTACATAGCTCAGACAAAGTATGAATTTATTTTTTGAGTAGAAACTTTTTAAACACCCTGTATATCACAAAGGTTATGAAAATATTCAATAACAATGCTATGAATTGTATTTTTGAGAACAGACTTTATTAACACCCTGTATGTCAATTATTCACCTTCTTTATGAAGAGTATTCAGTAAAAAAGATGCTGTGTCATTTCAGACAACAAGCAGACGGTGTCTATGGGTTCATCTGGAGGTCGTCCCGGGGGTCTGGTACGTGTCTATAGTGATAGTAAAACTGATGATGTAACCCCAGCTAGTTTTATTCCATACTGTACGATGGCACAGGCACAGTTGTCTTTCCATGGTCATCGTGATGCTGTCAAATTCTTTGTGGCCGTTCCAGGTAAGTTGTTATATAGTTCATAAAGCATTACATTTTCTTTGTCTTCATTCATCCAACTAGCTATGGATAACAGGATATTCAGTCCCTTTCCATGATTATCAAGATTCTTTTTAGCCATTTCAGGTGAGTTGTTAAAAGCTGAAAATGGAAGCATTATTTTCATTGTCTGGGATATTATAATATTATGTTTCTTTTAGTAAAGAAAAGTATAAATTGTCAACTTTGCTATAGAAACTGAAATCTCAATTTTAGTGGACATGGATATAAGCACCTATGTCTGACCTTTTGTGTGGGTGGCTAGGCTCTGTCCGCTGTCTATTTGTGGCGTTGGATTGTCTGTGTCTGTGTATCAAAATAGAGGACATACAAATACCTCTTCAGACAGACGTAAGCCCTGTTGTGCTGATTTTTGTTTTGCCTACCTGGACAAAACCCTCTTATGCCTTAATAATAATTATTGTATGTCAGAAGTGGCTTTAGTCCTACTTCTCTTCAACCCCCAAGTTTGTAATAATGATTGATTTCTGTCACTTGTTGATGTTAAGTCGAGTGTCAGGTGTTATCTGTTATCGGTGCCATGTAATCAGGAAGTCAGAGAAAAAGCAATTATACAGGTTTTCAGACCTATCCACCTATCCGCTTAGTTTCAGCATTGATGTCGATGTTTTATTCTCAACTGATATCAAAAATCAATCCCATAATTCCTTGTATCTCGTTGATTGCTGTTATTGTTCGCTCATTTATGGTGTTCTTTCATGTTGAAAACGTTATCTCGACAAACATTATGGTTTTACATTTATATATTGAATGTAACTCTTGTAGATAATGAGGTAATAGTAAACATTAATGTTTTACATGTATGGGGAAAATCTGACCTTTCTGAGATGGTATAGCTTGACTGTTTTGACCTGAGCCTGACCTTTATGCAAGAATATATTACAAGGTTCTTGCTTTGAATATATCAATTTCCGCAAGCAAATCGTGCAATATCAGTATTTCAGATTTGTGTTTGTTTTACATCTCGAGGGTCTATGAGATACTCCCTGATTATGAAAACATACAATCGGTGTTGAAAATGTAGACAATATATCGACTGTTAAATTATGCTCATCAATAGGTTTGACTCATGTCAAATTGGCCAACCTATATCTTTAGCTCATCTGAAGACAAGATAATTCTTTATTTGATAATTTGGTAAAGTTTTATGGTTAGGTCAACTTACTGTAAAGCAAGTGACAATTATTATTCAAGACACATATCTATGATATCTATAAGAAGTTCCAGGTAAGTACTTGTAGATAATTAATTCCATTGAATCTGGTTGGATTACTGCCTACCTTATAAGACAGGAACACTTGCTGAAAAATGGCTCTAAAACATGGAAAGAAACCTTATAGTGAGAGTATTGAATATGTTTCATTATTTCATTATTATAAATGTTTGGAGTGAATTGTTATTTTGAGTGAGGCGTGAAAGGTGCAGTTATGTTTTGATTAAACTAAACGTATAGGTGTTACAGTGGTGGGCAATTCAGTTGTTTGTCACCTCAATATATCACATACCTGGAAAGGTCAATTTATTGATGAATTGTATCACTGTTGAATAGTCACTGTCATATAAAACTTGCTAGATTTACTTGATAAGTTCTTCACTTGTCTCCACCCAAGGTGAATCCTATTTTAGTAAAATGCAGCTGACATGTACATGTAAATCATTAGTTTTTCGTGGGGGATTAAATCTCCTTGGTTTCCTGGTTCAGAAACTTTGATTTATTAATAAGCTTTGCGTGTGCCGGTTGGTTGAGTTGCAGATAGAGGACGTGGTGGTCTCTGTCTTTTTAATTTTGTAGGTTAAAAGTAACAAAGGTGGCGAACATTAAAAACTCTGAAGATACAAAACAAGGCCTTGAAACTTGACTTTGTTGCTTAGTTTATTTATTGTTCTCTACTGGTTCTTAGGATGCATTATCACAAGGAAATGTCTGTCTGTGAAGCAAAAAGAAAACCCTTGATGCTGCAAATTTAAACATTGCTGTATTTCTAATGGGTTCTGTCGTAAATCATCGCTTTGCAAGGATTCTGGCATTGTGCTCGCTTGTTTGCAGGGCATTGAACTTTCAAAAACTCTGCACACATAAAAGGAAATGATGCTAATCTCAACATTGCTAGCTATTTCTGATGAGGTCTGTTACAAGCAGCTATTGTATAATGGTTCTGGCATTAAGTTCTCTGGTTCCCATTGGATTTTATCTTTTTCGATCTCAGGGTATTGAACTATGGAGAAACTTTGCACATGTAAAAGCAAAATCTGGCTACTAATTTAAACAATACCTATATCTGATGAAGTCTGAACCATGTTGCTAATTTAAACATTGCCTATATCTGATGAAGTCTGTTATATATATATGGTATTGTTTTGTTGTTGGTACCGAGCTGACTGGTTTCCATTGCATATGAACTGCAGAGAAACTTTGCACATGTAAAAGCAAAATCATACTGTTAATTTAAACATTGCCTATATCTGATGAAGTCTGAACCATTGTTGCTAATATAAACATTGCTTATATCTGATGGAGTCTGTTATGGTATTGTTTTCCATTGCATATGAACTGGTTACCAAGGGGCATTGAACTGTTAAGAAATGTTGCTCATAAAAGGAAAACCATGTTGCTTATTTAAACATTGCCTATTTCTGATGAAGTCTGTTATACATGGTACAATTGTTTATTGGTTCCCATTGCATTTGAACTGTTTGCCAGGGCATTGAACTGTTTGGCTATGTGGAGAAACTCTGTACACATGAAAGCGAAAACATGTTGCTAAATTAAGCATTGTTGCATGCTAATAAGGTCTGTTGTATATGGTATTGTAATGTTGCTGGTCGTTGAACTATTGCCTGACTCTATATTCGTTTATTTGTATACCAATGTTAACATTTGTATTCATGTCAGTTGTTTTGTTGGAAGCAATAACTTATGTTTGATTACAATAAACTGTAACCCTTGGGAGACTAATATAACCAATGAGTTCTCAGCTGTGAATAACTACCACGAGACTTAACCAATGAGTTCCCAGCTGTGAATAACTGTGCTTAACTATTTCTCTGGTATTTATGAACATTGTTAGAAACCTAGAAGACTTTGGAGAAACATTGTTGTCTTGTAGAAAATTAACTAATGTCAGCAGTTTGTGTATGTGCTCTGACAGGTCCAATCATCAGATAGTTCCAGTATATTATAGGGGATTCACGCGCCAAACAATCCAGGTCTGTATTGTCCCACGACGTTGTGATGTAGTCTCCATTGATTTACATCACTTTCTTTGACACAATTTATAGGGAAAAAACAAACAAAAAAAACTTTCTTTGACATAACAACCATGGGTTTTCACTATATTTCTTTTTTTTTTATCCAAATATGTAATGTCATCATTTATGTTATTTCTGCCGCCCATTGGCATTGATTGTAAGAATCCCTGATGTATGTGCGCATTTTTTCATATTATTGAAATGATTGAGTTAGCGACTTGGAAATAATGACAAATCTCACAAATTTTCTAAATTGGCTAAAATTTCCCTCTGTTATAAATTATTGACAACTTTGAGCTCTGTTAAAAATATTTGTAACTCTCAAACATTTCTGCACACCAAATGTCTGAAATTCAAAATCCATAATTTTCTTAACTTAGGCAACTATCCAGTTTTACAGTAACCTTAGGTCTTCAGCTTGTCACAATTTCAAGAATTCCTGTTATACAATAATTATGTAGTGTTCATCAATAATCAATGTCATAAACCACAAGAAACAGGACATTCAGTGAGATATCGTCTTGCCATCTCATTTCCTGTGCCTTCAGTCTGTATCAAGCATCTGTATCAAGCAACACTGAAACTTTCTCATTCTTACAACATTTCCTGTAATAAAACATGTTGTTTTATTACAAAGGATCAGCTGTAGCCGATGTTGCTCGTGAATTATTTGTTGAGAGACTATAAATAGAAGAAATCCAAGAAAATTTCTTCTTTACCAGTAACCAGTATAAAATTCTGTCATTTAAAAAAAATTTTACCCTATTTATTTACTTGTTGAGCGGCTTGACTAAATTTAGAAGAATTCCAAGAAACTTGCTGCTACCAGTATAAATGTTATGTCATTATGCTTCAAGTTTAAAAAAAGTTGCATCCCTATTTATTATTTCTACTACAGCTATAACATTTATTGTACGCCAATGATAATGTTTTATTTACAAACATTGACTGATTACAAATTGGTTTCTTAGATTATCATATAATTATGGTCAATTTTATACTATAATAGTGAAAAAACACTGATAATCGTGCACAGTTGGTTAACAACTTAAGTGGGTTATACCAAATTTTCCCGCCTTTCACCTTTTCTTGGGCTCACTATACAACAATGTTTTTTAACAGGGAGCGTTAACGAATCATTCAGTGCAGGCGATAAAAATTCATAGTTAAGACTGTGAATAAAAATAGATGAATTTGCGTATTCCGCGGGATGACTTCGGACTTTAGCGCTCAATCTTTAGCCGAGACAGTGTTTATAATGTTGCGTGATGACTTAGCACTTTATCGCAGGAGCTTGATAAATATATTGAGACAGTGATTGTATTATGTTATGTCAGCTAGGTTAGTGATAAACGCTCAACGTTTAAATATTACGAGTAGTATAGCCAGTAGTGGTAATAATGTATTAACTAGATGCTGGAACATACATATGGCGTTTGGGTGGCATATGCCCTCATATGCTTTGTGACTGGAAAACCATTTTTCTGACGACAGGAACAATTCCTGTTCATTCAGTGCCATCGGCGCTTTGATTATCTGTATTAGGGTCGTCAATACAACATACCCCATCAATACAATACAACTACATTGTCTTTTATCTATTTGTATGATTTCTTATAATCGAACTCTTCGCTTCAATTTATAGCTAACATGTTTGGAAAGAGAGGTAGGCAATGGTGTTGTTTTCATGTTATTTATGTTGTTACTATCGTACATTTTGTTTTCAGTAACTTGTAGGAAAATGTAAGTTAATCCATAGAAGTCCTGTGAAAGCAAGACTTAGTGCTTCTATTGTGTTCCATGGCCAAATAATCATGCTGTAGCAGCCTTCAAAAGTTGAAAAGTCAGAGAAACCTTGTCTGCAACACTTCTAAATATTTAGTATTTAATAGTTCAAGCTAGATATTCCCAAAGGCAAGCGATCTCCATAACAATAAGCCCCATTTGGTATATGGATAATTCTATTTGTGCATATTGTAAGAATATTACTGTAGGTAGGAAGGCTTTGGAGTTAATTATTGCACCTTTTTGTGTCATAAACTAAACCCTTATTTTTTTTCATTGTCCATGTGGAGTGCTGGCGTCCGTTGCCTAAGCAAAGTGCTACGTAGCAATTTCCAGGGGAGGTGAGACATGCCTTCTGTGTTTAATTGAACAGGAGGTAAATGAATGAAGGCGTTTGGTAGCGCTTTACATAAGGAACAGATACCTGTTATCCACTTATTTATATAAATTTCAAATAGCCCCCTGTCTAATCAGTTAAGACCAGGGGCCTTATCCACCAACGTGGTAAGACTGAAATTCAGACTTGGACTTAAAATTGTCAAAATGTACAAACACTGCCATTTCTTTGAATTAAGATTTAACCATATGAAATTTTATCAGATTATTTGTTGTTACCCACTGAATATGTATACCAATTTATATCAAAATCTGTACATTTATGATGACATCAGAGCAAATAGAACATTTGGCAATATAAAGACTAATTCTTGAGTTTTAGTCTTACAAAGTTGGTGAATAAGGCCCCAGATCATACTGTATTTCTATGTAAGCACTTGACCATTTCAAAAGATGTTTTGTGTTCGCAGCCTATCACTTCATGAAGTCAGTAAAGTAAAAAAAATCTCAAATATTTTCTCAATGAATTTGTTGTTGGAAATGATATAAATAGAACTTTCTTGGAAGTATTGATTTTACCATCACTTCTTAAGATTTGTAGACGAAAAAAACTGTCATCAACGTCTTGAATGAGAAGAATTTGTACTTTTCTGCTGAAATATGACAATTCCTGGTTCTGAGAATGTAAGATCTGCTGGAAATATTGATGAAGTATAGTACAAACATTGAGAAAATTCTAATATTTATTACCCCCTTTCAAATGTTCATTTTTATGCCCTGGCATCCGCTGATGTGGAGGCCTATAGCGATGCTCCTGTCTGTTTGTCCGTCTGCTTGTCTGTTACAAAATGTTGCAACTTCATCAATGCATTGCACTCAAACTTGGCAAACTTGTTAACCAACAGATTTAATACATTACATTGTCAAAGCCATGTAACACAATCTAATATTTCAACCGAATTAAGGCCCCTGAATGACTAAGCCATTTTTTGTGGACAAGGCTTTCACCGGGGCATACTGTGTTTACTGAACGGTGTCTTTATTTACCATGAATAACAAATTTTTTTTTTGATTGCGTACATCTCAGCTTTAATGGCATGCAGCATAATTTCTCAAAACATAATTCATCAGTATTGCAATTGCATGCAGTGGTGTAAACATTATGAAAGTAATTGTGTTATTTTAACATCAGTCAACTTCCCAATTTGGGTTTTGCATGTCCATAGTCTAAATTAAATGTGTCATTTTTTATTCTACAGAATCGTAAAATGATGTCAGTTTCAGAACCTTCATGGTATTGATTTTCAGCGGGAGTTGCAAAAATATCATCAATATTGTGTTGTATAAATGAATTATAAGAAACGCTGTTATCTCTGCTGAGCACGTTGGCAATTTATCAGGCTTAGTGTCCACTGTGTGAGTGTAAATTATCTCAATGCATTGTACTCAGTGATGTTTTTTTTCTCTGTATATATGACCCTAATACGTCATTTGACGGTTCAAAATGAGACACAGGAGAATACATTCTGGGATTCAAACACCTATGCCGTTTACAATGTGATTTTTCTCTATATATGACCCTAAAATGTCATTTGACAGTTCAAAATGTGACCGAGGAGAATGCATGCTGGGATTCAAAGACCTACACAGTTTACAGTGTGATTTTTCTCTATATATGACCCTAATACGTCATTCGACAGTTCAAGAATGCATGCTGGGATTCAAACAACTACACAGTTTACAGTGTGAATTTTCTCTATATATGACCCTAATACGTCATTCGAGGGTTCAAAATGTGACCCAGGAGAATACATGATGGGATTCAAACGCCTATGTTTACTAACTTGATCCTGACCTATGTGCATTGTCCATGTTTCCACCACAGGTAACTGTATCATTGATAAAGACTAAAACAAAACAATTTTTTTGTAAAATTTATATTTTTCTATGTATTTTTTTTATCAATGATGCAGTTGACTGTCATTTTCACATTGAATAAATCAATTTCTGTGTGCAAATCATGCATTTAAAAGCAATACTTTTTTTATTGTGTTCGTATCAAACTTCCGTGTGTGCTACTTTTTTTACTCATAATAATTTTCACTTATAAAAACATTTTGTGGCCTAATTTGCATTACTAGAAATCAACAGCTTAATTTGCTGATAGATTATAAATAGGGTTTAGGATCAGGTTAAATTGTTTTCACTTCCTACGAGGTTGGCGTGTGAAATCTGATGTTTCTATTTATATATGGAAACCAATGTGACTATAGCATCACAAATGGTGCCTATTTTGTTGTGTAAGCAAAATCTTGGTGTTGCTAAATATAAGTAAACATTTAAATATTCACTGCAAACATTTCTTTCATGGGTAGTATTCAGTAATTGTTTCCAAAGATCTGAGGAGAGAGGGGGAGGGGGTTGTTTATTCTTTGCGTTTGATAAATTCTTTCAAGACTGTTGATATTTTCTGAAAACGTAAAACTAAACTGGTCTGACAGTCCCCCCCCCCCTCTCTGATTCTCAATCTGCACATGTATTGAATTCTTAAACAAGTTGACTATGACACAATTATACTAGAGTTTTTCATACTTCATTAGACCTTCAACCAGGGAAATATGTCCACAATTATTCAGTTCACTGAGCTCAGGGGAAAATTGTTACCCTTCGCTAAATTGTGTTTTCTTGCGGCTATTTTTTCTCTCATTCTATTCTGCAACAATAGTTTCTATAATTCTACGTTTCGAGTGGTTACATGATTATACCTTCGTACAAAATCTGTTTATAGATTTTGTAATGAGAAAGATGCTACGTTTTTCCTGTGTCTGGGTCCTGAGGGAAGAAACGAATAGAATCCTTAAGGAAATTATCACCCTTCAAAACATGTGTGGAGTATACGAACGTTGTTGATGAGATGACCTATTTGTTCGTCTTCTAGTCAGTTTTTCTAAGTTTTTCTCGTAGTTTGTTTTAGATTGCTTGTAAAAGTGATTATAGACAGGAAATCAGATTTTTATATAGCACTGGTTCCTAACGTATTCCATTGACTGGTTCCTAGCATATTCTGCTGATTAGTTCCCAGCGTTATGCCTATGCATTATTTCACCATTGATCGACCAATCATCTTGCTTTTTTCTCACTGATCGACCAATCAAATCTTCTTATTCCAACTTGATAGTTTCTGCTCAAATTATATCTTCAACTAGCTTGTTGATCAAGTTTCATATTGCGTGTGAATTTAATTAGTTTTCCTTAGAAGACAGAATAATCAATTATAAGACATATTGATGGCAGCGTTATAGCTTTAGATATGAAAATATTGTGAAACATTTTATGTAACAAACTTCATTTATATAAACACCCTACTTCTGCTGTTTCTGTTGAAATTGCTGCCTTAATGCTTCCCTGTATGATTTTTTTTTCGGTGCATTACATAGTTTGTTATCCTCGTCAAAGGTGATTTGTTATTATCTTGTTTCAATTGCAACTTTTGCAATTTTTACAACCCTTCAAATGTTATTTTAAAAAAATCCACTTGCCATGTATTGTAAAATGTCAATCAAAGTGGCATATTGAAGTTGTTAAACACCATTTTTAGGTCAGCCTAAAAACGATAATAATGTTGACAGGAAAAAGCAGCATTTAGCAGAAACTGCAGTGCAAAATACTGGTACTAAGTCACACAAAAAAGGACAGAGCACAAAAGGCACAGAAGACACAAATAACAAAGAGACAGACATTCAGGTTTATATAATAATGCTAACTAACAGGACAAATATAATATACTAAGCCAAAGGTTATGCAATCAGTGAATACAAGAACAAAAAAGTCATAGCAAAGAAGAGGTTATGCTCTTACATCCCTATTGTGTCCCAAGTCAACGTAATGCGATATGGTTCTCATCAGGAACTTCAGTCACCTAGAAGTTATTGCCGGAACATTGCAATTGTAAATCAAATCACATATATTATTTGCCTTCTAGTGGTCTAAAGCAGGATTGTGTGTTGTAATCATCTTCTCGTCCTAAGCATATTATAAAACCAGATATGTTTTGCAAGAGTTGATTTTTTTTTCTATTCATGACATTACCAAAGCTTGTGAAAAAAAATCATGTTTGTGAACTTTACAACAACAATGGTAAACAAAGTAGTTTTATGTCCCAGCATCTACTGATGCAGAGGCATATATCCATGCACCTGTCCGATCGTCTGTCCATTTCAAAATTTTGAATTAGTCCACCAATGCATTGCTTTCATATTTGGCTTACGTTTTTACCATCATAAATAGAATGCATTATCAAAGCCATGTATAACTCTAATGCGATTATCTGCAATGTCAATATAAACAGAAATCACTGACCATTACATCAATTTAGGTATTGTTGATTCAAAGATGCCTGTCAAAACCGCCATATTGTTCCATTTCTGAATAGCTAATTGCAGCAATTATAACCGCAACGCTATAGGACCATTAGCTTTTTAATCATGTCAGTGAAACACCTTTAATAATCGACCGGGGTGAATGTTTGTTACGCGGTTGTGACAGAGATCTTTGAATCATCTATAGATGTTTGTTTTATCTATTTAATCTTTTTTACCGAATTCGCAAGTAATAATTACGTCTTGGCTTATTTTAATATATGTTTTATACCTGATTGACCTGTTTACTTTATGTGGCACAGGTCCCAATACCGCATTAGAGTTATAACACTATGTAACATTTCAACAAAACTATGGCACCTGAATGCATTAGCTATTTGTTATGGACAATTCTACCAGGGCATTAGCTTTTATTGTGAGGAGTCAATTATGTTCTGAATTTAATAAAAGCGCAAACAATTAACAATGCAGATCACATCAGTATAACAATCTCGTGAATTTTAACCTTGCTTTGATATCTGATTTTACAATATAGCTGTAGGGAGAAAAAAGCCCCCAAGACAAATGTAACCTTGTTGTAGAAATTTTAACCCTCAATATATATACAGAACTATGACAATTGAAAGAGCGGTTGAAATGGATGGAAGATTGTTCATCATACAAAATTGGCACGCTCTTACCATGGCCGAAAGCCGATTGTTAGAGGCATCTTTTGTTTGTTATTAACGCTGGTATTGCATGCAAATAGCATATATTACTTTGGCCATTCTTACACACTGTGAGGCTGGATTTGATTATTTTCTCTTATGAAATAAAAGTCATGCTCAATGTTACTTGTAAAACTAGCCATAGTGGTTGTACATGATTAAGGTGGCATGTTTTAGGTAAATCATGGAACATCTATTGTGTGCTGTTCTTTTGTTGCGACACTTCAATTGTCCTCATATGGTTTTGTTGCAACAAGGTTGTATCTTACTATCACACTATATAGTCACATACAACCTTGTAACGCTCATGGGACGGGAATTGTCCTCTTGTCCCTTTTGTGTAACAAGTTTGTATCTTACTCTATAGGAAATACTGAGATACAACTATGTTACACCAATGGGACATGTTAGTCAGTATTTGTCCTGATTCTGGCTCCATGTCAATAAGCTTTGCCAATCTTCTTGTTACTTGTATGAGTATTTTGAGAATCTGAAAGACAGCGAGAGGAAACTTGTTATCATTCTGTGTTCACATTCTCATAAATAGCCCCTGTCTGTAACATTCTTGTTAATAGCCCCTGTCTGTAACATTCTCGTAAATAGCCCCTGTCTGTAACATTCTTGTAAACAGCCCCTGTCTGTAACATTCTTGTAAGTAGCCCCTGTCTGTAACATTCTCGTAAATAGCCCTTGTCTGTAACATTCTCGTAAATAGCCCCTGTCTATAACATTCTCGTAAATAGCCCTGTCTGTAACATTCTTGTAAGTAACCCCTGTCTGTAACATTCTCGTAAGTAGCCCCTGTCTGTAACATTCTCGTAAATAGCCCCTGTATGTAAAATTCTCGTAAATTAACCCTGTCTGTAAAAAGCCAGAATCAAATATGTCGTACAGTAAATAGCATATTATTTCTACTTCATTATATTACACAGCTGCACATAGCATCTTGCAACTCCTGCAACGTCTGTGCAATAAACTACGGTAGTAAATTAGTCTGTAGAGTAAATTAACAAACAAGAGTGTACAGATGGTGGTCTTCTGTCGCTCACCTGACTTCTCTTCACAACCATGGTCAATAGCAGGGGTGTCAATTTTCCTGATTTATCCGAAATTATGGATTTATCGTTACTGAAAGGGCAATGTCTTCTGACCTAAATAATATGCTCTGAAGGATTTATTTTAATATAATGAATAAATATGCATATAATGTCAATTATGAAGGCCACTTGTTTGACAAAAATGGACGGCCACATACAATTTTCGTTATTTTTACTATGGCCCTGTTGATACCTCTTGGTTGGGAATTTATTTGTGAAAGTGCTTTCAAAGTCAGTCAGGGAAAGCAGCACTCAACTTAACAAGCCGAGCACAGCAAATAGCATCAAATAATATATTACAGATATAGCTGTTTCACCGTTGATGACACTGTTGCCATCTTGACCAATATATTTGAAGGATATTTGGCTGACTGACATGTGACTGACATGTGACTGACATGTGACTGACATGTGACTGACATGCTTAAGTGAGCTAAAAAATAATTTGAAAATTCTGTATGCAAATGCCGACTCCCTGTGTTGTATGTCCAATATTTATGTGTCTTTAAGCTTGTAGCGCCTTGGACTTTTCTTACAGATGTAAATTTATTCTAAGACATTATAGAATTATCGGCAACTTTTATTGGATAAACTCAATTAGACACCCCAAGTGTATGAATTTAACCATGTTGATGTCTGGGTCAGCCCGTCTTGAAGATGTTGTTACACTAAATAATGTGAACTATGTGTTAAATAAGAGGATGATGTCAAGTTCAGTACTGCAATGTAGTAGTACTATTTTAAGTTTGACAGAATGGACATTAGGCCAGAGAAGGTCTTGGAAATAGGTTAAATCTTGATATCCAAATCCATGGAATTCAAAATATTGAGTTTCTGAAATGTTGCGTTTCTGAAATGTCAGTGTTTCTGAACTGTCTTGTAACCTGAGAGAGGTAGAGTGGGATTCCTTTGTTCTGGTCTAACATGTCACAATCCAAGTACCATTTGTATATTCCAACGGGACCCTATCTCCCGAAGCTTCTCAAGCAGAAATCTCATCTCAAATTGAGATTTTGTCCAAATCAGAGTCTGAATTTCTAATAAATCTGAAGTCAGAACCCATTAAAAATTACTGAAATATATATAAACAAAGATTAGCATTTGCTGTTTATGATGCTAATTTTGAGTCCATTCTCCCTTGGAAATTATTCAAACAACGCATGACAATATTTGAGATGAGATTTATCTCAAAGTTGAGATTTTTCAGGAGATCGGGGCCTGGCCTGTAGATATTTGATCATCTGATGATAATGATCATACAATGCTCATTGGTTTTCTATGATCTGAAATCTTCTAAGATACCCATTTATATATTGATCTACAGTCTTGTATTCTCCTTGGATGCTAACATTTTGACATTTGGATGTTTGGACATTCTCTATGCTGAAGTATCCGAGTGAATTAATGTTGTTATATGTATATTAGTGTCAGTCAACTCATTTGTTAACATGAATGTAAGAAATTCTATGTTAGAAATAGAAGAAAAACAAGTTTTCTTGCATGTAACCCTGGTATATTTCTTATAATAGCCATCCCTATATAAGAAATATTCTATGTTCGACAAATAAGAAAAACAAGTTTTCCTGCATTGTAATCTTTCTTAGACATTTTATGTTGATTTAAGGACATTGACATTGTGAGATATGGAGGAAATTGCCCCATTATTCCCATTTATATAATTTGTTCAATTTTCTATGTGAACTAAAAAATCGATGGGTGCCCGCAAGACTGTAGTAACTGCATATAGATAAAGAAGGACTTACTACAGTATTGCAGGCACCTCTCGAAATGCAAAGACAATTACAGTTCCCATGCTTGTTATGCCTTTGGGTATGCAAAGACAATTACAGGCCCCATGCTTGTTATGCCTTTGGGTATGCAAAGACAATTACAGGTCCCATGCTTGTTATGCATTTGGGTATGCAAAGACAATTACAGGTCCCATGCTTGTTATGCCTTTGGGTATGCAAATACAATTACAGGTCCCATGCTTGTTATGCATTTGGGTATGCAAAGACAATTGCAGGTCCCATGCTTGTTATGCATTTGGGTATGCAAAGACAGTTACAGGTCCCATGCTTGTCATGCCTTTGGGTATGCAAAGACAATTACAGGTCCCATGCTTGTTATGCATTTGGGTATGCAAAGACAGTTACAGTTCCCATGCTTGTCATGCCTTTGGGTATGCAAAGACAATTACAGGTCCCATGCTTGTTATGCATTTGGGTATGCAAAGACAGTTACAGGTCCCATGCTTGTTATGCATTTGGGTATGCAAAGACAATTACAGGTCCCATGCTTGTTATGCCTTTGGGTATGCAAAGACAATTACAGGTCCCATGCTTGTTATGCATTTGGGTATGCAAAGACAATTACAGGTCCCATGCTTGTTATGCATTTGGGTATGCAAAGACAATTACAGGTCCCATGCTTGTTATGCATTTGGGTATGCAAAGACAATTACAGGTCCCATGCTTGTTATGCCTTTGGGTATGCAAAGACAATTACAGGTCCCATGCTTGTTATGCCTTTGGGTATGCAAAGACAATTACAGGTCCCATGCTTGTTATGCCTTTGGGTATGCAAAGACAATTACAGGTCCCATGCTTGTTATGCATTTGGGTATGCAAAGACAATTACAGGTCCCATGCTTGTTATGCATTTTGGTATGCAAAGACAATTACAGGTCCCATGCTTGTTATGCATTTGGTATGCAAAGACAGTTACAGGTCCCATGCTTGTTATGCATTTGGGTATGCAAAGACAGTTACAGGTCCCATGCTTGTTATGCCTTTGGGTATGCAAAGACAATTACAGGCTCCATGCTTGTTATGCCTTTGGGTATGCAATTTTCCACTTTTCGAATTTATTCAAATTTTGTTTAATTAATGGACAATGCATGAATTATAATACAATAGACAGTTTCAGAATCAGAAAAATGCAAGTCAGCAATTCTTATATAATAATTCTGTAATGTCAAAACAGAAGTAAGGTTAAGACACTTTGTAAACTTTATTTGGGTATTAAAGCAGCTAATTGTAGATGGGATATAGTTTTTTGTACCAGCATGGGTGGGCTCTGATTAAAGTTCTGTGAGTTCCACTTCGCATTGTGTTTTAGACATTTCAACAAGGGAGTTACTGCAAATACATATTTGATTTTGTCAATTAAAATGGCTCCTAAGAGAGTTTGATAATTGAATATTTTCTTAATTGTTAAATCTGTTAATTTGATATACACTATGTTGTGTAATTTGTAAGCATTGTTTTGCCTGTAGTAATGTTTTTATTAGCTGAACTATATTGAACCAGTATGATAGCAATTTGCAATTGCAAATTCTCTCAAAACCAGATTTAGATGTCATTCTATAGGCCATTATATAGACAGTTAATTTATACAGTTTATGTATTAACTTCTACTGCATGATTTGCCTGCATGTATACATGCATGTTTGTATGTTTATAACAATGTGACTGTACTATTCTGAATTGCAATAATTCAGTCAATTACCATTCTTAGAAAGGCAAATTGGGATATACAAATATAGTTGTTTGTAAGGTTTAATGCTACAAACACTGTATAAAATGCCAATTTGCTTAAAAGTCAATTTTCTGGTTAGAATATGGCAGGCATGCCTAATGAATGCCTCCATCGTATTTGAACCCATGTCGCCAAGCAGATTAGCTCATAAGCGCACTAACCACTGAGCTACAGAGAAACAGTTTGCATGATTTGCATGGTATAGCGCACCCAGGATAATGTGATATTTAGGCCAGTTTTTTTTTATAAATTGATTTACGGGATTTTTTTTTAAAAAATAGGGTAGGGGGGTCGAAATAAAAATAAAAATAAAAGTACAAAAATCACAGAGTCGACACAAAAAATAAAAATAAAAGCTTAAACGTTTCAAATTTTTTTTATTTTTAAAAACTAATTTTTTCACTACTTTTGTGATATATATGTTATTTAATTAAACAGCTAGTGTCTACAAGCAACAGAAATATTGAAATTGGTGCATTTTAAAGAACATTTGTGTTAAAACTTCTGACATCTCTTTAGTGCCCGCTATTTATAAAATATTGTACCTTGAAACATTATTAGAATAAGTCATCTATCACTTTTCTTTGTTTTATTGTTTAATGCCCTGCTTGAAAGACCTTTACTGAGAAGAAATCTATGTTTAATATAGTCATATTTATCACAATACTACTTTAAACTGTCAAATTGACTAGAACACAAAATGTCATATATAAACGCAACACTAGAAAACCATATAATATATATGTATATTTCTGACTAGACTTAAACTTTTATATCCCGAAGGAACATTGAACAGTCCCTTGCTTTGCTTTTTAAAGGGCCATATATAAACGCAACACTGGAACACCATATGTATGTTTCCTGCAAGGGGGTTTTCGGGGATCTCCCCCAAGAAAATTTTGATTTCTGAAGCCTTGAATCCTGCATCCTGGTGAATTATGAAGATATTTTTTTCAGATTTGTTGTAACCAATAAAAATATTTATTTTTATATCAATGTGACAATTTTAAGCAGCTTAATTATTTTGTGGTTGATCCTAAAGCTATTACTGAATGATACAATCAGCATTCATGATACCCAGAAAAAATATCAAAATTACAATATACATTTACATACTCGTAACATCCTTGCTACATAGTAATAATTGATAAAAGATCGATCTCATTCTATTCTAGTCAAAAACTGGTAAAATTATTGAGTATGTTTGAATGAAAAAAAAAATAGTTAAAACTCGAATCATACCAGCACCGTTCAATGCTTTAAACATCTCGTCAACTGACACGAGTTTAATCATGAATGTTCGCGAGTGAAGAAAATCAGCAAAGTTTGTACATCGAAAAAAGCGGAAAAAAGTCAGCTGCATCAGTCAAATATAATTTCAAATTTAATGCACGTATATCGAATGCAATTTACGGCATAACTTTCACATGTCGCACGATCAAAGTTCACCGAATCGCTAAACCGCTCCTATGAAGTTACCCGCATCGGTTCCATCAAACGACTTTGATGTAGAAATTGTCGCCGCACGGCTTTTGATAATTGAAACTGACGACCTTTACTGAGTACAGAAGAAACATTCGTCTTCCGTAATTAGGTCAAAATGTTGACCTCGGATCGGAAAAATTGCTCATGTAAGGATTGTTGGGATATTTTTATCAAGGAATTATATCAGCGCGGAATATGAATTTAATAGGTATGTTCTTTGAAATCTCGACATTTGTAGAAATTGAAAGTAAATTGTTTGGATTTAATTTATAACACACGCGTTAATCGTAAATAACCAGCCGCTTTTCTGATGTACGACGAAAATTAAATCAGTCAGTAATTTAGTGGATGTGTCAATTATCGCCAATCAATTAAAGCGTACGTGTTTATATAACAGTTTGTGATTTACACATGTATGCATGGATATCTACTGAAGTTTATTTTTAGCAGGACGCGTCAATGATTATCTAAGGAATCGCGGACGCTGATTGGTTCACGACGCATAATTTTGGTAATTAACCCCTCCTCTCGCCTGTCAATTACTCGATACAAGGGACGCTGCGATTGTTCATTGAATTATCATGCGTATACGTTTGGTTTATTCCACTTTTTACAAACAACGAAATTTGCCGATAATAAAAATCGGATGCGATAAACACTTGCGAATATATTTTTTTTTACCGTCGTCGACAGTTTTATTTTTACGAGCGGGGCATGAAGATCGTCGGCGGAATTAATGAAAATAAAAATGCAAAGAAATACTTTTATTTTTATTGCATTTGATTAAAAAATACGGTCGGCGGTCCCGTAAATCAATTTATAAAACAATGTTGGCCTTACAAACATTGACCAGATTTGCCTACTGTTGAAAATTTTGTTATTGAAATAAATTTATATGGTCAATTTATACTCAACAATTCTGGTAAATGGTGCCTGCTTGATCTACATGGTTCATACCAAATTTTCTGCCTCTCTCGTTATTCTGGGTGTACTATATAAGCATGTTTGTATGTTTTTCTGTTTATATATTCTGTTTGTTTATTTATATAACTTTATTGTAGTGGCAAATATAAAAGAGAAGTCAATAACTCTAAAAGGTATGGTAATCACGTATGTAGATAAACTGTTCTCTATATAAAATCTAACAATTCTTCACAATTCTTCACGTTTGTGATTTCTTGTGTAATCAGCACTGATACTATACACATATTTGTACTTATATTCTTTCTTGGTGTCTTTACTCCATCAAGACTGTCTGTCAATGGTTTCAACATGCTGATCATCCTATCTGTATGCCGAGCATAGCCTTCATTTGCTGATTTCGGCCTTACCTTGATACGAACCCGGATCACCAGATTAGACAGCAAGCGCTACGGTGGTCTATGCAGTTACAGGACCTGCTGCGTACCATCTTGACATCCTAGTTGTAGACTGTCTGCCTCAAGCGTATAACACACCATGTGGCTTCTGAAATTGGCATTTAATGATAAAAGGAGGTTGTGGCTAACAGGAGGAGTTTTGATCCAGACCCCTTGTGTCTGTGCATAAAACATGTTCAACTATACCTTTTGCAAGATTATAATTGATTAATAACTCTGCTTTCTCTCTTTCAATCACCAATGTTTTCTATTTGTATTCACTCAGTGTATAAATTATACATCTATCTTTCACTGCAGTCTAATTAGTTCACACTGCTGTCTTGTGCGCAAATTATTTACCTAGAACTGATTAAACCTATGTGCTTTTGTTATTGTATAGTACAAGAATTTTTGTCTTGTTAAAATAAAAAGTCTAAAAGGATGCCGAATAAGCACTGAATATTCATGAGAGCCTGATGAATAAGTATGCACATTAAGCACATTGTAAGCATACTTATATTAGCACAATCATTGTGTTTATGAACTGTACAATTGATATGACAATTTTTAAAACCATGGAACTTTTGAGTAATTAATAATCCACAACTGCATTAATTGTCATTGACATTTCAGAACAAGGTGTTGCTAGTGTTGTTAATTAAACATTCTAAACTTCTGAAGGTGTGATTAACTAGATAAATATTACATGCAGGCTTGATATATTTCCTACAATACAGTTGTCTTGAAATATTCGGGCAAATATTTCACCATTAATCAGATGACAGTTTATCTGGTGAATGATAAAGATGCACATCCTATATTAAGTTTCAAGAACATCTAATTATCACAGGCATCAAATTTGATAATAGAAAGATAAAAACTAAGTCTGTCATTTTCAGATTTTACCTTTACCTGTTATGCAAAACTTAAAATGACATAACACCGTTTGTCAATCAATTCCCTTTAATACAACTTTAACAGTAAATCATAATCACATGGTCCAATGAATCATTAGCTTGAAAATGTTCACCATGTATCTTTGTCAAACAATCAGATGGAGCTATCTCTGCTCTGGCATAAATGTCAATTCCAAAAATGTATAAAAGAAGGAAATGTTGTAGCTAAGTAATTCCTCCTCTGAAGGAAGTGTTTGTGTTGTAGAGTAAGGTCTTCCTCTGTTGACAGATAATTGTTAATCAGTTTGCAGGTTGTCAACATTGATAGGGATGCTGTTGTTGACACCTGCTGTCCTTATATGGCTTGTATATAGGATGGAAGTTTTCAGCTCTCATATGGTGACAATGTCACACTTGTATGGTTCTAGTACATGATATATGTATGTATTTGTTTTCGGGATGATTATGGCAAGAACTTAAGATATGACATATGTATAGTAAATGTACTGGGGTTTGTCCTTGGATAAAGGAGAAAATAGTGTATGAACTATTGGGAATGACATATGTTTAGTCATTGAAAAACATGTTATTCATATGATTTAGTGCTTATCCTTTTGCTAGTGTAATTTTTACATGAAATAGATATTGCTATGTTTATCAATCCTAGGGTACATATGTACCTTTGCTAAGACATAAACCATGGCTAAAGCCATACATGCCAATACGAAAGCCAATAATTGACCATTTAACAAGGAATGGCCAAGGAAAATGTGATGAATAAGACACACAAAGCATTGAAAGCACATAATGAATTACCATGACACAAGCCTGATCACTAAGACACAAAGCATTGCTAAAAAGTATTAGTCATGATAAGCTAGTCCTAATGGAGCTTTTACAATTTTAAGCCATGTATTCAAGACACAAGGTATTGCCAAGACGCAAGCCATGTTACCAAGATTTGATTCTTTGCCGAGACTCAAACCCCTGAAGACCAGGACGTAAGCCAATGCCAAGACAGTTGCCTTGGATTCATGACTCAAGACATTGCCAAGACTCTAGCTGTTTCCGAACCACAACATACTGCATTACCAAGGCACAGACCATGACCAAGGCAGAGGTCAAAAGGTCATTGTCAAGTCATATCAGGCCATGACCAAGGCAAAGGTCAAAAGGTCATTACCAAGACACAGACCATGACCAAGGCAAAGGTCAAAAGGTCATTGCCAAGACGCAGACCATGACCAAGGCAAAGGTCAATAGGTCATTGCCAAGTCATACCAGGCCATGACCAAAACACAATATACTTGACACAAGCATTGAAGACACAATTCGGCATTGTCTGCCAGAAGACTCAAGCAATTGTCTGAAATATCTACAAAAGTCCCATGGATGTAATATATACACAAATGTACTCTTATAATATGTCCATGATGATTATTCTTGCTTAATGATAATGACAGTGTATCTGTGTGACTCGAATATTTACAGTAGAATAATAGAATAATCAGGCACACTTGTCATGGTGCATAGACTGCATCGTGATGTAACTTTGCCGAGTGTCTCCTCATTGTCCATTTCAATGACAGATAATCGGAAGATATAATATAATTACAAGTACTGCAGTAGAATTCTAGGTGCTAAATACGGTGAATTATTCAAGGCACCACACCAGTAATTGTTTCTCAGTGTCTGTGGACCTGTGTTAGATTTGGTAAATGACTTGTGATGATAAACTACTCAATCCAAGAATGTGCAATTGCATAGACATTAAACTATCATGAATTATAGAATTGTTACAGTGGTACGAGCCATTCTGATCACTTTGGCTTTATGCATAACAATAGACCATTTACCGGAGACAATTGGAAATTACCAGTCTTAAATTTATTGTGATTTCGGTACAAACATTCATCATTTGATAAAATTTGCCATATTTGTAGTTCAAATCGATTAGCTAGCTATGAATAATATTTCTACACTGCAATTATTCGACTGAAATACTACCATAGTTGCTGGAACTGCAAATTGTGGACTACATGCTGTCTGTCTATTAGTTGACATATCTATAATATAATCTGTAATAAGGGGATACATAACATAATGTTACATTACTGATTAGGCCTTTTCGACTCGGCTGATTTGTAGTGCAGGTTATTGTCTTGTTACCCCCCCCCCCACCACCATGTCATTTGGAACACAGACCTTTGTAATACTTTTTGCACACCATGTGACCTGTTAGTCACATTCTGAGGATGTCATGCTATCACGTTTTGTACCATGTACACCATGGTTTAATTATTATCACATGTTATTTAATGGTACGCTCTCACAGTTAATTATGCCTGTGATTGCATGATTGACATGACACACGCCATTAGTTAAGCTGCATCGTTATAATTATATTCTGGTACGCCTTGTTTGACTCTTTAATTGCTGTTCTAGAACTTTTTTGGATTGTAGGCCAATTGCGTCATAATATTTTATGTCTAAATATGGTACTACGAGAGGTGTTCAACTTATTTATGAACAAAACATGAACACCGATTTTGCAATATTGAATAAAAACAATTGAAATATCTCTTTTAAACCATGTGAGAAAATGTTTTAAGTTGAACTTATGGTCATTATACATTGTATATTTCATTTGGTTAAAGCTTAAAACAACAAGTTAGTAGATGATGTTGTTTTTCCTATTTTTAAGGCAAAATTGCCCTTTTATAAGCATTAAAAAAGTGAAAGCAAATTTTTATTTTGCATTTTTCATTAGAGCATTAGTAATATTAGTCGTAAGAAGTGTTATTAAAGTTCAGTTTCAAGTAATGATGAAATTGTACCAAAAATTGAAAATTGCCCAACATTGCCAAAACCTACACTATAACGTTAACTTGGATTTATTATATCTATGATGAATCCATTAACAAAACGTGGAATAGTTCCACATATGTGAGTGTCCATAGAAACTATTAGTGAAATTATTTCGAAAAAGTTGAATGCATAGTTCTTGGAAAATGCGAAATTTCTACGCTGAAAATCAAGAAAAACATGCCTCGCAGCCAAAAGTCTTGGAACCTAGAAATGCGTAATAAACAACATTATGTGGAAAATTTGTTTCATTATGGCGAAGCAATGCTGAATCTTAGAGAATGTAATGATAGATTAGGGTATGCTATTTTAGAAAAGGTCGCAATGATAGGTAAAAGTTTATGTGTGTCCAGCTATGTGCGTTTGCGGCCGTTTACGTGGAAAGGCATTGGGTTTGTTATTATGGGAATACGCACGTCAAAATCAATATCACATTGACGAAATTGAAGGCTGTTGTCAATGTACAAACAGTAACAAATCTGTGTTTCAACAAAAAAGTGTTACGTATCGTTCCTAGTGACTGTTCCAAGAACATAGTGTTCTATCCAGATTCAGCTTCAAGTCACCATATGCATCGCCAAATAAAAAACTTAAGAATATAACTTTGGTATATATTAATACCAAACAGTGGATGTCGTAGTCTTCTCGTGCTTTAACAATATAATTTTCTATCTGGTTGATACTAAAACAACGATTAAAGAAGGAAAATGAAAGCGTAATTATTACGAATTTTGAACCTTCAAAACGCAAATAATAACACCCTCTACTCCAATGCAGATTATGATTTAACCGTAACGTATTGACAATTAACAATTATTAAACATACTTCTTGATACGCTACTTTACACAATATAAAAGTTTTTATTCAATTTCATTGTTAGAGTAACAAAATATCGATGTTCATTTTCTGTTCATAAATAAGTTGAACACCTCTCGTATAGTTTTAAATACACACAGGCTTGCATAATTATATGACTAAATAATTTGTCCTTTGGTGCAACAAGGTTGTATCTTGCTATACAGTATATAATGAGATACAACATTGTTGCACCAAAAGGGAAAATATTATAGTTCAATTATAGCTTGGTTTATTTGACACGAGCTTGACCTTTTGATTAGCATAATTTAACAGTCGATATAATGCCTACGTTTACAACACCGAATTTATGTTTTCATTACCGAGGAGTATCATGAAGACGCTCAAGATGTAATACAAACACAAATCTCCAGTGCCGATATTTATATATTCAAATCAAGAACCTTGTAATTTATTCTTGCATTAAGGTCAGGCTCAGGTCAAAATAGCCAAGCTATACATGAAGATCAAACAAACAAATGTGTACTTTAATAGCGGTTAATTAATTAAGTGACATGAAAATATTTGCAAATTTCGTGAATTTCATAAATCATGACATTTCCTTTACCTTAAATTTTAGTCTCCAAATAACATTACTAAAAAATGAAAAAGATTCCTAAAATTCATGCATGCTAAATGTCTGTAATTTCAAATTGCTTATTTTCGTCACACAGAAATATCGACTTTTATTGCAGTATATGTCAGTGCTTGTAGCTGCTTGCTTACATTTAGTTCAAATACCTTCAAATACATGTCAGATTCACACCATATTAACCAAATGACTATATGACTTATTAGGATGCTATACATTTCCACTTGTATCACTTATTGTGAGCAAAGGCACATGAAATTTCTGATCAATGTATGACATTTTGGTAGACTATGCGATTCAATCTGTATGACTTATTGTGAAAACCCGAAAGTATATACTTTTCCGAATATTCGTTTATTTAAATGTGAGATTGGAAATTTAACAAATTGATTTAAATTTTATTTTTAGGAATTTTGCATATTAAGCCTTACATGTCATTCCTCACGTATTATGTGTCTCCTTCCTCTTGAACGTCTTAATGAATAATTGTCGTAACGTAATAGTTTTTGTCCTTGGAAGACTTGATGATAACATATTACTTCATAATTTCTCCGAGTCAGCTGTAAAAATTAATTAATCATGTGTTAATCCGGAATTATTTCCTCATTAATTACATTGGTGGTGTGTTAATTCTGATACATTTGGCAAAAAATTTACTTCAGTAATGAGTGATTATCATGAATTTTAAATATCCAAATTAATTAATATGAAGAGAAAACAAAAGTCCATCAATTCAAATTACAGGTTTAAATTACGCTAAGTTTGATAAAGTAAATTTTTCGTATCATTTTGTTCTTTTGTAATTTATTAAGACATTTTAGATTAAAATTATTAGCAAGAGACCATTAAATAATTATAATGTAAGGAAAAGATGGCATAACTTCAATAGCTTAAAATTGTAAAGTATTGAATCGTTGCAGTTGGATTCTGTTACAAATTGTTCACTTGTTCTTTCACTCAGTGTCATTGATGCTCACAATGTTGTTGTTGTTGTTGTGTTGTTGTTGTTGTTGTTGTTGTTGTTGTTGTTGTTGTTGTGGTGGTGGTGGTGGTGGTGGTGGTGGTGGTGGTGGTGGTGGTGGTGGTGGTGGTGGTGGTGTTGTTGTTGTTGTTGTTGTTGTTGTTGTTGTTGTTGTTGTTGTTGGTAATCCTGAAAAAAACCCCAGTAAAATCTGAGATTTGATTCCGGAACATTGAAAAGGTATTTGGTACTCTGTTCTACCAGTTGATAAACTGAATCCAGACACTCAGCATCAGATAGTATATTGTATCTTTGACATTTTGATGATATTACATTGATGATTTATAATTATTCATACATTTTTGTAGACAGATTTTGTTCACTATAAATAGACTGAACGATAAGGTACACTCAGGGAATGCAATATGATTGCTGTCTGCTAGAAAATGTCACAAATTCTCTAAAAATGTCACGTGTAGACGGCTTCTTGTACCATTAACAGTTCTGTGGGCTCAGTGCAAAACTATGGTATGTACCTATTTAAATGGATTTAGTTACCATAGTTTTGTGCTGAGCCCTTGAATTATATCTATATATAGATCTAACTTAATGAATGTCAAGAAAATAATTTCTTGCATATTTTTAGTTTATTTCGTCTAGACTTGTTGCTGATTTCTTGGAAATATGTTCGTTTTACTCGAACATCTGAGCATCTGAGCCGCTGCTATATGGTTATTTCAATCTTCTCCTATCTGCTTTCGTGATTTCAATTCCCCATATGTTCTTGGAAAATCCATATTATCTCCTGATTTGCATGCAACCAGTAGACTGTGCATTAATGTATTTTTATGTCAACATTTGCATCCTGTCAAAAACTTCCTTGTATGATTTATATTCTAAAATTTCCAGTTTTCCCAATAGCGCAATGTGTATTCAGGTTTTTTTCTAAATTGAATGCTATGTTTCCTAAATTCTCTAAATCTGATCATCTAAAAATAGTTTTCTAATAGATTACCCAGTATTCATTCCAAGATAACAACCGATTTTGTGAGAACGAATTTCTGATCAAATATTGAAACTGAAAACAGCAACCAGAGTGTCTTATATTCAAGTATCTTACATTATCAAAAACATAGTCAACCATTTAAATTTATATTATAAATACTACATATCAGAGGTCAAGGTCGTTATGGAAGTGACTAGACGTGTTTTGGTCGCTGCGAAAATAATTGAATATTTTGAGGAATTGTAAGGAATTGAAGTATAGTTTTTATATGGGAATACTGCAGACAATAGCAACGGATTGAGTTACGACCAAATGTTTTAACTTTTTCATTCCATTTGAGAAGTTTGTGAGTGGAAGACGGTTGTGTATTGGTTGTGTATTGGTATTTTTTCAACATCGGAATTTTTTCATAACACACACCATATTTGGGCGATAGAGGATTATAGCTCTGCGTGATCACCGAGTGAAGAACAGTGTTCTGTGTACACAAACGTGTAGCATTGGGGATAAATTTGCAAAATGCCGCCAAAAACTCGTGACTCATCCAGTAAATCTGATAAACCTGAGCAAGCTAAATTAGACACCATGGTCACGCTTATCAACAAGGACTCCAATATCAGTGAATTGATTAGCACCATGAACATGTTTAGTCAGAAATTGAATTCGCTTGCATCTAAGGATTATATTGACAAGAGTCTAAAAAAAATTATGACTGCCGACGTTGCCAAGAAAATGATTAATGAGCTCCGAGAGGACATAACGCAGCACATCAAGTCCGAGGTGGACAAGGTTCGAGACCAGATGGCAAAGTTTAAGACCATGTTGGATGAACAGGCAACCGAAGTGATTGAACTGAAGAACGCCCAGTCTGACACAGAGTTAAAAATGGAACAATTATGCAAGGATAGGGAACTGTTATTAAAAAACAACAAAGAGCTAAAGGAACAACTTGACCAAAAATCTGTACAACTAAAAAAACACGACGTCGAATTGAACGATTTAGAACAATATACACGCAGGAACAGTGTTAGAATTTATGGTGTGGAAGACCTGGATAAAACCGAAAGTTCCAAAGAGACAATTGATTTGGTCGTTAAGACCATTAACACCAAACTTGATGTTCCAATCTCATCTCACGACATAGACACGGCCCACAGACTGGGGCAATTCCTCCCAGATGGCAACCGACCAATAATCTGCAAGTTTGTGTCCAGGGAGTCTAAGTTCTCTGTGATATCGGCTCGTAGGAAACTCAAGGGCTCTGCAACGGTTATCAGGGAGGACCTGACCAGCAGAAATGCGAAGCTTCTAGAAACCGTTTCCCGGAGGGATGACGTAAAAAACGCCTGGTCCGCCGAGGGAAGGATTTTCGCCCTTTTACACGACGGGAGGAAACTCAAAGTGAAACTCGACACCAACTTGAACAGATCTCTTACAGATCTGTAATATTCTGACAGCTGCGTATATTTGTGTTAATTGTGTATTTTTGTTGCAAATTGATAACGCGTCCCGCGCCTTGACTCAAGCCTTCATCGGCTTAATATCATTCTGACAGCCACGTGTTTTTGTTTATTTTGATATGCTAATTACCGCGGTCATCACGTGATTCACCTGCATAGCCAATGATTGGACACTCAGTGACATCATTCGCTACTCTGGATTTGCTACACAACAAGATCAACTGAGTATTACCAGAACTGACTTTATTGTTTATTATTTCTATCATCTAGTAAAAAAAGTCATTATTCATATTTTATACATTTTACAAATGAAGTGATCAATCCCTGCACATGTACACTTTGTTTATGTCTTTGTCAGTGACATAAGCAATATTTTTTTTTTTTTTTTTTCTAAACCCTAAGCGACTCATTGTCATTTCGCTGTATACATGTATATTTTGTAGGTTTACTTTCTTTTTCTCTGACATTAAAATTGTTTATGATGGTTTGTACGTTGACACCGTATTTCTTAAGGTAAGAAATGCTTGTGTTTCTTTCGTCCGACTTACGCTGTATATATTGCATATTGATGCGACTTATAAAGTAATATGTAATTGAATACTAAGTTTTCAGAACTGTGTTCATATTGCACACGCCAGACACGGACGCTGTGTCACTTGGTGTCTGTTTGACATTCCATTATAAAATGATACTTATTCTGTTGTAATTATGCAGTTGTTTACTCGAATATTACATAAACATACGTGGGTCCACACTCGTTTTCTCTGTGGTAATTTTGTAGTTGTTTTGCTATATTACATGTACATACGTGGGTTTACTTTCGTTTTTCTCTGTTGTAATGATGTAGTCATTCCAATACTATGTAGTATGTAACATGTATATACGTCTAATTTCTTTTTCTGTGTAAAACTGTATACATGTATATACGTGGGTCTACTTTCGTTTTATATATTGTAATTATGCAGCCTTAAACTGTATACATGTATATACGTGTGGTCTACTTTCGTTTTATATTTTGTAATTATGCAGCCGTTAAACTGTATACATGTATATACGTGGGTCTACTTTCCTTTTCTCTGTTGTAATTATGCAGCCGTTTGCTGTATAAATGTATATACGTGGGTAGTTTCTTCTGTTGCAATTGTGCAGTATATACATGTGTACACTCACTTTTGTTGTTCATTACTTTAGTCACCAAACCAGTACTGAAACAATATTGTCATTAATACTGCATCCATTTTGATTGTGGTTGACATGCTTTATTATAAATTATAGACATACAATGGTGCGACTAATTTATTGTCAATGACAATTGCTGTATGTGTGTATATGTATGTGTGTAGTGGAAGAGATATGTGTGTGTGTGCGTGTGTGTGTGTGTGAGTATGTATACATGCATGTATAGATATAATATTATATATGAAGACGCTAAACATGCCAGTTTCACTGTGTCCGTAGGTGTACATGTACATCTCTACTCTATATTCTATTCTATTGTACATGCATATATATTTTCGTAGGTGTACATGTACATCTCTACTCTATATTCTATTCTATTGTACATGCATATATATTTCTGAGCCTACTTTCATTTTAACTTTATGAGTCAGTTGACCAACTGACCTAAGCTGTTCACGAAATGTTCCTTTTTTGTATGTTTTGTTTTTTGTCTGCGCTGATGCGTTGTATTATTTAACCTTCTTTATACCGCTATCCGGCTTCTATGCCACAAACTTCTCAGTTATTAACTGAAATGAATAGTTACAGCCAAATCAGGATTTGGCTGTGCAGTTTATATGTTGTTTTTTTATATTCTTACACTGTAACAAATCTTCCACATTCAATAAACGAGGGTCGTACTAGTTTTGACAAAGTACTGTGTATCTTAAGGGTATCCGATATGGAACAGTATTCTTTCTACCATTGCTGTTGTAAGACATTTACAATCCACAATATGCCCCATGAATAGTAAGCTAAATATTATTTCCATGAATGTACAAGGTCTTGGTGACAATAATAAATGTAGAGATGTCATTAACTTTCTGAAAAGTAAAAATCCAAACATATGCTGTATTCAAGATACTCACTTTACTGATAAAAACATCCCATTTATCAGAAGCCTCTGGGGCTATGAATGTTACTTCAGTAACTTTAATTCCCAATCAAGGGGTGTAGCAATTTTTATAAATAATAATTTTGATTTCAATTTTTTACAGTCAGAAAAGGATAATAATGGTAACTATATTATGATTAATTTTACATCTTATGAAAAGGTAGTTTCACTTTTCTGTATTTACGGCCCAAACAAAGATGACCCGGAATTCTATAATAAATTAAGAGAAAAAATAAGCAATTTAGATAACCCTGTAATCCTTGTAGGTGACTTTAACTTAGTAATGGACCCCGATAAAGATTATCAAAATTATGTAAATGTAAATAATACTAAAGCTCGGGATAAACTCTTAGAAATAATGTTAGAATTTGAACTAGTGGACTGCTGGCGTGAAGACCATATAGAAGATCGTCAATATACTTGGTTGAAAAAAACTCCTTTAAAACAAGCTAGGCTAGACTTTTTCTTGATATCAGGTACACTTTATTCAAATGTTGAAGATAGTAATATAAATCCAGGCTACAGGACTGATCACTCAATTATTACATTAATTTTATTGATGGATGCATGTAAAAAAGGAGCGTCATATTGGAAATTCAATAATTCTTTACTGAAAGACAAAACATATATTCAAAAAATTAAAGAAACCATAATTAGAACTAAGTTACAATACGCATCAACGATACAAGATTTTCAATTACCCTTAGTAGAAATTTGTAATAAAGATATTAAGTTTGATATTAACGACCAACTATTTTTTGAAACACTTTTATTAGAGATTAGGGGTGAAACTATATCATATTCCTCTTTCATAAAAAAACAGCGTGTAAATAGACAAGAATTATTAGAAAAAGAAATAAACTTAATAAGAAATGAATCAGTAGTTGATACGAATAAACTTGATGAAAAAAATAAGGAATTACAAGAATTAAGAAGGATTCATTTGGAAGGCAAATTTGTACGATCAAGGGCAAAATGGATTTTTGAAGGTGAAAAACCCACTAACTATTTTTGTAATCTAGAAAATAGAAACTATACATCCAAAATCATGAATAAATTATACTCTAAAAGCGGAAATTTACTCACTAATCAAACTGATATTTTAACAGAAACCGCTAACCACTACAAAACGCTGTATGCGAACTCTGAAGTAGAGGAAGTCAACTTAAATAGTATTTTAAACAAAGAAAATGTGTATGCTTTAAATCAAGAAGAACAACTTGAATTAGATAAGCCACTTATGTATGAGGAATATCTCTCCAGTTTAAAAAAGATGTCCAATAATTCTTCTCCGGGTAGTAGCGGTTTTACTGTATCTTTCTATAAATTCTTTTGGATAGATATTGGTCCTTTCCTGACACGATCCCTTAACCACTCTTTTACTACTAAGGAACTATCTATTACCTTGAAACAAGGTGTTATAACATGTATCCCTAAAGGAAATAAAGATAAGCTACATTTGAAAAATTGGCGTCCGATTTCTCTGCTTAATGTTGAGTATAAAATTTTATCAGCCACAGTGGCAGCGCGTCTAAAAAGTGTCCTAACAAAATTAATCAGTGAAGACCAGAGTGGTTTCTTACCTGGACGATTTATAGGTGACAACTTAAGACTTATTTATGATATGATGTATTACACAGAAAAAAATAATGTACCAGGTATGATTCTCCTTCTTGATTTCGCTACCGCTTTCGACAGCTTATCTTGGAATTTCATGTTTAAAGTACTTAAATTTTTTAATATTGGCCCAAATTTAACACAATGGATAAAAATATTTTACACAAATATAGTCTCCTGTGTATCTGTTAATGGAAATTTATCAGACTGGTTTTATATTCACAGAGGTTGTAGACAAGGTGACCCTATCTCTGGCTACATTTTTATTTTATGTGCTGAAATCTTATCTATCCTTCTAAAACAGAACAATCAGATAAAGGGCATCACCGTAAATACAGAAGAACCGAAAAGTCTTCTTTGATACAGAAACGACCCTCTTTTATTTATGTTACTAAACTGCTATCAGGACACAACTTTCATTTATAGCCTATGATCTCCAATATGTATTTGATATTTAAGTTACACTTGTTATAAAATACTATCACATAAAACTAAAAAAAAAAAAAACGTTTTCCTATTTGTGCCTTATGTAAAAAAATGTATGATATGTAAATATGTATTTTCTTATTTAACACATCATGATCTATGTACCCTGTGTTAAAAGTTATTAATTCTGCTTAAATACATTGGAATATAATAAGGGAGGTAATCCAAACAACTTTACTAAATATGTTAAACGGGAATACTCCCCCTTGTGTTTATAGATTAAAATAGTATCTAGTATCATCGACAGTATATATTAGAACACCCTTGTGTTTATAGATTAAAATAGTATCTAGTATCATAGACAGTATATATTAGAACTTATCTTTTATCAGCTAGTGTACATTGTATTTTTCTACGACGTTGAACTTATATTTTATCAATGCACATTGTTCTACGTGTTATTAATTTTGCTTAAATACATCGAAGATAATAAGGGAGGTAATCCAAACAACTTTAATAAATATGTTAAACGGGAATACTCCCCCTTGTGTTTATAGATTAAAATAGTATCTAGTATCATCGACAGTATATATTAGAACTTATCTTTTATCAGTGTACATTGTATTTTTCTACCACGTTGAACTTATATTTCATCAATGTACATTGTTCTACGACGTTGTTATACTGGCATATGATTAAATATTTTCTTGTTAAACACATCAACCAGTTCATGTTTCATGCAACATAAGTTTTTAAGTGCGCAAAAGTGTTACGTTCAATCACAAATTTTCTAGGGAGTATATAAGGTATCCATCGACTAATGAGTATTATTATCTTCCTTGATGCTTTGAACAATTTGTGTAAACTATTTTTCGCATATCATGAAATTATCATATTGTACATATTGTATTAATAGTATGTTGAAAATTGGAAAATAAAAAGAGAATTACAAAAAAATGAACGGGTAATGTTTGAAATATAAATTACTTATTACAAAAAAAAATTCAAACATTAGTTCTTACCTAGCATTGGTATTTAAACCTAAGAAATTGTACTATATGTGTAAATTGTTTGAATAGAATCAATTGATGTGTATTTTTTCCTAATTTGTTTTTTAAACCTTTTTTATGCTGTAATTACATAATGTCAAAATAGCAGGTTTTCCAGGAGAACGGCTCGAATTATATTTATATTAAATGTATCATGGACATCATGCATGAGTGTTGTTTTCTTACTGTTGAAGATGCGTGATGTGAGTGACCACTATCCGATCGAGCTTGAAATCTACTGAGTCTTGCAGGTTACTTGTATTTGATCATAATATGCATTATTAATTTGGAGATTAAAAGTGTAATACGTTTAAAAAAAAAAAAAAAAAAAAAAAAAAAAAATAAATACTACATATATGTAGTTAGATAGGCACCTTCAAAATTTCCCAATTGGTGTTTGTTTTCTTTGCTAATATGAAGATTAATACATAACTATAGTGTCTCAATTTTGTCAATGGCACATTGCCTATATAAGGACCACTATATCAAGAGCTTAGTACGAAAACTATGATACCAGCCTCTATAAATTGATGTAGTTACAATACGTTTTGCACTGAGCCCTCAATAGAGTGCCTCAATTTGTCATTGGCATTGTCCATGAGTATATAGTGCCACACTTCCATCATTGCCTACATGTAGTGCCTCGTAGAAACATTTTCTATGTAGCATTTTCATAGCATGCAGCTTTTAAGAACAGAACATTTGCTTGTACATGTACCTGACTAAGCTCTGATTTATTATTGTGATAGCCATTCTGTACTGATCATTGTGCAAGGCTGTCTAGATTAATTGTCTGATCAAACGAAGTTTTATCACACTGCTCAGTAAAACCCATGGTACTTATACTGGTAAAGTTTCAACTTTTTCTTCTTCAAATTGCAGTAAGACATGCAAACTACAAAGTTATATAATCACTACATTTTCAGCATCGCATGTTCTGAAGGCTTAGAATTCCTGATTTGGTTGTAAGCTGTGATCAAGGTTCTGCCTTTATATAAGAGATAATAAAAATGTCTGGTCTAGTATGTGTCATGCAATAACTTCACTGATTACGTGCATTTTCTGGTTTCAACCAATGATGTCTTATTTTTCTATCCACCTTGTTTGTTGATTTGTTGCGCTGTTTTGCAATAGAACCTTGAAAACTGGTATTTAATGATCAGAGTTGGCTTTAAGTTAGTCCAAGCTCTTTGAAAATGAGCATTCAATTTCATCGAGGTCCAGCATAAATATAAGACCTTTTTGTCATGGCATGCAAAACTTGCTGTAAGTTTGCAAGGAGTTGCATGTCCAAAAGGCTGCCTTAATTATTGGCCTCTAGTGTAAAAGGTTGTCAGATTACATATTGTATTTTCTTTTGACGGTGAGTTCGACTGGACATTTTTCCCCAAACAATATACCCTATGTCTGGGTTTTAACCATACCCTTGGTTACCAAACTTTCAGCAAGCGGGCCAGGCCATGGTCTTGATTGACAAAAATAATAAAATCCCAGACTTACAATAGTGTTTTGCTCGTTGAAATGGTTTCCAATTCCAATGTTATTAACAACAATTATTGTTGTAAATTTCCGACAGTTATATAAATCTCTGTTACAGTTCTTCAAGATTTAATTCAGATATGCCAATTGTTTCCACAATTTCTACAATATTTGCATCAATAAAATTAATCTCCTTAGTTTTTAAATTCGATTTCTTGTACGCATGATGAATGAGTTCTTTGTCCTAACTCTCTAACTCGGGAAGTCTTATTTAGTCCTTTTCAGTCAATAACCGGTACCTCAAAGAGGATGATTTTATATCATTTGGTTTGCGTAATTCAATGTGAACTACCGTCTATATCTTTCTGTTGTGAGAAACTGGATGGATGAGATCTAATTTGACACACAGATATTTTGTCTTGCAATGGCATTGTTCAAGTTGGTCTAATAAAATTTATTATATGTCTCTCCAGTACGGTATATTTAGACACGGTCAGAAATTGCTCAATTAATGTCATAATGTCCATGCTTAAATTTATTTATTGTAGACATACCATGTGATATATGACGTAAATTTGGCTGAGAATTGAACGAGTACTTGAGTACTCCGATATCAAGTACTCCGATATCAAGTACTCCGATATCAAGTACTTAGATATCAAGTACTCAGATATCAAGTACTCAGATATCAAGTACTCAGATATCAAGTACTCAGATATATCAAGTACTTCGATATCAAGTACTTAGATATCAAGTACTCAGATATCAAGTACTCAGATATCAAGTACTCAGATATCAAGCACTCAGATATCAAGTACTCAGATATCAAGTACTCAGATATCAAGTACTCAGATATCAAGTACTCAGATATCAATCAAGTTCTCAGATATCAAGTTCTCAGATATCAAGTACTCAGATATCAAGTACACAGATATCAAGTACTTAGATATCAAGCAGTCAGATATCACGTACTCAGATATCAAGTACTCAGACATCAAGTACTCAGATATCAAGTACTCAGATATCAAGCAGTCAGATATCACGTACTCAGATATCAAGTACTCAGACATCAAGTACTCAGATATCAAGTACTCAGATATAAAGTACTCAGATATCAAGTACTCCGATACTTGTTGCCATACTTACCGGTTCTAAGAACACAAGTAAAATATGCCAAAAAAAGTTGTTAACAACCGTAAGTAATTCGTTTTTGACCAATTTTAACTAATTTACCTCTTTGACACTCAAGCCGAGAATGAATACTGTCTTGGCAACTGATAGTATGTTTATCAAAGTGTCACAGATTTTACCTGAAATCGCCTTGATTTGTTAAATGAGTCAAATATTAAAATACATATTAATATGGTAATTTCAATACTCCAAATTCATGAAATTTCAATACTGAGCAAAATGATGCTATCATGGTAGCTCATGGCCCCTTAACCCCTTTATTAAAGTTACTGTAATATTAATTTACTTATGGCCCTTTTAGTTTAACCACTAAATTCAAGTTAATATTTGCTCATTTTATTAAATTCATTAGTATTTCCTTGCAAAACTTTATCTGAATAATTATATTACAATTATTAGACTTTCTATGAGCAGAATATAATATTGGCATTCATTTGCAATTCTCTGCTATCACTAATTAAAAGCTGCTGCACAATTAGTGATTTATCGTTCTGTTGCCACACATACCTGCCATAAAGTGTGTGTTTTTGTAATAGAATGCACACCTAGTATGAACAACTGTATACCGGTATTTGTATTCTGCAAGCACTTAGGTTTGTTTTCAATCTCGTCATGATGATACAGCAGATTCTATTGTGACATTTCTGTATTCTCCTGAAATGATTGGTATTCAAAATCTGTACTAAGCTGCACACTTGCTGCGCATATAATATTGTCTGGTAACATGATGTCTCAACGGTTATTGTACTCTTCTATCGCTTAATGGGCTATGGAATATTGCACCCAGATAATGTGATATTTACAAATATTAAGCGGAGTTGCCTAACTGTTGAAAAATTGGTTGCTTATGTAATCACATGTGGTCCTTTCTATACTAAAATAGCACTGATAAATCGTGCACACTTTGTTTGTTAAACCACCTTTGTTGGTTATACCAAATTTTCCAGCCTTTCACGTTATCCTGGTCATACTATGTTCATCTTTCAAATCACTGAAATGATAACTGGTATCTGGAAATCTAAGTACTGAATTGAGCATACAATCATGGTAAAACAATTAATGTAATTTACAAATGATGCCGATTTTGCTATTAAATTTGAAATTTTGTTTTCATTTGAAGACTATTGAAATGAGTTATGGCCCTTTGAATGTTCCTGGAAATGTTGTATTGTGCTCCCTTTGAAGTTGTTGTTTGGAGTTGTTATAAAAGCCATTGAAATGCATACAGATTGAGACATCTTGGCATTTCCCTCAAAGTCAAGAGACCATTGGCCAATCTTGCAGAAAAATTTTAATTTCGAGGACTCGTGCAAAACTATGTACATGCCTCTATAAAATGATGTAGTTACCATAATTTTGCACCAAGCACTCTAAATAGCCATGCACGGTTGTTACTGTTTCTGTCAAACTCAAACAAACAACAACAAGTCCTTGGTTTCTGGTTCTGTAGAGCTTTTAAAGTTTCAATTTCTGTTGCTTTTTGATGCATGATACCTTCTACCACCCACTCTGGCGATATTATTGAATACAATCCTATGCTGTCATGTTATAGTGTTTTCAATTAGATTCTCTTGATCGGGTTTTTACATGGTGTAAACTTGTAAACTCAGCTGATGGATTTTATAAAATTACTTTCTAGTTATAATTACAGCAATTGAATTTCAGCTTGTAGCATGTGTTTAATTTAATTTACATGTATTTGCTAATTCTAGTAATCGAATTTAGTTGGTGATGTGGCTTGTAGCTTGCATATGTTTAGAAATTGCCAGACTTAAGTTAATGACACATACAGACTTCTCTTTAAAAAAAGGGCTTTTCAAAGTCCATCAAAAAGTCCATTTTCACCAATAGACATATAAGAGTTCATCGAAAAGTCCATTGTCACTAAACAGAAATTTAAAAGCCCACCTTCACTTAAAAGTTAATCATCTCCTATGCAATAAAACATTTAACTGTTTATGGTATAGTACAAACTTTTACCCATATATCGGCTTAGAATGAGAAGGTCGTAACTACAAATCAATATTTTGAGAAAACAAGAAAAACTGTCTGACAATCGCTCTTTACTAATATGGTCAAACAAGTTTTTTTCAACTTCAGTTTGGTCAACATGACAAGTTCCAATTTTCATGAAAACATGCTCATATTTCATGAAAACAGGCTCATAAGAAGCACTTTATGATATAGGTTTCAAATATGCGTTAGTCTTAAAATGTTGTAAGTGGCACTTATGACCTTCTCATTCTAAGCTAGTGATATGTCTTCCACCTTGATAATAGCTTTCGTACCAGTATATATTCAAAGCGCCGATGGCACTGGAAGAACAGGGATTGTTCCTATTGTAAGAAAAATATTTTTCCAGTCACAAAGCATATGAGGGCATATGCCACCCTAACGCCATATGTATGTTCCAGCATCTAGTTAATACATTATTACCACTACTGCCTATACTACTCGCAGTATTTAAACGTTGAGCATTTATCACTGACCGGATGGTAACCTAGCTTACGTAACATAATACAAAATTTACCAAGCTTCCTGCAATAAAGTGCTAAGTCATCATGCAACATTATAAACACTGTCTCGGCTAAAGATTAGGCGATAAAGTTATCCCGCGGAATGCGCAATTGGACCTATTTTTAGCTCGCAATGTTATCCAGTATATTTTTATCGCTTACACTGACCAGGAAGCAAAGCTCCCTGTTCAATAATATATAATTATCCACATCGTTTGAATAAGTCTATGAGTCCTACATTTTTGCTAAACCTTATATTTTCCCCGACTTCATTAGTTCAATGTTAATGATATGTTACACATCGAGAATTTTCCTCTTGATTTAGAGTCTTGATTACATGTTCTATATTACAATAATATGATATGTTTTTACATTATTGTCTGTCTGATTATGGGCATGAACTTGTGTATAATAGATGGAATATCTCCGTGCCGTTAGTAGATCTTAGATTCTGTAACATTCCAATAATTGCTTTGTCCTTAGAAACCTGTCTGTGGCAAAATACATTACTCACAATTATACGTCCCTACAAATTTAATAATATGAAACATTGTATCCTGCAGGAAACTAATATAAACTTATAAATCTGTTCTTTAAAGAAAAGAATAGAATAATTGTATTTTCCAATCCAGGGTCATACAAACATGCCATGTACAATCATAGCATAAAACAGTAACAGTTTATAGAAAATAGAGAAAACATAGCCTTAAAGGTATCACAAAAAATGATAATTAAACCAAAGCTTAATTCATATTGGTGTTGAAAATAATATACAAAAGTACTTTCAATGTATAGAGGATATTCACAACAACAGAAAATTGTAAACAATGTTGTTTCTGAAATGTTCTGGAACTGGATTTCAACTGTAATTATTTTAGGAGCACTGAGCTTCTGATTCGGTTCTTGGAAACATAGTTGTTGATTTTAATATTTCTTGACATGTACTTGAATTGTTCTAGCTGCATGCATATTCATTTCAGGTACATTTCTCATATATTATTTTCGTCTTCCCATAGGTATTTCTTACAAATGGGAATTTATCACTAATTATGTTTCTAAAATGTTCTAGAACTGGTTTTCTATAATTGTAACACTTTTAGGAGCAGTTGAGTTAGGCTGTTCTTCTAGAAAACTTGCCCACATTAACATTTCTTGATATATTCTTGGAGCATTCTCGCTGACGAGTTCAGTTGAAGGACTATTCTTAAAACGTTCTCATCTTTTTCACATACTTTTAATTTTATTAAGTAATTCTAATAAAAATATTTCAAATTTGGTGCTTGTGAAGTTGTGAAATTTTTATCATCCTTAAATGTGATCACTTTCATGTACGTCATTCTCACATTTAAACTTTCTCATGTCTTGGGTTTCTTCCATTGGAGAAATAACTCACATTATCTCGCTCTTTAACATTTTATCTTTTTTGGTGTTTTCGATAAATTCTACCTTAGGGAATACTTCATGCTGTTATAAAATGAAGAAAGACGATTTCTCTCTTGTAAATATTTTGAATTCCAAACTGAGTATTAAAATTATGAGAGTATTGAACTTTCAAGTGAATTTAAAGTGTTCTATATTTTGTGACAGAAGTTGATATTGCTGTTAGAATCTTATACTGAGCAATAAACTTGTCTGCTACAAACCTGGGCTGTAGTTTTGTGATTTATGAACAGGAAGTTATTATGTAACATTGAACATGTCATATTATGGTACCAGCAATATGCTGGCTTCTGGTTATTTAATTTTCCTCTTACAAAATTGATTGGCATTATACATGTTTGTGTGACCGACTTGCACAATGTTTTCTACAGAAAATCAGGACCTTCCAAAAAACCTTGACACTTCTAAAGCAATAATAATATTGACAAATTTTTATTGCAGGTTTGTGTTAAACAAGCCATCTAACTCTACTAGAAATATTGCGGAAAGATATGATTCCTTAATGTTATCCACTTGATATTTACAAAATTACAATACTAGACCTCAACCATTGTTTGAATAATACAATCTAGACATGTCGGATTGTAATATATTTGCTCTGGTGCTGTCGGTTCCCCATAGGGTAGAGAATGCGTGTGGAATAGATACTGTCCATTTAAGGTTGCTGAAATGTGCTACATGCTATTTGCATATGTAGTAATTGGTAACAATGATTAGCTATAGAAGTCCAAATATTTATGTCTCCTATTTATAGTGGGGAAGATATATCGATTTTGACATGTTTTACATGCATTAGTTGTTCTTCTTCTTCTTTGCAGTCAAATGAGATACTAGTAGTCTTTAGTACTTGGTCATTTGGTTTTGTCCTTGTCAAACTAACTTCAAGGGAATGTACATTTAAATACAGGAGATGCTGAGACAGTCTCCCTTGCCTTATTGTAATTTTGTAATAGACAAAAATGTTTTTATATTTTCAGGCAAAAGAAGAAAGGGTGTGAATACTGCTTCGTCTGATGTAGATGGGGGTACCGAACCGATGTCATTAACAGATGATGGTTCCAGGCTTGTCATGTCTGGTGGAGAGGGATATGTGGACTTTAGAATAGGTATGTTCTATGTATTTTTAGTGGTGGTATCTGTATTTTTGAATTTTTCAGTTTGTCCGACAATAGTTTTAGAACTTTCTTATTATATGTCAAAGTCACTCTAAAAAGTATCACACCAATTTAATATGTGGAGTCTACAAGAACTTTGGCAACATGTAGGTTATATTATTGGGGTCAGATGTACTCAGTTCTTTGATGAATTGTCACAAATTTGTTGGTCTGATCGGATTTCAATGAAACTTCACATGAATTCTCAGTATCACGCCTAGTAATTCGCAGTATTAATGTCAAAAATTGTTGGTTTGACAGTTCACAATTATTACTGGTGTTATGGCACTTTGTGGAAGACCAATGTTTTCGTGTCAAAAACTCTTTTGTTTATTTCGTAGTTACTGTGATTACCATTTTGTTATTCATTATCTTACTAAATTAATGGACCCAGTGCATAAAATTTGATACCATTTGCATCAAGGTATTTTTTGGTATATTTTGTTTCAGTGTTTAATCTACAACTACCAAAAGCCAGAAAAGTTCTTGGTATTAAAACTCTTGTTTGATACATTATCAAGACTGTAATCTATGTATACATAAGCATACAATGTCTTTTTCATTATCTTGACTGAAATCTATGTACAGAAGCATTTAATGTCTTTTCGAATGCTTCTCAAGTTTTCTTGGAACTTCCTGCCTTTGTTAACCTCTGTACTGTGTTCTTTGTTTATTTCATACAATTTTGTGTTGATGAATTTCTTATTGATGAGCTATAATTCCTTGAATTTAATGGTAGAATTAACACCAAATTGTCTACCAGGCATTTTGCAAGCTTAATTAAAGTTGTCAGAGCTATGGACTTTGATTAAAGTAACTCTGGTGTCATGGATTTGAATCCCATGTCCAGTGCACTTTTCCTCCTTGAAATTTCCTCATCAATGGTGTCAGAAGTGGGATAGTTGTTCATGTCTGGTGTTAAACTTTTTATTTGTCTGTTTGTTACCAAATGTTGAAACTCAAATATTTTTTATGTTAATCAATGTGTTGCTTCAAATTTGGCCTACATGTTAACCATCATAAACGCATTACATTATTTAAGCCATGTAACACTATCAAACATTTCAACAGAATTATGGCCCCTGAATGACTAAGCTATTTGCTATGGACAAGGCTTCCGCCTGGGCATAAGTGTTTACTAAATGCAGTCTTGTTTTCTCTTGATTTACAAATTTGGCAAGTGTTGGTGTTTCACCATCATCATTACAGTGACCAGCATTTTGTTGACTTGACAAATTTCTTTGTTCTTCAAGATCTGACAAGATATGAACAACTTCCTTATCTACATTTAACTCCAATCTGTTGCTATGTTTTTCTTTTAGCTCATGACAGTCTGTGCTCTGGCACATTTACTACCTTCTCTTCCTGTAAATGTTCCAATCTTCTTTGGCTATAATCCTGTACATATTTATGTGCTGGGTTGTTACAATCCAAGTCATACAAAATGAAATTATTTTCATTTGATGCCTAAGTCCAAAAAAAGTCCTAGATTTTACTGACTAAAATGCTTGTGATACTTATGGATGTTTCACATTCTTTAGATCATTCCTGCAGTTGATCTTTCCTGGAAGATTTCACCACTTACATATTCATTACATCATACTCATGTTATTTATGCATTAGGAAGATATACTATTACATGTTTTAACTACTGAAATCCATAATGGATGTATATTCTTATTGATTCCCATAAAATATGTAATGTCAATGGATATTCTGTTAAAAGGCATTTAATCTTTTACAAAGAATACTTCCCCTTCAGTCTGCATTACATATTTTTTTTTTTTTTTCTGCAAACCTTTGTTTTGTAATATAAGGCAAAAAATAGACAAATACTTTCACTCGCTTTTTCATCATTATTGCTCTAAATTGCGAAGTTTTACCGAAATTTTGCTTGTGATCCAAAAAGGATCAAATAAATTAAAAACAACAAAATGTTCAGATGTAATAATTATAAAAGAAACCACACCAAACAGAATTAAACAGAATTAAATTTATGTATGAAAAATATATCTTGTCTTTGTGAGATCTTACCAATTCCAACTTCGTCTGTATTTAGAAATAAATCACCTTGCACATAAGTGATATAATAAAACAGTTCCTGTAATAGAGTGTAAGAACACCTGAGGTTGATGTTGTTGACAGTGACATGGTGTGCAATCCTGCACGTAAAAGCAACCTCATACATCACTTACATGTTTTAATTGTCTGACTGTTCTTGTGATCGACATTCTTGGCATTTAGAAGTTCCGACATTCCACTAATAGCATCTCTTGATGTATCCCTGTTTATTTATGTTTGCCTATTGTATATTGTATGCAAAGTTTGGTGCTTCCCTTAAAATGGTTAAAGGTTGATCATTGTCTTTCTTTGACAGCTTTCTGCTGGAACATGGCAGCTAGGTTCATGATTGTCCCATTTCTGAGGACATTATTCCTGGACTAGTATGGATGGATGGCATTTATTTCAACTTTGCACAGTCATGTGCTTGTTAGGTTTGATCTCACGTTTCATGCTGATTCAAGTAGGACAATGTTCAGCTTCTTGTATGGGCAATGAATGACCAGATCATGTATAGCTCGTTTTTAGTATTCATGTACCAAAACTATTTGTCAGATTTTGAAAGAAGTTATTCCGAATATCTTTTTCTCTATCCTTATGATTCTTTAAGTTCAAGGTTAAAGAATTATACTTTAAACACTGTTCAAATCAGGGGCACTGATCCTCATTCATCCTTGTATATGGATACTAAGGCAAACACATTAAAATCTTCTAATGAAATCCATCCTTTTTGGTGCAACTATATTGTTTCTTATGTGTAACTATATAACTTATATTATATTGAGATACAATCTTGTTGCACCGAAGGGAAAAATCGCTAGATGATTTTACACAATTGTTGTTTACTTGTAAAGCGAGATACAAACTAGGTTCAGCAAAGCCATCTGAATTGATAAACTGATGATATTGTCATGGGATGAAGCTAGATTTCCCTATAGTCTGAATGATTAATGGAATATCTAATCATATTGTTTGGTGCAGCCTGACAGCTTCTCCATTCTCGTATTGTCGGAATATTGCTGGGAGAAGCTCAATCTACATTAGTATTCTTAAAATGTAAAGACTCAGAAAATGGTGTCATTTGAATTTCGTCTTTTATGCGTAGTTGTAATTCTTCCTCCTTTTAAGCTGATTTCCGCCTTTTTGTCTTAAAAGCTTTCCAATAAGATCTGACCTACTCAAAAAATGAAGTTTTTGTAATACAAAATTAATATTCTGAAGATATGCATGAGTAAAAGGGTCTGAAGCCACAAGTTCCACAACTTTAACTAAGATTGAGTTAGTACTCAGGTTACATGATTATTAGATTTCCGGAAAATTGGTATGGTCAAATGACCATTGTATATGACAAATATACTGATGAAGTATGTGGCTACACAGATAAACTCATTGTCCTCTGAAATACAGGTTCTACAAAACATGCAGGAAAACTGCAGTCAGGTCATCACGTCTGTACCGTAACACATATGAAACAAACTGTTGAAATGTTGAAAAACAGCACTGTATAATATCACTTTGACCTTTAAGTTTCTAAGAAAAAACCACTAAGACTTGTCGTCTGCTGAATCTGTTCGGACATTTTTCTGTCTCAAGTGTTGTTTTACCCACATAGAAACGTCCGCTGTGATCGTCAGAAACGTCGTGATCGTCTGTGTAAATATATAATTCCCCTCATCCTATATAGCTGCTGTTGAAATGTAACCTCAAGTGATGTCTGCTATAAACGGAATATAATTGTCAGATGGACCCAGACTGACTGTATAATGAATGTAATCCTTGACTGACAACAGAACGATTGATGTTGGGTATCTATTACCTAGACTGTACAAGACCACATTGTACCAGAATATATAATGATTCCGAAGGCAGTAAAAATATTATAAACAGAAAACCTTGTCTCTGTCCAGGAATTTTGAATTTGGTTTCTAAATTTGGTGACAGTTTTTATAGTTTGAGACAATGAAATATGATTTCGGCAGTATGATTTGTTTGGTTTTTATGTGACAATTAATCATTTGGCATTCTATAAACATTCTGAATTTCTATTTAAAACTTGGAAAAGAGACTTCTAGTATATTTTGGGACCAATTTTTTATCGGATTTGAAAGAGTTATTTATTTCTCAGAAAACCGTTTTCTGATTCCTATGTTTATCTTCATTATATTTAAAGCTGATGCTATAAATGATTTAAATAAAAAGCATGTCTTTTGTGTGTTAATAAATTAAAGTAGTATGGCTACATTAAAAAAGTTTCAAATTTAATTTGTGTTTGGGAACTGTAGACACAAGGAAATTTTTAATGCACAAATTTGCATATTTAGGAAAACACAATGCAATAAAAGTGTAAAAACTGTAAATTCTTGTATTGTTATGTTGGGGTTTGTAGTCTACACAGAGATTTCAATAGTTTTACAATAACCATTTGTACCATGTACTGTGAGTATGCGGATTGCCAATGCTTGCATGCAGTCTTATTATGAACGTCTCAACTTGGGGATTTGGTATTCCCCTTGTCTATTCTCTTTGCATTCTTATTTCTATAATTCTCATTTAGTTCCAAATATTCCTCTCTCAGAAATGAATATTATTATATGTACGTTATTTTGAGATTCATCTTGGCTGGATATATGCTCCCCTCTGTTGCATGTGACAATTAGGGTATGTTAAAATGAAAAGAAGGCAATTATTTTTAATACTGCAGTCGCCAGTGTTATGCTAAATATGGCTCCAGAAATGATTTAATGTCTCCAGGATGATTATGTCCTCTTGGTTCCAATCTATATATATACGGACGGTATGGTATGATCAGCTTGTCCTTTAAATAGCCACAGCCATAGTTCTGTGGTAAATGTCCTATTTTGTAACCCAACAATCAGGGACAATTCCCAATCAACACAGGTGATACTTTTCCATGAAAATTTGACATGCAGAGAAGTTGCCAGTTGCTGGTTACTGGGGTTCCACAATTTTGGAATAAGCCGGAAAACAGGATTTGCTGCACTGGAAAGAAAGAACATTTCTGCAGAAAATGAAAGTTATTTGGTTGCAAAAATTCACAGAATTGCCAAATTTAAAGTTAGTCATTTAAAATTTGATTACCTGAATTTTAAGATTAGAACAATGTTTGGACTGAGCTTTGGTGCAAGTGCTAATTGCACTCTAAACAGACTTGTGACTCGTTTCCAGGATTTGGCATTATGCCTCAGTAGAACCTTGCCAATTAATATACAGACTTCCTTTAGAATTAGCAGAGTTGTGGCCCCTTAACATGATGAAATTCAGCTTTTGTTCCTCTTAACTTTGTAGCATTATAATATTAGAAGGTCAGAATGCCTTTTGTTTAGTTGAGTTTGGGCCCTTGGCATTGTCAGATAGGTATATGTGTCCTAAGAAAACATTTATAGTCCATTGCTACAATTGTTTATTTCTCTGAGGTCTTTATCTGGAACAGCCAGTTACTTTGATGGTAACAATTACTGTTTTATGGTGCTTTTATGGTATTCCATTTCTTCTCAATTGTCTTCTTATTTCCTATTAGAGTTATCTTGTCTACAGTTACTGGTGATATAAACTCTTAAATTGTATGTATAATGTTTCCTATAATAGGAACTCAGTACAAGAAGGTTGCTTGTTCTTTTTGTGTACAAGTAGAAAAATGATTTGTCATAACAAAAATTAAGAAAATTTGACATTGATGTGCTTGTTGTGCTTCATTTAGAAAAAACAAGGGGGAATTGGGATTTTGATAAATTTCGGCTCAAGTGATTTATTTTGAAAAGTGGAAATAATGAGAGTTGATGGTATAATAATATGATGTATTACATCCCTCTGGTGCAACAAGGTTGATGAGTACAGAGTATTTGGCCTGATCCAAACCTTTATGGATAGGTATATGACAACAGTTACTTTCAAGGTTCTTGGGCTGAATGTTTAATTTGCAGTATTAGTCCTTTAGATCTGTGTTTGCATTGCAAGCTTCTTTGAGGAGTTATAAACAAAGTAGGGCTGAAATATAGACAAAATATCAGCTGCTAAATTATGCCAATGCAAAGTCAAAGATTCCGTAAAAAATTCTGTACTATCTTTATCTAACTATATTGAATATACTATCAATAGACACCAAAGTGTTAATGTAGCTACACAATCAAGGCAGGTTAAGATTATCATTATTTTATTTCTAAGACATAATAAAATATTGAATATAGTAAATTATGATCTTGTTGTATAACCTACCTACCTAATCCCCTTCAGGCTGTTTCGTCCCTAAGGCCATCACCAAAGAACGCCAATGACTTCTATGCGCAGCTTATCTTGCTACTTGACCAACCTTTCTTTGTCATTTTCTTGTTGCAATAAAGGGATAATGAGATGTTTGGGTGGTGTGTTGATTATGTTATTATACTGTGTTTGTTGTTGTTTTCAGGAGATGGAGATGACGATGTGGTTCTACCTGGAGAAGTCCCGGAGGAAAAAGAAGAGAAAACATCACTCAGTAAAGGGGAGAGAAGTCATCTAATTGTGTGGGAAGTTTCCTCCCCTGAATAATTAACCATACAGTGATTGTCTCCCTTTGATTAGACTTGGACAATGACTGTTGAGTCATTATGTGATTACTTACCCCTATTTTGAAGGGAAACATTCTTCGCCCTTGTTTTGGAGGGAAATATACTTCACTTGATTTAGAGGGGAAAACATACTTCCACCAGATTTGGAGGGAAACATATTTTCTCTGTTTTAGAGGGGACAGTACTTCCCCTTGATTTAGAGGGAAACAAAATTCCCCCTGTTTTCGAGGGAAATGCACTTTCATTTGATTTAGAGGGGAAAACATTCTTCCCCCAGATTTGGAGGAAACATATTATCTCTGTTTTAAAGGGGACAGTACTTCCCCCTGATTTGGGGGGAAATATACTTTCCCCTGATTTAGAGGGGAAAACATACTTCCCCCAGATTTGGAGGGAAACATATTTTCTCTGTTTTGGAGGGAACAGTTCTTCCTCCTGATTTGGAGGGAAACATACTTCCCCCAGTTTTGGAGGGAAACATATTTCCTCAGATTTGGAGGGAAATTCACTCCCCCAATTTTGGAGGGAAACATGGCTAACTGTTGCATTGTCAGATCTGAGCATATTTATTGTTGTTTCTGAATGTGATTAGATGTTGTATGAACACCATTATCTGCCATCATCGTAAAACTATGATTTCTACAAATATTGTTGCTGATTCCGATAAATACACTTTGTATAATGTAAACTGTTTCTGAGAGAAATGTAATGAAATAGCATTTTGTCCCTTAGGTGTAACAAGACTGTATCTTACTATGTACTATATAGAGCAATATACTACGTTGTTACACCAAACGGACAACTTACATTGTTGCTAATTTAAGCTTTGTGTTTAAAAACGCTTGCATTGTAAAATTTCATACAAACTTGCTAATGTTATTATTATTATACTGGTAAGGCTGTTACTTCTATATTCTTTGGTGCAGATGTATATTTCTTCCGATTTCTTGAAAAACATGATTATGCTAGTTTTTGTCAACCAAGAAATATAAAAGTAATGGCCTATAGACTTTGCATTTCTTGAAGTTTCTTGCAGTTATTTTCATTGTGAAATTATAATTTATTTATTTGGAGTAAATGACTGCTAGAGTAGAGTCTCTGTTTTCAGATGCCAGTTCCAAATCTTTTTTTCATTGTATGTCACATTTTATGCTCAAAACTTACTTAAAACTTCACCATGAAAACTCAAAATAATAAGACCACACTTGTGTTGGGACACTTAAAAACTTATGTTCTTCTGGTGTTGGGGACTCTAAAGTATTGGATTTGAAAAAAAGAGTACGGGCTTAACTGTAAGATTCTTACTGTTTTTAGGTGGTCTTATATTTGAGGTGATCTTATTTTTGAGGATGTTTAATTTTGAGGGTCTTATTTTTTAGGTGGTCTTATTATTGAGGTAGTCTTAAAATGAGTTGTTCTTGTTTTGTTATTTTGTGTTTGAAGCCCTGACATTGTTAAGATTCACAAATTGTGAGATATATACATAAAGTACATGGAATAGTCACATCTTTGGGGTTTGTTTTACATATATTTTACGAGAATTTCAAATCCTAACGCACGTAATTGAATTTATTTCTAAAATTTAATTATTCTGTCTAACCAGATTATTCTCTCCAGGCATAGAACTTGAAATAAATTCTCTAACTTGGCCTAATTTGGATTTAATTGGCTTACAGTAGAGAAAATAGTTTGTCTAACGTGAGGTTTTTATTGCAGTTTTGAGTAATAATAGCATTTTCTTACTTTTAAATTGCAGTTGTAATTGTATTAAAACTGCATGCGTTCCATCTTGCCTATGGCGCTTCCAGACAAATTATCTTTAAAGCTAGCATGTGTTTTGATATTTGTTGTTCGAAATCTATGAAAGAAAACAATGCCATCAAGTACACTTGAATTTTTAGTATCTTTTTTTACATGATGACTTTGCACTTTTTTGCAGTAACAATTAATAATTTACTTAATTTCTAAAACAAAAAAGTCGCTGAAGTTTATCTACTGATACAGGAGACCTATAGTGATTGTTCTGTCCGCTACAAAATGTTGAAACACAAATATTTTTTAAGTCAAGCAATTCATAGCTTTCAAACTTGGCATACCATCATAAACACATTACATTATCAAAGCCATGTAACACTATCAAACATTTCAACAGAATTATGGCCCCTGAATGACTTAGCTATTTGTTATGGACAAGGCTTCCTCCGGGGCATCAGCGTTTACTGAAAGCAGTCTTGTTTATACCTTGACTTGTGTTTTATAACAAAGTTAATGAAGAGACTTTATGTCTATGTTTGGAAATCTGATCGCCAAGGTCTTTTGCTGACTCAGTTGTTTTTCCCGTTATTTCATACATACAGTGTAGTTATGGTGATATTATATCACATTGGTGTCACATTTGTTTACAGTTTTATTTTCCCAGAGAAATATTTATTCAGGTATAAATCATGTAAATTGCATAGTCATATTTTGTTGCTTATTTCGTTACTGAGTCTTGATTTTGTTTTTTGTTAATTATTTTGTTACTTTGTATGGTTTTTAGATTTTTAATTGAATAGAAAATTATATTTTATTTGAGTTATGTGCTGAAATATTTTACTGAAATATAGAACAAGGTGTTACTGATAATAGGGAAGCATCAGAAAGGGGTCCTACACTTCCGAAATATTCTGGAAATCCAGGGTCCTTATTCACCAACATTGTAAGTCTAAAACACAGACTTAGAGACTTTATATTGTCAAATGTTCTATTCGTTCTCATGTTGTTATAAATGTACCAATTTTGATATGAATAGGTATACATGTTCAGTACGTAACAACTAATAGTCAGATTAAGGTTAAATCTAATTGCAAAGAAACAGCAGTGATTATAAATTTTGTCAAATAAGTCTGTATTTCAGTCTTACAATTTTGGTGAATAAGGCCCCTGCCTTGCTGCTCTAGAAATAAGCCGAATTATAACAATAGAAACAATGTTCGTAATGAAGCTTTGGTATATGTCTGCCAGAAGTATCAGAAACAAGCTAGAGACTCATTTCAGGATTTGGCATTATGTCTCAGTAGAACCCCCATAGAAATATTTACTAAACCAAAATTATGGCAGCAATGGACAATTTTTCACGCTCCTTTTTTTGCTCAATTTTGGATTTTAGTGGATTTAGGTTTCCAGCTCAACTCAGAAACTTCAATTAGATAATATTAAATACCGGTACTTACCAAAATATTGCATTTTGAACAAATCACATGAAACCATTTATTTTGATAACATTTTTTTATATGACAATGTCAGGGCCTTATTTATTTTTCTTGGCTCTTTGTATAGCTGTTCTCAATAATAATATTGCGATGACATACAACATGTGTTTAAATGTTTTACTGTAGTGTACCGTATACATGTATTTGCTGTCACTGTGCAATATGAATGTGTAAATTATTGTACTCAATGTTTATATGTTAATCAAGCGCTCAGCTGTTTAGTATGTTAAGTATGGTAGTTGACAAAAATGCTTTGTCACACATCATTTTTAAGTACTGGCCCCGATCTCCCAAAACATCTCAATCTGAGCAAGATCTCATCGGCGAGTATATTGGCGTGCCTCTTGATAATGCTAAACTCATTATTAGCATCACTGAACAGAAATGGTATTATGCGTTTATTACAGTAAAATTTCAAGAGATGGAACCTTAGATTTATCGGTAATTGTGACTCTGAATTTAGCAAAATCTTAAGTTGAGTTGAGATTTTTACTTTAGATGCTTCTGGAGATTGGGGCCTGGATCAGTCGATGTGTTAAGTATGTTATTCTGACTTAAATATATTATTGACTTACTTTGCTGAGAAAATGGCTTTTGTTGGTGTGAACGTGTCCTTTGTGTTCACATTATGTCTGTCCACTGTTGTATAAATGATCGAATAAATGGTGAAATATTTGACCATGATTGGATGTACCATATGTAAGAATAATTGTTTGCATTGTTTGTATGAATGTACAATTAGTGACCTGACCATTTATTTTTAGCTCTTTGGATTTTTGACTAAGAAAGGGCAGAGTTAGTGGTACATGCATCACGTGATCTGTGTTTTGTCATTGCCTAATTAAGTTTTATGTTCAGGTCAATTTTCCTCTTAAATTATAGAAACTGTTGCTTTGAAACTTCGCAACATTTCAGTCTGCTTTTTCGCCTTAACTGTCAAAGCTATTGCTTTACAACTAGTTTCCAATCAATACCTGACTCGTTGAAGCAAGACACTAAACGACTTCACAACCAGGTTAATAACGTATCAAAGCAGCTGAAAAAACTACTTCAAATGTATCAATTTTTTTCGAACATAACTACATGTGTCAATTAGTCCAGTTTTCTTTACTGTAACTTTATGATTAGGTTTATCACAGAGAATCATTGATTGATTATTGATCTGATTATTATTAAGACCTGATATCAAACTGTATTGAATTTCTCAGTGAAACTTTTCCATCGTCAATTCTGGATAATTCCAGAAACGTTGCAACATTTCCAATACGTTTTACATGATCTTGATGAACTTTTTCTCTTTTCTGCGAAATTGACGACATGTTGACGATGCGTAGAACATGCCTTGTCATTATTTCTTAGATGTGGCATTATTCTTAAGTTATCGATCCCCGTCCAATTCTCTGAAGCATTTCCGTTTCTCTTACATGTTTCTTGCAGACATAGTTATCATATTCTTTAGCAATTAATTAAAAAAAATTGATTTACGCTTGTAGTTGATGGAAATTGGTTTTTAATTTCCCCAGGCTAATCAAATACCTATTCAATTGATTTCGTTCTGAAAATTATTAAAGATATTTAGACCATGGTAAAATGTTTCCATAGGAAATTGAACCAATCTCGGGTATGTTATATCTGAACGTAAAACAGGTGTGGTATTGTCCATTGAGTGATCGGTTATGTTGCCACCTGACACAAATTTGCATAATAAGTTAATAACATATAATTGTTACATTCGAGATTTTGAACCCCATTTATGTTGAACTTAATTATTTCAATGACTATTATTTTAAACACTATGGATTTTCCTCCGAATGTGGAGAAGTTGCTGATTCCTTGTAGGAAGGGATAAGTCAGTACTGGTTTGAATATAGTCCAGGAATACTGGTAATGTGAATCGGTGGTCGCATATCACAGAAAAAATGTTGAGTTACGGCGTTAAGCCTGCAAAACATTAACATTTAAACAAACAAATAGTGTTTATTTTTCTCAGATTATATTGTATTTAATAAAACAATGAAAGGTATTTGACGTGGTTCCTTAATTTGATCTAAAACATTTTGGCATCTGGTTTGGAGCACTAGTTTATTAATTTTAGTTTTTATACTAATTTTTTTTTAAGGTCGATTGTGAAACAAGTTTTTCCATCTTATATTAATACCTCTAAATACCTCATTTCTGACATTATCCATCGCCACGGGGGTATGAGAGAAGAGAAACCAGTCTGGAGCACTGCTACATAGACATAGTTTCTGATTAAACTTTAAATTATTTACACTAGTAATTACAATCAATTTGATTTAAACTGATTGCCTCTTGGTTAAGTAATTATACTATATCAGAAGCTGCACCACTCTATTGATTAGTCGCTTCTCTTAAATTTACACCACATTATTTGCTCTCCTGCTATTTTAGTCTATTTTACATGTACTAACATTGTTTATAACTGTACAATCTTATTTAGAACACAGTGGCATTCCAGTAAAGTACATCCGAATGAGGATTTTTCTCTGTTTTTTTTCCCCAAAATATCTGAATTTACGATTTCACCTTCAACACTCCACCTTGGTATAATTACTGTGACAGTGGTTTAGTTTGAGTCGTAGAGGCCATAGGTCCATGAAAAGTGTCATAGGCCACCTATATACATAGTATAATATTATGTATATAAGGATGCCATAGGACACTTTTCACGGACCTGTGGTAGAGGCTATGATTTGCTTATGGTGTGACATGATCTACGCCCCTTGCCTGTTTTGTGTTGTATTTTAGCATTTGTCAGAGGATTTTGACCTTTTCTATGTTTATGTGTATTATTTAAAAACTTTAATACCCAAGGACTAGCAGGCTTGTTAGAATTTGATTAGATAAAATGCTCAATTTGCTTTCAACTACAATCGAAAAGTGAAGACAGGGTACACAGTTTCTACTACATGTATGTTAAATTGATTTGTGGGTATGAATAGCTTACTATACAATAGGACTAAATGATCCTGCCTTTTCACTTGTTTCCATTTACATGTGTTGGGGTGAATTGTTTACTGTAGAACTTCAATGCCTTGAAATGTCTGCGGACGGGGTGAAAGGTACATTATCAATGCGTGCATTGGTGGTTTTACATGACTCAGTGTACTGTTAATGAAAATTTATCATAGAGTATGGTCACTTGTTGCTTGATATTAAGTCTGCTTGTTTGGTCATATTTATTATTGTTTCATATTTCGTTACTTGTATTTAAAGAATATCCTGATTTTATGAATGTATATGTTGTTATTGTATATCAGATCTTTGTTAAATAATGCAAGCGTCTACTCTATTCTTAAAAATGGCACAAGGTACTTTTAATTTTTTAAGTTTATTCTGATTGATTATTATATCCAGGAAAACTGGTTGTTGTCATTTGACTGCAGTATCATAAAGATGGAAATATAGTTTTAAAACAGCAATAAATGCCATGAAATGATGAAAAAAGACAACCTTAATGAAAAAGTTACTATTATCTAAGAATTATAAGAATTGAGAGTGAGCACGGATTATTGACGTTTAAGCCGCTATATGTGGAACATGCTTGACTTCATATTACCGGTATATAATATATGTGTTAATATGAATGGTTGCTAAATGTGGAACACGCTTGACTTTCGTATTACCGGTATATAATATATCTGTTATGTATACATGCCTTGTAACTTATTTATCAATTATACAAAAATTCATTTATGCTATGACTGTTTGTGAGCAAATGTATAATTATTGCCGCATTATGTATTATGTGAAACTGGAAAAAATAAAAAGACTGGTATTCCCTGATAACTGTGTTTGTTTGTTATCTTCACTCCTGTTGAACAAGACTTCAGTGAATATAGCCTCTCTTCTAGGTACATTTCCATTTCAACTTCTTACTCAGGCAAGAGATTGGAGGAGGCGTTTAAAAGTGGCATTTACAATCCGAAAGAGGCTCAGAAACTAGCCAAAGATAGGACCAGGTGGAGAGAGATCATTGCAGCCGTATGGCCCACTGGAGACGAAGAGGAATAAGTAAGTATGTAACTCCTGACAATTCAAAACCCTTTAATTCTGAAACAGGGGAAAAGCCTTGTCACCCTGCACATGCAATAGTGAGATTTATTTCCAATTAAAGGCTATTACAAGCATCCTTACTTATAAAATAACCTATATTCTACATCTCACAATGAATGACACACTGAACATTTCACTTACATGAGCATATAAACATATTACATTTCACTATAAACATAGGGGTCTGTATCGACTATGGTCCCTCATTAAATAATCTAAGAATATTAGATAATGAGGGACCCTAGTCAATACAGACCCCTTTGACCATAAAGGGGGATACTTGCAAATGATAACTTCACTTGGCAGGTAGCACAGGCAGGGTCCAATCTCTATCATACATGATTTAGATGCTTGTCCTGTTTCTATGGGAGTCACACGAAGAAGCAGTCACTTGGAAAATGCATCCAATTCTTGTAGCGGACAGATCTGACCATTATATCGAAATTTACCACTTCCCAATTCATTTTCCAGCCTAAGCCAAGTTTACGGCACCTGTGCGCTATGGAGATGCAAATGTTTAAAACTTTAAATCAATTTTCCTACACCATATATACTACTGACAAGCTGTTTGTATGGAAACTATGCATATTTGAATGTATTTCCCATGGTGTTTAGCACTTGTTATGAAACTTGTTCACTAGTGACAGCATACAAAGGCTAAACAAGTGGGACATTGATTCTTAAGCAGTCATCTTTAGGAGTATTAAAAAAGTCTTCAATACAGCTTGATAACCTAATTCTTGGCACTGTCTGGTTAAGTTGCAAACTTGGCTTAAAATTCACCAATGAGTCTGTGTTTTCAAATGACTTCAACTGTCATATCATTGAAAGTTATCCAAGCACAATCATTTCATTGAAAGTTATCCAAGCACAAATGAAACAACATATATGAAATATTAAAATCGTACGCCAAAAACTCGTTAAAAATTGAAAGGGCAAGCTAACTTGGCATTGTGAGTCTCAGAACTAAAGGAATGGTCCTACAGTATGACTGTGTTTTGTGGTGGAGTTCCCTTGAAATTCTATCTAAGGATCATAAATCTACAAAGTAATTTCGCTGAGATGCACATAGCAGCGGACTGATGGACTGAAAGAGTGTTTCATGCTTTTACCGTACTTATTCTAAAACCCGATCATGATAGTTATTACTGTAGTGACACCATAAGGCAAACAGGCTAAAAGCATCCACGACCGTATCCAGAGGCCAAAAAGCACCGAGGCAAATCCTTTCTTGGGTCTCTTTAAGGTATTTTTCTTCAAAAACCTGCATATTTTGGTCATTCGTTAAATTTGCACTATGGGTACAGTAACTATATAGTTAGAGGTCTGATGAGCGTTATCATCATTGAGGAATACAATATTTTATTTGATATAGTAAGTGGCCACCGACCCAAGATCAAAATGAATGGTTTTTGACACACAATATTTATAAGTCTTAATAATCTTCTTATTAAAATTTCAGTATATTTCTACATGTCCATACTTTAGCCCAAAAATTCAGACTCATTTTGCAACGTAACGTTTTAGTCAACCCCCATTTTATGTTCTCATCGAACAGTTTATTACTTGTTTAAGGTCCTTATCAACAACATAAAAGTAATTCAATGTTTGCACAGAATTTTAATAGGAACACAAAATCAAAACGTTATGATTGGTGAATTGTATCTCAAATATTGACAGCGGTTTATTTATTGATTCACTGTAAAACCTCTAATTAAAATTTGAATAAAAAATATTGTTTTTGTCACATTGAACGAAGTATTATTTCATCATTCATAAAAAAGTATAATATATCGCTGGCTAAGAATGAGAACGTCGTAAATACAAAATCGACATTTGAGAAAACAATAAAACATTGTCCAAAAAATACTCTTTTCTTATGGTAAAACAAACTGTTTCCACTTCAGTTTGGTCAACATGACAAGTTCCGATTTTCATGAAAATAGGCTCACAAGAAGTGCCTTGTGGTGCAGATTTTAAATATGTATACATGTCTATATAACAGTCTTATAAGGTACGGTACTTACTACCTTCTCATTCTGAGCCAGCCATATATAGATTTTTTTAAAACATGTACATTTATGTCGAATAATGGGTCTGAAAGGATGATGATAACTGAAGACGTTCTTCGGTGTTATATCAGCTACGGCCATGTCCTCCACGTGTGGACGAGGAGAATATGTTTGTGGAAGATCTCGAGCAATATACTGCCATAACAGAACAGTTGTTCCTGGAACACTTATTTGGTCAACTGGCAGTCATGCATGGCTTTTAAAGGGAATAAGAAATCGTACATAGGAGGCAGCAATCAACAGAAACAAAAACTTGCCCATTACCGTTTGCCTCCTATAAATATACAATATAATTGTTATTGCAAAGCATATTAAAGTCCGAGATGATCAGAATGCAGAAACAGCACAGAAAAGTCGCCCACAAATGGATAGCTATTGCTTGCAAGTGGTTCTGTCAAAATCAGGAATATTAAAATGAGGTTTCGATTTCTTTCGAATGGATATTGACTGGTAAGTTGGTAGTTCTGAATGCCATAACTAAATGATCTTTTATTTATAAATACTGACATTGATCTTTTAGTGATGGAATGGAATGACCATCGTTAAAGAGCAACACGTAGGACTAGTAAGTATTTGTGATGATTTTTGAGATTCAAACATGATAAATAAAAAAGGCGTTAAACACAATAAAAAGAAGAAAAAAGATAAGAACACATTAACTGAAATAATAATTTGAACTACAATGTACCAGGAAATCTTCCATTTACAATGTCATATTTTCTAAAATAGATAATTCTATGTACCTGGAAAGCTTACATTTACAAAGTTCTATTTTCTAAAATAGATAATTCTAATCCTTGCCAAGAACAGCAGCCGTTGATTGACAGTCCATCGGGAGATCAACACAAGATACAGAAACCAAGTTTTATATCAAATTGATCGTTGAAAGATTATAAATGAAATAGCGAGTCGTCATTCTTCAGGGAAGTGTATTATTTTACTTCAAACTGAGATAATCTATGTTTTGATTGATTAAACATATGTTATAAAGTATTTGTGGTTTACCATTTGATAAATGTGTACAATCAAGCATATGGGGTATGCATATGTCTCTTGCTTATGCCTAGGTCCCACTAAGCATTTGTTGTTGTAATGTAATTATTTAAACCTCTCGGTCAAGGATAACCCATGAAAGTGCAAGCACTTATTTCCAATGGAGTCCTGTGTTTTTGCTGAAGGCACAGCAGGTGGAAGAGACAGTGGTGTGATACAAGGTATCCGGGCGCGATGCTCTAGCTCTTTCCGAAGAGACACCTTGGTTCTTTAACGTGCCCGGTGTATAGCACCGATACACGTAAGACTATCTCTGGGTTGCTAACCAGTTCATCTCTAGTTGGGTGGGAAACACAGAAAAGCATTTCAGAAATGACCAAGTGCCCCAACCGAGGATCAAACCTGGGACCTCTCGATCAACAGTCAAGCAGGCTACCCGCTCGACTACCATACCGCCCATTTTGCCTCGGCGCTGTACTCCCGATTTAATAAAAGGGCACCGGCAAGTCATGGTGCTCTTGGGGAAGCTTTGATGAAGTCATTAGAAAATTTGTGAAATCCCTTTTGCCGATGCCTCCTGGAGCTACTATATTGAAATCGGGAGTCCATGGCCGAGTCTCAACATGCTCAGTGTGACCCAGGCTTTACTTAGAACTCAATTTGATTGATAGGGAAAAATAAGTAGACGTTCTAACCACAGGTAGCATTTGATATTATAGTATATATCAAACCTTCAGATTCAGCTGCGAGGCAATGATCTTGGTCACAATTTCCTGATTCCTGGATGACAACATATGGCTTACATATCTTGTTTGATTTATGCACATTTAGGCACGCGTACTCGGCTCTCTTTGACTTGTTTAAATGACATGAGGAAATCGGACAGGGAAGGCAGCTCTGAACTCAACCAGCCGAACACAGGAAGCAGCAACAACACGACATAACACAAATACACGGAGCAATGTGTCCAAACATAACCTTACGACAAAGTATTTTAAAGCCCATTTTCTTGTTGTGAAAAAGCAGGATAACCTAGTTTCACAAAGTAATTTATTAATACAAAAAACCGGTCATTCTTCTCAGGAGCTTGTCAGAAGATCCTGCCCTACCAGTCAAACAATCTCGACTTAGGGACTATCGTCCGAGGAAGAAAACCACCAGAGACAGAAATTGTGTCTAGTCACCCTACGAGAATGAACATGATGAATGAAACGCGCAGATGAAAGACGGGTGTTGTTGGCAAGACCTTCACCTTCTGTGAATACGTCTTGATACGATGTCATTACATTCATGATGCTGTCCATCACAACGGGTACACATACTATGATGATCTACTAGTACGTCAGCTCTCAAAACCCACATTAGTGTGTCACGACAACATTAATAGCAATCATGACCATATGTACCTTTTGTTATATACAAGATCTCGGTCGTGGCCTACTTACCAAAAGTCAGAACAAATTAATTCCCAACTTCCGAAATAATGACTCGTACACTTTAACCAAGGCGTGCAAGTGATTGGTTAAAAAAAAGGAATATGAGTATAAATATCGTGTCCTGTCGTCCTTGATCACTTTCGTGATGATAATTTAAACACCTTCACGTCATCGTTAGCGCATATAATTTGCCTTGGGAATGGTCTACTAGTCTTGAACCAATCTCTACCCAGAGTTGTCGTTCCTTTCCAATCCACACACAAGTGTGAACGTAGCAGGAACGACAACTCTGCGTAGAGATAGGTCTTCAACAAGAGTCCATCAACATACCGGGACTGAAGCCCTCCTCAGTCTGTGTGGTCTGTTCGCTGTCGATAGTATTGAAATGCGAAATGATATCAAAATCGGACCTTTAGGCACTCAACTTAAACAGCCGAACACAGAAAACATGAAAAACATCACATACTAGTACTACATTTGTAAACATGGCACAAAACTTCAATAATGACAATGGAACACGGTTGTATGTTGTGATAATGATGTAATGCTTACAAGTGTTGTACTAACACGTCCTGCAATGACATCACATCACATCACACGTCAACACAGCCTCATACTCGCAGGTGAGAAGTAACGTTTCATATTCCTTTCAGACTAATTCCAGGATATTTCCCATGTGTATCGAGAGCTTTTAAAGTGTGGACATGTATACAAGATGCTTTGTAACCCAATAACAAAGACTTTGCGGTCGCTTTTTATTTCAACTGATATAAAGTACTTTTCAATTGTGATTATTTTTAAACTACATGTATACACAGGTAACTATATCGTTGAAAAAGAAAACAAAAACAAACAAAAACAAACAATTTTTTTTTTGAAAATTTATATTTTTCTAAATTCTGGTTCATCTAGAACAAATAAACCTTTATAGAAAAATATGAATTTTCAAAAAAAATTCAACGATACAGTTACCTGTGCATGTATAGCTACTCCTTGTGTGAACGCATGTTGGAAGGTAACTAAACAGTAAAACCTGCAAAATCTGCTGGTACTCATTTTTTTTCTAACAACGATGTATTCAAAAGAACTCGATAAACAAACATTATAACACAAATAAAACGAGGACATACAATAAGGTAAGACATAATAACACCGCCGGCAATGACAACACAACCCCGAAATGGACAAGGGGGGGGGGGGCAAAAGAAACATAACAAACGACAAGTAACAACTAAATCAAGAACATGAGAAAGGCAAGTAGGAGAAAATATAGTCGATTGCATAAGATATACAGCAATGGGAAGGCCTAGCAACCTCATGTGCCCGCGGGTACGTAAAGGGTGGGTAGGTATAGGTAAAACAACCATTACTTTAAAAGTGATAAAAATAGATAAAAATATAATTACTGCGTTAGATGTGTTATCAAATGTATTGTCTTGTTTTCTTGCAAAATAATACACGTATTTCCAATCTTCCAGAAACCCTTTCATAATAAAAAGAACATCATTCCAGTACAGTGTATGTAATGTTTTTCCTCATAGCTGAAATTCCACATAATTTATACCCGACAAGTTCATGTATGGCCTACCCATCATACAATATGATCACAGTTATCATTACAAACAATGAACACCATGACCTCTACTTCTATATGAGCTACTTACTAACACCGTTGATAAATTACATACTTTGTCTATATGACAATGCAGAAAATCTAGAACAAATCTACACATGAAAAATGTGTGGCATGCTGACACACTTACTGGATTTATAAGTTCCGTAGATTCACCAACACACAAGTCAACGACCGTATTACTTAAGGTGCGTACACACAGTAAGTTTTGGTGTATAAGTCGAGGATGTACGCTTTGCTACGTGTACGTCATGCCTATACATTTCCCTCATACCACTTGGTAACAAGTCAACAAAGGCGTACATCTTGAGAAAATGAACGACAGAGGCGTACTTCACCTAACTACAAAGAACATCTTGATTTATAGGTCAAGATGTATACATCAAAACTTACTGTGTGTTCGCACCTTTACTGAAAATGCTTACGTGCTGGTACGAACTATATTAAATCATTTTAGTCTTACTGCAAAATAATTTTTCTACTTAAAGGGTATCAGCATCGTTATTTTATTAATCACGAAAGTGTTTACATTCAGTGCACTCATAAGGATTTGTAAGGATCTTCCTACTTTGAATACAGCTGATATTGTCTGTAAGGAGTTGTCAACCTTGAATATACGAGCCATTGAAGAGATACAGTTTCTGTCAGGAGTTGTCTACGCCGGGTGCATCATTGTTAGGTAGGAGTTATCTGCCTTGAATGCATCATTGAAAAGTGATATTTTCTGTACTGAGTTGTCGACCTTGAATATATCATCGATGAGAGACACTTCTCTACCTTGGATGCATCATCGTTTGAAAGGAGTTATCTACCTTGAACGCATCATTGAAGTGTTGTGGTCCATTAGAAGTTACATTGACTGCATCATTGTTCAAGTGATATGTATGTTAATCAATTCTTGAAATCTTGAAATCTTGTTAGGAGTTGTCTACCTACCAGGATGACTGCATCGTTGAAGTTGTCTTCCTTGCTCTGGTTATTTATTGCAAAGATCTTTTAAATATAATTGTGCATGTAGGCCCATATGTATACGCAAAAAGATGTTAAAGTACTTAATTGGGCTGCAGTTCCAGATCTACATATAAATGCAGAATCTAGGTATGTCTAAAATATGTTTAAATGTACTGTGCTTACAATATATATCAAGCCCAGTTAGGTTAGAACCCAGAGCCTGGGCCCAGTCAGAAATGTTTATTTTAGGCTTACAAAAAAATCTTAAAATGCGTGATCAAGTATATCAGGAAAGAGGTAATAACTGCATAATCCACAAATAACGATTTTTCTAATTTAGTCCGCTAAATTCTGTGTTTTTTAAAAATTTAATATAAAACAACGGGTGCTATTTGCGACCGGGCGCGTGTATTGATTCACATACGGCAAGGGTAATTTACACGATTGAAAATGTTAACGACGCACCGTTTGCAATTTGCAGTTGGAATTGGGATCAAATATTGGACTTAAACTTTCGCACAACAATGTAAACGGCAAACACTTTACTGCTTCGACATGATTATCATAAACGGTTAGTTAAATTTATCTTTTTAATGCAAGTGTGAATATTTTAGCACGATGTAAACAAATTATGAGAATAAATTACGTGATTGGTTATCGAAAAATCAACGCGGTGTCATTCGTGTTTTTGTTTGCTAATTGTGTGATTGTAACCCGAAGGTAGCATTGTTTATGTTTAAGTTCAAAGGATCTATTTATAACCTCCACCAAAATGCATTTTTGTACTGGTGATTGTATGGCTGTTGTTTACACAATTCTGTACAATTTCAGATAAAACAGTCGTGAGAGAGTTATGAATGCCGTTAAACACACAACTGCAACAGAGCCGATAACCTCACTTCACTCGCCTAGTTCAGTCTAACTGTAGTCAACGTTGTATTCACTCCACAAACAGCAAGTGGACGGTATGCAGTGTAGTGGGGTATTACAGTAGCGAAATATCAACAAGCTTTTGGATATTAATAAATGAATTGGTTTTAAAATTTACTTTAAAAATGTGGATTTTTTGAATATTTATTTATAAAGATATCCAGCTGATACGCATGTAAGAATAGGCTTAAACAGGTCCATGGAATCTGTTTAATTTTTCTGTGTATTGGGATATTCAGTGAGCAATTCATAGATAATGTGTCTCTGCAGGTGGAATGATAAATTTCTATGCTTTTAAAACATCCTGGAATTTAAATTCTGGTTATAATGGAAAAAGAAACGAACGGAACTAGCAACATGGAACCGAACGTTCATTATAACAAAAGTGGCGACCCCGAGGCCGTGAGGATGGATTCTATCTCGTCGAATTCACCGACACATAGCCCGGAACAGAAGGGATGTTTAGATCTACCCATTTTATTTGAACGAGCAGGAAGCTGGTGGCCAAATCCCAAGTTTGATTCTGAAATTTTAGAAAATCAACAGTGGATCAACTATTTTCCTCAGACTCGAAGAAGATTTCAATATGCATTGTTCTACATATTTGCTGCGTGTATTGCATGGGCAATTTATTTTGGAGCGACCCATCCGTACGCTCATCATTGGCCGTATTTCTTGGTCGGAACACTTGTTCTACTGTTACTCATTGGTTTGATCACGGGATTTACTTACACTAAGTATTACGAGAGAATGTATCTGGTCACGTCGGTGTTTCTATCCGTGGTGATATGTTTAGGAACTCTATTGACCATGATCTATATGGAATCTGACTTGTCAATGATTGGGGCTTTTACAGCGTGTGTAGAAGTTTTACTGATGATGTACAGTGTGATCCCAATGCCGCTGTTTGTTACCGTGGCAATTGGTGGTATTTATTCCATTCTATTCGAAGTCCTAACAGCTCTGCAAAATCATTTTATGCAAGCGCCAGTGTTTATCGCAGGAAAAGTTCTCCTTCATTTATGCATACACTTGATGGGTATTCATATATACACCATGAGACAAGTTCGACAGAGAAGCACATTCTGGAAAATTGGTCAGGCAGTCATTGCTCGTAATGATCTCCATCTTGAGAAAGAAATAAAAGAAACGATGATTCATTCCCTTATGCCTCCGTCTGTAGCTGCTGAAGTGATGAAAAGTCGAGCAGATAAGGACGAAGAAGGTAATGAAGTTCCATCCAAAAAACGTGGATCGAAGACGAAAGCATTGAAAAAGGGCGAGATCATATTTCGTACTTTCAATATGAACAAAATGGACAATGTCAGCATATTATTCGCTGATATTGTAGGTTTCACCAAGATGAGCTCCGGAAAGTCTGCCGAGGTACTTGTAGGTCAGCTGAATGACTTATTTGGCAGGTTTGATGTTCTCTGTACAAAGTCAGGCTGTGAAAAGATCAGTACACTAGGAGATTGCTATTACTGCGTGTCTGGGTGTCCCGAACCTAGACCTGACCATGCCAAGTGCTGTGTAGTTATGGGACTTGGTATGATTGAAGCTATCAAGAAGTTTGATGAAGACAATAATGAACAAGTGAACATGAGAGTGGGTGTACATACTGGTACCGTACTGTGTGGTATTGTAGGTACAAGAAGGTTCAAGTTTGATGTGTGGTCCAATGATGTATTTTTGGCTAACACTATGGAGTCTAGTGGAGAGCCTGGACGTGTGCATATATCAGAGGCATCCTACCACTTCTTAAAGGATGATTATGAAGTTGAAGAGGGAGAGGATATCGAAGGTAAGCTTGAAGTTTTAAATTTATTCTAATTTCTTTATCAAGCCAGGGTTCCACTTGCGTTTGAATCTGAAGGGTCATTTTGATACAAAATTTCTCCCTTTTTTCATGGACAAAATTTATGACTTCAAGAAAAGCCACCCCTCAAGCCAAATTCCAATCAGTGAATGGTGGTGAAATTGTGGCTGTTGAAAATTTCAAAGGTGGAAACACCAACTTCCGAGTCAAATGGAACCCTGATGCAAGTTGCAATGCTGTCCTGGATTTCATTATTAATTGCATGCATTCACTTTGAGCAAGGTTGAATACAAAGTAGACCTTTGATGCCTTAAAGTTAAACAGTTTTGCATCGAAGTTCAAACATCCTGTCAATTTGAAAACTCTTTTGTCCCGGCCCAATGGTGCTGGTTACAAATGTAACTTACTGACATGCTATGCGACTCGGGTTGAGTATTCAGGACTCTACTTTTCTACCTGGGACTTCCAACTAAAAAATCCTACCGAGAGCCCTGAGTTTACTTGTAAACATGCCTCAAACTGGTAGAATGCTCAAACTTGGTTTTTAGGCTCTAGGCAGTTTGAAGCATGGAAGTTTTGCTACCTCCTTGCATTCACTGATTCTGTGTTTCAGCCATTATTTGTATGCTGAGAATGTATGTGGGCTGTAAAGTTTGTTTTTTGTAAAGAAATACATAATGCTTAGCTGTTAAAGCAATGAGTTTGACACCTACAGGTAATAATATAATGCCAGAAAGCAGTTTATATTCCACAGTACTTGTTGTTATGTGTTGTTAACACTTTGTACAAAAAATTCTACAAGTTAAAAATACAAAATATATTCTGCAGATGCTTTCATTTTGCAGAGTTCTTTCAGTGATATCTCAGCCAAATTGTTGACAGATATAGTTTATTCCACAATTTTGATCTATAGATAATGCTATTGTCAGAAAAAGCAAAAAATCAGACTGGTGATTTCTGTTAGACTTAGTTACCAAAAACTGTGTCTGAATTCCTGTGATAATAGCCAAAATCTCTGTTACTAACTTTCACTACCAGAAATATATAGTGTCTGTGCATTAAACCCAAGCCTATATAAATTTAATGTCTGCATTTTAATGTCTGGGCCCAGTGCGCTTGGATTCCAAAATCCAGTTTGCCAGTGCGCTTACAATTTGATTTGCGCTTAAAATTGCGTTTAAAAAGTCACAAAACCTCCCTAATTTGCACCATTTCATGATTTTTATCCCCCAGATTGATTTTTTTCCAAAATACAGGACAGGACACCCCTCCTGTTCCCATCCCTATTGCGCTTGGAAAAAATTCTGGGGAAATCCCTGAATATCACTACATTAATTGCCAGCAGACCGAGTTTTAATACCGTATATCAAAATGTAAACATTTAATTTCCCTATAAAGGCTTTTCAAACTCATTAAAACAGGAAAAATGAAAATGCTTCTGTTTTATTTTAATTAATGTCCCGATTTAGCCAGTTCAAGCTGAAAATAAACATGGCATGTTTAATGTAGGTACATATTTGCTACCACATAGCTAATTATATGTTTAAAGCTTGAGGGCAAACCTTATTTATATCTCTTCAAAATGACTGGTAATACACCTTTATATAATCATTAATATTGTTGTTTGTTGCTGTCATTTTTGTAGTCTGGTGTTAACTTAATAATTGCGTGCCAACTTTGATGTCAATATTGCACAAAGTGACTAAGTTGCTTTTTGTCCTGGTGTGTGCCAACTACATGTATTTCCCTAGTATTCATGTAATTGTTTATTAGTTTAATCTGTAGGTGTGAGAAGTCAGACTTCATCAAGTAGGCAGTTAGCTACTGCGGATACTTGGTTGTTGTCAGGCAGAGTCCCCCTGATGCCACGCTGTATTTACTCCATATTGTATGAATAACATAATCTCACACACACCAGGTTCTGTATTAATCACACACCAAGTTCTGTGGTCCTGTGCATTTTGCTTGAAAAAAGTACAAAAAAGTGATTTAGTAACAGTAACAGTAATGCCCATTGATATTAATGCTCAGTTTTCATAAAATATGCAAATGATCTAAAACTTTATGACGTACATGTACATGATCAAGGATTTAGAAAAATGTTTCTTCTTTGTCTTACCAATTTATTACCTGCCAATCAAAAAATGTCTTACAAAAAATGCAGTTACATACTTAGGATAAAACGTAGGGTACCCAATACAAATGAACCATGACGATTACAAATCATCAAACACAGGGTTTGACAGAAGGGCAAGTTGCCGGAACCAAGACCGAAATGGTCGGACTCATCCGATAGTCCTACAGCTATTGGGAAGTCTTGGTCCTCTCAAGATCCTAATTCATATGTCAGTATAGTTTCTCTAGGACTCAATCAGTTTGTTCATTTGACAAGGGTCTACAGTGTGTAACAGTAACAGGCTTTGACATTTTTACAAATGACCTGAAATTGGCACTCTGAAAATTGAAATTCAACAGCATGCATATCTTGACCTGCAATAAATTAACCCTGTATGTGTCTCAGGTTGCTTCGGGTGGACCCAGTATCTGACTCAGAGCACTTTTCAAAAGTTTGTGCATTTTAAAACCCAAATAATCATATTTATAATTGTCGTAGTTTATTTTTAACTGAGAGCTACAGGTTCTCCGACAGGGGATTGACACATAATTTTTTTTGGTTCAATATAGCCTTATATCAGTATATATAGTAAAGGGACACATCGACTGTGTGTTAGTGGTCTTTTATTTCAACGCAGTACACACACTTCAACAAATAATTCGTGGAAAACCTTTCGCAGTTCGATAGAAGGATGATTTATCTGCAAGTAGCACAAATCCGTTAGACTCTAGGGTCTAAAATGAGTCAGAAATACACAAAAATGTCACAAAATTACGCCACTTTTGTAAAAATGTCCGTTGGTCCGGCCACTAGAATACAACAACAACAGACCCATCCATGCCGTTATTACATTAATTTCACAGTGTCAACACAAAATTCTTACATCAAACGTTATCCTAAGAACATAGTTGTCCGTAGCAACCAGAAACTCCGTAGTATTTTGCGTATAACCGGCACAATTCGATAAAGTTGTGTCAAAATTTCATAAAAAGCAGAAGCCTACAACCATGACACTATACTACGGAGTTGAATAATTAACACAATCTCATTGGCTGTCAAGTTTACGTGAAATTCCGCGAGATTGTTAGGAGAGCCTCGGTCTTCATCGCTGTATCGAAAACTGACAGCATGGCGCGCTTGGCGTAGCCTATGAATTCGGATCAACTTTCCGCTTTTCACATGGTAAATTGTGGCCACAACGTCACAATTGGTGATATTACCAAGATATGACAGACATCCTGAATATGGATTTGGAAAAATATTTTCAGATTTCAATTACCCGCTTGTCAATGTTTTGGTTTGAAATGGAAGGTCAAGGTCATTTTCACTTATTTCTTATTTCAGTGAAATAAAATAAATTTGCACTTTAATTGGAGTTTATAATTAAGTAATTGTTGACATTGTTATGTACATGTATGTTTAATATATTTTAAAAAAAGTTTTTTACTTACCAGTGTACTCAGAGTAATTAATTTTCGACCAATCACAAAGCAGCTTTGAAGTCAGTGCATTCCCGATCAAAATGGTCGAAGCCGAGTATATCGCTGGGATACCGTGGAATATTTCTTGAAATTGTGTCGGTTATACGCAAAACACTACGGAGTTTCTGGATGTTACGGACAACTATGTTCTTAGGATAACGTTTGATGTAAGAATTTTGTGTTGACACTGTGAAATTAATGTAATAACGGCATGGATGGGTCTGTTGTTGTTGTATTCTAGTGGCCGGACCAACGGACATTTTTACAAAAGTGGCGTAATTTTGTGACATTTTTAGCTCACCTGTCACAAAGTGACAAGGTGAGCTTTTGTGATCGCTCTTCGTCCGTCGTCCGTCGTTCGTCCGTCCGTCCGTCGTCCGTCGTCCGTTCACAATTGCTTGTGAACACACTAGAGGGCACAAATTTAGCCTGATCATTATGAAACTTGATCACAATGATCATCTCCATAAAATCTAGGTCAAGTTCGATATTGGGTCATCTGGGGTCAAAAACTAGGTCACTAGGTCAAATCAAAGGAAAACCTTGTGAACACATTAGAGGTCACAATTTGAGCCTAATCTTTATGAAACTTGATCACAATGATCATCTCTGTAAAATCTAGGTCAAGTTCGATATTGGGTCATCTGGGGTCAAAAACTAGGTCACTAGGTCAAATCAAAGGAAAACCTTGTGAACACATTAGAGGTCACAATTTGAGCCTAATCTTTATGAAACTTGATCACAATGATCATCTCCATAAAATCTAGGCCAAGTTCAATATTGGGTCATCTGGGGTCAAAAACTAGGTCACTAGGTCAAATCAAAGGAAAACCTTGTGAACACATAAGAGGTCACAATTTGAGCCTAATATTTATGAAACTTGATCACAATGATCATCTCTGTAAAATCTAGGTCAAGTTCGATATTGGGTCATCTGGGGTCAAAAACTAGGTCACTAGGCCAAATCATTGAAAAACCTTGTGAACACATTAGAGGTCACAATTTGTGACTGATCTTTATGAAAATTGATCACAATGACCATCTCTATAAAATCTAGGTCAAGTTCGATATTGGGTCATCTGGGGTCAAAAATTAGGTCACAAGGCCAAATCATTGAAAAAGCTTGTGAACACACTAGAGGTCACAATTTGAGACTAATCTTTTATGAAAATTGATCACAATGATCATCTCTATAAAATCTACGTCAAGTTCGATATTGGGTCATCTGGGGTCAAAAACTAGGTCACAAGCCTTTGAAGGCCAAATCATTGAAAAAGCTTGTGAACACACTAGAGGTCACAATTTGAGCCTAATCTTTATGAAACTTGATCACACTGATCATCACTATAAAATTTTGGGCAAGTTCGATATTGGGTCATCCGGAGTCAAAAACTAGGTCACGAGGCCAAATCATTGAAAAAGCTTGTGAACACACTAGAGGTCACAATTTTGACCTTATCTTTATGAAACTTGATTACAATGATCATCATTATAAAATTTAGGTCAAGTTCGATATTGGGTCATCTGGGGTCAAAAACTAGGTCACGAGGCCAAATCATTGAAAAATCTTGTGAACACACTAGAGGTCACAATTTTGACTCTATCTTTATGAAACTTGGTCACAATGTTTATCTCTATAAAATCTAGGTCAAGTTAGATGTTTTGTCATTTGGGCCAAAATCTAGGTCACTAGGCAAAACAGGTGAGCGACCCAGGGCCCTTTGGACCCTCTTGTTGTGTATTTCTGACTCATTTTAGACCCTAGAGTCTAACGGATTTGTGCTACTTGCAGATAAATCATCCTTCTATCGAACTGCGAAAGGTTTTCCACGAATTATTTGTTGAAGTGTGTGTACTGCGTTGAAATAAAAGACCACTAACACACAGTCGATGTGTCCCTTTACTATATATACTGATATAAGGCTATATTGAACCAAAAAAAATTATGTGTCAATCCCCTGTGGGTTCTCCTGCCCACGGCCATGGTAGTAACAGTAAGTTGCTGAATTTCTATATGCAAGTTGATGAACTATTTATAGAGTTATTTCTTTTACTGATAATCGTTCAAGGTTGAAATTTATGTATAATTTCTACATGCAAGTTGGTGAACTATTTATAGTGTTATTAAGTGAAACACTGTTTGACCGTGGGGTAAAAAGATCTATTGAACTCTGACAAGTTAATGCAATCGAGATCTCAACTATGATAGTAAATATATATATATATAAACTACTAGTTAGACTTAGAGCTATAAAAATGCTGACATAGACACTGTAAGAACTTGTTCGGGCGTTGATCTTTAGAATAGTTAACCGAATTTTATTTGCAAAGTCAATGTGAATTTCAATGTTTAATACTTATATAATACATTAATTCAATTTCTGATTATGTGAGGAAAATTTTGAATAAAGAATAATGTATATTGAAGGGGGTTATTTATTATTTTATTATAAAATTTATTCAAGTTTTACTTCTTTTAAAATGATTATCGATTTATTTCGATTTTATCATAAATTTCTATAGATCTTGTAGTTAATTCTTTATTTGATTTATATAGAAATATTACTATAAAAGATCTGTCAATATCTACCCAAGTAATCAATATCAGTCGAATGGCCGATATTAACACTTAGTATATATAACCACTGACCCCTGTATTGAGTGTATGTCTATTGAGTTTTCGTTAGTTTGGTTAAACATTTAAAACATTCTGACTCATTAGTATGCCAGACTACTTTCCCAGAGTCAATAAATTATAATTGGATTTAAAAAAGGGGTAAAAATGAATGAATTGTCAAGTGTAGTTATAAGACTCGTATACATAAGTTGGATGAATCCCAATGTAATGAATAATATTCCATGGTCCATCTTTTTGTCTTGCTATATTTTTTTCTGCGATCCATTTATATTTATAATAGTGTTAGTCTGTGTACAGCATATTAAGTAGTTGTGTATGCTCGGCATTATGTTTCGATGTCAACGTTCTTATGGTGTCTACTTTTGCTGCAAGTTCTGTCACGCATATAGGACATTTTGCCATTTTAGGTGCAGAAACGTTAAATTTGTTCTGTTCCAACTTTTTATGCAAGTTTCATCATGCATAAAGGATATTTGTCATTTTCTGTACAGAAAAACTTGTCTGTTCTTTAAAACTAATAACTTAAAAAAATATTAATTTAACCTAGGCTTTTTGCACCTTCGTGTGATAAGTAAATTTATTGATTGATTTGAGATCATATGCCATGGGGATGATATCTTCCTTGCTGAATGGATAATAGCATATAAAAAGTCCACTTTTGATTGTTCAAATTCATGAAAAGTATAAAATTTTATTATAGTAAAATATACAGTAAATTTTGTATCATAATGGATGATCATCACCGCATCCCTAATATGCTTATTTGAACAAAACTGATCACAAATTGTTAAAACAAACTAATTGTTGAAAAATCTATGACTTGAATCTCACGTTGTCAAGTACAGTTGCAGAAAATAAGTGGGTGTTTTGTACTAAGTGCACATATGTACATGCATAATATAATACACAATTACACATAGTGCACTGTAAAGTTATGGCAAGCATTCATGGAGGTATCGCTGCAATTTGCTGTCATAAATTGCTTCGCGTTCCTGCTGATAAAACAACCTTCATAAAACAGTCAAGGCTCTCTTATTTTACGGTTTCACCTGCTTTCAACTAATTGATTGTTAATTTGTATAATTACACTACCTGTTTGGATTAACTAGTTTTGCTAATGTTTTTCTCACCTGCCCGCCAAACTATGTATTTGTACGGTTTACGGTAACTGTCATTTAGGTTAGTTTGCTCGTAATGGTATTTGGTATTCGTGTGAAATAATGCAAAATTTTCTCATATTTTATAATTATGGTAATTATATATATATGGGATTGTCATTTTTATTTATATTAATCTAATTAATATGTATACACTTCAACACTTCTGCCCAGGCCAGTAGATAGATGTATGTTTATACCTTCTTCGGGTCATCGTATTAATGACTTTTTGTGAATCTATCCAAAAAAAATTCATTTTTTAGTACGAGTCCTGTAACAAATGTTTATGTGACAGACCCTGTGAAAGTTATTAATTAAACAAAACAGTGACAATGACTATACACTTTGTGTTTTATAGTCAGACTGACTAGTGACTACATATATTTAGATTCAAACATCTCTTGGTCATTCTAAACAATTTGTCGAACCCTATTGAATTGATTGAAAATGGGTGTAATTGATGAAGTTTTCTCCAATTTTTCATTATGCAGGTCTTTGTTGCAGTTAGTCCTCAAAATCTATACAAGAAAAACAAATGCAGAGCATAGCCTTCATTTGCCAAACAAATGCAGAGCATAGCCTTCATTTGCCGGTCGGCTTTCTGCAGACATATGTATGGCAGTCATTATATGTTTGTATCTCCACCTAGATTTGAACCTGGGTCGCCAGATTACACTCCAGTGATAAGACTGCAGGTTCTGAGTGGTGCTGTAGCATAGGAACTCCTGAATAATGCCCATGTAAATGTAACAGAGTATAAAACTCACTTAATTGTTTAATCAACTGTATGCCTATTATATGAAAAACTTAAATCCATTACTTCTAATTAAATATTTTCATGTACATTTTGGAAAGTACATGTTTCTAAATTTAGTCAAAACATGTCACTGAAATTGTTTATATTGTTATTCACAACAATCAGATTTGAGATACCTTGATATTCTTAGTAGAATTAATACTACAACTTTCAATACATTGTTTGTCACAATTGAATATCTACTCAGCTTAGTAAGTGAAAGATTTAACTTATATTTTAGCCTCATGCAAGAATATGCATGTTAATAATACTGTTTTCTATTGGTCAATTATTATTTGTTTATTATTGTAACCACGTTAATCCAAATTGTTGAATGTCAATTTGTTACCATATTTTGTCAGTCTTAAACTAGAAGTTGAACCAGAAACATCGTTTTAATATATTTGGTGTTAGCCTAAAAAGTCATCTGGTGAAATTGATTACATCTGGTTAAATTAAGTAAATCTGGTTATGAAATAAACATTTGGTTATAAATTGAATATTATGCATATGAACTGCAATAAATGAAAGAAACGTTACAGTGACTATCTTATAATTACATTGTGTTTTAACTTACAAAAAGGAAGAACCTTGGAGATATATATTATATTACTGAGAAATATCTGTGGAGAACTTTGCAAAAGCTTGGAGATGCTTATATTACACATTGGAGAAACTACAAGAACATAGTGCATCAAACAATTACTGATGTACATCTTACATTACTTCAACACACATAACATAATCTGGACAATACTTGTCTAGTATCGGAGAACACTGTTGCCCGTGGGCTTGGGACTACAAGCCAGGGCGCTCGGCTGAACATACAGCAAGCGAGTATTCCCCACAAAACCCCAACAGTCGGCGCCACTAAGGGTGACATGTAACAGAGTATAAAACTCACTTAATTGTTTAATCAACTGTATGCCTATTATATGAAAAACTTAAATCCATTACTTCTAATTAAATATTTTCATGTACATTTTGGAAAGTACATGTTTCTAAATTTAGTCAAAACATGTCACTGAAATTGTTTATATTGTTATTCACAACAATCAGATTTGAGATACCTTGATATTCTTAGTAGAATTAATACTACAACTTTCAATACATTGTTTGTCACAATTGAATATCTACTCAGCTTAGTAAGTGAAAGATTTAACTTATATTTTAGCCTCATGCAAGAACATGCATGTTAATAATACTGTTTTCTATTGGTCAATTATTATTTGTTTATTATTTGTAACCATGGTTAATCCAAATTGTTGAATGTCCATTTGTTACCATATTTTGTCAGTCTTAAACTAGAAGTTGAACCAGAAACATTGTTTTAATATATTTGGTGTTAGCCTAAAAAGTCATCTGGTGAAATTGGTTACAACTAATAAATTAAGTAAATCTGGTTATGAAATAAACATTTGGTTATAAATTGAATATTATACATATAAACTGCAATAAATGACAGAAACGTTACAGTCACTATCTTATAATTACATTGTGTTTTAACTTACAAAAGGAAGAACCTTGGAGTTATATATTATATTACTGAGAAATATCCGTGGAGAACTTTGCAAAAGCTTGGAGATGCTTCTATTACACATTGGAGAAACTACAAGAACATAGTACATCAAACAGTTACTGATGTACATCTTACATTACTTCAACACACATAACATAATCTGGACAATACTTGTCTAGTATCGGAGAACACTGTTGCCCGTGGGCTTGGGACTACAAGCCAGGGCGCTCGGCTGAACATACAGCAAGCGAGTATTCCCCACAAAACCCCAACAGTCGGCGCCACTGTCCAAACCCGGGTGACATAAACCTGAACGGTGAAAATTTTTCACAGTATTAAAGGGTTGATTCATTAACGGTTTGCTGTTTGTATTACTATATAGAATAATTTTCATTTTTAACAATTTTGTTTAATTACTTGCAATACACATACATACACATGTATACGGAAACTGACATAATTCCTCTTTCTATTATTACTTCTTGATACAAAAGTCGTGCAATATTATTAAGTTTAACGTTCATCATAAATTATTTAACTACTGGAAGTTGCTTGTGACAATGAATGTGTCAGTTCATGTCGTGATTTGAAGGTGGAAAAGTTGAAGTTAGTTTACCAGAACAATATGAATGGTTGCACATCATACCTGGTCACCTCTTCTATAAAATAATTTATTTCGTGGGGGATGAAATTTCGTGGATTTCATGGTTCACCTTCAACTACGAAATCAATTCATCGATTTCGAGGTTCACCTTCAACCGCAAAATCAAATCTCACCGAACAATAATTTTGACCCTTGTATTTATTACCTGAAATTTATGTAATTTCCACAAATTAACATCCCATCGAAATGGTATTTTTTACCAAAATCACCAAATTTTGCCCTGCCAAAATTAAATGATTTTACAGTATTCTGTTACTTTAATAATGATAAATATACCAGTAAGTTGAACTTGTCTAGTGATAAATGTGTATATAATTATATTAACTTTCGGATAAAGAAGGCACAAATATCTTTAGCTGAAATCTAATATATTATTATGAAGTATAAAAGTTAACTTTACAATATTAAAATGTTTGATATGTGGCTTTAGTGTTACTTTTATAAATTAACAAAAATATGATAACAAATCAGACAGGAAAGATCACAGCACACAGCAGAAACAGCAAGAAATCCAAAAACCCACAAAACCCACAAAAATCACAAATAACTAGGCCATTAAGTTACATTGCGGCCAAATGAATGTTGATCAATTCTTGCATATGCAAACTTCTCCGAATTACAAAATTTAATGTAAAGTGAACTTAGAACAGTTACTGTGTGTTTTGTATGTTTATTTTTACTAGGAACTTATGTAAATTTGCTAACTGATAATATTTCCAAGTTTGTTGTATGCAGCTATCAGGGCTAACATATTCATTGGCAGCACTGTGTAACACTGATTACACCTAACCATGCAACAGTTACATGTAATATCAAGCTGATCATTTAGACAAAGTTGTCAGGGCAACTAAAGAGAATTTAACACATTCTCAATTTTCCTGGTACATTTGAAATACTTCTATAGATGCAGTTATAGGCCAAACCAAATTGATATTAATAAGCCATTTGGTTCTAGTATCTATATAGGTAGAATCTTACCTCGGTGTAAAATTGCAAGCAAACTGTCATGGTCTTTGATTGTGTGACACATGCCTGTCATTCAGATAATTTTAGAAAATGAAATGTTTTCCACTTGCATCCGATACCCTAGCACTATATCAGCATGTAACCAGACCCACAAATATTTAAAAAATTGCTTTGGCCTTAAAAGCTTACTGGAACAGTTGGCTTACAACAACCTTGTACTGCAAGGCGATAAAGTCCAAAGTCATCCCAGTGAATGACCATATTTATCTATTTTTAGCATCAAAGTCTTGTTACATTTTTTCATTATGCTTTTTTCTTATTCAAAGAACCCTGTTCATTTTTTCTCTCCTTTTCTCCTCTTATATTCTAAATATACAGGAAACTTCAACTGAAAAAAATCAGGAAGTTTCAGTTTTCTCACAAATTGTCCCTCAATGGACAACCAGGAAACTTAATGCCAAAGGCACATTATCCAGAATTAAAGAATGCATGCTTTTCTCAGTTTTATTCAGCAGTTGTCCTGATTTACTGCCATGATTGATGCTACCAAATTAAGATGTAATATTGACTTTATTTCAAGACTTAAGTCAGGAGATACCATGAAATACTGTAGTCTAAAAGCCATTAACAGATTTTAACAGTGAATTGAAAACTGCAAGCTCTGAGCGTGTCTAAATTCCTGCTTTTAGAGTGACAGATATATTCTTACATGTACATTGTATCAGCCCTCTTTTGAATATAGGAGTTTCTCTGAAATTTCCAAAAAGCCACCTTTTGATCTTCAATAATTTGGTTTTAAGGATCATGTTCTCAGAAAAAATAAAGGTGTTTTGCTTATTAAATAGTAAAATTTAGTTGTTAAAAGTCTCAAAAGGACCCATCAAATTCAGAAGCTAGTGGACCCCCCAGAATATTCTCATAATTTTTATTATTATTATTAAGACCTATTGCTCTGGAATATATAGAATATACATGTATATATTTATAGATAGGTGTGCATTTCACTATCCATTTAGATAATGTTTGCTATTTTTACTCCTTATGCCCGAGACAATGTTTTTTAACCTATTAACCATTGAACACCTTAGTGAGGTTGTAAAGATTATTTTTGTTGTTAATCTGAAGTGGGAAATCTTATCTTGTATTTGCTCTGTCTGAAGGAATACTGCAGTCTGTTCCTCTCCATACTGATAAACACTTATGGTGCTGCCAAGTATTTGTATCCACTATCGATGTTAAAGAGCAAAAAGTATATAAACTGTAAGTTGAGAGCTTTCATTTGACTCATGAAACTCAAACTGCATCTTGGCACTTTAAAATCAACAAATGGTGTCATGTTTGACTCTTGAGAAGCTGGTTGATCCTCTACTTGCATCAGGTTATTGCCCTTTAATAGCCAATAATGAATATTTACTTACCATATTTCCTAACCTCGGCCATTTGTCCTAACCTATCACCCCAATGTCTGCAATGAACTTTGTGGTCTTACTCCATAGAGCTTCTCTTGATAAATTTCTGTGTGCCACGTTGCAGATTGCTCCTGGTTGTGTCTTCTAACCCTGTTTCCTAATTATGTCTGTCTTCTTGAAAGCTCACCAAACTTTGTTAGAATGTTTATTGGTATGTTAACCTTGTAACTGTGTATGATAGTAAGCTAAATAGCTCAAACCGATTCCTCTGTAATTATAATAGCCCTTTTATTGCCAAAAATTGAAAGCTATTTTGGTTACCTCTTTGACAGTTTGGCACTGTTGTACTTGTGTTGAAATAGTGAAACATTTGTGTTTTCAGGGTGAAGTCTAACTCATTCTCACATTGTTTGGACAGCTCTTGTATTGCTACATCCTATGTACTGGTGTTAACCATCTAGGTCTTGTTGGAGTGAAAACTGTTTTGGTTTCCTCTATGAAAGTTATGGAACTGTTCTTGTACTTTTTTGTTGAAGCAATGGTGTTTTCATGTTACTCTCAGTCTTAAATGTTTGGACAGTCCTGTATTGCTTTAACCTGTGTGCTTAGGTTTTACCATCCAGGTCTCTGGTGAAAGCTGAAAATAAATTTATGAATACATTACCAGTCTATGTGGTGATATGTATCTATACATTTTGTTGCTTTGTCTGACAAGTTTTTGTATGTAACATAATGGTCTCTTGTTTCTTTGAAATTTACTTATCTGATTTGTTTCTCATAGATCTAAAAATATATATCATGCTGTTTTAAGCCTGTAACTAATTCTATAGGGTATAAAAATTTAATTGCAATATTCAAATGTGCCTCTGTAGCTCCGTGGTTAGCCCTGTTGCTGCCTAATCTGGTAACCCGGGTTCAAATCTGGGTGGAGGCTCTCAAATGCCTGCCATTTTTCAGCAGAAAACTGAATGGCAAATTCTAAGAGGCTATGCTCAGCATCTTTTTCATAGTTTTGTTCAAGAAATCTGGAAAATAACTTGTTTCATCATTGTAGAATTGATCTTGAAAACAATACACATGATGTATATATCTATTAATATGGATTGATATAGCACTGTTTTCTAAAGCTTCTCAAGTCTGAATGGATATTATTAATAGAGTTTGTTGTCATTTTGCAACAGCTGTCATTCCACATTCTTGGTTCTATTTCTATCTTGAATATAATTCTTACTTATACAATGGCAACAGGCTGTGTTATTGTTACATCATGGATGCCAGAGACTGAATTTGTGGAATAAGCAAGAAATAGTCACACTATGACATTGTATGTATTGTTATGCTGCAGAACACCTAATTACCCTTAGCATTTGGGTGCAACAAGGTTGTATCTTACTACCCACGAACACATGGGTGCAAGTTGTCAGGTATATACGAATTACAGGTTTTTGAGTGTTTCAAAATGTATGTTTTTCATTGATTTCTCATCTATGAATTGACAATTTTTCAGACTTTCCAGTTTTTCGGAAGATCTTTACTTGCACCCATGCAAATAACCATTGTGTAACTTATTTATTAACAATAACAATTTTAGAAACTGGTATACTGACAAGTTCCTGTACCGTAGTTTCAATATTGCAAGAGTTGAACACTGAAAGTATGCATGGACCTACAATGTTTGTTGCCAACAGTGTTATATTTAGACTGATACATTTCTGGTTTGTTTAGGTTGCTTATGTGTATAATACTTGCAAGAAGTTTCTATTTTCAGAATATTGTGTATTTTTGTTCCGCCACATATTATTTATGTTGGAATGTATAAAGTAAATGAGCATTCTGTCTCTCACTTCCAAACGCATTTTCTGACTTTCTCCTGTCTGTGAATTTGGGAGGGGGGGGGGGTTACCTGGAATAAATGTGCAAAAAACAATCAGTTTCCAATTTAAAACGCCTATGAGTGATGGATTGCTGTCGTTTATTTTTGTGCCAATGGATCTAGAGAAAGTTCAAAGCAAAATGTGTTAGAAAGTATGGTGTGTGAATACCCTCTGTTCTGATGTTCTGAAAACCTTAATCAATAACATGAGAGCTTGGAATGCTTTTATTCAGTAATTATTGATCTGCAAGTTGACAATATCTGGGGGAATATGATATAAGTGATGCACAGTGTCATGTGACAACATTCTAACAAGTCATGTGACAACATTCTACCAAATCATGTGACAACTATCTAGATATGCATAATGTTGATATACACCTATAGTTTGAAGATTTGTTATTGATACTTACATATAAATCATCCACCTTCCACTTCTGTTCAGCACCATGGTGCACACATGAAATGTTGAGGACCGCAGGAAAAGTAGTTATGATTGGATCAATAGTTACAATCCGGAATGTACAATATTGTGGGTTTTCCGCAAATTTGCATGCGGTACAAACAATGTTGACCTTAATCCTTTGCTAATTGCGATTGTGATTTAAATAAGTATCGCTCATTTCAATGGTTCATATATGAATATTTATCGAACGAAAACATGGATAACGGTTAAAGTTGTTTTATACCGCAGGATTAGTATGGAAAAAACAAATTGCATTGAATTCCGGAGTATATCTATTGACTCCGATGTTACAATGTATCAGGGATGCATGAACAAAAACCTACACTGCTACAGTACAAGCTAGTTTGAATCACTAAATATTGGCCCCATATTGTCTCTTGGCTATCATCTATTAAATAAGATGGCCTCTCTATATATCATCCATTGACAACCAGAAAGGCTTATCTGCAAGAAGTATATGTTTCAGTAGAAATAAAGCAAATAAAGGCTGGGCCCGTATTCATAAAGCTCCTAAGGGGAAAATATTGGTTGATATATTTACCTAAGGTTTTATAGGAATTCCCTTAGTTTTATATGATTTCACCTTAGATATATGAAACCTTCCTAATGATGTTTCAGATATCTAAGGTGAAATCATAAAAAATAAGGGAATTCCTATAAAACCTTAGGTACACATATCAACCTAAGGAATATTTTCCCCTTAGGAGCTTTATAAATACGGGCTCTGGTTACCCTTTTAACTTTCAAATTGACAAAGTCATAAGTGTTTGTAAGTCCATACACAGCTTTCAGCAATATATTTTCCCTTTGGCACTTCACGGTTGTATCTCTCTTTAAAGTATATAGTAAGATACAACCTTGTTGCACCAAAGGAACGATATATTACATGGATAGAGAAGAACTGATGAAACCAGGTCAAGTAACCTACTACTTACACTGTCTGACAGTTATATGGGTCATTGTACAAACCTCCCATACTTCCTATATACATTGATATAGTAGGATGAATAATGTATAGTGTTATCTACATCCAGTACATTATCATGTTACTATTTTTAGCATCCAATCTCTATTTTTAGATCATATACAATAAAGGTATACATAAGTTACTCAGTATCCAATTTAAGAATGTTTGTGAATGCTGTTATCTCAAATTTCTATCAATGCATAAACATACTTAAGTACATTTACATTATTGTATGAACAACATAAAAGGAAACGTTTTATAGTTTTTTTTTCGGTTTATAGTCCCTGCCTCTCTCATATTGCCAAGTTGTAAATCTTTGGCAAGCATAATCATTTCCTTGCCATAAATCTTTCATGAACATAAAAAATGAGAAAAAAAACAAGAAAAAACTAGTTTTGTTTTGAACTCTATTACCTAAACAAAATGTGTGTTAATCACCTTTTAGTCTGTGTAAGTGAATGTAAAGTGAATTTAATAGCCGTATCTGTTGCATAATCATCTTAAGTAATTACTATTGTAGCAGTACTTTAGGCTGTGACACTTAAATAATTTAGAAATTGTTTTATAGCAAAAAAGGAACTCTTTTTAAATTTAAAAAATGATGTTTTTTTGTCAATTTCTCTTGTTTTGAGAGAGTCATGGTTGTTTGTTTAGGTCTATGTGCCTCCGTAGCTCAATGGTTAGTGCGCTTGCCGTCTAATCTGACGACCCGCGTTCAAATTCAGGATGAGGTACATATATATGCCTGCCATGTTTCAGTAGAAATAATGCAAATAAAGGCTATGCTCGGCATAATTCAATTTAGTTTAGGTCTTGGTTTGACAGATTTTTACCTGTTATTAATAACTTTATGAATATTTTATAAGACTGTTGATTTGTAAATAAGTTCAAGGGTAGCAGTGCAAAACTTTGGCGAAGGAATGCAAATCCTGGATTTCTTACATACTACCATTTAATGTGCACGAAATCATAAAAGTATGTTTTGTTTTCAATGTTATAATTTAATTTCGAAAAAAAAATGGGAAGAGCATTTTCAAATAAAACAGCCCATTTATCAGATTTTTGTCTTAACTATACCTATATACACAATAAACTTGCCTTGGTATATTGAAAACTGCTGAAGAGAATAGCATAGAGGGCCTGAAGCCAAGACTGGTTATCATTTTCAGAAACAATTTGAGTTATTCCAAATGAAACTGGCACCTTGTCAGATTGAATTATATGTTTTCTTATTCTCTAAGACTTGTTCCATAGACTGAAAGGGGGGAGATTATATATGAGTCTGGATGTTATAGATCTGTAAGGTCATATTCAGAAGGACATTAATTAGTGTTTCAGCTCTGTGGTGAACACTGGCTACCATCTTTGTGTGTTTGTTCATTCTCTAATGTGTGTGTCTCAAATTGCACTGAGTTTCTTATGTCATTTCCTTCCATAATATATTAATTATGAGGAATTTATTAGTGGCAGAGAATGTCCATATGGCAGAGAATAACAATGGGGCATAGAATGACATAGAGGAAAAATAATGATAATGATGCAAAGCATGGGCATTGGGAAGGATTGCATTGTGGAACAGAATGGCACTGGACAAGAAATGGCAATGGGCAAGGCATGGCAGTAGGACAAAATAATGACAATGTGGCAAATAATGACAATGGGATAAAGAGAATGACAATGGGGCTATAAATTGCCACTGGAGCCCTGATGGTCATAAATGGCCATGGTCCAAAAACAAAGACTGACAATGGAGCAAAGACCGCTGGAAGAACGGTTAATAATGACAATTGGGCATAAGTGACAAAGAATGGCAATGGGACAAAGAAAGATATTGGGGCAAATAATGACAAATGAGCCAAAATTTCAAGGGGACAAAGATGGCAATGGGGCAAAGTGAAAGAATGATAATGAGAAAAAGAATGGCAATGGGAAAAATTTCAAGGGGACAAAGACGGCAATGGGGCAAAGTGAAAGAATGATATGATGGGGAAAATGAATGGCAATGGAGAAAACATTGGTCACTTGGGGCAAATAATGGCATTGGGCAAAGAATGGAACTGAGGCAAAAGTGAAAGAATGATCGGCAATGGGGCAAATAATGACATTGTGGCAAAGAAAGCCGATACTAAGAGGCAAATACTGTTGCAACAGAGCAAAGAATGACAATGGAGCAACAAATGATAAAGGGACAAATAATTTGGCAGAGAAATCCTTCTATTATGTAGCCAATGTGGTGTTGTAAATGAAAACTGCTATGTTGATTATGCATACATAAAACAATTCTGCATGTTAAATTTTTTGCACTAAAACAAACACATGTTATGATTTGTACAAAAACTGATACAGACAATTATGCTATGTAACTTTTGATGGCAATTGCACACACATAATATGTACAAACATACTACATATATTCCCTGTAGACTGCTTAATCTCACCACCTAGTTTCAGATGCCTGGATTTTATAGAAACATAACATATTAATTTAGCTTCTTGTCTAATTCGTCTTTAAGGATTACCTGATGTTTCCATGTACAATCCAGTGGGATTTGGCCAAATATTTTCTACTATTCAATTATCAGTCTGTATCAATAACCTTGAAAACTATGCATCTTTGTTATGTGTATAAATTGATGTAGTAACTCAAATAATTGGACCATCTCAATGCCAACTTACTTAGAAATGGAATGCGTATAAAATGTATAAGTTTGCAGATTCATAAATATTCCATGTCAATGTTTCATTACAAGTGTTTTATCTCTGAAAACATATAACACATAGGTATACCAGAGTTCTTGTTTTATCTGATTGCATGCTCTCCTTCTGCAAGTTTACAGTTAATTTGAAGTTTTTTGTCAGAATTCTTGACTTGTGTTGATTATATGTAAGTGGAAGAATTCATAAATTGTTGGTATGAGGTGTTTCTCTGTACTTAAACAAATAATCCTAGTACTTGGATGCGTAATGGGGGTATACTGCTTTGCATATGTCGGTCTGTTGGTTAAAGACCCTGTCAGTTGGTCTAACAAAAAAAGGGGTTTCTGTTCAATAACTCAAAAGTAGGATCTTCAAACTTTACATGGAGGTTGGCCAACACCAGTAGATGATACCTATTGATTTTTAGGTCAGTAGGTCAAAGGTCGCAGTGACTATTAGGCTGCCATGGGTGAAATGCATGTTTTACAAACATCTCTTGTTTATTATATAATGTTTTTGCAGTCTGACGTTTGGCAGAGGAAATTCAATTCTACAAATAATCCTTTGTAGCTAATAGTAACCCAAGAATTTGTTGAATATGTAACCCACATATTTTTGGCCTTTTTGAGTAAATATATTTTTTCCAGGTAATAAATATTTCTTATGCTAACTTTACTTCCTTGATTCCTCTAGAGAAACAGGTTAACTTTTATTATGATTTGGCTGCTATACAAGAATAGTTCATATATATCTATTTATAAATCCCTAAACATTGATCATTGCAATGTTTCCCAGGAGGTTTCAGGTTAGTTAGAACTGTGCTAGGGGTGTCTAGACAAGCAAGGCATCTAGGGAACCTGCCTTATCTTTAAATATCATTCTACTGGTTTGCTTAATACTGTAAAATCATAAATCTTTGTGGGGGATTAAATTTCGTGGAGTTTGTGGTTCACCTTTCCCATGAAATCAAATTCCACCGAACACTTAGTTTAGCCCTTGTTTTCATTTAACCTGAATGCAAAATCCACAAATTAAGGTCCCATTGAAATGGTCTTTTTTACCCAAACTATGAAATGTTGTCCCATAGACATTAAATGATACAGTTTTACAGTATATAGAATGGAACTGAATGAGTTCATTCTCATGGTTATTATATCCTAGGAATATTGCTGGTCAGATTGTTAATCAGGCTTATTGAATATTACCGTTTCCATTCACGAAAGTAATTTCGAACTCTAGTACATATTGGGAGTCAGAGGAGTTCACGGCAAAATTTCTTGTGTACTCCAAGTTGGTTGTCTGATGTATCTAAATGGAAAGTTTAGTAAAGCATAATATATTATGTGAATTTAATCGAAGGCCATTCATTAATTAATGCTTAATGATAGTTGATTATCTACATTTGTTATTATACTAGTTGTCAGGGCTCGATTAACACTAGTTCGCTTGCTCAAGGCTGGTGAAAACCAGGAATGACAGTGAAAGTCTTTAAGGTCACATAGGTCAGAATGTTGTTCTCCATGAAATCCAGGACAAGTTCGAAACTGGGTCATGCGGGGTCAAAAACTAGGTCAAATTGTAGAAAAACCTTGTGTTCACGCCAGAGGTCACCGTTTTGATCCAATCATCATAACACTTGATCAGAATGTTGTTCTCTATGAAATCTAGGCCAACTTTGAAACTGGGTCATGTGGGGTCAAAAACTAGGTCACTAGGTCAAATCTTATAAAAACCTTGTGTACACCCTAGAGGTCACCAATTTGATTTAAGGGTAAATGATCCCTGATTATTTTGAGGTCTGTAGCAGGCCAAAGGTCAAGGTCACTGTGACCTTTACCATTTCTGACTATTGGGCTGCCATGGGGCATACATGTTCTATTTGTTACTGTTTTGGTTATTTGAGAATGTTCGCCATTACAAAATTAATGTTATCTTTAAAAGAGTAATATTAGACATATTGAAGAGTGTGATATTTCTTGTTTTGTAACTGTTTTTGGTTATAAACAGTGTCATTCTAGAGTTTTGTCCCTTACAAAGTTTAATGCAAACTTAAAAAGTAATATTAGTCTAAGTACCACAGGAGGTGTCTGCTCATGACAGGGGGTAGAGTACGGCCAGTTCTTGGTGTAATACTAGTAACAGTTCTGAGGTATTGATCTTGGTTTGTCTGGTTTGACCAGTTAACTGTCCCTTGGTAATCATCATTCAAGGTCTTGTTATGCCATTAGCTTATTCTCCTATTTTGTCTCAAGACTTTTCACACCAGTGTTGGTAACCTGGGAGACTAAGTTTTGTCTAATTGGGAGAATTATGGTCGCATATTTTGCCATTTAATAGGCAACATTAGACACTATTTTGATTTCATTAAACACTTTTTAGAAGTTCTCTTTTGTCAATCCTTTTTGGAGCATTTATATCACAGGCTGCTATTGTAATTCTTTGAATTTAGTTCTTAATATAAACTCAACATTAAAAACACACATGCCTTAAATGACATGATGATTGTTTTATACCCACCCCCCCTCCCCATCTTTGATTTTGAGATCAGTAAGTCGAAGATCAAGGTCGCTGTGACCTTTAACATTTCCAATGTTTGTGCTGTTATAGAGGCATGCATTACAAACTTCTGGTTAGTTTATTCTTTTCTACAAATCTGAGGATTGCCTGCAATTCTGTCATATGTCCTAATTATTTAATAGTAAGCAGTAATACGGCAATCATGCAGGCAACCCTCAATATGTACTGAGTGATACTCATAGACACGACTTGTATCATGATTAAAATACATCTTGACACTGCCTTGGTGTCAACATGTTGCTGAAAGACCCAAGACAAATATCATTCAAGTGATTGGTCGATATATTGCATGCACAAACAATCCTATCAAAGATTGTATTGTTTGTTTCTTGTTTTAATTAAGGCCTTATCAGCGAAGGAAAAGAAGAAAAAATATTACTTGTATAACTTCCTCTAGCTCTAATCACGATATGCTCCGTGTAATATTGCCGATAATATGCTTCGTTGTTCAGGAAGAAGTTAACAAATTTTGGGTGTAACTCTACTCAATCATTTGTGCATTATTGTTTTTATTTGATGTCCAATTTACTGTTTGTTTGATTTTCTCATTAAGTAAAAAGTTGCTTAATGCATCCCCATGGTGATATACCATTGCTACCTGTTGAATGGGTAATTATTGAACCTTAAAGTAAGATTGGAAGAAAGTGTTTTATATAAAGGAAGATTGAGTGCTTGAAACTAATATGTTGTTGTCAGGCTTGACGGGTATAAGACATTATATGAAAATGTTATTTTGAAATCAAGTACTTGGTGACATTCTGAAATTCATTTTGTCCAGGTACGGCATTTAATTTAGCTTGTTAAAAGCACAATCCTATATTCCAAAAAAGGGTCCAAAGCCAATGTGATGTGGCTCCCAGCACTCCCAAGTCGGAACAGCTGACTTTGGACTTATTGAGTAAATTGCACAGTAAAAGGCTAAAAGGATTCTTGTCTGAAAAATCGAAAAAAACTTCTACTTGCATTGATCTTAATAGTTTTTTAAATCCAAGGAAGTTACAATGTCCTTTTTATTAAAAAACCATTATATGCATCTATGACATAGACTGTAATTGTCTGATGGTGTTGTATGATGAAGGCAATAATGTAATGTTGTAATTATTAAGCAATGTATTGCTTGATAATTTCCTGATATTATTATTAACTTGACTGACATCAGATTCCCAGCTGTTATAGCCAGTTGGTGCATGTGTGACATTTATGGATTTCTGGGTTATATAAATGTAAACTGTGCATTGTATACCATATACCTCCGCTTAAACACCACGCATTGTGCAAGGGGGGGGGGGGGCTTTTATTTGGGGTCTCAATTTTCCAAAAAAGAAAGAAAAAAGGGAAAAATAATAAATATTCTTAATAAATGCCTATTTTATTGATGAAGAAATAACAAATACTGATAGCTTACATAGAGAACATCAACAGATACATAATTTTTCAAAAACAAAAAAGATAGGAGGCTTTTATTAGGAGGGGGCGAACTATCATTTGTGTGATTAAGGACAATATGTTTGCGTCATTCACACATTGACATAATATATAGTGTACCTACACTGATTGCCTATGACTGTACCTATATCAAATATCTGCTGAACTTGTCAATGCTAAAGTACTCATGAACACTGTCATTTCTCCCCTGGAGTTAAATAATATTGTACTCTAAATAAAGGGCATACCAACTGCAGCTCATTCAGGCTTAGAAATCTTGTTCTAGTATTAAGACAGAATATAAAGTTTTTAAAGCTTTCAAATTTAAGCTAATAAGAGTGTTTTTTTTTGCATTTAGTAAAATACTAAACATAGCTCCTGAGCTCTGATATAAATAGTTATTGCCCTATAAAAACTTTCACCAGTTATTGACTCTTTGTACTTACAAAGCCAGTGATGAATTATTAATGCATTCTATGGATTAATAGTGTCTTCTTTCCTGTGTCATTGTCGACCAAAGAGAGTTAAAATCCAAAGAATAGTTTTTTAAGAAATATAATGTTTTACCTTTAATTTCCTTGTCCAGGTATTCAATCTTGTCATTAAATACTTCTTACAAGATCCATCTTCAGGTTTCCCTTAAAAATGTTCTGACATCTTGAGATGCTCATTGCCATGCATTTTCTGATCAGTTTTTTCATGAATTTCCTAAATTAGTTTGTCATGCATAATTATTGTAACCTTATCCAGTCAACTGAATTATAAATTTATCCAATCAAGTGTACACACATTATGACAAGTTGAACAGATTAAAAAAAAGTCCTTGTGACTATATTAAAAGATGATCATTACATCATAAGCTTGCTTTGGCACCTCTGGCACCTGTCAATCAAATGTCACCCAATCAATTTGCTAACCATGCAGATTTTGATGACGTGAAACTTACTGCTATCAAGGCAGTTGAGTCAGTTTCAGACAAAAACTGTTATATATCCTAAAATGTTCTGTTGCATGGATGATAGTACTCACCCTTGCCTTGCTAGCATCATGGATGTTTCCTTAAAATGACAGTCAAAGATTAAATCTTTACGATTGTTTTAATGTTTGTGTTGACAGACATTTTTCCTTCTTTTCTATTACTATTGTGCACCAGTCAATTGAAACTCTGCCCCCCCCCCCCCCCCCCCTACCCTTGGTCATTTTCAAGGGGATTTTTACTTTTGCTATTTCAAACCCTCAGTAAAATTCCCTGTTCCTAAGCCAACGCTGAAAGTTAAAAAAAAACATGCTGTATGTCACTGATCAGTGTTCAATTATTTCTTTTTGTTTCTCTGCTAATCGACCTACCAATAGCTATCTAAGCAATCAAGGGCAGCATATGTATCTGTCCACAGAAATAGTTGACTAATCAACAGATTGCCTTCAGGAGGCTCAGTAATACCATAGCCTTTTTCATTGAAGGGTCACTATATGATATACCCTCAAGTGATAAAATTGGGAAATTTGCTTGAATTATTCAGCATCTAGTAGGATTACTGTTGCTTATTATGTAAATTGGATTCCTGAATAAACATGTTAAAGTTATAAATCATCTATATTTTGTGCTATATTCTGAGAGAGAAAATCAGTACAAACCTGATTGTCCAAGCCTGAGGCTGAAATTCATCCAATGCTAAATAGAGGATTCATTTGCTTGTGTTATAATTGATATTTGATTTGAATATGAGTCTGCACTTCTGTAAAATCATCAATTTTTGTGGGGGATTAATTTTTTTGGAATTCATGGACCTTCAACCACAAAACCAAATCCCATTGAACAATAATTTTGACCCTTATTTTTATTACGTGAAAAGCAAAGTCTTCGAATTAACGTTCCATTGAAATGATATTTTTCACCAAAACCATAAAATTTTGTCCCTACAAAATTAAATGGCTTTACACTATCAGGCTTATTGGACTGATTTGCCTCCTAAATTTTGCTGAAGACATGGAAAATTATGCTTGGAGTGATATTGATGTCTCTGACTTTTTGTTCAGTTCGATATTGTTGTCTGGAATATCTGTCATAGTTTCCCTGAAAAATCTTTCAAAATAACTGTAAAACAACATGGTATACATATAATATTCCCCCATATTGTCGTCTAGGGTGGTATTTACAAAACATCTTAAGTGAAAACTTAGAATTTTCCTAAAATCTCATATTTTCTTTAAGTGTATCAACTAATCAGGAAAATCAAGATTAACAATTATTTACATTGATTTAGTAGCATTATGTATAGAGCTACAGTAATCCCATAGAAAACAGGGGTTATTCTTTGTTGCTTTGGAAATATGTGTGGCTCAATATTTTAACTTAAGTCAAAATATTTAAGTTTTCACTTAAGATACTTTGTGATACCACCCCTAGGTCATAATTATGTCATGTATTTCTGATTATAAGTATGTAAAGATACATAATCTACAGACTATTTACCTGTATTGCCCATTCAATAAGTATTATTAATAAGGGAACTTACCCTTTCTAAAGAATTGGGAGGATTATAGTTAAATCAGTTACATCCAGTTAAACTAAGGTGAACATAGTTTACCTGATGGATGAGCTGATGTTTACAACCGTTATCATATAACTTTTGACTGAATGTATTTGTGATTAGGGTACATAAACATACCTAACGTACAGATTATTGACCTGAACCAGTACCTGCATCCATTGGTTGTTCTGTATGTCTGGCCATCTGTGCTATTTCTTTTTTAGCCATTGGTTAATATACATTGCCCACCAAAAACATGGATACACTTTTTGACAGATGCAGAATTATAATTGGCTTAATTATTCCATATCTTTTGGTCAGACGGTAACAATGTTTGCAATTTCTGAAAAAACGGTTAATGAAGGAGTAAAAAATGTGACAGATAGAAAGATAAACATTTTCTGATTCAAAAATAAACTATGGGGTTCAAGGGGCTGAATTTGCCATATTATATGATCATGTTGTTGTTCAAAGCTGGCAAAGAAACTTAATATTTTCCATCTAGGGTACCAATCAATGTATTGTCTTAACACTATATAACAAAAAATATTCCTAGTCTTCAAAAACGTTGTTGCTTCTCTGTTCTGCAAGTAGTGTTATACAGGCAAGTAAATGGGGGAAAACTCTCTGTATTCATATTTTTGGTGGGCACTGTATATAGAAGTAAGCTTAGGTTACCTATATGTGTGTAAAATTAGATTTTCATATCTCAAATATCATGTTTAATGTCACTCTGGTAGAAAAATGTCATTATAAAAATGCCCTTCCAGCATTTTGTGGAGGTAAGGGATTTCATGTCAAGGATTTCATGAATAACACCTCCGCAGATATTATATGGCAATGTTTCAGCTTGATCAAGTTTGGAAATTCAATGCTCCCATCTATTGCTTTTATTGACTTCTAGATCACAATTAGAGCTGATCAAAATATACTGGCAATTTAAATGCTCAACTCAACAAAATAAAGGTCAACATTATATTATATAGAATCATTACTGGGTCACACATGGCTAGAAACTAGGTCACTAGGTCAAATCATTGATAATCTTGTATTTGGCCAGTATTTGAAGTCATAGTAAAAAAAGTTGCTTTTATAATCTTTTAATATGAAACTTGATCACAATGACCATCTGTAATAAAGCTAGTTCAAGTTTGATATTGGGTCATCTGGGGTAAAAATCTAGGTCACTAGGTCACTAGGTCACCTGGTCACCAGGTCAAATTCTTAGAAAGGCATTGAAGTGTTTATATAGACACTAGAGGTCAAAGCAGGCAAAGTCACAATGGGCTTAATCTTTGTGACATTGGTCAAAGGTCAAGTTTGACATTAGGTCATCTGGGGTAAAAATAGGTCACTTAAGGTCAAAATAAAGAAAACTCATGTGTTAAGATAGACACTTAAGAGGTCATCACTTTGAGCTTCTCTTTTTTGTCACAATGTGAGTAACATCATATTATGTCTTGACAAAACTAAGATCCAACTGTTCGCAAACTGAGGATAATGGAAGTCAGTTGAGTAAAATTGTAAGAGACTGTGTGACAATGTCACATCATAATTTTCCTCCAGTATATGTTTCCCACTGGGGCTACCAGTATGTGACGAGTATTGATTATAATGGTGAGAAATATTCATTTCTGCTTAATTGTTATAAACATACGACTAAAGCTATTTGCAGTCTATAATTGGGGTAATGGCATCCACACAGATTTTCAATTATATGGTGTCGGTAATGACAGTGCTACTATAGCTACTAGCGAGAAAATTGATGACATTTTCACCCGACTGACTGTTGCATAAATGAATACTGTTGCCTACAGTCATGTGTATATACATGTATAATACAAACTCACTGTAAAATTGATGTCGCCCCTGTTATTTTACCCAACATCAGAGTATTAGGGCGTCCTATGCTGTTATTAGTTTTTCAGTGGTTAGGGCAGTATGTGTGAAGTGCATGGCAATCTTATAAGGTTTCAGTTTCGGCTTACTGAGGACTGTTGAAGGTTGTCGCCCTCTGGTGGTCAAATATCTAAGTTAGTTAAACAATTGACTGGATGGAACTCATAAATATTTCTTGCTTTTCTGTCATCCTATCGGGGTGGTAATTTTAAGGAGTCCAACTTTTAAATTTTCTTTAGAGGAACAGAAACGAAAAAAAAAAAATCCAGTTCAATAATGTGGCATTAAATCATATTTAAAGGTCGGATTCTTATGCAAAAACGTTTATAAATAAAAATGTTTAACAGATTTTAAGGTCAGTTGGTTAAAATGAAAATTAAAGCCAAGGTTACAATGCACAGCACTTGAGACTTAATGTCATCTTTGCTTATTAAACAGCTTTTCTGTTATGTTAAGTTTAGATACAGTATGATTTACGATGATAAAATTAGGTCAATTTTAATTAATTTACTATTTTAGAAAAATCCGTAGTCAAAAATATCAGTATCAAACAGTAAATTGATTTCTATGCTCGTAAATTTTGCTTCTTCTTGTTTGTAGTTGATAAACATGTACCTGTCAGTGACTGTCACCATGTCGCTGTAATATACGAGAACTCAGAAGTCACTTATAAATATTATCTCCTTATGAATATAACAGTATAGAAAATAAGTTGACTAAATATCATCAAATTCCAATTATTCAGTACTATTCAAATACTAATTGTGATGAAATTTGTAGACTTATAGAGATACCTGATGTTAATGTTGTTTTAATGGTAACTTTCATTTAAATCTGTCTGATAAGCTTGGGGACTTATGTATATTAACATAAGATTACCCGGCATTAAATAATATCACGTTTATTCATGATATCTTTATTTCATGTTTAAACTTAAAGTCAATTCAATAAGTAATACTAATGAGGGAACTTTTTATAATCCTATTTGAAAGTATGGCGGTGAGTACCGTTAACTCAGGTATACCCAGTTAAACATAGATAAACATAGTTTACATGCCGGGAGAGAGTATATTTACAACCATTTCCATTTTACTTTAACACCCTTGTTACCCAGATAATCCTGAACGGTACGGATAAGCCTGAACGACCCAAACATGGCGGAAGCATGTTAAGTAATTTTCGCACATTTTCACCCTTTGTACCGATTTAAACAGATTTGTCAACGTTCTGGTGCTACATGAAGATAAATTAGTAGGTTGTTTTCATGAAAGTGCAACTATTTTACTGTAGTATTGTAAATATGAAGCACAATATGTTAAACAGTTTCAAGAATCAATGCTTTATTTTTTGGAAAGCGAATTACACATATTTCTAGTTACTTGTTTTGACTGAAATTTAACGTTTATAAGGCTGTATCTTCTCACTATCTGACTTAATTCATAGAAAAGTGTTTACACTTGTGGTTTTTACTTGAGAACTATTTGTAGTGACACAGGTATGAAAAATGGATAATTTACATAATGGTCATGGATAAATCACTGAATTGGTTCTATTTTAAAAAGGATAAATCACTGAATTGGTTCTATTTCAAACTATGCACCAAGCACTATTGCTGTGTGGTTGAAAAACATGATGAGTAGTACAGGTTAATAACTTGTATACTGGTTTCACAAACACAGCTTATCATTTGCATACTCACATAAAATGCACGCACTAGCACTAGCAAAATTGTAAATAATAAATAAGCTTACGAATAAATTGGCATTTTATGTTGCAACTCTGAATAATAGACGGACAGATTTTGAAACCTCAGACACTGCTTTTATCGAGGAACAGACAAACTAGTTTAAGTTAAATGATAAATATGTGACCGAAAGCTCCAGACATATTCAACAAAGAACGGATGCCTGGATGAGACTCAGAGAAGATGTATTAGTGACAGGAAGTACATGCAACAAGGCACTTGGTGACCAGGTAATCCTAAAGAAAGACATACCTCCAATATCTGAGGAGATTGAAGAGAGAATGAAATATGGAACAAAAAATGAAGAAGATGCCATCGCAACTGTTTGTGCTAAAGTCAGTTTGTGGCAAAAGTTATTGTGTACGAAGAAGGTTGTGTTACCATCAGGTATAATGATTTGGAGAGATTTATGGTTGTGAGTCCCGATGGATCACTGAAAAATAACGCTGAATCAAGGACGACTATTTCATAAGAAAACAAATGTAAATTCCCAACTCCATATTGTCCACACGCATATTACGTTATACCTAACTATTATATTCCCCAACTGTTAAGTTAGATGAACGCTTGTAGTTGTGACAAATTACTTTTCACTTGCTGGTCAGAGAAATCAATGACAATATTTGAAGTACAGAACGACACAACCCTATGGAAGAAACGTTGGGATGAACTCACTACTGTATATGCTAGTGAAAACAGGAGTAGACCAAAACAGTTTTCACAAAATAAGAAAGCGTTGCAAGAAGATATTAAAACGAAGCTGATTGGTGAGTTTCCGTCAGCGTCAGCAAAGATAGCCATCACAAGTGGGACACACTCATCGACTGAAGATAGGGTGATTCCATATGTTGTAACTGGAAAGCGTTTAAGACAAGGAAAACAAATAGAACTTAAAAAAGAGAAAATATTCAAACATATTAACTTAAACATTTTTATGACTGATCACTATTTCATTTGATTCTGTATTTTGATTATTTTTACTTTAATAAATAATTACAGTTTTAATGAGTTATATTCAGGAACATGTGGCATTGACTGGGTGTTTGTGTCTAACATTGGGTATGCTTATAAACTTGTTGCCAAAATTCATGAGCTGATTTCGCCTGTGTTTACTCATTTGGTGCATGGAATACCACATTAGCAAGATTTCAGTTGACAATTCGGGTAATTATCCGATACCATTCCGGAGATTATCCATAAATTTTCCAGTCCTATTCAGATTATTATCCATAAAATACTGAGCATGTTTACATTAATGTTTTTGAGAGTTAATTGGTCCAAAATAAAAACTTGTCTTTGTGTCAAAAGCGAAGTTTGTACATTAGCCGATGCTTCTGAAATTGTTTTCAATGCATAAAGCCTATAAAATGAGTTTGGCAACGCTTTAAAACACAAAAACCATTCACAAACGCAAAATGTACATATTCTTTAAGGCATTTCATAGTGAAAATGATTACCTTGATACGAATTGTTTATTGCAATGGGTCTAGTTATGTTATACATTAAATCTGTTATATGACAATAAACAATCGGGGTTGTTTATATAGAAAATATTGCAAAAACAATGTACTAACCCCTTTTTTCATGTCCGCCATGTTTGGTTCGTTCAGGCTTATCCGTACCGTTCAGGATTATCTGGGTAACAAGGGTGTTTAAAAGGACTGTAAAGTGGCTGATGAACTTTAGTATTTGATATTTTTGCTCCAGTTTAAAACACATAAAAGCTTTATTTTATGGTGTTCACTAAATGCATGTTTAATGGTGTTATGGTACTATTTTCGTCTACATTTTATGCATATAAATTATAATTTTAGAATTCCATGGAAGCGTGAATAGATTAGAATACCGTATATATTATAAGTCAAGTACTACTGCAGGTAGTGGGTGCTCATTATGTCTTGCGTAAATTTAATGTCTAAGGTCAAGGTCACTGAGACTTTGTTTATAGCCAGTTTCTGGAATAACTACTGAATGTGTGCATTGTGTTATGTTCATGGGTCTCAAATCTTACAGCCTTCATGCTCATAATTATGAATGTCAATCAGATGATGCCTCTTTATTGATGGCGTAGTGCTAAATTATAGTTCAAAGTTCAAGGTCTAATTCTGCATGTAAACTGACTGGCACACTGCATACTTTTTTTGATTTTGAAACAAGTTAGTAACGGGTCAAGATACTGTAAAAGCTGGCTGGTGCATTGTGCTGGTTAACAGGTTTTTTTTACTGCTGACTGGCACACTGCATACCCTCAGATGATCTTAGAAGTGAGGAACTGCTTAATGGCAGGTGATTATGAAATGTGAACTGGTGAATGGACTTATTCTGTAATCATCTGAACTTGTTAGACTGTTATATCACCTCTGAAATGACTTTTACCCAATGCTTTTATTGCTATTATTCACTGAATAACCTTAGTACATTGATAGTTAATCTTTAATCAGGACCGGATAAGTAGGAATGGTAATGTTAGAATCCAGTGTCCAGGAAGTCATCGAAGTATAAAGGTTTGCTGATGCTGTAATGTAGTATAATGGTTTGCTGATTCCTTTTGTCTTAGTCTGTGTCCGTGGCTTCTATCTAGTCTGTGTTTGTGGCTTCTATCTGTGTCTGTGGCCTCTATCTGTGTCCGTGGCTTCTATCTGTTTAATTTGAGGCTGACCCGAGTCCCATTAACTGCATTTAATGAAGCTATTGCACGATTATTCAATACAGATTGATGATTGATTCATTATGTCAGTCATGCAACACATTTATCAAGTTGAAAGTACTGAATAACCTTGGTTTTAAGTCCACCTGTTGAATAATTTGTTTCTTCTAAGTCAAGTATGACGCCCAGACTTTAAGTGTTATCTACATAGATATGCTCAAATATAGGATCTGACGACATTCTGTATGGGGTCATGACATCATCCAATCAAATTGCTCCTTTCACAAATCTGAAAGTGCAGCAAATGTCTGCTGAACTACGTAATGTCATTGTGCATCAGAGAGATTTTTTTTTTTTTTGAGTTTGAGGAACCAACTCGGTTAACCCCGTTTATTCAATAAAAGAATGGTAACAACATGGTTTATGGTATTGGCACAATAATACAATACAAGCAATACATGTATAATAATCACTACAATACAATAAATAACAGTATTATTACATGCAAGCTAATTTAAGATTAATTGATATGTTCTTTTATTTTACTTAATAAATGATCAGTATTATTTTTACAAAATTCTGATTTAAATAATTTGTAAATATCAAAAGACTTTTTTTTGAGAGTAGGATATTTTATTTTCACATAATATAATACAATATTGCTAAGAAGAAGAAAGCAAAGTACATATATACAGAAGGTTTAAGTGTTTTAACCAAATCACATCATTGAGTTAGTCTAGCTGTATTATGAAATCGAAAGCGAAAGTAGACTAGACTAACTCGATGTGAGGTTAAAGGTTGAATGAAGAAAACAATTATCAATGCTTAAAATTAAGCATTTACAATTGATATAAGTAATAAAGAGGATGTTGAGGTTCAAAGTTGTTAGGTTAATGGCAAGTGTGTGTTAAATAGTGTTATGAGGTGATCTTTGACTTTCGTTTTTTTTTGAGATGTGAAAATATTGTATAGGTTGTTAGTTTTTGTCATAATTGGTGTGTTCATTCTTAATTTAGTCAGCATTGGTATTTTTGTTTATTTTAATTATTTTGTATTAATTTTAAAAATTTATCAAGCAATTTGCATGATTCAGACTTTTTTGAATACAACTTTTGTAATAGAGACAGATCTTGGTATAAAATAAGCATTGTGTTTATAGGTTTTATTCTTCTTTCACTTCTTAAATAACTTTTGAACAAAGAAAAGCCAATTTGACTTAAAAGAATGTTTATTTCTTGATATTCCTTAAATTCGACTCTATATCCGACAAGTAAACGGTGTAAACTTTTCATATTTTGTTTGAAACCTAATTTGTTAAAAAAACGTTGAATATCTTGCCAAAAGCTACTCACATATGGACATTTAATTAATACATGTTCTGCTGTTTCAACATCTTGACAATGAGTGCAGCAAGGAGAGTCTCCTATTTTCCATGTAAATAAATTTTGTTTTGTCGCTAGTATGTTAAAAATAAGTTTTATTTTAAATTGCTTTATTCGTGGATCTTTTATAACATAATGTATAATATAATATACTGAGTTCCAATTAATTTTTGTATTAAGTAATCGCTCCCAGTAACTGTGTATAAACGGTTTTTCAAATTTCTGTTTTACAAGTATTTGTCGTATACATGTGTTGCTAAATTTAAGAATAGGGTAAGTGTCTATGTCTTTACATCTTGTTTTAACTTTAGTATTAATGGATTGATTTGTATTAAGTATATTTTTCCAAATGTGTGGGGTAGAGGATTTTAGTATATGCGTCTCTGATATCCAGTTTGTTTTTACTTTGAGTTTAGTGTAGATAAGATTATCATTTATAGTTCCGTTTCGGAATATATCCTCTACGTAGATAATGTCAGAGTCAATCCAATTCTTGAACATTAGACATTTTCCTTTGTTTTTAATGAATTGATTTCCCCATATTATTTGTTTTCGTATATCATAAAACGTTTCAGGCTTTTTGGTAGTACGATTCAGGTCAATAAAAGTTTCAAGGATTTCTTTATAAAATGGTGGAATAGAATATTTGGTCTTTGGTAACGATTTTAGTGAGTCAATGTTCATTTTTAGAATTAGGAGATTATTTCCAAATTGGTTTAAATAGAATTTTGGTATAACTTTCCAGTTTGCAACATTTTCATCATTTAGGGCTTTTAACCATTTAAGTTTAATTGATTTTGCATACATATTAATTTCAGGTATTTCAATACCTCCATCAAGTTTCATACCAATTAATGTTAACCTTTTTATTTTCTCTGATTTATTGCTCCATAAGAATTTGAACATCATACTATTAATATCATTGGCTATTAGTTTAGGTAATGACATTGACTGGATGAGGTAGGTAAGTTTTGGCAACAGTAAAGTCTTAATTACTATTAGTTTCCCAAAGAAAGTAAGGTATCTGGCATTCCAATTATTAATTAATTTTTTACATAGTTCTATTTTTGCATTCCAGTTTAGTGTTTCACATATTTTTTTATCTGTTCCAAAGTATACGCCTAATGCTTTAACAGATTGTTTGAAAAGTATATTTTGTATTTCAATCTCATTAGGATTTTTTAAGTTTCCAATTAAAAGACCTTCTGTTTTATTTTTATTTAATTTCAGACCTGAAGATAACCCAAATTCTTCCACAATTTGTAGAGCTTTTGGAATTTCTGTTGCATCTTTTAAGAATAACGTTGTGTCGTCTGCAAGTTGGGTTATTTTTATACTTTTATTGTTTATACTTATTCCAGTGATATCGTTACATGCTCGTATGTTTGTTGATAGTATTTCTGCAATAATAATAAAAAGGAGAGCAGATAAGGGACAGCCTTGTCGTATACCGCGCTCTACTTTAAATAATTTTGAAATCCATCCATTGTTGGCTACCGCGGATTCAATATCGGTATATAAAATTCGTACCCATCTTATGAAATCACTTTTGAAACCAAATTTTGTCAAAGTGCAAAAAATAAAGTCCCATTTTACTGTATCAAAAGCTTTCTTAAAATCCAAAAATAAGATGAGACCGCTTTTGTCAAGAAGTTCCGTGTATTCGATGATGTCTTGTATTTGTCGTATGTTATAACCTATATACCTATTTTTAATAAAACCTTGTTGATCTAAGTTGATGATCGTATCTAAAACTTTCTGTAATCTAGTTGCAAGTATTTTGGTAAGAATTTTATAATCTATATTCAGTAATGCGATAGGTCTCCAGTTTTCAAGATTCTCTGGATCACCTTTTTTAAATAGTAATGAAAACACGCATTGTTTTTGAGTATGGGATAATTCACCAGAAGTGAAACTTTCATTAAACGAATTTAAGATATGTGGTTGTAACTCAGACCAGAATGTTTGATAAAATTCAGAAGTAAGGCCATCTAGACCTGGACTTTTGTTTTTTTTCATAGAGGAAACTGCTTGCGAATATTCTTCAGGCGTTATATTACCTTCGCATAAATTAGCGTTTGTTTCTGTTAAAACATTTTCAAGTATAACTTCATTTAAATAATGTTGGTTTTCATGGTTGGTTTGTTCCGAATATAAAAGCTTGTAAAATTTTACCTCTTCTTTTAAAATATCATTAGTGTCTGTTATTCGCGTACCATTTACAGTTAGCGATGTGATAGTTTTTCTACTTTGTCGTGATTTTTCTAAATTTAAGAAGTACTTCGTATTTTTCTCATTTTCTTCTAGTGCTTGAACTCTAGCTCGTACCTGAGCTCCGTTAGCCTTTGTATTATATATATTTTTTATTTCATTCTCTATTTCAATTATTTTTAACTTATTGTTGTGGTTATTATCTCTAGTAAGTAGATCTTTCAATTCCATTTCAAGATTGTGTAGGTTGTTGTTATATGTTCTAGCTTTATTTTTAGAATAATTGATAGATACATTTTTTAATTCTAATTTTAGAATTTCCCATTTAGTTGTATTACTGTTTATATTTAATTGATTGCAATTTTGAATTGTAGTTTTAATTAGTGTGCAATACTCTTCGTCCTTAAGTAAACTATTATTCAATTTCCAATAACCTGGACCTCTAATATTTGGCGATTTGATTTTAAGTGAAATAGCCAAATGGTCGGTGGATTGGATAATAGCTGGTCGTATGTCAGTTGAAAAGATGAGTGGAATAATATTTTTATCAATTAACCAGTAATCTATCCTACTTTTTTCAACACCGTTTTTTCTTCTCCAAGTGAATTGTTTTAATTGCTCATGTTTTATTCTCCATATGTCTGTTAAGTTATGATCTTGGATTAACCTATTCAATTGAGGATTTAAAGTATGGTTAACATTTGAATTTGAGATTCTGTCATTGGATGAGATGGTGTCGTTAAAATCTCCTCCTATAACTCCAATGCCTTGGGCATGCTCAACAAGTATGGTAGATATTTGCGAGAAAAATAAAGAGCGTTGTTTTTTCGTGTTGGGGGCATATATATTTAGCAATGAGAATATGTTGTCGTATGTCTCAATATTAATTAAAATATAGCGACCATCTGTATCTACTGAAACATCAAACAAATTAAAATGTATGTGTTTTCCTAATAGAATTGAGACGCCTCTACTGTTCGAGTCCCCAAATGCATGGTATAAAACCCAGTCTGAGAAATCATCTAAAAGAACTTGTGAAATCTCGTCGGTAAAATGGGTCTCTTGCAAAAACGCTATGTCTGTTTTTTGTTGTTTTAACCATTGATTTAGTCTTAAACGTTTTTGTTTTTCTCTTAGCCCCTGTGTATTTAGGGATATTATATGAAGCTGGTTATGGAGAGGCATAACGTTTTATATATTTAGAATGTATATAGCTGTTCACATGTAAAATTTACTTATGGATTTACCATACATGTATATGACAATTAGCAAAACCCATAATATACAAAACATTATAACTAATGTTGGAACATGCATGACTATAAACGTTAATTACCAAACATGTTATTGACAATTTGTAAGTTCCATAAAACATTAAACATATTAACGCATGCTAAACATGTGCAGCCGAAAAGCATTACATACATGTAAAAGACAATCTGCAAGTATAGTACATAAAACGTAATTACATGCATGAATGAATAACATGACAGGTATGTATGCATCATTTCCATAGTAACAAAAACATAATGACAAGTGTTGAAACTTTTTGTATCATCCATAATATATAGAATATCTGTACAAATTTTGAACATGCTTAACAGGAGATTGTTACTTTACATGTAAAACATTGTCTGAAAAGACAAGTTCATTAATATCATCAAGAACATAAAGTACAAACACAGTGTGGTACAGTGTGAATGAAAACAAACTGCACATAAACTCAAAAAGTTAAAATAATTCTCTGTTATGATATGTCCGCATGACTTAATACTATACTATAAAATATCATAGTATCATAGTAAAACTAAATAGTAAATCGAAATACCCCGTAATGCACGGGTTTCTTGTGACCAAAGTTGTAGATAGGCCAAAGAAAATTTTTTGTTCGTATAATGGTACACATGAAGTGTACGGCAATAAACAAGATTGATGTATATAGTATTATATAAAGTATATAAGTACGATTTGGTACGACATGTACATTTATATTTATTTTAGCTGTGTCATCTGGAATGACTATTTTTAAACAAATACATATATATAATGTATTTATTTTTAATGTGTCATCTGGAATGACTCTATTTATCAACTTAGTATGGTAATCTATTTTCATGTCCATATTACAGTTCATCGTTGTCGTAAGGTAAACACAGATCATGAAAGTTTAAAACTTTAAGTCTTCCCTTTCTTTGATGAAGCACGACTCCGATCACGTGAGGAATCTACCATTTTAGATTCTGGAGATCTGTCCATCAAGATTGAATTTTGGTCCCTAAAGGGTGACTCACGAGTTGAGGTTCTTCTGTAGGTCGACCCGCGTTTATTCGCGCGACTAGGAATCGTTCGTTGTTGGATGGGTTTAGAGTTTTTTATATGTTTAGCTTTTGGTTGTGCAACTATTGGTTCACCTTGATCAGATTCGCTATCTGATATTTCGTCGGATTAGGTTTGCTCTATATCTGAGGCATTATCATTTTCAGCTTCTGCGTCTATTTGTTTGCAATCAATCTGTTTATGGCCGATCTCGTTGCATGATGTGCAGACCCAATCATTTGGACAATGTGCAAATACGTGACCCTCTAGCAAACATTTAGAACATTTGTTTGGCCTTTTTATACTACGTTGATTTTGACCCAGGTGTAGGACTCTGCCCGAGAGATTTTAATGAGCTGGTCAATGAGTCTTTTAATTTTGAAGCAGGGTTTGACTATTGTTAAGTGCCTTAAAAATAAAGGTGGTTTATAAGTGCTAATTACTTTCTGATTCCTCTCAGTTGACCTAGGTTCTATCTGACAGATATAGAAATCAATTTAAGCAGCCCTGGCTAGCTGGCATCATTTGATTGATTGGAAATATTAAGATCATTAAAACCAGACAGGGGTGGATAATAAGTAAGTGAAGCTGTCTCAAATATGTTGTATGACATTATAGTTCTAAGCATCTATTACTGTATTTAAGTCTTGTATCTATACCCTAGGTGTCTTGGAATCTGTGCTAATCCAATGTGTTTAACATGCTGTTTGCCACTGTGTCTTAAGGTTCATTCATGCTGATTCATACTTTATTTATAGAAACAGTTTTCTTAAAATATCTAGATAGGATACAGCTGGGTTCGACTTACTGATTACTGTTCAGCTTTGATGAGTGAAATGTAAATCTCCCAAATGATTATTGTTGGGGAGAAGCGAATTACAGAAATTCTGTCTTCAAAGTCAAATTGAAATTGGCAACTAATCTCACATAATATTTGTGAAGAAAATAGAAAATATTGTAATAATCATGCAGTTATTCTCTTGATCAGTTGTTATTATCTGATGGCATTGATTTTAAAGTTTGTCTGAAATAAATATTTAATGTCTTAAAAGTACCCCGCCCCATTGTAAAAACGATGTTCAATGAAATTGAATCGAAGGTACAAAGATAATATAATAATGAAATTATTCTTAAGATATCTTTGGTAATATTATTTGATTTTTGTTTGTCTGTGCACTGTGTTGTTTGCATATTAAAATCTGTAGTTGATACTCAATAATTAATTCCAAGTCTCCACTTAATTTTACAAACAGTGTCTTTTATGCCGAAGGAAAAAGTCAAGCTGCAATCTGTCACAAAGTGAAGCGATCCCATTGATCAGCCTCAGTACCAAACTATCTAAATTTTCAGTCCCCCCCCCCGCTAAAAAAACCTCCCAAAACACATCAGATTCTTATTTTTTCTGATTGCCTTTCAACATTATTTATATCATGAGCAGATTTATATCATGAGCAGATTGCTGGAAGCGTCAGAATGTGAAGTTTTTTTTATTAATTTCAACTTTTTATATTTTTATAATGGTATTGTTTTGGTGTTTCAGCTTGTTTGAATTTTAGTTTTTTTGCAGTTTTCCTTGGAAACATTCAGATTGAGTTGATTGTGTGACACGTCAGGGTGTCTTGTTACAGTTCTAAGAAACAGCTTGCGTATCCTTATGCGGAAAGCTTTGATCTTACACTTATTGTCCTAATTTTGCTACCCGTTCTTGCTGTCAATTATCGTTGCAGCCAGCCCATAGCATCTTCCCTTCTTCTTCCATAAGTTTGTTATCAATTCATGTTTCCCTTTAATAACGGATTTGCTGAACAAAATTGTATGAAAACTTGCGTATGTTATAACTTGTTGATCTACAGGGTTGTTATACTTCAATGACATTTACAAATAGTCTATATATGGAAATGCATTTGCATTACACCAGGATAATTAGGTTTATTTTAGGAACCATTCATTTGCCTGATGAATAATTCCAGGAATTAACTTAATTTAGTTTCCAGTTACTCCAAATCAGACGTTCTATATTTTTTATATGGCACATGATTTACTTGGTGATAAATTATTGACTGAGAGTCTCTTTCTGCCTGAAATAACTTCAGTTGGTCAACATCACCTGTGTATCAGCTGTATTGAAATATCATGGACTTTCTTCCTTAAGATCTTTCTCAATTTTCTCCAAAGTTACCCTAAGTACTCAAAAGTAACTAAAAAATTTCTGAAATCTTCTCTAAAAGTTACACAAATTGTTCAAAGCTCAAAAAGAGGGCGAGATGTTAATACTTGCTCCCATTACTTAGTCGATTATGTTTACAGTAATAGACCTGCCAATTTGTCTCATCAAAATAGTCTCCAAGAGAGGTTTTGTGGCTATATATAACAATATGAGATGCTTAAATTTTGTCATGCTTTAGTCTGAGTAATGCAGTTTTCGTGTAACTTTGGATATAAGAGAATTTCGGCTGTCAGATAGAATTGTGACCTGCTGGTCATTCACATCCTGTGAAATGTATGCCACATATATATTGATCTTCCTAGATGGATTCAACGTCTTCTGAAATCTTTTATTTATATAATGTTCCCCGACATTAATCAGATATCTAGATTTGAAATTGAAGTATTTGCGTCTATTTGGAGATATATGTTTGAACTTAATCAAATATAGAAATCTAGGATTGTCTGAGTACCAGTCATTGTTTCATTTTATGCCTAGAATCAAATTATTTCTCCAAATTGCGTTTGTATAGTGTATTACGGTATATTTGATATGGGTTTTTTGTGTTTGTATATTTAATATATTTGTTATGATATTCAACATGTTTTTTGTTTTGGTATACTTGATATTATATTAGATATATTATTTGCATTGGGTGGCCCCTGCTGTTGTAAGAGAATTGTTAGGAAACAGTCATGAAAAAAAAGTTGGACATCTGAGTGCTTCCTTAGGGAATTTTCCCAATGTTAAGGGACCATTAGAATTCATTCCGACCTGACATTTTCCAGTATATATTATACATCTGTGACACTGCATCTTTCATTTTTATGTGATCTTTGAAAACAGGACATATTATGTTAACACCTTTGATGGCAGGCAAGAGGGGACATCCAGTTATTTAATTAGTCTATTCTCTAAAATTATTAATTCAAGGCAGAATTCTATGACATAGTGGTTGTCAACATAATTCAGAAAATTAAAAGTAAAGACTAAGAAAAACAATATATTACATAATGTAAAAACCATTAATTGTCACGGGGGATTAAATTTCGAGGATTTCGTGGTTCACTTTAAACTACTAAATCATATCCCATCGAATAATAATTTTGACCCTTGTATTTATTACCTGAATGCAAGATTCACATATTAACCTCCCATCGAAATGTTTTTTTTTATGAAAACCATAAAATTTCGTTCCATCGAAATTAAATGATTTTACAGTACAATAAGATCAACAACTGATGGATATAACAGAATTTGGTCCTCTCTCGTAAATTCTTACCATCATACCATTCCATCCTGCGTCTAGCTGCATTCCTACAAGTCTTGCTTACTCAATAATTCTGAAATTACCATTAAATATCTGGTAGTTGGATCTAGTAAAAGACTTATATTACTGCATTTATTGTTCATTTTATTGATCTAGTCTCTGTCGGCTTTAGTAAGCTTGATTACCATGTGGTGTCATTTTTAGCTTAAAGACCCCCTTGTTATCTTTTGGATTTTTTGGAAGTTTGAGATTCTGTCTGACATCATCAGGTGAGGATTGAAGATAGACTATGTCCAGTAAACATTTGGAAGGCATCATTTGGTCATCACATGATCAGACGGTCACAGATAAATCTATTTGACACAGAGCTCAACACTAACACTGGTCCGCTGGCCTGGGTCAGTGAAAATCAAGAAGGACTTGTGAAAGTCTTGGTGGACCAGCAGCTGTTTTCTTTACAAATTCTATGCTTCTTTTATGTCAGACCAGTGACCAAAATAGTTAGTGTCTATCCCTGGGCAACATGTTTGTTTTTGTCCCACTTGAGGCTTCTAGCCAGATCCGTCAAAAAGCATTGCATGTTTCGCATTATGGAACATTCTTAATTTGATGGTTAAATTTTATCCTTGATGCATTAATACACATATGGTATAAAAATTGAAAAATATGAGCAAATTTTTAATAATAATGCATTTAGAAGATTATTCTGATTTCTGTTGTCATGGTAACATTTAATATTTATGAAAAAGCACATTCAATGGTTCCACTATTGGCATCTTTATTGAACTTTATGTCTCTCGAAATCAATACAGTATTCTCCTAAAAATGATTTATTATCGGTGCAATTGAAACAAAATACAGACTAGTCTATAAGTAACATGCAGACTGGTATATAGATTTTGCCATCATTTAGACTGGCTGCAGTTTATGCTTCCAACTAGGACAGTATTTAATAATTTTCTTGCAATAATTCAGATGTAACAAATTGTTGGATTTTTAACTAGCTTTTGTCTATGGTCTGCAGTATCATTCATCTTTGAAAAGCTTTTAGGCACAGTCATTATTCATCTAAGAAAATAAGTAAAAAAGGGCCAAGTTGCATTAAATTTCCATGTCATTGCCACCATCAAAAGGTAAATGTATCATCATTAGAAATCTTCTGCTTAATGGAACAAACATTGTTGGCTCTTTTGGATACCTAACACTGTCTTGAACAACCATTATGTTGGCTCTAAGGAACAACCATCAATTGCTCTTTGGGGTACCTTAGACACCATTACTACCTAACACTGTCTGAATTACCATTGATGGCTCTTTTGGGTTTCTAACACTGTTTGGAACAACTATTCTTGGCTGATAGGGTTGCCTAATGATTGGCTTTGTATTATGCTACAAATTTGTTGCTGCTATGCCTCATTGTGTGCAATCATTGCATCGGTTGCACATTTGTTTTATGGAAACATATGAAGGGTATAATTTATTTATTTGTCTTCCATGAACATGTGGAATGAAACGGACTCATAAAGTAACTATGAATAAAACACACACATAAAGCTTCTTGGAGCATGTTATCAGGCAAAGAAAGAAACAGTTGTAATAAATTGTTAACAATTGACTGGAATACTTGGAGAGTTCCAGAATAAAATTTGCATTTTCATGATTTCATGTAAAGTTTGTGACCGGTTCCCTGGAGAAATATTCATGTTGTTATTGTTGCTGTTGCTTCAGCTTTGGGATTGCAGTCCGATACATTACATTGTGATTGCATGCATTGTGCAATCTTGGGAAAAGTTTGTTAATTCTTAGCCTGCATCTGTTATTCCAATGACCTGTCTCTCTTAAATCATTCACTATGATTGCATTCTGCTTCTTCACATGGCTTCAATTCACTTCCTGGTTGGCCAAGACCAATAAATGTTGTGCTTCCGGTAACATGCTAAGAATAAATAGGTCGTCATGAAGGGGGAACATTTTATACCCTGGTATCTCCTGATGCTGGAGGCATATAGTGATAGCCCTGTCCGTTCGTTAGGCAGTTCGTTTGTCCTTTCAAAAGCAAAATGTTGAAACTGAAATACTTTTGAAGTCCAAAATTTAATACATTGCTTTCAAACTTGGTGTACATGTTTAATTTACCATCATGAAGACAATACATTGTCAAACCAATTTTATACAAATAAACATTTCAGCAGAATTAGGCCCTTGAATGACTTTGCTATTTGTTATGGACAAGGTTTCCAACGGGGTATAAGTGTTTACTGAATGCAGTCTTGCCTTTTTTGAATGATTTTATAGATTTTTGTACTGGAAAATCAACAATCTGTGGTAACTCCCTGCAGAATGCCAATATAATGATTACGGACGACAGTGGTCTAACAATTCCAGAACCACAATATTATTTTATTATTGCCTAATGGAAGAAAGAAAACATAGGGCAATAAATCACATTGATCTAGGTGAAGGAGAGTGGTGTTTGAGATGCTTTCTAGCTTGTTTTTGTCTTGTGAATTTCTGTTTCTACTTTTGCATGGTCATTTACATATTGTATATCTCCCAATATCTTCCGCGGCTTGTGCATTTGTGTCTTGTTGGTTTTATAAGTAATTCTTGCCAGCTATTTGCATAAGTATTCCATCATTTCTTTGTTTGGTAAATTTACCGTATACTCCCAAATAACACCCTTGGGGTCATACATTTTGTACAAAGGGGGACTTTTATTTGGGGGGTCTTACTTTAAAAAAAGTTAATATTTTCACCAAATTTAGTGAATAATTGTAACAAATGTTATTGATGAAGTAATGACAGAATATTGATAACCGTCTTTTAAGCATCTATAAGTACACGATTTTTAAAAAAAACGAAGGACAATTTTCTCCAAAAAACTGGTAGGGCTATTATTCAGGGAAATACAGTAATGGATGAGTTGGCCTTCTCATTATTTCTACCAGTATTGCTTTTCCTTCTTTTTCAATTAAGAGGGTTCAGTGCAAAACTATGGTAAGTACATAATGTGCCGGGTATATATATAGGCAGCTACCATAGTTTTGCACTGAGCCATTAAAACAGAGAGTATAGCTAGTTTGCGATAGAAAAAAATCGTGTTTTTTAAAGATTTCCTAAAATCTATTCATCAGATTTCGGTAAAAAATTACACAGAACTACAATAACTTCCTACCTACTCCCATTTTGAATTTCATAATTTTTAGTCACCAATTAAAAGACATTTATTCTTTATTGCATATTGAAATTACATGGATATTTAAAGTTTATCGCAGGGAGGTAATCTAGTATTCCTTTGATGATTTACTATCAATTATTTAACCGTTACAATCCGTGATCGGCGGGATTAAGATTGCTGTTATAAAGACAAGACTTAAGAGGCCCTTGTGTTTCGGTTTATTTTGGTGTGTCGCTAGTAAACAATTTACAGCAGTAACATGTTTTTTGCCATATTCACAGACGGGCTTCATTGTGTTATAGTAAGTAGGTTGCAAATATGTAAATATACCGTTATGCGTATCACATGACCGTAAAATTGGCTGTTGCAAGTATCAACTCTTCTAACTTGATATTTCATACAAAACTACAAATATGTTACATAGAACTTATGAACAAAACTTTTTTAACTGAATTCTGATGTTGCTGAAATTTCATGTGTATTAGGTAGATATATTTCATTTATTCGTCCAAAATTTCATACATGTAGGTTTAGTAATTACAGAGAAATGTTTAAAAAACACGATTTTTTTCTATCGCAAACTAGCTATACCTGATAATTACAAAACAGCTGAATTAACCTTTTTAGGTCATATTTATAATGCCTCTGTGTATGTTTGTCAGAGACTCCCAGCTTGTGATAGTGTGAGGACTAATTACCAATCACCATTTGACCTTAGCATGTTATTCTAAATGTGACTTCATAATTGCTTTATCACTTGGGAGACAAATAATATATATTTGCTCCAAGTAGGTGGTCTTGTTACATTGCAGAGTAAAATAACCTATGTCATAAAGGGTAGATATACCACATGACTTTTTGGCTAAGTCTGCAAGTAAAAATATACAAACAAAAAGTTAAAAGCATTTTTATTCATTAACTGATTTTCACTAGATTTGTTCAACGCTTGAGCCAAGTATTAGCCACCCACACAACTTAATAGTTTTGTGAAACAGGTCACAGTTTATGCCCGAAACCAGTTCAACTGCTATACATTTGCAAAAATGTTGACCTTATTGAAATTAAGTAAGTTGCTTGAGTAGTGCTCAATCTGCTTCAATATTGAACATATCTTGTGAAAATTGGTCAAAGAATAAGATGCTTAAAGTTGTTTTTTAATTGTTTACATAATTTGACTTGCAGACTTAGCTAAATGTCCCCAATGGTATATCAACCCTGACATTAGTGCTGACTCAGACATAACTGCAGGCTAATATTTTTAGCTGGAAATTTACCTTTTTTGACGCACATACTTCCTTGAATATAGAATACAGGGCAATGAAAATTTAAGAATATTATATAAAAATGTCTGTATTTATACATGTACAGTAGGCCCTATGCCCTGGGAATTATCTACAAAGCTAAATGAGAGCGGTTATTAACATAAGCTCATCCATCAGGTAAACTATGTATATCAAGGTTTAACTGGGTGTAACTGTGTCAACGGTAGTCCCCGCTATTATTTTGAGTGTGATAGTTCCCTCATTAGAATTACTTATTGAATTGACAATACAAGATTTAACAAGTTAGTTTTATAATTATTATAGAATTAGTTGCATATAGGTAATTATATACCCTGTGACACTTCCTTCGTAGTGCTTACTTTTTACAATTGCATTGAAAGTTTACTCCAATGCAAACATTGACTTTAAATTCAATGTAAATATTTTATTTACTCATACTAGTAAGAGCTGGAGAAATTTGAATTGTTAAAAATTAAAGCTTATAATTATTATATTTCTCACAGTAAGATAAGTGCACTGTAAGCTATTTGGGTATAACTGGGATTACATTATGCCTTCAAAATGCCGCCAAGATTCTACAAATAAAACAGTTATTCTCTGGCTTAGAGTGAGAAGGTCACAATAGGCACTTACGACCTTATATAACTAATGCGTATTTGAAATCTACATCACAAGGTGCTTCTTTATAATGAGCCTATTTTCATGAAAATCAGAATTTGTCTTGTTGACCAAACTGAAGTTGAAAAAGCTTGCTTTACCATAAGCAAAGAGCGATTGTCAGACAGTTTTTCTTGTTTTCTCAAAATATTGATTTTGTAGATTCAACCTTCTTATTCTAAGCCAGCAAATTGTAATGTTGTACTTTTAAGTCTACAGTGATATTTTAGTCTCCCATATACATGAATAGTGGGGATATCTTCATGAACTGATTTCATTCTGTCCGTCTAGATTGAATCATGTCACAAAGTTTGCGCTTGCTTGTTTCCCCTTAACCACTGGTTTAATTTCAATGAAACTTCTAACATATTAATTCTAATGGTATTGTGTCTTTATAAATAATGAAGTTTCATTTTAATACAAAGTTTCAACTTGCGGATTTATCTCCATAACTTTGTCTTATTTTTCGACAGATATATTTAAAATGATGCAGTCGTATGTCATCATTTACATAATACTTAAGACATTTTAAAATGATTTAGTTACAATTTATATGATAATACAAGATTGTATTGTTAAATATTAATGTCCATTGTTTTTATACAGCATAACTGTATAATATACTATATAAATTTGAGTTATTTTTAAAAAGATATTTCATGTTATAAAAATTATACAAATTATGGGTAAAAAGTTACTGCAAGTCTTTACATTTCAAAAAGGTTAAATACACATAACATAGGCCATGCTGGTTTAATAAACTTTAATTTGTTATTATGCTTTGCAGGAATATTTAATAATGTAAGTATATGTGCAGTTTGTGGCACATGCAGGCAGCAATGGCAACATATTGATAAGGCTTCAGCAATGACAAAATCGCGACTTCCTCTATCAGGCCATGCATTAGTTTTATCTGTTGAATTTTGATTTGAGGTTGTGTAAATATCGATGACTTAGAATTAGAAGGTCGTAACTCCTACTTACGACCTTATGAGACTCATACATATTTGAAATCTGCTTCACAAGGCGCTTCTTATAAGCCTATTTTCATGAAAATCTGAAATTGTCATGTTGACCAAAATGAAGTTTTAAAAACTTGTTTTCCCATAGGTAAAGAGTAAATTACAGACAGTTTTATCTTGTTTTCTCAATATATCAATGCCAGTGATATAGCTGTTTTAATGGAAAATGCATGTCAGCAGAGTAATGGCCCTTGATTAAACCTGTTGTATAAAAATTAATGGAAAATCTGTGGTCTTAAAAATGTTAACTCACGGCTTACAATAACCATTGTGGAAAAACTGGAAAATATTGTTTGGATTACATCTAATGAAACATATATAGTGGATCTATCACGAGTTAAACGAGTTTTGGAAATTGTAAGGCTCGCTTAATAATATTTCCTGAACAAATTTAATATAAATTTATCAATTGACAACGAGTGGTAGATTCTTTATATCATATGAGACTCAAAACGCAAAATACGCTTCAAATTATTGGAAAAACACTCCCATATAGTTTAAATTATATCACACATGTTACATATAAGATCATACATACTTGCTATACTAACTTGTATACAAGAGAATTCATGTGATATTGCCTATATATCCTATACAGATGTTCAGACATATATGTGATATATATACTGTCATTGAATAGATGGTTCAATATTTCTCCACTCTCTCAGATTGATATAATTACACCAGGGTATCTGTTGCCAGGTTGGATACACCAGGGAGACTGGCAGATATAAGCCGGTACTTTAATATCACAAATTATAGTGAAAGGAGGAATCTCAGGAGAAATAAATATAGCTTTTACCATGTGCTTGTGTGCTTGGTGCTGCCAGATTTGAGTTCACCGAGATGATATATTTAAAGAATACCAGATCATGTCTGATGAAGACTTATATTCATCCATATTGGCTTCTTTAGAATTAGTTAAGTGAAATGATTTACTTGTTCATTTTATATTGGTATATTTTAATTGAACTGTAATAAATTAACCGAGCCGAGATCATTAATTTTCCAGTTTATTGTAGTTGAACCAAAAAACTGAGTTGAGATTATTCATTTTCTGGTATATTTTAATTGAACAAATGAATTGACTTGAGGTTATTAATTTTCTGGTATATTTAATTTAAGCATAACCGAGCCGAGACTTTATATTAATTCTCTTATAATTTATTTAGTTCTTTAATTAGTCTTCTATGACTCTGTATGGTACATGAAGGTTGAAACAAATCATACTGTTAGGGGCCCTAGGTCAACTCTTATTACAGCGGGTCAGCACCTTGAAATGGCTTTTGATCCTTTATGGCCTTCGTATAATTAAACTTTCCACGTCTCCAGAGAGTAAAATATTTAAAAAATTCATGTAGAATTAAAAAAAAATGTGGCCTAAGATACATTAGTCCTACTACCTACTTTGCTACCTAAATGTATCCTAAGAATTAAAGATGGACAGTCCACTTTGTCTGACTTGAACTATCACATTTTGACATTTAGAGGAACAACATAAAAGCACTTATAAATCTTTGATCACTTGTAGCTTGATGTGCACTTAACCTTTTCTTATAAACACCCCCTTATTTTGGAGTTCACTTCACCTGCAGTGTTGCTACATTAGGAAACACTTGAACCCTGTCTGAGGTTAAAGCCTCAGGGTATCGATTGTATCCTGGGGCATGTCTGCTGCATTGTCTACTGTATTGTCCCAGAAGTATCTGTTATTGTTATAATTGTGTGTTAGTTATCAGCACCCTTATAGGACTGCTGCATCTTCTCTAGTATCTCTAGTACATAAGTGCAAGTATGTTATTGGAATCATTATAGGACACCAGTTTTATGTCATTTTGCAAGAAAGTGTATAATGTAGTCATTTGTGTGACTTTTAGACCAAGGGAGGTAATTATTCTATGACTTGTATTTTGTGAGTTACACAGAGTTATCTTTCTTTGCAATAATGTTTAAATTTTTGTTTTATTTTTATTTTCAGATAATCGTTCGGAGAAGAAACTTGTGGAGGCTTATGACAAAGATACATCACAATATGCCGTCAAACATGCCACCTGGGATAAAAGTAAGATATTTAATCTACTCAACTAAATTAGAATGCGTCTCGAAAAGGGCACAGAATTTCATGAATGTTAAATTACAAAAATGTACCTTTCTTATTACGAATCAAATATGATTTGTTTGGTCAGGCCCTTTTTGAGTTTGAGTGAATTAAATGAGAATTTGCCTTATTGCATTGGTAGCTTAGTGGGTAGCCTAGTGGTAGGGTGTTCACTAAACTTCACTTACACTCTGGGTGCTGTAGAAGGACATTTTGTCATCTATTGACATCAAAGAGGAAATGTAATGGGCATCAGTATTAACCTTGCTTGATGCTCGACATCTAAATAGAGGGAAACTGGCCTCTCTTCTCTCATACCCTTATGATGATTGGTAACATCAGGAATTACATGTTGACATTGATTAGGTTGTTGAACATGCTTCACAATCAACATATTCCAGTTGTTGCCTATATTGAGATAAACTTAACATTTGCCCTGCCAGAGGCTGAAGCTTGTTTATCTTGCTGTTGCACAATATCTGTCATACATTGAAACATGCAGACATACAGTCACAGACTGATTGATTGATTAAAACAGATTGCTGACATGCACTGTGTATTTCTAGATACTGTGATCGTGTGCAGGTGATGCTTTTCATGCATAATGTCTACAGTATTTTCAGAATTCACTTAATTAATTCTAGTACTATTTTTAGCTCACTTGGCAAAGGACGTTAACTATTGTGATAGTTCTTCCTTCGTTGTCTGTCCATGATTGCTTACAAGTGTAGACACTTGAGATCATAGTTATCGCAACATCTAGGTCGGTTCGATATGTGATCATCTGGGGTAAACAAGTTAAGAAACTAGGTAATACAAAAACGCTTTGTACTCAGGTGAGCGCCGATGGTCCTCTGTATGGTATTTGATACATTGTTTACAATTATGCATTCGGTCCAATATTATGCCTTTCTGCGAAATTAGTACTAATGTCTGGTTGTCTGAGACAAGTAATTGTTGAATCAGGCAAGTAACTTCTGCAGTAATTATGCATAGAATTTATAATATAGGAAAACTATTCAATTTTGCTGATTGAGGCAAGTAGTTCAGCATCCTTAATTCTAAGACTGTTATGCTTGAGGAGCATGCCTGCCAAGCTAGTTAAATCCAAAATAGGAGTGATAAAGCAAAACATGTCACAAAATTCACTTAATTGTGATTTAAAAGGGATTTGATGCATTAACATTGAATGTTTTAGTTTTAGAGGTTATAAATATGGGACAGAAGATCACAAAATGAATCAAACATACGTTTGTTCAAAGTTAGGTGACCTTGGAAAACCAGAAAGTCAGGGGTTTCACTAGACCTGAAAACCCGAGGGTCCCAGGACCCTTCACTCAAAATTTTGGAGGGTCCTATTCTGAAACGCGGGAGTCCTTTCACGAACATGCCTGTCTACATTGATGGTTAATGCCACTAATTATGCAGCTCTTGCTAAGTAACATGAACAAAGTTTATTAATAAAATGTATTGTTGTTTTATTTAATGTCAAATAAATGTTAATATGTACATAAATTTAGCCAAATAATGGCTTATTTACAACTTTAAATGATTTTCTAATAATTAAAGTAGGCTACAAAAGTGGTAGTCTTGGACAGGGTTGTGAACTTGTGAGGCTAATATAGATTCATGATACCAAAAACAATATACAAATACACGTATCTGCATGTATTTATAAACTTCTAGGTGGATTAAAATACCACTTAGTAACTTAGTTCTACTTTCGTTTTTCTGAACGATACGCCAATATCGCGAAAACATATGACATTCGAAAGTGACATTGTAATTTTGGTTTTCGTCACTGCTGGTGGCAAAATAATATCAAATTGGGATATTTTGGTAACTTATACAAACTTATCGTGTGACTGTGACTTCCTTATTGAACACACAAGTCTTTTGTTTTGTTTTATTATCAATCCGGGCACTTACAATTAATTAATTATCGATTAAAATGACCGTCCGGTGGCTTTTTAAATCGACGGGTTAAACGCATCGGCGGTTCTTTTCATTCTCTATCCAGTGGTTTTAGACGACACGTGCGTGTCACAATCAACGCATACAATTGAACACCAATTAATGCCAATAATTATAACACCTTTCGCGAATCTGCATAAACAATTTACTGCCTGTCAATCTGCATATAAGTCCCGCCTCGTGTTTACATCACCTACGACGACCTTGGGCATTTTACTATGTAATTTATTCAAGCCACGCCTTCCGTCGACAATCATCGGCTTCTGACCGACTCGTGGATTTCGTCACGCATCCGGGTCCCCATCCAAGCGTTCATCGATTGCGATCATGCGTTGATTGATAGCGATTACTCAAGCGTCCAGTGATTGTTTACACGCTAATATTTACAGTTTTATGACAGGAAACGTGCGATAATTTAATGGACTGACAAAGGAAAAATCCCCCGGGTCCGGAGTGACGCACAGGCTTGAAATACGCCGGGTCCTTACTGCGTCTTTTGGAAATCTCCCGGGTCCGGACTCGGGTCCTCGGGTCCATTGAAACCCCTGGAAAGTAACAATGAAAATAGGTGTAACTCCATTTTAATAGGAGTCCTTCTGAAAAATAAGTGTTTGATTTAATGATGCATTTATTTCTCAAATACAAGACTCAAAGAAGAACTAAAAACTTGAATAATACTTAAGAACAACCTTTATTTATTATAAGGAGTAGAAAATTACCGCGGTACTGGTGTAAAAGTATGTTTAAGTCTGGGAAAAGTCTGTTTGGGGCAAGTAGTTTAATATTCTGAATTCGTAGACTGTTATGCATGAGATGTATGTTATGTTTTTCAGTGATCAAAACTTACTTTATCCTGGGTAAGAAGAAAGGTAGTGCATCAGCAGCGTGTGAAGGTGATGGATCACCTAAACCTGATACTGTCGCTGTCAACGTGGAGGGTGATACGACTGTAGCCTCTGAGTCTGACACGCTGATGAATGATGCTACAGCTGAGGCAAATATTCATACATTCTTATTTATAACATTAAATAAAATATACATGTACAACGGCTGCATTTTGTTGAGGTGGGTGTACTCATGCATACATGCATCAGGACTGGTCTTGTTGGTTGAATCATAACTTTATTAGCTTGACTACTTCGAAGTTCTTTGTTGGAAACCAATATTATTAATGACGAAACCCACTAGTCAAATGTTTATTACTCAAACTTGCATATAAAGTGAAACAACAACTGTTTGAATTCATGATTTTCATTGTTTTGCTCTGGGGTAATGAATGTTCTGTTTTCGTTCATCAGTCTTGAGGTTGCTCAATAAACAAAGCATACTAAAATTGGTCTTTGGGAAACTTTTAAGGATGGATTGATCTTCACTTATAGAATTTGATGAAATCTGGTGATTTTGAGGCAAGTCAAGGTCACAATGACCTTAGTATACAGTGACATTGACATGGAAAAGGGTTTATATAATATTATGTTATGCATTGGCCATGAGTTGTGTACATTGTATTCTCATGGATTGTTGTTATATTTTTGTAGGCACTGATAACGGATGCTAATGGTGTTTCACCTACAGCCATGTTAGCTAGAACACACCTCAACAACAACGCTAACAAACACGAAGAGAAAGGTAATATAGAAAACTGTAATCAATCAATCAATCAATCAATAAATCATGCAAGCAATAAATAAATCAATCAATCGGCCAATCAATCAGCCAATCAATCAGCCAATCAATTAATCAATCATTCATTCATAAAATTTTGTCTTTATATAATTTTTTTATAGAATTTACTTTTGGTATTAAAGATTGGAAAAGCATCAAAATGCATCATCAAAAAGGAAGATTGACCTCTCCAGATTTACTTCATTGGATACTATCGACTGCTTGTCCGATGCCCCGTCTGATATCTCAGACTGCTCATTTGGGTAATCTTTGTCTGTCTATAAATTGAGAGTAACATAATGAATTAAATGAGGGTGTTTGTTCACCATAAAAAAAATATGTATTATAATGATTAGTGAAAGTTGTACAGAATTCATAGGTGGTTGAGTTTCATGAATGACTTTCTATATCAACAGCACGTAAGATAGTGAAAGGTAATATTTGAAGTTGCAAGATGTCCTTACCTAATACTGTGTGGATTAATTCAAGTGTTAGGCTTATAATGACTCCAGCTAGTTATCATGTGACTGATTCAAGGGTTTTGGGAAATTTTCTACATTCTTGACCTAATATAGATCCTTGTACAAAGTATTTGGGGACTATATTTGGGTCATGTATTTGTTTCATCAATATTTCAACTGGAAGTACTGTCAACTTTAGTTGTCTCATTAGTTTCGGAACTATGGGAAAAAGTTTATCAGTTATAAAATTCTTACATCATACATCCAAAAGGTCGTTCTGGTTGTTATTTGTACAGAGTTAAAAGTTTTCAGTCTACATACTGATTTCAGTAATTTTAGAAATAATTTCCCTATGTAATTTCTATGAAAATCATTTAGTTCAGTATATTGACAAGCAGATTTCAGTATTTTGAAAATTTTGAACTTTTACCCATGTTTGTATATGGGAATATAGAAAATTATATAAAATTGGGATTTTCAAAATGTTTGACAGGAAAAATTTGGGACTTTCGAAATATTGACGGAAAAAGTTGGGACTTTCAAAAAATTGACCGGTAAAAGTTGGGATTTTGAAAAATTTAACAAAAATTCACTTATGTGAGTTCGCCATAACACAAGTTGACGGTATTTACCAGTATGTGTCAGAATCATTACAGACCATTGTTTTAACTATTATATGATGCTCTATTTTAGGCTTAACAATTTCATGCTTTATTGGTGTGAATGACTATTTATGTTTTTAACAAGCTTTTAGAATGCTTTTGTTTTGAAGTTTGTTGTAACTTTGTAGTTGTTGCTGATATTTTACCACATAATTAAAGCCTTTAGATTAGACAACATCGTTTCATTGCAGGCCCCGATCTCCCAAAGCATCTCAAGCAGAAATCTCATCTCAAATTGAGATTTTGCCCAAACCACAGTCTAAATTTCTAATAAATCTGAAGTTAGAACTCATTAAAAAATACTGGCAGAGGCATTTGCAGTTTTCGATGCTAATTTTGAGTCCATCTTCCTCGGAGATTATCCAAAGGACACATGGCAATATTTGAGACGAGATTTATCTCAAAATTGAGATGTTTAGGGAGATTTGGACCTGATTCTCTTATTTTTCTTGCACAGTTTGTAGATGTGTAGACTTTGTAATGTATTTTATGATTTTGACGTAAATATTTTATTGTTCCACATTATTTTGAAGCAGACGATGTTGCAGGGTACATGAAAATTATGTTTTTATGGGAGGTTAATAATGCTTCAATGTAGAAATTCCATTCGTAACGATCTGTGACCTTCAAATTATGACCAAGTCTTTTATTTACTTCCATATCGTTTAAAAGCAGTCTTGTCTATATGTAACATTCTCCTGCTCAAAGAATGGTCTTACTACAATGATTTCTCTGTTCAGATGAGCCTGTGTTTATTTTCATTTTTGCAAAAAATATGCAATGAATGCTAATACAATTTGAAGATGTTTATAAAACAGAATTGAATGCTAAAAATAATGTGGAAAGCTTGCAAGACTCTCTGATTTTGATTTTGAAACAATATGTAATAACACCATTTACTAACATTAGTCTTCCATTTTATTCTGCAACAGGCCAACCTGCGAGAACTGGCTTTATACACAGCAACAGCCTGCCATCATTTGGTCGTATGTCACCGCTTCCTTCCCCCACACTCCTTAACAAAACATGCATCAAATCAGCGTTTCACTCACTCAATAACTCCCCAGTACTCCCACGCAATTGTATTCACGCCCGAAAAAAAATCCACCAAGCTAGTTCAAAGTCTCCCCCATTGTCTCCTCAGCAACCGTTGTTCACGATTGGTTGTGAGTCTCTGTGTGAGAGTACAGAGGACATTAAGCAGACCTGTGTAGAGCCTAACAACACCTCAACCTGTAACACCATAGAACCTAAACCCTCGACTAATGCTTCACCCGTTATACTTCATGCACGGATTGTGCGCGAGCTGTCAATGATGTCCGCTCTATCTGCCGTGGGTATCTCTCAAATGCCGCATGGAGAGCGCCCTTTAGCACCAGGTTAAATGGCCGTTGTATGAAGTGTGCCTAGTTGCTTGTTTGAATATTGTTTATGCTGCAAGTTGCCTCCTGTTTCCCATGGATCTCTGCTTATAATTACTCCATAAACATATACTGATGGTTGAGATTTTTGTTTGGGAATGTGATATTCTGTTCTTGGTCCTTTGATAGAGTTACACGTTTTATTTAATTATCATTTTTTGTAAGCAAAATATTCTTTCGATATAGTTACACATTGAACTGCAATCATTCTTTTAAAAGGGAAATAGACTTTCAATTACTTGAATCAGCTTATATTTCTTTCATTTTATGATATGAATTAAAAGATATCGTAGTTATTATGCCCCCGTATCGATAGATCGGGAGGCATATAGTAATTCACCTGTCCGTCCGTCCGTCCGTCCTTCCGTCCGTTCGTCCGTCCGGCCAGGTTAACCCAAATTGACCGTTTCTTCTAGCATTAAAATGGCTTGCTACAAAGTTTTCAAACTTGCATGGATGTTGTATATGACCACTCTCCACGCGCCTGTATCACCTGACTCCATTTTGACCTTCACCTTGACCTAATTTTGGACTTAAACTTATTGAAAGGTAAAATTCTTGGTTAACCCAAATTGACCGTTTCTTCTAGCATTAAAATGGCTTGCTACAAAGCTTTCATACTTGCATGGATGTTGTATATGACCTATCTCCACACGCTTGTATCACCTGACTCCATTTTGACATTCACCTTGACCTAATTTTGGACTTAGACTTATCTCCACTTTAGTATTTTTACAATAAAATTTTGTCTGGAGCGTATCTTCAAAACTATTTAACGTATTGACTTGAAACTTGAAATATAAATAGATGGCAACTTGGAGAAGTGCATTGACAAAGAACCATAACTCTGTCTGTCTTAAATTTTGAATTATCTCCCCTTTAGTGTTTTTTTATAGTCAAATTTTGCTCTGAGTATATCTTCAAAACTATTTAACATATTGACTTGAAACTTGGAATATAAATAGATGGCAACTTGGAGAAGTGCAATGACCAAGAACCATAACTCTGTCTGTCTTAAATTTTGAATTATCTCCCCTTTAGTGTTTTTTTTATAGTCAAATTTTGCTCTGAGTATATCTTCAAAACTATTTAACATATTGACTTGAAACTTGGAATATAAATAGATGGCAACTTGGAGAAGTGCAATGACCAAGAACCATAACTCTGTCTGTCTTAAATTTTGAATTATCTCCCCTTTAGTGTTTTTTTATAGTCAAATTTTGCTCTGAGTATATCTTCAAAACTATTTAACATATTGACTTGAAACTTGAAATATAAATAGATGGCAACTTGGACAAGTGCATTGACAAAGAACCATAACTCTGTCTGTCTTAAATTTTGAATTATCTCCCCTTTAGTGTTTTTTTATAGTCAAATTTTGCTCTGAGTATATCTTCAAAACTATTTAACATATTGACTTGAAACTTGGAATATAAATAGATGGCAACTTGGAGAAGTGTAATGACCAAGAACCATAACTCTGTCTGTCTTAAATTTTGAATTATCTCCCCTTTAGTGTTTTTTTATAGTCAAATTTTGCTCTGAGTATATCTTCAAAACTATTTAACATATTGACTTGAAACTTGGAATATAAATAGATGGCAACTTGGAGAAGTGCAATGACCAAGAACCATAACTCTGTCTGTCTTAAATTTTGAATTATCTCCCTTTTAGTATTTTCAGAATCAAATTTTGACAGGAGTGTATCTTCAAAAGTGTTTAAGATATTGACTTGAAACTTGGTATATGAATAGATGGCAACTTGGAGAAGTGCAGTGACAAAGAACCATAACATATGTATCACCAGATCACACATGAAGTCGATCAAGGCACTGCTTTCAAATGTGGCATTACTCGTTTACCATCATAAGCCCCTTATAGTTCAAAGCCATGTAACACTATCAAACATTTTAACTGAATAATGGCCCCTGATTGTCTTACCTTTTTATGGACATGGCTTCCACGGGGGCATAAGCGTTTATTGAACGCAGTCTTGTTTTTTACAATATATTGACAAAAAAAGTTTACTTAATTAAAGAGATACAGACCAATTAAGGCTAGACTGATTCCAATTAAAGATGTAATAATGTTAAAAAAATTCTAGTTAAATCATTTCACAAAGGGAAAAATGTCATTATCTGAATATATTTCCTGGCGGATAGAATACAATATGTCTATGGAGTAAAACCACAGGTGGTTATAACATTCTCATATAATTTGAATAATATTCAAATTTATATGAAAATATGATACAGCCACCTGTGGGAAAAAGGTACCCTTTATGTAATATTGGCATCCTGCTGTGTGTGCTGAATGTGTGGCTAGGTCCTTACTAGTATATTATGTGTGCAGGATTTCTACTTGTTGTAAAACCTATCTTAACCTCAAATCAAAAAAGAATATTCTCCCACTGTTCCTGTATTAACTTTAGTTTTTGTATTTATTGCTAGTACAACTTCGGTCACATGAAGTTACTTGAAGTTAGTCCATTAGATAAAACATTGGGTTGCCATTCCAGGGGATCTGGGGATCCAGGCTTCATTCCAAGGGGATCTTGGTCCGTTTGACAGGGGATCCAAGTTTGATTTCTGGGAGGCCCTAGTTTGGTTCCCAGGTTGAGTAGGTAACGTTCCATCCACAGGCAATATCTAAAGTCATGCTCTCCACATTTAGATAAGTTTTAAGTGGTACTAGTCTGGAAATTACTTAAAAAAGTCTGAATGTTTTATTCATTGGGCAAAGTGCAGAACTTTTTCTTCCCAATTTTAAAGTCTATTATCCAGTACTATTTCTTTTCCAATTTTAAAACCCATTATCCAGAACTATTTCTTACCCAATTTTTCTAAATCTCTCAGTTTTGTATTCCTCCCAGAAAAATTATATTTAAGCAGTTTTCAACTTTTCACTATATATATTGCATCTCTATTGTTGCATGGCAACCACTCTTTTAATATATATTCCTCCTACAAAGTTCAGGGCATTACAAAATTGAAAACCAACAAGTTTGTGAATTGCTAGTTAATTGCTAGATCAAAATTTTATTAGTCATTGAAATTTATTTTTAACGCAGCTGTCTTATATTATGTTTATGCTACTTTTTGAGCAACTAAGTATTATTTTGCGAGATCCACATTTTATTTGTAATTGAAAATAAATTATAAGGTGGCTGCATGTGTCTTTCATTACTCTATGTGTAACTTAGTAAAAATGATTCAGTCATATGATGAGACTGGTTCTTGCAATCCATATGTGGCAGCCATCTTGGATTTTGGCTCTCATCATGCCAAATGACCTTTTACTTTTTTGGAGGAGTATATGAAATTCTTTATCTGTTCTTTTTCAGATAATAACTAAAATATTGAAATTGAAATTCATTTGTGTTTATATTTTATTTTCAATTTGCTTGTTTTCTTTATATTAATCAGTTCTACGTCTTGGATTTTCCTGTTGTTCTGTTAATCAGGACCTAATCATTCTTTTACTACTGCAATCTTGGTTTTTTAATTTTTCACTTCATTCTGTAATTTCTGGTTTCATAAATGATATTTGTAAAAAACATTCAAATGATTAAATATTTTCTATATTACATATTTGAGGTATCACACATTTAATTTATAAAAGTTGAGAGTACTCATACATGTTTTAAGGACTGATGTGCATTATTTTAATTTTCCTGTAAAAGTAAAAAGCAATGATTACTTTATTTAAACATGAATTTTTACATAATTTAGTTAACAAATTTCAAATTATCGATAATTATCTGTCTAATTTAAGAGTGTTCAAAGTTTCTGCAGTTCTTTATTTCTAAATCAATTCAATTTAGATTAAATTTCCAAGTAGTGCTTTCCCTTCAGTTAGAATGTTACAATATTTATAAAATTATCAACCTTTAACTAAAAAACATTAACTCTAGATTTCATCTTACTTATTTGATACACAAATGTAGTTTTCATTTGTAGAGTTCACTGCATGTCTAATAATTTTGTATTCATTTTAGTATTAAGTGTAGAATGCTTATTTTCAGTTTTATCATTTCATTAATTGTTTCTATTAAATCTTCATTAAACAATATGTGCACTGGATGACATGCTTAAGCCTTTGTATATGTAGCATATTGTTTGTGATATGCTTTCAAGCTCGCCTGATGAACCACTTGTTTGAAAAGCATCAGGACTGGTGTCCTACAATTCCGGATTATCCAGAAATTCTGTATTCAATGCATAAGAAAAACCTTTTCTGCATAAAATCAAAGTTATTTGATGAAAACATTCAAAGAATTGACAAAGTGAAAGTCGTTTCAAATTCCCTGATTAGAATTTAAACAATAAAACAATATTTGAAACTTATTTGAGGTTCAGGGATTTGTGCTAATGTAACCTGAAACAGACTAGTGACTAGTTTTCAGGAATGGACATATTGCCTCAATAGATCCCCTGAAGGCTAGCAATGGGGTGTTCTGCTTATCACTATGTCTTTTTGAGTCGTTTGCAAATTGTGGTGATGACAAAGAAAAAAATGGAAAAACAATTGCTAAGAATAGGACGAAAATTGGAAGAAAATGCCTTTAGAAACATGCGTCCAATTTTTCAAAATGATTCTGGGTCCATAAATGCTATGATTTTATGTTGGATTCCAGTGTTTGAGTCAAGCCTGATAGCAAGTCACAATAATATACTATGTATTTGTGCTGCGAACTTTTTATGATCTAAGTACGTATGAAAATATGTTAAACTCCATGTACGTAAGTTTTAATGTCAATTCTCTGTATTTTTCAGATGATTTTGATCCGAGCCAAGAACCGATCAACAAAACATGGACGAAGATACGTAACATCAACTATCACACTGATCTACATATCGTCAAATGTATCCAAGCCGGTGTGAGGGAGAAAGAGTTGCTGTTTAAACCTCCGATCAATCGATGTATGCTGACATTTGAGGATGCTAAGATAGAGGAGAATTATCGCGACCATTATATGGAAGACCAGCACAACCAACATACGTTGTCCGCACCCAAATACCATTCGTTCCTCGAGATTCTTTTGTCGTTTCTCGTATTTGCTATAATCTCCGTATTCTGCTTCGTTGTGTTTAACAGAGACTTACCATGGCTGATATTTTTTGGTATATCATTCGTACTAGAGTTACTGAACCTGATTCGAGGCGCACTGACGATCCAGTACTCAGAAAGCAAAGATGGCGGAAACTGGTTGAAGATGGTCCATATCACATCTGGATGGTATTTCCGTAACTTTCTCGGAGCAGTTATAGCTAGTATTCCGTTGCTAGGGGTATTCAGCAACTTTTCATGTTTCATGGTGACGTCGTCTCCGTGGAACGATCGATTCTTTTGTTTCTGTATCGTTGTCTCCCTACTGCATTATACCAACTTCACAACATTAAGTTCCTGGTTGAAGTCCACGCTAGCGTTCCTTGCCGGAGCCGTTCTTATTGTTCTGATTGCTGTGGTGAAATGTTTTGATGATGAAGCTCTTGTTGGTACCCCAGATAATACAACACTCGTCTATACAAACATCACGCCGGGCACCATCCTTGAAGTAAGCGATATGAGTAACGCTACGATCGATAAGGAATACAAACCACTGTTCTCAGACGTCCATATTCTGCAGTTTGAAATCATCCTCGACATGTTGCTACTGGTTGTGTTAATCGGGTTCCTAAATCGTGAGTCTGAAATAAGCTACCGTTTGAATTACCATGGCGATGCCCAAGCTTGGCAGTTACAGCAAATTATGCAAGAGAATAAGGACCAAGCTGATTGGTTGTTACACAATATCATCCCGCCCCATGTCTCAGAGGTTGTACGCAAGACCTCTAAATACTCAAAGAACCATAAGGATGTCGGTGTCATCTTCGCTGCCATTGTGAACTTTAACGAAATTTATGACGAGTCATTCGAAGGAGGTCGGGAATTTATACGTGTTCTGAATGAGTTGGTGAGTGACTATGAAGAACTACTGGATGATATTCGATTCAAAGACGTCGAGAAGATTAAAACTATAAGCAGCACGTTCATGGCAGCTTCGGGTTTGAATGAAATTTCACGAGCGCAGAATAAACATCCGTATGCACACTTATATTCACTAATGGAGTTCTGTACTGAACTACATAAATCTATCAAAAGGTTTAATGACAGTATATTCAACTTTGACTTTATATTGAATATAGGTTATAACTATGGTGAAGTTACGGCAGGGGTTATTGGTACCACGAAACTTTTGTACGACATTTGGGGTGACACTGTAAACATAGCCAGTCGTATGTACTCTACGGGAGTGGCAGAGATGACCCAAGTGCCTGAAGCTACGGCAAGCTTGCTCGGAGATCAGATGGACTTCGAGTACCGCGGTGAGATTAGTGTTAAAGGGAAGGGTATGATGAAAACATTCCTGCATACGGCCATCAAAGAGGACACACATTGGGAATAAACTTGTAATTTCTAGTATCTACTACTGGAATTATGTTTGGATTTGCTACGCTCCATGTGTGGGGGATTGGTACGAACAAGATTGGATGAAGCGAAAGCTCGTGTAATTTGATGGTTGCCTGTCGTTACTGCTTATAAATAAAGAAGGACATATGACAGTATTGCAGCGACCTTCGGTATGTCCTTGATTAGATGAAGAACTTGCTAGTGTATGTCCATGGTTAGAAGAAGTACTAGCTAGTTTATGTCCATAATTTGTTGAAGAACTTGCTTGTGTATGTCCATGAGAAGTTTATTTTTTCTCAAACATGCAAGCGGTACCTCTTTTTGCATAGAAGCATAGATGTTTAGTAACAGTGGCTGTATTACTCTGAGAAATTCTTGATTGCATCAAGTATGTGAAAATTTAATTAATATAACATGTCATTGATTTATCTAGGGTATACATTGGATATACTGTAAAATCATTCAATTTCGATGGGACATAATTTCGTCATTTTGGTAAAATTGGAATGAATTTTCATGGTTTTGATTAAAAAGACCATTTCGATAGGACGTAATTTCGTGGATTTTTAATTTCTGATAATAAATACAAGGGTCAAAATTTTTGTTTGTTGGAATTTGATTTCGTTGTTGAAGGTGAACCACGAAATCCACAAAATTTAATCCCCACAAAATTAATGATTTTACAGTAATTTGACAGGTGTAAACTTGTTTCTGTAAATGTGTTTACTGTGTTAGCGGACTTTATGCATTAGTTGTAGTAATATAATTGGGTACTTGTATATCTTTTAACAAAGCCAAAATGGTCCTTAATAAAGGGCTCTATACAATTTTAAGTCAAAATGAATATATGACCCCCTAACCAGATGGCCCCTAGTATTTGTTTATTGGTCCTTCTAGTTATATTGAGTGATGGAAAAATGGACATGTGAAATATGGCCCCTTACCCGATGGCCCTGAGAAGTAGTTTTGTGGTCCTGACAGTTACAGACTGATGGATGGACAGACATATAAATATGAAGACACAGATTGGTGAAAGGACCGATAATTTGTTTCTAATCATTTTACCCACAAATATAGGTCTGTTCTTTTTAATCACATCAAATCTAAGCTAGATCTCTGCTGCAAAATTATTGCTGAATTAATTTTTCTGTGGATTCAATCTTGATTTCACAATACTGTAAAATCATTAATTTTCGTGGGGGATTAAATTTCGTGGATTTCGTGGTTCACCTCAACCACGAACTTTTATCCCAACGAACATTAATTTTGACCCTTGTTTTATTACCTGAAATACAAAATCCACGAATTCAAGTCCCAACGAAATTGTCTTTTTTACCAAAACCACGAAATTTCGTCCCAACAAAATTAAATGATTTTACAGTATATGAACATTGTTTGGAGTTTACTACGACAGCGCTGATTTGAGATTCATCTCAGACTTTGATTTGGAAAAAATCTCAATTTGAGCTGAGATTTTCGCTTTGAGAAACTTTCGAGACTAGGGTTTGGCTTTGTTTGATGTACTGCATATTTTTGATGGGTAATTATTATTTGTTATTTATAACAATGCTACACCATTTAGGATATATCTAGGGCATATTTTAAGATAATAATTTTCATACATTTTGGTCTCAATAGAGTAATTTTCTCATTCCATCATACTGGCCCTGATCTCCCTAAACATCTCAATCTGAGTTAAATCTCATCTCAAATATTTCCATGTGTCATTCACGTAATTTCCTTAGGAGGCTGTCTCAAAATGTGCACCACAAAACTGAAAGCACTATTCTTAGTTTATAACAATAATAAAATAAAAAAAATGATAACCTTAACCTGTGTTGATCGTGTAGCTACATTTACTCTTCAGTGTCTTTATTCTTAGTCTGTAACAGTAAAAATTTCAAGAGCTTGAACTACGGATTGCTCTCCAATTCAGATTCTGATTTGAGCAAAATTTCAAATTGAGATGTGATTACTACTTTAGATGCTTCCGGAGATTGGGGCCTGGGTGGTCTTAAATCTTAAACAATGTTGCGTAAATATAACATTTTCTCTGATGTTACCTTATATAATGTGATATATATAAGTGACAGTAACATTATTTCATATACTGTTGTCGATAAAAAAATGTCATTTATATGAAATATTTTAAATGTTGTTTATTTAAGTCCCGTTGGTATTTTAGTCACATGGGTCGATACTATTTTTGTTGAAGCACTTGTAGATTGTAATTGCAGAAATTTTAAAGAAGGTCTGCTTTAAGTACCAATTTAGTTTAATGACCAGATTTTTTACTCAATACTGGCTTATTAGCAAAACTTAAAGGTACCTGTTACTGTGGAAATGATGTTATTTTGACATGATTCGGTGTGAATTTTCACTTATTGCTGTGTTTAAGTCAATTTCACTAATATGGAACAAAGTGGAACTGATTAATACATTTTGCTACATATCTAAATGTTTTCATGTAGCAATTTCACAAGTCTTTAGGAATCAATATAAATACAGCCAGTTTTGTCTTCGTATTGCAATTTATATGCTATTGGGTTGAGATTTGATGAGATTTGTTGAACAATATTGAGCAAGTTTTTCTGAGTTTTGTGACATAATTTTCAGCAGGCATTGATAATGGGTTGTTTGACGTTATTTTACATGATTATGTCCCTTTATGTAACTCTGCACCATATACATGTACATGCATTTACCCGCGTAGTAATACCAGTCTTATACTAGTGGTAAAGTAGTGACCTGGTATCGTTTGATAAATTATGATATGATTTTTTTCAATACCATTTTACGCTATTTTTATCACCATCTTTATATAACCTTCATATACCCGTCATACACTTGTTATATAGATTCTAACGTTAGAATGCTTCTTTTATATTATTATTAATAATTTATTGAATTTTTAACAATAATCTGTGTATTGTTTTTAATGTTTATATTTGTATACATGTATATATATGTGTGTGATGTAGTTTATATTTTAATATTGAATATTGGTTTTAAGCATTTTATATGTACTTGTTTCTTGTTTATAAATCCATTATTTCTAGTAAACATTGATGATGTATGATGAAGGTTTTTATACCGTGGGGTTTTGTTAAGCTCGAGTTTTTGAAGAAAAAAAGTTGAGCTATTATTGTGACACGATTGTGTGCAGGGGTGTTGGTTAAGTTTATTGTCTGCATTATTTTCTTTAGACTACCAAAGGTAACCGCTTGAAACTCAGCATAGTTATTCACTATCATGAGGGGGTTATTTATGGAGTTATCTGCCCTTGATATTATTACAAATTTTTATCACAAGATGAGCAAGTGTATTAGAATCAAGTACAAGCAAGTCAAGTGTTCAGCACTTGAAGGCGATGCTGTTTAATGTTGTATGTATGCCTTTGTCTGACCTTTATTTAATTAGCCCATTACTCCATTCATATGTCAATAAGCACTGATATAATTTTTCAATTGACGGTGCAAAGGAGCTACTAGCATCGGCATATAAAATTAGAAGACTAATAGCTCATTTTGGCTAAGTTTTTAGACAAATTATTATAATATGTATTGCCAATAATTATAAAATAATAAGCATACCTTACATGGAGATGTCTTGTATTTAGTTTAGTATAAACTAATGTACTCCATGGTAGTCCCTTTTGCTTGCTTGTATAAGGATTTTCCTGTTACCAGGGTAAAATATCCAACCCTAGTGATCTACTAGCTCTTCTTTTATTAGAATTTTACATAAATGAACTAGACTTAGTAGTTACATATAGAGTAAATGTTTTAGTGCTATATTTAAACAACTAAATACTCGTATTTAAACTGGCACTTAAACCAACACATTTAATTGTATATTTTGGGCATTATTAACCAGATTTGTCAATGAAAACAAGGTCATTAGATTGGCGATTTCAGGGGGGGGGGGCTTGGTGAACAGGCATCATCATGTCAAACTTTTTATTTTTTCTTAGTGTTTTAAGGTCCAGATTTCTCCCCTACTCTGAATTTGTTCTGAATTTTATGGTTTTAGTAATCTGTACTCTGTACTGCTGTCATGTTATTTGTTTATTGATCTACACCTTGAGTTTCTCTGAGGAGCTCAAGTTTCTCTGATGTGTTAGCATATTTTGTTTGTGGTCTTTTCTGCTTGCCGTGATATAAAGTGTGAACAAATTTACTTGATCCTAGACTTTGTGCATAAATATATTACAAGCTCCCTTTGCTGAATATGTCAATTTTCAAACAGAAAGTCATGTCTTGTCATCAATTTTGATTATTGTTTTAAGTACACCTAAATGTTCATTAAACTCTGCTTATGAAAACTAAATCTGAAATTGGAAATTTTTACAAACAAGAAAAAACCAATGGTATGCAAAAAAACAAATTCTGAAATTAATTTACAAACAAGAACAATCAATTGTTTACTTCATTATGCTAGTAGAAGCTTTGAGGACCATGTGAATTTGTTCACACTATACATGTATGTACTCCTGCTGAAAAGAGTGCATGTATTTGTTCGTTATCATTGACTCGCAAGTTGTTCGCCCAGTTACTATAGCTTGTATATTGTTTTTCTATTTTATAATTTAATATATTTTAATCGAATGTTTTCAATCTTGCTCAAATATCTCTTGTATATACAATCCAATACATCCGGTTTCTTCTATTTATACATGCTAGTACATGTGTATATTGATTTGTTTTAGTCGTAACAAAACCTCTAGTAGCTCGCATTATGTAGACTGTGGTAGACTGTAAATAACAAAGTTGAGGGTCAATCTACGAACCCCCTCCGACCTCAGGGGCCTTATCCACAAATATTGTAAGACTGGAACTCAGACTTAAAATTGACAACATTTATAATCATTGTCATTTCTTTGCAATTAGCTTTAACCACATGAAATTTTATCTGATTATTTGTTGTTACCCACTGAACATGTATACCAATTTATATCAAGTTTGGTACACTTATGACATCTTAAGAGCAAATTGAACATTTGGCAATATAAAATCTAAGTCTGATTTTTAGACTTACAACTTTGGTGAATAAGGTCCCTGACCCCCTTCCAATACACCTCCAACCTGTGATGGGGTCAATATATCAGCTTGCTTAAAGTATTTTTTCTTTGGGTGGGTGGGTGGGGAACATGGATGGTACCGGTAAATTATGTATCTGTCTCTTTCTTGGGTGGCTAGCCCCTGCTGCGACTGTTGCATCTGTTTCTGTAGAGCTTTGAATTGTCTGGGCATTAGAAGTATTTAACTATTTATAAAATTAAAACTTTCAATATGAAATGTGAGGGTAGGGTTTTAATTCTAGAAAATATTTGTTGAGAATACTTGTAATTTGTGCATCAATACAAAACCTTGTCTCATGTAAAACCAATTATATTTACAACTACACCAAATTATGAGTAAATCAGTACTGCTAATTTGTATTTTAGTATTTGTAAATGTTAAATACATGTAATTACAAAACAGTTACCCATAACTTCAAACTAGGTGTCACACCGGTGGAAAGTACTTCCGGGTCGTAGTATCGCTAAAATAGTCCCTGTCAAAAATTTGATATATGTCTGTTGAAGCACTGTTTTAATGTGGAAAATGCTGATTATTGACCAAATTACATAAATGTAGATCAAATATGACCTGCATGCTAACTTTTAAGAGCATTTAATTGATATTTTTGAATTATCTTGCCCTGGCTGAAGACTGACAATGTATGTGTGCTTCGGTCAAGTCAGCTTTTGAGGCATGGAAAATAGCGTTGTCCTTCCAGAATCCCTGCAGTAGCTCAAAAACGAAACTATCGACATGCCATTTTCTCAAGCTTATTTTGGATAACAGGGATTGCTTTTTATGGAAACAGCCACAGAAAATCACCCGGAATGTCAGTGAAATGGAGGGAGAGATGCGAATTTGGGTCATTTTGCATTAATTTCAATGGCAGAAAATTCACCGGTGTGACACCTATATCAGGATTTTTGAAGTTCAATATTTTTTCAACTATTTGATATAAACCAATGAGATTTGGCATGCAAGCACCCCTGGACCATAAAAATTAGTAGCCAAGAGGAAATTGTTCAGGTTTGTGAAATTTGGATGTTATTTAAAAAAATGAAAAATATGTCCAATTCCTCTTCAAATGGTATATCTGAGTTGTTGCCCTTGGCCTTGGATTTTTGTCAGGTCAATTTGGTGGACAAACTCTTAATTTCTTGTTTGTTGGTGTGTTTTTTTTTAATAATATAGATTGAACCTCTATGGTTGCACCACTAATTGGACCCTGAAAACTGGTCGTATCGCTAAGTTGGTCTTTATATAGAGGTTTGATATAGCACAAAACCGCGGAAATTGGACCTTGAAATTGTGACCGGTCTCAATTTTGAAGTCACCTTAGTAGTGAAGTGGTCACAATTGTTGGGTAGAATTGTAATTGAGGTGGTCTTTATGTTGAGGTGGTCATTTTATTGAGGTGGTCTTATTATTGAGGTGGATTTTTTTTGGTGTCGCGGAATCGATTTATTGCTTTCGAAACACTCTATTTATGATTAGTATGATTTCGTCGCGTCTCATGATTGCGGTCCATGATTGAAAATATTTGTTGTTGATTCATCTTATTATGGTCTTATTTTGCTGTGTCTGGACTAAATAAAATATCTAGTTTATTGAGATCCATTCCATAATTGCCAAAATAATGCAATAATAGAACAAAAATAACCTTTCGAGGAATTTTTCAAGTCCGCGCCAAGTTCTCGGAGAGGGGGGGACCATGTTTTAACCGGTTGCACCAACTTGTAAGGGGCTCAATGTGAAAACCGGTTGGAGGACATATGCCGCAATACTTAAAATAACCAGAATAAAAGTATTCGGGTTAGCAAATTTCAAACATTTGAGGTATATTGGTGTCACACCGGTGGAAAGTACTTCCGGGTCGTAGTATGCTAAAATAGTCCCTGTCAAAAATTTGATATATGTCTGTTGAAGCACTGTTTTAATGTGGAAAATGCTGATTATTGACCAAATTACATAAATGTAGATCAAATATGACCTGCATGCTAACTTTTAAGAGCGTTTAATTGATATTTTTCTGAATTATCTTGCCCTGGCTGAAGACTGACAATGTATGTGTGCTTCGGTCAAGTCAGCTTTTGAGGCATGGAAAATAGCGTTGTCCTTCCAGAATCCCTGCAGTAGCTCAAAAACGAAACTATCGACATGCCATTTTCTCAAGCTTATTTTGGATAACAGGGATTGCTTTTTATGGAAACAGCCACAGAAAATCACCCGGAATGTCAGTGAAATGGAGGGAGAGATGCGAATTTGGGTCATTTTGCATTAATTTCAATGGCAGAAAATTCACCGGTGTGACACCACTATTGTTTTTATATCCAGGGTGGGCATTGTGTTAGTATGTGTAAGTCCTCATGTTGAAGCCGTTTTATATTCAATATTTCATAGTTATATGTCGTTAGACTGTAATTAATTATTATTTTTAATAAAATCTTGTGATCTTTTAATTTTCTTTTTTTGGTGTTTGTTAAACTGACGTTTTTCTCGTTGTGTAAGCTATAATTATGGTATGCATGAATATGATCACTTTTTGTGCTGTGTTATTTGATTTTTTTGCATTTTTTTTATTTTTAAAAACTAATTTTACTGTACAGAATTTTATTGTTATATTTATATGTATGTACATCAATTAGACCCAGTCTTCATGACTTCATTTTTTATATACATTACATTTTCTTCATTGTTTCGTGACTTTGTCAATATTTTGAATATTTTGAATTTCTAGTTACGATATATTACAAATTTTCATCTTGATGTTCAGAAAAAGAGTTATATAATAAAATTATTATAGTATGCTTACTTCTAGTGATGTATAATGTATTTTAGTATGTTTAATTTATATGTACATGTATTTTAGAACCTGGAAAGTTTGCAAACAATGTTTCGCAATGAGTAGGCAATGTATTACAATGTATCAATTATTCGGTGGAAATAAAAACTTGGCCTTTTACCTTGTATCATAGGGATGATTAAGTGCCCATAGGCTACTTATTTGATAAATGAACAATAAACACGAATAGCTAATTGGTGGGCACATTTGTATATTAATAATCATACAATGTTGATTAAGTTCAAAGGGAAGTAACTCTTAAATGCTTAGATGATAAAATTAGCTGATGGGATGCAAGGGAAGTAACTCAAATTAAGTCTGCAAATAAACCAAAATGGTTTCCGTTCAGTAACTCAAAAACGCTTTGCCCTAGGAGCTTCAAACTTAACATGGTGATTGGCCAGAAACAGTAATGACCCCTATAATTCTTTAGGTCAAAGGTCACTGTGATCTTTACCATTTTGACTGTTGCCGCCATGCATACATGTTTAAATTGTGTTTCACTGATTTGCAGTTGTCTCCCTTGTATGACGTTTTAAGCGCTGCTTACCAACCAATAGAAAACAGGTTTCCTAGTTGTCTCTGATAAAGACGTGACAGTTATTACTTTGATTTAAAACCAACATCGTTCCGATCACAATAGATTACTTTGGAGTCCCGTGCAATCTGTTTTTTCAACACTAATCCTGCAGTACAAAAACTTATACTATTACAGTTTTTCTAGCTTTTCTGACATACAATAAATATTCATATTATGGATGCTGGTAATGCTTATTCAAATCAAATCAGCTGAATCAGCTGATTATGGTAAAATCTTTTTGTACACCATGAAATTTTCAATTACTTAAGAGGGAAAACTAAAATCTTGCAATTTTCCAGATTACATCTCTTACTGAGGGAACATCCCTCTCATTGACACGTAAATGGCTGAACTTGTGTTTTCGAGTCATTGAAGGATTTATATTTTCTATATCAGTATTTTGTCATGTGTTGTTTTTTTCTAGGTCACTGTGTGTCTGCTTATAGTCTTTAAATAAAGTGATCTTAGATTGATTTTGTTGTTTGTTATGAATTTCCTGATGTGTGTTTTGTTTTTATGTTGGTCTTGAATTGTCCTAGACTGCTCTGACTTGGTTTGATAAGCAATAGCAATGTGTTAACTCCATGCTCTTATAAACTCCATATGAAGCATAACATTTGTGTGAAAACTCCTGCAAAAGTTGAAACATGATTTCTTCAAGAGTATATCCAAATTAAGACTGAAGTCCTTGGATGAAAAAATCTGGTGTACATGCATATGCACGTCTGTGTACATTCTCATGAATCAGTGTATAGTCAAGTCCCTAGCATTACGGAGGAAAAACATGCTGGTTAAACGAGAATGGTCTGTGTAATGTAGCACACAAATTCATCTGTCGCATGTCCATTTATACCACTAGAAACTATGCACACATGTAAAATTTTCATGGAAGGGTACGACCTTTGGGGATGTGGAAACACACCCAGATCACCATTACCAATCCAACACACTGGACCACAACACTTTCCACTTGTGGAGGAGGTGAATTTATACATGATCACCGAAAGACTTCAACTTGACCAGTCAGGGTGTCCAACCCCAATCTGTAATGTGATCATCCTGTCATCTACCATTCAGCTTGGAGTGAGTGTTAAAACTCTAACATTGTAAAATATAGGCCGAGCATAGCCTTTATTTGCCTGTCAGCTTTCTGCTGGAACATGGCAGGCATATATATATGCGAGTACCTGCACCCGGGTTTGAACCGGGTCGCCAGATTTGATGACAAGCATACTAACCACACCTACAGAGGCCACAAGGAATATACAAATAAATAAGTTTTTTTTAAAGAGAGTTTAATGATAGACAAATTACTACACATGTACATGTATATATATATATATATATATTGCATATGGATAAGTGATAGAGCTGCCAGTATATGTCCACCCACTCGGGGCGTAAAACATCAAAATTAAAACCTCCTAAAAAAGTAACCAGTTTTATATTGGTGCATCACAAACTCTACTGAGGAAAATAATATCCTTATACAATGCAATGTCATACATGAAAACGTGTAACGCTTTATGATCAGGAACTTGTTTGTTAATATGTTAATGTGAGATTTGAGAAGAAGGATATTTCTCAGGTTTCAAATCCTTGCATACCCAGATATCTGGTCTGGTCTGGACTTCTGCATTGAAAAACTTAAGTATAGTCAAATCTTCACAGTATACCATATATAAATCTTGTTAAAATACATTAGGATGTCTAAAGAAATTTTGTTAAGTATGTTTTGCTGTTCGAAGTACAATAAAAAATTTTTTATATGTATACACTTGCGCGAGAATATTTATTTTTAAAAATTATTGCTGTTAACTTTTTTGAAGTTTTTAGTCAGATCTTGCCCCATTTTCCTGTAAAAAATTCAAATGCAAAACTAGAGTAGAAACGAAATTATCAAATTGATGTTCAGGGTTTTCCCTAGGATTTTTCATGTGAGGGTCCCAGGACCCTTAAAGCTTATATTTAGGGAGTCTCTGGGACATTTTGGGGGTCCCTTCACTTTACGGTTATGCATTTCAAGCTCATTATAAATGATTATCAATTTTATGAATAAATAAAACAGCAAATGCAGATTTCTCAATGCACCACAAGACATAGTGCAATGAATAGCAGAAAGAAAAATCTTCCAGCTGAAATGAAAATGTCTATTCGAGGGATCCTATTGGGGGTCCCAAGGATGCACAGTAATGCAGAATTGAGGGTCCCAAGCCACAAAGTTGCGTCAGGGACGCAGAAAACCTGCATCAGGGAAATCACTGCATGATGTTTAATATGAGAATATTTTGAAAGTACCGTAAGCACTGACAGCTCCATTAAGAAAAGAAGGGGCAAAACTCCCTGTTAAAAAAAGACATAATGAACATGAAGTAAGAAAATGATTAAGAAAACAACAAAAAAAATGCGTAAAAAGATTGCTATGTACAACAATGTAAAAAACATACAGCTGGTTATGATTTCAAACCAATATCTTTGGCTTATTATTCAAAATCTGAAAATTTTAGATTTTGGTGTAGAATTTATGACACGCATGTTCATTCTAAAATTGGAAAATGCAAGAAAATAATTTGGAATTCATAACAATTTTCGAAGTGTAGGCCGCTTCTCAAGGCACAACTGGCATACATATTAATATGCAGTTCAAACTGGATGTAACAATTATTTTTCATAAAGTTATAATTCCAAAATATACATTGTTAAAAAAACGACTTCAGAATATGGTAATTTTCAAAATTATTTAGGTGCATTTCAAAACAAAAATTTAGACGTTCAGAATTCAAAATGTAAATTATGCTTTAACCACACAAAATTTTAATGTAATCAGGTTAAATCAAGCATCATTTTCGATCATTTCGATCATTTTTAACTGATCTGGACTACAACAATATGACTTCGATGCTTAGAAAAAAATATAAAATACTTGCAACATGAATTATGTTTCGATATGCATAGATATTATTTGATATGAGATTTTATGCAACAGATCTATGTCAATCCGAATGATATAATAAAAATGTAAGAGATATGATTTTGTGCAAAATACCGTTGTTAGTGTAAAATATGTCACCAAAAATATTAGAAAACCCAAATGCACTAAAATAAACAATATTCAAACACAAAAAGTCCAAAGCTATGTACATGTATGTATCAAGTCATATCAATATTTTCAAACATGACCTTCAAGAACTGGGGTGGTATTCACAAAGCATGTTGGAGGACATCTTCCAATAATTATTCTTAATTGTCTTAAAAAAATTGTCCTATTTCCTTCGAAAAATTAAGGAATAGTCCATGATTTTTAGTGATTTTAGTAGCTAAAACACTTGAAAACTAAGTAAAATATACTACTATTGATAAATTTTTAACTGATGTTTTTTAAGAAATCTAAATTTTCTAATATGATACTTTGTAAATATCACCCAAGGGTTATAAATTGCTTTAACCAAGCATGTTTAATGTGTACCATGATTATGCAACACAAACGATAAATACCATGGTACTATTCCTGATATTAGGCTTCTCAGTTCCGTCAGGGAATTGTTCTGTTTTCACATGACTCTGAGCACAAGTATTTTTTTAGTAACTGTAACATTGATAAAGACTAAAACAGAAAAAAAAAGTTTTTTATATATTTTTCTATAAAAGAATATAAATTTTAAAAAAAATGTGTTTTTTTTTGTTTTTTTGTTTTTTTTTGTTATCAATGCTATAGTTATCTGTGGCTCTGATGGAAAACCAATGTGACACTCTCACTGACAGCACTCAACATGTCATATATCTCAAGTTTTGTGCGAGTGTAACACTGGTTTCCAGTTCCTTCAGAGTCATAAGAGAACAGTGTAATTCTCAGATGTAACAGCAGTGGTGAATTAAGATTACCGAGTAACGAGTACCATATGTACCGGTACTTATAAGTCACAAAAGTGTCACACCGATTACAAATGGTTCAACAGACTCCTACAGTGTATTTACATAACAAAGTCACAAAAGTGTCACACCGATTATAAATGGTTTAACAGACTCCTACAGCGTATTTACATTACCAAGTCTTATTATAAGCACTACTAAATATTATCAGCACATGTTCGCATATTTATGACCGTATCAATTACTTGTCTTCCTTGAGTGACTCAAACTATTGTAACTATATATTATTATACTTGACTCAAGAATGCATTTTTTTAAAATTGTGACCAAGGATTTACAATTATGCCAAAAAAGTTCACATTTTTTGTGGTTGTGCTTACTCAAAGTCTCTTGGAATTAAGACCTTTTAAAGTTTGTTTTACTTCCATGTTCTTCTAAATGGAATATTGGCCCATGCATTCTGGTAGATGGTTGTCATGGTGCCTGGTCGTCATGGTTCCTGGTCGTCAAGGTTACTGGTTGTATCCAACATGGTGGGGATTAGATGTAACAACATTGGTTGCTGATGCCATCGAAACTTGAGCACCTGAAAAAAGAAACAAAGAGATGCTTGTAAAACATGTGTATACCCAAATGTCAGCCAAATAGTCAGACATTGTAATGATCATATAGGGGTCATCTACTGATGCTGACCAAAGTATGTGTAAAGTTCGAAAATTCTACGGCAAAGCGTTCCTGAGTTATTGAACAGTAACCATTTGGTCTACCACTACCAGTCACAACACAAGCAGCAATAGGACTGGTATTACACCCGGACAGCTCAACACATCGTTAAAGTGATATGCTTTATTTGGTATCACAAAAATGACACAAATGTTTATACCGTAAATGAGTCGAGTTGTTAACTTGTTTTATGACATTATGGTAACATATCACACTTCAATGGTATATTTACCACGCACACATTAGGTCAGAATTTTATCAAGACAAAACAAATTTAGACCTGTACGTCAGACCTAATTTTGTCATTGATTATGCACAAAATAGAATATTGTGGCTTATTTAAGAGTTATGACATGTACATACATTTATATGGTCAATATTAAAACATATTGAAAATAAAAAAAAGCAAAAAGCTGCGGGGTCCCCTTCATATCACTCCAAAATGAAGATCCCTACTAGGCTGAGAACTAAAAAAGTGTTGATCCAAAAATGCGACGTAACCTGTTTTGCTGACAAGATGTTTTTAAGCAACATGTTTGTTGCGATCAAGCTTGTCTATGCTGGTGTCTTACGACTAGTGTGTTTAGGATACCCTGAGACTCCAATTATGTAATTCTTACATTGAAACAAGGCTATTGCTACGGTAACAATGCTCGTACAATGTCCGTACAGATTTACAAATTAGCATCTGGTAACAGCTCATACAAAATGTATAGTTTTCACCATATCACTGAGTCCTCTACGAGTAGTGAAAATCCGTACGAAGCTTGTACAAGTCTCGATATCCGTATGGGCTCCGTACGGACGTCGTGCGAGTTCAGAAAAATCAACTCGTACGGAGCTCGTAGGGCAAATGTGACTAGGGTATAAGTGACATTCCTACTTACCGGGTTGTTGGGAGTGAACAATGACAGTCGATGGTTTAGATCGGCAGCACATACAACAACCACAACAACAACATGTACACAGGGCAATCACCAGAATCACAAACACGATGGAACCAACAATTGGTACCCAGCTGCAATAATAAAGGTAAAGGTTTATTATATAGAGGATCTTGCATGAAAGCTCTTTATATTATAACTTTTATTCAACAAGTGCATGGGGCAAACTAGAAATTCAGAAAAACCTGAAATTCTCACATGTTTTCAAATTTTAAAGAGAAAACAAAGACAAGAGGGCCATGATGGCCCTATATCGCTCACCTGATTATAAATGAAGCCCTTCACAATTTAGACTAACAAAGGAAGAGCGTAAATATAGAAACTGGTGACCCCCGGGGCGGGGTCAATTTTGACCCCAGGGGCGTAATTTGAACAATCTTGGTAGGGGACCACTAGATGATGCTACATACCATATATCAAAGCTCTAGGCATTGTAGTTTTAGAGAAGAAGATTTTTATATGTCTTCCCTATATAAGTCTATGTAAAACTGGTGACCCCCGGGGCGGGGCCAATTTTGACCCCAGGGGCATTATTTGAACAATCTTGGTAGGGGACAACTAGATGATGCTACATACCAAATATCAAAGCTCTAGGCATTGTAGTTTTAGAGAAGAAGATTTTTATATGTTTTCCCTATATAAGTCTATGTAAAACAGTGACCCCCGGGGCGGGGCCAATTTTGACCCCAGGGGCATAATATGAACAATCTTGGTAGGGGACCACTAGATGATGCTACATACCAAAAATCAAAGCTCTAGGCATTGTAGTTTTAGAGAGGAAGATTTTTATATGTTTTCCCAATATAAGTCTATGTAAAAACGGTGACCCCTAGGGCGGGGCCAATTTTGACCCCAGGGGCATAATTTGAACAATCTTGGTAGGGGACCACTAGATGATGCTACATACCAAATATCAAAGCTCTAAGCATTTTAGTTTTAGAGAAGAATTTTTTTATATGTTTTCCCTATAAGTCTATGTAAAACGGCAGGCACGGATCCAGGCGGTGGGCACGAGGGCCCTTGCCCCCCCAGTTGGCTGAGATTTTTTTTAAAAAACTTTGAATAAATAGTAAAACAGCTATTGAACAGACATCTCTAAATAATATGGGTATTTTTTCTTATGTTCTAGATGAAAAAGTATTTGTAAGATGGGCATTTTTCGTACTCGCTTCGCTAGCAGAATATGTTAATATACATGTATATATTTATACGTAGCTGTTGCATCACAGAAATCAATTACAAGAGAATTTTTGCCCTAGCTCATTATATTACCTTTTGACTATTAAATAATCATAACTAAACCATTAAGGTTAACTCTCAGAATAAAGAAAAAAAAGGTATTTCAGGGCTCCCAGATAGGCTTAGAATGCACTAGATTCATCCATTGCTTTGAAAATTTTCCCGGGGGAGTATGCCCCCGGACCCCCCTACTTATGTTATAATATTCCAATGGCCAAAAGGATGAAAGCTGGTATATACAAATACTGTATGTGAACACTTACTAATATGCATGAACGTACACAATGTACATGTTGACGCTTATAACATAAAAAGTACTATGGATTCCCCCACATCTACAAATGAAACCCCTTCCTGTGCATTTTCACACACACATTAAGCTATCCCCCCGGAATCCCGTACATACCTCGTGCCCCCCCCACTCAGAAATTTCTGGATCCGGGCCTGAACGGTGACCCCTGGGGCGGGGCCAATTTTGACCCCAGGGGCATAATTTGAACAATCTTGGTAGGTGACCACTAGATGATGCTACATACCAAATATCAAAGCTCTAGGCATTGTAGTTTTAGAGAAGAAATTTTTTAGATGTTTTCCCTATATAAGTCTATGTAAAACGGTGACCCCGGGGCGGGGCCAATTTTGACCCCAGGGCCATAATTTGAACAATCTTGGTAGGAGACCACTAGATGATGCTACATACCAAATATCAAAGCTCTAGGAATTGTAGTTTTAGAGAAGAAGATTTTTATATGTTTTCCCTATATAAGTCTTTGTAAAACGGTGACCCCGTGGGCGGGGCCAATTTTGACCCCAGGGACATAATTTGAACAATTACTAAATCCCCCAATGCCACGTGAATCCTGGCAAAATTTCATCAAAATTGGCCAAACGGTTTCAGAGGAGATGTCGTTTGAAAGTGTGGACGGATGGACGGACGGACGTACAGACGGACGACGGACGGTGAGTGATCACAATAACTGACCTTGAGCACTTTGTGCTCAGGTGTGTGCTCAGGTGAGCTAAAAAACATGCTTTCAGTTTTCAGTACACTCAAAAACCTGAATTTAGGTAATTACCTGAAAATTTGCACCTAATTGCAAGCAAACAAAATAATTATAGCTTCGGGTTGACCCCGCAAAAGCGACATAATCAAATTAGTTCATCCAACTAATCCTGACTTATTTTTATTTTCCTAAATAGATAGTGTTATCAATTCTAAATTCAAGTTAAACCATAGGGTTCTGTATCAACTAGGGTCCCACATTCACTAATCTACTCCAAGATAATGTGAATACGGGACCCTAGTTGATACAGACCCCTATGAGCTAAACATGAATTGGTGTGATCAAATCTTGAACAAGATGCCAAAATGTCACAAAATACGCCCGTCTTGGTTGTGCTAGTGAAAAAAATATTGATTATGAAATAAAAGCCCATATTATGTCAAAACATTTTTGAACAATCATCTTGAAACTTATCTTGGCCTAGATATTACACCCATGAGCATCGTCAGCAAGTTTGAAGACGATCAGATGAAAATTGTTTGAGCTAGAGTACGGACAAGGCCAATTGATTTCACATTTATTTTGGTAAAAGAAGGACCATAACCCAAGAAGGCCTGCACCTATTTGGCCTATAATCGAACTTGGCCTAGATATTACACCCATAAGCATTGTCAGCAAGTTTGAAGACGATCGGATGAAAACTGAATGAGCTAGAGTACAGACAAGGCCAATTTCACATTTTTGTGGTAAAAGAAGGACCATAACCCAAGAAGGCCTGCACCGATTTGGCCTATAATCGAACTTGGCCTAGATATTACACCCATAAGCATTGTCAGCAAGTTTGAAGACGATCGGATGAAAACTGTTTGAGCTAGAGTACAGACAAGGCCAATTTTACATTTTTTTGGTAAAAGAAGGACCATAACCCAAGAAGGACTGCACCGATTTGGCCTATAATCGAACTTGGCCTAGATATTACACCCATAAGCATTGTCAGCAAGTTTGAAGACGATCGGATGAAAACTCTTTGAGCTAGAGTACAGACAAGGCCAATTTCACATTTTTTTGGTAAACGAAGGACCATAACCCAAGAAGGCCTGCACTGATTTGGCCTATAATCGAACTTGGCCTAGATATTACACCCATAAGCATTGTCAGCAAGTTTGAAGACGATCAGACAAAAACTGTTTGAGTTAGAGTACAGACAAATATTGGACGCCGCCGCAAGCCCGCCCGCCCGCCAAGGGTGTTCACATAATACGTCCCGTTTTTCAACGGGGGTATAAAAATGGGTTTTATGAATAACTATAGTGAACTGATAAAGCCTGTAGTTTTGTACTAGAGACATCACTGATAAATCTTGCACACCTGATTATTTCATCCTCATGAATACCAAAATATTTCCCCTTTTTCTCATTATCATAGGCACCCTTTAATCTATTTATTTATTGCTTGTTCGTTTATCCTCTTTCTGAACGAGATCTCAGTGATATAAACTGGCTTAATCAGTTTTCTTTGACTATATAATTACCTAAATACTAACTTGCCAATCCAAAAGAAACCAGCAATTTCTCCACATGTGGAGGAAAATCAATATTTTTGTCTAATTTTCATGGTATGCAAACCTGCAGTGGCTGGGGATCATACCTGGATAACCCAACCCGACTGGCCAAGTAAGCTACACAGAGGTGTGGAATTGCCCGACTTGGGCTTTTTTGCCTGTGGGCAAATGGATTTTTCCATTCAGCTTGTTCATGTGCAAAAGTGCAAAATTATTGTGAGAAAATAATATTTAGCACCCTATTATAACTATAAACTCTAAATCTAACCCCTCAATTTTGACAGAATATTATTTAATATCAGGTACACAAGTACTTTGATGCATGACAAAATTAATAAATTATTGGAACTGAAATTTGGTAGCTTTTCTGTTTAAATGCACAACTAGATTTAATCTTCAGACAAGTGGATTTTTCCGTCCAACTTGCCCATGGGCAAGTGCAAAATTTGAGAAATTCCATACCCCTGCTACAAATCTGAGCATACAAGCAGAGACCACAGTCCCGTCTCAATTAATTTTTTTAGAGAAACTTATATTACTGGCTAAAATGAACCCAAACAAACAACAGTGTTTTCAATTTATTTTAAATTGACAACCAAGCGAATATTACAGTTAACCAGGCCTAAAGTGGTATGTATAACTTAAGTAATACAAAGCACAGTATGAGGAAGTTTTGACATTGAGAAAACAATCTACAGGTGTGTAATATAATACACCATACCTTTATCTTCCCTCAATATAATGCAAAATACTGTAAACCAAGAAATTATTTCAAGCTATTTAATTTTGCAGAGTTTGCAAGTGGTAGAAATTTGCGAAATTAAGTAGCCGCGAAAGTATTAATTACATTAATATGAACATTCAGGGAGACTTAAAAACACAAAAGTTTATAGTCACAATTAAATATTAAGACAATCGCGAAAGTCAGTATTTGCATAAGTAAATTGGTTTACAGTACACTGTATAAATGTCTAAATATACGGAAAGGAAATGACCTTCAAGAAAATTTGAGGGTACAAACAACAAGTGTAATTTTTTTATTTTATACTAATTAGAATTTATTTCAGGTCGATTGTGAAACAGGTTTTTCCAATGTCTATTAATCACCCTCTTCTAACCAACCAAACTTAATATTTCCCACAGAAGTAGAGCAAGTAAACTTGGTTTTGGACAGTCATTTTTCTAATCAACTTGTCAGAACAGGCAAGTTGTCTGAAAACATTAAGCTGGAGGCTGGGTTGTTGCTATAGAGAGGTTGCATAGCTTGGAGAATTTGACCTGATTCTGACCATTATGCATGAATATATTGCAATGTTAATGATTTGAATATAAAAATTTCCGCAAACAAATTGTCCAATATCAGTATTTCAGTTTGGAGTTTGTATTACACCAGTCCTGAAATTCTTCGTAATACTCCATGAAAACATACAACCCAGGTTATAAATATAGACACCATGTCAGCCGCTAAATAACCATATTCCCCTGAATGACAGCTCCCACTAATAGAAGTGACGTCAATGAATTTTAGGCAGCAGACACAAAAAATTGTTTCATTGTGTCTCGAACGTATCGTCTGCTTTCGAGAATTATTTTTAAATAAAAAACGCATAACAGAAAATTGTTAAGATAATGAAAAAATCGTAATTTTTCATGTGCGGCGATATGACGTCATAGGTATATTTTAAATGTATGTACATTTCAATTATGAAAATTGAATAATGCAGCATAAAGTATATTAATCAGAATTGAACTGCTGAACATTTTGATATCATATTTATGCATATGGGCCTATAAACAAATAAATCATGTGAGGAGTGACATTACTTTTGGATATACCCACACATTTGTATTTATAGACAAGATATCATCTGTTTAATTATTCTAACTAAAAGGTGAGGATCATGTCAAACTCTCTGGACTACTATAAAATCATTTAATTTCGTTGGGACGAAACTTCATGGTTTTGGTAAAAAAAGACAATTTTTTTGGCACTTGAATTCGTGGATTGTGAATTTCAGGTAACAAAACAAGGGTCAAAATCAATGTTTGTTGGGATTAAAGTTTGTGGTTGAAGTGAACCACGAAATTTAATCCCCCCACGAAAATTAATGATTTTACAGTATACTTACAGGTGGTCCTGTATCCAATTCTTCTCCTCCTGATAGTGTATGTCATCATTTATGTTATCATACAGGTCATCAATGGGATTGGCCCAACAACAAACCCCTGTAAAATATGACAGCAATTTATAGTCGATTCAATAAATTCTAGTATTATACTAAAGAGGGAACTTTCCAATTCGAGAGAATAACGGGGCTTACCGTTAATTCAGGTATACTTAGTTACACCTAGATAAATATACCTTACCCGTCTGACGACCTAATGTTTACAAACATTCTCATCTGACTTTGAAATATCTGTATCATATTTTGTACATACAAAACAAAGAAACAAGAGGCCCCTGAGGGCCCAGTAACGCTCACCTGAGTCATGTGGGAAATTTCAATTTTTTGCTCTGGTGGCCATCTTGTTTAACAGACCGGAACGATTTCAGCTATTTTGGTTACAGGTCACCCAAAGAGAATTCCTGTAAAGTTTTATCAAAATCCATCAAGCGGTTAAGGAGAAGAAGCTGTTTAAAGGATATTTCTATTTTTAGCTATTGCGGCCATCTTCTTTAATGGACTGGAAAAGTTTTAGCTAAATTGGTTAACAGTCAACCAAAGATCATTTGTGTGAAGTTTTATCAAAACCCGTTAAGCAGTTAAGGAGAAGAATTCATTTAAAGGAGAATTCTATTTTTAGCTCTGGCGGACATCTTGTTTAGCAAAGCGGAACGATTTTAGCTATTTTGGTTTAGGGACACCCAAAGATCATTCATGTAAGGTTTTATCAAAATTGGCCAAGTGGTTAAAGAGTCATTTAAAGTCTTTTTCTATCTTTACCTCTGGCAGCCATCTTCTTTAATGGGGCGGAACTATTTTAGCTATTTTGAATAAGTGTCACCCAAGGATCATTCCTATAGAGTTTAATCAAAATCTACCAAGCGATTAAGGAGAAGAAGCCATTTAAAGGATGTTTCTATTTTTATCTCTGGCGGCCATCTTGTTTAGCGGAGCGGAACAATTTTGGCTATCTTGGTTAAGGGTCACACTAAGATCATTCCTGTAAAGTTTTATTGAAATTGGCCTAGTGGTTAAGTAGAAGAAATCATTTTAAAAAATTTCTTTTAATAGCTCTGGCGGCCATCTTGTTCATCGGAGCAGAACCATTTTAGCCAGGCAGTTAAGGAGAAGAAGTCGTTTAAAGGATATTTCTATTTTTAGCTGTGGCGGCCATCTTGTTCAGCGGAGCGGAAGGATTTTAGCTATTTTGGTAAAGGGTCACCCAAAGAATATTCCTGTACAGTTTTATTGAAATCAGCCAAGTGGTTAAGGAGAAGAAGTTGTTTAAAGATTTTTCTATTTATAGCTCTGGCGGCCATCTTGTTTATCGGAGCGGAACGATTTTAGCCATTTTTAATGAGGGTCACCCAAGGATTATTACTGTGAAGTTAGGTTGAAATTGGCCAAGTGGTTTATGAGGAGATGTCGTTTGAAGAAATTGTTTACGACGAGGGACGACGACGGACGACGACGTACATCTCGGTATGACTAAAGCTCACCTTGAGCACATTCGTGCTCAGGTGAGCTAAAAAACAAAGACGTTCAAGATTTTGTTTTTAAGATTTTATTTCCAATCAAGGCCCACTAAGGTCATGTGATTATATCAACAATTGAACAAAACAAGCAAACAGGGAGACTTAAAACAGCAGCCCAAGGCAACAGTCAATGTTAAAGGTCATACTTGTACACCCAGGATATTATGAAAAGCGGGAAAATGTGGAATGGGCCACTGAGGTCAACTATTTAAGTGAGCACGATTTATCAGGGTTATTTTAGTACAGAATTTACCGATTTTACTTCAGTAGTGTAAACCGGTCAATGCTTATAAACATCACATTATCCTGGTCGCAGTACTTGTAAACAACATCCCTATAAATTTGTTGTGTAACAAATGTGGAAAGAGCTACACAAGACTGTGCTTTAACAATTTTTATTATAATGAGTTGTGTTTTGTAACAAATATATTTTAACTGCAGTGATATTCAGATTACATTATACAACTATACGTTATGCATACTGGGCCAACTTAAAGAGGTATAGAGAGCCAACTTTGATTGTTTAAATCAGGAATATAATACATTAAAGAGGCTTCCCTACAACTTTGAGCGTTTAAATTGATTCAGGAATATTGTACATTAAATGAGAATCATTATTGATTAAACTCCTCAAATTTTCAACAAAAAGCTTCCACTAATTACTGAGAAAAAATGAAAACATATTTCCAGAATGAGCCAAAATTATCACAAGTTGTTTCCATTTGACCACATAATAAAACACTGGAAGCGATTAATTGTCATTGGTGATTTGAATATATTTTTGACATTATAGAGATATATTTCCACACACTTTCTTCTGACAATTATGATAATTGGTAGTGCTTTGTAAATTTAGCTCATTTAATGTGACAGCTGGGAAAACTATGCTAGTTATAGGGAATGCCTCTTTAAGGAGTGTTTTATGTTGTAAATCAATGAAACAAGGCATCGGATTTCAACAATGGATTTTATTACCAAATGCAAACATAGTTGGCATACATCCAAATACAATTATGACAATATGATATTCGTGCATGCAAACATTTTTGTTTTGCAGATATTGACTATACCTTGTAAACCATACAAATGAGGCCATAAAAATTAATTGCTCATTACAATTAAGATCTGTTACATTGTTAATATTTGGAGAGGGCTTTAATCATGTTATCATAACTATTGCCCAATCCCTTTGTTTATATACATAGGCGTAGGAGCGTCTTCAACATAGGGAGGGGGGATTGGCAATCATTTGGCAACTTGGGGTAAAAAAAATAAGTTCAATGTGTGTGTAATGTTTTAACAAAATTTTGAAAGGTTTTACACAGCGGTTTTGAAAATATACATCACAGAAATCCATAGTAACCCGATTTTCATCTATTAACCACATATTAATTCCTATAAAATTAAAGAAAGAAAAAGAAAAATACTTTTCTCAAAATTACAATATAAAGTGATGTTATGAAGCCAAAACATGGTCTAATAACTAAATATTAAAGAAAAAAAATATTTTGGCTCTAGTGGAGGTCGAACACGCAACCTATAGGAAATCAGTCCATTTGCCATAAAATTACTTAACATGAGAACTCTCCAAGAGGAGATTCTTTATTACACCAGGATATCCTTAACGATGTCCGGGTGTAAAAACTTTTTTTTTAAATGTTGTGCTCTGCGTTTTAAACGGTTTTGTTCTATTGTATACCCTTTAAGACAACTGCATGTGAATTTTAAAACACTTTTATTGTCTTTTAAGAGAGTAATTTCTATTTTTATTTTCATACACCTAGCGTAAAAATGTACTGCAAAAACAAATGGAGTGATCTGCATGATAAATATAATAATTTTCCAACAGATGACACAATAAAAACAAGAGTGTGTTTAAATTCAATGATAATGATTATTTCTTCAATCAAAAGTGTAAAAATGATATTTGGTCTAATTATGAAGTGGATAAAAATAAAAATGTAACCCTACCCTCCTTGAAAGCAAGGCATTTTTTCGCATATTGCCAGTAAGTACCCTATAGATAAATGGCAATAAAATACGATCTAAACAATTGGCACCATTGAATATTTTTCAAAAATAACTCCAATGTGTGTGTAATGTTTTAACAAAATTTTGAAAGGTTTTACCGAGCGGTTTTGAAAATATACATTTCAGAAATCCATAGTAACACGATTTTCGTCTATATTCCACATATTTTACTCCTATAAAATTAAAGAAAAAAAGAAATAAAATATTTTCTCCAAATTACACTAAAAAGTGATGTCAAAAAGCCAAAACATTGTCTTATAACTAAAAAATAAAGAAATAAAGAATAAAAATATTTTGGCTCTAGTGGGGATTGAACCCACGACCTATAGTAAATCAGTCAAATTGTCATAAAATTACTGAACTTGAAAGCTCTTCAAAAGGAGATTCTCTATTACACCCGGATATCCTTAAGGGCTTTATATATAATTGACAACCTCTCCAAGGAGGGTGGAACAAAGGTTAGAGTACAAATGATGTGACAAGTTTTTGCAAACAACGGTTGTTAACATATTGGTATATATTGAATTTTTTTTTTAACGAAGCAAGCAAAAAAATTTCATACGTTTTCACCAAGAACTGTAGGCAAATTGCCTATTACAAGATCCATTAGGCCGTAAATTATACTTTTCGTCTTAATAATTGGGGGCCCTAAAGATATGTTGCCCCCCCCCCCCTGTACAGACATTTGGGGGGGGGCCTGCCCCCCGGCTCCTATGCCCATGATAAAATAAAATATTATTAAACTAATATTAAAATTTTCTTCTTTTTAAAAAGAGCATATTTACAACTTCACAATTACATATAAAGGCCACAAAAACAATTACTATTAAGAAATAATCCAGGCTTGATGACAGTCTCTAGGATTTTAAAGAGACTTTTTTCTTGCTTTTGGACTTTTGACAAAATATTATATTTGAAACATTTAGATTGCTTTTGGACTTTTGATATTATATTTGAAATTTGATTTTTTTGGCATTTTGGGTTAACTTTCTACAGGGAAAAAACAATTATACATACACACAAAGTACATCTAATGCACCAGTTAATTGAAACCCCATGTTGCTTCCCCAACCCTGGCAAAGGGCGTTTAGTGATATATAGCTTTCTGGTGTCCTCCCACTGCCGGGTGAGCGCGGAGATTTGTACGGCACCAAAATAGCAACGAATAGCTGGGACCATATTTCACTGGATTAAGGCAGTGGTACTGTGCAGGCATTTTTACCTTCCGCATGGCCATTGGGGGAGGTATCTTACCAAGGATTTGAAAAAGCCTTTGGTCGTAATTTTTAACAAATTAAAAACTAGAAATGTGTCCATGTGACACATATGCTATGATGATAGCACATATCATTGAAATGTTGATTAGAAGTCGATGTTTTTCATTACAGGGTATAAAGTAAAAGGAACAAAGGGTAGCTATTATAATTGAGGTTGATCATCGGTGAAAGTTTGAAGAAATTTCACTAAACTGGTTGTTTGAAGAAATTCCACTAAACAGTTTGTGAGGAGTTCAACACACAAGGTATTTGACTGCTATGGGGTATATAATAAAATAACTCAGGTATGAATTTACATTAGAAAAAATCCTTAACAATCATCTACACAATCTGGTTGATCTATACTGAGTACATCTAGAAACGCAACACTGGGGTTTCTGTCAACACCTTTCAAACTTTGTATGATTGGCAACCAAACTGTATTTATTAAATTGATTAGAACTGTCTGAACCAGTTGTGATCTTTGCCTAGAGATGGTACATGTGGAGTTACTGGTCCTGTCGGAGAGCTGTTTCACATGGACATGGACCTGGAAATTAGTGGTTGTAAAAGGTGCCAAAGGGCTACTAGAGTGTCTTCAGATGAAACATTGTCGGTTCATGGCAATTTAGCCAAAGTGAAACCTCCCAGTTGACATCTCCGTCGTAGGCATCCGAATCGCTTGATCTGGCCGATATTCGGACTATCCTAATAATTTTATTCTGAAGCCTAGAACTTTTCTTTTGCGATTTTCTTTCCATTGGCAAGCCTTACAAAGGATTCGTAGCAATTCACACCAAAATTTATCATGCATAAATGGTGCACATGGAATTCGTGCGTTTTTGCATTTTCTTGACGCACGCGAATTACGTAACCTGATTGATAAAATTTGGACAATAGCCAAGTTTCTACACGATTATACAATATTATTACACAAAATTAAAAAATTATGAGCAATGGAAGTAAGAAAAAACCAAGAATGAAAGCGTTGCGTTTTTAGATGTACTGAGCATATATAGTAAAAGAAACAAAGGGCCATAACTCTGGTAAAAATTGATGTACAGTAGGGAACAATTCCATCCCTTGCGCTCATCTACATATGGAGGTTAGACAGGATTTCTGTCTCCAGTGGTTTTCTTCCACAGATTAGTGAGAAAGTCACTAGGTCGAGATTGTTTGGATCATCCGAGACGAAGAAATCCACGGTTTATGAGTTATAACTTATATACAGAGGCATGGATGGACGTTCAGGGGCGTAGCTGGGTCAATTTAGAGTGTACGCCCGTTTTTAGATTTAGTTTTTGAGGAATAAATATACAGCAACAGACTCCATGGGAAACCAACTGAGATAGGTATTGTGCGAGCGCAGCGAGCTAGAAAAAAACAGTTGAACTGAGCAGCAGACACGCATACTCATTCTCAACTTGATGATATTCACTTATTACAGTACTTTAGAAGCGAGCAAAACGAGTAAGAAAAAACTCTGTTTGCCTGAGCAGCAGGCATACATATATGCTCCCTACTTAATGATATTAACTTCATACAATTATATATATATTAAAGTACTGAGCGAGCGAAGCGAGCTTGAAACAAGACTGCGTTCAATAAACGCTTATGCCCCCGTGGAAGCCATGTCCATAAAAAGCTAAGTCAATCAGGGGCCATTATTCAGTTAAAATGTTTGATAGTGTTACATGGTTTTGAACTATAAGGGGCTTATGATGGTAAACGAATAATGCCACATTTGAAAGCAGTGCCTTGATCGACTTCATGTGTGATCTGGTGATACAGATGTTATGGTTCTTTGTCAATGCACTTCTCCAAGTTGCCATCTATTCATATACCAAGTTTCAAGTCAATATCTTAAACACTTTTGAAGATACACTCCTGTCAAAATTTGATTCTGAAAATACTAAAGGGGAGATAATTCAAAATATAAGACAGACAGAGTTATGGTTCTTGGTCATTGCACTTCTCCAAGTTGCCATCTATTTATATTCCAAGTTTCAAGTCAATATGTTAAATAGTTTTGAAGATATACTCAGAGCAAAATTTGACTATAAAAAACACTAAAGGGGAGATAATTCAAAATTTAAGACAGACAGAGTTATGGTTCCTTGTCAATGCACTTCTCCAAGTTGCCATCTATATATATTTCAAGTTTCAAGTCAATACGTTAAAAAGTTTTGAAGATACGCTCCAGACAAAATTTTATTGTAAAAATACTAAAGGGGAGATAATTCAAAATTTAAGACAGACAGAGTTATGGTTCTTGGTCATTGCACTTCTCCAAGTTGCCATTTATTTATATTCCAAGTTTCAAGTCAATATGTTAAATAGTTTTGAAGATATACTCAGAGCAAAATTTGACTATAAAAAAACACTAAAGGGGAGATAATTCAAAATTTAAGACAGACAGAGTTATGGTTCTTTGTCAATACACTTCTCCAAGTTGCCATCTATATATATTTCAAGTTTCAAGTCAATACGTTAAATAGTTTTGAAGATACGCTCCAGACAAAATTTTATTGTAAAAATACTAAAGGGGAGATAAGTTTAAGTCCAAAATTAGGTCAAGGTGAAGGTCAAAATGGAGCCAGGTGATACAGGCGTGTGGAGAGTGGTCATATACAACATCCATGCAAGTATGAAAGCTTTGTAGCAAGCCATTTTAATGCTAGAAGAAACGGTCAATTTGGGTTAACCAAGAATTTTACCTTTCAATAAGTCTAAGTCCAACATTAGGTCAAGGTGAAGGTCAAAATGGAGTCAGGTGATACAGGCGCATGGAGAGTGGTCATATACAACATCCATGCAAGTTTGAAAACTTTGTAGCAAGCCATTTTAATGCTAGAAGAAACGGTCAATTTGGGTTAACCTGGCCGGACGGACGAACGGACGGAAGGACGGACGGACAGACGGACGACGGACGGACGGACAGGTGAATTACTATATGCCTCCCGATCTATCGATACGGGGGCATAAAAACACTGTTTGCCTTAGCAGCAGATCATACATACTTGCTCCGTACTTGATTATATTTACGAAATACAGTACTGAACGAGCGAAACGAGATAGAAAGAACTGTTTGTCTGAGCAGCAGGTCATACCTACATGTTCCCTACATGAATATTTTCACTTAATACAGTATTGAGCGAGCGAAGCGAGCTAGAGAAAAAACCACTGTTTGCCTGAGCAGCAGGTAATACCTAAGTATACACGTTCTCTACTTGGTGGTACTCGCTTATCAATTAAAATTGGGCGAGCGAAACGAGCTGGAAAACGCGAAGTCATATCTGAGCAGCAGGCTATACCTTCAGGTTCTCTATTTGGTGATATTAACTTTGTAAAGTACATGTACTGAGCGAGCGCAGCGAGCTGGAATTTTTATTTTTATTTGGGCAGCATGTCACTCAAACAATATGCTTAGTATATTTAATAAATTACTAGATTCTAATTAAAATATAGAGCGAGGTTGTACTGTTTACTTTTTAGACAGCATGCAATACAGACTCGATCACTTCCAGATGAAATTCATTTTGAAAGTTGATTAGCGAGCGAAGCGAGCTAGAAAAAGATCTAGAATATACCCTGAATCCAAGAAAAGGAAGACTGTCTTTCTTCAATGACATTTATGCCTAACCCTAGGGAGGCATTAATTTTTATTGCATTTTTGCGTCAGTTTATTTTATCATTTTTTCCATGGAGCGTACGCCCGGGCGTACGGGCGTATGCCTGGCTACGCGCCTGACGTTACAGCACCATTGCTATATTTACCCTAAAGGTAAAAATCAAAGAAATATATCTAATTATACAAATTAAACAAACACACAATGCAACACATATTTTCAAGGGTACATATTACAGTAGCATATTATTGATTATCAGTAGCTATATGGGCCTCTGATCCCTTACACTGACCAGTTACAGTTATGACCCCAAATAATCACTGATAGTGATCTCATGCTTGCACAATGCTGGCATCATGCTGATCACTCTATAAAGTTCTGGACCAGAAGCAAAGAAGGAAAAATGTGGGGCTTTAAGCAGTATACAAAGGCAGAAAGATATGCGGCCGCATGCCCCCATGGGCGCACAAACAGACGATTTAGTAACGAGAGTCCAGGAGAACTAGACTCTAACAGTATTTTGAGTAAAAGTAGTTTATCACAGGGACTAGCCTCATTGAGTGTGTATTATATTATAGAATATTACAGTACCATATTTTCGACTCATGGGGCCTTATCCCTGTGCAGTTTTACTAACTAAAAGCTCTTTTATTGATAATGACATCGATCTTGAACTGGAATAATCATCGTCTAAGAAGCTTGGACTAGTGCAGTTTATGACACGAGTCTAAACATAAAGTAGATCAACATCATTTACATCATTGCATTTACAATCAGCGTGTGAAATTCCAAATTCAGTAGAAATTAGAATCCACAAATTTATTATACTGTAGAATTTAAATATGTTTAAAGTTTTAAAATCAACGCTAATTGACTTACCTGTTAAAAAGATCACTAACGCTGTTACTTTCATTGTGTCCATGGTGTTTATTAATCTGTTTTATCTGAGCTGTAAAATATGTGTCTAGGCTACAGAACGACTCAAAAACTACTGAATGATAAGCCGTAAGCTGCCTTTGTTTGTGTACACACGCATGTTAGCGATTTTCAGAAATTGAGAGGCTCCAATGGGGCGTCCCGCGAAACATGATAAGTTTATATTAAAAATAGATCATTTCTGCGTATTTCGATTGGTTTCTACGAAACGTTTATTTATATCTCACAGTGGGGCCATATATACGAGGGTCATTCAATAAATTCATGGACTGGACTCGTCATTTTAATACACCTTGACGCAGAGCATAACTAATTATATCACACTATACTACAGCCTTTCCGACACAAGTGCAGAAAATTGTGCACAAAACGACGAATATTTAAAGAAAATATGGCTAAAACAAAACTATCACCTTACCGCAACCACCACACAACGCAAATATATTCTGACGTCAGCGACGTTATTGACGTTTTGCTATTTCTCAAGTGGTAAACCCGAAACTGAATTATGTCATTCATATGGAATTAAACGTAACTATTTAAGTTATAAATTATTAAATAGATCTACCACAACAGTTTTTGTATTCAAAGTTAAGAATTAAGCTAGAAACAGTGGTTTTATGCTAAGTTGAAACGCCTCGCACATTTTGACTGGCGTTTCCTTAAATGTCCCTACGTTTGCAAATTTCGTTCGATCTCTGTATCATTTTGAATACCATGCTGCTCTTCGGGAATTTGATTTTTTTCACTAAAACACTGGGACACTGAATACTGCATGCGCTCCGTTTGTTCTCATTAGCAACTTATGTGTGTTTGTTGTGTATTTCCAAGACAAGTGCACGATTTAATAGTTGCATGAATTTCCATGCATAATTTCATCGGCATTTTGACGTAAAGGAAAACATGACAGGCATAGATCAAATACTTCTCAATTCAAACTCAGACGTGCAAACCAGTTAATAATTTCACAAAATATTATGCTAATATCTTTCAATAAACTGGCAAATATATGGGAATGTGAATTAATTAGTTCGGAATTTATCACTGGTTGAACTAGTTAAAAGGGTATGTTACGTCGGTCGGGGGTGGTAGCGCGTTACTATGGTAATACAACGGCTCATGACATGTTACTGTGTTGCATTATCAAAGATAAATTTGTATCCACGGTTGGTAATAGATAAATGTTTATAATGATATGAAAAATTATTATTTAAACATGAATATAATAAAATGAGAACGATTGTCTACGAATATATTGAATGACCCTCGTACGCACGGGTTTTCGCGGTTCAATTTATTTACATTTAATTTTTCTTCAGTTCATTGCCCACAATTTGTACGTGCAGTTGTATTTGATACCTAAGTACCGTAGTTATTTAAAGCGACACTTCCTATTTAAGTTTTGATCATTTAAATTGACCGAAAACTTATCATATCCAACTATTTGTCCCATTTGTATTGAATGTGTTTTCAAGTCGACCACAGTTACCTTTCCTTGACTGGTGTTATACCGGTTTTAATCTGATCGATCTTATCTCGATTGCGTAATCGCGCTATGCTAACTCAGCGGGTTGTCGGAGTGTATAAATTAATGTATAGTCCTTTGCTGGAGGGGTTTTGTGTTTTGCGTTCAGTTACACTTTTTGGTATTTTTGACATTTTGTATATGATGCATACCAGGATCTTTTTTATGGGCATAGCACTGTCATTATGAAATTTTGTTTATAAGGTAGGTATCATCAGGAACATTTAAATACTTCCATGGTATCATTCAGAATTCGTTGATTATGTATGAGGAATCTAACCATTATGCATTTGTTATACTAGTAACCGCAATACATGTGACGATATGTATACTTATTATCATGCATATTCGATGGATGATAAATAAAGAAACGGTTACTAGTAACTGTACAATGCTTGAGTATGTGTGCAATATCACAAAGTACAGTTTAAAAGAAATTTAGCAACCGCTGTGAATTTGTATGGTTTGTTCAGTTGCATCTTCAAGCCATAGACCACACAATTATGGAACTGGTTTTTTAATATCTTGAAAAATAAAAAAGTAATGACAATTTTAAGTTCGTGAAATAGAGCTTTTTTCATGAATTAAATAGGAGAATATTCGCGCGCTCGCGGACCCGACAAAACTCCATTTTTCCGTCTAAGTGTCACAAATATTTTTTTTCAAGATATCGGGATGAAGCATTTGTTCAACTTATATATTTATGTTGGACAAGTGCTTTCAAAGTTTTGAAGAGTTGAAATGTTAAACAAATACTTATACAGTTTTCATTGTTTTAATCAAATCATAACCTTAATCACATACAAAGAGGTCTTTGGATTCAGTTACAGAAGCATGTAGTTTTAGCGACCTTTAAAACAAAACATTTGTGAACTTGAGTGCGCGAATCATTTAATTAGCAAGTGATAGATGATAGTTTTATTCTACCACCATTATTTTCTTTGAATTTTCGAAAACAAATGTAGAACTTTTATTTAACGTACTGGTCAGTGATTCTTACTTAACAGTTACCAGACAAAAGCAACATTTCCCTTTTTATTTTTCTGTTATATTATGAAAATAAAGAAAATGTATACTTACAACATCAGATGTCTTCTTGTTTTTCTTATTATTCAGTCAATAGCTCACCTTTCCTCACCTTTTTTGACGTTTAATTTTCATTTTTACAATTCGTATATATTCAATTAGGTGGTACAACGTGTCAATTAACCAGTTTATTTAACAAGTGTCATAGGAATGATATGATTCTTCATTTTTATGTCTCAACTGTACGATTATTATAATTTTAAATTATGCGTGAGCTTTTGACATTTCACTTTATTTTAATGCCTGTATTGGTTTCCAAATCAGCAATAAAGTCAAAGTTTCAAATCTCTAAAATCATAATAAAGTATGTATACAGGAAACATAGCGGTTATAGAAATATAGCGGTTATAACCCTTCAAGCGAATATACCACTTTTATTACCCCACATGCTGTGACAATCGCAGCGGGGCGCGTCATAAAACAATTAACAATGTGCAAATTAAATATGTGTATTACTTTTTTACTAAAAAAAAGATACCTGTTTTAAAAAACCGTAAAAAGGGGGCAGATCTAATTATCGCATTTCTTATATCAAAACACCAATCTGACGGGAAGAAATTAAACTATTAATCAAGTTTGCACAAAATATATTCCCCGATAAACAAAAGAACTACGGACAAGAGAGTAACCAAGTTTGATATCAAATCCGTTCATTTCCTTCTTTGTTCAATGTGAGTGATAGTCATGTTAAAAACCTTTAAAAAGGGGGCTGATCCCATAAAGATACAACTATGAAATTTAGTGCATTATTTTGTAGACATATCAAACTACAAAATATGTTTGCACATAAGAAATCTCTCAAATAGTTTTTATCATATGGACAATTCTATTTGGAGTCCCCATGCCTTCCAATGGTAAAAAAATTGTCACATGTGCGAATACAAATGGGACAAATAGTTAGATATGTTGTCATTTTTTAAGAATGGTTACTGCTTAAGTCCTTCACAATTTCAGAAAACCCCTCCCAACAGCTACTGGGAACAGAAGAAATATATACCATTGCGACCCTGACCGTGGAGTACTATGTGAGCAATGTTCTCAATGGTACCACCCAGACTGCCAAGATATTGGAGATGAAACTAACTGACAACCCGGCCTTCTCATGGGACTGCTTGGCATGTGGTAACACAAACCTAACTAAATCTTCCATCCAGTCTCCACTATCCTCGTTTTCAACTAGCAATAGTTTCAGCCTAAGCGATCAGCCTTCCGAGTCCGAGCAAAATAATCTGAGAAAAAATCTCAGCAGACAAGCAAACCCCGTGCCCCACCAAAAAAGCTGAGCCAACCCAAATGCCTTCAGGCCTTAAACTTTAACGCCCAGTCTATAAATAAGGACTCCAAAAGAGACCAACTTCATACTCTGCTCGACCAATACAAGCCAGATGTTGTGATTGGAACAGAGACGTGGCTCTCATCTGAGACATACGACTCTGAAATCATGCCCCCCGATGTGGGCTATGACACCTATCGGAAAGATAGAGACTCTAGAGGCGGCGGGTTAATGATCCTAGTCTCCAGCAAATTCCTGACACAGAGGGTGACGTAGTTTAAAACAAACTGCGAGATCCTCTGGGTCAAAATTGAGCTAGCTGGTGCCAAACCACTGCACATAGCATCCTACTACAGACCCAAGGAGTCTGATATATGCAGCCAGGATGAATTAAAACTCTCACTAGAGCTAAATAGACAAATTAAAGGCCCAAAATGGTTACGGGGGGACTTTAACTACCCAAAATTCTCATGGAATGATAAAGAACCCAATATTATGACTAACTGCAAATTTATGAACATGTACCACCAGTTCATAGAAATCCTAGATGACCACAATCTCACACAAATGGTCACCATACCCACCAGGGGTAATGATATTCTGGACTTATTCCTATGTGACAACCCATCACTAGTTACCAAAGTAGACACTCTTCCTGGAATATCAAACCATGACATGGTCTACGCTGAGGTAAATATCAGACCTCAGTTCAGCAAACGCAAACCACGCTCAATGCATATGTACAAGCGAGCCGACTGGGATGCCCTGAACCTGGAAAGATTAAAAAAATCCTTTATGGAGACATGTCATGACAAGTCGGTGAACTGCCTATGGACAGACTTTAAAAATGCTCTCCATAAAGGTATCGATGACCATGTGCCTCAAAAGACAGTCAGCAGTTAAACATCACTTCCCTGGATTAATCAGGAAATAAAGAGACATATCCAAAAAAGAGATAGTCTCTTCCAGAAATACAAAAACTCCAGGCGGCAAAGTGACCGGCAATCCTTTATTGATGCGAGGCACCTTGTCAAGCAAAAACTAAAGGAGGCCCATAACAAATACATAGAATCCATCCTTGACCTTGCTACTTCTGAGGAACCAGGAACCAAAACAACATTCACTAGCAAAAAGCTATTCTCTTTGCTGAATAACTCAAGGCAAGATAGCAAAGATATCTCCTCACTAGGTAGCGATGACAAATTGTACACTGACAACAAGAACATGGCAAATATCCTTAACGCACAGTTCCAGTCTGTATTCACCCCAAAAGCCCACTTAGCCTACAACAGATATCAAATTGGCAAACCAGCCTACACCAGGAACTGATACCCAGTGTATGAGTCCCATCACAATCTCCACTAATGGGATTATGAAACTACTGAAAGACATAGACCCCCATAAGGCAGCAGGTCCTGACCAGTTGACGCCTCTTGTGCTCCAACAGCTAAGCAGCACCATCGCACCTATAATACAAGTGATCTTCCAGAAATCGATTGACTCTGGGAGGGTTCCAAATGATTGGAACACGGCGAATGTGTGCCCCATATACAAGAAAGGAGACAAGTGTAATCCCACCAACTATAGGCCTATTTCACTCACTTGTGTCCTATGCAAACTGCTGCAGCATACAGTTGCTTCAAATGTTGTTACACACCTAGACTCGAATGACATCCTGTATGACCTGCAACACGGATTTCGATCCAAGCGGTCATGTGAGACCCAACTTGTCATGCTGGTGGAGGATCTACTTCGAGGCTCTTTATCAGGCCAGCAATCTGACCTGATATTGCTAGATTTCTCAAAGGCTTTTGACAAAGTTAACCATGAGAAACTTATAATTAAACTCCATCAGTATGGCATCAGGGGTCAAACACTACAATGGATCCGAGCATTCTTGTCCAACAGGTCTCAACAAGTCGTGCTTGAAAATGATACTTCAGACAGTCTGGAGTACCACAGGGATCAGTACTTGGGCCCATACTTTTCCTTATATAATATATATAAATGCCTTACCCGATGACATCAAATCCAAGGTCAGGCTGTTTGCTGATGATACCGCGGTGTACTTGGCAGTATCAAAGCTCCTGCAGGATGACATAAACAGACTCCAGGAGTGGGAAGCATTATGGGACATGGACTTCAACCCACAAAAGTGCACTGTTATACAGGTGACACGCTCAAAACATCCAGTCCCATCCACATACACCCTACATGGCCAAACCCTGGAGAATGTGACATGTGCCAAGTACCTCGGGGTTGATATAAGCAACGACCTAACCTGGACACATCACATACCCCGGGCAACAACATCAGCCAACCGTACGCTGGGATTTCTGAAGCGAAATAAACGTACACAGAACCCCAGCGTACGGCAAATAGCATACATTGCCCTAGTACCCCAGTCATCGAATATTCATCCCCTGTCTGGAGCCCGTACGCCAAGGACCTCATAGACAGGGTAGAGATGATCCAAAGGTGGGCTGCTAGGTGGGTATGTAGCGAAGGGGAACACTCTACGAGCCTCAACGTGGAATCAGGTGTACCGAAAAGGACAGTACTGGGCCCGCTACTCTTTCTCGGCCACATCAAAGACCTCCCGCAATGGGTCAAATCCCAAGTTTGACTCTTCGCAGATGACTGCCTTCTGTACATACCGAACTATTTGATCTGCCCGGGACCACAACATACTACAAGATCATGATGACCTCTTTCAACTTCAGAAATGGGCAGCTAAACCAGCTAAACGACACCTTTCTTCAACAAGTACCATGCAACCCCTACCTGGGTGTCACCATATCCAAAGACCTAAATTTAGGTCTTTGAAAATATGAATTATTTTATTTAATATCGAGTTCAATCATGAGACATTGATTTATGGAAAATACGTGTACTACTTCGAAAACGAAAGTAGACAGATTTTGTGTTTCAACTGTACTGTAGTCAGGTAAAATATATTTTATATATCTAGTACAATAATGAGATTTATTAAAACATACGTGCACTGTTTCGAAAACAAAGTAGACATAGATTCTATTCTGTTTTCCAATTGTACAGTACGTCAGTTTCATCGGTAAAATATATCGTCTAATATCTAGTCTCTCATGAGTCACTTATTTTTTGAAAATACGTGTACTACTTCGAAAACGAAAGTAGGAATACTTCGTTGTGATAGGTCTGTACGTCTTGGTGAGGGCTGTAAGTAAAGGTAAGATAAATTTAAATGAATTTAACTTAATTCATTTGAATAAGATCGTGTTTTATATGTATTAAATGTTAATGTACATGTTTAAGCGGAAAATTATTTACTTTATCATCCCATTTTATCATTTATTTTGTGTGCTTGTGATTTGTATTAGATTTTTAGATTATTTATATTGAACACGTACGTGGCGTTTTTATAAACCCAGTCATGGACCGTATATCTATCTTCCTGACCCAGTATAGAATCTAGGAGCACGTTATCACTAAACGGGAGCACAATAATGTTTGAAGAAACATCATTATTTATATTCAATACTTCGACATATTCTTCTTCACGAGCTATGTAACAGTATATATCTAAATGTATATACATGTACCATATATTTTTTGAAACAATATGGATCTACATGTATATGCCATAGATTTTCTGAAAATGAACGACGACTCAAGTACCACTATGGTTTATTATAAAACATGTGAAAACGCTATAGCTCTGTTCATGTCAATTCTTACACAAGCTGTGTTGTCGTGATGGGTGGGGTATACTGTTATTAATTTTCATTTTAATACATTCAGTGGTGTAGCCAGTACAAAGTTCCTTTCGCGACTACTAGTAATAGGTATATGTATATTATCCTTACAGCATTGTTTTAGCTTTCACTATTGAAATGATGAACTTCAGGATTGTACGTCTTTGACATTGGTGTCATAATTTAACGTCACTGTTTGTACCCCCCCCCCCCCCAATCTTTCATACATAACGTATTTTCTGCAATAAAATGTATCTCGCATCATATATATCTAGATATTATCTACGTACGGTTCAAAAGGTGACTGATAGTGAATGAGTTGGTAAACACACAATGAAAGTTATAATTTGTTGATATGAAACTTGAGACCAGGGGCCTTATTCACCAACGTTGTAAGTCTAATACTCAGACTTAGACTTAAAAATGGCACTATTCATAATCACTGCCACTTCTTTCAAATTAGATTTAACCAAGTGAAATTTTATCTGATTATTAGCCGGTTCCCACGGAACATGTATACCAATGTATATCCAAATCGGTGCATTTATGACAACATGAGATGGCACTATTCATAATCACTGCCACTTCTTTCAAATTAGATTTAACCAAGTGAAATTTTATCTGATTATTAGGTGGTTCCCACGGAACATGTATACCAATGTATATCCAAATCGGTGCATTTATGACAACATGAGATCAAATAGAATATTTGGCTATATTAAGTCTAAGTCTATATTTTAGACTTATAACGTTGGTGAATAAGGCCCCTGGATTTGGATATACATTGATATACATGGTCCGTGGGAACCAACTAATAATCAGATAAAATTGCACTTGGTTAAATCTAATTTCAAAGAAGTGGCAGTGATTATGAATAATGCCATTTTTAAGTCTAAGTCTGAGTTTTAGACTTACAACGTTGGTGAATAAGACCCCTTATGATGATCCCATAGTGTTTGATGTTCCCATAAACCAAACAGAATATAATACAAAGTTACATGTAGTTAATTTGAACCCCGCCCCCACCAACTCCGCGGAAGGGCGGGTGATTTTGAATTTTGCTTTGTCAAACATTTCGTAAAATCCCTCATCATGGTCATGCAGAAGGTAAGCACAGCCCTTTGCCCCCACCATAAACCTGGCTGTGTGGGGACATCGTAATAATTGAACACCGGGATTATTCCACGATATCCCCGCCCATCCCCGGGGTTTGGAGGGGGTCAGGGTTTCAGTTGACTTGTGAATTAGAACGCACCAATTGCTCGCCACGTACCACCATTTCTCCATTACGTTTCTATATCATTGTTTATTGGCTAACAACAGGCGCTATACACGTATAACAAATAGAGATACTGTCATACAAATGATCACAGGTCCACCAACAGCCCTTATCCTTCCTTCATTCTGTTCATGAATTAAGTAAAGTTGCTATTTTCTAGGGCTCTTTTCAGCTGTTAAGCCGCGCAAGCACCCTATGACATGTTAACTTTCCCTGGTCATTGGGCTACGTATGGAAACCTAAGTATTTGTCTCCCTGGGGAGACTATTCCTCTCCTGTGGGTGTGGCAGCCAACATCGATCTGCGGCGCCCAGTAATAGAAACTGCCCTTACAGGTACCAATTTCCACCTTGGTGGAATGGAGCATGTGGGTTATTCTTGAACAGAGAAATTAACCGGTGGTCCAGACGGGGTTGAACACGGGACCTTTCGACCACGAAGCACAAGCCCTATCTCTAGGCTACTGCTCCCCATGTATTGTCCCAAGTGATCACGTGGTACATCCCACAAGCTACATTGGTTGACATAATAATTTAGTGAAATACTATACCTGAAATATGAATATAATAATGCACAGATCTTTGCAAATTGTAGGCACTCAATGCTTAACGGCTGTTTAAAAGTCTAATTCTAAAGTTCAAATCAAATCAATAACTGTTGGTGAGATAAATGTCTGGTATGAATGAATAAACAAAAATATACCGAACACAATCCACAGGTAACTGTATCATTGATAACGAAAAATAAACCGAACACATTTTCTTGTAAAATTTATATTTTTCTTTCAAGGTTCATTTGTACATGTCACTGCATGTGGTGTATTTTTGTTTTTCATACAAAACGGCTTTATGCATATCAATCATCTATGAATGACATTTTAGTCTTTATAAATGATACAGCTACCTGTGGAACAATCTTACTACAGATCAAAATCAACACATACATCGGTTCTATCGAGTCTTTGGTAGCAGGCGGGCCCTTAGTACCTCAAAATGGCCGTGCACTGTACTAACAATGTGTTTTTTTTGGCGTACTTTCGCATTTATCTTATTTTTTGTGATCGTAAGATTGATAAATTGTCCACACTAACACGCATTGATATAACAATTTGGCAATACACACCTGGTTTCAATATTAACGTTGTATTAAAATGTATAGAAATACCGAAATATCTGCACTTAGCGACGGAAGTCACATACTCACAGCGTATAAACGACTGTATGTATATACCGGATGTTGTCATTGGATTTCGATTGTTGAAGAAAAAAAAACGCTAAAATGTTGGTAGAAAAATTCGAAGTACTTAGCATATACACAAAGCAAAATTGTAACTTGTACATATTTATTATCACGATTAACTTTGCTTTCGTTAGCATATACTCGATTCCGTAATGTTTGCTCATATTATTTAAAATCATTGAAAATCGTTTTGACTTTTTTGGAGAAAAATGTACATCGGCCACTTTTAAACATTATTTACATCGTGATTCTATACGCTTCAGTTCATTAATTGTACGCATTATAGTAGATATAACATTCATACATAATTTGTACGTTTCAAAAATCAACAAATTGTGTTTTTATCGAGAGTGACACGGCTATGTTATCCCATCACTGTATGTTTATTGACATGTAGTGATAAATGATTTGTATGTTTATTGCAATCAATGTGTATTCATTATTGTCATTTAAATGCAGTGATTTGACATTGTGTCTTCAATGTACTTCGTTAATTATTTAATCAAAAGTTTGAAATGCCATTTTGAGACACTTAGGTTGTTCAAGCATTCAATTAGTATCAATGTACCGTTCTGAAAAAAGACGGCTACGCGTTCTCGGTGGTCTCGCTTTTCACGTGCATACTCGGTCAGTTCTTATTTTGGTAATTCGAAACAGCACAGTTTAGGATAGCAAGTTGTCTTCAGACGGAGGTTTATTTGAAATATATCTAAATTTATTTGTAATATCGCCATATGTACAACGGAATTTAGTACCCATACCTGTTTGCCTTTGATTAATGAAGTAGTCTATTGGTATGCTATGTTCTGTGTTTGAGTACTTGAAATGTTGGATTTAGCAACGTATCCAAAAATTTACAATAAAGGTCTGGTTACGAATGAATACGTACGTCTTTAGGGACGTTAAGGTGGGAATGAATGTTTGGAAAGTATATGAAAGGAGTATCGTATGAAACAGTCGACACACATTGCACCCTTTTTACCTGGTCGAAGTGACTGTGCGCATCGCACGGTTCGCACACACAATCCTGACAACTGATTTGTAAGTGCTTACTGCTTAATTACATCGTACTTTCCCCATGCAATTGCCATGTCCAATAGATACTGTATTTGCAAGTGTTGCTAAGGTACTTTACATTCTAAGTTGGCAGTAGAAGACATGAGCCCGTGCGTACGGTACATAATCAGTGGCACGAAAGCAGATCGAAAGCTGCGTTAAGTTGCGTACACACAGTAAGTTTTGATGTACACATCTCGACCTATAAGTCAAGATGTACTGTGAAGTTAGGTGTAGTACGCCTTTACCATCATTTTCTCGAGACGTACACCTTCGTTATTACCAAGCCGTATGAGGGAACCGATGGGCATGATGTACACGTGGCAAAGTGTACATCCCCGAATTATACACTAAAACTTACTGTGTGTACGCATCTTTAGTTTCTCATATACAAAAATGTACAAAAATGCAACGTCGTGTCTGTCATGTTTCAAATGTTCTTCGACGGTGGTTACATCCAGGTGTACTTGCAAGTACGTGGTGTCTACAAACAGAAGAAACGAAAGTAAAACTTGAGTATTCATATGGATTTTTAAATTACGGTCTTCGTGAAATTCAGTGTAATGGATAATGCAGGTACCGAAGTTTACTGTTGAAAACGAGCAATATAAGCACCGAAATTCGTCCATTGTATCTGAAAGAAACAAAAGTAAAGCATTGTACTTTGCACAAATCACGATAAAAAAGTGCAATAAATGATACAAATCCAACTTTTATAATTGCAATAAACATACATAAACGATGCAATAAAGGATACAGTGATGGCAGCGCATTGTCAGCTCTTTTTGGGCTCAATCTCGATAAAAACACAATTTGAAGACATTTTGAAACGTCTAATTATCTATGAATGTTATTTCTACTATAATATGTACAATTAATGAAATGAAGCGTATAGAATCACGATGTAAATAATGTTTAAAAGTGGCCGATGTACATTATTCTCCAAACATGTCAAACGATTTTCAATGATTTTAAATAATATGAGCAAACATTACGGAATCGAGTATATGCGAACGAAAGCAAAGTTAATCGTGATAATAAATATGTACAAGTTACAATTTTGCTTTATGTATATGCTAAGTACTTCGAATTTTTCTACCAACATAATATCGTTTTTTTCTTCAACAATCGAAATCCAACGATAACATCCGGTATATACATACAGTCGTTTATTCGCTGTGATACTTGGTTCAGTGCTTCATAAAGGATTAGGCACAAAAAGATTGCCACATGAATAAACATAAATAAATACTATAATGTTTTACGTAATGATATGTTAGGGGCATTCAAGCATGAGATAAAGATTTTGTCATTTTCGAAAAATATCCGTAATGTGTTTATCAATGTTAACATATCATGAACCTTTTTATAAATTATTCTTTAGACTGTGAAATACATCGTGTGTTGGTTTGAATAGCATTGACTCAATTTTCAACAATATGTCATATACTTAGTATGGTGTTTCCTGTTTTTGGATTGGTCAATGATGTCCCCAGAATCAATATTTATGCAAATACCAACTTTACAGCCAGAACATAGGGCAGTCACTTAATAGGAGTTTTTGTTCTTTAATGTTGTGGCTGTAGGTAGTTTTGTGATGAAATAATTAAATAATAATTTTGTTGGTCATTTTGACCAGGGAAACTTTGATGCAGTGATATATAATTACTAGTATATACTTTTTAAAACTTTTTTTCCGGTTCAGTGGCCTTCGTCACACATGAAACAGATGTTTTTGAATGTGAGACTTTTAACTTCTTGTACAAATAATGTAAGCCTTATGTTTAAGACTTGTACAGCTTTGAACGAGTACCAATGTAAAGGCACCTTTTAACTGGTGCTAAAACATGTCAGTGTGAAATACTAAAAAGCATTTCTATTTTGGCGTTCGCACCTTTCGTCGGCAGATTCACCCACTGGACAATCGGACACCTTCAAACATGTTTGCATTAAATGTCACTGCTTTATATTTTTATATTTGGCAGGTGTTTCAGCCTATGATAACTAAACGTTGACAACAATGGATGCTTCGAGCATTTCTTTAACAGACGTGTTTAGAAAAGATTCTACTGGCACAAGGTTTCTTGTTGCAAAGGTAAACACATGTATATACATACATCTATAAGTAATATGGTATTTATGGACCGATGTGACTAACAGAATAAAGTCAGCAGGATGCGATGTCCACACTTGGTAGGTTATTCGTTCATTGAAATTGGCTATTTCCATGGCCTGTCAATTTGGAGAGATTCAACAGTCGCCAACTTTTCAGTGGTATACTGAAGCGCATGTCATGATGATTAGACTGTTAATTCCAGGATACTTGGTCCAGCCAATATTAAAACGTATATAAAACAACATAAACCGAATACTAAAGTAGTATTAATACATACGAGTACTTTATTTCGTTAGCCTTTGAGGTAGACATGCTTGCTGTCTCGATTTGGTATTCCATCGCTACCATGTTAACTATGTAGCGCTGTGTTGGTTCGACTAGCCTAGAAGTATCTATAGTGTCCGTTTCGTGTTTGCGAGGTCCCGAGTTCTAATCCAGACCATATCACACCAACAGTGGTTAGTTGGAACAATATTTGGGAGTATTGTAATATTTTGTCAATGTTGGGAAACTACGAGAACGAATCAGGTAAGTATTCAAACCATTGAATTAGGACTTTGTCACTGTTAGTGTGTGTTGCTACAGCTTGTCCCTGGGATTCGAACCCATACTGTATGGCGCCATTTTCTAATAATGCAAACAAAAACGTATTAGTTAGACCACTGGGCATTTGATATCACAGACAACCACTATCAATAAATCTACATCGTACCAAACCAGTAATAGGTTACCATGTGGAAAGCGGATGATACTATTGGAGAGACTTTCGCTTGTTTTATATCAATACTTGTTTGATCTGACTGTTTATTTAATTATATAGAATGTTCCACTCAACATTGATGTAGAACTTTGTGAGCTGTATTTTGAAGCCATAGTTAAAGGTGAGGTGGTGGACATAGGAAAACTAGAGGATGAACCAGGAGTACTTGTAGTAGAATTCGTTGAAGCTATTAAAGGTATGGTTGAAGTGATAAAAGAAAGTACTTTCTGCTGCACATTCGTTTGAACAAGCGTAACTCGTCACTTTTAAAGTCAAGACGAAACAAACTACCGGGTACGCACAATTAACTAAACTAAGACAATCTACGTATTATTAATAATATATTACAAATTAAGAATATTTTTGGGAATTGTTATTACATGTATGTTAGATTCTAATTTTGTCCATCATTTACTTAAATTTTTTAGATATTGATGCAGTAAAGAGAAAAGCCCTAGCCAGACCCCTTAATGGAGTGGTGCTGGGTTTAGAATGTATAGGGACTCCAACTGGGCTCTACATCTCCGGCATGCGATCGAATGTATCCAAAGATATGTTGCAATTGAAATTTGAGAACAAACGGTCCGGTGGATTAGATGAATGTGTTGAAGAAGTCCATTTTGTACAGACGGGGCCAACAAAGAATGCTAATATTCGTATTAGCAATGGAAGAGGTGCGTTTACGTTTGGGGTTTCCCTTTAGGTTAAGCAATAATGTCATTAAAACTGTTTTAGGAAAGCACCAACTTTGGTATACAATAAGCTAACATGTCTAAAATATTAGTCCCAAATATTATCGAGCACGATGGTTACCATGACAACCGTTTTAAAAGATTCCCGCCAAAAGTTTCACAAAAACAAAAAGTTGTCAACTTCTGTGTGGATTATGTTTATATATATAATACAAAAATTAATTAGATCAGATTCCAAATGAGCTGCATCTTTCCTTTTGAAGTAAAGTCTATAGTGTAAAAACATTAATTTTTGCGGGGGTTTAAATTTTGTGGATTTCGTGGTTCACCTCGACCACAAAATTTAATCTCATTAAGCCAGTAGTTTTACCCTTGTATTTATTACCTGAAATGCAAAATCCACGAATTAACATCTCATTGAAATGGTCTTTTTTACCATATCCACGAAATTTTGTCCCATCGAAATTAAATGGTTTTACAGTTTTATGTTTTGTATGTTCTAGCTTTGACATCCATTTTGTCAATTGACGGTCATCAGCTTGAGAACGCCGAGCTTCAGTTACAACCCTACTACCCACCAATACACGATGCAATTTGGACAAGATTGAAATTGGAAAAACCTGTACAAGGTAAAGAAGAATATAAGCCCGATTGGGCGTTTTATTTTAGTAGCAACAACGAATGAGCATTAATCTGGTTGGTTTCTTGGTAATTTATTTACATGAAATGTACTTTATATGTCTTAATTTCAAACGGACTTTATGATAAACAATTCCAATTAACTGTTGCTCTTATTACGAAACAAAGTTTACTGTTTATCTAATTTTACTTAATGTTTGAAATAAATAAAGTTTGTAATTCATTTACTACGTTTCAGTTATACAAATTGTTTCTTTAGTTGCCAATGATGCCGGAACATCTGCTAAACAAAACCACTCGAAGAAAGGAACACCTAATGTTCCACTTAGCAATGTCAATCAACAAATGCGACCAGTTGCACCTCGCCGAAAGCCTCCGATGCCTCGCGCGAGATCTACATCTGATGAACAGGGTGCTGGCACAAACAATGAACAAGTATCCAAATTGAGAGTATATTGTGAAAACACTGACGAACGGTCAGAGCCATTGCTAACCAATTACCAATACAACAATGAGAGACATAATCAGTTCGAACAAACGAAACCGACATTTGAAGAGCCTGAGTCAACAGGTGATGGTTCAAGAAACCGTGAGAAAAAACCTAGGAGAAATAATCGATGGAGGTCAAACTCCCATGGTCGTCCCAGGGATAGCCAAACTCCGCTAACCTTACCAGAAAAAACAAAAACAACAGAACCGCAACTTGAAGAGGAAATGGATCTGTCCCCCACAAAGATAACACTATTGATAATCTATAGGTTTCAAACAAAAAATGAGAATCAGGGATTCAAGGTCGTATTTCAAGAACGAAATGGTAAAGTGATAATCAAAGGTCACACTGACGAAGATATGAGGAATGCTAGATTGAAGATTCATGAATGTCTGAATCGAGTTGACAGCATGTCCGAACCGTTGTCTGAATCAAGATATAACTTTTTGTCACGGGTAGAAAGTAAGAACTGTATAAGAGAAAGGTCTAAGGCGAAGAAATGCTGGGCTAGTTTTGAGATACGAGATTCTCCCCCTGAACTTTTCTGTCATGCTTTCAATCAAGAAAAATGTGAAAACGCCATGAAATTTATTTCCAATGAAATAACGGTATTTACAATTGAACTGAGACCAGGACAACAGAATCAACTGCTTGAAAATGCTTGGAAGTCCTTGATTGCAGAACTTGATACAGGTCTGACAACTGTTTATGTTGATAATGGTGAAAGTGATGTAGCGAAGATTGTAATTGAAAGCTTTTTGGGGCGAAAAGCATCTGAGGCAAGAGGAAGAATTATTGGCTTTTTGAAGAACAACGTGCCTCGTGAAAAAGAAGAAATAACGTTAGAAGGTGCAAGAGCTAGGTGTTTTAATGACAATTTGAACGCCCAGCTCACTAGGACTATAAAGTAAATATATATTGACTTATTTTAAGTATATTGTAAAATTTATGAAGCATGCTGCAATTATGAGGTATATGTTGCTTTTGTTTTCTGTGCGTGACTAAGTTGAGCGCTTTTTTCTCTTTCCGGTCGTATATGTTTAAGTTAGCATCTATATTTACATATTTAGTTGTGCATTCCTTAAATGTATTTAAGTCATAACAAGATAGGGAGGTAAAGTGGTAGAAACCATCAATATTGTCAGCTAGTGTCATATATTTACACATTGTTTTTACTTTACTCCTACAATATACATTTTTTTCAAAAGCAATCAAGCCTATCTGTTAGAAGATTATCATACAATCAATAATTGAGTATAATAATAGTGAACGTCAATTGTGTAGTACTAGTATATTACCTTTATGATAAATGAAGCCAATGAAAATGTTCGTAGGTTGTGCCTTTTTGTGCATTAATGCTTTCAATTAATTCTTTCTATTAACTCCCAAGAACTATAAAGAACTATAAATCAAAACGGTTATTTACAAAACATGATGTAATTTCTACAAATTTAGATGATATTTCAGAGTTCAGCATGGTAAGCTGTGGGTTAATACCATGTGTAAAGAACCACTAAAACTGAGTGTATCAGTCGAGGGCGATCAGCGAGTTGTAAGTGCCTTAAGAAATGTGGAGCAACAGATATGCACGGAACAAGTGGATTTCATAACTTTGTGGCAAGGTACTGTCCCTTCTACATCATTATGTGTAAATCTAGTGTGGTTATATTTTATTGTTGTTTATTCTGATATTAATAATACTTGTTAACATTGTTGTACAGAAATTACTCGTTTCGTATCAATTAAGATGGTTTTTTTACCGGAAGGATACAGGAGCTAAAATATGCAAAGAAGTAATCGAGTTTATGATCGATTCTATCAAGGACCGAACTCATCCTACACTTTGTAACATCAGTGCATGTTCTTGCTATTTCTTTATTTAATGCTTCACTCTAAGTTGCTATTGTCAATGAGGTAAAAATATTTTAAAAGTAGTTTATCGTTTCTTCGCCCTCTAATTACTGTTGCTTTTAAACAGATATGCAGCGTGAAGAATTATGGTTGTTATATACAGGACTGAATAGTCCGTTTGGTAAAGACTTTTTGAGACAGTTTGAACGACTCAACAATTGTTTTCTCGACATTGAACAAGACGGAACATTTGCATTGCCCACAAAAAGGTATTTTGTTTAAGTTTGTTTTTAATTTCAGAGATAAATAACAAGATGTAACATTCACTACTCACGAGGAGGCACGTGCTTATTACAAAAATCTTTTCTGGCACTGCATGGTTCTTCATGTTTTTCATTTGGATATGAGTTTGGTCACATTCATTTGATCTGTCAGTTTGGTTATCAAATAGACAAATACTAGTAGTCGTATGTATATTGTTGGTCGTAGACATTCAAGCTCACTTGGGTCTTTTTTAATGTTAACTTATTTTGCTATATATATTCACTTCTCTCTTTGAATTTCATTGTATGTTAAAATACAAGAGTCTTTCTTATATGTTGCCATTGTCTCCATTTTAGGCGGAGTGTTGTCTCAGCAAGAAAAGCTTCACCAGTAGCGGAATTTGACCCACTAGTTGAGAAGATGTGTGAACCGGTTGAGCCCAGACCGAGAAGAGGAAATGGATTTTCACCGCGAGGAAGAAGGTAGCATATCACGTTTTTGATATTTGATATCTTTGCCAAACATACAGGTCACATTATGCAGCTGGTAATCTCTTCGGACATCATGTTGGTCAGAGTAGTGATACATCCAGTGCTATGAGCTAAGTTGGACATTTTGGTCATTTTACAGTGATTTTAGCTCCACTTTTCGAAGATTATCATCAACAAACTGGTTATGCTACAGTTATGGTACACCTTTCATGTTTTTAACGTCCATTGACATATTGCTTTGATAGTTTACATAGTTATTCATCAACATGAAACCAACCTCTACTGTGCACATGAGTAGATATTTATCAAATATTTTGCTGACGTTTAGATCTTTTAGACTTAGAAGCCCAAATCTGTACACTGAATATGTTAATGTTGCAGATGTGAAACATTTTGTTTTAAATATGAATAGTTTTTACTAAATTACATTACCGCATTGTTGGCATGTTTCTGGGAATGTATATATACATATATATATCGTGGGCACTGAACATGGATTCGGCAAATAATAATAGCAATAATGTACTTTAATCGACATGATAAATAGAGTAGGATTGTTATAGTCCTTTGGTGACACTTAGGCTCATGTGTTATCATACCTTGTAAACCAACACGTTTAAGCTGAACAGAGTCCAACAGACCGTCGTTCTTTACACATCCTGCCAGTCATGTTAACCTTTAAACATGTATCATTCTATTGTGTGATCAATGACCTTGATATTTTCCCTCTGAACCATGATTGTACTACAGAATCCATTCTACTTACTTTCATTTTACAAAGTCTTTTTATGTTTTTATTTTTATGTTCTAGCACAAGTGGTTTTGCCCTGCGAAAATCGCCATGCATTGAGGTTGATCGCATTAGCCCTGTGTACGACCATACAAACGAGCAATACATGGTAGGGTAAAGCATTTCGTATATACTAGTAACAAGCATGTAACGCGTTGTTCAGGACTGAATTCTAACTGGAATGATTCTCATGGTTCTTTACTGTTTTGATGCATGTACTAGTTTAATTGTCGTTTCTAAACATAAAATAATATTTTTACTTTCTTTACATACATATGATACATACACACAATTATACACTAAACAAATATTATAAGTGTATATGCATATATTGACGATTTTATATGCCACTCAAACGACATGATGCCACGGGAATGGTTAAGGTATTTCTGTTACATATATCGCTCAATATCATTTCCTTTCGTATCAAAATTTATACTTTCTATTTATGCCCCTGTTTTATGATTTGACTGTTTTTTATAATGTTGATAAAACTTTTTTATGGGCTGGGGGGGGGGGGCATAAGCGTTAATTGAACGCAGTCTTGTTTGATTTATTATACATCCTTTATTTTTCCATATTAGGCTGACATCAGTTTAGATAAAATGCGGATGAAAAACCCGTTTCAGCAACAACAATTGCGGCAACAATACATGCAAAAACAGGTCACTGCAATGCCATCTGGAAGGTAATGTATACTTATCTATTTGTCAACATTATTTTATTACTGAGTTATATAATGATCGTGAGGTCATAGTTTAGTGTAAAACGAATTTATTACAAGCACCAATAGCAAAACATTGAAAATACGTCTTTATCAAAGGTAAGATACTCATTTTTTGCATGATATAGGTACATGCAATAAATAATTACCCAGTAATTGTTTATTTACAGCGGATCGGTCGTGAGACTAGGACCTCAACAATCCCAAACCTTAAACATCGGAGGAATAACAGTTAACTTGAAACAAGGACAAATAGTAGATGAAACTGTAAGTGACCTTGAGCCGATTAGGCACTTTTCTATCCCTTTAATATTTGTCTTTGCTTCTACTGTTTGTATAATAATAAGTTAGTGGTTATAGAGAAATAATTCGTATACAAAAATGTACCATTATAATGCAGAGAGGAACATGGGTCCTGGGTATCGGCGTCAGTGTTAACATAGTAAGATGAAACAATTCATACATTAAATACATACAAGATATAGTTGTAGTACACGGTTTTCTATCAATATAATACCACTACCGATGTGAGGTGGTTAGGGGGCTTGCATGGGTAGCGGCAATCCGAAGGTTCGACCCCGGCAGAAGCTGTGTTAATTGCTCATCAACATAAAACTAATAACTTATTTGATAATACTATTCCATTTTTCAGGCAGATGCTCTTGTTAACATTGTGTCTCCTAATCATGCAATGGGCGAGAGTGTTTTGTCCAAAGAATTCATTAAGAAAGCTGGATCTGGATTGTTACAGGCATGTAAAATCATTTACCACTACATTCATTTAGCTTAAGCATAAAAATTCAACAAATTTGCAAATCAAGAGCTCAGTGCAAAGCTATGGTAACTACATTGATTTATAGAGAAACATACCATAGTTTTGCACTCAGCCCTGGAAAAACAGTATGTCACAATTCCTTCCTGAATTCACATTTCAGCTATCAGAGCTATAGATATTTAATATCACATACGTAATAAATATATAGAGAATACAAAGCATGTACTAGCCCCGTTATATCGCTCAGATGAAGTTGATGATACATTTACGAGTGAGGATTCACACTAATGTCGACTTGTGCTATAATTTACGTATATTTAAAATAGTTTCCAAACGTATATTCTTAACAAATTCCAAGACAAAATACGAATTCAGTTGACTGCCTGTTACTTCATGCCATCCGTTGCACGTACGTGTTGATTTCATAACGTCGTTGGCATCGTGTACAGATACTCTCCATCTAACAGATTTGAGCTTGCTAACTGTTTAGTGAAAGTACCATACAATTATGTAAATTAGAACCCATGTGTTTAAGACAACATTGATATGTACAATATGCCAATCATAATCTTAGGTGAATCTTTCCTTTGTTCGAGTTTTAAGATATTCGTCTTTAAAAAGACTGGCACAGAACTTACAATTCACCTCACAATAAATGAATAATTGAAGTAAGCCTACATATTGCCTTAAACAAGGAATTACACAGACATACTGTATGGTTTCTGAATTTTGCATATTACCATAACGGAGATAATTACATATGATGACTGAACTGAACATTAGACTGTCGTGTTAGGTCGTGTTCACCGTTTGACAATAATTTCAAAATATACAGTAGGAGATGGAAAAGACTTTCACGAAGGTTCATTAAAGATGCCTTCTTTTTGTGTAAATACTTAATAGTTGTGAAAGTTTCCAAAGTATACAGTAATAATGTTGTACATTCTACAGGTTCATCAGCAAGAAGTTATAAGGATGGCATCCAATGATGAAACATGTTACGTAATCTCTACAGATTCTATGAACATGGCAAACTGTTCCACAGTATTACATGTTGCTTTAAAAAAGGGACAGACATACTGCGATAAGGTACACCGGTATATGATTATGATTATGCTTATTATAGATACGAAAAGTAAACAATGAGACGAAATACACCTTTAATTTATAACATCACAAACATTAAGATTTTACTATTACGATACGACAGGATCTTCTCTATACATGGCAATATTTGTAGCATGGGCATCATTTCAAGTCAATGTTTCAACACTTTCAAGAATTTTATCCAAACTTCATATTTGTTAAGCAATTCTGTGTACTATATTTGTTCTGTTATATAAATCATGCTCTTGTCAAACTGTTTATTTATTCGTCAGTGTTAGTGTGACTTTATGCAATGCAGTAAAATGCAATTTTATTAATATTCAAATTATTCCTTAATTGATAAAATTTTGGTTAATAAAGTAAGATGTAACTTTTAAAATATTCAATTTATTCCTTAATTGGTAAGAGTTTAGGTAATGAAGTAAGATGTAATTCGTAAAAAATCACATTATTCCTTAATTTGTAAGAATTGATGTAATGAATGAAAGATGTAATTCCTAAATATTCAATTCATTCCTTTATTGGTAATATTTTAGGTAATGAAGTAAGATATAATTCTTGAATATTCAAATTATTCCTTAACTGGTAATATTTCAGGTAATTAAGTAAGATGTAATTTTTGAATATTCAAATTATTCCTTAATTGGTAATATTGTAGGTAATTAAGTAAGATGCAATTCTTACATACTATTTTTTATTTGTTAGATGATACCTGTTGTCATGAGAGAAATATTGGAGCATTGTAGATCTAGAGGATGCAACAGTGTTGCTATACCACCACTCGGCGTCGGTAGAATGTACAAATACCCACCAGATACGGTAGCCCGGCTCATGTTGTCAGCAATCACGACAGACAGTTCAGGTTTAATGCGTAGAAGGATGTTCCTTCAGGTAGATCTATTATTGTTATATATTTCTACTTTATATGTTTCTTATCTTATTCCGTATATATTTGTCACTTCACATTCAATACCTTTGATTGGAACTATTTGCTTTTGATTCTCTAAATGCTCACATCAAAAGTCATCGTGAATTATGCAACGCTTTACTTCCTGAAAACAACTATTTAAAGTGAAGAGTTAATTTAAGCTATCATCCCGTGACTTTGAAGAACTTGTGCTTAGCTAGACCCACAAACCTCTGAATAATGAAACTACATTAATTAATTTATACATTAAATAACTTTGTCTTTAGCAGTCAACGGAAATGAAAAAAATACTCAACTTGTTAATTGGGATGTAATAACAATGTCCACCTAGTGTAGGCGTTTGCATAATTCTGACAGTCACTTTGTAATACACACTTTTGACTGTTTTCAATAATACATTATTACCGTATATGTTAAATTCATGTACGTGTGATGATCAAAAAGTAATGAGACAAATGCTCTCAGTTTTTAAGTTTACGTATCTGAGCCATGAAAGTGTCAAATTAAGTTTGCTGCATTTAATGCCGATGTTTACGTATAAAATACAATGTTCTACAATAACTTTTTCTTTATTAATGCAACGTCAAATACGAGGGTTGTTCATTTAATTCCCGGACGATCGACATTGCTGAAAAACGATCGAACGAATATTAATGAAAATGCACACTAGTACAATTACATCATTACTTGATTCACATACAAAATTTCAACTTGGTACGATGAAGGGATTTCATAATATCAGCGTTTTAGTAAGCGCGTGTAACGTTAGTCGGCCCAAGTCGATGTCAAAAATGGCGACGTTACGACGTTTTCGCGTCTAAAACCCTACTTTTTGAATGATTTGATCCTTATTTAGGGGTAAAGTAGTTGCCCGGACTCATATATTCGACATGTTAAGCTATTCAGTAGTGATGTAATATGCTATAACTACGATAAAATCGCATGTAGCTGCAATTTATACAGCACTTATTATTCTATTAGTGTCTACCGGCCAACATGCCTTGAATCTACGACATTTTCTGTTGATGACTTTAGGTTGGCCCGGCCTTTGATCATCACATGGTGGTGCTTTGTAATCGTAGAACGGTTTATTTCATATATAAACAACGGTTCGCATTTACGATAATTGTCTAAAGAGTTTTTCTTTAATGGAGTCTTAAGTTTTACTGGTGTACGGCCAATATTTTCATAAAATCTTTTCATGACCTGTTTTTTCTCAATAAATCGCGATATTGACAGAAGCACGCTCTTCGTCTTTGAAACACAAAAGGTATGGAAAAGCATTCGACTTATATTTTATTAACTATTCTTCGAATATTTACCAAATTGACTGGACATGACGCTGAAACATTGAAGACCTTTGGATTAAAACGTTTTTAATTTTTTAATGTATGTTTGTTCGTTTTTAATATATGACGTGAAAACTAAAGTGAAAACTTGAAAACTATGTAATATTTCGGGAATAAATCATATCTCGAATATATACCACTCTTCCTCAAATTAGGAGTTTGGTGTAAATAATCATTTAGAATGAGGAAACGAGCATCGGAAGAGAAGTCTGCAAGACTTATACTTATGTATCGTTAGTGTAAAATGGTTTGTGACGGGAAAGAAACTCTATTATATCAAGCCGAGATCCGAAAAGCATTAGACGAGCTGACAATTTGGATTGTCATTCGTTTGACGGACGTTATACGAGGGTCAGTCAAGAAAAACTGAGAGTTGGTGAATACTGATGTGGAGAATTAGTATTCGTTTATTGTCTATACATTATCGTATAATATGGTATCTCATCCATGTTATGGCGAATACCAATTTTGGGTATGAAAATTTGATTCTTGTTGCCAGGCAACCAAAGAAGAGAACTCGAAGGTATGCGTTCGCGCTGTCTGTAGAACACAATTGTGTGTTGCTATGGAAACATAAAGTTATATCGAACATTTTCAAACTTATTTTTTATTTCGTAATACATTAATCTATCAGATATACTTAATTATGGTTGATTTGTTCCTCCAATATAGAAAACATACTTGATGGAACTATTAATTGTCACTTTATTTGTTGGTATTGAGACAACAATTTTACCCCACCCAAAAAAACGCATGATGTTTTTCAAAAGCAAAGTTATATTTTTTATTTCTATTACGGTCACTGGACTCCACTAGATACATTCATAGTCCTCCTGTGCAGAAATTGTGAATTCAGTGATTAGTTTTAGAATACCATGGCAACGCAAAGAACGCATGCCGAGAAAATCGATAAAATACGGGTAAAATTGTTGCTAGGCAACTAAACAATACAGCATTAGTGACCATTCTTTAACAAACGCCCATTATTATTTGGTATATACGATTCTACAAGATACACATGTTAGTTGTACTAAATTACGCTATATAAAGTTGAAATAAACGTTCAAATTGACAACAAAATCAGTCTCCAAGTCGCTAGCACGAACGCATACCCTTTAGTGATGTTCTTTGGTTGCTTGGCAACTTTATTTATAAACCTATATCCGATCGAGGAATTTATCAGTATACCCGCAATGGATTATAGTTGACGATAAATGGTAGAAATGTTATTGTAAATACATTTAGAAGGCTAAACTTAACAACTCTCAGTTTTTCTTGACTGACCCTCGTATATGAGAGCCGTCTTTAGAATGAAAATGAACGAATAATTATTCAATACTTCGTTGATATTTTATAACAACTGTATTACTTTTAATCAAATGAACAATTGTTCTAAATATATACCGAATTACTAGTTAATATATCCAATAGTTTAACAGGGTTCCCACGGTCAGGGAAAAGTCAGGGAAAACATATTTTTTTCAAGGTCACGGAAAAGTCAGGGAATTTTGAAATTAGTCAGGGAAATTTGGAAATTGAGCAAAAGTCAGGGAATTCTTCATTTAAATCTCACTCAGTGTCATTTCATATGAAGAAAATACCTAAAACTAAGAAAAAAACCTCGCTCGCTCGGAATAATCTTAAATTATTATTACTTTGTGTCAAACAACAGTCCTAGAAGTGCTACCTGAAATATTTTAGTTCCATATAAAGCAAATATAACCTCCTTGTCACTGTTTCTATTGTGCTATTTTGCTCTAACAAAATTGCCCGATCGCAAAAAAGTCAGGGGAAACTGCTGTCTGGTCAGGGAAAAATCAGGGAAAGTCAGGGTATTTTGTGTTAAAATTTTTGTGGGAACCCTGTTTTAGAGACTTAAGCGTTTTTTCGGTGCAATGAGACGTTCGAAAAGTTAGCAATTTACGTACGTTACGTCATTGACGTCGTTGATATACGGCGAGTCGCTGTACACAAGGTTGCAAAATAATGGGTTTCTGTGCCAGTAATGGATGAAAATTTATGAAACTCTGCAGACGGAGAGAGGATACATCTTTTATTTGAAATAAAAACATATTTTATTGATATCTCGAAGAATTATCATTTTAGAGCGTTTGTCTCATTACTTTTTGATCACCCAACGTATATGTACAAATAATATTCGTTAGTTAGTAGATATGTATATTAAACTTCATGAGTATCTTTTCTATCTCTTTCAGAGTATCACAATCGTTACCTACGACACTGAAACACATAATGTGTTTGATAGCGTATTTCAATCTTTCGATCCTGCTCAAAAATCTTCTGCACTCGCTCAATTAAGGGCTTTCAGTGACAATTTCCACTTTGGACAAGTGCCAGCAGCAACAAGAAAAATGCCACCTGCTGTCAGAGTGGATAGTATTACACCGCCACGCTCTTCCAGTGCAAATATTCGGCGTAAAACATTATGTTTATTTACATCATTCCATCCCGGAAGTCTGAATATAAAAATAATAGTGTTCATGTTATTAACAAATGAGAGCATAAAAAGACAATATCCTGACTTTCGCAACACATTCCTTCATTATTTTATTTAACTTTCTATAAATTTGTTATCATTAAGAGTTATGTGTGACTCGACTTGATAATTTTTTTTTGATTTCGTAGAATTTAATTCACAATCGACCTGAAGTAAATCAGTATAGATTGTTTTATGGTGTTTCTCAGTTTTGTTTTTGGGTAATAACTCATATTCGCATGTGTGTACGTTTTTGTCTTTTGTCCCTTTTTCGGATTTGTTTTCTGACCAAAGCAGCCCTTTTCTTGTTTTTGAGCCTTTTCAGCAGTTCGTGCTTTGTCTTTTGCTCTTATTATATATTAACGATATCTATTTCGTAGGTCCAGAGCCTCAAGCAAAACCAAGAGTTGCACATAAACCTTTACCTCGGACTTCACGTTTTCCTGACGATAAACCAGTCGCTCGTACCAAAGTGACTATAACTGCAGTTGGTAGAGATTGTTGTATAGCTGCCAGAAATGACCTTGGACAAAAGGTTAAGGACGAATTCCTTTACAAAGAGGTTCTGGAGAAAAAGTCTACAATATCTACGGAAGCGAAGCAGAAAATTGTCGACAAACTTGTTTCGTATGATGTTAAGTCTTTTGCAGGTAAGGTGTCAGCACTTGTATAATTCGTTCCAAAGTGTGTAAGATACATACGCTATTGTTATTGATGTGATAAATTGTTCATTCACAGACTCATAGTATTATTGCAGCTCCATTTACCACACTTAATAATCTTAAATTAATTATACAGAATTTAAATTTTGATCGTATTGTAACGATCTCTAAATGCTTTGATAAAACAGCACTCAAGTGTCATGGCCGTAACTAGGTTTTTTCAAAGGGGGTGCGAAATGACCGGGCTGTCTAGACGTTAGAAGACGAAATACGTACCCTTTTTTTTGCCGACGAACGAGAATTGTCTCTTCTTCCCGTACTGTACATGGCCCGCTCTGGAGCATCATCGTACAAAATGCTGTTGTTTGCTTTCTTGGCGACTGCTTCGACATGCGTCTTCCAGGAAAGCTTTTCAGACAGAGTGACTCCTAGATATCTTCCTGTCTTGGCTACTGTCAGTGTCTGGCCATGTATTGTGTATGATGCACACAGTGGGTATCTTCTAATGAAGCTATGGCTAAGTGCTCTCTTAGTATTGCAAAATACACGGGTTATCTGAGGGGTATAGTGTACGTACATTCCACCCTTTGTTACATACAAACGTGGAAGCTTTGGCGAGCGGAGCGAGCTAGAAAAAATGCATTATTAGTTCAAGTTGCATGCCTCATAAACTCGTTACCCTGTTAGATATTGTTAATTATCAAAAATATTTGGCGAGCGAAGCAAGCTAGAAAATGCATTATTAGTTCAAGTTGCATGCCTCATAAACTCGTTACCCTGTTAGATATTGTTAATTATCAAAATATTCGGCGAGCGAAGCGAGCTAGAAAAATGCATTATTAGTTCAAGCTGCATGCCTCATAAACTCGTTCCCTTGTTAGATATTGTTAATCATTAAAAAATATTTGGCGAGCGAAGCGAGCCAGAAAAAATGCATTATTCAATATTAGTTCGAGCTGCAAGCCTCATAAACTCGTTCCCCTGTTAGATATTGTTAATCATTAAAAAATATTTGGCGAGCGAAGCGAGCCAGAAAAAATGCATTATTCAATATATTAGTTCGAGCTGCAAGCCATACACACTTCTCGTTGTCTACATGATATTAAGGAACATTAAAGTTTATTGCTAGCAAAGCGGGCAAGAAAAATGCAGTGTTAAAAATTTTAAATGTCCCAGCTGCATGCTACACACGTTTTTTTCTATATTTGATCTATTAACTTGTTAATGTATTGTGCGAGCGAGGCAAGCCAGAAAAGTGCCTTATTTATCAGAGTTGCATGCCAGAAAGATACAACGTATATGCATACAGTTTTATCCTGACAGCATTCAACTGTTGATTCTGCATCTACGATGAATTTATTAATAGGGGGAAGGGAGCTAGAAAATATGGACTGATCTATTAAACTATTACAACAGTGTGAGCTTGAAGAACTCAGTGTGTATTGAACAGCATTCCACATGAATTATTCAGTCTAAACTTGATGATATTGACTAATATTCATTGTTAAGCGAGCGAAGCGAGCTTTAAAAAATTCGATGTAAATAAATTTCCTCCTTAAGAAAACAAATACTTTGACTACGTTCGCATCTGACGCACCCCCTAGTTACAGTCATGGTTATGAATTATTAATGTTAATTGGCGAGCGGAGCGAGCCAGAAAAAATTAGAATGTTATATAGTGAATCTATTTCACCATCGAAAAAAGACTACTCTGGCGAAAAAGGGGGTGCGTTTGCACCCGACGCTCACCCCTAGTTACGGCCACGAGTGTCTAGAAAATTACCCTAACGCTGTTGTTTGAGAATGCTAATCGAGAATAAAAATAAAGTGCCGTCTAAAGATTGAACATGAATACTGGACACAAATCATTATAAATCGGACATTGTGCTAATTGCTAATAAGCATTATACGAGATTAAATTCTAAATAATAGGTCTTTGAAGTTAAACAGATATCAACATGTGTACGACACACATCTGGAATATTATCGTGAACCAATTGTTAACTGAATTGACCTTAGAACAAAATACTCTATATGGCGCTGCAATTATGACTAATTGTACTTTGAAAGTCAATGTAACCCCCCAACTATAAAATAATTATTGATAATTCTTCTTCTTCCATTTAACTGAACGCGGCTTATAGCACAGTTGCGAACAGTCAGCAGCGAGATAAACTTTCTTTCTCTGACTTATTTCAGTTGGAGATACGTATGTGCTGAAGGGCCAAAAGGACAAAGTCAATAACGCATATAAAGAAATTTTACAAATACTTCTAGAAGATAGACAGGCAACGAAAACAGGACGGAAATATTTAGCAAATGTCAGACCGGGAACTACCAAATTTGTATCCATGATGATTGATCTAGAACCAAGCGTACCTGAATATTGGCAGTTATTTAAAACTGATATTACTATAAGGACTTTATTAAAAGAAGGCGGAATAGAGAAAATTAAGAAAGTTCCTCTAAGAAGTTCTAGCCCCCAGTATCAAGCAATAGACCGAATGTTTCAATCAAATATTGAACCCAGCAAAGTAGGCCAAGGTCAAGATGCTATTGGTATCAGATATAATAGTCTGAATATTGTACAGATTCAGCGAATTGAGAATGTAAGCTTATACGAGTCGTTTGTTAGAAAAAGGATAGAGTTGTACCAAAAACTGCATACTGCGGGAATGGTTCGATTTCCTGAAGTTGCGAATTTGCCAGGTTGCACTGGGCCAGTAGCAACAGAGTCTAATTTGAGCTCCGTGCTGAACGACGACATGCACCGCAGTCTCAATGAAGTCCTTCTCTTCCATGGGACAAAACCTGAGCTTGTGGATGTCATTTGTAATGGAGGATTTGACGAGCGCAGAGGAAGTGGGAGAGCGATGTTTGGACAGGGCATATACGGAGCCGAGAAGTCTATGAAAGCTGATCAGTATACAGGTACATGCAAATCAATATAAAATCAAAACACTTGTCGATGGCTTAGAATGAGAAGGTTGTAAGTACAAAATCGATATTTTGAGAAAACAAGAAAAAACTGTATGAAATTTAATCTTAGCATTTGGTAAAACATGCTTTTACAGCTTATTTTCCATTTTTGGTCAACATGACAAGTTCTGATTTTCATGAAAGTAGGCTCATAAGAAGCACCTTATGGTGCAGATTTCAAATATGTATGCGGCTTATAAGGTCGTAAGTAGTAGTTACGACCTTCTCGTTCTAAGCCAGCGCTTTGTGATATCATATCTGATTTAATGAGTATTCATTATATTATTATATTAATATATCGGACGGTTATGATATACAAAATGTAATCAAAATTGCAGTTTTTAATTTAATTACTATTGTACAAAATGTGTTGGTTTTTGAAACTTAATTAATTAAAAACTGGTATCGATACAATTATGACAATTAAGACATTTTATGGACTACAATATGAAATCATGATTGTGTACATTATTTTCAACTAAACAATATTAAATATTAAGTAAACATTGTAAAAAAATCTTGTAAAACATTTCAGTTTTTGATAACGTTTTTTAATCAGTTGGAGGAAGATCCTTATATCGGATTCCATAGCTAAACATTTATATACCACAATAAAACGTTAATATGTTGACTGAATCATTTACATTTTTTAGATTCAAAGACAAGCAGAATATCGGGTCCAGGACAAAGGAAGCAGATGTTTTTGATGCGTATGGTGCTTGGTAACAGCTACCTATGTACGAACAGCAATCCACCCAAGTACTGTCGGCCTCCATGTACGTCATGCTACGATGATAAGTGTAACAACCACGGTCATGCTGGACCTTTAGGTCATATATTTGATTCTGTTACAGGGGACAATGGAAAGCTGTTTAGGGAGTTTGTTGTGTATGATAGGAGCTTGTGCTATCCCGAGTACCTTATTACATACGAGCGGATTTAAATTGCGGTTAATTTGAGAAAGGTCGTTATTGTTGACAGACAAGCTTCTTTGACAAACACGTTCAAAGTAATGTTTTTGACATCGTAAAATGGGATTTTCCTTTACCACCAGGACCCGTTTTTAGGATCAACCGCAAGCGCATTTTTTGTGTGTGTTTCTGTGTGCCATTGTTGATTTAATAATCATAAACTAATTATGTAACAAATAAATCGCCACTTTTTGATAACAAGTTGTGTGGCTGCAAAATATTGACAAGTAATACACATCTGTGATAAATGTTTATTATATCAATATCAACAGCTTATTGTGTACAATTCTTGTAGAAATGTTTTATTTTTCTTGTGAAGGGCAAAGAAATAAAAAAGTAACTGAATTTAACCTTTACGTTAATTAGTATTTTATCAATTTAACCATTTAAAAGTACTGTATAGCTATATTTTTTAATTAATGCACATTTGTTATAATATCCCGCCCTTTTCAATGGCCTTTTGGTTATCCCCTATGAGGAAAATACACATACAAGTACTACTTTAGTAACATTTTTTTTGTAAATTTATATTTGCTTTACTTTACAGTGAGAATTGAAACCCCAATTCGATAACAAATCTGAATTTATTTTGATTTATATTTTAACAGCATCTAGACAAAACCAATTTACATGGATCGTCAGGCAAATTAGATTCTTCAATAAAATATAATAATTCTGGCTTATCTCAAACAAGTAACGAGTCATTCACGAAATATAATTATATACATCTTCACTTGGTTAGAATTAATGTTAGTTATTAGATAACGTACGTGTATATTATTTTACACTCTAAGCAATTGAGCATGCACCCATCACTCAATCGCTTAAGCTGTAACAACAACGTAAATAAATGACTCTTACATTTAACTGGTTCAGTAAGTATGTACATAGAGACACGCCATTGTTCAATGTGCAACTTTAAACAAAACTTGACGCTCCAGACTCCAGCGACTGCATTCTGATAAATCACAATATAATAGTCCAAAACGGTACGTCCTGCTGTAATTAATAATCCTTGTCCTTAGTGCAAACCATCTTGAGATGCATAGAATGTTGCAATGGATAGTATTTCTATAAACCGTGTCCATGTTTTGTTAGTACATTGATTTCCTTTGGCACAACAAGGTTGTATCTTACTATATACTATATATAGAGAAACAGCCTTGTTGCACCAAAGGTACGATTAACGTTAGTTCATTCCTTTATGGTTAACAAATCTGGTCCATAGTTTCTAAGAATCATTCTGTCAGGATCCTCGTCGTCGCCTCCATACTGAACTTTCATAGCAGTATCTATTTCTTCAAGTTTGTTTACTATCTCCATATTGTCATTAACATCTTCTACTTCTTCTTCCTCGTATTCTTCCTCGTATTCTTCATCCTCTTCTCTATCATCACCGTCTTCTTTATAGATGTCTTCATTTTCTCCGTCACCATCGTCCTCTTCTGGAATATCTGCGCTTTTTACGCTTATAACTATTGAATTTGTTTCATTGTCTATAAAGTACCTCACACCTCTATTATCTATGTTACTCGTCGGGGAATCGGTTAATCTAGAACTTGCTAGCGTTATATGTGAAATTCTAGACAAGCTTAATTCACTGTTTACACTCGATCTAAGGTTTTCACTTGGTGTTTCATTGGAAAAGTTTTCATTTATCCCGTACTGCAGTTTTGTTGTATGGAGCTGCTCATTTACTTTAATTTTGTCCATTGCCCTCTCGCGTTCATTGTCATCGTCATAATATATACCAGTGTCACTGTATACAGTTTCATTTAATTCAGGTAGTTGTATGTATGACTTTTGGTCTGATGTTCCTTGTGTATTGTCATTGTAAAATGTTCCTCTTTTATTTGGTCTTCGGCGACTACTTACACATTTCGATCCTACCAGGGCATCATGCCCTCTCTTTTTAGGATTGGCAGCAAGTTGATCCTTCGCTTTCGTACGACCTTGATTAGTGTTAAACTTTGTTCTATTCTTTTTACTCAACGACTTTTTATTTTTCAATTTTTGTGGATTCTTTTCTAATTTGGATGGTGATTGTACAGTTATTAAAATTTGTCTTTTTTGATTACCTTGGATTTCTTCACCGGTTTGCTCAGGTAATGGTCTCTCATGTAGATTAGTTGTACTTAGCCGTGTTTCATCGTTTGGCCCTTTATTAGTCTCTGTTGTTGACGAGTCAGAGTGTATAGCTACAGGTGTCATCGCCATGGATCTGCTATCATGTAATTTACGTGCACTAGAACTCAGACTTGTCAGTGTTTGTTTACCGGAATTATTGGAAAACACAGTGCGCGCATTCGGTGCAACGTTGTCAACGGTGGCTGTTTTGTCGACATTTTGCTCCAATATATGCCCTTCATTTTCATGACTTGTGTTAACTTTACTGCCATGGCCTACATGTGCACTTGTTAATATTTCTTTACCTTCATCATACGGCATAATGTGTTCTTTGTGTTCAATCATTTCTGCGAATTTACTTCCAGTGCTTCGTTCAGTTTGAGCCAATTGTGTGTTATAGATCTGGTTTGTATTATCTTCGTTATGATTGTCTGTCTGCTGAATAAACAAAGCAGTTATATTTGCATTCCCAGATGAGGAATATTTCGACGGGGTTGGACTTGTACAAATTTTATTTTCGCTTGAGCTCGATACATAATTCTGTATAATTGGGATTTCACCGGTCTGGGGCTTCTTGGGTATAACAGTCATTTCATCACGCTTTAAATGCTGTGTTGGTCTTGTCTGAACAGTTGTCGAATCAATTGGCGTTGTTGCACCTGACGTTTCGGTATGATTTTGAACTATGATAGTCTGCGCAGTCAGTCCTGTTGTCACCGCTCCATCTTCATTAACTTTTCCGTTACTCAAAGGACCCACTGAAAAAGGATTGAATTTATCATCCGGGGATTTTGATATTTCATGGTCACCACAATATTTTGTATCACTCGGAGGTTCTCCAGGAAAGCCATTTATCCATAGCTGAGACCGTTGATGCATCATCGTTGAAATATCAGCTGAAAAACATATGTTATTAACAGAATCATTTTATAAACAGTTTATTGTTAAATATTGCATAAGTAAACGCTAGTATCTAAAGGTAATCGAAATGAACTAGTATAGTGTTACGTATATAGCATATGTTTTCTTGATTGTCCATAATAATATTATGCGTCATCCGTTCCAAATTCATTATTTACACAAAGAAGATTTATCTCTTGCTTACTGTAACATGCATTACATTCTTGCTTCTCTAATTATGATTGTTATAATAATATTCCTAGTTTTCCGCCCATATTTTTATTATATCACAGACGTCGCTATTGCGTTTACATCGACAGGATAGCTATATCGTCAAAGTGCAATTTCGTCTAGTATTAATCACGGTGGGGAATCACGTGGTTTCGATGGTAGGAGCCACCACAAAAATGGCGGCCAAAAAGCGTCGACTTAACCCATATTTTGAGGTAAATATATAACATCGAGACTCGTTTATTTATGGACACCCCGGCCAGCACGCAATGGCTTCTCCACTGAATCTTTTGGTACCCTACTTTCCACGATTGATCCCGTAGTTTCCTCAAACACTTCGATATTGTTCCGTAAATAACAAAACACTAGCGGGGTAGACCTCACGATAATGACGATTTTGACCATATTATGACCATATCTCCTTTATATCATCCGTATTTCAAGCGATTCCAATGTGCGAACATTTCGCCAACATTTTTTAACACAATTACCACCAGAATATCATGAATTTTGGTTTACTGAAAATTTTAACAGTCAATTTGCATGAAAGATAGGATTCACGCTATGGGTAGGACACACGATTGAACCTGAGCAGAGCGCATCCATCATTGCGGTTGGTAGTTTTCTACGGTTCTATCGATCGGAATATGCGGAACGGACTCATAATGTTCATTTATATAAGTATGCTACTAGTCGACAGCTTTCTACGCTTCTATCGATCGCATGGAACGCTTACCGATCAGTTCACTTAGCTGACTGTAACCGTGACGTGACGGCCTACTCGATCTGTACTAATTCATCTACAAACATGTCAGGTTATAATTAATATATCTAATTAGGTATTACACGAAGAATGTCATAACGATGCGGACTAGAGAAATAGCATGAACATTTATATATGTGGAATCGAACAGCTAGTCCAGTCGTAATTTATCGTTTGAGATATATCAATGTTCGCTGTGAGATATTTTGTAATATTGTATTATAATTGAAATATTATATATGTATGGTACCATTATTTTAACCAAATAGTCTTTGCATTGCCACTGGACGGCTAAAAGTGAGAATATGGGATGTTATAATTCTGTAATGGTGGAATGTTGTGGAAAGCTGCTTCCAGCTGTGCGATGTAGTTTGCTATAACTGACGCCTTGAATTCAGTCTTTTCTCTTTTAACAACTTTTACCACTCGGAATCCTAGATTTAAAGAGTCTGTTACTTTTCAACCAATAAGAACTCATGCATAGATACAAGGGGCGACACAATTTAACGTCTGTTAAAGCCAACGCTTCTTTGCGACAGTTTTTAAATAATATTGGCAGAAATAAAATATTGATAAAATATTTATATATTTATAAGACCTGACGTCCACTAGGACCCCGAATGGTTCTCGAAGCAGAAATTCAACATATCGAGATGGTTCGGCATGCCACCAAGATGTTATGGAATCCTTCCGTATAATTCCGCAACGCCTCTGATACCCTTCGGGACCAAAAATCTTCGTTTAAAAGTTTTAAAACAAATGAACGCCGAAGGTCTTGCTTGGAAGTGCCTCGGGAGAGTTTCAGTAAACCATCGGCATTCACTCCGCATCTTCGGGACGCCTTTCGTATTCATTAGCCATCCCGAATGGTTCTAGATGGAAAGTCGAATCGATGCCGAACGCTTCCCGAAAACGGCGAAGTGATGAGATTAACACACGGAAACTATGCCGATCATGTTATGAACTTGACTGTGTGGTGCAGTGGTACAGTAGTTATCGCTTTCAACCGTAAGTTCAAAATACCAGAATGGGAATCGAACCCATTCATTCAGTTCTGAAGAACTCGTATTCATAGTAGCTTAGCCAACTGCAATATGCGCACTACATGATAAAACCATTTCTAAATGTATGTTTTATGGGTAAATACACCCCTATGACCTGGATTAATCCAATGTTAAAGTATGTTTACGCTCGAGTGATTGTGGTTTATCTATAGTAAAACTTACTTACGAATTTGCGTAAGGTAGATATATAAGCGTAAATTTACGCAACATTATCCCAGTTGTATATCCCGAATGACAGCTGAAGTGATGCCGTCAGTTTGCCTCTATGTCGAGCTAGACAACCTTTCGGCAACCTATCGGCATCGATTCGTAAACCCTTCCGCATATCACGCGGTCGGGGGAAACATTCGGGACTAACTCCTGAACTGACGGCATTTAGTCGCGATACGTTCGGCTACTTTGAATAGGCTTCGGCAGTTATACTGCGTGTACAGGTATACAGCAACCATTCTTACCCGGAACCGCGAATATCGTACTTCCCGAACAAGCATGATCACACGGCTCCGCATATTGTTATTGATAAATGATACCGAATGGTTCCCGAAACGAGCACATTGTAACCGGCATCCCTCCGCGTAGCATCGGGGTCTAATGGACGGCAGGTCTAACTGCAACCCGGCTTTCCGCACGATCGGATCTACCATTCGGCTATTTCCGATAGGCTATGGCATGCATACTGCGTGTATACCACAACAATACAATTTGTATACCGAACCGCGAATACTTGCCGAACAACCACGATGACAAAGCTCCGCCCATTTTTATTAATATATGATCCCGAAGATTTTCCGAAACGAGCGTTCTGTAATCGGCATCTCTTTCGCATAGCATCGGGGTCTAAGTGGACGGCAGGTCTAAAACATTATAACATCTACACTTGTCAATATATTCATACTGTACATATATTATAACCTAATGGAAACAACTTAGCCTTCAATTCACCCGTGAAACAGTAACTAGATTTCCACATACAATATAGTGCAATAGGATACCGGCGATTATCGGTACCGGAGGATAACGGTATTTAACTTTTAGTTACACGTATATACTCGCATAAATTGGTCATCAATATATGCGTCCTCGATTTATAATGGAAATGTACGAACTGTCCTCGGAACGAACCGTCGATTTCAGATTGTAAACAACGGGGTATTTTGTTTACCACACAAACTACTAAATTGGAGACTTGCGGAGATGATTATTCTAAGGATGAAAGTAAAAACAGATCAAATACGGATGCTGATTCTATGCCATTTAGGGAGCTCTATAACCTGTCAATTTTTATAGTCTGATTAGGTAGTTAATTAAAATATTGCTGTTTCTGAAACTTTGTGGGACTTCAAGCTAAGGTGCGACTTTTTCAACGCATTGCTCTGACAGACAGTATACACCCTACAACTGTGTTGTGCGAGCTTATAAAATTCAATTATAAACACAATATGCCAGGAAGCAAACTAATTACATACATGCACTTGTACATGGACCGTATATACTGATATACTGATTCCGCATATTTCGATCGATAGAACCGTAGAAATCTGCCGACCGCACTGATGAATGTGCACTGCCAAGGTTCAATCGTGCGTCCTACCCTTAGCGTGGATCCTATCTTTCATGCAAATTGACAGTTTAATTTTTCAGAAATCCAAAAAATATGATATTCTGGTTGTAATTTTGTTGGAAAAAGTTGGCGAAATGTTCGCACTTTGTAATCGCATGAAATACAGATGATATAAAGGAGATAATAAACAGTATGGTCATAATATGGTCATAATATGGTCAAAATCGTCATAATCGTGAGGTCTACCCCGCTAGTGTTTTGTTATTTACGGAACAATATCGAAGTGTTTGAGGAAACTACGGGATCAATCGTGGAAAGTAGGGTACCAAAAGATTCAGTGGAGAAGCCATTGCGTGCTGGCCGGGGTGTCCATAAATAAACGAGTCTTGGTGTTATATATTTACCTCAAAATATGGGTTAAGTCGACGTTATTTGGCCGCCATTTTTGTGGTGGCTCCTACCATCGAAACCACGTGATTCCCCACCGTGTTAATGCTAGCAAGTACTTGAAAAAACATTTGATGCAATACACTTTGAGACTTTTCTAACGCAACACTTTTACAACTCGAATATCTCTGTTATAAAGATATTGATTTGAAATTGCACTTGTGGTCATTTGATTACATTCGGTGCATGCTAATCATAAAATCATTCATCCGTGACAATAGGACGTTTATAACGCACGGTAGACCGGTATGTAGTAAAACTGTTGCTAGGCGGCTCCGCGCACTGGGACTGCGAGCTAGGCGGCCTTTCCGGGCCCTCATTCTAACACCACGCCTCCGGCAGCTGCGTGACCGATGGGCCCGTTAGCACCAGCGTATGACACGAGCAGACTGGGCAGACGTCCTGTCCACTGATGAGAACCGCTTTAACCTGTACCACAAAGATGGACGGATGCGCGTGTACAGACGTCGAGGTAAACGCTTAAACGATGATTGTGTGTTTCAGCGTGAGCATTTTGGCGGCGGCTCTGTTATGGTGTGGACTGGAGTGATGTTACACACTAAGACAGATTTGATAATCATCCACGGGAACCTTAACGCTGCTTGATATCAGCATAAAATTTTGTTCCCAGTTGCAATCCTGCATCTACGGGCCGGCGGACGCGGTATGGTTTTGTTGCGGGGCAGAGCACCTGCTTATACTACACTCGCGACGCAGACGTTACTTCAACAAGAGAACATACGTCAGCTTCCTTTCCCTCCAAAGTAACCCGATCTTAATGTTATTGAACACCTGTGTGACGAATTGGACAGGCGGGTACGGAGAAGACCAGTAGACCCCTTACTTTGCATGAATTGGAACAGGCCCTTGCGCAAGAGTGGCGAAACATCCCTCAACGTTTCATTCTAAACTACGTGGTTTCTATGAGGCAGAGAACAAACAAGGTATTAGCCTCTCTCGAAGTTGTGATGCCCAGTAACTTTTCACATTGTTAATATTTTACGTTGTAGGATTTTGCGAATTTGACTTTTTGCAGTGATCTTTTAACTTGTTACGTTTCATTTTTTTTAAACAATTTCTTACAAATTTACAGGAAGTATTAGATATGTGTTTAGTTATTCTTAGTCCAAATTTCAACCAAATCCATTCTCCAATGATGGAGCTATATTGATTTGAAGAGGTGTTGCGTTAGAAAGGTTTCCAAGTGTATTGCATAATGATACAATATTTTACCAGTTCTGTTTATAAGTAGAATTGGATGATGGAACTGCGGACGAATGTAAGACAGCCATTCTTCCAATGAAACACAAACAGCGCACTCATCCGTTTAATGAGAACATAAGTGTGGTAGGAATATCCGATAAATGAAAATTGTTTAAAGAAGTAAAGAGCATCATAAAATTCAGAACAATCAAAAGATATAAGAAGCTGTGCCCGTCTACGAAATTAATCATAAACTCCTTATTTCCTTGCTTGCTCTGCCTTTTCTTTCTTCCATTTCTCAAATGCTGCAATATTTTCCCGCCTCCTTGCTTCTAACTCTTCTCGTTTTCGTACTTGCGCTCTTCTTCGTCTTCTCTGAAGTTTTATTTTTCGATCTAAGGCTGCTTGTTTTTGCTCCATTGTCAACGCATACGGAGAACAATATAAAAAGTTCCATTCAAAAGAATCATTTAAAAGTCCCGATACAAGGGAAGATTTTCTATTATTCTTTTCTATTTTGGAAATATTTCTGATGTTAGACTCAGACTTGTGCATTGCTTTTACAGACAGTTTTGATTCCTGTTCGGTATCAATTTTGTTTTGTGACTTGAGATTTATCCCGCTATCATCCCTTGTATATTCAAACGTTTGTATTGGTGGTTTTGATGGCTTCAACTCTTCAGCAACATCTATGCATTCCGGATACAATGTTACTTCACTTTTTGACTTAGGTGTAAACGAAGATTTGTAAACCATTGCTGGATCATACCCCGAAAACAAATTTTCTGTTGAGTTGAGGAGAAGGACACCATTGTTAGAGACTGTCTCCGTTTTTAATACTCTAGTTACTTCAATGTCATCATTAGCATCATTAGTAATGTCAGGATGTTTTTCCTCAGTGTTTGGATCTATTTCGAGATCCTTCAGACGATCCCCAGTGTATAAAACTTCGACAGGGTCTTCGTTATATGTTGTTACTGGTATATTGTCAAGCATCGCTTCGTCATTATATGTAGTTATATTGTCAAGCATCGGTTCGTTGTTAGGTGATCTTCTGTTAGTATTAGAAACTTCTGATGCTACAAACGAGTCGTCTCCACTTCTCGGGATAAGGTGAGTATTATTTCCATCGATTTCAGACATGTTTGTATGTCGTTCTGATGCATCTACAACAAAATGACTTACTTCTAAGAGTTTCGTCGATACACGTATGTATGAGGGTGGATCCATATTTAACGGGACTATGTCCTACCATATTGCCAACATAAATATAAATCAGTTCATTCTGTATCACCCATTTCCAGAGTGTCGTTTATTGTTACGTTGCGAGGTTTGAAGCAAAGAGTGTTTTGTATATCAAGTAATGTGCAATGCTAATAATGAGGTGCCGCTGATATTTAATTGTTTCGACCACACACTTTCTTTCTTACATTTTGTTGATAATGAGCAAATCAAACCCATTGTTAATTATTAAACCCATTACTTATCGATATGAACCGATTGAACATGCACCTCGCAACTGGAACACATTAATTTTGAACATTACACAGAAGTGCATTGCATCACACAATTACTATGGTGTCCTGAATGCGTTGACGATTACAATGCACAACTAACTATTATAAATTATGGCAACAAAAACAGACCGTTCAGAAGGTTTAGTAATACCAAACTATGATACAGTACCAACTAAACTAAAAGCGGTGTATGTGAACTAGCATGCATCATAGCAAAAAGTGGGTGATTCCGGTACTTTTATTTGGAGATGTAATAACGTAATCAACAAGTGCCAAATTATGTTGAAAACTTACGAGGATCTTCTCTTGGAGAGTTCACTGCTGATTTATTTTCTATTGTCTCTTTCTCATTTTCTTTTGAAGGTTGTCGACATCTTATACAAATACACACCAGGACAATAAGAGCAACAATGAACAGGATGGCACCAAACGTTATTCCGATTATCGCACCTGTTGATAGTCCACTCTCTTCACTTTCTTCGTCAGTTTTTGCTGGAAATGAAAATACACCATTCATCGTGTCCTTTATTTTATGCTTCATCGTATCGGTATATATAAAAGTCTGGACGCAAGATCTTTTAAATAAAATGTCTATAACTACGTACAGTACAAGTTACTTGTGAAATTAACATTGTCATTTATTGCCTACCCACTAGCAACATAATAATTATACCAAACAAAAATCATTTAAAGCCTGAAGGTTAAACTCAATATTCCGTCATCATTAATAGGAATGACATTCTAGAAAACCAAATGTAGTTGGTATGGAGGATGGATACGTTTGAAATTCAATAATTAGTTGAAATGTAAAATATTTAACTTTGTACTTACGGCACAATCCTGCAATACAGAAATAGATACATGTAGTAAATCATTAAACGAGAACTTCAACAAGAAAGATTGAAATCACTTCCCAAACTGTCTAAATAACAAGTACGTAAAATGAGTGTGGAAATAAGTTACAGTTAATAAATAAACGAAACATAATTGTGTTCATATATCTATTGGTTTTGACTGGTAAGAGATTGAAAAAACGCAATTCGACGGATGTTGGTCATATTCCTCATCCAGTACGAAAAACGTTTTGCACATTGTAACGCGGTACACATGGTCCACATTCTACGACCGCTTAATTATGTGGAATTTATTTCTGCAATTCGGGATTGTCTCACATAAATAAAACACAGGCATAAAATCTGTAGAAATAACCAACTATTTCGTACTTACTGTTTGGACTGAGCTGTATATTTAATCCGGCGACAGTACCAGTAGGAAACACAGGCTGTGTGTCTGGTGTCTGATCTTTCTTACAGCTACCCATTGTTTGAGATACTTGAAGACTGCCATCTGAAGCAAGGCTGGACACCTGTAATGGAACAGAATTATTTATTTTGGACCATATGTCCGGCTATCGGTAGATTACCCATCAGAATGCTGTATTAAGTCCCCTCAGTGAATTTTTTTTATTCAAATACATTGCTGCGTATCAAGTCATTTCTTTGCACTATTTATGTATGAACTACTAAGTTTTTCAAAAAACCAGATGCCGGAAGATTGTGAAAACAAACGGCATATAATAGGCTTGGGAAACACTAAGGATGATGCGCATTTGTTATGCCATACTTATGTGGCATTATAAAATAATTACGTTTGTTTACATCAACACCATATACAAATGTACTATCAGAGTACATGGAATTCATCTCTGATAACTGATCATTTTAACGAGTTTAAGAACTTGTTTCACAATTATATTTACATCATTAAAAAAATGCTTTAACTCCCAAATCTATGTTATAAAGAACACTTTTATCAAATACTATACTTACAAAGCATGTAAATCTAAATGTTGATATTTCATCCACGGTGTCGTCTTGGTTGTACGCCGTATGGTATGTATAATCACCGGATGTCAAACTCACCAGGCATGCCAAGCTGCCGTTCTCTATATCAAACATTTAATAACTTGTTGGATCATGTTTTTCAGTATATTGAGATCTTGTTTATGTGTTTTACTTACTCATACGTTATCGTGTAGCTTGCTTTTTTGAGTAGCAGGTTTGTCACTAATTGGTGATTCAGAATTATAATGTTGATGTTGTGATTAGTATTAATGAGTAACAGCTTTACTTAAAAGGAAACATTTTTTTGGAAATTACCATCTGTTAGTCTAACTGAACATAGTGGTCCAAAGATGGAACGTCTTGCTTACGATTGTCTTACAAAATATAACTACTCACGTCCTCCTCTTTGAGTAGTTTTAGAACAATAGCCCACTACTGGCTTGTATATATTCCAGGAAAACTGGTGTTACAAAACGGCTCAATTGTGGCCGAACAACAAACGTGTCAACAGTGTCAATAATTGCATGTTTGGTCGCAGTTAACTGTTCCACTGATAAAGTCTTTGAAAACGAAAAAAAGTGTTTTCGTTTTTTTTTCGTTATCAATGAAACCGTTACCTGTGGTTCTGACATCATAGAATATTGGTAAATTACTTCGCCAAAAATACATTGAAAATGTGTTACCTGTGTAAGCTATGCTGGTATTACATAAGCTGTTGTTGAAAGCCATTGTCGTATAATCAGTACATACATCCAACTTATCATAAGTATTTCCACAACTCTCAGTATTAGTATCAATGTCTGTGATAGTGTATGTGTAAACCCCGAAATAACTGTCCGGACATTCCTGTGTGGCTGATATGACTGACCCTATGAAGAGAAACGTAAACTTTGCAATATCAGCATACATGTTCATAACGTATAAGCTAACTTGCCTTAACAGTTAAAACTGTTGAACTAATCTTTTCGATTCCCTTTTCATCCAAAGCATTTTACGTAGCATACATGTTTGAGAATGCAATACACTTTAGGACCAAATTCGTTGATAAATTTTGGCCATATTGGGTCTATTTTAGGGTTGTGGAAGAAAACACTTTGAAGGAAAATAATGTTCTAAACGTTTGGTTAATCGTCGAGCTTTGGTGCAAGTTCATGGGCTCAAATTTTGAATATTGTTTTCTCATATGTTTAAAGGAACTATAATATATTTATATAATATATACATATAATATAATATATATACATATAATATGTAAAACCCCTGCATCTAATAATTGTGTCCCTTGAACTTATTGCAAGTAGGCCTATAGGAACTATCACGAGTCGTCAATTGATATTAACTTGTCCCTCATAGAAAGTTGTATTCTTGTTCCTAACTAAAACATTTAGAACGTAACACATATCGATATATTACCCTGTTTAAGTAGCACGTGGTACTCCCCTGTATTTGGGTATACTGCAGCATGGTCCGGATTGTTAGCATCTAGACATAATTCACTCCTTGGGTCAGTTATTGTTTCATTAACATCTCGCCCAGCTATTCTATCGTAGTTAAATCTTGGTGGGGTGTCAGCTGTAAGAGGTAAAATATTCTTTCTAAAATAATTAACGTTATTAAAACTCATTCGGATACTCACGTGTTTAGGTACACACCAAATCCGCTGATTTCAGAAGACGCATTGAGTCTAATTTTGTTTTACCGGCTCTTTTCATAGTGCATATTTAAGGAGAGTAACTGCTATCCAAGGATTACTTATTATTATCATTGTTGTTGAGCTTCTATGCGATTTTTAATGTCATTTATATTACCATTATTGTCATTGCAGACGTTGTGTCAAATGTGATCACAGGAGATAGATTGCATAAAAATGTTCAGAAGAGCAAATTAATGTATATAAGTATTTTAAACGTTTTCATATTAAATTCATATAAGTGTCATTTGTTCAGCCACAAAAGATAGACTATGGGAACATCGGACAGGAAAGGCAAGACTCAACTCAACTATTCGGGCACAGAAAACAGCAACAACAGACCATAACACTACTACACCGGGTAATGCTCACAAATAAACCAACGAAATAATTTAAAAAAAACATAATTAAAAAAGTCCCCATAAGTAATAACAAAACACGATGATCTGCTGTTATTTTTCCAACGTTTACTACATTCTCCTCTCCTATATATGTTTTCTAATTGGTTGCTAGATGCCTAAATCCGTTTTCCTGGAATTAATATATTTCGCTTTTCTTTTCAACACGCAATTGGAAACTTCTGTCAATTGCATCATGTTCAGCCGGGAAACAACCAAGTGACATGTATGCAGTTGAGCAACTTAAAGTTATATTACTGTTCAAAGTCATCATAAACTAGGCAAAACATTAATTTCAAACATTTAATGCATCACACATAATGCAGAATAAAACATTGAAATCATTAGAAAGTTGCTTGTAAGTCGCCGAAAAATTAATTTAAATATGTGGCGGAAATTACCGAAATAACATGGCGAGTTTTCCGGACATTTACGAGTGCGCACCATGTGACATAATTTTAGAGCATAGGCTAAAAATAGCACTCCATGGCGCTGATTTCCAATCAGTTACAGACTTATTCAAGTAATGGCATTTGAACGAATCAAACGAAGACGACAAGTTTTATATCAGCTGTCATCGACGCAAAGCATCATGGGGCATAAATAAGTTGTGAATTTGTTCATCAGCAAGTAATTACCCCTCTGATTTGATAATTTGTAGATTAATATTTTATATGTATATGATTCCGTTCTAAACAGCAATATAACTTTAAGGATGTAAACTTAAAATGACAACTATATCTGACAGGTATGGCAGCACCCAATTATACAGCAAAGCACACAGAAAACATAGACAACATTTAGACGACACAATGCTCAACACAAAACTGAAAACACAAGAAAATGAACTTTTCCAGTGAAAGTCCAAGTTTCAGGTGCAATATGGAAAAGGTTATGATACAAAAAAGAACACAGAGAAATGATAAAATGTCCAACGTGCTATAATTAAGGATACAAATACAGGACAATACATGCTTGCTAACTTACACCATAAGAGGTAATAATAAAAGGAAGTATCTGTAACTTGTGTGAGTTCCATACACATGAACACGTTAAACTCGTCTGCTAATATCTCGATAGTCTCTGTAAGCCTGCAAATATAGTCGAAATAAATGAAAGTAACAATCATAAAACTGATAATACTAATTTCTTTATTACATAAGACAGCATATTTTGGTTGGTAGACATAGTTTTCACATGGATATGAACTATACATGTATATAGTCTGGACATATCAAACCAACCCATTATTTACCATTTTCCAAGTCTCCTTTATATGCTTGTAGATTCTTTGTGTCGTACACGTAGTTATTCGACATTTTTGTATTAGCTGAGAGACTATATAGGGATTTAATCAGGAATAATGGGTTGCTTTTATGTTATGTTACGGTTGCTGGAAGTTGGTATTAATATTTGAAACGATTAAAGTTATTATTGACGCTAACAGGTTACATCACTACGCATAATAATGCTTTATTTTGTAAAACAGAATTAAAAAGGCAAAGCCCAATAACAATTGTCCAACGTTTGTCGACTGACACAAAGTGACATAACATTAGGACAATCCAGCCTCTTTAAGATACATGAAGGAGATAATCTAAGCCTGTTTCACAATCATTTTATGTCAGCAATAACATATATTAAACTATTACACAACATCTGGAAGAATTAATGTGAAAGTGTTGTAAAATACATACTGGAATATTAAATAGAGTTTAGAACCGTCTGTTTCTGTGTAGAAACATTGCCAATGTGTCAGTGGGTCTCCAGTGTTACCATCAAAGTCAAGGTCCCAGCCAGTCATATTAGTCGTATCAAACACCAGCTCTCCTTTATTACTGTCAATCCAGACCGTGTTCTGTAATATGCTCGGCAAACTACATTGACCATACACTCCTGAATTAGCAACACGATGAATTGGTATAACCTTCTTTGACTATAGGATTATTTATACCAAATCAAAGTTAAAACATATTGACTAACAATGTTCAAAGCTAATAACAAGTTTAGCATTATTATTCCATTGTTTAAAAAAATCCAAACTTCTTATGTGCGGAAAATACAAACGTATCAAACACCTCGATTCATGCAAACGTTAAATTTACGACATAACAGGCTAAGAAAAAAATGTTGACAATTTGGACAGGGAAGACGGCATTTAACAGACACAACCGAGCAAAGAAAGCAGGAATAACATAACTCATCATCGCACAGCACATAGTCCAACACAATGCTCAACGAATAAATGAAACAAAACCCTTCAATAAGCAGCTTTCAAAATGAAAATAACAGTTTCAAAGTTGGATTGACTTCATTTGCATAGAAGTCAGCAATTCGCCGATGTAGAATAATAGAATAACTTAAGAATTTATACGATCCAAACAAATTTAATGTAAGTGTTACTGTTTTAGTTTGAATATTAAGCACTTTTTATGTCAATAAAATAATGAACAAACGTACTTACCGGCGAAGAAGGAGCCACAAAACAAGAACGTCAGAACCATATTTTCAAAGTGAACCAACATCATGTCGGGTTTAGATATCCGTTAACTTACAACAAAACAGAATCAGTAATACTATAATGTTTCCAGAACTAAGTGAAAACAGTTAAACAGAAAACATTGTCCCAACAGTTACTGATAAACGTTTTAACTCGATTAAAACCCAAGCGACGAAGAAGATGTAAAAGAAATAAGTTTAGATATGATTAAACTTTCCGTTGCCATTTTCACTTCTATTAATACATACACGATTTCTACTCAAAAGAACGTTAATCACTTAGCCAATTTATTAATTGTATATTCTGATAGTAGCTATGTAAGAATAAAACCTTTGTTATAAGGTTATAATGAAACAATTGAACTTGACGAAGTTGAACTACCGGAAACGTAAAATACAAAAGAAACGAAATCTGTTTCATTATTAGAAATGTAAAAATAAGGTGTATCGAGTTACTAAAATGTACTGAAATCGTACCAAGCTGGTTCTAACTTAATGAATTGTAGTCGAGTCATAGAATAGTTTGGCATATATCGATCGTAGTCATTCCAACACACTCGTTCAGTGGGTTAGTTTGATCTCTACCGAGCACCATATCTTCAGAAGTGAATGACAGAGGGCGACAATCGAACGCACCATGTCTTCGCTGGACGTCTATCGTCTTTTTTTATATTTGCTTTGCTTTCCAAACCTCTTCTAAATATGTAGACGATATAGCCTTTTAAACAGAAGAACATATTTTTTATCGATCGGAAGAGACGACCTTTTGCAATTGATGAAGCTATTCCTTTTCCCTGAAGACTTCGACGAATTGAATTAATTTATGTAACTGTCTTAAAGTTATTGCAAGCTTAACAATTATAGAAATCATTAAACTAGCATGTAGTGAATTAAATGCAGTCGGTTCTACCTAAACAATATTGGAACACGTATCTACTCAATTAAGAATGATATAAAGTTGATTACTAATAACACGCAAAGGGAGATTATGTTTCGTTTTTTGAAACAAACGTTTTGACTAAACGACACAATTGAATAACGTTTTACGTGTATTAGTTGCGAAACTCACCGTTCCATTTAAATGGGTTTGAAAGACGTTTTCCATTGCGATATCAATATTATGGTTAAGCATACTTTAGGTCTAATAGTCTTAAATCGAATGTATTTAAAATTATAATGTTTGTAAGTGTTATTTGTGATGAGGATCGTCTATAAAGTTATATAGTTACAATTATCATGTTCACATTTTCGTTCTTTGTGATAATTTCTCTTTTTATAAACTACGGCAGTAAAGTTGAAGGGGGTAAGTGTCGTTTTTATTCGAGGTTTTGAACACCATGTCTTATTGACTGTCAGGATTTTAACGTTTCACATAATGTATAAGGGGGAATAAAAGTATGCGAACTTGGAACACAACTGTAAATACTCACTGTAATGGTTTAAAAATCGTAGGAATTAAGTTTGGCATATTCATAGCGCTGTGTTTTAGACTTTTATTAAAGTTACCAAACTGGGACCTCGTGTTCTACATGAAATTTAAATGGAGTTGTTATTTACGTGTACATGTATCTTCGGATTTTATTTTCAGTTTTATTTACTTGTGTTGCTATTCCAGTTTTAACAGCAACAGCCAGTCCTTCGTCTGTCGCATTGAATGAGAATGATGACGCAGGACGAACATTGTCAACTATATCATGTAATAGAGCTTGCTACTGTTCTGCCAGCGGTACTGTGTCGGGGCTTATCAGTTATAATGATGCTGGTTAGTTCTTGTTTCCGCATATAATTATTGACTATTATTAACTGTCAACAAAAAGACTAAACAAAACATATTGACCTCCTGCGTGTTTTGTGCCGTTTTTTTAACATTAATTAATATGATCTTATAATTCATCCCTATGTGTTCCATCTACGGTACTAGCTTTATGGACCTATTCTAAACGTGGATACATTGCCAACCACTTGTATGAAAAAAATAGGGATGAAAAAACACAATTCTAACCAAGTTCTTGAAAATGTAACTGACACACGCATTTTATAAACTATGCTAAAGAGCTTTGATTTTAAGGCGTTTTTTAATTTTAATAGTGTATACCGAATATTATGTTACATTATTATATAAAAACTTGTTTATCTACGAACACATGCATTATATACCCAAGAAATATGTGTTACTATTAGTATTTCGTTTGCTTTCATATATTTCAGCTAAAACAGTAGTAAAGGCAACATGTTCGGCCACAAGCTGTGGATCGTGTACATCATGTTCTGCCTGTCAAACCTCTAGTGGATGTTTAACTGCTTCAGCAAGCTACACTGTAACTGTTTCCTGTACGGATAGTTCTAACTCGTCATTTACTGATTCCACGTCTGTGTCTATCTCTGTGGCAGCAGAAACACCGACACTTACCATAAGTTTACCAGGTAATGGAAGATTTGATAAAAACACTTCGGTAAATCCACTACATTTTCATTGGTCATGATTGGTAATTTGGTAATAAATGGTTTTCTGAGTCTGTACGTAATGCACAGTTCTGCTCCTTTTTCACTATCCATATAGAAAAAGCTACCATTACCACAGAGGGAATTGTTGTGACATTCGGTAGAGTTTACATTTTAACAGTTGTAGATGTATTTTACGTTTATTCCGGTTATTTATTCTGCAAGACATAAGTCTGGTTAAGTTGAGTGTTCCCTGTTCGACTTCATCATATCTTTGTAACTGTTCAATTTAAAAAAATAACCTTTAATTGTATTATATTGATTTTGTATGTCGTCTATGTGAACAGCTTCAGCGTCAGCTGATAATTCCATGAGTAGTGGAAATGTGATAGCAACAGCATCGCAATCGTCTGGTCCATCTATCGTAGAGTATGTCAAACAATCGTCTGTAGCGAGTTCATACTCTATAGGCACATCTAATCTCTTTGATCTCAATACAGGTACGTACAAATGTTATCATTATTTGTGGTGGCCGGTGGCCTAGAGGTAGGGCGCGCGCTTCAGGGTTTAGGGCTCCTCTGGACCACTGGATAATTTCTCTGACCAAGAATAACCCACATGCTTAACTCTACCAAGACATACACTGGTACGTGCGTGGCAGTGTCTTTTCTCGGGCGCCGCTGATCGATGTTGTCCGCCACACACATAGGGGAGAAATAGTCTCCACAGGAACGCTCGGACGCAGGTTTTCGTAGGAAGCTAAATGACCTGGGGAAGTAAAAATGTCACAGGCGGTTTAGCGAGTGAACTTCTGAAAACGGTCACCAAAATCATGTCCAAAGCAGTAGGTTTATAAAGTGGAAAATAAACTGTATAATGTTTTATATGAAGGAGAGCTTGTGCAATTTAGTTGGTTTAAATTTATATTCGAAAGCGGGACATTTCCATTTCCCATTTTTGTGCTTATGTTTGTTTCTGTCCTGCCGAGTACTGCTTCGCTAACCCGTTCATCTGATTTCGAATTTCTACCTCAGATATCAGAAAATTGTGCTATTTCTGATTTAAGTTAAAAGTCAATTACTTGGTTTTCCCATTGACTTATAGGGAGAAACCTAATTTACCCTAAACTAATATATATCAAATGATGCATGTGTAAACGTATGTTTGCAGGTAACGGTAACATTTTTGTGAACGGTGATCCTTCAGACGAGTATGATTATACTTACTCAATGACCGTATGCATAGAAAGCAGACGACAGTCCAGTTGCCAGGCAATTACCATCAATTTTGGTAAGTGAGATTGTTTTAGTGTAAAAGCAATTGTTTATATCACATAATACGTCGCAATTATATGCCTGGCCTTGGCATAACAGTTGTGGATTCGTATTACGATGAAGCTGACAGCATATCTCTACACAACAGTATCACGAGATAACAAAGATCTTTATTTGTCAATACTGCATCAACAATATTATTCAAATACTGTACATTTTTGTTTTATTTATTGTTGTATTGGCATTGCAATATCCATATACATTAAAACTGCTTTATGACGAGCATTGATAATACGAGCACTTGGTCTATATCGAGCAAATATTTACTTCCTGGTGAATCTGTACCTTTATAATGAACATCAGTATTACGAGCACATGGTTTGTATCGAACATTTTACTTATCCCGATGTCTCCTAGAGACAACAAAGTTATACTGTATGATTTTTATTTTTCTTTGTTCAGATGGATGTTTTGAGACACCAAACTGTGATGACCAGTCCGATACTACACTCAGCGATCAGTTCACAGTAGGCGATACGTTGTTTACTATGACATACGACAATCCTTCAGCTCATTTCGCTTCCATCAGCTCAACGTGGCAAAATCTACGATTTTCTGAACTTTCAAGCACACTTAGTGTTGCTTCGTTAGATTCTACAACAGGTATGACTTCATCAGATATCGATGGCTTAGAACGAGAAGGTCGTAAGTAGTAGTTACGACCTTATAACGCTGATGCACAATTTAAATATACATCATAATGCGCTTCTAATGAGTTTATTTTTATGAAAACGGAACTTGTCCTGTTGACCATAATATTGTTTTTGTACTCACGACCTTCTCATTCTAAGCCAGTAATTTTGTTGTTATATTTTTTTAAACTGTATAATTTTATTAATTATCGTGAAACGATGTTTGTCAACAATTTGTCTGTTAATTAAAATTCATCCTTACACATTTTCCCGGACTGTGAAAGTACTTAGAAATGGGATTTGTCTTTGCTGCGTTCCTTATGTGGTTATCGTGATTTCCTGTTAACGTTGAGTGCTGCCTCCAATGTATGGTTTGTTATTTGTGATTTTCCACGTGATAAGGTTGTTACGTTATAACGATGCTACTCTAAACAGTCTAAATATCCATTGACAGGTGTGATAAAAACGACAGGAAATGTGACAGTATGGCCGGACTACCCGTATTCCTACCACACTATTGTTGTTACAGCAACTAACACAGGATATTCATGTAGTTATACTTCCACATGTACTATGTCCATGCAGTTTTCATTCACTAACTGGGTAAGTACTTCTACTTCTCTCTTATTTAACATACTTGACTAAGTTTCTTCTGTTCCAATGGAGAACAGATCTGTGAATAAGCCCCGATCATTTCTGATTTCGCTGCTGCCCATGTGTCTACTTCATTCATTTCCATTTATACTGACCATCTTCATGTTTTTGAAGACCTGTCACTTTTTCTTCTTTTCCCAGATTCCGGGTGCTTAATTAAGTATTTGTGAAAAAAGCGGCTTAGTATTAATCAAATGCATTGGTAACGGTAGTTTACTAAGTACATTTGTATTATGATTACAACAAGAACAGCTGGATAAGACATATCACGTAGGTAGGAAAAAAGTATGTGCTGTCAAAAAGTTGCCGGACTTTAATATTGAAAGTGTATATAGCTACATCTGACGGTAATTTAATTATGTCAAAATAATTACTTGCATCGTTTTTAGTATGATACTATACTACCTTAATTGCAAATTAAAACATTGGATTGATTCCGTGTACTTTGATTCAATCGTCGAAAAAATAGACGATTCTTTTAATTTCATAGAATGTTCTAGAACACTTTTGTATGAAAACGGACAATTCGCATGTCCTATAAATCACAGAGAGATTTTCTGTTAAAGCCGAAGCGAAAAATGATCAAACGGATATGAAAGGATAATTGTTTTTCAGTTTTTGATTTTTTAAAAAAATATCGTCAGATATAGCTCTATACACTTTAATACATAATCAACTTAGAGAAAATAAAAATATGATAAATGTTGTTATAGAGAAGTTGTTTATCTACATACTTTCGCACAGGGGAGGTGGTACTGTATATAATAGTCTCTATACTTAGACTCTTCGCATTTTCAGCCGATATCCCTCGAGAGCTTACCAGGCTCATCTTCCATACACGAGGATACAGATGCTCGAACACTCGTGCACAGTATTGTCACGTATGATTACAATAACAAGGAGCACGATAATGTCACGTGCATCGAGACGTACAACGAGAATGATACTTTACTCTACCTTGACCATAACGGGAATTACAGCTATGATTGTAAGTGATATTTAGCTATAGGAACATCGGGTCATCACCATAGTATTGTAAAATCATTTAATTTCAATTAGCCCACTTTCGTGTGTTTTTGTGAAAAAATACCATTTCGTGTGGACATAATTCAAGGATACATTATTCCCTAAGTCAGATACTATAAAATTTCGTGGTTTTTGTCATACCCGAAATCCACGAAATTGAGTCCCCTAGAATTTTAATGATTTTACAGTATGGCATGTGTCCTGTAAGCATTCACATTTCACAGTGATCCAATGTTACAGTCAATTCATTCTCTAAACCCATCATGTCATTCAAAAACTGACTCTTATGGAGTTATCATTTGCAGTTTAAATATATCGTCCTGTTAGGTAATATTCTAATTTAAGAAGTCATGCATTGTGTTATTCACTGTGTGTCAGTCTGAAGTGACCTTTTTGGGGAGATGGACACAGGGGCCTTATTCACCAACGTTGTAAGTCTAAAACAGAGGCTTAGACTTTACATAGTCAAATGTTCTATTCGCTCTCATGTTATTATAAATGTACGGATGATGTTCTAAATTGGTATTCATGTTCAGTTGGTAACAACAAATAGTCAGATACAATTTCACACAGTTAAATCGAATTTCAAAGAAAATGCCAGTAATTAAGAATAATGACATTTTTAAGTCCATTTTCTGATTTTTAGACTAACAACGTTGGTGATTAAGGGCCCTGGTTTGTTTCATGCGACAGTGGCTTGATGCTGCTATCGCTTAAAATTGCTTTGTATCGTCCGTATATGAATTGGTTCATTGATTGCAGCATGGGGCATATACAAACATCCATGCAGTGATCCGGGTTGCGGATTTATTTGTTCCGCTAACGGATGTATGAACTATGACCTGGATAATGAATTTGTAATTACAATAAGATGCAGCGACGCTTATGGATCATTTGACGAAGCGGACTTTACTCTGAGGATTACAGAGAACCAACCTCCTGTTTGGACGAATGTTCCAAGTAAGTGTTTCGTATCGATACCGGAGTATAAACTTATCTATGCCGCAGACCTTATGTTCCTGAATAACTTGTATTACAATATTTCATTACGACAAATCAAAACGGGTCGTTTTAGGCTTTAGAGCTGAAAAAGTTGAGCTTGTCTGAACGTTGGTGATAAACGAATCATAATGAAAATGTGGGCACTCATAAATTACCACCAGTTTTTATTTAGAATTTTCAGTATATTATCTCAATTAGCAATTGCAAATGTTTATATTAAGTGAATGTCTTATTAACAACCTCAACTACTACGAAAACATCGTCTATTGAAGTTAACTGCCTTAACTGATTGCCTAACACATGCTTGATTATTTTGTCTTTATTAACATGATAATACATTTTGTTACAGCGACAAAGACGTTAAATTCCGACCAGGTATCGCATCTTGACATTCTGTTCTCGATATACTATACTGACGCGGAGGGAGAAACTTTGGCCTATAACTATTCAATTGTTCCAGATCAACCAACTCTACCTTTGTTTGAATTCGACCCCACTGGGAATTATCACAGTATGTTTGTTATATTTTATTTAAAAAAATATTTATCGGAGTTTTATTTTACCCCCAAGTACCATTTAAATCAATTATAACGTGAATTATAATCACATGGTCCAATGGATTAGCTGAAAAAAAATCGCCAAGCAGCCTTTGTCAAACCATCAAGTGGAGCGATCTCTGCTCTGGAGTGAGGTAAATTTAGAGAGAAAAGCGTTTATTATTAATTTTGATTTGGTGTTTTAAGTCACTTCGACATAACCAACCCTACTAAGACTTACAGTCACATTTCCAGACAACAGGTTGACCAACCAGAATTACATGTTACACGTCACGCTGATCGCTGCGAAAATTTACATGTACGTGTACATGCCCTCTTTTACCCCGGGTTCTGAAACAAAAATCACCGAAAAAACGTATGTACTATATAACGGTGATGTCGGGTGCAAGGCCATTTGTGCCAACCGATGTCTAACATAAAAAACTACTAGTATGTGCACACTGCAGGACATCATTTTGTTAATTGGAGTTAGCAAAACCAAAGCAGTCATCGACGTTATACACGACGGTATTTAGAATAGTAAATGCGGCTTTGTTATTAAATGAAACCGATGCTGCGATGCTGCGATGCTGCACGCTTTAAACGTGTATAGTTGCAATAGCTTGATCTAGGATATAGAACATTATAATTTATGTTATAAATCACTGTTCTGGTTTGGATTGAACTTTAATCTTATGAACATCATATTTCCTGCATTACGGAACAGTCAAATTAAACAGACGTTTCGGTAATTGTTTGCCGACTATTTGACTTTGACTATTTTTCTTAGATTCTCCCGCCAACATTACGGCTCTAAAGTTCTTTTGGGATCAACTAAACAGTTCATATGCCTTAGACTTTTGTGGCACTGAAAGGCGAAACATGGTTTGTTCAGATTTAACTCTAGAAGTCCAAGGTAAGAATGAAAACGTAAAATTCACTGTGTGACAGATCGGGGGCCTTATTCACAAACGTTGTAAGTCTAATGCTCAAACTTAGACTTAACATTTCAAATGTTCTATTCGCTCTGATGGTGTAATATGCTCCGATTTTGATAAAAATGGGTATACATTTTCAGTGGGTAGCAACAAATAATCCGACAAAAGTTAACATAGTTAAATATAATGACAAACAAATGACAGTGGTTATGAATGTTGTCAATTTCGAGTCTAAGTTTGACGTTCAGTCTTACACTACACTATTGGTGAATAAGGCGGATGAACCGGAACACATGTATTCATTATCTCCTTCGATAGAGGGAAATTTCGTTGATAGGGGTCATACTCTTAGGTACTTGTAAATGAATCATTAATGTATATCTTTTTATACAGTATTTTTTGTTAGTGTGATTACTATATATACTCGATCGAAGCCAGAAAACAGAAATTCAGATATGTGTGTGAAGTTAGCAGCCAGTTGCCAGTTGCCAGTTGCCAATTCAGCTTTTTGAATCGGCAACTGGCAACTGTCAGCTAACTTCACAACCCAGCAGCCGATTCGTCGATTTCGAAAGTTGAATCGGCAACTGGCAACTGTCAGCCAGCTGACGATTCAAATTTCACAGTAGACTCGAATTGGCAACTGGCAACTGTCAGCCAGCTGACGATTCAAATCTTTCGGGAAAATCGAATTGGCAACTGGCAACTGTCAGCCAGCTGACGATTCAAATTTCATTGTAGACTCGAATTGGCAACTGGCAACTGTCAGCCAGCTGACGATTCAAATCTTTCGGGAAAATCGAATTGGCAACTGGCAACTGTCAGCCAGCTGACGATTCAAATTTCATTGTAGACTCGGATTGGCAACTGGCAACTGTCAGCCAGCTGACGATTCAAATCTTTCGGGAAAATCGAATTGGCAACTGGCAACTGTCAGCCAGCTGACGATTCAAATTTCATTGTAGACTCGAATTGGCAACTGGCAACTGTCAGCCAGCTGACGATTCAAATCTTTCGGGAAAATCGAATTGGCAACTGGCAACTGTCAGCCAGCTGACGATTAAAATTTCACTGTAGACTCGAATTGGCAACTGGCAACTGTCAGCCAGCTGACAATTCGAAAAAAAATATTTTTTTTGAAAAAATCGAATTGGCAACTGGCAACTGTCAGCCAGCTGACAATTCGAAAAAAAAAAATTTCTCAGAAAATCGAATTGGCAACTGGCAACTGTCAGCCAGCTGACAATTCGAAAAAAATATTATTTTTTTGTGAAAAATCGAATTGGCAACTGGCAACTGTCAGCCAGCTGACAATTCGAAAAAAAATATTTTTTTGTGAAAAATCGAATTGGCAACTGGCAACTGTCAGCCAGCTGACAATTCGAAAAAAAACATTTTTTTTCAGAAAATCGAATTGGCAACTGGCAACTGTCAGCCAGCTGACAATTCGAAAAAAAATATTTTTTTTCAGAAACTCGAATTGGCAACTGGCAACTGTCAGCCAGCTGACAATTCGAAAAAAAAATTTTTTTTGTGAAAAATCGAATTGGCAACTGGCAACTGTCAGCCAGCTGACAATTCGAAAAAAATATTTTTTTTCAGAAAATCGAATTGGCAACTGGCAACTGTCAGCCAGCTGACAATTCGAAAAAAAATAATTTTTCTCAGAAAATCGAATTGGCAACTGGCAACTGTCAGCCAGCTGACGATTCAAATTTCATTGTAGACTCGAATTGGCAACTGGCAACTGTCAGCCAGCTGACGATTCAAATCTTTCGGGAAAATCGAATTGGCAACTGGCAACTGTCAGCCAGCTGACGATTCAAATTTCACTGTAGACTCGAATTGGCAACTGGCAACTGTCAGCCAGCTGACAATTCGAAAAAAAATATTTTTTTGTGAAAAATCGAATTGGCAACTGGCAACTGTCAGCCAGCTGACAATTCGAAAAAAAAAAAAATTTCTCAGAAAATCGAATTGGCAACTGGCAACTGTCAGCCAGCTGACAATTCGAAAAAAATATTTTTTTTGTGAAAAATCGAATTGGCAACTGGCAACTGTCAGCCAGCTGACAATTCGAAAAAAAAATATTTTTTTGTGAAAAATCGAATTGGCAACTGGCAACTGTCAGCCAGCTGACAATTCGAAAAAAAAAAAAAAATTCAGAAAATCGAATTGGCAACTGGCAACTGTCAGCCAGCTGACAATTCGAAAAAAAATATTTTTTTTCAGAAAATCGAATTGGCAACTGGCAACTGTCAGCCAGCTGACAATTCGAAAAAAAATATTTTTTTTCAGAAAATCGAATTGGCAACTGGCAACTGTCAGCCAGCTGACAATTCGAAAAAAAATTTTTTTTTGTGAAAAATCGAATTGGCAACTGGCAACTGTCAACCAGCTGACAATTCGAAAAAAATATTTTTTTTCAGAAAATCGAATTGGCAACTGGCAACTGTCAGCCAGCTGACAATTCGAAAAAAATTTATTTTTCTCAGAAAATCGAATTGGCAACTGGCAACTGTCAGCCAGCTGACAATTCGAAAAAAAATATTTTTTTTTTTCATAAAATCGAATTGGCAACTGGCAACTGTCAGCCAGCTGACAATTCGAAAAAAAAAATTTTTTGTGAAAAATCGAATTGGCAACTGGCAACTGTCAGCCAGCTGACAATTCGAAAAAAAAAATTTTTTGTGAAAAATCGAATTGGCAACTGGCAACTGTCAGCCAGCTGACAATTCGAAAAAAAATTATTTTTCTCAGAAAATCGAATTGGCAACTGGCAACTGTCAGCCAGCTGACAATTCGAAAAAAAAATATTTTTTTTCAGAAATCGAATTGGCAACTGGCAACTGTCAGCCAGCTGACAATTCGAAAAAAAATTTTTTTTTGTGAAAAAATCGAATTGGCAACTGGCAACTGTCAGCCAGCTGACAATTCGAAAAAAAAAATTTTTTTGTGAAAAATCGAATTGGCAACTGGCAACTGTCAGCCAGCTATCAATTCGAAAAAAATATTTTTTTGTGAAAAATCGAATTGGCAACTGGCAACTGTCAGCCAGCTGACAATTCGAAAAAAAAAATTTTTTGTGAAAAATCGAATTGGCAACTGGCAACTGTCAGCCAGCTGACAATTCGAAAAAAAAATTTTTTTTGTGAAAAATCGAATTGGCAACTGGCAACTGGCAGCCAGCAGCCGATTCAAATTTCACTCCAAAATCGAATTGGCACATGGCAATTCAAATTTCACGGTCGATACTCCCAGCTACTTTGGTCTGGAAAAAGCTACCTATAATCTCCGTGGTCTCAGCATAATAGGTCATTATCAGCAACACCATGTAATTCATACCAATAAACTGACTCATTAAAAGTGTGCAGGGCGTAGTTGGGCTACGCAAATACGCAAGATACGTACGCAGTTGGAATAACTGACAAAATTAAAGTGATATAAAAAGCAATAAAATGCCATGCCTGGTGAGGCATGTTTTACATGTGATAATATGTGATTTATATAGACAACTCTATCTGCCTGTATTCGAACAATCGACCCCCTTCCAATGCAAACGCTCAAATCACCCGACCACAGGCGAGGTATACAAGTGCGGTTTCAGTGCATGAACCTGTCGGGTATATACACTTTCTATCACATGGACTGATCACTAGGTACATAAATAGGCCTACATTTTCTCTATCTCCAGTACCGGTTAGTTTCAAGCATGTCATTTAAACATAAATCAGCGGGAATCATTTCTTTTATACAGCAATGATACATGCCGGAGTCGGAGAAACACACATGAAAGCGCTCTCGTGTCTACAATGGGCAGCAATGATACATGCCGGAGTCGGAGAAACACACATGAAAGCGCCCCCGTGTCTACAATGGGATTGCCTACAATATCATACATATTAGTACAAATTAAAATTCCATGACCATATAGAGCAAGGACATGTATTAAACAATTACCTAAAACCGACACTTTACGCATCCATAGTTATACGCAGTGCAACCTATGCACATTTAGCAACTCTAGTATGAGCATTATCATATATCGCAGAAGCTGTCTCTCACTATAATATATCTCTTACCTACATACAGCAACAGCATCTGAATGACCAACAACATGTGTGTTTCCGATTAGTTGTCGTCCGAGAGGTGTTACTGTATATAATATAATGAGCTGGTACAAACTTTATATTGTAATTATTTCTATAATGCAACAGCTACGAGTAGATAGCTAGCTTTTATTCAGACATTCTACAAACATATATAATAATATGAACTTGTCATAGAATCCATCATTGTGTATGGTACGGAGTCTGGTTAGTGCCAAATGAATGATCGTGCCTCGCATCAAGAGGGCGAGGGGCGAGACGCGAAAATCGGTCGACACACGAAGCAAGGCGCGATATTCAAACACGAGATCTCGCTCTGTCACAGTATCAAAACCACGACATTTCGCGGTAAAATAGCGTGTCTCTCTTGTCGTGTCGCGCGATTTTCGCATGTTGCTTTGTGTTTCGCACGATATAACATCGCCCGATTGTTGCAGTCGCATAAAATGTTCCAACCGTGAGACAGGACACACGAAGCGAGGCAAGAGAATCGCGCGATACACGAAGTGAGGCGCGGCATTATGTCACGCAAATATCAGTGTTAAAGTAATTTTCACCACTATATGTCCTAGCAAACAATAAAACTTGGTATAATAAAAAGGAGCATACTGAGGCAACCAGGCTCTTTGACCCTGGAAGACCGGGTATGTAGATGTAGGCAGGCTGAAGGGAGTCGAACTATACCATCACTAGGCCCCTATCTTGGGGCTGAAAGAGGGGCAAGATCCCCAAAATAGCTACTAAAGCGGTATGCAATTGGCGACTTTGGATGGATTCGGGCCCGTGAACAGCCCAAACCATGCTGTGTGACCCCATCGAGTCGAACGAGACCCATCCGCACGTACCTATCTTGGGGCTGATAGGGGCTAGAGGACCTGATCCCTTGGTGCCTGTAACAGCAGTGTATTAAACGTTGTTTAGGGCCGGTTTCGGGCCCGAACATAGTCCAAACCAGGCTCTGTGACCCCGGAAGACTGGGTATGTAGATAAAAGTCAGGCTGACGGCAGTCGAACACGATCGTCGCTAGGCCCCTATCTTGGGACTGAAAGGATGGCCAGATCCCCGAAATTAGACAAAATAGCAGTAAACCATAGGCGACTTGTGATGGGTTCGAGTCCGTATGCAGTTATCACATAACGGGAACAGTATAATAACTGAAATAATACCGGGGAAATCGTGACAAGTTGTATAACTTACGAAAATCTAAAACTGGCAAATAAACGGTACAGTGTGAATGGAGTTGGGTGTATATACAGTATCAGAAAAAGTGACCGGAAAGCCAAAGGGTTACTAACAGACGCTAGATGATTGACAGTTTGAAAGATTTTTTAACTCTAGACTATAAAAATAGAGTTTCCTCTTGTTGCTATATGAGCGTAAAACTGTGTGAATATTTAATTTGTTAAACCAATGACAGAATAAACTGCATATGATGTTACGATTTGTTTAATACTCACGGCAATAAATTATATAAACTGTAATTAAAAATAATCCGAATAATAGAAAACCAACAAGACTCAATCAAGGATGAAGGTCAACTTTTTATACAAATTCCCGGAAGTATCTAGCTAGTGTGGACTCCAAATGATGTAATAAGGTACTACTGTTATGTGAATTTAATGTCGCTATTCTGTAGCATATTAAGTTTGATCTATACATTTCTTTGAAAATTGTTTTTACATGTGTAAACTTTCCGAAACGAAAGTGACGCAATGTTAACGTCGGCATTGGTATAGGTTGACGTCTTGTGAAAAACGTTTCAGGAGATGATTTTTTCTATTTTTTGTATATATTGTAGGTAAGATATATTAGTTTAACATATAAAAGATATCATTTTTTGACGGGCAGATTTTTTGAAATTCCAGAAACTTGCGTAATTTTTGGCGAATCAAAATTGTAAACGACGTCATGTTAAGGATTTAATTGGCGCGTTTTGAAATAAATGTGTTAAATGTACGTGTATATGCACTGATGCGCATTCATCATACGAAGCTAATGCCGAATGTTTGACATAGCTGGTATAATTATAACGATTACCACAGCCGTATTACTATGTAAAGGATTGATCGCACCGTCACGTAAAGACGCGCGTTACATGGCAACTTTAGGACGTCATAGCAACGTCATTATCAAAAATACGGAAGTGTAAAGTTCAAATTTAAATCGGAAATAACTTCAATTTTACAATGATACCAAATTTGTTTATTGACTCTGAGAGTTTTCAATCCACTGGTTCCACCTTAAAAGTGTCCTGAATTGATAAATGAACTGAATTGACTCAATTTGCTCGCAAAATTAAATTAAAATACAAAATTAATCATTTAGAAAACGAATTAATGTGAGATTCAGGTCCGGTAAATAATGCGTTTTTCTAGATCGGTTCGCTCGCACAATTCATTTATTGGTGAATAGTATCAAGTAGAGATCAAGTTTGTGTGATAGATGTAGGCGGTTCAGATAGTATAAATTATGTATATTTCAAAGCTTCATCGCGACAAGTATTTCAAGTTTTACGTAATAATGGTTGTATGCGCTATGCCACTCTCGCGAGCACTGAGTAACATATATTCCATTACAAGAACGGACAGGTCCGCATCCTATCAAGATTCGGTACGATTCATACACTTTGCGACCATTGATGATGTGGTAACAAGGCAAAACGGCTGAGCGCGTGCAAAAGCGACTACAACACACAATCTACCAGGCTCCCATTCGGATGACTAAGGAATGCCCGGATAGACACTTCAGAGCAACGTAATAACTCGGACGAGAGATACGGATAATCTCGGATCAGCAGAGAATGTACTCGCGTATTCCGTGTAACCACCATGCTAGGTCTGGGGACAATCGCACCTCTGCTGTCTTGCTAATTGATAGGCCGGATCTGGTATATGCCGAGAACACGTCAGAGTAAGGACGACTCCAGTTAGTCAATGCAAAAATACCGATGAACTTCATGTTCACGTTCATCGCAAGATTGTTCGTATAGCGTCAGAAGATGAGATGTAGGTGACTAGAGTTTTGTTGTCGTAGATATCCATGTGCAATTACATGCTTAATAAGTTTTTAAAAATTACACATTCAGCCAATTTATAGATACGCAAATCATGCAATAATTATTCAGTCATTAACATATATATATTGTATAAAAGTAGACTTGGGTTTCAAAAATATGAGATTCGTTGGACTTTTGAGTTAGTGTAAATATTGATTTTGAATCACTATAAAACAGCGAAAATGGTCTTAATTCTAAGGCGGTTGGATTATTGAGGTTGTCCTAATGCAAAGTTTAATTCAACGTGATTGAATTGTTTCAATGTATTATTATGACTTTAGGATTGTATTATTATTTCTAATAATATGTTGATGTTTTCAAAATATCAAATGTATACACTAAATACAAAATGTAGATGTCAAGTCAATTACCTATGATCAAATCTGTTGATAAGTTTGTAATATATTTAATTCTTTTACCACAGTATACTAACAACCTCGCATCTCTTAAGAGTTGCAAACAATAAGCCCCCCCCATCCACGAGACGATCAGCAATATAGCCAGTCGAGTACCGTCAGAGTCGACACGGAAAGACGGGCCGGAGTATAGGCAGCCCATCACTCAGTTAGCTAGCCAGCTACCCAACCGTTAAATAGCGAACACATGCGTCGCGAAAAAAACACATGACCGGTAGGTAGTGGCGAAGTTTGGCGTACCGTCTCGGCTGGCTAGCTAGCTAGTCGTTAAGTAGCGAGCACATGCATCACAAAATAAACTCAGTCGGCATTCGGACGTACAGTCAATTGAACACACATAGAGGGAAAGCGCGAGACATCAAAAGCTCACGACAGAAACCCGAACGCTACATGTGTTAGGATGGACGCCGATGACAGCTCAATCTGGTCGGCAAGTGGTTTACCCGGGGTAGGGACGTTGTGCCCATAACGGAGCGCGGCTTTTGAGCTGCCCGGTGCGAGGGTTGGATAAGAATGGAAACCCCACCGAGAAAACTGACTGTCGAAGCTAGGTTTATAGACCAACTCGATGGCAGATTTTTCACATCCAAGCTAACCTGTTGAACAAACTTGAAAGCATTGAAAGAGCTTTCTAACGCACCCAAACTTGGCCGGTTCGGGGCTAATGGGAAGAAATTTTCCCCGAGGGGAAATTTTGAAGGGCTTGGTAGAAGGGAAATTCCGCCGTTAAACAGCCTTCAGAAGCTCGGCCGTTAGACGCTCAATGACAGTTTTTGTTCAAAGGCAAGCTAGCCGGTTGAGTTTGGTGTTAAATGAACGAGCACGAAAGAGCTTTCCAACGCACCAAAACTTGTTAGGATCGGAGCACATGGGAAAACGTTTTTTCCGGGTTGAAATTTTGAAGGGCTTGGTAAAAGGGAAATCTCGCCGATAAAGCCGAGCACTGAAAATCGGCAGTTTCAAACTTCATCATCTTTATGACTGTATAATTTCATTTTAAAAAATCGTTTTTATTGTTAATGTCAATGCTTTTAAAGGGTCTGTAGACTGGTCCGTGATGGCATTTCCAAAAAGTTAATGCTTCGGTCACTTCCACTACTCGACCGTCCCTCCACTGTCACTCACTGAGATAATTTTAATGATCGTTTCATCCGTGCGTTTGAGTGGGTATCCGATCTAACTAGAAAATGGTATTCGCAACGGTAAGTGTCGCTGGAGTTGACTCGACTGAGTGGGATTTCTCAAGTGGGCGAAACGGTCACTTGACAGTGACTCCAGCTACAATCAACTAAGGTTATGTGAATACCGATTTAGCGCACGAACGTTGGACTAATAAAGTTATTGTATTTTCAAAATAAATAAACCAACGAACCCTTTTGAAAGAATGTGTTGAAACCATCAATGCATATTTTGTAACATGCATTTTGTAATATTTTGTAATCATTAAGTATATTTTTGAACAAATAAAGTTAAGTTGCAGTACAGTCTGAAATACGTGGAATTTAAATTTAGTAGTTTCACTGCGATGTTAATAAATTGCATGCTGCATTGTATTCGTGTGAATAATACATGTATAAGGAATACGAATACAGAAATGCATGTATATTCATATATTGATTTTAATAATTGCTTTTTAATTCCGTGAATATAACAGAAATAGTTTTATTAAAATAAAAACGTGGTCATCTGTAACACAACCATGTATGTTATTTACTATGTTGCAAAATTAAAATTTGCCTTTGTTAAAATCATGCAAATGCACCGAATCCCCCCAAAACACATTGAATAATTAAACATGTATTGTTTACACAGTGTACTATCTTATGCTACGGTCACATTTGCCCTACAAGCTCCGTACGAGTTGATTTTGCTGAACTCGCACGACGTCCGTACGGAGTCCGTACGGTGCTCGTAAGGATATTGATACTCGTACGAGTGTCTTACGGATTTTTTCGACTCGTAGAGGTCTCGGCGACATGGTAAAACATTTTCACCGAGCTCCCGAGTTGTCTACGAGCTGTCTACGAGCTCGTATATATTTTGAGTCAGGCGTATTTCGCACGGGACACTAACGGTCAACGGCATAGGATTAGATAGTGAACAGTATGACAGCAGTTATGTCAACAATGTTAAATGTTATGTGTATGCAACAATATGTTATAGACAATATATTGAAATTTCGACACATTTTTCAATATCGAGTTGATGATACATGTGTTTAACTGCTATTGTGTCAATGCTGCATCTGTACCCAGTATCTAAGATCCGGTACAAAGATAATTAAGTATAACGTATCGATTAAAAAAACAACAACATTAATTAGGTAATGAAATCCAAATTTAATACACAATTATAATTATGCCCTTCAATTTTAACATCTGCTATGTTTTGAATATATAAAACAAATATTTAGTGTAATGATTAGTATTTTTATACAAAAAGCTGAGGGGGAAAGAATGATTGGTTAGCATATCCAGAACGAAATACAGTTGCCAGTTGCCAATTCGATTTTCTGAAAAAAATTTTTTTTTTCGAATTGTCAGCTGGCTGACAGTTGCCAGTTGCCAATTCGATTTTTCACAAAAAATATTTTTTTTCGAATTGTCAGCTGGCTGACAGTTGCCAGTTGCCAATTCGATTTTTCACAAAAAAATATTTTTTTTTCGAATTGTCAGCTGGCTGACAGTTGCCAGTTGCCAATTCGATTTTTCACAAAAAAATTTTTTTTTTCGAATTGTCAGCTGGCTGACAGTTGCCAGTTGCCAATTCGATTTTCTGAAAAAAATAATTTTTTTTCGAATTGTCAGCTGGCTGACAGTTGCCAGTTGCCAATTCGATTTTTCACAAAAAAAAAATTTTTTTCGAATTGTCAGCTGGCTGACAGTTGCCAGTTGCCAATTCGATTTTCTGAAAAAAAATTTTTTTTTTCGAATTGTCAGCTGGCTGACAGTTGCCAGTTGCCAATTCGATTTTTCACAAAAAAAATTTTTTTTTTCGAATTGTCAGCTGGCTGACAGTTGCCAGTTGCCAATTCGATTTTTCACAAAAAAATATTTTTTTTCGAATTGTCAGCTGGCTGACAGTTGCCAGTTGCCAATTCGATTTTATGAAAAAAAAATTTTTTTTTTTCGAATTGTCAGCTGGCTGACAGTTGCCAGTTGCCAATTCGATTTTCTGAAAAAAAAATTTTTTTTTCGAATTGTCAGCTGGCTGACAGTTGCCAGTTGCCAATTCGATTTTTCACAAAAAAAATATTTTTTTTCGAATTGTCAGCTGGCTGACAGTTGCCAGTTGCCAATTCGATTTTCAAAAAAAATAAAAAAAATTTCGAATTGTCAGCTGGCTGACAGTTGCCAGTTGCCAATTCGATTTTTCACAAAAAAAAATATTTTTTTTCGAATTGTCAGCTGGCTGACAGTTGCCAGTTGCCAGTTCGATTTTCTGAAAAAAATTTTTTTTTTCGAATTGTCAGCTGGCTGACAGTTGCCAGTTGCCAATTCGATTTTTCACAAAAAAATATTTTTTTTTCGAATTGTCAGCTGGCTGACAGTTGCCAGTTGCCAATTCGATTTTTCACAAAAAAATATTTTTTTTCGAATTGTCAGCTGGCTGACAGTTGCCAGTTGCCAATTCGATTTTTCACAAAAAAATATTTTTTTTTTCGAATTGTCAGCTGGCTGACAGTTGCCAGTTGCCAATTCGATTTTTCACAAAAAATATTTTTTTTTCGAATTGTCAGCTGGCTGACAGTTGCCAGTTGCCAATTCGATTTTTCACAAAAAAGTATTTTTTTTTCGAATTGTCAGCTGGCTGACAGTTGCCAGTTGCCAATTCGATTTTTCACTTTTTTTTCGAATTGTCAGCTGGCTGACAGTTGCCAGTTGCCAATTCGATTTTTCACAAAAAATATTTTTTTTTCGAATTGTCAGCTGGCTGACAGTTGCCAGTTGCCAATTCGATTTTCCCGAAAATTTTGAATCGTCAGCTGGCTGACAGTTGCCAGTTGCCAATTCGAGTCTACAGTGAAATTTGAATCGTCAGCTGGCTGACAGTTGCCAGTTGCCAATTCGAGTCTACAGTGAAATTTGAATCGTCAGCTGGCTGACAGTTGCCAGTTGCCAATTCGATTTTCCCGAAAGATTTGAATCGTCAGCTGGCTGACAGTTGCCAGTTGCCAATTCGATTTTTCACAAAAAAATATTTTTTTTTTCGAATTGTCAGCTGGCTGACAGTTGCCAGTTGCCAATTCGATTTTTCACAAAAAATATTTTTTTTTCGAATTGTCAGCTGGCTGACAGTTGCCAGTTGCCAATTCGATTTTTCACAAAAAAGTATTTTTTTTTCGAATTGTCAGCTGGCTGACAGTTGCCAGTTGCCAATTCGATTTTTCACTTTTTTTTTCGAATTGTCAGCTGGCTGACAGTTGCCAGTTGCCAATTCGATTTTTCACAAAAAATATTTTTTTTTCGAATTGTCAGCTGGCTGACAGTTGCCAGTTGCCAATTCGATTTTCCCGAAAATTTTGAATCGTCAGCTGGCTGACAGTTGCCAGTTGCCAATTCGAGTCTACAGTGAAATTTGAATCGTCAGCTGGCTGACAGTTGCCAGTTGCCAATTCGAGTCTACAGTGAAATTTGAATCGTCAGCTGGCTGACAGTTGCCAGTTGCCAATTCGATTTTCCCGAAAGATTTGAATCGTCAGCTGGCTGACAGTTGCCAGTTGCCGATTCAACTTTCGAAATCGACGAATCGGCTGCTGGGTTGTGAAGTTGGCTGACAGTTGCCGGTTGCCGATTCAAAAGGTTGAATTGGCAACTGGCAACTGGCAACTGGCTGCTAACTTCACACACATAATTCAGATAGGCAATTTAATGTTCCTGTACCGCTATGGAAAATGCTAATGCTACACATTCCGGGTAAAGCAAATCGTTTAGCAGTCATACTATCACGAATATTTCAAATTTGACATTTTTTCGTCAACTAATATTGTCACATGATATCACAATAATCTAAAATGGATTGGCTTTCTTTAATGATTTCTACATGTGTATTGTAATAAGCGATATTGAATACTTTAAAAGTATCAAACATTTTGAACAAAAATAGAAAAAAATCTATATCCAAGTACATACATATAATTTACTTTGAGTACGACAAAATGCATTCGACTGACTTATGAAACTAAATCATTTGCAGAATATTGTGGCCCAACACCGTCATGTAATGACGACGCAGTTACGGTGACAGATCAGTTCAGTATTGGTGGTGAGCTGCTGGTGATAGATCTGAATGATGCACCAGCGGGACTGAGTTATACGAACATTAATTATGTGGTAATATCTGCAACATCTGGTTTGTTCACCGTAGACCCAACTACAGGTAAGTGGTGAAATGGTACATGCGAACAACTTTGCAATTTATAAACATTTAACACCTTCAATTTATATATATATTACTGTTATCATACCCAAATTCAAATAGTTGATGTATACCCATATGTCACAAAATCGTGGTTCTATTAATTCTGTTTGTTTGTTCCTTCAAATTTTTCTCGTTAGTTAATGTGTTTTTCATTTTCACGATTCTTCTTAATAACACCCCTCTGTGGTTAGTCAAAGAAGAATCGCTTAAGTAAGATTTTGCGGAAGTACTAAAAAGATAGGATATTTAATAAATTGAGTTTATCCGATGAGAAATCTAAATTAAATTTAAATGATTCCCAATGCACGTATGACACTTACAGATTCTAATTGTAACTTGAGATTCATCTGACTTCTCAGAAACAAATATGTAATGACCAGCGAACATTGACATTCAAAAGCAGCATGTATAGCATTGAAATTGACCTAGGTGCTCCACTTAGAAATTATACGTTTACAAACATTACAGGTAGCGTCACAGCCGCGGGGTCATTAGCTGTGAATAATCCACCTAACACACAGACGCATGTTCTTAAGGCAAACGTTTACGACACAGAAGCATGTGAATACGGGGCTTGTACTTTGACCATTACTGTTAACTTTACAAATTTTGTAAGTTATCTTATATTCTTAGTGTTTGTATCACTATTTTATTAAATACGTATTTGGCAATTAATTTCTCTGCATTTTCTTTTGGCATATAGAATAGCAAATTGAGTCATTGTCAGGTATTTAATTGCTATTTGAACTTCAACACAAATGTATGTAGATAAAATAACAACATCCTATGATTACCTGGTCTGCTGAAAACGGGATATTCAATGCGATTCAGTTTAATGTACTATCGATATATGTATAATAAATGTACGAACTTAGTTTGGACTTGGGCATATCGTTTTTTCGTCAGGTTATGTGTTGGCATTGTGCAGTGTATTTTAGATTATGTCTTCTTTTTTGAGCTTGGCTGGTTAAGTTGAGTGCTTCCTCCCCTGTCTGATTGCCGCATATATTTTACTTCAAACATTATAAACCGATGTGTTTTTGCAAACTCTCAATTGAATACTAGAATATGTTTCATATCATTAAGGATATATCTATTACCAACATGGACAATGTGCTAGTTGTTCTACACGAGGACCATGAAACGGAAGTGACGTTACACACCATCTTGACGTCAGACGCCAGTGCAGTAGATGACGTCACGTGTTACCTAGATACCGCGAATTCAGTTCCTGATACGGATATATTTACTGTAGAAGAGACGGATTATGGTAGTAATGGTATGCCATATTCTCTCCGTATACAGGGTGTTTCATAACCTGTCCCAATAACAAACGAATGACATGAGAAAATGTTTGGTCTCATCTGACATTTTCATATACAAGTAGGCCTAAGATCAAGCATTCTCTCATTGTTCTGTAGTGTTATGGAGACAGTTATGACGAAACATCCTCTAACCGTTCTACGTTTATTTTCAAAGACACTAGAGCAAGGTGTGTGGTTTAACCAAAAAATACTCATTAATATATAAGTACTAGATCTAGTATATTTGTACATTATGTCTCTTTCGACTTGTACTTTACCTTCTTAGAAAACCGTATGCTGTCAAAGGTACAACCACACATTAGAAATTGCCTCAAGTGTTCTGTAAAATATCGAAGTTGAACTACTTTCTCAGTAAATATACAAACGGTGCATGTCCCTACACGGCGGTTTCATATGCTTAATATTTAGTTCGTGGGACTAAATTGTTCAGAATTCAGAATTTTAAATGGCATTATTGGATTCTTTTAGTGATCAGGGTACTTTTTATCAAAGTTTTTTATTATAAAAATCGTTACCTTAAGCTCAAATTTAAATTCTTTATAATTCTTTATCAACTGCAATGTCGAAACATATAATTTTAGAATAAGTTCATTACACAAATATAATATTAGTATTACAGCTCCATTTACCACACTTTATAGTTTTAAAAGTATAATGAAGAATTTCAATTTGGTCGTACGTTTAAGATTTCCATAAGTGCTTTGATGAAGCAGTACCCTAGACCATATAAAAAGGATGTATAATAAATACCAATAAAACTGTAAAACTGTATAATAAATACATCCAAGTATGTATATGAATTTCAGTGTATCAGATAATCAGCAGAGAGTTACCAGGATTTGACTACGCTGTGAGCTCACAGTATCTGATAGTTGTGATTTGTGAAGATAATTATGGCTCCACTGTTTCTGGAAACATGACAGTCAACATTACAGAAAACCAGCAGCCCACCATTGACAATCTTGCTTGTAAATATATACGCTTGTTATTATTTTTGTTCCATATTTTCAGTAAGCTTTCATTCTATTCATTCTCTTCCATCTAATGGATTCATAGCAGGGGTCTTATATACCAACATTGAACGACTGAAATTCGTATGAGACTTAATATCAAAAACATTTAGATTCACTGCCATTTCTTTGCAAATTAGATTTATCTGTGTGAACTTTTATCTGATTATGTGTTGCTATCCCCTAAACATTTATACCCATATATCAAAATTGGTACATTTATAACAACATTAGAGCGAATAGAATATTTGATAATGTAAAGTCTGCGTTTTAGACATACAACGTTTGTGAATAAGGCCTCGGCATGACTTTGAAGTACATGGTCTATTTCTGGTTTACCGTATATTCATTGTATTTTGAATTTATAAGGTTTTATGGAATTCGCAGATAATTGTGTAGATTTGATATTTCCATGACGTCACTACGTATGACTTCTAAAACATTGCAGGTAAGTATTTCACACATGATGTTAGCAACATTGTATCTATTCTGTTTGGTAAAACATTGTTAGCTTATTGTATTTATTATGTTCTGTATTATCAATTGTTTCATGTTGATTTTCAGCTGGAGACTTGATCGTTGTTGATCCTATGACGTATTTTTATGGAGCTGTTATATTCACACTAGATACATCAGATGTTGAAGGAGACCATCTGGACTATTCTTGTTCTGTCGATAATTCATTTGTACCACTGGAGTGTCTTACAGGTAAATTTCCCATTTTAGAACTGTGTTTTTTATACTATCATTGTTTGTTTTTGACGTTATACTGTTGTCTTTCCAGGTATTGTCCGCCATATTGGTATGTTGAAGTTTAGAGTAATCAAGTAATAAACCATAAATGGTTGAACTACGAAAATTTCATAAACTTAGTAATATAGGGTTCCTTCCTAGGCCAAATACGTGTATAAAATGATATGATGCAAGGCTTAACAATCATCGCGTGTAATGCATGGAAATTGAAATCCTTTAATAAAGGTTGGTAGATATTGGGCACTACATTAAGTTCATACTGTTTGTATTTGAACACAAATTTAACTATACGATGGTATTTTTTTTAAAAATCAAATGAGCGCAATTTTAGTGATCCGATAAGCATATGCGCCTTTCAATGATCAGCTGTGTCTGTTCAAGCTGCCTCGCCTCTTTATCAAACTTTATCTCCATGCATGTTCTTGTTTAGTAGCCTCTAATTTTTTATATAAATTATGTTTCTCATGTTTGCATGTTTTGTATGTTCCGCTCTGTTCTATCTGTTATTATCCTTGTTTATGAAGCGGAATGACTGAATATAGTTGTAATTTGTGTGTTGAATATATTATTTTTGCTGCAGATGGTGTTGTGTCATTGAGGAGGAATGTACGTGTACCGGACGAGGACGGGGAGATTTACAATATAACCATGTGTATAAACGAACCCATACACAACCATACCTTGTGTGAAACTCTAAGTGTTAATTTTACATGTGAGTAATTGATATAATTAACATGTTAATAATTATTATGAGCTTACCTACAGCATAGGCCGTTTTGTGCCCGAGAGCAAGACTTTCCCATTTTTTTTTAGAAATCATCCCGACTTTCATTCTCCTGTGCCTCTATCATATTATACATCTCATATTTGTTATAGGGCATCCTTAAATATAAACACATGTCTATTGATTGTACGTCTAGACGCGTTTGTCAGAACCATTAATTTTATCAATCTTGATAAAGACGTTTAAAATATTGTTAAAGGATGAGCGTTCAATTGCTTGTTTAGGACATGGATATTTAAAGCCGGCCGATGGCTAAACAATCCTCTAATAATTATATTGAAGATAATTTATATAAACACTTTAAACCAATTTTATGTTGGAACTATGTTCTTGTGGTTGTCTGGTGAGATGGTTGGGACTTTCTAGTTTATAGTCAGTCCATTCAGCGTGATTGACAATGTACTTACATGTTACTAAAGTAAAGTTTGCCAGATCAATCGACCGCCGTATATGGAAAACAATTGTTGACAAATAGAGCTAAACACAACAAAACTAGTTGGTACGATGACAAATAAGCATTCTGTAGATTGGAAATTGAAACCTTAGCGGGTGGTCTGTTTTCTTCTTCATGTGTGTCTCTTGTTTGTGCCGGTCATGTTCAGTTGTCAAAATGTTTCTTTTGAGTATCAACTTCACTGTCTGATTTGTTTGTATTGTTTTTGAATACTATTAAGACATACAACCTGAGAAACGACATAGTTTAGAGCGTTTTAATAGGTTGAATCAGTGATCGGTTTTCATTATTTCTTATCATTTCAAAGCTTCTAAAACAAATCCTGTGATAGACAATCTTCCTGCAAGTGTTGATATAGCAGAGAATGCTACTGTTGGAAGTTTTATATTCAACGTAACAGTGGATGATCCTGATATAGGTGATATACATATCTTCACCATGACAGCCTACCCAGCCGGTACTACAGAATTTACCTTTGACAGAAATGGTAAGTGAATTGTCTTTTAAATTATATGTTTTAGAATGATAATGCAGATGTCTACAGAAACAGCAGAGCTCGTAAAAAGGCACAAGAATGAACACAAAAACATTACAAGCACAGAAACCGAGTCCCAACTATTTGATATAATTTCAAGTATCATGGAGAGGTGTACATACTTCGTCCGATTTGAAAGTTTCAATGTCATATTTAAGAACGTGTTCGTTTTCAGAGGGTGTTTTGACGTTAAAAAGGGAGTTAGATTATGAAACAGAAAACAGCTATTCGTTTGTGATCAGTGTGAAGGATACGTATTTACCGGGACTAGAAGAGAAGATATTGACTGTAAATGTGACGGACGTGAACGAGGTGCCAACACTGCAGCTCACTCAGACCACATTCAATACGCATGAAGAAAATGTAAATACAATTAACTATTAATTGGACTTAAAATATGTGAATTTAAGTAAATTAATGATGCTTGGCCATCAAAAAAGAATTTTTTTCTTGTTCATTTTTATGTCTGTCGTTATGCCATGTGTGGGTTGTTTTCTTTTGTATGTTCTTCTTTGGTGTCATTCAAGCGCTTCTATTTCGGTTGAGTGCTGGTTATCTGTTGTATTAATTCAGTAGTCAATATGGACCGCAGTGTGGTATTGTTATACATGTAATGTCTTTCCAGTAATCGGCATCACATAACCATTTTCTTTTTCTTCTTATTGCAGGCTACGTTCCAAATAGCGACCATCCCCTACACGTGTACGGACCCTGATTTCGGACAGAACATGACACTAACTATCACAGCCGGTACATACGCTAGCTACTTCATGTTGAATGATTCCAGTATACTCTCGTTTGCTCAAGATTGGGATTTTGAAGCTGCTGGAAGTCTTCCGAGTTCAACATCTTTAGAACTGACATGTGACGATGGAAATGGATTGGATGACGTGGCAAATATAGTTATAAACATCGATAGGGTGAATGAATTTGCTCCGGTCTTAAACACTGAAGCTGAAAATATCACAATCTATAACAACCAAACATTATTGGCTTCTCTTCTGACTGTTACTGCAACAGATGATGACCATGGTCATGATGGGATATTTGGCTTTCAAATTGTTGGTGATGGTCAAGGTGTGAGATACTTCACAATGCGAGGCTCCGGTGATACTTCAGATCTCTTCATAAAAAATTATATTAACTGGAACTACAACTACACTTTTGTCCTCAATATCGAAGTTTCTGATCTTGAGAACGAGGCTCTGACGTCATCAGTTTACGTCACAGTGACGTATATTGCTCCTGAACTTGAAATACCTACAAAAGAACCAAAGAGATGTCTTTTATGTACCAGTATAGGAGTGGCGTTAGGGGCAACACTGTCTGTTGAAGGGTTTTTAATCCTTTGTATATTTTGCCACGCATCGAAAAGAATGCGGATTTGGGAAATCTGTAAACTAAAGCCCAAACCTAGAAGGTAAGTTGTAATGGTTTCCATGAGTTTTTACACCACTTATCCAAACGTTTCGTACTCCTCGTCTTTGCTTTCTATCTTCCTTCCTCGCGAATTGATTAATGTTCGGACTGTCATGTATGCTCGGCTGTGATTGAGAATCATTGTTCCTTCTTTATAGAGCTAATTTGTTTATTGTATGATGTTTGACAACATAACTTGGGGATCCGTATAGGCAACCCTGTCGTCATAACTCTCAATTTTTCATCCATGAATTAAAGTGTATAGAGCTTTATTCGAACAGTCATTTAATGTCAAAATAGTTACCTGCATCGTTTCTAGTATGATACTAGACTACCTTAATTGCAAATTAAAACTTTGGATGGGTTCCGTATACTATGATTCAATCGAAGATAAAAAAGACGATTCTTATAGTTTCATAGGGTGTTCTAGAACACTTTCGAACGAAAATGGACAGTTTGCATGTCCAATAAATCACAGAGAGAGTTTATGTTAAAAATGAAGCGAAAAATGATCTAATTGATATGAAAGCATTATTGTTTTTCAGTTTTTGAAACGTTTTTAAAACATATCTTATGATAAAGCTCTATACACTTTAAGTACTTGTGGTGTATCTTTATTTTTAATGCTTGTGCAGAACTGTTTATATGTACTCGTATATGATTTAAACAATCAAAACTACAAATGTTATACGAACAGGACTGAAGATATATCTAGACGACGGCGTGGGACGAAGAGTCTCCAAGACGATAGGTAAGACCATGTCCTTTATATTTCTCTCGGTGAAAGTACGCTCTAAGTATTTAGATATATGTCACCAGTAGACATTGTTAGATGTTGTATTATAAGTAGATTAAGAAACGAGAATTACTATGAAGTGCACGTATATAATTGACAGGCATTTTACATCGAGCTGATTCGTCACTTCTTACAATAAGACTGTCTGGAAGTTTGTTGAATGATACTTTTAAATCACTTAAAATCTAACAATAACTACTACAATAACTTTTTCAGTTACCGTCCTGGTTCAGAAATGTTATTTCGAGCGTTGCCAAAGGAAAAGCCACCCTCTAAAGTGTTTTACAAGGAACCTGTCACACCACCTGCGGCGAAATATTACGATCCACCAAACTCAGCAATTAAACATTTGACAAACGTCCCAGATCCGACACAGCCACGTGCAGATTCTGATATCCGCCATAATGCCGTCACTCCAACCAATGTTACATTCTTTCATCCGATTGATGACTTCAATGTTAGATCTAAAGATGGTCTGGTTCCACCTCTGCCGAAGACTAGAAGGCGACGCGGGCCGTCACTGTTCCAGGACCCGAGCAACGCACCACCTGGTGTGAATGATCAAGCTGGTTTCTATATCCCGGATAAAGATCCTTATAACCCATCTTTGAATCGTACGGAAGAACATAATGATGAATATTTCGATGCAATGCCGATGTTTGGAAGACCCGATCCGAGGGCTCTATATGGGTAAGTACATTCTTAACATTCTTTGGAACAAATAAATGTGATAGTATATCGGCAAATAAGTTGTCATTGGCATTAGTTACTAAATTAATCTCCATAGGAAGTAATCATTTTGATCATGCTTAACCATCGACTCATTTCCCCCATGTTGCATGTTGATATACATAGATGGTCTGATATTTTCAATGTTCAGTTGAAAATGTCATTTGTTCATTTGCATATTGTACCATCTGTTGGGGTTTTTACAAGTTCATAGCTCGTAATCGTAGTTAAAAGCATTCGCAGTTGCAGTTTTGCTTTAAGCATTTTGATTGGTTTCGTTAAAGATATCTAAGCCTCCTCTTGATCTGGTCGTATTCGAATGCTCACGACCTTGTTTGGCGGACTGTTGCTGCAGAGTATCTGAGTTTGATATCGTGGTTTTGTTGCTGTTTTGTGTTTCGCGTTTTCTGTTTTTGTCAAGTGCTACCTACATTGTACAATTTATTAAAATTGGATTAACAGTTTCATTTCTTTTATTCTGCATGAGACAAATTATAACATGAATATTTTTCATTTTCGTCAGTAAGCCAACAACAAACTTAGCTATCTTTTTGTGTGTTTATTAATCGAATGAATTGACACAGTTTTGGGGTATTTGGTTTGATGATTAGCGAACTGCAACATTTACAGTTTCATATTTCTACCGAATACCACTACACGCAATTAAGGCGCTGTGCATATTGGCACTCGACCGGAGAACATTTTAAAAATATTCGTGGCTCTATATTAAAATATTAATTATTGTATATTATAGATTAAAGGCCTGACCGAGGGTCATTGGTTGTGCAAATATACAATGCTGGTTTTCTTATTTTTCAGGGAATATTCACACCCGCTGCCAGCTACGAAAGTTGATAATTCTTTGGATTTCTGATCACATCACGGGCTAACTATGAAATTTGTGCAATCTTTCTGTTTTAAAACTTCGACATTTTCACATGACTTCATTTAATTGTGTATGACTAAGTCCGAAGTACAATGCACTTTTTAAACCAACTCGAATCCATCCATGGCAAACTCCAATGCTGGTCATGAAAGTCTGCAGTGGTGAAGTTATTCTAAACATTAGGTTGTCGGATTGTTTATGTTTATTATATAATTTGTCGGTTGGCAGCAAATGCGTTATTGCTGGTATCCAAAATTAGTATTTCATATATATGCTGAGATGCCCTTATGACTGTTAATGAATGATAGCCATGTATTAATATTTTAACACTATATTTTTGTAATTGAATTGACGGGGAAAAGGTATGGAACAAAACTCTGTAAAGAATTGAGATTTATTAACATTTTTATTAATAACTGATTGGCAAGAAGGTAATGTGAAGAATGGATTAGACGCATAGCGTATTAACTTATTAAAACAGAGTACAACGTACAGAATAAATGAGCAATATAATGATCTTCGATGGTCCACGAACCAACAGAAACATGGAACATAACTTAACAATGTGTATATACGAGGAAATTTTCGGGATAAGTATCTTAATTTATTTTAATTTATAAAAACATGTATAAAAATATCAGTGTTTGTAAAATGTATTTAATGGTCTTAACTCCCTTTAACAAAACTATGTAAGACGACCACTTTATAAATAGAAATTTTAAAAGTACTTAATGGAGCACTTGAGGCAGGCATGTTTCGTATTTACACGAATGTTTTTAAAATAAACAAATATATATTTACGTAGACATAAAACAATAATACGTTATCAAACAACAACGTGACTGACTCTGTCAGCAATATGGTGGCAAGAAATAACAAAAATGAGAATTATATAAGGTTTAACATGTACTGCAAGAGAAGCTGTGGTAACTTTAGTCATTATTTGTCATATTGACCGGGTTCACTGTCATACATATCTCGCATTGTATACGCGGTGACCCTACGTTCTTATGTCTTTCATGAGCTGCTGTTAATGTGGAGTGCTACACTCCCATTCCGATTTGATACATCTTCGCTTTTTCTTAAAGTTGAATAAAACTTACTATATAAACTATCAAGTCTTAAACCTGTTCAAATGTTCAAAAGGCTGAATGTGTAATAAAAATCGGCAACCATGTCTGCCTTACGTGTATTTTTGGTGTCTATACAAAACCGCTCTTTTCTATCTTTCTTTGTTATCAAGACTAGTAATGTCGCCGGAGCGCTATATACAATAAAGTGTTAATATTATATGAGGACACGTAGAAGTGAAACAAGAATACGCTTTAAAAGTGGACATGAAAACAATTCTGATCTTGGATCCATTATGCTAGTATGTACAACAATACCAACAATATCTATATCAACAATGTCTTCATCAATCAATAGTATAATGAGAATATGGACTCATGAATATTCCATGTATTTCCGTCTTACTATCAGGTTTGTTATTGTGCTATTGTAACATTATTATGATATACCAAAAAACTCCAAACACACGAAGATTCACTAGTTTCAATTAAATGCAGCTGGGCATTAACAATCGTCATCTCCTATTATTCCATTATTTATTAACGTGTAGCTTCTCGTTACATATTATCATGTGATTATGTGCTTTCGTTAAGTTGACTCGTTCGAATAACAAATCTGATGTTGGACAGATAACCATGCAATATTCAAGATGAGGCGAATAATGCCATACAGTAACTATCACTTATTGTGTAACATAATATATAGATTCCAAACACACCATAGCAGTTACTTTCCCTGTTTCTTTATACATGTAAGGGGAGTAACTATTGCAGAGAAATTAAAACGTAACACAACAGTTACCCCCCTTCATTCAGAAACGTAATTTTTTTAAAGAATTACTGTCAGCAAATTAGGCTTATCAGACGCGCCTTCGGACTTATACGTACCTGTTAATGGCAATCGCGAAATTACGATTTACGTAAACAATAGACAAACACACCATATCAGTTACAATTGAGTTGTACATAAACAATATTAGTAGTCAACATTATTCATCATTGTTTTGTTTATACATGCATTGTGTCAATTTTTATGAAACTCTTGAAAGTATACAGTTGATGAGAACTGTGGAATCTAAGGGGGCCATCTGAACTTTTTTAATTGGAATCCCCTTAGCAAAATGGTACACCTAATATGATTTTTACAATAATTGTATTTATTTACTGATTGGATGATTTATTATTTCAACATTTTAATAGAAATGTGGAGAAAGTATGGAACAACAAAATCATCGTGGCCATGGATGACACCCATCATTTGTTTTGGAACTTGATTATTTTTGAGCAGGACATAAAACAAATTGTATTTTTTAGCAAAAACAAGTCGCCCGTCTGTGACGAGAGCACAAAACATATCGATGACAATGTACTAGTATTAGATATCGTTTTTTTATCCGCTGGAAAATTTAGATGTTAACTACCATATCAATTTTGCTAATCCGAATGCATTGTAATAGAGATGAGTAATTGTTCGGTTGTAATTAAGAATCTAGTTTGTAAAAGATATCGGTATGAGAAACAAAACATAGATATATATTGATCCAATGGAAATTAGATATAACGAAATGCAAACAACAGATGTCAACACAGGAAATGATATGTTTGAAGGTTTTACATCTGTATTATGTTGCCTTTACTTGTCAAAGCCACAATGTGTACGATAATAACAAGGATAATCATAATCGCTTTATCGATAATATCGCGATTCATGACCAGCATTTCTATACACAACACTTAGTAATCGCGATGTCAACATCGCTATAAATTCCACATGTCAACATCTTCATCATAGTGTATGTTTTAATTTAATATAAGCGATAATCGAAGGCACACCAACGATATATATTTCCAGTTGGTCGATACATAAATCACATCGTAAGTTCACTCCAAATCGCAATATCGCTTCAGTTTCGCGATTTTTGTGACGATATTCGTGAATGAGGTGACGATATTTCATGCTTGTTGATCGATACAAACATCCCATATGTATCATAATACTAGTATCGCATCAGTAGTGCGATATAAACACAAGCGATATATCATTATTATCGGTGGCTATATATTTATCACAACCTTTACATCCAATTTTATCATAATGCTATTATCAAGACAGTATCGCGATCTAAACACATTACCATGATAAGCGGGAATATCCACGATTATCGTGAACATGGCGGAGATAAATCATTCTTGTTGTTCAATAAATTCATCACATCGTATAGACAAATTTTATCGTCATACTCATATCACGTTAGTATGTAGGCCTAAAGAATCGCGATATACACAATAATCGTGATCGCGATAACGATATATCATTCCTGTTGATCGATACATTCATCACATCGTATAAGTCCATTCTCGTCACACTGCATACACCGCAAGGCACAAAATTCTTCTGTAAATTCGTTCCTATGTAATGATTTCTTTGAACCGTGACAGAACGAGCAAGGGAGATAACGATACCCGCCACATTTATCACAGGATGACCGAACTTGAATTTTCTGAAATGAACAAATTATATTTTTCAATATCTACCCAGAGTTGTCATTCCTTTCAAAACAATACAGTGTGGACGTAGCAGGAACGAACAACTGTGTAGTTAGAAATTGAACAAAAGACAATTATGTAATATGGTGTACACGAAAATGAAGATCAAGGCTGTCGGAATAGTACTATTTATGATTTATATACTTCTCCTTTAGCCCTTTACTAAGCTCAGAAATTGCAAGAAACAGGAAATGTTGAGCTTTTTATCTTTTCATGAATGTAAAATTGGAATGCGTACACTCGTGTTATAAGGTCCAGTATTTGTCAATTTCAATTTGAAAATTCACAAAGCTTACGTATATATTTACACAAGGAGTTAGATATTTTGTCATAAAATATATGAAGTCAAATCATCTTAATATCTAGGATTATGTACATGCTGTGTGAGAAATATAAGATATCAGGCTGTACCAGGGCTGGTATTTACAAAGCTCCTGAGTGCAAAACTAAAATGGTTTGACTTAAGGTTGTAGAGGACCTTTTCCCTATGTCATCGGCCAAAACTCGACTTTTCGCAAAATCTAAAGAAAATCTCTAGAAATATGCTTAAACGTGTTGTCCATATTCTGTCGTTTTTATTTTAAACTTACGCTTTAATGCATAGTTTTAGTTAATTGGAATAAAATTCATGACAGTTATTTTTATGTGTTCATCTTTGTGACTAAAGTAGCTAATTGCATATTATGGCTTAAAGCTATTTGAAGGTACAATGTAACAAACTTGGCACTCTTGTTTATCTGATGCACTTAAAATTAGAAAAAATATATAAGAATAAATAGTTGTCCACTAAGATGCTTTGTGAAAACCGGCCTAGTCCCACATCAACTCCAGTTAGAATGTTGAACAATACTCATTATTGCTACATTCCGTTCAAAGTTACACGATAACGGTGGTAAACATTAGCTCGTCCGTTATGTAAAATGTGTTTATCTAGGTTTTACTAGGTATACCTGAGTAAACTAAAGTCACCGCTATTCTTTCGTACTCATTGGAATCGTATGTATTTCTAAAGATAATTTATGTAAAACGTAGACATCAGCCAATCACACATGATATGTCTACATCAAGTCCGATGATGTAAATAATTTATAAGGTTACCGGCGTCCTGGTGTTAATCATTAACCAAGTGGTACATTAAAGATAGATCGAACATTCGGATAGAACACATATATCTATGGCTAGTATTGGAAGAAACTATTTGCTTCTCTCTTTGGATTTGTTTGATTTTCCTCGATTAATTGGTAAACTACATGCTGAAATTGACACAAAAAAGTCTCCGAAGCCAAGAGGACAGGCATTTGCGCTTTCTGAAGTCACTACATAACACAGTTTATTCCTAGACGTGAACGCATACACTAAGAGAACATAATACACATGTCTCTCATTGACATCCTTTGAACATGTACAGGAATTAGATGCCTGGAAAACCTTCGTCTTCGGCTTAGGTCCGAGGGGTTACTAGACGCAACAGAAATGGATACATAACGTACAAAAACGATTTCACTAAGGCCTCCAGAAACAACAGAAGTTGATACTTACTGTAAATGTTTTAAACATACTACGCAGTTCACCGGTTTCATTTAGTTTCTGTACAGCGTCATAATCCTGGTAAATATAAGAATAATACATTATAAGGAATATAAATCTGGGTCGGTATTTATAAAGCATCTTAAGCGAAAACTTAGAATTTTCTTAAAATCTCTAATTTTCTTTAAGTGTACCTGCTTAACAGGAAAACTAATATTAACAATTATTTACATTGTTTAAAAGCATTATGTAAAGAGCTACATTGATCGTATAGAAAACATGGGCTATTTTTCGTTTCTTGTGAAATATGGGCAACTCAATATTTTAACTTAAGTCAAAATATTTAAGTTTTCACTTAAGATACTTTATAAATACCGGCCCAGTATTACAGTGTATATTTTGTGACGGTATTCAGATAAATTTCAGTCCCAACTTGATATGTACAGGTGGTAATGCCTTGGTGACACTGAGATTTATTGTCTCGACGATGTACCCCGATTAAATAAATGAGCATCGGCAGACATCGGGAAAAGGGTCTTCGAAGTCTCGGGGAAGCTTCAGGGTATACTAGTATCCTTGCACAATTTGTGATATTCCGATGCCTCCCGAAATCATTTTATTTAAATCAGTAGTACATCGCCGAGGCCAAAAATGCTCAGTGGGATCAAGGCATAACATAGAGGTTGTTACGTGTGTAACGTTACTAAACATCGGGATCGTTCAAGAACAAATGAGAATATCGACAAAGAACTAGGGAAGCGCACCAGGAGTCCCTGTAAAATACAATGTTTGAGTCCCCTAACCCTCGAAACAGGCCTTTATTGAACAATAAGCAAAATTTGCAGGACTTTTGTAATTACTCAAATTTGGCCTAGTGTTTACATGAATGCGTGTGTGGGAATTCAGTGGACCATAAATGCACAACAAGCTGCAATTATAATGTATTTAAGAATTTCTGGTAGCGAGGAAGACCTTTTTTAACTCTGATATAATTAAATATGCCCGACTATTTGGACAGCGTTTTCACGACAATAATTTACGACCCCGTCGGACTACATACGTCGATTATTTAAAGACCACATATATGTGTATTGCTTGATCAACGAATATGCTTATCAATTATGTATCATTCACTAATTGGAGAACTTAATTAACGGTGTTAGCATCTTTACTGTATACAGATCGAAACTGATTAGTGAAATATTGAACTGTCAGGTTAACGCACAATCCTAGAAACTGAACTGATAGTTTGTTTGTCTTGTGTCATATTCAATATATAGTGATACTTTTTTCTAACGTGCGTAGAAATGAGAAGCAACAACAGGTTTTGATCACCTATTCGGGGTTTCGAAAACGGCTGACGAAAATGCATGGACGAAACAAAACGAACATACGTGAAAGGAAATAGCATTAGGTATACAGACTACAGAGCCGATAATACAAACAATGGTCATTTGCCCTACTGTATCATAACGTGTCATTGAAATACCTATATTTAGGTAATAAAAAAATTGTTTACTTTTATTGGAATGCGACTATTGGTTGCCCCAAAACATTGCGGAAATATCTTCAAAACGACTGAGGAACGAGATGCCGTGTCAAATATAGCCGCGCTTAATACTTTTCCATTCCTCGTTAACACAAAATTAGAACAATGACGCTTAAGTGGTACGGATAAGCAGTATTGGAATAGGGACACAAGAAATTGTTAGAATTTTTGCCCACAAGACAGTTCCTTGGATGCAGAACGCTCGTTTGGAGCACGCATTATGGAACAGAATACCAAAATATATACTCACCCCAATATGAATTCCATCAGCGAATACTTGCGGTACATTTATTGCACATTCTCCTTGTCCTAGTCTATCTCTCAACTCCTTTTGATTCTCATCGGACATAAACATATCCCTTTCTTCATATCTCACCATATGTGTTTGTAATATATGTCTTATAGCTTTACACTTATCAGCACTGTCTCTTACTGTTGTCATACTGGTTGTATACACAATTATCTTCCCTTTCTCTGTTTGACGATAATTCCGCTGAAATAGATGATAATACTTTTTTATTAAACATTTCTAGTCATCCCTTAACTATACTGAAATAATGAGTACGATTTTAACTAATATCCCCTCTCAATATCTCAATTCGCACCGGGTACAATGTACATAGGTATATTTTAAATAATAGATAAATAAAATAAAAGTGTAAACATTTTAAATAATAAATTTAACTTTAACGTAGAGCATATTTGTGACAATTCTCAGTTATGCTTCCACTATACTATTGGAACCAGGCTGCATGGCTCACATTGTCGCTAGGTTGCCTTCATGTTAAAGGTTTAGAACAACAACATCATTGTCTTACGTTTGAGAAGGTATAATTGTTGTGAAGGTTTTATAAAATAAACTAAATGCAAAAAGAAAATGTTTTTTTTAAGAAACTCCAAAAAGCAAGGTGGCATTACATATTAATATTGACATAATATGTTATAGTATAATAGAAATACTATATTTAAAAGTTATGCAGTTTTACAGTATATGCATGTTATATAAATAGAAGTATTAATCGTGAATACAATAGTACTGTGAATAAGGTAAGAACGAATTGAATAGGTCTTTCAATCGACCCTTATTTTTCCTTCAATTGTTGGATATACATGTGTTGCAAAAACTATGACGACTCAAAATGACTGAACCTTGTGAACCTCCTGTTTCAATTTGTATACATTAGCAAGTATATTAAGTATTAGTTTGTTAGGGCATACGTGTATGTGTTATTTTGTAAATATGGCAGTTATTGCATGTTCCTATCAATGCTCTATCTGGTGACTGCAATGGTCTTGGCAATGGAACATATCGGTGAGTATTCCCTCTAAAAAGACAATGCTTTTTCAACTTTAGTTTTAAATTATACTAGACCTCTCAGTAGTATTAAAACACTGATAGGTGCAATTGATTAAAACATATGGTTAAATATTAAATACAACCAAAGTTAATAGTTTAAAACATGTCATATTTGTATATTAAAACACGTGATTTGACAACAACAAAACAACAACAACACGTCACGTGATACAACATATTTTCTCACCACATATAGATCTTCTGTACTATCCTGTAACAAAACGATAAAAAATATATATTTTGTAGAACATCATATTTTTGTTAATAAAGACGTTATTTGAAAGATTATTTATCCATCAACAAAAAAGTATACATTCCATATAAACCGCCCATATATCTCATTGTTGCGGACTCGCGGGGCACAAAATTTTGCGACATTCATATTCAAGCAAAATTTTCACAAATAGTTATCTCCCCTTGACCTAATATATTCATTTAGTGATATAAATATCTAATATGGAAAGATAAATATTCGCTCTGTATGAATTTTTAAAAAGAAATACAAAGTATTTGTATGCTATAAGTTCAACAAAAAAAATCGTTGATTGAAACTTATCAACAGCGACGATTAAAACACTATATAATGTTCTAGTAGACAGACGGTAAACACACAAATAAGCACAACCAAACAAACTGATCACGTTTGTATTTTAACCGACAACAAAGTTTATGAGTGTATATTTTCGCCGGTCTAAAGTTTCGCGAATTTAAGACATGAGCGTGCCGAATTTTTAGATAATTTTAAATAATTTTAGAATTTCTTAGTGAAATTTTAGTAAATTCGCAAAATTCGCCTACTATACAAATAGTTCACAAAAGCTGACATATTAACTACTCGTACAGTGATGCTTGATGTATTGTCTTAAGATGAAATATTTATAACATACAATTACAAACCATTTGTGTTTACGGACATTGTTTATAGTAACTTGTTCACCTGACGACGAAAGGAAACATTCTGAACGTGATGTGAATATTATCTAAAGTTTGTCCTCTTTCTCATTTTGATATACAATATTCGCACATAGCGTAGTTGATCAAACTATTAATGCAAACATAGACATATGTCCTGTTTAAGAGAGAGAGAGAGAGAGAGAGAGAGAGTTCATTTAGGTCCTGTTATTGCTAATGTTTAGGTATGAAACCATTAGCTTGTCTCACAAACTTCTCGTCTACATCTAATTCTTCCTGTAACCCTATCAACTATTTACATTCAACCCGTTATGGTGTCCTGTTAGAACCTCCGTTAAAGCCCTAGACGCATCGCACATTCTATTCGAGCCTTTGAACAAAATCGTCGGCTTATCTTTACTTAATATCGGCCAATCCCACCGTCGCATCGACCCATAGTCCCTTCGCATAGACCCATAGTCACTTTCCATCGACCCACCATCGGTGTGCATTGACACACTGCGACTTTGGTTATTGTGCCATGCATTTGTGTTCAGTTTTTTTACGTTTTCAGTGCTCGGCTAGTTAAACTAAGTGCTGCCTTCCTCTGTCTGATTTTTTCTATCTTTTTGCTTCATCCTTTCGCACCTTTAAATTTAATTGTCGCAGGGTAGAAACATCGATGGCAAAAGACGAACACCGTACCCCATTGTATGCATTTTTGTATCAATGCGTGGCTCGCTGGTTTCAGTCCAATGTTGTATATACTTCCTGTTCTGTTTGTCCAATATCTTCCTCCTCAGAAAGGTGATCCGTGCACTACATGCAAAACTTACAAACTACGAAGACCGAAACTCTAAAGACCTCATTATTTGATACTTTCCGCAACAAATTGTATAACGCGCTGTAAAAATGTGTGCACATGCACCCTTTTTAGTGATATGACGCAGTTATCATATTTTTTAATTGGTTAAATTACAAAACTTCCTTCTCTTATGCAACCTAACATATTGGATTACAATTGCAGTTTTTTGAACGTCAGACAAATCCCAGCACGCGAATCAAAGTCAATGTCAGGCTGATCTATTGTCGTCATATTCTATTTTGAACGATTTTCACACGAATTTATTTTATTGACCTGTTGCATTTAAAATATATATATAATAATAATAATAATAATAAAGACTTTATTTAACGAGCAAACTTATTTGACAATACTAATATCAATATTCCATAAGATCCTCACCAATGAACAGTGACCTAGAAAAAAAATAATCATGCAAAGTAAAGAATGATATTTGATATTTTGGCCCCTATGATGTGTCTATTGAATATTGAAATGGTTAATAATTTTGTTATATGCAACAAAACCACATGCCCATCGTCCTGGGCCGGTATTTATAAAGCATCTTAAGTGAAAACTCAAATATCTTAAATTAAGTTAAAATATTGTGCTGCCCATATTTTACAAGAAACGAAAAAAGCCTATGTTTTCTATATGATTACTATAGCTCTGTACATACTGCTTCTAAACAATGTAAATACATGTTAATATTAGTTTTTTCTGTTTATCCGACACAGTTAAGGAAAATGTGAGATTTTAAGATTTTTTTTAAGTTTTCACTTAAGATGCTTTATAAATACCGGCCCAGGTCTCAAGGTATCGGTATCAAATTCAAGTATATTAAATATATTTAACGATATCATCTTAAGACATATTTCTACTGTAACAAAATGTAACAAAAGTAGGACAGGTTTAAGATAAAGGTCAGTAATAAAGTTCTCCTATCATCAGACAGTAATATAATAGATAAGACGACCTATTGACAAACTAGCAAATCATACATTGATGTTTGGTAGGTAAGTTGTAGTAATAAAACCGTGCGGAAAATGCTGATACTGTATAACCTCGCTAGAAAGTTCATATTATATGAATCTAAGTTTGAAAACCAGAAATAGATATAATACATTATAGCATTTATCCTGACTAAGCTGAGTAAAAAGAAAGTTATAGACGTATTTTGCATGATAGCTTCTCACTCTGATGACTTGAGTATCGATTCGCTGTTCCTTGTTGGTTCACATACGATTATACGTATGTAAAGGAAACAGTATTTGCACGTACATTGGTAGGGTTATTCGGAGTGGAAAGGCTCTCAAACAAGTTGGTCCTAGTCAGGTAATCATCGTACAAAACCATCATCGTATCGGCAAAATGGGCGTCAATTATTTTATCAAACAGTTACTATTAAAAAACATACATACGTATAGTATGAAAGTCATATGACTCATGTGCATTAAACTTTACTGCCCATTGTACATGTGATACAATGTAAGCAATATACATACTAACACCACAGGTGGCAGTATCAGTGTTTTGTCCGCAAACGATTAAAAAAAAAATATATAAAAAAATTCCGTACTGAGCTAATATACTATCAATGATAGTGTACATGGAGTTAGATAGACAATCGATATATATACGGTCCATGTAGTGTATTAGCTCAGTGACGGATTTTTTCTTTGATCTTTTCCAAACACAGATACTGCCACCTATGACTAACACCAGTATTATTGTAATGCGGTGTAGTGTTTTATGTTTCACATACCGATGCATACCTATCAAACCTTACTAAGGGTTTCATATTTATTGTACACCCAGTTTTTCTTACATACACCCAGTTTTTCTTATATACACCCAGTTTTTCTTCAACACATACACCCAGTTTTTCTTACATACACCCAGTTTTTCTTACATACACCCAGTTTTTCTTACAAGTATACCATGACAAATTGGACTATTACTTCACTACGACGTATAATTTGACTTCCGTACATGACGATTACTTTCACATGTATGATTGTAAACATTGTATAGTTGTGGGTATGTACTGTGACTATCTAAATTTGTAATGAAGAAGACACAATTTGATAATTATATACAATGCAACCATAGATCACCCCAGTGTAGACACAATTTGTGTACATTGTTGAGAGGTTGTTGTTGTCAGATGTTAACTCTGTACTAGGCAAAAACTCTGTCATTGCAGGTCCCAAGTTCTGTACAGCGAACCTGGAACGCAAAAAGGCTAGCTCAGGGGCAAACCAGACCGAAGAGGTAGGTAGGTAGGTAAAAAGTGCCATTAACAAAATGGGTGGTGTCCGCTCTAAAGAGAGGGTTACTCAAGAGATGCTAAAGGCCTAACTAGAAATACGGCCGCTTTGGTAACGTCAGAGGGTCAGTATTGAGAGGCTGTTGCCAACACTAGATACACTAGGACGGTTACACAGTTTCGTATTTGTTTTGATAAATGGTTGATAACAGTTTATATTCACTCTCGATTTAAATGGACTTCGAACGAGGTGAATTTTGCAATATCTATCTCTGATTAAAGATCAAACATGATAGTATCATACTTCCTGTTTTTGATTGCATTAATATTTACAAGCATATTTAAAATAGTGAAGTTATTGTTAAAGAATTCATTGTGGTCCATGATCATTTGGTGTGACTAAACATGTACTGTCAATCTGGTGAACAAGCATACGCACGGACCAAAGTACATAGAGGCCTGTGACAACTAAACTGAACAAAAGCTTGGGCATATGGAGTCATTACAAAAGCAGTTGACTGTAAAACAATTTGGTCTTTTGAAAAGAATTTAGATAAATTTTGGAAACAACAAGACAAAATGTTCTATTATAAAAACAGTATTACAATAAATAAGGCACACAACCACCTATACACGACTGTTGAGGAAGAAGAAGAACTGACGTCCAAGGTCATCAGCTAGACCTACTGTCAGAAGAGGAACTATGTAACTATGTAACTATGTAATGAATGGGCACGGGGATTCGGATCATCTCGAGGCACGCTAGGAATAGAATGACACAAACTCACTAAGACGACTGAATGGACCTATATCAAAGGTGTCATGATGATTTCGTGACTATGTGTAAAATAATAACAACTATAAATATATAAGGAAGTCGAAATCCTAAACTAAAGATATCGAAATACACCCTACAAACGTAAACAATCTTTATACAGCATACGGAGATTTATATTTAAAAAAATGTTTGCCATAAAAAAATTCATCGACTCAATTATACTCAGACATTCTATGATTTGTGCAATTCTAAATTCAAAATGAAATGAAATAATTGAATGTACGTGTAAAGTATTTTGTTGGATATTTTGATTTTAATGTTAAATCAGAAAGTTTGCAAGAGATGAATTTTCACTAGTATCAATATTAAAATAGAAATCAGTTCACGAAAAACAGCGACTGCAAAACGCAGAAAGTCGTTTGCAGAATTAAAACAAAACGCTAAAAATTCATCTTACAGACTGTTCCCGAAAAACAAAATTCGCAAAACATTTGCCTCGTGGACATTTCTGACTTTACATTCAGTCTTTGTTCGTCATTTTCTTTATAAAATTATTAAGGAAGTGTTTCGAGTGGAGATGATTTTTTCTAAAAACAGGAATGACACAGATTGAAGTTAAATGCGCTGCATTTCAAGGTTGCTTATCACATGCTCTCGATTAGGATAATCAATTTTACCCCCTCTGAGTATCGTGGTATTTTAAACGATTATCAAATTTTAATATTACATGCTATGTACCCTTATTGGCCTTATCCAACTAAAAACTTCTTTGTTGTATAACGTGTCGATCTCTGCTCTATCTGTATACAAATGACGACGATGATAGACCTCTTCAACTCCTTATTTGATCAGAAATATCTTTGTAGTTTACTTCAGCTCGTTTCAAACTTCTTCGATTTCATTTTCGATCATAAACAACGCATTGTACTCAAGCAGAACCTTGATTCGTTTCTTACACGGGAATACCTAACATTTGAAGAGTATTGATATTCACAATACGATGTCGCGGAAACCCATCTCTTCTCCACCAGAATCGGTTGCACGATAAGTGTGCACAAGGAAGTCACGAGAAGAAGTTGGATATCTGTTGATCAAAACCATTTGGTTCTTTCAAGGAAGGACAACTCTGATCGGAAAGTGACAAAATGTGTGAGAGGTGCTCATTGACATTGTCTTTCATAGTCAAGCAAAATCGGTTCATTGCCAAATAAACAATAGGCAAGTCTCAAGACGACAAAACTTTATCATTGTTTGCCAAAACCTAGAGGAAAACTAACAAGATTTGACTGCATTCGGGAAAGGAAGTAATCACTTAACCATGGAGCCGCACAATAGGGAAGAGTTAACAATATCTGTCAATTATCACTCAGTGGTGCATTTTATCGTTAACCCCCGATTACGGGTGCGTGTATCTTTTTAAACGGATAAACGTCTGTCATTTTACCTTACTACTGGCTTAATTCATTCGAGTCCCTTTATTTCATGATGGCTGTGAAAAATGGCCATGCATATTGAGGGAGAATATAATGTGGTATAGAAATCTCTGATTACAATGACAAATTGTGTATTTCTGTTAAAGTCACATTATTGCTTCCACAACTTTTTCCCGATCATCTATCATATACACTGAATTATGGAACCATTAGACTGATTCTTAACAAATGACCAATACTCGACGATAGAACGTTAACTATATCTGTCGAAATAGTAGACTAAATATTGTATTTAGCAAATTGCACGGTGAGCAAAATACTCATTTTGCAAGAGTTGCTACCCCTAGACTTTAAATCATGCATTTATTGTTTAGAAAATGTCAATTTGGCAACACACCATATAGCTGATTTATTACATTCTTTCATCTGATGGTGTTTCCAGATATGGGAATCAACTAAAGTGCTCAAATCGCATCATTCTACAGAGAGGTTACCAAGTTATAGCTTATTAAAAGTAACAGTTTAAGACTTAATGTGACTTTAAGGTAGACAGTTTGATGGACTCATTTGAACAACTTTTCCATCAATCCACTTAAGAATTTATAGGACCAGTCGTAAAACATTTGAAACCGAACATGCATACAAGTTTTGAGATTTTTGTGATCTAAATGTGAGTGTATTTTTCAGTCGTAAAGGACGGGTGACAGGCGAAACTTGCGTGTGAACTATATCATACATGCATGCGTACGAGTAAGCCGAGAAACATGGAATCATTGAGTTTATATTAACTGCGCCTCAAATCGATACATGAAGAACTGAATGTTTTAACTTCACTTGATTTTACATGCGCATGTTATGTTTTGAAAGCTACACGTACCTAGTTTCGAAACTTCTGTAATTTCAAAACAGCAAACAAGCTCATCGAAAGATTTATAAAATTTAAATCGAAACAATGATTAATCCGTTTTCAAACTTAATGAAAAATATCAATTTGTACGATGTTATGGATTACTAGCCTTGAGATAACGGACTGATCCAGGAACTACGCTGAAGAACTTAATGTTGTAATATACTCAACAACCAAAGTAACGCACCGTGTGGTTTCACTGCAATGTGGACAAGTTATGAGTTAAAAGTATTATTATATAATATCGTCATATTTTTTTACAAAATGTATGACATTTCGTGTATAACACGTTATATATGCAAATTAATCTCTAAGTTTGCTTTTTGTACTGTGTCCTTTTTAAGAAATCTTTCTGACAGTATGAGTGGATACGGATAAAAAAGGTGCGGAAATATTGACAATTTGGTAAATTAACTAGTTTATGTCTTTCTAATAATTAGAATGTAATGATAACGACGCGTTTCTTTTTCTGGTCAGTATAGAAAAGAACAATGTACATGTTTTTCGAAAGTAACATTATGACATAGTGATTCAACCCAAATTGAAAATAATTTGTTATTTCGGAATAGACTACCCCAGACGATGTTTATAAACTTAAAAAGCATATCCATTAACATGTTAAGTGTCCTTCGCGCTATTACACAACTGTAAAAAACATTGAACTATATTATAATGTAAAATAAATACATTTTGCGAGGGTTATTTTCCCTATATTCACGAATTTGATATTCTACTGAAAAAATTATACTCTTCATTTGAAACAACTGTTGAAAACACAGGATAATGGAGTTTGAAAATTGCAACATATAACTCGCGCACTTGAGTTTGTCACAAAAACTTACTTTAAAACCCGCGATAGTTTTGATTTTACTTTTTATCGCAATTTGTTGTTATGACAACAGTTTGCATTCCGTTATGATGGTATCAAGATAATTTGAAACCGAAGTTGGGTTTATGACTACAGGCAATGATATAGATTTGTTTCAAGGTTTTATTAAATTTGATAAAACATTGAAGTATGTGATACGTAAACGTTCACAAGTCGTTATGCACCGCTACATTGTATAATATAGTCATATAATGTAATACTATCAACCTACGAAACTCATACGTGAATGTTAACATAATATTCAAACTGATATAAAAGCACTTATAGGGCATTGGAGATGACATTTTTTTTGTTTGGAATAAAAAGTCGTTAGTATCAATTCATTTATTGACACTCTCACGGAACCCTCCCAAAGTTGAACCCCCCTCAGAAATAATTCTGGATAAGCCCCTGATAAGTGTTTGACATTATAAAAAAAATCGATCAATTAAACTCGGCACACGAGTTACTACCCTTGATGTTACATTTAATTATCGCAAGGGCTGGTATCTACTGCTAGGAATTGAATAGAAACGTCTTAGGGAATGATATCCGTAAAAAGCCTACATCGTCTTGATATCATTTCCGTGACTGGTATGGTCAGCCAACACAACCGTATACATTCGTATTTGCAAAAATAGACTGTGTACAGTATACTTTACTACCGCCTTCTTAAATAGTAAATCACAGTAAATAGCCATACTGTTGGATGACGACAGACCGAATTGCAGGTATTGGTCAAGATCGAGAGCCAGACTAAGCACACCGTGACTTGGTAGACGTCTTATGACCGAAATACGGTCAAATACTTTCCTTTGAAATAAAACCCTGAATACCTAGAACAATACATGGTAAACAATAAGGGTTGTAACTAATAAAGTACACAATGAAACAGTGCCGCTTGCAGTCAATGCCCTTTTTGCAGTTAAAAGCCACTACACCGGGGATTGCAGCGGCATCAGCCATCGTCACCTTGATTGCACATTTTCCAATAAACTTAATCAGACGCAGCAGGTTGATGACAAAATGACAGCTCAGCATTTTCTTTTTTCTATTAATTGACGTTAAATTATATCCGTGCCCACACATCAACATTTACATTTGATTTCCATGGTAACCCGTTGTGTGTATCTAACAGAATATCAATAATGCAATGTATAGATGACTACTGAGTACTGACTGTAATGAATAAAGTCATATAGTTGCAATGTAGTCTATATATTTAGAATAAGCCAATGCTATTTGAAACGGTTGCTAACATGGCGGCTAACCACATTTCTAGCACAGGTGGTAGGATGGCAGACGGTCACATAGACGATCTCGGTTACTATAAAAGGGTTTGCAAAAAACATGCGTTGATCACCGATTAAATCTAAAGGAAGATATGAAAAAAACAACAACAAATGTTGTGCATTGTCCTTTTTGATGCTTCACTATAGTAATAAACACATTATTATGCTGTTGAATATTTCGATTAAACACTTTACGAAAAACAATATCATAATATGTGTGAAATACGAGTTGGACTAGATCCACGGTATCCTTATGTGATACCAATGTTGAGCATCGCTATTTAAAAAAAATGTTGCATCATCTGTAAGTGTGGGGCAGTCCCTTTAAGGTGCCTACCAAGTGTATAAGTCAGTCATCTATAATACAAATACTCCATTTTATATTGGCCAAAGCCTGAACTAACCCTTATATACTGACTGTACAGACCGGTAAAGTACCAATAATTCATTATCACTTTGGTCTTATTCTTGGAATGAACACACTTTCTAACCGTTCTCGATACTGACTCTTTAACCTCTGGACCGCCGCGGTCGATCACCAAAGAACCAACCCACGAAAAATATATTAAACTACACTGTATGACTGCTAATTGACATACCATGTATGATGATACTGGTGTTAAGGTTTGTCAATTAACAGTCATTGTTAACGTGACTTATGATGTGACTTTCCTAATGTTAAATATCACTTGAATATCTTCATGATGAAGTAATGATAATGGTTATATTATATATGACATAACAGACTTGTTCGCTATCAATTTACTAAGCTTACGGAAGATAAACTGCCCACACTGTTTACTGTGTACAGTTTAAATTGATTGGAGCGTATCATCAAAACGAATTCGTTGTTTCAATATAACGACCTATGTGTATCAATCAAATGTATTCGTTGTACCAGTAAAACGATTTCGACATTTTAGTTTAACGATATATATATATATCGATATAACGAATTCGATATATCAATATAACGAGTTCGATATATCAATATAACGAATTCGATATATCAATATAACGAGTTCGATATATCATTATAACGATTTCGAGGTGTTGATATTCGTTGTATAAAAATTAGATTGAGTTATAGTAGGAGCTGCTCGTCTACTTAAATTAAATTCAATATAAATTATACTACGTAGCAACTTGCCTTATCCGAGTGCACTATACCCGAGTGATATAGCAAAGAAATTTTATCAGTTATCCCGTTATCAGACCGATTTTGCCGGAAGTGAATGGGTAAGATATTTTATCAACCACGTTATCGATGAACATTTTATTTATCAGTAATGAAGATACACCTATCACATACTTAGACCTTTTGTCTTCCTAATAGCTGACTTGTCATTGACAGTGAACCATTGTTTGTTTGCTTATTCGGGGTTAAACGCCATTTTTCAACATTTTTTCAGTACCATATGACGACCCATACACATAACTAGTCTTTCTATGTTGTATTTCATGATTGGCTAAAGAAGGTTTGACTGTATTAATGTTCTTTTTTACATCCATGATAATACGCAATCAGAAAAATACACACCATAGGAGGGGTGTTGAATTGATACGCTAAAATGGCTAAAATGCACACACTGTAAGCCAACATGATTTTCAGAAAAAAAATTCCACCAACTTTTTGAACACCCCTTATACATGCATAATTACAAACAAAAAGAATAAGATACAAGTATTTTATGAGCATCGATCGGAAAGAACACAACTACATGTACACATGAAAGCCAGATGGTAATTAATGGTTGATTAACTTGGTTGACTTGTAATGATGTCAGATTATAATGTACGTATACTATATTATATACTTAGAAGTCAGTGACAAGTTATTATGCAGTGAACATATGGTACATATATGGATGTTTCCTTATTAGAAATAGACACTCGTTAGGCCTGCCTCGGAAAAAATTATAATTTCAGCTAAATATGATAATATATTACATGGCATGTCCACATTCAGCTTACCTCACCACACCTTAACTTATCATAAACCTATTACTGTGGTCTTACTTGTAACCTTATATAATTCAACTTGTATGGCTCATTGCGAGAAAATGCGTAATATTTGTGTAGTTCTGATAACTAGATGACGTATTGAGAGGTTTTACAAATAAGTGTGTATGACTTCTTGTGGAGTTGACTCGTTGATGAACTGTGTAATAGTAAAACTTACGCTCATTTCACTTGATGCCTTGACGAGACAAACCATCATTCCGGGGCCCAAATCACATATTTGTCTCTATGTAACGTTACCAGTATTGAAAATACATTTCGAGCGAACACACATGCGAGTAGGAAAAGTCCAAGTAAAACAAGGCGGCAATCAGAAGTAATGTTAAAGTTATAAAACAGACGGATACTATCTATTTGATGTTTGTACCACTTGATGTTACATTTAGTGTGTGTAATATATCACTTGCCTTCAGGGTAGGAGGTATATATCATTATCATTGTACTTCATTTGGATGCATGGACGTGCATAGTGATATATTTGTATTCGCTATAATACCTAAGTCACATTTTACGTGCAATTTGGTCCCTGTTGGATCATCAATCGGCGCACTTTACCTAATTCTAATCTGGTTGGAGTTCCGGTGACCATATAATGTGAATGGTTCAAGAAGATACTTGCTTCCCCAAGTAAGTACAGTGTGCAGAGTCCTCGCTTGTCAAAAAAGAGATTCGGGATCGAAAACCAAATTGCGCAGGTTATGTTTTTTTTATAACATTGGATAGTCTAGGCAGTCTTTCAGACGGACCAAGACAATATAAAGTGATACGGCAGTGTGGTCTTGATGTTGCTTTATTTAAATTTCGTATGGTATGATGTGGATATATCAAGGCAAGCATCTATTAAGTGGGGGAGTAAGGAACTGCTAGACAATTTGCACATTTCAGAGGACAACAAGGGTGGGGTGAGACATGACAATTAGTGCATGTATTTATATAACATATTTAACGTGATCCAACACACGTAAACATGAGCACGCCTTATAAAACAATATCAGGAGAAAACATGTTGCCATAAACTGATATAGAAACCGTTATGACAATTCTACATTTGTAATTTGTATCACCACTGATATATGAAGGTATGCCAAAAACAGTCGCGTTTTCTTAGTTGTTACATGCTTTCCTATTAACTATCATTGTTTCTTCTTCATCATTTGTGTATTGTTTGTGCAAGTATTCATTATGATATATTCTAGTTTATTCTAGTTGTCCAATGATGTATAGGCCAATAAGTGGGGCCTGATTAGAATTATCAATATGACATGCATTTTTCTTTTTGGCCACGATGAAGTATTCGTAATACATCTGTCTTATAATCGATCTAAGCTATACAACAAGGGCCTTATTCACCAACGTTATAAGTCTAAAATTCAGACTTAGACTTTATATTGCCAAATGTTCAATTCGCTCTCATGTTGTTATAAATGAACCGATTTTGATATAAATTGGTTAACATGTTCAGTAGGTAACCAAAAATAATCAAGAACAAATTTACACGGTTAAATGGGGAGCGGTGGCCTAGAGGTAGGGCGCGCGCTTCGGGATCGAGAGGTCCCGGGTTCGATCCCCCTCTGGACCACTGGTCAAAATCTCTGAGCAAGACCCACAGCTCCACTCCACCATGGTGTAAAATGGTACCTGTGAGGGTAGTGTCTATTCCTGGGCGCCGCAGATCGATGTTGGCTGCCACACCACAGGAGAGAAATAGTCTCCCCAGGGAGACACGAGTGTAGGTTTCCATATGTAGCCCAATGACCAGGGGAGTTAAAATGTCAAAGGGTGCTTGAGCGGCCAAACAGCTGAAAAGAGCCCTAGAAAATTGGTAACTTAACTTAACTTTTTTTTTTAAATATAATTTTAAAGAAATGGCAGGGATTATAAGAATCGTCAATTTTAAGTCTAAGTCTAAGTTTTAGACTTATTACGTTGGTGAATAAGGCCCTAGTTCATGACGGTGCCATATCCTTGCACTCTTGTTTTTATTGCTGACACATTTTTAGAAGTTTTTACTTGCAAATTGTTCATACCAAGGTCACTATACTTTATCATCTTATACGGGACAATTTGAAGTTTCGAAGACATCTTGAATATCGACGCTACGATAATTAAATTCAAACTAGCCATAATAAATACTTTTTGGATAACATGTTTTAAGGAGAGGTTTAATAAAAGTACTTCTTAATAATTATATCAAGCATGTATTTGTATTACTTCCACCCATGCCTAAGGGAGGAAGTGACTTACTACAAAGAATTGGTGGTCACTGATGCTGTAATACTAACAGGTAATTGTTACAATTAACTACGATTATTGTCAAAAGGTATTAATTATTTAGCCATCTAGAGAGTCCGGGTTACATGTGTGCAGCAATTGGTCAGTGTAAGAGTATGTCATAAAACGGACACATTCACGTACAAGGACAATGATTCACTCTACGACAAAGTTACGTACTTTATTATTTAAGAGTCGCTTTACCTTACATGCCTTTACTATGTCACTTATAAGCTATTCGGATTTAACTACTAGTGTTACCTGCCTACAGCGAATCCACAAACTGCCACCATAACAAATTACAAATAATGTTTCCAAATATCTTAAAAATATGGTACATCGTAATTGGCAATGGCAGGATTATACTGTTCCCTTTACTCGGTTAAAGTGTTTATAGCTATATCGGAAGATATTTTTTTTAAAAGTTTAAAAAACTGAAAAACAATTATACTTTCATATCCATTAGATCATTTTTCGCTTCAGTTTTAACAGAAACTCTCTGTGTGAATTATTGGACATGCGAACTGTCCATTTTCATACGAAAGTGAACACTTTACGAAACTATAAGAAATGTCTGTTTTTCAACGATTGAATCAAAGTACACGGAACCCATCTAAAGTTTTAATTTGCAATTAAGGTAGTCTAGTATCATACTTAAAACGATGCAGGTAATTATTTTGACATTGAATGAACTTTTAGAATATAGCTCTATACACTTTAACAGAACACTAGGGCATACTGTTGCAACTCGTATGTTAGACTTACTTTTGTAATGGTATCATGATATCTGCGTATACAATAGTCATTTAATACGAAAAAGAATACAACAAACTTAGTTAAGATGACTAAATAGCATAGATAGTTATTTTTTCTTCCTGATTGTCACAAAAAACGAAGCTTAAAATAACCTTCCTACCTTACCAGCAAGGTCAACGAATTCAAGGTTTACTGTATGAAATAATGCTGGAATCTTGAACGAATGGAAAATATTAAATAAGCAAGAAGTGTACAAACTACTTCCACACTGGTTTCCCTTAAGTAGTTACAAAATGAGCAGTGATTATGCTAAATGGAGTAGGTGCCATCTCATCAGTTCGTGCCCTTGAACAATCCAGCCAAATATATGTACCAGTCAAAGTACATAAACTTGTAAATTATATCTGTCACATTTAATAACGTCTGATAGTTTCACATTCTATCATTACTATGCACCTATCCTTCCTTTCACCGTTTATTCAAACACAAAATCGATACAGTTTTTTCATAAAACATAATAAGGAGATTTGGTATTGTTTGATAGATAAATATTCTCATGTTTTGAGTCTTTGAGAAGATCAACGATGATACGGAACTCTGGGCGTTCTTGTTTACACAGCATTAATATTGTGTCGATTTTAATGTCATTTTAGGTCCCTGGAGATTTATAATGTTTTCGATACCCGTGTCATACATTGTAAATTAATTGATTCTCGTAGGAGATTTTTCCTTGTTTTTATGACTGAATCTGACCACGAGCCCGTTGTCTAATTGAAAGCGCTATAATGCGCTTTGATGGTGTTACCTGTCATTCAATTAAACATGAAAGGAAAGGTCTGCCTCTTTTAGAAAGCACCAGGAAACGCACTGAAAAAAGACTATCGTTGACATTTTATTACTGAAGTACGTTTTTAAATGTACACTTAATGTTTTAGTTATCAACAATCTTTTTAAAATATCACCGTTTACTGCGATATAATACCCCATTTTGGATTAACGCCCTATATTTTATGAAGTTTGTTTACGACTGCATGTAGTATTTCAACATTTGTTAGGTGTTGAGTTTCAACTTCCCTGTCTATACATAGTTACAATTGCACAAAGTCACGATATTTTGTAAAAAATATATATTTTGTTATCGTACACTAGTTAGACATTTTCAAACGATTCATTCTAATGATGCCTTAGTAGAGTTATGGCCTTCTTCTTCTGCGTCATATTATACTCTATATATTATACGACCTTTTATATACTCAGTTTTAGTAATCTTAGTCTTGCTATTGTCACACCAGGCGATAGGTACAACAGGACATACGTGAGTGTTAAAAAAAGTTCGTAGAATTTGGCCATAACTTTTTTATGTTCAGAGTTATCGTCGTCATAAAATGTATTTATAGGATGTTATAAACAAGAGTTGCGTTTAATCGACATTACTATGGTTGTCAGTGAAGTGTACAACACTTGTAATCCCGTATCACGTAAGAAGTTTCCAGACGCATCCCTTTTTTGAATTAACCCAATCTCTTTAAAAATCAAACAATTACATTTGCTCCATCCTTATACGTTGTCAGTTAGATCTGATCACACTACATAAGAAATCACGTTGAAATGACCTTTCTAGTGCACGTTGTGTTATGGCACCTGTATGTATAGAGAGTTTAACTCTAGATATGAATGAAGTTTGAACACTTCGCTGACTGTAAACTACAGCACAACTTCTCTGCACTTTCAGATTTGTGAAAGTAGCAATTTGATTGGATGTTGTAGAGTTCGTATCGACATGACCCAAGTGTACCAAATTATACATCATAACAATTTCTTCGAATATCGTCTTCTGGTTCTTTCTTGTATTCAAACATCTAAGTCCCGTTCTATTTTATCTCATTACTTTAGTTCGGTAATTAAGTTTTTGCCAAGTATTACATGGGCTCTGAAATGGCTTGGCCACAGGAAACTCGGTATGGGTACAGCAACCTGATTCATAATCATCTCATTTTGATAAAACAATAGTTCCTAGATTTTGAATTCAGTCTTGCAGTATTGGAATTCGTGGACAAGTTCACAACGCCAAATTAATGATATGTATTTTTATTATTATATGTACAATGTCGCAATTCTATGCGTCATCTGAATTATTCATATGTCGTGTGTTGTAGCTATTATCAGATACCGTTATCTAGCACGTGTCAAAGTGCAATCATTTAATCTAATCAACACTTGTACAAGAATGTAATACCACAGTCAATAATCAAAATGAAAGTTGGACACACCTCTACTTTCCCTTTCATCTGTATCGTATGATGTTGTTGACCATTGTGTTTAGTCATGTCGTCAGATACATTGTACGAACAAATGCACCTGGTCCTCAAACCTACTACATGTATAATCATAATTCAACACCTTGCTTACAAGTCTAATTTTGATTTCGAAATCTGTTTTCATTAGCGGGTATTATGCATAGACATTTGGTTTCAACTCGTCGCAATTTAATGACCTGAAGCAACGATAGTACTGGGTCCTAAAAAGAAGAATCAAATGTCTTTGGTATTATGAATACGAACATTTTCTGGCAAGACATGGCATCCTCGTGCACATTGGTATAGTCCAAATAAGCAACTTTAATGCTAAATGGTCGCAATGTGCCTTTCAGCTAGCTATTGGCGAATGACGAGTTTCCAGTGTTACATTCAATGCATATTGACTGTCGGCGTGCATTTTGTGTATGCATGTTTTGTAGACAAAGGCGCAATGAAATATATCTAGCCTAGGTAAAAACGGCAAACTTAGACTTTAAATTGAAAAATAAAGCACATTGAATTAGCCGAGTTCGACATTAAGATGGTCGACTTTACTTAACATCACACAGAACGAACACGATATGAGTCAGAGGTGATTTTATCATCTGAAGAAAAATGATAATAAATAGTTCATAGAGTAAGTATCGTGATTTATTATCGTACTCAATAATTCATCGACATTTTATACATCAAACAATAGAGAGGGGAGTGTACAAAGTACCGTTACCAAACATATAGTTAAAGTTAAAGCCTAGGTCGCATTGAGCATGTTCATCGTGATGTAGTACGTATTCCTGACATATCCCCTACACCACCATCATCCGTTTCCCGATGGCTTCATACTGCTCAATTTTATTACATCGCAAGTACATCGCCACAGCAAAAATGGCTAGTGGAACCAAGGTTTTTAGCAAATGAGTATTATATTCGAGTTTTAGCCATTACAGTAAACTTTCTGAACCACCCCTGCTTGTATTTCTGAATGAAGCATAAGAGTTTGATAACAGTGTCAAAGTTTGTTTGTCATAAATAACCATTGACTGACTTAAAATAAATGAAAGAGATTTACAAGCTAGTACTTCTGATTTTTAGGTCGCGAAAACTAACGACAAACCCATATAGACAAATAAATCGATTCGTTAATAAATCATAAACACAATCATGTTTATTATGAAAAGAATAAAACATAATACAAAGGGATTGGTGCGATGGACTACGAGTAATATGGTTTTACCTAGTACCTGTTATAAATAATTAAATACAAATAATTTCATTTAGATGCAATTGGACAATCGATAACCACTTCCAATAAGCATTGGGTTTTACGTCTCAGGAACTGGTTGTTAGTTGGTTGGTTCTTGTTGTTTAGCACGATTGTTTCCTACTTTTAGTCATAAGCCCGGTGATCGAGTGGTAAGACGCTTGACTCCTGATCGAGAGGTCCCGGATTCGATTCTCGGTCGGGACACTTGGTCATTTGAGACACGCTATTTAGTGTTTTCCATCCAACTAGAGATGATCCTGGTTGGTAACCCAGGGGTAGTCTCGCATGTACGGGCACGTTAAAGAACCAAGGAATCTATTCGAACCGAGCTAGGGTATCGCATGCGGATTCCTTGTATCTCACCTCTGTCTCTAACATTTGCGATAATGCCCCAGAGTGGGCCCTGCAAATTACATGGAAGAAGAAGAAGCCCGATGATCAGTTACGGAAGAACATAACCCTACTACCTAACCCCGTCTTTGATCCCGGATCGCGCAGATAACCGGGTAGTACTCTATCTAATGTACTATCATGAGAGGCATACGTAGCTAATAATTCTCCAAAAAAATGACGAGCCATAACAACAAAGCACTTCAAAGAATTCAAACGTGTATCAACATTTGGAAACACCACTCAAGATTTTGTTACAAAGTCGTCGATCAGACCACAGTTTGGTCCGTTACCGTCAATGGGTTCACGACAGTCGTACAAGAAGTACACCAGATAGTCAATGCAGTGAGACATAGCATCAATTGCTCCCTATTTTGAGGACTTTTGCGCAACGTCATCGAACAAAAATCGAATTTTCACTGAATCTTGAAAATGAATGAAAATAAACCACTGAAAGACCCCCCCCCACTTTGAAAACCCTCTCTAACCGATACATTTATTAAACACATAATGTATCATACACAGTAAACATTTTATACTGATGGATTGTATCGATGTAATGAATCTAATGATGAAACGTCCCTGTAATATTTGATCTTTAATATTACGGTGTTCGATCACGCAGTAAATGTATTGATTTAACAATTACCTATAGTCATCATTTTACATTAAAACGAGCAAGTTGATTCACCTGTAATGACCCTTCATACCAGGGCAAAGTTTAATAACCAAAATATAACTATAGTATCCTTTATCTGCATGTCAACCAACAAATTTCCGAATCTGCAACTTTTAGTAATTTCTCATTGTTGTGTGATATTGTTGTGTGAAAAACTGAATAGTATGGGAAATGATGTGGCATTGTCGTAAAAATAAACTATACTTATATTTGATTACTTAGTTCACTCTGGCAAAAAACCCGGAAAAATCATCTTTCGATGGGCAAAGGTAACATTTATAAATGTGCGACGGCCACGTACATGTTCGTGGTTTTAAAAAAATGAAAGCTTTTTTAACAAATATATGTACAGCATTTTGCAAGTTTTACCCAGCAGCATTCAATAAAGATAATTTCAGCTTCATTTTTATTACATTGGTTCCAATTACGTAGGTTTTAGCCAAAGTGATCAAAAAAGGGATAAAGAAAAATTCAAATAAAATAATTCAGGTAGGCAGCGTGTATCTTTAAAATAATGCGATTTTACAAATTCCATTCCAGTTGCAAATGTGTTCTAGCCTTCTGTCGCAACGATATGCACAATGATTCATACTAAGAAAAAAAAACTTGAACCAAAATTTTGACAGTTGTTGTGATAGGTCGTGACGTAAATACGAGGTTTTGCTCTTCGTAAGAAGACTTTTGAAGAAACATGTTCTTGTAGTTGGTTATGAATAATATTTGATGGCAAGCTACGCGTTTTAGCATACAACTCTAATTAATAAAGTTGGCTTAATTAACGATGCTATCATAAATAATTGCTTGCGCATGTTTGCATCTCACACACACACTTAGATTAATCATTCGTCACCTTTAGGTCAAAAACATGTAACGTCTAACAAACACACATTCGGATGTAGCTTGTAATTCGGATGCATCGATACTGACGTCAAACTGGCCTACGTGACTACGTCTATAGCTTTATTTTACCGTACAATAGCAGAATACGTTGAGAGTTCGATCGCAAAGACGTGACTTAAGATTATATACCTTATTATAACTGTTTTAAAATATGTGGTTCTCGGGCTTGAAGGCACAAACCTCTAAATATGTGTTGTTAAACACAATATTAAAAATAATAAGTTTCAGCCCAAGATCAACACAGAGTATTTGAGCAGTTTAATTATATCCAAATTTGGTGTGCATATACATGATGTTGTTGATGAACTGAAAGGCTCAAAGTCGAGGTATTGTAAATTGTACTGGGCTACAGGTAACTTTCCCCTATCAACATACTTAAGAGACCACAAACACGAAAATGTGCCCAAACAATGGGTGAATAAAACAATTTAAAATATAAAAGTTTAATTAACGTTGGAATGCCTTTTATTGTATAAACTATAAAGTTATAAGCGAACAATGGTTTTATACACCCGACGGACGTTGAACAAAATTTATTTATGTACTAACATCACTTATAAATGAACTATGACAAAACAAAAACTCCTCATTAACTATGTTGTTCTTGTTAAACTTACCGTAAAATCCCTTATTTTTCCTGGGCAATGAATTTTTTGATGATTTTAGTCATTTTTCGTGGGGTGGAAATTTTTTTGAATTTTTAAAATAATTGTACACATGTAGTTATTTCTTGGTCGTATTTCGGAGGTAGATTACTCCTTCAAGGGCGATAAGATCTTATGGAAAAATTATTATTCTAAATCAACCAAATTTTAATTCCCACCAAATTAATGATTTTACAGTAAACTTTATAATTATTATAATTGCCGTGACATGTTGATTGTGAGTTTTTTGTCATGGTAACGACGTTATATACGACATGACAAGTACATGAAATTTTAAACTCAAGGTATACAAGTTATACATTTGTTTCGTTTTTTATAGTTCATAATTTGAAACGACAACTTGAACGTTGAATGTCAGCGTGTGCCACGTGATTTGTACTTAAGTGTGTTTTAAGTATTCCGTACAGGTTATGATGAATTACAGAGGGCTAGAGCTCATGTTTGCCGGGCATGTCGGCTTTTATTAAGTTGATATATGCTTTAAAAACATATCACATAGCTTTCTATCTCGTCATACTAATCGGGGCATATGTATGCATGGTCACTGCTATTGGCCATGTACAGAAATCCTTAATACGAAACATACTTAATAAAAACAAAACATACCATCTCACAGTGTATAAACAAGTCGACTTCCGTTAATTGCAAGAAGGCATACACGTGGAATTATATAGTACGACAATAAGTCATACAGTGATGATAGTTTACATATGATTTTAATTGCAAAAGTCATACACATTGAATTATATAGTATCCCAATAAATCAAACAGTGAAATGGTTATCTCAAATGCTACTGCTACATCTTACTAAGGATGTCGGATCGCTTTTTAGTAACCATACATTCGCTAAAAGCGTTTTACCTGACCAAAGTACAATGACACACCGAGCTTTATTTTATGCTCGATTAAGAGTAATGAATATCAGTTTAACGAGATAAACTAATTATTAATTAAACAATGGAACGTAGGTTTCCTTTGTAAGTCTTTGTTTACTCTCTATCTCTCTCTCTTCTTCTCGACCATCCTCCCATTGTTTTGTCGACAATAATGCAAGCAATATATTTACATATTCAGAACGTACCTATGTTTGTTACGATGTTTTTGCTGTTCATAAAAAGGTTTAATAAAATTGTACATGGCAAATGAATGTCACTTCGTACTTTTCACACTAGCTCATTTTAGAAGGGGCCTTATTATTATTATTATTATTATTATTATACCATATTTATATAGCCCTTTTTTCATGTATAAACACGTTCAAAAGTGCTGTACAATCATGACTAATACATGGTTAAAACAGTATATAATGTACATAAAATATAAAAGTAGGACCTACTAAACCCAGTAGGCGGGTGCTCTACTTAACCCAGTAGACGGGCTGCTACTTAACCCAGTAGACGGGGCCCTACTTAACCTAGTAGTAGGGATCTATTGAAGACAGTTGACGGAGCTCTACTTAACCCAGTAGGCGGGGCTCTACTTAACCCAGGTGACGGGGCCCTACTAAACTTAATAGTAGGGATCTACCAATAGGTGGATGGGACTTATAAATAACTGACCCTATCTGCTTACGCTCGCGCGATCTCCTCAGGTTGCAATGAAATAGACAGAAAGTTTGTATGATACCCTAAATCTTTCCGAATACACGCGATACTACATCTGGGGTATCAGTTAGAGCATCTGTAGTATGATGGGAAAACACGGAAACTAGTTTCAGTTGTAACCAATATTTTATTACCCTTTACTAGATTCATACCAGGGACCTCGAGATCCGTATCCCAGAGCGTTCAGAAGGGTTGCTTGTCAAGAGAGTGTCGATCCTTTAGTGATGCAAGGCACTAATGATGCAATGGCTTTATTATACTCGTACCTTGAAGTCCTTTTCCTTTCCTTTCTTTCCCTTTCGCCTCTTTTTCCACCTGATTCATGCTATTCAAATGTACAAACATTTTCAACTTTTGTTTTAGCTATCATTCGCTCCATTACATTACCATTTCAATCAAATATCTCTCCCATTGTCTGCATGGGTCTAATCTCCACCTCCTCGCCGCCCGTGTCTCTCTACCTTCTCAAAGCTCTAATCAAAGTGATCATGCAATGGACATGTATCTCCCTTATACATGTACCTTTAATATTTCAACCAAATAACTCGGACCCCACTGCATGCTTTGGAATGATCTCGTCCCCCATGTCTACGTGGTCTCCCTCCACAGCCCCGACTATACCCTAACATATACATATATATATATAATCGTCTGTGCAGGCTTTGTTTTTGTTCACCATGAAGCTATCATCTTTACTTAAGTGAAATTTGACCGAGCATTCAATTGTTTACCAGTCTACACTAGACCTTCTTTGTAACCAGATACGATATAATATTTATGACAGTATGTTAAACAAACCTAAACGTGAGGCCACTGTTTCATTTTTGTTATTAGTTTTACAGTTTTACAGGACAGGTTTGAAAATAGTACAGTTTGGAGTAGATAATGGGAAAATTAAAGGAGACCCTTTGGGTCATATGCTCATACGACAGATTGGAGATAATATTATAGCATGACCCTTTTTGTCCCCTAATTATATAAGTTTGCTTCACTCCATATCAAAATTGTTTTTTTTATCTAAATTTGAATGAAATAACCCGAAAAAACCCCACCCAAATCTAACATTTGAAAAACTTGTGGCCTTATACTTGATAACACAGGCCACCTTAATGTCAACAATATCCTGTTTCTTCTGTAGACACATTGTATTTTCTTTCTCGTATTTTGACACACAAGTTAGATACATGCCTATAGTGTGGGAAAACCAGGTCCATGAGGTCGTAATATAAATTCGATTGCATGATTTAATCTGCTAAAATTAGGATTTAACTATTTAAATAAAGCGGAGTATTGGCAATTACGCGTTATTCGTTTAGAGTGCAAATTCAAGCATATCTAATTTGGATAGATATAATATAATTGTACTTTACCAAAGCTTTCGTACACTGTTATTGATTGTCTATGTTAAGAGAACTAATATCGCTTGTTTTCTTGTTTTATTGCCCATTGATAGATCTACATATTGTACCTGTGTTATACATTGTTACATATATAGCAGTGTGGAACACCGTCTTTGATCGATACAGCCTACTTGTATAAATGTATCCGTTTTCTTTATATTGAAGATATAAGTATAAAAAATATTTATGAAGATGAATATGCATAATATTTAGGCAACATGCTCGACTTATACTAAGTTTGATCCCATTCATTACTATAAGGCGATTATATTAAAATACGTGACCAGTTAAATAAGTAAACTCCAATAAAATAATTATGGCAGACTACAAAACATAATGTTCCGAGTATGGTTTGTAGACATAGAAGGAGTTGAACACAGTACTGGTGAAATACTGGATTCGTATGCATGTGTTCATGTGTTTATTATGTTTTCGTATTTTCATACTTTGTGTCAAACTTACATTTTCCGAATATCTTATGTATGCTATGCTTACATTTGTTATTCAACACCCCCTTTATTAAAATAGTGTACAAAACATAAGCACGATTATATATCAACTTTACTACAGAACGGTTAGGTTCAGAGTTAAACGACGCACGTACCTACACACGACCGACACACGTTCGGTATCAGAAGCTACAACTAACCTAGTGTGATGTCGGAAAACAAGATCTGATAAGCCCACTTACCGAAAATCCATTCTGGTCTATAAATGTAGCAATTCCTGCTCGAACCCTGTTTTTAAATCCTCGTACACTCCCCCGTTGACTTACGATTCTTTTCTCTTTGATAGTGTTAGGATTCGATACGTCTCTACGACCGACGAAATGGTCAGGTTCGAGTTCAGAGTCACCATTTCCCACATTATGAATTGCACTCAAGGAAGCAACCTTAATAATTCCATTCACTTTTGATTTTTCTTTTTGATTTGCACCTTTTTCTCCTAGTTTTGAATAATGTCTCTCCATTTGTTTAATATGCTCAAAATCCCACTCAGTGGCGCTCCTTTTAAAGGGAGTTGGCCCTTTTCGTGCGTCCCCATTTGTGGACCCAACGCGTGAATCATCTTGAACAGGCTCTGAAGAGTCCCTCATTTTATGTTCACTTAATTATTTTGCCAATTTGACAGAAAAATTCACAGCATCGTTACGTAAAATAATCCACAAATCCTGTAGTTTATTACCGTGATTTATTTATCCATATTTCATAATATGAAAGCTTTATCGATCAAGTGGGTGCGGTTTGCCGTTTCTCGGTTAATCCGAAAGTCATTTCAAGCACGCGAGTCACAAGGATGCTTCCGTACCGTACAGTATTACAATATGTATCATCGACTTTACGCCAGCTGAGATCAAAAAGTCCATTCACAGGTAAGCGTGTCACGTGGAATCTATTTTTACCTGCGTGACGTCACGCAATATTGAGTTATCGATAAAAACCGAGACACAGTTTATTTGGTATCTATATGACAATTATCATTGTTCGTCACGACCACAAAGGTATAATAAACACATAATAGGGTCATAAACATTGTAAACTAGAGTTTATTGCCTTCAAACGGAAAATTGAAACTTTTATTCAGTCATAAAAATAGTTAGCATGCAGTTAGACCTACGTTTATTTAAATTTACATACGACACCTGAGTTTATTAAGATAGACATGTTACACGTGCTCACATCGAAATTTCCAATTTAAAACCTAATACAAAAATTAGTAACGTTATTAACTCGGATAGCGCAGTATTTTTTTAAAGTTATTTAAAAAAGTCTTCTTGAACGCTTCTAAAAAAGGGAGATTACTGCGAAAACTTATTTGAAAGCAACACAAGCTTGGTCTCCCTTTGATAATCATTAGTGGAATTTGTTATACATCGGATATTTTCGTGTTCTTCCGTAAATATTTCAATGCATGACGGCCGAGGTGTTTAAAATGGCTCATCGAAGTGCTGAGTTCAAAAGGCATTATAAAAGATCACAGTGGCTGACATACATAATTAAATTCAGACTTAGCAAGATGCAAGAAATACTTTCCAAACAAACAAAGGAATGGGTTTCTTTATTCTTTACAAGTCCTGTATTCATTGAATATTGAATTTGCGTGACAAATGGGAAGAGTACAGTAGCTCTTAAAAGCAAGTGTAATTCTGAAATTTTACCTTTATATCCATTTTAGTTAATTGATGCAGTAATACAGGAGTAACTTCCCTTTTTAGAAAATTTGTTTTGACTTCAAGGGAATGAACTCCGCTCTACTGACTTTAAGTCGATATAAGTAAGTTCCCTTTGAATTGAAGGAAGTCATCCATGTTTAATTACAATATCCGCTATTGCAAGTTATGGTCGTACAATTAGAATGATACATATTTATACTTAAGGCGTGCGACAAGGGTGCTTGGTATTTTCCATGCAGCATAGTAAAGACGTAAGCGTCATGCATGGTCATTGAATTTTTAAGCACCATAAAGTGTCGTGGTCATCCTTTGGACGCGTAACACAGCACCACCAGCACCACACAGACTAATGGACAATGGATCCTGTGGTAAGCATAAAAACATGCATGATTTAGCATCATCATTAATAAACCAGTTACGTGATGTAAGGTTTAATAGGATGATACTATATCAATCAGGGTTTATTTTTATATGAATCATTCATAACCTATATTTTGCAGGTAGTCATTGTGATGAGTGTTTGTCCTTAGGATTTGTTCTTGTCGACAGGCTCACGCTCTGATTATGATTGACCAACTGATGGCCTGTGATAGGACAGACAGTCTAAGCTCGAGGATGTTGCGTATGTAAATGTGCAGAACTATTAACTAGCATTTCGTTTTCATTTTTGTAGTTGTCTTTGTGGCCTATACTTCGATGGCTTAGAATTAGAAGGTCGTAAGTGCCACTTACGACCTTTTATGATTCATACATATTTAGAATAAGCATCACAAGGCGCTTCTCATGAGCCCATTTTCATAAAAATCTGAACTTGTCATGTTGACCAAAATAAAGTTGTAAACGTTTGTTTTACCATAGGTAAAGAGTAAATATCAGACAGTTTTTCCGTGTTGTCTCAAAATATCGATTTGGTAGTTACGTCCTTCTAATACTAAGCCATCGACTTGTATGATGTGTTTTTTCTCATTCCAGTGAATCTGTTTGTGTACCTTTCGTGACCAGGGTGCCGTTTTATCAACGTATTTACGGAAATCGTTATCTTACGTTCAGATTTAGATTCAGTATAAATATTTAACAACTACACATTGGGGACATATGTTGTTTGAGGGAATTCACTAAATAAACCTTGATTAGTTTATCAGCTTCATTTACAACAGTTTATAGATGTAAAGGTATTATAAAGAAATTAAATTTGACCGTAAGTTTACGATTTCTGTAAGAGTGTTGATAAAACAGTGACCTGGTCCGGACGATAATAGACAATGGAGAACATACTCGATGCTCAAACTCATACTCGCACTCTAGTTTGAGTATGTTCTAAGAAAGACAAGCGCATTTCTGATAGGATATGATTTTTATTGTGTCTATAAAAATAGAGATCTATAATTATTTATAACTAAAATATGTTATAACATTAATTTGATCTTTGGTATTTGTAAAAAAAGATTCATGTAAAAGTTCATTAACGTCTTGTTGACAAATACCAACACAAAAGTAAACGAATGGACGGACATCTGATAAAGACAAGTTTGAAAAATGTTTATGATCAGGTGACAGGATGTGACGTCACACGTCATGTGATGGAATTTATGCTTCTTCCTCTCCTTCGCCCTCCTCGTCGAATTCACCTTCCTCCTCCGCGGTAGCGTCCTGAAATATTGTAATGCACATTCGTCAGTAAATGCCAATCATGATAACTAGATATTATATCATTTTACTAAAACTGTTTTACATGTACTTCAATATGTTGTGCGGGTAGCCATTGCCTATCTACTAAGCAGAACGCAACCGAACGCTTTTTATTCAGTTCCCTCATTTTTTGTTAAATATAATTATAGTGGATATTGATCGCCTCCCTTGGAATTTCTACAAAGCGCTTTCCTATGTTAACGGACTTCCCAATTGTTGTTTATGTTTCACTCATATTTTACCAGCCATGTGAGCTTCAGATAGTAGTGCGGACATACGATTGCAATATTTTGAAAGATTATGTAAGGGTAATAACTTTGTTATAGATGAAAAGATGAGTGAATACAAAAAAAAGTTATTCTAACATGGTAGTTGAAGAAATTTCAAATCCCAAATCTGGTAATACCCTACCTGGTACTGTTGATATTCAGAGACCAAGTCGTTCATGTTGGATTCAGCTTCAGTGAATTCCATCTCGTCCATACCCTCACCAGTGTACCAATGCAAGAAAGCCTTACGTCTGAACATAGCTGAAGACAAAATGGAAACATATCAAAATGATGCATATCACGTTAGCCTAAAGTGTTATCCTTAGAACGAAGGTTTCTTCCAAGACATGCACTCAAATGTGATTTATAAAATGTAGATAATGTTCCATAAATTAATGATCAATGTTGCTACATTATATTAATTAGATACCTTAGATCAAAATTTGCCTAAATCATTATATGCTGAAAATAGTTTGCATAAAGAAAATTGCAAAGATACCAACTACATTTCAACATTTTAGGTAGATTACCAAGAATGGATTGATGTTGGGCCAAGTGGAATATCAGATCACATACAGGAACATATGGTATTATTTGGTAACTTAGCATGTAGGGGCACATCAGACAAAGGAGGAATAGTCAGAAAGTAGTGCCAGTAGTGACAACACATGTAAAAAATATCTCGAAGTTTGTACTTTTGCAGAACAGGACAAGGCTACTATAGCAATGGATAATAAAACGATAAAGATAGACATACCGGTGAATTGTTCTGAAACACGCTTGAACAGTTCCTGGATGGCGGTGGTGTTACCAATGAAAGTGGCGGACATCTTAAGACCACGTGGTGGGATATCACAGACAGCGACCTTGACGTTGTTGGGGATCCATTCAACGAAGTAGCTACTGTTCTTGTTCTGGACGTTTAACATTTGTTCGTCGACCTCTGAAAAGACGAACAAAACAAAGCTTAATATCGTGTTTTGGTTTCCTTGTTTGCTTTCTTGTTCAGCTAGAAGTCTATCAATGTGTGTGTGGTTTGTGGTCCTTGATTGCTCTTTTTAATGTGTTGCTTTAGTATCTACTGTTTCAACTAAGTGCTGCCTGTCATATCTGATAAAGTACTTTCGCTTGACGTCTATTAGAAATTTGTTTAATAAATTGTATAAGAACTTGTATTGAAGTATATTTTTCAGCAATGTTATCAATAATTCTATTGAGCAAGAGTTACATACCTTTCATTGACATACGTCCTCTGAAGATTGAAGTGACGGTGAGGTAACGTCCGTGACGTGGGTCACAGGCAGCCATCATGTTCTTGGCATCGAATATTTGTTGGGTGAGTTCTGGGACGGTCAGAGCTCTGTATTGCTGGCTACCACGAGATGTAAGTGGAGCAAACCCAGGCATGAAGAAATGGAGACGTGGGAAGGGTACCATGTTGACAGCAATTTTACGGAGATCGGCGTTCAATTGACCTGTAAAATAGAATTAGGGTTAGCCTTATGCAGATCAGATAATGCCGAAGGAGCTAAGTAAGCTTCCAGTATAATTACATTTGATGCTTGATATTTGTTGTTTAGTACGAATCACTAAATATTAAACAAAAACTCCATTTAAAAACAAGCGATTGTTACGTGTATTTAATTTATTTACTAAGCATGTAATTAATTACAACTTTGTGCATTTTTTTCAAATTGTGATTTTTGTCGCTAGCAACTCCACAACCTTTTACCAATTAACAAACTTTATTTTAAGACTTAGAACTCTTAAATTGAACGTACCAGGGAATCTAAGACACGTGGTGACACCAGACATGGTAGCAGAAATAAGATGGTTCAAGTCTCCGTATGTTGGTGTGGTGAGTTTCAATGTTCTGAAGCAGATATCGTAGAGAGCCTCGTTGTCGATACAGTATGTTTCATCTGTGTTCTCTACAAGTTGATGGACGGACAATGTGGCGTTGTAGGGTTCAACAACGGTGTCTGATACCTGAAATAGAGTCATGACCATATTACAGTTTCATCATACACACGTATTGCTTAAATCTTTATATATTCATGTTGCAGTGGGAAATTTGTACACTTGCGTACATAATGATTATTACTTTTCCGAATTATAAATGCAAGGCGTTATTTGGACCAACCCCTTTTGCATATTTGCATATATTAGTCATTTTTGCGTTATTATTCTCTGTTAAAGACCGTTTGGAAGAGTAATGCCGTGAAAATATATAATTTTATATCAAGCAAACCGCTGGTTTAGATGGTGAAAACGTATAATTATAGTCAAGTACAAAATCGACATTTTGAGAAAACTACAAAAACTGTCTGAAAATTGATCTTTACTTGTGGTAGAACAACCTGTTCCAACCTCAGTTTGGTCAATATGATCAGTTCTTATTTTCAGGTAAATACACACCTTGGGTGATGGTACAACGGAGAATGTGTTCATGATTCTGTCTGGGTATTCTTCACGGATCTTGCTGATGAGGAGTGTTCCCATACCGGCTCCAGTACCACCTCCTAGGGAGTGTGTAAGTTGGAATCCCTGAATACAATCACATGACTCAGCTTCCTTCCTGACAACATCCAACACGGAATCAATAAGTTCAGCACCTTCTGTGTAGTGACCCTTGGCCCAGTTGTTTCCTGCTCCACTCTGTCCTGTAGATGATAGAATACATGATGTATATTCAGATGCTCTTATACATTTTACTAACACGCTTTCGAGCAAATCACCACTAAATGTAATGATATTAGAACATGACATGACATGTCCCTTACTTGTTACATAATCGATTCTGTCCTTTAGATCATAGAAGGCAGAGATTATGTACTGTGTTACGCCTCTTGTATCTTTTATTGACACGTTTTTGAGCAAAGAAATGTCATTGCATAGAAAAATACCGGAAAATGACAAGGATGGCCCAGTAACTGCTGTTAACGACTCAACTATGTGCTGTATTACATATATACCACTCATATTTACTTTTACTTTGTCCTCATGTTTTCGAGCAAATTAACATTGACTATAATGTCGGAACATCACATGGATGACAAACCCAATGGATGGAAGGCTTTGATTTTGTCAGTGACGACCACAAACGATAAAACTGCAGTTTTGGGGACGAAGTGTTTACCGAGTATATGACAATTAATTGTCATTTAGGCACTTTTTGAAGGGTATTTATATGTCCTTAGAGACTGTGTATTTGACTAAATCATTGTGTTTAATCAATCATAAGAGGTTGTGATATATATTGTAGTTACCATTCGTCTAACAAATGCTCCTCTGAATAAAACCATAGCATTTATCTGTAGCATCATGTTGTCACACAATGTCAACACAATACATGTCATTATTGTCATACATGGACCATTGAAAAGAATCTACATGGAGTCAAAATAAATAATCGCGGATGATCATTTAATCATTGCTTACAAACAAATGTATCCATGGTTGGCATTAGATAATCACATTTTACGATCACCGATGTGGTACCATAAGGTAACAAAATATCAAAATACATTGCAAGCTTATCTAGTTTGTTTGCTTCAATCTTATCGAATCAGGTCTTAGCATTAATGTAATTCAATCATTCAATTATTGTTTTATATTGTTTAGAGTGTTGAACACATTATTGTCAATGTTCTATTGTGTTTCTGCTATCATATCATCTTAACTGTAACATGTGAACAGTATCTAGATTTATGTCCTATCCGAATTCTATATCACTTTGACTACGGGTCAATCTATTTGTCATTCAATAGTTCATAGTTTAATCACTAGTTATTTTGTTTTGTTGTAACATGTTTGGCACATAATTACAACCAATATAACAAAGATACATCAAGGTGTTGACGATGCATGCAATTTGAGACTTTGTTTATCTATTTAGACATCTTTAACACAACGGGGTACACCATTATGTTTTGATAAGTTTTAATTGTAACGCATATGTTAGGTTTATTGGTTTTAAAACATCTTGATGAATTTGAACAATAACAAATATTTGTTAAATATTATCGCAGAACGCTATATTGTTATGCAGAGAGTAGACTGAACTTGCGGCATATCGTCACATAATGACCTCATGCAACAATATCGTACATGTTTCACAATTGGCCAGTTGCCGTGAATTTATTGTAGTCATCGTAAATAAATTAGTGACAAAATCCCCAAAGAAAACTGCGCAGTTTCAATGTGCCGAAATGCTACTTTGACTACGTGTATTTATATAGTATTAATGTTGTATTTAAAGTCACCTTAAAGTCTCCTTTAGTGCTTTGAAGTCAGACCGAATTTTCACTATACTATGCGACCTCTCTAAAGATAGTGTTGCTCTGGATTGGTCGCATCAAATATTGTATTTATGAGTATATAGCTATATACTCATTCAAGAAGCAACCATTTATACCCCTTAAAGGCAACCAGCTATGTACACCAACCAACTTTGTGCTTTACTCAAATGGTATTGCTTTGAAGAGGTTGTAATGTATTTGTAGAGAGGTTTAACTTAACCGCGCACCATTATCTTGTCTTAATGATTAGTGGTTTCAGGTCGATAAAAGCCGAGTCACTATACGTACCGAACACAAAGTTATCTGGTCTGAAAATTTGTCCAAAAGGTCCAGATCGGACTGAGTCCATGGTTCCTGGCTCCAAATCAACAAGAACAGCACGAGGTACATATTTGCCACCTGAAATTATACGACATAGGTTAGCATTCTTTATAATCATAAAACAATATTTCCAAACCTGGGAAATTTTATTGGCGTCGCCCTGCATGCCTGTGCCTTCTATCATGAGAAAAGATTGATTCATGGTTTCTATGTAGCATTTGGAGTACTTCTGTTTAGCTACCGTATTCATAAAAGGTCATTCGGTCATTGTTGTAAACGAGATTGTTATATACCATTTACATTACTGGATATTGTTAAGATAACACGAGCTCACTATCAGGACATACTGGTATCAACAATTTAACTTTTGGTTGCAGAGAATGAAAAACTGCAATTAAACATTGAAGACAGAAACAGTTTTCAATACAACGTTTAGCAATTAAATAGAGTACACAAAGGGAACTTGGGACCACTTGTTAAATAAAGAGATCAGACACACATTTGATGAACAGTTTAATTCTTACCAGTGGCTTCGTTGTAGTATACATTGATCCTTTCCAACTGAAGATCTGAGTCACCGTGGTAGGTACCTGTGGGGTCAATACCATGCTCATCTGATATCACTTCCCAGAACTGAAAATACAGAAATAAGCTTACTTACTCAACATAAAGAGCAGAGCATGTTGACAAGGTTTTAGACGAAAAGGGAACAGGGACAAAATACGACCCAAATGGTGCAAAGGTCACCAACAAATGTCAATAGAACAAAAACATTTCACAAGGACAACCTCTCAAAAGAAACAAACAAGGTGACAATGCTCTCCCTCATTTTTAGTCACAATCTGGACAGTGTTTTAAAATATACAAGTGTTAAATGTGTCTTCACGTGGTTTGAAAAACGTCAGTGTTCTTTCCTAAGTCAGTTTATGTATTAGTTGATTTATTTTTCAAAACATTGATATCAATTTTAATAATGATATACAAGTTAACTTGGAAATGTCATGCCCTTATATCCTTACCAAATATCTCTTGAATTCCAACAGTTAACTGATATATAATCGAACATACAAACTTAAATGACGTGCTATATCTTTTAATACCTCTATGAAGTTCGATTCAAAATCAAATTAAGACACATTTGATAAAATAAGAATGCCATCTTATCTATAAATGTTTCAGTTAGCATGTCTGGATTAAAGTATTTCTATACGCACATGATGTCAAGCTCTTGCAATGTCAGGAATACTTGAAGGGTGGTGGAGATTAAACACTTCAAATAGTTCAATCAACTCAACAATTACACTTTCATCTAAACCTTAAAGCGTAGTTAAGCTCAACATTCCGTTCAGTTTTATCCCGTAAAGATTCATTATCCTAAACAAGGCTGACAAACAGGAGTTTAACAATTTAAACATTTCTGAGTGAGTTTTATTCAAATCTGAATGTTTTATATCTTTAAGCTGTTCGGATTTATATCGAATTACTATTTTATCCCATGGCAGTGCAATGCAGAGCTGTTCACGTTGCGACAAATAGAAACGCAAATTTTGAATAAGTCTATAAGTATGCTACGTTTCTTTCAAAAAGGACATGTGCAAACAAGATGGTGCATTTTGCTTTTTTATGTTGTAATGTTATTTTGTGTGTTCTTCTTGGTTATTTCGTATCTTTTGGCTATTGTTCCGGTTGTATTTGACCGGTTAAAGCAGCAGCCTGTATGGATGGGAGTGATGCCGTGATTTCGCATCTGTTCAGTATGTCGTGATCTGTTGTTTCTGTAAACGCTGCCTCCAATATATGGTTTTTCATTTCTTTAATCGGTGGATGATAAATGACTTGTATTTCCCGATCATTGAACTTACGGAAGCTGTATGCTCATTATTGCTTATCCACATACAAACCATTATACATCGACTGTTTTATGTATTGGGCATATTTTAGGATTCAATCACCGCCAACGTGCGAATAATGACTTTTAAATACAGTACAACAAAAATATGTTATTTTATAACATGTATATAATTCAAGCCGCGCACGTATCTAAAATAAATTGTTCTTCCATTGAACAGAACGTAACATTTTATAAAATAGGTAATTGATTTACAATTGTCAAGTCATATGTACGTAGTCTCAAAAAGGTTACAGTCACAGCACAGCGTCTTCAGATTTATTTACTTTATGTTTAATTTCGCGTTTGTTAGTCAAAACAACGACTATCCGTCATATCTAAGGATGTAGATCTTAAGTTGTGTTTTAAGTGCACGCTGAAGTGATTTGAACACATTCGTATGGATATTTTTATCGTGAACCAGTTAGAATCGGAAACATCTGTCCATCGCGCATAAAATGAACACATTCATTGATTTAGTTATCTGATCGCAAATCTTACAAATTACATCATATTTTGCGGCTATGACCTTCAACAACTACTATTCAGTTTTGAGATGTTATATACCGACACTGTTAAAAGAAAGCGTCATCAATGCGATATTCTTTATTTTAGTTACATTCTAAACTGTGATGGTATTCACAAAGCATCTTAAGTGAAAACTTATAATTTTCTAAAAATCTCAAGTTTTCCTTAAGTGTAGCAGCTAAACAGGAAAAGCAAGATTAACAAATATCCGCATTGGTTAAAAGCATTATGTAAAGAGCTACAGTAATCACATAGAATACATGCTTCGTTTCTTGAGAAATATGTTCAACTCAATATTTTAACTTAAATCATTAAGTTTTCACTTAAGATTAAGTTTTCACTAAAGATGCATTGTGAATACCACCCCTGGTTATTTAAATTATTTAAGCCACCGAGGCTGTTTATCAAATTTTAATTCTAAAACACATGGACCATTTGTTGACCATTTGCGTATGAAAGCAGTTGAGTATGAACATCATATTTAAACCGTAACAGCGAATGAGTTACCAAACAAACATCTGGTGAGCGTAATGTATTTTCACTAAAACTAGTCACGGAGTTTTGGGGTTCAATTCAGAGACATACAAGCTACGAAAGCAACACAGGCGACTGATGTGTAATCCAAATATATAGTTTATTCAACAGCAATAGAAGTATTTCAGTATCCTGTTACTATATTAGAACCACTTTCATGAAACCTGTTGAAATTTGTAGAGAGATAACGATTGATAAGGTATCAAAATGTTTCTTTTGGAAATAAATATTAGGGGGCAGTTTTGGATACTTCGGAAGAAATTAACAGCAAATTTGTGGAATATTTGCACTAGAACATGGCACACGACGGTTTCATATTGTCCGAGTCACGACTCTTGATCAGAAAATGTAATAGCCAAACAGTCATATTTGTTTGGATTTCGGATAAATCTCTTACCTTAGTAAACAAGATAAATGTAACAGAAATACATCAAAGACACAAGCTTTACATGTATGTGTTCATAATTTTATCATATCCAAATCTTCATTCTTTCTATGAAAGTTACAATACTAGTACCCTTGGCAGAGTTAGTTAGATCAACTACATTAATAGTTTCAGGGTTAAATCCATTTGAATAATTATTTGGCATTTTCATAGCGTTAAACTCAACTTTTGGAAAATATTTCATTTAAATAAATATGCCATTGGATAAAATAATATTGTACAATATCGTTAATGAGACGACTCACTTAAGATATAAATGTCTTCATAATCTTATATAATCAATGTTAAAATAAATATATATTAATCAAGCAATTGATTTCCAAAATCGGAACTAATTTGGTTTAATTAAGTTATTCATTGAGTTAAAGGATGGAGAATTTAATTAACATCAGAATTTTAGTAAATTGATTACTATTAATTTATATTATACGAATGTCTATATATTTTAAATAACCTTACCTTGGCTCCAATTTGGTTGCCGCATTGGCCAGCTTGCATATGAACAATTTCTCTCATGGTGTATGTAATGTGTGTAAAATCTTCCCTGAATAAATTGCACTGGGTTTCTACCCTTTGATTAAATTTCTTCCGATTAAGAGCACGCTTAAAGCAGCCATATATATCACGGCGCTCCGCTGCACTACTTTCAGTCAGATCGCTCCGCGGTTAAAAGTAAAATAGTTCGGCGCGCGTTGGCAAAACAAATTTAAACACATATAAATATTGCCCCAACTCGTTAGAAACATTGAATAAGATACTGTGTTGATAATTTGATATTTCTTATCATGGACGATCACTCTATCTAGTGATGATACGGTATAAGATAGGCAGTCATCTGACAAGCCGCCAACTAGGCTTATTTTAAGATCTGTCGATGTGTCTCCATACTCGTTTTCCATTTGATGTGACGTTACTGATACAAAATTTAAATGATCACAGTGCAAATAAGGGAACCATAATGAATTTTGGTTTGCCATTATGTTATCCGCAAAAATAAAAACGTCTTTATTATTTTTAAGCATTTTTGCGAGCATTTTTTCAATCCAAATTTTTTCAAGTTAATCTAATCCTTCTTTTCTACATTGAATTTTTTTGGTTACAATACCTGTCGAAAATTAGCAGAAATTTACGTCTTGTGGAACACATCATGCTCAGTACGTCAGTTTTGTCTGACTTCCAAGGGAAAAAACATGGATGAACTCTTTTATTCAGTGCACCTTTCAAAAAACTATTTTTGGGGTGTTTTGTTTGTTTTCCTATTGCATTCTCATTCACCCAGCGAAACACATGCTGGTCTGGTCTGGCAACTTGACTAACAACTGATGTATGATGAGGTCTTATTGAGTTTTAACGATATTCCTCAAAAATCATTTTTTGATATTTTCAGCGACATATTCACCGACATGTAACCATATTTCCTGTATCCTAACAAATACTCACTTAGCTCTGGAGCATGAACCAGCAACTCAACACATGTGGAGGGAATCTAAAATTGTTGACCGGAAATCCAACCATAATTATGACGTTGTTACTGTGTCGACATGTAATATACGTGCTTGCATACCGTCAATTATAATTACAGCAATATTTGAATCTTTGAATTTGTTGAAAAGAAATGCGATTTAATTGTATTACATTTAGCTTGCACCACGGGTAACTGTATCGTTGAAACCGATTTTTTGTTGAAAATTTAAATTTTTCTTTCAAAAACTGTTTTTCTTTTTTTCGTTTTCAACGATACAGTTACCCGTGGCTTGCACTTTTGCCATCATCGTTATTAAGCCAAAGATTATATTTGAAGATCACTATGCTCGACCGAGTTCATACATGTTGTCATATAGATTTGCACAAAATATTTAAAACTTTTGACCAAAAACTTCCCCTATTGTGACTACGGTACTATACCATAATACAGAAGCGATTTAAATGGACTTAATGTTGATAATGTCGTTGTCAATGTTTGCAACAAATAACGGAATCCGAACATTAATGTTATCTTTACTTAAATAGAGAATTGTATTGAAAATCATCACTTTGCGTGATAAAAATTTGATATTTACCCAATAAAGAGCGGACCAAGATAAATATCTTAAGTATTGTACTTAAAGAACAATGAAGTCATATCTCGTTGTGACGACATACCAATCAACAGGGTAAATAATTAGTCGACTGAAAGCCAAAAGGACCTATCGCACACCATTATTGCTTACGCCAATAGTCCATTTTGGCTGTAAACGGACGAACTATTTTAGATCTAACGGTACCGAATAAAAGACAGTTCGACCGTACAGGCTGAATCATATTCCCTGTTGTTCATATTTGTCTATGTATTATCAATTAAGTTCAAATATTTATTGTTAATACTTAAGATGACAATCTATGTAAACAATTGGTAGTATTGGAGATTGTATGTATATATACCAGAACAAACCAACGTGAGAATTACGCGCCAAATTTTAGTGCAATTAGAAGCAATAACATTAAAGGCATGTTACCGAATTAAATGTTTTTTTTCTTCAATTAACAGTAAGAGTGAAAAATTGCTTCCATCAATCCAGACAGTAGCCAGGTGCATTTTACGCAGTAATGTTTTCACCTATTTACAAATACATAATCCTCTTTACGAAGCATGGATCCTTAACTACTCTTCTCCACTATACTCCACTACCCTAAGGCTTCATCTGTGACGTCGTCAGCTTCTTCAGATCAAAAGTTGTATGGGTAGTTCTCTTTTCAATTTGACTTGTGGAGTTGAAAAAAGCACTAGCCTCAGTGTATTCATCATTGTAAACTTGCTTGCTCACATTACTTCTCAAATGCCGAGCTTAGCCTTTATTTACCAGTCAGCTATCTGTTGAAAACATACATTGTAAAAGGCAATCTATGTGCATCCAGCAGGTTTTGAAACCAGGACGCCAGATTAGACGGCAAGTACACAAACCATTGAACTATAGAGGTGCAATTCCCAGGCATGTTTGTTCCCCCCTCAGGTTACTGTTGACGTATACCTTGTTCCTCTCGATGAATGGTCGTGTACATACATTGTCCTTGGTGTATATACTGGTTAAATTCTCTCTTAATACTGTGAAAATGAGTGTATGATAAAAGCCCTTGCGGACTGATTTTTATACATGAGGACATAAGCCCCTACGCATTTAGGATTATGGTCGTAGCGGCTTATGTTAGCCCCCCCCCCCCACTTGAGAAATAGACCATTTGAAACATTTGCCCAGTTACGAAACATGAACTGAATACAAGGGAATATACCTTTAAGTTTACGAAATGTACACAACTATGTGCATAAACTGCACATGGAGAGGTTTAAATACGCAATTAATACCGAATTAAAATCCAAACTTTAATTAAGCTAATTTATAGTGCATGTATCAAATTATGTATACCCACTATCATACAACTAATGTGCAAACACTATACAAAAGACTAATTACATCGCTGATTTTAGATTCGAGTATTTAATTGCATAAAAAATTCCATCCTTTAGCTGAAATAACAAAAATGCATTAAATTTGCGATTGTGGCTTTATTTACGAGCAATATATGAACGATACGCATATTATGAATCTGCGTCTATTTTATGATTGTGAATAACCCGCGTGTCATTTAATTGGCGCCGGTCAGAAACGTCAAAGTTATAGCTTCAATGTTTATTTGACATTAATCATTTCATTCACTCTGTTTAGTAGTTGAGTTGAAATTGTCAATTTCAATCGATATTTGGACTTTGATTTATTCAAGTTTTAATAAAATCCAAACTTGACAATAACCGCGTTTCAGGTTGTCTCAACTTAAGAATTAAGATTCCGACGCCTGAAATGATAAAACGTATTACATTGTGCTACTAAAAACATATTTGATATCAAAGTAGTATTACAAGCAGGCATTGAGAGGCATTACGATGATGTATGAAGCTTTCTTAAACAAGTTACAAGCGTCACTAAAAGACATATGTTGTCTAAATATGCCTTTCAACTGCGTAATAAAATTACACTAAATGTCTGTCGAATAAGCCCAGTTGAGCGACCCATTTATTTAAGCATTGTAAAATATGCTCTCATCTACATTGGGATCAGAGAACGTCATCTTAGGAAGTGTCAGTCGCTTTGAAACTACTGTTAATGTTTTTCTACAAGTTTACGAATTAGGGCGGATAACTCACTGTGACCCATCTATTTAACTGTTCTATTTCTGATATGCTACACTTTCCATATGAGTCGAATACAACGTTTGAGATATGTTTCCGATTTCTTACAAGAAACTGCAGCGAGTGCCCTTAAGCTAATGGCACTTCATATTGTCAACCATTTAAAGATTAGTATGTCGTGTTCAAGTATATATGACATTTGTTTGGCATATTATGTCTTATTGTATTTACTTTATGCATAAACAGGTTTTATATTTTGACATGTGAGCATACAATGTAAGCAACAAGATGTAAAACTCAATGTTACAACCCACCCAAATAGTCGGCACTCAACTCTCAACGCTGAAATACCTTTAAACAAGCATTCCAAATTGTTCATTCAATATGCTCTAAGAAGCTATAATTCTTCTGAAGTTTTACTACCTTTCTAACCATTTTATACGTTGCACAATTTCGTAGACATTGCAATGCAGCCAAGACTTACTTCAAACGCATATATATTTACTACATTATTGCTATGCCAAAACCCTAATCATACATGACGACGTAGATAGTTTTTGCTTGTTCATTCTAGATTTTTTACTCTTCAATAATCACATTCAGGGCCAGGGTTCTTGGTATTATCACGTTTCGAAATAAGGATAAATTCATTTAGGGATGAAATAAAACCATTAGCTTGTTCGTTTATTCAATTTAGAGTACAATATATTTAACACACTAGTCTTAAGTTGATATACAATTATAATAATGTAGCTTGTAACATGGAAACGTTCAAGTATGCAAGTGTGCTTTAGTACACACGTGGTACAGTTCATTTGAGTTTTGTTTAATCCATAAATACGAGTCGTATATCCAGTCGTTGGTTTGTTTAGAGATTGTTTGCTGTATACAAACACACTACGTGACTTCACCATAACATTCAGACTTTGTAGTATTCAAGCAAAGTCATAGTATTTATAACATCACCAAACATAGACGAAACTTGTCATGTCCGAACGTGTGCACTTTCAGAATACCACACCGATCGGCCACCTGTGCAACATTCGCAAGTTTGTTACTATCCACAGTTATTAGTGAACATAGTGTTTTTTTAAACTTATTACATTAAATTGATTTATCAAATAAGTTAATTACATATTTAAAATCCGACACCTTAAAGTGTTGTTGGTCTTGTTTGGTGTGTGTTGCCAAATAGAGAAATAACATTGAATAAGTATTTTACGTACATGTTTATTGTGTACAATTCAATGAACCGGCATGGCAACCTTCGACAAAAGCCTTAGCCAAACGTATGGGTGGGATTTTCTCCGACACCCTAAACATTGGTTCTCATTGTAAACATATGATTTACTATTTTAGTGTTCGCTTGGTATAGTGGATGAAACTTGTGTGGTAGATGAATTGCTCGATTGCTTGATTAGTTGATTTGGTGAATGGTTGGTGTATGCATTTATTGATTGGTTGAATGATTGGTTGATTTGTTGGTTGACTGGTTGATTGACTGGTTTGTTGGTTTGTTGGTGAATCATTGGTTGGCTGTTTGATTGAGTGTTTGATTGATTGATCGTTTAGTTGATTGACTGGTTGGTTGGTTGAATCATTGGTTGGTTAATTGATTGATTTGTTGGTTGATTGATTGATTGACTGGTTTGTTGGTGAATCATTGATTGGTTGATTGACTGGTTGATTGATTAATTGGTTGATTGGTTTGTTGGTTAATCATTGGTTGGTTAGTTAATCGACTCGTTGATTGATTGGTTGTTTGGTTGATTGACTGGTTTGTTGGTTGGTTGAATCATTAGTTTGTTGATTGACTGGTTGATTGATTGAATGGTTGATTGATTGGTTGATTGACTGGTTGGTTGATTAACTGGTTGGTTGGTTGAATTATTGGTTGGTTGATTGATCGACTCGTTGATTGATTGGTTGATTGACTCGTTGATGGATTGATTGACTGATTGGTTGAATAATTGGTTGGTTGATTGATTGACTCGTTGATTGATTGACTGGTTTGTTTGTTTGTTGGTGAATCATTGGTTTGTTGATTGAATGATGAATTATTAGCGAAGTAAGGATTGATGATACTCATTTCTGTTGGACACGCACATGTACGGAAACGTTGAATTATTTAAAACTACGTTATAGAAGTCCAAAGTTTACATCTTCAAGTACAGCAAAGCCGTAATTGTTAAGTAACTCATTTAATCTAAGTAAAATTTCGGAAACATACAAAACTTAAACAAATATACACTGTTGGAGACAAATATCCATTTATACACAAGCAAACCATTTACCCATTAACAGGTACATGTCAAAAGGAGCACTTCCTACATTATAAACCGTATTAATTCGTTCTCAGTTATGTAAAATAGGACCTAATTGCATTTAGGAATCTAACAATGGTGCTTAATTCTAAAGTTCAATATATAAATCGCTTCATTTGTTTGCATTTATTTTCACTTTCTTGGCATCTTTCATGTTTCGTTCAAGTAATTAGCTATGAATTTATTTGCAAACAAACATTATATTTGTTTATGGCATTAGAAACCTTACATTATTGACATTTGAAATTTGAACATTCATGTTCGTACAAAATGGGAGACTCGATTTTATGTACAACCAACGTCAGTGCATGCGTTTTGTGACTTCATTATAGAGAGCTCGTAATACTGCGGATTGTACAAATGTATATCAAATAAATATCATGTTTGCTTCATGTTCACTGAGTCAATGACATGTATGACAAGTAAGCTAATCATGTGTTTTCGATTGGTCTTAAACATTCTTAGCTTAAGAAAAGTACGCCCTAGACAGGCATACTATGTCATAGAAATAAATACAATGTTTGCTCCAAATGGTGCTTATTAAAAAAGTTTTACTAAACTATTTCGAGCTTAAACAAACGATAATTGTCTGATTGTAGCCTGGTCAACCAGTACCCATCCTATACAAGAAAGTGGCAATTTATGAATCATATAGATAAAATGTCAAGTGTTCGTTTATTATTGACCAACGCTTATTGAAACGGACTGCCAATTGGGCTCATTAGAACATTTCTGAATATCACTTGACGAACGCAATATCAATGAGAGAAACCTTGTCTCACTGAAAGGTATGCTTGAGAGCACCTTTTTGTGAAGACGTTTTGATTTATTGTCTCCAAAAAGATAATTATCGTTTTTTGATTTGCAGGCCTTAGTTCTAGATGCATTTGATTAAAAAACTAGTTTAATTTACTTTAACAACTCGACACGGTGAAAATATTCAGTTCGTGACAAGAACATGTTCGTACAGCTAGAGCCGCACGGCTGACAATCAAGTACAACGTCGTTATAGACAGGAATTCAAATTTATGTCAGTATTGTTTTTTCTCTCTTCTCGATTATGTAAACATGATGTTCATAGTATCTAAGAAACGCAATGATTATTTCACATTGGAAACCATAAAAGGAAGTGTTTGATTGTCGTAAAAGGACGGTGTCGTGAAATGACAATTTACGACAACCGGTCCTTCTTAGAGCACTCTTAAATCGTCAAGATTAACCAACTATTAACGGTGAGTTGGACAGATAAATATTGTTTTAGCAAACGTGTACCAATACGTCTGTGTTATTTATCATTGTTTGACAAATCATTCGATCTTTATAACAAGAAAATAGTATCCAAAACATGTTTAAACATACTTTTTATTTGGTTCTCGTGATGAGTTGTGTTATTGTCGCTTTGAAATACTGTATACTAAGTATACTTATTCTGATAGGACTCTCTTACATTGGTTCCAATAAAACAACTATAACAATTATGATATCCTTGGTGCTAAATGTTCTAAACACGAATACATATAAATCTCCATCTAACAACAGTTGGTGCTTATTTAAGCTGTGCTCACACACTGTGTTAGATAAACATTTACCGACCTTTTGGGAAACGCCAGCCCGCTAAAGTAAAAGATAAAAAACGTTTCCATAAGGTTGATGCTCGCTGGCGAACGCTGAAAACATCATTTCCATTTTTTTAACATTAAAAACTTTGAAGATGTTTTGAAATAAACGTTTGCGTACTTTATGTACCGTTTGCAAGCCCCCATGAACGTGAAATTGTGTCATCCTGCATTTTTTCGGCGGGTACTTGGAATTTTATTTGTTTCTTTTGTTTATTTGTGGGCATTGCTCAGTGTAGTTGTGTTGTGGTGTTTCCGATTTCTGTGCTCGACTGGTTAGTTTGAGTACTACCTCCCCTGTCTCATTTTCTCATACCTTTTTATCTATGATGGACTGCGTTCGCAAACGACTGCCGCGAAGTTGTTAGTGTTGGTGAATTTAGTCAAACGATTGTCCAACTCAGACCAACGGGTTTCCGACACAATGAACCCGATGGTTACACAAGGGCTTGCATAGGCGAACTTTCCAAAACCTACGCGTAACGTGCGTTAACTTTGTTCAAAGTCGAGCTCAGTAGTTGGCCGCTGCATATACGCAAGCCTCCGTTAACGAAAGTTTGCAAACTCTGATAAAAATTAGTTCATCGCTGACAAATGTTGCTAGGCGCAAATCAAACGCATTCAAGTGACACGAAACATTAGGAGCCAGACCACAGTTTCCGAGCCTCATATGCGAATTGGCCATGTAGAAAATTGACATAGAGGACATTTTGGCTAAATATTGGGCTGTGGAATATTTATGGAAAATTTAATTGCTGGTTCCTGGCAGTGACCATAATAAAATTTGATTGCTGGTTCCTGGCAGTGACCATAATATTACTAAATGATACATGCGAATTTGATGTGTTTACATTTTTGATCTCCTAGAAGCTTGTATCTTGCAACCAAGCGTCTACTGACTGACACAATTGCTTTTTGAGTGAAATTGTATGGTACATTTTCAAAGGTATTTTGTGAAAAAACGGCAGGGATGGCAAGGGCTTCTGATGACATTCTTGAAGATTTCTAGTCTTGAGTGTAAATACCAGCAGCTGTTAGACTACCATCATTGACCGTTAGACCGTAAAATTGATGGTTTTGCTGATTGTTGTGAACAAAAAAGAGTAAATTAGAGTAGGCTGTATTTGAAATGATGTTGCATATTGTAATCTGGACTTGATATTCATGTAACCTTATTTTTTATTTAATGGTCTTATTTATCCTCGCCACCGGATAATCCATATGGGCGAGGCCCCCAGAAGAGGTTTAGTACTTTTAGTTTTTGGGGGTAGTGCATGAAGATGCCCCAATTTCAGAAGCATCCCTGGTTCTTTTACATGTTAAAATTAAATTACATCGGGAATGCGGAATCAACGTATGTTACTATAAATAGATCTAACTGATTTCGGATGCTACGAGTATTCGGGTAGAATATCGCTGAATATCGTATGCTACTATTAGCGAACGTAAGTTAAGTTCAGTTACCAATTTTCGAGGGCTCTTTTCAGCTGTTATGCCTCTCAAGTACCCTTTAACATTTTAACTTCACCTCGTTATTGGACAACCTATGGACACTTACACTCGTGTCTCCCTGTGGAGATTATTCCTCTTCTGTTGGCGTGGCAGGCAACATCGACCTGCGGCGCCCAAGAAAAGACACTGTCCTCATAGGTACCAATTTACACCTAAGTGGAGTGAAGCGTGTGGGTTATTCTTGCTCAGAGAAATTAACCAGTGGTCAAGACGGTGGTTGTACCCAGTCCTGTCGACCCCAAAGCGCGCATCCTACCTCTAGTCCACCGCTCCCCACAGAGCGTAAGTATATGTTATATACAGTGAAACATTCGGGACTATGTTGATATAGGATTATTCGTTAGGACGAAAGTTGAACTAAGGCCGGATTTGTTGGAAAATCATGTGTACGCTGGTTTGATTCATCATGTATCTTATTTATCGTATCATTATTGTAAATGAGCTGAGTGCTACCATGTTAACTTGTAAACAAGCCATACACAATACTGTAATTGTCACATAGAATATTTAGTATTTACTGATCATCCATAAACCTAATGAGAACTTCTATTCAATGCCCGATGATCCTAGTGACAAATCTGTTATCTCAGTGACAATGTTCAACTGATCTTATTGTGTACAAATGTTTATCTTGTATTAGAATACACACAATATGTCATTTGTCACAAATGTCCGATTTGGAAATCCTTCAGTAAATATACCCCTCAATATGGAAGTATCAAGGTGATGTGTATGTGTTACTTTGCTGCATGTTTACAGAAGGATAATCAGTCTAATATCAGATGAAAGAACATAGAAATAATTCTGTCAACGTGGTGGCATACATGTACCCAACATGCTTTGAAGCATAATCACCGAGTAACTATCACGAATATACTACTATTGAAGAGGTAAATATAAACCGATGGCTTAGAATTAGAAGGTCGTAACTACCAAATCTATATTTTGAGAAAACACGTAAAAACTGTCTGACATTTACTCTTTACTTTTGGTAAAACAAACTTTTACAACTTCATTTTGGTCAACATGACAGATTCAGATTTTTATGAAAATGGGCTTATAAGAAGCGCCTTGTAATGCTTATTTTAAATATGTATGAATCTTAAAAGGTCTTAAGTGGCACTTACGACCTTCTAATTATAAGCCATCGATATGTGTTGTTAATAGCAACCAAACATGTATATGTTCTTATAACTCCGGATAAGTTTTTAGACAATTCGCTGGCTTAGAATGAGAAGGTAGTAAGTACTACTTACCAGCTTATAAGACGGATACATATTTAAATGCAACATCACAAGGCGACGAAGATGAGCCTTGTCGGAACTTGTCATGTTGTCCAAACTGAAGTTGAAACAGTTTGTTTTACCATAGGTAAAGAATACTTTTCGGACAGGTTTTTCCTGTGTTCCCAAAATATCGATTTTGAACTTACGACATTCTTATTCTGAGCTAGCGCATTTTGTATAATGTGACTATTCTAACCCTACTCAGAGTCTTACTGGCAAGTTAGATATGAATAGTTATTTGTCACAAAGTCACGTGAACATTGTAACATATCTACCTGATCTGGACAGCTTGTGTTCTCAATATAAATGGTACAAAGAAAACTAATGTCAGATTGAAGGTTTGAGGTCTAAAGTCTCATTAGGCGAGGACATGACCTTTCAATAAATTAAATTAGAAATTAGTCGATTGTTATACATCTTTATCATTTCCGTGGTCTACTTTAATTAATTTCCATTCAATGCGTCTAAACACTGCTGCCAAGGTACTCATCTTCGGCACACAACGTGGTTTGTTATCATAAGTCTTCAAACTATTTCGTACTCGATTTATCTCTTTCAAATTTGAATAAATGAAATTCAATTTTCAATTTACGGTATAGTATTAATCATTAAAATTGACCTACGATCATGACATCACGATAATAGACAACAAATATTTCCAGGTTCGATGATGTTGGCCTTTCATTGAGATTGTGTTATTTGTTAGCGACTTACAATGGGTATGTATCAGGTGTACATGTATATGCTTTGTTTAGTGTGGGTTCTTAAAGAATAAATTCATTGATAAATTGGCTATCTATATTCAAAATAGCACCAATGTATCGGGGAGTATAAAGAAATACATGTACCCTATTTGAAAGGTTTTCGGGAAAAACAGACCTTACATGATATCCCATTCATAGCAGAACACCATCGCCTGGCACCCAACTCAAAAACTTTGGAAGATTTGATGAGATTTTGTGCGAAATCCCTATAATACGAATAAACCAATTAACCAACGTGTAAAGTGTTCAAAGAAATGAAAGTGACGGGTTGAACAATTCATTAATCACCTAGTATCAAGTATTGTTTATAACTTTATATAAATGCTATTGGGAAGATATCGTTTTACACTTAGTAACATTAGTCTGCATGGAATATTTGTATGACACAAGTTTATATAAAGGGATTGAACTGTTTGCATCTAGCTCTCGAGAATTTTCTTTTATACACAGAGTAACTGTTCACCAAGGAACTATTCCTTTGAAACAAAGAAACGTTTTATCTAATAGTATTTATTTTATATCTATTTCATCTAACTAGTGAATGTCAAGCGTATACATTGTAGATTATTTTTGAACAAGTAAAACTTTTGTTTTTAATACTCAAATAGGTCTGTGTACAATAGTAAAGTAGTTTGCGTAGCATGTAGGACAAAATTATAACAGGCACAATACAAATCGATGGTTTAGAATTAGAAGGTCGTAACTACCAAATCGATATTTTGAGAAAACTCGGAAAAACTGTCTGACATTTATCCTTTACTTATGGTTAAATAAACTTTTACAACTTTATTTTGGTCAACATGACAAGGTCAGGTTTTTAAGAAAATGGGCTCATAAGAAGCGCCTTATGATGCTTATTCTGAATATTTATGAATCTTAAAAGGTCGTAAGTGGCACTTACGACCTTCTCATTCTAAGCCATCGAAATGTGTTGCAAATGGGCTTTTATTAAAGCCAGTAAACTATTTAAACATATCTACAACATATACAACAAACGATACAAACTCACAGAAATGAAATTTTGAACTAAATGGGCACAATCAACCATCGTTATTTATTTATGTTCATCATTTTTATTAACAAGCTCAACACGTTCATTATAGAGACAAATACAGAATGTTCAAGAGACAAAAACAGACTGTACAAGTCTTAGAAACAAAGAAGGGGTGTTCCAGAGTTAATGACAATGTAGCGGTACTCAGTGTAGTTCCCGAGATAATGTTTCAAGTTAAAATGCTTCTAAAACCATTTGTGTTTCCACGAACGGTACACATAAAGATGAATTATACGTTGATCGTTTACGTTATTGTATCGATTGTACTGTAGTTCGATCTAAGAAATTGTTAAGATGTATGGCGTATAAAATACTCTTATAAAATAAGTGTAGATGCTTATTCAAGGGACAAGACTGCATACTATTATTTCATACCTTTATTATTCGTCTCCCTTCCGATAATATCGTCGTTCTGAAGTAAAGCTTTAGTCTCCGGTTTAACATTGCCAAGATCGATCGACGTTAGCAGAGGCGCCGCTAGTATGGCCCACATCGCCATTTGTACCCGTTGTTCGTAATAACTTAAACCGTAATCGCCAACAACTATCTGAAGATGAGAACACCAAACGTTAAACTATTGCTGTGGACGAGAACTAAGGAATTGCCAAGAACGAGGAGTTATCCCATACATCGGAGTTTATTGGATTATCAAACAAGGGAAATGAGTATAGCTTTCTTTAAACGTTCTTGTTTTGGTAATTGGAATTTGATTTTGGAGAAGAGCCTCACTCATAAGAGTTATCTGTTGGGTAACTCGAGGAGCTAGGCATCCTCATAATTTTCCAAACGACAATATCACGTACCGAGAGAGTATAATCTGTCTTACGTGTATTTTGTCTCCAAACATGATTTAAAGCATTGTGACCAAGTGAATGTATTATGGACTTCATCAACCATGTTCAATTATTTAGTAAACGCGCGTTCTAGCTATAATGCTTAAGAACTGCATTAGAAGGTCGTCATAAAACTGTATAATTTAAGTGCTAACATCCATGCTCGATTTTTATGTTACGTATCTTTTACATATACAAGTAATTCACCTACCATATCTGGATCGTTGAAGTGCCCCGGACCAGCAACAAGACTGAAGTTCCCTGTATCGTTACCATAGAAATCTAATATACCCTTTATACTCTCCCAGGAATCGTCTACGTCTCGGTAATTCCACCAAATGTTACAATGTTTTGCGACCGTTCCTTAATCAGTCTGAAAATGTAACTACTGAAGTTGAAAAAGAAATGGAAGACCTAAATACATACATAGAATACATAAATACATAGAGAAAGCATGCATAGTTCAATTTACCGTAGAATATTTATTTGCAATGAGGCACGTTTTGACATGGACAGTTTTGATCAAACTAACAGGTATTATCCTTATATTATATCCTTATCCATATATTATATCATAGCATTGTACAAAAGTCAATTTGACCAACCAGAGGCAAATAAAACTAAGTTACAAAACACAAAAAACTAAAGTATGTACATTTTGTACGTATTAACTCGGCAAAAGGTGAATTAAAATAATGAATGTGGTAATAAGTTAAACAATTTTACTTGAACATGATGGTAGCTAGCAATTATGAATCAAATTAAACAACACAAGTTAATAAGAGATTCTGTTTTGCCATTGGTACATGCATGCCATCCTCATACATCTCTGGTTAGTTAAGTTTCCAGACTAGTAGCATGTTTCTGAAGAAAAACTTACACTGGTTGAACGAGAATGGTACATGCATGCGGACGCAAAACTTAAGCTTATAAATGGTTATGTTAGAAATTAGCCATAAATGTACGCTAGAAATTGTAAGTACAAATGTAGCTTACCTAGTACTATCTGTTATTTTACTTATCCACTGGTATCCTGAGTAATGAAACATCTTGCTTCAAACGCAAAATTATTGCATCGTCCATATATGAAACATGCCACGAGAGGTCTAATGATTGTGTACCTCGTATTGATGTTTGGTGGATCTGTAGAGTACTGCCTGATTGCTAAATGGTCACTTTCATACAGAGCCAGCAATCTGTCCATATACTAGTACTTCTATTTGTGCCTTGCATGTTCTGGTGTTCCTGCCTTGCTACCTATTCCCGGTCCGATTTGTTTCAATTATTTTTATTTAAAATCTTTAAAACGTACGAGAGGTGCCCCACTTATATTTGAACAGTGTTGAACATGACATATTTTCATGAAAATATGGTATAAATCAAATATTTCTTTTGTACTGTGTAAACATATGTGTTAGGTAACATTTACACTAACTGGTTGGTTTGGTTGATAAATAGAATGAACCAAAAACAACACTTTTGTAGAGGGTATGGTGTTTTGCGTTTTGAAGGTCAGCCACTGCCATAAAAGCACTTCAAAGTTGTTGGTTGAGCATGGATATTCCATTTTTGTGAAGAAAATATGAAATTTTTGTCACAGGAAGGATGTTTTGCGCTTTATTGCTGTTTTTTACGAAATTACGCAAAATATTAAAAACTGACAAAAAGTGATGATACGTACCAAAATCTGAAACTTTGGTTATTTGATAAGTAAGGCATATCCAAAAACCAAAATAGGGACTTCAGAGACGTTAAGAGTACCCATTGGAACTTTCGATTTGTTCATTTAGAGAATTATAAATACCGGACTCGGGATAAAATCGGCGTTAGCCTGCTCAATACCGCAAAAACAACATAAGGGAGACAAATGTCTTTAACGCTGTGTATACTTCAACGGCACCGTAAATGCCACAACTTTGTCACCTCTGTAGAGGCAATGCTATATCGTTGAGAAATAAACCATGAACGGACAGCCTACTGTATGATAAATGTTGATAAGGCTACCCATAAGTTGACATTCGTTAAGCTTCACATGTTTCCGAACGTTTGCATGACGTATGCTGTTGTTTGCTATACTGGCTTAATGGAACACATATGTTTTACTAAAAAGTCAAAGGTGAATGCACATTGCTGTGAACATTAGGTTCCAAACCATATTTGGTCAAAATGTTTGCAAAACAACTTTCCTGGAGACCATATGGGGAGCATGGTGTTTTGTCAACACGGAGCTTCAACTCCCTCCACAAAAATACCATTCTGTACCTTAAGAACACACATTTGAAGTATATTACGCAATATTAGTAAAGGTCAACGTCTAATGAACATATACCCACACACCCTTTAGTCTATGGAATATTGCTGCGTTTATTACAGGCGGGAAATGCAAACAGCATCGATCGGATTATTCGGTCTTCAAAAAGCCAAACACCATACCCTCTACAAAATTGTAGATTTGAGTGCAAACTAAGAAATAAAATAATAATCAATAGTTGTATGTGTTTCATAACACGTTATTTTGCACGATAATATAGAAATATTTTGTATATATATAATAAGCATCGAACTATTTGATATTCAATACTGTTCAAATATAAGTGGGGCACCTCTCGTAGATTTATTTTTATCTCTGTCTCATACTCACTTACTTATGAAACCATTATCATATAAAACAAATAAATTATATATACATTTTGTATATGGTCATTCTGACTAGAACTAGAATAGGCCGGTCACATAAACTTATAAAATGACAACCATCAACCATTTTACAACCATCATTGAAATCATTGAAAGAAGGTATGTCTAAAGTTTAATGGTTATACAATATATAATGCATAGTTCTTAATTATTGTATAATTGTTAGTCCAGATTGACTTGAAGGAGGGACTCTGTAGATGTTTAATTTTTCTAGTTCATTTTATGTTTTGTCGTTTGAGGCCTGGGCTTGTGGTCTGTGGTTTGTCCTTTTGAGTGTTCCTTTTCGTGGCATTCTTTCCCTGCTGTTTCTATGGAGTGCTACCTTCAAACCGGGTGTGTATACATGTATAAATAAGACAATACTTATGTGAAATATGATTCAGATATTTATTTTACATGTATTTGTACAACTTGAGTCAATGCAACACAAACAAATATAAGATACTAAAAAATTATCAATAACAACTAAATATTGGTATTACAAAACATTCAATATAGTAATAAAACTACTACGTGAAAAGTCATGCTGGAATTTGAATTTGAAAAGCTGAAAACTTTTATATAATCAATGCACATACTGTATGTTCACACATGGATGCTTGATACCGCTTTTTGACGTGTCGACGTATCTTTCGAGCCACACAAAATAATGTACACATTTGGAATAATCACCAATGTGTCCTTCAAAACACATATACAACGTGAATGGTTCAACCCATGACGTTTAGTTGATGACGGAAGCAATGCCCATCCAAACACCAGATGGATCTACTGTGACATTAAACTTATCCTCTGGTTTAAACATGCCTACAGTATTTCCGGAAAATCCTTCTATGACTTTGTATCCATTAGGTTCATTCAGTCCTAGTTCTGAGAGGGTCACGACTGCCTAAAACAAATCATACAAAGATTTAGGTAAATAGGGTCTTTAACTTTTGGACAATCTGTTATCTCTATTGGTGTTTTGGTCTAGATAATTTACCCATTGTAAAACTTCATTTTTTGGGCATACGATCATTATTCTCTTCTATGATGACTAAATCATTTAAACACATATTGTTCCAACCCAATTATATCTTACTACCCATTCCGTACAACTTTCGGCCAAAGCAATATTCATTTACTGACTTACCTTAACTGGACTGCCGCCAAAGAACAAGTTAAGAAAGGCAAATGCCATTCCTCTCGCATCCATACCAAGATTCTTGACCCATACTTCATAATATCCACTCTGAAAATATCACAATATACATGCATGTCTGTACATCTTAATTCGTCATTTACAGAAACGGAAGGTCATTCAATATACGAGTATATACATGTACATGACCGTTCTAAACAAATTGGATTTCTCTAAAAGAAACACCCATAACCAAAGTACATTTAATACAGAAAAGCAGCTAAGTATTGATGCAATCTCATTCCCGAAATAACAGCTCAAGTAACCAATGCTGCTACATGTACAACAGCTGAATGTCAGGGAACAATGATCTGGAAGCTACGCCATACGTTTCAAGCCTTCTTCATTATGTCAATAATTTCAAGCGTATAAATTATTTTTTCTTCCTTACCATGTACTAAGAATATTCGTTAAATTACTTTTAAACCGTTGTGACCAGTCCCAGTGGCAAACAAATTACAGACTTTTTTTAATCCGGGGAAACCAGCAGAAATAGCTTTTTTCAAACTTAAGATTAGGGTAAAATTACAGATGGTGGCAACACATTCTACGTATTTTGTGACATACAGAATTAAAGTTTTAAAGAAAACGCTGGCGCTGGTTAAGACGTGTTTTACATAAACCCCATAATAACATGATAAACAGCTCTCAGATCTAGGAAATATGGCGAAATACAGAAAATATATAGATTAGAGCTCTAGTCGGGCAATCATTTTAACCGTTCTAATGTAAAAAGGGAGGCGACTGAAGACTATTAAACAATTCACATACCTTTAATATTCGTCTCCCCTGTTGTCCGAGAGGATCTTGATTTACACCGATAATATTGTCGTTCTGAAGTAGAGCTTTTGTTTCTGGTCTAACATTTCCCAGATCCACTGACATTAACATAGGCGCCGCTAGTATTGCCCACATTGCCATTTGTACCCGTTGTTGGTCATAGCTTAAACTGTAGTCGCCAACAATTATCTGAAAGTGAAAATGTTAAGACGCATCTGTATAGTTTTAACATTCTTGGTTAGGTAGCCATGGCGTGTGAAGAGAGTGTCAAAATGACTAGAACCGGTTCTGTGGACATGGTCTTAATTTGACAACCTTCTACATACAGAGGTAGGTCTATCTTCGGTAAACACATCCAATCCTATAAAGATTATTTACCAAGTCATGTATTTTTTAATTGATTGGTTAGGATTCGGAAATGTGGATAAAGGCAAACGCCAAATTGTGTTATGCAATGAGCAAGGTTGGTAAATATGTATTATCAACACAGCTAAGTGTCTTATTGGACTTAGTGAGTAATTTGAACAGCCAATTAAATGAAAATTAACATGTTACTAACCATATCTGGATCGTTGTAGTTTCCCGGGCCAGCAACCAGGCTGAAATTACCTGTATCGTTGCCATAGAAATCTAATATGCCCTTTATACTGTCCCAGGAATCTTCTATATCGGCATAGTTTCTCCATATGTTACAATATTTAGCGATCGTTTTATAATCAGGCTGAAAAGATTATTATAAACGTTAAAACGTAAACAAATGAAATGGATCATGCCTAACAATACACAACATCTTCAACACATCTAAAGACACGCAATGGACTTAATAGTGTATATGTGTTTATATAAACTGTTATTTCAAGCTCACCAAGTTATTAAATCAAGTTGAATAATTATAATTATATAGCTTCCGGCATATTCCAGCAAGATGCTCAGATTTTGTCCGTTGATCTCTCTATCAGTATTTGCAAAGCTTTACAAATAACCAAACAAACACAGAACTAACGCCGACAATATCAAATTTTCAGATTTACATCTTTAATTTGTTTATGTTTTAAGTTATTTTATTTATCATTTACCAGTCATTTATATTTCCGTTCATGGGAATAACGTTAGTCTCATTAATCAAATTTCGCTTACAATATGTCCGTTAAATACGACGTATGCAGGCCAGCTACACGAGTATAACATTGGACGACCGGTTCTGTTCATAAATATTGACATGGCAGGATACCCTGAAATAATATAGAACACAATATTAGTTAACCTAATCAATTCCGTCGTATGAATGTCTCCAATTTGAGTTGCTAGTTATCTACTTTGAGTTGTTAAATCGTTGTCTTTGGCATGTGTTATTCCAAAAAATATATGATTGTATGTTAAGGCCACATATAGAATGGACACTTACCATATGCCATGTCTGATATATCCGAATTACATCCGTCTAATTTTAAGGCGTCGATCCCCCAGGAGGCGAATGTTTCAGCATCTTGCTGTAGGTAGAATTTACTACCAGGGTACCCACCACAGGTAAATGTGCCAAAATCTTCATATATACCCAACTTCAAACCTTTGGCATGGACCTGCAATGCTTTAAGCAATTATTTTCTATTCCTGCACAAAATGGCCTGGCTTAGAAGACTGATACATATTTATTATCACCATCACAAGGCGCTTCTTATGAGCCTATTCTCATGAAACCGGAACTTGTCGAGTTGGAACTATAGTAACAACTAGTACTATGCTTCGCGCAGTAAATTGACTAGACTAAATAACTGCTAAAAGATGTAAGTTACGTGTATTCCTTTTCTTGGTTAATTTTATGTCATATATTATCTTAAATATTTGTTTGTCAACACCTGGGGTATGTGTGTTATGTTCACATGGCGATGTGACCTTCTGGAAATGCAAATATACTAGTTCATGTAGCTATGTTGTTTTTTCGTTGATTATGGTTTGATGTTTTTGTGTTCTTTTTTGTGTGATATATGCTTTGCTTTTTCTTTTGAGTGCTGCTTTCCCGGCCTTTGATTTTCTTTTACTTGCGAAATAGTACTGAACTAATAACAAAGCATTTACGTTAGGAATATACATACATAATCAGCTAGCCACTTGATACCATGAGGAAACCTTTCCCTGTCAGCTACTAGTGAACCATTGGCATCTCTGGCTTTCTCCATCCAACAGTCATCAATATCAACATAAACGTAGCCTTTATCCTTGTACCCTTCTGACACCATTAAATCAGCCATCCTCATGTACAAACTCTCACTAAAATAAATTGATGCTGTTAAAGAAAATATCATGGTTATGTTTTAGAAGGCACTCATTCACTTGTATCGATAGAAAAATCAGAGTAACACTTAAACAAGAAAGGGTGCATGCTGAGTAAATTGTCTTCAGTGTTTAATTCACTATCAGATTAAATAATTTATGTTTTGCATTTGCGCCTACAATGGCTACCTTCTACTTTAACAAAACAATAGCATACATTAAATGGTGATAGTTCCGTAAGTCGAAATCACGAATATATTTAATGCGTTAAAAACCAAAATACCAACGTATGAAAAACGTATAAATTTAAATGAGTTAGCATGATTTGCGTACGAGAACCCAGTATTCAACTTAAAAGAACCGTTTTCATACATGCGCTGTTATATTACAGATACTAAGAAATTTAAAATTGTATAGGTACCTGATGCAGTTGTCGGGATCATCAGCACAATCAACGTTACATCTATACCGTTCCCATGACATCCAACCCATGGGCGGGGTTAATGCTAAACCGTTGTCAAGGCCAATGGTTGAACCATGAAGGAAGGTGAGAATAAACAGCCCAAGTAACATATCTGTGAAATGACATACACAAAAACATAATAAAAGCATAGTTCAAAAATGCAAAAACATTTAACGAGCAGACGTAGTAAATAATACAACTAACAAGTTTTCAGCCCCAACTACAATGTACATTCTCGTTCAACCTGCCCATCTGAAACATGAAAGTCAGTGTGGGAGTTGTATAATCATTGATATACGAGGATGCAATGACCAAAGACAATTCCAATGCTGCAGTAGACACTGTAGCAGTACAAGAATTATCTTGACTTTACCTCGTCACGTCTTGTACGTTCAAAACGATATAAGGATATAGGACAGAGAAGGCAGCTCTCAATGTAACCATCCGAGCACAGAAAACAGTAACATATATGTTAAATTATATGTAAATATGTAATATTGCTACACGATGAGCAAACAATACAAGACAATAAAATAATAAGAAAATAATTCACCTTTTACGTTAAAATCCATTTTGGTTTACGATCGATAAAGGTGTCACATATAACACCAAATGTCATATGACTAAGTAAATTTGTAAATTAGATTGTAGTAGGAGGTTGCACTTATTTCAGTACACCACGTCACCCCAAATCTTCAGATAATTTCATACTTAATCCAACCTTATATGATAAACTCGAAGATAAAGTTAAATGTTCTGATAATAAGTTCAATCATCTCACTTGAATAGTTATATATATCAAATATGAATGAAATTGAACGACTCAGCTTTTCCTTGTTTATTTTTCAAAAGGATTTACATAACATTTAGATTATGTAATCGTAAAAGATATTCTGAAGCTGGGTGCTATAATAAATTGTAAAGACCCAGGCTGACGGTAGATATTCTTCTTCTGAAATGCCATTATGTGTCAATTAATAGGAAACAATAAACATAAGTGATCAATAGGAAATGCTTGTGACTGCTGGTGGTAAAACTATAGCACGTTAGTAGACATATATTTACGGCATCAATAGCATCCTCAATTATATCACACAAGGGGTGCAATCCATGCGTCTTTATCATCACTAGGAAGAGAGGTAGTGTCCTCTAAGTAGATTGCGATTTGCTTAATGTGTATCAGTACAAAACAAAGTTAGAACTGTCAGTAGTGTGTGTTTAAAGTACCGCTTCATTAATAGCATATCTTTCTAGAATTTAGATGTCTAACATTACAACATGGGCAATGCATATAAAAAAAGGTGAAGCTGGGTGGCACGATGGTCGAGTGGTAAGACGCTTGACTTCTGATCGAGGGGTCCCGGGTTCGATTCTCGGCCGGGACACATGGTCATTTAAGAAACGCTATTTAGTGTTTCCCACCCTATTAGAGATGATCCTGGTTGGTAACCCAGGGGTAGTATCGCGTGTATCGATGCTTTACACCGGGCACGTTAAAGAACCAAGGATCTTTTCGGAACGGGCTAGGGTATCGCACCCGGGTTCCTTGTATCTCTCCTCTGTCTCTAACATTTGCGATAATGCCCCAGAGTGGGCCCTGCAAATAACATGAAAGAAGAAGAAGAAGCAGAGCTGTAATAGGCCGACATGTCCAAGTTTAATCCAAGGAGCGAATATATATTATACAATAGGATAAACCCCTAATAATCAAATGTATGATTTACTACCGACAAGGATTGAAGCTCATCTGTATCCACCCCTTAAACATGAATACTTTTATCTGGGTCATTCATTTACGGAAAATGTTAACATAAATGTGGAAGTGTGCGGCTATGTGAGTGCAGTAGTTATCATATGAAACAGTTTTGATAATAAACCACCTAAAATGGCGACCGGTAAGGATAATAAGTACGCTTGTTGTACTCTGTGTTTAGATGATGGACGGAATACTGTGGCCAGACATTATTGTGTGGACTGTGAGACGTATTTCTGTTCAAGGTGTGTAACATGCCATAAACTACCGTCTCTTAAATCACATCAAGTGAACGATGTTAATGTAACTAGCGTGACTGATGATGATGATAATGATAACTTACACAGTGATGCTCTAGACGAGAATGTCCGCAAGAGAAGATGTACATTACATGAGGACAAACTGATTGATACGTTCTGCAAGGACCATAACGAGGTTTGCTGTGGATCATGCGCCGTGGTGAAACACAGGTAACTACTAAGTGCTTGTACTACTATATTTTTGGAATAATTAAAGTTTTATAAGTACGAACTTTAATAAGGGAATAAGATGTTTCAACATGCAACATATGATATTCTCTTACGTACATGTCTAATGTATAATTAGCAATTAAATCGGGTCCATATACTATTCATAACTGGTAGATCTACAGTTACGTGCATTCTAAAAAAACTGATCTCAGATAACGTTAACACTACTTGTGCATGTACATTGTAGATTAAATGACTCATGTTCTATTTACAAGCTTCAAATTGATCGCTTTACATGTGCGTAGTTAGAGGGGGAGTTGTATACCAGTCGAAACGAAAAATATTCATTTTCTGCTTGCAATATCACGAATGTATAAACATGTACATTTGTAAGTGTCGTTTGCAGTGTATCAGGACATACGAGTACATCCTTATAAACATTTTATTTATTCAAGTCTATCAAATTATTTAAAGCACTCTAAACGATTAGCATTGGTCTTGACTACTTCGTTGAAATGTTATGTGCATTGCATAATCCAGTTGATTCATTATGTATAACTTGACCAGATTTAGTAGGCACTCCGGACAGATTCCGTGCATATTTCGGACAAAGTCGGTGCAAAAATCAACAAATATTTCCGATAAGTACCGACTAAGCTTACGGAAAATAATACACGCTTCCGAAGTTAAATGAGTGCCTACTAAAGCTGCCCAAGCTATACCAACTGTACCTATATAACATTGGCCTACACGCCCTAATGTTTCTGTTTTGTTTTTAGATATTGTACAACTTTATCGATTGCTGTCGCAGCAAAGGATTTCAAAGCAAGCTCCGAATTGAGTGAATTCAAGGAAGCGCTAACTGAGAACCTGGTCAAATATCACCAAGAAAAAAAGAAACGATCAGACAATCTGGACAGTGTTGGTCAACAGAAGCTTGAACTAATTGAAAATGTAGACAAGTACGAGGAAAAGATCATTGCGAGAATTAAGGAGCTTGCCAATATCTCGCGAAATGAAATACGTACTAAGTATGAGGAACACAAGATTTCCCTAGAGAGTGATATTGAAGCTTTAGATATTGTTACATCAACAAGTACCGAATATGTCGACAAACTAGAACAAACAGACGAAGAACAACTGTTTATCCTAATCAAAACCCGCCAGAAAGTCATAAAGGACGGGGAATTGCTACTACAAGCCATGACGGAGTCCAGGAAGAATAGGGGAATCAAATTATGCTTCGACAAAACATTAGACAAGTACCTTCTGGGTATGAAATCGATGGGACAAGTAAACGATGCAGATACCGAGCACATGGGAGACTATGAAATAACGGGGTACCAAGCCGTAGAACATTCTAAGGTCAATATAAACCAGAATTGCGATACCAAAGTGTTTATAGTGGATATGTGTTTTACAGATGAAGATAACTTGCTTTTGACAGATTATCACAATAAGAAACTGAAACGACTGAATTCGCTTTTACAATTTAAAGATGATATCAAGCTTTTTGGTCCACCAGTGGCAATCTGCAAAACCGCCGAACATGAAGTAGCAGTGAGAATTAAGAGCACTAAACGCGTACACATTGTTTCAGTTGGACAATCGATGAAGGTGACATCTTCATTCAAACTTGCTGACGATGGATGGGGGATGATGTTTGATGCCGATGCTGGGGAAATATGGGCGTGTGAGGAAAATAAAGTAAGTGTCTATAATAAGGCAGGAAATAGACTCAGAATATATGATACGGACAAGAACGGTGAACCATTGTTCTCTGAATGTAGACAGATTCAACTGGACCTGAATAACCAAGATATATACGTGACAGACCTGAAGAAAGGTTTGGTTGTTTTAGACATCAGCGGGGTATTTAAAACGAAAGTCTCCCTATTTGATGTTGATAGTACATGGCCACTATGCCTACTTCCGGGTGACATTTGTCTGACAGGAAACGTATCGACAGGTGTAATTGTTCAGGTAGATAAAGATGGAAAACAAGTAGGAAATCTGATTGACACTACCAGAGAACGTAAACCTGGACGTACATGGTCTGTTGTATACGACCGTGAACATTCAAGACTAATTGCTGGAGGAGACTCAACTGTGATATTTGTGTACACGTTGTCTGCCAAATACAATTGAGAAAACGCTTTAATTACTATGGATTTATTCTTATTGTAGCAAAGTATTTCTATATACCATGTCTCCTAAGTTTAATATTGCATTTCGTTTCGGCAATATGATACGATATGATGGGAGACTAAATAGCGTTGATAAAAATGTTTTTGTATATTTTATGTACATTGTATATTGTTTTAAACATGTATTAGTCGGGACTGTACAGCACTTTTGAACGTGTGTATACATGAAAAAAGGGCTATATAAATATGGTATAATAAATAAAATATAATAATTATGAATGAATAATAACATCGTAGATACAAATGTATAAATAAATGCACAATGTGTAGTTGTTGAATATTTTTATCAGATCAAAACAATATAATTGTTTATCTACCGCCCTATGTGACTTCAGACAGAACAGATGGCATACACGTACACTGTTTAATCACAACAAGGTTAATGCCAGTTTGACCGGAACATCTTTCATGCAAAGCTTGTCTTTGTTTCCTACACAGTTCTAATGGTGTCTTTCGGGCTCTCTCCTTTCAATGCGAATTTGTTAATATAGTTTTGCAACAATCATGCACCACGTTTGAAGCTGCATGGTTATGAAATTTACATTATTGTGACACGAGCTTACACTTTCTTTAGACTAAATTGACACGTGAAAGTGGGAATTTGGAGTTTCGTTGTATCCTGTCCCGGGCTGTCCGTCGTTGTGTTTATCATTGCGGCTTGTGCTTTTTTTCTCTGTGTTCCTTTTGGGATATGTTGATTCTGTTGAATGTTGCCTCCATGTTCAAGTTGTCATTATATTTTCGTTTATCATCGTTTAATGATGCAACACGTTATTACCTGATGTAAAATTGTATCAATCGAAAGTAGCCGAAAGTATTTTATTTCTTCACCAATTTCTTTGAATTATATACCACACTTAGGGGAACACTATAAGCTTTAACATATTGAATCTCTATCCATAGCTGGGGCCTTATTCACCAACGTTGTAAGTCTAAAATTCAGACTTAGACTTAAAATTGTCATTATTCATAACCACTGCCATTTTCTTTAAATTAGAATTAACCATGTGGAATTTTGTCTGACTATTTGTTGCTAACCACTAAACATGTGTACCGATTTATATCAGAAACGGTACACTAATAACAACTTGAGGGCGAATAGAACATTTGACAATGTTAAGTCTAAGTCTGTAATTTAGACTCAAAACGTTGGTGAATAAGGCCCCTTGACTGCTTAAGTAAGCACCCTGTGAAACCTGCGGAGTGTCAGACCAAAGTTTGAAGCCGTTTTCCGGCAGGTTTCACAGGGTGTTAGACAAAACAGCCCCGCTTCTTATAGGGATTCTGCATTTCGTTTTCAAAATAGTTTCCCTTAGCGTGGCATATGTTTCATGGAATTAAATGCTTACTGGTAATTATGTTTTCGAAAAGAGGCATTCGTCTTGAGTTTGTAGTCCAACGTCAACTGGTATTGCCGCACTGATAATGGATGATTCAGTAAAATTCGGGACTCAATGTGTTCCTTCAAATCGGGTGTTTATACATCAGTGAACTTCAATTTATGGTGGTTAATATCTGTAAGTGGTTTGATAAAACAGCGTAACCCAGCTGTGCATATTATCAAGATTACTTCATTAATATGATTATCAGTTTTTCTATACCTTATCCCAATAATCAGACTTCCTTATTTGTTGATGGTACATAACTGGACATGTCACAAACTGATCTGTGAGCCTCTATAGCTCAGTGGTAGAGCACTGGTCTCGTAAACCAGGGGTCGTGAGTTCAAACCTCACTGGAGGCTGGTTCTTCTTTTTATTCAAAATCAATTGTGATTTTTGTTTGTGAATACAAACAAAGGGCCATAATGACCCTATATGGCTCACTGGATTACTATTTCCGTATGTATTAGGGTATAAGAGAAGAGAAGTATTCGCTCTGCTACACCGGTGCATATTTCAAACAGAGCTAGCGACTTGCTTGTAAGAACGTCAAAATGTTCGTATGTATGAGTTTACTAGTATCAGGGTGAACTTCTTTTCTAATTTCATAACTAACATTTGCACATAACTCTACATGTATACCTTATGTTTTTACAACTTGAATTATGTCCCTTGTCGTGTCTAATAATAATAGGTACGTTGTATCCTTTACAACTTAAGTCAAATATAGTATCTGTTCGGTTTTAAGAGAATGCATTATTTTTTTATTCACGAGTAGTAACAACAATAGCAGTATCGAAGAATTTAATATTGTCTCCCTGGGGAGACTATTTCTCTCCTGAGGATGTGGCAGCCAACATCGATCTGCGGCGCCCAGGAATAGATAATGCCCTCGCAGGTACCATTTTACACCAGGGTGGAGTGGAGCTGTGGGTCTTGCTCAAAGAAATTAACCAGTGGTCCAGAGGGGGATCGAACCCGGGACTTCCCGATCCCGAAGCGCGCGCCCTACCTTTAGGCCACCGCTCCCCACTGTTTTGGCTTTAATAAAAGCCCTTTAACGACATTGGTTGTTTAGTTATGTATTTTGTCTTACAAGCTTCACAAACTCTCATTTTCTTAGAAAGACCACTTGATGGCCATTACATTAACGTTGCACGAATAATTACCATCACTTAAGGTGTGGAATGTTTCATAAACATCAAAATATACATTGATGTTTTTGAGTGTTTCCCTCGTACTCTTAACAAGCGCCATGTATTCCATATTTCAACTATGTATGGGTCTTACAAGTAATTAGCACTTACGAGCTTCTTATGCTAAGTCACTGATTCCGCTAAAAAGACCGAATCAAAGGATGTCTGTGGTCTACATTTAAGGCTTTGCTCCTTTACTGCTGCAATTATCGGTATGATCTCAAAGCAATTGGAGCGATCTGATTTGCGGAACTTGACTAAAGCATAATATGAAGTTTGTATATAAATAATAGTAAACTAATACAATAGTAACACACAAAATGATGTCTTGGTTTATTGTTATATATATTCTAACAAAGCTTATTTATGTAATTATACACATTCATCATTATACAATCAGTTACAAGTTACAACAACTACCAGTCCTAAAATGAGAGCATCCAAAGATGTGGGTTGGACCAAGGGCTGAAGCATACCAACTAGCTAAACTGAAGCCCGTGTCGCCCCCTGGTGTTCAGTGAGTAATTAGAGTTTCATGTTGGCCAAGAGTCAGCAAAAGACGTATGTATAAAATGTCCACTGTACAAGCATAATGGCGGTAGGGCTGGAACTTTTATTCTAAAACTATAATATTATACAAAGCAACAACAACTAAAACTAAAGTACAAATTCAAGAAGGTCACGAAAACGGATAAATCTATATATTTACATTTTCAAGACATTAGCACACTTCTCTTCATGTGCAGTATTATGCAAGTCAATCATATCTATCACAATATAGCATTATCACATGTACCATGCCAAAAACAGCTGCTCAAAATACAATCACTTGCACCGGGTCTAAAACAGCAGTTCAAAATACAATGTTTTCAATGATATTGAAAACTCTGTCTATCTAGTAGTCTCGTTTTCCGTATTTGTAAACCCTCACAGTCGCATTACCATCCCCAATCCACAGTTGTCCAGATTTATCTAAAGCCATAGCATTCGGTTTGTACAGTCCATCTTTCTGCGAGAGTATGAATCCAAGAAATTCACCATCACCATTCACCATGTGGACAGAATGATTACCCCAATCAGAAATAAGTAAATTGTTATTCCTATCACAACACAGTCCTAACGGATTGAACGGTTGTTTTGTTTTATAATCTTTCGGTCCTTTGTACACAAATTTCAAACACCCTTCATGGTCAATTCTTATCACACGTAGCTTGCCTTCCTCGCGATCGGTGACACAAAGCTCTTTATTTGGTGCCTCGGCTACACGATAGGGGGCGCCAAACAATGTAGCGTCGTTGTTGTCTTCATCAATCTCATCTATACCCATACCGTATTCTGACATCTTCATCAAACAACGATAGGAATGGTCTGCTCGTCGTGTAGTATAGCTATCAACAGCACACACGAAAAGTTCCTTCCTTTTCGTCATGACCATTCCTCCTGGGTAGAGATGCGGCATAGCAAAATCACAGACTTCAAATTCTTTGTTTATCTTGCGAATGTACTTATCTTCGTAACTCGACACAAGTAACTCTCCAGTGTGCATGACACACATGTGGTCGACCTGAATGTCTAGAGTGACCTTACGTTTCCTTTCACCAGTGATTGTATATAGGTAGACATCCTTAGTACCCCAACCGCAACACACCCATGCTTCCTTATCCGATATCGGCGCTATCGCTTGTACCGTGTCGGCCGTACTTCTAATCTTAAAGCCAGCAACTGAACCCATTTCAAAATCTTTGGCCACTCGAATCCCCCAAGGTACAGGTAGAGTCGGGAGACGGATTTCACCTTTCGATATAAGACCAAACATTTTAGGCAGTGAATCAGCTTTCAGACCTCCAGGAACAAATCCAACCGTGGCTACTTTGTCACGTGACAGCGACGGTAGTTCATCTTCAACTTGCATGAATCGTTTCTGGATTTGTTTCGCGGAGTCAATCACATTAATATCAGTTCCAATTTTCAGAATTCTCTCTGCCGAAGCTGCAACAGTTGCAATAGATTTGTACGCATTGATAATGCTTTTAGCTTCTTTATTGAGATCTTCAGACTCGGCTTTGTGTCTTTCTTTTACCTCTTCAATAATTTGTTGACTTATTTTCTCAATTTCTCTTTGCAGAAATCTCGACCTAGCCTGTATATCTTTAATGGTACTCTCTAAATCCTTGTCCATTTCTTTCTGACTTTGTCTTACTTGTTTTACGTAGCCTTCAAACTCAGGAAGGTATTCTTTAATTGCACCTAGAAAATGTGTCAACGAACTACGCATACTCTTTGCTACTTCAACTGTTTCCTGGACCGGGTGAGCACTGTGTTTCTGATCTTTGCACATTGAACAAATATTTGTTTTGCATTTGGTACAATACACATTGATCTCGTGATCAGGATGTTTCGCACATAAAGTCATTTGTGTCAGCTTCGTTGAGATGTGAGTCTTGTTGATAGTTTCTGGCGTTTGGTTTACAACGAATTCTAGAAAATGGTGTACCTGGTCTGATTCAGGACTGGTGTGCTTTCCTTTGCATTCCTTACACAGGTTAATATCACAGTCGAGACATCTACTGTGAGCCAAAGCCGAGTTCTGACACGTTTCACATTCTGATGTCGTTTTCAGCTTTCCAATATCCTGTCTGGCTTTGATATAAAAATCCCTTGGTATCGTTTGAAGTCCTTCTTTGGGAATCTGCATTTCTTTCTGACATAGAGGGCAAAGTAAAGTTCTTTTCCATTTATGTTTAGCCACATGGTCCTTAACGCATTCCAGGCAAAAGGAATGTAAGCACGTTAGCAAACGGGGATCCCTATAAGGTTTCAAACAATGACCACACCTTAGTTCCTCACCCTGGGAGTTTGTTACCTCCCTCTTGGAATTCATTTCGTATGTCTTGATTTAGAATAGTGCACTATCAATATCATTAATTATTCCGCGACCTGCTGTATTCACTGTTACATAGAATGGTTAGAAGTCAACTAGGTCTACATACAGCATGTTATCAAATTGTAAATTGTTCAATAGCGTTATCAATAAGTTTTCTAGTGTTATATTGTTTACCAAACTAACGCACAAACACGACAAAGTCAATATCACTTATCAAGATCACAGTTGTATAGGAATAATAATTATTGAATTAGTCCAGTTTGTTTTGTTCTAACGAGACACTTTATCGATATCTAATATTCCCTGTACGGATTCAGTTCAACTTTAGTTTAATGTTCTCCTGTTATGTTTAATTCCAGTATGTCGCCTTTGCTACAACCGTTTTTTTTCAGTTTTTGTCTGGTTGGTTGTTGGTCGATCGCTTGTCGTAATTTTCAGGTGACAAGCAAAGCCGCGTAATCCAATATTTAAACACTCAATGCAGAAATCGACTTTTATCATTCGTCAATATATACTTCCGAAGTTTGTCAATAAATCTTATAAGTTTTTGGATTTGACGACGAATCCACTATACTTAATTATTTCTATACCCCACGATGCAGTTGTTGTCTCGATTGATAATACGTATAGCTATACGAAAAGCGTTATTGTTGCATAAAAATCTTCGCTTTGAGTATGGAACTCCGTTACTATCTAAATCGTATCTTTATAGTTGTTGGTAATTCAACATAGCACGTGCGTTAGTGTGGCCTTTCCTTTGTCTTACAGTTTATGCAAGTCACCTCCTTGTCGCCATGTAGGAGTGAATCTGAACAAGTGGCAAAGTCAGACGGGTTCACGTAAAATGTTTGCGAAGGTTAAATTGTTCCTGGAAGTCTACCAAATGTGACACTCGATTCACTATAGTCAATGAACAACCTATGCTTTCACAATGTCAAAACTTGTGTCGAATAAAACTTGACACTTAAAAATACTGAACATACTTTCCTAACACTGATTATAAAGATCTTTACAGAAGTTATCAGTAATAATCCAAATTTATTCAAGATATATTTGTTTTTTTGTCACATGATCTGCGTCTAGCTTTTTATATCGATGCCTTGTCGACTTGTCGATTGTAACAAACAGTTATCATTGATCACGTACAACGTGGCTGACTTTTTTGCACACCGTTATTATTCCACAATGTTACACATGTCCAAGTATAGTCCGAACCAATTAACATGGTCCCCGATCTGCATGTATGCTTATTTTACAAATGTCCTCGAGAAAGTCGTGCTTTACAGAAAAATTAAAATTAGCTTTCATTGAAGATTTCGAACATTTTGGTAATGTTCCTCGCTTATGAAAACAAAGACAACTAATCAACTATTATAGTCGATTCAAGTAATACTAATGAGGGAACTATCCTATTCGAAAGAATAGCGAGGATTATCGTTTACTCATGTATACCCAGTTAAACTTAGATAAACATAGTTTACCTGATGGGCGAGCTAATATTACAAACCGTTCTCATTTCACTTTGAAAGAACGGCAGTTTGGTTAATAGACGGTTTGGGGTTTGTGTTAATGTATTCGCACTGAGCCACTTTACGGATGACAAATCACTGTACAGCATGTCAAAGAAGGTATTTATTCCATAGATCGTACATAGTTTCAAATATTGACGCATTAGATTTTTGTTTAAATCATTTATCGTTTATCAGTCCACGTCGTATACTTCTTTTAAAGTCAAAATTGTAACTCTATACTATGGTGGCGTATATTTGCCATAGCCTTTTTCAATTATAAACTGGTATGTTTTCAAGTGTTTTAAAGGTTATGATTGTAGCTCGAATGATTTCACTTGATCTACCAATTAGCTTAATTGAAAAGTGGACTTTCCTGGTTGAAATTTTATTTAGGCGTTTGTTTTTATTAGCAGAGAATATTGCCAATAATGTTGGGTACTATGAACTGTAACTTTAATATCGACGAGTGTGACTTGCTCGCGGATATAAGTATATTCCACTGAAGAAGGATGAAGAAACCTATAATATACTCAAACATAAAGGTCGAGGAATTGTGTGAATATGTTCAGAATATAATTATAAATGTTTCAGGTCACATTTGTCGTGATGAACTTTTGTATCACTGTTACATACAAACAGAATTTGTATTATTGCAACGTTTAATTCCAAAAGGATATTAACTCAATCAAATCGATGGCTTAGAATGAGAAGGTCGTAACTACAAAATCGATATTTTGAGAAAACGAGAAAATACTGTTCGATACTTACACTTTACACATAGTAAAACATGCGGTTTAAACTTCGTTTTGGTCAACATGACAAGTTCCGATTTTTATGAAATTGGGCTCATAAGAAGGGCCTTGTGATGCTTATTTAAAATATGTATGGATCTTAAAAGGTCGTAACTAGTAGTTACGACCTTCTCGTTTTAAGCCATCAAAATAATGACATTGATTCTAAGTTTGGTTCATGTAAGCAGACAAATGACATTCGTATTGTATGCCGGCATCTTATTGGCACGCAATGGACACCGTAAATATACACACACTTCACACTTGACAAAGACCCAATACTGAATAATTCAATTCAATTCTTTATCAAATTATTCAAAATTAAATAAATGAGGCTCTACTTCAAGTACATAATTTTATCTGACATAGAAAAAAATATTAAATGCATTGGCGTGTTTGTTTAGGTGTGTTGAATTTATTAAAATATTCCAGTTATGTCGTTTATTTATTCAATATAAAAATCAAAATCGCCTTTTTTCACAATAACTATGGTACAATGTATGAATAACTGTGTTTTGTTATTTATGAATCGATGATAACATGGTGATTGCATTCAAGGAACATAATGCTGAAAAAAAGTAAAAGAATTATGTATATTCGCGACGCTAGTTTATCTTTAAATAGTTTTAAGTGAATGGTTTTGTACTATTGCCGAACAAAAACTTTTATTTTTGTAATTCTATTTATATACCTGGATTATTATGCTTTGCACAAAGAAAACTTTCAAACTGATAGTCAATCTAATTTGTAAATAAAATGCTCAATATCTTACTTGTTCTGAATATGTTTGCTTTAGATATTTATAATTTGATCAAAGTAGGAAGTGCAGAGTTAAAAATAGAAATATTAAAGCTATGTATAGCTATTAAAACTCAAAGTCGCCGAGTTCTCTACGAGTAGTAAAAATCTGTACGATGCTCGTACGATCCTTGATATCTGAATGTGCTCCGTGTGAACTCCGAACGAACACCGTGCGAAATCAACTGGTACGTAACTGGTACTGGTAAGTAGCTCGTAGTGCAAATGTGACCAGGCTATTAATGTCGACAAAATTAATGCTAATGATGCATTTCGCATGTATTGAATCTAGATTCTACATGTAATTAATGCATTTTGCTATAGTTTACACAAAACTGGTTAAAATAGAAGTTCGATTGTGTGTCGGGTAGTATCGTATCTTATCAAGAGATTATTCAGTAATAAAAGTATTCTCGTATACGTACGTTGCAAATTGATCTCGAAAACAGTATGCCCTAAAATCGCATATTTCTACGCTCGTTTTGTAACTATAATATTTATAAGCAGAACCTCGTCTTATCAATACTTAATACAGTACGGTTATATACATTACTGATAGCCACTGGTAGTGTATGTAGTTCAATAGACGCCTTTGTAAAGGCATATCAGATTGTATCGGTTTGTATCAATAATAGACCTTTATAGAGATTCCTGATTTGGTAATATGAAACGTTTTTGGAGTCATTTAATGTATATGTATTTGCGTGACGTATTTTGTAGACATTTTAAAACCTTGCAAAGTTTTAACCTTAATGTTTAATATCTCAATACCAATGCCATATGATTAGACGTTGTAGGACATACATGTACGAGTAATGTGCATTATGATAAACCATTCAACAAACATAATTTATGTTACAACCGCTGTAAAATCAATATTTTCCATGGAGTTATTTTGGGGATAAATGTCGTAGTTGAACTCGACTTTGAAATCTTAAACCAATGATTAATCGTGTACCCAATTAGGAAACGAGGGACCCAATTAACCATCTTTTGAAATCAATGAAATTGCGATCCAATAAAATTACATTTTAATTAAGTTCACGAATTTTAATGCCAACCAAAATTAAGGTTTTTATAGTTAATTTGTATTTTAAAATTATGTACTGCGTACCTTAAAGTTGAAAATGGCTATAAGTATCTATTACAAGCTCAACATTAAATATCTTAAAAGACCGGTCATGCTTTCAATCAATGGTGTGTTTTATCTCTAATTGTTTTATAAATATTGCCAAAGTGACAGGACAAAATGTGATACGGTATATATCTCTCGAGCTATATATTAATCAGTACATTCATATTTGTAATGCAGGAAAGCCTTCGATGTCTCCGCTCGAATATTTATTTTCCATCTTTTATTTAACTACATATGTACAGCACTTTGAAGAACTCGCGGTGCAAATGTTCATGCGCTGTAATTGGAATACATTGACATGTACTTGTCGTATTCCAGATGGTTGATAAGCCAACCAGCTATAAGTCAAAAGGTTAGATTATGTCGTGGCAACAGCAAGTTTAATCCCCCAGAACTAGTTCTGTCTGTGCAACTGCTAGATGTTTGCTTTGTATGGTGGAGTTCTCTCCATTGATTTTAAAGGGAACTTAATACGCTAACTGACTTCAATTATTTATTCATAGTTACAGTCCTTGATTTCAAAGGTACGTACATTTTGAACTACTTGTTTTGGCAATTGGAAGAGAAGTAACTCTTACTGGCATAATTGAAGCATGTCAGAATTCGTTCCCCTTCAAATTTTTGTCTGTCATATTCTATGATATTATAGTCCAGTCAAATTAACAATAAAGGTAAAACAAATTGCAACATAAGCTATTTTTCGATTTTTGGCTAGGCAATCATATGCTGATCACCAGAAAAAAAGTCCTCAACAAAATTATGTGTCTAAAGGTAAAAAATCCAAGATGGCTTCCATGATAGCCGCCATGAACTTAATAACCTCTAAATATCAATTTGGTAGTTTTATATATAGATATAATTCTTCATAATTTGATTGATAATGTTCATTTAGTAGTGTCCTTCAAATTTTCTTGCAACAGTGACCACTTTTAGGCCAAGGTCAAGGCCATTTCAAGGACGAAATTCGAAAAAAATTTAAAAATCTGTTGTTTCCCTCTTATTTTCCTTGCCGTGTTATAGATTTCCACCTTTCCCTATCATTATAAAGTTGGTATAATGTTTGTTTAGTATGTATTTATTCAATATGAATAATATTTTAATTTAGAACATTACAGTTCGGTTAAAACAGCCACTTTTAGTCTAGTATATGGTATCCAAGACGTTTAGGATTCGAAACCATTATTTCGTGATATCATTTTTATAATTTAATATGTAGATATAATGATTCATATTTGGATTGAAAATGTTCATTGGGTAGTGTCCTTCACATTTACGAACAACATTAACCATATGAAAGCCAATGTCAAGGTCATTTCGAGGTCAAAACGTGAAAAGCTTAGTTAGTCTTACACATGATATAAATAACTGTTTACAAGTAAGAATACTTAGTATACTTAAATATTGTGAACTTAAAACCAGAATCAAACAATGACCATTTGAAGGTCAAGGTGCATATCTTTGAAGGTCAACTTTTTAAGTATATCGATTTTATTAGAGCTCTAAGTTTAATATTTACGTTATGTAGAACTCATGTATGTTGGAAATACTCATCCAATGCCCCATGGGGGTTCTTCAGTTTGAAGCAGTCATATTTGACATAACAAGGGACTCATCAATGTTGGGAACTGTCACCCTATGTACTGTTAGGGACTCGCTATTATTGGGAAGTATCATCATCAGTTCTATGGGGGACTCACCAGTGTTGGAGACCGTCATTGTCAGTAAGTATCAGGGACAAAACAATGACACAATATTCACCATATGTCCCACCCTGGGCATAAGAAACATTCATCCTTTATTCCACGGAGGTAAGGAACTGTTATCTAAGATCGATCTTAGGTACTATGTGGGACTCACCAGTGTAGAGAACTGTCATCCTATATACTATTGGCCATTCCGCAGAGTAGTTAACTGCCATCTTATGTCATATTAGGGACACACTAGTGCAGTGAACTGTCATCATAGGTCACCCCCTTGAGAAAAGTCATCCTAAAACTTATTTGTAGTTGCCATAAGGAACTCACCAGTGTTTGCATCCGTCCAAAAAGGGCCTGTGGGAATTGAGCATATTCCCATAAGGGGACTCACTAGTGTATCGAACTGTCACACTTATAAGGACTCACAAGGGTTTAGAGAAGTCATCATATACGCTTAGATGAACTTACCAGTATTTTGTAAAGTAGTCGCCCAAGGCTTTCAATATACCAACTACTGTATGAAAAATCAATGAAGGTCATATGAGGACCTCGTCAATGCTCAATAGATTATACAACGCCCTATGAAAGGCTAAATAAGCGTTGATTCACTTTCGACAGTCATATTAAGCCCTGTGGTGGACTCATCGACATTGGCAGCAGTCATAGTTGGGTCTACAGGGACCATCAGTGTTAGGAACAAAATTATGAAGGCATTATGTGGGGGGACTCGGCAGTGCTGATAGAAGTCATTCAAAGACGCAGTTGTTTTAATAAGACCCTATTTTTAGACGCACGTGTACTGGAAGCAAACCTATAAGGATCTATAAATGACTCATCAAAGTTGGAAAAAGTCATGCAAAATCCTCTGAGGTACTTGTCTTACATGTAGACCCTATGTGATTCGGGGGTGTTGACAGCAGACATATAATGGTCCATGAAAGACTTATTAGTGTTCGTTACAAGCATAATAGTACACATGTATATGAAGGATTCCCCAGTGTTAAAAGCTGTAATCAAAGGTCCTCTCGGACTCATCAGTGTTGGGAACCATCAATGAAGGTATAATAGGAGACTCTTCAGTGCTTGCAGAAGTTGTCATAGTCAATGTGGGAACTCATCAGCGTTGGCTACATCCGTCCTATGCCATATAGGGAACTCATCAGAGCTGGTACCACTTATCCTAGTCCCTGTGGGGACTTGCAAGTGTTGTTAACAATATTCTATCGATGTCTGATCAGTGTAGGAACAATCACAAGGTACTATTAAAGTGCATTAATTAGTAGATTCAATAATGTTGGGGAACTAGTATTCTATGTACTGAAAGGTCTCACCATTACACGGAGCATTCATCTTAAGCACATATCTGTGTTGGGAACCATTAATGTAGTGTCAATAGGGGACTTATCAGTGCGGAGATTATCGTTCACCCGACTTGGTACTAGTCAGTGTTGGCAACATTTTATGTATCAAATTCCTTTGTAGTAAGCCTTTGTTTATATAATGGAATCATTGGGTGTTGTGAATAGCTATTACATACCACAAAGAGGAATCACCAGTGGTTACACTGCTTACAACAACCACATAAGATCCAATTGAATAATCAGAACTGTTGTTAACAGCCATTCAATAATTCAAGGCTCTAATTGTAGGAGCAAGCCTGAACAATCATCAACGACCTCATGGCAGTATTCAGTTTTGACACAGTCAGTTTTAGAACTATGTGATGCTCATCAATGTACTGAGCAAGTAGCATAGGCCCTATAGGCAACCTACAGGGTTGGAATATTCATCCTCGTTATATCAGTTACCACATTACTCATCCACCAAAGTTCCAAGCAACACATGCAACATACTGAACATTGTTTTACTTTAAGCAACAGTACAAGACAAATATCTAACCCACTGAAAAAATACAGTGTGGAAATACCATTGTATTGTAACTGTGTATTTTTGTATCCTGAACGACCTTGATCCCATATATGGTTAGTGTTGTAGATTATACCAACTACGTTAATGCTTTAATAGCCTTAGAAAATGTGAAATATATCTAATATCAATGAAAATATAGCATACTTATCTTTTTTCCTGTAATTTGACCTTGAAATGGCATTGACCTTGTCCTCAAAGTGATCATTTTTGCAGACAATTTAAAAAAACCTTATTCAATTTATAACATTCACACAATCATTTAGTTATACCAATGAAAATTCTAATGCTACAACTGATAATAATATTTATCACAATCAGCTCTTGGACACGATGTACTGGAGTAAAACTTGCTGTTTTCACAAATTTTAATATTCTGATTTAAAAATATGCCTTATACTAAAGAAATATACACTTACCAACTACTTTCATGCTTTAATAACCTCATACAATGTAGAATAGATCTTAAACCAATGAAAGTATTGAGGAAAATTATTTTTTTCAGCGTTTTTAGTAATTTGACCTTGAAATGACATTGACCTTGGCCTTTGAGTGGTCACTTTTCCCACCCAATTTGATGCACACCTTTTTATGAACACTTTCCATGCAAATATTCCTTATTATATCTATATATAGAACTACCTCGTTAGAAAATTGATAGTTAGTGGTTCAGCAATTTATGGCAGACATCCTGGACGCCATCTTGGATTTCACCCCTTTCCCCTTATCAAATTTTTGAGGACTTTTTTTCTAAAGTCTGCCAAGGTTTGAACTTGACTTCGGTGGTAAAATTGTTTCTGTTGCAATTTGTTTTGGGTTAGGCCCATTTTGAGCCTAATTTGACTGGACTATTATACCTTTACATAAATATAGTGGGACCCCAAAACTGAACTGGTTGCCGCGTCAATCATTGAAACAATGATTTAAACTCTCGAGTGATATATTTTGAGAATTATTCAATCTATGCATTTATTGAATTGACCACTAGGGTTGAGTAACGCTTGGTCATCTTCTACCTAATGATATCGGACCTAATTCCCTTTCTTGGACGGATTGGGTGGTTTGATTGCTTGAAAGACTTTCTTTCAACATGCCTTTAATAGTCCTAAAAAGTATAATAGCTACTGAACGGCTCATTCTTTATAAATTTGTTCAATGTCAAATAACTCTTGCATTAAAACGTCTTGTAATGGTGTTTCGGTTGTTTCCCTTTGTAAATCTAGAAATGGCAATGACTTCTACTGAAATAGTATGTACGTTCATGGTGATTTGAAAATATGATAGGACCGAATATGGTCCTTTTTGTGATGGTACTGACTTAATTGGCTGAATACTAAAACATATTAACAGGAGCTATACACATGAACATGCATGGAAGTTTTGGTAAGACCGCCGTATACAAGCTCGTATGAGCACATGGAATATCTTAGCAAGTAATAAATAATAATTAGTATGCACTAAGTACAATTTAAAATTTAATCTTAGTGGAATTGCCATTTACTCTAGTTTACATACCTGGTACGATGAAAGAGCTCAACGATACGGAATACCGTTAGGGCCATCGTGGTTACACATTAAAATCCAGAGGGCGACAATGCGATAGTGCGATAGTACGATGGCGACAATGCGATAATACGATGGCGACAATGCGACAGTACGATGGCGACAATGCGACAACGCGATAGTACGATGGCGACAATGCGATAGTACGATGGCGACAATGCGATAACGCGATAGTACGATGGCGACAATGCGATAGTCATATCGTACTGTCGCCATCGTACTATCGCATTGTCGCCATCGTACTATCGCGTTATCGTACTGTCGTCATCGTATTATCGCATTGTCGCCATCGTACTATCGCATTGTCGCCATCGTACTGTCGCATTGTCGCCATCGTACTGTCGCATTGTCGCATTGTCGCATCATGGCCCTCTTGTTGAGTAATTGTCCTTTGTTATTTAAAATACTTATTTTTTTGTCCGGAGCATATCTTTAAAAGTATTTGAGATATTGATTTGAAACTTGATACATATATAGATCTCATTGTGTGGAGTTCTAGTTAGCTTGACTATTCAAGGAATAGCGGAGCTCTTCTTACCACGGTGTTGTCGTTGGTTAAAATTTTCGTACCAGTCCAATTTTTAGCACACCTGTTACACTGTGACATTGTGAGCTTTTGAGATTTTGTGGAAACTGTCATCAGACTGTCTATCTATGTGTCCGTCAAAATTTTGCCTCAAATTACAAAATATACTTCTCCTAAACCTCTGGGTCAATTGGTACCAAATTTGGTAGTAATGATCCTTTGGAGGTCCCATTTCAAAGTTGTTCAAAAATTGAATTTCATGAGGAACTCTGGTTTCCATGGCAGCCAAATTTAAAAAAATCTTCTACGATGCAGCAAGGCCCAGAGCTTGAATATTTGGTGTGAAGCATTGTCTAGGGGACAAGTTTGTTAAAATCATGACCACCGGGTAAGACTGGCCCCGCGGCATATATGGTTTTGTACGATGGCGATAGTACGATGGCGACAATGCGACAGTACGATGGCGACGATGCGACAACGCGATAGAACGATGGCGACAATGCGATAGTACGATGGCGACAATGCGACAATGCGATAATACGATGGCGACAATGCGACAACGCGATAGTACGATGGCGACAATGCGACAGTACGATGGCGATAGTACGATATGAATATCGCATTGTCGCCATCGTACTATCGCTTGTCGCATTGTCGCCATCGTACTATCGCATTTTCGCCATCGTACTATCGCGTTGTCGCATTGTCGCCATCGTACTATCGCATTGTCGCCATCGTATTATCGCATTGTCGCCATCGTACTATCGCACTATCGCATTGTCGCCCTCTGGATTTTAATGTGTAACCACGATGGCCCTAACGGTATTCCGTACTACGAGGCGAAAAAGTGATACACAAGACACAAAAATCGTTGTGAGCAGTTGCCTATAGGTAGGACGCGCGCTTCAGGATCGAGAGGTCCCGGGTTCAAACCTCGTATCTAGACCACTGATTAATTTATCTGAGCAAGAATAACCCACATGCTCCACTATACCAACGTGTACCTGTGAGGGCTGTGTCTATTCCTTGGTACCGCAGATCGATGTTGGCTGCCATACCCACAGGAGAGAAATTGTCTTCACCGGGAGACACGAAGAAAGTTTCCACAGGTAGCCCAATGACCAGGGGAAATTAAAATGTCAAAGGGTGCTTGAGAGGCTTAACAGATGAAAAGATCCCTAGAAATTTGGTAACTTCACTTTTTTTAAATGACACCTTATGGAACCCAAGTATACTAAGTTTATGTTCAGAACTTTTTACCAACAAAATAGAAGATAAATACATTTTTTACTTTTTTTGGCGGGCATCTTGAATATTTCGAAATTCCCAATGATGACAAAGTTGTATAATTCAGTTTCTTTGTAGGTACATGTCAATGGAACATTTTATCCAAAAACATTTTGTGCGTACTATATTGGGGGGGGGGGGTGTTTGACTGGCATATCGATTACAACAGACAAAATTGTTTTCAAGGAGTGTAATATATGAACGAAGCTGAATTTGGCATGTACGCGTGTCTACTCATATGTGGGTATGTACAATGTGTCTTCTACGAAATTGTCATTATTTATAATTACGAAACAACAATATTCAGTATGACATAAAGTCTGTTATAAATGGGAGCTGACATGAAGCGGTATTGCATTTACGACCAAACAGGAAGTGTATTATGACATCAGCGTGGCTCATCCTATATTGAAGTGCAGTGCTATTTGTCATGATGACATTCAATTTTACATGATACTATGTTCATGAATGCATATCATTGTGGTTTGAGTGTTCGACTATTTTGATACAACAAAGGCTTTTATTTCCGTTTATCCGATAATCTGCTGACGGCAAACAAGCAATTACACGAAGTGCACTAATTTAGAATGTAAAATTACCTTTGTATGTAAACAGCCATCACGGTTGACCATAGCGTCGAATTAATGTTCATACCATGAATAACTACCTGTCATAAACCGAAACTAGATTATGACAAATTACCCGACACAAAGGATTCTAGGAAGAATATACTGACTAATAATAGGAAAGTCACTAAGGACTATGTATATGTAATGTACACGAATACGTGGCCTTGAAGTTTAACATGCAGTAGAAATAAATAGAACAGGTTAATCGCATACATTGGCAAGATATTTTGGTCATTGACGTAAATAATGAAATACTTTTCTAAACTTGAAAATACATCATTTGATTTCGCTACGCAACTTGAAAGTAAAAGACGTACACAAGCCGCTGGATGAAGCTAGATCAAAAAGCTAGTGCCAGGTGCAGTTAGCTTACGTTCCACACATATCTCAAACAACATTAACAATACTGCTCTTATATATACCCCCATGCATGACAAACAAGTTGTAAATTATCATCTTCATAAATCCAAACACAGCCAAAGTTCTTTGCCATATTTTTAAAGGCTCAAATCTATTAAAGTTAAAGCTTTACCACCCAGTAACAGGTGCAATTTTGAAGTCACGATGTGTTTGGATAAATGAAAATGGTTTCCTATACAGCATATTGACCACACATGTGGGAATCATAATATACACGCGTGGTTACATCCGAAAGTGTATAATACCTGTCACCCTTCACTGTTACAAAGTGTCAAACCAACGCACATGCCTGTACATAGCACACGAAACCTGGTGAAGTTGTGGTTGATCATCTCACTATCCTTGAAGTTGGCTTGATTAATTACCAATTATTTAGGATTAAGCACGGTATACTAGGAAGTCTTATAATGTTTATTTCGAGTAAACAAAAATTAAACATGATTAATACACTGTTTGTTGATTGTATTCGTAATCTCGTGCAAAGGCTTTTCTATATGATCAAAATGAATAATGATTCTTGTCTCTGAATTCACCAGATCTCAGTCCCTAGATTTTCATCAACGGAGAAACTCTAAGGACAATGTTTCACACCCAAAAATCAATTAACACCATTTGGAGAATTGTATGTCACTATAAGAAACTCGTAATCTATTAACGTCTACTATCTACCAAATATTCAAGCAAAGCTGATGTTCAGTTGGGGAAAAGATTCCGACACTAAGTTCGTACAGATCTGCGTTTTCCACTGCTGTAATCTAGACTAAATCGTATCGAACAATTGATTGGCTTGTGGTAACATTTGATGTTTGATGTTTACCATTCATTTAATGGCCGGATGATAATTACTGTACAGGGACATTGTTACACAATAAACTACTCATTTATTTTCTCTGACATGCAATGCGTGTCTCTTCTATTTCCATAATGTTGCCATTGGATCCTTTTCTAGTGCAACGCACGCAAATAACGCTTGTACAGCATGTCAATCGAAACCCAAGACCAGTTATATAGTAGGCGTTAACTTTTACCTTTTATACATTATAATATCAGCTTTGTAAATATCTAAAAAATAGGTTCGTTTATTAAGAGTGATTTAGACATTATGCGACGTGTACCACACGGTGTCCGTTACCACGACTTGAACACATTCTTTGAAGCATAATTCCATCACACTAATGTACACATGCAAGGGGGAGAACTTTATGCGACTGTTTAGCTTCTTGTAAGTCATTTTTAGAACTTGGGTCAATTTAAGATGCTCGCGAAAGACAGAAAGTCATTGGCCTCTTCCTAACCAGTCGTTTAAAAGAAACAATTGCGACACTGTTTGGTTTTTACTTTCTTTTTGTCAACGAAACAGAAAGGGATAGAAACTGGAAACTAAGCGGTTACTGATTTCTGAAGTGATTTAGTAAACAGTTGTAGTTTCTAAAGTACAAATGCAGTTTCTAATACGATCCTTTCGAAATATCGTCTCGACGATGCTAGCCTGTGTTTTGTAAAATCATCATACACTTTGCTCATACAAACTGCCATAACAGTATGTACGTAGGATAACTAAGCTCACAAATGCATGTGTTCTCAATATGGCGTTTCAGACCCTTACAAATCCTCCGAGTTGTCCATTCATTTTAAAGCAATTGACTACAAAAAAACAGCAATAAGAGTTGATATATGGTGCCAATTTATTACTGTGCGTTGATATGTCGGACTCTTGATAGTTCGAACAGTTATAATGGTCCAATAATGTTAAGTTACCGTATGACTACGGTACATCGGGTTGGCAAAGTGAGTTATTTCATTACGCATTGTTTGTGATATCCCCCTTTTTCCGAGAGCTGTTTTATAACCGATATGGAAAACGTATTGATTGCCCCACCATAAACTTGCTGAGTTGGCAAAATATCAAATAATTCCATGTTTAATCCCCTGTTCGTATAATATGGTTAGGGTAATAATTGCAATGGAACGATACACACAACGATGCTACAATCACTGCCTCTTTGGAATTTGAATCAATTGGCATAAAACATGAATACATGTACTGCTATTGATACCGTTTAGAACGTGTTCTATGTATTATCAAATGGATAAATAGATTTCAAGAACGATGTAATGCATTCTCTATAAATGTTAGGATGTGTATTGAAAGAAACTGGCATCACCCTTACATTGACTCGTGCACAAACTTCATACATGTTACATTTGTCGTGAGGTCAGTATTTGTGAATAGAGGCTACCCTCCAAAACCGGCACAAATATGTATTGTCCTAATTATTTGGATTCTGTTACTTTCAGTATTATAACAGAGATGTTATCATCGATCGATTTGAAGGAACACATCCCATCTATTATCAGCATATAACGTATGAGCAAGTCCTAAGATGTCTACAGAACGCTTCTAGCATATTTAAATGTATGTCCATAAGTTTGGTTTATTTAGAACTGACGTTTTTACTTCCAGACATGCCCGAATGTACATGTTATTATATCATTCCATTTTAACTTCCAAGTTTCACAAACATGTCATACATGTATTATTTTATTCAATACGTGTATGCTTAAAATTAATGTGCCTTCTTAAATGGATTCAAACGCAAAATAAGGGTGGTAACCATTGCTGAGAACTTCCTAGTATATTGTTACTGATATCTTACAGTGTCATTAATAATTTACAGAAATCATTTAATCAATCTTAAAGTACAGTCGTATATTACTTTATTAAACTATTACCATTATTTTTCTAAATTACAAATCAAAGCGTGCACACAAGTGTACATAATGTGTCAATACATTTGTAATAAAATCCCTTTGAAGTACGACACGTGACCTGCCTATCTTATATTCCGATCTGAACTTGTGCCCGACGAGCGTAAGAACGCGTGACTTCTAACTGCTTTACTGCAAGATTAGTGTTGATATGTTCTTTCGTCTAATGAGTATTTTATATCATTCATGAAATCAAAGACTATCATACATACGACCGCATTCCATACATGCCTTTATTTAAATAACAAACATAGTTAGTTATGTTTAAATAAAACGCTGACGACATATTTGGTTTCACGTAGAAAAAAGACTCTATTTTTAATCAACCGAAATAGTTGTTAAAATAGACACGAAACAAAAACGATTATCATTTTATTTTTTTAGAACATATACAAGTGTTATGCTTATGAATTCAGTTGGTATTTGGTCAATCGGTGAGTACTCCTTGTAGTATTTGCGTGACTAATTGATTAAGTGCTGTTTTCTGCGATTAAATTGTTTGATGATAACAATATAATTATAACAGAATTATAAACCCATGTTAGAATATTATACATAAAGCTACTATCAGCATTGCAATTTAACTTTACTACCGAACATCGTATTTGTATGATTTCCTCTCTGACGAAATAGACATATTCGGCAACGCTTCCGATAGTTTGCATCGATAGTGGGATTCAAACTTTCCTTTCATACAATATACTCATACGTCTGAATTAGTTTCAAGTAGGATTTCTCTATTCACAAGCAAGATGTTCAGTACCCGATGGCCGATGTCTGGAAAAGCTACAATGCTGATATAAGTGTTTTGCCCAACAATGTTATTACATGTAGGCAAATGGCACACAATCGAGACATAGCTAAAAACGCTTGCAATCTTAACACCATTGAAAAGCTTAGTCAAACCCTTATAGGCATTTTATTTGATATTCAGAATTGTCCCAGACTTAGAATCCATTCTTATTTGCATTTAACAAAAAGGATGCGGGTTGTTCACGCATATATTTCGTAGTTCATTGGTTCTCTGAGAATACTTGTTGTTTTGTGTGATAATATGTGTTTTATGCTTGGAACATTGTTACACTTGTATTGCGTTATCATGTATAATTGACAGACAGGGAAACTATTTGTTAAATAATTGAGATATTGGCAACAATTCACACCAGACATTTATTGTACAGTGGAATATAATTGATGCTACATTCGATAAGAGGGTTTTTGTATAATGCAAATAAAGCACATGTTCACTGTATCGCCTGTACGAGGGGGTATCAAAAAGTTCGTGGACTGAGCCTGTCATTTGTTTAGTCTTAGGCCGAATTCAGTAAAAATCACACATCCTTTAAAACAACGTATTTTGAATTGATTTGCAAATTTCCAGCTCATATAACTTTTTTCCGAGAATGTGGTGGTTACTATGGTAACTTAAATTATGCTCCGCGGCGCACTTTAATAATACAATTCACTTGACCTCCCATATATACCTATAATTCTATGAATCGTCCTCCGATTGGAAATATAAAACTTTCCACATGAACAATATGACCGTAACATTATCCTGATGTATATATATAGCGCTGTTGTCACGGATACTGATGTGACGTTATAAACATGTCGTTTTGTGTAGCCTAATTTTCGACGCATTTCATGACGTCGGCGCACTTTTCGACATGACGTTAAACTCGGAATATCGATATTCCGTTGCATTGTGTCCTTTTACTCAATTATACACCAATACTGATCTCAGATTAGAGCATGTCATCCAAGTATATAAAAGTAAGGTTGTCTTGCGAAAATTAATCTGTTAAAATGGTATGAAAGATGTAGCGATGAGAGTTGAATGATGCTAATATCGGTAGACTTCATGTACTGTGTGATTATCGGCGCTGGAATAAATTAATTTGTCAAATCTTTCATTAACTGATCGAACTTTTTTTAAATAAAAGGCTATTTAGTAAAAACTAAGTATTCAGGTTGACAATAGAACAGTTTAATCCAAGTTAGTGAGTTTTGGATTCTTTAGACGATCAAAAGGTAGCAGAAATGTTGATGTTTCATGACGTCGTAACGTCATAAAAGTGCGCCGGGTGGCTGTTGGTCATCTTTTAAATCTTTAGAATATTTTATTGAAATTATCATTTATGCAACTTTTTATTTGTTTATCAGTACATAATTGAATGTAGTTTAAGATGATTAAATAAATAATTCAATCGCATAACGCATATAAAAATGAACGGGTCAGTCCACGAACTTTTTGATACCCCCTCGTACAATGCTTCTAAGATTTTACAAAATAAATTCCTGTGACGTTAATAACTGCATGTTAAAATTTAAGGCCATATATTCGTGTAAATTGTACACACAGTCCTTAGTGACATTCCTGTTATTATACATCGGCAGCCCAGTTTTCCTCGAACCTTTTGTGCGGGGTTATTTGTCATAATTTAGCTTTGCTTTATGACAGGTAGTTATTCATGGTATGAACATTAATTCCACGCTGTGGTCAATTGTGGTGGTAATAGATTTTTACATACAAATATAGATATGTAATTTTATATTCTGGCTTCAAAATGAATGCACTTCCTGTCCGTTTATCTGTTAATCTGCTGACGGCATGCTAGCAATTACAAGCTATTGTTGCACCAAACTAGTCAAATACTCGAACCACAATAATATGCACATTGATTAACATAACCTCATGTAAAATATAATGTCATCATAACAAATGGCACTGTACTACAATATAGAATGAGCCCGACCCAAGTCATCTAGTCAATTCCTGTTTGGTCGTAAATGAAAAACCGCCTCATGTCATATCCCATAATAGACAAATGCCTTTCTGACAAAATGCATCATTATTATAATGAATCTCACTGGTTTTGGACATAGACAAGTCCACACGTTGAGTTGTGCAGAGGCAAAATTGAACAGCTTTACATGTTGCACTCCTTGAAATATTTTGTTTTGTATATAGTGCACCGCAGTATGTTTATCGGAAATTCAGAAAAAGTTATGGATTAATTAAGAAACAGTCCATAGCACAGGTATCGAATGATACACTCTAAAACAAACTGAACAATACCGCTCTCATGCAATCATACTTCATAGGTCAAACAAGTTATGTATTATCATACTCATAGATTCGGACACAGACAAAGTTCTTTGCCACCTCTATACTTAAGTCAAAGCTTTACCACCAAGCAACTGGCGCAATTTTGACGTAATGATGCGTTTGGATAAATGATAATGGTTCCTATGCAGAAAATTGACCACACATTTGGGTGTCAGGATATAAACGTGGTTACACCCGAAAGTGTTTAATCTCTATCACAGAACAAAGTGTCAAATCGATGTCTGTACACACCACACGAAACCTGGTGAAGTTATGGTTGATCATCTCACTATCCTTGAAGCCGCCATGATTAATTATCTATTAGTTAAGATTAATTACGGTTAATTACTAGGAAGTCAAATAATGTTCATTTCAAGTAAACAAAAATAAAAAAGGATTGATACACACCGTTTTGCTGATAGTTTTCGTATTTTACGAGTAGTACAAAGGCTTTCCTACATGAATAAGAGGAATAATTATGTTTGTCTCTGAATTCGCCAGATCTTAGCCACAGGATTTTCATCTATGGAAATACACGAATACCAATGTTTCATAACTCACCCCTTTGGCGAATTAAATGTCTCGTAAAGAATTCAGAAACGCATAAAATGTGAATGTCTACTATCTACCAAATATACAAGCAAGGGTGACATTCAATTGGGACGAAAGATTGAGCTTTCTAGCTTATGAGTACGACAGTAATTCCGTACATATCAATGTTTTCCGTTGCTATTATCTAGACAGGACTCATATCGAACAATTGATTTGCATGCCGTAACATATTATGTTTGATGTTTACCGTTCATTTAATTTCCGGATACTAATTACTGTATAGGGACATTGATAATATTGTTACGCAATAAACTTCTCATTTATATTCTCTGACATGCAATGCTTTTCTCATTTATACCCATAATGTTGGCATCGTTTCTATGTCTAGTGCACATCATGCAAATAACGCTTATACTGCATGTCAATCGAAATCCAAGATAAGTTATATAGTAGGCGTTACCTACATTTTTTACAGATTACAATATTAGCTTTATTAAAATCTTGAAAGTGACTAGGTTCGTTAATTAGGAGGTGTTTAGACTTTATTGTACGACGTGTATCAAAGAGTGGCAGTTGCCATGACTTTAACTTATTCGGCAAAAAATGTTTCCATGACACATGTCATTGTGCACACGCAAGGAATGTTTAGCTTCTGTAAGTCATTCATTGTATTTAGTGGCAGTTAGTGGTGGCTGCAACAGGCATATTTCCATTGTCAATATCCTAACAAAGGTCAGTTACAATAGTCGCACCGTCTAATTGTTTGCTGAATTCGTTTTCTTTGGTTATAGTGGCGGACAAAAGTATAGAAGCTTGACCTTGATCATCATACAGTAAAATCCTATCCCGAAGTAATCTCCTTGAGGCGAGCTATCCTTAGACAAATCTATAGCCGATAGCCATACAGACGCATTTTTGTAGGAAGTCATGCAAATACATGTGTATCCAAAATGGCTTTTCAGTCGTTTGCAAAATACCCAAGTTGCCAGGCCTTGTTTGATCAATTGACCTCGAAAAACAGCAATAAGATTTGATATATGCTACCATCCCTGCTTTGATATCTCGGACTGTTTATATAATAGCAATTTCAAGTGGTCCGATAAGGTTAAGCCATCATTTGACTACGATACATCCGGTTGGCAAAGTGAGTTATTTCATCCTCTTAATAGGAAACCTGTTTCATAACCGATATGGAAAACGTATTGATTGACCTACCAGAAACTTGCTGAGTTGGCAAAATATCAAATCACTCCATGTTGAATCCCATGTTCGTATAATATAGTTAAGTTAATTATGGCAAAGGAATGATACACAAAACGATGATACAACAACTGCCTCTTGGGAATTTGAATCAATTGACATAAAAATGGATACATGTACCAATATATAATGATTGGCTTTTATAAAGTATTATGTTTATAACTATATATGTACATGCATGATCAAATGGGTAGATGTTTCATTTCTGTTCGATTTTTAGAATGACTTAATGCAGTTATAAGTTATTGGTATATTGTATATACATTGCATAATTTATAGGTCGTCTGTTGGTAGTATCATAGTTCTACGTGAAAATCTAGCGTCCACATTACATTGACTCATGTACATGTTGTTTCATATATGTAGATGTTACTGTGAGGTCAGTGTTTTGGAGGAGCTCAAACTATAGAATGTTTGTGAGGTCTATCAGCCTATACTTGTATTAATGAGTGTATTAAAATGAGTGCCTTCAAAATGGCTTCAAACTCAAATAAGGGTGGTATCTATAGCAAATATATGCGAGAACTACCTAGCATACTTCATTCTTTATAACAAAATGCAATGCTCTTACAATGTCAAATAAATAATGTTTAGTAGTAATCAGTTAACCAATCTTAACAGACAACTATATCTTATTATGTTTTCCCATTATCTCCACTAATTACAAATCAAAGCGTGAACACAAGTGTACATAATGTGTCAATACATTTGTAATAAAATTCCTTTAAAGTACGACACGTGACCTGCCTATCTTGTATTCGGATCTGAACGTGTGCCCCATGTGCATACGAACGCAGGACTTCTAACTGCTTTACTGCAATATTAGTGTTGATAGTTCTTTCGTCTTATAAGTATTTTATATCATTCATAAAATCAAAGACTATCATACATACGACCGCATTCCATACATGCCTTTGTTTAAATAACAAACATGTTTAAATAAAACGCTGACGACATATTTGGTTTCACGTAGTAAAAATACTAAACTATTAATCAACCAAAATAGTTTTTTAAATATACACAAAACGCATATTATTTAGTTACATTGAAATTCGGTTCATTACCATTCAAAGAAGTGTTATGCTTAGAATTCGGATGGCATATGGTAAATCGGTGAGTGCCACTTGTAGTATATGTGTGACCAATTGACTTATCACTTTAAATGTTGCTTTCTGTGAAAACATTATTTTTTAAAAACAATACATTAAAACTTTACATACACATGTTTTAATAGTATACATTATCCAAACGTTCTAACATGCCACCTAACAGTTTTTGCAATAAGTTTGTTTATTAAAACATGTACTGTCAGGACATATTCATACAAATACTTAAATCTAAGATGCAGGTAATTATTAATTTGGACGGTTAACGATTATACAAATGTATATCAACACCACAATTTGACGTTACTTCAAAACAACAATGTGTTTTTATTATCGCGTACAATTTTACTAGCATTTGTATAATTTCCCCTCTGCCGTAATATACAGATTCACCAAACATTTCCGATAGTTGCACTGATACTGTGATTCAAACTGTTTTATATTATTTCTTATTTATAAAATCTTCAAATAAGTCTAGCATAGTTCATTCGGGTTTCTCTATTGCCAAGCAAGATATTCAGTACCATAAGGCTAATGTCTAAGAAATGCGAATGCTGACAGTTTGAGTGTTTTACTTACAATACTATTATATGTACGTATGTGAATGACACACAATCGAGACGTTGCTAGATGCTCTGGCAGTTGTAACACTGTTAGATGTTATTAGGCATTTTATTTAATATTGAGACTGTTTCCAGACTTAGAATCCATTCTTATTTGCATTTTACAAAAATGATGTGGGTTCTTGTTCACCATTGACACTCTGAGAATACTTTTGTTTAGCGTGATAATATGTGTTTTGCGCATGGAACGTTGTAACAATTTTATTGCTTTATCATATATATAATTGACAGACAGGGGAACTATTTGTTAAACAATTGAGATATTGGCAACAATTCATTCCAGACATTTATTGCGGAATATAATTGATGTTTCAATCCGTAAGTGGTTTGTTGTGTTATGTCAATAAAGCCAAGGGCTCGCTTGTACAATGTGTCTTAAATGTTTGCCAAATAAAGTTTTTGGACGTTTTTAACTTAGACAAATGAAATTGTTTTCTGTTGTAACAAACACGTTTTTTCAAGAATGCGTATTTTGTTATTTATTTAACAGACAAAGAAACTGCATGTAACAATTCAATGCCACACATTTGTGTAGATTGTACACATAGTCCTTAGTGACATTCCTATTATTAGACATAAAAAACGCATTATTCCAAGAATCCTTTGTATCGGGTAATTTCAACTTATTTGTCATAATCCTAGCTTCGGTTTATGACAGGTAGTTATTCAAGGTATGAACATTAATTCGTCGCTGTGGTCAACTGTGGTGATAATAGATGTTTACATACACATGTAATTCTATATTCTAACTTCTATATTAGTGCACCTCATGTAATAGCTTGTTTGTCATCAGCAGATTACCGGATAAACGGAAATAAAAGCTATCGTTGCACCAAAATAGTGAATATGCACGCCACAATAACATGATCATTTATGAACACGTCATGTTATTATACACTTCCGGTTTTGTCGTAAATATAATACCGCCTCATGCCACCTCCCATAATAGACAAATGACATTATAAATATGATTGTCTTTGGACATGTACACGTTATACATACCCTCATGCAAGTACATACTAGTATTCCATATGGCAAACACCTTATGTACGTGTATATACGTATATTCATAGACCCGAGCATGAGCAAAATCATTTGGCACATTGTAAATTCTCAAATCCACAACTGACACAATTTTGAAGTCATGATGTGTTTGGATACATGATAATAGTTTCCTATGCAGAAGATTGACTGACATTTGGCTGTCAAGATATAGACGTGGTTACATCCGAAAGTGCTTAAAACCTGTCACACTTCACGGTTACAAAATGTCAAATCGACGTACATGTATGAACATACCACGCGAAACCTGACGACGTTGTGGTTTACCCTCTCCCTATCTTTGACGTCGCCTTGATTAATTACCAATTAATTACGATTAAGTACGTCTAATTACTAGGAAGTCAGATAATGTTCATTTCAAGTAAACAAAATAGAGTAAACAGGAGTGAAACACTGTTTTGCTGAAAGTAGGTGTTTTTAAAAGTTATATTGATATTTTCAACATGATCAAAAGATAAAATGGTTCATCTGTATTCACCACATCTGAGCCACTAAATGGCAACCATTACACAGTTTTAATGGAATTCATCTATGGATACTTTATGAGCAATTCATTTATAGAAACATCTGAATGACTATGTTTCTAACCCCAAACCAAAAACCATTAGTGCCACTAACTGCCACTAAAAGAATGCAGAAACACGTGAACCATGAACTGCAACTAAGCATAAAAAATATAAACAAAGCTAATATTCAGTTAAGAAAGATAGTAAGCTCTTTTACTCAAGCTTATATTTTAAACACGAGTCCGGTAGTCATTTGGAACAGCTCTGTATTATCTAGACAAGAATCGTATCGAACAATTGATTGGCTTGCGGTAATATTTGTTGTTCGATGTTTACCATGCATTTAATGACCGGGTAATTATGACTGTATAGGAGCATTGATAATATTGTAACACAATAAACTACTCATTTATTATTTCTAACATGCAATGCTTGTCCCATCTATTCCCATAATGTTGGCATTGTATACTTGTCTAGTACAACGCATGCAAATAACGCTTATACAGCAGAAGAATCAAAATACAAGGTCAGTTATATAGTAGGCGTTACTTTTTACTTTATATACATTACAAAATTAGATTTGTAAATACCTAAAAAGTGTTGAGGTTCGATGCGTTAATTAGGAATCTTTAAGACTTCAACTGTGCGACGTGTGTCACAATGTGTCAGGTTCGTATGAACGAATTCGTTGAATCATTTTTCCATAACACTGGTTATTTCGAACATGCAAGAGGAATTTACTGCTTGCAAGTCATGGTCCAATTTAAAGTGGCCACGAAAGGCGGGAAGTCATTTACCATTTCCTTAACATACGTTTGATAAAACCAATTGTCCCACTGTTTGATTGTTGCCTAAATTTGTGTTTTGGTCAACGATGCAGCAAGAGACAGAAGTTGGAAACTAAGCGGTGCCTGAATTGGAAAGTCTTATTTCAAGAAGTTTCTAATACGATACTATCACAATATCGTCTTGACGTGGCGAACCTGCATTTTGTTCAAACACAAAACAACTGGCTCATACAAACTGCCATAAGATAACAGTATGGTAAGCTATCATTTGTGTGTTGTATATTGGGTTGGCAAAGTGAGTTATTACATTACAGATTGTTTATTTTACCGTCCTTTTACAAGAGAGCTGTTTCATAACCGATATGGAATAAGTATTGATTGTCCTACCAGAAACTTGCTGAGTTGGCAAAATATCAAATCATTCCATGTTGAATCCAATGTTCGTATAATTTTGCTTGGGTAATTATGTGCTTGGGAATTTGAATCAATTGGCATTATAATGAATACATATACCGATATTGCTGATTTTTAGAACGTATTATGCATATATATGACCATTTTGTAAATTGATATATGTTTAGCAAAATTTCTAGTGCTAGTAGGCAAATTTTCAGGATTTTCGATCAAATATTAAGGTAGTAATGGTGCATTTTATAGACCCCAGTTAAGGCCAATGTACATGCCTAAATAGACTTATCATTAATTGTAGCATAAAACAACATTTTTGGGCTTCATGTGATAAGTTAGACGTAAAATATCTTATAAAACATATGCTTTATCAGGCTGAACAATTTTAAACTATTGGTGCAGTCGAAGAAAACTTTTTTGCTTTATTCAAGATTCTCAATGGGGCAAATAATGGTTTAAATAAAGCCAAGCAATTTATCGTGTAGCTGTTCATAGTTGACATTTTGTGGTCGCATGTGCAAATAATGCATGTAGCAATTAAGAATGTTGTTGAAAATATTTTCAGCTTTCTAAATATGTTTAGAATAAAGAATTAATCCTATGTGTTCAATATTTATTCCGTCTTTTATAAAAGTTTTTTTTTTCAAAACTGGGTTGTTTTTTGTTGATTTTGTTTTTTTCGTAGAAAATGCAGTTTATTCTGGATATCCCGTTCGATTTTGCATGCGCAAAAAGTGCATAGTATGGATCAGACACCACTCAAGACACATGGCTAGTTTCAATAAAATCGTACATTGCAAACACCATTTAAATGTCATTCAAAATTGGACAACGTCATGATTTGTCTATCTCTTCATTACTGAATTTACCACAGTGGGTGTGAGTGGACCTTAAATAGAGTAATGCCCTGGCTTTATATACCGACATATTTTAGTTATATTTTATGATATTGTCAATGAATAATAGCTTTTCGAAAACAATTAACAGTTCTACCTTATTCAGCACCAAACGCGCATGCGCCGGGCAGTTGCATTATTTATGAAACATCCCTCGTATGCATGTAAATGGCTGACAATCGAGACCTTGCTAAAAGCAGAACCATTTTAACACCGTTTAATAAATGTTATTCCAGCCATTATAGGCATTATATTTAATATTCAGAATTTACTCAGACTGAGACTCCATTACTATTTGGATCTTACGAAAACGATGCGGGTTCTTATTCAATAATACATTTTAGTTCAAAAGAACTATGGTAATATTTGTTGTTTAGCGTGATAATAGACTTGTGTTGTGTGCTTGGAACATTGTAACAATTGCATTGCTTTATCATACTAGTAATATAATTGAGAGACAGGGAAACCATTTGTTAAACAATTGAGATATTGGCAACAATTCACACCAGACATTTATTGTTTGTGGAATAAAATAATAATTGTTTAACGTAAACAAAGCCCAGGGCTCGCATGTATAATGCTTCATATATTTTACCAAATTAATGTCTCGGACGTGTTTCAACCTAGACAAATTAAAAAGACATATCCTAAAATACATGGATACAAATCCAATTTAGATAATTGCTTTCTTTGAGAAAACAACATATATATTTAAATCATTGGTCACACAAAATTAAACATTTTAATTAATTATTCCTCTGCAAATACAAATATCTGATAAGTATTGTATGCACGAGTTATGATGTTTTTGTGAGTTTGTATCGAGCCTATTAGTTCTTGGAATCAAATGTGTTGTGTCATCTGTATCATTTTATTTCTATCCCATGTGGTGTTCCAAAATTCAGAGTTCCAAATCATCAAAAAGCAATCTTAATAGTATGTTCATACAGTAGAGCGTTCAGCAAGTAAAAGGTATTCCAATCGGTGCTCATTTAAAATGGTTCATCTGTTTCAATTATAAGCTCATTTGTGACAACATAAACGTTTTCCATAACAATTACGTTAGAATACTTTCAGTATTTGAAACTTATAACACTAGAAATATACCAGCGTATGTAATTTACTTTACATAATGTTATAACAACTCTACAAAAACAATGTGTTCCATCTTTCGTCACAATGTCGTTGTAAACATTTTAGAAAAGGGGGTCAACATGAACAAACATTGCAATTAATACATTGTATACGTATGTATTTGATTTCCAGATGCTAAGCATAAAGATTTGGTTCTTAGTGTACATTCGGAAGGCAGAAAAAGACGTACAAAAGCAAATGCGGCATTCCTTAAAATTTTCCTAAAACAGAAAAAAGGTATAATGATAAAGTGAACCCATGTAAATAATTCAAGACAGTTTGTACATCTTCATTGCAATATAGGAGAGTTTATAGAAACTAAATCTGAACAACTTGCCCATCTCCCCCCTGACTTCCAATGGCATTGGGTTTAATGCTGAAACTGTGTTGTTCATTTGAAATTATCTATTTCAATGATACCCCGTCTACTCCTGGTCTATATTATACTATACGACAAAAAATAGAATAATATGTCTACGCTCACAAGCGTTTACGTAATTTGACTTCCAAATGTCCATTACGATATTCAAGGATAATGTATTTCTGAAAGTTTTTCCCAGTTTAGAGTCTCTAGCGTACAAGGATAACGTAGCAAAAGTATCATTTACAAACTTACCATCAAGTTGCCAGTACAGAAATTAAAGTACCTTGCCAATGGTTGGTATTTTAACATATCTAATAAATGTTTACGATAATAAAAACACATATAATCACTGGAAATTGAATAGACACTGTGCCTGGCCAGATTCCGTTTTTTCAATACATGGGACTTGGTCTCTATGAAGCATGCTAATTTTATGCAATTTAACGTGTGTTTTGCATAGTACTTCGAGCTCAGATTGTGACAACCACATTTACAGAATCGATTATGATATAAATCCTGTGTAGAAACAAACAATCCTAGTTGTTTAATGAAAGACCGGATAGTTATAACTATCAACTTCTTACTGTTCATGCTGGGTTTGTTCGAGAGGCACTGGGTTCTCAAACAATACACGTTGCCTCTTCATACCAGTAGTACAAGTACGTTTGCTTTTTAGGGGCAAGGGTTAGAACAATATTCCGTTTGTGTATTAGATTGTAAATCCAGACATCTGATTGGTTGTTTATAATTGACCAATAGTATTCCGTTTGTGTATTAGATTGTAAATCCAGGCATCTGATTGGTTGAACTTGTTTATAATTGACCAACAGTATTCCGTTTGTGTATTAGATTGTAAATCCAGGCATCTGATTGGTTGTTTATAATTGAGCAATAGTATTCACTTTACCCATTCTGATGCTGATCCTCGTCGCCGTTGTTTACATAACAAAGGTAAAGGTTTCGTTGTCTTAAGCATATAACTAGTTGATTAATAAATATATTTAGATTCATTGTGACATTCCAAATGTTTGAACACTATTTTATCACCCCGTACTACTTTAATGTTATCCCAGTGTTGGTGTGGCTATTGATTTTGACTTTTATGTGTGCAAGGTGAATGCGATATGCTGATATTGTTTATGAATGTCAAGTTAATTCCGAGATTGACATACATGTACTATGTTGGCTTCAGGCTCGGTTAAGTACTTAGTATGTTGTGAGCTGGGATGTTTTGAAGTATTGCAGATATTGATATTGTATAACGCAGTATTTGCATCCATAAGCACCATAGCTATTGAATCTATCTAGTAAATAAGTATCGTTGATAAGTGAATTTTATTAACTGAGCTAGATATAAAAATTCTTGGAGTATTCTTTGTCATTAACAATTTAGGCTTTTGCGACAGGACTCTTTCAAATAGTTGTTTTTACAAATCAACATTTTTTGTGAAAGTTATATTATATGTAAGGGTTAGCCTACAACATCCCTTTTGTAAGAAAATTGGCAGTTAATATTAATATTGTTGTCTATTTTGACAATCATTATGCATAGTCATTAATACAATGCTACTATAGGGATTGACCAATGTATCGCATGTCTTGTGTAATAACCTATCGCATGGGGAAGAATGTGTTAATGAAATTTATTGTCATAAAAACTTTAACAATGTTGACATCATAATTTATGGTTCGGTATTAAACTATACCATTGAAGGTGATGACATTCTTTAGATACCTCTGTACACAAAAAATGTAGACTAATTCAACAAATATAAAACTCTTATGTCTAACTCATCATTCACAGAACTTGAACCAAACAACTAAAATATCCACACTTTTGCGTCATATAATACAACATAGAGTCGCATTACGTCTCTTGGCTACGGAATAAGATTATTCTCTAAATCATGAAATTATTCACACCGGTATAAATAGTAACAATTTATCTATTATATATTCGTTGTAACGTAGTTGTGATTTATATCGGATTATTCCAGGACACTGATATTCAAAACGAGAGCACGAAATCCAAAAGTAATGCTTGAATTCATTTTTTTCAATCTTTAAATGATGATTCAAAACTTCAACCACACATATTTCTTTAGATAATCGAATCTACGTTATTTGACTGCTTATGGTATGGACAGGTATATCAAATGGTAATTAGGACATGGGTCACATTTTATTTACAAATACATCAATGAATTAAATATAAAATATTATGATATAACCGATCTCCTAAAAGTCACTTGGAATATCAGCGTAAGTTTGCATTGGTGCATTTAGATGACACAATGGATGACATTTGGACTGGCAGTCATCTGTAATCTAGCACACAGCTCTTCGTCTCGATGACAAGACTTTTGTATCCTGTGTGTTTTTGTGTGAGAACAATTACTGCAAAATATACCGTGGATTGTTCAGAAAGTAATATAGCCATGCCAGACAAACTTTTAGAGCTTATCATTACATTCCCCTATTTTCTTAATAATTCCTATGTTTTATAAGTATATAGTGACGGTTTCACACTCAAAAGACGACCTGGACTGTAGCTTTTTATACGATATTAGAGATCGGGTATACGTTGCATATGATACAGATTCAACCATGATTTTCTATAGTTACCATGCTTACGTACTTTGGATTTGCTGTACAATATTAAGTTGATAAGTTGCTAATACAATGTTCGTACTCAAAGGTTCCTAAAATGTTTTTGATTTTTCTCGTTAAACTGCCTGAACAGCCCTCGTAGTTATCGGTGGGGTTTGACAAACAGCAAAATCATCTGGTTGAAGTGTTGTCATGTTGCTTAACAAATGGAATTATACCAGGAATGGTGAAATCATAATCAAATCAAGGTTCTTATTTTCACTTCATCTTGCAATATTATCTCTCCAGTTTCCATCATTTAACAGACGGACTTTCGGATATAATGCAGCAGCTATTGGTAGAATCTATTGTTACAGCTGCCACATTTGTTTGATCGCAAATAAATCGTTTTGGTTCCGTGATCTGGTTGTTTTTGGACCTTTATTGCGTTGCGTTGGTCTCGTACATCCATTTGACAAAGGATAGATGATTATTTCCGATCGGTGTGATCTGGCCTAGATTGGTTAACGTTACTGAGTGGCCGTACGTGATATACTAATTTAATATTTTGGCTTTGTGCAATGTTACATACATGTATACATGTGTCTTACTTTATATAAAGCTTTCCATATATTAATGAACTTGTATCTTCGAATTTCAAAACTAAATGTATTCAAATAACGTATGGTAAAACAATACGCGGGTGACATGTTTTTTCACTCTGCTTTAAAAATGATTTCATTGGATTCCATTGCTTCATATAGCCTCTGTTTGACACGTTATCACTAGTGAAAATAAATAATTCTCGTGTCTACCACTGATATTTCGTAACAAACCTATAATTATGTATTTGTATCAAGCGTCTAACTATGTATATTGATTTGATGTCGTGATCTCGTGCTAACAAATTTATTTCTTATAATAATGATCATTGTTTATTACTTTCTGGTGTCAAGGAATTGTTCAGGATATCTTCATTATATGATATAAACAAACCAACCTCGCACTAATCATCTGCAAGGAAACGACGTGTGTGATAAGTCATAGGTACCTAGCAATCATACAGTCTCTATTGACATTTACTAAGGATAGATTATGTGATTTGTTCCATTTAAAGTAATTAACGTCAGAAAAGTGTTACGTTATGTTGACCTGAAATACCAATGCCAGTGGAAGAGTTACTCAAGAAGAAAAACGGATGTCAGTCAGCCAAAAGAAACGTTATCAGCATAGGAAACGTTTAAATGGTCCAGTCATTCACATTGATATTCCATAAGTCTATCGTTGAGTCAGGGTCAGGTATGCTTAAATAAGTCTACGAGAAGTGTTACTAGGAAATTATTTGGTTACAAGTTTTCCATTCCATTCAAAGAGAGGATATAAACATTCGTACACGGATGTCAGAAAGTCTGTCATATGGTGAAGGTCTCGAAATTCAAAGACGATACTCTTTGGCCGAAATTATTTCATCAATCGGGTTGGCATACAATTTTTGGGTTGTAGTCCAGTGTTTGGTACAGTCATTCCAAGTAGCAAGTTGGTCACTGCTTCATTGAGGGATATTAATTAACAACTTTTATTCCCTCCATTTAAACGAACAATGCTACTTTAAGACGATACATGAATATCAAATATTACTTTTGTCGGGTGCTATATTTACAGAATGTATCAGCAAATTGTTGATATCTATACACGACATAAAATGCAAATAAGTTCGGAATGGATACTATCAGTGATGAAATTTCATAACACTAATTTTCGGACAAATGATTGTCTGTGACAAGATATTCCCATAAGCGGATTATCATTGTCAACGGTTATCCAAAAGCCCTACAGTATTATCAAGTTCAATGTTGGTACAAGAAGTAGCGGTCCTTCCAATAATAATAATAATAATAATAAAGACTTTATTTTACGAGGAAACTTATTTGACAATATATTAAACAATCAATCTTCCATAAGATCCTCAACAATGAACAATGAACCACAATATAAGTTAAAAAAATCATAAAAGAGTGTCAGTGAAAGGATTTGAAAAAACACTGAGGTATACCTATGCATAATTATAGAAACTTTATCAAGACAATATCTACAGCTGTAATTAAACAAAAACGCTTAATCCGATATAGACACACCATAGGAGCCAGCGTATCATTATACATGTGAACGACATAATCAATATACTTAAAGCAATGGCATTTTAAAAACATAATACACAAAGGAATAATTTTGCAGACGGATATATAGATTTTTATACCTGCAATAGTAATGTTTGCATGAAGTTTGCTAGCCAGTCATTAGGTATTTGCAACACTTTGTATACATATACGGAGTTGATGTACTGTATGTAGACAATACAATGTAATTATTACTGAGGTGCACATCTAACCACCGTCAGTAACAGTAAGATCGTGTTTCATGCATTATTGGACATTATTAGGCATTATTAGGGCTTATACCGGATAAGCGCTCATGTATATGGCATGTCTAAGTCCAAGTCCAATCCGCATGCAGTCAGTTCCTTTGTCGCTACGCTAGATGTTATAAAAGTTGGAAAAATGTTAAGTACCTTAGTTCTGGTGGTTTTACATGTTGTACAGGAAGCCAAAAAGCCATATACTTCTAGACTGTATCTGGGCATAAAGTAATCCCTGCTGTTTTGAACGATGCAATGGTACGAGATCATAAAGTCCTGCTCAAATTGATTACTTCAAATTGATCGTCAAGGGAGGTAACCGCTTCGAGAACAACTTGAAAAGGAGAATTAAATAAATTAAATGTTTCGAATGCACAGTAATAGAAATTAGCGTTTTTCCGCTTTTGTGACTGACAGTCGAAAATACATTCATTAAGACATCTATCGGACAGGACTGCCCTTCTCTTGTAAAGGTTTGATCGACGGGTATGAAATGCATTTGAAGCTAGGAATAAATACCCCCTCATGAATCTCTTCACACATGTCTCGCGTTACCATCCAAACAGTCAATTGTTGCTGGGATTACATAATCTGATTAAAAAACCTGTGCACAAATCGAAGTCATTCAATATGTTTCAAAAGCTCAACCTTCATTCAATCGTAATTACTGTGCCCTCTGTAACACGCAATAACATGTTTCCAGAAACGTAAACGTTCGAGCTGCTTCCCAATCTTATTCAAACGATCAATTTCTAGCGCGCGCTAATAATTTTAGAGTGGCATTTAAATGATGCGATGTCGATGCGATTTACATTAACTATTAGTTGTGAAAAATGTAAATCCTTAGAGCCTAAAAGTCCCCCCTTACAACTGATCACTAAACGTACTTATTAGCAAAACGTGTGCCGATTTTCTGGATGCGATATATCTGCACAGTGTGAAAACCAATCCATTCAGAAACATGTCAATAACGCTCTTCGACTAATGGAGGTAGGATGTACATAATTCATATTTAAACAGAGTTCCAAGCGCGTCAAGTTTAATGCGTGTTACTGTAAATTAAAATTACCGATAATTGAGTGTCAGATAAAAGTTAGAAATTGAATGCAAGACTGCATGCGAAATATTCATCATCAACATCTAGTGGTTTGATGAATGTGTTCGATAGCGAACACAAAGCATGAATTATCTCAATTTAATTAATGCATGAATCCACTCTTTGCCGTGGAACTATGGGAAATCAGAATATAGCTCCTAAGAATGACAAATCATTTCTCAACGATAACAATACGATCGACAGAATTTAGATTCTTAGAGTATAAACCTTAGTATCTGCAGCCAAAGCTCGTTTGTGCGTGGGCATACTAATTGCCTTCGGGACAGCATTAGTTTTTGCTACCACTCAGAAAAATGCAAAAGTAATCATACTGCACAAGCTTGTTTAATGTGGCCATTTTACCATAAAACTAATGCGGGTTTTTTTTCAGAAATTGCGTAATCGGGGTCAGAACTTCTTTAACACGCTTGATTCCTTTGATAAGGTTGTACATTCTTCTTTTTCTGATATAATATCCCGCCTATATAAAGTATTTTAAGAAATCTTGTTATTCGGAATAAGCTCCCCATATCTCAAAACTCCACTAATGTCATTAACTCGATCTCATGCAGTGAAAACAAACAACAGCCACTCCCATATTTTGTTACTTCTATTATTACAGAATCTGAAAGTTAGTGACGAGATCGTGTCAGAGTTGATTGAAAACAATTTTATTGCGAGTACAAACTTCATTGCAAACGGATTCAGCCACAAGTTCCAAAACTTTATTACGACTCGCCCAATCCCAATTATTAATCCTTAATTACAATACACCAGCGTAGAAAAGCAGCACGCGATCACGTGACGGATTCATAATTATTCAATCAAATTAAAATGCCAAACAATCCATTTTCAGACTCAATTAAAAAATAACGAAATCATGTTTCCGATTCCTTTCGGTTCATCGTAAAACGCGAAAGCTGAAACTGAGTCATGCTTAACCATTCAAAAAGAAAATCTATAAAGAGCATCGGACTGAATATAAATATATTCTCCATTTGTATCATATTATTTACAAAACAAACTGCCACTTTTTTCTGGGATTCTTCTATCGTGTACGGAGATATAAAGTTATAGCCAATCTTCATGTTGATTCTATGGGGGAATATATAGCCTTGTTTATATTGATCATAGATCTGTGAGTAATATCTTTATATCCATGCTGATGCCTCAGCAATTTGTAGTTTAAAATATTAATAGGTTTGTGATCAGACAATCCCATGTCGGTAAACAACTTTGAACAGGAAATATCACTGTATGACATATGTGAATGTATACGTAGAATATTGGTAACGAGATATTGGTGGATGGACATAAATGTTGTCCAATTTCTGTCCCATGTAGTCATTTGATGGTGTTTAACAACACCGACAGTATGATGCCAAACTACATAGCCCATGCTATGATTTCTATCCTGACAAAACGCCATAATGTTGTTGAAGACCGTGCGAGAGTATCATTACCTAGACCATGTAAATTTGTTGACAACTTTATTTGATACTTGAACAAATAACACTTCTTTCCGCGGAGACAAAACACACTGTAGAAACTCAGTACCTTAACAGTTTTTGGCGGGCTTTTTTCTGTGTGCATTGTTTTAGAACTGTTTTTAATTTCACTGATCTCGTGCTAACAAACTTGTTTCTAAGAATAATGATCATTGTGTATTACTTTCTGTTTCAAGTAAATATTCAGGATATGTTCATTATATGATATTTACAAACACACCTCGCACTAATCATTTGGAAGGTAACGTCATATGTGATAAGTCATTGGTACCTAACAATCATACAGTCTCTGTTGACATTTACATGAGTAAGATCATGTGATTAGTTACATTTAAAGTAATTTACGGCAGGAAATAGTTAAGTTATGTTGACCTAAAATAACAATGCCGATGGAAGAGCTACACAAGAAGGAAAACGAAAAGAAGTGCTTCAAACGAAATGTTATTGGCAAAGGAAACGTTCAAATGGTCCATTAGACTATTCCATAAGTCTATCGTTGATTCAGGGTCAGGTATGCTTAAATTGGTCAACGTGAAGTGTTACTTCGAAATTATTCGGTTACCAGTATTCCATCCCATTCAAAGAAAGGGTATATATATTTACATAAGGACGTCAAACAGAGTGTCATGTAGTGAAGGTCTCGATATTCAAAGACGATAATCTTTGTCAGAAAAATCTTGCATTAAGGACGTATATATTTGGGTTTCAGTTTTTTGTACATTCATTTCAATTAGTGCGAGTAGGTTGGTCACTACTTCATAAATGGACATTAATTTACAACTTTTATTTCCTCCATTTAAGAAAGCACATTGCAATATAAAAGTCACAGGACAGGGAACTAATTAACAATTATTTTATTTCTTCCATGTCAGAGAGCATTGCTACAAAGACACGATACATAAATATCAAATAACAAATGATCTATATAATTTACAGAATTCGGGCACGAAAATAATGCAAATGAGTTTAGAATGGATACTATCAGGAATGGAATGGCATGGCACTTACTTTCAAACAAATGATTGCCCATGACAAGATATTCCCATAGGCGGGAAGTCATTTGTCAAAGATAACGAAATGTCGTACAGTATAAGTTGTATTATAGAGTTCATTGTGGAAACGAGATGCGACATTGGTACCTTCAACACTTTGTATAACTTTACGAATATGGTGTACTGTATGTAGACATAATTATTACTGAAGTGAACATCTTACCAAAATCAGAAACAGCAGGATCGTGTTTCATGCATTATTGGCCATTAGGACTGAAATCGGATATGCATTTACGTACATTGTGTATATGGTACTAGTAAGCGTTATTCGGCGGAGATGCAAGCTATCGACGAAAAGCGCCTATCATGTGTTCCTGTGCAATCGTTCTACAAATAGTGCTAAAAATCAATATTCGTGACTAATTATATCAAAAAGAATATGATAATTGGATGTGGAATGTTTATTGTGGATGACATCTTCATCCACAGTGAATATGACCGCTTTACCAATTGTTCGGTACATGTGAGGAAGTTGTCAAATGCTAACGTTAAATTACTGGGTAATCTTACGAATGCAACAATGTTAATAGTAGAAGGTATAAATGTAATTACAATACACAGTATACATGTTCTTTATTTCAAGATTTGGTTTCGTTATGCTGAAATTAATGTGTGCAAACGTCTATCCTATCGGCGAAAGTCCGAACGTATATGCAGTCCTGAACTCATCTGTCACTACACTATATGTAATTAAATTAAAGTCACACAAGCTGACAAAAATTTAAGACAAGTCCAGAGCTGTAATGCTGGTGGTTATATATGATGTACTGGTCAAAAAGTCATAAAACTGCTAGACAGTATCTTGATAGAAAGTAGTCTCTGCTATTTTCAACCATGCAGTAATGCATGTACGGGGTCATAAAGTCCTGCTTCAAAAGGATGTGGGTAACCGCTTCAAGGACGACTTTAAAAGGAGAATATTCTTGCTTATTTTTGAGTTCAGAATTTACTGTAATAGAAGCTAGCATTTTTCCTCTTTTGTGACAGACAGTCGAAAGAACACGTTTCGAACTTCCTTTTCCTGTAAAAAGTTAGGAATAAATACCCTCATGACTCGTTTGCAGATGCCTCGTGTTATCATTCGAACAGTCAATTGTTGCTGGGAGTACACAATCTGATAAAAAGCTGTGCACATATCGAAGCCATTCAATATGTTTCTAACGCATTCAATCGTAATTATTGTGCCCTCGGTGTTTCTAGAAATATAACCGTTCGAACTGTTTCCCAATCTTATCAAAAGGATCAATTTCTAGTGCGCGCTAATAATTTTAGAATGGCATTTAAATGATGCTATGTCGGTGCGATTTACATTAATTATTAGTTGTGAAAAATGTAAATCCTTTGAGACGAAATTTTCCTCCTTACGTCTGATCATAAAACGTACTTATTAGCACAATGTGTGTCGATTTTCTTGATCCGTTATATCGGCACGGTGTGAAAACCAATTCATTCAGACCTTGCTCAATATGCTCCTCTACTAATGGATGTATGACGTACATAAATCATATTTAACCAGAGTTCCAAATGCGTGTTACTGTAAATTAGAATCACTGATAATTATGTGTCAGATAGTTTTTAATTAGTAAGAAAATGAATGTAAGACTGCATGCGAAATATTCATCATCAACATCAAGTAGTTTGATGAATGTGTCCAAAAGCGAATACAAAGCATGAATTATCTCATGGTAATGCATAGATCCACTACATGTATATACCATGGAACTGTGAGAAATCAGAAACAAATCATTTCTCAACGATAAAACATGAGCTCGACTGAGTTTTGTTGAAAACAATTTTATTGTGAGTACAACTTCTTAGCAAACGGGTTCAGTTACAAGTTCCACAACTTTATTGCGACTCGTCCCATCAAAATTACCAGTCCTTAATATTACGATACACCACTGTAGAAAAGCAGCACGCGATCATGTCACGGATTCAAAATTCAAACAAACTGAAATGTCAAACAATCCATCGAGAAAGAAAAAGACAGACACTCATTTTCAGACTCAACTCGAAAACTAACAAAGCCATGTTTCCGATTCCTTTCAGTCCATAAAACGTGAAGTCTTTAAGCTGAATTTGAGTCATTTTTTCATAATTCAAAATAAAATCTAAGACTATAAAGAGAATTGGACTGGATAGAATTATAAAAAAACACTGGCTTGTATTCTACATTTGTATAAACTTCTTCACGAAAACTACCCTTTTTGGGGATGCTTCTATCGTGTACGGAGATATAAAGCTATAGCCAATCTCCATGTTGATTCTATATGGGCGAATATATAGCCTTGTTTCTATTGATCATATATATTTGAGTAATGTCTCTATATCCATACTGATGACTCGGCAATTTGTAATATAAAACAATAATACGTTTGTGATCATACAATCCTATGTCGGTATACAACAATTACAGGAAATATCATTGTAATATATATCCGTAGATTGCTGGTTACGAGATTTTAGTGGACGGGCATCTACAATATTACTTATGCATTGTTTCTGACCATAAACTAAATTAACATTATATTGATACAAACATCTTTGAATACCTACATTTTACTTGTAAGATTGTGCTATGTAAAGAAATAGAATTTTCACAAACTAAAACAATACTAAAATATAAATACAAATGATATTTTCTGCCTACGTTTGTCAAAGTTGGCTTTAAAATATAGCTTCTAATTCGAAACGATAGAGATTGCTTAATTGCATATGGGGGAACTATCTATTTACGGATATACACTAATTGTTCTTACAGATTCGTTAATTTTGTTCAATATTCATTTAATCAATCTTATAGTACAGTTCTATACTAGTATTGCCTTATTATACTAGTTCCATTACTAGTATCTTTACAAATCAAAGCGTGCACACAAGTGTACATAATGTGGCAATACATTTGTAATAAAATCCATTTGAAGTACGACACGCGATCTGTCTATCTTATATTCCGATCTGAACTTGTGCCCCACATGCATAAGAACGCGTGACGTCTAACTGCCCTTCTGTAAGATTAGTGGTGATATGTTCTTTCGTATCATGAGTATTTTATATCATTCATAAAATCAAAGACTGGCATACATACGACCGCATTCCATACATGCTTTTATTTAAATAACAAACATGTTTAAATATATCGCTGACAACATTCATGGTTTCATGTAGTAAAAATACAATATTATTAATCAACCAAAATAGATGTTTAAAGAGACACGAAATACATAGTTATTATCCTTTTATTTGAAATTCGGTTAATTATAATTCAAGATTATAGAAAAAAGAAGTGTTTTGTTCATACATTGGATAGCGGTATTTAGTCAATCAGTGAGTACCCCTTATAGTCGTTGTGTGACTAATGCATTTGTCACTTTAAATGTTGTTTTCTGAGATTAAATTATTGTATAATTCCAGTATATCAAAACTATATATATTCATGTTATAACATTATACATATAGCTTACATTAACATCACAATTTAACGTAAACAGCAACGTGTTTTCAATATTATGAATACTCGAACGAGTTTGTATAATTTCCTCTTCAACGTAATCGACATATTCACCAATACTTCAAATAGTTGCACCAATAGTGGGATTCCAACTTATAAGTCTTGAGAATTTCCACTTTTATTTAATAAAATATTCTCAAACGTCTTGAGTAGTTCCAAGTTGGATTTCTCTATTAAAGGCTGATGTCTAAAAAGCAGAATGCTATTATAACTTGGGAGCCCTACAATGCTATTACATGTATGTAAATGGCAGATAATCGAGACATTGTTTAAAGTGTTGGCAGTTCTAACATCGTTTTAATGTTATTCAAGCCCTCATAGGCATTTTATTTAATATTCACAATTTACTGAGACTTAGAAACCATTACTATTTGCATTATACGAAAACGGTGCGGGTTCTTATTCGCTTATACAGTTTGTAGTTCATTGGAGCTCTGAAAATACTTGGTGTTTAGCTTGATATGTATTTTGTGCTTGGAACGTTGTAACAATGTTTATGCTATATCATATATCTGTATAATTGACAGACAGGGAAACTATTTGTTAAACATTTGAGATATTGGCAACAATTCACACCAGACATTTATTGTATAGTGGAATATAATTCGATAATTGATGTTGCATTCCGTAAGTGGTTTGTTGTATAATGTTAATTCAACACAGGACTTGCTTGTACAATGCTTCTTGGATGTTGGCCCAATAAAAATTCGGGACTCTTTTAGATTTTTATTGTTAAAATACATTTTTAAAAATAATACATACCATTTTAATTATTGAACAAGCAAAGAAACAGTACACTTTTCCTGGATAAAATTAACTGAGAACTTTAATATCGCCAGGATGCCATGTGAGTTAGGGCCTACTCATTATTAACAACGGGTGAACCATCTCTATCACGTATTATTCGCACATACCACGTAGTCTTCCTGATATGAGTGCCAATTCTACAAAACGATTTTAGTCGTGTACTAACATTAGCCGATTCATCACGTAAACGGTATTTTAATGAATTCATCTGTTTCAATTATTAACTCATTCGTGTCGAAACTAACCGTTTTCATAACATTCCATCTAGGATGTTTTCAACTTGTAGATCAATATCTCACAAAATATGTACACTAACTTTACATGTCCACTTATTCCTTTTTGCTACTACCTCACAACTAAATAGTGTTTAACCAGACTATATGACCAGGCTAAACAAAACATGCATAGTGAAATAAATAACATGTCAAGCTTATCTATATATAAACAATTTAAAACATCGTTCGAATGTGAAAAATACCTTACTATTGTAAATAATGACAAACATCGTGTGTCTCTAACTAAATTACGTTGTTCTTCCCACAAATTATCCATTGAGGAAGGACGAATTCGTAACATTGAACGCCAAAATAGGAAGTGTGTACTTTGTTCTATGAATGTTGTGGAAGACGAATACCACTTTGTCTTGGTTTGTCCTTACTATCGTCATTTACGGAGAACTATTTTACCAAATTATTATTGTCATTGGCCTACTATCCGAAAATTTCCAAGATTAATGTCTTCATCTAAAGAAATGATACTATGTAAATTAGCAAAATAGGTACACCTAGCATTTCAAAGACGTAACTCTTATTTAGATAATCAGTAGTATTTTTGTTATCATTAATTGGTATATAAACATGTAACGTTATATTCTTTGTACATATTGGGACTATTGTTATGTTATTGTGTTTACATTGCTCATTGTATTTTGTACATGCTCTTCTTGTGTTGATTGCATGCCGCCTATTGTTTGTTTAAGGCGACGAACATAAATAATGTTCTTATGCTAATAAACTGAAACTGAAACTGAAACTCTAGTAACAATGCTTTCCACAAGATGCAACGTACTTTGTATAATTAGGAACGTAGCACGGCCTAAACAAATAATAATTTATGTAATTGATTGGTGTTAAGGATAAAGAGTTCATTCTGGGTATGCTTTAGGAGGCCAAAGAGATACAAGAGCAACTTTGCAATTCCTTGACATTGCAACTTAAACAAAAAATGTAAGATGTTAAAGTGAATTCTGAAAAAAGACAATTGGTAATTCTTGTTGCATGGCATACCTGGCTAAGTAACTGAATCCAAATAATTGACACAATTTCTCACTGATTTACAATATCAGCTTGATTACTAGTATAATGTATGAAGTGAAAATGAGAAAGCTACTTGGTTAGGTCCATTTGAGGGTCTCCCTTCGCTAATTGTATTTGCAAGAATCACTAAAAATTGAAAGAAGCTCTACGGTAAAAATACAAATTTCAAACAGACAGCAACTTGTCATTTTCGATAAACTTTAAAAGTGCGCTAGAATTAATAAGTGTAATCATTCGTTGTCAATGATAATTTAAGCTTTTGCGACGAGAATCCATCAAAAGCTTTTTTAAACATTTCTTATGAAAGCTATTATCATATGTAAGGCTTAGGCCACATGTTCCGATTTGTAAGAACCTAGAAATTTAATATTTATATTGTTGTCTATTGCGACTGTCATTTCGCATAGTCGTTGATACAATGCAAAAACAAGGATTGGCCAATGTATCCCATATCTTGTTTTGGTGCAAATAAATTACCACATGATGAAGACTGTGTGTATGAAATTCATTGTCATTTAATAATGTTGACATCATAATTTATGTGATTTGTGGTTCTGTATTAAACTATTTCATTGAAGGTGGCGACATACTTTAGATACATCCGCACAAAAAGATATAAACTAATACAATAACTATAAAACTCGTATGTCTCACTCATTATTCACAGAATTTCAATTAGACAACTGAAATATCCACAATTTTGCGTCATATAATCCCTACCAAGAGTCGCATTACGTCTCTGTGCTAATTAGCTAAAGCATTACATTATTCACTCCGGAAATAAATAGTAACAGTAGAATCTATATAGATATGTGGTATAATATCGGATTATTCTAGGACACTGATATTCAAAACGCGTGTGGGAAATCAAAACTAATGCTTTAATTCAATTCTCCAATCCTTGAATGACGCTTAAAGAATAAAACCCCATATATTTCTTTAGATAATCTATATATTTATTTCACTGCTTATTGCATGTATCTGTGTATCAAATGGTCATAAGGACATGGGTCACATTTGCAAATACATTAACGAATCAAATATTAAAACTCATATGAATATGAGTCAACAGTCAAGTGCTATAATGCCCTGCCATCCCTATCTGATACTTCTAAAACATGGCTTTAATGCATTGGAATGGTTAACATTGTTTAAGTCGTCAAAGGATTAAAAAAAATTGACAGCTCTCGTATTTGTTGGTGGGGATTGACAAACAGTAAGATCATCTGGCTGAAGTGATTTCATGTTACTTAACAAATGGAATTATACCAGAAATAGTGAAATCCTAATCAAATCAAGGTTCTTATTTTCACTTTATCTGGCTTTATTATCTCTACAGTATCGATCATTCAAAAGAACCAGTATGACGTAGAAACTGTTGGCAGCATCTATTGTTACAGATGTCACGTTTGTTTGCTGTCAATATTGTTGTTTTCGTCTTAATCTGGTTATACGTATATAATATTGGTGCCTCGATCATGTTGTGTCGGCCAAAGCACACAAATTTCACCAAGGATTAATTGTTTATCGATCGATCTATCTGGTCTGGTCCCGATCGTTCATTGAGTTGACATGTGTGATATACAAGTTGGACACGGGGGGGGTTGCTTTGTTACAACCGGTTTTGTAATAAAGTCACAAATTGTAATAATTATTATAAAATTGGTTGAGATCATATTACACTTTGAAATGTTGCTTTTCGTATGTATGTGACATTGGACAAAAGCAACATTTCAAAATGTTTTTGCGTTGGTAACAAGAATGTGTATTTTACTTATTATTTGTATCAAGTGTCTATGTATATTGATTTGATGTCGTGATCTCGTGCTAACAAACTTGTTGTTGAGAATAATGATCATTGTTTATTACTTTCTGGTGTCAAGGAATTGTTCAGGATATCTTATTATATGATATATACAAACAAACCTCATCCTAATCATTTAGAAGGGAACGTCGTGTGTGATAAGTCATAGGTGACTCAGACTGATTCTGATGGCATTAATGTAGGAAATATCGTGTGATTAGTACCAATTAAAGTTATTTACTTCAGAAAATCGTTACGTTATGATGACCTGTTATACCAATACTTATAGTAAACCGTTTTTGCAGTACATGTAATTCGTGTTTTGTTTCTCCTAAATTTCGTTGGAGTTCTGTATTGTATATCAAAATGCTCGTATTTATTGACGACAAATTATGCAAATGCTATCGAAAAGGATACAACCAGGCACACCATTTTGAGAAAATGATTGCTCGTGACAAGATATTCCCATAAGCGGAAAGTCATTTGTCAAAGGTTATCCAGATGTCGTCGTACAGTATAAGTTGTATGGAACAGTTCACTGTGGGTACAAGAAGTGACAGTGATACTTACGGTATGTACAGCTCTCATATACAGGAATGATGTACTGTATGTACACAGCAATTACGACTGAGCTGCACATCTGACCACAGTCAGTAGCAACAACATGGTGTTTCACGCATTATTGGGCATCAGGGCTTACATCGGATATGCACTTACTTAGGTACTAGTAAGCGTTATTCGGTTGAGACCCAAGCAATCGACGAATAGCGCTTACCATAGTTTTCTAGGTTGTCGTTCTATGAACAGTGTTAAATGAGTTACAAGCTGTATTATCAAATCGATATGCAAATACTAATTATGTCCAAAAAATAACATTATCGATTTTGAAATTTATTGTTTATGATATGTGCATCCACAAAGAATATGACCGCTTACAAAGTCGTCGGGCCATGAGAGGAAGTTGTCATAATGCTGATGTTTACCGATGTTGACAGTCAAAAGAAACTGGTTAATATATAGGCATATTTGTTTTAGTATACTAACCACTAAAATAAAACAAAACACTGTTGATAAATGTTTTAATACAAAGACTAGTGGACATGCTACAGACACACCAAAGACAATGACAATGGAATATCTCTCTTGCCGTAGTTCGGCTGGGTTAGTTCAATATAGCTGAACTAAAATGTAACAGGGTCATAAAGTCCTGCTCAGATTGATTACTTCAGATTGATCGTCAAGTGAGGTAACCCTTCGGGAACAACTTGAAAATCGATCTCGCATTTTAAAGGGAGAATATTCTTGCTTGCTCTTTATGTTGAGAATGTAATAGAAAATAGCGTTTTTTCTCTTTTGTGGCTGACATTCAAAAAAGCAATCTCGGACATCTTTGCATTCAATAAGACATGTTTCGGACTCCCTTCTCCTGTAAATATTTTATCGACGGGTATAAAACGCGGCTGCAACTAGGAATAAATACCCCCTCATGACTCATTTCACAGATGTCTCGTGTAACGATCCAAACAGTCAATTGTTGCTGGGATTACATAATCTGATAAAAAAGCTGTGCACAAATCGTAGATATTCAACATGTTGCTAAAGCTCAACCTGCATTCAATAGTAATTAGTATGCCCTCTGTGACACGCAATAACATGTTTTCAGAAATGTAATCGTTCGAGCTGCTTCCCAATCTTATCCAAACGATCAATTTCTAGCGCGCTAATAATTTAAGAATGGCATTTAAATGATTCGATGTCGATGCGATTTACATTAACTGTTAGTTGTGAAAAATGTAACTCCTAACACTAACAGTCGAAATTTTCCCCCTTACGACTGATCCCTAAATGTACTTCAATTATTAGCAAAATATGCCGATTTCTTGATGCGTTATATCTGCACGGCGTGAAAAACAACCCATTAAAACATGTTCAATAATTATGCTCCTCTACTAATGGAGATATGACGTACATAAATCATATTTAACCAGAGCTCCAAGCGCGCCAACTTTTAGGCGTGTTAGTCCAGCAATAATGTCCAATAAACATTAATTTTTGGAGAAAGTTACCAAAATTGGTACAACTGTTCCTTGGTCCATTTGAAACATTTTTTTCATGAGACCCACTTAAAATATTTTCTTTTGTTGCCATAGCAACGGTTTTCAAAATGGCCGCCAAAATGATCAAATGGCGGTTTTCGCCCAATAACTTCAGTTTAGAATTGCATATCGTGATGAAACTTGGTGTATAAGTAGCTTGACTCAATACGTCACTAAAAATAAAAAGTTGGAATGGTGGGGTCAATATCTAGGTCACTGTTACTAAAAATAGAAAATCGGTTTTTGCTCAATAACTTCCGCTAAGAATGAGATATTTGGATGAAACTTGCTATATACGTTGCTTGTAGGATGATACACGTTGGAATAAAAAATGGGACATTTGGGGTCAAGGTCACTGTTACTAAAAATAGAAAATCGGTTTCCGCTGACTTTATTTAGTCTGGAATGACATATATGAATGAAACGTGGTCAATATATAGCTTCTGAGAAGATACTTTCCATCAAAATAGGTGTAAATGGGGTCAAGGTCGACGCTGATAAAATAAAAGCCAGTTTCTGCTTAATAATAACAATTAATTACGAACTACAAGCAATATATAAGCACTCTGTTTGGTTTTCTATATTTTTGTTACCATAGCAACCGCAATTGTTGTCTGAATAAACCACAAATTGACATGAATAATTTGCTTATTAATCTGTATCCACATACTAAGTTTCATCAACCTAGCTCCAAAACTGTTTAAGCTATGACCGGATCCAGATTTTATAAACGGACAAAACCTGGAGTTTACTATGTTATATATATAAGCCAGTCTCCAGGAAAACCTGCTATTTTGACAAGAAACCTTTTTTGTGATGTTTCATAGTTATAAAGACTATTGCCAATGAAGCATGATTCAAAAGAAATTGTGAAAATATCTTGAGTTTTAAGGAAGCTACAGCTATTTTTGTAAAGTCAATATTCCGAGTTTTTTGCCTGACGACGTGAACGTCATTCGAACGTCATTTGACTGTAAAACGTATTTCATAATTACACCATAAGATTAATTCTTGACATAAAATGTTCAAAATAGTGTCACATTTTAGAATTATGTTCTGATTTTTAAAATTTGTATATTTGTAATTTTGTACATGTTGCATTTAGAGAAAGGCTACTGGTGTTTTAAACAGCTAACTCTCAGTTTTTCTGAATTGAAGTATTTTTCCGAAATTGGTAACCATGGCAACAAATCATATAGTTTCAACTTAATTTATGAGGAAATTTAAAGCTAAGCTATAGTACTATATGGATAAATTACTTAAAGTAGAATCAACAGATATATACATTGTTTCACTTATTTTAGAGCCTTTTCAAAACCTTGTTTTAGACAGTAATTACATGATGTCAAGTCAGCAGGTTTTCCTGGATTACGGCTCATATATAAGTGGAGCATCAGGGTCAATGTCACAGTTACTTTAAAAGAGTATCAGTTTACTATCAAATTACTTTGAATGAGATATTATGATGGCAATTGCTGTAAATGTAGCTTGTCTGAAGAATATATAAAGTATTTTGCGCCAGATTATTTGGCCGACATGAAAACATGATTTTCAAATTTTCATGGAATTTCATATTTTCTTGTTGTGGAACTTCAGTGTTTCTTTTTTCGAATATTTCAAACAATGCAACGTTAACAAAAATATATGAGATGGTGACCTAAGAGTGTAACACAAATTTTGTAACAGTAATCAAGGAAATGGGGCCCACTTGCATTGTTAACCTCATTTGATTAGCAGACTTGAAGCCCTGTATAATTTCGAAAATTTCCAGGCCTTACCAGGTACTAGTATTTGAAAATATGACCAGGTAAAGCCATCTCAAACAATATGATCTACTCAAAATACAATATGCAGAGATTCCATGCATGTGTGGTATTCATCATTATGCCTAGGTCTCACTGAACATTTTTATCCTGACAATAATTTGGTCGGGCACAGCAATTCCTCGTCAGAAATTCCTTTCTTGGCGACACGTTGTGTTTTATTCCTGTCTTAGCAATGCTTTTGGTAGATAACGGCTCTTTGTGGTACACATCATTGCCTGATACGTAATTGCTTGGAGTAGGTTGTTTCATTTACTCTTTTTTTATTTCATTCCAAGGAATTGCATTTTACACAAGTTATTTCATACATCAATGTTTTTATGTATTAAGCAAATTGTTACTACCAACCAAATGCAGTGAGATATTAACGAATACGATGTTTATTAATTGTGTGGTCTTCTGATTCTAAAAATACTAAATTACTGTTTATAGTTAAGAATGTTTTACCCAAAAAAGATAACATAACATATGAACAACTTTTAGAACCGATTATTAATTTCTTAATATGCGAAAAGACAACATATGCCTATCTAGTGATTAATTATAAAATAGCACAGTTTGTGGCGTTATGACATTGTGATCATTAGATTCCAAAAATCCTCACTTTTATTAATTTTATATTTTTGACTGTTTCACCCCAAATATATCCCAAGACGCCAGTCATTTTGAAACTAGATTATTAATAGGAAAAACTGCATATGTCTATCTTAGTGATTTATAACTAAATAATGCGATTGGTGCCATTGTAGTAAACCTATTCCAAAAATCCCCATTTTAGTTTATATTTTGTACGATTTTACCCCAAAATAGCATTCAGTAATCATAAATGATAATATATTATTTGATATACTAAACTTAAGTTACTACAAACGAATTGCAGTTGTTTTATAAATAATACGATTTTAAATGCCATCGTGGCCAATCGATTTCTCAAATCCTCACTTTTGTTTATATTTCCAATGTTTTTGCCCCAAAAATGTCTTAAAATACATAACATTTAGGCACCAGATTAGCAATATCATAAGCACGAAGACAATATGTGTCCATCCTATTGATAAATAATCAAATACCATAATAAATGACATTACAGTTAACAGATTCCAAAAATCTTCATTTTTGTTTTCATTTTGTAGTATTTTACCCCAAAATATCGTATCTTGACCAATAGCCGACAATTTCGTATGATATATAATACTATAAGATACTACACTTATAGTGCAGGGGTTTTCAATAAAATACTACTATAAATGACATTGTTTTCTGCCAATTCAAAAAATCCTCATTTTTGTTGGTAGTTTCTCATATTTTACCCCAAAAATATAGGTCTCAAGTGTTAGTATAGAACTCCACATTAAGTATGTTACAAGGCAACAATTATGTGGCAATATATAACATAAAACATTTATGTGCATTTTGTGCCCTGTTCTGAAATTCGCAGAAAATGGTAACGTAACTTAAAAACTCAATTTTCTCAATTTCATGTCGTGTCATTAAGGGCCCTTTTCTCAGATCGAGGTTTATCTATATTGAAATTTACGTCGCCAGAATAAAATATCTGCTTATCCACTAATTAATAATTAAACTGGAATACATTTAACCAGATTTTTTCTAGAAATATCAGTATAAATGTTAAAAATATAGTATCAGTATACCTAAAGACTATTATATAGAATATTTCAAATTTGGCGGCCATTTTGTCGGCCATTTTGGATATTTCAAAACAATTTTTCGGTTAAAAGTATAAGTTAGATGTTAGTTAAGTTATTTCTAATAAAAATACTTTACAATTACTAATAATAACGTTGTTATCATGCGTTATATAAGATATACACCGATTTTTCGTTTTTGGCGGCCATCTTTAAAAATGGTTGCCATGGCAACCATAATGGCAGATACGAGATGGGTCTCATGAAAAAAATGTTCCAATATGTTTGCCCAATGTATATACCAAGTTTGGCAACTTTCTCCAAAAATTAATGATTACTCGATTTTTGGAGACATTATTGCTGGACTATGTTACCGTAAATTAAAATTACCGATAATTAAGTGTCAGATAGTTTTTAAATAGTTAGAAAATGAATGTAAGCCTGCATGCGAAATATTCATAATCAACATCTAGTGGTTTGATGAATGTGTTCGATAGCGAACTCAAAGCATGAATTATCTCCTGTCAACATATGGATGCAGTCTATCCCATCACGGTGCACAATCACGTGGTTTGTGACGTCACGTTTTGGTATCGCGAACAGCAAATTTGGTAAATAAACGCTCGATTCAACGAAGAAAAATCGTCGTAAGTATTTATTTACGCATATTTGGAAATTATCATGTGGATGTTGCAAGTCCTTATATCAATGCCTTACCCCAATAATCACGAATATGTCCCTGTCTGCTCTAGTTTGGACGGAGTTGCGGCCAAACTGATCAAAAATCTCAAAATTGATGTTGGTATTGCTGACAGCAGATTCAAGAACACCATAAAACCCGGTTTTCCTTGCTGGAGTCTTCGAAAGGCATCATCTGTTGGTACTTTATGCCTACAAACAGCTGATGATTGATTGCTATGTACATAAAAGCCACTAGTTCCGACGTAAAAAGGGATTTAAAATAATGCTATTGCGGCGCGTTATGAAAGTTAAATGATATTGCAACCAGCGGAAAAATATTCTCCAATATAAGCCAGTGGGTTGTCATCAGGTTTCATGAGAAAGTCGAAAGCTGATTGCTGTCTTACATGGAAACAATATCCTAGACAATTTTTCTATCACTTAAACTACGATACAGATAACACAACCACCCTACATGTAATGTACTATCGACGATACTGTCTAGAACATTGTAATAACTTTATAAACAAAATAACTACTACTTTGTTGATTTACTTTCAGGATGCCACGCAGAAGAAATCGCATTCTCTTGCCCTTGGGAAGAGGACCTGGAAATACGCCCGTACACTAATCAACGGATTCTCAATGCCACTGGATCCGTTAGTTGTTGATACAAATGCTGCATCCCTTCATGTTCATCGCCATGCGTATTCTCCAAGACTTCCAAATGTGAAAACATTCAAACAAACCATAACACTAACACCAAGCAAATCTAGTTCCAAACAATTGAAACGGAAACAATTAAAATCGCCATTTACGAATTAACTAAATGTGCCAAAGACTCCATCAAAATCACCAAGTTTGAAGCGAACCAAACGTTCTTTAAACGTATGTTCTTACAGGAACCACGACTTCGACCTCCCTGGGCGAACCCGCGTTGTATGCAGCAAAAATGTCGCTACCATGAGCATTGACAGGAATGCGGTAAAAAGGGGTTCCGTATGTGTTCGGTGAGACAGCAGTGCCCGCCGAAATGAAAACAAGATCCTCCCGACGATGAGAATGGGGCTTGACAATTGATATACACTATGCGTCTACATGAACACTATCCTATGACAGCACATTTTCTCAATACATATTATCTCAAATCTTGTGCTCATAACGTTTAGGTTAAAATTATGATGATGTGATCTCGACTTTTCTGACAAATAAATATCCAACAAAGGCAATTAAGAGGTTTCATTCACATTGATTTCAATATTCTATAAAAATCATGTAACTTCATGCATAATCATACATTAACAAAATAAAAGTCATTTATAATAAATAATTTTGTAATGTGATATATTAAATGACGTCAGGAAAATTCGTTCTTCGGAAAATTCAGAAATAGTACGAACAATATGGTGTTCATTAAAAAACATTTGTACTACAATACTTATGTCCACTTTATTTAGTTTAAGCAAATTTAAAACCAGAACGAACTTTCAAGACCTTCATTTGTTATAACACACAACAATTAATGCCAGAATTGTGTAATTGATAGTTTTATCTTCAAGTTTTCGACACAGCACGCCAATAACGATTATGAGATTTATTTAGCCAATTATTTCAAGTTTAACCAGAACTTGAGTTTTAAATAATGCTGTCAGTGATTATACTATTGATATTTTTGTTTTCATAAATGATGTTTTTCATAGTTTTAAGGTTTGCTACATAGATTTAGCAAGTTTAAGTTGAAGGTATATCGGGCCGAGGATGTTGCATCATTTTGATTGTGACATCAAATACAGAATGGTGTAATATTTGTATTGTAAAATATGCAATTCTGGCATTAATTAAATCACAGATTGTTGTAAATCACAGACAAACTATAAATAATGATTAAAGTTACAAAAATTTGTCGACCTCTCATATTATATGATAAATATGCAAGCCTATTTTCGTGTAATTTCAATTTATGAACAATGCTCTTAATTATGATACATATCATGTGACTTATTTTGATATTGTGTCAACCACAACCGCAGTGTTTTAATCAACTATTATATAGTTCGTTAACTAATACCTAGCTGATTTTAATATGGTACAACCGTAGATGTAAAGATGAGTCCGAGACTGCCACGATATGCAGGTTTGGCAAAACATTGAAAAACACAAATGCATGTCAACGATAAATAGCTTTGATTATTAAGTCACGCCTAATAAGAGCACATCCTTATTTTGGAGCAAGCTCATTAGTAATTGAAAAATTACGTTGAGATTGTATGGCGGTTACATGTACCAAGGAATTTTCAAAGTCCAATAAGGGGTAATAACTCATGCAAAATGTTTTAGATCAGAGTTATGAGTCTTGCTTGACATGGTCAGGTATTGATGGTAAACAAGTGTTGAAAGTTTCAAAGCAATAACTCTGATGTTTAGGAGAAAAGTGGACCTAAACACAAAACTAAACCAAGGAATTTTATTCTTTAAGTCCAAAAAGGGGCAATAAATGCAGATCAGAGTTATGGGTCTTGCTTTATAGGCTCAGGTATTGATGGTGAACAAGTGTTGCAAGTTTCAAAGCAATGGCTTTGATAGTTTATGAAAAAAGTTTACCTAAACAAAAATAACTTAACCATGCAACGCCGACACTGACGCCGACGCGACGACGACGACGATCAAGTGATGACAATAACTCATTTTTGTTTCAAAAATCAGATAAGCTAAAAAAGGCACGGTGTTAACGAAATGTATAACACGAAAATACCACATTTATTCTACTACATGGCCTTTATCTTAATTCAACTATCGCTCGGTCATTTTCGGACCGATACATAACAAAACACTTATACCTAAAATAAACGCTCAACTCGAAATTTAAATGAACCAAAGCATGTTTCAATTCCTTTTTAAAGCACATATGTATAAACATGTAAATCCGATAGATGTGATTCTCTGCAACCATGTATATATTTTGGTATTTTATGCTACGTTTGCAAAAAAAATGAGAGAAGCTAGAATAAATACGGTATCTGAACTGAAAAACAAATATTAAACATGAAACAATAACTTTAGTCGAATGAAATTATGAACCACAGAGTAACTTATCCGTGTGAACAACTGTTTTCAATGAAGCCTGTGGCGTTGACTTATGTGCCTATTAAGAGACGATCTGTGTTTGTACTTGGCACCACAGTGTCGACAGGCCTTACTTCGATCTTCTGCATGACTATGCATATGTTCATTACGTTCAAAACGAGTATGTGCGTGATGATTACAAATGTCACAACAGAATGTCCGCTGATTCTTCTCCCTTTTCTCTATGGGCCTTTAAGTCGGAGTCAGTAGAAAACGTCTTACCACAGGTCGGACAGACGTGCATTTGTGTTGCAGCATAGTCATTGCACCTGAAAGATAATGGAATTAATGCAGACGTTTCTAAAAGTATTATCTTAATTATGTACATGTATGGGATCATTCCGGACATGAGTTTAGCCATTTCAGAATTGATGTATTCACCACACCAGGTGAGATCTAGAGCTCTCAAACAATTCGCTCGACTTCGGCAGTTAAGACTATAAACGTACAATATTGTATCATTTAGAAAGCTCACCTATTAACATAAAAAAACTGACAGTGACGGACCTCCCTATATAGAGTTTGTAGATATACGGCTTACCGTTCTTGAGCTATACATGTAGATTGGATTTATCTAGTCTATCTACGGACCGACCGACACCCGACGGACCGACCGCAAAACCGATGTTCAAGACAATATACCCATAATGAAAGACATAGATATTGTAAATAAGTAAATAATGTATTAAATGAGGCTACACATTTTGTTACCCAATCTTCAATGTGGTCCTCAATTGTAAAATGTATAAAAGGGTTACCTATGCCTCTCAAGAGCACGTTGAGAGCTGAATTTTCTGTCACAGCAAGTATATGGAAACGTTCCTGTGTGACCCCTCTCGTGGGCAGTCAAGTTTCTGCTATAGCGAAATGACTTGCCACACTGGCTGCATATATTAGTGCTAGCTTCGTCAGACATTTTTCGCTTGAAACTGAAATTAAGAGAATTCAATGTTAGTCATCTATTAGTATTCATTTAAGTGAAACGTGTAGTGCCAATTTAGTTTGTAGAGGTATAATGCAGTCCTCCCTCTAATAGTGTCGTTCTTTGTCTACACATGGTTCCAAATGGCGAATTAATTTTACTCCCACGTCACGCAAGAAGCAAAACGATATATAGTTTCATTCAGTGGATATGAAACGAAACCGAATTCTTGTGTACAGTAATGCAGTTCTGACCGTTTTGAACCACAATGCTATATACTATACTAACAATTATCGTTTGAATTAATGTATCTAGATATACATTTCCGGTACCATTTTATGAAGTCTTTGATATGACGCGGCCTGGGATAAAACCCGGGACCTCTCGCACTCGAAACGAACGCTCAACCAATAGGCTATCGAGCAAGCGGTATTAATCACTGAACGCCGTCCTCAGGTACCTGTCATTGTGTGAATATTTTGTTCACTAAAAGTGGGCATTTACGAAGTGCTCCTTTTTGTATCTAGACAACCGCTTTCCGCTTGAATATATAAAGGAAATAATAAATACCCATCGCCACGCGCGTTTTATCTGAACCAACTATAACGGAAACAATTGTAGTCTATTGTGTAAAACTTCTGCTATGTATGCTAAGTCTTAGAAACTTATCTGTTCTATTTTGTTCTGATTACGTATGTTTTGTAAAGAAACTTTCTCGTGAAAAGCAATTAAATCGACGAAGCAAATCGTACTGTAAATTTCACAGCGTATAAACCAAATCACTGTATGGTCTATCGAATTACTATAATATTCAACTTGTATCACTTATTGCTATTGAAAGCATATATGAAATATGATCAATGTATGACTGATTGCCATACTATATCATCCAACGAGCATGCCTTATTGCAATTGTCGGATATTGACTCGTTTATACACAGTGTATTTGTGACAAATTACTTAAACGTTTTAAGTTATTACGAATATTCAATGCCAATATTTATAACAAATGTTAAAAGTCAATCATAATAATGCTTACAGAACACCAACATGCACGAGCATACGATCTCTGATAAGTAAATAACATTACTCCCAGAACACAGATTATTCCATAAAACGTGTGAACGACAATCTTCGCACAAGCGGGTCTGTTTCTGCAGTGACCAAGATTCAAGTTGACACGCGCGAGACTTTTCGACTTCAAAGATGCTTTAGCGGCGAACTGCCGTCATAACATCAATCACATAAAAAACGTACCGCATCTAACCGATATCGGATTACTCAAACGTTGCACACCCTGGTAAGAGTTCGAATGCGTTTGTATAAATTTAATTCACCGACAACTGTGCATTTAGCTGGCTGGTCGTGTACATTCGCAGGTGCTTTAATGTCCTAGAGTGTGGCGACAATTTAGCCTCAACACACCGCATCAAATGTACTAAATACAAACATGTGGTTAACAGCAGTTTAAAGTTTTGTGTAACTGTGATTAAAAGAGCGTTCCTCGTATAGTATCACGGGACCAAATTGCAATTAGTACTATTTCGTCATAAACAATATAGTGTTTAGCTTCTAATATGTTAAGTTACCCATATGTGGAGACAAACCTGAAACTCACTCGAACTCGAAGCTTTTCAAACCACCTTCATTACATATATACAGGTATTCCTCACCTAAGTATTTGAGATAATACTATACTGGTTGCAATATCATTTAACTTTCATAACGCGCCGCAATAGCATTATTTTAAATCCCATTTTACGTTGGAACTAGCGGCTTTAATGTACAAAACAATCAATCATCAGCTGTTTGTAGGCATAAAGTACCAACAGATGATGCCTTTCGAAGTCTCCAGCAAGGAAAATCGGGTTTTATGGTGTTCTTGAATCTGCTGTCAGCAATACCAACACCAATTTTGATATTTTTGATCAGTTTGGCCGTAACTCCGTTCAAAGTAGAGCAGACAGAGACATATTCGTGGTTGTCGGTGTAAGGCATTGATATAAGGACTTGCAACATCCACATGATAATTTCCAAATATGCGTAAATAAATACTTACGACGATTTTTCTTCGTTGAATCGAGCGTTTATTTACCAAAATTGCTGTTCGCGATACCAAAATGTGACGTCACAAACCACGTGATTATGCACCGTGTCCCATGGGACTCTGGGAAATCAGAGTATAGCTTCTAATACTGACAAATCATTTCTCAACAATAAAAAGTACGGTCGACTGAGTTAAGTGTATAAGAGTATAAAGCTCAGTCACTGCAGCCAAAGCTCCTTTGTGCATGAACATACTGTAAGAATTGCCTTCGGAACAGCCTTAAGCCTGTGTAGTTGCTTCAAGTCAGAAAAATGCAAAACTAATCATATTGCACCGAGCTTGTTTATGATGGTTATCTGCCCATGAAACCGATGCGGGTTTTTTTCTCACAAATTGTGTATTCAAGGACAGGAAATTTCCAAACAATGTTGATCACCAGCATCACATGGCACTTCTGATGAGCCTATAATCATAAAAATCAGAACGTGTCAGAATGACCAAATTGAAGTCGAAACATCTTATTTTACCATATGTACTTTTCAGACACGTGTTTTTCTTGTTTTCACAACATAGCGCTTTTCTACTTACGTACTTGTCATTCGATATTAGACAATTCGACAGGGAAGGTAGCACTCAACCTAACCAGTCGAGCACAGAAATCAGAAACACCACAATACAACTACCCTGGGTAATGCCCACACAAACTCATGCCAAAACGGCGACCAAATGAGGCACAACAACCCCGGGGCGTGACCTAGTTTAAAACACTAAGGACCGTGACCTAACGTTATGCGACCTAAAGAGGCTCAACTACGACTTGATCTAGTTTAGAATAAATGGCAATGTTGGTATGGGATGGGAAATAATATTACATATTCCTAGCAACTACACTTAGACGCCCACACATAAGCCGAAGAAACAATTAAAAATCCAAGTCCCTGTCAAAAAATGCAGGATGACCCAGTTTCACGAAGAAATTATATAATAGCGGTTATTGCATGAGACCAAATGAAACGCAGTCAATACTCGACCAAGTTCCCCCAATGTCCCACTGCACGGCGATCCAACCGCACAAACCCATTTACTCGAACTCATATAACCCCATGTACTTCCATGTCTACAGAATCTGAAAGTGACGAGTTCGTGTCTGGGTTAATTGAAAACAATTTTATTGCAAGTACAACTCCGTGGCAAACGGGTTCAGCCACAAGTTCCAAAACTTTATTACGACTCGCCCAATCCCAATTATTAGTCCTTGATTACAATACACCAGCGTAGAAGAGCAGCACGCAACCACGTGATGGATTAATAATTACGAACTGAAATGTCAAACAATCCATCGAGAAAGAGACATCAATTTTTAAACTAATTTCGAAAAAATAACGAATTCCTTTCACATGTTTCAGTCCATAAAACGTGAAGTCTTTTAGCTGAAACGGAGCCATTTTTCACCATTCGAAATGAAAATATATAAAGAGAATCGGACTGACTAGAAATATAAATATACAGACTTATATTCCACATTTCGGTATAAAGTTATTCATGAAAAAAACTGCCATTTTTTACTGGAATACGTTCGTGGTGTACGGAGATATAAAGCTATAACCAATCTCCATGTTGATTCTATGGGGGAATATATAGCCTTGTTTCTATTGATCATAGATCTGTGAGTAATATCTTTATATCCATACTGATGCCTCAGCAATTTGTAATATAAGATATTAATACATTTCTGATCATACGATCCTTTGTCGGTATACAACAATTTACAAGGGAATATTCATTGTTTCTTACGAACATATACGTAGAATGTTGGTTACGAGATCTGTATGATTGAATATCTAGAATTATGCAATGCTTTTGACCATAAACTTTGGTTTATTTCCGTGTTTCAATACCCACATGGTCTAGGTGTGAGGCAATCTGCTAGGAGATTTTTTAATTTTTGACCTTTATCTTAGATGCGGATACTCTAAGTCGAGATTGTTTGACTACCACATGGTCATGTGATGTCATGTGATGGTGTTTAAACTATACCAACAGTATGATTCCAAACTACACAGCCACATACTATCCAGACACAGGGTCAAACGACTGAACATAAGACAATTTGTTTGCCGTCTTTGCACTTCGTTTTTGGTCCGGTTTTAAAACATCTGACTCGAATGTTAGAAAAACCTAACTAAAAAGTAAAACCTTAAAAATATATCAGCAACAGGGGATAATGCATATATTCCCCGTAACATCGGCTATATATCGTTAAAATCGAGTAGGAAATAAGATACTTACAGGACTTTTTAACTCTGAATTGCTGTCATTCCACATAGCACGTAGTATAAGACCAGACTGGTGATGAGCACATGAGATTGATGAGCACATGAGATTATCAGTATCAAGATCGTGTGACTGTGTTGACAATTTGGAACCTGCAGGTTAAGACCTGAATAAGAATAGATTATTCTTAGGATCTTCTGTGGACGCAGGTTATAAAACCTCTGTATCCACCTCTTCTTCTTGTACTATTCTGTCTCCTCTTGCATTCGTGAATATAAGGTCTGCTTTATGATTGAATTTAACTTCTTGTTCCCCCCAGTGTTTATCTAGTCTTATTTCAAAATTGATCACTTTCTTCGCAGACACTACAGTTTGTGGAAGGCTATTCCACACATCCACAATTCTGTTAGTAAAATAGTATTTCCTCTTGTTGGTCTTGAATGGTTTCTTCTTAAGTTTTAGATCATGTCCTCTTGTATTTGTATGTATTGATTGTTCTAAAAATCCTTCTCTTACATTGGAGTCATATATTCCTTTCATTATTTTGAATACTTCTATCATGTCTCCCCTGAGTCGGCGGTATTTTAGAGTTGGCATTTTCAGCTTCTTCAGTCTTTCAGTATATTCAAGGTAACGTAGACTCGGTACTTGTTTCGATGCTCTTCTTTGTACATACTCGATGGTTTCAATATCTTTCTCTTTGTATGGTGACCATACTGCTTGTGCGTATTCCTGGTTTGGTCTTACTAGTGCTTGGAACAAGTATTTAAAACTGTGTTCATCCAGATAAGAGTATGTTCTTCTGATCAGCCCCATTATACTGTTTGCTTTGTTGACTTTTTGCTGCATATGATGTTCGAAGTTCAGGAGACTGTCTACTTCTACGCCAATGTCTTTTTCGCAATTAGAATGTTCTAGTGTTGTTTTCTCCTCCCCTGTTGAAGTCATGTGGTAGTTGTATGTGTTTCCTTCTTCAGTCATTTTCTTATTGGATATGCGTAGAACTTTGCATTTCTTTGGGTGGAATTTCAGGAGCCAGATATCTGACCATCTCTGCAGTGCGTCTAAGTCTGTTTGAAGATTCTGTCTATCTGCATCCGTTTTGATCTCTGTATAAATCTTGGTGTCGTCTGCAAACAGGTACGCTGGTGCTGTTACACAATCAGGCATGTCATTGATGTATATCACAAACAGGATTGGTCCTAGTACACTGCCTTGTGGGATACCACTGGTTACTTGATGACATGTTGACGCATGACCATTTACAAGCACTTTTTGTTTGCGATTATGTAGGAATTGTTCAACCCATGAAATGACCTGTACACTGAGGCCATACGAATGTAGTTTACTTATTAATCGTTTAAGAGGCACTTTGTCAAAAGCTTTCATGAAGTCCATGTAAATGGCATTGATTGTTCCCCCTCGGTCTAGAATTTCTGTCCATTGGTCAATTACTTTCAGTAGTTGAAGAGTTGTAGATCTCCCAGATATGAACCCATATTGATTTTTACTAAACATGTTGTTTGCTATCATGTGGTCTACTATCTTCTGTCGTACTAGTTTCTCCATTAGCTTACATGCAACACTGGTTAGGCTTACGGGTCTATAATTTCCAGGATCAGACACTTCTCCCTTCTTGAACAATGCTGTAATATTTCCTAGCTTCCATAGGTCTGGAACTTGGCCTGTTTGCAGTGATTTGTTGAATACAATTGTCAATGGGCATGTTATTGCATCTCTCAGCTCCATTAGTGCTTTTGGGTGTAAACCATCTGGACCTGGGGATTTATTGGGATTTAAACCCTTCAACAATTTATACACTTCATCTTCTGTAAATGGGTTGTCAATAAATTCATATTCAGTTGCTCTGGGTTCAAGTGGCGGTTTGTCTCCATCTGGTTCCTCAGTGAATACACTGGAGAAAAAGTCAGCTAGAACTTCAGCCTTCTCTCTGTCACCCTTGGTAAATATATAATCACCACTGTTGGATTTCACTTTCAGTTCAGCGATACCAGACTTGGTTTTCCTTTTTGAATTTTCATGTTATGCATACTAAAAGCATTATTTTTAGAGACAAATTCTTACCCAACCACAGTCTTCGTTCATTGAAGTGCAATATTAATTATTATTTCAAAATACAAAATAATAATAGGTTTCACAAACAATGATAAAATGTACATGCTGTGTACTTTCGGCTTCCGTGTCAGCGTAATTTTCGTGAAAATGACGACATTTCATTTGCAGTTAACCACAAACGCGTGCCACAAAGTATGACAGGAATGTCTTACAGTATGTGGTGTAAATTACTAGTAATACATTTAGTGTCGCTTCATGAATGTACTGAAAGAAGATTACATTATTTACGAATGAGTCAAGATCTAGTACTCGTATAGTAGCTATAGTAGTATTTTACGTCTGGTAAAAATATTAGTATGTAACGTTTGGTTAAAATATGTTTTATGTATATACATTGGCGTAGCATAAAGTTAGTATTTTAAAACGCACATTAATGATATAATTCGCTGTTTCACTTTTCTCCAAATGATCTACCATGTTTTGCAAATAATAGAACAGACGATAACTAATCGGTGAATAAAAGCAGCACTTTTTTCGGAGTTGCATACCATGAAGTTTGTAGTACGTAAATAAAACATAATAAACAGTCTGTATACTAAGATTGGCTGGTTTGGCACGGATAGTGGCTATATTTACTAGTATGCCATTCTGGGCATTAGCTTTAACATATAGTACGCAGTAAACTGTCTTTCATGCAATCTTGTGAAACAGGGCAGTGAACATAAACGTTTCAATGCAGCAATACATTTTACGACAACAAAACAAGACATATTGTACATTGACCCAACATGAATGATTCTGCAAATAGCAGCTGTTGTTATAAATATTTATATAGCACGATATTTTCTTTCCATTTGACAATGTTTAAAATCATTTTGTTTTATTACATGCATGTATTACAACGCTTAGCAGTAGTATATTTAATCAATAAACTAAAATACTTATGATAAATGAATGATTATACGTTGGCGTTATCAGTGTTCACGGTCGATAAATACTTAATATTAACTATTCCTTATTGAAATGTGTAGGTTTATCTAATTATATACAGGTGGATAATACATACTCTGTTATAAACAGTGTACACGTGTATGAATTTAATTAAGGTACATCATTAACATTTCGCACTGTAAAAGTGGTGGAACTATACAGTATAAAGTTTTATTTAAAATAAATCAGGATCCCCTCTTTATATAATTATATATCGTTAGTAATATAGAATCCCTGAAATAAATACATATCAACTGCATCAATTCATGTAGTATGCATAAAGCGAGGATTCTGTATTTTTGTTTATTTCAACAGATCCTGGTTAAGCCAGGAACAATATAATTCTAAGATTTTTTTATATTACATTGTTCCTGGTTAAGCTTACGCATGTACTTTATCCGTTTTCGACATAGCTTTATCGTTTTCGACATAACCGTCGCGGATATTTGAGGACACCGATTCACCTAACATTAACCAATCAGCGAGCAGTATTGATTCGTAAGCACCGCCCGCTTTCACATTATGAGGACGAGCGATACACGCTTTGTAAGCATTGAATGGAATACACAAAAATACGATTTAACTCTACTCTTTGTTTATATAGTTGTGATTTGGATTATTTAAACGCCAATTTGTGAACTCAAAACTTACCGGTAAGTTGGTTCAGTATTAAAGCATGCCGTTGTCTCATTTATTCGTTTTTGTCATTTATAAATCGTGATGCTGACTGCAGTGTGTACAGACTACAGCAGTACAGGGTGTCAGTAAAGTGTGTGCCACGGTATACATCGTGCTGTATGGACGTGGTCTGTCGATTTGTTACGGGTTGTACCTGTGTGTTTATGCAATGTTTATGGTTGTAACTTTCAGTTTTGTCTGTAGTAAGATTTTAAAAAGCTATTAAAAAGTAGGTGAATATCAGATTCTACTTTTATATTTGACATCTCTTTTAATTTGAATTTGGTTTATCAGTTTACTTTATGGGCCATTGACCCCAGCTCGATCACTTTCACTATGTAACACTTAAGCAGGCAGATGAATTTTCAAATGTGGTAAAATAGTGTAATTTACAAAAGTAATTGCTCTACAGTATGGATGTGAGCCTTGTTATTTAAAGGGGTATGATATCATATTCAACAAGAGTAGGTATGTGGCATATACCACCTAATTACACCACCAGTGCATTTGTGATTTTAGGACGTTTGTATTTCCATAGTTTGAACTCTGAAGTATTGCATATTATGAATAGTGAATGATCCCATCTACTCAATCTCAGCTTGAACAGGGTCTTGTCTATAGTTAGTAATATAGAATACCTGGCTTGAACGACCATTTAATAAATTACACAGAAATCTTAACCATGTGATATGAAAATATCTATTTCATGCTTGTACTAATTTAGTAGTCAAATTTGACCATTTATTAAATGTGTCACTGTCAAGAGGACATGTATACAGTGACATAATAAGATAAATTTTGTTATGTTGACCTTGTTCTCTTCAAATGATGTGACATCTTGTCTATGGAAATTGATAACAGTAGGTTTGACAATGGGTATAGGTACACAAATATACTTGTACTTATGTGTGAACATAGTACTGGGTATTTGTCTGACTATCAATTAATTACAACCTTAATTGGGGCACATGTTATTTGTAACTTAGAGTAGAGTACTTTAATGCAAACTGATATAGTCAAAATGTCTTTGTCTATAGATATAGATACACAAACAGGTCATTGCCCTACCATTGATGGCAGTATATTGAACTGGACGACTGTCTTACTATTACTATTATTAAATCTAAGCGTAATCTGTGGATATGAATTTAAAGGCAGTGACCTCATTAACTTGAGGTGTCTATTGTTTATACTTGTTAATTATTACTTAGTTTGTAATTTGTATCTGCAGCTGTGCATGGTTAATGTGCTGGATTTTTAACCCTGTGATCAGGGTTTGATTCCCGTTTACGGCAGGTCAACTGGTGAACCCCTTCCAGTCCATAATTCTATGTACTGTACTACAGTGACTGTGGTTACATTAATATTTCTTTAAACATGGCATTATATAAAGGATCTACCTATAAGATTGATTTAAACCAAAATCTATGCAAAACTACTGTTTATTAACGAAATATAAGCCTATTCCGGTTATTTATCTGGATTCCGGTCTATTCCAGTTATTTACGTGGATTCCGGTTTAAACGAGTGACCAATTTAGATGGATTCCTTGTTTCAGTGATTGAGGTGGTTACGTAACTACAGCTGCTCATACAGGAGATTTTTAGTCTCATCTGGTCTTTAAAGGACACCCTGCATTCAAATACGTATTGTCATCCTATTTTACATGAAGAGTTTCGAGTGCTTAAATAATAGGGATAGTTTTGCCATAAATCATGCAGAAAAAATTGAATGGCTGTCACTCCTTTATTTAAGTACTGTAAACAGGCTTGCATAAATGCAGATGTTATTGTCTCCCCACAGAAAATTGAACTGGGATCCCAGTGGGATCCCAGTGGGATGACTTAATCCCGGTGGGATGTTGTCATTTCAGTGGGATGGAAATTCATCCCAGTGGGATGGAAATTCATCCCAGTGGGATCCCGGTAATAACCTACCGGGATTTCCAAGTACATTTCCCGGTGGGATCCCACCTGAATAGTATTTTAGACTGAACTTATTTTTGTTGACTGTTGTTTTTTCCTTTTAGCCAACTTGCATTTTTTTTTAGAGTTTGAGCTAGAAAAATGTTTTATAAACCGTTTGACCATGGTGAGAAAAGACTATAAGGATCCACCATGAGCTTCTATGTAGGATAAGGATATCTCACCCGAGGGGTCGGATTTTAACCAGGGACGAGGCTTGCCGAGTTCCCTGGTTAAAATTCCGACCCCGAGGGTGAGATTTCCTTATCCTACATAGACTGTCTCATGGTGGATCATTTTTCTTCGACGCAATTCGTGAAAATATGAGTTTTTATCATTATTTAGCGTTCGTGGCGTCAATGTGACGTCATCATAACGTGGCATTTGCCGTACGTTCGCATTCAAAACAATCGATAACATAGCGTCGTAATGTGCATACACAGTTATACTCTGCATAGGAAAATGCCCCTTAAATAGTATAGAACCTATTTTTGTTCTTCTTGTTAGCTAAATACCAAGTTTATGTACTATGCAGACGTAGTAGAAGTAAAAGTAGACCCACTTAAAGGTCGGAATAAATTCACGTGCGGTTGCTCATGTAAGAAAGATGTTGATAATGTAAGATTATAAGGATCCACCATGAGCTTCTATGTAGGATAAGGATATCTCACCCGAGGGGTCGGATTTTAACCAGGGACGAGGCTTGCCGAGTTCCCTGGTTAAAATTCCGATCCCGAGGGTGAGATTTCCTTATCCTACATAGACTGTCTCATGGTGGATCATTTTTCTTCGACGCAATTCGTGAAAATATGAGTTTTTATCATTATTTAGCGTTCGTGGCGTCAACGTGACGTCATCATAACGTGGCATTTGCCGTACGTTCGCATTCAAAACAATCGATAACATAGCGTCGTAATGTGCCTACACAGTTATGCTCTGCCTAAGAAAATGCCCCTTAAATAGTATAGAACCTATTTTTGTTCTTCTTGTTAGATAAATCCCAAGTTTATTTACTATGCAGACGTAGTAGAAGTAAAAATAGACCCACTTTAAGGTCGGAATAAATTCACGTGCGGTTGCTCATGTAAGAAAGATGTTGCTAATGTAAGATAAGATTTTCTTCCATTAGCAACGCGCTTATCTTACATTAGCAACGCCGAAGAAAAACTGAAGCTTGACCATGGTCTAACATGGTCAGTGTTTTCAACCGTGGTTGACAATTTGACCATGGTCGACTATGGTCAACCATGTTATTGTCTCACACTTTTATATTATCTCCCTTTAACAAAAATTATATATATTTTTTTAAAGTCCCAAAAAACACTTTTTAAATAAATGTTAGCAAAGTAATATATCATTATTATTATAAAAATAGAAAGATTTATGAAATAGTTTGACTGGTGAGTTCTTGCCTTTAATTGTTCTAACATGGTATCTGACCATGTGACAAGGTAAGAAATACCAAACAAGAGGGCCATGATGGCCCTATATCGCTCACCTGATTATAAATGAAACCCTGCACAATTTAGACTAACAAAGGTAGAGCGTAAATATAGAAACTGGTGACCCCCGGGGCGGGGTCAATTTTGACCCCAGGGGCATAATTTGAACAATCTTGGTAGGGGAACAATAGATGATGCTACATACCATATATCAAAGCTCTAGGCATTGTAGTTTTAGAGAAGAAGATTTTTATATGTCTTCCCTATATAAGTCTATGTAAAACTGGTGACCCCCGGGGCGGGGCCAATTTTGACCCCAGGGGCATAATTTGAACAATCTTGGTAGGGGACCACTAGATGATGCTACATACCAAATATCAAAGCTCTAGACATTGTAGTTTTAGAGAAGAAGATTTTTATAAGTTTTCCCTATATAAGTCTATGTAAAACAGTGACCCCCGGGGCGGGGCCAATTTTGACCCCAGGGGCATAATTTGAACAATCTTGGTAGGGGACCACTAGATGATGCTACATACCAAATATCAAAGCTCTAGGCATTGTAGTTTTAGAGAAGAAGATTTTTATATGTTTTCCCTATATAAGTCTATGTAAAACGGTGACCCCCGGGGCGGGGCCAATTTTGACCCCAGGGGCATAATTTGAACAATCTTGGTAGGGGACCACTAGATGATGCTACATACCAAATATCAAAGCTCTAGACATTGTAGTTTTAGAGAAGAAGATTTTTATATGTTTTCCCTATATAAGTCTATGTAAAACAGTGACCCCCGGGGCGGGGCCAATTTTGACCCCAGGGGCATAATTTGAACAATCTTGGTAGGGGACCACTAGATGATGCTACATACCAAATATCAAAGCTCTAGGCATTGTAGTTTTAGAGAAGAAGATTTTTATATGTTTTCCCTATATAAGTCTATGTAAAACGGTGACCCCCGGGGCGGGGCCAATTTTGACCCCAGGGGCATAATTTGAACAATCTTGGTAGGGGACCACTAGATGATGCTACATACCAAATATCAAAGCTCTAGGCATTGTAGTTTTAGAGAAGAAGATTTTTATATGTTTTCCCTATATAAGTCTATGTAAAACGGTGACCCCCGGGGCGGGGCCAATTTTGACCCCAGGGCCATAATTTGAACAATTACTAAATCCCCCAATGCCACGTACCTCCTGGCAAAATTTCATCAAAATTGGCCAAATGAATTCAGAGGAGATGTCGTTTGAAAGTGTGGACGGACGGACGGACGGACGGACGTACTCATGAGACGGTATTTGTGGGGTTTTCTTTTGTTCTTTCTTTTGTTTGGTTGCAACCCACAAGTAGCATTTTGCACCCCACAAGTGACGGAATGAATGGAATCTTAAAATAGCCTATTGTTCCACTACCCACAACTACCGGTGCATTCGTACGGACGGACGTACAGACGGACGGACGGACGACGGACGGTGAGTGATCACAATAACTCACCTTGAGCACTTTGTGCTCAGGTGAGATAAAAACTAACCGTGTTTTGTTAAATTGCACAAGATTTTGAGGGTAAAAAATCAACACTGCCGACCACCGGGATCCTGACCAATTTTCCCGGTGGGATCCCGCCTCTCATCCCAGTGGGATCCCACCTCTCATCCCAGTGGGATCTCATATTATTGTCTCACACTTTTATATTATCTCCCTTTAACAAAAATTATGTATATTTTTTTAAAGTCCCAAAAAACACTTTTAAAATAAATGTTAGCAAAGTAATATATCATTATTATTATAAAAATAGAAAGATTTATGAATTAGTTTGACATAATAAAAAATTCATAATTACAACAAAATATTAATTAAGCTTTCCTATAAGAAATCAAATATTAACTGACATTATTTGAAACAAGCTGATTCATCTGTAGCTTGAACATTATCAGCAACTGGTGAGTTCTTGCCTTTAATTGTTCTAACATGGTATCTGACCATGTGACAAGGTAAGAAATACCAAAGAACTAACCGTGTTTTGTTAAATTGCACAAGATTTTGAGGGTAAAAAATCAACACTGCCGACCACCGGGATCCCGACCAATTTTCCCGGTGGGATCCCGCCTCTCATCCCGGTGGGATCCCGCCTCTCATCCCAGTGGGATCCCGACCAATTTTCCCGGTGGGATCCCGCCTCTCATCCCAGTGGGATCCCGCCTCTCATCCCAGTGGGATCCCACTGGGATGAGAGGCGGGATCCCAACCAATTTTCCCAGCGGGATCCCAGTGGGATCCCAGTCTCATCCCAGTGGGATTCCCAGTGATTTTTTCTATAGGGAGCTGGTTTCAGTGGTTTGTTTGAACTGTGACACTTGTGCTACACCCTGTATCCTATCACTCCTCTGATTAAGTATATTAAAACAGTGTTGCATAAATTTATGCAGATATTATAGTCTGGTTCATTTGAACTGTGGCTAAACTATAGTTTGCTATACCCTGTGTCTGATCTACCGGTACTACCCTACCCCACTATTCCACAGCATTAATTTGTGTCAAAGTTAATTTTGCTACACCCTGAGTAACCCTCCCCCACTAGGCCACCTGTCTTTGTGTAAAGTGAAGGTTGCTACACCATGTATCCTGTCTTAAACCTTCCCTCACTAGGCCACCCCCTTAATTTGTGTCAAGTTAATTTTGCTACACCCTGTATCAAGTCTACCACCCTGCCCCACTACTGGGCCACAGAGGCCACCCGCCACCAGTGTGGGACAATAAAAAATGCACTCTTTACTGATTGCAATGCTGACTCAAGACTTTATAGATTTCAACATTAATTCACATTGTGTCAATATTTGATGTTATAAATGAAAAGAAATCCATATCAATTTATGTTTGAATTATAAAACAAACTTCATTTTAATGTTCAAATTTTATCTGACATGAGTCATAATGATTATGGTGGTCTTAATTATGTTATAATGTTAATGTTATCATATATATATAGCCGTCATGACATTCACTGTAGTTCTGAACTTTTAGTAAAATTTATGTCAATATTGTTGAATTGTTTATGCATAAAAAACCCATTAATTTCTCCTAGCATTTGCAATAGACTGTATATTGATTAGCTGCTAACTATCTTGATCATTTTATCATTTTAGCAATGGTACCGAGATCATGTTACGAAATATCAATACAGCGGTTATGTACTGGTATCTCTGATGACTGGTGTCATGCATATTTCAAATAATAATTAATTGTGCTGCATTTTTATGCTTTGTATACATGTGTAAATTAACATTATGTATACAATTGTGAGTCAGATTTAGACCATTAAACTCAGGAATCAGCAGACCTGTCTTAGAGTCCCGGGTAATATATAAACTTTGGTCTGGTTCCAAGACGTGGGAATTATTACATGATTATGTGTCCCATCCCCAGGGATTTAGAAAGTAACCATTGTTTCCAGGGTTGGGATTTAGACATACGAAAATGAATATTGCCTTATTTTCCTTGGGTTGCCCTACCCCAGGGTCTGGGGCGGGCATGATGCTTAACCACTTGTCCAGGTCGTGGCATATGAAGATATTGGTTGGTTGATAGCACTAGTGTTGTAGCTGTGAGTCTTGTCTGTCTAGTTAACTCTATGTGGGTACCTCAAACTGTTAGTCCATCTGTTACGACATTCAGTTAGGATTACCCATAATGCATCGTGAAAACTATTGTGTCATGGGAAACAAATTTGTTTGCACCGCCTGTCAGATCTGTCTTGGTGCTGCTCTTTCAATGAGATTAGTGGGCTCTTGAATCCTGATGACTAATTTATGTCTGACCCTTATGCAGCCCCTGCATGGACTTCTTACTTCTGCATTCAATGCATTGCTTGCAAAAACATTGCCCCCTGTCTGGCAACTGTCTGGGAACAAATTAAGGGTTTGTTATTTTCACTCAGCTCCAGGGCTGGTTTTGAAACCTCAAAGAAATAGCTGTGAGATTTTTCAGACATGTGTTTTTCATCTGAATTAATTTCTTGGAGACTTTACTAGACAGACTCCCGTTATTTGTTTAATTCAAACACAGGAGTGGTTGAAAAGAACACACACTTAAGTTGTAATTGCTTAAGGCTGCATATTGCCATTCCTTAAATTTTTGGTGTTTATTTTTGTTCATTTATCAACCAGGCATCCATACTTGACCGATTTTATGTCTCATGTTCTGGTGCATGCGCAGATTCAGAATTGTTCTCTCAGGGGCAGCAACCTGTATTTCATTCTCAGGAAGGAGTGACCAACAAGCTAATCAGATTCACTTATTAAGCTTTTAAAAATCAAAAGTCGTAAATTCATGATAAAATATAGGTGGCTTGGATTAGACACTGTCTACACACATCCCTTTATTATGGTACACACAGTATTATATGAAGCAGCTGAAACATTTTCCAGAATTTGATGGCAGACAATAACATATGCTATACCTACAAGAAGTGGTTCAGTGGTGCGAATTTGTTTGCTTTATTTGAAAACAATATTTACTTTTAAATAATAGTACCTTTTCAAATTGTTTTCTTTTCAACACAAGATTTCTTGAGACACTGTATTTGTAGCCTTTGGCATAGAGGCGAAGGATATTGGCTTTTCTACATTTGTGTGACACAGAAATTTTTCACGTTAGACCACATTCTGCCTCAACCATAAAATTGCGCTGATTATACGGTTACTTATTTTATGTAATAAAAGGCGGTCGCTTACGGGCAACTAAATAGTTTCATATAAATTTGTATATGTGTTAGGTGGTTAAAGGTTGTATATCTTCATTCATGCATATAAGGTACAAATTGTACGTCTTTGACCTTGGTAGGTCAGTATTTGTCAAGTGGTCAGTCTTTACAAATATTAATCCAGTGTAGGATAAGTCGGGTGTCACTCTTGATGCTGATTAGAGAATTACAAAGGAAAATCTTGTCACCTTTGGTAGGATTATATCAGCTATTTGAACCCAATAAAAGCTTGTCTATAATGTGATTTAATTGTTATGAAGTTTAATGGCATTAAGTATAAGTTATAGAAGAAACATTTTTGGAAAGGTGTAAGCCTACAATATCTGTCCCAAATAAATGTCGAGCTCATGGTCTTATAGTTGGTGTAACATATTACGTAGACTTTCTTTGGAGTGCAGTTGGTTGCAGCTTGGTTGAGGCTTGGTTGTGTGGCTTGTTACAGCTTGGTTGCAACATGGTTGCGCAGCTTGATTGCGGCTTGGTTGCAGATTGGTTACGACTTATGGTTACAGCATGGTTGCACAGCATGGTTGCACAGCTTGGTTGCACGGCTTGGTTGCTACTTAGCTGTAACTTTGTTGCAGCTTGGTTGCGACTGATGGTTGCGACTTGGTTGTAACTTGGTTGCAGCTTGGTTGTGTTGCTTGGTTCGACTTAATTGCGAAATTTTTGCGACTTGGTTGCGACTTGGTTGATGGCCATTGGAACCACCAACTTTCTGACCACCATTATTAAGACCAACTTCATTTATTACCATGTCTCATTAGGTAAAAACATGATAAAGCCCAGAGGTGACCAACCATCTACTTAAAAGTTTACATGACTTATGTGGTTTACAAAGACATTGGTCAACACCAGTGGCTGTTAAGATAATAAGGTCTCAAACTTTATAATAAAGCTCTTTAATTTGCACTGCACAAGTTGTTAGGTTAAATAAGGCTCTGAGCCATTTCGAATGAAGTACATGGCTGACAGTCACTACAGTATAATCAAACTGCTGGCATGCTGACTGAATTCTGTTGTGTGATTTTAATTATTTTTAAACCCAAGAATAATAACACTTTATTTTATTATGAAAGGCAAATTTATGAAAGCACCCCTTGAGTGTTTGACACCATGAAACACTAACAAACCATTTAATTGTAACAGGTATTATACGACCTGTTGTGATAGTTTCATTCTATTGGTGTTTATCTCTTGATTATAATGTTGATTTTTGATGTTATCTCCCTATGGGATTTTCAGATATAGCCGAGTGACCTAATTACAGCTATTGTATCCCACCATCAAACCTGACCTGATTTTATAGTGAATTAAGTCTGTAACCTACATCTTACGAACAGATGGCTCAATGTTTTTGGTTATACTGTAAAATCATTTAATTTCAATGGGACAAAATTTAGTGGTTTGGTTAAAAAAGACCTATTCGATGGGATGTTAATGTGTGAATTTTGCATTTCAGGTAATAAATACAAGAGTCAAAATAATTGTGTGATAGGATTTGATTTTGTGGTATAAAAAGCCTAAAAGGTGAACCACAAGTCCACGAAATTTAATCCCCCACAAAAATTAATGATTTTACGGTATTCATTATTGTCAGGTGGGGTTAAAGGTGTGGGTATGAAATGAATACCTCTTGACATAGGATCTGCTATAGTACTAGTATTGAAATATTGTCACTCCCCCAGATGTATTAAATGTAACCTAATACACTGATGAATGTATTAAGATTTTCATTATAATTTGGCCTTGTTTGGGCATCTTCGGCATCTTAGGGCTTTGTTATGTCGGTATCTTGGACTAGTATTTTATCGTATTTTATAGTTTGATTGGTACACATCCAAAATATTTTAATACTAGTTTGGTTATAATAATGAATGAAGAGAACCATGGTTTTGATTTCTCTCGATGAAACATCATATATGGCTATATCTAATATAAAGCATTATGATTAATTAGCTCTTATATGTTAAATTGGCAACTGAAAGACTGCCTAAAAACCAGTAGTTTTGCTCATTTAATGATGAGTTCAATGAAATGCCGTTTTATATTCTTGTATGGTAATATTTCTCCTTGTGGTTGTTTTAGATCTTTGCATGTAATTATAATAACATGTTTATACAGGGTGTTTAAGATTTTGTTCCAATCATTTATTTTTTCTGACGTCCGAAGAATTAACAAATTTCAGATTAAATTCAGAAGGTTCTTTCCTATTACTTTTAATCTTTCTGGTAATTTAAATGAATCTTTCAGTGTAGTGTGTTTAAATTTTGGGAACAAACTTTTTTGACACCCTGTACATGGGTTACAATGTATTTGTTGACATACATTCTATGTTATCTAGGTCATAAGATGACTCATAATTTATTATCTCCAGTATTGTGGTGTGAAAGAGTTTGTTTCATGAATGGACTATGACAGGTTGTCGTTTCTGATGTTTTATCCTATTAGTTGCACACTCATTCAAGGGTGAAGAAACTTGTTAATGTAGCCAGTTTAACTTTACAAGTAAGCAGTTGGTTTAAGGGCTGTTCCAATGTTTAATATCATTAAAACACCCAAATAATGAAAGTAACCAGCAAGATCAGATACGATACTTTTGTTTATTAACGAAATACAGGCCTATTCTGGTAATCATTAGCCTTATAATTAATAAATGGTTATTTATCTGGATTTCGGTTAATCTAGTGACTCGATTTTCACCACAAACCTGGGCTCATTTCTACATATTCATATTGTATCTCAGCCCTGCTCATTTCAACAGTTACTGTAGGTAACCCTTGTAAGGTCAGATAGTTTACAACATTTCTCATTGAAGGCTGTAAAGTGTCTACCTAATTTTGTCTAATTAACCTCGGTGTTAATGGTTATAATTAAGATTGCCAATTAAAAACAGAAAGGTGTGAATGACTGGTCAATGTTCGCTGATGTAGACTACATGTACATGGTTGATTGCTCGCTGCACAGCTGTTACTAAGTTTACTCACATGGGGTGGTGTAGAAATGAGTCCAAAGGTGGTAAAATGCACTGGCTTTAGCCTTTATTTGAATATGCTTTCGGCTACTTGTGAAGATTGATTGAGCTAACATGAAAACATTTCTACACCCTGTTCACAGCCTTAACATTTATTTGCTCAAATTGCTTCATTAGATGGTTAACATTTGTCCTGCAAGTGTGTCTGATTGGTTATGGTTCTTTTTGTGTTCAATCAAATATGGAATGGTTAATTAATTATATATGGCTTACTAGTTTAATGAGGCTAGTAGGACCCTTAGATCGTTGTCCGGTAACCTCTTTAATTCAATGTGAACAGTGTAGCGGTGTACACTAACTGTTCCGGTGCTTTCCAGTGTATCGTGTGTCGTTGTTGCTGGACTTTAACTTTACGTCCGCAGTTGTAAATGCAATAAGTGTCCAAAGTACGATAAATGTTCCAAGATCACAAACTTGTCTGTAGTTTACTAATTTTAATGAGTTGCAGCAATAACAATTAATCACAAAGTTTATAGTCACAGAGTTCAAATATATATATCACAAAGCTCACAAAGTATAATTAAATGAAATGCACAAAGTCTGTAATTCACAAAGATACTGACACAAAGTCAAGATTCTATATTCCTAATCTTAGTCCTAAAGTCTTATGAATTCTATTCTAATAATTTCTATTCTAATGATAATAATAGTTAAGTTCATTTATATAGACTCCCTTAACTCTAGTAGATTTACTCAATCTAAGTAGCTAATCAAGAATTCAAACCAAACACATTAGACTGGACATGATAGGTATTTCACACCTATGATAATTCAATTATACTTCAAAGTATGATAACTATTTAAGAAATAGTCACAAACAACAACAAACAGGATTAACCTAATCAACTGATTCACATAGAACAATGCAAGGTAAACATACTTTGAAAGAAGTCATATAAAATGCATGAAGACATAATGAAGACACACATGAGGTTAAATTACTAAAATAACTTAATAATCAGTTTTGAGATGTTGTAATAGCAGAATAATGATTGGCAATCTGAAATGGATAGATGACTCAACATTTTTCAAAGCCATGCAAAATAATAACAAATAACAACAGAAGTGTAGCAAAATACCAATATTCATTGATAAGCCTTTAGGAGGAAAATTGTCAGATTTTCCCTCATAAAAGACCTCCCTGCTTTGTTAAGTTTGGACCCCAAACTTGAATTGTACAACAATCAAATGTATTTTTTTAAATGTCTACACAACAAAGTGAAGTGGCCTACTTTATTGCAGCACCCACATTTCTCATCATAATGGTCTTTAGCTGGGCAGGATTCTTTGTCGTGAAATTTGTCGCTTCCACATCGTTGACAGTAAAACTGTCGGTACTCTTGGATCGGGATCAGGTCATCCAAATCATTTTCATAACTAAACACATATAGACTAGTAACCCATGTTAATTCTTCCTTGGCAGTGCGGATTATCTTCTTGATAGATTTTCGTTGGTTAACTGATTTTTGCTGATCTAATTCCGTTGCCAAGGTCTTCACTTGCTGCTCAAGATAGTTATTCCTGGATGTTAACACCTTAGAACTAGACTTAGCAGCTTCGATTTTCTTGTTGCCTGTTTTTTTAATTTCAGCAGTTTTACGTTTCTGAGACTCCAATAAAGATTTATATTTTTCTGTTACCCTATCAATTTCTCGACTTAAATCCAAACACTTCTTACTTTGAACATTAACACTGGTCTTCAAATCACTATTCTCAATTCTGAGAAATGAAATACAAGCAGTTTGAGAATTTACTGCGGTTTCTAAAACATTAACAGATTTCCTGTAATTTCTGTTGTTCTTAGTTTTCATCTTCAAAAGAGAGTTGAAACAAAGTTTCTGTAATTCTTCATTTCCAACAGTAGAAAATGGCATTCCAGAACAGATGTAACTAGTATCATCACTGATTTCACTTAATGCACACACAGGTTTTGTTCTAGATGAAATGATATAAGATCTTCGTTGCTTAACCACATTGGTTTTGTTGACGGCCCTACAGAAATCTGCGTAGTGTCCGTAACGCCTACACTTGTAGCATTGACGATTCATTGCCTTACACTGATGAGGATAAGAAAAGCACTCACCACACTGTCCACACAATAATGATTGTTGAAATCTGTGCCATTCTGGTTGATGCAGCATATTGTGACTGACAGCAAACTGATGAACACCAAACGGGTATCGCCGAATATGTGGCATCCTTCCGATATTGGGTTGAGCTGTATGAGTTCACAAGTATGGGGAATACTCGCTTGCAGTGTTCCAGAAGTACCGAGATCTTACCCGCTGTTCTCCACCAAACTTTAATGAGGCTAGTAGGACCCTTAGATCGTTGTCCGGTAACCTCTTTAATTCAATGTGAACAGTGTAGCGGTGTACACTAACTGTTCCGGTGCTTTCCAGTGTATCGTGTGTCGTTGTTGCTGGACTTTAACTTTACGTCCGCAGTTGTAAATGCAATAAGTGTCCAAAGTACGATAAATGTTCCAAGATCACAAACTTGTCTGTAGTTTACTAATTTTAATGAGTTGCAGCAATAACAATTAATCACAAAGTTTATAGTCACAGAGTTCAAATATATATATCACAAAGCTCACAAAGTATAATTAAATGAAATGCACAAAGTCTGTAATTCACAAAGATACTGACACAAAGTCAAGATTCTATATTCCTAATCTTAGTCCTAAAGTCTTATGAATTCTATTCTAATAATTTCTATTCTAATGATAATAATAGTTAAGTTCATTTATATAGACTCCCTTAACTCTAGTAGATTTACTCAATCTAAGTAGCTAATCAAGAATTCAAACCAAACACATTAGACTGGACATGATAGGTATTTCACACCTATGATAATTCAATTATACTTCAAAGTATGATAACTATTTAAGAAATAGTCACAAACAACAACAAACAGGATTAACCTAATCAACTGATTCACATAGAACAATGCAAGGTAAACATACTTTGAAAGAAGTCATATAAAATGCATGAAGACATAATGAAGACACACATGAGGTTAAATTACTAAAATAACTTAATAATCAGTTTGGAGATGTTGTAATAGCAGAATAATGATTGGCAATCTGAAATGGATAGATGACTCAACATTTTTCAAAGCCATGCAAAATAATAACAAATAACAACAGAAGTGTAGCAAAATACCAATATTCATTGATAAGCCTTTAGGAGGAAAATTGTCAGATTTTCCCTCATAAAACTAGTATTAGAAGTGTTCAGACAATAGGTCATTACAATAAGTCAGTGCTATGTTTTGGTAGACAGGAATGGGTTAAAAATGACAAACACAAAGGAAGATTTGATACCTTGTACACATGTATAAAACCCTGATAATGTCCAGAGAAAATGTGAGTTTGGACAATTTTAAATATCTTCTTGCAGTTTCATCTTGTATGACATATAATAAGTTGTTTAAAATGGTTTATTTTTTTGTCCAACACCAGACCTTCTGTTTTATGTCTGATATCAAATTGCTGGTGTTAATTATGTATACTAGATCCCACACAGTGTTTGTATGAAGAATTTTACTCTAAATCGAAATGCCATCTTCTATCCTATGGGAATATTATATACCAGTAGCTTTCTTTGGTTCAGCTTGATTAATGACAGTCTGCCATACATAATACCACTCATATATAGATTGTATAAAAGCTGATACCCTTTGGATGTGTTACCGTAAAGTAGGTAATAATTGACGTTGTCAGTTTTTAGTTGAAATGACAAAGCAAAAGGTGATTTACTCTGTATGTTTCCAACACTGGTTGTTAATTGTCTCTGACAAATTGGATCCAAATAGGGTTAAATTGGAGGAAGTAAGTGCAACATTATAGAATGGGCAAGTTAAATTTAGGTCCATGCAGCTCAACGGCACTCTGAACAAGTCAGAGCATCCTTAATAAGTCCATATTTTGTGTGGTGTTTTATGATGACCTTATTAAGTGTGGGAATGCTCACAATGTCATGTCCATAATTGTGCCCGATAATGTGGCTAAATGAATTTCATTCTAAATTCAGTGATTATTTAATACAAATAGTGATAACATCAAAATCTGCTGAATTTAATAATTTGATGTCGAGACAGTAACCCCCAAAGCTATATAAAAAAGTGAAAATATATTCAATCATGTAGGTGTTTGCTTGATATTTGTAAAGTGACTTTTAATATTTCACTGAATGCTAGACCAGTGGGTTTCTATGGTGTCAGAGATTGGTTTTATGATTGGTTTTTAGAATGTTCAAGGTTGGTGAAGATTAGAATGCTCAAGATAAATTTATCTTATATATTTTTGGTATTATTGACATTACTGTGTGGCTCAGACTGTTGTGTGTGGACAATTTGCTCAGTGTGTGGTTGTGTTGTGGTGTTGCTGATTTCAGTGCTCAGCTGGTTGGGTTGAGTGCTGCCTTCCCTGACAGACTTCCCATTAGCCGTCGGACCAGTCCGACAGTTTAGCTCTCGGTCTGGTGCATCAAACCTTTCCGTCGGACCGCGTGTCCGATGGTTCGTAAATGTCGCGGTACGTTTGCATTGGTACATTTTGTATTGGGTACGTTTCCTCGTGTATTTTGTAAGACTTATTTTGATTGGTCGGTAATAAATTCGTAAGCCAATCGCAAAGCGTGAACCATTTTTCTAACTCTGCTTTCTTGTACTCCTATTTTGAAGAGTCTCTTCGAATTTCGCGTGGGAAACATGGAAAAATATGGATATAATCGAAAGAATTATCGGTAATTGACCATCGGACAACAAATTTAATGCTAATTTCTCGATGACAGTACTCGGAAACGAGGAAAGCCATCTCTTACTGTGTGTACGTCATCTTAAAAGGAAAATTGAAAATATTTGCTTTTTTGTCGATTTTAGCGAACAAAAATTGGTCCGACGGATTTCCTTCTAGTCTGACAGTTTCTCCAAGTCCGTCAGACCGTTGGTCCGACAGATCGTCGGCGACTTTCGGGAAGTCTGCCCAGTCGTATTTCCTCATACTTTTTTTTGAATGTAGCTGATGATTGTGATAAACTTATTTCTGCAATAAAAATGAAATCTTAAGAAACTTTGTTCCATTAATAGTTAAGTTGAGTTTGAGGTTTGAATGCATGCTTAAAATTTATAATGCTCACAATTTCAAGACCTAAAAATGATAACCAAGCGGACAGGAAAGACTGCTGAACACTCAACAGAAAGAGCAGAGTTTAATACAGCAGTCAATAGTATGATGCAGGGGGAATTCGACAGACAAATCTTATTGACCGGCAGGACTTTGACAACCTCATCAACTCCTTTAAGTCTCGGGGAATAGACTATGGTCGGCTTAAAAACCCTGGATTTTACTATTACGATTATGTGTCCGGACACGGGTATTTAGACATTAAGCTTCTGTTTGCTTCTACAATGGGGATTTAAAAGTTAAAAATGTCTAATTCCCCCTCCTGCAGACAGGGAAAAATATTGACTGGTGCATAAAGTATGAAAGACACTAAAAGTTTTAAACCTGGTGCACAATTGATTATAGATTCAATAAAATATATTTACTGTAATCTTTTCCTGTTCATTTAACCATTGGCACTCCTACAGTTCTGTTAAGGTCTCGTTTGTCTGTCTGTGAAAATGCCAGATAGAGGTGACATGAGGACACGTTAATAATGGCTTAATCACATTATCCTTACTGTTTGAATATTATACTGACAGTATTCTTAACTTGTACAACTTGCACTTACGCTGAGCTTAATGTACTGCAAAGTTATTATCAAGTTGAATAATTATTATTAAGCTGTTTACTTCGGATACTTAAAATACGTATATGTCTACGTCATTTGACATTGTGGGTGCCATATTCTTGCCAATGGCTTAAATTGTTTGTTTTCTTGCCACATTTTGACTCTCAAGATTTTGGTGTGACGGTCATTTTCTTTCAAAATCATTCATATTTTGCCTACAAAGTGGTAAGACTCAAGTCAAAAGTATACGAAATGACCCTTGAAATTCAGAAGGTAGTGGAACCCCTTACCAGGATATGCAGTGTTTGTGGAATGTATAAACATTTTTCCAAGAGCAATGTGACTATTATGCCTTCGGTCCTTACTGTTGCAAAGTTCACTTTGCAGTCACCTTGTCATATTATTTGAGCAACCAGTAATTCCTAGAGACTGTCGCCTTCTAATACAGTGTAACAGCTATACTCAGTACTCACAGGTCTTGCACTAAACCTTGAATCCAATATGACAGTAGCAAGTAGATCAGCTAGAAATTTGTCATTATTCCACTAGTAATGGATTCCTTGACAGCCAGAAGGATTAGGTTAGATTGGTTTCAACATCATTCATTGTTGCTTGTAAGCCGTTGTTTGCCTCGTGTGGTAAGCTGTTGGTATTAACGGGGAGATTTTGATTGACTGTTTATTGGCAATACAATATATTGCACAGTATCAAATGAGTTAAGATGTCAGTGACATTGTCAAAGGCATCGCTCCTGTTAAGTTCACAGTGTTTTGTTGTTACTGTTCTCTGTGCTCGGCTCAGCCTGTTAAGTTGATTGCTGCCTTTCCTTTCCGATTTCCTCACACCTTTTCAACTTGAACATGAGCAAATTTTCAGATACCAATTTATTGATTTTATTGAAATACTGGGTATTTGGATGCAATTTCCATTGGTTGCAATGTAATTAAACACCAGAACACACTATTTGAAGCAATGTTCACTGCCTCTGTTCTTTGACATTTTGCAAATGTGTTCTTTTTATCCTGTCCTAGCTGTCATGATGAAGAACTATAAAGAATCAAAGTACTGAAAGTACTGACAGGCTGGCGCACTGCTAAGGAACAATAGTTTTTCAAGTAATATAATATCAAGTGGTTTTCTAAGTCGAAAGAGAGGTAAGTGCTGAAAATAAAAAATAAAAATTTAAAAATATAAAAAATTGGAGCCGCCGTGATTCGATCGCTGGACATTAGCATCAGAAAATTACTAAGCGAGTTGCTCAACCACGCGACCACGATCTCGTTGGAAAACTCTGACCTAAATAATTTAACATAATAAAAGCATTGATGCGCCGCGCTATATCGCGTTTGTAACGCGTAGTAGTAATTATCAACGCCTTTAAACACCTTTTCTTTTAATTTCATACAATTTCCTTCCATTTCAAGAAGAAACTAATATATTACAATCGAACAGAATAAATGAAACAAGGAAAGTTGAATGTTCTTATCTTGCAAAACTGATTAATGAGGAGGAACTATTTGCATTGAGTGTATAGATTCTGTGTTGTCAGTTTCGGGAGTAAATTCATCTTAGTGGATTTCATTTTTTAGGATTGTAATAGTCTAGCGCGAAATCGCCAGCCTAAAAACTGTGACAATTTTGGTCAATAGAGTTGTTATGTTATAAATGTGCTGGATTTGTTCCTTGGTCACAATCATGGTTTGGGCAAGACTGCATACCCTTCAATTAAAACTTTGACATCAATTTCCATTATCCTCCCTATGTTGAGAAGTTGTGGGATCTTAAATAAACTTCTTGGTGGAAGGGTAAGTTTTCTGGTTTAGAGTACAGTTCAGGAAAACTGGTTCTAGGTGAATAAGCTGCCATTTATAACTGAATGTTGGCAAACTATATTGTTAAAACAAATAAACAAACCAACAGAAATATACCGATAAACATGAAACATGCTGAATAGACGAAAAATATCTTCACAATACGTATCTGAGACATTGCAGCAAATTGCCCAAGGAATTATTTAGCTAGATACAATGTCTACGAGTAATATAATTACGCATTGGAATCGACTGGCATCGTCTTCTTGTGCTACATGTGTTTTGTGTTTGCAATAGATTATAATTATAATCACATGTTACATTGTGTACTTCCAGCAATGAACACAGTTACATGTTTCTGTTCTGTCAGATTATTTCACTCCGTCTTAACACCTAGCTATAGCTATATCTGAAAGTAATTTGTTGCAGGTGTCTAATAGATTTTATATGTTCTTTGCTTGATCTCTGTATCTTAGATGCATGTAGGGTTTGGGGGAATATTTCTGATTATAAAAGTCTTTTTGGCCACCCTGTATATATTGAAATGAATATCAGTCTGACACACAAGGCACTGCTTAGCTAAGCGTTAACGGTTTGGAGGGGGTATTTCTGATAAAGTTTTATCAGACACCCTGTACATGTATATTCCATTGATGACTGTCATTAAGAGGTACTCTGTCGTACCCACTTATGAAACAGCTAGGGCTTATTGGCCACCCTGTGAAACTCTTCCAATGACTCTATTGATATAATTATTAGAAAGAACAGGACTGGGTACCTTGTCTGAGTTATTGACAAACATCTAATCAGTTATTGTTGCTGTAGCAATTAAGCTGTTTTTGTGTTGCTCATGCAGACAAATTGACAATACCTCATTAGCAACTCATTTAGTGTTTCTAGTAATAATTATGCAGATGTTGGAGATTTCATGCAGCTGTATTATATAAAAGGTCAAAGTAGCTAGATTCTTTTTCTTTGCCTCCGTAGCTTCTTGCCCTCGAATCTGGCGACCCAGGTTCAAATCTGAGTGGAGGTTCTCGTATATATGCCTGCCTTATTTCAGGAGAAAATTGACTTGTTGAATAAGGCCTAAAATAAAATATTGTTTGTTTCCCCATCTCCTACCTACCCGATTAAAAAGGGCCCTACCAAAAAGATTGTTTTTGCCCATATTGAAATAATATTTTTTTTATTAAAATGGAAGTGAAAATTATAGTTTTTTGTTTGCTGTCTTCTTTCTTACATGTACCATTAAATTTTAGTTGGTTTTCACCTTGAGTTAATTCTAAATTTCATTATTTGTATGTCTTAGACCAACTATCATACTGAAACAATTCCAAAAATGTTTTTTTGTCCTTCCTACCTACCCATTCTCAATCTGCTAGGGTCGGGATGGGGAAACCAAGAATATTTTAAGTTCGGCCTAAAAGCTATAATTTGATTGCTTGGCATTTAAGAAAAAAAGAGTAAAACATATATTCGGATTTCCTATTCTTAAATATGTACTGATTTGATGTAGAATTGGGACCGAGAGATTTTAAGGATGGTTTTAAGATGCAGGTTTGGTTATAATTATTAAGTTAGATTGAAATGAAACACCAGCGTTGTATTATTTGTTGACAATTATTGAATTTGCTCTGCGAATTGAAACAGGAACACTTCAAAAGGTATCCTGAATAATATGATATAGTCTCAGTGTTGTTTTAAGTACTAAAATGACTTTTACTAGAGTGTCTACCTTTATTATTAATTCATGGCTGTATTTTTCTGCTGAACCTGTCCCGTGCTATTCTGCACGTTTTTCTAGCGGGATTTATCGTATTTTGGCTGAATGCTGCAATTTTCCTTTCCCTGTCTTGAAATAATGTCAATACATATTTGGCAATGGACCAGTTGCACATGTAGTTTGAAATATTGATGATCTCGCCGACGATATATTTTGCTGAAAATGGAAATGAGAGACGGTTGATATTCATCTTCTGAGTCTTGTCAATATGAACAATTGTTTTTGTTGTGTGTTTATACAGTTTTATGCAACTTTATTGAACTGCAAGGCACTCATTATTCTTAGCATGTTTACTTTACTGCCATGAGTAATAAATTAGTAGTTAATCAGCGAAGGAAAAGCACATACGCAAATTCTATGCATTCATGAGTGTGAATCTGCTATGTTAAAATGTGCTACACAATGTTTTTTTCTGTCCATTTGTTTGTGGTTAAGGAAAATTTCTCTCAGGTCATGTTAACTTTCATGGCTTTCCAGAGATATGTTTATTCAATCCTGGTAATTAATTAGTTAATTATCTGTAGGCAAAATGTCACATTTATTTATCAATGCATTTACATAAATAGCCAATGTATAAAAAATTATATACTGTGCGGTGTGTGCTAATTTAAGCTTATTCGCGGCCTTGTCATAAAGTTCATTTTGTCAAAATTGAGAGGAAGAAGCTTATTGTTGACTTATTAAATACACATGCAAATTATATACAGACTTTGTGATTAATTATCTCCCCTTGTTTAGTTCTCCCTTGGACATGTAATCCTATAGAGGGTAGTCAAGCCTCAAGTTCAGGTCATGGTTAAAGAATGCCTTTCAAGTTAAACTTTTAGGCCAATGGGTCAGTGTGTAAATTGTACCTAATTAAAACACCTGAAGTTTTGTCCTTAAAGCAATCTTGCATAGTCATTTGTTCTCCTCCTTTTGACTTCAAGCATACATTTTCATCTGTTTGTTTATAGTTTGGTCTGATGCCAAAAATGGACAGCAATAAAACTTAAACTGTTTCTTGACACAAATTTTTTGTCCTGAGCATGGATTGTGCAAGGTTAAATTCTCTGTGTGCATCAAAACTCCATGAAACAGCAGTCGTTTCTTTCAGTTAATAGTTTTAATTTCATGCTTGCACAATTTTAGAAATAAGTTTATAAGAGTGATTAATTAAAAGTTTGCAGTATTAAAATTGCCACCTATTTGTAACGATGACCTGATGATTAACAAAAGATATGAGGACAGGGAAGGCAGCACTCAACTTAACCAGTCAAGCACAGAAAACAGTAACAAATTAACACAACTACACATCCCAATGAAATTGTTAAAAGTGCATTTACTTAATCCCTGCCGCAAAAGTGCAGGACCATTTACTTAGTCCCCGCCGCAAAAGTGCAAGACGACCCAATTTCACAATGGAAGAACAAAAATAGCTTTTAATTTTGGTATATGGGCTTTGTCACCAAGTTGTTAGATGGTAGTCTGTTGAGAATTTGTATTGACAGAAAGGTTTTCCTACATTTGTTCCCTGTCCAAAAATCTGTCAAGCTATAAAAGTAGGGAAGAAATAAAATGGAGAAGCAATGTAATGGTGATAGACTTTTATGGCTTCGGCTGATAATCATGTTACAGTACGCTCTGTTTTCTCCTGTTTCTTGTCTGTGGCAGTTGCTTATTCCTGCCTGTATTGTTGATTGCAATTTCATGTCCCGTTTACATCTTCCTTGTTTCAATTACAAATTGACCTACTTACATGTATACAGAGCGCTGAGATTTGGTGGATAGGTCTTCACATAATTATACAAGTTACTGCAAAAATAACATTTATTATGAAGCTTACATATTTTATGTCACTTCATAATTTTGGAAACAGACACTTTGGCAAGTAGACATAATAAGTTGCAAATTGATACAAGATTGTTGGGCAACAAAAGGCTTCCAACATGCTAAGGTGCCAGCTGCCAGCACGCCTTGGCCAACTGTTTGTCCTTGTCTGTCTACATACCCTTCATTTGTTGTGTTGTTTTTACACTGTTGTTTTCCAGCTGTATTTTGTTATGGATTGTTGTTCATATTTTCACTTGGTGTGATGGATGATCTTGGGTGTTCTCTTTAATTTAGTGTTGTCTGACTTTCACAGACAGTGAGAATGGAGTTGAGACAGAAGACACGCGTCTTTGGGAGCATGGAAGGTCCTCAGTTAAAAGTAATGTGACTTAAACATGTTACTTACAATTACAATTTGAAAAAAATGTTTCTTTGTGTTCAACAGTAATTTATAAACTGTTCATGAAAATTTTTACATTTTAAAAATTCTGAGTTTTGGTCTGAAAATTCATGAACCTAGTTATTACTTGTTCATGAACAGTTCCTGATTGGAGTAAAGTGTGTATGAAAGCATGAACACCATTTTGCAGAGGAGCTCTTGTCTATATTTTGCATAATAAAATCCAAAGTCACTGGCATATCACCAGAACTCATTTACTCCTTGCAATGTTGGTGTAAATTACTGGTGTATCTTTGGCTGGGTATTATAGGAGGCAGAGATATTTGTACACCCATAATGTGCCTAGAAACATTTATATTACAAAGCCTTGAAACCTTTATGCTATAAAGCCTTGAAACCTTTATGCTGTAAAATGGTGGTAAAACATGATTTGTGAGTTAAGAGTACCTGATCATATAGAACATTAAAAACATATTTAATAGCATTTGGCATGTTGTCAGTATAAAAGTTACATAGTTGTTTTTTATTGCCGAACTTTCTCCAGTGTGTAGCATTCAGTAGAGTACAATGTGCCAAATGCCAAACTCTTGAGGCTAGATGTGTTGCATTTGATGATAACACATGCAAGTAACATCTTGATTTTGTTTATATAGTAATCATATTTTCTTCAGTTTTAGGTTAAAATAATTAATATGTTGGATTGATCCATCCCCAGAAATTGTGAATTTGTTTTAATTCCATTATTATTGTTATTATATGTTGCATAGTCAAATATTTGTGGCAAAGCCTCAGATCGGTCTCGGGGATGATTTGGACACGGGTGATGCATTGTAAGATATTTGTTTTCCTGTCTTAACCTTATAAAACAATACCAATCTTATCGTTTCTATTTCCAGGAAAATTGGCTACAAGAAAAACTTCGTATAAATGGACGCTGAATACCAATGAGCAAGGGGAACATTTAATTCACGAGTTTTGATCTTACCAAACAAGGAAAAGTGTACAATTAATAAACTGCTTTTCAAGCCAACTTTTCTCCAGCAATCTCAGTCCATAGTTGTAATCACATTTCCTACAGCATCTTGATGAATTGCTGTGGCTACAGTTTGTGAAAACAGGATCTAATTCATTTATTTCCTCCTAGACTTTAAGACGCTTTATACGGTTTATGTTTCCGTATTTGGCTGCAGACGTGCCTGCACATGAACAGACTTCTCTGAGTGTCAGTGAGTTTTTTGTGGATTGTTTGAGCAAAGTGTGAAACTAAACCTTAAGACGTTTTATTTGGCTTCAGACCAGACTACAGCACATGGACATACATACTTCTCTGACTAGAGTTGGTGAATTTAAGTGGATTATTTTGCAAAGTGTGAAGCCGTGAAGACGTTTTTCTTCAAGTTTTTTTTTGTGTTTTCTCCAGTGGTCTCCGACTCTCATCTCCTGGTACTGTTACAGTTGTATCTTGATTGGATCTGTGTCAGGTGACTGCTTAACAATGTTGAGCAGGTGGAATACATTTATATGATGGGAGATCTGGGATATGTTAGATTCCTATGACTGGATTATCAGTAATTATGTGATAAGGTAAGTTAGTATACCTCTGTAAGTGTTCTAAGGTACAAGTTCCGTCTGCTCTTTTGATGTATTATGTACCTGTGTAATTTAGGAATGGTTGTCTGCCCTCATACATTACTTTAATTGGTCTGCATACATTGGGAAAGGATAGTCTGTCTTAATGAATTAAGTTCTCAGCTAACGTACTGTGCCTCTTCACATCTGCCGTCTGCCTTCATACATTACATGCTCTGCAAACCATTGACGTCTATCTTCATACATTACATGCTCTGCAAACAATACGTCTACCTTCATACATTACATGGTCTGCAAACAATTGACGTCTACCTTTTGACGTCTACCTTCATACATTACATGGTCTGCAAACCATTGACGTCTGCCTTCATACATTGCATGCTGTGCAAACCATTGACGTCTGCCTTCATACATTGCATGCTGTGCAAACCATTGACGTCTGCCTTCATACATTGCATGCTGTGCAAAGCATTGACGTCTGCCTTCATACATTGCATGCTGTGCAAAGCATTGACGTCTGCCTTCATACATTGCATGCTGTGCAAACCATTGACGTCTGCCTTCATACATTACATGCTGTGCAAACCATTGACGTCTGCCTTCATACATTACATGCTGTGCAAACCATTGACGTCTGCCTTCATACATTACATGCTGTGCAAACCATTGACGTTTGCCTTCATACATTACATGCTCTGCAAACCATTGAAGTCTACCTTCATACATTACATGCTGTGCAAAGCATTGACGTCTGCCTTCATACATTGCATGCTGTGCAAACCATTGACGTTTGCCTTCATACATTACATGCTCTGCAAGCCATTGAGGTCTGCCTTCACGCATTACATGCTCTGCAAATGATTGATGGCTACCCTCAAGCATTATGTGTTCTACAAAAAATTATCTGGTAATACCAGGTTATACTGTATTTTGAATATCGAATTAAATTGTAAATATTGGGGTGTTTGAAAACCAATTAACAAGTTACAAAATAGTTATACCTGATGGTTTATAAAAAAACTCATAATGATAATGTAACATATCACTATTAACAGTGTTTGAAGTCATCATGGTTCAGCTGTGCTCATGACTTGTACCAGGTAGTAATATTGTCTCACATTTAATCCTGGACTTCTGATGCAGATAAGCAAAATTAATGGATAGTTTGTGCTATTTCTGTATTTATTGTGTGATTGCCTGCCGGTATATTACAATGCATTTCGAATTTGCTGACATTCACCAAAAATATTAAATTTCAGTGGCCTTCTCTCACAAGCTATAACCTCTTTTTGATCAATGAGTTATTTTTTCCCCTACCCTGAACTTCCTATTATTGGCATTTTGATATTGGCATAAATTATAATCAATATAAAATATCTTTCCTGCCTTAATGTTTGGCCATATTAACCAGAAAAACAATGTTAAAACACAATTAAAATCTTCCTCAAGTGGATTTAATCTATATAAATTTGTCATTTTCTATTTACTGAAAAAAACAATTAATTTTAATGCGGCAAAAATGCGCCTAAGGATGAATTGCATTGCAACTAATGCAATGCAGGCTGTTTTGTGTTAGCATGTAAATGAAGTATGCATACCATCTATTGATGTTTAATTTTGGGTTATTTTGTTTATTTCCAGGTTACTGCAACTGGGCGTGGCCAAGAGAGTCTGTTCTACCAGTGAACCAGAAACACAAGGAGCTGTTAGACAGAGCTCTGGAGTAGGTTTGTTGGCATTCAACAATCCAGAAACAAGAGAAATAATTTATCAAAGTCAAGTTTCTACCATCAGTAGGCTTATTAACGGTATTATGACATGGTGTTTGACGATAATTACACCAGACAAGATCTACCTTCACCCTAGACTGTAGAATTTAATTAAAACAGTTTTACTCCATTTACTCTATATATTACCAACCGAGTTACCGATCTGATAGCAGCTTGAAAGTATCTGATATTTGGGTAACCACTAGTTTGATGAAAAAACAACCTCCGATTGGATGAGTATCAGGTTGTTGTAAAATCCCTACTGCAGGAGATTTCATTTCACTCTACACCAGCATACACTTGTTAAGTGTGAGAAAGTATTGGAATATATATGTTCCTATGCAGACTTGAAATTTTCGTGTAATTTTCTTATTTTCTAAATTTTCTAAATTTGCGAATTGCACAGCTACCGGTGTACAGGAAAAGTGGTTCATTTGTTGAACTCATTATTACAAGCGAGCATGTTTATCTAATTTGTGATGTTTTCGCTGAAGTGAGCTGAAAGATATTATTGATGAATTTCATTGAGTCGTTTTTACACGCTTGGTTAGTCATCATCGTCTTTCATTCATCTGGATTAATGAAGTGCGGAAAAATATATTGATCTCCTGTCTGTGTTCGGAGAGAAAAAAGAATGTGTGCAAAGAAGTCAATTCTGAGCTAGTGTTAAATGTGTCAGAGGATAAAAAGCACTAAAAATCGCTTGTTGGGATGAGATAATTGAATTTAAATGCATTCTACCGGTACTTGGTATTGTTGAAATAATTTTTACTATTTAGTGGATATTTAGGTCTAACAGTTACAGTTAGAAATTTACTGCCAGTGAGTGAAAGAGCATAATTCTGTTTTAACAAAATATTCTCGAAATATTCTCCAGAAATTCCCAGTGTTTGGATTATGGGAAGGATTAGTTTGCTGTTGAAGTGAAATAGATGAGAGGATTTTATGATTGACATCTACGAACAGGTCACAATATGTTCTCTGGGAATTACCTATGTCAGAATGTGAGTAGTACGAACTTTGGTATTTGTAATCAAATAAATGTGGCAGAACGATAATCTGGAAAAGTCACAATGACTCACTGTTTGTTAAAAGAGAGGCGATTCTTTTGTCGAGAATGGGCCTTCAGCAAAGTCAACCACTGCTTAGAAAATCGACCAACCGCAAAAACATGTGGTGCCCTGATAATGGGAGGGCCTGGCTGCGGTAAAACGGCCGTCTGCTGTGAACTTGTGTGGCCCACCGCAGTAGACGGAAAGCAAGCTGTTTTAAACCGTAGACTTTTAGCGTATCATTTCTGCCAAGCATATGATGTGCAAACTTTATCCATAACATTATTTATTAAAAATCTAGTCACACAGTTGATCTGCTCAGATTTGATAACTGGTTACTCAGAGCTTGTTAAGTCCCGAGATATTCAACGGTTACTGAACTCGCCAGAATGTGAAACAAGTTGCGATGAGGTATTCAAACGTGCCATCATTAATCCATTACTTGAAATCGAACCGCCAGAAAAAACTTTATATATTTTAGTTGATTCCATAGACGAATCTTATTTACACTCGGTTAATGAGCGTGAAGAGGGGAGTAAAACTATCGCGGAACTATTAGCCAATCACCATACACTGATCCCAAAATGGCTGCTGTTAGTGTGCTCTTCAAGAAAACAAAATAAATCTATAACCCGAATGTTTACCGGTTTTCGTAAAATCAGTCTGGATGATTTAAGAAAGTCACATGTTGTCCGAGATGTTCAGCAGTATATTCTTTGTCGCCTTGACCAGGAGGAGGAGCTAAGACAACATCTAAGTCGAGAAACAGCCGAAATGTTGAATCAATTACATATAAAAAGTAATGGATGTTTTTTATACCTGGAAAAAGTATTAAACGGCGTAGCTGAAAGCTTTATTATGCTGCGTGAAATCAAGGAAATTCCAGGTACGCTAAACGGTCTATATCTATGGCTTTGTCAAAGGTTATTCGTTAGAAAACAGTTCTCGAAAATCAAATCTATTCTAGACGTCATCCTGGCATGTAGAAAGCCACTTACTGATATAGAATTGTACGGTTGTGCTCAAATTAAAAACACATTGCTTTCTAAGGATGAATTCGAGAAACATATGAACTTATTGTCGAAAATTTTAATTACAAGTGCAGATGGCTGTCAGATTCTATTTCATCATAGTTTTGCTGAGTGGTTGTTAGACGTAAAACATTGTACCCAGAAGTATCTGTGTAATGCATCAGAGGGGCATGGTATGTTGTGTCTCTACGCTACATTACACGCATCGCGGCTCTCGCCTGCTGAAGTACAGGATTTCGTATCACATTTAGTGAGAAGTAATTTCCATTCAAGTTTAGATCATAACCACTTAGTACAGTGGTTGCTTATATCGGGTGCGGATGTGGGAAAATGTTTAAATGCTGGAATACCTAAGGAACAAAAAGTGTTGAAACTTTTATTAGATGCCGGGGCTGAAATGCCATGCGAGGAAGAAGGGGATGCAGCCAGTATGAAAGAAAGTCTTACTATTGAATCGCAAATTGAATCTCCAAAATTGAGTGATCGGGACTTAGATGAACGTATTGACCACGTGGATGCTAATGGTCGAACTTTGTTACATACGTCAGCTTATCAGGGTAATCTACATCTAGTGCAATTACTGTTACTGAAAGGTGCGAATATTGAAGCTTTAGACAAATCCAGGCAAACACCATTAAATCTTGCTGCAAAACAAGGCTTTGCTGAAGTTGTATCGGCTTTAGTTGAAGTTGGTGCAAATGTTGATAACGCTGATGAAGATGGTTGGACAGCATTGCGGTCCGCCGCTTGGGGTGGACATACGGAGGTCGTTGGTGTTTTACTGTCTGCTGGAGCGTCTGTAGACAATGCTGATATAGACCAGAGGACCGCTTTAAGGGCCGCTGCATGGGGTGGGCACGAGGATATTGTGATAAAATTGTTAGAGAGTGGTGCAGATGTAAACAAAGCTGACAATGAAGGCAGGACTGCTTTGATTGCGGCCGCTTATATGGGACATACAGAAATTGTTGAACACTTGTTAAACTATAATGCAAATATTGATCACGAAGATTGTGACGGTAGAACAGCCCTCTCTGTTGCTGCACTATGCATTCCAGCCAGTAAGGGACATGAAAATGTTGTTAGTTTGCTACTAGAACGTGGAGCTGAAGTGAACCATCAAGATAAAGATGGTATGACTCCACTATTGGTGGCAGCTTATGAAGGTCATCAGGAGGTGTGTGAAATGTTGTTAGAGTGGGACGCTGATGTTGATCACAGCGACAAGAATGGTCGAACACCATTGTTGGCTGCAGCATCTATGGGTCATGAGAAAATTGTGAGTCAGTTATTGTTTTGGGGATCCGCTGTGGATACTATAGATTCTGAAGGTCGTACTGTGTTAAGCATTGCTGCGGCGCAAGGAAACCTTGCCATTGTACAACAACTACTGGATCGTGGATTAGATGAGATGCATCGAGATAACTCTGGCATGACACCTCTACACATGGCCGCGTATGAAGGCCATAATAAGGTGAGAATAACATACAAATATATATAAATATGTATATGGCTGGCTCAGAATGAGCAGGTAATAAGTACTTCTTACGACCCTATAAGACTCATACATATTACAATGCGCTTCTTCAGAGACTATTTCTTGAAAATTGGAACTTTCATGTTGACCAAACTAAAGTCCAAAAAGTTGGTTTTTCCATGAGTAAAGAGTAGTTTTTTTCAGAAAGTTTTTTCTTACTTTCTCAAAATATTGATTTTGTACTTACGACCTTCTCATTCTATGCCAGCAATATGTATGTCAAGTAATGTCTGCCGGGTAATGCCTATTACATAAATACTCCCTTTAATAAGTATAATCAAAACATCTTGATGATCTTATTACTTCACTGAATTAACTTTTACACTTCATGTAACAGATGGTATGTAAGTGTGAGTACTTGCCTTTAATATGTAATTCTAGGTCTCATTCACTGCAAAACTATGGTAGCTGCCTGTATATAATGATATAGTTACCGTAGTTTTGCACGGATAATGACCGATTTCCAAGCACTTTGACTATGTTCTAGATACAATATTGTCTGATCTTCAAACACTCAACAAGTGTGTGGATGGGGGTAGCAAAATCTTCTTCTCAAGCTTTAAACAAATACAAGATTTCATATATTGTTTTTTCCTAAGATTTCTGGTACAAGTGTGTGGGTGTACATGTGTGTGTGGGGTTTTTGCTGGAAATCTTCGGATTGCTTGAAACAAATAAAATATTCCATCAATTGTTTCTTTCTTAGATTAAATTCTGGTAGACATTGTCTGGTTCTTAGATTTCTTATCATATGGATATTTTCCTTTATTCTTCCAATATTCCCTGGCTTGATTTTGACTGATAGAAATGGTTTCTGAAGTCATTACAGTCTGCTAGATTTTGATCAAACAGGCAATTGGTTAGGTTGGAGATTGAAATAAATCGACTCCCTGTCAGTTTTGTACTAAGCATCATTTTTTTCGTGACGAACTTCGGAAGGTATTTCGGGAAAGATATATTGAAATATTTTTCCTACTTATGAGATAGCAAATCATGTCTTTGGAGGAATACGGTTATTCGATCAATTCCTATTGTTACGTCTGCCTTGTAGGAGTTTTTCATGGAGAATATGTGCGTCATTGAGGTTATTTTTGTACCTGATATTATTGCTCAGAAGTTCGAAGAACTCGAACAATTTTCACAAATCATGTGCTTGCTATATTAGTTTACATCTTGACTAAAATAAGAATTACAATTTTGGTTCAAGATTTTCAGGAAAGATTTGTATGATACTTTGACAGTCTGATTTATTTTATTAATTGATTTATAATGTTTTATATTGTAATTAATTCATCATGGAAATAATTAAATTCAGAGTATTGACTTTTCAAAGCTGTGAAATGATTTTCTTGCCAGCAGTAGATTCAGTTGATCAACTTTAAAGGCAAAATGAAGCAAATTTTGTGCAGATAATGAGATTTGATAGACTTAAGGCAAAATAAACTATGTATACACATTTCAGCTAATTGCCATCTTTTCATAATTTGAAACAATAGAAATCACCTGCATAACTCTCCGATTTGATAACACACGCAATTGTATCTGGCAGTTTTTGAACTGGTATTTCATCAGTTTTGGATTGTAAACAGTCTTCCAAATTTTGAATATGGTCCAGGTTATTTCTTGATCAAACTCAGCTGTGATGTCTGACTTTGGTCCAGACTACCATTTATCTTATGAATAAATGCTGATAATAATTATGATAATTCTATATACAGTCCAGAGTGAAGGAAATTCAGTAAGTCTAGTTTCCCACATGTCTCCCATTCTTAGGAATATTCCAGGAATATTGTTCACTTATTTACTGATAAATTAGGTTATCCAAGTCTGGGTTATAGTAACTGAATATTTGACCAACTTCCAAATCTGTCATAAATGATTGAAGGCAGATTTCTTTGATTAAAGAATCCATGGTTGCTGCCGCTGAGGAATACAAATGAAAATGTTCATGCAGTCATTGTCATTCCTATTACTGGTGTAACAAACCATAGAACTAGTAGAGTTTGACTCAACTCAACTCAACTCAACTCAGCTCAACTCAAGTTTATTGTAATACAAGGCCACCGGCCCAAAATACACACATTCTACATTTGATACATGTGAGTGACAAAATCATATTTGACCATGCTACTCATTGACTATATTTGGACATGGTTGTCCCTTGGACAATGGTACTCTTGGACAAGATTGTATATTGAGGGCTCAGGGCAAAACTACAGTACATGCCTCTATAAATTGATGAAGTTACCATAATTTTGCACTTAGACCTTGCTATGTTTAGGTGAAGGATGGACCTACTTAAAAGTCTCAGGTTTAAACTACTTAAGACATGACTGAATAAGTGATCGACAACAGCAGGGTTGTTTGCATTTCAAGCATAAAATTTTGATATTATAAATAAGATGCTATGCTGGTAAATTCATGCATATTTCATTAAAGCCTGCATTATCTGATCCATGTGTGCATGTAATGTCCTTGAATTATAATCCAACATCATGTGGCAGTTTTCCAAGTTTTCAGTATAAATTGACAATTCAATGAAACCGACTAAATTGAATCAACAAGTATGATACCAGTTTTGCGTTTCACATTAGCAGTATATAAAGCAAAACTTTTTTCATTTCATTGAATAATTTGGTAAATTCTCTATTAATTTTGATATAACATAACATAAGTTTATTGATATAGTCCCTGTGTTCTAGAATATACACACATTTTTTTCAAGCTTTATTAATTTCAAACTATAATAAATTCTGTCCGAAATGAATATTTTGCTGTGCAAGTAATTTTCCTTGGAGCCTGCATGTCGACTTTCAAGAAAACACCAAAATTCATAGCAGCTTGAGCAATCATACTGCAAACTTTATTGTTTGCCAGATATTTAACAATACAATTGTCAGACCTAACATTGTTTATTTTTGGGGGTTATTTTGTGATGTTTCAATGTGAAAACCTAGGAATTATCATAACAAACACATTAATATTACCAGCTGCACACAGAATTGAACAGAATGAACAAAGTAACCAAATAATGTTGATAAACAGCCGCATAGTTAAACTTCTGAATATGAAGAATGACAACAACTTATTCCTCGACCTATCACAATGGTGACAACAATATCATCATGTGCAGGGTTCTCAATAAGTTTTAACCTAGCAGGCCGAAATACTTTATCAACAGGCCTGATAAGGTCCTTAATGCAACTATTTTCTTCAAATTGTGTATAAATTCAACATTTTTAGCCGGCCTAAAATGTCAATTTGGCCTGCAGCCTGCTGTTATGGAGTACCTAGCATGTATGCATACTTTCCCAGTTAGCGATGATGCAGTTTAATTCTTGCAAATGTTAACTATTTAACTAAATTGTAAGTGAAATTGTTTTCGAGCCATTGAATGGAGATTTATCGACCATGCCCACAGTTTCGTCAACAGATCTCCAGTTTTCTAATTTAATCAAGTTTGAAAATTAAGCCACGTAATTAAATAATGAATTGAATATTTGCAGATAAATTAATAAGGTTTTTAGCACAGCAGAAACAAGATCCAGGATCATAGGGGTTAAGAGCTTCCTGGCTTTAGGGACTAAATAAGGGCTTATATAGGAATTGGTTCAGGCACTCAAGTACCTGCTCCATTGATGGTGAAAGTGGACTAGAAACAAGGAAGCTGAAATTGATTATTATTCTACAAGCATTATAAAGCAGCATTTGATCTTACAGTGACTGATGATAAAAATGTATTGATTGATAAATGAATCAATGATTTATCATATTTTGTAGAGTCAGTCATACTCATTCCAAGGTACATGTTCATGTAATCATTTAACCTTTAATGTAAGCAAAGACCTAAAATACATGATTATTTTTTATTTTAGGTGTTTTTGTTATAAAGACCATGATTGTGCAAACACTCGGGACCATGCACTGTGAACTATATTTGTGCACATGCAGTTGTATCTTTGCTTTTCAATACTTGTTTAATGAAACCACCTGCTAAAATAGTGTTCTTGTTTCAATTTAGGCAATTGCCTTGGTTTCAGACTGCATCCTCAAAGTGAGAAAAAAATGAATTAATTTGGAAGAGTTCACCAATAAAAACAGACATTAACGAGGAAATGGTTAATTATAAACAATAGCCATCAAACCATCAGGTGCTAACACATTTCATGCTTAAATTACCCTTCAACATATTGATGGCTCAGTGCAAAACTATGCTAACTTCTTCAATTCATATCGGCACATTGACATAGTTTTGCACTAAGCTTGATATACAGACCATATGTCCAACATAAAGCAACCTTACTGTTTATCATAATTAGCCAGGCTTTCATCAGCCTCTCAAACCAGCACAGTAATCTGTACATGAAACAGGTGGGAAATGTCTATTATGATTCCAGAAAAAATATAACTTGATTGACTATAAAAACTAGAGAAATCTAGAGAATGCAGTAAGCATTAATATTGGTATAGAATCAACAGGTTTATACATACTTTGTTGTACACAATCCTTCATATCTAGTATCAATCTGAATTATACCTGTACCACTTGGAAATAAAACTCATTTGAAGTAGGAAACAAATGGTCATGCATAGACACACAGAAAGTCATGTAGACATAAAATTACTGCCAGACAGGCAAACAGTCATGCAGCCAGTCGTGTAGACAAGACAAATGAACAGATGAAAGGTAGTGCAGACAGACTAAAAAGGTCAGAGAGACAGACACACAAACTGACAAGACAAATAAATGGTCTGCAAGAAAGACCGACAAGAAAAATGGACTGCCAGGAAGACATGCTGGCAGGCAAATGGTCAACCAGAAAGACAAACATTCAGGCTGTTTTGCAAATGGTCATCATGACTGACAAAGTGAGTCTGACAGATTGAATTGGCAGAGAAAGACAAATAGCTTAGGAAAGACAAATTGTAAGTCAGAAAGACAAACACTTGGGCAGACATATCTATGGTCTGAGACTGGCAAACAGTCAGAAAGACAAAAGTTTGACCTACACAATCAAAATTAATGGTCAGTCTCAGGCAAATAGATATAGTAAAGGGGAGGCAAATAGCATTCAGACAGACAAACGGACAGACAGATAAAAGGTCAGACATACAAAAGCAATGGTTCAAACATGGAAATGGAACAACTGATGAAAGGTCAGACAAAAGATCAGACAGACAAACACTGTTCAGACTAAAGCAGCCAGTCACATATCTGAAGCACCTGAGTAGCTGTGCAATAAGCCACTGATAATGCCTGGACATTAAAAATGTGGCATGATTAAAAAAACATATGACTGTTGAAAGGTCAGAGAAAAGAGCAGACAGATACAGTTCAGACTAAAGCAGTCATTCAAATACCTGAAGCACCAGAGCATTCAAATACCTGAAGCACCTGAGTAACTGTACATAAACCACTGATAAATAAACCCTGGACATTAAACATGTGGCACAAGTAAGAAAACATATGAGCTAACCTACTGAGGAAGGAATTTCATTCACTTTCTGTTAGAATAAACTCACCACCGGGAGATTGTGTGATGTTATCAAAATCTATCCTGAAGATTACTATGAAATAGTTCTATAATTAAGATACCAGTATAGATTGAAGTGGCTGTTGAATATTTTATGGCATTTTATCAACTATTTGTAATTGTATATATATACCAGGGATTTTTCAGAACTCTTTTTCTGAAATAATTGGCATTTTGAATAAAGTCTGGCAAATGTTGCTTTTCTGTATAAACAGTGACTTAAAACTTTAATAGTTTAACATTCTTGTTCAAGAATCAGTAGTATTCAACTATTGATTTGTGGGTCAAAGTTGTAAAGAGATTTTAAAAACTGATTGTTAAAACACACCTAAGATTCTTTGAACCAAAATAAATTTTAACTAGCAAATCTAATTCATCTCAACGACCCAGAACATCAGACCATCCACACAGTTCTGTTGCATGTAGATCAATCATTTTATCCTTGCAATCTATACACCTGTGTGAAAGCAATAACTGAATGGCAACATGGACCAATCTTAATCTTTAATTAACGACTAGAGGCAATTAGTGGAGAGACCTTAATTAATAATTGAGTAGATTCATTAAGATCAAATTAAAGACCCCAAATTTTTACCATGGCAACTATCATAAAATAATCTTCATGTTAATTTAATGCCCTGAAATTATTTGTGAATTATTTACCTTACATGCATATTTTTCTTCTGTATCCTTAACAGCAAGGTTTTGCCAGACGGAGGACCAAGTGGCCGCCTTGAATAAAATTTTGTTTAAGTTTGTACCTAATATTGCCTGATACGGTCTGCCAGTTACTCAATGTTGTTAACCATATGGCATGAACCATTTTGACAATCATTGTCTAAATCACCATGTTCAAATTTGGTCCAAGGGAGCCACGGTCAAATATGGTCAAAGGGTATCAGGGTCAACCATATCCAAAATTTGACCAAGGGTATCAGAGTCAACCATGTCCAAAATTTGACCAAGGGTATCAGAGTCAACCATATCCAAAATTTGACCAAGGGTATCAGAGTCAACCATGTCCAAAATTTGTCCAAGGGTATCAGGGTCAACCACATCCAAAATTTGACCAAGGGTATCAGAGTCAACCATATCCAAAATTTGACCAAGGGTATCAGAGTCAACCACATCCAAAATTTGTCCAAGGGTATCAGGGTCAACCTCATCCAAAATTTGTCTAATGGTATCAGGGTCAACCATGTCCAAATATATGTTGAAATATAGATCTTTGCTCTGAGTCACTATTTATTTAATATTTGGTGCTCTTAATTTAGTCATTTAAAAATGTATGTTTTCAAAATGTTTATGTATATTTCTTAGTAATAAACAACATAAATCAAGGTGATATACATCAATATTATTAACAGGTCCATTAAAGTCTGTTCTATATAAAACATATTACTTTTTGTCCATAAAACCATGTGTCATTCACCCATATAGCCTTGTTAAATTTATGTTTTATGTCCCTTTAATATGAAGGTAATAGCTCCCAATACATCAAAATCTAAAAGCTTTCAGTATTAATATGAACACATTTGTGATTAGAAAAACCTTTAGCAAATTTTGAGTAGTTTATCAATTATTCATTTGCCCCCACTGTTTCGGTGATAACCTTTTAGTGAAATACCGTCCACTTATATGTAGCTATATAATTTATCATTGTACAACCATTGGTATTCTGTCATAAATATGATAGTTGCTAGGTTAAAAGTGTCAAATAGGTTGAAAATGTTCATTGAATTAGGGGTTACACACTATTATTAAAATGTGTGAAATGAAATATTGACATTTAACTGCCAGCTACTGCTCAGGATATGAAGTGTTCAGCAGGCTGGGTTGTTATTAATTATTATCATAAAGTATGGCTGGAGCATTTCAGATTAATCTGAATGAAGCAAAAATGAAAAACAATTTTATAGAAACACAGATGAAGTTTTCATGCTTCAAAGTATGATTGCTCAAAGAAGATGTCCTTGAAATTTTGCAATATTTTCTCAGTTCTCCCAAAAAGTTGTTTGCCACAGTTATGACCATATACTCGTATATATATATATATAGGAGACATAATGATGTGTTAAATTGTGTTTAATGTGACAAAAACGATCCTGTGTTGGATATATCATATTCTTTTGGTTGATATTTTAATATTATGATAGACTAAATGTCTTGTAATCAGCATGAACACAGACTACATTTGTCAAAGATGGTGCCTGGTGGTGCAATGTCCCTGGGTAGATAGATACTTTTATTCCTCCAAATATATGAAGAGTATAACATAATGTACAACAATGCATCAGCATCAAATATTTACAACAAAAAATAACATATTTATACAGAATTTCTACAATACAGATACAAACGTATATCCAATTAAGCAAATATACACACAGTAACTTGCGTACCTGTACAACACAGTTTAATAATAACAGATCTAACAGAACAATACACAACCAATTGGTACATTGTAACATGATCATGTATTATTTATTACTCATAAATAAATCATTGATATAAAAGCTGATTAAAGTGACAAAATTCTATGGCTTTGTCTGGATAGTGTACCTTATAAATGATCAGGCAGGTCACAAAGTCCTGTCTAAATATATATCAACAACTCTTTTGCTGGATATATTTGTCTTCAAGCCAACATCAAATGAGAATGGTATTACTATGTACTTGAAAACTGATAAGTTTGTTGGGAAATATGAGTCATCTATTTAATTCCATATAGGGTCCCCAAGGGTTTAATAGCAATTGGACATCTGAGATTTTCCCATTGATGGGGGGAAATTAGAGGGGTGTTTGAACACCTTAATTGAAACTGGATACTTTAATACAGATGTTAAAGTCTAGATTTAAATGCTGGGAGGTATTGTTGTTCAATGGTGTATAACATCTTCTAACCTCACATCCAATCAACTAAGCATGCTATAATGATGTTAAAGTTTGACATAAATTACCTTTGTGTCAAATTGAAATTGGATATATACACTATACACATGATTTGAATACATTTCTTTCTGATCAAAATACTGAAATTGCTCATAAAAAGTTTTTGCGTAAACTATTTAATTGTTTTGACATCATTTTAAAGTCATGAATATTCAATTACCCTAACTATGGTTATATATACTATAGTTGCGTGATACATATGCATAACATAATCCATGACTTAGTCGTGACCATGTGGCTATTTGTTGTCACTGGTGGGCAATGAATGCCCTCATGATGCCAAACACCATAACCCTATTCTTTGCCACAAGATGCTTTGGTTGCATTCTATCATGGTTTATGTTATGCATTTGACCTGTACACTCTTTATAAGAGAAGCAAGCTGCTACAAATATATCATAACTTAAAAACAGATTTTCTGCCAATTAGGTAAAATTAATATTTGTGCGTATGTGTCTACATGTGACACACTCCACATGAATTAGGTCAATGAGGGCTTGTTTTCACTTGATAGTATGGAGCGCTCCTGTATATTAGGTCAATGTTCCTTTGCACATGACAAGGTGTTACACTCCACATACACTATTAGGTCAATGTAATGTTCCTTTATGCTTGACAATGTGTTGCACTCCACATACATTTGGTCAATGTAATGTTACTTTATACATGACAATGTGTTGCACTCCACATACATTTGGTCAATGTAATGTTAGTTTATACATGACAAAATGCTGCACTCCACATACATTTGGTCAATGTAATGTTTCTTTATACATGACAATGTGTTGCACTCTACATACATTTGGTTAATGTAATGTTACTTTATACATGACAATGTGTTGCACTCCACATACATTTGGTCAATGTAATGTTACTTTATACATGACAATGTGTTGCACTCCACATACATTTGGTCAATGTAATGTTACTTTATACATGACAATGTGTTGCACTCCACATACATTTGGTCAATGTAATGTTACTTTATACATGACAAAGTGTTGCACTCCACATACATTTGGTCAATGTAATGTTTCTTTATACATGACAAAGTGTTGCACTCCACATACATTTGGTCAATGTTATGTTCCTTAATGCTTGACAATGTGCTGCACTCCACATACATTTGGTCAATGTAATGTTACTTTATACATGACAAAGTGTTGCACTCCACATACATTTGGTCAATGTAATGTTTCTTTATACATGACAAAGTGTTGCATTCCACATAAATTTGGTCAATGTAATGTTTCTTTATACATGACAAAGTGTTGCACTCCACATACATTTGGTCAATGTAATGTTACTTTATACATGACAAAGTGTTGCACTCCACATACATTAGGTCAATGTAATGTTACTTTATACATGACAAAGTGTTGCACTCCACATACATTTGGTCAATGTAATGTTTCTTTATACATGACAATGTGTTGCACTCCACATACATTTGGTCAATGTAATGTTACTTTATACATGACAATGTGTTGCACTCCACATGCATTTGGTCAATGTAAGGCTTGTTTGCACCATGACAATTAATGTTTTGTGCAGTCCATATACTGGGTCAATATTATGCTTTTTGCACTTGATGTAATGCAAGTCATTAACAGACAGCCTGACAGGGTATGAGGAAACACGAACACATCTCAATATTACAGGATGGGCAACTGCGTGAAATAGGAACAATTTTTTTGCTGGCATATTTATTAGTTAAAATTTATTGTACAAAAAGAAGTAACGAAGCTAATATTTTAGATGATCTATGATACAAAAAGAATTAACGATTTTATAATCGTACCATGAAGATAACTGCTGAAACATGAAAACATCTTGTATTTAGAAGTTTTATGGTAACTGTGATTGATGTATTATAATGAGTTGTGTCATAAATGTGGTACTCACTATCCTATGTCATAATCTTCATGTCATTTATTTACTCACTGCTTTTGATAAACAACATTGATTTTTGCTGAAGCTTGAGAGAATGTGTTTTAAGATCATGATGCATGCCTGCTGGATACTGAGATTGGAAATGCTGTTGATTTTTTGCTGTTGGGTAATCTTTTTGCAATTTTTTGTTAAACTTAAAATCATGATAAATTAAAGCGTGAGATTTCCCATGGAAACTCACCATCCTTTGTTACTCAATGATATCATGGATTTGTTGCCATGCAATGATGAATGAAGGAATCCTAACCAATATCAAATAAAGCCGAGTATGAGAAAATAACACTGATTAAATTTTGGTGTTTTGTGTTTTCACTTTGTTCGACAAAAAAACATCATTGTGCATTAATGGTCCTGTGTACAATACAGTGGCGAATGGTTTGTTCAAGTATGGACCTTCGATAAAAGACTTTAAAAATGTCTCATGAATTCCTTTGTAGTATAATAATTCAGTTTTAAGTCATCAGAGTGCTCTAATGAACATTGTTATGTCGCAACTGCATACATACAATGAGTGCAATGGACAGGAAACTGTGAACCTTAATTGTCTCATGAAAGATAATGCTTTCTGTTAATTCTGGCATAATATACAATAATTGTTATGGCTGTGGTATAAGTTTGTTATTGCAGAATTATAATAAATTTTATGATTATAATTAAAATATTGTAGTAGTTGTACCGGTTCATGAATATGTTCAAGATAGTTTGTTCCCGTGATGAAGATGTTTTCTCATATTTCCATTAATTAGATAAAATGCAATCACCATAACCAATCTCAAATGATTATTAGTACAAATTGCATTTTAATTGCTCTAATTTGCATAGAAATGCTCTTCAATTAGGAGGAAGGATTATTGGGTGACATGGCAGGGATCATCGATTTAGGCTGACATGGTAGGGATCAGCGATTTTGTACCAATAAATCGGAGAACAAGTGTAGGAAATATGATCTTCTATACCATTGATTACTAATAGTGTTAATGTATTTTTCTGCCACATGTGAAGATTATGAGAACAGTCTACAAAGCTTGGGAGACTGACTCAATGCTGACTCATAATTTTCCTTATTGATTTTATTGCTCTAGTTTGTTCATGTGTTGCAGTATGTCTTTTAATCCTGTTTGAAGCTGTTTTTAATTTCATTCAGAGAAACACTTGCCTATCAACCCTGGAGGGAAATATATTGTACTTGTATTGAATCTTCACAAATGTTCAAATTTTGGTACCTATTTGAGTGAAGGAAGGGATGTCTCTGGACAGACTTCTGCCGGTTTTGTTTTCAGTTGGTGCCTATGCGAACGAGGGAAGCCCAGATGTCTCTCGACAGACTCGGGTGCCAGTCTTGTTGTTAGCTTCTTGTATAACGTAACAAGTCACACTCAACCAAGGCCCTGGTTTGGCACTCGCTGTTCTATCAAACCATATTGTACTCTGGTTCCTGCTTCAAGTTAAATGTAATGGAACAGCATTAACCTTGGTTTGGTACGCTGTTACGTAACCTTTTACTATAATGGTTACCATCGGAAAGACCTTGTGGCTTCCATAATTGGAATGACTTGTGTGTACAGTGTATAATGACTATTTTGGATCTTATGTGATATATTATTTAAGCTTACAGTTTCTCATCTCCAATTGAAGACTTACAAAGAATGCCCAAGGGCTTAATCTTGTATCTGCCTAGGTTTCTAAGGCTTAAAGCTTTGGTCATAAATAAGTAATCTCATTCATAGTCCATCTTTTGTCTTGTGGTATGATGCCATTAAGCTCTGACCTACCAATACAATGTACAAATAAAACCATTAACTGTATTCTTTCTAAATATGGCTCAGAACTCCTAGAGTATTCGGTATTGATAGCTTCAGGTCATAAAAGATTCCCTGCTTTATGTTGGAACTATTGACTTTCAGTAGAATATTAAGTTAAAGGATGACTTCTTGACAGATGATGTCAATACATATGGTGTATTCCTTTAATAGACTCTGCAATGTTGAGACTTCAGTGGAAAACTATAATGGGCTCAGTGCAAAACTATGGTTTCTGCATAAATTGATGTAGTTACCTAAGTTTTGCACAGAGCCCTGACATATCGTAAATGGCTTATGGATGAAAATGAGGTAACAAATTTAGCCCCAAACCAGTATACATTACTTCATTCAAATATCATCATTTAAATATCGTATTTCTGTGATTAGAACTTCAAACATTTAATATAATCAAATCATCCTCATCACCATCGTAATTGGATAGGAACACCCTGTGCTTAAACAACATGAAATATTTTGAAATCATGCTCAGTTAAAGCTTTGTTAGTGCCTCAGTGCTTAGTAATAATGTATGCCTTTATTAAACGGCAGTTGTATGCCTAAAACATGTTTGTTTCAATTGAATTACACAGCATCAACCTCTGTAGAGTATCACCCTATGGTTACTTAAAGCTGCAAATATTGGCTGTTGTTTAAATGATGCTGCTCTGCAGATGCAGGTTGTAACATTAATATAAAAAATCAAGATCTGTTTAGGGAAAATTTGAATGTGAAAATGTTATGGCTGCTCAGTAGAGGTTGTACTGTATTACTCTCAGTTTATTGTATACTGTGTGTTTGATTCTAAATCATCAATTATTTGTGAATACAGGAGTATATATTTATTGACTACAAGCTGGTAATACGAACTTAAGTCATATGCATCAGTTGTTTATATAGTTTTCTTGCCCATGCACGTGGAACTAATTGTGTCAGCTGGAACCCTGCATCAGGGAGAGATTTGGTATGCCAGGAAACATGTATGGCAGAATAGATCCTGCTGGTACCATGCTGGTACCCAATACTCAGACATAATTCACTGATGGAAAATCATAATGTGCATATTGTTCAATTATAGTTAATTGGTATAGAAGTGAGTCACCTGTATGCTCTGTCATAACATGTGCACCTGTTATAATGCTGGCTGATCATGAAAGACGAACACACCCTGTTGGTAGTAACTTAGGTGGCAACTCAGGACTCTCCTGAGAACCCAATAGTGCCAAAACAAGCAATTAAGCAAGATATTAAATAAAATGCACATGCCAAACAGCATTTGAATATTGAGACATCTCAATATTACTGATATGATTGAATCAAAGCACACAGACTGTGGCTGCTGGGAATAGTTATATATATGACAATGGTCATTTATACATGTATATATATGACAATGGTCATTAATACATGCAGTCATTCCCCTGCGAAAAGGACCATGGTCGACCATTGTTAACCATGGTTTGTTTCGCAGGGGTTACTTCAGTAGCATGTCAGCCAGCCTGAAGTTATACTTGCCTACTATCATTTCAGTCTCTGTTTCTGCTGACTCTCATAAACCTAATTGTCCTGGTATGGTTTGTCTCTTAGTTCTTGTTTATTTGCTGAAAACAGTTTGTTAGCCTCTAGGGAATCAATAGAATATTTGTCATCGGTCGGGCTGGGAATAGGTCTGTTATTCGTTGACCATTGATTGAATAATGTCATTATGTGATTTGTACCACATGTGTGGAGATCGTGGTTTGTGTTTCGGTGTCCCAGAAATAATGGTGACAAATGTAATGATGGTGTGTTTTGGTTACAATGGATGATGTCTCATTGATTATATTTTAGTCAATGAATATATTGTTGTTGAACACTGTTGACACAGTACAGCACATTTATCTGAATATTTTTTTGTTTTCTGTTATGGGAGAACTTTGACATAGAGCACATTTGTCTGAATATTTTGTCTGTTGAGGGTGAACTTTTTCAAAGAGCACATTATGTTTTGACTATTTTGTCTGTTGAGGGTGAACTTTTTCAAAGAGCACATTATGTTTTGACTATTTTGTCTGTTGAGGGTGAACTTTTTCAAAGAGCACATTATGTTTTGACTATTTTGTCTGTTGAGGGAGAACTTTGACATAGAGCACATTATGTTTTGACTATTTTGTCTGTTGAGGGAGAACTTTGACATAGAGCACATTTGTCTTGATACTTTTGTCTGTTGAGGGGGAACTTTGTCAAAGAGCGCATTTGTCTTGAATATTTTGTTTTTTGAGGGGGAACTTTTTCAAAGAGCACATTTGTCTTAAATATTTTGTCTGTTGAGGGGGAACTTTTTCAAAGAGCGCATTTGTCTTGAATAGTTTGCATGTTTTACTGCTTTAAAAATAGTGAGAATCAAAATTAATGCTGCTCAGATGTAATTGCATATCTTACAAATAAGAGCAAAATTAAAACTATTTTAATGTTCTAAATCAACTTCAAGTGTTGAAATTATCTCTAATAAATGCTTATGCTCTTATTTTTGTTTTGATGTACTAAATCCTTCAATGATTGCTCTGAGTGACTACCATGGTAAGAATTATTTGTTTTATTGTTTTTAATTACATAGACTCTTGAACATTATAACTTTGATTAAAATTTATATGATACAGATGTGTGCACTTTATACATTTGATAACGATTTTATGCTTGTTTACATAGAAGGGGTTAATGGGAGTGAAATAATATGCTGGGAATATATAATGTTGTTTGGAACATGCATATTTGTGTCAAGGGGACATGTACTTCGAATCGTGCTTGAGTCACACTGGTTAATGGCTTTTTCATTGTCACCTTAGTAGAGGCCATGACCGAATTGTTTCATTGAGATCTCATGTTTGTGACAGAACAAATTACCCAACTCTTAGTGTTGCCTCTTTGAATAGGACCCTCTTACATTAATTACATTAATTACAATAATGTCATTAAAATTAAAAAGTTGAGTTAAATACTGATTTTTAATTAAAAGCAACAGGTAGTCTTAATTTAAACTGGAATCACTGAAACTCAATGTGACATGTTTTTGAAAATATTTAATGGTCACATGTTCTTCTAAACACTTTCTTGAGTAAGTCTCGAACAGTCTGCAAATGTGCTTCTGTAAAAAGTTTCTCTCTTACTAGATGCAATTACATAGCTAATTGTTTCTGCAAATAATAATGCTCTTAAATTAGTATATAACATAAACTAATTAATTAGCAATCTCGTTATACATATTGATATGATATTCTGTTTTCAAGGTTATTTGTAGGATGTCCTAATAAATGTGATATTAGCTTATTTCTGATGATACCAGTGGCCCTCAGTAAATGTGTAGACATAGCAGATGAATTTTATGCCTCGCTGGCGACTCATGGGAATTTTAATCTGCTCCAAGTTTAATGCCACATATCTAGTATATTCATGCTGATTTAGCAGTATATTGTTTTTATGTCATATGGATCTCAATTATTCAGGAATTTTGAGAATTAATGGCATTTTAACGGAAGTTCTTAGTATGGAACCTGCAGGGAGTATTAATTGGTACCAGTATGTCTTTGCTGCTTGCTGGGTAATGTCATTCCTTAAAGTACACACTAGTTTGCCCGATAAATGAAAGGGTTAATGAGTCCAGTCCATAATTCAAGTCCAGCTTTGCTGGATTGCGTAATAGGAATATATTAATTGGTTAGCTAGCTGAAAATGTCAGGGTAACGTACTAATGTCATTTCTTAAAGTACACAATATTGCATGCAAGGGTTTATGTCCACTGGCATCCAGATAGGAATCCTATTTTATATGATGATTTGAAAAGGCAAAACAAACCTTGGGCTTTTGGTTGCCTTTCGATTGTGTGTGGGCATTGAGCACTCTGTGTAGTTCTGTTGTTGTTTTGCTGCTTTCTGTGCGCGGCTGGTTAGGTTGAGTGCTGCCTTCCCTGTCCGATTTCCTCATACTGATATTGTACCATCAATCTGTGCCCCCCCCCCCCCCCCTGTAATTGTGGTAGGAATTGTCTCAGTTTGGATACATCTAGACTGTTTTATGATCGCTCCAATAAAGCCAAGAATAGAACAACACCCGGACAGACATGTTTCATGTTGATCAAAAACATAAAATCTGACCTTTCTGTAATGAAGACACATTTCATTAAATTATTGATTAATAGATTGTTTGTTAGGTAAGATAATGATTTCCTATGGGTGCCGGGCACTTCATGGTTGCAGATATTGCCAAAGTACAGTTGCATGTCTATACAATTAGCTGGTTACAGAGTCGGCTGCTGCAGTCAATTAATGTGCTTCAATGTTACCAGACTGAAACGTTAGGGATGTTTAACCACTTGTGCACTAGTCTTCATTGCACAGTGCAGTTTAATTCCAATTTGTCATGCAAACCTTTCTGGATATATATAACGCAAGCTCTGTGAGACAGAGAAATTGCTGACTGTTGATTAAATATTTTATTTTTACTTCAAAAACAGTTGCGGATAGTTTGTAATGTCAAGTACATATCAAGGGCTTAGTGCAAAACTTTGGTACCTGCATCTATATACTGATGTAGTTATCATAGTTTTTCACCAAGCCCTCAATATATACAATATAATAACCAGTAACTGTTAATGAAATTAATGTTCATAAATCATGCAGTAATATAGAAGCAAATCTTGATTGTCGTCTAGATAACACTTGATAGTCTAGTACTGTTATTGATAGTTTAGTATATATTTACTGATAATCAAATGAATGATTTTGATAATTTAGTTGTATTTTTGATTATCTAGTATATAATTGGTTATTTAGTAATCTTTAATAATGAACCAGTAATAAATGCAGATAAAACAGTAATTATTGTTCATTATCTAGTAAATTTGCTGATAAACCAGTAATTATTGTTCATTATCTAGTAATATTGCTGATAAACCATTAACTATTGTTCATAATTTAGTAAATGCTGATAAACCAGTAATTATTGTTCATTATCTAGTAATATTGCTGATAAACCATTAACTATTGTTCATAATCTAGTAAATGCTGATAGACCAGTAATTATTGTTCATTATTTTTAATATTGCTGATAAATTAGTCATTATTATCGAAAATCTAGCATAATTAACATCTTTGATAAACCAGAAACATTGTTCAAAACAACAGAAACAATTATTTTAAACTTGGGAGTTCCTCATTGCTTTTAAGGCATCAATGGTTCATTCAAAACTAAAAAACAAATTGAATGTTTTCTTCATTTGCTTGATGGTTGAGCCTAGACAGTCTTTAATGGACTCCAGATTCCCTGAACAATTTCGTCCTTTCATCCAAATGTTCCAACATAATGATATAATGCAATTTACTGTTTATTACTGGAAGGACCATTATTGTCTGTATTTGGTTCTAACTGTGTTAATGTTAGACCATCATACCAGATTCTCTCAGAATATGGGGTAATTATCTTTGTGTAGGCTGTAGCTGTTATGGTCAGTTGGTATGCAAATCTGGCAGTCAGTTAGATGTTGATAATGACCTCAGTAATTACCATAGTGATGTATGAAAATCTGTCCCTTGCAATCAGTGCCTGGAAGGACAAGGTGAGTTGTTAAGGCAATCAAGTCGGACAACCGCTGTGTACTCATGGGAAATTGGCTGTGAACACATGACAAATGGGTGTGATGAATCTACAGTAGAGCTGTCAGTGGACCTAATATTATCAAGAAAGAAAAATGGTCCTGATTCAGCTTTGCCTTAAAAGTTTAACAGGGATTGTTGGTTTTGTATGCATTGGATTGAATAATTCTCAGTAATATTCAGTAAAAATGATGATGCCTCTATAATATCCATCTTCAAGCCAGTATGGAACACTTCAACAGTCATTGGTTTTTAAGGGTTTATTAAGTGAAGATTTTCTTTGGTTTAACAATACATTATTTAGAAATGTGGAATTTAGATTCCTCCGAAAATGTAGAATTTGCAAGGGTTGAGGGCTCTGGTTTGAGTACCAGATGTTGGTCCATCATTAACTTAACTATTGTAATTAGTCTTCATTGGTTTCTGCTGCTTGCCTATTGGAGGTAACAGTAATTGTTTAATTAAATCTGCTTGCAGACGATAATGCCGACTGGGATGCAGTCTGTGTGCACAGTTTTGATTGCTGTCTGATTTGGGGTATTCTAACATGCATGTATTTGCCCAGCAGCTGCTTGCTTGCAGCTAATTCGAAGCCAAGAATCGATCTTGACCGACTTGCCTCTGCAATTGACTTTGTAAAGCACTTATGCTTACATTATAATAATTATGTAAATAATGGTGGAAAATTAAGTTCACCGGACTGACAAGCCACTATCCCTGTATACTAGTGACTACTAGTCTGTATCTATACATAAAGCTGCACCAAATGAGCTAGTCAGGTGCCTACTATTAGTCAGTCTCGGCCATCATCTCGTCTTATTCTAAATGAAAGTGCAGTTGCCCTCATGCTGTATGTAATTGCTACATTATTAGTTGACTGATGTTTTACATTGTATATTCAGACATAGCTGCACCAATCAGAGACATGGAGAGACTCATAGAGACACTAATCTATCCCATGTAGTTTTCATCTGACAATATCTTCTTCTGTAACACTAAATTATCCTCTACCTAAATTACTATAATTGATTTCTTGTAGTCCAGGGGATATCTGACAATGAATGTATGAATCATAATGTGACAGATTCCTGATCTTGTGGTTTTCTGGAGAAAATTGTTAAAGGCTGCTATACTGATATTGATTAGACATTGAACATTTGTGTCCCCTAATAACAGATTGCGTACCCCACTATTGTCCCTTAAGGGATCACTCAAGGTCGACCCTTAATTGTGAATGAAGCAAATTGATGCCTTTGTCTGCTTAACAGATTATTAATAGCTCATAACAGCTTGCTTGACAATTTTGGTTTTAATTAAGACATTGAAAAAAATGCAAGGTCGGCTTGAGTTTGGAGTTTGGAAATTTGATACCTGCTTGCATATTTGGTTATTTCACAATGGGTTATTAAAAATGGAGGGTAAAAAGTGGCTTTCACTTGGATTGAAGGATGCCCACTAAACAAGCCATATCTTATCATATGAATTGTCCGCATTTGAATTACTATTGTATTACAAACTCACATATTCAGAAACTTAAGAATTGAGATGCTGAGGTGTAACTTATGCACTTAAAATTTAAATTGTTGTCTTTTCACCCTTCACCATATGGTTTATGCAGCAATAGGGTCTCACTAGATAGACATTCTGTAGACAAAGTTCTCAATATTATTTGACTAGTAAAGTCCACACAAAACCTTTTGTTTTTCATCTTTCTTTTGAATTATAACCATGGGAGATGCCCAACTACTATGACCTTTCATTCATCAGCACAGCAATTGTCTTTTCCTGTAATAGCTCTTTGTAGAAGTGAAACATGAAATTTTGTATCAAACTTTGTGGAGGTAATATTAACATGGAGAAAATATAGTTTAGTAGAAATGGTTTAAAAATGGTTCCAAAATATTGCTGCTGAAATTTAAAGCGACTTTTCCCACTGTGAGATTCTCCATCAGCGGGTTCGGACATTCATTGATACACTAAATGATACCAGGCATAATTATATCATTCCTTTTTGCACAAAATCATGTTTGCAACCTTCAGCAGTTTACAGATTTAGAAGGCTAGAAATTTGGGCAAAGCTCATACTTATTTTTTTTCTTACATTTGAGACTTCTGTGAGGAATTTAATTCTCTTAGGTTACATTTAGCATGACAATGTATTTATCATTGTGTCTGTGCATGATGAATTTCCTAGTGTCATCAGCTTGCACACTAGCTCTGCAGCTGTGTTGTTATGAAAAACAAGCTGATTGGTTGATTTAAAATGGTTTGTCAATTAGATAAGGGTTCAACTAGAATTGATGAATTTTATCATTTTTGTTTTCAAATTAGTGCCTTATTAGATTTTACTTTAAACATTCATGAAGGTGATCTTGTTACTGTTTCAATTTACTGAAAAATACATGTTTGTGATTCCTTCTGAGTCATGCAACATGAATCCAGTTGTCTTTTAGATATACTTGTAGTACTTCCTATACAAAAATGATCAGTTTTCCTTGTCTGACCCTGATTTAAATTGCCTGGTTCAGTTAAAAAAAGACAAAAGTCAATAATTGACATACTGTATATAGCATATTAAAGCTATAGTGTGCCCAGGATAACAAGAAAGGTGGTAAAAAGTGGCATTGTCCATATAGGTGGAAAAACAGTTCCATCCTAAAAATCTTAGAGAATAGGACTACAGTAGATGGCCGCTACTGCATTTAATTTTGAATTAGCTGTCCGTAACTAAATTTAAAATGTAGGTGCTGCATATTTAATTTCATGGCATTTAAAATCTAGGAGTTTATTTTTTATTTCCATTACTTATTTTAATACTGTTCGAAAACATATAATTTACAATTTTGTTTGGAAACTTTCTCTGTCAATTTATTAAATGTCTCATCTGTGTACATTTGTATATTGCTAGGCAACGAAGGCTGGTATCCATGTGAAATATTTCTATTTCTCCTGTATGAGTAAATATTGCTATCTTAACGTAGCGGACCCATAATGACGTTGCGTCGATGTCGGCCGATGTCGGTCAATGTCGGTAATCTACGTTAATTTCTAAACAAGAATATTATTTTATTTTTGCTCTGAATTTCACTTAATAGTTTAGTTTTAATTACTAATCGGTTCGTTTTATGTAATACCAACCGTTTATTTTAAAAAACAAAGTCGATTTGAGAGCTCCGCTTTGGGGATTCCCTGGAAACGGAAGAATAACAGATGCTAAAAATAGCACACTGCAGAACTCCGTCAACATGTAAACATGGATGTATCGAGAAAAATCTTGGATGTTTCGTCAAGTTTGCGCATATAAACTACCGTACAACGTGTCTTAAGTAATTGAAATGGACCAGAATAATACCGACAGCTGCTCAGTCGTAAATTGTCGTTGTGTTTGTCATTTGAAACCTGAAAAGCGCATCTCGTGAGCGACAGCCAACCTGCAAGTCTAGTTGACAATAGGAAAACAAACCTCCAGGAAGCGAAAGTTACACCATGCTTTGATATAAACAACCTACTTGGTACATGTATGTATACTTAGTATCACAGAAATGAGCATAATACTTAAATAACAGTCCTGATCAGTCGAAGTGTATCTTAATTCGGAAGAAACCTACATTTTGGATACTGTCATGTACAATGTAATCTGGTAGCCTTATGGTCACAGGAGTCGATGAGCCAGTTAAATAACGTCTTGGAATGCTTCAATGAGTACCACTACAGGGCAGCCTCTTAATTGTATTGCCCATCCTGCTACACTAGTTCATACTTGTGAGGTAGCCTCTTCACTTGTAAACATTGCCAATGTGATATAAAATATAATAAGGCATGTATTGAAGCATCACATTCATCACAGATGCAGCTTTTAATATCAGGTGTAAGTTAATTTACACCTTTCTTCCATGTTTGTTTACATTGAAATTAAAGTACATTCAAGACTATTGTTGTAACATATATTGCGTCATGTATGACGTCATGACCTGGAATAATAATTAATTGTCCAAGGGACACAATCCCTACACTTTTTAGAGGATAAGACGTCTTTTAGTTATCTCCCTTATTAATAATATCAATCGCCACTCTAAAACGTCATTATGACGTTCATTTGTGTCACGACGTTATACTTCCTGATACTAATTTATAAATATACATGTATCGTTATGCATATAAACTGAACTCTTCCATATTCATATTTCAGAGCTTGTGATACAGTGACGCCTGACGGAAAAAAATGCTGCGGTGCGCCGGAAGTAAAACCTTAAGACAGCTTCTGTGTATTTTTGAAACACAAGTTATGCTAGGATTGAAAGTCTTCACATAAACGAATTATGCAGCTTGGATTCAATGTGTTTATAATTACTCATACACAAAATTGACTTCCCAGTTATTTGGACAGCCAAGGAAAAAACGGGATTCCTTCTTTTTGTGTGTGCATGGTGGAACAGACAGTCTTAGTGTTGTTTTTAAATCCATGACAGTCACAAAACATGAAGTAAAACTTAACCTAGACAATAATAACGATGTACATAATGCCAAGGCAGACATTGATTTTCTGAAACAGCTTGTTGTATTATGTCCGAATTCGGAACTAGTGTCATGTAATTTTACTACCAATGCTGTAAACAATAACCTCAATTTAGAAAGTGTGAAGTCTGGTATGAGAAATTTTAGTTAGCAGAAAAGTAATGAAACTCCTTTATGTTAGAAGACAAATACATTTTCACAATTTTAACCCAGTTTTTCAAAGAAAATCCCAGGCAAATAGATTGTGAAAGTAGGGTTAATGGCAATATTCATTACCTGGATAGGGGGGGGGGGGGGGTATTGGGACCATTGATATCTCAAGCAATATAAAATAAAAAATACCTCATCACATATCTGAACATGTTATATATAAGGACAAAGTTTCAAATGCTTTTCACTTAACCATGACAATTTCCTAGTGTATGCCTGAAACGACAAAATACCAAAAATGTACATAACTTGGCGGTCAAATCTAGATCTATGCTGCAGTTGAGCCTAATAATGACTTTTCATACAATTAAATCATTGAATTATTTGTTACTTACCTATGTTGAATAAAGAGAACTGCAAAACAGAACCCAACACTGTTTTTTTTTGTAATTTCCTTTGTGCTTTTTATGATGCAACTTCAATTTATGCGACAGTATTTGTTGCACCCCAGATAGCATTTGCAGCTCTAAGTTTGTTAAGAACATACCGAGGGCTCGGTGCAAAACTATTGTAACTACATTGATTTATAGAGGCACATACCATAGTTTTGCGCTGAGCCCGCGACACATATTTTCATTAAGTTTATATTTCCTTACTATGAATCGGTTCAAGTGCATATCATGAACTATCTCTCATTAATTTTAAGTGAAATAAAGGGTCAAATTAAGACTTTTTAGCAAAAATTTGCAATTTTCGCATTAAGAACTGGTTGCCATGGCAACCATTGCATCATTTGATTTAAGACCTTTGGAAATTCATATGATGAAAATGTATGTATATATTACTTATACAAATCGACATTTTCAAATGAAATAGTAACACCTTTTTGAAAAATCATCAGGTTACCATTTCCCATGCTTTTTGACCAGTATCATAAGTGGGGGTGGGGGTCAAACAAAATGTTATATCTTGATAATTTCATGGTGAACCTATATTTCTTTTGGCTTAAATATATGCATTATGGTCTGATGAAAAATTTGGGGTGATTTAAAGTGCTATTTGTTCATTTATTTGATTTTTTTTAGGATTTTAGAAATCATATGTTTTGTAGACTAAAAAACAAATCTCGACGTTTTACAACTATGCTAGTAATATACATGTACATAGCTATCTTATATCTTATATATTACTTGTAATTGATATAGTTTTCATTGTATATGACTATTAGGCACATGTAAAGTTAATTTGTTTGAAAATTGAAATAAAATTGGATGATTTATTGTCTTTTTTGTCAGAATGGTCCTCCATTTTTTCATACAAATTGCAATATGGGAGGTGATCAGACCAAAAAAAAAAAATTTTCAAAACCTGTGGTTAGAATTTTTTTATATTTCACATTATGCTTCCTAAGTATTTTTAGCAATAAAAAATAGCAAATTGATCAATTTTAAAATTTTGTGTATTAGGGGCCCACTGCCTTAAATAAATAACTTGAAGCTCATCAAGCTGGTCTGATTTAGAATTTATATTCTCTAATATCGTATAGATCAATATGATGCCCGCATTTCAGCATGATATATTGCACTTGGTAAGCGATGGCGATAGCAAAACATTCACTTTATCTTTCAATTAGAATCAATGTTTGTTTATATTGGTTTATCTCAGCTTTGAAATGCAGCAGCTGGCATTGGCTTCTACAGGGACATTTAAATAGATTGCCAGCATGGAGCTAGCAACTATGGATATTGCTTGTTTAGTACATAATACTTTTGAATGTGTTGCACATCACATGCATCTAATATATATAATCATTGAAACATATAATTCTTAAGAGATTTGTGCTGCTTAGGTTTTCACATGTGATACATAAGTTTCATTTTGTGCTGTTTCCAGTTGTAACATTTGGGCTACCAGCTTATGTATTTCTAAGCTGCTAATATTAAGTTTTTGCAAGGGTAAGTGCTAAGTTACGCGTGTATGTGCTTTGTCACTCAGTGTGAACGTTTGTTTATTACCACAACAGTTGATGGTTTCATGACTAGTATTTTATATCTAATACTCCTGCTGGTCTGCACCTAGAGGTTTTTAATCCATTTGCAAAAAGTCCATATCTTTGTCCTTGATGTTCTGAGATTGTCCTGTTGTATGATATTGATTCCTACTCGGTACTCCAATGAAATGGGCAAATATTCAGGTTTCCTTCTTAGTAGTAATATATGGATTATAGTATGGTACTCAAATAAAATCAGCAAATGTTCAGACACCCCTCAAATTGGTATACTGTAATGATATCAACAATTTTTAGATCATCTCTTACAGTGGTAACAATATTTATTACAAATAATGGTACACTTAAAAAGCTAGAAGATTTGCAAAGCTGGGGATTTGAGGGCGGTTTACCCTATAATCTCCGGTGGGCAATTTACTAATTCCTCCGGGTTGTATTTTAAGTATTGTTGTATATTACATAGGGTCTCTTGTTTCACAGAATGTAAGTTTATCTGACATAATCATGTAACACAATGCTTAGGTCAAATATAATGGGGTCTTATATTCCTTCATTTTCGGTGACCCAGTTGCTAATGCTTGCATCTGTGCGGTATATGATGACAAGGTTAACAAACCTCTGAATAATTATCTCACACCTTTAAAGACATATGATATGCTGTATTGGGAATACTTAAGTTTTGATGATTATGAAAATTGTCATTCTAGCTGACTATACAAGTTTTAATTTACTGTATAACACTATTAAATGACCCCACCTCTGTGAAACCAGGTGTAATGAAATATCATGTAGTTACAATAAGATGGATTGCCACAGTGCTAATGGAATTGAATACCATTTATCTCATATTTACATTATACTTGAATGATTTGTTATCAACCTGTCTGTAAAAAAGAAATGAGGAAAGCGGACAAGGAATGCAGCACTCAACTTAACCAGCCGAGCACAGACAAAGTAACATCACAATACAACTATACTGAGCAATGCCCACACAACCCAAAGAACGATATGGCATAAATTTTATGGTACATGTAGGCAACTGAGAATGAGATGCAATATTTGATTATATAAGCAATTTGGACTCAGTGTCTTTAATTAAAATTACTTTGAATAACTAAATTGAATAGCATGCAATTGGTTTGAGGATTGGCAAACTTCATGTGTGGGTGATTAAAAATATTTTGCTATTATTGGAACTATTTTGTAATGAATAATTTAAGTGTATAATTAATAATTAACATTTATGTGGAGCTCTTGAGTGTGATATTGTTTGTATATATGCACCTGTATATGTTAGAAACTTGAACAACATGTTGCTGTAATAAAGTTGCTCTTGATGTAATAACAGTTAATTACTTGTGGTTTGTATTACTGGGTATGTTGGGTGTTACACCATAATGCTTTTGGCATTTTTGTTAAGGTGTAAAGGACTTGATTTCATTTCTTGAGCAATTATTGCATTGCTCACTGAGGATATGGCATAGGTTTATGTGTTCATTGCCTCACCAAGGGTATGGTGTAGCTTCTGGGTATGATTGCTCACTTAATGGATGTGTTATTTTCTTATTGATCCATGGTGATAAATGGTGATTGAATTGCTTTATGTATTCTTTATATATGACTTACTCCTGATGGAATGGGGTACTCACATGTTTTCAATAAAGTCAATCATGTTTCTTTAAGCCTGCAGATCATATATACCTGTGTTATGTAATAAGGAAATGTTATCCAAAGACATTGTATACAGCCATTATTAGTTTCTTTTTTGTCTGAATTAATGTTCTTGCTCAGGTGCTATTATGTCGGTGCTCTTGCTCTGAAAGAAGAAGCAATAATTATATTAATTGAATGGTACTTATATTGATATTTTTCACCTGTTTGATGGATAATAAGGTATCCAGGAATCACCTGCTGAAAGGCTGCACTCAGCAGGAAATTTTGAGCTTAGCATGAAAGGCACATAACGGAATATACCAAAAAGAAGAAAAAAAACATACTCAGACCATAAGCCTGGTGAAGGGCTTCTGTATTGATAATAGCATTTATTCCATTCAGTTCTGCTTAAATTGCATGATGATTTGGAGTTTTCATTTGACAGAGGAATCAGCATTTATAGCAAGCTCTGTGAAAAGTGTCAGTCCTTTAGTCCTGACTGACAGAAAATCCTGTATTTTGCTATTTAATTAGATTAAGAGGAGCGAACATTCAATCTGATGTGGTTAATTATTATTTGTTTATAGACTTCCTAGTACAATATTACATAGCTAAAGTTGTTATTCTTCTCTGTTTAACACAATTATTGATCTGGATGTACTGTAATATCTTAAATTAGATGATTGGCTTAAAATGAAGTCAGACAGTATTACTTTGGATACAGGTCACAGAGGGTTATTCGTCTGACTTTGATCTATTTACTGATAATTCTGGTATATGGAATGGTTTGCAACCTCTGTCCTCTTCAGTCAATGGATAAAAGATCTTTTGTCATTTCAATAATCGGGCTGTGTTGAACAATACTGATAAATTATATAATTAATTACATGGTTAACTCTTAATCATGATATTGCCAGGGTGGGCTATTTTTTATTCCCGACTTTATAATGTATTCAACATGGAATGATGTATTCCTTAGTGTTACAATAGTCCCGTATTGTTTACAAAATCATGTTCGAACAATGGGAGTTAAATTTAGAGACATTATTGTTGACGTCAAGTATGAATTTGGTAAATGGTTCAAAGTTAGCTTACAAACATTGGAAAAGAATCGTCATTGATCTTGACAGACTTAAAATTCTCAGTATGAACTATGGACTGACAACCGGGTATATTATTTTTCTGGAAATGAAAGTTATGGTAATGAATTACACAAATTGTTTCAACTTCATTAAACACCATTTGATTAAATTTTGCTCAAGCCCTCTGAGTTCCTATCAGGCTTAATCAATCAAGACATCTTGCCTTCAGAAAATGAGTGGCATTTAACTTTCAGGATCCCCTTGCATTGTCAATTGTTACATTATTTTGTAAGTCATAAGAAAGATAATGTAAATTTGACAAGAAAGGCAGCACCCAACAGAAGCAGCCAATCACAGACAACAGAAAATTGATATAAACAAAACTACAATTATATGCATAACAAAGAACTGAATGAGTAAATAACACCAAACTGCCAAACGACCCTTTCTCTTGCTTCTGCATGATTGTTATTATTAGCTTGACTTTTGTGAAAAAAAACGGTTAAGCTATTAATTGTGAAGGGATCATCTGCATGTGTATTAGTTGGTTAAGTTTATTGTCCAAGTCATTTTCTCAAAGACTATCAAAGGTATCCACTTGGAACTTAGCAACGTTATTCACCTTCATAATACAAGTCCATACTGATAACCCTGTGACCTATATTTATTGGGTTATTTGCCCTTAATTGTTGCTATTAAAAACGAGAAAGTCGAGCGCCCAGCACTCCTAGGCGTTGCTCTTACTTTATCCTAAACTGTTGACTATATTTTCTTACTCTGGTATATTTTCAGGTAACAACAATCCTGATAGAGCATCTAGCCAAGGTTACAGAGATTGACAATGATGGTCGGATTCCTTTACATCTTGCAGCGCAAGAGGGACACTTACCTGTCGTGAAAACATTAGTTGAACATGGTTCAAACGTCGACAAACGGTCACATGATGGGAAGACTGCACTAAGGTGTTCATCTATTGAAGGTCATAAAGAATGTGTAGACTATTTACTTACTGTTGGTGCCGATATTGACTACAAAGATGCCGACGGTAGATCAACAGTGTATGTGTTAGCTTTAGAAAATAAGTATGAAATTTCTGGATTATTACTTCAAAAAGGTGCAAAAGTTGATCAAGTTGACCATGAAGGTAGAACTGCCTTACATGTTGCGGCATGGCAAGGACATTTTGAAATTATTGAAGTGTTATGTCAGTTTGGTGCATCAGTAGACGCTGTTGATAATGACAATAGAACGTCCTTGCAATCAGCTGCTTGGCAAGGTCATGACAGGGTTGTGCAATACTTACTAGAGAGGGAAGCTAATGTAGACCATACATGTAACCAAGGTGCTACTGCTCTGTGTATCGCTGCTCAGGAAGGACATGATGACGTGGTCAGGGTATTACTGCAGTACCGTGCAAACCCGAACCATGCCGATCAGTTTGGCCGCACTCCAATGAAGGTGGCATTGAAAAGTGGCCATCTTAATGTGATAAAATTGTTAGAAGAATTTGGAGCCACTATTCCAGCACCTGGCCCAAAGAGTAGAAGTTCTTCATCTGCTTCCAGTGCTAGTAATGATACTAAGCCATCCGCCCAAGCTTCAAACACTCCAGGGTCGGGAACTGCAATATTAACTGTTAACTCTAGTGTAACTATATCATCTGGAGCACCTGCTGTGTTAAATGGTGTACATATAACAAGTTCACCTTCAGAATCTCCTGACTCGACTTTCGATCGTCGTAAATCAGTGCTTTCAAATAATTCTTCTAAGTCATCTAGTTACTTAACTAGTTCAACCAATCAGAGTTCTTTAAGTAGCGCGATGAGTTCGTCTCAAACTCATCCGACAGAAAGTGACTGTTTGACCTTTACCCAACAACTTCAACAGTGTTCAATGACTCGCAATCGATCACGTCCAATTAGCAGGATTTTATCACCCGTCAGTGAACCACAAAGTCCCGTGCAATCCCCTGTTGGTTCACCAGCGGTTGGACTTAATGAATTGCCTGACAATCGTTCAAAATTAGTACAAAGTACTGGTAGTATTAGCTCAAGACCATCGGCAAAGTATTCAAGTCTTAATAAAGATAAACTCTCATCGGCGACTATAAATATAACTATGAATCCATATAATGCCGACATTAGCGATGAGGAGGTATGGAAAATAAATCCCTGCCATCCAAATATAAGCTTAAAAAGTAGCATGCAACTTATAGATCAACAGAGACGAAAGACTCCTGACCAGTGTACCAAACCATTCATGGGACAGAGTGCCCTTGAAATGCGGTCACCAGAAACAAGAAGAAAGCGTAACGGTATCGTCACAAATCCTAATCACAAAGCTAAGGGAATTAATTCACTATCAAGTATGAAAAAAGTTTCTAGTCACGAAAATGGAAAAAGTGCCGGTAATCCAAACGGTGTATCCAATGGCAACAGTAGTACAGAATCACTTCAAAATGGTCATGGGCCGCCATCAGGTTCTATGGTTAATGGGAATGCAACTAAACCAGCTGTCAGGCCAAATGGACTTCCACTAAAAAAGGAGACACCACTGTAAGGGCAGGCAAGTTTATGTTGTATAGATGTTATTTGTTTGCACTAATTCACTCAGGGTGATAATTTCTCCGACTTATTGCTGGCTTAGACTGAGAAGGTCCAAAGTTCAAAATCAATATTTAGAAAAAAAAACAACAAGAAAAACTTACTGTCTGAAAAACCAATTTGGTCAACATGACATGTTTCAATTTTCATGAAATTTGGCTCATGAGAAGCGCCTTGTGATGCAAATTTTAAACATTGTATGAGTCTCATAAGGTGGTAAGTAGCACATAAGCCTTTCTCATTCTTGGCCAGCCATATAGTGAGGTCAGGCATTGTGATCTTGTGTTGGATGTCTTGATGAATGCTCTTGTTGTTCTTCACCATTGTTCAGATTTCAATGAAGCTTAACAAGCACATTTGCTATGAAGCCTAGTTGTGTATATTTTTAGGTATAAGTGATGAACCTTTAAGGGAGACTTTTATGTTTAAAAAAGGGGATGAGGGGGTATATTGCTTTGCTCATACATGGCTGTCTGTCAGTAAACCAAATGGTTTCCGTTTAATAACTCTAGAACACTTTGTCCTAGGATCTTCAAACTTTACATGGAGGTTGGCCATATTGACCCCTATTGATATTGAGTTCAGAAGGTAAAAGGTCAAGGTCATTATGACATTTACCATTTCTGACTATTGGGCTGTCATGGGGGCATACATGTTTTACAAATTTCTCTTGTTGAATCAACATTTCTAACACTTATAATGTTAATGTCAGTGTTACATTTAATTTCTTTGGTGCAACAAGGTTGTTTCTCACTGTGTGATAGTTTAAAGTAAGATAAACATAATGTTGCACAAAATGGATGAATCATGCTCCTTAATGCCAATTGGCAAGTAAAAATTATATGGATTGAGCTTTAGTCATATAAGATGCTTTATACTAATGTATTATTTATAAGCTCAAATTGATATGTCAAAAACTGGAGAAATTTAAAGTTTTAGAAGTCTCTCAGGCTTTTTAGGCTTGCCAAAACTTGATATGAGAATATATTGTCTTGCCGTTGCTATAAATTTAATTGATGCCATGATGGCATGAAAAACATGGTTGCTCTCACATTTGCATTAAATTTGCATACCCAGTAGTCAAGTACTTAGAGGCTGTCAAACATGAAGTGATGTGCAAATATCATGCCAGTTGTAGAAAACAATATGCAATAACCAGCATCCTGTAATGAAATTCACTTGTGTTGTGTATAATTTTACCCATGTCTGTAAGCATGTAATGTACCTTGAGACGTTATTCCTCCATTTCCCCCTGCCTTTTATGAAAATAATGTTTCAATATCCCACCCACTTTTGAATATAATGTTGCAGATAAGTTGCAGAGTCTGAAATTTCTATGTCTTTGATCTAAGTGCTAATCAATATCTTGTGTTTGAATGATATGCTAGACATCTCAACTGATACCAAATGTAAAACTTGGAATGATGTCATTTTAATGGAACAAGCAGTATTATCATGAGATTTGCACTTTGCATATCAGTAAATATCTTGCTACATTCATGGCATTCCTATTAGCTTTTTAATAATTCAGATGGTAAACATAAAGTACAGAACAACCTCTATAGAAAGAGGACTACCCTTTGGTCCTCACCTGCAAATATTGGCGGGTTTTCTGTAGTTATTACTCTAAAGGGGTTCAGTTCATTGTAAATATATAGTGACTTAGCATACAGTTCTTGTTATATTGAAGTTAAAGCACTTATCCAGTTGCCTTGGACAAGTATTAAGTGATTAAGGCTAATATTTTTCTGTGTAACCAGTATAATGCATTGAATATAACTAAAACTATTCAGTTTTGCCAATTCAGGCTAGTGCAAGTAGTTGAAAATTATAAATTTACAGACTGAATGATGCACATGGCATGGTAGTAGCAGTAAGGCACCAGTATGTGTTGTTAGTGTTTGTGTTCACTAAGTCTGTTGTTGCTCTCACTCCATACAGGTTTTATGTTTACCAAACAACACTGCTTCATAACTGACTGACATTCAGCTGCCAATCTAACAAGATATATTGAACATGCTAGCAGTATAAGTAATAAAACATTCATCAAGCACTGGAATACAAAGTGCCATTATTAATCAAACTTACTGCCGGTACTAAGTCTTGCTGATGATGGCAAACTTGTATAATATACCAGTGGGTATTGCTTATAGTTTGAGTAGGATGACCAGACAGTCTCAGTGGTTTTGGGGCAAAACAAATAAAAGTGCTTATGGGTTTCTTGACCCGAGGCTCTCTTATTTAGACACTCCCAGTATTTCTTTTCCTATTATATGGTCCTGTTTACTGAGTAATAACACACACAATTATAGTGTTAGTGGTTTTAAGGGCAAAACAAAATTGAAGTGCTGACTAGAGTATCCTGACCTTCCATCTACCTCTCATATTAAGGCACTCCCTCTATTACTTAGTCCTAAAATGGACCTGTGATATCCCATACATTAGTCCGAGTGGTTTTGGGGGGCAAGATGAATTAAAGTGCTTACTTGAGTTTATTGACCTCTATGGCTCTTTTTTTGGCACTCCTGCATTTCTAGCATGATCATGTACAGATCAGTTATGGGTTTTGGGCAAAAGAAATTGAAGTGCTTTGGTTTATTGACCTAAGCAGTAAGCTCTTTTATTTAGGCATTCCCGAGTATTAATTTAGTTACTTTACCTAATATGGTCCTGGCAAGCTCTTATTTTAGATGTTTCATATTGGCTGCTAATTTAATATCCCTGTATTGATTGTGGTCAATATAATGTATTTACACTGGAACTCTATTATAGACACAGTTGATGTGCTGCCATTTTGGGATAAGTTCAACCTTATTGATGTTGGGGTATTTTTGACTGCTATTATTGATTGCTGTCATGTTAATGGCCATTATTCTGAAGTTACCATAAATATTGCAATACACTTTGCTTTATTATCAAACCATTCCATATTGTAGAGTAGTAACTGTACATAAAGCATACCTGAGTCAGCATTAAATTGCCCTTTCGTTTGCCTTTTGTACCCTTTAAAATTATGGAGTAAAACAGCCAAACTGACTATTGTAGGTCACAATATAGTCTGCCCTTTTGTATTCTTCAAAATTAAGGAGCCATTGTTTAAAAAGCTCATGTATAACCAAAGGTGATATTGTCTTTCCTTTTGTACTCTTCAAAATTGATGAGTCTTGAATGCTTTCTTAGTTTATTACCTGCTGCAATGTGATCCCATAGGCCAATGTGAAAAAGTAACACAGATTTGTCAATTTAGCATTTTAGAGGAACTGGAAATTCACATAATAGACCAAATGGGATTAGACCAAATGGGATTAGACCAAATGGGAAGTCCCTATTTGAACAGCACAAAATAATAACCATTGTCTGCCCTTTTGCACCCTTCAAAATTAATGAGTTTGGAACAAGCAATATGTTTATACTCAAGGGCTGCATATTTAGACAATTCAAAAAGATAAAATTGTAGAAACAACATTAAGCCATAGTCATTTCAAAAGATAAAATTGCAGAAACAACATTTAGCCATAGTCATTTCAAAAGATAAAATTGCAGAAACAACATTAAGCCATAGTCATTTCAAAAGATAAAATTGCAGAAACAACATAAAGCCATAGTCATTTCAAAAGATAAAATTGCGGAAACAACATTTAGCCATTAAGTGTATTGCACAGAAGCACAAGGGTATGGGTTTAAAGTGGCTTTCCAGGGTCATGTTACTTTAGTATGCGATAAAAACCAACAAGGTAGAAGTGCTGATGCATTATCTAGCATGGAACACTGCTGGTAGAGTGTTTGTCCTTTATTGTTACAAGCCATATTATTAAACCTTAAAATATTTTGTATTTACATGTAATGGATGGATCCTCTTCAGAAATATATGGTGTAACTAAAATACCATTAGACTATTAAGTATTACTGTAACTATCTAATTTCATTTGTGTGTGTTGCTTATAATTTTGGGGTCTGAGTTGTTTTCCGTGTTTTCCAACAGTTTCAGCTCAAAAGCCTTTGCCAAACAACTGGGAGTGTTTTTGGTCTGGCTTAATGTCAAATACCAATCCATCATGAATCTGGTATAAGTTTTTTCCTACAGAGCTGTCTATTGCCTTTATAGTGAGTGACAAACTGTTAATTGTTAACACATTATCATTTAAATGAGAGCATTTTCATCGACCAATTTCTGGGGATGCCACCCAACTTCCTTCTTAAAAAAGATACGAGACAATCAGACAGGGATGGTAACACTCAATTTAACCAGCTGAATACAGAAAACGCAACAACCCAACACAAGCACTTGGAGAAATGCCCACAAACAACCCAAAGAAACGACCAAATGCCCAAGTCCCTGCCGCAAAAATGCAGGATGACTGGTTCCCACAAAAAATAACAAAAAAGGGTAATCCCAAGTGACCAAATAAAACGCAGCCAAGACCCAACCAACAATGATCTTGTTATGAAGGTTTTGCTGTACTTCTGATCACATACTGATTATTGTTTCTATTTTTCAGGGCTCCCGTTGTAAGACTCTTCTAGAACATAATTTCAACAAAAAGATCATGAAACCTTTGGGAAAACTCACCAAACTGTCCACTTCACTATTAATTACGCCGACCACCAGAGGATACTAGAGGACAAATCTTTGACTCCTTCGATTTTTATGTAGACTACCATTGAACAAGAGGACAAGTCTTCAGACTCCTTCGGTTTATTGTGGAAACCATCCAATGTATTTCAAGCCAATCGTGAAAAATTTGTGTTTGTAATCAGCATAACTAATTTAAGTGCTTTGGGGCTCAATACATGGTCCCTAAAAGTGTGAATCTGAAGTTAATTCTTAATTGGCAATCCTTTGTGTATATGATTTTTCATTAGGTGAATCTAAATAACCCCAGAATGTTGTCCTCAGCAAATTAGAATCTCTGATTAGGAAATTGGAACCATTTTGCAGACTTTCTTCATTAAATTCAAGGACGTTGTTTCAAATAAATTTGACATAGGAGACTCCTGTGTGTGCTGTAAGGATATGGTGTAACTACAAGAAAACACATGTTTATGGAAATGATAGATGTTAGATGTTTCTCAGACTTGTTGTGTAGATCCATGACAGCCAGATAAGAGATAGAAATAAGTAGGATATTTATATGCATATTTCCTGTTCCAATGTTCCAAGTTTGTTCGTGTGGTGAAGTATACTGGTAATTGCCAACTTTGATTGACGTCTGCGAGATTGTTAGGCTGATACCAAGATGTTTTATGCGCGTGTTCTACAATGATTTTAATGCATTTGTTTAATTAAATGTCCTTCGTAATTGTGATATTCTTTGTACCAATATTATGTACCTGTAAGTTAACGTCTGCTTTTTGTTATGAATGGTAATCACGTGTACTCAGTATATTGTAAACTTGTCCTGTCTGTTGGTTATTTGTTAACTTCAATGTTTTTACATTAAGTGCAAACAAATTGACCCGGTCCTCAAACTTCATACATGAATATATATTAAAAAAGGTAGATTATAGTGTGGATGAAAATCCAACACTACAGGAAAAATATATAACGTTTATGTTAACTAATGACAAGCCTTGTTATAGATGTTTGATTTATTTCACCTCTACCGGTTTCATAATATCTTCAGGAGGTTTAGTACGTTGTAAACATAGTAACGACGTCAATTATGTCAATATATAAAGGGACGTCACTCTTGTATTATATTGACAATGACGACGTCGTTACTTTGTCAAGAGCCTAGTTAATTTGTTTGCACTTTATCCATAGACTTGAACGTTTGTCTGGAACTTACATTGTGTCGTTGTATGTTGCTCCAAGTACAGTCAAGTCTGTTATCACCACATTTCAAGTAAAGTACTAGTCCGGACGAGGATTGGTGATTTTTCGCTTAACCTTGCTATATAGTATTAAGTTTTTTTTATTGTTGTTCTGTGTTGTCAAGGTATTGAAGGTCTCAAAACCGTTTGATGACACTCTGTCATCATTGGGGAACTTTTTTTATTTGGGGTTAAAGATGGCCTCCAAAATGGCGATTTTAACAATTAAATCCGGACTATAATTCCATATAACATTTGTACTACCGTCAAAATATAAGCACATGTATGCTTTAGTTGAAATGGAATAAACATGATTAATAAAGGAACTGTAAACATTAGCTGGGCTTCAAAAAAATACACATTTTCAACAGTTTATGTGTAATTTACGTGACCAAAATTATAACATACAAGAATAATCGGTATTAATAGCTGTTTAATGTTATATCAAACATGAACATTACTATAAAGGAGGTTTAAAGGAATGGTTAGTGATAAACAATGTACACAACATCGTTGCATGTAGAACAGTATGTGTAATATACGTTACCATAAAATTATTTATATGCAAAGTATGTTCTACTATGTTTTTCTATTCATTCTGGGGTATCAAACTGATATGATCAATGTTTTCTCTCGGTAGACATCTTTTAAAAATATTTGACATGTAATTGAACTTCTTACACAAAATGTGATTTACGTGACCATACGTTACCACACTTGTATAATGTAATATATGTTTCCATCAAAGTGTTTAAGTAATTTAAGTCTTGAATATTATACTCTTACTCATTCTAAATTTGAGTGAGATGATCGATACTTTATTACGATAGATCTGTTTTAAACTATCGCATAACAATACTTTACCTTGATTTCTTTTTGAAATACAAATATAGTGATTTACGCGACATTATGCAAAACTCCAATCTTCACTGTATAATTAAGAAGAATTAATCAAGAATGTCAACGACATCATATCAATAACAAACTTGATGTATATCGGAACTTCTTATAACTATAGTAAATAATATTTGTAAAACGTAACCGCATGTTTCATTTCCACATACATGTTTGACTATATACAGTATACTTGACGCAAATCACCACAGTTTGACTAGTTATTTGAATCAATATACTCGCATATCTGAACAAACGTTTTTTTATAATCATAATTTCGAGCGAAACTCACAGGAACATCACTACAGCTTGACAACATAATTTTCAAGCATCTAGCTGTTTAACAACACCTTAGGTTCGGGATTATTACAAGTGATATCCCCATACATGCACAAAATAATGTGCAGTACATTCGAGCACGGTAACATCTACAATGACCAGTTAGACATGACTGCACACTTGATCAGCTCGAGTCTGGTAGTAACATAGTCACATTGTCTGTTGTCATCATAAGTGCTTTCCTTCATAATTGCATCAACATTGACTGTAGGGTAGCCTAATGTGGTTGACCTGACTAGACTGTAATACATTTAGAGCAGTAATTCTTACATACATTTACCTATCTCTGATTTGGCGCTAGAAGATCTCTAATTATGACTGCATTCTGTAATGCTGTTTCTCTAATGTCAACTGAAGCGCGGTTTTTGACTAGGGAGTAAGTTGTTTGTAATACTTTAGAGGCAATATTACTATGTATAATCATATTTTAGTCAGTTTTCCCCTCATATGCGTAAGCAACCATATATTGTTAAAAACGTGTGCCTCGTCGTCAGATGTTTAGAGATCTTGGTGTAGTATCCTGATGTTCTTGTCCAATTTAATGGGTCTATGGTTTTGTGCAGTTACACCAAATCATGATGTAGTGCTTCATTTGACAGTGTTTGTACTTCTTACTGCTCAACAATTGTTTCTTGTTGCCATCTACAGTCATGGTTGCTTTTTGTTTGGTATATATAATTAGTAGCATGGTTATTGACAACAGATTAATTTACCTATGTATTTGTTTCGCCCTATTACCACGCGTCGCTTCCAAGTCAAATATAGTGCTTCAGTCGACATAAGAGAAACAGCATTACAAAATGAAGTCATATTTTAAACTCCAGATATTCTAGTGTCACATGCTTTGTTAAGTTGGGACACCACCTCTTCCTATTTATGGGTAGGTAAGGCTACTACTCTAAAAGTATTACGGTCCGGGTCTGCTCCGTTACATTTTGAAACCACGCTTGGTAACCGTACTGTGTGTCGATTTTGATACCATGACAAGAGATATGGAAATAGTGGTGATACTTCAACCGTCCACCAGCGTGTTTGGTGAACAAAGGTAGGGGAGTCGTCTGCTATCACGCCAAGAATTTCAAAATAACCCTAAATATGAGTCATTTTAATAGAATATAAAGCGGGCACACATACAGACAGTTATGTGGAAAAACTGTGGTAAAAGTAGAATCAGCAATGTCCTTCTGTCTAGTCATGATAGCTGACAATGTTACTATGGCATCGATATAAAACACTTGAACTGCCTTCTCGATAGCCATGTCGAAGGACGTTCGCCTATAATTATACCAAAGACGAAACAAAAATGGTGCCTACTGTAATTCCCTTGTTTGACGCAGAGCATTAAAGGAAATCTGGCTACTATTCTCTCATACCCTCGTGGCGATAAATAATACCAGTAATTAGATGTTGAGAATGATTGATGTAAGTTAGAAAACTTTTTACACAAAATGTGGTTGTGACAATAATATCTAACTCGAATTTAGTGTGTGCATGCATGTACTAGTATTCTATTGCTTATTATAATCTTAATACGAAGATGTATGTAAACGGCTACATGCTTGAAAATTACTAGTATCTAGTCAAACTGTGGAGATGTTTATGTGAGTATTTCTTGAAAGCATAATTATAATTTTAATCAATCTTGGCAGATATTGATTTTAATAGCTCGTCAAACCTTGTGTCAAGTCTATATGTAAACATGTACCGGTATGGGGAATAGAAACATGTGGTAATTGATTACAAATATTACTTACTGTTATAATAAGTTCAGACATACATCTAGTTTGTCATTATCATGATGTCATTGTTAAATTTAAAATATTGACAAACTGGATTGACACATCTTGATTATACAGTTAACTGTGAAGTTTTGCATTATGTCACGTAAATCACTATTTCAATCAGAAATCAATTTACCATAATGCTTTGTGATAGTTTGAAACAGATTTAGCGAAAGAAAACTTATAACACAGAATGAGTAAAAGTATAAAATTCCAGACTTAAATTGCTTAAATACTTTGACGGCATAATATATTACATAATAGTATGGAAAGTTCTATTTGGTAACATATGGTCACGTAAATCACAGTTTGATTAAGAAGTTAAATGACCTGCCCAATGTAAAAGATGTGTTCCAAGAGAAAACATCAATCATATCATGTTGATAACCCAGAACAAGCAGAAAACATAATAGTTCATACTTTGCATAAAAATGATTTAATTGTAACGTATATTACACATACTGTTCTACATGCAATGATGTCTTGGACATTGTTTTAGGTTGAATATACATTAGAGTTCATTAAAACCTACTTCATTGTAAGGTTCGTGTTTGATATCACATTAAACAGTTATTTGTACCGATTGTTCTTGTATTTTATCATTTTGGTCACGTAAATTACACATAAACAGTTGAAAATGTGTATTTTATTGAAAACCAAGCTAATTTATACAGTTCCTTTATAATTCATGTTTAAACCCTTTCAATATAAACACGCATGTGCTGATATTTTGACGGTAGTACAAATGTTCTATGAAATTATTGCCCGTATTTAATCGTTAAAATCGCCATTTCGGAGGCCATCTTTAACCCCAAATAAAAAAAGTTCCCCAATGATGACAGAGTGTCATCAAACGGTTTTGAGACCCTCAATATCTGGACAACTCAGAACAACAATAAAAAAAACTTAATACTATATAGCAAGGTTTAGGTAACTCTCGTCTGGACTATACGATAATTTCACAATTAGTGTATAAATGCAAGTTGTATTTGTTGCTTTTTTGGCTATTAAAAGTATCATTGCATTTCAAAGTGCATTTTGTATAACATAAACACTCGGTATGCTTTGTGTCTCTGTTTCCCACTTTATGCTGGAATTTGTGCAATGATGAATAATGATGCAGTTTTAGTCTATCTATTACATCATTCATATGGTCTATATTATATCTTATAGTAAAAATACATTATGTAAACATGTGCACATGCATGGCATTCCTTGGCTACATTTATAACATAGCTTTAATATCGGTACATGCTTACTACATGGAGTCTCAATTTTTGATCGTGGTTAGATTTTGTGGTTGATTTAACAAAGTCTAGGTGGTGTCAATTCTTATCTCAACAAAATCCTATTTTATTGCATGTAATCAAAAGCCATCTAATTACTTTGTGCATTAACAATTTGCGTTGACGTGTATCAAAGATTTAGGGCAAAAAACATCATACAAAATGTTCAGCATTTAATCTATTTATGATCTGTTACAAATTCATTTGAGTGGCATAGTATAATGATCAGCTTTCATGAAATGTATTTATGAAGATGATTTGCGTAGATTAATGCATACATTGTGTGCAGTATCGTGGTGAATCTGTCAGAATTCATGTCCCAGATCAATTAAGACGCAAGATTGGAAATTATTTCGTTTCAAATACAGCAAAAAAAAAAATCGGAAATAATTTGTTAATTTTAGGATATGATTCAGTATTATGCTGATTATGGATTGAGGCGAATTATTTAAAAAAATGCAGAATTTGCAATTTGTAATGCAGAATTTAAGTGCTAGATGTCCCATATTTCGTTGTTAATTGCATATCATCTTACAATGGATGGTTCTTAAGAGTGTTTTGAAGCTGTTTATGGCTCGTTTGAGTGAAGAGTTCTATAGCATGGTCTTCAGGTTTTTGTAAATCAATATCCCTATAATGAATTTTGAATTTGTTGTAACATTGATGAATCATGTGGTTTACTGTTCTGAATTTTAATGGTATCATCTGCAGTGTACAATTCTAAGAAATTATAGTCTTCATTTTGAGTGAAAAACATATGATGCTTTGTGAATTGATTTTTTGTAATAACAAATTTTGAAGTCCGATTGCTCATTTCCATAGAGAAATTCTATTAAATCAGCTTAACAACGTAGCTTTTATTATTAACATAAAAAAGAATAGCTATTAGATTGGCATACTTTGTTGACTGCTGTGCTACTGTTTTTATGTTGCATGAATTAATGAAATTGATTTTACTGGTAGATATTTAGACAGTCTGACATGAAAAGTTTACTGGAATGATGTGAATTCGGGGGACCTGCATTTATTGCCATATCAGCAGCGTACAGCGGAAATAGCAAATCATGAAAGGCACAAAAAACTGGCACATGAAAAAGAAAAATCCTGTTTTTCCCCCGAGAACTTTCTTGCTGCTTTTATTCATACATGTGTGTGAAGGGAATTTTGCATGCATTTCTTTCATATACCTGACTTGGTGCCAAAACTTTCTCATTAAAGTTATTTCAAGTTTCAACCTCAATATTTTCTACAATTAATTATTCTTTGAGTTAATCACCAGATATATGTATTTTCATATGCACTATAATTTGTGGACTAATTGGGTCTTAAATGATCGTAACTTGTCTGCTCTTTTAATACTTTGAACTAATTATAAAATAATTCTTGTAATACTCTTGACAGTAATTTTTACAAGGCTGCCAAAAAGTTTGATAACCTGAGTGCTATGAATGGCTAACAGAAGTAATTTGCATATACAAACCTTGCCAGCTTTTTAGCTTCCCGTAGCTTTGCAGTAATGCTGATGATTTCTTAACTATGTGATATCTACATCAAGTTATGAAAGTAAAAACTTGGCCTCATCTTGTTCATTCTCTAGAGATTGGTTGTTTTTCTGTTTGATGCATTTCGGCTGATGCATTCAGAAAAGTATGTGCACGTATGTGCACAGGTTTGATGCAATGTCAGGAATTACTGGGTACATGATTGTACAATACAACCTTTCTAGAGCAACACACTTTGGGAAATGCAAAACACAAAGTTGAGATATACTTAGTTTGACTCTTGCATGTACAGAGATTGTTACTCTTGAGAGTAAAGGAATAGTAAATGGTAAATATTGTCTTAAGTCAACTTAAAGCCACTGTATACATTTAACATAATAGGGAGGTGGTTTAGCCCGATTATAAATTACTTTTTAGGTCAAGGTCACAGTTATCTTTTATATGATACAACTTGAGCGGCTTACTTTCTCTTTTACAAATACATGTAGAGTAGTTATATCTTACATGATCAAATTCCTATCAGAAAAGTTCTCTTAGAACTTCTTGAAACATTTCCATACTAGATCTAACTGATCATTTAGCTAATACGGTTCTGTAATGTTCCCCAAGTTTATCATTGTGTTTTATTTGATGGAACTTGAGAAGAGAAACTGTTAGGTAATTTAGATTGTGTTGATCACTAGTATTGATACTGTAAAATCATTTAATTTTGAGGGGAGAAAATTTTGTGGTTTTGATAAAAAAGACCATTTCGATGGGATGTTAATTTGCGTATTTGCATTTCATGTAATAAATACAAGGGTCAAAATTGGTGTTCGATGGGATTTGATTTCCTCTCAGATTAAGGTGAACGAGGAAATGCTCAAAATTTGGCCAGCCACGAAAAATATTGATTTTACAGTAGGCTGTAAATGTAGGGAGAGGATTGGAAATGATGAGCTGCCAGAGATAATGTTTTTGTTCATGTATTTGTGACAATTTCATCGTGATTGCGCAATCATGCTCTTCATGGCTACATATAGGCTTGGATCTTTATTTAGATACGTCGTTATGGTAATGGCTTGACGAAGATAATGTCACAGGAAATCATCATCAGGAAATTGCTTGCATGCAATGTTTGCCATGCATTCAAACAATTCTCTGATAAGAGTAAAACAGTAAATTTTCATTGAAGTAGCAGTATTAATTCTGCTATAAATAGAGGATCTTGCATGAGTGCTCATTAGATGCTAGTTTTATTAAATGAGTTGACGATATTTTATGACACAAGGCATTGATGGAGAGTTTAATAACAGTTGTATGTTATCAACATAACTTCTTGATGTCGTTATATGTGTTTATCAAAGCATGGAGACATTTTAGCAATTTTTTATTCTTCCATTTTTGTAGAATTTCCTTGTTCGTAAGAGTTATGTTGCATGGCTATTTTGTTATAAATGCATGTCATTTGAAGTTATTTCCTGCTCATAATGTTCGTACATCTGGGGTAGGTACCGTGGATTCAATCCTTCTGAGCTGAGTTCGGACCGATGGGTGACCTATATTCTATTGACATATTGCAGTCAGTATCTGTCCCAATTTCTAACTCAACGATAACCAGGAACAAAATTCCAAACATATATGTCTGACATACGTGCACGTATGTTTCCTAACAAATTGCCCATATATGTCAAATATCTAGTTTCAAACAAATTGCCCATATATGTCAACTTTCTGTTTTCAAACAAATTGCCCATATATGTCAGATATCTGGTTTCAAACAAATTGCCCATATATGTCTGGTTGTCTTGTGTTTTATATGATCTACAGTTATATAATACAATAATCCGAGTATAAAATGACAAGGGCTACTTATATATACATATACCTGACAAAATAATGTAAGAGATATGATCGTCCATGGCAGATTTCATTGGTCTGTCAGATCATTTTGTCGGTATGATTGAGCCAAAAATGATATGTTCTGTCATGGCATCAATTTATGCACTGTAAGCAAAATGGTGTACAAAAATGTATAATGCTATAAAACAATATACAGTGTAATTTAACAGCTACAGTTTGACAACCTCTGTACAACACAACCAAAATTTGTGTGTATGTTTCCCAAAGGGTATTGCTCTAGAGATTTTGAGATTTTGTATAATACTTGTGTGAAAATTCAAATTTGCTTGTTGCTAAGTAGCAATAAACTTTTGTGTATATTTAAACTTTTGGCGCTTGTCAGGCCAACTATGATATGAGTTAGTTTCTGTCATCAAGTTTAGGCTGGTTGGTCAGTAGTCAGGCACTAGTGGTCATTTGTCAAAGTGGGTCCGGTTGGTCAGTAGTCGGACAAGATGCACTTTGACAAATGACCAGTAGTGCCTGACTACTGACCAACCAGGCTGGTGGCTGACATGTATGTAAACAATGGATAGTAATATTTCATCCTAGGAGCACAATCATGTTTGTGATAACTTGTACACATACTAGTATATCCTAGCACTCAGTCCATTCCAGACCTGCAGCAATACACTGGATATGCTCAACATATGGCTTGGAGAATTTGACACAAACCTGACCTTTTGATTAGCATAATTTAACAATCGATATCTTGTCTGTATTTATAACCTTGGTTGTATATTTTCATAGCCGGGAAGTATCTCGAAACGCTTGAGATGTTGATACAAACACAAATTTGAAATACCAATAAAGCATGATTTGCTTGCGGAAATTGATATATTCTATCCTAGTAATATGTTCATGCATAAAGGTTAAGATCAGGTCAAATTCGCCAAACTATACCATATATATAGTATGCATGGTATGGGGGAAATTTTAAAGTTTGTCTCTTTTTCTACCGGTGCCTCTGTTTGGCTTGACAAATGTGTTGGATTATTTGGTTGTCTTAAGTCCCCTGTTGATGACAAAACTTGCTGGTTGTTGGGTTTCTCCATACATGTATTGGCTGTCAAAAATAAAGATCTTCAGAAGTTTAAGGGTTATTGTGTTGTATGCTGCCATGGACTAGCTTCATTTGTTCTTCATAGTATCTGTGCTGTGAGGTGTTTAATGACCTAAAATTGAGACTGAGCAATTATGTAAAGTGATAGAAATGTATAATAAAAGTTAGAATTTTATGTATACACATTTATTCAACATCAGTTATTCATGCTGTCGTGCAAATGCCTTTAGTTTCTGTGTTATTGCCTGCATTATGGGTGTACCATTAATCAAACCAACTTGATGCATACAGTATGACACTGCACCAGGACTGGAAGTCAGAAATTGAAATGTGGCTATCTACTAGGAGACAGCAATCCTGTCTAGATGGACCATAACTGCAGGCCCATCAATATTAACAAGCAAACAATATGCATGTCCCTACAGTCCATTCAAAGTTAAATGATAATGGTTGTAAACATTAGTTTGTCCGCCAAGTAAACTTTGTTTACTGTGTGTACTGAGTTTACGGTAGTCCCTACTATTCTTTCGAATTGGATAGTTCCCTCATTATTATTACTTATTGAATCCACAGTACATAGTCCTATACTTTTATTTCTGTTCTCTATGTAATCTAACTTAGGTAAATTTATAATACAACCATGACAGTAATATAATTACTCCAGTAGATCTCAGATGTTATAGTCAGATCTTTCAATGGATGAAATATGAACAGTCTCGGTAGATTCAATTAAGCCTTTTAATATTCTTGTCTTTTCGTGTATTACTGTCAAATATCGGGTGATAAATTACCTGTAGAGAATACAATTTTATTTGAGAAGAGACTTTTATAGATGGCTCGTATAATGACTAATGGACCTCATAAATCTGAACTCTTTTCTTTTTCCCCCATAGTTGTCTCCATTTCAAGACTTATCAAATTATTTTTAATTATTTTTAATTATTTTTTTTCTATTGTATTACTTTGTTACATACCATTCTTGTTCCACCAGGGTATTTTTCATGTGACATAGTCTGGGAATTTGACTAACCACTGATTCATGAGGATTTTACATACATGATGAGACTATTATTGCCTTCAAATTCATGTTAAGGGAAGTAACTCAGCTTCATATTACTAATGTAGTTTTAACTTTGTTACCTCCCTTTCTGATTGAAGAAAACATTTTCTTAGAAGTGCCATTCCGTTTGTCTTACTGCTCTGTATGTTATCTTATAATAATGCTTGTTCAGATACCAGGAATTGATAAGAACAATTATTTTAATTAAACCTGGTTACCATTAGTAGGTCACATGCAATAAGGCATACACATTTAATTATATAGTATTAAAATAAGTCGTACATTTATCAGATTTTACATGTGCTTTGTAATTGCAATTAGTCATACAAGATGAATTTTATAGTATCCAAATAAGTCATGCAGTGATTTGGTTTATACGCTGTGCTAAAAGCAACATAACATTTTTGCCATTTTTTCGTATATTTTAATTTATTGATATTTAAGACCACCTGTACTTAAGGGACCTGACTTTCATTTATGGATCTGATAACAGGGTTGATTGTACTAATTGTGTATGTACTTTAAAGAATGATGTGTGATAAAGTTTATACATGTATTTGTTATTTTTAAAAGTACATGTATACATGAGACACTACATACAGTAGAACTTTGATGTGAACTTGGAAAAAAGTTGGAGGAATTCTGTGAAACTGTGTTTTGTATTCCAGGGTCGGTATTTATAAAGCATCTTAAGTGAAAACTTAGAATTTTATCAGCTAAATGGGAAAACTAATATTATCAATTATTTTCATTGTTTAGAAGCAATATGTCAAGAGCTACAGTAATCGCATAGAAAACATGGGTTATTTTTCATTTCTTGTGAAATATGGGCAGCTCAATATTTTAAATTAAGTCAAACTATTTAAGTTTTCACTTAAGATGCTTTTTGAATACCCCTTACATCATTAGTATACTGTATCCAAACTGAAGATCCTATTCTAGATAGGTTACTATGATGTTCGAGGGGAAGCTGTTTGCAATATTGAATTTCTACTGTACATAAAAACAGGTAACTGTATCATCGATAAAGAATAAAATGAGAAAAAATCAACAAAACAAATTGGTAAAATTCATATTTTTTCTAGAAAAAATACAAATTTTACAAAAATGTTTTTTTTTGTTTTTGTTTTTTGTTTGTTTGAATGATACAGTTACCTGTGTACAAAAATGCATGAAAGAAAGGATTGTTGATTGGTGTATAAGTGGTATAAGTATGTCAAATATACTGCTTCAATGTTGCCAGGCATGTGATTTTACAAGTGAGGAAACCCTTGTTGTATTATATGTATAGCTATACCAAACATTTGGTAGCCTTGATGTTGTATGATAGTTAAAGGTTATTTATTTCATGCTTACCGGTGGTTTACGGCGGAATAACGGTGGATTATTCCCCGATAATTTCACTGTTCATAATTTCACAGTTCATAATTTCACGGCAAACAGACTAGTTTTTAAAAATTCAATTTCCTCGCCGTCAAAAATAAAATAATAAGCACTTTCACTTGCTCTCTTACTCTTTAACAAATAACACAACATTATATATACATAAATGTAAAACAAATGGACGCAATTGAAGCCGTTGCCGAAGAACTATTTGATTGCAACTCGACGCGTGCATGGCGGGAAAACGATGTCACACAAAACATTTCAGGTAAATAGTGGAGTATTTCCATCAATTAAGCTATTTGAAGCATGAAATAAATAGAATATTAGTATTTTACCGTGTATGATCGTTTGATTATTCACCTCGTGAGCAGCTGACTTATATTTTCACTCGTGGCTACGCCACTCGTGAAAATATTACATCAGCTGCTCACTCGGTGAATTATCATCCGATCATACACGGAAAAATACAAATATCCTCTATGTAAAAGGCATTCAGCTTCATTGTTTATTTATGAAGATCCAAACACAGGTAACTGTATCGTTGAAAACGTAAAAAAACCAAGGAAAAAAAATTTTTTTTCTGGAAAATTTATATTTTTCTTTAGGTAAATAACCACTAAATACCTACGCAGACCAAATTCAGATACAGTCAAATAGTCCGTTAAAAAACTTTAAAGCGACTGGAAATGGGGGTATGTCTTGACAAATCAGCATCAGAATCATGAAATTGGTGTTAAATGCTTTGTATGCATGTATGTGATGTAGTGAAATGGTTTTATTCAGAAATATTTTGTATTCTGGCTTAAATATGAAAGTGAAAGTAAGGTTGGGGCTAACGGACAGTGAGTAAATCCGTACATGTGAGAAAATCCATTCGCCGCGTTTGACGAACCAAATTTTTCTTATATGATACATGACCCCCTACTTTTTTTTCATTTTCTTGAAGCTGGATCCTATTTCTATTGATTAAAAGATTTTGAGAGGGCCCCATGGACAAAAAGTTGACATTTTTTTTGACTGACCTAGGTCACTTTACATTGAGTTAAAGAACAACTTTATTTGGTGGTTTGTGACCTTTAGAAAAAAAGTATCAATTTTACCCCCAAAAAAATTCGTTTTTCAAATTGCCTTTATCAATAATACAGTTACCTGTGGATCCAAAAAGGTCAAGAAGCTAGTGGAATGGATTGACCTTAAAGTATTATTGTTAAGATGTATATGAAGTCTTTGTTGGAAGCAATGACTGTTGTTTTGTATATATCCATACTAGGCCCACATGCATCCATTTGAGGCCCACGTGGAAGATCGGGAAACTGAATGTGTCAGCCTCGTTAAATAAAGGTGTTACTAACTTACTTACTATGCTAGAATCCACATTATCATGACAATTTTACAGATTGAAGGCATGTTTCAGATTGAAGGCATGTTTTAACTGTTGGGGAAAATATCTGACATCTTATTGATAAGTGCAAAACAAAAATTTCAAATCGTTGAAAATATACATGTGTTTTGTCTTGAAATGGTTATAATTCACCAGTACTGTCATTTTGATATATTTGTTCCTATTTCTATGTGAAACAATTGTGCTTTTGGTCTTGTTTACAGAACTAGTATGCTATGTTTTATACAAGTGCTGTAAAATAGATGTGCTTAATTGGCTAATTGGTAGCTTTGTCAGTAATATTTGTGTAAGAATAAATGTATTGGACATTGTTATTTGCTTCGTGTAATTGGTGCAAAGCTCTCTACATGTTGTGCATGTATTTCATTTGATATGAAAATTGAAAATCTCTTAGGTAAGCATTTTTTAAAATGTTTTTTTTTTGTAAATGCAAATTGTTAGAGACACTGATTGAGGTGAGATGTGAGTGACTCAGTCCACCTTTGAGATATTGATTATTAATTATGTTAATAATATATAAATGATATATATATATATGTATGCTATAAGTGTGAGTAACATTGTATAGGAATATGTACAATGTATACAAGTATGATTCAGTGTTGTGCTATTGTTAGTTCACTGTCTGGTTTTAAGAGATATTTCGTATTTAATTTTTTTTTCGTTTCATACAAGTTACTATGTTGCAAAGCCACGATTAAAAGTTTTTAAAACCGAAATTTGTTGTTGATATTTATTTTGGTTTGTGTGATGGGATGGAATTATAGAAAGTATGAAGATTGATTCCAGTTTACCTGAAGGTCCAGTCACAACAAAATGTGTGTGCTTTTAGCAGTTATGTCTTTGGAAGGCTACTGTCCCCAGAGTTTTCTGTAAATGTGGGTAGTATCAACACGGGTTGCATACATGGTTGTGTCTTTCCTAGAGTAACATTACATGTTGCATACAAGTGAAGGTGTTCCTCCCATCAATATGATATTTTTTAGAAACCCATGAAAACAAACATACACTTAAACGAATTTCTAATTGGCCACCCTAAAAAATATTATATCATCTGTTATATTATATCAATAAATCTTAGGCTGTGCTATTTGTTCATTCCATCACTAATCTATCGATTTCCGGAAAGAAATGGCGTATTCATGTACAAAATCATCCATGCGTAACGGTTGGTGCGAAATTGCTTTTTTGCACGTTGGCCTCGCACACAGCTTGGAATAGTATGATAATCGTATTTGGTATGAATTTGTACCTTGTTGATTGACTTTTTTTAAAATACTATAATTTGTAAGAATGAGCCATGTGGAACGATCTCATGACGAATTTCTGATTGGCCACGTGTTTTTACAAATTAATTAAAAAAAAATGCTTTTAGAAGAATACAAATTATCAAAACACCGATACTGTCCAATTTTATTGATAGAAAATATGTTTCTCCCAGTAATTCGAGCTCAACCTCACGTTATTATAATTTTCGCTTTTTTTCAAATGACGTTTTGACGTACATGTCTGGTTTTTGGTGCTGGAATTCGTCATTCTAACGGCCTCAGCGCGCCCCATATAACTTATTCTCGCCGGCATCCGTGCTTTTCATTAAGCCAATTGACAGAGAATACATTTTGACTAATTTCAAAAATCAAACATGTCGGGCACGTGAACCACGTGCACGTTAGGCATTTTGCACTAACTGTTCCGCATGGATGATTTTATACATGCATGCGTAATTTATTTCTTGAAATCGATAGATAAATGCATGGAATGAAAATAACCACAATTTTAGAACTATGGATTGAATGTATCGCATAATATAATATTTCATTGAGTGGCCAATTAGAAATTCGTGTATATATGATTAGCATTGTATTTCACATGTAAATGATGGATGGAATACCTTAAGTTACAAGCACTTGAATGTAGTCTGGTTCCCTGTCGTACTATATAATAGTATTTTAGTAGTGATCGAGGGGAGGTAATCCAGACTAACCTGAATGCAGCTCAAATGCACTGACAGTTCCCCATACAATTACAATTTGTAGTACCGGGTATACACATGGTGCCAGCGTGCTCCCAAATCTGAACAAAGAGGTACTCAAACTCACAACACAATTTACAAAAACGGCATTATACAAGCACATAGGATGATTGTGACCCCTCACCATTCATGTGATACATAGGATGTGGCGTATTTATAAGGCAGATTCGAGCATACAAAATTTACACTAGGCGAATGTTCTAAGTACACAATTTGTAATTTTCATTTGTCGGTTCCCTTATTTGATTTATACGTACTTTTAGCCTCGAGCTTCGATATTTGGTATGTAGCAATCATTTAAGTGGTTTTCTACCAAGAGAGTTCGAAAATTATGGCCCCGGGGTGAAAATTGTGCAGGGCTTCATTTATAATCAGGTGAGCGATATACGGCCATCATGGCCCTCTTGTTTCTTGATTATAACGATCATGTATACATGTATGAAATCTTCTTTTGGCTGTATAATATAATTCTACATGTTGAAACACTGGACAATTACCGATTTTGCTCTATCTTCAGCTGTTGTTAACTGATGTTCGACCAAATTATTATTGCCCGTTGAAAACATCATCGGAACTGCATTTGGTCGATCATCAATTAAAAAAGGCTAAAGATGGGCGAAATCGGTACATGTCGCATATTCTTACTATATACATACGGGGATATTCTTTAGGCTATATTATTATATAACCATATTATCTGGACGATCGTTATAATCAAGAAAAAAATCAACGAAATCGCAATTGTTTTGAGTGTAAACGTTATTCATTTGATCTAACCATCATTATCAAATGAAAGTTGAAAATATTAGAACTTTTTGCATTATATACACACAAAATGTTTTTAAAAAGCTGAACACTTTGTCAACATAATTCTTAATTGGTGTGCATTATTGGCACCTGCAAATGCAATATTTTATACGTAGAAGGTTAATTACGAGGTACTTAGTATAACTTAACATATTATGTTAACTCTAAACATCGATTCTGAATTTCAAATATCAAATTAATATAATAACAATTATATAATTCGGTGCATGACACGTACCAGCACTATAAATACGTACCCCTACCTGCTCATTATTGAAAGTTATTATCACAATGCATTACATTTGGTTACTCTCCACGGCACGTACGTTTACAAGTACCCATTTAAAACAGAATTATTTAAAATATTTATCCATTAGTTTGCACTAATTTTGGAGTGGAGGGCAAATGTTCCCTTGGAGGATTACTGCGTTGGAAATAATAGATACGTATGCAACGATTGTGTCATTTTGAAATAAAATATGCCAACGGTCTATGCTGTCATGGTTATCATCAAAACAACGCAACTTATACCAGACACTGAGTGTAACGAGGCAGCAAGGAGTAATCGGGTAATACAATTTAATATAATTATTCAATTAATGGGCGGGGGTTGGAGAAATATACCAGACTGACGTTGGCCCTCTTGTCAGTAGTTGCTCCCATACTACCAGTACCAGATAGTCAGTCGCTGCGGAAACGTCGCAGCTTTTATATTGCAACACTGTTGACATTGTTGCTTTGATGGAAGTCATGAATTGTTGGTGGAGAGGTGTTAGCTTTGTTCTTGTTTTTGGTTCACTCTATGTCGGATGCAGGAGCTGCAATACCATGAAAATAGGGTTTGATAAATTTAATGAGACTGGATCTGAAATGAGTATGTTAAAGTGTGAACAGGAGTCAGAAAAATGTGATCAATCGTTTGGATGCCGAATGCATGTATCTAACAAGACGTACACTGCACTGTGGCAAGATGACTGGTGTAGTACCCGGATGATGCTACCTGACCACGTGTACATGGAGAAAAAGAGCGTGAAACTCATTAAGGTAAGAGACGTGTTTTAGATCACAGGCCTGAGAAATACTATCACAGACTATAGTTTTCACTTACCCAATGTTTCATCTATTCAATATATTAGTACATATTCTTTTATCTAATGAATGAATGAAAATTTGGGGATCATGTCAAACTTGTTTTTTATGTGATATAATTTCTTAGTCCTGTGTTGAGATATACACTTGCCTTCACGGTGGGTCGTACGTTCTTAGTTCTAATGCGTGTTTATTGTTTCAAATGGATTAAATTTAATATATATTTATTTCCGAAAAACAGTATTTGATAACAGACTTGGCCTATAAGAGGCATTCCCTATAACTAGCATATGTTTCTCTACTATCACATTAAATGAGCTAAATGTACAAAGCACTACCAATTATCATAATTTGTCAGAAGAAAGTGTGCGCAAATATGTCTCAATAATGTCAAAAATATATTTAAATCACCAATAAAAATTTATCGCTTCTAGCGATTTATTATTATATGTGGTCAAAGGGAATAAACTCGTTGCTATTTTGGCTCGTTACGGAAATATGTTTTCATTCTTTTCATAGTTGTAATTAAGTCAACAAAGTTCTTGTTAAAATTTCGAATTGTTTCTGAAATATCACCGATACGTTACTTAACTTAGTATAATACATGTGTGACTGTGTGCAACTGCCAGTTCGGAGGTTCCTCATTTTTAATTTGCTGAAGTGACAGCTAGCTAGAAGACACAGTGGTGTTGAATACAGGGAATCCGGATGAGATATCCCAACTCTTTCCAAAGCTGGTTTCATTGGTTTGTAAACATGTCCAGTGTAAGCACCGATACATACGAGACTTCCTCTGTACTATTTACCAGTCCATCCATGTTTGGCTGGCAAACACTGAAAAGCGTTTCTTAATTTCCACTGCCCCGGCCGAGATTTGAACTCGAAAGTCGAGAGCTTTATTCACTCGGGCACATGGCCACCCTCTGACAAAAAAGTTGCATTCAAATAATTGAATGAAATAGTTCATGCTGTATACAATGTGTAAATGTATTTGTAATTGACAGCCGGTGACGTACGAACAAGATGGACAATGGTTATTCAAAAGTTACGTACCAGTGTGTATTCAACATGGTGGTGTGATTGGATTCAGCATCTCACTAAAGGCTGGTTGGACTGTGTAAGTAGAGCATACGTTCCAGGAACCTTTGACACAACAATGTTGTATCTTACTACAGATAAATGTGTTAAGATCGATTAATCTGTTGTGAACATTTTCTGAAAATCTGCACACTTGAGCACCAAGTTACAAACCTTTAACACGACGCGCTCCCTTTGCTTTTTGAGTGACGTCGCAAATATCATCCAAACGTTTTTTTTATCTAATGTAAATGACCCATTATTTCACTCATAATCTTCAGCAAACCTAGGATACTAGTACAGTAGAAACTCCCTAATCCGAACTCCCTTCGGATTAGAGAGGATTTCGGATTAGAGAGGTTTTTATTATTTCAGTGTCTAGCTGTTACCAAAATGATCTACTAGTATATGTACTGAAAATCACGGGAGCTGTAGTATAAATGTATTCCTATATATTATTGGGACCTTGAAAAATTTCGGATTGTGGAGGATTTCGGATTGGAGAGGTTTCAGATTAGGGAGTTTTTACTGATATCAAATGAAACTGCAACTGCGGGTTACTTGTCGGGTGTTATGTTGCTCTACAAATTGCACTCTTCCTTGGGCGTACGCCGCTAGAAAACACACATTTTGCCATCCATCCGTCCAACCAATCAAACAATTACTTATTTATTATTTCATCGGTCCCATAATAAGAATTATAATCACTAGTATTCATATCGCTGGTTTAGTCTTATAAGGTCGTATTAATATGTTCTTACGACCTTATGAGACTCATCACAATGTGCTAATAATGAGCCTATTTTCGTGAAAATTGGAACTTGTCATGTTGACCAAACTGAAGTTGAAAAGGTTTGTATTCCATAAGTAAAGAGTGATTTTCAGACATTTCAAGGCTTTCTTGTTTTCTCAAAATATTGATTTTGTTCTTACGACATTCTCAGCGAAGTATTGTTTAAAGATGTCGCATGTACTAGTAATTTATCCACACTTTTGTTAATATTGTTAATATTGATCACACATGCTTATCTAAATGTATATTATGTCGGCTATAAATATGCGAAATTATAGTTTATGCCTGAATAAACTTCGTATCGTATCGTATCGTATAGTATCGTATCGTATTGTATTGTATTGTATTGTATTGTATCGTATTGTTTTTAGTGTAGCAATCAATCTGGTGAACAAGGATGAAGACAGCCCGATGATTATGAGTGTATACGAAACTAACATAGTCAAGTTCCGAGGAAAGCTGAATGGTACCAAGGTTAACACGAAACAAATGAGCCTACAACACGTGCCTGTCCTGGTGGGCGTTACATACCTGCTAGAGATACAAGTCCTTCAATCATCCTACAAGGTAAAACAACACGTTACTGTATCATTGATAAAAACGACTTGAAACGAAAACTTTTTTTGTAAAATTCATATTTTTCTATAAAACATAAAAAGAAAAATATAAATTTTCAAAAAAGTTTTTTTTTCGTTTTTAATGATACAGTTACCTTTGGGTAAAACTCGACCATGATCTCTCAAAATTTAATGATAACACAAGAGTTTATCATAAAAAATACACTAATTTTATACTTATTCTCAACCCGACCATGATCTCTCACACTATTTAGTGATAACACAATTATATTTTATCATTAGAAAAATACACTAATTTTACACTTATTCTAAACTGTCATGTCAAGTAGAATGGAAATGGCCGCACAACATCCTGGGAAAAGTGTTATGAGAACTAACAGTCCATGAAGTTACACAGATAGACACTGCCCTCGGAGGTACCAATTTTACACCTTGGTGGGGTGGTGGAGAAGGTGGGTTATTCTTGCTCATAGATATTAACCAGTGGTCTAGACGGAGGTTGAAATTCGGGACCAACCGATCTCGAGGAGCACGCTCTACCTCTAGGCCACCGCTCCCCACTTCTAATCACCATGTTTCACTTGCACCATCCTTATCTACATGTATTATCATCATGTTGTTTTTCAGTTATTGTTGAATGGGACTCAGTTCTATGAATACGAGACAACACCAATTGACAATGTTCCTGTCCAAACGAGGGTCTCGTTTCATGATCTTCCAAGTGACCTCCATTACGTCAAGCATGAAAGAGCGGACGTCCATCCTACGTCGTAGTGCGTTGCACAGAATTCTTGTTTCCGCAAAGTTTTTTCTAAGTTTGTGGATGGTACGATTTTAGTATCTATTGTTGCGTTCAACTGAGTCTGTCGTAGTACGTATTTGGCCAATCGGTTTAAAAAGGTATTCCCTATAACTAGCATATGTTTCTCTACTATCACATTGAACGAGCTAAATGTACAGAGCACTATCAATTATAACAATTTGTCAGAAGAAAGTGTGCGCAAATATCTCTCTTTATAGTTTACCCTACTTCTTTGTCCAATCAAAAGCCAGGGATTTTCAAAATTTTGGACCACTTATTCATTTATTTGTGCAATGGACATAATAACTATATAGTAAATCCATTTATTAGGGCAATTTGGCTGTTTCCTAATATGGAAAACTACTCTCATAATTTTACTGTTATTCTATCAGCAATTTATAATCTGCTTAAGGTGATTCACCTGTGTTGGATTTTTCTGTAAAATGTATATAAAACCTGTTATATTTATAAAGAACACATTAACGACAATCATTTTGGAAAATCCCAACAGTTTTGCTCGGCTAGGTGCTAAGATATTCTTGCATTTTGGGGACAACCCCTAAAAACTGACAATCGTAATTTAACGAAAAAGTTTTGCTTCAATCCTCATAAATTTGGTACACATAAAATTTCATATATAAGGAACCAAACAGTAGTTTTTATGTTATACTGTGCAAGTTATTTGATTTTTTAAATACTATTTTAAAATATGTTAATTTCCGTTTTTGAGTTTAACGTGAAAATCGTTGAACGACATACTGTTTTCATGTATGCAGCAAGTAGAGTGACAAATATTGAGGTTTCGTGCAAAATTTCATGACAATTGCTCGGTTAGTTTATTTTTATTACACTATTAGTGATTTCAGAAAGCTGAAAATAGGTGAGTTAACAAAAATAATCAACGTTTTGCATCCGTTGTATTCAGATTTCATTCTATTTTTTTTTTAAATAGTGCATACTTCAAGGTGCTAACAGTTTAATCCGGGTTCTTCTGCTTGTATTAGTTAATATTCTGCAGGAATAAATGCAAAATAACCGTCCTTTAAAATGCTCGGGATACTGTTTAAAACTATTGAATAAGTTTGATATGGGCACATAGAACTACGTTTTAAATACGTCGTAACCAATTCGCTAGATTATGTGTTTAATATCATTTGGAATAAATCATCCCTAGGGATTGAGCTAAGGGTGTTTCTGTATTTTCATTAAAAGTATATAATCCTATAATAACTAGTCAGTAAACTCGCAATTTTAAGACATGGGAAGATGCCGAAAAATCAATTTTAAGCATTTTGTATTATTTGATCTCGGTTGTCAGACGCTTACAATATATCCAAGTGACCGCGAATTTTAAACTTCCACCCAACTCAAAAGCGGTGAAACACCTAAATATATACCTTTTCACTCTCAATACTCAATAAATGGACATGCTATTGTTTGCATACAAAAGCATTGGAAAGCTCACCAAAAGTGGGCGGGTAAACTATAAGCCGGTTATAGATCACATATTAGAATTATAAACAAATTAGATCTGCGGTCGCTAGCGCTCCCTTGCTCTAATTTGTTTATAAATCTAATATATGATCTATAACCTATACATAATGTTAAAAATGTATTCAAGTCGCCAATTATAATGTATCGCTTACGGCGATTTATTATTATGTGGTCAAAGGGAATCAACTCGTTACTGTTTTGGCTCGTTACGGAAATATATTTTTCTCGGTAATTGGTGGGAGCTTTTTGTTGAAGATTTGAGGAGTTTAAGCAATAAAGATTATCATTTAGTGTATAATATTCCTGAATCGGATCAAAGATTTTCGGAACGCCTCTTTAATACTTGACAATAATATCTGTTTTCCAGAGAATAGACGGAGTGTTTGTGGGATATAAGAAATCTCTACGCGCTTTTTTTAGATTTAGAGTTTGCGGACAGAACTTTAGATTTTTATGGACGAAACATTCAATTTTGCGGTAGCAAATCTGGACTGTTTTGGCCATATACTGACAGATCGTGTTTGAACGACTTTTCTCTATTTTGACCTTTGTGTAGGTTAAATGTTTCGACAAAAACACGCTTAATATTGTTGCAAATGAAATCTTAGCAGTTGAAAAATACGCTTTTAGTTATTCGTCTCGATGGGATGTTGATAAAAGAGTCGTCAAAAAAGTTACATGTAGTTATTAACCACCTACGTGATCTTTTGTCACATTGTAATTTCATTGCATTTTCTTCTGTATTTCATTCAGTTTTTAATAATATAAACTATATAAATCTGTGTTTGATCTTTGTTTACTAAATACTGTTGCATTCAACTAATGTCATACGTAATGGTAACGCGTTGTAGCTGTGCATTAAGGTCCGGTCATCATAACACGTGTGTGTGTGTGTGTGTGTGTGTGTGTGTGTGTGTGTGTGTGTGTGTGTGTGTGTGTGTGTGTGTGTGTGTGTGTGTGTGTGTGTGTGTGTGTTTACGTACGTATGCAAATGAGGACACACGTTAGGTAACACAGCAGCAATTGAGGACAGTTGGGAAGACTGGGGACCGTCTCAGTCGTCACTTAGGCAAAACCACGTAAATTCGCTTATTTTTCGACATATTTTGGTCTAAAGTGATAAAAACGGTACGTCCCATTCGCCTGCGTTTTCCAAGCTGTGTTTGCTTAGTGCGTAGCGACTTCTTTTTTTCTCTTCCGTTGACATTGAACTTTCGCAAACACGCTTCCGTCCACGCATGCGCAAACACTCTGATGAAGTTAGAGGTGTCCGCCATTTTTTTAAAACGGTAAGTCAGTACTCATTTTGATACTTAATAATAATTTGCCATCATGCGTACACTAGTAACTGTAGTCCGTTTATGAGATAAGAATATGTTTCGTTTGTTTGAGCTAGACATACAAAATGGGCGCCGTACAAATAAACTGATAAAGTCATGTGGTGAACATTCTCGGTCGGAGCAGCTACGTTTTAGACCAAATAACGTCCTATATATCTGTCATGTTAAGAAGAAAAATTATTTCAATTTTTATTCCAATCAAAGTTTTAGCATTTTGGCATGTCGATTTAAACTTTGTGCAATTGGTTAAAGTGTACCTATCTCCGGATATTGAAAAAATCCGAACACTTTTGGATAGGGCTGCGGAACCCTTTTTCGTAGGAGGACTCCTAGAATATATCAATTTTTTATTGGCAGGTAATTTGTATCGCTTTCTCAGAGCATTATTGCAAATTGTCTAACAGGTGCAGACAAGGGTGCAGGACTAAGCGTACCAGAACAGAACATTTATTCACAAATATAGGCCTACCAAACATGAAGGAACGCCAGAACTTGGAACGCTAATATGTTCCAAGAAAATAATGTGCTGTGTACTGCCTCTAAGCCACACTGACATTTAGTTTTATCATAATGGAACTGGATTCTAATTATCAGTCAGTTTTTTAGTGTTTAGTTTTAATATGGATACAATGATATTTGACATTACGCCAGTTGTCAATCAATACCCTTTAAACTAATTTTAATGGTAAATCATAATCACATGGTCCAATGATTAACTTGAAGGTTACAAACCACCAATTAGATTTGTTCTTTAGTTCAATGTAAAGTGACAAATGTCAACCCCGAATTTTAACATGTTATAGTCTATGGCCACCTGGCACACATACACCATTTTAAAGAAGTGGCTTAAGGCTTTAAAATAATCCAAAAAAAATTTTGTTCATCAAAGATGGAAAACATATTTTCACTATTAAACTCGCGGATTGATCCCAGACCGGTTAACCCCTACTCTACTTTCACTTTCATATTTAGGTCAAAATGTCAAAAAATTCAAGATCAAACAGTTTCACTACATCACATACATGTGTACAATGACTTTAAACTCAATTTCCACCATTTCCAGTCAATCCAATGTTTCTTTCCTGACTCTTTGAGTGTATCACCATTTGGGCCGCTTATGCATTTGGTGGTTTCTTACCTGAACAACTAAGCATACCAGAACAGAACAGAACATTTATTCAGAAATAAATGCATTAGCGGAACCCCTAAAGTACGTAAAGTCGCGTAAGGTTGGCTAAAACGATTGATTAATGTTTATAATTGATAAATTGTATTCATATGTTTAATAACATGTATACATCTGGAAATAATTTTGCATTTATTTCATGCAAAAAATGTCTGTAAGGTGGCCTAGCTAGGTTGGATAAAGTGGCGGATGAAATTAGCGTACCACTACACAAGCGTACCATTTTCAGACTAAGCGTACCACGTATAAAAAATCGATTAACTGACTAATCGATTTCATAATCTATCTCAAATGACTTATTTAATTATAAAAATAAGAGTTGAATTGATTTGATTTCAAAATGGCAACAAACCATCGTTTTGTAACCAAATATCGTCAAAATGTGTTTTCGCTTTCCGCATTCTCATGTAGAAGACTGAGGCTGACCAAATCCGGGACAATATCTCGGACAATTCAGCTGAAGTTCGTCATTTCGGACCGTATCGGACAGCGGGCACAACATAACGTTACATAAACATAAAAATCCAGTCAGTTTAGTCGATAGTCAGTCACTTCGTTTGAAGTGATGATCAATTATAAAATTTGAAGTGATTCCCAAAACTAGTTAACGAGGAACAGTTCCTTTTTATTGCAAGCACTGCTCTGAATCTTGAGTACATTTTGACAGAATAACGCATTTTAACTGTCATAATTTGTTCATCTTTCTTAATTGATAACTTTCAAACTGATACATCAACCACAAATATATGAAACTACAGCGTGATTAACATTTAGTGTTGTGTAACCTTTTGGACAACCACCCCAATGTTAAATTGTGCTGTTTGTGGAACTACAGTTGATTGCCTAGTTCCGACATAGACTACCAAGTACAATGTAGTTGGACTTGCATGTCATAGGTATATGTTACATGGTAAAATTCCCTATAGGTACCCCTTGTGCAAATTTTACATGGGTTTAAAAAATGCACCGGAACTGGTTATCGTAAACGGGGTAATTATCGTATTGATTTTTCTAATCATCGATGTATTTCGCTGAAAAGTATAATTGGCTTCAGTAAAGGACTTTATACCTAGTTGATATGTATTGCAATATTTTATTTTAAATAGTAAATCGTTCTCTCTAAGTTACATGCTTTGATATAAGAAGTGCCTCGGAACTAGGCAACTAACTGTACTGGTATGTAGAAAACTGTGTTTGATCTGTTAAAATAAACACCTGATATTGTACTCATGTTTAACCCATAGATCCTGTTTCTTAGGATAAATCTGGTGAAAACCCTGCTAATTGTTTTTTAAATGAGTCAATATACTGCAGACATCAGGTTGCACTGTAAAATGTATTCCAAAAGCAAAAAGTGTGTGGTTGAGTTAAACATTACCCAGGAGCCAGGATAGATATATTTAATATAATTATGTTCTAGTCTATTACTAATTTTCCTTCATTCATAGTTTGTAAGGTCCAGACCTTTTTCTTGGTATTGTGTGAGGCCGAAATTCGGCCTCAAATTCCATTCCCAATTGGTGAAAAAAATCCCAATTGGTGAAAAAAATCCCAATTGAAATTTAAAAAAAAAAAAATATATATTTTTTTTTATTTTTATTTTTTAATCCAGAGCGAAAAATGTTTATTACTAAGTATAACACGGTGTACCAAATATCTAATTTATTTTGGATTTACCATTGTAGCCTATTGGATGGTATATCGAGTTTGTTTGGTCACAGTACGGTCTGTACTATGCATTGACTGCTCCGGTTCAGTACGGCACGGTACGGAGTCTAACCATTCTCCAATAAAAATGGATATGTATCCATGGTTTTAAGATATTTTAAAAGGAAAAAAATCCCAATTTTGCCATTTAACCGCTTATTTTTTTCCCAATTTGTAAGAATCCGCGACGCAAAATTCCCAAATTGGGCAGAGGCTTTTTTCCCAAAAAGGCCAGAAAAAGGTCTGAGGTCTTGTGTTGTTTGATGCAATACCCATATGCATTTATATAATAGTAGATCGAGGTGTCATACATTTCAGCAAAAACATCACATTATTGTGTGTTAAGTGCTGATTTGAATTTTTTCTTCTCTAGCAATCATGACTGATTATAATGACCATGCATGGGGGTTAGAAATGAAATTTTTACATGATAATCCATTGATCTGTAGTGCCCTGTTCAATTTTATGTGCAATTGTCACAGGTAAAAATGATGAACCTGCATATACACAGCTATAACACATTTAATTCTGTTTTTATATAAAAAGAGGTTGTTCGCATCACAAATGAAATAATTGGTATATATTTTATTGCATTTAGAAAATGCCAAACAGAAGAAAAAGGTGTTCACCACTTGAAGAAGCGGGTAAGTGGCTTCTCAAAAGAGAAGATCCACCTGGATTTGAAGTTGCTGATTATGGACATAAAGGTAAATGCTATAATTACATTGCATGCATAATATGAATATTATATTAATGTAGGTTTATTATACCCCCAGATGCAAAGTATATGGGGGGCTATATTGGAGTCATGCTTGAGGTTGGTTTGTTCTGTCTGTTTGTTTGTCCGTAAATGTTGTCTGCGCTATTTCTCCATAACCATTGGCCGCATTTCAGCGAAACTTTGCAAGACTCTTTAGTACCAAGCCTGGTTGTGCATATCGTTGGCACATTACGGTCGGATCCATTTTTACAGAGTTATTGCCCGTTGATTTTTTTCCCAAATTTTGTCCGCGCTATTTCTCCGTAACCTATGGCCGCATTTCAATGAAACTTGGCAAGACTCTTCATTACCAAGCCTATTTGTGCATATCGTTGGCACATTATGGTCGGATCCATTTTTCTTTCAAAGCTGTCATCATATTAGTATTATTATTGCTCATATCAGCACAATTTGATTCCTTACAATAACAGAAAATAGTGTGTTTATGTTGAACACTGAGGACTAACCAAGCATGCAATTGAGGACAGTGTTATGTTTAAATGAGGACACTCTGTCTGAAACACATGGTTTTTTGTCCTGTACTTGCTGTTATGAAATCGTTTCAATATCAGTGTAAAAAAGTTGATTAGGCAAATCATTCTTCATTTCAGGGCTTCTTTAAATTGTTCACAACCTTCAAGATAGCGGCGAGTATTGATGACACCAGTGTTCTTGTAGTCCCAGCCTGTAAGTGATTTATCAGCACTCGCATTAGATACTGTTTACTGTTCTTATAACAACCGGTAAATTAATTTATAATGTAGTACAGTAAAACTCAGTGGCCGAGTGGTTAAGGCCGCCGACTTCAAATCACTTCAATGTTCAGGCCGAATTCATGTGAGGAAGCCATCCAGCTGGCTTACAGAAGGTCGGTGGTTCTACCCAGGTGCCTGGGCACTTTGGGGCCTTCCTCCACCATCGACAATATGATTGGATTAATCATCTATACAGGCTGTAAAGTTTACATATCAAAATATGCTGGTAAATAAGGCAGCGTGAGAAATGTAACGGTAGTGGAATGAAAGCGCTGTAGGGAGCGTAGCTTATTTGGTGGTCCTTTTAATTGGGATAAATTTGTTTGGATACATCAAAGCCTGGTAGAAATCATTCACATTATGTATAGACCAAATTGAAAATATTAACATCAGTACAAAGGCATTCTCTAATGAGTGTGTCATAGTCCGATCTGGTGTCATGTTATCTTGTTGTGTTGTGTTATCACGTTGTAGGTTGTATTAATGATTTTTTTAGTTATGCCCCTTTCAACATTGTAAAACAGACCAGCTTTGGCATTCGCTCAATTGCGGCTACTTGTTTTATTTTACTGTATTAATTTTTGGACAGTCATGTCTCGATATAACGACACCCGATATACTGACAAATTCATATACTGACATCATTTTATGGGGACAAATGCTTTAAAACGCTCTTTGTATCAATTCAGTATACCGACATATTCGTTACAACGACATTTTGCTTGGGAACAAACCACGTCGTTGTATCGAGACCTGACTGTACTTGATGTATCTCAGTCTTTGGGCACAACGTTCATTTTCAAAATGCCATTTACTATTACATTTTTCAGCAAGTAATGGACACACAAAGAATTCTACAATAAAAGTCTTCAAATGTTTGCTTGGAAGAAAAAATGTAGTAAGCTACAATTGGATCAAAGATTCAATACGTCTTGGAAAGGTGCAGGACATAGTAAGTAGAGTTAAATGGTCCCTTACATATGCTAAAAGAAGCTGTCTGATTTTTGCGTAAAATGTGCTAATTAAAACAGGATTGCCTGTGTAAATTTTGATTAGGCATGATTAAATCTAAGTACAGTAAATTTCAACTGCATTAATTGAACATTTTTAGAAGCATATGAACATTATAGGGAATGTTTCTAATTTTTGTGTCGCCTGACTAGGCCACATATAAGAATTACTTTGGTCACCAGCGGCGGCCCATTTTGCTTTTCCGGAGCATAACTTTGTAACCATTGGTTTGAATGACTCAAAACTTGCTATGCATGTTTCGTGCAATTAGTCGAAGTGCAGTGCGCAAGAACCATAACTCTACCCGGTAACTATGATAATATGATAAAAAGAATGCGCCACCCGTTGTCTTTGAGATCTACATCTCCATAGACAACTCATGACGGATCCTATATTATTGCAGTAAAAGCAAGGTTAAGTGCACTTTACAACATCAATGCTAATATTTCACATAGACAGGCGACACATCTGACTCGCGAGCTTTTATTAGTTAAACTACTAGTATTCAAAGAATAATGAGAGCTGTTGTACTACCACCTGTGTCGGCGAAAGGTAAAATGAAATATTGTTGCTGAAACAACAAAAGAAAACACACACAGGCATAAAAATTACTTTCTATTATAGAGAAATGCAGATTTAAAATCTGGCCATACGCCTGCTCTGACAAACACCTTGTTGAGGTATTATTTACCTTAATTGATGGATATACTTGTATCTTTAGGACCATTATCTTGTCAAGTCTGTATCCGACTGTGGAGAAGTCAGGAAAACAGAAGGATTCGAGAAATTGGAGTTTCAGATAAGGGGAAAGAAGTGGAACGATATTAAAGAAGGTATGGTTTAAAGCTTTAAAAAGATAACAGATCTGACAGTATAAATACTACGAAGGCTGTAATTAGGTTGCTCAACAGAGCAGGATGCTGCACCCTATTTGCTGTACGCCCTTTCCTATTGCAATCAGCTGTCATTCTTCTTTCAAACCTTTGCAATTCATGTAAAATAATTTACTGAATAATATCAGTGAATATAAGAATTCATCATAAGCGTGTATGTTGGATAAGGATATAGGATAAGGATATCCTCAGTCAATGCACTCAAGAAAATAAATATGGAATATTATCACTATTTGAAGCACAACTTCCATAATTATATTGTAATTGCTGATCTTAGACTATTTGACTACATCATTTGAAAACCGTTACTAAATTCAAATACATTTGTAAAAAATTTCAAGTGTGTTAAGTCCTCATTTGACACTTAAAATGTCCTCAATTTCATGTTTTGTCTGTCCTCAATGTGTAGCACAGAACACTTAACATTATTTTTTCAGTTTAATAGCCATATTAAAATAATTAAGGGCATGTTTTGTAAGTTATAACTTTGTTAATATGATTGTTTTCAGAAGATATCAGAGACATGCTACTAAGATAGGTGGCATCGAAACCATGAATATTGGTCCAGAAACGATAATTTTATGTGCTGATGATGAAATCCATACATCAGGTACACTGTTTATTTCTTTGTTTAAGTTTTACATGCAAGTAACATTCAGACTATATCTCGCCTACTATCCATGATATTTCATTGAAACTTTTAATGCTTGTTTACCATCATTAGTCAAAAAGTACTTGTTTTGGCTAAAGTTTTGCATGCAAGTTACATTAAGACAAGATCTCACTTAATGTCATGTTATTGCAGTGAAACTAACTTCACTTGCTAAGCATCATTAGTCAATGCTACCAACCATGTGCATTTTTTTAACGTGATGTCAGACAGGAAGTAGGGACTAAACTAACTGCACACGCTGCTAGGCTACCAAACTAATCTACCGTTTATTTTCATTACTAAGGACCAAGCAAAACAGGTCATGATTAAAAAAGAATAAAATAAATGTGTGTATCTGTAGTCACCCGACTGTCCCTAGTTCCCCAAAAATTAGAGTTATGACCCATTAATATTTGACTTTTCTTGGTTAGTTTGCATGCAAGATACAATGAAAGTCATATTTCAACAACCAACATGTATTGGATTACAACTTTAATCTAGCCTTCCTTTACATTTAATCAACCAAGTTAGATATATAAACCTTTGATTGAATTTATTGCAAATTAAGACCCTTCTTGACTTAAAAATACTATCAATGCCACATCTCACCTACTATCCATGCTATGGCATTGATACTTGCACCATTTGCTTACCATTGTAAGACAATGCTACTGACCAAGAGCAGTAACTGTATTATGATTTTAGTAGGAGTAATGCCCCTTTAGAACTTAAACCTTTCTTGGTTCAAGTTTCATATTCAAGTATGCCTCGACAACTTTTGTATGTAGATGTATTGGAGTTTATTTAAGCTTTTTCAAGTTTTTGAAACTCAAATATTTTCAAAGTCCATTAAGGCATTGCTTTAAAAGTTTGTCTCCTTGTTTGGTAATTTCTGTCTGAACTTATAGCTTTTTTTCTCTGACACTTGCTGTGCTCGTGCAATAACTTCAGTCTCTCAAAATATTATCAAGAAGCTGATAAAAATTAAACAGGCCTGAATTACCTATGCTCTTTCAATATAAAATATGCATATTTTTCTGGCTTGCTACACTCACATTTATAATCAGTGAAGACATATCAAGTAGCAGATGACAGAAAGCTTAGTCTGATAATACCAAAATGTCTGTACTAAATACTAACTTATAGTATAGAAAGTTTTGACAAAAATAATCCTATTTTTTGGCCGCATTGTGCTTGAAAGTCTGAAAAATGTAAATTATGTATATAAAGGTTTACATAGAATTTACAAAAGTTAACTAGTTGAGGTATTAATTATTCAGGAAAAAGAAATGTTTCAACAAGTTACAAAGATGAACTTGAAGAACTTGATGATGATGTCAAAGATAGAGATTGGGAGCCACCAAAAACAAAAAGCTCAAAGGCACAAGGTAACCAACTGCAGTGGTTTAAGCTCAGATTTATCTTAATGAGGGTTGTTCCAGTAAAACTTTAGATTCTTTGCATACCTGGACTTATTTCAATCAACTTCTTGAAGATTCATTACCCCTAGATTCTGTTTCTTCAATGATAAAAAGTATATTTCCTACGTCTCTCAACTGAAACCTAATGTTGATATGTTCTCAATAAATTCCATGTTTTTAAGACATTTACATACGGAGATCATCAGATAGGACAACTTTAAAAGCTCTCTTATCAAAAGTTTTGTAGGGCCACAATCTGACTAAAGTACTGATCTATATACCTGACTGTTAGATCTGATGTCCACCAATCTGGTTTCTATTCTCAGAAATTGGACATTCCAGTTTCGCTGTTAATATTTATTTATAAATGAGCCATCGACACTCATAAATATTTCGTGCTTATCCGTGGTCCTCTCAGATTTGTTATTTTAACAAATCAAAACATTCAATACAATAATTAAAACACACGAAAATGAATGAGTCTCGGTTCGATTGTGATACTAAATCGGCAATTGTTTTGATAAACACAATAAAATCCGGATAAAACATTTAGGCCGCTTAACACCCATCCATTGTTACTGTTATGCCCTAATGCGTAGCGGGTTTTAGGGTATAATTTTAATTAGACTGGTAGGGCCACAAATGAAAAGACACCCAGTTGACTTGCTGCTGCATGGAGTTCTTGTACTAGATCAAGTTCAAATTTAAATTACTTTCTTACAGTTTTATCTGATACCTCTGATGAAGATGATTAGTGTGATGATGCACAACCAGGAGTGAAGAAACAGAAAGGCAAGTTAAACAAATGTTTACTGAAGTCTTGTGCTAGGAACTGTTAAGATTACATCGATTTCACCTCTTGAAAAATTGCTTGAAATCAGTTATGACATCTGATAGTCGGGTACATTTTATTGTTATATTTATTAGTCCTTTTCAACCGGAGGGGACTATAGATTGCCATCGTCAGTCCGTTTGTCAAAAATGTGGATCCTCGCATAACTTTAAAAGTGTCCAGGCTAGGTTTATGAAACTTGGTATGCGGAAAGATGCCAATAAGGAAATTATACATGCCTAATTATACCTCCACAAAACGAAGTTTGGGGGTATATAGGAGTGAGCTTGTCTAACGGTCTGTCAATTTTTGGTTTCCGGACAATAAGTTTAGTAAGGAATGAGATATCGTTATGAAACTTGGTATATAGGTAGCTTGGGTGAAGACGCCGCTTGGGATTGTAATTGGGGCAGGTGGGGTCGAGGTCACTGTTACTAAAAATAGAAAATCAGTTTCCACTCAATAACTTCAGTTAGAAATGAGATATTGTTATGAAACTTGCTGTATAGGTAGCTTGGGATTGAAAAGCTGTATTGAAAACTATTATATATGATAATATTCAATAACACTTAGCCAAAGGCTCAAGGTGAGATTTGTGACTGCTCAATGTCCATATTTCATCATTAGTAAAATGTTTCCTTCTCACTAATATGTATATTATTTTTTTGCAGGAAGAGAGTACATGAGTGAATTTGAAAGAAGTGTTGTTCAAAAGTCTTTTGAAAGTCATATAAATCTGTTCAAGGTGCCAGGGAAACAAGCAATTGTTAATGCTCAGAAGAAAGAGCAGATTCTGTCAAAATTCAACTGGACCAAACTCAAATACTGTGTGCACAACATCATCCAAGCAAAAAAGAGAAAGCTTAAGGGAGCTCAAAAAACATCTTTTTATGCTCCGTGAAAGGGGAACATATAGTTACTGTTTTGTCCATCTGTTCTTTATGAATCCTTGGCAGTGGAACAATCGGGCGATTTGGGGGTCGTCATGGGCCTCCTGTTTAACCAATGCTTATAGCATGTAGTTTACAGATCAAGTAATTTCCATTAGCATTAAACCTGCACTTCATTAGTTTATTGATGTGTGTTTTAGTCCTCATTGATATGTTAACACTGTCCTCACTTGTCTTTTTTATTGTGTCCTCATTCAGAAGTATACTATGTAGTTATAGAATAAGAGTCTTAAATTAATAAAAAATACATTTTACATATATAAATGTGATATGCTATGGTAGACCGGGCTTAAAGACCTTAAGTAAAATCAAGCGTTTTTCATAAACCTAAGATGTAATTGATTTTTTTGTATAAATGCTCATTATATTCATGGATTATTTTTACCTTTGCATTTTGCTGTTGCTATGGATATGCTCAAAAGAACAGAGTTGTAAATTAAAATCTGACCAAGGTAGTTTTTTATGTCTCCCCCAAATTGTTTTTGTGCTGGATGTATGTCTCACTCTGCCACAATGTTCTCCTTAACCGCTGGTCATATTTCAATGAAACTTCACATGAATAATTGGTATTGAGCCTAGTTGTGCATATTGTCGGGAACTTTATATAAATCATAAATGTCAGATGATTTTTGCTAAAGTTATGGCTCTAAGAGCGATTCGCTCTTGATGGTCAAAAAAGTTTGGAGACAAGTTTTTGTGCCAAAAACTATTTTAGTTGGTCCCTATTTGGTCAAAAAGAAAGAAAATAATTTCAGTTTTCATAAATTTATGCTGGAAGCATTGTAACAGTAGATACTAAATAATCTAATTGACTGTTAATCATATGTAAATATATCAACTTTTATCTTGATGTCACAATGTATCTTCAAGTCTAATTAATCACTTGTCAACCTCTAATGTCAATATCTCGGAAATTATAAAATAATTTTTTAGATTTGCACAAAGATCTTCAGAATTGTGTACAATTTTGTGTTTCTGTGCCACAATCCAAATGTCAGTTTTAGCCAGACATAATTATTTCTGACTCAACAACAAACCTTTGGTAATGTTTTATATTTAAGCTATTGACTAGAAACTTCACATGTGGATTAATGTACAGAGTGCAAGAACTCTTGCTACTTTATTTTTAGCTCATTTGTCATGTAGTGGCAAGGTGAGCTTCTTTGATCGTCCGTTCGTTCACAATTGCTTGTGAACACACTAGAGCTCACAATTTTGTGTATGTGTAATTATTTAAACCTCTCGGTCAAGGATAACCCATGAAAGTGCAAGCACTTATTTCCAATGGGGTCCTGTGTTTTTGCTGAAGGGACAGCAGGTGAAAGAAACAGTGGTGTGATGCAAGGTATCCGGGCGTGATGCCCTAGCTCTTTCCGAACAGACACCTTGGTTCTTTAACGTGCCCGGTGTATAGCACCGATACACGCGAGACTACCTCTGGGTTGCTAACCAGTTCATCTCTAGTTGGGTGGGAAACACAGAAAAGCGTTTCAGAAATGATCAAGTGCCCCGGTCGAGGATCGAACCCGGGATCTCTCGATCAGCAGTCAAGCAGGCTATCCGCTCGACCACCGTACCACCGTAATTTTGGCCTAATCATTATGACACTTGGTCACAATGATCATCTCTATAAAATCTAGGTCAAGTTTGATATTGGGTCATGTGGGTCACTAGGCCAAGTCAAAGGAAAACCTTGTGAACACATTAGAGCCTTTAGAGGTCACACTTTTAGTCTAATCTTTATGAAACTTGGTCACAATGATCATCTCTATACAATATAGGTCAAGTTTGATGTTTTGTCATCTGGGGTCAAAACATCTGGGGTGAACACTAGGTCAAATCAAAGGAAAACCTTGTAAACACATTAGAAGTCACAAATTTAGCCTAATCTTTATGAAACTTGGTCACAATAATAATAAAATCTTTATTTTCTGAAGGTAACATGTTAAGACATATAAATGAAATAAATCAATCCATATCTTATTTACAACAAGGCCTTCAATGAAAGAAGTACTCGAAAACAAAGTATACAAAATGAGATACACATTTTAACGAGATACATTGGTTATAAAAGTATATACGTTTTAAAATGGCATTACGTCTGACAGACACTCTATAACAATAATAATGTTAAGATTTATGAAAATAGGTATAAATCCATTTACCTCGCCCTTTAATTTGTACGTTCGTCCTTTCATTCGCTCAATCTATCAATCAATCAAACAAAAAAGCATTCAATCAATCAATTAGGCAATAATACAGTCGACATAAATATGAGATATGTTTGTCTACATAAATTCTAGGCCAAGTTTGAATATGGGTCATCTTGGATCAATAACTAGGTCACTAGGTCAAATCATAGAAAAAACCTTGTGTATGCAATAGAGGCTGGATTTTGTCTTAGGATCTTACTGAAAGTTGGTCAGAATGTTTTCTAAATCTAGATAGAGTTCAAATATTTGTCATTTGTATTCAAGAACTAGGTCACTGGTTCCGCTACTTCAAGTGAGCGACCTAGGGCCCTCTTATTTGAGTTATTGCTCTTATTGAATTGTTCTTTTTTGTTTGTCCAGACAGTTATTGTCCTTTAAGCTGTTGACTTGAAACTTATGTCTCTTGTGCTAAACCCTTGAACCATAACTCAAGCTACATTCTTTTATAATTTATTGCTCTTTATTTGGTTTTCCTTTTGGGTGTTTAAAAACATAAATAGCTTGTAGGTTATGTCTTGAATAATAAGTGAGAGAACAAGATGCTGTCTACTAAAATCCTGCTTGCCATTTATAGACTGAACATTTATGTTACAGTGGCAAACATATGTCAAGTACCATCTATCAGTAAGTGCACTTTGCAGTTATTGCCGTTTGTTTGATGTTCCTGTAAATGTAGATACATATTGATAGATATCATTGAAAATTGTTGAAAATAAGAATTGAAGGAAAATGCTAAAATGTTTGTTCTGATGTGACTGATCATGTCGTTTACATACCTTGTGTGATTTAGGCTGCTGTAATAATAACTTTATTTTACACAATCTATTCGACGTGATCCGGCATGTTTAAACAAAACACTGAAGTAATATTACCTATACGCTTATGAAATCTATAAAATTATGAGCAAAATGAAATGATGATCTGAATAAAAATTTACATATTATTAATTTGTCGTTTTGAAATTGTTGGTGATGTAACCTGAATAGCAGCAGGTGGCTGGCAATATTGAATCTGTCCAAATGGTCCCATAAATGCTCTAAAGACGTACCAGGCTGTAAGGCAGTCAATCTAGTGAGTTGTTTAATATGGGAAAACTTCGTGACTTGACTATACTGCGCCGACGAAGGGCGATGGTCAGGGGCGGACCTACATACGGGAGAAGTGCATTCATTCCAAAATAGATTCCATTCAATAACGGCTTAAAATTATGGTAATTATATGTACCGGCTGTATAAAGGGCTAATACATTAGCAATAATGTGACGATTGTATTATATTATGCGAAATTATTTACCGGGCACTCATGAATATTCAGTGCTTGTCCGTCGTCCTGTCAGGACTGTTATTTTAACATATCAAAACATTCTTACCGTACAATAACAAAAACACACGAACATAAATGAGTGCCTGGTTAATACTTTCGCACAATACAATGCATGAGGCGATTAAACATGACGTCCAGAGTAAACGCCCAGATGTGGGTATGTCATTGATACACCAGGGGTCCGTTGCCTAACGAAAGTGCTACATAGCGCTTTCCACAGGAGGTAATCCATGTCTTCTATGTTTAATTGAACGGGAGGTAACACCTGACAAAGCTCTTTTGTTAGACAACGGACGCCAGGTTTGCCTGAGATGTCTAGCAAACAAGTACACTTATACAACTCAAAATTTGATAAAGGTTAAGAAACCAATATTCCTGTACTGCAATTATGATTTAGTCTGCTACTAAATTAATAAAAAGCGTGAAAATTGCAGCCATTTTCAAGGCAACTGATAAGCCCTAGTGGCAGGAGTCAAAGTGGAATGAATAACCGGGAAATTTTTGTCTCGTTTGTATTCCGATACGGTGTAAGGTCAGAAATGCAAAGATCCGGACCGCGTTCTGTTATCACAGATGCTCGGATGCGGCACACACATTTGAGTGAGTCTGGGCTCATCAACTTAGACATCAAGTTGTGAAGCAATCTTTATTCAATTACAAACTTGCAGATATAAATTCCATTAGTCAATCTTATCAAATTTGCAAACTCGCGGCAAGGAAATTTTGTCGACCCTTATCAAATGTTGAGTAGTATAGTCCGTCGACGATAACACTAGCCTTGTTTACAAATATAAATTGACAATCAAATGCATTTCTGACGTAGATTTTTGTTCGATCTCCTGCAAAATCACTTTTAATGCATATTCTCTTTCAATCTACACTGATAAGGGGCCAGTCGACCGTACAGTGTTGATATTATCAATTTCTGTTTATATACAAGGCTAGAGTTACCGCCGGCGAGCTATATATACTGAAACGAAAAAGAAACGCAGGGTGGAGTTTGAGGATGATTCCAGATAAGACGTCAAATATTATGTTTAATACCTTTATGTAAGAATGGATATTAATCCATTGAGAACAAACTGCAATAGCAACTGGTTGTGGCTGGTAAGTGATTTAAAAGGGAATAGAAGGGGACCCCTATAATGTGAAATCAAAACTGGCTGATTGTGATAAGTGGCTCGTCAAAAACAGCGTATGTCATCATTTGCCATCTGCATAGTATTGATCCTTCTAGGCAGATAGTTCATGAGTGAGTTAATCTTCCTTTTTGCGAATCTGGCACTTTCTTCTAGAGGGTTACTCTCAGATGAGCCGGAATAGCAGTGGTGGCTGGCATCATCGAATCCATCTCTTCAAATGGTCCTATGAATGCTCAAAAGGAGACAGACCGGGTTGTTTGGGGGTCAATCAAGTGAGTGGATGTTGCTTTTAGCTGGAAAGTCGCCACCAAAGCCATATACCGCGCTGACGACAGGCAACGGTCAGTGGCGGACCTACATGCAGGCGATGTGCACTCGGGATCATCATCTCGCTACCGATTCCTTACAATTTTGGCAGGGATGTGGTGATTACGAGTACCTTTTGTATAATAGGCGGATTCAGTGGCATTAAGGTGACGATTGCGCAATGTTTGAGACGAATAAACATGTCCTGACGTCACGCGTGAACGATCAGACCTAGGTCTTTCATTTATTCACGAAGTTTGTCTTAGATTTATAGCAAGTCGTTCTAAAGTGCTAACAAGTACAACTAAACCCCTTGATGCCGGGATCAGCCTTTGACTTATATAAGCATCGCAAAGGCTTGACTCTCTGAGCTTCAGTCAGCTGCGCCATTGTTGAATAAAATGAAAGCAAGAAATAAATATCGGAAATTGATTTGTCTCTGATTTTGCTTTCGCCGGAAGTTAGCGGTTCGCTATCACATCATGCTACCGTAAATGGTGGACCATGTGCATTATAACATAGACTAATGCTTGACCGATTTTCATTGTTTTTGAACAACGCGTTCGCAAGATATTGCAAATAATGTTACCCTGCGTTTCTTTTTCGTTTCAGTATATAAGCATGGTTAATTGCTTTGAAATTGCATTAGCTTTGCAAATTCGTGGCCCTCAGCACTTCAGTTTTGTATACGATAAAAGCAAGAAACTAATATTGCCTCTATGAACACAATTGTGTGACGAGCTGTGAAATTAATTTAATGCAACAACACGGCTATGTACGAGATTTGTGCGTTTTTGCTCTCACCGGGTTTGCAAACACATGATGCTTGAAGGACCAAGTAAAATGTAACATAAGACAACAATTGCTTGATCAATTTTCATTGTTTTCGAACAACCCGTTCTATAGCACCATGCATTTCTTTTTTGGTTCAGTATGCATGTTAGCTTTCAGTTTCAAATCGATAAATGTCGTGTTTTTTAATCTATTGGTGTGCCACATATGAAAACCATGTGCAGCACGAGGAAACGGTGTTTCAAAAGGTTTAACAAAATAATACAATGATAGGCTACTACCGGGTACGTCACATCGTCGCATGCTAATGATTCCACGCGGGCAAGTTTTACATAAAAAACATGTACTTTTCAGTATTATCATGATTTAGCGAGATATTTCAGAAAAAAAGATCTAGTATCGCAGAGTATGCGTCTATAGCTAGGGTATCCACGGCATGTGTCGATTCTTTACCCGATTGATGGTAAAAGCCTGAAAGTCGACTCATGTGTCCATTCTTACATGATTCCCCGCGGACGCATACTTGTTTTCTAAGTAAACGTCAATATTCGGCGACTGTTGTATCTATTTCACGTGCACGATATAGCCAAAACGCTACATAAATATTGTAAAATTGTTGCAGAGCTTTTAACTCTCATCGTCTGGGTGAATAGTTTCACCATGGTCTGATATAAATGACACATATTATTTACCATGTATAATAATTGTTAATACATGTAAAACAAAAAACACAATATAGGTGTGACATTGGCAGATCACTCATCGATTTATACACAAACATTATACAATGTACACATAAAAACGACCACATGAATAATGATGTGGGAATATTACACCAGTTATCTTAGTGGTACGAATGCCCTAGTCGCTTAAACGCTCATTTGTTTGTTTGATTGGGATTTACGCCGTTTTTTAAACACTATTTCAGTTACTATTATATACGGGGCTTGTTTTCCTGAACCGTACCATCACCAGTACCACGAACGAACCAATGACCTACTACATCTCAATTTGACTACTCTCAGTTTTACAACAACAAACATTTGCTAAGTATTTAATTAATTTATACTACATTGTTTTTTAATTTAGGTCGATTGTGAAACAAGTTATACTGTATAAATCACTCTCAACACCTCATTCCTGATGGTATAGTTGTCCCTTTTATGCTGAGCATCTAGCAAGGGAATTACTAGAACCATGTTTATTTAGTCTTTGGTATAACGCGGCCTGGGATACTGTGATGAGAAAAATATTAGCGAGATAGCTTACATAATAACAAAATTATTACATTAACAAAATGGTCATATACGCACGGGTGCCGCAGCTCAAACGCGTAACGTCATTTTTACCCAGGCGAAAATGTCATTCATTTTCAATGCAGACGCCGCCTGAAGCGTCAAAACGGTGGTGTTTCTCTGCCCAAAGTTGAAAAATGTCCAGGGTAAGAATTCACTGGAAAGTGCCGTAAACCAAGTATATTTCCTTGGAAATGTCGTTAATTGTGGACTGCCTGTCTCCGATTATCGCATTAACAGCCGTGACGTTGCATGTTCGTGTATTCGTTATATTGGTCGCCCGCATTTATCATCGTCCGAAGCTGTTTCTCTTCCTCCACCTAAATCTCTTATGCCGTTTGTAAACAAGTGATCTTGCTATACGAGTTTTTCTGGAAGCCGCTGCCAGCATTTTGATTGTTTCTGATGGCGTCTGCTGTAGATTTACGCAAAAGTGTATATGCCCGCATTTTCAACTTGTCTTCAGGTGTCATTTTTCGCTCTAACGTTTGTTTGGTGTTTGGCGCAATTTGCAATGCAAATACTTAATGTGAGCGTGATATTTTAAATTTAAATAACGTACTTGCGCGAAAATGACGCCAAATTGCGCAAATGACGTTTGTGCGCGTAAAACTATGGAAATTATTATTATTTTGACATGGAAGCATAACAATAACTTTGTATTTTTGAGCTGCGGCACTTGGCGTTTACTCGTGTTGCCATAACAACTATATAAGACGAACGCCATGAGTTACATAGGCAAACCTTTTCACATAAACTCGAAATAAATATATATTTTTGCAAACCAAAAATGATGAGTGTACCATGTAAACTAAAGAAAATATTAAACTTGTCCACGAACTTTTGGATTGCCCCTCGTATATACAGTCCCCTACTTATCTTGTCCAAAATTTTATTTATTTATTTAATCCCTTTTTATGGTTTCATTGGCTGAACTATTTTAATGATAAAATAGCGTGATCTAAATATTGCACTGAGTTAAGTTATTACGTTACAAAACCAGTTACATGCTGTGCTCAGTTTATTAATATGTTAATAATACATGTATAAGTATATATTTTTCGCCAAATTCAACATTATACACAACTAGTTTATTCTGCAATAAGGCATATTTATTCATGTTACAACTATATGCAACATATTTTTCATTTTCATACGCCCATCATGGCGTGCGGGCGGCGGCGTCCGGTGAAGTGTTCACTGTCGTTTTCATCTTGGATTGAACTTTTGACAATGTTTATGGGCATAATACCCCGGCCAAGTTCGATTATCGCCACAGGCATTCTTGGATTATGGCTCTTGATTTGAAATTAGCCTAGTACGGGAGCATTTTGTGACAGTTTGGCTTCTTATTGTTAAAGTGAACAACATTATCAAAAATGGGCATAGGATGTCTCTCAGGTTGTTCATTCTTGTCCCATGGTTGGTGTTAAGTATATAGAGGCATGTGTATTTGTTTTCAAATATATTGACAATACAATTAACATTTGTATAATATAATTTATTTACACTTGTATAATAAATCATTTCAAAGTTTGATTTTATTTGTATAACTAAATTGGTTGACAGCGTTAGAGTATCTCAGGTTAGGGAAATTAGCGACATTTTAGTCTTCCTACGAGCTCCATGCAATACTGAACACATTCGTTTATTGAACATCTTTGAAGATGGTATAATACTTACATCCATTGAACAACTTGATTGAATTACAGCTGTATTGTATTGATCACACTGTTTATTAACCCCTATACGAGGGGCGTTTCAAAAGTTCCAGGAAAAGTGCTCTAAAATGTTTATCGTTTGTTCAAATTACTTTAAACTTTGCATTTAAATAGAACAATTCATGATACAAATTATACCATGAATCAAACACATGAGGGTGTGCTGTATAAAATGGCACTGCTGCCATAGTAACGTCAGTAATGGCTACCCGGGGCAATTTTGACGTCACGTCGTAGAAATCGTCAAACTAACCTGCACATTGCTCCCAACCAAATCGCTACCAATTAACAATGACCTAAAATTACTGCATGGAACATTTGCAAAGGGCGGTATAACATCATTTCGGTCAATTTATGCCATAATTTAAATAGTCCAACTGTTGTAATCAGGTTTATTTGTCCCAATATTAGAATCACCCGTCAAATGTCAGTAAATCATTGAAATTTGACCAGTTTTTGTCTTTTGGCAGGAAAATGAAGACTTAAACAAATATAATTAATAAACACTGCCTGTTAAGAACGTTGTTTGTCATTTGGTAGGATGTATGCATAGTATAAACGCTTCCAGACTGTCAGTGGTACTGCTGCTGATGATAATAGGAAGGTACGGCCTGTTGTGAACCAGACGCTAGACGTTACGTTGGGCGTTTCTGCTTGATTTTGTGACACTTTTGAATACTTTCAAACGGACCCTGGAAGTGCAAACCTTCAAGCGAGGCATTCTTTTAGAATATAAAGCATTGTTGTTATTGTAGCAAGTGCATTTTGCGTGTCCTTTGACTGACTGAGGTAGATTAAGTCAAAATATGTTAAGAACGTACGGTCAAATATAACATTGCCCCGGGTAGCCATAAGTGACGTTACTATGGCAGCCGTGTCATTTTGTACGGCACACCATCATGCGTTTAATTCATGGTACACTATGTATCATGAATAGTTCTATGTAAATGCAAAGTTTGAAGTATATTGACCAAAAGATAAATAATATAGAGCACTTTTCCTGGAACTTTTGGAACGCCCTACGTATATTGATATTTTGTTTGGAACCTTTGACTCAATACAAACCAAATGTAATGGAGCTGTTTATAAACTACATGTATCATAAAAATAAACGATTTAATATGTATTGTGCCTATTCTGGATTCTCAGTAGGTGTGTATAGTCCTTTAAAGTACTTCCCCAACTGTTCGATCAATTCTTGTTGGTCTCTGAATATTTGTCCATTGAATTTTATTTTGATGAATTTGTTTTATTCTTCCGCTAACCAATTTCCAGAATGCTTTGAGTTAATTTCTGCAGTTTTATCAATTTCATTGTCCAGCTTCAGTAAATAATCACAACACACTGTGTGTGTACACGACGAAATATTGGTTTCGCATCTTTGTAGTTGATATATGCTACGTTAGAAGTTGAGCGGGGACGACCTTCCTTTAACCAAATGGTGCGTTTATCTTTCATAGAGTTTCAGTGTTCAAGTATGGCTTAAAGTACGGTTTAAATTTAGATACTGGTAGACATGCAGATGCTGACTGAATTACGTCGATAAGATCCTGGTAGGTTTTATCAATACCCCCCTTGTCAAGCGACGAACACATCATACTTTTTGACATTATATCATCTGTTAAACTGCTGTTTGTCACATTCTCTAACCTTGCTCCAGTTAATGGTTTGTGCATAACTCACTTTGGGTAATTTGAATTCATTATAAACAAATATCATCAACGATTTCACATTTGACTGAACAGTCAATATATTCGGTCGGCATACAAATATAGTCAAGTAATGTTTCATAACAATTTCCATACGATACAATTTTGCGCCCAAACAGTTATCTAACATGTTAACAGCCACCATATTGGTATCATTCATAAATTTTCTAAACAAAGGCCCCCGTATGTCACCATGGTTATTAAGCAAATTAACATTGAAATCACCAATAAAGATCGGAATGCCGATCTCTGCATACATGTACTATATAATGTATAATTTGTCTATATAATCACGAAATGAGTCAATAGGATGATTTGCACAATCATGGTACATATACATGGAAGACAAAACATATAATCGTGGTTGTATTTGTAATTGGATACCAATTAAACGATCATCTTCAATACATAACGTTTTGTGCTATTAAATTGCAACATCACCTTTACCGACTTTTCGTTGGCATGGCCGTGATAATTTAAAGTCCGCAACAGCATGGCAATTGTAATATACGTACATGTAGTTTTTTTTAGACAATTCATAAAATGTAAGTTGTGATTATAAAGCCAATGTTCTGCTGCAAATGTTCTGAAATACCACATATATCAATTTTATAGTTCATTAGCATATTGCTAAGATAAGAAGAGCTGGAAAATATACCAGTCGCATTTCACGTCATAACATAAATATTGAGGCCAGTCATGTTCACTCTGAGTTTAACAGTCTGTATCTGTAAGTACTGTTCACAGTCGGAGCATCAACACGTGTCCACGTTCTCTCCGAGTCCGATTGGTCGTGATGTAGGTTTGTTGATTCCCGTTCAATACGGTGTAGTATTTGATTTATTTCGTACTGAGTATTTGCCACGTCCAATTACAATTGTAATATGATGGATATCTGACATTGGTGATTCAGTAATGGTAGATTTTGTCATGTTCGTAGACGCCTGTACAGTAGTAGCAGAACTGTATTGATCTATATTGTCTGGTTTTACTCAACAGCGATTTATCTACCTCTGTTTGTTCATTGGTTAACATAACGTTTTCGTTGCAAGCCTCGGTCTCTTCAGATGGACCAGGTGTGGGTTCGTGCACTGAAAATCCATTCCGACAAGATATCGAAACGACTTCGGCACTGTCAACGATTTTTTCTAACTCAGCTAGTCTGTTGGGGACATGTTTTATATTGAGTTCCAAATTCTTGTGTACAGACTACGAGGAGGTAAATGATCATTCATATTTAATTATTTATGGTGAAACATTCATTTACGCTTTGCACACAGTTGGCGATGTCTTGTTTAATATTTTGCACACTGCTACATACGATATTTATTTGACCCGAACGCACCTTTTTGAGTGCGACAGACGACTGCTTCACAAGTAGTTCATCCGACTGCAACGTCGAGACAGTATCCTTTAATACACTTAACTCTGTTTGACACTGACAGGTATGATGATTTTGAGTGCGGATCGAAGATTGTAAGACGGATAAAAAATAATAGTTTTCTTACCAGTAGGCTTCACATGGACTTATCATATCTGAAGTCCCATATTCACAACAGCTCCTCCACTCATACTCACTGAGTTATACTAAGGTCACAAATCCAATCCGATCGCCGTCCGATGATCGGCCGGCGTACTTTTGGCTAATCGGGCTGGAGGACGGACGGACGGACATCGGACGGACGGACGTCGGCGGGTCATGGGGGCATTGTCGGACAAAATCAAGGCCTGATTTAGCGACAAAGCGATTTGTCGGTGACCATCCGATGACCGGTCGATGTCCGCAGGACGGCTGACGGGCCTTGTACGTTCATCGACCGGTGATTTGCCGATGATCGAACGACATCGACCGGCGTCCGGCCTATACATAGAGATCGGGTACACATCGGATACACGGACATCGTCCGGCGTCCGGGTGATTTGTGACCTAGGTATTAATCCAATTTTAATTGCCGATTAGTCCGTGCGTTTGAGTAAGTAATCGACCTAACTAGAAATTGGTATATATTCACGAGGGTGAGGATAGCTGGAGTTTACTCGACTGAGTCGCGATTTTTCGAGGGAGAGAAACGGCCACTTGAGCGTGACTCCAGCTAAACTCAAGTGTCGTTTCATGAATACCAATTTAGTGCTCGCGTGTTAAATTAATAAAGTTTATTGTATTTTCGTTTTAAATTAAATAACAAATACATATATGTGTGGATTGATCAATATACCGCCCCCAGATACAAATTTTGTTATGGTAAGTTATCTAAAAGTATATTAATCAGACAAATCAAATTGTAATAACATTAATTATTTTGAGTTGTCAAGCATGTAGGACAAATCAGTGGACAAAGAAAAAATAGCGGCAATCGTCCAGTATGTCTCCAATCTCAAAATTAAAATTACAGATGTAATGAACGATAAAAACGTATTCTTGCATTCTTTTCTTTTGCGGTTCTTTTCGCCTTAAAAGGTATAAAATTATCGCCAAAATTCCATGTTTCATTTTTTCAACGTTGGGACAAATCAGGCGAAAAAGAAAAAATAACGGCATTTTCCGAATATGTCTCCGATTTCAAATTCAAAATGACGAACGAACGAACGAACGAACGAAGCCCAGGCAAGATGCGAATCAGATACTAGTATATTAGCTTTATTTAGGATTAAATTCAGATGGATATACACTTTGTCAATCATGTCCTCATTTACATGTGTGCATTATACAATGACCTCAGTTTCATGTGTGCGCTGTGCGTATGATGTCCCCATTCATGTGTGTGCGTATGATGTCCTCATTTATGTGTGTGCGTATGATGTCCTCATTTATGTGTGTGCGTATGATGTCCCCATTTATGTGTGTGCGTATGATGTCCTCATTTATGTGTGTGCGTATGATGTCCCCATTTATGTGTGTGCGTATGATGTCCTCATTTATATGTGTGCGTATGATGTCCTCATTTATATGTGTGCGTAGAGTGTCCTCATTTTCATGTGTGCGTTTGATGTCCTCACTTACATGTGTGCAACTATGTCCTTATTTGCTTGTTGAAAGTCATAGAGGGATAGGCAAATTTAGACTACAGAAATTTAAATCTTAAACGAAGCAGACTTTTGTGTTAAAATTTGATGACTCTGGCTCTCTTAAAAAAGTGAGTCCCCAGTGGGCTACTCTAGGTTTGTGTCCTCAATCTACTACATAGCCCAGTATGTGTGTGTGTGTGTGTGTGTGTGTGTGTGTGTGTGTGTGTGTGTGTGTGTGTGTGTGTGTGTGTGTGTGTGTGTGTGTGTGTGTGTGTGTGTGTGTGTGTGTGTGTGTGTGTGTGTGTGTGTGTGTGTGTGTGTGTGTGTGTGTGTGTGTGTGTGTGTGTGTGTGTGTGTGTGTGTGTGTGTGTGTGTGTGTGTGTGTGTGTGTGTGTGTGTGTGTGTGTGTGTGTGTGTGTGTGTGTGTGTGTGTGTGTGTGTGTGTGTGTGTGTGTGTGTGTGTGTGTGTGTGTGTGTGTGTGTGTGTGTGTGTGTGTGTTTACGTACGTATGCAAATGAGGACACACGTTAGGTAACACAGCAGCAATTGAGGACAGTTGGGAAGACTGGGGACCGTCTCAGTCGTCACTTAGGCAAAACCACGTAAATTCGCTTATTTTTCGACATATTTTGGTCTAAAGTGATAAAAACGGTACGTCCCATTCGCCTGCGTTTTCCAAGCTGTGTTAGCTTAGTGCGTAGCGACTTCTTTTTTTCTCTTCCGTTGACATTGAACTTTCGCAAACACGCTTCCGTCCACGCATGCGCAAACACTCTGATGAGGTTGGAGGTGTCCGCCATTTTTTTAAAACGGTAAGTCAGTACTCATTTTGATACTTAATAATAATTTGCCATCATGCGTACACTAGTAACTGTAGTCCGTTTATGAGATAAGAATATGTTTCGTTTGTTTGAGCTAGACATACAAAATGGGCGCCGTACAAATAAACTGATAAAGTCATGTGGTGAACATTTTCGGTCGGAGCAGCTACGTTTTAGACCAAATAACGTCCTATCTATCTGTCATGTTAAGAAGAAAAATTATTTCAATTTTTATTCCAATCAAAGTTTTAGCATTTTGGCAAGTCGATTTAAACTTTGTGCAATTGGTTAAAGTGTACCTATCTCCGGATATTGAAAAAATCCGAACACTTTTGGGTAGGGCTGCCGATTCCTTTATCGTAGGAGGACTCCTAGAGTATATCAATTTTTTATTGGCAGGTAATTTGTGTCGCTTTCTCAGAGCATTATTGCAAATTGTCTAACAGGTGCAGACAAGGGTGCAGGACTAAGCGTACCAGAACAGAACATTTATTCACAAATATAGGCCTACCATACATGAAGGTTACAAACCACCAATTAGATTTGTTCTTTAGTTCAATGTAAAGTGACAAATGTCAACCCCAAATTTTAACATGTTATATAGTCTATGACCACCTGGCACACATACACCATTTTAAAGAAGTGGCTTTAGGCTTTAAAATAATCCAATAAAAAGGGGGGGTCATGTATCTTCTAAGAAAGATTTTGTTCATCAAAGATGGAAAACATATTTTCACTTACTCGCGGATTGATCCCAGACCGGTTAACCCCTACTCTACTTTCACTTTCATATTTAGGTCAAAATGTCAAAAAATTCAAGATCAAACAGTTTCACTACATCACATGCATGTGTACAATGACTTTAAACTCAATTTCCACCATTTCCAGTCAATCCAATGTTTCTTTCCGGACTCTTTGAGTGTATCACCATTTGGGCCGCTTATGCATTTGGTGGTTTCTTACCTGAACAACTAAGCGTACCAGAACAGAACAGAACATTTATTCAGAAATAAATGCATTAGCGGAACCCCTAAAGTACGTAAAGTGGCGTAAGGTTGGCTAAAACGATTGCTTAATGTTTATAATTGATAAATTGTATTCATATGTTTAATAACATGTATACATCTGGAAATAATTTTGCATTTATTTCATGCAAAAAATGTCTGTAAGGTGGCCTAGCTAGGTTGGATAAAGTGGCGGATGAAATTAGCGTACCACTACACAAGCGTACCATTTTCAGACTAAGCGTACCACGTATAAAAAATCGATTAACTGACTAATCAATTTCATAATCTATCTCAAATGACTTATTTAATTATAAAAATAAGAGTTGAATTGATTTAATTTCAAAATGGCAACAAACCATCGTTTTGTAACCACATATCGTCAAAATGTGTTTTCGCTTTCCGCATTCTCATGTAGAAGACTGAGGCTGACCAAATCCGGGACAATATCTCGGACAATTCAGCTAAAGTTCGTCATTTCGGACCGTATCGGACAGCGGGCACAGCGTAACGTTACATAAACATAAAAATCCAGTCAGTTTAGTCAATTATTAGTCGATAGTCAGTCACTTCGTTTGAAGTGATGATCAATCATAAAATTTGAAGTGATTCCCAAAACTAGTTAACGAGGAACAGTTCCTTTTTATTGCAAGCACTGCTCTGAATCTTGAGTACATTTTGACAGAATAACGCATTTTAACTGTCATAATTTGTTCATCTTTCTTAATTGATAATTTTTAAATTGATACATCAACCACAAATATATGAAACTACAGCGTGATTAACATTTAGTGTTGTGTAACCTTTTGGACAACCACCCCAATGTTAAATTGTGCTGTTTGTGGAACTACAGTTGATTGCCTAGTTCCGACATAGACTACAAAGTACAATGTAGTTGGACTTGCATGTCATAGGTATATGTTACATGGTAAAATTCCCTATAGGTACCCCTTGTGCAAATTTTACATGGGTTTAAAAAATGCACCGGAACTGGTTATCGTACACGGGGTAATTATCGTATTGATTTTTCTAATCATCGATGTATTTCGCTGAAAAGTATAATTGGCTTCAGTAAAGGACTTTATACCTAGTTGATATGTATTGCAATATTTTATTTTAAATAGTAAATCGTTCTCTCTCTAAGTTACATGCTTTGATATAAGAAGTGCCTCGGAACTAGGCAACTAACTGTACTGGTATGTAGAAAACTGTGTTTGATCTGTTAAAATAAACACCTGATATTGTACTCATGTTTAACCCATAGATCCTGTTTCTTAGGATAAATCTGGTGCAAACCCTGCTAATTGTTTTTTAAATGAGTCAATATACTGCAGACATCAGGTTGCACTGTAAAATGTATTCCAAAAGCAAAAAGTGTGTGGTTGAGTTAAACATTACCCAGGAGCCAGGATAGATATATTTAATATATGTTCTAGTCTATTACTAATTTTCCTTCATTCATAGTTTGTAAGGTCTTGTGTTGTTTGATGCAATCCCCATATGCATTTATAAAATAGTAGATCGAGGTGTCATACATTTCAGCAAAAACATCACATTATTGTGTGTTAAGTGCTGATTTGAATTTTTTCTTCTCTAGCAATCATGGCTGATTATAATGACCATGCATGGGGCCAAAAATAAAGTATTGTTTGTTTCCCCTTCCCGACCCAGGCAAAATAGGGTTGGGTAGGTAGGTAGGTAAAATATTTTTTTTTAAATATTTTATTCTGAAAAAAGTTGGTCAGGGACACTTTAAATATGTGTCTATTCATATATACACTTTACTGCTTAAAATATACTATTTTGCTTTAAATTGAAATATAGTGACCTCCTTTGACAGAGTTAAGTATTTAGAAAATAATGAATGCTGAATAAATGCACACTTGGAGATTAATAGCGACATTTAAAAATGAACATGTTGTGAATAGATCACAATCCTCTAAACAGTGACCAATGTTTACAATCCTGAAGCAGACCCGATAGTCGCCGACAATCTGTCGGACCAGAAGGAAATCTGTCGGACCGATTTTTGTTCGCTAAAATCAACAAAAAAGCAAATATTTTTTAATTTCCCTTTTAAGACGATGTACGTCCAGTAAGAGATGGCTTTCCTCGTTTCCGAGTACTGTCATCGAGAAATCAGCATTAAGTATGTTGTCCGATGGCCAATTACCGATAATTCTTTCGGTTTTAACCATATTTCTCCATGTTTACCACGCGAAATTAGAAAGAGACTCTTCAAAATTGGAGTACAAGAACGCAGAGTTAGAAAAATGGATCGCACTTTGTGATTGGCTTACGAATTTATTACAGACGCGATTTCGTACTGTGCACATTCGTACCAAAAGACCGATTTTGGTACGAAAAGAACGAAATAAAATTATTTTTTCAGAAAGTCGAAAAAATATTTAGAGTCGGGCATTTTTGGCCTGAGTCGGTCGGGAAGGGGAAACAAATAATATTTTATTTTTGGCCTGGGGGTTAGAAATGAAATTTTTACATGATAATCCATTGATCTGTAGTGTCCTGTTCAATTTTATGTGCAATTGTCACAGGTAAAAATGATGAACCTGCATATACACAGCTATAACACATTTAATTCTGTTTTTATATAAAAAGAGGTTGTTCGCATCACAAATGAAATAATTGGTATATATTTTTTATTGCATTTAGAAAATGCCAAACAGAAGAAAAAGGTGTTCACCACTTGAAGAAGCGGGTAAGTGGCTTCTCAAAAGAGAAGATCCACCTGGATTTGAAGTTGCTGATTATGGACATAAAGGTAAATGCTATAATTACATTGCATGCATAATATGAATATTATATTAATGTAGATTTATTATACCCCCAGATACAAAGTATATGGGGGCTATATTGGAGTCATGCTTGAGGTTGGTTGGTCTGTCTGTTTGTTTGTCCGTAAATGTTGTCTGCGCTTTTTCTCCATAACCGTTGGCCGCATTTCAGCGAAACTTTGCAAGACTCTTTAGTACCAAGCCTGGTTGTGCATATCCTTGGCACATTACGGTCGGATCCATGTTTACGGTGTTTTTGCTCTTTGATTTTTTTCCCAAATTTTGTCCGCGCTATTTCTCCGTAACTTATGGCCGCATTTCAACGAAACTTTGCAAGACTCTTTAGTACCAAGCCTGGTTGTGCATATCGTTGGCACATTATGGTCAGATCTATTTTTACGGTGTTATTGCCCTTTGATTTTTTTCCCAAATTTTGTCCACACTATTTCTCTGTAACCTATGGCCACATTTCAATGAAACTTGGCAAGACTCTTCAGTACCAAGCCTAGTTGTGCATATCGTTGGCACATTACGGTCGGATCCATTTTTCTTTCAAAGTTGTCTCCATAGTAGTATTATTATTGCTGATATCAGCACAATTAGATTCCTTACAATAACAGAAAATAGTGTGTTTATGTTGAACACTGAGGACTAACCAAGCACGCAATTGAGGACAGTGTTATGTTCAAATGAGGACACTCTGTCTGAAACACATGGTTTTTTGTCCTGTACTTGCTGTTATGAAATCGTTTCAATATCAGTGTAAAAAAGTTGATTAAGCAAATCATTCTTCATTTCAGGGCTTCTTTAAATTGTTCACAACCTTCAAGATAGCGGCGAGTATTGATGACACCAGTGTTCTTGTAGTCCCAGCCTGTAAGTGATTTATCAGCACTCGCATTAGATACTGTTTACTGTTCTTATAACAGCTACGACAACCGGTAAATTAATTTATAATGTAGTACAGTAAAACTCAGTGGCCGAGTGGTTAAGGCCGCCAACTTCAAATCACTTCAATGTTCGGGCCGAATTCATGTGAGGAAGCCATCCAGCTGGCTTACGGAAGGTCGGTGGTTCTACCCAGGTGCCTGGGCACTTAGGGGTCTTCCTCCACCATCAAAGCTGGAAAGTCGCCATGTGACCTGGATTGTGTTGGTGCGAATTTAAGCCCAATTAAAAAAAAAACAACAAAAAAAAAACAGTAAATAAAAAAGAACCATATATTTTTTGTTTCAAAAAGGAATAATGGATAATGATTTACTCCACTTTTGCCAATACAATAAAACAACTACAACTTATTATATAAATATATCACCTTTTGTCTGATGCTTCTTGCCCCAGAAATAAGAAAAATACCATAGGTTCAATATCCAAAACAATGAAAATTTGACCATGGTTTAGCCAAATGTGTGCTTATTTGTACTCTCCCATAGCTTCCTCTGACTACAGTATTATGTATTGAATCAGACTCTGCTATATTGAGCGTATTTGCTTGCTATGATAGGCATAGGGGCACCTGTGTTTACTACTGTATCTATTTTTAGACAGAGAGTTAAGTACGGGTTTAATAGTGTGTTATGGTAAAACACCCCACTACAGTCCATCATTATGAATGAATATTTATATTATTAAATCATATCTGATTATCCTGTAGGACTTTGAAATGGATAAACGTAATGCTATATAGACTGATCAAATGCATAGGGCGTACACTAACTGATTTAAACCGGACAAAACTTTGTTCCATTCTGTATGATTACTCTCTACACTGTGAATAGTACACTGTCTATGTTTGAATTTCACCTGACCAATGAAAACCGGGTATTGGGTAAAGCAGAGATTTTGTTTACAGCGACAATATGATTGGATTAATCATCTATACAGGCTGTAAAGTTTACATATCAAAATATGCTGGTAAATAAGGCGTGAGAAATGTAACGGTAGTGGAATGAAAGCGCTGTAGGGAGCGTAGCTTATTTGGTGGTCCTTTTAATTGGGATAAATTTGTTTGGATACCTCTTTCTATCATCAAAGCCTGGTAGAAATCATTCACATTATGTATAGACCAAATTGGAAATATTAACATCAGTACAAAGGCATTCTCTAATGAGTGTGTCATAGTCCGATCTGGTGTCATGTTATCTTGTTGTGTTGTGTTATCACGTTGTAGGTTGTGTTAAATATTTTTTAGTTATGCCCCTTTCAACATTGTAAAACAGACCAGCTTTGGCATTCGCTCAATTGCGGCTACTTGTTTTATTTTACTGTATTAATTTTTGTACAGTCATGTCTCGATATAACGACACCCGATATACTGACAAATTCATATACTGACATCATTTTATGGGGACAAATGCTTTAAAACGCTCTTTGTATCAATTCAGTATACCGACATATTCGTTACGACGACATTTTGCTTGGGAACAAACCGCGTCGTTGTATCGAGACCTGACTGTACTTGATGTATCTCAGTCTTTGGGCACAACGTTCATTTTCAAAAGGCCATTTACTATTACATTTTTCAGCAAGTAATGGACACACAAAGAATTCTACAATAAAAGTCTTCAAATGTTTGCTTGGAAGAAAAAATGTAGTAAGCTACAATTGGATCAAAGATTCAATACATCTTGGAAAGGTGCAGGACATAGTAAGTAGAGTTAAATGGTCCCTTACATATGCTAAAAGAAGCTGTCTGATTTTTGCGTAAAATGTGCTAATTTAAACAGGATTGCCTGTGTAAATTTTGATTAGGCATGATTAAATCTAAGTACAGTAAATTTCAACTGCATTAATTGAACATTTTTAGAAGCATATGAACATTAAAGGGAATGTTTCTAATTTTTGTGTCGCCTGACTAGGCGACATATAAGAATTACTTTGGTCACCGGCGGCATCCCATTTTGCTTTTCCGGAGCATAACTTTGTAACCATTGGTTTGAATGACTCAAAACTTGCTATGCATGTTTCTTGCAATTAATCTGAAGTGCAGTGCGCAAGAACCATAACTCTACCTTGCGTTGTTTTTGAATTATTTCCCTTTGATTGATTTTATTACAGCATTTCTTTTCCGGAGCATAACTTTGTCACCATTGGTTTGAATGATTCAAAACTTGCTATGCATGTTTCTTGCAATGACATAAAGTGCAGTGCACAAGAACCATAACTCTACCTTGCACCGTTTTTGAATTATTCCCCTTTGATTGATTTTCCTTGTCCGGAGCATAACTTTTAACCATTGGTTTGAATGACTCAAAACTTGCTATGCATGTTTCGTGCAATTAGTCGAAGTTACTCGGTAACTATGATAATATGATAAAAAGAATGCGCCACCCGTTGTCTTTGAGATCTACATCTCCATAGACAACTCATGACGGATCCTATATTATTGCAGTAAAAGCAAAGTTAAGTGCACTTTACAACATCAATGCTCATATTTCACATAGACAGGCGACACATCTGACTCGCGAGCTTTTATTAGTTAAACTACTAGTATTCAAAGAATAATGAGAGCTGTTGTACTACCACCTGTGTCGGCGAAAGGTAAAATGAAATATTGTTGCTGAAACAACAAAAGAAAACACACACAGGCATAAGATTACTTTCTATTATAGAGAAATTCAGATTTAAAATCTGGCCATACGCCTGCTCTGACAAACACCTTGTTGAGGTATTATTTACCTTAATTGATGGATATACTTGTATCTTTAGGACCATTATCTTGTCAAGTCTGTATCCGACTATGGAGAAGTCAGGAAAACAGAAGGATTCGAGAAATTCGAGTTTCAGATAAGGGGAAAGAAGTGGAACGATATTAAAGAAGGTATGGTTTAAAGCTTTCTGAAGATAACAGATCTGACAGTATAAATACTACGAAGGCTGTAATTAGGTTGCTCAACAGAGCAGGATGCTGCACCCTATTTGCTGTACGCCCTTTCCTATTGCAATCAGCTGTCATTCTTCTTTCAAACCTTTGCAATTCATGTAAAATAATTTACTGAATAATATCAGTGAATATAAGAATTCATCATAAGCGTGTATGTTGGATAAGGATATCCTCAGTCAATGCACTCAAGAAAATAAATATGGAATATTATCACTATTTGAAGCACAACTTCCATAATTATATTGTAATTGCTGATCTTAGACTATTTGACTACATCATTTGAAAACCGTTACTAAATTCAAATACATTTGTAACAAAATTTCAAGTGTGTTAAGTCCTCATTTGACACTTAAAATGTCCTCAATTTCACGTTTTGTCTGTCCTCAATGTGTAGCACAGAACACTTAACATTATTTTTTCAGTTTAATAGCCATATTAAAATAATTAAGGGCATGTTTTGTAAGTTATAACTTTGTTAATATGATTGTTTTCAGAAGATATCAGAGACATGCTACTGAAGATAGGTGGCATCGAAACCATGAATATTGGTCCAGAAACGATAATTTTATGTGCTGATGATGAAATTCATACATCAGGTACACTGTTTATTTCTTTGTTTAAGTTTTACATGCAAGTAACATTCAGACTATATCTCACCTACTATCCATGATATTTCATTGAAACTTTTAATGCTTGTTTACCGTCATTAGTCAAAAAGTACTTGTTTTGGCTAAAGTTTTGCATGCAAGTTACATTAAGACAAGATCTCACTTAATGTCATGTTATTGCAGTGAAACTAACTTCACTTGCTAAGCATCATTAGTCAATGCTACCAACCATGTGCATTTTTTTAACGTGATGTCAGACAGGAAGTAGGGACTAAACTAACTGCACACGCTGTTAGGCTACCAAACTAATCTACCGTTTATTTTCATTACTAAGGACCAAGCAAAACAGGTCAAGATTAAAAAAGAATAAAATAAATGTGTGTATCTGTAGTCACCCGACTGTCCCTAGTTCCCCAAAAATTAGAGTTATGACCCATTAATATTTGACTTTTCTTGGTTAGTTTGCATGCAAGATACAATGAAAGTCATATTTCAACAACCAACATGTATTGGATTACAACTTTATTCTAGCCTTCCTTTACATTTAATCAACCAAGTTAGATATATAAACCTTTGATTGAATTTATTGCAAATTAAGACCCTTCTTGACTTAAAAATACTATCAATGACACATCTCACCTACTATCCATGCAACCGAGGTTATAAATCTTTACTGTTAGGCGCCATATGACCTATACTTTGTGCGCCTTTAACCCCAAATAAACAAACAACTGCATTGAACATTTCATCTGAAACTACTGTGAATGGCTTCATATGGATGTGCCAGACATGGAATTCTGATTTTCATTATATCTGTAGAAAACACAGTAACACCAGTAAAGTCTATGAGAATGCAAGAATTGTCAAAATATTTACGCATAATCTAATTCAGGCATTCAAAATTCCTTCAGACATCCCTAAAATTCCTTTTTTTAAATTATCCCTATTTTTATACGCCCGTCATTTTAGACGGGACGTATCATGTGAACACCCATGACGGGCAGGTGGCGTCCAGTTAAGTGTCCGCTCTCTAACGAAGTTTGGGGGAGTATACAGGAGTCGGGCAGTTGGTCTGTTAACATTTTGTGGAGCGAACTACTTCTACAGTTTTCGTTCAAATTTCATGAAACTTCATACAATTGTTCAACATAAGGGCCTAGTAGTGTGTGACATATTTTTTTCGCCAATGAAATTCAAAATGGCCGACTGGCGGCCATCTTGGATTTTATTTTTTGGAGGGAACTACTTCTACAGTTATTGTCCAATTCTCATCAAACTTTATATAGTTGTTCAACATGATGCCTACTATATGATATATATTTTCCCTGTTAAAATCCAAGATGGTCAACTGGAATTACAGCCATCTGATTTTTATTATTTTCTTAAGGTTGTGGCTTGCGGGAATGCCATACTTCTGTGACAAGGCGGTATTGTGGGGGTATTATTCGTCACTCTGTGACAGTACTAGTTCAAACAGTTTTAATCGGATTGTTTTAAAACTTGCTGACAATGTGTATGGGCATAATACCTCGGCCAAGTTTGATTATGGGCCATATCGCCCAAGGTCTTCCTGGATTATGGCCCTTGATTGGAAATTGGCCTAGTCCGGGCGTATTTTGTGACAGTTTGTCTCCTTGTTTGGTAATTTCTGTCTGAACTAATAGCTTTTTTTCTCTGACACTTGCTGTGCTCGTGCAATAACTTCAGTCTCATAAAATATTATCAAGAAGCTGATAAAAATTAAACAGGCCTGAATTACCTATGCTCTTTCAATATAAAATATGCATATTTTTCTGGCTTGCTATATATACACTCACATTTATAATCAGTGAAGACATATCAAGTAGCAGATGACAGAAAGCTTAGTCTGATAATACCAAAATGTCTGTACTAAATACTAAGTTATAGTATAGAAAGTTTTGACAAAAATAATCCTATTTTTTGGCCGCATTGTGCTTGAAAGTCTGAGAAATGTAAATTATGTACATGTATATAAAGGTTTACATAGAATTTACAAAAGTTAACTAGTTGAGGTATTAATTATTCAGGAAAAAGAAATGTTTCAACAAGTTACAAAGATGAACTTGAAGAACTTGATGATGATGTCAAAGATAGAGATTGGGAGCCACCAAAAACAAAAAGGTCAAAGGCACAAGGTAACCAACTGCAGTGGTTTAAGCTCAGATTTATCTTAATGAGGGTTGTTCCAGTAAAACTTTAGAATCTTTGCATACCTGGACTTATTTCAATCAACTTCTTGAAGATTCATAACCCCTAGATTCTGTTTCTTCAATGATAAAAAGTATATTTCCTACGTCTCTCAACTGAAACCTAATGTTGATATGTTCTCAATAAATTCCATGTTTTTAAGACATTTACATACGGAGATCATCAGATAGGACAACTTTAAAAGCTCTCTTATCAAAAGTTTTGTAGGGCCACAATCTGACTAAAGTACTGGTCTATATACCTGACTGTTAGATCTGATGTCCACCAATACGTGTTTCTATTCTCAGAAATTGGACTTTCCAGTTTCGCTGTTAATATTTATTTTCAAATGAGCCATCGACACTCATAAATATTTCGTGCTTATCCGTGGTCCTCTCAGATTTGTTATTTTAACAAATCAAAACATTCAATACAATAATTAAAACACACGAAAATGAATGAGTCTCGGTTCGATTGTGATACTAAATTGGCAATTGTTTTGATAAACACAATTAAATCCGGATAAAACATTTAGGCCGCTTAACACCCACCCATTGTTACTGTTATGCCCTAATGCGTAGCGGGTTTTAGGGTATAATGGCCACAAATGAAAAGACACCCAGTTGACTTGCTGCTGCATGGAGTTCTTGTACTAGATCAAGTTCAAATTTAAATTACTTTCTTACAGTTTTATCTGATACCTCTGATGAAGATGATTAGTGTGATGATGCACAACCAGGAGTGAAGAAACAGAAAGGCAAGTTAAACAAATGTTTACTGAAGTCTTGTGCTAGGAACTGTTAAGATTACATCGATTTCACCTCTTAAAAAAATTGCTTGAAATCAGTTATGACATCTGATAGTCAGGTACATTTTATTGTTATATTTATTAGTACTTTTCAACTGCAGGGGACTATAGATTGCCATCGTCAGTCCGTTTGTCAAAAATGTGGATCCTCGCATAACTTTAGAAGTGTCCAGGCTAGGTTTATGAAACTTGGTATGCGGATAGATGCCAATAAGGAAATTATACATGCCTAATTATACCTCCACAAAACGAAGTTTGGGGGTATATAGGAGTGAGCTTGTCTAACGGTCTGTCAATTTCTGGTTTCCGGACAATAAGTTTAGTTAGGAATGAGATATCGTTATGAAACTTGGTATATAGGTAGCTTGGGTGAAGACGCCGCTTGGGATTGTAATTGGGGCAGGTGGGGTCGAGGTCACTGTTACTAAAAATAGAAAATCAGTTTCCACTCAATAACTTCAGTTAGAAATGAGATATTGTTATGAAACTTGCTGTATAGGTAGCTTGGGATTGAAAAGCTGTATTGAAAACTATTATATATGATAATATTCAATAACACTTAGCCAAAGGCTCAAGGTGAGATTTGTGACTGCTCAATGTCCATATTTCATCATTAGTAAAATGTTTCCTTCTCACTTATATGTTATATTATTTTTTTGCAGGAAGAGAGTACATGAGTGAATTTGAAAGAAGTGTTGTTCAAAAGTCTTTTGAAAGTCATATAAATCTGTTCAAGGTGCAAGGGAAACAAGCAATTGTTAATGCTCAGAAGAAAGAGCAGATTCTGTCAAAATTCAACTGGACCAAACTCAAATACTGTGTGCACAACATCATCCAAGCAAAAAAGAGAAAGCTTAAGGGAGCTCAAAAAACATCTTTTTATGCTCCGTGAAAGGGGAACATATAGTTACTGTTTTGTCCATCTGTTCTTTATGAATCCTTGGCAGTGGAACAATCGGGCGATTTGGGGGTCGTCATGGGCCTCCTGTTTAACCAATGCTTATAGCATGTAGTTTACAGATCAAGTAATTTCCATTAGCATTAAACCTGCACTTCATTAGTTTATTGATGTGTGTTTTAGTCCTCATTGATATGTTAACACTGTCCTCACTTGTCTTTTTTATTGTGTCCTCATTCAGAAGTATACTATGTAGTTATAGAATAAGAGTCTTAAATTAATAAAAAATACATTTTACATATATAAATGTGATATGCTATGGTAGACCGGGCTTAAAGACCTTAAGTAAAATCAAGCGTTTTTCATAAACCTAAGATGTAATTGATTTTTTTGTATAAATGCTCATTATATTCATGGATTATTTTTACCTTTGCATTTTGCTGTTGCTATGGATATGCTCAAAAGAACAGAGGTGTAAATTAAAATCTGACCAAGGTAGTTTTTTATGTCTCCCCCAAATTGTTTTTGTGCTGGATGTATGTCTCACTCTGCCACAATGTTCTCCTTAACCGCTGGTCATATTTCAATGAAACTTCACATGAATAATTGGTATTGAGCCTAGTTGTGCATATTGTCGGGAACTTTATACAAATCATAAATGTCAGATGATTTTTGCTAAAGTTATGGCTCTAAGAGCGATTCGCTCTTGATGGTCAAAAAAATTTGGAGACAAGTTTTTGTGCCAAAAACTATTTTAGTTGGTCCCTATTTGGTCAAAAAGAAAGAAAATAATTTCAGTTTTCATAAATTTATGCTGGAAGCATTGTAACAGTAGATACTAAATAATCTAATTGACTGTTAATCATATGTAAATATATCAACTTTTATCTTGATGTCACAATGTATCTTCAAGTCTAATTAATCACTTGTCAACCTCTAATGTCAATATCTCGGAAATTATAAAAGAATTTTTTAGATTTGCACAAAGATCTTCAGAATTGTGTACAATTTTGTGTTTCTGTGCCACAATCCAAATGTCAGTTTTAGCCAGACATAATTATTTCTGACTCAACAACAAACCTTTGGTAATGTTTTATATTTAAGCTATTGACTAGAAACTTCACATGTGGATTAATGTACAGAGTGCAAGAACTCTTGCTACTTTATTTTTAGCTCATGTGTCATGTAGTGGCAAGGTGAGCTTCTGTGATCGTCCGTTCGTTCACAATTGCTTGTGAACACACTAGAGTACCATCTATCAGTAAGTGCACTTTGCAGTTATTGCCATTTGTTTGATGTTCCTGTAAATGTAGATACATATTGATAGATATCATTGAAAATTGTTGAAAATAAGAATTGAAGGAAATTGCTAAAATGTTTGTTCTGATGTGGCTGATCATGTCGTTTACATACCTTGTGTGATTTAGGCTGCTGTAATAATAACTTTATTTTACACAATCTATTCGACGTGATCCGGCATGTTTAAACAAAACACTGAAGTAATATTCCCTATACGCTTATGAAATCTATAAAATTATGAGCAAAATGAAATGATGTTCTGAATAAAAATTTACATATTATTAATTTGTCGTTTTGAAATTGTTGGTGATGTAACCTGAATAGCAGCAGGTGGCTGGCAATATCGAATCTGTCCAAATGGTCCCATAAATGCTCTAAAGACGTACCAGACTGTAAGGCAGTCAATCTAGTGAGTTGTTTAATATGGGAAAACTTCGTGACTTGACTATACTGCGCCGACGAAGGGCGATGGTCAGGGGCGGACCTACATACGGGAGAAGTGCATTCATCCCAAAATAGATTCCATTCAATAACGGCTTAAAATTATGGTAATTATATGTACCGGCTGTATAAAGGGCTAATACATTAGCAATAATGTGACGATTGTATTATATTATGTGAAATTATTTACCGGGCACTCATGAATATTCAGTGCTTGTCCGTAGTCCTGTCAGGACTGTTATTTTAACATATCAAAACATTCTAACCGTACAATTACAAAAACACACGAACATAAATGAGTGCCTGGTTAATACTTTCGCACAATACAATGCATGAGGCGATTTAACATGACGTCCAGAGTAAACGCCCAGATGTGGGTATGTCATTGATACACCAGGGGTCCGTTGCCTAACCAAAGCGCTACATAGCGCTTTCCACAGGAGGTAATCCATGTCGTCTATGTTTAATTGAACGGGAGGTAACACCTGACAAAGCTCTTTGGTTAGACAACGGACCCCAGGTTTACCTGAGATGTCTAGCAAACAAGTACACTTATACAACTCAAAATTTGATAAAGGTTAAGAAACCAATATTCCTGTACTGCAATTATGATTTAGTCTGCTGCTAAATTAATAAAAAGCGTGTGAAAATTGCAGCCATTTTCAAGGTAACTGATAAGCCCTAGTGGCAGGAGTCAAAGTGGAATGAATAACCGGGAAATCTTTGTCTCGTTTGTATTCCGATACGGTGTAAGGTCAGAAATGCAAAGATCCGGACCGCGTTCTGTTATCACAGATGCTCGGATGCGGCACACACATTTGAGTGAGTCTGGGCTTATCAACTTAGACATCAAGTTTTGAAGCAATCTTTATTCAATTACAAACTTGCAGATATAAATTCCATTAGTCAATCTTATCAAATTTGCAAACTCGCGGCAAGGAAATTTTGTCGACCCTTATCAAATGTTGAGTAGTATAGTCCGTCGACGATAACACTAGCCTTGTTTACAAATATAAATTGACAATCAAATGCATTTCTGACTTAGATTTTTGTTCGATCTCCTGCATAATCACTTTTAATGCATATTCTCTTTCAATCTACACTGATAAGGTGCAGTGTTGATATTATCAATTTCTGTTTATATACAAGGCTAGAGTTACCGCCGGCGAGCTATATATACTGAAACGAAAAAGAAACGCAGGGTGGAGTTTGAGGATGATTCCAGATAAGACGTCAAATATTATGTTTAATATCTTTATGTAAGAATGGATATTAATCCATTGAGAACAAACTGCAATAGCAACTGGTTGTGGCTGGTAAGTGATTTAAAAGGGAATAGAAGGGGACCCCTATAATGTGAAATCAAAACTGGCTGATTGTGATAAGTGGCTCGTCAAAAACAGCGTATGTCATCATTTGCCATCTGCATAGTATTGATCCTTCTAGGCAGATAGTTCATGAGTGAGTTAATCTTCCTTTTTGCGAATCTTGCACTTTCTTCTAGAGGGTTACTCTCAGATGAGCCGGAATAGCAGTGGTGGCTGGCATCATCGAATCCATCTCTTCAAATGGTCCTATGAATGCTCAAAAGGAGACAGACCGGGTTGTTTGGGGGTCAATCAAGTGAGTGGATGTTGCTTTTAGCTGGAAAGTCGCCACCAAAGCCATATACCGCGCTGACGACAGGCAACGGCAGTGTCCTATAAATTTCTAAATTTGCTGGTTGCCCACTGGGCTACCAGAATTATTTTCTGGTAGCCCGGAATTTTTTCTAGTTGCCCAGAAATTGCAACTGCGGAAGTACAAGTATAAATTTGCTCCGTATTGGCAGTGAACTTTGATAGATGTGTCAATATGGCAATGTTTGTCAAATGTACTTGTCATATGATTGGTAAACATGACTAGTTCCTGGTAACCTGATACCCCAGCCGGTATATATTTTTATTTCATATTCATTGTAATGTCGGTAAATAGCTATACATATTGTACTGTACTAGGGCTTTCCCTTGAACCAGGCACCATTAATACATAAATTGCATGCACAAATTGAAGAAAACATGTCCATTCTTTCTCCATCCTTTCTATCTTGTAATTTACACTTGGCTTCTTTATATGTTTTGCTGGCTGTCATTTTAATATCATAAGGCCTAGTAAAATGAATGAATTGATACCACTTCCATCCAGACTGTAGGCCTATGTGTATAATTATATTTAACTGTGTGTAGTATTGACTCTAAATGCATCCAGTGCTTTTATTCTGAATGTCAGTCAGAGCAGAGTTACTTCCCTTGTAGTCCTTGCTGGACATGTACAAACATAATGTAGATTTGGAAGACAAAAGTGTCATGATTAATTCAATATGAAGGGTAAAACACACCTGTTGTTAATTTAACATCTGCTGGTATGTATTTTAATGTTTCTGTTGCCTACAGACATTTAGAATTTTCATAGTTGGACCAAAATCGTATGTGAAGGTCGCGAAAACATATGACATTTCAAATTGTCGTCAATTGAGTGACCAATGATAGCAAATTCTTTTAAATAAGACATTTTTGTATATTTTACTGCTCAAGTCTTTTATTTATGACTTCCAATACAGCTTTGACAAATCGCAAAACTCATAACCAATTTTCATTTTTGTTGACGTCGTGGTTGACTGCTAAAGCCCGGAATCCAAAAGTACGGTTGCAGAATTTGAGTTTGGGTTGTATACCCGACCCGATGAGCAATTTAATCAGATTGTCGGCAAATTTTAACACCTTTGATGGGATTAACTGATTGCTGACAGGTTGCAAGAGGCAATTACTGATTGTTTATTGGGGTCTTCGGTATAGATGCCTGTATATTGTCGCTTTTTTACAGTAATTAGACAAGTTATAGACTCGATTTATTGTAAAATACGAATGACCGGACTACCAATTCTGAGATTTTATGGTTGCCCGGCGGGCTTACATCTGAGTTTTTTTAGTAGCCCGGCCGAAATTTCTGGTAGCCCACGGGCTCCGGGCAGTGGATTTATCGGACACTGGGCAACGGTCAGTGGCGGACCTACATGCAGGCGATGTGCACTCGGGATCATCTCGCTACCGATTCCTTACAATTTTGGCAGGGATGTGGTGATTACGAGTACCTTTTGTATAATAGGCGGATTCAGTGGCATTAAGGTGACGATTGCGCAATGTTTGAGACGAATAAACATGTCCTGACGTCACGCGTGAACGATCAGACCTAGGTCTTTCATTTATTCACTAAGTTTGTCTTAGATTTATAGCAAGTCGTTCTAAAGTGCTAACAAGTACAACTAAACCCCTTGATGCCGGGATCAGCCTTTGACTTATATAAGCATCGCAAAGGCTTGACTCTCTGAACTTCAGTCAGCTGCGCCATTGTTGAATAAAATGAAAGCAAGAAATAAATATCGGAAACTGATTTGTCTCTGATTTTGCTTTCGCCGGAAGTTAGCGGTTCGCTATCACATCATGCTACCGTAAATGGTGGACCATGTGCATTATAACATAGACTAATGCTTGACCGATTTTCATTGTTTTTGAACAACGCGTTCGCAAGATATTGCAAATAATGTTACCCTGCGTTTCTTTTTCCTTTCAGTATATAAGCATGGTTAATTGCCTTGAAATTGCATTAGCTTTGCAAATTCGTGGCCCTCAGCACTTCAGTTTTGTATACGATAAAAGCAAGAAACTAATATTGCCTCTATGAACACAATTGTGTGACGAGCTGTGAAATTAATTTAATGCAACAACACGGCTATGTACGAGATTTGTGCGTTTTTGCTCTCACCGGAAGTAAGCCATGGGTTTGCAAACACATGATGCTTGAAGGACCAAGTAAAATGTAACATAAGACAACAATTGCTTGATCAATTTTCATTGTTTTCGAACAACCCGTTCTATAGCACCATGCATTTCTTTTTTGGTTCAGTATGCATGTTAGCTTTCAGTTTCAAATCGATAAATGTCGTGTTTTTCAATCTATTGGTGTGCCACATATGAAAACCATGTGCAGCACGAGGAAATGGTGTTTCAAAAGGTTTAACAAAATAATACAATGATTGGCTTCTATAACTCTAACGCGGTATTGGGACCTGTGCCACTTAAAGTAAACATGCAGATCAGGTACAACAACATATAAGGATATTGGAAAAGGGATTATCTTTTTCAATGTATATAGCTTGGCTATTGTGACCTGAGCCTGACCTTTATGCAAGAATATAGTACAAGATTTTTGCTTTGATTATATCAATTTCCGTCAGCAAATCGTGCAATATCGGTATTTCAGATTTGTGTTTGTATTACATCTTGAGCGTCTTCGTGATACTCCCCGATTATGAAAACATACACTCGGTGTTGTAATCGTAGACAATGTATCGACTGTAAAATTATGCTAATCAATAGGTCAGGCTCATCTTAATGTGGCCAAGCTTTACCGTTATTTTATGTTACTTGTTGAATAGAAATGAGCAGGTAAAATACACTTCCGCTCTCCCTAAATCGATGTAATGGTCAGTGATTTCTGTTTATATTGACATTGCAGAATATCGCGTTAGACTTATACCGGGTACGTCACATCGTCGCATGCTAATGATTCCACGCGGGCAAGTTTTACATAAAAAACATGTACTTTTCAGTATTATCATGAATTAGCGAGATATTTCAGAAAAAAAGATCTAGTATCGCAGAGTATGCGTCTATAGCTAGGGTATCCACGGCATGTGTCGATTCTTTATCCGATTGATGGTAAAAGCCTGAAAGTCGACTCATGTGTTCATTCTTACATGATTCCCCGCGGACGCATATATACTTGTTTTCTAAGTAAACGTCAATATTCGGCGACTGTTGTATCTATTTCATATGCACGATATAGCCAAAATGCTCCATAAATATTGTAAAATTGTTGCAGAGCTTTTAACTCTCATCGTCTTGGTGAATAGTTTCACCATGGTCTGATAAAAATGACATATATTATTTACCATGTATAATAATTGTTAATACATGTAAAACAAAAAGCACAATATAGGTGTGACATTGGCAGATCACTCATCGATTTATACACAAACATTATACAATGTTCACATAAAAACGACCACATGAATAATGATGTGGGAATATTACACCAGTTATCTTAGTGGTACGAATGCCCTAGTCGCTTAAACGCTCATTTGTTTGTTTGATTGGGATTTACGCCGTTTTTTAAACACTATTTCAGTTACTATTATATACGGGGCTTGTTTTCCTGAACCGTACCATCACCAGTACCACGAACGAACCAATGACCTACTACATCTCAATTTGACTACTCTCAGTTTTGCAACAACAAACATTTGCTTAGTATTTAATTAATTTATACTTCATTGTAATTTAATTTAGGTCGATTGTGAAACAAGTTCTTACAACTTATACTGTATAAATCACTCTCAACACCTCATTCCTGATGGTATAGTTGTCCCTTTTATGCTGAGCATCTAGCAAGGGAATTACTAGTACCATGTTTATTTAGTCTTTGGTATAACGCGGCCTGGGATACTGGGATGATACTTTGTACGTTTTTTCAGTGACGCTTTGACGTTTGCATGTAAGATTTTGAACGACATCCGTGCTTGCAATATTACGAATAAATCATAGAACACAATTACTTACTCGTCAAAGCGTCAACTGATTAAAACATCAAACTTTGTTACCAGTTTGGAAATGTATAAAATGAATCAACAAGCGCCATTAATTAGAGAACACTACGGGTATGTCTCAGACAGGTAGCAGTGTAATTATAACAATTTCACGTGTAGAGTTCTTATTATAAATTGCGTTTGTTTTTGTGATTGGTTTTAATGATAGGAGGACACAATCTCGGTATATACCCCGATTCACCGCTTCTCAGTTCCGTCAGAGGTTTGTACGGTTTTCATATAACTAAAACGCCATAACGCTCTGATGGACCTCAGGATACACGACATCTCAGTTCCGCCAGAGCGTTATGCTGATTTTCAGTTCCGTCAGAGCTGTATGAAAACCGTACAAATCTCTGACGGAACTGAGAAGTGGTGTATCGGGGTATATACCGTGACAATTAGCAATGAAAAAGTTGTGTTTTCATTTGAGATTATATTTAGTATCTTGCTTTATCATCCATCTCTGCTGTTTATTCAGCTCATAGGTCGAACGTAATTTGTTCTCTAAATACGAGGGTCAATCCAAAAGTTCGTGGACAAACTTCATAAAATCAAACGCAATATCGATGTGAAAATAACCATATGATGTATCCCGCTATATCTGCATGCGCATGAAAAATATTAGCGAGATAGCTTACATAATAACAAAATTATTACATTAACAAAATGGTCATATACGCACGGGTGCCGCAGCTCAAACGCGTAACGTCATTTTTACCCAGGCGAAAATGTCATTCATTTTCAATGCAGACGCCGCCTGAAGCGTCAAAACGGTGGTGTTTCTCTGCCCAAAGTTGAAAAATGTCCAGGGTAAGAATTCACTGGAAAGTGCCGTAAACCAAGTATATTTCCTTGGAAATGTCGTTAATTGTGGACTGCCTGTCTCCGATTATCGCATTAACAGCCGTGACGTTGCATGTTCGTGTATTCGTTATATTGGTCGCCCGCATTTATCATCGTCCGAAGCTGTTTCTCTTCCTCCACCTAAATCTCTTATGCCGTTTGTAAAGAAGTGATCTTGCTATACGAGTTTTTCTGGAAGCCGCTGCCAGCATTTTGATTGTTTCTGATGGCGTCTGCTGTAGATTTACGCAAAAGTGTATATGCCCGCATTTTCAACTTGTCTTCAGGTGTCATTTTTCGCTCTAACGTTTGTTTGGTGTTAGCGCAATTTGCAATGCAAATGCTTAATGTGAGCGTGATATTTTAAATTTAAATAACGTACTTGCGCGAAAATGACGCCAAATTGCGCAAATGACGTTTGTGCGCGTAAAACTATGGAAATTATTATTATTTTGACATGGAAACATAACAATAACTTTGTATTTTTGAGCTGCGGCACTTGGCGTTTACTCGTGTTGCCATAACAACTATATAAGACGAACGCCATGAGTTACATAAGCAAACCTTTTCACATAAACTCGAAATAAATATATATTTTTGCAAACCAAAAATGATGAGTGTACCATGTAAACTAAAGAAAATATTAAACTTGTCCACGAACTTTTGGATTGCTCCTCGTATATACAGTCCCCTACTTATCTTGTCCAAAATTTTATTTATTTATTTAATCCCTTTTTATGGTTTCATTGGCTGAACTATTTTAATGATAAAATAGTGTGATCTAAATATTGCACTGAGTTAAGTTATTACGTTACAAAACCAGTTACATGTTGTGCTCAGTTTATTAATATGTTAATAATATAAGTATATATTTTTCGCCAAATTCAACATTATACACAACTAGTTTATTCTGCAATTAGGCATATTTATTCATGTTACAACTATATGCAACATATTTTTCATTTTCATACGCCCATCATGGCGTGCGGGCGGCGGCGTCCGGTGAAGTGTTCACTCTCGTTTTCATCTTGGATTGAACTTTTGACAATGTTTATGGGCATACTACCCAGGCCAAGTTCGATTATCGCCACAGGCATTCTTGGATTATGGCTCTTGATTTGAAATTAGCCTAGTACGGGAGCATTTTGTGACAGTTTGGCTTCTTATTGTTAAAGTGAACAACATTATCAAAAATGGGCATAGGATGTCTCTCAGGTTGTTCATTCTTGTCCCATGGTTGGTGTTAAGTATATAGAGGCATGTGTATTTGATTTCAAATATATTGACAATACAATTAACATTTGTATAATATAACTTATTTACACTTGTATAATAAATGATTTCAAAGTTTGATTTTATTTGTATAACTAAATTGGTTGACAGCGTTAGAGTATCTCAGGTTAGGGAAATTAGCGACATTTTAGTCTTCCTACGAGCTCCATGCAATACTGAACACATTCGTTTATTGAACATCTTTGAAGATGGTATAATACTTACATCCATTGAACAACTTGATTGAATTACAGCTGTATTGTATTGATCACACTGTTTATTAACCCCTATATTTTGATATTTTGTTTGGAACCTTTGACTCAATACAAACCAAATGTAATGGAGCTGTTTATAAACTACATGTATCATAAAAATAAACGATTTAATATGTATTGTGCCTATTCTGGATTCTCAGTAGGTGTGTATAGTCCTTTAAAGTACTTCCCCAACTGTTCGATCAATTCTTGTTGGTCTCTGAATATTTGTCCATTGAATTTTATTTTGATGAATTTGTTTTATTCTTCCGCTAACCAATTTCCAGAATGCTTTGAGTTAATTTCTGCAGTTTTATCAATTTCATTGTCCAGCTTCAGTAAATAATCACTACACACTGTCTGTGTACACGACGAAATATTGGTTTCGCATCTTTGTAGTTGATATATGCTACGTTAGAAGTTGAGCGGGGACGACCTTCCTTTAACCAAATGGTGCGTTTATCTTTCATAGAGTTTCAGTGTTCAAGTATGGCTTAAAGTACGGTTTAAATTTAGACACTGGTAGACTTGCAGATGCTGACTGAATTACGTCGATAAGATCCTGGTAGGTTTTATCAATACCCCCCTTGTCAAGCGACGAACACATCATACTTTTTGACATTATATCATCTGTTAAACTGCTGTTTGTCACATTCTCTAACCTTGCTCCAGTTAATGGTTTGTGCATAACTCACTTTGGGTAATTTGAATTCATTATAAACAAATATCATCAACGATTTCACATTTGACTGAACAGTCAATATATTCGGTCGGCATACAAATATAGTCAAGTAATGTTTCATAACAATTTCCATACGATACAATTTTGCGCCCAAACAGTTATCTAACATGTTAACAGCCACCATATTGGTATCATTCATAAATTTTCTAAACAAAGGCCCCCGTATGTCACCATGGTTATTAAGCAAATTAACATTGAAATCACCAATAAAGATCGGAATGCCGATCTCTGCATACATGTACTATATAATGTATAATTTGTCTATATAATCACGAAATGAGTCAATAGGATGATTTGCACAATCATGGTACATATACATGGAAGACAAAACATATAATCGTGGTTGTATTTGTAATTGGATACCAATTAAACGATCATCTTCAATACATAACGTTTTGTGCTATTAAATTGCAACATCACCTTTACCGACTTTTCGTTGGCATGGCCGTGATAATTTAAAGTCCGCAACAGCATGGCAATTGTAATATACGTACATGTAATTTTTTTTAGACAATTCATAAAATGTAAGTTGTGATTATAAAGCCAATGTTCTGCTGCAAATGTTCTGAAATACCACATATATCAATTTTATAGTTCATTAGCATATTGCTAAGATAAGAAGAGCTGGAAAATATACCAGTCGCATTTCACGTCATAACATTAATATTGAGGCCAGTCATGTTCACTCTGAGTTTAACAGTCTGTATCTGTAAGTACTGTTCACAGTCGGAGCATCAACACGTGTCCACGTTCTCTCCGAGTCCGATGGGTCGTGATGTAGGTTTGTTGATTCCCGTTCAATACGGTGTAGTATTTGAGTTATTTCGTACTGAGTATTTGCCACGTCCAATTACAATTGTAATATGATGGATATCTGACATTGGTGATTCAGTAATGGTAGATTTTGTCATGTTCGTAGACGCCTGTACAGTAGGAGCAGAACTGTGTTGATCTATATTGTCTGGTTTTACTCAACAGCGATGTATCTACCTCTGTTTGTTCATTGGTTAACATAACGTTTTCGTTGCAAGCCTCGGTCTCTTCAGATGGACCAGGTGTGGGTTTGTGCACTAAAAATCCATTCCGACAAGATATCGAAACACTTCGGCACTGTCAACGATTTTTTCTAACTCAGCTAGTCTGTTGGGGACATGTTTTATATTGAGTTCCAAATTCTTGTGTACAGACTACGAGGAGGTAAATGATCATTCATATTTAATTATTTATGGTGAAACATTCATTTACGCTTTGCACACAGTTGGCGATGTCTTGTTTAATATTTTGCACACTGCTACATACGATATTTATTTGATCCGAACGCATTTTTTTGAGTGCGACAGACGACTGCTTCACAAGTAGTACATCCGACTGCAACGTCGAGACAGTATCCTTTAATACACTTAACTCTGTTTGACACTGACAGGTATGATGATTTTGAGTGCGGATCGAAGATTGTAAGACGGATAAAAAATAATAGTTTTCTTACCAGTAGGCTTTACATGGACTTATCATATCTGAAGTCCCATATTCACAACAGCTCCTCCACTCATACTCACTGAGTTATACTAAGGTCACAAATCCAATCCGATCGCCGTCCGATGATCGGCCGGCGTACTTTTGGCTAATCGGGCTGGAGGACGGACGGACATCGGACGGACGGACGTCGGCGGGTCATGGGGGCATTGTCGGCAAAATCAAGGCCTGATTTAGCGACAAAGCGATTTGTCGGTGACCATCCGATGACCGGTCGATGTCCGCAGGACGGCTGACGGGCCTTGTACGATCATCGACCGGTGATTTGCCGATGATCGAACGACATCGACCGGCGTCCGGCCTATACATAGAGATCGGGTACACATCGGATACACGGACATCGTCCGGCGTCCGGGTGATTTGTGACCTAGGTATTAATCCAATTTTAATTGCCGATTAGCCCGTGCGTTTGAGTAAGTAATCGACCTAACTAGAAATTGGTATATATTCACGAGGGTGAGGATAGCTGGAGTTTACTCGACTGAGTCGTGATTTTTCGAGGGAGAGAAACGGCCACTTGAGCGTGACTCCAGCTAAACTCAAGTGTCGTTTCATGAATACCAATTTAGTGCTCGCGTGTTAAATTAATAAAGTTTATTGTATTTTCGTTTCAAATTAAATAACAAATACATATATGTGTGGATTGATCAATATACCACCCCCAGATACAAATTTTGTTATGGTAAGTTATCTAAAAGTATATTAATCAGACAAATCAAATTGTAATAACATTAATTATTTTGAGTTGTCAAGCATGTAGGACAAATCAGTGGACAAAGAAAAAATAGCGGCAATCGTCCAGTATGTCTACAATCTCAAAATTAAAATTACAGATGTAATGAACGGTAAAAACGTATTCTGGCATTCTTTTCTTTTGCGGTTCTTTTTGCCTTAAAAGGTATAAAATTATCGCCAAAATTCCATGTTTCATTTTTTCAACGTTATGTGACGCGCGTGGGACAAATCAGGCGAAAAAGAAAAAATAACGGCATTTCCCGAATATGTCTCCGATTTCAAATTCAAAATGACGAACGAACGAACGAACGAACGAACGAACGAACGAAGCCCAGGCAAGATGCGAATCAGATACTAGTATATTAGCATTATTTAGGATTAAATTCAGATGGATATACACTTTGTCAATCATGTCCTCATTTACATGTGTGCATTATACAATGACCTCAGTTTCATGTGTGCGCTGTGCGTATGATGTCCCCATTCATGTGTGTGCGTATGATGTCCTCATTTATGTGTGTGCGTATGATGTCCCCATTTATGTGTGTGCGTATGATGTCCTCATTTATGTGTGTGCGTATGATGTCCTCATTTATGTGTGTGCGTATGATGTCCTCATTTATATGTGTGCGTAGAGTGTCCTCATTTTCATGTGTGCGTTTGATGTCCTCACTTACATGTGTGCAACTATGTCCTTATTTGCTTGTTGAAAGTCATAGAGGGATAGGCAAATTTAGACTACAGAAATTTAAATATTAAACGAAGCAGACTTTTGTGTTAAAATTTGATGACTCTGGCTCTCTTAAAAAAGTGAGTCCCCAGTGGGCTACTCTAGGTTTGTGTCCTCAATCTACTACATAGCCCAGTATGTGTGTGTGTGTGTGTGTGTGTGTGTGTGTGTGTGTGTGTGTGTGTGTGTGTGTGTGTGTGTGTGTGTGTGTGTGTGTGTGTGTGTGTGTGTGTGTGTGTGTGTGTGTGTGTGTGTGTGTGTGTGTGTGTGTGTGTGTGTGTGTGTGTGTGTGTGTGTGTGTGTGTGTGTGTGTGTGTGTGTGTGTGTGTGTGTGTGTGTGTGTGTGTGTGTGTGTGTGTGTGTGTGTGTGTGTGTGTGTGTGTGTGTGTGTGTGTGTGTGTGTGTGTGTGTGTGTGTGTGTGTGTGTGTGTGTGTGTGTGTGTGTGTGTGTGTGTGTGTGTGTGTGTGTGTGTGTGTGTGTGTGTGTGTGTGTGTGTGTGTGTGTGTGTGTGTGTGTGTGTGTGTGTGTGTGTGTGTGTGTGTGTGTGTGTGTGTGTGTGTGTGTGTGTGTGTGTGTGTGTGTGTGTGTGTGTGTGTGTGTGTGTGTGTGTGTGTGTGTGTGTGTGTGTGTGTGTGTGTGTGTGTGTGTGTGTGTGTGTGTGTGTGTGTGTGTGTGTGTGTGTGTGTGTGTGTGTGTGTGTGTGTGTGTGTGTGTGTGTGTGTGTGTGTGTGTGTGTGTGTGTGTGTGTGTGTGTGTGTGTGTGTGTGTGTGTGTGTGTGTGTGTGTGTGTGTGTGTGTGTGTGTGTGTGTGTGTGTGTGTGTGTGTGTGTGTGTGTGTGTGTGTGTGTGTGTGTGTGTGTGTGTGTGTGTGTGTGTGTGTGTGTGTGTGTGTGTGTGTGTGTGTGTGTGTGATTTCAGCAAGTACTTCTTTTTTGGAGGCTACGGGCGCTGCGTTTATTTCTCAAAAACATTGGAAGGGAGCACGGAGGCAAACTATTTATGCACGTTACACGCATGGGTTCTCCTGTCCGTAAATGCTTTGCACAGTTGCTAGCACTTACTTTCGATGAGGCATTGTGTTGTACTGAAGGGACAACAAGTTGAAGAAACAGTAGTGTGATACAAGGAATCCATTCGCGCAGCCCTATATCTCTTTTTGAACAGATTTCTTGGTTCTTTAACTTGCCCGATGCACAACACACACACAAGTCTACGACTGGTGGTACCAATCCGTTAACCTTGTGGTTTGGAAACACTGAAATGTGTTTCAGAAATGACCAAGTGTCATGGCCGAGGAACCCGCTGGACCACTGTTTCACTAACACTTTTTCGTTCGATCACACGCATGCGCATAAGGACTTCATAGACCTATAGCCTCATGAGCCTACTAGACTAGATAATAGATGATGGTCGAACTCGGTCATACTATAGTTATAATTGCAAACAGGCTTCCGATTATTTTAATAAGTACGTTTGGTGTTACATGTATATCAGTGTGCATCACGTTAGACTGGTGCCGCGGTCCGCTTTGAACTATCGTCTCAACGTACGATATTTTGTGAATATTCTGACCGGGGACCAGTCTAGCATCACGTTCGATGCCAATCGTAACAACTCGGGCATTTCCGTAACTGCCAAATACGCTTCGTGCATAAGTGGAGTGTTTCAAATTTTGGTTACGCGGTTTCCGGTAACGGCCAATCACTTTTCAATGCTACCAAGAAGCCCTTCAATTACCAGTCTCTTTTTAGGAATTGATACCTTCTCAGGAGTAAGTAACCTTTAAGTTATCTTCGACTCTATCGTTTGATTCTCATGAGTAGCCGTGTTGTAATGGCGGCTTTCCATATTATGTCGGAGGTACTTTCGTTAGATAAACGTCAAGGAGTTCCGATTGGTTCGATGCATGATATGGAATTAAATTAAGCATGCATGCAAGTATCTGTTTTCTGGTGCCAGTCCGTGCTTGCTAGTGACAGGAGTAGATTAATTAATTATCGTAAAATCAGTCGATACCTTGTGCATTTCATAATTTGTTGAATTATCAGTTTAATATCAACAAACAATGTATTTGCAAAGCTACTTTAATAATTATGATGCTGACTGATCAAACTATTAGTGACGCATTTAATGTCGTCAAACAGATCTGCGTCATTAAGCAATGCCAATTCTCTTAATTAATTAGACACATCTTGCACATGTAATGAAATAATTAAAATAACTAATTGTGTGTATTTTACCTCAAACGTTACGATTAACGTAAAGCATCGTTTTATATAATCGAGTTCCCTGGTGTAATCCGTACTCGTTCGTACTCATATTAGCTACATGCTATACTTAGCAATTTTAATTTGTACCCTGAAGAAGACAATATATAGTTGACACGTTGAAAACAAATGGAGTTTGTTTTGTTTCCTTTTACACATAAATAGAACATGGATTACGTTCACGTTTTATTCACATACACTCATAACTACAATGCCCACCAAAAATAAGTATACAGAGGTTATTTCTCAATTTACTTGCCCGTATAACAAAATTTGCAGAACCGATCGAGGAAAAAAAGTTTTGAACATCATGCATGGTTTTTATTTATTAAGTGTTCAGACAATACATTGATTGCTACCCTAGACGTATTTTTTTCATTTCTTTGCCTGGCGTTTCAGGTAACTTGGCAATAAAAAGACAAGAAACTTCAGCCCCTTGGACCCTATGAATATTTTAATTTTGAACAGTGTCATCTTTATTTCTATGTCATTTTCTACTCATTTCGTTACTGTAGTTTCAGAAATTACTATAGTTTTGTCCATCTGATAAACAGATATTGAATAATAACTAATTATAATTCTGCATCTGTCAAAAAGTGTATACTTAATTACTTATTAAAGGTGGGCACTGTAATTTGATGACTTTCATGATCGTGTATTTTAACCATATTAGAACCCCTGGATTTGCCTAGATCGAGCCATATCACCACAAGACCGGCACAAAAACAACCAGTGACCACTTCAAATGGTATCCGTAGATCTTAAAAGGGTTCTGTAAGCGGTTAGTGTAGTTACCATCTCATCTGGCGACCCGGGTGGAGGCACTCATATGCCTGCTATTTTCAGCGAAAAAATTGATTGACTAATAAAGGTTATGTTTTACATGAAATAAATAAGTAAATTATTATCAAGTTCCCAACATCGCCGTTAATGGGTCATTCAAATGGTTTCCCGTCATTGTGGTGTTCATCAATTGGCCATTTATTAACTGATCCACTGGGAAACCATTGGGATAACCCACTAACACCTTAAAATGACATACGGGCACAATAAAATGGACACGGACAGTGTCGAAGTGTCCTCTTGTAGTATTTATTGGTATTTTAAATGATGATGTATAATGGTCCTTCGCCAGTATTCATGGTTCCGTAATGTTTTCCGCCTGGTTCTATCACGTAGGGACAGGGATTCCAAGCTAATGGTCCCCCAACAGTGTCGATGGTACTTCTAATTGGTCTCCAGTGCTCTCTCCAGTGGTATCAGTCGCTCATACAAAATATGACCAAATTTCATTCCAATGTAAATGATGACGTAGGAAATGTTCATTTTTACCTTTGGGGTAACCGTGGGTAACATACTAGTATTTGAAGATAATATTCGTAACTTAATATAAAGTACGAATTATAACAGAAAAAAAGCACGTATTTTTTCAATTATTTTATATAATCTTTTTTATAACATGTACAACATATTGAGCCAACAACATTATACAATATAAAAGAAAGATGAGTCCAAAGTTCATATCTAGAAAATACTTGGAGTAAGTATTGATGTGTGTGTGTTTTTTAAGTTAAATAGAAAGAATACAATAAAGTCATTCAAAGGGAGATAAATCTCCTTGGACGATACACAATCGTAACTACTCGGGCATTTCCGTGATAAATCGTTAGTATTGTCCTAGATGCTCCGATTGGGACAATATAGTGATTTTACTTGACTTTTGTACGAAAATGTTTTAGCCTGACTGAAATGATTATACAAACCAACAGGGAAGGCAGCTGTCGCCTTCAACACAGAATCAACACATAAACAGAGTCCCAGCCTAAGAAATTTTGTCACCAAAAAAAATTATCATCCCCAAACATTCACTCATTCATTGGATAAAAGAACAATAATGAAAATATGAAACATTGGGGAAGTAAACACTGTAGTTTGTGATATAATTTCTTAGGCCTGTGTTTTGAGTGCTGCCTTCCCTGTCTGGTTTCCCCATTTCTTAAACATTGCTTTCCAAATGAACGTTTCTTCACTCAGGTTCTAAGTTCCTAACCTTTTCTTCAAGTAACATTATCAAGTATCGGTTTATTTTCTTTTGATAAATATGATATTATATAAAAAAAATTATTTTCCCATTAACTTGATGTTTTTTTTAATAAATAAATATCATAATGTTTCGCCTCGTATCCCTAATGAAAGTCTTTCAAAACAAAATAATTTTTCAATGATATTAAAATTAATTTCCTTATTACTAAAATTTAATAAAGTGAAATGTGATTAGAACTCATTGTCATTTTGATCCTTACTTTTGGATGATTTTGTTTTATCTTTTTTTGTAAACAGTAATATTTTATTCATGTATTAAATCTATATTATATTAAATTGTAAATAAATGGTATATTATATTTCTAATATAACACTCAGTTTTCGCATTTTTACCCAATAGTGTTAAATTAATCAAATAATGAAAATTTCTTTAACTTAGACGAAAACTACTTAGACAAAATCTACCTCGAAAATTGGTAACTTTAAGTAATAAACCGTGAAACTGTGTATCACAAATTATGGCACAGAGTCAAGGAAATTATAAACAGTAAAACTTAAGTTACTAGTGTAATCAAAGAACATAGACGTACAACTAAATAGTAGTAATACATATACCAATAGTAGCACACAACACGTCATGAAAAACTACAGTAAATAATTACACAACACATGACCCATTTACGTTATAATTGCATTAAAACAATTACGACATACATAACTTATGTTACTGTACATCAGGATTCCATTAAACAATTAGGTCATACATATAACACTCGTAAATTCAAATGACGATTCCATTAATACCATAACATCATACATAACATATGTCAATTCAAAGCATGATTCCATTAAAACTATAAAGTCATACATAACACTTGTCTGTTCAAAGCATGATTCCATTAAAACCATCAAGTCATACATAACATATGTCAATTCAAAGCATGATTCCATTAAAACTATAAAGTCATACATAACACTTGTCTGTTCAAAGCATGATTCCATTAAAACCATCAAGTCATACATAACATATGTCAATTCAAAGCATGATTCCATTAAAACTATAAAGTCATACATAACACTTGTCTGTTCAAAGCATGATTCCATTAAAACCATCAAGTCATACATAACATATGTCTGTTCAAAGCATGATTTCATTAAAACCATCAAGTCATACATTACACTTGTCTGTTCAAAGCATGATTTCATTAAAACCATCAAGTCATACATTCCACTTGTCTGTTCAAAGCATGATTTCATTAAAACCATTAAAGCAATATACAAAAGTTACAAAACACATGTCAATTCAAAGTACGATTACATTAAAACCATAACGTCATACATAACACTCGTCAATTCAAATCACGATTCCATTAAAACCATGAACACATGTCAAAAGAGATACGAGGAAATCGGACTGGGAAGGCAGCACTAAACTTGAACACCCGAACACGTAAAACAGCAACAAGACAACATAACACTTTTACACGGCGCAATGCCCACACGAAACCTTACGAATTTTAAAAGCACAAGTTCCCGCTGTAAAAAAGCAGGATGACCTAGTTTCACATTATGATTACATTAAAAGTTTAAAACAGTAACATCATACATAACACATGCCAATTCACATCATGATTCCAGCAAAAGTCTTGCGAATCTACAAACAGTTGGTTATCTATCATATGCAGTGTAATGGGTATCTGGTGTATCTTCTCTCATACCCTCGCGGATGAGGGATAACATAAGGAATGAAGTGTCGAGAGTGATAAGTATACGCTGGGGAAAAATCACAATCGACTTAAAAAAACTATAAATTAAACTAATATAATATTCCAATCGTCTTGTTGTTAAAGAGTATACAGCAGAAACCCCCTTATCCGAACTCCCTTCGGATCGGTAAAAAGTTCCAGATTGAAGGGGGGTTCTGGATTGGAGAGGGTCCGGATTGGGGAGTTCCTACTGTATACATAAATGCACACATGTATTGTTAGTACAAAATGACATATTGACATGGCAAACATAAGCTATGCAACCTCGACATGTTATGTTGGTAAGCAAATAGAACCATGCGTCCGTGTGAAAGCATGATTTACTGATAAGTTGAAGAAACAAGAACTACTGTTTTAATGAAACAGACCGATAAAGTATACTTGATACAGCATGTGTTAATTGGTGTATGGTAAAATTCGAATTTATGTTTTTACCAAACAAAAAGATGTTTAATATGTGAATTACAAATGGAGCAAGATATTCATGTAAACATGTATATTATATACAATGTATATATCGCTGGCTTAGAATGAGAAGGTCGTAAGTGATACTTACGACCTTATAAGACTTAAGGCATATTCGAAATCTACAGCCCCAGGCGCTTCTTATGAGCATATTGTCATGAAAATCGGAACTTGTCATGTTGACCAAACTGAAGTTTGTTTTTCAATAAGTAAAGAGCAAATTTTCAGACAGTTTTTGCTTGTTTTCTCAAAATGTTTAGTTTGTAGTTACGACCTTCTCATTCTAAGCCAGAGATATATATACAGCTTTATGATTATGTAGATTGATAAAGGAACAATGTATAAATGAGGCAATATGATACAATTACAAAAAAGAAAAGAAAAATGTATACACATTATATGGTACAAACCATGTTTTGTTTAAACAGCAATATTATTATGTAGATTGATAAAGAAACGATTTATAAATGAGGCAAAATGGCACAATTATACACATTATATGGTACAAACATGAAAAAGAGCTTAAACAGCAACAATATTATGTAGTTTGATAAAGGAAACAAATTATAAATGAGACAACAAGATACAATTACCACTTTTGTTTCGACTGTTTTATTATGCATGCATATGTCGCAAGTTTTGTCAGGTTTTAAGGATGAAAATTGCCATTTTAAATAGGATTTTGTGGACAATCCCTCAGTCACTGTAAAAAGGCTGTTGGTCGGATAGAAGTTTCCAAATGCAACTACGTGATTATACATAGTTTTATGGTACAAACATGAAATAATGTGTTACTAGTAATGAAAAATAAACATGAAATATTTAATATGAGCAATATAATACCAAAATTACACAGGGTGTATAAACAAGTATTGAATATGCTTTATACATGAAGCACAAACACTTTGTCTTCTCGTCTGACAACTGGATAAAATCAACCGAAAGTAAACTAAAGTGCTCAAATAGCACCATTCTGCATAGATGTTACCAGGTTATATCGTATCAAAATAGCAGTTTAAGACTTAATATCATTTTAATATAAAAAATGCATTAAAAATAGAATCATTTAACGGTATTGTAAAAAGCATGAATGAATCCGGAGTTCACATGATAAATCCCAGAATGTGCCTTTGAGAGTGACCATTTTTAAGAGCAGAGAGCGACTCAGTACTGGGACTCAGTATAATCCAGTTGATGGATTCCTGTCCTGTAAAAGGAAGAAGAAGAAGAAGGAGATGAAGAAGAAGAAGAAGAAGAAGAAAAAGAAAAAGAAAAAGAAAAAGAAAAAGAAAAAGAAGAAGAAGAAGAAGAAGAAGAAGAAGAAGAAGAAGAAGCAGAATCAGAAGCAGAAGCAGAAGCAGAAGCAGAAGATGGTGGACACGTACGAACGTATCTTAAATTCGGTTTTGAAGAAACAAACTTCTAAAATCAGATCGGAATTTTGTACTACAGAAACAATACACCAAGAAATTGAGACAGTTGTTCAGATACATAGTACTTTTGGAGACAATACCCAGATACCTTTCATTACCAAATGGAAAAATGACATAGGTGTTATTTAAGACATGTATCAGTGTAGGTACCAAAGATAGAGCCAATAAGCCACCACTAGCCAGAGCGAACTTTGTGAACATGGCAACACGCTCTCTACTCTGTTTCCTGATAATAGTGTTTGTACGATTATTCAAACACAGTCTTATCAGAATTATTATGTTACAGGTCATAATAAGACAAAATGGAATCACACAAAGCATCCATAGGGAGGATAGCCTGGATAGGACCCTCCATAATGCGCTAGAACCTGTTCGGGAAAAGCAATGGGTAGCGGAATTAAGAATTTCGAAAACGATTGCAAGACTGTTTAACCCGGAAAAAAGCAAGACCAAAACGACGAATACAACCTTTGCCCGATTCTTCGCACCTTTCGGTGAGAATGATAAAGGAAACGTTAGACTCAGATATCTCTCTATGGAGATGCATACTACTAACCAAGAAGACAGTTGAGGTGCAAAGTAATATAAGAAGAACGTCATATTGCAGATTGAAGACGATAAGAACAAACGGAACTTATCATAAATTATATGACACCAACAACCGGTAAGTAGGGCTAGTATATCACTAACGGCGAGTAATTTGAAGTACAAGGAACAAGCAATTGTGCTACATTTTCGACCCTTAATCCACACAATAAGGGAAACCAAATTCCCTAGCACACCTATTACAACCTGTAGACCAAGAAAAACATAGATAAAATAAGTCTCATTTCCTCCAAGCTTGTTTGTAAAGAAAGCTCTACCTGTCCTGTTCAATTCATGTAAAGGGGGGCCTTTGATATCGGATAGTTCCGCCCTGTTTAGATCTTCTGAAGTGTTACTCAGTGACATGTTCTTTGGTTCCACAAGTTCCCAAAATTATTTATAAATTATAACCTTGTAGATGTCTAATTGGTAAAAAATGTCCCTTGTCATAAAGCACAAACATTTACGAACATTTTAAGGTATGACTCAGCTTGTTAAAATGAATGGTAGTGTAACTCCAAAAATAGAGGCCTAAACTGGCATTTGTTCCTCTACCATTAAAAAGGAATCGTTCTGAGTATTAAAGGACTCGTTCTGGGTATTAAAGGAAACGTTCGCTACAAGCACAATCGATCTCTTTCTTTTATTACTGCAGTGCTATGGGTACAGTCCTTAAACTTCAGTTTGCCGATCAGTTCGCTCTTTGATTCAGGTTGCAACTGGTAGTATCCTCCATAAACATGAACAATGTCACATTGACCAAGAGAGATTCTTCCACGTGTTTAGGTGAAAGTTTAGACGGCACTTGATTGTTCAGGCTATACTTGTACATGTATTAAAACACAGCACTATTTATGTTTACCTTTAATCAAACGATACTGGCTGCAGTTATTATTATGCACGATGTTTTCACTCAATATTTTTAATATACACGATGTTTTCACTCAATATGTTTTAATATGCAAGATGTTTTCACTCAAAATATTTTTACTATGCACGATGTTTTCAATTTACTATGCACGATGTTTTCACTCACTATATTTTTTATTATGCACGATGTTTTTACTCAAATTTTTTACTACGCACGATTTTTTCACTCAATATTTTTAGTATTTGTTTTACTATTCACGATGTTTTCACTCAACATTTTTACTATGCACGATGTTTTCACTCAATACATTTACTATGCACGGTGTTTTTACACAATATATATTTATATGCGCAATGTTTTCACACAATATACTTAGTTTTTTTACTATGCACGATGTTTTCACTCAATATATTTTTACTATGAACGATGTTTTCACTCAATATATTTTTATTATGCACGATGTTTTTATTCAATATATTTTTATTATGCACGATGTTTTTATTCAATATATTTTACTATGCACGATGTTTTTATTCAATATATTTTTACTATAATGCACGATGTTTTCACTCAATATACGTGTACATGTATAATATACCTCGATAACGCAACATTTACTTTCGGCAAAACCACGACCTGCTTTTTTACTAATCAGGAAAATGACTCCATTGCATTTATCATTAATATGTATACTTATCTTCGGTCCATACTCGTACAAAAGTCCAAAACTTCACCATCACAGCACAATCGTGTAATGAATTCAGAAACATAAAGTTCTTGCCATCAGCAGAAATGTGGATTGATAATATTTATACAAATAAAACGTACATGTTTTCGTTGACTTCTATTATTTTGCGACCACCACAAATGAAGTCACAATAAGTTACACTTGGTCTGACAATAAGAAAAGTTTAAACACGCTTGTAATGTTGATCGTAGTTTATGTATATATATACATTACCAAGACATCGACGTCATTTATATATTAATTTTCTCCTTCTCATTATTAATGCGACCGATTGAGGAAATAAAGAAGAAGAAAAACCTTGAACTGGTAGCAAGAAATTTATTGGATATTTATTATATTTTTTTGTATACTAGTTATTGTCGACCAGTTTCGTAAACACGTTGTTGACATGGTACGAGGAGTGTTAAATATATAATGTCGATTTGGTAACGTATTAGTTTTAGAAAAATCCAATAATCACTCCATAGGGAGTATACGTATAATAAAACTGAAGTTAATAACTCTATTTAATGAAAATTTTCGGCCTCACGGCCTTCATCAGTCAACGATAACACAGACGTTAACGTCGTTATCGCCGTGAGGCCGAAAATTTTCATTAAATAGAGTTATAAACTTCAGTATTAGTTTTAATTTGAGAGTTGCAACGGCGCAATACCAGGCAAGGTTCGATCGTTGGCGTCTCAGAAACTATCGAACACCAGTCCGAGAGAACAGATTACAACCGTGGGACCGTGCTCAAAATGTCCGAAAGGACCGTTCGGTCTGACGGTGATTCGTGATGTCTGTACATGTATTACAAATTCGTCGATTTGTTGATATGGTCCTACATACTAGTGTATGTGTATTTTGAAGATTCAACCCATTCGAAGCATGTCAATCTTCTGAAAATTCAAGAAGACAAAATAATTGATAAAGAACGCTTCTCTATCAATAATAAAGTTAATAATTGTCACTGTGGTTTCGAAAACAAAATTTTATCGCTTCTTTGACTTGGGGAAGCGCAAAAACAATAACTTAAAACTATCATTCCTTAATATCTAACCAAGTATAAAACTGTGTTATATGTCCAAAAGTCATATGCTTTGTTATAAACTTCTGGAATGTGATGGGTTTTTACAGGAACTAGATAGTGCCTTGTTTGTGGCATGTGGTCGACCTTATGGTTTGGTGTTGGTCTACTTTACTCATCTCCCTCAAAACACCATATACGTAGATAGAGTATAATTATACCAGTGTGCTTATTTATGGGATATACAGGCATCTATGCCAAATAAAGTAAATATTTAACAATTTTATTTGATTTTTGCCATACCCTAAAACGTGACGCAGTCCCTTTAAGACTGCATTCGCAGTATATTCATTTCATATTTGATACATGTTAACCGCATACATGTTACACATTTGTCAGAGGGAATATTTTCTGTAAGGGTACCCAGACTTTTCAATTAGCCGTCCAATGAATTGAACAATTTCAGTTTCTGTCCTGGGTACGTTTTTTCCTGGGTACATTATCGCATGTATTTTTTTCAGGTTTTCCAACGAAATATCCTGCTTTATAAGATTGGGACAATTGGTCCCGGACTAGATGACGGGCATCGATGTCAAACAATTTTTAACTAGGGGTTTCCGGTCAATAACTTGAAGTTTGGATAGGCTGATCTTAATGATACTTTGTATATAGCAAGCTTGCATGGATACCTAGCTTGGGATTGTATTTGGGGTCATGGTCACATTTACTAAAAATACAAAAAAAGGTTTCCGGTTCAGTTTGCATTGGGCATTTTTCATGAAATGCTATGTTTTGTGCTGGCATATTCATGCTTTCTACACTTATTAACCAGGCTTCAGAATCATTCGTCATTATATTTGGGTATAGCCACAAATGTGTGGGCAGGCAGCGTAAGCAATTAATTCTGTGCTCAACTCCTATGTTTCTCAAGAATTTTCAACCATCATTAGGCGGACACCCGTACAGAAAGACTGGTTTTGCGACAATGCGGTGTCTTGTGTAAGACATATTTTGATTGGTCGACTCGATAATAAATTCTTAGGCCAATCGCAAAGCTGAAACATTTTTCTAACTTGGTGTTTTTGTACTCTTTTTCTGAAGTCTCGATGATTTCGCGAGGGAAAAGGGGAAACTTTGTGCATTAAAACGATTGAATTATTGGTAAATGACAACCGGAAAACAAAGTCTTACACTGAGATCATGATAAAAGGACTTGGAAACAAGGAAAATCTTCTTTTAATGTGTAAACGCCGCCTTAAAAGGAAATAACTGCATTTGTTGATTTTAGCAGAAAAAAGTCCATCTGACAGTCAGACTGACTTTTTTTAGTCCGCCAGATCGTCAGTCCCACAGGTTATCAGCGATTATCAGGAAGTCGGGTAGCCAAAAAATCAGGGACCCCGGTCCGGAAGACCTATAATTGAACTTGGCCTAGATTATAATGAAATAATTTATTCTGTAGAAATTTCATCAAGAAAAGACCAACATTTTTATCTCTATTGTCTACCGTGACAAGAAATTTCTAGGACTTGACCTAGTAACACATTCTTTGACCCCGGATGTCACAATATTGAACTTGATTTTTAAAAGAATATCCTTCTGATTAAAGGCTTTGGAATATAAGGCCAAATTTGTGACCCAGTGACTACATAAGGCATTTGACCTACTGACCCAAGCGAATAGAGTTAAATTATTTTACTTTAGGCTTTGTGGCTGCAGAGATGCATGTGAAATTTTTGTTTGACCCTGACCGCAGATATGTACGATTTTAGGCAAACATTGCGTGAGATGCACAGTAGTCACGCTATCGAGCGCTATGCTTAGAAACAGCTGCTTAAAATAAGCGCTACTGTATATCGGAAAAAGTGAAAATATATTATTATTTCGGCATGCGCTTGTGGCTAGCTGACTGTTACGAGAACATAGCGCTGAAAAGGGCAACCAAATCACCCCGTTTCTAACGAAATCACTTGGTAGCGCTTGCCTAGCAGTACAATGTAAATATCTTTTTGTGCACAACACATTCAAAATGAAATTGTCATAATTTGATTCAAAATGAGTAAAATCAATGGCATACCTTTATTGTACTTTGTAGGCCTAACTGTATTCTTGAGAGCAGTTTCAATTAGTCCAGGGGAAATTTCTAAACCTACTGTAACCATATTTCGTCCAGTCCATAGTATCGGATCAGCTTCAAGCCTTGGAAAATTGAAGATATAGCAAAAGCGACACCGTATGACGTTAATTGGGGGCCTAGTCAATCATACAAGACCACAACAAACATCACACAATTGTGCTCCGCAGTTTCATACTCCCACGAACCGAACTCCAGCTACCGATGGTGATCAATCCGGAATCAATCCATTGAAATAGATATGCGATAGTTATTTGTTTTGGATAATTAACGTCTGAAGTAGGCTTAAGTAAACTTTATCGAAGATATTACATAAGCGACAACGTATGGACCCTGCTAGTACACAAGTTTGTCCACCACAAATAATTAATGCACCAGTCAGTTGCATCCACAGTTCCTCCCGACCACAGGGATCCATGGCAGATAGGCCATGTTTTTACCATCCAGCTACCCCCAAGGCAGGGGAAATTTAGGATTTTTTCTGCGAATACCAATAGCCTAGAGACAATATTTACCGGTAGATGTCAGGGGAAATGCAGGAGATTTTACCATCAGCTTCCCCTGTAGGCCGTAGAAGGCTGAAGGGCTGTTGATTTTGACAACTCAAAATCCCGGAGCGCCCCTTCACCCGGGGCTGGGGTGCTATGGATGAAACTACTAGTAACTGGTACATAAGTATCATACACACTGACAGTAACAAAATAATCTCATAAACATTGCTTTGACAAGCTATACATTGAGACATAGAATTGTTGATTTGCATTGTTGACATGGAACGAATTGTAGCCTACTTACGTTCAAGCATCTGGTATGATCTGAGTGTTGATATCATTGTAAAACTACGTAAAAATGTCTATTAAAGACCAATTTCCTCGGAGATCGAGTACTGTTATGATAAATCGGCTATTTAAATGAAAATTTCACCTTTATTTTTTGACGATTCTTAAAACATCTTCCGTGTGCAATGGGCGCCTGAAAATCTCGCAAACGCTTTGGCTACCAAATTTGCTACTTAGCAACAAGCAAATTTGAATTTTCACACAAGTATTATACAAAATCTCTAGAGCAATACCCTTTGGGAAACATACACACAAAGTTTGGTTGTTGTACAGAGGTTGTCAAACTGTAGCTGTTAAATTACACTGTACATTGTTTTATAGCAATACACATTTTTGGTGCACCATTTTGCTTACAGAGAATTAATTCGTGCAATGACAAAACATATTATTTTTGGCTCAATCATACCTACAAAATGATCTGACAGACCAATGAAATCTGCCATGGACGATCATATCTCTTACATAATTTTGTCAGGTATATGTATATATAAGTAGCCCTTGTCATTTTATACTCAGATTATTGTATTATATAACTGTAGATCATATGAAACACTAGACAACCAGACATATATGGGCAATTTGTTTGAAACAAGATAGCTGACATATATGGGCAATTTGTTTGAAAACAGATAGCTGACATATATGGGCAATTTGTTCTGAAACAAATATTTGACTTACATGGGCAATCTGAGAGAAAACATATGTCAGACATATATGTTTGGAATTTTGTTCCTGGTTATCGTTGTGTCAGAAATTGGGACAGATACTGACTGCAATATGCTGATAGAATACAGTTCACCCATTGGTCAGAACTCAGCTCTGAAGGATTGAATCCACAGAACCTACCCAAGATGTACGAACATTATGTGCAGGAAATAACTTCAAATGACATGCATTTATAAATAACAAAATAGCCATGCAACATAACTCATATGAACAAGGAAATTCTACAAAAATGGAAGAGTAAAAAAATTGCTAGAATGTCTCCATGCTTTGATAAACACATAATTATAACGACATCAAGAAGTTATGTTGATAACATACAGCTGTTATTAAACTCTCCAACAATGCCTTGTGTCATAAAATATCATCAACTCATCTAATAAAACTAGCATCTAATGAGCACTCATGCAAGATCCTCTATTTATAGCAGAATTAATATTGCTACTTCAATGAAAATTTACTGTTTTACTCTTATCAGAGAATTGTTTGAATGCATGGCAAACATTGCATGCAAGCAATTTCCTGATGATGATTTCCTGTGACATTATCTTCGTCAAGCCATTACCATAACGACGTATCTAAATAAAGATCCAAGCCTATATGTAGCCATGAAGAGCATGATTGCGCAATCACGATGAAATTGTCAGAAATACACACACAAAAACACTTCCTCTAGCAGCTCATCAGTTCCAATCCTCTCCCCGACATTTTCAGCCTACTGTAAAATCAGTAATTGTCGTGGGGGATAAAATTTTGTGCACTTCCCGGTTCACCTTGATCTGACAGGAAATCAAATCCCATCGAACACTAATTTTGGCCCTTGCATTTATTACCTGCAATGCAAATCTTTGAATTAAAGACCCATCGAAATGGTCTTTTTTATCAAAACTACAAAATTTTCTGCCCTCAAAATTAAATGATTTTACAGTATCAGAACATGTGATCAACACAATCTAAATTACCCAACAGTTTTCTCTTCTCAAGTTCCATCAAATAAAACACAATGATAAACTTGGGGAACATTACAGAACCCTATTAGCTAAATGATCAGTTAGATCTAGTATAGAAATGTTTCAAGAAGTTCTTAGAGAGAACTTTTCTGATAGGAAATTGATCATGTAAGATATAACTACTCTACATGTATTTGTAAAAGAGAAATTAAGCCGCTCAAGTCGTATCATATAAAAGATAACTGTGACCTTGACCTAAAAAGTAATTTATAATTAATCAGGCTAAACCACCTCCCTATTATGTTAAATGTATACAGCGGCTTTAAGTTGACTTAAGACAACATTTACCATTTACTATTCCTTTACTCTCAAGAGTAACAATCTCTGTACATGCAAGAGTCAAACTTAGCATTTCTCAACTTTGTGTTTTGCTTTTCCCAAAGGGTGTTGCTCTAGAGAGGTGGTATTGTACAATCATGTACCCTGTAATTCCTGACATTGCATCAAACCTGTGCACATACTTGCACATACTTTTCTGAATGCATCAGCCGAAATGCATCAAACAGAAAAACAACCAATCTCTAGAGAATGAACAAGATGAGGCCAAGTTTTTACTTTCATAACTTGATGTAGATATCACATAGTTAAGAAATCATCAGCATTACTGCAAAGCAACAGGAAGCTAAAAAGCTGGCAAGGTTTGTAACTAATTCTGTAAGCCATAGCACTCAGGCTATCAAACTTTTTGGCAGCCTTGTAAAAATTACTGTCAAGAGTATTACAAGAATTATTTATAATTAGTTCAAAGTATAAAAAGAGCAGACAAGTTACGATCATTTAAGACCCAATTAGTCAAAAAATTACAGTGCATAATTATGAATACATATACCTGGTGATTAACTCAAAAGAATAATTAATTGTAGAAAATATTGAGGTTGAAACTTAAAATAACTTTAATGAGAAAGTTTTGGCACCAAGTCAGGTATATGAAAGAAATGCATGCAAAATTCCCTTCACACACATGTATGAATAAAAGCAGCAAGAAAGTTCTAGGAAAAACAGGATTTTTATTGTTCATGTGCCAGTTTTTTGTGCCTTTCATGCTTTGCTTTTTCCGCTGTACGCTGCTGATATGGCAATAAATGCAGGTCCCCCGAATTCTCATCATTCCAGTAAACTTTTTATGACAGATGGTCTAAATAACTATCAGTAAAATCAATTTCATTAATTCATGCAACATAAAACAGCATCACAGCAGTCAACAAAGTATGCCAATCTAATATCTATTCTTTTTTGTTAACAATAAAGCAACATTGTTAAGCTGATTTAATAGAAGTTCTCAAAAGAAATCAGCAATCTGACTTCAAAATTTGTTATTACAAAAAATCAATTCACAGAGCATCATATGCTTTTCACTTCCAATGAAGACAATAATTTCTAAGAATTGTACACTGCAGATGATACCATTAAAATTCAGAACAGCAAACCACATGATTCATCAATGTTACAACAAATTCAAAATTTATTATAGGAATATTGATTTACAAAAACCTGAAAACGATGCTATAGAACTCTTCACTCAAACGTGCCATAAACAGCTTCAAAACACTCTTAAGGACCATCCCTTGTAAGATGATATGCAATTAACAACGAAATATGGGACATCTAGCACTTAAATTCTGCATTACAAATTGCAAATTCTGCATTTTTTAAAAAAATAATTCGCCCCAATCCATAATCAGCATAATTCTGAATCATTTCCTAAAATTAACAAATCATTTCCGATTTTTTGCCATGTTTAAAACGAAATAATTTCCAATCTTGCGTCTTAATTGATCGGGACATGAATTCTGACAGATTCACTACGATACTGCACACAATGTATGCATTAATCTATGCAAATCATCTTCATAAACGCATTTCATGAAAGCTGATCATTATACTACGCCACTCAAATGACTTTGTAATAGATCATAAACAGATTAAATGCTGAACATTTTGTATGATGTTTTTTGCCATAAATTGTTGATACACGTCAACGCAAATTGCTAATACACAAAGTAATTAGATGGCTTTTGATTACATGCAATAAAATAGGATTTTGTTGAGATAAGAATTGACACCACCTAAACTTTGTTAAATCAACCACAACATCTAACCATGATCTAAAATTGAGACTCCATGTAGTAAGCATGTACCGATATTAAAGCTATGTTATAAATGTAGCCAAGGAATGCCATGCATGTGCACATGTTTACATAATGTATTTTTACTATAAGATATAATATAGACCATATGAATGATGTAATAGATAGACTAAAACTGCATCATTATTCATCATTGCACAAATTCCAGCATAAAGTGGGAAACAGAGACACAAAGCATACCGAGTGTTTATGTTATACATAATGCACTTTGTAATGCTATGATACTTTTAATAGCATAAAAAGCAACAACTACAACTTGCGTTTATACACTATTTGTGAACTTATTGTACTTTACTTGAAATGGGGTGATAACAGTCTTGACTGTACTCAGATTTCGAGCAACATACGACAACACAATGGAAGTTCCAGACCATCATCTCTCACAAAATTTAATGATAATGCAATAGCTTAACAGAAGAAATATAGTTAAAATACTTTAATTTTATACTTATTCTAAACCCGACCATGATCTCTCACACTATTTAGGCCGGATAACACAATAATTAATCATAAGAAAAATACACTAATTTTATACTTATTCTCAACCCGACCATGATCTCTCGCACAATTTAGTGATAACACAATTATATTTTATCATTAGAAAAATACATTAATTTTACACTTATTCTAAACTGTCATGTCAAGTAGAATGGAAATGGCCGCACAACATCCTGGGGAAAGTGTTATGAGATCTAACAGTTTATGCAGTTACACAGATAGACACTGCGCTCGGAGGTACCAATTTTACACCTTGGTGGAGTGGTGGAGAAGGTGGGTTATTCTTGATCATAGATATTAACCAGTCGTCCAGACGGAGGTTGAAATTCGGGACCAACCGAGGAGCACGCTCTACCTCTAGGCCACCGCTCCCCACTTCTAATCACCATGTTTCACTTGCACCATCCTTATCTACATGTATTATCATTATCATCATGTTGTTTTTCAGTTATTGTTGAATGGGACTCAGTTCTATGAATACGAGACAACACCAATTGACAATGTTCCTGTCCAAGCGAGGGTCTCGTTTCATGATCTTCCAAGTGACCTCCATTATGTCCAGTATGAAAGAGCGGACGTCCATCCTACGTCGTAGTGCGTTGCACTGAATTCTTGTTTCCGTAAAGTTGTTTTCTAACTTTGTGGATTTTACGATATACAAAAATGTACTAGACGATTTATTATCTATTTTTGCGTTCAACTGAGTCTGTCGTAATACATATGTGGCCATTCGGTTTAAAGAGGCATTCCCTATAACTAGCATAATTATGTTTCTCTACTATCACATTAAATGAGCTAAATAAACATTCAATTATTAAATGCTATTTTAGACAAAACTGATGTAAAATCAGATATTATATAACATAATTGAATTGCTTGATTATTCATGTACACTGCTTATCTCGATTTTGTGTTGCAAATCTTTGAAACGATAAACCCTTTTAATGAGCTAAATGTACAAAGCACTATCAATTATAATAATTTGTCAGAAGAAAGTGTGCGCAAATATCTCTGTATAATGTTAAAAATGTATTCAAATCACCCATAATAATGTATCGCTTACAGCGATTTATTATTATGTGGTCAAAGGGAATCAAGTCGTTACTATTTTGGCTCGTTACGGAAATATATCTTTTCTCGGTTATTGGTGGGAGCTTTTTGTTGAAGATTTGAGGAGTTTAAGCAATAATGATTCTCATTTAATGTATAATATTCCTGAATCGGATCAAAGTTTTACGGAACGCCTCTTTAATACTTGACTTTAATATCTGTTTTCCAGAGAATAGACGGAGTGTTTGTAGGATATAAGAAACCTCTACGCACTTTTTTACATTTAGATTTTGCGGACAGAACTTTAGATTTTTATGGACGAAAAATTCAATTTTGCGGTAGCAAATCTTCACTGTTTTGGCCATATACTGGCGGATTGAGTTTGAAGGACTTTTCTCTATTTTGACCCTTGTGTCGGTTAAATGTTTCGACAAAAACACGCTTAATACTGTTGCAAATGAAATATTAGCAGTTGAAAAATACTCTTTTAGTTATTCGTCTCGATGGGATGTTGATAAAAGAGTCGTCAAATAAGTTACATGAAGTTATTAACCACCTACGGGGTCTTTTGTCACATTGTAATTTCATTGCATTTTCTTTTGTATTTCATCCAGTTTTTGATAATATAAGCTATATAAATCTGTGTTTGATCTTTGTTTACTAAATACTGTTTCATTCAACTAATGTCATACGTTATGGTACGTGTTGTAGCTGTGCATTAAGGCCTGGTCATCATAACACGTGTGTGTGTGTGATTTTAGCAAGTACTTCTATTTTGGGAGGCTACGACCGCTGCGTTTTTTTCTCTCAAAAACATTGGAAGGGAGTACGGAGTCAAAATATTGACGCACGTTACACGCATGGTTTTTCCTGACCGTAAATGCTTTGCATAGTTGCAAGCACTTACCTCCAATGAGGCAATGTGTTGTACTGAAGGGACAACGCGTAGAAGAAACAGTGGTGTGATACAAGGAACCCATGCGCGCAGCCCTATGTCTTTTTTGAACAGATTCCTTGGTTCTTTAACTTGCCCGATGCACAACACACACAAGACTACCACTGGGGTACCAACTCGTTAACCTTTTGTTTGGGTGGAAAACACTGAAATGTGTTTCAGAAATGACCAAGTGTCATGGCCGAGGTTCCCGCTGGACCACTGTTTCACTAACACTTTTTCGTTCGATCACACGCATGCGCATAAAGACTTCATAGACCTATAGCCTACTGGACTAGATATAATAGTTGATGGTCGAACTCGGTCATACTATAGTTATAACTGCAAACAGGCTTCCTATTATTTTAATCAGTACATTTGGTGTTACATGTATATCAGTGTGCATCACGTTCGATGTCAATCGTAACGACTCGGGCATTTCCGTAACTGACAAATACGCTTCGTACAGAAGTGGAGGTTTACAAATTTTGGTTACGCGGTTTCCGGTAACGGCCAATCAGTTTTTAATGCTACCAAGAAGTCCTTCAATTACCGTTTTTTTTTTAGGAATTGATACCTTCTCAGGAGTAAGTAACCTTTACGTTATTTTCGATTCTATCGTTTGATTCTCATGAGCAGCCGTGCTGTAATGGCGGCTTTCCATATTATGTCGGAGGTACTTTCGTTAGATAAACGTCAAGGAGTTCCGATTGGTTCGATGCATGATATGGAATTAAATTAAGCATGCGTGCAAATATCGGTGTTCTGGTGACAGTTCGTATTTGCTAGTGACAGGAGTAGATTAATTAATTATCGTAAAATCAGTCGATACCTTGTGCATTTCATAATTTGTTGAATTATTAGTTTAATATCAACAAACAGTTTATTTGCAAAGCTACTTTAATAATTATGATGCTGATGGATCAAACATTTCGTAACGCATTTAATGTCGTCAAACAGATCTGCGTCATTAAGCAATGTCAATTAATTTAATTAATTAGACACATCTTGCACATGTTATGATATAATTAAAATAACTAATTGTGTGTATTTTACCTCAAACGTTACGATTAACGTAAAACATCGTTTAATATAATCGAGTTACCTGGTGTAATCCGTACTCGTCCGTACTCATATTAGCTACATGCTATACTTAGCAATTTTAATTTGTACCCTGAAGACGACAATATATAGTTGACACGTTAAAAACAACTGGAGTTTGTTTTGTTTTCTTATACACATAAATAGAACATGGAACACGTTAACGTTTTATACACATACTCATAACTACAGTGCCCACCAAAAATAAATATACAGAGGTTATTTCTCCATTTACTTGCCTGTATAACACTATTTGAAGAACCGATCGGGAACAATATTTTTGAACATCATGCATAGTGTTTTATTATTAAGTGTTATGACAATACATTGATTGCTACCCTAGACGTATTTTTTTTCATTTCTTTGCATAACGTGTCAGGTAACTTGGCAATAAAAAGACAAGAAACTTCAGCCCCTTGGACCCTATGAATATTTTAATTTTGAACAGTGTCATCTTTATGTCTATGTCATTTTCTACTCATTTAGTTACTGTAGTTTCAGAAATTACTATAGTTTTGTCCATCTGATAAACAGATATTGAATAATTGAACTAATTATAATTCTGCATCTGTCAAAAGTGTATACTTAATTACTTATTAAAGGTGGGCACTGTAATTTGATGACTTTCATGGTCGTGTATTTTAACCATATTAGAACCCCTGGATTTGCTTAGATCGAGCCATGTCACCATAAGACCGACACAAAAACAACCAGTGACCCCTTCAAATGGTATCCGTAGATCTTCAAAGGGCTCTGTAAGTCAGTGATTAGTGTACTGACCATCTCATCTGGCGACCCGGATGGAGGCACTCATTATTACAGCAAAAAATTGATTGACTAATAAAGGTTATGTTTTACATGAAATAAATAATTAAATTATCACCAAGTTCCCAACATCGCCGTTAATGGGTCATTCAAATGGTTTCCCGACATTATGGTGTTCATCAATTGGCCCTTTAACTGATCCGTAGCAAATCATTGAGATAACCCATTAGCACCTTTTTTAAAAGATGGAATGAGGGTACAATAAAATGTACACGGACATTGTCCGAGTGTCCTCTTGTAGTATTCATTGGTATTTTAAATGATGTATAATGGCCTTCACCAGTATTCATGGTTCCGTAATGTTTTCCGCACGGCTCTATCACGTAGTGACAGGGAGTCCAAGCTAATCACGGATCCCTCAACAGTGTCGATGGTACTTCTAATTGGTATCCAGTGCTCTCTCCATTGGTATCAGTCGCTCATACAAAATAAGACCAGATTTTATTCCAATGTAAATGATGACGTAGGAAAAGTTCATTTTTACCTTTGGGGGTTGCCGTGGGAAACATATTTGAAGATAATATTCGTAACTTAATATAAAGTACGAATTATAACGAAAAACAAAGCGCTTATTTTTCTAATTACTTATATAATCTTTATTTTTCATAACATGTACAACATATTGAGCCAACAACATTATACAATATAAAAGAGAGATAAGTTCATATCCAGTAAATACTTGAGGTAGTAATAATTGATGATTCATTTTAAAAAGGAGTTAAATAGAAAGAGTACAACGAAGTCAATCTGCTTGGACAATACGCAATCGTAACTACTCGGGGCATTTCCGTGATAAATACGGATTCCGAAGCTCATTAGTATTGTCTTAGATGCTCCGATCGTGACAATATAGTGCTTTTACTTGACTTTTGTACGAAAACCTTTTAGTCTATCTAAAATGATGATACAAACCAACAGGGAAGGCAGCTGTCACAGTCAACACAGAAACAACACTGCTGGTTAAGTTGAATAACAGGCCTAAGAATTTATATCACAAAAAAAATTAACATCCCCAAATATTCAACTATTCATTAGACAAAGAACTACAAAACTATATTGAAAGGATGAAAAATCGGGGAAGTAAAAACTGTAGTTGGTGATATACTAAGTAATTTCTTAGGCCTGTTGGTTGAGTGCTGCCTTCCGCGTCCGATTTCCCCATTTCTTAAACATTGCTTTTCAAATGAACGTTTCTTCACTCAGGTTCTAAGTTCCTAACCTTTTCTTCAAGTAACATTATCAAGTACTGGTTTATTTATTTTGATATATATAATATTATATATTTTTTATTTTCCCATTAACTTGACTGGTTTCTTTTTAGATTGATAAACATCATAATGTTTCGCCTCGTATCTAGTGAAATCTTTCAAAACAAAATAATTGTTCAATGATATTAAAATTAATTTCCTTATTACTAAAATTTAATAAAGTGAAATGTGATTAGAACTTATTGTCATTTTGGTTCTTCTTAGTGCATCCTTATTTTTCTGGATGATTTTGTTTTATCTTTTTTTTTGTAAACAGTAATATTTTATTTATATATTAAATCTATATTAAATTGTAAATAAATTGTATATTATATTTCTAATATAACACTCAGTTTTCACATTTTTATCCAATAGTGTTAAATTAATCAAATAATGAAAATTTCTCTAACTTAGGCGCAACCTACTTAGACAAATTCTACCTCAAAAATTGGTAACTTTAAGTAATAAACCGTAAAGCTGTGTATCACAAATTATGGCACAGAGTCAAGGAATATGTAAACAGTAATAACTTAAGTTACCAGTGTAATGAAAGAACATATACGTACAACTAAATAGAAGTAATACATATACCAATAGTAGCACACAAAAAGTCATGAAAACTACAGTTAAATAATTACGTCACACAGGACCCATGCCCATTTACGTTATAATTCAATTAAAACAATTAATTCGCACAAAACTCACTAAATTCAAATCACGATTCCATTAAAACCATAAAATCATACATAACACTTGTCAATGCAAAGCACGATTCCATTAAAACCATAAAATCATACATAACACATGTCAATTCAAATAACGATTCTATTAAAACCATAACGTCATACATAACACATGTCAATACAAATCACGATTCCATTAAAACCATAACGTCATACATAACACATGCCAATTCAAATCACGATTCCATTAAAACCATAACGTAATACACAATACATGTCAATTAAAAGCACGATTCCATTAAAACCATAAAGTAATACATAACACATATCAAAAGAGATACGAGGAAATCGGACAGGGAAGGCAGCACTAAACTTTAACAACCGAACACAAAAAACAACAACAAGACAACATAACACCATTACACTGAGCAATGCCCCCACGAAACCTTACGAATTTTTAAAAGCACAAGTTCCCGCTGTAAAAAAGCAGGATGACCTAGTTTCACATTATGTTTACATTAAAAGTTTAAAACAATGACGTCATACATAACACATGCTAATTCACATCATGATTCCAGCAAAAGTCTTGCGAATCTACGAACAGTTGTTTATCTATTATATGCAGTGTAATGGGTATCTGGTGTATCTTCTCTCATACCCTCGCGGGTGATGGATAACATCAGGAATGAGGTGTCGGGAGTGATAAGTATACGCTGAAGAAAAATCACAATCGACTTAAAATAAGTATAAATTAAACTAATAAAATATTCCAATCGTCTTGGTGTAAAAGAGTATACAGTAGAAACTCCCTAATCGGAACTCCCTTCCCACCGGCCTATATTTTTCCGGATTGGGGGATTCCGGATCTGAGAGGGTCCGGATTGGGGAGTTTGTACTGTATATACCTTTCAACACTTATCATCTTCATCATACTATTAACAAAATACAATATTATAATAATCACAATAATAATACTCTCTACAAGAGTGAAAACTACACAAATGTTCACAGAAAAGCATATTATTACTCATGGCAAACATAAGATATGAAACCTCGACATGGCATTTTGGTCATTTTGGCACATGAAATAATGTGTAAATGAAAAAAAAATGAAATATTTAATATGAACAATATAATACCAAAATTACACAGGGTGTATAAACAAGTATTAAATAAGCTTTATACATGAAGCACAAACACTTTGTTTTCTCGTCAGACAACTGGATAAAATCAACCGAAAGTAAACTAAAGTGCTCAAATAGCATCATTCTGCAGAAATGTTTCCAGGTTATAGCGTATCAAAATAGCAGTTTAAGACTTAATATCATTTTAATATAAAAAATGCATTAAAAATAGAATCATTTAACGGTATTGTAAAAAGCATGAATGAATCCGGAGTCCACATGATAATTTGTTTTTCAAATCCCAGAATGTGCCTTTGAGAGTGACCATTTTTAAGAGCAGAGAACGACTCAGTAAAATCCAGTTGATGGATTCCTGTCCTGTAAAAGGAAGAAGAAGAAGAAGAAGAAGAAGGAGGAGAAGAAGAAGGAGAAGAAGAAGAAGAAAAAGAAGAAGAAGAAGAAGAAGAAGGAGAAGAAGAAGGAGAAGAAGAAGAAGAAGAAGAAGGAGAAGAAGAAGAAGAAGAAGGAGGAGGAGGAGAAGAAGAAGAAGAAGCAGAAGAAGAAGAAGAAGAAGAAGAAGAAGAAGAAGAAGATGGTGGACTCGTACGAACGTATCTTAAATTCGCCCTTGAAGAAACAAACTTCTAAAATCAGATCGGAATTTTGTACTACAGAAACAATATACCAAGAAATTGAGACAGTTGTTCAGATACATAGTACTTTTGGAGGAAATACCCAAATACCTCTCAGTACCAAATGGAAAAATGACATATGTGTTGTTTAAGACATGTATCAGTGTAGGTACCAAAGATAGAGCCAGTAAGCCACCACTAGCCAGAGCGAACTTTGTGAACATGGCAACACGCTCTCTACTCTGTTTCCTGATAATTGTGTTTGTACGATTATTCAAACACAGTCTTATCAGAATTATTATGTTGCAGGTCATAATAAGACAAAATGGAATCACACAAAGCATCCATAACGAGGATAGCCTGGATAGGACCCTCCATAATGCGCTAGAACCTGTTCGGGAAAAGCAATGTGTAGCGGAATTAAGAATTTCGAACACGATTACAAGACTGTTTAACCCGGAAAAAAGCAAGACCGAAACGACGAATACAACCTTTGCCCGATTCTTGGCACCTTTTGGTGAAAATGATAAAGGAAACGTTAGACTCAGATATCTCTCTATGGAGATGCATACTACTAACCAAGAAGACAGTTGAGGTGCAAAGTAATATAAGAAGAATGTCATACTGCAAATTGAAGATGATAAGAACAAACGGAACTTATCATAAATTATATGACACCAACAACCGGTTAGAAGGGCTAGTATATCACTAACGGCGAGTAATTTGAAGTACAAGGAACAAGCAATGGTACTACATTTTCGACCCTTAATCCACACAATAAGGGAAACCAAATTCCCTAGCACACCTATTGCAACCTGTAGACCAAGAAAAACATAGATAAAATAAGTCTCATTTCCTCCAAGCTTGTTTGTAAAGAAAGCTCTTCCTGTTCTGTTCAATTCATGTAAAGGCGGGCCTTTGATATTGGATAGTTCCGGCCTGTTTAGATCTTCTGAAATGTTACTCAGTGACATGTTCTTTGGTTCCACAAGTTCCCAAAATTATTTATAAATTATAACCTTCTAGATGTCTAAATAGCTTTAAAAGGAATCGTTATGAGTATTAAAGGACTCGTTCTGAGTATTAAAGGAAACGTTCGCTACAAGCACAATCGGCCTCTCTCTTTTATTACTGCAGTCCTGTGGGTGCAGTCCTTAAACTTCAGTTTGCCGATCAGTTCGCTCTTTGATTTAGGTTGCAACTGGTAGTATCCTCCATAAACATGAACATTGTCACATTGACCATGCGAGATTCTTCCGCGTGTTTGGGTGAAAGTTTAGACGGCACTTGATTGTTCAGGCTATACTTGTACATGTATATAAACACAGCACTATTTATGTTTACCTTTAATCAAACGATACTGGCTGCAGTTATTATTATGCACGATGTTTTCACTCAATATTTTTAATATGCACGATGTTTTCACTCAATATGTTTTAATATGCAAGATGTTTTCACTCAAAATATTTTTACTGTGCACGATGTTTTCAATTTACTATGCACGGTGTTTTCACTCACTATATTTTTACTATGCACGATGTTTTCACTTAATTTATTTTTTATTATGCACGATGTTTTTACTCAAATTTTTTACTACGCACGATGTTTTCACTCAATATTTTTAGTATTTGTTTTACTATTCACGATGTTTCACTCAACATTTTTACTATGCATGATGTTTTCACTCAATACATTTACTATGTACGGTGTTTTTACACAATATATATTAATATGCACAATGTTTTCACATAATATACTTTTAGTTTTTTTTACTATGCACGATGTTTTCACTCAATATAGTTTTACTATGCACGATGTTTTCACTCAATATATTTTTACTATGCACGATGTTTTCACTCAATATATTTTTACTATGCACGATGTTTTCACTCAATATAGTTTTACTATGCACGATGTTTACACTCAATATAGTTTTACTATGCACGATGTTTTCACTCAATATATTTTTTATTATGCACGATGTTTTCACTCAATATACGTGTACATCTATTATATACCTCAATAGCGTTACATTTACGTTCTGCAAAACTACGACCTGCTTTTTTACTAATCAGTAAAATGAATCCATTGCATTTATCATTAATATGTATACTTATCTTCGGTCCATACTCGCACAAAAGTCCAAAAATTCACCATCACAGCACAATCGCGTAATGAAATCAGAAACATTAAGTTCTTGCCATCAGCAGAAATGTTGAGTGATAATATTTATACAAATAAAACGTACATGTTTGCGTTCACTTCTATAATTTTGCGACCACCACAAATGAAGTCACAATAAGTTACACTTGGTCTGACAATAAGTAAAAGTTTAAACACGCTTGTAATGTCGAACGTAGCTCGTATATATATACACATTATCCAGACAACGACGTCATTTATATTAATTTTCTTCTTCTCATTATTAATGCGACCGATTGAGGAAATAAAGAAGAAGAAGAACCTTGAACTCGTAGAAAGAAATTTATTTGATATTCATTATATTTTTTGTATACTAGTTATTGTCGACACGCACGTAGACAAGTTTCGTAAACACGTTGTTGACGTGCTACGAGGAGTGTTAAATATACAATTATATTTGTCGATTTGGTAACATATTAGCTTTTAAGTTTGAGTGTTGCAACGGCGCAATACCAGGCAAACTTCGATCGTCGGCGCCTCAGAAACTATCGAACATCGGTCCGAGAGAAAAGATTACAACCGTGGGACTGTGCTCATAATGTCCGAAAGGACTGTTCGGTCTGACGGTGATTCGCGATGTCTGTACATGTATTACAAATTCGTCGATTTGTTGATATGGTCCTACATACTAGTGTATGTGTATTTTGAAGATTCAACCCATTCGAAGCATGTCAATCTTCTGAAATTCAAGATAGTCCGGATGAGGATTTGGGATTTCTCTCTTAACCTTGCTATATAGTATTAAGTTTTTTTATTGTTGTTCTGAGTTGCCAAGGTATTGATGGTCTCAAAACCGTTTGATGCCACTCTGGCATCATTGGGGAACTTTTTTTATTGGGAGTTAAAGATGGCCTCCAAAATGGCGATTTTAACAATTAAATACAGACTTTAATTTCATATAACATTTGTATAACCGTCAAATATCAGTACATGCATGTTTATATCGAAATGGAATAAACGTGACCAATAAAGGAGCTGTATTCATTAAATTAAATTCAATAAAAATATAAAAAAATCAACATTTTATGTGTAATTTACATGACAATATGTGACCAAAATAATAAAATACAACAACACTCACTATCAATTACTGTCTTATGTCATATCAAACATGAACTTTACAATCAAGTAGATTTAAAGCATTTAAGGTGAAATTCAATATCAAAACACTGTATGGGACATCAGTGTTCCTAGAACTATGTGTGTAATATACGTTACCATTAAATTGTTTACATACAGAGTATGAAATAATACTATGTCTCCTAATCGTTCTTGATTATCAACCTGACGCAATCATTGTTTTGTCTTGGCAGATATCTTTTCAAATTGGATATATAATTTAACTTTTTACTCAAACTGTGATTTACGTTACCATATGTTACCAAACATAATTAATGTAATATATGTTACCATCAAAGTTATTTAGTAATTTTAGTCTGGAATACTATACACTTACTCATTCTGAATTCTAAGTAAAATTATCGATGTTTTATTTTGATCAATCTGACTTAAACAATTACAAAGAGTTATTGTAAAATGATTTCTGACATATTGAAATAGTGATTTACGTAACATAATGCAAAACTCCACTGTTCGCAGTATAATCAAGATTGTCAACATTTTAAAATTTACAACGACTTATAATTACAGTAAGTAATATTTGTAAAAAAATAACACATGTTTTTATTACAGATATACATATTTACATTAGATTTGACACAAACCACCACGTTTGACCTAGCTATTTGAATCAATATATGTGTGAACCTCTAAAACTGTAATAATACTTTCGAGGGAAAATCCCAGGAGCATCACTACAGTTTGACTAGGTAATTTCAAGCATGTAGCCCTTTACCTGCACCTTAGGTTCAGGATTATTACAAGCAATAGACCCTTACGTCCACAAAATAAGGTGCCATATATACAATGACCAGTCAGACAGGAATGCACTGTCGCAACAACACTTGATCAGCTCAAGAATTCCTGGTAGAACCATAGTAACATTGTCATATTAAAATGACTTGGTTGAACCATCATTTTCGCACCTATATGGGTCTATTTCTGGAGGACTTGGTTCTAATACACCTTCCATATACCGGACTGCAGGTGTGTCCGCTTTACAGTCTGTCAAAATACCTCACAGGGCGCGATAGAAGATCCCTTCTACCTTTGATCCCGAAAGACCATGGTCCTCCCCCATATGATCCCTTATCATAAGCATGTTTGTGCTATCTTTGATAACTGTATCAAAATTGACTTTAGGATAGCATAGCATGGTAAACAAAGCAGAACCTGACCGTAATACATTGAGACCAATAACTGTAGCTTTACCTATCCCTGAATTGGAAGCTGTGGTGAGCAAGGTGCTGCTCACCACAGCTAGAAGATCTTGACTTATGACTACATTCTGTAATGCTGTTTCTCTGATGTCAACTGAAGCAAGATCTTTGACTAGGGATTCAATGGTAACATTCTTGTACATAATAACATCAAGGAGGTGATACAGTATATAGAGGTAGAATAATTTAGAGGCAATGTAATCTATATATCTGCCTTGTTGTGAGATGTTTTGAGATGTTTGCATATTATCTGAATGTTCTTGTTCAATTCAATGGGTATATGGTTTTGTCCATTTCAACTAAATCATGATGTAGTGCTTTTTTGACAGTGTACTTCCAACTCTTCTGGTTGCTTTTTGATTTGGTAGTTGCATGGTCATGAACTGATTAATTGGCCTATGTGTTTATTTCGCCTTATTACCAGGTGTCGCTCCCCAGTCAAAGACCGTGCTTCAGTTGACATTATAATTATAGAAACAGCATGACAGCTGCGCATGCTTAGTAAGGTTGGGACACCACAACTTCCCATTTAGAAATAGGTATAGCCACTACTTTGGCACTGCGTTCAAGTTCTGCACTGTTAACCATGCCTGGCAACCATACTTTCTATTTCGATACAACGGCAAGCTAGGGGTTCAACCGTCTACCAGCCTGTTTGGGGAACAAAGGTAGGGAAGTCGTCAGCTTCTAGTCCAAGAATTGCAAACTTACACCTACATATGAGGCATTTACACAGACTGTTAAGCGGACACACCTACAAACAGATATGTGGAAAAGCACATTAGAACCAAGTCCCGACGGGTGTAGAGATGCAAAAAGGTAGACGCAGCAAAGTCATTTTGTTACTATGGCATCATCAGAACGACCTGAAGAGAGTGTGTGAGAGCGTTTGCTTACAGTGCAGGAGGTCTGCCGCATCATGCCAAAGACGAAATAAAAATGGTTCTAGTAAACAATGCTCTTGTTTGGCGCTGAGCATTAAAGGAAATCTGGCTACAAATAAGTTAGAATCGTGTGTTTTAGTGATTATTGCTTGAAAGTATTATAATTATAATTTTAAGAAGTCCCAGACAGTAAATGCATATACTGGTATATATGTGGGGAAATAAATAAGTTTAAACTAAACATGTATGTGGAATAGAAACATGTGTTGATGGTTTACAAATATTACTTCCTATAGTTGTAAGAAGTTCAGCCATACATCCAGTTTGTCATTAACATGATGTCGTTGTAACTTTTAAAATTTTGACAGTCTTAATTGATACGTCTTGATCATACAATGAATAGTGGAGTTTTGTATTATGTCACGTAAATCACCATTTCAAAAAGAAATCATTTTACAACAATGCTTTCTGGTAGTTTAAAATAGATTTACCAAAAAAACATCGATAATATCAGAATTCAGAATGAGTAAGTGTAATAAATACTGTGTATAGTATTCCAGACTAAATTACTAAAAAAAACTTGATGGTTACATATATTACATTATAATATGTTTTTTTATTTGGTAACATATGGTAACGTAAATCACAATTTGAGTAAGAAGTTAAATTACATGTCTAATTTAAAAAAATGCCTACCAAGATGAGACATCGATCATATCAGCTTGATAATCCGGAACGATAAGAAGACATAATATTTCATTCTTTGTATGTAAACAATTTAATGGTAACGTATATTACATATATTGCTCTACGTGCACCGATGTCTTGTGTTTTAAAATTGAATATCACATGAAATGCCTCAAAATCTACTTGATTGTAAAGTTCATGTTTGATATGACATAAAACAGTAATTAATACTGAGTGCTGCTGTATTTTATTATTTTGATCACATATTGTCACGTAAATTACACATAAAATGTTGATTTTTTATATTTTTATTGAATTTTATTTAATGAATACAGTTCCTTTATCAATCACGTTTATTCCATTTCGAAATAAACATGCATGAACTGATATTTTGACGGTAGTACAAATGTTATATGAAAATATAGGCTGTATTTAATTGTAAAAATCGCCATTTTGGAGACCATCTTTAACCCCCAATAAAAAAAGTTCCCCAATGATGCCAGAGTGGCATCAAACGGTTTTGAAACCTTCAATACCTTGACAACTCAGAACAGCAATAAAAAAAACTTAATACTATATAGCAAGGTTTAGGTGACTCTCACCTGGACTAAGAAGACAAAATAATTGATTATGAACGTTTCTCTATCAATAATAAAGTTAATAATTGTCACTGTGGTTTCGAAAACAAAATTTTATCTCTTATTTGACTTGGGGGAGCGCAAAAATCAATAACTAAAAACTACCATTCCTTAATATCTAACCAAGTATAAAACTGTGTTATATGTCCAAAAGTCATAAGCTTTGTTATAAACTTCTGGAATGTGATGGGTTTGTACAGGAACTAGATAGTGCCTGGTTTGTGGCATGTGGTCGACCTTATGGTTTGGTGTTGGTCTACTTTACTCATCTCCCCGTTTGTGTCTAACTAACAGAGTCTCTGGAAGTCGATGTAAGGTGTATAGAACTATGGTCCCTGTGCAGTTTCATTCCATAGGTATGCCCCCATATTTGATGAGGGTATATTGCTTTGCACATGTATGTCGGTCGGTCAGTCGGTAGACCAAATGGTTTCCGTCCAATAACCCAAAGCGCTTTGCCTTAGTATGGATGTTTGTCAGCAACATTAGGTGAGCCCTATTCATTTTGAGGTCATTATGTTCAAGGTCAAGGTCACTCAACCATTGGGCTGCCATGCGTGTTTTACAAACCTCTCTTGTTCATTTTGGTGTTTGTTCTTGTCACTTTGGCATTCGGATTGTTAACATGAATATATGTGTTTTTGTGGTTCTGATTTTAGAATAATACTATAAGTCATCCGGATTCAAAAACCATGTTACTAGGTATAATAATAGAAAAAGCTTACTTTTAGCCACAATTTTTGCATATTTGTACCTGATGAAAATACACCACCAAACACCGAGTAAGCTTAAAAACGGTTATTTTTATTACCTACAATTTTTGCATATTTGTAAAATAAATTTTATTTTATTTCATATTATAAAGCTTTTTGAAAGATGGGACTTGGTTATTTAATTTTCTCGTTCGGTTACGCGCGGACAAGGTGCCGTGTACCGACTTTTTGGTTTTCCCTCAAAACGCCATATACGTAGATAGAGTATAATTATATTAATATTTCACTTTTTAATTAAGCGTGCCTTGAACCATTTTTAAGAAAAGTAAATATGTATTTTTTTCTCTCGATTTCTCCTTACAAATGTATTCTAATAAATCATCGACCGATCATATTAGTTTCTTTGAATAATAACGTACTAATGAAAACGAACACAATATGAGAGTGTATTGCCTACTCTCTGATTAGATACAGCAAAAACAACATAATTTTTTTAAAAATTATTTTATTATTATTTGATCACCATGGCAACGTAATGAACTTAAACATTGCTTGAATGTATAATAAAAAAGATAAATAAACAATAATACAAAAAACTTGTTTGTGAAAAAATATTTGATTTCAGTTTTATATTGTTTTCGACTCGGGTATGTAACATCAAAGATTCAGTTTTGGCAAACCATTATCTGACAAAAAAGAAACACACATGTGTAGTTTGCGATTTTTAACCTACTATGAAACCTAATGTTTCCGAGTTGTTGTGCAGAGGCTGTTGTCTTGGAAAGGTGTATAATTATGTATTGACAAGTTACATCCGTTACATGTCGATCAAGAGAGGTCGTTGTTGCTCTGGAGAGGTTTCATTGTATATGCATTTAGCTCCCCCCCACTGCCGATGACATGTTGGGGGGGGGGGGTCAACAAATACGGGGACAATATTTTGTTGTCAGTGGGCTGGGGAAGTACCGGAGATTTTACCATCATCTGTCCCCGTCAGGGCCGTGCAGGTTTATTCAATTTAATTATATAGTTAAAGTCACATTATTGCTCCCACCATTGTTTTCAGATCATCCATTGCATAATCATAATGAATTATGGAACCTTTATGCTGTTTCTTAACAAATGACCTATACTCAAAGATAGAATGTTAACTATATCTGTCGAAATAGTAAATCAAATATCGTTTTTAGCAAATTGTATGGTGAACAAAATACTGCAAGAGTTGCTCCCCTTACACTTAAAATATTGCATAATCATATTGTTTACAAATTGTCATTTTGTCAACAAGCCATCTGAATGTTTTATCACATTTATTCAATCGTATGGTGTTATCCACATTTGGAAATCAAATTAAGTTTTTTTAACGTGGCTATTCTTTATTATTATACCAGATTTATATAGCCCTTTTTCATGTATACACACGTTCAAAAGTGCTGTACAATCATGACTAATACATGGTTAAAACAGTATATAATGTACATAAAATATAAAAGTAGGACCTACTTAACCCAGTAGGCAGGGCTCTACTGAACCCAGTAGACGGGGCTCTACTTAACCCAGTAGACGGGCCTCTACTTAACCCAGTAGACGGGCCCTGATAAACCTAGTAGTAGGGATCTATTGAAGACAGTTGACGGGGCTCTACTTAACCCAGTAGGCGGGGCTCTACTTAACCCAGTAGACGGGGCCCTACTAAACTTAATTACCTGTATTGGACCAAGCACAAAACCCTGTGGTACACTGTAGTTCATTAGTACAGGTTTTGAAAGTTCTCCATCTATACAGACAGTCTGGTAGCGGTCACACACATAGGATTTCATCCACTCTAGTGGCATGCCTGTTATACCGAAATGATTGTCAAGTCGGCGTAATAGGGTGCAAGTTAATCAGCCAATATAGTGGGCTAGGCATTATCCGGAATGCGAAAGGCAGGGGAGACCACTCTGGACAATAAATTCTTGTTAGTCATGTTGGAGTTACGTTTCTTGCATTTCGATATCCCATTTATAATCGCGCAACTCCCAATCACAAAAACATGTAATATTGTTCAATAAGAAAAGCAGTATTATATGCATGTTGATTCAAATTGCCAGCGAGTGCACTACAAACCTACAAGCACCGTACGCATTTCTATGGAGTTTCTTGAAACGTGCTTGTTTGATTTCATCCTCTTGCGGCTGTGTTCGTGGACCGTACTATGTGAAAACAGGGACTACGGTCATACAGAACAGTCTGTTAAATTAATGCTAAATATACTGTCCGTTTTTGTTATAGTTGTGCAGAACAGAACAGAACAGAACAGAACAGAACAGAACAGAACAGAACAGAACAGAACAGAACAGAACAGGACAGGACAGGACAGGACAGGACAGGACAGGACAGGACAGGACAGGACAGGACAGGACAGGACAGGACAGGACAGGACAGGACAGGACAGGACAGGACAGAACAGAACAGAACAGAACAGAACAGAACAGACATAGAATAGAATACTGAGCTTTGTGACACCGGCATTATGCAACAGGTAATCCGCTTAGGACAGAAAAGTTAATTACCAAAATACATACATGTAGAACCTCAATAACAAGACTACCCTTTAGAACTGTAATGTTCCCGCAGTCTCTTCACCGATTCAATCTTTTGTTGCCGGACACGTGGTACCAGTCTATTTAGAACCGGGAAACGATTGACCTGGACTTTAATCACGAATACCTTCAATCAGTATTCAAATTAATCACAATTGACAAAATGAGCCATTATTTACTAGATAGATTTAAATTGTAGATGAGAACAATGTGTGAAATAACATTAATTTTGCCGCATTTTCTTCGTTGTTTTGAGGTAACTTTGCACCGAATTGTTATGAAATTAATTGTTATCATATTTCGTTCAGTGCGTGTAATTATTGAGCGTTGATTCTACACCCTATATAGTTCCTATGATATAATACTGTGAATATGTTTAAGTTAATGTGGTACTCATATATGAGAATTGTAGTACCTTAATGTCTCTTGAATTCGATTTTTAATGGCTATGTACATTTGATCTGTTTTTATTATGATATGAAATTTAATGTGTGTAAATGTATATATATATATATATATATATACTCTATACTGAGGCATATAATTAACAAATAAAGCTTACAACTACATGTTCGTACATTACATTATACAAGTAATAAGCCAAACATAATAGTAGGGTTTCATATTAAAGCCATGACAGTCTGATTGTCGCATGTATATGTCAATAACGTTACTGTAAATACGTTCGGCACCAGGGTCAAATCATGCGAAACGTAATAATTGTCACGTCAGAACGTTTAACTTTCAACGTATTTTTCAAATAATGTCAATTACTGTACCATCATTTGAGGAAGTTATGCAAATATTAAACAGAAATTTGTTGAATTTTTATGAAAAATCTTATTTTATTTTTCGTAAATACAGAAAATTATATTTCAAATCACTCGTGACTACGCACTCATGACCATATTGATTTCTGTGATCACTCGGTGAAATAAAATTCTGTGTTACACCATAATCAACAAATGTAATATCCTCGATTACCTGTCAGTTTATTTCAGGATTCATGTATTTTTTTATAAAAAATAAAAAATAGCACCATGAAAAAGTACATGTTATGTACAAATAAGGTTATGTGTTTGTTCTCTGACTGCAATATTAAGCCGAATTTGAAGTTGAAACATCGCCAAATGGATAAAAAATAATCGGTAGTTCAATACTTTCTGAACAGCCATAATATATTTACATTAAAAAAATTTGATATTCACTAGAGTTAATGTATTTTTTTAGTTAAAAACATATTTATTATACAATTTCTTTCATACAAACTTATAATATAATACACATGGATAAGGGTCGAGTATTTTTGTTTTACCGCTCTCCGTTTATTATTGATATATTTTTTATATATATCAGGCTATTGAAATGAAATATTCGTACAGTTAAAATTATGGCATTAGTTCTTGTGTAATTAATTAGGCTTTTTCTGCCATTTTTATTATTCACTTGACATGCGTTGTAAAAACATGGTACGATCTAATCCCTCAATACCTGGCGATATATTCCGGTAAGTGACAACCCCTTCCTTAGTAGGGGTAATAAAGAGATAAACAAATATGACATTTACTTGGAATATACAAAATATGACACAGTATGTGGCCGCAGATAGCATACGTCACCTCCGCGGAATAAACTGTATAATATATGACACGGCAAGTGCCCGCAGATACAGTATGTCACGGCCGTGGAATATACAAGTTGCATAAGGTACAATTGTCATCCCAGGTATATTAGTATACAATCATATGTCACCAAATGTATAACGCGAGAAATACATGACAAAAATTTCCAATAGTTTACAAAATTAAATGTGACACTTGGTTTTATATTTATTCAAATAAAAATTAAGCCCACTCAAAAATACAGAAAATATCCAATCTCTAATAAAAAGTACCGATACATTGATACTTAATGCTACTGTATGAAAAATGGATTAATTATATTATAAATAATTACCAAAAGGATTTAAGCAACATTAGTAAAAGAAAAAGTGAAAGCTCGCTGAGTCTCGCCCATGAATATGGTCAAAGATGTTCAAAAAATAGATCTAGATAGAAAAGAAACTTCAATATTAAATTGTTTAAATAGCCGCACTGGCGACGGTTGACGAATCCTTCAAAATAACCATTTACCATTTACCATTTATTTATAGCAAATCGGCATATAACTATACCTTTAGCCATTTACATAGAAGAAAAAAAATATGGCCTAGGTAAACATAGACACATATAAACAGCAATTTCAATATCACAAAACCAGCATCAATATAATTGTAAATAACAATATAAAGAACTTATGAAGCAGCAATCATTGACAGTATTTCCTGTCTCAATTTCATAGAACGAAAAATAAAAGTGGCAGTATTAACAAGTACCTTCTTGTTTTTTGAAGAAAGAATATTTGCAAATTTATTAAGTGAGACCCATGACATATTTGTGAAGTACTTGATTCGGAATTCTCTATATAGAGAGCAACATAATAAAAAGTGATATTCTGACTCGACAACATTTTGTGTACAAACTTTACATATTCTATCAGCTCTGACTACATTATTATATCTCCCACTTTCAATTTCAAGACGATGCGAGCTTAATCTAAATCTGGACATCTCTTGTCTATAACTTTCGTTTGACTCAGCATCTAAATATTTTTCGTACTCGAAAACAGTTTTGAATTTTATGTAGTATTGCATTTTAGTTTGCGAGGATAAGGTGTCGTGCCATAATTGAATATATGGTCACGCAGCCTTTGTTTTAATTTAGGCAAGTAATTTATGGTATCATCAAAATTGTTCAGAATATATCCAAACCCTAATCGTTCTATTTTAGATATTATTGACATAGCCCATGTCTGTGTATTCAGAGTTTGTAAATTTCGTTGCTCTTCAAACAAGCGGAACATTAGAGAATTTGGTGATTTCATAATTTTTATCCAGTATTTTATAGAACGTTCAATACAAATGAGAGACAATGGATAACGACCTAATTCTCCAAATACAGCCGCATTTGAGGTCTGGGAACGTACACCTAGAATATTCTTACAAAACTTTAAATGAATTTTGTCGACCTCGTGGTAGTTATAGACGCCCCAGACTTCACAACCATATAATATAATTGGCTTACCAATGAATCAAAAAGCGACAGTTTAGTTTTAACGTCCGTAACAATATTTTAAAGATATATTAAAAAATATATGTTCATTGTGTATTAATGTTACATTTAAAAACAAGTCCGGATCCAGAAATTTTGGAGAGGGGGTAATTGTTTCGACACTAAGTTTTTTTTAAATTATGTAAGAATCCGTAGCTTATATGAAACAATATTTTTCTACAGCATTTATAACATTTGAACGATGTTATAAAACAGACTTTGTAAAAAGGGGAGCTGCTTAATTGATTTTTTCTTCAATAAAACACGAACGTTTTCGAATTATTTTATTACGGACGATAATCAAATCATTATAATGTTTGTTTCAGATATAGACTAAGCACCGTCTCCCGCCGTCGCACAAAATATCTATGCAGTAACACAACCTCAAATAAAGCTCTTTATTCTCATACAACCATTATAATAGTTTGTAAAGAAAAAAAAAACTACTGTCATATTGTCATAACTATGTAAAACATCTACTACACATTTGTATAAATTATCAGTAATGTTAAGAATATATTAATTATATTGTTAAATATATTGTTCCTGAAATTATATAATTAAAAAGTATGTTTATTTGAAGAGCACATAGAATTACGAAGTATGTAGGGTCAATGTTGGGTTTAAATTAAAATACACTTTACATAGGAAAAATGGTTCGAAGTAAGACACACACGTGCCAGTATTTTGTACATAAAATCTACGTTTCGTAGTATTTGAGTAAATAACATTATAATAAACGTGTCAAAATTAATTATTATAACGCCATTAAACGTCATATTCAGGTCACGTGATACAATGTCAGACAGTCACATGACCTCTTGAAGAACTTCACAAGTATCCGGTGAATTTATCATGAGAACAGATCTACCATTATGCCGTTATGCCGAATATGATATATACATATTTATAGTTTACCATTTGTGGTTAAATAAATGTAAATGAAATATATTCTGACTAATACCCTAGTCACATTAAATTTTGCCCTACGAGCTCCGTACGAGTTGATTTTTCAGAACTAGCACGACGTTCGTACGGAGCCCGTACGGATACCGAGACTCGTACGAGCATCGTACGGATTTTCACAACTTGTAGAGGACTCGGTATTCAGGTGAAAACTATACATTCTGTACAACTCGTACGAGATCTGTACAAGCTGTGACCAGAAGCAAATAGCGTCAGGATTGAAATATTTCAGACTCGTATCAGTTAGTAAATCCGTACGGACATCCTACGAGCATTGTGACCGTAGCATAACTATATTCAAATAGAATCAATTCACCAATTGATGCCGTTATAACCTGTAATAGTCTTTGAGTCGTATTAAAAGCCCAGAATACTCTAATTCCTACTAGGGGTTTTCGATATGTACTTGTGGTAATGTGTTTGCCTTTATTTATCGTATGTTTGAAAGCAAACTCAGTTGCACTAAACATTAACCCAAAATTGACGACGCCCAACCTTTCGAAGAAGTTCGTCAATTGAATGATTGGGTGATAGTGCATGCTACATTAAATGCCCCAGTTCATAAAGCATCCCGGGTTCTTTTACGTGTCATATAAAACACGGGATCTTTCTTTTTTAAGTTTCGTCGAAAAGGCTGATAGGGAATTTAGGTGGAAAACACTGAAGGCATTCCTGGTTTTATCCAGCTGGAGATGAGATCGACCCCATAACTTTCGGATGAGCATATAACTACTCGGATATTTCCGTAATGAATACGGAAGATGATTTTCGAATTGTCCGAGGTGCGCGGATTGCCATTAGCTCTAACCACTGAAAAATTCGATCACATATAACCCTATAGTCAGCACACGACAGCATAATACGCTGACCAAATTTACATCTAGGCTGAACCAAGAAAGTCATAATTATCTTTCTCGCATACGGAATAAGTGGGGTTCGAACATACACGGAATAACAATTTTTGTATATCAATGTTAAAGGTTGTAAGATACAGCATTTGAGAGCTTCTGATTTATTCTTTGATATTCGACATTTAGTCTATAAAAATCCGCTTGTTCGACAAGCCAGTCCGTACAAACCTCTTAGTAAATATACATGACCATATAAGGGAACTTGCATGATTTCAGCGCACATCGTGAGAAACTTGTTTGGGAAGGGTAATATCCACATAAAAATACAGGATTTTGTAGATTGTTTAACTTGAACTTTGATGATGGAAACGTACAAGCAATATGGCCGCACCCTTGTCTTAAATCATACAACATTAAAGATGACTACCTGACAACTTGAAAGCCGATTCCGGACTTAATGAAAATGCGGTTTTAGAGAACGCTGGCTTGAAATTGACGTTTGAGAGGGCACGAGCGACATCAGATAGAACAGTTCAACTGAAAATATGTCCACAGATTTTGAACTGATTTCACTGATTTCAGATATCGTGGTAGATCAAACAATTCAATCGAATACAATGATCATAGACGCACTTTGTATTGCGCGTCATACAACACGGCGGCTTCGTTTGATTTGAGTACCTAGGCGAAATCGTAATTTCAATTTATTTTATTTGATCTTTAAGATTATCATAGATATTGAAACGACTTACAATGCTACTAGATCGTTATCTGTACCTGTACCTGTTTTACAGACACTCTGACATTGTTACAGAATTGTTGAGACAATAAAAATATGTGTGATATTATGTTTATCATATCCAGAACACATATATACGTGTTTTTTTCGTATAATTAAATTTTACTATTTATGCGTTTCATCATTATTTTGTCGTGGTGATGTAAATGGTAAAAGGTATATTTAATTATTTATTTGCCGATTTGCTATGAATAAATGATAATTATATTGTCAGTGGGAGAGAAATCGTCTCCACCGGAAGACTCGAACGCATCTTTTCTCTGGTAGCTCAATGATCAGAGGAAGTTAAATGACAAAGCGGTCGTCGAAAACTGGCATCATTAACTTTTTTTAGTTACCCATTTACACGAAATGAAGTGAATCAATTAAGGGCTGGATTCGGGGCTTTACATTTGCCAAAGTATTAACTTCGGAAAAAAATATGTATATTAGTGTTGAATTAATGAAACTCATTCAATAGAACAAAGAACTAAATTTAGGTCTTAGAATAGAACGAATACGACGCTCACCCAAGAGTGGGGATTATATCCACCATGAAAATTGTAGGATGGAGGTTTTGTCCAGCCTGTTAAACGCATGGTGGGGTTTATGTCCACCATATCAAAAATTAGCAATTGGTATTATGTCAGGCGGAGATTTCGTCTGTGCTCCATGTACTTTGTAAGATTACATTGTATTTTCACCAAAGAAATACGAGACAATATCAATAACAAACCCGGGAATATGAAAGTTCAACAGTAAGACAACTGTGCAATTCTTAAAATACTATAGTACTGTTGCGTACAGACAATCATAAGCCTCCCTGAAATGGAGACAGTGCCTAGCAGAGTGTAGGACAAAATTCCAGGTGGACAGAATACCGGCACCTCATTTTTGACAGGGTGGACATAATCCCGGCCATGTTTTTTACAGGGTGAACAAAATCTCCACCCTATAAATTTCAAGGTGGACATAATACCCATCATGACTATATATATATGATATAGTTGATAGAATGCATAATAATTAAAAAATTAACCTTTATTGTAACATAATCATAGAGAAGTTCCTTACAAAATCACACAATCACACAATAATCGTTTACAATGTAGCAATAACCCTCTACATAAGTAAAAGTCATGATGGATATTATGTCCACCCTGAAATTTATAGGGTGGGGTTTTTGTCCACCCTGTAAAAAAACATGGCCGGGATTATGTCCACCCTGTCAAAAATGAGGTGCCGGTATTCTGTCCACCCGGGATTTTGTCCGGATTCCTGCCTAGCATCCGTCCCAACGAACAATGTCCAAATGAGACCACCCCACAAAATAAGACCATAATTTCCAGATATAGTGTAACATGTTTGTTCTTCATTTATCATAACCTCAATAGTGAGTCCAACACGATACTAAAACAAGTTTTAAGGGACACTAGGGTGGATTAATTTGGTTTACTTTTTGTGTAGAACGGTAGTAATTGCAAAAAAAAATAATACAAAAAGTAAGTTAGGTACAATCCAATAATAATTTTTCTACCAAGTCTTGACTTCCGAATAATAAAATTCGTGTCCGACTTTGTTTATTCAAAATACGCGTTAAAATAACTGAAACGACACTTGCAATCTGTGTTGAATGTGAAATAAAAATATTGTTGCTAAATTCCAATGGCTAAAATATTGCTTTAATGGGAAAACGATTAACTATAGTAAATAAATAAACGTCAAGGAGGTTTCTTGATGGGTCTTAACACTGTGTCTGGTAACTTGGGAATAAAAGAATCATCTCAATACGTCCATTTACTTATTTGCGTATACCTTAGTACCAGACCGAACGCATCCAACTTTTTCGGTCAACGTAGTCAGAAAAATATTGATGCGGTTTCAAGTCCCACCCTTCACAAATACCCAACTAGAACGAAAACCGGAAGTATTGTTCGATGTTGACTTCATTTAACAGTTTCGTCATCAAAGTCAAGAACCATAAAACGCGACTGGGCAAAATATTTGAGAAAACGAGCAAATATCATAAAATTTTATAGACCTAGGATGGCAAATAAGTTTCCCGTAAGTGGACCTAACTTTCGATAGGCTATCTATACATGGAGAGTTAATTAAATAATTCGGTCAGAATAAAAACCTTTGAAATGTGTATTCATCGGACCTGTTACGCAATTTCAAATTAACATAGACGGGTTATTATTTTCTGTGACAGACGGCGGTGTTTTATTGTACCCCACAGTAATTCTTTGCGAAATAGCGTTTATTTCTATTGTCGGCTCATTGTAATTTGCAATTTACGGTATTCGCCGTTGAAACTTTGCATTATGTGTCGATTGCAATACTTTGGTTTTCTTCAATGTGTTGCTAGATATATCCCAGTCATACCCTAGTCACATTTGCCCTACGAGCTCCGTACGAGTTGATTTTTCTGAACTCGCACGACTTCCGTACGGAACCCGCACGGAGGAGCCCGTACGGATATCGAGACTCGTAGAGGACTCGGTGATCCGGTGAAAACTATACATTCTGTTCAACTCGTACGAGATCCGTACGAGCTGTGACCAGATGCTAAGAACGTACACATATCGTTAGGATTAAAATATTTCAGACTCGTACGAGTTTGTAAGTCCGTACGGGCGTCGTACGAGCATTGTGAACGTAGCATTACCATATACGGCATAATTTGCGTCCTGTGATATGAAGTAAATATAAAAATAGGAACACAATCACGTGTGATGACATGTAGTCATTAACTGTATCAATAAGATATGACTGGTAAATCGAGGACTGCTGAGTTCGGGTTCGGCTTTTTGACAACAGAAAGTTTCATTTTCTCGTTCAGTTGTGTGTTGGGCATGGTGCCGTGTGTTGTTCTCTTTGCAATCCGGTATTCCGTTTTCTGTGCTCGGTTGATTCTGTTGCCAGCTTCCTTCCCTGTTCAATTTCAATGCACGACAATTTGTCAAAAATCATTTCGTCGAATAAGACTTTCAAAATACTGTCTTAGTTCTGCGACCATGTGCCGAAGTCTTTAAAGCAACACATTTTACACCAACACAGCCTTATTAGGTGTATGAATAACATGAAATTACAATGAACATAAAGAATAAATCGAACGATGGGGATTCATTTTCACCCAACGTTGGGAATTTCGGCTTGAAAATCCCATGGTGGAGATTTTGTCCAACTTGACAAAAATTTAGCAATAGGAATTATGTCCAGACCGTTTTGGTTCACCTTCATGCATTGCTACGAGTATCTTATAATCCAAAGTATTATTACCAACGACAGAGCCAAACAGAATTTGAACGATTACTAAAACACAGGTAAACCCTAGTCACATTTGCCCTACGAGCTCCGTACGAGTTGATTTTTCTGAACTCGCACGACGTCCGTACGGAGCCCGTACGGATATTGAGACTCGTACGAGCATCGTACGGATTTTCACAACTCGTAGAGGACTCGGTAATCTAGTGAAAATTGTATATATTCTGTACAACTCGTACGAGATCCGTACGAGCTGTGATCAGAAGCTGAAAACCTACAAATACCGTTAAGATTTAAATATTTCAGACTCGTACGAGTGTGTAAATCCGTACGGACATCGTACGAGCATTGTGACCGTAGCATAATGCTACGGTCACATTTGCCCTACGAGCTCCGTACGAGCTCGGTACGAGTTGATTTTGCTGAACTCGCACGATGTCCGTACGGAGTCCGTACGGTGCTCGTACGGATATTGATTCTCGTACGAGTATCGTACGGATTTTTTCGACTCGTAGAGGTCTCGGCGACATGGTAAAACTTTTTCACCGAGCTCCCTAGTTGTCTACGAGCTGTCTACGAGCTCGTTTATATTTTGAGTCAGACGTATTTCGCACGGGACTTTAACGGTCAACGTCATGTAGGATTAGATAGTGAACAGTATAACAGCAGTTATGTCAACAATGTTAATTGGTATGTGTATGTAACAATATGTTATAGACAATATATTGAAATTTCGACACATTTTGTCAATGCTGCATCTGTACCCAGTATCTAAGATCCGGTACAAAGATAAGTATAACGTATCGATTTAAAAAAAAACAAAACATAAATTAGGTAATGAAATCCAAATTTAATGCATAATTATAATTATGCCCTTCAATTTTAACATCTGCTATTTTTTGAATATATAGCTTTTAATACAAAACAAATATAAGTGTAATGATTAGTATATTTATACAAAAAATAAAATGATTATTTACTTTGATATATATTGCCTATGTTTGTTTTGGTTGAAGCTGAGGGGGGAAATGATTGGTTAGCATATCCAGAACGAAATACAGGGTGCTGACAGATTATCAATGCGTGTAGGTTTATGATTCTAGGTGGCCGGGTTTATCCATGATGTGACAAGTCAGGCCACCCAATATGGCATGTTCGGCACCCAGTAACTTGGTATGATTGTTTATAAAATAGAATCAGGTATGAGCAGAGGTCTACAGGGAAGACTGGACTTTCCCAACCGAGTTGTCTCTTAAAATAAAGGTATTGCTGTTATATTATCATAATGACGCTACTAGCTTTTGAAAGAAGTATTTAAATGATTTTAAGAAGACTCAACATGTAAGTACGTCTACAAGACTTTTAATATAGCACAAGAACCTGACATAACACAAGACGTACTCGTCTCCTAATGTAAGATGGCCAAATTTTCCAACATTCCAGAATCCTGGACCCCTCCACACCAAACCTGGATCAGCTTATGCTCAATGTAAAATGAATTGACATGTCCGTGATTCGCGTGCACATATCTTATGTGTACACATACATATTTGTCTATACATCTATGTGTTCTTTTTATCTTTTAGTTTATGACAACTGTGCAATCTACATGTATTCAATGTACATGTACTTTAATGCATATACTCATCGTACTATAATAAACTCTATACACGTATATAGCCCTGATCGTTCAATGTCGACCAAGAAGTAATTAAAGTTTTTTCCTTGCATTTATAAACATGACATGAAAATTCCATCATTCTTTAATCATCTTACATATAATAATAACTAAAGATAGGTAATGTCAGCTTCCTTGTGAGTTCTCTGCTTCAATAATACCTACGAGCTCGTAGACTACTCGGGAGCTCGGTGGAAAATTTTCAACGAGCTCCCGAGTCCTCTACGAGTTACGAAAATCCGTACGATGCTCGTAAGAGTTTACAATGCCCGTACGGACCCCGTACGGACTCCGTACGGGCTTGCTAAATTTCGACTCGCACGGAGCTCGTACGACTAATGTGACCAGGCGAAAATGAAATATGTCGAAAAATAAAATTTTTCTCGCACGGAGCTCGTACGGTCATCGTGCAGACACCTTACGGACATCGTACAGACATCGTACGAGTGACTTGCGAGCTGCGATTGACCTACGAGTACCTTGCGAGCCCCGTACGATCTCCGTACGAGCGCCGTGCGATCTCCGTACGAAGATAACGATGTCCGTACGGACCTCGTACGAGACATTCTCTTTTAATCGTACGAGGTCCGTACGAGCTGTGACCAGAAGCTAAGAACCTAAAATATTTTTAGGATTTGAAATATTTTGGACTCGTAGCCTACTCGTACGAGTTGATAAATCCGTACGGACATCGTAGGGCAAATGTGACCGTAGCATTACTTGTTTTTGTTTCATGTAGAAGGTGCGAGAAGATATAAATAATGCGTATATATTTGTTTGAGTGAAATATTTATTGCATGTTCATCTTACTTCGCGTATTTCACGTGTTAGAAATATGGAAACTTATGATTTTATGACACACCATCCACTGGGAATTTATGACATAAACAAAATAGTATCCTCTCCGAATTTAAGTGTGTCACGATTCAGAAACGAAAAGGCTATGACTCCTGTGATTATATATAGCGCAATGTATTATTTGTTGCAAATAACTGACTTTTCACTTCTTTTTCATTTTTTTATTCGTCTTCTTTTGTGGCAGTTTATAAGTTTTGATTTGGTCATGAACTTCTCATACGTCTCATGTATGTTGCTGGCATTGGTCTCAATGGATGTGTCTGGGTCAAACATTCAGACATGCTTCCTCAAAATTTGGACAGCTTTGCAGTAGGCATTTTCTTTTTCTTTTAACCCAGAACAAGGGAAACCGTAAACTGAACTTGGAACATATTTATGGTCTTAATATTGATGTGGTCTTTATACAAAGTTTAACAGTGATCAGTGAGATGCATTCATTTAGGATGAACACCATTTGCATTAAGTTCTCATTTAAACAAAATGATAACAAATAAAACAATTGCTGCTTTTTTTCACTTTTAATTTGATCATTCTACACATAAACATATTTTTTACATGTATTTTAATAGGAAATGTTGGCATGTAATTGATCTGACTTGAGACACATGGTGTTGGTTAGGTCAGGGGTTATCACATGATTGCATTTTCAGACCAATATACAAACTACTGCATGTACGCCAGATATAATAAATCGTTTCAACTTTATTCAATACACTCGGCACAAAATACATGTGATATGAGCAGGATATTGTCGATTAATCGGCCCTGTTACAGTATTTAAAATCCGTGATTTGAGGTATAAAATACCACAGATGTATATTAGATATTCTAATATATATATCTGTGAAAATACATATAAACATATTGATCAGCGCAAAATTTGTACATGTACAATCGTTCGAATTTTACCTGCGTCATCATAGTACTTAGTTTTCATATATTTTGTAAGATGACCACAAAATTAACACGAAAAACCAGACAATTTTGACGTGAACGCGTCTTTGAAGTTTACTTCAAGATCTAGTATCCTCCGATCATCAGGCGATTTCTACATTTCCCTCAAATAAGAACGGGTGTGGTCACATCAAAGCGAAGAAAATTTCCAATTTCAATCTTTTGAACATTATCTAACTATGTAATCGCTCCAAATGTAACACTTCTATCTGTTAAAATTAATGTTTATTTTTGTAGATCTTACACTGATTGGTGTTTACTTATACATCTTAGGGATCTGATAAAGTGCAATTATGTGTTTTGTTTTGATGTTGCGAATATTTGACAACATGTAGCAGCTTTTGATAGAGATGTTACATTGTGATTATAAGCGGCAAATCTTTGAATCAAAAGTAAAAAAATAACATCACTTTGTCAAGATTTGATAAATATTAGATTTTATTATAATTTTACAATGAACATGGATCCTATACATTGTTCTACTACATGTATATACGTAATATACGTTTCAAGTACAATGTACCAATAAAGAGCACACGAAGACACTAAATATAATTTATATATTATCTTTATTATATAAAATTAAATAAAATTATTAAAATGTCAAATTTGTAATTTTTTATATCTTTCTTTAGATTGTTTATAGAAGACATTCTACTCTTCTGCCTGTAAGAAATGATTCAAAATAATAAGCCAGCCCCCATAATCTACATTATAGAACTTTAAGTCAAGTTTCAAAGCAAACGACTTTAAGTCTAGTAGTTGCTATTTTGTTATATTAACTTTTTTTTAATTGATGCCATGGCGGCGAAACCTTCCGTGATTAGATGAAACAAGGACCTTAATATATAAACTGTAAAAACTGTATATTACGTCTTTGAAAGAAAGAACTGCAGTTCGACTCTGAAATATTTATTACTTGTTTTTTCAGAGGCATTAATTATTTTTATATTTCAAATCTCAATTTTGAATGTATTTACTATACTGACCCAAAATTAGTGTTGGTAATGTTAATGACGTTATTTTATTTTCCATTTCATTAATTATTTTCGTTTTTCTTTAAGTCAAGTTCATGTACTACAAAGTATATTCGTGAATATATTGTTGTTGCTGTCTTCACTTCTAAATAAATTGAATTAAATTATATTTAGCATGTATCGTAATATGCGTTTGAAATAAAACATTCGACTTATTTTATGTTAATTATAACAATGATTTCAACAATTATAACAGAATATGGGTATCGTAAAAATATAACAGACTTCTTTGGCATGCTATGCTTAATCTAGTCATACCTTCTCATTTTTTTCTTTCTAATAACTAGTTGCAGAAATCGCAAAATTAAATATGATATAAATGAACGTTTTTTAATGTATGCGTCAGGAACAGTCTAGAATTATATTGTTCCTGTATTAGTGTACCAAGAATAGTATTAGTGGATATTTTGTTGTTGTTTTTATTTGAATACTAGCCGTATACCATCAGAAAATTATTGTTGAGTTCTTCATTGATTATATTGGCAATACAAAAAATAAAAAACATTTTATGTTGCTATTCTTCGAGTACAAATATTGAAACATATCTGTATTCAAAATTTCCTAATATCGTCCCATATGTTTCGGTAATTTTGATTTTTTTTTTAAAAAGAACCCCTCGGAAACATTTCCATATTTTACTCATATTTTATTTCTTATCTTAAATTCAAATAACCAAACAAAATTGTGTCACCAAGCAATGGAACATAACAGTCTAGGTGTCAGTTATTAGATATATTGGGTTTCTTTAGATTGGAATAAACAGAAAGTGGTTTATTTTTTAAAACAAACCCCGACTTCCTGCAAATTCAGAGTTTTTCATCATCAAGGTTCGTGTCACATGTCACATTGTTAGTTGTTAGTAGAAATACACTGCATGTTACAATATATTCCCTAGTGCGATATGGCAGATTTACCACTATGCTAGTTAACTTGACCTCTTGATGGTGTCATCAATGTCGCGGACCAATCAGAAGCCGAGAATCAGTACACGTGATAGCTAGGTAGGTAAATGGGCGGCGCTTAGACGTACGGGTATTATCTTATCATGAATATGTAAACTATCAATTCCTTTATCTCGGTAAGCCCCGCCTTAATTTATGCGCCTTGAGAATTGGTAATAAAACGTAGGATTGGTGTATGTTCATCAGTGTTGACAAATTATTCGTCAAATGTAAACTATTTTATGGACTTATTTACTGTTTCTTCAAAGAGAACAATAATTTATACTTTAAAGTAGTATTTAAATACTGTGCTTTAGACTTTATGCAATCTGCTTTTTATTGAGCAGTTATAATTGTTAAACAATAAACTTGAAGACGTGTTTACTACCAACTGTATTGTGATATTTTTTGTGATCTTGCTGAACGAACTTTAATAACATTAACTATGTCGACTATGGTGATGTGCCCGGACCAACCACCGACTTCCGGTATGTTTCAACGGTACCCTTCACCTCCAGTGAACTACCCAGCTTTTAACGGATACGGATTCAACGCCCCGGGAGGGCAACATCCTCAGGACTACAACCAGTTTCAAGTCGGGGAACATGGAGTTCAACATGCCTGGTATAACGCTATGTACGGAGCTCGAACCGAAGACTGGACGTATGGAGCTCCTATCTCAGCACCTATGACCAGCACTCCGGCCGCTATGGGAACCTACTCGTACCGCTCCGGTCAGATGGGTATCGACTACAGTCAGCAAGCCGGCCCAGTTACTTCAGACTCACCAGTGGACACGAGTTCGTCTAGTTCATCCTCCGAGTCACCGTCCAACAAACAGCTCAGACCTCCCTACGATTGGATGAAGAAAGCAACCTACCAGTCTGCACCCACTTCCGGTAAGCATGAAACTTTCATTTATTTTTTGAAATGGAAGTGGCTAGAACTACAGCACCGTATCTTTAGCCGTCCGATTCTTACCACTACCTTATGGAAGACTAACACTGTGTGTCTGCTCTCTGACGGAAAGTGCAAGTTTGCATGTTTTCTGGGTTTTTAAAGTACCATTTTTTATAGATTTTTGATATGAATTGACACTTTCAAAATTTCGAACTTGCGCCCAAGAGGTTATGATAAATCTATATTTGAAACACAATTAAAATTAGATAAGTGTGACAATGTCCGTCTTGAACTGATTGTTGTCACTCTAGATGTATACTATAATCAAAGACCTAAATTTAGTATTGCTTTCGCCTGGGTTAGATTCCACAAATTTGTTAGAAAATAACAAATGAGAGCAAATACATAATGATAGTCACACAATTATTATCTGTTTAATCCCCTTGTCTGTTCAAATGTTGAAAACGGGATAACGTGCTTTATGTGCTAAAACACTTCCAGATGGGTAGCTGTGCATATTATTGCAAGTGGTAAGAATCAGTCTCACAGAAAACCTGCTATTTTGACAAATTATTAAATCATTTGAGTATTCATAAATGAAGAGAGACCAATTTTAGGATGGATGTTCAATCGAAGGCATCTTAAAATTGAATCCAGCTATGTAACAAGTTTTCTTACTTTACAGCTTTTCAATATATTCAAATACCTAAATTACTTATTTAGGTCTTTGATATATTATTTGGTAAAATTAGAAGTAACACAATGTCAAAAAAGCAGGCTTTTCTGGAGAATGGCTCATGCATATCTATCATGTGATTTTATTTACAATGATTATTTTAAAATTTGCTAGTAAAATGCTAAAATGACAATATAACAACGGACATTATCTCATGGTTTTGCATCACCATGTGAATTAGGATATATTCAACTTATTTATTGGAACGGTTACTGCGATTATTGATAACTGGTCTTTCAGAAGTACATACATAACTTTACAAAATCTTCATTTTGTCTTTGATCTATTAGATCTATATCTTCAGAAATATTTAATTTCGCAAGAGCTAATCTTGATTCATTATTTTCCAGTTAGCTATTTGTTTGAAGTACATTATCAGTTGCTTTATATGTAAATAAAACGGTATTAAACTATTGTCACATTAAAAACAAATAAGACTTTAGGGATGTAATGTATGCGTTTTAACCCGCTGAACCCTAAACTTTAATTGGACAAAAGGCGCGGGAATGTCACGTGCGTCACGAGTTTTGTTAAAACACAATCAAGGAAACGATTTTGAAATTTGATGTATAAAACTAGAAAAATATATCAATATAATATTTGATAATTATAAATATAATTTTATTTGTTTTCAACGATATACAAATATTCGCCATATCGACATTATGGGATAAAACCCGTTTTCCGAAATTACGGAATTATTTTGTAATGTACTGAGCAAATGTTCCAAATATTAAATAAAATTATATTCAAATACTTTTTCTCAGCTTCGATCCGAACAAAAACGCTTTATTAAATATATCCGCCTCGTTCTTAAATATAGCAAATATACTTATCTTTAGCAAACCAAGTTCGCCAAATTAATAAAATAAGATAAGATAAGATGCAATAAGATAAACAGTTTTCACCTTTAATTCATTTTGCATGGCCTACTTCGGATACTGTGAACGCAAATTACAACAATGTAAGCAAATTAGTTACAAAAAAACCCCTCAATTTAATATAATTCGTCATTAGACATCATAATATTATAAGTATTTGTATTTTAATTTATAGGATTTTACTTGCCTGTGCATGTTACTTTATTACATGTGTTAAATATGTTTATCTTGTAAAAGCCTAAATGCTAGAACATATAATGCATATCAAATGAATTTTGGTCGACTTCAAATGTAGGCCTTCATGAAATCTTAAGAAAAAAAGTTATTTTCCTATTTCTATTTCCTGTATTCGATTTTGTTAAAATGAGATCGCCCGTCCGTAATAAGATTGTGTAAGTTTGTGTAAGATTAGCAAGGATACTTCAGGATCAAAAGTTAATCAAGTCTTTAGGTGCACTTGACAATACCTTAATTTATTTTCTATCTATCTGTCGATCGGAAATTGGCCCGACACGACGTAACGGGTCGCTTATTCGGATAATACATAAAATTGGATACAAAATTGCGTTAACTTTTACAAATATTATAATAGACCTATCACCTATGGTAAAATGACCACATATGCCGAGGCGTCAAAATTGGTGAAATTAAATGAGCATTGAATGAGAATCTTCTATTGTATGGGTTTAGGTTATGTAAGATAGATATCTTAGGGTGCGTGGTCGCGCCTGTATGTAAGAAAACTTTCAATTAAGTTTAATTGAGAATGCTATAATACGTTAACGTGTGACCGAAGTCACACTTTGTCATTTAAGAGAGTGCGACTATTTGGCTGATTTCTGTTAGTGTTTAGAAACTTCAAATATTTTCTTGTGTTGCTTTAAACGAAAGAAACGATAAAACATTTTAATTTTGAGAGAAACTTCCACATTGAAAACTGAATTCCGTTTTAATTGTCGAGAGAACTGACATGAATGACAAAACTACAATAGCTTAATTGCAATTATTTGGTAAATTATTCGAGAATGCACATTTCATGATAATAATTTTCTTGACAATTGCTATAATTGTATTACTATGGCTTATTTGCTGTTGTATAAGGTATTCTTTTTCAGTGTTTGTGTCTGTCCCTTGTGTAGGTGGCTAAGCGATGCCACTTTTGATGTAAGACTTGTCTGTATATCAGATAGACTATAATTAAGGTTCCATTGCAACAGTTTACATAAAAAGAGCACTCAAATCCGCTAATTCGTGATGTAACGTGTGATACAAAATTGTCAGTTTATGCTTTCATAATCAAAGTATGTGAGAGCAACGTCTCTTTGCTTGGAACCGATGGCTCTTCAGATCTCGAATGAACCTTTCACTAATTGCATTTAGATATAAATTAAGACCGTATTCAAATTAATTATTTATTACCTTTTCACACGTACTTTGTGCAAACGCGAAGCTTACCCGAGCAGATTTTCATTATTTATGTAGTTTACCCGAATAAGCGCAAAGTTTTGCCTTGTAGCCAAATGTAGTAACCTATTATATGTGGTGACTTTAGCAAGATTCTGCTATGCGGTTCACTCTAATTTCGCGAAGACTTCTTAATTATTGATACAGGAATAAATGAACCGTTATGTTTATTAATAAGTTCAGATACAGCGGTCAGAGAAATTGAGGCAACATTATAATATTATTATGTCTGGCAACCGAATCAATATATTTGGTCTTAATAATCAATAATTGCAAATATATAATTATAGATACATTTAGAACTTTACTCTCTTGTATTCGTTGAGGAATACTAGAATCGAATTTTCGTATTTATTGTTTTCTTATTCGGTCGGGTTGACAGCTTTTCTCTAATCAACGTGGATTCATTTCTAAACCCGCAGTTTCACGTAAAAGCTAAATATACAGGCATAACTTTCTACTGCTACCCTGCTAATTGGATTTTGCGGTCAGATCAAAACAGATCGGGTATTCTATCAAATCCGTTGTACTTTTGTTAGAAATTCGGCTCGTTTTGTTTACCAATAACAAAAGTTTGGTTGTGTATTAAGACAGTAACGGACTGGTGTTACATTTGATTGCCACGTGTTAATCACATGACTGATGATATTCGGATGTGTTCGGATTTCTCCGTGAAGTGTAACGAATCGAAGCTTCATTCATTGTCAAATTTGAATGGTAAAACTCGTTGTTGTGCAGCTTTGCGTGGACAACTTTCTATCGGAATTCTTCGAAAAAATAAGACGTTAAATAGCTAATATTTTGACCATTTATGCTTAATCTTGACGCAATGTAACGCTTAAAAGCAAATGTGCCATTTAAATGTCGAAGTATGTAGTCTCAGCAGAGTTTATCATTAGTAAGAATTAACTTTTAGAAAATCATGTTTCAAATTAAGGGTCCCATGACAATAACACTAAAGTTTGAGCTATATCACTAGAAAAAGGACAAAACCATTCTTTATTTCTACATCTATTGGTATATTTTTTTCGACATATTGATATAATCAAGGCAAAATAGATAGTTACCGATAATAGATTTAATATGATTGTTTTATATCTTAAATTAATTGAGGGTAATAAATCGCTAGGACTGCTTATTGTTTTACGACTTGAAACTAACGGATTGTTTCGGTATTTAATTACCTGCTGGGTTGCCGCAGTCATGTTAGGGCTGTCCAGGCGGGTTACAGATTGCTTACGTTGCCTGCGAAGTCTTTGATCCGGCGAACATTCCCTGCTGTTTCTTAGCTGTAATCGATAATGTCCGTAACGGTCCGAACCTGCCGGTAAATCTGCTTCCGGTAACGGGACATGTGTTTGAACGATACGATCGCGCGGACATCAATGTAATTATTTAATGATTTAATTGTGCAAGGTGGTCGAGTAATAATTAGCATAATCAGGGATCAAAGAATAACCATACGGATCCGAAATATACACTTCATATTACTGCGGGTTCGCTAATTAAAGCCTACATAACACGCGTGAATACGAGTCTGGGAGAAAAACGACTGCGTTACATGTCGTTTCTGTGTACATATACTTTCAAAAATAAATCAAAATGACAAAGGCTATTGTCATTATATACAAGACTTTTTCTGGACAATTTAAGACATTGGTCATATCCATCACATTGATACCCCAATCCATGAAATAAAATAAAATATTAAGACTGGAAATGACTTTCCCTTCACATTCTTTATACTAGTTAAAGACTTTGAAGTTTCAATTCAATTCGTTTCAACTGTTTCAGTGATTTTCAAATTGTCCAAGATCACTTGCGATGAGGTAAACTCGTACATTACATATCAAAGCTGGGCATTGTTCTACAGATAACGAACGATCTATGCTTTTCTTTTAAACAATGCTAAATACAAATAAATGCCACTAAACTAAACAATTTTTAAATAATTGTACTGCACGTGCAAACGTTTAAGGAATAAAACCAGTCCATATTTCTGACTCTGCTTTTTGTGTGACCTCAGACCGTGTATCAGTCTTCGTAATGCATAAGTTTCGAAAAGCAAATATGAAATAATGAAAAGCCTAGATTGAAGTCTAGATAAAACAGATACAATGTTAAGTACTTAAAGTCCAGTGACTTTAAAAGATTTCATTAAATGAAATTATCTTTTTGAAGTGCGAAGCCTGTACTTTGATATGTTATAGATCTAACCAAATTCTACTGACAAGCACGCGTTATGTCTGATGTATTAAGTTAATGTTTTTTTCTTCAGTAAAATCGGAAGTTTTGTAGAAAATATCAAATCGATTCTTAAAGTGTGACCATTATAACATCTGTAGTTATAAATTGGCTTTAGAAAATATGGTCTTTAATTGGAGGATGCTCGTGGACTACATGGTACTTTCAAGTTATTCTGAGAATCGTAATTTATCATAAAACGCAGGTAAGTTTTAAAGGTTATTTTAACAGAAAATGACCAGATTCAATTAAAGTGACCTATAAAATACTCTTGATCAAAGATCATTTTGATGAAACCTCAATCAACAGGGATCTCTTACGCGTGATAAAACGTTCCGACCAGATACTTACGGCTTTGCCGAGGTATCAGGAATTATTCGTTGCCATGTGACTGTTAGGTGCTATACAAATAGATGTCCCACATAACAACGCGATATAGCCTCTAATCACCCATTAAAATGATCGAACTGGATTGCCTATCAATAAAAAGTGATGATAACTTCGAAAAATAAACAAATTTTAATGTTTGTCAAGGAACGCCGATTTTGTGTCTGAAATGAGTTGGTGGATCAGTTAGAAATGAGAATTTAAAAGATTTCAATCGTTTACCTTTGAGCCTATGCAAATTTTAGATCTTATTTGATTTTATGCAACACGTCTGATGTTTGCACAAGTGAAAATTGTAATCTACGAGTGGGAACTGAGTTAGAAAAGGCTTTTATTTTCTAACCCGGGTCACCCGGGTGGGAATTATAATTTCATATCTATGATTGAGAATTTTGCGCATTTGCATTTTATTTTACTATTTTACATCCGTATAAACGATTTCGCTCAAGTGGGTGTTTTAGTTTTGAAACAAATTGCTAAATATTATAGTCAGTTTTAGTTTTTGGTGTTTCCATCGTGTAATTAGCCTTTCCACGTCTATGAAGAGTCGTTTGGTTAAAATCCGTTGAAAATTTGATTGATAACTTCCGGTTAGGTAAAAGTTAATGAATGAATCGCTGTGGTCATCATTGGCTCAAATCTTGAGTATTGTTACGTATACGATAGGATGGGGCTGTTACGAATTCAAATTACCGTACAATGAAATATCAAGTTGAATGTAGATGGCGGGGGAGATCAAAGAAACGATCAAATATTTCTCTTTTTTGTAACAACTCGAAATACAATGTGTGTGTTCCTTGGACAGGCCCAGCAGATGATATTTTCTTGAAAACAAAACTCGCGACACCAGAGTCAAATATTTCAATTTATTATGAACCGAATGTCTTTTTGGTCTATGCAGTAACAATAACGAATCCTGGTTCGTGTTATTCTCAACGTGTACCAATTTGTGCTTGTTAAATGTACACTTGTCATTTCAATTTTATCAGCGAAAACGGTAAATGTTTTGTTCAATGATATGATTCGACATGTCTATCGAAAAGCCATATGCGATGTATAGTGCGAGCGTGTCTGAACATAATTTGGACCTCATTCGTAAATCAATTCCTGTTTATTTATTTATTTTCAATTTTCAAATCAGAGAACACCTTGGCGCGTGACTAACGGACTTTCTAATTGGGTCGATATTTTCCTATTTACGTCGGGTAATTTTACTTACATCATGCCAATCTTTCTGAAGTCCACTGGGGGCAATAAATGATACACCTAGACTGCCTCGACTGACGCCAACTTGCAAAACATTTCGCTTAGCTTGTTACGTTATAATTCTTTCATGGCCGGTGTCATGTGTAACATAAGATTAGCACGTATGTGAGAATTGCCCAATTGTATCATGGCATCCAGAAATGATGCTTTGTGCAAATATACCGGGGATATAATGAGTACAAAGATTCTGCAGATCGAAGTACTTAGTCAGCTTAAAATATAACTGATTAAATAATGGAAAAAATCAACCAAATTCCCAAAGAAAGACAAGCTAAAAATACACAGTGTTTGTAGCGTTTTTTTTTACTGTATTATAAACGAATACTCGTACAATTCATTTTGCATATATACTATTTTATAATATATTTAACAATGTGCCGTTTTGTTGTTGAGTTGGTTTTAGCAAACGATTTGCATATGTTCCATGTTTTGGGGTACAAAAAAACAACCATAACAATGTTATGTCAATTACGACAGTGTATAAAACAATGATGACGTTTTATGCTTGCAGTGGACGTCTGAATATAAGTCGAACATTTACTTACATGAATATTTTATGGTAATAAATGGATTTTATTGCTCAATAAAACTATAAAATAATTTTCTAATGATATCCTACTTAAAGTTTACGACTTGTTTACGGATTTATACATATAACGTATGTACGCGTTCACGCGCTGTATTAGTCCTAAACAAAGGGAGGTAATTCTGGGTAAATTCATTAAGTTCATAAAACCGAAAATCACAAAAAATGCTGAATAATTCATGTCGGTAAGATCAAAGAAAAAATATCACGATAGGTTTCGGTTTCTATTAAATTATTATAGTTGACTTAACCACAATCATGTTTGTACGAAATTGGTCAACGCGTGTGGTTTGAATTAAAAACTGACCAATATAACTTCTACCCACAGAGTTAAATAACAAAAATACACCCTATATTGTGTCGTTTATAATACTAGTAAGTACTTCGTTATTTTGTCAGAGGGTATTCGTGACATTTTGCAATTGTCAACATGGTTAATTGCGCTCCGAGTCTGTTATTGTACCGCGCAAGCCTCCGGTAACTGGAGCATTGGTCGACAATAAAAACAATATTTCAAAATATAAAACAATTTCTTAAAATATACCAGTATCTTACTATTCTCATTACAATGCTACAGTTACCTATGACATAAACACTGACCGTTTTAAATTTTTATTCCATTTTTCGAAAGCAGTTTATTTTATAAGGATGGCAACGAATATCCGGATTTCCAGATATTCGCATAAAGTTTCGATTATCCGGATAGCACATTGGTATCCGGATATTCTTTATATAAAAATTGAACAAATCTTATATTTTAATATTAATTAATGTGTGGTTGTTATTTTATGTTTTCAGGCAAGACCCGCACCAAGGACAAGTACAGAGTTGTATACAGTGACCATCAGAGACTTGAACTTGAAAAAGAATTCCACTACAGCCGTTACATTACCATCCGACGTAAAGCTGAACTAGCCCAGACACTGGCTCTCTCCGAACGACAGGTTAGTATTCTCTCATTAAAGTTACAATATGGAGGTTGCGAAACAAACGAGTTGCAATTGTTTTTTGCCTGCGAGGGGCTGTAAGCGCCCAGCATCAAAGCCAAACTCTTGCTCATGTGACATAAACTGGTTCGACGCACGCACGTTCGGAATGGATATAGCATACACTATTTTACAGCACATGTTTTGCCCACCAGTTTCATTAGGATTTTCACTATGAATTAAAGCAACTGCGATTGCTATTTGGTTGTTGAAAAGGGATTTTGTATCATATTACATGCAACAGTTAAAAACGAGTGCAATGACAACACTATTTTACTGGAAAAGAGTGTGATAACTGCAATACTGCCACGAGAGTTTTTTTTGTACCGCCATTCCTTTATACCTGACGTAAACTATGACACAACAAAGATAGAGAACAAAAAGCCTGCATACGCTCTAGCCCAGTTTTCTACTTATTATAAACTTAAACAATTAATGAACACACGTATTAATGTTCGGTTTACTGCTTTCAGGTTAAGATATGGTTCCAGAATCGTCGAGCCAAGGAAAGGAAACAGAACAAGAAACGTGAAGAGAACCAAATCCTCAAGATGACGTCAGAACTTGGTGATATGGACGACAAACAGCTTGTTACACCCCACATGAATATGCAAATGAACACGCATGCGCAACAGCAACATCAGATCCAGGTGACGTCACCATCTCCCAACCATCAACATAATCCCTACTCCTATCCACATCAACCAACCGGATCATTGAACGCCATGACGTCACCGGAAGTCACGTTATCTCCACAGAACCACATGGGACACAGTCAGTATTCGTCACCAAATCATCTCGCCATCCCCATCTCGCCCGGAAATGACGTCATAGGAACTCCAACCTCAAGATCTATGTCACCCGTTACCATCAAAGCTGACGTAGACGCCAGTGACAACATGAATTCATAAACACAGCAAATATCTTCATGGATATTGAGAATTCTGTGAAATAGTGTATATTTATTTATGAATATGTGTAAATATGGTGTAAATATCATGACGTCACATCCGGTGGCGCATAAACGTTGAACAGACAGAAGCTGTTTCTGAATGACTCAGTGAAATTCTCGTTTGAAATTGTTTCAAATATCAATGATTTTGTTTGTTTAAAAATGTTATTATTTGTTTTTAGATGTATATTAAGAATATATTATTGTGATACATTGCTTAAAATATTGAAATTATCGTATAATGCACAAAAGCTTAATAAATACAACAAAAACGGCAATAAGTATTGAAGTAGAATGAACGGGTAATATACATTTCGGTGTATTTTTCTTTATCTAAATGTAATCTAACACACAGGTTTATTTACATTCAATATGTTGACATCATATTTATGTAAATAAACACTGTTACATAGTGATTACTGATTGATGAAGCAAAATACACTGAAATGATTATTACTCAATGAAATTTTAACGAAATGTAAGAATAAAAAATTAATGTTGGCAATTTATTACTTACGCTGTTATTTTTTAGAAATATTTTCTCTAATCGAGATATTTTTTTAAACTATGACAGTAAATGCTACACAAGTCATTCCAATTACCGTGTCTGACTTCATAATTTATAAGTATTAAACACAAATGCAAAAATGAATTAAACAAAGTATATGATATAGTCATTGAAAAATTGGTAACATTCCATACTTTTTTATTTCTATTTCATAAAGCAATTTAATTCATTTCTGAAATTGTTGTTTGAACTTTTTAATGAAAAAGATCTACTGCTTTCGTAAATTTGATATTTTGATCATTTACGTAATTGGATTGTGGCACTCATGTAGAGCTAATACTGACACACAATCACTCACCATGAATTTAATTTAATGTTTAATTAGCTGGCATATCATGAGAAGGTCGTTACTGCCACTAGCTACCTTATAAGACTATTGCATATTAATAATCTACATCCTAAGGCGCTTGTTACGAGCCTATTTTCATGAAAATCGGAACTTGTCTTGTTGAAAAAGTTTGTTTTACCATAAGTTAAGAGTGATTTTCAGACAGTTTCTCTTGTTTTATCAAAGTATTGATTTTGTAGTTACGACCTTCTCTTTCTAAGCCAGCCATTTGTCTCCAATACTAAATATGTAAATTGCAATATTATGTGTCGTTTATAACTTACTCTTTATCTTATGATTGTAAATAATTATACATGTATATAAATTGTTTATCGTGATCACTTGTATGTATGTCTGATTTTCTTCTTCGAGGAAATCAATAAAACACAGAAAAATGAATATTTGGTTTGACGTTATTTCTTAGTTCAGTTTACTTAAATCATACAATAACCTTATTATTCCTAAATGTTTAAGACGGAAACTCATTTTTATTAGACTTATACTGGTACTACAAGCCATAATTATGCAATTGTAAAAGTTGTCAGAATATTCCATAAACTTCAGAACTATTTGTGTCCGAAAAATGGCTGTAATTTTCCGAGGATTTTCAAAATTCCTAGCGTTCACTTAAATTATGTTTGGTGTAACTACAAAGTATAAAATGAAATTGCACAATTTATTCAAAATTGAGTTTCTGTCTTATAATATGTAGGAAAAAGATTCAAGGTAAAATGAATTGAAACACTGCCATTGAAGTGTAAATGACTGTGATTATGATGAAAACTCATAACCAGTATTGGTGTATGAAAAATGTTGACTACGAAACACGAATCAACAAACGAACGAACATTGGCAACACTGGAAATACTTCAAAACATACATGTATCATTTTAATGAATGATGCTCGATGTCAGAAATTACCTTCAAATTCAACGTACAGTAAAACCACGCCCACAGATCACCCTAAAAATAAAACCACTTCAATATCAATATGGGGACCATACCACATTGATTTTGGTTTATTACGTATCCTGTATATTAGGACCATCTGTTTCCAATATAAAGGGTGATCTTATTATTGAGGTTCACCGTAAGTGTATACACATTGTACAATGAAACAACTCGACAACAGTGGTCACCTGGAAGGAACAACCACATGATTTAAGCAACCAACTTTACCGAGTCATTGTGAGCAAAACTGAATGGACCTGCATTTAACAGCCACATAATTCATACGTACCAATATTTCTGTAAACCATTGGGTGTAGCCATTGTGATATGCCTGTTCAAGGCAAGTTCATATGTATAAAGACATTGCACAGACTAAAGTAACAAGAATATAGAACATTCTTCAATGAAGGAGACACATACTTTTAAAGGTCAATAATATCATAGGTTTGAAAAAAGAGTAAAATTTATTCCTAAACATGTACCGGAACATATAAATAAAAATTATATGACAACAATATACAGAGGTTGCCTTAAATAAACAGAAACATATTTTAAAACATGTATGGTGATATCAAACATGTAAAAGAAAAACATACATCCACCAAAAGACTGAATTCTTCCGATACAGCTATACAAACTTCTTTATCATGAAAAAATATGCTCAGTCCGAAAGAAAATGCTCTCTTACGACACACGCTAACGTCATTTCACGACGTCAAGGGAATGTCTATCATGCTGTTAACAGTGACAGTACACCCATAGAACCTGTTCAACAGCTGATGCGACACAGTACGACTCTAAAGACGCATCGTACTACCGGTAATATCCATTAGGAAATAGCAGACACGATAGTTACTGCCAAAAATGGGCACGATTCGTGGGTAACATAAATTATGCTATTTTAATCATTATGTGTCTATCGAAACTGTGAATCAAAATAAATATTGTCCAAGAGTAAGACGGTCGAAAACAACTGGAGAAAATGCTTCAGCATACAAACAAAGTACATGTATTACAGGCGGGTGCACGCTCAATAAAAAATCAAATCCATTCATTTTCCAACTTGAGCCAAATTCCCCATTGAAATATATTTTTTCTATGAAAAACATTCAGGTTTCTTGCGATTTAAAAAAAGACTTTATGTTGTATAAAACGTGTATTCAAGTACAGCTTAGCATGCATGCACATTATTGAAAACATATACTAGAACTTGTTATAGGAATGGCTACTTGCGGCTTTTATTGGACGTTTATTCTTAAAATTCGCAGTGCGACTGTTTACCCAGCAATGTCAACAGAAACACCAATGCTGTAAATGAATTTTAGTGAAATTAAAAAAATATAGTTGTTTATGCTTTCAAATTTCTACAAATATAAACAGAAATCAAATAGTTTTGCTTACTTTTTTGTTAACAATGCATCTTTACAATCATATTGAAAGCGCCCCGTACTTTGTTTATACGGACTAATACCCTAGTCACAATTGCCCTACGAGCTCCGTACGAGCTCTGTACGAGCTCTGTACGAGCTCCGTACGAGTTGATTTTTCTGAACTCGCACGACGTCCGTACGGAGCCCGTACGGATTTCGAGACTCGTACGAGCATCGTACGGATTTTTACAACTCGTAGAGGACTCGGTGGTGATCTGGTGAAAACTATAAATTCTGTACAACTCATACGAGATCCGTACGAGCTGTGACCAGATGCTAAGAATGTACAAATACCGTTAGGATTAAAATGTTTCAGACTCGTACGAGTTGTTAAATTTGTACGGACATCGTACGAGCATTGTGACCGTAGCATTACGTTTAAAAGAACCCAGATACATTGTACATGTGCGACAGTCGATACTGCTAACCAGTTTCCAAGACTGTATCATAACCACTTTCTTCCATTAGGAATCGACAACTTTGATATTATTATGTTGAGGAAAGTCATGGCGGCACTGTGGTCAAATTGCCATGGGTGTGTATCGAATACGGATTGTTAGGGTACAATTCAAACTAACTTGATAACTGGACCACGTCCCTCATTCTAATACGTATAATAGCTGTTCAATATTTCCGAAGCATGTTAACTAAGAAATGCAATACATATGTATTTGGATAAAAAAATTGTTTTCGTAAAAGGTCAGTGTGTTCTGGAAATTGAATTGATATTGCTACAGTGCACACTTGTGACGATTGTGATAGAAATACTGCAAATCTCATCGATTAATTTGATTCTTAACATTTATATAGTGTATATGATTCACACATATAAGGTTGTTTTACTAATTCTTACGCCGTTCGTGTTTTTTGGCGTATGTTGAAGGGATGGCACATGTTTTTCAAATATGGCAGTACCTGGACAAACGGTTCTCACAATCAATAAGTCGTAAATTATATCCTAGTTTCAATGTAACAACGACATCACGGCGTACTCACCGATATTTGAACAGAACCGAACACCGCCAAGTTTCCGTCCGTCCTAAATATATATTTATGGCCTTTTATGATTCATTGCCTACTCTTCAAATATGGTTTATGGGCTTTTAAAAGGGCCGGGAATTCTCTACAAGGGCCTCCTGAAGTGGTTGATAAATATTAGAGATAAGGGGTAAAGTCTACAATCCGACGTCCCCACATACCGGGATTTTTACTCAAATATTATATCATTATGTAAATTATACTTATCAGCCATGTACGTAAAAGTTATCAAAAACAAAAGACCCGAACTTTAGTATAACACTTACCAACAATCTACATGAAAGATAAACATCTGTATGATATCCCTCTAAACAACACGCAGAAGAAAATATCAGAACCCAACCCAACATATTAACACAACCATATATTTTTATATAATGCCACCACAGCTATTGCCGATTCAAAGATGTCTGTCAAAATTGCCATAATGTTGCATTTCTTAATAGCTAATTGCAGAAAGTATATCCACTGCGCTATAGGACCATTGGTTTTTTAATCATTTTAGTGTATTATTGATGGTAGAATTTAATCGTGATACACCTTTAATAATCGACCGGGGTGAATGTTTTTTACGTGGTTGTGACAGAGATCTTTGAATAAACTATAATTGTACCATTAACAAAGACAATGTGAAAACGAAAACATTTTTTGGGTAAAAATCTATATGCTTTTCTATAAAAAAAATTCTATGAGCAAAATATAAATTTTCAACAACGAAAAGTTTTTTTTTCGTTTTCAACGATTCAGTTACCTTTGCACGCCATGGGTGAGACTCTCTGAAGAGATTAGTCACTACAGATGGGTATAGTGCATGAATAGAAGATGTCACGGTTCCAGAAGTATCCCTATTTCTTTTACGTGCAGATGTTGTAGCATCATACTCTGTACCATTAAAACCATATCCCGAAAGTCAGTTATTGAAGTTAATGCTAGGAAGGAAACACTAAACACAATCTCCCAAAATGTCTCAATTTGAGCTTAATCTCATCTCAAATATAACCATGTGTCATTTGAACATTTTTCCCCAGGGGAGATGACCTCAAAATTAGCGTTAAAAACAGCAAGCCTTATTTGCTTATTTAAAGTAACTTCAGATATAGTTTCAAACCAGACTCTGATTTGAACAAAATCTCAAATTGAGATGAGATTTCTACTTGAGATGCTTCAGGAGATCGGTAACTGTTTTGTTGCGGTGAGTGGTACCCTTCAGCATAGCAGTCAGCAGACACATCTACTGTACGGTACCACCGGTTCACCCTATACCAATAATGATGCTGATTAAAAAATATGAGGGGAAAACGTTGAGTTACCTATTTTCCAGGGCTCTTTTCAGCTGTTAAGCCGCTAAAGCACCCTTTGACATTTTAACTTTCCCTGGTCATTAGGCTACGTTCATGTCTCCCTGTGGAGACTTTTTTCATTGCTCAAGGTATTGCAGCCAACATCAATCTGCGACGCCCAGGAATAGACACTGCCCTCACCGGTACCAACTTACACCTTGGTGGAGTAGATCATGTGGGTTATTCTTGATCAGAGAAATTAACCAGTGGTCCAGACGGGGGTTGAACCCGGGATCTCACGACCCGAAGTGCACACTCTACCTCTAGGCCACCGCACCACACAATGCCCATTTCAAAGTGTAAATGATTTCAGAAAAATAAAGGGTTATCTTTAAATTATTTAGCCAACTTGGAAACAAGAGTATTTAACGATGTATATTTTCAATGTACATATACATGTATACAAGTATATCATTATGTTCATTTATTTTTCTTTGATTGTGAAATACTAAAAAAATTATAAAAATACACCAGTATTTATATTGCTAATGCTACGGTCACAATGCTCCTACGATGTCCGTACGGATTTACAAACTCGTACGAGTCTGAAATATTTTAATCCTAACGGTATTTGTAGGTTCTTAGCTTCTGGCCACAGCTCGTGTAGATCTCGTAGGAGTTGTGCAGAATGTATAGTTTTCACCAGATCACCGAGTCCTCTACGAGTTGTGAAAATCCGTACGATGCTCGAACGAGTCTCGATATCCGTACGGGCTCCTTGCGGGCTCCGTACGGACGTCGTGCGAGTTCAGAAAAATCAACCCATACGGAGCTCGTACGAAGCTCGTACGAAGCTCGTAGGGCAAATGTGACTAGAGTATAAGATGAAAATGTGAATTTTGGGTATTTCGACACCACAGGGTGAATATTTATTATTCATTCTTCTGATTTGCACCATATATGTACATTGCTAGACATTAACTAAGCTTAAACACGTACTGCACTTGTAATTTAAATACTTTTAAAACAAATTGACGCATAATTCAACCATAGCTTTAATTACTACATTTTGTATATAATAAATATTAATAAAATTATGACATTTTGCAGGAAAATTTTAGTGAGATAAAACTGTTGAAATAAAACCACCATGATTAAACACGTTTCCTCCTGGAAGAAAACAGAACCAGTTTTGTTCTGAAAGTGAAACTTAAACAAATAAAACCACATGCAGCATTTTCTGAGATTGGTCACTTGCATGCGATACCTAATCAATCATTTAATCACGCGGTAATTATTCCCGATAAAGGTTCTTTTCTTTCCTTGCTAAGAATTATAGATGATTACATTCTTTAATAATTTAATGATAAATCGTCATTTATTTAACAACATGTACTACTAAAATGAAAAACATTGCCCCGATCTCGCAAAGCATCTCAAGCAGAAATCTCATCTCAAATTGAGATTTTGTTTACGGAGCTCATAAGCAGCTCGTAGGGCAAATGTGACCATGTTATTTCCTGCATGAAATCAATAAAGTAATTAAAAAATGTTTTCCTGCCAACATACCCCTTCGTTACTGCATATTGCCAAAGAATTTCAAACAGATTTGGACTTCATTGATATTGCAATTACCAAAATTTCAATTTGTTTTGACCTTTATTTGAAGAAGACGAACATAATTGAAAGCTTGTTAATTTAGTGTTTATTGTTTTAACCATTACCATTATTTTACACCTATATTACCTATGGATAAAACGACCAGAACCACCTTTAAAACAGTCTCCTTTGCCATATGCATTGCAACTCTTCGGTTGCATGATACGTATACATTTTGGTATAAATCGGATGCATGTACATCGCCCGGTGTCCTGGCGATTTGTGACGAAAGTATTACTCCGGCCGACGCCTTGTGACCGACCGATGTATGTCCTCCCTTCGACCTGATTAGACCAAATTACACCACCGATCATCTGATTGGTTGTGTAACACAGGGTTCAATTCGTATACATGTAGATCTACGTATATTAAATGTGCATTTTTAGGTTTTACAAAATTGATTTATAACAATGAAATTATTTTTTCCGTAGATGTACAAAATTAATAAATTTTAATATAAATTCGTCATTATTGCTACGGTCACAATGCTCGAACGATGTCCGTACGGTACGAGTCTGAAATATTTGAATCCTAACGGTATTTGTACGTTCTTAGCATCTGATCACAGCTCGTACGGGTCTCGTACGAGTTGTACAGAATGTATATTTTTCATCAGATCACCGAAACCTCTTCGAGTTGTGAAAATCCGTACGATGCTCGCACGAGTCTCGATATCCGTACGGCCTCCATGCGTACTCCGTACCGACATCGTGCGAGTTCAGAAATATCAAAACGTACGGAGCTCGTACGGGGCTCGTACGGAGCTCGTACGGCAAATGTGACTAGGGTATTAGTTAAGCGATAATGTATTAAAATGTCAATTATTTCAAGAGGTGATTCCATTACGCATGCATGTACAGATCTATTTGATTAACTTTGTGCAGGAAATCTTCTCTTTTAAAACGGTTAATAAAGTTATAATTTTATGATCATTAGTACATTTCTTCCTATTATAAATATAATATTATCTGTTAAAGTTTCCTTATGGATATCTTAAGTCCATCAACGACATCACGTGCGTTTATACACTAGTATCGACTGAATTGCGGTTGTGACACTAAGGGACCAGTTGGTATTACTATTTATTCAAATAATCCAAAAGAAAGACAGGTGCGACTGGAATAAGATGGTTCGCACATAGACCACACTCACTATTATATTTTCCCCGGAATATCATACTAAGTCCAAAATGTTTTGAATTGTTCACTAAGTTTTTTTGACAAAAACCTACAATAATCCACACATGTCCATTTTTAAAATTGAGTCAGTGTCCAGTAATTAAAAGTTAAAACATATTTTATTGTAAATATTTCTATATTCAGCTGGATTTATTATAATATTTTCACCATCCACAAATATTCACCAACTGTTACATCGACTGACTAACCAAGCCTTTTTATTGTACAAATGTATTATTTTATTTCGGGTCTATAAAATCATGAAAACTAGCGTTCGATGACTTAATAAGGTTATAATAAATTTCTCCGCATCATTATTTCAAAGTAATATGGGCCTTTAAAACAATTTATGCGTATATGGGTATTGGTAAATTACTATAAATCGCAGATGAATTGCTGAGTTAAAGATTCATTTTAAACATTGCCCCTTTGTAGTTTATTATAGGCTGATAAATCAAGCCCAGTAAAAATATAAGATCTTTTGTTTTTATGGTTGCAATAGAAGGTCGTATAAATATTTAATTGTCATAGGGTTTTATATGACCCTGGGTCCATACGTGGGAATTAATATTTACCCACTTTGGGAGTTTCTTTTTAACTGTACAAATGGCTTTCTGCTATAATAAATACCGTATAATGCACAGCCAATCCAGTGCATCACAATTATGACTGCATCGCCTAGCCACCCACACAAGAGTCAGCCACATAAACGAACCAAACCATTTATTTTTCTCTATAAAACGCTATTATACAATATTTCCTGGTTTACATATTTATTCAGTGCTATTTAAGAAAGTACAATGCTCTTTGCATTTAGCATTTCCTGCGTCGGACAAATGTTCCTATTTGACTTACTGGTGATTAGTAACACACGTTTGCATCTTATTCTGCATATACCCTACTTGTTTGTATAAACATGTACTTTAATGTCAGATTTCATTAGGTGGGAAAGCATTTTTTTATAATTCCTTATTAGCGTACTAACTGTGTGAACTAAACAAATGAAGTAAGTTCGACGGGGATTTTGTCTCAAAACATGCAATTCATTTTGATCCAATAAACACGCAATATTGACGTCATTCAAACTATCAGTCACGTGGTTGTTTTGGGTTTAAACGGACCTACCATTGTTGCGGCACGTCATGAGGACGAGAGGGCGATCAGCCACTTGAAGCCCAGCATTTTGTTCCCCGGTAAGCACTTCATGGATAGTTTATGGTCTCTCGAGATGGCCTGACTTAGAGGTCTTTGCTAAATTGACTAATTTATTGCCGGAATAAAATTTATTAAGTTTACTTAAGCAATTTTGGTTCATTTGAGGAGCACGTTTTGTGTACATTTTGCTCTTGAAATTAGTACGATATGAACTGACGCATATGCTGATCTAAACCGCCTTTGTTGTGTTTGATGTTTGAATGCACCGTATTTTTCACCTACAATAACGCGCGAAAATATACATTATGTGGTTATGACTGTAAAAAATGTACACATAGCGTTTTCCAAACCACGATTGGCATAATAAGTACATGTATGCGTAATAATAAACTTCTCCATATAAGTTCCACTTGTCAGCATAATCTTTTCAGTGTTTACCATCCAACCTTTTCCCTGTACAACCAATCTTCACCGTCAGCCGCACCAGTATCCCTAGTACAACCAATCTGCACCGTCGGCCGCATCATTATCACGATTTCAATCACTATACACCGTCAGCTGCACCATTTTCCCTGTACAACAGATCTTCACCGCCAGCCGAACCATAATCCTTAGTGCAACAAATTTTCACCGTCAGCCGCACCATTATCCCTGTACAACAAATCTTCACCGTCAGCCGAACCATAATCCCTAGTGCAACCAATTTTTACCGCCAGCCGCACCATTATCCCTGTACAACATATCTACACCGTCAGCCACACCATTATCCCTAGTGTTACCAATCTCTTCACCACCAGCCGCACCATTATCACTAGTGCACACAATATACACCGTCAGCAGCCGCACCTTTATCCCTAGTGCAACCAATCTTCACCGTCAGCCGCACAATTATCCTAAGTACAATCAATCTTTACCATGAGCTGCACCATTATCTCTAGTGCAACCAATCAACACCGTCATCCGGACCATTATGCCTAGTGCAACCAATCTGCACCGTCATCCGCACCATTATGCCTAGTGCAACCAATCTGCACCGTCATCCGCACCAGTGTCCCTAGTACATCAATCATTACCGTCAACGCACCAATATCCATAGTGCATTCAATCTACACCGTCAGCCGAACCATTATCCCTGTACAACATATCTACACCGTCAGCCGCACCATTATCCCGAGTGCAACCAATCTGCACCGTCATCCGCACCATTATCCCGAGTGCAACCAAACTGCACCGTCAGCCGCACCATTATCCCAAGTGAAACCAATCTACACCGTAAGCCGCACCAATATACCTAATGCAACCAATCTTCACCGTAAGCTGCACAATTTTACCGTTACTACCACTTTCATCGAATCTGTCGTCATCTTTAAATCCTTGTCATCGTCTTCACCTTATATCACCATATAACAACATACTTTAATATCAACAATATATGTTACATGAATACATGTAAATGTACATTTTCCTGAAAAGGAGCAGCATAATTTCGAACAATTGAAACAGATCTATTCTCATTTAACCAACGGCACACCATTACGGAGGGTGTTAGGATGGGAATTGCAACATTGGCATAAGAACTTACACTGTCGAGCACCGAAAGACCTTTACAAAAGTTCTTAGTTTGAATACTGAAGTTAATTCAATGGCATGGATGCAGCTCTTTGCACATTTGGAGTATAGTCTAGTTAGGATATTTTACAAGTGAAGTATAGCAATTTATGTGTACCCAAAAGATTACAACATGGCCTGAAAAGGCTATGATCTCCTGAAGCAGCTCGAGAAGAAATGTCATCTCAAATTGAGATTTTACTCAAATCAGAGTCTGAATTTGAGATAAATCTGAAGTTGAAGCTCTCTAAATTTAACTATAGTAAACAAAGAGTAATGTTTTCTATTTTGTGCTGCAAATTTTGAACCCAACCTCCCAAGAAAATTATTCCAAGAACATTATCCCAAGAAAATTATCCCAAGAAAATTATCGAAACGATACATGGCAAAATTTGAGATGAGATTTAACTCATACTGAGATGTTTCGGGAGATCGGGACCAAGCAGAGTTAAGTTTAGAATTGTACATTTTTATAAGGCATTTTATTACAAAGCAACATTTGTTCTACCGCTGCGTCACGCTATTCGTATCCTAACCGGACTGTGGGTTAGCTGTTTGGGTAAATGCATTTTCATTATGTAATTGGTAAAATAGAGACTGCACTTTTATATAGCATTAATCTGTATCGCATTCGTGTTCATTAACCAAGAGTAACATATGCTATTTCTATTGACAAATAATTTATGGTGTTTTCCACAATTGTTGTCAAATATCAATGCATTTGATACTATTTGTATTGTCAAAGTGGTTTATAGACCTGGTTTAGTCCTTTTATTATGATGTGTGTGTACACACCAGACACCAATGTCAGATCAGTGGTTTTCAATCTGCTACACAATTGCGTCCTGGGGAAACATCGGTCATTGCCGAGCAAAACGTTGATACTATAGTTATCGGACGTAGAAGGAAGGCATCTCTCACATCTCTCAACAGAAACAATAAAGCACGAAACGCACAAAATCACAAACCACAAACGCATGGATAAAAGTTCAAGGTATTCAAAATACTGAAAACTGCTTATCAACATACAGAATAAGATCATTTGCAGTTATTTATTAAAATACATGAATCAGTATTGAGACTAAAAACCCGAAGTTTACCCATGCAAATAATAGTTGAGATATTTCATTTCAACTGTCAACTGAGAAACATAATTGTGTAAAATCTGCTTTCCAATGCGCTACTTATGAGCCTATTTTCATGAAAAGTAAAAAAAGTTGCTTTTACCATACGTTCAACCTTCTCATTCCCAACCATCGAAATGTATAGACTAGTGTACATACTAAACGTGAACTACACCTTCAATGATATCATAAACGCATAACGTTTTTTTTTATTTGATTTCTTTTATTATGGATGCCTATAGCATGAGTGAGTGCACATTTTGACATCTTCTTTCGCACTCGATGTCAAATTATAAAACTTTAGATCTGGTAAACTATGGTACGTGTACATATATAAATATGTAAGCAAAATATCCTTCTAGTGAGCCAAGCCACGTAGCTCAGCCGATATGTGAAAGGCGGTTCGACAAATGTGCTGCCACCTTATGAAACGGTCTTCCTGTTGAAATCAGGCGCATTGACTCTCTGCCAATCTTCAAAAAGACTTTAAAAATACATTTGTTTAAAAGTGCATATTAGTGAATCAAGTGAAATTGTTTTATACTTTTAATGAACTGTCAACTAGTTGACTTCCGCGTGTTAAGCGCTTTAGAGACTTGTTATATAAAGCGCTATATAAATATTTTCAAACACGAGACTTCTGGCTCCAATCTCCCGAAGCATCTCAAGAAGAAAAGTCATCTCAATTTGAGATTTTACTCAAATCAACGTCTGAATTTGAAATAAATTTGAAGTTCAAGCTCTCTTTATTTAACTGTACTACACAAAGAATTATGGTTTTTGTGATACAAATTTTGTTCCAACCTCCCAATGAAATTATCGAAACAATACATGGCAAAATTTGAGATGAGATTTATCTCATACTGAGATGTTTCGGGAGATCGGGGCCTGATCTCAAGGTTGTTGGGGTCGAGTACCTGGGCTGTCCAACTAAATTTAGTTAATATAGTCTTTCGGACGAGACTTTAAACCTAGATCCCATGTATGAATGTCATACACCTGTAAAGAACTAGAGCTTTCTCTGGAACGAGTACACCTCCAGTATCTGCACTATCCACCGAACCCTAAAATGACACATCGTCGCCGTGTTTAAATCCGTTGACCATGAGCTGATATACTACATACTTACACATGCTGTCATATTATTTATAGAACACATTTTTTTTGAAAGTTTATTGTCCTTAATAAATACTGTGTATTCACATGCAATTTGACCCATTTGTAATGTGAAACCTATTTACCCATGCATCGCGTCTGGGTTTCTTGAAAGATTTATTATTTTTTAGCATTGTTTTATGTTTACCTGGTATTTTCAATAGAACATGTCTCCACACTAACCCATAAATTAAGATATACATCCGTGTTCGATATATGTCGGCCATAGAACTCGCTCATACAATGTTATCTTTAAGGTAAGGGAATTAATCGGTGATATATTCAATTATTTCCATTTTTGTCTCAGTATGGGATTATCTCCCTTACACGGCGAATTTTAAAAACACTGCTTGTAAATGAAATACTGTATTTAGCACACAGACAATCCAAAACCATACAGAAACGATGACAGTGCCTACCCCACACACGTAAATCTCCGACATAAAACCAAAGTCATATACCCCCATGGATATTTCAAGCAAGTTTATAAACTCACACCGCAATGTGGACTTCGAATCGCGTAGGTAGTTATGACTGATGACTATGATAACGCATTATTTAATAAACTGGAAGTCTGTCATGCAGTCAACTGTCGCTTCTAACGTTTCATTGTTTAACGACCAGTTCAGCATATTAGTGTTGTTTTTCAGCATCTTATTTAGTTATACACGACCATGGCGACGACCGATTATCCTAACCAGTTTCAAAAACTGTATCCAGTACTTAATTCCTGCTTTCACAAGGAAGGTTCTTGTTCCAGCAAATTAACCATGCCAGGGGAAAATCGACAAGACGTCATGTACTTAAGTAGGCGTGATATCCTCCGTATCTACGACATGCAATATTGCGTGGCCAACATAGGTGTAAAGTATACATTATTAGCAATGCTCATACATCTGTAAATTATATAAAGACATAACCCATACGGATACAACGAGTATTCTGTCGCTAATTGAGGAGAATGCATTCTGCAGTAGAGTTCTGGAGGTGATGTAACAAAAGTTTGGTGTTATCATTCCGTCCCATTTCGCTTCTTCTTGTCGATTGTCGCTGCTTTTCACTCCTTGATGTAACCACTGTACATGTACTGAGTTAGTGTTACTTTGCCGGACTCGGCCAAACAAAACATGCTTCATTTCTTTATAGCATGGACTAGAAATATCCATGTATAACGTTTTGGTATGAGGGCACCTTGTATGCTAGTAATTTGTCTAACATCGTTTACTTCCAATCAAACAAACTGTACGTGTATGTATTGTCACACGCATAATAAAGTTTCGCTTGCCTAACAGTACAAGCTAACATGATGTCTTGCATCATTTCTGACCTTTTGTTGTAAAGTTTGTATACAGTAAAGTGCCGTGTGGGTTACCAGTAGCACTGCACCTTTCTACCACAGAATGGCGACCGTGTCATTCAGTAGTTTGTTGGTATCAATGAATTCCAATTCCATATACGTAATGTGTCAACACGATGGTGTACATAAGTCGTGACCTATCTATAACAGTGTAAGCACTCCGTAGCATTTCACGATTAGGTAGCACCATGTTACCACTGCGGACAAAAACACAAAGTCTTTGTCATAGAATTCAACTTAAAATGATTATTGTCGTCCTGTATTTTAACCTTCTATCATGAGAACCTAAATACTTGTCTGATATGAATGTATACAAGTAGGTCAAGCACTCACGTAAAATGTGACACTCTCTTTGTCATAAATTGAAACCTAAACGCTATCTTGGGCCAACATGTTAGTACTTTTCATTCAGCTTTTGGTTCTCAAACTTAACTATCAGCAATTCTTTTTTTTTATATATCTCTGACTATGGTTTCTGATTATTGCCAACTTCCTTCTGTCGTTGTGGTGCCACAATTCAGAGCGACATTTAAAAGAACCAAAGACAAGATTGTCTCCTTTACAAAGACAACAATGAACTAACTTTACTTCATATCAAACTGCTTGAAACTGGATTTTAACTACCCATCTCATATGGACTGTTTAGTAAATTATTTGACGAAAGAGCAATTTTATTGCCTGTCTCTTGTATTGAGTTAGTACTGACAATGGGATTTCATTTTGGACGGGGATGCGTTGTACTCCTTGTCAGCATAGTTATGTATAGATAGCTTTTGAATTGGTCAACTGCTTTGATATGTTATTAAATTGCTGGCTGTAATAAGGTGAATTTGGTGGCAACTTTGGCCACACATGACCTTGTAATTACCCAATGACTTTGATTCATATAATCCATTAAATGCTACCAAACCGATAAGACATATACACAATGTTCTCTTGTATAACTTTGTATAACCTCCTAAAGTAAAATAGACAGTAGGTCATTAGCACACAAACTAGTGTACAAAGGAATACTTACATACCTTATACAGTATATGTCACAGCAACAATAATTAAGACATTAGACCTTATTGAAATCGTGGAAAATGTCTCGGACAATTTTTGTATTTGTTTAGAAAGCAAAGCAGCACACCATTTAAGCATATACACGTATAATATAACGACTATTTAGATATAACGTGAGTGCTTATGTACCATGAAATAATTATGCAAAAGAGAGTTGCCTGATTGATTTAATTATATGTCAAGAATTGTGCTCCAAACATTTCGCATGCGGTTTGTTGAGCTTATTTCAACGACATAATTTATCACGCCAGCACAAGGAGTGTATACAAGGAAAGTACGCATGACCCCCGTACCTAATTCACATGCAAATTAAGTGCGCATACTAAGTTTGTCCCACATATTTTACCCTATCAGACAATTTTCAAATTAAGTTACACCATGATTTTCTTATCTTATACTTCCTGTATGTCTGTTGGTGCAAAGCTTTGCAGCTTATAAATAACACCGGTGGCTGTCGATACAACGTAAGAAACATCAGACATAAACTATGTTTCGTTTTGTTTGTATTTTCGTATTACTAGGCTTTGTTCGGGCTATAGACAAAGGTAAGCGATTTTAAACGATACATGTAATCTACATTTCGTACACCGTTCACACTTATGTACAGTCGGTTAAGAATTGAGTTTAAATTGAAACACTGGACATTGAGTTTCGGTTGTTGTGTGTTGTTCACTTTTTCTAAACTAAATGGTTTTATGTTATGATTTACGTCTTTTCATTCGCCCTGACACAGTCAAACTACAGCTTCAAGGATGAACTTTGTTGTCTTGAACACCACCATGTTGTTACTGACGAAGTGGCATGTTGTAGTTATCTCAAGATTGTATCATTTACATAATTGGGGCGCATTGTCCTTTGGAATGGGAACACATTATCATTTGTAATTGAATCAGATGCTCGTTTATCAGTTTCAGTATCAGTTTCAGTTTCAGTTTATTAGCATAAGAACATTATTTATGTTCGTCGCCTTAAACAAACAATAGGCGGCATGCAATCAACACAAGAAGAGCATGTACAAAATACAATGAGCAATGTGAACACAATAACATAACAATAGTCCCAATATGTACAAAGAATATAACGATACATGTTTATAGAACAATTAATGATAACAAATATACTACTGATTATCTAAATACGAGTTACGTCTTTGAAATGCTAGGTGTACATATTTTGCTACTTTACATAGTATCATTTTTTAGATGAAGACATTAATCTGGTAAATGTTTGGATAGAAGGCCAATGACAATAATAATTTGGTAAAATAGTTCTCCGTAAATGACGATAGTAAGGACAAACCAAGACAAAATGGTATCCGTCTTCCACAACATTCATTGAACAAAGTACACACTTCCTATTTTGGCGTTCAATGTAGCTGCGTGAAGTTGGCACAACATACGACATTGGACATTGGACATTGAATTTTTCGAATGTAGTTATGAGAAATCATCCATCGCAACATTGAACATTGGACATTCAAAAAAACGTTTTCGAATGTAGTTATGAAAAATCATCCATCGCAACATTGGACATTGGACATTCAAAAAAAAGTTTTCGGATGTAGTTATGAGAAATCATCCATCGCAACATTGGACATTGGACATTCAAAAAAAAATTTTCGAATGTCGTTATGAGAAATTATCCATCGCAACATTGGACATTCAAAAAAAATATTTTTTTTTTGAATGTAGTTATGAGAAATCATCCATCGCAACATTGGACATTCAAAAAAAAAATTTTGAATGTAGTTATGAGAAATCATCCATCGCAACATTGGACATTGGACATTCAAAAAAAAGTTTTCGAATGTAGTTATGAGAAATTATCCATCGCAACATTGGACATTTGACATACAAAAAAAAAAATTTTTTTGAATGTAGTTATGAAAAATCATCCATCGCAACATTGGACATTGGACATTCAAAAAAAAAATTTTTTTTTTGAATGTAGTTATGAGAAATCATCCATCGCAACATTGGACATTGGACATTCAAAAAAAATAATTTTTGAATGTAGTTATGAGAAATTATCCATCGCAACATTGGACATTGGACATTCAAAAAAAATAATTTGAATGTAGTTATGAGAAATCATCCATCGCAACATTGGACATTCAAAAAAAAAAATTTGAATGTAGTTATGAGAAATCATCCATCGCAACATTGGACATTGGACATTCAAAAAAAGGTTTTCGAATGTAGTTATGAGAAATTATCCATCGCAACATTGGACATTGGACATTCAAAAAAAAGTTTTCGAATGTAGTCTTGAGAAATGATCCATCGCAACATTGGACATTGGACATTCAAAAAAAAAATTTTTTTTCGAATGTAGTTATGAAAAATCATCCATCGCAACATTGGACATTGGACATTCAAAAAAAAAATGTTTTTGAATGTAGTTATGAGAAATCATCCATAGCAACATTGGACATTGGACATTCAAAAAAAATTTTTTTGAATGTAGTTATGAGAAATCATCCATCGCAACATTGGACATTGGATATTCAAAAAAAAGTTTTTGAATGTAGTTATGAAAAATCATCCATCGCAACATTGGATATTGGACATTCAAAAAAAGGTTTTCGAATGTAGTTATGAGAAATCATCCATCGCAACATTGGACATTGGACATTCAAAAAAAAAATGAATGTAGTTATGAGAAATTACCCATCGCAACATTGGACATTCAAAAAAAAATTTGAATGTAGTTATGAGAAATCATCCATCTTAACATTGGACATTGGACATTCAAAAAAAAGTTTTCGAATGTAGTTATGAGAAATTATCCATCGCAACATTGGACATTGGACATTCAAAAAAAAGTTTTCGAATGTAGTTATGAGAAATTATCCATCGCAACATTGGACATTGGACATTCAAAAAAATAAATATTTTTTGAATGTAGTTATGAGAAATCATCCATCTTAACATTGGACATTGGACATTCAAAAAAAAGTTTTCGAATGTAGTTATGAGAAATTATCCATCGCAACATTGGACATTGGACATTCAAAAAAAAGTTTTCGAATGTAGTTATGAGAAATTATCCATCGCAACATTGGACATTTGACATACAAAAAAAAAATTTTTTTTGAATGTAGTTATGAAAAATCATCCATCGCAACATTGGACATTGGACATTCAAAAAAAAAATTTTTTTTTTGAATGTAGTTATGAGAAATCATCCATCGCAACATTGGACATTGGACATTCAAAAAAAATAATTTTTGAATGTAGTTATGAGAAATTATCCATCGCAACATTGGACATTGGACATTCAAAAAAAATAATTTGAATGTAGTTATGAGAAATCATCCATCGCAACATTGGACATTCAAAAAAAAAATTTGAATGTAGTTATGAGAAATCATCCATCGCAACATTGGACATTGGACATTCAAAAAAAGGTTTTCGAATGTAGTTATGAGAAATTATCCATCGCAACATTGGACATTGGACATTCAAAAAAAAGTTTTCGAATGTAGTCTTGAGAAATGATCCATCGCAACATTGGACATTGGACATTCAAAAAAAAAATTTTTTTTCGAATGTAGTTATGAAAAATCATCCATCGCAACATTGGACATTGGACATTCAAAAAAAAAATGTTTTTGAATGTAGTTATGAGAAATCATCCATCGCAACATTGGACATTGGACATTCAAAAAAAATTTTTTTGAATGTAGTTATGAGAAATCATCCATCGCAACATTGGACATTGGATATTCAAAAAAAAGTTTTTGAATGTAGTTATGAAAAATCATCCATCGCAACATTGGACATTGGACATTCAAAAAAAAAATTTTTTTGAATGTAGTTATGAGAAATCATCCATCGCAACAATGGACATTGGACATTCAAAAAAAAAATTTTTGAATGTAGTTATGAGAAATCATCCATCGCAACATTGGACATTCAAAAAAAAAATTTTTTTGAATGTAGTTATGAGAAATCATCCATCGCAACATTGGACATTGGACATTCAAAAAAAAAATTTTTGAATGTAGTTATGAGAAATCATCCATTGCAACATTGGACATTGGACATTCAAAAAAAAATTTTTTGAATGTAGTTATGAGAAATCATCCATCGCAACATTGGACATTGGACATTCAAAAAAAAGTTTTTGAATGTAGTTATGAAAAATCATCCATCGCAACATTGGACATTGGACATTCAAAAAAAAAATGTTTTTGAATGTAGTTATGAGAAATCATCCATAGCAACATTGGACATTGGACATTCAAAAAAAATTTTTTTGAATGTAGTTATGAGAAATCATCCATCGCAACATTGGACATTGGACATTCAAAAAAAAGTTTTTGAATGTAGTTATGAAAAATCATCCATCGCAACATTGGACATTGGACATTCAAAAAAAATTTTTTTTTTTGAATGTAGTTATGAGAAATCATCCATCGCAACATTGGACATTCAAAAAAAATTTTTTTTGAATGTAGTTATGAGAAATCATCCATCGCAACATTGGACATTGGACATTCAAAAAAAAGTTTTCGAATGTAGTTATGAGAAATCATCCATCGCAACATTGGACATTGGACATTCAATGGGATTTTACGTTGTCAACCCCAACCTCCCACGATCCTGCTTGTGCACCTGCTGGTGAAATCTCCGGTATTTCCACCGGCTCCTGAGAACTCAATACTATACGCGGGCAGGGTATTGTTTCGTAGAAAAAAAACTTTCCCTGGCAGGATGGTAAAAAACCGCAGTTTATCCGGCTACCCCCGCGGATCCCCGGGTAGGGGACCGTGGGTGCAACGGGCGCGTGCATCAACCATGGCATCATGAAGGGGAACAGAGTCTGAAAATCGGACATTAGATCTATGTATTGTTTTTGTAATGAGACTAATTACCAGATATATTTTCATTGACATTTGGCAATATTTCGATTACACATTCGCGGTCTTGATATTTAATCCCAGCAGATATGCCGTTCTTTATCGGCATAATTTGGTTGTTCCGGTAGGGTTCCAGGGAGTACTCCCCGTATGTTGCCGACGTAATACGTCGACCCTACTGGCTTGGGGATGTACCGATAACATTTAGTAGCTTCGGGGATCGAGAGAAACTATGTGTAATTCCATATCTACAATGAGAAATTCAACAGTGGGACCTAGGCTTCAGCGTAAGAAAGTGCCTTTTCAATTAACAGCATGATGTTCATCTCAAGTGTTACACATATTTAAGACATGGGAACATTGGACAGGGAATGTAGCACTCAACTCAACCAGCCCGTCACGAGCGCATGACATCATACATGTACAAATACCCGGCAGCTGTTAAAAATACAACTGCCCTAAAGTTTCAAGACTGCATTACTTCGTTTGGTTGTAAAATGCTTCATTGATTGGTTTTCCTGAAGCTGCGTGGTCGTCCTTAAGCTGCTGTATAGTTACCTTGCGATTCGTTCTTTTCTGCTGACTCCAGTTATGTTTGACTGACTGACTCATGCTACAGGCTACTGGTAGAGGGTGTCATTTTTTAGTAGGTGTTTCATATTTTGCTCAATTAAACTTTGGTATACGGTCCCACTGACCTGTCATCGCGCAATGCTTTTTAAGTAGCTTAATCATGTAGTACTGTCAGTCACATCAGGGCAATACTGACAGAGAGTATGCCAACACGGGAGTATGTAATTGAAAGTTGCATGAATACTTTATTATTGTTAAGATTTGACATTGTTCATTTATAAGAATTAGATTCATGTGATATTATATTGTAGGAATTAATACGAGTTTGTATTATAATTATGGAACTATACATTCAATGGAAACCTCGCCCCAAATCCCGGGAATCGGCGGGGAAATATCAGAGTCAAATAGGTGGCGATTTCCTGCTACTGTGATGCAGACATCGCGGAAAAAGTAGTGTCGGTCAAACTGTAAGAGTAAGGCCGCGGTGTTGTGTAGTAGTGTTGTTTTCGATCATTACGCTCGGCTAAGCTACCATATATACGTTGCTATGCATCGGACGTATACGTTGCTATGGATTGTAATAGGCATGATGCCATCTGTTTCTGTCGCGAATTTTGGAAGAAGGTAAACGGTGGTGTAAGTAAATCACATAGATCTAGTTTTGGATTGGTTGACAACAAATACTTTTTCGTCTTTTTTTCTGCACCGGCCGTGGACGTTTTCAACAAAAATATATTGTTAAGAAATAAAAAGTATTGGCGTACATTACTGACTGATTCCATTTAAATAATACATTATGTTATATTGTATTCACATTATGCGTCATAGTTTACCACCCTAAGTACCGCACATACATAACGTTAAAACGACGACGTCAAAACGACGTTACTTTCATATTTTTTATAAGTAGTTGTGATACGGAATTGTGCATAACTTCGAAACTAGTTGGTAAAAAATGTCAAAACAAACAATATTCAGATTAGAAAACTTTGAATTTTAAGAAAACAATAAAACGCAAAATGTCAAACTTTTGTCTGAAGGCCTAAAATCGCATGACGCGGCTCAAATGTACAATAAATTACATGAAAAGTTATATATGAAAAAAAAAAGAGTTTTATATGAAAAACAAAAAAGTGTGTAGAATCACGTGAACAAATGATTTGAAATGAATAACGTTCACACTCAAACCAATTGCGATTTCGTCCGCTAAGGCCGGTATTCCATGTACACTCGTCCGTGATCCGCATCCGTGTGTCCGCGTCCGCCAAAAAAGGAACTGGTTGAAAGATTTAGGGTACATTCCATGTCTCCGCGGTCGGTGCACGGATACGTCGTCCGCAATGCGCATCCGCAAAGAAACGCTCAGTAGATTTTTGACGTATGCCGACATAAGTCTCGTGTTAGCACATCAAGCTGAATGGTAAATTTGGTCTTAACAAAGGTTATACTGTATTTCAAAAGGTATTGATGTAAAGAATATTTAGACACGGTAATGTAAATTTTATTACTCAGAGGGACTCTGTCTTGAGTAGTTAACTTGCTTAAGCTACTTAATTATTTTGTTCCATAAGTGACACTTTATTATCATTTTTTCTTGTTCAAAGAAATCGCCTCTGTTTAACCCAGACGTTTGTGTTCCTGATGTTTCAAAAGTAATACCCTTCAAAAGACGTTGTAATGTTACTAAGCTCATAATTCGTATAGAACGTCAACGTTTCTTAATAGACCAAATTATTACAATCGGTTGAAAACTGCATCTAGAATGCATTAGGTCGTGCATCAATTAAAAACAGCTAAATATAGAGCGAAATCGGTACTTGCCGGGTATTCTTACAAATACAATATATTCTTTAGGCTATATAATATAACCATATCAAATGGACGATGGTTAAAAAACTCGCCGATAACAGATGAATCGCAAATGTGAGTGTGAACGTTATTTATTTGGACACGTGATTCTCCACACTGAAGAAGCTATTCAACTGTTGTTTCCGATGCAGTGTCGTCGCAAAGCAGTGGATGGGGTGCTGTATATTTTGCTGAAATGTATCTGGGTTGACCATATAGGACACAATTCAGTAGAATCTGGGCCAGCCCATAAGGATCACTGTTGAAGTCCTATATGGGCAGCCCATGTGGGACCCATATGGGTCTGATATAATATTGTTTGCTGGGTAATAGTTAATTCCGCACGTAATTTGTTATTTTTAAATTCGTGAAAGAAGCATTGTTGCGAATCCCAGTTGATACTTACACTCCATGACCTGACATCTATACTTGACGCAGGCGAACAGATCGACACAGTCCTCCTAGATTTTGCCAAGGCTTTTGACCGCGTCCCGCATGAAAGACTCCTCATCAAGTTGAAGCACTATGGTATAACAGTTTCCGTCCTTTGTTGGATCCCAAGCTTCCTTTCTAACCGTAGCCAGCAAGTCTTAGTAGAATGACATCTGTCATCACTCATCCTCTGCTTGGACCCCTTCTGTTCCTGTTGTATATCAACGACCTACCAAGTAAAGTGAGCTCCACAACTAGATTATTTGCGAATGATAGCCTCCTTTACCGCAAGATAAAGACACAGGCCAATACAGCAGTACTACAGCAGTGGGAGAGAAACTGATTGATCCCGTTCAATTGTTCCATGTGTGAAGTCATCCACGTCTCCAAGAAGAAGAAACACCCAGTCCAGTCCCAGTACACCATCCATGGGCAGGCACTAAAATCAGTCCGGACTGGACGATACCTTGGCGTCACCATTGCTGACAACCTCTCATGGAAGCCTAACATCGATGGCATGACCAAGAAGGTTAACAACAGTCTTTGACTCTTAAGACGCAACCTGTCCTCATGCCCAGCCAACATCAAGTCTCACACGTACACTACAGTTGTGTGTCCAATCCTAGAGTACGCGGAAACAACATGGGACCCACAATTGGATCAGTCATGTAGAGGCCGTCCAGCAAAGAGCCGCACGATTTGTTTAGGGTGACTTATCACACCACGAGTAGTACCTCCCATAATTATGATCAAGGACCTGGGATGGGGAACCTTAGAACACAGACTCAAGCAGGCAAAGGTGACGATGATGTACCGCATTATCAACGGCCACATCGACATCAACACAAGGGAATGTCTACATCCTCATACTACCAGTACCAGAGGCAACACTTATTAAGACCAATTAGGGTCTTGGATTCTTATATTTTCCTTAAACCGTTGTTCTTTTACATGTATATTTGATTGTAAATATACGTTGTAGAAATTTGGGAAATAAATATTTGAAACTAATATTTGTCATTGTAAAAAACTATGAACGACAAACAGTTTAAGATGTAAGATCACTATTTATATTCACGGAGCTGACATTTGCGCGAACATTTGACTGCTCATAGAGTTGGAAAACATAACAATGCTCAAGTTATTGATCAATAATTATGCAAGGACAGTGAAGATCTACCGATAGTTCAAAGTCATTTAATAATGGTCATAGAATTTGGTTCGTCCGTCAGGTAAGCTTTGGTGTTTTTCTTTCAATGTTAAACTGGGCGTATGTGAGTTCACTAATACCCGCTATTTTTTTGAAAATCGGATTGGGATAGTTCGACCATTAGTATTACTCATTGAACCGACAGTAATAACTCATGTATTTCATTCTTAAGAAATAGTAATTCTAAACTCGAAACAGATTTCTTTAATTCCACCAAAAGTAAATTTAATTTTCAATGTGAGCCTACTTGCTAACCAATGTTTAATTACGCTTCTCTTCGGGTGAATGTAATTTCCGCTACATTTTCACTTTGTGATTAAAAAGTAAAACGGGTTGTGACATCTCTAGCTCATTTGTTGGGTTAACATATAATGCTACTTAAGCTAAGAAATGAACAACCTCGCTGGCAACGATCACTCGAAAGTGACCGCACGGAATACACAAGTTGAAAATTCGTTGACGAATGTAAGGATTGAATCTTAGTTATAAAACATTGCACACATTGTAACATCATCTAATTGATTGGCAGTAAACGTTCGACAAACAACATTCGACAAAATATGGGAAGATAGTTCTTTATGCAACAGAAAAAGTTAAATGTTCAGTAAGACCGAGGCTTGAACCCGGAACCCCACGCTTACAGGGCGAATGCTCTACCGACTGAGCTAGCCAGCTTCTTATATAAAAAATTTCCCCTATTAGTTATTAACTCCTATACCCCGGCTACATTTACACTGGCGTTTGGTACATAGGTCTAATGTCATCTGAAAAATATATATGCATACGAGTATTTAATGTGTTCCTACAACAGTCTCTTCAGTCGTGTGTGTTGATATACATGTATATGAATTAGACATTGTACATCATTCACACTAAAATAGTCTTAACTCCATGGTCTCACCACAGTCCAGTCGAGTTAGTTACATACAGGCAAAACATCCAAATCCATCTGTAGAGTATCGTATTACAATGTGTTGAAGCAAATTGGCCAGCAGCTATTTCGGCTAGGTTCGGTTTGGAGCTGTTTGTCGCATTATGCTCTTTATAACGTATAACCAGTGTCTAAGTATCGTCCACTCGGCGGGCACAGACATTGGATTGTGGATAAGATTGCCGTACATGGCAACCAGTCATCACATGGTAGTGCTGTAACGGTATACCGCGGTATACGAAATACCGCGGACTTCACTCCCACACGGTTCACGATACAAGAATTCTAAATTTCGGTACGTTTTGGTATAAGCTTTTTTATGAGCAAAATAATATTCAGACAACGAAAACTCCTGACAGCCTTCTGATTATGTATAATTACCATGCATCACTCGTTTTAATTGTATTGAGATATGCTTCATATTGTCTAAATTCACTTAAAATAGTTGATAGGCACATAATAATTGCTGTTATAGAAGCAACACATTCATTATTACTTAAAAATTGAAGTATTTAAGCAGCTGTTAGAGAATATTGTATCATACCGAAATATACCGAACCGTTAGAAAAAATGACGGTACGTATCATATCGTGAGGTGAGCGTACCGTTACACCCCTATCACATGGTAATCGACCAATATAATCTCTTTGTAGCTCTTCAATGTCTCGATTGTGTCCGACAATCTTAGTCACACTCCGGTCCGAATAGACAGAAATAATAACGACCGATCATCGGACTATAGTCGGATTTGTTGATTGACTCGGGTACAAGTGACGATTTTAAGAAAAGTTCATTCCTCTATTGCATACAAACGCGCAACGTACTTACAGAAATGTTTTTACGCGCCGTAATTCGAACTGGTGACCGTTTTGGTCAATTATGAAGAACATTGCCAAATCGATCGCCGTGCTAGGTAACGAACGCATGTAACTATTTGGAAGAAGATACTTGTACGTTAAACACACACTTGAACTTTGTCTGAAACTTTGTCTATAAATGTAGCATTGATAAGTATAGCATTATATATATGCCGATGAAATATTTAATTAGAATCAATTTTATAACCATATTTACACTGAAATGCTACAAGTGAGCTTACTTTGAATTTTATGAAGTTCTCGTATTTCGTGTGTTTTAATAAGCCTTTAAAGGTTTTCAAAACATGAAAATATAAAGTAATCTTCGGTTGCTAGGAAACACAATAACTTTAGTAAACTAGTTAATATATTGATATACTAAATCGCAGTATTTGTGTAATGCTAGTTGCATTGTTTAACACTCTATGTTAAATGACTACTTCTCTAATGTTCACAAATGCGATCACGAAAAAAGTTTCAATTCAATGATAACTTTCAACTAAATTCTCGGAATTCGACTTGCAAGACTTGGCTTACTTTTGACTATTACGTATCAAGACCAAAATGTCTGTATTTTCCAAATAACTAGATCGATTGAAATTTAACTTTCCGCAAAGTTACAATGTACGATTTGTATCATAAATTGCTGATTTTCAAACTCATCTATGACTAACACGTTAGTCTAAATCATTTGATTAGATTTTAAGCCTGAAAGTCAAATAACTATAATCATATTATCGACCTTAGAAATGTTCCATTGTTGCTTAGCAAAAGAAACATGACCGTTTTTACACTTCTCGTCTTTGTAAATTTTGTATACTATTATGTACATGTATCCATTTTGAATTATATCTGTAATTTTTTTTTTGAATGTCCAATGTTGCGATGGATGATTTTTCATAACTACATTCAAAAAAATTTTTTTTTGAACGTCCAATGTCCAATGTTGCGATGGATGATTTCTCATAACTACATTCAAAAAAATTTTTTTTTGAATGTCCAATGTCCAATGTTGCGATGGATGATTTCTCATAACTACATTCAATTTATTTATATTTTTTGAATATCCAATGTCCAATGTTGCGATGGATAATTTCTCATAACTACATTCGAAAACTTTTTTTTGAATGTCCAATGTCCAATGTTGCGATGGATAATTTCTCATAACTACATTCGAAAACTTTTTTTTTGAATGTCCAATGTTAAGATGGATGATTTCTCATAACTACATTCAAATTTTTTTTTTGAATGTCCAATGTCCAATGTTGCGATGGATAATTTCTCATAACTACATTCATTTTTTTTTTTTGAATGTCCAATGTCCAATGTTGCGATGGATGATTTCTCATAACTACATTCGAAAACTTTTTTTTGAATGTCCAATGTCCAATGTTGCAATGGATGATTTCTCATAACTACATTCAAAAATTATTTTTTTTGAATGTCCAATGTCCAATGTTGCGATGGATGATTTCTCATAACTACATTCAAAATTTTATTTTTTTGAATGTCCTTTGTTGCGATGGATGATTTTTCATAACTACATTCAAAAACTTTTTTTTGAATGTCCAATGTCCAATGTTGCGATGGATGATTTCTCATAACTACATTCAAAAAAAAATCTTTTTTTTGAATGTCCAATGTTGCGATGGATGATTTCTCATAACTACATTCGAAAACTTTTTTTTGAATGTCCAATGTCCAATGTTGCGATGGATGATTTCTCATAACTACATTCAAAAAAATTATTTTTTTTGAATGTCCAATGTCCAATGTTGCAATGGATAATTTCTCATAACTACATTCGAAAACTTTTTTTTTTGAATGTCCAATGTCCAATGTTGCGATGGATGATTTCTCATAACTACATTCAAAAAATATTTATTTTTTTGAATGTCCAATGTCCAATGTTGCGATGGATAATTTCTCATAACTACATTCGAAAACTTTTTTTTGAATGTCCAATGTCCAATGTTGCGATGGATAATTTCTCATAACTACATTCGAAAACTTTTTTTTGAATGTCCAATGTCCAATGTTAAGATGGATGATTTCTCATAACTACATTCAAATTTTTTTTTTGAATGTCCAATGTCCAATGTTGCGATGGGTAATTTCTCATAACTACATTCATTTTTTTTTTGAATGTCCAATGTCCAATGTTGCGATGGATGATTTCTCATAACTACATTCGAAAACCTTTTTTTGAATGTCCAATGTCCAATGTTGCGATGGACGATTTCTCATAACTAAATTCAAAAAAATTTTTTTTGAATGTCCAATGTCCTATGTTGCGATTGATGATTTCTCATAACTACATTGAAAAAAACTATTTTTTTTTGAATGTCCAATGTCCAATGTTGCGATGGATGATTTCTCATAACTACATTCGAAAACTTTTTTTTGAATGTCCAATGTCCAATGTTGCGATGGATGATTTCTCATAACTACATTCAAAATTTTTTTGAATGTCCAATGTCCAATGTTGCGATGGGTGATTTCTCATAACTACATTCGAAAACTTTTTTTTGAATGTCCAATGTCCAATGTTGCGATGGATGATTTCTCATAACTACATTCAAAAAAAAATTTTTTTTGAATGTCCAATGTCCAATGTTGCGATGGATGATTTCTCATAACTACATTCAAATTGATTTTTTTTAATGTCCAATGTCTAATGTTGCGATGGATAATTTCTCATAACTACATTCGAAAACTTTTTTTGAATGTCCAATGTCCAATGTTGCGATGGATGATTTCTCATAACTACATTCAAAAAATTTTTTTTTTGAATGTCCAATGTCCAATGTTGCGATGGATGATTTCTCATAACTACATTCAAAATTTTGAATGTCCAATGTTCAATGTTGCGATGGATGATTTCTCATAACTACATTCGAAAAATTCATTGTCCAATGTCCAATGTCGTATGTTGTGCCAACTTCACGCAACCGTTCAATGTTACGAATTCGTCCTTCCTCAATGGCTAATTCGTGGGAAGAACAGCGCCATTTAGTTAGAGACACACGATGCTTGTCATTATTTACAATAGTAAGGTATTTTTCACATTCGAACGTTGTTTTAAATTGTTTATATGTAGATAATCTTGACATGTTATTCATTTCACTATGCATGTTTTGTTTAGCCTGGTCATATAGTCTGGTTAAAACACTATTTAGTTGTGAGGTAGTAAGCTAAACAGAGTTCCACAAATATCCAAATCCTAGTGTATTCAATAATTGTTTCACATTACAATACCAAGAGTCTAATATAACTGTATTTTCGCAGCATAAATACACTTGGTGAAATAATTTATCTGTAGAATTGACAATTTTATACCAATATTTGATAATTTTTACTTTTCTCAATATATGTAAGGGAAACAATCCTAATTCGCTATATGCAATAATATTTGGCGTTTGGGATCGGAGCTTTTAAATTCTTTTTAAAAAAAAAATATATATCTTTTTTATATCAGGAGCTTTATGAAAACCCCATATTTTAGAACCATATTGAAGAATAGGTAAAACCATAGAGTTGAATAACTTCAATTTGTCATTAATAGTGAGAGACACGTTATCAAATAGAGAAAATAAGGAAAATATAGCTCTCGAGGCCTGTTCAGACAATTGTTTTTGAGTGTAGTAAAACTTCCTATTTGCGGATAGGGTAACACCAAGATAAACAAATCTCTTAACATTAGTAAGTTTGACATTTTCATAGAACAAGTTAACATTTTGGAGCACATGGTCGTTTGTTATTGGAGCACATGATCGTTTGTTATTGGAGCATATGTTCATTTGTTATTGGAACACATGGTCGTTTGTTTTTGGAGCACATGGTCGTTTGTTATTGGAGTTCATGGTCGTTTGTAATTGGAGCTCGTGGTCGTTTGTTATTGGAGCACATGATTCTTTGTCATTGGAGCACTTGGTTCTTTGTCATTGGAGCACAAGGTTCTTTGTCATTGGAGCACTTGGTTCTTTGTCATTTGAACACATAGTTCTTTGTCATTTGAGCACATGGTTCTTTGTCATTGGATCACAAGATCCGTTGTCATTGGAACACATGGTTCTTTGTAATTGGAGCACATGATACTTTATCCGTCCTCACTACAAGGGCACACGACTCTTTGTATTATTGCTCTCTTTGTGTGCTTTGTGCATTCCATACATCTGTTCTCAGTTTGTTCTTATACCACGATAGGATATTTATACTTATATTTGTGCATATTTCAGGAAACATTTTGAATACTTTTACTAAAACTTTGACATTGGCACCTTCTTCTTGTTTTGTTTTGTGTATTCAATTGTTGTTTTCCACAGGCTATAGAACCAATTGTTATAAGCAGTAAATACATAAATCCAGTTTTGATCGGCAGAATGACACATGATGCAGTTATTCCTCTGTAATGCGTCTATCACTTTGCCATACAAATAACGACTACAGAACATAAGTCTGAGACTAACATTTAAGTTCTCTATACGTTCTGATGTACATTTGGTATAATAACGTCTATGAAGGAAATAAATAATTTTGTATCTGAACATCATACGTCTTGTTATTTTCTTAAATGTTGTTTCCTGAGCGTAATCTCTTTCCGAATACTATTGCAATATGGCAGTCAAATTACTGCCACACATTCCAAACATACGGGCTACTTTAGTTTCTTATATCCCAGTGTGTTCGTCTTTTTCACCTTCATGCACGTATATTCCCATTTATTTACCTGTTATTGTGAATTACAGAGTAGAATTACTCTTTAAACTAAGCAGATTACACAATACATCTATTATGCAAGTGTGTGTTCGAATCAACCTAATACAAAATGTCAATATTTAGTTGAATCAGAATGTCATAACACAAACGAATGTTCTATTTCAGCTTGTCCATACAAACCTACCGACATTATATTTTGTATTGATGGCTCCGGTAGCGAGGGTGCAGGCAACTTCAAGAAACAGCTACAGTTTGTGGCCAACTTCTCCAGCCAGTTCGAGATTGGACCCAACAATACACAAGTCTCTCTGGTTACCTTCGCCACTGGTGTTCATAATGAGTTCTATCTGAACCAATATTATAACAAAACTGAGTTGCTGGACCGGATTGGGACTACACATTACCCAAATGGAGAAACTAATACTCACTTAGGTAATCCTATTATCCACACTGTTTGGTATACATTGTACTGTACCTTATTGTCTTCATCTCTAACTTTTGTCTGACGACCTTATACTGAGACTCCGATCTTATGCCCGTTCTTGAAGTCTGGCCCGATATTATAAGCATTGGAGAACGTACACGCACTATGTACTCCAATTGAAGTATGTACTTAGTTACATAAGTGTAGGTTATTTTAAGTGCTTCGATAATACAGCACTCTTGTCTTGCAATGCAAAGTAATCAATCGCTTCTCCTCGTTTGAGCGTGTTGATGGGTGTATTGCTGAAGCTGCGATATAACCCTACTTTGAAATGCTTTGAAACACGAGTAACTGCATCACTGATAACGAAAACAATATATTGAAAATATAAATTTTACAAGTTTTATTTTCGTTTTAGTCTTTATCAATGAAACATTTACCTGTGATTGAAATACATATTAATTAAATGTGAAAATCTTGCGTATACTAGTATTGTATTTCAGAGTGCATAAACTTTTCCATAGCATTACATTGTATGATATGGCGCACATCAATACACTGGAGGACATGCCGTGTTACAATTGATATCTCTTCCAAAATGGTTCAAATAATGTGACCAAACTTCTTAACTTATTTTGATATTGTCTGTTAACTATTTCAGCTTTGAACTTTGTAAGAACCGGTACATGCCTTGGTGGATTTTATACCTCTTCCCATATGCTTCATATAAATATACATATACCCAAAATTCTTAACTTATTTTAATATAGTCTATTGACTTTTTCAGCTTTGAACTATGTAAGAACGAGTACATTACAAGCAAACCATGGCGGAAATAGAAATATTAGTAAGCTTGTGATTGTGCTGACAGATGGACATTCAGTAGAACCAACTTACCTGCAATCCGCGGCAAACGCATTGAAGGTAACTAAGACTATCTCGAGTGTGTAATAAATCGGCCCGTGTTCAACGAAAGCTAACAACAGCTTGTTAAAATCACCCTTTTTCTCACTACAACACTCTATGTAGCAGCAAACAATTTAGATCGAGTAAATTTGACTTGTTTTGGCCTCGGTTAGAAAATCTTTACAGCGCATTAGAGTTATATCCTATTTACTAATACTAGTTATGGAATCATGCAATGTAACTCTCCTCACCACATTGTTTCCAGCATTGTTATATACCTTTAACTTGATTTTAATGTGTGTTCGACCAATTGGTGTTATTGCTTTTAGAGCTTTAATTTATTTCAATGACCGCCATTTCAAATGGTTTGCAAAACCTAGGCATTATAATAAGCAACAATTATCAGGCCTGGAAATCCTAGTTTCAATGCATGAACCGCTTTTTGCAACATGAACAATTTATTAAAGAGGACAATTATGGATTTAAAAAAAACCTGAGAAAAAACCCAAGCCTGAAACGACAACACGGCTTGTATTGACATCCTTATAGCATTCGATGAATCTAAAATGTTGTTTATGATTTTACTGTTGATTTGGTTACAGAAAAACCCATTAGTTACAGTGATGGCGATTGGTATAGGTCCTAATGTCGATTCTAGAGAATTAGCAATGATTGCAAGCGATGCTAACCATACATTTCAAGTCAATACATTTGATGCTCTTCATACCCTGGAAAAAGAACTGACAGATGCGGCATGTAGAGGTATTTATAAAATAATGCATTTTAACGATTCATGAACCATATAAGTGAGAACACTTTTGGAAGCATATTCGCTATAAATGCATTCAGTGTAGTAGGTGGTGGTTGATGGTCGGAATTCCAAATGAAGTTGTTACAATTTCGTATTCATTTGACAAGGTGAATATTTACCTCAAGAATTCTTTACATTTTAATTTTCAACATACAAATACATATTTCTCATGAGAACAGTTTGGTTTTCTGAAAAGTACTGAATACAAGGGTTAAAGATAATGTATTTGTTATAGTATGATGCAAAGTACTACCTGTACGCAATCCAGAGTACAACGTTTACACAATGTGTTTATTATTGTCGTTCTTACGAAATATGTTCCTTCAAATTAAACGTGGTCACTAGTTATGCATTACCAAGGTATCTGCAACGAAGATTTACAGTTTCAAAAATGAAATTATTTCGTTGCGTATTAAAAATACAATCCCTACAACTAGCATACTTTTTTTTACTATCACATTGAATTAGCTATATGATATGTACAAAGCACTATCAATTATCATAATTTTCAGAAGAAAGTGTGCGCAAATATGTCTCTATAATGTCACAAATATATTCAAATCACCAATAACCATTTATAGATTCCAGCTATTTATTATTATGTGGTCAAAGGGAAACAACTCGTGACTATTTTGACTCGTTACGGAAATATGTTTTCCTTTTTTTCGGTAATTGGTGGGAGCTTTTTGTTGAAAATTTAAGGAGTTTAAGCAATTATGATTCTCATTTAATGTGTTATATTCCTGAATCAATTTAAACGATCAAAGTTATAGGTAACGCCTCTTTAAAATAACTGTTCTATCATTACTGTATTTCCGGTCATTGCATACAAGAGTACACGTTGAATGATATAGTACGACACTAAGTCATATGTACAGTGATCAGATTTGACATGTGCGTTCTATAGCAATAATGTATACAGGTTGAATATTATAGTAATCCAATAAGTCATATAGTGATATGATCGGTGATCATCATTTCGCTGGCTTAGAAAGAAAACTAATACTTACGACCTTTTAAGTTTCATACATATTTAAAATAAGCATCACAAGGCACTTCTAATGAGCCCAATTTCATAAAAATAGAAACTTGTCATGTTGACCAAAACGAAGTTTAAACCGTTTGTTTTACCACGTGTAAAGAGTAAATATCAGACAGTATTTTCTCATTTTCTCACAATATCGATTTTGTAGTTACGACCTTCTCATTCTAAGCCATCGATTTGTTCTTTCAGCCTGCAACAACATACTATCCGACGTTTGTTTCGTCCTGGATAGTTCTGGTAGTGAAGGGGCGTTTAACTTTCATAAACAACTAGAGTTTGTTAATATGGTTGTCAACGAGTTTTCAATCGATGGTGACTCACATACTCGCGTTTGTGTGGCAACATTTGACAACAGTGCCAGGATTGATGTGCATTTGCATTCTTATGACAACAAAGCAGCTCTCTTGCAAAACATCTTGAAAATTCCATATAGGTAAGTGAAGTGAAAAAAGAAGATTTATTCGTAACTTTCACCGGTGCCTCTTTTATGCAGAGTGATCTATTTGTTCATCCAGTTTGTTATTTTGTGCTTCCTTCGTGTGCGCCTATTTCTGTTGAATCAGGGCTTTCATTTAAATCTTGAAACTGCATTTTGACTCTTGAATTTGACAAACGTCTCTATTTGGACTGCAGTATATTTAAACTAAAGAGTAAAATAAACTGTATTTATAAAACGCATGTCTTAAATTTGAGAGTCAGGAGCTCACTTCTTGAGGCTGTTGAATGCAGCATTGGCTGTTGGAATTGTTATTACCTCTTGTGATTAGGAAGAACCCATTTATTGTACACATGAATTCTGTGTGTTATTGCAGTTTAAAAGATAATTATTTTTCATGATTTTTTGGTATTGTAGTACATGCTATCTTGTCAAATGAGTAGACATCTATGTATTGTGACATATCTCTGGCTTTAAATGAGAAAGTCGTAACTACCACTTCGTACCTTATAAGGCTGATACATATTTAAAACTCGCTTCTTGCGAGCATATTTTCTTGAAAATCAGAACTTGTCATGGTGACCAAACTTAAATAGCTTGTTTACCATAAGTAATTTTCTGACAGTGTTTTTTTCTTGTTTTCTCAAATTATCGATTTTTTACATACGACGTTATCATTCTAATCCAGCGATTTGAAATCGGTAGATTAATATTTTAATCTCCCCCACACTTCCAGAAATGGTGAAACGATGACCAATCAGGGACTTGATGCGGCGACAAATGAAATGAGACGCTTTCATAGTGGATCCTCTAGGGTGACGATACTTCTAACAGACGGACGATCCACGGAACCAACACTTACATCAACTTCGGCCCTTCGCGCCCATAAGTCAGTTCTTCTTCCAAGTTTATATACTTTTATACCAAAAACAAGTTGCTGTTATTGCAACACGTCATACACGTATATTAAGACTTTCTACACGTGGTTCGATCATTGTAGCATGAGAATAAATGAAAAACAAGCGCATGCAAAGAAAAGTAAACATGGAAATTTTGATAAAAGAAAAATAGACAGGCGTAGTTTTTATGGAAGTTCCATTTGACAGTCCGCTAGTCTATTAGATTATTTGCAATAGAGAGACGCCGGCCTTATATTGTGATGGTATGGTTTCCACTTGTTATTACTAAAAATGTTCAAGAATATGAAGCGTATAACGTAATTTATGTAAGTCGATCCAATTAAGAATAATGATCATTTTTTCAGGAATGGTATTGAAACATTCGCAGTAGGTATCGGAAGCCATGTAGACAACAATGAACTAAAGGTACGCTTGTATAAAGGGGCCTTGAACTCAATACAAAACCCGAACACACTATTGTAGGATATTAGCAACATGTCTGACGTGACAACTATAGTTCTAAACATCTACATTCACAATAAAATAACAAATAGGACGGGGAAGGTAGCACTCAGCAGAAATAATATAAGACACAAAAGGGAACGAACACATCAAGAAGAAGAAACCTCAGGTTACAAGCATACGCCACAATGACAAAACAAACCTAAATACGAAACAATGAAAATAACCAGGTACCTGTTGTTCCAATTACATACAAGCAACACAGCACATTATAAAACTTTGTAGCTTCTTTTGTAATGTTTAATACCGATAGCAGCATAGATATGACAATATGTTCCCCGCGTATTTGACTTTTTCAAAACGAAATTCGAACAATTAACATACATGTACGCGTGTATAGAAAGTATCGTCATTTCGAATATTGCCTAATGAATATCGTCTATCACATTGTTGACAGAAGTTTTAGAACGTTTTCAGTGTTTAGGTAATGACTCTCCATGCGTAAAACTAGTGTAAGCCCTCAAATGTTAATAACCTTAACATCGAAAATCGACCTTTGTCAAAAGTGGTTTGTAGACATTTCCTGTCTTGATGATACAACATGTTATTTTTCTTTCAGATGATAGCATCTGACAACGACCATGTGTTTACTGTCTCCAATTTCGATCAACTGGAAAATATACATAACGAAGTTGTGGCAAGCATTTGTTCAAGTAAATACTTGTGCTACATTCTTATCAATTAACCTACTCAAAGTAACGAATGAAATTACTGTGTTTTAGCGTCAATTCAGATACTTTATAATGACTGTAGATAAACCATGTTTTTTAGCCGTGACTTTTGTATGCAGGAAGGTTGATTTGCCCTCAAAGGATATATAAAGGGTATGACGAATTAAGGCTTTAGCAATATATATGATCAATGACAGTAACCAATCCATGGCCCAAAGGGATTTTAACCAGGTATATTCACATACCATGACTCAGAAGTGTAACCTTCCGTCACGGCTCAAAAATATGGTTTATCTATAGTATAGTGCATCGCAACAATGTGTTATGTAATCATTAAAACAAACAACACATACTATAAACACCGAGTTACCGTCATCATGTGACCACCGGATGCTGATATAATGATGAATCAAAGCGCTGATAGCGCTACGAGAACAGGGTTTGATAGCTTCCAATATGTAACGCTTTGAAATCGACATTTGGTCGCAGACCGATACAAATAGGTTACAATGTTAATTTGTGTACTATACGTAAAATGGCATATTGCTCTTGTTATGAATGCAAAAGTGATTTAACTCTGTTTCAAATAATCTCATTTAGGTACTTGTTTGTATTTCTGATATTTCTTATTTTTAGATTCCAAGAAATATGTATCAACAACCACAACCACGACTACAACAACAACTACTACACCCCCACCTACAACAACCAAAGCAGGTAAAGTATTTGTGTTAATGTTCCATCGTGTATATATAGTATCTGCCATGAGTTGTCTTTGGAGATCAACATTTCTTAAACGAGTCTAGAAAACTCAAGTTATTAAGGCTCGCTAAAAGTTGTGTTCGTGGCGATTTTAGGAAATTCTGATCTCAAAGACAACGAATGACGAATTCTTTTTATCCCATTACCATAGTTACAGAGCCAAAACAAAGTCAGAAAAAAACGAATACATGCCGATGATGTTACGTTTTCGTGGATTTGTTATTACACGTGTTGGAGAACATTGTTCCGTCATTTGTTATCACATGGAATATCATGTTATTTATGTGATAAAAAGTTGACCACACAGGGCTAATTAATCCTAATACATGTGCACTATATTTTATATAATTGTATTTTAGCTAAACACTATAGCGACATCCATATCTAAGGACCTCTGTACCATTCTACCCTTCTTTAGATACACAATGTTATACTTTCAGAGCAAATTTACTTTCCAATTTCTATCGTTTAATCTCCCAGGCGACAAGCTACTTTAGTTGGTGGCTCACAAATCGGGCGTATCAGTACAGATCCCTATTCAAATCGGCGTTTGAACGTTTGACCCCCCGTCCAAAAACGAATGCCATAACCGCTTGGCTTCATAAGACAGTTTATGTATTGCTTAGTATTATATATATAGAGGATATTTGTATTTTTCCGTTTATGATCGGCTGATAATTCACCGAGTGAGCAGCTGATGTAATATTTTCACGAGTGGCGTAGCTTTCATACACGGAAAAATACAAATATTCTATTTATTTCATGCTTCAAATAGCTTAAATGATGGAAATACTCCACTATATACCTGAAATGTTTTGCGTGACGTCGTTTTCCCGCCATGCACACGTCGAGTTGCGATCAAATAGTTCTTCTGCAATGGCTTCAATTTCGTCCATTTGTTTTACATTTATGTACATATAATGTTGTGTTATTTGTTAAAGATTAAGAGAGCAAGTGAAAATGCTTATTATTTTATTTTTGACGGCGAGGAAATTTGATTTTTAAAAAATAGCCCATTTGCCGTGAAATTATGAACTGTGAAATTATGAACAGTGAAATTATCGGGGAATAATTCACCGTTATTCCGCCGTAAACCACCGGTAAGCATGAAATAAAAATGTATAAACTTTCTATTTTCAGCATGCGGTTTAAAACCAGCTGATATAGTCTTTGTGTTGGATTCGTCAGACAGCGAAGGTGCAGAGAATTTCCGCAAAGAAGTGGAATTCGTCAATAGCTTCGTGTCTCAATTTAACATCGGCGTCAACAACGTACAAATCAGCGTCGTCACCTTCTCATCCGATGTCCGTAATGATTTCTTCTTCAATACATACCACTCAAGAAATGCTGTTCTCCACGCTATTCGAAATATCGCATACATTGGACAGGGAACCAATACGTCTGGAGCTTTGAACTTCGTGCGCACAGAAAGCCTGGACCATGCCAACGGCGCAAGAACAAATTCTTCTAAATATGTCATCGTCATCACGGACGGACGATCTGATAATCCAGACGAAACGAAAAAAGAAGCATTACTTCTCCACAACGCGGCGGAAGTGATTTCCGTTGGTATTGGTCCACAAGTTGACCGAGGTGAACTTTCAACAATCGCCTCAAACCATCGTACCGTTCACGTCGATAGCTTTGCTCTCCTGAATACCATCAAGTCACAATTGACCGATCTAGCATGTGAAAGCGGGACACCCTAGTCACTTCTTCTGAACAGTCGATTTGTTGCTTATCAATTTCTTTGTAATATCTTGTACTAGATCTAATGTTATAAAGTTTTGTTCAGAAATAAAATTGAATACAACGTATAACATATTATTTGCTTAATGTATCAGAGGCATTAGTGCAGAAATTGTTAGATCTACCATTTTCAACTCTGCATGATAAAACTACTATACTAGTTATCTAAGATAATGTCCATTATCACAAAAACGTAATTGCAGACCTGCAAAGTGATGTGAAAAGAGTACACTACACTTATTTGTAGGCGTCTGCATTATTTCTTATACCCTAGTCACCTTTGCCCTACGGGCTCCGTACGAGCTCCGTACGAGTTGATAGTTCTGAACTCGCACGACGTCCGTACAGAGTCCGCACGGAGCCCGTACGGATATCTACACTCGTACGAGCATCGTACGGATTTTCACAACTCGTAGAGGACTCGGTGATCTGGTGAAAACTATACATTTTGTACAACTCGTACGAGATCCGTACGAGATGTGACCAGATGCTAAGAACGTACAAATACCGTTAGGATTAAAATATTTCAGACTCGTACGAGCACTGTGACCGTAGCATAACTAAACATTCATAACATAACTACACGTATACCTTAAACGACCATACTTTCAAACTGAAGCAAATACTTTTTCAATGTTATACATGTAGTTTGAAACCTAATTTGCTTCATTTTATAATTACGGTTTGTGAGTGTTTAGTGAGTGTTTGTAGTTTGTTAAATCTATAACATATTCCACATCCTAGTGCATTGACGCAAACTATGCCAGTCGGGGTATATGTAATTTACGTACACTGACATGACCCTTTTACGAGGGATGTTTCATAAATAATACAACTCTGGTTGTTAACTATATTAATGCGCAAATAATGCATGTAGAAATTAAGTATGTTGTTGAAAATCTTTTCAGCTTTCTAAATATGTATGAAATAAACAGCAGATGCAATATGTTTAACATTTATTCGGTACTTTTTTTAAAAAATGGGTAATTTTTAGCAGATTGCGTTTTACTTAGAAAATGCAGGTTATTCTGGAAATCCCGTTTACTTTTGCATAAACAAGCAGTGCATAGTATTGGTAAGATACCACCCAAGACACATGGCTAGTTTCAGTAAAATCGTACGATGCAATCACCGTGTAAAGGTCATTAAAAAATGGACAACGAAATGATTTGTCTATCTCTTCACTTCTGAATTTAACACAGTGGGTGCGAGTGGAACCTAAATAGAGTAATATCCTAGCTTTAAATACCTACAAATTTTGATGAACTCTTAAGATATTGTCAATAAAGGATAGCTTTTTCGAATACAATGATCAATGACATCTAATTTTAGCCCCAGCGCAGTTGCATTATTTATGAAACAACCCTCGTATATGACGGACAAGACGAAGCATGTTTCTTTATGTTTAAATTTAGCATAAAGCATAGTGGATTCCATGACGATTGTTTCGAAAAAGCTCATCCACCTGAGTAGTTACTCCTCGGTGTTTGTGAAGGGCAGATAGGAACTACACGTTGTTGATAAACCAGAATCCATTATTAAGTACGTACTAAACGAAAGATGGCTGTCAAAGGTCTAAAACTCTGATGTACTATTGGTGTGCTCAAAATCTCATATCGTAAGTAACTAATAAGTACTAAACAATTGACATTACGTCAGTTGTCAATCTATACCCTTTATATCAATTATAATGGTAAATTATAATCACATGGACCAATGGATTAACTTGAAACCCTTGGCCAAGCAGCCTTCGACAAACAACCAGGCGGAGCGATCTCTTCTCTGGCGCAATGTCAATTATTCTAAGGACACAGCATGTGGTTAGTGATACGCATGATTGTGCATGACCATAAGTGCATTGTGCAAATCAGTGAAGCATACTATGTTATTAAAGTAGATAGTTTACACGCTAATCAACCGAGTGATTTGGGTACATATGCTATGTCAGGTATGTTATGTTCTTCCGTGACTTGGCAACGGAATGCCCCTGGGATGCAGAGCAGTAATAAGTTGTAGGAACACTTGATAGGCCAACCTACTACCTTATATATGACTATAATTGATGTAAAAGGTATTCATGGTAAGTAATAAAGCACTAACGTCTAGCACTCTGAAAATAATCTTGAGGCCTAGTTTGTCAAAAAAACATAAAAGCTGGTAAAGACGAATAACGCAGCAATGGCACTGTTCTTATTTATTGCAATTGGCGAAAAAATATATGTACGAATTCGGAACAAAAAACAACACATTAGTTGAAACGTCGGCTTTTTGCTGTTATTGTTGGGTGTTGTTGCGACGTGGCACTGACAATTGGTAAAACCGTCGTACCAATTGTTGTAGAAATAACATTGTGTGGACTTGACGTGGCAGATATTAAAGGCAATGTTGTAGTGACGATGCCTTCTGTTGAACTTAAACTTTCAGTTGAAACAATAGGGACACTTGTCGAGGTTGTCGGAATGGGAGAGGACGTCATCGTTGTTTCTACTGTCGTTGTTGCACTTGTTGACGGTTCGGGAGTAAGAGTGGATGGGTTTGTAGTCTGCACCGTCACTTTCGTTGTTGGTATTGTAGTTGTTGAAGGGTCGGGAGTTGAGAGTTTTGTTGTTTGCAATGTCATTGTCGTTGTTAACACTGTACTTGTTGAAGTGTCGGGAATGAAAGTTGAAAGTTTAGTCGTTGACACTGGCATTGTGGGTGTAAATGTAGAAGTAGAAAGCTTCTCTGTTGTTTCTATTCTCTTTGTTGTGCTGGATGAATCTGGTCCATCTGTAAACAGTGGCTTTGTAGATTCAGTTGCGTTTAGTTTATCAGGAGACGTAGTAGTTGCTTTCAATTCCGAAGTAGCAGAAACTAAGTGTTGTGTTGTAGTGACGGTAGACTCTACTGTTGTAATTAAACTATCTGTTGGATTATGCGAGGTCGTTGAAGAAGTGATGGGTATTACTGTGGAAGGTTTCGTCGTTGACTCTGTCAATGTTGTTGGTGTTGTCGATACAGATGTAGTCATTGACGTATGTGATGAACTTGTGTGCTCAGCTGAAAGTAGAAAACAGCACATAAAGTACATAATAATCATGTATAAAACAAAACGTTACTATTACAATTTTTATACCACTCAAATGCTCTAATAGTTCATGATACGTCCGTTTTAAGTATAGGCCAAACACCAATAACAGTTCAATAGTAAAATACATAAAATAGCAGCCGATTATATATACATTCTGTATTAATAAATACTTGTTGTCATTTGGAAAGGCCTATCAAGCAAATTACAACGTCTGGTATGTTTATCTACTAACGGTGATATAGTTAACATTAAATTCGTTCTATGACCTTTGTATACTAAGTATTGTTTTGAACAAATATTAATTGGTACAGTTAACATTTAATTCGTTCTATGACCTTTGTATACTAAGTATTGTTTTGAACAAATATTAATTGGTACAGTTCACAGTTAATTCGTACTATGACCTTTGTATACTAAGTATTGTTTTGAACAAATATTAATTGGTACAGTTAACATTTAATTCGTTCTATGACCTTTGTATACTAAGTATTGTTTTGAACAAATATTAATTGGTACAGTTAACATTTAATTCGTACTATGACGCTTGAGTTAGGCCAAATAGGTTCTCAAGTTCAATATGGAAGAACATTGGTGCATGGATTCACTTCCCTATTGGTAGGGTGACTGAGGTTATTTCAAATTAATGTTAATTATGATTATACTATAATATCTCCGGGATTTATCGTACAAAATTGGGTTAGGGCACTTGTAATCAGCGAATAAACATAAATAAAGCAACAACTTACTATTACATAACTTTGAAACAAGTGATTCATGTATTTCATCTAGATGGTCGAAGCTGTCAACCCGGAACACATGATCGTGATCTGAAGCTATGACCTGTAGATAAATGATTTAGTACAGTATGTATAAATGGCAAGTACTTGTTAACTTCTTTAACATACATATATCAGGAACATAATTCTCATACTTAATCTTCCATGAAATGTGAAATTAGGAAGGTTACTACAAACTTAAAGGTATCAATACGTGATGAAGCAACTTTATGTAAATAACCTAATCCGTTATTAACTTTTCCGGGCACCATCCCTAAAAAGGCTATGAGGAATTCGGACAGGGAAGGTAGTATTAACCTTACCAACCGAGCACAGAAATTAGGAACACCACTACACAACTACACTAAGCAATTCCCAACCATAAGCTAAAGAAACAATTAAAAGTCCCAAGTCCCCGCGAAATAAATGCAGGACGAACCAATTTTACCAAGAAATTATAGAATAGCGGTGATTCCATGAGACCAAATGAAACGCAGCCAAAACCCGACAAAGTTCACCAATGCCCCCTGCAGGATGACCCAGTTTCACAAATACATCCTAAAATGGCGACCAAATTAGGCGTAACTCTTGTTATTCTTTGTACTTTAAAGTCATATATGTTTTCATGGAGATGATGAAAAATGGAATTGAATACAAAACATGGTATTATTGGAGATTAGAACCTAATAACAGGGAATGCATAGAGTAGTATCGAACATAGAAATAACAATGACCACAACCACATGGTCCCATACCAGCATATCCTTTTAGTACCATTACTCCATAAATGTAATATAGGCCGTTGGTCTCATAAAATCACGAGCTATATAGTGCAGTTCCTCGCATTTCATCGTTACATCAAGTTATAGCTAATTAGTATTGGTGCAATGATGTGTTAACTAGTCACTTACATCTAATTCGTTGGGATCCACATTGTTTCCTATACCTACTGAGAACACATCAATACCAGCTCTACAAAAATAATGGTAGAATTTTAAAAAAGAACACAACAGTGCGTGCTCTACATAATAATCCTAGATATCTAGTATAGTAACATTTAAATAGCTAGACTTTCAGATTGGTCTCTTATTCTGACTCAAAATCCAAATCTGTATTTGAGTGGAAATTTAGATCTCCTTGAGATTCTTCAAGAGATCGGGTCCATGGATCATTGGATAGGAAAATACACATCCAAAACACAATTTTATGTCGTGGTTATTGTGTTTACCCATTCGATAGATGCATTAAATTTTATCTAGACGTATGAACTAAAAATGAAGGCGGAAGTTATTGAAACAGTACAGTTAAAAGGTTATCTAAAACCTTCAAATAGGGTCATAACCTTTTCTATAAAGAAATTTCTTACTAAAATGCTCGGCATTTTTCGGACTTACGTCTACCTTTAATGCAAATATAAGGACATTGAAAGAAACATGATATAACTGCTATTAGTATCATACAAATACAGGTAATGGTTACACACCACACTCGTTTAGGTACCAGAACGTATGATAGAATTACAACATTTTCGTATTATAGCATTTTAAATGAGTGATATTTTATCTTGTGTTTTGATTCAATGCCTTCAGGTGATCATCTTCAACTTACGACATAACTACAGTATATACCTGTGTATGGTATTCGAAGAATTTGCTGTAAAGTCTGGTTTAGTTGACCGTCCATCTGTAAGAACAATTGCTACTTTACTGTTGGTTCCAGCTTGCAAGGCTACCATAGCATTGTCTAAACCTAGGTCTGTCATCGTCTCACCATCTCTAAAAGTAAGACCAACCATATTACATATGTTTGCACTGTACCTCAATGAACTTATAATTATCACGTGCAATAACCATGGCCTTCTAATTTAGTCCAAATATTCCCTGAACAACTTTGTTAGATTAGTCTATTGTGGTGGCATACCGACGGTGCCAAACCAAAACCCCGTAACTTTTTGCAGCACCCGCATCTGCTAGACGTCCCACGCATTTCTGTCTTGTCGCCATTTAAATAGCCAATCGCGTTACTTAGTTGGCGACAAGGTAGAATGCGCGGGACGTCTAGCAGATGCGAATGCTGCAAACAAAGTTTTCGCGCCAAAATTGAGTTTAGGGGTTTTGGTTTGACACCGTCGATACGCTTTACGAAACTAATACATTTGCATGTTCGTGTTTATATTATTTGTAGTATGGTCACTTTCTCTTTAGGTTTGGACCATCAGTATAAACGGTTCGATTTTTCTCATCGAAAATGACTTAGATCTACATTAAACATTATTATCACCACTCCATTTGTTTTATAGTATAGGAAAGCCTTGAGAAATGAAATACTATTTGGAGGGCTTGAAAGTTACTATATTATGATACTCTGGATTTCAAGTTGACCAATGCACCCGTCTTGGTTTTTGATTGGAACAACGGAAGTTAAAATTCTGACAACTCTGTTATGCCATGGTCAGTTGCCCTGGTCAACTCTATCAAAAACATGATTGGGACAACTGAAGTTAAAATTTGGACAACTTTGTTATGCCATGGTCAGTTGCCCTGGACAACTCTATCAAAAACAAAAAAAGTAAATTTCTGGTATTTGTAATCATTACGACCGAAAGGACAAACTATCTTGTCAGTTTGATTGGAATTGTCTATAATACTATTACCTGTAGGGAATCTTCATCACATTTGAGATCAGACCTTCTTTGTTAGAGTACTGTCCAAGATTTATCTCAGTATGAGCTTGTGTGGAAAACGTGATTACACAGACTCGTGTCTGATAGCTGTTTTCAATTGATAAATCATTGATGACCATTTGTATAAACTCCAATTGTTTATTAAAGTTATTCGCTCCTTCACTGCCAGAAGAATCCAACACGAAACAGACATCGGAGAGCTGGTTGCAAGCTAGAAAAAGGAAAGAAAATTAAAGGGATAGTACATACATGCAATTGAACTTTACATAAAACAATGTTTAGGTACATGTTTCTGCTAGGTGTTGTTTTGTGAACTGAGCTCGTGACTGGTGGTTCGTTCTGATGTACTGGCTCTTGTGTCGGGTGTGTTTGGATGACTAAGGCGAAATGAAAATGTTTGTTTTGTAGCAGTTTCTATTGAGTGTTGTCCTCCATTTTATTCAATGACAAACATTATCTTTTTCGTATTGATTTGTTCAGTTCGTTATCAATATCAATAGCAACATAATTACCATTGCATGCCGCATATGTAAGCTCAGTTTGTAACGTATGTAGAAGATCGAACGACTCTACTTGGAATTTATGGTGCCGATCACTAGCTATTGTGCTAAGTTCTCTGTAGTCCACACTATGTCCAATACCAATCGCTGTAACTATCACTGAAGGTGCACTCTGTTAAAAATGTATATACACAATATTTCAAATAAAGAAATGTGTTAAACATCAAATACGGAATGAAAGACATGCAATACACAAAACAGAGCATGTACAAAATAGCGATAATAGTCATATTACCTATTGTTTCAGAACTTAGTCTAGCTTAGAATGTAATTATGTATACATACTAGAAACTTCGCAGCATCTGTCAATAAAATATTTCTCCTTAAATAAGACTATTTAGTATTTAGGCAATAAACAATCATTGTATCTATTTGCTTCAAATTTCTCGTTGAAGATGTTACGTGTACTTAAATAAACATTAAAGCTTTTTCAAACCCATCGTAAGCAGAGGAAAATGGAACGATCAAATACATACTTTCAAAACTGGTGAATAAAACATACCTTTAGTTGTGTCGCTGCGTGTTGTAAATAGTATGGTTCCACTGACCGACCGTCTGTCAACACTATAACTAATTTGGTCACATTTCTTTCTCCTCCGTAAAATGGATTTAATGTTGTATAGTGGACGAAATTCAAAGCTGTAAATATGTAAAGTAATTGTAATTAAATGGCGAACATGAATACGATTAGTTATATTTGTAATAACCATAATACCATAGAACCTCTCTCAAGGTCCACATCAATGGGAATTCCATTTCATAGCATTTTCATTGACAAAATTTCTACAGAAAAAGTCTACTGAACTTTAACATAACTCTCCAACAAACATTTTCTGTTTCTTCAGACGCAAGGGCCTGCTTTCGAGAATCCTGTCTGCTTTAATATAAAATGCAAATACTGCGACTGTTGATGTATTTGTCGCAACCATGGCATCGTCACAGTAACTACAGTGCAGTAAATAATTAGTCATTTGACTACTACTCTGTCACAAACTTGAGCAACTTAAGTCTAAAACATTTCTCCGTTGTACTGACTTAAACTAGGCCTCTCTACAACTTTACGTCGCGTTTAAATGTTGTTCTTCGTCGTTACCTTTGTCTATGGACAAACGTACTAAATATATAAAACAACTTGACAGTAAACAATCAGAAATAAACACGTTACCTAAGTGTGTATTAGTCTCTCCGTTAGGATAAGTTGTTGCGTTGATGCGGTCCAGCACATCCACCTTGTTAGTAAATTGATTCAAGTAAAACTGGTTGTAAACTTTGGTGCCAAATGTCAGGAGAGCAACTCTGGTTTGATTTGATCCAATTTCAAATTGTTGGGTGAAATTTGAAACAAACTGAAGCTGTTGTCTGAAGTTGTCCACCCCCTCACTCCCTGAACCATCTAACACAAACACAACATCCAGGGGTTTGAATGGACACGCTGAAGTATAAACCACAATGATAGACAAAACGTTAGACATACATAAGCAATATTGTAAAGTATATATCGCTGGCTTAGAATGAGAAGGTCGTAAGCAAGTGTCGGAGGACACGAAAGGTTGCACTCAACTTAACCAGCCGAGCATAGAAGTAACAGTAACATCATAACATAACACAATTATTCGGAGCAATGCTTTTGTGGTTGTATAGGCCACATTGGTGTTATTCTGCAACCAATAGGTATCAATCTTCCAAATATTAAAACAAATAGACACCGTACTGAGAACAAGTATAATAAGTTAATAACCCAACTCAAAATATTTGGTAATCTATGCAGATGAACCCCTTAATACCAATCAAGTTCAACCAATAATTTTCAAAATGTATCCACGGAATAATACGTCTACAAACGTGCACGCTATTGCAATACATAGAAGGGGCCACTTTTGTGGACGAATGGCAGTATTGTGTTAAAGATCATGCCTATTTAAGTTAAAAACAACGACAATACGAAAGACGGTGGCAGCTTAAAGCAAAATACAAGCTATATATGTATAAAGCTTACCTTTGTCGGCCGTTAGGACAAAAGCAAAACTAACTAAACATATTGAACTTATTAGTATTATTGTTGTTAATTCCATGTTTAAAAATAGTACTGATATGCAGTGTTTAACATAATTGTCACCTTAAATTGTCTTTTGGTATTTTCTTATCTTTACTACTTAAATATGATTGTGATGTCCTTTAGTACATTTATAAACCAAGTTCACCTGCGAGCAGGTCATCTAAAAGTGTAATATATTCGATATTGCCTTTTTGGTATGGATATATTTGGAAAACATGGTTTCATAACACGGGAAAGTCATTATTATTAAACGTTGCATCACAAATAGGTCCCATGTTTCGACATGCAACAGCTTTAAACTGTTGTTTACAAATAAATACCCCAATGATCTTATTGAACCATGGTATCTATGACATCAAATGACACGTATGGGTACAGAGCACAGAATAACAATTTTGCTGATCTTTAATTTTGTGGCATTCATTCAAACGATGACATTACCTTACATTTAATTTACTTCCTGTTACAACATACTCAATATACCTTTTTTCGTGTTCCATGGAAGACATCAGTACAAATGCACTGAAAGCGACCACTATTAAATGAACTACTGAAAGCTTGTAAATAGATAAGCAATGAGTACGAGGGGTGATCAAATTGGAATGCAAGTGATGCCATTTCTTCAATAGAAACAGATAATTATATAAGATTTAATTTGATGCCTCATATTTTAACTTCGTTCAGCCTACCTGTATCAATACGTCGATAACGCTATCCACTCGTGTATATCAATGCTAAAATAATTTCGAAATTGTAACTTTTCTCTGACCAAATTCAGCTCTTTTTAATAATCGTTGTATGTTTAATGTGACAACAAATAGTATAACTAAAGTAACTTGTACGGTGAAATAATATTTTCATCAACGTTTTGGTAGTGTAAAGAATTCAAAAGTGGTGGCACTTAATCTGGAAATGAACCTTGTTCACGTCTAACAAATATCTCAAAATGATATAAAATAATTGCAAAATGCAAATACTTTTAGAATACAGGAGGAGAGTATATTCTGGTTCCCGGCATCCAATCTGTTCAGTATCAGTGTTAGCATCAAGAGGAAACTCCAGATTAAGAAGAGTATATTCTGGTTCCCGGCATCCAATCTGTTCAGTATAAGCGTTACCATCAAGGGGAGGGAACTCCAGTCTAAGGAGAGTATTGTATTGGTACACCATAAGGAGCTTTTCTTACAGTTCTCAAACTTATCACAAAAAGAGGAAGATAATGGGAATTTCGATTCTCCTTTCAGTACAAATGCCCTTGCAAACTGTCAAAAATTGCTGAAACCATTTTATAAATGCGTAAGTTAATCGTTTGTAAATGTTATGGCCACCAGCAAGAAACATTTTACCACCCAATGCGAAAGATTCATAACCGAATATGGACTTTAAGGCTGAACATAGTTGTGCTGCATGTGCACCAGTAGATATATACGCCCTTCTCTATATAAATAAAGTTCCTACGATTTAATTTGGCGTATCGATCAAACGGATATTGATAAAATTCCAAGCATAACGAAGGAAAAGTCATTCACAAATGGAAAAAATACTCCGAAAATTGCAGACAAATCACATGTTTGTAGGGCGGTGTGCTCTTGGAAAACAATATACCTGCACGAGAAGCGACATTTGAGCACAATTTTCTAAGCAGTTCAGGTTTTTGAACATTCAGACCTTTCTTGATTGCCAGTCATTGTCCCTTGTGACATTTTTGTATCCAAACATATACATATTCGAGGTTGATACAGAAAGGGGTTCAATAAGTGTATATTCACTATTACATCTTTATGGACTTAGTTGCATTCCAATTAGAAAATACCCATAATAAAAACGGTAGAGATCTTTTGATTGGGACCTGATCTACTTTTCACAAATACACTTTACTACGACGGGTATTCAAATATGAATATCACTTAGCCTGTCACAATTACAATGAAAATAATATTTTGATCCCATTGAAATATTCATCTCCTTTAGTCGGATAATCTCTGGCAAATACGGAAGGTGGGGTAGCTCATCAACGTATTCCGCTATTCAAAATGTCGCTTTCAATGACTGCTTCGCGTGAAAGCACATTGGATTGCAAACGACACAACACCACCTTTCAAACCCGGTTTTTTGTTATTGTTAAACTATTTCTTCCATTTGTGAAGTAAATTATCTTTGTAAATCATTTCATTTACCAACTGTCAATTTATACTAGTTTATCAACTTGAATTTGCAAAGGAAAGGGTGTACGTTCATGGTGCGTTTTGCAATGCAAACCTTTGTTCTGCCTTTGCTGGACAATATAGATCTGTCGTATAGACTACACAATGAACGTATGTCCCCTTGATTGCCATTACATGTGCAAACATTGGACAATGGAAAAAATAGTTTAAACTCGTTTTTGACAGTTTACAAGGACATGCGCATGTATCTTGACGTTTCCAATTTATGGGAAGATCCGACCTGTGTCTATCTTCCTCATTTTTGTATAACACTTGGAAATTGTATGAATAGCCCCTAATGATACATCAACCTATTTATCAATCTCGATCCGTACCTGAAGATATTTGATTTTTGCAGCCGAATTGGTCGTTGTTATGTTGTTCGATGTTGTACATTTGGTGCATTTCCAAATTAAATTACACAGCATTAAGAATACCTTCACTATTCAGTTGGTAATGAATATTGATAACTATCCTATCTAACAGTACATGTTTAAACTTATGCTCCGGTCAGTTGCCGTCACGGCCCCGACCCCGGGATGGACCGGGATTTTTACTTCCACGGCCCTGTGGGGACAGATGTTGATAAACTATCTGGTATTTCCCCGGCCCCTGACAATTAAATATTGTTGGGAGAGAAAAAAATCCAAACATTTCCCCTGCAGTGCGGGGGAAGCTGGAAGATAAAAATAATGCTGTTTCTCCGGCTATCCAATGCCCATTCCCGGGGATGGGGGCCGTGGATGCAACTGACTGGAACAGTATAGCATTTGCCACTAACCAGACATAAGGAACCCCTTAAAATGACCGTATTTTGGTCAGAGAAAGGGAGATTCTCCAATTCAGTTTTAGCATTAGTATTCATTACTATACCATGTTGTCACAACTAGACTAAATAAACGTTGTGATGTCGTGTTTGAATTTAAAGTTTTGATTGCTTGCATTCGCATTTGATCACCCCATGTTTATCGCCATTTTTAACATTTCAGTCAAATACGTTGATCAACTGACCTGACCTTACATGACCAGTCATTCTGGTTTACATTATCAAGCCGTTCCTATTTGGGTTACTCAAATTACTCATAACTGCTTGAAGTGTGAAGAAATGGACGTGAGGCAATCTCATGAACAATAATAACCTGTCCGACTCAGTATTTGAACCGTAACACTCACCAAACGTGTGCTCTCTCTCTCTACTGAGTTGACCTGGTGGGAATTAAGGGAAGGATTATACATGTAGTGGTAATGTATTGTACTAACGAAAGTTTGAGACGCGATAAGTTATGTTGTATAAAATATGATAATCACGAAGTAGGCGAATGAAAGAAATGTTTATACATGTTGTATTCCCATTATTAAGAGTAACTAACTTAAAATGTCACTAGTCTTATAATGTGAATGTTATCTGTTAATGTGTACATATTTTTTTATTTCTCTTGTACAATGTACAGAGCTGCGTTCACTTCTGTCCGAATTATTATTACCTGTTGACAAGAGATATAGTCCAGCTAGGGTAATCTGACAGCGACGTCATAGTTAAAAGATTAAAACCTTTGCTTAAACAGGTAGAGTTTAGTTAGGTATTGAACTGTTGGTATAAGCTTTTATACTTGTTTTTACACCATACTAGTGGATTGTTCCACTGCGTCACTAGAATTTTATCCTAACTAGACTGTACGTCGTAAATGGGCATCTTTGTACTATTCACTATGACGTCGCGCACGGTGTTGCGTCGTGGAAGCGTCACATGAAAAGCGTTTAATATGGAAAGCCTTGACTGTCTTATACGTACAAAATGAACGTTGTTGTCTCCAAATAGCAATATATTAAGTCACGTTGTCAATATATTAAGTCAATATATCAGTATATTCAGTGAGAACGTCATTATATGATGCCGATGTGACCTTATATTGAGTCAATCTGTCATTATACGATGTGCATTTATGAATATATTAAGTGAAACAGTCGTCATATCGATTCAACAAGCCAATATATCATGCCGATGTGACCATATATTGAGTCAATCTGTCATTATATGTGCATGTATAAATATATTAAGTGAAACAGTCCTTGTATTGATTCAACAAGACAATATATCATGCCGATGTGACGTTATATTGACTCAATCTGTCATTATACGATGTGCATTTATGAATATATTGAGTGAAACAGTCCTTATATCGATTCAACAAGACAATATATCATGCCGATGTGACCTCATATTGAGTCAATATGTCATTATACGATGTGCATTTATGAATATATTAAGTGAAACAGTCGTTATATCGATTCAACAAGACAATATATCATGCCGATGTGACCTTATATTGAGTCAATCTGTCATTATACGATGTGCATTTATGAATATATTAAGTGAAACAGTCATTTTATCGATTCAACAAGACAATATACCATGCCGATGTGACCTTATATTGAGTCAATCTGTCATTATACGATGTGCATTTATGAATATATTGAGTGAAACAGTCCTTATATCGATTCAACAAGACACTATATCATGCCGATGTGACATTATATTAAGTCAATCTGTCATTATACTATGTTCATTTATTCGGCATGATATATTGTCTTGTTGAATCGATATAAGGACCGTTTCACTTAATATATTCATAAATTAACTCAGTATAATGACAGATTGACTCGATATAAGGTCACATCGGCATGATATATTGACTTGTTGAATCGATATAACGACTGTTTCACTTAATATATTCATAAATGCACATCGTATAATGACAGACTGACTCGATATAAGGTCACATCGGCATGATATATTGACTTGTTGAATCGATATAACGACTGTTTCACTTAATATATTCATAAATGCACATCGTATAATGACAGGTTGACACAATATAAGGTCACATCGGCATGATATATTGTCTTGTTGAATCGATATAAGGACTGTTTCACTTAATATATTCATAAATGCACATCGTATAATGACATATTGACTCAATATAAGGTTACATCGGTATGATATATTGTCTTGTTGAATCGATATCAGGAGTGTTTCACTTAATATATTCATAAATGCACATCGTATAATGACAAATTGACTCAATATAAGGTCACATCGGCATGATATATTGTCTGGTTGAATCGATATCAGGAGTGTTTCACTTAATATATTGATAAATGCACATCGTATAATGACAGATTGACTCAATATAAGGTCACATCGGCATGATATATTGCCTTGTTGAATCGATATAACGACTGTTTCACTTAATATATTCATAAATGCACATCGTATAATGACAGATTGGCTCAATATAAGGTCACATCGGCATAATATAATGACATTCTCACTTAATATATTGATATATTAACTTCATATATTGACAAAGTGGCTTAATATATTGCTATTTGGGCACAACAAAGTTCATTTTGTACGTATAAGACAGCCAAGGCTTTCCATAGTTTAACGTCAGAATATTCGAGCAGTCATTTTCATCGCGTTGTCTTGAAAAAACTACTATAGTGATGTGTATTAAATCCAATACATTGTTCAAGTATATATCAACGATAATAATACTGAAAAGAATACCAATATAACTTGTAATTTTGTTGAATATTTTTTATAAAGAAAATCGGAAAAGTGTTTTGTATTTACAAAAAGAACGGGTTTAATAATGTTTTACGGTTCTTTCTTCAACAATAAGATCTCTAATTTAGTTGTAATCTTCATTTTTAATTTATAACTTGTAAATAACCTCTATATGTTTTATTACTCTATGTAGGAAACAATGCGATGGCTTAGAATGAGAAAGTCGTAACTACAAAATCGATATTAAGACTAATCAAGAAAAAAACTCTTTACTTATGGTAAATCAAGCTTTTTCAACGTAAGTTTGTTCAGCATGACAAATTCGTATTTTCACGAAAATAGGCTAATAAGAATCGCCTTGTGAAGCAGTCTTCTATATGGGTCGTAAGTAAAGTAATACAAATGTAGTTACAATCTTCTCATTCTATAAGCTAGCGAATGTCATGCAACATGTTATTGATAACTAGTTTGTTTTAATAAATCAATATTGCTTATATTTTTAATTAAAGTGTTCGTATTTGCCCCCCCCCTGATAAGATTTCATTCACAAAACATATGTAATGTTTAACATAAATTATGAATAAAATATAATTTTATGTATATCATACACGTGTGTTTCCATTGTGATGTGTATTAAAATTATGTATCTGTGTGTCAGAACATGCGGACGTTAGTCATGTCCGACGTCATGTTTAGAGCGTAAATTTATAAAAGTTTACAAGCTATAATGCCGATGTAAAATATTGTATTTTTTTAGCATTTATGCTGGGAAACTTATGAAATTCTACATGATAAATCTGTCATGAAAACGGAATATAAATATCAAAATTTTGTTTCAGTATTCATTAAAATCTACTAACACCGTAGTTCAAATAATAATGAATAATTAGAGTCATGGTTCGAATTTTAACATTTTTGAAAAAGTTTACAAAACGACTTACATCCGAATATAACCTCTCACGGACAAAATTAAGTACCCTAGCTATTTGGAATTTTGATAATTTGGTAAAGCATGAAATATTAATGACATAATATAAGCTACTGGGACGCTAACTACGAAAAATACGCCTTTTTCTATTTTGTGACATGCCGGGTGGCAAACGAAGAATGCTTATAAAATCATAAAAATTATAGTTCAGTTATTTTTTAATTAGTGTACACTTTGCATTATGGTCATAACTATAACATGTGGATATGGGAAAAAAGAAAATTGCCGAACATAAAGAAATATTTGTGTATGAAATATTTTTTCGGATTTTACTGTCGCGTCAAAATAATTTGTGACATGTTTTCGTATTTTTATAAAATTGTTGTATTTTCTAAAATTGCGTTTTCTTAACCAAGTTTTCACTACTAGTTTGATGTCATATTAGTTCTCTTAAAGTGTACAAAATATCAATATTTTGCAGGGAAAATGAAAATAACTGGAGGAATTTTTATATAGAAGTCTTATATATTTTACGCAAAAAATGGCAAAGTTACAGAATTTTACAAACTATTTAACAATTACCAACAGCTATGTTTGACGTCTCACGTTCAAATATAATATGCCATCTTGTTCGTTATTCATTTGCGAACACATTTGGTATCTTACCGTAAAACTTGACCTTAAATCGACTTCTTTAAGGTGAAATATCGCACACTGCATCAAGACAAATGTGACGCAGTTACACGACGTTTTTCAACAAAAATCTCAAGAAAAATGCCTATTATAAATTTTCAGGAAGGTGTTCACCTATTTTGAAATTATGGCCGAAAAGTACATTTTAAAAACTACTCCTAGTTAAAATTTGAAAGAAATCCGATAAAAATTAAGCTCTTTACCAATTTTCTTCCAGTGCGCATACCCTAAAATCGTAAAAAGACGGAACATCGTGCGCGACGTCTATGTATTATATTCTATTGCATGTATGTCTTACTACAACGGGGGTTAAAACTTTTAGTTATGTATTTGTGATCAGGCCCGGTGATTATAAACATTGGAGAACGTCTCCATGCTCCAACTCATACTTTGTACTCCAATTGGAGCATTTCTTAGTTACAAAAAATGCTGTAATTTCTTTATTACTGAATGGAAACATACAAAATGGGAGTTCATTTTCTTAATTAGAGCATTTGCTACAAGAATGTGTTGGTTTTGATGCAAAATTCTAAAAAAAGCCTGTTTTTCAAGTTGGAGCATGGAGTAAGGAGTTTGTGTATGAGAATGAGAAATGTTTATAATCACCGGGCCAGAGCTACTGACATTTGATCCAAACTGTGTAGGTACGACCCCGCCTCCAACCGGTTAAGACAGGAATACTTAAAAGTGCTTCACATATCACCAGCAGTCTTTCGGTCGAGACTTTAAAACCGAAGTTCCGTGTATGATGTTTTACATCCAGGACGTAAAAGAACCTTAGATATTTCTGTATCGCCTGTAACCTCCAAAACTGACTGACCTCTTATGTAGACTTTATGCATAATTCGCTGGCTTAGAAGAATGAGATGGTTATAACTACTCAATATTTTGTTTAAACAAGAAAATTCTGTCTTACTCTTACTCTTTACTTGTGGAAAAACAAGCTGTTACAACTTCATTTGGTTAACATGACATGTTTCGAATTTCATTTAAATAGGCCGCTAGAAAGCGCCTTATGATGCAGATTTAAAATATGTGTATGTATCAGTCTTTTAACGTCGCAAGTAGTCGATACGACCTTCTCATTCTAAGCCAGCGAATTATACCTTACCGAAATACTTACATTATTGTGTGTTACATCATTTCGATGGCTTAGAATTAGAAGATTCATACGTATTTAGAATAAGCATCACAAGGCACTTCTTATGAGCCCATTTTCATAAAAATCTGAACTTGTCATGTTGACCAAAATGAAGTTGTAAAAGTTTGTTTTACCGTAAGTAAAGAGTTAATGTCAGACAGTTTTTCCGTGTTTTCTCAAAATATCGATTTGGTAGTTACGACCTTCTAATTCTAAGCCATCGATTTGTCGTGTATTTAAATGTCTTAATCTCTTGTTGCTCTTACTTTTGTATGTCATTAATTACTGCTCGTATCTACTCTACTGTGATGATTTTGTTAAAGCATCTTTCATGTATCTCATCAATCTATATCATGCCACCCGTGTCCTTACTATCATGTATCACACGGTGGGAAATCATTCTCACTGTCCTCTTCCAAAAGGGTCAAAATTAAGAGGCAGTGGGAATTATGTTGAAAAGAAAATTAGAAAAAAAACATCAGTTTGTCCAAGTGAGTTCTTGTTTTTGTTGCTTTCTTTGATATGCTTCATTAACTTTGTGTTTCGTTATTACCTGCTAAGTGCGTTTGACCGATACAAATGACACTTTGCTCGAAGTAGGAAGATAGGTTTTTGTGAATATATCTTTTAACTTGGTTTTACTTATGTTGGTGGTGGCTATATCCATGTGGTGTGTTTGTTGTTCCTTATGCGTAAACATGCCATTCGACCTTGTTGGTGTTCTTTTTGCCTTTATGATTCGCGTTTTTGCTTTCAGTTGTGCCTAGTGAATACCGGTTACCTTATTAGAGTTGGTACTTATCTTTAAATTGTCTTTCCATTTATTTCATGTGTGTGTAATTACGAAAACTGGAAACTTCCGAACTTGGTCATGATGCGTTAAAATGCATAGCATCATATTTAGCAAAGTGAACTCAAAATCAAATACATGTACCCGACAATCTACTTGGCAATGACTTGGGTACTTGTTGTTTAGTACATTCAATGATTGAGTGTACGCCAATTTATTTTATCTGTATTTGTATGATAAAGAAAGCATTGGATACCAAAAACAAGACACACGCACATTTATTTTTCATTATTTTATTGACCTTTATCTTTTTCATTGCATATGGTTAACTAGACTCGCATGCTAAGTCAGTCAATTGTTTTTTAATTGAATGCAAAAGTGCAAAACTATTAACATTTACAACTCTATGGTTTGAAGCAATATTGGCTAATTCAGTTTGATCTACTGCCGGTCCGATACCAACAGATATAACCTCTGCTTTGGCATGAAGAAGCTTTGCTTCTTGTGCTGTGGCAGTTGCGTTACCAGAACGTCCGTCTGTAATAACGATTACGTATTTAGACGAGTTTGTCCTGGCGCCATTACTAGGTGACAAACTCTCAGTACGAACGAAATTAAGTGCACCAGAGGTATTCGTGCCCTGTCCGATGTACTGGATGTTGTCGATGGCTTGTAGCATGTCTTTGCGAGAATGATATTGGTTGAAGAAGAAATCGTTACGTACATCGCTAGAATATGTGACAACACTGAATTGGACACTTTGTGGTCCAATGTGAAATTGGGCCGCGAAGTCATGTACGAAGTCCACCTCGGTTTTGAAATTGTCGGCACCTTCACTATCTGAAGCGTCCAGAACGAATACAATGTCCGCTGGCTTAAGTCCACATGCTGTAACAGAAAATAAAATATATTTCCAAAAATGTTCAAGATGAAATGCCTGGACACATTCTAAGATAATTCATTTTGGTTGATATAGAGGATCTATCACGAGTTGTCAATTGATATAAATATATCAATTGACAACGAGTGATAGATTCTTTATATCATATGACACTAACACGCAAAATACGCATTGATTTATTGGAAAAATCCAATAGTTTATACTACACTTGGTACGTATAACTTTATACGTACTGGTTATACTAACCTGGATACAAGGAAAGTCATGTGATATATCAGCAATAACAGTGACTTCAATAGTACTTATAATTTATTCTCTTATTAATACGGAGGCTAGTTTTGCAACGAATAACTTGACGGACGATGAAAAAACAGGTACTGTACAAGTAAATGGGTGACCTAGTTTCAGCTTTTTAAAATCAGCATAATCTAGCCACAGCCTTAATACGTCAATGGCATAGGTACAGGTGTAACAATGGATGAATGGTCATAATTGGAACATTTGTACAGTATGCTTGTATATGAGATATGGGAGATACTGGTTACATGCTGGACCTTCAAGTTAGTATTCGGAGGAGCTTACCTGCTTTTGTTGTCGTTGGTGGTAAAGTTGTTGTTGTTGTTGTTGTTGTTGTTGTAGTTGTTGTTGTTGTGGTAGGTGGTGTCTTCAAACTTTCTGAAAATAATATCAATTCATTGTTACTTTTAATTGTTCCATTAATATTTTGTAGAACAAAACGAATAAACACCAGCGTGGTTTAAATTCACTCCGTATAATTAAGGATTCGCAGTACTTGCGGAAGGTCAATCTTAATTAATAATGTTATTATCGAAAATTACTACCCGGGTAAGTCCTACCTAAATTAACAACATAACACATATACTTATAATTTGAATACTTAAATTCATTATCGGATGTTCGTATAAAATCAATACTTTGTGGATGTGAAGTTCCCTGGACCATCAGTGTTACGCAATATTACATTAACGTTTTTTATTATATTCTCGGTGTCTTTGTGAACATTCTTTTTGTTATGCTTTCCTCAGTAGAATACTTACTAGCACAAATAGCATCTACGATACTTTGATGAATACTCTCCAGTTGGTTAAAGTTACCAACTCTGAACACGTGGTCATGGTCTGATGCAATCACGTCAAGTTCACGTTGATCTACACTGCTGCCTATACCTATAGCAAACATGTCTACACCATTCCTGAAATAGTGAATTAATGTTTCACCATGCAGTTACTCATAACACTGGGCTATTTTAGTTAGTATAAAGCTACTTCAATGTGTAATTTTGGAACTGACAATGACTTCCTTTGGTATCAGGTACAACTGTCAAAGTAGCACCCTATAAATTTCACTTTTCCCAAAACGAAATACATGCATTTGTGTTGTGTTATATGTCGTTCTCCAAAACGCACATACACTGCACACACCCTTTCTTGATAAGGCTACGGGATACCTCAAGCTTGCAAAATAAGAGCTGACATACGATACTTTCATATTGTAGTAAATCAATTTGACATTTGCAGTGTGGACACACCACGTAGTATGTGACGTAAGTTTGACGAAGCAGGCAAGAAGAAATACGTCAACAAAACGTTAAAACAACCGTTAGTATTTTCTTCTTCGACTGACTTAACGAAATATCCTCGACCAAGACTGAATACAATGCATGTTATATCTATATATATCATGTATACGCGCGCAATTAAAAACGTCTATTTTACAAAAAAGACTGCTACTTACTTTTGTGCCTGTCTAGCTCTACTGCCTGTCATTTCTGGCTCCGTGGATCGTCCATCTGTTAACACAATCATGACCTTATTGGCGTATTGTCTAGCCATACTATGGCCACCGTGGCTATGATGGTGTCCTCTAAGTTCGTCATTGGCCATGTTTATACCCAAATCTGTACGGGTTTCTCCATCCCTGTTATAAGACGACACATTACCGTTATTTACTTAAAAAACAATCATTCACGTGTACTGGAATGGCCGTGGTGACTGTGATGTATTCTTATGTGTACACCTGGAGCAGTTGTCAAAGCATTTTTAGTAGTTTATACATTGTTTGCTTATTGCTAATAAGTTCATAACCACTAAACGCTACGCAGACCAAACTCAAATAGCCAGGTAAAAAATGGGGTTATGTTTTGACAAATCAGCATCATAATCATGAAATTGGGTTTAAATGCTTTGTATGCATGTGTGTGATGTAGTTACAAGGTTTTATTCGGGAATATTTGGCATTCTATATCTTAAATATGAAAGTGAAAGTAGGGTTCGGGCTAACGGACATTGAGTAAATCCGTATGTTTGAGAAAATCTGTTCACAGCGTTTGGCGAACCATTTCTTTCTTAAATGATACATGACCCCCTTCGTTTTTTCATTTTTTTAGGATGCTATTTCTATTGATTCAAATATTTTGAGAGACAAAATGATGACCTTGCTTAGGCTTACCTTGATCACTTTACATTGTGTTAAAGAACAATTCTATTTGGTGGTTTTTGACCTGATGACTAAGCAACTGGCAAACGGGATAGTTTGATTGCTCGAATAAATATGAGTTCCTTCCAATGCATTGCTTTTGTACGATTTCTGTTCAGTTTAACGGCCATTACGAGAACCATGAACAAAGAAATAACATGCATAAATTTAAAAAATGATGTGCAAAAAAATATATATAACGCAACGTTTTAGTACTTTCTAAATAGCAATTGTATTTTCCGTTAGAAGCTTGTTATTTCAGAAACACTTTACTTAAAGAACAAATAGCCTTTTTCAAATTTCGAAATTTGTGAATTTCCAAAAGCAAGCGTGATTTTGCAATATCAACCTTTCAGACGAAGTTTTTCTTATTTTGTTCGAAGAGTGTTACTCTTCAATCGATTTCGTGTGGAGAAAATCCCGGTATATAACGTATTATTCTTCGTTGGAAGTGCTCAGTTATTACAATGTATATGAAAACATGCTTACCACGCGTTGCTTTGTGTACGATTTCATAAGCAGTAAGGGCATTTTAAATGTACCTCATTTAGGTGCGTACACACAGTAAGTTTTGGTGTATACATCTTGACCTATAAGGCAAGATGTACTGTGTAGTTACGTGTAGTACACCTCTACCATACATTTTCTCGAGATGTACACCTTCATTGTTACCAAGTTGTATGAGGGAAATGTATGGACATGATGTACACGTGGTTAAATGTACATTCTCGACTTATACACCCAAACTTACTGTGTGTACGCACATTTACATAACACGTCTAATATAATCGTTAATCGTCCAAAATAAATTTATAATTAACGGCTCCTTAGATTCAAGTATTTGTATGAAAATTGTGTTTGTTAGTGTATACTTACCGGTACGGAATTTTGAGAACATTCTGTGTGAGTGACTCTTCTGTGTGATAGGTACCAAGTGGTATTTCTAAATATCGGTTTGTGGAATACGTTACCACACACGCCTATATCAATGAAATAAATGATTAACATTTCCTACGTACAAATGTATTACATTTTAGGCTGGCGATTTCGCGCCAGACTATTAAAATCCTAAAAAATGAAATCCACTAAGATGAATTTACTCCCGAAACTGACAACACAGAATCAATACACCCAATGCAAATATTTCCTCATCGTTGATCAGTTTTGCAAGATAAGAACATTCAACTTTCCTTGTTTCATTTATTCTGTTCGATTGTAATATTGAAATGGAAGGAAATTGTATGAAATTAAAAGAAAAGGTGTTTAAAGGCGTTGATAATTATTACTACGCGTTCGTATACTACGCGTTACGAACGCGATATAGCGCGCGCATAAATGATTTTATTATGCTAAATTATTTAGGTCAGTATTCTCCAACGAGATCGTTTTTTTTTTGAGTCCAGCACTTACCTCTCTTTCGACTTAGAAAACCACTTGATGTTATATTACTTGAAAAGCTATTGTTCCTTAGCAGTTCGCCAGCCTGTCAGTACTTTCAGTACTTTGATTGTATATTGTAATGGTTTAAGCTAAACCACTCGACGAGTAATTAAGCGTATATTGAGTCGATTGTTGGATACTGCGAACCCTATGTATTCTGTCCCTCGTCCCATATAACAAACTAGTTGGAAACAAATTAATCTATAAAATATCCGTTGTGTTTGACGTGTGTTCCACTAAACTCCCCTTTTATTAGTCAAACTTAGTAAACTCACATTTTTTAGTTTTGCAACACATCACCACCAACCCATTAAAGTGAAACACAAAACATGTACACCAATGACTACAGATACGATATGATTTGGAATGAACATGTAGTACACCATACGAGTATTTATAATTATTTAAAATCACATTACATTGTAAATGCAAATTGGCTATAAATCTACAAGCAAATATGAAATTACCTGTGTATGTGTGTTGCCGTCATATATGAATTCGTTAGCAACAAGATTCACAAAGTCTAATTGATGATGAAAGTTGCTTGCACCTTCGCTTCCAGAGGAGTCCAACACAAAGCATATATCTGACATGTCATTGCATACTGAAAAGAATCACAACCATACAATGTATTAAAATATGTAATATGATATTGTTCATGCAAGGGGAAACATACATGCGTTTTAGAATGAAGACAAAGGTCTATTTGAAATGCACAATGACGTCATTATTGACTCAACGAAACTAACGACATGGGAGCAGCACAAATAAAGGAAACAAGGTAATGTGCTTTGCCGAGCGTTTAATATATATTTAGAGAGTACTAGTGATACTAGTATAACATTATGATATGTACATATATTAGTTAGAGCAGATAATGAACAATAATTCGATGGCTTAGAACCAGAAGGTCGTAACTCCTACTTACGACCTTATATGACTCATACATACTGTAAAATCATTTAATTTCGTTGGGACGAAATTTCGTGGTTTTGGTAAAAAAGACTATTTCGTTGGCACTTGAATTCGTGGATTTTGCATTTCAGGTAACAAAACAAGGGTCAAAATCAATGTTCGTTGGGATTAAAGTTCGTGGTTTAAGTGAACCACGAAATCCACGAAATTTAATCCCCCACGAAAATTAATGATTTTACAGTATTTGAAATCTGCTTCACAAGGCGCTTCTTATGAGCCTATTTTCATGAAACTCTGAAATTGTCATGTTGACCAAAATGAAGTTTTAAAAACGTGTTTCCCCATAGGTAAAGAGTAAATTACAGACAGTTTTCTCTTGTTTTGTAGTTACGACCTTCTGGTTCTAAGCCAGCGAATTATAAACAACAAAATATTCGCTAAAGGCATATTACTGGGGAGGAGTAGCATGAAAAAGACCCGAGTATTATAATGTTCAACTTTTACAGGACTTCTACTTTTCTACTTCACGTTTTACCATTTACAAAATTTAATGTACTAGCACTTTAAATACGAGGAAAGTTGTGTGTATTTGAATGAACGTACCATTGCAGGTTTCTGATGTTAAGTCAGTTTCTATTGTATTTAGAACATCGAATCCGCTGACTTGGAATGTGTGGTTTTTGTCACTGGCAATGGCCCTAAGTTCATCCGGGTTCACACGTGATCCGATACCGATTGACATGACTGTCACTTTTGGGTCCCTCTGTAATGACGAATAAATCGAATAAGTATTAAACATACAAACAATTCAAAGGCGTTAGTAAATACAAAATGTACATACATGACACATTTAGTCATCAAAAAGGATCTTTGTACAGTTTGTGATCCACGCAGTCGCTACTCTACTATCATTAAACAACGATTACATATGTAAGATAATAAAAAACACAATATTGAACTGTGCACATAGAGGCAAGCAATGGCGAACATACATAAAATATCATACCATCTAATTATAGTCCACTACATAAATACTAATAACACTCGTACTGTAGTAATACATAATCAGTAATACCTACTATATCATTTCCTGAGAGACGAGAGGTGTTCGAAAAGTTTTGGGACAAGTACCTTAATACTTTATTTTTGATATCTTTTCAAGAAAGTTTCTACAATTGTGGTTACGTATTTCATTTATTGATAAAACATAGTATTCCATACATACAATTTTACCGTAGTGTGGTAACTCAATGTCTTAATACATTGTCAATATTTAAGAAGCTATGGGTTAAGACATGGTGTGGGATCTATGGACAGTGTATGTAATTCAGTAAATACCTTTAGAGCGGTAGCTGCAGCAACGGTCTTTTCCGGTTCCAACGACTCACCGTCAGTTAATACGATAACTATCTTAGATACATCCCTATCGCCACCATGTGAGTGTGACAGTGTCTGTGTTCTAACAAAGTCAAGAGCTGAAAGACAAACATAAACATAGTTAATATCATCCAATAGAGAATGGGCATTTACCCTTAATTCCTTTTATTATAGTACTCTAGCAGTTGGGTTTATATAAATAAACAGACCTAAAGCTTACGATAGTTTCATGTGTGGTTTTGGGGTGTCTTCATACTTTGTTTTAAGGAGAGAAAAGAAAGGAGAGAGTCCTGTGATTTTTATTTCTTATTTATAACATGACACATTTCCGATAAAACTAATACTGTAACGCAATGCCAAATTCATTAAATCTAAAGCCAGTCAGAAACGGCAGCATTGCCTAGTCACCAAATGATCAGAATTATTACTATATTCTATTATTGGGACTTTTTGCCCCTCATACATCAAACGTCGTTTTCTAGAACAATGGCCTCCCCATTCTTTAATACTAAGGTAAAAACCATTAACAACACTGGTAATGCGTATGTTGGTAAGATGTCAATATCGAAACGGACTCCGATAAGAAGTTGAACCTGTGAACTCATCCACACGAAATATGCCAAAATAAGCATTTGTCTACACGAACTCTTCGTACACTTTTAAGGTTAGCATTACAGTGTACTTTTATTTCTTATGTCGTATTACAATCTCTATGTACGCTTTAACTGGGACATGTTTATGACGTTATCAATGAGTATGTACAACTGATACACACCAGTACAAATGTTATAGAAACATATAAAGTTCAAACATTTAAATAATGACAAAGTCATGTCATTTACTGATGATGTCCTAAACACCATTATAATCAGTTGTATAACCATGTCGACAGAGTGCTTGTACCACTTAAACCATTGACGAAATATTGTTTCGATATGAAAGTATAGTTTGGCCGAGTAGCATAAACTATTTTATCACACACGGAAATGGCATCGGACAAAACATCGACGTTTGTGCCGCTCATGCAAGTTTGTTTAAAGGTTACGACGGAAAATACCAAGATGTACATGCACCTAACTTGAAACAGATCGTAATTAATGTTTGCACGAGGAATTCGTACTTTTACCAACCTGTGTTAGGGTCAAGCCAATGACCTATATGGTCAATATGTAGTTAATACGTTCGTCCTAATTATTATGGCCTAGCTATGCCCTTATCTGTAGAGATACATGGCCTTAGTACATGGAACTTTACCAACATTATTAGATCTTTGAAAGCCAAGTCCAAAAATAGTGACTTTTAAGAGAAATTTAAGAGACATGTATACAAACGATCAATAAAACTATGTCATACATGAGCCGACAAAGGCACATCTGTTATATTTTTAAACTCAGTATCCAGGGTTGGCAATCAAATGTGGCGCGTTAAATGTATGGAAAAAACAGATATAACACTAGGACCGGGTAGCCAGTTCTCAACAGGACCTGTCAACAACAGAAAACAGACATTTTAGGAAAATTTATAAATATTTTAATATGTTTATAATATTACATAAATGTAAATGCATTTTTAAAAGAATTCAATTGAAAGAACAAAAAGAAAGCCGAACTTATACAGAACGCAAACAAACTGCACCATGCAAAGCACAAAACTTAACATGGTATGATGTAGACATGAATAATTTTAAGTAACTTACCTAAGTGAGTGTTAGTTTCACCATCCGGGTAGTTAGCATGATTGATGTGATTAAGTACAGTCACGTTGTCAGTATATTGGTTTAAGAAGAACTCATTCTTAACACGTGTACCGAACAAGACCAGAGCAACACGTGTATTGTTGGGTCCAATTTCAAACTGCTGCGTGAAGTTGGATACGAAGTTTAGCTGACTTTGGAAGTTCTTCACCCCCTCACTCCCAGACCCATCCAATACAAAGATGATATCAGCTGGCTTGAACGGACAGGCTACAAAATGTTAAAATAGTCATTTAAAATTCACATGCAATAAGTAATGACTTATGGATATTAATCGACACATTTATTCCTTAGATGAACCAGTACTCAAACTCCATACTCCATTCTCCAACTTGGAAAATAGCTGTTTTTAGAATTGTGCGTCAAAACCAATACGAACTTGTAGCAAAGGATCTAACTAAGAAAATGAAGACCAATTTCATAGGTTTCTATTCAGTAATAAATAAGTTACAGCAGGTTTTGTAACTAATACATGCTCCAATTGCTGTACGGAGTATGGGGTACGCTCTCCAATGTTTATAATCACCGGGCCAGGTCCTTCTCTCTACAAATATTGAGTTAATTAGATAAGGTGAGTAATAGTAAGAAAAGCATTACTAATGAAACAATATGCAATGTTAAAATTCTTACTTTTATTAACACTAATTTATAATATTTTAGTTCACATGCAAACATTCGTCCTGTAGGCGAAACGTTCCATGGAGTCCCACAGCTTTACGCTTCACAGTATTCACCATTTAATATATATTGCTGTCGAATTTTGTATTTAAATAGCAGTATGTCCCATTTAAGTATTTACCACGAGTCAGAATTTGTGAAAAGATGAACTTCATACCTTTGTCTATGCTATGCACAAACCCTAATATCGCCAATACTATAAATGCTTTTAGGAATGCCATTGTTCTTGGCACTTTAATAGCCCCAGATACACTAATTCATTGATAGTCTTTATTAACACTTTATATACGAGATGTGACGACGTCACTCGCTCTATTTGTCACGTTAGAAGAGATAAGACATTATAGAAGGCACGCTAAGCTACACATAGTTCAGCTTTAGTTGGTGAGTGTACTAAGATGCTTCAAAACCAGAGCGAGCTACGTGAAATCACACAGGTCATTTAGTAGAAGTCGCCAAAAGTAGAAGTTCGTGTTTTCGGTTGCTAAATGTGAGTGAAACTTAAGGGAAACAATTTTCACATCGGAGTTTCGTATGATATAGTATATTCACAAATTACAATGCTATATCAAAATCTAAAACGAAATGTTATTAGGTGCAATGACCCCGATGTCCCAAGTAGCTCAATGAGAACATTCCGCTAACTGACATTTTGTTCGTTTGAGGTTTTAGATAAGAAAACTTAGCTTTATAACTACTCACAGTGCATCTGAGATATCAATTTTGAGTTTAACCAAGCATACATGACCAAATGATTTGCGATAAAAAGTAAGTGATTGTTGGACACGGAATACAACAGAGATAACATAATTACACACGGAACACAACCACACAGCACTATACCCCACACACATCTAAACGAGGAAATGGAACAATACTGTTGCAAAGCTGAAGGAACTAGTGTCAATTACCGCAAATAAAACAAACGTCATTTTGTACTACATTAGTTCCCCGTGTCTCTGGGTAGGAAGGTTACTTAACCTTGGAATAACAGTTAATTAATTAATTTTGCAATTAGGAAATTATTGAAATTAATCAAGACTAATGTAAGTGTACTATAATTATGCTTAGAAATATTGCAACCCTCTAAGGGATCGTTGACACCACGGAACCACTTGTCATGATATTCTGTCATGGCATGTTGATCACTACGACACTTACTTAATTGCCGAGTATAACCTTTATTTACCAGCCAGCTATATACAGTTTGAACATGGCGGACAAATGAGTACATCAACTCAAATTTGAAACGGGTCGTCTAACAGAATTTGTATTGGTGCTCGAGACAAACCCAATTGTGGTAAAGGATGAATTCCAAAACGTTAAAACTTTGATTAATAATAAATGAACCTTCAAACTTAGCAAATAAGATAATGAAGAATGTTCATGATGGTTAAATAACACGACATTCAGAAATATACTAAAGGACTTGTGAAATATACAATTCTGTAAGTGTCTACTTACCATGTTTTATTAGGTACTACGTTTAATGTATTCTCGAATTCTAAATTCTACCTAGCAAAAAACACGCATGATACATTCATAATTAAATAACACAAAGACGACACGTGAATTTTTCAATAGCACAATTTCTACGGAGTTGCAGCATTGCCAATATCTATCAAATCACCATCGTATGGATTTTCCGGCTGTTTCAGCTTCTAACTATTTCAAAACACACCGGAACCAAATAATGCCTAGATGAGCATTATTCAATAACTGAACTGGGGCAGATGCGCAACATTGTCACTATTTATGCAATGACCCTTTGATGGACCCTCTGATCATTTCTTCCACATGATCTTGTGTTAAAATCATAATGCATCTCAGCTCATAAACATGTACCATGGATAGGTTAAAATTGGCCATTGTACTGCCTCTAAGAAGTATTTGCAACAACAATAGATACTATCATTTACAGGTTCTGGTGCTCGGCACTTTGGGAATTAGGATAACATCAATTGATGCAAGATAAAGTATGTTGGACATGAGCATGGTTAATTGAGACAATGCAGAATTTGCTACCATTTTATGATTCTGTCGGTGTATGCGTTTACATCAACAGTTAGTACCTTAGGTTCGTTTCGTGGAGAGAGAGAGAGAGACTCATCCTGGTCACCACTCTTAATTTGAAAGAATTCCTACTGAAATCTTACTGCTCCACGAATGGACACAATATAACAAAGAAGACGTATTGCTAACTTAATGCGGTATATCACAGGTACGTCTGAAGTGTAATATTTCACGCGTTTATCAATGAGGGCAAACATGATGATATCGTTTAACAGAACTGTCAGAGATATCAAATACACAAAATTTAGTCATTGTTCATATCTATATCTAGATAAGACTATTTCCTGTGTCTGCTACAACACATCAATTGTTAAAAAGGACTGATATTCCAGTATTAAAAAAGCGTCTTAAAAATATATTTTTAGAATTTTCTTTAAAATATCTATATCAGCTTTAATGACCAAAATAAATCAAAATTGTCTGTATGTTGCATATATTTAAAGCATTGTGTAAATATCGCCAATAACCAATAAGGAAACATTGCATGGAAAATATACGCATGTTTTAACATACGACAAACATTTCAGTTTTCGACTAAAAACAGTATTGGTAAAATCAGACAAGGGAGGTTACACTCAACCTAACCAGCCAAGCACAGAAACCAGAAATACCACAACACAACTACACTGAGAAATGCCCACACATAAGCCAAAGAAACAATTAAAAGTTCAAGTCCCCGCCGAAAAAATGCAGATTGACCCAATTTCAGAAAGACGTTATAAAAAGCTGTTATTGCAGGAGACCTTATGAAACGTAGCCAAGACACAACGAAGCTCATGAAGGCCCCGCTGCATTGCGACCCAACCGCACAAATTCATGCCAAAACGGCGACCAAATGAGGCATAACCACCCCGTGACCTAGTTTAAGACACCAAGGACAGTGACCTAAAGAGGCACAACTACGACTTGAGCTAGTTTAAAATAAAGGACAAGAGAGAGGATTGAGGCGGGAAATGACATTACAATGTACATATTTCTAGACTAGATGCATGTTGCTCCAGAATATACCAACGAGGTGACCATGCGACCAAACGAGGCATTACCGCATAGTGACCTACTGTAAAAAGTTCCTCTACCAGCAAAAGGGGCAAACCGCAACAATAAAAGAGGGGAATATTATAGCCTACTAGTATATCTACACTTGTAGACGTTTTAAGACTACTGATAAACAATTGAAAGGTAGTGGCACACGCACGGAATAGTAAAATCCAGATATAACTACATTTATGCACTACGCAAACTATGAAAAAGTTTACTTTGATATGTATTGCACCTTTGATAAGATGCATCAATTGAATTTTCAGAACGCATAAATTGCATATGCACTTTTGTTAATGAAAACATATCAATATGTTGATAAATTAGCTTATCCCTACGTTGTTTTAACGCGTGCCTTGACACTGCAATGGTGAGAATGCACACCGGCGAAAAGTCATAATGCTATTCTTGCCACACGAGCCATTGTTGGTCGTCTTATCAGATTAGTTGGAAAAAACTGCATTATGACACAAATATGCTTAGTACATCTAGAAACGCAACGTTTTCATCCTTGAGTTTTTCAAATGGGAGGTTTCACTTAGACTAAACTCTCATTAACCGACAAAGTTTCCTCTGGAGACACTCTACTAGCACTTTGACACATTTGTTCACATCTGATTCATACACTTCTAAACAACTCGTTGGACGTTATGAATATGTAAGCACTAATCAATCAATAATTAATCAATATGTAAACTTTTCACTTAGAACAACGATTCTGAAAAAAAGTTGGATTTTACCAATTTGTGTTTAGTTACTTTTTAGCCGCATTATACACAAGCACTGTTCAATCGCATCGATAGCACTCTGCGAAAACTATTTTACAGTTACATTGTTCATGGCATAAAATATTATTAAGTAAATATAGTTAGCTTGTCAATCAAAAAAGTGTGAGAAAGTGTTGACAGTAACCCCAGTGTTGCGTTTCTAGATGTACTCAGTTTATGTTAATGTGTAGCAGCAGATTACATTGTAAACAAGAAAAATGTTTGATGCAAGGCATCAAACGGAAGCCGTAATGTTTTGGTGTACAATCTGACAGGACGAAACTCAAGGAGTGGTGTTCCAAACCAAAACTGTAAATGTGTCTGAACAACACGGATAGCCCTGCTTTTGTTTTGTCACTGAAGACAAGTCATTGTCATACGGTCAAATATTAAAATGAACTGAGCTTACAATACAATACAAGAAATCGTTTGTTTTCGACATTGTACATGTATATTTGATTCCAATCTCTCGTTATATAACAGTCAACTGGTAGGGTGTTTTATGACTCTATAAATACACACTGATAGTGATCTCCTGCTGATGTCTTAGTGGCCTCTTGCTGATAACATGCTGGTTCACCGGTAAGGCAATAAAGAAAGGCGATAATCCGAAAATACAATATGCTCGAGATATAGTAAATCTAGTACGATCTATATGTTACTTAATTCACTAAATATGAAGACGACCCCTCACCTAACTTAACGTTATTAATTGTTAAATTCAAGATTACGTGTATTATGTAACATTAATTAGACAGCAAACGAAAGCAAAATAGAAAATACTTTTAATTCCCGTTTGTTTTCGGCATTCTATATGTTGCTATTTGACTACAATCATAGAACGTCTTGTTTGGTTTCGGTATTAAATACAATTTAAAATCAGCTGTGTAACAAAATACTTGAATAGAAGTATCAATTTCGTATATGGCCATTTGAAATTTGAAAAGTGATTTATGTTTCAATATTAAAAATTGATTGAAAACACAGTTTGATGCGAGTTATCGTTTGTTTTCGGCATCCTTTATTTATTAAGTTGTTTCGACTTTGTGGCACGAGCCCTTTCATTCGAAATCCGAGACAATAGGGCTAATTTATTATTATAATGTAATTGATTTATGCACGTGTGACAAAAATGAATTAAAAATTAATTATTAGACTTGTGAAGTCTGACAGTCAAAAGTTCACATACGACAGTCGTATTTTATCATACACCTAGATTTAACAAGAAAAGACAAACTGACATTAACGCTTTATTGGAACTTTGGCACTTTGTGCATATATGAGCCCATATCCTTTTAAACCAAGAGTGTTGCTTTACTATCCTTTAACTACGACCTTAAAATAGCAAACTCTGAACCAAACGTTAAAAATAAAATAATCAAATAAAAATTCTATGAAAGCATGAACGGTAACATTTTTAACGAAGACGACGTTCGGGAACAGGGGAGTAACTCTAATGTCGATCGTGGCGGTATTTTAGAAAAAACTCAAATTAAACGATTATTAATTGAACGAATACCAAGATTTTGCACACAGGTCTTATATTTATAATACTTTATCTATTAAAGTTTAAAATAAGAACAAAAACCGCAACATAAAAGAAAATACCATTTGTTTTCGGCAATTCTGATTTGTTTTCGGTTGTTCAGTAATACCGCCTAGCGAATAGCGATTCTCACGACGTGCAAATATTATGGACACGCCGGTTCGAAAGGGTACTGGGCCGAGTCTTGTCGAAAAAACTTGCTAGTTTACGTTTATTTAGCCATCACTGGTCATTATAATGCGTAATATAGTTTATCAACCCCATATTGTTAGTTAAATACAAGTATGTGGGTAAAAAAGTTAATATTTGGGTACATTTGGGTAAGTTTTGGGTATATTTGGGTGTTTCGTGCCGCCGCCTAGACTGGTACCACGTATCAAAATAGTGTTGACGTATACAGAAAATGAGACACGTGGTACCAGTCTCATGATACCCGATTCATGCGGTATAGCTAAATACCGAACAGGTAAACATAAACCAATTACCGAACAGAGGTTCTGTTCGTACGTCGGTTATAGTGAAAACATAATTAATTAAGTCAAAATCCGTATATTCTGTATATCATTTTTTACATAATTGTAGTTTACATTAGTTTTACTGACTATCTGTGTTTAAAATAAGTATTATTGCTTATGTTCGGTATTTGATTTATGTTCAGCAGTTCGGTATTTGGCTATACCCCTTCAAATTGGGAGAAGTGATTTAGAAACTTTGAGGAGTTGCTATTATAAACTTATTTTAGTAAATATTTATATAAAAAATGGAGTCGTGCAAAAAATAATATTAGTAATATTTTTTTAACTGTTGATTACATGTTTTTGTATCATTTTTGTGCATTTTAGTGAAATTTTCTTCATATTTTCTTCAAAATTATTTCTCCCCAAATTGAGCAACATCTACATGTGAGAAGTTCACATTGCATTCCAAGAAGGAAGCCGCTTATCGCGGCTTCCTAATAATATTGTAATAGATGCTAACGTTTTATTCATCGGTTATGTTTATACTATTAGTTATTGTAAGGCGGACAAGAATATTGATTGATTGACCTTTATCAAAGTTTGAGCAGTAAATACCGACTACAAAGTGGCAGAAACATGCTTCTGTTATTAAGAAAATTACAGATAAACGCATTACCGACTTACAGTAGATTTTATCCAGAACTTACACTCTCAGTATATAGTTGTCCTTTGAGATATCATGTCAAACATCGTTACTGATGATTACTGTGGTATGCATCTCTAGTACAGGTGTACATCATCCTAAGGGATACGGTTAAATCAATTACTCGTATTGTGTATGTGGGACTTGACCTAATGTTAGTATGCATGGGTACATCGTACATTGTTTGGTGAACTTGAGTGTTAATACTTAGAGCACTAGTGAATACTAGTATGGCATGTGTGTTTTACAGTGATATTATATAAATCATGGAATGAAATAGAAAATCTAGGAATGAAACCGAAAATTATGTAGTGATAAATATATGAAAACGAAGATAAATGTGAAGATGGCGAGCTAATCATTTCTGTGTTTCTGACGATATCGGCCGGAAATTCTCGAATAAGTAAGTACTAACGTATTGTAGTAAGAATTATTTAAATTTACATAATTCAAAATCAGCTCACTTTGCTCAATAGGTTTTTATTTTATCTTATGCAAGAGTATTATATGCAATATAAATCTACTATCCGATTTTGTTTGCAAATATAAAGATACTGTCCTCTTAAAAGGCGTTTTAATTTTTGATATTTTGTTAAATGTTAATTTAAAAGTGACACGCTTTTTTATCAATAAGGCTGTAGACTATTTTCATCTTATATACCACATCAAAATTTCTTTAACGTATTATTATACCTATTTCACTATTAAATTTAACCCATTATTAAGTGTGACGTCGAATTTTAAAATACATTAACAAGACATATCTAGTGGTATTTACACCTGAAAACCAGGGGCGCTACGAATTTAAATTTTGATTTAATCCAAACATGCAAATAATGGATACGCATTTATGAAGGCAAACACTTGAGTTTTTGTACGTAATTTAAAATTACGATGTTCACGCCGAGAAGAAAGAAGCCCATATTTAAATACCGTGTCATCGCACAAACCTTTTTGAAAACTATAAATCCATGTAATCTATCTTATAACTTTAGCATTAAATCGTTTCTGTTTTGTAGCCTTTAAGTTTATTAAACTTATTAAAACGGTTGTAATCTATACAATACAATGTCAATAATATAGGGATTTGGTCTATCTAGTTACCATTATGTGTATTTTATATCATGCAATAATTTTATAATCTGACTGTTTTATGTCGATATTAAAATCTTAGTATAGAGAATAATCCAGCAGCGGACACACATTGAATTCAGTGTATGTTTTTTACCATATTGATTCCATTTGGAATTTACATCAAGGTAAGAAAACAATGTTATTTCAGAATCTTCAGTTCAAAACCTTCAAACTATGTTGACCTTTAGTACACCCTCAAATTGAAATGATTGACAATTAGACAAATGTTTACGAATGAAAAAGTTAAATTCCTATATATTCGATAATTACTAGTATGCCGTTTCTGCTGTTTGTTTCATGAATTGAATGCTCGCTTTATCGGGGTATATAGTAATGCCAATGTGTTAAGTTTCCATCTAACATGGCATCCAGTCGGCCAAAACATCGTATACCTATATATAGTGATTTACTTCAACTGTTCTTTAAGCAACTGAAACATAAATTAATTAAAATTTGACCGTAAGTTTACGACTTCCGTAAAAGCTTTGATAAAACGGTACCCTGAAACACAAATTTTATTTAATGGTAGTAAACAGAACAATTATAACAAAATATCGTCCGAATCTCCGTAACTATTATGGTTATAAAGACTTGCACCTTTACACAAATCGATGGCTTAGAACAAGAATGTCGTAACTACCAAATCGATATATTGAGAAAACAAGAGAACTTACGACCTTCTAATTCTAAGCCTTCGAAATGACTGCATACAACTAAATGCAAAATAAATACGCATCCAAATGAATACAAAGACGGTTAGGCATTTATTGCAACACATTAGGAGTCATATTACGCAAGCATATGTTTAGCATTTTGCACCATACCGAGAATTTTGTTTTGGTAAAATCCTATTTGAATTGTCAATATTTCTTCGTATCTAAAGTACACCCTATCGAGTTACAGCTCCTTGTTGAAACCTTAAAGCATCTTTTCAATTACTACACGATACTTAGTTCCTTAACCCCATTCATATACGTATATCTAATCGTTTTAGATTTTAGACTAATGATGTAGCCATACTTATGACTTATTCTGCATGAAATTCATAGTTCACAGTGTGTCATTCATTGAAGGATATATATAATTATGTGCATGCTTGAACTGTCCGGGGATGTGGATGGTTTGTTCTATGTCTAACTCTGACTTGCGTTGGTGTCTAGGTGGTGTCAACGTCTCTGTGCGGCTTTTGGATTGCCAGTGCATTTCACCATTCCTCGCAGTTTATATTTGACCGTACTTAGTTCATTATGTGACTCGGTCAATGGTGTTAAGGATAACGTTTATGATGACAAAATGGTAAATGACTGAATTTAAATGACTTAATTGATGTTCGTGAAAAGCGTACGCGTTCCTCATTATTCTGCGGTTTTGTCGTTATACACGCGTCTGTGAATACCTTGGTCAACTAGATTAGATTGTAAGCTATTAACCAACCCGGTAATCCGGGTTCCATTCCAAGACTGGTCTGGTTATATTCGTGCAGCATTTCCCAACTCTCACCAGATCATGTAATCTAAATGAATATTGCAATCACAAACAATACTGTATGGTACCGTAACTCGATTTTATTAATAAGCAAAAATAATTAGAATTGGATCCGACGGTATCAGTTATGAGTTTCTGGGATAGTAACTTTATAAAGGCAAACTGTATCATTATATATAATACAGTATTAGTTAATTATCCCTTTTGTTATCAGGATTTAAGCGTGATTAATTGATAAAAATAGATAGATTGTCAATTGTAAAACGTGTACTCCGGTAACGGTCCGTGTCTGTTTTGTTTGATCAGTGTTGCATCTTGACGAAATCATAACGCATATAGCATGGCAACACTGCACCGGTGATACTTACTTACGTATTTTCTTATATCTAACGTACCCAATTATTATCGTTTACGCTCCTTCGTACCCAATCCGGTTCGTATTTGCATTGGTGTTTTCATTTATACTACATAAACATAGGGTTATGTGATTTGCATTTTATAGATTTCAAGTTGCTTTCTATCTTTACCAGATGTCCTACCATCGCCTATCCGTTTTCTTAAGTATAGTGTTACGTCATGGAATTGACTTTCACTTTGGTTAATAGTTAGTGACGACTAACGAGAGTCAGTTTAATGTTACCGCATACTTATTACCCAACCCACATTTTACACATTCAAGAAAGAAAACGATTAACAATATGACCAATGTGCACTTTCATTACTAGTATCTATTAAATTATTTACATTTTTCTGCACTCATTGTAACTAAATGTCATATTTTGAATAGGTAGCGCGGTTATCCTACAAAGGCTTTTCATGCTAATTTATAAGTTAAATGCGTTTCAAGTCTTAACTAGGATGTAGGCCATTTCCATCTTATATTCCGTACCACTGTTTCTTTAACGTACACACATAGTTGGTAATTACCATTTACCCACTTTTAATTATTACGTCGAATGCTAAATAATGTAGATAGTTTAACTAGACAAAGCCTTGGTGGTATTCACTTTTAAAACCCAAGTGCGCTCCGAATAAATGTAAAGAATTATCCAAAGAATGGATGCGCATTTATGTCGATAAACACTTGATTTTAAGTAGGTAATTTGAAATCACAATATTCACATGGGGAATAAAGAAGCCAATATTTAAGCACCGATACCATCATATATGGAAGTTAGAAATTATGAATTCGTGAAATATTAATCACGTATCGCATCAATTTAATATTGTGAAACTTTTTAAATTCTGTTTTGTAGCATTTTAGTGGTACTTTTGAACTTATTAACATTTCAATTATCTGTATAATACAATATCAATAGGGATTTGATCTATTTGGTTGCCATTCCGTGGATTTTATATTATGAAATAAGCTTATTATCTGACAGTATTTAGTTAGATATTGAAATTTTAGTATATTGAACAACCCATCATAACTATACATTGTATTAAAATAATATATTTTATGCTATTGTGATTTTGGATTTTATACCAAGGTAAGAAAATTATGTTTTAGAACAAAAACAAACAGTTCGCCTAACTGCAATGTATTTTATGCTTGTACAATATACAATTGACTGAAAGCTAGATTGTCAAACATTTACGAAAAATGATGACTAAACATTAATATGTTTATTTTTTTGTTAGTTGTTTAATGCACTATTCATGAAATGCAATTTATCGAGGTACATGTATATAATGATGGCAATGTATAAACTTTAGTCACAAATGGGTGGTGTAGTCAGTGGTCAAAAGATATGGGAAAAATCACGAACTTTTATTTAAGTCCCGTTTGCACATAACCAAAATATCGAGAGTACGTAAACAACCCGAGCCATTATCTTCGAAAGTACGTGTTTTGTTCTGTTTGAAGCATTTATGTTAAAACGTACCACTAAAATGCTAAAAACAGAAGCATATAGCATTCCAAACCCGAGAAAACTCGAACTACAGATAGGCGGAATTGTTTTAATGCAATATCTACTCCTCATATTACGTGAGTAAGGAATCACGTATCGGACATCGAAAGCAATAGTCAACAGAAAGAGCAGAGCAAAAAATGAACACAAGAAAACAATGAATTACAAGTTACACTAAGACAAACTTAAAAATGAAAATAAAAATATATAATTTTACTCTGCATACAGGATTTGCAAGGGTTGCAAATAGAACTATTATTATAACAAGATCACTTCTAAATCTCCAATAGCATTATGGTTATCTATTTATAAATGCTTCTCTTGTATACGAATTCGTCATAAGACAATGTAAAAAATCACTTAGGTGTTTATGTAGCAATGTTACATATTTGTATCAGGAGTCGAATTACACAAGTAGGCTTACATTTTAACATTTGGTCTGCTTTGGTTAGAGCTTACCGAAATTGTCAAAACTTGTGTATCTACAGTTAACATTATCATACTACGGCTACGTGATGAAACATTTTAGTATACGTTATTATACGATACTTAACAACTTAAATGATGTTTTCATTTCCGTGCATATATATTCGTTTAAGGCATTGGCAAACATTGAACCCCTTACTAATTCACGACGCACCTGACACGAAGTCTTACACATATTATATATTTGATCATATCAACCGTCAACAATATGGTTCGGTCAATATTCTTTCGGATCACTTTCCTGATGACCGAATTGTAAATGAATCACCTAACGTTCTTCCATAGCCCGTCATGCTTTTGCAAAACCGGAGTATAATGTACTAGTCATAATTGAGAAAATGGTTATTAAAACATGCGTCCGTTTATGTCGTTCAGTTACCCAGAAAACCCGGATTTAATTCCTAGACTTAGCTGGTTATATATTCGTTCTGCATATCTCCGCTTTCACCAGTCATGTTTTCGACATTAACACTCGTATTGCAATCATAAACAATGCTGGTTGGCATGTAACCCGATTTTCTAGACAAACAAAATAATGAAATTAAGTCATCGACTTTGATATGGATATGTAGGATAGTCACGTAATATAACCTGCACCTCTTATATATCATAATACAGACATCAGTTAAGTATCTTTATTGGTAGCAGGATTTAAGCGGGTGTAATTTATGTGTTGGGCACTGGAATGTATGGTTGCTGGGCATGGTTCTGTTTGTGCCTTTCGAGATCAGACTGCTTTTGTTGAGTACTGTCTACCCTGTCCGAGATTCAATTTCGTTTCAATATTGCATCGTAGGAATAGATTTGTTTGTTACATAACAATCCTGATACAATAGTGCGACGGGCGACGCAGTAATTTGTTAGAGTTCAATTTCAGTGTAACATTGCTATACAATTACAGAAACGCATTTGTATGCATACAGATATTTATAACACATGACAGCTGTAAGGGTAATACATTATGGCAAGTGTAAAGACGTATGTTAAGCTTCTAGCACTATTCCACTTCACATTGCTAAAACATTGCGATAATTGTTACTTCTATGTACAGTAGCACGTTCATCATTATCGTTTTAATTTATACTTGCAATAGGCTATACCTTTAATTCTTCAAGTTATCTAATGATTTCATTATGGTATTTCCTCTATCTTTAAAATTATGTCGTATAGCACGACCTTAATTCTAATTATTCAACGCAATGAGGCATTTGAGCGTACTTCGAACCAAATCGTATGTTTTAAGCATTGGATCTGGACTCTTCTGCATACTAGTAATTTCATTGAATCAATATGCATTTGAAAAGTGTACACACTTCAACTTTCGACGTATAGAGAATATTGTTAGGGTTTATGGTGGAGGATATCAATGGTGATCTTAGAGATAGCATTGACGAACGTCACATAAAACGGTGTTTCTATTCTATTTCACCGCTTGATACAACCCTCGAGGAAACACATTGTCAATTAGCTTTTTTATTATTGTAGTTAGTGTAGTCTTGTTTAGAGAATCTTGAACCATGATGGTTATTGTAAAGTTTATCAACACTAGACTCTCAGTGGTTTGATATTATATAGTATGTAGGTGCTGATTGTCTGACTTTCTGAATACATGACCAGCCACTTACAGCATCTATTCGTCTAAAGCATACATCATTATTGTTTATTATGATACTAATAACGTTATTCATAACATATTGAATAGTTAGTAGTAATAAGCTCTGATGTATGACCTTTACTGTAAAATGCAGGTATGTTTTCATTACATCTGAATATGCCAATGTGTTACAGCAGATTATAAATGTTATTGCAATAGGTGCTACAGTTTTATTCATCGGTTATGCTTAGTTATTGTAAGACGGACAGGAATATTGATTGGTTGACCTTTATCAAAGTTTGAGCAGTAAATGCCGACTACATAGTGGCTGTAACATGCTTCCGTTGTTAAGAGAATTACAGATAAACGCATTACCGAGTAATAGTAGATGGTATCCAGAACTAACACTCTCAGTATATAGCTGTCCTTTGAGATATCATGTCGAACATCGTTAGTGATGATTACTGTGGTGTGCATCTCTAGTACAGGTGTACATCATCCTGAGGGATATGGTTAAATCAATTACTACTCGTATTGAGTATGTTGGACTCAACCTAATGTTAATATGCATTGATATATCGTACATTGTTTGGTGAACTTGAGTGTTAATTCTTAGAACACTAGTGATACTAGTATGGCATGTTTGATTCACAGTGATATTACTTAAATTGTGGAATGAAATAGAAACTTATGTAGTGATATATACATATATATGAAAACGAAGATTAATATGAAGGTGGGGAGCTAATTATTTCTGTGATTCTGATGGTATCGGTCAGAGATTTCGGAGAACGTAAGTATTAAGTTAAACGTAATGTAACTACTTTTGAATCATTTTAAAATTTACAGAATACAAAATCAGCTCATTATCTGCAATGTGTGTTATTATTTCATCCTCTTCAATCTAATTAAAACAGGTTGGAAAATATAACGGTATTGTCCTCTTAAAAGGCGGTTTAATTAGTGATAATTTGTTAAATGCTAATTTAAAAGTGACACACTTTTTTATCAATAAGTCGGAAGCATTTTTGCATCTTACATACCACATCAACATTTCTTTAACGTATAATTATACCTAGTACGCAATTAATATTTACCCATTATTAAGTGTAACGTCGACTGTTAAAGTATATCAACAAGACATATCTAGTGTTATTTACGTCTAAAAACCAGGTGCGCTCCGAATTCACATTTGATTTAATCCAAACATGCAAATAATGGATGCACATTTATGAAGGTAAACACTTGAGTGTTTATACGTTATCAAAATTACGATGTTTACGCCGAGAAGAAAGAAGCCCATATTTAAATACCGTGTCATCACACAAAGCTTTTTGAAAACCATAAATCCATGAAATCTATGTATCTCATAACTTTAGCATTTAATCGTTTCTGTTTTGTAGCCTTTAAGTTTATTAAACTTATTAAAACGGTTGTAACCTATACAATACAATGTCAATAATATGGGAATTTTGTCTATCTAGTTACCATTCTGTGTATTTTATATCATACAATATTTTTATAATTTGACTGTGTTTTGTTATTTATTTTGATATTACAATCTTAGTGTAGAGAATTAAAATCCAGTCGCGGACAGATATTGGATTAAGTGTATATTTTATACCATATTGATTACATTTGGATTTTATATCAAGGTAAGAAAACAATTTTATTTCCAAATCCTCAGTTCAAAAACTTCAAATGTTGACCTTTAGTACACCCTCAAATTGACATGAATGACAATTAGACAAATGTTTACGAATGAAAAAGTTAAATTCCTATATATTCGATAATTATGTCTTTCCTGTTGTTTGTTTCATGAATTGCATGCTCGCTTCATTTGGGTATATAGTAACGCCAATGTGTTAAGTTTCCATTTAACATGACATCCAGTCGGCCAAAACATCGTATACATGTAATTTCCTTCAACTGTACTAATTATCTCTTCTTTAAGCAGATTTTATTTAATGGTTGTAAACAGAACAATTATAGAACAAAACATCGTCGGAATCTCCGTTAATATTATGGTTATAACGACTAGCACCTTTACACAAATGACTGCAAACAACTAAATGAAAAATAAATGCGCATCCAAATGAATACAAAGACGTTTAGGCATTTATTGTAACACATTAGCATTTTGCACAATACCGAGATTTTTGTTTTAGTAAAATCCTATTTGACTTGTCACTATTTGTTCGTATCTAAAACACACCCTATCGAGTTACAGCTCCTTGTTGAAGCCTTAAATTATATTTTCAATTAGTGCACGATACTTAGTTCTTTGACCCCATTCATAGACGTGTATCTACTCGTTTTAGAGTTTATATGAATAATGAAGCCATACTTATGACTCATTTTGCAAGCAATTCAAAGTTCACAGTGTGTCATTCATTGAAGGATATATATAATTATGTGCTTGCTTGAAATGTCCGGGGATGTGGATGGTTTGTTCTATGTCTGACTCTGACTTGCGTTGGAGTCGAGGTGGTGTCAACGTCTCTGTGCGGCTTTTGGATTGCCAGTGCATTTCACCATTCCTCGCAGTTTATATTTGACCGTACTTAGTTCAATATGTGACTCGGTCAATGCTATTAAGGATAACGTTTATGGTGACATGATGATAAATGACTGAATTTAAATGTCTTAATTGATGTTTGTGAAAAGCGTACGAGTTCCTCATTATTCTGCGGTTTTATCTTTATACACGCGTTTGTGAATACATTGGTCAACTAGATTAGATTGTAAGATATTAACCTACCCGGTGAATCCGGGTTCCATTCCAAGACTGGTCTGGTTATATTCGTGCTGCATTTCCCCACTCTCACCAGATCATGTAATCTACATGAATATTGCAATCACAAACAATACTGTATGGTACCGTAACTCGATTTTATTAATAAGCAAAAATAATTAGAATTGGATCCGACGGTATCTGTTATGAGTTTCTGGGATAGTAACTTTATAAAGGCAAACTGTATCATTATATATAATACAGTATTAGTTAATTATCCGTTTTGTTATCAGGATTTAAGCGTGATTAATTGATAAAAATAGATAGATTGGCAATTGTAAAACGTGTACTCCGGTAACGGTCCGTGTCTGTTTTGTTTGATCAGTGTTACATCTTGATGAAATCATAACGCAAATAGCATGGCAACACTGCACTGGAAATACTTACTTACGTGTTTTCTTATATCTAACGTACCTAATTATTTTCGTTTACGCTCCTTCGTACCCAATCTGCTTCGTATTTGCATTGGTGTTGTCATTTATACTACATAAACATAGGGTTATATGATTTGCATTTTATAGATTTCAAGTTGCCTTCTATCTTTACCAGATGCCCTACCATCGCCTATCCGTTTTCCTAAGTATAATGTGACGTCATGGAATTGACATTCACTTTGGTGTATAGTTAGGGGATTAACGTATCCATTGTCTTATGGTACATCAATAAGACACGTGACGACTAACGAGAGTCAGTTTAATGTTACCGCATACTTATTGCCCAACCCACATTTTACATTTCAAAAAAGAAAACAGTTAATAATATGACCAATGTGCACTTTAATTACTACATATGTAGTATTTATTAAATTATTTACATTTTCTGCACTCATTTAACTCAATGTCATTTTTTGAATACGTAGGGCGGTTATCATGAAATGGCTTTTATGTTTCATGCTAATTTATAAATAAAATGCGTTTCAAGTAGGCCATTTCCATCTTATATTCCGTACCACTGTTTCTTTAACGTATACACCTAGTTAGTAATTACCATTTACCCATTTTCAATTGATACGTCGAATGCTAAATAATGCCTTGGTGGTATTCACTTTTAAAACCGAAGTCCGCTCCGAATAAATGTAAATAATTATCCAAAGAATGGACACACATTTATGTAGATAAACACATGATTTTAAGCCTGTTATTTAAAATCACAATATTCACATGGGGAATAAAGAAGCCAATATTTAAGCACCGATACCATCATATATGGAAGTTAGATATTATGAATTCGTGAAATATTAATCACGTATCGCATTAATTTAACATTGTGAATCTTTTTAAATTCTGTTTTGTTGCATTTTAGTGGTACTTTTTAACTGATTAACATTTCAATTATCTGTATAATACAATATCAATAGGGATTTGATCTATTTGGTTGCCATTCCGTGAATTTTATATTATAAAATAAGCTGATTATCTGACAGTATTTAGTTAGATATTGAAATTTCAGTATATTGAACAACCCATCATAATATACATTGTATTAAAATAATATATTTTATACTATTGTGATTTTGGATTTGATACCAAGGTAAGAAAATTATGTTTTAGAACAAAAACAAACAGTTCGCATAACTGCAATGTATTTTGTGCTTGTACAATATACAATTGATTTAAAGCTAGATTGTCAAGCATTTACGAAAAATGACTTAACATCAATATGTTTATTTTTTGTTAGTTGTTTAATGCACTTTCATGAAATGCGTTTTATCGAGGTACATGTATATAATGATGGCAATGTATAAAGTTTAGTCACAAATGGGTGGTATAGTCAGTGGTCAAAAGACATGGAAAAATTACGAACTGTTATTTAAGTCTCGTTTGCACATAACAAAAATATAGAGAGTACGTAAACAACCCAAACCATTATCTTCGATTGTACGTTTTTGTTCTGTTTGGTAGCATTTAAGTTAAAACGTATCACTAAAATGCTTAAACAGAAACATATAGCATTTCCAAATTTCCAGAAAACTTGAACTATAGATAGGCGGAATTGTTTTAATCCAATATCTGTTCCTCATATTATGTGAGTAAGGAATCACGTATCGGATATGGAAAGCAATAGTCAACAGAAAGAGCAGAGCAGAAAATGAACACAAGAAAACAATGGATTATGTGTTACACAAAGACAAACTAAAAAATGAAAATAAAATTATATAAATTTACTCTACATACACGATTTGCAATGGTTGCAAAAAGAACTTTTATTATAACAAGATCACTACTAAATCTCCAATAGCATTATGGTTATTTATTTATAAATGCTTCCCTTGTATACGAATTCGTCATAAGATAATATTAAAAGCACTATCAAATGATAACAATGGCGTTTATATAGCAATGTTACATATTAGTATTTGGAGTCGAATTACACAAGAAGGCCTACGTCTACTAGAGATTCATGTTTTGGTTTGAGCTTACCAAATTTGTCAATATTTGTGTATCTACAGTTAACATTATCATATTACGGCTACTTGGTGAAACATTTTAGTATATTATCAGTTATTATACGATACTTAACAACTTAATGATGCTTTCATTTCCGTGCATATATATTCGTTTAAGACATTGGCAAACATTGAACCCCTTAATAATTCACGACGCACCTGACACGAAGTCTTACACATATTATATATTTGATCATATCAAACGTCAACAATGTGATTCGGTCAATGTTCCTTAGGATCCCTTTCCTGGTGACCGAATTGTAAATGAATCATCTCACGTTCTTGCATAGCCCGACATGCTTTTGCGAAACCGGAGTATAATTTTCTAGTCAAAATTGAGAAATTGGTTATTAAAACATGCATCCGTTTATACCATGATCAACCAGTTTATGTCGATCAGTTAAACTCGGATTTAATTCCAAGGCTTAGCTGGTTATATATTCGTTCTGCATATCTCCGCTTTTCCCAGCCATGCTTTCGCCATTAATACCCGTATTGCAATCGTAAACACTGCTGGTTGGCATGTAACCCAATTTTCTAGACAAACAAAGTAATGAAATGAAGTCATTGACATTTATATGGATCTCCAGTATAGTAATGTGATATAACCTGCACCTCTTATATAACATAATACAGACATCAGTTATGTATCCTTATTGGTAGCAGGATTTAAGCTGGTTTAATTTTGTGTTGGGCATTTTAATGTATGGTTGCTGTGCATGGTCTTGTTTGTGACTTTCGTGATCAGACTGCTTTTGTTGAGTACAGTATAACCTGTCCGAGATTCAATTTCGTTTCAATATTGCATCGTAGGAATAGATTTGTTTGTTACATAACAATCCTGATACAATAGCGCGACGGGTGATCCAGTAATTTGTGCGAGTTCAATTTTAGTATAGCATTTCTATACCATTACAGAAACCTATTTGTATGCATACAGATATTTATAACACATGACAGCTGTAAGGGTTATACATTATGGCAAGTATAAAGGCGTATGTTAAACTTATAGCACTATTCCACTACACATTGCTAAAGCATTGCGATGATTGTTATTTCTATGTACAGTAGCACGTTCATCATTATCGTTTCATTTATACCTGCAATAAGCTATACCTTTAATTCTTCAAGTTATCTAATTATTTCATTATGGTATTTCCTCTATCTTTATAATTATGTCGGTAATGTTTTGGTGTATAGCACGACCTTAATTCTAATTATTCAACGCAATGAGGCATTTGAGCGTACTTCGAACCAAATCCAAATCGTATGTTTTAAGCATTGGATCTGGACTCTTCTGCATACTAGTAATTTCATTTAATCAATATGCATTTGGAAAGTGTACACACTTCAACTTTCGACGTATAGAGGATATGGTTAGGGTTTATGGTGGAGGATATCAATGGTGATCTTAGAGATAGCATAGACGAACGTCACATAAAACGGTGTTTCTATTCTATTTCACCGCTTGATATAACCCTCGAGGAAACACATTGTCAATTAGCTTTTTTATGATTGTAGTTAGTGTAGTCTTGTTTAGAGACTCTTGAACTGTGATGGTGATAGTAGAGTTTATCAACACTAGACTCTCAGTGGTTTGATATTATTAAGTATGTAGGTGCTGATTGTCTGACTATCTGAATACATGACTAGTCACTCACATTATCTAGTACTCTAAGCTATGCAAACTAATTATTTATTATGGTGCTAATAACGTAATTATGATAACATAGTGAATAGTAAGTTGGAATAAGATCTGATTTATGACCTTTGCGGTAAAATACAGGTATGTTTTCATTACATTTGAATATGCCAATGTGTTACAACAGATTATAAATGTTATTGCAATAGGTGCTACAGTTTTATTCATCGGTTATGCTTAGTTATTGTAAGACGGACAGGAATATTGATTGGTTGACCTTAATCAAAGTTTGAGCAGTAAATGCCGACTACATAGTGGCTGTAACATGCTTCCGTTGTTAAGAGAATTACAGATAAACGCATTACCGAGTAACAGTAGATGGTATCCTGAACTAACACTCTCAGTATGTAGCTGTCCTTTGAGATACCATGTCAAACATCGTTTGTGATGATTACTGTGGTATGCATCTCTAGTACAGGTGTACATCATCCAAAGGGATACGGTTAAATCAATTACTCGTATTGTGTATGTTGGATTTGACCTAATGTTAATATGAATTATATATCGTTCACTGTTTGGTGAGCTTGAGTGTTAATACTTAGAACAATAGTCAATACTAGTATGGCATGTGTCTTTTACAGTGATATTATATAAATTATGGAATGAAATAGAAAATCTAGGAATGAAACAGAAAATTATGTTGTGATATGTATATAAAAAAAGGTTAGTGTGACGATGGGGAGCTAATTAATTCTGTGGTTCTGATAGTATCGGCCAGATATTCCACATTACGTAAGTATTTACATAATGTAGTACAAATCATTTAAAATTTTCACAATTCAAAATCACCTCATTGTCTGCAATATGGTTGTATTGCATAATGTTCAATCTTGTTGAAACAGGTTTGTAAAGATAAAATAATTGTCCTCTTAAAAGGCGATTTAATGTTTGATAATTTGTTAAATGCTAATTTAAAAGTGTCACACTTTTTTATCAATAAGGCGGTAGCCTATTTGCATCTTAGATACCACATCAAAATTTCTTTAACGTATTATTATAGCTAGTACGCACTTGATATTTACCCATTATTAAGTGTAACATCGAATGTTAAAATACATAAACTAGACATATGTAGTCGTATTTACGCCTAAAAACCAGGTGCGCTCCAAATTTAAATTAGATTTAATTCAAACATGCAAATAATGGATACGCATTTATGAAGGCAAACACTTGAGTTTTTGTACGTAATTTAAAATTACGATGTTTACGCCGAGAAGAAAGAAGCCCATATTAAGATACTGTGTCATCACACAAAGCTTTTTGAAAACTATAAATCCATGAAATCTATGTATCTCATAACTTTAGCATAGAATCGTGTCTGTTTTGTAGCATTTAAGTGGTGCGTTTTAACTTATTAAAGCGGCTGTAATATATACAATTGAATGTCAATAATATAGGGATTTTGTCTATCTAGTTACCATTCTGTATATTTTATAGCATACAATAATTTTATAATCTGACGATAATTAATCATTTATTTTTATACTAAAATCTTGTTATAGAGAATAATTCTGTCGCGGACACACATAGAATTAAATTTATATGTTTTATACTTTTTTTATTCCATTTGGATTTTATATGAAGGTAAGATAACAATTTCAATTCAAAAACTTCAGTACAAAAAGTTCGCTCGAGCTGTTGACCTTTTGTACGCCTCCTAAAATGACTTGCTTGAAAATAAGACAATAGTTAATTTACGAAAGAAAAGGTTAGATACAATGTACCTATATATTCGATAATCAGGTCGATCTTCCTAAGGATAACGTTTCAATTCCAAGACTGGCCTACTTATATTCGTGCTGCATATCCTTACCACTCTCACCACATCATGTAATCTAAAAGAATATTTCAATCACAAACACTTCACTACTGTATGGTTCCGTAACCCGATTTTATTAATAAGCAAAGATGATAAGAATTTGATGCGACGGTATCAGTTTTGAGATTCTGGGATATTAACAGGATTAAAGCAAACGGTATCAGCTATATATATTCAATTATAAAATACGGTCATTTGTTAATTAACCGATATCATGATTTAAGCGTGGTGAATTGATGAGTATAGACCAATAACAATTATCGGCAACTATATTTCGTGTAATCCTATTACGGCCCGTGTATGCATTGATTGATCAGTGTTTCACCTTGATGCAACCATAACGTATAGTATGACAACACTGCTCTGGTGCTCATTATTTACGTGTTTTATACTTATCGTACCAAATTATTTTCGTTTACTCTCCTTCGTACCCAATCCGTTTCGTTCATGCAATGGTGTCGTCATTTATGCTACATCAGCATAGGGTTATGTGATTTGAATTTTGTGGATTTTTAATTGCTTTCTATCTTTTCAAGATGCCATTTCATCGCAAAAATCCGTTTTCTTAAGTAACCTTGTAAATGTAAAATTGCACATTTGGCTTATTAATACCCTAGTCACATTTGCCCTACGAGCTCCGTACGAGTAGCTTTTTCTGAACTCTCACGACGTCCGTACGGAGCCCGCACGGAGCCCGTACGGATATCGAGACTTGTACGAGCATCGTACGGATTTTCACAATTCGTAGAGGACTCCATGATCTGGTGAAAACTATACATTCTATACAACTCGTACGAGATCCGCACGAGCTGTGACCAGATGCTAAGAACGTACAAATACCGTTAGGATTAAAACATTTCAGACTCGTACGAGTTTGTATATCCGTACGGATATCGTACGAGCATTGTGACCGTAGCATTATGCAATAAATTTAGAACTTAAACTTAAGTGTAGTCTATAATCATGGAATTGACATTCGTAAACAATTCGTTGATAAACATATCCATTGTCCAATCACTTTACATTATTATGGTACATCTACAAAGACAAATGGCGACTAACGAGTGTCAGTTCAATGTTACCGCATCATTATTTCACCACCCACATTGTACACATTTAAAAAGAAATAGTTAAAATATAAACACATTGTCTTTATCATAAGATATTTATAGTTATTGGCCATCATAAAAACTAAATTTCATATTTTAAATAGGTAGCGCGGTTATCCTGAAATACCTTTTATGTTTCATGCTAATTTATAAGTTTAATGCGATTTATCAACTAGGTTGTAGGCCATTTTCATCTTGAATTCCTTAACTCTGTTTATTTAACGTATATACCTGGTGCATAATTACCATTTACCCATTTTTAATTGTTATGTCGAATGTTAAATAATGTAGATAGTCTAACCAGACAAAGCCTTGGTGGTATTCACTTTTAAAACCCGTGTGCGTGCCGAATAAATGTAAACATGCAAAGAATGGGTACGCATTTATGTCGACAAACACTTGCATTTTGTAGGTAATTTAAAATACGATATTTACATTGGGAATAAAGAAGCCCATAATTTAATACCGTATCGCATAAATTTAACATTGTCAAACGTTATTTAAGTGGTACGTTTTAAATTAGTAAAATGCCCGTAATATGTGCAATAACAACAATGTTTGGATTTGCCATTACGTTGATTTTATATCATGAAATAATTTTATTATCTGGCAGTATTATAATTTTATTTAGATATTGAAATCTCAGTATATTGTATAACCCAACATATACACACACTGAATTAAAGTAATGCAGTTTCCACCATTTTGATTTTGGATTTTATACAAAGGTAAGAAAACAATGTTTTAGTAAAAACATCAGTACAAATAGTTCACTCAACTCCAACGTATTTGATTTTTGTACAATCCACAATTGACTGAAAACTACTTTGTCAAACGTTTACGATAAATAGAATTAATGACTATATATTAATATGTTATTTGTATAATGAACTATTCATGAAATACGTTTTATCGAGGTATATAATGATGTAAATGTGTACACTTTTAGTCACAACAGGTTGGTAAAGTAGTTGGTCAAAACACATGGGAGTAATCACGAACTTTTATTGCAGTCTCTTTCACGGACAACTGAACTATCTGGAGTAAACAACCCAAATCAATGGGTTCGAACACATACCATTTCCTACTTGAGGAATTTAAATACATATCGATGAAACTGTTTGATGCAATATCTGCTCTTCATTAAGTTGGAATAAGGTATTCGGCCAAGAAAAGCAATTGTCAACAATAAACGCAGAGCATAATTTGCACAAAAGTAACCACATGGACTACAAGTAACACAGACAAACTGAATGATAAAAATTGAAATTATATAATTTTACACTGCATACACGATTTGAATAGTGGTTGTAACAAAATCACTTTTAAATCTCCAATAGCATTATGGTAATTAAGACATCACCTTAACATGACTAATGTCTAGTCTGTCTAACATACCATATGTTTATAACAACAACTCCTCAATCTAATATCATGAAATTATTTCCCTTTGTACCCTCAACATAGAATAGATAATCAAGTCCAGAATAAAATCTAGTTAAAATCTAAAACAGTTGTGCTATTTGATTGATAAAATATATTATTTAGTCGGGTGGCCAGACTAGAATAACGTCATTCGATAACGTTAAAAGCACTTCCAGATGCTTTCAATGGCGTTTATATATTAAGCATAATATAATTATTTTATTTTCCTAAGAGTTATCTGGTCTTGTCAATATTTGTTTATCTACCGTTAAAATTATTACGTTTCAGCTACTTGATGAAACCTTTAAGTATCGGTTCAGTTATAATACGATAGTTTATAACTTAATGATGTTTTCATTGTTGTACATATCTATTCGTTGAAGACATTGACAAACACCGAAACCTTAATAATTCACGGCGCACCTGACACGAAGTCTTATACAAATTATTTATTTGATCATATCAACCGTCAACAATGTGATGCGGTCAATGTTCCTAATGATCACTTTCCTGGTGACCGAATTGTAAATTAATCATCTAACGTGCTTGCATAGCCCGACATGCTTTTGCAAAACTGGAGTATAATGTACTAGTCATCATTGAAAAATTGGTTATTAAAACATGCATCCGGTTATACCATGATCAACCAGTTTATGTCGTTCAGTTACCTAGAAAACACGTATTTAATTCCAAGGCTTAGCTGGTTATATATTCGTTCTGCATATCTCCGCTTTTACCAGCCATGCTTTCGCCATTTATACCCGTATTGCAATCATAAACAATGCTGGTTGGCATGTAACCCGATTTTCTAGACAAACAAAATAATGAAATGAAGTCATCGACATTGATATGGATATGTAGGATAGTAACGTGATATAACCTGCACCTCTTATATAACGTTATACAGACATCAGTTAAGTATCCTTATTGGTACCAGGATTTAAGCGGGTTTAATTTGGTGTTGGGCACTGTAATGTATGGTTGCTGGGCATGGTTCTGTTTGTGCCTTTCGTGATCAGACTGCTTTTGTTGAGTACTGTCTACCCTGCCCGATATTCAATTTTGTTTCATGATCGCATCTTAGGAATATATTCCAACTGAAAATTTTGTCACATTGAATTTGATTTTAGTTTGCAGTTAGTTTGTCCTGATACAATAGTACGACGGGCGACTCAGTAATAATTCGAGTTCAAGTTCAATGTAGGCTTGCTATACCATTACAGAAACCCATTTGTATGCATGCAGATATTTATAACACATTACAGCTGTAAGGGTAATACATTATGGCAAGTATAAAGACGTATGTGAAGCTTCTAGCACTATTCTACTACACATTGCTAAAGCATTGCGATAATTGTTACTTCTATGTACAGTAGCACGTTCATCATTATCGTTTTCATTTATACCTGCAATAAGCTATTCCTTTAATGCTTCAAGTTATCTAATGATTTCATTAAGGTATTTCCTCTATCTTTATAATTATGTCGGTAATGATTTGGTGTATAGCACGACCTTAATTCTAATTATTCAACGCAATGAGGCATTTGAGCGTACTTCGAACGAAATCATATGTTTTAAGCATTGGATCTGGACTCTTCTGCATACTAGTAATTTCATTTAATCAATATGCATTTGGAAAGTGTACACACTTCAACTTTCGACGTAAAGAGACTATTGTTAGGGTTTATGGTGGAGGATATCAATAGTGATCTTAGAGATAGCATAGACGAACGTCACATAAAACGGTGTTTCTATTCTATTTCACCGCTTGATACGACCCTCGAGGAAACACATTGTCAATTAGCTTTTTTATGATTGCAGTTAGTGTAGTCTTGTTTAGAAACTCTTGAACTATGACGGTGATAGTAGAGTTTACCAGCACTAGTTTCTCATTGGGTTTGATATTATATATTATGTAGGTCCCTATTGTCTGACTTTTGAATACATGGTCAGCCACTTACAGCATCTATTCTCTAAAGCATACATCATTATTGTTTATTATAATACTAATAACGTTATTCATTACATATTGAATAGTTAGTAGAAATTAGCTCTGATGTATGACCTTTGCTGTAAAATACAGGTATGTTTTCATTACATTTGAATATGCCAATGTGTTACAGCAGATTATAAATGTTATTGCAATAGGTGCTACAGTTTTATTCATCGGTTATGCTTAGTTATTGTAAGACGGACAGGAATATTGATTGGTTGACCTTTATCAAAGTTTGAGCAGTAAATGCCGACTACATAGTGGCTATAACATGCTTCTGTTGTTAAGAGAATAACAGATAAGCGCATTACCGAGTAACAGTAGATGGTATCCTGAACTAACACATTCAGTATGTAGTTGTCCTTTGAGATATCATGTCAAACATTGTTAGTGATGATTACTGTGGTATGCATCTCTAGTACAGGTGTACATCACCCTAAGGGATATGGTTAAATCAATTACTCGTATTGTATATGTTGGATTTGACCTAATGTTAATATGCATTATATATCGTACACTGTTTGGTGAGCTTGAGTGTTAATACTTAGAACACTAGTCAATACTAGTATGTCATTTGTGTTTTACAGTGATATTATATAAATTATGGAATGAAAAAGAAAATCTTGGAATGAAACAGAAAATTATGTAGTGATAAATATATGAAAACGAAGATAAATGTGAATATGGGGAGCTAATCATTTCTGTGTTTCTGACGATATCGGCCGGAAATCTCGATTAAGTAAGTATTAACGTATTGTAGTAAGAATTATTTAAAATTTACATAATTCAAAATCAGCTCACTTTGCCCAATATGTTTTTATTTTATCTTATGCAAGAGTATTATATGCAATATAAATCTACTATCCGATCTTGTTTGCAAATATAAAGATACTGTCCTCTTAAAAGGCGTTTTAATTTTTGATATTTTGTTAAATGTTAATTTAAAAGTGACACGCTTTTTTATCAATAAGGCTGTAGACTATTTTCATCTTATATACCACATCAAAATTTCTTTTACGTATCATTATACCTAGTTCACAATTAAATATACCCATTATTAAGTGTAACGTCAAATGTTAAAATACATTAACAAGACATATCTAGTGGTATTTACACCTAAAAACCAGGGGCGCTACGAATTTAAATTTGATTTAATTCAAACATGCAAATAATGGATACGTATTTATGAAGGCAAACACTTTAGTTTTTGTTCATAATTTAAAATAACGATGTTTACACCGAGAAGGAAGAAGCCCATATTAAAATACAGTGTCATCGCACAAAGCTTTTTGAAAACTATTAATCCATGAAATCTATGTATCTCTTAACTTTATGCATCGTGTCTGTTTTGTAACAATTAAGTGGTGCGATTTAACTTATTAAAACGGCTGTTATTTATACAATACAATGTCAATAATGTAGGGATTTTGGTCTATCTAGTTACCATTCTGTGTATTGTATAGAACGCAATAATTTTATAATCTGGCAGTGTTTATTTTTTTTTTATATTGAAATCTTAGTATAGAGAATAATCCAGCAGCGGACACACATTGAATTAAGTGTATGTTTTATACAATATTGATTCCATTTGGATTTTATATCAAGGTAAGAAAACGATCTTCAGTACAAAAAGTTCGCTCATGTGTGGGCATTGCTCTGAATAATAGTGTTATGCTGTATTGTTACTGTATTTGTGCTTTGCTGGTTAAGTTGAGTGCTACCTTCCATGTCCGAGTTTCTCATATCTTTTTTACAAACCGAACAATTATAACAACATATCTTCCAAATTTCCGATAATGTTTTTGTTCAAGATTTTTACCTTTACATATATAACTACATACAACTAATTGCAAAATAAATGCGCTTCTAAATGAATGCAAAGGCGTTCAGGAGTCATTACGCGAGTACATGTTGAGCATTTTGCACACTACAGATAGTTTTGTTTTGGTAAAATCCTATTTTACTTGTCAATATTTGTTCATATCTAAATCACGCCTTGTCGAGTAACAGCTCCTTGTTGAAACCCTAAAATATCTTTTCAATTAGTGCATGCTACCTTGTGATTTGATCCCGTTGATTTACGTATATTTACTCGCTTTAGATTTTAAACAAATAATGAAGCCATACTTATAACTTATTCTGCACGAATTTCAAAGTTCATATTATGTCATTTATTGAAGCATAGGTATATGCTTGTTTAAAATATTCATTTTCGGGGATATGGTTGGTTTCTCTAACTTCAGTGGGTGGCTAGACGATGTCAACGGTTCTGTTTGGCTTTGGATTCTCAGTGCACAGCACCATTTATAACTCGCACTACATATTTGACCATACAGTGTGACTCGGTCAATGTTCCTGAGGATAGCGTTCCTGGTGGCAAAATGGTAAAAGACTTAATTGAAATGACGTAATTGACTTTCTGGAAAAGCACACTCATCATTATTCGGCGGTTTTGTATTTATACATGTGTCTGTGAATGCCATGATCAACTAGATTAGATCATTAGAACTTGCTTTACCCAGTAAATCCGATTCAATTCCAAGACTGGCCGACTTATATTCGTGCTGCATACCCCCACTGTGATCAGCTTCATTTACGCTCCTTCGTACCCAATCATATTAATTTACGCTCCTTCGCACCCAATCCGGTTTGTGTATGTATTGGTGTCGTCATTTGTACTACACCAACATAGGGTTTTGTGATTTGAATTTTGTAGATTTTAAGTTGTTTTCAATCTTTTCTAGATGCCCTATCCGTTTTCTTAAGTATAGTATGATATTTTGGAATGGAAATTCGTTTACAGTTCGTGAATAAACGTATCGCTTTACATTATTATGGTACAATAACAAAGACACAATGCGACTAACGAGTGTCAGTTCAATGTTACCGCATACTTATTACCCCACCCACATTTTACACATACAAAAAAGAAAAAAGTTAAAAATATGATCAATGTGCACAGTTGTTATCTATACAAATATTTATACTATTCTGCACTCATTGTAACTAAATGTCATATTTTAAATATGTAGCGCAGTTATCATGAAAGGCCTTTAAATACATGTATATATAATTATGTTTAATGCTAATTTACAAGTTCAATGCGTTTTCTCAACAAGGCTGTCGGCCATTTCCATCTTATACGGTAATCATTACCTCCGTTCTTTAACGTAAAGTATATACCGAGTACGTAATTACCATTTACCCATTCTTAATTGTTACGTCGAATGCTAAATATTGTAGATAGTCTAACTAGACAAAGCATTGGTGGTATTCACGTGTAAAAACCAAGTGCGCTACGAATCAATGTAAACATTCACAGAATGGGTACGCATTTATGTCGACAAACACTTGATTTTTGTAGGTTAATTTAAAATTACGATATTCACGAGGGGGAATAAAGAAGTCCATAAATAATTACCGTATCATCATATTTTGTTACTTATTAACATTTCTATTATCAGTAAAATACAACATCAATAGGGATTTGATCTATTTAGTTACCATTCCGTGGATTTTATATCACGAAAATAAGCTTATTATCGGACAGTATTTATTTAGATATTTAAATTTTAGTATATTGAATAACTCCACCAGATAGACACGTTGGATTAAAGTAATGTATTTTATACTATTTTGATTTTGGATTTTATACCAGGTAAGAAAACAACTGTTTGGTTCAAAAACTTTGTTACAAAAGTTCGCCAAACTACGTATAAGGTGTTTGGATTTTGTGTAACCTCCTATTTGACTGAAACTTATATAGTCAAACGTTTACGAAAAATACAATTAACGACTATACGTAGTTTGGCGAACTTTTGTACTAAACTTTTTGAACCAAAGAGTTGTTTTCTTACCTGGTATAAAATGTTATTTGTATAATTAACTATTCATGAAATACGTTTTATCAAGGTTTATAGTGCGGCCGAGTTATGATGGCACAATAACATTGACACATGTTAATTAGGCGACGATGTCATTTCATATATAAAGGGGTGATCATTTGCGGTTAGGGTCAATAGGCACTTGATTCGTATGGGATTTCTAAAAACAAGAACAAATGTACCGGCCAAGTCTTACATGTGCCTCTGTAGCTCAGATGGTAAAGCCTCGGAAACACAATTTACTATAAGTTACTGGTGCTGGTTCGAGTCTCATTCACATTCTCTTTTTATCATTTTATTTTGGTAATGGCAATGGCTTTTTTAGCTCTGGTACACTGAATGTTTTTAAATTACAAAATCGATGACAGTCTCGTTATCTTTTTTTTATTCATATGCTTCTGACGTTACCTCCAAGAAATGCAAAAAAACAACAACAAATATTTACACAACTATTCAATATAAAAAACAACAAATAGTTACACAACTATACATAATTATGATAACCGCATAACTTAATGTCAAATATAAATTACAATCAATGGAATAAAATGTTTTTCAAATAATGTGAAGTTCTTAATTTTGATATCTTTGTTAGTTATAGATTAGACAATTTGACACGAGCCTGACCTTTTGATTATTGTAATTTAACAGTCGATATATTGCTTACGTTTACAACACCGATTGTATGTTTCATAATCAGGGAGTATCACGAAGACGCTCGAGATGTAATACAAACCCAAATTTGAACTACCGATATCGCACGATTTGCTCACGGAAATTGATATATTCAAATCAAGAACTTTGTAATAATTTTTTGAAAAACGGTCAGGCTTAGGTCGAAAATAGCCAAGTTATACACACTTAAAAATTCATATCATGACAATCATGCGTAAAAGAAAAATGAAAACGTATCTGCCGAGATTCGAACCTGGGCCGTCTGTGTTAAAGTTCTTTGTGTATCCAATACACTACATTCCCCTTAAATTGAATACACTGAATTTAGAAACGGGTTGTTTTAAATAACCTACAAAGTGTTTAGATGATCAAGGATTATTAACATACCCGCTTCTCAATATGGACAGATCCCACCAGTGACGTATGGACAATATTATTGCGCCATCATATCTCGGCCGCACTTTACAATGATACCAATGTGTTAAGTTTTAGTCACAAATGGGTGGGTATAGTAGGTGGTCAAAACACATGAAAAAATCACCAACTATATTTCATTCTCTTTCACAGACAATTGAAAGATCTGGAATAAACAACCCAAGACAATGTCATCGAACATATAACATTCCCATCTAGAGGAATCAAGCAAAAGATTGGTGGACCTGTTTTAAATGTAATATTTGCTCTTCAGTTTGTTGGAGTAAGGTATTACGTATCGGTCCGGGAAAGCAATAGTCAACAGAAAGAGCAAACACGAAATGCACAAAAGAAAATACATGGATTGCAAGTCACAAAGACAAACTGAAATTTAAAATGAAATTATATAATTTAACACTACATACGAATGGCAATAGTTGCAAATAGAACTATTGTAACAAGATCACTTCTAAATCGCCAATAGCATTATGGTTATTTATAACTGCTTCACCTGTATACGAATTTCGTCGTAATACAACGTTAAATGCACTTTCAAATGATTACAATTGCGTTTATGTAGCATTGTTACATATTAGTATTAGGAGTCGAATTACACAAGCGGGCCTACATTTTAACATTTGGTCTACTAGAGATTCGTGATTTGGTTAGAGCTTAGTAATACCAAAATTGTCAATATTTGTTTATCTACAGTTAGAAATATCACATTTCGGCTACTTGATCAAACATTTAAGTATCGGTTCAGTTATTAAACTCTTAATTACGTAATCATTTCCGTGCATATCTATTCGTTTAAGACATTGACAAACATTGAAACCTTAATAATTCACGAAGTAACTTGCACGAAGTATATCATATACCAAAGCGCCAACAATGTGCTACGATCAATGTTCCTAAGAATCACTTTCCTAGTGACACCATCGTAATTGAATCAATTGACGTTCTTGTATAGCCAGACATGCTTTCGCAAAACCGTATATAATCTACTAGACATACAGTACTTGAGAAGTTGGTTATTGAACCATGTGTCTGTTGTAAATATCGTACATCATGACAACCGGTTCAGATCGTTCAGGTACCCGGAAAACCCGGATCTAATTCCATTGCTGGGCAGGTTATATATTTGTTCTGCATATCTTCGCTTCCACCATGGCATGCAATCGCCATAAATGCTCGTATTGCAATCATAAACATTGTTGCTTGGTGTGTTACCCGATTTTATAGACAAACAAAATATTGAAATGAAGGCATCGACATTTGTATGGATCTCCAGGATAGTAACGTGATATAACCTCTTATACAATGCCAACCATTACAAAGCATTCACTTTTCGCAGATGCAGAAATATAATTGGTTAAATTATTCAATATCTGTTTACCAGGCGGTCACTATTATAGTTATTTGGGAAAAACATTTACTAAACGAGTCCAAGATGTGATAGAAATAAAGATGGAGATGTTCTGTATTATAAAAAAACATGGGATCAAAGGGGCTTAATTTTCAGTCTTTTTAATGTCCAAGTTTCCTTCTTAGCTAGGCAAACAAAACTAAATATTTTACACCTAGGGTAGCAATCAATGTATTGTCTTTATACTAAATATAAAAATATTCCTGGTTTTTAAAAACATTTTTGTTTCACTGTTCTGAAAATAGGTTTATACTGGCTAGTAAATGGCGAAAAAACCTTTGTATGCGCTCGTACTTATTTATGGTGAGCACTTTATATGTATAACATAATACATGCATCAGTTAATTGTCCGTTTTGTAAATAGGATTTAAGCGTGTTATATTGATGAATATATGGCGATTGATAACAGTCCCACGCATAATCCGGTTACAGTCAATGTATGCTTTGTTTAACAAGTGTTTTATTCTTATTGCAACTATAACACCTAGCATAGCAACATAATATTTCTTCTTGTGTGGTCTACAGCCCATCGTACCTTGTCCAGTTCGTGCATGAACCTGTAGAATAACGAGAGTAGCAAGCTGTGTGTAGCTTTCAAGCTTTTTTCTAGCTTTTTATGTGTGCTTTCTTTTTCTTGCTTTTGTTGAGAACCATGAACAATCATTTTCTGTAGCTGCAAAGTTAAACAATTTACACAGCACCTTTAGCTTTTAGGGCTTTTTCATATCTTACATTAGGACTTGTCTAGTTTGAAACTCATTTTGTTCTTCAGTTTTTTGTTGGGCATTGCATTGCATTTCTGCTGTTCATTTTTGTGTCCTTCGTGCTCATGAGGCTGCTTTTGTTGAGTACTACCTTCCATTCCCAATATTTCATAATATTTCCGTTATTGTACTATGAGAATAGATTTGCTGGTTAAACTTACCACGCTCATACAATAATACCTAGTGACCTAGTAATAATTGTGAGTTCAATGTAGCCTTGCTAAAATATTACAGAAACCCATTGACATGCATGTAAATATATAGAACATAATTATGACAGCTGTAATGGCAATACCTTAAGACGGATATAGAGGTGAATGCAAGTTTCTAGCAGTATTCCACAACAAATTGTTAAATCATTGCGATAATTTTCATTTCTATGTACAGTAGCACGTTCATCATTGTCTTTTCATTTCTTGCATTCCCTGCAATAAGCTATACCTTTATTTCTTCAAGTCATCTAATGATTTCATTATGATATTTCCTCTATTTATATAATTATGTCGGTTATGTTTTGGTGTATAACACGACCTTAATTCTAATTATTCAACGCAAGGATGCATTTGAGCGTACTTTGAACAAAATAATATGTTTTCTGCATTGGATCTGGACTCTTCTGCATACTAGTAACTTCATTTAATCAATATGCATTTGGAAAGTGTACACGCTTCAACTTTCGACATATAGAGGATATGGTTTGGGTTTATGGTGGAGGATATAAATGGTGATAGTGGGGATAACATAGACGAACGACACATAAAACGTTGTTTTTATTACAGTTCAATGTGCCAATGTGTTAAAGCAGATTATAAATGTTATTGCAATGGGTGCTAACGTTTTATTCATCGGTTATGCTTGGTTATTGTAAGACGGACAGGAATATTGATTGGTTGACCTTCATAAAAGTTTGAGCAGTAAATGCCGACTACATAGTGGCTGTAACATGCTTCCGTTGTTAAGAGAATTACAGATAAACGCATTACAAAGTAATAGTAGATGGTATCCACTAACACTATCAGTATATAGTTGTCCTTTGACATATCATGTCAAACATTGTTAGTGGTGATTGCTGTGGTATGCATCTCTAGTACAGGTGTATATCATCCTGAGGGATATGGTAAACTCAATTACTTGTATTGTGTATGTTGGACTTGACCTAATGTTATATACGCATGGATATATCGTACATTGTTTGGTGAACTAGAGTGTTAATACTTAGAACACTAGTGAATACTAGTATGGCATGTGAGTTTTACAGTGATATTACATAAATCTTGGAATAAAATAGGAAATTATGTAGTGATAAGGATATCAAAACGAAGATTAATGGGGAGCTAGTTAATTCTGTGATTTTGACAATATCGCCCAGAGATTCCGGAATACGTATTTACTAAGTATTAACGCTATGTTGATCGAATCATCTAAACTTTGCACAATGCAAAATCAGCTCATTGTCTGCAATATGTTTTTATTTCATCATGTTCAAACTTGTTGAAACAGGTTTGTTAAGATAAAGGTACTGTCCTCTTAAAAGACGTTTTAATTTTTAATGATTTGTTAAGTGCTAATTTAAAAGTGACACACATTTGATCAACAAGGCGGTAGACTATTTTCCTTTTACATACCACATCAACATATCTTTTACGTATATAATTATAATGGTACATAATTAATATGTATCCATTACTAATTGTAACGTAAAATGCTTTACATTAACTAGATAAATCTAGAGGTAGAACCCAGGTGCGTTTCGAGTTTTAATTTGATTTGATTTAAGCATGCAAATAATGGAGACGCATTCATGTCGACAAACACTTGAGTTTGTGTACGTACTTACGATAATTACGATATTCACTATGAGGAGAAAGAAGCCCGTACTAAAAACGGTGTCATCACACAAAGCTAATTGAAAACTATCAATCCATGAAATCTATGTATATCAAAACTTTAGCATTGAATCGTGTCTGTTTTTTAGCAATAATATGGTGCGTTTTAACTTATTAAAACGGCTGTAATATATACAATAGAATGTCAATAATATAGGGATTTGGTCTATCTAGTTACCATTCTGTATATTTTATATCCTGCAATAATTGTATAATCTGACGGCGTTTATTTATTTATTTTGATATTAAAATCTTAGTATAGAGAATAATCCAGCCGCGGACACACATTGAATTTAGTATATGTTTTATACCATATTGATTCCATTTGGATTTAATATCAAGGTAAGAAAACAATCTTCAGTACAAAAAGTTCGCTCAAAATGTTGACCTTTTGTGCACACTCAAATTGACTAGATTAAAATTTAGACAACTGTTTACGAAAGAACAAGATGTATACATATACATACTGATTGGTCTTCCATTTTAGTTATATTATGTGAGGGCATTGCTCTGTATAATAGTGTTATGCTGTATTGTTACTGTTTTTGTGCTTTGCTGGTTAAGTTGAGTGCTACCTTCCATGTCCGAGTTCCTCATATCTTTTTTACAAAGCGAACAATTATAACAACATATCTTCCAAATTTCTGATAATATTTTTGTTCAAGATTTTTACCTTAACATATATAACTGCATACAACTAATTGCAAAATAAATGCGCTTCCAAATGAATACAAAGGCGTTCAGGTATTTATTCTAACGCATTAGGAGTCATATTACGCGAGTACATGTTGAGCATTTTGCTACGGAATACCGTTAGGGCCATCGCGTATGTGTGGGTTGGTTTGAAACGCGATACTCGACAATACGATAATGAAAACACGAAATCACGACAGTACGATAACGATAATACGACAGTACGATAACGAAAGTACGACAGTACGATAACGATAATACGACAGTACGACATTACGATAACGATAATACGATATACTATCGCGTTTTCACTGTCGTACTGTCGCATTATCGTTATCGTACTGTCGCATTGTCGTATTATCGTTACCGTACTGTCGCATTATCGTTATCGTACTGTCGCATTGTCGTACTGTCGTATTATCGTTATATCGTACTGTCGTGTTGTCGACAAACACTTAATTTTTTGTAGGTTAATTTAAAATTACGATATTCACGAGGGGAATAAAGAAGTCCATAAATAATTACCGTATCATCATATTTTGTAACTTATTAACATTTCTATTATCAGTATAAACAACATCAATAGGGATTTGATCTATTTAGTTACCATTCCGTGGATTTTATATCACGAAAATAAGCTTATTATCGGACAGTATTTATTTAGATATTTAAATTTTAGTATATTGAATAACTCCACCAGATAGACACGTTGGATTAAAGTAATGTATTTTATACTATTTTGATTTTGGATTTTATACCAGGTAAGAAAACAACTGTTTGGTTCAAAAACTTTAGTACGAAAGTTCGCCAAACTACGTATAAGGTGTTTGGATTATGTGTAACCTCCAATTTGACTGAAACTTATATTGTCAAACGTTTACGAAAAATACAATTAACGACTATACATTAAAATGTTATTTGTATAATTAACTATTCATGAAATAAGTTTTATCGAGGTATATAGTGCGGCCGAGTTATGATGGCACAATAATATTGACACATGTTAATTAGGCGACGATGTCATTTCATATATAAAGGGGTGATCATTTGCGGTCAGGGTCAATAGGCACTTGATTCGTATGGGATTTCTAAAAACAAGAACAAATGTACCAGCCAAGTCTTACATGTTCCTCTGTAGCTCAGACGGTAAAGCCTCGGAAAAACAATTTACTATAAGTTACTGGTGCTGGTTCGAGTCTCATTCACATTCTCTTTTTATCATTTTAATTTGGTAATGGCAATGGCTTTTTTAGCTCTGGTACACTGAATGTTTTTAAATCACATAATGGATGACAGTCTCGTTATCTTTTTTTATTCATATGCTTCTGATGTTACCTCCAGGAAATGCAAAAAAAACGACAGCAAATGTATATATTTTTTTTTTTAAAAGGAAAATTTTATTATAATAGCACATAACTATTCAATATAAAAAACAACAAATAGTTACACAACTATACATAATTATGATAACCGCATAGCTTAATGTCAAATCTCAATTACAATCAATTGAATAAAATGTTTTCAAATAATGTGAAGTTCACAATTTCGATATCTTTGTTAGTTATAGCTTGGACAATTTGACACGAGCCTGACCTTTTGATTAGTGTAATTAAACAGTCGATATATTGCTTACGTTTACAACACCGATTGTATGTTTTCATAATCAGGGAGTATCACGAAGACGCTCGAGATGTAATACAAACACAAATTTGAACTACCGATATCGCACGATTTGCTAACGGAAATTGATATATTCAAAGCAAGAACCTTGTAATAAATTCTTGCATAACGGTCAGGCTTAGGTCGCAAATAGCCAATTTTTACACACCTAAAAATTCATATCATGAAAATCATGCGTAAAAGAAAAATGAAAACGTATCTGCCAAGATTCGAACCTGGATCGTCTGTGTTAAAGTTCTTTGTGTATCCAATACACTACATTCCCATTAAATTGAATACACTGAATTTAGAAATCGGGTTGTTTTAAATAACCTACAAAGTGTTTAGGTGATCAAGGATGAAATACCCGCTTCTCAATATGGACAGATCCTACCAGTGACGTATGGACAATGTTATTGCGCCATCATATCTCGGCCGCTCTATATAATGATGCCAATGTGTTAAGTGTTAGTCAGAAATGGGTAGATATAGTAGGTGGTCAAAACACATGAAAAAACTCACCAAACTATATTACATTCTCGTTCACGGACAATTGAAAGATCTGGAAATAACAACTCAAGACAATGTCATCAAACATATAACATTCCAAACTAGAGGAATAGAACAACATATCGGTGGACCTGTTTTTAATGTAATATCTGCTCTTCAGTTTGTTGGAGTAAGGTATTACACTGTTCGTATCGGTCCGGGAAAGCACTAGTCAACAGAAAGAGCAAAGTACAGAATGCACAAAAGAAAATATATGGATTACAAGTCACAAAGACAAACTGAAATTTAAAATGAAATTATATAATTTAACACTACATACGAATTGCAATAGTTGCAAATAGAACTATTGTAACAAGATCACTTCTAAATCTCCAATAGCATTATGGTTATTTATAACTGCTTCACCTGTATACGAATTTCGTCATACGACAACGTTAAATGCACTTTCAAATGATTACAATTGCGTTTATGTAGCATTGTTACATATTAGTATAAGGAGTCGAATTACACAAGCGGGCCTACATTTTAACATTTGGTCTACTAGAGATTCGTGATTTGGTTAGAGCTTAGTAATATCGAAATTGTCAATATTTGTTTATCTACAGTTAGAAATATCACATTTCGGCTACTTGATGAAACCTTTAAGTATCGGTTCAGTTATTAAACTCTTAATTACGTAATCATTTCCGTGCATATCTATTCGTTTAAGACATTGACAAACATTGAAACCTTAATAATTCACGAAGTAACTTACACGAAATATATCCTATACCAAAAACGTCAACAATGTGACTCGATCAATGTTCCTAAGGATCACCTTCCTTGTGACAAAATTGTAATTGAATCACCTGACGTTCTTGTATAGCCAGACATACTTTCGCAAAACCGAATATAATCTACTAGACATTCTTGAGAACTTGGTTCTTGAACCATGTGTCTGTTGCAAATATCGTACATCATGACAACCGGTTTAGTTCGTTCAGTTACCCGAAAAACCCTGATCTAATACCATGGATGGGTAGGTTATATATTTGTTCTGCATATCTCCGCTTCCACCATGGCATACACTCGCCATAAATGCTCGTATTGCATCCATAAACATTGTTGCTTGGCGTGTAACCCGATTTTATATACAAACAAAATATTAAAATGAAGGCATCGACATTTGTATGGATTTCCAGGATATTAACGTGATATAAACTGCACGTCTTAAACAGTGCCCGCCATTAAAAAGCATGCACTTCTGGCAGATACAGAATTAAAATTGGTTAAATTATTCAATATCTGTTTATCAGACGGTCACCATTATAGTAATTTGGGAAATACATTTACTAAACGAGTTAAATATGTGATCGAAATGAAGATGGAACATGGGATCAAAGGGGCTTAATTTTCAGTCTTTTTATGTCCAAGTTGTCTTCTAAGCTAGGCAAACAAAACTAAATATTTTACACCTAGGGTAGCTATCATTGTAATGTCTTTATACTAAATAAACAAAAATATTCCTGGTTTTTAAAAATATTGTCGATGCACTGTTCTGAAAATAGTATTATACTGGCTAGTAAATGGGGAAATAACCTCTGTATACTCGTACTTATTTTTGGTGGACACTGTATATGTATAACATAACACAGGCATCAGTTAATATCATCCGTATTGTTACCAGGATTTATGCGTGTTATATTGATGAATATATGGCGATTGATAACAGTCCCACACGTAATCCGGTTACATTCCATGTATGCTTTGTTTGATAAGTGTTTCATCCTTATTGCAACTATAGCACCTAGCATGGCGACATAATATTGCTTCTCGTGTGGTCTAATGCCCATCGTACCTTATCCAGTTCGTGTATGTACCTGTAGAATAATGAGAGTAACAAGCTTTGTCTAGCTTTCTAGCTTTTTATGAGTGCTTTTTTTTTCTTGCTTTTGTTGACAACCATGAACAATCATTTTCTGTAGCTGCAAATTTAAACAATTTACACAACACCCTTAGCTTTTAGGGCGTTTTCATATCTTACATTAGGACTTGTCTAGTTTTGAACTCATTTTGTTGTTTAGTTTTGTGTTGGGCATTGCATTGTATTTCTGCTGTTCCTTTTTTTGTCCTTCGTGCTCATCAGGCTGCTTTTGTTGCGTACTACCTACCATGCCCAATATTTCATTATGTTTCCGTTATGGTACAATGACAATAGATTTGCTGGTTAAATTAACAACGTTCATACAATAATACCTAGTGACCTAGTAATAATTGTGAGTTCAAGTTCAATGTAGCCTTGTTATACCATTACAGAAACCCATTGACATGCTTGTAAATATATATAACATAATTATGACAGCTGTATTGACAATACCTTAAGACGGGTATAGAGGTGAATGCGAGTTTCTAGCAGTATTTCACAACAAATTGTTAAGTCATTGCGATAATTGTTATTTCTATGTGCAGTAGCACGTTCATAATTGTCTTTTCATTTCTTGCATTCCCTGCAATAAGCTATACTTTTAATTCTTCGAGTTATTTAATGATTTCATTATGATATTTCCCCTATGTTAATAATGATGTCGGTAATGTTTTGGTGTATAACACGACCTTCATTCTAATTATTCAACGCAAGGAAGCATTTGAGCGCACTTCGAACAAAATCATAATGCTTGTAACCATTGGATCTTGACTCTTCTGCATACTAATAGTTTCACTTAATCAATATGCATTTGGAAAGTGTACACGCTTCAAATTGTGACACATAGAGGGTACGGTTAGGGTTTAAAGTGGAGGATAGCAATGGTAGTCTTGTGGATAGCCTAGACGAACGTTACATAAAAATGTGTTTCTATTCTAATTATTCGCTTGATACGAAGAAACACATTGTCAATATAGAACTTTTTTATGATTGTAGTTTGTGTAGTCTTGTTTGAGACTCTTGAACTATGATGGGGATAGTAGGGCTTATCAACACTAGACTCTCCGTGGTTTGATATTATATAGTATGTAGGTGCTGATTGTCTGACTTTCTGAATACATGACCAGTCACTCACATTATCTAGTACTCTAAACTATACATACTAATTGTTTATTATGGTGCTAATAACGTAATTATAATAACATAGTGAATAGTAAGTTGGAATAAGCTCTGATTTATGACCTTTGCTATTAAATACAGATATGTTTTCATGATATTTCAATATGCTAATGTGTTACAGCAGATTATAAATGTTATTGCAATAGGTGCTAACGTTTTATTCATCGGTTATGCTTAGTTATTGTAAGACGGACAGGAATATTGATTGGTTGACCTTTATCAAAGTTTTGGCATTACCAAGTAACAGTAGATTTTATCCAGAACAAACACTCTCAGTATATAGTTGTCCTTTGAGATATCATGTCGAACATCGTTAGTGATGATTACTGTGGTATGCATCTCAAGTACAGGTGTACATCATCCTTAGGGATATTGTATTGATCAAGTACTTGTATTGTGTATGTTGGATTTGACCTAATGTTAATATGCATGGATATATTGTAGATTGTTTTGGTGAACTTGAGTGTTAATACTTAGAATACTTGTCAATACAAGCATGTAATGTGTGTTTTACAGTGATATTATATAAATCTTGGAATAAAATAGAAAGTAATGTAGTGATAAGGATATCAAAACGAAGATTAATGTGTAGCTAATTAATTATGGGATTCTGACTGCATCGCCCAGAGATTCCGGAGTATGTATTTACTAAGTATTAACGCTATGTTGATCGAATCATCTAAACTTTACACAATGCAAAATCAGCTCATTGTCTGCAATATGTTTTTATTTCATCATGTTCAAGCTTGTTGAAACAGGTTTGTAAAGATAAAGGTACTGTTCTTTTAAAAGGCGATTTAATTTTTAATGATTTGTTAAGTGCTAATTTAAAAGTGACACACATTTGATCAACAAGGCGATAGACTATTTTCCTTTTATATACCACATCAACATTTCTTTAACGTTTATAATTAAACATGGTACATAATTAATAATTATGTATCTATTATTAATTGTAACGCAAAATGCTTTACATTAACTAGATAAATCAAGAGGTAAAACAACATGTGCGTTTCGAGTTTTAATTTGATTTAATTAAAGCATGCAAATAATGGAGACGATTTATGTAGGTAAACACTTGAGTTTTTGTACGTAATTTAAAATTACGATGTTTACACCGGGAAGAAAGAACCCCATATTTAAATACCGTGTCATCGCACAAAGCTTTTTGAAAACTAAATCCATGAAATTTATGTATCTCATAATTTTAGCATAGACTCGTGTCTGTTTTGTAGCATTTACGTGGTGCGTTTTAACTCATTAAAACGGCTGTAATCTATGCAATACAATGTCAATAATATAGGGATTTGGTCTATCTAGTTACCATTCTTTGTATTTTATATCATGCCATTATTTTATAATCTGAATGTGTTTTTATGTTGACATTAAAATCTTAGTATATTTGATAATCCTGCAGCGGACACACATTGAATTAAAGTTATATGTTTTATACTTTTTTATTCCATTTGGATTTTATATCAAGGTAAGAAAAGAATGCTATTTCAAAACCTTCCGTTCAAAAACTTCAAAATGTTGACCCTTAGTACACCCCCAAATTAACATGAATGACAATTAAACAAATGTTTACGATCGAAAAAGTTAAATTCCTATATATTCGATAATTATGTCGTTCCTGTTGTTTGGTTCATGAATTGCATGCTCACTTTATCGGGGTATATAGTAATGCCAATATGTTAAGTTTCCATCTAACATGGCATCCAGTCGGCCAAAACATCGTGTACTAGTACATGTAATTTCCTTCGACTGTACTACTAATATATTCTTTAAGCAACTGAAACATTAATGCTTATTTAATGGTCGAAAACAGAACAATTATAACAACATATCGTCCGAATCGCTGTTAATATTGTGGTTATAAAGACTTGCACCTTTACACAAATGACTGCATGCAACTAAATGCAAAATAAATACGCATCCAAATGAATACAACGACGTTAGATATTTATTGTAACACATTAGGAGTGATATTACTCAATGACATGTTAAAGTGTATAGAGCTATATTCTAACAGTCATTCAATTTTGCAATAATTACTTGCATCGTTTTAAGTATGATACTAGACTACCTTAATTGCAAATTAAAACTTTGGACAGGGGCCGTGTACATTGATTAAATCGTCGAAAATAAGACGATTCGTATAGTTGTATAGGGTGTTCTAGAACACTCTCGTATGAAAACAGACAATTTGCATGTCCAATAAATAATTTCTGTTAAAACTGAAGCGAAAAATGATCTAATGGTTATGAAAAAATAATTGTTTTTCAGTTTTTGAAACTTTCAAAAAAATATCTTCTGCTATAGCTCTATACACTTTAAGCATTTTGCATACTGCCGATATGTCTTTTGGTAAAATCTTGTTTGACTTGTCAATATTCGTACTTATAAAATACACATTATCCAGTAACAGCTCCTTGATGAAACCTTTACGTATCTTTTCAATAGGTACAAGATACTAAATTCCTTTATCCCTTTCATATACCTATATCTACCCGTTTTAGATTTTACACACATAATGAAGCCATAATTATAAGTTATATTCTGTACGACATTCAAAGTTCACAGTATGTCATTTATTGAATCACGGGTATATATGCTTGTTTGAAATATACATTTTCGGGGATATGGTTGGTTCTTCCTATCTCTGACCCTAACTTCTGTGGGTGGCTAGGTGATGACAACGGTTCTGTGTGGCTTTGGATGATTCTCAGTGCACAGCACCATTTATTACCTGCAGTACATATTTGACCATACAATGTGACTCGGTCAAGGTTCCTAAGGATAACGTTCCTGGTGGCTAAATGGTAAATGACTGTATTGAGGTTCTTGAAAAGCGTACGAGTTCATCATTATTTTATTATTTCAAATTTGTATTTATACATGTGTCTGTGAATACCATGATCAACGAGATTAGATCGTTAGACAGTAAATTTCACAGTAAATCCGGGTTCAATTCCAAGACTGGTCTACTTATAGTCATGCTGCATATCCTTACCACTCTCACCACATCATGTAAGCTAAAAGAATATTTTAATCACAAACACTACACTACTGCATGGTACCGTAACCCGATTTTATTAATGAGCAAAGATGATTAGAATTTGATGCGACGGTATCAGTTTTGAGATTCTGGGATATTAACAGGATTAAAGCAAACAGTATCATCTATATATATTACATTATAAAATACGGTCATTTGTTAATTACCCGTTATCATGATTTAAGCGTGGTGAATTGATGAGTATAGACCAATAACAATTATCAGCAACTATATTCCGTGTAATCCTAGTACGGCCCGTGTATGCTTTGATTGATCAGTGTTGCACCTCGATGCAACCATAACGTATAGTATGACAACACTGCTCTGGTGCTCATTATTTACGTGTTTCTTATACTTATCGTACCAAATTATTTTCGTTTACTCTCCTTCGACCCAATCCGTTTCGTTTATGCAATGGTGTCGTCATTTATGCCACATCGACATTGGGTTATGTGATTTGAATTTTGTGGATTTTAAGTTGCTTTCTATCTTTTCAAGATGCCATTTTATCGCAAAAATCCGGTTTCTTAAGTAACCTTGTAAATGTAAAATTGCACATTTGGCTTATTAATACCCTAGTCACATTTGCCCTACGAGCTCCGTACGAGTAGCTTTTTCTGAACTCTCACGACGTCCGTACGGAGCCCACACGGAGCCCGTACGGATATCGAGACTCGTACGAGCATCGTGCGGATTTTCACAATCCGTAGAGGACTCCATGATCTGGTGAAAACTATACATTCTGTACAACTCGTACGAGATCCGAACGAGCTGTGATCAGATGCTAAGAACGTACAAATACCGTTAGGATTAAAATATTTCAGACTCGTACGCGTTCGAGGTATATAATGATGTCAATGTGTACACTTTTAGTCACAACGGGTTGGCAAAGTAGTTGGTCAAAACACATACGACAACTGAACTATCTGGAGTACACAACCCAAGTCAATGGTTTCGAACACATACCATTTCCTACTTGAGGAATTTAATCACATATCGGTGGAACTGTTTGGTGCAATATCTGCTCTTCATTTAGTTGGAATAAGGTATTCGGCCAAGGAAAGCAATTGTCAACAATAAACGCAGAGCACAATTTGCACAAAAGTAAACACATGGACTACAAGTCACACAGACAAACTGAATTATAAAAATGAAATTATATAATTTTACACTGCATACACGATTTGGAAAGTGGTTGTCAATAGAACTTTTATAACAAAATCACTTTTAAATCTCCAATAGTATTATGGTAATTAAGACTTCACCTTTACATGAATAACGTCTAGTCTGTTTAACATACCATATGTTTATAACGACAACTCCTCAATCTAATCTTATAAAATTATTTCCCTTTGCACCCTCATTGATTGATAAAATATATTATCTTGTCGGGTGGCGAGACTAGCATAACGTAATACGATAACGTTAAAAGCACTTCCAGATGCTTTCAATGGCGTTTATATATTTGACATGTTAGAATTATTTTATTTTGCTAAGAGCTTACTGGTCTTGTCAATATGTGTTTATCTACCGTTAAAATTATTACGTTTCAGCTACTTGATGACACCTTAAGTATCGGTTCAGTTATTATACAATACTTTATAACTTAATGATGTTTTCATTTCTGTGCATATCTATTCGTTTAAGACATTGACTAACACCGAAACTTTAATAATTCACGAAGTAACTTACACGAAGTCGTACCCAAATTATATATTTGATCATATCAATCGTCAACAATGTGACTTGATAAATGTTCAGTCGGATCACTTTCCTGATGACAAAATTGTAAATGAATCACCTAACGTTCTTGCATAGCCCGACATGCTTTTGCATAACCGGAGTATAATCTACTAGACATGGTTGATAAATTTGTTAGTAAAACAGGCGTCCGTTTATAACACCATCAACCAGTTTAGATCGTTCTGTTACCCAGAAAACCCGGATATAATTCCAATGCTTGACTGGTCATATATTTGTTCTGCATATCTCCGCTTCCACCAAGTCGCCATTAATACTCGTATTGCAATCATAAACAATACTACTTGGCATGTAACCCGACTTTATAGACAAACAAAATATTGAAATGAAGGCATCGACATTTGGTATGGATCTCCAGGATAGTAACGTGACACAACTTCTTATATGACATAATACAGGCATCAGTTAAGTTAATTATCCTCATTGTTATCAGAATTTAAGCGTGTTGTATTGATGAATATTGGTTGATTGATAACAGTAATGCGTGTAATCTGGTTACCATCCGTGTATTATTTGTTTGGTAAGTGTTTTATTCTTATTGCAACTATAACACATACCGTGGTAACATACTATTACTTCTCGTATGGTTTAATGCCGATCGTGCCCTATCCGGTTCCTGTATGCACCTGTAGGATGATGTGGTTTGAATTTTCTAGCTGTTTGGATGTACGTTTCTTTTTTCTTGCACCAAATTGTCGGCAATATGTTTACTTAGTTGCTTTTGTTGACAACCATGAACAATCGTTTGTTTTGTAGCCGCAAAGCAATATGACTTACAGTGGCTCTTTCACTTTTAGTTTTTTTATGCTTCTCAATCAGGACTAGTCTAGTGTAAGTTCGGTTTGTTGTACAGTTTTGTGTTAGGCATTGTTTTGTATGTTTGCTGTTCTTTGTGTGTTCCACAAATTATTAATTACTTTATATAATGCCTGACAGAGCACATGCAAACGTTATTGTTGATAGAGTGACAGCCATATCATACAACTTTCAGTCATCATTCTTTTGATTTAAACATGCATTGCTTAAATATTACCAGGTCCTGTTATTCGGTGCTTTGTTGTATACATGTACCAGCTTACAATAATTTTTCCCTCACTTTTGTTGGAACAAATCATCACGCGAAAGTAAAACTGATATAAGATATTTAGTTGCATATGTAATACTGTAATACTGTAATACGGTAACTTGACTAACCACCCGTGCATGAGTTTGCAAAGTTATCTAATGGTTTCATTTTTATGCTTCCTCTATCTATATATTTATGGTGATAATGTTTGGGTGTATAACATGACCTTCATTCAAATTATTCAACACAAGGAGGCATTTGAGCTTACTTCGAACAAAATCATAATGCTTGTAAGCATTGGATCGTGACTGTTATGCATACTAGTAGTTAGTCTGGTTCCCGGTACCTATATCTTTCATTACATTACAGTATAGGTCAGGCGCAATGTAACTGTCATGGAAGATACCATGGGTAAAACAAGATGGCGGATGGACATTAGTTTATATAGGGAATTTTATAATATCCCCCAAAAGTGTGTGTTATGTATGTGTCATCTCGATGATACTTTGTATATTAATGCGAAAATGTACGTTATTTTCAATTAAATATGTTTCATTAAAATGACACAACTGATATGTTCAAAAAACCGCAAAGTAAATTAAGAAAAAATATGTACCAGCGTGTATATAGTGCATACAAATCGCTCCTTATGCCAAATGCCCGGTTAGCTCAGTTGGTAAGCGTCTAACCAGTAATATGGATGTTGGAGGTTCAAATCCCGTATTGTCATTATTACTTTTTTACATGTAACGTTATTCGCTGTTATTTTATACTTGAATAAGAAACATGATGAGCAAATAAAGAATTTTTATGACACAAATTAAACAAAATATTTTAAAAAAATATATAAACAATAAATAGCGTAAACAGGGATCGAACCAGGGATCCCTCGATTAGAAGTCAGTGGCTATACCGACTGAGCTGATCGGACATCTGGAATAGTCAACATTTATGGACTATTAAAACCCTGCTACAAAAATATTTTAATCGTTTTATAAACGTTATTTTGTTGATATTAGTACTGTTGTAGCGAATAAACTTCTTTCATTCTAAAGACCATTATTTTTTCCATGACTACACAAAGTCTCATCAAAATGACACATACATAACATACACTTTAGGGGTACATTCTTAAATTACCTATATAAACTAACGTACGTCGGCCATTTTGATTTAACCACCGGGCGCGGCCATATTGGTTACTTTCTACCTGACCTAAAACACTGTAAGATTTAGGACAGGGAACCAGACTAACTAGTAGTTTCATTTAATCAATATGCATTTGGAAAGTGTACACGCTTCGACATATAGAGGATATGGTGGAGGATATCAATGGCTGTCTTGTGGATAGCATAGACGAACGTCACATAAAATTGTGTTTCTATTCTAATTCACCTCTTGATACGACCATCGAGGAAACACATTGTCAATTAGCTTTTTTATGATTGTAGTTTGTGTAGTCTTGTTTAGAGACTCTTGAATTATGATGGTGATAGTAGGACTTATCAACACTAGGCTCTCAGTGGGTTTGATATTATATAGTATTTAGGTGCTGATTGTCTGACTTCCTGAATACATGATCAGCCACTTACATCATCTATTCTTCTAAAGCATACACCATACTTGTTTATTATGATACTAATAACGTTATTATAACATTCATAACATATTGAATAGTTAGTAGAAAGTAGATCTAATGTATTACCTTTGCTGTAAAATACCGGTACTAGTATGTTTTCATTACATTTCAATATGCCAATGTGTTACAGCAGATTATAAATGTTATTGCAATAGGTGCTAACGTTTTATGCATAGGTTATGCTTAGTTATTGTAAGACGGACAGGAATATTGATTGGTTGACCTTAATCAAAGTTTGAGCAGTAAATGCCGACTACATAGTGGCAGTAACGTGCTTCCGTTGTTAAGAGAATTACAGATAAACGCATTACCGAGTAACAGTAGATTTTATCCAGAACTTACACCCTCAGTATGTAGTTGTCCTTTGAGATATCATGTCGAACATCGTTAGTGATGATTACTATGGTATGCATCTCTAGTACAGGTGTACATCATCCTAAGGGATACGGTTAAATCAATTACTCATATTGTGTATGTTGGACTTGACCTAATGTTGATATGCATTCATATATCGAACATTGTTTGGTGAACTGGAGTGTTAATATTTAGAGCACTAGTGAATACTAGTATGGCATGTGTGTTTTACAGTGATATTACATAAATCTTGGAATGAAATAGAACTTTATGTAGTGATATACATATATATGAAAACGAAGATTAATGTGAAGATGGGGAGCTAATTAATTCTGTGATTCTGACGGTATCGGCCAGAGATTCCGGAGTACGTAAGTATTAACGTTATGCAACTACTTTGGAATCATTTTAAAATTTACACAATACAAAATCAGCTCATTGTCTGCAACATGTTTTTATTTCATTACGCCCAATCTTGTTGAAACAGGTTGGTAAAGATAAAGGTACTGTCCTCTTAAAAGACGATTTAATTTTTGATCATTTTTTAAATGCTAATTTAAAAGTGACACACTTTTTTATCAATAAGGCGGTAGCCTATTTGCATCTTAGATACCGAATCAAAATTTCTTTAACGTATTATTATACCTTATAATTAATATTTACCCATTATTAAGTGTAACGTCGAATTTTACAATACATTAACAAGACATATCTAGTGGTATTGACACCTAAAAAGCAGGTGCAATCCGAATTTCAATTTGATTTAATCCAAACATACAAATAATGGATACGCATTTATGAAGGCAAACACTTGAGTTTTTGTACGTAATTTAAAATTACGATGTTTACGCCGAGAAGAAAGAAGCCCATATTAAAATACCGTGTCATCGCACAAAGCTTTTTGAAAACTATAAATACATGAAATATATGTATCTCATAACTATAGCTTTGAAGTGTGTCTGTTTTGTTGTAATTAAGTGGTGCGTTTTAACTTATTAAAACGGCTGTTATTTATACAATACAATGTCAATAATGTAGGGATTTGGTCTATCTAGTTACCATTCTGTGTATTTTATGAGGCAATATTTTTTTTGGAAGAAAAAGGGATATGCACGAGGTCGAAATGTTAAAGTGATAAAGATTTACACTTTTTGTCGTAAGGTATTGAGGAAATATATGTATTTCTTGAATATAGACTAATACAAGCTTAATTCACCTTCAGTCCCTTAAAGTTCAAATGTCAAAGGTCACTTGTTACAATGTGTTGTCTTTGCTGTAACAGATATTAAAGTTTTGAGAAAACATATTTTCGGCCCATATTTACATTTGGCTTTGTCCTCACATAAAATATGATTAGACGGAATAACTATATAACACAAGAGGTTTTTGATTGTTTGTGCAAAAACTTATGCACGAACAGATCTAACCACTCTTACTAAAACACGGTTTGGCAGGAATAATTATATTTTAGACTTCCATTTTCCAGTAGATATAAAATTGATTATAAACATGATATATATTGTGTAAATAACTAATATACAATAGACACTATGTTTCAAAATCATATTTTTCATATTTTGAAACATATGCTGATAATTTTGTCTGCCATGCAAATGCTGGATTTGTTATTGCAAAGACCAGTAACCGTTACTGAAAGAACAAAACTATAAATAAATCGTATATGTTTAATCAATTTAATCAACTTTAAAACTATTAACTAGATACAAACAAAGTATCAATTAATGTCGAACTAAAACATTGAACAAATGTGACTAGAATGCTTGCTTTTAACATTACGAAGTTCTAACGATATTTACCGTTACTATAAGGAACAGTTTTGTTACTGCAAAGATATATGCTTATCATTATAGTCATAACTGTCACTAGGTACACAATTTTATAGTAACTTTTTTCAATGTTGTTGATAATCATAAATTCAATGTACAAATCTCTTTCTTAAGCAAATATTCCAAAAGGGTGAATTGTTAACATTGCCGTTACTGCAAATATTGTGTTCTGTTACTGCAAAGACTATAGAAAAATAACAACTGAGATATTTAGTAGTTTGTATTTGATATTTACAATAAACAGAGACTTCAAGTAACAGAAATGAAAATATATTTTAAATCAGTCAAGATAATGCTACTGATCATTGAGTGTGTATTAGATGTATAAGAAATATCCTTTGAAATGTCTTTACGGTAACATTGAAGATCTTTGCAGTAACGACGTAACGAAAACGTTGTTGGTTGGATACTTTTCAGTATGTAAATTTTGAAATCAAAACAATTGTTGCGAGAATAATTTGAACACCATGTTTTAAGGAACTTAATGTTGAAGTAACTGTTTATTTCATACGATAACCGAACATTTATTTTGTTAAATGTATTTGCTGTAACAGATACCAGTATTTGCAGTAACTATTATTGTTGAAATGTTATTCCTTTGCAGCTTATTATACTTATTTAATGAATACAAACAGGAAATATTATCAACAAACAATCACACAAAATGTCAACACAGTCACTTTATCTGCATCAATAGTGATTTCTTCAAAATACAAAATAACATCACTTAAATGTCTGTGCAGTAACACCTAATTGCATATGCAGAAACAAAAATATTTGTTATAGCCACTACTGATATATGGTGTATCTAATATGCACATGGAATGATTTCTTTTTATACACAATTACATTTAAATGATAATGACAACTATGAAGTTGATTACAATTGTCTGTTACACACAAAACACTTAGCAAATGTCCATGCAGTTATAAAATATGTATATGCAGTAACAAATTACCACTGTTATTGCAAAGACAGTTACTGCAAAGAAATACCCAAGGTATTATGGGAATTGTTATAATATGGGTGGGGTAATCACATGCTTCCCGCCACACAAGGAACTTCCTTTCAGAACTACATACACTGTTGGATGAGAACTAATCGTCATATCATATAGTAGGGTCATAATTGGGGAAACTGCAGACAGGTTGACAAAATATGCAGTACTTTGTTTACTTACTAATAGATAAACTTTGTAATTCCTTCTCCAAAATGAAACTGCTTTTTTGCCACCATTTTCACTATGAATGGTACTTCCAAATTGAAGAGTCAGGTTGAATGACACTAAAACACTTTAGGTTATACACCACCAAATGTTACTGCACAGACATTTTTATCAATTTTTTAGTGACAACTTTTAAGACCTGAAATATATATATAGCGAACCAAATATTATCATTGTATTGCCTTTTTAAAAATCATTTGATATCAACTTAACGGTTAGCTATGAAATATTTATCTAAAACGGACAGAAAAAATCTGTAGACGGGTAAAAAGGAGACAATTTCATCAGAGGGACATAAAAAATGCACATTTTTTGGTATCAAAAATTCCTAAATATTTTTTTTTGTTAAGAATATTGATAACTTATCGCGTGAATTTCGTGAATAACAAAGCGACAAGAGCAATGGAGCATTTTGTTTTAAGAGAACCCCTTTTAATTACTCGAAATAGTGGTAGGACAAGGATTGCTTCAAAAAAAAATATTGCCTCTTATAGCACGCAATAATTTTATAATCTGGCAGTGTTTATTTTTTTTTTATATTAAAATCTTAGTATAGAGAATAATCCAGTCGCGGACACAAATTGAATTCAGTGTATGTTTTATACCATATCAATTCCATTTGGATTTTATATCAAGGTAAGAAAACAATCGTAAGTACAAAAAGTTCGCTCATGTGTGGGAATTGCTCTGTATAATAGTGTTATGCTGTAATGTTACTGTATTTGTGCTTTGCTGGTTAAGTTGAGTGCTACCTTCCATGTCCGAGTTCCTCATATCTTTTTTACAAACCGAACAATTATAACAACATATCTTCCAAATTTCCGATAATATTTTTGTTCAAGATTTTTACCTTTACATATATAACTACACACAACTAATTGCAAAATAAACGCGCTTCTAAATGAATACAAAGGCGTTCAGGTATTTATTCTAACGCATTAGGAGTCATATTACGCGAGTACATGTTGAGCATTTTGTACACTACAGATAGTTTTGTTTTGGTAAAATCCTATTTAACTTGTCAATATTTGTTCACATCTAACTCACGCCTTATCGAGTAACACCTCCTTGTTGAATTTTCAATTAGTGCATGCTACCTAGTGATTTGATCCCGTTCATTTACCTATATTTACTCGCTTTAGATTTTAAACAAATAATGAAGCTTATTCTGCACGAATTTCAAAGTTCACATTATGTCATTTATTGAAGCATAGGTATATGCTTGTTTAAAATATCCATTTTCGGGGATATGGTTGGTTCCTCAACTTCTGTTAACGATGTCAACGGTTCTGTTTGGCTTTGAATTATCAGTGCACAACACCATTTATTACTCGCAATACATATTTGACCATACAATGTGACTCGGTCAATGTTCCTGGTGATAGCGTTCCTGGTGGCAAAATGGTAAAAGACTTAATTGAAATGACGTAATTGACTTTCTTGAAAAGCATACTCATCATTATTCAGCAGTTTTGTATTTATACATGCGTCTGTGCATACCATGAGCAAATAGATTAGACCATTAGAAGTTGCTTTACCCAGCAAATACGATTCAATTCCAAGACTCGTCTGATTATATTCGTGTTGCATTTCCCCACTCTCACCAGATCATATAATCTACATGAATATTGCAATCACAAACAATACTGTATAATACCGTAACCCGATTTTATTAATGAGCAAAAATGATTAGAATTGGATGCAACGGTATCAGTTTTGAGATTCTTGGATAGTAATAGGATAAAGGCAAACGGTATCATCTATATATATTATATTATACAAAACTGTTATTAGTTAATTATCCGTATTCTTATCAGGATTTAAGCGTGATTAAGTGATGAATATAGATCGACTGGCATTTGTAATACTGCTAATCCGGTTACAGTCCAGTATACTTTGTTATATAAGTGTTGCATATTGCTGCAACCATAACGTAAACAAATGTAGTGAGACAACACTGCAATGGTGCTCATTATTTACGTGTTTTCTTTTACAATGTACCTATATTTTTCTGCACTTATTGTAACTAAATATCATATTTAAAATAGATCGCGGTTGTCAAGAAAGGTATTTTATGTTTCATTAAGTTACATGCGTTTTCTCAACTAGGTTTAAGACCACTTTCATCATATATTCCTTACATCTGTTTCTTTAACATATACACCTAGTATGTAATTAACTTTTGCCCATTCTCAATTGTTACTTTGAATGCTAAAAAATGTAGATAATCTAACCAGACAAAGCATTGGTGGTATTCTCTTTTAAAACGCAAGTACGCTCCGAAAAAATGTAAAGATGCAAAGAATGTGTAAGCATTTATGTCGACAAACACTTGATTTTTTGTAGGTAATTTAAAATTTCAATATTCACGTGGGGAATAAAGAAGCCCATAATTAAATACCGTATCGTCGTATAAGAAAATTAGAAATTATGAATCCGTGAAATAAAGTATCGCATAATTTTAACATGATTGTAAATCGTATCTGTTTTGTAGTATTTAAGTAGTACGTTTTAACATATTAAGATGTCTGTAGGATTTTATTTATCTGTTTGCCATTCCGTGGATTTTAAATCATGAAAATAATCTTATTATCTGACAGAAATGAAATTTTATTTAGATATTGAAATATTATTATTATCTTTCTTGAATAGCCCTACCATATATACACAAATTGGATTAAAGTAATTTATTTTACACTATTTTGGTTTTGGATTTAATACCAAGGTCAGAAAACAATGCTTTTATTCAAAAATACAAATTTTAATACAAACAGTTGAGTTTTGTACAACCTCCAATTGACTAAAAACTAGATTGTCAAACGATCAAAAATATAGATAATGACTACAGATTAATACACTGTATAGTATGTTCGTCTGTTATTTGTGTAATGAACTACTTGTTAAATTCATTTTATCGAGGTATACACTTTTAACGCTACCGTTGATTTATTTCAGTTTTCTTCAAAACTCCTCCATGAATTGTAATGAAATTAGGCACACTAAAATAGTAATATTTGACACTAGTTCTGACATATTGATAGACTATCGCTCGACACATCTTTAACTAACTGATTACTTATATTGAAATCAATTGTATCAAACAATATCGATTACCGGAGTGTAATCATAGGCACACACTTTAAACTAAAACTCGTGAATATTTGATAAAGTTATATCGAACGTTTTCAAGATATTAAGAAAAATCAAGTGGTAGCGTTAGAAGTGCGCTACGTGTATAAGGATGTCATTGTGTTAAGTTTTAATCACAGTTGGAGGATATAGTAGTTGGTCCTGAAATATCTGGAAAAAGCAACCCAATCCAATGTCTTTGATCAAATAACATTCCAAACCCAAGCACAATCGAACCACATATTGATGGAATTGTTTTAATGCAATATATCGCTGGCTAGGAACAAGAAGGTCGTAACTACAAAATCGATATATTGAGAAAACAAGAGAAAACTGTCTGTAATTTAGTCTTTACCTATGGAAAAACAATATTTTAAAACTTCATTTTGGTCAACATGACAATTTCCGATTTTCATGAAAATAGGCTCCTACGAAGCGCCTTTTGAAGCGGAGTTCAAATATGTATGAGTTTTATAAGGTCGTAAGTAGTAGTTATGACCTTCTCATTCTAAGCCATCGATATGCTGCTCATTTTATGTGAGTAAGGTATTACGTTTCGGACAAGGAAAGCAATAGTCAACAATAACAGCAGAGCACGAATTGCACAAAAGAAATTACAAGTCACAAAGGCAAACTGACAAATAAAATGAAATTATATAATTTTAGATTTGCAGTGGTTGTAAATAGAACTTTTATAACAAAATCACTTCTAAATCTCCAATAGTATTATGGTAATAAAGACTACTTTTACACGAATAACGTTATACGACAAAGTTAAATGCACGTTCAAGTGACTACGTAGGGCGTTTCAAAAGTTCCAGGAAAAGTGCTCAATAATATTTAATTCATGGCCGAATTACTTGAAACTTTGCATTTAAATAGAACAATTCATAATACACAGTGTACGCTGAATCGAACGCATGAGGGTGTGTCGTACAAAATGGTTCGGCTGCCATAGCGACATCAGCAATGGCTACCCGGGGCAACGTTATCTCTGGTCGTACCTTATAAACATGTTCTGACTGAATCTCACTCAATCAGTAAAATGACACACACAATTCACCTGTTACAACAACAATAAGGCTTTGTACGTATTCTCAAAAAGTGCCTTGCTTCAAGGTACGTTCTTCCAGGACCCCTATGGAAAGCATTGAAAGCGTCACAAAATCGAGCAGAATCGTCCAACGCAAGGTCTAGCGTCTGATTCACAACTCGCTGTACCTTCTTTTGATTATCTGCAGCAGTACCACTGTCAGTCTGGAAGCGCTCATATTATTCATACATCCAACACAGTGACATGCAACGCTCTAATCAGCCAGTAGTTATAAAATCTACAGTTTCAATTCATAATTTTCCTGCCAAAAGACAAAAAATGGTCAAATTCCAATGATTTACTGGCATTTGACGGGCGGTTCTAACACGGCGACAAATAAACAAGAACACAACAACTGGACTATTTAAACTATGACATAAATTGATCAAAATGATGTTATACCGCCCTTCGCAAATGTTCCAAACAGTTATTGAAGGTCGTTGTTAATTGGTAGCTGTTTAGTTGGAGTCAATGTGTTGGTAAGTTTGATGATTTCTACGAAGTGACGTCAAATTTGCCCCGGGTAGCCATTACTGACGTTACTATTGCAGTAGTGCCATTTTTGTACGACACACCCCAAGCGTTTGATTCATGGTACAGCATGTATAATGAATTATTCTATTTAGATGCAACGTTTTAAGTAATTCGAACGTAAGATGGACATTACAGAGCACTTTTCCTGGAACTTTTGAAATGCCCCTCGTACAATAGCGTTTATGTAGCAATGTTACATATAAGTATTAGGAGTCGAATTACACAAGTAGGCCTACATTTTAGCATTTGGTGTACTAAAGTTTTGTGTTTGGGTAAGACCTTACCGAAATATTTGTTTATCTACAGTTAACATTATCAAATTACGGCTACTTGATGAAACCTTTAAGTATCGGTTCAGTTATAATACGATACTTAATTACTTAACCGTGTTCTCATTTTCGTGCATATCTAATCGTTTAAGACATTGACAAACATTGAAACCTTAATAATTCACGAAGTAACTGACATGATGTATTACACATATTTTGATCATATCAAAAGCCAACAATGTGACACGCTCGATGTTCATCAGGTATCACTTTCCTGACTTTCCCGGTGACAAAATTGCAAATGAATCACCTGACGTTCTTGCATTCACAGACATGCTTTGCAAAACCGGAGTATAATCTACTACTCAGTAGTCATAATTGATGAATTTGTTATTAAAACAGGCGCCCGTTTATACCACCATCAACCAGTTTAGATCGTTCAGTTACCCAGAAAACCCGGATCTAATGCCAAGGCTTGGCTGGTTATATATTTGTTCTGAATATTTCCGCTTTCACCAAGTTGCCATTAATACTCGTATTGCAAGCGTAAACAATACTGCTTGGCATGTAACCCGACTTTATAGACAAACAAAATATTGAAATGAAGGCATTGACATTTGTATGGATCTCCAGGATAGTAACGTCTGGTAGGGGAACAATTCCAGGTAAAAATGGTTGAACCCTACCATTCATTTTAACAAGCTGAGTCATACCTTAAAATGTTCCTAAATGATTGTGCGTTACGATCCATGACATTTTTTACCATACTCGTGGTGGCATTTTGAGAAATCCAAGATGGCGTCCAAGATGGCCGCCAAAAAAGTAAACATCACATTTTATCAAATTACAGCCTCTGGGACATTGGATATGATATTTATTATGGGAATAAGTCGTTTTTACAATAGAATGTATGTTGTTCTTGTCATATAAGGTGATTTTGGTGGAACATTGGGGTGAGTTAATTTTTTTCCTCATATTTATCACCAAATAAAGGCAAAAAATAGGGGGTAGGGGTAAGATTTTTAACACCCCAGGAAAATTTTGACCGCATATATAGCATTTCTGTTGTTAAGTATATGCTATATAATTGGGGGAAATGAAAATGTTTACAAATATACAATATAAAAGTACTTAAATGATGACAATTGACAATCAAAGTGGATGTGGTACGATTTTATCAAAATCTGAAAAGTGGTAATATTTTACCTTTGATACATATTTGAGACACTATAACATACATTGTTAACGTTTTCTCACTCCTTCAGTTAGGACAGTTGATATATGTTTCATTTATGCATCTTTCAATCAATATTTCAAGCATTTTCTCAATTTTTGTCTTGATTTGGCCCAAAAAAATGACAATTTTTTAGGGAAGGGGTAATTTTGTTAATAATGAAACCCTTTCAGCAATGGCATAGACTAAACTTTTTAGAATTTTAGCATTAGTGCACTTGTAACAAAATTTGTAACAATACAAGGTTTGTCAACATTGATGTCAAGGTCATATAAGAGGTCAAATGTCAAATTCTGAAGGAATTTTTGCAATCTGTATGCATGCACACAAACAGGTAAAATGTACAGGAATAAATGTCTTATGTTCATATCACTTTCTTTAACAATGTACAAGTACAGCTTATTTCTTTGATAAAAGAAAACATTTCTTAGCCATGGCAACCGGAAATATGGTTTCCAATATGGCGGCTATCATCTCCATGTATATATTATATTATTCATAATCCAGAAAAATTAGCATTAATATGAAGGTAGTTTTTATTGCCCCCTCTCTGTATGTGCAAGATTATGACACTGGTTGACTTCTTACCACACTTACCAGTCTTCCTTATGGTTAAGGATGACAGATCCCAACAATGGTGAATCCTAATATGGTTTAAAATGGCTGTTGCCAACATTGATAAATTCCAATAATAGACAGGGAGACAGTTCTTTACACTTGTGAGTCCGTCGTATTACACAGACTGACAGTTGGTATATTGGTGAATCCCCCATCATACAAAGGAAGATAGTTCCCTACACTGGTGAGTCCCCCATAATACATAGGAAGACAGTTCCCTACACTGGTCTGTCTCCCATAGGACACAGGGTGGTAGTTCCCAACACTGGAGAGTCCCTCATAATACACAGAATAGCAGTTCCCTACACTGATGTGTCTCCCATAGGACATATGATGACAGTTCCCTACACTGGAGAGTCCCTCATAATACATAGGAAGACAGTTCCCTCCACTGGTGTGTCTCCCATAGGACATAGGTTGGTAGTTCCCTTCACTGGAGAGTCCCTCATAATACATAGAATGACAGTTTCCTACACTGGAGGGTCCATCATAATACATAGAATGACAGTTTCCTACACTGATGTGTCTCCCATAGGACATAGGATGGAAGTTCCCTACACTGGAGGGTCCCTCATAATAGATAGAATGACAGTTTTCTACTCTGGAGGGGCCCTCACAATACACAGAATGGCTGTTCCGAACACTGATGTGTCTCCCATAGGACATAAGATGGTAGTTCCCTACACTGGTGATTCCCCATTGAGCTTATAATGATGGTTTCCGACACTTGAGGGTCATCCATTGTGCATATTGCAAGGCAGTTCCCTACACAGGAGAGTTCTTTATAGGGCCTAGAATTACAGTTGTGAACGCTTTGGAGACCTCCATTAAGCATAAAATAACAGTTTTCAATGCTGTCGAGACCTCCATTAGGCCTAGAATGACAGTTCCTAACACTTAAGAGTCATCTATAGGGCTTTGGAAGATAGTTCCATGCGCTGGAATGTCCTCAATAGGGCCTATAATGACAGTTTCCAACACCAATGGGTCCAATATATTGCCCAGAAGGACAGTTTTCAACGCTGTTGAGACCTCCATTGAGCCAAAAATGAAGTTTCTAACACTGAAGAATCCACCATAGGGCATTGGAAGACAGTTTCCAGCACTGGAGAATCCTCCACAGGGCCTAGAATGACAGTTGCCAACACTGGTGGGTTCTCCATATAGACCCGAATGACAGTTTTTAACGCTGTTGAGACCTTCATTAGACCTAATATGACAATAGCCTACACTGGCGCGTCCCCACGGGGCCTTGAATGACAAGTGCCAACACTTGCGAGTTGCCAATATGGCATACGATAACTTGTTCTGTAACTTCTGAGTCCCTCATAGAACCAAGGTTGACAACTTTCAATACTAACGAGTCCCTCATAGGACCTTGGAATACTGTTTGCTACACTGGTGAGTCCCCATAGTGACATTTTTTAACATTGGCAAGTCCCTCATAAGATATACCATGACTCTTTGGAACTTTGAGTCCCCATATATGGGATTGTATGATTATTTCCAGCATGCATGAGTCCCACATAACCTAATATAAGTCTATAGTTCCAACAAATTTGAAGGTTTCTAGAATTTGAACCTTGAAATGGTCATTAATTGATATTGGTTTGAGTAAATTTAAATTAAAACTTAATTCAGTACATACTTTGTAGCATTTAATGGTAATACTGCCACAGCTAATGTAATAATAACATATATTGATGATACAAACCATCAATTTAAGATTCCTTGGGTATCATTTATTTCATTCATATGGCTTTTATCACTAAGCTGTAATGTTCTAAATAAAACATACAATTTCTACTGAAGAAATACATTCTAAACAACTTAGTTTATACCATATTGAAAGGCAGGAATGTATATTATGTCAACACAAATATAGAAGAAATATGTATACTTAATTTTTCCCATTTTGACCTTGAAAAGTCCTTGACCTTGCACTTACTGTAGTTGCTGTTGAAATTCAATATGATGACCACTAGTTAATAAACATTTTCAATCCAAGTATGTGGTCAATATCTATTTATGAAATTATCACTTTGGCATTTACTATTTAGAGTTTATGCATTTCACCATTCGTGGCAACCATATTGGACACCATCTTGGACTTTTCACCCTTCCAAACTGCATTTTTAAGGACTTTTTCTGTTGATCAGCTTATGAATAAATTTCTTTTAAAACGCAAACATGTTTCTGTTGCAATTAGTTTCACTTTCAATACGAATTTGGCTGGATTATAAATTATGTCTTATGTGCATTATATTTGTTTGTATATATAAGAAGATGATGGCGGCCATATTGGAAACCATATTTCCGGGATGCAATGGTTACACAATGTAACAATGTTTTCTTATATCAAAGAACCAAGATAGTGTTCGTATTTTGTTATTTTTTATTTTTGTTAAATATATACTTCAGTTCTGCCAGTACATTTTACATGTACCTTTTTGTGGTAATATATACATATACATATTGCAAGTTCTGAAAATCCTTCAGAATTTAACATTTGACCTTGACATTAATATTGACAAAGGCCATATTGTTACAAATATTGTAACAAGTTCATTAATGCTAAAATTCATCTTTATAATTTCATAAAGTTAGTTAACAAGTTTAGTTTGTGCCATCGCAGGAAGGGTTTTCATTATTACCAAAATTACCCCTACGCCTAAGGAAATTGTCATTTTTTGGAACCAAATCAAGAAAAAAATTGAGTAAATGCATCAAATATTAGTTAACAATACATAAATAACACATAATGCCAACTTTCTTAACTGTAGGAGTGTGAACACTAAACTAATTTATGGTATAGTGTCTCAAATTTGTATCAAAGGTAAAATATTACCACTTTTCAGATTTTAAGAAAATCGTACCCCACCCACTTTGATTGTCAATAGTCATCATTAAAGTACCTTTATTTTACAGTATTTGTAAATATTGACATTCCTCCAACTATATAGCATAAACTTAACAACAGAAATGCTATATGTATCGTAAAGATATTCCTGGGTAGTTAAAAATCTTACCCCTACCCCCTATTTTTTGCCTTTATTTGGCGATAAATATGATGAAAAAAATTAAATCACACCAATGTTCCACCAAAATCACCTAATATGACAAGAAAAACATACATTCTATTGTAAAAACAACTTATTCCCATAATAAATGCCATATCAAATGTCCCAGAGGCTGTAATTTGACAAAAGGTGATGTTTACTTTTTGGGCGGCCATCTTGGACGCCATCTTGGATTTCTCAGAATGCCACCACGAGTATGGTAAAAAATTACCCTTGTCATAAAGTACAAACATTTGGGAACATTTTAAGGTATGACTCAGCTTGTTAAAATGAATGGTAGGGTAACTCCAAAAATAGAGGCCTAAACTGGCATTTGTTCCTCTACCAGTCATATAACCTACACCTCTTATATAACATAATACAGGCATCAGTTAATATAATTCATATTGTTACCAGGATTTAAGCGTGTTATATTGATAAATATTGGTCGATTGATAACAGAAGTACGTGTAATCTAGTTACCATCCGTGTATTATTTGTTTGATAAGTGTTTTATTCTTATTGAAATTATAACACATTGCGTGGTAACATACTATTTCTTCTCGTATGGTCTAAAGCCGATCGAGGCCTATCCGGTTCCTGTATGTACCTGCAGGGTAATGTGGGTTGAATTTTCTAGCTGTTTGGGTGTACGTCTCCTTTCCTTGCACCCAATTGTCGGTAATCCGTTTACTTAATTGCTTTTTGTTGATAACCATGAACAATTATTTGCTTTGTAGCCGCAAAGCTTTACGACTTACAGTGGCTCTTTCACTTTCAGGAGTTTTTTCATATATCTAAATCAGGACTAGGCTAGTGTAAAATCGTTTTGTTGTACAGTTTTGGTTGAGCCATTGTGATGTATGTTTGTTGTCCTCTGCATGGTCCTGTTTGTGCCTTTCGTGATCAGACTGCTTTTTTGAGTCTCCCCTGTCCGATATTTCATTTCTTATGTTTCCGTTATTGTACTGTGAGAATGGATTTACTTGTTAAACTATCAACCCTCATACAATAATACGACAGGTGACCCAGTAATTATTGCAAGTTCAGGTTTAAGTTCAATGTTGCCTAGCTATACCAATACAGAAACCAATTTGCAAGCATGTAAATGTTTATAACATTTGTCAGTTGTAAGGGCAATACACTATGACGGATATAGAGGCGTATGTTAGCTTCTAGCAATATTCCACAACAAATTGCAAAAACTTTATGATGTGTTATTTATATGTACAGTAGTTCCTTATGATCATTTCATTTGTAACATTCCCTGAAATTAGTTATACAGTATATAGATAATTGACCAGGGGAAGTTAAAATGTCAAATGGTGTTTGAACGGCTTAACAGGTAACAAGAGCCCTAAAAATGGTAACTTATTTTAAATAAACTTTTCTTCAAGCACAGTTATCACGGTCAAACCAGTAAACTTTTGGAAACATGGAATTGGCAGTCATAAACATTTCGCGTTATATTGCCATTAGAAAGTAGGATAGTAGGTTTTATCAAATTTTATTGATATTATAAATTAATCATTACTTTATATAATGGCTGACAGAGCACACGAAAAGTTAGTTTTGATTGAGTGGCATTCATATTATACACCTTTATTCACCGTAATTATGATTTCAACTTCCATTGCTTAATTTTTACCTGTCATTCGGTGTTTTGTTGTAATAAATTGCCAATTTGCCCTCACATTTGTAGGTAAAACTAATATCAGATATTAAGCTGCAAATGTAATGTTATATACGCTTACTTGATTAAATTTGAGCGCATTCATGAACAAAATCATAATGCTTGTGAGCATTGGATTTGGATTCTTCGGCAAACTAGTAGTTTACATTTAATAAATATGTATTTGGAATGTGTACACAAAGGGGTTCGACCTGACTAAATATCTATCTATCACTGTATAGATGTAATGGAAATAATTCTATGGCAAAACCAGAAATACCCAATTCAATATTTTGTCCAATATGTCAAGCATGTCGAAAGCAATCATTCAATGGCTACTGCTCACTGCACGACAATGACGTTACATACTTGAAAAAAACTTTATTCAAATTCTGAGTTCACCGACGCCGACATTGAGCATTGAAAGTTCGCAAAATGCAAAAATACAACTCGTTAATATATAAAGTAAAGTGATAGATTTTTAGACGTGTCGGACCCCTTTGTGTGTACACTATTAATCTTTTGACATACAGGATAGGGTTAGGGTTTATAGTGGAGGATAGTAATGGTTATCTGGGGGTATCATTAATGCACATCATATAAAACTGTGTTTCTGTTCCAATTCACCGCTTGATAAGACCCAAGAGGAAACACATTGTCAATTAGCTTTGTTATGCTTGTAGTCAGTGTAGTTTTTTTAGAGACGCTTGAACTTTGGTGTTGATAGTAAAGCTAATTAACACTAGAATCTCAGGTGGGTTTGATATTATATAGTATGAAGGTGCTGATTGTCTGACTTTCTAGGCATATGACCAGTCACTCACTCGATCTATTCTTCTAAACTATACATCATTATTGTTTATTATGATACTTATAACATAATTCATAATATAGTGAATACTTAGCAGGAATTAGCTGTTTTGTATTACCTTTGCTGTTAAATACAGGTATATTTTCATTACGTTCCATCGTCTATGCGAGAGGTGTCTCCAATCTAGATTTATTCTTCATTTATTGCTTTATTAATCCTTTCCTCCCCGCTCAGAAAGAAGTTTTGTAATAAATCTCGATACATAAAAAGGAACTTATAAAATGCAAGTTGTTGTTTTTCATCGCTTTACAAAAGTTTTGGAGTAAAAAAGTACGGTGTTTCAAATTGCAAACCATCGAACTGGCTATACAGCTCCGATAGCTTTCCTAATAGTTTCCCGTGGTTATTTGACGTGTTGTCCTGCTCATTTGCGGTTTATACTTTTCATTCATATTTTGGAATGTATTTGTTTGTTTTCTTCATTGGTTTTGCTTCGCTGCTTTTGTTTGATTTGTGTTGTCCTTGAACATGGATATGTTGGCTGTACACTTCGACATAAATTGTGTAATTACTTGGATTTAAATTATTGATTTTCAGGATGGAGTAACCATTGATGAGTCGAAATGCAGAACAAATTGTATGTACCGTTACTCGTGTTGCTACAACATCTCTGTTATGTGACGTCACACACCTATGACGACTCTGTGCTGGAACTGGAAAACGTCACTGTGTAAGTAGTGCATGTTTTTAGAGAATATCCTTCTTATTGTTATTAGGATATTTTTTATTATTATTTATTCAGATGTCAGACTCATTTTTGTATCTAACTATATTTCAGGTTTAGGCTCATTAATTCATAGTACTGTAATTAAATCATGAGTGTGTGATTTGAAAAAAAATAGCAAAACGATAACCGAGTTCCAAGTATTGAATATAGATCGTATTAATATAACACGGGTAGCCAATCATTTCGCCTGTTACTGACCAAGAGTTTAACATCGTGTTATCTGATTGGTTGTCCTTATCCTCATGTCAAATAAGATCAATATTGATTACCACCACTGATCCTAAAAAATGTTTTTATGTTTAACAATGGGGAATGGTGTTTATCTGCAGTCAAGAGTTAAGTTGACCAAGATAAGACAAGGACACAATTATTATTTGAAATGTTGTTTAATCACTCCATCGCGATATAGCAATTCCACAAACAAATAGCAGTATCGTTATCCGCACTGGTGCCTGAATTATTGCAGGTCATTTCCGTGTAAATTGTCATTATGGCGCAATCACATTGATAACGAATCATTGCGTTCATGTTATTTGCCGCGATAATGTTATTGAACTTTAGATTTCATTTTCAAGTTTGCGTTTCCGAGAACTTTATTCTCCTGAGACTCGGTAATTATTCAGGCGATTTACTTTATGTTCTGAGCTGCAGAAAACGCTGAAACGATACGATAGATGGCAACGTTATATACACTGTTTAATTGAAACTTTGTGTTGTTTACGTTAATGCTGCATTCTGATTGGCTAAGACGGTCATGTGACTATGGAAATTAATAGGATGTTGATGATATAATTTTGTCTTAAATTAATCTATGACGGATCAAATATTGATATCTTATCCGTTTGTTAATGAATTTGTTAATGAGAATGCACGCAATAAATCAATAACGATACATGTCGCCATTAGCATTAGGTACAAATGTTCGATGGGTATTTCAAGGTATTGTATTCGGAAAGCATCTTAGTGCAAAACTAAAATAACTTAACTTTAGTAAAACAATAGAAACAAAATGTGTGCATCTCGTTGCCCCGTATCTTAAAGAATATCCCAGTTGTTCGTAATATGACGTCGATTTTATTAATAGGGGATTTAAATAGCCCCGCAGCGGGGCTATTGAAAATACCCAGACCGTTAACAGGCGAACGTGCGAATTTTCGTTGAGTCTCTGCCGGTACTAATGCTTTCAAAAAAAGTTATTTCCGGTCAAAAATTTCAGGCAGTTTTCCGAGGTGAATAGTCCTTGGAATATAAAAAAAAATAGTAAGCTGTAAACGGTTTAGCCTATCGTTCTCTTGCGATTAATTATCATTTTTAAAAAAATTGTAATAAATAAAACAAACTATTTTTAAAAAACAAAGGGATGTAAGAAGTACTTAAAACACCGTATTAAAGATTAAAGCGCCGTATTCTAAACATCGACAACCAAGGGAAGTCATTCTAGATAGTGATTTACAATAATTGTTAACATTCAGTTCAAGGTCGTTCATACAAGAAGCATTGTGAACTAAAGTTTACTTAAGCCTACTTCAGACGTTAATTATCCAAAACAAATAATTATCGCATATCTATTTAAATGGATTGATTCCGGATTGATCACCATCGGTAGCTGGAGTTCGGTTCGTGGGAGTATGAAACTGCGGAGCACAATTGTGTGATGTTTTTTGTGGTCTTGTATGATTGACTAGGCCCCCAATTAACGTCATACGGTGTCGCTTTTGCAATATCTTCAATTTTCCAAGGCTTGAAGCTGATCTGATACTATGGACTGGACGAAATATGGTTACAGTAGGTTTAGAAATTATCCCTGGTCTACTGTAATTGAAACTGCTCTCAAGAATACAGTTAGGCCTACAATAAAGGTATATGCCATAGATTTTACTCATTTTGAATCAAATTATGACAATTTCACTTTGAATGTGTTGTGTACAAAAAGATATTTACATTGTACTGCTAGGTAAGCGCTACCAAGTGCTTTCGTTAGAAACGGGGTGATTTGGTTGCACTTTTCAGCGCTATGTAATGGTCAGCTAGCCACAAGCGCTTGCTGCTTGCCGAAATAATAATATATTTTTCACTTTTTCCGATATACAGTAGCGCTTATTTTAAGAAGCTGTTTCTAAGCATAGCGCTCGATAGCGTGAGTACTGTACATCTCACGCAATGTTTGCCTAAAATTGTGCATTTCTGCGGTCAGGGTCAAACAAAAATTTTACTTGCATCTCTGCAGCCGCAAAGCCTAAAGTAAAATAATTTCACTCACAGTCGCATTAGCAGGCTTACTTGCAAAAAAGAGTGACCATAAATCGCCGCAATTACAACGTCACATCTAAACATGTCGATTATTTACTCTATCCGCTTGGGTAAATAGGTCAAATGCCTTATGTAGTCACTATGTCACAAATTTGGCCTTATATTCCAAAGCCTTTAGTCAGAAGGATATTCTTTAAAAAATCAAGTTCAATATTGTGACATCCGGGGTCAAAAGTGTGTCACTAGGTCAAGTCCTAGAAATTTCTTGTCACGGTAGACAATAGAGATAAAAATGTTGGTCTTTTCTTGATGAAATTTCTCCAGAATAAATTATTTCATTATAATCTAGGTCAAGTTCAATTATAGGTCTTCTGGACCGGGGTCCCTGATTTTTGGGCTACCCGACTTCCCGATAATCGCTGATAACCTGTGGGACTGACGATCTGACAGACTAAAAATCAACAAATGCAGTTATTCCCTTTTAAGGCGGCGTTTACACATTAAAAGAAGGTTTTCCTTGTTTCCAAGTACTTTTATCATGATCTCAGTGTAAGACTTTGTTTTCCGGTTGTCATTTACCAATAATTCAATCGTTTTAATGCACAAAGTTTTCCCTCGCGAAATCATCGAGACTTCAGAAAAAGAGTACAAAAACACCAAGTTAGAAAAATGTTTCAGCTTTGCGATTGGCCTAAGAATTTATTATCGACCTATCAAAATATGTCTTACACAAGACACCGCATTGTCGCAAAACCAGGCTTTCTATACGGGTGTCCGCCTAATGACGGTTGAAAATTCTTGAGAAACATAGGAGTTGAGCACAGAATTAATTGCTTACGCTGCCTGCCCACACATTTGTGGCTATACCCAAATCTAATAACCAAGGATTCTGAAGCCTGGTTAATAAATGTAGAAAGTATGAATATGCCAGCACAAAAAATAGCATTTCATGAAAAATGCCCAATGCAAACTGAACTTATTGACCGGAAACCTTTTTTATATATTTTTAGTAACGGTGACCATGACCCTTTTTGACCCCAAATACAATCCCAAGCTAGGTATCCATGCAAGCTTGCTATAAACAAAGTATCATTAAGATCAGCCTATCCAAGCTTCAAGTTATTGACTGGAAACCCCTAGTTAAAAATTGTTTGACTTAGCTGCCTGCCCGTCATCTAGTCCGGGACCCATTGTCCCAATCTAATAAGGAGGATTTTTCGTTGGAAAACCTTGAAAAAATACACGCGATATATAATGTACCCAGGAAAAACGAACCCAGGACAGAAACTGAAATTGTTCAATTCATCGGACGGCTAATTGAACAGTCTGGGTACGGTACCCTTACAGAAAATATGCTCTCTGACAAATGTGTAACATGTGTGCAGTTAACATGTATCAAATATGAAATGAATATACTGCGAATGCAGTCAGCTGTCTTAAAGGGACTGTGTCATGTTTTAGCGTAAAGCAAAAATCAAATAAAATTGTTAAATATTTACTATATTTGGCATAGATGCCTGTATATCCCATAAATAAGCACACTGGTATAAATATAACTTGTGAAACATTTTTTAAGTATTTTACCTAAAAAAATTCTATACCATATATCTGAAATATAGCTTAGCAGTTATCCAACATCTACTATTTAATCCCCGTTTGTTTAGGCGGTGCCTTAGTTCATATTATACATATAATATATATATTTAATGTATATACAATTATTCATATCGCTCGTTTAGAATAAGAAGGTCTTAAGTACAAAATCAATATTTTGAGAGAACAATTGTCTAAAAACTGCTCTTTACTTATGGAAAAAACAATATTGTGGTCTTCAGTTTGGTCAACTTGACAAATTCCGATTTTCAATAAAATAGGCTCATAAGAAGTGTCTTGTGATGCAGATTTCAAATAGGTGTTGGTTTGATCAGGTTGTAAGTAGTACTTACGTCTTTCTCATTCTAAGCCATCGATATCTTTGTAAACAATAATCACACTGATTGACTTTATATCCGTTGTTATAAAACGAAACATCGTGCAAGCTTATGGTGTGCAAACTTTTCTGTTTGTTCGGGGTAGACTTCTGTATTGCTCGATGGTTATATTTCTTCTTCAGTAATTGATTTAGCAGATCCATGGTTAAAATGCTACTTTTGTGCAATAAAGTCCAACTTCAATCACACGTCAAATCGATATTGTAATACAGTTAGTGTTTAAGGTCATAGAAAGTAACTTGTACAAGTAATACAGTTGTGACCTTCATTGCAGGTCATCATTATTGGACGATCTATTCAACAATTATGACAAGAAGTTACCACCTCGATACAACAAACGTAAGTCTTATAATTCTTGTACATTCAACACTCGCTGTCTCGAACACGCTTATCTCGAATTTCATGTCGAAGCTATTAATACGTAACTTACATTTTTCTGTATAGAATTTGTTTCTGATTTTTTTTCAAAAGGTACTAGTATCGTAGTTCACACTTATTACCATATTTGACATTTTTATGGTTTCTGTACAAAACGCATCCTCATTTAACCAGCGTATTTTTCATGTATAGAGATTTGACTTACCACTAATTTTTGAGGATGCACAAACGATGTCTAGAGATTCTACCACGGATGAAAGAATTATTTTCGATCCAAAACAGTCACCTGAATAGTTTTATCTTTAAAATAAATTGTTGGCACTCGTGACTAATGTTAACGCAATGGAGCTTCAGCATTTCTGAGTCTCGAAGGTTATTCATATGTACAAGGAATGGGGTGACACATGAGAATTGCGTTACTTTCATATTGTCCTGCTTGGAGCATTGCAATTCATTGAAGCCAGATGTATTAAATTCATATTGGTTATATTGTAGCGAATGGTGAACGTACAGTGAATGTTACGGTGAATTTAGCCATTATATCAATGTTTTCTGTGAGTGAAAAGGACATGGTAAGTTATATTCGCCGTTTACCGTACATGTATAATGTTCAGCTACGACGATTATAAGTTTAAGGTTTTGTTTTCATCAGCGGTGTTTGAAACGAAACGAATCTAAACTATCTACTAATTGTATAGACGAACTAGTTGGTAACCCAGATATAGCCTCGACATGAACATTTATTATACCCCCAACATGAATAATGATAATGTTATAAAAAATAAAAAAAATTATAAATTACAAAAAAGAAGCATTGGTAATCGAACCAACGACCCTTGGAGTGGGGTTCCTGAAAGTTACTAACTGCACTTAACTGTCAAATGATAAATCACTCACCTTTTAAAATTACTATTAGGTCATACCAAATCGTTTCTTCGTTTAGCGTCGGAGGACGGATAGGCTTTTGACATCTTGGGAAAGAAAAACAACAACAACATTGGTAACCTCTTATATCTCAAAAATCCATTTAGATATTGCTTTTATACGTATGATACTTCATCAACCCCTACATAGCTTTAGGTTTCACACAAGCGAATTTTAAGCAATTTCAGTACGTTTTTTTATTGACACTGCTTGAAAGCTATTTTGTAAGCCATATAATGATGAGGATAGAAGTCGTTATGACTTGTTTTTTGAGTGTTTAGTTTTTGTATGAGGATAGCTAGATAGGTTTTCGAACCTAGGGTGGACGCTAAACGAAAATACGATTTGGTAAGGCCTTATATCGTTAAACTATGACTATCGAACCAATAAATCACGGGTTACCCGCCCAAATAGTCTCGTCTAAAAGGTCATGGCTAAGGGTACAACATTGAATTATAATTCATAAATCCGCGTACATACATTAATTCCAATCGTGTAGCAGTCGATCACGAGTTCAAACATCACTGTGCGAAATAAGTATGTTTCCACAATCTGCAAAATAAAGAACAGGCGAATATAATGGGATTCAAAGTATATAAATAATGAATCAGTGGTGTTTATTACCTAACTGGCCAACTTTTTTGGCACAACGTCTGAGGAATTGTATGTTTATTACAATATTATTAATTACCCATGCGTACTTAGTCTGTATATGCGTTTCAATTACCGATCTTATAACACAACCGGTATTAATAAACATATAAACGATTTCCATTAATTGAATGTTATTATTTAGTTTAGGAAAGACCATGTTACTCATACAGTCTATCAACACTTAAGTATTGGCGTAGTAAATTACTATCATCTTACGACATTTAAATTAAACCTGTGTGTATGAATAGTATTGTATAAACATATTTTGATTACCCGAGTCGACGAACTTTGTATTCGTTGGCACAGTTTCCCTAAAAGTTTATTAAACAGGCATGTTGTTTATATAATGACCATTAAATCAATACACTCCTAGAAACGTACGCGGCCTGTTTTTAGACCATTTGCATGCTTGCAGTAATAAACTTACTTCACTGGTTTATCTGATTTATCAACGTAATGCTTGACTTTGATTTCTCTTGTAATGAGAACACTACTATAAGACAAACGCAGAAATGTCGAGCCACACTTAAAACTGAAACACAGTTAATGGTAGATACGTGCACATATATTGATGAGTTAATGTATTATAGACATATTTAGACCACGACTCAAACATAGTCTGGTCCGTTGATGCGTTTAATAGGAAGCGCATGACGGTGGCTGAAAGAGACGTACGTTACCTGTTGTATTTTATAGAGAATGTGTGAAAATTTGGAGTCGTCAAAACTCTGTATTTTGTGATATAATTTCTTAGACATGTGGTCAAACAATGATATTTGCTACGACATATTAAAAAAATACTAAAGACGATAAAAATGAGATTGGTATATTACCCTTACTATGTCGTGGAGCTCAGCACAATCAGTACCAGGTAACTTCTGGTTACCTAATGACAGCATCATGTGACTGGATAGTCTCTTTGGTGTCTGAAATACAGTTGACTAGTACAAACAACTAATTACATTATTTTATTTCAGGACTATTCTATGAGTATGTTTCTGCGTGAACGATGGAAGGATGACCGGCTGGCATACAATGATGTTCTCAATCTGACCAGGTTGGAAATAGATCCATCCATGTTCGACAAAGTCTGGACCCCAGATTTATTCATCATATCAGAAAAACATTCAGATTTTCATGAAGTGACAGTACCAAACAAAATGTATCATATATACCCTGACGGAACTGTGCAATATAGTGCAAGGTTAGTTTGTGTTTTAACTTTCTGTCAGGGTTAGGTTTTAACTTATACAGCGTCCAAATGTTACAAAATGTATCATATATACCCGGGCGGAACTGGGCAATATAGTGCAAGGTTAGTTTGTGTTTTAACTTTCTGTCGGGGTTAGATGTAACTTATACAGAGTCCTCCCGGTGTTCGAATGGTAGAATACATGCTACCTATCACAATTCACTGATTATTAGTACAGCCTATGTTTTGGTTAACTTACTGAATCATCATCACTCCCATTAGATCATAGGGCCTTCACTAAATAGTGCCATTGTCATTGCGGACCAACTTTTTCATGAGTATGGCCAGGGTTCATCGTGAAGATAGTTTGGGTTTTCTTCTTCGTCTTGTGCATTATGGATCCCAGACAAGCTCGAACTTGTCTGGTCGTGTGAGAGTGCTGCCGATCCATCTCCGCTTCTTTGGTTTACTTATATTTTTTTGTACTTAAAATGTATAATTTATCCCATTTATTTCTATATAACATCACAAACTGACTGACTTACTATATTGCTTGGAATAATCCACACGTTTCCGGAATTGCTTTCTGATTGAACATAATATGCCAACAAAAGATCATACACAAGGTGTATAAATCAATCATTTAGAACATTTCTGACGACTTATGGTATCCCGAGGAAAGAGTACTTCAAACGATTCTCACATTTCTGAACGCACGTACAAGTACACAAAAGCCACGCGTACCAATCATAAGTATGTGTGTTATGAATGTGTTGATTGTAATAAAATAATATTTGATTTATTCTGATTACAGAGTGACATTCCAACAAAAACAACATACACAAGGTGTATAAATAAATAATTTAGAATATTTCTGACAACGTATGATATGAACGAATAATCAAAACAATTCTCACATTAACGTACATACAAGTACACAAAGGCCAAGCATACCAATCAGAATTATGCTTGTAATGTGTTGATTCTAATAAAACAATATTTGATCTATTCTGATTACAGAGTGACGGGGTCATTCTTCTGTGCTATGGATTTGAGGAAATATCCGTTTGATACACAAATTTGTAGCCTGGAGCTCGAGAGTTGTAAGTATCAGTCGTTAGAGAGTTAATTAGCGTAGACAGTTTGCTGGCTGGTTTAGAATGAGAAGGTCTTAAGAAAACAATCGATATAGTGAGAAATCAAGAACACAAATATGTGAAAACTACTACTTACTTATGGAAAAAATCAAGATTTTACAAATTCATTTTGGTCAACATGGCATGTTCCGGTTTTCATGAAAATAGGCTCATAAGAAGCGCCTTATGAGTGCATATTTCAAATATGTACGCACGTACCAGTCAGATAAGGCCGTACGTAGTAGTTACGACCGAGTTATATCACGGATAAGTTCGTCGGTAGGATATCAAATTAAGTTAAGTGACTGATAAGTTCATTTGTAATGATCCCATGGGCATTTCAAGAGACTGTATAATGACATTGGTCCACCTCCGACGGGTATTGTTATTAGTGACATTCCAGCTATCTAACACGGTGAAGGAATTGGTTGACATTCTGAGACAAAGCCACACCACATGAAGTGAATAAATTTCAATAAATCACAATTACTGTACTATTATTTCTTTGTCATTAATAAAAAATCACTATGCACAATGTTATCGCAAGTCTTTTATTCTAAAATGCCGAGCATATACTTTATTTACTTTCCTTCTACTGAAATATGGCAGTAATATAAATGTATATGTCAGTCTTATAAAACATTTACCAACGTATATAAATGATATTTTTGGATAATATATGTAATTATTCAGCGGCATGATTTAGATATACTAGTGTATCTGTTTGCATACAATGTGTACAGGTGTGAAGCACCATAAAATCTGTCATGGTATTATTTGGTGTTCCATATTTACTTTAAAGCTCGTAAATGCATTATCTTTATGTTTATGATATAGTTCTATGACTCGCGTTTAGAAGACTTTTCGCGATTATAGAAATCTGTCACAGCTGTATATTTTATAACAAATATGTCTCTCCCTAACCCGGGTCAAAATTTGCCTGACGTGTTACACACATAAACCATTTCTTCATATTTGATGTCACATACTATAAATACTTTCTCATCATGCTAGTTATTCAATTGTACTATTGTTGTTTTGTAAAAAGTCATTTTCAGGACTAAATATACAAATAAACTTTATTCTATTATATTCATACTTATTTGTGTATAAGTAAGTAGATCTATTAAACAATACATAAATGTTTACTTACTTTTTATATTTCAGATGGGCAGACCACCAACAGTTTGAGCTTTATATGGGATGAAAATCCTCTGCAGTTGCAACCAGGAATAAAGTTCCCTCAATTCGATCTAGCAGAAACCCTGTTATACAACTGTGACAAAAGCTACTATGGAAGTATGTCAAAAAGTTGGTATTCATATTATGTCTGCATGCCTGCCGTAGTGTCGTTCCTAGGTGCCTGACAGGGTGTTGTGCATTCTATTACCAGCTTTAGTTTACCATGATCGAAGCATTGTGCAAGTATACACAACTCCATTAGTATTTACAGGCTTTGTTATTAACTTATCTTTACTTTTGAATTCTAGTTCACGAAATATAAATTGTCAAGCGTTTAACTACCTCAATATGTAGATCAAACACAATTTGATTCCTGGTCGATATCTTTTTGGCAGTATAATGCCCCTTGTACTTGGAAAATTTCAAATAGTTAATTCTTTAATCTCACTATATTTGTCGTGCATGGACCATTTGACTTTTGAAACAAGGTCACTATGCGGTTATGCCTTGTTTGGTCGCTAGCGTCACCTCGTTGGCATATTCTGGAGCAATATGCATCTAGAAATATGTAATGTTATTTCCCGCCCCATTCCTACCTTGTCCATTATTTTAAACCAGGTCAAGTCGTAGTTGTGCCTTTTTATGTCGCATTAACGTAAGGTCACTGTTCTTGGTGTTTTAAACTAGCTCACGTGGTGGTTGTGCCTCATTTGGTCGCCATTTTTGGCATGTGTTTGTGCGGTTGGATGGCCTTGCAGCAGTGCCTTGGGGTTGGTAGAGTATTGGCTGCGTTTCATTCGGTATCATGCAATAACTGCTATTCTATATTTTCATTGTGATATTGGGTCATCCAGCATTTGTTCGGCGGGACTTTTGATTGTTTCTTTGGTTTATGTGTGGGCATTGCTCAGTGAAGTTGTGTTGTGGTGTTCCTTATTTCAGTGCTCATCTGGTTGGGTTGAGTGCTGCCTTACCTGTCTGACTTCCTCATAACTTCTTTTTTAAATTTAAATAAATTGTATCAATATTATTAGATATGTCATGATATCATACATACCGAACTTTATATTTGGGTTCGTTATTACTTGACAGGGCTCTGCATTCGTGTCGACCAGACACGTCTAGTTTAGTTTTCACCAATTATCTAGATTCGTTCTTGGTTTGCATGGAATCATTCTTTCATCGTGTATGTCATTTCTTCTCTAATACTTTTATCTCAATGTGTCAAGGGATGTACCCTATGTGCATGTTATATCCGTTGTAATTTTGTTAGAATACATTCATATATTTAGATTCAAGTTTTGTTATTTCAATGTCATGGTTTTTTTTTCATTTATAACTTAATCAATTTTGCTCCAAATGTTATCAGATTATGGGCATTCATATATTTCCTATAGGGAAACATAATGGGGCACAGGTGGCATAAATGTTTGTACACTGAACAATATGAGTATTTTAAACAAGAACATAACCAGTGCAGGTTGACTATGCATCTGAACTTTATTCGAACTGAGGACTTTAATGACACTGTCTTGCTTGTTAATTTACTGATGAAAAACGTGCACTCAAGAGTAGCTTGAACTATTTGGCTTCCATGAACACACGGTTGTTATTATTATAATTATGTATGTTACGACCAATGTTCATATGAAACTAATTCAAACTTTGTGGTTTGTTTGTGCAGAATTTTATAAACTATTGGCATCGATAGTGTATGTTAAAAGAATGCTAATTAAAAGACCACCATTGCTTCGTTAGACAGGTTTCAAAAATTTAGCATTCGTTGCTGGTAATGTTGGATTTGTCATGTTTCGGTATTTCATTTCCCATTGTATATTTTCTATTTCAGTCCCGTTTCCATGTATTGGACTTAAGTTTGTCCTGGTTCGGAACTACGCTTACTACATTATACAAATTTATGTACCTAGTATATTGATAGTGATTCTATCCTGGGTGAATTTCTGGCTGGATTGTACGTCTGTACCAGGTCGTGTTTCCCTGGCCTTATTGACCGTTCTTACCATGACGACGCAAAGTGCAGGTGCACGCTCAAATCTTCCAAGGGTATCGTATATAAAAGTAAGTAAAACAGGGGTGGTATTCACAAAGCATCTTCAGAAAAACTTAGAATTTTCTAAGAATTTCAAATTTCCTTAAGTATATCAGCTTAACAGGAGCATCACGATTACCCACTGTTTACATTATTTAGAAGCATTAGGTAAAGAGCTACATTAATAACATAGAATACATGGGTCATACTTCGTTTCTTGGGAACTATGTGCAACTCAATATTTGAAGTTTAGTCAAAATATTTAAGTTTTCCCTTAAAATGCTTTGTGAATACCGCCCTTATTTGATGATCGATAATAATTATGTTCATGATGGTACATTCGGGACAACGTGAATTCAACATTAAGCTCCTTGAAATAGTCTGTGACCGTTGGCTTTCTTACTGATCTAAGTGTTTTCTTTTTTTACTTTTCTTCCGTAGGCAATTGATGTTTGGATGGCAACGTGTCTAACATTCGTCTTCCTTGGTCTGTTAGAGTTTGCTTACGTGAATGTTCAGAGTCGGGTTCAAACACGACGGAGACAGTCCTTATTCGTCGGCAACTTCGTAAATAGTGAAAGTCCAGCTAGAAAGAGTACTGAAAATGGAAAGTGGAAGGATATTCAAAGACAGGTAAGTAGGATCGGTATTTTTGCACGTGATCATGACATTGACTGTTTAATTAACGAATTATTTCAGAAACAACTAGGGCACCAAATCAGTATCACACAACTGGTTCCTCTACTTGTTGTCTCTTCATAAAACACAAGAACCAATTGAAAATAAGTGCTTACACTTTCATTGGAAATTTTACCGGAATGTCTTAATAATAATAAAAAAAAATTATTACTCTACTCATACATTTCAAACACGTTTGTCATATAACATGTATTATCCTTGCTATGTTATGCTATTCATATTGACTATTTTGTTTCAGTTATCAACGGACGATAACAAGACTATTATTCCATGTTTCAAACATTTACAAGGACTTGAACGTGCTCGAGCTATTGACAAAGTTTCAAGAGTTGTTTTTCCATTATCTTTTGCAATATTTAATTTGATTTACTGGATATATTATTTTACGTGGGAGCCTGATTTTAAAGGAGATATTTCATAGCATTTATCAGCCATTGTTGTTTTATACGGAAGTCTTCAATGCGCATGCTCAAGTTTATCGTATGACAACATACGTTTAAAAAGGTTAATGACCGCCAAAAATAGATTTGTCCTATACCACAAACACAAATAGCACAAACACAGACCTTGAGATAACTTTGATGTATATAGTTCGTGAGAGTAAAAAGTTGAAGGACCGTAAAAATACATGTATTTAATTTCTTATGTACGTACATGTATGTGCTAAAAATGGTGTTTAACTAACTATGAGTGATCAACCAATGAAACCGGGTTTTACAAATGACTGACCACTCGAGACGGTCTACAGTCTGAGTGATTTAATCAAGAATCTGTAAATCATAAACCAATATTCCACTGATTATAAACAGTGAGCATAACATGTTGTTATTACTCTCGGTGTACATAGAAAGCCTGTTTCATACAATACAGAATGAAAACCTAACAAGTCATTGTCTATGACTTAAAATAAGGTGACGTCATTATGACGTCATGATTATCGCGTTTGGGCATTCCAATAGATTGTTGGCAACAATTCTTATTAAATGCTCTTGCATGGTGTGACAGTAGTACTAAGACGCTACAAATCACTAGACTGTGTTTACTAGTCATCCTTGAAAACCCAGCGGTGACAACACTCGCGAACTCGCTTCATCAACAGTCGATTTAGCGAGTGCAGAAGCGGTGTTTTCAAGGATGTATATTAATAGAGCGGTTGTAAAATGTGTAAATCGCCTTTCTTTATGTGACATCATATAGATCTACATCCAGAGATGTCGTTGGATTTGTTACAATCGATTGACCCGAGAACAAACCTAACAACTTTAACGTTAATACCCGAGAGTGTGTACATTATGACATTGTATCATCCATACATCATGTTGACCTATCGACCGGAGTGACACTTACACGACTATGGCCATAGTTAGGTCAAAGTGAGCAATCTTTGTCTCGGCGATGTTCTTCCGATTGAAATAAATTAACTTCGGTAGGCATCGGGAACAGAGATATTTCATAAGTTTTCTATAATGACTTCACCAAAGCTTCCAGTACACAACGATGACCTTTTTCCTGATGTCTTTCCATACTCGTATATAAAATCAGGAGTAAATCGCCGAGGCAAACAATTCAATTCAAGTTCAATTTAAAACATTTATTAAGTGTCATTCACATGTCAATGCATGTTATGATACAGTTTTACAATTATAAAAGTAAAAGTATAAACATGCTTAGTGGGACTTATTATGTTCTTTTCACTACATGTACGATACATGCATACTACGTTTGTGTTGTACGAAACATAAATGTATGTGATTGTACTTAACGTTGTCGAGGCACATGTAACAAATGCTTTTGTTGCTAGTCGATGGTTGAAAATCTTCTTTGACCCAAGACACATTTTAATCATTACTTTCTTTAAGTCGTACTCTTGTCAACAAAAGATAGATGGACAGTGTCTCTTTAACAGAAGCAAGCGAAAAGCTTGTTACTTAATCGACGAAATCCACAATGTTTTTCAACCAATTTCAGATCTGCCACAAAGTCACGTGGTACATACGCCCATCTTGTAAATTTTTCTAATTTGTTTTGTGTTTGCTGTTTAAACAAATAATTGTATGTGCATTATTTATTGATAACTTGTTTTGATGATTTTAATAAAATCGATCTAACTTATACTAATTATGACATTGTTAAATCAACTTAATTTGTGCTGGTTGTTTAATTTCCAAACCCTGATTCAGCTGTTACACCGTCAGACAATGGTGAATCCAAAAAAGTATTGTCCGTGATAATACCGTTCCAGTAATTTAGCGATGAAAATAACCATCTTGAGACAGGATCAATGTGGTTCTATGGTTAGAACAGCCACCCAAGAACAAAGAGGTTGCAAATTCATAAATATTAGGCCAAACTTGTGACATTTTGACGTAAGTATAGTGATTTACGAAAGTGAAGTGTGAATTGAATGTCGGCGGACGGACGAATAAACAGGGATTGTTCGTTTTCTTTGGCTCTATCGATTGTGTTTTGCACCTCATAAGCAATGATTTCGTTCCCCATAAGCAACCAAAATGATTGATATCTAAGAGAGTATCATGTTGTTCAAACACCCAAACAAATACATGCTAACGGACGACGAACGGACGGACGAAGAGCGATCACAAAAGCTTTGTTTAATCAGTATTAATATAAGAATGCCCGTGACACATTCAAAAAGGGGGAGCCATGATCTATTGGGGTTACTCATATGAGCACAATATATGATAACAAAAACCATAGATGGGTAGATATGGGGTGGGTGTCATGTACTAAAATTGCAAGCTGCTAGCTGACTTCAGAATATGTACAGAAAAATCCTAGTTGCAGAATGATGCAGCAGAAACGCGTTCAACTTCGGAACACGCCACTAAACTTATTTGGTACTTCTCTATGACACAAGGTCATCTTGTTTTTTTATATAGCGGTGACTGTGTTTAAAATTCTGTTTCCTATGGGCATAAAAATTTGCGGGCATTAAATTGCTCCAGTTAAATGTGTTACGTGGTGTTTACTCGGCTGGTTAAGTTAGTGCTGCCTTCACTGTCCGATGTCCTCGTATCTTTTCATTAACATGTTTTCCAAGCATAGTTATTTTCTGATTATTAATTTCTGATTATTAATTTTATTTGGAATAGCGATTGTATCGAACTGCGGTATTATCCACGTGCAGGTTTTTGCACTCTCTTCAATTTATAGCATCTGAATGGTGGCGTTGAGAAATCAGTTTTGTGGATTTGCAGACGCGACTACTAGTATATTGGGCGGTTTGGGAAAGTTCAGGAAAACTGTACTGCAACATTTGCAAAATCACTTCTATACTGCATAGAAAGGCACATTACAGGACAAGGATATCACAGAAAGCGGATGCAAGAAATGAAGGTGCAGAGACCGGACCCATACCCGAGAACAAACATAATCTTCTAAAAAGTTGAACGACGTAAAAGAAACAAGAAGAACAGCTTTTTTCTAAGAAAACTGTGGCAAATGTGCAATGTTTATTTATTATAGTGTCATCCGTATTGAAAAAACTAGTCAATTATCTTTCTGGTGCACAGTACCCCCGGATCCCTTCTCGTGTGTGGCGTGGAATATTATACGTGCGTACATGTTTGATATTCATTATGATATTTCTTGAATTCAGTAAAACTAACACTTATAGCACACGATCGAACACTCCCAACGTTTCCAATATATCTATTGCACGTAATAGTAACAAAAGTATGCAATTTAATATTCTTGACAAGCGACAAAGTAATTTTAACGTGGATATGGTACGAGTAGGCGGGGACGAAGTTAATATTGGACGAAACACCTACGTTAGATTGAAATAGTTCATTAGAATATTGAATTTGAAAATCGTCAGTACACTTATGTCAGATTGAAATATTGATTTTCAGCAAAAAACGAATGTCACCTTAATTAAAAGGTGGTTTGAACATAGGATAGTCAAATAGATAAACCACAATGTTCAATGATTGACAAGTTATACACAAGTACTTCCCTTATATCTACATGTATCACGATGTGTTTGTAAAAACTTTCAGAAATCACCGAGTGGTCCGATCGGTAGTCAAGCATATTATCCTATCGACCACCGTGCTACCTTGTCTTGTATTGTCTTGTCTTGTCTTGTCTTGTCTTGTCTTGTAGCTTCGTCCTCAGCTTGAAGCACACGATCTCTTTTAGGCAAGATTCATGGAAGTCAACACCTCAAAATTAAAAATGTTTATGTGTTAGGCCATACCAACTCGTGTTTTCGTTTAGCGTCCACCCTTAGTTCGAAAACCTATTTAGCTATCCTGAAACCAAAAACGAAGCCCTCGAAAAAAGTAATTACGGCTTCGATGCTCTTCATTTCATGGCTAACAAATATAGCTTTTAGTCATTTTCAATTATAATAACTTATATAAATATCTGAAAACTAATTCTTGTTTATGTGAACCCTACTGCTTTGTTGGTGGACATGATGGTGAACAAGTATAATAAGTATAAATTTCAAAGCAATATCTCAATGACAATTGATTTTGAAGATATATCAAGAACTTACAAACTTTGGGTTTTATTCCTTCCACAAGATGCCAAAACCTATTCGTCCCCGGACGCTAAACGAAGAAACGATTTAGTATGGTTTTATGCTTTTCTTCAGGCGACGGAAACCTAAACATTGACATACGTCAATCATTTCTAGTTCGAACATGGTTGTGGTTTTGTGTTAGTGTGAACCACACATTGATATCGTAGCGACAGAAAGGGGCGAACGTTTAATTAAGTAGCTACGCGTGCCAATATGAATTTCTTCTTTTGTTTGTGTGTTTGTTTGTGCGTTTGTTGGTTATACGTAGAGTTTGTTGCTGCCGCCCGTTGTTATGGTAACAATGTGAATATTCCATCTCGTAGCAGTGCATTAAATATGGATGACTTTGAAAAATATGTAAGTATAAAATTTTATACAAAGATGATATTTGTGCTTTTACGTAGCCATTCAATTATTGAAAAATATTTTTTTTATTAAAGTTAAAGAGTTATGACATCTAAAATGGAGGGATGTAATCTCGCTTCCCGTTGAAAATTTACGTATAATTATGTATTGACCGATATATAATTATGCAAAATCTAATACTTAATGAACAAAGAACACTTTTGCAAATCACTTAAAGCGGCTTTGAAAAAATGCAACAAATAAGAAATCAGGTGTCCATTTCATTTTTTAAAAATATTTTGGATGGCTGTTTTGTGTTTGTTCTATTATTTTAACTTGCTTTGCTTTTCATTAAAAAATAAATTCAGAGCAGCTGTACATTGAACCATGGACATATTAAATAAATGGCCAAGCAATATGATCGGCAATGCTAATAATTCAAATACTGATAGAGGAACTCATACGCCTGCAATATTTTAACAGAAAGATGATTGGTAAATAAAGTCTATGTTTGGCAAAAGGCTATGCTCGAGATTTGAGATTTTCCGGGAAAAAAACGGCACACTAATGTTTTCTGTGATTAGCTGGTTAGGTTGAATGTTGCCTTCCCTGTCCGTTTTCCTCATATCCTTTAACAACCTGACAAATATCGAAGGACACGTGACACTTAATGTTACCTATTTTTTATCATCATTTGTTTATGATATAAAGGGTGTGGTCAGGTTGAAATGAAATTAATTGGAATGTCATTCAACTTATCGGACATATATGTTGAAAAGGTCAGCAAAAGCAAACACGTATGGGCACAGCTATGGGTAAATACTAAATATATGCATTTTTATGTGTACTTATTTGAACCTTTCTTTCAAGGATAACCCATAAAAGGTCAAGCACTTATTTCCAATGATGCCCTGTTTTTTTATGAAGGGACAGCAAGTAGCAAAGACTACGTCTGGGTTGTCAACCATTTCATCTCTATGTGGGTGGGGAACACTCAAAAAGAGTTTCAGATTTGACCAAAAGTCCCACCCGAGGATCAAATCAGGGATCTCTCGGTCAGTTGTCAAGCGCAGTATTCACTCGACCACCATGCACATGCACACTTGTTTATTACTAAGATTTCTTAAACAGTGTACATGTTGCGTTTTCAAAGTCACTATGGGAACATATTGTCGATATTCCTGTACATGTACTTTGTATTTCATGTTGTGAAGAGTTCATTCATATGTATTTCAAGAACTAGTTCGCCATTTTATAGTTGTAAGTTCGTTCAGTAAATTACGTGAAATATTTATTGTTCGATTTGTTTTAACCGCAAAAGACATATACCAAGTCGCAAGTGTCTGAACAGTGTGATTTACGACGGCGCGAACGCAAAAATCGATCATGAAAATCGTCAATAAAACTTCAGTGTATACACGAGTCTCGACTTCCGGCAATTGCAATAAGGCATATATTATATTATATATTATACGTTGAATAATATAGTATTGCAATAAGTCATACAATGCTTTCAATAGCAATAAATGATTCAATTTGAATATTATAGGGTAAGAAAACACGGATAACAGTCCGTTTTAATATTTGATCGCTACATGAATTCTGAAGAAATTTGATGGGGAGGGGGGGGGGCAACTCTTGGAAATATAGAACTTACCGATTGTTTTTCATTTCGGATTTTTACAAGCGTTTTTGTACAACTTTAAAGTATAAAGGAATGCAGTTTGAAATATACGTGTACATGTATTAGATAAATCGTTTGCTATTTCTTTTTATGCTATATTCTACATTTACAGTAGGCATTGACTATTTGTCATTATACAACATAGTATACACACGTACACACGTTTATCCTTTGAACCTAACGTTGTAAAAAATGAGGATTTTTAAATTTGTTTTAGGTTGTTGGTCAGGCCATGGCCGAGCGTTTCAGAGCTGAACCAATAGGGTTGCCAAATACAGGCTTACCTGACACATCTTTGTTAAACAGTAACATACTTCATACGAAGATTTCGAAAGAACTTTTTACGCAGGAGTTCACCTACAAGTACGTGTTTTTAATGTTCCTTTCCGATATTCATGAATATTTCTGGGGGGGGGGGCTCTCCTTCAATTGTTACAAAGCAAATTAACCTATTAAAGTAATACTTAAGTTATACTAGTTATACAATACAGCTAACATACAAACAGGGCTTACTTTTGTTCGATGTTTCTTTTGTTCTCTAACAAGAGCTCCAACCATAACATGTATACATATACACGTGTAATGGGATACCACAACAGAAGGGTCAGAATAACTTCTCGTCCATTTCAATATAGAGTTATTCAAAGATTCTAGAACAGTGGGCTCAATACGAGATTTTGAAGTTTGATGATGATTTCATTTTGTACATGGTTGATTTATTTTCGAATAATTGAAACTGTGTTTAGTATGGAGTGTACTATTGCGGGATGCTCAAGTGAATGCTTACAACTCGGACCTCAAGTTTTGTTTAATGTACCAAAAATACAGTATGACAAACTTCCACATTTCGAGCTTCCATTCGTATGTTTATCCACATGCATTTCTATAAAAAGAACTTTGACTCAGATATCGACACAATGATCTTTTATAAAGCATTTTCTTTGGTAGACGATTCCAAGACTGGTAACCTGGGTGAAATGGTGTTTGTATTTTTGCAATGTATTTATGTTTTAGCATTCCCAACCCCACAGAACCAGGGATATTCTGCATTAGAAAACAAGCGCATCTCATCCAAGACAGACATTGTGACAAAGCTATGTTCAGTGCAATATTTGACGGTAATGACTTGGTCCTATTGAGTACTTTTTACCTCGACGATGTACTCCCGATTTAAATAAATACGCATCGGGAGTCATTGGGCACAGGGTTATCACACATTTTCTAATGACTACCATGAAACTTCCCTAAGTAGTCCACGAGGGCCCGTTTTCCCGATGCATTACCAAGCCCATTTATGAAATCGGGAGTACATCAACGATGCAAATAGTCTCAGTAGGACCAAGGCATAAGTTAAAAGTGAAAACATATTCTAAAATTTAGTAGCCTGAATGTATCTTGTAGCTTTTCAATTGGCTCGACATCTTCGATATCAGCTCCTGGGTTGACTTCTAACCATTTGTTCTTTCCACAGCATTGCTTCGAACTGACTTCTAAATAAACTTATGTATTAATCAACTAATACGAAAAGAAAAAATACGATGTTTAACATACATTTGAGATTGTGCATAAAGCATTGTCCTATACCCTCGTATACAGGGTGGACATGTCACATGACATTTTGGACTAGTCGACAAGAGAAAATATGTAAACAAGAAATTAAAAACAGCCATAGGTAACTTATCATTAAATGTCTTACTTAAACTGGGATAAACATTATCCATCGTCGGCATCTGTAGATAAACATACGTAAAAATCTTATATAAATTCCGTCCTTTATTAATCAAATAAAGCGTTCATGAATCATACTTTGAAGGTAGAAAATAAAACAACTCACAACCTTTACCTGTTTAGGTAACATGCATGAAATAATCTTCACACTCACAGAAGCTATATTTTCTTATTTCTCTCTCAATTAGTTGGAGTAAGAACGAAGACAGTATATTGGTCGAGTGATCCATCTAGATACGTGTTGATGTTGACCTGTGGTGGTCTCGAATCTGAAAAGATGAGGACATGTCCTCTGGCACGAACTGTAGTCAGTAAGTTGTGTTGTGATATATATGTTTTTGTTTATTATAGTGTCACCTCGATTGAAAAGGCCAGTCAATTCTGACTTATGAGACACTTACGTATCATTCATGCTTACAATACCTTCCCGAATCCCTTGTAATACCGGGCATCTGGCAGAGATGTGCCTACGGTAACCATTAATATAACTAGCTTGTGGCTGGCCAACCGGTCGCATCTGTTCCAACCCGGCTTCCGCCGAAATTCGAAACTTCGACCTCCCGATTCCTAGGCAGACGCCCTGAGCACTCGACCACGGCCGCAGTCTTTGTATGTGGTTCCGAAGAAAAGCACTACTCTACATTAGATGTACATACTTAGTGTCTTGCATACTTGTTGAATTATTTGGATGAGTTGGAGGAAGGTTTACACGACAATACTGTTATCTGAATGTTGAATGTTTGGTATATTGTTCGTTTGAACACTTTACCAACAAATCTGTGAGTCACAAAAAGCGATGTTCGGCGGTTTGACCTGAAACATCCCAATGATTACTGAATTGATATTAACAATCTCACGATTAAGGTTAGCTTTAGGAAAAACATGAATTTGGCTTGGTTCCTTTTTGCACTCAACATTGGATCATTGTAGTGTTATATTTTCGTTCATATTGTTCTTTAATGTACTTAGTCAATGGGGGACACGTATTGGGGCGGAAGTGGATACACCGACTATTTCAATGGCCGATTTACGTCGATTCGGTAAGTAAATCTTGACTTTTCGTTGCTTAGTAAGGCGTTTGAAATAAAAACAAGCTGACCAAAGTACCCGGCCAGGTTTCTAGTTTGCGACACATGGTTTTTTTTCCTCCAAGCACCTATAATTAAGCAGAACACTCGCGCAAAGTGCCGTTTTGGTTACAGATACCCTGATTTGTGAATATTTTTATCTGTAATATTTCCTATTTCTCCCGGTTTTCATGGTTTATGGATTGTTTAAGGGCATAGTTTCATTATTTATATGATTATAAGTATGCATGTGCAAATAAATGCGATGCCATAATATATTGAGGCAAAACACACGAAAGATCCGCTATGATACCCCTGATTTGTGCCGTTTGGGGCAAACACCCCTGACACGTAAGAAATGTGGTGTAATAAAAACAACATGCGACTTGATCATTAACTGAATATTACGCGTAAATCATAAAAAAACGTACATTGTGAATGCTAGAAAAGTTTATATGTTAAAACAGGAATATGTTTTCAAGTTATACACATATATCTACTTGCCATACACATTAAATCTGCCACTGTGTTAAATTTTAAACTATATTCACAATGTTTATGGTTATTCTAAGAGTGGTTTGTATTTGCAGAACAGCCCATAGACTGATAACGTGATGTTGTTGATGCTGCCTACTAAGACCTGACAATGAACACATACCTACAAAAGTGGATTCAATGAAAGGATCGAGCATTTCAACGATTAAACAGTTGACAATGACATGGATGATGAAGTTCGATAGAAAGTGTGAAATTCTATACTAAAATGAGAAATATCAAATAAAAACCCTTAAAAAATCCACTTTGTTTTGATAAGAACATGTACATGCTTGTGTGTGATAACAGTTCACGGTGTCTATCCGTATTGGCACCCTCTTTGTGCAAAACAATAGTTTTTGACGACACAAATCGACAGGAGAGGTACGAAAACCAACGATTTTGCCAAAAATACAGAAAGTCCTTGAACCAATCTGGCTTCTTAATGCTTTAAATATTGCAACTTTCATGAAATTACGTTAAAAACCGTCTACTTTCCGTTTCGTTGTAGCACCGGAACCCTCTCTGTTCTGGCACTTAATGTGTATGGCAAGTAGATATATGTGTTTAACTTGAAAACATATTCCTGTTTTAACATATAAACTTTTCTAGTATTCACAATGTACGTTTTTTATGATTTGCGCGTAATATTCAGTTAATGATCAAGCCGCATTTTGTTTTTATTATACCACATTTCTTACGTGTCAGGGGTGTTTGCCCCCAAACGGCACAAATCAGGGGTATCATAGCGGATCTTTCGTGTGTTTTGTCTCAATATATTATGGCATCGCATTTTCTTGCACATGCATATTTATAATCATATGAATAATGAAACTAGGTCCATAAACAATCCATAAACCATGAAAACCGGGAGAAATAGGAAATATTACAGATGAAAGTATTCACAAATCAGGGTATCTGTAACCAAAACGGCACTTTGCGCGAGTGTTCTGCTTAATTATAGGTGCTTGGAGGGAAAACAATCATGTGTCGCAAACTAGAAACCTGGCCGGGTACTTTGGTCAGCTTGTTTTTATTTCAAACGCCTTACTAAGCAACGAAAAGTCAAGATTTACTTACCGAATCGACGTAAATCTGCCATTGAAATAGTCGGTGTATCCACTTCCGCCCCAATACGTTTCCCCCATTGTTAGTGCCCCAATCACATCACAGATTTGTGGTACGGAGTACAATATGTTGTAACCTATCGTAGGTGTATTGCTGCCTGAAACCTCTGCTGATGCGGTCCTAGATGATGTCATGATGGCTGCTATTGCAAAAGATTTGAAATCTGCCACGGGTATTAAATTTGAATCCGAGAATTTCAAGTGGAGTGAAGTGCCTTACGGAGAAACACAGACTGGTAAGTGAGCGCAATTATTACCATGTTACATGTGCTTTAATTAGTAAGCTTCCAAAGTACGAGTAAATGTTGTTTTTGAAATATTTATAGCTTCGCATTACCGTCAATTATACTACCAACCGGAAATAACTCTACTATACTTTTAATAACATGTAATGCCTTTGTTTTGTTTTTCTGCACGTTATTAATAAATATTTTCATGCCTGGTATATGCGTTGGGGTTGACAACTTCTATTGAGTTTTATGAATTCAACAAAACGGAAATGGCCGAGCTTTCACAATTGCAGTTCATGTTGTGTTCATTCGGAGTATCCTGGTGTGCTTACATATTGTTTTTGGATATCCATCGCCAGGAACTTCAATTTGACACTGAACAATGCCAGTTGCACTGGAAAATATTTTGTTGAAATTTCATAGTTTAAGAAATTGTATTGACATTAATATATATACATGTTTGTTGTCACATACATTTATAATATTATACAATACGTAAGAAAAATGAAAAATATGAATAACATTCATTCAACATAAAAAGACCCGAATCACCCAAAATTGATATGTGGCATCCGTAACTCAGTGATTAGCGCGCTTGTCGAGTAATCCTGCGACACAGGTTCAAATCCGGTTTGAGGCACACATATGCCTGCCATATTCAGCAGAAAGCTGATTGGCAAATAAAGACTAAACTCAATATACGTTTACATTTCCTTACTATAATTATATTTCAGCCGTTAGGTATTATTCTCCCGACATAGGCGCCACCGTGAACTATGCAGAATATGATTTGCATGCCGACGGTGTCCGGGTTGATGACACAACGTCATTGGTGTTTCAGACTAGAGGTATAAGTTAATTTTCTTTCATACAGAAATTTGTTTATGATTTGATCAGGTCCTTTATGTGAACTACAATAATGGTTGGTGACTCTCAGTTGGACGGTGCATAAATAATTTATTTTTCTATAAGGACGATTTAACTGATTTGGTTATTGCTTTGTTTTTGTGATACATATAGCTTGGCCAAACCATTGTATACTAAAACCTGTCTACTCATAACATTGCACTGTCGACTGATCGCATGCGTTCAGTGCGGATTGAACTAGTATATCTCTTTAAAGTCCCATTAACGCTCAAAAGCAGTCATATTTTGTGCCCAAAATGAGTTACTTATCGAGAATGTATTATGTGTTTATAAATATTGATTACTGTGCAACAATAAGTTGACTAACACAATATGGATAATTCTGGCCTTTCATTTTGATGTTTTGTTTACTGTTATACACGCCGAGCTTATTTTCGTCAAGTACCGAGTGCGCGCGAGCGTGAAGTTATTCACATACGTGGGCGAGTACTAAATCTCGGTGTCCGCCGGTATCTTTTGGAAACTATAGAAACTGTCGGTATCGCTGGTTAAACTTACTGTATATTGCCTTGTATAGAGTAGATTTTGTTATAACTAAGCTTTGGTGGGTTGGTTGGTATTACTTATTCACAAACATTGTGATAGTTTTCTATTTGACTATGTGCTACTTGTATATTACACTTTTTCATCTGTTAAAGCCAACGCTTCTTTGCGGCAGTTTTAAATAGGATTGACAGAAATTAAATTATTCATAAACTATTTGTACTAATATTTTAATCTAAAATGTCTAAGACCTGCCGTCCACTAGGACCGGAAGGGTTCCCTTAGCAGAAGTTCCGCATCATTCCACATTCAATCGACAACTTCGGGACGCTTTCTGTGAGGCTTCGTAATCATGTAGACATCCCGAAAGGTTTCCAAAGTCGAATCGATGCCAAAAGCTCCCCGAAAACACCGAAAGGATGAGTTCTACACACGGAAGCTATGCCGTTATGTTAAGATCACAAGCCGAAAAGTGAAAAGTTACCAAAGGCACCAGTTGATCGTGGAAGAAGTGATGCCGGGTCATCAGCGTATATCTCGAATGGCAGCGGATGCGATGCCGTCAGTTTACCAAGAGGTTCAGATAATAGTTCGGCATCGTCTATACACTTAACCAAATTTCTAATTGGCCACCCTAAAACAACATTATGTCATCTGATATATTATATCAATAAATCTTAGGCTGTGTAATTTGTTCATTCCACGCACTAATTTATCGATTTCCGGAATAAAATGGCTTATTCATGTACAAAAGCATCCATGCGTAACGGCAAATATTTTTTGCACATTGGTCTCGTTAACAGCTTGGAATATTATCGTACTTGGTATATGAATTTGCTCCCTGTTGATTGACTTATCTTAAAAAAACACTACAATTTGTGAGAATGAGTCATGTGGAACGCGCTCATGACGTCAGATTCATGAATACATTGAACGAATTTCTGATTGGCCACGTGGTTTTATAAATTAGTTTTTAACAAATTGCTTTTAGAAGAATACAAATAATCGAATCCTCGATACTGTCCAATTTTATTGATGGAAAATAAGTTCCTCGCACTAATTCGAGCTAAACCCCATGTTATTATAAATATCGCATTTTTCAAAACGACGTTTTAGCATACATGTCTGGATTTTTGTCATTCTGACAGTCTCAGCGCGCCCCATGTTACTTATTCTCGCCAGTATTCATGCTTTTCATTAAATGAACTTGAAGGGTTCCCGAAACCAGCATATTGTAATCAGCATCCCTTCCGCATAGTACCGGGGTCTAGTTGACGTAAGGTCTAAAATATTATTATATAGACACTTAACTTCTCAATATGTTATATTTTAACCTAATGAAAACAATCTACCCTTTAATTCACCCATGATATACTACACTCGATTACCCTATACAATATAGTGCAATAGGATACCGGCGATTACCAGTACCGGAGGATACCGGTCGGTATTTGACTTTTATTTAAATGCATAAACATGTACTCGCATAAATTGGTCATCAATATGTGTGTCCTCGATAGATTACGGAACTTTACGTACTGTCTTCGGAACGACCCGTCGATTTCAGATTGTAAACAAAGGAGTATTTTGTATGGTGGACAAAATACTCCTTTGGTTACAAATTGACGATTTGCGGAGATTATTATTCTTAGGATAAAAGTCAACATAGATCAAATATATGCTGATTCAATGCTACTTGGGGAGCTCTATAACCTGCCAATGTTTCACGGTCTTATTTGTTAGTAAAATATTGCTATTTCTGAGACTTTATGGGACTTTAAAGTAATTATAAATTATATGCACATGATTGAACAACATTAGTCATCGATCGAATATGCATTTATTTCAATTTTGTTTTGTACACAAAAAACTAAGATTTTTATCAGTGGATATAAAACAAGTATCGTTTGTAAAACCATCAAAATTATATTCATCCAATGTTTGTTTTACTTCAAAAATGAAACAAATTTAAAGCAAGTTTGAAATACTATATTTCGTGTGGTTTTTTTTCTTAAAATAACCTACATAATTATATGATATTTGTTCCATTCTTGTTTTATTTTAGGAGATCATGATGCCTTCTTTCTGCTACAAGAAAACTGTAACAATTTCAACCACGAGGTTATAGAAGTTGTCCTTGGCGGATTTAGTAATACTAAATCTTTCCTCCGTTCTGCCCACCAGCAAAATCCAGCTAAAGATGAATATGTTGTAGGTATTTATTTTCATTCGACTGATTTATTCAAAGTGCGAAGTCATTATGTTGGACGGACGGTTTAAATTGGTAACTAGCGAGTTCTCAACATGTGGTTTACATACGGTATTTGCGAGCTCCTACACTGATAAGACAGAGAGCAGTAGAGCGTAAATGTGAAAATAGTGCTTGGAGTAAGGGAGACTAATGCAGCAAACGAGTCCGATATAATGGACATAACTTGGCGTCCATAATTAAGGTTGTAAGTACAAATGATCCTGATATAAACCGGGACCACTCAATAAGCATTCTGACAAACTTGGACAATTGTTTAAGGGCTAAACCACATAAACCAGAACTACCACTTAAACAAGTTTTTGACAAATAATTTACCAGACAAACATCTTTAGTTGGCGCGGACGGACGGACGGACGGACGGACATTCTCACTGACTTGACATTGTGGGGTTTTCTTTTGTTTATCCTTTTGTTTGTAAAACCCCATAAGCAACATTTTGCACCCCGTAAGCAACGGAATGAATAGAATCTAAATATTGCCTATTGTTCCACACCTCACAACTACAAGTGGGTGAGTACACGGACGGACGGACGGACGATGGCAGACAACGCTTTGCTTCTTAATTTATGTCCAATCAAAGCAAAAGAGGTATGCATTCGGGTTGTGAACTCTTCATTAGATAAGTAAGTACAAGGTCGTTGGCCCACTAGACAGGGATAAAAAACGATTGGTAACTAATTAAGAACAAACGAAGTTAAAATATCTGGCTTGATATAATGTATTCGTTGTATAAATAAAATATTTGTTTGTTTTTTTTCTGATTGGTTATGTGTGGTTGTGTATGGGCATTGCTCCATGTATTAGAGTTATGTTGTGTTGATACTGTTTTCTGTGTTCTGTTGGTTAAGTTGAGCATTACTTTTCCTGTCAGATTTCCTGATATCCTTTTGCTAATAAATTGTTTGTCTATGGCACGCAGTATGCTAGCAGTTTCACATCGCAACTACTGCCATTCGAAGAACATTTTCCATTTCAACATTTCAGGGTGCTATCTTAAACCCAGCTGAATTTCAATGGTTTTGGATATCCTGGGAGAACGGTTTAGTAGAGGTAACTTTTGTACTAGAAATTTGGTAGGTAACAGTAAGGAATGACTTATTATATGCTACTTGTCAGGCTTGTTATTTGTGACCGGTCAATGTAGGTTAAATCTCATTTAAATCTACTTTACAGCGCAAAAAATGTAGCAAATGTGAGGATCTGATTTAAATGGGATCGTTGTTGAATATTCCCTTTTTGTCTTTATGAGTATGAAGAAATGATTTGTGAACGACGTCGCTAGTCTTGCGTGGTCAACAATTTCTTAGCATCAAAATCCTCTTCAAACAACGGACCAATTACAGCAATGACTTTCAGACATGAACCTTGCTTGAAGCTTTACCAAACGAGATGTATATTCTATACAACCGAAAGGACGAATTCCATTCGGAAGAGGGAAACTAGAATTATATGCATCAACCATGTCGAGAATCGCTAGATAGTTGTCAATAGCAGTTAATGTTTGCATACAGAATGGAACCGCTTATCGGAGTCGAGTATCCTCCTTCTACACTACTTTCGAGGAACATGTATTTAATGACTAGTATGTGTTTGGTTTCAGGTTGGGAAAGGTCAAACAGTAGGAGCAGATACCGTGATGAGCTGGGATGGACTTACACACGATATCAACTGTGCAAGGATCACTTATGGTTTTGGCAGCAGTGGGGAGTGGATCTTCTATAAACCAGGTACGAGGGCCAATCAAAAATAACTGAGAATTGCTTATATGTAATGCTTAGGAGGATATGTGAGATAAATACTATTTTTATTGTTAATAACATGTGTGAGACATGCATTTTGTGGCCATGGTACGTATACAGTTTTAATGTTCTATGTTTGCGTCGGTGATAATTGCAAGTACACAATCTATCTTTCTTTGCACATAAATTGTTTCACTCATAAAACCATATACGCTCGTATGTATAGCCAAGTTTTCTCAAATCTACTGTATGCACCTTTCGGTTGAAATTTGGGTAGAAATTTACAAATAATGTATAGCAATGTCACTATGTTTGGTATGGTTAATTTAAGTTGACAAAACAATTGATTCTATTTTAGGCGATTGCACAGAAAACAATCCAGGAGATATAAATATGTGAGATATATTCCATCAATGACATTCACAAATGCTACTCAACGTTTACAATCGGTGAGGATTCCCTGAAGAAAACCAGCTAAAGTCGAAACGTTGGAAATTAATTGGTGTTTCTCTTATTTTTTATTATACTTACACATATTTTTTAATTATTTGCATTTTATCAATACTTTCCGAGCAACCCTAATGCAATACATGTATGTATATATGTATTGTATTGTTCTAGGTGTCAAGTGATGATTTCGGCGTAAAGTTTTGAGAAAATTTTTTTTTTTGAATTTTATAACGGATACTCGGATCCCAATTAACTATTCGGATACTCGGAACTCGATACGAATAGCCGGATATCCGTTGCCATCCTAATTTTCCGCGCAACCCGAATGCAATACATGTATATATAAATGTAGTGTGTTATTGTAATACCTACACCTCAATGCTTGAATATACTTTTCTCATGTCTCTGTGTGCTCGTGTTCAGATGAATGTCTTCGTTTTATGTTGTTTATTTATGTAATTACCTTTATTCTTTTCTTTTCATTATGCTTTTATCTACATTTGATTTTGGTTCCATGTCATTTTATGTTTTTGCTTACCTCTCACCTATGGTCGTTTTTCAAAATTCGTGAATTTGTCTGCACTAGTTTGTATATTGACTTCACCATCTGGTTGTAGTTCGAACATTTTCTGGGTGTACATTCCAAACTGTCGGATCTGCATGGACGATATGTTCTCATGACGTGTGTGTGTGCGTGCGATCGAGCGAGCGAGCGAGGGTGTGTGTGCGTGTGCGTACGTGTGCGTGTGGTTGTGTGTTAGCGTGCAAGTCTGTGTTTTTTGTTTTTGGTTTTGTTTGTTTCGAACAAGGACTATAATGGTCTATTTCAAATGTGTATTGTATACAGCTTTCAATGAAAATAAAAATAAATAACGAAGTATGAACATTGTTTTTTCGGTAATTAAATGTGTGAACCATTATCAATTGTTTTTCATTATCTACCTGTTTATATATATATATATATATGTTAAAATGGTTAACCAAATTGACCGATAACCGTAACTGCGACTTTACCAAGTTCCCAATGTCCCCGCTGTAAAATAACCGGATGACCTAGGTTCACAAATACATGCCAAAAACGGCTACTCAAAATGACCAAATTGGGCGTTATTGTGTTGAACATTGGCCTATTTACCAAACACCATGCTCAAAACCGCGAATTCCAACGACAAAGCAGTGTCCCCAACGATCAGAACACAAACACTTGTCACACTGCAGTCCTCAGTAACCAAACAAGTGATGATTGGATCATATATCCAGGAGTGTTAAATTATTTACAGTCATTGCATTTTGTATATAAAACATAAAGAAAGTGAAGGACGAAGAGTATGCCAAAACTTAATTAAATTTGTAGTCAAAATGATATGATAATAGAGTTAATCTCCCTTGATTGTGTATAAATACAATACAGAGAAACTAATGGACCAGGCATGACATGTGTACTGCATAAGAAACGTTACTGTGTTCAGATCCAGCATAACATAATGATAGAGTTACTGCCCTTTGAGTGTTTAATACATGGAAAACCATAGTACGGCACATGTGTCTAGCAAAAGAAACGATACTGTGTTCAGATCCACCATATCATAATGATAGAGTTACTGCCCTTTGAGTGTTTAATACATGGAAAACCATAGTACGACACATGTGTCTAGCAAACGAAACGATACTGTGTTAAGATCCACCATATCATAATGATAGAGTTACTGCCCTTTGAGTGTCTAATACATATCAAACCATGGCACGACATAGGTGTCTAGCAAAAGAAACGTTACTGTGTTAAGATCTACCATAACATAATGATAGAGTTACTGCCCTTTGAGTGTCTAATACATATAAAACCATAGTACGACACAGGTGTCTAGTAAAAGAAACGTTACTTTGTTCAGATCTACCATAACATAATGATAGAGTTACTGCCCTTTGAGTGTATGATACATATAAAACCATAGTACGACACAGGTGTCTAGCGAAAGAAACGTTACTGTGTTAAGATCTACCATAACATAATGATAGAGTTACTGCCCTTTGAGTGTGTAATACATATAAAACCATAGTACGACACAGGTATCTAGTAAAAGAAACGTTACTTTGTTCAGATCCACACTAACATAATGATAGAGTTACTGTCCGTTAACTTAAATAAGAACTACGTTGAGAAACTAATGGTCTGGACATGTGTACAGAGAAAGAATAGTTACTATGTTTGAATCCACTTTGTATGTATAAATACAGCATGGATGACAAATAAACGATACTTGTGTACAACAAAGGAAATATAACTATCACCGTAGCCAGAATAACATAGAGGCAATGTCCCTGGACTGCGCATAAATAAAACATAGAGAAACCAAAGAACGAGACGTGTGTACAACAAAAGAAATGTAATTATGATCGTAGCAAGAAAAACATAATAATAAAGTTACTGCCCTTCGAGTATATATTATACAGAATGGATAACCAAAGGACGATAATTGTGTACAACAAAGGATTTGTAACTACATGTGTCTTCATAGCAAGAATAACCAAATAGAGGTAATGTACCTTGCCTACGAATAAATAAAACATATACAGAGAAAGCAAAGAACTAGACATGTCGATAGCTTAGAACCAGAAGGTCGTAACTCCTACTTACGACCTCATAAGACTCACACATATTTAAAATCTGCTTCACAAGGCGCTTCTTATGAGCCTATTGTCATGAAAATCTGAAAATGTCGTGTTGACCAAAATGAAGTTTTAAAATCGTGTTTTCCCATAGGTAAAGAGTAAATTACTGACAGTTTTCTCTTGTTTTTTCAATATATCGATTTGGTAGTTACGACCTTCTTGTTCTAAGCCATCGATGTGTTCCATAAAAGTTGCAATTCTATATTGTTGTGTGTACATTGCTTGTAATATAAGATCATAGAAAATATTGCCTTGCATTAAACTATATTTTTATACTTTTTAGACATTATACATGTATAGTTTCGACCCAATAATTGATAATGCTGCAACAATATATAAATATAAACCAAATCTATACGATTCTTTATTGATATATGGCATTGTAATACATTGTTTGCAATACTCCAGTTTATCACAAACGCTGTTTGGACCATGAGTAACTGCATTATTGATAAAAACTAGAACAAAACAAACTTTTTTTTGTGAAATTATAATTTTATAGATAAATTATGAATTTACAAAAAAAACCAACATTTTTTTCGTTTTAGTATTTATCAATGAAACATTAATTTGGACAGCATAACGTTTTATCACGTGTCATTTGTAGAGCCTCACTTCAAAGCTAATTAGACCCAAATCAGTTCGATTCATATTGTCATGATAATAAGAAACTTATACAATATTTAGCTAGGCTATAAACGTTGTAAATTACATAAAGTCAGATCCCGCTATTGATTTTTAACTAGATGTATTTACGTAAATGTTTGGTTTGAGCATAGGATTGTCGCATTGCGTCGCTAGGCTAAACCACAGTTTTCAATGATTGACAATTTGTATGAAATTACTTCCCCAGTCCAACTCAATTTATTTGATATTTCCTCGCCTTTAGGTATTGAATGAAAAACATGTGTACGTGATAGGGGACCAAACTTTCCAATGTTCAATTTGGTTTAAGTTGGAACAAATTTATATAACTTATTTTGCTTGGTGAGCATATTTACCACCATTAAGTGATTAAATGGGACTGTCTTTCTCTTTGGCCATAAACACTTCCTGCATTCAGATGATAACATTCACGTTTTGCACACGATAAATCGAACAGTCACATACCAAAACAACTATATTCATAACATTTTACACTTCCAACCCATTTTTATACACAAATTGGCATACAAAAACTGGACAAGTAAAAATTATTAGCATTGCCCACTATAAATAGTGCATGTTTTTAAAAAATATTTTCTGTTCAAAATTCACCATCTTTGACAATTGTAACTGTTCCAAGCAACATGTGCTTCCTTTTTAAATCAACACCAACAGCAAATTGTTGGAGAGAATCTTACGAAGAAAATGAACAGACACATGGCATATTCAGTTTAGTTATAAAATGTAATACAGTAAAGTTCCGCTAATAGGACCACTTTAATTCTTTTGAAGTCGTGCATATTTTTGCCAGTTTAACGTCCCAAAGTATTAAATTTGGAACTAAAAAGGTCCGCTTATGAGTCCGATTCGCTATTAAGACCATCTTTTTGACTGGTCTTATTAGCGGAACTTCACTGTACATTTAAGTGTTCAGTGAATGAAATAAAACTAGTCTTTGTGATGAAAGAGCATTATGTCACCCACCGAAGATACAGTCCAGTTAGCACACCGTTCAACCCGATACATAGAAAACAGTTGGCACATAGAAGACAGTTGTCAGTGTTTATGTACGCAAAACTCGCGGAAGTAAGTATTGCTTGTTTTTATATTCCTTTTGCAGGGTCTGAACAAAACAAAGTGTGTACATTTATTCGCAGTTAAAAGAGGTATCAGTACACAAAGTTCTGAGCAAAACCGTTAATAATTTAGGGAGAAATCATGAAAAATGTATGCGATTTTTAACAAAAAACGCGTTATTTGAAACTTTGATCCCCAAAAAGGTTTTTTTTGACAAATCCTTACCCTTTGACTTATACCATGACGAAATTACACCCATCCCCCGTCTATATGCAGAGTTACACACTTTTATTCGTCCTTTTCGCCGAGATATAAGAGTTTAAACATGACATGGTGCCATATTTTTGAGAACAATGGAGACAGTTGATGATTAAAAAAGATCACATAGAAATCAGTCGCAAGGGTATAGATAATAACAATGGAGACAGTCTGAACGCAACGTTTTTGGAGCGCTATAACATTGAAATAATTACGGTATACTTAAGTGCCAATATGTTTAACTGGATTTTTATAATGCGCTACCAAACTACCAATGCTCTTTTTTGATAAATGCCATTCACACTCTTCGCGCATTCTCAAAATTTGAGCCAACTGCCTGTCACCACTATAATAATGTTTATAAAAACGAATTATCGAGTATGAGAAGTCTTAAATCAATTTCTATCACTAATACTATATAGTTCCTCAAAAATAAATACAAATCATATTAGAAATAATGAACTTGAAAAAATATACAAGCCCCCAAGTTGTGACACCCCACACAAAATATATAATTTAAATGCTTCTCATAATTAGTAACTTGTCAAAACATCTTAAATGTGTTGTTTATATGTAAGCAAATAATTTGGAAAATGAACTCATAAAAGAGCGAGAGTGCTATGAACTTGCTGCTTTGATATTTTTTCGACAGAGTTTGTGTCGCCCACAAGAAGTATTTTACGTGACACTGTTTTGTGGATGCGATAGCAACCCTTACGCTTGTGGTAATTTATAAATTATTTGAACCAGTTTTTTTATTGATAGAAGCACTATCGATAAATACACATATTTTTTACCAAAATACACGAACAAAAACTATACGTCAGTCTATTTCAAGCCTGTACCTTACTGGGACATTTATGTTGTATTCTTACGTGACAGCCACAACTCGCTTATTTATGAAGGAATGGTCATTTATTCCTTGTAAAATGTCTGGCACATGTTGGATTTAACTATGTAGAAATGTTCATCATCTGTAATAGACAATGAATGAAGAAAAATGCATCTTAGTGCGAAAAAAGTTGTATGTGACTGTATACTTACGTGACGGGTTTTTTTAAAAAAAAACGTGATTACAACGATAAAAATGATAAGGAATATATCTTATTCTGTGCCATTGTGACACATTTGATGTTAACAGTCAATATATGCATGGAAATACCACATAATTAGAATGACATTGAATTTTTACGGTACATATACCACGAATAGTCTATTATTTGCTCATCAACAGAAATGGTCAACCATTGACATATGGGGCATACTACCAGTAAATATTTACTCTTGAAAGACATTGGTGTACCTCAATTTATATTCTAGAATTATTCCGATAGTGTATTCTATTGCTTGGTCAGCATGATCTTGTTCGTCACGTAAAATACAATTTAGTGTCACGTAAAATTTAATTTCAATATTTTGATTTCTTTTTTAACCTACGTTTGATTTTTACATTTGATGACTTATAACATGGTTTTAGAGTGTATTACCTTTAAACAACTAGTATTTGTGCAATCTTCATGTAAATCAAACTAACTATTTGACATTTGATATTAGAAGAGTAAAAATGTGTATAATGTTTAGTCTGTGCAGTTACATAAAGTGTAATAAATTACTGCAATTATTGATTTTGATGAGAAGCAATGCTATTACATTTATAAAATATATATTAAGTTATTAGCTTTCACAACTTGGCAAAAAAGCGTAAATTATTACAGCAATCATGGGTTTGATAACCGTATAACTTTCGTCACGTAAAATACAAATAAAAATCCAGAGTTATTTGAGCCAATATGACAATTGATTATTGGCATGCTGGCAATGCTTTATTTAATATTTGCTCAAGTTTTTATCACTATATAATATTTTCTTTCATTGGATTTGAATAAAAACGAAATATTCACTGTACAATTTGGAAGAGCTGGTGTCTCGTTGGAAACAAATTAAATTTTTTCAACTTTCAAGACGACTGCACATGACTTTCATGGAAGCACAACAGAAAAATAACCATAATTAGTTACTGGATATATTTCAGAAATAATGTGTGATAAAACTGAGTTATGTGTACACAAGTTTTGCTTCCAGAATAAAGGCTTGACGTTTGTTAATTGTTGTTGAACAATATGTTTCAAGACTGGTATTTTACATGACAGTATATAGATGTTCAATGGTGAAGCTATAAGCCATGCTTAGCATTTTAAGCTGTAATTTTAACAGATAAATCGTTCTCAGATGCTTAAACAACCTTTAGTTAGCATTAGTTTTGTTCCAAATTAGTCTTTCATGCTATTTCACCCCTACAATAGTATTTTACGTGACAATATTTCATTCCACACGTAATCTTATCCCTATAATCACTATATGCATTGGTTTATTTTTTTTGTAAATTGTTTACCAAAAACTGTAATAACATGAGGTCAGAATTGTCTCTACTGCACAACTTGTAGTATTTTATTATTGTTTTTATGGATAAGTTGCTTTCGTATTTTACGTGACGAACACGTCAGTACAATGCATGTACTAACACATGTTTTATTTAGATGCATATGTCAAATTATAAAGTAGTGTCATAGGTTCCAAGTCAGATTGGTGACAGTAACAATAATACCCACACGCTTTTCTACTTCTAATTCCAAAATGACTTAAGATATATAAAAGTAAAATATAGTATAAACGAAATAGCATGTTATGATGTACATACCGGTTTCATAAATGTATTGATAGTATATTGTTTTTGGAGAGCTGGTATGTGTAAATATGTAGTACTGGAGTTAAAAAAATATCACAACCATTAATTAACTTCTTTGTTGTGTTCTCTAGGGTATAATACATATGCTGTACATGCTATCATAACGTAAAATACACAGGCGAAAACACAGGCTTCTTTCCAACAGAGACATAGAAAAACACGCAATCTTGTTCATGGTGCCATGTATGAAAAATGTTCCGAAAGGGGTTCGACTTTCATGTCCGATAGACGTTTTTGATATATTTAAAGATCAAATTTACATATGATTCTTCATAGATCTAAAAATGTCCAAATCATGACAAATCGTTGTCAATCGGAGAGGATATTTGTGAACGTGGAAAAAACGTGACGGAATTGCGTTGGTCAGGAAGCTCTCCGACCTTACCACGTTTATTTTAAACATGTTCAAAACAAGCATAATTATATATTGCGTCCCGGTTCATACGTTGAGTCAGGTCTGTGATGAGTGTGAATGGCATTTATAAAAAAAATCATTGGTACTTTGGTAGCGCATTATAAAAATCCAGTTATACACATTGGCACATAAGTATACCGTAATTATTTCAATGTTATTGCGCTCCAAAAACGTTGCGTTCAGACTGTCTTCATTGTTATCATCTATACCCTTGCGACTGATTTCTATGTGATCTTTTTTAATCATCAACTGTCTCCATTGTTCTCAAAAATATGACACCATGTCATGTTTAAACTCTTATATCTCGGTGAAAAGGACGAATAAAAGTGTGTAAATCTGCATATAGACGGGGGATGGGTGTAATTTCGTCATGGTATAAGTCAAAGGGTAAGGATTTGTCAAAAAAAAACTTTTTGGGGATCAAAGTTTCAAATAACGCGTTTTTTGTTAAAAATCGCATACATTTTTCATGATTTCTCCCTAAATTATTAACGGTTTTGCTCAGAATTTTGTGTACTGATACCTCTTTTAACTGCGAATAAATGTACACACTTTGTTTTGTTCAGACCCTGCAAAAGGAATATGAAAACAAGCAATACTTACTTCCGCGAGTTTTGCGTACATAAACACTGACAACTGTCTTCTATGTGCCAACTGTTTTCTATGTATCGGGTTGAACGGTGTGGTTAGGGTAAGGATGCAGTGACGCAGTAGAATAATCCACTATTACTGTAACAGTGTAAAACAAGTATTAATGCTTATACCAACAGTTCAATCCCCAACTAAACTCTACCTGTTTAACCAATGATTGTAATCTTTCGGGTACACATTAATGATGACGTCACTGTCAAAATATCTTAACTTGACCTAGGTCAGTGATATAACTCTCACAAACAAGTATAAAATGTATCATCTTTATTATCATTCTTTTCATTATAATCTTTCATTTGAATTAACAGACTTATCACTGACAAAAGTCGAGTTTAGAATTTCTCCTTGAAAATCTCCTTGGGGCGAAGGGGACTATGTTTGGTTATGTTGTGTAATTTTAAGTTCAGGAGTACTCGTGATGGTAAATTTATAAGGTTTTCAAAAACAAACAAGAGATACAAGATGGTCTTTCTGTAAATTATTTTACACGGCTGGCTACCAGAGTTTAGTATAATAGTATTCAACATTTATTGTAGCAATCTGTAGAAAGGATCACCTGAGGAAAATTCCTGTGAGATGTGGTTAAAATTGATCGACCGGTTTCGGAAAGAGAAGTCGTTTAGAATGAACTGGTGACGCACGCACGCACGCACACACTCACGCACACACGCGCAAATAATTGAACTGATCAAAAACAACCACACTATCGCTTTGTGAAAGGTGACCTAAAAAATGTATAAGCAGTTTCTTCTCCAGGCGACGGAAAATATATACATGGCGATGTTAAACTGCCACAGGGCACCAATGATTTGAAACCAAAATCAATGTGAACCATGGTATTTAAACGTCTAACTAGTAGGACCTTAAATCAACATGATCCATTGATATTAAACTTCAGACCAGGACTAACGTTTTCATATCAAAATGAATTTCTACATTTGTTTAGGATTGTGTTTGTTATACGTAGACTTTGTTGCTACTTCCCGCTGTTTTAAAGATAATGCCAATATACCGTCAAAACGTTTTGCTATGAAATTGGATGCTTTCGAGGAATATGTAAGTATGAATACATTATTTTATTCATGAAGATAGGGGATGTTTGCATCGTGCCAATACCAATACTGTACATGCTAGGCAATTTAATGTTTAAAATTGACAATGGGTAAATGTCAAGTTTGGCAAAGGTAAAATCCGTCAGAAATGGAAGAACTATTTTGGAAATCACAGACCGGCCACAGATTTGTACGGTGACTTTCTATTACAATCCAACTTGCCTTCATACGAGTGATTTTCTGAGTACCGTAAATGTTCTCGGGCTTTTCAACCCTCCTTGATTACCCAGACATAGTACCTTGCATATGTATGTTTAACTGAGGAAAGGAAGAAAGGAACAACCTTAAGTCTCAGACACCTTGATTTAACCAAGTACTTAAAATACTGTATATATTGAGCTAATCAATATTTTCACAATAAAATCAATTTAATATAATTATGCGATATACATTTATATTGTAGGTCAGACTGCATTAGACTGTATTTAGTAAAAAGCAAAAACATAATATACTAATTGTGTTGGAATCCAAATATTTCATAACATTTTATAAAATAGTGTTATTATTTTTCCGTAAATGAGGTGTTTGTTTTTGGTGTTCCTTTTACCAAAATAATGATTTGCATAATTATACATTCGACTCAATGGATATAATAATAGTAATAATAATAATAATAACGACTTTATTTATTGTGGATTACATATTTGACAGTTAATATCAATTTTCAATAAGGTCCACTGAAAAGAAGAAACAAAATAACATAATAAACAAATAACAATAAATAAACCCCTTCCCCAACATAGGCATATATATAAAAAACATATTGCATGTAGTGAATTGCAAATGATAGTGTTTTTGTATTGTTGATAGACTGTAAATAATAGATACTTTGTATCACATGACCATAACAGTGGTATCGCGCATAGGTTTGCTAAGTGGAGATACTACCAGGCCAGTGTGAAAATTTGTATTTGATGTATTTTGACTTAAAAGTGTTTAATGTATTGGCTTTTCTGATATCTCCAGGAAGAGAATTCCATAGCAAGAGATTGACTTTCTGAAAATTTCTAAATTTGGTTTAGGCATGTGTAGGAGAATATTTGCAGCTGACCTTAATGTTTGATTTGGATAATTTGTAATTTGAAATTTATAACACAGGTATTCAGGAGCTGTATTGTTCAACTTTTAAATACAAGAATAGCTTTTTTATATTCAATTCTTTCATAAATTTTCATCCATCTCAAGCTTTGAAAGAGCTCTGCAGATGGCGCATCAAAATCTTTGTCAAGAATTATTCTTGCTGTACGCTTTTGAAATATTACTAATCTGTCAAGTAGAAGACAAGTAGAGCTCCCCCATATTGTGACACAGTAGTCAAGATAAGGAAGAATATAGGAATTGAAAAAACAGTTTCCTTGTTTTGAGGTCAAGATAACATTTTATTCTCATGAGAAGGGAGAGAAGAGAGTTGCATTTTTTAAGAGTGTGTGTGATATGTGTGTTGAAGTTTAAATGGTCATCAATATGTACTCCAAGGAGTTTTTCTGTTGTAGAAAGTTGCAAATTGTCATTTTGGAGGGTGAGGGATACATGGGCGTTACTGATTTGTTTGTATGATGCAGATAGCATCATGGACTTTGTTTTTGAGCTATTTAAAATCAATGAGTTATGTTTGCACCATTCAGAAACTGCGTCCAAGGAATCTTGCAATTTTAATTGGACGTCCTGTGAGTTTTTACCACAAGCATAAAGTGTTGTATCATCAGCAAACATGTTAGTCTCTGATTTTTGAATATGTAATGGAAGGTCATTGATATAACGTATGAAGAGGAGAGGCCCAAGAACAGACTCTTGAGGAACACCAGCTGTTATAAGCTGAGGTGTTGAAAGATTACCAGAAATCGAAACTTGTTGGTGCCTGTTTGATAGATAAGATTTGAACCACTGCAAAGCAAGAGAGCTGCAGTGGTAAAGTTCGAGTTTTTCAAGAAGAATGTTGTGATTTGTCGGTTGATGTGCCAAACTAGTCGCTACCGGAACAAAGAATAGGAAAAACAATTTTATAAATTAATATAAAGAAAAATATTTGTTATCTGCCCTGCACTTAACCGTTAAAGATCAGAGAACTCATACACATATTTATAAATTTTAATACTGTGGAATTGTGGAGTTGTGGTATTGAATATTGAGGATTATGTGTATATTCCGGATGAAGCAGCCCTAATAGCCTCGCCTGGTGTAAAGGCGTTATCGGGATATTTTAGCGTTTAAACCATTCAATACCGTGAAAAGCTTCACTTCAAATTACTAGCACTCTATAAAGATCAACAAACAATATCAATTCAATGTTAAAACGAACGTGATAAGTATGTTTTGTTATATATCTTTTAGGTAGTTGGTCAGAACATGTCGGAACGATACAGAGCCGAACCAATAGCATTGCCAAAGGAAGACCTACCAGATTACTATGTGTACAACAGTAACATACGGCATACAAAACTGTCGAGGGAACTATACACCCAGGAAATCACCTATAAGTATGATTTATCTGACGCGTTTTATTTACATACGTATATCTAAGACCATCTTTGATTTTTACCCACGTTGTATCATTGCTTTCACTGCAGGTATTATAATTGTCATAACGCCAGTTGTCAACCAATACCCTTTAACGAGGCGTTCCCTAAAACTTTGATCGTTTAAATTGATTCAGGAATATTATACATTAAATGAGAATCATTATTGCTTAAACTCCTCAAATATTTCAACGACAAGCTCCAACTAATTACCGAGAAAAGAATGAAGAACGAGCCAAAATAGTAACGAGTTGTTTCCCTTTGATCACATAATAATAAATCGCTGGAAGGGATAAATTATTTTTGGTGATTTAAATGATGTTTTTGACATTATAAATACATATTTGGGCACACTTTTTTCTGACAAATTATGATAATTGATAGTGCTTTGTACATTTAGCTCATTTAATGTGATAGTAGAGAAACATATGCTAGTTATAGGGAATGCCTCTTTAAACTCAATTTAAACGGTAAATTATAGTCACATGTTCCAATGGATTAAATTGGAAAACCTTCGCCAAACAACCTTCGACAAAAAGCCAGGTGGAGCAATCTCTTCTCTGACGTAATATCAATTTCAAGTTACACTTTGTTTTTAAAACTCCATATTACTAGTATACTAATATAAATGTAGGTTATTATGCATCGTTCAATGTCAAAACAATGTACTCGCATTGGTAACATTTGACGGTATGGGTAAAAGTAAAATTAATATAAGACACAGAACAGTAGCAAGCCATGCCAAACTCGCCAAACACCAAGGGTAACAAAAAAGATGAGATCTCTTATTTCTATCATGGTTCTTAACAAAGAAATGTGGAAACACCACAACACAGCTACACTGAGCAATACCTACACATAAACCAACTAATGACTAAACATCCAAACACCTAGGTGTACTGGCATAGAAAGGCATGTACAAAAATGTTTCTATGTAAGCATGCAAGAGACATCTGTTGATATTTTACAGCATCCCAAGCCCTGTACTCCCTGGACTATTCTGCATTAGAAAAGAAGCACAGCTCGTTCAAGATAGCAAACATTGTGACAATGCTATATTCAGTGCTATATTTAAAGGTAAGTGAGGTATTAGCCCTAATTATTGTTCCCGTACAAATAGTTTTGAATGAATTCACCTCGCGTTGGTTGGAAAACTGTGTTGATTCTTTGGCAGCAATAGGACAACCTACTATATGTATGGCTTTATTGTTTGTTTTGAGTATATTTAGATCCCAGTCTCTTAGTTCGAAAAAGGCCACTTATAGTTTGATGAATCAGTATACAGGACAATCATGGATATGTTTTACAATTGCATGAACGCCCATCCGTTCTGAAATGACTGCTCTATACTAAATAATGAGGAGCACAAAAATCCAAACCGCACTGTCTGACATCGTAGATAATGGAAGCTTTAAACAAGCTTGTATCACAGTATGAATCCTGTTACACTACTTTTCAGTTCCGTCAGAGAATTGTTCTGTTTTCATATGTCTCTGACGGAACCGAAAACCGACGTATGCTCACTCCGAGATACATTACATACTGCGGACAATGAATTTTGTCCATAATGACATGTTTTATGCACACTTGATAGCTGTTACATTTAGATATTATTTGTTTCGTATTTAGGTCAAGTAAGGACAATGACTGCATACTGGTCGAGTGATCCAACTCGGTACATTTTGATGTTTGCATGCGTCGGTGCTAAATCGAATAAAATTCGAAAATGTCCTCTTGCAAGAACAGTAGTCAGTAAGTTATGTTTTTGTTAATATTAGTTTCGCAGTAAAACGTTTCCCTACATGTAATGAATTAGTTTATAGTATAGTGTATATTTTCACTTTGATAGTTTAATAAGTTGTTGCAAATTATTTATTTACCGTTGACCGCTTTCGTTGAATCTCCTGTGTTTTTTATGCGTGTTGGCTAAACCGAAATTATTCAGGTGCATGTTATGTATTGACTTACCTGTTAACTCCGGTGTGGACAATCGCCAACAATCTTCCTCCATCTCTATTTGCCTTGCGTGTCTGTCACGATGGTGTGCCAGCTATGCACCACACCCCTTATCGCCTGCTCTAGTGCTCTGTCCCAGATAGCTCTTGGTGTACCTCTCTTTCGTAGAGGGTTTGCACAGTATGCATATCCATTATCAAATTTATCCAGTCACTAGTCCTTATGTTGAGTATAATAAATAGTAAAACTGTAAACTATCGTAGGTGTCTTGCTGCCGGAATCCAATGCAGATGCACCACTAGATGATGCTCTGCTGGCGTCTGTTGCAAAGGACTTGATAAAGGCAACATGCATTGAATTTGAATCCAAGAGTTTCAAGTGGTATGATATCCCATTTGGCGAAACACAGACAGGTAAGCACTCATCAGATTTGTACGAATTGTATTCCTTGTAACAAAATTAATTTAATTTAATTCCCTTATACCAACATAAGTTTTATACAAGTTGCCTCCCTTATATATACAAGTTGTCTCCCTTATACCAAAATCAGTCTCATACAAGTTGTCTCCTTATACAAAAATCAGTTTTATACAAGTTGTCTCCCTTATACCAAAATCAGTTTCATACAAGTTGGCTCCTTATACAAAAATCAGTTTTATACAAGTTGTCTCCCTTATACCAAAATCAGTCTCATACAAGTTGGCTCCTTATACAAAAATCAGTTTTATACAAGTTGTCTCCCTTATACCAAATCAGTTTCATACAAGTTGTCTCCCTTAAACAAAATTCAGTTTCATACAAGTTGCCTCCCTTATACCATGCGTCAGTCTTGTACGAGTTATGTCCCCTATACACCAGTTTTTAACAAATCGTCTGTTGTATACCATAAGTCAGCTTTGAACAAGTTTTTCTCCTCACACAAGAAGTTATTTTAGTACAAGTTGTCCTCCTAATACCAAACGTCTGTTTTGTATGAGTAGTCTCCCTTATCCCGAATGTCAGCTTTGCTTTGGGTTATCTTTGCCAAGGAAACAAAAAATTAAGTTTGTTGTTTGCTTCCGCTGGACTATTATTAGTACGACTACGTTATTGTAATTAATAAGTTTTTGGAACTTTAGATAGCTATTATAAGGCATGCAAACCCTCCCTTTTTTGTTAAAACTTGTCCAGTTTGCTGGGGAGTTACTGTGGTCACTATGTTGGTATTGTATTTACGTCTTGTATCATAAAAACTGATTTAGTTGCTGCATGAAGAGATCCCCAGTTGTTGGCTTAATAGTCGAGGATGTATTACATATTTAACTTGTTTGGTCACTAAAGTTTCGGCGCGTCGGTCTATAACTTTGCCATTGGGTCAAATTATTGTTTAACTTTCTTTGGTCACTAAGGGTAGCAGTTAAGCATGTTTTTGCGATCTGACCATTGGAAGGTTTCATGTTGTGCATAGTATATGTGGTCTTCCGGGATCTGTTACTGGGTCAAGTCACAGTAGCTCCTCGTTTAGTCCTTTAATGTTATTGTTTAGGCATATCTTTATGGAACTAGGTTACCAAGCTTGTTTACAGTTGAGACTTTTTCTCGGTATATGGGGGCATTGTGTCGTGTTGATGTTGATGTTGTTAATGTGTACTGTGTTCAGTATGTTAGTAAAGACGAGGCTACATATTTGGTTGCCAAATATCCATGTTGACCTTAATGTTAGGCTGGTTCAGTTTATTGCTGCCTTCCCTGTCCGATTTTCACCAAAACAGTTCTGTACGAGTTGTCTCCCTTACATGAAAAGTTAATTTTGTACGAATCGTAAGACAAGTCTCCCGAAGTAAGTATACATTGTGAAGTTATTTATCCAGTTGTGACAACATTTTGGTATCAATATGGAACGTATACTCTATGAACACGCTGTTCACAGTATTCCAAATATACTATTAATATATAATGGTACTATGAAATAAAAGCTACATTTTATGGACAATTAAATTTCAAGAAGACGGCTGGGGTTGGAAGCGTTTTTATCCTTATTCCTTTTTTAAAAGTATGTTGCTTTTAAGAAACATATAGCAATGAATCCAAAGCATAATTATTATGTAACCCAAGAACACACAAGTCGAATCACAATACATGCATATTCACTCATTCTCGTATATGTTTCAGCCGCTATGTACTATTCTGAACGCAGAGAAGGCGTGTTCGACTATATGGAGTACGACAATATCCTTGTAGATGATAGCACTTCATTGGTGTTTAAGACTAAAGGTGAGTCTTCTCCTACATATAAAGGGTTTGGCTTAATCAGGTACAGTATGAAATGCAGGGTCTCCAATTATATGTGTAACCATTACGACGGAGTGTCAAAAGATCTCACATTCCTTCCGCTACCAAAACAGACATGCACAGAACCATTTGTGCATGGATGGCCATTACCACTATCGCTGGCGCCTTAATAAATGTACCTCAGAATCGACAGTCCCCAAAGCAAACATGGACTACAAAGATTTAGGCACTATTCAAATTATTGTTGTATTTCGTAAATGGATTTGGTTTGAAGATAAAACTTGCATTTATATTATTAACCAAATAGTGCACACTTAGCTGAATAATTTAGTTTAATGTAATGTGGCGATGACGGGCGTCAAAGACCAGCAAATTAAAGTCCTCCTGTCACACATGTATCATCTTAGACTATTAACTTTTAGATAACTCAATAAAGACAAGAAACGTTTAGTAAAAACACTAAATCAAGTACACTCTTGAAAACAATAAACTGCAAATTAACATACTAAGATAGCTCTTAAAATATATTGAAATCACGGGAAGTATCTCTTAATTACCACGAAATACTTCTAGACTGAATTCGACAACAACAAAATATTTATAACTAACAGGAATAATGCCATATGTCCATACTATTCAATCATTGAATCAATTACTGCGACAAGTTGAAAAGTTAAACAAATACATGCATAAACGAAACCATATTTGGAAGTGTTAACAGTTTTAGGTGGTTCATATAGTACAAACTATATCGTAAAACTGACTAGTTATGGCGAGCAAACATAAATGTATCAATATGATTAACATACTTTCAGGGTTCAACGATGCTAGCTTAATTCTACAAGAAGATTGTGACGAGTATCACACCAATACCGCTCAAGTCATAATTGGTGGATGGGGAAACACTAAATCCGTGATCCGTGAAGTTCCAGAGCAAAATCCTGTTGATGCCGAATTCGCAGTAAGTATTGACAAGGGCACTCCTCCCTCAGAAGAAAAGGCAATACAAGTGTAAACTCAGTTAGTACGAGCAAGGATAGAACTTCATTACGCGGCTTAGGTAGTAAGAATGAATAAGGACATAACACTATGAATATGTTAACGCAGTTAGTATGAACAAAGGCAATACTTCATGCAGATGTATGCGGAGTTAGTATGAATAAAGACAAAACTCCATGAACATGTTTACGTGGTTAGTATTAGCAAGGGTATACCTACTGACGACGTTCGAGTAGTTTGTATTTGCAAGATTAAACCCAAATGAAGATGTTCACTCTGTTCGTATGAACGAAGACAAAACTCCATGTACAATGGTTAATTACGTATATAATATTATGTTTGTGAATATAAATCTATACGTCATTGAATGTAGTCTCTATATCTATTTCAGGAACAAATCTTATCACCAGGTGAATATCGACACTTTTGGATGTCGTGGACGGATGGTGTCATTAAGGTACCTTTTCGCTAGCTTAGAATGGGAAGGTCGTACATGCCCTAATAAGACTAATACACATTTAAAATCTACATCATATGGCGCTTCTTATGAGCATAATTTCAGGAAAATCGGAACTTGTCATGTTGACCAAACTGTAGTTAAAAGAGCTGGTTTTACCATAAGTGAAGAGCGACTGCCAGACTGTTTTTCTTCCTCAAAATATTGATTTTGTAGTTACGATCTTCTCATTCTTAGCCACCGATTCGTGACAAACAACTTATATTGGGTACACTATGTTAATTTGAAAACGCGTTATTTGGGGCCTAAATGGTAATGTAAATCTACTCTCAGATAATCTGAAAGCATGATCTATTGTATCAATGGGTTGTAGCTGTGCATACAATAAGAGAAACGAAAACCCGCTATATAGGTCACAAACCACCAAATAGAGTTGTTCTTTAACTCAATGTAAAGTGACCTTGGTCAGCCAAAAAAAATGTCAACTTTTTGTCCATGGGGCCCTCTCAAAATCTTTTAATCAATAGAAATAGCATCCAGCGTGAAGAAAATGAAAAAAAAAAGGGGGGTCATGTATTATATAAGAAAAATTTGGTTCGTCAAACGCGGTGAACAGATTTTCTCACATGTACGGATTTACTCACTGTCCGTTAGCCCCAACCTTACTTTCACTTTCATATTTCAGCCAGAATACCAAATATTTCTTAATAAAACCATTTCACTACATCACATACATGCATACAAAGCATTTAACACCAATTTCATGATTCTGATGCTGATTTGTCAAGACATACACCCATTTCCAGTCGCTTTAAAGTTTTTAAACGGACTATTTGACTGTATCTGAATTTGGTCCGCGTAGGCATTTAGTGGTTATTTACCTATATAGTAATAGATTGGAGTCCTTCGCACACACGGTTAGATATCACTAAATATTTTGAGCAAGTGACGCCTTAAGCAACAATCGCACGTATTGTGAACATTGTGTTCATTGATCTTGTGTTGCAGGTTGGGAAAGGAAATATTGTTGGAACTAATTCAGTTATGAGCTGGGATGGTCTCTCGGACGATGTTAATTAACTGTGTAAGAATAAGTTATGGTTTTGGCAGTGACGGCGATTGGATCGTCTATCAATCTGGTAAATACATGGTCAATAAAGCAAGCCTAAAACATTAATCCACTCATGAAAACATTAATGTCTGTCCTTCTCTTAGTTCAAGAACTTTTTTTCGATTTCAGTCACATTTTCGTCGGCTTTGACCATGCAAAACATAGTCATATTTCAAAAGTGTTACTTAATGGCACCTTACTTATTCAAAGAATGTTTAAACTAGTATAGCGTATACTAAGCATATTACTAATGGTACGGCATTGGCTCTTATAATAACACTTGCTCTATATTTTGGACTTTTTTATATGAATACCACGAGCAATGACTTTTTTCTTTGCATGTATGTTAATGTTGAACGTGTAAGTTATGATCATATATACATATGGTACCTAGTCCCTGGCTAAGGCAAAACACCACAATGTATATTGATTTGAATATTTGAATAACCTTTTTACAAAAAATGTTCTTGGTTTATGTTTAACAGGACAATTCCTATCATTGTTTCTAAACAATAAATGTGTTGAATATGTTCAAGTTCGCATCCTTGCCAATGCCCACTATTCTGTTTCTCTTTCCTGACTCTTCTAGACTGTGACAATAAATAGAAATGTATACATCTGTATTTATGCACACTAGATTTAATTTCAACGGCCCATATTCAATACAATTTAATATTTAAGTACTGTTCATTCGGTTTATGAAATTTTGTTTTAAATCAATCTAAATTAACTATAAGAAATCTATATATTTTGTACCATTTTTTCTGCATTTGCATGTCTCTAAGTCGAAAATTGAGTGCAACGGTATCAACATTATTATATACGTATATTTCAAACGCATCCTTTCAAAATGTTTCATACGGGGAATTTAAATTATCAATGGAATCCATTCTATTTCAGGAACTTGTACCGACAAAAACCCTGCTGATATCGACATGTGAGAGGTATTCCATCATTGACATTCAAGTACACCACTAAACATTGAGAGATATTCCATCATAGACATTCATGTACACCACTCAACATTGAGAGATATTCCATCATTGACTTTCATTTACACTACTCAACATTGAGAGATATTCCACCATTGACATTCATGTACACCACTCAACATTGAGAGATATTCTATCATGGACATTCATGTTCACTGCTCAACATTGAGAGATATTCCATCATTGGCATTCATGTACACCACTCAACATTGAGAGATATTCCATCATTGACTTTCATGTACCCTACTCAACAGTGAGAGATATTCCATCATTGACATTCATGTACATCAATCAGCATGGAGAGATATTCCATCATTGACATTCGTGTACATCACTGACCAGTAAGATATATTCCATCATTGACATTAATGTACACCGCTCAACATTGAGAGATATTCCATCATTGACCTACATGTACACCGCTCAACATTGAGTAATATTCCACCATTGACATTCATGTACACCAATCAACATTGAGAGATATTCTATCATGGACATTCATGATGTTCACTGCTCAACATTGAGAGATATTCCATCATTGGCATTCATGTACACTACTCAACATTGAGAGATATTCCATCATTAGCATTCATGTACACTACTCAACACTAAGAGATATTCCATCATTGACATTCGTGTACACTACTCAACACTAAGAGATATTCCATCATTGACATTCGTGTACACCACTCAACACTAAGAGATATTCCATCATTGACATTCGTGTACACCACTCAACATTGAGAGACATTTCATCATTGACATTCATGTACACTACTCAACATTGAGAGATATTCCAATATTGTCATACATGTACATCACTGACCATTGAGAGATATTCCATCATTGACATTCATGTACACCACTCAACATTGAGAAATATTCCATCATTGGCATACATGTACACCACTCAACAGTGAGAGATGTTCTATCATGGACATTCATGTACACCACTCAACATTGAGAGATATTCCATCATTGTCATACATGTACATTACTGACCATTGAGAGATATTCCATCATTGACATTCATGTACACCACTCAACATTGAGAGATATTCCATCCTTGACAAACATGTACACCACTCAACATTGAGAGATATTCCATCATTGGCATTCATGTATACTACTCAACATTGAGAGATATTCCATCATTAGCATTCATGTACACTACTCAACACTAAGAGATATTCCATCATTGACATTCGTGTACACTACTCAACACTAAGAGATATTCCATCATTGACATTCGTGTACACCACTCAACACTAAGAGATATTCCATCATTGACATTCGTGTACACCACTCAACATTGAGAGACATTTCATCATTGACATTCATGTACACCACTCAACATTGAGAGATATTCCATCATTGACATTCATGTACACCACTCAACATTGATAGATATTCCATCATTGACCTTCATGTACACCATTCAACAATGAGAGATATTCCATCATTGACATTCATGTACACCACTCAACATTGAGAGATATTCCATCATTGACATTCATGTACACCACTCAACATTGAGAGATATTCCATCATTGACATTCATGTACACCACTCAACATTGAGAGATATTCCATCCTTGACATTCATGTACACCACTCAACATTGAGAGATATTCCATCATTGACATTCATGTACACCACTCAACATTGCGAGATATTCCATCATTGACATACATGTACTTAACATGGAAAGATATTAAATTATTGGCATTCATGTACAACACTCAGCATTGAGAGTACACCACTCAACATAAAGAGATATTCCATCATTGACATTCATGTACACCACTCAGCATTGAGAGTACACCACTCAACATGGAGAGATAGTCCATCATTGACATTCATGTACAACACTCAACATCATTATAATCGTATAAATGTCGTAAGTAAAAATGTAGTCATAAAACACACTAAGTCTTGTTATTGTCTTTAGAGAAACCGGACGAACTGCGTGTATTTATGGCATGGTTCTCATTATTTTTATCGTCTCAATTCTGTTTGAAAATCCCTCGTTTTATAAAGAATGACATTCCCAATTCATTAGTGACGTCAAATTGAACCGCTGCGTCATGTAGATTCTCCACTAGTGAAGTACTGTATCACTTCATTTACTGGTTGATATAGGTACCTCACTTGTCAAAAAGAAATGCAACATCTACCTTCGTGATTTAGATGACACACTAGCCGTCATACTAGTAAACGAGCCATTATCGTCTCAATGATGTGTGTTAATAAAATATAATACCTACACCGGTACAAAAAAAATTATTTCGTTAAATTCTGCAAAATTCATACAATACAAACAGCGAAAGCTCCGAAGAACTATTGACCTACAATACTGTACCGAACGGTTGTATTACTTTACTTATACGAGTACGTGTACATTATTGAGTAGATAGTTTCGGGTTTAGTTTATTGGTACCTGAGCACTTGTTTGTTAAATGCCGTAAACACGAGGCGGTTGGTAAACGACAACAAGTTACATCCATAAGTATGCAATAAACAAATGTAAACAAAATAACATAACATAAAAACACTCTGTACACAGAAAGCAAACAATACACTTATTTAATAGTTTGAGATAACAAACATAGTGAAAGAAATGCGTTATGATAGGTAACATGTTTTGAATGGCCTTCGTATAATATGTAGATCTTACAAAGGACTTGTATAATAGTCCAGTCAAATTAGCATTTATTGTAAAACAAATTGCAACAGAAGCAATTTTTCGTTTTTTAGCAAGGTAATCATATGCTGATCACCAGAAAAAAAGTCCTCAAAAAAATTATGTGTCTAAAGATGAAAAATCCAAGATGGCTTCCATGATGGCCGCCATGAACTATATAACCTCTAAATATTAATGTGGTAGTTTTATATATAGATATAATTCTTCATAATTGGATTGAAAATAATCATTTAGTAGTGTCCTTCAAATTTGCTTGCAACAGTGACAACTTTTATGCCAAGGTCAAGGTCATTTCAAGGTCGAAATGCGAAAAAAGCTTAAAACTTGTTGTCCCCCCTTTTTTTCCTTTCTATATTATAAATTTACACCTTTCCCTATCATTATGAAGTTGGTATAATGGTTGTTTAGTATGTATTTATTCAATATGAATAATATTTTCAATTTAGAACATTACAGTGCGTTAAAACAGCCAATTTTAACCAAGTATATGGTATCAAAGACGTTTTGGATTCAATACCATTATTTGTTTGATATCACTTGTCTAATTTAATATGTAGATATATTGACACATATTTAAAATGAAAATGTGCATTAGGTCGTGTCTTCAATATTAAAATAGAAAAGTGACCAAATGAAGACCAAGGCCAAGGTCATTTCAAGTTCAAAATGTGAAAAGCTTATTTAGTCTTACCAATGATAAAAATAAATGCTTGCAAATAAGAATACTTAGTATACCTAAGTGTAGTGTGAACTTAAAACCAGACATCAAACAATGACCATTGGAAGGTCAATGTGCATGTCTTTAAAGGTCAACGTTTTAAGCATAGAGATTTTATTAGAGCTTTAAGCTTAATAGTGTACGTTATATAGAACTCAAGTATGTTGGAAATACTCATCCAATGCCCTATGGGGTTCTTCAGTTAGAAAAGTCAAAAGATACCTAAAAAGGGACACATCAATGTTTGGAACTGTAACCCTTAGCGACTCGCTATTAGGGTGTGAAGTTTCATCATCAATACTATGGGGGACTCACCAGTGTTGGAGAACATCATTCTCAGTAAGTATCGGGGACAAAACAATGACACAACAGTCAACCTATGTAATGCGGGCGACACACCAGTGTAAGGATCAGTTATCCTACGTTCTACAAGGGACGCAACAGTATAATAAACAATCATCCTTTAATGTGCTATGGGGACATATCAGTGTAGGAAACTGTCATCCTTTGTTCAGTGGGGACCCACACTGAGCGTAAGATACAGTCATCCTTATCCCATGGACGTAAGTAACGGGTATCTTAGATCTTAGGTACTACGCTAGACTCACCGGTGTATATAACTATCATCCTATGTACTATTTGCCATTCCGCGGAGTAGATAACTGTCATCTTATGTTATATAGGGGACACAATAGTGCAGGGGACAGTCATCATAGGTCAACCCCTTAAAATAGTCATCATAAAACTTTTTTTGTAGTTACCATAAGTGTTTGCATTTGTCCAAATAGGGCCTATGGGAATTGAGCATATTGCCATATAGGGATTCACTAGTGTATGGAACTGCCACACTTATAAGGATTCACAAGGATTTAGAGCAGCCATCATGTACCCTTTGGTGGACTCACTCAAGTGTTTTGAGTAGAAGTCATCCAAGGCTTTCTATAGACTAACTAGTGCTTGGAACAATCAATGAAGGTCGCATAAGGACCTTGTCAATGCTCAATAGATTATACATAAGCTCATAAGCGTTGATTCACTTAGGACTGTCGTATCAAGCCCTGTGGTGGACTCATCGGCATTGGCAGCAGTCATATTTGGGTCTACAGGGATCATCAGTGTTAGGAACAAACAATGAATGCCTTATGTGGGGGATTCGGCAGTGCTGGGAGAAGTCATTCAATGTCCTGATTGATCTGTGTTTGATGCAGTTGTCTTAAGCCACAGGGGGGACTCATACATATAATGGTCTATGTACGCTGCACCATCGTTGAAGTGGTCATACGCAGGGTCCCCATTGGGACACAGTTGTTTTACATTTGTAATTTGACCCTATTGTTAGACTCAGGGGTACTGGCAACAAACATATACGGATATAAAAATGACTCATCAGTGTTGGTAGCAGTCATCAGTGTTGGAAACAGTCATCCAATATCCACTCATGCAGTGTTTGTTGCAGTTGTCTTAGACCCTATCTGATTCGGGAGTGTTGACAGCAGACATATAAGGGTCTATTGAAGACTTATCAGTGTTGGCTACAGTCATATCAGTGTACATGTATATGAAGAACTCACCAGTTTTAAAGCTGTAATGAAAGGTCCTCTCAGACTCATCAGTGTTGGGAACCATCGATGAAGGTCTTATGGGAGACTCATCAGTGCTTGCTTCATCCGTCCTATGTCATATGAGGGACTCATCAGAGCTGAGAGCACTTATCCTAGTGGCTTTAGGGACTTGCAAGTATTGATAACAGCCTTACCATATTATATCGATGACTAACCAGTGTAGGTAACAATCACAAGGAACTATTATAGTAGATCCAATAATGCCTGGGAACCGTTATTCTCTGTACTGAAGGTCTCTCCAGTACACGGATCATTAATCGTAAGCATTTTTCTGTGTTGGGAACCATTAATGTAGTGTCAATAGGGGAATAATCAGTGCAGGGATTATCATAGGGCCGCCCTGGTACTAGCCAGTGGTGGCAACAGTCATTTTATGTATCAAAGTCGTTGTAGTTAGGCCTTGTTTATATGATGGACTCATTGGGTGTTAAGAATAGTAATTACATACCGCATAGAGGAATCATCAGTGGTTACACCACTAACTAAAACTACAAAAGGTCCTATTGAATAGTCAGAACTGTTGTTAACAGTCATTTAATCATTCAATGCTATTATTGTAGGGGCAAGCCTGGACAGTCATCAACGACCCCATGGCAGTATTAGTTTTGACACAGTCAGTTTTTGGCACTATGTGATGCACAACTGAACAAAGCATTATTATCATAGGCCCTATGTGCAACTAACTGTGTCGGAATATTCATCCTCGTTATACGCGTTACCATAGTATTCACTAATGTTTCAAGCACACATTCAACATACTGAATATTGTTATACTCTAAGCAACACTACAATACAAATATCTAACCCACTGAAAAAAATACAGTGTAGAAATACCATTGCATTGCAACTGTGTATTTAAACCTGGACGACCTTGACCCTTAATTGGTTAGTGTAAAAGGTTATACCTACTACTTGCATGCTTTAATAGCCTTATAAAATGTGAAATGTATCTAATATCAATGAAAATATAGCATAAAAATATTTGTTTTCTGTAATTTGACCTTGATATGGCCTTGACATTGTCCTCAAAGTGGTCGTTGTTGCAGATAATTTACAAAACCTTATCAAATTGATAATATTCACACAAACATTTAGTTATACCAATGAAATTTCTTATGCGACGAATGATAATAATAGATATCACAATCAGCTCTTGGACAGGATGTATTAGAGTAAAACTGCTTGTTTTCACAAACTTTCAATATTCTGATTAAAAAATTTGCCTTATAATAAAGAAATATAAACTTACCAACTTATTTCATGCTTAAATAGTCTAATAAAATGTAAACAATATCTTAAACCAATGAAAGTATAAAGGAAAATTCATTTTTTGTAGGGTTTTTAGTAGTTTGACCTTGAAATGGCATTGACCTTGACCTTTGAATGGCCCCTTATCCCATCCAATTTGATTCACACTTCTTTACAAACACTTTCCATGCAATTATTCCTTATTATATCTATATATGGAACTACCTCGTTAGAAAATTGATAGCTAGTGGTTCAGCAATCTATTGCAGACATCCTAGACGCCATCTTGGATTTCACCCCTTTCCCCTGTTCAAATTTTTGAGGACTTTTTTTCTAAAGTCCGCCAAGGTTTGAACTTGACATTGGTGGTAAAATTGTTTCTGTTGCAATTAGTTTTGGGTTAAGCCCATTTTGAGCCTATTTTGACTGGACTATAAAGCTGTATTATGCCTCTGAAAACATGGTACGTGTTCTGAAGGAGTACTTCCTTCATATTCGGTAGCATGACCGAATCCTGGTAAGATCTATTGACCTACCCGAAGTATAAAACGTCCTTAACTTCTTCAAATTTTCTCATGATGACTATTAATAAAATTATGACTGGTCGCATATATCATTGCGTATACACATACATAAAAATAAAACGAAAGTACATTGTATATACTACAATATTGCACAAAATAACAACAATAAAGGCTATAACAGTCTCATTTTAACAGAACTAAAACAATGTTCAATATGAACCAAAGTACTTCATGTCCCCAGTTCCACCTTGCCATTAAAACACAACTGTAAGTCATAAACAGTCCTCGAATCAATGTCTGGCTCGGACACATCTGCCTTAACACGAGCTGTCAAGCAAAAAGTTGGCCATCTTCTGAATCAAAACAAATACAGGAGGAGAACTTGCTTTTAACATATTCCTTATTCGAAATACCTTTGTGTTTTTCGTCAAATATGTTTATGTATAAGTCCCATCGATGTCCTTTAAACATTTAAATTGTATAAATGTTTATTTCTGTTCTTTTTGTACCTATAGCCTCGTTCTTTGTTCAAATCACTATTGAACATTTGATCCTCACAGTTTTATGTTGTACAAGAATTGAGCGAAATAAAAGGTTGTTGTTGTTGTAGAATGAGAAACTTGAGCACTATAAAATGTTAGTTGTATATAAATAAAGCTATAAAATATACAATAAGTGAATACGAAACTGACACTTTAAGTGTAGTTTAATGTATGTCAGTTTCGTATAACAATACAATATTCCCACATTATCACATAACACACCATATAGGTCTACCTCGGGCACTCGCCATTGGAGTGTATCTATAACAGCAACCATGGGATTATATCCTAAATGGTTGTCATGGCATTATACACATATTAAATATCATGAAATTGAAATATCTCATACGATTGCCATATCATCATATCCATTACAAATACCAAGGTAGCACACACAAACGACCGCCTTGGCATTGCCGTACACATAAAAATATCATGACATTACATCCTAAACGGTTGCCATTGAAATATGAACATAACGTTCAATGTCATTCAAAACACTACATTTGGTTGTCTTGGACCTATAAACCAGTATACGTACAGTATTTGTAGTGGGGTTTAAAATCCCATCTGAGCATGTGTTGCAATGTTTATTAACCAATTCTGTATAATGAAGTTTAATTGAATCGGTGTCATACCGCCTATATAGCTTTGGATTGTCTAAGTGCTACGAACAGTAATGATAAAATTATCCACGACTTATCCATTATCGGTATTGTTAATGGCATGGACTACTCCTATTATTGCACCGTATACGATAAGTCCGAGAAAACATGTGACGAAGACAAGAAACCTTGCTCGTCCAGTGTACCGCACCCAGGAATGTAGGTCACCACTCTCATAAGCTTGCATGGCCTGAAATAAAAAATATCAAAGTTTAAATGAAAGTTTAAAGCACAATTTATATCCAACCTAGACAATAGAACGCATCATTGTATGAAGTAATTTTATAACAAATTCACCTACGCCACATAACTCATTTATATCCCCATCATAGATGGGAGAGGGTCCGAGAACCGTCCCTCCTGCACATGAATGTATTCAACTGCATAGTTCTGAATATCATAACAAAATGGTATTGTGTTTATATAGTCGTCGACCTTTAGATGAAATGGAATGATCATCGTCAAAGAGCTTGGACATCTACGACCAACTGCACATCTTCATAAAAGTTTTTAAAAAGCATAATGTAATATTCACAATCAAAGGGAAGCAACTCAAAAACATAGATAATATTATACCTTTCTTGCCTGAATGACAGCAATAATACCAGTTGGAGGGAAACAGAATATAGCGCTAGCTACAGCAGGATGTAACCAACTTCTAGGACCATCTAATTCATCTAGTGTATCTACGTCAGCTTCGACGTCATCACATTGCTTGTCCTGAAATTATATTAAAAATTACAAATGTAATGAAAAAAAACAAAACTTCATTGCATTTTCCAACGTTTCGACTGATATAAGTGTTATGCAGGGAAACAAATTGTTATGACGTAAATAGTACACAAGTAGACATCTTACAGTGCATTGCCTCCACAAAGGTACTTTTATTGGGTTGATTCAGTGTGAGCCAATGATGTGTGAACGCATTAGAATGGATGCATTGGTTTCCTACATACATAACGTACAAAGTGGACACATTACGCATATTATTTCGATATTAGGCTATTCGTATTCCATGTTCTCTGAAATAATCATAGCTGGGACCTTATTTACCAACTTTGTAAAACTAAAAAGCAGATTTAGACTTTATATGGCCAAATGTTCTATTCGCCCTCGTCTTGTTATAAATGTACTGATTTTGATGTAAATGGGTATACGTTCAGTGGGTAACAACAACTAATCAGATGCAATTTCAGATGATAAAATTTATTTGCAAAGAATTGACAGCGAATATAAATGTTGTCAAATTTAAGCGTTTAGAAGTCCGAGTTTCAGTCTTAGGGGAGACCGGGGCAAGATGAACCGCGGGGTAAGATGAACCACTTGATTTATTTAATTGAAGATGATATTTGTGAAGCCCTTAAATTTAGCGGAGGAAACATCCTCTAATCCGCCATCTTTCGTAAAATACTCGGCCCGATAGAACGAAGCATATCGATTTTGTCGGAGTTTATCGATTTCAAGGTCATGTAAGTAAATTTTCAACTTTTTGGAAAAAAAATCTTGCAGAAAAAATGTTTTGTATAAAGTAGTGGCCTACCGTTTCATATTTATCATCTTCGATTGTCCTGTCTTCAGAAGCAAAGACAATGTTGTACATGGTATAAAATAACGGTGTATGACTTGAAAGGTAAACCACGTGGCGTTGGGGCAAGTTGAACCATCGTGACCGGGGCAATTCGAACAGTGGTTCATCTTGCCCCTTTTTAAAATTAAATCTCATCCATGGTTTTTATGTTCAGAGTTGTGAACTGATTAAAAACATAGATAAATATGTAAGAAATAAGACGTACACCACCGAAAGTGCTGACGTTGTATTACCTCCTGCATTGTGTAACCTTATAGGTGTTTCATCCATTGTATATCGCGTTTCTGACAGCGGTGTAAACACCAAACCCGTAGGTCGTGAGAGGCCTAATGTCGTTTTCAACATGGACATTCTTATGGCTGTACAAGGCAGTTGTGCTGACACTCATTTTAATGCATGGAGACCATTGCTGTCGGTCCTAGCATGGAACTTCACTGCAACACCAATAAAGTCACATTTGAACATCCATTCACTCAGGAAAGCACCCCCTCGTAAACTAGGCGGCAAAGCAAGAGAACGAAAACTTACTACAATTCTTACAGAAAGTCCCGAAACGAAAATAATAGACGCAGAAATACTTGCCAAGGCTAGTAAAACACAATAAGAAAGCTCCCCCAATGATAAAGGTAGAACCAAAAGCATTCATTTAAAATTATGAAAAAGCCAAAAGTGACGAAAAAGAGTAGGGCTGAATTGTCTGCTGCCGACTCGATGATGAATGGTATTGTATTGTCTGTGGGGAGTCATGCAGCAATAGTCTTCCTCCAAGGATGGGTTCGTTGTTCGGTGTATAAACAGTGATCACATGATGCATGTACCGCATTACACAACAAGCAATACCCTTCCATCTGTCACAACTGTGGTGATTGCGATTAAGATAATTATGTTACTAGAACTATAATGAAACAATACTGATGTTAGTAAATGTGTGTTAAATACTAGTAAACAGAATTATCTAGATCTATAACATTGCGACTGGTGATTGTCGCCATTAAGTTGCTTTCCTTAGAATGAATTAAGTAATGAAATTATCAATATTTACGATCTAATGATTTTTTTGTAATGAAATTATTCAATGATTGAAAAAATGTTAGAATATGTACTGTGTAATGTTTCATTAACCCCTGTATATCGTCTATAATAATGTATTATTATAAATATCCTTGTATATCGTAACTGTCATGAGTTCCGACCTATCTGTATGCTACTTTACAATAAATACATTGTTTTCAAGCAATACAATTTCAAGTGTTCATTTTACCCCGTGTTGTGGTTCATCTTGCCCCGTACACGGGGCAAAATGAACCACTTCAGCACGCGTTATAAATCAACAAGATTTTAATATTTCGTACTAATCTAAAACAAAATGTTTGCTGTTGGATAATATGTCATAGATTTCTTTATATATTCACACCAACAATAGAAGAAAAGGTCTAATAATAACAACAAAAATTTGAAAAAACTAAAAAGTGGTTCATCTTGCCCCGGTCTCCCCTACTATGTGAGTGAATAAGGCGTTATTTGGCGGCCATTTTAGTTTAAGTTACGAGAATTTCATCGTCTTAAGCGAGGGTCGGTGCTCTCGTAAAGTTACGATAAATTGTAGCGATAGTTACGATAATTTTAGTTATGATTATTTTTATGAAACGCATTTTAAGAGAAAAATTATCTTTCGATAGAGTTAAGATAAGATCTAGCTTAAGATATGTTTATGAAACGGGCCCCTGGTCGAGTGTTTATTAGAGTCTGCAACTCTGTCTCTTAATATTAATATTGTCAACATCAGTAAATAAAATAAAAACGTGTGTATTTCTACTCTTATTTCTTGATACAGATAATTGGATGCTGAACATATTTCGCTCAATGTATTTGGATCATGAAACAAGATGACATAAAAAACCTTTGTCGCATTAGATCTAGTTCATCAACATTAGATACATCTGTATGTCAGTCCTTTAGGCTAGGGCGCTACTACGGATGTAAATCATATATCTACATAATTTATAGATAAAACTTACCAATCCGCATAATCACTAAGATACGTTCGGCAAATGACACCAATATTTGAAATACTAGTAAACAGGATCCTTCCAAGATATGAATAATAACCTCTAGAACAGTGTGCAATATAACGTTAGCTTTGTTGATAGTGTCTTAGCATTCGACAGCGGTAAATACATAGTCATTCGGATGTTCCCTGCAAGGTCGGTCAGGAACGAGGTATGTGAAGAAATAACTAGGTTGAGATACTCTGTTCCACCTATACGAACTATACCCGCGACAACCAGTTCTTCTATAGACGGATGAGAATGAGAAAATGTGTTCAAATATGACTAAGTGTGTAAACTTAGAAACATAGAAGGGACCTCTCGATCTGAAGCAGCATACCACCATGTGTCGTGCTGGCTTTATTTTGAAGTATTTCCATAGATTATACTATGTTCATGATAAACTACTCCCAACATCACATAAATATACACGTACAAACTGCCAATAGCGTAGCTGCCGCTAGGCCATTAAGCCCGGGCTTATACATCATTTCGAGAAAAATAATATATATACATTTTTAAGTTTAACTTGAAATTTGATCTCCTTAATATACGTCAAAACGCACCAGTACCTTTCAAAGAATAAAAAAATCCGTTGGAGCATGCCCCCCGGATCCGCTACTTCTTTCATCTTAGCCTACGGGCCTACCCATTGCTAAGGTCCTAGCTACGCCCCTGTCTGCATTATTAATACCATTCTCATGAAAGGCAATTCATAATTTATGTTCTAATGTGCATTCATAATTACTCGCATGGATATTTACTAGTTAAGATAAATATATTACATATTGTGCAGGCGATGTGAAGAGATCTCCATTTATCCATATAATTATATGTGTGTGTGTGCATAAGAATACAATTTGAGAAGTGGTAAAAACATCCTCTTGTGCATTAAATATCCCTTAAATGTATTTTATTTCATCCATTTATTAATATATTCCAAAGTATCGCATTACTGCATCATGTTTGTAATAAATCTGAAACAAGGAAGATATTAAACAGAACATTTACGCACCCGTAACGTTCGGTGTGACGGTATTATATATTCGTAAGTTTCATCTGAACATTTGAAAACAAGACATCCCGATTATAACCAAGTTCGATCATCGGACAGCAATCGGATTTAATTCGTGACCTTGGTATAATCTCTATCGCTGGCTCAAATTACCTTATGGGGACTGATACATCTTTTAAAATCTGCATCACAATGCGCATCTATTGAGCCTTATTTAAGTAAATCCGAACTTGTCAGTTTGACCAAACTGAAGTTGAAACAGCTTGTTTTACTATAAGTTAAGACAAATTTTCGAATGGTTTTTTTCTTGCTTTTTCAAAATATTGACTCTGTACTTACGACCGTCTCATTCTAAGCCAGTGCTATGTGAATTAGTACTACACTAATACACTTACCGTAGAACTTGTCTCTCCGACTGTATGCCAGACGTTCGTCCCACCATCATACCCCTCATCCAGTCCACTGCTTGTGGACATTTCTTTCTGTAGATAGAGTCAGTTTTACCCACAAAAAACTGCCAAATCATATATACACTTGATAAAAATTCAAAAAGTACAAAGCGCACATAAATGTACTTTACGTCGCTCTCCAATAAGGATACTTAACAGTACGCACAACCTTATACATGTATTTCATTTAACTAGTACATAATTTTCTGTTTTTAATATAAACCTATACGTCAACATTTATACCTATCATATTTGTTTATCATAGGCAACTACATTGTGTACTAGTATACAAGCGTATTTCGTAATACAGTATGTCATCTTTATATAACTTCAAGTCATCTTGTAAACATATCCTGTTCGTTCCTCATAATTAATTATTACTACTATATCACGTATACTTTGTAATTACAAAACACTGTCTTGACGTTTGTTGTTGTGGTACGATTCGTCGTATAGTGTGTGTACTTCATTCCAAGAAACTTTTACAAACAAAACCGACGCTGATTGAGCCAACTTCACATACACTGCATTTTGGTGATTTTCGTCTAGTCCATAGATTAAGTCATAATGTTTTAATCACTTGAACTCAAATCCATAAAATTTATATTGGTATAAAAATGAGCAACATGTTTGTTCCATCACCAGGTAACGAAAAGCTCAATCCATCCAGAGATAGGTCTAGGCTAATTTCACCAAATGTTATCTTCATCAAGTAGGAACTTATTACGAGCTGAATAATTTATGTTCGCTTAAATAGATCAATTATTTATCCATTCGATGTTGACATTCAAGTGTTAAATTTCAAGCACTTTATTTCACTTCGTTTTATAACTCTTCACTGGATGGTTAACTTTGTCTGTACGGGGAAGTGCTAGTACTTGTATTATGTATACTACTTTTAACATCATAACTGTTTTAAGCAAATGTAGGTAAAGATGTAAACGTTAAATATGATACTTACTTTGACAACCCTGGGGCGTATCAGTACTTGATTCGTGACGAAGGTCGAGTTGATTTAAATCTTATTGTTGGCCTGTTGACTTTCACTATTCAGTGCCTTTATAGTCTAGGAGCAAGGGTCGTTGGACCATCGTGTTGGTTTCGTGCTATTGTAGATCCTCTGTGGAGCGACAGTTCTGATGAACATACATGCTAATGGTTGTTAGGGCCGTTGGACCACCGTGTTTGTCCTGCTATAGTGGGTCCCATGTGAAGCGACAATTCTGGTGGACATGTATGCTGATGGTTGTTAGGGCCGTTGGACCACCGTGTTTGTCCTGCTATAGTGGGTCCTCTGTGGAGCGACAGTTCTGGTGGACATGCATAAGTTAATAGTTAAGTTACCAATTTTCTAGGGCTCTTTTCAGCTGTTAGGCCGCTCAAGCACCCTTTGACATTTTAACTCCCCTGGTCATTGGGCTACATATGGAAACCTACTATTTCTCTCCTGTGGTGTGGCAGCCAACATCGATCTGCGGCGCCCAGGAATAGACACTGCCCTCACAGGTACCATTTTACACCATGGTGGAGTGGAGCTGTGGGTCTTGCTCAGAGATTTTAACCAGTGGTCCAGAGGGGGATCGAACCCGGGACCTCTCAATCCCGAAGCGCGCGCCCTACCTCTAGGCCACCGCTCACCATACATGCTGATGGTTGTTAGGGCCGTTGGACCACCGTGTTTGTCCTGCTATATTGGGTCCCATGTGAAGCGACAATTCTGGTGGACATACATGCTGATGGTTGTTAGGGCCGTTGGACCACCGTGTTGGTCCTGCTATAGTGGGTCCAATGTGGAGCGACACATCTGATGGACATACATGCTGATGGATGTTAGGTCCGTTGGACATGTTTATATAGCCTATCTTTCAATAAATCGAATTTCAGCTTTACGTAAAAGGAATACGACGTAAATTTATATTTATGTACTTTTTATTGAGTAGCATTATTGTACTAACGTGAGTGTAATTGTATCCCTTTGGTGTATCACATGAGATCAATTACATCCTTATTTTCGTATTCTTCACAATAATGTATTTCATAACTTCACAAAGAAGAATAATGATAGCGTCTTCCAAACGTTTTTCAAAATATACTCGGTTAGTAAAATACCTTCTTTACATTGTGCATGCATAGACGAGTACGTACATGTAAGTAATGTTATAGACAAAATCATTTAAAACGGTTATAAACATAAGCTCGTCCGTCAGTTAAGCTTCACATGTTATCTAGGTTTAACTGTGTATAACGGTTTGCTTTGATTGTAGTAGTATTTTTACCGAATGGGATAATTCCCTCATAAGCATTACCTGGATAATCGAAAGATATAGTACACTACGACTACGTCCCTCAACCCCAGTAATCTTGGTCATCAGATACGCTCGTGTAAGTAAAATTATATTAATAAGATACAATCGACGTGTACTTTTAAGTTTATAAACAGAACATTTCACGCTCCATTAATTAAGATGGTTCGATGGTGTGTATGTTATATAAAACACTATTATAGCACCAACTGTTTAATACAAAACATGTCTGACACCGCAGTGTCATCATGACTTAAAATACATGAACATGATACGCCATTGAATACACCAGGGCACTGTTTTATCAAAGCATTTACGGTAAACGTAAACTTACGTTCAGATTTGAATCCTTTATAATTATAACTGCTTCAAATTCTGGTAAAGCGATAGGTAAATCATTAGTTGATTAATTCTTTAAATGATTTTAAACAATTTATTTCCCTCATTTGCAGATCTATGTAAACGCATTATTAGGATTTAAATTTGAGCGTAAGTTTAAAATGTTCGTAAGTCCTTTGATAAAACAGTGCCCAGGGACCGTAAATAACACTAGTACGTATGTCCCTGAATCCGTGTATACCATAAGTTATTTAAAACATAAATTACCCCCAGTTCAGGTTAACCCCAAACATTTAGAACATCGATGAATAATATCTTATTTCAAATGTCAATACTGAATTAGGCATTACTGTAAACATACATTGTATTTGCGATTTACTAGATGCTCGCGGAACAGTCCTCCTTTAAATAAGAGGGGTTACGTTCAGAACCGTGTACTGGTTCTGTCTTCCGGGTGCTGCGTCAATTTGGCTTATGTTTTAAAGGGAATGTCTCTACCTATTACACTACAACAGAATAAATAATTCTAAAAGTACTGTTTGCATAATATTTTAAGATGGTTGTACTTAAACAGAACCAAGTATTTAGAGATATGTATCAAGTAGCCTCAATCCTACGAACAACGCTCTCTCTCTCCGAAGGATCTATGTCCGGTGGGGACTGTATTCCGAGAGGCACGACCCTTTTAATACATTTACTAGTATACGAAGACACGACGAAACATGTTTTGTTTCATTACATTACTGATAAACCAGCTTGTACAAAACCATAGGAATTCGATTTCAACTGTGCATAATTAATTTATCACCCCGTGTACCCCGATAATATGTATTAGACAGAGTACTGCTGTTTAGACAGAGCGGAAAATGTCGACGCTTCAGAGGTAATGTATTTTGTGCCTGTTACAATTATTTCGTGTCCATACCAGTAAATCGATGAACATGTATGTATGCAGTGGTTCTTCCTCGACATGTAGATGTATTTTTTTCCGACCAGAAACGTAAGATTCGATTTTAAACTTTATAAATGCGTCAAAAAGTCCAAAGTTTAGTCTATAAAAAATAATTAAAAATACTTCTAGACGGCGGAGAATACACAAATTTCGTGAATATGTAGCGAAATAATAGTACCATATTCTTTCACAATGATATTTTCACTGACGTAAGTATCTTTCTTACAATAACAGTTTTTCTACACTTAGTGTCACCAAAATGGTACTGCTTATGTTATATGGTGAAATTGTCATGATACTGCTTATGTTGTAAGCAGATACTGCTTATTTTTATTATAGTTTCAATGATTTAAACCCGAAAGCAACCTTGTCATGACACATTGTAGCCTCAGCAACTATTTTCTGTCAATGTTGAACATGTATTTAGCTCTTACTGGGTTGATCTCTAGAATTAAAATAGCATACACTAATATATCTCTTAATACCGTCTATCATGTTCTCAGTAATCCATACATGTACAACTAAAGTTTCTGCAGTTTTCTAAAAGTCCTTGGTCATATTGAAAAAGGTTGTTTCAGTAGCGCTATTAGCACTTTTCGCGTTTAAAGAAGTATATCAACCGATCTGTAGTATGCCTACGTAAGGACACGCTACCGGCGAGCAGTGCTAGTCGATAGCATATCGTTTCTAAGCACGAATGCGTATTTCTTTTATTTACCTCGCCAACGGACAAGTTTTGGGGATAGTGCATGATACAGAAGATGCCCTAATTCCAGATGCATCCTTCGTGTTTTTTACATGCCAGGATACTGACTTCTCAAATCATTTATGATAATCGTAAACTTACATACCAATATAAAATTATCCTTCAAAATTTTAAACAATATTTTCACTTCGTTTATAGAAGAAAACGCACTAGACTCTATAAGGAATTTAAGTTTCAGCGTAAGTTTTAAGATTTTCGTAAGTTTCTTGATAAAAGAGTATCCAGGTGTATAGCACCCATACTTACTATAATTAAATTTAGTTGGCCAGTCGGAGATGCGAACCAACAACCCCGAGATCAGAAATCGCGTGCGCTACCCTTCTTCTTCCTGTTTAGTACAGATCCCTCTCTGGGGCAATGTCGTACTACTAAAATCGTGTGAGCGGTGCAGCAGTATTTACAGAGTGATAGTTTTTAAAAAACCGTTTAAAAACAGCATATTCTTTATTCGCTGGTCAGACCCCTCTTGAAGGCCTCAACACCGTCGACGATAGTGGCTTGTTCAGGGAGCTGGTTCCAGAGTCGGATAGTGGAGGGAGTACAGGAACACATCTGTACGACAGAAGGGAAGCAAGTACCTAGTGGAGTGGCCCCTGGTGTTGATTGATGTTGGGTGGAAGAAGGCCTCGGCTGAGATGTCGACGAGTCCATGGGTGATTCTGTAGACCATCACTAGCTTGGCGTTGGAACGGCGTTCGGCAAGGGGTTTCCAACCAATGTCAGTAATCATCTGGCTGGTGCTGCAAGTGGTGCGGTAGCCCCCTTTGACATATCGTGCCGCGCGTCGTTGAACAGCCTCCATTCAGCTGATACTGGATCTCGTATACGGGTCCCAGACATTGCTGGCATACTCAAGGATTGGCCTGACAAGCGTCTGATAGCATTGTGCCTTGATCTGTTCGAGACAGCTTGTCGGGATTCTTCTAAGGAAAGCGAGACTGTTGTTTGCTTTCTTCGCTGTGGTAGCAACATGGGTGTTGAAGGAGATCGTCTCATCTATTTAAACCCCCAAGTACTTGCCCCCCTGTCACAACTTGCAGTTCGCTGCCGTGGATGAAGTATCGCGTCTTGATGGGGATTCTCTTCCTGGTAATGCGGATAACCTCACATATGGATCGGTTGAATGACATCAACCAGTCACGCTCCCACTGTAGGGCTTTGGCATCTTCTGTAGAGCGAATTGTCCTGTACAAGAGACTGTCGTCATCAAACAAGCGGGATGTGGATGTTGCCCGCAGTGGGAGGTCATTAATATACAGCAGAAAGAGGAGGGGTCCAATGACTGATCCCTGGGGTACGCCGGAGGTGAATGGTGCTGTGTTGGACGACTGCCCTTCGACCAGTACTTGCTAGGTTCTGTTTGCCAGGAAGCTACTTATCCAAAGCAGCAGGTTTCCTCTTATGCCGTAGTACTGTAGCTTGAGTGCTAGTCTCTCGTGGGGAACCTTGTCGAAGGCTTTGCTGAAGTCTTAATTGAATTAACAGAACAATCCCTGTTTTTAATTACAACCATACATGTATTATTTTGAACCGTTACTTGTCTGTTCTGATCTGTTATCTTGTTAGGGATAATATCAAATGATTTAGTCATGTATCCATAATTTCCAGACAGCTCATCTAACAGACTAACAAAAGTTCTCGAAACTTATTGGTTTACTGCTGTGGTACAATTTGCAGTGTTTCACAATTTCAGTCAATGTCTGGCTTTTCTCCTCACAATAGTAACACTTGAAATGCTCCATCATTGACTGAAATGAAATGTAACGAACAGTTTGATAATGGCTGCACATTTAAAATTCCATATATTATATGGGTGTATTGTTTGCAATTTTCGGCTGGTCGGTCGGGGAAAACAATGACAACAACTATTTGTCCAACGATTATGATAAATGCCATATTTGATCGGCTTATGATAAATGCCATATTTGATCGGCATGCGAGCATACATATGATATGAACTAAGTGTGTTCATGTGTGTTCATGTGTGCCCCTATCATTATATAGATTCTCTTAAAGTCAACAAACAAAACTTACATACATTTATATTCATAACCATAATGTTACGCGTGATTGTACTTGAATATTGGGTAAAAATAAGGCAAATTTACAATATTTCATATATATACCTATTTCTAGTAAGGACTCTAGAGTATATTTAATCCCAAGAAAGTATTTGATTATCAATATTGTGCCTGCATTTACCCATGAAATAAAAAACAAAATACAACACAAGCAGTATCTTATTAAATTTACACTGGACATAAGCAGTATCAGCCATATAACATAAGCAGTACCATTTTGGCGACACTAAGTGAAGAAAAACTGTTATTGTTAGAAAGATACTTACGTCAGTGAAAATATCATTGTGAAAGAATATGGTACTATTATTTCGCTACATATTCACGAAATTTGTGTATTCTCCGCCGTCTAGAAGTATTTTTAATTATTTTTTATAGACTAAACTTTGGACTTTTTGACGCATTTATAAAGTTTAAAATCGAATCTTACGTTTCTGGTCGGAAAAAAATACATCTACATGTCGAGGAAGAACCAATGCATACATACATGTTCATCGATTTACTGGTATGGACACGAAATAATTGTAACAGGCACAAAATACATTACCTCTGAAGCGTCGATATTTTCCGCTCTGTCTAAACAGCAGTACTCTGTCTAATACATATTATCGGGGTACACGGGGTGTTTATGTACAGTTGATTTCAAATGCCTGCACAAAACAGTCACATATGTGCAAACTCACGTCTGATAAAATTACAAGAAATATTTGAATATCTTATTTGCATAAGTACGCCATTATCTACTCTCCATTGTTGAAATCGAATACATGAAAAGGGAATAACACACTTTCAATGTATGTCACTTGGTGTCAATTGTCAAGATAGGCTGCCTGCTGTATTCTAAATGTATTGAAATTAAAAAAAAAACGTTTAGGTAGTTTCCCAACCCAAACGTATAGTGTTGAGTAACTTAAGTAAGTAGGCTATATTGTTTTATTAAATCTTATAGAAGGGATATTGAATAACTTTCACTATTTGTGCCCCCCTCCCCATTTTTCAAGATGTCTAAACAGTATATGGTCGCGTTTTGCGCGCACGATACCACTGGTACGGAGCGATGTCAAAGCGTAACGCAAGTCCAGACGACAGCCTGTAATAGACTCTTTCAGACAATTGACAATACTTCTTTAGACCTTGGGGCGGGTACAACAGGTTTAAAGGGTATTTTCACTTATTTCTTATGTTTTTTTATGGAAACAAAGATAATGTTCAACAGTGAATGATTATCCTATGTATCAATGTACCCATTAAGCATTCTAAATGCTTAACATTTTGATTTTGTTTCGTTATTAGTATGGTGTAATAAGCGGAAATATAATATCTTTAAATAAAGGCTTATATGTTATCTTAATATATGAAATATACTATTTGAATAGTCAATACAATACCTATAACTGACATGCTTGTAAAAACCATGCAAAATAATCACCTTATAACAAATCATTTCCAAAAAATAAAATTCATACATGTCATAGTTTCGATCAGACGGTGTCATGGTCTGCATACGAAGTCCAAGTACGGTGTCGTGATCTCTAAACGAAACCTTTATAAAATACATTTCTTTCGGAGTACAGAGTTTGCATTATATCTGGCATACACGTTGTTATGAAGAGATCGAGAGAACAGAAAATGGTAAGGAAGTCTTTTATGTGTTATCGGGTGATTTTAACTTGAGTATGAATGCACTATTTCTTCAAAGTACTAACGGACATGTTACATACACACACAAATAAAAATATCAATCTGCAACAACTAACGTTTCATATTGTCAACAATTATAATGGCTTGGCGTTATTTTACTATTAAAACATTATTAATAGTACATGCATCTCTTTATCACATTCACACTTGTATACAAATATGTTAATAAGACCCAATGGGTCATATACGTTTTTTGTGTTTTTTCGGCCACTGGTCCTAGCATTAATATAGAGATTGGCGCTCTCAATTGAATGATCATTTGATTGTTACACATAGAAACACATAAAATGTTCAATTGAATGTGCCGTATGCATCTTTTTAAACACATTTTTTCTAATATAATGGCATGTATCCCTGCTCAATTTAGCTGCGCCTGCTTCATACGTTGACTGGTTATGTGTTATCTCGTTTGAAATGGCCACTCATCTCTGTCGATATGAATGTTATAAAATATACATTACAAATGTTTTGTTTAGCCGAGTGGAATATTGTAGAGAAATCATCACATCTTATTATCATTAATACTATTTATGATTTTACTTTTTTGGAACACAAGTTCATATGCAACTTTTGTGACGTGTGCAGTGAGAGTGAAAATTCAACAATAAGGCACTGCATGCGAAGTCACGACGATGAGAAGATTTCTTATCTTCATTTCTTCAAATCAGAGGACAAACTAAAATACAAAATATGTTGTTTTAAAATTACAGGAAGTGAGTTAAACAGTAATCCGAAGTCAGTGTATAGTAATCAGGAGTCAGGAAAACTTAATATTCCTACACAACAATGTGGCACAAGATGTGTAAGGTAAACAACAGTTCGAAATCAGTTCACAACAAGGTATTCAATGACATTGATAACAACTCGTTAACATGTGAAGGTTAACTCGGATAGTACTCCTAGTACTTATCGAATCAGAAAAAAATATATGCGCACAATAACTCTTGTTGACTATCATTACGATTTAGTTTGATGACTACATGTATATCACAATAATTCATCAAGTTTTGTATAGACGCCTTAACATTTTGAACTAACGAACAGGTAAGCGATGTTTACGTAGGTTCGACTGGGTAGAGTTCCCTCATTGATATTACTTATTGAATGGACTGAAATCAACCTTTGGTTATCATTCACATTATAAGTGTCAAGATAGAACGTAAAAAGTAGTTCTACAACACCTGTTATTAAAAGTCGACGACAGAATGGTTGGAGTATCCGCATCTTGAGCAGTAATATACGGGTCTGATCCCAGGCAAATTGTGCCTGTTACCAGGGTGATATATAGGCAGTCTTAATGCTTTGAACAAACGTTGATGGGACATAGAATGAAAATACTTGCAGGAGAATTTTCTTTACAGGCGTACTGCACATTTGTGGTTCAGAAATGTCTGTCGTCGTTGCATCCATGAATGAGCCGACATTTATGCCACTAACATCAACCGAATCTCCATATTCGTAAGAGATTTCCATCTTGAGAATGTCGTCTATTATCTATAACACATTCGTTTAGAGACCATGACAAACTATTTTAAGTCGTTTAGAGTGCAAGACATTCCCAAAAAATCAGCAGTTTCACATTTTACGGCCTGTGAGACATGTACGTGTATCAATACACGTTTTATAGCAAAGATAGTTCTTATAGAACATTATCTGTTTATAATAACTCATTTGTACTATTTATATTGCGATATATTACACATAATTAGTATTTTCTTTAATTTTTCGCAAAACAGGATTACTTCAGGTATAAATATAAACTTACTACACGCATTTAATTATATTATTTAGCCTAATCATTTAGAACAAATACTTATATGTCGATGTGTTGAACGATCGCATCAAGTAAAACGTTATTAGAGGGGTAAATCGTTGTAAAGTAGATACACTCAAAAGCGTGCTACCCGATGTGCAAAGTTTCTATGGTATTTTCGCGAGGAGTCTATAGCAGGCTGTCGTCTGGACTTGCGTTACGCTTTGACATCGCTCCGTACCAGTGGATACAGGAGTGCAAACCAATTACTTCATTTCAGACATTGCATAAAAGGTATTCAAATATTGATCTCAGATTCAATATTCAATGTAAAAGCATTGCTTTGATAAAGAGTAAAATAACTACACATTTATTCAAATCTATGCAAACAATGTCATTTACGGAATATATCCCATCATATCACTCACATGTCTGTCTGTATTTGAACAGTAACTGTTGTCGACGTCTATTGTATTTGTATAATAAGCGGTTATATTCATAACCAGCCATTTAAGATATAAAAAGGCATAAAATCGACCAAGGGGACTTACTCAGATCAGTTCACTCACAATGATAAGTTATCCCTCTTTGCCCTATGTTCATACATGTTAATGGATATGTTTGGTTTCATTATGCATATATGTTGCCTTTATTCGGGTGGTTTGAATTACAAAACGCGCAAAACCAGCCGAGTTACGCCTCATAAAAGCGCATGATTGCGTACATTATCCTAAAAAAATAAAGCGTATTTTTGTTCGGGTATATTCCTTTCATTTAGAGACAATAAGGATACAGCTGACTGTACAATATCATTATACTGGTTGACTTTGTCCACGCATATGTCGTATTTAAAAACGTGACCAATTAACGAGGGTTGTGTTCAGCAGTTCAACCGTTCAAACAACCATTACTCAAATGGCATTTTAACTCCCCCATGGCATTGGGCTACCTAAGTATATCTGTGTTAGAGTTTCCATGGAGAAAATAATTTCTACCCTGTGTATGTGACAATCATCATCGGTATGCAGCGCCCATGAATAGACACTGCCCTTACAGGTATCAATTGCACCTTGGTGGAGTGCAAGACGCGGGTAAATCTTGTTCAGAAAATCTAACCAGTTGTCAAGACGGGAGTAGATCCCTCCTACCCCTTGACACTGCTACAATAAGGAAACATGTTGAATCAAAACACATAAGGCCGATCGAGTTACTTCTCTTTGACCACGAGTTCATAAATTCTAGTGATTCCGTTTATTAATCCAAGTTTGTGTTCTGTGGTAATAGGAAGTTGTCCAGTGATATCCTTCTTGAGTCCATGGTGAACTTTTTGTGATAGTATGGTGTAATGAACGCTACAACCTTTCTATAGCCACATCCTTAGGGAAATACAAAATAATGAATAAGCCCATTATCTACGAGGGGCATTCAAAAAATGCGTAGACAAATCAATTTGCTTGCTTATTTTTTTCAGATAAATCAATAATTTTCATGATAAATATACGCACTGAATTCATAACCGGTAGAACCTGATTTCTACCAATTTTGATGAAAATCGGATGATAAATAGTTTAACAATCGAGGTTGTCTACGTATTTTTTTAAATGGCCCTCGTAGAATGACAATCGCATCAGTAATGCATCGTTATACATCACTAATTACGAACGAATCAGTAATGTTTCGTTATTTATCAACATGACCAGAAATATATGACTAAAGTTAAATTTTTTAGTAATCAGATAAGTCAAACAGTAATTTGGTGTATACGCTGTGGTGTAGCTATATAATCATTATTAATTTTTTATGTATTGTTCAAGGACTGTGAAATGTGGACCCATCCTTGGTCGAACTTGTATGGAATGAGGAACAACAGAATACAAGGTCTAGAATTGAAAATGGGCATTTATTAGTAAAATGCCGTAAAAACATCCAATACAGTAAACTCTTGGTATAAATACGCTGTGGTAAAGAGATATATACTGATCATTATAATCGGTTTACCATTCCAATGATCGTACATCATAGTATCGTGTTAGAATTGATCAAAGTGTTTCCAGAAGAGTTCTCACTTATAGCAATGTTTGGTGTTATAAACAACAATGGTAAATGCGTCTATGAAATAATTCGACAACTTAGTCATCTGGAATAGTACATTGATTGTCAAACACAAGAAAACTGAAAACTGTTCAAATATTTTATTGTGCAGTATTTCGGTGGGTTGAAAGTACAGTACACGCTTCGAGATCGAGAGGTCCCAGGTCCAACTCCAGTCTGGACCACTGATGAATTTCTCTGAGCAAGACCAACATGCCTCACTCCACCATGGTGTAAAGTGATACCTGTCAGGGCAGTGTATATTCCTCGGCGCTGCAGATCGATGTTGGCTGCCACACCCACAGGACAGAAATAGTCTCCCCGGGAAGACACGAGCGTAGGTTTCCATAGGTAGCCTAATGACCAGGGAAAGTTAGAATCTGCTTGAGCTGCCAAAAAGATGAACAGAGCCCTAGAAAATTTCCTGCTCTGTTGTTTTTTATTAGTATTGCTTTCCCTCTCTGATTGTTATATTAATGTTTGAACCAGGGTAGTTTCGTGTTCTTACATTTAAAGTTGAACAATATCACAATGTATATTATATTATATAGCCGCCTTATTGTTTTCGGAAGGCTGCTTGGCTAAGGTTTTCAAGTAAATCCATTGGACAATGTGATTATAATTTACCGTTACAATTGATTTAAATGGTATTGATTGACAACTGGCCTGAAGTCGATCAACATCGACTGCGGACCCATTCCAATGAAGGTCCGATGAAAACAAAGATTTCTAGGGCATGCACGAGGTATTTTCTATACCCTATACACCGATACTAGATGGCAATGAAGAAGAAGGGACGACGGTCGAAGGTTGATCACAAGGCTCACTTAGCACCGGTGAGCTAAAGTATTAAAATACAGATAGCCACTATATATAAACGCACCATAAATAGATATATATATATATACATAAAGAAATACATTTGCTCTTTTAAGAGAAAAGTTAACATAATAAAACACCTACATTCATCTCGATTCGAACACACATACATATCTCAAAAGTTAATTAAAATGTTATACACAGATTGAAACGCTATGTCAATAACATAACAACACATATTATGTAACACGAGGGTTGTCCGTTTGTATTGAGACGATGCACATAATAAAAATTATAAAATACATGAGATTTAACCTTCATTTTATTTAACAATAATATTTATAACTGTAGGTGAATGTGCTAGCAACTACTCGTAATTAATGTCCAGCTGATATGGCTATAGTTTTATCTTGATTTTTGTAGTTGTATGCATTGAGTCTATCTAAATAACCAATAAATACAAGCCTATTCCTTAGCTGTGTTTGAGTCCCAGTTTAGTCCCAATTCCTATCAGCAAGATTTGGAAGTTTTCTACTACTGGAGTACAACCCAGACAGTTACGTCTGAAAAGTTAAGCACCCATCCCTCCAACTCAAAGAACAATTTTCCCCCCACTCACTCTATGAAACATTTATACGACATCCACAAAATACTCATCACTATGCAATATAGATTACTACGTAACTTCGCTCAGAGGAACATATTATGCCATTCATAAAAGGTAAAAATGTAAATCCCAACACCGATAAAACAAAGGTGAATTACACCAACAAAATAAATAATGTTGTACCTATTGCTTTCACAGCTGACCAATAAATATGAAATCCACAAATAAAAAGTATCGTTATTACGTTACACATAATATACTGTACAACGACATACCTTTTATCATGTTCATACAATAAAATCAACACGACTTGTTTTTAAGCAAAACACCAAAATCAGCGAAGTCAGTTAGTAAATTCATAGTCAGCAGTAAATTGTGTACAACTGTCAACAATTCCATAGCTACGATATACATACTAGACTTTCTCAAGCCATGTTTCGCAGCCATTACAACACACACTATATATAAAATAAAATGACCAACCCATATCTGAGCGGTGAACATGAATGTCCATGATGGAATGTCTCTCAATGTTGAGTGGTGTACATGAATGTCAATGATGGAATATAGCTCAATGTTGAGTGGTGTACATGGATGTCAATGATGGGATATCTCTAAATGCTGAGTGGTGTACATGGATGTCAATGATGAAATATAGCTCAATGCTGAGTGGTGTACATGGATGTCAATGATAGAATATAGCTCAATGCTGAGTGGTGTACATGAATGTCAATGATGGAATATAGCTCAATGATGAGTGGTGTACATGGATGTCAATGATGGGATATCTCTAAATGTTGAGTGGTGTACATTAATGTCAATGATAGAATATCTCTCAATGTTGAGTGGTGTACATTAATGTCAATGATAGAATATAGCTCACTGCTGAGTGGTGTACATGGATGTCAATGATGAAACATCTCTTAATGTTGAGTGGTGTACATGAATGTCAATGATGTAATATAGCTCAATGTTGACTGGTGTACTTGTAAATGGTGGAATATCTTTCAATGTTTAATGGTGTACATGAATGTCAATGATGGAACATTGCTCAATGCTGAGTGGTGTACATGGATGTCAATGATGAAACATCTCTTAATGTTGAGTGGTGTACATGAATGTCCATGATGTAATATAGCTCAATGTTGAGTGGTGTACTTGTAAATGTTGGAATATCTCTCAATGTTGAGTGGTGTACATGGATGTCAATGATGGAATATAGCTCAATGCTGAGTGGTGTACATGGATGTCAATGATGGAATATAGCTCAATGTTGAGTGGTGTACATGGATGTCAATAATGGAATATAGCTCAATGTTGAGTGGTGTACATGGATGTCAATGATGGAATATAGCTCAATGCTGAGTGGTGTACATGGATGTCAATGATGAAACATCTCTTAATGTTGAGTGGTGTACATGAATGTCAATGATGTAATATAGCTCAATGTTGACTGGTGTACTTGTAAATGGTGGAATATCTTTCAATGTTTAGTGGTGTACCTTAATGTCAATGACGGAACATTGCTCAATGTTGAGTGGTGTTCATGAATGTCAATGATGTAATATAGCTCAATGTTGAGTGGTGTACATGAATGTCAATGATGGAATATAGCTCAATGTTGAGTGGTGTACATGGATGTCAATGATGGGATATCTCTAAATGTTGAGTGGTGTACATGGATGTCAATGATGGAATATCTCTAAATGTTGAGTGGTGTACATGGATGTCAATGATGGAATATCTCTAAATGTTGAGTGGTGTACATGAATGTCAATGATGGGATATCTCTTAATGTTGAGTGGTGTACATGAATTTCAATTATAGAATATAGCTCAATGCTGAGTGGTGTACATGGATGTCAATGATGGGATATCTCTAAATGTTGAGTGGTGTACATGAATGTCAATGATGTAATATAGCTCAATGTTGACTGGTGTACTTGTAAATGGTGGAATATCTTTTAATGTCTAGTGGTGTGCATGAATGTCAATGTTGGAACATTGCTCAATGCTGAGTGGTGTACATGGATGTCAATGATGAAACATCTCTTAATGTTGAGTGGTGTACATGAATGTCAATGATGTAATATAGCTCAATGTTGACTGGTGTACTTGTAAATGTTGGAATATCTCTCAATGTTGAGTGGTGTACATGGATGTCAATAATGGAATATAGCTCAATGCTGAGTGGTGTACATGGATGTCAATGATGGAATATAGCTCAATGCTGAGTGGTGTACATGGATGTCAATGATGAAACATCTCTTAATGTTGAGTGGTGTACATGAATGTCAATGATGTAATATAGCTCAATGTTGACTGGTGTACTTGTAAATGGTAGAATATCTTTCAATGTTTAGTGGTGTACCTTAATGTAAATGATGGAACATTGCTCAATGTTGAGTGGTGTACATGAATGTCAATGATGTAATATAGCTCAATGTTGAGTGGTGTACATGAATGTCAATGATGGAATATAGCTCAATGTTAAGTGGTGTACATGGATGTCAATGATGGAATATAGCTCAATGTTGAGTGGTGTACATGGATGTCAATGATGGGATATCTCTAAATGTTGAGTGGTGTACATGGATGTCAATGATGGAATATCTCTAAATGTTGAGTGGTGTACATGAATGTCAATGATGGGATATCTCTTAATGTTGAGTGGTGTACATGAATGTCAATGATAGAATATAGCTCAATGCTGAGTGGTGTACATGGATGTCAATGATGGGATATCTCTAAATGTTGAGTGGTGTACATGAATGTCAATGATGTAATATAGCTCAATGTTGACTGGTGTACTTGTAAATGGTGGAATATCTTTCAATGTTTAGTGGTGTACATGAATGTCAATGATGGAACATTGCTCAATGCTGAGTAGTGTACATGGATGTCAATGATGAAACATCTCTTAATGTTGAGTGGTGTACATGAATGTCAATGATGTCATATAGCTCAATGTTGACTGGTGTACTTGTAAATGTTGGGATATCTCTCAATGTTGAGTGGTGTACATGGATGTCAATGATGGAATATAGCTCAATGCTGAGTGGTGTATATGGATGTCAATGATGGAATATAGCTCAATGCTGAGTGGTGTACATGGATGTCAATGATGAAACATCTCTTAATGTTGAGTGGTGTACATGAATGTCAATGATGTAATATAGCTCAATGTTGACTGGTGTACTTGTAAATGGTGGAATATCTTTCAATGTTTAGTGGTGTACATGAATGTCAATGATGGAACATTGCTCAATGTTGAGTGGTGTACATGAATGTCAATGATGTAATATAGCTCAGTGTTGAGTGGTGTACATGAATGTCAAGGATGGAATATAGCTCAATGTTGAGTGGTGTACATGGATGTCAATGATGTAATATCTCTCATTGTTGAGATGTGTACATATATGTCAATGATGGGATATCTCTAAATGTTGAGTGGTGTACATGGATGTCAATGATGGAATATCTCTAAATGTTGAGTGGTGTACATGAATGTCAATGATGGGATATCTCTTAATGTTGAGTGGTGTACATGGATGTCAATGGAGAAATATCTCTCAATGTTGAATGGTGTACATAGGTGTCAATGATGGAATATCTCTCAATGTTGAGTGGTGTACATGAAGGTCAATGATGGAATATCTCTCATTGTTGAGTGGTGTACATGAATGTCAATGATGAAATATCTCTCAATGTTGAGTGGTGTACATAGATGTCAATGGTGAACTATCTCTCATTGTTGAGTGGTGTACGGTGAATCCCTCACATATCTACATCTCCTGGGTTGTCCTCGTCACAAAAACCTGCAATAGACGGAATTAACCATTTATATCAACACTCATGTGAAAACAATAAGATGCACCGATTAAATTTTAAAGAAATCACGGTAACAAATAATGTGGTTACCTGAAATATTGGTAGTTCCAGTTATTTTATTTAACATTAAGATTGACTTTTTTCGTTTCAATAGTATACATACGACTGTCATTCAAAAATATATAAAAAGACAAAACGGTCTTCGAACGTATATTTCGCAAGGTTAATTAGTAGTACACCACTTGCAGCAAATTAAAACTCGAGGTTTATTAAAAAGAAGTAAAATTTACTCTTAAATGGTCTTATACGAGGTTTGTGTATTTCTAGGTTTGTCGTGTTTACCGGGTTTATAGAAGATCCATTCACCGTCACTGCCAAAGCCATAACTGATCCTTGCACAGTTGATATCGTGAGTGAATCCATCCCAGTCCATAAACATGTCATCTCCAACAGTATTACCTCTTCCAACCTGCAATACAAGATCAAACAATTTACCATGATCGTCAGACATGGTGTGGTGTTTCATTGGTCACTAGTTTCGCTTAGAATAGTGGTGTATTGTGGTATAACAAACACATACTAACTATCAAGCAGTTCATGACTTCTTATTTTCCACTCTTTGTACACCGTCAAACGTGAAAACTTTCTAATTCAATCTGATATCAAACTTGAGGTAATTACTGGCTTCAAATTCATATTGGTATATTCCACACGGGCGTATTCTACGATTTGTCAACAGAAATGTCAAATACAGTTTACTAAGTAGCGATGTATGCTAGTTCGACAGCGAAGATTTGGTTTCTTCCGGGTTTGCGGTCTACAATACAACAGAAGTACCTGGTGAATAGTGCTAAACCCTGAGTATTTTAAGCTATTTGTCATAGTTAATAATTCATTTTTAGTTTTACTGGTAGACTGGTTATAAAAATGAAGATTCCCTTTTGTTCAAGGAAAGTGACCTCTTTATTTGGTCATTTGAAAGATGACACTGTGTCAGATGACATGAAATCACAAAAACATACAGATCACAGCATTAAACCGAGAAAACCGGTATATTGCGTCTACACTCGTATTATACAAATAGATTACAATAGTCACCTTAACATGACCATCTACCCACGATATCCAGAACCACTGAAACATCGCTGTTGATAAAATGGTCGACTGAAATGGATAAAACAACACTGTCCTTTATGTTGCAGTTTAACTTGTCATATCACTGGCATAGAGCGAGAAGGTCGTAAATAGTGGTCGTTAGTAGTAAGTGGTCGTGAGCAGTATGGTAGTAAGTACGACTTACATCCTTATAAAACTGATGCATATTTAGAATCAGCATCACAAGGCTCTAATTATAAGCCTAATTTCATAAAAATCGGAACTTTTCACGTCGACCAAACTGAAATCGAAACAGCTTGTTTTACCAAAAGTAAATAGTAAGTTCAGACTGTCTTTCTAGTTTTAATCAACATAGTGATTTTGTACTTACGACCTTCTCATTCTAAGTCAGCGAAATGTGTATGTAGACGCGCAAAATAACAATACACATACGACTGGGTGTGGTTGTTTCCCCTGTAAATGATACGCCAACCTGGCATTGGTCCGCATGGCAAAAGTACATTGGATCATGGATGTTCAGTTTAATACAGTGTAAGACTCAACATGCCGAACCATGCACAGCTTTCTGATAGTTCTGCTGTTGTTGTTTTTTTTGTAATTATTTATGCTTAACACAGCACACATTAGAATAAGCCTATCACGCTTGAACGTCTAATTGTGAAGCAGTTTTCATTTTTAACTACAACTAAATGTTCCATCAGTCAAACATATGATATTATTACAATATTCTAAATTGCCGTGCTGGCAGTGATATGAATTGATGATTTACTGCAGAACAGTATGACATATTTGACATTATTATGTGACTTTTAAAGTTACTCAGGTCGATTACTAAGCCATAAAATACTAAAAGATAAGCACGAACTACTTATGTTTAAATTAGGAGTTGATACAATATCGAGAAGCAAGACTATTGAAAACCACCGGTACCATGTTTAAGCTGTTATTTTGAGTTCCTAAAGTAAATATGTCATGACACTGTATGATTTCCTAAATTGTCACATGATCGGAAAGGGAGGTAATTGGCCAATTACAAAGGATTATAATACTGCAATGAAGACCAGGGAGACATTTACTTACCAGGGAGACATTTACTTACCTGGTATTCATCTTTTGGTGGATTTTGTTGTTGTGCTGAACGAATCACAGATTTAGTGTTATCCCATCCTCCAATGACAACTTCAATGATATCGTTGTGATAGTCGGTACAATCTTCTTGCAACAGAATATGAGCATCGCATTTCCCTGGATTTTATAACATTTGCTTTATTATATGCTTATCGGTGGTTTACCGTAAAATAACCGTGAATCATTCCCTGGTAATTTCACAGTCGATGAGTTCACTTCAATGAACTCCTTTTTTTAGCATTTTACCCGCGATCAAAAATAAGTAATGAAGCATTTTCACTCGTGTTCTTCATCTTCACCAAATAATAGAACAATAAATGCTATCAGTGCTACGCCACTCGTGAATATATTATTTCAGCTGCACGCTCGGTGAAATAACAACTGCCAATACACCGTAAAATACGAATTTCCTCTTTATATTTAAGATAGTATTAAGTACGTGTACTATAATAGGAAAAGAAAAATAAGAGATTTAAAAAAAAAATAGATTCGAATTTGACTTTTCTAATAATTAATTTCCATTTTTTCAATTTTAAGTTTCGCAGCAATCTCTATTCTATTTAAACTGGGCATCATTCAGATTATTCAATTACAAATATTCCTAAACATAAAACCAAAACATATTTACTATACAATGCCGGGTTAAAACCAAATACCCAATTTATTGACCGGACTAAAAGGAATGAAAATTAAATCAGCATCATCTCGATAGAAAATTACAAAACATTCATAACCTACTTGGAGAAATTAATCTATTTACAGACAAAATAACTGGAGACTCGTTGAAGTCGCTCATTAGTCCATATATGCCTAACTAAACTTTTTATACTCGTACATTTGTTGCATATGCACAAACATCTATATGAAAGTAAACATTACCTTTAGTCTGAAACAACAATGATGTTGTATCATCAACCTTGATACCGTCGGCATCTAAGTCATGTTCTGGGTAGTTTACAGCACCGGCCCTGTATGGTGAGTAATACCTTACGGCTGGAATAAATAGGATACATGTACTTGAAAGATAATCACATGGAAAATTGGCCATGTCCAACTGTGTTGCCTCTATAAATTAAGTCTTTATTATTATTATTATTATTATTATTATTATTATTATTACTTGTGTTTCGAGTCTTCGATCATAGATAAGGTATTCATAGTTTAGGTTTTTAAATAATTGTCACCAATACTTGTATGATCATCATGATTTTTAGGAAATTGTTCTTCTTCATTTATCGCTATGACCTTGATATATATTAAACAAGGACTTGTAGTATCATTATAATGCTTCAATAACAATGACTTTGTGTAAACCTTATCTGTCAAACTAGAAGACCAAACATCACATTTGGTTAAACGAACATATGAAAAATAACTAATCGAGTCAGGGTTACTTCCCTTAGACTATATAATATGAATGTAGATGTATTGTTTACAAATCATGGTATACTCAACAAATCATCTTATTGTTTTTCGCACATTAGTGACCAGAGCTAGATTAAAAAGAGCACCGTTAGGCGACACATTATACATCCGAAGCAAAAACGATTACACGGAGTGGCAGTGGAAAATGGTGGTCAAAGTCCCCCTGTGACATTGCCCTTTGGCATAGGAACCTGAAACAGGTGCGTGACACATTATCTACCTCTGGTAATTATTTGCACCTGGTTATTTTAAAAACCTACTGCAAGTAAGGAAGGTACAACATGGACAACGAATATCAGACAATAAGACATTTCGCAAGAATACATCATGACACATCGTTTCACCTGAAAATAACACCTGCAACAACATTGAAGAAAACCCAGAAATAAATAATACTGTAAGTAAGGATGATACAACCTGGACAATGAATAGCAGGGCAAAACTTTAAAATCTATGTGTGACCTTGACCTTTGACATAGGGACCTAGATCATGCGCATGACACATTGTCTACCATCGGTTATTATTTGTGCCAAATAATTTTAAAATCCTAATGCAAGCAAGGAAGATACAGCCCGGACACGGAATTGCTCACGGGCTTCGTATCCTTTCTAATTAGCCATACAAAACACACTGAAATGCAACTGGATTGTACATGATGATAATTGCTCCCACTAACCTGTCTGGGTTTCGCCAAACGAGACTTCGCTCCACTTAAAATCCACAGCTTCAAATGGAATGCCTTTTGCCAATCCCAAGTCGTTAGATATAGATGCTATATTCGATGACATAATGTCACCGAAGGGAGCATCGGCTGCGGCTTTAGGTAGCAAAACACCTACAAATGTCTAAGGTTTAACCACAGGCCTAAGAAAGTATATCACCAAAACGGCTAGAGTTTAACATCCCAACTTTTCACGCATTCTTTAGATTAAAAAAGTTTGAAATGTCTCTGCCCGCCCCTACATGAATATACAATTTAAAGCATAAATGGAGCAGCCAATGGTTTTGGTCGGAACTAATTATGTACATACCATACAAAGCAATCAAATTATATACATTTAGTCGTGTTTAAGTAATCATATCTGGTACTTTCGACGATAAGCCGTTCTGGGTTGGGAGCCAGCGTCACGTTGTTTTGACATTGACAGTGGAGCCAAACCAGAAACGTTGCAAACCTGTCAAACATATTCAACAAAATGTATATTAAATGGATGAAAAATTGGGGAAGTGTGATAAAATTTCTTAGGCCGGTGGTTTAACGGCGGTTCATTTACATTCAACACCAAACGAAACATGATTAAAAGTAATTAACAAGAAATTAAAACAAAACATGTAGGCTTATAACACTGAGATTAAAACTCAGCAGAGTGAAAGAAACACTGATCAGTACATAGCTATGCGACATTCTGATACAGTCATTGCATAGTCATGTTTGACAATAATCAGTAATCGAAGAGAATACAATCTCAATCAAGTAAAGGCCATAACGAATCACTAAATCCTGGCAATATGCGCTGTAGATTCTCAAAGTTCTTTTCCTGCGAACATTCGGTCACAAACCCTTAAGAAATATAGGAGGAGTTGCACACAGAAGCTCAGGTTGACGGAGCGACTACGCCTTGCTAATTGTGGGGTAACAAGAAAATATTTGTCGCTAACAATTATCATTGATTGTTTCGGTCGATTTGCAGTATGATAGGTCGCAATACGCGTCTTCACTATTATTGCATATTTTGCACATGCATAAGGTACATGTGTATGATTTGATGAATATGCTTTCCCTCTCGTTGGGACTGTCGATGTTAAAACAAGCATAACTCACTTATTACAGTTCTCTCACGTGGACATGTCCTGATATAATCAAAACCGAAACCGACACATGTCATCATCAAAACATACTGAGATGGATTACTCGACCAGTATACGGTCTTTGTCCGTACGTCACCTATTTAAAAAGGAAACAAAATGGGGAATAATCTACGCCTATACGTATAGATATTAATAGTCATGCAAATAGTCCGCAAGGGCATGATCCGACCAGGTTCCGGTTTAGACGATGTTTATTGTAAAATTTGCTAAAATGAGCATAATTGCTTCTCAATGCATTTTGTGCGAACGTTATTAATACAGCAGTCCCAAAGCCACAACTTGCTATATGTTTATATTGTCAAATACATGTCCATGCACATTGAAAAGTAATTATAACAATATTATAATTTTATACTAATAGTTTCAGGTACAAAATGTATAAACATTTATGAATATGTCTCATTAATACGTACCACATCAGCGCTGCGATGCAAAATTAATACATAAACAATGCATGCCCTAGTCTTGGAACTACATCAACTATTTTAACAATCAACGGTAATCTCAGCAAAACAAGAGCACCGCCTACGAGTGCTTGACGCCCGACATTCTCGTTTTCCATAGTAACCAGGGCAGTTCACTCAATTAACATAGGTCACAGTGTTCCCAGGCTTGTCTGTATGGACTCCTCTTATGATGGTGAATAATAATGCTAAGTTTCAAAAGGATACATAATTATGCTAGTCTTTGAGAAAGCCAAGACATCAGCTCAACTGTTTTCTTCTAAAAGTCAAGCTCGAATAATGTAATTTCAACGACCTTGTACGTTTTAATCGAATTAAAATATTCAGTGACCTTGACATTTAACTTACCAGCAAACTCAGCGATGAACACAGCTGCGTTACATTGTGGGTGATCGTGTTTAAAGTTAGCTTGTTTTCTAATGCAGAATATTCCTGGGTCTACGGGGTTATCGATACTGGAACATAAATGTACTGACTTTCAGGCAATGTTACTTTCTCATATTTGTATTCGGGGAATATGCCCCACCGGATATATTTCAAAACAATGGATTCATCTGGTGCATTCTGTGCGCTCTAAGATAACTTATTTGGTATGAAACAAGACATGTTTTATTACCAAACCAAGCAACTTGCTTTAAGTCCTTATTAATCTTACTTAGTCTAGTTCTTGCACAAATGTTCAAATGTTGAGTTTAATGTGAAATCGGTTTGTAAGGGCTCTTTTACATGGAAATGAACGACAGCTGGTGTCGTTTATATCAACATTTCTATTTATATAATGCATGATAAAAAATTATCATAGATTGTTTTTTCATAAGTTATTTTGCGAGCTACCCGAGGACGAAAAACGCATATCTTTTTGTCAAGAACAATAGGCATTATTTTAGGATTGCAAAATATATGTTGCTATAAAAACTTACTTGTAATGGAGCGCCTGTGTGTAAACTCCTTCTGATACTTTTGTATGATGTATGTTACTGTTGAAGATAGATACATCTGATGGACATGCATGTGGTAACGCAAAGGGTTCACCTCTATATCGCTCAAACATGTTTTGTCCAACTACCTAAAATATAACAGTAAGCACAAAAGTGACTAAATATCCTTGATATATCGCTGGCCTAGAATGAGAAGTTGACATTTGTATTACAAGGCGCTTCCTATAAGCCTTTTTTTCATTAGAATCGAAACCTGTCATGTTGACCAAACTGAAACTTTACCAAATAAAAAGAGTGATTGTCGGACTGTCTTTTCGTTTTTTCTCAAAATATTGATTATGTACGTACGACCTTCATATTCTAAGCCAGTGATCAAGAGTAAATCATTTACATATAGAAATATCGAATTGAAGCAAAACAAATAAAATTGATTAATACTAGATGTGTGTATGTGTGTGTAAGAGAGTGTGTGTGTGATTCGATGTAAAACCAAATTTATGTCACCTTGTTAGCATCTGTCTTAAATTATCAGCAATGATTGCGCCAGCAATTTGTTAATAATGTCCTCTTGTGAGCGAAATATTTATTTATACACGTGGGCCCATCAATGATTTCGTGAACTTATTTTACTGTTTGATATCGTTTTGACATAGCTTATTGAAATTTTGCATGGTCAAAGATAATTTATTATCCAATCAATTAATTATAAAAAGTGATTGATGACGTCACTATTTATGACGTCATAGCAATATTCTTACGTCATGTCATTAAAAACAGCGTCGCCTGGTATGATCGAGTAACGTTTTGTTTTAAAGATTTATACATTACTGAGGCAATATGTCTTCTACATTCAGAAAAAGTCGCATGAAGTTTATATGGACTCTTGGTAATCGAATAGTTCATTTTCATTGTCGAAGAAGTATTTAAAGGGCAATAATGGAGGAAACAAAGACGATAAGCATAATCACCGGCCATTAGTTGTTAAAATTGGCGGTCGGTAAAGTGTATTGACCATAATATTTTTCGACATATAAAGAATAACTTGTAATTACTGTGTTTCTCTGAAAGCTGCTGTTATCAGAAACTATTGTAGCAATAATTAAATCTCAGTTGTTATCGGCTATTAAATGAAAGCACATAACTTCAAATGTATGAAATTCTGATATACCATGCAAAGCCGCAGTGTTGTCTCGTACACAATCTACGAGAGGTGTTCAACTTATTTATGAACAGAAAATGAACACCAATATTTTGTTACTCTAACAATGAAATTGAATAAAAACTTTTATATTGTGTAAAGTAGTGTTTCAAGAAGTATATATAATAATTGTAAATTGCCAATACGTTACGATTAAATCATAATCAGCATTAGGGGAGAGGGTGTTGTTATTTGCGTTTTGAAGGTCCAAAACTCGTAATAATTACGTGTACATTTTCCTTCTTTAATCGTTGTTTTAGTATCAACCAGATAGAAATTTTAATTGTTAAAGCATGAGATGACTTCGACATCCACTGTTTGGTTATAATATATATCATAATAATATTCTTAAGTATTTTTATTTGGCGTTGTATATGATGACTTGAAGCTGAATCCGGATGAGACACTATGTTATTGGAACAGTCATTAGGAACCATATTTATAACTTTTTTGTTGAAAACTTGATTTGAAACAGTTTGTACATAGACTACAGTCTTCGATTTCGTTAATTTGATATTGATTTTGATGTGCGTATTTCCATAATAACAAACCCAATGCCTTTCCATGAAAACGGCCGCGAACACCCAAAGCTGGACAAACATGAACTTTTCCCTATCCTTGTGACCTTTTCTAAAATAGCATACCATAATCTATCATAACATTTTTTAAGATTTCACCATTGCTTCGCCTTATTGAAACAATGTTTCCACATAATGTTGTTTATTTCGCATTTCTAGATTCCAAGACTTTTGACTGCGAGGTATGTTTTTCTTGATTTTCAGCGTAGGAACTTCGCATTTTCCCAGAACTATGCATTCAACTGTTTCACAATAATGTCACTGATAGTTTCTATGTACACTCCCATCTGTGGTACTATTCCACGTTTTGCTAATGGGTTCATCATATATATCATAAAACCAATTTTAGGTTCAAGTGTAGGTTTGGCAATGTTGGGCAATTTTCATTTTTTGGTGCCATTATACAATTACTGGAAACAGAACTTTAATAAGACTTATTACGACAAATATTATTTATGTTCTCATTAAAAATGCAAATTGAAAATTTACTAACACTTTCTTGATGCTTATAAAAAGGCCATTTTGCCTTCGAAACAGAAAAAAAAACATCATCTACTAAATTGTTGTTTTAAGCTTTAACCGAAGGAAATATACAATGCATGATGATCATATGTTCAACTTAAAACATTTCCTCACATGGTTTAAAAGATATATTTCGATTGTTTTAATTCAATATTGCAAAATCGGTGTTCATGTTTTGTTCATAAATAAGTTGAACACCTCTCGTAGGACCTGAATATGGAACTGTTACAGCACCCATCCTATAACCCAGAATAGACTATAGGCTGCTTCTGGCTATTTCCAAAACTCAAAAACAGCCAGCATGGTTAGAAATACAAGCCAAGAGAGAAGTTGGGTGCGTCAAAAACAAAACATTGCGGGAGATGTCACGTGACTGTCTGTAACACGTGCTCCGGTTATGGGTCGAGCAATGGAATAAATGCACACTTTGTACGGGATGTTACTTTAATAAGTACTAGAGGCTAAATGTGTATAAGTCTATTTATACTCGCTACATAAAATTAGTTCACGAAATTATTGATGGGTCCTCGTATTCATCAAAGTCATCCATAGTCAATGAATAGTGTTTCTAAAGAATGTTGACGTCGGGACTGGACAACGAAATGAAGCAATAACAAACTCTCCAAAAACAACCACACGTACATACATTTACATAAATTCATTTTGATACCAGTTACTACCCATCCAAGCGACCTCTCTGCCTAACGCTACATTCACATTCACATTCATGCGAAACCACAACCGGAAACGGCCGTCCCAATTGGTTTATTTATATCAAGGTTTTCATCGCCCGAAGCCAAACAAACTAGAAAAAGGACTAGGAATATGCAACATGTGCTTGATTGTTTCAAACCAACTAGCTTCCAATTTCATTTCAAATCATCATTCTATTTAAAATTGTTTTCAATGTATTTTCAATGTATTTCCAATGTATCTGAAGGACCTTTTATTTCATAAGTGTCCATGATTCTTCCATACTGACTATAAATAGCCGGAAACCACAAATAAGACACCATCTTGACAAATTCACAGACCAATACCGTACTGTATGACAAGCTGGGCAAAAATTAAAATATCATATAATTTGTTGCTAACTTTCAATTATGGCATTGACATAGTGTCGTATTTTTTGAAACAGCTAATAAACTATAATTGCAAAACCAAAGAGACAATAATAAAATGGTGCAATATTGTGCAAGGCCAAATTTCCAAACAGCAGATCCATATTCTAATTTCACAATGGCTTGAATGAAGCACAAACATTTTAACATTTCTGTGAGATTGGGCTTATCAGAACAAAAACAATCATCCCTGTATGTCACTACGACATTCAGAATTGTAAGACACCACAACCAGACATAATGTCTCAATTACTGTGTTCATGTGACTGATTTATTTATAAGCTTCCATCACCCGGAAAACAACAAACCTTACTATATATTATATGTTAATTTACCAATGTACCATTTCAGCTATTCAGCCGTTTAACCACCCTTTGACATTTTAACTTCCCTGGTCGTTGGGCTACCTAAGAAAACCTGCATTCGAGTCCCCCTGGAGAGACTATTTCCCCTGTGGGTGTGTGACAGGCAAATTCGATCTGCAGCGCCCAGAAAAAGACACTGACCTCACAGGTACCAATTTACACCTTGGTGATGTGGAGCTGTTGGTTATTCTTGCTCCGAGGAATTAACCAGTGGTTCAGACGGAGATTTATAATCTCATTGATCAACAGTATTTCAATCATCTTTGGAGACTACCCTGCCCAATTATACGAGAGGTGTTCAACTTATTTATGAACGGAAACTGAACATCGATATTTTGTTACTCTAACAATGAAATTGAATAAAATAAAAACTTTTATATTGTGTAAAGTAGTGCATCAAGAAGTTCATAATACTATTTGTAAATTGCCAATACGTTGCGGTTAAATCATAATCAGCATTAGGACAGAGCGGGTGTTATGTGCTTTTTGAAGGTCCAAAACTCCAAATAATAAGGTTTACATTTTTCTCCTTTAATCGGTGTTTTAGTACCAGTCAGATAGTAAAAAGTGTTGTAAAAGCATTGAGGAGACTTCAATATCCACTGTTTGGTTATAATATATATCAAAATGTTTTTCTTAAGTTTTTTATTTGGCGTTGTATCTGGTGACTTGAAGCTGAATCTGGATGAAACACTATGTTCTTGGAACAATCACTATGAACGATACGTAACAATTATATGTTGAAAACCTTATTTGAAATGGTTGGTACATAGACCACAGCCTTCAATTTCGTCAATTTGATATTGATTTTGACGTGCGTATTTCCATAATAACAAACACGACGCTTTTCCATGAAAATGGCCGAGAATACATAAAGTTGAACCGACAACAACTTCTCCCTATCTTTGTGGCCTTTTCTAAAATTGCATAACCTAATCTATGATAATATTCTCTAAGATACATCATTATTTCACCATAGTGAAACAATTTTTCCACAAAATGTTGTTTCTTTCGCACTTCAAGACTCCAAGACTTTTGGCATCGATGCATGTTTTTTTTTATTTTCAGCGTAGGAACTTCGCAATTTCCCGGAACTATGCATTCAACCTTTTCGAAATAATTTCAATTATAATTTCTTTAAACACTTCCATCGGTGATACTGTTCCGTGTTTTGCTAATGAATTAATCATAGAAATCATCAAACAAAGTGAATTTTATAATGTAGGTTTTGGCAATGTTGGTCGATTTTCAATTTTTGATACCATTTCACTATTACTGGAAAAAAACTCTTATAACCCTTCTTACGACAAATATTACTAATTTCATTATTAAAAATGCAAAATAATAATGTATTATCACTTTCTTGATGCTTATAAAAGGACTAAATCGTCCTTTTATAAGCATCAAGAAAGTGATGGTACATTATTATTTTGCATTTTTAATCGTCCTTTTATAAGCATCAAGAAAGTGATGGTACATTATTATTTTGCATTTTTAATAAAGAAATTTAGCCATAAAAAACCAGAAAAACAACATCATCAACAAAATTGTTGTTTTAAGCTTTAACAAATTAAATATACAATATATAATGATCAGATGTTGAACTTAAAACATGTTCTCACATGGTTTAAAAGAGATATTTCAATTCCTTTCATTCAACATTGCAGAATCGGCGTTCATGTTTTGATCATAAATAAGTTGAACACCTCTCGTATATATATCTTTTGAAGTCTTGAGACTTTGACTTTAATAGCAATTAATTATTTCACTTAAATATAAATTTTACTTCCTTTTAAAATCAATCAATTAATAATTGAAATAAATGTTATTTTCAAAAACATCACTACTCCATTCACAGTATTACTTTGATTTGTTTATGTCGAAATATCCGTTGCCCGAAGAAAGACAACGCTTTTGAAGTTTTAAGAATTGGCGTTTATAGTTATTTGCTAAAATGTAATTTTACAGCTTTTACGTATCAAGACATTAAACAACTGTTCAATATATGCTTTTCTGTTAACATAAATGTAAAACGCAACACTATACCATAGCCTTTTTCTCTTTTCATGGTTTTCCTTCAAATTAAAGGGTAATATATAAAGTGTTTTTGTTGAAATATATATACATTGTATATGAGCCAGTCTCAAGGAAAACCTGCTATTTTGACAAAAATATTAATTTTGATCTTGTTTCATAGTTTTAAAGCATAATGTTACTGAAGCAAACTGCAAAGTAAATTATGCAAGTATCTTGAGTTTTGAGGCAGTTGAAGTTGTGTTTATGGAGCATATGTCATTGACACATTCCTTCCATCTGGTTCTGTTTCCTGCAGTTAGTTCCATATAGTTCCCGATATTATCACTTTTTTTACTTCTGCCTAGACATTTCTTCGCTATGTGTTACGTGGACATCCCCTTTTCATTCCACCTTGAGGGTTCCATTTTAAAACCTGTTTCGTAATGAAAGCATTAGGTTTTCGTAGTGTGTTCCCTATCCATATCCATATACGTCTTTTTAGCTTAATATGTTTATAGGTTCTTGGTTGGTGATGTTCCAAAGATCGTTATAAACCCATAAACTCATGTTTAAACCCTTCCAATATAAACACGCATGTGCTGATATTTTGACTGTAGTTCAAATGTTATATGAAACTATTGTCCGTATTTAATCGTTAAAGTCGCCATTGCGGAGGCCATCTTTAACCCCAAATAAAAAAAGTTCCCCAATGATGACAGAGTGACATCAAACGGTTTTGAGACCTTCAATATCTGGACAACTCAGAACAATAATAAAAAAAACTTAATACTATATAGCAAGGTTTAGGTGATTCTCGTCTGGACTATTACGATCTTAATCTGACCATTATATACAAAAATGTATATCTAGTATTCTTCTTAGGCAGTAGTCGGCGAAACTTTGAAGTTTAGTTAACATGGCTTTGACATCCTCAACAATCAGTGGGTCGTTCAGTTACTATATTTCTGATGAATAATACTCTGGTCCACAGGTGCTTGGCATGTGGATATATCCCCCATGTCTCCTCTACAACCAAAACAAATGGAATATCAAATCTCTATTATATCAAACGTACAATAGAGATTTTATTTTTGGGTTGTAGAGGGGCAATGGGGTCATATCCACATGCCAAGCACCTGTGCTCTGGTCGAACGAGAATGGGCTTTGGTTGTTCTCCATGTTTCTGATTCGTAGAAGAGGACCGATTTATATACACATGTAGCTGCATAACTTTTAGTTTGCTTGATATTGCTTCATTTTATTTTCATAACCTAGTTATTGGCTATGTTTGGTTTTAGTCCAAGTTTGATTAAAACTGTTGTCGGTAGTGATATTTTCCTGCATTTTTGTTGAGTGCTGGACATAAGAACTATGTCCTCATCAAAATCTACATCATCTAGCTGTTATCACAAGGTCGATAGATTCAATTTCTTTTTCCTTTCGTACATTCTCTCATGATCCAGTATATGGCGAGTAAAAAGAGGGAAGGTAATAGTAGACAGCCATGAGCACTCCTGTGGCAACTTGATAGTTTCTGGAAGTCTTCTTCGGTACTATATGTGTATGGGGTAAATTACGTAAAGTATAATAAATCGATATGATTTGTTTTCATTTCGGAGCTTTTTCCAAAAATTGTTTCTTAGTTGTAATTACATAATGTCAAAAATAGCAGGTTTTCGTGGAGAACGGCTCATACATAATTTATTTTAAAATGCAGAAAAAAGCATGATGGAAACTCAAACAAACTAGCTTTATAACTTGTTTTTAGCGTATTAACTTAGGTCGTATTATAATAATTTATATTATTATGGACAAATGACAAATGTTGGTGATCATTGGATGAATGCTGAACGTGTTTTTAATTCAAAATCCGCCATCTTGTATTATAGGAAAATAACATTTAAGAACTTTCCATCAAAACAAACACCAACTTGTAGGAAATTATCTAAGTATCTAAGAAAACGATTAGGAACTCGACATGTTTCCGTTCAGTTTATAACAAAAGTTTAGTACAAATGAGTATTTATACTCTGTATATAGGGGCAGATTATATCACTCTATACAGGGGACTTACTGCAGTGAAGATAACTGCTTAAGATATATAACATTCACACGATGGAATTGACACCTTTAGCCCGGACACCAATGCGATAAATATGGGCGACGCATCCGAGCATAACGGCAAAACTAGAACGTACATGAAATCATGACGGACCTTGTACTAGAATTGTAAATTCAATTCCGAATCTTGCACAAGAGTAAAATTTCAATGTGTCAGATATGCCAGGTTGCTTTCCGGACATACGGTGTTAATTATCGATATTGATGTGCGATTTTGTTGTTTTCAGCAATGATATAGATGGTCGTTTTCTAATATGTATTTTTCATATTTCCGAATGGTTATGTACTGCATATGATAGAAAATAATTTCCGGTTTCCAATGGTATATTCAGTTTGCATTTTGGTGTTATATTGGTTCAGTAAAATGGAAATTACAAAGTGTGTACTTCGAACATTCTACTAGACTAAGTGTACTTTTTTCACTAAATACAAATGTGTATGCATATTTTAAGAAATAAAAAATTGTAGTCACCTTGATTTTAAAATGACACACACCCTCTAAAAAGCGTTATTCGATGGCTTAGAATAAGAAAGTCGTAACTAAAAAACCGATATATTGAGAAAACAAGAGAAAACTGTCTGTAATTTACTCTTTACATTAAGCCAGCGAATTATCCGTATGGAAATGAAATTTGATATAAAATTAAATACAATTTGTTAATTGTTCACGTATTCTATAAATAACATTCAAAATGCAAATATATTACGGAAAGTCAACATTGTATTCTGGAGGGTCTGGATTGAATTTTGAGCCATCCTTGAAAATGACGCTATTCCGAGTATTGATGAATATAACGAAGGAATTCATTTCAATTAATGATATTTTATTAACACTATCATAAATTAAATATAAAAGTTTTAGAATATTTGAATTTTCCGGCGTAAGATCAAAACGTTATTTAACGTCGGGAGAGTTCGAATTATATTCCACACGTGGCAACGGAAAATACAAATAACATCTTTGTATCAATTAAGGTACTTACAAATTCATCAAAATCATCCAAATTCAGTGCGAATTGTTCTGGAGGTATATTCACATCGTTATTGAAACAGTGTAAAGCAACATGCTCTACATATATCAAACATGTGCACAAACAGAAACACAAGAAATTCATTTTGAGTATTTGTTTTACACTGCTTCTCTCACAATACTTAGAGATTGCTCACTGACTGTCCGGCGCCTCGATATCAATTAATGATTGTATAATATATGTTTACGACACCGCAAACAAACTAACTACTCGATTGATTTTAACTTCTCTGTAAAATTTTCTCGTAGGTGTCCCCGAGGCTGACATCTAATAAAACAGTATGTCAAAGTTTGCGTGTACCGAAGAACGAAACACCGCTGATATATCTATTGTAACTTTTGACGATTATATAAAGTTACAAAATAAACGCTATAATTAATTGCATTTTTGAACGTGTAATTTACACGAAAAAAGGTATAATAAATAAATAAATAACTATTGCATTTTAGTTTCTCCTAATTTAAACATACAATGTAAGACATCTTTAAATATTCATTACACAAAAGAGGTTCTTATCAGATGTATTTAAAATTTCATATAAAAAAATTCCTAGCTCACATGACCATTCTAAGCTGAATGTGCTTGCTTAGTAAAGTCTTCTTCAGTCAGGGATAAACGAAGAGTCGCATTGGGTGTATGGTATTTCATATCAAAATCATTAAATGCAATCAATAAATATAATGGCTGTAACGTGCTAAAGTTTTTGCTTTCGACCCTGGGGTTGTTGGCTAAGTTTACAAGTAAACGTTATCAATAAATTTTGTAAATACATTGGTTCCTATATGAATTCCTGTGCGGAAGCGCAGCCAATGAAATATCATGTTGCATTCAGTCTTCGGTCACTCTAACAACACCCTGTAATGACGCATCAATGACGTGTCAATTGAAGATTATTCGTTTCAGTAAGGAACAGTTTTATTGCACATAGGCTTATGAGGAGTTATTTCCATTCGCAAAGTTAATTCGAAAAATCGGAAGCTGATTGGTCAGCTGTTCTTTATATAATTACGAATGTATGTACCATAAGTGTCCGGTGGCGGGAAATGGAAGAAACTGTAACACGGGTAACTAAGAGATGTAATTACATAAGATCCGTCATGAGTTGTCTTAAACGAGTCTAGAAAACACAAGTTGAAGTTATTTAGCGAGCTTTGGCGAATTTAAAAAATGTTGATCCCAAAGACAACGAATGACGTATACTTTTTATCACATTTTACCGTAGACAACGTCTGAAACAATTTTTTTAAGCCAGTAACGTTACGTTTTCGCGGACTTGTTATCACACGTGTTGGAGAACATTGTTCCGTCGTTTGTTATCACATGGAATATCACGTATTTATGTGACAAATGGTAACACGTCTTAGTACAACAATAGTACAACATTGAATGCCCTAGTGACAACGTCATATTAACTTACATAAACAGAAATCGTGTCATAATGACACACGCTCATCACCCATAAACATTGTTCTTACTTAGGGAAGTATCGCATTATAACTGTCAATCGTTAAAAACTGTGGTTTGTTCGAGCATCAACAAAAACTGTTGATTTCATGTTAAAATCACCAAGTATACATTTATTAACACCACAAACGTTACACGGTCATAAATCACTAAAGATAATATATCAGTTAGACATAACCTATTGAGAACATTTGTGTTCAACTAAAACAATAAATCAATTAGACCTGGCCTATTGAGAACGTTTATGTTCAACTAAAGATGATATATCAATTAGACCTGGCCTATTGAGAACGTTTATGTTCAACTTAAACTATTATATATCAATTAGACCTGTCCTGTTGAAAACGTTTGTGTTCAACTAAAGATAATATATGAATTAGGCCTGTCCTATTGAGAACGTTTGTGTTCAACTTAAACAATTATATATCAATTAGACATGTCCTTTTGAGAATGTTTATGTTCAACTAAAGATAATACTTGGCACTTGGCACTTGGCAACAAGCAGCTAGCTTTCTTTGAAGTTTGAAACGGCTGATTTCTGTGGGCGGCTTTATCGGCGGGATTTCCATTCTACCAAGCCCTACAAATTTCACTTTGAGGAAAACTTCTTCCCATGATCACCGATCCTAACAAGTTTATTTGCGCTGAAAAGTTCTCTACATACTCGTTCATTTAACACTTAACCCAACTGGGTAGCTTACCTGAAAAAATGCCAAAGCGCGACTAACGACCGAGCTTTGCAGGCGGCTTAACGGCAGGATTTGCCCTCTGCCCGCGTCACATATAGTCCCATGTCCAGATAGAAGATAAGTACACGGGACTATCGGTGACTAGGGCAATACTTAATTGACGAGACGTTGGAACCAGTAATTATAGTTGAATTCAAACGTTGTCAATAGGCTATGTCATATAGACTGATATTGAAATATTGATTTTAGTGACTTCTGACCACGCTAACGTTGTGGCGTTGCTACATGTACGCTTGGTGATTTGAACACGAAATCAACATAATAGTATGTGCCAATTTTGGGACGCCTGAACTAACCACATGTTTTTCAATGATTGATAATTATGTTAGATACTTCCGTAGTTGAGCACTATCTGTCTGACTGCAGTATCACGTGGCCAGTCAAAGTTGACCTCGTCGCCAGTTAAAGTTGATCACGTAGCCATTAAGTGTTGAACACGTGATGTCTACGGCAAGTGCTCCTGGACTAGAAATATGTGGCCAGCATGAGTAATATATCATGTTAGTCATTTGTTATGCTGAAATTATTTAACTGAAATATATTGTACTAACAACGATATATTCTATACTGATGCAAAATATTAAGTTAATTATTCTGACTTGCAAGGTAACTTGGTTCTGAAAAAGACCCCTTTGACACAATGGTCATTTTAATTCAGAACATACATCTTTCTTTCTATCACTTTTTTATTCGTTTTATAACTGTTGTTTAATAAATCGCCATTAAAATGTGAAGCACAATATAATATGCTTTCTAAATGTTTGCACTATATAAATGCCATGTGTATTTTTATTTGTCCGTTAGGTACTGGAATCAACTTCCGGTACTGTGAAATTATCAGAATGGTGTTTACACTGTTATTGTCACAAATATTTGTTTATTTTTTACTGCTTTTTAAACTTTTATTTGATAGCTGGTTTTGTTGATTTTGGTGAAAGATCGAATTTCATTTCACCGAGTGATCACAGAAATCAATATTTTCACGAGTGGTGTAGTCAGAAGTGAAATATCATTTTCTGTGATCATGATTAAAATAAAATAACGCTTATGACGTCGTGGTGACGTAACACATATTTTGAAGCCCGTGTCTATCTATTGGCGTTGCGTTTCTCTTTCTGTGCGATACAGGAACCATCCCCCAAAACAGTGGAAATAGCAAAATGATAATTTCACTGTTATTGGTAACTGGGTTTTTTTCACTGAAAATTACCGTTATCCATTGACAGCAACTAATAATAGATCAAATCCGGGTTACGGGTAGTAACAGGTTGTCTTTGTTATTGGTGATATTGGTACAAAGCGTTGTCATAGAAACCATGTATCGCCAAGGCGGGTCGCAGTGCTATTTCGCATTTCCATCCGTATTAAAAATCTGAATATCTCAGTAACATCTTCATAAATAATAGCCCTTAACTATGTGGTATTACATGGATACCCCTGACGTATGCATGCAAACTTATGAAGCAATCAGTCTTTGTACATGATCATAAGTGAGTATACAATTATAAGTACCGATGTGCGTCATGAAAGAAATGACGTCAACGTCAAAAACTAGAAACCGCACAATTGTTAAATAGTAGTAAACATTTGGAAATCCAAAAATGCAAACCATTGAAATGATCAAATAAGCAGAATGAAGTGACGTCAAGACGATTTTAAGTGTTACGTTTACTCAAATTGTGTACAGATAGCAGATATATGATCAAACAAGTGAATACAGGTCAGGTCACGTGGCATGTAGTTTGACGTTGATAGACACCGTTCGTACATTAACATATGCATCAATGTCAAAGTCATTTCTAACATCACTGTTTCCACGGTTTGTATTCAGGGGAACTGAGACACTTTTAAACAATCGGAACAGCGACATCAGATCTTCTTAGAATACCAGGGTGACTATATATAAAATTATGAAGTGTGTATTTCTATTAAAATAAATGTGCATAAAAGGCGACGTCATCATAACATCACAGTGCGACCCCCTCCGTGGTACTTAGTATATTCAATGTATAATATATATTTTATTTTTCAACCAATTACTTTGATATTTCGCATATTAATCAGTGAAAGAAGGAAAATTATTCATAGCAAACTTGTTTTCTGAATTTCTGATTTTCCACACTGCAATGAACAATGTCCTATTAATTGTGGAACACCCCACGTACATGGCTTGTTGAAAACTTATATATATCAACCACATGCAAACCTTTAGTGGTAACTTAAAATCATTGGAGCATTCTGTCTGATTGTGGTTTCGTATGATGTAAATTGATTTTGTAGCGACATACCGCGCAGGACCATAGCTTGTGAAAGAAGTAACTTGTATCAAAATGAATCTCTGTATTTGCTTGTGCATATTTTTGACATACGTAGACTTCGCTGCTTCTCATTGTTCTAGTAAAGATGTAAATATACCTTCAGAACACTTGGCACTAAAAATGGATGATTTTGATGAATTTGTAAGAATAACATTTTATACATACGTGGGACGTTTTTGAAGTTCTCTGTGCATACAATGTTCGACGTTTGCTTAAACTCAATGATTATATCGCAGAGTGAATTCGAATAGATCCCCAAATTGTGTTACAATTTTATATCAAGGTGACAGTCTTATTGCATGCATTATAACATCAGGGTTAGCTACTCAGTGCAATTTTGACACCAATGTGTCTTTTGGCAGGACACTGCACAATTAATTACCACTGCCTGTTTAGCATGTTGAACGCCACTGAGTAGGATGTCTGAATAATATGAAAGCTTCCAAAACTGCCAGCAGTCGTACTGCTGCAGATACGTCGGACATTGCTGTTTTATTTTGTGACACTATCGAATTATTGACAAAGCAGCTTAGGATGTGCATACCTTGAAGCGATGAAATATTTTGAGAATACGAATCATTGTTATTATTATGCTAGGAGAATTTTATGTGACTGATTGAGATTAATTCAGAACATATTAATTACGTACGGTCACAGATAAAGTTGTGCCGGGTAGCCATTATTTGCGGCATACACTACGGCAGCGGCGCAATTTCGTATGAAAACCAATCACGCGGTCGATTCATGGTATAGTATGTATCATGAATGCATAATTTGAAATAATTTGAACACACGATAGATATACATTAAAGTGCACTTTTCCGGGAACCTTTTTGAAGGCTTCTCGTAGAGGAAATTTGTATTTTTCTCGTTGCAACGTGTTGCATGTACATCAGACGCTCATAGCCACAAAAAAAGTTTTGACCTTCAACGGGCAAACACAAATATTCTATACATAGTATACCATGTTTACTTATTGATATCGTTGAATCCCCTCGTATTGTTATCAAGTAGCATTTAAGAATTTCAAGGTTGTGCTAAAAATTTCAATCTCGACGATCAATAATAAAACGATGAACTTCCGTAATATATATACACATTACGTTTGAATTTATTATTTTCATATTGTGGAAAGTAACGTTTTTTTATCAAAACTTGTTCCCAATGCTTTATCACTTGTAATTTATAATCACAACTTGTAAAAATACTTGCTGAATAAATACCACCTAAACTTATCTAATGATAAAATAAGGCGACAATTGAAATAGCAATCGTACCTACTCGGGCATTTATGTAACTTAGAAATACGCTACGTCTTAAATTTTGGTAATGCGGTTTCCGGTAACGGCCAAACATCAGTTTTTCAATGCTATCAAGAAGCCATTCTATTACCGGTCTCCTTTAAGGAGTAAGTAACCTTTTAGTTTTCTTCGATTCCATCGTTTGATTCTCATGAGCGATGTTTTAAAGAAGTCAGTGATAATATCTGCTTCTCTAAATACCTCGGTATAGTAAGTCGTTGAAAGAAAAATATAAATTTTCAAAAAACTTTTTTTTTCGTTTTCAACGATACAGTTACCTGTGGTTGTGAAGATGAATTTTTCGAGAGGTTGTTGCTAATATTGAACATATTTATTTGCCGATTGCAGTACCGCAACTATATTTTGTACCAAACTGTCAAACCCAAATTCTGACTATGACCCCCTTACAAGAAAACACACACGGCTTGTGATAACTATGAATTGCTTTACATTAGGGAGAAAGTCCAAGTATCTTTTCATTCTTGAGAAATAATGGAAATGAGCCCCTAAAGGGGCCGGGTATTCATTATTTTTCAGGAATGGGCTGATACGCGGACTTTCTCAGACTTAAAATATACCAATACTGTCATATGTAAATAAGACTTTTTTGTAAAGATGCAGTAAATGGCAATATAGAAAGAAAATACAAACTTGCCAAAAAGTTCTCCCCTGAAGTTCCTCTTATTAATAAAAAAATAAAAATTTGAAGATGTTTGAACCACAGGTAGCAGTATCAATGTTTAGAAAATAAATTGTAAAAACATATCTAACTATAAACGCCAATTCTTAAAACTTCAAAAGGGTTGTTTTTCTTCGGGCAACGGAAACTTGGACATAAATACATCAAACGAAGTAATGGTGGTTTAAAATAAAACATTTATTTCATGTATCGATTGATTTTAAAAGGCCATAAAATTTACATTTAAGTGATATTGCTATTAACGTCAAAGTTTCAAAACTCCAAAAGATATATACATGTATACGTGCGTATGGGAAGCGGTGGAATAGAGGTATGACGCTCACTTTGGGATAAAGAGGTTTCTGGTTCAACCCCCTGTATGAACCATTGGTAAATTCCTCTGAGCAAGAATAACCAACATGCTCCACTCAACCAAGGTGTTAATTGGTACCTGTGTGGTCAAAGTTTTTTCTGGGCGCCGCAGATCGAATTTGGCTGCCACCCTTCCACAGGAGAGAAATAGTTTATCCAGGGAGACTCGAATGTATAGGTAGCCCAACCACCAGGGGAAGTTAAAATGTCAAGTTGTGGTTGAACGGCTAAATAGCTGAAATTGTAACTTAACTTATAATATATAATAAGGTTTGTTTTTCTCCGGCTTATGAAAACTTATACATAAATCAGTCACATGGGCACAGTATTTGATACATTATGTCTGGTTGTGGTGTCGTACAAATTTGAATGTCGTAGTGTCATACGGGGTTGATTGTTTATGTGCTGATTAGCCCAATCATTCTCACATAAATGTTTAAATGTTTGTGCTGCAATCAAGCCATTGTGATAATAGAATACGGTCCTGCTGTTTGGTTATTTGGCCTCACACAATATTGCACCATTTAAGTATTGCCTATCTGGTCTCTGCCAATAGAGCTTATCAGCTGTCTCGAAACATGCGGCAATATGTCGATGCATACCAAATGCAATGTCTAAAAGTGGTGATACAAATATATTTTAATATTTGCCCAACGTTTTATCAATCAGTTTGATCGGTAAATTTAATGATTTTAAAAATATTATGATATAGTTATGATTACCAATGTTTAAATAGTGTACAAAAGACCGACCTGTTTTTCCAATAAGAACAACCCTAAAATCGCATGTCAACAAAAGCCAAACAATGACTAGAACAGCAATTACTGGTATCATATCTGTCATTTTGAAAAGTCTAGTTCATTCAGTTAAAGAAATATTTTAGGAAAACATGGTGTCCCTTGACTAAACAGCACTTATATCTCCCTGGGGAGACTATTTCTCTCCTGTGGTGTGGCAGCAAATATCGATCAGCGGCGCTCCGGAATAGACACTGCCCTCATAAGTACAATTTTACACCATGGTGGAGTGGAGCATGTGGTCTTGCTCAGAGAAATAAACCAGTGGTCCAGAGGGGGATTATACCTGGGACCTCTCGACCCCGAAGCGCACGCCCTACCTCTAGGCCACCGCTCCCGTACGCTTACCACATTCCGACAATACTATAGTACCTAATACAGTATTGGTCTATGGATGGGTCAAGATGCCTTCGTTTGGCATCCATTTATTTTTGTCAGTATGGTAGAATCGTAGACACTTTTGAAAGGACCTTCAGATACTATTGAAAAGACATTGAACAACATGGACAAACATGGCTGGCAATTTAACACAGACGCTAACAACATGAAATAACTTTTGGTTTTTCACCAGTTCTAATAATATTCAATTTAAAATGATTTGCTTCAACTCGGTATTTATACATGTAAATGAAATACTCTTTATCGTTTACTAAGAATGCGATTCTCGTCAGTACAAAATCAATATTTTGAGAAAACTCTGTCCGAAAATAACTTTTTGATCAACATGACAATTTCTAATTTTCATAAGAAATGCATTCAAATGCTGATTTTAAATATGCTCGAGTCTAATAAGGTGGTACTTACGACATTCTAAGCCAGCGATATAGCATGGACATTTAGTCACTTTACTGGTCACTGTTATATTTAAGGTAGTTGGACAAACCATGGTAGAGAGATATAGAGGTGAACCGTTTGCATTACCAAATGCATGTCCATCCGATGTGTCTATCTTCAACAGTAACATACATCATACAAAAATAGCAGAAGGAGTTTACACACAGGCGCTCCATTACAAGTAAGCTTTGAAAGCAACAAATCATTAGCCCTCCCCCAATAATTTAGACACAATTATAATAGTCTTGCAATAGGTAATTTTCTCTCTGTTTTTGGGGAAAATATGCGTTTTTCGTCCTTCGTCCTCCGTCCTCCGTTTGCTCGCAAAATAACTTAAATCTATGATAATATTTTATCATGCATCATATAAAAAAGAAATGTTGTCATTTCCATGTAAAAGAGCCCTTACAAAACGTCTTCCCATTAAGCACAACAGTTAGGCATTTGTGCAAAACTAGTAAGATTAATAAGGACGTAAAGCAAGTTGCTTGATTTCGTTATACAACTAGTCTTGTTTATTAACAAATAAGCTTTCTCTGAGCGCACAGAATGCACCAGATGGATCCATTGTTTTTAAATGTTTATGATGGGGCATAACCCCGAATCCAAATGTGAGAAAGTAATATTGCAGCTGATTCGTTTCTAAATGTTACAGTATCGATAACCCCGTAGACCCAGGACTATTCTGCATTAGAAAACAAGCTGACCTGACACCAGACCACCCAAACTGTAACACAGCTGTGTTCAACGCTATGTTTGCTGGTAAGTTAAATGTCAAGGTCACTGAATATTTTAATTCGATTAAAACGTAGAAGGTCGTCGAAATTACATTATTCAAACTTGACTTTTAGAAGAAAAACAGTTGAGCTGATTCTTGACGGGATCGTCTGCATCTGCGTATGTTTTGGTTATCGTCAAGGTCATTTTCTCAAAGACTAGCATAATTACTCGTATGTATCCTCTTGAAACTTAGCATTATCATTCACCACCATTGGAAGAGTCAGTACTAACAAGTCTGTCAACTCTGTTACCAATATTTATTGGGTGATCTGCCCCTGTTACGAAAATGTCGATCGTCTAGCACGCGTAGGCAGTGCTCTTGTTTTGCTGAGATTACCGTTGATTTGAAATAGAATGAAACATGATTGATAGAGTACAAAAACTGGGGCATGCATTGTTGTGCATGTAATATTCTGCCATGCATTTGTTACTTTATGTTTTGCTGTTGCATCACAGTGCTGGTGTGATGCGTATTGGTGGGAAATATTCATAAATGTTTATACATTTTGATACGTTTTGTAGCTGGAACTATTAGTATAGAATAATTATTTGTTATATGTATATGTTATTATATACACGTAGCAATTGGGAGCATTGGGACGACTACTCTATCCATAACGTTCGCACATGATGCATAGAGCAGCAATTGTGCACATGTTAGCAAATTATACATTAACAATCTCTAAACCGGACCCTGGTCGAATTATTCTTTTGCGGACTGCCGGTATTTGCTCTGATTGGGGATGTGCGCGAACCGTGTGAGTTATTCCTCGTTTGTTTCCTTTTCAAATAGGTGACGTACGGACAAAGACGGTGTACTGGTCGAGTGATCCATCTCAGTATGTTTTGATGATGACATGTGTCGGTTTCGGTTATGCAAATATTCGGACATGCCCACGAGAAAGAACTGTAATCAGTAAGTTATGCTTGTTTTAAGGCCGCCGACAGTCCCAACGAAAGGGAAAATATATTCTTCAAATGATGCACGTCTTGCTTGTTTATCATAGATAGATAGATATATATATAGATATCATATGTAAATTGTAATAATAGTGTAGACGCCTATTGAGACCAACCATACTGCAAATCGGCCGAAACAATCAATGATAATTGCTATCATAAAATATCTTATTTTACCACCCCCCCCCCCTCATCGAGGCGAAGTCCCTCCGTTCGTCTGAGCTTCTGTGTTGCAACTCCTCCTATATTTCTTAAGATATTGTGACGAAATTTTCATAGACTAACAACCATGAGAACATTCAGCGCATATTGTCAGGATGTTGTTATTGTTATGGCCCTTTGTTATTTTTTTTCTCGGCGGGGAATATAGCTGCCTATGACTGATTCTTGTCATTCATGGCTATGCCCTGACTTAGTCAAAATGTCGCATAGCCTATGAACTGATCAGTATTACTTTTACTCTGTTTCACTTTAATCTCATTGTTATAAGCCTATATGTTTTTTAATGTCTTATTAAGTATTTCATTTCGTTTTGTGTTGAATATAATAAATGAACCGTAAAACTTTTAACATTTATAGGTGTCTTGCTTCCTGAATCCGCAGCCGATGCTCCCTTCGATGACATTATGTCATCGCATATAGCATCTATATCAAATGACTTGGGATTGGCAACAGGCATTCCATTTGGCTATGTGGATTTTAAGTGGAGCGAAGTCTCGTTTGGTGAAACACAGACAGGTTAGTGGGAGCAATTATCATCATGTACAATCCAGTTGCATTTGATTGTGTTTTGTATGGCGTATTAGAAAGGATACGATGCGAACAATATTTTTGGTGTTATGCCACTTTTGATATTCTATTGGTTAAATCACACAATCGTGTAACTATATCATTGATAACAAAAATACGAAAACATTTTTTTTTGCAAAAATATCTAATAATCATTCTTGTAGAACAACATGAATTTTACAAAAACAATATTTTTTTCGTTTCATCTTTATCAATGATACTGTTACCTGTTGGTTAAAGTAGTGCAAGTAAGCTACCTTTCAGCTAGATCTCACCAACTATCTTTGATATAGGAATTGGAACTTACAGCACGAGCTAACTTATAAATGAATGCCACCGGGCATATGATTTACTCAGTTATGCTTCTTTTGACACTAAGACCTGTCTTGATTATTGTATTGCATGCAAATAACTTATACTAGTAATCAAAGTTACATTTCAATACAAATACGGATCATTGAACGCCATTAATGAGTTATAACTTTTCAATAGTTATACGGCTCATTAAGGCAGAATTGCGCTAAGTCCTATAAAGCCGCACTAAGCACCAAAGGCTATAATAAAACACAATAACTTGGTAACATATATTGTGAATGGTGTATTGTTTTGCTTTTTAGTAGTCTTTAAAGTGGGAAATACCCTAAGATGGTGACAAAAATGATTTGTTAACCACGCAGACATAAAAAATAGTCTAAGAGAAGTAACCCTGACATAATATATATACGTTTAACCAAATGTGATTTTTGGCGATCTATTTCGACGGATAAGTTTACACTCGGCTATCGTTTTTTATTGTTTATGAAAAGCATTTTAATGGGAAAATAGTTTCTTGTTTTATTGGTTGATGAAAAACATGTTTTGAGAGCGATAACGTGACTTTAAAATTGGCTAATGCATACCACAGGTAACTGTATCGTTGAAAAAGAAAAAAAACAAAAACATTTTTTTTTTGAAAATTTATATTTTTCTATCAAGGTCAATTGGTACAGAAATCCACGAGCCGGTTCGAGAGGTGCAGTTTGTTTTTAATAAAAAAACTGCTGTATGCATACTAATTATCTATAAAAGGATGTATGTTTACACAAACAATGTTATGGGATGAATGTAAGCCAAAAATTAACTTCATATCATAAAATCCATTGCTTAAAGGTATACTTTAACAGTCGCTGGTGTAGTTTATGGAGATATTGATAGTCAAATTTTGTTTTTGATGGATTGAAATTCTGGTTCTTTTAGGACAAATAAACCTTTATAGAAAAATATAAATTTTCAAAAAAAATATTTTTTTTTCGTTTTCGACGATACAGTTACCTGTGATGCATACAAGGTACTATCAATGTCATAGCAATAAATAAAGAAGTATACTTTCCTAATAAGTATGATGATTATATAATTATTGGTTGCAATTATTTTTAACTATGAATACCTGATCTACAATCGAAGTACAAGTACACGTATCCTATATACTGTATTCCAGCCGTTAGGTATTACTCACCATACAGGGGTGGGGGTGTAACTATCCAGAACATGACTTAGATGCCGACGGTATCAAGGTTGATGATACAACATCATTGTTGTTTCAGACTAAATGTAATGTTTACTTTTATATAGATTTTTGTGCATAATTTAAATAGGTACAAATGAGCTAATAAGCGAATTAAACAAGACTTGGTGTTCAGTTATTGTGTCTTTGAATACTATTTAGTAAATAGATTAATTTCTCCAAGAAGGTTATGAATGTTTTGGAATTTTCTATCGAGATGATAAATTATTGATTTAACGTTTATGCCTTTTATTCCGGTCTTTAAATGGGGTATTTGGTTTTAACCCGGCATTGTATAGTAAATTATATGTTTTGGTTTTCTGTTAGGGAATATTTTGTACTTGACGAATCTGAATGATGTCCAGTCTTGATAGAAACTGTTGGGAAACTTAAAGTAGAAAAATGCTTAGTTTAACAATAAATTAAGCTTGAAATGGAACATCTAACATTCGAATCTCAATTCATATTTTAAAAATGTATTTTATTTTCCTATTATTAGGTTAGAAACCACCAAATAGATTTGCTCTATAGCTCAATGTAAATTGGCCATAGTAGGCCCCAATTTTCAACTTTTTTTAGTCTATGGCCACCTGGACCACATATATCATTGTAAAGAGGGGCATTTAAGCTTCAAAATAATGCAATAAAAAAGGGGGGTCATGTATCTTCTAAGAAAGTTTTTGTCCTTCAAACACGGTCTATCCGTTTTTACGCATGTCCGGATTTGTAAGTTTTGGGTTTTACCCTAGTCTACTTTCACTTTGGTATCAAGAACAAAATAGTGGAATAATACAAATATTACAGTTTTACTACACCACATGCATATTTACCAACCATTTAAACTCAATTTCATCATTCAACTCTACATTTGTCAAGAAATATCTCCATTTACAGGCAAACAAAAGTTTTTTTAAGGACTACTTGAGTGTATCACCACTTGGTCCGTGGAGGCATTTAGTGGTTCTTTACCTTAAGACAGCCTAGTTTTACTTATTAAAGTGATTTTTGCACTTTTTTGAATACTTCTATGTATATGCAGCACACAACAATCAATTCTAGACAAATTGTGCATGAATTCTAGAAAAAATGACAAACACGCATATGCGCCTTTAAGGAGAAATTTGGCCAGCACCTGCAAAATAATATTAATAGTGATTTTAAATTGGGTTGTATTTGTGAAAAACTGTTTCACTGAACACTAATTATGCTTTAGATGCCTAATAATGTGTCTATTCTTCATATTTAATCACAATTACCCCTGTCTGACACTAAAATAAGGTCAATTTTGGCATAAAAATGTCAATTTTAGAAGAAAAAAATCTGAAATTTTCTAGATTTTCATGATAAAAATCCAAATTTTCACCTTTTTAGACAATTTAAACAGATTCAAGTGGTCAAAACCCTATCTGGGATGCATTTCCATACATTTGAATGCAAAAAAATGAAAACATGAATTTAATAGAATTTTGCCCTTCTTTAGGTTAGAAACCACCAAATAGATTTGCTCTATAGCTCAATGTAAATTGGCCATAGTAGGCCCCAATTTTCAACTTTTTTTAGTCTATGGCCACCTGGACCACATATATCATTGTAAAGAGGGGCATTTAAGCTTCAAAATAATGCAATAAAAAAGGGGGGTCATGTATCTTCTAAGAAAGTTTTTGTCCTTCAAACACGGTCTATCCGTTTTTACGCATGTCCGGATTTGTAAGTTTTGGGTTTTACCCTAGTCTACTTTCACTTTGGTATCAAGAACAAAATAGTGGAATAATACAAATATTACAGTTTTACTACACCACATGCATATTTACCAACCATTTAAACTCAATTTCATCATTCAACTCTACATTTGTCAAGAAATATCTCCATTTACAGGCAAACAAAAGTTTTTTTAAGGACTACTTGAGTGTATCACCACTTGGTCCGTGGAGGCATTTAGTGGTTCTTTACCTTAAGACAGCCTAGTTTTACTTATTAAAGTGATTTTTGCACTTTTTTGAATACTTCTATGTATATGCAGCACACAACAATCAATTCTAGACAAATTGTGCATGAATTCTAGAAAAAATGACAAACACGCATATGCGCCTTTAAGGAGAAATTTGGCCAGCACCTGCAAAATAATATTAATAGTGATTTTAAATTGGGTTGTATTTGTGAAAAACTGTTTCACTGAACACTAATTATGCTTTAGATGCCTAATAATGTGTCTATTCTTCATATTTAATCACAATTACCCCTGTCTGACACTAAAATAAGGTCAATTTTGGCATAAAAATGTCAATTTTAGAAGAAAAAAATCTGAAATTTTCTAGATTTTCATGATAAAAATCCAAATTTTCACCTTTTTAGACAATTTAAACAGATTCAAGTGGTCAAAACCCTATCTGGGATGCATTTCCATACATTTGAATGCAAAAAAATGAAAACATGAATTTAATAGAATTTTGCCCTTCTTTAGGTTAGAAACCACCAAATAGATTTGCTCTATAGCTCAATGTAAATTGGCCATAGTAGGCCCCAATTTTCAACTTTTTTTAGTCTATGGCCACCTGGACCACATATATCATTGTAAAGAGGGGCATTTAAGCTTCAAAATAATGCAATAAAAAAGGGGGGTCATGTATCTTCTAAGAAAGTTTTTGTCCTTCAAACACGGTCTATCCGTTTTTACGCATGTCCGGATTTGTAAGTTTTGGGTTTTACCCTAGTCTACTTTCACTTTGGTATCAAGAACAAAATAGTGGAATAATACAAATATTACAGTTTTACTACACCACATGCATATTTACCAACCATTTAAACTCAATTTCATCATTCAACTCTACATTTGTCAAGAAATATCTCCATTTACAGGCAAACAAAAGTTTTTTTAAGGACTACTTGAGTGTATCACCACTTGGTCCGTGGAGGCATTTAGTGGTTCTTTACCTATAACAGACACACATAATATTATTTTAAAAATATAGAGGATATTTGTTTTTTACGATGTATGATCGGTCAAGGTATTTCACCCAGCGAGCAGCTGAAGTAACATGTTCACGAGTGGCGTAGCATTTATGTCATTTTTTCTGTAGTGCTTTTTTATTTAATAAAGAAGAATAAAACAAGTGAAAATGCTTCATTATTTTAATTATGATGGCGCGAAAGAATGATACAAAATAGTCCATTGTAGTGAAATTAACGACAGCGAAATTACTATGGAAAAATTCACGGTAATTTCACCATAAACCACCGAAGCATGAAATAAAGTAAATGTTATAAAATCCAGGGAAATGCGATGCTCATATTCTGTTACAAAAAGATTGTACCGACTATCACAACGATGTCATAGAAATTGTCATTGGAGGATGGGATAACACTAAATCTGTGATTCGTTCAGTTCAACAACAACGTCCACCAAAAGATGAATACCAAGTAAGTAAAGTCTCCCCCGGTCTTCATTGCAGTAAAGCTATCCGATCGTAATTAATCGCGTCTTTCCTTGATGAATCCGGAAGCTCCATCGGATGTATGTAGTGTAGCAATACGTGTAAAATTTCCACACAGGTGATACTAATGGTATAACAAGCTGTTTCGATTTCAGTTTGGTCGACGTGACAATTTCCGATTTTTGTGAAAAAAAGGCTCATAATAAGAGCATTGTGGTGCTATCTTTAAATTTGCACCAGTCTTAAAAAGTCGTAAGTAGTACTAAGAACCACTACTTACTTCCCTCTCATTCTAAGCCAGTAATACGATAAGGAAAACTGCAACATAAAGGACAGAGTTATTTTATCCATTTCAGTCGACCATTTTATCAACAGCGATGTTTCAATGGTTCTGGGTATCGTGGGAAGATGGTCATGTTAAGGTGACTATTGTAATGTACTTTAATCATACGAGTGTAAACGCTATATATTGTTTTTAACTCGGTTTAATGCTCTGTTCCGTTCGTTTTTGTGATTTCATGTCATCTGACCCAGTGTGGTCTTTCAAATGGACCCATTATCTTTTTGTACACAAAGGAAAATCTTCATAACCAGTCTTTCAGTTGGTGTACGTATATTAAATTCAATATTTACTATGACAAATAACTTTCTGTGGGTAGAATTGTCCGGAGTATCCACGGTTCAGCTGATCCTTCTTTTGTATTTGTTGTACGAGCACCCGGAAAGAAACATGAGCTACGCTGTCGAACAAACATGCAACGCTACTTAGTAAACTGTATTTGACATTTCTGATAAAAATCACTGAACGGAACCATATTCTTGAAAACAATTGAAAATCAAAATAATAGAAAAATTGCAAACAACAGCCTGGTTTTTATAACTACTCACTTGTCTTAAGAATATGTATAGTAGAATATGCTCGTGTAGAAAGTGTCAATAAGAAGCTAAAAATCACCTAAATTGCCTGATGGTGTCAGATAAAACAATAAGAAATGTTTTATGTTTGTGGGTAAAGAAAAAACATCAAAACACCACAACACGTCTGACGATCACGATATTAATTATTTTATCTCGTATTCTAGGTTGGAAGAGGTAATACTGTTGGAGATGACATGTTTATGGACTGTGATGGATTCACTCACGATATCAACTGTGCAAGGATCAGTTATGGCTTTGGTAGTGACGGTGAATGGATATTCTATAAACCCGGTAAACACGGCAAACCTAAAAATACATCAACCTCGTATTAGACCATTTAAGCGTTGCAATTACTTTTTTATTTTTATTAGTTTTAATTTGGGCGATGCTGCAAGTGGTGTACTGTTGATTTACAATGTAAAAATACGCCAGTAGACTATTGTCTATGTATTTTGAATGATCGTAGGATGTAAGCTCCAATGATCTAAAACGAAAATAAGAATAAATCTAAATGTGAAATAATATAACTACTATAAGTCTATCAGGTAGCAAAGTTACTTGAAACCATGTTTTCTTTGTTTGTGCATTATTGTTCACAAATGAATGTCGATATAAATTGTCAATTACATTGATTCTTTTTCAGGCTCTTGTGACGACAGCAACCCAGGGGATATAGATATGTGAGAGATATTCCATCATAGACCTACATGTACACCACTCAACATAGAGAGATATTCCATCATTGACATTAATGTAAACCACTCAATACTGAGAGATATTCCATCATTGACATTCATGTACACAGCTCAACATTGAGCCATAATCCATCATTGACACTAATGTACACCATTCAACATTGAGAGATATTCCACCATTTACATGTAAACCACTCAACATTGAGAGATAATCCATCATTGACCTACCAGTACACCAATCAACATTGAGGGATATTCCATCATTGGCATTCATATACACCACTCACCACTGAGAGATATTCCATCATTGACATTCATGTACACCACTCAACGTTAAGAGATATTACATCATTGACATTCATGTACACAGCTCAACATTGAGCATAATCCATCACTGACATTCATGTACACCACTTAACATTGAGAGATAGTCCATAATTGACATTCATGTACACCACTAAACATTGAGAGATACTCCATCATTGACATTCATGTACACCACTTAACATTGAGAGATACTACATCATTGGCATTCATGTACACTACTCTGCATTGAGATATATTCCATCATTGACATCCATGTACACCATTGAAATATATTCCTTCATTGACATCCATGTACACCACTTAACATTGAGAGATAGTCCATCATTGGCATTCATGTACACCACTTAACATTGAGAGATAGTCCATCATTGGCATTCATGTACACCACTTAACATTGAGAGATATTCCTTCATTGACATCCATGTACACCACTTAACATTGAGAGATAGTCCATCATTGGCATCCATGTACACCACTTAACATTGAGAGATAGTCCATCATTGGCATTCATGTACACCACTCAACATTGAGAGATATTCCATCATTGACCTACATGTACACCACTCAACATTGAGAGATATTCATCATTGACATTAATGTACACCACTCAACATTGAGAAATATTCCATCATTACATACGTACTCACAGGCACATGGTGTCGTCGATTTAATAAACTTGAATGAAAAAAGAACGTAGAAATACTAAATAAAAGATATACTTATTAGTGCTACGTTCTTTTTTCATTCAAATAAATTAAATCGATGACCCCGTGTGCCTGTGTACGCACTATGGTTATTGTATAGACATTGTTCACTGAGCAGCAATAAAAATGCAACACTTACATAGTATAGCATAACACATTTAACAATTGTGTAAGCATCGCGTAATTTAATCATAGAATTGATATAATTATATGCATCTGGCACATAAATATCACATTGAATCAGAAAAGGTGGTTTAGAAACATGGTTTGAACCAGCTGTCTTTGGGTCAGTGTAAAACAGAAAGTCGCAATCTTTTTATCTATTATTACCACCACCTAGAGCGATGCATTGAGTGCAATCGTATGGAACGTCCATGAAATGCTAGTAGGATACTGTTCCGTTCTTGCAGAAGGGCTAGACGAAGTTCCGGTACTTTTAAGGGGTATGTACACTGTTACAGGCTTGACCACAAAATATGTAAAAAAAACATGCTCTATTAGAGAATTATGGAGGAAGGGAGGTAACTCATGGAGTAAATAGAGAACGTATGATCTTCTTCATAAAACTGTTTGAAGCTAGCGGCTCTAAGCACTTGTTCCAAACTGGTCGTTTTGAGGAATGCTTTGAAGACTGCTTATTGCTCTCATTGGAGAAAAATGCGGATTTAAAATGGTTGAAAAATTTGTAAAACACGATTTACGTCTCAATTTAAAGGACCACCATAACTTGAGCATGTAGACAAGTTCAGTAATATCCAATTATACAATTAAGTGTAATTTGGTGATGTATCTTAAAAAGTGTGGACAATTATCCGAGAGTTATTGCACTTGGATCAAACATTTCCTTACATCCTACCATATATAACGCATATTTATATCTTTTAACAGGAAAATTGATTTGGCGTACGGATACCCCTCATGAGCATACCGACTAATATTTCGGATTCTTTCTTTGACATACGAACCATGTTTTCGACTAGATATTTTTTTCCGACTTGTCCTTCCATATTCTTCAAAACATTTGTCCAACATGCGACAGTTCAAGGCTATTCCGATATGGAAGAGTGATTATTAAAGTATTTTCACGGAAAAAGCTAAATTCTGCATATTATATATATCGCAAAGAGCATACACAATTTTTAGTACGTAAGTTAACGGATTTCGGAAATATTCAAGTTTAAAAAGTATTGCGCTTTTATTGCCGCTCAGTGTAATACTATGTTGTTATCGTTGCGAAAGTCATATTTACATATTTACAGCGAAGCTGTGGAATGGTTGTTGCTTTTAGTGTATGAACAATATCATGTTCTCACTGTATTTGTGTAACATAATAACGATACTTGTTATTTGTGGATGCCATATTTATTGGTCAATGGTGCAAGCAATAGGTACAACATTTTTTTCTTATTTTAAGGATGTAATTCAACTTTGTTTTATCGGTGTCGGGGTTTACTATTTTACTTTTATGAATGGCATAATATGTTCCTCGGAGTGTGGTTACGAAGTACTCTATATTCCATAGTGGTGAGTATTTTGTGGATGTAGTATAAATGTTCCATAGAGTGAGTGGTGAAAGGTTGCTCTTTGTGTTGGATGGATGGGTGCTTTATTTTTTCAAACGTAACTGTCTGGGTTGTACTCCAGTAGCAGAAACCTTTTCCAAATCTTACTCTTTAAAATGAATTGGGACTAAACTGGAACACAAAACAGCGAAATAATAGGCTTGTATTTTTTAAAATGGTTATTAAGATGGACTAAAAGCATACAACTACAAGCATCAGGAGAAAACTATAGCCATATCAGCAGAATATTAATTTGTTGCCAGTACATTCACGTACAGTTATAAATATCATTGTAAATGGAATACATTGAAAATCATGACTTTTATTATATGCATCGTCTCAATACAATCGGACAACCCTCGTATTACAAATTTGTGTTGTTATGTTATTGGCATGGTTCTTCAGTCTGTGTAGAACATTTTAATATTGTTTTAAGATGTGTCTGTGTGTTAGAATCGAGATGAGTGTCTGTGATTTATTCTGTTATCTTTTCTCTTTTTATTTCTTCATGTATTTTCTATTGGTGATGCGTTCATGTATGTTGGTTATATGTCATTCTTCGACCTACGTCCCTTCTTCTCAATCACCATCTATTACCATCAATATCTAGGTTATAGATAAAACCTCGTGTATGCTATAAAACCCTTTGTATTCACTTGACCTTTATTGGAAGTCGAGGTCGAATTGGGATATTGGTAATTCATCTTGGGTCAAAAATGCGACCACCGGTTCCATTAAAATGATAACCTTTGCATGCAATACAAGCTATACTTTCATTAGATTTGCACTTTAGATATACTTTGCATAATATAATGTCCCATTCAATGATTGTTATAAATAATATACTTTAAACTGTAATAATGTTGAAGTATAAATGTAAGAACATGAAACTACCCTGGTTCAAACCTTGGGAAAATATAGCCCATATATAATTTATTGTGGAACATCATTGTTTTATGTTACAACTTATATTTTGCATTAGTTCTACAAATTTTTTTTATATTTAAGAAATGTTTCAACTAGACCCGGTCGTTTTAGTATAGATCTAGTATTAAAAGCCTAGGCTACTTGTTAAATTCCAAGTAGATTCAATCGGTTGTAAATCGAAAACCGCGCTTTTAATGCTTTTAGTTTAAATCTACAAAAGGTATTTAAAATAAACTTATAAACTGTAGTACATAGATTGAGCATGTTTGCAATCGTACTGACGGGAATTAGAGTTATGAAATATAACTGAAGACAATTAGTTGTGTGAATTTGGCACGTTAATCGAATATCGTCATACTGGTGACGTTGGATTAAGATAAACATGCCAACTCACACAACTGCCAAACCATGTAATAGACAATCAACAACACTGTTTAAATGGCATTATGCGAGGCATATATCATTGCACAATAAATTTAGAAGGTGTCTATTGAAGCGAATAGCTCTGTACAAAATTAAAGAACTTCTACGAAGAAAACGTTTTATTGTCTTGATAAAAAATAAGAAATGTTTAGCTACGTTGTTAAATTAAATCCGAGGCACTGTCGCAGACACCATACATGGTAAAACAATATATGGAGAGTCCAAATTATAATGGTGTTTAATTTTTTATCATGCCCTTCAAAATGATGTACAAAGTATATATGTATGTTAAATATGTTGTGTATGGGCCGGTGGCCTAATCATATTTCTACATGAACTGGTAAACTGTATATGCAACATAATATAGTTTGTATAAAAACAATTAATCCAATATAGGATCTAAGATCCTCATGAGTCAAGAGTTCGAGTCAATAGGGGAAGATGAAAACACTGCTGATCAATTTAGCAGACATTTGGTATACATGCATTGTCTGTGCATGGGCACAGTTGGAAAAAAAGGCTTTTGATCAGAGAATATTTTCACAAAATGAAACACCCTACCAAGAATACTGTACGTAGAAATGCATAATTTCTTACACCACTCTAATTGCTTGTTCGTATACTATATATTTCAAAAAATGCTTATGTATTATATTTAACTTAATTTAGTCTAGTCGTTTGTGCTTACTTTGCTTTTGGTGTCGGTCACATTTACGGGCTCTGAAGTAGTGGATTCCTGAGGTTGAGAACGTCGTTTCAAAACGAAGACTCCTAAATTCAGACATCCACCTACGTTGACAGATATGGTTGCAAAATAAACAATAATAAATGGAACTCTCGTTGTCAACAGTGCCCAAACACTATATGTTGCTAACGGTCCCCATTGTATGTAGAATGCTGCTACGAAAAGGGACATAGAACGAGCTGCTCTACTTGACGCTTGTCGTGATTGAGCATTGGGGCACAGACTTTTGCCGATTGCTTTGGTTTGATGATATATTTGTTTCCACGTTAACGCATACAGCACGATGTTGATTGTCAGAATAACAATCAGTGGTATGGTGTTCAACCAAAGTACAATGATACCTCTAGGACCGCAGCTGGAAATAAAAAAAATATGGATTTGAAAATTGCAAACCATAGCATAAGGCTTTACCCCACAGGAGATATATTAATAATAATAATAATAATAATAATAAAAATGTCAAGTACCATTTGGCCGTTCATGTTTTTTGTGAGCCAACAAGGGTTACAATGAAAGAACTGGTATACGTCAATAAATTAGCTTTATTCATATTTATGTTTTGGATACCCACGATGATGAAATGTTAATATTATACCATAATACTTATGTTACTATAAATAGTAACAAATTTGCCTTCAAAAAATAGCATTATCGGCCTTTCAAAAGTATTATCAGCTTTTTGCGCCCACCGGGCGATTATCAAAAATAATCGCCCTTGGAAAACGTTCACGCGCAACCTTACGTCATTTTAGCGTCGGCCGCTGAGCGTAGGCCTATTTCTACCAGAATCACTTACAAACACGGTTGATGGCTTCGGAGAAGCAGAATAACACATTTAAAATATATTTTGTGTCAACCTTCGGTGAAATATACATGACCTATTTACTAGACCTTTAATTTATTATCAAAACAGCGAGTTTCCTAGACGAGATCAATATTTTGATATTCCTCCGAAAATGCAAAAAACACTTTTTTATCGCATTAAACTGAACACCAGCGTGTAGCAAATTATCTAATTAAGAAAATGAATACCCACATGATAGGTTTCCGTTCAATAATAAAAAAGTTACGAGCATTTTAGTGTTAGATCTACAGCTCTTGTAGATGGCATTGCGCGCTTAGATCCAAGTTTGACAACAATAACTCTCTTCATTAGCAAATGATCTACCAATTACTGAACACGTTAAGTTTTTTTAATGTGTTGTTTTAATGAAAAGCTGCAACATAAATATTATACAGAACAATAGATGGCTTAGCAGTGCCTTTGAGTGATAATCGCCCCGGTAGGTCTGTGATAATTGCCCTCGGGCAATTAATAGCCTACCGGGGCGATTATCACTCAAAGGCACTGCTCAGCCATGTATTATTCTATAAATAATGATATGCTTATTCGTTTCCTGCCGGTTTTTAACAGGAGAGGACTATAGATTTGTCGTCCGTCCGTCCGCCCGTCAAAAATCTGGATGCTGCCATGCCATCATTCATTCAGTTTTCAAGGTAGGTTTATGACACTTGGTATTTGGATAGGGACCAATAAGGAGATTATGAATATACACGAAAATAGTGCAAATACTTCAAAATAAGTATTCTGCATTAACTCAATCAGTTTTGAAGTAATGTTTCTGAATAGATAGGGACTAATAGGGCATGTATTCATGTCAAATTATTTTTTTGATTCGGACAAAAACTATAATTGCCATGTCAACAGAAATATTGACAAACTGAAAACCAGGTAGAGGACTTGGAACTGTACTACTCGCAATTCCTAATTACTTGTTGTATCATACACTACTGTATATTTGTTATGTGTACGTATGCAATTATGAAATACGTTTACACTAGTAAACTTACTAAAACCCGGCTGGACCGAACTGATTCGTCAGGCCTGCCAACGTGGCAGCAATGAATGGAACGCCGAGTGTGTAAAGTAACAGCTTCCAGTCAATACGCCCAAAGTTCAGATTGGTGTTGAAGTACATAAGGATGAAAGCATTCACTGCGACAATATTCACCAGCAGTATTTGTGCCGTGACGAACATCGTCAGGTTGAATCCATAAAACTCACAGAGTTCCTTAGGACGAACATGGTCCCTGGTAACAACCATCTGCGCATGTTCAAATAAATGGGAGACGTTGAACAGCGAATCACACAAAGCTATGTATACAATAAATCTGTCACTTTTTGACCATGTTGTATAAAAGTTCTTTGCACTCTGATATCTACATGTAAAAACGATTGAAAGGGTTGCACAAACCAAGCTGCTGATCACACAAACTACTGCAGTTATATGGAGGTAGTAAAATGTGCCGGTATCGATACCAAACAGTGGAATGTCATACTCGTCAGTCGTTGAACTGTTGTCGGTTCCATTTGAACTAATATTTCCTTCTGTAGACATATTTGACAATAGCACATTTGTTATATCAGTGTATGATGTATCTGAAAAATATTTTGAATTCATCTTGAACACCTCTAATTCCGTTAAAGTAGGGTATACATTGTGTTATACATTACACGTAAAGACAAACCGAATGTAATTAATTGTATCCATAAACTGAAACGGATAAGAGACAAACGTTCACCAGCATTTTTAAAATAACGGTTAAGACGTACTACTGCTTACGCGTTCGAGCATGCGTGTTTATGGTAAATTTAATATATTTATATTATGTTTGTTGTTATTTCACGTTTGTCTTTTTAGACGTTCTCATAGACGTTGCCAAGCGCTACGTTCAATGATGGATAGTTTTATATAAATGTATGCACCAACTAGCGATCGATAACTTGTACGTACTTAGTAAAAGTCAAAGTTTGTAAAGAGTGAAAAAAAGGAATTCATTGGTATTCGAAACAGAAATTCTACTAACCTATATAATGAGACGTTAATCCACTTTAGTTTTAAGTATGGCATTTCTTTTAACGTACATTGTATTGATAAATCGTCGTTCCAGTACAAAGTTCTTTTGTCCCTCTAGGTGTCCCTCGGACTTCTCTTTTCAACTTGGAATACACACCAATACAGCTTTGATATACTACTTTACTATTATTGATAATCATCAGGTCCGGGTCTAGGCAGTACGTACGAGTGATATCAAAACGGCGGGCGTAGGCCGATTGTCGGTTGTCGGTTGTCCCCTCCCGATAAGCACTTTTCACTCTATGTGTTCGAAATATACCGTTTCATCACCAGGACATTGCGTGAAATGAAAAAATTATATTTAAAACAGTCACAAAAGCGAAGAAGTTCTTTCTATAGATGTTTCTTCCTCTTACAATTCCTCTTACAAATGATACACAAAGCGCTCGCTACCTGTTCAGACAACTGTTTCTTACAAATACTGGATTTTTTTTTAATTGCAAATGATGAAAAGCTATGATTTTCTGCACTGACTGATATCTGAGCCTAAAAGATACTCAACAATGGACACACGTTATTGGACTGATTTGCGGAATACATGTATGTAATGTACAGAGACTATTAACAGAAAACATCGAACCAAAGCCACTTTGATTTGAAATATTAATATGATGTTAAAATTACGGAATGAATAAAATTATATCATATGGTTTTCCTTGTATCCGTGTTAGTATAGCAAGTACGTATGTTCTTCTACTTCACATTTGTGATATAATAATAAGGTATACAACATGGGTGAGGTTTTTTTCAAAAGAACGTTGTGTATTTTGCGTTATTTGTATTGTACCATAAAAAGAATCTATCACTCGTTGCCAGTTGATATATTTATATTAAACTCGTTCAGTAACTTTTACTAAGCCCACAAAAGGCGCGCTTAATAAATTTCCATAATTCGTTTAATATAAAGTGTATCAAGTTGCAACTCGGGATAGATCCTCTATGTCACTCCGAAGTCAACAGTTTTATGGGGGGCATGTGCCCCGTGTGTTCCCGGTGACTCTGTGCCTGATGTATTACATTAATGTTCCGCATCTCGAGCACTTCAATTCATTTGAAATGACAATTGGACGGATGCTTTACTTTAAGTTCCGCAAGTCAATTCTAATGAAATTAGAATGCACATTCATTAGATTTAAAATCGTTTAATCAGCATGACCATGATCACATCTATATGATACATGTAACATGCTGTTCACTTCCTGGTGTACCGGGAAATAAAGTGAAACACTATAACAATATCTCTGTTAGGAGGCAACATATTTGCATCCACCACAAACGATATTCAGGAATGTAGTTTGAATGTTCCGAGTTGACCATAGAAGGATGTCACGTCTTCATGTAACAACATATGTACTGTCCAGTTTGATTTCTTAGAGTTTATCATAAGTCCTATTGGGTTGGCGTGATTATCTAGTTTTGTAGTTTTCTCTTGGATATATCGATATAATTGTGACAGCATAGCAATATCATCTGCAAATCTAGTATATATAGGTCTTGCAGTTAATCTGTCAGTGTCCATGTGATCCCATGTCTTGAATTTTAGTGGTCTATTTCATGATCCAGTCTACACAGAGGGAGAAGAGAGGAGGAGATAGTAGACATCCTTATTTAACACCTGCCATCTGTTAGATTCGATTCACATATGACATATGAGTTGTTGTACAGCATCTTAATAAGCTTCCTGGAATTCCGTAGTGGCAAATGAGTTTTTATAACGCTGGCTCATGTACAAAAACTTTGTTGAAGTCAATACAATTGATGCATACCGACGTATTCCATTCATTGCATTGTTCTATAATCTGTCGTAGCGTGAATATCTGGTTAGCGTATGATCTTCCTTTTCTAAAACCGGCTTGTTCGTTTCTTAAATGTGGGTTGATATTATGTTCAAGATGATCTAACTTAGGATCCTGCTGGTCACTGACAGTTGCATGATGCCTCTAAAGTTGTTGCAGTAGCTAAGTCTCCTTTCTTTGGAAGTTTTACAAGCAGTCATACGTTCCAAAACGATGGTGATTTTTTTGGATGATGTCAGTGAAAAGTTTTTATTCTTTCATCAGTCCTGCTTAAATTTGGTCTGCGCCAGGTGATTTTCCATTCTTCATATCTTTAATGGCATTTTTTACCTCGTCTATATTTGGTGGGTCAGTGTTGATGTCTAGTTGTTCTCCGGCTGGGTGTATTTCTGTCTCATTTTCGGGATTTTCCGTGTTCAACACCTTCCCATGGTGTTCTTTCCATTGCTTTATTGCTGGGTATTTCAGTTTGGCAACATCCAGAGTTAGAGTCTAGTCTTTCCCTTTTTGAAGCTCTCAGTGATAATGTTGGTTGTTATTAGTGAATGGTCACACTTCTGATGTCTGCTCCATGTTTTATCACTACGTCTTGTAAAACTTCCCCTCCACTTTGTATTGATGATGGTGTGGTCAATCAGCTTTTGGGTTCCATGTTCCATGTTGTTTTGTGGATGTCTTTGTGTCTGAATAGAGTCCCTCTTACAGACCTTCCAGAAACAAGGTTGTCTACCTGGGTCGATCATGGATTAGATCCCTTGTTTTCAAATAATCCACTTCCGGGGGTTCAGATAAAATCTGATAAAAGCGGCGTAAAGCCCCTTCCCAAAACTATGTTATCTCCCTTTATCGATCATGGATTATGCCCCTTTATTTCAAATAATCTACTTCTTGTTTGTTATGATAAAATCTGATAATAGCGGTAAATAGTGAAGATTTAGAAAACGTCGTTATGCTGTAGCATTTTGACAGTAAAACTTGCAAAGAAAAAGTTTTTGTTTGTTATGTGTGTTGTCTTTATCTGATGAAAAAACAGTTACATGTACATAGTGCCGTACTAACTTAGACTATTACATAATTAAATATATACGAGATTAAACAATGCCACGGACACTAGAAAGTCTTTAGAATAGTTTAAGCTCGCATGTCACAGGTTTTTCTTTTGACAAAGAATCAAGCAAAATTAAGCACATGAACTCTATTGTAATTTGTATGTTCATTTTTTATAGAGAATGTCAACATTGTGAACAATCATAGACACAGATATATAATGCGATCGATTTCAGTGAAGCTCAAAAACTTGGTCAAGACATTTGGGTCGAAAAAGCAAGCACATTTGCTGGACGCGAAATAAGAGTACAAAACAAGGAAAATATAATAAAAGTACCCTAAAAGTTATTTATAAACTTTTGAGGTGTACTACAAAGAATGATCTTGTTTGCACTCGTAATAACATGATTCTGATACATTGGAATGTAATGAAATATAACCAAAGTCATTTAGTTGTGTGATGTTGGCACGTTAATCTTAATCGAACAACACTATTATATAACGATGATCGATTAAATTTAACGTGCCAAATTCACACAACTGTCAAACCCACGTAAAACACCCAACAGCCTGTTTAAAAGGCATTATGCGTGACATATTGTCATCTCACACTAAATTTGAAAAGCGGTCCACCTCTATTTAAAGCGAACAGTTCGTTACAAAATTAAAGAACTTCTACGAAGACAACGTTTTATTATCTTGATAAAACAAGAAAGGTTTAGCTTTGTTAAATCCGAGGCACTGTCGCAGACAACATGCATGGTAAATGAATATGTGGGGATAACTTATTATTATGGTGTCTTATGTTTGATCATGTCCTTCAAAATGATAAACATGAACATGTATATGCAAGATCCTATAGTTTGTTCAAGTTTGTACAAATCATTTTTTATCCAATATAGGATCTAAGACACCCATGGGTCAAGAGTTCGAGTCGTTAGGGGAAGGTGTAAACATTGATCAATTTTACTGACATTTGGTAAACATGCATTGTTTGAGCAAGGTTACAGTTTGGGGAAAATGTTTTGATCAGAAAATTTATAAAAACACCTTTCCAATAATGCTTTATGCAGAAATATTAACATTTATATATAATTTTTGACTCCACTCGAAATTCTTTTTCGTAATTTCAAACAATGCTTATATATTATATTATTTAATTCTTCACTAAGTCTACTCGTTAGTGCTGTCTTTGCTTTTGGTGTCGGTAACATTTACGGTCACAGAAGTAGTGGAATCAGGAGTTTGAGAACGTCGTTTCAAAACAAAGACTCCTAAATTCAGACATCCACCAATGTTGACAGATATGGTTGCAAAATAAACAATAATAAATGGAACACTCGTTGTTAACAGTGCCCAAACACTATACATTGCTAACGGTCCCCATTGTATGAAGAAGGCTGCCACGAAGAGGGACATAGAACGAGCTGCTCTACTTGACGCTTGTCGTGATTGAGCATTGGGGCCCAGACTTTTGCCGATTGCTTTGGTTTGTTGATATATTTGTTTCCACGTCAACGCATACAGCAAGATGTTGATTGTCAGAATTACAATTAGTGGTACGGTGTTCAGCCAAAGTACAATGATACCTCTAGGACCACAGCTGGAAATATATAAACATTGATAAAAGAAAATAATAATCATAAAATAAGGCGCTTTTCCCCCAGGAGTTATATTAATAATAATACAAATGTCAAGTACCATTTGGCCGTACGTGTTATTCGTGAGCGAACAAGGGTTACAATGAAAGTACTGGCATGTTTCAATAAATTAGCTTTATTCATTATATTATGTACGTGTGTTTTGGATAACCCCAGTGAAGAAATGTAATTTACCATAATGATATGCTTATAAGTCCCTTACCAGTTATCAACCAAAAGGGAATATAGGTTTGCCCTCCGTCCGTCAGCCAGTCCGTCCGTCAAGAAATGAAATATATATCCTGCCATAACTCAAACAATATGAAACTTGATATGTGTATATGGACCAATAAGGAGATTATGCACGTCCAATTTGTTTTTGATATGCTGAATAGTGGAAATACTTCAAAATCTGGATCCTTCTGTAAATCAGTCAGTTTTCAAGTAATGTTTCTGAAACTTTGTGTGTGGATATGGACCAAGTAGGCGATAATGCAGGTATAATTTTTTATTCGGACAAAAACTGTGATTGTCAAGGCAACAGAAACATTGACAAGCTGAAAACCAGGGAGTGGACTGTGGAACTGTTTTGCTCGCTATTCCTAATTACTTGTTATATCATACATTACTGTATATGTGTATGCGTACGTTAATATTTATGAAACATATTTACAACAATAAACTTACTAAAATCCGCCAGGACCAAACTGGTTCATCGTGCCTGTCACCATGGCAGCAACAAATGGAACACCGAGTGTGTAAAGTACCAGCTTCCAGTCAATACGCCCGAAGTTCAGATTGGTGTTGAAGTACATAAGGATGAAAGCATTCACTGCAACAATATTTACTAGCAGTATTTGTGCCGTGATGAACACCATCAGGTTGAATCCATAAAACTCACAGAGTTCCTTAGGACGAACATGGTCAATTGTTACAACCATTTGAGTATGTTCCGATAAATGAGAGACGTTGAACAGCGAATCACACAAAGCTAGATACACGATAAATCTGTCACTTTTTGACCATGTTTTATAAAAGTTATTTGCGCTCTGGTGCCTAAACGATAAAATTATTGAAATAGCTGCACAAACCAAACTACTGATCACACAAACTATTGCAGTTATATGAATGTAGTAAAATGTGCCCGTATCCAAACCAAATAATGGAATGACGTATCCATCACTAGCTGTCGTAGAATTATCCAATGTTTCAAGCGTAAGTCCATATATGGTTCCATTCGATCTAGTGTTTCCTTTCGTAGTCATAACCAATATAAGTTAGTTAGTATAGCGAGTGCGTATAGTCTTATACAACACATGTGTAGCATAACGTTAGATACTTTCATCAATTTCAATAGAAATATGCCTTTAAACTTGTAATGGTCATCAGTACACTCAGAAATCGGTTGTTTCACTGTGATGTCAATTGTTTATATGAAACAATGAAACACCATTAGGATATTTTAATTCCAATGGATAAATTGATAAATAATGGATAAAACAACTACAAAGGAACTTTAAATCAATAGATTTAATCAGTATTACCATTGAGCTTGCTTATAGCTACGTTCATGATTGTTCGACAGGGGATAAACGTTTCCCTACACAGTTCATTATCATCAATATAACACGTCAGTTTGGTGGAGATATATTTAGTAATTGCACCGTAGTGATGTATGAAGGTGATAGCAATCAATTTAAATAGTTCAATGACACATGTTCTGTATTGATATTGATAGCGTCGCAATTATGAAAAGCAATGTCAATGAACTCTCGAATAAGGTTGTTAGCCGGTAATGACTAATGAATGGAAACACAAATATTTTATTCTATTCTATCAAAGCCCTAAATGGAAACACCATCCTTCCTTTAGCTTCATAAGCTCCACCACAGGCCTACGAAACTATATCGAAAACTACAGTTTTGATTTTCCCAAATTTAATTTTCACCCACTAAACTGTTATTCGTGATATAATTTCGTAGGCCTGTGGTTCCATGTCATGCCAATTTCTTAATCGCTAAGTTTAAAGTTTAAACATATTTATTCACAATATTTACATCAGTATACACATTTAACAACAAATACTTACAACAACATTTCAAATATCGGAAAGGATTGGAACGAAAGACTAAGTCTTATTTGAGTTCTTTTCCTTTATAGACTAACTATTAGTTTGTAATTTGCCTGTAATTATAAAGTTAACAAATGGGCTAAAAGTAAATAAACAAATAATACTAGGAATAATAATAAGATTGCAAGAAGAGTAGATTGAGTATTAGAGAAAGTTGGAAGTACAAATGTATATGAATGTAATATGAAACAGAAATAGAATATATTGTGTAAATAAAAAAGACAGGCATTTAGATAAGATAAAGAGAGGGAAGAGAGAGAATTTGAAAGAAGGTTGTACTATTTTCTCCAGAGTTAGTATCAGAATATTTTGCTATTGGATATAAAGGACTGCACCTGGGTAAAGATTGTCGAGTTGTCATTATCTGATAGGAGTGGGTTGCCAAGGAGTATGTATCTAAGTCCAATTGGAATGCACGAAGGTTTTGTAAGAGAGAGTTACGAGGACCTTCATGAAGTCTACACTCAAAGAAGTAGTGGTATGTCCTTTCTACCATGCCACAATCACACAAAGGACTGTCGGAGATATTTTATAGAAAGAGATGGTGATTCAGCGAGCTGCATTTGGTACGAATACGTGTATGTAAGATCTGTAGTTTTCTGGTTCCTTTATAGGCATATCTTGGAGTATGTTTTTTATCTTTATATAGATACGCTTGAAACGTGATAGAGTTACAGAGTTACGAAGAGTAGGGCTTAGGTCATTCCATTCTCTGTTTACTAAGGGCAAGAATGAATTAAAGTACAGGGATGTTCTAGCAGGAATACCACGGATGTCCTCAGAATTTCGTAGGTTATACCTAGGTTCCGGTGCAATAGGGATTAAGGACGATAAATAGTTAGGACTAAGATTATATTTCATTTTAAAGAAGGTAATGAGCCTGAGTTTTTGTCGTCTTGTTGATAATGGTTCCCAATTTTTTCTTTCGTCAAATTATCCAGTGATATCAGCTAAGTTGCTCCAGTAGCAATTCGAGCACATTCGTTTTGAATTTTGTCTAACTGGTTAAGATCAGATTCAATACAATTGCACCAAACAGCATCTGCGTATTCGAGAATAGGTCTGATGAAAGAAATATAGATTGTTTCTAGAGCCCTACGATTGAGAGAGAGTTTCAATTTGCGCATAATATTTACCCTTTTCCATGCTTTCTGTGTTATGTAGTCTATATGATTGTGCCAACAACAGCCATTTGAAAGTACAACTCCAAGATGCCTGTGTTCAGAAACTTCTAATATGGGTTGGTTGTTCATTTGTAGAGGTGGGTGATGTTGGACGTTTCGTTTACGAGAGACCAACAGACTTTCGGATTTGGAGGGATTGAAAGTAACGAGCTATTCGTCAGCCCAAGCTGATATCGTTTGAATGTCGGATTGGAGGTGATTTTCCGCAGTGATAGGGTCATCATCAACGATAAAGAGGCTTGTATCATCAGCAAATATGAAGATCAGAAATAATAGGGGTCCTAATATGGAACCTTTGGATACTCCTGCTTTAACGACAACCCAGTCTGATTTGGCTCCAGGGAAGCACAACCCGTTGGCGTCTGTGAGACAGGTTATTTTCAAACCATTGGTAAAGAGAACCAGCGATTCCAGCGTGTCTCAGCTTAGCAAGAAGACCTCTATGCCAGACTTTGTCAAACGCCTTGCTGATATCAAAGAAGACAACTCTAACCTCAAGTCCATTATCCTGAGCCTTACAGAGTGTGTCGTAAACGAGGATGAGTTGATTAGTCGTAGAGTCGCCGGGAATAAATCCTGATTGAACAGGAGAAAGATAATTGGTATCGCGTAAGTGGTTAAATACATGTTTGAATATCAAACATTCAAATGCTTTTTCAATTGTATTCAACAGTGAGATGGGACGGTAGTTATTCGGCTTAGAAACTGCACACACGTGTGCCTCTTTCCAAATATCAGGAAATACAGCCGATTGCAGCGATGCATTGAAAAGATCACGCAATGGCACTGATAGCTCATGAGCCGCCTCAATCAGAATTCTATTACTGATACCATTAGGACCTGTTGCTTTGTTTGTGTGTAGAGTTTTAATTACTTCTTCAATTTCATTGGAATGGAGGTGGATATCGTTTAAGTCAATATCTGAGTGTGGAGGGCCAAGGTCAGGTACTTGTCTGTTTCGTTCGTCAATTGTTGTCTGCTCTTGGAAGAAACTGTTTAAGATGTCAGCCTTTTCGTGTTCATTAGATGTTAACTGTTGAGTGTTATGATTTAAGAGAGGAGGAATTGTATTGAGGGTAGGTTTGGTGATGAATTGATTGAGAGTGTTCCGCCAATCTTTTGAAGAAAAGGAGCAAGTTTGGAGTCTTTCAGAAAGGTGATTGAAGTAATTGGCTTTTGTCTCGAGGATCAATCTTAATCGCTACCAGGCCATCTATAACTGTTTTGGTATGCCGGTTTTCCGGCCTTTTGAACAGCCAATCACCGGGGCCTATCCCCATCCCCATCACATCCCCTCCCGCCAATCCACTTCCTCCCTTCCTCCCTACCTTTTCACTTATTCCCTATCTGTTGGTATTGTCAGCATTAAATACAATGCAAAGTTCATTCGGGATGCCTTGAAAATCAAAAGAATTCCGTTTGTCATTTGTTTTCTTCCTGGAATTCTTACATTACAGATGTATACATGTACATTTTATCATAAAACATACCTGTACATGTGTTATGGTATATTTAGTTGTTTACATTTACAGAAGTGTGCACTTCATGTCTCAAAACAACGCAAGTTAGACCATTGTAACAGTAAGAGTGACAGAAAAAAATGCATTTTTGTATTTTCGTCTCATATGTGTTCGCACTTGTTTCATCTTTCTAATTTCAAGTTTCAAATTACAAATCATTAGAGGGAGTATTTAGCTACCACAAAAATGAAAGCTACCTTTGTTTGATTTGGGTATAAACAATTAATTATTTCGTTTCATGATTTGCTTCTAAAAGAAAGGAAAGGCCTCCTTAGGTAGCCAGAACATTTCATTTATCAAAAGTTTACTGATTTCGCGGATTTAAAATCAAGGGAGACGAATCTAACCGGCATGTCGTAACAAATGATCTGAATTAAGTTCATTGTCTTCCTAAATTGACCCAGCAAAATTTCCATCCTTTACTATGAACGTTTGGAGAAATTCTGCCCAGCGGTTTGTTAGCAGTTCAACACATAATATTGCCGTTGCTTACGGACGGACAGCACCAATGCTATAAGCACACACTGCAGATTTTTGACCCACTATATGAATTTAAACATTACACATGTCGAAGCAGTGCAATGTATGTACAGAGCAAATTGTCGACTAAAGAGAATATATTCGCGTTCATAAACAATGTGTGACACATTTGAATCTAAAATCCCTGCAATACTGTGGTGCACATAGCTACATCTTGACAAGCAATGAATAGTTTTATACAAAGTGTTTGTTATTGATCGCTGAGTAAGGATACATTTACAATATAAGTCAAGTACGGAGTTGTAAAGGTTTGATAAAACTCGGTTTATCAGCTCACAAGCCCATTAACATTAAAACTCAAACTTTGTGCCAAGTTGTTCGGTGTGTTACTAAATTAGACTGAAACCACGTGATTTTTGTAAACATGCCAGTCAAAAGGCTTTGAATATTTTTAATGAGTCCAAAAAAGAAAAAGAAATCATATATGTAAATGTAGATCTATCAGCGCTAGTGTTAACGTATTTTATTCAAACTTGGATTTATATTATTTTGAATTGAATAAGGTAGATGATTTTGTAAACTTGTGTTTTGACATAAATTTTTTTGGTGTTTTATTTAGATTTCAAACGTTCGAAATTATTTTAATGGAGGCTATATTTTGGAAAACAGGTAACATGCGTTAGGTTATATCTGATGCTAAGGTCACAATGCTCGGACGATGTCCGAGTGGTTTTACCAACTCGAACGGGTCTGAAATATTTTAATTCTAACGGTATTTGTACGTTCTTAGCATCTGGTCACAGCTCGTGCGGATCTCGTACGAGTTGTACAGAATGTATAGTTTTCACCAGATCACTGAGTCCTCTACGAGTTGTGAAAATCCGTACGATGCTCGTACGAGTCACGATATCCGCACGGGCTCCGTGTGGGCTCCGTGCGGACGTCGTGCGAGTTCAGAAAAATCAACTGGTACGTTGCTCGTACGGAGCTCGTAGGGCAAATGTGACTAGGGTATAACATGAATTATTGTTTCTGGTTATTTCAGGCGTCAGATGATGACACGTTTCTCGGCTGTTGTACGGACTAACATCCGGGCAATGTCATGTCCCGAACAGTTCCTGCAAGCGTTCTCAGAATATCTGTGTGAGGTCCTGGATACAGACGCTAAGGTTTGAACATCAGTCTATGTCGTGTGCCATCATGTTACAGATAGATATAAATGTACAAGTACCGCAAAACTTCGTCATGACGATCATCGATATCACGAGCACCGGCCTATCTCGAGCAAAATTTAAAATAGTATCTGCTTGCATCACCAATACATGCCCTTTGGTTATTTCGAGTACCTTGTTTATCTCGAGCATTTTTCCTTTCCAGATTACTCCTCGAGATAACTAAGTTTTCCTGTATAAGAATAGTCTGTTTTAAAACCGTGGTAGCAACGCAATAATGCAGGAAGTAATCATCTATTGTGTTACTGAAAAATCATTATTTTTCTTTGCTCGTCTGACAAAATTTTATGAAAACATTATTTTTGTTGCTTGCACTTGTAATATGTGCATTGGTTTAGTGTTTACATGTGCTTTCATGCCTTTAGTGAAATGCTGGTTCTGCTGAGTGTCCATTGTCCGACTTTGTGCTAATATGACTAAAAAACCTAGTAAAGTTGGTAGTAAATGCACACAAGTTGACATTTTGTATAATACTTGTTTGTGAATACGCGCTTTATACGTATACGCTCCTAGTTACAATATTCAAAAAGATATTCATAATAAACTAAAAGTTAATTTGGTCTCTTGTTGTAAGTGCTTGCTTAAAATGTCTTGTCGATTACTATAACTCGAATCATGTTATATGCATCTATCTATTTCAGAATATTATTCTAGAACTTCATACTAATGTTACTATCATACGAGGTGGAAACTTTGAGAAAGCAATGAACATTGATATACATCATAATTCTGATACTGTTAACAAGGCCAGCAAATGTGATATAGCAGAGAAAATAGCCAGGTTTATGAACGATAAACTCAAAATTCATAAGGACAGGTAACACATCCAACATTTGTCTTTCTTAAGTTGACTATTGTTGCAAAACGATAAAGATCCAATAATATTTTTCGTTTAAAAAAGAATGCAAATTTATACATGTACATGTAGATCTATATATCGCTGTTTTAGAATGAGAGAAAGGAAATCTGCATCATAAGCCTAATTTCAAGAAAAAAAATTTCTTGTTTTATTTTTCTTCAAAATATCTAGTTAGTACTTTCGACATTCTCATTCTAAGCCAGAGAATTTCATGTCTGAATTTGACTAATGCTGCAAAACGATAAAGACCTGAGTGTACGGTTTTTTTTCAAAAATAGAATATACTAGTATTAGAAAATTGTATACCTGTGTATTGCAAAATAAAGATGGGGTTGTGCCATTTCAAACTTTAAATGAAATGCTTATAAAAGGTCTATTATAAACGCTTTTAGGAAACTGTCAACATGTTCAATTGTCAAATATTTTTAAGAGATACCATTTAAACCGAGGACCCATCGATCAATACAAATCTGTACAAATGTATGGATGCGCTATAAGCTCAACTCTTTAAGAATTATTTCTTTTCAGATAAATTTATTTTAGGAATGGCCGTTTAATCGAAGTTTACCAATTATAATTAAAAGGTGAATAATGTTTGGCGTTTGTTCGTTCATTTCAGAACACTGGTTTTATATTTTGACACCAGAAGATGCACCAGTTTATGATACAAGGGAAGTAACTGCGACACATACAGACACGATGAAGTGTAAGAGTTACCTCTCTTATGTAGATATTTGAAGAATCGTGAAAAAGCATTACAGCTGTGATTTTTATGTTTTAGAAAAAGTATATTAGCATTAATACAATCCATGATTTAACCAATAAAATATGGAATTAAAATATATATAGACTTGATATTGATTACTCAAAAGACAATATTCATTTTTGATGGTTAATTTCACCAGAACGAAAACGAAAATGCATTGCACGGCTATTACAATTGTGGACCTGTTTGACACATTGGTATATTGAAGCGAAGGTAGCTCTACCCCCTACAGAAGTCATATAATACAAGATACACACGAACAGGTCATTCGAGTCGCGCTTGATCTGGCTCTTTGTAGATGGTTTTCCTGTCTGTGGACTTGCACTTGCCCTTGTTTGCACACCTTATACCAACCAGACTGCATTTTAAAAACTAAGATTAATTTTTGTCTGCTTCAGGCACTCTTTGACACCACAGTGCCGCTAAATTTCTATGTCTCCTGATGTCTTTATTGCCAATCAGTTCGAAAGAGCTACTTCTAAGACCACAGGGACGCAACTCACTTCAATATAGGACAAGTAGGAGTAAATACAAATGCTCTAGATCTCATTGGTCGATTTTTGTATTTACATTAAATAACACAAAAACTAAACGTCCGGCTAACGCTTGCAGATAAATTATCTGCAAGACAAATTTACCCTATTTCGAACTTTTTAACTTTCTCGGCATGAAGGGGTACATGACGGGGTCCTATAAAAAATCCAGATTACCGAAAGGTATGGGACGATACGAGGACCTTATAAACTCATATCAAATCAAATAAAATAAAAAAAACAGGTCATTCGATCTTACGTAATGGAAATAGTGTTTGTATTCACCAGCATTGGGTATTGACATTTAACACATTGATATTGTAGTGATAAGATTTATTTCAGTTTTACACAAATACAGACTTCGCCTTAAGGGCATTACACGATTGTCTGATGCCAAATATCTGGAATTTCATTCATAATCACTTCACATCAACAATTGAATCACACATGCACATTTGATCATATTTGAAATAAACCCGCCATATGGTACATATGACATGAAAAGAAGCTATCGAGACCATTGGCATCGAGACATGGATGCTATTTTGACAGTATTTCGTCTGCTTAAGGCGATGCTGGAATGTTAAATTATTTCACCAAACACATTTTATTCCCAATAAACTCGACGTGTGAGTATTAATACCGCAATCTGATTTCCCGTTAGACATATGCATGTGGTCGTGGAACACTCCTAACGCTGCCCGAATGTTGCAATCACGCGTATAAAACATTGAGTGCATTATACATGTACGTCGATGTTATTTTGGCACTTTACAGTTGTTTGTGCACCTTCCCCTGACAACATGTCACGAATGACACCTTCGTTTAGAAAAATGTGTATTTTATCCCAAAAGCATCAAATGTGCACATATATAAAGGGCCTTATACTGATGCCAAACAAACACCGAGGCAATCTCTTTCTAGTGTGTATTTGAGGCATTTTTATTTACAAAAATGTGCATAATTTGGTAATTCCTCCAAATTTCACAGAGGCAAGCCCATGCCCCGCATGTTGATGTACAAGTGTGCCATGCCCCAGCGTGGCTACGGGCCTGGTATATTTATCTACACCTTCTCATTTGTGGTAATTTATAACAAGGTATAACAATGTAACTTGCAATTGTCAACCAAGGTCAGACGTAAGTCATGACATCACTCTGTACTGGTGGTCTAACTTGCGTTTTTGAAAACATGAAGTACACACTTCTGTACAAGACTTAATGAATAAGTATACCATACTCAGTAAGGTATGTTTTATCATGATAAAATATAAATTCATGTGTTCATGGTGCTCCGAGGAAGAAAACAAATGACAAACGAATTTCCCGAATGAACTAAGCTTGGGTTTTTTTAATGCTGACAATACCAACAACCTAAATGGAGTAAGTGAATGGGTAACATAATAGTACAATATAACTTGAAAATCATCGACACGTTGCACATTATCTATTGAACGATATCTACATATTTATGCGATAATGTTTGATAAAGTTTTGCCTTAGTCATCATTAAAGAGCATTTATTTTACTTTTTCATGCTCAAGCAGAGGCTGCGTCACAGTCAATGATATATTCACCATATGGAATGGTGGTCGTATACGGAAACCCCCAGTGGAGAAACCGTGACTCGCGAAGTAATAAGAACTCCGGCTTCCAGGCCATTCCTCAGCATACTGAAAAAATATGTAACCATTTCATGCACTAATTTTCATCAAAGCACCAACTTGTAACAATTCAGTATCACGAAATAAATAGATATAACACAAACCATGAACCTACTGGATATTTACTTTTTAAGTAAAAGGTATTCGTTATGTAAGCTCATGTAAGCTGAATGGCCACATACCTTCAATTACTACGCACGACAACTCGGGGGCTGTGATCACCAACATAACAGCTCCTAATAGGTGCGATCAGACGAGCTTTACCAATCACAAGAAAGTATTTCCCATCTTATGCGCTCCGCTTTTTAAAACCGCTGGGAAATATTTTTTCATATTGCGACGCTATCAATACATCCAGTAACTTTGAGCTATTTCATTTGACTGATATCATCTTAATACATCATTACAGTCAATCAAGGATGCCGAGTTATAGTAATGAAAATGAAATGGGTAGGGCAACATTTACCCCCTGTCGAACAATCATACAGGTCAAGGTAATAGCCAAGCTTAAGGGGTAATGCTGATTAAATCTATTGATATAAAGTTCCTTTGTAATTGCCATTAATTGACATTACGCTAGTTTTCAATCAATATCCTCTAAATTAGTAACGGTGACCGTGAATTATAATCACTTGGTCAAATGAATTAACCTGAAAATCTTCGCAAAGCAGCCTTCGACAAACAACAAGGAGGAGCGATGCTCAGGCGTAATGTCAATTATCTAATAGATAATTGTCTATTAATTGGAATAAAAACCATCTTTATGTTGTTTCATTGTTTCATATTAACACTTTACATCACACCGAAACAACTGAATGCTGATCTATGATTATTCTGATTACTATTATGGAAGTTGGAATATTGTCTATCTTGATCGCCGAGTCAGTTACACATATAGCCTTGTTCTACTTTGTTCAATCGAAATCATTGTCAATATTTTGTTATCATACATTTTGTTGCTGTCGCTGATAACCGGCATTGTTTGTATTAACTTGTATTTGAAATGACTACAAAAGGAAACACTAGTTCAAATGGAACCCTATATGGACACTCGCTTGAAACATTGGATAATTCTACGACAGCTAGTGATGGATACGACATTCCATTATTTGGTTTGGATACTGGGACATTTTACTATCTTCATATAACTGCAGTAGTTTGTGTAATCAGCAGCTTGGTTTGTGCAACCCTTTCAATAAGTTTATCATTTAGGCACCAGAGCGCAAATGAATTTTATAAAACATGGTCAAAAAGTGACCGATTTATTGTGTACATAGCCTTGTGTGATTCGCTGCTCAACATCTCCCGTTTATTGGAACATGTGCAGATGGTTGTTACCAAGGACCATGTTCGTCCTAAGGAACTCTGCGAGTTCCATGGATTCAACTTGGTGATGTTCATCACGGCACAAATACTGATGGTGAATATTGTCGCAGTGAATGCTTTCATCCTTATGTACTTCAACACCAATCTGAATCGGGCGTATTGACTGGAAGCTATTACTTTACACACTTGGTGTTCCATTTGTTGCTGCCATGGTGACAGGCATGATGAACCAGTTTGGTCCAGCCGGGTTTTAGTAAGTTTATTGTTGTATGCCGAGCCTGTTCCATTATTGATTACCTACACATAGTAAATGTAAACCGTACTGTTTAATACAACAAATAATAAGGAATTGCGAGCAATACAGTTCTAAGTGCACTACCTGGTTTTCAGCTTGTCTGTGTTTCTGTTGCCATGATAGTCAGAGTTCTTATCCGAATCAAAAAATAGAAATTAGACATGCATAATTGACTTATGGGTCCCTATTTACATACCAGGTTTCAGAAACATTTCTTGAAAACTGATTAAGTTAAGCAGGATCCAAAATTTGAAGCGTGTTTCACTATTTTCAGCGTATCAATAAGAATTTGACGTGTATAATCTTCTTACTGGTTCCTATCCCCATTCCAAGTTTCCTAAACCTAGCTTGAAAACGGTTTGAGATATGGCAGGACCCAAATTTCTCGACGCACTGACTGAAGTTATTTTCTATCATTAGTTTGTACATTGTAACTGGGGTATTCTTTTTAAATGTTCAGTTTCTACAATTACCGTATTCTGTCCGCGACGTCCTTTTGACGTTATTCACGACGTTTTCACAATTTATATGATTCTGGTGTTTCCCGTCTTGCAATCATTCTTTGAAAGTGTTCTTTGAATTTCACAAATGTATAAAATGATATCATATATGATGTGTCTCAAGGGCATGACCATGTTGGTTAGCTTTTTATAGGCTTTTCACTGGCGATTCAGAGAGCCAAATAGAAATAAGAAAGCCCATTGCCTTAATTAAGCAAGTTCAAATGAACTCCGCAGCAACTCTTTTGTCTTAAAAGTTGCATTGTTCATGCAAGTTGAGCAGGAGTCACACGTGGCAATACTAGAATATGGTGGTGAATGAATTACAAGAAACATTTGGTGTCAAATAATTTCTAGGAAATACCACTTCCCGGTTTTGAATGGCCCGCCCACAGTCCGGGTCTTAATCCATGTGGCTTTTTTCTTTTGGGCTATCCGAAATCTCTAATGAACAATCAAATGCGTATATACAAAACTGTTCTCCTGATAAACATCAACATGCAATTTAAGAAGACCAGTGTGTAGAAATCAATGTAAATGTAATAAACACTTTTAAAGAATGGGTGCAACACAGGAACCATGAGACAGACTGACAATGTGAAAACGTCGTACATTACGTTAAAATGATGTCACGGTCAAAACAAGGTATTTTTGGAAATTAACATTTTTACAAAAATTATTCGAGTTACAGTCTACAAACTGGTACCAGAAAAAGCTTACATCGTTTGTCTTACCATGACATGCAAAAATACTTTGCGATAGTAGAACAATAAGAATAATTATTGGTAAAAATACCCCGAAACTGTATACTTACGTTTTGGACACTTTATGTATATTACATTTCCTCATCGGGGTTATCCAAAACATACATATTAATAAAGCTAATTTATTGAAGCATACCAGTATTTTCATTAAAAACCCTTGTTCGCTCACAAAAACACACGAATGACCAAATGGTATTTTCTTCTTAACAGGGTTGCTTAGCAACCCTAGTTCGGTGTTATGCGCATTTCGACTGAAACATCGGATTTCTGTCTAAAAATAGAATCGAATGTCATCCACAGCTTAACGCCTACCAAAATACAAACAAAGAAATACTTCCGCGATAGTGCTTCTTTGCACATTTTCCTGCAGATGGGAACTCAAAATAAAACTTAAATTAACTAAGGCTGTGTTACAATAAATCATATTTATTGAAGTTATGCTAATAATTAAAAATATTACTACACTGTACAATGTTTTGTTTTTTATTTCCAGCTGCGGTCTAAAAGGTATGATTGTACTTTGGTTGAACACCATACCACTGATTGTAATTCTGACAATCAACATCGTGCTGTATGCGTTGACGTGGCAACAAATATATCAACAAACCAAAGCAATCGGCAAAAGTCTGGGCCCCAATGCTCAATCACGACAAGCGTCAAGTAGAGCAGCTCGTTCTATGTCCCTTTTCGTAGCAGCGTTTTTCATACAATGGGGACCGTTAGCAACGTATAGCTTTTGGGCAACGTTGACATCGAGTGTTCCATTTATTATTGTTTATTTAACAACCATATTTTCAACGTAGGTGGATGTCTGAATTTAGGAGTCTTCGTTTTGAAACGACGTTCTCAAACTCCGGGTTCCACTACTTCTATGCCCGTAAATGTGACGGCCGCCAAATGCAAAGAAAGCACTAACGAGTAGATTAAGTAAAGAATTCAACATTCTTATAATAAGCATTTTTCGAAATGTATGCATTATACGAACGAACAAATTGAGTTGAATCAGATTTTTTTTTAAAAAGCATTTCTACATAAAGCATAATTGGTAGGGTGTTTCTTTTTTTGAACATTTTCTCTGATCAAAAGCCTTTTTGCAACTGTGGCCATGCTAAGTTGGTCAATGTTAACACCTTCCCCTACCGCCTCGAAATCTTGACCCACGAGGGTCTTAGATCCAATATTGAATTAAATCCTCATTTCACAAACTTGTACAAACTATATGATGTTGCATATCATTTTGAAGGGCATGATGTTGCATATCATTTTGAAGGGCATGATGTTGCATATCATTTTGAAGGGCATGGTGTTGCATATCATTTTGAAGGGTATGATGTTGCATATCATTTTGAAGGGCATGATCAAAAGATGAAACATCCTACTCATTGGGCATCCCCACATATTCATTTACTATACATGTTGTCTGCGACAGTGATTTAGATTTAGTAACCTGTTTTATCTGATAATAAGCTTATTATTATTAGTTCTAAAAGAAAAATTGGTTGTTTTTTTCATGCAAGTGTATTAAATCGATGACTCTGTGCGCCTGTGCCTGTGCTTGTATGTTTTATGTTCAAATTTCTTTCTATACCTCTCAATAAAAGTGCATAAATTACCTTTTTTCGTTGCCTCATATCTTCATGCACTTTGTACACTGAGTTGATGAATACAGTAGCTATCAGACGAGTAAGTAGTCGAATACCCAGGGTGTTCAAGACCTTTGAAATAATCACATGGTTTCCTATATGGTTCATTTGCCCCTAGACATGATTGACTTGTAGCACTAAGATGACAATAATCCTTTTTATATCCTTAAGTCAAGAAGTAAGATCTATATTGAATGCCACACTATTAGTATGCGACATACATGCCATGTTTAGTAGAGCCTTCGACGTTATATTTGCGTGATGGAAATGCAGGATATTATAATAAAATTTCAATTTCAATACAATTCAGGATAAAATGCAGGAGAATTTTCTTACTTAAACCTGTGACTACCGTTGATGAAGTTTATATGTATTGTGCATTCGTTACATACATGCTTGTTAGTACTAAGCATGCTTATAAAATAATTTAAAGTCACATTAAGTCTTAAACTGCTATTTTGATAAGCTACAACTTGCTAACCTCTCTGCAGAATCATGTAATTTGAGCACTTAAGTGGATTCCCAAATGTGGAAAAAAACACCATAAGATGGAAGAAAATGTAATAATACGTGCATATGGTTTGTTGACAAAATGACAATTGTAAACAATAAATGCATGATTTAAAGTCTAAGGGGAGCAATAATGAGTATTTTGTTCACCATCCAATTTGTTAAATACGATATTGGGTCTACTATTTCGACAGATATAGTTAACATTCTATCGTCGAGTATTGGTCATTTGTTAAAAAACAGTCTTATGGTTCCATAATTAATTTGCATGTAATGAATGATAAGAAAAAAGTCCTGGGAGCAAAAATGTGACTTTAAACTAATACTTTGGATCATTGTCAAAATTTAAACAAACAATTGTCAGGTTCCAGTTTGTCCCAGAAATGTGTGATATGTATCGTATTATTTGCCTCGAAGCAAGCGGGGATTGAGTCTACAATGCAGGAGACACACACATGATGCATCGGGAGATCTGCCCCCGATCTCACAAAACATCTCAATGTTGAGATAAATCGCATCTCCATGTTGAGATAAATCTCATCTCCATGTTGAGATAAATCTCATCTCAAATATAGCCATGTGTCTTTAAATATTTTTCAAGAGAGGATGGACTCAAAATTAGCATAAAAAACAGCAAGAGGTGTTTTAGAAATCCAGACTCTGATTTGTGCAAAATCTCAAATTGAGGTGAGATTTCTGCTTGGGGTGCTTCAGGAGATCAGGACCTGGCAAGTATGGTGCTACTTGCTACAAACAGTAGCAGAATGGATATCAGAAAATAGTCTAGACAAGACCATAATACCATGCAAAGATAAGAAAAACAATGATTCATTTCAGAGCGTTTTTATTATTTTTAGTCTGTATTTTTTCATGTTTTTTATATCATATAAATATATATAAATTTGCTCAAAATGGAATTCATGATCCCTGAATATAATACATACATGTACAGAACTTTATACAACAACAAAGTTATCTATAACAACATAATAGCATTCAATTGTATATAAATAACACTTCAAAACATGAAAGAAAACAAGAACAAAAATGTGCATTTTGTATTTAAATTTAAACAATGCAAGGGACCCAACTCACATTGTTTGTAACTGTTACATGAAAACTGTTTGTAAAACTTATAAGAAATTTTGTGATAAATTGAAACTATACTAAACTTACATCGCTAAGAATAAGTTAAACTTAATTTATTTTATGTTTGCTGGTTTTTATTTTGTCTACTTGTATATACAATTAATAGCCAAAATATACACAATATTTGAAAAGAAGCATTGCAGTATTGTAAAACATACTGTCACTATTGAAAAATGTTAAGAGCATGTTAAGAGCATTCTTTGAAACATACTGCAGGAGTGGGCGTGGTCAAAAACTTCATCTTACTATAGTCGATTCAAAGATGTCTGTCAAAACCGCCATACTGTTCCATTTCTGAATAGCTAATTTCAGCAAGTATAACCACTACGCTATAGGACCGGCAGCTTTTTAATCATTTAAGTGTATTATTGACGGTAGAATTTAATCCTGACACACCTTTAATAATCGGCCGGGGTGAATGTTTGTTTACGCGGTTGTGACAGAGATCTTTGAATCAACTATAGTAAGTTTTACATTATAAAATGACACAAAATTTTGGAAATAGACCAAGTTGTCTCTAGAGTATAAGAACAAAATGTTCAGATGATATACATGATCATGTGATGTTATTTTATCATTAATTCTGAAGAAACAATATAGGTCTGTTTAAAGATATAAATTGAAAATGAATATAACACAAACTGCTATTGATGAAATTGAAACCGAAATTGTTTTAGCAAACACTAATTTACACAAATGAATTTGTCCATACCTGCCAAAATGGTTAAATATAAAATAGGATTGATCCAGTCAAGCAAGTCACAAGATGCACTTAAACAGGGTGGCCACAGAAAATGAAGAACTAAATTCCCTGATAATTCCCTGATTTTTCCCTGACCCAAAGGTTATTTTCCATGATTTTTGCGGCATTCGCAACCATAGGTGTAGGAGCATCTTTATGTTACTATTTCTTTCTCCAGTAATTATAAAGCTCTTCAATAGCTACCTGATTACATGTTTATATAGATGAAAGTTAATTTGCTAGTGTAGCGAGCACAAAAATTCACATTTCATACTTTTTTACCGAGAACAAACGGCAAATTACCTATTACAAGACCAATTTTTTCTCATATTTTTGTGAAATTCCCTGATAATTCCCTGATTTTTGCCCAATTTTGAAATTCCCTGATTTCTCCCTGCAGGGAATTTATTTTAGCCATTTTCCCTGTTTTCCCGGTTTTCCAGAGTCTGTGGCCACCCTGCTAAATATGATTTGAAAGAGATTTAGATGCATAACAAGGAAGGCATTTGTTCAAGTGGCTATAAATATAAGACAAAATATCATAAAACGAAGTTAATGTAACCTTCATGCAAAGGTATGAGAACTTAAGAAACCAGAATTTACCAGCGAAAATAGGAGTAACTCCACGTTGATAGGAGTACTTGGCAGGTATGCTTAGTCTGTTTAACTAGTCAGGGATGATCTGATGGCATTTACAAGCCATCTTTATGATCTTAGTAAAAAACTTAAAATTTTCTTAAAATCACAAAAATGTCCTTGTATCAATAAGACGTTTGATATCATAATTTTTTCATAGCTTTAAAGAACTATAATGAAAAGAGCTTCTATAACCGTAATTAAGAGGAAATGTGTGCATTGCAAACAATAATAAGCTTAAGTAAAAATATGTTATATTCAAGTTTTCTACATTTAAAAATGCATTGCGAATTCAAGCCCAGTATTAACTAACTTCTTACCCCTTCACTAACAACAGACAATTCATTTACCTCCAAATGAAAATTGTTAAGGCAGCTTCTGAATCTATTAATATTTTTTTATTCTTTTTTCACATTATACTAGCATGAAATGTGTGGAGACAGTATGACCAGCCTATATATAAACTATGATGATCATTTTTTAGCACAAGTCAATAGTAATAATGCAACATTTGTCATTATGTTATATAAAGGCAAAATTTGCAAATAAAAATCTTCATAGTATACAGTACACCCTCTGTAGAGTAACACACTATACCGATGGCTTAGAATTAGAAGGTCGTAAGTGCCACTAACGACCTTTTAAGATTCATACATATTTAGAATCAGCATCACAAGGCGCTTCTTATGAGCCTATTTTCATGAAAATCTGAAATTGTCATGTTGACCAAAATGAAGTTTTAAAAACGTGTTTTCCCATAGGTAAAGAGTAAATTACAGACAGTTTTCTCAGGTTTTATATAGATTTGGTAGTTACGACCTTCTTGTTCTAAGCCAGCGATATGAGCTGATAATATTGACCCTTGTTTAGAGGCTGTTGCTCTAACATAGTAAATATTCATTTCAGTAACATTTTGAAGGTGTTGTTAAAGAGGTTGTACTGCATTTTATAGTGTATCTATATATAACATAATTATTATGTGAATTTATCAACTATGAATTATGCAAACATTTTACATGAAAGATTTTTTCTGATACACATGAATCAAATGGCAAGAACACATTCCGAACACATTGCTTAATATCTTATTGATAAAATCATTTCTTTTAATATGAGAAACAATGAGACATTCAAGTAAAAACAATGAAAAATCACAAGATTTTTAGACAGGCTTGAAAAATCTGAATGTTACAAAATTACAGTCATGCAAAAAATTAATAAAGATTGCTGAAGTTTGTCTTCAGGTAACTGATTGGTTGCTATTAATAGCACTAGATCACATGACTGATCATGTGACTGGATTGAAGATAATGATGCTGGGTGTGGACTAAAACACACAAAGCATGTACATTTACATACCGTGCAGCAGTTTTGCACCAAACATAAATGTAGGATTGGAATTAAAACTTTTTTTTCGAAAATTGTTTCCAAAAATGATTTCAATTCAGAGTCTATGGGGACTATACATGTATAATTCAATAACTGCAACATGAGAACTGTATCATGTTATATCATAGGCTACATACACAGTAAAACTGAAGAAAAAAAGCTCAATATTATGCCCAATAAAAGTTGTTTTACATTTTCTTGTTCTTTTGCTATTATGCACTATTGAAATAATTTTCCAAGAAAGATTAAGAATTAAACTTCAAGTTTACCGTTTACATTAAAAGTTAAAAAATGGTCAAACATGTCAAGAACCACTGTTTTATGTTGCAGTTTGACAGTAATATTGTGAGACATTACATTACATACAAATAATACTAGGAAATAAACATGCACACATGTATGAAATGCCCATAATTTTATGCACGGCAAAAGTAATGCAAATCTGTGAGCCATGTACCAGCTAGAAATGTAATGTTGAGTTGAAGATAATGCTGGGTACCAGTGCTGTTACAAGCTGCTCTACTTTCTATAACAATGCTAAGCTAGGAACCAATCACTGATCATCAAGGGTACCAGCCCAAGATAATGTACATGTATGTTAATATTTACATTTGATTAATTATTATTCATTCAACGTCTGGTACCTAAACCTCTAAACTGTGGTACCAAACAAATGCACTCAAATGGCTTGAAGCAGGGAACCATAGGTATTAAATTGACACACTTGGAATCCATGAATAAAGCAAGCTGCCTATATAACCTCATCATAGACATTTTGATATATTTTATGTACATCTATACACATCGACCCTTACAGGGAAGTTCAATAATTTATCACATATAAATCGTCTGAATCAACACAGTGTAGCACAATATAACACAATAATTATTTTAACGTCACACGAAGGTGTCCGGTTTGTAAAACATATCTTTGGATTCCGTAAGAAAGTCATCGTGTAAGTCATTTATCGTGTAACTTCCCGACGTCGTCGTCGTATTATCGTCGTCCTGAGATCTGTTCGCTATACTCTCCTCCTCGAAAGAGTTTCCATAATTCAAGTTTGATTGGTTCGACGAATGTAATAACGGGTCGAAATCAAGTTTATTTTGTGTTTGCCCGCTGGCCACATTTCCTACTGTAGGGGGGACGTTTGAGTCACCCTGTAGTCTATATTGATTATACAAGTTATTCCTATGAGGATTTGATAAGTCATTCATAGGATATGAGTTTTTATGCATGTCCTCATTTTGTTGTCGTTTCTGTTTTTGTCTGACAAATGAGGACAAGATAGGACCAGCCTTATGAACACTATTTCCATGGAAAGACGAAAAAGTTGGTTGACGATTTTCTGACGAGTAGAACGGATGGGACGTTGAGGTATTCGGGCTTCTGGATTCATCTGGAATAGATAATAAAAACCATAGAAATAATAAGGAAAAAACACATTGATACAAATTAATTTTCTGACATGAAATTCTTAACCTCATTTTTACAACCTAGGCAAAGTAAAGGGAAGAGCTAGAATGTCCGAATTATATTAACTTAGTTGTTTTAAACACAACATAACAAAAAAGAAACTTTTAAGAAAGGTCTCCCACAAATGGCTTAAACTCAAACAAAAATATATCTGACGCAATGATTCTTGACAATATGCCAAACTAGGCTTGGTAAAAAGTTTACATGTGGAGTTTCATTGCAATTTGATGGTTAAGGAAAACAACCCCAGACAACTTTATCACATCCAAAGTCCCATCCAGCATGTTTTTTAATAACAAGAATAGGAAATAAATGTAAAATTAGATTCGGTAAGATTTGCAAAACGCATGTATCTCATAATCTGAATGTAAGTTTAAAGGTAAAAATACGATCAGTCATTCCAAAGACTTAAAATGTATTTTATATTGTATGTTAAAATACATTTTAGGTCTTTGGTAATCCAGTTATTTGTCTATTTTTGTTTCCTACATCAGTTAACAAAAAAAAACATTTGTAAGGTGAAAAACTTTTTTGAGTTTTATGAAAATACCGGTACAATATAATGTTTTATAGAAGTACATGTATGTTGTGTGCTCCTTGTTTGCCCAGAAAATTCAACCTTCATCATCACCACAATCTGCATAAAACTTGTGTGCATAAAAAGTGCAAAGATAACTCTGTATAGCCTGATTGCCAATATTCAGTAAGAGTAGTTTCCCTTTGGTAATATTTTTTAGACATCGTTGACAGTACCTGCATCATGTGAATTTGTCATATGGCTACGAATATCTTCCTCGCTACCGCCACGTCCCGAATCGCTCGTAGTCATTTCCCCGGAACTCTCGCTGTGGGAATCGTCCAAATTGTGCCTTTTCGTCAATCCAATATACGTCCGGGGTGTCTGTGAAAGTGCAAAGAAGCAAAAATATAAAACAGTGCAAAATCACGCAACACTGCAAGATACCTTCAAGAAAAGAGTAGTAATAACCAATTGTATAAATATGGAAGACAGGTTTCGTGAATTGATTCTTTTTTTAAGAAAGCCCTTTTATATGTTTGAATGTTTTATCTGTATTAATGAATACACCAAAAATACAGTATTATGAAATGTATTAATTATTTTTCAGAGCTCTAATTCTGAGTACCAACAATTTGTAGAAGAGAGAAAGAAAATTAAGCGACAAATTTTGCGAAGAACAGATTGCACAAATTTAAGCAAATGGATTTTATCAGTACTACCAGAACCGATAATTTTTTTTTTTAGAAATAAATTATTCTTACATTAAGTACAACATAGAGAAAGTTTGAAGCAGAGATAGAATTATGGCAAGATTTGTACAAGTGTTGACAGGTGAGTTTTTTGTGCAACAATATCAAAGATCGACCCCTAACTGGCCCTTTTTTCAGCCAAACAAGAATAAAGCTGCAGTGAGTGAAAACATTGCAATATCCAAGTAACCAACCAATGGTGTATGGTCAACCATATCACATGAGATTCCTATTGAACAGAGAAGTACCCATGGCAGTTACTCTCCCAATTGTCACCAGACCCTCTGTGACAATCCCATGACCCCAGACGAGTATCAGCCCAGCCAGCCCCCAAGCCCCACCCTACCACACATATACCCCCACACATTGAGTAAGCCATCACCTACACTGAAACACATTGTGCTGTATATACCTGCTATTATACTAGAGGAGACAATACCCTGACCTGGCATTGTCCGTCTAGGAAACGTCCAGTAACCGTCCTGTAGGGAACAGGTGAAATCAAAGTTTTAACTTTATTTAGAGTTCAGATTATAAAATTTTCATTTTTATAATCAAAGTGCAAACGTTATGTAAGTGCAACAGAGGAAAAATGTACTAAGTAATATAAAATAATGTACATGTAACTATATAGTTGTGTAAAACATGAAACATATATATATACAATACACTACAAGTTTTTAAATGATTATGCATGTTTTGCTTGGAAGACAATACATGTATGACCACAAATGATGATATTCATAATTATGTGTGCATTACAAAATAGTAAACTATTGAGACACATTAAGAACTAAAAGTTAGAAGTTATAAAAATTCTTTGGGTAAAATTTCAAAAAAAAATTTAATCCATAAAATTTATGATCTACAATTTGACCGATAGTCACTTTCAATTTTAAAAGTTACAAAGCTTTTTTTTACGAATGCCTGACAATTGCTAGCTTGCTTAAAATTTAATTTGATGGAAATTATCTTGACCTCAACCCTTTCTGTACTTTCAGGACATACAGATTAACACACACACAAAGTCACCCATATCTGATCACAAATAAATAGATGACACTAGAGTAATACAATACATGACTGAAATTAACGATTCTATTGAAATCGGGCAAAAATGCCATAGGTGATAGTCAATTGTCTTTGATCATTCAAATGGCCGACACATCTATAGCATGTCATTAATATTTAAGTATATGTCGACCAGTTGGGTGAAAGTTCAATTTCACTATTTAGATGTTAAATATACGCATCATGGATTAAAGTTGAAACCACAGCATTTTCATGATTATAAACTCAAAACAATTGAAACCCAAAGCTGCACTGTAACATTCCACAACAGGCCTGTTTGTGAAATTGTTGTAATTTTATGAACATGTGTACAAAAAAACACTGCAAAACTTTCAAGCGTTCCCATCCATCGGGTCTGGTTAATAAAATCTCAATTTTACATCAAAAGATAATAAATTACTGACAATTAAAAAGACATAAAAACTAATACATGTATATATTAGATTATACTCAAAGAAAACATCACAGAATTTAATTTCGGAACACTACAAAGTTATAAAGCACATGAAAAATAAGTTAAAAGTCAAACTACGTAAAAAGCACAAAGTACAGTAAACGGACAGAAAAGACATAGAAATATTAAAATGGAATACCTAGCGGCTTAGCTCATCAGCTCTCTTTAAATGTAGAACAAGCATTTATATGAAATCAATAAAACGCAAAAAGCAAGACTATCTTCAAACCTATCATATGTTTATGAGTAAAAGTCGCTTTTTTATGGATTTAACAGATGAGCGCAACGATGCAAATATGTTTTATGACAAGATTCGATAATTAGATATCACATGGAAACTTAAAGACAACATTATAAAATTGATGACAAAGTTTAGAAACCTTAATTCTATGATAATTACAAGTAAAAAAGGCTAAATTACATGCCATAAAAATGTGGACATAAAATTGAAATAAACACTCGGGCCAGATTATATACTATTTTGCACTGACGGGGAAAACCCCCTCCGGTCCTTAATATTACCCACAGAGCAAGTGGATTTTCTCACAGGAACGGGGATCAACAAATCAGCATTATGTGTAAAGGAAACTCAAGAAATGATTATTCCAATTATTTATATATAAAAATCCCATTTCAGATACATTGGCTTAACTTGACATCTATCAAATAGAATATTTTTGAAAATACATGTATATTTAAGTGTTTTTGTTAGAACGAGTAAATCAAATTTCAGCAAATTTATTTAACTTTACTTTAAAATCTACTTATCACACTATTTGTTTTTTGCTCAATGTAGCTAAATTGCAAAAAATATCTAAAAAAAATCACTCTCAACACCTCATTACGGATGGTATTAATTCAAGAACTGACAAGAGGGTATGAGAGAGCCAGTTTTCTTATTTTTTTCTCATTGCCATGCAATGGAAACTTAGGTACCATCATTTTCATTTCATCTATGGTATGACTTATACGTACACCCGCACAAGAATTTGCATTCATGAGCCAAATTTACACTAATAAATAAATAAATACTTTCGAAACTCTGGTCTTTTTTTATTTGATAGCCTATAGGTTATCGTTTGTTGAAAGATTTTTTTTATCAAAATATATACTAGGTATGAATTGAGATAAATGACCATTTACCCCCCCCCCCCTGAGAGTTCAATGTCACTTATATGTCCTATTCACACCATTTATATCTTATTCTGTACATTTGTAATGACGTCTGTCAGTGTTAGTTCAATGTCTGATTTTTTAAGGAAAACATCAAATTAAATGATAGATAGAATAAAGAAATAATCAGTTTTCTACAAGTCTTAGGTAATTTACCAATTTCAGCCCTGTCCGATGTTTGTTTTTCACTACAAACGGGTAATAAAAACAAAATCCATCATCCATTCAGAGACCTCCTTATCTTAGAAAATCAAACAAAGCTGTTAACCACTACCTCGCAATCATCCGGTAATATTTGTAATTGTAGGCAATAAATGTTTTTTTCTGTTTACTTGTAAATGTACAAAGTCTAGACACGAAGCCTTAACAGCAAAACAAGATTTTTGGTCATGTATTCTGAATCAGCAAGTTTGCCTTCAGAAACAAAATATTCCCTTATTTCAGATCAGGTTTATATATGATCCTATCAATTGCATGTAAAATACAAATATTACTTAAAACTATTCCATCAGGATGAATTTAATTGTTCATGTTAATTGAAGTACGCTAAAATAAATATAAATTTAAATGGCTTAATTATGTAATATTTATAATAAATAATTGCCAGCGAACAAAAGAAGCCAAAACACTGACCAATTGACTCTATAGGACACCTATGGTGTAAAATCTGGACAAACAAAAACATTGTCTAGTTGACGGTCTTCTGTAAATTTGGCAGAATTACGCACAAAATAAAATAATTATTGACCAATTGGCTTATCTACTGGGTAATGTTTGGCAAACAATTTATCAGAGTTATAAAATAAGGGAGTATTCTATAGATGACACTGCCAACAATTGACAGCCATGATTTCTGACAACTCAATATGATTAAGATGAGAGTTTTCCGGTCTGCATACATACAATGTGAAAAACAACAGCTGACCGACATATTCAATAATCCTGATGATTAATATAAACTTTGGTACCATTTACCATTTACAGGTCTTACAGAACTTTAAATCATCATTTGTCATACAATGTGTCAATACCATTTCTGAGCATTCTGGAGAACACTCTACTATCCAAATCAGGATCCAAGACAATTTTAAATAGCTTCAGTTTTGATTCAATTTTACTCCTACTCAGTTTTGCTCAAACATGGACAAGAAAATTGACAAAGCCGATGCTCCCAATGGCTTGAAAGTTGAAACAGAATTAGACAAACTTTTACAGATATAAATATCCTGAACTTTAATATGAGCGGCTACATTCAATATGGAGTTATTCTTTTCAAATTTGATTTACGAGAAAATTATGACTGCAATATCATATAATTTATTGTAGCTGTAATATGCATGTGCATTTATTTTATACATTCAATTCAGAGACAACAAATCTAGAATTTTAATAAGCTTCTTATATGATATATCATCTTCAGATAACATTACATAATTATGTAAATCTAAATGTTTTGTCAGTATTTTATGTCTCATACATGCATGTTATTTAAATGAAAATCCATTAATTTGTTATTATCACATTATCAAGTATGATTGAACATGCCCTTATAAGGGAATTACAGGGGTTCTACTAAACTTAAATGCCCCACCCTGATGTAAGTATATTTTAGTGCCATTACCAAATGCGTGTTTTAAACCACAAATCGTCAATATTTAAAATTCAGCTTTTACGAAATTTCAAATTCCCATAACTCAGTCGAGAATTGGAAATTTTTCATCAAATAACTTTGTCAGCAGAAAAGTTCCTTCTTTTTGTGACAGCAAACCTGATTTCCAGATTATTCCCGAATAGTAGTTAGACCCCTGTTTTTGAGATTGAAAATGCGAATAGAAGGTTGATATTTACCTCTTCAGTAGGAGACTGGGGCCACTGTTTGCTGTTGTTATTGTTCTGTGATTGTATTAACGCCTGATGAACACGTAATGAGGTCATACGATGTATCTCACGTTGTTTCGTGTCGTCGCTTCTCTCGGATCGAGGCGGCGACACTTCTTTATTAAAGTTTTCATAATCTTGACTCTGAAACAATGTAACACATACAATGTAATGAGAGAGTAAAATACAACATTAGAAATGGAAACCATTACAAAAAATGAATGCTTCCCACAAAAGGTAAAAAATCTGGCAAAAATCATCTGACCTAAAATTCCTTAAAATATCAACAACAAGACTTGGTACCAACCATTCATATCAAGTTTTATCAAAATCGGAACGAATGTTAAAGTAAGGGTGCCGAGTCCGTCACCAACTGTATGACATCCAGCCAGACAACTAGCAAGAAGTTCAGCACAAAATCAATTTATCCAAAGGGGTTTGGCAGGACTAAAAATCTATCCCTTTACATTATATCTATATAATGCAAAGGAATAGATTTTTAGTCGTGTGGAACCCCTTTGTATCATTGTATGTCTCCTCCACTATATGTGGGAGACACATAATAAATCAGAATCCAGACTACTATGAAAAAAAACAATAAATATAATGGGGTGAAATGAGAAATTAAAGTTTCCGCAGTGAAATAAACGATTAAAACATAGGAGTAAAACAAATCAATGGATGATATTTTAACAGAATGAACATTGTCGGATAATATGATTTGTTTTATAATTGATTTATTATGTCATACATAATGCCTGTTGACCAGACATTTTTTAAGACTTAAGAAATATTTTAATAGTTATGTATGAGCCCAACCTACTAGACAAATAAGAAATCTTCACTTTCAAGGGGTACAAGCGGATATGTTCATATCAAATGTTTAAATTCTTAAACAAAACATGATATTCATAAATCAGCAGCTTGAAACATTGAAATTAAGAACACTATTTTTTTATTTCAAAGTACTTGGTTTCAAGCTGTGGCGTTAACGTAAATAATGGACAAACAATAGAGACTATTATTTGGCTGAATTCGAACATATGGCCCTGTCTTAAAGCCAAGATACACCTTGTTTGTAAATTTTGAATTTTTGAATAATGTCAGTCAGTGTCTTAATTAAATATTATACAAGTAATAGGATAGGTTAGCATAGGGCAGCGCGATATCCGATGATTTAAGGAAGATCTTAATCTTGTTTGTTAAACATAAATATTGAGACACTAATGCTTTGACCATCAAACGAGGCATATATATTTGATGGCGTGCTTAAAAGCCATTTTTCAAGCATGTTAGACGTATTAAACAAGTCGAACGAAAATTTTCAATTTTGTCAACTGGATTTCGTATCATGAATAAATATGAAGTCGGTGATTATAGGTATCACCTTTCAATTGTCGCAATCACGTCAACAAGGACCCGTATGATATATGGTACAAAATGGCGTAACATTTCTTAATCCCCCGAGCCTTGCTCCTTCAGATTTTATATAGGTAACGTATACACCACCGACTGGTAGTCTCCAAGATGATGTAATCCGTGACAAAAGGTTCGAGATTGTCAGCAAACAAGAGCTGACCACATGTTTACTCATTTATTGTTGAATTTTGATTAATAGTGATTTAAGTAGTTTTAACTGATATCGGCTTAGAATAAAAAGTAGAAAATTTAATTCCTTTAACAACTATGAATTTTGGACAGGAATTTTAGAGTAGACCAATTGTAAAAATTATCGCTATAGTAACATAGATATTTCGCAACACAAACAAAATTGACAGGACCCCATACAGATTAAAAGGTGCAAAAATATTCAGATAATTTAGATTTGTAACTAATAGCAACATATTTTATTATGACAGTCAATTTCAAATTTCAGATTAAATAATTTCCCCTTGAAACAAATAAAATTTTCATGCTAAAATGAAAATACAGTAAAAACTTATTTTTTATTAAATAAAAACATTTTAAGGAAATAATTGCTCATAATTCAGAAGGCTTTATAATTTCCTTCTTACTTAATTTATAGCATGAACATCTGTTAGATTATTGTCAGATTTCATGCCCAGTTAAATGAAGTTCAAATTCAACAGATCATTAAATTTTGAAAATGGCAACGTTTTAATGAAGAGCACAGATATTAAGTTTCGTGACAAATAACAGAAATCGCTTCTCAAACTAACTGTTCACGAATTTGAACAATTGCGACCGTATATTTACAATTTGACTTAGAAAGTAAACTTTCATTTTATCGGTTTATTTTCAAGTGATTTTCATCAATACCCCTACATCTGTCAATTTAAACTGCATGAACTAGTGCCATTTGTTTAATTTTCAACAAACTTTAGTATCATTGTCTACCGCACGTTTTTGAACCTGTTTCAGTTTACAAAAGTCATCAAGTATGCTCAAATAATTGGTCTCCGCATACATTGCGGGTTTGATATACATTGAAGGGGCTCAACCCACAAAACTGACATAAATCTGTTGTCGTCTCCGACCGGTACAGTATTAATACGCTAAACCCATCCTATAACATATGGTAGAATAAAACAGAACAGGAAAGTCAATAGAGGAGTATCTGTAGTCAATTAAATGAGTCAGGTGCCATAAGCCTAGTCTGTACAACCCAATATTTACAAAATTATGATACAAAATTAACAGCCTGCTATATGAAAACTGATTTGCTTCATGAAAATTTCAAAATATATTTAACAAAAAGGAACGCTAGACGTGGAAATTATTTTAGGACTTCTTGACATAAAATCACAACCATTTATAAATTAGATCCCGTTGATATGTTTTCTCCGATCTAAATGTAGCAAATAATGGAACAATTGTTATAAAAAGTTTTTTATGTTAAAAATATTTGACTGTATCTGCGTATCATCAAAACAGTTTTAAAAGACTAGCTGTTATTATAGCACTAGGTTAACTTGACTGTAACAAACAAAACACTTACTAAGTTTTTTTAAATAAATTACGTTTTAAAATGGAGCATACGTCTAGTATTTTTGAAAATTTATATCAACAGAGCATAAACTACACCTTGTTACCAGCTATTGGTTTATTTGACTGTAACAAACAACAGAAAAATGTTTAATGAATGGAGCAATTTTTTTTACTACTTTTTAAAAAAAATTATATCAATGGAGCATCAACTACACCTTGTTACCTGAGCTATTTGTTCATTTGACTGTTACAAACAACAGACAAATGTTAAACGAATGGAGCAATTTTTTTACTAGTATTTTTTAAAATTATATCAACGGAGCATGAACTACACCTTGTTACAGCTGAGTTACAAGTGGCTACAAGGTGAAATATTAGTCCCTATTATATTTTGGCAATGAAATTGATGTTCACACTGACATAGCAAAATGATGCTGTCGAAATTATCGGAAAATTTATTGTTAAAAATCTATGGATAAAGTATCTTTCATCTAGTTATTGTTTGAATTTATTTCTTATCTGTTTCACAAATCTCCTTTGTGGATGTAGGTATCATATTTTTGTTTAAGCAGCTAAGTTAAAACGAAAACAGTTTTTGTATAAGTTTCGACTGAAAAGTTTCAAATGACGGACAAGTCGTTGGTCACCCAGGAATGACCCGGGGAAGTCACATGACACCACAATGGTTATGAATAGATTCTGTCCACGAACATCAATTCTTGTTAGACATTTTATAAATGGAAGATAAACAACTCTGTCTTTCCCCGCACGCAAGACAATGAGCCGATACAGATAGCTTTGTTCTGAATGAAGTTAGAAAGAAAATCTGAAGTAAATACTTTTTCGCGGTAATTTGCAGTTTCATTTTCAAAAATTAGTGTTTCTATAAAAATTCATTATTAGTTATATACATGAGAAGCATCATAAGGCTCAACTTTGCCTCAATAGCTCAGTGGTTAGTGCACTAGGTGTCTTATTTGGCAACCTAGTTCAAATTCAGGCACTCATATGCTTGCCATATATTAGCAGAAAGCTGACTGGCAATTAAAGGTAACGTTCGAAATCAACTAATCAAAACACTGTAAGCTGGTACTAACCTTTGAAGGAACCGGTGAAGGGGACTTGAAGGTCGATACAGGGTCAAGGTTACCGTTAGTCTCCAAGGAGATGCCGTTGTCTTGTTCCTCGTCAACAGAGAAACTGACTTCTTTCTTAGTCTTTCTAGCATACCCATTCTCCATATAACCCTTATCACTACCATACAACATCTTATCTTGTGATCCTCGCGATGAACTTGACCGGTTACTTGACCGGTTACCTTGGATAATCTTCTGTTCATCGTATGATTTAGCATTATATAATCTACTTTTACTGTCTTTTCTTCTTATAATGCAGATAATGACGATTATAATCACAGACAATACGAATGTTACACAAGATATTATGATAGCAATAAGAATATTTTGTCCATTTGACCCATTTTGTCCCTTTGCTGCATCAGGGTCACTGGCAATAAAAAACCTCACATGTAATGTCCCTGTGGTCTGAAGCTGCTCCTTCTCACCATTGTCATTTACAGATATTGTCAAAGTGAATTGTTTCACATCCCCGTTAGAGATACGCTTTGTAAGAAAGATGTGCCCCGTTTTAGGGTCCATGATGAATAGATTATCAGGGTTTCCACTGAGTATGGTGTAGGTAAGGCGCTTATTTTCTTTTTCATCATCATCATAAGCTAGAATACTTGCAATCACAGTTTCGGGTTCGGTGTTATGTGCAACCACAACCGTATTATTATCACCAATTGGGAAGTCAATTACTGGAGCATTATCATTTTTGTCTAGCACGGTCACGTATACTGGTATACTGCTGGTCTGTGGCGTGGTACCATGGTCTGATGCCACAACGTTGAAATGATACGATGCCTTATCCTCCCGATCTAGAACTTTTGTAGTAATGACAGTACCGTCGTCGAGAATGGTGAACGGGAAGGAGGAATACTCTGCTGGAATCATGTAAGATATTTTTCCATTGTCCCCAAGATCTGGATCAGTTGCTGTAACTGTTCCCAAACTTTTACTTATATTTGAATTTTCCATAATAGACATTGCATAACTATCTCCCATAAACTCTGGTGCATTGTCGTTCTCATCTTGAACGTTTATTGTAACTATAGCACTAGTACTTTCAGGCTCTGCCCCATGGTCACGAGCTATTATGGTAAAGATGTATGTATCATTTGTTTCACGATCAAATGGCCGAGCTGCTTTAATAATGCCAGTATTAGATTCAATAGTAAACATAAAGCCACTTTCAAATGGTTTAATTTCATATGTAATTCTTCCATTTGCGCCAATATCACGATCATTTGCGGTAACTCTGACTAAAACAGCTCCTGCATTGTTATTTTCAGTGACATTAGCAGTGTATGAAGATCTTGAGAAAACTGGGGAATGGTCGTTTTCATCCAAAACTTTTACAATGAATGATATATTGGAAGACAAAGAAGGCACGCCCAAGTCACTGCAATTAACTTCAACCTCATACCTATCCAACTGTTCTCTATCAAACACAGCCCCAGTAACGAGACTGAATGTATTCTTGCTGGCTTGCTGCTGCTTAATGATGGTAAAGTTAGGATTCAAACATTCACACTCAACTTCACCATTCAAGTCCTTGTCCTCGTCCGTAACTAACACGAGCGCAACATGCGTGCCAATAATGCGATTTTCACCTACGTTGATATTTTGAGCAGGACTCATTTGTATCTGAGGCCGATTATCGTTTTTGTCTCGGACATTTATTGTGACCTTGACCTGACTTTTCTTCTCAGGTATACCATGGTCCTTTGCTTCAACAAACAATACGAATGGTCCGCTAGCTGAATCAAGTCTCTCTCTGACCATGATTCTACCACTGTCATTTTCAATGTAAAAGTAACGTTTCATAACATCGGTCACTAAACTGGTGAAGTAGTAGGCAAGGCGTGCATTTTCCCCGATGTCTCTGTCTGAAGCAGTGACCTCCACCACCTCCGAATTTGTTTCAATATCTTCATCGATGGTTGCGTTATATTCAGCCTTATCAAAGATGGGACGATTGTCATTGATATCAGTTACATTAATTGTGACAACCAATGTGCCAGTAAATGAAGGATCGCCGCCATCAGATGCTTCGACGTAAAGTTGATATCGATCCCAAGATTCTCGATCGAGACTTAGATTCAGAACGAGGTACAACGCACTTGAACCATCAAGGTTTTCAACTAAGTTTAGGTCATAATTTGTACCAGATGGTGAGAGAACGTATTGTTGAATGGCATTAATTCCGGAGTCCAAGTCAGTTGCTGACGGAAGTATGTAACTGGTTGATATTGGTAAGCCTTCAGGGATGTTCAGTGTTAGATTGTTCTCAGTGAATGTGGGTATGTTATCATTAATGTCTTCAACCGTGACGTCAACACTGATGAATTCCGATACAGTTCCATTATTAGCAAATATAAGTATGCTCATTACACAGTTCTCTTGTTTAGGACATATTACTTCACGGTCAACCTTTGTCTTCAGATAAAAAGACGAATCACTCGAGATATTGAAATAATCTGTGTAGTCGATGGATCCACTAGCGGCTAGAATACTGAACGAAACTGACGCTAAATTTCCATTAAATATTTTGGATTCTGTGAGATTTATTTTTTCTGAAATTCTTCCGAGAAAAACGACGGGTGTAAATTCCTCTTCTGTGACAAAAGACACAGACAAACCTTCAGCGATGGTGACAACTGTCAACAGCACAAGTGCAGGGATAAATCTGCATGAAGCCATTTTGCATGTCACAAGAGATTCAGGCACTTGCAATTTCTCCACTGGCGTCACAAAACAATTCTGTCTATGAACATGCTTAAATCCTTTAAAAGCTTTTCTTAATTCACCGTGCTAAAAAAGTAAAATCCGAATTCTTTAACGAATATCCCACTGTGGTTGTAAATTGTCACTAATACCAATTTGAAGGCCAATGTTAGTTTGTCTCTATAATCCGAGTGCACTTCTTTATTCTTCTTCATTCATGCCCGTCAAACCTGAAATGAGACAAAAAAATATGATCATTGAATGTCTGTCAAGTCATGACGGCAATGATGCTGCTCGCACTCTCTTGTGTCCCTCTGTTTCTAAGCTCAGTGGTTAGCACGCTTGTCGTCTTATCAGGCGACACGGGTTCAAATTCGTAAGGAGGCACTCATATGCCCGCCATTTTTCAGCAGAAAGCTGACTTGCAAATAAACTAAAGGCTATGTTCGGCATTTTTTATACTTGTCAATTAAGAATAACTGATGCTAATATGAAGAACATGGATGCAAATTCTAAGGATCGTCTGATGCCATATATTTTTTATAGACATTGGCAAAAAAAGGGGTTAAGAAATTGGGGCCAAATAAAGCTAAAGGTAAGTAACATGAGTAATACATAGACATAAAGAGCACAGCCAGGGTCAATCTAAGATTTATTTATAAATAGCACAGCCCCTAAACTCAGAAAACTGAGTTTTGAGGATAAATTCATTCAAAAACATTCTGACAGGAAACAGTCGGTTCCACAAACTCGGGTCAATAAATCTCAAGCTTTTTCATGAATCAATCCCAAACTTTAATCCATAATCTTTGACTGACAAAACCTTAACACTTCACCACAATATACATGACCAGCATATCCTAAACAAGATCAACTACCACATATATATTTTCTTCATTAACAAGTACTAAATAGGGGGATAAGCCACGTAATACAATACTTAATCTGTACTTATTTTTTTTTAGAAACTTTTGTTCTGGTTATAAACAAGATAATCCATAATTTAAGCCTTTATGACAAACTTTTTACTTTTATAAGTCAGTCACTAGTTATAGTCCACTAGAACATCGTCAGCAATGACTGAACTTTCAGATCCGACTCATTTCGCCTACGACTATTTTTGGCTAAAATCTTGTTCGTCATCGGATAATAATAAAGTTATAATATGTATCTGTAGTGAGGTGAATCCGCATAATTAGATGAAATCTATGAATCGAGATTTTGTTCGAGATCAATTTATTATCATTTTGTGCATCAAGCATGTTAAATTTGGATGAAGATATTAATTTTGTGCATCACTTCAAAACGAGCAATTTAGAATATATGACCCATCTTCAAACATGTGCATGCTGAATAACTGCCTAAACTTGACAATTGCTATGTTCAATTTTCCATTTAAATACAAATATTTTGCAATCAGATGATAATTGACAAATTTTGAAATTTGTCGGATGAATCAAATCGCAAATTTGATGTCTTTTCTATGTATTTTAAGAGAGTGAATCAAAAAGTTTATAAATAACAATACATGCAATTATATTGTATCAAAACTTTGTTTTGAACCAAAACTTCCAACTGCATGATTTATACAAATGTACAAACAAAGTAAATGTATTTGTCATGATAGGAACACTGGGCAGTCAACAGAACCAAAATGCAGAGTTCAATTCAAATTCTTCAAAACTGTTTTACTTTTCTAAAACTGACTCTTTCATAAGTTGGTCTCAAATTCATGAAAACATAATTATTGTGATAAAAAATATTGCCAAAATTTGTCCAAATCGTTGTTTTCCGCCACACAACTTGAATAGACATATAACAGCGGATATACAAGAGCAATAGATAACAAAGTACCCGAGTTTTATATGTTGAAACAAGCAGTAAATGATCACCATGTACTTGAAGCCGTCAGAATTACCAAATTTACAAGGTTTAAGAGGATATGAAAGGTTGTACTTTTTCTCAGATAGCCCAAGTCCTCCTGCCTAGATTTCCTTATAAAGTGTTTTATTACAGATTTGTCAACTATTTCCACTTTAAAGTGACATTTTATTGCTGGTACTAAACAATATCAAACAGGTAATAAAATGCTGACTCCTAAAATCTCCAAGTTTTTATACCAAGTTTTGTTATACTTTGAGTTTCTTCTATATATGCGGTGTAAGAAATACCTTAAATTGTCAAATAATTGAGCGTTTTTCTGTTGTTTTTTTACACTACTGAAATTGACAGTTTGACAGTTAAAATAATCAACTGAAAGACAATTTTGCACATTATATGTCTTAACATTTTTTTTGCAAATTTCACAAATTTGTGAAATGAATAATGCTAAATTATGAGTAATTTAAAGGAAACAGATATATCAAATTATGTAATTAATAATTGTCAAAAATTGACAAAAAATTGTAGTAAGAAATCAAACACTATAAACGTGTTTTGTGGAAATCACTGACAACTCACCACATATCCATTCTTTATAACAAAAACACAGAAGAATTAATACAATCGGCACTGTAGTCTATGAGCATGTATGTGTTGCCTGTCCAATAACACACATTTATATATTATTATTATTAATTATAAAATAGTGAAATGTTTTTTATAAGAACTAAAGCCAAAAAGCTTATTTTTTCTATTTAAACACCTTTAGTCACTTTAGTCTATCATAATGGAACACAATACGTCATTTATTGATCAAATAGCTGATCTGGCTGACTACCATGCATAAAAGTATCTAAATATTTTATATAAATATATGTATGTATTTTATATGTGTATATAGTTTCATGTTTCTTTGTAACATTTGTTGGAACACTTTGATACATCATACACAGGAAGATAGGATTACTAAACAAAGTTGTTCAGAGGATAGTGACACATACCGGTATATTGTAAACACTCCAAGACGGTCGTGTACCCGTCACAGACTGTACAGATCATATCCACCTATAAGAGTCATCGGAATACCGAACATTTAAAAAAACCTAACAACTCTTAAACATACACTGAACCGGTACTGGTACACTGTTAGTGCTTGCTTTAACGATCACTTACCAGTCGTCAAACCTACCGACGGCAGAGAAATGACAAACCAAACAATAGCGGGACATTTTTTTGGAAAATGTTCAATTCCAATACCAGAGGGCCGCCCCTTTTTAATCCTATCACACACTTGAACAAATGAGGAGAAATAAAACACATGTTGTTTCGATCATTGTTAAAGTTGAACTTAAACATTTGTCATTTCAAATATAATTTGTACCAATTAAAATTCAACTCTCATTTCAATTATTATTCAATGTGGGTGGCAACTTATTAATGTCTATATGATAATGTAATATTTTGCTTAATTGTTAACAAAATCATAAAATTATAAAATTATACCTAAACATCGAGTGCTATACCATATTCCATTCAAAGTCCGAGAGTAACAAATTCCTATGATGATTATGGACTTTTGTGTTGAGCTGAATTTGTGGTAGCAATTAGCGCAACCCCCTACCAGGCCTTTTTCATAACCCTTCACTCTATGGCATTATCAAAACAGCAGTCCCTTAATTGACTGTATTTGTAAATATTTGATAATGGATGGTTTATCAGACAGATTTAAAATCACCATAAAGGACTAAGCCGGTAACGAGGTAACGAGCCGATGCCAGACGACGATACCTTAAAGTCGCAATAAGCTTGTTAGGATAATCGGAAGCTGAATTACCCACAATGCCCTGAACTTCCTTCGTATATAATTCGCCATTTAACCACAAAAAAACATAGTCTTGAATGTATTCCCAAATTTGATTTTACATCCAATAAAAACAACTTCTTACTTTATCATAACTTCACGAGAAAAACCAGTTACCTATTCTCAAATGTATTCCTAAATTTGATTTTGAAATCTAACAAAAACAACTTAAAACACTTTCAACTTCACCCGGAAAAACACAGTCTCAAATGTATTTCTAAATTTGATTTTACATCAAATAAAAAAACATTTCTCGAATGTACTTCTAAATAAACACAACAGATGACATGAAATAAAACCAGTGATTTGAGTTAAAATATCTGAAATTTACAAAGCAAATCACTTCTCAACAAAAATGTGGTATTCCATGATAATTCCCAAAAGGGTTGGAAATTTAAAAACTTACCGTACCTTTGAAGACTGTAACAGAATAAACAGAAACAGTGACTGTATTTTAATTCCTCTCTGAATCTCTGAGTAAAAACTTCCAGGAAGCTTTACTGCCAAGGAACACTGAGTCCATTAAATAAACAAGGAACTGAGAGAAAATTTATCTTATATAAGCACAGACAATTTGTTCAACCCGGTGTAATATTCTGAGCCAGGCATAATAAATTTTACAACTTTTTTATTCCAGTCTTTCACTTCTTCTAATGATCAGAATTTCAAGACGTCAAACAAAATATCTTTAACTGCCAGTTATCCAATGAAAATAACTGAAGAGTTATGACTGTGGTCTACTGTTTTAAACTAATTAAATTTTATTTGAGACCTCCAGTATGTGTAACTGTCAAATACAACATGAACAACCTCTGATACCTGCCAAGAAAGTATTTCAGCAGGGGTAAAAAATGTGGGCCCTAAAGATCCCTAGATGCTTATCAACGGTTATCTGAACATCTGAACAGTTTGAGGTTTGACACAATTAAACATGAGATACAAATCAATTATTTACGTTTTAATTGTCCAAAGTGTTTAAAAATCATCCATAGTGTGGCAGAAATATTTAGATATTAACAGATATGATTTTAATCAGACATTTCTATTGTTCAAAGCAATAAATAAGTATATCTAACATGTAAGGTACATGCATATTCACAGCAAATCAATTATGTCAAAAATTATCTAATTGCAATAAAAACTTAATTGGTAACGTGCAGTTTAACAAACTTAAAATCAACTGTACATGAATGGTAGTGTTTTACGCCATTTTGATATATTTTACAACATTTAAGATGATTATCAGAATATTAGCTTTTGACAAAAATTTATCCCCTCCATCTAAATATACAATAAGTCATGTCACGTTAGCTTGATTTTTTGGAACAATATGCAAAACTGTAAAACTAATCTAAATGAAAATCTTGGCATAAGATTTTAATATATACTTTATATCAAGGGGGTATAAAGCCGGCTCAAAGTTTACATGTTACTAATTTTATACAGAAGAACATGTTGCGTGAATAGTCAGTTATAATTAAATAAATAATGAGTAAAATAACTAATACAAGATTATGGGTAAAAAAATATGAGATTCATGAAATATAAAATGTTCCTACATCACTGACTGACAACTTCATTAAATTTTAATAAAAACATGTTTTAATCAATGGCAAAGTTTAACCCTCTGTATGAATATAAATTACTAGTATTTTATATCATATTTTTCTCAAGTAAGAATTATAATTAACATAAATTGTAATGGTAAACATAGTATTAACTATAAGATACATGTATATTCAATATCATGTACCTTAATGCGATAAAACATAATTAAACAAAAAGAAAACATATTAATTCTCTTTGTATTCATAATTTTCAAATTTCTGATTTTTTAACCATATTTTTGAAAATGTCAGTTTCACTCTTGATAATGTTACAGTTTACTAGAATGGAAAAAAGCATTTAAGTTCACAATGTTATTCCCATTAGTTCTTGTTGAATTCTTGTGTTTTTTACCATCCATAAAACACACTGAATGACTTTTTACTTTCAACTTTAAACTTCTTCCCTAACCTTTCATCTTCCTGCTAATGCTGTTTACAAAATATTTCAGAAATGCTCCGTTTAAGTCTGTCATGCAATTAAACTTAAACAGCAGAAAAGTTGTTGGCAGAAAATTACCTGGCAGAAGCCTTAATTCCAGTCGCTTGCACAAGGTATATACACAAATAGCACAACCACACATTGAGGTGTGAAAGCAATAATGATAGTATTTGCTAAGGCATCAACATACCGCCCCTGCCTGGGAAGAGAATAAAAAGATCTATTACCAAAATTAAACTCCTTTAACACTGATGGACAATAGCTTCACACCGAGACCCATCATGGTCACTGTCTGAAACCACATTTTATCCCTTTTCTAACTACCCTAATTACAGACTAGCGTCCCACGTTTACATAATACAAATCTCCAAAATCAGAAAATCGTTCAAGGTACATTTCACTCGAAAATTTTACTTACCAGCGCAAGCATTGTCAAGTGGTTAATTAAATCCAAGTATTTCGATTCACTTTTCCGTGTAACAAAAAGTCTCCATTTTAAATGACCCCTAGAAAGTGATTGTACAATGGTCATTTATATTGTCCCCATTTTAATTACGCTGTCCATCACATAAGCCTCCCTCTTTCAGTTGGTCATACCTTGTATACCCCACTCTCAAAGTTGTAATGGCTCGTCTAATTTAAACTTTCCCCTCAGGTGAATTTTCAAACATCAGTAATGTGTACACAGCGTATAGTCAGAGTTTACAAATTTAAGCTAAGTCAAATAATAGTAAAATCGTCAAACCATCTCTCTTTAAAGTTCCCTTACCCTACAATTTATTTTCAATCTCCATAAAAGTACGAAAACCATAAAAGAAAGAAAACCTCGAAAAAAAACACAGTAAACAAATATAATCACGCGCACGAACAGAGGAACAGAGTCTCACATCCAAAGGTTCACGAGCAAATTAAACCTACGCTAGTAAAACAACTCTCTAAATTGGAGTACATAAAGTCCTAGGTAAACTTTGGCCTTATTAAATAAGCATTATAGAAATCAAACTACTTTTCCATAAGTCCGTCTTAATCTGATTTATCCGTGATCAGATTTAATACTTACGATATGATATCTTACTCCAATTGTCGATTTTATTTGCCAACCACCAACGTGGTAGTCACCTGAACATAATTAATAACTTTGCAAATTTGTTCACCTATGATAAGGTTCTGAAAAACCTTTAGAAATGTCCATATGTTACACACATCAATTTAATGGTAACTTTGACTCTCTGTGAGTTATACATGTTAGTGTTAATTTCACAGACTAAGGTGATCAAGATAAGTAAATCCATACACCTTAAAAATCAGTCATGATATTTGTTAATTGAGATAATAGTAAGTAATGGCTGATACAGAGAAAGTGCCGACTCAAGTAATTATATGCATGTAAAGTTTAGTCACCAGTCGTAAATTCAGGTTGCCGGCAATCATTATGGTCAAAATCTATAAAAAAAATTCTCTTTTCTGATTTTCTTGAACATGAAACAATTAGTCAATATTATTACAATGACAAAGTACAAATTTCATTATTAATGATTTTTATTTTGATATTGCAAAAAAATCCATTCTTACCATAATAAGTAAAACTCTTCAGCACTTTTGTTTTTGAAATACCATTTTTAAGAACAATTTTACATACCATAGATACAAATTATGTATTTGTTTATTAAATTAATTAAGCAAATGTATCCATATTGAAACACACAAATTATGGTACAATAAATTTTACAATAAAATGTAGAATTATATTTGGTAACAATTTGAAAACCAACCATGAGTCAAAATTCCTTTCACAAGATTGCAAGAATACAAGGCCAGCTGTGAAAATTATAGTCCTGTAGTGTTTGCTGCTTCCCACTTCAATCTTGATACACAATAAATAATCCGGTATGAACAATTGTTACAATAAGCTGTGGTTCCTGGCATTTCAAGTGGAATCGAGAACCAGCTATGTAACAATGCGAACACCACAGTGCAGCGAATTCGCCTTCCAGGGACCCCAATAATTCTCTCGTGCAATTTTTACAAGTGTGAAAGCCTTTTATAACCATATGACCACTCAAGGGTAATAAATTATTGATATTCAATGTAAATCAGCCCTGTTAGCTGCACCGTCATCGTCAACGTAATTTTTCACTTGCACACTGAGTGTCACGCTTACAGCCATGGATTTCTGATTAAATAAATGATGCCAAATAATACAACTCACAACAGACGTTGCAAACAACTTCAACTACCAGAGCATACTTAAACTATTATAACAACAGCCAAGGAGTAAGGGGGGACGTGCTTTGTGGCCATTTTTCACACATATTATAGCTTGTCACAGGTGCGATAAATTATAAAATCAACCGGCCAGAAGAGAAGATATTTCACTATTCAGCTTCTTACACACCACAATAAGCACATTTATCATTAAATCGGCATAAGATATTAAATAAATCGTAGGCATTCAAAAGGAAAAGTTACAATTGCAATGCATCCCCTATCGTAAACTTAAACTAGCGAACAAAATTAAATTTGCACCTGTGAGAAAGAAACCCATTCAACTTTTCATCTTCCTCAAATATTTCACGCTAATAACAAAATTTCAAGTTTCATATCGAGCTGTAAGACGTAATGTTGCTTGATTAATTATAACAACAAATTTATTACAAATGTCAAGATAACGTACTAATGTGCTTACGAAACCTCATCAGAACAGTAATATGATATAAATGAGTTCCTTTCAATGCAAATATCTCATAAATTAAGATATTTAAGTACCTATTTGAGCTTATTTATAAATTATATTTTAATTCTGTCGCTTTTCTGACTGCAGTGAATAATAGCTAAAAGTTGTTTTGTTTTTTCAACCTGGTGAGTCTGTATAGACTGTATTTTGTCAGTTAAGTTAATAGAATGAACAGTTACATTATAATGAACATTCTGATTCGGAAAGACACCATTTAAAGCTTGTATACATACTGGATAGGAAGTGAATTATAAATGGTACAGAGCCATTGAGCAACGACACTGTCTAGAATGAAATGTTTAATATGTTTAAAGACGCACATATTTCTTAAAACAGCTAGACCCCACACATTTCAGATTAAATGAATGGTATTAAACAGAACAGAACTGACAATGCTGCATAAACGGCACATTTCAGTGATTATGCTAAGGGTGACTTTAACCAAAGAACAAGTAAGTTGTAAGAAACGCCTTTATTTAACGAGACTGACACATTCGGTTTCCCGATCTTCCATGTGGGCCTCAAAACAAGAATGGAAGACACTCAGAAAAAAGTTTATTAATGATGTGTGGCCGCAATTGTTGTTCCAGCGGTCAAGGAATTCTCAGTAGTACTATAATGACACGCAAGTTTATGAAGATATCGGAATCTAGCAACACCATCAGGCACTATCCGACAGATACGGCAAATTGCTTGTGTCCACTAACATTTATTAGCAAATAACCAATCATATTCCGCTGATAGTTATCTTGACCGACCATCAAAATTACCCAGAATGCAGATGATTGTTTTTCTATAATATCAATACAACTATAATGCCAGACCCTTTCATTATGCTCTTAAAGGGATTTGTCAATGTCCCCTAAAATGCCACAGACATTATCATGCCGTCCCAGAATTCCTCGAAATGATCCCATTTCCAATACATGACCTCTCTCCCCGCAAAACACACAAATAAATTTCTCAGCATTTGATGCTAGGTCAATATAGCTGTGAAGGTTTTGCGCTTGCCATCCCTCTGACCGATTGTTAATTCAATCGTAAATAGAGTGCATTATCTAGAACCGGGCAGTTGAAATAAATGACAATTAATTAATACTATCTCAAGACTCATGCTCAGTCAATATTTGCACAAACCTTTTATATTATGACCATATAAGGAAATGTGTAGTTCCAGAGTGACCTTGGTAAAGTCAGTAACAAATTCACTTGCCCATCTAAAAACTGGAAAATCATAATCAAAGTCAATCTCTGAATACTGAATACTTAAGGTGAAAAACATTAATTAATATGACTTTTTTGTAACAATAATTATAATTAGACCAATTGATACTGAGACATGAATACTTGTACCTAAAGTACATATATGTGATAAAAACATTTTAATATTTTACAATACTTCAAAATACCTTCAAAATTGCAAAATATCCGAAGTTTTGCAACAATATATCAAAATTCCTAAATGATGCATTGCAACTTCATAGCTGTGTCACTGTTTTCGTTATTTTAAATGCAAAAAGCATGAACATTGGTACAAGTAATTTTCGAATTACTGAATTAAATCAGCATTTCTTAAATCCCTAATTAAATTTTAATCACCAAACAAGGGTAGCGAATATTTTGAGCACCAAGCACCATTATCCTCCACATTCACATTCATTTGAACATCAGGTGACGATGGACGTTACTTTCAACTTGCGGTGATTAATTTTATTTCTAGTCACAGGAAAAAAATTGACACGTATTCAATGCTCCAATGCTCGCCATAGGCTGTCCGAAAGATTTGTTAACCCAAACACAAAAATTTGATACTTTTATGAAAGACAAATTCGGAACAAGAATACATTTTTTTCATTGAGGTAAGTGACCATAGTGATAATGCATCGAATCTTATCGGAGTCTTTATCATTGTCCAGCTGAGCGTAAGTAGTGTTTGGATTAGGCGTGAGTTAAGGTGATACATACGACCATCAATCAATCAATCCCATCATTCAATTTTTTCATCCATTTTGTTGTCTGCATTTTTTTCGGTTTTTTTTTTTTTACTTTTTTCAGTTTTTATTTCCTTTTAGTGTAATTAGTTAAAATTTGTGCATAATATTTCTCCGACAAAAGTGGTAAAAATTATTTCACAGACGACCACAAAACATCTTTTGTCAAACTTTCACGAGACATGTCATGGTGAAACCACCAATGAACACGATGTGTTACACTTAAAATGCTCTTCAATACATCTTTTTCAAAATGGTAGAAGGACGCAATCAATTATTTATACTTTTTACACGCTAACATACACATCTAATACCAAGTAATATATCATTTTAATAAACTTATGCGCTGCTTGTCACAATAATTTTCATAAAATGTATGTTTTACATTAAAATTCCTGATTTCAAGGAAATAGTGAGTTTGTACTGAAATTAACTGAAATGTTACCATGGCAACATAGTACTTTTGTGACTTAAACAAAGTAAAACATGACATTTTGGTTGAGTTAAAATATCCAAGAGTTATTGAAAATTTAAAGCGAAATATCACTTCTAGGTATCAATTTAACCTTTAAAAGTTTGACCTTTCTGATCAAAATTACTAAGAATAAAGTGAAAACGTAGCAAATGTCTTATCCGTAATTAATAATTAAAAACTGTTAAATTCCAATTCAAAGTATAATTGTTGTAATGTATGCAAAAATGAAATACTCACTTAAGTCTCATAAAAGTGTCAAAATCTCACATTTAAATCCTTCCTCAAATATTATGTAACAACATATTCCAATAAAAATTTTCCTCGGTGATTAAAATATTACACGATATTAAACTATGATAGTCATTTTTATTTCTGAAAAATTGTTAATGTTACTGTTAAAGTGGTATAATGTCCCACTCCCCTTCCCTAAAATCACAGAATGGTAGCCATTAACATTAAATGGTAGCCCATTGACAGGGCTTTATCAGCGCAAATAGTCCATATCAGCACCACTTGAGACTTCATAAAATATGCTACCAATAAATGGTTAGATGTAAGGGACTTCACACATATATATTGGACCCTATATAAATTCAAACTAGATCAGTAAACGACAGTAAATCTGACGATACACTGACAGTAAATCTGACGATAAACTGCCGATAAACTAGATAAACTATCATAGTCCTCTATTTACAGAATTTATCAAAGACAAGAACAACCTCTTAGAGCTCTTCAAATGAAGGCTAGAAAATCTCCATGGATTAAAACTCTTCAAAAGGAGGCTAGAAAATCTCCAAGGATTCAAATTTAAATGTATTATCTGTACTAACCTTAAAATGTTCTGGAAAAAATAACATTTTATTTAATAAGCACATTAAGTAATCAATATTAAAAGTTTGAGAATGTAAAAAAAAACTTACATGAAAATTCAATCAATTTTAATCCAATGTTTTAACAAAATGGCGAAGACATTTAATGCCGGCTGACTGGCTGAAAGGCAAGATCTTCATGAATGCTGAGCTGTAACTTTCATCTAACCTCAATAATACCGAATCAGTCATGTGGACAAACATTATATGCCTCCAAAAAGACAACCATCAAGTCTTTGACAGGAAGAAACAACATAGACGGACAAAATTACTATGTCTGCACTGGTGTTTTCAAACATTGTCAATCTTTATAAAAACTTCTGTCTGGTGTTGGTTCACAATTTCTGTGTATTACCCAATGACTTTGAATATTTCTATACCAAGATGGTGCATGATAATTCACAAATTATTGGTTGTATTACACCCATAGACAACCGCCAAACACAATCCAATTTGAATCACTGATGATGTCACCTTTATCTGTCAGTCATCTTGTCAAAGGTGCTACGGCGAATCATACAATTACCGTCAATTATGGCCAATTATGATGAAATGAAAAGTTTGAATTCGGTCATTTGAATGTACATGTATTAGTATTAAGGTCCCCAGTCCACACTATATAGCTCTACATTACTATGCAAAAACTTGCTGTTGGTAACTAAATTCCCAGGTATTTAAATTTTATGTCACAATGACTTTCAATTTTAATTTAACATTTATTCTGAAGTATTTGTCCACTAAAGATACAAGCTCATGTAACTGGTACATAAGACAATCATAACTAAAGCTTGACATTCACTGAATGAGGTGACTTTGAATCCTTGGAGACTTTTCTAGCCTCCATTTGGAGAGTTTTAATCCATGGAGATTATTCAGCCTCCTTTTGAAGATCTCTAAAAGGTTGTTCTTGTTGATATATTGACCCAAGCACATCTCTAGGATATGAAACAACTTAGACTGTAACTGTCAATTCAATTTGTCATAATAATGATGGAACTTTCCCATTTAGTTAGCTCAGGTACACTCAGTTAAACTTTGATAAACATATTTTACCTCACGGATGATATAATGTTTACAACCGTTATCATTTAACTTTGAATGGACTGTACAATACTATATCATCTTTCAGGGGAGGTCTCCCTCACATTGATACAGCAAACAATAAATCAGAAAGAAGTTGACAAAAAATAGTTAAAAATCAATTTTTTAGGCTAAATTCCATCCTGACACTTGTCTATCAAAATGACAAGATTTTAATGCTAAATTATAACTAAATATATGTCAAATGACCTTCAAAAGTTTTCGAAGGGAGCAGCCATTTATCAATGTCTGAATATAATAATTACTCCCCATTTCCAAGATTCATCCAATTTACCAAACTGAAAGGAATCAATTTAGAAAGCCGACTAAACCTGCTCATTAGCAGCTCCCTATTTTATCCCACAATGCATTGGTCCACCCTCTTCCTGTGTAACTGACCATTGTCCAGCGGTCAGTAATGATAGGTCGAATGGTTCCGTACTCTGATGTGTAACCCTTTAACAGAGACAAACTTCAACTTGATTTATAGTTTTGTCAACATTTTTGATATTTGCAATTTTTATTGTACTACTGTTATTTTTAATGCCAAGCCCATTTCTTACTTGTCAATTTCTTAATCTGCAACATCGAGGACATTTCATTTGATACTTTATTGCCTTTTTATGAATATTATTTTCATGATGTTTTAACATCATATTTTATTGTTTTGCAAACTTTAGCTCCGAGGTGAAACACACAACTGAAGATAAAATGATTTGCAAAAAAAACCATATAAAAATACATCTTAACTTGAATCTCAATACAGTCATATAAATGATCCCGTCATGTTAACGCTATCATTCAAATCTTCAGAATGATTTCCAATTTCTTCAATTCTAAATTGACCTAGAGACTAGAGTGAGCATCCACCTTGTAAGGGCACACATACTATATTTACACTGACAAATCCTCAAAAGTCACTTTGATCAAAAAAATTAAAACATTAGATCATGCACACAAATTTGAGGTACAGAATTAAGTATATCAGAATGAGTATGACACATCACTGTTGAAAAAGAAATAACATGAATATTTTATGTTCATCATAACACTATAAAAATATTTTCCCAAAGTTTCTCAAACCTCAAAATAAAACGATCCTGAAAATGTTGAATAGAAAGTCCAAAATACCTTTAATAATATTCACAAAGTCAAGTTTTTAACGTTTTAATGGAGTGAAACTGAAATTTAATGTAAATCTATCCTTTGAACGTAAACTGACCCAGCTTTACATAGCCCTTGTCCATCCTTCATTAATATTCACGATCACATGTCCGGATTGAATTAATATTGCGATCAGCATGCAAGAATGTGACAGTTAACTAATGTTGGAATATTATCACCTTAAGTCCACAGTCACTTCTATAATGATTGTGCATACTTAAAACTTCATTAGTGCCATTAACATTTTTTTGCAGTTGAATTCCCAGACTTAACAATGTCATACTAATTAAGATGTCCCTCATGAAAATCGTTTGAATACTTTTTTATCTATAACACATCCTCATCAAAATGATTCAAATACTTTCCTATAAATACTTTTTATACAAATATATATGCATACAGAAACAAACCTGGATAAAGTAATCACTTGCCTGAGTAATGGTCAAGAAAGAAAGTTTTTCAAACAAATCAAATCATTCTACAAAGTATGATTTAATTTCTTTTTAAAAGTCCAAATTTACAACAAAATTGAATTTCATCTTCATTTCCACATATTTCATAACACAGGCTACAACTTAAAAAGATTTCTTTCAAAATAAAAATTACATTAAGTATTACCTGTATGATTAACCTTTCCATATGTTTAATTATTTAAATTTATTTTATGATTAAAATAAACATTGAACGAATAATATATTTCAAATGATTCAGTGTCCACTTACCTACCACACAATATATGCACACAGAAATTCCTCAAGATAAATAATTAATACTCCTGGTCAAAAATCCTTACTATAAAACTACCCTGTCCTTGCACTATGAATTGATTTATGTTTGTGACAGAGAAATAAAATAAATTTTTCAGCCACTGTTAGGATCAACCCCCTTTTCACCAAGCTTTATGTGAAAATCCCTTTAATGTACATTTAATTCCCTTTTCCTTTTATCACAGCAACTGGCTCCCTTTTTCATTGCCCTCCCCTTTTCAACCAATTACAACCATTTCACACAGACGTGTCAAAGACCAGAATCAACAATGGTACCTGACCAAACTTTAACATAAACCCAGAATAATGGATTTTGCACATACTGTGTCAAGATAAACAGATTGTAGAAAAGACAAATGGTGTTGCATTATTGCGCAATAGTGATGAATTTCACGCCAGTAGCGTTTAGCCCTAACCAAACAACCAATAGTGTACAATTATTTATTCTTCAGAAGTAGAACTGTCCCTTTTGTAAACAATAATCCCTTTAACACTTTCTTAATAGCCTTAATTTTAAGGTATTTCTAAAAAGTAGACAAAAATTTGACTACTTGGGGAATTATCTCCCTTTTGTGTCCTATCATAAACAAATCCACAGACTTTTAAAGTTGCCAAGCTTCTATGAAAAATATCATTTTAGTCAAAGCAATAATTAGTAATACATAAACACAGAAATCTCCACAAATTATGTTTATAAAGTTCAAAACCTGCAGAATGGGTTGAATTGAGCGACAAATGGAGGCTGACAAAACAAGCTGACTATACTTTATCTATCAAAGTAAATGTTTCACTTTTATCGTAAAATTAAGTATAAATTAATGAACAAGTTTGTACACACAAGTTCGGACAGACTCTTCACTCTGAAACTGACACATTAACCAACTTATTCATGTTGCCTATAATAGCCTTATAAGGTAATGTTATTGCTAATAAAACTGATTTGAAACGTAGGAAAGTCGCAACTCAGTTTATATCGGTAGTACAAAAATAACAGTAAAACATGTATATCGTTTGATCAGCCTTAATGTCTAAATTGCACATATATCTCCATGTCATGGACATTAATTTAATAATAATAAAAAAAAAACATAAAAATTGATAAAAATTCAGCCATGGGGCAAAGATTGAAAAATCCAGAGCTTGATAAATTTGCAAATGGCCAACTGACAAGTTGGATAAAAACCTGCCAGATCAAAAATATAATTTTTACAATCAACAAAGAAACAAAAATAATTCAGTCTGTTGCTATACAAGCAGACTGGCTCTCATTAACATATGCTAGACTTTCATAAAGAACTTGATAATTGACAATTATGATGAAACTAATAGTTTATATTTCCAACTTATATTAATCACTCTGGACACCTCATTTCTGAATTTATCCATCGCTATGAGAGTATGAGAGAGAATCCATGCAGTTTGTCCTTTCTGACTATGACAGTAATTTCTCGCAAGGGATAGATATACCATATTTGGTATGACACCGTCTGGGATCGAACCAGGGATTTTATTAAATTCAATAACTACAGAATATTGTGTTTAAATTCATGAGAACAAAATTACTAATCATAATTAACATTTTTGCAACTTCAGTGGATTTAATCTAAACGAAATGGTTATGAATAATGCCTGTTATATCTAGATAGGCTAACTGATTTACTTAGCTTAAGATATATTTGTCATACATACTTCACCATTAGACTAGCGTACAAATTGCCGTGACAGACGTCGCATACTTTTATGCACACCATTTATGTTATGTCAGTGTCTAATTATATGAACAAAGGGTTACGATCTTTGACATGAAAAAGTTACGTTTTTTTACTTTAGTATGATAAGAAGGCACAGAGTGGTCCACTGGGATGGTGTCAGATATCTTTATCACCATTTTCACGCTGACAACTGCTAAATGTCAAGAACAACATGTAACTAACAAGCTAAGTATTTGCATAATCATAAGGTCAATGAAGAGCCGTATGTTTGTACTAGGTCTATACCAAAAACTTGATGAAAGATGCAAAAACAAGACAAGAGTCGTCACCGAGGAATCTCAACAGATCTAGACCGACATGACATTGTCGCTATGACGATAATGAACTATTTCTATTGCTGGGCAAGTAGCAATGTTAAGTTCTTTACATAGTACCAAACAAATGCTTTAAAGGTACCAAGTATAAATATCATAAGCTTCATAAGGTCAGGTAACTATGAAGTGCTGGTGTGAAGTATATGACAAACTAATAATGTGCTCGTTCAATACACAACCATCCTTTCAATGTCCGACAAACCTAATTATTAATAACATTAACTTTTTCTAACTTATTTTCTTTTATTGACTCAAAAGCAAGACAACTTCCACAATTCCGAATCGCTCAACTTCCTGGGTAACTTAATCTAGTACTGTGAAGCGATGAAAAATTTCAAAATCTACGGTTGAATCCTGCTTACCTTAAATACTCGAAAAAACCCAACCAGGTCTGTGAGATACCCTACCACTTATCCACTTTTTTAGTCTATAGTCAGAAATAGAGGAAGACATTCACCTCAGGTATTATCTGAACAGTATATGAACAAATGAGGATATCATGGTGGTCACATAGAATGAAATATAAGAGAATACCGAAACAAACAAATATAATTCTAAAGGGTCAAATACAGTATGGTGCGTATCAGACCTATTATTGTCTGTGACTATTTTTATCTCTTTTTACAACCATTGGGTGCATTTTAGGAATCTCATTGGAACAAAAGACGCTCACTTAATGTGTTGACAGGAAAAAAATCCAACAAAATATAAACAAAAGTGAATTATTAAGCCAAACAAAGTCAATGCATACCACTTATCAACCTTTAAACATATGCAACTTGAAACCTTATTTTTTTAAGTAATAACAATAGGAAAGTTTAACACAATGGACATGACTGTGACAATATGTTCATTACATGTTTGACTAAACATCTTAAAATAAAAAGTTTCGAATATAATGGAACTTTTACATAGTGAAGAAATGAAAATTTAGTGTTTAAACTTTTTAAACGTTGCGTGGTATAATAGTTGTTATATTAATTCTTTGTAAAACATTTATTTTTTCTTGGTATTATTCAATAAGTTACATCATGTACTTTCCGAACATCATTATCTTTTGATCATTGTCAAATCTAGACAATGAGTGCTCAACAGGAAATGACCGCTCAATATTAATCTATAGTGTGACATCTTTATAATTGCTTATCACCTCAGTTATTATTATTGTTTATTGTTTCTTTCCTGATTTCGATAGTTTTACTTTCAAACAATGATATGTGTTAATTACTTAATATGACATTATCTGTTACATCCTTCCTTAAACAGACAGGTTATCATATCACTTATCTTATCATTCCTGTCTATTATCTGTCACGATCTATAGGGTACCTATATAAGAATACATGTTCATATCACACATTAAGAATCAATCAGTCAGTTGTAAGATACGTTTAACTTAACTTTAAAGGAACTGTCTATGTGACATTCGTTGTACTCAGTGTACTTACTTTGTGTAAATGCTAGGACTTTGTGAAATTACTTGACTAAGCTAACTTTGTGACTTACTTATTATTATTTAAGATATTTGCTTACGGAAATACATGTTAAAGGAACTGGTAACTAATTATAATAAATAGTATTCATTAAAAGGATTTACTGGCTTTAGTTGTGATTAAGCTCCACTACCTTACGTGCAGAGAATGGATCGATGCTGTGGCCATTGTTGTTACATTACCGCATGCGAACGACATAATGCGGGGTGTAATAGTCTATGAGATAATCTTTAAGAATAATCGAGTGTTGGCTGGTTTCAACAAAAAGTGAAATTTTCACCATGATCATGATATTCACAGTCTACCAAGTATGCCTAAACTTTAGCACATAAGATCATATTAAGCATTTCATTAAAACCATGTTTTTTTATTTATTTTTTGGTTTTTCATATCTATTTTTTAATGTGATAAATCTTAGCTCTATTCTATTCATCTTAATAAACGGTAACAGTTTACTTCAATGAAGCATAAATATATACTTCATATGAATCAACATGCTGCAGTACATAATGCCCAACAAAACACACATAGCCTGCTTTCCTGTGATTTCGTGATCATAAGACTTGTTTTTGGAGAATGCTCAATTGTTTGTTGATTCATATACATTTTTCTACGATGAAACTTATGCCTGAACCCCTGTCAACAAGTTAAATAAAAAAACATGATGAGAAATAATCGTATTTTCCAAGTAGCAGCCATCTTACAGAGTGGACTCCAACTCTTCAATCAGAAGACAAGTTTCCTAAAGATTCGTGAATTCTGATTGGCTGGTCAGTAAAAATCATTCTGGAACTCTGTTTTTATGGGTTCACAGCGGAATTCCATTGGGGTTTTTTCTAGCATGGGTATTCACAAAATGGTGGCTGTGTGATGATTCTGACGCATACAAATGATGAAATTATAGACATGGGGTCATCTGCTTCTCTGTCTAACTGAATTTTAGGGGTATTTTATATATTTTCCATTAAAATTTATTTTTAAGAGTGGCACGCTCAAAATATTTGTAGAAAATCATTTTTTGAACTTCTTCAATCATTTGTCAATAATTTTGGACCTGCATGTTTAGCAGAAATATGTCAAACAGGGTTCACGAAACCATAGGAATTCACGAAATTATAGGAAAGAAGGATAATATGTAAGTTTCTAAACACATTTATATGATTTTTTTCTGAATCTCAAAAATTGTATAATGTTATACACTCTCATAATAATGAAAAGTATTTATATTTATTACCTCCCTTGATTATTAGTAAATTTTATAATCATGTACAGTAAATTAAGATTCATTTCTTTAAATCACATGATTAATCATTATAATGGTGATCATGCTTCATAAAAAAAAGAGTCAAATTAATCATTTAGTAATAATTGGTGATAACCAAAACACAAAAGAAAACAGGAACATAGATTTTACTACATCTCAGCTTCATAAAAAGTCGAGGTTTTTAAGTGAAATGCTTTTTTTAAATGATTGTTATAATGAGTGGACTATTTTTGTGTGGGCAAAATATTTATGATTTGATGTACATATACCATAAGAAACAGTTACAACAATTTACTATTTAATTTAATGAGATTATATTATCAAAAACGTTTAGCAAAGGATCAGCCAAGGATAATCCTTTGTTTAGAAGAATAGAATCATTATTTAAGGGAGATAATCCTCTCCATTAATCTTGTATAACCAGGGAACAGCTGAGAAACTGCATTGTTTAATGGGATTATAATATATTACAATATAATAATGTGTCATATATATTATGAAATAATCATGTAGCTAATAAAAGACTATGATATCATCATAAAACATTAAAGGGATTATATTGTTATGTTGATACAGGGACAGACAACTCTTGAATTCTAGAATGTATGTACAAGAAGAACATTGCTGCGAACATCCAAAAGCACCACAATGTATAATTGGTTGTGAGCTTTCGTTAATTATATTCCCTTGAAGCTGAAGGTATTTTTAAATATTTTAATCAAATTCTTCCTCTGTAGAGTAATATTAGCTGATATTAAAGTGTATAGAGCTATATTCTAGCGGTCATTTAATGTCAAAATAATTACTTTTATCGTTTTTAGTATGATACTAGACTACCTTAATTACAAATTAAAACTTTGGATGGGTTCTGTGTACTTGGATTCAATTGTCGAAAAATAGACGACTCTTATAATTTCATAGGGTGTTCAAGAACACTTTCGTATGAAAATGGACAGTTTGCATGTCCAATAAATCTCAGAGAGAGTTTCTGTTAAAACTGAAGCGAAAAATGATCTAATGGATATGAAAGCATAATTGTTTTTCAGTTTTTTAAACTTTAAAAAAAATATTGTCCGATATAGCTCTATACACTTTAATAAGCCACCATCGAAATACCATAATAATTGTATGTGTTTGTCAGTTGGGTACCGTTGATATTTAAAATATGTGCTAGTACCACCATCATGGTTTAAATAGCGCATATTTTAAATATCAACGGTACCTGATGGATATTCAAAATATGTGCCGGTTCACTGAGTCGTATTGGTAAGAATGATATAAAATTTAAGTGTCAGGTTAATTGAGTTGTATCATCAGGTAGTTGAAGCACTCCCTACAGTACCATACATAATGTCAGCATCATTATAAGCCTTTGTGATCTTTGTACGTCTCCTTTTATTCAAGATGGGTTGCTATTTTCATCGATATTCGGATCAATAGTATTTTGTAAATAATTCACTGGATCTGATTATATGGCTGTCTTGTCATCAGTATGGTAACAGTTGTAGGCCTATCAGTTAACTTTAATCTTATGTTTTTTATTACATGAGAACTTCGTGGAAGTGATCATTAAGTCAATATTATAACCTGGTGACTGTGTGATCCTGGTTCTGTGTGATCCTCGCTCTGAGTAGAGCTAGAGGAAAATTTAGCTAAAATATACAGACTTAAGTAATATGTTTATTAATAATTCTGGTCTAATTAGGCCGGATGGACATTGGCTGATTAGTCCAAATATTTTTTTTTTTTTTTATGAAATATGCATAATGGCACAATTCAACTTTCGGTGTTTCACAGGATGTATCAGGCACCGGGGACACATAGGAAACACATCAAATCTCCTAAGGCATCTGAATAATTTGTGACCAAGGTATTTAAAAAAAGGGACATAATATTCATATAAAAACAGATTCATTTTTAATTATGATCAATTATAAATGCAATTAACAGACAGGGCAGGTGTATATATGTTTAAAACATGCGCTAGTTTTAAAATTAGTATATAGATGACAATTTGTGTTAAAATCTAATGATAAAATATATCAAAATTAAAAATCACCAACCAATCAAAATTACATATTTTATTAATGCAATAATATCTTTATACACTTAAAACGTTAATTAAAGTCCCTATCATTGACAGCTTTATCTCGTTATCACGCGCTACATCGCGATACATCGGGACTATAATTACATTTCACACTTTCATACGTTCTATAATATATAACATCATTTTCTGCTCTAGTGGTGGGCAAAAAAACCTGCCAAGATTGAGATATTAAACAAACTTCACTGTATGAATTAGACATAAACTTTTAGTACATTAAGATATTTGAAATAACCCATGATACATCTATATTATGGATAATATTGTACTAGACCAGAGACCTGTTAAATAAATTGCTACACACATCATTGCATTCTGGCTATAAATTAAAGTAACACAGTTTGTCATTTCATGCAAGAGAAGTGACACCTACAGTAATGTACTCCAGGTAAAATACAAGTTAGCTTGGCTATTTTGACCCGAGCCTGACCTTTATGCAAGAATATATTACAAGGTTCTTGCTTTGAATATATCAATTTCCGCAAGTAAATCGTGCAATATCGGTATTTTAGATTTGTGTTTGTATTACATCTCGAGCGTCTTCGTGATACTCCCCGATTATGAAAACATACAATCTGTGTTGTAAACGCAGACAATATATCGACAGTTAAATTATGCCAATCAATAGGTCAGCTCATGTCAAATTAGCCAAGCTATACAGGCTGTTTAAAGTTAAATGATAACAGTTGTAAACATTATATTAAAGATCTTCCATCAGGTAAACTATGTTTTAATCTAGGTGTAACTAAGTTAATTGTAGTTCCTGTTTTTCTTTCGAGTGGGATAGTTCACTTATACGTATTACATAATCCACAACAACAATGATAATAATAATAATAATAATGACTTTATTTCAAGAGATGACACAGTTGGCACAGTTGTGAATCTCTATATTGTTGCCCTCCATCAGGTGAGGTATATGCTGCACAGAATGGGACATACTTGCATTAATTTTCATTGTTTCTACCATTTAATATACTAATTAATTATTGAATATGCACCTGATAGTTAATGTAATGAATGTATTAATGACATGTGTTACTATAACAACCTTGTACAGTAGCGGTACTTATAACCGTTAATGGACAAAAGACATGTAATAATGACAATGTATACAAAAAGATCAAACGGTCACCACTTTAATAGTTCAGTCGCAGATGTCCATCAGTAAGGCCATTAAAAGCCAAAATGACCAGAGGGCAGTAACTGGACATTTTCTTTAAAAGGTGTGAGCATGTCACCTTTGTCTTAACAATAATAGGCTTACCTTTGACACCTGTATAATGATTTACCTATAAACATCAAAGGATTTCAACATATTGTAATTGTAAGGTCGTTTTTACCATAATTAAGTGTTACATATATTACATTATTATTTATATTAATACCTTCTGTCTATCCATAATTAATGCTCACATTTTCACCGGCATGCATACATCATTGGGCTTACGTCAGAAATGCAGGCAGTGAAACTTTCATCTTATTAAACTTTTATATATTACATTTCTCAGAATGTTAAATCCCATATATAATGTGAAAAACAAATTTAAGCACTAGTTAAACCTGACTGAGATAATGACATTTTTGACACAAGTCACTTCATTTTATGTTTATCAAATACCTTTCTCTCATTATAGAGATGTTTGACTTTGCTCAAATAAATTTCACATAAATTTTCTAAGAATATAAATTCACTTGATTTTACATATTCTGGATTACTGTAAAATCATTTAATTTCAATGGAACGAAATTTCATGGTTTTTGTGAAAAAGAACATTTCGTGGAGATTTCATTTTTAGGATGCAGTATTCAGATAGGAGTCAAATACAACCGTATATAAATCATCAATATTCATCAATAGGGGTTAAATTTAGTGAATTTTGATCATCCATAAAATTAAATTCCCTAAAATATTAAAGGGACTGAACTCCATTCTGATGATAAAACACGTTTTGTAGACGTTTTAATCATAAAAGTATTCTTACCAGTTACATTACGATCAAATGCGCTATTGATAAAAACTTATTGATAATTTTTGCAATTTACCAACTGGAGTTGAGTCCCTTTAAAGGGGTTTACTGTATGTTGTTGTTACAGGTATGATGTCAGAATCTCACATAGAGCAATGTGGTCATAGGCTGGTGTTCTTGGAATCCCATATTCACTCTACAGTCTACCAGTACTACTGTAAAATCATTTAATTACGATTGAACAAAATTTTTAGTTTTGGTAAAATTTAAGACCATTTCGATTCGTTCGTTTGTGGACATTTTGCATTTCATGTAGTAAATATACATCTTTGGGTCAAACTTATTGTTAGATGGGATTTGATTTTGTGGTTAAAGACAAACCACGAAATCTACGAAATTTAATCCCCCATGAAAATTAACAATTTTACAGAACTTACTTTTGAGGCACTTCTAACTAAATACTCACTCATTAATTATTGATATTCGGATGAGTGTCAATTGATGAATGATCAAAGAGAACTGATACCTGCAAGCCTCTGTTCTACCCAGATCATTATGAAATGATCAAGCTTCCAAATGACACTGATGTGTGACAAAATTCTAAGCATTGATACTCTAAGGTACCATAATTCTAGTGAAACGAAATATAAACTTCCCATGTTGATAAATAATTCACTTGATGTCACATTTAATGTCCTTACATCCAGTTAACACAGCCTGTTAATAATATTAATGACATACGTAATTCTTAATCCCGGTTCTCTGCTGATACCTAATGGGCGAAAATATCGCCCCAAAACCTACAGCCATATAACCAGAAATTATCATTACACTGCACGCATACTAGATAATTGGCTAAATAAATATAACCGACAGTTACTTTGATGAAATATATTAATCAAAATAAACCTTGAAGTCAAGAATATATTGCCGACTTAGAATGAGAAGGTTGTGTTTCCTTGTAAGACTCATACATATTTGAAATCTAAATTGCAAGGCGTTTCTTATGAGCCTATTTTCGTAAAAATAGGAAGTTGGCATATTGACCAAACTGAAGTCCAAAGAGTTGGGTTTCCCATACGCTTTTTTTCTAAAGTTCTGAAAAAAAATGATTTTTACTTATGACCTTCTGATTCTAAGTCAGTGATATACTTCAGTTTGAATTTTGAATTTATTTGTATCAATTGTGCAATATTTTAAGTTTTTCCAATGAATATCTGAAAACTTGAAACAATGGTACTTAACGATACATCCATTTCCAAAAAACAAATCAGTATTTATAAAAATTTTTTTTTTAAATTATATTAGTAACGAGTAACTATACCCTTTCACTGATTAACATTTGAATTAAATCCATACCTTGTTCACTATAATAGATTTCCATATCATATGTTTCGTTTCGTATTATTATAAGTTCACACTTAAAATGGATAAATTTACAATGTCACTTACAAGAAAAAGATCAAATTAATAAAAAAGTCATCAGGAGAAATTTGTATCTCAGCACGTTTGTCAAGGGAAACCTGCCGTATCATCGTGAAGATCTTACACGTATCTTGGTCGCCTCACTACCTTAAGTCTAAATCGGAATCCTTGTATCTTAATCTATTTAGCAATAATCAAGTCACCATACAAATGTTCCCCTGCGAAAAATGTTCTAGAACCTGGAGTAAGTTCTAGAACATTCAAGAACTTTCAAAGAACTTGAAGAACTGTTCTTGAACTAGTAACATCGTTCGTGAACCATAGTTCCAGAACATTGTGAGTTCTTGAACTAGACCAACAGTTCTTGAACCTTGGTTCTAGAATCTTAGTTGTTCTTGAACTAGACCACCTATTCTTGAACTGTTCATGAACTGTTCAAGAACATGACTATGTGCACAATTATTGATGACATCACAGATTTTCAAAATGGCTGCCAGTATGACATGTATTCAGATGTTTGAAACATTTAGTGGTTGTTTTCATCCAGATAAGCAATCTTATAACAGGTAAGTTGCTTAGTTTAGCATGTTAAGTGTATAAGTATCTTAAGTGACTAATATCCTGGTCATAAGAATAGTGGTGCAAACTTAAAATATAGGAAAACAAATTAGCAAGTGGGTGGGGTACGTTTAACATGAGGTTCCATGAATAATAGCTGAACTATTTAGCTAAGTTGACAAGCAAGTTGATAATCTTTCAGCTATTTTCACTATTGGAAACCTTTGGGAACATGAACATAATATCATTCTATTTTACTTTGAAGCATCATGAGGCATTCATTATAAAGATAATATATTTACTGTTCATACTTTCAACACATCTGTCTGACTCACTTCACTTCATGTCATTAGTGTTCAAGAACTGTTCTTTAAATAACCCTTGATTAAAACAAAACAAAATTCAGAACGATTTAAGAACAATAGTATGGTTCATACTCATATTTATTCAACGTTTCGGCATTAAGCGTTTATCAAAAACATAAGTTTTTTAAATGTGTTTTTCAATAAAGGCTTAATGCCGAAACGTTAATTAAATATGAGTATGAACCATACTAATGTTATATAACTATTCCCTATGGAATTAAATCAGATATTTTAGAACAATTCATGAACAGGTTCAAGAACTAAGCACAAATTCTTGAACCAGTTCTAGAATAGTTCACGAATCAGTTCTAAAACAGTTGAAGAACTTCTGTGTTAAGTTCAAGAATTTGCAGGTTCTAGAACTGCCATTTAATGTTCATGAACAGTTCTCAAATTTTTTGCAGGGGGAGTTCAATTACTATTCTAGAACTTGGTTCTATATTCTAGAACTGGGTTCTAGAACAAATTTACATAAGTTCTATAATTTGGTTCTAGAAGTTCTAGAGAAAGTTCTTGAACATTTAATTCTAGAACTGCCATTTAGAGTTCAATAACTATTCTTGAACTATCTTCTAGAATCTGTTCTTGAATAATTCTAGAATTCCTCGCAGGGGTTATTCCTTCTTAATGAGCGTGTTTGTTGTTTGGTTAAAATCGCTACAAAAAAACTCTCCTTCGGGAGAAAGAAACATTTGTTACATTTAAAGACATGATCAGTGCCCGAAGTACTCCAACAGCCAACTTTGACCCCTTACTAAATCCCTACTGAATTATGATAGGCCCCCTTAAAGGGTATTTCAAACATCAACAACTGAATACCCTTAGACTTAAATTCTCATAATGATATTAATATGATCAAATTCCTTGGTCACCATGGAAAATTTTAACATCTGTGTTCGTCAATTAAATATTATTTATCAAAACCTTTATTTAGAAATTTGAGTGTAAAAAATATTTAAGATTATTTGATTTGAAAACTACCACAGAATAAACAAGACTGTTGTGTTCAGTAAATGCTAATATGCCATAGTCGGTGGAAGCCTTGTCCATAATATCTAGCCGAGTCAATCAAATTGAAAGATTTGTAACAAACAGACGAATGGGGAAATCACATAAGTATATGACATAAAAACAGTAATATTGCTGATTTTGAAGAGTCTTCATAATATTAGAATACAATTAGTGTTTAAAACTAATTTATCAGTATTATGTATATTTTTTAACATCAATCTCAATAATATAACTGGTAATTAAAACATTAGTTTCTTAAAACATTGCAAGACATATTATTTATACTGTTACATTAAATATAAGATTTCAATTAATTCTACATGGCAATAAAATGACAAAAACATGGCTGCGTAATTGCTAAAAAAAGTTTTAAAAACTAGATTGAAATACTTAAACCATATACTTACATAATGTATATCAATTCATTATAATCAATAAAACCCACAAGCACTACAGAACTACATCCAGAACTCTATCGAAATCACATTAAAATGCTATGTCTTCATTAATTCCGTCTGATGTAATTTTCCCTCCTGTATCATAGCAGTTATCAGTAGTCTAACTACTTCTAAATAAATAAACAGTTAACCCAACCACTTACATCCACACAGCATGTAGTCCGAAGATTATCATCAAATTAAGACATTATCTCCCCTTAATAAACTGATAGTCATCACATATGTACCAAATTTGATAAAGATCTGAACAATTTGTAATTTATCTAACCTCATCCATATCTGACACTACAACCCAACAGCATGTTGCCTGTCAAACTAGCTCATGATTTACATGTCTTACCTCAGAAAATACAACCTTTTGTCCAGTTGTGCATACTTTTGGGACATATACATGCTTTGGGCCAGTTTACATTACTTTGGGCCAGTTTACATACTTTTGGGTTGTAAATAACCATCTCAGAGAGGATAGAAGTCTACTAGCTATGTGAGAAAAATGCTGGGTAACTAACTTATTGTGATGAAATTTGATGAACAATGACAAGGCACAAGCTGAAAATAGTATCGCAGATGGATAGGTTCCAACCTTAGAACCTATGTTCATGAAAAAGTTGGAAGTTTTACAAAAAAATACATATGATCAGTAGGAATTAAGAAATGAAACTGACAGTGATCACATGTATGTGTGTAGAAATGTACAAATATCGGAAATTAATTTCCATCCCCATTTTGTAAACAATTTTTGTTGATATAATTACATGTTACAGTCCTTTCAAAGTCAAATGAGAATGGTTTTAAATATACTATTGTCTAGCAGATAAACTATGTTTATCTAGGTTTAACTGGGTATAACTGAGTAACGGTATTCACCCCTATTACTTATTGAATCGACTACACCTCGTAACGGGTACTTTATTCTATGAAAATATTCTCTAATTATGATATTTTGAGCCTATTTGATTATTATCTTAACAAGTGCAGCTTAAGCATTGCTTTAATACATAAGTTACATCAATGACCTGACATCCTATTTTAATCAAGTATCGCTAAATCACAATTTTTATCATTCAAGTTGATCAAATTATGAAGAATCACAAAGCACTGTACTTCACATCAAAAACAAAACTCAGTTTTTCTGGGATGAATATTAATGCGGTTGAGTCACTTGATTTCTGAAAGGTTTGGAGACATTTTGACTTGTGAGAAATACAGAACAAACTTGCATGAATTAAAAAGTTAAAAAAGTTAAGTTACCAATTTTCTAGGGCTCTTTTCAGCTGTTAGGCCGCTCAAGCACCCTTTGACATTTCAACTTCCCCTGGTCATTGGGCTACACATGGAAACCTACACTTGTGTCTCCCTGGGGAGACTATTTCTCTCCTGTGGTGTGGCAGAATTAAAATATTGGTGTAACTCATGTCCTTTTATTACAATATTAGGGGACACAAAGTTTGTGTTGTGGTTCTATATGTCCATGTACAGACAGTGAATATAAAGGAGTAATACTGTTTATAGTTCATATACTGTTTAATATTTCCACGATGACAATAAGCATATAAGCTTAAACCGTACGAGCTTACACCCAATCTATGGGATTGAGTGTCTCTAAACAGCTCTCAAAGTACAACACTTCCTAGCTCTCCCGTGAATGTAAAATCATCAAGAGTATCATCAATCCATTTCCCATAAAATCTCAACAATAAAACATCTGCATACACAGACTTCTCTGTTTGTTCTGACACAAGTTTTAGAGGGAAAACATACTGACCAATCAGAACCAAAATCATCAACCGTGACTAATCCACACCTGGCATAACTCCAGTCATAATTGGAATTACCTAATTCTCTCCCTTTGACCAGTATCAACTACACTGAACAATGCACAATAATAGCAGGGTTACATACTTCCCCGGCCACAGAAATGACGTCCCGTCATTTGCTACTCTACATGTTCCTATCTCTACATATGTAGGATATCTACATAATATTATTCTACACGGTCACTCCGTACTTATATGTTTATTCATATAAATCAAATACATAACATAATCATCAGATTATACTTATGTAATATTCACCTGGTAATGTTCCCTGTTTCACCCCCTTAACTTAGGTCCCAATTAAAATAAAATAAATCCTTACAATGATATAGGCTATAGTCATAACCATATGTTCTAAACCTGAACATAGTATAAAATTACATATTAATACAGTTAACATAGAATCACATAATACTTTACTTACTGCATTATGGCATTAACCACTCGCCTAGCAGTGTCAATGTCCAAATTGTTTAAAATACCTGAATTCATCAGTTCCTCTAGTGCCTGAACTCGGCTATCCCTAGGTCTACTGGTTACCATACTATACATGTGATAGTCCTGAAATCTATCAGGTGGTTTCTTTCTTCTTTCTGATCTTCTTTGTGGTACTATTGGTAGTTGGCGTTTTCTTTTTGTCCTTCTGTTTAGTTCGCCTTCCTCTTCTGTTGTGTTGACTGTCGTATCAGCGTCTGCATTCCTTCCTTCCGCCTCTGTATCTCTAGAGTCTGTAGTTACTTCTGTCTCTTCCTCTGTCATAGCAATTGGTTCGTCCGTCGGCTCTTCTACTTCTTCTGACCTATCACTTTCAGTGGATATGTTTGTACCGACTGTTTCGTCTAGAGTGTCGTCACTTGCTTCTTCTTCACTTACTACTACATGCTGTTTGTTGGTGGCACAGGCGTCCCCGTGATTACTTGTTTCTTTAACAAGATAAAACCCAACATCCTCACTTGAATCTGTGACATCACTATCTCTAGACTTCTCCATATCTGTTACTTCTACTGTTTCTGGTGGCTCTACCAATTGCTTTGACGCTTCAACCGGTACAGGTTCTTCGGCATCGTTATCTGCTGTTTCCTCCCGGTCATTAACTGGGAACAAGTGATTACGATGCAAAATTCTGTACTTCCCGGTCTTGCTTCTAACTTTGTAAACTGGTATGTCTGCTCTTGCCTGTTCTACCACGGAATAAAGATCTTCTTCGAATCGGTCAGCCAGTTTGTGTTTTCCTTCACCGTGTGACAAAATCCTTACTAAGACCTGGTCGCCTATTTCCACCTTTGCCCCTCTTACTTTCTTGTTATAATACTTTTTCTGCTTCTGTTTGGCTTTCTCTGTATGTATGTTGACAATCTCCCTGGCTTTCTCAATTCTCTGTTTTAAATCTGCTATATATTCTTGGGTTGTTTTCTTGGTTGGTGCTTCTGTCGCGTTTTCAAACATCAGGTCGATTGGTAATTTTGGCTTTCTTCCAAAAACTAGTTCATAGGGTGATATCTTTGTCGTTTCATGCGGAGTACAATTGTAGGCGTAGACAAGTGAGTTTATATACTTTTTCCAGTCCGGCTTTTTTGAATTTTCTAACGTTCCAAGCATTTCTAGCAGTGTCCTGTTGAAACGTTCAGGTCCGGCGTTGCCTTGTGGATGGTAGCTTGAAGTGTGTGATTTTTTCATGTTGGTAATATGACATAGTTCCTTAATAATTTCTGATTCGAAATTTGCTCCTTGATCAGAGTGGAGTCTAGTGGGTATTCCATATGTGAGAATAAAGTGATTGAAAAAGGCTTCCGCCGTGGTCTTAGCTGTCTGATTTCGTGTGGGTATGGCTACAGCAAACTTGGTAAAATGGTCAGTAATGACTAGTATGTTGCCATACCCTCCTTTGGATGGTTCCAAGCTGAGAAAGTCAAAGCAGACCAATTCCAGTGGATAAGTTGAGGTCACACTTATGAGTGGAGCTCTGGAATTGGTGTTGCTTTTCCTTCTCAAGCATCTGTCACATCTTGAAACAAACTGATCCACCTCTATGGTCATACACGGCCAAAAGAACCGATCCCTGATAATTCTCAGAGTACGTTCTCGGCCTGGATGTCCCATGTCTGAGTGTAGGCCTGTCAGTACATCTTGTTTGAAAAACTCAGGGATGACCAGTTGTTCGATGATTTGCCCATCTTCTTCAATGTCTCTGAATAGGAGGCCTCTCTTCATCTTGAGGTGTTTGAAGTTCTTCTTCATGATTGTATCTTGTTTTGAGCCGGTGGACGGCATGGCCTGGTCAATGACGGCCTTCCTCCATTTCTCAATGGTTGGGTCTTCTCTCTGTCTTTTCCTAATTTCTCTCATCTCTAATTGCGCCATTGGCTGTCCAGGGAGTTCTGTGGCTTCTAAGATATCTAAATTGACCGATGGTAGGCTGCTACATACTGGTACGGTAACTACACTGCAAATAGCCTTCACTTCAGGGTTCTCTAACAAATGATATGGATAGCGACTCATGGCGTCTGCATCAGAGTTTTTCAATCCCGGCCTGTAGTAGATGTCAAAGTTGAATTCGCCCAGTGCTGCAGCCCATCTCTGTCCTGTTGCATCTAACTTTGCTGTAGTTAGGATATAAGTGAGGGGATTGTTGTCTGTCAGCACCGTGAAGTGGTTGATAGCCAAGTAGTCACTGAACTTCTCAGTCACCGACCACTTCAGGGCAAGGAATTCCAACTTGTATGCCGAGTAGTTTTTCTCTGATTTGGTGAGAGCTCTCGATGCATAAGAAATGACTCGCTTTCCCTCTTTTCCCTCTTCCTGTTGTTGGTATAAGACAGCACCAAGTGCTACTGTTGATGCATCAGTGTGTAACTCAAAGGGCTTCTGGAAGTCGGGGTATGCTAATATTGGAGGTGAAGATAACGTCAACTTCAGTTCTTCAAATATCTTTTGATGTTCCCCTGTCCAGTTCCATTCTACTTGGTTCTTCTTAGGTCCTTTCTTCGAGGTTGGATGTGGAATTAGTTCTGCAAGTGGTCTTGTGATTTTACTGAAGTCCTGTATAAATCTTCTGTAGTAACCAGCAAACGCTATGAAGGATCTCAATTCATCGGAGTTCTTTGGTGTAGGCCAATTCCTTACTTTGTCCATCTTCTCAGGATCGGTCTCTATACCTTCTTCACTTACTATATGACCCAGGAAGTGAACCTTGTCTTGGATGAAGAAGCATTTCTCCGGTGATAACTTAAGCTGACATTCCTTCAATCTGGTAATAACTAGTTCTAAATGTTGGAGATGTTCTTCAAAGGTTTTTGAAAATATTATTAAATCATCCAGGTATATCACGCAGATCTTCAAGTTGTAGTCTCCCAGACATTCCTCCATCAGTCTTTGGTAGGTAGCTGGGCTGTTAGATAATCCAAATGGCATTTTCACAAATTCGTAAAATCCTAACGGTCCAACTGTGAAAGCTGTTCTTTCCTTGTGGGTGTCTTCGATCTCAACCTGATGGTAGCCTGACTTCATATCTATCGTAGAGAAATATTTGCTTCCTTGTAGTACATCAAACACTTCTTCAATGCGGGGAAGGGCATACGCATCTTTCACACTACGTTGATTCAACATCCTATAATCCACGCACATTCTAAGTTTGCCTGATTTCTTGCGAACTAACACTATATTACTGGCCCATGGTGATTTGGATTTACGAATAATTCCAGCCGAAAGTAGAACTTCTAGGTGATTCTTCACTTCTTCTATCATCTGAGGTGGAATCCTCCTATGACGTTGTTTAAAAGGTGTTTCGTAGCCTGGAATTAAATCTATTCGATGTTTGATTTGATCACAATGTCCAATATCTAGATCATTGGTGGAAAATACGTCCTTGTGACGTCTGAGTAGTGTCTCTATCTTCTCCAGTTGTTCTGTGTTAAGTTTGGAATGGCTATCAATGTGAATCCCTAGTAATACATCTTTCTGTTCCTGTTGACTTGCTTCTTGTTGATCTGGGTGGTCTATTGTTACCGGTTGTAGTTCACAAAGAACTGCTTTTGGTTGTATCACTACTGTATTTGTGGTCAGGTTTGTAAGGGTAACTGTCACCTCACATTGTCCTCCAGGCTGATAATTCACAATTGCTGGGGTGATATCAATATCTGATGGTAAACTGGAGGCTTCTGATTCATGAATGATGGCGGCAGTTGTCACATAATCTACTTCTTTATCACAGTATCCTTCTATGTGTTTACTTTCATTTGGTTTCAAGATAATCTTGTCCATCTGCCCATTTCTCACAATTGCTATCCTGTTATTATTTCGCTTCAATTCCTTCTCTCTAATAGTTAGACATCTGAATGATAAATACCATGGAGTATGTAGACCTTCTTTTTGTGCTCTTTGAATGAACTGTTCACCATAATTCTGCTTGCATTGCTTCATTAGTTCTACTAGGATGTTGGTTCCTAATATAACCGGAGTATTTTCTGAATAGTTGGTATCAGCTGCAATCAGGAATAAACTAGTGTGTGTTCCGGACTGTGGTAGGCCATCTACCACGCCCAGTTCCACTTCAATATAACCTTCATATGGTAGATTTCCTCCATCTGCACATTCAATCTTGATTAAATCTTGTAAAGGATGTATTTCTAAGTCTGCAAGATGGTCACTGTAGTAGGATTTAGCGATGATACTAACACAACTTCCGGTATCTAGTAATGCTTTGACTTCATTATTGTTGATCGAAATATTCACTTCATTGGTATCTCCTATAAGTTTGGGATCCTCCTGTTTGGTGCTCTTGTTTGATCCCTCAACACGAGCACTTAGGCTTTTGGGCAGTCCTTAGCTAAATGTCCCATATCGTTGCAAGTATAACATGGTCCTAATTCAAATCCTGATCTACGTGGTCGTCGGCCTCTGTAGTTTCCTCTGCCTCTAAATCGTGGTCTATAACTGCCTCCTCTTGACTCGTGGTACTCTGAACTCTCCTGGTTGAATGTTGGGGGTTGATTCTGTCTCTCTTGTTCTTTCTCTATGTGATCTATCCTCTCATTTAGCTTCTTTAGCAGCTCCTTTACTTCGTCCAGTTCAGTATGTTCTTTTTCCACATTCACCGCCGAGTGGCATGTCTTCGTGCGCTGCTCCGTGGTTTTCTTTTCCGCTTCTATCTTTCGTAGTTCGATTTTAAAACGATCGTAATCTTCGATGGTGTCTTGTTTATAGGCAGACAGTTGTTTAAATTCTGGAGTCAGACCTTCGTAAAATACCCTCTTCAATAGTTTGTCATCTTTCTTCGTGGCACCTAACTGTATCGCTTGTGCAAAGAGTTCTTCCAATCTTGAAGAATATGCTGAGATGGATTCATGAACTTTCTGCTCACAGCAGTAAAACTTCTTCATGACGCTTTCTCGTGTCTCTACGTTTCCAAAAGTTCCTTCCAATTTCTCCATGACTGTATGGACATCTACCCCTGTCCCAAGTCTTCTAAGTACATCTGCAGCATTTCCTTTAAGTGCTCTTCTAACTCCAAGTAAAATTTGTTCTTTAGAAAAACTCTTCTCCACTATTAACGCATCTACTTCAAATTTGAATGTTGCCCAACTACTGTCAGCCTTGCTGTCATCCCCCTGAAAGGATGGTAATTTGGGAAAATGGTAGCTTCTAGTATCCGAATGTGTCTCTGGATCGCTATGTAATGAATGGGTCTTAATTAGCTTTATTAAATCTTCCGGGCGTTCTAGACCTAATGTCTTACAGGTGACCAAGACTTGTCGTTCAGTTTCTGTGAGTGTTGTCGTAATTCCTTCTTTGTCAGTCTTAATGTCTTCTTTGACATCCTTGCTAGCCATGGTGTAACCCTCAATTCAATCCCTTAATTGAAAAATTACTGTATGTAATTCTAACTTCAAGTAAGTTCAAATCCTAGATGTGGAAGAATTAATTCAAACAAATTCCACTCCCTTCGGTTGAATAAGGAATTACCAAGTTCAACTAATAATTCACATCCGTTCAAATCCCTTTGGGTTGAATGAATAATTAATTCCTGCGTTCCCCTTCCTGTGGTTAAATGAATAAATAGTTCACACAAGTACAACTAATAATTCACACCAGTGCAACTCCTGGTTGAAAAATAATGTTCAAGTTCAACTCCCTGTGGTTAACTAAATAATTTACACAAGTTCAACTCCCTGTGGTTGACTAAATAATTCACACAAGTTCAAAACTCTGTGTTTGAACCAATAATTTCCACAAGTTCAACTCTCTGTGGTTAACTAAATAATTCACACCAGTTCAAAACTCTGTGGTTCAAACAATAAGTTACACAATTTCAAATCCCTGTGGTTGAACAAATCTGTTACACAAGTTCAACTCCCTAGGGTTGACTAGATAATTCCAGTAAGTTCTAATCCTTGAGATTGAACCAATAATTCACACCAGTTCAACCAATAGTTCACCAGAGTTCAACTTCCTGTGGTTGACTAACCAATTTACACAATTTCAAAACCCTGTGGTTGAACAAATAATTCACACAAATTCAATTCCTGGGCTTGCATAAATATTTCACAAGTTCAACAAATAATTCACCAGAGTTCAACTCCCTGTGGTTGAATAAATAATTTACACAAGTTCCACCAATAGTTCACCCGAGTTCAACTCCCTGTGGTTCACTAAAACATTTACACAAGTTCAAAACACTGTTGTTGAACAAATAATACAGACAAGTTCAACAAATAATTCACCTGAGTTCAACTCCCTGTGGTTCACTAATAAATTCATGTAAGTTCAAACACAATAATTAATTCACAGTTCTACACCAGTGGTTGACTAAATAATTTGCAAGTACTGAACAACTGAGTTAATTCAATCAAATTCAATTATCAACATCCGCTTAAGTTCAATTCTCAAACGATCAATCCATTCGTCCGCTCAAGTTCAATTCGCGAACAATAGATACAGTATAACTCAATTAAGTTCACTCAACTAATCGATCTAGTGACTCACTTGTACGTTCAACTCTTAACCAATCACAGAAGTTACTCCCTTAAGTCCAACTCTCAAACAATCAAGATAGTAATTCACTAGAGTTCACTTCTCAAACATTCAATCTAGCAAATCCCTCAAGTTCAATTCTCAATATAGTAACTCCCTTAGTTCAACAGTTGAACTCTCCACCACTCAATCTAGTAATGCACTCAGACAATCAATCTAGTCCCTCACTAATTTTTTTTTTTTTTTTCTCAAAAATCAATTAAGTTAATTTCTCAACTTAGCAATCTAGTAATTCCCTCAAACCATCCATCTATAGACTCACTTAAATTCAATTCTCACATGAATGAAATAACTCACTTAAGTTAAATTCTCAAATGATTGATTCTCTAATTCACTCAAGTTCAATCCCCAATTGATCGATTCATTAATTCACCTAAGTTAAATTCTCAAATGATCGATTCACTAATTCACTCAAGTTAAATTCTCAAATGATCGATTCACTAATTCACTTAAGTTAAATTCTCAAATGATCGATTCACTAATTCACTCAATTTCAATCCTCAAATGATCGATTCATTAATTCACTTAAGTTAAATTCTCAAATGATCGATTCACTAATTCACCGAAGTACGATTTCTCAAACGATCGACCTACTAATTCACTTAAGTTCAACTTCTCTCCCTGCATGGAGTACCCAATTCTCAATGTTACTAAACTAGGTCAACAGTATAATGTCTATCAATCCACTTAACCACTTATTAATAGTTTCAGTGTATAAGTCACCACCCACCAATTCCGGATTTCATACATTCAATAAAACAATAATACATTAATAATCCAATTTTTTCTTCAGTATCAATATTCAATATATTCCTGCAATTCAAATGTTCAATATTCCTAAAAAAATAATTTCCGCACAATAAATATTCAATATACCAGAGGAATAATATGTTTCCACTATTCCTGCAAAATTTAATTACTGTACAATCAATATGCAATATACCTGAAAAATGAATAGCCAATATATATTCCTGAAAAATCAAATATTGTTACCCTGGAACTTTAATGTCCCTGTATATTATACAGCATTGGTACTGACACCAATAAAAGGTGAAATCAAAGGAATCCAATATATTTGTGATAGTCAATGTTTCTGGGTATTATAAATATGCTACCTTGTTAAAAGTCATTTTACCATGGTGTCATATTTATTTGAAATAAAAGTGCACTTTTTCTTACTTTCTTAAATTGAAATATAATTATGTTAATTATATTTCACATGTATCATCCGACTATCTTTATTCCCTGGTGTTATGTAATTATATTACATGGGTAATTGAAATAATCACTTCTGAAATGTAAGCTCAACTTCAATGTTTACTAATGTACACTAATCTATAATGATCTAAATACTGACCCCTATATACTATTACTATCAGCTGGTCAATACACTAAAGTACTCTTCAAGGTCTAGTAACTACCTGACTACACTATAATCACAAGATTTCTCTGGTCTAATACCTGTATGAGTTTACCAAATCGTCACAATACTGGTCAATGTTTATAAAATGATGACAACCAATGAAAACACAGAATGGAAACACACCTCCAGCAAATTTGCATAAAGATACACTGGCGAATGAATACAATAATAGGATCACACAATATAGTTCCCCAATATCTTACACTTGTACACAAAACAGATGATATCTGACTGGATCAATGTTATTAAACCTGAAACAGGGCAAGTTCACCAATATTTACTGAATACACTTTACTCAGATGAATATGAAAATTATGAGCCGAATCCCTCGTACTTATATGAAAACGAAAGTAGAAATCATGAAATATATACTGTAGGCAAAGTGAAAGTAGGATATATAATATGCTTTTTAAAGAAAATGAATTCAAGAGTGACTTCCGGAGTGGCTCTGGTTGGGCATATAGTGGTTCTAGATAGATTTATAGATAGGGTACCGTCACCAACAAGTTATATTTGGGTATCATGCAAAGTGAAGTTTTCTTTCATTCTTACAATAATCACACAATATAATAAATATCATTAACTGCAGTCACTATAGCAACAAGTCAGATAGTATTCTAGTAATATTTAATATAAAGCGATACAGACTGTTTAAACAAAGATAAGTAACTGCAATTTATGAGTATTTATGAAGGTTTTTGGTACTCACGCTCTATAGTTGTCAATACACAAACAATACACTATGAATTTAAAATTGAGTTTCACCATGTCACACATATAACTAATCACATATATAAACTATTAATTGTCCAGATTGTTCCTGATTGCTTCCTCCTGGCTAACGAAAACTGTCCACAGTTTGGTAAAATCCTTGTTATGAAGAAGTTCAATGTTGAAGTTCACCGTTAAGCTGTTAAGTCAAATTATGACTTCCAATGATGAATTTCTGGGTTAATTAAGCTCTATGATGAAGTTCACTGATTAAGGTCAAAAGTTAATTTCACTGATGTAGTCCAATGGTGTGTGAAAGCAATACTGCACTGGTTAATCATTCACAACTTAATGATGTCCACAATTCCTGATGAATATCTCTATATAATCCGGTACTCCTTATTAATACTGCTGTTCAAACCGTTGGGGCGCCATTTGTAACTCATGTCCTTTTATTACAATATTAGGGGACACAAAGTTTGTGTTGTGGTTCTATATGTCCATGTACAGACAGTGAATATAAAGGAGTAATACTGTTTATAGTTCATATACTGTTTAATATTTCCACGATGACAATAAGCATATAAGCTTAAACCGTACGAGCTTACACCCAATCTATGGGATTGAGTGTCTCTAAACAGCTCTCAAAGTACAACACTTCCTAGCTCTCCCGTGAATGTAAAATCATCAAGAGTATCATCAATCCATTTCCCATAAAATCTCAACAATAAAACATCTGCATACACAGACTTCTCTGTTTGTTCTGACACAAGTTTTAGAGGGAAAACATACTGACCAATCAGAACCAAAATCATCAACCGTGACTAATCCACACCTGGCATAACTCCAGTCATAATTGGAATTACCTAATTCTCTCCCTTTGACCAGTATCAACTACACTGAACAATGCACAATAATAGCAGGGTTACATTGGTACCAGAATTAACATAAGCTGGTTGACGATCTCAATAAAACCATGCACGGTCCAGATGGCTCCAACTGAATTTAATAATTTATAATCCAATAAAGTAACTTGCAGCTAAAAATATTTAATGGTCATGCACCATTTTAATGAAATCCTGTAATGAAGCTAGCATGAAGACACAGCATCCTACATCACTCTACAGGGTGAGAATATAAGTGCATTGAATTAAAAGTTCCATAATAATCCATTAAGAACTGTTCAAATTCAGTTGAATAACATTGAATGAAATCCAGTCTGAAAATATTTTATTATAAAGTTAAGTCTAGCATGGACACTGAGCATCTCTTTCCCTAAGGCATATAGACTATGGGTGCCAGTACTGTTGACATAGTCCTGAAATCATTTAATACTCATTATACACATAATTTGGATTTAATCTATGATAATATTTACATAGTTCTTTTGTTCCCAGAGACTTAGCCACAAGCACAGTGTGGACAGTCCATGAAGATAGCTAGCACAGCTACATAAGTGACACTTTTTCATTAACCATCAGCATTATCTTAATTGGTTCAAGCCTCATTAAAAATCTGGTGATAAGTAACTGATCTGTAACCACAGTAAGTAGTAGTTTTGTATACATAGTTTGATAAGGATCCGATCAGTGTGTTACACTGTATGTAATGTACAAAAATCTGATCAGTAAACAGTAAGAGGGGTTACTGATTCAGTCAACAGTGCGGAGTGACACTTTAGATAAACAGATTAATACATCAGCATGTATTCCACCAGCGGACCAACATACCATGGTCGCTCACATGATTGACACTGGGGTTCCTGAGGCATGGATGTGGTTATCTATTGCAACATAATGATACAAGAATTAAGGGGGAGATAAGTCTATGTTAGTATGCATGTTTTGAAAAATTTAGTAGTAAAATAAATACTGTTATCTCAGATTGGTCTAAATATTTAGACAATATTGAATAACTGTCAATGATATGTCTGCCTAGTTTCATGTTGTAGGCTAATAAAACTAGATAATCTTGGGTCATTGAACAAGCTTTCACGAGACATTGATCACTCGGAGGGTCTTAAATATAACAAGCTCACTGAACAACCCACTTGATACCCTCAAAGTCCTGGAGTTTTCAATAAATCCCTCATCAACAAATTGACCAATGGAGTACAATAAATATTGACATTATTAGAGTCACAAGTCATGCTAGTGAATATACTGCAACAGAAATACCTTATTATATGGATTAGTCAAGCATCTGGAGGACTCTGATTGTTTGTGGTAAAAATTTAGGATTTAACAAGCATCCATATAACCCTGAGTACCAATGAATTGAACAGTCAACATTTGGACATGAGGAGAATGGTGTTGAATAAGAGAGCAAATCTCTCAAGGGGCTCTGATTCTGATCTTCAATAATCTCAACACATTGCGAAAAAAATTGACTCTGGCGTGATATGGACATGCATAAATATGCAATGCGCAATCTCAGTAAGTTGTTTGCTTGCTTATTTGTTAATGGTTTAGCCTTTACTAGTGCATGGTCATTTGTTTTTTTAAAAATCCCCTGTCATTAAAATGAATAGGCTAAATGACCTCCAACTAATCAAGCGACCATGACTAGATGTATACTGCATTTAATTAATTGGTATGTTTTGAATGATTTTATTTTAGAAATCAAACAGATATTTTCATCAAACTTACCTTTTATGGAAATGGCAGTCATAGATCCAGCAACATTCTCAACAATGCAATATCGAAACACAGAAGGTATGGTCGGACTTTTTCTGAAAATACAAGAAAATCCTGTTCATTGATTTGCCAGACAAAATGAAATATCAATGAATAATAATAATAATAATAATAATAATAATAATAATAATAATAATGAGAATAATGAGAATAATAGAGACTTTATTTATAGAGGCAACACAGTTGGACATGCCCAGTCTTCCCTATGAGCCTCTTTATCAAGACAAGGTCACAAAAGGAACATCCTTACATAGCACATAGAATTGATCACCATAAAATCTTAGAAACCCTTTATGATTAAAAAGCCATCATTATAACACTCAAACTTGATTCTTTCATCAACACGTCCAAATTGTATCTCAATAATATCTCTGTAATTCATGGACTACCAATTTATTAAATTGCCACCACAGTGCTAAAATTTTATCATACAAAAATCATATCACAAAAAGCTACCAGTTTAATTTTTATGAGCACGCTATCATTAATAACCATTAATAACTAAGTTTCAGTGTCCTTACATTTATTGTAAACAACATGATTACATCCATATGCAGTTATCAAAACATAATCCATATCTAAACATACTCTAAAACAAATATTTGTCTATATCGCCTGTGTGTTTTAATAAACGGTATATTTAGCGTTAATTTCATTTCTCTGTATGTTTTAAAATGCGACTGACTTTGCCGATGGCAATTTGTGAAAGTTATTTATCTATACATCTGTACATATATTTCTATCTGTACAAAGGACACCAACAACCGTAAGGTTAGAACGTACTCAATGTGTCAGATGTACATGTATGTACAAACGGTATTGACAAATAATAAACATTTGTACAAACAATACTGACAAATAATAAACTTTGTACAAATGATATTGACAAATAATAAACTTTCAAACATAAAGAATATCATAAAGCGCAGACATATGTTAGCCGGGCAAAATAACAAGTAAAAATCTATGTCCGAACACAACTTGTCATGTGATACAACTTGTCAAAGCCATTAAACGCTAGTAACAATTGGAAAATTAACGAGCATGCACTTAATTGCAATGTAAATCAACAAGCTTCCGTCAACATACTGGTAGACATCATTACAAAGTTTTGAAATAAAATATCAAAATATTATCCAACTTTTCCATTTTGCTAAAAAGTTTGCAATAAAGTTCAACACAGAACTCATTAATTGCTAATGAGGTATAAAAACTTAAAACAGGACAGCAATAAAAGTTCAAATAAATGTCAATATATTTTTTTTCAGAAGTTTTTTTTAGTTCACCAGTCGTTACTGTTGTTTGACATAGGGCATTTTTGTCGTTGCTGTTGTTGTTACTAATGTTAGGTTATGTGTTGTTCTTGTTGCCTTTTGGTGGTGATGCTGTTGCTGTTTCAGGTAGTGGTGTTGTTGGCAGTTATTGTTATCGTAAGGCCTCAGAGATGTTGATGGCATTATTTGATGTTGCCAGTATAAGAGGACTTTTGCTACAACTTTCGTATGTGTCAATTAATCATTTGAACAAATTCCCAATCAATTAATCATTTACAAACTTATACCAACATTAATCAGAATATGTCCGGCATATTTCTGAACAGATTTCACAGAAAAGTAATTATTCAGTAGAATGTTACATGCAAAAGAAAATGGTCACTAACTGCGACCCGGTGCACATGACAAATGTTTGGTAGTGATATTGCTGCCTTCAGCTCGTTTTAAGTTAGTTGCGGTGATATGGTAGAAATAAAATAGGTGCCATTATAACAAATAAGTAGTACCTTGGAACACCCTGCACTTACTACAATTGATAGTACAGGCAGTTGGTTATTTCTAACTATAAATCAATGAATAATGTAACATTGTCAGGAAATTGGCCATTACGACCTTATAAGGAAAGAACATGCAATTATAATTGTCTTGTACCAAGAAACAGCCATTTCTAATTAAATGATACAATCATTGTCATACAACATGCACACAAAACTTCAGGAAAATGTTGAAGTCTATGTAACAACTAACCAATCACAGGTAACATTACAACATGCACACACAGAGGGATCCAACTTCAGACAAAATTTTAATGTTGTAGCCAAAGTAACAACTTACATACCAAAGGTAACATTACAACATGCACACACACTGAGGGATCTAACTTCAGACAACATTTTAATGTTGTAGTCAAAGTAACCACTAACATACCAAGGGTTGTTACAAAAATTGTACTTGTTTGTTTACCAGAATTCAGTAGGCACTGTATCCCTAAAACAGTCCCTTTTCATGAATTATTCATTCAAAAGGACACAAAAAGTTCCTTACTAGTCACTGAAAAGCAAATAAGGCAATCCTTAAGAAGTTCTTGAAAAAGTAGTTTATGTACTCACATATATGCCTGCCATATATTTCAGTAGAATGCTGACTGGTAAATAAAGGCTTTGCTCGGCTCTGAACTCCGGCTTAATGGGTATAAAAGCAGACAAAAAGTGAAAGTTCCATTTAATTGAAAGAAATTTTATAACTCAAATTAAAATAATACCTGTATTTTATTTCTGAATGTAATATACATAATATTATATGCATTAAATGAAAGAAATTTATAACTCAGATTAAGTTACCTGCATTTTATTTGTGAATGATATATAATATCCAATAAATTATATCCAAAAAATAGTTGAAAGTGAACACTCCCCTACAATGATTATAGAATAAGACACTTTAAAAGACAGAAAGCAAATGTATAGCTTGTAATCTGCCACACGTTGCTAAACTTCAAACCTTACAGAATTATCTGTAAGATAATATATACAGCCAATCAGAGGGCTTTGATGACCCCCAATAGTGCCACACCCCTTTTCCAAGCCATCAATCAATACACTATGCTATAATACATCATGTGCATGATAAGTGTTGATCTATAGGTACAATGTATATGCAAACATTTCTTACTTTTGTAATACACTATCAGACATACTGACATCAATAATTCAAAGGTTTCACATAAGATTACATCAAACATCTTTAACTTGATGTAAGTTAACAATAGATTAATTAGTTCTACCAAAGACTTATAATGTTCTACATTCTCAGATACATTGGCTGGTACCTGAAGTTACGTAGAATAGTGGCAAAGGACCACAACTTATTACTTTCTCTTGAAAACAAATGTCCAGAATATTTTGTATGGTTGAATACCCATCGCTTGTCGCTTTTGAATCATTCTCAAAGTATTTTCTCTCAATGCCACAATACAGCTATGTCAATTGTTTTCTTACCAAGACCAAAGTTAGTTGTCTCAATGGAAGTTGTTGAATGATTGCCCTTTTCTTATTTTTATATACAGCTACCTTAAATCTTACAATCACTTAATATTAATATTGGAAAAGCCAGACATTCAGAGTCTCGCCTTCAGAATTGTCACGAAAAAAGTCAATGTTTCACAATACGAAAAACCCATTATCAGAAAACAAATATATCATACCAGTATATTTTTTATACCTGAACTACAACATTGAATAATACAGGCCCGGTGATTATAAACATTGGAGTACGTACTCCATGCTCCAACTCGTACTCCGAACTCCAAAAAATTATTGGAGCATTTCTTAGTTACAAAAACTGCTGTAACTTCTTTATTACTGGATGGAAACATGTGAAATGGGGGGTTCATTTTCTTAGTTAAACCATTTGCTACGAGTTGGTGTTGGTTTTGATGCAAAATTCTAAAACAAACTGTTTTTCATGTTGGAGCTTGGAGTATGGAGTTTGAGTATGAGAATGAGAAATGTTTATAATCACTGGGCCAGAGCACTTCATCAAACAGAACATTATAAGTATGGGACAGAAAATGCAAGAATTATTTATGACGCAACAACAAGAACTACTTAGAATTTTGATACCAACATGGCATGGTGATCTATATTAATGAAGGAGATTCACAGATGTGACCATACTTTTCATACATGATTTATTGGGGAACGATGAGTTGTATTTATAAATTCTGGTGTCCATTTCAGAACTGTGGGAACATTTTGATTATTGAGAATGGAATTATAATCATAGTATCAAATTGACCCAATCCATAATTATGACATTATAAACATTAGTGTATCACAAGAAAAAAAACACTGAGTCAAATATGTCCATGGGTCTATATATTTTAAGGCATTTTTTCCTTCAAAAACATGCAGATTTTGGTAAGTTCTAACTTTTTGACTGAGGAATTGCTAATAGTGAATCAGCATGGCTGTTGGCAACTATAATTGAACATTATATTTTCTGTGACAACCCTTTGTTGGTCTAAATTAATTAGAATGTCCATCTTTAAAAAGGAGGTTGCACAGGACGGGTTCAAGTTCCATAGCCAATTGACAGTATGGTCTTGGAGTAAGGTAAGTTTAAAACAGTGCAGGGTTTATTTTATAGCAATATTTCCCAGCACTTGTTGACTGTCAGACAAGTGGGAACAGGTGATTAGCTCATCAATACTGAGACTGAGAGATTCATCCAATTATCCTGTTTATTTTCCTTTGATCTCAATTTCCAGCAAATTGGTTTCCAACAGGTTTGATAATGGTGTAAGGTTTATTGATACACAAACTATGATGGCTAATTAGTAACTTTTGACCAATTAGTAATTTTTGACCATCAGATATCCATGATCAATCAGCATGGGGTAGGGATGAGTGATTGTATCTCTAAGGTTTTCTATTCAGCATAGCATTGTACAAGAGGAAATACTACTCCACTCTATGTTTGAAACAGCATCTATAGTACCACCAGTATATTGACCTTGTAAGTGTGCAATTCAAGCGTTTTCCAATACCTGTACATTTAAGTTACTCTTCTACTATTCTTTTGGATCATTCATCCAAAACGAACTACATGTATACAGGTCAAGGTCACCTAGGAAATAATAAATAAATATTGGAAACAAAACCGGCTGTCCGAATTTATCATTATGATTTTTTTACTCATACAAATTCATCATAAGCTAAAATAATCTTATTAACTAGCACTCAGCTGAATTAATATTATTATGAACCTAAGACTCATCCCCATAGAAAAAATCACTGGGATGAGGGTGGGATCCCACTGGGATCCCGCCTCTCATCCCACTGGGATCCCACCGGGAAAATTGGTCGGGATCCCGCCTCTCATCCCAGTGGGATCCCACTGGGATAAGAGGTGGGATCCCACTGGGATGAGAGGCGGAATCCCACCGGGAAAATTGGTAGGGATCCCGGTGGTCGGCAGTGTTGATTTTTTACCCTCAAAATCTTGTGCAATTTAACAAAACACAGTTAGTTCTTTGGTATTTCTTACCTTGTCACATAGTCAGATACCATGTTAGAACAATTAAAGGCAAGAACTCACCAGTTGCTTTTTTGTTTTTCATAAACTCACCAGTTGCTGATAATGTTCAAGCTATAGATGAATCAGCTTGTTTCAAATAATGTCAGGTAATATTTGATTTCTTATAGGAAAGCTTAATTAATATTTTGTTGTAATTATGAATTTTTTATTATGTCAAACTAATTCATAAATCTTTCTTTTTTATAATTATAATGATATATTACTTCGCTCACATTTATTTTAAAAGTGTTTTTTGGGACTTTAAAAAAATATATATAATTTTTGTTAAAGGGAGATAATATAAAAGTGTGAGACAATAACATGGTTGACCATAGTCGCCCATGGTCAAATGGTCAACCACGGTTGAAAACACTGACCATGTTAGACCATGGTCAAGCTTCAGTTTGTCTTTTCTCACCATGGTCAAACGGTTTATAAAACATTTTTCTAGCTCAAACTCTAAAAAAAAAAGCAAGTTGGCTAAAAGGAAAAAACAACAGTCAACAAAAATAAGTTCAGTCTAAAATACTATTCAGGTGGGATCCCACCGGGAAATGTACTTGGAAATCCCGGTAGGTTATTACAGGGATCCCCCTGGGATGAATTTCCATCCCACTGGGATGAATTTCCATCCCACTGGGATAAATTTCCATCCCACTGAAATGACAACATCCCACCGGGATTAAGTCATCCCACTGGGATCCCACTGGGATCCGGCTGGGATCCCAGTTCAATTTTCTGTGGGGATTCCAAGTATTCATACATTTATATAATAATGTAGTGATATATTTATAACTTCAACATGACAATGAAGACTTTTTTACAATACATTACAATTTTTTTTAATCTATTATCAGAGTTGGTTACATAAGCTCTGATGAGCTTTCAAACCTGACTACCGGTACATACATATAATCCACATGACTGGCATTGTAATATATATCTCAACAACATTACAAATGGTAGAACAAGTATAAACTTCTGTTCTGTTCTGTTATTCAGCAACTGACTAGAGCACTGTCCATCCATTGACAGGTGTCCCAAGCTTATAGTTACCCTTTGCTTTCCCTATCACAGCCATCAGTAATTGATTCTTAATTGGTTCCTACATTCCTGCTAGGTATCAAACTGGGAGCCCTTTCAAGTACTTAGGTCCCTAGGGGCTGCCCATAGACAACTAACATACCACTTGTTACTAACAAGGCAAGCTGAGAAAAGTTAAGGAGAAACAACACTAGACATCATGCTAGCATACAAGCTATAGTCCAGTTAGGATATATTGACAGTGACGTCATTGTGTATGTGTACCCAAAAGATTAAAACCATTGCTTAAACAGGTAGAGTTTAGTTTGGAATAGAACTGTTGGTATAAGCATTTATACTCGTTTTTACACCGTAATAGTGGATTGTTCCACTGCGTCACTGTATTTTTACCCTAACTGGACTGTAACAGTAATTGTGAAATAAAAAAATCCACAACATCTTTGTATTCAGACAATTCCACAATGGAATACCTGTAGGTTATTATACAACCATATCCAAAATGCTGATTCATTCACTTGTAGCATAAATACTAAAGTTTAATTTGCATAAAACATAATACTAATAGCATTCATGCAAATATGACATACCAGTAGTTAATCATTTATTATATATAATAAAATAATAGTTTCCATGATAAAATGAGAGATGAAATTTCAGTAAATTTGCTATATCACACAACATTTTGTATGTACCATGTACAAAAAACATTTATTTAGGAAACCCACATGGAGGAAACACCACATGACAGAAAGTCTACAGTATCATATAATTCAAATAATAATTTTAATACCAAATAATAATTGTAATACAAAGTTTAAAAAATCTGAAAAAATTTGCACCATCAATTATGTTACTAATTTATTCCAAATTTCATTAAACTATAAAATAAAATTATTTTTTTTACATGAAAAACGATGTATTGTAACAAAAAACTTACCACTGAGTAAAATATCCAATATGTTATATTTTCGAATGTATTAGAGTAACCGGTAACTTCTGTATTTTTTTTTCAGTTTTAATCATTCAATCCACAACATAGATATCAACATTTATAAACGAAAAATAAACACCACACTAATTTAGTACACTTTCTTGTTGCCACGAAAATACTCAACTAATGAATAAACCCATGAAAAAAATCAAGAAAAAGTCTGAGATAACAATCACACATTCATGTCTAAACTCAACTACTGTATTCTGTTAAAACAATAAGACAAAATAAGAATAAAACACAAAAATGTTTTCAAAGCCCCGCTTTTAACCGCTTCACCGTCATTTAGTAAAGGAAACAATAGCGTTTATAACTGGTCACGGTAATATTACCTCATATGTTTTTCATTTCATTCAAGAGATATATCTCCAAAAGAATTAATGAACTTTGACAAATTAACTAAGAGCAGTTGAATTGGAGCAAAGAAATAAATCTTCAAAAAAGGTCAAAGTCTGTATTTTTTTCATAGACTTTAACGAAACCAAACCGTGTGGAGATAATATTGAGGTTAAACGAGTAGCGAGCGCATGTGTGTCTAATAACGTGTGACCACGAGACCGTTAAACACGTTAGTCACCATTATTTTAAAACAAAGGGTACACATTTGACGACTCTTTATATATAGATGATAATTTAAGATATACCCGGCTGAGTGAATCTTCACTCTTCAGGCTAAGTGGCAAAAACGTGTCCATTAAAACTAGATGGAACATGTTATGATTTTACTATTGTTTTTTCAACATTTAGTATACCTAAACCCCTCCAAAAAACTTTAAGAAGAGTGGAGTACCACTATATTCTGAAAATTCAGTATTTCCTAATGGACGAAACTCATCTGTGGCTTTTTTTTCCTTTTTAAAATGGTGAAATTTTTGTTGAAACATTATCTTTTAAAACAAAATTTTCTATAATAGAGTAATACCACAGACTTGTAGAAACCATGCAAATCAGGTACATGAACCTGTATATCCAATACTGCTAGAAGCATGCATTATTCTTAAAGACATTCTAAAGTACCTTGCTCTCAAACCAACTCGACACACACAGTGGGCATAAATTAGAATTATAGACCACTTAAATGACTAAGCCTATTTAATGACTACATGGTCTGTCCCAGAATCTGATTGCGTAATACCACTTCTAAGTCTCGGAGATAGTATCGGAGATATATTTGCAGTCTTATAGTACTGTAAAACCATTAATTTTCATGGGGGACTAAATTTCATGGATTTAGCCACAGATATATATTAGAACGGATAGGCAACTCTATAAATAGATTTTTATCTGCCGAACGGCCAAACGCCCATAATGCAATGCCCGCACTCGGCCTTTTCCGTCAATCATCGTATTTTTGGTATTCGGTACACTCAGTCTGTAAGTCGATAATATGGCGATGATCGGTAACATAATTTTTATGGCTGCCTCGAAAAAAACTTGCCTTATCATTAATAATTTATCGATTTTCAAAATTAAAAAATATTAAGAAGATACAAAATGCGTGTGTCATGCAACAGAGTTACAATTTCGTGTGATTTGGAGCAAGAAACGAGAGACACTGGGGGATGGCGGCGGCTACGTCGTTTCAATTTAGTCTACGAAATATCTTTTAAAAGAATCATCAGGACTAATTTTATAATATTTTACGAAAGAGGTTTCAAGTAAAACACCAATTAAGATTTTAATATTTTTCAATCTGATGATAGGAATTTGTCATAGTTTGAACCATAGACATTAATTGTTTTCTCGCTTCGATATTCCCGCGAAACCGTTGTGTATTCAAACTCCATTACTGGACATATAGCCAATATAATCAATGAAATATACATACACACTAATCAAGGTATGTTTATTCTTTATCTACAAAGTAACATTTTCTGGATTGATTTTGAAATGTTGATTGGATTGGCAGATTTATTTCTGCAAATTTCTTGCAAAACAAAACATATAACAAAGATGGCGGATCGATGAATCTCGCCACTAAAACTCTGTGATCTCGGCAAATATCGCGACAAACCTGAACCCGCGAAACTTAAAGTCGATTTGTACTGATTTCAACTGGGTCACGTGGTACAGTGACTAATCCATATTATTAATGTCTATGATTTAGCTGATCACATTCAAACATGAAATCAAACCCCAACAAACTATAATTTTGGCCCTTGTATTTATTACCTGAATTGCAAATTCCACAAATTACCATCCCATTGAAATGGTATTTTTAGCCCAAACCAGCAAATTTTGTTCCATCAAAATTAAATGATTTTACAGTAGTTTGTTTGATGTTTATTCTTAACTTCTTTATCTAGTGCCTAGATTTTGGTATTCTTCAGTCCAGTCATTCAGGCACCCATAAGTCAAGGATTATAATAACTTTGAAAAACACATGACTTCAAATAATGAACAATCACAGGGGGTGAATGTAAAAGTAAAAATATGTTCGCATGTGAACTTTGGATTAAAACTGCAAACTTCTTGACATTAAACACACATGCAATGCATTGCAATAAAATTTATTTAACTCAACTCGTACATTTATTTTGTAAGTTTTTTATGTAATAGTACTATACAGTACAACCTCTCAAAAACAGTACTGTGTAGAGTACCAACATGTCACCTTAATTTCTATTATGAGTTTCAAAATTTCCTTAAGTCTATATTTTCTACATGTTCAACCATGGTAGAGCATTAAAACCTCAAAATAAAGGCCACTATTTGTAGCCCCCAGCGGGCGTATTTTGTCTTTGCTCTGCAGAGGCTCAGTACTGTACCTGCAATTATATGTTGTAATCTTCATTAATTAATTATAAAAGTTAGGGCTTATGAAACTCTAACTATAAAAAGGTTTTTAAAAAGTTTCTGACAACAAAACTCAAAATATTCTTATTAACAAGTCTAAATAGATCAGAAAATGAGAATCATAAAAAATTTCAAAAACAAATAATAATTGATAATATAATTATTATATATACCATTTAGCAGTACGTAATAATTAAAACTGCTCGCAAATCCACCTTTCCTAACACAACCATTCAATCAGAACTCCTCAGCATTTATCAAACGAAAGTGCGTATTTCTCAGTTACGGAATAGTTACCATTGACATATCTTGCCTTTCCTCACCTCGAAACACCAGACATAAATTAGCGAAAATTAGCAAACAACAATACCTTCACACTATTGAACTACAAAGACAACAGCTATCATCCACACATCTAAATGCTTCACTCTCAAATCACTAATGGACCATCCAGTGTACAATTGTCTTTATCATCATTAATTTATGACAATTCACAATCTACAAATCATTTGACCAACCTAGAAGTTCATAAGAAGTACTGCTGGTACCAATTAGAAATCAATTAGAGATAAATTGTATTCAAGAACATGTTCTACTTAAACATTGGACCAATCCTGAAGAAACAGATCTGTTGAGTTCATGTACTGATTTCATAAAGTGACTAAGTATAAAATATAAAGTTAAGTTACCAATTGTCTAGGGCTTTTCGAACTGCGGCGTCACCAAAAAAACAATACCCGGAGACTTACATATTGGTGGAGTGGAGCATGTGGGTTATTCTTGTTCAGAGAAATCAGTAGTCAAGACAGGGATAATGAACCCGGGACCTCACGATACCAAAGGGCGCTTCCCACCTCTAGGCCACCAGTCCACACATGACATCAGCCCTTAAGTTGTCTTGTTGGTTGCAGGGTATTGACACTTCATGAATGTAAGGTTTCGAGTTTCGAATCAAAGTTATTCTAATTGACCCTCTTGTCAGTATTCAAGGGTTGTCTCAAAATTACTCTTCTGTTATACACACACATCAACAATGGTGAACATGTTAATTAGAAATAATGTTTTTTTTCTTAAATTTGAGTGATTATAATGTCAAGCATTTCATTGCTTAACAAAATTATTGTCTTATTTATTCAAGTTTTATTTTACTTTTGACTCAGTCACTATGTATGGCCATTCAGTCTTGCCCCAGTCAAATAAGCCAATGACCCCTGGCTTCTAGGGATTTGTATCCATTTAATAACCAGTATTTAAATGTTAGAAGACAATTTTGAATATTTTGAAGAATAAACTCAACCAGTTTATGGTCATCTTATGATTAAGTTATTTAAACAAAATACTTAAAATACTAAATTTAAATTAAGCAGCCTTCAATATAAAAATTCACAGAAAAAAAACATGTAGACAAATAAAATTATTCAAATGCTATGATACCAAGATAATAAACATTATGAAACTACAGGACTTTTTAACGATGGTCTAGTATTTTATTAGCATTAATTTCCTTTTTTTGTATAAGAGCATCACACGACACATGTTTGGGCCATGAAGTCACTTACTGACTTGACATTTAGTACAAAATAATCAGTTTGTCAATAAGGCCATAAAAACTGGAACCACCGAACAAAAACTAGTAACCGGGGAGCCACTCAAAAGACACGGGACACCACACATCAACGAAATTCAAGTCAATTATGATTTATGGGACATATTTGTAGTAAAACTCTTAGTAAATTGGTGGATTACATGGCTAACATGGCCCCTCTGAATTTGCCTAATCCAAAAAGACAAAAAGTCACAGCCCGGACTTTGTTTCCAATTTTTTCGGAAAATCTAGCATGTGTACACAAATTAAAACACTTCTTAGCTTGCTGGAAGCCACTTCATGAAACTTTTAGGGACAACAAATTAATTAATTAATTTTGCTCCAATTTATGGGAAAATCTCTGAGACATGGACACTGAACTAATCACAAAACACAATGCAGGACGAAATAACAGACTTTTACAAAAACATAACAGTTTTACCAAAAAAAAAAACCTCCAGTATTTTTTAATAAAACCCTTTGATCTTGAAAGTGATACTTTTACTAAATCTCAATTTAAGAAAAAAGTACTTGACATTATACATCTGTGGATGTCTTTTTATCATTTTGCAGTAAATTGGGTTCATTTTCTACTTCCACAAACCACCGGCATTTCTTTTTAAAAAAATGAAATTCTTGAACAAGTTTTCTTTTACAAACTTAACCTCCGATCTAAAGAATCCTCATCCAATACAAATAATTGAAGAATAATTATAAGGCCACCTGAAAAGCGCATCTTGAGAATTTAATTGGATAAATGATACCCTTTGTAGCATTAACTACCTCCACTTGAAGAGAGCTCAAACCCTGAAAAAAGGGCCGCTCAAGGTAGACTATCATATCTGAAGTACCAAAGATACTTTAAAACATACAAAATATCACAGAGGACAACTAAGATGACTAGAATGACTAGACACAAGTGTTTCTTATAAGAGCCCTGTGTGTGTGTGTGTGTTTTAATTGGAAATTGATTGACATAAAAAAGAAAAGTCTTCAAGACAACAAAGAAATTGTATCCAATTGATCTTTAAACATGAACCTGCTTGATAGCAACAACTTTTGTACCATATAAGTTTTAGAAACAAATATACTTAGTATTATGAATACATTATATACAAATTGTATCTAAACTATGGAACCCATACACATGTACGTGGGGTGTTCCACAATTAATAGGACTTTTTCCATAGCAGCAAGGCAAATCAGAAATCAAGAAAACTAATTATATACAATTAAATTTTAATCTTTCACTGACAAACATGCGAAATATCAAAGAAATTGAATGAACAATAAGAAATATATGAAACATTATATATGCTATGTATCAAGGAGGCGGGTCGCACCGTGACGTTATTATGACGTCGCATTTCAAGCAGAGTATTTTAACATAAAGAAACATTTAATATTTTTATTTATAGTCATCCTGACTTTCTTAACATATCTAATAACACTGTCCTGATTGTGCAAATGTGTTTCCATACCCCTGTTCACAAAAAATGTCTGACAATGATGTTAGAAATTGCTCAAACCTAAGGAGCGTCTATCAGGGTACAAACAGTGCTATTAACGTCAACCTAATTTTCAATGACTTCACCTGTGCTTATTTGTAAGTTTATAAATCCGCGATCTGTAAACAATTTGAGCCAACAGAACACAAGTGGCTGCTTAATGCCACTACATTACATGCATTTCATTATTTCATTGGTTAGCACTGTTGGTTTTCCATACGTATGCCATTATTTGGCAATCGTGTGGTTTCTGTTTATTGGCGTTGACGTCATTTTCATCCATGACGCGCTTAGATACATTCCCATGATTACTGACGTATGGTTACAAACACAGACTCATTTCTTCGAAAGTTTGCATGCGCATGTCAAAGTGATCCACGTAAGGACATACAATTAGGCGTCAATATTTATCAAGTGGTTATTGAGATATTCACATTTTTAATAAGGATGGTATTGACAAATAATAGTGTGACCCGCCTTGGCGTTACATGGTTTCTATGACAACGCTTTGCATAAGCATCATCAGCAACAACGCATTTCTGTTGCTACTAGTATATAGAACATACATTGCTAAACATATGAGACAATTTTCTTTAAAATGTAAGGGTTGAGTAAAAAGTTATGAGAAAAGTCCTATTATTTCTGGAACACCCCTCGTACTTATATTAATCCAAGGGAACATTTTTTCTTTGACACAAGTATCGTCTAAGATTTCATAATAACTTGAAAATCCTGAAGGTTAGAAAAGCACTCTTCAAAGAAGACAGAAAGGAGATAGAAAAATATATACCAGCACTCATAATACTTCAAACATTTGAGGAAAAATTTGAACTGGCCCTTCTAAAAATTAGAAGGTTTTGAGTTATATTAATTAAGTATAATAACTAATGGTATATGTGCTGGATAACAAAACTGGCTTTATATATTAATCGATTCCATTGACTCTTAACCAATCACTTCATAACGTGCCCATAAGTCAATTGAATATGTGTCACTTTTCTTTCTGATAGAAATATCATTTTCCACAGGATAAAATTAATGAACTTTCAGCTTAAATTCATCAATTCACAACAAAAGGTAATATTACTCAATCTGGCGGTTCAAAGAGATAAATTGATTTTAATAACATTTTCAAACGATCTTATTTTAACAATATAAGTGGCATTTTTCGGTTTCTCAACATTATAAGTTACAAGGTAACACTTGTCATCAAATACCACAACAAACAATATATTCTATTGTTTTCAAAGCATTCCAATAATCTAAATATTGGAAGGGGTTTTGACACAAAAATGTAAGTCTCCCACAAAGGGTCATAACTCTGACAAAAATTGTCTTGCCTATTTAAATTAATACAAAATGATAATTTTAACTTAAGACCCTTATTATTGTTACATGCTTTCTAATGCTTTAACAAAACATGCTTAGTACCTGGAAAGTATTTACCTAAATCCCAGAACACACTAACACTGGACCAGAACTATTTCCTTTGAGCAAGGTTTTCTTGAAACAATGTTGGCATGTTTTCTGTATTTTCTGCAAATTAAATTTAATGACTTACTCATTAGAGTGAGCAGCAGTGAATGGTCAGAACTAATTAATATTCATTTTAATTACATGCAGTGCTTTCTGGTAGTTCATTATACTTGTTGGTAATTTCTTTTGGGTGAATAATTGCAAAAATTATTCTGACCCCCTGATTAAGTGGACAGGTTCAACTTCGACACAAGAAGCTGACTAGGATTTGGCAACAAAATTTGTCCCTTTACTGTATTTTTATCACAGTAAGTGGCAAAACCCGGGAGATAGGAAGAATCTTGATTGAATCAACCTAGCAGGTTAATGGCCTCATAAAAATACTATCAGCGTACAAGTGAGAGTTTGGCCTGTTTTACAAGTGAGAGTTTGGCCTGTTTGCGGGGCCGAGGTGGAGTTGTCATAGAGGAGTGATAAAGTTACCCGGTCAGCAATAAAAACATGCATGTTCTTGTCCAGAAGACAGTTATGGAGGACCAGAGAGAAATGAATTATAAGTACTGACCACAGGGAGATAAACAGAGGAGATTTTCAATATAAACTACAGTCTGTTCAAAGTTAAATGATAATGGTTATAAATATTGGCGTGTCTCTCAGGTAAACTATGTTTATCTACATTTAACTGGGCGTAACTGAGTAAGCTGTAATCCCTGCTATTGTTTCGAATGGGATAGTTCCCTCATTAAGTATTACTTATTGAATAACAGTATATGACATGCATAAATTAAAGAACATCAACATGCATGACTTAGATTTACTATCAGGCCCCTGCCGTGACAATTGCACAAATCATTGGTCAATAAAGCCACAAGTAATGAAGGCTGCAAACCGTGCTGAGACAATTATATACCAAAATTACCTCATACTACCAGATCCAATTAACAAGAGGGCCAATGATGGCCCAATATCGTTCACCTGATTATACATGAAACCCTGCACAGTTTTCACCCAAAGGAATAATTCGATACATCTTGGTAGAAAACCACAAGACAATGCTACATACCAATTATCAACACTCTAGGCAGTGTAGTTTAAGGCAAGAAGATATAAATATGTTTTCCCTTAGTATAATATAAGTCTATGTAAAATGGTGACCCCCCGGGTGGGGCCAATTTTGACCCCAGGGGCATAATTTGAAAAATCTTGGTAGAGGACCACTAGATGATGCTACATATCAAAGTAGTGCAGTGTAGTTTTAGACAAGAAGATTTTTATATGTTTTCCCTAAATAAGTCTATGTTAAACGGTGACCCGGGCTGGCCCAATTTTGACTCCAGGGGCATAATTTGCATAATCTTGGTAGGGGACCACTAGATGATGCTACATACCAAATATCAAAGCTCAAGGCATTGTAGTTTTAGACAAGAAGATTTTTATATGTTTTCTCTATATAAGTCTTAGTAAAATGGGGACCCCCCAGGGTGGGGCCAATTTTGACCCGAGGGGAATAATTTGAACAATCTTTGTAAAGGACCTCTAGCTGAGTCTACATACCAAATATGAAAGCCCTGGGCCAAGCGGTTTCGGAGAAGAAGATTTTTTAAGGTTTTCCCTATATATCCCTATGTAAAACTAAGGGCCCCCGGGGCGGGGCCAATTTTGACCCCATGGACATAATTTGAACAATCTTTGTAGAGGACTCCCAGGTGATGCTACATACCAAATATGAAAGCTCTAGGCCTTACGGTTTCAGAGAAGAAGACTTTCGAAGTTTCCTTTTTGAAAATCTATTTTTAGCCTGTGTGACCTAGTTATGCGACGGACCGGAAATTTTTTAACAACTTTGGTAGAGGTCCACTCAAGGTACATTCCTTTTAAGTTTTATCAAATTTTGCCAAGCGGTTTAGGAGGAGAAGTCGTTTGAATAAATTGTTGACGGACGCACGACACACGACGACGCACGACGGACATGTCGGTTTGACAAAACCTCACCATGACCACATTGTGGTCAGGTGAGCTAACACTAATTGCACTAATAAATGATGCAAAATTTATGCACAAATCGTAAGTGAAAATGCAATGAAAGTAATATTTTTTGCACGATTTCAATCAATTTCATGGCAGAAATCTAAGCAAAAATCTTCTAGACTGTAATATGATGTACTGTAACAGCAGATCTGTCCAAGGCTCACATGGTATAATAAAAATACCGGAATTATCTGAATTCATACAAGATTTTATTAGTATATTTATCATACCAGAAACTCTTGTACAATTAATATTGAGGAGGTAATCGTAATATATATGTGTCCTTCTCAGCAGGAATGTACATAAAACATATCTTTTATATCATTTTATATGACTTGATCCGATTTCTACCTGTCAAGTTTCAAGTACCAACATGGGGAGGTGTATATCATATACAGAAAGTAATTACTCAGTAACAAATACCACCTTGGTGGGGAGCTGTGGCCTAGAGGTAGGTCGTGTGGTTTGGTTTTGAGAGGTCCAAGGTTCAACCCGCTAGTCTGGACCACTGGTTAATTTCTCTGAGCTTGAAAAACTCTCATGCTCCACTCCACCAATGTGTAAATTTGTACCTGTGAGAGCCGTGTCTATTCCTGGGCCCCAAAGATCGATGATGGCTGCCACACCCACTAGAGAGAAAAAGTCTCCCCGTGGAGACTCAAATGTACCAGTAGGTTTCATTATTCATGTAGCCAAATAACCAGGGGAAGTTTAAAAATGTCAAGGGGTGGTTGAGTGGCAGAACAGCTGAAATCAGCCCTCGAAAATTGGCAACTTAACTTTTTTATAATTTATAAGAAGGTATCATTTAAACATGGGGAAATATAAAATTTAGACATTAAAAAATATACATAAATAATAATCATGATTATAAATACATTATCACCATTTCCCATGGCCATACTTTTGACTCAGCAAAAATTGGTAAAAAGCTTTATCAAATAATAAATCTTTAATTGTCATGGCCATTCGACTCAAATAAAAACATGTATACCACTTATAGGCCTACATATTTCATGCGGTCCTCCTGAATGCACTCATTGGTGATCTTCGGACAAATAAATAAAAAATACATAAAAATCAAACACACAATAGAATTAGTAATTACTATAAATGTATGTTCTATCATTTCGCCTAAAAACATAAATAAGTGGCCTACAATTCACCTCGTTTTACAAATCACTATCCATGGACAGGGCCCTAGATTAGGTTTCATATTTTACCGTCATTATCTTTAAGTTTGGTCTTAAAGAAAAGAAGTAATAAACGGTTCAATAATGCATGAAATTGCCTAAAAAGCTTTACCCCATTAACGATAATGTCCCGCATTTTATGCTACGAAAGTAACAACAAATATACTTAAAGTGCCTAACTGTTTTAACAATATTTGAACAATAGAACTACCGCAAACAGTTAACAGAGTGTAGAATGACACGGCTAGGAAGAACCAGGACTCCCCAAAGACAATAGATACCAACGTCTTAAGATTTATTTTCATATAAAATGTTAAGAATAGCGTTGTGAATCCATTAGTGCCAAAGCATACAGTATAGCTATGTGAATGGATATTGAACAAATCTTTTTTTACATTGAACGCAATTTTGGAACATTCTGTAATACCATTTTATTCTGTTCAGAACTTTGAAGATGGGATAATTGCCTCATAATTTTAGGCAGTTACATAGTTGCTATTTGAGTCTATAAAAATATACAACACAGTTTTACAAATGCCAAGCAAAATGCTAAACATATAATATGTCATGTGCCTCCACCAGGGTTTGAACCCAGTGGTCACCAGAAAAGACTGCAAGAACACTAACTGAGCATAGCCTTTATTTGCCAGTCAGCTTTCTGCTGAATATGGCAGGCAAATATGTGCCTCCACCCGGATTTGAACCCAAGTTGCCAGATTAGGTGGCGAGCGCGCTAACCACTGAGCTATGGAGTCACACTAGAGAGCAGTGTGGCCTAGAGATAGTCTTATTGTCTCTTACCTCCAGCCAGAGGTCATTGGCCCAAAACCAGATGTCAAGCCATAGTTAGCCAATGACAACAGCCTCCATCTTAGGCAAAAATGTCTTATCAGTGTTGAAGGTTTAAATAAAGAATTCATGTAATATTAAGGAAACCATCATGCTGGCTGTCGGAAGCTGCAATGGTTTCAGCCATGGTCTGTATGAGATAGGTCACCCACCCTCATGGCCTGTAAAATCAATATGTCACTATCCAGAGAATGTTAATGTGATACTGTAAAATCGTTTAATTTCGATAATAAAAACTTTCATGGTTTTGGTAAAAAAGACCATTTCGACGGGACATTAATTCGTGGATTTTGCATTTCAGGTAATAAATCCAAGGTCAAAATAATTGGTCAATTCAAGTTTTGCTTTCGTCGTTAAAGGTAAACCATGAAATTTAATCCCTCACAAAAATTAATGATTTTACAGTAGAAACTCTACCATAATTAATTTTTTCAACTTAAATTGTTCATTTAAAGAGTTGGTTTGAATTTTGACACAATAGCATTAATTTGCTATAGGAATCAACCAGGTCAACATCAAACACTGGCCTGAGACAAAACATAACATTTACATTTCAAAAACAAAAAGTCTAAAATTCCAAAATAATGACCAATGTTTCTAAAATCCCGAAGACACGATGTCTGTCGTGTTTTGTCTTAAAAGCCGATGACAGATGTATTAAATCATTCACAACTACTCTCTGATTACATCAACAAATACGGAAACTTTCACGGTTCAAAACTCTATACAATCCACTGTCTTAAAATACCAACAACGTAATGCCCTTCCTAATCGATTGAAAGAGGCAAATGAAATTTGGAGACGCGAGATGGTAATCTTTCGCAACCTAATACACTGTCAACTTAACCCCAAACTTGTGATAAAATATCTTAAGTTAAAGTGCAAAACTAACGGCTGAGTGCAATTCTAATGTATCATACAGTCAATGTAAGAAGGTCTTTGAAACACTCTTGCACCAAACTCATAAATTTACATTATTTATTAGTAACACTAATTGCATGTGAAACTCAAAAATGATAATATCAGTAGCACTTAATGTTCAGGTAACTCTGCCAAATGCAAGAAGAAACGATAAGTCATTTATTTTGGGAATGCTGCAGAATAAAACCAATAATACAATTTTTAAATGATGAAATCATACTTTTTAACCCAAATTTTAAGATAAATATGATAGCTATCATATTAGGATGTGGAAAAAAGGAATACATACCTATCGATATTCTTTTTCTTGAATTTAAAAAATATATTTACTTATGCAAAAGAAAAGAAATCTTACCTAGTACTGTAACATTAAATCTTACCTAGTACTGTAACATTAAAAAATAGCTTAAAATTTGCATGGGAGATATATTTTAAATCAGGCATTACAGAAATAGAAAACAAAAGCTGGGAAATTGTTAAAAAAATTTGTCTCCAAACATAGGTACAAAAAAAAGAAACATTGTCATACACTAGATTACATAAAGGTGGTGAAACATGTTATTATTTGTGTCACTGTTTGACGGAAAAAGGTCCAAAGCCCCTTCTATTGTCCCCTATATTGCATTGTTATTATTGACTTTCTTCATTCTATCATTGTATTTATTGTTTAATTATGTTGTTGAATATTGTAAGGTTTGTGGGGGATGATTCTCCGACCCCCACAAAACCAACAGACGGGGACAATAAATGGGGTTACCCTTGTGGGCCCGAAAAAAAAAAAAAAAAAAAAAAATGTTCAAGTAACTAAAGATAATAAATGTATGACAAACACATTTGGTCATTTTCATAACTGATGGTCGATTTAGGGATAATTAGGGATATTTAAGTTATGACGAAACATTTAAATGATTAGCAAATTAGAAAATCAGAAACTATAGTCAATAGAAAAAAGACAATTAGGGATGATAATGTTACATAGAACATAAACATGATTGAGTCATTTGACTTAACTGTCGAATCAATAAGTAATAAGTAGTATTAATGAGGAAACTATCCCATTCAAAGAATAGCAGGGACTACCGTTAACTCAGTTACACCCAGTTAAACATAGGTCAGTGATACTATACAGTAAAATGCTCGAGATAAACAGGGTGATCGAAATAACCAAAGGGTATGCATCGAAAAATACAAATGGATACTATTTTAAAACTTGCTCGAAATAGGCTGTGTGCTCATGATATTGATGCTCGTCATAACAAAGTTTTACTGTAAATGTATGGACACAAGCAATAAATAAAATGATAATATAATAATACTCAAAGGCATGTTTCATCTCTGTCTCATCATTAATTGAATAGTTGGTAATTTAGTTATTTGACAATGCCAAGAAACATTGAACAGAACACAACAGAACATACCAATAATATACAATAATAATAATATAGAATTAATCATCAAAGGTATTGCATATTTATTTCATGCTTATTGGTGGTTTACAGCGGAATAACGGTGGATTATTCCCCGATAATTTCACTGTTCATAATTTCACAGTTCATAATTTCACACAAACGGACTACTTATATATTTTAAAACAAATTGCCTGCCCCCAAATATAAAATATAAACATTTTCACTTGTCTTCTTAATCTTTCACAAATAACAAAACATTATATGTACATAAATGTAAAAAAATGGACGATATTGAAGCCATTGCAGAAGAACTACTTCATTGCAACTCGATGCGTGCATGGCGGGAAAACGACGCCACGCAAAACATTTGAGGAATATTATAAAGTATTTCCATCATTTAAGCTATTTGAAGCATGAAATAAATAGAATATTAGTATTTTACTGTGTATGATCGTTTTATAATTCACCTCGTGAGCAGCTGCCTTATATTTTCACTCGTGGCTATGCCACTCGTGAAAATATTACATCTGCTGCTCACTCGGTGAATTATCAGCCGATCATACCCGAAAAAATACTAATATCCTCTATATAATACATACAATTTTGCATCAGATGTATGAAATATATCATACAAAGACAACAATAGAAAACATAATAAAAATAGAGCTATCACAGGAGTGATGAATCATACCCCCGCAGCACCGCCTTGACACAGGAATATTATTTAAAATTATAGTCTAAACAACACATTTGATGGAAATCTGCTGCTTTACAGATTGAAAAACACCATGATTGAAGGCTAATGTGAAAATTGATGAAGAAAAAAACAAGAGGGCCATGATGGCCCTGTATCGCTCACCTGTGTACACTCGCCCTAAAAAGACTACTAGGAGATGCTACACACCAAATATGTAAGCTAATTTGACCCCCAGGGTCATTATTTGAGCAAACTTGGTATTAGTCCACTAGGCAATGCAACATGTAATATATCTAAGCTCTAGACATTCTGACCAAGTTTCATGAAGATCAAGCTTCAAATGTGCCCTCTAGAGTGTTAACAAGGATTTTCTAAGATTTGACCCTGTGACCTAGTGTTTGACCCCACGTGACCCATATTCAAACTTGACCTATATATCACTGAGACAAACATTCTGACCAAGTTTCATGAAGATCAAGCTTCAAATGTGCCCCCTGGAGTGTAAACAAGGATTTTCTAAGATTTGACCGGATGACCTAGTTTTTGACCCCACGTGACCTATATTCGAACTTGACCTAGATATCACTGAGACAAACATTCTGACCAAGTTTCATGAAGATCAAGCTTCAAATGTGCCCTCTAGAGTGTAAACAAGGATTTTCTAAGATTTGACCCTGTGACCTAGTGTTTGACCCCACGTGACCCATATTCAAACTTGACCTATATATCACTAAGACAAACATTCTGACCAAGTTTCATGAAGATCAAGCTTCAAATGTGACCTCTAGAGTGTAAACAAGGATTTTCTAAGATTTGACCCTGTGACCTAGTGTTTGACCCCACATGACCCATATTCAAACTTGACCTATATATCACTGAGACAAACATTCTGACCAAGTTTCATGAAGATCAAGCTTCAAATGTGCCCTCTAGAGTGTTAACAAGGATTTTCTAAGATTTGACCCTGTGACCTAGTGTTTGACCCCACGTGACCCATATTCAAACTTGACCTATATATCACTGAGACAAACATTCTGACCAAGTTTCATGAAGATCAAGCTTCAAATGTGCCCCCTGGAGTGTAAACAAGGATTTTCTAAGATTTGACCGGATGACCTAGTTTTTGACCCCACGTGACCTATATTCGAACTTGACCTAGATATCATTGATACAAACATTCTGACCAAGTTTCATGAATATCAAGCTTCAAATGTGACCTCTAGAGTGTTAACAAGGATTTTCTAAGATTTGACCCGGTGACCTAGTTTTTGACCTCACGTGACCCATATTCAAACTTGACCTATATATGACTGAGACAAACATTCTGACCAAGTTTCATGAAGATCAAGCTTCAAATGTGCCCCCTGGAGTGTAAACAAGGATTTTCTAAGATATGACCGGATGACCTAGTTTTTGACCCCACGTGACCTATATTCGAACTTGACCTAGATATCATTGATACAAACATTCTGACCAAGTTTCATGAAGATCAAGCTTCAAATGTGACCTCTAGAGTGTAAACAAGAATTTTCTAAGATTTGACCTGGTGACCTAGTTTTTGACCCCACATGACCCATATACGAACTTGACCTAGATATCATTGAGACAAACATTCTGACCAAGTTTCATGAAGATCAAGCTTCAAATGTGACCTCTAGAGTGTAACCAAGGATTTTCTAAGATTTGACCCGGTGACCTAGTTTTTGACCTCACGTGACCCACATTCAAACTTGACCTATATATCACTGAGACAAACATTCTGACCAAGTTTCATGAAGATCAAGCTTCAAATGTGCCCCCTGGAGTGTAAACAAGGATTTTCTAAGATTTGACCGGATGACCTAGTTTTTGACCCCACGTGACCTATATTCGAACTTGACCTAGATATCATTGATACAAACATTCTGACCAAGTTTCATGAAGATCAAGCTTCAAATGTGACCTCTAGAGTGTAAACAAGAATTTTCTAAGATTTGACCTGGTGACCTAGTTTTTGACCCCACATGACCCATATACGAACTTGACCTAGATATCATTGAGACAAACATTCTGACCAAGTTTCATGAAGATTGAGTCCAAAATGTGACCTCTAGAGTGTAAACAAACTAATTGTGAACGGACGACGGACGACGGACGACGGACGACGTACGACGGACATCCATCGATCCTAATAGCTCACCATGACCACTTCGTGGTCAGGTGAGCTAAAAAGTAACACACTAGTACAAAACAAGATATATAATTATAATCAACCAAACACGATTTGCAAGACTATATAACCTTTGACCTCTAAGTGTGACCTTGACCTTTGAGGTAGGGACCTGGGTCTTGCGCATGACACACCGTCTTGATGTGGTGAACACTTGTACCAAGCAATTTTAAAATCCAGTACGAAATGACAAAGTTACAGAGCGGACACGATTTGCAAGACTATATAACCTTTGACCTCTAAGTGTGACCTTGACCTTTGAGGTAGGGACCTGGGTCTTGCGCATGACACACCGTCTTGATGTGGTGAACACTTGTACCAAGCAATTTTAAAATCCAGTACGAAATGACAAAGTTACAGAGCGGACACGATTTGCATGACTATATAACCTTTGACCTCTAAGTGTGACCTTTGAGATAGGGACCTGGGTCTTGCGCATGACACACCGTCTTGATGTGGTGAACACTTGTACCAAGCAATTTTAAAATCCAGTACGAAATGACAAAGTTACAGAGCGGACACGATTTGCATGACTATATAACCTTTGACCTCTAAGTGTGACCTTTGAGATAGGGACCTGGGTCTTGCGCATGACACACCGTCTTGATGTGGTGAACATTTGTACCAAGCAATTTTAAAATCCAGTAAGAAATGACAAAGTTACAGAGCGGACACGATTTGCATGACTATATAACCTTTGACCTCTAAGTGTGACCTTTGAGATAGGGACCTGGGTCTTGCGCATGACACAACGTCTTGATGTGGTGAACATTTGTACCAAGCAATTTTAAAATCCAGTAAGAAATGACAAAGTTTCAGAGCGGACACGATTTGCAAGACTATATAACCTTTGACCTGTAAGTGTGACCTTGACCTTTGAGATAGGGACCTGGGTCTTGTGCATGACACACCGTCTTGATGTGGTGAACATTTGTACCAAGCAATTTTAAAATCCAGTAAGAAATGACAAAGTTACAGAGCGGACACGATTTGCATGACTATATAACCTTTGACCTCTAAGTGTGACCTTTGAGATAGGGACCTGGGTCTTGCGCATGACACACCGTCTTGATGTGGTGAACATTTGTACCAAGCAATTTTAAAATCCAGTAAGAAATGACAAACTTACAGAGCGGACACGATTTGCATGACTATATAACCTTTGACCTCTAAGTGTGACCTTGACCTTTGAGATAGGGACCTGGGTCTTGCGCATGACACACCGTCTTGATGTGGTGAACATTTGTACCAAGCAATTTTAAAATCCAGTAAGAAATGACAAAGTTACAGAGCGGACACGATGCTAACATACCAACAGACCGACAGACCAACAGACCAACATGGTGATTCCAGTATACCCCCTTCAAACTTTGTTTGCGGGGGTATAAAAAGCATGGAACCAATAAATTATGATCTTATACAAATAGATAATAACCCACACCGGTGCCAGATGCAACTGCTTTTTTAAAGTTTTAAAAAACCATTCAGGAGTATTTATTCATTGTTGTAGTGTATGCCATACAGCATGTGAATGCGAAATCAGCAACCAGCATTGATTTCCTAAAATTACCATATGAAATACATATTCTTAATAGCCTATTTTTTATTTTCAACTGTTTAGCTTCTTTATTATCAACATTAACATTTGCCATTTATTCCATGGATTCATTATCTTATACAGTCAATTTGAAATTAATTGATAATGGTTGTAAACATTAGCTTGTCTGCCAGGTAAACTATCTTCATCTAGGTTTAACAAGGTATACCTGAGTTAAAGGTATTCCCTGCTATTCTTTCAATTGGGGTAGTTCCCATAGTATTAGTATTACTTATTGAATTCACAGTATATGTATTAAATCATGATTAGAGAAAAATTGTACGTATATATGCACTATCTCCATATTGGTAATGTACGATCGTTTCATACATCAACTTGTAAATTCTGAAGGTGTTGTTATAGAGAGGTTATTGCTCTACAGAGGGCTGCTTTGGAGAGGTTATTGAGTAGTTCTCAACTATCAAACAGTTCAAGGTAAAACATGTAAACCTATCAAATACATAGAACAAATAAATAAAATTTCAGTAACAAGTTTACCTTTTTTCGTAAGTTTAAATTTGTCCTCAAAAAACTCCTACCCCAAACCAACTTTACTATTTCCATTTATAGACACAACTTCACCATTATTCACAATTGTATCAAATAACAAATAAGTTTGAATTTTATTGCTTTGTTTTATCTTTTAATATCCACGAAAAACAAACACTTCTTGTCCTAATAACCTTAAAACACACTCAATATTCCCAGCAAGTGAAGACAAATAGTCAGAAGCTTTATAGGTAAAAACAACCTAAAAGAAATTTTCAAAAACGCAATAAACGGAAAACCGGCACTTGATAAATTTGGCACACTTAGTATGTATACATCATTACCTTATATAAAACAAATTATTAAAGGGGTTCAGGCGACCATAAATCAGATTGATAATCGAGATATTGCGCTACTGTTTTAGATTTAGACCCCCATTCAATACCAACCTGAATAATATTTTATTCAAGAGATGTCGAAAATATTTTTTAATTGTCATGCAGTTACATTCAAGGTATCTAATATCACTGGAATATATCAATCTTATACTGTAAAATCACTTAATTTCAATGGGACGAAATTTTGTGGTTTAGATAAAAAATGCCATTTCGATGGGACCTTAATTTAAGGATTTTGCATTTCAGGTAACAAATTAATAGATACAAGGGACAAAATTAATATTTGATGGGATTTAAAAGATTTCTTGGTTGAAGGTGAACCACAAAATTCATGAAATTTAATCCACCACAAAAATTATTGATTTTACTGTAGAATTCTCCTAATCAAACCAGCATGACAAAACAAAACAAGGCTGACTCATTCAAAGGCACCCTAGAACAATGATATCATTGAAAAACATCAATTAATTACAATTTATCTAATTTAATTGTTAGGTAAAACAATCAGAGATCTAGGGAAGTTTAATGCCATTGTTTTTTTAATGATCATTAAAAAAAAATTTTTTCATAGTGAAATTCAGGCATGACAATTAAGTTTCTCATGCCAAATTCTATAGAGTCAGTTTCTAACATACCAGAGCTAGTTGAAATCAAAGCGCTGAAAGTGCAAGCAGAAAGGCTCACACATTCTGTAATAATAGCAATTTAACTCAAAACCAAAATTGATTAACAACCCAATAGACTCTTCACCTTTCCTTTTTGTTTATTGTCTAATGAAAACAAATTGAAATTTTAACACTGACAGATGAGTGGTAAACAAAATCAAAGTACAGAAAGTAGTGTGAACAAATCATACAAACAACTTTCTTTTGCAAGGATTACCATATTTATAATTATGGATATAAATTTAATAAATAAATAAATAAAAATATTACCTTCAATGATGCAGACAAAATTATCCAAAAACACTTAATGTATATCGATAATCATATTCAAGTACATATTAAAATATCTATCAGCTAGGGGAACACTGATTCTCCAACTTTCTTCAACTAAACACAAATGCTTTAAAAATATTTGTTAAGTTTAGAAAATATTGTGTATTGCAGAATTATTTGCCATCCCCAAGTCTTTTAACACACAACCAATGTGTTTTAACAAAAGCAGATATAACACAAAATCCCTTAATAAAAGGGGTCAGGGGACATTGCCTATCATAACCTGTCAGAAGCACAGTGGCAACGGGGCTCAAGCTGTAGGAAGGTAAACAAATATTGCATATCTATTGAAGTAATTTTTTTACAAAGATGAGAAAACTATTCATATGGGTAGCATGTTAGCACGCTCACAGCATGACGCTCTGTGTATCCGTCAAATATGGTATTTCCCGTCACAATAGAAACATGTCCATAAAACATGTCGAGGAGCCCAATACACCAATACAAAACAGGTGTGAACATGACAAACCAAAACATTTGTGCTTCTGTACAGAGAAAAGTGCAAATATTGCTGAACGCACATTGTATCATACATCAATCAATTTTTTTTTATTTTTTTTTCGGGCCCACAAGGGTAACCCCATTTATTGTCCCCGTCTGTTGGTTTTGTGGGGGTCGGAGAATCATCCCCCACAAACCTTACAATATTCAACAACATAATTAAACAATAAATACAATGATACAATGAAGAAAGTCAATAATAACAATGCAATATAGGGGACAATAGAAGGGGCTTTGGACCTTTTTCCGTCAAACAGTGACAAAAATAATAACATGTTTCACCACCTTTATGTAATCTAGAGTATGACAATATTTCTTTTTTCTGTACATCTATCAATGCTTGTTGAATTTTACATGGTAGTATCACAGGTAACTGTCACATAATAGTTGAAAAAGAGTAAAACAGAAAATGTAAAATTTATATTTGTACATAAAGGCATATTTGTTCTAAAGCAGCCAGAACTTCAAGGTATCAAAAACAAGAAATGACTTTCGATATATATCTTCATAAACTAATTCTGATCAAACAAAGCATTGCTAAATTTTTTAACTACTTACATTTTTTTTTCAATTTTGTTATCAATGATACAGTTACCTGTGGGTAGTATTGACCTTATGGGGAACTAGAACTACCAGTGATATGTATATAAGTTTGCCTCTTTATATTTAGAAAGAGCTTTTTTGTTGCCAACAAAAGCACAAATCGCTAGCTTAGAATGAGAAGCTTGTAAGTGGCACTTACAAGGTAAGGTTATAAGACTAATGCATATCTAAAATCTACATCATAAGTCGCTTCTTATGAGCATATTTTCATGAAAATCGGAGCTTGTCATGTTGACCAAACTGAAGTTGAAAAAACTTGTTTTACCATTAGTGAAGAGTGATCTTCAGACAGCTTTTTTTGTTTTCTCAAAATATTGATTTTGTAGTTATAATCTACTCATTCTAAGCCAGGGAAATATTGTTATGAAACAATCAGAACAGGAAATGAACAAGAGACAAAGAAGTCCTAAGAAAGAAGGAGGTTCCATTCAAAAGGTCATAATTATATCAATCTCAGGTTGTACAGATTTTGCAAGATTGAGCGAGCATGATTCTGAACAGGTGTCCATTGCCTAAGGAAAGCACCTCATAGCGCTTTCCACAGGAGGTAATCCATGCCTTCTGTATTTAACTGAAAGGGAGATAGCTGAATGAAGGCGCTCGGTAGCGCTGATATTAGGCAACAGACACCTGGAATCAACATCAGTGATAAGATGAAGCTCCCAAACTTGTGTTTTTTTAACAGGGTACGTTAACGTAGCATCCTGTTCTATGTTACAGAGTTCTGAACCCTTGTTGGATATTGATGCTAAAAATAGATAAAATTTATGCCTTCTCATACTAAGGGCCTGTGTCACGTCAGGCACTATTCCGTCATTTACTTTGTAACTGGTAATGTATTTGTCGCAAACCGCAGGATCAAACCATGTTCTTTCAGCGCTATCATCGCTTTTGTTTTACCAGGAATTAAAAGGATAACAGTTCCAGAACATTTAGGCCTATTGACAATTAATATCTCTTAGTAACCAGATTATAATGCAAATACTCAAACCGCCCATTTGTTATGACCTAGTTATTATTACCTGCAAAAAATTACTCTCAGGGTGGATTTTCAACTTTAAATCAAATGACTTATCATGCATATATGTAATATATAGACATTCGATAAAAATTCAAATTAAAGTTTCTGAAAATAATTTTTACCTTTGAATAACTTTTTATATTTATGGCGGCATTATAATTTCTATGGTTGATCAAGCATAATAATTAGAATAATATATTGAGAATTTTATGAAAATTATGATTTAACGGTATTATACTTCTTAGGATAGGTCGCCATCAAGATGGAGGGGCAGATAACAAAAGCAAATAACTTTAATCCATACGTGAAGATTTAAAAAAGATTTAAATAAAGTTAAATTGAAGATCTGTGTTTGCGTTTACCATTAAACTACTTTGATTTAATCTGGAATAAATCGGGTACAAATCTGTAATACTTAGTATAACATCCCCATATCTAATATTGTCATGATATTAAATAAATGGCTACAGTTGGTTCGTCGCATTGTGAGACCATTTAAAGAAAATTCCCGATCGAGACTGTACTTATATCTTACTGTATTGTTTGTTTTACCAAACTTGAACTTATATGAACATTTATGCAAATTAAGCCCCATCATGGTTGTAACAAATAACGTAAATTGTAACGAATCTTAGGAACTAATAGTTCTGCCTTGAAGGAATTTAAACGGCTTTTGGCGCAAAACATACGTCTCCCATAAAGGACCGTAACTCTGGCAAAACATGACTAGAATTCCGGACAACATAATAATTATGAAGTTTCATTGGAATCTGACCAATGGTCAAAGAGTCCCAACATAAGTGGACAAACAGTGTGACATCCATCCAGGCAGACCAAGATCCAGTACAAACTTGATATGAATCACCCACTATGAAGGAGACATAAAGAAAGACAATAGGTATGTGTCCCTTAAGTTTGCAGGACCACCCAAGGACAACAACTATAATAAATAATAATAAGTAAAATTACTTAAAAAAATGTTAAAAACACATAAAAAATCAAATTGGGACAAAAATTGTAACACAGACAGTAACAATTTTGATACAAATATTGTGATAAGGCGTATGTAATCTATATTGAAGATAACTTTTTTATAAGATGTTTGAAGCGATTTTTGACAGATTAGAATCAAGGTATAATTGATTACCATCAAACCAAGTGACAATTCGGAACACAGTTTTAATGTTAAACTTGTTACCAATTTCAAATATTCTATTTTTTTAGCACCTGCTTACAGGTCTGTATGAAGAGAGCTTCTGTTTGCCATTTGCCAACAAATAGAGCAATTATTCTATGATTGATCACATTGTAACTGTACAATACAGTTGCTGATTGATCTGAGGTAATATCACTGATTGTATCAAGGTCTTCAGACAACCATCCGAACATTTTTTGCATTTTTAATTGTTTTGACTTTTTTATCGTTTTTGATTGAAGGAAAAACAATTAATTAATTACACAGATCAGTGAGTTTTTGTTGTCCATACTTTGACAGAGCCGTGTTAGCTTGCTTGTTTCTTTGGTATGAACTTCATAAAACAATAAATCCAGTCAATGAGTCATGCCCCTAAAAACATGAATTATGATAAACCTGTCTGCAGCAGATAACATGTTACATAACCTTTCACTCAACAATGTAATCCACATTTGGTCATTTTTTCTCATTTCTGTTTAACCCCATATTGCACATATTGCATGCATAAACTATAAGGGGTTTCTTTGACACAAAAAGCAAATTTCTTTCACAAAGGGACATGACTCTGGGAATATAACTCCGACCTAATATTCTTGATAATATATGGTAACACATCTTTTTGCCAAGTTAAAACCATCAGGCACAATTCACCAGATGCATTTAATAAACTTTCTAAGTTAGGGCTTAGAAGATGAGTGCCAGTTGGGTGCCAATTTTCATAGTACAAAGATTAAAAGTTTAAAAAAAAAATATTTCGATGGCTTAGAATGACAAGGTTGTAACTACAAAATCAATTTTTTACTTATGGTTAAACAATCTTTTTCAACTTCAGTTTGGTTGACATGACAAGTTCCGATTTTCATGTAAATAGGCTCATTGGAAGCGTCTCGTGATGCTGATTTTAAATATGTATCAGTCTTATAAGGTCGTAAGTAATAGATACGACCTTCTGATTCTAAGCCAGCGATTTGTTTTAAGTAACATTTACTTTCAAATAATCACTGTTAAGGAACAGATTGTGGTGACAGGCATGTTACACTTAATGACGCCCACTATCTTTCAAAATCCTCGGCCTTCATTTTAAAACAAAGGTTGAATTGAACAGAAAAAAACAAGTTGCGATATCAAATGTACATTTCCTACATTGACAGACTGCAAATAAAACTCAGTATTGATAACCTAAGTAAATAATGAAATTTGAAGCCCGTTATTTATTAACTAGTTTGTTATATATTCAATAGAATACACCGGGACAATGTCTGGCAAAGCTCCGATACATGATGACTATAGCATTATTCTGTTTTTGTAGTAGAATGACATAAGTAAAATATATGTCATGATTTATTTTTATTGTTCTTAACCTAATTAATTTTAAGCATTAAGTAAAATAGTACAAGTATGATAATAGCTTTAGGGGGGAAGGCAATTTAAGAACCCCATAGATATAATAGAAATCCCTACTGTAAAATCATTAATTTTCGTGGGGGATTAAATTTTGCGGATTTTGTGGTTCACCTTCTATCACTTAATTAAATCCCATCAAACAATAGTTTTACCCTTGTATTTATTACCTGAAATGCAAAATCCAGGAATTAACGTCCCAACAAAATGGTCTTTTTTGCCAAAACCATGAAATTTTGTCCCATTGAAATTAAATGATTATATTGCACAGTATAACATTGGGTCAACTGGTCCAGCAGCTGAGTACCTGAAAATAAGCCCTCTATTATATATAAACCTAACAAATTATATCAGAGGAAATGTGGCTGCCTATTGTATGTGTTTGCTAATTTATATTAAATGGAATAAAGTTTATAAACCTTTGTTTAAAATTGTGTGTGAATAATTCCCACATGCTTTGTAAAACGACTTATACTACACATGTACAATATAAATTTGTCTTGTATTTTATTTTACTGTTACTCATTACATCTAAATCACTTACCAGATACCCTAGACTTTGAGATTGGCATTTACTAGAAACATTAAGTGATTATTCTTTAGTTTCATATTTCCTAGCAGCTCTGAGAAAAGCATTTACTGTAAAATCATCAATTTTTATAGGGGATGAAATTTTGTTAATTTCGTGGTTCACCTTGAAAACAACAAAATTGAATACAATTAAACAATAATTTTGACCCCTGTATTTATTATCTTAAATGCTAAATCCACGAATTAACATCCAATTGAAACCCGGGTTTTTTTCACTAAAACTACGAAAAATTTCGTCCCATTGAAATTAAATTATTTTACAGTACATTTTTACCAGAATCAGGCAACATTGAATGATTCTACTTAGGTTTGTATTTCATTAACACAGCAGAGTATGGTGTTTACCAGAACCAGGCAACATAAAGTGATTCTACTGGGGTTAGTATTTCATGTCAGTCAGACAAGCCCCCCAGGAACCATCTTCTTCATTACATGTAGAACCCGCTTTTCCTGCCCAAAATGTAATTTATTGTTGAAACCTATACCTCACTTACAGTGTTAATCTGTGTCAATATTTACTGGTCTAGGAAAGAAAGAGAATAAAACTTGGAAACACTATCCATCAGGAATGGATGGAGAAATTATAGGGTGGGAGAAAAAAGGGCATTACTGCGTTTATTAGATTGCGTGATATCGTGATATGTATGCTAAGTTCCAGACAACTAAGTGCTTGCCAGGGCTCGTATTCTTGAAGCATCATAGTGGAAGACTTAAAATCGTCTGGCTGAGTTGCAGTTTCTGACCAAAGAAGTTTGGACACCAGTGGGCATTAAAGGGACTCAACTCCATTTGGTAAATTGCAAAATTAAGAAATCATGCCTCATTCTGGACGTGTAAAATTGACACCCTTACACTTTGTGTATCTCATAAAGGTTTAAGTGGTTGTTCAACTTCAATATGAAATTATCAAAATAGTATGTATATTCATAGTATGGTTTGTATACCAAAATCAGTCAGTATTCAAAGTTGAGAAGCCCATGAAAATATGTAAATTTATTCTGTATGAATTGATGAAATGTCAAACAAAGATGTTGCAATCTCGACCTTTCATCTTTAACATGTCCAGTCAGTGAAAAAAATGTATGTCAAAAATGATCCTAGATGAAACAGCTTGTTCAATACTAATCCCAAAATGATGATAGTCCCTTAAACATGTGCAACAAATCTTTCTGTTCAATAAAAGGTCATGACCCGGCTATGCAACTCCATGGTAACTGACCGATCACCCAATTAAGAGAAATTGAGCTGTCCAGTAATGATGAGGGTCAATTAGACACAAAGACATTTTACATCATCAAGAATTACTAATTCAATAATCTATTGATCAATGAAGTTTTGCTATTATCCTCAGATAATTAGGTTTCATATGGTAATTATATGCAAATTTATGCAAATTGTATGTATAATCTAATTGGCTGATCATAGTGATGAAACATATGTAATGATATACAAGATGCTAATTCCGTACATTAATCGTGTAATTTACATCAAAAGCAACAAAATATCTAAGTCAAAGTCTTCCAAATCCCACAAGACGTCTTTTGTACACTTTTCTGTAGAGTCATTCACGGTTAATGCTAAACTTTGTAATGCAAGGGTGGATGCAAGTTTTGGCTTTTTAATTTTAAGCTGCAAGTAAAAGATGAGTACACCTGTGAATACAGGGTGGATGCAAATTTTGGCTATTTAAATTTAAGATGTGAGTAAAATATTTGAATACAAAGTTTAAAACTATCCTGAGTATTTTATTCTTTGACTGATTTAAAAAGGACATGCTCGGAAAACTGTTGGTACTCAACTTCTTAGTTTTCTAGAAAAGGTCATAGTTTTTGTTTGAAAACCGTATCATTATCCTGAATTGTAGTTGTGTCTTATATAAAAAAAATCATTTTTCCATTAGAAATTGGTTTAAAAAGTTTTAAAAAATCAACTGATTATAGTAAGAATAAATATGACTGAACGTTTAACATTTGAAAGATACTATAAACCTCAATAACAACTTTGTTCCTGGAGTTTAAGTAACACCTTTCTCATTATTCAGAAATATATTTTTTCACAATCTACAACACAAATTAAGGAGTTGCTTAAATTTAAGCCACAAACAAATGGAATATATGAGTTTGTTTGAACTGCATTGTGCATAAGATTACAAGTCGCAAGACATACAACAAACACAGACAGTATATTTCTATGCCGAGTATTTGATCATTTATAAACAACTATTCATATCATTCCATTACATAATAAACACCTTTCTTCATAAGTCAACCGATGATTGACTCATAACTCTTCTTCAATAAAACGGGACAAACAAACAAAATTGAAGAAGTTTTGTATTAGAACACATCATTACAAAATTACAATAACAAAATATATCACTCATTTAAAAATGAGATCAGACACGGTGCTCCTTTTATATCGCAGATAATGGAATGCACACAAAGACAAAATTTTTCATTCACAATCAAAATAACAAGTCTCCAATTTCGATAGAAAACTATTTTCGATTAAAAAATGGATAAAAATCATCTCTCAGAATAAATAATGCTTGAACATACTGTATAAAAGTTACAAAAATGTATCAACCGAGCATATTGTTGCAATGTACTTATTACTTAATTTAGGGTACTGGGGTATTTCGTATGATTGCAAGCCTATAATGGATATTCAAAAGTTCAAATAAAAAGGCGTACAATTTTGTCCCGGAAGTTTTTTGTGACATCCTCATTAAAGTCTTAATGTATCATTATTGCTATAAATGTGTTAGAATAGTGAATGTCACCACTAAGTCTGCCCTGGACAATCTGATGTTTACAAACATTGACCAGATTGGTCTATAAGTCTAACGCGATATTCTGCAATGTCAATATAAACAGAAATCACTGACCATTACATCGATTTAGGGAGAGCGGAAGTGTATTGCTCACTTCTATTCACCAAGTAAATTGAAATAACGGTAAAGCTTGGCCACATTGACATGAGCCTGACCTATTGATTATCATAATTTAACAGTCGATTACAACACCGAGTGTATGTTTTCATAATCAGGAAGTATCACGAAGACGCTCAAGATGTAATACAAACACAAATCTGAAATACCGATATTGCACGATTTGCTTGCGGAAATTGATATAATCAAAGCAAAAATCTTAAAATATATTCTTGCATAAAGGTCAGGCTCAGGTCACAATAGCCAAGCTATACACATTGAAAAAGATAATCCCTTTTCCAATATCCTTGTATGTTGTTGTACCTGATCTGCCTGTTTACTTTAAGTGGCACAGGTCCCAATACCGCGTTAGAGTTATACTGTTGCAAAATTGGTTACTTGAATAAACACATATGGTCAATTATATACAGCCATTTCAAAACCAAGTGAGAACGGTTGTAAATATACTATCATCTGGCAGATAATCTATGTTTATCTAGGTTTAACTGGGTATACCTGAGTTAACGGTATTCACCACTATTCTTTGGGAATGGGATACCGATAGTTCTCTCATTTGTATAGCTTATTGAATTGACTATACTAAAATAATATTGATAAATTATGCACGCTTGATTATTCCACCTATGTGGCTCATTCCAAATTTACCCGCCTTTCTTGGTATCCTGGCCGCACTGCAAATACCTATAATCAATAAATATCTGTGGTTGAATTTGTTGGATGCGCTTTTGTACATGAAAGTTTCACCGCATTTCTTTTTCATCGATATATGAAACACAAAATTAGTGTAAAAAAAATATGAAGCAATTTAAATTAGCATCTTGTTTAATCCTCATGACCATAGATATGTCACAAAATGTTTTGAGTTTTATTTTTTATCATCTTGAGAAATTCTGTTTATCATACTTTTTTACATGAGCCCTTAAAGTGTAAATTAAAAATATTTTTCTCAAGACGAAATAAAAAAATCCCAACCACATGTAGATGAAGGTTTTACTGTACAGACTGTATACACAGACTGTCACAGTGGTCGGGGAGGGGAGGCATTGAAGAAAATATTCCATCCTTTATTTCACTAGAAACCAGACCACTAGAATTTAACTATGTTTATAATTTCATTACAATTTCACCAGACACCTAACAAGCTTAATGAAATGTTTCAATTTTCTTCAGAAAAACAGAATGACAGACAAACTCAGTCTGCAAGTAATTACATAGGGGGCTTTATCCATATAAATTATGTATACATAGCTTGCACATGTTACGTGAAGTTAGATGCATTTAACATGATTTTAACATTTTATTTTATCTTCTATAAAACAAAAGCATAGAATGGTAAAGCCACCTGCTGGAAATACAGGCTTAATCGGTTAAACAGGCACCTGTTAATGGCCCATATTAAATTGTTTTCCATGCAGTTTGAAATCTTAATTTAACATTATTAGTCAGTTGCAGCATAATTTTTAAAATACTTGCACTGTAAAGCTCTTACATTAATTAATAAATTGCTCCATTTATTTGGAATGTAACATGTTGAAGTTAAATGCACCAGTAAATTGAAACCCCAGCCCCCCCCCCAACCCCTCAGAAGGGTGGGGGATAGTGGGGAATAGTCCTTGGATTCTACCTTTCTGATGACCCCGTACTACCAAATGATTATGGGGCTTTTTGGTCCAATATACTCATGTTTTACCGTTCTTGAATTAATCGTAAATAATCATTGTTACAATGGACCACAATCAAATTGGTTTGTAAATTGTATTATCCACAGAAAATACAGTTCTTCTTCCTAATATTAAATCCCTTAAGCATTAATAAATGCTCTACTGAAAAGTAGAAAGAATTTGTAACTTCCAATTCAATATCAAACTCAAGCATAAGAAACAAATTTTAAAACCCCCCTCCCCAAATATTTGGTGGGGGCATAAAATACATTTCCAGTAAAACGAATGTACCAAAATTGAAAATTGCGTAAAAGAAACAAATATAAGCAGCACGCTGCACTCAGCTGCAAGAGGCTACAAATAAAGAAGGGATGCTCATCAAAAAGCAATATAAACTTCTCTATTACAGCATTAATTCAATTACCCAAAAAGTGCACACACCTGCAAAACCTCAAAATAACAAGAATTATTAGATTTCTGGGTAAATGATCACTTAATTCCTCACAACTTCCGATTTCTCTACCATTCTGAGGGTATTACAAGCAATTAACTTTCATGTCCTACACAGATTTTTCAGATGCCAGACTTCGAGACAGGCGTTACATTTGCCAAGAACCAGACCCCTTTAAATCAAACTTTAACTGAAAACAGAAGCCACAGACTGCATGATGCAAATGTATTTTGTAATGAAAGCACACTGGACTGTTTCCTTTTCTGGTTCCCGGTGAAATCTTATACTATAACATGATGGCATGGGAATTATTATGATGAAACCTGTGCATAAAGTCCAGTTTTCATGTACAATTAGTAGATTAAAACCTGTGCATAAAGTCCAATTTTTACAAAGAATATTTGGAAATTAACCTGTACATAAAGACCACTAAAAATTTGTATGAAATGGAATGTTAAAACCTGTGCATAGCGTCCACTTTCCATCTACAATTGTAGAGAATAAAACCTGTGCATAGCGTCCACTTTCCATCTACAATTGTAGAGAATAAAACCTGTGCATAGCGTCCACTTTCCATCTACAATGGTAGAGAATAAAACCTGTGCATAAAGACCATTTTTATACTGAAATGTTCCAGATTTGAAACCTGTGAATAAAGTCCACTTTCGATAGACAATGGTAGATTTAGACCTGAACATAAAGTCCACTTTTCATAAACAATTTATGAGTTTTCAACCTGTGCATGAAGTCCACTTTTTTCATAGAAATTGGTAAATTGTAAACCTGTACATTAAGTCCACTTTTCATAGACAATGATATCTATTAAAACCTGTACATTAAGTCCACTTTTCATAGAAAATGGTAGATTTAAACCAGTGCACAAAGTCCATCATTTCATTGACAAAGTAAGAGACTCAGATTTCAACCTGTGCGTTTAAAGTCAACACTTCATAGATATCTGCAGAATAAAACCGGTACCTTAAGTCCAATTCTCATCAATTATCGTTAAGATTAAAACCTGTGCAAAAAGACCAATTTTCAAATATACTGTAAATTAATCCATTGGAATAAACATCCTTATTTTTATTTTAAAAATGCAGATAACAGGTGGCCCTTAATCACAAGGTGGTACCCTACTCACATTATCTCAAGCCGTCTTTCAATGCAAAGCAGATTACTGAAATTTTAACTTTTCCATAAATTGTTTCAAAGTCATTAATTTCAACTTTTCTTTTATAACTTTCACACGCCATTCAAAAAATTAATGTTAATTAAAATGTTGTCCCTGAAGTACAAATTTGTGCATTTTTGACCGAAAACTTCACTAACTAACCATGGCCCCTAATTCATCAAACTGGTCCTTTCATTTCTATAAAAGTTGGGTTTCTCAGGACCCTCGGTTTTAAATTAATAGGGGAAAGCCTCAAATTAATTGAAATAAACGCATGCTGTTGTGACCCCTTATATTGATCCCATTAATTTTAAAAAAAACATTGTTTCATTGTTGCTCAATAAATTTACAAAAAATGTGTAATTCTGACGTGTGGGGAATTTGTGCAATAATTTGATATAACATTTGTGAAGAAAATGTAATTAATGTATTTTTCTTTTTTTTACCACTACTGTACATAAATTTTAAGGAAACATGAAGCTAATGTTCAAGAAGTTTTTACCATGCATTTTGTTCAGATAGACTTACAAGGATTCTTATAGAATTATATAACACATCATTAATTAAAAAAAAAACGTGATTGAAATAAACGTATATACATTGTATTTTAAACTGTGCAGTTATTTTAGAAAGAAAATTGATGGGAGCCAAGCAGCTGACTTTCTAACCAACTTCCCTTTGACACCATGGTACTGTTTTATCAAAGGACTTACGAACATTTTAAACTTACGCTCAAATTTAAATTTTTTATAATGCGTTTACATCTGCAAATGAGGGAAATATATTGTTTAAAATTATTAACTGAATTAATTAACTGATGAATTTACCGATCGCTTTACCAGAATTTGAAGCAGTTACATAATTATAAAGGATTCAAATTTGAAAGTCAGTTTACGATTACTGTAAATGATTTAATAAAACAGTGATCATGTGACAATCATTACAACACTACTTCATTCAAATAAATAAGTAATTGATCATTGAAAATGAATTATAACTGCACACAATAAATAAATATGTGGATCTAACAACTATAACAACAGACCTGGTTCTCCATTTATATCACCAACGTTTCGGCTTTACACTAAAGCCTTCATCAGGGTAATGCATAAACATGAAAAGAATATCCAACATTCATTATCCAGAATTATAATTGTTCAGTTGGTATCAAATCTTGTGGAATATTCTTAATATAATAAAGTTAAGTAAAAAATGTAGTGATAATACTTATAACCGTAAATATACAAGCATAAATTACAAATGATTAAACACACAAGCAACAGTTACAGCAAAAACACATATTAAGAATTAAAGTGTGAAACTAGAAAAAAAATTTTTTAAATTTATCAAATATATGAGTTAAACCTTACCTGTATTCATATATGACTTTAATCCACAATTTTTACACCATTTGAATGAAAGATACACAGAATTTGAAGTCACCGAAAAAAAGGTTTTATGAAACAAATATTTATAACGATCAACAGAACAAAATGATAGTAAAAATATGAATATGAATACCGAAGCTGACTCATATACTCAATTAAATGCTTTAATTTAACTCAATGGTTTAAACTTTCAAATCAATATAGAGAGAGGACTAACACTTGCCATAGCTTGGGAGTTTTTCATGCTTCTTTGAACAGTGAGTTGTTTAAGCTCCGCCTCACTGAGTTACATCGGCCAATCAGAATGCAGGACACAAATCATGTGATCAATACTAAGATACTGATGCTGTTAAGTAAGGTAAAATGAAGTATGTAAATGTCTAACTGAAATGAAACAAGATGTAAGCTTAATGTATGTAAAATGTTGTTAAATTTGAATTTTACTTGCCAGGCATTAAATACCCCGCAATTTGAAAGCTGTATCATCTAACATGGGAACAAAACATCTCACGATTATTACATAAAATGTTCAGTATTTTATGGTGTTTGAATTATACTTTACGCTTTTTCTTTCCAAACTTTGAAATTGTGCATCATTTACTTACATTACTATGAGTATATTTACCGTATTTGTAGGTGTTTAAATAATACTTAACACTTTTTCTTTCCAGACTTTGAATTTTTCTTCTGTTATTTATTATGAATGCATTAACATATTTTCAGCTATTTAATATGACATTTTGAAATATACAGTTTGATATGTGTTCATATTATATTATAATAATCCATAAATGCAAACAAAATCTACTCCTTGAAAATGTTGAACTACCTACATATTAATCATTTCACTATAATTTTTTGGCAAGAAAATCTGAAAACTGGTTTCCCCCCAACAACGAAGTAGTATAAAGAACATAATATAAACACAGACATTGCTTTCAGGTTACTGGCCTCTACTTGTTTAGGTATATCATTGTTTTCAGCATGACCTTCATTATTATAATAAAGACCATCCGTTTCCCTCGAAAACAATGGAAGAAAAAGAAGAAGAGTGAAAAAGAAGATGATGAAGAAGAAGACGAAGAACAGGAAGAAGAAGAAAAAGAAGAAGAAAACGAAGAAGAGGACGAAGAAGAAGAAGAAGAAGAAGAAGAAGAAAAAGAAACAATGGTCGTCTTATTGAGTGGTCTCATATAATACTGAATTTTAACTTATTATTATTATGTATGAGGCTAAAGGAGAAATATGGACTGATAAAGAATATTCTCACTTTTAAGGTAGTCTTACTTATATGAGGGTTTGATGTTAATTGAAACCTCTCCAGAGTCCCCCTCTCTGCAACAGCATAATTATTCATTGTTGAACAGGGAGCTTGGGACCTGGTCAGTGTAAGTGTTAAAAATATACTGAAGATGATTGCGAGCTAAAAATAGATCCAATTGCCCATTGGTAAGCTTGGTAAATATATTGAGACAGCGATTGTATTATGTTATGTAAGCTAGGTTACCATCCGGTCAGTGATAAACGCTCAACGTTTAAATACTGCGAGTAGTGGTAATAATGTATTAACTAGATGCTGGAACATACATATGGCATTGGGGTGGCATATGCCCTCATATGCTTTGTGACTGGAAAAATATTTTTCTTACGACAGGAACAATCCCTGTTCTTCCAGTGCCATTGGCGCTTTGATTTATTTGTCTTTCCAGGGTGGTATTCACAAAGCATCTTAGGGGAAAACTTAAAATTTTATAAAGAAAATCTCAAAATTTCATTTAGTGTATCAGCTAAACAGTAAAAAATTAAGATTACAAACTGTGTACATTGATAAGAAGAATTATGTAAAATGCTACAGTAATAACATAGAAAACTAGAGTTATTCTTCATTTCTTGTGAAGTTACATACTGTGCATCTCAATATTTTTAACTTAAGTCAAAATATTTAAGTTTTTCCTTAAAATGTATTGTTAATTCCACCCCAGAGTACTTTGTACAACAACCAAATTTGTGTTAGAGATAGGGGGCGATATATACAGTGCAGTAAAATGCTCAAAACAGTAACTGTTGTATTCAGCCTTTAAACAACATCACTATACTCAGTGGTCCTGGGTACTGTTTTATCAACATACTTACGGAAATCGTAAACTTACGTTCAAATTTAAATTCTGTGTAATTCTTTAATAACTGCCAATTGGGGAAGTATCTCGTTTGAAATCATTTACTGAATTAATTAAGCATTTATAATACATATCGCTTTACCAGCATGTGTAGCAGTTAAAGAATTATAAAGAATTCAAATTTGAGCGTAAGTTTACGATTAACGTAAATGCTTTGATAAAACAGTGCCCTGATCTCTGATTTAATTTACTTGTCTGTTTTTACCAACTGCTATTTTGTACTTGTCCATATGATAACTAATATTTATATAGTGGATTCTTGTCAAATTTCATTTGTACATACAGGCCTTTCAGGACAAGCTTGGCAAGTCAGACAATGGATTTCAGGACCCCTGATTATGCATAAATGATATTATGATAATATAGTTTGTACTTAAATTTTATGCCAGATTCATTTTAGTCGGTGTGTATACCATAAGGTTTTCAAAAAAATCATGAAAAAAATTAAAAAGAAAATTATGATTTAGTGGCCAACAATACTATAGCTATAATGATCTGTCATAAGTCACAATAAAATGTCAGATTGAGGATTTTATTTATAAAAAAATCTACTTATTCCATTTTATCTTTATCTTTTTCAGTCAGGACAGATATATGACAGGTGAACCAATTGGCCACTGGCCTCCGACTTAGGGGGGAGACAGTAACAGTTACATGGTACAAGAAATCTGGTTGCGCTACGTACCCGCTAGCTCTTTTCTGAATCAATTCCTTGCATGGTCCTGTAATATGTCAAGTGTACAGCACTGAAGGAATCAGCCTCTGGATAACCAACTATATTTCATCACTTGTTTGTAGGGAAACAATGACAAGCATTTTAGAAATGACCAAATTTTAAAGCCAGGCCGAGAATCGAACCAAGAACCCCTAGGTCTTTTGTCTGGAGCATTATCCACTAGACTGCCATGCCATCAAAATATATGATATAAATACAGTCCTTTCAAAGTCAAATGAGAACTGTTTGTTAATATACTATGGTTCCCCCCCGGCAGGTAAACTATATTTATCTAGGTTTACCTGGGTATACCTGAGTTAACGGTATTCACCGCTTTTCTTTCGAATGAGATCATAGTTCCCTTATTACTATTACTTATTGAAATGACTATATGTATAAGTGATAGGTTGATAAGAGTCCCGTTATCATGACTAATCTTAATATGTTTTATTATAAGTTATATTTCTTAGTTACCCTCCCAAAATCTCTAATATTAAGTATATTAACAGTAACTTTTCACCTCATACTTCTAACCATATACAGGTTCACGAAGCACGTTTAACTGTTATCACCTATCTGTAATGATATGGTATTAGAAAGACTATTATTCCAGCATTATCCATCAACTTTCATCCCTTTAGCGCAACAAGGTCGTAAAAAATGAGTCTGAATATAGTATATTCGGTTGATACAACAGTGTCGCGCCAAATGGTCTTATTGCAAGTTTTATTGCTGTTTTCTAAATGCCGATCAAACGGATCACAAAAAATAACGCCATTTTATGACAAAATTTTACGACTCGGTAGATGACAAGGATAAGACTTCTGTCAAGATATTTTAACGACAAATTGATGTCTTCATTTTTTTAATGATATATTTGCAATAAAATTATCAAGTTTGTAAGTTAGTATAGGTTGTTCGATGAAGTAAAACCACAATATTTGGTTAATAAAGACATTCTGCGGCTTAGAATGAGAAAGTCGTAAGTACAAAATCGATATTTTGAGAAAACAAGAAAAAAACTGTTGGAAATTTACTCATTAACTATGGAAAACAAGCTCCTACAACTTCATTTTGGTCAACATGACAAGTCCTGATTGTCACGAAAATAGACTAATAAGAAGCGCCTTATGATGCAGATTTCATATATGTATGAGTCTTAATTATAAGGTCGTAAGTAGTAGTTACAACCTTCTCATTCCAAGCCAGCGTTATCTTTATAACCATATTGCAATTTTGATGAAGTTATCATCCGGTTAGTATATAATACACTACTACAACTTGTTTCCACTTTTTTGCCCTGAAGTTATCAAGCGCTGGTATAGGTTGGCTATTTTGACCTGAGCCTGACCTTTATGCAAGAATATATTACTAGGTTCTAGCTTTAAATATATCAATTTCCGCAAGCAAATTGTGTGATATCGGTATTTCATATTTGTGTTTGTATTACAAGTCGAGCGTCTTCGTGATACTCCCCGATTATGAAAACATACAATCGGTGCTATAAACATAGATAATAATCGACTGTTAAATTTATGCTAATCAATAGGTCAGGCTCATGTCAATGTGGGCAAGCGATATAAATCATGTATAACACACTGACAGTGTTGACTTGAAATGAATATAAGGTCTTCAAACCATCCACATCTTAATCCCATTTCCTTATTCGCCATTTTTTACATTTCCTCCGCAATTGAACCCAACAATTCTCAATTAGGTCATATGCTATTTTTTAAAAATATGTTATAAGTCATAAAGTACTAACTCTCTGGAGCAACACCCAAAAATTAAGTTTGGTTGTTGTACAGAGGTTGATGCTCGAGAAAAGGAAAATTATATCATAAATGGTTAATTTTGGAACAACATGATTAAGTTGGTTATGAGAGGTTGTTTTTTAAGGTAAATTGCAAAAAAAAAATTCTAAACTTATTTATTACCAGCAATCTCTCTCAGTACTTTATTCCTGATGTTACCAATTGCAATGAGCGTGGTATGAGAAAAGAGAAACCAGATTCCCTTTTATGCTGAGCGTCTAAACAAGGGAAATATTGGTACCATTTTTATTTTGTCTTGTTTATGAGAGGTTGTTGCTCTAATTGGAGGGTAACTGTAAGAGGTGAATGCACTGTAAATCATACTAACTGCCTTTTTTTATTGACTGACTTAAATAAAATAAATCCAAATAAAAAACTTTCAACCATGGAGTTATTCATAAACAGAGTATGTCTGAGCCAGTGCATTGGTAGTCATGTATGTGACGAGATTTATTGACTTTTTTTTTTAAATCATAATGTACCCATTTTAACATAAAATTGAGTCAATTTATAGAAAATTGGTTTTACACATTTTACACCTATAAAGGATGTTACTCCATATGGTAAATTAGTTAATACTAATTTATTTAAGGTAGATTGTGAAAGAAGTTTTTCCAACTTATATTAATCACTCTCGACACCTCATTCCTGATGTTATCCATCGCCATGAGTGTATGAGAGAAGAGAAGCCAGTTGCAGAGCGGCTAGCAAGGGAATTTCTGGTACCATTTTTATTTCGTCTTTGGTATGGTGCGGCTTGGGATCGAACCCAGACCTCCCACACTCAAAGGGAACACTCAACCACTAGGCTATGGAGGAGGTACATTCTGGTCAACAGCATGCGTCTTGGGGCAACAAGGTTGTATCTCACTATTATAATATTTGTAATTTTTTAAGCAAACTAGTTAATACTTACTGTTTAAATGATTTCTTTCTTCTGGAATAACAGAACATCAACTCTTTTAAGTGGAAATCTATTCTGCAATACTGGATTTCTGCAATTAGTAAAATATTTTTATAACTATATTAAAGGGACTCAACTCCAGTTGGTAATTTTCAAAATTTATCAAAAAGTTCTATTAAACCAGCATTTTTTGGCTTGACCTACCAAAAACATTTATGGTCGTTGGGTAACAATGTGCCAGGGCACTTTGTTCCCCTCGGTGGCGTGTCTTTCGCCCAGATATAGTCATTCATGCTTAAATTCTTGTTTAGACAAACGTGTTATGCTACACGCTTGTTCTTATTTTTATGGCATTAAAATAAATGCCCCTTTTCAATTCTCATTATGTGTTGTTATCACTCTGTCCCTACTTATATGGCATTCTTCCTATACTTAGTTCGACGCTTCCTGTGCTGCTCACACCCACTCAAGACTATACATAAATATACAAATCTGGACTTATTCATCTAGAAGAAAAATAATCACATAACGTCGGTTTATTAAATTTAAAAACCAAAAAATCTTTAACGTGACTAACACATTAAAATGTATATTCAGCGCTGTGTAGCATAGGGTGGTGTTTAAATGCCGAAAAAAATGTTACCTAATTAATGGACAGTTAGACATGTTCAGAAGTTTTGCGATTAAATGTCTACAAAAACGTGTTTATCGAAATGGAGTTTAGTCCCTTTAACACATCAATGAAAATATCTAATCATCATACATGTACATTTTACATACAATAACTCCATTTAGTTAAAGTGTAAATGTACTCAAGATCTTAGCAGCAATTTCAAACACTACTTCAGGTGAAACAAATTGCCATTTTATTGAAAAATTGAATGGTATGAAATTAATGTTGTATCATTAGAATTATGTGTGATAACAGTTCAATAAAATTTTGTCCGAAAAAATAGTCACTTTCAGTTGACTTGATAACATTAAAAATTGCCCATTATTTCCAACAGTTATTTTTCAACAAGCAATAACTTGTTCATTTTAAACATTAAAATTGAGAAGTGATAAATAAAGCAAAAACATTATAGCGCCGCTCTAATTTATACCCCTGTATCAATATATAACGCTGATATTAACGATGACACAAAGATGTTTATCGACAAACGTAGTCACATCATTTCTGATTTACACCAATAAATCCAGACTCCCTAATTTCAAGCTTGAATAATTTAAATAACCGGTATTCACAAAAAAGTGAACAAAATCCCAGCTTTTTGTAAAATTGTGTGTCATTATTTTTGTTTATATTTATTATAACCACAATGCCTAACTTAAACCTAAGTGGCATGAATTGTTTATAAACACTCAAGTCTGTTTTCTAGAAGTGTATAACATTATGCCAGAAAACAGTCTTTACATATAGAATAAAATTTCCTACAAAAAGTAATTATGTTTCTTTACAACTTCCGACAGATATAAGAACTTTGTTGTTTATTGTTTTCTGGGGACCAACTACAAGGCAAAATGCTCAAACCAAAATATACTGTTTGCCGTCATCTTCTTTGGAGCGACTGAGCCAAATATGCCTCTTAAACTCCCCCCCCCCCCCCCCCCCCCGTCAGATATAAGAATATAAGAAGTAAAGTCGTGGGCCCGAAAAAAAAAAAAAAAAAAAAAAAGAAGTAAAGTTCTGTTTCCGATGCCTTCAGCACATATCGGTCCTCCAAAACTCTCTTCCAAACTTTGTTCCAAAGTTATGATTCAGCTCGCAGGTATAGAATTTTAAAAAAACACAAATTTGTCCATACTTTTCTGAAGAAAATTTAAAACTTCTACTTTTGGTGTTAAAAACATATTTTTTATAGTCAGTAATGATGTTAGGGTTTAAGTCGTTAAATACCAATTAAAAGTTTAATTGCGGTATCACTGTATACAGTTTTAGGTCAAGTTGTTTTAGTGACAACCAGGCAATGTGGGTGAGGCCAGGTTTTTTTTATTTTTAGGTTGATGAGAAATTTTGGAAATAAACAAGAGACCCAAAATATCCCTTTGAGGCTCAACTGCTTTTGTGTTATTTAGCAACCTAGGACAACCAAAGGTCTTCATGTTACTTTCACATTCACTGCTTCCAAAGAAATTTTTCTTTTTTCGAAAAATTCCTCAAAACCTAGAAATAAAATAATCTATGGCCTGATAACCATACAATTCGGGTAAAGGGAAAGAATCGCCTTGTTGTTGGTAATCTGAGCAGGAAAACATACAAGTGTAAAATAAACTTGACAAAACAAACTTTAAACATCTCTCTAGTGTTTATATACAGGAACAATGCTTGTTTAAAACAAATAAGAATAGCAAACATTGACTGGTTCCAGTTTGTTAAAGCAGAGGAAGCCAATTATCCAATTAGTTTACAGTAAACCAGTCTGGTCATACCCTTTTGTAAAGTGAAAGTAGAAACGCAAACAAAACTGATCATACTAAAACAAGAAATGTTACACAACATGATACAACATGGAGTGACATCTCAATACAAGACGTGCCAATAAAGTGCTAAATGTCATCAGGACATTATGATTCTTGTCACGCATTAATGTTGATAAACAGAGTTATACATTCAACAACTGTCTTATGAATATGCAATGACACATACAAAATCTTAACAATTATATTAAAATTAAATATTTTGATATTTTAAAAATGACAAAGTCAGCAGATTTAGTTTTTATTCTAAATCAATACCAAAGGAGTCAGGAATTAAGTATTTGAAACTTACTTGCCCGATTCAATAATTACCTGCTTCAGATTACCAGACAAGTCTGCTAAATACATTTAACATGATTTCAAAATCTTCATAAAAGAAGAGTATGGGCAAGTGCTACCTTTGACTTCAATAGACCTGTGTGTAATATTTGAAATAGGCACCAAAATTCATGTACTATTTGGACCTGTTTTCATGGAAATCGGAAGAAGTCAGGTTGAACAAATCAGAAACAAGAGGGTCCAAAGGGCCCTGGGTCGCTCACCTGTTTGGCCTAGTGACCTACATTTTGGCCCAAATGACACAGTATCTAACTTGACCAAGATTTTATAGAGATAAACATTGTGACCAAGTTTCATAAAGATAGAGTAAAAATTGTGACCTCTAGTGTGTTCACAAGATTTTTCAATGATTTGGCCTCGTGACCTAGTTTTTGACTTGACCCCAGATGACCCAATATCGAACTTGACCTAAATTTTATAATGATGATCATTGTGATCAAGTTTCATAAAGATAAGGTCAAAATTGTGACCTCTAGTGTGTTCACAAGCTTTTTCAATGATTTGGCCTCGTGACCTAGTTTTGACTCCGGATGACCCAATATCGAAGTTGACCAAAATTTTATAGTGATGATCATTGTGATCAAGTTTCATAAAGATTAGGCTCAAATTGTGACCTCTAGTGTGTTCACAAGCTTTTTCAATGATTTGGCCTTCAAAGGCTTGTGACCTAGTTTTTGACCCCGGATGACCCAATATCGAACTTGACGTAGATTTTATAGAGATGATCATTGTGATCAATTTTCATAAAGATTAGTCTCAAATTGGGACCTTTAGTGTGTTCACAAGCTTTTTCAATGATTTGGCCTTGTGACCTAGTTTTTGACCCCAGATGACCCAATATCGAACTTGACCTAGATTTTATAGAGATGATCATTGTGATCAATTTTCATAAAGATAAGTCACAAATTGTGACCTCTAATGTGTTCACAAGGTTTTTCAATGATTTGGCCTAGTGACCTAGTTTTTGACCCCAGATGACCCAATCTCGAACTTGACCTAGATTTTTTTTCAGAGATGATCATTGTGATCAAGTTTCATAAAGATTAGTCTCAAATTGTGACCTCTAGTGTGTTCACAAGGTTTTCCTTTGATTTGACCTAGTGACCTAGTTTTTGACCCCAGATGACCCAATATCGAACTTGACCTAGATTTTATAGAGATGATCACTGTGATCAATTTTCATAAAGATAAGTCACAAATTGTGACCTCTAATGTGTTCACAAGGTTTTTCAATGATTTGGCCTAGTGACCTAGTTTTTGACCCCAGATGACCCAATATCGAACTTGACCTAGATTTTACAGAGATGATCATTGCGATCAAGTTTCATAAAGATTAGGCTCAAATTGTGACCTCTAATGTGTTCACAAGGTTTTCCTTTGATTTGACCTAGTGACCTAGTTTTTGACCCCAGATGACCCAATATCGAACTTGACCTAGATTTTGTTAAGATGATCATTGTGACCAAGTTTCATAAAGATTAGGCCAAAATTGTGACCGCCAGAGAGGACACAACCCAATTGTTGACGGACGGACAGACGAACGGACGGACGGACGCCCCAACGATCGCTACCTTAGGTGGTCATTCCATTGTTTAAGATCAAAGGAACGACCACTTAAAGGACAAAAGAATTAAGTGGTCACGGAATGAATTGAATAGATTTCTATTGTGTTAGGCCACACCTCCGACCACCTAAGGTAGCTTTCGTGTGTGAGGACGGACGGACGGACGACGGACGAAGAGTGATCACAAAAGCTCACTCTGTCACTTTGTGACAGGTGAGCTAAAAATGTAAAAATAGTTACAAACAAGTTTTATTTCTGTTCTCTAAAAATTGTAAAATTCAATGTCCTGTTCCTCAAAAGATTCAAAACATCTTGTTCTGATGAATGTTCTGATGAATGTTCTGATGAATGTTCTGATGAATGTTCTGATGAATGTTCTGATGAATGTTCTGATGAACCCAAGATCATGTTCTGAGAAACCCAAGATTATGTTCTGAGAATCCAAGATCATGTTCTGATGTACCCAAGATCATGTTCTGATGAACCCAAGATCATGATCTGATGAACCCAAGATCATGTTCTAATGTACCCAAGATCATGTTCTGATGAACCCAAGATCATGTTCTGATGTACCCAAGATCATGTTCTGATGTACCTAAGATCACGTTCTGATGAACCCAAGATCATGTTCTGATGTACCTAAGATCACGTTCTGATGAACCCAAGATCATGTTCTGATGAACCCAAGATCATGTTCTGATGTACCTTAGATCATGTTCTGATGTATCCAAGATCATGTTCTGATGTACCAGGGATTATGTTCTGATGAACCCAAGATCATGTTCTGATGTACCCAAGATCATGTTCTGATGAACACAAGATCATGTTCTGATGTACCTAAGATCATATATTCTGATGTACCCACGATCATGTTCTGATGTACCCAAGATCATGTTCTGATGTACCCACGATCATGTTCTGATGTACCCAAGATCATGTTCTGATGTACCCACGATCATGTTCTGATGTACCCAAGATCATGTTCTGATGTACTAAGATCATAATCTGATGTACCCAAGATCATGTTCTGATGTACCAGGGATTATGTTCTGATGAACCCAAGATCATGTTCTGATGTACTAAGATCATAATCTGATGAACCCAAGATCATGTTCTGATGAACCCAAGATCATGTTCTGATGAACCCAAGATCATGTTCCGATGTACCCAAGATCATGTTCTGATGTACCAGGGATCATGTTCTGATGAAACCAAGATCATGTTCTGATGAACCCAAGATCATGTTCTGATGATCGCAAGATCATGTTGAAGATTGATGAACCCAAGATCATGTTTTGATGATCGCAAGATCATGTTGAAGATTGATGTACCCAAGATCATGTTCTGATGATCGCAAGATCATGTTGAAGATTGATGAACCCAAGATCATGTTGCAGTCTGATGAACCCAAGATCATGATCTGATGAACCCAAGATCATGTTCTCACGAAACCAAGATCATGTTCTGACGAAACCTAGATCATGTTCTGATGTACCCAAGATCATGTTCTGATGTACCTAAGATCATGTTCTGATGAACCCAAGATCATGTTCTGATGAACCCAAGATCATATTCTGATGAACCCAAGATCATGTTCTGATGTACCCAAGATCATGTTCTGATGTACCCAAGATCATGTTCTGATGTACCCAAGATCATGTTCTGATGTACCTAACATCATGTGCTGATGAACCCAAGATCATGTTCTGATGTACCTAAGATCATGTACTGATGTACCTAAGATCATATTCTGATGTACCAAAGATCATGTTCTGATGAGCCCAAGATCATGTTCTGATGAGCCCAAGATCATGTTCTGATGTACCCAAGATCATGTTCTGATGAGCCCAAGATCATGTTCTGATGAACCAAAGATCTTGTTGAAGTCTGATGAATCCAAGATCAAGTTCCGATGAAACCAAGATTGTGTTGACTGGTCAAGAAAACTGAGATAGACCTTACCTAGTGTATTCCCATCTCTTCTCTCCTCACATTGGTTCATGACCTCAAGGATTAAGTTAATAACTAGAACAGTCATCTGAGATCATATCATAATTAAAATTTATATGCACAGTCAGCCAAGCAACATCCGAAGGTTATTACTAGTACATGATTTAACATATTGTAAGAATTAATTCTGACAACAGGTGTGCATATTATCCAAGTTTAGGTAAGGGAAAATTTTATGCATGTAATTGATTACCTGAATATCCGTCCTTTGTTCAGAAGCAGAACAAAATTCCTGCTAGGTGCCTGCCCTGTAAATACACCAATTTTCCAGAGTGGGCTGAAGTTCCATACTGGGCAATGAAAGTATGCCAATTTTCCATGGTGGTCACTTCAAATTACCCAATTTTCCATGGCGGCCCTGCAAATCTTTCGATTTTCCATGATGGGCCCTGCAAATTGCCCAATTTTCCATGATGAGCCCAGCAAATTTTCCGATTATCCATGGTGGGCCCTGCAAATTTCCCTATTTTCCATGATGGGTCATGCAAATTTCCAGATTATCCATGGTGGGCCCTGCAAATTTCCCTATTTTCCATGATGAGTCCTGCAAATGTCCTGATTTTCCATGATGGGTCATGCAAATTTCCAGATTATCCATGGTGGGCCCTACAAATTGCCCAATTTTCCACGATGAGCCCAGCAAATTCCCCAATTATCCATGGTGGGCCCTGCAAATTTCCCTATTTTCCATGATGAGCCCTGAGGAAGAGATTGAGAATATTATATATATATCAATAAACATTTACTGTAAAATCATTCATCGAAATGGTATTGTTTACCCAAACCACGAAATTTGGTCCCATCGAAATTAAATGATTTTACAGTATATAGTGCCATTATAACATCCAGGGTTAACCAGAAATAATAAAATTAGAAAACTATTGGTTTTATAATATTGCACAAAAATATCTCAATATGATAAATGTATTCATTTGGTACAGCATCAAATCCTCTGTAACACCTGAAGGAACGCCAAGTTAACAAGTGGCCTTATTCACAGACAGTTTAAGTCTAAAACTCAGACTTAGACCTTATATTGTAAAAGGGGCTCTATTCGTTCTAATGTTGTTATAAATGTATCAATTATAATATAAATTAGTTACCATACATGTTCAAGGGGCAACAACACAAAGTCAGACAGAGTCTCACTTCATTAGGTTAAATCAAATTGCAAAGAAATGGCAGTGACTATGAATTTAGTAAAGTTTTAGTTTAAGTCTGATTTTTCTATTTTCAGATTTACAATGTTGGTGAATAAGTCCCCAGACTATTTGCAAAAGCAAACAGAAGGTTCATCGGTAGATTTGTACTTGCCATGAACCAAGTACTCTAGTAGTATGTTGCCTGTTCTAAAACACAGGTTCTTGTTCAATAAAAATAGAAACACCATAATTGTTAAAATTGTTCGTGAATCCAACAGTCACTAATTAGGGGAGTGTATCATAAATATGTTTTAACTATGTTAATTAACAGATGTGGGGTATGTTAGTTATTTTCAATCTCCACGTACCCCTGGTTTATGTACAAGTTTGAAAGCACAGAGCTAGCAGACCTCTGTAAGATTGATCCACAGCGGGGACAATACTTCTCAAACTCTCCGCCGGCACCATAACACCAAACCAGATCTGATTCCCAGCCACACAGTCTAAGTGTGAACAGCCTCAAGCTGATGTGAGCCAGCCAACCAGAAAGCAAAAGCTCTCAGAAAACATTAAAAATTGCATCATTTTTATAAATAATGTATTGTTTACCTTCTGAGAAAATCTCATTTTGCCCACTAAGTTTATGAGGAAATTGTTTTATAATCAAAAGAAGTTGTGGTTATACAGACTTCAACAGAATCAACACTCGTTGTCAAGGAATATCAGGTGTTTCCCAAATATTTAAGTTCCTGGAATGAGAAGGTTAAAGTGTTGTGTATAGTTAACAGAAACGAAATAAAATCCCACCAAACAATAATTTTTTCCCTTATATTTATTACCTGAAATGCAAAATCCATGAATTAAGTTCCCATTGAAATGGTCTTTTTTACCAAAACCACGAAATTTGGTCCCATCAAAATTAAATGACTATAGAATTTCAATAACAATTTCATAACTTCAAAACATTTTGTACTGTACCCTGAAATATAGTCAAAATGTCAGAAACTACTGAGTTTGTCTTGTATTCTTATATACTTGATAGTATTTCAATGCAATAAATGTGCATAAACAATAAGTTATACATCATCAATAACAATTCAATTAAATATTTGGATTTGGGAACAGAATCAGTGTCTTCATTGCCAGATGTATTCTGGTAAAACACTTAAAATGCTTAAATTTGAAGCGATGAACAACTGTTTAAAACAGTTTAAAGACATAATTTTATATTTCCTCAGCGACTAAGCACAACTAGCTTACAGGGTATACATACATATTCTCAACTAAAAATCTCTCCAAAATATTCAAAAGCTTATCTAGTGATCTGAGATTGGCTCGGTCACGCTCAATTACTGTACTGATATTATTTTTCAGGACATATTTCTTAGAACTTTGCCATCTATCAAACTTCTCATGCCTTTCATATGGGTTTTATTTCATGGCCAATGTAATCTGGAGTGTTTTAAATATCTTATCAAGCCTATACAAGTGTGATTTATGAAGAACATAGATAAAACTATTGGTGTAAATTTTCATAGCTTTTGGAGTGCTGCCGTTAGGGATTTCGGTACAAACACACTCAAGGTGATCCTGAATTAGTTGAGCAATGTTCTATACACATAAATCACCCTTGTACTGACTTCTTAAAATATTTGTTAAAAAAATATTTTTTTATTTCATTTTCCCACCCAAAATATTTATTTCGATTTTGTAAAATAACATTGCATGTCAATGAAATAAAAGTTCATAGATCTGAAACATGTTTACAACAGCCCTCTTGATGACCAACATCCAATAAGTCTTTGACCGGTAACAGACCCATTTACTACAGCCCCATACACACCAGATCTCCTGCATCATGCGGGAGTGTCATGCACCTGCATGTTTTCTTTGGTCAAATTGATCAAATCTCCTGCATTTCTTGGAATACTGGAACCTTGACATTTTTGGTTTGCATGATAGAAATGATGTCAAATATTATTTTAAATAGCTTTACGAAGCATGCATGGTAATGTCCTACAAGTAAGATAAGTGAAAACTGCATATTAACTTCATTAACCTTCATAAGTTTGAGCAAGAAAAATCTCCTGCATTTCATTGAAATTTCCATCACCTATCTCCTGCATCAGGCTTCAGGAAAATATGGCATGTATGCAGCTCTCTTCTGCCACTCAAAACAAAACTTCATACCAAGTTTGATGTCTCAAATAAGTTTGGCGACCAACTAAATAATGTATTATATTTTTCCAATCAAACAACTTCAATAATTTAGCTTTATTTCATTTAAGCCTTGATTAGCTAACATAAAGATCAAGGTTGACATTCTTGTAATCTGAAATTAAATGAAAAATTGATTACATATAGCAAATATAGATAACCATATATTGAAGATGGAAAATTTGCATTTACAGAAGAAACAGATGTTAGAAGGTACATTATATTCATATAATAGTTTATCATTTTAGACTTAAGCATAAAACCCATTCATCAGGAAGCTCAGGCAAATAATGAAGGATGGCGATTTCTTTACACTGTTATTATCACTTTCATGAATATTAAATGATAAAGTTATTACTGATATACGATTTCAAACACAGTGAATAGGAAGCTATGTTGATCTATAATGAAGCTCCCCCTGATTGCCATTCTAGATTACTACACCTAAACAACTGAGAAACGTTACAGTAACAGATAGGGGACTAAGTTGGTTAAAATTTAACAATGCAACTGGAAGCCACCCAAACTTTTTTCCAATTAATCATATTTAACCAAAACAATCATTCTGATCATCTTGCCTTTAATGTCATGCCAGTATGTTTTTACCGGTGACTATTATGAACAAAGCCGAGCATTCACAATTGCTAATATACGATATTTAACAATCGTATATAAACCCTCAGCCAGTTGTGTAGGAGTCAAACCCTCGAAACCAAGGGTGATAGCGCCTAGCACTGAGGGACTGTGACATACCAACTGCCCCACCCAAATAACTAAATGTTGCTCAAATGATGCTGATATGGTCAGTGTTACATGAGGAACATGGTACAAAGGGTACATGAGGTATAAGGCGGGAAATTTAGTAGTATCTCTGATAATTTTAGCTACTTATTTGCCTGGCAGACAGACACCACACTTAGCGTTTTATGAATGCCTGGGACAGAAGCTTTCCATTAAAGATATATAAAAAAATCCTATATAAAACTTCAACCAGTTGGGTGGGATTCGAACCCATAACACCAAAGGTGTCGGCTCCTAGCACTGAAGTGACCGCGACAATCATGACTGCAAAAAAAACTTTAAAAAGTTGCTCAAATGACAAATAATATTTAATAACAAATTAGACAGGGAAGAAACACAGGTAACAGTATCATTGAAAAAGAAATGTAAAAAAATAAAATAAAAAAGAAAATCCTAAATTTTGAGAAAAAATCCTTTTTTTTTAATTTCTTTTTTTTTAATTTCTTTTTTTAAGTATTTTTTTTTAATGATACTGTTACCTGTGGGAAAAAAGGCAGCACTCACCAGAAACAGCAGAACTTGAGAGGAAAAAATGAAAACTCAAAAAGGAAAAATCACAGACCACAAGCATGACAAGAATCCAACATAATGTAAGAGAGAATAACTCTGAGATGGCCTTGACTTTAATTACTCCAATCAGCTAATCAATTAAAATAGCCAGGCTTCATATAATGTAAAATGACGAAAATATCAGTTTGACAGATTGCATTGACTGTAAACAAGAGGGGTGCGTCCTGGTAGAGTACCAAGTCATGGTCAACTGTCAACAAACTGTGGCTCCAGATTATTAATGACCCCTTTAACACATCCATCATATTTACGGAAAATATTGTACTCATATTTCCACAGCTGAGTAAATGGTGGTACTGATGTCGTTTGGATTAACAGCACCGAATGTACACATTGCAATCTTATCAAGTTGCAATGAGGACTCAGGAAAGATAACATTGACCGATTGTGATTTGCACATGTTAGAGGTGCAGTGTCCTTCTTTTATGTTGGCAGTCGACCGAGACCCTTGTTTTGATCAAACAGGGGGGGGGGGGGGGGGGCATGACTATCCAATCGAGTTTGAGCAGTTTAGCTGAAGTGTATCTCGATAGTAATAAACAAGTTCTAAACAATTAGCCCAATTACTGATTCTTTGCATATCTTAACAGTATATTATATTATTACATTTTTTTCTTCTTTGTTGAAGGGGGGGGGGTGTCTTAAACATTAATGAGACATACCTTGTAAGCAGTGAGAAGTGACATAATAAGCCCTTTTGCATGAGTTAAAACTGGCACTCCCTCAAGGTTGATGGTCCTTGGCTAATCTAGCAAAGGTCACTGTATAATTGTTAAAGACAATTTGAAAGCGAAAACAAACTTTTTGGTAAGACTTATATTTTCCTATATAAAATTTTTTTTTTTTCGTTTTTTCTTTCGTTTCATTGATACAGTTACCTGTAAAAACTAGCAGGAAAATACTAAATTACCATGCACTTAAAACAGTCTCAGCAGATCACAGCAAATTGAAACACACCAATGGTCTATGATATGTTTCTTTATATAATTAATAGAATAGCATAAATTTAGAGAAATAATAATGACTTGGAATAATTAAACCCAATATTTGAAATTTCTCTCCAAAAAAAAACTTGAGCAAAAATGTTTCATTGTCAAATGGGTTGCCTCCAGCACTGTCAATGAGGAGTTATTCAGTTCAATTAATTATATGTCAATAAATGCAATTAGGATGGGAAAGCCTTGAAGCCCCTTCAGACCCCTGGCCCCTTCAGAGTGCTAGCAGTACAATGACATGTCACATAAAGTCCAATCCTCATGCCATAGTCACGCACAATAATTGGTTCCTTTTCTGGAACACCGAGTATTCAAGTATACTTAAAATTCAGAAAATGTTTAAACAAAGTACAAGTGCTTATCCAGGAAGACACATGTTCATGCTAAATTTATTTCATGCAAAGACTGAAAAGCAGTTTTAAAAACTTGATTGAATTTTAACCCACTTGATATGCACACATCTGTACTTGCGAGGACAATGATACAAATCGGTCCTACGGCCAGCCACCTTTGGATAGAAATATTTTCGTTCCGTGTGAAATCTCATACCAACAAGTGTGAGCTTATTAAGTTTGGTTGAAAAAATTTCCAAGTTATCTGTCACTGAAATTAGCTTTGGTGTTTAACGACAACAAAGTCACATGACACAATTGTGAACCTTTTAGATGAAAACGTTAAAGCTGTAATTGTGCAGAACAATGATTATAACCGCAAGATTATTTAATAACGGGGGACAGGGGGAATCGGTTACATGCTTGAAGGGACATTTTCGGCTAAATTAGTCAATTTAATTCGATATTTGTAACTAAATCTAGAGTAAAACCAATTTCACCACAATTTGTGCCCTAAGCGTATTTTGGCACATCACCGTATAATACCCATTGCACAAAAGAAAACTACAAAAGAAGAAGATGTTCTATCAAGGATAGAAAATGTAAGACTGAAGTCAAATGATGAGACATTGCTTTTAATTCAATAGATTTGTTTGTTGACTTTTCAATGATTCTCAATTTCACTGTCCAAATATTAAATGGAATGGAGACTTTTTAAAAAATGTGGTATGAAGAAAGCCCCCTATTTAAGTGATACAACAAACTGACAAAAGGTTACATTGTTGAATAGGAAAGGTCCTTTTTGTTGTTTAAGCAGTATTATTAAGTTTAAAACGATATTGACTAACAAAATGAAAGAATGTGTCTAGAAAGCATTTGGCCACAGAAAAGGTATCATGTGAAATCTTAGAAGTATTTTATAAATCAACTGCTGAAATATAATCTACAATTTTCAGAATTTATAAAGAAACAATAGCTGTCTAGCTTGGAGCATGATATGTGATGAATTCAAAGTTCTTCACACTGTGAAACTATTATAGTCAGCACCTGTACATTTAACCCTAACCTCTGGACCCTTAATCCCTCACTGTCAGTGACTCTTCTTATTCTGTTGAGTCTAGTTTTATTCTACACCCAATCTACATAGTGGTTATTGCTTGATTGATTCGTTGATTGATTGACTGGTTGATTGATTTGATTGGTTGAATCGCTGATCGATTGAATCAATTATTTAATTAATGGTTTATTGATTGATTGACTTGTCGATTGATTGACTTGTCGATTGATTGATTGATTGATTGTTTGTTTGTTTGTGTGAGTTGAGTGAGTGAGTGAGTGAGTGAGTGAGTGAGTGAGTGAGTGAGTGAGTGAGTGAGTGAGTGAGTGAGTGAATGTCAAACAAAGACTTAACCATATAACTATACCAATAAATGTACATCAGCATGCACAGGCTAAATATTTACCTAAGTACATTTCCATATCAGTTTGGAAATAATGTCTGACAATTGACACACATAATGGATTGAATTCAAGGCAAAGACCCATTCCCATACTGTACCCAGGTGCTCTCCCACCACTGGCCTGTAACCAGCAGACCAGGCCCGATCTCCCGAAGAATCTCAAGCACTGGTCTCATCTCAAATTGAGATTTTGCCCAAATCAAAGTATTAATTTCTAATAAAGCTGAAGTTTGACCTCATTACGAAATACATTTGCTGTTTTTGATTCCAAGTTTGAGTCCATCCTCCATTTGATATTACCCAAACGACACTTGGCAATATTTGAGATGAGATTTGTCTAAAAATTGAGATGTTTCGGGAGATCGGGACCAGCAGTTTGAAATTACTAGAAATATATTTACCCAAGCCAGTATGGTATTACAGTAATGCATTGAAGTTTTTGGTATTTTTAGCAGCATATGTCCACTAAAAAAAATGAATGTAATTAGATCTACATAAACACAAAATGTTTTATAATAATTACTAATTAATTTCAATAAAATTTATTTTGATCTTATTACCTGATGTCCGGTAATGCGTCGCAAGCCAGTAATGCTTGCATTATTCGGTCCTTTATATCTTAAATTTCTAATCTTGTTTCAGTCAGTTTTATGTATGCTTGCATTGCCTTCCTCCACCTATGAAGAGTAGTCTGCAATTAGTCTATCAGTCCAAAGATATCAAAATGCCTTGATGAAGTTTTAATGCTTCCATAAAAAGCTGGACAAAACCAACAGACACTAATCAACTTGCAGTTGAAATACAAGCTGACCATGCAGTCCACAGAGATGATAAAATTACCCGCTTAGCCACAGTATTTTATAGCGTCATAAAAATGACCAATTTGCTAATGGGTTTTTCTGATTTTCTTTTTTATGTTGATTTTGTTTAGGTGCCATCATCACCTTTGACATTTTGGAGCAAGTGAACCCTCGCAATAAAAATGTTTATGCCAAATCCCTGGCTGAGGACATAAAGGACTCAATCTTTTTTCTGCGGCTGACCACAAATTAATGCACAAATGATATGCGGACTACCGGTAGTATGAGCATGCAGCCGCACACATAAACACGCAGATAATAAGCCTGGATCGGATGTTGGTATAAATGACAAAAAGGCCTCTGCAATGACTGTCCAAAGGGCAAAGTGACGGACCACTCGTATCAAATTACTGGGTTACAAAAGAAGTCTCTATCTTGTTACCCAGCAAATAAATATACGACTATACCATGCACAATACGGGAGACATTTTAGTATAACTTCCCCATATGGAGGGTCAACACTTCCTTAGGACGAACTCGTTCAAACACCAGCATGCATCAGTTTGCAGTTTGTTTTCAAGATCTTAGGCCATTTTAAAAATTGGCAACAAAATTGTAACAATTAATGTGAAAATCTAGAATTTTCATTTTTAAGCGTGATGAATATAGAAATAGTATTCCCTTGTTCAAACTTTACAATGGTGATCAATTTTTCAAACCAAACTCACCTGCTAGATAATCAAAGAATCAGTAGCAAGCCCATTTTCTGGTAATTAAGTCTGGTGACCATCAACACTCCAATGGGACAGTATCAGTTGATATTCTAGCCTAAACTACGGCGCATGTTTTTAAACCTCACTGTAAACATTTATACTTCAAATTGGTATCGAAGCAATACCGATACCGTGGCAGTTAACTTCAACCTGATGAAGATGGCCTGTACTTGGAAGAGGAAGACGAGTGTTACCTTGTGAAGTCACCAGAAAATTGATATTGGTCGTCACATTGCTTGTTGACAGAGCGGCAGAATGCACATACCAGCCACGCCCAACCATAGTAAGTCTTGGTGTGCTACACGTATCCATCCCCACTGATACACCAGCAACATGCACATTATACATGTCTCTGAACACACGCTAATGCACATGTCTAAGACCTTATATCACAAACTACAATTTTGACTTCTTTCCCTTCCCACCTTTCACCCAAATTTCTATCAGTCTTTATATTGAATGAGTGAAACTTTGGGGAAGTTAAAACTCCAGTATGTGATATAATTTCGTAGAAAAATCGTCTAGGCATGTGACTAATGATTGAAGCTTTCAAATGACAATGCGCTGGCTTAGTATGAGTAGGTCGTACTGTAAGTACAAACTCGACATTTTGAGAAAACATGAAAATAACTGTACGAAAGGTACTCTTTACTGTTGTTTGGTAAACATGACAAGTTACGATTTTCATCAAAATAGGCTCATAAGAACCGCCTTGTGATGCTGATTTCAAATATGTGTCAGTCTAATAAGGTTCTAAGAAGTACTTCTTACGACCTTCTCATTCTAAGCCAGCGAATTGATGAGAGAGAGAAACTGTATTCTATACCATGTCCAGAGCATGCCTGATTGCTACAATCCCCTGACAAATGTACATCCTAACTCCAATCAAACTGGACACGCCGCTGCTTTTTGTAAATTAGGGGTCGTTTCAAACTAATAACACATATATATATTTAGATACTGTTAATGTCTATGCTAATAATTATATTTCCGGTATACATGTTTTTCTTCGAGACCAATAAAACAACGGCAGTTTCAAAACATGAGATGGCGATTCATTCACTGCAATATTTATTCAGTAAAGGAAGCATGCAACATGGCATATCATAAATATCACAGAATATAAATACAATATTTATCTTTTAACACAATTACAAAAATAAATTCTAAGAATTTGCTATACATGTATAGTAAACATAGCAAAAAAAGAGAGAAAGAAAAAACGAGAAAATGTGTACTTTGAAATCAAGACGGTGATTTGTCTAATAGTTATACAACTGTACTAAGTGTGATTTTACTTTTATTTCCAATATACATAAAGTTACAATATATGAACATACATATTTAATATAGTTTTTCAAACTGCAAATTTTGATATTTCCACGAAGTAAATATAAATGTACATATAAAATGACTGAATATAATACGGGATTATTATGTGTGGGGAAATTTTGAAGAAAAAAAAAGAATTACAAGGGCATAGAAAAAAAATAGAGAAAAAAAAATTACAAAAAGGTCCACTTCTCAATGTGCATATCAACTTTATTCTTTGCAATAGCTATCATTTCTTCCAATCTTTTTCTTTCGGATATTAAATTTTTGAAATATAAAATGTTCGGTGTTTCTTTTGAATTCTTGCATTTGAAAATAAAATATTTAGCTAAAAGTAAAAGGAAGTTAATGGTTGTGCTTTTATTTTTATTTGAAGAGTAGTAGTTGCAAAAAGAGATAACTTCAAAACTTAATTTGACTTTTGTATTACATATTTGGTCAATAAACAGTCCAACGTCTCTCCAAAACATTTGAATATTTTGACATTCCCAGAACAACTGTACTAAGTATAAAAATTACGGAGTCGTATTAAAATTATTGTTTGTTGACCCCACTTGTCAATGAGATTGTAAATTTACCAAGTAACATAGTAAGACCTTATGCAAGATTGGGAGAAATAGTCGGAAAAAAACAGATAGTGTCAGCTTGGTCCTTTTATTTGGCACTAACTCAGAGTATACTTAATGTCCGTGGTACTAACAAGATCACAATTTCACCAAGGGCATTCATAGTATAAGGATACGTTTTTTACTCATCAAAATCTCAACTGAAGCCACACAGTTGTAAATGAAATGGAATCCGTTACTATGCCAGCAGCTCAACTATTTCAATATTTGTTCTAATCATTCGAATCTGTCATAAAATTTATTGAAATGGTCAACACTTGAGCTACCACAGGACAAAACAGATCGTCATCAAAAGGTCCCCCACACGTTAAAATTACTTGGTTTTCAGTGATACAGATTTATGAGCCCTGTCTAAAAGGGATTTTATCCCTTTTTGCTCCCGTATCTGCTCATAAAACCGCATCTGAATGTTTTTGTACTTCTTGAGGAGCAGTGGTCACTATTTGGTCAATTAGATACAAAAATATCCGTATATGATTTTAATAAAAAAGTGATGGAATTTTTCAAAGGGTATGATAAAATATTGCTTGTGCATGAAAGAATATTGTTTAAATGCAAGTAAATATTTATTAAATTATAACTGAGTCATGGAATGAATATAGTTTGGTAGAAATGTTGGGACAAAGAAAAATGTGTAATTTCGAATTGGTACCATATAATAGTCTTGCGAATAAATTAATATTAACAAAACACAAAATTGGTCGGGGAACGTACAAAAGAAAGCAAGACTGCAATAAAAACGAATTCCATAATAAAAGGTTAAAAACTATAGTTTAAAGTCAATCAGGGATCGTGCTACATGTATAAGTATGTTCATATATGGAAAGAGTTACATGGCTTTCACGATTTAAAAGATGTGTGGGTTGCAGAAATGAATTTATCGGAGTCTATCATTTAGTACCAATGTTACAGGGGCAGCTGCCAACTGAGTAAGTTCTACCACTCGAATTATTTGATATACAGTAATCACTTTTAATGTTTATAAATTATAAATTAAAATTATATTGCGCACTATTTTGTCCTGCATTATAATCAGTGATTGTAGATTTTTTTAACGCCGAGTATGGAAGACATATCAATGTCTCCAACCGTGTTTGTACCCCGCTGAGGTCGCCAGGTTAGATGATAAGTGTGCTAACCACTAATCGAGCTACGGAGGCACACATATCAAGTTACATGCTGCAAAGGAGCATTCTTGTATAACATGAAGATGTCAGGCAACAGTATTTCTAGTAAAATAAATTGTCAAACCTAAAACGCTTACATGCTTACTTACTTACTTAATCCTCTTCGCGCGGTTTTGCACATACAGTCTCTTGTTTATCTGTAGTGTTGGTTTCTGTAGCTTGCTGGTTTTTACGTGAATGGGGTGCTGGTCATGTGCACAGCCCTAATCCTTTCTCACCCGTGCTTGGGATCGGTCATGTCGCTTACATTATCCTGCCATTTTACCAAGATTCAATGAGTATAAGGTGACTATTGATGGCAAGGGTGTAATCACTAGCTTCAATAAACGCTATTAAAAACCAGATTTCATATAATTTAATTTTCTCTCTACTAGATATAAATTATGTGGTGTTTGTAAGAGATTTTATCTCCAATAATTATTTTCTCCTATACCCTAATGGTAATGCAGATGACAAAATGAGTGTAGTCATCCTATTGTTATGAAATAGATACACCATTTTACAATTGTATCATGTTTTTAATCAACCGCCCCTAAAATGAGCAGACGATGTTTTGGTGCGCTCTCACCTTCCCGACACCTGCTGTTATAGCGTGTTTGCAGCTTTACCCCCTTATCGTATTTTGTCACAGACTACTAATTTGTTTGTTAAAATAATAAAATCGCTCAAATTTCAGACACAGCAACAATTTTAAGTGCCCTAGAGAGAATCTCGTCCATTTCGGCCATGTTTTACAGGGGTATAATTTCTGGATTATTATCTTCAACGTCAGTCATTTGATTCAATTCACGACATTTATACCCAAATCATGACAAGGGTTACAAACAGTAATCCCCTTAGGCGGTTTTCTTGACAAGCTTTCAACTTGTGGGCAGTCCCATGGCAGCATGGCTTCTTTAGGAGATTTCCTTGACAAGCTTTCAACTGGTGGGCAGTCCAACGACAGCATGTACAGGCGTTCTGCTATCATTAGGCTCAATGACAGGCGTCGAAAGGTGCCGGTAATGTCTTCTTCTTGTAATTTCCCCCTCTTCACGTGGCAAACACCAGCCTCAAATGCATACGAAGTCCCCTCTTGATGTGGCAAACACCAGCATGAAATGCATGCAAAATGTATTCTCTTCACCATTATCTGTTGTATGTTACTTTCGACTTTCTTATGAAAACTGATGATAAAGCGACTGAAAACTGATGATAAAGCGACTGACTTATATTGGAGCATACTTTTCCGCTGGTTGCAACAGCATTTAACTTCCATAAGGTGCCACAATATCATTATTTTAATTCCTATTTTACGTTGGAAATATCGGCTTCAATGTACAAAGCAATCTATCACCAGCTGTTTTGAGGCATAAAGTACCAACGGATGATGCATTTCGAAGACTCCAGCAAGGAAAACCGGGTTTTATGGTATTCTTGAATCTGCTGTCAGCAATACCAACACCAATTTTGAGATTTTGGATCAGTTTGGCCGTAACTCCAGTCAAACTAAAGCAGACAGAGCCATATTCGGGGTTGTCAGGGGTATGCAATGATATAAGGACTTGCAACATACAAAAGATAATTTCCAAATATGCGTAAATAAATACTTACCACGATTTTTCTTGCTTCAATCGAGCGTTTATTTATGAAATTTGCTGTGCGAGATACCAAAATGTGACGTCACAGACCACGTGATTGGGGACCGTGCCATTGGACACTTGTGAAGTGGCACCTTATTTCTAATTACGACAAATGTATGACAACTATGCATTATAACGTTAGTAAAACCATTATACTAGTAATTAACTCAATGACTTGAGTTCGAAAGACAAGTTGATGGCTTAGAACAAGAAGGTCGTAACTACAACATCGATATTTTGAGAAAACACGGAAAAACTGTCTGCCATTTAGTCTTTACTTATGGTAAAACAAACTTTTACAACTTCATTTTGGTCAACATGACAAGTTCAGATTTTTATGAAAATGGGGTCATAAGAAGCGCATTGTGCTGCTCATTCTAAATATGTATGAATGTTAAAAGGTCGTAGGCACTTAGGACCTTCTAATTCTAAACCATCGAAGTCACAACCATTCTTTTGATGCTAATTAATCTCCCTAATAAGGATAGGCATGCCAACACATTAGAACTTGTGTAGATAGAGTGGCTTGATTTGTTTGTCAATAATTGCTTGTTCTAATCGTCACATCTTTTCAACTAATTATCTCCCTGTATTCACAAATCTTCCTTAATACAAAATTTCGTTGGAAACGCAAGAAAGGGACAACGACAACAAACTAGAGCTGTCAGTAGTCATCGTTCAACAAAAAAAATTGCAGCAAACATCGTTGCAGCTCATTGTCTCCATCTGTAGAAGGGGGTCGTGTCTTCAACAATACGTATGTCTAAATATGGATGTACAGATCTAGAGACAATCCAAATTCAGGGTGTATAAAACGATGTCATTCAGGAAAAGAGTCACGGTTTTAGCGCAATCATTGAGCCTGCACCACAATTGCAAGCATAACGTAATTCTTACCAATATCTGCCAAGTTAGTTAAATTCAAAATAGGAGTGATAAAGAAAAATAAAAGTTTAAAAAAGTTAAGTTACCAATTTTCTAGGGCTCTTTTCAGCAGTTAGGCCGCTCAAGCACCCTTTGACAGTTCAACTCCCCTGGTCATTGGGTTACATATGGAAACATACACTCGCGTCTCCCTGTGGAGACTACTTCTCTCCTGTGTGTGTGGCAGTCAACATCGATCTGCGGCGCCCAGGAATAGACACTGCCCTCGCAGGTACCATTTTACACCATGGTGGAGTATTAACCAGTAGTCCAGAGGGGGTTGAACCCGGGACCTCTCGATCCCGAAGCGCGCACCCTACCTCTTGGTCTGCTCCCCACATATAAAATATATAACAAGATGCATTTAAATGTGATTTAAAAGAGATTAAGATGCATAAACAAGGAATGTATTAATTGAAGTGGTTAAAAATGTGGGCCCGAAGATGATCATAGAATGTACCTTTTTTAAGTCCACTTTAACATGAGTATTTGTCAGATATTTGGTTATGCTATAATGTGTACTATGAGGGAGTTCGGGAAGCTTGCTCACCTTATTAGTAATATTACTTGCTCCGAGTCTTGGAGAACAACAATCGTAACTACACGGGCATTTCCGTAATACTCAGATAAACGCCGATGAGTTTCAATTGGGAAAATCATTCACCCCTACAGTATTTCACAGAACATTTTTACTTCATACACCACAACTATGTTCTCACTTACAATAAATCATTGTTTCCAGAAAGTATTACTATTTTCTAATTGCTTATAGTTAACTATTTGCTCAAAAACATTGTAAATGAAATGACATAAACACATGATACGAAATTCTATTAATGTGTCCATGGCCCGTTCAATGCCTTTCACAGATATTTGTAATGTCTTTGTGGCCTTGTGTCATCCTGAGTTTTTGCGGCGGTTGCTTAGGCATATTTGGGTTGTAGTTGTGTAGTTGTTCGTTAAGAGCGTATACACGGTGCATGCTGTTTTTTTTACAATAAATACTTTTCTAGCCAACAAATTACCGTTAAATTTGAAACATGAGTGTAATGAAAGGTATGTTATATTTCTATAACAAAAATCAAACAACTGAAGTGAAAATATAAAAGATTTTCTAGTGTTGGACAAACTGTCGCGAATTTTCAGTCACACCTCCTGACGGAGAATCAGTTTTTCTTAGTCATTGCTACACGTACAGATAAAATAACTACATGTACATGTTTGGAAATGTATAAAGGGTGGCACTGCATTGAGATATTTGGGCAAAACAATTTGATTGTAACATAAATCGATAACAAATAAGGCTCTCGTATTTTTTTCGTCAAAATGTTTACAACATATGTAGACCAGGAAGTTCGACATATGAAATTATGCGTAACCCATTTTGGTATCGATCTGTTGGATCCCCCACCGTGGTATATATAGTTGTGTTGTGGTATTACTTCTTTCTATGTTAGGCTGGTTGAGTTGAGTGCTGCATTCCCTGTCCGATTTTCCCATATCCTTAAGCAGCGGGCTTTTAAATTCGCGTATTGACATAACTGACACCGCTCTCTTTTCTAGATAGGAGTAATGTTGTACCGCATTAACAAAGCTACAGCACTGTAGATCAATAAAGTCATTAGTTAAGTGTGAAAACAATGGGATGAGGTATCACCGGACATGCCTAACTAATAGAACCAGGCATACTTTCTCTCCAGACACAAATTACCAATACATTTGTACACACATTGGCTTGAGTAAATTCAGTTAGTATGGTTACAAAAAATGTAAGACATTCACAAAGGAGCAATAAAATAAATTGATAAAAATGTGAGGTATGAAAGAACTACCATCTTGGCACCTACCTTCTTATAATGAGCTGGAGAGTTTGAACACCAAAGCATGTGTCTCACACATAGGGGCCATAGCTCTGACAAATACACTTTTATATTCGATCTAAAATTCCAGAATATATGAACAACTGAGTTTGGTACCAAGTATCCATGTATTCGTCTGAAGCGTGGTTGAAATAGTTAAATCAATCAAGCATGGACACAAACTTACAACTTGTGGCTTTGTCCACAAACTTACAACTTGTGGCTTTGTCCACAAACTTACAACTTGTGGCTTTGTCCACAAACTTACAACTTGTGGGTTTATCAAAATAGTCAGATCCAGACAATATTGTGTTCGCCCGAAACATATGTGGGAGATATAGCAAGTGTCCTGCAAGAACAGGCATTGGTTGTAAGAAAGAGAAAGTGGCGCCAAGGAAATGTGTTATCTTTCCACAGCGTATAAACAGAGGTGTGCACACCTAGACCTATATGGGCATCAGTAAATTTTAAGCGTTAAAATGAATTTTGATATAGAGAAATCAGACGATTTAAATCATGTGTATTGATGGTTAATCAATCCATTGTACTATTAGTAGTCATACATGCCTTTGAGACAAACCCTTAGTACATTTACCGTTAAAAGATAAAGAACCTCATATAAAAAAGTTACCAATTTTCAAGGGCTCTTTTCAGCTGTTAGGCCGTTCAAGCACCCTTTGACATTTCATCTTCCCCTGGACATTGGGCTACATATGGAAACCTACACTCGTGTCTCCCTTGGGAGACTATTCCTCTTCTGTGGTGTGGCAGCCAACATCGATCTGCGGCGCCCAGGAATAATCACTGCCCTCACAGGTACCATTTTACACCATGGTGGAATGCAGCTTTGGGTCTTGCTCAGAGAAATTAACCAGTGGTCCAGAGGGGGATCCAACCCGGGACCTTTCGACCCCGAAGCGCGCTGTCTACCTCTGGGCCACCGCTCCCCGTCTAGGTGTGCACATCTTTACATAATACATTTATACCAACTCAGATGATAACTAATCAGTTCGGATATTTAACAAACGTTAAGTTAAGTTACCAATTTTCTAAGTAGGAGGGGGCTTTTTTCAACTAAGCCGCTCAAGCACCCATTGAGATTTTAACTTCCCTTGGTCATTGGGCTACTCATAGAAACCTACGCTCGTGTCGCCCTGTGGAGACTATTTCTCTCCTGTGTGTGTGGCAGCCAATATCGATCTACGGCGCTCAGGAATAGACACTGCCCTCACAGATACCAAGTTACACCTTGGTGGAGTGGAGCATGTGGGTTATTCTTGCTCAGAGAAATGAAATTAACCAGTGGACCAGACAGGGTGTTGAACCCGGGACTGTCGACACGAATCGCGCACCCTACCACTAGGCCACCACTGACCAAGACAAGCTGTACATATTTTTTATATATAACCAGCAATGATAAACTAAAACACTGCAATTTGCATGGATCTATCATGGTTTAATGACAAAGTCCAGTACATCGTCCTAGTTGACAATAAGCTGTCAATGACAACACGACAACAAACACTAAAGTCTATGCCCCACTGATCAGTTTTGGCCTCTAGGATGTACTCCCGATTTAAGTACTTTAGCTTCGAGAGGAATCACAAATTTTCCAATGTCTTCCCTGAAGCCCCCCCCCCCCAGACCACGAGAAAGCTCTTCCGCGCTACCTTCCAATGCCCATTTATTAAATCGGGAGTACAGCGCCGATGCCAAACTGTTTAGTGTAACCTAGACAGAAGCTACTTCTCGTATCCATCCATTAGAATAATCCCAATCATTCAAATAGCGTTTAAGAAGTTTTCCCAAGAATACAAGTGCTAAGTTGTCACTTACAGTGTAACACTGACAATGATTCAGCCACAGAATAAATCAAATTTTCTCGGAAAAAGTCTTGGTGTCAAATTGTCAAGAGCCCACATCTTAGACATTTTCTTCGACACATTTCAGGCGAGAGTTGATGTCAGTGGCATGTAATATTTATTGAAAAGGTTTAAAGTTGAAGAGGTTTGGGAGTTCCTACTCTCGCTCTGTCCATATAGATACAGTCCGAGTTGCATCTCTGTCAAGAAATGTGTCGAAAAATCCGAGAATGCACTTTCCTTGTGTGTAGTATAATGCCATTCTGGGGGGGGGATTATCCGCCATTATTCACACATGATTTACAGCTACATGTATGTTGTCAAGACAATGGCCAATCTTTTTATATATTAATAATGACACCATTGAAACTAACAAACAACCAGAACTGAAGAAAGCTTAAATGCTTGCTAAATTTTCAGTTTTGCAATGGAGCCCTGAATATGATAGATGACCAAATATAGTCATCACATTTAATTACCTACACTAACCAATATCAATTGCATACTTGGGAGTCAATAGCAGAATGGGGAGAAAGTTCATGAGAAAATAATTCACGGAAACTGAATCAAATGTTCAGTCCAAAAATTCCAAGTTTCAAATGGATACATTTGATAAATTATTTAGAATGTTTTTTTCCCACAAAATCGTTTAAACTCTAAACTTATCGTGAAACACCAAAACGTTACACCGACGACAAAGTAACGAGCATTCAGTCCCGACACTTTTCTACTTAAACGATAAGCCATTAATGTAAAACATTAATCATTAATGGTAGGCATTTTGATCACATATATTGTACATGCACTATGCACTCAAAGAATATGAATGTATACATGTCTAATAGATAGTTATGCACCAGTCAGTTGCATTCACGGCTCATCCACCCCGAGGAAACGGTCGTGTTTTACCTTCCAGCTTCCCCCGCACTGCCGGTAAACAGTCCGCACCAATTCCCCGGGGATACAATTAAGGTTTCAGAGTGTCGGGGAAATACCGGCCATTTTACCATCAGCTGTCCCCGACAGAGCCGTGAAGGGGAAGGGGGGGGGGGGCTTTTACAACATAAAAGTAAAAATCCGGCCCTTCCCCGGAGGTGGGGCCTTGGTTGCAACTGACCGGTGAATTACAACAACCAAAAGTGTATAAAGAAACGTTCCGACTTTTATCCTCCCAGTTTCTTCCACTAGATCCGTTCCTACGGCATTCAGCATTATTACCACGGAGAAGAATGCTTACCATGATGTTAGTTGCCAAAATCTTACAGAACACTGATCAATGTACTGTCATAACGTGCCTATAAATAAATAACAGATGCCATACAAAATTAAAATTTTCATAAATTTATGAATAATTAAGTGCTTTGCAAACTTTGCAATTCATAGTACCTGTATTTGACTGCAAACTCTTCAGGAAATGTAATACCTTAAAACAATGTAGCCACTGCACTATAAGAGCCATTTATTTTCTGGAAAAAAAACAGTGCCTTAACCATAATGAAGTTTATTGCCAGCTGGGTTCATGATTATGATCAAGTTTTTCTGTCAAGTATTATGATCAAAGCATTTTGTACATTTTTAACAAAAATATTGTGTCCGGTTTGGGGGGGGGGGGGCGAGAGGCCAACCACGGGAAGTTAGACAGCAGTCGATTCCTGACAGGCGGGGATCTGACATTGGAATGATTTCAGGGGCCTTATTTACCAACATAGTAAAAAACAAAGACGTATAATCACTGCCATTTTTTGCAGTTAGGTTTAACAATGTGAAATTGTAGCTGGTATCTTTACCCCACGAACGAGCATATGGTTATAACCGTTAGCAACTAACTTTGAACGGACTATATATCATTACAGCAATGAGGCTTGTTTTTATTCTGGTTGTTTACGCGTGCTGTTATTGTATGAACAGAAACACAAGTTAGGTTATAAACTATGCCATGGATTTAGTATTTTAACTCAATTCCAAATTCAATAACAATAAGCGTACCGGTAAATACTTAATTTTTCTTCATATATCTTTTATTTGAATTAGTAAAATATCAGTTCTGTAAGTGCTATTTTGACTATCTTGTGTGTTCACCGAGTGACTAGCTGTGCCTGTTTAAATGCTGTATTTCCATGGTTTCGACAAGTGTTGTACTACAATATGACCTATTTGACGCAATCAACTGTTTACTATGAAATAGTACAAATATACAAAATATATATAAATATATTGTATATACATGTAAATAGCGATATGTCTTGTATTCTATATTGTAATTATTTGTTGTAAATGTGCATGTACTGTATATATGGATATGTTCAATGTTGTTTGTAAATCACCTAACAGTGGAAATAAAGAGTATAAGTGGCCTAACACTTTTGAATGCACACATGCATGATAAATAAAAGTGCTGTACCAATTGGTTAGTATAATAAAACAGTAAACAGGATATTGTCTAATACCTTAGTTCCAATAGTATAGGAATACAATGTTTTTGTAAAATCATTTAACTTCGATGGGTCAAAATTTCGTAGTTTTGGTAAACAAGACCATTTAAATGGGTCCTTAATTCGTGGATTGTGCATTTCAGGTTATAAATATACTGAGTTCCAAAAGTTCCGCATCCAATATTCGTCGTGTCTTTTTTACTAGAATCTCTAACTTATTCATGATAATTCAAATGCGCATGTGTAGAGCAATGTGTACTTGATATAAATCCAGGACAGTTATCGATTTGAAGATATGTATCGATCCATAATAAAACCACATGTGGCACCACCCCACGATTCCAAAGTACACACAACGATAAACTACTATTTTGTAGTGGAAGGGAGGTAATAAATACCGAAAATTATCTCTCTTTGACCATAGACAATTATTGATGTTGCAATAGAGTCTGTACAACAGGCCAGATTTTAAGAAACAACCTCCTTGACATAAATGGCGCAACATTAAAACAAGTTTCCCATAATTTTAATGCAGGGTGGACTACAATTAAGCTACAACAATGCCGTTGTTCTTGGTGCAAAAATATAGCAGCATTACCTGTCTAGGTAAGCGACATTGACCCTTGACCTGTTGTCACGTTGTACGTCATATACAGTTTTTATTGGATGGAGATGATACAACAGTCTTATTATGATAGAGACATGTCAATTTAATTCGACACAATGTATTTTTAGTGAAACACCAGCCTCTAGCGTCTCATATACACGAGTCGTTCAACATTATCCATTTTTGCAATCAAATTAAGCGTACATTTCTAACTTATTTGACTAACTTATTGTGTTTTTTTGTAACACAGACATGATGCAAGTAAATTGGAAGTGAAAATAAAGTCGAAAATGAAGAACCCAAAATATGCGTTCTTGAATAGACGTTTTTACCATTTGCGATGGTGTGATCATTCAAGCGTGACGAAATCCAACGGAATTAGGTTCAACATAAACACTAACGGTACGCAAATGGACTGTGTTCCTTAAAAGATATTTTAAGTTAACTATTCCAAAAATAATGAATTTTTAATTAAGATGCAGAACTTTTGGAACTCAGTATACAAGGGCCAAAATTATTGTTCGATGGGATTTGATTTCATGGTTAAAGGTTAACCACAAAATCCCCGAAATTTAATCCACCATGCAAATTAATGATTTTACAGTAAATGGACAAGAGTCGCAGGATGTGTATGCATGGCCAGCTACAGGTCAATATGAACAATTCTATATAATTTGACAAGAAAATTATAAAATATTTGTCTAGCAATTAAACGGACAGCAATAAAAAGTAGAGTGCAGAAAATAGGTTCTCAATTAAGTTGCAATAAAAATATCGGTAGAAAGTTAATAAGTGTGTCCAAAGAAGTAATTACACTCAGCACACCAAATGATGTAGTGGGAATGTGATTGAAACATGCTTATCAAATTGAAACCATGGGGACAATATTGCTTCTGATCAAAGAACTAGAATTGGGTGCATTTATCTAAACTGCCTTGAGTGACCAGTCAGTATAATGAGCCAAACCATTGTGATTAGAACACAACAGAACAGAACAGAGTAGAGTTACAGTCTGGACAATTTAACAAATCAAAGTACTTGAGGTGCATCAGTGGGAATGGTGTTGATATGGTCACTACAAATTAGCCGCGTTTATGCACAGGCCTAAGAAATTGTATCACAAACGACAGTTTTTACTTCCCCAATTTTTCATTTATGGTTGGCAGGGTGGTCGAGTGGATAGCCTGCTTGACTACTGATCGAGAGGTCCCGTGTTCGATCATCAGCCGGGGCACTTGGTCATTTCTGAAACACTTTTCTGTGTTTCCCACCCAACTAGCAACGTTTCGGGTTGGATTCCATTGTCAATATCAAAACAACGTGACAATGGCTTCCAACCCGGAACGGCACATCGTCGAAAGTACCTAATAGTATAACTAAAACACGACGAAAGGTATATATTTTGATTATTTTGTATAGAAGAGGCATAATTAGATCTGACCAAAACCATTTTCTGGCCCGTTTAAATGCGTTAAATGGTAGATTCGTGTAGGGGCGGACAGATAAGTTTCAAACCTGTTCTTTTTATCTAATGAATGAAAATTTGGGAATGTTAAACTCGTTTTTTTGTATACTTTTTTATAATGCCTTGCTGTATGGGAGATGGTGAGAAATTGAGACAACACTGAATGTACAGTGAAGTTCCGCTAATAAGACCAGTCAAAAAGGTGGTCTTAATAGTGAATCGGTCTTATGAGCGGACCTTTTTTGTTCTAAATTTAATACTTTTGGACCTTAAACTGGCAAAAATCTGCATGATTTCAAAATAATCGAAGCGGTCTTATTAGCGGAACTTTACTGTATGTTATTATATTATAATCAAATGCAACTAATGTGTACAAGCTATGTTTTACATGATCACCTTTTTTTATTTTATTTTTATTTTTGTACTATGTTGTCTTATTTCATTCTAACGACTTAACAATTAGGAATAATCACTTTAATACATACATGTATGTACCAGTGTAAAACGTATATAAGGGAAACAACCTATGTGATTTCATATGAGATTTTTAACAAGAGTTGTTTCCCTTAATTAAGGCTATTCTGTGGGGCATGTACACTTTATTACTAGTTGCAAAATCATCCTAAAATTGATTAAGACTTTTTTTTAAAAATCATGCAGCAAAAAAGTTCTGGGGCGATTCACGTTCTACGTTAGAACATTGATTAAGCGTATCTTCTATTTAACCTAGCACTGCTTCCATTTGATCAGTTGTGTTGTATTTTCTGTAAACTTTCATATTTTATAAGAGAAGAAAGGGAAATGACTCGTATTTTTATCAGGTATGAAATTACATGGGTGGTTTCCCTTATATACGTGGGGTTATCCAAAAGTTTGTGGACTTTTGCTCTTATTCAAAAACCATTTAGCTTAAAGCTACGAATCTATAATCCCTGTAAACTTGATTTATATTGTAAAAGTATACCAAATATCAAACGGATGTGATTAAAAATAACATAAATATAACATTTAAAGCATGCGCGGTAGGCATACCCGGCGCACCCTCAGAAATGCGACGACGTCGCCCTCTCGATTAAATCATTTCACGAAGCTCTTAATTAAACACTGTAAATCAGTTGTTCTTCGTTTGCCGTAATCAATTAAATACTTATAATATGCAAACACACTAGTTCTGTCGATGTGTGCTGAATTGTATCGTTTCTATCTCTTCAAGTGAATTCTAACCAACGTAACACTCATTCGTTTAACGTCGGTTCTGTACCTATTAACATGCATCGTCTGTCACACCAACCTGACTATTAATGCCATTTAAAACAATTGGATACAATGCAGGAAGGTTCATACTTAATTTGCCAAACCATTCGTGTCTTCCTCGCGGGTTCCCCTTGCTATATATTTTTTTTATGTAATTGCATTATTTTGTGACTGCAAATGATCTTGTGACGTCATATTTAACGTTGAATTTTATACGCCAACAGTAACCTTCATATTCATAAAATGACGAATATATAAGATATAACCTTTAAATTATACCAATTAAAATATCGGTATGACATTTCTCAACACGAGGACGCATTTTTGTATTTTTATATGAAAAAACACTGTAACAATCGTCAATAACGTAACGCACATTACTAGAAAAAATCTGCAGTGAGCCGCTAACGCATTTTTGTGTTACTATGGCAACCTGCTACTCTGGATGAAAACGGTACTTTATCAAAATATGTTGAGGTTATTTTATGTAATAGATTAATGTCACTGCATGGTAAGTTTCATACCATTCGGACTTAAAATAAACAAATTAGAGCAAAAGTCCACGAACTTTTGGATAATCCCACGTATATATATACAGTAGAAACTCCCCAATCCGGAACCTCTCTAATCCGGAATCCCCCTCAATCCGAAATTTTTTCACGGTCCCGATTCGTTCCTTCTAAAAGGTATGTGAAAAAAACCTCCCCAATCCGGAACCTCCGTACTCCGTAGACCGGACTACTTTTGCGGTCCGGAATGCAAATAATATACAGTGTTATTTAAACTCCCCAATCCGGAATTTAACGCTTGATCCGGAATTATTATGATTTTACACAAAATATGTCAAACGGTTTATTTGATCGGCAAATGTTCCGTTACTCGTGAAATTGCTTTTAGCATCAACCCGAGTGTTTCCGTATAGTAGGGAACGGGGTAATTTGTTGATAATTCGTCATTTTGTAAATAAATCACCATGGAGAAAAAAGTTCAACTTGATTTGTCATTTATTTGTTAAAAACAATTACATTCGTACATTAAAATGTATTATGGCTCACATAAACAAAGATTTGATTCGTAATTACCCTAAATATTGACAGTTTGTTTATCGACGTAAAGTCGGAATGAGGTTAAATCAAACGGTTTTGCACTTGGTTTTAGACACGAAGGATCGTACACAGGTTGATTTTAAAGACGACCCGATATAGAGATCGTTATCACACCTTTTAATCTGTTAATTGACTGACAGGGGGCCCAGATAGCATGTTGACGTTGGCCCAACGTTGGGCCAACGATGCGAACATCGTTGGGCCAACGTTGGAAAATTACGTTGGCCCAACGTCATTTTGCTCGTTGTGATACCGTTGGGCCAACCGTTGGCTCAACGTTGGGCCAACGGTGCCAATTCTTATTCATCGTTGGCATTTGGTTGGCAAAATATAAAACATCGTTGGCCCATCGTTGGGCCACTGTTGTACCAACAATATCCCAACGGTTGGTCAATATTATTCATGGTTGGCATTTTGTTGGCTCACAAATACTTGATTTCTGTAATAATAACTGAAAAGCGGACAAAAAGTGATCGCAAAACCTCGAAAGCTTAGTGGTAGTGAGAGTCTGCTTCAAGATCCCACTTGTGGCCGCGTCATACCATAGATGGAATTAAAATGGTACCAGAAAATCTCTATCTGAAAAGCAACCAAAAGTGATCACAAAACCGCAATAGCTTAGTGGTACAGAGTCTGCTCAAAGTGCGGGAGGTTCTGGGTTCGATCCCATGCATGGCCACGACATACCAAAGATGTAGTTTAAATAGTACCAGAAATTCCCTATGTAGACACTCGGTATAAAAGTGAAAACTGTCAACTCATCTGTTATAGTATAACTTGGTGGCGATAGACAACATCAGGAATGAGGTGTCGAGGGTGATTCGTATAAGTTGGAAAAACTGGTTCCATTATCGACTTTAAATAAATTGGAATAAACTGAAAGCTCAATATGTACTACCTTTCCTGGTCAACAGCAAGTCAGCATGTTGCAGAATACATACTGTACTAACTTTTATATATATGGTCAAATTCAAACAAATATTTACTTTCAAATTTATACTATTTTTATTAGCCGTCTGCGTAAGTTTACAAGCAATTGACATTATCAATCCAAGTCTCCATAGCTGGTCTCTCCTCGTCTATTTTGGCCTTTCTTTAGTTCCCGGCGCCTGTCATCATGGCTATTTCTGAATTATACTATCCACTGATTTTTGCGTAGTACTGGGATGGTACTGTTGGACAGCTTCTGAAAATACATAGATCAATGATACATTAGGCTAAATTGCACCTATAATAATATGAAAGGTGGGAAAATTTGGCATAACCCACATCAGTTGAGTTACCAAGTGTGCACGATTTATCGGTGTTATTTTAGTATCAAATTGACCGCATGTGTTTACTGAAGAAACCAGTACTTCAACATTACCGTACTTTCAAAGTCAATCGAGAACGGGTATAAATATACTATTGCCGGCAGGTTTCACTGGGTAAACCTTAGTTAACGGTATTCTCCAATATTCTTTCAATCTCGATCCACGGGTGTTAGGCCGTGGTTGAAACTTACTTGTGCATAATATTCAAGGACATTTAGCCTTTAGGGCCTAATTTTCCATTTTTCAAGGCTGAATTTGTATTTCCGAAGCCTTTTTCAAAACATAAATATAGTTATAATCTGAAAATCATATAAGCATGCCTTGATAAATCAATCAATAATTTTACAAAGTATAAAAACGTACATGATATACATCATTCAGTCGAAATAACACGTATGGCACCACATCAATTAAATGTAATTGCGTCCGCCATCTTTACGTGTCACATGACCGTCACGTGATCACTCTATTCTATACACAAGTTTGTCCAGTTTCCGGACGCATACTTTTTTAAAAACTTTTTTACATAAAATCATATGCGTTAATAGCCAGTGGAATTCTAGTATCCATATTCAAATAATTAAGTATCATAAAAGTTCATTGAAAATACATGAAGCACACAGCATGCACTGCACACATGTACAGTATACAGTACAGAGGTCTACATGCTTCATTAAATTCATGCGCAGGTTCAATGTATTATAAAAAGAGCTCTATGATATCATATGGTCAATGCAAAAATGACAACATATATCTATAAGATAATAAAATCAATAAAAAGTAGTTTTACTTACATGTCTGTTAATTTTAACACTGGGGCTGTTCTTTAGTATTTATAAATCATTTGTTCAACAGTTGTGGCCAGTTTAGATGTTCCAACTAACACTATCAGCTACATGTAAACATACAATAAACTCAGGGTTTAATGCCGAGTATATCTGCTAATTACCCCCTAAAATTCTAGTAGCTAGGCAACATACTTGATAAGATCATGGGGCCAGCTTATCATCACACTGGCTTGAACACATTAATTGACTACAGATGTGGAATGTCTGTATTCATTGTTAGTCTATCAACAAGTGGTGTAACTTGTGTTAGTTACAAAATTAATGAAAAGAGTGTGCCTACATTTTATATTCAACACTATTAATAGTTCTTCAAATTAAAAAAGTAGCACCATGAGTATGTGTGGTACTTTTTAAAAAAAAACTATGATATTTAATACGCAAATGTTTAGCTGAATAAATGAAATGAAATATTTTAACGATTAATTTATTATTATATGCTCATTCAAATTAATTAATTATCATCAGCATCATTGTCAACAGTAATAAATAGAATCAATCAGTTAAATAATCAAAATCATAATTATGAAATAAGATAAATTAACATTGTAAACTATCATTAAGTTGTATTGACAAAATAATTTAATCAAATGCTAGAATCAAGAATCGAAATTAAAATGCTTATTTCAACCAGTCAGTCAGTCAGTCAAAATTTTTTGCCCCGAAATACTGACATATTTATAAAGTTGACATTGTTGGCAAAACGTTGGCCCACTGTATGCACCCACATTGTTGGTAGTTTGTAATTCTGCCGACGTTGAGCCATTGTAACAAAACCAACATCTAGCCAACCGTTGTACAATACCGTTGGCCCAACGATGGGCCAACGGTACACAGCCAACGCCAACGATATGCCAACTGTACGACGATCAGCCAACGTTGGGCCGATGTCGACATGCTGACTGGGGGATTAACTGCCTGTTTGCAGTGTAGCCAGAGGCAATCACCAGTAGTCAAATGTTTATTGGTGTCTTTCCGGTATACAGATCTTTACACCAAAATGAAAAAAATAGGTTTGAAAAAAAACAAATTCTAAGCTTTGAAATTATTTTTTCGCCAATCTCAAAAAATATTCGCCAAAAGCGGAAATGGTGAATAGCAGCGGAAACCCTAATGTAACATGGACTTCAGAATACAGACATACTGTACCAACAATAGTGTACACCAGACGATATAAATTTTCCCTATAAACACTTCTAATAGGTAAAACCTCTCCAATCCGAAATCCTCCCTAATCCGAACTTTTTGGCCGGTCCGAAGGGAGTTCGGATTAGAGAGTTTTTACTGTATATAATTATTATATCAGTGACATGCACTCGTCATTTCTCGGTAACAAGTCGTCCTCGGTTTTTCTCGGTTACAGGGCCTCCACCGTCATTTCTGTGTTACAGGGCATCCACCATCATTTCTCTGTTACAGGGCCTCCACCGTCATTTCTCTGTTACAGGGCCGCCACCGTCATTTCTCTGTTACAGGGCCTCCACCGTCATTTCTCTGTTACAGGGCCGCCACCGTCATTTCTCTGTTACAGGGCCTCCACCACCATTTCTTTGTTACATGGCCTCCACAGTCATTTCTCTGTTACATGGCCTCCACCGTCATTTCTCTGTTACAGGGCCTCCACCGCCATTTCTCTGTTACATGGCCTCCACCGTCATTTCTGTGATTCAGGGCCTCCACCACCATTTCTCTGTTACAGGGCCTCCACCGCCATTTCTCTGTTACATGGCCTCCACCACCATTTCTGTGTTACATGGCCTCCACCGCCATTTCTCTGTTACATGGCCTCCACCGTCATTTCTCTGTTACATGGCCTCCACCACCATTTCTCTGTTACATGGCCTCCACCGTCATTTCTCTGTTACATGGCCTCCACCGTCATTTCTCTGTTACATGGCCTCCACCGTCATTTCTCTGTTACAGGGCCTCCACCATCATTTCTCTGTTACAGGGCCTCCACCACCATTTCTCTGTTACAGGGTGGCCCCGTCATTTCTCTGTTACAGGGCCTCCACCGTCATGTACAGTGGCTATGTTGTAAATGTGACAGTATAAACATTACAAGTTTTACATTTAGAAGTTTTGAATTAAGTACTACGAATATTTTTCACCCGCTATCGTGCATTGATTCTACCTTAGACTCCTTCACATCTAGCTCAGCGTTCAGCCCCCTGCATGCCAGCAGCCCAGCTGAAAGACACAGCAGATCACGCCAACAAAGGCTCTCTTCATCGACCCAGCCCCCGACCAACACCTCTTCATTGTTCTGCGTATCAGAAAAACAGAATCTTCGGATCATGAACGTCAACTGTCGGAGCATTGGCGGTGGAAAAAGTGCAGAATTCCAAGCAGCCCTCCACTACATAAAGCCTGATATTGTTTGCGGCACAGAATCTTGGCTAAAGGGCATCAAGCCAGGTAAATCACCAACCCCCGACGCCATTCAGTCATGCGAAGTATTCCCAAGCCACTACAGGGCCTACAGAAATGATAGGGGAACACTCGGAGGGGGAGTCTTCGTCCTAGTACACGAGGACCTGATAGCTGAGGAGCAACCTGAACTGGTCACGGAATGCGAAGTGGAATGGGTCCAAGTGAAACTGAAGGGTATGAAGAACCTACTAGTCTCCTCATTCTACATGCCCCACCGAAACATGGCTGATGTGAATAATCTACGGAAGTCGATCAATCTTGCGATGAAAGACAAAGAACGCCTCACCATTATAGCCGGCGATTTCAACTGCCCCGACATAGATTGGCAGAACCTCTCAGTGCGACGAGATGCTCAAGACAAGGATGTCCAACAGGCTCTACTTGACCTATCCATTGACTTCAACCTTACCCAAGTGCACGACAAGCCAACCAGAGAAAACAACATCCTGGACCTTATATTCACCACAAATCCATCCCTCATCAAATCTACTTCAAATGCGCCTGGGATCTCCGATCATGACATTGTAGTTGCTGACTCTGTCACCAAGCCATACTATGCCAAACAGAAACCTAGAAAATGTTATACGTTCTCCAAGGCCAACTGGGAATCATTAAAGAAAGACATATCAACCATCTCAACTGAAATTCTACACCTATACCGAAACAACATCGATGTACACCAACTCTGGGACACATTCAAAGAAAAACTCAACACAGCAATTCAAGAAAATATCCCATCTTAAATGAAGACCTCTAGAAACGCAACACCATGGATCACCAAAGAAGTAAAGAAACAGCTGAAGCGGAAAGCTAGAATCTTCAAAAAGGCGAAGAAAACCAACATATGGACTAGCTACAGAAAATGCCAGAAGGAAACCAAACGCCTCATCCGCAAAGCTGAATGGGACCACATCAACAAAGTCATCAATGAAGGCCTGGAGAGCAACAACACAAAACCCTTCTACAACTACATAAAGTCTAAGAAGGAAGACAATATTGGTATCGCCCCTCTGCGAAAACAAGGCCACTTAGTCAGCGACTGTAAAGGCAAGGCGGAGATCTTAGTCGACCAGTTTGAGTCAGTATTCACGAAGGACGACAACAACCAACCGACCCCCCCACTCTCCAACCACGTTGACGAGGGCATACCCCCACTACATATCGGGGAAGCAGGGGTACTGAAACTGCTAAAGAACATCAACATTAGGAAGGCAACAGGTCCAGACGAGATCCCGAATCGAGTCCTCCAGGCATGTGCAGCAGAAGCCACACCAGCTATCACTGCCATCTTCCAAAAGTCAGTCGACACCGGCGAGTTACCTAAGGACTGGAGAAGCGCCAACATTGCACCGGTCTTCAAAAAAGGAGATCGCCATACTCCAGAGAATTACCGCCCGGTATCTCTCACCTGTGTCCTGTCCAAACTCCTGGAACATATCATCTGCCACCATATGCTAGATCACCTAGATAAACACAAGGTGCTTACGCACCTTAATCATGGTTTCCGATCAGGCTACTCCTGCGAAACACAACTAGTCGTCACTGCTCACGACCTTCTAGGCTACTACGACAAGAACAAACAGGTCGACACAATGATACTGGACTTCAGTAAGGCATTCGACACCGTCCCACACCAACGACTACTCCTAAAGCTTGAGAACTATGGTATCCGGGGCCCCCTACTAGACTGGATTGCCAACTTCCTCCAACAGCGTGAAATGTGCGTGGTGGTGGAAGGTGAGAAGTCCCGACATGTTCCAGTAGGATCCGGTGTACCACAAGGCACGGTGTTAGGGCCTCTACTGTTTCTCTGCCACATCAACGACCTGCCCGAGAGGGTTAAATCCCACATACGTCTGTTCGCTGATGACTGTCTATTATACAGAACTATCAACTCGATTAAGGACCACGAGCTGCTTCAACAAGATTTCACGAATCTCCAACAATGGGCGAAAGACTGGGGCATGAAGTTCAATGCCAAGAAATGCTATCTACTCAGCACCAAACAGAAGTCCAGCTATTTTTACATCATCGACGGCGAAATCCTAAAACAAGTTCAAGAAAACCCCTACCTTGGAATTACATTCTCTGATGACCTGAAATGGACCACTCACATATCGAAAATCACCAAACGAGCAAACTCTACCCTCGGATTCATGAGAAGAAACCTCAAACACTGTCCTTCAAACTGCCGGAAGAACGCCTACCTAGGCCTGATCCGCTCCAAACTGGAATACGGATGTGTTATATGGGACCCCTATCAGCAAGGCGAGATTGACAAGCTTGAACGCATACAGCGATCATCGGCACGCTTCATCAAAAAGGACTATAGATCCCGACAAGATGGATGTGTGACCGCTATGCTGAAGGACCTGGAACTGGCACCACTTCAGGAGAGACGACGCCACTTGCGGCTGACGTTCCTGTACAAGGTGGTGGAAGGACACGTACCAGCTATCAATATCGAACACTACTTAAAACCACTTAGACCTAAACGAACAATTAGAGCTAAAAAGTACGAAGACTATATACACAAAAACATAGTTGCAAATCAAGTGAACAATAATTCCAAGTGTTTTCAATTAATCCAGACAACAAGTGAAAACTATAAAAACTCCTTCTTCCCAAGAACAGTAATTGATTGGAACAAACTCAGTGAAAATACTGTGAATCAAGAGACGATCAATAGTTTCAAAAGTGAACTCAAACTAACATTATCAGTGTAAATTTCCGCGCACACCTCCCGTTGTATGAAAGCCAGTATTGGTGACTTCAACGTATTAAATCAGATTCAGATTCAGTCATTTCTCTGTTACAGGGCCTCCACCATCATTTCTCTGTTACAGGGTGGCCCCGTCATTTCTCTGTTACAGGGCCTCCACCGTCATTTCTCTGTTACAGGGCCTCCACCACCATTTCTCTGTTACAGGGCCTCCACCGTCATTTCTCTGTTACAGGGCATCCACCATCATTTCTCTGTTACAGGGTGGCCCCGTCATTTCTCTGTTACAGGGCATCCACCGTCATTTCTCTGTTACAGGGCCTTTACTGCCATTTCTCTGTTACAGGGCCTCCACCGTCATTTCTCTGTTACAGGGCCTCCACCACCATTTCTCTGTTACAGGGCCTCCACCGTTATTTCTCTGTTACAGGGCCTCCACCGTCATTTCTCTGTTACAGGGTGGCCCCGTCATTTCTCTGTTACAGGGCCTCCACCGTCATTTCTCTGTTACAGGGCCTCCACCACCATTTCTCTGTTACAGGGTGGCCCCGTCATTTCTCTGTTACATGGCCTCCACCGCCATTTCTCTGTTACAGGGCCTCCACCACCATTTCTCTGTTACATGGCCTCCACCGTCATTTCTCTGTTACAGGGCCTCCACCATCATTTCTCTGTTACAGGGCCTCCACCCTCATTTCTCTGTTACAGGGTGGCCCCGTCATTTCTCTGTTACATGGCCTCCACCGTCATTTCTCTGTTACATGGCCGCCACCGCCATTTCTCTGTTACATGGCCACCACTGCCATTTCTCTGTTACAGGGCCTTCACCGTCATTTCTCTGTTACAGGGCCTCCACCGTCATTTCTCTGTTACAGGGCCTCCACCGCCATTTCTCTGTTACAGGGCCTCCACCGCCATTTCTCTGTTACAGGGCCTCCACCACCATTTCTCTGTTACATGGCCGCCACCGCCATTTCTCTGTTACAGGGCCTCCACCACCATTTCTCTGTTACATGGCCGCCACCGTCATTTCTCTGTTACAGGGCCACCACTGCCATTTCTCTGTTACATGGCCTCCACTGTCATTTCTCTGTTACAGGGCCTCCACCACCATTTCTGTGTTACAGGGCCACCACTGCCATTTCTCTGTTACAGGGCATACACCGTCATTTCTGTGTTACATGGCCTCCACCGTCATTTCTCTGTTACAGGGCATACACCGTCATTTCTGTGTTACATGGCCGCCACCGTCATTTCTCTGTTACAGGGCATACACCGTCATTTCTGTGTTACATGGCCTCCACCGTCATTTCTCTGTTACAGGGCCACCACTGCCATTTCTCTGTTACAGGGCCTCCACCGTCATTTCTGTGTTACAGGGCCACCACTGCCATTTCTCTGTTACAGGGCATACACCGTCATTTCTGTGTTACATGGCCTCCACCACCATTTCTCTGTTACAGGGCATACACCGTCATTTCTGTGTTACATGGCCTCCACCGTCATTTCTGTGTTACATGGCCGCCACCGTCATTTCTCTGTTACAGGGCATACACCGTCATTTCTGTGTTACATGGCCTCCACCGTCATTTCTGTGTTACAGGGCCTCCACCGTCATTTCTCTGTTACAGGGCCTCCAGAGTACAGAGAAAGTACGGTGGAGGCCCTTTAACCGAGAAATGGCGGTGGAGGCCATGTAACACAGAAATGGCGGTGGAGGCCCTGTAACAGAGAAATGGTGGTGGAGGCCATGTAACAGAGAAATGGTGGTGGAGGCCATGTAACAGAGAAATGACGGTGGAGGCCCTGTAACAGAGAAATGGTGGTGGAGGGCCTCCACCGTCATTTCTCTGTTACAGGGCCGCCCTTCATTTTTCGTTTACACATTTCTCCTATACACGAGCGTCCCCGTCATCTCTCATGATTCTTGTGACCTATGGAATCACCGAACCTGTAACACAGGTGAGTTTTTTTTCTTGATGATATAAATGCATATTATTATTCATTGATATAGTTGCGACTACATTTTGCCCATTGAATGTCCGTTTTATTTTTTTTTAATTTTTAATACTAAAACATCACCAGGCATTCACAATATCACTCATAAACCATACTGTTTACGCTGGGTAAAATCTCTTGTCGGTTATTTCGGAATACCTCATCTAAGTCATAATATTCATGCCCGATATTTCTAAACTGTTTTAATATGTTACTTATGTATATACCGCTGTAGTTATAGCCTAAATAGGCTTCAACTTTCTAAATTTAAACTGTTTTAGTCTTGCACGTGATATTTCAGTTTTGGCGGGAAATCAATTCTAAAGTGTTAATCATGCCCGATATTTCTAAAATGTTTTAATCTTGTTAAATATAGGCTTCAAATTGCTCTATTTTACCAAAAATCTTCTCTGTGTCTGTTATTAGCGATATCCTATTATTTGCACGTGATATTTCACTTTTGGCGGGAAATCAATTCTAAAGTGTTAATCATTTCTTTGTCTTCGGTCCATTCAGAAAAAGCACACTTATTTCATGCCCGATATTTTAAAATGTTTTAATCTTGTTACTTATCGGCTTCAAATTGCTCTATTTTACCAAAACTCTTCTCTGTGTCAGTTATTAGCGATATCCTATTATTTGCACGTGATATTTCAGTTTTGGCAGGAAATCAATTCTAATAGTGTTAATAATTTATTTCATTTGTCTCCGAAAACATTGTACAGGAGAGATGCACTGTTTTATGTATGTTTATATCAAAATTACACTTTTATTATATACGCATTACATTTTATACTGAATTTAAAAATACTTTGTGATTATCATATAAATTAACAATGTTTTATCCTGTAGTAAGGTATGTAATTAAGGGATTTTTAAAATAGATCGCACAATAGATATTTTTTGCACGTGATATTACACTTTTTGCGGGAAATCAATTCCACGTTGTTATTCATTTCTGTATCTTAGGTTAGGTCCTTTCAGAAAAATTATAGTTAGTATGATGACAAAGACTGGATACAATTAACTACGCGATGAATTTAAAAATTGGTCCGAACTTTATGTAATAAAACAATTTCAAAACTAATCACACCCGATATACAGTATATTAAAAGTGTATACAGCTATATTATAACAGTCATTTAATGTCAAAATTATTGCTTGCATCGTTTTTAGTATGATACTAATTTTTTTTGAAACATGTTTTAAAAATATCGTCCGATATAGCTCTATACACTTTGCATAAATGATGAAACAATATTACACAATGCATATTAGATGGAATACATATAAACATTGCATTATAACATACTAAGAAATATGTCAAATTGTTCAATCGAATATCATAATAAGGTACAGAACTTTCAGTCATTACAAAATTTATTTTTTGAATTATAATAATGAAACTGTGTTCATCATATCAATTATCAAAAAATAGCTTAGTGTTTCTCATGAAAAATACACAAATAGTAAACATATTTTAGTAACAATTACTTAAACAATTTCTCTGACACTATTAGTATATTTACGCACTAGACAAAAAGGTGTGAAATAATCACCAACTTAATGTATTTATTAGTTTTTTATAGAACAACATGTATAACATGTACTGTAAATCACTTTATATTCGCGTGAGCTTAATTCTAGCGAAAATTAAACCACCGCGAATAATACAGTATACTAACCAAGGAAGTATCTGTCACTATAACTAGTTTCATAAATGAAATAATGATGAAAGAAGACCACGAACCACGAGATGGTGGTGTTCAACTAGAAACAAAACAACCAAATGTCCGGCCGGTGTCAATGAGAAGAATGGCAACTACAAGATGAATAGTATAGACCACATCCATCTACCGAATCCATCGAAGTTGGTCACAGCTAAAGTAACAAAGAAGGTAATTGGTGAAATAGTTTTTTATTATAGTAAACCAATAAATAATTTAGCGCGGATAATATGTACGTAGTACGCATGCGAGTGGATTCGCGAAACTAAGTGTGTTGCGAGTGTTGAGAACTTTGTCTGTTTACATCATGTTGGCTAGTGGAGTACAACGTAATTGTGACTCGATGTCTTTATGCTATGTATATACACCACATGTATTTAATATAACAAATATGTCAAATGCAGTCGATGGAAATTTATTCTTCTGTCTGTTATATAAATATTTAAATGTACATTATTTTCAGGCAATGGAGATAGGGAAGGAGGAAGTCTTCAAGTCAGCAAAGGCGATAGTGAGTGACGCCAAGAAGTCTGTAAACTATGTTGGTATTGGCAACGTCAACGAAGAACTGATCGCCAGGAATACAAACAGAATGAGGAAAGGCCTTCGACCAGAAGAGCCAGTAGACATGGATTTTGTGGTAAATAAAAACTACTAAATTGAACGTTACCTTACTTTATCGGGATTCGTACATAATTGAGTATATTTGAGTTTCAAATGTTTTTTAAATATATGTTGAGTGGTGCATGTCGCTGTTACATTGATGCCTTTAAGGTTTAAATAATATAGCCGTTTCAAATGTTTCATTAAGGTATGTCGCGATATCTCGGTTTAGTCCCATACTAAAGGTTTGACATTACCTTCATTTTAGATATACTAGTAAAATTATTACTGTACAACATAAATAATATAGCCGTTTCAAATGTTTCAACTATGAGTTTCTTAATCAATGTAAATAGTCCGCGTACAATGGTAGTTTTGTTGTGTACTTCAGTTAGACCCTAATGTCATGCCTACTGGATTTCTCCGGGATGATGTGGAGGTAGCTGGTCGTCGACATGTCGTGTTTGCTACGGAACGACAGAAAGAAGTTTTGAGGGGTGCTTGTCGCTGGTACATCGACGGTACATTTAAGGTATGTCGTAATATCTTGGTTTCTTCCCCTACTAAAGGTTATACGTCTGCCGCCGAAACTCTAAATCCGGTCATACCTAAAACTTTTGACAAAAGGTTGATATTGCAAATATAAACAAATATGGTTGCTATGGGAAACGATAATGCTGACAATAATGAAACCAACCCATGTATAGAGTTACTATATAATAACATACACCTCCTTTCTTGTTGCATATTCAATTAAAAATGAAATAAATATTTATTAACTTCCGATCGAAAGTGTTATATTATTAACCCCTTTGTCTTTTTCAGTGTATGCGGTCACCGTTTGTCATGCTATTGACTATACATGCATTCGTCAGGCGCAGTGATTGTTCCATGCAAGTTCCATTGGTCTATGTGTTGATGACAGGAAGAAAGACCAAAGACTATGTGTCGGTTTTGGAGGTAAAGTATATATTGTATTTGGATTCTTCCCTTTTTCAAACTGATTCCTTAAATTACCTTTTCATCTTTTGTATGTCACGTAATAATTGAATACCGGAATTTGTATTTTACCTTTTCATCTTTTGTATGCCACGTAATAATTGAATACCGGAATTTGTATTTTACCTTTATTATATTATCCACTACCCGAATTGGGGTCAGGCTGTATGGAGGAAGTAATGGAGGATTTGTAACATATTGTGGATTATTTTTGCAGCTTAATGACGTATCTGTATGATCTTGTTTAACTAAAAATATGTATTTCCTTTTTTCAGTCTGTTGTACGCATTCTTGGGGCTAACAAGGTAGAGGGGTTTGTAGTTTTTGATAAAATATTGATACAAGGGTTCAAGAGAATAGCCTACAATAGCTGAAATGTTATAATATGAAATACTGTAAAATGTGAATTTGCGTGCAAATGAAATGGTGAGAAAGAGACTGACGGCAAAATGATTATGAATAAATCTATTATGATGAAGATTAATTTGTTCAAATGTGTTACTTTAATCTTACGCTTATTATTATTATTTCAGGGTGGCACAGACGCTTGAACCACAAGGTCGGAGTATCGCCCCCCTTCCACGTCCTTGTGAAACAACTACATCTAGAAGCCATAGAAGTCAGTGATCAAGTGGTTTTGGTCAGCGAGTTGGGTTTGAGAAGGCTACAAAGGAAGAATTATAGGCTGGCTCAGTCAAAGCTATTTGATGCTTGGGATTGGTAAGTTTAATTCTTCTATATAGACTATTATACAGACATAATACGACACTTGCTTGTAGCAAAACAGAGTTACATAATATGCTATGCTTACTGGATTACTTGAGTGATAATAGACACATTTCTGATTGTCGCATTTATAACCCCAAAACGTCATAAAGGTTGCACTTGATTTAAAGTAATAAAGTATTAGGTAATACAGTAAGTGCCTCAAATATAATAAAAATGTCCAAATATAATTCAAAACCTAATATTATATTTATACTTTCAGCTACAGAGAAGGAACACTCACGGCAACAGGTCTGCTGAAGAAGGTCTCAACAATCTACAAGCACCGAGTGACTCGGCCAGATGACACAGTTGAATAGGCCCGATGCTGGTGTACGATGTGAGCTGACATGTAGTGAAGTGATGTATTTGTGTTGTCTAATGTTGTTGTATTGTGTTGTAAGATGTGATATATTTTTATTATATGATTTGTGTTGTCTAACGTTTTTGTAAATACTGTGTAAGATGTGATATATTTTTATTTTATGATTTGTGTTGTGTAATGTTTCTGTAAATATTGTGTAAGATGTGATATATTTTTATTATATGATTTGTGTTGTCTAATGTTTCTGTAAATATTGTGTTATATATTTTTATTGTATGATTTGTGTTGTCTAATGTTTCTGTAAATATTGTGTAAGATGTGATATATTTTTATTGTATGATTTGTGTTGTCTAATATTTCTGTAAATATTGTGTAAGATGTGATATATTTTTATTGTATGATTTGTGTTGTCTAATGTTTCTGTAAATATTGTGTAAGATGTGATATATTTTTATTATATGATTTGTGTTGTCTAATGTTTCTGTAAATATTGTGTAAGATGTGATTTTTCGTTATTTGTGCGTTGTAATTTATTAATTGTCTTGTAGTGTTTCTTCATAATATAGTTCAATATGTTCAATTTCTTGAGTGTTTATCATTCATAATAAATATATAAAGCTACCTACACCTGCGTTTTTTCTATGTATTAGGCCCTATATGTATTCATTTCAATAATTGCTAACATTTTGAGTATATATATATGTTGCATTTAGATAAAAATATAATTAATATGGCTAATTAATATTGTACTCAAAAAGTTTCAATAATTGAAATAATAAATACATATAAACAACAGAAGGAACATTAATTGGAACATCGCAAAAAGGATGAACACATTATAAAACATTGAACAATTTTAAACAACAAAAGGAAAACCTTGTGAATTCTCCTTTAAAAATGATCAAAAATAACAATCAACAATATGAAACAAACTACAAAAACAACAAAAATTCATAAAAAATAACGAAGAACGGAAGAAAAACCTCGTTAATCCATCTCAACAAAGGATAACAAATAACAAACAGTATTATGAAAACATCGTTGTAACATATAAAAAACATATAAAAATAACGAAGAAAGGATAACAAATGACAAACAGTATTATGAAAACATCGTTGTAACATATATAAAACATATGAAAATAACGAAGAAAGGAATATAAACCTCGTGAATCCATCTAAAACAAAACAAAGAACAACAGTAAAACATGGTTAAAATCAACACACATTAACAATAAATGGGGACGTTTTCGATAAAATTGGGGACGTTTTCGATAAAATTGGGGACGTTTTTGATATAATTGGGGACGTTTTCGATAATTGAAAAAAATACTGGGGACGTTTTCGATAAAAGTGGGGACGTTTTCGATTTTTTGGGGACATTTTCGAGTGGGGACGTTTTCGAGTGGGGACGTTCTCACTGGATACCGTCACATGTACACGAGCGTCCGCGTCATTTCTCATATACACGACCATCTCGTCATTTCTCATATACATGACCGTCCTGTCATTTCTCACTATACATGACAGTTCCGTCTTTTATCATATACATGACCGTCACATGATTTCTAATATACATGACCGTCCCGTCATTTCTCATATACACGAGCGTCCCCGTCATTTCTCATATACACGACCGTTCCGTCATTTCTCATTATACATGACCGTTCCGTCTTTTATCATATACGTGACCGACCCGTCATTTCTCATTATACATGACCTTTCCGTCTTTTATCATATACATGACCGACCCGTCATTTCTCATTTACATGACCGTCCTGTCATTTCTTATTTACATGACCGTCCCGTCTTTTATCATAAACATGACCGTCTCCGTCATTTCTCATACAAACGACCGTGTTACAGCTGACTGACACCTGCACCCTCTCCGTGCGTTACAGCTGACTGGCACCTGCACCCTCTCCGTTCGTTACAGCTGACTGACACCGGCACCCTCTCCGTGCATTACAGCTGACTGGCACAGGCATCCTCTCTGTGTGTTACGGCTGACTGGCACCGACACCCTCTCCGTGCGTTACAGCTGACTGGCACAGGCATCCTCTCTGTGTGTTACAGCTGACTGGTCTCGGCACCCTCTCCGTGCGTTACAGCTGACTGGCACAGGCACCCTCTCTGTGTGTTACGGCTGACTGGCACCGGCACCCTCTCTGTGTGTTACGGCTGACTGACACCGGCACCCTCTCTGTGTGTTACGACTGACTGGCACCGGCACCCTCTCTGTGTGTTACAGCTGACTGCCGCCGGCACCCTCTCCGTGCGTTACGGCTGACTGGCACCGGCACGCTCTCTGTGTGTTACAGCTGACTGGCACCGGCACCCTCTCCGTGCGTTACAGCTGACTGGCACCGGTACCCTCTCCGTGGGTTACAGCTTATTGGCACCGGCAACCTCTCAGTGCGTTACAGCTGACTGGCACCGGCATCCTCTCTGTTAGGGCACCTGCACCAACTCTGTGCTCACTGTAATCAAAGGACAGAGAGGGTGTCGGTGGTGCCAGTAGCACGACGAAACCGAAAGTAGACTGTTTATAATGAAATTTGATGAAAGTTATCATTCCCGATTTTTAATGAAAATTATCTAGATAAAAGATAAACACCATCCCGTAAACGATTTTGGTGTTTTATATTTGCCACTGTCTGTTGTCATAGCAACTGTTTTTTCTAATTACCAAAATGTGTTTTATTGAAACAGCAATCACTTGAAGTAATGTACTTAAATATAACTATTTCTGCATTTTAATTTCAAAAAGTTTGTTTTGTAGCAAGGGGTTTTAAACGTCCATAATCGTACCTGCTCTTTTACAATAATAAAAAAACAATATTGCTGTTTGAGTGTGCCAAATTTTATTCCAATTGGTTGAGTAGTTTTTAAAGATATATAACAGAATTATAACAAATATAGAATAAGAAGTTCCGTTAAGGGTTCATATAGGCCTACATTAAATCTGTATAGTACATTATACCACCGCCTGGGTGAGAGATACAGGGGAAGTAGACATACAACTTCCTGAACGGCCGGAATGTGGCAATCCTTTTGACGCCTAGTCCCGGGGAATAGACTCGGTATTGTTTCAAGACAGGGGAATTACTACGTGATTATGTGTTCAGACTCCCAAAAAATGAAAATGTTTAATTCCCCAAGCTGTCAAAATATTGACTTGCATTATCCATAATGCATTTTCTTATTTTGCTATTTTATATTGCACCGAATGGCGATATAACTTATTTTTGCATAATATAACGGTATATAGATCTACAACAATCTTCAAGGCGTGACTAGTAAACACTTAGCATTCTATCTCTATATGGGTCACGCCTCGACGATTGTTGTACATCTATACCAATCTCATTTTAATCAGACCCATATTAGCTCCACTATTGTACACTGATATAGAACGTATTTATTATAACTAACACGGAGGTAATTCCTTGTAACTAATTATAGCTTGGCCACATTGACATGATTTTGACCAATCGATTACCATAATTTAACAGTCGATATATTGTCTACATTTACAACACCGAGTGTATGTTTTTATAATCGGGGAGTATAACTCTAACACGGTATTGGGGCCTGTGCCACTTAAAGTAAACAGGCAGATCAGGTACAACAACATACAAGGATATTGGAAAAGGGATTATCTTTTTCAATGTGTATAGCTTGACTATTGTGACATGAGCCTGACCTTTATGCAAGAATATATTACAAGATTTTTGCTTTGATTATATCAATTTCCGCAAGCAAATCGTGCAGTATCGGTATTTCAGATTTGTGTTTGTATTACATCTTGAGCGTCTTCGTGATACTCCCCGATTATGAAAACATACACTCGGTGTTGTAAACGTAGACAATATATCGACTGTTAAATTATGCTAATCAATATGTCAGGCTCATGTCAATGTGGCCAAGCTTTACCGTTATTTTAATTTACTTGGTGAATAGAAGTGAGCAGGTAGAACACTTCCGCTCTCCCTAAATCGATGAAATGGTCAGTGATTTCTGTTTATATTGACATTGCAGAATATCGCGTTAGACTTATATCACGAAGACGCTCGAGATGTAATACAAACACCAATCTTACATGCCGATATTGCACGATTTGCTTGTGGAAATTGATATATTCAAAGCAAGAACCGCGTAATATATTCTTGCATAAAGGTCAGGCCGAGGTCAAAATAGCCAAGCTATACTAACATCGCAAAGGAATGGAGCACACGTTAGGATCTGCTTTTCATTAGATTGGCGACGAACGATAAAAATTGAAAATGACCCGATCGTTTTAAATTTGTACAAATATTTCAACATTAAACGATGATGGTTTGTCAACATCGAGTCGCCTGTCAGGTAAACTACTGTAGAAGCATTACTTTTCGTGGGGGATTAAATTCTTGGATTTCGTGGTTCACCTCAACCCACGAACTTTAATCCCAACGAACATAAATGTTGACCCTAGTTTTATTACCTGAAATGCAAAATCCACGAATTCAAGTCCCAATGAAATTGTCTTTTTTACCAAAACCACGAAATTTCGTGCAAACGAAAATAAATGATTTTACAGTATGTTGGTTTAGGTTGACTGTATATACCCGAGTTAACGGCAGTTTACATTGAATCCTAGTATACTTTAACCTAGTCCCCACTCTTCTTTCGAATGGGATAGTTCCCTCATTAGTATTACTTATTGAATCAAAGACCGATTGAATCGACTATTTTTTATACATGCATTTTGTATGTGTACGTGATTAATAATGTACAGTTGTACCCCGATTATTCGACAACCTTTTATTCGAAAACCTTTTATTCGAAAACCTGGTTTTATCCGAAATAGAATTGCAGTCCCGTTTTATTCCTATATTAAAACCTAGTATACAAATTCGATCGGGTTATTCGAATTCTATTTTTCGAAAAGCCTCTGTTATTCGAAACAGTTTTTGAGTCCCGAGTATAATATTTCATACGAATTGTACCCCTATTATTCGAATTTGCATTATCAATGATAGCTAATTATATTTTTCTACCAACGAAGTTTGAACGTTTTCGCATTTATTGTTCAAAAGGGGTTTAATATGATGTGAGTTTATTTTCCAAATTCTGGACCCTCTCATGTATACAATTTTGATATTTACACAAAGGCAATCCAAAGTTTTAATAAACTCAAATACAAAAAATAGCACATACAAAAATGTAAATACTACTGACCAGGAAATAGCAAAACACAAATTAAAGATAATAAAACCCAATATAAATTCTATACTGGTGTGATAATCGCCTATAAAACCGACATTCCAGAGGCTATATTATCGAAAAAGTTGCTGAGTCATGATCTTCGGGTTTTCAGAAAATTTGACGAATGTCTATAAATAAAGCAAGTGCGTATTTATCTATTTATAAACTTATACAAATGTGATCAACTCGTTCTGATTGGCTGTATACATAATCTACGTATACATGCAAGTAGATATGTGTACGGTTTGGTTCATTCGTGTCTGGAGCGTTGAATGGATAAGTCGCACTTTTAAGATTATTAGTATGGATATAGTATCATAATACAAGGTAACCGCTATCATTTTTCTCGTAATTATATATATAACATGCACACACTCATGAACATTTTACATGTTTTTTAACGTTCGTTTTGAACTAGAACAATTTGTTCTTGTTTTCGAAAATATTGTGCTGATATATCGCTGTTTAGAGTCATTAAGAATATTCCGTTTGATTTGACAAAGAGGTCCAAAGAACTTGTTTGGACATGATGACCGCTGAAGTAGAAATAGACGTGGTGTGGTTTGTGGTATTGAACATATGAATGACGATAAACACAAACGTCATTATATTATATATATAATCAGATGATAAACTTATTACAATACTTTATAATATACTAACTACAATCCAATTTTAATGTTTTTACGTTCTGTGAATATCAACCCTTTAGTGTTTTAAAAGCATTTAAATGTTTAAGTAAGAATTGAATATTTGGACAGTGCATAGGAAAAAGTTGCTGAGTCACGAACTTTGGGTTTTCAGAAAATTGCACGAATATCTATAAAATAAAATCAAGTGCGTGTTTATCTATATACAAAGTTATACACATGTGATACACCTCATTCTTATGTTAGTCTGGCCACCCGACTAGATTATATATTTTGTCAATCAAATAGCATATTTTTCCAATTAAAGCTTGATTGTATTATATACTTGATTATCTACAATCCAATAGATACAATCCGGAATGTACAATATTGTGGGTTTTTCCGCAAATTTGCATGCGGTACAAATAATGTTGACCTTAATCCTTTGCTAATGCTATTGTGATTTAAATAAGTATCGCTCATTTCAATGGATCATACATGAATATTTATCGAACGAAAACATGGATAACGGTAAACGTTGTTTGTACCGCGGGATTAGTGTGGAAAAACCAGATTGCATTGAATTCCGGAGTATATCTATTGTTACGTTTTTACGACGTTGTCCGAATATCAACCAGTGATTTAAAAGTACGTAACTGTTTCTCATTGGCTGCTATAAATTATATAAAGGTAACGTTTTTGTTACATTTCGGTTTATTTGTATCTGGGGCGAAAGTTTTGCTTTTAGGATTAGTAGTAGGCATAATGTATCATAATACAAGGTAACCGCTTTAATTTTGTCTCGTAATTATATATACTACGACTCGTGTGTGAACATTTTATATGTTTTTTTTTTATTTAAGCTCGTTTTTAACTGGAACAATTTATCAACAAAATATTGATATATCGATTGTTTATTGTTGTTGTTGACAACGTGAAGAATAATCCGTTTGATTTGACAAAGAGGTATTTGGACATGATGACCACTGAAATTAAATAAAAGTTTCCAATATAGAAATAGACGATAGTGTGGTCTGCGGTATTGAAAAAATGAATAACGGTAAACATTTAAACACAAACGTCATTAGCGGATTAGTTTCAAAAGTCATAATCCATGTTTTATTTTCTAAGAGCATAATATAATTATTACAATAATATAATTTATAATATACTAACAACACTCCAATTTTTATATTTTTACGCTCTCAGAATATCAACCATTTAGTGATTTAAAAGCAATTGAATATTGGAACATTCCAGAGGCTATATTTTCGAAAAAGTTGCTGAGTCATGAACTTCGGGTTTTCAGAAAACATGACGAATATTTACAAGCCTCGTTCTGTATGTACACGTTTCGGTTTATTTGGATCCTGAGCGTTGAATGGATAAGTCGCGGTTTTAGTATTATTAGTATGGATAATATATAAAGTTTCATAATACAAGGTAATCGCTTTCATTTTTCTCGTAACTATATCTATTAACTACACACACTCGTGAACATTTTACATGTTATTTTTCATTTAAGTCCGCTTTAACTAGATCAATTTGTTCTTGTGTTCGAAAATATTGTGTTGATACTATTTGATTTGACAAAGAGGTCCAAAGAACTTGTTTTACCTGATGACCGCTGACGTTAAATAAAAGTTTCCGATGTAGAAATAAACGATGGTCGTAGTCTGTGGTATTAAGAATGAAGGACGATAAACGCAATCGTCATTTGTTTAAAAGTTAAACTCCATATTTTGCGTCCTAAGAATAAAATTATACTATAATTATTAAATGCTATAATACTAACTAAAATCCACCTTTTAACGGGTATACATTTTCAGAATATCAAACATTTAGTGATTTAAAAGTACGTTAATATTTAAGTAACCATTGATCAGAACAGGTTTTATACCACGTTCGATTATGGTCGAATATCGGACGAAATATACTTATAACAGCGACTTTATAAAACATGAAAATAAATATACACACAAATATTATGATACGTACATAGTTTTATTCACAAAATTGGCAATATAAATAAAGTTATATATCACTGGCTTAGAATGAGAAGGCCGTATGTAATATTCCCTGACTAAGCTGGTGCAATACTTAGTTATCAATATTCCTACTCCGGATCTGCACTAATCTGTAGGTACGAAAAGAGTTTTACCGTTATAATACTTGAGCCTATTGAATATTTATAGCTGGATACTTGAGCCTATTGAATATTTATAGCTGGACATTAGACTTGTGATCTGTTCTTTCTGATTGGCTGTATACATTGATTTATGTACATGCAAGAAGATATGTTTACGTTTTGGTTCATTTGTATCTGGACCGTTGAATGGATAAGTCGCGCTTCTAGGATTATTAGTATGGATATAGTATCATAATACAAGGTAACCGCTATCATTTTTCTCGTAATAATATATAACATGCACACACTCATGAACATTTTACATGTTTTTTTAACGTTCGTTTTGAACTAGAACAATTTGTTCTTGTTTTCGAAAATATTGTGTTAATATATCGCTGTTTAGAGTCATTAAGAATATTCCGTTTGATTTGACAAAGAGGTCCAAAGAACTTGTTTGGACATGATGACCGCTGAAGTAGAAATAGACGTGGTGTGGTTTGTGGTATTGAACATATGAATGGCGATAAACACAAACGCCATTATATTATGTATATAATCAGATGATATACTTATTACAATACTTTATAATATACTAACTACAATCCAATTTTAATGTTTTTACGTTCTGTGAATATCAACCCTTTAGTGTTTTAAAAACATTTAAATGTTTAAGTAACAATTGAATATTGGGACAGTCCATAGGAAAAAGTTGCTGAGTCATGATCTTCGGTTTTTCAGAAAATGGGACGAATATCTATAAAATAAAATCAAGCAACAAACAATTGAATATTGGGACACTCCATTCTTATGTTAGTCTGGCCACCCGTCTAGATAATATATTTTGTCAATCAAATAGCATATTTTTCCAATTATAGCTTGATTGTATTATGTACTTGATTATCTACAATCCAATTGTTACGTTTTTACGACGTTGTCCGAATATCAACCAGTGATTTAAACGTTTGTAACTGTTTCTCATTGGCTGCTATAAATTATATAAAGGTAACGTTTTTGTTACATTTCGGTTTATTTGTATCTGGGGCGAAAGTTTTGCTTTTAGGATTAGTAGTATGGATAATGTATCATAATACAAGGTAACAGCTTTCATTTTGTCTCGTAATTATATTTACTACGACTCGTGCGTGAACATTTTATATGTTTTTTTTTATTTAAGCTCGTTTTTAACTAGAACAATTTATCAACAAAATATTGATATATCGATTGTTTATTGTTGTTGTTGACAACGTGAAGAATAATCCGTTTGATTTGACAAAGAGGTATTTGGACATGATAACCACTGAAATTAAATAAAAGTTTCCAATATAGAAATAGACGATAGTGTGGTCTGCGGTATTGAAAAAATGAATAACGGTAAACATTTAAACACAAACGTCATTAGCGGATTAGTTTCAAAAGTCATAATCCATGTTTTATGTTCTAAGAGCATAATATAATTATTACAATAATATATATAATATGCTAACAACACTCCAATTTTTATGTTTTTACGCTCTCAGAATATCAACCATTTACTGATTTAAAAGCAATTGAATATTGGAACATTCCAGAGGCTGTATTTTCGAAAACGTTGCTGAGTCATGAACTTCGGGTTTTCGGAAAACATGACGAATATTTACAAGCCTCGTATCTGAAGCGTTGAATGGATAAGTCGCGGTTTTTGGATTATTAGTATGGATAATATAAAGTTTCATAATACAAGGTAATCGCTTTCATTTTTTCTCGCCTTTTGAATATTGCGTAAAATTCCCTGACTAAGCTGATGCAATACTTAGTAAACAATGAAAATGTTATAAGACCTGTCAAGCATTGACGATTCCTCGAGACAAATAGAATTTCATTTCTAATCAAGCGCAACCGTCTTATGTCCAATCTAGTTATTACTAGTAACTTGTGTCAGTCACAGGGCCAACTTCATAATTTCTCGGTCATTTCTTAGTGAATAGTAGGTAACAAACCAAAGCCAATCAGCTACGACGGCAGCGCAAATACTGCTGCCCCAGTTATTGACATGGCCGTCCTCGTCATATCTCGCCGACGAGGTCCAGTCCGTGATTTATCGATCACACGGCTGTCCTCGTCATATCTCGCCGATGTGGTCGCGTCCGTTATTACTCGCTTAAACTGTCGTCCTCGTCATTTCTCGGTGACACCACCGTCTCCGTCGTTTGTCGATTAAACGATAGTATCGAACAAATGAACGACTCCTGCTAAATGTTAGGGATAATCAAAGTATTAGACGACGGTGTCGACGACAACAGTTACACGGTTTTAAAATGTTGGCGACCGAACTTATCACGTACGTTTTAATTAAGAATTGAAAAATAAACGAGCTCTTAGAATTAAGAACTTAGAATACAGTGCTAATGCTAATAATCGTCTTTGTGTACAAAATGGGCAAACTTGAAGTATGGAGGTGTCGTTAGATCAACTTAATGCTACAGTGAAGTGATGCACGGTGTAGCATTAGGAACCGCTTCAAGTTCATCACGAAACGTTAGAAGCATGGAAAAGAAGGAATCTCCCCATCTAGTGATAGGACCTGGCCTTCAATGTCCGCTATCATCACTAGATAGGGTATACAAACCAGCTCTGTATACCATACGGGTGCCTTTTCACGACATGCTTCTTTCGTTATATACCCTAATTTTGTCAACTCCTTCGTAATCGTTATGAAATCGTATGTGTGAATGCTGTAAGTACGGTGGACTCGTTATGTCGTTAATGGTAACTTCGCCAACCGTTCGAAGCGATTTCTTCCCGAATATAACTGCGCCATACTCGTAGAACTTGTTCGTGTTAATTCCCTTCCGTGGATTGAATACAATGAAGTGCTAACAAAAACATTATTCCCACAGACCAGTCGCTTACATATTGATATGCAATGTAATGCTAAACAAATATCGTTTGTGATACTGTAGGGTACTTCAGAGTTACTGGTGTGCGTAAGTAGCAACAAATACTTTTGCGCTTGTCATCAATGCGCACCCCCCCCCTCGACGACGAGTGTGTAATCAACTCACGTATCGTGAATTGCTGGCAAGATAGTCATCCTTCCGCCCGGGGTCTGTCTAGCCATCCCGTAAATATTAGTAGTAGTAGTAGTTACGTTATCCATCCCCAAAATTTAATCACGTGTCGTTATACCTGGAGCGGCTCGACGTTATACTCCACGAATTGCTGCCCGATGATGGTGGTCCCCGAACTTTGACGTTTTTCACACGCACGATGCTATCGTCACACACAATTTCAAAAGCAAGAGCCCGCGATGCATGCACGTACCCCAAACGATCGTCGGAAAAAACCTATGCTAGCGTACGTGAGTCTGTCCCGATTTTTATTTTCGCAAAACGATCGTCGTCGGAAGAGCCTAAAACCGATCGTAGTAGTAGTAGTAGTAGTAGTAGTGGTAGTGGTAGTGGTAGTGGTTGTTGTTGTTGTTGTTGTTGTCGTCGTCGTCGTCGTCGTCGTCGTCGTCGTCGTCGTCGTCGTCGTCGTCGTCGTCGTCGTCGTCGTCGTCGTCGTCGTCGTCGTCGTTGTTGTCTAATTGGCCCCCGATAATTTTTTTATTCGCGCAACACAAAGTTCATCATCATCATCATCATCATCCAATTTGCTCACTAGTAACCGCTTCTGTAAAAGTACAAGTTATTAGCCCCCCGATAATTTTTTTTTATTTTCGCAAACCGTCCCGATAATTTTCATGACGTTGCCCGACTAATTGATGATGATGTTACTCCCGATAATTTGCTACTCCGATGCGTACGTTATGTTAAGTTTAATTCGCGTCGTCGCCCCCTCCCCGATATGAGCTACTCTACGTATCGCTTCGTTCGTATATATCGGTGTACAACGGTTTTCACAATTTAGTTGTTTCAACAACTCACGCCGGTCCGTATCGTAAATCGAGGTCGTGACTACTACCCCCGTAGTAGTACAGTTACTACACCGCTTACGGTTATCCCGAATATAACGCGTACAGACCGTAGATTAGATAGTAGTAGTATTTTTAACTACTACTAGTGGCTGTTTCGAAACAACAATCCGCGATTACAGCGTGCGAAAAGTACGTTAAAAATGTGTGCGTGCGTGTCCATCCCGGAAAAACCCGTATTTGCGTCGCGTAGTACTATTATTATTACTACTACTATCGTAAACCGTGCTAGTCATGCCGAAAAAAACTATCGCGTACCGAACTATATGGTGCGTTATGTAGTTAATTACGAAATCCATCCCGAACCCCGCTTACCGTAGTGTAGTATATATAAACGTACGCCGTCCCAAAACAAATGAAAGGCTACTGCTAAAGTTTAGGGATAATCAAAGTATTATACGAGGGCACGGCCGACAACAGTTACACGGTTTTAACGTTTTGGTGACCGAACTTATCACGTACGCTTTAACTCAGAATTGTGAAAATTAAACAAGCTCGAAGAAATTTAGAACTCTGAAACCGTGCTATTAATCGACATTTTGTACAAAATGGGCATACTTGAAGTATGGAGGTGTCGTTAGATCAACTTAATGCTACAGTGAAGTGATGCACGGTGTAGCATTAGGAACCGCTTCAAGTTCATCACCAAACGTTAGAAGCATGGAAAAGAAGGAATCTCCCCATCTAGTGATAGGACCTGGCCTTAAATGTCCGCTATCATCACTAGATAGGGTATACAAACCAGCTCTGTATACCATACGGGTGCCTTTTCACGACATGCTTCTTTCGTTATATACCCTAATTTTGTCAACTCCTTCGTAATCGTTATGAAATCGTATGTGTGAATGCTGTAAGTACGGTGGACTCGTTATACTCGATGTATGAAGTCGTTAATGGTAACTTCGCCAACCGTTTGAAGCGATTTCTTCCCGAATATAACTGCGCCATACTCGTAGAACTTGTTCGTGTTAATTCCCTTCCGTGTAACTGCCAACGTATTGCGCGCGGTAATATATGAAGTTGTTACCCCGTGGTTATATTCGTCTCACGATGAAATTATCCAATAGAATACGTCCCGTAGGTTTGTAGTGTTTAAAGACGCGAAACGTTTCGCGCCACAGAAGCCGGCGTGTCCGTAAAATTATTTCCCATGTATGATCCAATATCACACTGACGATCAACCAATCATATGACTGATATATAGATCACGTGGTCTATCAGCTGATTAACTGCTGATCAACCAATCATATGGCCGATAGATAGATCACGTGGTTTATTACCTGATCATAGTATAGTATATAACAGGCAGCGGCAAGGCGAATTGGTCTTTCTTCCGTTGAATCTTCTACTGAGCTGAGCTACGCTTCAACCGAAACCTCAGCTCAACGATATTGCGGTGCCATCGGAATTACGAAAACACGGCCGTCGAAATAATCGTAAATTATTTCGTACTCACAGTTATACGGCCGTCCCACGCCACCACGTACGAGGAGCATACCGATATACGTTTGCGGATTCTGTCGTGAAATACGCTTTGAAAACTGTGACGTCACAGATTTCTTTTCATAAAAACATCCACGCATCATCAGTCGGCTCATTACTGATCAGGACCTATAACAATCACCATGCCATACCACTTATTCCTTACGGTTGTTACAGCGGCTCAATATGTATGGAAAATGATATCCAACATATATAAAGCGACGGAATATGCATATGAAGCATCCACATTGTTTCAGACGCTGCTCAGCACTCCCTCCGGAATAGTGTTTGCTTTCGTTTTAGGGCGATTGATATATAGTCTTGGTCACGCCATTTATCATGCATATGAAGCATATACGAATGGGTGTTCATTTATGAAGTGGCTACGAACACTTCGTCGGCACTCTCGAACAGGCTCATATGAGCGAAATCGCGATGTTTTTGTCGTTTGAGGATGGTTGATCGACAATGCTCTACTACCGACAGATAACGCATTATGATCGCTCATCGTGTAGATCATCTTCGTCGGTTTTCGATCACGACGGCCTCTTTATTCAAGCCGTGTGGATACCGTGGTTTCACGGGATATTATACTGAATAAAAAACAAATAGAATTATACATTTTTCTTTCATTTCTATCCAAGCACAACAAATGTCCCATATGATTTATCGGGGGTATTTGAAAACGCCGTTAAAAAATTTTTTCGACGACCGGGTTCGAACTTTTTCGAATCTCCCGTTCGAATTTTTTCGACGATCTCTTTTCGTTTCGTCGAATTCGCTCGCGGACCCTCTGTATAACGGGGTGATTTAACCGGCGGGTCGTTTTTTTCTAACCCCACCCCGTACTTTTCCGAAAAGACCCCCCTTTTTTGTCGTCGGAAATTTTGAAGTCCGAAAAAATTGAGCCGAAAATTTCTTGTCTTTTGTTTAACATTTGAAAACGCCGTCAAATTTGTTTTTCGACGACCGGGTTCGAATTGACACCACCGTCTCCGTCGTTTGTCGATTAAACGACAGTATCGAAGAAATGAACGACTACTGCTAAATGTTAGGGATAATCAAAGTATTAGACGACGGCGCGTACGACAACCGTTACACGGTTTTAAAATTTTGGTGACCGAACTAATCACGTACGTTTTAATTGAAAATTGAAAAATAAACGAGCTAGAATTTAGACCTCAGAAAACAGTGCTAATAATCGTCTTTGTGTACAAAATGGGCATACTTGAAGTATGGAGGTGTCGTTAGATCAACTTAATGCTACAGTGAAGTGATGCACGGTGTAGCATTAGGAACCGCTTCAAGTTCATCACCAAACGTTAAAAGCATGGAAAAGAAGGAATCTCCCCATCTAGTGATAGGACCTGGCCTTAAATGTCCGCTATCATCACTAGATAGGGTATACAAACCAGCTCAGTATATCATACAGGTGCCTTTTGAGGACATGCTTCTTTCGTTATATACCCTAATTTTGTCAACTCCTTCATAATCGTTATGAAATCGTATGTGTGAATGCTGTAAGTACGGTGGACTCGTTATGTCGTTAATGGTAACTTCGCCAACCGTTCGAAGCGATTTCTTCCCGAATATAACTGCGCCATACTCGTAGAATGTGTTCGTGTTAATTCCCTTCCGTGGACCTGCACACGTCTTGCGCGCGGTAATTATGAAGTTGATTACCCCGTGGTTCTATTCGTCTCACGATGGAATTATCGAATAGAATACGTCCCGTAGGTTTGTAGTGTTTATAGACGCGAATCGTTTCGCGCCACAGAAGCCGGCGTGTCCGTAAAATTCTTTCCCATGTATGATCCAATATCACACTGACGATCAACCAATCATATTACTGATATATAGATCACGTGGTTTATCAGCTGATTAACTGATGATCAACCAATCATATGACCGATAGATAGATCACGTGGTTGATTACCTGATCATAGTATAGTATATAACAGGCAGCGGCAAGGCGAATCGGTCTTTCTTCCGTTAAATCTTCTACTGAGCTGAGCTACGTTTAAATTTGTTGAATATCTTCAACCGAAACCTCAGCTCAACGATATTGCGGTGCCATCGGAATAACGAAAACACGGCCGTCGAAATAATCGTAACTTATTTCGTACTTACAGTTATACGGCCTTCCCAAGCCACCACGTACGAGGAGCATACCGATATACGTTTGCGGATTCTGTCGTGAAATACGCTTTGAAAACTGTGACATCACAGATTTCTTTTCATAAAAACATCCGCCCATCATCAGTCGGCTCATTACTGATCAGGACCTATAACAATCACCATGCCATACCAGTTATTCCTTACGGTTGTTACAGTGGCTCAATATGTATGGAAAATAATATCCAACATATATAAAGCGACGGAATATGCATATGAAGCATCCACATTGTTTCAGACGCTGCTCAGCACTTCCTCCGGAATAGTGTTTGTTTTCGTTTTGGGGCGATTGATATATAGTCTTGGTCACGCCATTTATCATGCATATGAAGCATATACAAATGGGTGTTCATTTATGGAGTGGCTACGTACACTTCGTCGGCACTCTCGCACAGGCTCAGATGAGCAAAATCGCGATGTTTTTTTCGTTTGAGGATGGTTGATCGACAATGCTCTACGACCGACAGATAACGCATTATGATCGCTCATCGTGTAGATCATCTTCGTCGGTTTTCGATCACGACGGCCTCTTTATTCAAGCCGTGTGGATACCGTGGTTTCACGGGATATTATACTGAATAAAAAACAAATAGAATTATACATTTTTTCTTTCATTTCTATCCAAGCACAACAAATGTCCCATATGATTTATCAGGGGTATTTGAAAACGCCGTCAAGATTTATTTCGACGACCGGGTTCGAATTTTTTCAAATCTCCCGTTCCAATTTTTTCGACGATCTCTTTTCGTTTCGTCGAATTCGCTCGCGGGTCCTCTGTATAACGGGGTGATTTAACCGGCGGGTTGTTTTTTCTAACCTCACCCCGTACTTTTCCGAAAAGACCCCCCTTTTTTGTCGTCGGAAATTTTGAAGTCCGAAAAAATTGAGCCGAAAATTTCTTGTCTTTTGTTTAACATTTGAAAACGCCGTCAAATTATTTTTTTCGACGACCGAGTTCGAATTGACACCACCGTCTCCGTCGTTTGTCGATTAAACGACAGTATCGAAGAAATGAACGACTACTGCTAAATGTTAGGGATAATCAAAGTATTAGACGACGGCGCGTACGACAACCGTTACACGGTTTTAAAATTTTGGTGACCGAACTAATCACGTACGTTTTAATTGAGAATTGAAAAATAAACGAGCTAGAATTTAGAACTCAGAAAACAGTGCTAATAATCGTCTTTGTGTACAAAATGGGCATACTTGAAGTATGGAGGTGTCGTTAGATCAACTTAATGCTACAATGAAGTGATGCACGGTGTAGCATTAGGAACCGCTTCAAGTTCATCACCAAACGTTAAAAGCATGGAAAAGAAGGAATCTCCCCATCTAGTGATAGGACCTGGCCTTAAATGTCCGCTATCATCACTAGATAGGGTATACAAGCCAGCTCTGTATATCATACGGGTGCCTTTTTAGGACATGCTTCTTTCGTTATATACCCTAATTTTGTCAACTCCTTCATAATCGTTATGAAATCGTATGTGTGAATGCTGTAAGTACGGTGGACTCGTTATGTCGTTAATGGTAACTTCGCCAACCGTTCGAAGCGATTTCTTCCCGAATATAACCTAGTGTAGGATTAATGGTTCACCTCTACCGTTTTCTCATCGTCGTATTTTCTACCGTCATCACCGTTCCCCTAGTGTAGGTTCAACGGTTCACCTCTACCGTTTTCTCATCGTCGTATTTTCTACCGTCATCACCGTTCCCCTAGTGTAGGTTCAACGGTTCACCTCTACCGTTTTCTCATCGTCGTATTTCTACCGTCATTATCATTCCCCGTATCCCGTTTTTTACCATCATCACCATTCCCCTCGTGTAGGATCATCGTATTCTCATCGTCGTATTCTACCATCGTCACCATTCACCTAGTGTAGGATCATCATATCCCGTTTTCTCATCGTCGCCTCGTATAATCATGAAACCGTCAGTTCACCTATACCGTTTTCTCATCACCATACTGTTTTCTCATCGTCACCTCGTAGAATCATCATCGTGGAATCGTCAAACCATCGTTTCGCTCATACAGTTTTCTCATCGTCGTATCCCGTTTTCTCATCGTCAAACCATCGTTTCGCTCATACAGTTTCCTCGTCGTCGTATCCCGTTTTCTCATCGTCAAACCATCGTTTCGCTCATACAGTTTCCTCGTCGTCGTATCCCGTTTTCTCATCGTCAAACCATCGTTTCGCTCATACAGTTTCCTCGTCGTCGTTCTCTCATCATCATATCCCGTCGTGGAATCATCGTTTCGTCGTCGGAAAAATCGGGCCGATCCGACTTTTCCCCGATCCGACCGGTCGAAAGGACTACTCGCGAGTCCGTAAGAGACGCAAGGGTTGTTTTTCTGGACCTCGCAATACACGTCGTTTCCCAAATGAAACCGAAAATCCGAACCAGATTTTAAAGGTCGGTCCAATGATTCGACGCCGTCCGCGAACCGTTTCCATTGAGGAATAGTGAGATTTATCCCCTTTTTGGTTGGTACCTTCTCGTCTATCCATTCCCGCAAAACGATACGGTCCTCCCCTTTCCATTCGCTCACGGTCACGTATCTCCCGTTTCCTAATTCGAACCCGGGAGAATGGATTGACGATGGTTTTGATGATGACGGGGATTTACTTCCAGTCAGCATTTCCGTCAAGATGGTTTTTACGGCTTCTCGCATAGGGTCAGACATGACTCCCAAAAAATCAGATCCGTCCGACTCTCTAGGTTGTCGTATATTAAGAAACCATCAAACAGGCGTCGCACTTTGTATGGTAGTCTGGCCAAAACGAGAACCTTATTGGTCGAAACGGGTTCGTCCAATCAGAGTCGAGCAAAAGGGTTTAACCCACTTTATTCGGCGCAGATTGTGTCCCGACATCAGCATAACTAATACCGAGACATAACCTACAGACCGAACTAGGGATGAGTCAGCCCTATATCATTAGATCATGCGGCGAAAGGAAACAGTTTCAGGGTCTTCACCCTAAAGAAAGCCGGATAATTGGGGGTGAAGTCGTAACGCTTTCGAATTCGTTTTACCATACTTTATTTTTATATACAGAGTTCATCATATACAAAACGACAATAAGAGTAATACAATATACATTATACAAAAGTTTCAAACACAAACATTTTTTATCAACTTTTCAATTTGTCTATAACATTGTCAAATACTGGATCAGTACATGTTACGCGGACTTATTGACTGCCCATGTTTTCCCATTAACGGGCATAAAATAATCAAATTCACGGTATCATCACCAAACGTTAAAAGCATGGAAAAGAAGGAATCTCCCCATCTAGTGATAGGACCTGGCCTTAAATGTCCGCTATCATCACTAGATAGGGTATACAAACCAGCTCTGTATATCACACGGGTGCCTTTTTAGGACATGCTTCTTTCGTTATATACCCTAATTTTGTCAACTCCTTCGTAATCGTTATGAAATCGTATGTGTGAATGCTGCAAGTACGGTGGACTCGTTATGTCGTTAATGGTAACTTCGCCAACCGTTCGAAGCGATTTCTTCCCGAATATAACTGCGCCATACTCGTAGAACCTGTTCGTGTTAATTCCCTTCCGTGGACCTGCACACGTCTTGCGCGCGGTAATTATGAAGTTGATTACCCCGTGGTTCTATTCGTCTCACGATGGAATTATCGAATAGAATACGTCAGGTAGGTTTGTAGTGTTTATAGACGCGAAACGTTTCGCGCCACAGAAGCCGGCGTGTCCGTAAAATTCTTTCCCATGTATGATCCAATATCACTCTGACGATCAACCAATCATTTTACTGATATATAGATCACGTGGTTTATCAGCTGATTAACTGATGATCAACCAATCATATGACCGATAGATAGATCACGTGGTTGATTACCTGATCATAGTATAGTATATAACCGGCAGCGGCAAGGCGAATCGGTCTTTCTTCCGTTAAATCTTCTACTGAGCTGAGCTACGTTTAAATTTGTTGAATATCTTCAACCGAAACCTCAGCTCAACGATATTGCGGTGCCATCGGAATTACGAAAACACGGCCGTCGAAATAATCGTAACTTATTTCGTACTTACAGTTATACGGCCTTCCCAAGCCACCACGTACGAGGAGCATACCGATATACGTTTGCGGATTCTGTCGTGAAATACGCTTTGAAAACTGTGACATCACAGATTTCTTTTCATAAAAACATCCGCCCATCATCAGTCGGCTCATTACTGATCAGGACCTATAACAATCACCATGCCATACCAGTTATTCCTTACGGTCGTTACAGTGGCTCAATATGTATGGAAAATAATATCCAACATATATAAAGCGACGGAATATGCATATGAAGCATCCACATTGTTTCAGACGCTGCTCAGCACTTCCTCCGGAATAGTGTTTGTTTTCGTTTTGGGGCGATTGATATATAGTCTTGGTCACGCCATTTATCATGCATATGAAGCATATACAAATGGGTGTTCATTTATGGAGTGGCTACGTACACTTCGTCGGCACTCTCGCACAGGCTCAGATGAGCAAAATCGCGATGTTTTTTTCGTTTGAGGATGGTTGATCGACAATGCTCTACGACCGACAGATAACGCATTATGATCGCTCATCGTGTAGATCATCTTCGTCGGTTTTCGATCACGACGGCCTCTTTATTCAAGCCGTGTGGATACCGTGGTTTCACGGGATATTATACTGAATAAAAAACAAATAGAATTATACATTTTTTCTTTCATTTCTATCCAAGCACAACAAATGTCCCATATGATTTATCAGGGGTATTTGAAAACGCCGTCAAGATTTATTTCGACGACCGGGTTCGAATTTTTTCAAATCTCCCGTTCCAATTTTTTCGACGATCTCTTTTCGTTTCGTCGAATTCGCTCGTGGGTCCTCTGTATAACGGGGTGATTTAACCGGCGGGTTGTTTTTTCTAACCTCACCCCGTACTTTTCCGAAAAGACCCCCCTTTTTTGTCGTCGGAAATTTTGAAGTCCGAAAAAATTGAGCCGAAAATTTCTTGTCTTTTGTTTAACATTAGAAAACGCCGTCAAATTTTTTTTTTCGACGACCGAGTTCGAATTGACACCACCGTCTCCGTCGTTTGTCGATTAAACGACAGTATCGAAGAAATGAACGACTACTGCTAAATGTTAGGGATAATCAAAGTATTAGACGACGGCGCGTACGACAACCGTTACACGGTTTTAAAATTTTGGTGACCGAACTAATCACGTACGTTTTAATTGAGAATTGAAAAATAAACGAGCTAGAATTTAGAACTCAGAAAACAGTGCTAATAATCGTCTTTGTGTACAAAATGGGCATACTTGAAGTATGGAGGTGTCGTTAGATCAACTTAATGCTACAATGAAGTGATGCACGGTGTAGCATTAGGAACCGCTTCAAGTTCATCACCAAACGTTAAAAGCATGGAAAAGAAGGAATCTCCCCATCTAGTGATAGGACCTGGCCTTAAATGTCCGCTATCATCACTAGATAGGGTATACAAACCAGCTCTGTATATCATACGGGTGCCTTTTTAGGACATGCTTCTTTCGTTATATACCCTAATTTTGTCAACTCCTTCATAATCGTTATGAAATCGTATGTGTGAATGCTGTAAGTACGGTGGACTCGTTATGTCGTTAATGGTAACTTCGCCAACCGTTCGAAGCGATTTCTTCCCGAATATAACCTAGTGTAGGATTAATGGTTCACCTCTACCGTTTTCTCATCGTCGTATTTTCTACCGTCATCACCGTTCCCCTAGTGTAGGTTCAACGGTTCACCTCTACCGTTTTCTCATCGTCGTATTTTCTACCGTCATCACCGTTCCCCTAGTGTAGGTTCAACGGTTCACCTCTACCGTTTTCTCATCGTCGTATTTCTACCGTCATTATCATTCCCCGTATCCCGTTTTTTACCATCATCACCATTCCCCTCGTGTAGGATCATCGTATTCTCATTGTCGTATTCTACCATCGTCACCATTCACCTAGTGTAGGATCATCATATCCCGTTTTCTCATCGTCGCCTCGTATAATCATGAAACCGTCAGTTCACCTATACCGTTTTCTCATCACCATACTGTTTTCTCATCGTCACCTCGTAGAATCATCATCGTGGAATCGTCAAACCATCGTTTCGCTCATACAGTTTTCTCATCGTCGTATCCCGTTTTCTCATCGTCAAACCATCGTTTCGCTCATACAGTTTCCTCGTCGTCGTATCCCGTTTTCTCATCGTCAAACCATCGTTTCGCTCATACAGTTTCCTCGTCGTCGTATCCCGTTTTCTCATCGTCAAACCATCGTTTCGCTCATACAGTTTCCTCGTCGTCGTTCTCTCATCATCATATCCCGTCGTGGAATCATCGTTTCGTCGTCGGAAAAATCGGGCCGATCCGACTTTTCCCCGATCCGACCGGTCGAAAGGACTACTCGCGAGTCCGTAAGAGACGCAAGGGTTGTTTTTCTGGACCTCGCAATACACGTCGTTTCCCAAATGAAACCGAAAATCCGAACCAGATTTTAAAGGTCGGTCCAATGATTCGACGCCGTCCGCGAACCGTTTCCATTGAGGAATAGTGAGATTTATCCCCTTTTTGGTTGGTACCTTCTCGTCTATCCATTCCCGCAAAACGATACGGTCCTCCCCTTTCCATTCGCTCACGGTCACGTATCTCCCGTTTCCTAATTCGAACCCGGGAGAATGGATTGACGATGGTTTTGATGATGACGGGGATTTACTTCCAGTCAGCATTTCCGTCAAGATGGTTTTTACGGCTTCTCGCATAGGGTCAGACATGACTCCCAAAAAATCAGATCCGTCCGACTCTCTAGGTTGTCGTATATTAAGAAACCATCAAACAGGCGTCGCACTTTGTATGGTAGTCTGGCCAAAACGAGAACCTTATTGGTCGAAACGGGTTCGTCCAATCAGAGTCGAGCAAAAGGGTTTAACCCACTTTATTCGGCGCAGATTGTGTCCCGACATCAGCATAACTAATACCGAGACATAACCTACAGACCGAACTAGGGATGAGTCAGCCCTATATCATTAGATCATGCGGCGAAAGGAAACAGTTTCAGGGTCTTCACCCTAAAGAAAGCCGGATAATTGGGGGTGAAGTCGTAACGCTTTCGAATTCGTTTTACCATACTTTATTTTTATATACAGAGTTCATCATATACAAAACGACAATAAGAGTAATACAATATACATTATACAAAAGTTTCAAACACAAACATTTTTTATCAACTTTTCAATTTGTCTCTAACATTGTCAAATACTGGATCAGTACATGTTACGCGGACTTATTGACTGCCCATGTTTTCCCATTAACGGGCATAAAATAATCAAATTCACGGTATCATCACCAAACGTTAAAAGCATGGAAAAGAAGGAATCTCCCCATCTAGTGATAGGACCTGGCCTTAAATGTCCGCTATCATCACTAGATAGGGTATACAAACCAGCTCTGTATATCACACGGGTGCCTTTTTAGGACATGCTTCTTTCGTTATATACCCTAATTTTGTCAACTCCTTCGTAATCGTTATGAAATCGTATGTGTGAATGCTGCAAGTACGGTGGACTCGTTATGTCGTTAATGGTAACTTCGCCAACCGTTCGAAGCGATTTCTTCCCGAATATAACTGCGCCATACTCGTAGAACCTGTTCGTGTTAATTCCCTTCCGTGGACCTGCACACGTCTTGCGCGCGGTAATTATGAAGTTGATTACCCCGTGGTTCTATTCGTCTCACGATGGAATTATCGAATAGAATACGTCAGGTAGCTTTGTAGTGTTTATAGACGCGAAACGTTTCGCGCCACAGAAGCCGGCGTGTCCGTAAAATTCTTTCCCATGTATGATCCAATATCACTCTGACGATCAACCAATCATTTTACTGAGATATAGATCACGTGGTTTATCAGCTGATTAACTGATGATCAACCAATCATATGACCGATAGATAGATCACGTGGTTGATTACCTGATCATAGTATAGTATATAACAGGCAGCGGCAAGGCGAATCGGTCTTTCTTCCGTTAAATCTTCTACTGAGCTGAGCTACGTTTAAATTTGTTGAATATCTTCAACCGAAACCTCAGCTCAACGATATTGCGGTGCCATCGGAATTACGAAAACACGGCCGTCGAAATAATCGTAACTTATTTCGTACTTACAGTTATACGGCCTTCCCAAGCCACCACGTACGAGGAGCATACCGATATACGTTTGCGGATTCTGTCGTGAAATACGCTTTGAAAACTGTGACATCACAGATTTCTTTTCATAAAAACATCCGCCCATCATCAGTCGGCTCATTACTGATCAGGACCTATAACAATCACCATGCCATACCAGTTATTCCTTACGGTTGTTACAGTGGCTCAATATGTATGGAAAATAATATCCAACATATATAAAGCGACGGAATATGCATATGAAGCATCCACATTGTTTCAGACGCTGCTCAGCAATCTCTCCGGAATAGTGTTTGTTTTCGTTTGGGGCGATTGATATATAGTCTTGGTCACGCCATTTATCATGCATATGAAGCATATACGAATGGGTGTTCATTTATGGAGTGGCTACGTACACTTCGTCGGCACTCTCGCACAGGCTCAGATGAGCAAAATCGCGATGTTTTTTTCGTTTGAGGATGGTTGATCGACAATGCTCTACTACCGACAGATAACGCATTATGATCGCTCATCGTGTAGATCATCTTCGTCGGTTTTCGATCACGACGGCCTCTTTATTCAAGCCGTGTGGATACCGTGGTTTCACGGGATATTATACTGAATAAAAAACAAATAGAATTATACATTTTTTCTTTCATTTCTATCCAAGCACAACAAATGTCCCATATGATTTATCAGGGGTATTTGAAAACGCCGTCAAGATTTATTTCGACGACCGGGTTCGAATTTTTTCAAATCTCCCGTTCGAATTTTTTCGACGATCTCTTTTCGTTTCGTCGAATTCGCTCGCGGGTCCTCTGTATAACGGGGTGATTTAACCGGCGGGTTGTTTTTTCTAACCCCACCCCGTACTTTTCCGAAATGACCCCCCTTTTTTGTCGTCGGAAACTTTGAAGTCCGAAAAAATTGAGCCGAAAATTTCTTGTCTTTTGTTTAACATTTGAAAACGCTGTCAAATTTTTTTTTCGACGACCGGGTTCGAATTGACACCACCGTCTCCGTCGTTTGTCTATTAAACGACAGTATGGAAGAAATGAACGACTACTGCTAAATGTTAGGGATAATCAAAGTATTACACGACGGCGCGTACGACAACCGTTACACGGTTTTAAAATTTTGGTGACCGAACTAATCACGTACGTTTTAATTGAGAATTGAAAAATAAACTAGCTAGAATTTAGAACTCAGAAAACAGTGCTAATAATCGTCTTTGTGTACAAAATGGGCATACTTGAAGTATGGAGGTGTCGTTAGATCAACTTAATGCTACAGTGAAGTGATGCACGGTGTAGCATTAGGAACCGCTTCAAGTACATCACCAAACGTTAAAAGCATGGAAAAGAAGGAATCTCCCCATCTAGTGATAGGACCTGGCCTTAAATGTCCGCTATCATCACTAGATAGGGTATACAAACCAGCTCTGTATATCATACGGGTGCCTTTTTAGGACATGCTTCTTTCGTTTTATACCCGTAGGTTTGTAGTGTTTAAAGACGCGAAACGTTTCGCGCCACAGAAGCCGGCGTGTCCGTAAAATTCTTTCCCATGTATGATCCAATATCACACTGACGATCAACCAATCATATGATTGATATATAGATCACGTGGTCTATCAGCTGATTAACTGATGATCAACCAATCATATGACCGATAGATAGATCACGTGGTTTATTACCTGATCATAGTATAGTATATAAGAGGCAGCGGCAAGGCGAATTGGTCTTTCTTCCGTTAAATCTTCTACTGAGCTGAGCTACGCTTCAACCGAAACCTCAGCTCAACGATATTGCGGTGCCATCGGAATTACGAAAACACGGCCGCCGAAATAATCGTAACTTATTACGTACTAACAAAAATTAAAGTATAAGAGAACGACTTGGACGAAGAGGGCGATTACAGTTACACGGGTGCGATCGGATTTACGAAAACACGGCCGTCGAAATAATCGTAACTTATTTCGTACTTACAATAATTGAAGTATTAGAGAACGACTCGGACGAATATACAGATCACGTTTTTTGATCAGCTGATTAACTGATGATCAACCAATCACATGACCGATAGATAGATTACGTGATTGATCACCTGATCATAATATAGTAGAAAAAAGGCAGCGGCAAGGCGAATCGGTCTTGTCAACCCGCTTAGCTCAGTCGGGTGAGCACGAGACTAGTAGGCAGTACTGATCTCGAGGTTGTGGGTTCGAATCCCGGGCTGGCCAACTTAAATTACTAAAAGTCTTTCGGATGAGACTTTAAACCTAGGTCCCATGTTTCGTGCTATACACTGGCATGTAAAAGAACCAGGGATGCCTCTGGAATTGGGACATCTTCTGTATCATGCACTATCCCCCAAGAACTAAAAGTACTAAAACTCTTCGCCCATATGGATTATCCGGTGGCGAGGATAAAGAAACGCATTAAATAATAGAATCTATCTTTCTTCCGTTAAATCTTCCGTTCCGGTGACACGGCGCGTCACTGACAATCGTCAAACACTGCCGTCGAACATCGTCGACGAAAAAGGCCCTCGGACACCAGCTTCGAACATAGTCGTCGGACAAAGGCGTCGAACACTGTCGTCGAACGCTAGGTTCGGACGGAGTCTTCGAACGCAGTCGTCGGACTAAGTCGTCGATCATAGTCGATTTATGCAGTCGTTGAATACTAGCATCGGACGCAGTCGTCGGACAAAGTCGTCGAAAACAGTCGTCGAACACTAGGTTCAGACAAACGTCTAAAAACGCAGTTGTGTGACAAAGTCGTCGAACAAAGTCTTCGAACACAGTCGTCCAATACTTGCATCGGATGGAAGGACGAAGTAGTCGAACACAGTCTACGAACACTAGGTTCGGACAAAGTCGCGGAGCAAAGTCGTGGAACACCGTCGTCGAACACTAGCATCGGACACAAGCGTCTGACAAAGTCTAGCTTCTGTTCAATTATATTATAGATGTACCAACTTGCATATCTTCAGACACTGAATGTTTTCTCGGATATCATTGTAGTATGACAGTTGCTCGTCTTTTGTGTGTGATTTTTATGTATATATTTTATGTTTTGATATTATTATTTTTTTCCATTTGAATATGGTAAGATTTCTACATTAAATGTTGCTCCTAAAAGTGTTGTTGAAAATAGACAAAATTCTTATTTAAAATGTTCAATGAGGTGTTTAAACTGGTTCACCGGTAACATTGTAATTGGTCGTAATTATTTTCAGACTCTAACTGTATACGTCTTTAGTGGAAATTCGTGGAGGCTTTTTTCGCTGTGATAAATTGAGTGTTTAAGATTTATATTTATGCACCTGTCTGTTGTATCCGCGCCCCGCCACCGGGGATAGTAGGTGGATAGCCGGGTAGACGGCCGTATTTTGTACATTTTAGCTGCCCCCGCACTGCCGGTGTAAATATTGGGTACTTTTTCTTCGAACCAATACCCCGGGGACACTATTTAGTTGTCAGGGGCCAGGGAAATACATGAGATTATACCATCAGCTGTCCCCCGGAGGGCGGGGGAACGGCAGGAGTTTTGACAACCAAAAGTAAAAAAACGCCCATTCCTGGGGTTGGGGGCGTGGATGCAACTGTCAGGTGCAGTAGTTTATTTAATAGTTTATACTCATTTATTTAAGGTTGACCGTGAAACAAGTTTCCCCAAATAAGCTATATTATACATGTAATCTCTCAACACCTCATTCCTGATGGTATACACCTCCACGAGGCAATTAGAGAAAAGACGCGTGTTTCGCTTAAAGATTGAGCCTCTAACAATGCAATTTATGTTACTATTTTTATTTCAACTTTGGTATGATGCGACATGGTACCAAACCGAGAACCTACGGCACTCAAAGCGGATGCTCATCCACTATGATAACGAGCAGGTACATAAAGTAAGTGTCATGAATGTCCAAAATCTGGCAACAATGAGTTGGATGGAATCCAATGATACCCCTGCGATAAGCAGATAATACTCCATGTTTGCTACAAATATGTCGTTGCAATTATTTTATGTTTGGATACCAATACAATATTGGAAAAAAATAAGTATAAAATGTTTAATACGATTTAAAGTAACATGGAGGGGGGCCAGAAACCATGGACATGGTCACATAAGCAGGCTTTCTACTGGATCCTACTAGTCCTACTGTTCCTTACTATTTTGATCTGAGCCCTGCTTTGACCTATTTATTTTGGAAAACATCCCTATAATACCTACTTTTTCATTTCAAGTTGCAATTATGGATTAAAAAGCTTAACTAAGAAACATATCAAATGTCAACTTGATTCTTCCGGTACATTTCAAGTAATTTGCTCAAATAATAAAGGCATTATAAATGTATATTAAGGCAGTGGGCCCCTAATACACAAAATTTTAAAATTGATCAATTTGCTATTTTTTATTGCTAAAAATACTTAGGAAGCATAATGTGAAATATAAAAAAATTCTAACCACAGGTTTTGAAAAAAATTTTTTTTTGGTCTGATCACCTCCCATGTTGCATTTGTATGAAAAAATGGAGGACCATTCTGACAAAAAAGACAATAAATCATCCAATTTTATTTCAATTTTCAAACAAATTAACTTTACTTGTGCCTAATAGTCATATACAATGAAAACTATATCAATTACAAGTAAGATATAAGATATAAGATAGCTATGTACATGTATATTACTAGCATAGTTGTAAAACGTCGAGATTTGTTTTTTAGTCTACAAAACATATGATTTCTAAAATCCTAAAAAAAATCAAATAAATGAACAAATAGCACTTTAAATCACCCCAAAATTTTCATCAGACCATAATGCATATATTTAAGCCAAAAGAAATAAAGGTTCACCATCAAATTATCAAGATATAACATTTTGTTTGACCCCCACCCCCACTTATGATGCTGGTCAAAAAGCATGGGAAATGGTAACCTAATGATTTTTCAAAAAGGTGTTACTATTTCATTTGAAAATGTCCATTTGTATAAGTAATATATACATACATTTTCATCATATGAATTTCCAAAGGTCTTAAATCAAATGATGCAATGGTTGCCATGGCAACCAATTCTTAATGCAAAAATTGCAAATTTTTGCTAAAAAGTCTTAATTTGACCCTTTGTTTCACTTAAAATTAATGAGAGATAGTTCATGATATGCACTTGAACAAATATATAGTAAAGAAATATAAACTTAATGAAAATATGTATGTTCTTAACAAACTTAGAGCTGCAAATGCTACCTGGGCTGCAACAAATACTGTCGCATAAATTGAAGTTGCATCATAAAAAGCACAAAGGAAATTACAAAAAAGCAGTGTTGGGCTCTGTTTTGCAGTTCTCTTTATTCAACATCGGTAAGTAACAAATAATTCAATGATTTAATTGTATGAAAAGTCATTATTAGGCTCAACTGCAGCATAGATCTAGATTTGACCCCCAAGTTATGTACATTTTTGGTATTTTGACTCACAAAATGTCGTTTCAGGCATACACTAGGAAATTGTCAAGGTTAAGTGAAAAGCATTTGAAACTTTGTCCTTATATATAACATGTTCAGATATGTGATGAGGTATTTTTTATTTTATATTGCTTGAGATATATCAATGGTCCCAATACCCCCCATCCAGATAATGAATATTGCCATTAACCCTACTTTCACAATCTATTTGCCTGGGATTTTCTTTGAAAAACTGGGTTAAAATTGTGAAAATGTATTTGTCTTCTAACATAATGGAGTTTCATTACTACTCTGCTAACTAAAATTTCTCATACCAGACTTCACACTTTCTAAATTGAGGTTATTGTTTACAGCATTGGCAGTAAAATTACATGACACTAGTTCCGAATTCGGCCATAATACAACAAGCTGTTTCAGAAAATCAATGTCTGCCTTGGCATTATGCACATCGTTATTATTGTCTAGGTTAAGTTTTACTTCATGTTTTGTGACTGTCATGGATTTAAAAACAACACTAAGACTGTTTGTTCCACCGTGCACACACAAAAAGAAGGAATCCCGTTTTTTCCTTGGCTGTCAAAATAACTGGGAAGTCAGTTTTGTGTATGAGTAATTATAAACACATTGAATCCAAGCTGCATAATTCGTTTATGTGAAGACTTTCAATCCTAGCATAACTTGTGTTTCAGAAATACACAGCAGCTGTCTTAAGGTTTTACTTCCGGCGCACCGCAGCATTTTTTTCCGTCAGGCGTCACTGTATCACAAGCTCTGAAATATGAATATGGAAGAGTTCAGTTTATATGCATAACGATACATGTATATTTATAAATTAGTATCCGGAAGTATAACGTCGTGACACAAATGAACGTCATAATGACGTTTTAGAGTGGCGATTGATATTATTAATAAGGGAGATAACTAAAAAACGTCCCATCCTCTGAAAAGTGTAGGGATTGTGTCCCTTGGACAATTAAATATTATCCCAGGTCATGACGTCATACATGACGCAATATATGTTACAACAATAGTCTTGAATATACTTTAATTTCCATGTAAACAAACATGGAAGAAAGGTGTAAAGAACTTACACCTGATGTAAAAAAGCTGTGATTAATGTGATGCTTCAATACATGCCTTATTATATTTTATATCACATTGGTAATGTTTACAAGTGAAGGGGCTACCTCACAAGTATGAACTAGTAGTGTAGCAGGATGGGCAATACAATTAAGAGGCTGCCCTGTATGTAGTGGTACTCATTAAAGCATTCCAAGACGTTATTTAGCTGGCACATCGACTCCTGTGACCATAAGGCTACCAGATTACATTGTAAATGACAGTATCCAAAATGTAGGTTTCGTCCGAATTAAGATACACTTCGACTGATCAGGACTGTTATTTAAGTGTTATGCTCATTTCTATGATACTAAATATACATACATGTACCAAGTAGGTTGTTTATAGCAAAGCATGGTGTTACTTTCGCTTCCTGGAGGTTTGTTTTCCTATTGTCAACTAGACTTGCAGGTTGGCTGTCGCTCACGAGATGCGCTTTTCAGGTTTCAAATGACAAACACAACGACAATTTACGACTGAGCAGCTGTCGGTATTATTCTGGTCTATTCCAATTACTTAAGACACGTTGTACAGTAGTTTAGATGCGCAAACTTGACGAAACATCCCAGATTTTTCTCGATACATCCATGTTTACATGCTGACGGAGTTCTGCAGTGTGCTATTTTTAGCATCAGTTATTCTTCCGTTTCCAGGGAATCCCCAAAGCGGAGCACTCAAATCGAGTTTGTTTTTTTAAAATAAACGGTTGGTATTACATTAAACGAACCGATTAGTAATTAAAACTAAACTATTAAGTGAAATTCAGAGCAAAAATAAAATAATATTCCAGATTAGAATTTAACGTAGATTACCGACATTGACCGACATCGGCCGACATCGACGCAGCTCGACGCAACGTCATTATGGGTCCGCTACGTTAACAGTGAAGTTTCACACATCACACTTCCGCGGTCTTCTACTACTGTAGTTCCAACCGACTCCTAAGGCCATATTAATCGATTTTATGCTAAGCGTTGTCGTGTGCCTAGGTTTAGAAGTCCATCGAAATAAAATAAAACACTCGGAAAAAAGACACGATAAATTAATCGGTTTTTACGCTCAATAGTAATTTTGCTCTGATAAAGTTGTGCTTCATTTGCATTTTCAAAGTAACGCCACAATTAATGCTCTTAAGAATGTATTGACATTCATTTGGGATGGTATTGTCACTCGGGTTTATAAATGCTACTATACTGATCCATGTGAGGCAATACCTTTTGAATCTGCTTCGTTTGTTTTTGTGAATATGTAGCTAGGTTTCAGAAAGCCAGACTGACGCTTAACATAAAAGCGATTTGGTATGGCCTAACGAAGTCACTCAGCATCGCCCTGAAGCTTCTTCTACTTCTACTTCTTCTTCTTCTAGCCTTTGAATCTACTCACATACTTTCCAATCGTGAAATCTCGGCCATTTTAAAGTATAATGGTGACAAACAATAGAGCACCAGTCCGGTTCATATTAAGGCTACCCGTAGTATTAGACTTGGGTATTATATGATCTTTATACATGAGTTTAGTATTGTATCTTGATGTAGACGTTATGCACGCTGGTTTGACCAGTTTAGATGGCAGAAAATAAAACGTCTTGTAAGAATGTATTTATTCATAAGTATGAATTTGTTGAAGGTTGATGTGCCTCCGTAGCTCAGTGGTTAGTGTGCTTGCCGTCTAATCTGGCGTTCCGGGTTCAAATCCGGGTGGAGGTACGTGCATATATATGCCTGCCATGTTTTAGTAGAAATAAAAGAAATAAAGGCTATGCTCGGCAAAAATTAAATTAGAAGGTAACAAACTGTTTCTATACCACATTCTATTCGAATATATTATTATAACAGGTTCTCTACCACATTCTTTCAAAGATATTATTATAACTGTTTCTTTACAACATTCTATTCGAAGATATTATTATAACAGTTTCTATACCACAATCTATTCGAAGATATTATTATAACAGTTTCTATACCACAATCTATTCAAAGATATTATTGTAACTGTTTCTTTACAACATTTTATTCGAAGATATTATTATAACTGTTTCTTTACAACATTCTATTCGAAGATATTATTATAACTATTTCTATATCACATTCTATTCGAAGATATTATTATTACTGTTTCTATACCACATTCTTTCGTAGATATTATTGTTACTGTTTCTTTACAACATTCTATTCGAGGATATTATTATAACTGTTTCTATACCACATTCTATTCGAAGATGTCATTATAACTATTTCTATACCACATTCTTTCGAGGATATTATTATAACTATTTCGATACCACATTCTATTCGAAGATATTATTATAATTATTTCGATACCACATTCTTTCGAGGATATTATTTTAACTATTTCAATACCACATTCTATTCGAAGATATTATTATAACTATTTCGATACCACATTCTATTCGAAGATACTATTATAACTATTTCGATACCACCTTCTTTCGAGGATATTATTATAACTATTTCGATACCACATTCTATTCGAAGATATTATTATTACTGTTTCTATACCACATTCTTTCGTAGATATTATTGTTACTGTTTCTTTACAACATTCTATTCGAGGATATTATTATAACTGTTTCTATACCACATTCTATTCGAAGATGTCATTATAACTATTTCTATACCACATTCTTTCGAGGATATTATTATAACTATTTCGATACCACATTCTATTCGAAGATATTATTATAACTATTTCGATACCACATTCTTTCGAGGATATTATTATAACTATTTTTATACCACATTCTATTCGAAGATATTATTATAACTATTTCGATACCACATTCTATTCGAAGATACTATTATAACTATTTCGATACCACATTCTTTCGAGGATATTATTATAACTATTTCTATACCACATTCTATTCGAAGATATTATTATAACTATTTCGATACCACATTCTATTCGAAGATACTATTATAACTGTTTCTATACCACATTCTATTCGAAGATATTATTATAACTGTTTCTATACCACATTCTATTCGAAGATGTCATTATAACTGTTTTATATAACATTATATATATATCTTTATTGCCTCCATTTTCTGGAGATGTACATAGTAAATATTACAGATCAAGGTACATATATATGAAAACATGAAACACAATAGGTGAATACACTATCAACATGAAACAGAACAAATTATTTTACACAATATTTACAGTCGCTGAACAGTTTCTCCGAAAACGAAAATAGAAACTGTATCAGTTGAACGTGAGAATAAATGCACGACGTTTTAATTACATGATACAGTATGTATGATGGTATAGTTCATATTATGTGTGCAATTGTTTAAGAAGTTCAGCACACTGGATCAAGAATGTTGGATACAATTCTACACTTAACACTTGAGTCAATGCATCGTCTATTTTACCTAGCATGTAGTCTATTAGTTCGTGAGTTGTAATTCGACTTAACATTCCACGGAGAGGAACACTCAGTGAGCTGATATTATTTAAGAATGTATTTAATAGTCTCTCGCCGTCTGTACAAGGACACTCAAGCAGTAAGTGCCAGGTTTCATTTTGACGCCTCCGGCAACAACGAAGACACTCTTCTGGTTGATCAGGTGGTCGCTTACAACATATACAAGCAAGAAATTTCATTAAGGAGGCACTTGCTGGACATAACTTAGCAACAGTCCAAATGCTGGACACACAAAGGTTCGGATGACGACGTTTGAAGACGTCAAAGTCTGTGGACAAGTCCATCCTAGCACGCCAAGACGATTGTTCATATTCATGTACAGCTCGAGTACAAAGTTTTTTCCATGTGGTTTTCGGTGGAAAAGTACCATCTGTTTTGAACTGGTACAGGTGTGTTAACAGATTGTATTTGCCTAAAACACGGACAATATCGGGAATAAAGCCTAGTTTTTTGGTGATGCACACATTATATTGAAATAATCTCAGTATAAATATCCTTCCGCATAACTCACTGGGGGGTATTCGACAAAGAGTTCCAAGGAACAACAGTTTTTGGGTGTCAATATAGGCTTGTAGCGAGGTAACGCCTGGCATACCTGTTACCATATCCGACCGGGTGAGGAAAGGGAAACCCTGCATTCTTTTCAGGCAGAAATGATGGGCGACTTCTAATTGCTTATAGCTTGTATCTGAAATGTCGTTCCACAATTCACAGCCGAACAGTGCTCGGGGCAGTACGCATGTTCTGTATAGTTTCATAGCAGTACTTGGGTTTGGGCCTGTACGTCCGGATATCATTCCTGTTACAGACATAAATGTTCCACGAATTGTTTGCTTCACCGAATCAACATTGTGTGGGTGTTTCCCTGCTGAAGATTGAAATATCCCTAAATGTTTATATAGTTCAGTTTCGGGAATTGTCGTGTTTCCATATTTTGCTGGTGCTACAACGCGGCGTCGCTGTTTTTTCCTGTCTAATAGAGATGCTGCGCATTTTTTGGGGTTATACATATAGCGCCACTTGTTTGCATATATGAAGCAAATATTCAAGAGTTCGTTTAGACCCATTCGCGATAAGGAGAGTAGAACTAAATCGTCAGCCTGTGTTGGCGCTGCAAGCCTTAGATTGTCTATGTATAGACCATGGTGAGATGTCTGTAGTGCATTCAAGAGAGCGTCCACGTACACGGTATAAAAGAACGGAGCACAGATAGATCCCTGCCTCGTTCCTTGTTCAATAGTGAAGGCATTTGACAGATGACCATGTAGTAGAACACGACTCGAGCAGCCCTGAAACGAGTTCCAAATGAGGCGGAGCATTTTTCCTTTTACACCAATATTGTGCAGTTTGTAGATAAGACCACGAATCCAAACGAGATCAAACGCAGATTTCGCGTCCATGTAACATGCTTGAAGTGGACTACCACGTTCGCAGCAGTAGTCGCGGGCTTCTTGTAGAATGAAAGATACCATTTTACAACTTTTTTTTTTCTGGAATCCGTGCTGAAGACCGCTAAGGCTTTTGGTAAGGTCATTGTTTTCGAGTCTTTTCAGTATTAGCTTTTCATATAGTTTAGAAATAACAGGAAGTAACGAAATAGCTCGATAACTACTAGGGTCCGAATAAGGTTTAGCATTGCCTTTATACAAGGTAACTGTGAGTCCAGATTTAAAGTTCGCGGGTAATGATTCTTTAACAAAGATGGTATTGAATAATTTTGTCAAGCATTCTGCCAGTTCTTCGCCGCCATGTTTCAAATGTTCGTAAGTAACATTGTCGCTGGATCCACTTTTGTTGTTCGGTAGTGCTTTGATTAAATTAACAACCTCATCAACCGATACAGAACTGCACAGTTTATCACCATCGGACGTGGCACCATTTGGTGTAATGTATGAGTCTACATCCCGATCTACGTGACATTTATGTTCATAATCATAGTCTTCACTGTCTCCGAATTTGTACAGATCGTTGAAGTAAGATGACCATCCAGACAACATACCATCAAGAGTTGTCTCCCTTTTACCGTTAAAAACCATATCACAGCCTTGTTTTTTATTGCGTGATTTCTTAGAATTCAAAATTTTCCAAAATAAAGTTTGATCTACTTCACATAGTTCATCAATAGTTTCAATTTCAGACTGATCATACGCGTGTGCAGCAGCACGTAGTGATTTTCTGTACTCACGTTTCACTTCCTTGTAGTTTGTGCATTCAATCGAATTTTTCAATTTGCCAGACCATGTCCATATAAGGTGAGCGTTTTTTAGTTTTTGGTGCAATTTCTTTAATGTAGGTGACCAGTACGGTTTTAAGAACTGCTTGAATTCGCGTTTAGAGAGGCATCTCTCAGCCGCTGTTGACACACTAGAAACGATAGCTGAATACGCTCTATCAACGTCGTCATAGTCGATGGAGGTCGACTTTAGTAACTCAGTCACTTTCGTTTTATAAGTATTTACTTCGTTTGGTTTATTCCATTTGTACACAACGTTTTTAAATGATGAGGATATCACATTTTCAGTAACATTCGCGTTAGTTTTCAGATGCATGAACAACGGGAGGTGACGCGAGATATTCAGTGGCGCGTCTGGGATAATGGAACAGCTGACCATATTTTGCATTAGTGACGTGTCCATTAGAAAATGGTCAATACGAGTCGGATTTGCATCATTGTATAGATAGAAAGAGTGATTTGAGCCAGTACAAAAGTCAGTTTCCGTAACAGCAATGAGATTGTGAGTATCACAAAGATTGGAGACATAAATATCACGTGCACGTAAGTTATTGGTTACCGAATCTCTAGGGAATTTTGCGTTGAAGTCTCCCATTATTAGAAGATTATTGTTGGTAGAATACAGTGCACACACATCGAACAGCTGGTCTACAACAGTTTTAAAATATTCCAGACAGTGGTTTGCCGAGGGTAGATAAACCTGTATTATAACGATTGACATGTTATGAAGACATAATCTTATCGCTGCAATTCTATCACTACCGCAGTCTATAGTTTCGATGCATTTGTCTAGGCTACGATGCCACATAATAGCAACACCGCCTTTCCCAAAATAACGTCCATTAAAGCTGCTGGGGTTCGCGCAGGTGACTACATGTGCTTTATAATTCTTGTCAATGGTGTTCATTATGCCAAGGTTATGGTCAAGAAGCCAATGTTCCGATATACCAAAAATAGACACTTTTTTGGCGGTTAATTCATTCATAATGTACGGTATTGCGGTCATTACTCCAGTAACATTGTATGAAATAATTCGTAAGTCCATAAAGAGTGAGTTTGGTTTAATCTTCCTGTTCATGACTCTGGTAACGCTGTATATAATCAGACCTTTTAATCCAAGGACGACATCGGATTCCCTCTGGCCATGTTATTTCGTCTATGCAAGAAGCTTGTTCGTTATCGACCACAATCTGTGCTACTTTACAATCGGTTCGTCCAGGGATCAAGAATTTTGCAGATTTGAAAGTAATGTCCATGTCATATTGTAGGAAATCCTCAAGACCCTCCTGGTCGCTATCAGTATGGATGCCAGTGATGACAAATGACCTATAGCGTTTTCGTGAGGCAGCGCTAAAGCGCCCCCTGCGCCTACTTTGTTCGCGAAAATCATTGTCGGTGACATTAGTGTCAGACGCCTCTTTGTTATGGCGTGCTGTCGTAGTAGAGTTAAATGGAACGTTGGTAACATTTGTTATAGAGCAATCCGTGGTTTCAGTGTCATCTGGAATTTCAACTATAACCTGCGTGGATTCTCTCTGTGTTTTATCGGGAACTCGCGTACAAAAGCGGTCATTCATGTCCCGTGAAGCACTAGTTAGCGATTGTCCTTCGTTTTCAACACAGACACCACTGTGATGATCATCTTGAAAGTTCGAGTTTAGAGTGCTGGAGAGTTTTTCAAATGAGTCCGTTATCGTAGATGATATTTTGTCACACATCACACTCAATTTAGCATTTAATTCATTGTTCATTACACTTACGGTCTTAGTGAGTAATGATTCGGAATCCTGATGTTTCATATTTATGTTTTTAATTTGCGAGTTAACGTGCTTCAAGTCTTTCGCATGATCAGTTTTCGAGGTTGATTCACTGCTGATACGCGAAATATCTTCGGTTAAGGTATCCAATACTTCTTTAGTACGGGTTTTGCAGTTGCGGCGTTCGTTGACGTCAAAGTCAGTGATCCGTTCAATATTTGTAGAGTTATCTCTAACAGAAAGGTGCAGAATAGACAGATCATCAGCAATATTATTCCTCGAATTCTCTAATTTCGAGACCACTTTAGATAGCTCCTTTAGGCAAGAATTAAGTGTTAATGTTCCATCATCATCTTTAATAGAGCGGATGTTTGAGGAAATAGCCTTGGAGCACTGTTGTAAATCGGATTTAATATTTTCAACTTCTGAACTCAAGTTTTTGCAGACACTCTGTAATTTATCATGATTCTGTGTCACTGTGGATCTCAATGACAGTAGATCTGCCTGCATTTTAGCCATGTTTTCTCTCAGTAGAGAAGTATCATCGGATTGAAGTACAGATGTCTGTGGAACGTTTCGCGAAGGTGTGGACGGCACTTGACGGTATAACGTTTGGATATCTGGAATATTATAAACAATGAACTGATGGATGTTATAACAGTCTTTTGCATATGTATCCGGCTTTCTCCGACTCCGTAGAGTACCGGAAGGTCCTTGGTCTTGTTCCTTGGCCCTCATAGAAAGAACGTCTCTATATTGGGATAAGACATCCACTGAAGAGTTAGACAGTTGCAGGAGTGTCTGAATATAAGTGTCCTTTGGCAAGTCTCCTAATTCGAGGTCAAGGCGATCTATAACAACGTCATCTACTTGATATGTTGAACTTGGCTGTCCGCATTGTAAGCTGCAATCAAGTTCGAGTTCTAACGAAGAAGTATAACTCCGATCCGTATTTTGTGTAAGGGTAACATAGTTATCTCCCTTGGACCCCTCTGGCCTTGAGAACACAGATTTCAATAAAGTTAACTCATTATCGTCTTCATCGTTGAATGGATCGGGGCTCATAATCCCATCATAGTTGTATTCGTCCTGGTTACTCGTCATTGTTTATTTTTCACAAACAACCGGTTTTGTATGGTAATCCGTTTTTCATGTCGTGTTTCGCCCCTAGAGAATGTATATCATGGCCGCACTAATCATGCGTGACGAACTGAGCGTCAAGAGTGGTGAACTACTGGTGAACACTTCTCAGACTTATTCGATGTTTGAACGAAACAAAGGAAAGTTCCAAAGTATTTGTTTAAACCGTTTTTTTTTCCAAAACCTCTCAATTTTGAAGAAAATATACACTTAACTGTCACTATGTCAAGTTTTATCCAAAAATAATTCCTTTCGAATTCATTTCATTTCTTAATTCTATTCGAAGATGTCATTATAACTGTTTTATATAACATTATATTCGAAGAGATTATTATAACTGTTTCTTAACAACATTATATTCGAAAATATTATTATAACTGTTTCTAAGCAACATTATATTCGAAGATATCCTTATAATGGCCTGGCGATCAGTTAAAGACTTCTGCTAAATTTAATAATCTAATTTGTGTATATACACCATGTATACTTGTCATAAAATCAAATTTGTAACATATTCCATCAACAACTGCTTTCCCCACCCGTTTATAAACAATTATTAGAATCTACATTACTTTTAACATAAAATGTTGTTGTTTTCTTGAAATATGTTCTCTCCTGTTGAAAATCCTTATTACATATCACACCGCCATTATCCATGTATATCATTTCTGTATATATTTAATTAGTCCAGTCATTTTAACTTTTAACCTCAAACTAATTGCAAAACAAACAGTTTTGTGTTTATATGGTGCGTAAAGCTATCCTTAGCAATGTACAAAATGTCCTAATTGAATATTCGTGGGACTTTTTGAGATATTTACAAATATATTGAATTGTCACATGTTTTCGCGATATTTGTCACTTTTGATGTAAATAAATCTTGACTTGTACCAGTAACTTATATTTACATCGTGCTTAGAGGTCGCAATTTTGGTTTGATTTTTATGAAACTTGGCAGCAATGATCATCGAAAGCTAATCTAGGTAAAATAAAAGTTTGAGTTAACCGGAGCCAAAATCTAGGTCACTAGGTCAAAATAAAGAAAAAACAAGATATAGTCACCAGGGGTCGCAATTTCGACCTTACACTTGTGAAGTTTAGTCACAATGATCACCTTACAAAACTCAAGGTCATGTATGAAATTGGATTAACCTCAGTTAAAAACTAGGTCACTAGGCCAAATTATAGAACAAATCTTTAGAAGGCGCCCTTTTTACCTAATCTTTATGAAACCATGTCACATGTACAATGAAGACAAAATGTAGGTCAAATTCAATATTTACTCATCATGAGTTAAAACTAGGTCACTAGGTCAAAAAATTGACAAACCTTCATGCGCCAGAAAGTCGCATCAATTATTTTCACCTATTGACCTAATTTTGACCCAAATTATTCAATAACATACTTGTCTTAGATGTTTTGAGGTGAGCATTGTGACCAAGTTGCATAAATATAAGACCAAAATTGTGAATTTTGTACCTACACAACGTTTTCCTTTGATTTTAACTAGCGACCTACTTTTTGACCCCGGATGACCCAATTTATAACTTTGATCTAGATTTTGTTGATATTATTATTGTGACCAAGTTTCATAAATATAAGGTCTACATTATGACCTCTAACGACTACACAAGGTTTTGCTACAATTTGACCTAGTGACCTAGTTTTTTATCCTTGATCATCCATTTTCTACCTTGGCCTAAATTTTGTTCGGATGATCACTCTGACCAAGTTTCATAATCATAAAGTCAAAATTGTGAATACAAATGCAATTGTGGACGAACAGACAAAGAGAACAATCACTATTTCTCCCGAATCGATAAATTCGTGTACATTTTGTATATTGACATTATTGTATACTGTCCAAACACAAATATCCTTTTTCAATTAGACATACATGTATACAACACATGATATGTGTAAATTTTAAACAAATTGGATTAATATTAAAGGAATGAGTAAAACTTTTGTTTCCCCTTCCAAGTACTATTTTGAGTCATTTTGTCGACATTTGAATGGGTAGTATACCAACACGTAGACTGGCATATATATGAAAAGTAAATTGTCTGATGATAAAATCAATATTTGTATTCGATAGAAGAAGGTTGTATCTTTCAGAAAATATAAGTTTTAAGGTGCAATTAGTAAATATTTATCGACTTACATGGGAATTATTAGAACTTAAAATTCCCCTTGTAGTATGAAATAAGGAAAATGCTGAAATTGCTACCAAAAGTGACCTTAAAAATGTCGATTTTTTTTTTATTTTCCCCACTGAACTCGCATATTTGACGTTTTGTCTGTAGTTGATAATAGTCTGTAGACGATGAAAATGCAAAGAAACTCTGTTTTGCAATTTGTTTGAGGTTGACCATATTTTTTAGCTTCAATGACTGGACTAAATGCACTTGTCATTACTATGTAATCTGTGCTGAAAATAAAGGATATGTTCTGTTCTGTTCTGTTCTGGTTACCAACGCTATAGTTTAGTATAAACTGCATTGTCCTGTACGTATGACAAATTTTCGTAACCTTCTTCTGCTTTTGTGTGACTGGTCACTTGATCACTTTTGTTCAATCCATTTCCGGTTTGATCATTTTCGTAGACGATCGTGACGTCATTTCCGGAATAGGTCGTCGTAAATGGTCCGATCTTCTCTTCAAGTTGTTTTGCTTTAGGTTTCCTGTAAATACATCACCACTCTTACTGCAGATTTAATTTCGATTTCGATTAATACATGTATTAATACGTACAACTTTAAACAGATATATATTTATATAAATAAAATTATTTGATTTTTACACCAGCATAATAGATACAACCAATTCGTAGTGTATAACAGTTGACCAGACGTCAAGAGAAGGCAAAGTCTGACGGGACCCGGAACAACCGAGCACAAAGACACAAATGGGAAATAACAGAGTCTTTCTAGACCAGGAATTGAAACTGATCCGGTACATTTATAATGTCGTAAGAGTAATTTAGTGAATTAACTAGCAATCTTTTAATATCGTTCCAAAATATCTTATAGAATTCGACAGATAAACCGTCTGAACCAGGGCTTTTGTTATTATTCATTTTCCAATAGTGCAATGTAACATTCAAATTCTGAAATTATTCCACTAGTGAATGTTTTATTATCTTCTGATAGGGTATTGTGTCCATTTGAGAAAAAAATATTATTGTGGGTTAGACTTTCGTTAATTTTATATAAATCAGGATAAAAGTTTTTACAGTATGATAATCATTGCTGTTTGTAACTAACGTGTCATTATCAGTTTTCAATTGGTGAATGGTTTTACTTTCAGCTCTTTTGCGTTCCAGATTTGCAAAATAGTAAGTATTTTTCCGCCCCTTCAATCCATTCGGCACGTGATCTTAAAATAACGCCTTTAATCTTTTCTTCAGTAATATCTTGATTTACAGAGATTTCCCCAGGACCTTTTAATGTCTGTGCCAAGTGCGCTTGGATCCAAAATTCCAGTTTGCCAGTGCGCTTACAATTTGAATTGCGCTTAAAAAAGTCATACCCAAGAAATTAAATATGACTTACAAACAATGCATGACATTCAAGAATATGTTAATTGGCTTTTATTTCATAAGAAAAAGTAGGTATCCGATTAATTTTGTTGTATCTGTGATATGGCCACTAAACCTTCCACATTCACACCATTTCATCCCCCAAATTGATAAAAAAAATTACGGGACGGGACAACCCTATTGCGCTTAGAAAATAATCTGGGGAAATCCCTTTTAATGCTTTTGGTTGGTTAGGTAGATCGTTATGTTTTTATTACTTGGTTCAGAGCAGATTTCACGTTCTAATCTTTCAATATTTGTTGTATTGTTAATTCATTTTCTTTGTTTATTTTTTGTAGTTTACTGGAATATTTAATGGCTTCGTCCCGGACTGTGCCTGAAACTAGTTCCCATAAAGTATTTGGAGTCGAATCCTCATCTATATTAGCTGTTTCTTTAATGCCTGCTTGACTTTTGTTTGGCGATCTGTATTTAACATTATTTAGTTATTTATTTTGAAAAATCCTCGTCCACGTTCTGTTAACACAAGTTTAAGATCAAATGTAACAACGGAGTGGTCGGATTTTTTGCCCATTTTAATATAGCAATCTGTCACATGATTTAAGATGTTGGACGAGACTAAGAAATTATATAGTCTACAATATTGTAGATTTATGATAAGATCGCCATGTAAATTGTTACGAATTGGGATGATTTAGTCTATATCATTATTTTCAAATGACCTCTTGAATTCTTTTTTAACATTTCCTGTCTGTGGTTTTGTTAACGTTTAGTTTGTCAATATTTACATCAATTATAGCGTTGAAGTCGCCGCCGATTACAAAAGTTTCATTACTATTATCTTTAAGTATGTTTTATAAAATATTTGATAGTTCCTCTTCATCTTTATTATGTCCGTATATGTTCACGAGAGGTAGACTTTTACCGTCGATATCTTATTTAAGGTTTGGAGGCGTCCTTTTTTGTATTCTTTATAGGGCTTAAGTGTAAAGTTGACATTTTCATTTATTAATATACATATCCCTGCGCTATTTGACTGGTTACCACTGAGGAAAATATCAACTTTCCATTCCCTTTTCCATTCATCAAAATTATTTGGTGCACAGTGTATTTCTTGTAAAAAACTTATTGCAAATTTATTAAGTTTCACCATTCGATTATTTTTGTTTTCGATGACGTTAAGCGTACAGAACTTAATACTCATTAACTACAGTGTAGTGTATACTTTATAATGAACAGTACTGCGCAAAGAAATATTAATCTTTCTGTAATTGAAATGGAAGAATTTGTATTTGAAGTAATTTCCCTTAGTTGTAAGAACTGAAATGACGAGAGGAAAGGGGTAAAAGAAAGTAAGAAGAGGACATAGAAGGATTAAATTAAGAATAAATGCATGTCGGACAGATGGTTTGTTAACAAAATGACAACTTGTAAACAATAAAGGCATTATTTAAAGACTAAGGGGAGCAACTCTTGCAAAATGAGTATTTTGTTCACCATAGAATTTGCTAAATACGTTATTTGGTCTACTATTTCGACAGATATTATATATAGTTAACATTCTCTGTTGTCGAGTATTGGTTATTTGTTAAGAATAAGCATAATGATTCCATGATTCATTGTATGTAATGGCTGATCAGAACAAAGTTGTGGAAGCATTAATGCACTTTTAATAGCTTAAAGTGATTCCCATAATACGTTCTGGAACGTATGGCAATTTGAAAATTGAGGGGTTTCCTATGGATTTCTTCCGCACAATGCACCATCAATTCATAGTTCCGATGAGGGTAATTTAGTATCAGCTATGTCCTCATGGCGGAATGATCTACGGAAGAAAACGGGAACAGAGTCCGGGTGATACAGGGAAAGCGTCGGGAAGGCCAGTAGACAATCTTTGAAATCGAAATAAGTGGCAGGGTATATGGATGAATCGGAAGAAACATTTGCAGTCTCGGAATGGCATCCGATACACGCATAATCACTAATAGGTGCCTCGCTGTTTTGTGGAAGCTTCGGGGGAAGTCAAGGGATATTCTGTGACATCGGACATTTAAGCTAAATAAATCGAAAAAGACGTCTGGGTTTTCATCGGGACAACTCATGAAAGACGAAGAAATCCGAATAAAATGGGGTTGAGTGCGTAGTCTAGAATTTGAGACACGGTGATAAAGCTGAATAAAATTAAGTTATTATGGGCATCCATTCTTGCAAATGTTATGAAAACTAAATTTGATATTCGTTTGATTACTTATCGTTGTTTCACATAAGTGCATATACGTGTGATCAATAATTTCGTGAACTAATTCTACTGTTTCATAACGCTTTAACATAGCTTATTGAAATTTGCATGGTCAAAGAAAATTTATTATCAAATTAATTAATCATAAAAAGTGATTGATGACGTCACTATTTATGACGTCATGGCAATATTCTGACGTCATGTCATTGGCGTTCGTTATTAAAAATGGCGTCGCCTGGTATGATCGAGTCACGTTTTGTATTAAAGATTTATACATTACTGAGTCAATATGTCTTCTACATTCAGAAAAAGTTGCATGAAGTTTATATGGGCTCTTGGTAATCGAATAGTGCATTTTCATTGTCGAAGAAGTACTTAAAGGGCAATAGAGGAGGAAACAAAGACGATAAGCATAATCGCCGGCCATTGGTTGTTAAAATTGGCGGTCGGTTAAGTGTATTGACCATAATATTTTGCGACATACAAAGAATAACTTGTAATTACTGTGTTTCTCTTAAAGCTACTGTTATTAGAAACTATTGTAGCAATAATTAAATCTCAGTTGTTATCGGCTATTAAATGAAAGCACATACAACTTCAAATCTATGAAATTCTGATATACCATGAAAATTCGCCAATCGGTAACCGCAGCGTTGTTTCGGACACAATCTATGACCTGGATATAGAACTGTTACAGCACCCATCCTATAACCCAGAATAGACTATAGGCTATTTCTGGCCATTTCCAAAACTCAAAAACAGCCAGCATGGTTAGAAATACAAGCCCCGAGAGAAGTTGGGTGCGTCAAAAACAAAACATCGCGGGAGATGTCACGTGACGGCCTGTAACACGTGCTCCGGTTATGGGTCGAGCAATGGAATAAATGCAAACTGTGCACTGGATGTTACTTTAATAAGTACTAGAGGCTAAAAATGTGTAAGTCTATTTATACTCGCTATATAAAATTAGTTCACGAAATTATTGATGGGCCCTCGTATTATACTGTTGTACATAAATGTACTATCCGACCAACGATTTTTGACAGTGACGTTATTTTATAAACAATCTAGAAATAAGCAGGGTATATATCCCAAAAAAGATGGGGAATCATACTATATCCAAGTATGACATTACCAATTCTTATATTTCAAGCAAGACATGGTTCTGTGGACGTGTTTATTGACTCTCACTCAGGCGATCTAAGTTCAAAGCTTGCGAAAGTCATTTAACTATATCTTTTTTCTTGTTTAATATACGAGAAACATAAAAGTATACCCTTGGATGATTTGATATTTGTTTTTTTTAAAGTTTTTGCCTTATTATTATCAAATTTAAACCCGTGGAATTCGTGTAATTGAAAACACGTTTACGGGAGCGATTGGTTTCTCTTAATTATTCAAAGACTCCCTACTATGATTTAAAACTTGTTCTTGGCTATTAAAGGTTGTTTTTACTCAAGCAACATTCTGTACACATACTTCGTATGCGATTGTAAAAATGAACGTAAAAAAGCTCTGCTGGCGGGGTTTGAACTCAACATCTTTTAATTACTAATACTGCACAGGTATCCTCTCGGCCAAGACTTCATTCAGATTAAAGTTGAAGAAATATACTGGTAAAGTTTTTGCAGATATAAAGTAAAAAATATGATTGCAATTACAACGTGACGTCACTGTCCGGTATCCCTGGTCGGACTGTATATGAATGTGGTTTATGCTCTTCAGAATTGGAGGAATAAAAGTTATAGAAAAACACTTACGTGTATCTGCCTGTCTTATGAACATCAAGATAAGGTCCCCATTGTGGAGAGGGTTTGTTGAGACTTGCGATATTTTTAGGCTGAAACGAGAGCACAACATTTGTTAGCCATATTAAACTGAGACTCTTCAGGCATGACCGAGCATAATCTGGGAGTACATGTGCATATATCGTTGGCTCGGAATGAGAAGGTCGTAACTACCAAATCGATATTTTGAGAAAAAACGGAAAAACTGTCTGACATTTACTCTTAACTTATGGTAAAACAAACTTTTACAACTTCATTTTGGTCGATATTACAAGTTCGGATTTTTATGAAAATGGACTCATAAGAAGCGCCTTGTGATGCTTATTTTAAATATGTATGAATCTTAAAAGGTCGTAAGTGGCACTTACGACCTTCTAATTCTAAGCCATCGATATATCATTGGCTTGGAATGAGAAGGTCGTAACTACAAAACAATATTTTGATAAAACATGAAAAACTGTCTGACAAGCACTCTCAAACTTTTTCATCTTCAGTTTAGTCAACATGTCAAGTTCCAATTTTCAAAAAAATAAGCTCATGTAATAAGAAGTGTCTTACGATGTTGATTTCTAATATGCATTTGTCTTATTAGGTCGTAAATCGTGAAAATTCTTTAAACTCAAATCGCTTGGTCTACACATTCTCATATATCCGTGGTTAGTCAAGGTAGTCGAGTTTCAAGACTACATACTGTTTCGAACGAAATAATAAGTTGAACAAGAATGGAGCTGCATGGAACCAATGTATCGGCGATAATCCCCTCCTGTACTCGCTAACGATGTAGTATGGCGTACATTTAGGGTCAATTTAATCAGCACTAACTCAAGCCCTAACCAGGTTAGGTCAGTCCTAACCTGGTTAGACCCTAACTTCTGCCCTAGCCTGGTTAGCGCAGCCCTAACTTCTGTCCTAGCCTGGTTAGCGCAGCCCTAACTTCAGCCCTAACCTGGTTGCAGCCCTAACCAGGCCTAACTAGAAGTTAGGACAGGTCTTACTTATTTATGACCCTCCTGTTCGCTTAAATATCAAGTTTGACCAAAAGTTAGGGCTTAAGTTAGGGCTTCCCTAACAAGGTTAGGGCTAAAGTTAGGGCTGCCCTAACCAGGTTAGGGCTGAAGTAAGGGCTGGTCTAACCTTCGGTTTTGGATTTCGCTTGCTTAATATGTGACCAATCAGCGACTTCGTTACAAATGTAGCGATATCGGGAGTGGAGTCACCGCTGGGTTTTCGAGGATTGAATTAACGGAAATATTTGTTAAAAGGCGAGGATTTATCTTGTAGTCTTCATAGCAAATACACATAACGTCAACATTGAATTTTTATTTATACATGTACGTCATGTATCCACTTTTGTAATGTGACGTAAAACGTTTCTTAGTCTAAGATAATTGGATGATATGACTAACGTATGAATATTCGTACTTGTATTTTTAATTTTCGATTGAATAAAGTGGCAGACAATTAGATTATGTTCAGCCCAATCTTTAATTATACACGTATTTACACTGCCTAACACATGTTTTCAAACATTATTGGCAGATGTGCCTGACAAGGGCAGACTTAAACCAATGAAGAACCAGGGTTGTTATACCAGGAATACGGTCGTGTTGTCCTAGCACGAACTGGTAGCATTAAGCTTTGTACAAAATAATAATAATAATAATAATAATAATGACTTTATTCAACGAGATAAGTTATTTGACAATATACTAAATCAATCTTCCATAAGGTCCTCAACAATGAACAGTGAACTAGTAAAACGACTATGCAAACTATAGAATCATATTTTATATTTTGGCCCCCATGATGTGGCATAATTATGATAAGAAAATATTCGTCAACGTAAGACAGTAAAATTATTTGAAAAAAGTGTTATATAAATGGGTATGGGTTACTGTTAAAGGACGATGACGATCGATTATTGCATTTGTGACAAGATTATAACAAATAGGAAGGGAATGGGGGCTCACAACAGTGACAACAGACACATCACCTAGCACGAAAGGCAAATAATTCAAGAAAGGCGAAGAACAAACCGCAAGCAGCTCTGCAGGGAATAAGCCGGATAGACTCACATGTTACTGTATCAATGATAAAGACTAAAACGAAAAAAAAAGTAAAATACAAATTTTTCTATAGATCTATACAAAAAAATATGTATAAATTTTTCAACGATATTGTCACCTTTGAGTAGACCTACCTGAAAGCCACCGTTGACACAGATGTGAACAAGGAACCAGACTGGAACACAGCATATAGAGAAGGCAACTATCATCCACCAGACAAGGTCTGACCATGCTGGATATATATCAGGATTCGTCACAGATTCCGGTGTGTACTGGTAACTCTTAAACACAATCACTGCAAGCAATCCTAGCGGTGTTACAAAACACCACATCGGGGCGAAGAAAATAAAAGCCGTCCGAACCAGCATTGTGTCCCCTATCATCATATAGATATCATCACGGAAGTTACGATAACCTGACAGAGATAATAAATGCTTGCATTAATAATGTAATGTAATGAAACATGTAAATGGTTACTGGAGATCCATAGCTGTCCAACTTAAGAGAATCACCTTACAGCAGTAAGCTAACTTACCGATTTTCAAAGGCTGTGTGCAGCTGTTCAACTGTTCAACCGTTCAACAGCCCTTTGACATTTCGATGGCTTAGAATGAGAAGGTCGTAACTACTACTTACGACGTTATAAGAATCATACATATTTGAAATCTCCAGCACCAGGCGCTTCTAATGAGCCTATTTTTATGAAAATTGGAACTTGTCATGATGACCAAAATGAAGCTATAAAAGATTGTTTTTCCATAAATAAAGAGTAAATTGCTGATAGTTTTTTCTCGTTTTCTCAATTTATCGATTTTGTACTTACGACCTTCTCATTCTCATTCTAAGCCAGCGATTTATATTCTATCTTCCCCTAGTCATTGGGCTACCATATGAAACCTACATTAGAGTCACTGGGACTATGTCTCTCCTATAGGTGCGACAGTCGAAATCGATCCGCGGTGCTATTAAAATAGTCATTGCCCTAACTGGCACATATTTACACCTTGGTGGAGCGAAGCACGTGAGTTATTATTGCTCCGGATTAAGATGAGGGTTGAACTAGGGACATATCGATCCCGAAGCGGTTGTCCTATCTGTAGGCCACCACTCCCCTTTATCATATACCATGGGCGTAGGAGCGTCTTCAACATTGGGGGGGCCAAACATTTGGCAACTTAGGGTAAAAAATTTTTTTTTGCTCGCTCCGCTCGCAAAGAAACTACATTATCTCAAAATATGACAATACCCATTGTTTTGCACATAGCATAAATACACTCGTACAGAAATAGTACTCTTAAACGTCCACATCCTACTATAACTGTGAGTTTATGGTTCTGTGGTAATTTGGTTTAGTAATTACGTGGTAACTGGAAGTTAACCAGTTCAAGTATACGGGGTCCCGGGGCTTTCCACCGGGAAATTTTTCGAAATAATGGATCAATCTGGTGCATTCTAGGCGTTTCGAGATACCTTATTTGGTATGAAAATAGGACCTAAATACAGGGCATTTAAGTTCTTACATTAAAGTGATTGCAAAATTTTTTAAATTGCTTGATTTCGGGATCAAAGTTTAATGACAGTTGCAAAGGCTTTATATATAAATGACAACCTCTCAAAGTCGTATAGGAGGTTTTGGGGGACCTTTACAGTACAATTTATGTCACGAGGGTATTTTTTGGAAACAATTTGTTTCACATATTTTGATACAAGGAAGTTATTTTGCGAGCGATACGTTTTCACCAAGAACTGAAGGCAAATTGCCTATAACGAGATATATTAGGTCGTAAATTATACTTTTTGTCTGAATTATTGGGGGGGCCAAAAGATATATTGGCCCCCCCCTGTCCAGACATTGGGGGGGCCTGGCCCCCCCTGGCCCCCCCTGCTCCTACGCCCATGTATACGTGTACATGTATAAGTATAATGTGTTTTAACAAATCAATACCAATTTACAAAGCTACTATAGAATATTTTTCAAACTAAGATGTTTCATTAGAATTATCATAGAAATTTGTGTTCGTTTCCTAGTTAAGTTTCATCGAATATTGTTCTTGATGACAACTTTGTTTTTGTTTGTTATGTTGAAGAAGAAGAAGAAGAAGAAGAAGAAGAAGAAGAAGAAAAAGAAGAAGAAAAAGAATTAGAAGAAGAAGAAAACGAAGTAGAAGAAGAAGAAAAAGAAGAAGACAAAGAAGAAGACGAAGAAGAAGAAGAAAAAGAAGAAGAAGAAGAAGAAGAAAAAGAAGAAGAAGAAGAAGAAGAAAAAGGAAAAGAAGAAGAAGAAGAAGAAGAAGAAGAAGTTTAAATTGACAATCAGAGTCCTTACCATATACGAAGATAATGGCAATAGTTTCAAGTAATCCAACAAACAATAGCGGGAATCCACCAGTTGCGTTGTCAACAATGTTCAATAGATGAAAGCCAGACTGTGAATAATTAAACATACGTAGACATCAATGAGCGATGGACAAAACCAATCTATAGACCACAAAAATAGACCACAATAAGTGATTTACAAAAGCACAAATGTTCTAGAACATAACAACTGATTTACAAATAGATACTTCTGACCGCAACATAGAAATGATCTGTTGGAACCTTTATGATACATGTCGATTTTACTAGTATATACAATGTATTTCCAAATACATGATGGTATAAAAACGTAATATGCCTACATGGCGTTGTTTGGCATGACATCAGCTTATTTAAATAGATCTATAATAGCAACGAAATAACATTCCACCAGTTAAACAGATTTTTTTTATAAATTGTTACAAAACTGATGTATCAATAATTTGCATGTTTTGGTTTTTGAACAGGGTTAGCAGCTTACCTTGTTCAGAGCAGGCGTACAAATATGTCCTTCAAGAATGTGATGCTAAAAATAGATTTGCCTAGTCATTTGCGGGGATGACTTCGGGCTTTATCGCTTTGAAAGTACTAACCTGTGTGACCATTGGAATACCAAGCAGAAATCCCATCGCGCATGCGCAGCCACGGAATATGATTGTATGTTTCCGGGAGCGTTTCAAAAATGAAAATTCGTCAATTAATCCTGTAAGTACCGTTTCCACGATCGAAAACTGAAAAAAAAAGAAAAATAGTTAAGTATGGAATGTATGTGTCTACAAGTATAAGATTGTCCCCATTTGGTGATTGAACGATGTGGCTTAGGTTTTTTTTTATTGGGACTCGTTTGTGAATTCCGTGCCACATATTTTACCAGAAACTTTGCACTTTCACGACTGATTAATAAATCACTTATAATTATCTAACATAGGATATAAACTACTGGAAATTCATGTATATTCATATAAAAAGCTTTATTGATAGTATAAAATTATAAGTTTACAAATTATTCGATTTAGCTTGGGGAGTATTTTAGGTACTGATCGCCTAGAGGATACGATAACTTCGACTAACATTACATGGAACAGAATCAAAATGTTAAAATTTCATCACGTTGGTTGAAGTAATGGTACTGTTTTAAATTATTGTTACTGATTGTTTATGTAGTGTGGATTCCTGTATAGAAGGTCTGATTATGAAGTTAATATAATTTGACCTTAATAATAACGAAAACAACTGCATTTAACCAACAGAATCACGAATCAAATTCTAAAGTATGTCGCTGACTTGGGCTGAACAGGTCGTTAGCGTTACATACAATACTAATACATATTTGAAATCTGCATCATACTGAACTTAATTTGGTGCAAATCGGAAAGGGTCGAATTGGCAAAAGTTGAAAAGGCTTGTTTTTCTATAAGTAAAGAGTGGTTTTCAGACCATTTTCTTGTTTTCTCAAAATAGTTTTTTAAGACCTTTAGTCAGCCAAATAATGTTCGACAACACCATCGGAGCTTTATTACCAACAAAATCATCAAAAGTACAATATTTATTAAAAGGAGCTACCTGCATCGAAAAGTGGAGATAAAGACAACGCGTGGAAACATAATTAAATACAAAATGTACTGTTTTTTCAACTAAGATTATTACTTAGCAGAGAATATGTTTACCTCCGAGCTAAATCCTAACATCATCATCATCAGAAAGAACAATATTGACCATAGTGGAGCTACGGGCATCTCTGCTATAGCTTCAGGGTAGGCAACAAATGCTAGTCCAGGTCCTACAATAAATCAAATGTACATGTACATGTAACTGGTGTACGAGTATTTACCCTTTTACATTATACAAGAAGAACAAGATATATTAAAATTATATAAGCATTACTAGTATATCACCGGGACAGACGGGATCAGGTCCCAATCTCCCGAAACATCTCAATTTTGAGATAAATCTCATCTCAAATATTGCCATGTGTTGTTTGGATAATTTCAAAGGGAGGATGAACTCAAAATTATCTACAAAATTTGCAAATTCTATTATTTGTATATTCCAGTAATTTGTAATGAGTTCGGACTTCAGATTTATTAGAAATCCAGACTTTGATTTCGGCAAAATCTCAATTGGAGATGAGATTTCTGCTTGAGATGTTTCTGGAGATAGGGGCCAGGACCCGATATCCAGAAACATCTCAATTAGAGATAAATCTCATCTCAAATAATGCCATGTGTCGATTGGATAAATTCCCTGGGAAAATGGACTCAAAATTATACCAATAACAGCAAACATTATCCTCAGTTTATTACACTAAATCTAAAAGACTACAAGCTTCAGATGTTTCTTAAATTCAGACTCTTTTGGGGGGAAATCTCACTTTGAGATGAGGTTTCTGCTTGAGATGTTTCGGGAGAACGGGGCCAGTACGACCGAATACCCGAGACAATGACAAGGCGTGCAGTACTTGTAACGACAAAAGGTGACAGTGCACGGATCAATTGCATCCACACCGCCAACCCCGGGGATAGGCGATGGATAGCTGGGAAACGACCGTGTTTTACATTCCAGCTTCCTCCCCACACCGCCTGGGGAATGTTTGGATTTTTTTCTCCGCACCAATACCCCGGGACAATATTTAGTTGTCAGAGGCCGGGGAAATACCAGAGATTTTACCATCAGCTGTCCCCCGCAGGGCCTCCGATGGGCCAGGGATTTGACAACCAAAAAGTAAAATCCCGGCCCACCCCCACGATTGAGTCGTGGATGCAACTAACTGGTGTGGTATTCACAAAGAAACTTAAGTGAAAACTTAGAATTTTCCCAAAATCTTACGATTTCCATAAGTGTATCAGCTAAACAAGAAAATCAAGATGATCTGCTTTTTATATTTCTTTGAAGCATTTTGTTAAGCGCTACAAAAATCATCAATAAAAATGGACTTATTCTTAATTTCTTGCAAAATATCGACAATTTATATTTTTAACTTAAGTGAAAATATTTAAGTTTTCACTTAAGGTGCTTTGTGAATACCAGCCTTGGTGTATAAATGATAACTGGAAACATTATTTACCTCCTGCTGCCACGCTTGCTACGTCAACTTGTTTCCTATGAGCCATAAATCCTAATGTAGAGAATATAACGAAGCCTGCATAGAAACTGGTCAAACAATTAATCAGCGGAACCATTATGGAGTCCCTGAAATAAAGTATTAAATATGAAACCCTACGATCACAATAGACCAGTCATATGAAGAAGTATAAAGTTCAATACAGTAAAAGAACGAAAACTGATACAGGGCATGTGAATAAATGTATATGCCAAAGGATATCATATTGGCCGTTCGGCAACTTTGTTATGAAAATAGTTATCACGTACTTATTCCAAAATATTATAAAACGTTAATAAAACTTTGTTTTAAATCATTCTACAATGTGTGTTACGTGTATAAAAAGAAGTTTGTCTAATTATTATAGACATGGCACATCAACTAATCAACTACCATAGATTGTGAGGAGTGGTGGCCTAGGGGTAGAGCGAGCGCTTCGGAATCGAGCGGTCCCCGGTTCAACCCACTGGTTAATTTCTCTGAGCAAGGATAACCCACATGCTCCACTCCACCATGGTGTAAAGTGGTACCTTTGAGGGCAGTGTCTATTCCTGGGCGCCGCATAACGATGTTGGCTGCCACACCCACAGGAGAGAAATAGTAGTCACAGGGAAACTCGAATGTAGGTGTCATTAGGTAGCAAAATGATCATGGGAAGATAAATTTCAAAGAATGGATGAGCGGATGAACAGCTGAAAACAGCCCTCGAAAATTGGTAACTTGACCTTTTTGTAATATACTAAGTTTTTTACTAACCTAAGCACATTGTTATTGAACTGATTATAACTAGCCATTGCAATCAGTCCACCGGAACAAGCACTTAATGAGAAAAATATCTGGACAGCCGCATCCGACCATACCTGGGAAATAAACATATATGCTCATATATTTCAGGAGCCCGATGTCCACTAAAACGTATACTGCTTCGTTGGAATTGCATTTTCTGTACAATTACATTATTTAAGGCTCTAGTTACATATCTTGATCAGCTACAAGGCTTTTCATTAACAACCAATTCAATGTGCACTAAGCAAATGAGTCGGACTCAAATGATTATTTTTTTAATATTTGCTATCTAGATATCTAAACTGCAGTGTTGCATTCTGGTCATTGCTTATGCGTTGTTTCCTTATAACAAACTGTCGTCAAACAGGTGCCTTTAGGCCACAACGATGCTACATTCCTCAGTTTACTTGAACTAGCAATTCCTCCATCATACACCCATGTACGAGATATGCCCCTCTCAAATTTAAACAGAGATGAACATCCGATATTTAATGCTCATCGGCATGTATCAATTCAGTCTTTTGAATCGCTTATTGTCATTCTCAACTATCTTCAAATAATATGAACTAAGGCATTGTCTATCTTGGGAATCCCATGAACTGCCTATCTTGGGATCCCAGGAACTGCCTATCTTCGGGATCCATGCACTGCCTATCTTGGGGATCCCAGGAACTGCCTATCTTGGGATCACAGAAACTGTCTATCTTGGGATCACAGGAACTGCCTATCTTCGGGATCCATGCACTGCCTATCTTGGGGATCTCAGGCACTGCCTATCTTGGGGATCTCAGGCACTGCCTATCTTGGGGATTCATTTTACCTCTAATGAACAGTGTTAAGCTACAGCATTCCATCTGTTAGAATGTTTGAAAAACTCCAAGCGTGTTAGACTGTACACTTACATCAGCTTCTAGAAGTTTTGTTGTATTTGGTGTTAAATAGAAGTCAATTCCATCTTTGGCACCCTCTAGCGTCGCACCACGGACCAATAGAACCGTCAAAATTATGTACGGAAATACAGCTGTCACATAAACCACCTGAAAATTTACAGATATTACTATAAATAGACATTTAATCTTTCAAAAGTTTGAATAAGGCCATCGTCGGATACCCACGGTCTCCCGTGGGATTTTTCTTTACCGATTCGCCGTTTTCACAGAATAGAACAGAATATACATTAACCAATAGTCAGGACGCTTACATTTTCGATACTCTCCGGCGTGGAGACGCAAATAACAATGGCTGCGCCCCACCGATAAAAACACATCTTTTCCTCTGATCAAATCATGTACAGTATTGTTCTGAAACTCACGCATTTCTTCAATTTTGAACATTTCACATGCCAAGGTAAAGTTAACTTCAGATGTAGTACACTATATCCTTACTTAACTACAAATGTACATAGATAAAGTATAAAAACGCGGTCTAATAAGCATTCAATCTTAATAACTTAATTGACACCCATGTTTTAATTGAAGCGAATTTAGTATTTAATAGAACAGCTTCTGGGGTGGTAATGACGCGACGAAGCTATTATTTTATGGAAACGACATATTTCCATTGTTAATAATGTACCTTTAATAAAAGTGGTATTACCTTTCCTAGAGTCTTGATTCCCTTTGTTAACACCAGGAAGACTATAAGCCAAGCTAACAAGAGACACAATGTTAGATCCCATCTAACTTCCCCTGTTTCTGCTAAATTAGGGGTTATATGCAGAACACGGTTGCTGAAAATAAACATTGTACACGTTAACAAACTCCATGGCAACTGAGAAATACCTTCGTTAGATAAACGCCGAAGAGTTCCGATTGCATGACAATATTAGTTTTAAGCATGTTTTGGGATCGTCCGGGCACTGTAATAGCTGGACCAAGTCGCAGCAACGCCACCTTTGGTCACTTTATGCCACCGTTTGGGGCATATCTTTAATGAAACTATGTTATCCAGCTTTCTAACAGCGGGGACTTGGACTTTTCATTTTCTCGTTATGTTATGTGTAGGCATTGTGCTGTACATTCGTGCTTTGGTATGTTGTTTATGTTTTCTGTGCTCGGCAGGTTAAGATAAGTGATCTCTTCCTTCCCTATCATATTCCTATAATCGTTTTACATACCCATACATTCACAATTAATAACTTTATGCGATAAATTTATCACTATAAATGCAAAATTTATTTCTGTTATTAGAGATAGAACTGTATGTATGATAGGCAAACTTTATTGGAGAAAATCGTTTCAGATTTGTGCCATTTTTGTGTACGTCTTACCTATCAACCAGACGTCTGCGCGTTCAATATATGAGCCGTTGTCCAGGAAAACCTGCTATTTTTGACAAATAATTATGTAATAATAATAGGAAACAAGGTCTTGAAAAGCTCCAAAATAAGAAAAACGCATATCTATTGATTCTATTTTAAATAATTTACCCATCATTATAGTACTCTATCTTAGCTTTGAAGATATTAATGAATTATGTAGAATTCACATACTTCGTCGCCATGGTGACCGATTTGGAAAAGTACTCTGTTATAGAATCAAAGCACTGAAAGTATGATGTGTGGCGTACTGATTTCATTATAACCAACCAATAAAGGCTGCATCAACATGCTGTGTCAGAGTTCTGATAAGCCAAGACTCACTCGAATGTTTGTGCTGCTCTCAAGACACCAAGCGCCGGTGTCAAGATTGGTGACTGGGTAGTCTCCATATACAACTGAATACAGTGGGAATTAAAACACAACAAACGAGATGGCCATCCCCCTGCTATAGAAACAGAACTAGGTAGAAATATGTTAGGAAAATAAAATAAAGGAAGGTAATTAATAAAATAGAACAAGAGTTCAATAGAAGGAAAATATAAGAAAATTATATCAATGGTTATATCATGACGTCTTTTGGTTGAAGGAAATCATTCAAGAATGGAACCAGGTAGAATTATGTTTTCATGTCACAGCACTTTTAGTCCATGTCCCAGGTCTTGAAAATTGAAGATCCATTACCAAAGAGGTGAACAGATCCAACAATGATTTTCGGTTAGTTTGATATCTAAGCTGTCCAAAATCAGTTGATGGACTTGCGGGACATTTTGCCAAATGACCTTTTGGTTGCCATCTTTAAAGATGGCCGCCGTTATTTTAAGCAAGCAGAGGGTTTAGAAAAACTTCGATTATTCCTCACTTACATGGGCTATCGGCTTGTGATATGTCTTAAAATGTTTGCAATTGAACCCCGCATGTGGTAATATATAAATATAGATATTATAGTACGATTATTGATTAATAATTATTGATTTTTTAAGGAAATTATGATATTTTTCGATTTTTGTCGTTTATTTTTCTCTTTCAAATCGGATCTGAGCGTGTATTTGACCATTTGTTGATTGTTATATGCAGAGGTTGGTTCTAGTCGTCAATAATAAACATTACATTGACAGATTTTCATTTGAAAATCGTTCATTAGCCAGGAATATTGGATGACTGAAAGTTGATTAATAGTCAAGTCTATAAATGGGATACTTAGGTTATACCCGGCATTCGATTGTATAGTAAATACGTTTTGGTTTTCTGTTAGGGAATTTATTGTAATTAAAGAATATGAATATTGCCCAGCTGGCATCATTGAGCATTTTGTGAAAATCAAGATGGCGTCCAAGATGGCCGCCAAAATTCAGAAAAGCAATCAGAGGTGCCAGAAATTAGGATCAAATGGTTTTTTTGCAGATTGCTTGTAGTTTGAATGTTTAAAACATAATATTTTTTTATATTCAATATTTTTGATTGAGTTAGTGAATGTAAAAAGGCATCCGTGATGGCTGGAATCAACATGGTGGCTAAAAAATGACAAGCTGTTAGGAAAAGAATTTGTTTTATCACAATTTAAGTTGAAGTGGTGTAAAATAAATTGTTGAACTATAATATGTAATAAATGCTCCAAGAAATCTTTGAGTTTTAAGCATTGAACCATTAGCTGATTCAAAATGGCGGACAAAATGGCGGACAAAATGGCGGACAAAATGGCGGACAAAATGGCGGACAAAATGGCGGACAAAATCAATTAAATATTGTGTTAGTGGTCCAAGGAAGTTACAAATTGATACTTTTGTGATCGATAGCAGTGTAAGTTTTGCAAACATAATTACAACTTAAATACACTGTATAAAATATACATTATATCTATTTGGTGATCGATTTATCCCATTTAAAATGGTATCAATGTAGGCTGAAATCATAATTGTGACAAAATGTCCGTCGCATACAGGTTTGTCAAACAGAAAAATTGCATTAAAACATGTATCGTAATGGAATGTGTTTATGTGAATACTGCTATAGGTTAAAAATATAGATCTACTGTAACATTAGAACACTTTATGTGCAGTATATTTGATGTGACTTCTAAGATGGTTACCAACCATGTATGTTCAAATGGGAGAAGTATTCAATACTAATCTTATCTAATTGGAGAATAAGGATAGCCACATAGTCACATCGCCTGTAACTGACAAAGTGTTTACTATGGTGTTATCTGGTTGGCTGTCATTATCCTTAAGTCAAGTACGATCAATATTGTGTACCACCGATACTGGTTGTCCAATGTATATTGGGTTGGTAACGAGGTACGGTTTATGTATAAGATATTCTTCATACATAGTTATACGTGTTTTATTTACACATTGCCGTCAAAGAATAGTAGTAGCTAATCTGCACATACATCAAACTCGCGGCATACACTGCATTCACAGCAGCACCATCAATATGCCACAAAAGCGATCCACTCACCATTACACTAATCTACCGATCACCCAGCAGTGACCCACCACCATCAGCAACCCAGCTTTTATGGAGTCAACCACCTCCGCCCTGTCTACCCTTCATCGACAAAATGGCTAACAGGCGACATCAACTTACCACATATCGACTTGGAAACTGGTATGATTACAGACAACACCTACCGTCGCCATACTTGCCCACTATTTATAGACACGGTCACAGAAACAAGCTCAGAACAATTTGTCAACTTCACGATAGGGGTAAACAACAAACGTTTCCTCTTTGTAACCAGTACAATATTATCTTGGGTTAGCGACCGTAGCGCTGTATTCATAGTGGCGAGGACCACAGCGGCAAGACGGAATACCCCGGCAAGAACGACACTTTTGCGGAAGAAGACTGATATTACCATCATAAGCATGGCACAGGGCGTCAGCATTGACCTTGCCTAGTACTTTTCTCATACCGCTGATATTGACACATTATGAATGTTATTTCAGAGACTATGCCAACGTACCATATAACATTAGAAACTCATATACCATCCCAGGTATTTTCAACCATTGTTAGTAGTAATCAGAAAAGTCAAACGTCTATGATGAAGAAGTGGGCATTTCGCACAACTTCAGTATAGACAAACTGCATACAAACAGCCAAGCTCTCGGCAAGGTCCAGAACTAAGCTTTGCGCATAATGACTGGTGCTTCGAAGTCTACACCGATTGAATTCATGGAAAAATCCACTGGTATCCAGCCATTATACAAACGAAGGCAAGCCAAAGTCATGCTCCACGCGGAGAAGTTCAGATCAATACCGAACCACCCAATGGCAACAATTCCTGCCCACTGTGGAATGCCTGGAAATCAAACAGCAGACGAATTGGCAAAACTGGAAGCACAGTCAGCACAACCACCAGTACATGTGAGATATAAAGAGTAAGTTACCATTATCAAGAACTTCACAAGACCAAGACAAGATGCTGATCCCTACCAACAGGTCAGAACAAGTGATTATGGTATGACGACTATACGCTCAGGGCACAACAGGCTGAACCATCACATGTATCGGAAGTACAAATTGGTGCCGTCTCCGATCTGTCTTCTGGAAGAAGAACAAACTGTCGAGCATGTCCTCCAAAGATGCAGAAGACACAACCAGGCTCGAACTGCAACGTTGCCCACAGACACAACTCTTCAAGAGAAGCTCTATGGAGACGCTGATGGTCTGCGGAAGACCAGAAAGTTCATCGCAGACACTGGGATGATAGTGTAGGATGAACGACTGAGGTGAAGTGAGGACAAACTGTATGTGAGAAAGAATACAACTGGTCACGGTCCGCATGAAGCAACGATTCCAAACAACATCCACACAAGTTTTTGGAATACTATACTCCCATCAGACTAGAGCGTCACACTTATCATCAAAACAGGAGACCAATTTATAGCGACCTAGCAACTACTGGTCCATCTCAATCAAGTCTGCGTGAAGTAAACTGGTCGAGCACACACCGTTATCATGGCCCTTCTTGACACGTTTTCGATACTAGCTGACTAACAACATGGTTCAGAAAGATATTCACTGAGAGTCAGCTACACTCCATAACCAACTACAACTGTTACCTAGATAGTGGAGATCAGATTGGCCCGCCATTCGGGACTTCAACAAAGCCTTGGGTCTAAGGAGAGGCAAGCCAGCAAACTGAATTATTACAATACCAGTGCAACCTTATGGGCAGGAATAGTACTAGCATAATTCTTGCAATCAGAACCCAACATGTACTGGTCGGAGAACAGTCCACCAACACAGCACCAGCCACACCAGGCGTATCTCAGGGATCAGCCATTGGACCACTTTTTTCTGTTGTATATCTACCACCTTCTAATTCATGTAACATCTACTCACCATCTGCTTGCTGACAACAACCTCTTGAACAGGGTAATTACTAAAGAAAATGCTTAAGCCTAACATGATGGCATGGACAGACTACAGCAATGAATGGGAGGGTTCATGGTTGATGTCAATTAATCCTTACAAGTATATGGTCACCAGCATCACTAGGAAGAGAGCTCGTGTTAAGACTCCGTTTTCATCCACATCAGCATGACACGTTACAAGTTGTGGCAGAGATAAGTACATCGGGGTATATATTAGATGAGGTATCCATGAGTACCAATGTTGCTACCATTGTGAGGAAAGCCTACAACAGCATCGCCTTCTTCTGGAAAAACTTAAAGAACTATCGAAACAGATTAGGGTACGATGTTACCAGACACGTGTCAAATAGATCCTTGAATACGCAAATTCGGCAAAGGATCAACCAGGGCAAATATTTGTCATCTGGAGGCAGTTCAGCATATTGGACGCAATTCGTCAAACGGTACTTTAGCACAACAAGCAACATCAGGCTGATCATTGGTGACTTTGGTTGGAAGTTCTAGAACCAGATCCATGAGCATTGTCGACAGCGATTATGCCTTCTCGAGGGGTCCTTTTTATAGTGGATAATCATGATTATTTGTTTTTAACAAAAATAACTCGCCGCTCACACGATCTTGTAATTAAATATCAATGGTACGATAATGCCCTAGAGGACGACCATATATACCATACAGAAAGAAGAAATATCTACAATTTATTCCCCATTTATGTAATGTTAAGTGGCCATCTTTGCTGCCATTTTGAAGTTAAACCATAATGCATGTCTGATAAACTATTTGAACACACTATATGTACGATTTTAATAAAATATGCTTATTCAGAAATTATGATGGCCATTATTGCCGGTAGTTGATTCCTTAGTATGCTATCTTAAATAACTGCAAACAATTAATAATGCTATAATTGAACAGATACTATGTTTAACATATACACAACTGCCAATTAGCAACAATAGTAATTTATGTAACTAATCTCTTGCACCACCGACATATTTCCTGATTTTGGCGGCCATCTTGGACGCCATTTTGAATTAGGCAACGGGTCAATTGAGTCGAATCGAACTTTTATTTGAATATTAGTTAACTATTTTAATTCCGATATCAACAAAAATCAATTAAATAAATGTTTCAACAGAATATATCAATATGTCAATTATTGCGGCCGTTGTCACCGCCATTTTGATTTCAGCCGACATAGATGCCATCCAACAATATTTTAATCGACGAATAACGATAGATAAAATATAAATCGTGTGTTAAAAACATTTTAACTACAACCAATCGGCAAAAAAAGAAATTTGTAACTAATTTCTGGCATCTCTGATTGTTTTTCTGAATTTTGGCGGCCATTTTGGACGCCATCTTGATTTTCACAAAATGCTCAATGATGACAGGTGGTCATCATTCATTTTCTTCAATTGCAACATATTTCCTAACAGAAAACCAAAAAATATTTACAATACAATCCAATGTTTGGTCTAACCTAAATATCCCATTTCTAGACAGGACTATTATTACACTTTTAGGAATCCAACATTCCTGGCTTATGAAGGATTTTCAAATGAAAATCTGTCGATGTAATGTTTATTTTGGACGCCTAGAACCAACCTCTGCATATAACAATCAACAAATGGTCAAATACACACTCAGATCCGATTTGAAAGAGAAAAATAAACGACAAAAATCGAAAAATATCATAATTTCCTTAAAAAATCAATAATTATTAATTAATAATCATATTATAATATCTATATTTATATAATACCACATGCGGGGTTCAATTGCAAACATTTTAAGACATATCACAAGCCGATAGCCCATGTAAGTGAGGAATAATCGAAGTTTTTCTAAACCCTCTGCTTGCTTAAAATAACGGCGGCCATCTTTAAAGATGGCCGCCAAAACGTCATTTGGCAAAATGTCCCGCATGTCCATCAACTGATTTCGGACAGCTTACATATCAAGCTTACCGAAAATCATTGTTGGATCTGTTCACCAATTTGGTAATGGATTTCGGTCTGTCACATGGACTATTTCCCTAGATGCCATATACATTTATATTTAAAGTCGATCAATTGAATTTAGGAGAAAAAGTGGTCCAGTGGTAAGGGCTAATGACTACTGATTTGAAGGTTGTCCATACCCCCGCCGGATCAAGAGCAGGAACATTTTTCGGAGTAACAAAACTAAACTTACGAACAGACTTTTGGACCATACTCAGCGTAAATGAAAAGTTACCACCCTATTGACAAATTTCAATCATAACCAGTTGTTTGTTATTACTTGTATCATCAAACAGAGCTCATAAAGTGATTACCAGGGAGCTTACATAAATAAATATTAATTGCAAGATAATAACTTTTATGTAAGTACCGTGTGTCCCGTTTTCAGAATTGGCGTTTACACACCGTTCAACCCGATACATAGAAAACAGTTGGCACTTAGAAGACAGTTGTCAGTGTTTATGTACGCAAAACTCGCGGAAGTAAGTATTGCTTGTTTTTATATTCCTTTTGCAGGGTCTGAACAAAACAAAGTGTGTACATTTATTTGCAGTTAAAAGAGGTATCAGTACACACAATTCTGAGCAAAACCGTGAATTATTTAGGGAGAAATCATGAAAATTGTACATGCGCTACCAAACTACCAATGCTTTTTTTATAAATCCGATTCACACTCTTACTGACCAAGTTCATCATCACAGACCTGACTCAAAGTATGAATCGGGACGCAATATATATGCTTGTTTTGAACATGTTTAAAATAAACGTGGTAAGGTCGGAGAGCTTCCTGACCAACGCAATTCCGTCATGTTTTTTTCACGTTCACAAATATCCTCTTCGATTGACAACGATTTGTCATGATTTGGACATTTTTAGATCTATGTAGAAGCGTATGTGAATTTGATCTTTAAATATATCAAAAACGTCTATCGGACATGAAAGTCGAACCCCTTAAGGAACAAATTCGATTTTGATGCTTGATACTTAAAAATTTTAAACTTCATCCTAAAATATGATGCTTTTTGGACTGCATAATTCAGGATTTGATCAAATGGTGTAATTTAAAAATACCTATTACTGTAACGTCAAATAACGCTTGAATGACGCTTTAAGGTGTTTCACCGGTGTTGGATTTTTCTGTACAATGTATATAAAACCTGTTATATTTATAAAGAACACATTTACGACAATCATTCTGGAAAATCCCAACAGTTTTGCTCGGCTAGTTTTTAAGACATTCTTGGATTTTGGGGACAACCCCTAAAAACTGAAATTTGTAATTTGCCGAAAAAGTTTTGCTTTAATCCTCCTAAAATTTGGTATACATGAAATTTAGTATATAAGGAATCAAACAGTAAATTTTATGTTATACTTTGCAAGTTATTTGATTTTTTAAATAATATTTTAAAATGTGTAATTTTTCGTTTCTGACTTTAGCGTGAAAAATCGTTGAACAACATTCTGTTTTCATGCATGCAACAAGTAGAGTGACAAATATTAAAGTTTCATGCAAAAGTTCATAACAATTGCACGGCTAGTTTATTTTATTTGCACTTTTATCGATTACAGAAATGCTGAAAACAGGGGAGGTTACAAAATTAATCAATGTTTTGCATCCGTTTTATTAAGAATTCGCGATCATAATATTTTAAAAACATAGCGCATTATTCAAGGTGCTTACAGTTTTAATTCGGGTTCTTTTACATGTATTCGTTTTATATTCTTCAGGATTAAATGCAAAAGAACCGTCCTCTAAAGTATTCGGGATATTGTTTAAAACTATTGAATATTTTTTATATGGGCGCATAGAACTACGTTTTGAATACTTTGTAACCAAATCGCTAGATCAGGTGTTTAATATCATTTGGAATAAATCATCCGTATGGATGGAGCTAAGGGTGTTTCTGTATTTTCATTAAAATTATATAATCGTATTAACTATTCATTACAATCGCGATTATAAGACATTGGAAGATGCTGAAAAATCAATATTAAGGATTTTGTATTATTTGATCTCGGTTGCCAGACGCTCACAATACACCTAAGTGACTGTGATTTTTAAAACTTCCGCCAAACTCAAAAGCGGTGAAACACCTTAAAAGGCGTCAGTCAAAATGCTCTGAATGTTGACTCTAAAAAACAGCTATAACATCCTTATAACTTTAATCATAATTCTTTTGTACTTTGCTTCATTGACATTATTCAAAATATTGTAAATACGTAGTATGCAGTGAACATGATGCTGTTAGCACCCTGTTCAATAATGCATGTAACACACGCTCGTACTTACTCAAAATATTCCTCGCTTGGACTCCGTACAAGATCTGGGTTAAATGGTTGCTCTTTAAACTGAGTCACTGAAATATAAGTAAAATAATAACATTTTCTAGGAATTAAGTACCAACCAGAACTTGCTGCATTTTTTCGGCGAGGGACTTGGATTTTTATTTGTTTCTTATGCTTATGTGTGGGCATTGCTCAGTTTAGTTGTGTTGTGTTGTGTTGGGTTGTTTCTGATTTCTGTACTCGGCTAGTTAGGTTGAGCGCTACCTTTTATGTCTGATTTCCTCATACCTTTTTGCTGTTCCACCTTGAAGTAACAGACAACTTCTCCACATGTGGAAGATGTGGAAGGCATCATCCCAAACAAAGTCTAGAGCCAAATGAACATACAGGCAGTTCTATTTGTATACGCGGGTATTTACTATTTAGGAGATCAACATTTCGTAAAGATGTAAAGAAAACACAAGTTATTAAGCCAGCCTTTGGTTCCACAACAGCGTTTTCCCCTTTTTTATAAAGTACCCATAAAAGGTACTTTCACCATATTCAGTTTAAGCACACTAAGCGATTAAACTTGTTACCCATCAATAATGACGCTAGCTCCGCCCATTTCCACTTGAACACGTGACTAGCACCTATATAAGCATTTAATTCCCAGAGTACAAAGTATCCCGTGCTGGCCATCTAAAATTACTAATAGTCTTTCGGATGAGACTTTAAACCGAGGTCCCATGTATGGGTGCTATACACCTGGCATGTAAAAGAATCAGGGATGCTTCTGGAATTGGGGCATCTTCTGTATCATGCACTATCCCCAAAAAAACTAAAAGTACTAAACCTCTTCTCGGGGCCTCGCCCATATGGATTATCCGGTGGCGAGGATAAATAAGACCATTAAACCGTACAAATTATTTTCGAATCGGATGCCAGCGGAGAGGTACATGGTGTACTCTTCTTCAAATCTAAGCTTAAAGCAATTTCATAGAAACACCCACCCACCCTATACCCTTTTCTGGTGTTTTGTTTTATATTTTCAGTATGTTTAACAATCGTCCTGGCTGGACAATATCTGAACTAGACGTGGTTCCATCTATTGATGATGACTTCCACTCAGTTTCATATACCATGAACTTTCCCTGCTCCTGATGACAGGACAGGATCGGACAATTTTTGGTGGCATAGGTATCATTCAAACTTGCAACCGTTGACGGGGCAGTTTAAAACAATGATATAAAATGATACCTTGTGTAAATATCTTCTCAGTAAAATTATAGACCCAGCCATGACAAATTTCATGCCAAACATATATAAATAAATGTTAGTAAACCAACTTGTATTTAGTCATTATTTGCTGAGTAATTAGAAATAACAACGAGCTTTCCCAATTTAGAAGTAAAACATTCCCTAAAACGGAAAACTTAGCTGCGAATCTACTATAATAATTACATAAATCATCGGAAACTTTGCTTTTCCCCCTTTTCAACAGTATGCCATCTATTATTTCATAAAACAATAATTATAAATACATTTAAACGTATTTTAAGCAGTTTATAAAAACAAATCCCAATGTCATGACTTCCCCTACAAAAATCCCAATTTCAGGAGTTTACCAATTTGACTGGTACCCGGTATTTTCCCAAAGTGGCAAGAAAAACAGCTGCACGATAACTTATTGTGTCATGACACAAGTTGGAGAATATTAGTGTTCTAACTATCACGATTTTTTTTTAAATACATGTAAGTGATCAATGAAAAAGTATTCAAAACTGTTTTAAATTTCAATGATGATTAACGTATAATGTTGATGGTGTTCTTGGAAGCTATCCGGAGTTTCATGAAAATACGTCTCACGAAATAAGATTTCAGTTTATATTACTACACCTAACCTATACCCTGTTCCTATACTTGGGCATGTTTTATTGCCCTACTCAGAGTATAAACAACACTCGAACTGTAATTTAGACCTACTTATAGTATATTTTACATATTGTCACTTGTGTAACGTCACGTATTATCTGTAATAAAGGTTATCAATTTTCACCATTTTGTAAGGTGTATGAGTAGACTGTGTATGATTTAAACAGTCCTTAAATGTAATATATGACCTACTATACACCTTTCGAAGTGGTGAAAACTGATAATCTTTATTACCCTGTCATCCTTATTTTCAGAAAATATCCTGGTGCATTGTCAGTTTTAAATATTGAAGTTGTTAATAACTCTGATTTACTAACTTTCCAAAGCCCCCATACCTTCATAAAACACATACTGGGACAAATTCAAATTCAATACGAGCAAACAGCTAGTTTAAAGGGACTGTGTCACGTTTCAGCGTATAGCAAAAATCAAATAAAATTGTTAAATATTCACTTTATTTTGGCATAGATGCCTGTATATCCCAATAAAGAGCACACTGATATAAATATAACTTGTGAAACATCAGGATTTTGTAATTATTTAAGCCTTATTTTCCTACAAAATGTTATACCGTATTAATACGGTATAGAAATTCAAACTACTCTCACTTAAATTGCCTGAAATTTACTCGCATGTGATGAAAACGAATTTAAAAAAAAATACTTCATAGATGTTTAGACTGAAGTTTGTTTATGTTACAGAACGATCTAGTGAATAATATTAATGCAAAATCATGCTGAAAGGAAGAATTACGCTGTGTTTAAAAGGAAAAACACACTGGTGTGCGCGATGTTCAAAATGGTTAAAATCGACTATTTGCAATAAATATTTCTTAAAGCATCAGTCAATAATGTTCTATTACATATACGAGGGTTGTACCAGAATTACGTAGACTTTTGTCATAGGTTCCATACCATTCATCATACAAACAAATAATTTTGTGTGGAGTGCAAATAATATTTACTGCGTAAGTACGTGAAATTTCAAAGCCGTATCTTATTTGGATCAAATTCTGCAGCTTCCGGGGATATATAGGGGCACGGTATGCGGGGCACGTCAACGGAACGTCACGACGTCGGCGGAACTTCAAGGATAAGTGAAGCTCCTTACTGTGTATATTGTAGCTATAAATATGGGCACAACTGTACACAAAACTTACGAATGTTTATTTACTACCTTAAATGTGATAAAAGTTCCATTATATTACCAGTGATGTCGCATGTAACCATTATAATAGAGCGTCGATCCAGGTCTATGTGGTCATAGAAACGCTTGGTGACGCCGGTTTGGCTGTTGATTTTCGCCGTCGGTCCATGTCGTTTTATTCGATTTGGACCACGATTGATGCGCTAGTGTCGTTTGAAAATCAGGTAACTCGATACAACATATTTAGAGTTAGCAGGTTACAGCATTTAAAGCGTTTGTTCTGGCATCTTCCCGAGGTTCACACAAAACTTTATGTTGATGCGATTTCCAGCGTATTTCGCTAACGTCATATCTTCACTGGTGACGTGCAGCAGCTGTTGCTTGTTTGTACCATATATCAACAACGGTTACCTTTATAAAGTCGAAATTTATGGCGTACGTTCCAATGATATAGTGCTTGTATGTCACGAAGTCGCGTTAAAATTAGACTTGATATCTGTGAGGTATAAGCAGTTAAATAATGCCAAAAATGTTTTTAAAATTCGCTGCCCCGCCTACCCAACTATTGGTTACTATGGCGACAGATTAAATGGCTTTCTAACATTCTGTTAGAAAATATTTTTACCTATACTCTTGAAAAGGGTTTGAAGTTTTTCTACGGCAAATTTGGTTATAATACATGCCTAAATAAAAAAGTTATGACAAAAGTCTACGTAATTCTGGTACACCCCTCGTATATATACTTAATTTGATAAGAAAATTATACTTTTTTTCAAAAAATCGATCCATCGGTGAGACAGGCGCTTTAAGGGGAAAAATAATTATGTAAAAAAAAAATATTATTTTTTCTTTATAGAAATTATATACATGTATATGTATTTTACAAAAAATGTTGTTTTTTTCTTCAGTGTTTATCAATTGTTACAGTTACCTGTGGTTTCAACATGTTTTATTCACAAATGGAGTAATCGTTATAGAGAGACCACAATAACTTCCTCAAAACCAGACATTTATATCGAAAATAAATTATCTTTCACTTAACTAGATGGTAACTTCAAGTAGAAAACATACAGATGTTTTAGGATAGGATCATAAATTATTTTGTATGTATAAACTATAGAACAGGAAAGATTGTGGAAAACACAATATTCTGAATATTATATTTACAAAATATGTCGATAGAGCAGAGTGTGACTGCCGTTAATGAAAAGACTGCCTTGTTATATGATTGCAATACTGGTGACCCAGCACAAAGGGAGACAACCTTGTTAACTATTGTTATTTGGTTAACTTGTGGAACTGTTCCATTTATGAAGAATGTAATCGAGTGTGCAATTCCATCAGGCAACACACGAGGCAACAATGGCAGAAATAAATGATTCAAGAAAATAATGAAAATACTTTAAGTTGTCGATGTATTTATTCCCCAATATTACCAGAAACATCACAGCCTCCTTTGCTAAAGGTGTGGATACTATGGCTGTTTAGGACACATCACGCTACTGACAACATCCTCTTTACCGAATAATCATTGTACACTGTATAATTATGTAATTCAATATGGGGGGGGTGGTTGTTTCGTAATGTATTTGTCTATTTTCAAATGTGTTCACCAGGGGATGCGTTTTGTATATACGACCGCTGACCAATGTCAAATGAAATCAGTGACATTGTAAACAGCATTCATAAGTGCATCCATTGCCTTATATTCTCTTTTGTTTTCAAGTAAGTACAAGAAGCCGTCATTTATGCCTAAGAAATTGTGTCACAAAGGACAGATTTTACTTCCCCAAGTTTTCATCCATTCAATATAGAAAATCTAATAGAAAATCTAGTATATATATTTGACAGGTTTGCAACGTTTCGATTTGGATTCCAGTGTCAATATCAAAGCTATGTGGCAATGACTTAGGCATGTATTTATACAATGTACATAACACATAACAAACATATGGAAAATCGAAAGTGAGTTTTGCCTCATTTTCGGAAATAATAATTAAGAAATCCAAAAGAACTTTTTGCGATAAAATTTAAGTCGTCCATATCGGATTCTATTAACACGAAAATGAAAGGTGAACTCAGTGTCATAGAAAGTGATTGTAGTCACGTGAACATCAACATTTGATGACGTCACAAAAAATGACGTGTATTTGTTGTAACAAAAGAAACAACCAATCAAATGTGTCGTTACTTACCACATTCTAGTCTGGTACCATTCCAAGGATCAGTATCTGTAGCGTTCATGCTGCTATCTCGACAATAGCACGATGCCCATGTAAGATCATCACAAGATGACCATGGTAACTTGCTGGTCATTGAAGCAAAGAAGTAGTGAATACACACAGCTATGATGACATTATAATACAGAGCTATCATAGCGGACACAATCACCATGGAGAACCCAAGACCTGTGGAAAACATAAAATATACAGTCAAACCATGTTATCTCGAGTACTTATCTGAATCAGGACCATCCAAATGATCGAGATAAACCGGGAGCTCGACAAAGCGGTGTGATATAAGTATACAACATATATTTAGCAAATTCGCCGCTGGGACTTTGCTCGAAATAAGTCGGGTGCTCGTAATAACGATGCTTGTCTTAACGAAGTTTTACTGTATAGGCCTATTATAGAACTAACACAAAATGCCTGAAAATAAGCCACATTACTGGAATCTTCCCTCAGTATCAAATTTAGTACATTTACTTAATCAGCAAGTAGATGGGGGCATTTGGGAACACATACAAATCGCAACATTGAAACTTAGACTTAAACCACTGTTGTTAAGTCTTTTCTGTAGATTCTATAAGTAGGAAAAATAGAAAATAACTACAGGAAGGACATACATATTTTGCTAACAAAGAATTGAACAAATTGGGAAATAAAAACAGTTCGACATAATGGAATATATCTCGTGGGCGATTCTGTAGGTTGTTAGAACAGGGAGTTGTGTCTTGGGGACATGTCACTATAGAATGTAACAGCACGAGATATGTCTCGATGTCTGCAATATGGCGATCAAAGGGCCACTACTCCTTTTGTAACTCCTGCTAGTAAATAGTTGTCATATAGACCGGTGCATTTGTAAATGCTATACTATAAACCATTAATTTCCGTGGGGAATTAAATTTCGAGAATTTCGTGGTTCACCTTCAACCACGTAATAACATCCCATCGAACAATAATGTTGACCATTGCATTTATTAATCCACAAATTAACATCCCATCGAAATGGTCAAATTTTGCAAAACCACGAAATTTCGTCATAGCGAAATCAAATGATTTTACAGTAACTCACTGGAACTCGACCCGATAATTAACTAGTAAATAATAATATATATTTATAGGTCAAAGTAATTCATAAAATGTTTCTTTGATCGAGTGCCAGTGGCTATACATGTACACACATAATGCATTTGAAACAACTGCTACCGGCAGTATGGATAGTAACAGGCAACAACGGTGGCCTAAAGGAAGGGCGCGCGCTTCGGGAACGAGAGGTCCCGGGTTTAACCCCGTCTGGACCACTGAGCTAGACCCAGTTGCTCCAGTCCACCATGGTGTAAAATGGTACCTGTTAGGGCAGTGTCTATTCATGTGCGCCGCAGATCGATGTTTGCTGCCACACCCACAGGAGAGAAATAGGCTCCCAAGGGAGACACGAGCGTATGTTTGCATAGGTAGCCCAATGACCATGGAAAGTTAAAATGTCAAAGGGTGCTTGAGCGGCATTACACCTGAAAAGAGCCCTAGAAAATTGGTAACTTAACTTTTTAACAGCTTACCTTTCATAGCTGGGTTGACTATCCATATTTTGATAGGACCGAGACTTGCGAACTGTCCGAAACAGAGTTCCATATAAAACAACGGGATACCCATAACAATGAGACAGATGAAATAAGGCACGATGAAGGAGGCTGAAATAGATGGAATGGCATAAATTAGCCAAAGGTATGAGTAAAAAAACGCAAAAATTGGTACATATACAAAAACAATGTACATGTATCTGATAAATGCGTCTGCATTCTTGATACTGATGTATATTTTGGCAGGTCGATTTTTAGAATATATTTATACTAGTAATTCATTTATCATTGTTGCACTGCTAGAACATTGGAACCCTTACTCGATATCATCCTCAAAAGCCCCAGTCGACACTCCGCTCCTCCACTCGCTGGGTTTTCGAGGATGACTCGGTATCCGCATGTATGACTTGCATATAGTCACAGAGTATGTCAACTCCTCTTCAAATATAGTACATGTAATTTAAAGCAAACAAGGTTGTCCACATATATCCTGACACAAATTACCCTAACTATCCCCTGATTGTCCCTGACTGTTTCCTGATTTCTCCTCGATTTCCCCTATTTTGTTCCTTTTTCGTGAGGTCCACAACAAACACATAGAACCCCATGCTTGTAGTATAACAAGTTTCAGTTCAAGGATGGGTCAATTTAAAAACATATTTCATTGGCTTAGAATGAGAAGGTGGCAAGTACAAAATCAATATTTTGAGAAAACAAGAAAAACCTGTCCGAAAATTACTCTTTACTTTCGGTAAAACAAGTTGATTCTACTTGTTTCAGCTTGATTAACATGCATGTAAATATGCTCATAAGAAGCGCCTTGTGATGCTGATTTAAAATATGTACCAGCCTTAAAAGGTCTTTAAGTACTCGTAAGTAGTACTTACGACCTTCGCATTCTAAGCCATCGATTTGACGTCCGGTCGTGCTTTAATGCAGTTCATCTCACAGGTGTTCGACCCGAATAAAGTTTTTTTTCATTCTCTACTTGTAATGGTGAGTAGTGAGTGAAAACAATTTTGTCGTGTCGAACCCGTACGTGGGTTATTAATATTCTTACCTCCACCATTTCTAAAACACAAGTAGGGAAATCTCCAAACATTTCCAAGACCGACAGCAAAACCTATCAACGTAAGGATAAACTCCACGTGACTTCCCCAATTAGCTCGCTTCTTATCCTCCTGTGAGAAAAGGTATATTATATACAGAGAAAAAAATTTAATAGAATAGTTAAAAACTGAAATATATTAAGGGTTTTATGAGGGGTTAAACCGAAAGAGCTACGTTTAATTACAACTGTTGCCTTATTTACCAACGTTGTAAGTATAAAACTCAGACTCATACTTTATATTGTCAAAAGTTCCATTCGCTCTCATGTTGTTATAAGTGTACCGATTTTGATATAAATGGATACACATGTTCATTTGGTAACAACACATAATCAGATAAAATTTCACATGGTTAAAATTCAATTGCAAAGAAACGGCCATGCTTATAAATGTAATAAGTTTTAAATCTAAGTCTGAGTTTCAGTCTTATAATATTGGTGAATAAGACCCAGCGGCGAACACTGTTCGTTGTGAATGTTCGATTATATTATGATGTTATGCAAATAATGGTATCAGTTACGTGCGCAAAATCGTGGTATTCCTACACAAACTGCACGGCGCCATTGCCTCGAAATGAGAAGTACCATATTATTGTCTAGACCTGTGGCATAACTTACCCAAATCAAATCATTGTCTCGAAATGCGAAGTACTCAGTCATTGTCTAGACATATGGCATAACTTACCTAAGTCAAATCAATTTGTCGTAATTCGATATACCAAATCAATGTTAAGTCCTATTGCATAACTTACCCCTAATCAAATCAATTTCTCGAAATTCGATATACCGAATCAATGTTAAGTCCTGTAGCATAACTTAACCCAAATCAAATCATTGTCTCGAAATGCGAAGCACCAAATCATTGCCTAGGCCTGTAGCATAACTTACCCCCAATCAAATCATTGTCTCGAAATGCGAAGCACCGAATCATTGCCTAGACCTGTAGCATAACTTATTCAAATCAAATCAATTTGCCTAAGATCTGTAGCATAACTTACCCAACCCGGTCATAATATCATTTTATTAAAACATGTTGCGTTATACTCGTGAATGTAAATGAACCATTTTGTGGTTTCAATTTCATGCCGCAATTTACACTTGGAATACGACTACATGTAAGTCTCTTGAGTCCAATGTGTAATCATTAACTGTAAGGCCTAAAATTTAATTTGTCGTATAAATTTGAATATTGTAATTTCAATGATAATGCTGATTGCGAGAAAGATAGGTCATGCTCGTTTCTCTATCAGATGTATGACTAGATAGCAGATAGCTTAACCAACTAGTTAAAACAATGCTAATTAGTGATATGGACATCACGACTGTACATATAGTTTGAAGAAATTGACTTGATCTTGACCTTATATAATCCATGAATGTATTACAAGGTTCTTGCTTTGAATATAATAATATAATAAATTATCAATTTTCGCAAACAAATCGTGCAATATCGAGCGTCTTCGTAATACTCCCCAATTATGAAAACGTACAATCGGGGTTAAAAATATAGGGGCAATACATGTATATCGAAGTTGTAAAATTGTGCTAATTAAAAGGTCAGGGTCGTGTCAAAATCGACAAGCTTTTTTATATTCACACGGAGGGTACAATTGCCTTGAAGATTTTTTTAGGATCGAGAACATGAGGGGATTCACTTTAAAGTCAATTCATCTTTCTTGCAAGTTTTTCAACCTAAAGCTGCTTAGTGTCAGTCTATGACATACCGGCTTCAAATTATGAAATGAAGTGAACTACAAAATGGTATAATTATAACATTTTACACAAACAGCTTAAAATAACGTTTAATAACGTTTCAGGTGGCCGTTTTGTCATAGCTTCGAAGATACCAAAATTCACAAGGCGGGGATAAATATATTATACTAAGTAATTGAGAAATAGACATAAATCTAGAATTGTATTCACCTCACTTCATCCTTACTGATTAAATTTAATTTTAGTTTTATAATAAGATAGTAATACACAGCAACTGGTGAGTGCTAACACAAAGTATGGTCAGTATTGCGACTATTGCCCCCCCCCCCCCCAATTGTCCATCAGAAATTTCAATTTCTCACACTGTGTGTACGTAAATAGTATTTATCAAAGTACCTGAAACTGTAAACAAATGTCATAAAAACAGTAAATAAAACAATGCGACATAGCCGTGGCAGTTGTCCAGTTATTATAGTGCACCTAGGATAACAAGAAAGGCGGGCAAATTTGGGGAATCGGCACATAGGTGGAAAATCAAGCATGCACGATTTAACAGTGTTATTTTAGTACGTAATTGACCTTATCTATATTTAAGTAACCAATTTTGCAACAGTAGACCAGTCCTGGACGCACTATAGTATCCAGGTTAGTTAGAAACTGTTTCCTAGTCAAGGAATGAACTTTTGGAAGACAGACAGTCAGTGACGCGAAAAATAGCTAGTTCCTTGTGGATGGGTAAGGAAGACGTTCTCAATCTGGTGGAGTTACAATCCAATAATTCATTTTTGTACTTGACGCAACGCATGCTATTCGAGTACGTTAAAACTTTGTAATTTCGTACAGTCGCTGCAGTAAAACAGTAACCTTAACTGATACTACTTTCTATTACATTCGATACATAGCATATACCAAACTATTCGTTATTAAATTGTCTTCATTTACGCTTAACGGTATATCCGTTGTCTAAAAAATCTTCTTTTTTAATGTAAAAATGACATTGGCTATTATTGTATATAGAGCACTCCGCATTTTACGCCAAAATGAGTAAAAGAAACATTTCTTCTAAAAAGTATGAAAAATACAGGAATCGGCTGTCGTGAAGTTTTATTTATACGCATATTTTAAATAGAAACATAAAACATTGTTCTATATCGAATGAGCGTCAAACACCACTAATCAGAACAAGAAATCAATTTGATGACAATATCAATGTTAAAATTCAAACTAGCATCAAACGCATCAAAATCAAAATCACAGGTAACTGTTTCAATGAAAAGGAAAAAAAAGAAAACAATAGTAAAATTTAATTGTCTAAACTATATACTAGTACTCAATATCCATTTCTGTATATAAAATATTCATCAATGGTACAGTTACCTACGATTGAAATCATGGGTAACTAGTATAAATGATCAAGACTAAAAGGAATAAGAATTTTTTTTGGGGTAAAATTGATATTTTTATATATTAGATAATGATGTTATCAATGATACAGTTACCTATTGTTGAAATAAGACAAAAATCCAGACTTACCATTTTGGCCAGGGTGTATATGTATCCACACAGTATCACTGACTCTGACTTGACAATGAGAAGGCTTATCAAGCAGCTACCTCTATATCTTCATGATTTAAGGTGGTAAGTACAATGTAGTGAGTACTTGTATGGTGGGGTGAATTTATTACCGTTGTAAAATTTCAGTAAGATACATTGATAGAGAAAATCTAGTCGAAATATATTGGATGGACACTGTTTGACTTGTCGAAATAAACAAGAGCCAATATAGCTTAAATGCAAATAAGTAGTCATTGAAATATTCATTTACGACTATACTATAGTATGGCATAGAATACCTGGAATTCGGATAATACATGGGTGACACATCATCCGGGCGATATCCGTGCACACAATGATTATATGGATTCCCCGTGTATAGGCACCGTGCGGACACCGACCAGTGTATAGGTATTCCTCATGTCTGGGCATCGTGCGGACGCCGGCCAATGTGTAGGTATTCCCCGTGTCTAGACACCAGGCGGACTCCAGCCAATGTGTAGGCATTCCCCCGTGTCTAGACACCGTGCGGACTCCAGCCAATATGTAGGTATTCCCCATGTCTAGACACCGTGCGGACTCCAGCCAATATGTAGGTATTCCCCATGTCTAGACACCGTGCGGACTCCAGCCAATGTGTAGGTATTCCCCCATGTCTAGACACCAGGCGGACTCCAGCCAATGTGTAGGTATTCTCCCATGTCTAGACTTGGTGCGGACTCCAGCCAATATGTAGGTATTCCCCCATGTCTAGACACCGTGCGGACTCCAGCCAATATGTAGGTATTCCCCCATGTCTAGACATCGTGCGGACGCCGGCCAATGTGTAGGTATTCCCCCATGTCTAGACACCGTGCGGACTCCAGCCAATGTGTAGGTATTCCCCCATGTCTAGACACCGTGCGGACTCCAGCCAATGTGTAGGCATTCCCCCATGTCTAGACACCGTGCGGACTCCAGCCGATGTGTAGGTACTCCCCATGTCTAGACACCGTGCGGACTCCAGCCAATGTGTAGGTACTCCCCCATGTCTAGACACCGTGCGGACTCCAGCCAATGTGTAGGTATTCCCCCGTGTCTAGACACCGTGCGGACTCCAGCCAATGTGTAGGTATTCCCCCATGTCTAGACATCGTGCGGACTCCAGCCAATGTGTAGGTATTCCCCCATGTCTAGACACCGTGCGGACTCCAGCCAATATGTAGGTATTCCCCCGTGTCTAGACACCGTGCGGACTCCAGCCAATGTGTAGGTATTCCCCCATGTCTAGACTTGGTGCGGACTCCAGCAAATGTGTAGGTATTTCCCCGTGTCTAGACACCGTGCGGACTCCAGCCAATATGTAGGTATTCCCCCATGTCTAGACTTGGTGCGGACTCCAGCCAATATGTAGGTATTCCCCCATGTCTAGACATCGTGCGGATTCCAGCCAATGTGAAGGTATTCCCCAATGTCTAGACATCGTGCGGACGCCGGCCAATGTGTAGGTACTGTAAAATCATTAATTTTCGTGGGGGATTAAATTTCGTGGATTTCGTGGTTCACTTCAACCACGAACTTTAATCCCAACGAGCATCAATTTTGACCCTTGTTTATTACCTGAAATGCAAAATCCACGAATTCAAGTCCCAACGAAATTGTCTTTTTTACCAAAACCACGAAATTTCGTCCCAACGAAATTAAATGATTTTACAGTATTCCCCCGTGTCTAGACATCGTGCGGACGCCGGCCAATGTGTAGGTATTCCCCCATGTCTAGACTTGGTGCGGACTCCAGCCAATGTGTAGGTATTCCCCTGTGTCGAGACATCGTGCGGACTCCGGCCAATGTGTAGGTATTCCCCCATGTCTAGACACCGTGCAGACGCCGGCCAATGTGTAGGTATTCCCCCATGTCTAGACATCGTGCGGACTCCAGCAAATGTGTAGGTATTCCCCCATGTCTAGACATCGTGCGGACTCCAGCCAATGTGTAGGCATTCCCCCATGTCTAGACTTGGTGCGGTCTTCAGCAAATGTGTATGCATTCCCCCATGTCTAGGCATCGTGGGGACGCCGACCAATGTGTATGTATTTGCCATGTCTAGACTTGGTGCGGACTCCAGCAAATGTGTAGGTATTCCCCCATGTCTAGACATCATGTGAACGCCGGCCAATGTGTAGGTATCCCCCGTCTAGGCATCGTGAGGACGCCGGTCGATGTGCTATTTCAAATGGGTCTTAACATTCAATACTTTGACCGCTGTCCGAAGCTCAATAAAGCGAGAAAATGATGAACGATTTTTAAATGGCTTGGAAGTAGTTGGGTTCTTGGTTTTGAACGTTTACCCCGTTAGTGTCTTATGGCGCATGTGTTGCTTTGACATGCTCGTGATTTACAAATTCTTCGTTATTTTGTAATGGAAAATAGAGTAAGGTTCTTTTGCGTTGATTTTCATTACAACTACATGTAGTAATGTTTTTCGATATTGGTAAAATATGGAAAAATCCATTTTAACACAAATGACATACAAATGAACATGTGAAGGACAGAGATAATGATAGAAATTAATGCACCAATTTAATTAAGTTTAATCCTCGCATATTGGTATTTTAGATTAACCTTTGTATTGCGACTCGAATGTCTTCGTCTTACTCCCAGCTTACGAAATAAAAAACAACATACAACAGGGTTATGAATAGATCTAGATAGTATACAGGGTGTCCCAAAAAAACGGGGACCTAGGATAAACACTTGTAACTTTTTTCCCAATTATAGATATCACACTATTAATGTGTCAAAACAATAAGGAAAGAACACTGTTCAGAATACTAGCATCACTGTCATGATTATTTAGTTCAATAGTTAGAGTTATCTCCCATGTTTACAATCGCATGTTTTCGTAAAATATCATAAATTGAAGCAGGGATTTCTTAATTCAATGAGATAAATGTCTATGCTGACCTCAAACATCTCCTTATGTGTTCCAAATCATTGTTTATGGCTCGTGATACATAAGTTCATTATGTATAGCAATCAAGTTCACTTTTGGCATCAAGTTTGAGTAATTTAAGGGCATATGGCCTGTGATATGAGGTAAGGTGTCAGTAATATTTAGCAAACATATCCTAATTTTGCTGCTGATTTATTGCAAGATGAGTTTTCTGCTTGCAAATGGTACTATTTTATAATTTCTGACATTCACAATTATTCCAAAATATATCTATGAACTGTTCGATTGGATAAAACATTACTTTTTGCACCTGTCTATAGTCTAAGCTTTTTTGGTAATATTAGTCCTTGAAAATACTTATGTTTTTAATCATTGAATGATTGTTGGTGTTATTTAGGAAGGTTTTCCACTTCCCCTTTGGCCAGTCAACTCGCCACGTTTTCCTCTGTTTTGCTATTTCTTGACATATTTGTTATCTATTTACAAGATTTTGATCACCCCTCTGACTTTTAATGTTGTTTTCTAACAATAAATGCTCTAACACAAATGGCATTTCCTTATAATGTCCATTTTCATGTGATTAAGCAGTAATAACGTGCATTGTTGCCATAGTGAAAATGATGAAGTCACTTCCTGTTTTGAAGCCCAATATTTAAACAATTACTCTTTTTAGAAGTGGGGATCCCTTACGTACACTTTCACAAAAAATCAGCTTTATTTATCAAAATATGAATGAGTAATAATGGTTTAAGGTAGGTCCCCGTTTTTTGGGACACCCTGTAGATACCAGTAGCTATTTTTTCTCAATATACGTAGGTAGCAGATAGTCTGAGATAGATCAAGTCAAATTACCCGTACTCGAATCCCGACCATCGGCTGAATGTGGTAGTTGAACAATATTTATCATCCCAGGTTCTTCCTGGTGAACAAATTACAATAAATTATAGTTCAATTGCTCGCCAGAGAAAACGACAGTTTCAATTTATATGTTAAATATTTGTTTTCCTACCCTAGTTAAATGTTGTTGGATTATCATTTATACCCCGGTGATTACCCGAGGCACTGGTTGTTCATGATTATGCACACTGATCAATTTGACTACATCCGACATTTATTTGTACGGAGTCACTTCCACCAAATACCTAAATTACACAGATTAGAGACATGTACCAAATCTCACGATATCTCGTGGAAGGTCTTATGAAATCCGACAAAATCGCGTCCGTTTTAATACCTTATACTAGTATCTCATGTTCTAATATACTTACAAAGACGCTTACTTACTTACTTATTCTTCTTCGCTCCGGTCGGAGCATAGGGCCTTAACCACAGCTCTCCATCTTGTTCGGTCCATAGCCCGGGCTTTTGCTTCTCCCAATGACATCCTTGTCTTTCGAAGCTCAATGTCCAGTGTTCTACGCCAGGAATCTGTAGGCCTCCCTCTTCTTCTTTGTCCTTGAGGATTCCAATCCAGGGATTGCCTTGCTATGTTGGACTGGGCTCTTCGCAGAGAGTGTCCGATCCATCTCCACTTCTTCTGTAGTATTGAGTCTGTAACCGGTTGCTGCCTGTTCTTGCCAATAAGTCCCGGTTTGAGATCTTCTCTGGCCACCTTATCCTTAAGATTTGTCTGAGGCATTTGTTGATGAACACTTGCAGACTTTGGTCCAGGCGTTTAGTTCTTCTCCAAGTTTCCGCGCCATAAAGGGGGACTGTTTTCACGTTGGAGTTGAAGAGTCTGATCTTCGTTTTCAAGTGGATGTTGCGGTTGTTCCACACTGGTCTCATTGTAGCGAATGCGTGGCGGGCTTTCCCTATCCTGGCCTTGATGTCCTCTTCTGTACCTCCTGTCTTACTGACGATACTGCTCAGGTATGTGAAGTGGTCAACATCTTCAATGGCTTGTCCTTCTATGTTGATGCCTTGTCTGCTGCCTGGATTGATCCTGAAAGATTTTGTTTTGTTGATGTTGACCTCTAGCCCTGTTGTTCTGGCTACTTCCTGCAGTTTCTCTGTTTTCTGCTGTATGTGGGCATAAGTATGGGACAGGAGACCAATGTCATCGGCGTAATCAAGGTCTTCCAGCTTGTTCTGAAGGGTCCATTGTATCCCTCTTGGTGTATCCAGTGTTGCTTTCTTCACCCAGTCGATAACTTTCGAGAAAATCATAGGAGAGAGCAGGCAACCTTGTCTAACCCCGGGGCATACTCTGAAAGCTTCAGAGACGCTAATAAGTCTTTTTGTTATTTATTAAAATCATTCAAAGAAAAAAAAACAGTAGGTACACTTTGTTTTTAATAAAAAAAACTGCTTTATGCGTACCAATTATCTATAAAATGCTATGTGTACAGAAAAATATTAATTTAAAAAAAAAAGATTTTTGTTTCGTTTTCAACGATACAGTTACCTGTGAGTTACGTATGTATACATGTACAATAAACGTATTAATATCTAGTTAGAACTGAATAGTGAATACCCATCATCGGTCGTCTACTTGTCCCAGTGTAACTCAGTTTCTGCACAACATGTCGTAGAATAGTTTTGCTCTAAATTCGTCGATTTTTGCATTAATTATATCTAAAGTCAATCTCAGTTTTCGTGTGACTATGCATATTCTATTTCATGATAATATAGGCACATATTTGAACTTGATCAATAAACCAGACTTAAAGGTGATTTCATTTATTGTATCTTGAGCTGAGTATTGGCGCATAGATGTAGCTAAATACTGATATTTCAAAATCCTGAAATTATTATTTATTGTTTTAACGCTTTAAGCCGCTCAAGCACCCTTTGACATTTTAACTTCCCTAGCCATTGGGCTACCTATGGAAATCTACGTTCGTATCTCCCTGGTGAGTGGGTGTTGCAGCATGCGAGTCTTGCTCAGAGAAATTAATTAGTGGTCCAGACGGGTGTTGAACCTGGGACTTATTGATCCGGAAGGGCGCGCCGTACCACCAGGCCCCCGCTTGTCATGCACAGAGTACCTTAATCACTTCAAGTAAGCAGGCTGAACATATCCCAGACATATTTTTATTGTAATACTGAAATATTATACTTGAGGCTGAAACTGAAAAAAATGGTTGGTATGGTGGCACACATCAAAGACCTAAATTACATGTAATTTAGGTCTTTGCACACGTGTAACTGTATCGTTGATACGTTGTTTTCGAAAATTTATATTTTTCTATAAAAAAAGTTGCATATTAATCCTTAATAATATGTAAAGACGGATCTTTGGATTAAATTTATGATGAGTTAAATTATTCAAATACAAATATGATAACAAAAAATAAGGTTTATGAAAGAATCGACGAATCGCCGTTGGAATTTATACTTCAATGGGAGACAATCCAAAAGGAAGATCGAACAGGATCATTTGGACCGGCTGCAGTTCAAGAGTTTCATGATTTTTGGATTGTTCCCGTATGTCATGTACCTGATCATGAGACAAGAACCAGAAGATTTCACTGTTGTTCAGTTATTTAGTCAGATTTCTATTTGGATTGTGTTCCTATACTTGTAGTAATATAAAAATATTTAAAAAAAAACACGTATTGCCCTTCTAAATTATCTATTGTAAAAAAGCATTTGGAGGAAGAACCCTCAGTTCAGAAGGATGCACCGGACAAATGTGACATCCTACTTTATACATGTAATTACAACATAGAACTTATCACGAGGCGGCTGGCTTAGCATTTCAAAAGCAAAATACGTTATTGTTCGTAACTATGTACAATAATCCACGGACGCACACGGCTCATTTGACACGATTAAGATCAACATACGTTGAAACTTGATCAACAACTACTTAAATTCGTGAAGGGTTGAAATAAAAAATAAATAAATAATACATAAATTATATCCATACCCACATTCGCATGATTCGTACTACATTGTCATATCAACCAAGAGAGACAACTCGTATGGTCAGATTCAGTAGCAACATATAGTTACTTCCCTTGGTTTACAAAATGTACCTAAATCCTTCACTAGGTAGCGTATTTTTCCGCCAGAATTATATTGAAATTGAAGATTATTTTTCAAGACATAGGGACTCTCATATAACTCTTAGCTAAGCAAGAACTTTTAAAAAATTGATTATGAAATTTGGGCCTTGGTAATTTTCGCCGATGTTATACCATGGTTCTTTATTAGGCAGCCAACCAAGTCCGTCCGTTTCGTTCTTTATTTAAGCATACGGTATACACACGGCACTAACATACCTTCTATGACATCACGATGGATACATTATACGCATTCGATCATGTGACCGTGTTTTATCCAGCGATAATCGCAATTGCATGAATTCTTATTACCATTCTAACATAGCCAATAGCCTGCATTTTTTTTAATGAATTATGCCGAGTATAGCCTTTGTTTGCTTTATTTCTACTGAAACATGACAGGCATATATATGTACCTCCACCCGGATTTGAACCCGGGTCGCCAGATTAGACGGCAAGCGCACTAACCAGTGAGCTACGGAGGCACATAGCCTGCATTTTCAATTTAACTCATTCTCATGAATCAGTGTATAGTCAAGTCTCTAGACTAAATTACGGATGAAAAACACGCTGTATGAACGAGAATGATTTAACAAGGCACGATGGACGTTCCGCTAATTTTACTTACTCTCTCGGAACGCAATTTTGTAATTTGCCCTCACATCTGTAGGACAAGTCCTCACTGTGCCCACGCACACATTCGTGCCCTCTGTGTATATAGTTAAATCTGTTAGTAGTCTTGTTAGAATATTTCGTTGGCTTAGAATGAAAAGAATGTAAGTACTTAGGATGTAATAAAACTGATGTATTTGTATAATTTTAATATTCAGCATCACAGGGCACTTCTTATATACATACGAGATTATTTTCAGGAAAATCAGAACTGTTTCCAACCGAGGGTAATAATTTGGTCGAGCACCAATTAAAAACAGCTAAAGATAGAGCGAACTCGGTACGTGCCGGGTATTCTTACACATACGGAAAGTACTTTAGGCTATATAATATAACCATATTAAATGCACGATCGTTATAATCAAGAAAAAACTCACCGTTAGCAGATGAAATTGCGATAGTTTTGAGCGTTAAACCGCATTCATTTGATCACGTGATTATACACACTGGTATACAGTAGTATGAATTATTCAGTTCAAACTTAGTCCTAATAAAGGGTAGCTGCCAAAACGATAGCAGCACTGCATCGGATAAATTAATATGTCAAAATAATTATTTATTTCGCAATATCACCACTGAGTCATTGGGCGATCGTGTTAGCAGCGTGTACAATATACGCCTGAAAACAGTTGGGGCTTTTCAAATATGAAAGCAAACAGACTCTGAGCCGGCACTTTTCCGTACTATACAACAAAACACAATACGGTGTAAAAATGTCCTTTTATAAAATATATTACAACAATACTGGCCATGAATTTATCTTCCTCCACATGTATAGAAATACAACGCCATCTTTTGTTAACAAACAATTATGTCAAGTTATATTAGTGTTTGGGGGCTGGGTTGAATGAGCCAGGATTTATGATTATATTGAAAACATGATGACAATCGGTATAAGAGTACCTAATATATTCAGGGTGGCTACCCCTATGCAAGACCGGGTTAAAACACTAATATTAAATTTAAATTCTATGCCCGAGGTTAAACTAATAAACTAAAACTGATCGATGAAATATTAGATTTACAACAACTAGTCACAAATAGGTCTTAACATCCAAGAGGTCCGTAGTAATATAGGCCCACTCATTCAAACTTGAATACTTTTCTGACGACTGAATTTAGAATAGTATAGCCGTTTCTTGTTCAATTTTATGTTGCGCATTGAGACGTATATGGTTGTAGTCAGTGTTTCTTTTCTGCAGATTTTTTCGAGGGTCGCTTCTGTCGAGTGCTGGGTTACCTTTTAGTAAGTACATGTACAACTAAAGGTATAAAATATTTAGAGAATATGGCCGATCTGAACATAGCATATACTTTCAAAAGGTCGAGAACCGTCGCACGGTGTGGTTAACGTATTAAATGAATGGTAAATTGGAGTTGATACTATGGAAGGTTTTTAATAAAATTTAAACTCCACATGTTTGGAGAGAAAAAAAAATTCAGTTCATATTTGGCAGTAAACTGCTCTGATACTGACCGGTTTCCTTCAATTTTTCAAAATGCGTATTTAATACTACAGTTTGTATTTAGATATTCGCGGTCCAATCTTGAAAGTTTGTATTTACATTTATATTTTATGTAAATTTGTACTACTTGTATATCATTTGCTTTTGACGTTACGTGCTTATTTATTACAACTGTATACAGTGTAGCTGCTTTGTGATACTGAGGGTATGCGGTCATTGTTGCTAATTAGGGTGTTAAGTTAACCAGGCAGTACTACCCGCATGTAGTAACGCCTAACATGCGACTGTCAAATATCTGCTTTTATTTCATCTAATGCTCTAGCATCTTGAGTATTGTAGTACACGTGCAGAGTCATTCTGGTCACCTCGGTTTTTATCCAATGGAAAAATGTATTTACCGGAGACAAACGGAAATGGCCGAGCTTCCACGACTGGTGCAGAGTTTGAGCAAGGGATCCAGATGTTATGGTGTTTGACAATGTCAACACAACAACATAGTACAGTTAAACTCGGTTGTGTGTATATTTATGTATTGTTCAAGGACTGTGAAATGTGGATCCAACCTGGGTCGCACTTGTACGGAATGAGGAACAACAGAACACAAGGTGTTGTAGTGAAAATGGGCATTTAGTAAAATGCCGTAAACAAATAAAATACAGTAAACTATTTACGATGTTCTAAAATGAGATAACTGGTCGGACCATAACCGCCGAATTCAAAATGGACATTTATTAGTAAAATGCCGTAAAATCGTTAGTTCCCCCGCTTAGTAAACAAGTTGTGTGCTGCTTTCCCTATCCGATTTTCTATTGACTTGTGGATCCTAGGCCAGTGTAGACAGTGGTATACATTTTTGTATATTTACCGACCCTTCAGTGGACAACTTCGACCTTACAGAGAAGTTGAGAGAACGGTTAAAGAGACAAATTATAAATGCGCAAGCACTTCAAAACTACAAGTTCTTGGACGGTGTGGCAGCCACTGAAGAGGTGGATGGAGCATGCAGACCCTTTCATGTTGCCATATTGTCTGATCCATAGTTTGTTTTATAGAATAGATCAATAATTTGAACCGATAATCTGTTTAACAAATGCATTAAATGGAGAGAGGATGAGGGGTAATCATTGTAAAACAAATTGCTCAAGAGCGTAATGCACTATTAAGCGTTATGGATGGCTTACGGTGTATCCGTGTTTTGTAACAAAGGTTGGTTTTTAAACACAATTGGCCTACATATTTAAGCGTTCTGCTAAAAGTATTTAAGCGATATGTGTCTCTACTGTGACTTCACAGTGCCTCCATTTGCTTGGCTAGAGGAGGGATTTTAAACAAAAATGGAAATCTGCGTTAATCTAAGCGATATGGATGGCTTACCATGTTGCCAAGATTTGTAATTTAAAAATAAACATATTATTTCACAATGAAACTGAATCACTGAAAACGCTCTGTATTCACGTGTTGACTAATTGCTATTAATTAACAATGTCACGTGTACCGATATATGCGTCATGAAACAAACCTTCCTGCAGCTGTTGCCTACATGTATACTAGTATTCCATTCTACCTACATGCTTGTAATTTATATTGTCACAGATATGTCTCCATAAGGGATGTATTATTGAAACACAGTAAAGTTCACCCATTCAATAACGTTTTCTCCAAAATATGTACGCACAATTATCTAAATTGTTGAGTCAAAACAATACCCAGACACCTTAGCTTCTTCTCCACATTCAGAGGAATATGGCCGTTGTCAACATTTCATGGAAGTCTGATTATAACTTACTTACTGTCCGCTATGCCATCTGACAGCAACAAAGGACTTCCACCGGAGTCTTGTCTTTAGCCAACCTCTCCACTGTTCCCTTGGACTGTCTCATACTCTTTAGCTCTGCTACGACTGTGCGTCTGATCATCGGTCTTCCATGTTTTTTTCTTTCCTTCGGCGTCCAATGTAAGTCTTCTGTTCTGTAAGTCTTCTGTTCTGTAAGGCTTCTGTTCGTTTCGATGCTTCTTTCGGGATGATTTCTTTTCTGATGACATGGACAAGCCATTTCCACTTCTGATGGTGGCCATATCTGCTTGGGGACATTGATGTAATAAGTTTTCATTTGAAGTCTGGTTACGGCCAGCTGTAACTGGTTATATTTCAGGGCGTCATACCTCGATGTTTGTTGCACACCTACTAAGTCTTGTTCATGTAAATTGTGCTTATTGGTGCATTCTTTGTGGGGCCTTTCGATCTCAACTGTTCATGTAAATTGTGCTTTTTTGTGCATTCCTTATGGAGTCGTTCTCTATCAGTTGTTCATGTAAATTGTGCTTTTTTGTGCATTCCTTATGGAGTCGTTCTCTATCAGTTGTTCATGTAAATTGTGCTTTTTTGTGCATTCCTTATGGAGCAGTTTAATCTCAGCTGTTCCTGTATTAAACATATAGTTTATTATTAAATTTATGTGTTAAAACAAAGAATGAGTGTCCCTCAAACTCAAGGGCCCTTATTCACCAACGTTATAAGTGTAAAATTTGCTCTTTTGTTGTAATAAATGTTCCGATTTTGATATAAATGGGAATACATGTTCAGTGGGTAGCAACAAATAATCAGGTCAAATTTCACATTGTTAAAAATAATTGTAAAGAAATGGCAATGATTATAATTGTTGTACTAAATCTGAATATTAGACTTATAACGTTGATGAATAAGGCACCAGGTACCTGGGAACCAGAACAATGACAAACTCATATAATATTGTATTTAGAATTTATTCGTAATTTATTAGTTTAAACAAGTACACGGTTTGTACAAGAACTAATACTTTAGGTATGTGAACAATAACAACAACAACAACAACATATAAAACATGTAGAATATTCATACATTATTTATACATGGCATTTAATGATTCTCGTATTTTGTGTCATCTGCAGTGTAAAACAAATAAATACATTACAAAGAAAATATATATTCCAGGCAAAAAAAAATACATATATAGCTACTCATAGTCTTATAAGATTGCTAGGCACTGCAACCTTAGCTGTGTGGCTTTTTGTTGTCAGTTTGCGCTACCATTTACAACATTTTCTATTATGAAATATATAACTTAATATAACCTTTTAATTTAATAAAATATCTTCTTATATTTTCTTGACAAATAAAAGACTCTTTTATAATTAATAAGAGAACTGAATCTTTCATGATAATCAACTACATAAGAAAAATAAGTTTTAATAAGATAAATTTCAGCCAATCTTGAGTATGCGTTGTAGATACACTATGTAATATACATATTTTTTGCCTGGTATATAATATACATGTATATTATAATTTTATCATCTTACAGCTCTTTACATGCGTTATTTCATTTTGTCTCCGCATACACTATACAACAAACATTAGCATATAATTTAACAATTTACTACCATTAGTTCCAAGTCATAAATTAGAGATTCAAATAATATAACAACTTCAAAAAGAGACATCCCCTATTATTGTATATAAATGACAGTGTTTACTATAGATCGATGCTATGATATGGATACGGCTTAGTGCTTTATGAAGCTACAAATTAAAATTTTGTCCCTTCAGCGCAACAAGGTTGTATGTCACTATTACAGTATACAGTAACATACAATCTTGTTGCACCAAAGGGATGAAATATGATACACACCTTGTATTATTCTAATTGCTTGTGCAACAGCTTGTGCATTGAAATATTATTGTTGTTCATTTTACTCGACATTATATTTACAATATAAGTGGTTTAGTAAGTGATATGAGAAATTGGTGAATTTTGTAAAAAAAATAAATTTGTTAATAATAAATATTTCACCTGGTGTAACTTTTTGCAAACATAGAATTCAAAAAAAATTTTTTTTTTAAATCGCTAAAATTTCTGCACACCGTAATTTTTTGTGTCTGAAATTCAGAAATTGTTAACTCTTTACAGTTACATAGAAATACCAACTTATACATACCCAATCAAGCCTGTTGATAGTTTTCATAAGTTGGTAGACAAATAAAATCTATTTCTCTCAGACTATTTTGAAACAATTGTCATATCCAGATTGGATTTTAATAGCCACTGAATAATCAGCTGTCAGGTTGGCACTAGCCGAACAGTTAATAATATTTAGTGAAAATGATATTACCAGCACTAATATACATTTGTATATGAATTATAAATTATATGTTTTTAGCATCATGGGATGTGTTATAGTTTGTTGAGCTGTTTTTTATTGGAATTTACAAAATATGCAAAATGATATAGTATCCTTGAAATTACTTCCACCACGAATGGCCTTTTTCACCGAAACCATGAAATTTTCATTTTTTGTCCCATTGAAATTGAATGATTTTACAGTATATCAAAGCATCAACACCATGAAAAACTGGACTATTGATCAAAAGCAACCTATCTGATCAGATCTGGTATAATTCAAACATACCGAATCACATTATAAGAATAGAATAGAATATAACAGTGATAAATTCCAATGGATATCTGATGGTTAATAATGAGGTACGGACAATGTGACAAAACCAGTGGTACGAGTGGGGCCTATTGAAAAAAATAGTGGACTGTCCGACACAAAGTTTGAAATTTATGAGTTTGAATCATTTCTCTCAAACATACATTACCGCTAAAATGTCATTATAAATTCATTTGTCATTGAGGAATGATGCTTTCATGCACAAAATATAAAGTACAAGGGTGTTGGAATAAGCGAAATAATTCATAATTTTTGAACCAAAAAAAAACCAGGCAAAATAGAGTCATAATACAAAAAAATAAAACCCTATACATTTATTGAACAAAAGAACATTTTAGCCCAAACTAGTATCACATGTTGTAAGTTAAGTTATAAAAGTAGCTTAAAAAATTACGTGGTAATCAGAGAGTCCATTGTTCTTTGCATATTTAATTCATTATAATGTTAATTTATACTGAAATTCTAGAACAAATCCATTAATTATAGAAAACATAATGGTATAATACACTAATATATTTAATAATTCACTATGGAAGCGAACAAGGTACTGGCCATTTACTCGAAATAAATGAAGCTTCAGTTTAAGCAATAAACAGTTATCTGCATAACAATAACAATTTTACTTGATTTTTGCCAATCATTTGATTTAATAAATATAATGTAAGTTTTTACTGTAAAGTATGTATATCATTGTAAGCCTTTGAAACAAAAATTATGCTGAACACAATGTCACCATTCATTAATTTACATTGAAAAATTCAACAGTAATATTTATATAAAAGTTTGTGTCACTGTACAGTATAATGGTTCGCTCAGATGTACCATTTAATATTACAAATTCAAACATATATAACATGCCATTTGAAATAATCTGGATAAATGCATCTATAATATAATATATATATACTATATTTACACGAATGAGAACAATTCAAAACCCATGTTCATTATAAGTTATATCTGAAAAATTAATAGCATTGGTCGTTCTACTCCTCTTGTCTTGACGTTGATTGCAATGGCGGCCTGCAGTGTTGCCGCGAGTGACATGATCTAATCGCCTTTGGTGTCATGTTTCTGTCCAGACACTATCAATCTCAAACTCCTGTGGCGCTAGAAATGTTGATCGCTGGAAACGTTGGAAGTTTCCATGGTAACGTAACAACAGATCTCCAATACCTGAAGTTAAATATAACGTTTTAGTTTCACACAATTAATTTAGATTTGATTTTCACAATGACAAAGCATGTTTGTGTTCTATGGTTGTTATTGAAACCTGTTTACCAAAATAGATTTTGCAGATTAGGTAATATTAAAAAATGGGATTAAGTGTAAACCTGAATCTATTGCTGGCAAAAAAACGAATAAGTTAATGATGCTGAAGACTGTCTTAATTATATACCTTTCTAAAACAGTCAGTCAACATACTAATCAAACATATATTTATTGATTCAGGCAGGTGATAGTTCCATACAGATGTTTTCGATATAAGTTTCCAATTTAATAATACTGTTTCTTATTAGAGGTGAAAGTTTAATTCAGGTCACAATGGCTGACAGTTTTCCATCTTCTTCTTTCTGTTTAGTACAGATCCCACTCTGGGGCAAAGTCATACTATTAAAAGTGTATGAAATCCCATTGACCAGAATTATATAAAATGACTGACACAGTGTTTGTATTGATTCTGAAGATAATTAGACATCTTGTACTGAAGCAATATCATCAGCATGATTAAAATTATGTAGATTTTGTCCACATACATATTCAATGGAGTTAAACTTGTGTTTCTAAACATTTCTAGTACAGTCAATGGTTTCAAACATTACCAAAAATAAATATCAAAACAGTCGTTCTCAACATTGTTATCAGCTGGTGTATGTTGCCTTTGCAAAATGCTACTTTCCACAGAAGGTAATTATTCCATGCCTTCTATATTTAATTGAACAAAATGTAACTTAATGAAGGTCCTCGGAAGAGCTTTGCTTATGCAATGGACACCTGAACATGATGAGACATCAAGAGGGAATGGACAAAATGCTTACCATTCACCGGTCAGGTGTTTGTTGATGGGTCAGCATCACTGCAGGACATAAATCTTCAATCACTGGGTCAGGTCAAACATCAACCAATCATCAGCTCAGCAGCACCGAACGGTCAGAACCTTATTCCAATGCAGGGTTTGAGAACCTCACTCCAATGCAGGGTTTGAACACATAGAATTATTATATTGTCTTTGAAATCGTCACACATGATCCTATTAGCTCCTAATGATTGTATCACAGATAGCACTTTTCATCTTAAAACAACTTGAGCTCATCCCTGGCTCAGCCAATCACATGCAACCTTACAGATGTCTATCTTTGACTCAGCCAGTCAGATTCTACTTTACAGGAGTCTATTTTTGAATCAGCTAATCAGGTGCTACCTTACAATTCTATTAGCCAATCACAAGAGATCTTCTATCGAGTGAAGGGTGTAACTCCCTGATGTAGTTGTTGAGCAATCATCGTCATCCTGTGACCGTCTGCGATACTGAGCATTGTGGGAGAGGAAATAAGACAAGTCATTCTGAGCAACAGCACTATTAGGATAGTTTGAATGAGAAATTGGTTGACTCTGTTGCCAAGACAACGCACTGGGGTCAAGCACTGAAAGGTCACTGTTATAATGTAACGGTGCACTGGAATACTGTTGTCTTTTATTGGTTGAGTAACTTTGGTTGTTATTAAAAGATCCATATGGTTTATTATAAGTCCTACACGGAATAGGAGGAGGAACAACACAGTAGTTATCTGCCCTTGGTTGAGATACTGAACGACTCTTGTTTGATGGGGATGACATCTTTAATGGTACGGAGTAGTCAAACATCTTCTGATCATCTGAAAACGAGGACACAGACAGTTAGACAAGTATAGAGTGAATAATGAATAAAATATTTTCTGTCTTAATAAAAAATGTGATTGTGAGTACTGTCCTGGTCAAGAAAGTCATAAAAACACACACATGAAAAATGTCATCTGTCATTCTGCCAGTTTTTGCAGGTCATTTCGAAAGCCGTGAGTCAACAGTAAAAGGTACATAGAAAATAAGCTCATAAATGTTTGGACTCTTAGCAAAAAATACTTTGTTTGAATAAATATGGAATATGTTTATATTAATTAATTAGAATTTGAGGTAAAACATATTTGTACTGTGAAAACCCATCCTTGTTGGTTCTGCAGAGGCTAGTTCATCATACCGTGCCTGGGAAAATTTGAAAACCCATCCTTATTCAGTAATTGTTTCTGACGTTACTTCATCAGTTGGTGGGATGGACTGGTTATTTAATATAAAATGATATAATATACCGGGTAAATTGAAAATATTGGAAACCAGTCTATGAAAATGCTGACTGATGAATGATAGGGGAGTTTCAGAGCATCTCTATGAGTCAGTAGCACAGTGGTTATTGTCAATGCGCTTTACATCTAATCTGGCTACACATGGGGTTCAAATGCAGGTGGGGGCACTCATATATCTAATATTTGGCCTATTTAAGCAGAAAGCAGACAGGAAAATAAAAGCTATGCTGAGTATGCTCGGCTTTTATTTTAAAAACAAGCTTACCATGTGATGGTGATGCACTGGGGACTTCTTCCTCGCTGGTGCCGCGCCCACTATCCCCGCTACTTGTTTCACCCGAGGTTTCACTACGACTATCTTCAGGATTGATATGTGTTACTTGATTCTGTTGATGTTTGGCCATTTGTAACATACGCTGTAGTTTGAGGTTTTCCAATCTTGTAGTAACTTTGTCATACAAATCCTGGGTACTATCACTCTTCTCAAGACGTGGGGGCTGCAACAGATACATGTATATCCGTAAGTACAATAATTATTTAAATACAGTTATAACCTTTCCAGTGTGGCCCTCCGTTGAGCAACAACCTCCATTTAATAACACCTTCAAAATTTACCCTAAGTCGTTATATACTGCAAATTTAACCTCTATAGAGCAATAACCTCTTAACAACAACCCAGGATCCCTATTGAGGTTGTACTGTATAATCAAAGATTCGATTCCCAAGTCCCTAAATATTTGATATTTTGAATAAGGGCTGTACGTCAAAAGAAATAATATCAATTAAGCTAACATTTTCTATGCTAGAATGAACATTAATAATTTTACAGTGCATGGCAAGATGTACTTATCATTATGGGTAAACAGAAAGCTTTTTAAAACGGTCACCCGTTTTACCGGAATCCACGTAAATTACCGGAATAGACCGGAATCCAGATAAATTACCGGAATAGGCCTATATTTCGTTAATAAACAGTAGTTTTGCATAGTTTTTGGTTTAAATCAATCTTATTTAACATAAGCAACGTATATGCAAAAATAAAATAAAATATGTTATGAAAAAAAAAAGTTATTGAAATTTTAAAATTGACCGGCGTCCGTTCGTCATTACGCTATCTATGCAGAATTTACTTGACCGAAATAGACATGTATCTCGTTAATAAAACATAATTTTGTTAAGTTTCTGGTATAATTCAATCATGGATACGAAAAATAAGTTGTTTCTGGGTACATCACAGAATGTTGTCGGCTAAATATCAGACGTTGCTGACTTACGTCGGTGGATTAAAGGAAACTGTGTGAGAAAACCACAGGTAACTGTATCATTGCCATTTGATATTGAGTAAAATTAAAAAAAATAACTTCCTAAATTTTATATTTTCTACATGACTCCGTAGCTCAGTGGTTATTGCGAGACACTCGTATGTATAAAATTTAATGTTTTTTAAACCACAGCATTACATTCTAGATGATTAATAAGTATACTGTATTGTATTACTGTATTGTACATTAGGGAAAATAAAATGCACACTAGTGGCCGGTTCGTCGATTCCCCTGCATATAGACCTTGTACAAAAAAATAATGTTTCCAAAAAAAGTAAGTATTTTTATCAGTGAAACAGTTACCTGTGTGAAAAATATACATCAAAGGTAACGCAGCCGAACTTTGACACATGAAAATAGAAACATATTGCGACATCGCTCATTTTATAGACCTCGTGATGCTTAAGACGTATATTTAATCTTTGTTAGTGGAATAACTCATGGCAGTTCATTAACAGATTATAAATCATATTGTATCATAATGGATTACTAATACTATTTGAAGGTAATTGTTACTTGTCTTCGCAATACATATTAATTACGTCTATATCATTTGTGTCATTTGTGATTAACATAAGGACTCCCTGATAAAGGATTCAGCGACAGGGTCTGTGAATGCATTGACAAAGTGATAGAAAATACTTACGTTGGTAACAGTGGCCTGTTCTATAATAATATTCAGAATCCTTGATATATATCAGTACTTTTATTCATTAATTGATTTTTGCTGTTCAAAAACGATCATTAGGTTTAATTTTATCCAACTGTTGCACAATGATTAGTCAAGCCTGGGGCTACAAGTATACAATCGACACACAAGATGTCATACAGAATATCCAATAAACAGGTCACTTATCAGTATGCTAGATGTCAAGAAATCTAGTTATAGCCCCAACTCTTCATTCTCATGAATCAGTGTATAGTCAAGTCTCTGTATTACGGATGAAAAACACGCTGGTCGAACGAGAATGAAACTCTTTACACAAAATCTGTGTTTTAAGAAATATTTTAACTTTCCATTTGGAAATAAGTTATTTATCGCTTATATAATCAAATAATAGCAGAAACTAAACAAAATTACTGTAAAAAACGAGATTCGGGTCTATTCCGGTTACGTTAATTCTCATTCAGTACGCGCGTTTAAAGCGAGAAATGGACGATTTTAAAAATTGCACAAAATCTTGTTTTACTAAAATATTATGATTTCCTTTTGGAAATAACTTATTAATAGTATATATGAACGAATTATTGCAGAAACTAAGCAAAACTACCATTTTATAGCGAGATACGAGCCTATTTCGGTTACGCCAATGCGGGAAAATTAGCGATTTTAAAACTTGTATAAAATCATTAATCACCAAAATATTTTAATTTCCTTTTGGAAACAATATAATAATAGTATATATTATTGAATTATATCAGAAATTAAACACAATTACCAATAAATAACGTGATACAAGCCTATTCCGGTTATTTTAATTCTCATTCAATACGCGCGGTCAATGCGGGGAAATGATCGATTTTAAAACTTGTATAAAATCATTATTCACCACAATATTTTAATTTCCTTTTGGAAACAATATAATAATAGTATATATTATTGAATTATATCAGAAATTAAACACAATTACCAATAAATAACGTGATACAAGCCTATTCCGGTTATTTTAATTCTCATTCAATATGCGCGGTCAATGCGGGAAATGAGCGATTTTAAAACTTGTATAAAATCATTATTCAACACAATATTTTAATTTCCTTTTGGAAACAATATTATAATAGTATATATTAATGAATTATAGAAGAAATTAAACACAATTACCATTAAATAACGAGAAACGAGTCTATTCTGGACACGCTAATTCTGATCCAATATGGTAATGACATCGTAAAATGAACAAATTTTGAATCTCGAATAAAAATTTTTTTCGTGAACATATTTTATTTTAGTTTTGCATATATGTTGCTTATGTTAAATAAGATTGATTTAAACCAAAAACTATGTAAAACTACTGTTTATTAACAAAATATAGGCCTATTCCGGTAATTTATCTGGATTCCGGTCTATTCCGGTAATTTACGTGGATTCCGGTAAAACGGGTGACCCTTTTAAAATGTACATTAAAACTTAACTGGTTAATTGCTTTAAGTGTGTTATTTCTTTACAGGTTTGCAGTTTATCATTGCATCTTTTTAGTGCTTTCATGTAATAGACCTTCAGCAGAATTACATTAAAACTCATACCGGTAACTAACACTTTATAAATAATGTGTTTCTGCATCCATTAATGTATTACGAAAAAGTGAACGAGTTTAACCTTTAAATTATACATCATATATTATAATGCAAATTATGAAAAAAAGTTGCTTTGGAAACAGGTGTTCTGAGTTTGAAAATTTGACGAGCGAGTGTGGCTGAATATTACGTTATGGTGGCGACTATTTTGTAAGGTTCTTGTTTGTTTTATAAAATTTAAAGCCTGTTTAATCCTGGCACTTAAGACTTTGAATAATTAAGTTAAGTTTATTTGATATAAACTTCATGGAAAGTCAAACTCAAACTTTGTATTATTCATACACTTGAAATATGAATTTGATAAACAAATTACACCCTTAGAAGGTTTAGATAGCAATAGCGGGATCTGATGAAATAGACAGTTTAAAGGAGCATGTCTCAATGGACAAAATTACCTCCAACTGAAAGTATAAATCATTGTGTGCCAATGTTTAAATGGAATTTAGAAAGTACATTCAAACCATAGACTAGTAACCAGATTTTTTACCAAAAATCAAAATTGAACTAATATTTCACTTAAAACTAGAAGTTAGTTTGTTCATTCAGGTTTATCATCCGTAACCCTGTTTCAGGGTTACCCGTTTAACCAGAATCAACATAAATAACCGGAATAGACTCGGAATTTCTAAACAAGTTTTTCAGTTGTATTTTACTGTTTGTTCACCTAACCAGTTTTCCTGGACTATAATAGGCAAACCAGTACATTGGTACTCAATGTATTGCCCTACCGTAAGAGACTGACTAACTTCTACACATGTGGAGGAAAGTCCACATTGTTCAATCATGAATGTAGTCAAATTTTCATGGAAAAATTATAACCTGCTGCGATCAGGAATCAAACCTAGATTGCTTGGTTATGAATCCAGTAGACTAACTAATTGAAATCAGAAGTCGTTCCCCTAAATATTTGAATGGCAGAATTAGTTAATTACCTTATCTGGGGCATAGCTGATGGGATCTTGGGACATCTTCACTTGTAGATCACACTGCTGGTAGTTATTTATAGAATCGTGGTCGTCAAGGGAGAAACTGACTTCTTTCTTCTTTTTGTTGCCGTCGGGTCCGGACATCACATAATCTGTACTAGATTCACCCGTGTTGTTCATAATGTACACTGAAGGTTTGTTCGAAAAATTGTCAATTTCTGCAGGTTTCATATTTCCTGCAAAATTCTTACGCCTGTCTATCGTGCGTAACAAGAAAATAGTTCCAATAATAAGTGCAGAAAGAAGAACAGTCACCACGACAACCACAACAACAATAACAACAAATTTACTATTCTCGCTCGAAACTTCCTCATAAGTAGCATTAGTATAGATGATATCAAGAATAAGTTTATTAGAAGACGATAAACTAATAAATCCTCTATCTTGTACTCGGATTTCTAGAGCGATTGAAATATCTTGGTCAATAATGATGCTATTGTCTGCGATAGTTACGATACCCCTGGCACTGTCGATCTTAAATAGTCCAAGTTCATTTCCTTTCATTATGCTATATGAGAGGGAACCATTTTCCCCGGCGTCCACATCATGAGCTTTTACATGTGTCACGATTTCCCCAAGGTTGCTGGGATAAAACATAGATACTGTATGATTGTTTTTGGTCGGAAATGTAATATTTGGGTGATTATCATTAACATCGTTAACCACAATAGTGACCATTACGGTACTAGATAATGGTGGGCTGCCTTGATCTGTTACAGTCACTTCAAACGTATAACGACTTTTCTCCTCGCGATCTAACGCACGATTTGATTGGATAATTCCATCAGCAAACACAGTAAAGGGTAGTCTCTGTGTGATGTAACGTGGCGAAAGGGTAAATGTGAAAATTCCATTGGCACCAATGTCGAAATCTGTTGCCGAAAATTTACCAACTGTCGTGCCTGAGTTCAAATTCTCCAAAATCTCGAAAGCGAAAGTGTCCTGACCAAACATTGGAGGATTATCGTTAATATCATCAATAGAGAGAGTAACTGTGGCTGTTCCAGTCAAAGGAATCGCTCCTGAATCAATCGCTAACACTTCAAACACGATAATCGGGGTAAGTTCACGATCGAAAAACGGCTTCACAGAAATCACTCCAGTTACCCAGTTCACAGCAATTTTGTCCTGATTTCGAATTTCATAATGGATCCTGGAATTATTTCCAATGTCTTTATCACTGGCAGAGACTTGTAGAATGATCTGGTCCTCTGTAGTATGCTCAGCAATACTTGCCATGTAGCTTTGACGATCAAACACAGGTTTATTGTCATTATAGTCTGTGACACGAACCAGGAAGCTAACAGATGAGCTGAGTGGAGGTACGCCCTGATCGGCACAAATTACAGTCACATTGTGTAGATCTATCACTTCACGATTCAGCGTATTACTAACAACAATCTTAAAAGCGTCTTCCTCTTGTAACTTAACCACACTGAAATAGTTATTTGAAACAAAGCATGAAACTCTTCCATTATCTCCAGTGTCGGTATCGTCCACGGTAACGTGGGCAACAAATGAACCATTCTTAGAATTCTCGGACACATTGACAAATCCAATATTTCCGGGTGACAATAAACTGAGGGTAACTTTCGGTGGATTGTTTCCAGTGTCTGTAATGTAGATATATACCCAAACTTGTGATACATGAGGTTGTTCACCGCTATCGACAGCTTCCACTATGAAACCATAGTAAAAATCTGGTTGGAATGCCAACTTTTCCATTGCAACCTTGATTTCACCAGTTATACTATTAATAGAAAAATCACTTAGAATTTGTGAATATCGGTCACTAATCCTGTATGAAATTTGTCCATTCACACCAGAGTCTAAATCTGTCGCGTTTACTCGAAGTACATTTGAACCGAACACGGTTCCTTCTTCCACTGATACATTATAGTTCAGCTGATCAAACTTAGGTTTGTTATCATTAATGTCTGTAACGATCACATCCACGACAAGTACTCCACTTTTCGGCGGGCTTCCACCATCCACAGCTACAATCCTTAGTTGGTAGGTATCTTCATTTTCCCTGTCTAGTGTTTGTTTCACGACGATTTCAACATTAACCGTTCCATCCAACTGAGTCTCACTAACGAGATCGAACACATTACTTGCTGGACTTATAGCGTAACCTTGAATACCATTTGAATCACCTGTATCGCGATCTTTAGCACTCGCTATACCATATTTCGAATTCACTGATGCGCTTTCAGAAATTTTCAGTTCAATCCTTTCTTGGGTAAACATGGGTGCGTTGTCGTTGATATCATCTATGATGACCTTGACCTCAATTGTCTGAAAAAATTGACCGGTCGTTTTGGCGGCAACTTTGAAATCTAGCTCACAAACTGGGTCACTGGTAACGGGGAGGTAGTCTGAACACACGGATTCACGATCGATATTAACCATAGTGAATAAGTTTCCATTGATATCGTCCAGACTGAAATATTGTTGTGCTGATAAGAAACTATAACGTAAACTGTCCATTTCTTCAGCAGGTACGTTGAGTGAAACAGTCGAAACACTTCCTATCAGGATCGGAGTTCCACTTTCTTCTACAGTTCTCAAGGTCAGGGATTTACTCAAGGAGGGCGTTGATTCCTGACATAAGGTGAAGGTCGCTAATGTCAAGGTCACAAGAATAATGAAGGTGACTAAGGTTTCCATGGTGACGTAGGTATCTTCTCACAATCTCATAATGTCAACCTGAAAATATAAATTATTCATATTTAATTATTTTGAGAAAAAATTACTAGCTGATAACAAGAATATATGAATCTTACAGGTGCTGTTATGATACAAATCTACTTATACATTACATTCATGATTTTCTTCACGTACAATGAACAGAAACTATAATCTTATAGTTTTAACGCATTTTATTAATTATAGTTAATTTTTGAAAAGAATAAATTATTTCATTGTCTTTTCCTTATAATACTGACTGACATCAACTTGCTATATTTTAGATTTTTCTACTACAAATTTCCATATTCATGTACTTCATTTAAACACATTTCATGATTTGATAAATTATTCTCTAAAGACTGACAGGGAAACTTAAAGTCACATGTATGCGTGTCTATAATTCATGATTAAACATTGTCAATTTTTATCAGATATCTAAACATTATTGAAATATTGAAGAATTTATGAATATCCTTCATGAAACTGTAAACAGACTTGAAGACAGTGAAAGTGCTGTAAGGCTTGTGTACATAATAACCACATATTTAAGCCACATATAGATTCAAGATGTTTGCCGAGATTTCCTCAATTTGCTGTAGGACACTTTGATACAACTATTTATTAGAGTGAAGAGCTACGCAAATAAAATCATGTAAAGCTAAAGGATTTATTCCTCAATTTATTTTCATCAGCAATATTGTAGACAACCGAAAAATTTCTAATCATAGCTGGGAAACTTTAACGTCTATTGTGGCTTTACCAAAGAGTCTTCGATAATACAGAATTAATCCAATCAGGGTGTTCGATTGACACAAACTGTGCATAAATCTCATGTGTCGCCCCCTGGTGATCAGTGAACATAAAAATCAATAAAGTCAAAGCCTTTGTTTTTACTTTCCTTATTTTATCTCTTTCCTTTTTATTCAATTTATAAACATTGGTATAAAACGTGACTGGAGACTCATGTGGTAAATGAAAAGTTATCTAAATATGATGTTGGCTGAGCTCTTTTCTAACAAGACGGGAGAAAAATGTGTAAAACCGAAAACTGCACGAGCCTTCGAACAAAAGATGCATTTACTCAGGTGTATGAACAAGCGGAAATTATTTCTCTGTGACTATTGTTTAGAAAATTGAAATTCATTCAAAATATTGCAGATACAGAAAATTAAAACTGGCAATTTCCTGTGAAAGTCGAGAATTAGTTTTTCAAAAAAATGCAAAAAAGGCAATTGCACAGAAATTGAATATAATAGGTAAAATGGAAATTATTAAAAATATCAGATACAGAAAATTAAAAAACTAGCAATTTTCCAATAATAATTGAGAGTTAGTATTTCAAGAAAATGCAAAAAAGGTAATTTTACAGAAAAAAAAGTAATTTTACAGAAAAAAGTAATTAATAAAAAAAAGGAATTAATAAAAAAAAGGAATTTTTACAGAACATAGATAAAATAAGATAAAATTCTTACACAAATTAGAAATATTCCACAAGTATCACACTATCACATCAAAGTAACAGGCACAGTATAATTAGATTTTGGTTAGGTAGGATGTATCTCTGTCATATAATACTATAAAGATTATAAGATAAACTCAAGATATTTATAATATCCCCGTCATATTGCTATAAAAACACTGCAGCAGTGAGGGGGGGACCCTAAGTGTCATATATTAATTTCCAATTAACACTTTAATCCGAGAATCCAGCCACTGACCATCAATGAAGACCCTTCCGGTGTCACTTTTATTGAAAATTATGTATATAAAACAATAAAAATTGTATACTTTGACACTTTGGCATTATTAACAAGCCAGGTGTAATTTAAACAAATAGGGGCCACTAAGGGCCACAGAATACCTTAAATATATGGGTGACATATTTAATCCCTTATAAAAACAGCAATTTAAATAAGATAGGACTGGTGAGGTAGGGTTCTTCTCTTGGTTAAAGTAGCACCTACTCAAGTTAAGTTTATTTTTATAACTTAAAGTATTATCTGATAAAATCAAAATCTTTAAAGGATGTAAAATGTTGCATAGAAACCCTACAAGAATAAAGCCATAATTTCTTATAATTATTATAAACACAAAATATGTGTAAAATGATAGGCAATAAAAATTAAACAGAGAAATGAATCCATTTCAACACCATTTATAATTATGCTTTTTTGGTATTTTAAGGAAAAAACCACGATATTATAAATAAAAATGTTTAGTAATTTATCAATATGTGTCTTTTTGTGCTAATTTTGAACAAAAACCTAGCATTATAATGACATTAAAATGGGGTGCTAAATTTCCATAAACTTAAAACAAATTATATAATTTTTTTTCCAATTTACATGTTTTATGCATTTGTTTCATTTGTATGTTTAATATAGTTTTGGAAAATGTTAATACTAATAATAAGTCATTAAAAACATAATTTCTTAGCGATGATCGAATACAAACTCATTTTTCTTCACTAAAAAGATAAAAAGAAGTATAATTCATTATAAATGGAGTTTAACATCAAAGAATATTTTGAATACATGTGCTGAGTATACTAATTTATAATAAAATATGATGGGAGAAATTTACATGAAAAATGTTTATTGCGTAATACTTATTTAAATGACTCAGAAATGATGTTACTTGTATGTATTCAACACGATATTCAGGGTTGTACAAAGGAAACTCACTTTATAAGTTAGTATTAAAACTAAGTCAGAAAATACAGAAAATACTGAACATTTTTCAGCTACAAAGACATTTTAATGTCAGAATTTTATAGAATTATTGGGTCAGCACTGAATGACGTTTTAACCATAATATTTCATGTAGTAAATTCTTAAAAGCAAAAATTTGTATATAATAGCACACTTTTCAAATGCAATTATATATATCTGTGCAATAAATGAATAAATATGCAAGAAAGTAACATAATAGCAGATATCATATTTTGTAACTCAGACACTCAGTGTCCTAATAAGAACTTAGATGGACCCAATGTTGTTTTACAATCTGTCAGATCAAATGAATGTTGAAATTACGTAACATTCATCAAGTATCAATGCTTATAATAAATCTTCTTTAAAATATTATTCTGCACATCACAAAAAAGGTAAAATTGATATCCATCACATTTGAAAACCATAAGGTGTAAAATTGCACACAAAAAAAACATCCAAAAAAAACCACAGTCAGTAAAAATACCTTAACCAATGATGACACTAGTCTGTCTGTCATTCCTAGTTTCAGTACAAACTCTTCTCAAGAGCAAAAACCTCTATATAGCAACATCTTCAAAACTTCCCAACTGTCAATTCAATAAGTTAAGTATAAATGAGGGAACTTAGATCCCATTCGAAACAACAGCAGGGGAATACAAACAATAGCAGGGGAATACAAACAATAGCAGGGGAATACAAACAATAGCAGGGGAATACAAACAATAGCAGGGGAATACAAACAATAGCAGGGGAATACAGTTAACTGATTTAACCCAGTTAAACCTAAATTAAAACATAGTTTACCTGACGGATAAGCTTATGTTTATAAATATTCTCATTTGACTTCGAACAGACTGTAAGCCAATGATATTCTACTATAGTCTTAACCTTTGTTGAGCAAGTCAACAATAATTGCAACTCAAATCCCAAGGGATGTTTTAATTTCCATACCAATCGAGGTTGAACTGTATATCATATTTAGAAAACCAATCAGACGAAGATCTCGAATTATTCTTCTACAATATTTCTTCGATTCCATAATTGGAAAACGATCGGAAACATTAAAACTATTCAAATGAAGCAGAAAATGAGGATGGACTCTGATATTTATGTTATTTTTTTCGCTAATGAGGCTTGCATGCTGAGGTAATATAATTTACATGACAATATGTTCAGCTCATCTCTTCATCTAGTCTACAGCAGGAAATTAGAACAAAATTCATGCTTCATTAACATGAAATTGACACTGAAAAAAACTGATTATTTTTATGCCAATTTTAACATTGCATGTTCATGCAGGTTTAACATACTCGCTTGTTAGGTAATACTATCCAAATATTTACAAATTTGTAGCACTTTAGTTAGTTAAGCCTGTATACTGGTAAATATAATGAAAGTTCTTCCCCTCACCTTAAATTATACAGGTACTCCAAATTAAAAATGAATTTTTCCACTTAAAAACTTACACATTTTAGTACTGTAACATTATATTAAAGTCCTTTAATTTTACCAATTAAGCTATTCTACAGTAACACTGTCATGTACTAAAACTGTTATTTTTGATACAACATGTATGCAAAATATTTATGTACAAATTAATCCATAGAAATGGTATCAACACGAACACGAAATTCATCAAATAGTAATTTTAGCACCAATATATGAGTTTGGAGTACACAGCCCCATATTAGGAAATACTGATTACAAAAGATCTTGATTTATGGTTATCTTTAACAATGTTATAAGACCACAATCATTGTCTTGATGACATTTGAGCAGAGATTATCTAAAACACAGAACAAAACAGTCTTTATAATGCCAAAATACAGATAGAAGATAATCATACAATTTATCATAGATCTTGGTCGGATAACCGTCACAATCTTGAACGATAAAATGTAACAATAATCAGTCGTGTTCCTGCTTAACCAAACGGTGATCATATCAAATGTGACGAAAACATTGTCGGATTTACCATAAGAAAATGATGGACCGTAAAACAGACATACTCATTGTATTTTTTCCTGCTAATAGTTTCATCTCATTAATTAGTCATACTTTTAGCAGGTGCTAATAAGGTCTTGGACAGTCAGTTTGAATTTGACTGACTCATAAAATGACCATAAAAAAGGTAAATTGAATTTTGATTGACTTAAACGTCAAATATTCAACATTTAAGATTTGGAAGTCACACACATCCTATTTTTCCCCAATCCTAACTTTCCACCTCACTGGCTTTATATTTATACGCTTATGAAATTAAAAAAACTCACTTGTCATAACTCGGTTGATGAATATTATGATATTTAATGGCTATATAACAACATAATTAGTCCTAATTTTAAACAACCTCATCATTATGCAGTTTAAAAGAAATTTGTCAACTCATAATCTTTAATCTTTAAAAAGTTTTTCTTAAATCTTAAAGCGTTAGAGTAATCTGGACCTTAAGTGTTAAATTTCTAACGCAAAATTTTACCAAATCGAGAACTTAAAAATTCTGTTTTACGAAAATAAAAATGCAGTAAAAAATCTGAAAACAGCTTTTACATTAAAATAAAAATTATTTAAGTGATAGATCTAATACAGTAAGAAGTTATTATTTATACTGAAATAATAATGTTTGTACATTAATCCGGCATTGCCGCAGCCTGCCTAACAAGGCTAAGATGATAAAATACATACTTTACAAGGTAACGTAAAACCTGCACATAAAACATGGAGAACTGTAAGTATATGACCATAAAATAGTCATTTCACGCAAGATGATAGGGTTAATTTTACCCACAATCCATCCCCACAAAGTCTACTTAGCGATAATCTATAGACCTCATCTTATACAAAATATTTTAATTTCAACTTGGTAACATGTTACACTCAATTAGAAGTGCAGAAAATTTAGGGTATTTTACCAGGTTTTATTTAACATCATAAACAATGAATTTCAATCATACATTATACGGTACAGTAACCATTTCTCATTTGATTCATTAATAAACATTAAAATTTCGAAAAACTGATTCAACATAAACAAGAGGGTCCAAAGGGCCCTGGGTCGCTCACCTGTTTGGCCTAGTGACCTAGATTTTGGCCCAAATGACACAGTATCTAACTTGACCTAGATTTTATAGAGATAAACATTGTGACCAAGTTTCATAAAGATAGAGTCAAAATTGTGACCTCTAGTGTGTTCACAAGATTTTTCAATGATTTGGCCTCGTGACCTAGTTTTTGACCCCAGATGACCCAATATCGAACTTGACCTAAATTTTATAACGATGATCATTGTGATCAAGTTTCATAAAGATAAGGTCAAAATTGTGACCTCTAGTGTGTTCACAAGCTTTTTCAATGATTTGGCCTCGTGACCTAGTTTTTGACTCCGGATGACCCAATATCGAACTTGACCAAAATTTTTTAGTGATGATCAGTGTGATCAAGTTTCATAAAGATTAGGCTCAAATTGTGACCTCTAGTGTGTTCACAAGCTTTTTCAATGATTTGGCCTTCAAAGGCTTGTGACCTAGTTTTTGACCCCAGATGACCCAATATCGAACTTGACCTAGATTTTATGGAGATGATCATTGTGATCAAGTTTCATAAAGATTAGGCTCAAATTGTGACCTCTAATGTGTTCACAAGGTTTTTCAATGATTTGGCCTAGTGACCTAGTTTTTGACCCCAGATGACCCAATATCGAACTTGACCTAGATTTTACAGAGATGATCATTGTGATCAAGTTTCATAAAGATTAGGCTCAAATTGTGACCTCTAATGTGTTCACAAGGTTTTCCTTTGATTTGACCTAGTGACCTAGTTTTTGACCCAAGATGACCCAATATCGAACTTGACCTAGATTTTGTTAAGATGATCATTGTGACCAAGTTTCATAAAGATTAGGCCAAAATTGTGACCGCTAGAGAGGACACAACCCAATTGTTGACGGACGGACGGACGGACGACGGACGAAGAGTGATCACAAAAGCTCACTCTGTCACTTTGTGACAGGTGAGCTAAAAAGTTATGAATATGAAATTTTAAAAAAAATGAGATTTTGTTGTAGCAGATGATAATCAGATGAGGAATATTAATCATAGCCCATCATCATTTGTCACCATTCTGTATAAGTTTCTTCAGTTAATCTTCATTATCCGCTGCAAACTTCCCAACTGTGACCAGGCACATCATCATTCATAAATGCTATCAAATTTATCCATCAAAACACTATATTCAAAATCTTGTTATTTTTAATAAGTTACGTAGACGATAAAAGACGCTATTCAGAACCGATCTTAGTACAGTAACATGATGCTATTTTAATCCCGCCATTATACAGTGCGTAATTCAGCGTATACAAATCCAAGTTAATATCGCTAGTGCAATATCACAATTTGTAATTTACATTAACAAAGCATTCCCGCTAAGAAGTCTCCGTTACCGCTCTTACAAAGCATAAAAAGCCTTAACAGGGATCTACACTCGTTGAATACTAATTAAAAAGTATCAAAGTGTAGAATGGTATAATATACTCAACATAAACGTCAATAAACACATTATACACCATACTGGATGTTCTACATGTAAACAACATGTTTATACACAGTCACTGTCGAGATCGTCAAGGCAAACTTAAGAAAAGCATACACATATTATGCTATTATCAATATATCAATATGTCAATTTTATTGAAATTCATATATGCGAGGGCTGCAGTGCCTATTCCTTCTTCATCTTCTTCTACCAGTCCTGAACTTGATCCCACTCTGGGGCATTGTCGTTCAAAACTGGGTGCCGAAGATTGTTGTTGGCTGCTACAACCCCGGGAGAGTCTTCCCAGGGAGACACAAGTGTAGGTTATCATAGGTAAGCCCATATGACCTGGGGAAGTTAAAGTATCAAAGGGTGACACAGTATTACTGGATTTGGAAAACACGTCGGGATCCATTACTGAGAATTACAAAACTAAGAACTCTTGTTTCTTTAAGTCTGTCATTATTGCCATGTAGATAAATGAGTTTTGAAGCATAGGTAAAGTATACCAAATGGATGAACATTTACGTAAAAAGCTTTCCAGTTGTCTTCACCAAATACAAAAAAAAAACACCATAAATCTACCATTGAGCAGGCAAGCACAAAAAAAAACGAAAGCAACATTCAAGCACAAAAACAACCGAAAGCAACATTCAAGCACAAAAATAACCGAAAGCAACATTAGAGCACAAAAATTACCGAAAGCAACATTCAAGCACAAAAATAACCGAAAGCAACATTCGAGCACAAAAACAACCGAAAGCAACATTCAAGCACAAAAATAACCGAAAGCAACATATTCAGTAACAGCTGTGTCAGTTGTACTCACTATGTACCAGAGAGAGTTTGAAACTAATGGTAAACAACCTTCATTATAATGTGACAGCAGTTAAAAGCTGTTAAAAGCTTTTCTGTACCAACAGTACATCCATCATGGTACAACACTACATGTACACAACTAAAGTTCAAAACCACCGATATATTCCAACATAACTTTTTTTTTCCTAGGCTTGCAAAGGGTACGAAATAATTAAAGCTGGCTGAACATTGCCTTACGTAGTTTACATTAATTATACATAGTTCTGCCATTTTCGAAATCAGCTTAAAGTATGATATGATATATTGGCTTAATTGGATTGATCAATTAAATATAACAATCCCAATAAGAGATATAGGTTCTAGGCAGTATTATGTTTCATATTTCAGCCCAAACATCCGATTGTACTTTTCTGCTTCAAACAATAACATATAATTGACAAAGCAGGCACACAAGGCATAACAGTCAGTAAGTAAGTATGGCACACAGGTATCTGTATCATTGATAAAGAGTAAATGAAACAAAAAATGTTTTTTTGCTCAAATTTATATAAAATTTTTTATCAATGGTACATTTACCTGTGAGCTGGCAGAGCACAAATTCAAATTAAATTGTATTGGTGGGAAACTGTGGTCTACAGATGTAGCGTCAGAGCTGAAGGAGCAAGAGGTTCCTGGCTTTGATCCCTGTGAGTGCAATAAATGCAGTGCAATAAATTCAGTGCAATACATGCAGTGCAATAAATGTAGTTCAATACATGTAGTACAATAAATTCAGTGCAATAAATGCTGTGCTCAGTTTCTGTGAGCAAGAAATACCCCTTTTTAATCCATTTAAGTTATCTTTATAGCTGAATCTTTCATTATCTTTTATATAATAAAATATTCTAATGATAAGTGTTATATAATATATTTATGTTTTTTCTATTCCTTAGATAAATGCTTCACGTCTTTTCTTTCAGATATAGAACATTAGAAAATTTTCCAAGCGGCCTTAGATTAAGATAAAGGATATGAAAGCAGGGCTACATATCCATCTATCATGTAAACCACTGCTATTGTTATAAATGACAGTTTTAACTTGAAATTAAATTTCCATTTTGTATAATACCGAGATTAATAAATCTAAAAGTTGGACAAGCGTAGGCATTTAAGCGCGTCTATTCAACGCATCCTAACAATCAAGGCAGTGACGCCTGTCAACAACAAATATACATATGAATAAATATGTTCAAAATTTATGATCCAATTTCAAAAAACAGCGCAGAATGAAAACTCTGTTACGTTCATTTTGAACATTCATTATATGGTTTGACTATTACATAAAAAAACACTTATGACTAAAAGCTTCATCAGCAACCATAAGCTAATTGTCATAAGCACATGGACCAATTACTTTCACAAAATGTACATATAACTTCTTTATGTGTTTGAAAGGAATGAAAGAAACAGGACTGAAATACAAGGGATTAACTGCTCGAATCTGAACTGCAATTTTCAGTGGGCAAATCTGAACTTCAAATTTCAGTGTACGAAACTGAACTTTAATTTTTAGTGTCAAATCTGAACTGAAATTTTTTAGTGTGCAAATCTGAACGGAAATTTTTTGGTCCAAATCTGAACTTTAATTTTCAGTCCAAATCTGAACTTCAAATTTTGGTCCAAATCTGAACTTCTATTTCAGTTTGTCCGACTCTGAACTTCAATTTCAGTGCAAACTGCTATAAAATGTGATCACTTTAATAGTTTGAATAAATTTTGTGGCATTCGGTCCCCACCTGTATTACCATTTATGGTACACTCCCTTATTCAACTTTATGGATACATTGCTCCCACCTGGGGACCTAGGCTCTTGTTGATAAATAATAGGGGATTGATTTTTAAATTATACTCAATGGGCGTACCATACGAGTTGGTATCAATTTACAACCATTTATATTATGCTATTAATGTGTAATGTTCAATAAAAGTGCCAATAAAACTGCAAGCAAGCCACAAACTTATATGGAAATACTTGGTGTACATTTGACAAGAGGCGACATACATAATATGAAGCTCTAAAATTTTGTTTTGAATAGCATTATATTAAAACATACAATTTGGAATCCAAAACGGCCATTTATATATCTCCTTCGACAGAATGTTCAGAAATACAAGAAATGTCCATCAAAAAGCTAAAGTTAAATGCATGATGCCTACGGTGAAATGTTTTACCAAACTTAAATAGTATGTTTTAATACAAGTTATTATGTTTGAATCTTTATAGTTTCCTATAATAATTATATGAATCCATTATAATTGTATAACAAAATAATTAAATAAACACAAAATAACATGCTAACAAAATTAAAAAAATAAATTTTTTAAGTGTTTATATTATGAATATTTGCATGCATTTAAAATAGAAATGCTTAAAAATTAATTTACACAATTGCCTTACCATAAAACACATGTACCGTACCATCCGCAGTATTTGTAATTTCCAACACGTACGTATATAATTCTTATGTAACTATGAATCATATAAAACGATTTATTTTCATAAATAATTTTTCATTTCACAAATTAATCACCACACGTCCCTTCAGCTACAGCTCAAAACAAATCACAGTGAAATATAGTGTACCATCCACAAAAAACAAACTTAGATAATCTAGTATGTTGAGATACGAGTTCTTCAAAAAACTGTCATGGCTCTTCTACTATCAAAGGTGTAAACATATAGATTGTGCAGTTAAACAAATCCATTAGGGAAGATAATAAAATTATCACTGTTGTATACAGATTCCACATTAATTATCAATCTGGTATAATGTAGAGAATAAACTTTCACAAAAATCCTGTAAACTCTGACTACCTCATGACATCAATGTATTGTGTACTCACAAACCTGTGACAAGTTTCCTGCGATTTCATTGGTCGATTGTGTTACTGAAGACACTTTTAAACCAATCACAGCATATCCTCGTACACAACCGTAGTATTTCTTACAAAGTTAATGTCACCGTTACAAACTATATTAATTTGAAATTTTGATACACTAATGGTATTTACAACAAATATTGCCTTTGATCGCGAAGAGATTAGTACCCTAATTTAAAAATCTGTCGTTAAAGGAAGCTACTATTAATCGATAATGTAAATAATGTCAAATGATACTAGTGTAGCATTGAATTGGAAGTATAAAATTTATGAATAGCCATAACACAAATACAGAGATTACCATTCAATAGAATAGGGGTTCATATTTTATTAATAAACTATCAAAGCAAATTAAGTCTGACCGAGGTTCACAATTAACAGCGCGTCGTAGCCTTCGTCCTTAATTAATACACCTGAGGGCAATAAATGGTCAAATGTCTGGACAGTTGAGGAGGTTTTTTAACCAGTTTTTATTATATTGTCATTTTAAATTCATCACAAAAAACCCTGAAACATATCTAGAAAACACATTTAGATCAGGCTAATGTAAATTGCAAAAAAAACGTTATATTATCAAATAATTAAGCCACTTCAATTTAGGAGACAAATCTTCTAGAAAGACGTCACCCAGCTTAAATTAGTAGTCGGACAAGTATATCTGTCTCACTTCGGTTCACTTAATTGATGCCACAACAGTCACATCTAAATTGACAGATTGAAAAACTTCAGGTAGTCTTCAGTCGAGGGGCTATCACTTCGTTCTGAATGTAACTTTAATAGCCAAAACTAACACATCATAATTATAATCAGAGTGACAAACCCTTGAAATCTAATCAACTCTTCAAAATTATTAAACTATCATCCTAATGCTTACACAACTAATACACATACCAACTTCAGTCTGGGATTTATCTTTGACAACTTTTGCATACAACAAAGTGACAAGTTTGTTTGTATCAGAGTTTGTGAATCGAGGGCTGATCATAAATGTATACACAATCAACACAAAGATATGACAATTAAAGACGAAAACATTCGGCACTAGGAATATTCTGGTCAATAATGACTTTTTCACTGATTTAGACAACGCTGCTTAAAATGGAGATTCAGCAATATTGTGGCAGTCGATGATTTACTGATGAAGTAAATTCTATGAAATTTCAAATCAACGATGAAATGAAACGTTTAATGATAATGATAATTACATTGCTAGAAGTGGAACACCCCCTAGCAAAATGAATTGGCTTTTTTTCCCAGTTATTTGAAATTAAAACTCTGTCGAATTCTAAAAAGTCAGCTAAGACCTATGACAATTACACTAACAAATATGCAAATGAACCAGTGTTTCTGCTGAAGCTTAAGGACATATGCACTTAATATTCAAATCAGGTTTTAAATAACAATAGCAGAAGCATGATGTCTTTTTATGCAACTAATATTATAAAAAAAAATAGTAATCTGTCAGAAACAACATTTTTTGTGTAAAAATTAGTAATCTGTCAGATATTTTAATAGAACAAGATTCTTTCATAAATTTTTGCACATTTTATTCAAAGGTAAAATTTCCACGGAAGTAAACCAATGAGAAAAATGACACATATATTTGTAATTAGATACTTTGTTTGTGACATGATGTGGCTTTTCCTTTCTGAAGTAGAGTAACTCCCAGTTATATAAAGATTTATTGTCAATGTCCAGTGGCCATAATTCATCAGCAACACTGACCAAACATAGAATAATCACACACTGACCATAGTGAGGTAACACAACTTATTTCAACTTGACCTAGCAAGCTGATTGGCTTAAATTCTATTCATATACACAACATCCTTGTAAGGTATATAAAGATTGTTTACAACCATTTTCATCATAAGTTTTCCAGTACAATTTTGAAATAAAATGGTATAAAAATGTAAACAAAATTGAGCTCTACAGTTGTTTAAGAAAAAAACATTTGAACGTCATTACGTTTGTTACATTGGCAGCTGTGCCATTGGCCAATTTATAGACCGCCATCAGAACCAACCAATTAAAATGTTACAAGATTGCATGCTTTCAAAGTCTCCATAATGTTTAATAATATACTTATAACTAAAGAGGTCTTTGGACAATTTTCCCATTGATTACGCTGTCCAACTTGATACATGTATGCATGCAATTTTTTTGCATGTTGGTAAAGAAATTAAAATTAACGCTGCATTTACATTATTTCTTCCACCACAAAAAAGTTTAAGCCATTAATTTTCTCAATTACATATCAAATATTCCTGTTACAGAAAAGAAACCTAAATATGAAACAGAATCCCCGTATTGTATAAGATTTATAACAATATATCTGTTAAGTAAATATTCACAGGCAATTACCTGTTCCATGTATTTACTGAATGATAATATCCTCCGCAAACACATATATTTTATAAACACAAACATAACACAGGCTTGTAGCAATATTTTCACTACAGATTTAACAGGCTTCTAAATTGACTGTAGACTTAATAAAATTCTCTCTGTTGAGACAATCGAACAATGGAACGCCCGAACATCCCGGCAGGTGGTGAAAAGACAAACTGTTCACGAACAATAACGTGTGAGCACTCAGGGCGGGACTGAACCCTGGGATGCCATTGTCGTACTTGTCTTAAAATGTATCCATGTGATATCTCTGCACTAAATAATCACAAATATTAACGTTGAAACACAGTCAGATTTTGCCTCAAAATACACAGCTTTAAATATGACTGTATTTCAGGTGACTATACAAGGTTTTATTGAAGTAATCTTATATTTTAGCAGCAGAACTATAACTGATGACATGCTTTGATTGAAAAAATGTTTTAAATGTAAACTGCCAACAGTTTCAAGCCAAACCCTGGTAAGTTTCTGCAACTTCTTACGCTTTTATGATTCGGGGAAGTTTTATGTTGTCTTGACCCTGAGTTGTTTGGGATAGGAATAAGTTTACGTTCTTGCAAGGAAAACAAATTTAGGAACTCTTAGGTTAGCGGTACAATTAACATTCTGGAAAAATAATAAGCATAGAAATATAAGCAATTTAACGTGAAGAACGAGTTTTGAAAGTGAATTTATAAACACCGTGTCAAATTAATACACTTCGAGAATGGAAGATTATGTACTGCACATTAATAGTTGTATGTTTTGTAAATGAACTGCTAAATTATACCTGCCAGTCTATCACATATATCAAATTTTTAATAAGGCTTCGATTGTTCGACCCTAAAATATTAATTGCATGCATGTACTTAGGTTGAGAGTACCGAGTAAATAGAACACACAATATGTCGCACAGGAGAGAGATTTTGGACCAACGTTAAAGTCCACTCGAATTTCGTGGGCGTCTCAAATAAAATGCAAGAAGGTGAATAATGATTCTCAATTTTCAAACAACAAATTGTAGATAATATCGCCAATAATACTTAGAGGGTTGGATTTCTAATAATCGTACCCACAACTAACAATACTTCAATGAAAACTTGTCAACATTTCATTAAAAACTTAAAAATTTATTCATTGATTTTTACAAAGAAAACTTTTAACCGTACAATAAGCTTTTCAATAAAGTCCCTTTTTATTGACTTCCCCAAGTATGTGTTTGTACCACAGTTGACTGATACGACAAAATCTTACGTTACATCCAGTGCAAGTGGACTTTTTTTCTTTTAAGACTTTTATTAAAGTAAACTACTTGAAGCAACAAAACATTCAAACACATTCGTCAACACTGCAAATATTTATTACTCCTGGTCATGATAAAAAATATTACTATCATACACCAGTGCCACATCTGATGAAATTTAATATTAATATTAGATTTATATTATTTGAATGATCAAAATACTTTTCTAATAAATACCGCAAAAAAATCAAACTATTACAAATAGTAAGTTATGGAGAAACCTATGTTTGATCATAGTGCTGCCAACAGACTTAAAAAATCAACCTTCAAACTATTTATGTTCTTACATATTCAGACAGCAGTCTACCTATTTCTTGAACAAGTTGCAGACCAATGTTGAAAAAGACTTGGCACAATGTACAATGTAGTAATTCCTGTATTACAACGAGGTTACCTAATGATGAGAGAGTTTTAATCCAACACCATAATATCATTGATTTCATGCAATCTGTCCCGAGTTACCATAGCAACAGCTTTTAAAGCATAGAATCACAAAATACTTGTAAAAGGTGCTGAATACGATGATGTAGCCAAACCACAGGTAACTGTATCATTGAAAACGTAAAAAGCAAAATGAAAAATTGTTTTTTTGAAAATTTATACTTTTCTTTATATTTTACACAAAAAAAATCTTTTTCAAATTGCCTTTATCAATGATACAGTTATCTGTGAGCCGAGCTAGTATTAAAAATCTGTAAACCAGACTAAAACTATCACAAGATACCGGGTATTGATAATATTGAAACTCAGAAACGCAGCGATCAGAAAATGCAATGATGGTATGCATGATACTGTGACTGCTGGAACAATAGGGAGCAGAAAGCAAGAGGAAACCAACAGACCCCTAATTCAAGGTCAGGAAATAGTACACTACAGCAAGAGAGCACAGCCCTTCATGATAACAAAAGACATAAGTTGGACAAACAGTTGCTGCAACTTATACTGATGCCGCCTTCAGATAATGGTTTAGGCCGGCATTATTCTACACTATCTTCTCCATCTTTATGCATTATGTCGTGAAATTAAACACATCTTCAAATGGACAAACGAGATGATTTCGGGGTATCGTGTATAAAAGTAAAGAGGACAGGGTGAAAACTATACCACAAAATTGCTGGCAATGTAGTCATTTGTCACGATAATGCGTGACCTATCTTCGACTATTCATCCGCTATATATGACTATTAATCCAATAAAAATACCCAGTTCAAGACATCAGACCATGTTATAATTTGTGACAATTTCAACTTTTTGTATCATTTCTAGTTAATTCGCATGTATATTAAGGCTTGTAAGGGGAAAAAATTATGTTATATAAACTGACACAGGATGACATAGAAGTAATAGTTGAAAAGGCAATAGATAACATTGTGTAAATATTAGAACTTTCTTAAAAAAAGACTTATAATTATATAACATCTAGCAGCACAAATTAATTACAAGAAAAATTGTTGTAAATATCAGGAATTGAAAAATGGAATAGCATTAAGAACAGTTAACAAAATTAACAAGCTTAATAGTAAATGTTGCCTAATAAATTTGCACTGGCATTAATTAAAATGAAGAAAGTACAGTTTTGACAGATAATTTTTGGATTTTAACCAATATCTAATTCTATATCAATTTCTATTTTATGAGATATAGCTAAGGATATCTTTGGTGCCAATACAATTATATCAACTGATAAAAATTACCTCCCTTTAACAAATGAAGTAGAATCAATAGAATCATGCTTACTAGTTCCAGATAAATGTCCCAGCACAATACCCTAATTGAATGCCGTGGCTCAGAATATTTTCACACTGGTCTTTCTCCCTGGTACCAAGACCTATATACTTTAATATGTACAAAGACCAAACTCAATGTTGAAGACCAGTTTCCCATCTGGTCCCATTTAGTTCTGCAAATCCCTTTATCAACTAATATGACACCTTCTAATCTCCCCTTATCTACTATAATCCCTTAAAGACAACCAGGGACAAATCTCTTGTATCAACTAATAACAAATTAAGGGATGAAACCCAATTTAAGTCTGAGCAAACAATAGTTAAAGCTGCTTGAGATGTAAGATAGATCAAAGTACACAGTCTTTGTTTCCATATCGCTGGCTTAGAACAAAAAGGTCGTAACTACCAAATCGATATATTGAGAAAACTGTCTGTAATTTACTCTTTACTTATGGGAAAACATGTTTTTAAAGCTTCATTTTGGTCAACTTGACAATTTCAGATTTTCATGAAAATATGCTCATAAGAAGCGCCTTGTGAAGCAGATTTCAAATATGTATGAGTCTTATAACATCGTAAGAGGTAGTTAAGACCTTCTGGTTCTAAGCCATCAATATATTGCTCTTCAAAATTGGAGGAAGAATAAAATATCCATCTATCTACTCAGATAAATTACAAGACTTTAAGCTGATAGAAAGTAATGAAATATTTTACACTTACATAGATTTCTAACAGAAGTCCATGAGATAGGTATCCAGTATTTATGTCCGAGAAAAATATGTGTTATTATTATTTATCCTGTATTTTTGTCACATATGTGTATGCTGCATAATGCGGTTGTGGGAAGGACATATTCAGAGACCAACTTTTAGTCTTATATCCAGGGAACACAATATTTATATTTTCATATTTAACTGAACTTTGTTTTTGAAAACTATGCCACCCAAACTGACTCTGATTTTTTTCTATTGTTGAATTATTATTTCAATCAGTGCCCAAGCTTTTTTATGCAATTAAACACAACATTTTATGCAATTAGATTTGACAATACAAAGGTAAACTACCTATCATATTGTTTGTTCTTTTATTACGATTTTCTGATTTGTCACAAACAATCAATCTATATATCCAAACAATCTGTCAAGTTACCAACACATCACAAACCCTTGGGATGACCTGACAGAAATTTGTTACCTTGTGATCAACACAGTGGATAGCTAGACTCTAGTCTACATCACCAGAGCCAGTTATAATGCACAAAATAATGATATTCTTAATGTACAGTAACTGATCAATTTACCATAAATATCATTATAAACCCACTTTTATGAAATCAGAAATAAAAATGGATTTTTTTTTACGAAAATTGAAAATTTTATATCACAAAAAATTGTTAAAATGAAGAAATATTTATTATTATTATGAAATGCAGGTTAATAAAATTAAACTAATTTAGGGCACAAACCCTTTTTTTTATTTCTAAAATTTTCATCAAATGTCCAAATATCGCAAAGACGCAGGTATTTGTCATATATTTATTAGGTTATTTACGGCAGTAATAAAAATTCTTCCACAAGTTTTTAAAGACCTGCTGAGTTTTAATAATGTCACCATCATTATGCTTGACAAGTGCAACAATACCTTGACAATGGCAGCTCTCCTTGACTGCTGATTACAGGATTATCAGTTAACATAACCCAACAGTAAAATGTCAAAACAGATTTACAATGAAATGCTGAAGAAAAAAACAAGATTAGTTCAGTAAACGCTTAAATTAATCTAAGATCGAGTATTAAAGAAATTGGCATTCCGAAAATAAAATGATGAAATGCTGTTATGAATTTAAGCGTTACACAATTGAGACAGGAAGTGGCTTAAACTTGTGGGGTCTCGGAAAAAAATCATAAACTGTGATACTTCATAGCATAACGAAATATGGTTCAAGTTACTGAAATATTGTAATTAAATCTGCAAAAAAAAAGAATACTTTACCTATATTTTACAACCTCTTAGTCATAGACATACATGTATGTATGAAATTTAATCAATAAAAAACAAAGAAACAGACACTGTCGGTGCAGCTGGTAACATATACATATTAGCGTCTACAAATGAATATCTATAACCGTATACTTCTCATCATTGAAATATAAGTACAATTCTCCTATCATACGCATTGTACAAAGAAATTAATTAATTTTAGCACTAAGTAGGACCTGCAACTCCAAATAATTTTTTCATTTCTCGAAACAAAGAAAATATCTCTACTCTTACTTTGTCATAGCAATGCGCCTGTCATATGGTAGTATTTATAATACCTTCTACTAGATTAAAACAAACTCATAATAGCTTACCTTAATTAACAAAAATACATCATCAGCAGCAGCATTATCAAGAAAAATCCAAATTGAATAAGTTCAACTGTTTGTGCTCATAGAAAAACAACATTAATAATTCCATACACAATATGAAAGACGTCTAGAATCAATATCACAATATTTCCATGTAAGTCAATTCATTAGCACAATGGTGCCAAAGTTATATTATACAATAAAAGGTCACTTTATAACAATAACAAAACTATGACATTTCAATAAGATTAATTTATATTGAATGTTTCCAACTACAGGGTGCGCTGATCCCTGCTGACTGCTCCTTGTCCCCATGTCCCCAGTTATTGCAGCCCCTTACATACCAAACATTTTCTATACTGGTATCTGATTCGATGTAATACAAAATTGTTTAAAATTACTCAATTTCGCACAATGTTACAGCAATCTCGCCCCAATTTTCTGGGTATTCATAATAAGCCTATAATTTTGTACCTCTTTCAAAGAGAGCTTCAGAGCAGATATGTATCAGTGCCGAGCACGACACCTGGATACAATAAACCTTCACACCATCTTCCCGCCCTATTGTCATAGCAACCTTATTTGTGACTTACAGGCTTAACGCTTTTCATGTAGACATGAAAGGGGAGATCTCATCTTAAAGCGTAAAGCTAACACCATTTGTTATCTATGTTTTTTATCTTTCCAATTATCTCTATATATTTTAATTAACATATAAATTGCAATTCCATTATCAATTACGGAGACATCTTTAGCATAATTTACCTTATAAGGGAATACAAAAACTCTTTAATATAAAATTTGAAAGGTTATTTATGTGAAACTCTACACAATGGGTACCGGTAGTTGTATATTACAAAATAGAATAGAATTATAGAATAGCAAAAATGTATATGAATAACTAAGGAAATATTAATAATTTATGCATTCATTATAAATGTCAAGACTGTGGAAAAGAATAGACTTGACAGAAAGTGAAATAAAGTGAGTCGATAACAAGTGAATTAATTCACCATTTATGTATGGTATCTTCATGTAATATGAAATTTCTACAGCCCTTAATTACTTTCCTACTCCAAAGTAGCTCCAGTTTCCAGCAATAAAGCATGCTTAAAGTGGCATACTTGAAGGTTAAGTTTTTGCTAAATCAGCAATATCTAGAACATTTCGCTGACTTAAAATGAGAAGGTTGTAAGTACAAAATCAATATTTTAAGAAAACAAAAAAAAACTGTCAGAAAATTACTCTTCATGTATAGTAAAAGGAGCTGTTTTAACTTAATTTTGGTCAACATTACAAGTTCCAATTTTCATGAAAATAGGCTCATTAGAAGCGCCATATGAAGCTGATTTTAAATTATGCATAAGTCTTAAAAGGTTGTAAGTAGTAGTTACGACCTTCTCATTCTAAGCCAACAGTATAGATAACAAGAGCTTTTATCAAAAAAAAAAATTGTAGGCTGCGACCTATACAGCTGATATCTGAATGCATAAATTGGATAAAACCTCCAAAATACACAGCCATCAAAATATCATATTCAACATATGCCATGTAATTATGTTAAATACTGAAATTTCAAATTTGGGAATTTTGCATAATCTTGGTTTAAGATTCAAACTACAAAATTAATGCAGGTTGAAAGCGCTTTAAAAGCGACATATGCAAAATAAAGAAACATTTATACACCAGAAGCATTTTTAAAGCGCTACCTAGAATTATAGAACGTCACCCAAGGTGATTAAATGAAAATGTAAAAAATCTTACTTCAAATTATAATTTTGTTATGAATAACAGTGCATAACTATAATTGGATAGAAGTTTAATGTACATTTATTCTTGAATACAATTATAAGTTATCCAAGCAATTTACTATAATTACTTAACAATATATATATAGCGCATGATTCAAGCTTTGTCCATAAAAACAAGCTAAATTAATCAAGGGCAATAATTCTGTTAAAATGTTGGATAATGTAACATGCCTTTCTCAATGTAGGGTTTCTATGATGGTTAGTAAGTATGTCAAGTTAGAAAGCAATGCTTTTTTATTATTTAATGCGTTTCTTTATCCTGGCCACCGGATAATCCATATGGGCGAGGCCCCCAGAAGAGTTTTAGTACTTTTAGTTTTTGGGGATAGTGCATGATACAGGAGATGCCCCAATTCCAGAGGCATCCTTTTTCTTTTACAAGCCAGTGTATAGCACCATACATGGGACCTAGGTTTAAAGTCTCATCCGAAAAAACTAAAAGAAATGCCTTGATGGAATTCAAATACATTTCAGTTTCAACAACTTGAGTCTTGGTTAACATTTTTCTACAAACAATTGGACAAAAGAACAGACGGACATGCAGGACAATCACTCTTTGCCTCTGCATCCATAGATGCTGGGGCATAAAAATGATAGAGGAATCTGTAGATATTGGGACATGAAAAATCATATGTTCACAAATTAAGGCAATTTTACGTCATTGAAATGAGTTCAAATACTGGTAATGACCGAGAGCGAAATTTTGACATAATGATGTTGAGCAACAACAGTCAGTTAATGTTTATATTAACAGTAAAAAGTCAATGAGAATGTTGATCATTATGTGTGTATAACATTTTCTATGTTGTTAGATGGTCATCTCTTGACCAGGGGCTATTGTAACTGTCCACTATTGAAAATGGTCAGACAATAATGTATACATCAAAGGTGCGACAATGTACAATTTTCAAATAGCTTATTGACCCGAGGTGCTTTTTTCATTGAAAAGTTTACAGTCAGAGCAAAAACATTGTAACCGTGTTATTTATTTCATTTATTTGATTAAAATATACTTCATGAATTAAAATTAACTTCTGGACTCTTTTGTGTCCAGGAATAATGAATACACAATAGACAGATATAAGAAGGGGAACCAAGTGATTTAATGCTTCTCTATTAGAAAGCTTGATGCTATTTTTTGATAACAGTGTATTAATAACACTAAAAAATCTACAAACTTCAAAAAGAAATTTTTTAATTGATGCTTGGCTATTTTTAGAAACATCTGTCCCCTATGATGGTTATGAAATAACGAAATACAACTAGCGGAAATTCAGGTTTGTTAATTAGCATTAATCATTAGCCAGGTAGAATAATTCCACTATTACATAAATTTATGACTAACAGAAAAAATATTATATTACGTGAATACATTAATGCATCATATCACATTTTGTTCTACGCAGTATTTTTAACATCTGGCAAGAAGAAATCATATCGATAACAAAACTTAATTTGCATCAAACGTCCATCAATGTACCGGTACTGTACCCTTTAATACTTCTCTGCATAACTAATTCAACTTCTTTAATAACAATGGGTAGTTATAGTCTAAGAATAGTTTACATGACTTTAGCATTTAACAAATTTCTATCGATAATGTCCTGCTGATAACAAATTAAATGTGCTGATTTTATCACCTGGTTACATTCTGAACATAACTGCTAAACATTATCAATAAATATATGCCGTAAGTTAATGTCCAACCATTTTATAATAGCAAACAAACTGACTCATACAATAGTTTATTATTGCGGTCAAAAATTTTGTATCAAAGTGGACGTCTGGCATTAGCCTACTTCAACAGAAAACACAAAATTACCACTATTCATTAATTTTACGAATAGATTTGTAATGTTAAACATATGCATATATTTATCTCTGTGAACAGTCTACCCCAAAAATCATTACCAGCGTTTTAAGTATGGGTTTCACATGGACAGCATGTAGACAGTAAGTATTTTGCGAAGTATGGTCAACTGTTTACTATATTATTCTAATTTTTCCTAGCAAAATCAGTCAATAAACAAAAAAAATGAACATTATATTTAGCCGACATTGTCAAAAAGTTCAACAATCATTGCTTGAGCCTAAAGCGTAACAACAACATCATGTTTGTAGCTTTATGTCACCAAACACAACAAGATAGTCATTTAACTGTCTACCAGTCAAGGGTTAAAGAACATCAATGATATTTCAAAAAAAATTAAACTGACAAAATGTTCAACACTTAATGTTTATTATAATAATTGTATGTATGATGGTGCCTGACACAGCCATACTGTTACTGTACGGTACGAACACGCTGTTGGCAAACATTCGCTGTTACCAGGGCGACTGTAATGATGAACAACATTGATACGCTCAGAAAATGGAGACAACACTTATATAGCTTGCAATATCTACAGTACATATACAGTAAAAAGGCATTTTATTAGAGGCAATCAATGTATGAGGTAAACCAAATTAAATATTATATAACCTTAAAAAAATGAAAGTTTGGGGATTTGTATGTATAATTGTGTCTGCCTATCATTGTCTTGGGACTCAATATGAATGATACTAGATTTCATTTTACAACAACCAAGAAACAAGCAGAGCAGAGCAGACAAAAAAAGATTTATAAAAATTAACCTCTTTCACACCACTTTAGTTTCTCACAGAATTGTGAAGTATCCAAATTGAGCAAATCTTGACAGGACCCGGATATGCTGCATAAAAAGCCATTAAATTTACCCAATCAAATAATCATGTTGATATTACAGTCACATGGCAATCCCCTAATTTGTTTCCCCCATCCAATAATTGAAATCACTACAGCCACCATGACTTTATTGAAACGTTGACAGCGGATGAATATAAGAACATGGAAACATGTAGAGGAACCATTGTCCAACATGAGTGGCATCTGGATCAAACCCTTTCTGACCACATTTCATTCTTTACTGACCACAAGTCATTTTAATTCAATAATTAGTATTTTCATTGCATGCTTTTCACATCAAAGCACCCATATTATTGACAATCTTCTGAAGTGGAGGTAAGAAAATGCAAAACAGACAGAAGCTCTTCAAATATGGAGACAAAAATAGTACAAGATATATGGAATCATGTGACAAGTAAACAAGGCATTATTTGCTCACTTGGGACTCATTTCACATGAAATGTGTTGTTAATGATTTATACATAATGATGCTACGTCGGGTTTAATTATTTTCAGCTGGGAACCAGTAAGAACACCCAAGCAACTCCATAGTAACAACCTTCATTTGAATTTTATCAGACACCCAAAGCTGCCACTAAATGCAAACTGCTCCTTAATATTGTGATTTAAGATGATTTCCCACAAATGGTCAAGATATTCACAGTATCATTTTGCAGGCCAACCACCATCTCTTGGACAGATTTATGATAATTATGAGCGAAAATGGCAAAGGGTATCCAAATGCAGTATCTGCATCAAGCCGTAGATCATATTAATGTATTGTAGTCTGTGTTTATGGAACAGCATAATGGGAATATAGCGGAGGATAATAGCTTGATGGTCTTAAAGTTGAATATTATATATTCAAATAGTGGACATTCAGTGTATAAAACACGGGTCTGATTTGAATATTAAATGTATAAAAATCTGGACATTTAGTTGATAGCATCTTAGAAACATCCGCAAATCCACAAAGTATCGCTGTGTATGACTAAAGAGCAACCTTTAGTGACATTCATTCCATTTATATACCAACATTTTCTTTGATATTGTAGCTGGTTTCATACAATTATAACTACATAAAAACCTTGACAGAATAGGGTAAAGTTTCATTTTCTATGTTCTATATCCGTACATAAACCCATTTAAGCTTAATGTTTATGAGAATGTCTTACCTCGTGAAAAAAAACGTGGTGTACAGTGAATCAGTCAGCACATACGGAATGGTACAATCTTGATGCGACGATTAACTGGTTTGCTTCTTACTGTGCAAAAATAGAAGGACTGTGTCAGCTTTGTACAAAGTGCTCACACAACCTATTTGGTTACCTGAAATAAGAAATAACATACTTAGTATATGATAGTTCATATAACCACAATACAACAGTCTTGAGTTTGAGCCTTAATCTCACAATTTTTTAATGGTTAGCAAGTTGTGGTCAAAATGATAGCAAGTCTTGATCTTAAGCCATAATTTGTGGTACATGTAGAAGGGGTGATCTGGAATTTCATTCATTTGCTATAATTTTGTTCCAATTAAATCACTGTTGGACCATGTTACACAATGATGCATAATTATTATTTAAACAAGTAAAAATGTTTACAATTGACAATAATAAAAACGCAATACCAAAAAAAGTCCAAATTGCAGATCGAGGAAAACTTATCACTTATAATATTATGATAATAAAACATCCAAAAGTACGAAACATTATTTATTTCACAAAAAGCATTTTAAATCCCAACTGCCCACAATAATTCCATATTTTGATTATAAAATATGAACTTCACACAGTAATCTTATCACAAAAATGAACTCAATTAAATTCAGATTAAGTAAGCCAAGCCAAGTGCTCTCTTATATGCCTGAAGAAATACCCCAAAAAATAAGAAGCACTTGGTGAATTAAATACATTGAATTTTCAATTTGCACTCAATTTCAATTAAAGTCATTGATTTCAATTTAAGTTTCGTTCATTCACGCAGACAGGGAAACCAGTCTAAGGACCCTACTTCCTGTAGTTGATGTAACAGCCGTTGAAAGCCAAACATAATACCAGTCTAATGATATTTGCATAGGGATCAAATCCAAATGTGTCAAGATTCTAACAATGTGGTCGGATTTTTGTATTTTTCTGTTTGTCCATCATCTTTAGACTGAGGGTCAATATTTGTCCGGGATTATACCTCGATTAAGAAAACATTAAATCTAAACATTTATATGCAACAGACAAACACCAGCATGAGGAGATTCCAGACAAGAGTTGGCACTTTCAAACACAGTCAAATCATTGCCATTGTTGTGCTATAAATGACTAAATAAATACAGAAATTTAGATGGCTTTTCAATGTATCTTATGGTTTATAAATTATACAAATAACCCAAAATGTCAAGTGGGTAGTTCTTTATCGGACAATATCAATTTGTTTGTTGGTCAGCAAACATGCTTATGGACACTAATGATAAGAGGTTGATATTTCTTGTTGTAATATTGTGTTTATATACTTTTACAGATACTTGACAAACTTTTATACCATATTGTTAATATAACATTAATTAGGTGAAAAATTCCACGCTGATATTTGTGATAAATATCAAATACTACTTGTATATTAAACCAACAAAATCAGTACGAAAGTAAAGCTCAAAAGACCAGTTTTGAAAGGCTAATTTGACCACACACTTCTGAGTGTCTAAGTTGAATGCAAAAAATGACAGAAAAGCTAAAAGCAAACTAGCTTGGTAGACTCCACTCATTGTGGAGACTCCACTCATTGTGGAGTCATTGTGGAGTCATTGTGGAGTCATTGTGGAGTCATTGTGGAGTCATTGTGGAGTCATTGTGGAGTCGTGATTGATTCAAAGCTAACTACAGGCTAGTGAACTAGAGTTAGATATTAGACACTTAGCGGAAAGCTTTGAACAGAACAAATTGTCCATTAATTGTGATACATCAGAAGAGAATTCTTAAAAGTCACTTTGGGCCAAGATTTTCTAAGATCCATTACTCTCATACAATTACAACTAAACTAAACAAACAAGTAAATTTGTACAAAAAATTAGTAACTTTTTACTAATAAAAAATGTAGCTTAAGTAATTAAGGGCTTAGTTGTACAAGATGATTGTTGGAATTAAAGTGTTTATGCAGCCATTGACATTATTTACATTAGAAGCATTGTTTCAACAGATCCCAATCAATTACATAGAGTATAGGGGTCATAAAGGTCACTATGACAAAACTGATATATCTCTGGATATTTTATGTACATAAGCATACATTTAGGTGATGGTCGGAGCTAAACCTGTCACCATAAACATAGACCACCTGAACTCCCTCGGGTAATGTGGCTTCTGATTCACCACAATGCACTGTGATAAAACTTGTACCTTAAACAATATGACTATAATATAAAGATAAAATAATGAAGATATCACCATGGACAAGGCTAGTCAGTCCACTGACATATATATAATATAAAGATAAAACAATGAAGATATCATCCTGAACATGACTAGTCAGTGCATTATGAATCAACAGTATTCAAAATATTAGAATCTTCTACTTTGTTCAAGGTAACAGAAATGCATGGAATTAGAGAGATGCATAGTCATACCTAGAGAGAGAAAAAGCACCAAGGCTTCTTGGTGTAATATTTGGGACACTTTTTTTCTCCAAAGGCCTACTTACTTTGGTCGTTATTGTAACAGAATTCAGGTGATCCAGAACTGACCAAAGACCTAAATTACACAGATTGGACACTCCACTGAAAATTTAGAGAAAACACAAAATAACAGGCAGCAGATTCAGTTATTGTGCATAAAACTTTTTTAGTCATCCAATTTTAATGGGCAATGTATCATGTTGAAGAGCTAAGTTCCTTCGACTATATGAAGTAACTCATGTTTGTCTACCTTTCATAAAATACAGAAAATTAGGATTTGAATGAGGCAAATCAAGTATTTTCTGATAAACTTGGAATTTACATTAATTTGATGAAAATGAGAGTAGGTCTGGCTCTTCGGGGTCTATTGTTTTATTCCTTGACCTATTTCAATTAATGAGGTATCATTTGAAAGCTGAATAATAAATTTATTGCATTGACTTATTATTTTTTTCGTAAGTATATTACAACTGGAGATATAGGGTATTAAAAATGGACGAGATTTCGCGAGATTTCAGAGACCTGCCACGAGATATCATGAGAGTTGGTACATGTTTCCAATCTGTGTAATTTAGGTCTTTGAACTGACATACAAAACATGATCACAAAGGACTTGATACGAAATGCACCTAACACCACCAGATACATTGATTCCTGGAGACTAGTTAATTACTGATTAGCCATTTATATTGGTCCTTGTTTTTTCTTGTTGACCATTAGGGATCAATGGAGCACTGTTGTAATCATGATTCAATCTTGTTCATCTAACAATAAGTACTTTTACCCAAAGCTCATGTTACTCTTGTGCCATCAGAATTTGTAACAAATTATGATCAAGTATGATTGTATCCTAAATGCACTTTGAAATTCAGAATCCGTGACAAAATTACATTCAAATATCTTGAAACTTCTAGAGGTAGTTTTAAACAGTTCAATGTGAGTAAAAGATTATCAAGTTGTATGTTATTTCTATTTAGGTAAATCCTTGACATTGCAATGCATTTGCCAAAAGCTCTATCTATAATTCTGAACTCTTTTTAGATAACTAAAAACTACCTTTTTAATCATGTTAATTCAAGCACTTTAATCTGAATAATTTTCTATCATCATTATAAAGGTGAAAGGAAATATTAACGCGAGTTGATATACTTCATTTGATATTGAAGTGATCTATATTCTATACCCGGGTACACGGGAAACTGTCTACTTAATTCGTATTCAAAGGATGAAAAGTAATTCAATAATTCAATTAAAAACTCATTAAGTATTCATCAATAAATTATGATATAAACAAAAGTTGAATGGAGTGCATGAGTATATATAGATAGCTGGCCAATTGGATATTTTATAAATATTAATTTAAAAGTTGATATTGATGTCATGCAACTTTTAATAAATACCGATATTTAGTATGGTTATCTTTGTTTAGCGCTTGTGTGAACTGATAAATTTGAAAATGGTATACAATTTGAAAAAGAAATTGTTAACATACTTGCTAAATAGTAGATTCATGCAACATTAAATTATTTTATTTCAAGAACAAGTTTACCATTTTGTTGTACTTTTTCAAGGCTAAAATTATCATTTAACTTTCCATTTCTTTCAGTATATCAAAAGCACTTTGATAAATTGTAAGTATTTGTCATCAATCTCCCATAGGAAACAAATGTAAATTATTATATTTTATTGAAATCCAGGTTTTTATTATGAAAGTACACTTAGTTCAGTTTTATGGCATAAATCAGTGATTAACAATATGATTATAATCACCGCCAAAATCAAATTCACGCAAAACATACAAGGCTAAATCAAACACTATATCCATTAGATGTTCACCATTCTTATATGTCAATCTATATTTATATTTGTTTCTCTATCATTAAATTAATCAGTAAATCCAGAATACTTCACTAATTACTTCCATTTATGGATCGCGATAATTAATAATTCTAACTCACCGAGATATCACTGTTCGTTATATCCGTACCTTATGATATAAGAACCTAAGCTCCGGAGTAGTCATACAACACTGTGCATTACCAGGATGCAACTATTATAAATCAATACCTCACACACAATACATTTCCTATATGGTAAATATATTAATTATTATTAATACTAAAACCAGAAAAATCAGCAGGTACGAAAATCCCACGTATTTCTGATTTCTGATCTACACGAGTTCCACACGTGAACATTAACACAACCTTATTAAGCAAAACATTCTGCAGAGAACATTAAAGGTAATATAAATTGCCATTAAACACTGGACTTCATTAATTATATTGCTATGTGGATATTGGTGTATTGGGTGGACAAGTTATTATATGAAAACCAAGGGGTGTTGGTATATATAGCAGACAATTTTATTGGTTTTTTATGACCCATCTTGTCTGATGTAATATAACATATTGACATATACAATAGAAAGGTGTTGTTTTCTATCAACAAAGGAAGGATTTTGGTGTTTGTTGTCTATTATACATGTATACTCAAACATAGAACATAAAAGCTTCGTCCAACATCAATACTTTACCGGTACTTTAATTGAGTCAAAGTTAAGTCTATATTTATAGAATGAAAAGTGAAGTGAATCAGCTTCGGGCTTCAACATAAAGCTGATCATTGTCAACTATCCTTAAAGGCCTATATTATAGCACTGGGCCAACTAAATTCTCTCTAAGCCTACCTGACAGGTCTAAAATTACTGTGACTTAAGTGTTGGTGGTCTTGAATCAAAGAACTATGTAGCACTTTCCATGGGAGTAAATCCACGCGTTCTATATCTAAATGAATCTAAACTGAATGAAGATGCATGGCTTACAGGCAATGGACCCTTAAAGAGTTAGTGTTTGGATTAAAGAGTATTTGAGCCATATAACGCATAGAAAAGTAGGTTTAAATAAAAAAAACAAATAATGTAGATATTGAATCTATTCCTCTTTAATTTTCTATATTAAATAGGAATCTGTTTTGTCATTTTGTACTTTCTAAAAGACATCTTTGGATGCTTGCATCATTCATTTTCTTGTACATTAAGGCATCTTTGGATGCTTGCATCATTCACTTTCTTGTACATTAAGGCATCTTTGGATGCCTGCATCATTCACTTTCTTGTACATTAAGGCATCTTTGGATGCTTGTATCATTCCCTTTCTTGTACATTAAGGCATCTTTGGATGCTTGCATCATTCACTTTCTTGTACATTAAGGCATCTTTGGATGCTTGCATCATTCACTTTCTTGTACATTAAGGCATCTTTGGATGCTTGCATCATTCATTTTCTTGTACATTAAGGCATCTTTGTACATAAATATAAGTATCGGAAATAGGAGAAATATGAATAAGATTTTTAAATAATACAAAAATTGAATAATGGAATGATAATTTATGCTAAATAATTTAGTTTGTCCAAAAAATGACATGTTCAGAAAGGAATAAGTTAACATGTTTTTGGATGGGGATCAATTTCATACCCAGTTAAATAACTGCTTTTATAGAAATACCTGGCCATAATGAAGGTTATCATGTGAAAAGTAATAATAATTAAAATCTCATGAAATTAACAGATTTTCAGACCATTAAAGTTGACAAACCATGCGCTTGATTTAATTTCTCATCAATTAAGATTTGCATTTTTGCAGTTAATGTTTACAAATCACAATATTTCGAAATAAAAGCAACGTAGACATGTAATTACAGAATAAACCCCTCTAACACTTGGCGGTACATTATAATCGGGTATATAAGACAAAACAAAAACAAATCAATTAAGGCGTCCAAGGTTCATTAAATTTTATTACATTTCGATGTTTGTACTAAAATCAACACATTAAGATCGCTGACAAACCGTAAAATATCCCCAGTACGCTAACACTAACAGTTGTCCCCTACTGCAGACAAATAAAACGATTTTGCACAACGGTTAATGATGTTATTGTTGGCAAATCACAATAAATAGTCGAGAGTTGTTATTAAAATATTGCCTAGTACTGTTGTAGTTGATTTCCCCGAAGACAAAATGGATCATAATGTAACACGATATGAATCTTTATTGGTCAGTTTTCAATGTTAAAACACTAGACTGACATTTTCATTACCCAGTCTCAAACGTTGGCGATTTATATTCTTATCGTTATTATACATGGCAAACCTCTTTAATTAAAACAATGAAATCAAAGCACTGGGTGTATGACTACAGCTTATTGATCGATATGAAATTACCATTTCCCTTTAAGGTACAGATCTAAAATTCCATACATAATGTTCAGCTGTGATGTTCCGTTTCTGAGGTTGACCAGTATTCTTATGAAAATATAATCTTTTTATTTCTCCTTTGGTGTTTCATTTTCGCCATAAAATTTAATGCTATAAACTTTTATAGTGGTGTTCATAACATGCAACAACGAAACACAAAACACGAAGAAATCAAAAAGAGAATTTTTTTATTTATGTTTTAATGTACAATGGTTAAATAGAAATTCAAAACTACAATATATATTATATATACTATATGCTAATTTATTTAATAATCCCTATTTATTGTAATAAATTATATATTACATGAATCATTAAATTTTATTATATAATCATAATCATAGACTGTACTTATGTTTGTTAATGTTTCAATTAAGCATTTAATTCGTAATAATAAGTTCGATAAAAATAAAATTATAAAACTCACCTAATGAATTTATGTAATAATTCCACTCACTAATTTTGAGTATATATATAATATGTTAGAATATGTATAATTCTTCTCAAATGTAACAATTTTCACAATTAATTCGAATCACAATTGTTCAATGTTACAATTACATGTATATTAAATTAACAATATAAATCCAGTAGGAATTCAAGCACTTGTTGCAGGTAATTAAGTGATAAATGAACTGATTGTCTTCACAAATTTACAACTTATAAACACCACTAATGGCTGCCACCTTCCTTATCTCATCTTTCAGTTTCAATTCAAATAAAAATATCTTGTCATTAAATTTTGTAATCCTAAATTTACTATTGTATGTATTTTATGTTCACTAAAGATTTACATCCAATTAAGGGGCATTCGTGCAGACCCCAGACCCGTTATCATACTACGATCAAGCCTCTATCTCATCAAGATCGGCCAGGAGCTGTCAACGAGTCCTATAGACTGTGTTAGGTAATTGTCCCCTAAAGCTATCAGAGTACCATAATATAAATCTAAACCAGTCAGATTGTCACTTCGGGCTGGTCGAAAAACATGTAAATTGTCACCCGTGAATAAAACAAGACAAAAGCCATCCCAGCAGGCCAACAATAAATGAGCAGTGGACAGTGGTCAAATGCGGTCAATTCAAAGTACCGATGATTAATTAGACCAGAGATGGACATTGGACATGTCAAAATATAAACCTTATCTTACATATGTTTGTCTTTTCTTGTAGTAATATCATAGCCATCATGAACTTAAATCTACAACATGTCTTATAACTGTCTGGTATCATAATGCCAACATAGGTTATAGAAGTTTAAGATGCAGACAAAATGCTCATACTTCAACACCTTGATGCCTATCATTACAGATTGATTATTTTTCTTACTTACATAAACTGACAAAACTGACAAAACTGACCATTGTTGAAATCATTAGTGGAATCTCAAACCAAACATTTGCTATATTGGAGTTATCTAGGGACCTGAGCAAGCCACACAGTCAATTGGCTGTTTGACTTTTCTTTAGTTTGAACTTTAAAAATCTAATGTAACTATCAATAGTCATTCAGTCATGCAACCACTGCAACATTGTCATAATTTATCTAGACACAAGACAAATAAATTCTGGAACAATACCCATAAAGGTAGAGCACAATAAATCAGCTTAGCAGAGGAACATTTTATCTGCAAGTACCATTTTTTATAATTAGTTTCGAAACAATTTCACTATGATCTTGAATCGTACCGGGTAATTTTTTGTTCCTCTGAGGCAGTACACAGAGGCTTAAACCACTAAACTCCAGTCAAGGCACAACTATACAGCTTCAAGACACAAATTTATGTTCAATTGATATCTTTAAGGCTAAATAGTAGCAAACACACCAACAATTCATTTCATTCACAATATCATACAAATGTTGTATATTAAATGTAAGTTCCGGTACGTCAAAGTACAGACACTTCCTTCAAGAACAGCCAGTAACAGGGACATACAAAAGATGGGGCCATTCATCACAAAATACAAACTGAAGATATTCATGATGGCATGCATGGAGATGTACAATATACAGTAGAAGAAAGAACGTAAATGTATCCAGCAAATATTACATTTTGGAGATTTGATGACCAAACAAAACTGAGTTCTGTACATGCGTATGATGCCCCAGTGGAAGCCTTATGCCCCAGTGGAAGCCTTGTAAAGTAGCACTAAGTCAATCAGGGGCCATAATTCTGTTGAAATGTTTGAAAGTGTTCCATTGCTTTGATAATGTAAGGTGTTTATGAGGGTAAACAAGTATCCCAAATTTGAAACAATGCATTAATGGAATTCAACAAATGAACAAACAGACAGATGGACAGGTGCATTAATGTATGCCTCTGCATCAGTTGATGCTGGGACAACAAAAGGCAAATGATTTTGTTCAAGATCATGATGCATCACCAGATTTTACTTCTTTTATAGGACCCACATTGTTACCATGAATATAAGCCTTAGCACTGGTAGATGGTAACACAGTGTGTAAACCAAATCACTGTATGACTTATCGGATTACTATAAAATTCAACTTTTGTCATTTATTGCTATTGAAAGCACATGTAAAATCTGATCACTGTACTCCTTATTGCCATACTCTAAAATTAAATGTGTACTTATTATTGCAATTGCCGAAATGGGATGGTTTATACACAGTGGGTTATGATCTCTTTGAAACAACAACGGGTGCTACAAATAAAGGGTTTGGCAATACATCATGACATACCAGTATGTACCGTAACAGCTATTTTATGCCTACCAGTATACTTGTCTATACCCAACGAGGGAGGAAACATTTCAATAATGATCATTTACTGTCACCTCGACTTCCTAAAATATTGTTTGCTAAGTTCTCATTGACAGAACTTGTATTTTAATAATGATCAAACTATTTCTGTCACACCAATTTCCTAAAATATTGTCCTTGAAGTTCTCAATGACAGAATTAGTAAATTTAGTGTTTTAACAAGAAAACTTACATGTCAGATATGTGTGATTTACAATATATGGCAAAAAGCAACACATAACCTTCAACCTTCACGTCAAGCATAAGACAGTAACCTGTCAATTACAACTCAATTAGTGATTTAATTGACAGCTGATGTCGTCAAACTAGATATGTGTATTGAATCACACTCATGCCATTTTTCTGGATAATAATGATAATGATAACTTATTGGTAGATGCAAAGAATGTGAAGCAAGATTTACCACTATATAGAGGATCTATCACAAGTTGTTAATTGATATAACTTTCTATTGAACGAGTTTTGGAAAGTTTATTAAGCGAGCCTCTGAACGAGTTTAATATAGATATATCAATTGACAACGAGTGATAGATTCTTTATATCATATGATACTAAAAACGCAAAATATGCATTGATTTATTGGAAAAACTCAATTACCTTATACTACACTGGTACATATAACTTTATACGTACTGACTATACTAACCCGGATACAAGGACATTCATGCGATATATTAGTATACATTGCTGGCTTATAATGAGAAGGTACAAAAGTACAAAATCAATATTTTGAGAAAACAAGAAAAAAATGTCAAAAAATTAGCTCTTTACTTTCAACTTCAGTTTGGTCAACATGACAAAAGTTCCGATTTTGATGAAAATAGGCTCATAAGAATTGCCCTGTGATGCTGATTTCACATTTGTATCAGTCCTAAAAGGTTGTAAGTAGTATAATGACCTTTTCTTAGGCAAAAGTCGCGAGAGCTGTATTGTACCAAGATAAACTCAATAAGAAGTTTGTCTATTAAAAACCAGTTTTATGTTATATGTATTATTTTTTGAATAGAGTTCAGAATATAGCTGACTGAACAAACTCTCAAAATAGACTACAGATGACAATATAACCATAAAAGTTTGAAGCGGTAATTTTCAATAACTTGAAAATTTAACTGAGTATTAAATGCATTATGTTCAATGGATACTGGTATTAATAATGTTCAGCAGCTTTAAGTATAAAAAACAAAAGTCAGCTTTTTTGTCACCAACTTTCAAGATGCTACGGAGAGTTCATTACAAATGACAAAAGATATTAGTCACATTATTTCCGAGTTCAAGACAGCAGTGTCAAAAGGCCTCCGGGATGATCTGACACTACGAGATCCCATTACACCCAAAATGAAATTACCAAGACCCTGAACAAAATTTCAATACTTACGGTAAAAAAGTAAATTCTATTAGTTGTCGTTGATGAAAGTCACTAGGGAAATTATGCGTTTGTGAGTGAATGTCCACTGAGACGGTGATATTAGAGAAAGAAAATGAAAGGACTGTAAGTGTGACTGTTATATGGTAGGTAGATAGGACAAAATATCATCACATAAGACTGATGAAAGATGGGGATCAAGTTCTGGTATCTAGGCAAAGTTAGAGACGACAATCGAAACAACGCGAGGCTTTCTTAGTATAAGTTCTTAGTGACAGTAATATGGTAGGTAGATAGGACAAAATATAATCAAATAAGATTGATGAAAGATGGGGATCAAGTACTGGCATCTAAAACAAAGTTAGAGACGGCAATCGAAACAACCCAATGTTTTCTTAGTATAAGTTCTTAGTGACAGTAATATGGTATAGGTAAATAGCACAAAATATAATCACATAAGACTGATGAAAGATGGGGATCAAGTACTGGTTACTTCTAGGCAATTTAGTTAGAGACGACAATAGAAAAAAGCAAGCTGCTTAGTATAAGTTCTGGTGAAAGAAAGTAATAATTCTAATAGATCTAGAAATGTTGATTTATTGTTTTAAGATGATATTTTTTACACAGAAGCTGAAAAATGCAGAGAAAATAATATCTTAACAATTAAAACAGAAGAAAAATTGAATATGTTCCAACATTTTTAGAAGAGTGGTTTAAAACTGCTCAACTGAATCAACAAAACATATTTATTTATGTTCCATTTTTTCGAAGTGTTTTGTGTAGGTTCATAAAAATAATATACCCAAGACTGGGCTTCAACCCACAACATCCAGCTTGCAAACGGATGCTCGACTAACTATGAGTTACCTGCAGGCTGACAACAGAACTAGGCAACTGTATCAGACAAATTCTAGTCATGTGACAGTTTTAATTCAGAAGAGTGCATAAAACCACCAAAAGGTACCGGTAACTACTATTTGCATATACAGTCCTTTCAAAGTGAAATGAGAATGGTTGTAAATATACTATCATCCCTCAGGTAAACTTTGTTTATCTAGGTTTAATTGGGTATACTTGATTTAACAGTATTCATCTTTATTCTTTCAAATGGGATAGTTCTCTCATTAGTATTACTTTTTGAATCAACTTTAGTCATTCACATGGCATGTTATCATACAAGGAACATCAACATTAAAGATATCGAATATTGTTGAACACACTTACACACCAGACATTGAAGGACACAAGTTTCCTGTTTGTCTAGAAGTAAACATATATAAATCACCTTTAATCGTGTCTACATGCAATCTAGGTAGGGACATGAAATGATTTAAAACTTCCTCCAAGTATAAGAAACTATAGATCAACAATTGTCTGGTGCCATGTCGGCAATAATTATACCAGAGTTAAATGCTTATTTTTGTACTAGCCAGGAAGTCAGCTGATGATTATGTACCTTGGAAGTGATCAGGTGATTGTCATTTTAGTATGAGAACAAATTTGTAAGAAGATAATATTAAATTGGACAGGGAAGGCAACGCTCAATGGCATCTGAAAGCTGAACCTGAAAAGAGCAACAAGGATCCACCTAACAGTGGCCCTGATTCCAATTGCTAGCTCTGCAAAAAGCTGACCCCAGTCAAAACTAGGAATAAATTAGATTTCGTAACAGAGAATAGAACACCTTGTTGTTTTCCTTCAAAAGCAACCTTTCTATCTGTTGTACCTGCTATATCACCCAATAATTCCAGACAGACATCATGGAATATATATCTAAGGGATACAAGTTTGTAGCAAGGTCACAATGAGAAATTCTTTATGTATAGGTGATCTAATTAGTGCTGACATTCACAATGTTGTTATGACAACAAGAAGTGAAAGTCATCATGACTGCTCTAAGCACTGCTGGTTATTATAAGTCTTCCAAGTACTCTACAAGCAGTTACCAGGGATATTCAGGTTTGAATCTCAAATTAATGTTTATATTAACTTTATTGCAGTTAAAGATATATTTTAGCTCATAATAAGTGCTAGGTGGTTATTTTCCTATTCAATCTCAAATTGGGCACATTGTGTTCTTCCATTATCTTATTAAGCTTACAGTCATGGTCAGTTAATGAATTTAAATTCATGCATTACAGCAGTTCATTTTGTATAGAGTGTACTCCTGGTGGAGAATTAATTTAATTCCAAGAAAAATCTTATTTTGTCAACATGCAGTTACTGATTGCCTTGTAAGGCTTGTTTTGATTTAAATCAAAGCGCTGAAAGAACAAATCATGTTCCTTTGGTCAGACAATTATATTTCTGGTCACAAAGCCTGTAGACCGGATTGTAACCTTGCTTACGTAACATTATACAACCAATTTCTCGATATATTTAACTAAGTGATTTTGGGAGCATCGGATACGACTAGTACTGCAAGGCGCCAAAGCGCAAAATCATCCCAGTGAATGACCAAATTTATCTATGTTTAGCAACAAAGTTTTGTTACATTTTTTCATTTCGCTAACTTAGAACAGAGTACAATGCACCCTGATAAAAAATGTCACCTTGTTATTAACCCCATGACACTACACATAGCAGATTGACAAGAAGAAACAAAGCATAAACGCCTCTGATAACTGCCTCCATTTGTACAATTTCTTCATTTTTTTCAATTTGTAGAAGGAAAAAAATCCCAAGTGTTTAGTTTAGTACAGTGTTAAATTACTTGTAGCAAATGAAACTTGCCTTAAGGCTTCTATCACATTTGTTGAAGCCATTTTCTAAATACAACACCACATAACACAGTAGAAAACGTTCATTGAAATTCCTCACTGTGACTTGAAATTCACATTCAGTATCCAATAGCTTCTGATGGAAGAACTTCTGAAAAATAAGAAAATTTAAATTTCTTTGAAATGGAAACACATTCTGCTTTAATATCAGGACTGCTTGATACATGTATAACAAATTTCTTACTGGCCTGTCAGCAATCAGCTTCCAAGCCTGGGGGTAGACAGACATCCATTTGAGTGTAAGACTGTGAGAGAGGTCTCAAGTCCAATCCCAGGTACCGGTATGCTATTAATGTGATGCAGGAATAGTTTGTCAGCATCAGTGTGAGTATGGCATGTAGCCATGTTTGGAAGATAAAGAGTGATTAATGAAACAAAGACAGACAATGCAGAAAGTATTCAGGTACCCGGTATAAAATAAAGCAACTCTATCGGTCTGTTTTCGGATTAGAAAGACACGAGAAATTTGGACAGTGAAGGCAGTGACTCAACTTAAACAGTGCGGACCACAGAAACAGGAAAGCATCACGTTCTACAATTACATTGCACAATGTCCAACTCACAACTGAAGGAGAAAGACCAAGTTTCTACGGTCAGAAAGTCTATAGTGTCCAGGCCCTAGCTGTCAAAAAGCTGAAAGACCTTAGATTTCAGCTATAAAAAAGCTGGGCAACCCATATTACTGAAGCCCATAACATTGTTAGAATTTATTACACCACACCAGACAATATACAGGACCAGCTAGACCAATCCTTAACAATTGTTATGAAATAAAAGACTTATAATACAATAAAAGACTATATATAAGGCCATACATAAACTGTCTCGTACAAAATGGGAAAACTAATGAGGTTTGAAAATGATGAATAAATGCCATAAACATCGAGTCAGTTTTTGATCAATGGCGTTATTTCACCATTCTGACCGGACCTCTATAAAATCTAGTTACTTATTCATGATAAAGCGTCTGGGCAGACTTCATTTCATTTATTGTAGTTTGACTAATTATTGTTTCAATTGAGGCTTGTAATGAAGAGTAATGGAAATGGAGATGACAATAACAAGATAATAAATGCCGCCAAACTATCAGCGGGTCAACGAAGTCAGACTGCAGTAAATATATTGTTATCTAACTTGACAAGGAACAATGTAATTGAATATAAGAAGGATTCAGGAGGAAACATTCTGATGGTATCAGATATTTAGAAATATTGGTCTGGATTATAGGAAGTATAGGAAGGAAATGAGACAAAAATATATAATTGAACACTATACTAAAGGCTTTTATGTTGTTAACAATTATAAAATAGGTGATATATAACTTTATCACCTTCATCCCTATAGAACTTGTATAGAAGAAAAGTTCTTCTTCCTCCCTAGATTCTCTCCCATTATTTTTTACCAGGCACACTTTCCTATCTTTTTGTATAAAGTTTAAAGTTTAATTGGAATTTGCAGCGAACATTTACAAGTAATAAGTTTTCAATTATTGGAATCATTTATTTGTAATTATTATGCCCCCATCTTTAATGAGGGGATATGTTAATTAATGCTTTGCACACTGTCATGTCAGTCAGTCTGTTGGTCTGTTTGTTATGGTTGGTCAGAAGACCAAATGGTTTTGAATTAATAACTAATTAAAAAGACTTTCCTTGTGGATCTTCAGTTTTTACATGGAGGTTGGTCAGCAATAGTAATTGACCCCTATTGATTTTGAGGTCAGTAGGTTAAAGGTCGAGGTCACTGTGACCTTTACCATTTCCGACAATTGGGCTTCCATGTGGCATACGCATTTTACATACTTTTTTAACATCTCTTGTTTTTTTATAAATATGTATTAAGGTAACTTAAAAGCTCTTTTGCATTGAGGGTTTAACCCACAGCAAATATGATGTGTACCTCCATTACCAAATACAACATATAAACAATACAAACAATCATTTCAGAACAACCCTCTATCATAAATGACTGCACACTGTGTTACAGTATATGATATCATACATCTTATTTTTAATAACAAACTCTTACGAGTGGCTGCACCTAGTTACAACTTTTGATAGCTAGACATCAGTTTATGACATCAAGTATGTTGTTTTTACAAAATTCAATGAAAATAATGTTACCTTCCTGATGACTATCCCAAACACACAACCCCAAAACATTAGCTAATATTTTCTATGTTACCAGTCTCCAATAGTCCCAAATGTCACATTCAGAATAATATATCACTTACTATGTAAACAGAAGAGCTAGGCTGTAACATCACCCGTTTACCCCATACTTAACTCGGCCACTAATAGACTCCCCATCATCTATATACTGTTTATCATCTTGAACGTCATTGAACTACTTTCTTATGTTATCCCTGCGGGGCGAAATCTTCAGTTTTGTAAAACCGAAAAATCATCAAGGTAGAAAAATAGAAAAATCTACTTTTGTCTGAAGTAGTCGATCAAATTGTACGCCTTCCTCTTAAATACTTGACTATGACAAATATTACAACCTAAGATGGGGGTAAATGATGTTCAAAGAGTCCTCTAACATATTGTTACTGTAAAGCAATTTATATTAAAGTAACCTGAGCTCCATATAGTAACATGTGTCACATTACCAAACAGCGTCAGGATGTCGGTATATCTAGATATATCTATTTGTGCGTGTGTTCAAAACCTTCCTGATCGGGCCTTGTCTGTCAGAGGGACAATAGGGATAATGAAGTCACATAAACGAGTAAGGAAAATCCTTCTCCAGCTGTTAAGCAAGATGGAGGCTGCCACTAGGGATATAGAGCCCTGCTGACTTCACATAAGCTTTAAAATATATAATATTCTTCCCTTTGGGGCAACAAGGTGGTATCTTACTATATAGAGAGATACAGCCTTGTTGCACCAAAGGGATGATATGGGCTCATGGATTCTGGTGTGAGCTTTACAGCATGTTAACATGACTTATTACACTTTCACAAGGAACTTGCTCCTTCACAACACTATAATTAGCTTACTTCTCCAGCAACAGCTGGTTAGGTATAACTACTGTCCATGTCCTAAACAAAGCGTTAAGTTACATTAGCGCTTTCCACAGAAGCAACTAAGCGCTTTCCATGGGAGGTAATTCATGCCTTCTATATACAATTGAATGGGTGATAACTGTCAGAATGAAGGCGCTCAGTAGCGCTTTGCTTTGGCAACGGACACTAGGTTTATAAAGGCAGTCACGTTGGAACTAAACATGTTCTTTTCATACAAAACCAATTTAAACAATGGTTGTGGAGGCACTCATAATGATGCCCGTCATGTTGTTTCAGAAAGTTAATTGATATATAAAAACTATGCTTGGCTTACGGCACAACAAAAATTAATAAAGGTAGAGCTTGATTTTCATGCATATTATTATAAAAATACTTAAATTCATAGTGTATCCCTTTAATGCACTGAACATAATAAATTAACATCATATAATATATAGCCCTTAAATATTAAATAATGTTCAGTATACATTTAGTACTGTAATTAAGATGCAATTACTTGGAGCATTTGTGTTTCATGTTGACATTTTCTGACTGATTCTATCGATATTTTACTACGTATATTACTCGATGATTAGCGTCATACTAGTATATGTGGCGCGACATTGCGCAGTGTTGTTAATTTTTGTGTAAGTGTTTTAAATACATACATATCTTAATGGAAATCTTGATGTCATATTATATGAAATTAACCGCACATTATAAGTATATAATGTACAAACTCATTCAAGTGTATCTAAGAGGCAGTAAAAGTATTTAACATATGAATTTTTAACACTTATAATTTTGCAATATTAGTTTAAATACATTATAATAGGATTTGAAACACATCAAATTTGTTACGACACATATTGAAGAACAGTTCTCACTAATAATGCACTCATATTTATAAGTATTTGCACAAATAGAAAGTATACCATTAGAACTGTGTATTATAACAAGTTGATTTCCCGCAATTACAATAAGGTGTACACATTGTATTATATAGTATAAGGCAATAAGTCATACAGTGATCAGATTTTAATCGCAATAATAATAACTTATTTTGAAAAATAATTTGACATTTTAAATGACCGTGCTTTCAAAAGCAATATTAAAAGATAAGTCATGTCATACTGTTTATCTGATAAATCACGATTCTAACATTTCCTGTATGTTTAAATGTAACAAACAATCACAAGACATTTAATTGTATAATATTTTCCTAGATCCGCTTTCTATTTACATATTCATTAAACAACAGAAAGAAAAACACCATACAAAAGAGTGCATGTACACTAAAAAGGATTTTCCCTCTTGGTTTTTGATGAAGTTTTAAGATGAATGTGAAACCTACCAGATTTTGATGAGTGCAATAAATAGAAGTCATATATCATATGACATCAGTTTTTGTGAAACTGACATTTTAGACAACGAATGAGAAAAACATTAAGATACATTGTCATGAATCTCTCTTTTTTTACTACAACAGTTTCTGAGTGTAGTTTTAACTGACTGTATGCGAATATGAAGATATGAAGTCTTTTTTTCATCATTTCAAATGCATTGTCAAATACAATATTTCATCAAGTCAATAAAATGCACCTTTTAAGTCAAATATGAGGAATTACTGCATCATTATTATTGCAGAATTATAAAACACGTTTAGACAGAAGAACAGGATTAAATAGAGGATCTTACATGAGTGCTATTTATATGAGCGAGTTTAATAAAACTTGTAAGTAATAAGCACAAATGTAAGATTCTTTTTACCAGTCATAACCTAAGCGAACACTCATCATCGTTCAAAATGATAATGTCAACTTCACAGGTAACATTCAATATTTAGCGTTATAATTTAATGCACGCGACATCATGACGATGTTTGTATTTTCATGATGTCCTGGGCCGATCAAGGCATGGATTGGCTTACATTACGTCAAGCTCATTCGCATGTTTATGTAACAGTCTGGGAGTGCCGAGCGATATTTCCAGCATGGCCTTCAAGCACTCCCAGACTGCAGGCTATGTGATAATGTTCTGTCTGGGGCATCACCCCTGCGAAATGTGGTCATGATCGACCATGGTTGTTCATGACCAACCAGGGTTAACCATAGATCAATCATGGTCAAAGAGGGTTTGAACCTGATTAGCCTAAACTCTTGTCACGGTCAACCATGATCAACCTTGACCGACTCAGAGCTCCAGATAAGGTGCGTGAAAGCGTGATTACGCATTGAAATTAACGAAAAACGCATTAAAAATTATTTCTGTGCGTCATAAAACGCATTGAAAAAGACGATCACGCATTTCTGATCGATTCCGATGCGTGAAAGGGAAGTAACTCTTCCGTTATCCGGTCAGTCTGCTTGGTTTTAGACACTACCAATCCGGTGTACAGGTAGAAAAATCCACTGACAAATGTCACTTTGAAACAAAAGTTGTCGGTAAATATGCAGGATTCTAGCTCTCATAAGCATGTGTTTCAAACCAGATGTGGTAACACGTGAGAGTATGTACGACCTTGCGTATAATTCATCGTCGAAGATGCTTGGATGAGCTTGAATTGCAAATTTCCAGCGCAAAATAGTTGAAAATACATGCATGATGATGACAAACGCAATTGACAACATGCGAAAAATGCGAATTTCACGGTTAGTTAGTTTACGGATAGATCTATAAAAATCATTGGACCATGTAATTTTTAATTCACAAAACAAAGTGACTTTATTAATTTGAATGCAGATCATTTGATATAATTGCTGCACAGTTCATTTACACATGAAAATCTTTTTTAATTAAACTTCAACTTCGTCAATACATTGGTAAGGGTTTAACTACAATGAGACAGCACATGCATTCAGAAAAAGTGATTTTTTTATTGATTACATATTGAATGTAACTGTCATTCACTCTGTGTTTAAAGCCGAGGTCATTGATATTTTGTCTCCGGAGTGTTTCACTCATTAGTTTTGTAAACAGGGAGTGAACGACTCATTGCACCTCAAAATTATCTGGAGCGCTGACCGACTGATTTAAACCATGCTCACCATGTTTGATCATGGTCAAATGAAGGAACCATGGTTAAAATCATGGTATGTAACAATCAATCATGGTTGATCATGGTCTAATAAAACATTCAAACAAATAGCTTTGTTAGTTTATGAAAAAAGTTTACCTAAACACAAAACTCAACCATGCAACGATGACGCCGACGACGATCAAGTGATGAAATAACTCATCTTTTTTTAAAAAATTAGATGAGCTAATAACAATAAAATCGGCAAAATTTTTAGACGATGGCGATATATCGAATATTCGTTCGTGTATTATCTGTTCAAACAGGAAATAAACAACCGTAACCGATACATGTTAACTGCTTTTTAATTGGTCGAACCAATACAACTGTCCAATCGTGAAGCGAGTAACGGGAGCGCACGACTTTCATGAATCTGACTTTCACAAGGTCGAAAAATGTTGAAAAAAAATAAAAATAGATGAGTTTTTCTTCTGTTTGTCGAGTAAGAAAACATTTCGCCGTTGACGTTATTTGTTTCAGTTCTGTTAATGTTTTTCATTTACCGGCAACTCCAGGTAAATGCACTTTTCTGATTATTTCCAATATGTTTTGTAAAACAAATTTTCGTTGAAGTTTTCAAGTTGTTTGTTCGTTTTTTCCATGATGATTCAAGCCCAAACTCAAATTTGATCCAAAATTGTATGCTTGCTACATGCAGTTTTATTTTGTATTTTTTCTGAACAGCTTGCACCTTCAATGTTATTTCTGTGTCTTTAGTGGCAGGAAATTTTTCTTTTAACACTTTGCTTAAGCTGTAATGGAATAATTTTTTATGTTTACTTAGGCAGTTGGGGATAATTAAAACTGATTTTAATTTGAGATTTTATAATAAATCATTTTCCCTGGACATGTTCAATGATCATGGTTGAGTTTACTTGTTGACCATGGTTGAACATGATCAATGATTATTGTTGAATATGCCTCATTTACCATGGTTGATCATGCTCTATGCTCATGGCTGACCATGGTCTGTCTCAACCATGATTCCTGACGATGGCCATTTGTTAGAATGTTAATATCATGATTGATCATGGTCAGGCAACCATAGGTTGACCTATGGTCAACCATGGTCACATTTCGCAGGGGCATAACTGTGAGTTCAACCTATTGAGTTATGAGTCTGGTTCCCATTCCCAAGCTTATTATACATGGACGTTATGTTAAAAACTGTGAACAGATGAGAAATTCATGTATTTAAGAAGCATTATCAAAAAAGTTAATACAAAATCTGATGTTTAACTTCAACTTTATGTTAAAACATTGATGATCAAGTCTTTGAAAGAAGTTGAATCCATTTAATTTAGAATGTGAACGATGGGTAGATTTGGAATATCTTTGACAGTATCTTACAAACTATAATAATATGATACTTTACTTATATCACAGCTTCAAGCATATCAAATGCATTATCAGACGAAAAAAAATACATTAGGCTTATATTTTTAATTTTATTTAGAAACGGACCAAAGGAACTTAATGGGCAAAGTTTGAGTAGATTTTACTGAATTTATAAATCTGGCATTTAGCATGTCGTATTTTTGTAAACAGCTCTTCATAATGGAGGTTTGACATTTAATTGAAGAGTTCTGTAAAATCATTGCCATCATAGACTAACAGGTTGTATTTCTGTAAACAACTCTCTAATAAAGAAGGTTCATTACATTTAAAAGAAGCTCTTCAAAAGGGAGGCTTAATTTTTTTTTTGAACAGTTCAATGAAATCAATGTTTACAAGTATACGAATATTTAGATATATAAAGTGTTCAATCATTTAATGAAATAAATAACAAATAGTTGAAGCACATCATAATATGAGAATTACTGTATCGCAGCCTATTTGTAATTCAATAAAATATTCATAAATATCCTTTAAAATCTGTTAAATCCTTATTAGGTATCAATAAAACACAACATTGAAACACATCTTGAGATAGTGAAGTAGCTTAATTGAAAACTAGTTATAAGGATATGTAAATACTAATAAAACATGGTAATACAATACAGTGAATGGTTGGATATGGTACGTTTTATACACAGTGGGCTTTTCAAAATTGTTTGCAAACATATTTAACTGTCAATGAAATCTAAGGATTTTGAAGAGGCATTGCACCAAATGGACCAATATTCCAGACAAGAGCCTTCAACAAACATTCAATAAATATTCAAACACAGTTTAAATAACAAAACTCATAATACCGGTAGTCGATTCAATACAAGCCTCACTATACTTCACAACAATACGTCCTGGGTCGAAAAAAAATATGATTGTCATATAAATTGTATCGACCCCTTTGGTATCATTGTTGTGAGACATTTTAATATCCTGCCAATATCAAGCATAGGTGTGGATATGTTTAGAAGTCATTGCCAGGTGTCAATGACAAATACTGAACATTTATAAGGATATTACCGGCTAGCAATAATAAAAACTTCCTAAGACATGCTGACTTAGCTAAAGACTGAATACCCAGGTATCAATTGAGCGCTATAGGTGTCTGTGTTCGATATAGGCTTTCAAAGAGGATATTAAACCAATGGTAGTTCTGAGAAGCAGTAATGTTAAAATCTGTTGATTTCATTATTTTATCAGTCTTTCTTAATATTTAATAATAATTTTTAAATAATAGAACAAATTTAAATAATTGAATGCACCAGTCTTCAATATGTCAAGCACTTGGAAAAAATCACCAAACCAGTCTGCACAGTAAAGATTATTGATTTATGATTAAAAAAACTTTTTAAATTTTAGTATCAAATAAATAAAGCACCTCTGAATGCTTAGAATGTGCAATTTACTCCCAAACTTATTCAGGGAGCATGCCATGGGACTCCTTTAAGCGAAAGTTATGAATTCACGTACATGACCGGTGGCCTTAAGTCTAACACGCTTGGGTAAACCTGACAACTTCGGTTGAGTTGACAACACAGAGACAGACATATAGCAAGCATTGTCAACACCATCATCATCGCACATAAACCTCAGGTAACCACGGGTTCAAATGTCACATAAAAAAAAAAAAATCATCAAAAAAACCCTGCCAACATGATACATTGTTCCATAAAAGCTAACATCCAAGAACATCAGATAATAAGTAAACTCCCATGCGTTTTATCTTTAATTTCCCATGTTAGGAGAACTATTAAAATCATAATGAGAAATTTAATCAGTAGAAAATAGAATTAAAGGATAAAGGGTCTGGTTGACAAGGGCAGATGGGGGTTCGTTGACAGAAATGATGAGCCACAATGATAATCAAAACTGACAGTTTAGAGCTATTTAAATTTCCATCAATATACACATTATGTCTGATGAACTGATAAATATGCTTAATGTTGCTACTAACGATGTCAGTTGGTTTTAAGAGGGTTTAAACAAAAGCTCAGGTGGATTAAATTTCAGGAGCAAACTTCAACTTAATAATATACTGAGACTTAATAAAATGCTTTATTTTAAGAAAAGCATACTCATTATTTATATATATTTTTGCAAGTTGAACAGAAGTACAGAATGATTATAATTAATACAGTCAATTTAAGTTTGGACATACCAAAGTTTCTGTGCAAAGTGCGCCCTGGTTGAGGATGATGTGATACATACAAACATTGACCGGATTTGCCTACTGTTGAAAAATCAGTTTCTTAAATAAACACATTATGGTCAATTTGATACTAAAATAGCACTGATAAAGCGTGCATGCTTGGTAAAACCATGTAGGTTATACCAAAGTTTCCCACCTTTTACATTATCCTGGGGGGGACTATAGCAATAATCTACACAAACATGTGATTACAAGTAGAAGTAGTTCTTAGGTATAAACACAAATAAGACTATTTTAATCAAGATTGTTCCAAAGTCAAGGGTCCATACTTCACAAGTGGTTGCTAAAAACAGGTGCTTGTTTAATTACAGGTATTAACCCTAATAATGAGCTACCTTGTACAGTATCTAATGGAGCAGCAAAGTGGCTTAATCAGAGTTAATAAATTTGACATATACAATCTTTATACCTTTTTCTTCTTCTTCCATGTAATTTGCAGGACCCACTCTGGGTCATTATCGCAAATGTTAGAGACAGAGGTGAGATACAAGGAATCCGGGTGCGATACACTAGCTTGTTCCGAATAGATTCCTTGGTTCTTTAACATGCCCGGTGTAAAGCACCAATACACGCGAGACTACCCCTGGGTTACCAACCAGGAACATCTCTAGTTGGGTGGGAAACACTAAATAGCGTTTCAGAAATGACCACGTGTCCCGGCTGAGAATCGAACCCAGGACCTCTCGATCAGGAGTCAAACGTCTTACCACTCGACCACCGTGCCACCCTATATTATTATCACAGCGTGTAAACCAAATCAGTCTGTATGACTTATCAGATTATTGAAAACACAAAGTCATGTAAAATCTGATCACTGTATGACTTATTGCCATACTATATAATTCAATGTGTATGCTTTATTGCAATTGAAGGAAATTGAATGATTTACACAGTATGGCTTATTCCTATAAAACCTTGGCTACCTATTGATCCGTGGCAATGTAAATAATGAATTTGGCGAAACAGTGAGGGTCCGAATTTTCATGGATGGAAACGTTGGTCCGATTGGTGCAAGAAAATGCAACTAGAACGGCTGAAAATCCTTACTTGAGCCTTAAAACGGTATTATTTCACCGATAGTCCGATAGTAGTGAAGTTTTGCAAACACGAGAATACTTTTTTTCACATTGCTTTATTTAGTGACGATTTCTCGGTGAATTTTAATCAGCTTCTATTTTTTGTTGCATCATCTGACCTTCACCTGGAAACCAGCTTACAAATCATGCATTCTGTTTATGAAATTGATTGCCGAAGAGCTATTTTTAGAACAGCTAAATTTAGCCACCCTTTCAATAGGAACTTTCTGGAATATTTTGATTCTGAAAGTCACTATGTAAAATGTGCGTGAATTTGTAAACAAACTTGTTTACTATTAATTTTGGAGTTGGACTGTGTGGGAATTAGCCATAGGGAGAGTTTGGGTAATTTTTTTAGTTCTTTTGAATATATGCACACTGCGCATGCGCAGTTTTGCTGATTAAGAACCACGATAATACAGGAATAAGGCATAATTATTGTACAGAAATGAAAATAATCAAATCGCACGCAAAACAGAAACATCGTCTTTTGTTCTCTTTGATTATTTTTCACTATCATTCCTCGATTGCACAAAGTAACAAAAAAATCTCATTTTTTGCAGAAATTACCAGCAATCCGAAACACTTGTTACCGTGGAAATCATTTGACGGATCTAAGAAATGAAGCTTAAACAGCTCTGTAACTAATTAAATTTAAGCCCTTTGCAGTATTACAGCTTTCAGCCTTATTGCACTCTGGAAAATTTTAACACCTTTCGCAACAAGGGGAAATCTCTGATTCGACTCTGATTCAACTTTGATTCATTTAAAATTGTGAATTGATGTATTAAAACAGGGAATTTCATGACATCGGCTCTCGACTTTTGTTCTCTGGGACCTGTATGTCACTAATTGCTTGTGTAACAAATATCCTTTCAACTTCTAGTGTCGTCACGTTAACCCCTATTGTACTAATTGTCTTATCACCTTTTAAATCTAAGGTGACATTTTCTGAAGGAAACAAATGGATTCTATTACGTCATACCACTTCCGGTCTCATATGAGATGCGCGTCTATCGTTAGACCGTATTTATCAGTGCGCTATCGAATTTCGACGAGTGCGGACGTGGTTCGCAACTCAGACCGTATATTGGAATTTGTGTACCGCATAGTATACAAATTATAGTCTCTAAACTAGCGTACGAGATTAAATTTATTAAAAGTGATAGATAACGCGGTTATCTTCACTATACAGGCAATTTGATATCAAATTACCTTTCAAATTAATATTTATATCTACTTGTAATTAATTTATCTGCGTGGCAGAAATTTCATACGTGTTACTTTTGTTCACGTGTTTGGAAAACAAGCATGGCGGACGCCATGTTAAATCACCCGGCATCTAAGAAATTAGAAACAAAGTCAGACGGTGATAAAGAGAACAGACAAGTAGAAAAGACCTCTAAAAGAGCAGATGGTAGTTCTGGTAAGGGTCGTAAAACCCCGGTTCAGCCCGAGGCTTCCAATTCAACGTCAGGCGCGGCCTTGAACAAAGAAGTGCTTTCCATTTTAAAGCAACTAAATGACAATTTGAACAAACAAGATTCAAAATTAGCCTCTCTCTCTCAAAAAGTAGATGAGATTTACAATGGTGAGGAGTATTATGAGCCTGAATGTGAAATTGTGGCAGAACAGGTCGAGATAGTCACGTCTCCAGATCATGACCGTTCAGTAGAACCCCCAAGTAAAAAACGTTGTGTCGAGACGTCAATTTTCAAAGATTTAAATGAAAAGTTTCAGTCTAAAGAAAAAGTGGACTGTGAGATAAATGATGACTTGTCGTCATTTGTAAATAACTCATTCAGAAATGGTATGAGTGATGACACACTCGCGGAGTTGCTAAAAGACATTCATCGTCCACAAAATTGTGAAGCCCTGGTTAAAACCAAAGTGAATTCGTCTATGTGGCGTCTTTTGAAGCCTCAGACGCAGACTGATGATATAAAGTTCCAAGGAATGCAAAACACAATTGTCAAAGCTGCAATTAATATTACTAAGTTGGTTGACAAGGATGGTGACAAGCTTGATTCCCAGTCTGTGGAGTGGGGTACCACAGCCTTAGCACTTTTGGGACATTCATATAAATTAATTAACAATAAAAGGAAAGAAAGTCATCGGTTTGATCTAGATCCGAGATACTACCCTCTTACGTCATCCAGTCAGCCTTACACTGAGAACCTGTATGGTGACGATATTAATAAGAATGTCAAGGACATCCAGGAGATGTGTAGAATCGGACGCAACTTGGGTCGTGGATCCCAGTTTCCAAATCGTGGTTACAGCCGTGGAAGACGAGCTGGTAGACGTGGTATGAATCGTCCATACCGTGGTAGAGGGGGTTACAAACCCTATGATGCAGAGCAGTCTACATCAAATCAATCAAAAAACTTGAAAGCGGGGCACAGGAAGTAGAGAATGAGGTATGTAACATTTTCCAAGCTGGTAGATTAAAACTTTGCAAAGAAAATTGGAGAAAACTGTCTTCTGATAACAGTATCTTGGATACTGTGGAACATTGTCATTTAGAATTTTATGACGGAATGAACCCAATTAGAACATGGTGTAAACCTAATATATTTACAAAAGAAGAAGACATATTAGTTAATAAAGAGATACAAAAAATGCTTGATATGAAAGTGATAATAGAAGTTGAACATGATGAAAATGAGTTTATTTCTCCAATTTTCTTAGTAAAGAAAAAGAACAATGAGTATAGAATGATTTTAAATCTAAAAGAACTCAATGAGTCCATTGTTTATCACCATTTTAAAATGGATACCTTTGAGTCTACATTAAAATTGGTCAAACCTGATTGTTTTATGGCATCTGTTGATCTCAGACATGCTTATTATTCAGTACCTGTTGCAGAATCTGATCAAATAAAATTGAGATTTGAGAAATCGGGTAAACTCTACCAATATGTTGCATTGCCAAATGGCCTTTCGAGTGCCCCTAGAATATTTACAAAATTGATGAAACCAGTGTATACTACACTGAGAATGTTGGGACATTCAAATTCTAGTTTTATTGATGATTCATTCTTGACAGCTAATACTGCAAGAGATTGTGAACTCAATGTAAAAGATACAGTTGATCTTATGTCCCATGTTGGCTTCATTATACACAAGAAAAAGTCTGTTTTAGTGCCAACTAAGAAAATTACTTTCTTAGGAAATGATATAGATTCTGAGAAAATGATTGTAACATTGCCACTTGACAAGGTTCAAAACCTTGTACAGGAATGCCAGAATTTATGCAAGCTATCAGTCGCTTCTATCAGACAGGTAGCAAGAGTGCTTGGGCTGATGGTATCAAGCTTTTCAGCTGTTGATTACGCACCATTATATTACAGAAGCCTTGAAAAAGAAAAGGCTATGGCATTAAAACTAGTCAGAGGTAACTTTAATGCAAAAATGTTGATTACTGATGACATGAAGTCAGATCTAAAGTGGTGGTTTGAGAATTTACATTTACAAAAAAGAGTGATAGACAGAGGTAATGCTGATATTGTTATTACTTCTGATGCATCAAACCAAGGTTGGGCTGCAATATGCAATGATGAACAGACCGGTGGTAGATGGTCAAGTGAAGAACTAGGTCTTCATATAAATTGTTTGGAATTGCTGGCTATATGTCACTCAGTGAGAGCTTTTTGCAAATTAAAATCTGATATCCATGTCCAAATAAAGTCTGATAACATGAGTGCTATAGCATACATAAATAAAATGGGTGGCTGTAAGTCACTAGATCTGAACAAAATGGCAGTTGAGCTTTGGCATTGGTGCATTGAAAGAAATATATGGCTTTCGGCATCACATGTGCCGGGGGTTGATAATATATCAGACTATGGCTCCAGACATTTTAATGATAATGTAGAGTGGAAGTTAGATGGAAACCTATTTTCCAAAATAGTAGGTATCTGGGGAAAACCTGATATTGATATGTTTGCTTCTAGGGTAAACAAACAACTTGGAAAGTATGTGGCATGGATGCCTGATGCTCAAGCAGAATTTATTGATGCATTTTCTCAGAGTTGGTCTAACTTGTTCATATATATGTTTCCACCTTTCAGTTTGATTGGTCGAGTGATAGCAAAAGTGAGAATGGACCAGACAGAATGTATTTTGATAGTTCCTCTGTGGCCGACACAGATATGGTGGAATTCACTGATGGAACTCTTAGTAGACAAACCTTTCGTCATCAAGGTAACACAGGGAACTTTGACAATTCCGAATACAACCAAACAACACCCTTTGATGAACAAAATGAAATTACTGGCATGTCATTTGTCAGGCAAACCTTACGTAGCAGAGAAATTTCAGAGGACGCTTCCAATATCATTATGGCAGCCTGGAGAGATTCAACAAAATCTCAGTACTCTGTTTACATCAAGAAGTGGTTTGTTTTCTGTAATAAGGAACAAATTGATCCAATTCAACCACCTTTAAGTATGGTGTTACAGTTTCTTTCGGAACTTTATAAGAGTAAATTAGCTTATAGTACTATGAACACTGCACGCAGTGCTCTTTCCTCTTTAGGGATTGTTGTGGATGGTATTTCTATTGGTCAGCACCCTTTGACAGTGAAATTTATGAAAGGTGTGTTTAATTTAAGGCCACCTAAGACAAAATATAGTGAAATTTGGGATGTTTCCAAAGTTTTATCTCATATGAAAACTTTGCCAGAAGAAAAAGAGTTATCTCTTAAGTTACTAACTTTGAAATTAGCTATGCTAATTGCGCTCACTCAGGCTAGTCGTGCTCAATCTTTACATTTACTGAGTATTGAAGGCCTTAAGAAAGGTCCAGACTTGTATATATTACAGTACAGTAGTACTTTGAAGCAATCTAGGCCAGGTGTGCCTATACCAGTGGTAAATTTGAAAATGTATCTTCCGGATAGAAGATTATGTGTATTTAGTACTTTGTCTGAATACTTGAAAAGAACTGAAAATATCAGAAATAATTGTAAATTACTGTTTATAAGTTACTTGAAACCCTATGGATCAGTTTGCACAAGCACTATAAGTAGATGGTTACGGACTATGATGCAAATGTCAGGAATTGATTGTGCTATATTCAAATCACATAGTATCAGATCTGCAGCAACTTCTAAAGCAAAACAGTGTAATGTTCCTGTAAGTGAGATTCTTCAAGTTGCTGGTTGGTCAAATGAAAAGACATTTGCAAAGTTTTATAACAAAGATATTCAAAGAAGTGATGGAGGATTTGCTGAAGCAGTTTTAGCATAACACAGCAGTCACAGGTAATTGTTTGCTAATACAAAAATTTTGTAGCTTTGAAGTCTCATATGAGACCGGAAGTGGTATGACGTAATAGAATCTAAAATCAAACGAGACTTACCTGAAAGTTGAAGTTTGGTTAGGATTCTATTAGTCATACACACACTGGAGGGATCATATGCCCTCCCTTTCCCTCCCTTTTGTAGTAACGAGGTTACTTCTTATTTAATAGGCATCTTTATACTGAATTATTTGCACAATAGAAAGTGCAAAATTTGGTTTTGTGTTATGAATTAACAAAATTTTTGTTAAATCGATGCTTTGAAATACTGATAAATACGGTCTAACGATAGACGCGCATCTCATATGATCCCTCCAGTGTGTGTATGACTAATAGAATCCTAACCAAACTTCAACTTTCAGGTAAGTCTCGTTTGATTTTAGATTAAACAGCATTGAATTCTGTAACAGTCCTGAGAGACTTTTTTTCGTAAATCAATTGAAATCAGTAGAAATCTCATAAAATATGAATGCCCGAACAATTGTATGGAAGTTTGTTTTATAAATAAATATAAGTCAGGCACGTAGTCATGCTGAGGTACACCAAGGTGCTTGCCTCGGTGATAATTTTAGGGATTTTAAAATACATGTGTGCACAAGAAAACTTTGCGTAAAATCAAGAAAGGATTTGCCTCGGTGCTAATTGGCTTCTGGATACGACCCTGCAAGTATATGTACACATAAACTATAAAGAAATATTTCCTTTCATGAAATTCAATTAAATAGAGTCTGGTTTTTTTTATTACTTTTCAATACATGTAAGTGAAAAACTAAAGTTCTTACGGTACCTAGGTCTTTAATTGATGAAATAATTCAATAACAAAGTATTTTAATGAAATGAACTTAAAATAACTTCTAGTACCCACCCAACATAAAAGTTTGAGCATATAATGCACTGTAAATGGGCGTTCCAAAATATCCCTGTTTAAATACATATCTGGTTCTTTAAATAAATGATTTATTCAATTAATTGAATATGACTATGACACAGATGTGCTATGGGCAATTTATGATCAAAATGTACCTGTGTTACAGTAATTGTGGTAGAGTGCTGTCAGTGATAACAACTCCGGTGGTCACTGGTTCAAATCTTGAGAAATGCTTTTCAGTGTTTCCCACACTACATTGACGGGGAGATGAATTGGCTGGAAACTCAGAGGAAAGTATCTAACAAAGTGCACTTAAGTGCCATATACAAGGAATGGTAAAGAACCAAGGAGTCTATATGGAACGAGATAAGGGCAAAGCGTTTGGGTTGCTAGTATCAAACAAACTTTGTGTCTCTTCCCTCCAAGCCAAAGGTCTTTATAATCACATGCAGTTCAAAAACAAATATCAATCTTTTAATTATTATTTAATGCAATTTTTAATCATCCCAAAAACAATTCTGAGAGGGTGCTAATTTTTTTAAAACAAAAGCTGCAGCAAAAATAGAAGATTTTTTTCGGTATGAAGGATTTGTTCTGGGTGACACTGTTATAGCACTGTAACTGATGTTTCTAAAGTCCACACAAGCATCCTGTTATCATGACTTCACACAGAGACAAAACACATCTTTCTTCATATACCATTCTTGTGTCTCTTGCAAACAGAATTTCAGAACTACAATAGAATTCTCATAAATTATAATATCATAGTCCAATTAAAATGTAACAAAAAATGATATTATGCAAGATTTAAGGGGTATTAAATTCTGGTATTTTAAGGGTTAACAATATAAAAACTATCTTGAAGAATGAAAATCTCGAAAGGGGCCCGCACCATCATTTTTATCAAACTCATTAATTATACGATCACGCAGAAGGTTCATATAGTTGGAACAGCCATTATACTCCTCCGTACAATGTCTAATATAACACTAATTTAATATTCATACTGGATTATGTCAAAAATGATTAATGTAAGCCTAGGCGATTATCTGTCGTTGTTCAGAATTCAACTCGTATGACTTCCCTATTAAGGTCTGATGAACGAACAGTTATGGAGGAGAAAAGATAAATGAGGTTTTGTTAATAACGTTTAGAATCAATTTACAACCCCTAGAGATTGGTAGCAATACTGTTCTATCATATTATAAGTTCATCCAGACTTTCTATGATCTCTTACCCTTGTTTTCTTATAAAGAACTTAAAGCACAATACTTAATTATTCAATAAAAGGAAAGAAACTATATTGATGGCTTAGAACAAGAGCGTTGTAACTACCAAATCAATATTTTGAAAAAACACGGAAAAACTGTCTGACATTTACTCTTTACTTATGGTAAAACAAACTTTTACAACTTCATTTTGGTCAACATGACAAGTTCAGATTTCTATGAAAATGGGCTCATAAGAAGCGCCTTGTGATGCTTATTCTAAATATGTATGAAACTTAAAAGGTCGTAAGTGGCACTTACGAGCTGCTAATTTTAAGCCATCGATATATTGCTGGCTTAGAATGAGAAGGTTGTTACTACTACTTACAACCTTTGTAAGACTGGTACATATTTTAAATCAGCATCACAAGGTGCTTCTAATGAGCATATTTTTATGGAAATTGGAACTAATAATGTCATGTTGACCACACTAATTTTTCAAACAGTTTTTACTTGTTTTCTCTAAATATCGATTTTGTACTTATAACCTTCTCATTCTAAGCTAGCGATTAAAGTCCATAATGATAACCGAAAGAAACTAGTAGTATATGAAATAAGACTTTCAAACAAGTCTGATAGCTCTTTTTGGTCGTCAATGAACGAAATATTATCTTTGTATGGATTAATTATGATTGCATAGTTTTAAGCAATGACGATGCTATTCCCATGAGAAAATACCGGAACTCCAGCTTATGATGACAAGGACAATCAACCTAGCTTAATTACTATCCTGGTAGCACCTTGCATCTAATTAGTCAATGACAGTGTCATATACCAATATTGACCTTTTGAGACTTTGAAATTTCACAACAGATCGTTTCAGTTTGTGTCATTATTATGATAGTCACAGTCTGCTTCAAATGCAAAAGGTTCGATCCCTGGTCATGACATACCGAAATTATTAAAATTGGTGCTTGTACAATTATAAATGTCCTTGCTTATAGTTCTAGGAAGTTGCTATTTTCTATTATATTCAAGGTAGCTGACTCATTATGACTGGGTTGTCTGACTTGTTTCAGGGTTCCCACTAGTATTTTAAGACAAAATTCCCTGACTTTTCCCTGATTTTCCCTGACTTGAGAGCAGTTTTCCCTGACTTTTTCGCGTGATCGGACCATTTTGATCGAGTGAAATAGCTCATAAGAAACAGTGAAAAGGAGGTTATATTTGTTTTATATGAAACCAAAAAGTTTCAGATAGCAGTTTTAGTGTTGTTGATCATCATAAAGTAATCATAATGTAAAATTATTGCAACGAGCATAGCGAGCGAGGATTTTTTTCAGTTTTTGGTATTTTCTTCATAGGAAATGACACTTATCGAGATCTTTAATGAAGAATTCCCTGACTTTTGCTCAATTTCCAAATTTCCCTGACAAATTTCAAAATTCCCCGACTTTTCCCTGACCTTGAAAAAATTATGTTTTTCCCTGACTTTTCCCTGACCGTGGGAACCCTGTTGTTTGTTTATAATGATGCAGCACATCATAACTGTGAGGGAGAAAACCGGAGCATTCAAACTACAGCATCAACTATTAATGAAAACGATTAAGTTACGATACAAAAAAAAACTTGACAAAAAATTCATATAAATGCACCACCTGGGCATGAGCACAATATTGATAAAAAATATACAATAGGACAACAATAAGACATAGCCTTATGCCCTTTAATACAGACATACGGATGATAGAAGCGTTGCAATGAAAGAGGTCATATCAAAGCACTGTAAGGTAATCAGGTTCATCGTCAATGTGGGTTTGAAAAGCACTATACATAGCTGCATCCCAATTTGTTAAAAACACTGATAACAGCATAATTTATAGGCTAGTGGCCAAACCTCAAAAAGGTGCTTAGAAATGGGAGTAACCCCTCCCCATGGTAGAACATTTCACAACCTGTTATTATTGAAGGCTGAGGCCTTGGGCGTTGGAAAATGATGGTTGTGAATCTGGGATCAATGTAGGTCATTTTGAAAATCGACGTTTTATGTGTGTTTTTTAGTATTTTGAGAGGCAATTTTACGACGTATTTTGTCTATGTACAGAACAAGGCAGGTACGATTTAGCCAAGGAAAAGCAAACCACACTCGTTTTTTTGTAGGATCATATTACATTATGAATGGCTTATAACATCTAAAAAATTCAGCTCTTTAATAACATGAGAAATCATACTTTTGGGGTAAAACATAAAAAAGTATAAACGAAAAGTGCGAATTTTAGGAATCGGTGCACCACAATTTCATATATCAATCTATTCGAAATAAAATCACTTGGGTGGGGAGGTAGTAACCTGCAGTTTAATATATCAAAAATCTATTGACCAGCTATTACTCAAATTGCGATAATTTTGGGTTAAATTGTTAAAAAAGCATAAACGAAATGTGCGAATTTTAGGAATCGGTGCACCACAATTTCATATATCAATCTATTCGAAATAAAATCACTTGAGTGTGGAGGTAGTAACCTGTAGTTTAATATATCAAAAATCTATTGACCAGCTATTACTCAAAATGCGATAATTTTGGGTTTAAATTGTTAAAATCATAAACGAAAAGTGCGAATTTTTGGAATCGGTGCACGACCATTCCATATATCAATCTATTCGAAATACAATCACTTTAATGGGGAGGTAGTAACCTGTAGTTTAATATATCAAAAACCTATTGACCAGCTATTACTCAAATGCGATAATTTTGGGGTGAAATAACTAAAATTATAAACAAAAAGTGCGAACTTTTGGAATCTGTCGACTACAATGTCATCTTTCATTTTATTTGATAGTTAATGACAGCGATATGTAGATATGAAGGTCAGGTTTAATACGTCGAGGTTCTACTTGCTGAAATCTGTGCAAAACTCGCTAAATTTGGGTCAAAGTTCACAGAAATAAGCGAAAAATGCATTTTTTGGAATCGGTGGATAGCAGTGTCATTTATGATGTAATTTGAAACCAAATCACTTCAAAGAGCACATAATAATATGTAGTTTAAAAATATCTTAAGCCTAGGTACTCTGCAAAATTATGTATTTTGAGGTAAAATATTACGAAATAAGAACCAAAATTGTGAATTTTGAGAATCGGTTGATTTCAATGTCATTAATGATTTTATGTGATGTTGAACAACTGTGACATATTTGTAATTACATGCAGTTTAAGAGATCAGAAATGTAGTATTTGGCTACTGTTTTAATTGAGATATTTGGGATAAAAAGATACAAAAATAAGCTATGAATGTGAAAATTCGGAATCAGTTAGATACAGTGTCATTGATGATCTGATTTGATAAAATCCACTACAAAATGTGCTAAGTAATATGTTATTTAAGATTTCAAAACTGTTGTCCCATTCTATCGTTCAATATTAGGGTACAGCATCATTCGGTGTAAGCTTCAACCTTATTCATAGTGACATACGAAATATGCCTACATAGTAGACATGTGACGATCTGGTGGAATATTTGGGAGAGGTACGACCTACAGCCGGGTGAGGGTCGTCTGTGGTATTCACCAAACAGTGAAAACCAGTCCATTGAAATCAGGTGTACTATATGGTGTTAACAAAGCGGACTACCATTGAAGCTGTGACTGGTTCATAATGGTTCAAGCTCTTTGACACGCCATCCCTACTTCGAATTAACCCAAACAACGCATACAGGTTACATATTCATACAATTATAAAAATAATAATTTGGTCAATGTTACATGAAGGAGTTCTGTGTTCGAGAATACCATGTATACGCTCCATGCCATGGGCCATGCTCGTTCAAAACGACCTTGGTAGTTTGAGTACTTTTCTACAATGGATGAGTCAACAATTATACATTGACTTCACTGATAGGTCATGCTATGGTGTAACGAAAACGAGGGATCACCAAATCTGAGTATCGCTATTGATGCAGGAAAATTGATGTATGATTGGTTAATTAAATTATACAGTAAGAAAATTATTATAGTAAGCTCACTTTATGTTTTATAACCATAGTAACATTATTCTTGGTCACGCGGTTTTTGTAAATATTGTTTATATATCGAAAAATATAGTATGACTTTGAAGGAAGGAGGAAGCGTACTTGACCATCATACGAATGAGTATGCAAATGTCATAATGACAACATTAGATGTCACTGGAACAGAAGGTTTAGAGCTTTACTGCTAGCAATAATACAGGTCTGTCAGGATCACCGAGCAACACCGACACTGGGGCTTTGAATATAAGTTTGTAATTGTATCTTGTATGATGTCCGTCATTGCATTGCTCATGTAATCGACTTACGGAAAAGGACAGTTATGAAGCTCTCAATAGGCCATCCCACTCTCCCGATTTTGCTTGTTAACCGTATGAACACGGCTGATATTAGTTCAGCATACATAATTTACCTAGCGATTTCAGCCACGAAGTGTCTAACAAACTAAAATAGTTCATTAGAATCATGATATGAAGATGTTGGCGAGGAACATGTCGCATACCCGATACTATGTTAAATATTGTAAGTTTTAATCAATATTGATTGTTCTAAATCTACTAAAACACCAATGTTTTCTATTGGCGCCGTATTCAAGGGTAACACATAACAACATAAAACAATTTAACACCATAACCCCAGCTGAATCATAACACATGATATCAAGCTATAATATACGGAACAAAACAGGACAGAACGAAACAAAGCCGAACCGAATCAAATTAAACAGAACATATCGTGTAGATTGAGACACTCGTTCGATTGTAAAATATTATTTTAAAACAGCTTGTCAACAAATATAATTTATTTCCATACATGTATGCAATATGGCAGGGTACAATTACAGGGTAATGGTGTTGTGACCAACAACTAGTTTCAATAGCATTTCTCTGGACAAACGTTGAGTTGTACATGAATATGTAGGTATTTGTACAGACATAAGACATGCACATGATCTGATTTGGACCACCAGAAAAAGCGCTGGTTATAACCAGCATTAAACCTAGTGGCATTTCCAACCTGTCTGTCTTACTGAGCAGCTATACGTGTTATTTAAACCCGCAGTGGTTAAGAAATAACGAGTGTTAATCTCAATTTCCAATCATTCAAAAAGATGCACTCTCGATGAAACTAAATGAGCTTCGGGAACAGGATGCTCTGGACTTGGGGAAGCTTCTTGGGAGTTATGAGAAATCTACATTTGCATTTACATCGCGAGTATGCCTACACCGGGAAATTTCAATGAATGCATTAATTTTTCATTCCACATCGCCTAGTCTCCAGTCTTATCCATTAATTAATATATCGTACAATGTACATAATAATAAGGTTCGATTAAAGTGATGCAGTCTATAAAAAGTCTTGGTGCGTACCTTTGGTGACATTTGATATTTATAGATGTATTGGCCTAAACGGCATTGGAATTCACAAGAACATATTTCATGTACATGTACGTTTTTAGTGTTGAGCATCCGATAGGACTCATGATGGTTGTAACAATAGGCGATTTGATATCCTTTATCGCTAGGAAGATTAATCTGCTAATGAAAACACATAGGAACATTTCTGGAAATTTCAAATGTTGGGGTAATATTTCAGCTCAACAGGGCACCAATTGTTCATGATGAGCTTATTTGATTGGCTTTCCTCTGTCGAATACTAGTATCTTATATTTTGTACGGCTCAACCTCAAAACATTGAATTGTATACAATTTCAAATTCACTTAGTTCAAGATATCTTTAACTGAAGTTACTTTGTTCCAATCAGATTAATAAACTATGAATGAATTTGTATTCTGCTGATGTTTGGGATAAAATATCTCAATTCCAACAATATCCAGACGCTACATGTTATGTTTCACACTGGACTTTATACATACACGACACGATTGTTCAATATCAAATAAATCATAAATGACATTGTCGTCTACTAATTCTCAAAATTCACGATTTTGTTCATTTTTCCTGATGTTTTACCTCAAAATATCTCATTTTCCGTGTACCGAGGCTTAAAATATTCTAACACCCTAAACTATATATTATTATGTACACATTGGGGTGATTTTGTTTAAAATTACTTCATAAATGACTCTGCAATCCACCGATTCCAAAAAATCGCATTTTTGCTTATTTTTGTGACATTTTGCCCCAAATTTAGCGAGTTTGCACATAAATTCGGCAAGTAGGACCTCGACTTATTAACCCTGACCTTCATACCCATAATTCGCTGTGATAACCTTTCAAATGAAATGAAAGATGACATTGTAGTCGATCGATTCCCAAAATTCGCACTTTTTGATTATAATTTTAACAATTTCACCCCAAAATTATCGCATTTTGAGTAATAGCTGGTCAATAGATTTTTTATATATTAAACTACAGGTTACTACCTCCACACTCAAGTGATTGTATTTCGAATAGATTGATATATGGAATTGTCGTGCACCGATTCCAAAAATTCGCACTTTTCGTTTAGAAATTTAACAATTTAAACCCAAAATTATCGCATTTTGAGTAATAGCTGGTTAATAGATTTTTGATATATTAAACTACAGGTTACTACCTCCACACTCAAGTGATTTTATTTCGAATAGATTGATATATGAAATTGTGGTGCACCGATTCCTAAAATTCGCACATTTCGTTTATGTTTTTATAACAATTTAACCCAAAATTATCGCGATTTGAATAATAGCTGGTCAATAGATTTTTGATATATTAAACTGCAGATTACTACCTCCCCACCCAAGTAATTTTATTCCGAATAGATTGATATATGAAATTGTGGTGCACCGATTCCTAAAATTCGCACTTTTCGTTTATATTTTTTTTGTTTTTTACCCCAAAAGTATGATTTCTCATGCTATTAAAGAGCTGAATTTTTTAGATGTTATAAGCCATCCATAATGCAATATGATTCTACAATAATAACGAGTGTGGTTTGCTTTTCCTGGGCTAAATCGTACCTGCCTTGTTCTGTACATAGACAAAATACGTCATAAAATTGCCTCTCAAAATACTAAAAAACACACATAAAACGTCGATTTTCATAATGACCTACATTGATCCCAGATTCACAACCATCGTTTTCCAACGCACAATATCTCCCGCTTCAATAAAAAACAGGTTGTGAAATGTTCTACCATGGGGAGGGGTTCCGTCCAAAAATCACCCCTCGGCCACTAGCCTAATAGACTATTGTATTGTTTCATTTCAATTAAAATTAACAAAGTTGAGAACAGGTGCCGAGCATAGCTGCCTTAATTTGGTTTATTTCTACTGAAATATGGCAGGCATATGTATGTGCCTCCATCCGGATTTGAACCCCAGTCGCCAGATTAGACAGCAAGTGCACTTACGACAGAGCTACAGAGACATATATATTGAGATACTGGTATTGCTTCAGTACTGGACACAGATTATATTTATTTAAATCCTGACCATGCACATTGTGAATCTATTTCTTGACCTAACAAAGGGGATCTATCAAGAGTTTTCAATTATTTCCTGAACGAGTTTAATATAAATATATCAATGGACAATGAGTGATATATTCTTTATATCATATGACACTAACAACCTTAAGAACCCCTTTCTATTGAAAAACCATATCCATGCAGTACAACGTTATACTACACATGTGTGATATAAGAACGTCTGTAGAGCTATAACCTCCAAACAACTACCAATATTTGCTGCTCCCATAGGGTGTTGCTCTACTGCAGTTGCACTGTACAATAAACTAAGTATGATTTGATATTTGAATACCCGAGTTTGCTTTTGAATCAGCAGTTAATTAAACCCACCATTTCTATTGACAGGAAGTTTAGGGGTATATAAACTTATACAAATACTTGATCAACTATATTATATTACCACATGAGTAGTTATAATGATCTCAAAATTAAGTACAAATACTAAATACACAATTCAGCAGGGCGGCTATTATGTAATATAAATGCTTTAGAATTGAGCGCTTTAGAATTCTTCAAAAATACACAGAAATGCACTCAGCAGTATGATTTCTATAATAATTGTTATTGCAATGAACATGTCCCAGCATCGAACTCTTAATAAAATAAACAGAAATGCACTGAGAAGTGTTTGTATATTTCTGAGAAGTGTTTGTAATACAGTGCGTCCAGGATAAAGAGAAACGCGGGAAAATTTGGTGCAGACCAAAAAGGTGAAAAAAGCAAGTGTGCACGAATTATCAGTGTTATTTTTGTATAAACTTGACCATACTTCAATAGTAGACCAATCCAGTCAATGTTTGTAAATATCACTTTATCCTGGGCGCACTATACCAACTGTTGCTGGGAGCATGTCTCATTGTAATATCAGCCGGTCATACCATATCCACAAAGAGTAAATGAAGCCTCTGATAGCTATAGCATTTGATTACCCTCTCCCATTTCATAAGTGTAGGTTCCAATTTTTGCAATTTGTTTCAACCACAAATAATGTGATCCTTCGATCCCGTCAACGATCCGTCATACTCTATGCAACAAAACACAATGAAAATGGACACTAAATTCGGTGATCTGATACTGTAACTACTCACAATACATCACGAAAGCCTCGGCCATGGTTAGTGAACAGTCGGTAAAATCGTTCTTCAACCATAGCCAACCTATAAATGATTCAGTTTCAATAACATACAATACCCTGGTCAAATTTCATTAATTATCCAATCAAAATTGTTCTAAGTACAGTATTTCCATAGGAGATGGCTCAGTTATTGCAAATAGACATACAAGTTTGACAAAATCCATCAAGCGGTTATAGAGGTAAGGGAACTGACTAATCGGCCTCTACCCTGATATATCAACATAAATTGAACTAAGAAGTCATGAGAAACAAACATTAAGCCATACAATATCTGGATCCAATATCGTAATGCTACATAGTTAATTGGCGGGTACTGCAGTCACACTTGAATATTTATACACTGTAACATAGTGTCAAATATGTTGATATAAAATTTTAGAAACATTCATCATGTGGTCAATTACATATCGAAGCTGTTGACACCTGTTATAGATCGGTATCAAAAACCTAATGGTCGATACAGCTATGATGACATAAATCATCAGACTCATATTGTCCTCAGTAGCCCACACATTCTTGAGCAAACCAGAAAATTTATAATACAATGTAGTAGAATGGGGATTGTTCATATTTAAGCCACAAACTTGGCCGTGTTTAACTGACTGCTGTGGAAGGCTGCCAGAGTTAAGCTAAGTTGCAAGTGTTAGTTACCTAGAGATGTTTTTAGTTTAACTTTGCTGTTGATTTTTATTTTTTTCATTGGGCAACTAAATGTACTATAAGTTGTGTAATCTATTTTGGTTAATTTTGGTACCGTTTGTGCTCTGCGAAAGCTCAGCCGCTAAAAACCTCAATGACCAAAAGGGCTCCTTTTGTGCTCTGCAAAAGCTTAGCCTAAAAAACCTCAATGACCAAAAGTGTACCTTTTGTGCTCTGCAAAAGCTCAGCCTCTAAAAACCTCAATGACCAAAAGTGTACCTTTTGTGCTCTGCAAAAGCTTAGCCTAAAAAAACTCAATGACCAAAGTGTACCTTTTGTGCTCTGCAAAAGCTCAGCCTCAAAAACCTCAATGACCAAAAGTGTACCTTTTGTGCTCTGCAAAAGCTCGGCCTCAAAAACCTCAATGACCAAAAGTGTACCTTTTGTGCTCTGCAAAAGCTCAGCCTAAAAAACCTCAATGACCGAAAGTGTTCCTTTTGTGACCTGCAAAAGCTCAGCCTAAAAATACCTCAATGACCAAAAGTGGCATTATGAACCCCTTCCACAGCATCATCAACTTTACAAAGCGTGGAAACATGTAATTCAAGATTAAACATACTTATTTCAAATAAATGGACAATGTTTTATTTACAAATAATATAATACAATATTACTTAATGATAGATATTATTTTTAACAAGATGCCAAAATGTCACAAAATACGCCCGTCTTGGTTGTGCTAGTGAAAAAAATATTGATTATGAAATAAAAGCCCATATTATGTCAAAACATTTTTGAACAATCAACTTGAAACTTATCTTGGCCTAGATATTACACCCATGAGCATCATCAGCAAGTTTGAAGACGATCGGTTGAAAATTGTTTGAGCTAGAGTACAGACAGGCCAATTTCACATTTATTTTGGTAAAAAAAGGACCATAACCCAAGAAGGCCTGCACTGATTTGGCCTATAATCGAACTTGGCCTAGATATTACACCCATAAGCATTGTCAGCAAGTTTGAAGATGATCGGATGAAAACTGTTTGAGTTTGAGTACAGACAAGGTCAATTTCACATTTTTTGGTAAAAGAAGGACCATAACCCAAGAAGACCTGTACCGATTTGGCCTATAATCGAACTTGGCCTAGATATTACACCCATAAGCATTGTCAGCAAGTTTGAAGACGATCGGATGAAAACTGAATGAGCTACAGTACAGACAAGGCCAATTTCACATTTTTTTTGGTAAAAGCCTTAGGACCATAACCCAAGAAGGCCTGCACCGATTTGGCCTATAATCGAACTTGGCCTAGATATTACGGTACACCCATAAGCATTGTCAGCAAGTTTGAAGATGATCGGACAAAAACTGTTTGAGTTAGAGTACAGACAAATATTGGACGCCGCCGCCGCAATCAGACAATCATGTGAATCAGATGCACAATTGATGCATTATTAGTTCACAGAAACGACATACTGTAAAATCATTAATTTTCATTGAGGAATAAATTTTGTGGATTTCCTGGTTCACCTTTAACCATGAAATCAAATCTCATCGAAATAATAATTTTGGCTCTTGTGTTTTATTTACCTGAAATTTAAAATCCACAAATTAAGGTCCCATTGAAATTGTCTTTGTAGCAAGCTCACAATTTTTTCCATCAAAATTAAAGGATTTCATAGTAAAATAAAAAATTATCAATGATAAATGAACCAATGTGAGATTTTTATTTCTTTATTTCTGCATTTTAATTTCTAATTTCTTCCTTTATTGCAAATTGTTGATTACCATAAACCTGCGATCTTTTTGTCCTATCAGAAATGCATTGTTAGGCAAATGGAGGTAATTATAGTCATTAGCGTTGAGTCAATCAAGATTTTGAGTTTAATAGAATTTGAAACGAAGATTTTGCATATTCTTGAAACTTTTAAAATTGACAATGTGACCTTCCTCATCCAGAAACGATATGTCGTGTTTACAAAAATACCTACATACCTTTGCAAGGATTTTTTCTGTATGGAAATGCATGAACCTTGGTAAATCATGTGTAGGGAAGGAATATATATATATTTATATGTATATTTTATTTTAGTAAATATATATAAAAAATTCAAACACTAACGATTAACAAAAAAGATATGAGGAAATCAGACAGGCAGCACTCAACTTAACCAGCCGAGCAGAGAACACAGAAACAACACAACTACATGGAGCAATGCCCACACACAACCCAAACAAAGGTTACAAGGAGACTTAGTATTGGCTCCATACATTGAACTTCATGATTGAAATTATTTTGTTAGGAGTTAACATGAAGTACAACATTTCATGTGAGCCAAATTGGCAATACGGGTACTCGCATGGACATACTCACTTTTATCAACTCATTTCATTTTTAATTACATTCAAAGGGATTGAGAAGTTTTCAAATTGAGTTAAGAAGATTTCATAAAACCTCCCAGCTTTTAATAATAACACCAATCAAGATTTTCTTAAGATGTCAGAAAATCCATAAAGCAATTCCTTCAACAGGGAATTGTACCATAATCCTACTGGTATCTTTCAAATTGAATATTTCAATCCGACCAAAAGCATCTTCCATATTAAGCCTTGTTCAGGTATCAACCAGATTAAGGTTTCAATAATGGTACAATCTCAAAAAACATGCCACTAAATGAAAGGTCATTTCGGCTGATTAATAAGTCAATTGGATTCCGCAAAGAAACTATAAGGGACAACAAGGGCTAACTTCAAATCCCCTTAAAAAGCATATGGGAGGCACAGAGCAAAACCTCTAAAATCCAATTACACTACCCCTTGAGCTGTCAGGACCGTGATGACCCGCACTATTATTACTGTTGATTTTAATCAAAATGAGAAATCAAACATTAGGGTCGGTATTGCAACTAATGAAAGAAAATGCCATTAATTTTGACCATTATTTTGTCAATACCAGTGTCCATTTTGAGCTAAAAGTGACCATTAGATTATTTATCATTTATTCAGACTGACCAATGATTGGTCAGTTAGTACATGGGACCGTAAACCGCCATCATGTTGACCATCTAAAGTGGGCAATTTATACATAGATTCATTTTGTTGCCAGTCACATTCGGTGATTACCAGCTTTTATCTGATTTCATTACGACAACATTTAATGAGTTTAATTAATTTCTTTGAAAGCAAATTATTTGCAGTAATAACTAGCGTGAGGTCAAAACGATATGACACTTAATTTTCAGCTGTTTCGGAATGTCGCAGTTTACAAGTATTAGAGTGATGGTTGAATCTTAGGATCCCAAGTCAACGATCAAATAAGGGCAGCTAGAGCACACACGTTTCCAGACAAAATCGTGTGGTCCATATATTAGCTGTAAACAATTACTAGGTTATTTTCTTCATTTGATACTTTAAATGTTATTGTTGAAGACGCAATAACACACATTATTGTTAGTATGATTTCATATCCTATTTATTTAGCAGCTTTGGACAGACCATGTCATAAGAGCATTGAAATCTTCAAAATATGGCTGTGTCTGATTGCTTACTGACTGTTGCTGACTAAATTGTTGGACTGAATTATTGCTGAATAACTTGCTGACTGATTTTTTTCCTATAGGTTTTTCTTAATGATTGTTGCCGACTGCTTTTGTCATCAGGTTTTGCTACAGGCTATTGCTACCTAATGGTTGCTGCGTGATCGTTGCTGGCTGATTTGGTCTCAGGTTTTGCTATGGACTGTTGCTACCTAATTGTAGCTTCCTTGTTGTTGCTGACCCTCATGAGATTGATGGTGACACTGAGATTGTTACTTATGAACTGCATCTTGCAAAACAGATCCCCCAACTCAGAAGTTAACCCGATATATTATTGCATGTAGTGGAGATTTCTTTCGTGTAAGATTGGACAGAAAAATGCAGTTCTATTCTATTCACTTTTCAATCTCTATCCCGCATCACAAAATTAGTTTTAGTTTTATATAGCAGAAGTTTCAAAGAGCTTCAACTGTTGGCAGGAGAAAAATCTTAATTTTGAGCTCCTGGGATTTCTATTTGCCTGGCAGCTCTATTTCACAAAACATTGATCTTTGGATAATATAATATTATAGCTTGGCAACAATACAATCACAGATTTGGAAGGAATCAGAGAAATTGGTTTCTGTGATTACTGATTGGAACTTACAGATACTGTTTAATAATGAAGAATATACTCTGACTTTGTCTAAACCTTCTTTTCGGGTTTAATTAGTTTTTCAACAATTCATAAAAAAACTATTACTCAGAAAGTGACTCAAAAAAGGATCAGAAATTATCTGGAGGGGTCACAGAATTATAAAGAGATCAACAAATTCATAAAATATCTATTACTCAGAACATGACTAAAAAATGGGTCAGACAGGGTCCTAGATATATAAAGGCTCAAAGTGTGTCTCAGAACAATAAGGGCCAACAGTTTATAGAATATAGAACAATAAGGGGCCAAAGTGCATCTTGGAACATCTTATAGGTCAAGCACACATCAGAAAACGTACTAATAAATTCAAACGATAAAAAGTAACCGTTTTTGAAGATTTGAACCATTAAGCTACACAGTACCTGACATTGCTGTACACGGATACATGCGTTTGAAAAGACCACAAATCATTAAGACTTATCATACTCTCAAATCACACCTCCGTCTTGATTTAAGAAAACACGCCACCATAAATTCAGTCTTAACTGGACATAAAAGGGGTCAAAACTGAAATTAGGGAGTTCATTTGACCAGAAAATGGAAAGTGAAACGATTTAGGTGTTAGAATGTTGAGCTTAATGGGGTTTTAATATACTTTATAGTGTGGTATACTCCACGATGACAGATTTGTATTATTAATATATCGATGGCTTAGAACAAAAAGGTCGTAACTACAAAATCGATATATTGAGAAAACAAGAGAAAACTGTCTGTAATTTACTCTTTACCTATGGGAAAACACGTTTTTAAAACTTCATTTTGGTCAACATGACAATTTCAGATTTTCATGAAAATAGGCTCATAAGAAGCGCCTTGTGATGCTTATTCTAAATATGTATGAGTCTTAAAATGTCGTAAGTGGCACTAACGACCTTCTAATTCTAAGCCATCGATATATCGCTGGCTTAGAATGAGAAGGTCGTAAGTACAAAAGCAATGTTTTGAGAAAACAAGAAAAAAACTGTCTGAAAAGTGCTCGTTATTTATGGAAAACAAACTATTTAATATCAGTTTGGTCATCAAGAAAAGTTCCGATTTTCATGAAAACAGGCTCATAAGAAGCGCCTTGTGATGCAGGTTTCATATTTGTACCAGACTTATAAGGTCATAAGTAGTAGTTACGACCTTCTCATTTTAAGCCAGTGATAAGTAATAAATGAGATACATTAACAAAATCGTCCAATGCAGATCTTTCAAAACTCATATTATACTGTATACTTGTATATTTTGGTGACTGATATTACACATTAAAAACACATAAATGCAAATACATTGATATTAAGACAGATACTATTTTAAATTGCTTTAATATTCAGGCTACCACACTGTTGAATTTTTTTTTAATTCTCCTGTTAGCGTCAATTATATAAATATTTATTGCAAGATAAATACTTTTATGTAAGTACCGTTAGGACGGTTTATAGAATTTATGTACGTCCCAGTACGGGACGGGTTTTTAGCCATATAATATACGTCCCGGTACGGGACGGGTTTTTAGCACTATAATTTTTCCTCATGATTAGTCGTTCTCACGGTTGAAATCTACTGCGAAGAAAAACTTTTTAGAAAGCATTTATCGTTGAAAATTTGATTAATTGGCGAAGCCAGACCTACTTCTGTGTAGAGGGTATAAGCAGTTCGTATTGACGTACCAAAACGGAACCAGAGAGAGTGTGTGATTGACGCACTAGGTAGTTTTTGGACGGTAAAGATTTAACATTTTCGTACTGCAATTATTCGTACCCAGGGCATTCGGACCAGTCGTTTACAGTATTTCACTCATAATGTCGGTGTTGTTCGTTGGTGACTCTAACACTGTTAGGTTTAAACAGTACCTCGAGCAAATAAGCACGAGTGACCCGTTTATGATTGGTAATGTCATTCCAGTGAAATTACACGAAGTCAGTGGCGGTCGCATAACCAATTCCAGACATTTAGCTATATTTGAGGGAGAAATTACTTCGAAAAATCCTAAATGTGTAGTTTTCATGATTGGTGGAAATGATGTCGATTCTCAACTAGCTGATGAATCACACGCTGAACTTGTAGCTAGAAACTAGTTGTTTGCAATATATGGCATATAAGTGGAACCCCATCTTTGATGATACATGTATTATTGAATGTATATATATGTATATTAGTTATTTGTTATTACATAATTGTTTTATGTGATATTCGTCATTTAGTTTTTAATATTAAATGACAAATTTCAATCATAACCATGTGTTGTTATGACTTGTATCATCAAACAGAGCTCATAAAGTGATTACCAGGGAGCTTACATAAATAAATATTTATTGCAAGATAAATACTTTTATGTAAGTACCGTTAGGACGGTTTATAGAATTTATGTACGTCCCAGTACGGGACGGGTTTTTAGCCATATAATATACGTCCCGGGACGGGTTTTTAGCACTATAATTTTTCCTCATGATTAGTCGTTCTCACGGTTGAAATCTACTGCGAAGAAAAACTTTTTAGAAAGCATTTATCGTTGAAAATTTGATTAAATTATTGAATGTATATACATGTATATTAGTTATTTGTTATTACATAATTGTTTTATGTGATATTCGTCATTTAGTTTTTAATATTAAATGACAAATTTCAATCATAACCATGTGTTGTTATTACTTGTATCATCAAACAGAGCTCATAAAGTGATTACCAGGGAGCTTACATAAAACACAATAATTATTCTTGAATTTCCATAAAATAAAAAATTAACATTTTGAAGTTTTAATACTGTTCTAGTCAAAAATAATACTTTACAAGCATCAATCACTCTGTTCAGTAAAATGACCCATTGGTCACCAGTACTTCAGATGGATGGAAAATATGTAGCAATGCATATGATACGAAATAGAAAATCTATTGCAAATAAAACAAAGAATATTTCTTCAAATAATGAGAATAACAAATAATGACACCAAAAAGTATTCATCAAAATTTGGATTAATTTTCTGCTAATGCATATAGTTATAGTATTCTTTATAAATATGTGTAATACTATTTTCAACAAAGACATGGACGTGTGAATGATGCTATACGATCAACGTAGGTTAAGGTTATCATTATTTTATCAAGACCAAAGTTATCATAATTTTGCAAAAACACCAAAATAACTTCTGTCAAAGAGGACTGCTTATATGGAACAATTAAGTACTACCATTATGTCATGTTGATTTCAATTGTCGAAATGAATTATCTTTCCAACCTGGCCCACCACGCCCAACAAAACTAACATGTATAACAGTACATTGCACTGTTAATGTATTTAGACAATTTGCAGAACAAAACAATATAAAAGTCATAATTGTTCATCATTTTAGTATTTCCTGTCAAGCGAGAGCTGACATCAAGGTGCATTGTTTCTGTTGCAGGTTTTGTGGTACATTGTACATGTGCTCGACATCGCGCTCGACATCGCCATCGACATCGTAAATGTCTAACAGTCAATTTATACATTACTCAAAACTTTTGGTGAAGTGTTTTTGTTGCTAATGTTTACAAAAACAGATCTAAAATTAGTATAATTGCATCTGAAGTCAAAGGATAAAAGCAATGTAGACTTTAAGTTTATCTGTACATATAACTACAGTCAAGATAGATTTGTTATGCTCTTATTCTCTCAACTTGCATGTTTTATAAAGTCAGCAAAAAATTAAATGTTGTTAGCAATACATAGGTTATATATTTATAAACAAACAACTTATTTCACAAGTTACACAACATTCTATACAGCAGGATTAAGCCTAAAAAATAACAATAAAGTTTAGATTTAAATTTTATAATAAAATAAATGAAACAAGAGATGTTTGTAAAACATGTATGCACCCATGGCACCCTGAATAGTCGTAAACCGGTTATGGTCACAGTGACTGTGTCCATTGAAATACTGACATCTTATCTTGCAACACTGACTTCAATCCTGGTGGATGCATTCATAATGCCTGCCAAATTTCAGCTGAAAGCTTATTATCAAATAAAGCCTATGCTCAGCAGGAGATCAGTGGACTGGGCTTTCTCATCTGGGTTCATCTTGCGCGGCTGCCTGTTTTGGAATACTTTTTTATCATTTTTTACATTGTTGTTTTACTATATGACAGCACTTGATACCATTTGGTACCAGTACAAAGTGATCCATATGAATAAAACATAAACACAAAACAATCACAAGAACATCACATGATGTACCAAAAGTTGAAAGTGGCTGTTTATTTAAATTCTAAATAATTATTTAGCAGAAAATACAAAAAAATAAGGTGAAGATTTGAATGCACTTTGTAATGTCAGAGTTTCAACAAACATGTAATATAAAATTATACAGACACTTATTAATGTGAATACTACAATGCTTAAAAAAATGGCAAACACTGTTAAGTTTAATACTCATTATTTCATGGTAATGTAATTAGTCTAAATCTAAACATTTAACATAAAACAGTAAACACTCTCTGTGAAGTCATAGAGTCTGGAAAACTATCTACAACAAATAACAACAATGTATTGTGACATTACCAGCAATGTATTTTGACACAACATCCATCAAATTGAGATTCCATATTCCAAAGTTTTTACAAATTTAAATCCCTGGTCACATGGTATCTTTAAAACAATTCACATTACAAAGAACAAAGTCCCCATTTCCACCTGTGTACAGACAGTTCCAAGAATCACAAACACAATGGTGGAATAGTGTGTCACATTTTGGACAGGTTGCCACGCCAATATGACGAGGGATTATTTTTTATTGTTTTCATTAACACAATTTGGAAACCAAAAACATCATTTTCCCACAATAGGAAATCAACATGTCAATGTTTTATGTACTTATTGCCTTCTACTGTAAAGAGGAAATGAACTTGAAATATTTATTTTTTGTTTAACACAAAGGCAAGAGAAAACCGTTGGCAATTAGTAAGTTTATGTAATATTAAGGCAACCAAAGCAACATGACTTACACCAAATACAATGTTCATAATTTTAGAAATTTGGGTGTAAAAACTTATTCATCATGAATATATGAAAAGAAACATGTTGGACATAATTGTCATTCAACAATTAAAAAATCAAGTAAATGCAAATGATCATAATCGCCTTATGCCACCCCCACCCCCCCCGCCCAAAAGAAAGGGTTGTCATGCTTTTGTATAGTAGTTCATTTTCATTTTTTGTTGTGAGTTGTGAATATTCATTTTAGTGATTGTCCCTTTCAGCGACTTTGAGTACTTGTAATTTGTGCTTCATCTTTTCTTTGTGTTCTTTTTATGAATTTTTCAAGCCATGTTGTTTCTGTTCATTGCTAACTTCCTTGTACGACTTGTTATTACCTTTCTGAAGCATCATTTCACAGCTTACCGAATTAGGTTGTGCATAAATAAACAAATAAATAAGGGTTTGTAAATATACTGTAAGTAAACAGGAACATTGTAAGTCTATAAAACAATGTCTGGTCACGTTAACCGACAGATCAAAGTACTATATACGTACAAGAAACATAACAAATTGCAATGAAATATTAAGAGTCATTGTCACTATATACAATTAAAGTACTATAAATAGGTGTGAAAATCAACATATACTTCAATCAGAAAGTGTGAAGTGGGTGTTAAACCACAATAGAGCAGTTTAGCAAGTCGATGGATGGACAAGGGGGAGTAAAGACGGAGTAAATCACACCCGACAGACTAAATGGCAATTAGACGGCCTGTGGGCAGCTGATTAAATATTTATCAAGAACAAATTGGTAAAGCCAGATTTCACATCCAGTATCATTACAATTGTCATATCAGGAGATTCGGGAGAAATTTGATGAAGCACACGGCTAGTTAATATTAATATTTATAATTTCACACCCTTATAGGTTGTGTGCAGGCAATGATGTGAGACACAATGACAAGATCAGAGGATCAGCCGCTTAAAGTAGTTTATGATGTAATATTAAAGAATATAAATATTTAAATATTCCAGATTTAGGAAAATATCATTTTTTCCCTTATTTGGCGCCACAAAATTGTATCTCCCTTTCCGCTATATTGATGGCTTAGAATGAGAAGGTCGTAACTACAAAATCGATATTTTGAGAAAACGAGAAAATACTGTCCGATAATTACTCTTTACACATGGTAAAACAAGCGGTTTAAACTTTGTTTTGGTCAACATGACAAGTTCATAAGAAGCGCCTTGTGATGCTTATTTTAAATATGTATGAATCTTAAAAGGTCGTAAGTAGTAGTTACGACCTACTCATTCTAAGCCATTGGTATAGTGAGACACAACCTCGTTGTGTCAAAGGGATGAATTGGGACACAGACAATTTGATCAAGGGAAACAATCTACAGTCATCAGAAATATGTTTAATGTTGGGGAAATATAAATATACATCAATAATATATTAACTGAGATTCAGGATAAAAATTTGTACTTTTATTATCACAAGGCATGTTCTATAAATATGACCAATGCTTTTGCTTGTAAAGACAAAGAACCAGAGTCCCGAGGAAAAGACCTTACTCCGGTTCTGAGACCCGAGAATTACTACATTATTATGTGTCCCAATCCCCGGGGATTTGGACAGTAAGCATTTCTCCAGAGTGGGGATTTAGACATCAACAAATGGAAAATGGGTATCAAAGTGGAATTTCAAAAGCTGTATGATACCTTTTGATCAACACCAGTTTGTTGTTCTGTTGCAATGTTCAAACACCAGCTAGTGGCCACATTATTAAATGTTATCATACAAAATGAACCATATGTTGCCATGGTAATGGTAAACCAGTAATAATAAACCCCAAAATAAGCCGTAAATTGATCAAAACTGTTCAAAACAGTAACTGCTATTGTCATAGTAAAAGTGTTGTGTCTTGACCTATGTATCTTTCAGACTTGTCCAAAGCATAATATATATGTATAAGATAAGAAAGATCAAAGAAAGATGGTCTAATTGGATCATTATTCTACCTGCTAATTGGCTACAATCATTAGCTGGTTAAAGGTACAGTAATGTTATCAGTATCAAATCTAGCTAGCTACCCTGGGTGGGGGATATTTACCTATTTAGCTAGGTGATAATTGTTTTTCAAATTACAACCTTCATTGTTCAATCCTCATGGGCAATAGAATTGTTGTAGCAGTTATCTGGTATGCAATCAGATTTCGGTTATGCCATAAATTCTTTAATAGAATTTTTTCATTTTGGCGGTCAAATTTTTTTGGACAAAAGAAATCTTTTAAATTTCATCCATTCAATGTATCACTGTTTTGTAGAAATTCAGTAAATAGTATAGTAAAGGGTGGACATACCACATGACATTTCCGCAGTCGGCAAGTAAGAATATGTAAAAAATGTTAAAAACAACAGTAAGTATTTTGTCCTTGGACCGATTTTCACAAGATATGTTTGATGCTGAGCCGAGAACAAGCACTACCCATGCAACTTGAATAGTTACAAATGTAATCTGTTCTATTATTTTGAATCTGGAGCACTCTTTAAGTTTAATGACATTTCAGACTCAGCTAGGTTTCTTTTATTCAACCCCAGCCACATGAAGCCACTGACCACTACTGACCGGTGTAAAGACCTATCAACTATTGCTGCAAGTCATTTGACCATCACAGAGCACTTGTATATATATTTAATTATTAATATTAATAATTACTGCAAATTTTAAATAGAGGGAATTTGTTATGAAATTGTATGACAATATAATGAATGAAAACCATTGTTGTACAGCAGTAAGTGCATAATGATCTATATACTGTAAAATCATTTAATTTCGTTGGGATGAAATTTCGTGGTTTTGGTAAAAAGGACAATTTCGTTGGCACTTGAATTCGTGGATTTTGCATTCCAGGTAACAACACAAGGCTCAAAATCAATGCTCATTGGGATTAAAGTTCGTGGTTGAAGTGAACCACGAAATCCACGAAATTTAATCCCCCACGAAAATTAATGATTTTACAGTATTGTATAATTCTGATGTAGGTATCAACTAGATCTACAGTCATTATACATGCTACACTGTCCCCCTAGAGTTCTACAATACTCTGGTACAATTATGTCACTCGACCAGACAATGCAAGGACTGGTCACATTGTGTGCAACGTATTACAACATAATTATGACGTAAATTTGATATCCATAGTTTGACCAAAGTAAATGTCCATTCCGATAAAAACAAGCCCTTCAATGAAAATTTTACCACAAAGATGATTTTCCTCCAAATGTGGAAAAGTTGCAGGCAAGTCCTTTTGGAAGTAATAATAATAATAATAATAACGTCTTTATTTTCGGTGGATAACATAATTGGTGAACCAATTTTCATTATGGTCCACAACAATAATACAAATGAACAAGTATATACAAAGAAAATATTTACAACAATACATATTTCAAATTACACTATTGCTAGTGTACATATTGACACCTAAATCAGATGTTTGGGTGTATTTCGGTTATTGTATATTATGTAACAACACTTTTTTGTTATCATAAAGTAAAATCATCATTAAAATGTATATGTAATAACAGATTTGTTTGTTATTATATAATGTATCGACAGTAACTATGAAGCACCAGTAAATTTCCACTTTAAATAGTTGCTTTTAAATGAGGAAAGTGTCCTAGCGGTTTGCACTGATTTTGGAAGCTTATTCCATAGTTTTGCACCCGAGTAGTAGAAGGATTTCCTTGTGAATTCAATTCTTGGCTTTGGAACATGAAGTATATTTTGTACTGATGATCTTAAGTTGATATTATGTCTGTCGGACGTGTATTGAAATGTGTTCCCCATGTAATCAGGAGATTGTTCATTTAATGCTTTATACACTAATATGGACTTTTTGTATTCCACTCTATCATTGAATTTTAGCCATCCAAGTTCCAAGAAGAGTTCCTGTGATGGTGCTAAATAGTCTTGATTAAGAATTACTCTTGCAGCTCTTTTCTGAAACTTATGTACTTTGTCTAGGAGGTCAGTACTACAGTTACCCCATATAGAGCAACAGTAGTCAAGATGTGGTAGTATGTACACATTGAAGAATAATTTTCTGGATGGAATTGAAAGAAATTGCTTTATCCTTAATAACAGATAAAGATAGGAGTTGCATTTCTTTAATACTGTATTGACTTGTTGTTTCCAGTTTAGATTTTGGTCAATGTGCACACCCAATAATTTTTCAACAGAGCTGTTTTCTATGAATTGGCCTTGTAAATGAAGTGGGTCAGTTGTGGTTTGGGCTTGATTTGAGGCTGAGATGGTCATAACCTTTGTTTTTTGTACACTAGGTAACATTGAATTTTGGGTACACCATTTCTCAACATTTTTTAGTTCTACTTGTAATTTGTCACGAACAATTTGGGTAGAATTACCATTTGCTGAGATAGTTGTATCGTCTGCAAACATGTCTATATTAGAATAAGTCATGTGAAGCGGAAGATCATTAATGTAGATGACAAAAAGTAAGGAACCAAGTACTGAGCCTTGTGGTACTCCAGCTGTAATTGGTCTAGACTCTGACAGAGTTCCTGATAGAGAGACTGACTGTGTCCTGCTCGAGAGATATGAGTCAAACCATTGTATGGAATTTGCACTGCATTTATACAGTTTCAATTTCTCAACAAGAATGGAATGATTGACCAAATACTGATTTCTTACTGTTTATAGCATCAATCCAGTTATCAATGATAACTGTCAAGTTAATTATTATTATGGATACAGTCCAGGAAAATTGGTTTGGTGTATCCGTCTCACTGAACAATGGATAAGAAAAAGCATTAAACATAAATAGACAAACAAACAATGAAAAAACATGCTGTCTAAATCCCTTATCCTTAAATCACTTCTCTAAGATTGTAACAGTGAATTCAGGACTTATTGCAAAACTATGGTACATGTCTCTTTAAATTGATGTAGTTACCATGGTTTTGCACCAAGCCATGGAACTGTTTTATTGTAATAAACTTCGTGCATGTGAGCATTAGCGGGCTACAGGCTGTTGGTACACTTGGCATAAAAACATGCATATAACAAATACATTTCAATGCCAGAACAAAACCCTAGCCTTTCTAGTGGTCATGCTTTCACAAATCCAATTTACAATTCTGAAACATCAAGCGGATAGAATATGATAAAAAAGTTCCGGCTAGTTTACGATAAATAGCACTTTAGTTTTCATACCTGTATTGAAGATTCTGTAGCCAGGCAATTATGATCAGTGATTATCATGAAAAAGACATAAACCATAAAAAAGAGCTCATCGATAGCTCTCATGTGTCCAATGTCATCAATATTTAATTTTTATTTCCGGAGATTTTCACACACTGTGTGTCTCTAGCTGTCAAAGTCAGTTCAGATACCAACATGATAAGATGCTTAATGTTGTTTTTCGTGAAAGTATTAAAATTAAGTTACATTAATATATAAGATGGGTTAGGATGATTATTAACCATATAATAGTACAGATTAGCACGTCGGCTCAGAGACACCAGTTAGTATCTTGACTGTCTTCCCACCAATATAATCAATTATAGTTTCGTTAACATTTTTATATTGATTAAAAATAGATACTGGTACAAACTCACACGTCTAACAGGTGACGGGGGTTAGGCATCGTAAACAACGACAAATCGGAATACATTGGGTTACTTTACAATACTATAAATCATATAAAGAGTCATTCACATTGAGCAATTTATGGGGTTATAAATTGAAGTACCATTTAACTAAATAAATGTAAAAAAAATCATAAACCCTCCAAATTTTGAAGTGGTATGAACACTAAAATAACCATACACAAACTTGACATTTATTAGCATTTTTTATTTCACAGTGAACTGTTGTGGGGCAAAAATAAATTTATAATCAATTGTAAATTACACCCAATGACAAAATGGTGCCTTGAAAGTGACTATAAAATAAATTTCTAAAATATTGTTTAAGTCCCAGGGTACTGGTCAACAGTAATTCCGTCATTATTGTTTAGACTACTTAGTCTCTTTATTGTTGACATAATGCAAACCTGCAGTAACCTGGAACTACCTACCATTATAGCCTCGAGTATAGGAGGTATAGCAGTACCGTTTTTAACGACTTTGGTATGTTGCGTTCTGGAATTGAAATGGAGACTTCTCGCACTTGACATGGATGCGTAATGACAAGGTTGCGCAAAGATTAAAAGACTCTCTTTCTTTTTCACTCTCAATATTTGTCAGTATCTCACTGAGTATATAAAAGTTCATGTCCAGTTGATGCAGTAATTAAGTCATACACATAAAATTGAATTAAATAGTCTTCCAATAAGTCATACAGTGAGTGCAAGTAATTGTGGACCATAATGAAAATTGGTTCACCAATTATGTTATCCACCGAAAATAAAGACGTTATTATTATTATTATTATTGTAACAGGTACTTTTGCTTACAATAAATCATACACATATAATTATAGTCTCGCAATAAGTCATACACTGACTTGCTTTATATGCTGCATAGAAATTTTATGATTTGAGTGAAAAGTAATCACACTATGCCAGGCTCTGCATGGTAAGTAATATGTCGGCAAGGTTAGGTAACAGCATATAAACTAAATCACTGTATAAGTTATTGAGAGGCTACATAATTCAATGTGTATGAATTATTGCGATGACTCGATGTTGACTCGTTTATGCACTGAAAGGTATTGAGAGTGAAAAGGAATTCAACTTGTATGACTTATCGCAATTAAATGCCAGGTAAAATCTCATCACGGTATAACTTATTGGCATACTATATAATTTTAATTCAATGTGTATGCCTTATTGCAATTAACGGAAATCAACTTGTTTATACACTGTGAAGGTTAGTTAGTAGACATTTCTGCCATGTAAAAAACACCTTGTCATCGTCCATGTTAAACAATTTAAAACAATAACAGCGATTAAAAATTCAATTTGTTAGGACCCACCCAAGTTTAATTAACATAAAACGATCAATGGTTTGCATGAAGTCTAGTTTATTACATACACTTGACAGACAAGTGAATGCTTCTACATGACAACATTACACGAACTTCAACTCATCATCAAATAATCTTGATTAATAAATCTAAAATTTACATAATACGAACACAACTTCAGGGCTGAGTGTAATACAAAATGTCAACATTTTTGTTACTTCATAGTAACTTTTCTACCGGTAAGTGCATTTTTTGTAATGCAAAAACTCCATATTCTATATAAGTACATACACCAGCAGCTGGCTGGGTTTAGGAATATTAATCAGATGTCTAAGTAAGATAGAAGACAAACTCTGATGGATATGTCAGTGTGAAGATAGAGTATTAAGTGATTGTGACATACTCATTTGACATGTACCATGTACTCACAGCATGGAAGACACATTTTAGAAGCTAGCACATCTAAAGCTAAATAAAAATATCTTTTTAAGGCTGACTGGTAAACAGCATTTCAGTCAAATGCAGGGATAAAGACTGACATTATCAACTTGGTAGCCCAACAAAGTACTTTCTTTGATTATTGTATAGTGTATATAGGGAATTTCTTGAAAAATCTAGGGGCCCAGCCCAAAATCTAGGGGCCGTGGGCTACTGGGCCCCTGCTACTCTGTATCCCTGCTAATGGAGAGCATCAATGAGTGTCACATTATAAGTCTTTCAGGGGCAATAACTCTGTTAAAACGATGGATAGAGTTACATGGCTTTAACAAGTTTGACCATGTCAGTTATTTATGTTTGTAAACAAGTATACCAAGTTTGAAAGCAATTTTTTGATGGACTTAAAAAATGTTTGAGTTTCAACAACTTGAACATATTCGGACTTACAAACTGCAAACAAAGGGACCGGCAGCACAATCACTCCCCATATTATGTCTCTGCATGTGTAGATACTGAGGACATAATAAAAATATTTGATTCTACGTTTTCATGAAATCTCAATTTCCCTCATATTTCTAATACCAAAAAACTGAAATAGGAGAAGTTCTGACGACAATCAAATAATCGTTTTTAAGAAAAGTCTGACAATTATATTATAATGAACTGGGTAAACATATGTGTATACATCATTCTTTTTTGACAAATGTAAACCCAAAATGAGCTTATTCAAAATATCATAAATCATACCAATTTCGTCTTTTTTATATTAAAAAATGAAATTTCCAAAGCATCAGTAATAATTACAATTTCTGACAACCATTGTCTTTTATGTTGTATTTATTTATCATACTTAAAGCACAAATTTGAATAAGTAATTAGACGGAACGAAAGCATGAACTAAAGTCATTAGACGAAATAATTCATACTCATAATTTACGGAAATAAAAATTTACAAGGTCGCAATAAATGCTCGACGTTTCTCTTTCTTCTTTCAAATAATGTTTAATTTTCTCTGAAAGTAAACTTTTTATGACAAATAAGCATATATTATATGGCCACCAACCTTTTCAACTCCCAACCTGTCATCTGTTTCATGAACCCTGAAAACAACAAAAAAACATGCTTAATTTAATACTTTAAACAATGCTTAAGAAATTGTATAAATCTGAATATCTGAAATGTAAAATAAAAAATTTCCAACATTTTTTTTACTTTTCTTTATTTTTAATGTCTCATCTACATAGTAACAATCATGAAACATGCATGTATCATGCCAGAGCTACAGATAAGCTGCGTATTGGGGTATTTACCCAATTAATTTTCTTAAAAACCCAATAGATTTTGAGAGGAGGGAGTAAGAAAAAGCAATTACAATCTGAAATACTCAAATAGAAAAGGATAATATAGTGAAAAACAGTACATAAAAGATCATTTACCCTATGAGTTTGATTAAATACCCAAATAAAATTTGTCAAAACCCAATCAAAATTGAAACTGGGGGGTAAAATACCCAATGGACTAAAATCTTATCTGTAGCTCTGCATGCATTGCATTAGTTTAATGCACAAACAGGTTAAATTGTATTTCAAATAGCTATATAAAAAAAATAAAAGAAAATCAGACAGGAATGGCAGCACCCAACTTATACAGCCGAGCACAGAAATCATAACAAAAACGTCATATACCACAAAACTTAAAACTTAAAATATTTATGTAATAAAAATACATTAAACCTTACAAACATTATAAATATTATCCTTTTTCGACAATGCTGACATATACTTCAAATCTTTCAAAATAAAACATATAAAAAAATTGTACTAAAAATATATCCTTAAAAATTTATATTACTCAGGTTCAAGTTCAGGCAACAAAATCCACAAACAAAGAGATAGCAAATTGCGTGTTATTAGTAGAAATTTTCAATATAATACAAAAAAAGAGATTTTAACCCAGAGGCAAGAAACGTCTTTACTAATTGAATATTTTAATAAAACAATATACAGAAACACATGAATAAATTACTTCGAAAGTAGTGACAGTCAGGTAATTTAAGGTATGCACAAACCCTAATTGGAATAATTTATATTCATTGGAATAATTTATATTCAATTTGATGTAATAACATTGAATTATAAAATATATTTTTCTATCTCTTTCATAATTATAACAAGGGTTCGGCACAAACACTGGTCCCTGGTCCGAGGCCAGTGAAAATCAAGAAGGACCAGTGAAAATCAAGAAGGACCAGTGAAAATCAAGAAGGACCAGTAACTGTTTTATTTAAAAAAAATTATGGATCTTTGCTGGGGGACCATGCAGTGACTGAAATAGTTAGTGTCAAGCCCTGCTGGCAGTAGCTTGGTTTTAGCAATGATAGGTAGACATTCCTGCAGACTTCAACAGATAAGACTATATTTTGTATTTTTAAATACTTTGTAGAAAATCTGACATGAAAACGTTTTAGACCACACTAACAAAAGATTTGTTTTCAAAGAGAAAAGCTGGAGCCTGTTTCCAAAGCCAAGCAAGGTGCTACTGAGCACTCTATAGCACTATGCTAGTAAACGACTTAATTAAACAAGAGCCGTCAGTGATGGGTGATGCTCCCCGTGGGATGTTTGTCTCAGAAAAAATACTCCAGAATATGCAAAAGAGAGTTGTGGTTCTTAGCCATTGCACTTTCCCTCAATGAGATCTATTTACCTATGAAGTTTCAAATTGATATCTCTAATACTGTTGAGTTATGGCATAGACAGGAGTTAGGTATGAAAAATTACAAAGGGGAATAACTGAAAAAATATGTAATGAAGAGTCATGGTTCTTGTGCACTGCACTGCCATTTGATGGGATATATTCACCTATGAAGTTTCAAATTGATATCTCAAATACTGTTGGAGTTATGGCCCAGACAAGAATTAAGTATGAATAAAGTATGAAAAATAACAAAGGGCAATAACTCCAAAAACAGGTTATGTAGAGTTGCGGTTCTTAAGCACTGCACTTCTACTCATTGAGATATATTCACCTATGAAGTTTCAAATTGATATCTCAAATACTGTTGGAGTTATGGCCTGGACGAGAACTAAGTATGAAAAAAAACAAAGGGCAATAACTCCAAAAATAGGTTATGTAGAGTTGTAGTTCTTGAGCACTGCACTTCTACTCATTGAGATCTATCCACCTATGAAGTTTCATGATGATACCTCACATACTTTTTGAGATAGGCTCCGGACAAAAACTAAGTATGAAAAAAACAAAGGGCAATAACTCCAAAAATAGGTTATGTAGAGTTGCGGTTCTTGAGCACTGCACTTCTAATCATTGAGATCTATCCACCTATGAAGTTTCATGATGATACCTCATACTTTTTGAGATAGGCTCTGGACAAAAACTAAGTATGAAAAAAAACAAAGGGCAATAACTCCAAAAATAGGTTATGTAGAGTTGCGCTTCTTGAGCAGTGCACATTCTACTCATTGAGATCTATCCACCTATGAAGTTTCATGATGTTACCTCACATACTTTATAAGATAGGCTCCGGACAAAAACTAAGTATGAAAAAAAACAAAGGGCAATAACTCCAAAAATTGGTAATGTAGAGTTGCGGTTCTTGAGCACTGCACTTCTACTCATTGAGATCTATCTCTCTATGAAGTTTCATGATGATACCTCACGTACTTTTTGAGATAGGCTCCGGACAAAAACTAAGTATGAAAAAAAACAAAGGGCTCCGGACAAAAATATTCGGTCGGAACGACGGAACGACAGAACGACGGACGGACGGACAAAGTGGCAACTATATGCTCCCCTGAATTTTCGGGGGGGAGCATAAAAATGAAGCTGACAAAGTGAAAAATTTATATGCTACTGACAAGTTCTCACGGCTAGCAGATCATTGCACAGCAAAGCAAAAAGTGAGCGCTATCAACATGTGGTTTGTTGCATAAGAAAGTGCTCAGTAGCGCTCGCCAAGCAAAGTGCTTAGCAACGGTATGCTAGTGGCCTATTGGTCAGGCAGTGAGGTTGTTGGAATGGATTATTGGTAGGCAGACACACACACTCAGACAATGTAGATCAATCCCAAAAGATCACCTAGTCACTATATATAATGTGACAGGACAAACATACAACTAAAACAAGAACACAGTGGGTATGCTATTACCTTAAAGAACCTGTGTATAAGATTTTATAGGTTACAGCACATCCAATAAGAACGTCCGATGATGATGATGATGATGATGATAATAATGATGATCATACCAACACCAACTATAAATGAAAATAAAATTAGTACAGAATACAAGCTGATGAAAGTTGATGATAAAAAGTCAAACACACTGAATCATAACTTAAGGGTTGATATTATCGGCACTAAAAACATTTGTACAACTTTAAATGTATTAACAAGCAAGGGATATAGCTTGGCTATTTTGACCTGAGCCTGACCTTTATGCAAGAATATATTACAAGGTTCTTGCTTTGAATATATCAATTTCCGAACGCAAATCGTGCAATATCGGCATGTAAGATTTGTGTTTGTATTACATCTCGAGCGTCTTCGTGATACTCCCCAATTATGAAAACATACAATTGGTGTTGTAAACGTAGATACTGTATCCACTGTTAAATTATGGTAATCAATAGGTCAGGCTCATGTCAATGTGGCCAAGCTATACCACTAGTGAGTAATGTTTACCACCGTGGTTGGGTGCCCTCATCCGTGACCTGGCAGGTATGAGATTCGAGGATAGGTCACTGATCCTCCTCCTCATATAATTATGCACATTATTTGAAATGATCATCAATATGAAAAATCCTGTAACTTCGTCAATTTTTGAGATTCAACCCTCAAGTTTTCATGTTTTACTCCAAGATGTTACACATTTCAAAAACAAAACTCAAAATTCAATTTTTGGTCCAGAAGCCCCAAATTAACATTCCAAGCTACATATTTGTGCTAAGTATAATGTGAAAAGAGAGAAACGGTGGCTGAGTAGTTAGCACTCTTGACTAACAATCAAATCTTGGCCATGGCACTGGAAATTTCAGAAACACTTTTCAGTATTTCCTACCCAAATATATGACTGGCAGGAAACCCGAGGTATTCTAGCATGTATCCGGGGCACATAATAGAATTAAAAAGTTTATTATGAAAGAGCTGTTTAGAAAGTGCTGGGGCAGCATGTCCACGTCCCTTGTATCTTCCCTCAAAGCAAGTGGTGATTAGGTACAAAACCAGTATTGAATGCATTAGCCATCTAAATAATACCTTGAGTGAAGACTTGTTTTACCTACAAAACTACAACAAAAAAATATTTTTATTCAACAAGTAATACTAATGAGGGAACCTAATCTCATTCAAACGAATAGGACAGACTACAATTAGATTAATTTTGTTTATACACATAGTACAACGTCTCCTGAGCTATACTCCTCAGAGCAATAACCTCTTTATAACAACAAACTTAAAACTTGGCATTTACTATAAATTCTACCTCTGTATATCAACAACCTCTAAACAGTCAATATTTGCTGCTCCCACAGAGTGCTCAGCTTTTCGGAGGTTGTATAGTATATTATTGCTAATAATAAAATTTCCCCATTCCACCTAATTATTTGTCGGAGGCTGCTTGTCAAAGGTTTTAAAGTTAATCCAATGGAACTTGTGATTTAAAGTTAAAGGCGTAATGTCAATTATCCATGTCAAAATTAGCCCAGGCGCAGCACCCACATAATGGTGCCCCCTCCCAACCCCCTCACCTCTCTTAGTCTAAACTGACAAGCAATATATGACAGTTTAAGGACAATATACTTGTTCAGGTATTAACTTTAAGTTTGTTACTAATCATAAATATGACAGCAGATTGTATTCTCATTGACACTAACAAACTTTGACATTGTAGCTGTATATCCATTCTAGAAACAATAAGCCAAGGGTAAAGACAAACTAGACCATATTTCAATGGATCAGTGCAAAACTATGGTAACACATTCCAATTATAGAGGCATATACCATATTTTTGCACTGAGCCCTTGATTTATGATCTACCAGTAGCTTATAGGCCTAAATGGTTTATAATGAATACATAACTGTCATATTTCCCCCTAGTTAGATAGAGCCCAGTCTATAGCTGATAGTGACAGGCTTGCTATAAAACAGTCAATTAGCAACCAAATATGGGATATATTAACGGTCTAAACACTGGTAGGAAACATGTGATGTGTGAGTACATTGCAGTTAATACTTGTCACATTTTGTGATTAACATAAACTATTAGGTTTGTGCTGCCTCCACACCACATCAGATAGATTCAGGTGTGTAACTCATTGGTTTCAACTAACAATGAACTTCAAGGATAGGTCAAACTGGACACCACAAAAATGTGAAAAATTACGTTTTGCTGTTTCTATGTACTGAACGTGTGAATGCTGGTGGGTAACTTCTGCTCTCTTGTCCAGTACCAGGCCCCGATCTACTGAAACATCTTATTCTGAGAAGAATATCACCTTAAATATTGTCATGTACCTTTGGGTTATTTTCTGCGTGACACCCATGGACAATTGGCATTACAATACAAAAACATTATTTTGTTTCACAAACAATCCAGGAGCTCAAACATCCGATTTATCTGTTAATCAGACTCTAATTTGAGCAAAATCTCAATTTAAGATGAGATTACTACTTGAGATGATTCAGGAGATTCGGACAAGGCTTCATACTGATAAAGTCAGGTAAAGTTATCAACTCTGGGTAGCACAGTGGTCGAGCTGATGACGATTCTCAGTCAGGGCACTTGGTCATTCTGCAACCCATTTTAGTGTTTCCCATCCAACTAGAGATGACCTGGTTGGCAATCTAGATGTAGTCTCGGGTGTATCGGTGCTGCACACAGGGCACATTGAAGTACAAAGGAGTATATTCGGGAAGAGCTAGGGTAGCGTGCTTGATTCCTTGTATCACACTGCTGTCTCTTCTACTTGATGTCCCTTCAGCAACAACTCAGGACCTGGCCCATTGGAAAGTACTTGCACTTTTATGGTCAATCCTTAGTTAATGACCACAACTTTTAAATAATTACAGCAGATGGTGAGATGATGGTTTCAGTTGGTTTTGGCTGTATTCGATGGCAATACTGGTTCAATGCTAAGATGAGTACTTCCCAACAAGTTTGGTTGAAATCCTGACAACACCTTTTTATATTTTTTCATGCTACTACAAAAATGTCCCTGTATGGGTAGAGTCACCAGGAGACAGATGCTACAACACCACCGTCACTACTTTAACATCAAGTGATATACAAAACATGCTTAACTGATTTTTGAACAGGGAGCTTAAGCGACCTGGTCAGTGTAAGCGTTAAAATATACTGGATAAGATTGCGAGCTAAAAATAGGTCCAATTGCGCATTCCGCGGGTTGACTTCGGATTTTATGGCCTAATCTTTAGCCGAGACAGTGTTTATAATGTTGCATGATGACTTAGCACTTTATTGCAGGAAGCTTGGTAAATATATTGAGACAGCGAGTGTATTATGTTACGCAAGTTTGATTACCATCCGCTCAGTGATAAACGCTCAAAGTTTAAATACTGCGAGTAGTATAGGCAGTAGAGGTAATACTGTATTAACTAGATGCTGGAACATACATATGTTGTTGGGGTGGCATATGCCCTCATATGCTTTGTGACTGGAATAATATTTTTCTGACGACAGGAACAATCCCTGTTCTTCCAGTGCCATCGGCGCTTTGATTATTAAAGTGATGTGTAATCCAGATCTGACACAGCCTCACAACAGACATGTGGTCGCCTGCACGTGAAGAATTGACAAGTAAGTCCTACGATGTAACAACATCAACATGAGTTTTGTTCACTCAATGTCAAGCTTAATATTTCCCGCCAGTTATAATGGACAACTGTGTTTATGAATATGGCAGAACTGACGTTAAGCGACAGACGGAGTCATTCTCACATAAAAATCTTGAACAATTATGACCACTAAATTAATTAACGCTATTAATATTCAAATAAATTCATCCAGCTTAGCTATGGTAATGACTGCGTGGAAATTTATGGTGCAAAACTCACTTAAAATAAATAAGGAAACTACATTAAATGTTGACCTTCAAAAAAACTTGACATCCTTGAAACTTTGAAATTTTAAAACGTAACATGAAATGTGAATACGCTTACGGTACTTTACTTACTTCACTTACTTCATGATAATTTAAAAGTCGATTGTGAAACAAGTTTTTCAAACTTATATTAATCACTCTCGACACCTCATTCTTGATGTTATCCATCTCCACAGGGTATGAGAGAAGAGAAGCCAGTTTCAGGTATATGCTAAGCGTCCAGCAAGGGAATAAATGGTACCATTGTTATGTCATCTTTGGTATGATGCTGCCAGGGATCGAACCAGGGACCTTCAGCACTCGAAGCAAACGCTCAACCACTAGGCTATACGCTTGACACTTCAATGCTGCAGAAATACCAATTGAATTGAAGAAAACATTTTTGGGTTACCATGGATCGAAATAGTCTTTGTGTACAGTGAGTATCAACAAGCTGAGTTAAACAATACTGAAAAATTACTAAAATCCAAAAAGTTAACAGAAATTTATTCTGAGCAAATTGTGTTTGAAAGCCGCGCTAGAACCAAAATAGCAGATTTTAAGAGATATAAACATGCATTGCAAGTATAGAGATACACTCTGATGCTGGATTTTTAGGCTGGCGATTTCGCGCCAGACTATTTCAATCCTAAAAAATGAAATCCACTAAGATGAATTTACTCCCGAAACTGACAACACAGAATCTATACACTCAATGCAAATAGTTCCTCCTTGTTAATCAGTTTTGCAAGATAAGAACATTCAACTTTCCTTGTTTCATTTATTCTGTTCGATTGTAATATATTAGTTTCTTCTTGAAATGGAAGGAAATTGTATGAAATTATAAGAAAAGGTGTTTAAAGGCGTTGATAATTATTACTACGCGTTACGAACGCGATATAGTGCGGCATCAATGATTTTATTATGTAAAATTATTTAGGTCACCATTCTTCAACGAGATCATGGTCGAGTGGTTAAGCGACTCGCTTAGTAATTTTCAGATGCTAAGGTCCAGCGATCGAATCACGGCGGCTCCAAATTTTTTATATGTTAATTTTTTTTTATTTTTTGTTAAGTCCAGCACTTACCTTTCTTTCGACTTAGAAAACCACTTGATGTTATATTACTTGAAAAGCTATTGTTCCGTAGCAGTTCGCCAGCCTGTCAGTACTTTCAGTACTTTGATTAACTTGATGGTGCAGTTTTGCCATGGCATGTACTGTTTCATGAACATTTGTCATCAATGTCACTTTTCCACCATGTGTGAACTGTGAAAAAGCTCCTAATAGGTAAAAACTGGTTTAATCGGTGAATAAGCTGTAATATAAAAATTCTTGAGAAACAGCATTAAGCCTCCATGCAATCAACAAATCAATTCTCACCCCTTACTTCTCCAGCAAGACAAACACACCTTGGCACTGTTTTAGTAACAATGCGTAAATGTGTAAATTTACACACAGATATCTACCATACGCAAATTTGTAAGTGTGTTTTACTAAACGATGGCAGGTTCTTGCGGTTGTTAAGATTTGATGATTAATTATGGTCTAAAACAACAAGTGACGGTCTAAAACAACAAACAATGGTCTAAAATAACATGCGACAGTCAGAAACCAACAGTGCATGTTAAAAACTCTTCACTTACATTCATATTTGCCATGTAGGGTTGCACAGCTTTGGTGTAAAAATAAGCCAAAACTTACAGCAGAAAGTGAACTAAAATTTCTTTGTAAAACGCGTTTACACAAATATTATTGACGTACGCCATATTTTAGGAAACTTAGGTTTACGCTAGCGTAAATGCTTTGATAAAACAGTGCCGTGATTCACAGTTCCATGGTTCAGAGAATGTTTTAACTACTGGTACTGTAAAATTATCAATTTCCTGCAGGATAAAATTTTGGGGATTTCATTGTTCATCGTTAACCATGAAAAAAATCTCGGCTAACAATAATTTTCACCTTAGTATTTATCACCTGAAATGCAAAATCCACAACTAAGGTCATATCAAATGAGTTTTTTTACCAAAACCACGAAATTTTGTCCCATTGAAATTAAATTATTTTACAGTATTGTTATTTCACATATAAAATGACAATATTACTATGACATCATTTCACAGATCACAAGTTTCACTTATTCTATCATGTCAATCAATGTATTTTTTTTCGTGAGATTTGGAGCCATTAAAAAATATGACATGAAAATAATCACTACGAAAAGATTATGTCAAATGAACAGTAGAGTTTACTCAAGCGAGCATATCTTAAAAGGTAAATCCAAATTACTTTTGTATTTACAAATTATATGTGAACATAGTAAAAAGACAAATAATAATTAATAAATGAGTCATAAAATCATGTTGTCAATCATTTAAAAACTTTGCATCATTTTGACAAGACTTATTTTTGTGTTTATTCTATGTACTGAATATCACAGTAGTGTCTTGAAAACGTTAGGCCATGTTACCTAGAGTTGCTTTGTACAATGCCAAATACGCAAGCAACGAGAGGTAATATAGGCTGACGTTTCATCACAACTGCTGTGATATTCCTTTTATTATATATCCGTAAAAACTAAAAAAAGCGCTTACACATGCGAAAATGTGTTCACTGTGTAAACATTGACGTCACAAACGTCGGCATATTTTCGGCATAATATTAAGCCAACGTCCAATCATAAAATAGTAAATTTTTACGCCGTGACGTCAATTGACGTTGGCATATTTTCAACATATCAAAAAATTAAATGTCAGACATGCATGATACGGATTCGGAAAACCAGAAGCTTTATTCTACTGCGCGATTTGTTGAGATGAAGTATTTGACATAAATTTGTATATAAAGCCCTACCAGATTAAAGTGAGACTCTTTGCATAAATCGTAAAGGTCCGGAGATAACGGTATATAGTAAATTAACATACAAATCGAATACAACCAAGCATGGCCGGACAGGCTTTACTGACTTTGATGAGTGTCAGTTAAATCTGGTCAAGCTATGATAAAATATGTTATTTGAGCCCCTGTGTGAAGTATATTTGAAGGAATGATATCATATTTTGGGGACAAAAGTATTTAAACGATCATTGTATCAATTCAGTAACCTTACATATTTGTTACAAGGCCAGATTTTTCTTAGTAGCAAAAAGTGGTGGACATCTTTCCTTAAAGCCAGGTACCCAAACTAGGGGTAATTCTATAAGGGATCGCACTCACTCTATAAACCGGGTACCAAAACAACAGTTGGCACTCATCTTTCCTTAGAGCCAGGTACCAAAACTAGGGGTAAGTCTATAAGGGATGGCACTCCATCTTTTAACTGGGTACCAAAAATAGAGTTGGCACTCATCTATTAATGTTATCTTATAAGACTATCCAAGTCTTTTTATCCAAACCCTGATAAAACACTCGGGTATCAACAATTTTACAGCCTTCATAAAACACTCCAAGTAGCCCACCATAGTGTTTCTAGCAGTAATATCAGACTGGTATTATAAATCAACTGAATGGTCTTAATTGGATTGAGACAAATCAATGAAATACAATTTATATAACAATATTCTCATAAATAAACTAGACATGGTTCTGGTATTACCGTAAGTTTCTTAATTATTGAGAATTCAACAACAACACGTATAGTGTAAATATTGTATTGATGTTTCCACCGAAGCCTTCTTCAGAATAACAATTAAAATAAGTTTCTTAGAAATAAATCTTTTTTGTTCAGAACTTTTCTGTGAAAGATTAAACATTATGTAGAGTTTAAGTTATTTTTTGGAAAGAAGCCATCATATTACCAGTAGTACATTATTAATTAAAGTTGAATTAGTAAAAAAATTGCTTGTTTCCGCTACCCCTACCGACTCTATTTTTTGCCCCTACCCTAGTGTTTTTTGGACAAAATTGAGAAAAAAAACCTTTGAATTTGACGCATTCTATCAGGGCATTTTGGTTCTTTCTGCATTTCTTTATTTAGGAAGGTGTCTGTGAGTATTCTTCACATAAAAGTGGATGATTTAAATGTTATATCAGTATTTTTTCTATAAAAAAAAATAATTATTATTATTTCCAACCTACCGACCCTATTTTTTTCAAGGACGGTAGCGGAAACAAGCTATTTTTTTCTTTTTACAATAATTATAAGCTTCTTATTAAAGGGCCAATATAGCAATGTATATATCCTGAGCCAATATGGAATCACTTGATTTAAATAGCACCATAATTAAAGTTCATAGGATACAAAAAAAAACAATAATACAAAGCATATTTATTCAGTAAGAATTAAGTAACTTAACAAAACACTGGCTTTAACAAATGTATTCACGTTATTAAAAGTAAACTACGCGGATTTGCACATGTTGAATAACATTATGCTTTATTTTGACAGATGTATTTCAGAAATACACATTTGCAAAGAAGAATCTGAATGATAAAATTATAATAAATATGAGTGAAATGATCTATTATAATGAATGTTGTGTTTAATGTTGTTTTTGTTGGCTTTTCTGCTTTTCTTTTAACAATTTTGCAAGTAATTTTATAGGCTACTGTAAAACCAGTAATATCTGAGAGTGAATTAATTTCGTTGATTTCATGGGTGATCCAATCACAAAATTAAATCTCCACAAATATTAATGATTTATATAGTATTTGTCTATTTGACTAAGTGGATAAGTCATACTTGAAATGATCTCCTAACGAAGAAGTCATTTTTACCCAACCCATGAAAATCGGTCCCGGTGAAAATAAACGATTTTAGAGTACACAGCCAACAATTAACCTTGCGTGTTTTCCTTGGATTACTATATATATCAGCTCTTCCACAAGCATTGATTGATAAATACTCCACATGTGGAAAATATGACCAAATTATGAAGAATTATTTAAACTGTTAAATGTAACATTCAACTGGTAAATGATATCTTGTGTAGCATCATGTCTTGGACTAATATATTACAACAAAAACTTCTCCCTTGTTTTGGTAAACTCCAATATGTGTAGTTACTGTAGTAACACAGGGAAAAATTTGCATTCACGTAGACCATGCATTGACACAAGATAGAGTTATGGTTCTTGTATTCTGCACTTCTAGACATTGCAAGAAACATGCATACACACTTACAATGACTAAGTTAAGCTGTGGACAAGAAATGCTCTAATAAAATCAATCAAAGGGAAGTAATTCAAAAATCAAACAAGATATATATAGTTACAGTTTTTGCCTTCTGCACTTCAAGTAAGTGCAAGAAACATGCATACTAATACTGCAGACAAGTATAGCCGCCAAAACGACAGTCGTGCAAATGCCAAAGAAAGTAACACCTTTATGTCCCCTGGACAGGCGACACAACAAAATGTTGTTTGCTAATGAGGTTTCATTGTAATTGTTACTATTCTAAAATTTATATTTATTCTAATGAGTTAATTTACAACGAATATAGTTTGAGATAAAGTTAAGAGCTAATTAGACTCCAATTAATATCAATAAAGTACAAAAGACAATATATTTTATTACATTAGACTATAAAAAGCACTTACTACAATTTCAACGTGACCTTTGACCTTCAAGCCACATGCTGTTCCGATGAAATGCTTCATCCATTCACTATCCATCCAATCAAATTGCAGCATGAAGTCATGTGACTTAAACCAGCAAACCTGTAGTGAATGAGACAATTTGAGCATGGTGAGAGTTTCAGGTCAGGGGTATGACAACATGACCTGACAAATACTAATCATAGGTATAGCTTGGCCAATTTGACACAAGCCTGACCTTTTGATTGGCATAATTTAACAGTTGATATATTGCTTACGTTTATAACACTGATTGTATGTTTTCATAATAGGGGAGTATCACGAAGACGCTCGAGATATATATAATACAACAACAAAATTAAAAAACCAATATCGCATGATTTGCTTGCGGAAACTGATAAATTCAAAGCAAGAACCTTGTAATATATTCTTGCACAAAGGTCAGGCTCAGGTCAATATAGCCAAGCTATAAAGAAAAGATTTATATATCCCAACATAGAGACAAGAATGGACAGTATGAAGTAAGTGACACTGATAATTATAACTATACAAATAATTCAGGTGATGAATGTAAGAACAAAACATACAGCATATTGTTAACCAAGAGATTATTCCATGTGATTTAATTTCGCGGAGTTTGTGGCTGGTAGAAATTTACGAAATTAAATAGCCACGAAAGTTTTCAAAACAGGAATATGGGTTGATCATGATGATTGTTGGAGACATAAAACGCAACAACTTGTAGTTGCTAAAATGTAGACAGTCAGCAACACATGAAATTTAATATTCACGAAAGTAAATTGGTTGACAGTATTATTTATGCTACACATAGAGAATTAATTAGAAGTTGACAGCAAGTCAGGACAGCAGCATAGTGTCACAACTATCAACACCATCTGCCATACTATATATACATTGTAGAACATGTGGAATAAAAGCAACATAATTATGATGATGACCTCAACATTGTCATTTGTTCAAGACTACTCCATCAGACAAGAAATAAGCCATGTATTTCAGGGTTGTCAGAACTAAAATGATTTTACAGAGCTATGTATAGCTAAATATACACATAATAGCCATTCCACGCTGGAAGTGGAGCTGCTCATTTAATAAACTCTCAAGGAGGCTGTGGAGTTCATCAATGAATCAACTCACCAAGTTCTAAGTTCCCTCCTTATCAAACTTGCCTACATTTTGTAAATTTTCTTTACCATGACAAGCTGTGTAAATGCTCTCTCCACACTGGCACCTGTATAATTGTAAAATGTAAGCTGTCGATTAAAGTTGTGTACATTTTAGTCTATTTACATCAGAGTTTGTGGTTCCGAAAAAAAACTAGACTGAATTTTTTTTTAATCCCAAAAACATTTTTAACAACATAGTATCAACAAAAAGTAAAAAACAACATCTAAAAGCAAGTTTAAACAAAACGATTTCAGCAAAAATTATAAAAAAAACCACTGTGATACGTAGCCAATAAACTTACTGTTTAAACACTTTTGAGGACAGTGGTATGAGATGAAATGCAATGAGGAATTGATTGAGCTTCTCATTTTGAATTATAAAATACTTTTACCAGTGTACATAACATGTTTTACATGTTAGAGACCGGACATTCTTACAGACCATGTCAACACTTACAAAGCTAGAGTTTTTGAACATTAAAGCTGTTACGCAGAGTGGCACGAGCAACATCTGTCCCATGGTCCTTTGCAGTCATCAAAAAAACTTGCCCAAAGGCTGTAGCTAGTAATTCTTGGCTGTTTTTCTGTTAGGGTGAGTAACTTTTTCCAAGAAGTAGTTACTTTATGAAGGATTACTCGCCCGAATGGCAGGTAATATGTAAAAGCTCCTAAATGTCAATGACTGTACATGCAAACATAGACATACACTATGGATGTGCAGTGCTTTGATTTTCATTACACTATTAATGGGTGAATATTTGATTAGGGGCAATTCTGTGTCCAATCTCATTAAACAGAAAATTATATGCATAATCAGTTTTTTCTATGTATCTGCATGATTTGTAATCTTAGATAGACGTTGTGCCGTGGTTATTACATACCAACTGGCCATATCAATGGATTTCTATAGAATTTTATAGTGCTGACCCCCCTATTTTTCGTAACGGTGTTGTGTCCGGAAACCACAACATGTCTTTTTGATATAATTTTAAGTAGCCAATAACTCCCTTTCATATACTTTTTTATTGTTATATCTTACAATACACGTAACTGTAACGGAAACCAATATTTTTCATTTGTAACAAATCATTTGCTAATGAGCTACGTGTGTTTTAAAATGTGTCCGAAATTTTGTGTGTCCACACCGTTACGTGTTTCAGTCATGATAATTCGGTACGGTTAGGTACGGCCTTTTTTCATTTTTTCCGTACACGAAACGTCCTTTTATCGTCTACTAGCAAGCGCCTACGTCAATCGTGAAACTTCGACAAATTTCGTGTATCTTCGGTAAATGTGAAAGTTAGGTTTATTCTCTGTCGACACCGTTCATCTTTTTCCTTGACAGTTTGCGGATATACAATTTATTTCACTGCACAATAAAATTAGCATCATGATTTGTAGTAATATGAGAAATCAGGCACATGTTTAGCTATAGAAACACGCCGTATACACGTGTTTAAAGAGTAATTGTCGACACCGTTACCCGTCGACACCGTTACATTTCGTGTCAACACCGTTACGTTTTGTAACGGTGTTGACGTTTTGTAACAGTGTCAAGCATGCATATACGGTCTTTGGTATGCATGTCAACACCGTTACGACATATTAAATTGCCAGTAATTATGGTCAAATGTAAACTATACTGTTGCAAGCAAGACATTCTACCAGGGGTTATATCAATTTCATATACATGCAGAAAATTAAGTTTCATTGCAAATAAAAGCCAATTTAATTAATGGATAAAGCTAATGTACAGATGGATTTTAATGCAAAAATGTGTTGACACATTGATGTACAAAACTAGTAATGATAGAAACCTCAAAATTAGCGGTTCTTTGGTAATCCATTTGATGATGATGCTGTGTGTTGACTACAAATCATGTTTTGTGTAATTTATTTGATATTTGCAATAATAATCCAGTTTGAATTGTGTTTGTGCGTAACGGTGTTGACATTTGCCTTGCTGGTCGCACCGACCAATTGGCATTTAGAGCAAAGGAGGCTATTATCGACCCCTTAACGCGATTTTTAGGAAAATAACATTTTATGTTTACTCTACAGATGAAACTTAATGTTATTTCATAAGATAAATGTCTATTGGTTATTTTAAACCAATGAAAACGAGTGTAACATGCTCTGGTATGGTTGGATAATAAGTTTAGAAGGATGCACTACGTCTGCTATTATCGACCCCTTGGAGGCAATTATCGACCCCCTGTCTTGTTGTTTTAAAAAAAATAAAGTCTGCAGCAGACAGAATCAGTATGTTTGATGCATATGTTCCGTAAGTATATTGGTATGAATTAAGAAATAGTTTGATACATATGTATGAAGCTAAATGGTAACCAACAGTATAATCATGTATTCCATGTATGGAAAGATCTAAATTGGAAATTAATTGGCCAAATGCATTTACATTATTTTACCTTTTTAATTGGTAAATGGACATAAACAGTAATAAAGAACATACTTAAATGCTCAGTAAATCATTAAATGTCTATCGTCGGTAAAATATACCACATTACAAGGATCAAAATGGAAAGAATTCATCCCGTTGTTACGTATATGACACGTGCAAATAGGTAGCATTTTGAGTTGCATGTTTCATCAGAAATGGAGTAAAGTCATGCAAGCTTAAACCTGCAGAAAAAGCCAATTAAATCATTTATATGAACTTTAGTTTCCCCGCTTCTAATTAGGGATACGTTACATCCCGTCAAATCCAGTTTAAATGATAATAACAGGGTAATTTTAATTAATAGTATATGTCTAATGCTGATTGGTCACAATGGACCACAGGCATACTTTCGATATGCATAGTCGACTCAAAATAATTTGTATTTTGGTTTTGAGATGACAACAATATTATTTTTTATTAGTCGTTCATACCTTACAAGAGACAACTAATTATCAAATGACAACGATATCGTTTCAACCAGTCGTTCATATTTTATTTGAGGGGGTCGATAATAGCAGAACATGCCAATTTATTCTGCAAATATCGACCCCTCCTGTTTGACCTTGGTATTTAATCCCTGGAAATGTAAGAATGTTGTCATATGAATGCTGTTGTTCTGTACTCAAGGAATTAGCGTTGTATCCATGGGTTGTATGCTTTTAAACTGCAAAGCCATGCATTTTTAAAAGTCTCCTTCCTTAACGGATCACGTAAAAAATTACTATAAAATTTCTTCCAACTCGCATTGCCTCTGCGTATCTTTTAAAACAATGAGGATGCAAAATTTATGACGTATGCATTATAGGCTATGACGTCATGGCCATTCGTCTATGTTTCCTATGGATTAAAGATAGATTATGGCGAGGGGTCGATAATACCCGACGGTCGACATTACCCGCCCTTGCTCTAACAATTTTTTTTTTCAATATTCTTCGCTGCAAAACATTGGAGAATACCCTTCAAACATATATTAAATACCAACCCAACAAAGAGTTTTGAACATGTTTATTTTAGAGCGTTTCCAGAACAAAAATACCCCTAATCAAATATTCACTCTAATACAAACTACGCTGCTGATGATACTGGCCATAATTAGAATGGCTGAAAATATATTCGCTGAACTTATTATGGCTAAACTGATTAGAGCCAAAATTATATTGGCTGAAACTATACATGCTGAAATTATACAGAATTGTACAAAATAATATATACAGTATATAAATTGGCATTATCACTGAAATGGAATAATCATCGTCTAAGAAGCTTGGACTAACCCTGGCAGTGCAGGGGAAGCTGGAAGATAAAACACGACGTTTTCCTCGGCTATCCACCGCCCATCCCTGGGGTGGGGACGTGGTTGCAACTGAATGGCGCATATGAGTGTCATCGATTGTCATATGATTTTTGTCCCTACACATTATCAAAGAGAGACAACTCTGGTGGGTAACTGGTACTGTATACAGCTGTACAAGTGTATGATTATTGGCAGTGGCTAGGATTACGGTACCGTAATCCTAGACCCACAGGCTAGGATTACGGTAGTTCCGTAATCCTAGCGAGTCCTAGCTAGGGCTGTCTAGAGTTACGGAAGTTTTTATATCGAGTACAATTAAGCGTGCAGGTCGCCTTATATTGCATGATGTCATCGTTATTTCATGAAATTATACAAATATTGGTATATTTATAGACAAATTAATAGAAATATCAGTATTTCATGCTTCGAATTTTACTTCGCTAATATTTCGTTTTGCAGGGGAAGAAAATAGAGGCAGTCCGAATGTTTATAAATTAATTAATGTACGTGGTCGAATACACAAATGTAGTTCCATTGAAATTGATTGTCATTGTTGAAACAAATTGTGTTGCTAATTTCGGTAATAGATCTGATATGTTTGTTCGTCATTCGGTCCTCAAAATAAACATTAAGTTGCTATAAACCGTTTGCTGATTCGCAATTTACATAGCCTACTAGTGGATCTACGTTGTGACAGCGCGTAGTGATACGAATTCCAAATATGGTCATATTTAGTTTCTTAAATATTTGTTTTAATTTGTAACTGATTGCTCTTTTCATGTCATTAGGAATCTTTTAAAACTAGAATTATGTAAACAATCGATCCTGTATGCATTTTTAAAATAAAATTCAACGGTCATTCAAGTTTTTTTTTGCTCCACGAACGTATATACCTCCGTGTGTTTACTCTGATCACACGAGCGGCATTCATGATATATGTTGAAGTATTCTTGTTCAATCCTGCTATTATCTGTTATCTCAATATATTTTCCGAATTTTAATACCTTTGTCAATGCGTAGATAAAAGTACATGCTTTATAATACAGTATCAAAAGTATTTGCATTTGGATATTTTCCGCCGTTTATTATCTTTACCATACTGTATATCTTTACCATAACCAAAACTGATTACTCGATGGTAAATATACCAATATTATATTGGTATTAATTCATGAAATATTAATGTCAACATGCAATATAAGGCGACCTGCACGCTTAATTGTACTCGATATAAAAACTTCCGTAACTCTAGACAGCCCTAGCTAGGACTCGCTAGGATTACGGAACTACCGTAATCCTAGCCTGTGGGTCTAGGATTACGGTACCGTAATCCTAGCCACTGCCATGATTATTCCCCTTGAATAAGAACAAACAAACGACCACCTGAAGCTTTTTAAGATCATTGGCAATTGATAAATTACTATATTTATTCTAATTTGAATATAATACATTTCCCTGACACCTTTAATATGTAAATTCTTACCACATAAGTAATAACGAGACAAAAAATACACTTACCGTTTCTGGTGAAAATCACGTGCGTCCCCAGCAAGCAGACGGCTCAGAATCAACTTCCGGTCAGGTGTAAAACACGACCGATTACGGAACTCGGAAACCTCAATTCGGGAACTTCAATCTGTTCTCTTTAGGGTAGATGTCTACATAACGGGGCTATCGATGACTAGGAAAAAATAATTAATTGATGCACATTTGAAATCAAATGCCTATGGATTAATATTGGTAAAATTGTTATTTCACCAAGACATTTCCTTGTTACTTCAGCACAATGACATAAAGTGTGAATGTTGTAAGGCCTATCTGTCTCCGATCAATTAAAGAGGCATTCCCTATAACTAGCATATTTTTTTCTACTATCACATTAAATCGGCTAAATGTACAAAGCACTATCAATTATCAAATTTCCAGAAGAAAGTGTGCGCAAATATGTCTCTATAATGTCAAAAATAATTATATTTAAATCACCAATAACGAAGTCTCGCTTCCAGCGATTTATTATTATGTGGTCAAATAGGAAACAACTCGTGACTATTTTGGCCCATTACGGAAATATGTTTTCATTTTTTCACGGTATTTACACGGATGTATATTTACCTCTTTAACGTTACCCGTATAAGACCAGGTATATATTAATGGTATCTGCGCCTTTACTTAACGATCCAAATTTCCCCGAAGCACTTTATTTGGATGTCCCAACTTCAAGAAGTCAAGTCGTAATTGTGCCTCTTTAGGTCACATTAACGTTAGCCACTGTCCTCGGTGTTTGAAACTAGGCCACGGGGTGGTTGTGTCTCATTTAGTTGCCATTTTGGCATGGGTTTGGGTCGCTATGCAGCGGGGCCTTGGGAACTTGATCGGGTCTGTGCTGCGGGAACTTGGTATTTTAATTGTTTCTTTGGCTTATGTGTGGGCTTTGCTCAGTGTAGATGTGTTGTGGTGTTTCTGATGTGCTCCATGTGCTTGGTTGGTTAGGTTGAGTGCTTCCTTTCCTGTCTGATTTCCCCATACCCTTTTCGGCTTCTAACGACAGTCCTGATCGACTCTCTTGATATCTCCAAGGAGCGCATGCAGGCAAACTATAGCACCTGATTTTACTGTTTAAGAATACATGTACATACTTCGTCACATTTCAAAGCTTGTACTTGGTAAAATTATATAATGTTGGATTTTGTTCTTAAATAGCAGTTGCAGTTTCGTGCAAAAACTGTGACATATGTATTAGATACAGTACTAGTTTTCGTTCAAAAGTGTCTTCTTACAAGCGTTATTGTACAGTTTCGGAAGGACAAACAACATAATTGTCCGAGGCGAAGCCGAGGATAATTTGTTGTTCGTCCTTCCGAAACTGTACAATAACACTTGTAAGAAGACACTTTTGAGCGATAACAAGTTCTGTATCTGACTTATACTCCGACAAAAAGCAAAATGATCTCCAGAGAGACAATGGTTATCCAAAAGTTCCTGGCACAATCCATGAACAGAGCATCATTCGCAGCATAGAAAATATAGTTATAATGTAAAAATATGCTTGGCCTATAATGTACCAAAGGGATTAAGTTAACTGTCCAAAAATGTCCATTTATAGGTTTAATTAGCTTGTGATTAAAATTCACAGGTATCAATGTGTTTATACACCTTATAAGTGCTTATAATACACTTGCATCTAGTTTTCTTCATTCATTGATAAAGGACTTAGTGCACAAAGGTAGAAATTTATGCATCTTATTTTCACAATTGTCATATTTCTATGAAAATATTCGTATTGTTTTTTTTCTAATACACATAACAAGGTTATATTCATTCTACCTACATTCTACATGTTGAGGCTCACATTCGTATTAATATATAGAATAAAGATCACCTGATAGACAATTATAGTAACTATTTGTATTCTGTATATATTCTGGTTTCTTGTACATGTAATTAATTGCACAATGAATTGTTACAGCAAAATCTTGAATTCGCTTAAATTGTTACAAATACTTTAAAAAATACTGTAAAAGCACTGCTCTTCTTGGGAATAATAAGAAAATAAATTTTGCTTGGTATGAATATTCTGTAACTTTGCTTCAATTGCTATAATTATTTTCTACTTTTCTTGGTTATTACAAGAATATAAATTTTGCTCCCCATTTTGCGGTTTACAAAACAATAAGCAATTTCTCTAAAATTTGTTCTGGCCTAAATTAAATCAAGTATATTGGAATTCATGATTTAGTTATCTACACTATTGATTCAAGTAAAACGCCACAAATTCGACGGTTTTACAGTAGTACAGTCTAATATCGCGCTATCATTGGGGGATTTACAATTTTCTAGCTACATGTTTTTGACGTCGGAGTAAAAATAATTTAATTTCAATGTGACAAAATTTGTAGATTTTGTGAAAAAGACCATTTCGTGGAAAGTTCAACATAATTTAAAGGATTTTTGTGGTTGAAATCATCCACAAAATTTCAAGAAATTAAATCCCCCTCGAATATTATTGATTTTACAGTATGTCATTTATTTAACTGTTCATGTAGTTATAAGAGGATTTGTCATGATTGACCAATTATTTTCTGAGTAAATGTTTTGTACAAACAACCTTCTTACAATTCCAAAAGTGTACACTTACGAAAATAATGTATACTTTATGAATGGAGTCACAGGGCGTATCGGAGTATAAGGGTTATTTTGTTGACCGAGTTTTACTTGCGGTCTTAGAAAATTAATATTTATGTACTTTGTAACATACAACATCATAACTATGTAGGCTACACACTGATGTTATCGATGTCACACAGACGATTCTTTATTGAAATAATTATCAAAAATATGGATATAAACTGTACACCGCCGCTACCACCACCATCACAACAACAACAACATTAACAACAAAAGGGAGAAAAATATACTGTTAAGAAAATTAGGACAACATACATTAACATTCTGGTGTGTAGTCAACGCCTAAAACGCAAATATATATCGCTGACGTAGAATGAGAAGGTCTTAGCTACATAACCAATATTTTAGGAAAACAAGAAAACTGTCTGAAAACTACTCATTACTTGTTGAGAAAAATATTTTTGAACTTCAGTTTGGCCAGCTTACCGATTTTCATAAAAATAAGTTCATAAGAAGCGCCTTGTGGTGCAGATTTCAAATATGTTTTCATGAGTATTATAATGCCGAAGGTAGAACTAAGACCTCATTTTAAGCCAGCGATATATAGTACTACATGTATTAATTTAATAATTATTAGGTATGGTCCCGTTCAATTGTTCCACTTAAAAGAACGTCGAGTAACATTTATTTAGAACTTGACGCTTGATACATGCATGTTTCCTGGATAGAATCACGATCGCGTAAATTATTTGTATTGATTTTCACTTTAATATTTTTTCACTGGAGTGAATCATTTCTGCTATTAAATCGAGCTGTTTTCTTGTTATGGACCGACGATATCGCTACAGAAAGGAATGAGTTATTGTCATGTCACATTAATACGGAATACCGTTAGGGCCATCGTGGTTACACATTAAAATCCAGAGGGCGACAATGCGATAGTGCGATAGTACGATGGCGACAATGCGATTATACGATGGCGACAATGCGACAGTACGATGGCGACAATGCGACAACGCGATAGTACGATGGCGACAATGCGATAGTACGATGGCGACAATGCGACAACGCGATAGTACGATGGCGACAATGCGATAGTCATATCGTACTGTCGCCATCGTACTATCGCATTGTCGCCATCGTACTGCACTTTTATTTAATGCGAATGTTGTTTAGTACTTTAATTGCTTCTAAATATTCAAACATATGTACTTGGTATTTATTTTATTGCGGCACTGCGTTCATACTTTGGGTATGTGTCTATATCCAGAAGTTATCGAATCTGTCATAGAATTCATCATCACTACTGACGTCATCAGAGTTGCTATCGCTTTCAAGATAATCTAACCAAACGCCACCTGGATCGCCACGAACTCTGACATCCCAACCTTCGTTTGTTGTGGTCATTTTTTTCCTCGGGATGTAATCGATCTCATACACCGGGATCCTGTAACATTTACCCAGCTCTTCTAACTTCTGAAACACCCATAGACGTCTGTTGTTAGCTGTATACCAATAACTACCAATTCTAGCCACTTCTATTTTTGGTAAGTCTCTCTTCTGCATGCTAAAAACGAAAACAAAATCAAACGATTTTTATACAGGTACGAGTACATGTCTAAAGGTGTCCAATCACAGGTCGAGCAAAATAGTTTGTATGATGTAATTATCCGACCTAACCTTCTAACAAACATAACATTTATATTTGTACACAACCAAACACACGTACAATCCCTTTAAAGTCAAACGAGAACGGTTTGCAAGCATCAGCTCGTCCGTCAGGTAAACTATGTTTATCTATGTGTAAAAATGGGTATACCTTGGTTAACGGTTATCCCCGCTATTCCTTGAAATGGGATATTCCCTCATTAGTATTTAATACAAAAAAATGTACTTACTGAATGCGACTCTACTCTGAAAGTTAAGTAACGTTACAGTATCATGGCCGACCGTGAGATCAACCCTAATCAGTCAACTATAAAGTTACATGTACTACGAGCAGTATGTAATTACATCTTACCGTCCCTCACATATGTCATCCAGTACTTCCCCAATGAGATCACCACTATCACTGAATCTATATTACTGATGGAATCCTGAGAAAAACGGATCTCTGACGGAACCAATCTCATCTTGTCTCACAAGTTATGTAAGGAATAATGAGTCTTATAACCGTTATGCAACATGGATTGGATTCCCAGTTTCCTTTTCATTAGATAAACGTTCTACGTAGGCCATTTTACTGATTTTCGAAAAACATATTTTTAGATCCTGCAAATATACATATGACGCATATCACTTCCTAAGTTATATTCAGTAAAACTTCGTAATGACGAGCATCGATATCACGAGTACCCGGCATACCTCGAACAAGTTTAAAACAAAAATCCGTTTGTATCATTAATACATGATCTTTGGATATTTCGAGCACCTAGTTTATCTCGAGCATTTTACCTGTCCTGATTACTCCTCGAAATTACGTAGTTTTACTGTATGTTATACTACAATAATTATATTTAATCAACAAAACATAATAAATAATAACTCGCCAATGGATACCCTACCCTGTGTATTTGAATGTGTCAGAATGTGACTTTGTTATAAGAATATTTTCAATGATTACATGTACATGTATTTTGGTTTTCAGGATATGTTATCAGTATATATTTATTTATATCACATGCCTTTCCTTGTATCCGGGTTAGTACAGCGAGTACGTATAATCTTATACGTAACGTGTGCAGTATAAAGCTATACTACATTTATTTCCAATAAAACTGTGTGTATTTTTCGTTTTTAGTGTCATATGATATAAAGAATATATCATTCGTTGACATGATCGCCTGAAACCCAGAATGCTTAATAAAATTTCCAAAAATCGTTCAATATAAATTTAGTTGATAACTCGTGATAGACCCTCTATATCGCTGGCTTAGATTGAGAATGTCGTATTACGCTAACTACAAAATATTTTGATATAAAAGAAACACTGCGGTATAACATACACCAGATATTTCTATCAAGATGAGTAAAATTATCAATTTTCGCGACCTTTACGTGTTGACAAGGGTATGTTCAGAGACGATTTTTAGCCTTTCTGGGTGTGTTTAATGTAAATTTTAAACAAAATATCTCCTTCATAAATTTCCTAGTCCGTGCAATCGGTAAATTGCCAGGAATTTTTTAAAAGGGTGATTAAAAGACCAAACTCGTATTATTACTCGCGCAAAAAGTAAGTTCGATCTGTCGCAATAAGTAGTTTTTGTTTATTATCTTCGTTAAAATACACAACTTGAATCGAGCGAATTGTTATTCCTGCTACGAATATTATATTGCAAATGTAGTATCCGAAACTAACTGCAAAGTACGGTGCATTGTGAGAATAAATGCAAGTGTTAGTGTACATTTAGTATTGCTATATAATTGCGCACTTGTGCACGGAGTATTGCTCTATAGTGTACAGAGTATTGCTTTCTAGTGCAGCGATAATTTGTCACACAATGAATAAATGCAAGGTATATTCAGTGTTATTTGGTAAAAACAACTTATATTGTGTAGATATGTAACTATTAAAATCGGATTGTATAGACTTCGTGAAACGATTAAACTGGCGATGTACATACTTTATTTACTCATTTTAATGAGCAATACTCCGTGGACTAACGTCAAGCTAATGTGCAATACTCTTTACACTAAACAGCAATACTCAATACACGCACTTCAATCTTGTAGCTGTTTTTGGTGTGTATCTTAGTTGTGTTTCGATCAATTTTTCTGGAATTTGGTCACAAGACTTTTGTGTTCACTTTAAACAAAATGGCCAGTTCAAAAATATATATAACCATTCCAGAAGCTTGTACTGTACTGCTGTCAATATTTGCGAGTGAGTAGCGGCATAATACTGGATCATTTGAATCTTCCTATGAATTATCAATTAGTCAAAGTTGTTTCCCCTGATTTGCCCAGGAAAGTAATTCCGGCATAGAATAAAAAAAGTCGAACACATTTGCTTCCCCTGATTTGCCAAGGGAAGTTACTCTGTAATTACTTGAAATAAGTCGAACACAGTTGCTGCCCCTGATTTGCCAAGGAAAGTAACTCTGCAATACAGTGTTCTCTCTCCTGATTTGCAGGGTAAGTCACTTTACCGACATTGAATAAGTCGAACACAGTTGCTATCCACACCCACAAAAAAAATCAAATTAGATAAGAAGATAATTTCTGCGCATTTTGTTTCCTTTTTTAAGTAAAGTGGTCGCTATAAGGGGACGTGTAAGTTACAAATTATATGACATCACCAAGTGTGTTGTTTTAAGTGACGTCAATGACGTCAATATAATCGCTTTATTTTTCACTGTTTTGCCTTCAGAATTCACCATGTTATAGCATGTCACTAAGCTAAAACATTTTGAAAAGGAATAAATGTATAACAGATTGGAAATTCCACAGCAGAGCTTGATTTATTTTCTACGATTTTCTTGATAGTGTCTTTAAGCACGGACCGTATATCGCTGGCTTAGAACGAGAACTACCAACTACAAAATCGATATATTGAGAAAACAAGATAAAACTGTCTGTAATTTACTCTTTACCTATGGAAAAACATGTTCTTAAAGCTTCATTTTGGTCAACATGACAATTTCCGATTTTCATGAAAATAGGCTCATAAGAAGCGCATTGTGAAGCATATTCATAATATGTATGAGACTTATAAGGTCGTAAGTAGTAGTCCCGACCTTCTCATTCTAAGCCATCTCTATATTACACTGGTTTTTATATAGCTTCCTGATTTAATGCACGTGACTCGGAATACTCTTTGAAATGTTTATTTTTAAAAGTGGTATGTGCAATATTACAAATTGGAGAAATTACAAATTATATTTAAAACGTTCAGTAAAAACGCATTATAACTGAAAGCGAATTAATCGCTGTTAGAGGTTGGATACTTACATGGAATGAGTCATAAATTCTAATGTAGTGTTCATATATTTCCAAAATTCCGATTAGGAAATTTCAACAATATTATTTATGTCTTCTTTTATTGTGAGTGTTAATACTTTGCGTTTTTATATACTTAGTAGTTAAATCCAGCAATTATTGAACCTGCGACAAAATTCATCATAGCTATTGTTATAGCCGCCGCTTTGGTAATATTCGAGTTTATTGATCCAAACTCCACCTGGATACCCTCGGACAGTGACATCTTTCCCGCCGTTTGTAGTGGTCATTTTGTAAGACGGTATTTCATCTATTTCATAAACGGGCACCCGTTTGCACATACCCAACTCTTCTAACTTTCTGAACACCCACAGACGTCTATTGTCAGCGGCATACCAGCGTTTACCAATTTTAGCAACTTCTATTAGTGGAAAGTCTCTCTTCTGCATGCTAAAATGAAAATGTTGAACAGCGCTATACTAATTACTAGTACTTTAAATGCGTTATGCCTAGTTACGTACATTGCTTTATGTGAGAGTTTCGTAAAAATAAATACAATTAGCGTTGTTTTAATTTAGTTTTCTCTCAACATTACACTCAATGTGATACATGTACATTTGGTGCATACACCCTGATGAAAAAAAGATAAAAAAAGTGCAGTTCTCGGTAGGGGAGACCGACCTCCGAGTGTACTCTCTTAATGTAATGCTTTATTGCTTGTTTTGAAATCAGAAGTCAGCAAGCTAGTTTTTCTCAGGAATGGGCCCTACCCGGAGTTATTTTGCTCAGTTGGTCCACCAAGCTATGAAATTCTAAGCCAAGACAATTAAATCTCGTGTAAAATTTAGATAACCACATTGTTTTGCCCCGGGGTGTGGAGTCTGTGTCTCTTTGAAGCTGCGCATGTCTGCATATCAGATTCATTTTAATGTACATGTACCTGTACGTGTGGTACCACATTCTGACAGATCTAATAATTGAGAAGAATTTGAAACTGCAAAGTAGCTTGTTACGTAGGGCTACATCAGGGTGTGCATACCACGCGACCTTTTGGCTATGTCTCCGTAGTAGATAAATCAATGGTAAATGGTAAGCGCGCCTACCGCCTAATCAGGGGAGTCGGGTTCAAATCCGGGTGGAGGGCTGTATATAATTATATATAACCGTGTGGCATGTGGCGATCATGTGTCAACATTCTACATGTACATACACAATAATCTTGTAGATAAACAATGACAGACAGATTATCATTAATACGTAATAGTTAATACAAATACGTACATGTACTAACACGTTACTCGAGTCTTACTACTCGTATAAAGTCAAATCTTACCGTCCATCACAAAGATCATCCAATACATCCCCAATGTAATCACCATCACCGAATATATTACTTATGGAATTCTGTGAATAACGGATTTGTGACGGTAACAATCTCATCTTGCCTTCAACTTTTTAGTCTGATTGAGAAAAGTGTGACGCAAAATGTATTGGAGTCCCAACTCGCTTATCAATATGCATGTACACTGTATGTATACTCGTATATATCGAAGGCTTAGAATGAGAAGGTCGTAACTACTACTTACGACCTTATAAGACTCATACATATTTGAAATCTTCTTCTGGGCCTATTTTTCATGAAAATTGGAAATTGTCATGTTGACCAAAATGAAGTTTTAAAAACTTGTTTTCCCAAAAGTAAAGAGTAAATTACAGACGTTTTCTAAATATATCGATTTTGTAGTTACGACCTTCTCATTCTAAGCCAGCGGTATTATATACATAGATTGTTTCAGCTTTTTTCATTTTCAGAAAATGTAATTCAAAATACACGTTTTCGACATCAATACTACGGTCAAACCTCTGTGTCTTTGGACGATAAGCACAATTTATTCTATTTTAACTCACTACGTGTATACTAATATATTATTGTAGAAACGAAATACGAATCACAAATACCGTATCCCCCTAATAGTACCCCCCCCCCTCTCTTTTTAGAAAATACCTGTGACTGTTTTTTTTAAAAAATCGTATGCTTATTGATTTTTATTATGATGGTTATCGATATTTTGTTGTAGCTTAAATAAATATACATTTATTATGAATTTTTTCATCATTTTCTTTGATTTTTTGTGGAAAATTGAGACCCCAAAATGCATGGCAACCGGGGGCGTTTATTCGGGGGTATACAGTAAATTATTAGAATGTGACCTGTCAGGGGAAAACACCGACGGAAAACACCTTGTTATTTCCATATTTTATTTTAAAAAACACATTCATGATCAATTAAACCATCGACCTTTAACCTTATGGACATGAACAGACGTGGTATCATGGGCGGAATGGGAGACCTGTGAGTACGTACCATTGACACTGGAAGATGCTAAGTAGTTACAAATTTAGTTTGAATTTATTTATGAAACATCTTGTGTCCATTGCCTAAGCAAAGTGCTACGTAGAGGGAGGTAACTGAATGAAGGCGCTCGGTAGCGCTTTTCGTAGGCAACGGACACCTGTTTATACCGGGCAGTTTATATTAAAGAGGCACCACATAATCATCCGTATATTTCACATATCCGGTCTGTTACCGTGACAGTACTGTTCGTCAAAGAAAGTCAATCAAAATTTTATTATAATTTTATTTTTTACCTGTCAGTACCGCGACTTGGTCAGTTCATTGGTATGTCTGAACATGCCATGATAAACGTTAACCAGGATAAAACAGAACTCACCATCTTTACGCCAAAACATCATGTCAAGGATCTTTCTGACTGCAAACTACAATTTAATGGAACAATTGTTCACGAATCATCATTCGTGAAAAATTTAGGTGCACATTTTGGTAAATTCTCTAATCATGGACAAACAAGCTAAGGCAATATCCAAATACATAAATAAATTGCTTTTTCCACATGCTTAACATCGTATATACTGTTTAATTGAGGCATCGACGTTTAATGTATGAATTCATTTTGAGCTTACCTTTTACATGCACATGGTGTATTGCGTCGGAGCGTTTAGGTGCGCAAACATTTAGCAACGGGGGGGGGGGGGGGTCATAACCATTTTTTTTTTTCAAAATTCCATGCATGTACGCGTATTTTGGTTATATCTACAAAATGAATGTGTAGGTTCTCTGGCAATATGGGTTATTACGTGGTAACTGGAATTTAATCAGTTCACGTAGGGGGGTCCGGGGACATGCTCCACCGTGAAAATGTCAATGGATCAATCTGGTGCATTCTGGGCGTTCTGAGAGACCTTATTTGGTATTAAACTGGAACTGTTTTATTACTAAATGCAAGAAAATTGAAACTCTTAGATTAATGCTAATAACTTGCACAATTAAATTGCCCGATTTTGCAGTGGAAACGTTTGTTTGACTTTCAATGGCTTTATATATAACTGACAACCTCAGAAAGTCATATATATATAGGCAGTGGCAAGGATTACGGTAACGTAATCCTAGACCCACAGGCTAGGTTCCGTAAACCTAGCGAGTCCTAGCTAGGGCTGTCTAGAATTACGGAAGTTTTTATATCGAATGCAATTTAGACTGGTCCCCGGTCAGAATATCCCCAAAATAGACGATAGTTCATAGTCTGGATTACCTGCCCCTTGTCACTTCGTTGGGTCAGGCACACGTTATTAATGGCTGCGCCCAGTACCAAACTATAAACAATGTAGGTTGAGTGATTTTTTGATTAAGAAGTTCAAATTTTAAAGATGTGTTTGGTTAAGCATACATAACATGCCAGTACTAAAATACTATAGTACGACGGGAACCAGACTAGATAGTTCAAAGCGGACCGCGGCACCAGTCTATCCCGGTTGTAGAGAACCACGTGACGTAAAATCTGGTGACGTCACAGTAATATTTTCACCGGCGGGTGATAAATAAAACGTCCTACCACATTCTGAAATTCATATCAAATGTAAGTATAAGATGACAAAAATACGTTCTAGGTAAAGTAAAGTGTTTGTCTACTATAGTGCCATCCCTATTGAAAGGGCAAGTGATTTGAGTTATGAGACAGTTAGGCTTTCTTGCACACAGTATCTCCCGAATCCCTTCTCCTTCTTATTTATGGCTGCAGACAAAAAAAATTATGAAGCACATTCCTTGAGAAAGTGATATTCTTAGATGCTAAATGTATCAACAATAATAATATACATTGTAAATGTGATATGTTTTTGTGTGGGAAGAGACATATTCGAAACACGAGTTTATCTTATTTAAGGACCAACCCGAGGTTAGATACGAATTCCGAGTGTTTCTTATTTAAGGACCTACCCGAGGTTAGATACGAATTCCGAGTGTTTCTTATTTAAGGACCAACCCGAGGTTAGATACGAATTCCGAGTGTTTCTTATTTAAGGACCAACTCGAGGTTAGATACGAATTCCGAGTGTTTCTTATTTAGTGCATAGCGCCTTCGACCACAGGTAACTGTATCATCAATAGCGAAAGAAAACACGAAGCAACCCAACAACAAAAATATGTTTATGTTTAAGTCTTTATCAATGATACAGTTACTTGTGTCTTCGACTACCAATCTAACTGGCACTTGGTTAGATTTGGGTAAATCTATACTAGTATTACACCTCACAACCAAAACTTGGCAACAGTGTCTGTCTCTTCCCGCGGGGTCGCTAGACTGTCTCAGTTGGTCGCACACAAACAATCGACCAACAATATTTACCTATTCGAGCATATTTTGTCACAGAAGAGTCACCGATTCCACCAGCGTTTTCCGCTTGAATTCGTATACGAAACAGACGACCTCTGTAGTCTCGCACGGGTATTATTGACATTGTGACGTCACCATCAACCATAGTTGTCTTGTCCGTTGGGCTGGGAAGAATCTTGTAACTCACGATGTATTTCCGTATAATTCCGTAAGTATTCGTCGGCGGTTCCCATTGGATACCAATAGAGTCCTCATCAGAAACAACAATGACGTTAGTAGGTGGTCCAGGTGGCTTCATGGCTTTTAATAAAAATAACAACAGTTTATAACTCAAATGATCAATGCCATTATGGTATATGCTTTCTAACGATATGTGTATCATTTTCATAGCACCGTCGGATATTATTCAGTAGTGACTTGATTAACGGCAAAACTCGATCTTTACGGAGTGGTTCGAGTTTTGTGCGTTACGTCTTAAATGTATCCATTCAATTTACTCGTCAGTTTTAATGATAAGAGTTTTGTTACCTTCAGCCTTTGCAAACTGTCACATGATTCCCCGTCCTGGATTACGTTTTTACGGACGATATAGATCTACATGTACAAGAAAGAAGCATACAATGTTATGCAATTATATGTAATTGTTATTTTGGTGCTCCCCCTTCCACTGCCATTTAAGTTCGTCCCAAGATAAAATAAAAACCGTGCTTCGATACAATACAGAGCTCTACACATAAACCACGGGAATGAATTCTTAATCATGTTTGTGAATTAATAAACTAACCGACTAAACAACTTGCGCTCACCTTTAGCAGATATCACCAGCAGTACCGACGTAGTTATCCACCCTGAAATATGCATGTCTGTAACTTACGTTCTTATGCAGCGACAAACTTATTCATAATTTAAAAAAAGTATAAGCAAAAATGGAACTTTTTTATCTTTATCATTGTTCTAGTTATATTCCAAAGCCTTTTATAAATATACGAATATCAGTTGCTCAATACCACGAATTCGATGAGAATTATTGCAACCTGATTAAAATTATCTCCAAAATTATCGCTACGCTTGGAAATCGTTTAAGATTTGTTTAGAATAAGTTTGCGGTACATACTAACACATTTCAATACTATAATTAATATAATATTCCTTGAATTATTTGAAGTTTGAGTAAATAGATCACACGAATAGACCTAACCGGCTTGTCCTACGCTGTAAACCCATTCATTTTCGCGGTTACTTAACTTCATGGGTTTACATAATATGGAAAGTTCTACTGCTCGTAAATGTGATCGAAGGACGAAGATATACTAGTACATTAAATTGTGTTTCAATACGTACTTAATTTGGGAATTACTTTACATTTTTCTTTTGATTTTTATGTTCCATATGAACACGTATTTTTACCTTTTATTCAATAAAACACACAATGTCTTAAAGCCGTCCATGAACCTTTTCCATTCTTCTTCCATTATTCTGCGAAATCGACAACGAAATTTAACCTCCGTTTATTTATTACTATATATAGTATGTTAATTCCTGCACTCTTCTTTTGGTCTTTTGAGTAATATTTTGGCACCTGTCACTTTATCGCTAACCACCACATAGAAACTTGACTGGTATCGGAAAGTGGTGCTTCATATCATTTGTCAACATTTTAAAACGTTATGTCACTTTCGATTATCTCTGGAACAGTCTATTCTAATTAGATTAGAATAGACTGTTCCCGATTATCTATTGAATGATAAAAGAGAGTGGATGGTATAATTTGTGCCTTTACCTTTTTCTGGTCATGTTGCCAGCACGGCGAGCCTTGATAGTGAGGACATCTTGCCTACGTGCACTGGCCTTCTCGCAGGCCTTGATTATGTCGTTTGCAGATCTTTGACAAATAATACAAACTTAGTTTAAAGTTAAAGACTTTTGGACAAACCGTGTTTAAGAAAAATGACAAGAAAATAAAATTATCGGAGTTTAAAAGACTAAACTTGTGACAATTTACAGTACATGTATTATATGTATGACTATAGTCAAGTGATACCACTTACAAATGATAAACAGTATTATTTAAATAGTATCTATGAACAATGCCACATGTTATTAATTACAAATGTACAATTGATTAATCAACTATATAATGGTATAGCATCGTCTGGGCGTTAACCCCCTGAATGGAGTTGGGGGTCTTGCATCAAGGACGACGTTAAACGCCATACCGCCTTTGCCGACCCGGACATCAGAAGTGTCTGTAATGATGGTACAAATGTACTAAGTTTCATAAAGGTGCAGCAAGATCTCACGGACTATAAGCCGGGGACAGGTCCAAATGTCACAACAGGGGGGGGGGGGGGGGGGACAACATGCTGTCAGACTAAACTCTCGAACACTTGTTATTGAACTAGTAATGATGACATAATAAGGACTTCAGTGTGTAAGTTTCATTATAAAACATTCCCGTTTGATACAAAACAATATAGCTCGGCCCAGAACGCCCAGCATGTCCCAGACCCCAACCACCAATACTGATCAATGTAATAAGGTTCTTATTACCGGGTGTTTTGTCAAATTAGTACCTCAGCAGATGAACATTGTATGTAAAACGTATATACACCACATGCTAGGTTGACATATAGAAAATAAGGATCGTCACAATGATTAATTAAATTTTGTCATTACTTATAACAGACAAATCGATTCTAAATAAATCAACCCATTTTACTGCAAAAAACAGCAAACGAAACTTGAAAATTGGGAAAACATATCGAGAAAATGCAAAATGAAATTAAATAAAATGTACACTTATACATTCAATGAATTACATAAACAATAATTAGAGGTTAATACACTCCATAGCCCTGAAAATTAATAATATTAATCACCCCTATTATCTGCCACATATCGCCATCCAATAATCTTCGTCTAATTATTTTGTTGACAAGAGGTCAAAATAATGACAATATGTTAGAACAAAATCAAATTTTGTACATGTACTTTGTGTTAATTGAAAGTGCAGTTTAACAATTCACGAATATACCCGGTAGTGTCGAAATGGCGAAATACACGAACTTTCCGTGCGCACAACTCTATCGGAGATACACATGATTAGAACGGTAGGTCGTTCTTACCATTGCTCATGTTTTGTTTTAAATTTCAGTTGACGGGTGTGCTTAACTTATTTCCAGGTGTATATTTAAACAGGAAGAAACCCAGTACATCTTAGTACATGTATATATTATCTTAATATCACTTATTGAATAACAACACCGCATGTTTATATGTTTAAATGTTAGTTGGCAGTGCTCAATGAAATAAATCAGCAAAACTGGGCGCCTTGTGGATGGATTTAATTTTGTCATGATATAAGTCCAAGCGTAAAAAGTTTTGTTAAAAAATACCATTTTGGGGGTCGAAGTTTAAAAAAATGCGTTTTTTCTTCATATATCGCATATTTTTCGGTGATTTCTCTCTCGACAGCACACGGTTTTGCTCTGAATTTGTGTACTGATACCTCTTTCTAGTTCCCGATAGAATTCTGAACATGTATACATATACTGACATCTGTATGCTTAGTACCATCTGTATGCCATGTATGAGGTTGAACGGTGGGAGAATGCACAGTACATGCTTGTCAACGGTTTCGTGATGTCTGAAGTCGATTGTTTGCTTCTGTGAAAGTTTATTCAGTGATGTAGTATCCTTAGGACCCGGATTGATTCTGCAATGCTTTGTAATAAACACAACGAAGTCATTTACGCGGCTGTACTGGGACGAGTTTGTAGACGTTAGACTACAGCAACCTCCACAGTATGGCTATTCTCGTTCAAGCAGCGTATAGTTTCGTCCAAACAAATAATCTGGGACTTATTAAAGTGAATTATGAAAGAACTTGGCAAGTATTTTGTTTTGTTTTGACCGAATCATGTGGATTATGCCACGTACTCGCGTATAGGTAGCTATGCACCTGAACTGTCCGCGTTTGACCACTATTCATAACAATTGGCAAGCGCTGATCAAATTTCACCTTAACGATGCACAGGCGTATATGCGGGTTTGTCAATTTTTCTAGAATTCATTCTTTTGTGCTGCATATACATACATGTAGTATTATAAAAAAGTGCAAACATCACTTTTAAAAACAAGCCAAAGAGGTTCGCACATACAAACATTAACAGTCAAAGGGAAGTAATCCAAACATAATTATGAACAAATTTGTGTACTCACTATAATTATGCATGGTAGTACAATAAAGCTCAGAGAAGTTGGCAGCGGGTTCGAAGTTTGTAGTTTTATATTCAATTCTAACTGCACACCGATAACGAACTAGCAGTGAGTTCGTTCTTCGACAGCCTTTCGATAATGTCGAACTTCACATGTAGTGTGACTGTCCAATCTGCTGCCATCAGCAGATTTCGATTTCAACTTGATAAGAGAATGAATTATTTTTTAGGTTCAAATCTATTGCCAGCAACCGGTTCGATATTCAGCTCGATAAGAAGTCGAATACCAAACTGGGTTCGAATCGTCTGCCAGCAGCGGGTTCGTTATTCAACTTAATATAAGTCGAATAACGAACTAGGTTCGAATCTCCTGGTGATAAGACTATTTCTCTTCTGTGGATGTGGCAGCCAACATCGATCTGCGGCGCCCGCCTCACAGAAACCAATTTACACCTTGGTGGAGTGGATCATGAGGGTTATTCTATAACTTTTTTTTAAAACCTTTCGGTCAAGGATAACCCATATAAGTGGAAGCACTTAAATAAAGGATAAAGGAATCCGGGCGCGATGCCCTAGCTCTTTCCGAACAGACTCCTTGGTTCTTTAACGTGCCCGATGTACAACACCGATAGACGCGAGACGACATCTGGGTTGCCAACCAGTGCACTTCTAGTTTGGTGGGAAACACTGAAACCGTTTCAGAAATGACCGGCCGAGGATCGAACCAGGGACCTCTGGATCAGTAGCCAAGCGGGTTGTCCGCTCGACCACCGTGTCACCATTTATGTTCACGTTAAAAATAAAAAAAATACAGGTTATATTTAGGCTTTTACAAATTATCCTCCTGGTGAGTATGAGGGCACGGGTGTTCTCGTGTAGTACCTGGCCCCGTGCCTGTATAGTGATGCTTACAAATATGGGTTGGACACAAATGTTGCTAAAATTGGCTTGAGCTGGGACCGAAAGAGTCCTGGTTAAAGAAACAAAGCGTGGTCAATTATCATAATTATAATAAAATATTTATGACGTTTATTAACACTTTATTAATTCATGTGCCTTTTCGTGTGATATCAAAATTCCCACCTTTGATATTCTCACCAAGAATCTAAATATATTGTAGGTATGTGTAAACACAGTCACACAATAGGCTATTCAAATTGCTTGACCTGTTTCGGTGTGTTCAATGTCACGTGTTGTCTCGGTGAGAATGTATCATTATACAATAATCTCGTGAATATCATGACATCAGGGCCTCTGTGTTGAAACTTGAAAATGCCCTTATTTGTCGAAAGCACAATACATATGATCACGTGACTGAGTAATTTTGCCCCGCGCACTGCGAAAATTAACTTGATATATGTCATTCTAATTCTCGTCTTGTACGGAATAAGAGCTTGTTTATCGCTGTAACATTTGTGCTTACAATAAATTTACAATCATGATTTTCCACGTCGCCTATTGGGTTTTGTTGTGCTTGGTGCATATTCTGCTGGTGGTCGTTGATGTAAGTATAATATATTTATTCAATATTGCTGTGATTTCAGGTTGGATGTTCAATTTGATGTAAAATCAGGACTTTCAAGATGATTCACGTATTCAAATCAGGCGGTAAAATGTTTTGATTTTGAGACTACATTTGCAAACCAAGCAACTGACCGACCTATTTATGTATATTTAGTGTATATAAAGATGAATTCATCTCAGTAGCAAGTTGTTCTTGTCATGATGTTGTTCATACATATCTTGAATTTAATTATAATATATTTGTTCATTTTGTAGATGCTACTTCTATTCCAATTTTAATCTTTTCAATATACTAAAGTCTGTAACCTAGACTTGGGTTGTGAGTGGGCATTGATGGTTGCTCCGTGTAGTTGGGTTGTGACTTTGTTTGCAGTGCTCGGCTTGAGTGCTGTCTTCCATGTTGGATTTCCTCATTTCATTTTTGTTAATATTTTGGGTTTTAGCTATACAGTAGCTTTTTGCAACAACAATACTCGTTACATAGTGCATATGAAACAAACAATATATTTTTAATGATTTAAATGAAAAATACATTTCATTTATTTTCGGTGTAGCAAAATGCATTGACGCATTTTAAAGATGTTTGATCGTCATACCAGAGATCCTGGTCATACTGTGCATTGTTCGTGTTCTGTCCGGACAAGACGGCATTAGAATGGTGTTTGGTAATTAGCACCCACCGAGTTGTTTCCCCTTATTCTTTTCCGCCATATGTATCAACCAGAATTATTTTCTTGTTTGTACAGGTTCGACTTTTTCAAGCATGGCTGCCTGGTGCTGGTCCATCTGAGGCATCGATGGAAAGACATGAGCTGATAGTAGAAGATGACTTATCAGTAGACTTGCCAGTTTACGAGTTGCGGCGTCCACACGACAAGTTGGTGTGTCAGGTAAAAATACTTATTTTCTGCCATGGATAGCGGATAGTTACACTTATAATTTTGTTTAATTGGTCATATCCCAGATATTTTAAGTAGATCTAATTAGCAATATCTTTGATTCTACTATGACCCTTAATATTTGCTTATTTCTATTTAAGAAGATTTTGTATTGGGTATCAGTGTCACAAGAGGATACTTGGCTGCTATTCTAAAACATTTCCAAAATGTTGTCCGAATCTTAGTTAAATTACTTGCAGCTAATATCACGCAGGGTTGACGTTACAAACCACTAAATGCCTCCGCGGACCGAAATCGGATACACTCAAATAGTCCCTATATAAACTTGACTGTTTTATAATAATTGGTATAGTTTGCGATAGAAAAAAATCGTGTTTTTTAAATATTCCTCTGTTATTACTACACCTACAAGTATGAAAATTTGCACGAATAAATGAAATATATCTACCTAATACACACTGAAATTTCAGCAACATCAGAAATGAGTTAAAAAAGTTTTGTTCATAAGTTCTATGTAACATTTTTGTAGTTTTGTATGAAAAATCAAGTTAGAAGACTTGATACTTGCAACAGCCAATTTCGGTCATATGATACGCATAACGGTATATTTACGTATTCGCAACCTACTTAATTTAACACATGCGAGGCCCGTCTGTGAATATGACGAAGTACATGTTATTGCTGTACATTGTTTACAAGCGACACGCCTAAATAAACCGAATAACAAGGGCCTCCAAAGTCTTGTCTTTATAACAGCAATCTCAATCCCACTAATCACGGATTGTAACAGTTAAATAATTGACAGTAAATCATCAATGGAATACCAGATTACCTCCCTGCGTTAAACTGTAAATACGTATGTAATTTCAATATGTAATAAAGAATAAATATCTTTTAATTGGTGACTAAAAATTATGAAATTCAAAATGAGACTAGGTAGGATGTAATTGTAGTTCTGTGTAATTTTTTACCAAAATCTGATGAATAGATTTTTAGAAATCTTTAAAAAACACGATTTTTTTCTATCGCAAACTAGCTATAGTATGCTTTGACAAGGTGAAACTGGAGTCATCTAATTGGGTGTATAGTGAAACCCCATGAAGCCGGTGTATCCACGGTACCGGTGTATGTAATTTTGTCATGAAATTGTAGATTCTTTTTCTTGTGACATTTCCTGCAGGATTGTTTACAATAACTGACGAGTAAATTAAATAAATAAATACGAAATGGATTAATTTCTGAATGAAATCACAACAAAAACTTAAACCATACCTTCACTACGAGTAAATCCTTATTTAATTGGCAATGTTTGGCATGCATGTATTCAATGCTCGCTTGTTTATTTATCAAACATAATTTTGACAGCTATGACGTCATCCATTGATAAAAGGGTCGTGTGCAACTTTTGGCGGGAAAAAATCAACTAGTCAACAAACTGGACGTGGAAAATGTTATTGTTGCACCGGCTACATGTGGTTATCTTTCTTTCCTGAAAATTTGACATGGTGTTTGTTTACATGTATTTTTTCCGATTCCAAAGGTCATTTGATGTGATTTTGCAGTTTTATTAAAGATTAAAGGTCATTTTAGCAGTTTCCAACAAAATATGTGTCGAGGAGTTAGTGATCGATTTATATTTATTTCGTCAATTTCGTTTGATACACCGGCTACATGAGCTTCAAGGCTACTGGCTTAATTAAATTTGTATACATGTACATATTTTTTCTTTCATATTTTGGCCAAAATACCAAAGTGAAAGTAGGGTAGGGTAAAACAAAGATTTGGCCAGACCGCGCGACTGAAGATAAGTTTACCGGGTTTGGCGGACAAAATCTTTCTTGGCTCCGGAAACAATCCTTTTCAGGATGGAATTAAGCCTCAGTCAGAATCCTTGTAATTGGTAGTTGATCTGGGTATTCGCAACTTTTTGACAATTTAGGAAATATTAGTCACCGGTTATGTTTTCAAGAACTATTCTTATATAGGTCTCTGTATTTTATGATTAACTTTTTATTCTTTACAGGCTGTTGATACCCCAGTTTTGGACTTGTACTTCCGTCATACTTCTAGATCTAGTCACATGCTCCAGGGATTTCCAATCGTAGCCAGAGATCAACAGGAGGGACACAGAGTGGTGTTTATGTCCTGTATATGTATTTCTTCATATGAGGATTCTGAGGTAAAGTAACCCTTAAATAATAGCCTGATTAAATAAGTGAAATATATTGTGCAGAGATATTAACATGATCCTCTTACCTGCAATTACTGGTACAGGGGCCTTATTCGCCTACGTTGTAAGTCTAAAATTCAGACTTAGACTTTAAATTGCCAAAATGTTTTATTCGCTCTCATGTTGTTATAAATGTAACGATTGTGATATAAATGTGTATGTACATGTTTAGTTGGTAACGTAAAATAATCAGGCAAAATTTCACATGGTTAATTCTAATTGCAAAGAAATGACAGTGATTTTAAATGCTGTCAATTTTAAGTTTGAGACTTGCAACATTGGTGAATAAGCCCCCAGAGTATTTGCATAACTCAACAACTGCTTTAAGGGAAGGTCTGGTTTCACAAATAAGATGTGTTAATATTACAAATTCTAGAAATTGATCAAATAATCTTAGAGGACCAAAAATATTCAACTATCTCTCGGAAATTGAGATTAAAAATAAGGAATTTCTACAGAAACATTAAAGCGTTCAGTAGTGATAATTCAATGAATGTAATTTGTGTTATTGTTGATTATCCTGATATATTGAAACTGTACATAGAAACTACATTTCAATACCATACAATGTTCATTTCAAGTCTAACATTTACAACAATATATTGTTAGCTATCTACTGTAAAATCATTAATTTCATGTGGGATTAAATTTTGTGGATTTCGTGGGTCACCTCAACCAAGAACTTTAATCACAACGAACATTAATTTTGACCCCTGTTTTATTACATGGAATGGAAAATCCACAAATTCAAGTCCCAACGAAATTAAATGATTTAACAGTATACTGTATAGCTTTTGTCTGACATTGAGAATACATTGAAGATCAAAAGTTTGACAAGACAAGTTTGTCTGACTGTATGTCCCGTTACCTTGTATAAAATATAATTGTCTTACTGATAAATGATGTGCATTTGTACATTATGGAAGTTGCATATGACTGGTGAGTGTATTATTGCTATTTTAATATAAAGCATGATAAACTGTAGGACTTCTTTGAACAGTCTCTCTAGTTCAGTGGGCTACCACCTAGATAAGAACATGTTCAACCCTACAGAACTCTTGGTCTTGTCGTTAAATCTCTATTATAATATACTTTACATTTCAGGATAGTCATATCACACCTAGTGTGTATGGAGTTGTCTTGTATGAGAACGTCACTGTTGACATTCCCACACTGATGTATATGCGTGTGTTAGATGTTCAGGGTAGTGGTACATTGTTAGCCATGATGATCGACAGTATGTGGACTCAACCTACATATATGGATGATCTGGTAAAAACTGTCACCACTTTGTCTGAGGTAAGCTTACTTAATATATGAGGATGGCTTCGTTTGAACTTGAAGTAGGCTCACTATAACTAATATCACAGCATCCTTGCAAAATGCAGGTATACACTGATCTTTGATCACTTTTAAGATCCTTGGTAGGGAATTCCCTTTGTGTGTGTCTACTGAAAATTCAGTCAAACTCATCAAGACGCTGTTTGCAACTTATCCTTTGTTCAGTCACTTCAGTGAATATATGTTTCAGATTTGTCCAATCTTTTGTAAACTTGGTGGGAACAACTGGACTTTTGGACGAATAATTTTATTAATTATTGTTCAATGCAAAATTTAATCCCCACAAAAATTAATAATTTTACAGTAAAACAAACAGATAATGATTTCAAATTTACAGTGGCTATCATACTTGCTTTCGTATATAATGTATAGTCGGGTATAAGTCATGATTTGGACAGTTTACTTGCATATGATTATCATATCTTATGTTATAAAATAATTGTTATATGGTTGTTGCTTAAAACATTCCTGATAGGTTGTGGGTATATTGACTTTGCTTTTCTTTACAAATCAGAAATATATCTGCCAAACATAACCAATGGTCTTTTTGTTGAATGTGGTATATAATGATGTATTTAACATTTCAGGATAGTCATATCACGCCTAGTGTGTTTGAAGTTGCCTTGTATGAGAACTTCACTGTTGACATTCCCACACAGATGTATTTGTGTGTGTTAGATGGTCGGGGTAATGGTATATTGGTAGCCAAGATGATCCACAGCATGTTGACCCAACCTACATATATGGATGATCTGATAAAAACTCTCACCACTTTGTATGAGGTAAGCTTACTTGATATATGAGAACCTTAACTTGAGGTAAAGCTTGGCTATTTTGACCTGAGCCTGACCTTTATGCGAGAATAAATTACAAGGTTCTAGATTTGAATATATCAATTTCTGCAAGCAAATCGTGCAATATCGGCATTTCAGATTTGTGTTTGTATTACATCTCGAGCGTCTTCGTGATACTCCTCGGTTATGAAAACATACATTCAGTGTTGTAAACGTAGGCATTATATCGACTGTTAAATTATGCTAATCTAAAAGTCAAGCTCATGTCAAATTAGCCAACCTATATACTTGCTAAATCCTGCGTCACACGAGTATTGCTACAGTGGTACACTCTTCTATGCGTAATTGCTAGTATTACATTTGTATGTGTGTCTATTGGACATTGTCCAAAAAATCTTTTTCTAGACAAATTTCTTAGGATATCTGTTGCTGGTCATAATGAAAGTACATTTGTAAAGGGCGTGGAAATAAATGTTTGATTTCATGAGTCGTTAGACATCACCAGGGTTGACATTTTTATGTATTAGTAAATGTCAGCAAGTAACATCATTTGGACGTCGTTGACATTGGGCTTGCAGTGATGTTTGTTAGCATGTCTCGTTTAAATGTTCATATCTCGATAACTGTTCTGTGCTTTTTTGTGAAATTTGGTCATAATTTTTAAATTAGAGTGGAGTAACCATATGCAAAACAATTGTTGTTTTACAGACATTTTGCATGATTTTATATCATCTAGTGGCAATTCAATTGCACATTCAAATTGATCATTAATTACCAGCTGACATAATTGTATCTGAAGTATTTAACCTGTTCACTCTCTCCTTATAATAGTTTGAAATTTTATTATAAGTCTTCTTGCATCATCATTGGGTAAAGGGTTAAATGCAGCTGATATTTAAATCTTATATTTATATATTTCAGGTGTTGGATGTAAGCCTAGTTCAGTATGATGAACAGTTTGATATTGGTACCAACCAACTACCCTTGGCTATTGAATTGGTGGAGTTAATAGATGATGCAATACATGCTTTCCCTGAGGTTCCTCCCAGCACCACCTGCCATTATTGTCATAGCGGTCTTGTTGCAATGAGGTGAATATTTATTATTCTGTACCTTAGGTTATTCCACCATTGTAGGTTATCTTCATGGATACTTACTGTAGCACAGTCATAATTATAATAGTTGTTCAATTCTCTGTAAATAAATAACAAAGTACAACACTGTGTTAATAAAAGATTGGTCAACATACACATACTTTTATCTACATGTTATCTGTTCTTTCATCATTGCGTCTGAACCTTGGACTAAACATCTTAAATTGTTTTTTGATACAATGTACTGGCATTCAATTCTTTTTTGTAACATTACAAATTACACATCGCCCATTTTAAACCACCTCAGCTCATGAAAATCACTTAGACTAAAGGAGTAGTACTTGACTGTGAAATTCCTACATTGATTTATAATTTTAAAGTTTTCAACTGCTAACAGTATGTTGCTGTATTGGTTAATTCTCTTTAAAATCCTAGAAAGGGCTCGAAGACGTCTGTTTTTTCTGCTACTCAAATTGCTCCATTTGTTAGCATATTGTGCCTTAAAATAAGTTTTCCTTATCAAAAACAACTAGAAATTTTGATCAGGAATTATTTGTTTGTTCCATGTCTTCTTGTTAATACATTTTGCCTTAACTTTATACAGAGATGAGACTGGACTGAATATACTAGACACTGTTTACTTGGTGTTTTCCATATCTGGAATGACTGCTGAAGGTGTAATGATTAGAGGCAGACATCGTCCTGATGGAGCTTACATTCCGGTAGATGGTGCTATTGGAGGAAATAAAGGCTTTGCTACAGAAGGGGCCACTGGAGTTGTCAGTGTTCCTGGTCATGTGCATCAAGTTGAACTGCCTGTAAGTTTCACTCATATTTGCATAATTGCTGATATGAATGTTTTACAGCCTGTTAGACAGCAAAGTATGCTTATAAGTGGTATATACAGTTTTTTGTTTCCATGGCAACAACTGTATGAAGTTTATTCAAAAACCACATTTTTAAAGTTTTTGTATGGTTGAGTAACACATTTTTCCAGCTGTTTAATGAACAAGTTCGAAAATTTATCTTAATTAAATCTAACCTTTAGATGGACAATTACACATAAGAAAATGATACCTAAAAGAGTAAAAATAATTAAAGGTGTCTTAACCCTGTAAAAGATAAATGATTTAAACAGACCGTTTTTCAATACTATTTGAATGGTAGATCATATTTGAGGGCCTCATAACTACACGAAGTCATTAGATATAATTATTTTCCTGAAAACATGACATTGAGTTTTATCATAAAACAAACGCGACCTAATCTGTGCAGTTAGGTTTGAAGGAATGTTTTGCCTTGCTTGATCAATTACACTTGAAATTTACCAGTATGGAATCTGGTTTATTCACATTTAAGAATCATGCGATTACAGCAGTTTTTTCTTGTATTTTAGATGTCTTGGACAGTATACAGTAATGACCGAAGTCACGCTATGGTCAGAATATGGCAAGTCCATTGAATAACACTGTTCACATACTGGTAAGTACCTGTACTTCTTGTAAAACTAATTAAAACTGTGATTGCAAAGGAAAAAAGCGAAGCATAGCGGCTTGTTGGCTTGAAACAAACAATCGTCTGAATTAATGATATAATATTTTTTCTTTTGGTGTATTGTCCAATAAAAAGTATGTCTATAGTTAGTTTCCTGAAAACATGATAATGAGTTTTATCATAAAACAAACAGGACCTAATCTTTGCAGTTGTTATGTTAGGTTTGAATGAATGATCTAGTTAAATAGTATGCTCCACTTTGCATGTTTTGCCTAGCTTGATCAATTACACTTGAAATTTTGATTATGAGATTACAGTAGTTTAAATTTCTTGTATTTTAGATGTCTTGTACAGTTTACAGTAATGACCGAAGTCACCCTACGGTCAGAATATGGCAATTCCATTGAATAACACTGTTCACATACTAGTAAGTACCTGTACTGCCTGTAAAACTAATTAAAATGGTGATAGCAAAGGAAAGAAGCGAATCAGAGCGGCTTGAAACAACCGCCTGAATTAATCATATAATATTTTTTTCTTTTGGTGTATTGTCCAATAAAAAGTACGTATATAGTTAGTTTCCTAAAAACATGATAATGAGTTTTATCATGAAACAAACAGGACCTAATCTGTGCAGTTGCATGTTAGGTTTGATGGAATGATTTAGTTAAGGAGTATGCTCCACTTTGCATGTTTTGCCTTGGTTGATCAATTACACTTGAAATTTACCAGTGTGGAATCTTGTTGATTACGTGATTACAACAGTTCAAATTTCTTGTATTTTAGATGTCTTGGACAGTTTACTGTAATGACCGAAAGTCGCGCTATGGTCAGAATATGGCAAGTCCATTGAATAACACTGTTCACATACTGGTAAGTTAAGTACCTGTTCTTCTTGTTAAACTAATCTGTGCAGTTGTCATGTTAGGTTTGATGGAGTGATCTAGTTAAGGAGTATTGCTCCACTTCAGTTGTTTTGACTTGCTTGACTTATTACGCTTGAAATTTTCCACGGTGGAATCTTGTTAAGTCATATTTTAGAATCATGGGATTACAGCAGTTTAAATTTCTTGTATTTCAGATGTCTTGGACAGTTTACAGTAATGACCGAAGTCACGCTATGGTCAGAATATGGCAAGTCCATTGAATAACACTGTTCACATATTGGTAAGTGCCTGTACTTCTTGTAAAACTAATTAAAACTGTGATTGCAAAGGAAAGAAGCGAAACATAGCGGCTAGAAACAGTCGTCTGAATTAATGATATATAATATTTTTTTCTTTTGGTGTATTGTCCAATTAAAAGTATGTCTATAGTTAGTTTCATGAAAACATGATAATGATTTTTATCATAAAACAAACAGGACCTAATCTCTGCAGTTGGCATGTTAGGTATGATGGAATGATCTAGTTATGGAGTATGCTCCACTTTGCATGTTTTGCCTAGCTTGATCAATTACACTTGCAATTTACCAGTGTGGAATATTGTTGATTATGAGATGACAGCAGTTTAAATTTCTTGTATTTTAGATGTCTTGGACAGTTTACTGTAATGACCGAAAGTCACGATATGGTCAAAATATGGCAAGTCCATTGAATAACACTGTTCACATACTGGTAAGTACCTGGACTTCTTGTAAAACTAATTATAACGGTGATTGCACAGGAAAGAAACGAAACATATCCGCTTGAAACAGTCGTCTGAATTAATGATATAATATTTTTTCTTTTGGTGTATTGTCCAATAAAAAGTATGTCTATAGTTAGTTTCCTGAAAACATGATAATGATTTTTATCATAAAACAAACAGGACCTAATCTCTGCAGTTGGCATGTTAGGTATGATGGAATGATCTAGTTATGGAGTATGCTTACTTTGCATGTTTTGCCTTGCTTGATCAATTACACTTGAAATTTTCAAACCATGGATGAGTCTTGTTGATTGAGATTACAGCAGTTCAAATGTCTTGTATTTTAGATGTCTTGGACAGTTTACAGTAATGACCGAAGTCACCCTACGGTCAGAATATGGCAAGTCCATTGAATAACTCTGTTCAGATAATGGTAAGTACTTGTACTTTTTGTAAAACTAATCTATGCAGTTGGCATGTTAGGTTTGATGGAATGATATTGTTAAGGAGTATGCATCATTTTACTTGTTTTGCCTTGCTTGACCAATTACACTTGAAATTTACCAGTGTGGAATATTGTTGATTATGAGATGACAGCAGTTTAAATTTCTTGTATTTCAGATGTCTTGGACAGTTTACAGTAATGACCGAAGTCACGCTATGGTCAGAATATGGCAAGTCCATTGAATAACACTGTTCACATACTGGTAAGTACCTGTACTTCTTGTAAATCTAATTAAAACTGTGATTGCAAAGGAAAGAAGCGAAACATAGCGGCAAGACAGTCGTCTGAATTAATGATATAATATTTTTTTCTTTTGATGTATTGTCCAATTAAAAGTATGTCTATAGTTAGTTTCATGAAAACATGGTAATGATTTTTATCATAAAACAAACAGGACCTAATCTCTGCAGTTGGCATGTTAGGTATGATGGAATGATCTAGTTATGGAGTATGCTTACTTAGCATGTTTTGCCTTGCTTGATCAATTACACTTGAAATTTTCAAACCTCGGATGAGTCTTGTTGATTGAGATTACAGCAGTTCAAATTTCTTGTATTTTAGATGTCTTGGACAGTTTACAGTAATGACCGAAGTCACCCTACGGTCAGAATATGGCAAGTCCATTGAATAACACTGTTCAGATAATGGTAAGTACTTGTACTTTTTGTAAAACTAATCTATGCAGTTGACATGCTATGTTTGATGGAATGATCTAGTTAAGAAGTATGCATCATTTTACTTGTTTTGCCTTGCTTGGCCAATTACACTTGAAATTTTCCACGGTGGAATCTTGTTCAGTCACATTTTAGAATCACGAGATTACAACTGTTCAAATTTCTTGTATTTTAGATGTCTTGGACAGTTTACTGTAAAGAGCGAAGTCACGCTATGGTCAGAATATGGCATTTCACTGAATAACACTGTTCACTTACCAGTACCTGTACTTCTTGTAAAACTAATCTATGCAGTTGACATGTTAGGTTTTATGGAATGATCTAGTTAAGGAGTATGCTCCACTTCAGCTGTTTTGCCTTGCTTGACCAATTACCAGTTCGTATTGTAAAACTAGCAATGTTTTTCTTTCCCCTGCCTTCCGATTATGAGGGGTGATAAATAGATAATGAGAAAATGATTACGACATAGCTAAATTTATCCTATCTGGTGGTTAGTACATAATAAGACGAAAACATACGAAATGGTTTTATATTGAAAAATGAATTAACCAATTAACCCATGAAAGTCGGCACTTCAATCAGAACTTAACTTGTTCAATTTGACAATACTAGTCAAAGCCCTACAGTATTAATGTTGTATACCCATGCCAGTATGAAATTTACCTTAACATTGTCTATTCATTAAGCCTGTGCAACAACTACCGGTATGCAGCTTCCAGATGTAACCAATCAACAAAACATCATAAAATAGAAATGTAGTGGTACTGATATAAATGAATAGACCATTTCAGATTCAGTTACTGTAGCAGTAAAGTTTTATGATAACACCCAGACATTGTATGTTTTTTTTGTTACTGTTCAATCAATTAATCATACAAAATATCCTTGATTTGCAGGAAGTAAAGTTCCAAATTCCAGTGTCCAAGATAGTGATGGTGTTCAGACGCATGAGCTGCACCAGGATTTTTCAAAGTAAGTTTTATCATACACACAAAGGAAAATGTATACTGTTGTATTTCTGATGGATAACTGTCTGCAGCAAGTTAGTTTGGTGGTGTTGTTGCTTTAACCAATGATGATTGATTTGTTGGTATTGTATTCGTGATTATGTGACAAATACCAGATGGCTGTCTGCATCTTTAAGGCAGTGCCCTAATGTTTTTACTGTTAGACACTCTTGGAGCATAACTGTGTCAAAATGTTTTAGACAAAATATACTACATTTATTGGGATACTTTGTTCATTTATGATCCCAAAAAGCAGTGATGACCAGTTCTAAATAAAGCTCAGCAAAATTGCACTTTTGCTTTTCAACATTTTAATTTGTAGCAATCCCCTACTTTATTAAACAACTGATGTTCTTCATGTGATGCTGATTTAATTATAATTTAATCAGTTATAAGATATTTACTGTAGATATTCAAATACTTAATCTAAATAGGTGTACAGTGGTCATGGTTGTATTGCTTGATTCTTCTATTTTCTAGGGTTTTTGTTTATTTATATTTTCAGGACATAATTGAGAGCAGATGTGAATTTTCTGGAATCCGGTCATGTAGCTTGCATTTGGTTCGGTTAATTACATGTTTACTGTCTGTTGGTCCCATTGGTTGATGTTGTATGTCTGAGGCAAAAGTACAGGGAAAAGCATTTTTTTTATTTTACTTCGAGAAATGTTTGGCAAAGTAAAACCAGTTTTTGGTATTATACTATGCATACACACCCCTGTAAAATGTAAAAGAGTCGCATAGTCACTGATACAATTTTCTAAATTTTTTTGTGCCCCGAGGCACACTTTGATTCCTTTGGTTTTTTGGGCCCAGTACCTAGTACTTCAAGTTAGGTTAATTGGACAATGAAACTTAAGAAATAACTCAAGGAGGTTTACTTCCTGTAGTGCGTTATTTGAAGTGGCTGTTAGGACCAAGTGCTACTAAAGCTGGTGATTGGTGGATGGGGATGATCTATGCTTAAAATTCAAGTGTTTGAAAGTTATTGTTTATGCTGGAAGACAAGTACCTGCATTTGATTGGAACATACCACTGTCGTTGAAAGACGAGTACCTACATTGGTTCGGAACGTACCATTGTTGCTGAAAGATGAGTACCTACATTGGTTTGGAACGTACCACCGTCGCTGTACGACAAGTACCTACGTTTGATTGGAAAGAACCACTTTCACTGAAAGACAAGACCAATGAAGCTACAGGACTGCTTGAGTCATGGTAAGATATATATATAATACAACCATATCATTTTGTGCAACTGAAGCTTGCTAGCTAAATTTTACTGAGATCAGTGTTTACATGCATTGGAATTGAGCATCGAAATCTACACAAATGACAGGTTAAATAGACAGCTAGTTCTTCTGCAATTGCTTCAATTTTGTTCATTTTGTGATATTTATGTAAAAGTAGTGTTCTGTTATTTGTTAAAGATTAAGAGGACAAGTGAAAATGCTTCAAAATTTTATTTTTGATGGTGTGGATGTTTGAAATAAAAGTATTTCCATTGAGTGGTCAAGTTTTAGCAAATTATGATTGTATGTTACTGTGTTATATTACAGGTACACTCAATCTTGCTGGATTGGAAAGTACAACTCTGTCTCTAGATGAATGGTTTTACCATACTGTGAACGGATGCAAGTCCATTGAATAACACTATTCACATAATGGTAAGTATTTGTACTTATTGTAAAACTAATCTATGTAGGTGACATGTAAAGTTTGATGGAAGGAGTATGCTCCACTTTAGTTGTTTTGCCTTGCTTGGTCAATCACACTTGAAATTGACCAGTGTGGAATCTTGTTTAGTAACATTTTAAAATCATGAGATTACAGCAGTTTAAATTTTTTTGTATTTCAGATGTCTTAGACAGTTTACAGTAATGACCGAAGTCACGCTATAGTCAGAATATGGCAAGTCCATTGAATAACACTGTTCACATACTGGTAAGTACTGGTACTTTTTGTAAAACTAATTTATGCAGTAGACATGTTAGGTTTAATGGATTGATCTAGTTAAGGAGTATGCTTCACTTTAGTTATTTTGCCTTGCTTGACCAATTACACTTGAAATTTTCCACGGTAGAATCTTGTTAAGTCAGATCTTAGAATCGTGAGATGACAGCAGTTCAAATTTCTTGTATTTTAGATGTCTTGGACAGTTTACTGTAATGACCGAAAGTCACGCTATGTTCAGAATATGGCAAGTCCATTGAATAACACTGTTCACATACTGGTAAGTACCTGTACTTCCTGTAAAACTAATTAAAATGGTGATTGCAAAGGAAAGAAGCGAAACATAGCGGCTTGTTGGCTTGAAACAATTAGTACCTGTACTTTTAAAACTAATTAAAATGGTGATTGCAAAACATAGCGGCTTGAAACAATCATCTGAACTAATGGTATAATAATTTTTTCTTTTGGGTGTATTGTCCAATAAAAAGTATGTCTATAGTAAGTTTACCGGTACTGAAAACATGATAATGAGTTTTATCTGAAAACAAACTGGACCTTATCTGTGCAGTTGGCATGTTAGGTTTGATGGAATGATCTAGTTAAAGAGTATGCTTCACTTTAGTTATTTTGCCTTGCTTGACCAATTACACTTGAAATTTTCCACGGTAGAATCTTGTTAAGTCAGATCTTAGAATCGTGAGATGACAGCAGTTCAAATTTCTTGTATTTCAGATGTCTTGGACAGTTTACTATAATGACCGAAAGTCACGCTATGGTCAGAATATGGCAAGTCCATTGAATAACGCTGTTCACATACTGGTAAGTAACTGTACTTCTTGTAAAACTAATTAAAACGGTGATTGCAAAGGAAAGAAACAAAACATATCGGCTTGAAACAGTCGTCTGAATTAATGATATAATTTTTTTTTTTTTGGTGCATTGTCCAATAAAAAGTATGTCTATAGTTAGTTTCATGAAAACTTGATAATGAGTTTTATCATAAAACGAACAAGACCTAATCTTTTCAATTCGCATGTTAGGTTTGATGGAATGATCTAGTTAAGGAGTATGTTTCACTTTGCATGTTTTGCCTTGCTTGACCAATTACAATTGAAGTAATCCACTGTGGAATCTTGTTTAGTCACATTTTAGAATCACGAGATAACAGCAGTTCAAATTTCTTGTATTTTAGATGTCTTGGACAGTTTACTGTAATGACCGAAAGTCACGCTATGGTCAGAATATGGCAAGTCCATTGAGTAACACTGTTCACATACTGGTAAGTACCTGGACTTCTTGTAAAACTAATATATGCAGTTTACATGTTAGGTTTGATGGAATGATCTAGTTAAGGAGTATGCTTCACTTTAGTTGTTTTGCCTTGCTTGACCAATTACAATTGAAATTTTCCACTGTGGAATCTTGTTAGTCACATTTTAGAATCACAAGATTACAGCAGGTCAAATTTCTCGAATTTTAGATGTCTTGGACAGTTTACAGTAATGAACTAATGGTGGTTGTAAAGGAAAGAAGCGAAACATATCGACTTGAAACAATCGTCTGAATTAATGATATAATATTTGTTTCTTTTGGTGTATTGTCCAATAAAAAGTATGTCTATACATGTAGTTAATTAGTTTCCTGAAAACATGATAATGAGTTTTATCATAAAACAAACAGTACCTAATCTGTTCAGTTGGCATGTTAGGTTTGATGGAATGATCTAGTTAAAGAGTATGCTCCACTTTGCATGTTTTGCCTAGCTTGATCAATTACATTTGAAATTTTGATTATGAGATTACAGTAGTTTAAATTTCTTGTATTTCAGATGTCTTGGACAGTTTACAGTAATGACCGAAGTCACCCTACGGTCAGAATATGGCAAGTCCATTGAATAACACTGTTCACATACTGGTAAGTACCGGTACTTCTTGTAAAACTAATTAAAACGGTGATAGCAAAGGAAAGAAACGAAACATATCGGCTTGAAACAACCGTCTGAATTAATGATATAATATTTTTTTCTTTTGGTGTATTGTCCAATAAAAAGTATGTCTATATTAAAGATTATGTACTTAACATAAGCCAATTTATTTTGGTATCGATCGGGTCGATATTTCTCGAGTCCGAACCGTTCGGACCGGAAGTAAACAAACAATTAATTATGGCTTAAATAACAAAGGCTTTCCGATCATCGGCCAAGGTCATCGCGTGACTTACAGCCTTTCCATTTCCGGTATCCAAAAGAAGCAGCCGACAAAATTTTCAGTTAAAATTAAATCGTCTAAAATCCACTATAAGTTACGATGCCTGGACGCGGTAAAGGAGCGAAAAGGACAACAAGCGTGGCAGGTTCGTCCAAAGGACCGAAACAGCGCAGACAAGCTTACCAAAAAGAAGATTCGGAAGAAGTAGAATTGGTCAATTTGAGCGAGGGACCCGATGCAGCTATTGCAGAGATTTCGCCAATTGGCTCCAGAGGCGGACGCAAACCCCCAGTCCGTCCCTTCAGAAGTTTGGGACATATTCAAAAAGTAGCACGTGACCTGGTAGGCAGTAGTATCTCGGCAAACACAAGCCAGTCCTACAGAACTTCCCTTAGGGTTTTCGAAAAATTCCGAGACACCAATAGCTTGTCTCGTCCTTGGCCCATCCCTAGAAGTCAAGCCATCCTTTTCGTGGCAAATTGTTTTGACCAGGGCTATGCAGCAGCCACCATACACACATATATGGCTGGCCTTAGTTTTTACCACAAATTACATGACTGGCATGATCCATTTAGCTCCTTCATTATTCGTAAAATGCTCGAAGGTTGTAAAAGGGTTCGCCCAACTAAGGACCAGCGGGCCCCCATAACTCTTGATATATTCAGTAGGATGTCACAGATATTGGCAACTGTCTGTTATTCGTCATACGAGACACTCCTCTTTAAAGCTTCTTTTCACTTAGCTTACTTTGGCCTTTTGAGAATCAGTGAAGTATTGGCTATGACGGTATCAGATGTATTGCTTGAACCTGAAAACAGGGCCATGCAAGTGACCATAATAAAATCTAAGACATCTAATAAGCCTGTAAAGATTCGCATCCCTAAGGAAAAAGTGGCTGCAATATGCCCAGTTAGAGCAATGCATGTTTACTTGGGGAGACATCCAACCAAAGTTGGTAGCCTGTTTGTTCATAGTAATAACCTCAAGATCTCTAGGTCGCAGTTCTCGGCAGTGCTAAATAAGGCAATAGGGGCAATTGGTCTGTCTCAGGGTAAATTTAGGTCACACAGTTTTCGTATTGGTAGGGCCACCCAACTTGCCATGCAGGGTTGCTCAGATGTAGTCATAAAACGAATGGGCCGCTGGCAGTCAATGGCCTTTAAGTCTTATATTAGACCTGCTAAAATTTAATGTTTAAAGTAATCCCTAATTTTGCAGGCACAGGTATCTGGATCATGGGTGACTCATTAGTAAGACGGGCAGGGGAGCGGGCACTGGCAACAGATCGAGGCTCACTGGGACTAGAGGTACAGGGCTTCAATATCTCATGGATGGGGAAGGGGGGCATGAGATGGGGTGACTTTTTGACCTTTTTCCAGTTACAACAAATGTTCCAGAGTCCTCCGAAGTTTCTAGTAATCCATTTAGGGGGCAATGATTTAGCTTATAATGATTTAGGGGCGCTACGTTTTCAAATAAAAAAAGATGTAGCTTACATTGCTGGGGTATTCCAGCATACTAGATTTGTCTGGCTCGACATCCTACCACGCCTGATATGGCGGGGTGGAATTGGTCCAGAGTCCACTAAGCTTCTGAACCTGAAGCGTAAGCGTGTTAACCGTTTTGGGCGTCAAGCCGTGTGCGAGACAGGTCGAGGCCATTTTATTGCCACCAACATTGATGGCGCAACCCCAGGTTTTTATGCCTCCGACGGTACCCATCTATCCAAGGTGGGGGAGGACATGCTATTACTTACTATTAAAGAAGCTTTGTTAACTTTTATTGTGACCCCTAGTTTGGTCAGGTATGCCGAGAGTTGAGGCCTAGGATTTTGGAGGACAAAGACCGAGATTACTGCACAGAAGTGCGTACGGTAGTCAAGGTCTTTGCTGTGGCGGAAAATCCTAGGCGGCAGTATCCCAGCTCAATTTAACAATAATACATTGCATTTCACACACACAATTACCTCCCTTGCCTATGGTCGTACCTAGCTCGATGGGTTTTTGTCAAGTGTGATACCATCTCCATCTCTAGAATTCAAATTCTTGACATATATATTAAAGGAATGCGGGTTAAGCCCTTACAGCTATTATAGGCTAGGTTTCCCGTCTATCCTACACTTTTCTATACATATTTGGCGCTTTTTGAGATGGGGATTAACTAGAAGTGCCCCGCTTTTAGACGTATCTGGTTCTGGTGGAGCTATGTAGATCTTAACAGGAACGCGCTATACTATCTACCGGTAGGCAAAATGGCTGCGCGCTGATTTGTTAGTAATAAATGCCGAATTTGTAAAATATTGTCCCTGGCTGTGGCTTGTACTGGGACGCGCTAGATAATAAAGGCACAAATGGCGGCTTTGGGCAGTTTGGAGTAATTTTGTTCCTGTTGCGCGCGATTATCATGCACATTTTTATATAATAAACAAATAGGGGCTTTAAATGTTGACTGGGATCTGCCGCTTGGAATTGTTCCATCTCCTACCATGGTACAACCTGGTGGGGGACTTTAACATTGTGATCTGTAATTGTTCCACACCTTTAAATTTTATTATGATTATATCATGTTGCAGTACATGCCAATTATAATGCGTTAAACTTATCAAAGTGTTTCTTCCTTCATTCAAACTTCTGGTAATATATAGTCTGGTGTAGTTTGCCCGCAGATAGTAGGCAAAGTGCATCTTTCTATCGATGTCCTAAAATAATTAGTTTCCTGAAAACATGATAATGAGTTTTATCATAAAACAAACAGGACCTTATCTGTGCAGTTGGCAGGTTAGGTTTGATGGAATGATCTAGTTAAAGAGTATGCTCCACTTTGCATGTTTTGCTTCGCTTGACCAATTACACTTGAAATTTACCAGTATGAAATCTTGTTTAGTCACATTTTAGAATGATGAGATCACAGCAGTTTACATTTCTTGTATTTTAGATGTCTTGGACAGTTTACAGTAATGACCGATGTCACGCTATGGTCAGAATATGGCAATTCCATTGAATAACACTGTTCACATACTGGTAAGTACCTGTACTTCTTGTAAAACTTATTAAAACGGTGATTGCAAAGGAAAGAAACGAAACATATCGGCTTGAAACAGACGTCTGAATTAATGATATAAAAAAACATTTCTTTTGGTGTATTGTCCAATAAAAAGTATGTCTATATTCAGTTTCCTGAAAACATGATAATGAGTTTTATCATAAAACAAACAGGACCTTATCTGTGCAATTGGCATGTTAGGTTTGATGGAATGATCTAGTTAAAGAGTATGCTCCACTTTTCATGTTTTGCCTAGCGTGATCAATTACACTTGAAATTTTGATTGAGATTACAGTAGTTTAAATTTCTTGTATTTTAGATGTCTTGGACAGTTTACAGTAATGACCGAAGTCACCCTACAGTCAGATATATGGCAAGTCCATTGCATAACACTGTTCACATAATGGTAAGTATTGGTACTTTTTGTAAAACTAATCTATGCAGTAGACATGTTCGGTTTGATGAAATGATCTAGTTAAGGAGTATGCTCCACTTTAGTTTTTTTGCCTTGCTTGACCAATTACACTTGAAATTTTCCACTGTGGAATCTTGTTTAGTCACATTTTAGAATCACGAGATACAGCAGTTCAAATTTTTTGTATTTTAGATGTCTTGGACAGTTTACTGTAATGAGCGATGTCACGCTATGGTCAGAATATGGCAAGTCGATTGAATAACACTGTTCACATAATGGTAAGTACTTGAACTTCTTGTAAAACTAATTAAAACGGTGATTGCAAAGGAAAGAAACAAAACATATCGGCTTGAAACAGTCGTCTGAATTAATGATACTTTTTATTGGACAATACACCAAAAGAAAAAAATATATCATTAATTCAGACGACTGTTTCAAGCCGATATGTCTATAGTTAGTCAGTTTCCTGAAAACATGATAATGAGTTTTATCATAAAACAAACAGTACCTTATCTGTGCAGTTGGCATGTTAGGTTTGATGAAATGATCTAGTTAAAGAGTATGCTCCACTTTGCATGTTTGCCTAGCTTGATCAATTACACTTGAAATTTTGATTATGAGATTACAGTAGTTTAAATTTCTTGTATTTTAGATGTCTTGGACAGTTTACAGTAATGACCGAAGTCACCCTACGGTCAGAATATGGCAAGTCCATTGAATAACACTGTTCACATACTGGTAAGTACCTGTACTTCTTGTAAAACTAATTAAAACGGTGATTGCAAAGGAAAGAAACAAAACATATCGGCTTGAAACAGTCGTCTGAATTAATCATATAATATCTTTTTCTTTTGGTGTATTGTCCAATAAAAAGTATGTCTATAGTTAGATTCCTAAAAACATGATAATGGGTTTAATGATAAAACGAACAGGACCTTATCTATGCAGTTGGCATGTTAGGATTGATGGAATGATCTAGTTATGGAGTATGCTCCACTTAGCATGTTTTGCCTAGCTTGATCAATTACACTTGAAATTTACCAGTGTGGAATCTTGTTGATTATGTGATAACAACAGTTCAAATTTCTTGTATTTTAGATGTCTTGGACAGTTTACTGTAATGACCGAAGTCACGCTATGGTCAGAATATGGCAAGTCTATTGAATAACACTGTTCACATACTGGTAAGAACCTGTACTTGTTAAACGAATCTATGCAGTTGACATGTAACGTTTGATGGAACGATATAATTTAAGGAGTATTGCTCCACTTTAGTTGTTTTGCCTTGTTAATCAATTACACTTGCAAGTTACCCATATGGAAACTTTTTAGTCACAGTTTAGATGCATGAGATTACAGCAGTTTAAATTTATTGTATTTCAGATGTCTTGGACAGTTTACCGTAATGACCGAAGTCACACTATGGTCAGAATATGGCAAGTCCATTGAATAACACTGTTCACATACTGGTTAGTACTGGTACTTCTTATAAAACTAATCTATGCAGTTGACATGTTAGGTTTGATGGAATGATCTAGTTAAGGAGTATGCTTCACTTTAGTTATTTTGCCTTGCTTGACCAATTACACTTGAAATTTTCCATGATAGAATCTTGTTAAGTCAGATCTTAGAATCATGAGATTACGGCAGTTCAAATTTGTATTTTAGATGTCTTGGACAGTTTACTGTAATGACCGAAAGTCATGCTATGGTCAGAATATGGCAAGTCCATTGAATAACACTGTTCACATAATGGTAAGTACTTGTACTTCTTGTAAAACTAATCTATGCAGTTGACATGCTATGTTTGATGGAATGATCTAGTTAAGGATTATGTTTCACTTTAGTTGTTTTGACTTGCTTGACCAATTACAATTGAAATTATCCACAGTGGAATCTTGTTTAGTCCCATTTTAGAATCACGAGATTACAGCAGTTCAAATTTCTTGTATTTTAGATGTCTTGGGACAGTTCACAGTAATGACCGAAGTCACGCTATGGTCAGAATATGGCAAGTCCATTGAATAACACTGTTCACATACTGGTAAGTAACTGTACTTCTTGTAAAACTAATTAAGAAACGGTGATAGTAAAGAAAAGAAGCGAAACATAGCAGCGTGAAACAATCATCTGAATTAATGGTATTATAATTTTTTTGTTTTGGTGTATGGTATAATAAATAGGTTGTCTATAGTTATTTCCTGAAAACATAACATTGAGTTTTATCATAAAACTAACAGGACCTAATTTGTGCAGTTGGCATGTTACGTTTGATGAATGATCTAGTTAAGGAGTGTGCTCCACTTTAAAAGTTTTGTCTTGCTTGATCAATAACACTTGAATTTTACCAGTGTGAAATCTTGTTGATTATGAGATTACAACAGTATAAATTTCTTGTATTTTAGATGTCTTGGACAGTTTACAGTAATGACCGAAGTCACCCTACGGTCAGAATATGGCAAGTCCATTGAATAACACTGTTCACATACTGGTAAGTACCTGGACTTCTTGTAAAACTAATATATGCAGTTGACATGTTAGGTTCGATTGAATCATCTAGATAAGGAGTATTCTCCACTTTATTTGTTTTGTCGTGCTTGACCAATTACACTTAAAATTTTCCACTGTAGAATCTTGTTTAGTCACATTTTAGAATCATGAGATTACAACAGTTCAAATTTCTTGTATTTTAGATGTCTTGGACAGTTTACTGTAATGACCGAAAGTCACGCTATGGTCAGAATATGGCAAGTCCATTGAATAACACTGTTCACATACTGGTTAGTACCTGTACTTCTTGTGAAACTAATTAAAACGGTGATTGCAAAGGAAAAAAACGGAATATATCGGCTTGATACAATCGTCTGAATTAATGATATAATATTTTTTCTTTTGGTGTATTGTCCAATAAAATGTATGTCCCTCGTTATTTTCCTGAAAACATGATAATGAGTTTTATCATAAAACGTACAGGACCTAATCTGTGCAGTTGGCATGCTAGGTTTGATGGAATGATCTAGTAAAGGAGTATGCTCCACTTTGCATGTTTTGCCTTGGTTGATCAATTACACTTGAGATTTTGATTATGAGATTACAGTAGTTTAAATTTCTTGTATTTTAGATGTCTTGGACAGTTTACAGTAATGACCGAGGTCACCCTACGGTCAGAATATGGCAATTCCATTGAATAACACTGTTCACATACTGGTAAGTACCGGTACTTCTTGTAAAACTAATTAAGATGGTGGTTGTAAAGGAATGAAGCGAAACATAGCGGCTTGAAACAATCGTCTGAATTAATGATATAATATTATTTTCTTTCAGTGTATTGTCCAAAAAAAAGTATGTCTATAGTTAGATTCCTGAAAACATGATAATGAGTTTCATCATAAAACAAACAGGACCTAATCTTTGCTGTTGGCATGTAAGGTTTGATGGAATGATCTTGTTAAGGAGTATGCTCCACGTAAGTTGTTTTGCCTTACTTGACCAATTACACTTGAAATTATCCACAGTGGAATCTTGTTTAGTCACATTTTAGAATCATGAGGTTACAGCAGTTTAAATTTCTTGTATTTTAGATGTCTTGGGACAGTTTACTGTAATGACCGAAGTCGCCCTATGGTCAGAATATGGCAAGTCCATTGAATAACACTGTTCACATACTGGTAAGTTAAGTACCTGTACTTCTTGTAAAACTAATCTGTGTAGTTGACATATTAGGTTTGATGGATTGATTTAGTTAAGGAGTATGCTCCACTTTAGTTGTTTTGCCTTGCTTGATTAATTACACTTGAAAGTTACCATTATGGAATCTTTAGTCAAATTCTAGAATCATGAGATTACAGCAGTTGAAATTTCTTGTATTTTAGATGTCTTGGACAGTTTACTGTAATGACCGAAGTCACCCTACGGTCAGAATATGGCAAGTCCATTGAATAACACTGTTCACATAATGGTAAGTACTGGTACTTCTTGTAAAACTAATTAAGATGGTGGTTGTAAAGGAAAGAAGCGAAACATAGTTGCTTGAAACAATCGTCTGAATTAATGGTATAATATTTTTTCTTTTGGTGTATTGTCCAATAAAAAGTATGTCTATAATTAGTTTCCTGAAAACATGATAATGAGTTTTATTATAAAACTAACAGGACCTAATCTGTGCAGTTGGCATGTTAGGTTTGATGGAATGATCTATACAGTTATGGAGTATGCTCCACTTTGTATGTTTTGCCTTGGTTGATCAATTACACTTGAAATTTACCAGTATGAAGTCTTGTTTAGTCACATGTTAGAATCATGAGATTACAACAGTTCCAATTTCTTGTATTTTAGATGTCTTGGACAGTTTACAGTAATGACCGAAGTCAAGATATGGTCAGAATATGGCAAGTCCATTGAATAACACTGTTCACATACTGGTAAGTACCTGTACTTCTTGTAAAACTCATTGAAACGGTGATTGCAAAGGAAAGAAACGAAACATATCGGTTTGAAACAGTGGCTTGAAACAGTCGTCTGAATGAATGATATAATATTTTTTTCTTTTGGTGTATTGTCCAATAAAAAGTATGTCTATAGTTAGTTTCCTGAAAACATGATAATGAGTTTTATCATAAAACGAGCAGGACCTAATCTGTGAAGTTGGCATGTTATGTTTGATGGAATGATCTAGTAAAGGAGTATGCTCCACTTTGCATGTTTTGACTTGGTTGATCAATTTCACTTGAAATTTTGATTATGAGATTACAGTAGTTTAAATTTCTTGTATATTTTAGATGTCTTGGACAGTTTACAGTAATGACCGAAGTCACCCTATGGTCAGAATATGGCAAGTCCATTGAATAACACTGTTCATATACTGGTAAGTACCTGTATTCTTGTAAAACTGATTGAAACGGTGATTGCAAAGGAAAGAAGCGAATCATAGCGGCTTGTTGGCTTAAAACTATAAGAACCTGTACTTCTTGTAAAACTAATTGAATCGGTGATTGCAAAAAAGCGAAACATAGCAGCTTGTTGGCTTGAACCAATAAGTTCCTGTACTTCTTGTTAAACTAATTAGAATGGTGGTTGTAAAGGAAAGAAGCGAAACATAGCGGCTTAAAACAATCATCTGAAGTAATGGTATAATATTTTTTTCTTTTGGTGTAATGTCCAATAACAAGTATGTCTATAGTTAGTTTCCTGAAAACATGATAATGAGTTTTATCATAAAACGTACAGGACCTTATCTGTGCAGTTGGCATGTTAGGTTTGATGGAATGATTTAGTTGTGGAGTATGATCCACTTTGCATGTTTTGCCTTGCTTGATCAATTACACTTGGAATTAACCAGTGTAAAATCTTGTTGATTATGAGATTACAGCAGTTCAAATTTCTTGTATTTCAGATGTCTTGGACAGTTTACAGTAATGACCGAAGTCGCCCTACGGTCAGAATATGGCAAGTCCATTGAATAACACTGGCCACACATGGTAAGTACTTGTACTTCTTGTAAAACTAATCTATGCAGTTGACTTGTTAGGTTTTATGGAATGATCTAGTTAAGGAGTATGCTTCACTTTAGTTGTTTTGCCTTGCTTGATCAGTTACACTTGAAATTTTCCACGGTGGAATCCTGTTTAGTCACATTTTAGAATCATGAGATTACAGCAGTTTAAATTTCTTGTATTTTAGATGTGTTGGACAGTTTACTGTTATGAGCGAAAGTCACGCTATGGTCAGATTATGGCAAGTCCATTGAATAACACTGTTCACATACTGGTAAGTACCTGTACTTCTTGTAAACTAATTAAAACGGTGATTGCAAAGGAAAGAAACGAAACATATCGGGTTGAAACATAACGGCTTGAAACAATCGTCTGAATTAATGATATAATATTTTTTTCTTTCCGTGTATTGTCCAATAAAAAGTATGACTATAGTTAGATTCCTGAAAACATGATAATGAGTTTCATCATAAATCAAACAGGACCTAATCTTTGCAGTTGGCATGTTAGGTTTGATGGAATGATCTAGTTAAGGAGTATGCTCCTCTTTGCATGTTTTGCCTAGCTTGATCAATTACGCTTGAAATTTACCAGTATGAAATCTTGTTTAGTCACATTTTAGAATCATGAGATCACAGCAGTTTACATTTCTTTTATTTTAGATGTCTTGGACAGTTTACAGTAATGACCGATATCACGCTATGGTCAGAATATGGCAAGTCCATTGAATAACACTGTTCACATACTGGTAAGTACCTCTACTTATTGTAAAACTAATTAAAACGGTGAATGCAAAGGAAAGAAGCTAAACATAGCTCTGAATTAATGATATTATATTTTTATCTTTTGGTGTATTGTCCAATAAAAAGTATGTCTATAGTTCGTTGCCTGAAAACACATAATGAGTTTTATCATAAAACAAACAGGACCTAATCTGTGCAGTTTGCATGTTTGGTTTGATGGAATGATCTAGTTAAAGAGTATGCTCCACTTTGCATGTTTTGCCTAGCTTGATCAATTACACTTGAAATTTTGATTATGAGATTACAGTAGTTTAAATTTCTTGTATTTTAGATGTCTTGGACAGTTTACAGTAATGACCGAAGTCACCCTACGGTCAGAATATGGCAAGTCCATTGAATAACACTGTTCACATACTGGTAAGTACCTGCACTGCCTGTAAAACTAATTAAAATGGTGATAGCAAAGGGAAGAAGCGAATCAGAGCGGCTTGAAACAACCGCCTGAATTAGTCATATAATATTTTTTTCTTTTGGTGTATTGTCCAATAAAAAGTGTATATAGTTAGTTTCCTAAAAACATGATAATGAGTTTTATCATGAAACAAACAGGAACTTATCTGTGCAGTTGCATGTTAGGTTTGATGGAATGATTTAGTTAAGGAGTATGCTCCACTTTAGTTGTTTAGCCTTGCTTGACCAATTACACTTGAAATTTTCCACTGCGGAATCTTGTTTAGTCACATTTTAGAATCACGAGATTACAGCAGTTCAAATTTCTTGTATTTAAGATGTCTTGGACAGTTTACTGTAATGAGCGAAGTCACGCTATGGTCAGAATATGGCAATTCCATTGAATAACACTGTTCACATACTGGTAAGTACCTGTACTGCCTGTAAAACTAATATATGCAGTTGACATGGTAGGTTTGATGGAATGGTCTAGTTATGGAGTATGCTCCACTTTAGTTGTTTTGCCTTGCTTGACCAATTACCTGTACTGATTGTAAAACTAGCAATGTTTTCCTTACCCCTGCCTCCCATTTATATGAGGGGTGATCAATAGATAATGAGAAATGAGAAAATGCTTTCAACAGAGCTAAAGTTATCTTATCTGAAGCTTATTACATAATAAGAAGAATACATATGACATAGTTATTCTATTGAAAAATGAATTAATATGTAGAACACTTTCCATCTCACCAAAGTCAGAACTTCAAAAAGAACTTAGTATTGTTCAATTTGACAAAACCATTCAAAGCCATACAGTATTCATTTTTTTTAAAACTTCAAATTGCCCTCTTTTCATATTTATACATCTTCGCTAACACATACTCGCTATCAGAATTTCGTTCTGAACACCTTGGTAGTAGTTCTAATGTCGACTTTACATTGCATTCAATAATTAGCTTTTTTCAATTCCATTTTGTAATATATAGTATGTATATGATTTGAAGCTTTTGAAATGGCATAATCATCACATGATTACTACATCTCAAACAAAATTTCATTATAACCTTGTTTCTTCAAGACTGAATATTTTATTGATATAGTTCAATTTTGAACCCTGAGCCATAAACTTTCACCTTGGGCGGGAAACCGTGATTTGTTCAATAGTCATTATTTAAAGATATGCTACTTACTTCTGTGTGTAATTTATCGATTTACAGTTTATGGGCGAATGGATTAAACTTTAAAAGTGCAGTCTCGGCTCAATGCTCGAAATCGAACTATAGTCTTCTGTTTTCATGTATTTTGTGCAATCATATAACAATAAGACATGCTTGACAGAACATATGACTACCTAACCCATGTTTATTATTACTGCCAAAACAAAATTATTGTAAGCATTTTCTTATTATATTTTGATCATCCCTCATTTTGTGGTAATTAAAACATTTACTACTCTACTCATCTTGTATTATCTCATTTAGAAAAATAATACAGACTAGTTAACTCAGTTACACCCAGTAAAATCTAGATAAACATACTTTACCTGATGGTCAAGCTTATGTTTAAAACAGTTATCATTTGACTTTGAAAGGATTGTATAGTGAGTAACAGTTTTATCAAGTTTTCAAAGCTTCTAGTATGTAGTCCTGATTTTTCCGTTTTCCTTAGGAGATTTCCGAGAGTTTTTGCCATCTTGATATCCAGATGATGCCAAATGTTGTCACATCATGTCGGTATGAAATTTACCTGAACATTTGATTGTATATTCATTAAGCCTGTGCAACAACAACCAGTATGCAGCTTCCAGATGTAACCAATCATCGAAACATTATAAAATACAAATGTAGTGGTATTGATATAAAATGAAGGTCTGTATAGATTGTTTCAGTATCAGTTACTGTAGCAGTTTAGTTTTATAATAACACCAAGACATATAATGTTTTTTATTTTTGTTCAATCAATTAATCATACAAATATCCTTGATTTACAGGAAGTAAAGTTCCTCATTCCAGTGTCCCAGATGTTGAGGGTTTTCAGAAGCTTGAGCTGCACCTTTGGAGCACTTTCAAAGTAAGTTTTATTATACACACACAAAGGAAAGTATAATGTTATATTGAGACGGATAATCGTCTGCAGCAAGTTAGTTTGGATTTGTTGGCACTTAAACCAATGATGATTGATTTGTTGGTATTTTATGCAATGATTATTTGACAAATATCAGATGTCTGTCTGCATACAAGGCAGTGCCATAATGTGTTTACTGTTTTACACTTGTGGCATAACTATCTCTATACTGAGAGCTATTGCTCCGCATTATTGGCTCTATATATAAGCTCTAAAGACATAATATGCTATATTCATTGAGATAATTTGTTGATTTATGATCCCCAAAAACCAGTGATGACCAGTTCTAAATAAAGATCAGAAAGATTGCACTTGTACTTTTCAAAATTTTAATTTGTAGCAATTGCCTACTGACTACTGTCTAAATTAAATTATCTTATTGCTATATCATATATCAACTTAAAAAAGCTGATGTTCTTCATGTGATGCTGATTTAATTAGAATTTAATCAGTCATAAGACATTTACTGTAGATGTTCAAATAATTAATATAAATATATGTACAGTGGTCAAGGTTGTATTGCTTGATTCTTCTATTTTCTAGGGTTTTTGTTTATTTATATTTTCAGGACATAATTGAGAGCAGATGTGAATTTTCCGGAATCCGATCATGTAGCTTGCATTTGGTTCGGTTAATTACATGTTTACTGTCTGTTGGTCCCATTTGTTGAGGTTGTATGTCTGAGGCAAAAGTGCAGGGAAAAGCATTTTTTTTATTTTACTTCGAGAAATGTTTGGCAAAGTAAAATCAGTTTTTGGTATTATACTATGCATACACACCCCTGTAAAATGTAAAAGAGTCGCATAGTCACTGATACAATTTTCTAAAATTTTTTGTGCACGGAGGCACACTTTGCTTCCTTTGGTTTTTTGGGCCCAGTACCTAGTACTTCAAGTTAGGTTAATTGGACAATGAAACTTAAGAAATAACTCAAGGAGGTTTACTTCCTGTAGTGAGTTATTTGAAGTGGCTGTTAGGACCAAGTGCTACTTAAGCTGGTGATTGGTGGATGGGGATGATCTATGCTTAAAACTCAAGTGTTTATGCTGGAAGACAAGTACCTGCATTTGATTGGAACATACCACTGTCGTTGAAAGACGAGTACCTACATTGGTTCGGAACGTACCATTGTTGCTGAAAGACGAGTACCTACATTGGTTTAAAATGTTCCACTGTCGCTAAAAGACAAGTACTTCTTTTGATTGGAACATACCATTGTTGCTGAATATCTGCCAGGTTCTGGAAAAAAGGTCAGTATGTGGTTGTTGGCGTGTGTGCTTGAATGTTTGCATGTGTGTGTCTCATTGGCATGCATATGTCCATTTCCTTGTTCTTGTGCGTACAACCTCAAGGATTAGGATGTGTGATGTAGGCTGCATGTGAGCTTGTTGGCGTATGCATGGTTGAGTATTTGAGGCTTGGGTGATTTCCGCTAATAATAGATTCATCCACGATAGTGACTCTTACAGGGGTGTGCATTGTCTTGCATGGAACTATTGGGTGTGAGGTCCTCAAGTATTGTGTGATGTAGGCTGCTTTTGAGCTTGTTGGCGTATGTGTGGTTGTTGGCGTGTGTGTGTCTCATTGGCATGCATATGTCCATGTCCTTGTTCTTGTGCATACAACCCCAAGGATTAGGATGTGTGATGTAGGCTGCATTTGAGCTTATTGGCGTATGCGTGGTTGTTGGCGTGTGTGCGTGAATGTTTGCATGTGTGTGTCTCATTGGCATGCATATGTCCATGTCCTTGTTCTTGTGCGTACAACCCCAAGGACTAGGATGTGTGATGTAGGCTGCATGTGAGCTTGTTGGCGTATGTGTAGTTGAGTATTTGAGGCTTGGGTGATTTCTGCTAATAATAGATTCATCCACGATAGTGACTCTTACAGGGGTGTGCATTGTCTTGCATGGAACTATTGGGTGTGAGGTCCTCAAGTATTGTGTGATGTAGGCTGCATTTGAGCTTGTTGGCGTGTGCGTGGTTGTTGGCGTGTGTGCGTATTTGTTTGCATGTGTGTGTCTCATTGGCATCGCATGTCCATGTCCTTGTTCTTGTTCGTTCAACCACTAGGACTAGGATGTGTGATGTAGGCTGCATTTGAGCTTGTTGGCGTATGCGTGGTTGTTGGCCTGTGTGCGTATTTGTTTGCATGTGTGTGTCTCATTGGCATGCATATGTCCATGTCCTTGTTCTTGTGCGTACAACCCCAAGGATTAGGATGTGTGATGTAGGCTGCATTTGAGCTTGTTGGCGTAGGCGTGGTTGTTGGCGTGTGTGCGTGAATGTTTGCATGTGTGTGTCTCATTGGCATGCATATGTCCATTTCCTTGTTCTTGTGCGTACAACCCCAAGGATTAGGATGTGTGATGTAGGCTGCATGTGAGCTTGTTGGCGTATGTGTAGTTGAGTATTTGAGGCTTGGGTGATTTCCGCTAATAATAGATTCATCCACGATAGTGACTCTTACAGGGGTGTGCATTGTCTTGCATGGAACTATTGGGTGTGAGGTCCTCAAGTATTGTGTGATGTAGACTGCATTTGAGCTTGTTGGCATATGTGTGGTTGTTGGTGTGCGTGCGTATTTGTTTGCATGTGTGTGTCTCATTGGCATGCATATGTCCATGTCCTTGTTCTTGTGCGTACAACCCCAAGGATTAGGATGTGTGATGTAGGCTGCATTTGAGCTTGTTGGTGTATGCGTGGTTGTTGGCGTGTGTGCGTATTTGTTTGCATGTGTGTGTCTCATTGGCATGCATATGTCCATGTCCTTGTTCTTGTGCGTTCAACCCCTAGGACTAGGATGTGTGATGTAGGCTGCATGTGAGCCTGTTGGCGTATGCGTGGTTGTTGGCGTGTGTGCGTATTTGTTTGCATACGTGTGTTTATTGGCATGCATATGTCCATGTTCTTGTTCTTGTGCGTACAACCCCTTGGACTAGGATGTGTGATGTAGGCTGCATGTGAGCTCATTGGTGTATGCATAGTTGAGTATTTGAGGCTTGGGTGATTTCCACCAATAATAGGTTCATCCACGATAATGACTCTTACAGGGGTGTGCATTGTCTTGCATGGAACTATTGGGTGTGAGGTCCTCAAGTATTGTGTGATGTAGGCTGCATTTGAGCTTGTTGTCGTGTGTGCGTGAATGTTTGCATGTGTGTGTCTCATTGGCATGCATATGTCCATGTCCTTGTTCTTGTGAGTACAACCCCAAGGATTAGGATGTGTGATGTAGGCTGCATTTGAGCTTGTTGGCGTATGCGTGGTTGTTGGCGTGTGTGCGTATTTGTTTGCATGTGTGTGTGTCTCATTGGCATGCATATATCCATGTTTTTGTTCTTGTGGTACAACCCCTAGGACTAGGATGTGTGATGTAGGCTGCATGTGAGCTCATTGGCGTATGCATAGTTGAGTGTTTGAGGCTTGGGTGATTTCCGCTGATAATAGATTCATCCACGATAGTGACTCTTACAGGGATGTGCATTGTCTTGCATGGAACTATTGGGTGTGAGGTCCTCAAGTATTGTGTGATGTGGGCTGCTTTTGAGCTTGTTGACGTATGTGTGGTTGTTGGCGTGTGTGCATATTTGTTTGCATGTGTTTGTCTCATTGGCATGCATATGTCCATGTCCTTGTTCTTGTGCGTACAACCCCAAGGATTAGGATGTGTGATGTAGACTGCATTTGAGCTTGTTGGCGTATGCGTGGTTGTTGGCGTGTGTGCGTGAATGTTTGCAAGTGTGCGCGATTGTTTGCACGCGTGTGTCTATTGGCATACATGTTTCCATGTCCTTGTTCTTGTGCGTACAACCCCTTGGACTAGGATGTGAGATGTAGGCTGCCTGTATGGTTGTTGGTGTGTGTGAGGCTGTATGTGAGCAAGGCTGGCATGCATATGCACTTGTTGGTGTGTGTGTGTGCTTGCGGGCGTGCATGAGTTTGGTTGTTGTTTATTTTTAGTATTTTTTTAATGTGTTTTGTGCATCTGACCGGTTGGCCAGTATTTCATGTCAATTACCTGTGTCCTGCATGTGGAATGTAATACCATCCACAGTCAGAGAGCAGGCATAGACATGGAATACTGGCCAAACTCTTTATTTATTTATTTTTTACAGATTTTTCCAACTGAAAATTATGGTGCCTTAATTCTTGGGATGACTTATCCAGATGTTGGACTTGAAACTTATCAAGCATTGTGAATTCAGCAATACATTCTCTAAATGAAAGTAAGTGTCTTAATTCATATTTTTGGTACAAATTCACTTGTTAAATGACTACAATATATGTAAATGTAAATTTGGCTTCTCTATCTTTATCAAATGCAGAAATTAGTTCCAGATAAGTAACCGCATAACCCGTGAGGTTAACTCTTTGCGTAACTCAACTACGTGGCTGCTGATAAAGCATTCAGTCTGTTAGTCTGTTATAGTTTGTTCAAAATGTTGAGCTACTGTCGGCATACTTTCTGGAATATGTAGTTTTACACCAAATTAGTAATCGTGTATTCTATTCTATTTAATCACAGAGGTTATAGTGCTTTGTTGACTACTGTTCTTGGATAGTTGACATGAAATGTTTATCAAAGAGAGATAAGTACCAAAACTGGCCATGCCCCCTTCGAATCTTTGACTTCCAACTCCAACGGTAGTTGTCTTAACCATTAAAAAATTTGTTTATGGGAGATCGATTGTGTGACTGTGCTTGTTATATATTTGATTGTTCTTGTTTTTACCCAACAGGTATCCTACGGATAAATATTGTCTACATGGACATAGGAACAATTCTAATCAGATAGTGTCCACTGTGGATTCAATAAGTAATTCCAACGAGGGAACTACCCCTTACGATAGAATAACAGGGCCTATCGGTAACAGTTTACCCAGTTAAACCGAGGTAAACATTTTACCTGACAGATGAGTTGATGTTTACAACTGTTATCAATTAACTTTGAACAAACTGAAAAGTATCATGAACAGTTCAAATACAAAATGTATTCTGATAAGACATTTACTCTGCACAAATAGAAAAGTATGTGAGTTTGATCCAGTATCCTAAACAGTCTAAATACTGTGCTAGACATTTAGTCTGCAAGAATAGATGAGTGTGTGATTTCAGATGATATATTTTAGAGGTGTAAATGATGAGATATTGTCGAAGTTGTTGTTGCTATGAAATGTGTTATGTGATGGTGTTAAGTTCTGTTAAGAGTTTGTTTGTTGATATATTACTGTTATTTAGATGTGATGTTGTTGTTGTTAACGATGGTATATTGTTTTAAGAAGATTAACAGGGTGTTAAAATTATAAATTTGTTGTTGGTATCAAGAAGACTTATGGTTTAAAAGAACCCCTTATTTTTAAGTTGATATGATGTTGAAATATGATCTCATATTGTTGTTTAATGGTATGTTGTTGTTAGGAGTGTTGTTTTTAGGAATGTTGTGATTGTTTGGGTTTTTAACATAGGTATTGTTTTAAGTTAATATATTGTCTAGAAAAAGTACTCCAGCATACATTCTCTGTGCAGAACTTGGTCGCTGTAACCCGCTAACAATTACCTTTAAAACAAGAATGATTAAATATTGGTTAAATATTATCCGTGGCAATGAATCAAGAATTTACATTTGTTAATAAAAAACGTAACAGATCAGTTTAAACAAACTTGAACAGTCAAACAAAGGTAAAGCATACAAAACATTAAAAAATAATACCGAATTCGAAAAATACTTGGATTTCTTTGCCACCCAAATACCACTTTTAAAGTTTCGTACATTTAACCATAAATTCACTATCCCCTTGTATGTAGTCATTTCCATAACTAATGTAAATTATTTTTAGATATATACTACTACACACATCCTAATGTAATTAAATACCAACAACAACTAAACAATGAAAATATGAGCATTTTGAAGAGTGGCTATTTTTGTTTCCAACTTAACACTGTATGCTGATTTATCCATTATTATTTCAACCACAGTAAATGTATAATGTATTTAAGTTTTCTAAAGTATTTGTACAACATTATCTGGAATGTGTATATGTGTATTGAATTGCGTTAATAGTGTGTACTGTGTATTGCTGTGTATTTTTCCTTTAAATCATTTATTTAGGCTATTATTACTGTTCAATGTGACCATCATTGTTTTGTAAAGCTCAATAATCAATGGTTTCTAATAATTGAAATAGTATTATTCTTCCAGTTATAACTAAATAAAACAATTGCATATAACAGTTCTATTCCTTTTGAACTTAATTGCAAAACAATAGAATCTTTTATGACCGGGGTCATAAATTAATTTACATTAGTTTTCAATCATTTTTATATGTTGGCGTATTCGTTGTTGACATTTGTACAATAGTAATTGTTAATTTTCTAAACATTTTTCTTGTTTAAAAGACTACTTGACTGTTAATGTTTTGATCAAGTATAACATTATTATGACTTTAATATTGTTCCACATATATTGCTTAGTCATTTCTTTAATATTGTTCCCCATACATTGATAGGTCATTTCTTTAAAACTGTTCCACATACATTGATAGGTCATTTCTTTAATACTGTTCCACATATATTGATAGGTCATTTCTTTAATACTGTTCAAAATATATTGATAGGTCATTTCTTTAATACTGTTCCACATATATTGATAGGTCATTTGTTTAATACTGTTCCACATATTTTGCTAAGACATTTTTAACACTGTTCCACATGCATTCATAGGTCATTTCTTTAATAATGTTCTACATATATTGCTTAGTCATTTCTTTAATACTGTTCCACATATATTGCTTAGTCATTTCTTTGATACTGTTTCACATACATTGAAAGGTCATTTCTTTAATAATGTTCCACATATATTGCTTAGTCATTTCTTTAATAATGTTCCACATATATTGCTTAGTCATTTCTTTGATACTGTTCCACATACATTGATAGGTCATTTCTTTAATACTGCTCCACATACATTGATAGGTCATTTCTTTAATAATGTTCCACATATATTGCTTAGTCATTTCTTTAATAATGTTCCACATATATTGCTTAGTCATTTCTTTAATAATGTTCCACATACATTGATAGATCATTTCTTTAATACTGTTCCACATATATTGCTTAGCCATTTCTTTAATACTGTTCCATATATTTTGCTAAGACATTTTTAACACTTTTCCACATACATTCATATGTCATTTCTTTAATAATGTTCCACATATATTGCTAAGTCAATACTTCCCTGCTGCTCTTAATATATTGCTAAGACATCGCTTAAAAACTTTTCCACATATATTGCTAAGTCAGTTCTTTAAAATTGGTACACATACCTGTATACTGTATTTCTACCAACTTCCTTGATGTAATATTTTGTATTTTACTATAAATGCAATTTTGTTTAAATACTATACTACATATGTCCCTTCACGTCATGTAACCACGACAAAATGTTAGCTTTTAAAATATTTATTTCTTCATTTGTTTTGTATTTTTGTTGACGTTTATATTTTCGTTCCTCTTAAAGTATTAACACTAATGAGTAACTTTCTCATTTGAAAGATAAGCAGGATGTACAGTTAACTCTGTTAAACCAGTTAAACCTAAATAAACAGTTAATTTATCTGATGGACGTGATTATGATTACAACCATTATCATTTAACTTTAAATATCTTGTATTGCATTATATCTCACGTCACAAACTGATCACTCTATGGGCTGTCGGTGGTCCATATCTCCAAAATTGACTTGTTCAGACACTTTTTCACTTTTCATACCCTCAGTATGAATGCTTCATTTTATTTTTACATCATCTCATAATGACACAACTGCAAACTATTACTTTGTTGATTATTTTCCATTTACAGTGTTTAGTGTGCATACTAACTAGTGTATAGGGTTATATATATTAGATAATGTCAATTGTGCAGGGTTAAAGCTCAAGATCTTTTTGACAGAAAATTTATTCACATACGTGGGTATATCCAAAAGTAATGTCACTGATGCTGTAAAATCGTGAATAATGCCAGTAAAACCACGAAGATTTTCACACCGTAACTTCAGTCTAATTTGAATATGATGACCAAATTTCACAACAATGCACAGAATAGTTCTTGAGATATGAATATTTATATGAGACATACTAACGAACATCGCCGCAAGTCCGACGTCAACGACGCCACAATGACGTTACTTGTCGACACCTACTCATCCAGCAGAAGTTCATCCCTGGTAATTTCTAACGACTCATATACCATACAGTCATTTCCACGACCTTAAACAATGTGCAACCCACCCGACACTTACTCTGCGAAGTCAAATTATTGTTTAGTATTCTCTAGATAGTCCCACAGCAAAAAATAAACTCCCCACATAATGATCGCAGTTTTGAACGTCGAATTGAATGGAAGGCGTTTAAAATTACTCTTGATGTTCTTTTCGGAGCTACTACAAACCGTTCATATGACTCTCCATCGATAATGATTTGTTGATTCATGCCCCCTTAAAAGCTTATACTACAGGTACACGAGACTATGTTGCCGCCGTGTGTAACTAAAGTTTCAGTAAGTTAGTTTCATAACTTTTAGGAAAATTGCATTAATACGCGCAGTGTCTTTTTGTCACAAATCTGCCGTGTTTTCGCTAAGTATTCAGTGCGTTGAAAATATATTGCGAGTTTCAAAATAGAATGACGTCAATAAATTTTTAGCAGCAGGCACAACACATTGGTTTCATCACGTAACAAAAGTATCGTTTGCTTTCAAGAATTATTTTTTTTTTATAAAAACGCATAAAAGAAAATCGTTATGATAATGAAAAAATATCGTAATTTTCGTGTGCGGCGATATGACGTCATAGGTATGTTTCAAATGTACATATAATCCAATTATGAAAATGGAATAATGGAGCACGTTGTTTATTAATCAGAATTGAATTGCTGAACATTTTGATATCATATTTATGCATATCGGCGTATAAACAAATAAACCACGGGAGGAGTGACATTACTTTTGGATATACCCTCGTACATTGTATATTAACCGTTGAAAAATGTCTAAATGTAATAACTCGGGTGCAGTTTTCCAGAGCTTTTTCTCAGAAATGAGATTTTATCTCTGGTTTTTACCCTGGCCTGAGTTATTACAGTGATTAATAATTTGAACGAGAATTACTTAAAGCATTTCTGTGATTATAGATACATTTCTTTATGATGTTGTTGCTCCAATGTTTAATTGTTGCTATGCTGATAATGATTGTTGGTGTTTTGATGTTTCATTATTACTTTGAAGATGAGATGTTTTCAGAGATGTTTTTAGAATAAAGTTATGTACATACTCATGTCTTGTATTCATGTGTTGTTGTTGTGAACACAGGCACATGGTTTCGTTGATTTAAAAAAAAAAAAAAAATTTATGTAGTCAACAAATTACAAGTTGTTGAAATCAACTAAGCCATGTGATTGTGAAAACATTATTTGATTTCCAGGGAAGATACTTTTATATTGCTTATATTGAGTTCTTTCCCTTAATGTTCAGGACTGTCGCTTATAACCATGGTGGACATGTATACGATGTGACCTTTTGGTCAAACTGACAAGTAAAAGTATGCCAACAAAAATTTTAAACAACTGTGAAGTCAATTTGGTTGATTTTTACAAGGCATATTCAACACTCGAACAGGGAATGAACACTACCCTAGGAAGTTAGCCAAGAAATCACATGATTTGTCCACCCTAGTAATTGTTTAAGGTCGAGCCAAATAAGCCTACATGAGACTTGTAGCACAAGGCTTCTATGAAGCAGATGGATTGACATGCAAATCCATGTTTCATTCTAACCGGACAAGGTTCAATGAGCCTAGACACACACATGCACAATAAAATGCCAGCGTATCATGGCAGCTGTGGTGACTAGATACTAAGATATCAAAGTCAGAGAAGGAAATCAAGAAAATGGATTCCTTTTAAAACAGAACAAGATGAACAAAACTAGCAAGAGTATGAAATTGAGACTTTATGACAGATGTGTGCAGTTTCAGGCCCCAATTCTGCAAGTCATGGCTCCGTTGAGTGCTATTTTGAATATATAAGTTACAGGGTGTCCCAAAAGACGGGGACATAACTGACATAATTACATGATTCAGAATCTCTTCATTTAAAACAAATTTTCACAAGACGACATTGCACATGAATTTTTACATTTTAAGATTTCAATACTAATACATAGGTTCTATTTTGTATTTAAAAGTATAATTTATTATATCCTAATTATATTTCTGTTCGATACTTTTATAGGAAATGCACCTTAATCAGAATTTCTTAAATTTTAAAGAACTCAACAAATTTGTGTAAGTGCTTTACTAATTGAAATCGAATGAAATGGTTAAATCTTGTTAAAACATGTTATTTAATAAAGCCAATACTATAGTTTATAGGTTTAATAGGGGATTAAATAGCCAGCGAAGCTGGCTACTGTAAATACCCATACCAATAATGTCCACGTGCGTATCTTCGTCGAGTCTCTGCAGGTACTAATGCTTTCAGAAAAAGTTATTTCCGGTCAAAATTTTCAGGCAGTTTTCCGAGGTGAATGGTCCTTTGAAAATAAAAAAAATAGTAATCTGTAAACGGTTGCCCCCTATCATTTTCTTTTGAATTATAACCATCTTTAAAAATATTCAATAAATAAAGCAAACAAGCAAAGGGAAGTAAGAAATATGCTACTGTAATGGATACACAGCGCCAATACAAGACGTGATGTCATGACGTCACAAATAACAGGAAATGACGTCATACCAAAAGTATGCCAAATAGACTCATGACGTTAAGTTGCAATGTATAACAAATCAGTATAATATACTTAAAAACTCCAGGTAAGGGATGCCTACACTTATTCCAAACTTAAACCACAGATACATAGCCAATCTAAAAATTTGAAAAATTATTATTTCTGGTCTTAAATTTAAAGAGGAAAAGTGATCAGTTGCTGATCAACAACTATCTTTGTATATTGTATAACATCTAAATTCAACTCATTAGTAAGTTTCAATCTGAAACATAGCTTAGCAGATATCCAATGTGTATTTAATCCCTCATTTAGGCGGTGCCTTAGTTCATATTAATAGAATAAAACAATAACTAGTGCAATATATATACACTTGCACACATACACACAATAAATGTCATTGTTCTTTCAGCGTAATCAGCTGGTTGAATCAAATGGGTAACGAATACTGCGCACATAGATCATAATAAATTGTATGTATCATCTGGGATTGTATTAACATCTAGTGGCGTCATATTGGCAGGCTGCATATTGACAGGCCTATGTGTGGACTGGTTATATAGGAACCAGCGTCCACCTGTAAACAGTACTTGGTTGCAATAAATAAAATTTGTACTATCCATTGAAATCCCATGGATCTGCAAATTATTATTTCCAATCGAATGACGGAGATGGGCAAAGGATTATCTTCAATTAAATGTTTTAAATATTGTACACTGGTATTTGATTGTGATATATATCTCCAATGGAATGGTTTTCGAAAAAAATTGTCATTGTAACAGCCTAGGCGTCTTTTGTATACACTTCAGGACCATGATTTTTTGATAGCCTCTTGTAGTAGGGAGTTGTTAATAGCCTCTTGTAGTTTGGGGAGTTACGCGTTTGATCCCTGGTATATTAACTGACCACTTATTATTGACAGATGGAATGCAACTAAATTACTGTATCACATTACTGTATCACATTACTGTATCACATTACTGTATCACATTACTGTATCACATTACTGTATCACATTACTGTATCACATTACTGTATCACATTACTGTATCACATTACTGTATCAAATTACTGTATCACATTACTGTATCACATTACTGTATCACATTCATTTATCATCCCATTAATATATCATTCCCTTCCATTAATTGTTACAATTAATAGCATGAGGGGCATAGTACCAAATTATTACTTCATTCATCAAATTAATATGAGTCAGATTTAAATCAATAATAAAGAAAATGAAAACTAACGTACACAATATGTCATGAGACATCACTAGTAGCCCTACTGACATATTTTTTACTATAGACGACAACGATATAATAAGCATTCGTTGTTATAATAATCTCCCTTTGATTAGATACTCTCTACAAAGGAGAATTTCTTTTTAATTTCTACACAAATATCTTAAAGTTTTTAAAGATAACAACTGTTTACGGATTGTTAACAACTTAAACTTGATTTTATTCATTTCCGATTTCTATCGTGAAACGATTTCATGTACAAATGAGAGATGACAACATCTTATTACCTCAGAATTTGAATTCAAAGTTGAGGTAAGTTGAAACTCAAACAATTTACTGCTTACACTTGTCATAATTACTGCTTACACTTGTCACAATTACTGCTACCACTTGTCATAATTACTGTTTACACTTGTCATAATTACTGTTTACACTTGTCAAGAATGCTCAGAAACATACTGTTATACATTGTCGTAGTTTCTTTAAAACTAATAGAATTGTTGAATTTACAAGTCATACAAACACAGGGAAAGGGTTATAAGTAAAGGTTATTTATAATTATCAGTCGTCTAAGACCATTCAGCTTACCAATGACAACACAGCGTCAGTTCATGACGGCCTTCCGTCATGGCTGCCACAGCTCAAGAGGGCGATCCCAGAATGCCCTGGGGCTTCACCCCGAGACTGGGGCACCTGCTAATGCACGTATTTCCGGATCCAAAGCACAGACCCTACACCCCTCCCCACTTTAAATACAGGAGCGCATGGTTGTTCCCCAAGTCTTCTGGAACTGCATCCAATCCACTTCTGGCCTTGGACCCTGGACGATCCAAGCCCCTCACTGACTCCCTGTGCTACCACCACACTTAAGCCCGGAGCACCGCATCATGGACAGCTACGCCTTCTGGTGATGACCTCCCTTTTTTTATCTGGACCCTGGATGATCCAAGCCTCTCACGGACTCCTTGCGCCAACCACCTCACTTCAGCCCAGAGCACCACCTCACGGACTGCTACGCCTTTTGGTGATGACCTTCCTCTAGACCTGGACCCTACAGCACCTTGTTCTTGGCAGCACTTAACTCCTTAACCTGAACCCACACTGCCATGGTCCTGATGCTTCTGTCTGCATACCTATCACCTTGAATGAACCCATACTGGTTCGGTGGCTCCCCTGTCCACACAAACTGCGTCGGGCCCGAACCCTCACTTGTTCTGAGGCCTCTCTGACTTGACTACTAAAAGCTGGAACCCACACTGGTCCCTCTGACCTACCTGCTTCTGGCTGAAACCTACGCTGGTTGCGTTGCTCCCCTGTCCACACCACCTGTGACTGGCCAGAACCCACCCCACATGAACTTCTCCCTCACAAGCTGACTTGACTACTGAAGGCTGGAACCCACACTGGTTCCAAAGTCCCTCTGACCTTTCTTTTTCTGGCTAGAACCTACGCTGGTTCCGTGGCTCCCCTGTCCACACCACCTGTGACTGGCCGGAACCCACACTGGTTCCAAGGCCAATCTGATCTAGCTGAAACCCACATTGGTTCCCAGGCACCACTGTATACTCCACCTGTTCACACCACCGTTCCCTGGCCGGAACCCACACTGGTTCCAAGGCCCCTTTGACCTACCTGTGTCTGGCTGGAACTTCTTCCGGGCCTCTACTGACTAGAACACACTCCTCCTCCAAGCCTGAGCCACCTTAATGCAGCTCTGCGTGCCTACAACAATCAACACTTCTGGAGCTATGTATCACTTCTCCCTGTGTAGCCTATAATACTTACACCCGGATCACATACTCCACCACTTATGTACCATATGTTATGTTTACCCTGGACTTTCCACTCACAGCAACCAAATACTTGACTCTTTGCTGCTATTAACAACTGGGCTCCACATCTACCTTTACCTTGACATCCACAATGTCCCCTGACATCCATGATGTAAACTCTTTCACTTCTCAACATAAACCTATTGTGTATTTCCCACTTCAAACTCCCTGAAGATTTCCCTGGTAAAGACCCTGGAACAGTAGCAATGTTGTTACCCGTCCCAGCACATCCATTTTTACCTTCACCTTGACCTAATTATGGACTTAGACTTATTGAAAGGCCAATTCTTGGTAAACCCAAATTAACCATAACTCTGTCTGTCTTACATTTTGAATTATCTCCCCTTTAGTATTTTCAGGATCAAATTCTGTCTGGAGTGTATCTTCAAAAGTTTTTAAGATATTGCCTAAAAAACTTGATATATAAATTTTATAAATACATGGCAGCTTGTAGATGTGCAGGGACCAAGAACCATAACTCTGTCTTACATTTTGAATTATCTCCCCTTGAGTATTTTCATAATTATTGTTTGTCCAGAGCGTATCTTCAAGACTATTTAAGATATTGACTTGAAACTTGGTATATAAATAGATGGCAACTTGGAGAAGTGCTGTGACCAAGGAACCATAACACCTGTATCACCAGATCACACAAGAAGTCCATCAAGGCATTGCTTTCAAATGTGGCATTTTCGTTTACCGTAATAAGCCCCTTATAGTGTGATATCCATGTAACACTATCAAACATTGTAACTGAATAATGGCCCCTGATTGACCTAGCTTTTTATGGACATGGCTTTCACGGGGGAATAAGCATTTATTGAACGCAGTCTTGTTCTTGACTAAAATTAATGTGTTATGGTCTGAAAAAGTTATGTGAGAACGAAGGTATAAACTTAAATATAGGCCTACTTTAGACATGTTGTATAATATTATTGTTTTTTTTAGGTTCCATCATGAAGATTCTAAATCAACAAGTAATGTCAAGTGCAGAAGAATGTTGTCAGGAACGTTTCCTTGTAAGACACGACATGGTATGTCATATGCTGTTGACACTACGTGGCAGAAGCGGGGATTTGATAGTTTAACATGTAAGTGCCTATGAAGATGAAGATCATTTTATCAGTAGTAGTATTGTTCATTCCTACATTACTATTGATTTTTATCTGTCAGTCTGTCCTAAAATTTGAACATGCTGTAACTTCTCCATGCATTGAATGAGTTTTCAATAACTTTCATGCAAGAGTGTGTCTTTTATTATGGTGGACACAAGACACTAAAATCAACGGTCAAGGTCACACTTCTAGTTCAAAGGTCAGATGTGGTCTGTTCTGGACCATTACTTTTCCATGTATTGAGGGATTTGAAAATAATTTAACACAATTGTTCACCACCACAAGACTATCACTTTATTATGGATGTGGCATGTTATACTTCTATGGGGTTATTTGGTAGTATCTCGGTCGAAAATTTTGATTCACATATAAGCACATACATTTTTCATGAGCCGTGAGAAGTATGGCAAGTTTTATTAGGCTGTAGGAGATAACATTCTTCAAAAGCAAATGCCAGGGTCATGTCAATCATAAAATAGCTTTTACTCATGATGTAAACATCATCTGCACAAGCAGAGCTATTGCTACTACAGTTCCAATCCGACCTCCGCAACCTGTACTAGTTAATGATTGAGTAGAGAGTTAACATATATTTTGTATAGGTCTGTAGACAAGATACCACCTTGTCTCACACTTTGTAGAATTTCAAAGGAGTCACTAATTTTGGTTTGGTATTTGATTACACTTGAGGATCTCTCATGTAAAGATTTCAATAGTAGCCAGAGGCCATCGCTAATGCCGGCATGGTACAATCGACGTAAGAGGTGGGAATGGTCAACTACATCAAAGGTGGATTTGGCGTCCAGTAGTACCACATGGGCTGGTTGCTTCAGATCTGAACATTCACGATGAACTCCTCAAGAATAAAAGCAGCATTAAGGGGTGAGGAACCAGATGTAAAGCCCCTCTGTACCATGATGTAGTTCAAATGTCCTTAGACTATGAAAAATAATTAATGATTAGGTTTTCAAACTGTTTCCTTATAAGGTCTGATCTTGTAAGGCTGATAGTATATGAAGACTTAGTGTCTGTGTACTAGAGAAGAGGTGCTATGTTTGATTGATCACTGGCTGAAATTATTTATTGCTTAGAATATTACTCCAACATGATTACCTTATCTAGCCAAGTATTGCTATTGATAAAAATTATGATGTAGAGGTGAAGAACTTTAATTGCTGGAAAAAATTGTCTGACAGGGAAGTTTATATCTCATTTTAGGTAAATGTGGAAGCTGGTATGTCTCCTGGAGAGCACACCGTCAAGTATGCTGAGAGATGTGCTCAGAAACGGAAGTCTGCCAAGAAAGATTTCAACAAAGAGGAGGTGTCTATTTTTAAAACAGGACCGATCTGTCTCTTAAGCAGCTTATGAGGCACTAGAAGGTGTTTCCTATCAGTCAGGTTTGTTCATTCGTTTGTAAGTTCCCTTATATTGCATGTACCGAATCGCATAACCAGGTTTCCTGAAATGTATCCTTAACAGTGTGAACTTACCATTCCAAATGGCATTTGTTTCAATTGTGAACTTACCCTGAATCCCAGGTTACTAATCCAGCTCAAATACCACTGTCATCCGATATTTTATAATTACAATCTTTCCATGCATTATAAAGATTTCATTATGTTGGACATTTGTAAAATTAAAGTTTGTTTATTATAGTGTCACCCCTTGGAAGGGCCAGTCAATTCTGACTTATGAGACACTTATCATTGAATTTCATGCTTTACAGTACAATACCTTCCCGAATCCCTTCTTGTAAAACCAGGCGCCTGGCAGAGATGGGCCTACGGTAACCATTAATTTAATAACTATCTGGTGGCTGACCAACCGGTCTCATCAGTTCCGATCCGGCTTCTACCGAGATTCGAATCTTCCACCTCCCACTTCTTAGGCTGACGTCCTAAGCACTCAGCCACAGTCACGGTTGTATGAGAGTTATGAAATATATGTTACTAATGTATACTATATGCCAGTATGAGTGTGTTCTAGTAAGAGAAACAGTATTTGGTACTGTACTAATATATACATGTAAGTATTTGAATTATAAAATAAAGTGTAAAAGAAATCTTCTTAATGTGCAGGCATTGGACTTGAATGTGATATTGATGTGGAAAAAACTTACGGACCCCATACCACATGGTGTATTTAGACCAGTACAGCACACAATGGTTCTCCCTCACACATCATCTTCGATTTAGAAACAACAAATCTAAGTAAGTATACATATGCATTCATTAGTCATATCACAATCATCACATCAAGGTAATTTATTTCCTTTAATGATCAAATGTTTCCTTTAGATACCATATATGAAAGACAGTAAAACCTGTCTGCTGCCACCATCCATCAGGTATAGATGGTATTGACTAATGGTATTTAGACGTTATGTATATTGGAGATGTTTGCAAATCTGTTTAGTTATAGTGCTTTTTATTCACACATGCACGACTATAACTACATTTTAACAAACATATTTTCAGTATGTTCAGGACAGATGCCCCATATTACCTAGCTATCTGCGATTGATCTGGAAACTTCACAGACTTTCAGCTGCTGCATACAGCCAAAAATACCAATTACAGATAATGCTTAGCGTGTCACTGGTGTAACCATGGTCAAAAACAATGATGGTGAATGGGAAACTTGTTACTTTATATCATTCACCCTCAACACCTCATGCATGATAGTGTTTTTTATTGTCACAGGGTATGATAATGTGCGAAAATTTGATTTCTACAAATATCTGAAAAAATATTTTTTTTATTCAAATTGTGTCCATACCGACTGTGAAGTTCTACAAAGCCATGATGGTATCTACTATTGTTATGACGGTAGTTTAATGTGTAAATTGTATTTTTGTAGGAATATAATACATTTTTGTACTTCATAGTTATTATGAAATGACAACTTGTATTAGTTTTATTCAAAATCTGGAGTTACCCCGCCACCTTAGTATTATAATTTGAAAACCTGTATGGTAAACCTTTATGATTTATGTTATTATATTGATTTATGTATACAGTTATTGTGTAAAATACATTGTTGTTAGAATATAATAATTGTATATTGAAATGACAAGTTGTTAACTGAATTACTTTATTTCGGGCAATTTTTCTTGTAGAGTTACCTTCCCTTTTGTACAAGATGGTTAACTTTCATCCGCTGTTTAGTTATCTTGGTGTATGTATAAAGTTATTGTGTAAAGTACATTGCTGTGAGAATATAATACTTCATATGGTGAACATGACAAGTTGTTAACTGATTTACTTCATTTCGTGCGATTTTTCAGCATTTTGAAAATATAGAGTTACCTTCCCTTTTGTACAATATCTTCAAAACAAGATGGTAAACTTTCATAATTTATGTTTAAATTAACAAATATATAATAAAAGTTAATTTTTAGAGTAATTTTGGCCACTGATTTTGCCCTTTTCATTTTTTATGATTTTTTGAAAAATTGCTATTTTTCGAATATTGGTATCACTTGCTTAAATAAAAAATAAATAAAAAAAATCACAATTATATTTCATCTAAGCATGTTTTTCATGAACTCTAATGCTTGTTGTATAGAAATGAACTAATATTGGTTAGGTTATCATTGATAGTTGGAAAATAAAAGTTTTTATATGAAATATGTACTTGTCGTTTTGTGGGTTGTATTTGAAAGTAAGGGGGTAGGCATGATAAATCGCGAATAACTTTTTTAATAAATGGTAAAAAGTATTAAAACTCTGAATTCAAGTCCACAAATGAACATAGATTATAACTATATTAATGTTTTTTAAGTTTTTAAAAATTCACTATTAGGTGGGTAATACCTTAATTGCTTTCTTTGTCATACTGGGTTGTTTTAGTAAATATTTTTATTTAGTTTTTTCCAAACTTTGTTTATTGAAATCACACACTTAGAATTGATTTCTTGAGACAGCTAGTCAGTAATTATATTTTGCACTAAATTTCGTCTTGGAGTGAAACTGTCTGCTTAAGTGGCCATTATTTAGTTATCAGCTTGTTGCAGTCAAAAATTAATCATTTGCACCTATTTGTCTCAAAACGAAATGTTGGCTTCCTGTTCCATTGATTTTTTTTAGAGAGAAAACTAAGTAATGCGCAAATATTCTTATATTTGTTATATCTTATTGTTTTAATTTTTTTTATTATTTTGATTAAGGCGTAGTCCTTCTCACTAAAGTGTGTTAAGTTGTATCTACCACTTCAAACAATATTATATCAAGTCAATGCTAATTTCCCCAAATTAATATTATTTTGAAAAATGTTGATTTCCCCAAATTAGTTGTAGTTGCAATTTTTAACTCTCAAAATATGTATTAATTATTTTGCAACTGATATTTCCCCTTGTTTTCCATAAACATATTATTTCTAATTGCTTATTCATATTTTTAAGAGTAGATAATATTGGTAAATGCATGTTAATTTAGTTATTAGTCCCCAATTGGTTTTCAACCAGAGGGGACCATAGGTTTGCCCTCTGTCCTTCTGTCTGTCAGTCCGTCTGTCAGTCAAGAAAATCTGGATCATGCCATTACTCAAACAGTTTGCGAGCTAGGTTTATAAAACTTGGTTTGTGGATATGGACATATAAGGAGATTATTCATGTCTAATTATTTTTTGATTCCAACATAAAATTTGGTTACAATGGCAACAGAAACATTGAAAACCTGGAAACCAGGTAGGGGACATCATTCTGTATTGCTTACAATTCCTAATTACTTGTTTACCTACATTTTGTCATTAAAATATTTTTGTTACAATATTTTAATCATACTTAGGAACTTTGACAAGCAATAAAGTAACATCAAACTTATTCAAATGTTTTTGGATAATTTCCAGGCAATCATCATACCTCTCCTCAGTCACCCACAAAACACTATCAAACAACCAATGACTGTCGTACAAAAAGACTCATCATAGCATCATTTTGTCGCACATAACAGATGCATTGTTGATATAATATTTTAATTAAAGAATATGTTGATTGTAACTATCACGCTTTCCACTTAATGTAAATATATGTATTACTGTAAAATCATTAATTTTTGTTGAGGATTAAATTTCATGGATTTTGTTTTATTACCTGAAATGCATAATCCATGAACTAACGTCCCATCGAAATGGTCTTTTTACTAAGACCACGAAATTTTGTCCCATCGAAATTAAATGATTTTACAGTAAATGTTGCATATGGTCCGGTCGCCTAAAATATGTTTCTAAATAACCTGTAACTTGACTTTTTCTCATTCACTAGTTATACCTTGTTAAATTCTTGTGTTTCGTTTTCGGCAAGATGATTAAACGCGTTACAAATGATTCAAGCTCTTAGAATATCAGTAAATCTCCACCATTACATGGTCTCTGTTGTACATTTATATATGTATGCAGAGGCGTCGCAAGTGGGGCGGCAGGAGGGGCGGTCGCTGCCCCCAATATTATGGCAAGCAAAGACAAAATTCTATGAAAATATGTAACAAGATAATTTTCTAGATAAATACTTGCGATTAGTTTAATTAACAGCTACAAGTTTGGGAGGCAAAACAGCAAATTTTATCACCTTGTAAAAGTTATATAAGTCAAGTGTGAAGATATGTCATATATTATCTTATTGACACTTGACACTTCGAGAATTAGTTTTCATAACAACGCATAAAAGAAAATGGTTAAGATTATGAAAAATATCGTAATTTTAGTTTGCGGCGATATGATGTCACAAGTATATTCTGAATGTACATGTAATTCAATTATTAACATGTTGCATATTAATCAGAATTGATTTACTGCACATTTTGATATCATATTTATGCATATCCGCCTATAAATAAATAAACCATGAGTGGAGTGACATTACTTTTGGATATACCCACGTATATGAGATGCAGTAAGTTCTTTTGCAGTTTCAAGAGTATGAACTCTTCAATCACAGAACATATATATTTATTCTTTATTATTGTTTCATCAGTGTACATATACATTTATTTAACATCAATACAGTTATATATCACCAGAATTTACTTGTATCCAGGTTAGTATAGCGAGTATGTATAATCTTACTATGTATGATACTTATAATGTGTGATATAAGGTTATACTACATGGGTGTTTTCTTTTCTCAATAAATTGATGCATAGGTTGCGTCTTTAGTGTCCTATGATATAAAGAATCTATCACTCATCGTCAACTGATATATTTATGTTAGACTCGTTAAAGTAATATTATTAAGCTCGCCAAAGGCTCGCTTAATAAAATCCAAAACTCGTTCAATATAAATTTATATCAATCGACAACTTGTGATAGATCCTCTATATACTTTGCCACTCTATACAGAGTTATAACGGACATTAGTTATCATAATATATCACATATCTTATCTATTATCATAATAAAACATAGTCAAAGTTTAAATCCAAAACACCCAGGTTAATTGATTATTTAAAGCCGCATTAAAACACTATTAAAAAGCTGAATTTTGTAAATAAGGTGATAACAGACGAATTATGAAATAAATGTAAGAAAACATGTCCACATTTGACTAGGTCATATGTATACTTTTAAGCTTGACTATTCAACAAATATTCCAAGCTATTCTACTCACGTCGGTGTTGGCGTAATGGTTAAGGTATTGCATGCCAATTTTGTATATCTCAACAACCACTGAATATATTCAGTTCACACTTCACTCATGTCTTTCAGTTCATTATTGTAGGTCAATGACCATGTCCTATAACTATGGCAGGTATTTTTTTGACTAAGTTATCCCCCTTTATGATTTAAAGTTTTAATGTTAAGATTTTGCGTGTAAGCTGGTATCTCTGTAACCAATGAAGGGAATGGTTTAAAACTTCAGACACTAGTTTACTGTGAATATCTAAAATCATATGGACAGGTCCCATAACTGTGATTTGTGTTTTGCAGAATTATGACCCTTCTTGAACTTGGAATATTAATGTTTAAGTTTTGCATGTAGGCTGGCATCTCTGTGACCACTGATGGGAGTGGTTTGAAACCCCCGCTCATATGCCACCAAGAACTGCTTAAGTTAAGCCTAGCATGAATTTTGACAGAACTTAGTCCTAGTTTGTATGACCATGACATAGGTTTTGATTTCTTGTTTCACTATCAATAACTCTTTAGTGGAGCCCACTGTCCCTCTGAACACTGTTGTTGTTTATGATGCCATCAATAATTATGTAGAAAGTTGAGAAAAGTTAATAAGACACAATTTTTCCTGTGGATAATCACGTGATCAAACGAATAACGTTTTTCACTCATAACAATGGCATTTTCGTCCGCTAACAGTGAGTTTTTTCTCGATTATAACGATTTTGCAATTAATATGATTATATTATACAGCTTAAAGAAGATCTCTTATATGTAGAAACACTAGACAATTACCAATTTTACTCTTTCTAACAGCTGAAGATAGAGCGACATCGTTACTTTCCGGGAATTCTTACATAGGGATATATTCTATTTAATACAACCATATTAAATGCACGATCGTTATAATCAAGAAAAACACTCACTGTTAGCTGACAAGATCGCAATTGCTAAGAGTGAAAAAGTTATTCATTTGATCATGTGATTCTCCACACTTTCTTACTAGACTGTCTGAGTGTATGACATGTTTGTATTTTCAATTTGTGTTTGATATCTTATTTTCAGAAATAAATAGTTGTGAAATAAAATTGAAACAAACTTAACATGAAAGTGTTCATTTATTGTATGGATTCCAACCTAGCAAGTCCAGACCATTAAAAATATGTTTGTACAATGCATTGCACCTATGTAATATGGATGACATCCTTAAACAATGGATTTAGAAATGTTGACTGGATTGGCAGATTTATTTCCGCAAAGTTCTTGCAAAACAATACATATAACAAAGATGGCGATCGATGAAACTTGCCACTAAAACTCTGTGATCCCACCAAATATCGCGACAAACAGGAGTACGCGTGATTCAAAGTCAATTTCTATGTACATTTGTATTTCAACTGGGTCACTTGATGCAGTGGCTAATCCATACTATTAATGTCTATGATTCCACTCATTTATGTAAAAAACGTTTACAGCATTACATTGACATCTATCTGCAAACATACAGTAAATTTTTGAACAATGTTTTGCCAGCAAGGAGTGGGACATGCTGGCTCACGAGGGTGTTCAAAAAGGAATGCAATTTTGTGCATATCTTCGTAGCGTCGGTGTTGCGTACCCATGGAACTATCCTCTACTTGGGTAAAATTATGTGTATAGTCCAGCTAGGGTAATTTGACAGTGACAATATCGTTAATGTATACCCAAAAGATTAAAGCCATTGATTAAATAGGTAGAGTTTAGTTTGGTATTAAACTGTTGGTATAGATCTATATAAGTTTTTATAGTTGTTTTTACACCGTACTTATGGATTGTTCCACTGCGTTCCTAACTGGACTGTACTTCAATGATTGGTTTTGTGATGTACACCGAATTACATATCGACGGTGCCGAAATAAAACCCCGTAACTCCATTTTGGCGCAAAACTTTTTTTGCAGTATTCGCATTTGCTAGACGTCCCGCGCATTTCTGTCTTGTCGCCATCTAAGTAACGCGATTGGCTCTTAAGATTGCGACAAGACAGAAATGCTCAGGACGTCAAGCAAATGTGGATGCTGCAAAAATAGTTTTCGCGCCAAAATTGAGTTACGGGGTTTTGGTTTGGCACCGTCGATATAGAGTATAGTGCATCCAGGATAATGTGATGTTTATAAACATTGACCGGTTTAGCCTACAGTTGTAAAATCAGGAAATTCTGTACTAAAATAACACTTCTATATTGTGCACACCTGAGTAATAGACCTCTGTGGCTCATACCACATTTTCCCGCCATTCACAATATCCTTGGCCGATATGTTTTGTACTTGAAAAGCTGATGAACAAAACATATATGAGTGTAAAAGGTGGGAGACTATTTCTCTCTACCTCTAGGCCTCCGCTCCCCTTGTTTGAAATTTATTGTGTGCAGATGGATTTTGATGGTAAGTACTGGCCACCATTTATAGAATTGTCAAAAGTGCACCCATTGAAATAACGTACATGTGTGTGAAAACGGGAAATACCTCAATTGATTACATAGCGAAATAATTAATTCAACAAGGATACCCTCTACAGAGTATTTCTTTAACGTTTTCTTAAGGTTGAAAAATTCCTTATCCTCAGCTGAGGAAAATCATTTAAGGATGAGGCAAATGTTATACTTAATATAGAATCTATATAGAATTGAAATCTGTAAGAATTCATGTGCAATTTGTGTCTTGTCAAAGTTTGTATTCAATGAGGACATTCTGAATTATGTGTTTATGCAGTTATGTCCCCGTCTTTTGTGACATGTACCCTGTAACTTATAGATTCAAAATAGCAGACTTAGCTGAGCAATAACTTGACGGAATTGGGGCCTGATATTTTATGCGGCTGTCATAAGTATCAATTTCATGTTCTTGCTAGTTTTATTCATCTTGTTCTCTGTTTTAAAAGGATTCCATGGTCTTGATAACCTTCTTTGGCTTTGATATCTTAGTATAGCTTGGCCATATTGACATGAGCCTGACCTATTGATTACCATAATTTAACAGTCGATATATTGCCTACTTTATAACACCGATTGTATGTTTACATAATCGGGGAGAATCACGAAGACGCTCGAGATGTAATACAAACACAAATCTTTAATGCCGATATTGCATGCATGATTTGCTTGCGGAAATTGATGTATTCAAAGCAAGAATCTTTTAATATATTCGTGCATAAAGGTCAAACTCATGTCAAAATAGCCAAGCTATATCTAGTCACCACAGCTGACATGGTCAGCTGGCATTTCATTGTTCATAGTAAGTAAGTAAGTAAGTAAGTAAGTAAGTAAAGTCTTTATTTTACGAGGCTAACATATTTACAATAATGCAATCTTCCATATGGGCCTCAACATATATACATTAAATATAAAGAGTACATTACATGAAAAATAAGTATACAAATATAATCAACAAAGTAATAGTTACAAAGGTAAGATATATTAACAGGATGAGTCGTGTTTTATGTCAATGTTTGCTTATGGGTATTGCCATTTAATGTATGCATTTTGGAATTTATTTCTTGTGTCTGATTTTCGTACTGCTTTTGGTATTTCATTCCATATTTTTGGTCCTGAGTAGGCAAGTGATTTTCTGGAGAATTCAAAATTTGATGATGGTACATATAGTTCTTCATTGGTTATGGATCTGAGATTACATGAATGAACTTGGTTTAGTTTTGTGAATTTGTGTTGCATGTATCTTGGAAAGTGGTTGTCATTGAGTGATTTGTATACTCGAATTGATTTTTTATATTCAACTCTTTTGTCAAATTTCATCCACTGAAGTTTATTGAACAAAACGTCAGAGGGAGTGTCAAAGTCTTGTACATCAAGAATAATACGTGCTGCCCGTTTTTGAAATTTAATGATTTCGTTTATTATCTTTTTGTCTGTATTACCCCAGATTGAACAGCAATAGTCTATGTGTGGGAGGATGTAAGCATTAAAAAATAATTTTCTTGTTGGAACATCTAAGTATTGTTTGATTCGCATGAGTAGGAAGAGTTGTGTATTGCATTTTTTTATGGTTTTGTCGATATGAGTTTTCCATTTTAGTGTATTATCTATATTGATTCCAAGAAGTCTTTCATTTTCTGAAAGTTCAATATCATGGTTCTGTAATTTCAATTTGATGTCTGGGATGTTCGGTTTGTTTGTTTGTCTTGTTATATACATATGTTTTGTTTTTTGTGCATTGATTATCATGGAGTTTAGTGCGCACCATGAATCTACAATGTCAAGATCAGATTGAAGGATCTGATGGATGTCTTGAATTGTAACACCTGATGCTGTTAGTGTTGTGTCGTCAGCAAAGATGTCTGTTGTAGAAGACTTAATATGATATGGTAAGTCATTTATATAAATGAGAAATAACAGGGGTCCCAAAACTGAGCCTTGTGGAACACCTGAAACTATATCTGCGGGGTCTGAAAGTTTTGCAGAAATGCATACTTTCTGTGTTCTGTTTGATAGATAGGAATTAATCCTAGCTATGCTGTCTGATGACAAATGGTAAAATTTGAGCTTGTCTATAAGAATCTTGTGGTTGACAAGGTCAAATGTTTTGGAAAAATCCAGAAGCAATGTACCAACAAATTGTCCGTCATTGATAGCACGAATCCAGTTATCTACTATATTTGTAAGTGCAGTCTCGCAGGAGTGTTTGGCTCTAAAGCCTGACTGTGATGTGTACAGCAGGGAGTGCCTTTCAAGAAAACCTTTGAGTTCATCAGAGACGTGTTTCTCAAACAGTTTTGAGATGACTGGCAGAATTGAGATAGGACGATAATTACTTTTATCTGATTTTTTGCCCTTTTTGAATATTGGAATCACTTTTGATTGCTTTAGTGATGTTGGAAATTTTTTAGCAATTATGCTCATGTTAATGATACAGGCCAGAGGTTTTGCTATTATTGGAGATGCTGTTTTCAGGAATTTTGCGCTTATATTATCCAGTCCAGTTGATTTTGTAATGTCTAATTTGTCTAATTGCTCTTTTACATATTTTTCTGTAACATGGTGTATAACAAATGTTGGAGTGTCACTGGGTATTTTGTCTAGTGTCATCTTCTTACATGTGTCATTGTGTGTCTCTAGGCTCATTGAAGCTTGTCCGGTTAGAATGAAACATGGATCTGCATGTCAATCTGCTTCATACAAGACTTGTTGCACAAATCTCATGTAGGCTTATTTGGGCAAACCTTTAACAATTACCAGGGTGGACAAATTATGTGATTTCTTGGCCAACTCCCTAGGGTAGTGTTCATTCCCTGCTTGGGTGTTGAATATGCCTTGTTAAAATCAGCCAATTTTACTTCAGAATCAGAATTGAAAAATTTAAACTTTTAATTGACACACTTTTACTTGTGAGCTTGACCAAAATGTCACACGGTATATCCACCTTGGTAATAAGGAACATTAAGGGAGAGAACTCAATATAAGCAATATAAGAGTATCTTCCCTAGAAATCAAGTAATGTTTTCACAATTACATGGCTTAATTGATTTTAACATTTTGTATTTTTTTATTACATAAATTAATTCATAAACAAGTTTAAATCAACGAAACCATGCGCCTGTGTTCGCAATAACAACACACGAAAACAAAACATGAGTATGTACATGACTTTATTTTAAATACATCTCTGGAAAAACGACATACTGTAATGTAATGTATCCCAACCAGTAAAAACTTATTATTCCACAAGGAATAAAAACAATCTGAAAATCAACAGCCTCCTTGATAGCCTAGTGGTAGAGTGTTCTCTCTGAGTGCAAGAGAAATCAGGTTTGGACCCTGGTTGTATAGATAAAAATGGTGCAGGTAATTCCCTTGCTTGATGCTTAGCATTAAGGGGAATCTGGCAGCTCTTCTCTCATGCCATGCAGCCATCTTGGCGATATCAACAACAGTAATATAAATCAATATGAACATATTAACTTTAAAGCAACAATGACACATCTCAACAACAACATATAACAACAACAACAATACACAATCATAATAAAGATCTTATCTCCATAGCAACAATGTAACAACAACAACAACAATAATATAAATCGTTATCAGCATCTCATCTTTAAAACAACAATGAAATATCACAACAACAATTTAAAATCACAAACAACATCTTATCTTTAAAGCAACAAGGAAACAAAAAACAATTTAAAATCACAAACAATACGAAAAAAAAATCTATATTTATATATAACATCTTTACAGCAACAATAAAAAATTGGGAAGCACAGAATGTAACTTCAATATACACATCTTGAAGTGTAAATTGTCCTAAAGGTACCTGTAAAATAAAATCAACAAGATATAATATACACAAGGCGATTGCCTTTAACATGGAAGTAGAAAAATCTAGATTTACACAGAAACCATTGATGCATGACGTAAATGACAAAATCCTATTTTTCTCATGCAAACTACTCAAATGTGGTATTTTAAAAATTATTTCATACACGATTAACATTTAACCCCTAAACATCAAGCCATAAAAATATTGCATAATATACGGCGCGAATGTTAATTGAAGACCACGCAATTCAGATAAGAATGTATGAAACTGGCATGTCAATAAAACGGGTAAGATTTTGATTTTCTTAGCCAACATTATTTTATTATGCCATTTGCATTGAATTCACGAAAAAAATCAATGTTTTTATTGACACGTTTCAAAACTTGAGACGTCACACGTTTCAAAACTTGAGACGTCATCTGAAGTCACTTACTGGTAGTCATTAAATGCGTCAAAACAAGTTTGTTACAATGTCCGATTGATGGTTATATTACTAAGGGATCCCAAAATAATGTGGAATCGTTAAATAAAACAGGATATGTCCACTTCTTTGTGTGGAGCATTTTAAAGTTGAGCATGAAACTGACGTCGAACTGGCATTTAACATCAAAATTACAACCTTAAATTAGCAAAATAGAACTTTTCCCGGACATTCATTTCTGATGAATGAAACGAACACACTGTTATCACATGGAATTTCATTTTGATGAATTATTTTATAATTTGATGTTTGCCGGGTATTTAGCCGACAGCGGTGGGCCCTGGACGATAATCTTTCCCAATGTTATTCCCCATGTATATTCCAACCGAAGTATAATACTGTACATTATAACGAACTTTGTACTAGAATGGCACTCTGGCAACAATTCCTGAACAACTATATCAATTTAATGCATCGGAAATGTAAGGATGTCATTCGGGCATTTGGTGGTCATGTAAGATATTGATGTGCGACTTTGTTTTTTTTTAGCAATGGTCATGGTCATTTTTTAATAATTTGTTATTATATTTTAGAGTGGTCGTTTACTACATATGATAGAAAACAGTTGCCTGATTCCAATGGTATATTAGGTTCAATTATTGGTGTTATACTTTTTTCAGAAAAATTAATATTACAAATCGACCAGAGTATACAGTTCCAGAGCATAACAAAATATCCACGAGGTTAAATGAGGCAATGAAGCTATTTACCCATAGCTGGAGGCCTGTTCATGGGCACCAGGGCATGTCCACACGCTGGTGGGCCTAGCATGCCGCATGTCTGGGGGCAGACCACCTCCGAGTCTCCTGCAGTTCAGTTTGAGGCCGCAAGGCGCTCAATTGACATGTGCTGCCACGGGAAGGCACTGCATGGAGCTTGCCTATGGAGAGGCTATGTACTGGCAGAGAAGGCTTACATACTTGGCTTCCTTTTCACCTGAGCTAGCCAGTGGTAGAGGCTGATAGTAGAAGGTGACAAGCACATAACACACAACATACCACACTTAGTCGCATCCATAGACCATTTAGCACACAAAAAAGAGAGTCTGAAGCTAAGTAAATGAAACACTATGGTATGCATAGCTGACTTACATACCCAATCTAAATGACCGTTCGCGACAATTGAGGGTCAGTGCCTTGCCAATTAGACGACACTCCACCTTCCTAACTTAAAGCTCATAGGCTGAATACCTGGAGCTGTAGACTCTGCCATAGAGTCTACGCACGCGACCGGCTCAGACTAAGCACCGGTCGGTGGGTCTACAGAACACAGTCAGGTTGCATAGTCTGCAGACCAAGGGACCAAAATATATGGATCGGGACAATCCACATGAAATGCAGGATCACCGGTTGACCTGCAGGCAATGCTGGATTCTGGTAAATCACATACAATGCTGCATCCGGGGATCCACAGACTCCATCTTCTGGTGGTCTTCTCATCATAATCCTGAAACTATAGTACTAAAAAACCGTCATATCCGTCAAAATAAGAGGGTATAATTGTAACAGGGTATCAAGCATGTGTCAATAATTTTATAATATTTTGAATAACAGAGTTTGCAACTGTTATTCACCTGTCCGGTCCAACCTATCAGTGTGAAAACTAAAATGGCATTCTGGTTATTCACTTAATTTAACCTTATTTGATTTATCAAGAGCAAGCACTGTGAGTGAGAACTTTTTAAAGACTTGATATTTAGATAATCCATGGTTCGTACGTCATGGTCAATCCATCATGGTTCGTCTCCAACTATGTCCTGGTTCTCCCACTGGTGTTCAATCAAAAGCTATACTAACACTTCATTATAAGTAATATCCATTAACCACAGGAATTAAACTCCCTGAATGTTATGTGAAGTTTTTTTTTCCTAAATCGAAAGTACAGGTAATGGGTTCAACAGATGAAAAAGTAAAAAGACCCCAAAAAAATTAAAAAATGTTCCACAAATGGTATCAGTGACCATGCGACTCTTTTGCATCTTACAGGGGTGTGTTTGCATAGTATAATACCTCCCCTTACTTGGCCAAAGTTTTTCTACTTTCCTACAAAAAAATGCCCTTGCCAAACTTTTCCCTGACTTTTGCCACAGACGAACAACCAGACCAAGCACAAGGTCCATCACTTCAATGAAGGATAAACTTATAAATAACTGAAGCAAGCTAATGATCTGTCATCGTCCGTCTCCATAATCTTAACATCGTCTCCAAAACAATCACACCATTGTCTCAAAAACCTGCGATTACAAGCAAGCTAATGATCGGTCATTGTCCGTCTCGATTATCAAATACCAGTCCTTATTTCCCGATTTACAGTTATTAATATACTAGCCCCAGACTTTGAGGGCTCAACACATCTCCATGCTAGACAGCAACACACACCTTTACTATCTTTGATGAAACTGTATAATGTAAGGTATATCAATATTTATTGTAATACGGAAAATTAAAGTAGACACCCGCCTATCTGCCAGCCGAAATCGCCAATCTAATAACCAGAATCCAAAACCTGCAGTCCGAAGAGACGCCACCCTCTTCTGTAGACTTAGTTAACATTTAACTGCCTCAACCCATATGGGGGAGAGTATGTAACTATCTTAAAGTAGACTTATCTTAATAAAATTGTCACGCCTGCAAGCGGATGTCCGTCTCCAAAACCATCACATCTGCGCTCCTCGTCTATCTGAAAATAGAGAAATAAAAAAGAATTGATTTTAATATTGTATGCTGATTATATGTAGTCATGCTGAATTTCATTGAAATCCAACCAATGGTAACGGAGAAATATTGCAGTAAAAATGCACTGATCTACACACAAAGGCTAATATATATCTAACATAAGTATTATAAAATTTGATTAATAATGGCAACAGAATAAATGTCACAAAACACTTCATCATAAACACCAACTACTGTAAAATCATTTCATTTCAATGGGACATTTTTTCTTGTTTTTTGGTGAAATTTTGACATAATTTCAAGGACTACTTATCCATTAATGACATTCGTACCTTTTCAATTTTTCTGTACAAGATATATAAAACCTGTTATTTTTATGAAGATCAGATTAATGCCAACTATTTAGAAAATTCCCAAAAGTTTTGCTCAGCTAGTTTTTAAGATATTGTTAGATTTAGGGGACAACCCCTAAATTATATTTAACCCAAAAAGTTTTGGTTCAAAAAGCATAAAACTAGGCACACACAAAATTACGCATGTTATGTGCAACAAAAGAAAAGGGCCCTTATGCAATGTTTCGTCATTTTGACGCAAACAGGATCGCGCCGTATTAAGCATACAAGTGTCTCAACAGTAACTGTTGTAATTTATATCAAATCGGCACATTTTCTCCCAACGATGTCAAGTTTTATTTGTTGTCAAATATGTTGTGGAGCTGTTAGAACATAAATAGTTTATCAGAGAGATGTATTTTCACAAAAATATTCTAAAGAAAGCTGCGTATTCTGACTGTGATTGGATGTTTATTTCTGGTGTTTGGCCAGGCTCGGTGCACAGAACATTTCAAACAGAATTTCATATTTTTCTACTCGATTTTAACTAGACAACAATCAAAACTAATGCGATGACTCAGTGATTGATTAATTAAACCCTCTAAGTTCCTTTTTTAAAAAGAAGTGGTTTTGAATTTCGGTAAATTTATCGATTATTTCTTGAGGAGAAACTTGTAGTTAACGCGTATCCACATAGTTGTTTACATGTAACTATGGGTTTAATTAGCACTCTGTGAGAAGGTGTACGTGTGTATTTATTGACTCGGTTTCGATCTCAGCTTAATTATTTTAGATCTACGGAAAAAACTTTGAAATCGGTTTGTTGGTTTTTGTCAGAATAGAGAATCTAGTTCTGAAATCATTGTTATTTACCTTTGACCTGTTGAGACTTATTTACTTGACCAAAACACACATGCATTTATAATTAAATAAAAAACATCAGAAATAAGTATAGATCTGTCCTGGGTTGTAAAATAAAGATCCGCCTTATTTCAGCACATTCATTTTACTGATTCACTATAAACTGAATGTTCTCAACAATATGCATTCTCATAGTGGTAATTATTTAAACCTTCGGTCAAGGATAAACCATGAAAGTGCAAACACTTATTTCCAATTAAGCTGAAGGGACAGCGAGTAGAGGAGACAGTCGGGTGATACTAGGTATCGGGACACGATGCCCTAGCTCATTCCGAAGAGACACCTTGGTTCTTTAACGTGCTCGGTGTACAGCACTGATACACGTGAGACTACCTCTGGGTTGCCAACCAGTTCATCTCTAGTTAGTTGGGAAACACTGAAAAGTGTTTCAGAAATGGTCAAGTGTCTCACTTGAGGATCGAACCCGGTACCTCTCGATCAGCAGTCAAGCAGGCTATCCGCTCAACCACTGTGCCACCGTTATAAACAATTATCTTATGCCGAAGTAACCAACTCATGAAATGCTGTTATATAAGAACATATGATGTTTTCACTTGATGTTGATCAAATATATCTCCTTGGAAATAATTAGAAAAGTTTGTTATGGTACCACATACAAGTTTTTCGCCGGTCAAAACATTACATCTTAAAGGACTGCAGTTTTTTCTCTATATGGCTATTTTTTAAATAATGGTCTCCATAACAACAGCAAAACTTATTTTAAAATTATTTGTGAGAAAATCAAATCCTTAGACATTGAACTGCAATATCCAAGTAGAAAAAAAAATCAAAGAGCGTCATGTTTTCTCATTTAAGAGCCTTTTTTAAACAGTATTACGTAGTTAGCCTACAGCATCACTAAGCCAGAATTCCATGGCGACCGGCTACATTTTAATTTTAATTATCAATTGTTTTGAACATCAGTCATAAAATTTAATCAAACTCATTCAAAATTAATTATTATATATGCTATATATAGAAGTTTCATATCAAATTTCATGACGACTGCTCGGCGAGAATTTTTTAACTGAACCTGTGATTTTAGAAATGCTGAAATCAGGGGAGGTTACAAAACAATTCAAAGTTTTGCGACCGTTGTTTATAGTTTTCGCAATATGTGTTTAATAAATGTTTATAATCAAATATGTTTATGGGTTGTTTCTCCTGCATTTGCTAGTCAATACCCTTAAGAAATAAACGCAAAAGAACCTTCAAGATAGTTCGGGATGCGGTTTTAAAATATTAACTAGTTCTGATAGGACCGAGTGCATAGTACTATGCTTTACAAACGTTGTAACCAATTCGTGAGATTTGGTGTTTAAAACCATTTGGAATAAATCATTCGTAAGGCCTCATCAGTAGTTTCTTCGATATTCTTTTATCAATAATGTAAATTAGTATTTAATAAGATTTTAAGACATGAAAATGCACAACCACATCAATTTTAATTTTTTGCATACGTTTTGATCATGGTAGTTAGATCCTTGAAATACGTCTTAGGGACCAGCTCTTTTTAAACTTCTGCTCAGATGAAATGGTACGAATGTCCTTAAGTCATATTCTATATAAATCGCTAATACTCTTAGGGATTTAATTTCATGGTTGAGATCATACATATATCCACAAAAACTAGATCCCCACAAATCTTAATGATTTTACAGTTCATGAAATTTCATAGATATCAATCATAGCACAAAATTTAATAAATCAAAGATGGTTGCCAGTCAACTTTCTGGAATTTTAAGTACAAACATTTTCAAAACACTAAAAGGCATCATAATCAAGTCAATTGTATAAGTGTAATGAAACTAAGACAATTGTGCAACATTACCTCGTCATCCATCCAGACGGTCAGGGTACGAGCATCACAGGGATAAGGTTCTTTGGGCTGACCCATTCTAGCAAAGCTGGGTCACATTTCTCACCTGAAAACATTTCAATTTAACTTTATAATAAGCTTACAATAGACAACATTGTGCGAATTTGTTTGGGTTGTTACTTAAAACATTAACATGATATTTGCACAGCATGACAAATACATAATTCACTCAGTAATTGATACTTTGAAATAGGCGAGAGAACTATTACAAATTGATGTATTATTTATGGATAAATACAGCAAACACGATAAGTTCAGAGTTGCTAGGGAGTTTTTAGGGTATATTATGCTCCCCCGAAGTTTTTTTTTTTTACCAAGCCGTATGTGCATTCTCGAGTAGTTGCATACCATATTGCATTTTAAGATCACTTTAATTTTGCCATTTTACAAACAGCGTATGCACATGCGTATTTGCGTATGCCCAGCTACGCCACTGTTTTCTGAATCGATCGCCAAACCAAATGAAAGGAGTTAACACTGGTGCCCCCATTGGTGTATATAGTAAAAGTAACAAAGGGCCAAACCCTGGTAAAATTGCCGCAGCAAAAAATTCTTCCTTTACGATCAACTTCACATCAAGGTTGTTGATCTGTGAAAGTTTAAAGGAATTCTGTTCAAGGGTTTGTGAGCAGTTCACCACACAAGATTTGTGTTACGTACAGACGGACAGACAGCACCAATGCTATATGTCCCCCAATTATAGTGATTGGGGGGCACAAAAACTAAATACATCACATATCTAACAAAGGGGATTATCGGTATATCTTAAGAGTTGTATCCCTTTTTTAAAGTCCGCTGATAATTTACACTAGGAATGGCAACTTTCAAAGGTTTGATTTTCGATTAGTACCATCAGTATTCGAGTACTCAAAAAAAAATTTTAACAAGAGCTGTCTCCATAGGACGACACATGCCCCCGTGCATGCTTTGATAGTAACGTAACGTTAAGATATCAGCACCGTCACAGATGTGTCATAATATATTGGGCAAATGTGATATTGACATATTTTTCTTTGTGTAAAGGGCCATAACTCTTAAGCGTGTAGGTCAATTTGAAATCTTGTTATCTAACATGACCTAGATCTTATGGCCGTACACCTTTTCATGTTTCAAAAGGTTTGACGAAGATCCAATGACAAATGCTCGAGTTATTGAGCGGAAACCCAAAAAAAACGCCATTTTCCTACGTGTCAAGGGCCGTAACTCTAAAGTGGCTACGTCAATTTGACTGGTTATCAAACCTGACCTAGATCTCATAGCCTTTCACATTTTCATGAGGTTTGGTGAAGATCCAATGACAAATGCTTAAGTTATTGAGCGGAAACCAAAAAAAACCGCCATTTTCCTACGTGTCAAGGGCCGTAACTCTAAAGTGGCTACGTCAATTTGACTGGTTATCAAACCTGACCTAGATCTCATAGCCTTTCACATTTTCATGAGGTTTGGTGAAGATCCAATGACAAATGCTTAAGTTATTGAGCGGAAACCAAAAAAAACGCCATTTTTCTATGTGTCAAGGGCCGTAACTCTAAAACGGCTAGGTCAATTTGACTGGTTATCGAACTTGACCTAGATCTCGTAGCCTTACACATTTTCATGAGGTTTGGTGAAGATCCGATGACAAATGCTTGAGTTATTGAGCGGAAACCAAAAAAAACGCCATTTTTCTATGTGTCAAGGGCCGTAACTCTAAAGTGGCTACGTCAATTTGACTGGTTATCAAACCTGACCTAGATCTCGTAGCCTTTCACATTTTCATGAGGTTTGGTGAAGATCCAATGACAAATGCTTGAGTTATTGAGCGGAAACCAAAAAAAACGCCATTTTTCTATGTGTCAAGGGCCGTAACTCTGAAGCGGCTAGGTCAATTTGACTGTTTATCGAACTTGACTTAGATCTCATGGCCTTACACATTTTCATGAAGTTTGGTGAAGATCGGATAAACACTGCTTGAATTATTGAGCGGAAACGAATCCGGACGGACTGACGGACGGACTGACGGACGGTGCGATTTTAATATGCCCCCGAACCATCGGTTCCGGGGGCATAAAAATCACTGTCTATTACAGAATGTGTCCAAGTGTTATCTGGTCAACTATAATTACAATTAACAATGTGTCATCAATCCTTAATTGCCGCTACAAGGTCGCTAATTGCAAGCGCAATGAAAACACAGAACTGTTAATCATCGTTTGTTAATTTGTTTACGACACATAGCTTGGGGTTCTTTCGTTGACATCAACCCGAGTAATTTAAATGTCATCAATTTTTAATTGACAGTTATTGTTCATTGGGTGTGACAATCGATTAAGAAATAAAAAAAGAGTATGTTAAATTTTAATCGTTCATGCGTATATGAACGAACAAAAACTCCAACTATGTATTGGTCACGTTGTGTAAATATTCTGTCACCGATTGATAAGAGTACTCCCCCTTAGTTGTTTCTTGTTATTATTTGATTTTCTAGCGTTATTGATTAAAAGTTCTATTGATTTTACACTGTATTTTTTTGTTATAAGTTTTTAATCTTGTAATTTCTACTGATCTAGATTTGTTCAGCAAATGAACAGAACGAAAGGCAAACACGATGTTCTATTTGAAGTTGAACAAGCACGTTGGCAGTACAATATTTCTATTTCTCATCATGTACATTTATTGTTTTCCGAGTATCCAACAGAAGCTAACAGTGTTTTTTTTTTAAATCCTAGTACTTGGATACTGGTTTAACTAAGATGAACAACAAAGTATATGTATATTACCTGGCGAACCTTCTTCATCAGGCTATCCACAAAAACCAGGTAAACAATCAGGACAGAATGAACAGTAGTCGTCCATCAAATCCATCTGACAGTGTGGTCCAAGAACGAGCACCACAGGGATAAGGTTCTTTGGGCGGACTGACCCATTCAAGCGTAGCTGGGTCAAATGTGTCACCTGAAAATATAAAGTCCACTTGATAAGGATAAGCTTACATAAACATATGATATATACTACTCCGAATTCAATAAGGTTCCAGACATTAATATTCCTGATGTGTTACATTCACTACTGTACAGCAAGTATTATTCGTGGGTGCTTAATTTTCGCTATATTTGCGATCAACATCGAATTCGCGAAATTTAAACCCCGTAAATCACCTAAAATATACAATTTTCACAAAGGGAGACAATTTATCATTAAAGTCAATGAGCTATAAGGAAGAACCCAACGTTGACTCAATTGCTTTACAAAATGTACCAATCAACGCATTGTGTTGGTTCAGTAAAATAATAATTAGACTAGGACATGTATAAAATATTATTCAAAATCATATACAGTAAAATCTCTTTATCTCAAGGACTCATCGGGGTTAAACCGATTGAGCAGCAGTTTGCAATGTGGCAGGTTATGGCATGTATACAAAAGTATAAAGGTAATGTATTGCAGCCGATTATGTGAGAGATTATTACTCAAACAACTTAAAGTACCGGTAGTCATAAATTTTTCATAATTATGTACTAGTCATTAATTTCTCTTAATTAAGGTCTCAATATTGAATTGTATTGTTCAACATTTTTCTTTGGTACAAACAAACAATTAAAGTCTTGCAGGCTACGCTATTGTAATAAATGTGTGAAAAATACACTTCAAATGGTAATAAATAGCGATTTTCACAGACGCGTAGAAAAAACGGCGCATACGAAATACAATCTAACATTTTTTCGGAGGTGAGAAATTTCATTTAGACGACCCCCTCGAGTTAATGCAAGTAATAGACAAGGCCATACCAAATCGTATTTTTGTTTAGCGTCCACTCTAAGTTCGAAAACCTATCTATCTATCCTGAGACAAAAAACAAACACTCGAAAAAAAACAAGTCATAAGGACTTCTATCATCACCATTATACATGTAGGCATATTGCTAATAAATATAGCTATCGAACATTGTCAATCATAATAACTTACTGAAATAATTTAAAACGTGTTTGTGTAGAAGTTATTGCTGTGTAGGGGTTAGGGTCATGATGGTAAATAAGTATGATGGGTATGAAAGCAATATCTCAATGGATTTTGAAGATATGAGGTTGCAAATTTTTTTTCCAAAGATTTTCAAACCTATTCGTCTTCGGACGCTAAACGAAGACACAATTTGGTATGGCCCAATGAAAATTGCTGAATGGACTGCCACCTGTGCTCGAGTAAAGCCAGGTGCTCATAACATTGATGCTTGAGATAATGCAATAAATTCACATACAATATAAAGCAGATTTGATGGGACTTTGAAATTTCCTCGACTTAAGCTATGTGCTCATCTTATCAATGCTCATCATAACGAGGTTTTACTGTATTCGTAAAAAAACATGTTTAAATCTCTATGCATGCGTATCAATACATAATTATAAGGTGTTTATGGTATAGTCCAGCTAGGGTAATCTGACACTGACGTCATACCCAAAAGATTAAAACCATTGCTTAAACAGGAAGAGTTTAATTTGGTATTGAACTGTTGGTATAAGCATTTATACTTGTTTTTACACCGTACTAGTGGATTGGTCCACTGCGTCACTGGATTTTTATCCTAACTGGACTGTAAGCCGGTGTATCAAACTTGTTCAATTGTAATAATAGTTTTGTTGGCGGAACATGGAAATGTTTGCCGAATTAATTATTTGTTTGTGAATGCATATATTTCTTATGTCAATGATCATAATATCACAGAAAAAGCCGTTTATATATCAGTAGACGTGCAAAAATAGTTATAACATGAAAGCTTACTCCGTTACTTGCAAATTGTTTATAAGTCATCAAACTTGGATGGACCATAACGAGCACATGTGTACTGATGACGAGAATAAATAATTTTAACATTGCACAGGGTGTTTTATAAAGTCATATAAACATGCCTTACTTCTTATTATACTCTTTAACATAACGTATGATTGTGCGTCTCAAGAAGATCAAACGTATAACACAGACGCTGCATGTGTACACAAATACATGTATAGATCTTATATGTTTCAGCATATTCATAAGCGTTCAAATAATTTTGCAAAGATAATTGAGTTCTTAATTGTTGGAATTGCTTAATTATTGATTATGGATAGCAATATTAGACTTCTGAAAGTGTACATATCTTCGCAATTTTGAAATCAAATCTAAATGAACAATTTGTCTTTACGACCTGTTTTGCATTTACGGTTAGACTTGATTTCCATGTTATTATTTTGCGTACTTACACTGTGAAGCTTACGTTAGAGGGACCTCCAGAGTTCATTTATTCAAACAAGGTTTTATGTTTGCGATAAAGGCTGTTTGCGCGAAATCAAGACACCATGAATTCAAAAGGATCCAATTAATGTGAAAATTGGACACCATGAAATATACCCGCTATACAGTATACACAAACTACAAAAATTCAAACAACATCCTATTTAAAGATACATTAAGTCGCTCAAACTTGGGCATCGAGGGTTCAGCATCTTAAAAGATAAACGTAATATAATATTATAATTTTATACGTTACCTGGCGAACCTTCTTTGTCAGGCTATCCACAAAAACCAGGTAAACAATTAGATCAGAATAGACGTCTATCAAATCCATTTATCCAATTAGGTGACAGTGTGGATACACCATCCATCCAGTGACAGTGTGGATACACCATCCATCCAGTGACAGTACGGATACACCATCCAAATGTTCACAGTGTGGTTACACCATCCATCCGTTCACAGTTTGGTTACACCATCCATTAATTGACAGAGCTGTACTTTCCAATCAAGCAAGATCAGGTGTACCTGTAATATAGGACAGTAACATACAATCATTATTTGCTAAAATGTGACAAAAAATGGGAAATTTGGAGTAGATAAAACCTTTGCAGCCTAGACCAAAAGACAAGCGCTTTGTCAGGCATTGGGGAACCTCCCTATTTGCATCGGCAGTATGTACCCGGGGAAGTTGGACCCACAGGTAACTATCATTTGTAAAGAGGAAAATGGTCAGAATTGTTATGCATCAAAACAATGGCTTTTGATATCTTCATAAACAAATTACATTCCAACAAAACATTGACAAATTAGGTAGTGTACAAAACCCCAATCGAAATTGATCAACTAGTTATGCTATGAAATGTAGATACTGTATCAAGACAATCACTGAGGTACATTCGAAACAAACCACAATGACCGTCCTTACAGCGTTTTATGCTTTGATTACTGCGTAAATCACTAAGGAATGTTAAAATAAAAGATGAATTATATTGCATGCATTTAAATTTAAGCATATCACAGTATTCATTTAATAATGTCTCATTTGTTTATCACATGCCTTTATAGAGGATACATTTATATGATGCCATAAATAAAGAAAATCAAAATGCACCTTAGTGACCTGCTGTCAATGTCTTGAGTAAAAGTAGTCCTATAGCTTGGCGAATTTTACATGAACCTGACCTTTTGATTAGCATATTTTAACAGTCAATATCTTGCCAGTATTTATAACCTCGGTTGTATGTTTTCATAGTCCCGAAGTATCACAAAGATGCTCGAGATGTAATACAAACACAATTTTGAAATACCGATATTGCACGATTTACTTGCGGAAACTGTTCAAATATTCAAATTCAAGAACCTTTTAGTATATTCATGCATAAAGGTCAGGTTCGTGTCGAATTCGCCAAGCTATACCTGATGATAATCGAACATTCAGCTATGAGATCAGTCTACGGTCACATTAACAAAACAGGCATGATGTAACATAAGTATAACCAACACAATAACTCACCATTTTCTCTCTGTCTCCTCTCATTATGAAGAAACTCATCCAGAAACTTTCACAGGAACTGCATCATCTGGATAACCTGTGAAACATAGAAAATCATTTGAAATTAACTGAATTCAAAAGCTAGTATACTTTATTTACTCACCGGTAAACACAGCCTAACTACCTTTCCATGAGCAACAAGAACCTTCCCCACATTCATAATTTGAGAAAAAACTAAACAGAATTGATATCAATCACAGAAATTTTCCCACTGTCAAAATTTTGTGCATTTGAAAGCCAGAGAAGTTGTGTAGTTATGGGTATGACTCACACCATTAATTTCACCCACATAAATTAAGGTAGAATAACAGCAGATTATTCCCCGATAATTTTTTTGATAATTTCACTCAAGGGGTACAAGTTTTTTAGCAAACTTCCTCACCGTCAAAAATAAAATAATGAAGCATTTTCACATGTTCTCCTAATCGTTAACAAATAACAGTACACTACATTTACATAAACTTAATGTCACAAAATGGACGAAATTGAAGCCATTGCAGAAGAACTATTTCATGGCAACTCAGCGGAAAAAAGATGACACACAAAACATTTTACTTCTTTAGGCATATACAATGTAGTTGGGAATTTAAATTTAATTGGGGGCATATAATTAATTAAAGCTATTTGATGTATGAAATAAATAGAATATTAATATTTTACGGTATATGATCTGTTGGTATTTCACCTCATGAGAAGCTGACTGATATTTTTGTAGATTTCAATGATCAATTCCAATGCATGTAAACACTGATCCCAGTAAAATTTAGCTAGCAAGCTTCAATTGCACAAAATGATATGGTTGTATAATATATATAGCTTACCATGATTCAAGCAGTCCTGTAGCTTCCTTGTTCTTGACTTTCAGCAAAAGTGGAACTTTCCAATCAAACGACGGTACTTGTCTTTCAGCAACAATGGTACTTTCCAACCAAACGTAGGTACTTGTCTAACAGCGAAAGTGGTACGTTCCAAACCATTATAAGTACTTGTCTTCCAGCATAAACTCATATGCTTGAATTGAATGCATAGATCATCCCCATCCACCAATCATGAGCTGAAGTAGCACTTAGTCCTAACAGCCGGCTCACATAATTAACTACAAGAAGTAAAACTCCTTGAGTTATTTCTGAAGTTTCATTGTCCAATTAACTTAACTGGAAGTACAGGTACTAAGCCCAAAAAACCAAAGAAAACAAAGTGTGCCTCGGGGCACAAAAATTTTAGAAAATTGTATCAGTGACTATGCGACTCTTTTACATTTTACAGGGGTGTGTATGCATAGTATAATACCAAAAACTGATTTTACTTTGCCAAACATTTCTCTAAGTAAAATAAAAAAAATGCTTTTCCCTGCACTTTTGCCTCAGACATACTACATCAACCAATGGGACCAACAGACAGTAAACATGTAATTAACCGAACCAAATGCAAGCTACATGATCGGATTCCGGAAAATTCACATCTGCTCTCAATTATGTCCTGAAAATATAAAGATACAAATAACCCTAGAAAATAGAAGAATCAAGCAATTCAACCATTACCACTATATATGTATTCAGATTAATTATTTGAATATCTACAGTAAATGTCTTATAACTGATTAAATTTTAATTACATCAGCATCACATGAAGAACATCAGCTTTTTTAATTTGATATACCATATACATTTGTAGCAATAAGATAATTCAATTTAGACGGAGGTCAGTAGGCAATTGATACGAATTGAAATTTTGAAAAGTAAAAGTGCAATCTTGCTGAACTTTATTTAGAACTGATCATCACTGTTTTTGGGGATCATAAATCAACAAATTATCTCATAAATACAGCATAGTTTGACTAAAATAGAGCTTATAGATATAGATAGAGTAATAGTACAGACATAGTTATGGCCCAAAAGTGTAAAACAGTTAACACATTAGGACACTGCCTTTAAGATGCAGTTTTACAAGAAGCACAGGTACTTACCAGTACATGAACAGTGTTGTTCAATGGAATTGCCATATTCTGACCATAGCGTGACTTTGGTCGTTACTGTCAACTGTCCAAGACATCTAAAATAAAAGAAATTTAAACTGCTGCAATCTCATGATTCTTAAAAATAGACCACAATATCAATATTTTCTTGGCATAATTACTTCTCTTGTATATAATTTGTTCAGGATCTTTTACACCGTTAAGCCACCTTAAATGACTTAACAATCATTTTCTTATGTGTAAAGGTCCATCTAAAAGTTAGATTTAATTAAAATACATCTTCAAACTTGTTCATTAATACAGCTGGAAAAATGTGTTACTCAACCATACAAAAACTTTAAGAATGTTGTTTTTCAATAAACCTAAAACAGTTGTTGCCATGGAAACTGTAAATACAACTCATAGCATACAGTCTAACAGGCTGTAAAACATTCAAATCAGCAATTATGAAATTATGAAAATATGAGTGAAACTTACAGGCAGTTCAACTTGATGCAAATTATCATCAGGAACACTGACAACTCCAGTGGCCCATTCTGTAGCAAAGCCTGTATTTCCTCCAATAGCACCATCTACCGGAATGTTAGCTCCATCAGGACGATGTCCACCTCTAATCATTGCCCCTTCAGCATTCATTCCAGATATGGAAAACGTGAAGTTGACAGTGTTGTGTATATCCAGTCCAGTCTCATCTCTGTATTAAGTTAAAGCAAAATGTATTAACAAGAAGACATGGAACAAAACAAATAATTCCTGTTCAAATTTGAAGTTGTCTTTGATAAGACTTATTTTAAGGCACAATAAGCTAACAAATGGAGCAATTTTAGTAGCAGAAAAAACTTATGTTAGCCCTTTCTAGGATTTTAAAGAGAATGAACTGATAAAGCAAAACAATGTTAGCGGTTGAAAACTTTAAAATTATAAATCAATGAAGGAATTGCACAGTCAATTACTACTCCTTTAGTCAAAGAACCTCATGAGCAAAGGTGGTTAGCGTGCTGAATTAGTAACCCAGTGTCCTGATTTTGGCAGTAAAATTTGAGTCAATATTTCCCTGTGGTAGACACAATGATAAAAGTACAAAAAAGACACGTATCAAAATAAATTAAAGTATGTGTACAGTTTACCAATTTTTTATGAACACAGTGATGTACTTTTTGTTTGTGTTCAGCGAATTATGACTGTATAACAGTAATTATGCATGAAGATGACCTACAATGGTGGAATAACCTAAGGTAAAAAATAAAAATAAATAGTCACCTCATTACAACAAGACTGTCGTGAAAATACTGGCAGGTGGTGCTTGGAGGAACCTCCAGGAAAGCATTATTGAATCATCTCTACACTCCACCAATTCCATGGCCAAGGGTAGTTGGTTGGTACCAAGATCAAACTGTTCATCACTCTGAACAAGGCTTCCATCTGACACCTGAAATATATAAATATAATCTTTAAATATCAGCTGCATTATTCCTTTACCCAATAATGATGCAAAGAGACTTATAGTAATACATCCAACTATCATAAGAAGAGAGTGAACAGATTAGATACTTCAGATACAATGTCAGCTAACAATTAATGTGCAATTGAATTGCCACTAGATGATATATATATATAAAATATGATCTGATGGAACATCAGCACTGGTGATGACTTGGTTACAGATATCAAAATGTACAAGAATAACAATTTCTGTACACAAAATCACATTCATTTTCTCAAAGTATAAGAGTAGCTAAGAGTAGCCGTATTAATTCTGAGACATACATTTACTGCTAAATGAAGAAGTTCTATTTTAAAACAACAGAAACAGCATTATTTCATTGTGAACAGGTATCCTGAGAAATGTGTCTAGATAAAGAACAAAAAGATTTTGTTGGACAATCGTCCAATAGACACACAGAATACTAGCAATTCCCAAAGAGGTGCCTGCAAGTGTTGGTAGATGAGTGTACTACTGTAGCAATACTCAGTAAGCTTACCTCAGACAAAGTGGTGATAGTTTTTACCAGATCATCCATATATGTTGGTTGGGTCAACATACTGTTGATCATCTTGGCTACCAATATACCATTACTCTGACCATCTAACACACACAAATACATCAGTGTGGGAATGTCAACAGTGAAGTTCTCATACAAGGCAACTTCAAACACACTAGGTGTGATAGGACTATCCTGAAATGTTCAATACATCATTTTATACCACATTCAACAATAAGATCATAAGTTATGTTTGGCAGATATATTTCTGATAAAAATTTCAATATACCCACAAACTATCAGGATTTTTTTTAACAACAACCATATGATATGATATGCAAGTAAACTGTCCAAATAATGTTTTATACCTGACTATATAGGAAAGCAAGTATGGTAGCCACTGTAATTTTGACATATATATTTGTATTACTGTAAAATCATTGATTTTTGTGGGGGATTAAATTTTGCGAAATCAACTCCCATCAAACTATAATCGATAAAAAATTATTTTGTCCAAAAGTGCAGTCTTTTCCACCAAGTTAACAAAAGAGTTGGTCAAATCTGAAACTTATATTCACTGAACAAAGTATAAATTGCAAAGAGCAGCAGGTATTTTGATGAGTTTGACTGAATCTTTAGTAGACACACACACACACATAGGGAATTCCCTACCAGAGATCAAAGATCAGTGTATATCTGCATGTTGCAAGGATGCAGTGATATAAGTACTGTAAACCTAGAAATTATTTCGCACAATTTAAGTTCGCGTTGTTCGCGGATTGTAAAAATACGCGAAAGATAATAGCCGCGAACATGTCCAGGACAAGAAAAACGTGAAAGTTTCTCGTTTTGAAGGAAGTTCATCGTTTTGGTATGACGTTTACAAGATAGGTTTAGATGTGCTATTTTGTCAAAATATGAAATGTTAGGTTAATAACTATTTTGTGAATTATATAACAACCATTTATGATTACGGTCCAATCATAAAAACACTTTTTGTTTTCTTGAAAAAGTGTTAAACTATACACTCAATAATCATATTAGGTGCATGCGTGTAAATAGCGTTGTTTGTTATGTCATAATACTGAAGGACTGATAGTCCATTAAACCGGGAAAACATTTCCAGCGTAGTTTGCAATTTTTGTAAACAATACAATAGGTAACTATCTACATCAAAAAGAGTTTGAGAGGGTTTAACAAATGTGAGAACTATAATTAAGAAGCAATTATATACGAAGCGAGCAAACAAACGCGGAGTTCGCGGGAGACTTAAAAACGCGAAAGTTTGTAGCCGCGAATATGCCGATGATCGGCAAAACGCGAAAGTTTGTAGCTGCGAAAGTTTCTAGGTTTACAGTAATGGTGAGCCTACTTCTAATGAAGCCACCCTCATATATTAAGTAAGCTTACCTCAGACAAAGTGGTGACAGTTTTTACAAGATCATCCATATATGTAGGTTGAGTGAACATATAGTCGACCACCTCGGCTACCAATGTACCATTACCCTGAACATCTAACACACATAGATACATCAGTGTGGGAATGTCAACGTTGAAGTTCTCATACAATACAACTCCATACACACTAGGTGTGATATGACTTTCCTGAAATGTTAAATACATAAATGTACATCATTATATACCAAATTCAACTATTGAAAGTTTCAATCAGTGTTTCTGTATAATGTTTAATTTCCTTATTTTCAATCTCAATTCCAAGAGATAGTTGCAGATTTTCGGTCCTCTATGAATTTTTTTTTATTTATTACTAGAATATGAATTTAACACATATATCTTATTTTAGAAATCAGACAAACTGGATTTAAAAAATCCCGAAAAGCAGTTGTTGAATTATGCAAATACCCTGTACTAGTAATTGCAGGAAGAGGATCATGTTAATATCTCTGCACAATATATTTTATTTATTTAATCAGAATATTATTTAAGGGTTACTTTACCTCAGAATCCTTGTATGAAGACATACATATACATGACATAAACACCAGTCTGTGTTCCTCGTGTTGATCTCTGGCTACGATTGGAAATCCCTGGAGCATGTGACTAGATCTAGAAGTATGACGGAAGTACAAGTCCAAAACGGGGGTATCAGCAGCCTGTAAAGAATAAAAGGTTAATCGTAAAATACAGAGACCTATATAAGAATATTTCTTGAAAAAATAACCTATGACTAATATTTCCTAAATTGTCAAGGATTTGCGAATGCCCAGATCGACTACCAAGCACAAGGATTCTGACTGAGGCTTAATTTCCAATCCTGAAATGTACATCATTATATACCAAATTCAACTATTGAAAGTTTCAATCAGTGTTTCTGTATAATGTTTAATTTCCTTATTGATTAGCATACACCCCACACAAAATCTCATTCCAACCATTATTCTATTGCTTTAGTGACATGACACCATTAGTTTAAGGTCACAAACTACTAAATAAATTTGTTCTTTAACTCAATGTAAAGTTACAATAGTCATGCAGTCCCAGGTTGAAACAAGGCCAAAGTCAGGTGGCAGAAATATATCAATGAAGAAGCATACTACCAATTAGACACAGTCACAAGTTTCTATAGGGACTATTTGAGTGTTTCTGATTTTGGTCTGCAGAGGCATTTATAGATTTGTAACATCAACGCTGCGATAAGCTGCAAGTAATTTAACTTAAAGTTGGACAACATTTTGGGAATGTTTTAGAATAGCAGCGAAGTACAGTCGTTTCGGGTAATTCTGCGCATCGGGTAATTCTGCGCACCTTACCTTTCTATTTCTTACAGACTTTGCAATATCGTTTTTCTTCGGTTCTCCAGTGTTTTTGTAGGTGTGTGTTACTTATGTAAAGTTTTATTATCATATCAACAAAATCGGAAAAGTATTTCTACGGAAATTTAACCAAAATGAGTGTCAACGGCGATTTTCCTTAATTTGACATACCACGTGACATATAAATTGAATAAAAGCACTTTAGTAATGGATGATGACTTTTCCTTTTTTGTCAACATTGTCTAACTCTTAATGACTTATTCTTTCAATACTGTGATAAATTTCTTGTGAAACAAATCTTTGAAACAGACTATAGAAAAAAAACAATTCCACCTACGCAGAATTAGCCGAAATAATTTACGTCATGAAAACCGGAAGCCATCTTGTTTTGTGACGACATTTGACCTAATTTAGCGAAGGTATGATGTTTTGAATTGTTTACATTTGTCAATGAATGTTGTTTCTATCCAAACAGCACCATAATTTATTCTAAAAATAAAATAATATCAAATGTAGAAAGCCATTACTGCCAAGGGAGATGATTCCGGACAGGAGAAGCTTCCGGACAAACGGTCGTAGACGGTTAATTTGTTAAATAATTCATTGATATTGGTATCAAATCACTCAGGTGCGTATTTAAAGGAAATCTGGAAGAAAAAAAAAAAAAAAATCAACAAATAATTACTCGTATACCGAAAATACCGTCTGCTGTTGTGATTTTGACATCAGCACCGCCGGGGGGTAAACAAATTTAGTGTGCATGCGCAATATAGCGCGTGCACAGCGCGACCGACAATGATTTTATGATGTTCAATTATTTAGTTCAAAATTCAAGATCGTGGCCGAGTGGTTAAGCACCTCGATTAGTAATAATCTGATGCTTAGGTCCAGCGATCGAATCACGGCGGCGCCAAAAAAAAATTTTTTTTATTTTTTATTTTTTCTTCCAGCATTTACTTTAGCGCAATAGACGGAAATTTGTCCTCATTTTCTGTTGAGAATTTTTTTTTTGATATCTTGTCAATAAATCTGAAAAACTTTTTCCACATTTTGTTTCGATTTTCGGCCGGTAAACAAGATACGGTATGGATTGGAATTTAACCTGTCACGAGCGCCCCCTAGGTTGAAAACATGTGCGTCACGTGTTGTCATGTCGTAAATATTGACATATTTTTGCATGATTGTGAAGAAGGAACCCTGTTCTAAATATTTCCTGGTAATATGTTTCTAAATATTCGTCGCGGAATATTCGAAGCCGACTGTCCGGTATATCTACGATAATATCGTTGAAAATAGCACAAAAGTGCCCCTTTTCAGGCCCCAATATTTTGCTGTTCACGTGACGTCATTTTTCGGGAAACCTATTTTTAGCAAAGATCCTGAACCAAGGTATTTGTAAACACAAAAAAATCTGAGAAAAAATCTATTTTTAACTCCAGGGGAAGCTTTTTATGCGATTTCTGTCCGGAATCTTCTCCTTTGCCAGTACCCGTTAGGTGCGCAGAATTACATGACAGCACTGTGTCCTCTTGTGATACTGATACCCAATCACTATATCACAATACAAAATCTTCTTATAGAGCAAATATTAAGGGTCATAGAAGCATAAAATATTTTGCTAACTCGATCTTCTTAAAATATCTGGGATATGACCAATTAAACAAAATTATAAGTGTAACTATCCATGGCGGTAAATAAGTTGTTTTACCTGACACACACTACTTGTCATGTGGAAGCAACTCGTAAACTGGTAAGTATATTGGGAAGTCATATTCTATCAGCTCCTGTCTTTCCATCGATACCTCAGAATGACCTGCATTAGTCAGCCATGCTTGAAGAAGTCGAATCTGTAAGAAAACAAGAAACGTATTATTTATGCAATAATCAGAGAATAACACGAGAGAAAAAATGTAATTCTGGTTGATACAGATGGCGGAAAAAAATAAAGGGAAACAACTCGGTTAGTGCTAATTACCAAACACAATTCTAGTGCCGTCTGATCTGTATCGGACACAAATATATTATATAATGCACAGTACCGTATGGCGAAACATCTTTACATTGTGTCAATGCATTAAAAAGTGTTTAGATTTTGCTACACCGAAAATTAATGGAATGTTTCATTAAAATCATTAAAAATAAAATGTTTGTTTCATATGGCCTTTGGGCGTATTGTTGTTCCAAAAAGGTATACTGTAGAGCTCTAAAGCCTAAAATATAACACAAACGAAATGAGGAAATCCGACATGGAAGGCAGCCGAGCACAAATAACAAAGTCACAACCCAACTTTATGGAGCAATGCCCACTCACAACCCAAGTCTAGGTTACAGACTTTAGAGTGTCAATATTGAAAAGATTAAATTTTGAATAGAAGTACATCTACAAAATGAAAAAATAAAAATTCAATTATAAATTCAAGATCTGTATATATGAACAACACCGTGACAAGAACAACTGAGTGGTTTACATATGTAGTCTTCAAAATCAAAAATATTTTACCGCCTGGTATAAATAGTTAATGAGAAAATCCGACCGGGAAGGCAGTGGATAATCTTGAAAGTCCCGATTTTAAATCAAATTGAACATCCAACCTGAAATCGCAGCAAAATTGAATAAAGATATCATACTTACATCAACGACCACCAGCAGTACGTGAACCAAGCACAACAAACTATAACAAGCGACGCAGTAAATCATGATTCCAATTAAGTTAGCAAAAATGTAATTGTTCAGCGATATATATAAGCTCTTATTCTGTCCGAGACGAGAATTAGAATGGCAGAAATCGTGTAAATTTTCTCAGTGCGCGATATAATTACCTTCCCGGGGCAATATTGACCACGTGATCATAAGTATTGTGCTTTCGACAAAAAAGGCATTTTTCACTAACACATTTAAGCCCTGATGTCATGATATTCACGAGATTATTGTATTTATATGATACGTATTCACAAAGACAACACGTGACATTGAACACACCGAAACAGGTCAAGTAATTTGAATAGCCTATTGTGTAACCGTGTTTATTTAGACTTTTGGTGTTTATGAGAATCTCAAAGGTGGGAATTTTGGTATCACACGGAAAGGCACATGAAATAATGAAGTGTTCATAAATAAATAAAAATTATGATAGTTGAACACGTATTGTTTCTTTAACCAGGACTCGATCGGTCCCAGCTCTAGCCAATTTTGCAACTGTTGTGTCCAACCCATATTTATAAGCATCATTATACAGGCACTTTGCGAAAAGACCCAAGCTCCCATGCTGGATGGGAGGATAAATTGTAAAAGCCTAGAATATAACATGTATTTTTTATTTATAAAATGAACGTAAGTAACATTAACAACCGGTACATACAAGTTTTATTCATTTAACTGGCCTATACAGAAGCAATGTGTTTTGCGGAGCGGTGGCCTAGAGGTAGGGCGCCTGTTTCGTGATTGAGAGGTCCCGGGTTCAACCCCGTCTGGACCACTGGTTGATTTCTCTGAGCAAGAATAACCCACTTGCTCCATCCTACCACGGTGTAAATTGGTACCTGTGAGCACAGTGTCTATTCATGGGCACTGCAGATCGATGTTTGCTGCCACTACCACAGGAGAGAAATATTCTCCACAGGGAGACTCAAACGTAGGGTTCCTAGATTGTAGTAGAGCAAATACATTTCAAACAATCATTAATTATGTATACTGCACACATTTGTGCAGACTTTGGAAGTTGCTTGAAACATTAACAAAATAGTTTTATATTTGAGCCCTGTGAGTGTTACGGCCACCAGTCGCGGGTTGCGATGTCATTACTAGTATCATAATTGCGCAAACATGAACAAAACGGGTCCGTCGTAATAAGCTCGGTACTCTTCTGCAAATGTTACAATGGAGATATGGAAGGTTACTTAATGTTGTATACATGTACATGTATGTTGGTTGTAACATCGGAAACCACAACCCTAACACGAGGACCGCCAGCAGTCAGCTCAGTGAACAAGCCAGTCAACTTCCGGTTATCGCAATTAGTCATACATGTACATGTTGAATTCAACATTCACACAAGAGTGTCAGTTGAACGATTTGAAAAACTGTGGTATATTGTGCCTACTTACAGAACTTTACCAAGACAATATCTACAACGTTTTATCCGATCATGCCGATATACACTTAGCGGCACTTATATATTTCAGTTTTCTTTACAAGTCCTCAATGAATTGTGATGCAATTTGGCATACTTGAACTTCAATATTTGACACAGGTTCTGGTGAATTTTCTGCTCGATTCGACAATAGACTATTGCACGATACCTCTGCAACTGACTGCATGAATACTTATATTGAAAGTCGCATTTTTATCACTCAATATCGGCCATCTGATTGTTATGTATGCGTGTAGATGCCCCTGTGATGTGGTTGTGCATATTTACATTTTATTCGCTCATGTTTTTATTAGTTATTAACAATATTTACCAAATTGCTAGAAAACGAAAAGTGTTGGTTTTGCAGCAAAATATAGTGTTTTCCATACCCACATGATAGCGTGTCTGTTGAGAAAATACGATTCTTGCGAGTAACGCAGGTTACGCTCAACTTGAACTAACTAATTATTATATCAAACTAAATAAATTCAACTCTACTGCGTACTATAACATTCGTTTTTCAGAAGTCTGAAGAAATGTGAATTTTACCATTCAAGTAGCATTATTTGAGGTTAAACGTTTATTTTGAGCGCATCGGTTTTATATTCAGATTCTGAGCTGATTGAGGCGGTCTAAGCTTACCAACTGCTATTTGGTTACCTAGGAAATTGAGACGTAGATGAAATTTATGAATACTTTTATTGTGCACACTCATTACATAACACTTGAAGCTACGAAGAAATAAAATATTGAAAATACTCAATTGACCCCTTATAAAAACGCTGTTTAATTTTGTGACTTTGTATTTGAGAATGACGTAAAATACGCTTTTACTACGCATTTTCATACACACCAATTTCTGAATTAGTACGGGAAGCAATAGGCACATGCCTTAAACTACAACTGGTTAAAATTTGATAAAGTTATCTCAAACGGTTTTCGAGATATAAAGAGTAATCAAGTGGCAGCGTTAGAAATGCCACCGAGTGTAGACAAGTGTAAAGACAGTGCATTATACAGTTGAGAATCAACTAAACAACTATTTTTTTTTTAAATAAAAAAGCAGGGGTCACCAGACTTTTTTGAGCACCACAGACAACTAAATATTGTCCCTGAGGTATTGGTTCGGAGAAAAAATGTCCAACATTTCCTCGACAGTGTGGGGGAAGCGGGTATAGCCTAAGAGCTGAGGGCGATTTATTCAAAATTTGAGCCCATCGATTAAACTTTCACCACAGTTGGTCATATGACCGAACATTAAGAAAATCCATTTCTTACAAATTTTCTCTTTCACAACCGCTCTGCATCCAAGATGGCATCCAAGATGGCCGCCGTTTTTCTGCGAAAATGATTCTGTGTTATTATACGGACCCGTACTGTACAGTTTTTGACAAATATGTTCTAAAATGTACTTTTAAGCTGGAAAACGGAACAAACTGATGTTTAAAACTGTTTTTTAACGATTTTTTGTCATTTCGGAAAAAATTCAGGCACATTTATGGTCAAAATATAGCGTTTTTAGTGCATTTTTCTTCTTTTTGTCCTGTCAACTATTTAAAAGTGCATTTTTCAGTACACAAAATATGTCTAAATGGTTTTATTCTTTAGATAATTATATGCTTAGGAAAATGAATGTCTAAAATGCACAACTTTGTGTACCTTTATGCTCTCAGCCGTGCATAAAGTGGGTGGGGTAAATCTACACCTGAAGTGAAAACAATGAAGATATTTGCAAACACTAATTCTTTTATCTTCTTGATAATTTTTGATACTATGGTGCCTATTGATTGTCATGTTTGCATTTAATTTGGTATTTTTTCGCATTTTTTGTGGACAATGTGTCGTTTTTCGTAGTGGGTGGGGTAAAATTTCTCAATTATAAGCAAAATCTAAATATTGCTTTTAGTCAAAAAGCGGAGGGCCGTTTATTTACAATCCTTGTCCAAATCTACAATTGGCATGAATAGAAAGCAGATACTGCCCATTTTACAAAAATCCATTTCTTAAAAAAAATCTGCTTTCACAACGCTGAGAAATCCAAGATGGCGTCCAAGATGGCTGCCATTTTTTACAATTTCACCTTTGTGACATACTACACATAATATAAGTACCAATCATGTCTTATATCATATAAAAGGTGTTGTTTTGATAGGAAACATGTTGAAATAAACATATCAACCTTAAATCATGATGTTTTTGTATTAAATATTTAAAAATTATGCTTTTATGACGAAAAAAGACCAAAAATCGGTAAAATGTGACATATTGTGAACTATACTCAATATTCTTGTTGTAATTTTGGCCAAATGATTATTCCAAAAAGTTTCACTGATAATGATATAGATCATACAATATTAATTTTACTTTACTGTGGTTTGATGGTGAGATTATAAGCATAATTTGTATTAAAGTGGGTGGGGTAATAATTTAACCCCAATAATTAAATTTCGTTTTTCATTCAAAAAGTATCATTTTTATTAGGAAATTTTATTGATGTAATCCTTTTAATTAACTCTTGACCATTGATATGTTGCACCTGGAAATCCAAGATGACCACCAAAATTGGTATTTCTATATTCAAAAGTTAAATTGTGTTTAAATAATGTCAGATTATGCTATTGTTTTCTCTATTTATAATACCCTACCATGTCTAGAAAATCTATGAAAGGCTGTATTGAGGTATCTCACCACTGTTTGTGTTGTATACATATTTTCGGCTTGATGAAGTACAACTGCTGTTACTGGGTTCAGTATTTCAGTCTCTATGAGGTACATTCGTTTCCTGGAAAACTGCCCTTTTCAGGCTATCTAAGATCCGGATAAAGCCACACTCAGGTATTCCTGGGTTTCTGGTGGTACATACCACTACTAGGTACTGTCATATCTCTCCAAGGTACCTTCCGCTACCAGACAAGTCAATTTCTGCTCTCTACTCTAGGCTCCTAACAAAGCTTTTGAGGTTCATACAGCAGCCCGATACAGCCTTTTCTGTCCCTACAAGGTTACTTACTTCCAACAAATTAAATGTCAAAGCAATTATTACTGCTGACACTGCTGAATAAAACCTACTGATGAAACTTACACTGCCTAATACCCCTGCCTTAAACATTTACATGCTTGTTTTGTATTTCTGGCTCTATTGCATATAATGTACCTTACACTTTTGAGTTATGTATTTTCTGGTTTAAAAGAGTACATAATACTGTCTAGTACACCAATACATAGTATTATGCATGTAACTGGCTTTCTGTGGTATAGTAAATACATTTTGTACTGCCAAGTACAGTAAGATCATGCTCTATGTGGTACCTACACACCCAGATAGAGCACTTTCAGGCTTGCTGTGGTACATACCACAGTTGGATACAGCCTTTATGACTTACTGAGGTACCAACCAATGCCGGTTACATCCAATGTTTGGCGTCCTGCGGTACCTACCACAGCTGTGCAAAGTCAATGTTGCTTTCTTAAGTACTAAGTTCTGGTAACAACTAGATACAGCCATGTCCAGGTTTTGCATGTACTAGTACCTACCTCAACCAGATACAACAATGTCTGGGTTACTGAGGTGCATGTACTTACCAAAGCCAGATACATCCATTTACAAATGTATATCTATCTCAGGTTCTTCCCTCATCATTTCTGGGTTTCTGAGATACATACTTCAGCCAGATACAGCCATAAATTGTTTGCTCTCAGCGGTACTATCACAGCAAGATACATCCATTTCTGTGTGTCTGTGGTACATATCACAGCCAGGTACAGCCATATGTGTGTGTCTGAGGTACATATTACAGCCCGATATTGCCATTTTTGCGTGTCTGTGGTACCTATCACAGCCAGGTACAGCCATTTATTGGTGTCTGAGGTACCTATTACAGCCAAATACAGTCATTTCTAGGTGTCTGAGGTACCTATCACAGCCAGGTACAGCCATTTATTGGTGTCTGAGGTACCTATTACAGCCAAATACAGTCATTTCTAGGTGTCTGAGGTACCTATCACAGCCAAATACAGGCATATCTAGGTGTCTATGGTACCTATCACAGCCAAATACAGTCATATCTAGGTGTCTGTGGTACCTATCACAGCCAAATACAGTCATTTCTATGTGTCTGAATTACATATTACAGCCAAATACTGCCATTCCCGGGCATCTGAGGTACCTATCACAGGCAGAGACAACTATTTCTAGGTGTCTGTGGTACCTATCATAGCCAAGTACAGTCATTTCTGGGTGTCTCAGGTACCTATTACAGCCAGATATTGCCGTTTATGGGTGTCGGAGGTACCTATCACAGCCAGGTGCAGCCATTTCTAGGTGTCTGAGGTACCTATCACAGCCAAATACAGTCATTTCTAGGTATCGAAGGTACATATTACAGCCATATACTACCATTTCCGGGCATCTGAGGTACCTATCACAGCCAGAGACGGCTATTTCTATGTGTCTGTGGTACCTATCACAGCCAGGTACAGCCATTTCTGGTGTCTGAGGTACCTATTACAGCCAGATATTGCCGTTTATGGGTGTCGGAGGTACCTATCACAGCCAGGTACAGCCATTTCTGGGTGTCTGAGGTTCCTATCACAGCCAGATATTACCATTTCTGCGTGTCTGTGGTACCTTTTACAATTAAATATTGACATTCTGACTTTCTGAGGTACCTTGGTACCACATCCCGATACAACAATTTCTGGGTTTCTGTGGTACCTGCCACATCCGAACACAGCCAGTTCTGGGTGTCTGAGGTACTTTTCCACAGCCATTTCTTACGTATACATGTATGTACTTACCACAGCCTGATACAGCCATTTTTGGGTGTCCGACGTACCTGCCCCAACCAGATAAGCAATTTCTGGATTTCTGACTCAGAGGTACCTTCTTCTGCGATGTGCATTCATTACTAGTTAAATGATGTACCTACCACTACCAGATGCAGTCTTTTCTTGCTATGCAGGGGTTTTAAGTAATACCTTATAATGCCAAATTAAGCCTTTTCGATTTCTAAGAAGTACCTTACTCTGCTCAAAACACTTATATCTAATTCCACCAGTTATCTGCCACTGCCGGATACAATCATAACTTCATCAATGACATTCGTTTCACTGCTTGATACAGCCAATTCATTTGTCGACTCTTGTAATATTCACCAAATCGATACATCGATAAGTACTAATTTATAAGTCAATTGAAATCCAAACCCATACGCTTCAATTGCTTTTCTCATCCAACCCATGCCTAATAACAAATACTTGAAAATGCGTATTTCAAAAAAATTCATGTAATGCTGACATAAAGTAAACTGTACTGCCAAACAACATGAGTATGTATATTAAAACTAAGTGCAGCCTTCGTATACTTGTACTTACATTTATTACATTTAAAGTACATGTATGCATGTTGTAACTTAATGTACGTGTTTGTGTGCTGTTGTTGAAACAAATCTGAAAATGAGCTATCTTTTAAACTCAGAATAATAGCAGGGATATAAAAGTTAGGTTTTGTATGCATCTTTATTGATACCATTGAAATCGGATGAAATATGACTAATGAATAGTAACAATTATTAATATGAAACGAATCAAGTACAATTACATCGTCGGATACCCACGGTACACATTACGTACAACTTCATTTGGTATATTTCATCGATGTATGAGTATTACGTAATGCAATCGAACGTGGGTATCCGACGATGGTACAATTAATGAAATAGGCATACATGTTGTTCAGTTCACAGAATTACCCCCATTCATTTATTAGTGACTATGCTTTCATATCGTATTAACATGTGCATTGGCACATTCAAATTTATTTAACGTTTGTAACTTTATTTATAAAACATACGGTCATACAAATAAGTTTTACTTAGCTAACTTGACCCTTCCACCATTTTGGAGGTCATATTGGATTCACAAGAGGAGGCACTTTCATGGTATGTGCATTTCTTCTGTACTTAATTGAAAGATAATAACTTTATCTAACTAAGAGTTATTACGTTCCTGATAAATATATGCTTTGAACGTTTATGACCCACGAAAACGTTGTACTCGACAGAAAAATCTCATGTAGCCAACATTGTTGTCATCGTCAGCAGTGATTTACACCCAATCTATATGGAAAAATCATTCTAACATACATTTATATTAAGTACATGTATAACTGAAACAAAACATGTATACATAATATACAATGTAATAATAGTATGTGAATATCAGTTAAAAAGGTTTCACCAATAAAAAGTCCTATTCAAAATGACATTTTTTTAATAAAAAACGAAAATTCATTTTTGGGGTCAAATTATTACCCCACCCACTTTACTACAAATTATGCTTATAATCTCACCATCACACCACAGGAAAGTAAAATTAATATTGTATGATCTATATCATTATCAGTGAAACTTTTTGGAATAATCATTTGGCCAAAATTACAACAAGAATATTGAACATAGTACACAACATGTCACATTTTACCGATTTTTTGTATTTTTTGTCATAAAAGCATAAAATTTAAATATTCAATACAAAAACATCATGATTTGAGGTTGATATGTTTATTTCAACATGTTTCCTATCAAAACAACACCTTTTATATGATATAAGACAGGATTGGTACTTATATTATGTGTATTATGTCACAAAGGTGAAATTGTAAAAAATGGCAGCCATCTTGATAATATCGATAACCATCATAATAAACATCAATAAGCATATGATTTTAGCTCACCTAACTTTTGTGATCAGTCTCCGTCCGTCGTCGTCCGTCGTCGTCCGTCGTCGTCTGTCGTCCGTCGTCCGTCAACAATTGGCTTGTGTACACTCTAGAGGCAACAGTTTTGATCCAATCCAGTTATTTAATGTACGTACACAAATGTAGTTCCATTGAAATTGATTGTCATGATCGAAACAAATTGTGTTGATAATTTTGGTAGTAGATCTGATATGTTTGTTCGTCATTCGGTCCTCGAAATAAACATCAAGAAGCTAAGTCGTTTGTTCATTCACAATTTACAGAGCCTACTACTGGATCTACGTTGTGACAGCGCGTAGTGATACGTATTCCAAATATGGTCATATTTAGTTTCTTACTTATTTATTTTAATTTGTAACTGATTATGCTTTGCATGTCATTAGGAATCTTATAAAATTAGAATTATGTAAACAATCGATCCTGTATGCGTTTTTACGAACGTATATACATTCGTGTCTGCTCTGATCACACGAGCGGCATTCGTGATATATGTTGAAGTATTCTTGTTCAACCCTGCTATTATATGTTATCTCAATATATTTTCCGTATTTTAATAACTCTATAAATTTATGCGTAGATCAAACTACATGCTTTATTTATAATTCAGTATAAAAAGTATTTGCATTTAAATATTTTCCGCCGTTTAATATCTTTACCATACTCTATATCTTTCACTGGGTACACCGTCTATTTTTAGAACCGGAAAAACCGTTACTCGGAACGGGTGTTTTACAGTTCGGACGAGGTAAATGTTCAATTTTCTATCTATCAACTTGTGATCCATAAACCTAACATAGCGCACGGTATGCCTTTATTGTTGCCACGTTCAGGTTGTCATCATTTTCTTTGAAAAGATTCCCCAATTAAACAAAATAGCCGGTACCAATTTTGTATTTGTTACTTGACACGTGTTTTTAAACGTGTTACTCGGGACGGATCCGTCTATAAATCTCTGTTTTCGCGGATGCAGTATGTCCCCAGCCAACGTAATGTTGATATTATATCAAATTATTGTATTTATGACAAGATGGGGCGGCATTATGGCATCTTTAGTGTTTCTGGAACAAAATCGTATATGTTTTGTGTTATTGTTACTTGGTACGGATGTTTTTGAGCGTTACTTGGGACGGCCTAATATCGAAATGTATGTTAATCGGCACGTAATTCATATCTGTTGGACACCCGTAGCTATTATAACACCCATTGTCTACTTATTGAGTGGCTTCTAGAATGTTCCTTACAGATACAAATTTCCAAAAACAACCAAACTAAGACAAATTCTATATTTATCATACACATGGACATAAATCACATACAGGGTGTCTCAAAATACATGTCCGCTTGTTGAAGGGTCATAACTTTGCCAATTGAGTTAGTAAATTGATAAACATAGTATCATATGAAAGCTAAATTAAAAAATTGTGGGGTGAATTATATCATGTGTCAATACTCTAACAGTTGATGACGTCATACACGTTATACTGACGTCATTAGCAACGGACGTTCTAAAATATCCAAAGAGGCAGATAACATAGTTTGTACGGTAACATGGGTACATTTTATATCATATGTGGGCATAGTTATAGTCAGTCGTACCTTACTATGCACACACTGGCTGAGAAACTGATCAGGGGTCATTAGAAAATGAAATCGGACATATTTAAGGGAGGAACACAATTTAAACACAATTAGGACTGGAAATTTAATATTCACACAGTTCTAGGCATATCATATTCATAAAAGATGCACACATCGCGTCGAATGAAACATACTGGATTGAATGTATAGCGATATGTCCAGTTTATCTCCAACAGTCCAAACATAGTCGTGTAATGTAACTTGAAAGCATAAAATAGTACTTAATAAAGTATCAATCAACAAAAACTGCCTTGGTAGGAGAATGACCCTTCTCGGAGAAAAAACACACTTATACCAAAAACACACTTTAAACCAACTTAAAGTGGGTTTTTTCTGCGTTTTTTGACAAAAGTATGCTAAAAGTGTGTTTTTTCTGTGTTTTTTTACTAATGTATGCTAAAAGTGTGTTTTTTCTGTGTTTTTTTAACAACAAGTGTGTTTTTTCTGTGTCTTTTATCATATAAGTTCGTTTAAAGTGCGTCTTTTCTTCTAAGAAGTGAGTTTAAATAAATGAAGTTGGTCTTTTACGAAAATAAGTTGGTTTTAAGTGCGTCTTTTCCTCTAAGAAGTAAGTTTATATAAATGAAGTGGGTCTTTTATGAAAATAAGTTGGTTTTAAGTGCGTCTTTTGTATAATGATATTTTTCACGAGAGTAGCTTCGCGTTAAAAAGACTCACTTAAAACACACTTTTTAAAGAAGTTGGTCTTTTATTTTGAAACGTTTTTCATGGAAAACAACATCTCAGATCGACACCTTATATTAGTTTTCAATGAAACCAGGGGTTTTATTGTACCATAAATATACATAGAACAGCCCCCGGTGTAATATATAACATATCTGGTCCACCTTCATTCGATAGTTCAATCTAACAGCGTCGTCAGATTTTTTCACACTGAACTGGATAAGAACATGACTATATATATATGATATAGTTGATAGTATGCATGTTAAATAAAAAAAACTATAAACTTTATTGTAACATAATCATAGAGAAGTTCCTTCCAAATCTCACAATAAGCGTTAGCAATGCAGCATAAGTCAATGTCATGATGGGTATTATGTCCACCCTGAAATTTATTGGGTGGGGATTTTGTCCACCCTGTAAAAATCATGGACGGGATTATGTCCTGTCCACCCTGTCAAAAATGAGGGAACGGTATTCTGTCCACCTGGGATTTTGTCCGGATTCCCATAAAAATACATACTAGTATTTTATAAGTTGTGACTGTTTTGTTGTTAAATAAATTGTAAGACATTTTTTCATAAATGTCAGGTTATTTCAAGGATCTGTAAAATAAATGACAAGTGATGATAAACATAAAGGATCAACATATCGGCGCTTAATATACTATATACATTCACCATATCGGCAAAGGATAACGCCAGTTTTCCGGAATTTCATAAACTTGGTGGTATAGTATAAGTTTACCCACGAACCATGTCCGTGGTTTACCATATAATATCTAGGAATGAGACAATATTATTGAGTGCTCCTGTCGATTGTATTTGACATCATTATTATACAACAAACTACACTGTTTTTAAACTGAATACATATTTGGTAATGATGAATGCAACAAATCTAACTGAATATAGAATTTCCTAGGGATTTAAATGCATATCAAGACTCGTATAATGTTTCGTCTGCTTATGGTGAGTCCGATTGTCTTGACAAAATTTAGCAGTGGGTTTTTGTCCCTATCTCGACTGTTCTTGGTTCGATAATATATATAACACGGAATTTTCATCAGTGATTTACACATTCCAATCTGTATGTCACGTGGGACTATAGATAACACTAAGATAATAGTTCACAGTAAGTGGTCCAGTTTTAATTAACGGTGCTTATAGATAAGGAGGGTCGATTACAAGTTTTGACCACGTGACATGTATAATATACATGATACTGTATGATTAGAGACACGTGACCAATTATGTCATATGTATTTTATATGACACGTGGCAATACAGAGAAATTCAGGGTAGTTTCACAGCGGGCAGTCTTGTAAAGATGGACGGTTGATTTATATTTATAAACTATATGAAATTTTAAAAAATCTCGATAAAATATTGTACAGTTTCACCGTACGAAAAAAATCTGTCTAATCTTTGTTATGCACTAGTCTTACAAAGGTTACATATGTTTTTTTCTCAATGATATGGATTCATTATGAGCATGCACAATAATGACTGTCGCGTTAGATTTTAAATTTGATGAGAAGTGTTTTTAATAAAATACGAATTTGATTTACTGGTAGTGTCATTCCATTTCTTGATAGCTACAGTAATTATTCATATACTTATCTTATCTAATCTTATCTTATACTTGACATTTTGGATCTCAAATTGGTAGTAATTTACTGATTACATAGATCTGTGCGTTCCGTCTTGATTTATATTATTTATGCCACAGATATATATTAGCACAGATATATATTAGATTGTAAAGATGTAGACCAACTACACGCATATCTGTTTTTATGCATGTCTACTGTATATTATATGGTTATAATTTATAAAAATAAACTTTGAATAATAAAAATCGTAAGAGAAAAACAATGCCTGTAACAATCGTGGAGATTCACTTGAAACATTATGCTATTAACCACTGAATAATAAACAAACGATCGAACTACTATACTGCAGTAATTATATATTTTGAATTCATCCAAGATGTGTCCGGTTTTTGCGGGGTTTTATACCGTTCGTCGAGACGTACACGATTACTTCCCCTTGTAGGTGGCGCTTGCTAGCGTGGAAAATTCGAAAAAATACAAAACCAGAAAAATGTTACATTAAAGGTAATAATCGATTTATGATGCAATTTTTACTAAGCTATGTATTATTTTATAACAAACAAACAGCAGCACTAGTGTTCTACACTCTCAAAATCTGAACAGGCCTGTGATTGATCATTCTTGCACCATCGATTTCATTGACATTTTCAATTTGTTTGCATGTTTTGTCAGGACTGGATGAATACAAAAAAATGAAATAATGGTTTCCTTTTAGTTGGAACTAGTTAGGCAATTGACGATTTTGCAAGGTTGTGGTTGATTAAAGTACAAGGGTCCCCTCCTGCAAAATACTGGTCAGTCAATATTTTGTCCAGGCCGGGGTGGGGGGTTGATTTCAGACATTTTTTAGTTATTTGAAGCGGCTTTAAATTCCCAGGCTGGAGACTACGCATCATTGCTAACTGTCTAAATCGAGAATGGGACACAAAGTTGTTCCTGGGTCTAAGAACCATGCCAATTTCCGCCAAAGTCAATTCTATTTCAATATTTGTTGGGTGGCATGGTGGTCGAGTGGTAAGACCGTAAGACACTTGATTCCTGACCGAGAGGTACCGGGATTGATTCTCGGCCATGACACTTGGTCATTTCAGAAACGCTATTTAGTGTTTCCCACCCATCTTGAGATGATCTTGGTTGGAAACCCAGGGCTAGTCTCGCGTGTATCGGTGCTTTACACTGGGCATGTTAAAGATCGAACCAAGGAATCTATTCGAAACCAGCTAGGGTATCGCACCCGTATTCCTTGTATCTCACTTCTCTCTTTAACATTTGCAAAAATGCCCCTGAATGGGCCCTGCTAATTGAATGGAAGAAAAAAAGAAAGGGCTTCCAATCTAACTCCCCAGGTAGAAATTTTCCGCCTGACTTATTCACCCTGTATGCCCCGGGCTGGCGGGCACCAAATTGACTCAAGCTGCTCGACACTAACACTGGTCTGTGGCGCCAGTGAAAATCCAGAAGGACCAGTGAAAATATTGAAGGACCAGTAACTTTTATTTATAAATTTTACGTTTCTTTGCTGGGGGTGACCAAAAATAGTGTCTAGCCCTGATGCAAAGTTCACTGTAAATGTATAGTCAAGTGGGTAAAATGTACAGTACTACTAATCGGGTTCCCATTTTGGTCAGGGCACTTGGTCCCTTTCTGAAACGCTGCTTATGCACCAGTCCGTTGCATCCTTGGCCCCTACCCTCTAGGATGGGCCAGGAAAAGAATCCCAACATTTCCTCGGCAGTGCGGGGGGGAAGTTGGAAGGTAAAAACATTGCCGTTTTCTAGGCCATCCGCGGATGCAACTCACTTTTGCATTAGTCTTTCCCGTCTATCTTCAGATGATCTGATTAGAAACCCAGTGTTAATCTTAATAATCTTAAGTGTATCAGTGTTTTAGACCTGTCATGTTAAAGAACCAAGGAATCTATTCTTAACGAGCTCAAAGGGTTGCACACACTGATTCCTTGCAAGTTGTATCTCACCACTTTGTCCAGACTCCGGTCCACTTGTCTCTAATGCACCAGTCAGTTAGGTTGGCACTATATGACACCCAATAAAAGGCGATTCCTAACCCTAACCCTTAACTGATCGGAACGCTAACCCCTAACCCTGGGGTAGCCAAATACCGGGTGTCATATAGTTTTAATCAGTCAGTTACATTCAGTTCACAGCCCCCCCCCATTCCTGGGGATTGGCCAGGAAGTTTTACTTCTCAGTTCCGTGTTGTCATAACGGTTTAAACCCCAATCCTTCCAAGACCCTGGGGGACAGCTGATAGTAAAATCTCAAGTATTTCCCAAGCCCCTGATAACTAAATATTGTCCCAGTGATTTAATTATTAATTTGGAGAGCAAATACAAACATTTCGGATTCCCTGGCAGTGCGGGGGAATCTTGAAAGTATAAACACGGCTGTTTCCCTGGCTATCCTCTACCCGTCCCGATTGTTTGGCGGACTGTATTGAGAATCCAATCGAGACAAACTTATTGGGTTGAATCGAATTTCAGTGAGACTTTGCATCTCCAGGCAATCTATAAATTAATTTAACACGAAAAACCTGTGTAAAAGCTATTAAAGCATACTCAACATCAGTTTGTTAGTATGCATATTTATGACCTTTTCACTGGAAATTTCGTTTTAATATGCTTCATGGTTAGAAATACCAGTCCTGAGGGGAGTTGGGAGTGCCATAAACAGAAATGTGCGGGATGTTATATTATGTCACATGACAGCTTGGTGCACATACTTCCGTTATGAGTTATAAGTTGAGCAATGGAATATATATATGCATTTATTGTATACATGTGTTAATTTAAAAATACTAGAGGCCAATTGTGTTTTTAAACTGTTATTAAAGCTTTAGTATTCAATAATATTATTTATGCTCACAACATAAAATTAGTTCACAAAATTAATTTTACTGATACATGTTTATAATGTTTACATTCAGGTACCATGGTTAATGTGATAGACTTACTGAATGTAATTGTCAACAGATGAGAACACTCAGCATCACTTGACTGCATTTAAAAGAATTAATGAAGCGAATATATATGGTCCACCTAATGGTTGAGAGGAACATAACAACAAAGGAAAAGATCATGACATGTTTTCATTTGAAGATATGTACAGAAATTCAATGTTGATAAACTGACCCGGACAAAATTACATGCTTGTCAAGCAGTCACAATGTGGCTCAGTATTAAGGTTGGTGCTTACTTCTTTCTCTGTACTGCATAAATATTGCAATTTTGCAGGGTTGGCAAAGTATTGACCGTCTGGTTTTTCCTGTCCTGGAAAACCCGGTTTTTCCCAGGCTTCCCAGTAATTCCCGCCGGGCTGGGTTTTACGCTTAAAACCCAGGTTTTTGCCATCATTATAATGGGCTCTATAAATGGCAAACTTTACATCCAGATATCAGTTACTATTTGAGCCAAGTTTGCCTATTGCAGAAGCATTGTATACAGTAATGTTAAGGTACTTCGCGCTGTTGGTCTAGAGAGAATAAAATAACCGAATCTTAATGAAACTTTGACAGATTGTACCTTAAGTGACTGCGCGTCTTATAACGTAGGTTTTGAAACACTATGACGTCTGTAACCTAGCAACAAAATGACGTCAAAACGCCATCTAGCGGTACGGTGTACGCGAAGCCTGTCTGAACAAACTCCTGAGTAACTTTGCACTCATGTATCAGAAAATCAAAATTCAAAATGTATAGTTGAGATAGTGAATTAGGCTCCCGACTGATATGTGGCGTTAATTTGAATAATACTGCGTACACACAGCGTTGGTAAAATATCGACGTCGCAACGTCAAAATTACGACGATTTCGACGTTAAATTTTGACTAGAAATCTAAATAAATAAATAAATGGGAAGATATACCTATTTCAAAAAATCACATCGTAACCAGACATATTTGGTCTACAGTTTAAGCGAAATATTTTTATAAAAGTTCGAGCTCGTTTTTTCAGTAACGGCGCAATTAGCATGCTAATGTACGGTCAATATCACAGCGCTATAACGTTGACGTCTCGGTGCTGTATTGTTTGCCACTAAATATTTGAAATTAATGTTTGTATAGTTTGCCCTGGATAATTTCATGTTTATAAACATTGAACAGTTTTTTATCCTACAAATGTAAAATCTGTAAATTTTGTAGTAAAATAACAAATAATTCATGCACACATGAGTAATCCCCCTCTTGGACTATACCAAATGTTACCGCCTTTCACATTATCATGGGCGCACCATAGTATAGATGTACAGCGACCTACGAAATTTGACTCTTGGACGAGTTTATTAGCCAGGGCTGAATAGGTATTCGGGATACCTTTACAGTAGAATATTCGTTAAAATAAATAGCTAATGTTTTACGTATCAGTTGGCTGTCCGGTGCAGTGTTTATAGTACATCGCTTTTAATCGACACTTTTCGACTTCGAACCCACTAACGAACAAGTTTTTTTTATTTACTAAACTAAGTACAGTGGATTATGTTAGATGCTATATGCTATGTTTTATAGGATTATACTATTTTTCTATCCACTTTTGATTTCAATTATTATATTTTCATTTTTAGAATTGTTTGTATATATCATATAATGTGTCAGATTCAGTGTAAGTATCAATCGAGTATAGTGCGCCCATGATTTAATGAAACGCTGGAAAAATTGGAATAATCCGCATAGGTGGTTCAACCTAATGTGCACGATTAACCCGTGTTCTTTTAGTATACAATTGACCGTGTGGGTTTATTTACATGTTAGAAATCAATTTCGCAACGACAGACCAATCCGGTCAATGTTTGTAAACATCACGTTATCCTGGGCCCACTATATTACGTTACAACTTTGAGACAATCTTTTGTACAGTCGATATCATAGCTCCTGTCAGTATGACAAACCTCTCCCACACCCTAGCAAGCGAAACTTCAGTTCTGGTTCCTTTTCCTCCACACAAAGCTGATGTACGTTCCTGGTTAGATCACTCGCGTTGTCCCTTTATCTGTGCACCAGCTTAGCCATATTTCTTTTGTCATTTTACACACTAAAATACGTACCTCATTTATATACTTTTTGTGTAATTGAACAAGCATGAAAATGCGTGCTGAGCGAAATTTAAAAACAAGTTTTATCAGAATGGGATTCGAACGCATTTGTTCAATCTATAGTATTCATAGTAGTTTAGCCGACTGCGCCATGCGCACTACATGGTGTGTCTATTCTAAATGAAGTATATAAAAATAACGCTACTTAGACGCAAAACCTCGATAAATTATATTTCAACTAGAACCACAGCGTATAAATCAAAATCTCTGTATGACTTATTGGGATATTATGATATTTTAAATCGTATGACTTGTTGTGATTGAACGCACATGTAATTATCTTTAAAGCGGAAATGCGTAATTTACGTCACTTGGGTCAATATGCGCGTTAGTAAGGACAGCAAGCAATCGACCAAACACTGGGGATCGTGTGAAGACTGTCTTGAGAACCTCATATCCCCTTCTAGGCGCTCTAGGAGCTTCTATTGCTCTCATAAATATGATACCATGTCCCATTTATACTTCCATATCGCAGCGAAAAGGACGAATAAAAGTGAATAAATCAGCCTATAGATGTGGAATTGATGTCATTTCGTCATGGTATTAATAAAAAAGGTTAAGATTTGTTTAAAACTACTTTTTGTTGGGATCATAGTTTCAAACATCTCGTTTTTCGTGAAAAATCGCGCACATTTTGCGTGATTTCTCTCTGAATAATACACGTTGTTGCTCAGAATTTATGTACTGAAACCTTTATTAACCGCGAATAAATGTGTCCATTTTGTTTTGTTCGAACCCTGCAAAAAGAATTTTAAAACAAGCAATACTTATTTCCGCGAATTGAGAGCTCATAAACACAGACAGCTGACTACGTAGTGCCGTCTGATTTCCACATACAGAGAGGTGTGATTACCACTGGTCGTAATTTTGGAGTTCAATTCAATTGGTCACATTACGGAATAGCGGGGTGGTCGTAATTTCGGGATTAACGACCATTAGACAAAGAAGGAAAAATTCCGTTCTTTCAAAAAATGTCCGTATTAGTGGGGTGGTCGTAATTTCAGGGTGGTCATAAGGTGTTCTACTGTAACGGGTTGAACGGTGTTTTCAACTACTTGTAAGAATTTGGTCGAGCACCAGTTAACAACAGCTAAAGATAGATCAAAATTGGTATTTGTTTAGTGTTCGTACATAGATGAGATCTTCTTTAGGCTGTATAATATATTTATATAAAGTGCACGATCGCTATAATCAAGAAAAAAACTCACCATTAGCGGACGAAATCGCAAATGTTCTTTATTTCAAATCATTTGACCACGTGATTCTACACACTGATTCTAATACCTACTGTCTAGAAGGCAGGTGCCACTATTGAAGAGTGGGAATTTACCAAAGCGAAGTTAGTCTCCGTACTTTTTAATTCAAAAAGGAAATCGCGCGTTTATTTGACACAAAAATGGTGGACTTTGAGTGACATATAAAGACACATATTTAAAGTTTATATATCTTCATTATCCAAAAAACTGTCCATTAAATGTATTAAATAATCGCTCAAAGATTTCGTCAATTGATACGAGTAAGAGCATAATTATAATTTAGAGCGCGGTACAACAATAAAAATACCAACAATGCCTGTTAAAAATGGAATGATATATAACGATAATGTTAACTACGCTTGAGCGTCAACGTTATTTAGTCACGAGGTAGGTATTACACATGCCCCGTTACTGAAAAAACGAGTTCGAACTTTTATAAAAATATTTCGCTTAACCTGTAGACCAAATATGTCTGGTTACGATGTGATTTTTTGAAATAGGTATATCTCCCTGTTTATTTATTTATTTAGATTTCTAGTCAAAATTTAACGTCGAAATCGTCGTAATTTTGACGTTGCGACGTCGATATTTTACCAACGCTGTGTGTACGCAGTATTATTCAAATTAACGCCACATATCAGTCGGGAGCCTAATTCACTATCTCAACTATGCATTTTGAATTTTGATTTTCTGATACATGAGTGCAAAGTTACTCAGGAGTTTGTTCAGACAGGCTTCGCGTACACCGTACCGCTAGATGGCGTTTTGACGTCATTTTGTTGCTAGGTTACAGACGTCATAGTGTTTCAAAACCTACGTTATAAGACGCGCAGTCACTTAAGGTACAATCTGTCAAAGTTTCATTAAGATTCGGTTTTTTTTATTCTCTCTAGACCAACAGCGCGAAGTACCTTAATACTGTTTGCTACTGCTGTACGTGTTAATGCCACTCTATTGCTTTTGCAAGTGAATAATATACAATTGTTATACTATTACAATGGTTATAATTTATCGCTAAGTTTTGACTACCACAGTTTTACTACATGAATTTGATTGTATTAAATCACTGAAAATGCAGTACATGCCTGCTAAGTTAGGGTTCCCACGGTCAGGGAAAAGTCAGGGGGGGATTTTTCAAGGTCAGGGAAAAGTCAGGGAATTTTGAAATTAGTCAGGGAAATTTGGAAATTAAGCAAAAGTCAGGGAATTCTTCATTTAAGATCTCATTCAGTGTCATTTCATATGACGAAAATACCTAAAACTAAGAAAAAATCCTTGCTCGCTATGCTTGCTTGGAATAATCTTAAATTAATTATATATTATTACTTTGTGTTAAACAACAGCACTAAAAGTGCTACCTGAAACATTTTGGTTTCATATAAAGCAAATATAACCTCCTTTACACTGTTTCTATTGTGCTATTTTGCTCTAACAAAAAGGCCAGATCGCTAAAAAGTCATCTGTCTGGTCAGGGGATTTTGTCTAAGAATATTTTTGGGAACCCTGTAAGTCCAAGACATAAACTTGTACATTCTACCATATATCATTCATTGAATTTAAAACATTTCAATTATTGTTCAATGTTAATTATTTTTATATATTGTACTTGTATATAGTATGTAATATGTCCTCATGAGATAAATTCCTGGTTAATTTGAGCACTTTGTACAAAATCGCAAAATTAATTTGTCACATAAAAGATGCAAAGTAGTAGTTATACAATTTAATAATTATTTCCTCTTTTGCTTACAGTACATCATTCAAGCTTAGAAACACCACCGTAAAATGACTTGAGAGCTGTTACACACCTGGCAACATGTTCTCTGTTCCATGAAATGTGAATCAAACAATAATGCAAATAAAAAAGTGTGATCAAGACACCGTTCTGCAGAAAGAAGGCAAAGAACAGCTATTATTGGTAATTTGCTGTCTTATTTATGATTTTACTTGCTGCTGCACAGCACACAAGTTGTAATATCATCATTAGCTCCACTTTTCGAGGATAAAAAGAGCTGTTGTCATAGCCTGATCGTCTACGTTGGTTAAGTTGATTGTTAGTAAATGTTAAGCTCAATTTTCTGGAAACTACTGTACGAGAGGTATCGACTTGAAACTTAACATGTGCATGTACCTCCATGCCATCTAAAACCTCTACCTAATTTTAGGTCAAGGTCGCCATGAAGGTCACCATGACCTTAGGTTAAGTTAATTGTTACGGTCAATTTCTTTGAAACTACAAAAGGTATCAACTTGAAATTTCACATGTGCATGTCCTCAATGGCATCAATGCCATCTACAACCCATGCCTATTTTAGGTCACTAGGTCAAGGTCACTGTGGTCTATGGTTATTTATGGTGAAGTTCAATGTTTGGAAAACTGCGAGAAGTATCAACTTGTATCTTCACATGTGCATGAACCTCATTGCAATCTACAACCTCCACCTACTTTTGAGTCAAAGGTCAAGGTCACTATGCCCTTTGGTTAAGTCAATTTATGAAAAACTAAAAGAGATATAAACTCGAAACTTGACATGTACATGTACCTCGATGCCACCCGCAACCTCTACCTATTTTCAGGTTAAAGGTCACCATGGCCTTTTTAATTCAAAATTTAACCTTGGTGAGGGACACCAACTTTTAAAAGTCCGGTTCCCTCTGGGATGCCAGTTAAAAAAGTTAGTGTCAAGGCCTGAGGATGTAAACCACATACTTAAATTTACTATCAAATTGGATTAAAGTCGAGCATTCAGTACTCATTGGTGGTTACTTACACTAGGTGCTCTTGTTTGGTTTTGGTTCTTGTCTGCACAATTTTGTTGGATCGATTTTAATGGGGCTGTTGACCTTGGTATATATATACTTTAATATAGTTTTGTTTGCACTATTTGTGGTAACTAATAGTTAGACTGCATTGAAACGTTGCGTGGCTAATCTGGGCAAAGGTAGTTATGTGGATACGCAATGATCAGATAAGTTTTGCTAATGAACTTCAAACAGAACTTAGCACTGCCAAATTTAGACGAATTTGAAGCATATGTTGTGACCCCTATATTGTTAACATGCATGACGTCATAAAAGCGATGTGACATCACTTCCATTTCTCATTGGTGTATAGACTTACATACAACAGTGAGTAAGATATGTTCTTAGTCGATGTTGGCAAAATTGTTGATTTTGTTTATTGGTTTGAAGGAATTCTTAATGTATGCATATTATATCATTGCAGATGAGGTGACCTACAATTCTGACCATGTTGTAATGTGGTGAAGCAACTAAAGATGAGGGTGGCACAGCTTTAGTTTGAGGTAATTGTTTGTACCTGTAAAAATGACAGAAAGTATTTTAATCTGTCATTTAAAGTGTATAGAGCTATATTCTAACAGTCATTCAATGTCAAAATAATTACTTGCATCGTTTTAAGTATGATATTAGACTACCTTAATTGCAAATTAAAACTTTGGACGGGTTCCGTGTACATTGATTCAATCGTCGAAAAATAGACGATTCTTATAGTTTCATAAGGTGTTCTAGGAACACTTTCGTATGAAAATGGACAGTTAGCATGTCCAATAAATCACACAGAGAGATTCTGTTAAAACTGAAGCGAAAAATAACCTAATGGATGTGTAAGCATAATTGTGTTTTAGTTTTTGAAACTTACTTGTAAAAAATATGTTCCTATATAGCTCTATACACTTTAAGCAATATTCATTTACAATGTAATTTCTTGACTGTATGAACTGCAATTATCATGATAATATGTAACTAGTTCAGTGAAGTAACATGTGTGCACAACACAATTTGGACTTTTGCACTTAAGGTATAAGAATAGATACTTTATGTAACTATTTAGTGTGCTATTAATAAGATTTTTTATTTTTCTAATTGTTATGTATCTTAGTCGTCCAAAGACTGGAATGGTTTATTTAAGATTTTCAATATTTATTGCCCAAAATTGACCTATCAATTTCAAATAAACATGCATTTCTGATAAGAACTTGAAAGGAAATAAATTCAGTGGATGAAATGCTGGTGAGTCAACATCTTTCCATCAGTCATGGATGTTTGTAATTCTGTATGTCTTTTTATAGGTCAGATTGCAGATGTTATATCCACCAAGTTTGGGATTCCACGCGTGGAGGTCGAGGCAAAGAAAATGATGCATCGATGATCAATTTAGTTTAAGTGGTTTTTTAAGGATTGTGTGTTTTTTTTGAAGTGCTTGATGTGAATAATGATTTTGTGATCTTACTTACATGTATCTGTGTGTATATATACTGAGTACATCTAGAAACGCAACACAGGTGTTACTGTCAACACTTTTTCAAACTTTGTATGATTGGCAACCAAACGGTATTAACTTGATGATATTTTATTTCATGAACAATGCAACTGTAACATTGTTTTCATATAGTGCTACCGATCCGATTAAACAGTTGTTGTGTGTATAGTGCGGCTAAAAAGTAACGGAACACAAATGTGTAAAATCATAATTTATTCAGAATCGTTGTTCTACGTGAATTGGTCAAATCTTGATTAATTATTGATTGATAACATACACATGACGTCCAACAAGTTGTGTAGCAGTGTATGAATCAGTTTTAAACTTTGCCTGGAGATGGTACATGCGGAGTTACTGGTCCTGTCGGAGAGTTGTTTCACATGGATGACCTTGACATGGGTGGTTGTAAATGGTGCCAAAGTGCTAGTACAGTGTCTCCAGATGAAACATTGTCGGTTCATGACAATTAAGCCAAAGTGAACTTCCCATTTGACATATCCGTCATAGGCACCCGAATGGCCTGATTTGGCATATGTTCGGACTATTCTGACATTTTTATTCCGAAGCCTAGAACTTTTCTTTTGTGATTTTCTTTCCATTGGCAAACCTTACCATTGATTCGAAGCAATTTAATTCAAATTTTATCATGCGTAAATGGCGCACGTGGAGTTCGTGCGTTTTGTGATTTTCTTGATGCACGAGAGTTACGTAACCCGATCGATAAAATTTGGACAATAGCCAAGTTTCTAGGTGATTATACAATATTATGACATAAAATTAAAAAATGTATGAACAATGGAAGTAAGAAAAAATCAAGGATGAAAACGTTGCGTTTCTAGATGTACTGAGCATATAAGTTATGTTTTGTTATTACTTTGTTTGATTTTTAATAGCTTCTTACAAGTATGGAGGTATTAACCTGAACATCATTATTTTATTATTATTTTGATATGTTAATTCTTTTTATGCCCCCGTATCGATAGATCGGGAGGCATATAGTGATTCACCTGTCCGTTCGTCCGTCCGTTCGTCCGTCCGGCCTGGTTAACCCAAATTGACCGTTTCTTCTAGCATCAATATGGCTTGCTACAAAGCTTTCAAACTTGCATTGATGTTGTTTATGACCACTCTCCACACGCCTGTATCACCTGACTCCATTTTGACCTTCACCTTGACCTAATTTTGGACTTAGACTTATTGAAAGGCCAAATTCTTGGTTAACCTAAATTGACCGTTTCTTCTAGCATTGATATGGCTTGCTACAAAGCTTTTAAACTTGCATGGATGTTGAATATGACCACTATCCAAACGCCTGTATCATCTGACTCCATTTTGACCTTCACCTTGGCCTAATTTTGGACTTGAGACTTATTGAAATGGCTCCCACAGGGGGCATAAGCGTTTATTGAACGCAGTCTTGTTATTCCAACTATAAGTTTTTTGTGGGGGGTTAAAGATTATGTGGTGGCTATCTCATATGTAGCCTCCCTTTCTAAAATTTGGAAATCAGGTTTATATTCCATGCAATTTTTTATATATGTATTGTTAACTATTACATTGTCTTTCATCTTGGGCTGATCTTAATAAATTGGGAGTTTCATTACATAGATTGTCATTCAGGTGACTATTTAGTAAAATAAGGTAGTGGGTTAAACAAAATGAAAATACCTAAGAATTCTCTCATTTTTAAGGTCAGTCCTGATATGCTTTATCTTAATACAGTACAACCTCTCCAGAGGGCACTGCTTTAGAGAGGTTTTACTGTAGTTAACTTTGAGTCAAATGTTGCTAATAATGATTTAAATTTGTATATTTATGGCAAAAAATGTACTATCTATTTATGTGATTTGTCTTTTTATCTGTATTTACACTTTCTTGTCTACAAATCCTAAGTTTTGGTTGGGTTTGACATGTATATATTATGTATTTTTGAATATCAATATGAAATCATTATTTTTTTCTAGTAAATAATTTATTTTATTGTTGTAGTTCTCTTATTGATTGATAAGTGAGTATAAATATATTTTTTATCCAGCTGAAACACCATTCAAACATGGATTGAACACATCTTACATTCTGTGAAAAAGCATACATTAAATTTGCTTTCAAAAGGTATACCATTTAATTTAATTCAAATAAAAGTGAGTTTAAGGCGTGTTTTTACTAGGTTTTTTCATGTTTAAATGCGGGTTTAAACTGTGAAAAACGCGCTTTTAATGCGCTTTTAACACACTTTAAATGTGCTTTTAACACGCTTTAAACTCACTTTTAGCTCGCTAAAATCACACTATAAACACACTTATTGAATTGAAAAACACACTTTTTACAGAAGCGAGTTTTTGTTGGTTAAAAGTGCGTTTTAAAAACCCGCTTAAAACACACTTTCTGGAAAAAAAATTCTTGAAAGAAGCGAGTTTTTAGACTCACAAAAAACACACTTTTAACACACTTCATAAAGAAGATGGCTGAAGCGGGTTTTTTAGACGCACAAAAAACACACTTTTAACTTACTTTCTTGAAAGAAGCGAGTTTTTAGACTCACAAAAAACACACTTTTAACACACTTCATAAAAAAGATGGCTGAAGCGAGTTTTTTAGACGCACAAAAAACACACTTATTGAGGAAAAACACACTTTTAACACGCTTGATAGAGAAGATGACTGAAGCGAGTTTTTTAGACACACAAAAAACACACTTTTAACTCGCTTCATAAAGAAGATGGCAGAAGCGAGTTTTTTAGACGCGCAAAAAACACACTTATTGAGAAAAAAACACACTTTTAACACACTTCAAGAAGAAGATGGCTGAAGCGTGTTTTTTAGACGCACAAAAAACGCGCTTCTTGAGAAAAAACACACTATAAACCCGCTTCATAAAAAAGCGAGTTTTTTTGACGCACAAAAAACACACTTATTAAGAAAAAACACACTTTGAGCCTATTTAAGTTGGTTAAAACTGCGTTTTTAGTGTGTTTTAAGCGTGTTTTTTCTGGTTTTAACCCAGAAAAAACCCAGTCGGTAAGCTAAAAGACGCACTTTTAGCACGGTGCGAATACCGCAGCGTTTAACACGCTTTAAACGCGGTTTTAAACCGCGTTTAACACGCTTCTTGGAGAAGGGGAATGTGGTTATGCTACTTTTATTGAAATCAGGAAAAAGTAACCAAAACATCCTAAATATTTATTTCTTCTAATATTATTTCAAAGTTAGATATACAGTTCAAGATATGTAACTACTTCGAAACACAAAATATGGATTTGTGGAGAATATAGAAACATCACATCTGACTCAAAGGTGTGTGAACGTCATTAAAATGGTCAAACGACGTCAAAAACAGGTTTTTACCGAATTGGGTTAGCTACTCAAAATGCATTCTATAAATTTTGTATGCATTGTTTTGGATAATTGTTTCGTAATTTCTACATTGATTTGAATGCCCTTTGATCATACATATAAATCAGATATGTAAAGCAATACATTATGGCGTGATATGTCCTCAACAAGCGGACATGTATTTTGAGACACCCTGTATATCTCGGCCATGGAGAGACACTGTTGAGATTTAATCCCGCTACTGAGGTCTCCTAGAACCCATTTGTTTACACCGACAAAGTCACCATCCACAAAGAGATTTAAGAGGTTAAACTTTCCTAAAGGTAAGCATGAAAAATATTTACGATGTTCTCGTTTCTTGAAAATTGAAAATGAATGTGAAAAGTGAAAAAGTACAGATAACACAGTTTACCTTTTCAGAAAAAATGAAGTCCTATCAGTAAGTCTTATTTGGAGAAGGAACGGATACTTTTCTTAAACAATTTTAATTACCTCTAAAGGATTAAAAAATCTTGTATGTGGAAAAATGATCCATATTTCTATAAGTATACATTTTGACATTTAGTGTTTATCCATGTATGTTATATGACAATAGTAGTGTTAATTTTAACCTAGACTTACGGAACGTGTCAATATCTTTTTGCAAGTTATGCTTTAATCTGGAATCTGCTTCACAGATTCTACTTGAGATGACTGTAACCTGTCAGTGATTGAGGGTCGTTCGTTTGATTCACTTACCCAGCAAACACATGACGTTGTATTAACGTTTTATCAATGTTGGAACCCAACGTTGGATCAACGTCTTCCTATAGTTGGGATTTGAAAGTTTTTTAGACGTTGGATTGCTGACGTCTATACAACGTCAGGAAACCAATCATAATGCAACCATAATCCAACGTTGTTCCAAACATAATCCAACCAAAATCCAATGTACGTTATTTTTACTCTGACTCTGGTATTTGTAAATTTTGCAAGAACGTTTTCTGCAGTATTGCATGAAAATCTTGGTACAACAAACACCACTCTATACTCTGCTTTGCGACCACTATACATACATAGTGTCCTTGCAGGAAGGAGCAGTTGATCAGCTTCTTGTTTATTCAAAGTATAATTTACAAGTTAGAAATTTACAAGCTATGTATCACATTTACATCTAAAGTTGATCCAACGTTGTACTGGCGTCGCGTGTTTGCTGGGTATCTACCACATGCTTTTTGAGACGGATGTAGAAAATTGTTTTAGTTTTGATTGAGCATGGAACAATTGTAAGGTAAACTATATATTTGTAAACCTTGCATACTGAAATAAAAACAATGAAAGACTAATTTGACATGTATGACATTTCCGTTTTAAATACAGATCGATGTTCCACCAAGAGGACTGTTTGAAGATGTTATGCAACTAGATAGACATATGCCAGTCAAACCACATGATAAAACACACGAGCAAGGTAAACACTGACACATGGTGTCCTTTTGTGTAACGTCTGTTTTCCTGACAAGACATATTGTTATTTAAAATATAAATGGTATACAAAAGACAGTTGTTATAATAAATCAAAATGTCACATTGAAAACATATCCCGTAACTATTTCAAATTTGGTCATTGGTTTAAAAAAACTTGTAATAATTAATCAGCAGACCTTTTCTCCAGGTGCATATATGTTACTGGTTCTACGCGTTAACTGTTCACTTGTACATAATGGAAGCTAGACATATTACTGTATTATTTTGATTCTCTATCAGCCTAGATGATGTGCTCCGCAATGTGTTGATCCTATGATATCATGATTAAAGGAAATTCCTATTTCAGATTTTGGACTTTCTCAAACTGATTTGAGCGATATTGGGGAACTGATACTTGACCCAACGCTTCCAGACTTTGATGATCTTTCAATGCCTTACTTTTAACACCACTCGCCATTTCAAAGCGTATACTATAACTTGTGGCATCTTAATCTAGGGTACATTATTGATATTATTCTCAAAACCAACATAAGCGTTTAAGGTCGGAGGTAGGTCTGGAGAGATCTTGAGAAAGCACTTAATTTTAACCTATGTTATTCATCTACGAATAAACACAATTCAATGAATGTTAAAATCAATGTAGCCTAAACATACCTATTTTCAAAATAAACCATGAATAATACATAATGTACCTAGTTTCATTAATTTTGAATACCTTGAATGATAGAGGAGTGATTATTTAGATTGCTTATCCAAGGGTGCTGCTATCTAAGGACTGTTGACTGTGTGTTCGAAACTCGTCATTCAGCACGCTACACTCTTTGCTCAGTTATTTCCGGAGAAAATAATGTCTCATTTCTGAATGGGTATGTTTTATTTAGATTCTGGTATCCACACTTCGAAGTGGTTGGTGGACGATGAATCAGAAATTGAGACGTGCTCTGCCGCGGACCGTGACGAAAACCTCCAGGAACTCATCAGACTAGCTGTCACCAATAGTTTTGGATGCTTTGCGACACTAAGGGCTTGATACAGTGATTGTAGACTTTTTTAGAGAATAAAAAACGGGAACCTTTCCTCTTGATAACATGGCATTCTTGATATGGACTGAAGTTGTAAATGGTATCGAAACGAAAATTCAAGTGCAATGAGATATAGCAACAGCACAAAACAATTTTGGAAATTAGGATTACAACTTTTTGGATCTAAATTTATTCGATTTATGACCGGCTTCAAAAACGAATCGGAAATAATATAATGAAATGCTAAAAGTGCACAGCTTCTTGTATTATAGTATTAAGTCACAGTGCCAAATTTAAAAGAAGGTTATCAAATGTTTAACTGGCATGTGCATTAATATATGTCCGGATAATATATTTGTCATAGAAAGACACTAATGGGATTAAATCTCAACAGTGTCTCTCCATGGCCGAGATATATGTGATTTATGTCCATGTGTAAGATAAATATAGAATTTGTCTTAGTTTGGTTGTTTTTGGAAAGTGTTTCTGTAAGGAACATTCTAGAAGCCACTCAATAAGTAGACAATGGGTGTTATAATAGCTACGGGTGTCCAACAGATATGAATTACGTGCCGATTAACATACATTTCGATATTAGGCCGTCCCAAGTAACGCTCTAAAAACATCCGTACCAAGTAACAATAACACAAAACATATACGATTGTGTTCCAGAAACACTAAAGATGCCGTAATGCCGCCCCATCTTGTCATAAATACAATAATTTGATATAATATCAACATTACGTTGGCTGGGGACATACTGCATCCGCGAAAACAGAGATTTATAGATGGATCCGTCCCGAGTAACACGTTTAAAAACACGTGTCAAGTAACAAATACAAAATTGGTACCGGCTATTTTGTTTAAATGGTGAATCTTTTCAAAGAAAATGATGACAACATGAACGTGGCAACAATAAAGGCATACCGTGCGCTATGTAAGGTTTATGGATCACAAGTTGATATATAGAAAATTGAATATTTACCTCGTCCGAACTGTAAAACACCCGTTCCGAGTAACGGTTTTTCCGGTTCTAAAAATAGACGGTGTACCCAGTGTCTTTACCATAACCAAAACTGATTACTCGATGGTCAATATACCAATACTTGTATAAACGCTTAATTGCACTCGATATAAAAAAACTTCCGTAATTCTAGACAGCCCTAGCTAGGACTCGCTAGGATTACGGGAGTTGATTACTTAATCTCCTTCATTCACGGCCCCTTCGGTTTATCTATATATCAGTGAATTTATGCTGACCCTTTCTACAGACAGTGCTAATAGTTATATCATTCTTTTCTGTAATTTATACCTGGGTCTTATATAATAACACTCGGTTTTTGTGTATACGGTTAGATCTACCTGCGTTAATTGCTAGTAGTTAATTGATTATTATTGGATCTAGTATTAATATTTTCGGATGAGTATACAGTAATATATTGTATTGTACTGGTTGCCAATATTCCACACTTCCGCGTTTAAAATTATATGACATTTGACATTATTTTTGACACTTTTCAGTTACATTGTATGCATTTCGAATTTATGATGCAAGATCAGTTTATGTAAATGGGCGTTTTATCTTGGAAGCAATTGCTATTGCATGCAAGCGATGTACACCCACGAGTAAATCTGGGTCCGACCTATATTTTACTGATCAATGTAACTTGATACCACTCGTGAAATCAACACATTAATGAGGTCCTGCAATAGGTTCCCCGAATTATATTGAATATCAGGCCCGGATCCAGAAATTTCTGAGTGGGGGGGCACGAGGTATGAACGGCATTCCGGGGGGGGGAGGGTAATTGCTTAATATGCGTGTGAAAATGCACAGGAAGGGGATACATTTGTATATGTGGGGGAATCCATAGTTACCTTTTTATGTTATCAGCGTCAACATGTACATTGTGAAATTGTATGTTCGTGCATATTAGTAAGTGTTGCGATATTGTATTTTATATAGCAGCTTTCATCCTTGACCATTGGAATATTATAACATAAGTAGGGGGGTCCGGGGGCATACTCCCCCGGGAAAATTTCAAAACAATGGATGAATCTAGTGCATTCTAAGCCTATCTGGGAGCCCTGAAATATCTTTTTTTTCTTAATTCCGCGAGTTAACCTTAATGGTTTAGTAATGATTATTTAAAAGTCAAAAGGTAATATAATGAGCTAGGACAAAATTTCTCTTGTAATTGATTTCTGTCATGCAACAGCTACGTATTAACACATACATGTACATTGTATATTAAAAATATTCTGCGAGCGAAGCGAGCACGAAAAATGCACATCTTACAAATACTTTTTCATCTAAAACATAAGAAAAGGTACCCATATTATTTAGAGATATATAAGACTAGTTTAGGCCGAACATTATACATTTGATATGAATTATTGAGGAGGCAAAACTATGAATGACTCCTTGTTCTGACATCGGGGACCTGACCCCTGCAGGTCCCATGACTCCTACACCCATGAATTGTGACATTCAGAAGCATTTTTAGTATATTGTAAGTGCTCATTCGCTTAGTCAAAATAGTCAATTTCTTTCTGGTGAACTATATTAACAGTTTAAGTATAAGTATAAGTTTTGTAGACATACTGTCAGCTAATAAACCCACATAATACGATAGAACAATGATACCTATGCTGTTCTTATGTACATGTACATATGTCTTTCAGACAGAATTATATCAGTTCCGTTTTTAGAAACGTTGTTTTTATCGCCAGAGTCATGAATAACATTCTTCAAAGTGCACAGAATAAAAGCACATTTCAAACAATAGTAGTTGATTTACACCTATAAAGTCTGTGGCAGTCGTTTTCAACACATTATTCTTTAGGTTTTTTGGGGGCCCCTTGAATCAGTGGTTATGTTGTAGACGTCACAAGTAACCACAAATGTGGCATAAATATTTGGCAATAATGAACAATCTGGGCCCGTCGTAAGAAGTACCATTCGCAAACTTTGATTAAGGTGAGGATAGGGCGTATTAATAACTTCATTTTCTGTAGACTAGTCGTAATATGTATTTAAAGTTATTTTCTTCCATTTCATTCAGGAACAAAATAAAGTGTGTCTGTTCAATATCTGTTTTATAATTTATTCAAAGTTTAAAAAAAAATCTCAGCCAACTGGGGGGGCACGGGCCCTCGTGCCCACCGCCTGGATCCGTGCCTGAATATTGGAGGCAGCCGTAGTAAGGCCATACCGAATCGTTTCTTCGTTTAGCGTCCGAGGACGGATAGGTTTAAGCGTCTTAGGAAAGAAAAAACAACACGTTTTTTTTACCTCATATATATTTTGTATCTTCAAAATCCAATGAGATATTGCTTTCACCCTTATCATAACTTTACTTGTTTACCAGTATGTCCCCAGTCCCTATTCAGCAGTGGGTTTCACACAAACAAGTTTTCGGTTAGTTTAGTAAGTTGTTGTGATTGACAATACTTGTTAACTATATAATGATGAGACATTATGACTTTTTCGAGTTTTTTTTTCAGGATAACTAGATAGGTTTTCGAACTGAGGCCTAATGCCAATCCCAACAATCAGGTATATAATCTACATGTAGCTGCTTGGTTTAAACAGAAGCTCTTCAATATGAATGGACAGTATGATCAAATCCCTGGTTTGAACATGAACGCCAACATTATTCTCTTTCTACATAACATCTTTATTCACACGAGCATGATCTTCAGATGACCATTAAACACGGACTACTTTTTTAAAAAATCATCAGGAGGTCTTCTCCAATGGTAGGTGTTTAATAATCGATAGATTTAGGTAATTACAATATGCAAATTTAAATGTTTACAAGGTCTACGATAGATACTATAGGCCTCGCTTAAATATATTGAAATGGAATCTTTATTATTGCACCATTGCACCTACATTTATAGATGTGTCTGGCAGTCAACTTTTAAAATGCATTTGTAGTTTGTGCTGACACAGGTTTGACATAAAATTATATCTACTTCAAATAAATTTCATGACGATTGTAAATAAAGTCGTTATTATTATCATTATTATTATTGATTTGTACGTTATTTACACACACTTCAAACTATGGATTTGAAATGATTTTGGAATATTTCCTTGTTGCAATATTGTAATGTAAAGTAGAATCTAGATCTACAATCTAATTTAAAAGAAAACGTGTCAAACAAACAAATGTAGCCATTTCATTCTGGCATTTAGATCCGCTTATACTGTTAAATTGTCAAGTTTTCAGGTTTTCAGGTTTTCAAGTCAAAGCACTTTTAAAAATGACTTTCTGTTTTACAAAACGCACTTGGTACAAAGCATGTTGAAATATAAATGATATATTTATAATCGTGGCGTCTTGAAAGTTGATACAAATTACTAGTAGTCCAAGCTTCTTAGACGATGGTTATTCCATTTTAGTGATTATTCCAATTCATCTACGTCAGTCAATACAAGATCATTTAGTTATGATACCCAGAACTAGATACAAATAGGCATTGATATTCCAATAAATATTGTGTAAATGAATTAATCTAATATCATGTCATAGCAGGAACAATCAAGAAGTACATTGTTCCTGGTCATAGCCAGTAAATAAAACACCGAACAATCCCGTAGTTTTAGATATGTCCGGGCCTCTTATTTAAATTCCGTTCCGAGTTGTGTTTACACAGCGACTCAGTCCGAGCAAAATACAGACCGTGCTAACACACCGACTTTGACTTCCCTCGTGTTACATAGACGCTACACATTTCTACATCAAAATGAGATTACGACCGTCAGATATCTGTTATTCTCAATGCTCTATCAGCAATACTTTCACGGATGGTGATATGATAGGTGAAGTCTTGGACGATATTTGTGATGGACGGTAAGTTTTACAATATTTTAATTATTTCAATATTTGTTGACATCCATGATCCTTTTCCCAATTTCTGGAATGCATACTCAGTAGGTAGTCCAAGGTTCTTAGACGATGATAATTCCATGTCAGTGATTATTCCAATTCATCAGACGTCAGTCAATAAAAAGATCATCTATTAGTTATGGTACCCAGAACTAACTCAGTAGGCAGTTAGCAGGTTAGATTCTAATAAGGACTTGGAAATAGTAACATTACTGGTATAGCACCTTATTGTTTTCTAAAGGTTTAAAAATATATATTAATCGTTAGGTGTTGATAGTCTGATGTAAATAAATTTCGTAGTTCATTATCTGATGATTGTGGCATTTAATTAAAGGGAGTTAACTCTTATGATCACTACAGACGACGCGAAACTCGCAAATTCGTTTTGAAATTGATCGCTTGTGTGATGTTGCTACTGGAAAATATACTTCCATTACTACATTATGCAATGTTGGTAATTGAGATCTAGAATCTAGATCCTTCAATTATGTAAATTTAGTGCAAACGGTGACTATGATTCGGATATAAAATTTCGGTTACTAGACAGGGGCGTAGCTGGGTCAATTCAGAGTGTACGCCCGTTTATAGATTTAGTTTTTGGGGAGTATATATGTAGCAACAGATTCCACTTGAAATAAACTGATAAAGGTATTATGTGAGCGAAGCCAACTAGAAAAAAATCAGTTAACCTGAGTAGCAGACACGTATACTCATTCTCAACTTGATGGTGTTCACTTATTACAATACTTTAGAAGCGAGCGAAACAATTAAGAAAAAACTGAACAGCAGGCATACATACATGTTCCCTACTTAATGATATTCACTTAGTAAAGTACTGAGCGAGCGAAGCGAGCTAGAAAAAAACACTGTTTGCCCGAGCAGCAGGTCATACATACATGCTCCTTACTTGATTATATTCACGAAATACAGTACTGAGGGAGCGAAGCGAGCTAGATAAAAACTGTTTGCCTGAGCAGCAGACATACAGCCATACATACATGCTCCCTACTTGATTAAATTCACTTAATACAATTTTGAGCGAGCGAAGCGAGCTGGATAAAAAAAACACTGTTTGCTTGAGCAGAAGGTCATACATACACGTTCTCTATTTGATTGTATTCGCTTATTAATTTAAATTGAGGGAGCGAAACGAGCTAAAAAACGCACAGTTATATCTGAGCAGCAGGCTATACCTTCAGGTTCTCTATATAGTGATATTTATTTTGTAAAGTACTATGCGAGCGTAGCGAGCTGGAAAAAAATGTTTATTTGGGCAGCATGTCACCCAAACTCTATGCTTAAGTATTTTTGATAAATTACTAGATTCTTAAAATATTGAGCGAGGTAGTACTGTTTATTTATTTAGACAGCAAGCAACACAGACTTGTTCTCTATCAGATGAAATTCATGTTGAAAGTTGATGAGCGAGCGAAGCGAGCCAAAAAAATATCTAGAATATACCCTGAATCCAAAAGAAAGACTGCCTAACCCTAGGGAGACATCGATTTTTATTGCATTTTTGAGTCAGTTCATTTTATCATTTTTCCGTGGAGCGTACGCCCGGGCGTACGGGCGTATGCCTGGCTACGCGCTTGCTAGATCTATCCATTCCAATACCAACGAATTAAGTAGATCTAGTCAATGTACCTGCATGGTTGATAGTGGGTGATTTTAACCACATTAGTGTACTAAAACAATTTATGGCATTATAAGATATTGGTCTTGACTTTGTGTACAAAACCAACTCATATATAAGGCATATGCAAATATATCATGATGTTACTCTAATAATAGTAATATTGGCAATAACGTTCTGAATATGCGTTGGTGCAGCTTAAAACACTACTGTTACCATGTGATATAATTCCTTAACAAAGATCTAGAGTCAAAACTATTGCCTATTAAGATCATATTATACATTCCCTGTACGTGTAGGCCAAAACTATTCCCTATTAGACAGATCTATACATTCCCCCTCTACGAAATCATAAAAATGTAAAGATAGATCTATACATTAAATGACAAAATTATGTAACTGCAGAGGGACCATTGTTCTGAACTTACACATCTGTGTAAACTTCAAAGTTCTGATAAGGTTTACTGTACCTCTGAGTATCATTGTAATGTGTATGATAAGCCAAAGGTAGACTTATCTTAGTAGAACAGGGAAGGTGAAGAATTTCTACCTAAATCTGTCTAATTAGCTGACCACTTGTTGGTGTTTATTGTATTTCTTAGATACCAACACTTTACCCTGATGAAACTGCTGAAAAAGAGGAAACCCATTAGTAACGCTTATATAACTGACATCTCTAGGGGGGGGGGGGGGGGGGGGGGGGTGCACCCACCATTCATTGTGTTTATGATTCAACATCAATGATAAATATGAGATCCAACTGGTTAATAATGTTTTCAAGGATCTGATTTTAAAGGCTTTAAATGGTGGTGCATCTTTTCTTTAATTTTCACCTACAAAAACGTAACATGCAGGGATACAGACTAACAGGGGCCCAGTAGCCCACGGCCCCTAGATTTTGGCTGGGCCCCTAGATTTTTCAAGAAATTCCCTATATACACTATACACTAACCAAAGAAAGTACTATGTTGTGCTACCAAGTTGAAAATGTCAGTCTTTATCCCTGACATGATTGAGAAATCAAGTTCATACTTCATATAGTAAGAATGTTTTCTTACAAGTGGGTCCAACAATCAAACTGTTTTCAAAGAGCGCTCCACCAACTATACTTGGCTAAATAAAAAGTATCTACTTTCCATGTGTTTATTTGACCATTGAATAAAGCTCACGCAGAAACATTGTAGCAATTTATCTGGCAGCACTGCACATATTAAAAGGTGACTAACTGGTGTCGTTCAAACAGCATTATGGGTCTGTAAAACAATCAACAGTTTGGATAGTTGAAATGTTTTCGGTCTATAAACATCAATGTTTTAAATTGTTATCAAATCAATTTTGATATCAAAAATATCTTACCGTAAATACGCAGCCATAAGTCGCATGCAGCCATAAGTCGCAGGGGGACTTTTGAATAAAAAATCAAGGTTTTTGTCTAAACCCTTTCATAGGTCGCATGTATAGTTTTCCATTTTTGTGAAAGCTGAAATCATGTGCTCAGTGTCAAGTGTCGAAGGAAATGTGGTCATTTTCAGCTAAAGTTGGGAGGAATGTGGTCATTTTCAGACAGAATATGGAGGAGTGTAGTAATTTTCAAACAAAGTTGATGGGAATGTGGTCATTTTCAGATAAAGTCAGGGAGATGCGGTCAGTTTCAGATAAGTCAGGAGTAATGTAATGATTTTCTGACAAAATCGGTAGTAGTGTAGTAAACTCTTCCATAAGTCGCGGGGTGACTTTTTAACTTTTTTTGGGACTGTTTTCGCCCGACTTATGGCTGAGTATTTACAGTAATCATTTTGAGTGATGCTGATCAATTACAACTTAGTTATGTCTCAATTTACCTCCCTTTGAATTGAAATAAGAGCAAACTTGAGGTTGCTTTTGTGATCCACTCTTGACATGGATATTGTTGATTTCTTTAATGTGTTAGGTATGTATAGAGTATAGTTCTCTTGATGCGTTCCATATTGCTAAAATTGTTGATAAACTTACCTTTTAGCAAATGTCTTGAACCTTCTCAGACATTTTTGCCGCCACTCCTCACTTATTTATAGGATGGGGCATATAGCATTGATGCTGTATGTCCGTCTGTCTGTGTGTCCATCCGTCTGTCTGTACGTAACTCAAACCATTGGTGGAATTTCTTCAATTTTTCACAAATCATAAACCTTGATTTGTAGTTGACAGTGAAGGAAGGATATTTGCTGTGGCAATTTTTACCAGAGTTATGGCCCTTTGTTACCTTTACTATATATGCCAATTGGGGCACCCGTGTTGATGGAGACATTTATAATGAGTTGTACTATATGTCATACAGGGCGTTGTATTCACTTTTGTATCAGACTTTCAGTAATTGACTACGGGGTAACCAACATTTCAGGTTCCAGATTCTGGTTTCTTTCTAATCCACAAATATACATATATCATGTGGCTTCACTTCAGTGTAGTTATCACTTATAATTACCTCCCTTTATGGATAATTATGCACAAAATGCCACAGTGTGTCATTCATTGCAGAGTGAGCATCCATGTTTGGGAATGTGTAACTCTTACATGTGTGGCTAGGCGCTGCCGCCGTAGCTGTGTGGCTTTGGTTTGTACGTTTGTACCTTACTATTTATAATAGTTATTCCAATTGCTGGTTGTAGGTTTTACACAACAGCGCTAACTTCATTAAAATTTTGTTATTCTTGTAACTTTCAGTTTACGCAAAAGAAACTTTCCTCTGATAGAAGTGGTGAAACTTGGTAAATACTGGTACACTGGTGACAACCGACGTCTTTGGGTGTTCCGGCAGCTAGAAGCATTGGGAAGGTGCGGGAGGATACCAGTTGTTGTGGTTTATGGAATACCTCCACACAAAATGACAACTAAAAATGGAGGGGTTGAGATCAAAGTTCGCGGAAACCCAGGTGGGAAGTGGATAAAGCATCTTGAATGTACATGCACATGTTCTACTGATGCAAGTAGTGATGAAGAATTATATGCTAGATTCGAAGACTTTGGTTTCTAACTAGTGGTGGATAGAACTTGAATAGTGAATAGTTATGTATATAAAGTATGTAATTACTAGTACATGTATATGCATGTACTTTCTAATTCTTGCCAGTTTTTACATGTTGAAGTTTTTGTACCATGACCGTTACAATCGTTTATTGTTTTGTTTTCTTTTAAGGGGAATAATGTGAAGATATTACATGTACGAATTATCATAAGTTTACAATTGATGCATGCATGACATTGTCTCATTCTCGTTCGACCAGCGTGTTTTTCAACCGTAATACATAGTCTAGGGACTTGACTATGCATTGATTCATGAGAATGGACATTGTCTGTGTTCAGCGCAAACTCTCCCAAGCAGCACTCTGTAGAGCAACAACCTCTCGATAACAGTACCAGTCAATTTTCCCCTTACCTGATATTTTCTACAACATCTAAATAACAATCAATATTTACAAGTCTGTAAGGGTGTTGCTCCACCGAGGTTGTACTGTATATACAACGTCTGTTTTATAATTGTAGGCCGTGTTAACAATACACTATGGTACTGTTTTATTAAAACACAAACTTATTCTTAAACATACAGTCAGTCGATTCAATAAGTAATACTAATGAGGGAACTATCTCTTTCGAAAGAAAAGCGGGGACTACTGTTAACTCGGCTATACACAGTTAAACCTTGATAAACATAGACTCGATGTTTACAAACCTTTCTCATATAATTTTGAAAGTACTGTACATATTTATTCTGTATAATATTTGACAACTGCAATGTATGTAAAATAGATCTGTAAATTAATAATAATTCAGACAATGGACTACTCCAGACCGGACACCCTATCGCTCTCTACATCCTATTTATTCTTTGCAGTCATTATATACTCCTAAAATCATTTGAAACTAAACTAAAGATTTCCTAAAGTTAAGTGATTTGTTAAATCAGTACCATGATGTACACTGTGAACACAATACTTCTATTTAACACCGGGTCCGGTATTCACAAAGAATCTTAAGGGAAAGCTGAAATATTTTGACTTAAGTTAAAAAATTGAACTGCGCATATTTATCAAGAAACTAAAATCTCTCAAAGTTTCTTGATTATTATTTTAGCGCTTTACATAACACTTCAAAACAATGTAAAAAGTTGATAACTTTAATATGTTTCCTGTTTAACTGATACACCTAGTAAATTGTAAGATTTGGGGAAAATTCTAGGTTTTCACTTTAAGATGCTTTGTGAATACCACCCAGGCTGAGACCAGATTATATTTCCACTTAGTATTTTGTATTGTATGTTCTTTGTATATAAAATTTGTCATTCCAATAGGGTGTCTTTTTCATACATGTATGTTGATGTTTTAAAGGTGCCATTCCAGGTTGTGTTCAATCATATTGTTAATTAGGGCCCTGCAAATTTTTTGCAGGTGCCCTATAGTAATCACCCTGTCCGTCTGTCCGTCCACATTTTTCATGTTTTTTCTTAATAACTTGCAAACCGTTAAAGGTATCAACTGCAAACTTTAAACATAAGGTCACAGCAACAATACACTATTGTATGCCAAGTTATGTTACTCCAGCTACAATATTGTAAGAATTATGGCCCTTTGTAAAATTACAATTTTCCTCATTTTTCATCTTTTTTCTACATTACTTCAAAACCGTTACAGATATTCAAATGAAACTTGCTATACATATTGACAGTGACAATACGCACATGTGTAGCAAAGGGCAACAACTCTAGCTTTAATAAATTTTGGCTTGTGCCCCTTTTTCGACTTCAAAACTTTAACATTGGCCATAGTTCAAAAACTTTTCAAGATATTCAAATGAAACTTGCAATACTTATTGACAATGACAATACACACCTGTATAGGAAGGGCAACAACTCTACCTTTAATAAATTTTGACTGACTTATGCCCCTTTTTAACTCAAAAACTATGGCACATTATTTTCTTCCCCCACCCCCTGATAACGACAGGGCCCTGATCACGACAGTGATGGTTCTAGTTTTGTTTGGTAAATCAAAGTGCCTCCATTAAGGACATTTGATTATTTTCAGTTCTGTCTTAATATGTTTGTTCATTAGATTCAGTTTCATTTCTTACACATTATTGTTTATCTAAACTCATATTATACTAAATTCATTTATAACATATGTTGGGAATTTATTACCAGTATACATGTATATTCAATTTGCAGATTTTTTCTTCATCCTTCATATTTCTATGAAGATGGCAAATCTTTGTCAAATTCTTGAGCTCGTTTGATTTTGAGCTCGTTTGATTGTCAAATTCTTGATCTCGTCAAAATTCTTGAGCTCGTAAAATTCTTGAGCTCGTTAGATTGTCAAAATTCTTGAGCTCGTCAAATTCTAGAGCTCATTTGATTGGCAAATTCTTGCGCTCGTCAAATTCTTGAGCTTGTTTGATTGTCAAATTCTAGAGCTCGTTTGATTGTCAAATTCTGGAGCTTGTTTGATTGTCAAAATTCTAGAACTCGTCAAATTCTAGAGCTCGTTTGATTGTCAAATTCTAGAGCTTGTTTGATTGTCAAATTCTAGAGCTCGTTTGATTGTCAAATTCTAGAGCTCGTTTGATTGTCAAATTCTTGAGCTCGTTTGATTGTCAAAATTCTAGAACTCGTTTGATTGTCAAACAAATTCTAGAGCTCGTTTGATTGTCAAATTCTTGAGCTCGTTTGATTGTCAAATTCTTGAGCTCGTTTGATTGTCAAATTCTAGAGCTCGTTTGATTGTCAAATTCTTGAGCTCGTTTGATTGTCAAATTCTTGACCTCGTTTGATTGTCAAAATTCTTGCGCTCGTCAAATTCTAGAGCTCGTTTGATTGTCAAATTCTAGAGCTCGTTTGATTTTAAAATTCTTGACCTCGTTTGATTGTCAAATTCTTGAGCTCATTTGATTGTCAAAATTCTTGCGCTCGTCAAATTCTAGAGCTCGTTTGATTTTCAAATTCTTGAGCTCATTTGATAGTCAAATTCTTGAGCTCGTTTGAGTATAGTCTTATCAGCATTTGGTGCCATCTTCCACACTAAAATTTTCACTCATTTTATTGTGCTATGTTGAATCGATGAAAAATTGGAAAAAGTGAAAACTGTTGTGATATAATTTCTTAGGCCTGTAAATAATGCTCTATCACTCTATGGATATACATTTTGTACATTGTACATGTAATTCAATTTGTGCTTAAATGGCAATGTACCCATATGAATGCTTTACTACCTACAAATTTATATTACCTTTTGATATTAAGATGAATGTTGTCTGGTGATTACATATCTTGTTGGTTAAGTTTTCTTGTATTGTTTGATTATTGTGCGAAATGAGAAATTATTGTAACAAAATAAAAACAAATTGCATAAACTTTGCTTGTGTTCTTACCGATTGTTGCAAATACAATGTGCGATTATAAGTTCAACTGTAAATACAGTTCACATTGCGTTCAAATCATAGTATTTTCTAACTAGTCACTGGGCGTTTCTAGCTTTTATCTCTCGTTAACTTATTTTTACTAGCTCACCTGTCATATAGTGACAAGGTGAGCTTTTGTGATCACTCTTCGTCCGTCGTCCGTTCATCGTCCGTCCGTCTACAATTGGCTTGTGTACACTCTAGAGGCAAGAGTTTCGATCTAATCTTCATGAAACTTGGTCAGAATGTTGTTTTCAATGAAATATAGGCCAAGTTCGAAACTGGGTCATGTGGGGTCAAAAACTAGGTAACTAGGTCAAATCTTAGAAAAACCTTGTGTACACTGTAGAGGTCACCGTTTTGATCCAATCTTCTTGAAACTTGGTCAGAATGTTGCTCTCTATTAAATCTTAGCCAAGTTCGAAACTGGGTCGTGTGGGGTCAAAAACTAGGTCACTAGGTGAAATCTTAGAAAAACCTTGTGTACACTCCAGAGGTCATCGTTTTTATCCAATATTCATGAAACTTGGTCAGCAAGGTCACTAGTTCAAATCTTAGAAAAACCTTCGGTACACTCCAGATGTCACCTTTTTGATCCAATTTTCATGAAACTTGGTCAGAATGTTGTGAAGTGGTTTGCATACAAAAGCATTGGAAAGCTCACCAAAAGTGGGCGGTCAAACTGGAAGCCGGTTATAGATCACATATTAGAATTATAAACAAATTTGAGCTGCGGCCGCTAGCACTCCCTTGCACTAATTTGTTTATAAATCCAATATTGATCTAGATCTATAACCTATACGTACAATCACGATTTAGACGGAATTACAACAATATGTAATCGATACAAACATGCCAGTAAAATATAATGGATAAAATGTTAACAATTATGGACAGTTTATAATATTATACTAATTTATGTACACAAGTAAAATGCACAATTTCAAATGGTTTGAGTATAATAAGATTCGTTAGCTGTATGGCCAGTCCAAACGCGCATTACTCAACCAACCATTTCTCACTTTCTCACTATGCGGCTTTACTTCAATGTCTGTTTACCTGAGATAATTGTTAAAAAGTATTTCAAGAACAGCGTCAGGTACCATTGTTACGAGAAACCGTCTGCAAAGGTATAACCGAAGATACATTTAAAGAGACCCCTATAGTTAAAAGAAAATAATGTTATGGGATGCAATCGCAATTCCCGCAAACTGTGCCTGGTTTTTAACCGTTACAAAATAAATGTTCCTGAAACTACAGTTTTGGTAAGTATTTCATGGGAGACAACCACTTGTTTACTGTATTAAAATGCAGCAATAGATCTATGTTTACACAGGTCTCCGCAAATTAATCAATTTTATTCATAGAGCTGTCGATTTTCCATTTGCCTTTTCTTTGGTATTAAATCTATATTATATAACGTCATATGGATATAAATAGTTTTGTAACGTAACATGTATTTCTATATTCAATATGTTTTTTATTGCGCGTCATTAATACTCGGGTCGACAAAACATTCACATGCATTAGCCTAGACAGTAAAATGGATAAATATATACGACCATCTAGAATTCGTTACTCACAGGATTCAATAAGTAATACATTTATCGACGGAAGACCTATTGGAAATACCCTGCGTGATCTTTCTAATTGCAAGTATGTCATCTTTGTGTATTTTATTAATGTTAGAATGAATAGATCTTGAAACATAACTTATTTTTTATGTAAAAAAAAAATCATTTTGAAAAAAATGAGATGGTGTAGTCTAATAGTAGAGGATAGTAAAAAAAAAGTTAAGTTACCAATTTTCTTTAGTAGGTCTACACAACATATTTTGTTAACATTGAAAGCGAAATAATGCTCGACTCTGTCTTCAATTTTTATGACTCTGATAACGAAATACACCAACTACGAAATACTAACTCAGGCAAAGTATATGCACAGGTAACAGTAGCCTATCATTGAAAGACAATTTGAAAACGAAAACAAATCTTTATTAAAATTTTTATTTTTTAGATCTTTCTATATCTAGATCTATTTTGTATTTTTCTATAAAATGTTTTTTTCAAAAACTTTGTTTTTCGTTTCCATCGATACAGTTACTGTTACCTGTGAGTATAAGCAAAGAAAATCAGACTATGACCAAATAATCCAATCTTACGTGCTTATCTCTCAATTGAACTACACCACCCCTTTAATAGGCTACCCTATTTTGAGAGATATAGACCTACACACTCAAAATTATATATTCAGGATTGAAGTTGATGACATTCCCACAATACGTGTTGCGAAAATTGGAAAGAGGTGGTACACTTCTGACAACAGACGCCTGTGGGTGTTTCAAGAATTGGAAGATCTAGGGATGTGCGACGATATACCAGTTCGTGTAATTAATGAAATACCATCACACAAAATGACGACAACAAATAACGGTAGAGACGTCAGGGTACGTGGAGGTGGAGCTTACACGGATTCTGATTCGTCTGACGTCAGTACAGATGACGTCAGAACGGAAGACGACAACAGCTATAGAGTCTTTTGTTGCCGATTCTTTTGCTTCAAGTTCTTATGCTGCAGGCTGTTGTGCTGTCGCTTCAGAAAAGAAAGTTCGTGATTAACCTCGTGTATGAATGACGATGTTGTAACACGAAGAGCAAGTGCATCTTTCTATGCTATGAATGGTTTGATTGATTATACTTAGACGTACATCTAGATCTATTTATATGAACTAGATCTAGTGTGTTATTATGACTCCGAAGAGGGCGAAATGTCGATACGTGAGTGATCATATAAATCTACTAGATTATAGATCTAGTAACTTTTTAAAAAAAATATGTGTTGTCGAATTTATTACTAGATCTTTACATGGAATTTTTCTATTTAACTGAGTCTGTAGGTTATTTCGTAGATTCTTTTAATTTGTACGTTTTATTTTATAATGTAGATCTAGATTTCTAGTTAATTAAAGTAGAATCTAGGCGTACAATATAATTATACATGAACATTTCACCCTTTGGGGCTGCACATAGTGGTTGTTGCGCAGATTACCATCTTAGAAAAAAGAAGGTGTTATAGAGACGCTGTTGCTCTACAGAGGGTCGCTCTGGAGAGGTAGATCTATCAACAAAATGTGTGTGTAGATGTATTTATAAAAACATAGAAACTATAGAGGATATTTTTATTTTACGATTTATGATCAGTTGGTAGGCCTACTTTACCGAGTGAGCAGCTGTTCAAAGTAATATTTTCACGAGTGGCGTAGATCTAGCTATATAAGTCAGATGCTCGATCACGATACTGGAATCAGCTCCATAACTGTGAACACCTATATTACACATGAAAATATTGATTTCTGTGATCACTCGGTGAAATAAAAATCGATCTTACTTCAAAATCAACAAACCCCTATGTTTTTGAAATCATGTTTTCCGAAAATATAAAAAACGATACATAGAAAGATCGAACGTATTTACAGCGGCAATACGCAAATACCGTTCATTGAGTATTAGATAGCATGTATACGAGTATAGGACTAATTATAGATTTCCCGAAATCACTTGATTCACTGGTACAGGGCGATGTCAAAGCGTAACGCGAATATAATAATTACCGACACCTTGCTATGGACTCTGTCCGACGGGTTCATGGCAAGGTTTCTTTCTACCTTTGGGTGGTGAGTAGAAGAGGGTTAACAAGTATTTTTACAATGTAGATTCTAATGCTTCGAATAAGGCGTTTCACAAAGTGGTCGTATTAATTAATAATGCTAAAAGTATAATCAAACGTATGTTTGTAACTTTGTACAAGTAGCTATGTTAATGCAGTTTTTGTGAAACCCGAAAGAAAACATTATGATAGAGGAACCTGCATGAGTGCTCAAAACATACTTCTACCCTTCATTGTGACAAAGTAATTCACTGAAACTTTCCAAATACTTGTTTCAGATTTCCTGTATACAATTGGTGGGTGGGGTAAGAAAATCATAATATATGACCTTCTAAACGGTATATCTCCATTATTTGAAGTTCCAAGTGTTTCAAATCAGTTTTATTTGATCAAGCGAACATGAAACTATATTAAAGAATGTGGTAAGCCTAAAGGATATATGATGAATATGAATTTTATACAAGTAAAAACGTTATCTGGTAAAATAGTGTTGTAGATATGTTTTTTCGGTGTTTTTGCTGAAAAATGACCTTGAAATTGACCTTAGAATATTCTGAACAGAGTGTATTTATAAAAGCATTGGCTTTGTCTATAGTATTATAATGAAAATATTTTGATAGAATATTATCATATTCTTCCTATTTTCAAATGTTTATACAGGGGTAGTAATAACAAAATCGGCGGCCAGCTTGGACGCGATCTTGGATTTCTCGGAACGCCACCGCCTTTGGCAATTTATTCCGGTAGTCTCAGATACTACAGACTTTCCCGAACATTTTGGTATAGGACATGGTCTTGTTAGCTGACCGTGCATACCCCAACTTATTTTTCCTGGGATTGTAACCCTACTACATAGATTTCATTACAACATTACAATGCGCGCGACGCCACGACGACGTTTGTATTACCCTGACGTCACGTGTTGATTCAAGTCATGGATTGGCTGACGTAACGTGGAGCTTATTTAAATATTTATGTAACGGTAGTGTCGAACGAAAACAAATTATTAAGCTCGTCAAAGGCTCGCTTTATAACTTGTGTTTTCTAGACTCCTTTAAGAACTGTTTATCTTAAAGACAACGAACGACGGATTCTTTTTCACATGGCCATAGTTACAGAGTCAAATCAACGTCAGAAATAACGAATTTAAGCCGGCGACGTAACATTTTCGCGCATTTGTTATACACATGTTGGAGAACGTTTATTTATTCACCGGTAATACGTAATTAAATGTTAAAATATGGAAATTATAAAGCAACGCGTACCCTCTAGAAAAAAACTAGTACTAGTTGATACTATAGAGATCGAACGTTCATGGAAAATTGTTACTACGGGAATGAACGATACACGCCCACCAAAGTTTGCCAGTTTACATTTTAAATGTCAAAGAGACAGGCGACAATAGCGCGACACACGAAGCGAGGCGCGACATTATATCGCGCAAATATCGCTCGATTGTCGCAGTCGCTCTTAAATGGTGTAAGAGTAATTTTCACCACTGCATTTCCTAGCAAACAACCAGACTTGGTATGATAAAAAGGAGCGTACTAAGGCAACCAGGCTCTTTGACCCCGGGAGGCCGGATATGTAAATGTAGGTCAGGCCCGTCGCGTCGTGTGTCGTGTCTCGCGGTTTGAAAATTTTATGCGACTGCGACAATCGAGCGTTATAAAATCGCGCCTCGCTTCGTGTGTCGCCTGATTCTCGCGTGTCGCTTAGTGTATCGTTTCGCATCTGGTGCCCTCGACATAGGAACACGAGACACGAGAATGGCGCGACACACGAAGCGAGGCACGATATTATTCCTCGAAATCTCGTGGTTTTAGATACTGAGACAGGGCGAGATCTCGTGTTTGAATATCGCCCATCGCTTCGTGTATCGTCCGATTGTCGCGTGTCGCTTCGTGTTTCGCGCAATTATCGCCCCTCGCCCTCTTGATTCGAGGCACGATAATTCATATGGCACCAACCGGATTCCGTAGTCTATTGTTATTTATGACTGATACGTTCAATGAACATGTATATTAAATTTTGTAACTATCATATTTATTTTCAATTGACAATTACGCATTATGTTTATGTAAAGTGCCATGTTACGGAATTCCATTAAGACCGTCGCCTTCGGTCAATGTAACACGAACATACGATGATGCTCGTTGGTTCTTCTTTCATACCAATATTCATTATAAATCTACGGAATGTCATTAGGACGTCACCTTTCAACAAAACACGAGCATACGGTTCTTCCTTCACACCTATATTCATAATAAATAAACGGAATGCCACGAGGGTCGCCGCCTTTCGCTTTCGATGTAACCCAAACGTGGGTTCTTCCTTTACATCACTATTCATGATAAATATACGGTATTCCATCAGAGCCGTCCCCTTTTAATGTAATACAAGTTAAATAGTTCCTGCGGCCAATTGTTTTACAGACCAGTATTTTGAGAGACATTTTTTTTTATAATTTTAGAAACTAGAACTTTTAAAAGTGTTAATAAGGCTTGATATAAAGGTATATGAGTAAATCGGACAGGGGAGACAGCACACTTTTCCAGCTGAGCAAAGACTCGCATCAGTAACACCACAACACTTATACATTGAGCAATGCCCACACGTAAGCCAAAGAAACAATTAAAAGTCCAAGTCCCCGCCGAAAAATGCGGAATTTTACAAACCTCTCTGATTTAGTGGGCTTATGTGTGTTTGGGTATATTTAGTAAATTACCTAGTATATAATAATTTACCGAAAAATGATGCTATTTTCATTATAAGTAATTCTAATGCGTAATATAGTTTATTTACGACAAACAGGTTATTAAATACAAGTATATTGGTAAAATGAAAGTTCATACTTGTTCGATGCCGCCAGGAGGCGGCATCGAGTATGAAAGGGTGCAAGCAGATGTCCCAGGAGGATACAAGATTTGATTGGTTATAACGCTGTTGGACTCGCCCGTCAGGGGTAAAATAGGATGATAAATGTTCGGTAGGTACTAAAGTCCAAGTCCCAGGAGGATACAAGATTTGATTGGTTATAACGCTGTTGGACTCGCCCGTCAGGGGTAAAATAGGATGATAAATGTTCGGTAGGTACTAAAGTCCAAATCAGTTCGGAACGGGTGTTTATATAACGGCTACATATGTTGCAATTTGCGGGTCTTAGCAGGGGCTATTAAAAAGTAAAAAAAAACTATTTGCGCGGAGCGGCGATTTTCCTTTCGAACTTTTATGGAACATGTTAAATACTTTCATGTCTGTCAGATATTTTTTAGTTATGATTTTCGATTTTTTCCAGTTCTTAGGTTTTGTCTTAATCTAAATTTGATAAATGCAAGTGTTTTTTTAATCTCTATGTTTCTTTATTTATGTATGTCAGAATAGTTTGTTTTGCCAAAATTTAAACGGGTAAATATAGCTTGCCAACATTGAACTGACACTTCTTATTTACAAAATATTCATATGCGCTCCTATACTCCTGCCAAATGGAACTAGTTCTATGCATATTTTAAACTATGTTGAACGTATTAATTCGCAATAAATTTACTTATCAAGCTCACAAACCACGAAATAACAATGTCCTTTAGTGTCAGTTTCACGTTGTCAGGCTATACCACGTTATTGGAATACACTTTGTTATTTTATGAAACATGCTAAATGCCATCTGTGAAGCATTAATCAATATTATAATGGTGCTCATATTTCTAAAACATGTTATGTTCATTTGAATAAATATTTCAATAGAAAATAGAATGTTTTCATGTTTTCTATTCTTTCCTGGTGTTTCACTGCCTTCAAGTTTTTAACCAGGTTTTCCAAAGGAAAACTCTGGTTATTAGATTGCTGAATGTCGGCGGGCCTTAACAATTTCTTCTGTGCACAACTCCTCCTACATTTCTTCATAGATTTCAACCAAACTTTCAGAGAATGATTGTCATCATGTGACCTGGTGCATATTATCAGGGTTTTATGATTCAACCAATTTTGACGGAGTTATGGCCCTTGAAACAGAAAAAATTGGCCGCTTTCCTTATGTCGCACGGTACTCAAAGTACACGACATAGAGTCATGAAACCTTCACAGAAATGGTCAGGATGTTTTCTCTACACCTGGGGTTTCACTCCCCTTTCAGTTTAGTACATCCAGAGTTATTAGCCATTGAAATGGTGTAAAATAGCCATTTTTGACTTGTTTCACATGCTACTCAAAAAGTATTTGACCTAGGATCATGAAACCTTTATAGAAATGTTTGACAGCATGTACTCTAGTGCACCTGGGGTTTCACTCCCCTTTCAATTTAGTACAACCAGAGTTATTGCCCTTGAATTAGTGAAAAATACCCATTTTCAGCAATCTTAAGTTTTTGCAGCGTACACTCAACACATGAGAATAACTTCCCTTGTGCATCACACATCACGCCGAAATTTTAGTTTGTTTACAAGTTTCTACCAATACCTTTTACTAAATAAAAAGATTTACTTAAAAAGAACTAGCGGCATCTTTGATGCCCAGCATCAACATTTCACTTGTGTATATTTGGGTATCGGCGCACGAAGAGCGTCAGAAAGTAAAATAAAACGATTCTCACGACGTGCAAATATTATCATGGACAACGCCGATTCTAAAAGATACTGGGCCGAGTCTTGCCGAAAAACTTGCTAGTTTACGTTTATTTAGTCATCACTGGTCATTAAAATGCGTAATATAGTTAATCATCCCCATATTGTTAGTAAATTACAAGTATTTGGGTAAAAACGTTACTATTTGGGTAAGATTTGGGTATATTTGGGTGTTTCGTGCCACCGCGTCGGCCTGACCTAGTTAACGTAGAGATCTTGGGGAGGTAATCCAGACTACAGGTGCACGTCAAAACGCATATCGAAACACATTTTTTTCTTATTTTTAATTACTTAAAGGGGTAAAAGAAATAATTATGGTTATTAACTTACATTACTTTATTCTAAACTATACAAATAGAAATAAATAGAAAAAAAATTAGAAAAAATAATGGTGTTAGTCTGGTTCACGACATTCTTAAAAAATCCTTTTTTTGAGGGGATAGTTTTTTTAAATGGTAAACCATCGAGAACAGGTCACGTGCCCCTCCATGAACTTTTTTCTTGACGCTATCAAATATAACCTGCGGCTCAAGGACCGCAGGTTAATAAACACGAACTGTCGCCTATATTTATGATAGATATCAAATATCAGTAGGTACAACTCTGCCATGCACATGTATGTACATGTCGATTCGTTAACTGTAGATGTTTGTCAATTTATCTCTAGGTATGTAAAAATGATTGTTGTCGATTGTTCAAATTGGGCGACCGTCCAAAGTAATCACAACACTACACAAGTATAGCATTTATTTTATCAGTACCTGTTATCAAGTTTAATATTTCATGGGCGTAGGAGCAGGGGGGCCAGGGGGGGGGGGGGGGCAGGCCCCCCCCCAATGTCTGGACCGGGGGGGCCAACATATCTTTTGGCCCCCCCAATAATTCAGACGAAAAATTATAATTTACGACCTAATATATATCGTTATAGGCAATTTGCCTTCAGTTCTTGGTTAAAACGTATCAAATTTTTTTTTGCTCGCTTCGCTCGCATAATAACTTCCTTATATTCAAATACCTATTCACCCATTGTTTGCAAAAATACACTTGTGCCATAAATTGTACTCTTAATGTCCCCCTACCCTTCTATATGAATTTGGGAAGTTGCCAATTATATATAAAGCCTTTGAAACAAAGTTTTTACCTTTAAAATTTAAATTTGATGCAAACACTTAATTGTGTTTTTGTAAGAACTTAAATTCCCTGCATTAAGGTCCCTTTTGAATGCAAAATAAGGTATATCAGAACGCCTAGAATGCACTAGATTGATCCATAGTTTAGAACAATTTCTTGCGTGTTGACTAATTGACATAAGAAAGTTTCTTTGCGAGCGTAGCGAGCAAAAATTTTTTTTACCCCAAGTTGCCAAATGTTTGCCCCCCCCCCCCAATGTTGAAGACGCTCCTACGCCCATGTATTTAACTTTTGATATTTATAAACCAGTGATACATGCAGCTAAGTCTCCTGATTAATATGCAACACTATTTTCTGAAAAACACAATTACTTAAAATGTGTTTAAAATAGTGTTTAAAATGTATAGTATCACGCATAAAAACATATGTTTGAAGTCTAAAATTATTAATTGATTGAATATCTGGATACGGTTGAGTAGTTTGAATGAGCAAAAATACATCGATTTATCTATAAGGTTTGTGTCCTGTTTTAGTATTTATTAATTAAATGTCAGATTGATTTTATTACGACTAAGAACATACATACTCATAGAGGTATAGATTTTAATTTTAATAGTTTTATTAGCATTAAAACGTCACGCGTATGCATCGATTCGATATCGAATTCATCGATGGCGGACGAGCATGTGGACGGACGGACGGACAAAACGGTTTTATGTGGCTAGTTTTACGGAATGAAAGTAACTAGGGAAGTTATGTGACTAATTGAACAATCAATTAGCAAGCACAAACGATATATTAAACATGTTTTGTTTCACAGGGCTAACCTCGTGGATTCGTACACCGAGATGACTGCATGGGATAACGCATCTGTCGGACTATCCGAGTATTGCTCAGTATCCAGAAGACCTCGCCATCGCTACTTGAATGAGTTCTACTGTGAAATCTTCGACTTCTTTAATTATGACAGCACTGACAACTATGATATACACGAATGTGACGAGGCTGGCAAAGACTTTGTAGATTATGTTAATTATGACGAATATGATGAAATCGAATGGGATGATACTGACATTGACCAGTGGCCTGGCAGTGACAGTGACCAGTGGTCATGGAAAGATGACTATGATTCTGATGATAGTTATCACCGTTTTTATTAATGTATTATTTTTACAATGCCGGACGTTTTATTCGGCTCACTACAAACATGTATTTTTATTCCTACAAAGCATCTTGAATATGCGCATTATTAACGGTCTAAATGAACTTACTTTTTTGTTACTTTATTACATTTTACCATAACATGTTATTACTGTTCTTACTTTAATTTTATCTTGTTACCATTGTTTTTAATAAAACGTATAATAGAACATGCGTTTTACAATACTTATGAATGCGGTCTCAAATATGTCAAATAAACTTATGTAAAATTTACTAGTCTATAATCTAACAAGTTATAAGCGTGTAACGTTACACCTTCTAAAACTCCCGGGGTTTTTGTTTGTCCAAAATACAGTTACTTATTTTTTTAATTGCGATACAACAATTATTGTATGTGCTTAATGTACAAGTAGGTTTGTGTAATAATTATAATGAAGATATGTTAAAAATAAACATGTTTAGGTATTTCCCATTACGTCATTTGAACATGTAATTGCGTCGTATTTTAATTTTCTATACCTATCTATAGATAATTTTTCGAAAATCAACGTGCATTTGTATTTATACAGGTATATATATATATAATTATATCGATACACACACACGTCAGTTTGAGTCAATTGTCTGCAATCGTGATCGAGGAAACGGACAGCGTTGCTACATATATAAGCAGGGAATTGAATTAAATTAAATTATCAGAACAAACATGGCATTGCGTCTACGTCCGAGTGAGATATATTATTCTCAGGATTCTATCTGCAGTTCGTTCAATACTTGCAGTGGTATAGGAATACTTGTCAATGATATATGCAACAGAAGGTGAGCTATTAATTTGTTGTTGTGAACATTAAGACAAGTAAACATGTATTATGCACCAGTCAATTGCAGCCACACACCCCTTAATTGCGGAAAAAGACCGTGTTTTGCCTTTCCGATGTTTCGCACTGCCGTTTGAGTTTTGCGCTTTTTTCGCGCTAAAATATTAGGGGAAATATATAGCCATGAATGTTTAACTAATTCGGGGAGTGGCAATTATAGGGTTACCCGTCTGTATGACCCCTATTAGGGCAGAAATCTTTCCGGGGTTTGGAAAAGCAAAAGTAAAACCCCGCCATTCCGGGTTTGGGGGCGTAGTACACTATCAAAGTGGCGTAAGAAATGACATTATTTGTTTTATAAATTTTCAAAGAGAGTTGTCAGTCTGTCCAGAAATAACTAACGTTAGATGTACATGTACTGGATTTTTTTATAAATATCTTGAAAGTAGATTAGTTTGATATCTTTTCAAAGTCATATGATTGTTACATTATGTACACGCTTATGTCTATCATTTCTATGTACAGGACTTTGATGATTCAGAATTTATTTCAAAGTACTGGCCAGTAACATTGTATTAGATACTAGTAGTCATGTTTTTGTGCCAAACAATGTGTATGGAAATATCTGGTTCCTGTAATCTAACTAAATATACGTTACAACTGCCATGGTACATGCACGCACATGTTTTATTCTAGACACGTGTGTGGGTTGGGTACATGCGTGCGCGTGTGTGCCATTTAAACATGCCCGCTGAAATAATGTTCGAATTAATAATATTCTTTTTTTGGAGACCGATTCAAATATACTGTAAACATTAAACGATAACACTCAAATCAAATGTAATTCCTGCTTTTCCCTGACTTTCATATTCTTCATCTTCTTTTTTTTACAGCGTGAGCATAAGCGACATACCAATTATATCCGTAGCCGAGGTAAACGGCAAATGGTTCACGTGCGACAATAGGAGATTGTGGGTCTTTAAAGCATTAGAAAACCGTGGAAGATGTCAGACAATAGAAGTGAATGAGATTGGCAGCATACCAGCAAGCAAGATGACGACAAATAATGGAGGGGTATCTGTAAAGGTGCGAGGTGATCCCTATGTTTCCAGGTCGCCCCGATCTCACCGTTTCAGTGACGATTCGGATGACGATTACTATGACAGTGACGATAATGATTTTTGGTAGCTTGTCTTAGTACATTCACTTGTAACTGTTTCGTTGAAAACGTAAAAACAAACATTTTTTTTCAATGATACAGTTACATGTAAGTACATTTAATACAAAGTATAATGTACATGTGTCTAGAAACGTATTCTAGAAGGACTTATAATAATAATAATAAAGACTTTATTTTACGAGGAAACTTATTTGACAATATACTAAACAATCAATCTTCCATAATATCCTCAACAATGAACAATGAACTAGAAAAATAACTATGCCAAGAAAACAATGATATTTGATATTTTGGCCCCTATGATGTCTCACAATATAAGTTGAAAAATTCATAAAAGAGTGTCAGTGAAAGGATTTGAAAAAAAACAAACAAAAAAACTATGCATAATTTCAGAAACTTTATCAAGACAATATCTACAGCTGTAATTAAACAAAAACGCTTAATCCGATATAGACACACCATAGGAGCCAGCGTATCATTATACATGTGAACGACATAATCAATATACTTAAAGCAATGGCATTTTAAAAACATAATACACAAAGGAATAATTTTGCAGACGGATATATAGATTTTTATACCTGCAATAGTAATGTTTGCATGAAGTTTGCTAGCCAGTCATTAGGTTGTAGCAATAGCATGGGATGTTTCAAAGACTTCATGAATGACTAACACTGAATGAATGCCAGGGCGACAAAGGTTTAGACTATCCTTGCTATTGTTACAGTATTGCTTACACACGGTATTAGGTCACGGTGATTTTTCTTGAAACAAATAAAACTGACTGTGTCTCTAAATTTCGAAAACATACACAACAAATGACAAAATTTGGGAACTATTAAAATATTATTGTTTTTAGTATTGATTGTTCATATTGGACTTTTTTAACTGATTATGCTAAACTGTTTAGTAACAAAGACCTTTGCCAGTTTAAAAATCTACTGTTTTGACTATAAAAAGCCATATCAATAAGTTGTTTTTATATTTTATCAATAAGTTGTTTTTATACCGGTCGATCCTAGGCGGAAATGTTTATGTACCTGCACAAATACATTGAATTTTTTTATAAGCAACTGCAAAGATTGGTTGTTTGAATTGCTTACTGTAAAATCGAATTTGCTTAATAGAAAACGATATACTCGAATAAAAAATTCAGTAAGTATTACTAATGAGAGAACTAACCCATGTGAAAGAATAGTGCTGCATACCGCTGAATACCGTTAAACAACTCATGTATCTCCTGTTAAACCTAGATAAACATAGTTTATCTGCCGGACGATAATATATTTACAACCGTTCTCATTTGATTTTGAAATGACTGCACGAGGTTACATGAAGTAAACAGAAGAAGTTTGGGATACCAAGGCGCTTACATACATGTATACTATCATTGTGAAAATACCCATTTTGTCACTTTTTTTATGTTTCTCGAAAATAACCGGTCAAAAAGTCTCTCAACAATGTGTAATTTAAGTAGGCGTATTCACGGGTAACCGTGTCATTGAAAATTAGTAAAAATATTTTCGGAAATTGGTTTTTCTATAAATATCCGTAACCTTGAGATAATATAAAGATCTATTCAATGTTCCTACTTCAGTGATACTGTTACCTGTGGCTCTATTGTAATTATGAACTGCAGCAACCTGTGGTATTGTTTTACTAATGATCTTTCTTGTGTATGATATTATTAGGAGTTTTTTTTGTTTTCCATAAATTTCGTCACGTTTTTTATATTATGAACTAACGTTACATAAACCTGTGATATTATTTTACCAATTGTCTTTCTCATGTAACGTTCATGATATTGTCTTTGGTCGTATTTTGTTTTCCATGAATTTTGTATATTATGGTGTTGTTTTGTTATGTTAAACTTGATATCAGATCTAGCTGGTGTGTTACTACAATTATATACCGTATCAGTCCATAGAACAACTGTAAGATTCAGCCAAAATTCCCTCCTAGCATTATCAGCGGGAGGTGTTATTAACTATCATGTGCTATCTGTTTACAGTATTTTATGACCCTGTACTGACCATTGCTAGGCCAGATGGTCTTGAAATGTGATATGTCTTGGCAACATGAATGTAACCATTTTCATTTATACAGCATTTGCCCAGTGTGTATGAGTTTTTGTTCTGGATCTGGATAAATACGTTGTAGGGCCTTTCGGCATATACACAACGGCCGAGATATTATTGGCAGTGTCTGGCAGGGGCAGACAATCAATGAAGAAACAGAAGTGAGATACAAGGAATCTGGGTGCGATACCCTAGCTCGTTTCGAATAGATTCCTTGGTTCTTTAACGTGCCCGGTGTAAAGCACCGATACACGCGAGACTACCCCTGGGTTACCAACCAGGATCATCTCTAGTTGGGTGGGAAACACTAAATAGCGTTTCTGAAATGACCAAGTGTCCCGGCCGATCGAACCCGGGACCTCTCGATCAGCAGTCTAGCGTCTTACCACTAGACCACCGTGCCACCGTTTTGATTGATAAATTCAAAATACTGGTGCGCGTTGTTCGTCCAAGTTTGACATATATAAGTATGTTAGTTGTTGAAATAAATAAGCTGTATTCAACAGACAATTTTGTCATGTATTATGTTTTACCTATAACGCTATGACATGATCTGGATAAAGGCGCTCAAAAATACACCCCAGCGATCTCTTTCGACCCATTAAACCCAAAGGTGGCAGTATCAGTGTTTGGAAAATAAAATAATAAAAACACGGAAAAATCCGTCACTGAGCTAATGCACTATCAAGTACATTAGCTCAGGGACGTAATTTTTTTAATAGTTTTTAATTTTTTTTAACCGTTTGCTGACCAAACACTGATACTGTCACCTGTGATTAAACCGACAAGTCGAATGTTGTCAAGTGATGGCACGTGCAGCAAGTTCACTGATACTTCGCTGAATTAGAATCACAAGGTTGTTTGGTCTCCGAGGTTTATTAAAGACAGTGAAGCTCTGGAGCGTGTTCAAAAACGAGCAACAAAGTTAGTTAGCCAAGTCAGACATTTATCTTACAAATGAGCGACTCAAGGAATTAAATATTCCTAGTTTATCTTATCGGCGTTTTGAGGGGACATGATTGAAGTTTATTAGCTGTTAAATGGGAAAGAAGATGTTGACTTCAAAACTTTCTTTGAATAGAACATAAATTCACGAAGAGGCCATAAACACAAACTTAAAAAGAAATCGTGTAAGAAGGAAGTGCGCAAACATTTCTTTTCCATGAGAGTGATTTCACCATGGAATCAACTGCCTGAATCAGTGGTTGATGTACCGACTCTCAATACATTCAAGAACCGTATCGACAAGTTTATGAAGGATAAGAAGTCTGCAGTCAAACCGGAAGATAATAACTGGGTAGGAGAAAGAGAGGGGGCTATAGAAGATCGATGATCTTGCGGCCCTAACCGGATATTGTATTGTACACAAGTCGATATTTTGAGAAAACAGGAAAAAAGCTGTCTGAAAATCAAATTTACTCTTTACTTATGCCAAAAACAAGCTGTTTTAAACATCATTTCAACAAGACAAGTTCCGATTTTCACGAAAACAGGCGCATAAGATGCGCTTTGTGATGCTGATGTTTAAAATGTATCAATCTTATAAACTTACGACCTTCTCATTCAAAGCCAGCGAAATATACCCTCATGCTACACTTGTCATCACTGGTGACCTTATCGAGCATAACCTTTATTTGCCAATCACTATTTGGCTGATATGGCAGGCATACGCGTTCCTCCACCCGGATTTGAACCCGGGTCGCCGGACCAGGTGGCAAGCGCGCTAACCCCTGAGCTACGGAGTATAAAACATTGGGACAAGCTAATCATGCGACCGAGGTTTTCCCTATTTGTTGGGGGGGGGGGGGGGGTTGTTGCTTTTTCAATCAAACGGCAAAGCGTTTTTGAGATACTGAACGGAAACCAGTTTGTCTACAGATCTACAGACATGTACAAAGCAATATACCCCTCACCAAAGATGTGTTGGGCGTATTCAGGAAAATAAAACGTGCTGTGCGTGTACATGTTGGTGACAACAACTCCATACACACATGCGTAATACACACATGCGTAGCAAAGGTCAACAACTCTGTCATTTTAAGAAGTTTTATGTCCCTTTTTGTAACTCATATTTAAACGGAGACGTTGTATTTCTTCGGTTACATACGATTTATGGCAGCTCGTGGCTACGTACATGTGAACATTTGTATTTCAAAATTTTCGATAAAACGTCTACAAGAATACAAATAGCCCATCTATATAGTTTATTTTAAATGAACCGTATAAACGTAATATTTTTATTGCAAAACGAACAATCAAATACATTGTATGTATAGCTTGGCTATTTTGACGTGAGTCTTACCTTTACGCAAGAATATATTATAAGGTTCTTGCTTTGAATATATCAATTTCCGCAAGCAAATCGTGCAATATCGATATTTCAGATTTAAGTTTGTCTCAAGCTTCTTCTGTGATACCCCCCGATTATGAAAACAGACAGTCGGTGTTATAAACGTAGACAATATATCGACTGTTAAATTATGCTAATCAATAGGTCAGGCTCGTGTCAAATTAGCCATTTTATATGAATAATAAGAAATATACATGTATAAGAAGAAACATGGCATAAAACGTAATAAGAGCTGTCCGCGGACAGTGCGCTCCACTTTTTAAGTGTTGGATAGTGTAGTGGATGCTAAACATGCATACGCCTGAAACACAATATTTTGGGCCATAACATTGGCAAAATTAATTTTACGGTTACCTGCCCTTGTGAAATAGGTTCCACTTTTGATGATCAACATACCAAGTTTGAAGCAAATATCTTTAACGCTTTCTGAGATATGGACCTAAACATGAAATTCTCAGTCGAATAGGTGCCATAACTATGACAAAAGTAAATTTAGGGTTACCTGCCCATGTGGAATGGGTTCACCTTGTGATAATAAACATGCATATCAAATTTGAAGCAAATATCTTTGAGGGTTTCTGAGATATGGACATAAATGTGAAATTCTAAGTCGAAAAGGGGCCATAACTATGACAAAATTAAATTTTGGGTTACCTGCCCTTGTGAAATGGGTTCCCCTTGTGATAGTTAACATGCATACTAAGTTTGAATCAAATATATTTGACGGTTACTGAGAAATGGACCTGAACGAAAAGGTTAACCAACGCCACCGTCGCCGCCGAGTGGGTCATGACAATAGCTCCACTTATTTTCTTCGAAAAGTGAAGCTAAAAACTGTTGATCTTATACATGTGTGTGATATTGCTAAAAGTATAACCAAACCAGTATAACAGAACCGATCTAATACAATGAAGTATGACTATTGAAAAGATAATTGTTCTAATTCCTCCATAAATAACGAAACATTTGAAATTGTCACTATTTTCTATCGTAGAATATAGCCTGGTCATATAAGTTCGAATGCATAATAACTACATTACAATATAAAATATAATTTAACATATTGTACACATTACAAGTGCGCAAACACTTTAAACACAATACAATACAATACAATACAATACAATACAATACAATATCTTTATTTCCACCTCCAAAGGTGATATTCTATGTATATACAATACAATGGCTATTTACATATTAATTACAATTACAATTTTTTATAACACAAATATAGTATATAAGTATAGGTTATAGATCATATATTAGATTTATAAACAAATTAGAGCAAGGGAGCGCTAGCGACCCGCAGCTTTAATTTGTTTATAATTATAATATGTGATCTATAACCGGCTTATAGTTTACCCGCCCACTTTTGGTGAGCTTTCCAACGCTTTTGTATGCAAACAATAGCATGTCCATTTATTGAGAATTGAGAGTGAAAAAGTGTTAAGGTGTTTCACCGCTTTTGGGTGGAAGTTTAAAAATCGCAGTCACTTGGGTATATTGTGAGCGTCTGACAACGAGATCAAATAACCCAGAATGCTTAAAATTGATTTTTCAGCATCTTCCCATGTCTTAAAACCCCAAGTGTACTGACTTGTTATTACGATTATATACTTTTAATGAAAATACAGAAACACCCTTAGCTCAATCCCTACGGATGATTTAATCCAAATTATATTAAACATATAATCTAGCGAATTGGTTACGACGTATTTAAAACGTAGTTCTGTGCGCCCATACCAAACTTATTCAATAGTTTTAAACAGTATCCCGAGTAGTTTAGAGGACTGCAGATTAAAACTGTAAGCACCTTGATGTATAAACTAGTTTCTTAAAATAGAATGGTCGCGAAATCTGAATACAACGGATGCAAAACGTTGCATATTTTTGTTACCTCCCCTGTTTTCAGCATTTCTGAAATCACTAAAAGTGTAATAAAAATAAACTAACCGAGCAATTGTCATGAAATCTTGCATGAAACTTCAATATTTGTCACTCTACTTGACGACTTGTTGCATGCATGGAAACAGAATGTCGTTCAACGATTTTTCACGTTAAACTCAAAAACGAAAATTAACATATTTTAAAACAGTATTTAAAAAACAAATTACTTGCACATGCAGTATAACATAAAAAATACTGTTTGCTTCCTTATATACGAAATTTTATGTATACCAAATTTTATGAGCATTAAAGCAAAAGTTTTCGGTAAATTACAATTATCAGTTTTTAGGTGTTTTCCCCAAAATCCAAGAATATCTTAAAAACTAGCTGAGCAAAACTGTTGGGATTTTCCAGAATGATTGTCGTAAATGTGTTCTTTATAAATATAACAGGTTTTATATACATTGTGCAGAAAAATCCAACACCGGTGAATCACCTTAAGCAGATTATAAACTGCTGATAGAATAACAGTAAAATTATGGGAGTAGGCGGGTCTAGTTTTCCATATAAGGAAACAGCCAAATTGTCCTAATAAATGGATTTACTAAATAGTTATTATGTCCATTGCACAAATAAATAAATAAGTGGTCCCAAATTTTGAAAATCCCTGGCTTTTGATTGGACAAAGAAGTAGGGTAAACTATAATTATGTAGAATGCTCACACAGACTCAATACACGTGTGCATGTTTTAAGCAGTTATACACATATTCGTACGCACGTTTGAGAAAAACATCTCGTACACATTTATGTTCGTCTGACAAGTATAGTTCTGCCCCAAGAAGTGTTAGATAGAACTTATCCGGGGTCATATCAAATAGTTCATTTGCAAGAGTCATACTTATATCAATAACATCAGAGAAAAAATGCAAGCGTTCAGAATCGTATTCACTACAGTTAGATACAGAATGTTCGTTAATGTTTCTAGTCAGTAAAGCACAACTGGGACACAATTGCTCAATAGTATCTGGTATTTCACACCACAATTTTGATACGAGTAGCCTTATATGCCTATGCAAATTTGCAGTTAACACTTGTTATAGTTTACCCTACTTCTTTGTCCAATCAAAAGCCAGGGATTTTCAAAATTTGGGACCACTTATTTATTTATTTGTGCAATGGACATAATAACTATTTAGTAAATCCATTTATTAGGACAATTTGGCTGTTTCCTTATATGGAAAACTAGACCCGCCTACTCCCATAATTTTACTGTTATTCTATCAGCAGTTTATAATCTGCTTAAGGTGATTCACCGGTGTTGGATTTTTCTGCACAATGTATATAAAACCTGTTATATTTATAAAGAACACATTTACGACAATCATTCTGGAAAATCCCAACAGTTTTGCTCAGCTAGTTTTTAAGATATTCTTGGATTTTGGGGAAAACACCTAAAAACTGATAATTGTAATTTACCGAAAACTTTTGCTTTAATGCTCATAAAATTTGGTATACATAAAATTTCGTATATAAGGAAGCAAACAGTATTTTTTATGTTATACTGCATGTGCAAGTAATTTGTTTTTTAAATACTGTTTTAAAATATGTTAATTTTCGTTTTTGAGTTTAACGTGAAAAATCGTTGAACGACATTCTGTTTCCATGCATGCAACAAGTCGTCAAGTAGAGTGACAAATATTGAAGTTTCATGCAAGATTTCATGACAATTGCTCGGTTAGTTTATTTTTATTACACTTTTAGTGATTTCAGAAATGCTGAAAACAGGGGAGGTAACAAAAATATGCAACGTTTTGCATCCGTTGTATTCAGATTTCGCGACCATTCTATTTTAAGAAACTAGTTTATACATCAAGGTGCTTACAGTTTTAATCTGCAGTCCTCTAAACTACTCGGGATACTGTTTAAAACTATTGAATAAGTTTGGTATGGGCGCACAGAACTACGTTTTAAATACGTCGTAACCAATTCGCTAGATTATATGTTTAATATAATTTGGATTAAATCATCCGTAGGGATTGAGCTAAGGGTGTTTCTGTATTTTCATTAAAAGTATATAATCGTAATAACAAGTCAGTACACTTGGGGTTTTAAGACATGGGAAGATGCTGAAAAATCAATTTTAAGCATTCTGGGTTATTTGATCTCGTTGTCAGACGCTCACAATATACCCAAGTGACTGCGATTTTTAAACTTCCACCCAAAAGCGGTGAAACACCTTAACACTTTTTCACTCTCAATTCTCAATAAATGGACATGCTATTGTTTGCATACAAAAGCGTTGGAAAGCTCACCAAAAGTGGGCGGGTAAACTATAAGCCGGTTATAGATCACATATTATAATTATAAACAAATTAAAGCTGCGGGTCGCTAGCGCTCCCTTGCTCTAATTTGTTTATAAATCTAATATATGATCTATAACCTATACGTATAAGACTGCATTCCAGATACTTGGATGTATTAATCGAAATTGTCTATATTCTTCATCAGACAACATTCGTTGTGTCCACGCGGTTATTTCACGTTCCATTACAAGCTGTTTAACTTTAGCTTTCCATTGTTTTCTATTTGGTATTGATTCTGGGTGCACTAATGCGTCATTGATGAAGTTTCGTAGATCTAAAGTACACAGTATTTTACAGATATCTGGGATAAAACCAAGTACAACGTTTCGATCTTGTACAAATTGAAAGTATCTGCGTAGAAATATATTTCTTGTCACGCATTTTGAATTGAGACTGAGAATGAGATGAAGAAATAGCAATTTCTTAATAATAACAGAAGCGTACAATTTATTCAAGCCTAACAATGATTCACACATGTCTGACCGGGTTCGAGCACGGAAACCTTGTATTTTTTTACAATAAAATGTTGTATTTTATTGATGGCATGTGGGTCAATGAATTCACTTGAAACCCTTCAACAGTCATCAACAACGAGTGTTTTCTGTACTGTCACTGCCAATTGCTCCTAGATTCTCCTTATCAAAATTAGTGTTTATTTAATACTGAATAAAAATGACCTGTTTGAGATTTATGGATGATTTAAGAGACATAGATCTATGTCTGGTATAGTTCATGAGATCAATGAAAAAGAGGTTAGATGAACAATGTAAAGGTACATGTAAAGTGACCAAAACGAGTGATACAAATGTATAGTTTATAACACAGTCCATCAATGTTGAAAATCTACATAGGAATGTACTTTCAATACGAAAAACTTAAATCATTATTAAACAAAATAAAGCATCATGCATAAAGCACAGTATGACGTCACAGTATAACACACCATGAACCCCAGCCACTATCATCCTGGGTGTTAGTTTGTTGATAAGTGTTGTAGTTTGGAGACCGTGTATGTCCATACCCCGAGTAACCGTAACTGGGCTCTCTCCGGATGGACGCCTGTATATTGTCGAAACTTCTACTTTGGCTAGTGTACGACTGGTATGGTTGCGGACTCACCCGGTATGGCGATGTGTATGTTGGTTCACGGTAACTGCTTGACCGATTATGCCAGTGACCCCCGGGCGGGCCTCGAACTCTGACGTAATCTCCATCACCAATGGCTGTCATCTTACTATCCGGTATGAAGTAGGTTTGTCGTACGTTGATACCGCTGCATTTTCCTAATCTTTCCAAATGTCGAAATACCCATAGTCGTCTGTTGTCGGCAGTAATCCACCGGCCGTTGTGCTTGAAGACAGAAATCGTCGGAATATCGCTAATGGAACATCTGTAATAAATGCATGCTTGTAATCAAGGGTAACTGTATCATTGATAAAGATTGAAAAGAAAACCATTTATTGTATAATTTATATTTTTCTATAAAGGTATATTTGTTCTAAAGTAGCCAGAATTTCACAACGTATCAAAACATGAATTTGTTATCGAATATCTTCGGTAACTAATAACATTCGTACAAAGCATTGCCTAAACTACTTTCATGCCAAATTCCATTTGAAATTCTATCGAAATTGATCGAATAGTTAAAAAGTTATAAGTATAGTTATGAAATGTAGGTACTGTTCCTCAACCGATCACTGTGGTGCATTCCACACAAACCAAAATGTCCGTTATCACAGCGTTTTAAGTCATCGAAAAGTTTAGGCGATCGGTTTGATAACATTAAGTTAAATTTAGGCTTACATTCGTCGCATAACACAGACTTTTATAGATGATTGATATGCATAAGGTCGTTTTCAAGAAAAAAAAACAAATGCACCACAATGACCGGTTCGTCTATTTCTGTACAAATGAACCTTGAAAATTTTTTTACAAAAGAAGTGTTTTCGTTTTTTTCATTATCAATTGTACAGTTACCTGTGCATGTAATGACATTATGTACAAGTCAGACACTGATTGAAAACCCTGCCCACCACCCAGGGAAGTGCGAAGATTTTGCATTTCACTTTTTTTAGAGTTTGGGAAAATGTATTTGAATAGCTCATAAAACAAATGACATACAAGCTCTTTGACTTTTTCAATGACTACCTTAACAATATCAAATTGAACTACTATGAAATAATGGTAATATACATGTTGCTGAAAAGAAAATACAGTATATAAAAAGAGATATTTAATTAAAGCATCAACGTGTTCAAAACAATACAGTCATGTAGTCGTTTCACATACATGTATCATAAGTAACATGGTTGATTATTTTAAGTCCAAATGAATACATTTCTACATATTGTATCATATATACATGTATGTACATAGTGGTATGGTAGAACTACAGAATGTGCTTAGCCAGTCACATCATTGCATGGGCGTAGGAGCGTCTTCAACATTGGGAGGGGGGAAACATTTGGCAACTTATGGTAAAAAAATGGGGGCATTCCCCCGGAAATTCTAAACAATGGATCAATCTGGTGCATTCTAGGCGTTCCGAGATATCTTATTTGGTATTAAAAAAGTACATAAATACAGGGCATTTAAGTTCTTACATTAAAGTGCTTGCATAAAAAATGAATTTACTTGATTTTGAGATCGAAGCTTAATGTGAAAACGTTTGTTTGAAAGGCTTTATATATAATTGACAACCTCTCAAAGTCGTATTAGAGGTTTGCGGGACGTTTAGAGTACAATTTATGTAAGGAGTGTATTTTGTGCAAACAATGGGTGTGGATATATTTTGATACAAGGAAGTTATTTTGCGAGCGAAGCGAGGAAATTTTTTTTATACGTTTTGACCAAGAACAGAAGGCAAATTGCCTATAACGAGATATATTAGGTCGTAAATTATACTTTTCGTCTGAATTATTGGGGGGAGGGGGATATGTTGCCCCCCCCTGTCCAGACATTGGGGGCCTGGTCCCCCTGCCCCCCCCCCCCCTGCTCCTACGCCCTTGCATGGAGTTAGTCTAGTTAAAACTTTGAATTTAACTTTTTTTTAATGTACCTGAACACTGTGGGCATGATCATTCTGGCCAAGTTTCATAAATATAAGGTCAAAACTGTACATTCAATATTCAGTGTCTTACACAAGCGAACAAACAAAGCGTAGTTTCGGAAAATGTACAAGTTTGTCTTGGCCGACATGCATTAATCGTAACAGACTATCATAACGATTTAGAAATTCTGAATACATTGAACCAAAGACCGTAATTTAGGTCTTTAATTGAACATTTTATACACTTACCTGCCTTCACAAATAGCGTCTAAGGTTTCCCCAATCCGTTGATGACAGTATTGGCATCTTTTGTCGAAATAAGCATTAATAGAATCCTGGGAATAATATATTTCAGACGGTTTTAAATACATCGCTTCAAGTTACAACCGTTAGAATAGAAAAGAATAGAACAGAATGGAATCGTTATGAACGCGCGTTGAGCTATTTTTAGAATTTCGGAAAATCAGAAATAGAAATTTCCGAAAATTGGGATGAGTAACGTTAGCTACCAAAAGAAAAGGATCAATGCACATTAGTAGTTATTTTCAAAACTGGTTACGGCCACTGGTAACTGTATCATTGAAAAGAAATTTAAAAAAATATAATAAAAAAGTACTGCAGTGTATAAAAGAATACAATGGAAATGAGCTGCATGGTTTGTTGTCACATGTATCATCTATTATTAAACGGGGCTGCACATCGGATTATAGTCAATTGAAACTTAGACCCACTCAGTCCACAGGTAACTGTATCGTTGAAAAAGAAAACAAAAACGAAAAAACTTTTTTTTTTGAAAATTTATATTTTTCTATCAAGGTCAATTTGTACAGAAATCCACGAGCCGGTTCGAGAGGTGCAGTTTGTTTTTAATAAAAAAACTGCTTTATGCATACCAATTATCTATAAAAGGATGTGCGTTTACACAAACAATGTTATGGGATGAATGTAAGCCAAAAATTAACTTCATATCGTAAAATCCATTGCTTAAAGGTATACTTTAACTGTCGCTGGTGTAACACATTGTGAGGGACGGCCATATGGATTTGTGCTGATTGCACCATATGAATCGGCTGTGAAACAGTATCTACATTTTATAGTATACCTTTCTAACTATTTGATCGATTCTGAAAAGATCTGGCATATAAGTACTTTAAACATTGTTGTATATGAATATAATTAGTTTATGGAGATATTGATAGTCAAATTTTGTTTTTGATTGATTGAAATTCTGGTTCATTTAGAACAAATAAACCTTTATAGAAAAATATAAATTTTCAAAAAAACATTTTTTCCGTTTTTTTTTTCATTTTCAACGATACAGTTACCTGTGACTCAGTCCCGCAGTATCGTCTAGTATTATTTATATACATTACCTTTCACCAAAATATGTGGTTAGATTCTATATTATTAAGTAAAGTTACGTTCAGGTTACAGCGTACATATCGAACAGGTGATCAGATTGGGCTCTGGTCTGAAAAGTTGAGTTCATCTGACAGTTCTAAAATTAGAATGCACAAAAAAATCGGGACCAGTGCCATAATATAACCAATTCTTGTTTTGTACAGACTACCTAGCTTACAAACAGTGTACCTACGTCATGAATGTAGGGCACTACATTTTAGATTTTCGGGAAATGGATATGCACGAGGCGTATATTTGTAACATACGACCTAACTGGGTCAAATCATGTAATTTGAGTCCATGTGGTAGATCAATACAACACGTTTTGTGCGATTTATATCAACAGTCCTTTCAAAGTTAAATGAGAACGGTTGTAAATATACTATCGACAGTCAGGTAAACTAAGTATATCTAGGTTTATCTAGGTATACCTGAGTTAACGGTACTCACCACTATTCGTTCGAATGGAGTAGTTACTTCATTAGTATTACTTGTTAATGAATCGACTATATGCATTCTCGTTCAACCAGCGTGTTGTTCATCGTCTAGAGACTTGACTATACACTGATTCATGAGAATGACTATATTATACTATCAATTTGTGTGGTTAGTTTTAAAACAATGTTAACGATTGTTTTTCTCATGATTTATTTTCAACGAAAAATAACGTAAGCAAACGTTGCAACAAAACATAACATTTGTATAATAATAATAATAATAATAATAATAATAATACATCAAATAAATGTAACGCATGTAAAACGTAACTTCGTTTCAATTAAATTGATCAATATGATTTTCATCTAAGCTACGGGAAACATTTTTTAACGACCGAAGTGAGCTAGAACAGTACAAAACATTAAAAAAACATGCTAGGACGATAGAAAAACATACAGACAACATTGCAGTGACTGCATCCTAACATTCATACATTCGTCTTTATATTAATGGCACAATCATAATTATGAACATCCCCCATCGAAAAATCCACCGTGTATCAACGTTTAGGATCTTTACTAACACAATTATCCATTTGTAAATTATGTCAATGTATAACTTACAATAATTATTCTATATTGTTACCAATGTTATATTATAATACAACATCCTTGATCCTTACGTCTCTGTGAAGGTGTTGGTACATACGTTGGTGGACTCTCATGGCTGACCCTGTACGGTGAGGTACTACGCCCACCACCTGTCCTGGGTACCGCGGGTTGGGGGGTTATTGTATCGTGTTGTTCACGCTCGCTGTTCCGTTTATCAGTCCATGACTGGTTCGTTGTTGACGTTTGTCGAGTTAAGTTGTATTGGCTTGCTTGATAGACCGGCGTCGGATGATCTGGCTTGCAATAACCGGACGTGTGCGGGCCCGGCTCGGGTCTGGTTATAGTTGCACGTGGAGTTGTTACAGGACTCGTGCGTCTAGCACGACCGTAGGCACTTGAAGAAGCGCTGCTCGACGAAACTGATCTAATAACGCTGTCCGGTTTTTGAGTAAGATATTTGGCCGAGCTGGTGGGATTCATAGCATTGCTATGATTGCTGGAGAATGTTGGTGTATTGTACTTAGTGGGTGCCGTGGTGGGAACGTTGAACCTGTGGGCCTGGTCGGTGAGAATACCGATATTAGAGAAGTTATTCGTTGAATAAGTAGCCTTGCTTTTTAGGTTAGTATTTGAAGCAGGTGGTTTTCTTGCACTCGGCTTGTTGTGCCAGGTTCCTCCTGGGGATCCTCGAACATGTACGGAAATCCCGCCATTGTATGACGTCATCTTTGCTGAAGGAATGGAATAGCCTTCATAAACGGGTATCTTATCACATTTGCCAAGTCGCTCCATCTCCCGGAAGACCCAAAGTCTTCTATTGTCAGCCGTCACCCATTTCCCATCTTTCTCAACAACTGTGATAGTTGGGATGTCCGAAACTCTGCATCTGAAAAATAGAACCAACTACATGTATATAATACATAACTTTTTGTGAATGTTCTAATCGTGAAAGACCTATCATTGCCGATTACAAAGCATAGAGACCATAGAGACCTAGATGGTCAGAATAGTACAAAATGTACTGTAACCTTAAGCATGTATCTTCATCTATATATATGCATGCGTGCCTTAAGACACATCCAGCGACACATGCAACGGAGTCCAAGCATCATTACTAACAAAACAAATAATAATAAAAATGTGTGCCGATTCTGAAGAAGGCCTCGGCCGAAACGTAAATACAATATTTACAAAATACGTGTTGTTGGTGAATTCTCAATTATTAAGCATCATTAATGTATGATTTGCATGTAGATGTAATGTACACACTATTCACGCCGGGTGAGGTTTTGGTGCCGATTGTATTACATAATCCAAGAATGGTCTATAGTTTATTTCATTTGATTTAAGCTACTGTTTACAAGATAGCATTTTGGTCACAATAATAGATCTTGATCTACAGAGTATTTAAGTCAATAATATATATATATATTTTAAAAAATGCAAACATTACATTCTGTGCTTTGTTTGCGCAGACGGAAACTTTATAAAGGCGATATATTAATTCTTATTTAAATACCAAAGCATTGGCCATTGATCGTCTTTGGAAATAAATGCATGTTTCAAGTCCTATATTTAATTTTGTAGGCTATATCACGGTATAGTTAGTGTATGCATGAGATGAATGCAAGTCGTACTATCAACGTCTTACAAAATTCTGTTGGCGCATTATTGTCAAACGTAACTAATAGAATTTTAGTAAAAAGAAACTACTTAAATATAATACTCAATGGGTACACTGTCTATTTTATAAATATACTTGGGACGGATATTTTTTAATTTTCACGAAGTAAATATTTGATTTTCTGTCTTCCACATTGAGATCCATAAAAGGCATGTACATATCGCAGAGTACGCATTAAGGGTTGCCATGTGCAGGGGGGGCATTATTTTTTCTGGACAGATTCCTTAATTAAACAAAAAGAGCCGGTACCATTTTTAAAAAAATCATTTGTTGTTTGGCACCCTTGTTACCCAGATAATCCTGAACGGTACGGATAAGCCTGAACGAACCAAACATGGCGGACATGAAAAAAGTGGTTAGTACATTGTTTTTGCAATGTTTTCTATATAAACAATCCCGATTGTTTATTGTCATATAACAGATTTAATGTATAACATAACTACACCCATTGCACTAAACAATTTGTATCGAGGTAATCATTTTCACTATGAAATGCCTTAAAGAATATGTACATTTTGCGTTTGGGAATTGTTTTTTGTGTTTTAAAGCGTTGCCAAACTCATTTTATGGGCTTTATGCATTGAAAACAATTTCAGAAGCATCGGCTATTGTATAAACTTCGCTTTTGACATAAAGACAAGTTTTTATTTTGGACCAATTAACGCTCAAAAACAATAATGTAAACATGCTCAGTATTTTATGGATAATAATCTGAATAGGACTGGAAAATATATGGATAATCTCCGGAATGGTATCGGATAATTACTCGAATGGTAAACTGAAATCTTGCTGATGTGTTATTCCATGCACCAAATGAATAAACACAGACGAAATCAGCTCATGAATTTTGGCAACAAATTTATAAGCATACCCAATGTAAAACAAAAACACCCATTCAATGCCACATGTTCCTGAATATAACTCATTAAAACTGTAAATAATGTATTAAAGTAACAAATAATCAAAATACAGAATAAAATGAAATGGTGATCAGTCAGAAAATGTTTAAGTTAATATGTTTGAATATGAATCGCCATATCTTCAGTCGATGTGTGTGTCCCACTTGTGATGGCTATCTTTGCTGACGGAAACTCACCAATCAGCTTCGTATGTGTGTTTTGAAAAGTTTTAATATCTTCTTGCAACGCTTTCTTACTTTGTGAAAAATGTTTTGGTCTACTCCTGTTTTTACTAGCATATACAGTAGTGAGTCCATCCCAACATTTCTTCCATAGGGTTATGTCGTTCTGTACTTCAAATATTGTGCATTGATTCCTCTGACCAGCAAGGGAATAGTAATTTGTCACAATTACGAGGGTTGTCCCAGTAAATCGTGTACTTTGCTAATAATTTTCTTATTTGGCGTCACATGATTATGATTTTTTGTTATTACCTTGATGAATTTATTGTTGATCTAAATCAAGTGAAAAAACTGAACAGATATGTGTATGCTGCATATTATCGGTGATTAACCAACCCCATGTACGCAAATGCGGCGCAACCCTTAAAACGCGCCGTGATTCATTTAATGTATGTTCAATAAAGTTGTAATTCTCATATTTTCAAAAAGTTATTGCGCATAATTTTCATTTCGGCATTAAGGGCTGTCTGTTTTATTTCATCACAGTAATGTTCAAATCAATTTTATTTGTGCGAAAAATACGCATGGTTGAATAGCAACACTAAAAATTAAAACGTGCGAGAATTGTGACGTCAGAAGAAAAAAACATCTGTAGAATCATAGTACACTTTATATTTTTGGTTGCTATGCCGTCGAAAAATAGTTTAAGACTCTCACCTAATACTAGACGATATAAAGTAATGTTACTAGAACACGTATGCATGAATGACTATGAATATTTTATTATGTTTGGGACATCAACGGGCTGTATTTCACCCTTATCAAATGTGACATGCACCACAGGGCTTTTACTCTTCTCGCAGGAGAAGGGATATGTTCGGGCTGGTTTTTATCCCACCATGAGAGTTGGTTGTTTCGATCAAACAGCTTTTCTTTAGTGCATTCGATTGTGATTGGTTCGCAAATGCGTATCAGAAAAAAGTTTAATTCCATCGTAAACAATTGAAAACAGGAACATGAGCTTAAGATATAGAGAAAAATGGTTCCTCGGTATGACGTTCTTACTTTGACGTCACTGTGCGCCGCACTTGCATACCATGTGTATTAGTAATGTTAACGGACAATTTATTTCTTGATATATTTTCATGAAATTCTGGATACCTTTTAAGAACATATTCATTAATCATCAATGAAAAATTGAAACAGATGTTTTAAATACTTTTTGTGTAATAAGCAAAGTACACGATTTACTGGGACAACCCTCGTACAAGCGTTCATCTCACTTAAAAGTTGGGGAATATTATAGTTAGGTATAACGTAATATGCGTGTGGAGAATATGGAGTTGGGAATTTACATTTGTTTTCGAATGAAATAGTCGTCCTTGATTCAGCGTTATGTTTCAATGATCCATCTGGACTCACAACCATAAATCTCTCCAAATCTTTATACCTGATGGTAACACAACCTTCTTCGTACATGTTAATGTTTGGAAACAAGGAAGGAATAACTTTAGCACAAACAGTTGCTATGGCATCTTCTTCATTTTTTGTTCCATATTTCATTCTCTCTTCGATTTCTTCAGATATTTGAGGTCTGTTTTTCTTTCGAATTACCTGGTCATAATGAGAGTGTTGCTCTTTCAGTTTGCCTAAACCAAGTGCCTTGTTGCAGGTACTTCCTGTCACTAATGCATCTTCTCTGAGTCTCATCCAGGCATCCGTTCTTTGTTGAATATGTCTGGAGTTTTCGTTCACATATTTATCATTTAACTTAAAATAGTTTGTCTGTTCCTCGATAAAAACAGTGTCTGAGGTTTCAAAATCTGTCTGTCTATAATTCAGAGTTGCAACATAAAATGCCAATTTATTCGCGAGCTTATTTATTATTTACAATTATGCGAGTGTGTGCATTTTATGTGAGTATGCAAAAGATAAGCTGTGTTTGTGAAACCAGTATACAAGTTATTAACCTGTACTACTCATCGTGTTTTTCAACCACACAGCAAAAGTGCTTGGTGCACAGTTTGACATAGAACCAATTCAGTGATTTATCCACTTTAAAATAGAACCAATTCAGTGATTTATCCATGACCATTATGTAAATTATCCATTTTTCCTACCTGTGTCACTACAAATAGTTCTCAAGTAAAAACAACACGTGTAAACAACTTTCTATGTGTTGTGGAATCGAAAAATGCGCGCTAGCGCCGTGCCCTTCGCCTCGGCTCTGCGCCTTACGCAACGTTCTATAGTTGGCTTAGTAGGAACTCATTTGCAAAGCAAATACTAGTTTCTATATGAGAAACTCAAAGTACAGTCAGATTTACTGACACGTCAGGATGACACCACTCTGTTTAATAAAACAGAGAAAATATAACAAAAATGATTTAACTTTATAAACTAAACTAATTTTAATGAACTAAGCAAACATCTTAATGCAATGAAAACAAACAATGTCATGAATTAAAGGTTACAAAATGCAATCAATGAAATTATTATTACTAAAGTAACCATGACAAAATATGATGTTATACAATACTCAAGTAATGATCAAAATACAAGTATAATAAACTAGTCAAAATAACCTTAAGTTATAAAACACTAAACTTATAATGATCAAAATATAAGTATAAAATGTATACAAAATAACCTAAAGTAATGGTGAAAATAAACAGATTAAATACAATATTAAAACTGTCAAATAAACAAATGCGTCCATTTGCCTAAAATCAAGCCCAAATATTCTGTTTAATGATTCTGAACTTAACAAGTATTAAAATGTAGCAAGCCTACAGACTCAAAAATAGCTACTACAAAAATATAATTAATTACCAAAAAATGTAATTAAATGTAGGTGTTAAAATAATAAGAATAATTTACTTAATAAATAACCTAATTAAATGCAAAAATATTACTTAAAGAATTTCAACAATTTACTTAAAGCTCCAAGATAAATGCCTAAAGTACCTAAATTATTAATTAATTATTAATTAATTGATTATCTTGGAGCGAGGATTTAAGATCCTCCTATTTCAAAAATAAGAATCAGAATGATGAAAAATGCCAAAACTCTCATTTATATAGACAAAATTAATATGTAAAACTATTTTTGATTGGTCAGTTACAATAATTTTAACCAATCAAAAAGTATGTAACATAACTATCTAGGCAATTCAAATTCCTTGTTTACATAAGCCCCAGACAGTATTACATAACAGAGTCCTTTCATCTCTAGCAATACACAGATCATGCAGCTGGTGGCTGATAAGTACAATGGAAGATGCACAGCATGGTGGTTAAACTTATGCAACATCTTAGAACTTTCTAGAATCTATAGATATTTGAACAATGGTTACAATAATTAAAAGTCATTATGAGTCATATGAAATGTAACACATATATTCAATAAAGTATTAATACAAATTAATACACAAGATGGTGTTAAAATGCATGTAGATAAAGCAATATAAGCAATACACAATGTAATATATAGAGTGGTTTAAATGTATGTTCTTATCTAATATACATGTAGACTAGCTAAATATACCCACAATGACTAAAAATAGACTGGCTAAATTCCTAACATAATACAGTATATAAAACTTTAGAAAGTTAAATGAAGGCACATTATGAATTAATTATGTAATAATTGTAATATTATGTAACATGCAGGAGTAAAGATCTAACTTTACAACAACACACTGGTTTTCGGGAAGAAAAATTTCTTACTTTTAAAAGAAAAGTAATAAATTTTTCAAGATTAAACTTTAAAATATCATGTTACTAATATTACAGAACATGTAACTTACAATCATAAAAACAAACATAATACAAAAGCTAATCTCAAAAAATACTAAACATAAGAATAAAAACAATAAAAAAATAATATTTACAAAAGCATGTAAAATCATAAGGCTAAACCTTACTTATCTGAATTATCTAAATTTTAAAGCATCAGATAAAACAAAAAGATATATATAGCATGTAAAAACAATAAAGCAGAATATGGTCCAAAACATGCTCAAGGGCCACATAAGGGAACGACAATATTTAGTCTTCTCTTCATCTGGTAGTCTTCTGGTCGCGTTCGGGATATAAGAGTCAATGTTTCTCTTTAATTTCGCGTCATATGGGTGCAAATATCATTATAAATGTTCATTGCCCATGTTTATTACTGAAAACGCGTAATTTATTATGTATTGAAGTTCTTTTGATCTTCTGGTCACGTTCGAGATACAAGAGTCAATGTTACTCTTTAGTTTCAATTCATATGGGTGCAAATATCATATTAAATGTTCATTGCCCATGTTTATTACTGAAAAGCGCGTTAATTATTATGTATTGAAGTTCATCTTCACATTCACTTGCGCGTCATAGTCGGGAAATACAATTAAATGTTTATTGTATTGTTTAAATAGTTACGAACCGCCGCGTTTAATTTCACTTTTAACACTAAAATCACTTTTTTCACTTTTTCGCGTATCGCTTAGTATTAAGATAATATCACCACATATCTACTGTAAGCAATTGCTTTCTTAGGAATTTTCAAATAAATTCTCAATAAAAACTGAGTGATTGGGTTACACTACCATGTCAAAACATTCAACAATATACATGTTTAAAAAAGGATCAGCTTATCACAGATAAACTGAATAGCCACCTTAAGTTAAACTAGCATAATGCTTCAACATCAATTACTGTAACAATGCAACAATTTAGCTACTAAGAATTAAATGAAAGCATCTTATTGATAAGAAAATGTATACCTCAACAGATTAAACAAAATAAAGTCTCTCTACTGTGAAATGCATCACAAAAAACTAAACATTAGACCTAGCCGCAGATGGGCTATATGTTCCTGGATAAAAAAGGCAGTCGCTTAAACCCTAGGATGCAATAGTGATGGAACGTCGGCAATTCAGTCCGACATATAGATATTACAATCTATAAAACACAACAACAAATCTGTCCTAAACAGACACATATAGAGGTTAACTCTATAAAACGAGGGAAAGTTTAACATGCCAGATGAACCAAGATACCTATAGGGATTTACCCTATACCTTTAATATAGAGATTAACTCTAAAAGGACAACATCGTAATATCTTCAAGATCAATCCCATGAAAAACTTAACATCCCTATGCAACCTAAGAAGCCTAACTGAGACTCAAACCAATAAACTTTACTTCAAGTAAAAAGAGTTGCTGGCAACATAAACTTTCAACGAAGTTTACAAAATTAATAGTCATCTCACAAAAATAAGTTCTCAAAAACTTAACCGTAATCCATACTAATACTCATCATATGCAAACTTAAGTATCAACTCATCAACAAAACAAAGTCCCTCTCCCAAAAACAATCATTTGATTCCTAGGATGCAAAAGTAACAAAAATATGATATCTTAAATATCATGCCCATAGACCTTTAATTCTATGCAAACAAAATATCAGACACATAGCTCGGACCCTATAGATATTAAACCTATAGCCTATAGATATTAGAACCTATAGAGAATACTCTAAAGTAAGTCTGGAATAAACTGACACCTATAGATATTGGAACCTATATACCAAATGCCTAGGGTACACAACAGACACATATAGATATTATAATCTATGCAAACAATAGACTCTAGTAGAGGTTAGACTCTACGCCAAAACACCGACATTAACTTCAGGGATGCAAAGACATCTATAGAGATTGTACTCCATATCGATAGAGATTAACTCTAAAGAACAACACTGTGATATCCTTAATATCAATCCTATAGAACTTAAATTCTATTCAACAATCTCTCAAAAATTTACTATGCAAACCTAGGAAACTATCCTTAAGCTCAAACAAATAACTTCACTTAATCAAAAAGTTAACAAATAATCTTACATACAATATACATCAACAAATCCTTACAAAGTGCAATTATGCTCAAAGTATTTTAGGTAAAAGCAACATGGTATGGTAGTGTAACTTATACTCATTAAAAATATTTAAGTCAGACTTGTGTGCCACAACATTAAATATAAAAAATGTTTAAATACTAGGTGATATTATGCCTAATAAACACAAAGGTTTCTTACATAGTTGTCTCATCTATCGATAGGTCTACCACATCATCACGGTACATCTCGGCACGGTTCATCTGGTCGGGACATCTGGGTTTTATCGTCATAGAACATCTCGGTATGGTGCGTCTTCTCGGACATCTGGGTACTACGTTGTATCGTTGTAGTACGTCTTCTCGGTATGGTACATCATCTCGGTCATCTAGGTACTACGTTATATCATTGTAGTACTTCTTCTCGGTACGGTACTTCTTCTCGGTCATCTCGGTACTCCGTTATATCGTTGTAGTACTTCTTCTCGGTACGGTACTTCTTCTCGGTCATCTCGGTACTACGTTATATCGTTGTAGTACTTCTTCACAGTATGGTTCGTCATCTAGGTACTACGTTATATCGTTGTAGTACTTCTTCTCGGTATGGTTCGTCTTCTGGGTACTACGTTATATCGTTGTAGTACTTCTTCTCGGTATGTTACGTCATCTCGGTACTACGTTATATCGTTGTAGTACTTCTTCTCGGTATGTTACTTCATCTTGGTACTACGTTATATCGTTGCAGTACTTCTTCTCGGTATAGTTCGTCTTCTTGGTACTACGTTATATCGTTGTAGTACTTCTTCTCGGTATGTAACTTCATCTCTGTACTACGTTATATCGTTGTAGTACTTCTTTTTGGTATGGTACGTCTTCTCGGTACTATGTTATATCGTTGTAGTACTTCTTCTTGGTATGGTTCGTCTTCTCAGTACTACGTTATATCGTTGTAGTACTTCTTCTCGGTATAGTTCGTCTTCTCGATACTACGTTATATCTTTGTAGTACTTCTTCTTGATATGGTACGTCTTCTCGGTACTACGTTATATCGTTGTAGTACATCTTCTTGGTATGGTTCGTCTTCTAGGTACTACGTTATATCGTTGTAGTACATCTTCTTGGTATGGTTCGTCTTCTAGGTACTACGTTATATCGTTGTAGTACTTCTTCTTGGTATGGTACGTCTTCTCGGTCATCTTGGTACTACGTTATATCGTTGAAGTACTTCTTCTTGGTATGGTACGTCTTCTCGGTCATCTCGGTACTACGTTATATCATTGTAGTACTTCTTCTTGGTATGGTACGTCTTCGCGGTCATCTAGGTACTACGTTATATCGTTGTAGTACTTCTTCTTGGTATGGTATGTCTTCGCGGTCATCTTGGTACTACGTTATATCGTTGTAGTACTTCTTCTTGGTATGGTACGTCTTCTCTGTCATCTCGGTACTACGTTATATCGTTGTAGTACTTCTTCTTGGTATGGTACGTCTTCGCGGTCATCTAGGTACTACGTTATAGCGTTGCAGTACTTCTTCTTGGTATGGTTCGTCTTCTCGGTACTACGTTATATCGTTGTAGTACTTCTTCTTGGTATGGTACGTTCTCCTCATTGACAATCGTTGAAGTAAGACAATCTTTTTTAGAAGTAATTTGTGTGGAGCCAATAACAGACTATTTCGGCGCAAATTGCGGACTATTTGGAAACCAATCGGACAATATGGAAGTCAATCGGACAATGTGGAAGCCAATCGGACAATATGGAAGCCAATCGGACAATGTGGAAGCCAATCGGACAATGTGGAAGCCAATCGGACAAGACATTAAGAACAAAGATGTACAAAATAAGAAATCATTCTTAACAAAGTAAAAACTATTACTAGCAAAATTCTGCAGAAACTTTGCCAGATCAAGTATTCTAAGCTTTATTTAAATAGTACAAGTAAAAACCTTTTCCCTAATAAGCTCTTCAGTAACTTTACTAGATGAAAAATATTAAACTTATCCTATCATGAATTCTATCAAGTAAAAATTTAAAAATAAATAGTTAAGTCTTTATAACTTAAAGATACAAAATCTAATTAAACTTGTTTGCCTACTAAGTTTAAAACTATCCCACTTCTGACACCATTGTTGTGGAATCGAAAAATGCGCGCTAGCGCCGTGCCCTTCGCCTCGGCTCTGCGCCTTACGCAACGTTCTATAGTTGGCTTAGTAGGAACTCATTTGCAAAGCAAATACTAGTTTCTATATGAGAAACTCAAAGTACAGTCAGATTTACTGACACGTCAGGATGACACCACTCTGTTTAATAAAACAGAGAAAATATAACAAAAATGATTTAACTTTATAAACTAAACTAATTTTAATGAACTAAGCAAACATCTTAATGCAATGAAAACAAACAATGTCATGAATTAAAGGTTACAAAATGCAATCAATGAAATTATTATTACTAAAGTAACCATGACAAAATATGATGTTATACAATACTCAAGTAATGATCAAAATACAAGTATAATAAACTAGTCAAAATAACCTTAAGTTATAAAACACTAAACTTATAATGATCAAAATATAAGTATAAAATGTATACAAAATAACCTAAAGTAATGGTGAAAATAAACAGATTAAATACAATATTAAAACTGTCAAATAAACAAATGCGTCCATTTGCCTAAAATCAAGCCCAAATATTCTGTTTAATGATTCTGAACTTAACAAGTATTAAAATGTAGCAAGCCTACAGACTCAAAAATAGCTACTACAAAAATATAATTAATTACCAAAAAATGTAATTAAATGTAGGTGTTAAAATAATAAGAATAATTTACTTAATAAATAACCTAATTAAATGCAAAAATATTACTTAAAGAATTTCAACAATTTACTTAAAGCTCCAAGATAAATGCCTAAAGTACCTAAATTATTAATTAATTATTAATTAATTGATTATCTTGGAGCGAGGATTTAAGATCCTCCTATTTCAAAAATAAGAATCAGAATGATGAAAAATGCCAAAACTCTCATTTATATAGACAAAATTAATATGTAAAACTATTTTTGATTGGTCAGTTACAATAATTTTAACCAATCAAAAAGTATGTAACATAACTATCTAGGCAATTCAAATTCCTTGTTTACATAAGCCCCAGACAGTATTACATAACAGAGTCCTTTCATCTCTAGCAATACACAGATCATGCAGCTGGTGGCTGATAAGTACAATGGAAGATGCACAGCATGGTGGTTAAACTTATGCAACATCTTAGAACTTTCTAGAATCTATAGATATTTGAACAATGGTTACAATAATTAAAAGTCATTATGAGTCATATGAAATGTAACACATATATTCAATAAAGTATTAATACAAATTAATACACAAGATGGTGTTAAAATGCATGTAGATAAAGCAATATAAGCAATACACAATGTAATATATAGAGTGGTTTAAATGTATGTTCTTATCTAATATACATGTAGACTAGCTAAATATACCCACAATGACTAAAAATAGACTGGCTAAATTCCTAACATAATACAGTATATAAAACTTTAGAAAGTTAAATGAAGGCACATTATGAATTAATTATGTAATAATTGTAATATTATGTAACATGCAGGAGTAAAGATCTAACTTTACAACATATGAATTAAGTCAGATAGTGAGAAGGTAAAGCCTTATAAACGTTTAATTTCAGCCAAAACAAGTAACTAGAAATATGTGTAATTCGCTTTCCAAAAAATAAAGCATTGATTCTTGTAACTGTTTGCCATATTGTGCTTCATATTTACAATAATACAGTAAAATAGTTGCACTTTCATGAAAACAACCAACTAATTTATCTTCACGTAGCACCAGAACGTTGACAAATCTGTCTAAATTGATACAAACGGTGAAAATGTGCGAAAAATAGTGAACATGCTTCCGCCATGTTTGTGTCGTTCAGGCTTATCCGTACCGTTCAGGATTATCTGGGTAACAAGGGTGTTTGGTGCGTGTTTGAAAAATTGGTACCGGCTATTTCGTTTAGGAGGAGTCCTTTCAGAATTTAAACCTTGATGCGTTCTGTGAGCTTTATTTGATTTTATGAATCATAATATGGTAGAAAGAAAATCAAATATTTACCGAAAACCATCCGTCCCAAGTAACGGGTTTTCCAGTTCAAAAAAATAGAGGGTGTATTCAGTGAAACTCGTCGAGAGAGGTCAAGCTAGATAAAAACATTTGAATCAGTGTGTATTGTATTTGCACATAGTTATGTACAGGACGAATGATAAAATAAATTGTCACATTTATGCAGTTATGTTATCGAAAAACGTCTATCTTTTTTAAAATACTTTTTGTAGACCAAAATGAAGCGTTTGGAATAACAAGTGTGTTTTTTAAATTAATCGTGTCACAAATAGAAACACCTATTTTTCTTGATTCGCGAATAAAAATGCTAGTAATGAATGAACGCATTTTCCGAAAACTGAGTCTACCATAAAGCTAAAATAAAAGAAATTCGGAAATATCAAAATGACATGAATATATTATATTATATATATTATTTAATGCTGAATGACGTTGAATCGTCAATAAAATATGAATTGTTTTAGTTAATAATAATAATATTTATACGGTTGTAGTTGTAGATAAATAAAAGTGAGGTATTCTAGATAAATATATTTTCATCATGGTATTGACAAATAATGTTTGTGTGTCACTTTTATTTGCCACATCGTGTATATAAAAAAGCTTGACCAGATTTATCTGACGCTCATCAAAGAATAGATTAAAACTTTGTAATTAGTCAATATGTATCCCACACTATATCATTTTACTTATTTCTGAAAAAAAAACTTAAAAATATAAATATACAAAAATGTTTATTAAGACATTTAAATAATGGTGGTTGAAACATTGGCTCAGTATACGTAACTTGCTGGCTTATAATGAGAAGGTCGTTGCTACAAAATCAATATTTTGAGAAAACCACAAACACTGTCTGACAATCACTATTTTCTAATGGTACAACAAGCTTTTTCAACTTCAGTTTGGTCAACATGACAAGTTCTGATTTTTATGTAAATACATGGGCGCAGGGGGGGGGGGGCCAGGGGGGCCAGGCCCCCCAATGTCTGGACAGGGGGGGGGGAAACATATCTTTTGCCCCCCCCCCAATATTTCAGACAAAAAATTATAATTTACGACCTAATATATCTCGTTATAGGCAATTTGCCTTCAGTTCTTGGTAAAAACGAATCAAATTTTTTTTTGCTCGCTTCGCTCGCAAAATTACTTCCTTATATTCAAATACGTTATCATCCATAGTTTCCAAAAATACACTTGTGCCATGAGATGTACTCTTAACGTTCCGCAACCCTCCTATATGGCTTTGGGACGTTATCAATTATATATAAAGCCTTTGAAACAAGCGTTTTCACCTTAAGCTTCAATCTCAAAATCTAGCAATTTAAAATTATGCAAGCACTTGTGTTTTTTTTTTTGTAAGAACTTAAATTCCCTGTATTAAGGTTCTTTTTGAATGCCAAAGAAGGTATCTCAGAACGCCTAGAATGCACTAGACTGATCCATAGTTTAGAAAAATTTCTGGAGGGCTAGGCCCCCGGACCCGTGTATACTTGAACGGATTAACTTCCAGTTACGACGTAATTACTTAACCAAATGACCACAGAACCATAAACTCACAGTTAGTATATAGATATATGAGTGTTTTGGACGTTTAAGAGTACAGGCTGTGTCTCGAATAGTTTTGTGCAAATATTGCGTGTTGACTAATTGAGATAAGGAAGTTACTTTGCGAGCGTAGCGAGCCAAAAAAATGTTTACCCCAAGTTGCCAAATGTTTAGCCCCCCCCCCCCCCCCCCCCAATGTTGAAGACGCTCCTACGCCCATGAAATAGGCAGATAAGAAGCGCCTTGTGATGTAGATTTCAAATAAGCAGTAGTCTTAGTGGCACTTACGACCTTCTCATTCTAAGCCAGCGATATATCATTCTACTTATTTCTGAAAAAAAAATATAAAAAAGTGTTTATGAAGACATTTAAACAAGGGAGGATTGAACGTTGGCTCGGTAATTGGTCTCTAGCCGGAATAATCTTAAACCGTTATGACCTGGAAAGGTATGTAATGTACAACAGAAAAAAACATTTGTAGTTGGAGCCATCTACACCACAGGCACACGTTCTTTTTTCATGCAAGTTTGTTAAATAGATGACACCGTGTGCCTGTGTCAGATCTACACCTTCGAGGCCTGCATTGTATACCGGAAGTGCATCCTTTTGTTTGAAACAAAAAGCTGCTCGAGGTTTCTAGGACATTTTGGGCACTGCACCGAATGCTTAAGTTACATATTTAAATAAAGTTAACACATACCTTCCTGTACACAAGGCATCGAGAGTATGTCCAATTGGATCGTAACTATGTGCACAACGTTTGTCAAACACATTGTTGATAGAATCCTGAGAGAAATATATGTCCGAGGGTTTTAACTGCATTTTGTTCACTTGTTTGTGACGCTTTAAAATCTAAGCACCCGTCTCTGGCTGTTTTATACGGATCGATATATCTAAAGCAGCTATTAATAGCATCATGGTTTAACCGGTTTATATATATAGTTGCATTTTCAGAAATTCTCCGAGATAACGGTATCTATTTATACTACAGTAGTCTTCCGTCGCTGTTACATTACGAACTTTGGTACCATGAAATTGTTATTTTTCAATTTGAAATGTTCGTTATGTGACACCTCTTGTGTCAAAACAGTTTTCAGGGTATTTGGTGCTGATAATTACAAAAATGAATGATTATTTTAAGCTGGTAGCATCAAACATCCGTTTGACATAACATGAGTCTGTAAGAAAGCATTATTTAAACAGACAAATAAATAAAAAGCATCGTGCTTATTACAACGACCTTACCTCGGTAAAATCTTTAATGACCTTTAATGTTTCAATGGATATTGCACCGTTTTCAACAAATAGTTACCTTACAACAATTGTTTAACAATAACAAGAACTATATAAAATTACTGTAAATGGCAAGTGATGATAATCTTGCAAATTATTGCGCCCGTACGTTTTAGAAAATTTATTTGAACTTGCAAAAATAGACAATTAAAATGTGCCCATTGTCACAGATATGTATTTAGAACATATCTGTGCCCTTGTGAAGATTTTTTTTTAATTTTGAATGAAAATCCTTTTTTAACATTTTCTTTGAAAAGCAGACCGGCTTGATATTAACAAAATTGTAGTGTTACATAATCAGTTATAACAAATACAAATACAAATACTTGTCATTTGTATAGCGCAAAAATTATGAAATCATATTCTATTGCGCTTTACAAATAAACATATCAATAAGAAAATTTACTCTCTTCAAATTCATGTAAATGTTTTTAATCTGTTAATTCAAGCGCTGTAGTGACATTGATCAAGGGGCACATACACCTTGATCTGCATCATAAAGACGCTGTAAAGTATGCATCTGGATGATTAGATCAAGTGTAATCTGAACCTGGAGATTACACAACAGGGGGCACATGGACCTGGAGATTACACAACAGGGGGCACATTTTATTGCACTCGCTTCCGGAATATGTAATATACTGAGTTATTGTCACAAAATAACGATCCACAGCCATATCGATTGGTAATATTTTAAGGATTTTAACATTTAAGTGATGTAAAAAATGGTCACTCCGAGGCCAACTGGGGGGGGGGCACGGGCCCCCTGTGCCCCCGGTGGAACCGGGCCTGATACGTTTACAGTAAACCATAACCTCACTATCTCAATTTATTGATAGCCGGCCTTGAGCCGGCTATCTAATGGAATAGGAAATAAATTTCTGCCATGTAGGTGAAAGGACAAGTTACTGATAGTTAATAAAATGAATAAATTTGTTTACGTGGATATTGAAGCTTTCAATTGATTACTATTTTAACACAATGAATTACTTATTTATTCCACCATAAATTACATTTTTTGGATGGATAATGTTCATAAGTAAAATAGAAAATGTTTCCGTTTTAATAATTCAATTGCTGATCCCTTTTAGCGTAGACTTGCTGGGGTGTCTATTTTTTTTTTTTACTACTGAACTGATCGCTAGTTTTATCGTTAGTTTTATTCGTTTACCGATGATGCTAATGATTTCGCGTGATAACAATAATATAAAGTTTCATATAAATGTTCTTATTTATCAAATATAGATAATGAAAAGAAAATATATTGCTGAAATTTATCGTTAAACATTTTGTGTATCACCGGGTTAAGTCTATTTATAAATTCATTACTACATGTATAGACCCCTTTCATCAAATCTCCACCTGACTGATAAGCTCATGAATTATATAATGTAGGCTGGTGATAAGCCTCCAGTAGTAAATTCAGTATACATGTGAAAGTATTTGCAACAATATGGTACATAACTGTTGCATTGCTGGTTGTGGGAACCGCCAGAATAAAGAAAAGGGAGTAGTATTAAATAGAATTCCTAAATATCCCATGTTGCTGAGAGAGGCATGGTTTAAAAACATTAACTGACTTCATAAAGACTCAACTCATTCAGAGCAAAATTCATGGACAAATACTTCTCGTGTTTGTAGATCTAATATGAATTTCATAGCAGGTGTTTTTGCATTTATACTGCATTTATACTGCATTTACACAAATCTATTTATTTATAAATTATTATTTTATATTCCGTGTTTATAGTATAGTATGCACATTTTCAAGTAAAACAACCTAGATCTACTAGCAAGCAGTCATACTTGAAAGCTTCCTGAAATGTTGTGATTAAATACCTACATACGATCACCTAAGGTAGTGTGCTAAAATAGTTACCACATTAGCAGGTTGTCTTTTATTTTATTTATTAATTCTTTATAATAATCTACATGCATGTGTTTTCAGAAAGACAAGCACATGACCACTTCCTTAAGATCATCAGTCAATGTTTTGCCTCCAGCTGAACATGTGGTCAAGATAATGATATACATAGGGCTATTTTTAGTAACGGTGAAAAGGGTCTATAAATAGCCTTTTATTTTGGTTGCTGGTCCACTCATAACTCTTACCGAGTGAATCGGGAACCAAGCGAAGTGACGCTATAGTCTAACATGCATACTAAGTTTGAATCAAATATCTTTGACGGTAACTGAGAAATGGACCTGAACGAAAAGGTTAACCAACGCCGCCGCCGACGAGTGGGTCATGACAATTATAGCTCCACTTTTTTCTTCGAAAAGTGAAACTAAAACCGAAACAATGTTTTTTTTGGAAATTTGTATTTTAATTTTTTTTTCGTTTTCAACGATACAGTTACCTGTGGTTTCATATTTGATATTAAAATGTGTAATCAGTATCTTTATTATGTTGTCATTTTACCTTATTGTTACCTGCAAACCGATTTCTAAAGAACGGTTGGAAATAGGATTCTCAAAGTTTACATGGATGTTGATCTTCATTAGAAAATCACCTTTATTGATGTTGAGGTCACCAGATCAAAAGTTATGATTACTGTGACCTTAGACTGGAAACAGTTTCCATTAGATTATTTGGCTGACATAGGCGCATACAGGTATGTTGGTCATCAGCAGTATATATGACATAATTTAATTTTGAGTCCACTAACAGAAGTTCACTGTGACTGTTGCCTGCAGTGCAAACAATACTCCAATATTATGTCAAGATCCCTGTGGCAGTATCCATGTGTATTTAATTTAGTACTTAGTACATATAATATAAATCCCAAACAATATCAATTGATATTGATTACTGTATTAGAAATTTCAGTTGATAGAATAATTTATAACAGCGTTATTGTTGATGCTTTATATAACGGAATTCATGTCATGTAAACCACACAATTGCGGCTATTTTGATGCATTGCATCAACATTTGTCTTGTTTATTACTTGGTAACGAACATGTTGGTAACGGAACGTTTCAAGCGGGTACATGATGGGCACTTACGAAAGCCCGTTACGTTCAATTAGATTAACTTTAATCAGGAACAGTCTAAAAAGGACTGTTCTTGCTTTATTACATCTTAATTAAAAAACTGTGCATTGCTCGACTCGATATTTATTTAAAGTCAGGTAACGAACATTACAGTTTGATATAGAAATCGCCAGTCAGCGTAGTATGAAGCAATATTTAACAAAAACTGCTTTTTCTATACACCCTTTCAATTAAGGCCGTAATTAAATTGTCTCCCTTTGATGACGTCAAACGAGGGCTCAAAGCGAATACACGAGCCGATTACCGTTAGCGTGTAAAAGAAATAAAAAATGTGTCAACTTTAAACCGCTGTAAATCACGTTTTACTCTGTCGATTTTTAAAAGATGAACACTTACGAAAACAAGATCGTATAGACTTTTTAATAATGTAACTTTTGTTAATGTATTTTCAATAATAAAACATAAAAAGCCATGTTTTCGGAACAAAAATTTCAAGGGCAAGAAAATGTAAAAATAAAGAACTGAATTCAATACTCAACAATTGGCATTTAACTTGCTCAAAATGTTTATTATTTGCAGTTTTAAGAACTGTGTAGACTAAGCTTTCCAACAATTATATTATTAAAAGATATTATTAAAGTTTTAAAAGGAGAGCCATGCTTTTCGAACCTAAATACCATGCATCACGCGCGCACAATCCACTCATTGAAACCTGACTTACATTTTATACTAGCATAAAGAAATTTTGTATTTTAATAATTCATCACACATCATAAAAGTATAGAATATTAGCTATATCATTTCAAAAGTACGACTATCCAGCCAGAAATTAAAACGTTAACTTACACAGGAAGAAATTTCTTTCTAGATATAGTTTGTACTAAAATCCGGGCGGCATGATTTTACATGTCCGCATGTGCTTACTTGTTTAGTGTTAACACGAGTACATTGATGTGTTGTTTACTACAATCAAACAAAGTAAGGAATCACCGGAAAAGTTCACACGACGAATAACTTAAAATCAGAATCAATTCTATGTAAAATTTTGTTGTATGTAGGTAAAACTAAATTGTTTGGCAATACAATGTAGTCTGTTTCAAATCTTACTCTTCCATCATGAAACCTTTGTTCATTTGAAATTCATATACAAGTAAATGAGAAAAGTGCTTTATTCATTTTAAATGGTGTCTACGTGTAAAAATATTGCAATAAATTATATTTGAAACATCAAAATGAGCATTGTAGCACAAGTCATACAGGTGCATGTCCATTAATTTACACTTTTTGTTCGGACACGGAATTAGAGAGACCTCCGTGGTTTGGATAAACATAATTTATACTTTTTTATAAAAGTAACCCAAACGTTGATTTAAAAGTGTCAATCAATGTCAATCATTTAAGGTAAAACACTGATCAATATACTGTACATGTATATTAAGATGACAGATGGTGACAACATAGTACTGATTGGTTGTATATTAGTACCCTGCTGTGAAACTAATTTAGTGTATGATCTTGGTGGCTTATCTTGATATTAGGGGATCTATGCTGTAAATCATTATATAATTATACAGCACCTAGAATTTATTTATGCATTAGGGTTTTAGCACCTCATCATCTGACAAGATTTTATTTATGCATTAGGGTTTTAGCACCTTAACTTCTTAAGTATCTGTCTCACTTTAATTTGTTATGTTTTTCCCATCACTCGAATTGCAGTTCAGGTCACTTTTTGTGAATTAATATTTACAATTCTTATATTAAAAACAAAATATTGTTAATTGTGATGTTAGTTTGAAGAGCAGTTGTATATAAATAATGTATTTTTTATATTAATTTATAACAATCAACTGCTATCATAATCGTCATTTATACAGCTTTTTAAGCCGAATTTGCCCGAAATGGCACGTATGTAACCAGATAGGACATTCCAATAAATCGTTGTGGCTCTAATATACGTGTATTCAAAGGCCTAAATAATTATGTCTTTGTTTCATTACAATCCATAATAAACAACACATAACTTGTGAATTGTATGGGTAAAAAGAAATGAGACATTGCAATGATCCAGAGTTAACTAGGTCTAATGGCGGTAATGATGTAGTATTGAAAGAACCAGGTGAAAATACTTGCGCTTTATATTCCCGGCAAAATATACACTCATCAAAGTACAAATATACACTGTATCTAAGCACTAACGCTCAATTTAATGTACGAAATGTGCATGACAATCAACCGAATTACAAAACAAAATTAATACAACTACAGATCTTTTTGGAAATTAACGCCCGATAATTGACCATTGTTGATAGAAAAAAATCCGAGAAATCACATGTTTCCTCCACATCCATAACATGTAACATATTATACATACATTGTTAGTACATTATAAACATCTTTATTGAAAAAACAACAGCTACAAAACATGCAATTAACGAAAAAAGCGATTAAATAATCTCTTCGCTACTGCGTTTATAGTGTCATTAATTTGTAGAGCCCTCGTTTGACGTCACATCCGGTTTACGGGAGGTAACTCTGTACATACGATTATCGCTTAATTGAAAGGGTCTATATTATTGAAGTTTTGCATTATACATGTACATCAAATGAGGTTCAAACAGGTCGAATATGTTGTGAGCACAAATTTGTAACAATCGCACTCGAAATTACAATATACTTAAGTTAAAATAACGACCATCCACTGAAACCGGAGACACGAAATCTATGCACCAAGTAGACGAACTCTAAACCTATCTTATGCACACAAGAGGACTTCTGGAAAGTGATTTATAGCGTCAAAAACCACCGGCGACACTATTTGCACCTGCTTATTGAGAATGACTCTTACGTATACTCTTACGTACGTTTTCAATGCTGCAGGGCCCACATTAAAACTAGCCCACATACATGTACACATCAAATGAATGTGCTGAATATAATAAGCAAATACATAAATACATAAGAACTTATATCCACTAATACGCTGCATTAATTGCCAAATACAGTGAAAAGTGATTTTTCTACCTTTCTTGCTCCGTTCCCATGGTAACTTCAATGATAACGTGGTCATACGTCAGTTAGAATTGAAGCACTTGTCAATTGGGGTGATTTACAAACCACATGCATACCAGGCAGCATTATTTTTGAAAATTGTGAAAATATGGTCAAAAAGTGGATTTTTCACTATTCAATGATTGGTTACCATGGTAACTATCTTAGTAACTCATACGTTCATCATATAAAATTAAAGCGCTGTCCTATATGAAATTACGTGTTTAGATTATGTTAAGACACGTAAATAGACCATCGCGTGAACCATATGTTACTTATATAATAAATAGAAATATTGAATGCCATTGTGTTATCACAGATATGTACTAAATACATATCTGTGGTTATATATTGTAACTTTTATAGGCCAGTGCTGTGATAATTTCGTCAATTTGTAAGAAGTTATAGTGTGCTGTGTGTGTCGTACAAACTAGTTTTGTGGTATGATGTAATCCGTTGTTTTATAGTTTCCACCTTCACTAGTTCATCATATATTATTAAATAAGACCAAGGATAGTAGATACAGTAATTTATCTATCTATCTATCTCCATGATAAGACCCAGTTTTTTGGTAATAAAATAACAACCAACGACCTAAAATGTATTTTAGGTATTTGGCTATAGGCCTGATTAACACATTTGAGCTTAATTAAACCAAGCTCGGATTTCATGAGAAGACACTCGTTCACTCGCACGTGTGAACTTATTAGAGACTGCATCGTGTCTATTTTTTAGATAGGCCTATCTCGAAAATCATCGAAGAGTGGGACCACTGAGATATGTGTCATTATTTATAATTAAAGTTAATCTGTGTTTGCAAGAACAAGCATTTAGGCATGGTTCATAATTGTTTAACCACTTGCGGCATAATAATAGAATGATGAATTAGTTTCGTGACGCTTCTAAACGTTTGTTCCTTCTTTTCATTTCTTAGCGCTTTTTTGTACACTTTGGGTTCTTTTCTGTTTTTTTCCCTGAAATAAAAAAGGTAAACAAACTGCAATTTTGCGATTAATTCTTGTATTGATTTACAATATTGATAATGGAATTTGAAACTAAAATGTTAGGCAATAACAAGAAATGTTTTTGTGTGCGAATGAGTGGTTAGTTTTAGTTACTTTTGATCAGCGTTCTAGACACTGACATTTGGATGGGAAGAGTAGCCGGATAACTTCAGGGTACAATTAAGAAACATAACAACGTGTTGATTAAACAATTGTAACTTAAGTTCCTGTACATCATTTATTCAGCCCAGAATTAAGCTTGACTAAAGACCAATGTGAACCATACATGTCATACTGATTGTCTCACCATGGCATAAACAAAAACTGATAAATTTTCATTATAGCCTGCTTACCTATGTTTTCGTGAACGTAAGACTTGTCTTTGAAGCATACCCAGTTATTTGCTGATAAGGAAATATTTTTACTAAGAAACAAATGCCTGAAGCCCTCTCTACATGTTGAATGCAAATCATTATGAGAAATCATCGTATTTTCCAAGTAGCATCCATCTGACCTAGTGGCCTCCACCTCTACAATCAGATGACAAGTTTCCTATCTTTTCGTGAATTTTTATTGGCTGGTCGGTAAATTGCATTCTAGCAATCTCTGGTTCTATTTGTTCACGTCAGAATATTATTGGGGGTTCCATTATCATGTGTGTGTAAAATGGTGACTTTGTGTTGATTCTGAAGTACATAAATGGTGAAAGTACTGACGTGAGGTCGTCAAAGACGTCCAACACTTGATATGAAAGTCATCGATTTTACCGAAAATCTTGGATTATCCACAATGCATTGCACACGCTTCGGTAATTATTAACCGTATCCGCTAAACCTTGATTTTACCGCGTTCGGTTAACTCCGTTAATTTCCGGCGACATTGTTTACGAAAACGGCCATCTTTAACGGAGTGGACAGGTGGTTTAAATGTCTACTTATCAACATTTATTGAGACAAATTGGCTATTTGATAGAGTATTAACATGTTTATTGTCATTTGAAATGTTTTATACACCGAAACTTCGATTACAATAGGAAATTATTATGTTTTTCACACATTGATCACGAGCAGATTTGGATTTAGACGCCCGATTAAGAATTCAATTTTACCCCCTCAAATAGAAAAACGAAGTTGTTTCATTACCACAAGTATTTTCAAGACAGTCCAAAGATTACAAAAAGTAATACTTCATAAAATAGCGAGTACGAATAGCTCTAAAAGAATAAAAATCAAACCGCTTAATTTGTTGCGGGACGATTCGTCGGTTCGAAAACTCCATTTCGATGACTGGCACAAATATGAGGTTTATTTTAATATAGCGAACATATCATACAAAATATTGTAACTTAAACATAGATCACATATTTTATAATCAATAAATGTCCATATTTGTTCCGTTTGACTGATGATTGAACTTGAAAACTCGCATTTAAAACGAATAAAAATCTTCTCTTATCCGAAAAAATCCAAGATAACGTGTGGATAATCACATTTATCTTGCGAGAATTTGTGGAGGTATGCCGACAAACACGTCACATGACGCATGTGTTCTGCAAGTAGGCCGTGTCAAGAATGTTAGCAGTTCTGCCAATGACAATGCTTGTACTGTGTGAAATTTTAAGACATTCCAAGAGTATTTAACAAATACGGTCTAAACGCATTGATAACAATCACTAGTCTACTTATTTTAGGATACTTTTGTTTATGTTGAATATTGGCAACTATCTGGACAATCAGACCACATAATATGGTTTAATTAATGATGATCATGGCATTTATTGTTTAGTATGATATGTCAGCCAATTACCAATTACAATATAGAATGCCTTCTTGGTTTTTTTAATTAAGTTCAAGGGCAATTTTGCATTGTCAGTACTTAATTGTCAGTAACACGAAATCCCATGTCAGACATTTCTCATTTTGTGTTGCAAAAGTATGAAGTTATGAACAAGCATTTACTTCCTGTTTCATTGCTTTTATTAATGCCATATTTTTATCATATAACATGTTCAACAACTACTTTACTGATTTGAAGGTCTAAATCAACCAAAAGTACAACACAAAACATAACACAATGAAAACAAAACTACATGAATAAAAAAAATATTTGTCAAATTGATGAAGTTTACTTCTCAATGATCACAAGATTTAGGATTGCTCAACCCTTGAATATGAGATGGACTGGTATATCTGAGAGTTGATTTAACAGTTCTTTTATAGTAAAACACAAGGAGCATCAGGGGGCCCCATGGCATCCAGCCGTTAATTCAGTTTTTAAATTAGCCCAATAGAATTTTGAGCCAGAGCTAGCCCTGCCAGGGGATGCCATCATGGGCCTGGACTTTTACTTTTGGGTTTTCATAACCACCGCCCTAAGGCCTTCCACTATCCTGTGCCTGTGGTTGACAGATAAAATCTCCGGTATTTATCTATCTACGAGGGGTGATCAATATATTTGAGGACTTTTCATCTAGCAATTTCATATTGGCAACAAGGTTTAAACCCAAATAACATCATTTGAAGTAAGATATCTCCAACCGAATGTACTAATAAAATTGTGTCATTCATACAAGGGGCGCACAACGTTGGACGTCACGCGACATTATTCCAAGCGTCACCGTCGGAGCAGCACATAGCTCCTTTCTGGGCTGATGTTCGGCCACATGTATATGATTATTTTTCTTTTAATACTGAAATGAGTCATTAATAGCCAACTCTGGAATGTGAGGTGGAATAAAAAGAGTATCGGTGCGTTATTGGAAATAAAACTTGGAAAAGGGCGATTAGCTTTGCAAGATTGGATTATTCCAATGAAGAATGAAGCACGACCTAGCAAGTTTAGGGCACAATATCGAAAGAACCCTTTTGATCTGGAGTCAAAGATTTAATATTTTGTAGCCTATACTAGTCTTCGTTTTCGCCAGATACATTTGGTTGAGATATGTGCGTCTTATGTGCATATAATTTAACGGAAAGCGTCCCTACTGCGGTGTGATTTTGGCTGAATATCCCTATTTTATCGACTCATCCGTTTAACAGAGGCCCTACAATCACATAAACAATGGAATCATATGAAAATGGCCAATTTGGAACGCAAAGAATCCATGTACAATTTAGTCAAGTCATACTGGAGATATCGTGAAGATTTTACAAGTTACGCGTTACTTTCCATAGCATGTTGTTCTGGAATAACGTTACGCCCAAGATGCTCGACGGTTTGGCTTCACCATGGTTACAAAAAGTGACGTCATCAGGTAAATAGTGACGTTACCATAAAGTAAATTAGAAGAATCGAGAGATAATTGATAGATCTACACCACCTTGTAATTTCATTACTCTAGTTGCAATATTTAAAAAATTAGAAGGAAAGTCCTCGAATATATTGATCACCCCTCGTATCTCCCTTGTCGGCCAAACCCCGCAAGGGGACTAGACCGTGACTTGCGTCACCAAAGCGGCCCATGACAACTAAATATTGTCCCTGGGGCATTAGTTCTGATAAAAAATTCATAACATTTCCCTGGCAGTGCAGGGGAAGCTGGAAGGTAAAAAACGCGGCTGTTTCCCCGGCTGTCCATCCCAGTGGTTGGGGCCGTTGATGCAACTGACTGGTGCATTTACAAGTTGAGAGAGACTACTTGTGAGTTTTGCTATGGTTACAGTAATTATGTGTGCTGCACTTTTCTATGAAAAATTGACCCAAAGGAATAACATCAGCAATTTTCATTAATTTGACGTACCATAATTATGATGTACCATATGAGTGATGTACCATATGAGTGATGTACCATATGAGTGACGTACCATGTGACGCATATATTGAATGAATGCACTTTCCTAATAGAATTGGATGCTGATTTTTTCCATTTTTGTCAACATTGTCTTAATGACTTATTCCATTTGACTCTCAACACCTTTATCACCTGACCTCATTTTGACCCTGACCTACTTATGGACCTCTAGACTTATTGAAGGGTCATATTCTTGGTTAACCCAAACTTACTGTTTCTTCTTACATCAATATGGCTTGCTACATAGCTTTCATACTTGCATGGATGTTGTATTGGAACACTCTTCACACACCTAAATCACCTGACTTCATTTTGATATTGACATAATTTTGGACTTAAACTTGCCTATTTCTTTGATAATCCTTATGGATAGACTGATTCATATTAATAAAACTTTTTTATGGACAAGGCTTTTGGGCCTTTCATGGAGCATAAGCATCTATTGAACACAGTCTTGTTTTCAGGGCTTTTCTGGTCATTTTGGGAAGGGGTATTAGCCTCTGAATTTTGAGAAAAATATCGGTGTATTTCCTGTTTTGGGAAACAAAAAAGTAGGTATAACTTTATGGAAAACTGTATGCTTTTTAAGAAATTGTTGATTGGGAAGGGGCCTCAGTTATATAAGGAGAAAAAACCCTGGTTTTGGGTAGAGACCAGGAGCATTCATGCTAGCACAAGGTCACATAGACATAAATAAATTGCCTGTGTACTATATAAATATTTTTGTTGTTGTCTATTTTCAGATCCATTAAGCCTACATATTTCAAACATGCAGTAACAACTAACATATATAACATGGCTGAAAATCCACCAATACCTGAACGAGTAGACAGTCTTGGTATCCCTACACCGTCCAATCTGGCAGCTGATGAATTAAATTCCTGCCAACCAGATAGTACTTCAGATGATTCCCCTACTAATGCTCAGCCAAATGTTATAGAATTTCAAACTCCAGATTTTTTTCAAGAGACTTATAGAACTCTGAAAAACTTCCAGGACAAAGAAGAGCTTTGTGATATTGAAATACAATGTGGGAGTAAAACATTCAAATGTCATCGCTTGATTTTGGCAAGTATCAGCGAATATTTCCGTGTGATGTTCGTGGGCAAGATGGCCGAGAGTAAGCAAAGTGTAGTGAAGATTCAAGATATCGACGAGAACGTGCTAGAAAACATGATCAAATACGCTTACACTGGAAAGGTTACTATTACTGTGGACAATGTTCAAAGCATACTGTATGTGGCATCCATATTACAGATAGAAAATGTCGCCAATGCTTGCTCAAATTTCATGAAAGAGCATCTTCACCCGGACAACTGTGTACAGGTCCATACATTCGCCATGCAGCATAATCGCGAGCAGTTGATCAAATATACTCAAGATTTCATTACAGATAATTTTATTGCCGTTTCTAAAACTCCTGAATTCATGTCGATGTCTGCCACTGATATTGACAGCATTGTAAGCTCGGACAAATTAAACGTTTCAAGTGAAATCGAGGTGTTTGAGGCTGTTCTGCAGTGGATTAACCACGATAAAGACAACAGGAAGCAGTATCTATCGAAGCTTGTTGGAAAGGTGAAATTACCGCTGATCAATCCTCGTTACTTGATGGAGAAAGTCGCCTCTAATCCATTGATCAGGAACGATCTGGAGTGTAGAGATTTCCTGGATGAAGCCAAATACTATCAGATGTACATTGGCAATCTGGTGTCGGAAATCAAAATAACTGAGAGAACTCGGCCTCGTAATAGTTATGCAGGTATAAAACAGATGTGTACAATGTATTCTAAACTTTTTGAATCTCATAAAATTTTAAACATGTATGTATTATCTGTTAAGTATGAAAGATTCAATTGAGTGATAAATTCAGATAAAAATCTGGTGTCCGTTGCCTCATTAAAGCAAAGCACTACCGAGCGCCTTCATTCAGTTACCTCCCATTCAATTAAATCTAGAAGACATGGATTACCTCATGCGCAAAGTGCTTTGTAGCATTTTACTAGGCAACGGACACCTGTACTCATGCCAAAGTTATTGTGAAACGCAAATGTGACTTATTCTTCTCCATTAGGTGTTTAAAAATTATTAAGTTTTTGTTACTGTTTGTGAAATATTTATTGATTTTCGAGTCAATTTATGTAAACTCCTTCCTGATTATTATATAAATGATTTACCTGTCTATTAGCAATTGACATGAAATCAATGATTGAAGGGTGATTTGTTTTATGTTTTATTAGAATTAGAGTGAAATTATTTTATTGTCAGTGAAAAGAAGTATTCTTAGAATAAGTGCTGAAAATATTTTATTGTCAATGAAAATAAATATTCTTAGAATAAGTGCTGAAATTATTTCATTGTCAAAGGAAAATAAATATTCTTAGAATAAATGCAGAAACTATTTTATTGTTATTGACAAGAAATGTTCTTTTCCAACTAATTACAGGAGTGTTGTTTTGTGTGGGTGGTCGTGGAGCATCAGGTGATCCTTATAAAACAATAGAATGTTATCATCCAATGAAGGATAAATGGTATCAAGTAACTGAGATGCATACTAGACGACGCCATGTTGGAGTGTGTTGTCTCGATGGTATGTAAATAGTTTGTCTGTATGTTTAGTTCATGCTGTTATTAATATCAACATCAAAGGCTGGGTTCTCCCATAGTCTCATCTAAAGTTCTACACTCAATCGCTTTAAAAACGCACCACATATGAAATATCGGTTTTAGTGATGAAAACGTTAATCTATGGTTATTTATTTTCGGATTATTAATCTTCAGTCTATATTCAACGAGATGTGTGATTTTCATGCCATTATTACGAGTTTGAAATGAATTATGATATAGATAACACTGAGACCCATGAAAGTGAAAGTCACAATTTCAAAAGCAAGTATAAGAGCCCGCTACATTGATGCATGCTCGTGATATCTCCTCCTAAAGCATAACATTAATTACGTAATAGGTAAGAATTATGTTCGACGTGATGGTTCTCACCATTCAAGCAATGCTTAACTTGAATTATAAATGTTATGTGGCTATGGCTGTCTGGCTAATACCATACGACCGAGTGCGGTTCAGATATGACCATTATGTAAACCTAAGATGGATTCAAGCCTTATTTAAACTTGAAGTCTTTGTTATGAGCATCAGCCTGTCGGGACATATCCCGTGGTGCTTCTATGGCACCTCAAATCAACACTATGAAGGAGCTTGAAGACAAAAAGTTTAGATTATAGGCTCTAAACGGGAGAAAACTCATTAAAAATTGTACTAAAATAATTTTCTTTTTATTGACAGTTTTGAAAGAAATAATTATGAAAACGCACTAATGTACTTTTGGCTTGTTGATTGACACCCAGCATTATTTTGACACTGCGTGCAGCCATGCGGAACCATTTACAGTGACACAACCTGTGTCATGTTTCCTCCTAGCTCAGGCTCAATACCTTTAGCTGGTTTCATCCAGGTCGGTCTGTGACTGTGCCATTCGCTAGAAATCGATGTTCTTAGCCCACAATCATTGTATGGTGGCAGCTGAATCGCCATGCTAAGGCACCGAGGCTATTTTTAGTTGGAAACGGAGGCACGATCATCGAGAACAAATATTTGAGATATTCGCAGCATAAAAATACCATTAGCAAATATTGTTTATGTTGTTTTTTCAATGTGTAAACCACCAGCGTACAGTTTAAAGTTAATATTGATCACACAGGTCGACGCGATCGAGCTGCATGCGCAAAACATGCAAAATCAAAAAAGTGCTCTGGGCGGGGGTATTCCGAGTGAAAATAAAAATTGTTTTCTTTATTGAGGTCAAGCTTATGAACTGAACAAACCCTGAAAACTATCAATTTTAGCCAAAAAATGTATTTTGACAAAATTTGATTATTTTTAAAAGTGGTGCGTTTTTAAAGCGGTTGAGTGTATGATTAAAAACAAAAGTTACCAATTTTCAAGGGCTGTTTTCAGTTGTTCAGCCACTCAATAACACTTTGACACTTTCACTTCCCCTGGTCATTGGGCTACCTAATGTCTGACAGGGCTTTCATTTGACTCTTGAAACTGCATTATGACTCTTGAATTTGACAAAAGTGACTATTTTGACTCTTGAAAAAACTCAAGAGTCAAATTAACTTTACTTATAAGGCAAATCTTTTTGACAAATTTTGATAACTCTTGAAAATTGAGAGTCAGGGGTCATTTTGACTCTTCATTTAACTATAAAACAATGTTTGAAGCATTGTTAAGGTGTTGGGATGTGTTCTAAGGGCACCCAATACCGATTTATGACTCGTTTTCTGGATTGGGAAACCCCTGATATAAGTTTTCCACTAAGATGCTCTATAAATACCGGCCCTGTACTTGACTGTTTTGATGTATTTCAGGTCAGATTTATGCTGTGGGTGGACACAATGGCAGTAAGCATCTTGGTAGTGGTGAAGTGTTTGATCCAAATACTGCAAAATGGAGGAAGATTGCATCGATGGTTACTCAGAAAACTGGCGTGTAATTACTTTTGTTTAGTGATTTATAATGTCTAGTATTTTATGCTTTTGAAGTAAACATTTCTTTTAGATGGGTTCATGATATTATAATTATATGTACCTATGATATTGTGTAGATATTTTTGATGAATTGCTTAGAGATATAATAATTTATAAAACTGAGTGTGTAACCCAGTTCCGATTGAAACCTTTTCATTGGTCAATATTGGAATTAGCCATATACTTGCTTTACTTTTCAAATTGTTCATTTCCTCACTGACATTTTGTATGCTTTTTTTGGTTAGCAGATAAGTTATCATTCATGACAATATTGTAAGAAGAGGTCCTACAATAAAATAATCTGAAAATCAGGATTGCTACAATAGATAGAACAAACTTTTTTCCAGGACAAAAATGTTATTAGATAAAACATGATCGAAGTATTGACTAAGTTACAGTCATTTAAAATCTCATAAGCTGAATGTTGTCAAAAGTACATTGTTTAAGTTTAGATGTAGGGCTATGTTCTGAGTGCAGAATTATAACACCAAAACAGACTTGCACATTATTTTCAGAGATGGGCATTTAAGCCTCAGTAGGCACCATGTACAAGATGTCTTTGTTATAGTGGTTGACACTAACTTTTTTTTGTAACTGGTCCATTAGTAAAGAAAACAGCTAGTGGTTATTGATGATTTTCACTGTTCCTTCAAGATTTTCACTGGCCCCGGGTCAAGGGACCAGTATTAGTGTCGAGCCCTGGTTAAAATGATGTTTGTATGTTTGATGGTATGTTTCAGTCGTGGGTTAGGATTGGCCTGTCTTGGTGGAGCTATCTATGCTGTTGGTGGTCTAGATGATAAGGCATGTTTTGATACCGTAGAACGGTATGACCCGACAGTCAATGTGTGGACACAAGTTGCCTCTATGAACCTACCACGAGGTGGAGTTGGTGTTGCAGCTTTGAAGGTATGGTTACTGTTAAGTAATTTAGATTCACCCCAAGATCATTTCAAGTGTGTTTTTGCATTTCAGGTAATAAAAACAAGGGTCAAAATTATTGTTTGATGGGATTTAATTTCGTGGGTAAAGGTGAACCACAAAAACCACAAAATTAAATCCCTCACAAAAATTAATGATTTTATAGTACAAAATGTATATTGATTTCAGACATTATCTTGTTTCTAGAGCTAATGCACTGAATTGAAAATCAGAGTCCAAACATTTATACTCTAATGCACCAGTCAGCTGCATCCACTGCCCATCCTCGGGGTTGGGGGCGTGGGTGCAACTGACTGGTGAATAATACAATGCAATACCATAACATGGGTGGAATAGTGTCTGTGTGTTTAATGCTCTTGACTACCAATACAGTTGTCAAACAATCTCAAACAACCGGAGACCGAAATATTGTCTACCAATACAGAGGTGATGGCAAGGAATCTCAGTTGTGGCACTTGAAATTTCAGAAACGTTTTTCTCTGTTTCCCATCCAACTAGAGATGAATTGGTTGGAAACCCTGATGTAGTCATTCTTTTATCATTGCTATACACCTGGCACAGTAAACAACCATGAACCCTATTTGGAAAGTCCTTGTATCTTGCAAATTTTCTGTCTCTCTTCCAAGCCTAAAAAAAGTATGAGGAATCAGACAGGGAAGGCAGCACTCAACTTAATCAGCCGAGCACAGAAATCAGTAACACAACCACACTGAGCAATTCCTACACATTAGCCCAATTAAATGATTAAAAGTCCAAGTCCCCGGTGCATTATTACAAATATCTGTTCAAATTTATGAGAGTTGGTAAGGATGTTTTATGAAGACACACCGATTTTTGTTCTTATCGGCATCAAACTTTTAAAGATATTAGAGGTTTATTGGGGTCCTGCTGGGCCTCTAATGCACTATACAAAATGTGGAGAAAATCATAAAACTATGTGATAGGAACCTGTTCCCCTTTGTATGTATGCAAGTCTTCTTATGGACTTACTTTTGCACCCGTCTTTGAAGAGGGAGTCTCCGAGTGTATTGCTTCATTGGCCGATGTGTGTCTCTGTTTATCATTTCCATTTAAGAACACTTGACCCTAGAATCCTCAAACTTTACAGGGAGGTTGGTCTTTCACAGTAGATTACTCCTATTGATTTTGAGGTCAGAAGATTTGAATTGACAAGTTCTGATTTTTAGCTTTAAAGAAAATAAGTTGAGCTATTGTCGTGACATGATCGTCTGCATCTGCTTCAGCATGTACGTTGGTTAAGTTTATTGTTAGAGTCATTGTCTCAAAGACTATGAAAGGTATCCACTTGAAACTTAGCATAATTACTCACCATCACAAGAAGTCCAATCTAATAACCATGTGACCTATATTTATGGAGTTATCTGCCCTTGTTTTGACTTAGTAAATAGAAATAGTGGCAATTTTACACATAAACTGAATTTCCTCTCATTCTAAACCAGTGAAACATCTCTAATTTCAGGGATTTCTGTATGCTATTGGTGGTAATGATGGGACATCATCTCTCAATAAATGTGAATGCTATGATCCGATCATCAACAAATGGACACATGTAACATGTATGGGTAACAAACGTGCTGGAGCCGGTGTGGGTGTACTAGATGGTTATATCTACGCTGTAGGTAAGTCACAATGCTAGGGACACCGTTACTTACTTACTTACTGCCCGTTGTACCCACTGGCATGTAGGGCAGCAACAAAGGACCTCCACCGGAGTCTGACTTTAGCCAACTTCTCCACTGTTCCCGTGGAATGTCCCGTACTATTGAGTTCTACTTCTACAGTGCGCCTCCAGGTGACAACAGTCGAATAGTTATAATAACGTCTTTTGTCCGGGAGATGATGTGTTTTCATCGTAAGAACTTAAGATCCCTTGTACCCTGGTAACAAATGACATTATGCTAGGTGATTATATAAAACTTATATCAAACATCTGTATATCTGTTGAATGCAATTACTACTGTAAAATCATTAATATTCATGGGGATTTAATTTTGTTGATTTCATGAATGACCTCAACCATGAAATTAAATCCCCCACGAAATCCCCCATTAATGAGTCTATAGTTTTTGACTTAGTGGATGCTGTATTCTTGAAATTATGTCCCTATGAAATTGTCTTTTTTCACAAAAAACATGAAATTGCGTCGTATTGAAATTAAATGATTTTACAGTATCGTCACATTGCTCTCTACAGGTGGGTTTGATGATAATGCCTCCCTGGACACGTGTGAGAGATATGATCCTGTCTCTGGTAAATGGGCACCTGTAGCTAGTCTATCATGTCCCCGTGGTGGGGTAGGCGTGGCTTCACTCGGTGGACGATTGTACGCAGTCGGCGGCCATGATGGATGTAACTATCTCAACTCTGTCGAGTCGTACGATCCACTTACAGACAGGTTTGTACAACTTTCATTTATCTGCATACACAAATATAATCATGACATATAATACAATGGTTTATTTTAATTATTTATTTTACTAAATTTTATGCCTTTGTAAAACATTATCATATGAATGCAAGTTCTTTAGAAAACTAACACAGTCTGCATATAGTATCCCTGGCTTAGAATATTTAGGTCGTAATTACAAAAAGGCTATTTTGAGAAAACATGAAAAATATGTTTGGTCAACATGACAACTTCTGATTTTCATGAAAATGGACCCATAAGAAGCGCCTTATGATGCATGTTTCAAATATGTAACAGTCTATACTTTAGGGTAGTAAGTAGTAGTTACGACCTTCTCGTTCTAAGCCAGCGATATATTAAACCGACTTGACCTTGATGCACCAACATAATACAAGTTTCTTACACAGAATATATCATGTTTCATTATCAAATTTCTATGTCTGTGTTTTGATGTCGTAAAACTGTTAAGCACATCGAGGGGTGCCTGCAAGACTGTAGTAACTACATATTATTAAAGATGAGTTACTACAGTTTTGCGGGCACCCCTCGACATTCAGCAAGTAGAATACCCAGGATAAAAACAATAGTAAAAATAAGCCATTGTATGCTATATTTACTAGGGCTGTAACGGTACGCTCACCTTACGATATGATACGTACCGTCAATTTTTCTAACGGTTCGGTATATTTCGGTATGATACAATATTTTCTAACAGCAGCTAAAATACTACAATTTTTAAGTGACAATGAATTTGTTGATTCTATAACAGCAATTATTATGTGGATATCAACTATTTTAAATGATTTTCGACAATATGAGACATATCTTGATACATTGAAAATGAATGATGCATTGTAATAATACATAATCCGAGGGCTTTCAGACAATTTCGTTGTCTGAATATAATTTTGCTCCTAAAAAAGCTTATACCGAACCGTACCGAAATTTGCAACTCTTGTACCGTGAACCGTGTGGGACTGAAGCCCGCGGTCTTTCGTGCACCGCGGTATACCGTTACAGCCCTAATATTTACATTTGGTAATCTGGTTGCACTTATGCACTTTTGCCATGGTATGGCGTATTGCTTCAGAATGTGGATGGGTTATCCATTTGGTAATACAGTTGTCATTTTGTGCTGCATATTGCGTAGAGCACCATTCATTTAAGCTCGAAACATCAAAATTCTGTCAGCTTATGAAAACGGGCATCTCCCCCTTTGTATAACTTAAGATATGCTATTTTCATTCTCACTGAGGCTACAAAATGATAATGTACTGCACCTTACTAATTGATACTGTACACTGCACCTTGTACCATGCTTAGCATTGATAACTTCTTCTGTTACAATGTATGTGTAGCTTTCATGAAATAAGTTAAGTTAACAATTTTCTAGGACTATTTTCAGCTGTTCAGCCGCTCAATCCACCCTTAGACTTGTTAACTTCCCCTAGTCATTTGGCTACCTGATAAGAAACCTACATTCGAGTCTCCCTGGGGTGACTATTTCTCTAGCCAACATTGAAATGCATTGTCCAGGACTTGTCATGTGGGTCATTCTTGCTCAGAGCAATTAACCAATGGTCCAGACGAGCGTTATACTCCGGATCTCTTGATCCCATAGTGTGCTCCCTACCTCCAGACCACGTCTCCCCCACAAAGTTTACTATATGGGTACGCTAATCTTGTCATGCCGTGTGACTGATGGTACTCACAACCTGTGGGCTTGGTCCTGGGTTTGAATACAGGTCATAGAGTTTCTGTCTAGTCGATAGTTCAATTAATTGCAAGTTCCTGAGTACCGGTAGGAGTGTTACTATGAGAGTAAAAATAAAATTATTTGTTGCTTGCGGTGAACATGTTATAGAGCTCCAGCCAGGATTGAAGAAGGCAGGGTGTTGTTACCCAAAAGAGCGCTTTTGTGTCCCGTAGCAGTAACAGTTAGAGTGATTCATTTACTCACAAAGTTTGCTAGGGACTCATTAAATTTTGAAAGTAGTTTATTTCTACATAGTGGGACTCGTTGATTTTTCGAGTTGAATGGAAAAGGACTCATAGTTTTCAAAAGCAAAATTTATGAAACACTGCAGTTATATGTAATGATATAATTATTATAGTTGGAATCAAGAAGCAAGTATTGAGATATCTCGTGCTGGGGCAGGTGTTGTATTGTTACCTGGTCCTGTCTCACTTATACCTGACAGCTCAGAGATCAATTATTTCACCAACGGAGGTGGAGCAGGTAGGCTGCAGTCATCTACTCATGTGTTCCCTTCACCCTTGCTTTTGATGTTGTGTTTGCTTGATTTCCGGTAGTTAAGCTTGATTAGCCATTTGCATGCGTAAAGTATGGCCATATTTTGCTTGCTTATGTTTTGTTACCTTTTTCATTCATATTGATTTACTTGCTTTAGGTATTGTTTTTAGCTTGATTAATATTTTGCATGCACTTGATTTACCAGTAGTGTGGCTAAAGTTTTGCTATTTATGTTTTGTTAACTTTTTCTTTCATATTTATTTACTTTATATCTTATAATGTGTTTAGCCTATTAGCTTGCATGTATATAACTGAAAGTATCCACAGCTGTCTTGTCTTTATTCATTCATCATTACGTTTGTTTGTTCGTTCGAAAAAATGTTAACTAAAAAAATTGTTAAAACTCAAATATTTTAGAAGTCTTTCAAGGCATTGCTCTCAAACTTAGCACACTTGTTTATTACTATAAACACCTTACATTGCTAAAGCCATGTAATGCTATCAAACATTTTATCAGAATTATTGCCCCTTGAAGGCAGTCTTGTTCAGTATATCTGATTCTAGTTATAAATACATGTTTCAAAAACATTATCACTGAAAAATCCCTAGAAGCAACTAAGGGGTCATTGGCAAATTAGGCTGGGATAAAACTGACGTGTGAATGTCTTAATTAAACACCACAAGAAATACTGAAACTTTTTTATTTGAACCATTTTGTATGTATTCCACTATGTTGACGTTACACAAAAGTAGTGCTGTTTTAGATTTAATGTTTGTGTAGTGTGCCCAGAATTATGTGATATTTAGGAACATTGTTTTATACTAAAATAACACTGATAAATCGTGCACATTTGGTTAAACCACCTATGTGGGCTATACCAAATTTTCCTGCCTTTCACATTATCCTGGACACACTATATGCTAGTTGTATCGTTTGTATTCATTCTTTAGTTTTCTGATTATGCATTATATTTCTTAGCGCATGTCAGTGTTATACAACCCTTATCTTTAAACTTGTGTATGTTGTAAAGTGGGGAGACTTTGTTGTTTTGTGCTGTGAATCTGGAATGGCAAAGTTGGTCGGCACTAGTTTTCCTTAACCATGGGTCGTATTTCAATGAAACTTCACATGAAGACTTGGTACCAAGCCTAGTTGTGCATAGTGTCAGGAATTTATGGTTGGATAATGTGTGCCTCATGTTGGGAGATAATTGGTTTTTTTGTATCAAGAACCCCTAGTTATTGTATTCTGTTTCATTTACATTTACTGTTAAATCATTTATTATTGTGGGGGATTAGATATGAGGATTTCGTTGGCCACCCTCAACCACAAAGAACAATAGTTTTGACCCTTATAGTTATTACCTGAAATACAAAATCGACAAATGATGGTCCCATTGAAATGGTCTTTTTAACCAAATCCACAAATTTCATTCCATTGAAATTAATTTATTTAACATGTATACTTATATCATGTACATGTGGGTATAATATTATACAGTCTTAGAGTAGTCAATACCTGTATTTAAATTTCTTATTTTCACAAGAGTTAAATATTTGTTCATGTTAACTAGTAACATATTTCCTATTTTTATTTTGCATTTGAATCCTTTTTGCTATTACAACTTAACTGCATGTCATGGGTTAGGTGCAAAACTATGGTTACTACATCAATTTATAGAGGCATGTACCATAGTTCTACACTGAGCCCTCAATATGCAATGTCGTTAAAATCAGATCCTAACATTTGCTCAATGTCTTTATGCTGTTAGAGGGCATATATCAGTGAGAAGTATTGAAACGTAATTATAAAAGGTCTGATTTTAATGAAATTGGTTGCAAATTTTAAAATGAACATTTATGTACATGTATATTGCTGGGATTGTTTTCATAATTTTATGGTTTTAACTTTTTCAGATTAAATGGTAATTTAAAACATGTTGACTTTTTATTTGCAGTTTTTTGTGAAACATTTTGTTTTGTTACTTTTGTCTGATACAGTTTGAAATACAAACAGCTTTCTTGTTATTGTTGGTGTTGACACACTACATGCATCAATGTGTGTATGTAGTTCAGTGGTTGTTGTCTGTTCAGGCCACCCGTGTTCAAATATGTGTGGGACTCAAATGCCTGCAAAATTTGAGCAGAAAGCTGCTCAACATTTAAAAAAGATATTGCTATGTCCTATTTAAACTTGTGAAACATATAGACCACTTAGAGAGCCTAAATTGATCAATGCTACAAGACGGAATCCATTCACTTATTTTCTTTGCTCGTATGAATATAGTGTAGTCTTGAAGTTGATTTCTAACTTAATATGACATATTTTCCATGAATATGGCATGTTGGTAACTATAACTTGTTCATTTGATGACTTAGGTCTGATTTCCAGTCTTAGATTCATCAAGCCACTGTGATTGCTTCTCAGCTTTATATCTAGTATCCAGTTTATTATACCCTGTAAGGGGGTTATACTGTCTTCAGCTTCTCTGTCCGTCTGTCCGTCCGTAGATGGATTCTTGTGAATGCAACTCCTACAGTTTTTGCAGGATTTCTTAAAACTTTCACTCATGAGCAACCTTTACGTGAAGGAAGGAATGAACGCTGATATTTTTGCCAGAATTATGGCCCTTTGCCGGCAGGGGGTATATCAGTCTGCTGAATGGCTACAGCTCTAGTTTCAATTTGTCATATAAACCAAGGCCTTCATTTCATTGACATATGAACACCATCTACTGTAACTTCATTTCATTGAGTCATAAAAACTGTCCACATTATATGAATGGGTAATGAAAATGTTACTGTTGTTTGTAGAAAGGTCTACTTGAGTCTACATGTGTCTACTGAAGCTGTACAATGGCTTACTATTCACTTTGTTGCATAAATTTCTGTTTGCTCAGTTTTTTGTTGCTTTTTAGCTCACCTGTCACATAGTGACAAGGTGAGCTTTTGTGATCACTCTTTGTCCGTCATCCGTCCGTCGTCGTCCGTCGTCGTCCGTCAACAATTGGCTTGTGTACACTCTAGAGGCAACAGTTTTGATCCAATCTTCATGAAACTTGATCAGAATGTTGTTCTCTATAAAATATAGGCCAAATACGAAACTGGGTCATGTGGGGTCAAAAACTAGGTCACTAGGTCAAATCTTAGAAAAATCTTGTGTACACTCCAGATGTCACCAATTTGTTCCAATCTTCATGAAACTTGATCAGAATGTTGTTCTCTGTAAAATCTAGGCCAAGTTTGAAACTGGGTCATGTGGGGTCAAAAACTAGGTCACTAGGTCAAATCTTATTAAAACCTTGTGTACACCCTAGAGGTCTCCGTTTTGATCTAATCTTCATGAAACTTGGTCAGAGTGTTGTTCTTCATGACATCTAGACCAAGTTTGAAACTGGGTCATGTGGGATCAAAAACTAGGTCACTATGTCAAATCTTAGAAAAACCTTATGTACACTCTTGATGTCATCAATTTTATCAAATCTTCATGAAACTTGGTCAGAATGTTGTTGTCCATGAAATCTAGGCCAAGTTTGAAACTGGGTCATGTGGGGTCAAAAACTAGGTCACTAGGTCAAATGGATCCTGTTTTGTAGATTATTGATTGATACCAATATTTGTTGTTATATTCAGTATGGTGATTCAAGTATTAGTAGCAAATATTTAATAATAATACTGAGTTTCCTTTGAATTTCTTATTATATGATTTTCTAGCTCTATAAAATGAAGTTGCAATTTTGTTAAAGTTATGTGGATGTTACATTTATGATTTCATTTGCATTTGTTACATTTCAGCTGGAAAACTTTGAGTGAGATGCCTGAATCCAGCGCTGGGGCTGGGCTGGGTCCGTGCCCTATGACCATGCCAAAGTTCTACAAAATGTGCCGCAAGACAACACCTTCTGGTCCTCTATGATACAACACATAACCTGCAGGATATTCATACAATTATAATCTTTTGAAAAGATTTTGTTCTGCAGGTGTTGTTATATTTATTCTATAAATGTATTAAATACATTTTTTGTCCTTGAAAAGTAAAGCAAACATATTTGTAGTTTTTATCCATGGGAGGCAACTCCTGAAGCTTTTCGTATATTTTTAAGAAATTATCTCCCTTTGATAAAGGACTGAAAAGTCTAAGAAATATTATTTCCTGGTGAAACACCTCACTGGTACTTATTTGTAAAAATAAAATCCATGGTTTGGAGTATCCTACCTACTCCCAACATCCCAGATGTTTGGCCTGCTGGAAAGTTTTATTTTTTGACAACGATTTGTACAAGCTTATGTAAATAGATATATTTTTAAAATATTCATACTTCAAACAAAGAATTTTTGAAGGTCAGTCTACTTGAAAAAAAATCATCTAGTCAGTTGTTAGTCTTACAAGAGACATGTATATATAGATCTCTTATTAATCATTGCCTTTGTATGTATACACATGCTGGCTAAAATTTTGTATTATTTATTAAAAGTAGCTTGAATATGCTCTGATACAATTATGCATTGTTCAACTTTTCTGTAAAATTTTGTGACATCAAATAACATTGTGCCAATTGTAGCTGATTGTATTTCAATATGTATATATATTCAGATTATATTTTTCATTTAATAGTGAATCTGTTAACAGAGGAATTGAGATTTACTTAGACATGTCTTTGACTTATCTGCCTAGTCATAAATATAGTCTCAGTCTCTTCACTATTTTCACGTACAGTGGGGGGAAATATTTTGTACCCACTGGGCCAAGGAATCAACTAAATTATAGGGCATTTATGTTAACTCTAATTCTATTTGATATTTTTTTGCTTGCAGCGTTGATAGTTATATAAACTTCATGCTGGGCAGAGTTATGATATTTTTATTGTTGCTACATTGAAAATGTTGCTACGCATTGTTAATGTTTGTACTGTGACTTTTAAATGTAACACATCTGTAGTACATGTACAGAGATTTTGACCTGACCCTAAATGTGATACGTGTATCTATTACACGGTTTTTGAGTTAACATGTAGTATATGAATTTAGTGAACAAATCTTGTGATATGGGTCCCTTTGATTTGTGTTTGTATTACAATTTTGGGAGCATTGGCCTAGAGGTAGGGCGCGCACTTCGGGATCAAGTGGTCCCAGGCTCAACCCTATCTGGGAGACACGAACATAGGTTTCCATAGGTAGCCAAATGACCTGGGGCCTTATTCACCAACGTCGTAAGTCTAAAATATAGACTTAGACTTAACATTGTTAAATGTTCTATTCGCTCCCATTTTGTTATAAATGTACCGATTTTGGAATAAATTGGTATACATGTTCAGTGGATAACAATAAATAGTCCCATAAAATTTGATTTGTTTAAATCAAATTACAAAGAAATGGCAGAGATTATGAATAATGGAAATTTTATGTCTAAGTCTGAATTTTAGACTTACAACGTTGGTGAATAAGGCCCCAGGGGTAGTTAAAATGTGAAAGAGTGCTTGAGGGCCTTAACAGCTGAAGAGAGCCCTAGAAAATTGGTTACTTAACTTTTTAACAACTTGAGCGTTTTCGTGATACTCCCTACTTATGCAGACAAATAACCGTGAATATAAATATAGCCAAGATATCAGCTGTTAAATTATAAAATTGAAGGCTGAGGGTCAAGTTTAAATCTCTGTCCTTAAACTAAGTATTTTATCTTTGGTCTTGAGTTATTTGAGTTATGGGCCTTTGTTTGAAATACTGGTTATTGTAGAAGTTGTTTGCAACTATTCTTTCTGTTCTGTCATTGAAAGTACATGTATAGTATTTATCACTTTGGCACAAGAAGGTTTTATCTTACTATAGTATGAACTATACCGTATTTCCTCATATTAGGCCCCCCCCCTCTTATTAACGCCCCCCCCCCCCCCAATAATCCATTCAAACGAACAATTAGTTACTGCTGAGTAATAATATACCGGTATGAACAGCGTATTCTACATGTTTATTAGCCAATTTTGCAAAGTCCGGTATTTTTAAGAAGGGGGAGTAATTCGTACTTGATAAGGTAACGGCTATGTACCGTTCCGTGGAGGGCGTTATACGAGGTCTGACTGTGTATGGAATTATTTTTTCATAAAATGCATCGCCCCCGGGGGCAATAATACAAGGTAATACGGTACATTATATAGTGAGATACATTCAATCCAGTTTGTTCATTCGACGCGATTTGTGCATCTTTTATGAATATGATATGCTTAGAAATGTGTGAATATCACATTTTCAGTCCTAATTGTTTTTAGAAGTGTTTCTCCCTTAAATATGTCCGATTTCATTTTCTAATGACCCCCGATCAGTTGCTTAGCCAGTGTGTGCATAGTAGGGTACGACTGACTAGTACTATGCACACATATGTAAAAATTTACCCATGTTACCATACAAACTATGTTATCTGCCTCTTCGGATATTTTAGAACGTCCGTTTCTAATGACGTTAGTATAACGTATATGACGTCATCAACTGTTCAAGTATTGACACATGATAAATTCACCCCGCAATTCTTAAATTTAGCTTTCATATGAGACTATGATTATCAATTTACTAACTCATTTGGCAAAGTTATGACCCTTCAACAAGCGGACATGTATTTTGAGACACCCTGTATATAGATCTCTTATTAATCATTGCCTCTGTATGTACATAGACATGCTGGCTAAAGTTTTGTATTATTTATTGAAAGTAGCTTGAATATGCTCTGATACAATTATGCATTGTTCAACTATTCTGTAAAATTGTGTGACATCAAATAGCATTGTGCCAATCGTAGCTTATTGTAGTTCAATTTATATATACATTGTATATTCATATTATATTCATTTAATAGTGAATCTGTTAACAGAGGAATTTAGATTTACTTAGACATGTCTTTGACTTATCTGCCTAGTCATAAATACAGTCTCAGTCTTTTCACTATTTTCACGTATAGTGGGGGGAAATATTTTGTACCCACTGGGCCAAGAAATCAACTAAATTATAGGGCATTATGTTAACTCTAATTCTATGTGATATATTTTTGCTTGCAATGTTGATAGTTATATAAACTTCATGCTGGGCAGAGTTATGGTATTTTTATTGTTGCTACATTGAAAATGTTGCTACGCATTGTTAATGTTTGTACTGTGACTTAATTGTAACACATCTGTAGTACATGTACAGAGATTTTGACCTGACCCTAAATGTGATATGTGTATATATTATACGGTTTTTGAGTTAACATGTAGTATATGAATTTAGTGAACAAATCTTGTGATATGGGTCTCTTTGATTTGTGTTTGTATTACAACTTTGGGAGCATTGGCCTAGAGGTAGGGCGCGCACTTCGGGATCAAGTGGTCGCAGGCTAACCCTATCTGGGAGACACGAACATAGGTTTCCATAGGTAGCCAAATGACCAGGGGAAGTTAAATTGTTAAAGAGTGCTTGAGGGGCTTAACAGCTGAAAAGAGCCCTAGAAAATTGGTTACTTAACTTTTTAACAACTTGAGCGTTTTCGTGATACTCCCTACTTATGCAGACAAATAACCGTGAATATAAATATAGCCAAGATATCAGCTGTTAAATTATAAAATTGAAGGCTGAGGGTCAAGTTTAAATCTCTGTCCTTAAACTAAGTATTTTATCTTTGGTCTTGAGTTATTTGAGTTATGGGCCTTTGTTTGAAATACTGGTTATTGTAGAAGTTGTTTGCAACTATTCTTTCTGTTCTGTAATTGAAAGTACATGTATTGTAATTATCACTTTGGCACAAGAAGGTTTTATTAGTCCCCTACTGGTCAAACCGGAGGGGACTTATGGTTTGCGCTCCCTCAGTCTGTCAGTCCGTCACAAAAGTTTGTCCGGGGCATAACTTCAAAACTAAGCAAGCTATGACTTTGAAATTTCACATGTGTACAGATATCAATAAGGAGAAGTGCAGTGCACAAGAACCATAACTCTGCTTTTCTTAATGTTTGAGTTATTCCCCTTTGTTAATTTTCATACTTAAATTTTGTCCGGAGCATAACTCCATTACCAAAAGAGAAGTGATTTTGAAATTTTATATGTGGATAGATATCAATGAGGAGAAGTGCAGTGCACAAGAACCATAACTCTGCTTTTCTTAATTTTTTAGTTATTCCCCTTTGTTAATTTTCATACTTAAATTTTGTCTGGAGCATAACTCCATTACCAAAAGAGATATTATTTTGAAACATGTGGATAGACATCAATGAGGATATACAAAGCGTAAAACAAACAAAAATACTCCGAGGGTAAACACCTTGGAACGGTCTGGTGAGAACTGTAGGAGACTTAAACTAGTTTAACGGCGCTAACCTCACACTACCCTGTTACAATTGGCTACCGGTAGGGGACTTTCATTGCTTGGCAATAGTCTTGTCTTACTATAGTATGAACTATACATTATATAGTGAGATACCATCTTGTTCTGCCGAAGGGATATACTATTGCTATTACTGTGTTGGTTTAAAAAACGTTTTATCAATCCCCTGAAGGGGACTATTGGTTTGCCGTCCCTCCGTCAGTCAGTCTGTCCATCATTAAATTCTGGATCCTGCCATAACAGTTTTCAAGCTTGGTATGTGAATAGGGACCAATAAGGAGATTATCCACATGGAGTTGTTTTTTTATTCAGACAGAATTTTTGGTTACCATGGCAACCTGTAAAACCAGGTAGGGGACTTTTGTATTGCTTGTAATTCCTTATTACTTGTTTATATAGATATTTATGTGGTATATGGATTGATGTAAAGCTATTGTGATATATTAAGTGCTTATTATTGGTATACAGTAGTATATTATGCTTTGTCTCATTTTGTTTCATTATATATTGTGTAAACAGGATTATGATCTGACAAATTGTTACTTTTTGCTGTTGTGTATGTACATATTTTTTGTTGCCATGTGTTACGAATCTTTGTCTTTTTTTGTGGACCATAGTGAAAATTGGTTTTCAAATTATGTTAACTACAGGTAACTGTATCGTTGAAAAAAACTGTGGAAAAACACTCTTTGGGGGGGGGGGGTAAATTTATAGAAAAATGTAAATTTTCGTTTTCAAATTGTCTTCATGAATGGTACAGTTACGTGTGATGTTACCCCTAGACAATAAAGATGTCATTATTAGAGAAAAACTATGAAGACTGTAGATTTAATCAGTGGTTTTCAAGTCTTTTAATTGATGATTAATTGATAACTTATTACGAGAGGTTGGGTCAAGTCAACTTGAAAGCATATAAATATGTATTTGATAAATTGTTGAAATACTGTTGATGATGTGTTTTTAGTCTAGAGGTTTATCTGTACCACACCGATACCTAGGTCACAAATCACTGTGACATTGTCGGTTTATTCCATTGTACTCCCGTTGTCTAGGCATCATGTGGACACCGGGTGGTAAGTCATAATGCATACATTTCAAATGAGACAGTGTGTCATTCAGTGTGGGATGAGTGCATAGGCTTGCTTAAAGTATCCATGTTTGGGGATATGGATGGTTTGGTTCTCTTGTCACGAGTTGTGTGTATGGAAAAGCACTGCTGCTGTTCCTCTTGACTTGTGATTGCCTGTGTGCTACGGTATTCAAAAATACTCCCGTTGCCACCCTATCACTTATGGCCTGAATAGACTAAAGTAATAGTACTTGATTTGTGACAGAGGTATTAGCATACATTCACTGGAAAATGTATTTGGGTGAAGGTGAAGGTCACAATAACATATAAAATGTGCATTATTTTTCAACATATATTTCTGGTCCTTGGAACAATTAGTGCTGTGTATCTACATATTACTACATAATTGGTATCACATTACAAAGTAATGTCATCATACATCATCACAAACTGTGGTTCACATGCAATACTGTCTGGCACAGGAATATGATACCACTACTTGACATTTCATAGTCTAATTCAAGTAAGCATGTATGGCCTAATGAGAAAATATTTTGCATTGTCATTTCGGATTTTAAAACCTTTCGCCGACTTACAATGAAAAGGTCATAACTACTACTTACAACCTTATAAGACTCATACATATTTGAAATCTGCACCATAAGACGCTTCTTATGAGCCCATTTTCATGAAATTCGGAACTTGTCATGTTGACCAAAATGAAGTTGTAAAAGCTTGTTTTTCCATAAGTAAAGAGTAAATTTCAGACAGTTTTTTTTTCTTGTTTTTGCATAATATTAATTTTGTACTTACGATCCTCTCATGCTAAGCGAGCAAATTGGTCATAAATTCATCCAACATAAACTACTTAATGAACCGTCCAAATTAGGCTTGGTTATGTCAAGCATTTTCTGACAGGAAAAAATTTGAATCTCTTCCATTTACTTTATTCTGATCATACAGATTGGCACTGTGAAATCACTCATTTTTGTGGGCATCTGTTTTCGTGAATTTTGATAAAATGATGTTTTGTGGTATCCTCAATTTGTGTATTTAAAATGTTGAAGGGGGAATCCTTGATTAATTTTTCGGTGGTTGGTTATTCATAGAGATCAACAATACAATACAATCCTTATTTTGGGTGGATTACATTTCGAGGGCTTAGTGCAAAACTACAGTAAATACATCAATTTATAGAGGCATGTACCATAGTTTTGCACTGAGCCCTCGATTTACAATAAATAGACATTATCTGTGTAAAGCTATTGCTCGACATTTGACAATTGATGCAATTCATTTGCAAAATTAAAGAAAAAGTAATCCGTCTGGAATTTTAATAATTTTACAATATTTTAGTATTGATCTGAGGCCTTGCAGCTCTTATGTTTTACATAGTATATTTTATAATGTTTAAAAGTTCTATGAGAAGAAGTTATTTGTTTTTAATGATTGTTATAGATATTTTACTATGCTGTGATGATCGTACATCCACTATTACCCGGTAAATAAGAGGGTAGATTGCTTTGTACATGCCGGTCAGTCAGTCTGTCGGTAGACCAAATGGTTTCTGCCCAAGAACTTGCAAATGCTTGATCCTAGGATCTTCAAACTTAAAATGTTGGTGAGCAACATTATATGACCCCTGTTGATGTTGATGTCAGTAGGTCAATGTAACCATGACCTGTAGTATGATTTACTTGACTAATTTGTTCTGATCAATCTCACAGGGGTGTCCATTTTCCGGATTTATCCAGAATTTCCGGATTTATCATTCACCTGAAAGAGCAATGACTCCTTACCAAAATACGAGGGGTGTTTCATAAATAATGTAACTTTAGTTGTAAAATTTATTTGCGGTCTATTATTGTAGTTTTGTAAATTGATATATGTTAAGCAAACTTTCTAGTGCTAGTTAGCAAATTTTCAGGATTTTCGATCAAATATTAAGGTAGTTATGGTGCATTTTATAGACCCTTGTTAAGGCCACTGTACATGCCTAAATAGACTTATCAATAATTGTAGCATAAAACTACATTTTTGAGCTTCATATGATATGTTAAAATTAAAATATCTAATACAACATATGCTTTATCAGCATGAACAATTTTAAACTACTGATGTAGTCGAGGAAGACTTATTTGCTTTATTTAATATTATCAGTGGGGCAAATAATGGTTAAATTAAGCTATGAAAATTATCGTGTAGCTTTTCATAGTTGACATCTTGTGGTCACATGTGCAAAAAATGCATGTAGCAATTAAAAATGTTATTGAAAATATTTTCAGCTTTCTAAATATGTATAAAATAAAGAAATAATCATATGTGCTCAATATTTATTCAGTCTTTTTGAAAAGTATTTTTTTTCAAATATGGGTTGTTTTTTGGTTGATTTTGTTTTTCTTAGAAAATACAGTTTATTCTGGATATCCCGTTCGATTTCGCATGCGCAAACAGTGTATAGTATGGACCAGACACTACCCAAGACACATGGCTAGTTTCAATAAAATCGTACGATGCAAACACTATTTAAAGTACATTCAAAACTGGACAACGTCATGATTTGTCTATCTCTTTATTACACCATAGCAACACTATTTTACATCACTCATTCACTTTCCTCAGCGGTGGAGGTTGACTTTTACTGACTTTATTTGTGTGTAATTTTAAAATATTTGTTCAACTATTGATTGATGGCTGTTTTTATCGACTGTCGAACCTGTGTTTAAAGGCCATCTTACAAAAGCTATGGCTACTTATCCATGTTGTGTATATTCATTCCTGCCAAGCTAGATAAATCAAAAATAGGAATGATAAAGCAAAACATGTCACAAGATGCACTTAAATGTGATTTAAAAGGGATTTAGATGCATAAACAAGGAATGTATTAATTCTAGTGGTTATAATTCTGGGACAGAAAATCATAAAATGAATCAAATGTACCTTTGTTCAAAGTTAGGTGAACTTGGAAAACCAGAAGTTAATGTGTAGATTTGGTCTCTTTGAAGGTGACTATAAGCACAGGTTCGATAGTTATTCCTTTATGGATATCTGTGATGTGTTCAACACTTGATCTTTATTATATACATTTTGTATTGTCTATTTTAGTGCCATGTTTTTGTGTTGCTATTGTTTTTCAATCTGTTATATTGTTTGATGGTTAAAAATTTGTGAAAACTTGTTGTGGTGACCATCTAGTAACTGACTATTTTCCTAAAGTATGAAACAATTTAAAAATTTGCATTATGTCCGGTTTTATTTCTGATTCTTTGTTTCAATTTTTTGGGTAGGACTTTTTGTTAAGATGTATGTAAACTTATTTGATAATTGGAGTTATAAAATAATTTTCAGCAGATTATGAATTGTTTCAAAATTATGTTGCCTTTCTTCACATTTTAGTTTTGTTTCACATTGTGTTTTAAAATGAATGAAAGTAACAAGAGGTGATATTAGTCTCGTATTTTTACTGAAAGTGCTCACTTAAAACTAAATCCATTTACTGTATAATACAAATACAGTTTAATCTGCTCAACAAAATACGATACAATCATAGACTAGTGAATATTGTAAGTTTGTAAGTTTTAATATATATAGTGGTGAATTTGTTACATGACATTGATCACATGTTAACATATTCAAATGATTACTATTTCTTCACAATACATTTTATGGTAAAATAATATTTTGTCTCTAGAGATCTACATAGATTCATATTTTATCATGGCCAAACAAATGTATGCCATATAATATGCTGATTGATGCAGTTGCTGTTTTGTTAGGGTATAATATAATATGCTTCAACATTGTTATAGTCAATAAATGGTCTAGTGGTTATATTGTCTTGTATTGTTTCTTCATTTCATCACTCAGTGCATCCATAGCTTAGTGGTTAGTTTTCTTGCTGTCTAATCTGGCGACCCAGATTCAAATCCAGGTGGCGACCATATTGCTGTAGAAAAAAGCAAATAAAGGCTATGCTCTGCATTTTTCTCAGCACTCAAGCCTCACAAAGGAATGCACCAGTACTGTTCGAAAATACTTTTGTGATCCCAAAAGAGAGATCAGCAAAGAATGTCAAAGATTGGCTCAGGCCCTGATCTCCTGAAATATTTCAATCTGAGTTAAATCTCATGTCAAATATTGCCATGTGGCTTTTGAGTTAATTTTCATTAGAGGTTGGATTCAACATTAGCATCACAAAACAGAAAATATTATTCTGAATGTATTACAGTAAAGTATGATGAGTTTGAAATTGATGCTTTTCTCAAAATCAGAATCTGGTTTTAGCAAAATCTCATTGAGATGAGATTTCTACTCGAGATGCTTCAGGAGATTGGGGCCTGGTTGATCCTAAAGCAAGAGTTGGATCCATCATAAGCATTTCAACTTCAAGAGCACCTTTGGTAACATGTATACTCACCCAAAACCTTCAAACATTCACATGATTTGTGTAAATAGTGCAGGGGTCCTACAATTGCTGCATGAGAAAGATTGAAGTTATTTTGGAAAAGAAGTTCAAAGAATTGACAAAGTTATGGCGATTTTAAGTTACATAATCTGTATTTCAACAATAAACAAGAGCTGTCACTAGACAGCGCGCTCGACTATTCGCAGCCATTTGTCAGAAAAAATATAAGTTCAAAAAAGGCCATTTAAAATTTGTATTATATTGAAACGTGAGTTACGCTACTTAGTTGACTACATGGCAATGAAAGCTAATGTACAATGGTTGTTGAGGCATGGCAATTATCTCAACACTGGACTATTAACAAATATTTGTCAGTGAAAATGATTTTAAGACTTCAAGCGGCACTGTACTCTATTCAAGAAATGTGTATGTTTAAAGGGAATTGTATACATCCACTGACATAACAAAGTTTCTACAAAATGATCATATGAGTAAGATATGATTTGTTAAAGGAGTCAATTTTAAAACAATGGTGACAAATTAAAATAATAATGTAGAGGATACAGTCATGTAATAAATCAGTGATGAGTTTAAAGTAGTTTAGTAATTATTTTTAGTATTGAATACAATACCATGCCAAACAACACAAGTTTGATATCCTCGCTGGATAGTCAAAACCTCGTATCTCAGGTTTGTATGAGCAGGGAAACAGGAGACCGTTTTGCTCCTTATGTCAAAATATCGTAGCTCTGCACCAATCATTTTCTTAGATATACGTCATATGACACATTCAAAACCTCGCATCCATTTATTTTTGGTAAAAGTTAAACTTTTCAATGCAATATCATTGATAGTAGGTGAGATATGGTTTGAATGTAACTTGCATGCAAAACTTTAACCAAGGAAAGTCTAAGTTAAAAGGGGCATAACTCGAATTAAACTAAAAATGGAGTTATTACAATTGACCAGTACCATTGACTAATGATGATAAACAAGTGTTATAAGTTTCAATGCAATATCATAAATAGTAACTAAGATATGGCGTGAATAGAACTTGCATGTAAAACTTGAACCAATAAACTCCTATGTTAAAAAGGGGCATAACTGAAATAAAAAAATAATAAGAGTTATTGCCCTTGACTGATACCATTGACTGATGATGGTAAACAAGTGTTTTAAGTTTCAATGCAGTATCATGGATAGTAGCTGAGATATGGTCAGAATGAAACTTGCATGCAAAACTTTAACCAAGAAAATTCTATGTTAAAAAGGGGCATAACTCAAATAATAATCATAATAGAGCTATTACCCATGACCGGTACCATTGCCTTATGATGGTTAGTAAGTGTTGTTAGTTTCAATGCCATAGCACAGATACTATTTGAGTTATGGCCTTATTAGTAACTTGCATGCAAAACTTTAACCAAATTTTCTAAGTAAAAAAGGGCCATAATTTGCATTAAATTCATGCAAGAGTTATCTAACATGGTTGATTACATGACAGGGAAAGCCAGTGCAAAGTTTCAATCCAATATATGCACTGGTTATTGAAATATAACCAAAGTTAAAGTTTTGCATGCAAAACTTTAACCATATGCAACGCCGACGCCGACGCCGACGCCGACGCCGACGAACAAGTGACTGTAATAGCTCTCATATTCTTCGAATAGTCGAGCTAAAAATTGTTTGAGTCAATAATGGGTGTAGGGATGTGTGCTACTGGCACCTGAAACAGACTTGCGACTCATTGTCAGGATTGGGCATTATGCCTCAGTACAACCCCTGATACTGAGTGCTTCAAAAAAAAAGAAGAAATATTTCCAGTTTCCTGAGATTTTATTTCTACAGATAATAGATCTACATAATATAAATTAAACACAAATGAAATATAAACAGCTAAGATGAAGATTCAGGGAAAAGTTTGCACACTTCTTTAGCGAACGGATGAAGAGGGAATCCTATAACGTTGAAGTAATCTCCCTTGATTCCACTGATCAGCGTACTTCCTAGTGCTTGTATACCATAACCACCAGCTTTATCCCTGAAACGAAACAAATAGCACATAAACTGATAAACATATGGAAAAAATCCTGAAAGCACTTGGCATCCAATTAGACATTTGTATCAAATGTTCCCTGTGAGCAGACTTTCTACTGGGCCTTACTATTTTGATTTGAGCCCTACTTTGCTCTACTGTTTTCAAAACAGCCCTATTATCTCTACTTTTTCATTTTAACATGAAATTATATTCTGTTGCTTTTAATTTAATTTCAGCAGAAATATACATTATGCAATTTTTTCGGGCTCGCTATTCTCGCAAAACAGACTTAATCAATTATATATATATCAGTTGGGAATTTTTGTTGTTTCGTTCACCCAAGGTTTAGAAATCAATATATTTTAGGCACCTCTATTGCTTGAATCATGTATATGCCCCTGATGATATTCTAAAACAGTAAACTTTAGCCCTACTTTTTAAGGTTAGAAATTCCTACTTTGCCCTACTTTTTCAACAACAAAAATCCTACTTTTGCCCTACTATTTCTTGAAAGGGTAGTAGAAAGCCTGTGTGAGTTAATCAGCAGGTAAATGACTAACAGACACAAGGATGCTCTGATTCACAACAGCCTCCACAATAACCTAGGTCAAGAGATAGAGCGATGGCTTAAGAGTGCGGGGGTTCAATCCCAAGCCCATAAAACTAATTAAGCAAAGGTTTTATCAACCAATTAGCAAATACACAAATCATAGTACAGTAACATTTTTCAAAGGGTTTTGGAACAACTATCATAACTGCAAGCTTACATTGGTTCCTTTGTATCAACATAAGATTCTATAACACGTTGAGACAATTCCCCCATATACACCTCGGTGTTTGCATCAAACTGGGTAATCTTATACGGAGGCTCCCCTGAAAATCAGACATTCATAATATTATATTATGAGTAAATAATTTTACATCAATTATTGATAATATACTGTAGTACTTTGTTGCCTTGAATAGTTTTAGTTAGAACTCCCAAAAATAACTTTTCTTCTGTCCTGGCAAATAGTTGATGTACGTAACTTGAACAGGTTTTACTATTGTCACAAATATATACAGGGTGTCCCAAAACACAAGTGACGAATTTGACTGTTGTATAAAAGATACCTCTACTTCTAAATCAGGTACTTGTTTTAAATAAGTTTTTCTTTGAAATAGGAAGTAATGTCTTCATTTTAACAATGGCGTCATTTCCTGGGGGGGGGGGGGGGTACCGATTTATCTTAAAAATATCATTATTAGATAAGACATTGTTGTCCGAGTGTTCAATTTTGAGAAAAAAGGTTTTGAAGTCATAAATAACTTTGCAAAATTTAAATGATGAAGGAAGAAGAAGATGAGAGTTCACAAAATAAATTGGAAGCAGAAAATTCACAAAGAATTCATTAATAATCATCAAAGACCTAAAAACAAGTGTTAAAGCCAAGTATCAAAGTTATCTGATAAGAATTGGTCAAGTTAGACTGAGGAAACTTTAGGGACACGCCCATCTGACTAATGCATAATATACTAGTGTGAGAGAATACCTGAGTTTGGTGTAACCAAGACAACAGATGTGAGTACATTATGTGTAGATCCACTCAACCTGAAACAAACACAATAATACTGTAAAATGGTTAATATTTGTCGGGGATTTAATTTCGTGGAAGACCTTAACCACGAAATTTAAATCGCCCACTAATACTAATGATTCTATACAAGTATCTGACTTAGTGGATCACATATCCTTGAACTTATTTTCCCACAAAAAAAAGGTATTTTTCACCAAAAAAAAAACATGTTATTTTTTCCTATTGAAAGTAAATTATTTTACAGTACTATATGTGCAGGTTAAGTAAACTTCCAAATCATTGGGAGAGTAGATAACTTCAGCAACATGCCAGCGCTGGATTTAGTGCATGAACTAGTGCACAAAACCAAACCCTTCTGATTTTCTGTTAACTATTAAAGTCAAATAAATGAATACCTTATTTTTCACTTAAGATGCTTTGTGAATACCAGCCCTGAACATTAATCTGTTTTGACCTTACTGAGATATCAGAATAAAGAAGCCCACCTTGAGAGTACACTGATGGCGTGATCCCTTGATGATGGTTTCTCAAATATTTGTCCATCTAACGTCACCACAGTATCGGCACCAATAATCAGGTCAGGTCTGCAATTCTAAAACAACAATAGCACTGCTTACTTTTAAGATCAGTGTTTGTACACCAAGCAATGGTCATATTATACATGATGAATGCGATTATAAAAATACTTCATTAAATTGTTTATTTAGATTGAATGCTCTTTCTCAATTTTTCAGTTAAATACAGCGAGCTATTCGTACTGGTGTGGTGTGCCTCCGTAGCTTAGTGGTCTAATAGGGCAACCCGGGTGCAAATCCGGGTGAAGGCACTTATATGCCAGCCATATTTCAGCAGAATGCTGACTGGCAAATAAAGGCTTTGTTCAGCATTTTTTTGGGTACACTACTGTAACTGCATGAAAACTATATAAGCAGAAAACATAATAGATGATGTTTGTATACAGATATATGTATGTGTAAATCTGCCCACCAGCTAGCTATTGGTGAATGGTAGGTTTGCTTTTTTCATTCATCCAATATACTGTAAAATCATTAATTTTCGTGGGGGATTAAATTCTGTTGATTTTGTCATTCACCTTCAACCACAAAATCAAATCCCATAGACCTTCATCTTCAACCATGAAATCAAATCCCATAGAACAATAATTTTGACCCAAGTATTTGTTACCTGAAATGCAAAAACCACCAATTAAAGTCACATTGAAATGGTCTTTTTTAACAAAACCCATCAAAATTAAACAATTTTACAATAATACCAGTGAGCATTTTGCAGGTGAATAGCGGACCTTCCTTATACAGTGGATAGATAGAACACCTACCTTATCCCCGTACAACCTGTTGACTACTTCCAGTGTTTTCTGCCGAGCAGTTTCTCTCACATATTCTAGAGGTGTACTGAAATTTTCCTTCTTTAGATTTTCTTCAAATGTGGAGGGAATTATTTCCACTTTCAAACCCTGGAAAAGGTTACAATACAAATCATACACTGACATTTCCATATAATAAAATATTATCAAGGTAAGTCTTTTTGAGATTATCGAAGGGGAATCGAGTAATATAAGAGTAGATTGGCAGTTACTGGTTGACGTAACGCTGGAATCTACGTAACCATGGAATTTGTCCTTAAGGAACATGCAGAGATATTGCGGATTGGTTAGTGGCCAACTTGTTAAATAAAGTTTTAAAGAAACCATACTGCTATGCCCTCCTATATCTCGATGGCTTAGAACCAGAAGGTCATAACTACCACTTACGACCTTATAAGACTCATACATATGTGAAATCTGATTCACAAGGCGCTTCTTTAATATGAGCCTATTTTCATGAAAATCTGACATTGTCATGTTGACCAAAATGAAGTTTTAAAAAACGTGTTTTCCCATAGGTAAAGAGTAAATTACAGACAGTTTTCTCTTGTTTTGTCAATATATCGATTTGGTAGTTACGACCTTCGAATTCTTGTTCTAAGCCAGCGATCTAGTGCCTGGCACTAGACTGGCATTGAAAGATAAGGAGAAGTTAGGAAGAACATGTACTCAGAAAATTCATATACACCAATGTCTAAGACCTTTGTCATGTGACTTAGGTATCACAAGTGGTTGAAGGTTTGAATCCTGATGGCAGTTTGTTTAACTTCTGATAGAGCAGGGGGGGGGGGGGGGGGGGGGGGCGCTGCCCGAGGTTATGAATATTCCGGGACATGCAGCTTTTTTTTTGCTTGTTTTACTCTTTATCAATGAAACAGTTACCAGTGGATTGGATATGACACAAGCCAGCAGTCAACTTTATAGGCAATACACGGTACTACACATGTCACACCATCAAACTTACATGCTGCTGCATTTATTAATAAATTATGCAAATGAGCCAGTCACCTTAGATATTTGCTAATCTAGTACGCCCTATCAAGTCAATTGACAATCACATTACACGAGTTGTCAATCAAGTAGTAGTACACCTATAAATTTTATCAATTTTAAAGATAAAATATGCTGTAATCACACAATTCAATGGATTAACTTCACCAAACATCTTCGACAAACAACAAGGCTGAGCGATCTCTTCTCTAATGTTAATTAAAACCCCGGCAAACCGAACCCTAGTCAAACAATCTCGACTTAGAGTGTATCCACTTCTGTATGCACTGGAGATAAAGGTCAGAAATTAAAAAATCTCCTAGCAGATTGCCCCACATCTAACCGAACCCCAATGGGCTCCACGGAAGGCCGGCCGCATAGACCAGAGATTTTACCTGTCTGACGTCTCCATATTGCCGTGCAAGTGCGGGGCTTTTGTTTCAGATGGAAATTTAGTTGTGACTATTTCACTGGATTAGGGAGAATGGACAATATACATGTGGTGCCCGGGTTTCACCATCAGCATTGTATACTGGTGGCCAGCAGTTTTATCTGGAGTTTGGAAAAAATAGAAAAACTCTCAACCATTTACATTGGTTAGGGGCTGGGTTTCAATTAACTGGTACATAATAAACATAATTACAATAGTTGAATACTCACAATTTGTTCCATCAACATTTTCCTTCTTGGTGAAGAACTTGCCAGCACGATCTTCTTACTGTTCAGCTGGTGTAAGATTGGCTGCAGCATCTTGTAGACTGTGGGCGCGATTTGAAACCTTAAACACTAAGAAAGCTCCTTGCACTGTTGCCAGGCAGTTACACTAACTGGTATAAAGTCAGACAGTTAATATATGAAGCGACAACGTGGGGATTCTGTATGGTGAAACGATTGTGAAAGTAGCCGGTGTTGTGTAAGATTTACACGAACGTGAGAAACAGTTTTAGTTTAAGCTTTCTAGCCAGAAACATAATTTGTCAAAATCCATCTTTTGTGACATTACAAGCACCCTGCTTCGTTTTTGGTAGTCTATTTTCAGTTAAAATTGTTCAAAGATTACGCACAAGTCAGTTGCATCCACAGCCTCCTCACCCCCAGTGATGAGGGGATTTTTACTTTCAGGTTGTCAATCCACCTTCCTGTAGGGACTGCTGATTGTTAAATCTCCAGTATTTCCCCGACAACTAAATTATGTCACCAGTGTATTAGTTGTGAGAAATAATCCCATTTTGCCTGGAGTTCAGGGGAAGCTGGAAGGTTAGACATGGGACCATGGTTTCTATTTACTTACTGGTACATTATTTGCCCTCATGGTTCATACAAATGGTCCCACACCCAAATTTGAGGTAGAATTTGTATTTTCCGGGTTCCAAATATTTACTTAATTGTAAAATATTATCATTATGCACTTCATGTCATTTTTTTTTCAGGGTAATCCAAGTATGATTTTGGATTGTTTTCAAGCACGCAATACCTGCATGTTTTAAGTTAGCACTAAATTCAAGTACTTTTCAAGAGACTGTAACATATGCAAAGCCTTACACCCATATCGTCCCATTAATGCAACAAAGCTGTATCTTTCTACATAGTAAGATACAACCTTATTGTGGCCTACAGGTAGGGTGTGCGTTTCGGGATCGAGAGGTCCCGGGTTCAACCCCGTCTGGAACACTGGTTAATTTCTGTGAGCAAGAATAACCCACATGCTCCACTTCACCTATGTGTAAATTGATACAAGTGAGGGCAGTGTCAAAGTTGTAAGATTTTCACTTTACCTATTAGATATTTCTGTGATGTATTTTGTGATCAAGAGGAATATTTTAGGTATTTTCTATTCCTTGAAAGGTTTTTCGTCCATGATTATATCTTTACAAAACATCCAGTGTCCATTCCTAGGCAAGGCACTACAAAGCGCTTTCCAATGGAGGAAATCCATGCCTTCTATATTTAATTGAACGGGAGGTAACTGAACGAAGGCGCTTGATAGCGCATGGCTTAAGAAATGGACACCTGGAAAGGTTTTGTGAATATAAACACAGGTCATATGGTGTGATAATGTAACAGTAAGAAACAACAACATGAATTTATTGAAGCAAACAAAATACTTTATTAATACCAATCATGTACACTCTTATAACAGAACCAATGAAAACTGATGACAATAACGATTAATGGTTAATGATACATAGTAAAACATACAGTGTGTGCATTGAACACGAAATAAAACATTATCTATAACTGGCAAAAATAAATGATTATAACAAAACCACTAGACCATAGTTTGAGATGACAGATGGATGTTCAATACAGAGGTCAGCTACAATGCCTGGCTCGGGCATTCTACAAATCAGTGATTATCTCCCTTTTGTCTTAAAACCTACATTGATGAACGTTTGTTTAAAATATAATTGAAATCATGAAGCTGAAGCTAAACTGATTCTATAATTCAACAGTGTTGTTCTCAATTGATCACCAACTGTTTTACCGGTGGCCTTTACTGAAGGGAGACCACTGCGTAAAATAAAACAATTATAAAGGGAGATAAATCACTGATAAGATGAGCATTTCCCTCTGTGTTGAACCAATGATGCATGTCTAGACTGATTTGTTAAATACCGGGGTGTTTATGAACAAAAATCTCAATGATGTGTCGCACATTTAATTTCATGATCCCTTGAAAAACATGTTTATTCTAAGAACATTTTGTAGACTAATCTCCACTTGATACAAAAAGATGGCTGAATAAGAAGAACCCCATTTATTCATATCAAAACATTTTTCCGTAACCATGGATACCGAATATCGTCTGTAAAACATGTAATACCTAACACGTTAGCAACAGACAATAGCAATTAATCTTCTCTCATCCAAAGACATCAATTTATCAAAAAATGTTAAAACACATTGAGATCTTATAGTCATTGTGAAATCATCTGTCTTGTGTGTTCGTACTCAACATATAAAGCCAATCACTTCAAACCCAAAGAAATTCTTGTACAAAATTCCTGTTATACGCAATACAGATGAAATCACAATAAATTGAATGAAAAATTAAAAGTTAAACCATTATTGCATCAGTTTTATAGTTTGATCTTTTTAAGCCTAAAAATTCTAATAAATAATATAACAACACAAGACACATTGAACTAATAACTATATATATTAAAGTGATATATAATGCATGTTTTATACTTAAAAATTGTAAACTTTAATAAGGCATTGTTCGTTCATAGACATTAACTGTAAACCTTGCAAGTACTCTCTCTAAAATGACATGGCACGTAATGCACACATACATTATGAATTAATGTACGTAAGTAACTATGACGATAATTTCGTAAACAAGAATCGTGCAAGATTGTCTGGCGTACTATCTAATATCAACAAAGAACTTTCTCACATTTAATCATCAAACCTTGATATGAATCTTCGTTATGGAGATTTGTGATGAATAAACTTAATTTATGAAGAAAAGTCGGGAATTGTCGATACTAAATGATAACAGCATTCATCCAATTAAATGTAGGTTGTTTATCCAAGACTAACCTACGTCCATTAACTAGCGTACTTCCACGTTTAGGACAATTAATTCCATGAAACATTTAAAACCTTCAAAAAAGTGACAAAAGAGACATATTTGTAACAGATCTATTTATGTACCAGCAATCTTTGAACACGATCACCATGAAAAAATAACAATTTTATAAAAAAGAAATAAACAAAGGATTTCGGTTGTTAACGTGATATGATACAACTTACTATGTTATGTAATAGTTAACAATATAACAATGCCATGCAACCAACGGATATAAAAAACTTTCAAGCTTTCTTTAGAAAAAAGTAGCATTTCAAAAATATGAGAATTCACAAAAAAGTTGTAAAATGAACCTAGTATCCTGGAATGTGCTACATAAAAGGCAAAAATCTGTGAGCACAATACAACATCATTTCTGTATAAAAGTATAACTGGAACAATTTGGCTATAACTTGTCACATTTACGCATTTATTTCCAAATATGGTATGAAACTATGATAGTGACTTTTCATGGACATTTACCTCAATTATGTCAAGTAACAGCAAAATACAACAGCATTACAACACTATTAGCACAAATTTAAAACACATGTTTTCAAAATGTTTCCAAACCATTTTCAGTAGACACACTTAATAAATCAATTAGGGCAGATAACGTGTTCATCATCATCATCAGCAGCAGTAACAGCGGGACAGGTATAGAAAGAACAAAAAGCCATTTTAGTTCATAAAATAAAAAATATATACCTTATTCTTCTAATATTTTTTTTATGATATTGAAAATTCATGCACCTAAAATAATGTAGACTTAGAAATGTTTCTGAAAAAAAACATATGCCTCCCATAAGTGCCATAACTCGGGCAAATTCACAATATCGCCACTAGGCTTGATACCAAGTATTCACTAAAAGTTACATTGAAATCCAACCGACCAAAGGTTAGGGATAACAAATGCCAACTAACATTGTTGCATTCTTCCATCCAGACAGACTTCCAGCACAAAATCAATTATCTCCCCACTGCCTAATATGTAGGGGCTTGATAATGTAGTGTTGAATTTGTAATGAAAATGTTAGTATTTTTTTTAATGAAATAATGGGAAAAATAACAAAATAAAACAGGAATAACAATTATTTAGTCTTAGTAACAAAACAAAATAATATTGGAATAAACTTGCGCAATTAACAATCTCAACCACTAACAAGGAAATATATGGCTGTATTTAACAATTAAGAAACAGATGTGGTAGCACTCTATTGATTATTTTGAAACAGGAATTCTATAACGTTGTTTTCTTATGGCGTTAGAACAAGTTAATATTTTTTCGGACTGAAATAAAAGAACTCACTCAAAGTTCTTCTATCAATTAACAACAACTCAAGTTTTGGGACAAACGCTTGCTTAAATTGTCGAGAGTAAAAACTAAGGTACATTAATGGACATTGCAACATCTACAGGCTAGTACTCACTATAAAAGAAACTACAAACTATTTCCCAATTAACCCAAAAATCTCTTGTTTGATTTTCTACAAAAAACAAATATCTCCCTAAAATATTGTATATATCTACTAAACGGTGGTCAACAAAATGATTTATAAAAAAAATGTTTAGACAAATCCTGATAACTGTCCACTACAGTATTGGCCTTATTTGGCATAATCTTATAACACTATCGTGTAGACTCACATGCAAGCAATCGGAAAACAGTAAAGGGCATCAAAAAGGAACAACGAACAGAACAAAATAAAATTCTAACAGAACTAAACATCTACGAGCCGACCACACAACAAATATTTTACTCTATAACTGACTTGTGTCAGAATGTAGTAACACAATCTCTGACACAAGATCAGGAAAACACAAACAGCAAAACAGTGAAATACTGAAAATTTAAGTCGATTTTGAAAAACTTCAGATTGTGAAGAAAATAGTGTATACTATTAAACACAGATTGGTCTAATTAATTGTAACTATGTTTGAAGCTATGACACAGTAACTTCAACTTGCAAGTTACGCTGATTTTATGCAAATTATAATATTACGTAAACTTTCAGAATTTCATGCATGCTGCGGTATAATTTAACTAAAACTTTTAACATGATTACATCGGCAAGACACAATAAAAAATTTCAACATTATAACAAAGTAATCATATTAATTGAATAACTAAGGGTAGTTAATGTGCACAACACCAAGAACTGTATAAAAATTCTATGAATAACAAAAAAAATGTCCACACGCAGACAAAACGCAAAAATAATCTACTATTTATTTATAGTTTACAACGTTCCCTAAGCTAAGCCATCTCTCCCATTTTTGTTGCGAAAACAAAAGAATACAAAAAGAAGTTTCAACGTATGGAATGAAGCAGTCACTGACAAAAAACAACATTCAATATATATGGCAAAAAGTCAACACAGTTTTCAACGAATATGAAAAAAGAAACATGTTAATAAAAATGGTCGTTTTTAACACTTTAAGGTACCACAGGTATATCTATAACCTGCGACTACATCATCAATATATATATAACCCATATATAATCTTAACTTCCCAAAAACTGTCTTTCCTTTTTTTTGGCAAAATACTTTAACATCATCAGAAGGCCCCCAAAGGATAACCACAACACTAAAAGCATGGCTACACACACAGACATACATAATTATATATATATTACGTATATAATATAGATATATTCACAGTCACACCATTAATATGCTCGAGCCTCCACAACTGAATAACGGCCCAAGTTTATAGGTTTATGAATAGAATAGAATCAATCGACAAGCTGCTTACACCTCCACCCTACCAGCGACCAAAGTCTTTGGCATTCTGTTTTTTTTCAATATTGTCTTTAAGTGCCACTGGTCAAGAGTTGTTCAGTCATAAGTTTTTCATGGAATAACTTTTACTTAATATATGTATCAAAGTGACTAAACTCGATTTCCATGTTAAAAACATGCATTTGTGGGGAGCGGTGGCCTAGAGGTAGGACGCGCGCTTCGGGATCGAGAGGTCCCGGGTTCGATCCCCCTCTGGACCACTGGTTAAAATCTCTGAGCAAGACCCACAGCTCCACTCCACCATGGTGTAAAATGGTACCTGTGAGGGCAGTGTCTATTCCTGGGCGCCGCAGATCGATGTTGGCTGCCACACCACAGGAGAGAAATAGTCTCCCCAGGGAGACACGAGTGTAGGTTTCTATATGTAGCCCAATGACCAGGGGAGTTAAAATGTCAAAGGGTGCTTGAGCGGCCTAACAGCTGAAAAGAGCCCTAGAAAATTGGTAACTTAACTTAACTTATTTTGTAGACGTTTTAATCACATAACTGTTGTAATCCCATAACTATGTTTTTCGAATACATAAAGTATTCCTACAACTTGCATTACGATCGAAGGTGCTATCGACGAAAACTCACAAACATATTTTACCGTCCGTTTATTAGGTTACGGCTTTTCTAAGCATTTTTTTAAATTTGACATTAGTGGTGCGACCATTTGCACGTAACAATTCACAATACATCACACAAATACAAGTAAATATAATACTCAAACATAACTATTAACAGACACATTAGTACATTGAATCAAAACTTTCAACTAGTAAAAACACATGCCCTTTCCCAGGTCCACCTGGGCCAGTTTAACAAAGACTTTTCTGTTCTATAATATTGGCAGCAAAATTTCTGGATGAATATAATAAAACTGTGCAAGTTCTTAAAACACCTCCAGGCTTAGTACTAATCAAGACACCAAAATAGTAAAATGAAGGACAACATTTTCTTGTATATTTATACAATGTTTATCAAGCATGTCCATTTTTTTCAAGTATGTACAAGCAGTTTAACCTTACTACCATAACTCACAATCAATAGATTTCAGGGTAGCCTGACCAAGCGACTTTTGTGCTAAGACTGCAAGAAAACATCTGCCAACTAACAGTTGAAAACAACTGAAGTATTATTTTATTCTTAGACCGATTTTCACAAGACATGCTTGATGCTCAAAATAAGAATGAGCACCGATATTGTCTATGCAGTCAAGTCAGCTTCAGGCCTAAACTGCAAAACAGTAACCTCAACTTAAAACATTTATACTTGCAGTCTTAGCCAAAAAGTCATATGGTATAACAACCCCAAATTTCACCCTCTGATAAAATAATAAGTCACATTCTATTTACATACATCCATTAGGTGAGCAGGCTTTATCAGTGGAAAGATGGTAAGAACAGCATAAAGTCTGTTTTAACGTCTCAACAAACGGTAACAACAAATTAGACAATGTGTAACATTATGCACCAAAATAATTAAATAATTCAACGAAGTGTATGACAACCTTTTTTCATCATTTTTTTTCAAAACTTTTTTTTTTAAATTGACAACAACAAATCAGTATTTCAACACAGTTTTCACAAACAATCAAAGTTAATTGCCAATTAGCAACAAGCCAGATTTGTTCATCTTTAACTCACACTGGGTATCAATCAATTCGAGCTCAAGTTAATTGAGCTAACTTGAGCTCTTCAGACTTGAGCTCTTGCTCATCTAAGACTTGAGCTCTTTTCAAAATGGATCAAAATAAGCAATTGTTTTTAATACATCAAATCTAATCCATTTTTGTCCATGTATCTGATACATGTAAACACAATCGGTCACTCGTAATTTTATAGCAAAATGCATTCATACTCTGCATGTGTGCTTGAACTGACTACAACATTGAGCAAGTTATGAAAAATCTGTCGTTTGGTCCACATTAGGCAAATAAAACATCCAACGAGAACCTGTTCCCAGACTCGTGGAGTAATATTTCATTGAAATAATCTGAATACTATCCGTAATACACAGCATTAACAAGAAAGAAGAATGTATATTCAATTAACATACATACAACCATACATCATCCAGGGTCCCAAACCCATAGCACACATTACTGTAAAATCAGAAATTTTTATGAGGCATTCAGTTTGTTTCTCCATTTTGCAGGTGATTATTTTTTTGGGGGAAAATATTTGCATTTCTCATTAGGCTTTTTTTATGACAAAAACCGAATCTTTAAAATTGAAAATCTAAATTAAATCTGATTTACAACAAATTCTGTCCCTTTGTCTCAATAAGGTTTTATCTTAATATAATACTGTATAGCGAGATACAACCTTATTGCGCCACTGGACTGAAATATTGACCTCACAAAAATGCCTGATTTTACAGCACAGTTTACATTTAACTGTTACCATAGAAACGGACTAAAAACATACAACAACAAATTTCTTGTACTACATAGAACTACATATATGTAAACAAGTATTGATATATCTTACACTGAGATTTTGCATAATATTTCACTTTAAGAATGAACAAACATCTTCAAGGCATTTCAATTATCGTTACAGAAAGAAGGGTACTGAAAGGAAATATAACAAGCATAAAAAACCAAATACATGCAAAGTAATTCAGACAAAATTTTATGGCTGATTTGATATTTTTTTTATCAATTTAATGGATTTTTTGTATAAAAAATGCAGATGTATAACAGTAAAAAATAACCCCAATCTTGCAAAACGAAATATAAACAAACGGCTATATAAAGCCTAAAAAAGCACCTGACCAGTGATTGTTTGAAGTTTCTACAGTAAACAAATGGTTGCTATGACGATTTGAGAAGTATATGAATGGATTGATGATGTTTTGATTGAGTATTCAGAATCTCCGTAACAACAATAGCAACAGTACATAGTAACAATGGAAGATAGATTTAGTGCTTTCAACAACATTTAAGCAGTTTGTAACCATAGTGACAGATTTTTTTGTGACAAAATTTTATGTCCAGCAAGCCTGTTTTTCTATTAAAAAAAACTTAAATATAATTTTCATCTCTAAAGGTGTCTAAAGGATATGTGCACAAAAATGGGTCAACATGAATCAACAATACACTACCAACTGCCTTATTTTATCCAATTAATTCTAATCAGAAATCAACAAATTCAATAGTTTATTTTTTTCATATTTTTTTCTCTAAAATTTCAATAAAATTTATTGACATAGCGACAACAGATATAAATCTTACACAGGAAGACACATCTGGCAAACCGTTACTATAGAAACAATAAGGCCGTTGGATTATGTTTGTAAGCAAAACGATTTACTAAATACGTAGTTAAATCTATTTAACAACTATGGTAATGCGGCATTTTCAATGCACAAAAAACTAAGGATGAATATATACGATTAATATTATTTTTCTATTAATTATCAATTAAAATGTCTAGATAAAAAAAAATGCATTTAGAACACAGCATAGAAGCTAGCCTTTGTTTATAGTCATCAAGATATAGAAAGAGTTGAGAAGGGACACAACCATTAAATTACTGAACACAAAAACATAACAAATGCCTCTCTCAATTGCCTCCCTTGTCACATAACAAAAAATATCATCAACACAAAAAGTCATACAAACCAATTAATATATTATATACAAGAAGTGACCTCCACATCCAAATACTTGGTAAAAATTTGATTAAAAAGAGCTGTCCACTCTTTGCATTTAATCAAGAAAATAACTTAAATAAAAATGCATATATACTACAGCATATAGAACAAATTCCTATCTTACACGGTTGAACCACATATGAATACACAAATCATACAATATAATCAATTATATATCATTTTTGCACTAACTGCTATGCATGAAAATTTACAAAAATATTCACATATGGTCATAATAATAACAATATATGTAATATATATCTAAGTTTAAATCAACAAAGTGTGAATGGAGATGACTAAGATGCGTAACAATATAAATGAGCGGGTACAAGAAGTTCAATCTTCCAATGATGAGGGGAACCGATCCGATCAAGAATTTTAATCCTTTCTTTCCAATTAGCAAGTCTATGCCGAGCAAGAATGGCAACAAAATAAATGCAAATTATTAACAAATTTAGAACTATTTCACTTGAATGACTTGTGACGGTACTTTGAAAATACAATACGAAACATTGTATGTTGATTGATGTGCTACTACAAAGTTTAGGTATAAAAAAATTGACAAAAATATTTTGCAAACAACACTAAGGCATACAAAAAAATCAACGCTTTTTTACGAACTAGTTTGAATACAAAATTACATAGAAATAACATTATGACGTTTGGTCATGTAAAACGTTAGGCAAGGCTTGAGTGAGATATATATAAGATATGGACCGAACCAAAACAAAACATATAAAATAACTCGTATGATAACCTAATACCAGTAAAAAAATTGCACTATATTTCAATGAAATCCTGTTAACAAAATGCTTTCAATGCGGACAGGCAAATTGTCATAACAAAACAAATGATTATTTGGTAAAGCTTTCAGATTTAACAACTGAATGAACAGTTTCCATGGCAGTAGTTTTCTAGAAACAAATTACAATGACCAGTAAATTAAAATTTTTGAAAACGCAAGTTATCATGTTTTCTACTTATGTTCTAATACCTGAATCTTCAGGCCGACATATTAGGTATGCTATAAAATAGTAGGCTTTCTTGAAATAAAGAATGACCATGGGAACATGTTATGAAGTATGCTAACCACTTGGTACGGGAGGTCACATGAACACAGAGTAAAAATTCACACACGAACACACATTTAACTGGCAGTTGCAATTCACAATATCAATTGACTTTCGATAATATATTATTTTAATGATATTAAGCATTATTACTATGGAGAGCAGAGCAACATAAAAAGAAGACTTAAATACATGAAGACGTCATATAACTATAAACCTGTCAACAATAGCTGAAATATGTCGTTTTTGTTTTATTAAATGCTTTGCAGGTAAGATACTTCTAGTTTATGATCTAGAGGGTTTGACAACAATTACTATATAACATCAACTACTCCGTAATTAGAGTCCATATAAAGCCTGTACATGGGTAAGACATGGTCGTTGAAATGCACAACTGCTTTAATTCTGTATGGTGGATTCATGCTAATAGGCTCCAGGATCCCCAATTACAGAGACCATGTTCATAGATAAACATGTCATTAATTACAGAAGAGTTTTTGACACGGGAAATGCATGTCTCCCACAAAGGGCCGGAACTCTGGGCTACACGTAACAGATAAAAGTATTTCTGACAATTAGCACAACTAGGCTTGGTACCAATTATTCATGTGAAGTTTCATTGAAATCCCACCAATGCTTATGGAAAGCAGGCATGGACAAGACCTCCACCCATACAGACAGACGCCTAGCATATACCTTACATCTTTCCTACAAATATGTGGGAGACATAACTCATAAAATATCAACACCTCCCTTTTAGCACCGAAATCTTAAAACTTACTTAATGATAAAATCCCTGATTTAGTAAACAAAGGTAACAAGATGTGAGTAGATGAACTGATGATAAACTGATGACTGTTCAATATGACTGATCAATATGACTCAATCATTCAATATACAATCAGCAAATATAAAGTTAGGCCAAGTTTTCATAATTTTCAGAAAAAAAATATTCTCAGATGTTTGTTAGATTACTTTCCATCATTGGAACTTCTTTAGACTTGTTTCTCTAACACTCTTAGTGACTTCCTATGTTGTTTTTCTCCATCAAATCTGAATATTCATGGACCAAACAAGTCAATAGATAATAAAGCTATTAATCATTCACACCCTATCATTCATTAATGTTGAGATAAAAAGATACTTTGATTCACTCTGGTGTTTATCACTTAATTCAGTAATTTCTTCTCTTCATTAATTAAAATTTAATTAATTATATCTGGGGGGGGATAATATCCTCATACAGAATGTAATACAAATAATATTTTATTCAGTAAATATTAAATAATAAAGCAAAAATTGAATTTGATTATATTTGATAGTACCATAAACTGTGGGTATTTATTTATAAACTTTATTTACGCAGCAGCTTTTGACTAATCTTTCTGTTTATTGTGATCATGGCTAGCATTAGTAACTCTCCAATCAATATCTGCTAGATATGAGTGCTTAGAGTGATTCATCCAAACAAGCAGATCAAGGTCTCAGTGCTAAACTATGGTATGTATCTCTATAATTTGATGTAGTTAGTACTAGTTACCATAGTTTTGCACCGAGCCCTCCAAATTATCAGGTATAAAATTATCGTATAATCATGTAATAATCAAAACAAGCATTCAATGGACTATGAATATAAATATGATATCACAAGGATTTCCCAGTATGTTTCAACACATCAGATGAACAGTACAATAACTCTACTATGGCACATTCAACATTTTTGGATTAAGATAATCATTGTTTACACACATTGTTTCCACTGAAAGCAGACACAAAGACATGACGAGACATGAACTTTTGTGACCTCTGTACCAAGTGACATATCTATTTTTAGAACAAAGAAAATGTGGTCTAAAAATAGAAATAATGCAAGGGAAAGATAAGTCTGAACATACTACCCTGTAGTGACAATCAAAGTTATGGTTATTGAATCAACAAAGGGGGTTTATATAATAAATAGAGTATTAAACAAAATGGAAACAAAAAAGTCCTGATTTCGAATATGGCAATAACATAACGCATTAATCTCTTATATTATGACTATGAAGCATAAATACTACATGGAAAAGAGTGTCGACTTTGTCTCATAACATACTGATAAATATACAGCAACCTCTCCGCTCTCTCTCCAGCACAGAGGGTAAGCTAGATACACCACGTGTAACGATTGGCCTAGTCTTTTCTTCGACTGGGCTTTTTGGTGAAGTAGGTTAAATAGTATGGTACCCATCCTAACTATTACAGCTGTAGTGCTGTGAGCTTCGGACGGGGAACCAGACTCATAATCTGCTCCATGAAACATCCCAGTAGAAAAGGCCCAATGTAAGTCTCTCAATCTCTCGCTATTGTGACTTTGTAATTCTATAATTTTTTTGGATTCATCTCTAATATAGACTAATGCAGACTGAGGTAGGAGGATAATTATAAGTATTATGGTCCAGTATTATAAACAAACCCGACACACTACACAAAAAGTATGATTAAATTTGAAGAAAAAAACAACAAAAAACAAAGACTAAATAAAAACAAATAACTGCAAAAAACGTTGAAAATATTTTGTCTAAGTATATAATCTTATACTGATTGTAGTCAACTAGAGAAAAAAACAAAAAGGGCCATAACCAGTTGAGAATTCTAACATAGTTCACAACTAAATTAAATTATATATAACATTACGTAACAAAAAAACAAAAATTAAAGAAAGCTACAATGGCATTAAATAATAAGCTGTGCAAATACACAACAACAGCAAACAAGATCTATCACATTACAAAAATAACAAGAGGGTCCAAAGGGCCCTGGGTCGCTCACCTGTTTGGCCTAGTGACCTAGATTTTGGCCCAAATGACACAGTATCTAACTTGACCTAGATTTTATAGAGATAAACATTGTGACCAAGTTTCATAAAGATAGAGTCAAAATTGTGACCTCTAGTGTGTTCACAAGATTTTTCAATGATTTGGCCTCGTGACCTAGTTTTTGACCCCATATGACCCAATATCGAACTTGACCTAAATTCTATGATGATGATCATTGTGATCAAGTTTCATAAAGATAAGGTCAAAATTGTGACCTCTAGTGTGTTCACAAGCTTTTTCAATGATTTGGCCTTCAAAGGCTTGTGACCTAGTTTTTGACCCCGGATGACCCAATATCGAACTTGACGTAGATTTTATAGAGATGATCATTGTGATCAATTTTCATAAAGATTAGTCTCAAATTGTGACCTCTAGTGGGTTCACAAGCTTTTTCAATGATTTGGCCTTGTGACCTAGTTTTTGACCCCAGATGACCCAATATCGAACTTGACCTAGATTTTATAGAGATGATCATTGTGATCAATTTTCATAAAGATTAGTCACAAATTGTGACCTCTAATGTGTTCACAAGGTTTTTCAATGATTTGGCCTCGTGACCTAGTTTTTGACCCCAGATGACCCAATATCGAACTTGACCTAGATTTTACAGAGATGATCATTGTGATCAAGTTTCATAAAGATTAGGCTCAAATTGTGACCTCTAATGTGTTCACAAGGTTTTCCTTTGATTTGACCTAGTGACCTAGTTTTTGACACCAGATGACCCAATATCGAACTTGGCCTAGATTTTATGGAGATGATCATTGTGATCAAGTTTCATAATGATCAGGCTAAATTTGTGACCTCTAGTGGGTTCACAAGGTTTTCCTTTGATTTGGCCTAGTGACCTAGTTTTTGACCCCGGATGACCCAATATCGAACTTGACCTAGATTTTATAGAGATGATCATTGTGATCAATTTTCATAAAGATTAGTCACAAATTGTGACCTCTAATGTGTTCACAAGGTTTTCCTTTGATTTGACCTAGTGACCTAGTTTTTGACCCCAGATGACCCAATATCGAACTTGACCTAGATTTTACAGAGATGATCATTGTGATCAAGTTTCATAAAGATTAGGCTCAAATTGTGACCTCTAATGTGTTCACAAGGTTTTCCTTTGATTTGACCTAGTGACCTAGTTTTTGACCCCAGATGACCCAATATCGAACTTGACCTAGATTTTATAGAGATGATCATTGTGATCAATTTTCATAAAGATTAGGCTCAAATTGTGACCTCTAATGTGTTCACAAGGTTTTCCTTTGATTTGACCTAGTGACCTAGTTTTTGACCCCAGATGACCCAATATCGAACTTGACCTAGATTTTATGGAGATGATCATAGTGATCAAGTTTCATAAAGATTAGGCTCAAATTGTGACCTCTAATGTGTTCACAAGGTTTTCCTTTGATTTGACCTAGTGACCTAGTTTTTGACCCCAGATGACCCAATATCGAACTTGACCTAGATTTTATGGAGATGATCATTGTGATCAAGTTTAATAATGATCAGGCTAAATTTGTGACCTCTAGTGTGTTCACAAGCAATTGTGAACGGACGACGGACGACGGACGACGGACGACGGACGGACGACGGACGACGGACGAAGAGCGATCACAAAAGCTCACCTTGTCACTCTGTGACAGGTGAGCTAATCATAAAATAGTCAACATTTTGTTCATAAATATAGACAACATTACAACAGTACAGTATATGATGGTGGACTTACAAGTACGAAATTATGACAAATCATACCCGGTACAAAAATACGGAGTATCAAATAAAATGCATAAGCATTCAGCTAATTACTGACCAACAGTGTCCGAACATCCAATTACCATAGTGTATTACACCTCTTGACCAATGGTCAAATATCTGCAATTTAGCCACCTAGTTCCAAGGTGTGTTTCTATGGCAACCAATGTATTACAATGCTTGATTTGCGGTTTCAAAACCATGACTAGTAAATGGCACTTGGCCCAACATGGAAACCACAGGTATTCGAGACAATACTATAATGCCTCGTCCGATAACAACAAAATATCAGTAAAGTTTAACATTTTGAAAAATTGCCTTACAAAAAATCAACTTCCAACAACACTAGCACATGTATGTTCTAAACTTTATATATCTCATAACATAGTTTGACCAATCAGGTCAATCTAACTTTGCTCCCGAAAATCATTTCTCTCAATACTCAAATGGCATTTCTTATGTCCAACGCAAACCTACACATCACTTAGCAACCGTTACTTGGCAACCAACTAATGTGGTCACACATCTAGACCCAGGTATCCACCTACATACCAAGACTTGGAATCTGAGCATATCTGTAGATATAGAGCCTATAGTCCTTACTGGCTAATACAACCGAGCCGTCATCCATCAAAGCGACATCGAAACATTGTGCATGCTTCACTTTGCTTTCTAAGGCATTGATCAGCTGACCATCTTGTGTGAAGATGGTCAAGTTGAAGTTGTTGTGATTATCGGCGACCAGGATCTCGCCTTGGTTGTTGATGCCCACACCAATCGGGTAGTTAGTGATACCTTCCCCTCCGATCTGACGCAGATATTGGCCCTGGTAGTTGAACACTTTGACACAATGTGCACGATTGTCACTGATAAATATTTCTTCCTTATCATTAACAACAACACCATTTGGAAATTCTAGATGCTTAGAACATCCAAACTTGTGCAAGGTGTTGCCATACTGGTCGAAAATAATCACACGCATGACCTTGCACTCCACAATGATAATACGCCCCTTGTTGTCAATGGCAACACCTCTAGGGTGTTGAAGAATATTGGCCCCAAACTTACGAACAAACTGTCCATACTGATTGTACACCTGTATTTGGTGTGTAGGACTTCTCTCTGTGACAATGATATCCCCGGATGTTTTCACAGCAGCAACACGGTTAGGATACAGCAGCTGGCCATCACGTTTACCACACTCGCCAAACTGGAACTTGAAACGACCCTCTTTGTCAAAGATCTGAATACGATGATTGTTAGTGTCCGCCACAACGATATCATTCTGTGCATTAACAGCCACGCCACTTGGTTCAGTAAACTGTCCCTCCATGACGCCAAACTCACCAAACTTGCAATGATAGATCATCTTCTGTCGCTTGATCTGAGATTTTGGTGGATACAAGTTGGTTGAGATCAGCTTGCTAGTTATATCCATGATGGGGTAGCTACTCGTGGAAAACACATCTATACCATTCTGGAAAATGTCCAAGCCTCCACTGGACCATTTCTCGTACAAGTTGGTGTCGCTGTTGGTTGTGAATGAGTCGGTAGATGGGAACAGCAGATTGTTGGTCGTGTCAAACTGGTTTGAAGTCGTTCCAAAGTTGCTGGTGCTGACTGTGTCAATAGTGGCTGGATCGAGAAAGTGACCATTGAGCTGACCATTCATCTGAGTGTTGCTAAGCGTCACAGGAGGTGGAGTCATGGACGAGACAACACCATTAGGACGAGCGATTGGTTGAGGTTTGGCTATGATATGTGATATATCGCTGGGTCCCTCTCGTACATAGCCAAATGTGTTCCTAACACCTGTTTGGATTGCTTGGAAATTGGATATGAACTCGATATCATGGTAACTCTCATTCTCTGTGTCCGGGGAGAAGTTGAAGAGATTCTGGAATCGTTGTTCCACCAAGTTCTTGAACATTAACGCTTCAGGCATAGTGGCGAACTTGGTGATTTTATCAACAAATTCAGTGCCACAATACAGTTTGTCAATATGTTCCTGAATTTTAGCACCTAGATTGCTAATCAACAATTGTTTGCTGTTGAATGCTTGATCCAGCTCCTTCAGTGACTCCTGTTTGCGTTCTTCCAGCATCGCGCGGTAGAAATTGTATGTGTCGTTTATATCATTCTGTGCTTTGTGGTACTGAACCTGCAAGCGGCTGGCAATGTGGTCAATACTCTTGGATGTGGTTTTCAACTCGGAGACTTTCATTTTTGCATCTTGTTCGATCAGGTGCATCTGGGAGATCTGCTTATCGCCTGTGTCTGACAGAAACTGGCAATCATGACCGCGTCCATGGTCAAACACTGTGCATTCCTTGCATATAGGGATAGAACACGTCTTGCAAAAGAATTTCAACTCCTCAGCTTTGTGACGAGGACAGTATAATGGTTTCTCCAGTTTACCATTCTCCTTGTTGTTTTTCAAATCAGTAAGGCTACTAACTCTATGTCCTTCGAAACAATGCATAAATTGGTGAGCCATTACACAGTTTGCACACAGAAAGTTAGCACAGTCGAAGCACCTAGCTACTGCATTTGTATCTTTGCTTTTACACCCAGTACAGTGTAAGGCACTTGTGTCAAGCGCGGTTTTCTCCAGCAGATTACTCACAGCATAGTCAGGTAGCAAACTACTTAAACCATTCGCACCAAGGAACGTATCTTGGTGGCACTCAGGACAGGAGATTTTGTCCGGTAACTCTTGCATCTTTTCCAGGCATGGTTGACAGAAGGTGTGAAAGCAACTTAATACTTTCGGAATTGAGAAGGTCTCATGACAGAGTGTACAACGTAGGTTTGGATTTCCAGCCGATTCCATCTCTGAGTCGGAATTTGAAGCTGTGGTGACTGTGTCACTCTGTGAGGGTGTGGGTGAAGCCATCTCGGAATCAGGGTAATCACTTTCAGCAGATTCTGAAAATAGAATAAACACGAGATATTAATAAATGGCAGTACACAGGATATATCACAGCAGGAATGAGAGGGCTGAATTTTTAACACTGAAAGTGTTAAACGTCTTAGGTTATATAGAAGTGAACTAGCTCCAAACCTGAGGCTAGTGAATGTGAATTTGGGGTAAAGACAGTATTGTCAGTAAGGTTTTGCACAGCAGATTTGGTCAATGTGTGAGGCTGCCAAAATATGCATTAAATTTGAGGTAGCCAAAACAGGGATCTTATCAAAGATGTTTATTGTTTATTGACATTTTGAGGTGGACAAAGTTGCAGTTTTGTCAGACATTTTGGCTTACGGCTGCATCTTAAAGACAAACCTGATAGAATTAAAATTAAACTTTGCTGTAGTGAAATGTACAGTAAATAATAACATGATTGCAGAGTTTGTGATATTACAAACACACATCATATTCATATTCATGTAGGGAAGAGTTGAGTAACATAGTCTAATGAAACTTATTAAGCAACTAAATCTCCTGGAATTTCTGCTGTTAAAGTCACCATGATGCAGCGGCCTTCAAGATATCAATGCTAATTAGACTTCACAATAACTGTAGCCAGAATATGATGGTGTACAATGATAAAGCTAGGCATTCCGCTCATATTGTAACATTCGATGACGAGTCTGCATATATCTAACATACTGTAGAAGTGGATATTTCCACGAGTCAAAGAAAAAGATATCAAATTCTGAATTTCAGACATGAGGTGTGCTTAATTGTTATCAACTATATGCAATCTAAATTAATTGTCAATTTGTCAAGTTAAATATAAGCCAAAAATTGAAATAAGGTGTTAATTGTAACATATAATGTAAGAAATTTAAATAAATTTATTCACGAAAACTTGTTGATATTTTCTTGTTGCTAACATTGCCACTTATACAATACCAATAAATCATATAACATGCATAAATCTATCCGCTGTCTTTGGGAATTTTTTACAACATTGCATTTAACTCCCCATCACGTAATAAATCTAACATTTCAGGCAGCACTGGGTCTCATAAATATGATTCCTTCAGAAGTTTATGACCATAAAATATATGGATACATTTTATACAAGCGACCTGATAAGCTTCAGCAGCAATTATTCAAGCAGCACATTTTATTATAACTAAAATACTCATACACCAGCATAAAACATTCAAAGTTATTCAAAGTTATCTTCAGTAGACTTTTAATAATAAATTGATCAAGACTAAAATATTTTTTATTCCAAAGCCACAGAGGCAGTAACCCAAGTAACATATATAACTTCATAAAAAGTTAATATTATTTATGTAGTTTTGACTATAATAACCATGAACTGAGTATGAACTGTCAAGTGTCAATTTTGGAGATAGAACAGCTGACAATATGCAGTCATTTTTATCCACATTATGAAATCTAAAATTTACATATCATTGCATTCTTTGGGTACTCATTGAACATTTTTGGAAGCAACAACAAGTTGGTGAGTATTTAGAATATGAAATTACAAAATTTTCATGAACAGCTCTTATAAAACTAAACTACAGTTATAGTCGAACACATTTATATTATATCCGTCATAAACGTCAGTGACATTGAACTACATACTAGCACAGATACTAGACAAACAATAGGCTACAGATATACTACAAAATACATTTGTCATTAAATTATTTTCCTTATTACAAAAGTACCAAACTTAACGCTAGAACTTAAAACCAGACAATAAGCAATTAGAAAGTTTCAGCCCAGTCCTAGTACACCAGTTTTACAATTTGAACCGGTGTTCTTAGCACATTAATTTTACAAGCATGTATACTTTATAGTACAACATGTTAAAACAACGAAATAGGTCTAAACCTGAGAACAAATTGTCGATGTCCAAGCTCCAAAACAAATCCCAATAATCATCAAACTGTTTCAGGTCCATATTTGTTAAATTAATATCATGAACATTAATAAGTTTTAAAACGCTGACTTCGAACTCCATTGGATGCTCGTCCATTTATATACTGACACAACAAAATAAAATAAGTTATAACAGATCAAAATTTATTTTCAATTTTCAAATTCTAAAATTTTCAACTGGTTCAATGAATTTACAAAACAATATTAAACTCATCAAATATGATCAAACTCCTTATATAGAGTAAGTGAAGGCACTAACCACTTTTCCTCTTGAAATCCATCCTAACCACATGGTTTAATTCCCATTCAATCGGACAAAGACCGTAAAATTATTATCATCACTTTACGAATCATTCAACTTAAACTGTACTGTGTATGTACTTTTTATGTCGGATAAAGACCAGAGGCATGTATACATATTCATATAGTCATTTAATTATAACTGGTGGTTTAACTCTCTCTATCTCCAATAAAAGTTCATTGCCACAGAAAGTGTGAGTTGATCGTCTCCAGTTTAGAACATGCTCTTCACAAACGAGGAAGAAATGTGAGAAAGCAAGCTGTGGTAGACATAGTGAGACACAGACGGATCAATACTTTATTATAATATATACAGCCTGCATCATACACAAAGGCTGGAACATACAAAGCACAATAACCATAACTAAAGGCCTGAGAAAATGGCCGATTGCTAGCAATTATACCTCACTTGTTTACATTTTTGACCACTAACATATTTCTAGTAATTTATCAACTATAAGTGAATGACCTGTGAGTGAGTGTACCCTACTAAAACAGCAAACAGTATTGATACCGATCATAAACATTGAGGAAAACATGACAAACACATTTGTTTGATATCATTTTGATCCCAGCTTCAGCTTATGACATCATTTAGACTCTGTCAGTTTAATTATTACAAAACACTGTCTGCTCATTACATGACACTGTCTGCTTATTACATGACACTGTCTGCTTACAGCTTATTACATGACACTGTCTGCTAACAGCTTATTACATGACACTGTCAGCATACAGCTTATTACATGACACTGTCTGCTTACAGCTTATTATTTCTGCTTACAGCTTATTATATGACAATGTCTGCTAACAGCTTATTACATGACACTGTCAGCATACAGCTTATTACATGACACTGTCTGCTAAATGCTTATTACATGACACTGTCAGCATACAGCTTATTACATGACACTGTCAGCATACAGCTTATAACATGACACTGTCAGCTTTCAGCTTATTACATGACACTGTCAGTATACAGCTTATTACATGACACTAGCTGCTTACAGCTTATTACATGACACTGTCTGCATACAGCTTATAACATGACACAGTCAGCTTACAGCTTATTACATGACCTGGTCTGCTTACAGCTCATTACATGACACTGTCAGCTTACAGCTTATTACATGAAACTGTCAGTTTATAGCTTATTACATGACACTGTCTGCTTATAGCTTATTACATGACACTGTCAGCTAATAACATGACACTGCCTGCTTATAGCTTATTACATGACACTGCCTGCTTATAGCTTATTACATGACATTGTCTGATTATAGCTTATTACATGACACTATCTGCTTATAGCTTATTACAGGCTCAGGGTACTTGTTTTTGCCCATGTTATATTCAGGTCAGTATGTTTACAGGACAATATGCTGACGTTCCACTTTATATTTCATGGTTCACGACATCTACCACACTTTATATGACACAGTAAACGACATCTGTTACTTGTAACTTAGGTTTTGCTTATTACATGACACACATCTGTTACTGTTGTTATAAACAACAGACATTGAGGCAAATCAAGGTGCTTCCCGTTTTGAAATTTGATAAAATTACAAAAATGAGCATTTTTAAAAAAATTCCCGAAAAACTCAAATAGAAAACAAGATTTGCATCGGACAGTGTTATTTTGCTCTGGATATGGCCCTGTTTTGCCAATACTAAACAATTTGAAGACAAACGTTTGAAACAGATTTTTCACACAAGGGTGTGCATAGTCTTCAGATTTTATTTTGAAGACTTCAAATTTATCACCCAGCCATAAACAGTTCAAATTCAACACCAAGCCATAAATGGAACAGTGTGCAGTTAACTTGAGTATGCGTTACTCTTGCATGAAGTGTGCCAGGTTGTATCACTATCATCTAAAAAAATTTAATTTAATATTCTATCAGTTCTAAGACAAGCTGAAGAGTGTATTTTGAGGGCACAGTGCAAAACTATGGCAACTACATTAGTTTATATCAGCACATACCATAGTTTGGCACTAGGTCCTAGATATTGAAAGTTACAATAAGATGACATTAACCAGTCACACTGAATATACTTGGATAAAATCAAGAAGACTAAAATTAAACCAGCTACAATGACAAGAAACTGCCAAACTAAAAGGTCAAAAGAAACTGGGGTGACAACAGCAATTACAATGCAACAACAGAAAATTTATTATGACTGAAGAATAACATTGAACTGACAGGCCATTTACAGATTCTATGTAGACAACAAAGCAACACAATAAATTATTAAGTTATGAGTCTAGTATTAATAATTAAGAAGCTAAAAAATCTTAAAATCTTTTTTTAATTCTCTTTTTGACCTGTCACGAGATAATGGAAAATCATTTTAATTTCATGAATTTTTTTTTTATTTATTATAAAAAATCAAAATAAGATTACTACAAGGGTCATTGACACAGTAAGTGATTTTCACAGCAAAATAAAAACAAACATCAAACATTGGATTAATACATTAAAATTTGATCTCTTTCTCTTGTCTAACAGACATGCTTCATAAAGTGAATGACATTTAAGCCATAAATTCTCTGAATGAAATTCATCATCAGGATAAAAACAAAGGACAAACAAATGAACACAGACAGGGCTAAAGGTAGTTCAAATGTACAAAAGTTTTTTTTATTTGAATATATAAAGGTCAGTGACCAATAGAGAACTGATAAAGGAGTAGTAGCAAACAAAATGTGTGTACACAAAAATCCAGGTCACTGCTCTCCTACTATAGCAGGAAATATGACTCAAGGTTATTAACTGAAAACCTTAGGTAAACTTACATATTGTGTTTGACAGCTTGAATATTCTGATCAACTACAGTGCAACATCTGTGCAAATATTGGCCATCATATAGAGGTTGTTGCTCCATTGAGGTTAAATTTACAGTAAATATCTCTGTGGTGCAAATATTCAGACATCGCGAAAGCCGTCGGACATGTCTGGTAAATTTTGGGACGGTCCGACAAGATGTAGCAAGTTTACAAGACCGAGTGTCTGGTAAAAATACAAGTCAACAATGTTCCCCATTCGCGTACATCGCCAAAAGGTACGTGAAAAAACGGAATTTAGCTCATCCGAGAGTTTACATAAAACCAATTTGTTTGCGCGTGCGTAACAAGTGCTCGTTTGCACACGACCCAAGCACTGTTGTTCTACGTCAATTTTTAGAAACGTATTTATAACGACACCTACGATTGGTTCAGTGCGTCCACGTGGTTTAATCAGGGTCAAATTCCCACATGTTGCATGTAATTTGTAAACAAACGTGATATTTACCGTAAGGCATAAGATGGCCGCTCGCCTCCCGCTAGCTAGATATCGTATTGTATGATCGTAAAAAGTTGTATAGTAAAGCAATATTCCGTTGATATCCGTTGATTGCCGCTTGATTTAAGTCGTAAAAATAAGTAATTTTACGCTGTTGGAAATTATGCATTCGTCCCCAACCATTTTCGACCCAAATGTAAAAAAATACGTAGACTACTGTATTTTCTTTCAAGTTTTGAGTACTTTTAACTAATTTCACCCCCTTTTTTGTTTGGCAGTTGTGAAAACACTCCTGCCCCGAAAAAGGAGTGGAAACACTGGTCAATGACATAGGCCTATATGTAATTGATTTGTTATGTTGTTTATAAATTGCAATCAAGTAGTGAAATCACTCAGATTTAGTTTTTTTAATTCCGGTCCTGTAAACTTTGGTTTGGTCTGGTAAAACATTTCAGTTTACCAGACCGAATGTCCTGTAAATTTCTTGGGTCTTTCGTGAAGTCTGAATATTGGTCATCATATAGAGGTTGTTGCTCTACAGAGGTTAAATTTATAGTAAATATCAGCTTTATTATAGAGAAATTTTGATTATGTTATTATAGAAATATTTTTGCTCTTCAGAGAGCCACTCGGGAGATTGTACAATATGCCTTGATTTTACTGTGTTTATAAATTGCTCTTAAAAGTGCTTCAGACCCAGAAAAGGAATTCATAATTCTTCCTGCAGTATCACCTCCTAAGAAACTGTCTAGACATAAGGTCTCTTTACGGATCAATTGATGATTATGTGACGTAGGACACAAAACCAATTCTAACCCAGAGGCTGGGTTCCCAACATGACATACTAGTACAAGAAACTAAAGCATGAAAGCATGGGAACCAGTGGAGAATTTTGTATGCACTATTTTCTTTCTTTTCAACTACAGCACGGACCTGTTGTCCGTTGCATAAGCAAAGCTTCATGCAGCGCTTTCCAAGGGAGGTAATCCATGTCTCATATATTTAACTGAACGGGAAGTAACCTGAATGAAGGCACTCAGTAGCACTTTGCTTGGGCAATGGACACCTGGTAGGTAAAGTGATTGTCAACAATATGTAACGGTAGCTGGTAATGTTATACCATGTTTATGATTAATATTTCACAAGGCTGTATAAATTATCCATTTAATTCCATTGATATCCTTTCAGTAACAAATTAAAAACCAATTAGCAGCAGTAACAGTCTGCAGTTTAAAATAACTAGACTTTAATAAGTGGTCCGGTTTCTATCACACATAGCAATCAAATAACCAGATATCGGAGAGGGGGGATACCTGTATAATTATGAGCACACAAGGGTAAAAACCCAGTTTCAAGGTATCATGTCCCAGCAAGTATGTTTGTACATCAGCATTATATAGGTCACAAGCCCCTACAGAAAGACAGTATTTATTCCACATTACAAATATTTCAGGGTTGCAAATTATGCAAATATTATTCACTATGATTGTACCATTCAGGCAGCTTGTTTCCCTTTAAGCCATTGAGCAATAAATCTAGAAATATTTAGTCGGACTTGGGGGAAAAAAGTAAATTGCACAAGTCAAAGTGTGTTTCGTATTTCAAATGTATAAACTATACTAGGGCGGTCAATGTACTGTTTCCATTGACAGTCACTACTACTGGTAGTGTTTAAAAATAATCTTTGTAGCCGAATCAAGGGCCATAAATCTGCATGCCTTGTTATTTATGTAAATACTATGCACAATTCATCATTTTCATATCAAGTTTAATAGTTCCGCTTGACATTATTTTGTTTGTTTGTTTTATATCGTGTTTAAGATATTATTTATGGTCATCACTAATTATGTCAAAGACGACAGATAAAACACTTAACTTATTAATTCTATTGTGAATTTTCCAGCAAGCATCACACACAAGCAGTCAAAAAAGATTTGTACTACAAAATGGTAGGTAACTGTCCATATATATTACCTGGCATATCACAATATCACATTATAATCTTGTATTTAACTGTTGAACAAGTATCTAACTACATCAATATAATGTTGTCTACATCAACCCCCCACCCACCACATTAATCAATATCTAGATATGAACACATATTTTACACATGATGACGACATGCAACCAGAGGCTCGAATATTAAGAAGTCCATATTGCTAAATGATTGCAAGATGGGTTAAGTTGCATAGTAATGTCCAAATTAAACTAATCAAAAGCAATGAAAACATTGCCTTCATTGTTGATGTCATAACTGGCTATGACCCAAATTTGTTATTTTATGGTCATGCTTCTGGGTATTTTCGTTAAAACATTGTGCAATTTTATTGACAAGTCAAAATACATTACTTGAAGCATGTATCTTGAAAGGTGAGAATTGCTACTAATAGATATTTTGAGTGCAGCAACAATGCAATTGTGAAAATTTAGACTGGTCAAAAACTGTGAAATAGTAATAGTTTATACAAATAGTGACTTTACAAAATATTTCACACAATGCTAACAAATATCACATGTTATTACTAATCATTTCAATAAACACATCAACTAAGGGACAGATGGCAGGCCATCTCTTTTAGCCTTGTCTTCATTTATTCATGACAGCTAGCAGTCTTTGTTAGCAATTTAATTGATTTTCAGCCAACTGACGAATGTGATCAGCTTAGTCATATTTATTTTTAGATTTTTTTTGTAGAAAAACCCTAAACAAAGGAATCAGGCGGATTAATAACATGTACGCTATGGTGTTTTACAATTATTAATAATTCATTATCAATCGTGCATGCATACTCAATAAGGAATGTAGAGAGCTGGAAATTATTAATTAAACATGTGGTAATTAAGTAATTAATATGGGTAATATTGTACAAGACACCACCATATGCCTGATTTTGAGAAAATCATATTATTGCATACAATTTCCAAGAACCAACAGAATAAAGACAGAATGTGTTTTTTACAGTTTAAAACTTCTTGTTTACACAAATTCCATCTTTCATCAAGTCAGACATCACGTATCTAGGAAGAGTGCACTGTCCTTAATTGTTTTAGCATGTACCATAGAAGTGATCATGAGTTATGAAGAGCTCTAGAGCTGCATTGCGAGTAAACAGTTTTATGCTCATCAGAGTATGCTCATCGAGTCAAGAATGTGTGACTAGAAGCGAGACAGCAAACTCAGGCAGATTCTCCAGCGAACAGATGCACAAGGGTATTAATGTTATTTTCCTTCTCTGAGAATAATTGTAAACATCTGCAACCCTTGACATTAGATCTATCTCCCTGTGCATATTCGACTTGCATATCAAAAACATTTCACTTGCATATCAAAAACATTTCACTTGCATATCAAAAACATTTCACTTGCACAATATCAAAAACATTTCACTTGCACAATATCAAAAACATTGACTTCCCAACTTTTCAAACCAATCTACATGTAAAACAAGCATTCAAACAAGAAATTCAGCAGAAAAACACATCAACTCTTCAAAGCAAATATCAGAATGTATTACAAGCAAGTAAACAAGAAATAGAGCTACATGTAGCAGAAAAACAATGTATATAATCAATACCCCTAGTCAGTTCATTTAATTATACATGCAAAGAACCTTTAAATTGTGATGGAAGATATTTATATGATGACAGATGAGAACTATTAAATGGCACTTAATTCCTGGAACTATCCTAGATGGCCCTAAATTCCTGGAACTATTTTAAATGGTCCTGAATTCATGGAGCTATCCTAAATGGCCCTTTATTCATGGAGCTATCCTAAATGGCCCTAAATTCCTGAAACTATTCTAAATGGCCCTGAATTCCTGGAACTATCCTAAATGGTCCTGAATTCATGGAACTATCCTAAATGGCCCTTTATTCATGGAGCTATCCTAAATGGCCCTGAATTCATGTAAATAACCTAAATGACCCTGAATTCCTGGAACTAGCCAATAGATATCAGATTTTTTCATTTTAATCAGGAAACACATAATGACTGATCAACATGAAAATTCCTGTTAGATGTACTTAACTGTCTTAACACATGGGGGAAATAAAAGTATATAATGTAATCTAGTAAATAAAGTCGAAAGAACTCCTTTGTTATGTGCTTAAAGGCTGGCCTTATTTCCTTATTTGGTGAGTTTAGAAATGAGGCCAGTGAATGAATACAAACAGAATTAGCAGACGACAGAATGTCTGCAAGATACAGCTCATATTTACCAGACTAGAAAATATTTCCTATTACATGAAAGATCATCATAAAATTTCCATTTTTTTACCGAGGAAGGATAAATAGTGAGTTGGGTTTTTTTTGTAACTAAATACAATTTTTTTTAACAGACGAATAAATAGAGAGTTGGGAGTTTTTTCGTAACTTGATAAGTATTTAGTGCTCAGACATGCTTGGCATCTTAGAAGTTAGAACTATATAATGCAGATAAAGAAATGAAGAAAATATATGTATATATACAACAATAATACAAATTGATCCAATTTCTGGAGAAACCTTAAACGGAAGACAGTATACCAGCAACTATGTCGATTAAGAAAGCAATTAGATCATTGAAATTCCTATCTGTGAAAGATTTCTTGCCATAAAACTGCATGTGAAGCTGCAGATGATTAGTGAATAAATCAGCGGATAACATAAAATTGTCTTTCAAGATGACATCCAGGCTAAATGTATCAAATTTTATCTACCCATATCACAATGCAGTGGGGAAAGTATTGTACCGATATTGTCAAGCTTTTATACCAACATAGGGTTAAGGTTTTACAAACATTGGCACACCTTGTTTTTAATGCAAGTACACTTCACGACATAACTGACACAATAACTTTATGCTTCAGTGTGTTTACTACTAACACAAGAGGAAAGTATTAATGGCCATTTTTATAGTCACAGAAGTAGGACAATTTTATTTCCCCTTAGTAGTATGTTTGTAAACACAATAATTGATTTTTTACAAGGTTATGCCAGACATCATAATAATTCTATAAATGGAGGGGATTAAATACCAATATTTATTATTGTATTCTGCAAAGTATATTTAACCTAGTATGTTTATATACCTTGTACTAAATGACTTCTCCCCCATCCCCCTCATACACTCGTCATTATGTGTCATATAATCATATGGATCATTAAAACCCACCTAAATAGGACGGGGAAGGGTACATGTACTGTAGCAAGATATATACATACATGCACGCCCAAATGGTTTTTCTACTTTCCACTCCTTATTCAGTATAATTACACACTTACCAATAACTTCTTCCATTTAGTTACCTCCGAAAAATGGAAATCTATATTCTCAATTTAGTAAACTTGCTTTTCCCCCTTTCCAAACATTATAGTAAATTCCAAAGGATTCTTTTCAAAATTCTTCAATTGATTTTCTTATAAATTTAACATAGTTTTTGTGTGGCGATAAAGCCACACAATGTAATAACTATCTTTCAGATTTTATTTTATTTATATATACTATGAAGTTAACGCCTTTATGCCTACACCAATAAATAGGTCTATGATTTGAACAATATTACAAGCATGCTACACAGGTTACACGTATCATTGAACCCGATTTGTTTACATTACCAACATTTATTAATATTAAGACCAACAATTACATCAGACTTTTATTTTTTGAGGATATTTTAATTTTATAGCAAATCATTCCGCATGGACTATATTCCTACTATCAAATGCCTGCGAACCGCCAAGGACCGTCAAGAAGGTTGAGAAAGTAATCCCACGGTTTCATGTTTACATATCGGGGCATTCATATGCAAATTGATATACAACGAGCTATTGGTCAGTGACTAGTTTGTATTGTTTATTCAGCCAATAGATTTCTGGTGGAACACGGGTGAACTGAAATGTGTCTATTAAAATCACTCCGCCGCTGAACATTTGTAGACGATGACCTAATTATGTTGTTTACAAACATTGATGCTATAAATAGAAACAACATGTTTTCACTGTATATACAGTCTATCTAACCGCTAGCAGACGATCGATACACTAACTTGATTAGCTTAGACATGATCTACTATATTAATAGATCTCTGGTTTAGCAGTACTGTCACGCAATATTCAATTAATTGCAGTTCCGTCAATTACTATCGGATTTTGACAAAATAAATTTTGTCAATACCATGAGATATTTCAATTTATTAATATCAAATTAAATTTAAATTATAAAATAATATGAATTCACATTGGCGAGTTAAAAAGCGAGTCCGTAGATTTTCTATTCGCGAATTGCGCAAATTTTCGGAACTACCTGAGGTTTTAAATCGTCAGTAACAATTTTTGTTTTCTAATTTACATAAACAAATAATACCTCACTGAAAAGACGAAACTTTCAACTTCAAGAAAATGTGCAACATTTATATCGGTCTCAATTAATAAGCACATGGCAGCGAGTTAAACGCGCATCGTGCGAACTAATTGTGCTATTCATAGCGGCTATTTTCAACACGTAACGCTATTTAGGATTTGAATTGAGAAAGAATAATTAAGCAATAAACGAGAATTCAGTAAAGTATTTTCGGATTAAAAGAAATTGTCAATAAGACATATTAAAGATCACTTATACCAATTTAATTTGCGGTTATAAAATAAATGAACTAATGCTGACGAGTTAAACAGCGAGCACTTACATTTTCTATTCATGAATTGCGCGATTTTTAGCAACAACCTGGTGTCGTAAATCACCAATTATATTTTTACTTTCCAAGTAACATTAACAACTAAAAGCTATTTTAAAGACGATACGTTCAGTTTCATTAAGCTGTGCGACTTTCATATAGATCTCATTTAATAAACACTCTACGGCGAGTTTAAACCTAATATGCCTTTTAAAGCGGTAATATATTTCACAAGGTTTCGAATTGAAAAGTTAACGGTAATTGGATTAAAAGGCCGTTAATTACTATATACACGTTGGGCAAACCAAATTCTTAACCAAAGACCTAAATTACAGGTCTTTGGGCAAACATACTTCAATAATTATAAATAATTAATAAGCTCCTCCCACTTAATGTGCAGTTATAAAGCCCATTAATTAGCTCCTCCCACAAGCCACGTTGTGCAATATTATCTATGCATTTTTTAATTAGCCCCTCCTTATTATGTAACATTACATAATCCTAGCTAGATCTATATTTTGACAAGAAATTTGTAATCAATTATTGAAGCTGCATGAGGCAGAAAATTGACCATACAATCTGGTTAACTTCAATGGGTTGTATATTGGTAGGTCGTTAGTAACTTGTTTTGGGACAGTTGGGGGTCATGTAACACAGGGATCTATGTTTTTACAAGGGATTGAACACACCATGAGACAGGAAATAGACCGTTAAAACTATTTTTAATTGAATGGGTTTTATATCGGGTTCTTGTTAGTTGATTTGGAGACAGCTGCAGAAGTTAGGAATTTAGGGTCATAAAATTTACTGGTATAAAAAAGGGTTTACAACTTTGATACTCAGAAGTTAAATACATTCTTCTTGATATGGATTTAATAAGAAATACTATATTTGAAAACTATCAGCTATCCACTGCCCATCACCTGGGATGGGACCATGGTCGCACACTGACTGGTGCATAAAAATATGCTAAATACAACATAATAGCTATAATAAATATCACCCGCTGATTAGCGCGAGTTCATATTTCGGAACAGAATACGCAATATTTAAATAATAACCAATACATAAATAATCGTCAGATTTTCAAAAAATAACTTGTAGTATATTCCAAAATATATAATTGACCTGTTTTAAATACGATTTTATTAACATATCGGACAGAATGCTATAGAATTTACACTGAGTATGGTCCGAAAGTCTGTTCGTAAGTTTAGTTATGTTACTCCGAAAAACATTTCTGCTCTTGATCCGGCGGGAGTACGGACAACCTTCATTATAATCATATCAGTAGTCAATAGCCCTTACCACTGGACCACTTGTCCACCTAAATTCAATTGATCGACTTTAAATATATATGTATATGGCATCTAAGAGAAGTGATGTGACATGAAACCATAATTCTATCTGGTTCCGTTCTTGAATTATTTCATTCAACCAAAAAAAGTCATGATATTACCATTGATATCATTTCTTATATTTTCCTTCTATTGAAATCTGGTTCTATCTTATTAATTACCTCCCTTTATTTAATTTTTCCAACATATTTCTACCTAGTCCTGTTTCCATAGCGGTGGGGGGGGGGGCATCTCGTTTGTTGTGTTTTAATTCCCAGTTCATCAGTTGTATGGAGACTACCCAGTCACTCATCTTGACACTGACACTTGGTGTCTTGAGAGCAGCACAAACATTCGAGTGAGTCTGGGCTTATCAGAACTCTGACACAGCATGTTGGTGCAGTCTTTATTTGAATGGTCAAAATGACATCAGTTCGCCACACATCAGTACTTTCAGTGCTTTGATTGTTAATTATTTGTACAATGTAATTAAATAGGAATGATACATTAGAGCCAACAGAATTTGAAGTTGTTCTTTCATAAAACAGTGGTAAACAGTACTTAGTCATTTAAATTATAAGAGTTTTATCCACAATTAATGTTATTTTTCAACCTTTATCCATTCTGTTGATGAGTGAATTCTTATTAATGAAATACAACAAGAAAATCTGGAAATATTATTTGAAGAAAATCTGGAAATATTATTTGTCAATGTTTTTTACCCCATATGGCCCATATTAAAACTGAGATTTTTATGTGATATAATGACAAGTCTTGTCAGGGCTGGACCATGGCCGGTGAAAATCAAGAAGGACCAGTGAAAATCTTGCAGGACCAGTAACTGTTTCATTTACAAATTTTAAATATCTTTGCTGGGGGACCAGTGACCAAAAATAGTTAGTGTCAAGCCCTGCAACTTGTCCGATTTTCAAAAAGATCGAGTGAAACTGCAGACTTGGCTACTTACAAAACATTCTTCTATTAATTGACCTGGTGACCTAGATCTTTAACCCAAGATGACCCCTTTAAGTTTTTGTTCAGCTGAATGATTCCTCAGTTTATAGGCCACTATGCAGTATTATACTCTTTACTAGTTCTGACTCTTGCAAGGTTTAAAGATAAATGCACACTATTAAAATACTAGTGCATTGGCTCATAGTCATAGGAAACTAGATACAAATGTACGCTATTAATAATGACAGAATTGAGGTATACAGACCACAGATCACCTTTTCAACTTTAATTAACACCGCTTGTAAACAAACTTTATATAAACATAACAACTATAATATACTTGTAACAATAGATCTGAAGAGGATATCAAGGTCATATATATAACCAATACACACTGAGAGAAACGTATTAAACGCGAGTCAAAAACTGACGGGTACTTGTTGACATTGTGGTCCTTTTCAGCACATTTGAAATTACAAACGTATTTAGGCATGCCAAGCAGCTATGGAGTCAGAACAAAACCTGGCAGGTGCATTGAGGTCCCTGTCAGCAGAGAAAGCATTTAGCATGGCCCATCTATCGACTGGGCCATGTCGCTTCATGAAGTTGAACTTAAATTTTTCCCTAGTTTCCTTGTTGTGAAGTTACAAGCAGTACATATTATTTTATAAATGCAATTCATGAATAGCAAATAGGGGCAGAAATTATTGGGAGCACATTATTATTGTGTTGTTTTCCCTTCTGCCAGATATTAAGCAATTGATACCAATACTTTGTAGTAGGCTGGAAAAACAAGCACAATAAACAATTAATCCCATGGGGAATGGAATACATGTAACTGTCAGCATGCTCATACTCTTGATACTTCAAATTACTTTTTATGTTTTCTTTCATTCACAACAGTAACAACAAGTGAACAGTTTCATTCACAACAGATTTATCTTTGTTTCCATGTTTAATTTATTTATTTATCAACAAAATACAAGACATACTATTACTGAAGTGTATACATAAACACAAGGTTTTTGAATTCAGTATCATAACGCAAAGTTCTGCAGAAATAAACAAACCATCAACAAGAGGGCCCCAAGGGCCCTAGGTCGCTCACCTGTTGCACATTGGTATAGGTATCAATGCAACTTACATTCTGACCATATGTCATCAAGATTGGATAAAAACGGCGACCTCTGGAGTGCACACAAGGTTTTTCTAAGATTTGACCTAGTGACCTAGTCGTTGACACCACATAACCCAGTTTTGAACTTGGTATGGATTTTATGGAGAACAACATTCTGACCAAGTTTCATGAAGATTGGATCAAAACTGTGACCTCAGGACCGAACACAAGGTTTTTTTCTAAGATTTGACATAGTGACCTAGTGTTTGACCCCGCATGACCCAGTTTTGAACTTGGCCTAGATTTCATGGAGAACAACATTCTGATCAAGTTTCAAGAAGATTGGATCAAAACTGTTGCCTCTTGTGAGTTTACACAAGCCAATTGTTGACGGACGACGACGGACGGACGACGGATGAAGAGTGATCACAAAAGCTCACCTTGTCACCATGTGACAGATCTTGGAGAACCTTGGAATTTTAAATATGATTCATAAATACCTCAAAGTTTGTAAATAATGACAACAATTGGCACTTGTATTATAAAGAGCAACAGATTTATTTATTTATAAAAAAAAATCCAAAATTAGGCTTGGCAAGATTTGTGGTTAGTGTGATTTCATTCATGACTGATATTTGATAACAAGTCTTTAAAGTAAGCATGATTTTATCCTCCACATACTTCAGAAAAAAATCTGTCTCCAGAAAATTGTAGCATCCTTTGGATCCTTTGTCAGAAATAAAACAAGAGGGCCATGATGGCCCTATATCGCTCACTTATTATAAATGAAGCCCTGCACAATTTAGACTAACAAAGGTAGAGCGTAAATATAGAAACTGGTGACCCCCGGGGCGGGGTCAATTTTGACCTCAGGGGCATAATTTGAACAATCTTGGTAGGGGACCACTAGATTGTGCTACATACCATATATCAAAGCTCTAGGCATTGTAGTTATAGAGAAGAAGATTTTTATATGTTTTCCCTATATAAGTCTATGTAAAACGGTGACCCCCGGGGCGGGGCCATTTTGACCTCAGGGGCATAATATGAACAATCTTTGTAGGGGACCACTAGATGATGCTACATACCAAATATCAAAGCTCTAGGCATTGTAGTTTTAGAGAAGAAGATTTTTATATGTTTTCCCTATATAAGTCTATGTAAAACGGTAACCCCCGGGGCGGGGCCAATTTTGACCTCAGGGGCATAATATGAACAATCTTGGTAGGGGACCACTAGATGATGCTACATACCAAATATCAAAGCTCTAGGCATTGTAGTTTTAGAGTAGAAGATTTTTATATGTTTTCCCTATATAAGTCTATGTAAAACGGTGACCCCCGGGGCGGGGCCAATTTTGACCCCAGGGGCATAATATGAACAATCTTGGTAGGGGACCACTAGATGATGCTACATACCAAATATCAAAGCTGTAGGCATTGTAGTTTTAGAGAAGAAGATTTTTATATGTTTTCCGTATATAAGTCTATGTAAAACGGTGACCCCCGGGCCGGGGCCAATTTTGACCCCAGGGCCATAATTTGAGCAATCTTGGTAGGGGACCACTAGATGATGCTACATACCAAATATCAAAGCTGTAGGCATTGTAGTTTTAGAGGAGAAGATTTTTATATGTTTTCCCTATATAAGTCTATGTAAAACGGTGACCCCCGGGGCGGGGCCAATTTTGACCCCAGAGCCATAATTTGAACAATCTTGGTAGGGGACCACTAGATGATGCTACATACCAAATATCAAAGCTCTAGGCATTGTAGTTTTAGAGAAGAAGATTTTTATATGTTTTCCCTATATAAGTCTATGTAAAACGATTAGTAAGGTTGCATAAGACTATAATTACAGCTTAATAATTGTTTAATAGTTTGTAAACATACAATCACTGTAAACGATGATAACCCTAATATCCACATTCTGCATTTAATTTAAATTAAAGCCTCAAAGCTGCTAACAAGTACACATTTGTAGTTCTACAACTAAAATATAGTAAGAGAGACAACTCTTACATGATCACAACCAGTATAATTACAGAGTACACTCCCTTTGATAGAATGAAAAACAATGTTTTCTATTACTTGACCTAGTAGCCTAATTTTTGACCTCAGATGACCCAATATCGAACTTGACCTAGATTTTGTTAAGATGATCATTGTGACCAAGTTTCATAAAGATTAGGCCAAAATTGTGACCGCTAGAGAGGACACAACCCAATTGTTGACAGACGGACGGACGGACGGACGACGGACGAAGAGTGATCACAAAAGCTCACTCTGTCACTTTGTGACAGGTGAGCTAAAAAGGCATTGCTCTAAATCTTCATAATAAACCCAGGCAATTATTGGTAGCTTTTAACCCTAATTCACCTCCCAGATTCAAGCTTACTTTATTGAAGTTAGTGTATAATATAGAACCACAACATAGCAGACAGCTTGAGGCAAGTAGAATACATAAGTAGCGGTAGTTTTCCCAGTAAAAACGCTGAAAGTTTGAACCAGTGTTCAACATCTGGCGGCCTTTGTCAATGACCCATAAACACAGCTGCCTGAAGAATTAAACAAGAGTTGAGCATACAGGATACATCTAATACACAAAGTTTGACAGGAGGAAATAATTCTCCAACAAATACCAAGGCTCAGATTCTAAGACTCTGAGAGGAACAAAGGAAAGGGTAGTCGTCACTGTCATTGTTATACAAATTAACCAAAGACATTGAATGTCTCATTTTGAATGTCTCAAAGTCAACATCGACAAAATACATCTGCTCCTGCAGCCTAGTAGCTGCCTTATCGTGCTGAACACCATTATGTCAGTAATCTATCCTAGACTTCAACACACGCTTACACATAGTAACTTTTGTAAGGGGCAGACATAGCATAAACTATAATATTACACATTTGGGGATACTTTCGATTGGAAGGGAGGTTGGCTAAAGAAAAGTTAGGTAAACATAAATGGTTCAGGTTACAGACAACCAAGGATTTAGCTCCACTGTTGATCAGGTTGTAACCTGTACAATAACACCTTGTTACTGATATATAACCAATCCAGGCACAATGAACAATAGTTCGGAGACTGAAATAGCTTATTAAGATGAAAACTGGGTCATGTATTAATTACTAAAGCTGTTTATCAATATATCTAAACGGTAAAGAGTCTGCTTGTCACTGACATAGCAGGCAGCTAGTCAACTATGAAAAATCTCACTCAAACAAAGCAATGCAGACCGTTTAATTTTGCCCGGTTGAAATAATCTATTAAAGCTCAATTAAAATGGCATTATGCTTTTTTTGTACACAGTAATATATGCCACGACATGTGCTGCGGTTTGTCTCACCAACATGCCAAGCCTTGGTTCTCATACATACAAGTACTGTAACAAAATTAGTGCTTCCTGAAACCTACAAATGTTAACGAGTCACTGCTAATTGGCTCCAAACTGAAGCAGGTGCTTGAGAAATGCAACTTCATAAAAAACATATTTCATAATTCACAGTGACATTAGTTCAAAATGGTAATGTTGTTTAGGCAGTTAGTGGGCTATTCAAGTTTCTAGTAAACCATATCAGAGGAAGATTACAATCAATGAATAAGTTAACTTCTTGTAGAAATCTGAGCAATTCTATTACATTTATATAAAACATTTAATGCCTGAAAGTAATGCAAAATATTGCAAATAAATCTGACCTGTTCATTATATACCACTAAAACATGTTTTTATCAGCAACAAAACATTTATTTGAATTATTAGCAACAATATAAATTATGTGATATATAATTTGTTTTATATGACTTTGTTTTTTTCTTAGATGACCTTGGTCGAGCAGTTTGATGATACAGTAGACTGGTATATCAGCAGGAAAAGCTTAATAAGCATGGTATAACAATACACAATGTATTAAAATGCAATAAAACTGCAATTAGTCAATATTAAGTATATCATTTATCACTGTGTTACACGATTTTCTTTCATAAATTGTTGGGCTATGCACCGTTTACTGGGTTTAAAATATCTTGATACACACAAAGAACCAGTAGTTGGGTGCAATATGATACATGCGAGCGGCAAATTGACCACTAGCTTAAAATCAGATACACCCCGGTGAGCATTAATCCAGCCCAGGCGTCTGTTCAGACTTGCCTCAACTCTTTGTTATAATCCACTTGGATTTATCACAAAGTAAAATCTCAAAATCTGAGTTTAGAATCTTCACATCAACAATTTTATACAAAAGCGACTTGTAACAGGACCCAGTCCCTGCAATTTAACCCATAATGTTCCACTCATTAAACCTTGCTGACTTCATAATAGTATACAATTATCCTATTAAAATAACTCCTACCTAATCGATATTGTTCAGTTTACCATTGTTTACGTTTTCAGTGATCTAAGCATTGGACGATCACCTATTGTGACTTATTCCAACATAAAACAGACTATTGTTGACACCTGCGTGACTCATAAAGAAACAATATTGAGTAAAATATCGCCGACACATTGTAGAGTAAATCAAAGACCTTCAAACTTTCAGAAAATACACTACACACAACTTGCATTGCTTCCATAGAGCACAAAGTTAAGAAAGTAACGTCTTCAAGTTCAAAACATTGACAGTTACCAAGAAAGAAATATTGAGTATAATTTGCAAACTTTTCTATTAATTATTTAATTAAGTAAATTTCAAAAAGAAACACTGGAAAAATCTTTAACAGGTGCAACATGCTTGACAAAATGACAAGGGTACATTTGCTTCAAGATCATCGAACAACTGCTATGTTTTATAAAAGGCGACTATCACCACCAGACTTCAATTCAAGAGATGAACTAAACTTTCACTTCAAGAGGTCAAATGGTCATTCCTGATCTGACATGAACATTCCGCAAATACAATGAATAAATATACAAGTAAAGCCAGCCTTAGGCTAAACTATACTTCTGCAAAACTTAATATTTAATCAGAAACTTTTTATGAACATTATTCTAAATATAATTGAATGATAACACATTATATTGAAAGGGTGCATGAGTTCAAATAAATCAAGAGACCACCATTTTATTATAATCATCTGGCTCGCCTATCTTCAATCATCAATAAATCGACCAGTAAACAAATATGAATCCAATGTAAGTAGATATTGGTGACTAGATACGAATAACAATCACCGTAGATTTTTCGATAGCATTCCTCAAATTCCTAGCTAATACTACTACATTCATATTACAATTTTGACAACTCCAGTCGCACACATACTATTACTACTGCTAGTAATCTTACTACACATTATTTTTTAACATACAGAACACATCACTATAAAGTCAGAAAAATTACCCACAAACTTACACCAAACCGGTTGGTTTCAAATGTGTTAAATGCCATTCACTGGTTATTTATACACAGTTAATCAGGTTAAATTTTTGCTGTTATTACAAATGATTAGAATAGTGAATCATAGAAGAGCGTGTATATTTTCACTATGTTTACATAACAACTAAGCGTTCAACAAGTCACCACACACGTTTTTCGTAGACTTTCTTCCCTGAGATACATAACCAATGTACACATGTTAATTGTAAGGTCTACATACCAGTCACATAGAACAAACAACACACGAGTATGAAGCAAGAATGTTCGGACACCATGAAAATTCCACACAAAAATGACAAAATATAAACAGACACACCTTTTTTGATGACTTACATTGACAACCCACGAAAACATTGCATCACAAAATATTTTGAAACAAGAAATTATGAAGGGTTTATTGTCAATACAGAGAGACGATATCATACCCAGTACATAAACTGTATGAAACTATCAATAAATATGGAAAACTTCAAATTTCACATAAAGTAGCCACTATAATGTACTTTTATTTTCAGTAAAGCTTATCATTACAAGATTCCAATAGATGAATGCCTATGTACAGGATCAGGTATACAACACATTTAATCCCAGATTCACGTTGATTAAACCAGCTTAAACAAATCTGTCTGACCACCATACAAGCATAAAAGATGCATAGATATCTACGAATACCTTTACCTAGTTATCATAGTTTGTCATAAATTTCCATGCTTGTCACTTCAAATCTAAAATTTCATACTAAGGGGTTTGACACTATTTTAATGATCACTTGAATATAAACATTTATAACCTGCCTTACACCTACATACTGGTAAACTTTGTTACACTTCGCCATCTGCTACATTATATAATTATGTAGTAACTTCTCCACATGAAGAGAAAGTGAACACTTTTCATGGCCTGTCATGACTAGGTTACAAACACAGATTTCCTGACTGAATACTAAGTTACTATTTAACCACAACAAAGTCATCATCTCCCGACATGCTGAAATTGAAGCTAAATTATATCTGATCCCATACACAGTTTGACATGACTGGTTCACTAGATCTCCCATATACTCAAAGGACGAATGCTCTACCACTAAACAGCAAACCAGGACCTCCCATACCCAAAGGATGGACGCTCTACCACTAAACAGCAAACCCGGACCTCCCATACTCAAAAGACGGACGCTCTACCACTAGACAACATACCACAACCTCCAAACTCAAAGGACGGACGCTCTACCACTAAACAGCAAACCCGGACCTCCCATACTCAAAGGACAGACGCTCTACCACTAGACAGCACACGACAACCTCCAACACTCAAAGGACGGACCCTCTACCACTAGACACCTAACCTGGACCTCCCACACTCAAAGGACAGACCCTCTACTACTAGACAAGAATGAATTATGTTTACCAAATTTTCAGAGCAAAGTACCAAACTGTTCCTTTCACTTTTAGAATAGACATCAGCAGAACTTTCTAAATTTGCAACTAGGGAGGCCCTACAGATTTAGGTCAACTCATAAAAAATGTAGACACAACTTTTCTAGATGTCAATTAAAAAAAAAATTCACACACACATTCCAGCACCAGCCATCATGTTAAGTTTACTTATTCAATTAAAACGACAACCAAACACCTCAACATGTAAGATGTTCCTCAAAAATACATACTAACCAAGAATACTGTCTTCCGCTAAATATTAAAACTGACCGATGTACAAGTATAGCTCACTGTGAGACAATGTAGACAAAAACATGCTGCCATCAAATTAAACAATCAAGTCCTTAAAAATCAGATCAATGAGACAAATGATAAACGGCACTGGTTAAACTAATTACAAATGTGACAGCAACATTTTTCAAGTATTGACAATGTTAAGAACAAAAATACCATGTCAGGCTCTTTGTTACTATGTCAACAGTTACAACTACATGTCGTTAACAAAGAACAAATATCATGTATCAATAAATAAATAACAAGAACAAACCTTGTTGACAAATATGTCGCATTTCAATGAATACACAATAAAATTATAACGTTATTCCATCAAAGTTTATTCAAAATATTCGATTAAGAAGTTTTTGTCAGAGATGTTTTTCTTTGTCTCGATAACACAACTATGAAGCCCAACTGGCACTACGACTATAAATTGTGAGTCAGAATGAAACACTCAGAATGTGTGATTCATCAGGCCTTCTTACCTTCATAGAGTTTAGTCAGATAAGCTTTAACTGTCAATTAATGAGCTTTGAACAAAATTATTCAACTAACATTAAAATTGCAGTCCTGTCATATGGTTTGGCTGTCAAATCCTTAGACTAAGGGTTTTCGTCATTTTTTTTCAGATTTCTTTCTTCTTGTAAACAAAGGGACCTCGAAATTGACATGAACTTAATTTCAACCAATCAGGAGAGGCGTCGGCAATCGGCCCGTGCTTGATCATGTCTGCAAATTTTGACAAATCGTATACGTAACCAATTTGTTTGCAATCGCAGCTTGAAATGTCATTGCATTTACGATGACAGGATAAAAAGAACATTCATAGTCATACACAATAATAAAATAAACGAAGTCATACATAAAATAAATCGCTAACCATGCAACTTAGTTTTGTTTTGAAAGAAAAACATCGACGTTTGAATGTGAAAGAACGTTCATCAACAAAATTTTGCAGATCGTCAATTAACAGCCACCGATCGGTGAAATTTACAGGCATCTGTGAAACAGATCTCCATTCTTTATGCAGACAAATTATTGCTAAATGTCAGTACTTACAAATCGAGCAAATATCAGTGAATTATTTTCCTTTGGAAGACATGTGCTAGCGTCCCGCCATGACAAAGAACAGTTTGCCTCGTTCTGAACATGAATACCTAATTGCATTAATTAGGTACACAGCGCCACCTATTCGAGCACCTTGCAAAAGCGCGCCAAAAATAAAACCTGCGTACCAATTCGTAACCACTCGGTATTTCCCGCTCAAATACTGTTTATTTGCCTAAGATAGTATAAAGTAATAAGATCAATAGAATCTACCAAAAGTTTGAATATAGATAACTTTAGCAGCCGCATTAAATGTATCTCTAAAATAGAGATAATTGTGTGTGCACACTTGTATAATCATAATGTGTTGTTGTCCAGGATGTATTAGATCCCCGGATTCTATATTATACAGTTACTATATTGTATAGTAAGTAGATGTTATAGAGTTAGTAAATCTAAAGTAAAACTGGAATATCTAATATGTTAGGACCATATATAATCTTAGATTCTACGTAATCTAAATGCAGTAGATCTATGTCTTTAATTAGGCTAAATAACTCTAGACCAGAAACATACATCATGAAAAGAAACATTTAGATTACAACCAATGAGATACTCACAAAGTTGAGGATGATTAGAAAGTGGTTCAAGAAGAAGTAAATCTAGTTAAAAGCAAACCTGAAAGCTCATCCTAACAACAGTTACTGTCTGAGAATAAATTTAACTGCCCCTTTCTAAAAAAAGACAATAGATCTAGAATCTACTAGTTTTTTTCTAAAATCATTCAAATATTGAAAGTGGACATTCGCGTTGAAGTAACTTTAGATTGTCTCGGGAACTTCGAACAACCAAGAGCTCCTCAACAATACATTTGTATAATATTTATGGAGAATGTCCTGGATCAAACAAAGATTTAGATCTTTGGAGCTGCCAGCTCAGACAAAGTCTGCGATACCTCGGATAGCCAGCAGGACAGGGAAAAACGAAGGTGCTTGAGTTTAATCATATTTTATTGCATGAATTTTTACATTTACAAAGGGTTTGCATATACATGTACATACAATTAATAACAACCAAGGATTTAAATACATATACCTCCCTGTAACAACACATAGAGGCATAATTATCATAAATGTAAATCATAGAAACTTCAACAATTAAATGTTATACATTCATTACGTAAAGGATCGGGCCACAAGTTATTTCAACATTAGATATCGGCCCTCTCCAAACGAAGATGACAATTACATAACAAACAAGCCCAACAAGGCGAAACACTTGGGAGTTAGAGGTGGATATAGATGGATGGTATAGAATCTGCAACAACTGAAGACCTTAAGGTATCCTTAGGTGAGGTAAAACATATTCGCAGATAATTAAGTCTGTATAAATTACTTATTGGTAATTATCTTATACCAGAATACTCAAACGACAGATAGACACACCCAGCTGGTGCATTCCGTAATTATATCACTGGCTTCGGAGAGTAAGGTCTTAAGTACAAGCGCTACTAAAGACAACCTTATAAGACTATTTAATGAATACATATCGGGAATATGCATCGCATTGCGCATCTTGTGAACCTATTTTCCGATGAAGATCGGACATGGTCATATTGACCAAATGAAATTTAACATATAACCTTTTGCCTTGCACAAAGATTAGGTTTCAGTCAAATTACGTCTTTTCTCAAAATGGCATTTTCGTTAACGACCTTTTGTTTCTAAGCGAGGGATATGTTTTTCGATGCCCGAAATTATTGTATTACCGTAAATCGAAGAGATTATGTGCATGAAACTTAAGCCCCAATGCATCGCCACAGAACATACTTATCCATGAAAAATAATTTTCGTACTGCTGTCTAAACCAGTTTTGGACGAAACTAAAATTATATAATTATAAACCATGCAATTTGACGTTCGATAAAACGTTCCATTTTGAACATTATTCACGGTATTATATGTGATACAGACTACACATACGACAATGATGACCATATCATCACACAACCAATATTTTTCAATTCTTAAAAATGAACTTGACGGATCCAATGATTTACAAAAACACACCGGAATCACACCTGAGAAACTCATAGATTACGTAATCCCAAGGAGGTTGTCGTAAATGCATTTTGGAACTAGAGACTCGACCATTTTACGTCGTCACTCCAGATGAATTTGATGGCATTTGGCGTAGTATTAAACGGATTTAAAAACGCGGAACTGAGTTACGGAGTAAATTGGCTCTTAAGTTCTACTTGATTGGGTGACTTATTGGCACACTAGTCCACTTCATTCCTAGAGGATGATATATTACATTCCACGGGCGTAGGAGCATGGGGGCCAGGGGGGCCAGGGGGGCAGGGGGCCAGGCCCCTCCAAAATCTGGACAGGGGGGGGGGAGCAACATATCTTTTGGCCCCCAATAATTCAGACGAAAATTATAATTTACGACCTAATATATCTCGTTATAATAGGCAATTTGCCTTCAGTTCTTTGGGAAAACGTATAGAATTACGCTCGCAAAATTACTTTTTATATAAAATATTTCAACACCCATTGTTTGCAAAAATACACTTGCCACATAACTTGTACTCTAAACCTCCCCTCAACCCTCCTATATAACTTTGAGAGGTTGTCAATTATTTATAACGGATTCACCTTAAGCTTCAATCTCAAAATCAGAGACGTCTTTGTCAAAATCGAGCAATTTAAATTCTGTGCGCGCACTAAATTGTGTTTAAAGTAAGAACTTTATTTCCCTGTATATTTAGGTCCTTTTTTAATACCAAATAAGGTCAATAAGGCCAAATAATCTCAGAACGCCTAGAATCCACCAGAATGATCCATTGTTTGGAAAAATTTCCCACCGGACCCCATTAGACTTGAACTGATTAACTTCCAGTTACTACGTAATTACTAAACCAAATGACCCCATAACCATAAACTCACATTTATTATATAGATATAGGAGGCTTGTGGACGATTCAGAGTCAATTTATGTACCAGGATATTTTTGTGCAATCATTGTGGGTCGACATTTTTGTTAAATAAGTAAGTTACTTTGCGAGCGAAGCGAGCAAAAAATATTTTTACCCCAAGATGCCAAAAGTTTGGCCCCCCAATGTTGAAGACGCTCTTACGCCCATGCATTCTTTGGGAAACCCTGTACAACATCGCCATATACGTACTATCTGTAAGGCACGGTCGCTATCTATGTCCCAAAAGAAAGACTCCACTTAATCACAGAGAGTGGTACAGAGTGACATGCTATTGCGTACCCTTGCGTGTTTGTAAAACGAGTGTTCAATGTTTTCTCTTCTATGATACACTGATGGAACTGCGGAGAGTATGAAATATAATGAATTTACGCACACTTGAAATTGGATGCCCTAACAAACCGACCTAACTAAAAAGGGCAAACAACTTACGTTGGGACACATTACAGGACTGAATGAGTTGTCTCCCTTGTTTCGTTGTAAGTAAAATTAACGTTCTGTAAATAATGTTCTGTTAAACTGCTATTCGTAAAAATAGAATCCAAATAATTACAAAATTACAACACATTATTCTTGAACAAATGAATATGCGACAACACATATTTCTACAAGGCAGTAGAAGTTTATTCCTATACCATAGAGTAGAAGAGCATACTTAGGCCTAGATGTCACTACGATGTGTCGTATTTCGTCGTATTGTGCGACCCAAAGCTGCTGAATCTGCTGAATCTGCTGACCAATGTGACAATGGAAACTGTCGGGTAACCGGACATCTTCACGCGTTTAACACCATTCTTGCAATCTTGTGAAATGGAATTTGAGTATGTGTATATGCTATGAGAAATGACCCACATCGAATAACAGATTAATTGAAAAGTATATTCATTGCCACGTGTGTTGGTGTATCGTTGAAAGATAGTTTCATTGCCATGTGGGTTGGAGTATCGAATTCAACTGAAAGGTTTACGAACTATTGTTCTAGAGGCCACGTGTGTTGGTGTATCGTTGAAAGATAGTTTCATTGTCATGTGTGTCGGAGTATCGAATTCAATTGAAAGGTTTATGAACTATTGTTCTAGAGCGAGCGTCGATGTATCAGTTGGCTGCCACACATACACATAGGACAGAAATAGTCTCCACAGGGAGACACGAACGTAGGTTTCCTTCGGTAGCCCAATGACCAGGGGAAGTTAAAATTCCAATGGGTACTTAAGCGGCTTAGCAGCTGAAAAGAGCCATAGAAAATTGGTAACATTTTTCCAGTCACCATCTTTGAGTCAAATGTTCTGTAAAATGTTTTATATTTGCGCTTCACGCTAGAAAATAGATGTTCTCCAACTTGACAATTATAAACGTAGGAATAAGCTCTTTTCAAATACAGATACGTAACTAACTAGAAAAATATCTCGACCGCAAACTTAGACATTCATGATTATTTTTTCTTGTTTGAACATTACGCGCAGCGTTATTTATAATCGTATAAATGTATCTGTCCCATTTGTGAAAACACACCCTCTTTGAACGTCACCGCAAATATTAGGGGCGGCTATATTTTATAAGTCGGTCAGTGCTTATATAAATACGCTATCTTTATCACCATGGTGACAATTTAAAGAGATAGACGTCATTACATTTGTCTTCCATGTTTAGTTTCTTTACTTGCTCGTACGTATTTATAAGTATGATTTTATACGTATAAAGAGAATCTTTCACGAGTTGTCAATTGATATAAATTTATATTAAAAGAGTTTTGGAAATTTTATTAAGCGAGCCTCTGGCGAGCTTAATAATATTTCCTGAACGAGTTTAATATAAATATATCAATTGACAACGAGTGATAGATTCTTTATACCATATGACACTAAACACGCAAAATACGCATTGATTTATTGGAAAAATCAAATAGTTTATACTACACGTGGTACGCATAACTTTATACGTACTGGCTATACTAACCTGGATACAAGAAAAGTTAAGTGATATTAACAGAAGATCAAAGACGGTTTGGTGACGATATTATGTCTCTATATCATCTCGTCGCCTCGTAAATCCAGAAATCTACATGTCCGAGATGTTCTAGCTAGTACGAACACGGAAACCGTTTCTGACGGACTTTCCGTTTCCTTACATAGGCAATTTCGCCACGCATGATTCTTATATGGAAGGTTTCATATGATTTTCAAATATTTATACTAGATTCTAAACTATCTTCATATGATTTTCGTATGAAAAGTTTCCTGAACATTTCATTTGATTCCCATATGCAAATCCGTTCATATGAAATGTGTAATATGAGAATCATATTTAGAAAAAGTCTGTGTAGCACCTGTGATGTTTCGACCGAAATGCATTTATTATATGTATGTACGTGTAGTTAAAAAGTATGCCCCATCTTCTTCACATGAATGGTTAGGAGTCGTAATCTGCATTTGGGTTTTTGAATAACTGTGAAGTTTGCAAACAAATGCCGATACGTTTTTGTAGAAATAAAATACACTAGACACACATACCTTATACTCGTACATTAAGAATGAATTCAAATCAGTATATTATAATTTATAGTATATGCATTCGCTCACATATGCACAAGCTGCGAGTGCTTTGACATTTGGAATGTCCTACATACATGTTTTTAATTTGATACAAGCTTACTATTGTACGTATGGTATATAATATAACAGGTTCCTGAATATAATAATGAATATAAATTTGTCTTCTCCGGGATATCATATTCACTCAATGAAAGTATGATATTTGCATCACGTTGCTGTTAATCAAAGTTTCCCGACTGCTATAAAGTATAAACTAATCTATTCACCAGACATGCATCAACACAGACTGCAAGTTTAATGAACGATAGAAATGGATGGAAGTCAACCCCTATACACCACAGTGGTGTGTCAAGCTCCACAACAAACACTATATGGCCTATGCGATAAGGGGGGGGGGGTCAAGTACGAGCGGGTTGCATTTCGCGTGCGAAATAAAGCGTGTACATAGTAAATCAATAGACCTATGCTGAATTTGACCATTCAGTCTGTGTTGAAGTCTTTTTTGTTTAAAAAAGAACAAGAATCATTTTAGACTGATAATGTCAATGGTGCATTACGTAAATTAAATCACGTATCAGATGGTTACAACATCACTGGAACAAAATAAAACCACGTAGATTGTTTGCAATTATTAAAAGTCTGCACCATTTAGACACTGAAGCAAATTTATTAGAATGGTGTGGTGTCCAGATAAATGAAAACAATGCATACGACTTGAGTAACAATTGTAATTCCCTGGTAAATTCCGATATACCCCAAACAATCGCGCTTTTAAATCTTTTAAGTATTATACTGGCTGTTGCAGTTTGCAAGTCAGTGAAGAACGACACATACCTTGATAAAGAAATGCTCAAAAAATTATTCAAATTCGCTTTTTTCCACGTCGCCACACTACAGTCGTAAGTAAAAATTCAGAAAACAATGATTTCAACTATTTGACGCTTGCGTCTGTCTACTACTGCTTCATTGTCTCGCATTTGTAGTCTTGTGAATTTTGCGTTCCCTGTTTGCTCTTAAAGTGATAATGGTGTTTTGTTTATACGTATGTTGTGTTCCCTCTTTCTGGTGAATGGTGTTTTCCCTGTACGATTCACCGACTTATTATCATCGTTTATGTAGACTGTACAACAGTATTAAAGTACACTACTATAAAATATGGTCAGACAGACGACATTATTCATAATGCAGCACCAAGACTAGACACTGAGACAGCGTTAATCTGCTGCGTTATGCAAAGTGGCTCATAAATAAAATTGTCGTCTGCGATGAGAGGCTATTACGTGCAAATATCATCGCACGTCTCGCAGACATATTGCACAAAACTATTATTGAATATATGTCTTATTCGGTTGCCATTTAGGATTCTGCAATCTACGCAGGCATTATCTCCACCGACCACCCATGACCACACCACCTCGCAACTGGCAAACGTTGTTCACCAACAGTGGTCAAGTTCCCAGAGACTATGTTTCAGACGAAACTATTCACTGGTTGAAGGAGAATGTATTATGAAATGTGTTACCAAAGCAACGACGTAAGGTAATGTAACATATTATGACATCCGATTTTAACGAGACATGTTCGACACTCAAGTCGGAGAATAAGAAATATCTATGCAACATCATATGTTTCAACAAAAGCCACCGCCCGACTCCAGACAGTAGAGTCGGCTTCGTGCAAATACGTTGGGTTATTGCATGGATACTCATGGGTACTCATTTTCAGTGTGATAGCTAAAATGCCATTGGTAAGTAAAATCTACACCCATCTTGTTAATATATTTCATGGAGTCTTTTTTGTGACTTTTCAATGTGCAGCGAGGTTAGAAGCGTTCATTATTTGAGATTATGCATATCTTACAATTCATCGATAAACTATTTGTAGCAGCATCAATTAAACATGTAATTGATCATATGCAAAATTGTAACAAAATATTATTAATACTAGCAGGAGCTATCTAATCCGGGTTAGATATTTCCTGGTTTTAGATAGTTCCTGGTTTTAGATAGTTCCTGATACTAGCAAAGACCTAAATTTCAGGTTTAATTGAGGTCTTTGATACTAGTCAGTTCTTATTACATGTATATAAAATGATACGTGCCCCCTGTTTTTCTTCATTTTCTTGTATGAATTCGGACTTTGCTAGGTCCTTACTTTTCATAAACATAGAAATACCAAATACAAATATAGGGCACATTGAAATTATTTGAAAACTCGTTTTATAAGGGTACTGACTAAAAGATAATTTGAAATCCCGTGCCTATGCAAAGACCTAAATTATGCCTTCGACCTATGTGTACTTGAAGTTGGAAGCTAAATCCAAAGACCTAAATTACACGTAAATCCAATCATCCAGTGATATATACTAGTAGTAGAATAGTATCGTAGATTGACCAGTTTCGGTGACCCTAACATCTAATCCATTCCTACTGTTTAAATATATTCCGAATAACATTATGCTAGTTTCTTACTTTAACTTTGTGTTATTGTGCTTTGATCTAAATCAAAATTCCTTCAGAATATTTGAAATAATCACTGGAATCTACCATTTAATTATGTCCATTGAATTACGTCACCAAAAATGAATGTGCCCCGTTTCAGTGACCTTTGGCTTTATCCAAAATACAGCCTATTAATTAAAATTTAGAAACCAAAATTAATACCCAAATAAAGTTGAAACTATTAACTATGAAATAAAATCATTTTAAGATATGTATTAAATTTCTTGGCTGTGCCTCAAGAGTTGATAAAGGTGGACCGTATCAAAAATGGCGTCCCTCTAGATTTTAGGGCAAAAAATAAGAGAAAATATGACCCCTCTTATAACTTTTTTATTTGTAGTTGCAAATTCATGATCTTGGTACCATATTAAAGCTAATATTCTGTTTTTCTCAGAAATGTATATGACAAGGTTATATTTAAATGCACAATGTTTTAATTATCGCCATATTACACCAATATTTCTTGAATTACTCTCTAAATGATACCAAGCAAACCGTAAGGCGATTACTAACTTTTAGAGTTACACTCAACCGCTTTAAAAACGCACCACATATGAAATATCGGTTTTAGTGATGAAAACGTCAATTTACGGTTATTTATTTTGGGATTATTAATCTTCAGTCTATATCCAACGATGTGAGTAATTTTCATGCCATTATTACGAGTTTGAAATGAATTATGATAAAGATAACACTAAGACCCATGAAAGTGAAAGTCACAATTTCAAAAGCAAGTATAAGAGCGCAATACATTGATGCATGCACGTGGTATTTCCTCCTAAAGAATAACATTAAATACGTAATAGGATAGAATTATGTTCGACGTGATGTTTCCCACCATTCAAGCAAAGCTTGACTTGAATTTTGAATGCTATGTGGCTACGGCTGTCTGGCTAATACCACACGACCAAGTGCGGTTCAGATATGCGCATTATGTGAACCTAAGATGGATACAAGCCTTATTCAAACTTGAAGTCTTGGTTATGAGCATCAGAGTGTCAGGACATATCCCTTAGTGCTTCTATGGCCATCAAATCAACACTATGAAGGAGCTTGGAGACAAAAAGTTGGGACTTCAGGATCTAAACGGGAGAAAACTCATTAAAAAATGTACTAAAATATTTTTCGTTTTTATTGACAATTATGAAAGAAATAATTATGAGAATGCAATAATGTACTTTTTGCTTGTTGATTGACGCCCGGCATTATTTTGACACTGTGTGCAGCCATGCGGAACCAATTACAATGACACAACCTGTGTCATGTCTTCTCCTAGCTCGGGCTCAATACCTTTAGCTGGTTTCATCCAGGTCGGTCTTTGACTGTGCCATTGACAAGGAATCGATGTTCTAAGCCCACAATGTATTGTATGGTGGCAGCTGAACCGCAATGCTAAGGCACCGAAGCTCTTTTCTGTTGGAAGCAAGGCACAATCATCGAGAACAAATATTCGAGATATTTGCAGCATAAAAATATCATTAACAAATATTGTTTATGCTGTTTTTTTAATGTGTAAACCAACAGCTTACAGTTTGAAAGTAATATTGACCGCACAGGTCGACGCGATCGAGCTGCACGCGCAAAACGTGCAAAATAAAAAAAAGTTATCTAGGCGGGGTATTCCGAATGAATATAAAATCGTTTTCTTTAATTAGGACAAGCTTATGAACTGAACAAACCCTGTAAACTGTCAATTTTAGCAAAAAATGTATTTCGACAAAATTTGATTATTTTCAGTAGTGGTGCGTTTTTAAAGCGGTTGAGTGTATTATGAATATTAAAATGTGGGCAGAACTTGTTTAAATTAATAAATGTCTCCAAGAACATTTTAATTCTTGCATTTGGGGTCATTTTAGGGTACTTTTAAGAAACCCTATAAAAAGTCATAGGAACTTTGTTAAAATACCCTCTATAGGATATTAAAAACAAAGGGCCACTTAGGTCATAGAATCGAATTTGTCTTTTTGATAACAGCATGGGCAGCTATAGAGTAACGGTTGAATATGCATTCAATTTTGGCATCATAGAACTCTTCAAAACAGAGTATGACACAAGGGAAAACAGGTCACCGAAACAGGTCAGTCACTGAAACAGGACAGTCTACGATAGATTCATATACCTTAAGATACAAAATGTAGCCAAAGACCTAATTGTAATTTAGGTCGTTGATGTAGCCTACGTGGTAGATTTTGAGAGATCCACATAAAAAGTTAACCCTTTTGGAATGGAAAGTTATCATTTTACATTGAGTCTTCAAGACTAAAAATATTATACCCCATGGCATGTTAAAGCACACTATTTTAGGTCGGTTTGAATTAAAATCCATTTCGTACGGGAGACATAGTACGGGAGACAACCACTGCAATTTTCCAAAATCAAAGGGACGTAATTTCAAAAGTTATTCCTTGGGTACCAACGACTGGTTCCACTGTCACATGCGCATGCGCACTTCATCGAAAGATCAGTAATGGCGACATGTGCTTCTAAATATTTGTTGATAAAATGTTGTGCTATATTTCTTCTCGTTGACACTCACCTCGACCCTAAATAATAGTCGCAAACAATAATGAAAGTGATAACGACTTCTGTTATTGATATCAGCAGTTGTCATCATCGATAATGGACGGGTAAACACTATTTACATTGTAGCAACGTGGCTGGAGCCAGAAAAGGTTGCGCAAGTTCCCAGAAATCTAAAATATGTGTGCTTAGTAAGCTTCTTATTTAATGCAATATGCTTTGTTGATGGTTTAGTATTGATCATACACATGGTGTTAGACTGACATTGTGTGAATATTTAGGATAAAGCTTCCTAAATCTGTTGAGTTGCTGTTATCCTTGACCTCTTGGGTTCAGTCAGTTCCCAGAGATATTTTTAGACAAAAGCTGTTAGCTGCTGTATTAATTTAAAACATGTCAACTGCTATGACTTCTGTGCAACAGGACGAAACTGAAAAGTTTCAAGCTAAGTCGTGTACGTCAGATATGACGGAAGCGACGCCGGTAGAGAATGTGTGGACAAAGAGAACATTAGAGAAACAGCTGTCGGCGAATTCTGTCGTCAGTAAACCTGCAAATGAGTCAACGGCGGCATCAAATGATGATGCCAAACCCACGTCGGAACCAAAGGAAGATGAAGATTTTCAGGAAGTGAAAAATAGGAAGGAGAAAAAAGACGAACGTAAAGATACAAAAGAGGAAAAACCTCGTAAAGTAGAGAAAAGAGACTTAGAAAAGAAAGACTCTACTGATAAATCTAAAGACAGTAAGAAAGTAGAAAAAGTTGAGAAAGGGGAGGAAAAGGAAAAGAAAGAGGAGATTGTGAAAAAATTTGACAATGTAAATTACGTAGAAGCTCCTTTACCAAAGACTAATCCTTGGGCAGTAAATAAATCAAGTGTTCCAATTCCTGAGCCAGGTTTGTATGCTTTCTTTTTTGAACATGACTAATTAATTGGTAACGTTTTTACAATGTATTCTGTAAGTGAATATTGACCTCAGGTAGGTAAACAGGTGGATTCTCTATACAAACCCTATTGATTAAAAGTACATAAACATGCATACCCTAGATACTTACCTATACATCTACAGGTAATTGTGCGCATACAATATGCACCAGTAAGTTGCATCCGCAGCCCCTCCACTCCGGGGATGGTCGGTGGATAGCTAGGGAAAACTCCCTTTTTTACCTTCCAGCTTCCCCAAAAAGTTGGGATTTTTTTTCTCCCAACCAATACCTGGGGACAATATTTAAATGCATGGGGCCTGGGATACCAGAGATTTTACCATCAGCTGTCCCCTACAGGTCCGTGGATGGACAGGGGTTTTGCAACCCAAAAGTAAAAATCCCGGCCCAACCCTGGGGTTGGAGGGGCCGTGGATGCAACTGACTGGTGCATTATATATAAATGAATAAATATTTAAATATATAAGCAAGTTGAGACATTCTAAATATATGTCAAATCATTTTGTGAATTTCTATGTAAACTGTGCAGCCGGAACTTGGAAGGGCACTGGACTGCAAATCAACCGACTGTTCAGGGCTTGACACTAACCTTTTTCAGGAGGTAGCCCGCAGGTCTACCAGCATAGAAAATGAGGTAGACCTTGCAAAATATAGGTAGTACTTACTTACTTACTGCCTGTATGCCCTCTGGCATGTAGGGCAGCAAAATATAGGTAGACCTCATTTTAATACATCATAAAAACATGTTTGTCCCCTCATTTATTAGATGTCTTTTGAGTGTAAAATGCGTCAGACAGAAGGACCTGTCGCTGCCCTTAATAAAAAGCCTTAATTCTTTCGAACCTTCCACCAAATATGCCGAGCGGGCCGACGGTTCAATGGATTTGGCGATGTCTGCTAAGATCATATGCGATGCATATTTAATTAGAGGAAAGACGCAATTTCTGGTTTCGTTTTGCATTCGCAAACGGTTATTTTAATTATTTAATTTATGTAAATTGGTCAAAAACAGAGTTTGACACACACGATGGGTCAATTTTGAAATAGCCCAACAGGATACCCAGATTGGATACCTAGGTAGTCCATTGAGAAAATAGGTAGCCTAGGGCTAACGGACTACCGTTAGTGTTGAGCCCTGCTGTTTGTTAATCATGGTGATTATTATTGTGTCACAGATAAATCAGGAATCCTGTTTCAGTTGGTCCATTTTTAAGTGTTCCAAGCACAGGACCTTGCAATTAAATAAATAAATAAGTAGATAAATTACCCCCAATTTCGCAAAGAAGTAATTCTATAACTTAAAGTATGAAAGGAAGTGTTCAAAAGGAAAGCTATTTCTACCCTAATATTTTCTCTTAACCACCTTGCCAACTCAATCCCATTGTCAGGACAGTTGACTTCTTTTTACAAATATCTTGTAATCATTAATATTTTGATTTTTTGCTGATTTTATACTTAATTTCAAGACATGTGGCAGGGCTCCACACTAACACTGGTCCGCTGGCCTAGTGAAAATTAAGAAGGACCAGTGAAAGTCTTAAACAGCCATTAACTATTTTGTACACAATTTTTACCCATTCTTTTCTGTCAGACCAGTTACCAAAATAAGAGTCTTCACCAGTGTGGCAGTAGCTTAAGGCTGAAGTTAGATGAAAATTTATGGAACCCAATGCATTGTTAAGGTTTGTTAAATCTGTCCCAGTTGCTTTTAAATGCTCGCAGACCAAAGGGGAAAGTCAGCAGTCTGGAAAATTGAGGTTATTGTTTGTTGTCTGTCCATAGACATATTCTTGTGAACACAACTCCTACAGCAGGATTTTCTTCACATATGAACAACCTCAACATGTAGATGTGCTTGAAGGCAAGAATTAAGGCTGAAATTATTTTTACCAGAATGGCAATTAATTTCCTTAATACATTAATTACAAGATTTGACAATGATAAAGATTGCCGTTTTTCCTATGTTTTTGCGAAATGGACATTTATGCACACAGATTCAAAGCTTATTTAATATTGTGCTGCTCTTTGGAAGTTTATGTATTAAATCAATTATGTTATTTATAACCCCTTAAAAATAAAACAGGTCATGCCACCCACACCAGTGAAACAGTAAAAGTTAAAAAAATATTTTTATGCCCCCGGAACCGATGGTTCGGGGGCATATTAAAATCGCACCATCCGTCCGTCCGTCCGTCTGTCCGTCCGTCCGGATTCGTTTCCGCTCAATAATTCAAGCAGTGTTTATCCGATCTTCACCAAACTTCATGAAAATGTGTAAGGCCATGAGATCTAGGTCAAGTTCGATAAACAGTCAAATTGACCTAGCCGCTTCAAAGTTACGGCCCTTGACACATAGAAAAATGGCGTTTTTTTTGGTTTCCGCTCAATAACTCAAGCATTTGTCATTGGATCTTCACCAAACCTCATGAAAATGTGAAAGGCTACGAGATCTAGGTCAGGTTTGATAACCAGTCAAATTGACGTAGCCACTTTAGAGTTACGGCCCTTGACACATAGAAAAATGGCGTTTTTTTTGGTTTCCGCTCAATAACTCAAGCATTTGTCATCGGATCTTCACCAAACCTCATGAAAATGTGTAAGGCTACGAGATCTAGGTCAAGTTCGATAACCAGTCAAATTGACCTAGCCGTTTTAGAGTTACGGCCCTTGACACATAGAAAAATGGCGTTTTTTTTGGTTTCCGCTCAATAACTTAAGCATTTGTCATTGGATCTTCACCAAACCTCATGAAAATGTGAAAGGCTATGAGATCTAGGTCAGGTTTGATAACCAGTCAAATTGACGTAGCCACTTTAGAGTTACGGCCCTTGACACATAGAAAAATGGCGTTTTTTTTGGTTTCCGCTCAATAACTCAAGCATTTGTCATCGGATCTTCACCAAACCTCATGAAAATGTGTAAGGCTACGAGATCTAGGTCAAGTTCGATAACCAGTCAAATTGACCTAGCCGTTTTAGAGTTACGGCCCTTGACACATAGAAAAATGGCGTTTTTTTTGGTTTCCGCTCAATAACTTAAGCATTTGTCATTGGATCTTCACCAAACCTCATGAAAATGTGAAAGGCTATGAGATCTAGGTCAGGTTTGATAACCAGTCAAATTGACGTAGCCACTTTAGAGTTACGGCCCTTGACACATAGGAAAATGGCGTTTTTTTTTGGTTTCCGCTCAATAACTTAAGCATTTGTCATTGGATCTTCACCAAACCTCATGAAAATGTGAAAGGCTATGAGATCTAGGTCAGGTTTGATAACCAGTCAAATTGACGTAGCCACTTTAGAGTTACGGCCCTTGACACGTAGGAAAATGGCGTTTTTTTTTGGTTTCCGCTCAATAACTCAAGCATTTGTCATCGGATCTTCGTCAAACCTTTTGAAACATGAAAAGGTGTACGGCCATAAGATCTAGGTCATGTTAGATAACAAGATTTCAAATTGACCTACACGCTTAAGAGTTATGGCCCTTTACACAAAGAAAAATATGTCAATATCACATTTGCCCAATATATTATGACACATCTGTGACGGTGCTGATATCTTAACGTTACGTTACTATCAAAGCATGCACGGGGGCATGTGTCGTCCTATGGAGACAGCTCTTGTTGGTTATTTTATTAATGTGGGGTGGTCTAGGGGTAAAGCATGCACACTTTGGGATTGAGAGATCCAGTGTTCATTTCCAGTTTGTGTCACTGGTAAATTTCTATGAGAAAAAGATTAACCAACATTGCTCCATTTTGTCCAAGGCCTTATCGATGAATACCTGAGAGGGTCAAAAGCTGATGTACTGTGGCTGCAAATTGCATTGTGTTCTCAACTTGCGACTCAATCAGATCATCAGGGTTGAAATGTACATTCTCACCTGTCTGAAATGTCAGATTTTAACTGGGAACTCAGGGCTTGACACTAACTATTCTTGGTCTCTGGTCCCCCAGCAAGGAAACGTAAAATTTGTAAATAAAACAGTTAGTAAGTTACTGGTCCTTCAAGATTTTCACTGGCCTCGGACCAGGGGACTTAGTGTTAGTGTCGAGCCCTGGGAACTTTATTACTTTAAATATGATCGCTTAAAATCTAAATTTATATAAACATAGTAACTTCATTGATAAGGCTTTGGCTGAGCTTGATTATTGGATACAGATAGCCAATTCCTTTAGCAATAAAACCTTTTCTTGCTCCTAGACAGTATTTGACATACAATTCTCAAGTTTCAGTAATGAACTGAGTGTAATGTTTGGTCTGCAGACATAGTTAATGACTTCAGGATAGTTAGATTTTGAGATGTGTCTGCATTCTTGACATTTTCATTTGTTGGGTTGAAAGATACAGACCTGGCTGTTACACAGTCATCGATATTAGCACTTGCCCATAGGTCATGGCTAGTAAACTTTTTTGCTGATTTTTTGTTTGGGCGAGTATTTTTAATGCTGTTGCATCTAGCCATCTACTGATGCTTAGGCATATTGTGATTGTCCCGTCCCTTGGTTCATCAGTTGGTCTGTCAATGTCCATCATGTTATTGTTTTCAAACTTGTTTAAACACATATCGGTTAACAGGCTCTCTGCATCTACTGATGTGAAGGCATGATATATATAGTCATTAGTGATTGTTCTGTTCGTTTGTCTGTTCGTTACAAAGTTGTTGAATTTCCAAATATTTTTGAAGTCGATCAACTTGGCATCAAGGTATTGCATTCAAACATGGCATACTTGTTTACCATAATAAACAACTTACATTGTCAAAGCCATGTATCACTTAAGCAAGTTATTTTGGTCAAGGCTACCTCTGGAGCCTAAGGGTTTTACTGAATGCAGTCTTGTTTTTCATAGAATTAGTTACTTTCTGAAGGTTACTCACTCTCCCAAATGGCAACTTATATACTAAAACTACTGTTGCAGGGTTCTCAGGAGTAGCAGCATGCTGCCGGCCAAATTGGCTGCTTAAAAGCCATTCTGGGCCGACTGAAAATGTGAAATTTATATAGAATTTAAAGAAAAAGTTGCATGAAGGGCCTTAATAGACTGTTGGTTAAGCATTTCGGTCAGCTAGGCTAAAGATTATGTAGAACACTGCTGTTGTATTTTCAATGACTGGTAACATGGTTAGGGGACGGGGCTTACAGAGTATTCGACTCAAGTTAATTTCTTATCTCATTGTGTCCCAACTATTAACCTTTTAGAATGATTTACTGTCAATGAAATCATGTTACTATTAGTTTAAAAAGTCTGTGAGTCACGACTTCTGTATATATGCATTAATTGTTAATCCTACTATTTATTTCCTGTGCGAAAGGTTTGTAAATTCCGTTAGCTATTGTGATTGATCAAATATCTGTCACCGTGATGTCTGTCCACCCACATCCTGCTTCTAGCAACATTTCTCCTGTAGTCCTGTAAAATGTAAATTTCACCCTTGCCTGTATCACAGTATGTTGTAATGCGACAAGTCTAAAGTATGTAATATACATAAACACAATACATTATCAAAGCCATGTAACACTATCAAACATTTCGACAAACTTATATTATTATAATAATAGAAACTCCTCATGAATCCATCAGACATTCGGTCCAGCCCATGTTTTTTTCCATCAGACCAAACTCAAAATGTCGGTTTTGGGATGTGTCTCATTGTCCGTTATAATACATTGTAGGTGTAGCCTGGATATATGCGCATATTCAGTAGCATTACACATGCTCAAGTTATGGGCCTTTCGAGCTCGACACTAACACTGGTCCCCTGGTCCGAGGCCAGTGAAAATCAAGAAGGACCAGTGAAAATCTTGAAGGACAAGTAACTGTTTTATTGACAAATTTCACGTTTGTTGTCTGGGAGACTAGTGGCCAAAAATAGTTAGTGTCAAGCCCTGTGCCGTAGGAGAGATCTTCGTTTTTGTGTCAGAAACATACATAACAACTTTAGTTTTACAATGAATATTGGTAAAATGTTACTTACAATGAATATTGGTAAAATGTTACTTGACTGCATTTACTATCAACTCATTTATCTATCCATCATTTTGTAGCACTGCAAAATTCACACTCAGCAAATTTCATATGTATTGATTTTTTCCCTGATTCATCATAATTAAAATAATGGAAATTATAAATGTATGGTTTATTGCCTATTAGCTGAGGTAATTGACAGATACTTGTTTATTTTGCAATGAAGTCAGCATTTATTTTAATAATTAATGCTATGTTTTTCATAGCAGTAAATGTCTTATAATGAAGCTTTTAATCTAAATTTATGTTTGAATATGAACTATGTAATACATATTATATAATATTGAGCAAAAAACAATATGATATAGTCGATTCAATAAGTAATACTAATGAGGGACCTGTCTCATTCGAAAAATTAGAGGGTATACCGTTAACTCAGGTATACATAGTTAAACCTTGATACACAGTTTACCTGACACACGAGTCATAATTTATTATCCGTTCTCGTTTAAATTTGAAACTACTGTAGCATTTATAGTTGGCACTGTTTTGATAAGGGCAAGTTACTCTTCTGAGAAGTTCAGCTCTAAAAGATAAGCATTCATGAGTTATCTCTCTTGAATGAACATTTTTGCCCTGAGGGTTTTTAGTTGGTTATTGCGGACATGCAGTGTAGTGTCTATTTTAACCATATGGAGAATTATAAGTTGTGACATATGTGGTTAGCTAGGTCTACGGAATGTTTTAGGGACACTCACAGTATGTATCTTGTCATTTTCCTTCGTGTAAATCCTGATAGTTTTAGTTTCAAAAGTTTTAAAACATTAAAACATGCTGTTGACACTTAATGCAAAATAACATATGGACATTAATTAGAACGGCTGTGTTAGTTTTGCTTGATAGGCAGATTTAAGTTTTATTGCATTTGCTGTCCGCGCTTAACATTTGTAATGTGGAAGTGATGAAAAATTCATGGAAAAGTAATATGTTACAGTTTATCCCTTACTATGTTGCATTCATATTATGTAGTATACATTGTTAATGTATATATAAGTGTACAGGTCATCTCGTTCTTAAGTCAATGATTATGTACATGTATGAAAACTATGATACTAATTTATGTGTAGGTATGATAATAGGATGTCATGCTGTTGATGTCACGTTGATTGCCCGACACGGTCGTGTCGTTTCTTCCTACGTTAATAAACTGTCATGATTGTAACACATATAGCAAGTCTCATCGTTAACTCTTTGAAGAGTTGATCTACTTTAGTAAACTAGTATAGACAATACTATATATTGTCTACCTGAAAAATGGATTAGCTTTATTGTCCAGGGTAATGTTGATTAATTAAGACTAGCGTTACTGTTGTTGTGTTTTGTTGTTGTGTGTTGCGTAGGACAGTTAATTGTTAGGCAATGGTTTTCATCGACTGGATGCCTACCTTCAAACCTTGATAACGTACCATTTGTAGAATTTTATTAGTTGTTTCAATTTGGATGCTGAGGAAGCTGTATTTCAGATGAAGTGAACTTTGAAACTGTAAGCGCCAAACTGCTGTTAGTTGAAGATCATATAATAATTTGGCGCTTCTTTTTTATCCTGTTTACCTTTTATCCTGTTTACCTTTTATCCTGTTTACCATTCTTATTATTTTACCTGCCTGTACCTTAAAACAAGTTTTCACTTTTAGGGGTGTCGTTGCAGACCATCGATGTTACAACTTCCGTAAAATGGATAAAATATGTTAAGAAAGAAATATTTCTACTTTATCTACCACATTAAAAGTTTATCTTTATTTGAGTTTTATATAATTCAGACTTGCATTTGAGCAAAATTTCAATGTAAGTTAAGATTTCTTCTTGAAATGTTTTGTGGAGAAACGGGCCTGTTATAGATGATTCAAACTTAGTACCAATTTCATATGTTCTCCCCTCAGTGTAACACGGTTGTATCTGTCTATATACCTTATATGTGAGAGACCACTTCATATGTGAGAGACCACTTTAAATGTGAGAGACCACTTGATATGTGATATACCACTTGATATGTGATATACCACTTTATATGTGAGATGCCACTTTATATGTGAGATACCACTTTATATGTGATATACCACTTTATATGTGAGATGCAACCTTGTTGTGTAGAGAGGACAATATACCCATATACTGAGGTTTTCTTGGAAGTAGAGCTGCTAAGTGCTGAGTATAATTGAGTTTGAGGTTTACATGTGACCAGGAAGGCTAAAGTAACCTACTAGAGTAAAGCCTAGGGCTAGTGAAATTCAATCAAGCTTTTAGGTCAACTGTGGTAAACCACTGATTTAAAATGGAAATCTAACGAAGCTACGTGAAACTTAGGTCTGACACATTAAAAATGAAGATTTCTCGGCATGTACAGTATATATATACACACTACAGGTCAGGGCTTGACACTAACTATTTTCGGTCACTGGTCCCCCAGCAAAGAAACGTAAAATTTGTAAATAAAACAGTTACTGATCCTTCAAGATTTTCACTGGTCCTTCTTGATTTTCACTGGCCTCGGACCAGGGGACCAGTGTTAGTGTCGAGCCCTGCAGGTTAATAATTTTGCCCTTGTAAGTTAATGAAATGCAAAAGGCAACTATGTCATCAATTGTAAAAAGTTGATTGATAAGTTTTTAGAAAGATTCCATGAAATATGTTACGATCAATAAATAGCCGTCTTAATAATTATTAAAAAAGTTGTAATGGTATTCAATATTGAGCTTGTTTAATTTGAGAAAAGAATAGCCAAGCATATCACCTGTTACTGACCAAGAGTTCAATATGGTGCAATTTGATTGATTGTTAATATCCTTAACTCAAGTTAGATCAATATTGAATACAACCCCTGGTAGTGGTTTTGAAACATTTATGCTAAGACTGCGTCCATATGATGGGCTGCCATGATGGTTTAAAATATTCTGCTAGTAATTATGTTCATCACATTTCATTTACTGTAACTTGTGTGAGATACATTAGTCTTGTTCAATTTTGAAAGTCACTTATTTAACCCTGATAATAACTTGTCTATGTATGGTTAAAATGTTACCAGTTAACTTTACAGCTTAAGTTTAACATTATCTTGGCCAGCAACTTGAGGAAAAGTTGAGATAAATGTATAACTATCACAAGCGTACAACTATCACATCGTCTGCCTTGACCCTATTCCAGCATATCTGTACAGGCAGACAGGCTGTCATACACATTGTGAATATGTCATTTATGTGTGATAGTTTACCACTCATTGACAGTAGTACTTATTTCCTGTATAATTTATACACCTTCAACATTTAATTACTGTTAAATATTTGTTAAAATTAAACTTTTCTTTTTTCAATTAAGAGTGAAAACTTTTGTGAATGAAATTATGAGATGAAAATGCATCAATCGTTTTTCGCATAATGATGTAATGTGGGTTCTGGAAAGGGGGAATACAGGGGACTAAAGACATGATCTGTAGTACAGAAGAATTTGACAGCTGCAACATTGTAGTTCCTGGGTCTTACAATTTCTCTAGCTACTTATATTACAGTGATTGTTCCCTTATATGTCTGGTACCATATCTCGGACCCGTCCGTAATAAAATTATCTGACCATTTTTCCCAATTTCCTAATAAAAAATTCCAAAATCCCAGGACCTCTCGGCGGACCTCTCAATTCCAAAGTGTGTATCTTAATTCAAGTCAATTAACTGCTCCCTTAGACACGATCAAGTCCTGTTGCACTTTCTGTCAATATGAAAATTTATCATTTTTCATATCAAATTCAATATCAATCATTATATCTTTCATATGACCTTCGATAGTTTCCTACAGTCATATAATTGCAGTAGACATGTTTACTGTACATATACTTAATTTATCAATTGCAGCAGGAAATGTGATTGATAAGTGTTGTAATCGTATTGTGAAGACATTTGTGGTTTCAGATAATGTGCATGAATTTTGGGCATCAAATTGATTGAAAATAAATCAGTATTTAGAAAAAAATCCTTAAAGGTCACAGGAAATGCAAACTTAATTTATGCATATCAAGGTGCCAAACCAAAACCCTGTAACTCAATTTTGGCGCAAAAACTTTTTTTGCAGCATTCGCATCTGCTAGACGTCCTGGGCATTTTAGTCCTGTCGGAATATACATAATGCGATTGGCTATTTAAATTGGCTAACAGTAGCTTCCTTATGAAGAAATGATATTTTGTGTTGTTCTACATAAATTAATAAATCAATTACAGCACTGTGCTTACAGCAATTCTAAATACTCTTCATATTGAAGAGCACACAACTCTTCAAATTGGAGGTAAACATTTTATAACAGTGTTTTTTGGTGTCATTTCATAGACGAATAAGGGCTCCCAGTTGAAAATCATATTTTACCGTCCATTTCAAGCCATTAATTCCAAATTCAGATTTCAAAAAATATAAACTGATTGTTCATATATAAGCTTTAAGAGTGTTGAGTTTTAAAATTTCCCAATGTTGACCAAATACTGCAAAAAATCCCAATTCCCTAGTTATTGGGCTATGTTCCCAAAATACTTATAGAGAGAAAAATCACTGAATAATATTTCGTATATTTGCCATTATTTGGATTTTTGCCTAATGATATTGGATATATTACCCTGTTTATTATGTCATGTTGGGTTAATTTAGGTCACCAGTATTATCAGACATTAGAGAGCTATAGTCATGAATCGACTATATATAGATATAAACTTATCGTTAATGTATTTATGTATGTGTGTTTACCTATAGCTGACTACACCAATGTGTTATTCTTCATAGGCTTTTTCGGATAAATTGACAATTAAGATATTTACCTAGTACTTGGTAAGCTGGTTTTTGTCCTGTATTTATGTTGTCCTGTGGGTTTGTGTGGTTTTTGTCCTGTATTTAGGTTGTCCTGTGGGTTTGTGGGGTTTTTGTCCTGTATTTATGTTGTCCTGTGGGTTTGTGTGGTTTTTGTCCTGTATTTAGGTTGTCCTGTGGGTTTGTGTGGTTTTTGACCTGTATTTAGGTTGTCCTATGTGGTTGTGTGGTTTTTGTCCTGTATTTAGGTTGTCCTATGTGGTTGTGTGGTTTTTGTCCTGTATTTATGTTGTCTTGTGGGGTTGTGTGGTTTGTAACTCTCTTGTTAGCAGCGAAGATTTCAGACATTTATTTGAAAAGTTCGTGTTGGGCAACCTTTCAAGTCTATATGTTCATTAAGATGTATCACATAGGATTGAGTTTGTAGTGTAATATTGAGCTTGTAGCATAGGATTGATCGAGCTTGTAGCATAGGATTGAGCTTGTAGGATAGGATTGAGCTTGTAGCATAGGATTGAGCTTGTAGCATAGGATTGATCGAGCTTGTAGCATAGGATTGAGCTTGTAGGATAGGATTGAGCTTGTAGGATAGGATTGAGCTTGTAGCATAGGATTGAGCTTGTAGCATAGGATTGAGCTTGTAGCATAGGATTGAGCTTGTAGCATAGGATTGAGCTTGTAGCATAGGATTGAGCTTGTAGGATAGGATTGAGCTTGTAGCATAGATTGAGCTTGTAGCATAGATTGAGCTTGTAGGATAGGATTGAGCTTGTAGGATAGGATTGAGCTTGTAGCATAGGATTGAGCTTGTAGCATAGGATTGAGCTTGTAGCATAGGATTGAGCTTGTAGGATAGGATTGAGCTTGTAGCATAGATTGAGCTTGTAGGATAGGATTGAGCTTGTAGGATAGGATTGAGCTTGTAGGATAGGATTGAGCTTGTAGGATAGGATTGAGCTTGTAGCATAGGATTGAGCTTGTAGCATAGGATTGAGCTTGTAGGATAGGATTGAGCTTGTAGCATAGGATTGAGCTTGTAGCATAGGATTGAGCTTGTAGGATAGGATTGAGCTTGTAGGATAGGATTGAGCTTGTAGCATAGGATTGAGCTTGTAGGATAGGATTGAGCTTGTAGGATAGGATTGAGCTTGTAGCATAGGATTGAGCTTGTAGGATAGGATTGAGCTTGTAGCATAGATTGAGCTTGTAGCATAGATTGAGCTTGTAGGATAGGATTGAGCTTGTAGCATAGGATTGAGCTTGTAGCATAGGATTGAGCTTGTAGCATAGATTGAGCTTGTAGGATAGGATTGAGCTTGTAGCATAGGATTGAGCTTGTAGCATAGATTGAGCTTGTAGGATAGGATTGAGCTTGTGGCATAGGATTGATCTTGTAGCATAGGATTGATCAAGCTTGAAGCATAGGATTGAGCTTGTAGGATAGGATTGAGCTTGTAGCATAGATTGAGCTTGTAGCATAGATTGAGCTTGAAGGATAGATGGAGCTTGTAGCATAGATTGAGCTTGAAGCATAGATTGAGCTTGTAGCATAGGATTGAGCTTGTAGCATAGGATTGAGCTTGTAGGATAGGATTGAGCATGTAGGATAGGATTGAGCTTGTAGCATAGATTGAGCTTGTAGCATAGATTGAGCTTGTAGCATAGGATTGAGCTTGTAGGATAGGATTGAGCTTGTAGCATAGTATTGAGCTTGTAACATATGATTGAGCTTGTAACATAGGATAGGATTGAGCTTGTAGGATAGGATTGAGCTTGTAGGATAGGATTGAGCTTGTAGCATAGGATTGAGCTTGTAGCATAGGATTGAGCTTGTAGCATAGGATTGAGCTTGTAGCATAGTATTGAGCTTGTAGGATAGGATTGAGCTTGTAGCATAGGATTGAGCTTGTAGCATAGGATTGAGCTTGTAGCATAGGATTGAGCTTGTAGCATAGGATTGAGATTACTACAAGAAAGAGCATTTTTTAGACATAAACATGCCAGTGACTGTGCTATGTAAATTTTGTCCTTTCAATTTTATTCATTTATAAATACATTTACATTTATGCCATACATTATAAACATATTAACAAATAGTATAACAATAAATGAATTTATAAATTATTTTTCGAGAGAGAGAGAGGGTGAGAGAAAGAGAGAGAGAGAGAGAGAGAGGGGGGAGAACGAGAGAGACATAAAAGTAGAATGTGCACCATCTCTTCAATAAAACATATTTGTGTTTTCTTAATTTAATAATATTATAAAATCACTCCATTTATTCTCAAACATTTCACTTTGATTCTTTATTTCTGATATTGTTTTCTCTATTTTTATTCTATGTATCAGGTATTCTTTAAAAGGTTCTATTGTTGCTATTGTGCTATGTAAATTTATCAGTCACCAGATTATGGTAAACACCACAGTTCTTGTTTTAACTTGTGTGACAAGAGGTTGATAAATATTTCCTGTATTTCTGTATTCTTGTACATGTATAATAATGACTCGCTTATTATCAGTTTATACTCCAAAGCTGTCACTCTGAAATAGTCGACAGACCGATGATCATGTACTGTAAAATGACCATGTACTGTAAAATCATTAAATTTCGATGAGATCTCAATTCTTGTATTTTGCATTTCAAGATATAAATACAAGGGTCAAAATTGTTGTTTGATGAGATTTGATTTCATGGTTGAAGGTGAACCATGAAATCCACGACATTTTATCCCCCACCAAAATTAATGATTTTACAGTAGTCGACTGACTGATGACCATGTAACATATTTCCTATTAATCATGGAAACAGGAGACAAAGTATTTACTATTAACCTGACTGCACTCACTGAGGGTGATGATATAGACATAGTGTTATAATCAGACCATGTAACCACTAACCTAAGCAAAGCACTTTGTAGCGCTTTCAACGGGAGGTAATTCATGCCATATATAATCGTTTGAACTGGAGGTAACTGATTGAAGGTGCTCGGTAGCATTTTGTACTTGATTCAGCTGGGCTTTGTACTTGATTCCGTTTTCGAATGTCAATGAATTCTTCCTCATTAAATGACTTATGAACCAGTCAGTTGCATCCATGGCCCCCGACCCCCGCCCTCCACAGCCCTGCTGGGGACAGCTGATGGTAAAATCTCCAGTATTTCTCCAGCCCCATGACAATGTTCCCGGGGTATTGGTTCAGTGAAAAAATTCCAACATTTCCCCAGCGTGCTTGGGAAGCTGACAGGTAAAAACTTGATTGTTTCCCCTGCTATCCCCGAGGATCCCCGGGAGTGGGGAGCCTAGGATGCAACTGACTGGTGCATTACCAGTATGTAGTGTTGGCATGTATTTGTTAGTGTGTTATATTATATAGTCATATACTCGTATAATGTTGATGTATGATATTCTGTATATTTGCAGTTGCTGCGCCTGTTAGTGTACCTAAGGTGACTAAGGTGGCTGACAAGGCTCCAGTTGTGGCCCCAGAGATACCAGAAAAGCCAACCAATGCTGCTGCAAATAAAGGAGAAAAGGTACGTGCTCAAATTTGTGACTTTGAAGATAAATTATTTTTCCTTTGTGTTATATAAACAAGTAAATAGATTTACATATTCACAAATTAACTGTGTAGTGATGTATAGTCAGCAGGGTATATTTATACTGTACAACTAAATAATCGGGAAATCGAGATTTGCTGCAATGTGAAAAGTATTATCTTTTTTGTACAAAACAAAAATTATTTGGTAAAAATTTCAAAGATAAGACAAAGGTTATAGCCATTTGAAGTCCCATAACTCTCAATTTCGATCATGTAATTTCAATAATATGTTTGAAACCTAGTAAAGGTATAGCCAGTTTGCGATAGAAAAAAATCGTGTTTTTTAAATATTTCTCTGTAATTACTGCACCTACAAGTATGAAATTTTGCACGAATAAATGAAATATATCTACCTAATACACACTGAAATTTCAGCAACATCAGAAATGAGTTAAAAAAGTTTTGTTCATAAGTTCTATGTAACATTTTTGTAGTTTTGTATGAAAAATCAAGTTAGAAGACTTGATACTTGCAACAGCCAATTTACGGTCACGTGATACGTATAACGGTATATTTACGTATTTGCAACCTACTTAATTTAACACATGCGAGGCCCGTCTGTGAATATGACGAAGTACATGTTATTGCTGTACATTGTTTACAAGCGACACACCTAAATAAACCGAATCTCAAGGGCCTCCCAAGTCTTGTCTTTATAACAGCAATCTCAATCCCGCTGATCACGGATTGTAACGGTTAAATAATTGATAGTAAATCATCAATGGAATACCAGATTACCTCCCTGCGTTAAACTGTAAATACGCATGTAATTTCAATATGTAATAAAGAATAAATGTCTTGTAATTGGTGACTAAAAATTATGAAATTCAAAATGAGACTAGGTAGGAAGTTATTGAAGTTCTGTGTAATTTTTTACCAAAATCTGATGAATAGATTTTTAGAAATCTTTAAAAAACACGATTTTTTTCTATCGCAAACTAGCTATATATGAGTGTGCACTAATGGCACTGAAACATTCTTGCTGCTTGTTTCCAGGATTGGGCATTATGCCTCTTGTTTCCAGGATTGGGCATTATGCCTCAGTAGGGCACCTTTGGAGGATAGTACAGGCAATACTTAGCAATACTATGGTGCATGTAAATGTACACACACTTTAAAATTTTACTGTTTGTATCATGTTATATATGTATGAATTTTACTGTTTGTATCATATCATGTATGTATTTGACAGGACACAGCGTCACTGAGTGACGAAAACTGGCCAGCTCTCAGTGAAGTGACAGAGGTGACCTCACCTATTGTGAATACCATCAAAAAACCTCTGATGAAGCCGGAACCAACTCCATCTATAACAAACAGTAACCAGTCAAACAGTGACTCGGGCGGCGATGATTCTTCCAAGGAGAATAAAGAAAATACATCTTCTAATGATGAGGGGCAGAGAACTCCGAAAAGAAAAGGTAGAATAGTGTTCAGTAGTGTGACAGGGTTCTCAATAACAGCAGCATGCAGGCCATATTGACTGCTTAAAAACCATTTTAGACCGGCTGAAAATGATAAAATTTGAAGAAAATAGTTGCATAAAGGAGAAAAAGGACCTTATCAGGCTGGTTGGCTAAGCATTACCGCCTTCTAGGTTAAAACTTATTAACAAACACTGTCTCTTCAGGGATGTGGTAATATACCTGCCAAGTCCTTCTATTTATTCGGTGTTAATTTCTGGTTTTCCAAGTTCACCTAATTTGAACAAAGGTGAATTTGATTCATTTTATGATATTCTTTCCAATATTTGTAACCATTGTTCTTTAAAATTCAAATAGTCCCAGTCTGAATAAAAACCATCAACTTTAATTTTAAAAGTAGTCAGTGTTTTGACTTTTAAACTTCTTGAGGTTATTTTGACCTAATCTTACATGGTTACAGTGCCCTCTGTAAAATAGAGGCCACATCTGCAACTGATTCATCTAGGGTAAAAAACTGGCCAACTGTTATATAAAAATCTTGTTAATTCTGTAATATTATATAAAAAATTTAAAAAATCTTGTTAATTTTGTAATATTATATAAAAAATCTAAAAAATCTTGTTAACACTGTAATATTATATAAAAAATCTTGTTAACACTGTAATGTTAGATCACAGTTTCAACATCATTATTGTATGACATCTGGAAACTTTGCGTGTCTCTCTAAAAAGATAAGGTCAAACATGCCATTAGAATTGGTCTTGGAAGTAAACTTTGCCAGTTCTGCATAAATTTTAAGTATGTAGGTGTGTTTTTAAGCCATCTTGTTTGATTAAACTGCATGTATTTGTCACAGACTAATTGGGTCAGGATATTTTAGGAAAGTTAGCAGTGTTATTGACTATTGCCAAGGATACAGACCATGTTGTTTGAAGGTGAAGATTTGTAACTTAACGTGTGATTTCCAGTGGGTGAAAATTTACAACTGAGATTTTCCACTTTCCTCCACTTGTGGAGGAGTGGAGGAGATGCTGGTCCCATATTGGAAGTGTTAGTTAGTATTGTATGGTTAGGATGTAGTCCAGGAAAAACTGGTAGTGTTGTGTGGTTAGGATGTAGTCTAGGAAAAACTAGTTAGGACATACCTAGGGCACTAGCCTCTGTATGTAAAGGAAAAATCATGACTTTTTTGTCAACGGTAGGCGAAATGGGCCTTTTATTTAAATTTGGGAAAAAATAACATATATTTTTTGCAAAAGGAAATAAAAAACATGATGTAAATTGGATTTTAGGGGAAAAACTGCATGATAAAAATCAGTTTCCTGAGGGGAAGAGGCCTGTTACTGGCCCCTGCCATAGAAGGAAAAAAGTCCCGAACATTGTGTTGAAAAAAGGTACAAACTGGTAAAAGCATAACAATGCATGTAATTTAATTCATCAATGCTTCAGGTATGAAGCAGAAATGGGTGCCAATGAATATTGACCACAAATCAGGAAGGAATCGACGAAGCAGAAGTGCTGGTCGAGCTCCTCGACCTAATTCAGCCATGGCCAATAAAAATGACAGAAATAAGCAAGAACGGGACAGATTTGGTATGTGCATTGTAATAAATACTAGAACAGTAAAATAATGTGACCTTTACATGTAACAATTCATCTGTAAATAAAGTAATCTGTTGGTATCATTGATAGTTTTACTGAAAAAAAATATCATGTACTAATACATGTAGGACCATCTCAAACAATCCAGAAAATCTGAAGTTATGTATAATGTAAAATCATTTTAATTTCTTTGGGACAAAAGTTTGTGACTTTTGAAGAATAACTTTGAATCTTCACATAAACCTATTTTATTGCCTACAATTAGGCCCTATGAACCAAAAACTATGAAATAGCAAATTCGTTAAACAGCAAATTCAAAACTTAAACTAAGTGAGTTAAAATCTAATGAATATTTTGCTTGTAATAAAGTTTGAATATTTCAGGTTCTGAGTCAGATAATTGGAGAAGTAACATGAGGCTTCCCAGTCCGCGAGGTCATGCTAGACGAGGCGGTCGAGGAGGAGGGGCTATGCGGGGGCGTGGTGGTAGAGGCGGCGGCCGTGGACGAGGCAGAATGGATGCTGAAAGTTTAACAGGTACTATCAGCCAGACTGCAAAATTTTCATGACCTGGCATGCACTATATGCATCCTGTACTGGTGCAGGTTGCATTTAGTGATTGTCCAGTCGTTCCATCTATCCAAAGCAGTTGACCGAAACTTTCGTTGTTCAAAAGCACAGTCCATCAAGGCATTGCTTTCTTGGCATACTCGTTTACCATCATAAGTAACTTTGCATAATAAAGCTTAGAAACAATTTCCAATATTTATGAAGAATTATGGCCCCTGATCCACAAATGTTGCTAAAAGTCTTGAAACTGATTAAATTCATTTGTTAATGTTGATAAAAGTTTTGAAAATGCTTTAACACAATATGTCAATGTTGCTAAAAAATCACAATCTGTTACATTATTACATACATGCTTGGAGCACAATTTAGTAAATCAGTTAGAATGAGTCATAAATCATAGGTTAACATGGAGTTGTGTATGAATATATCCTGTTTAGCATCATATTGATACAACTAATTACCTATGTATTTATTATATATATACATGTATTGATTATTGCTGTGTGGAGGCAGCTGGTTACATGGTAGGATGCTGTATGAGCGAATATTTCCGCAGGTTCAAAATGTTAGCAAATTTAGAATTTTAGACATTAGGCATGTACAAATATTAGGAACTATCGTAAAAAAGATAATTGTGTGGGGTGCATGCTTTATTTTATGCAAGAGGAAATGTTAACAAATTAAAAAATTGCAAATTCACGAAATTCTTCAATTTTCTAGGACGCTAACTTAACCACATATACATTATGTAAACATGATGTTAAAAAAAATTGTATATGTCCTTACTTTATGGGCTGAAGTTGCAACACTTGTTACCCTGACTACAAAACGTCATTTTATTCTAAATTTTAAAATACCATGATGATATGATCGATGATTTCAGTCATGTGTGACATTAATTCATTTAAATAAATGTGTGGGCATAGCAAGGCGTAGTCAGGCTGCTCGATGTGCAATGTGTTATACTAAATTTAGGCTATGCAAATTATTTGTGCAAGCCAATGAGAAGGACTAAATAAAACCGAAATAAAATGTTCATACAAAATCCTTCAGAATCCATCTCATGCATTGTTCATGATGGACAAAATCCTTTTCAAGAATTTTACAAGGTTAACAAAATCATGAATTGTACTAGTTTTGCCCTCTCACTTATTTATATGTGGCATATAGCATTGGTGCTGTGCGTCTGTCTGTCTGTCTGTCTGTCTGTCCATACATAACACAAATCTTGGTCCCATGGACACAATTCTAGCTAGTTAATAAATACATACCTTATTTGATTTACCTTGTTAAATTCATGAGAGTGATTTTGTCCATATACAGAAATGAGCGTAGCTTGATTTTGTACTAACAGGATTTTGACTGTATCTCACTTGGTTACCCTTGTGTTCATCTAAGTTCAAAATTCTTCTCTGCTTAAAAGTGTGGGCCTCCTTAAAAGCCTCTTGTGGCTGTTATTGTGTAAGCATGATTCCGATTTCATTTGATATGCAGAGCATAGCCTTCATTTGCCAGTCAGCTTTCTGCTGAAATATAGCAAACATATGAGTGCTTCCATCGGCATTAGAACCCTGGTCCTCGGATAAGACTGCAGACAAGTTAACCACTGACCTATAGAGGCATATAGAAGTTTGCCTTTGACCTTTATATAAATTTAACCATTACCTTTTTCTTTCAGGTCCGAATATGCACTACACATCACCTGACTTCACCGACCCTTCAATGATGCCTAACCCAATGATTGGAGGGTTAAGTGGGGCAGTTTTCTTCAATGTACCCTACCTAGATGATTCCTCGGTGAAAGAATATGTTAAAAAACAAATGTAAGTTTTGCCCTGCTAGTGTAAGCCTTTACATGCCTCTTCAGGTTTAAATCGAGGACACAGTGCAAAACTATGGTAACTACATCCATTTATATAGGCACATACCATAGTTTTGCACTAAGCCCTCAAAATGTTTTGATCGTTAGTAATTTTGCACCCAAGTCAGTGTCAGTCAATTGGGTGGATTTTAAAGACCTTGAATTTATCATGTTTATATGCCTTATCTGTTCCACAAAAGAAAGTTTATAACATAGTTTAATAGAATTATTCAACTATATCAGAATATTTATGATAAAGTAAGGTTGCACAACGATTGTTTCCCATACCTTTCTACAAACTCCAGTTATTTTCCTGACCATACCTGTCAAACTTTCTGAAAGCTGAAATTTGGGTGAATGCATGTGGCTATTGCATGCAATAATCAGGATTCTTAAATACCTTACACAACATTTTGTTGCTCTACCCACATTTGCAACTCCATGTGCTCCCTCAGTACTCGCAATAACCCATCATAACAGATTGAATGCCAAAAACATTAACATTGCCCACTGCTGATAGTGATAGCCCAGTCGCAGCTCCTAGAAAACTGAACTGTAATATAACAGCTTATATTGTACCGTTTCTGTATAATTCAAAACTCTTAATGGTTTCAGGGTTCTGTCTAAGTTTAGCTTAATATGCTGATGATTAACTCTTAACGTTTGTATAACTATTCTTTAAATAATGTCTTCATTGTCATTTCAGAGAATATTATTTTAGCGAAGAAAATCTTCAACGAGATTTCTTTCTTCGACGTAAGATGCAGAAAGGTGGCTGGATCCCTGTCAGTTTGGTGGCCAGTTTTCACCGGGTTCAAGCTCTCACACAAAATGTTGCTCTGATTATTGAGGTATGTTAATGGTCGGCATTTATAATGTTGTTACTCATTCATTTCTTGGAGATATTAACTTAATCATTATCTATTTATGCGGAGGCATTTAGAGATGCAACCGTCCGTCCATTCATTCGTTAGGTACAAAAAGTTGAAACTCAAATATTTTTAAAGTCTATCAATGCATTGCTTTCAAATTCGGCACATCATAAAAACATAACATTGACAAAGCCATATAACACTATCCAACATTTCAACAGAATTATGGCCCCTGAATTGACTTGGACATTTTTTATGGACGAGGCTTCCGCTGGGGGCATATGCGTTTCCTGTGATGAGTCTTTTTGTATGCATATAGTGACAGGTTTCTTGCATTAGTTAATTTAAATTTTTTAAATATAACAATAATTCTGCCGACAACTTATGCATCTTTGACTCTTGCATGTTTGTATAACATCTCAGGCATGTGTAATTCTAATGAAAGCATACAACTGGAGTTAAACACTGACAATAAAACAGCTGTTATGCTAATAGAATGTAAGAGGGTCAGATAAACGTCTCGGCACTTTACACTGTAGAATATATTATGTCAAACCTCAGGAATGTTATCAATGCAATAAGCTTCATATTTTAATTGGAATAAAATTTTAATTTGAAACAAACTAGATGATCTTGACATTGACAGTGACGTTGGTGGTTTTTGGGGTTGAGGAATAAAAAAAATTGTATTTTCATAAAATTTAAGTAGAGCTCTATTTGCCATTGATTGTATCATTAAAATTTGACATTTGTGTATGAATTTGTGGTATTTTCAACTCATTTTCACAGGAGTAATGAAAACATGCCTAAGGCATGTATTTGTGGTATTTTACAAATTCTGGTAGGATGAAAATTAATATTAATTGATACAAATCTACAAGTTTGTAAAAATTGTTTTTCTTCACTTTATGTTTTCCCATTTCTCCATGTAAGCTAGCACGGTTGTCTTCTGATTATGCTTACTCGGAAATAAATCCGCGACATGTCTTAAAAAGAATTGAATATGATGAAATTTTATATTTGTGCCTTGTTGCTATTGCTAGTGACGGACGCTATGGTAGGGGAAAAATTCAGGTAAAAATGGTTGAACCCTACCGTTCATTTTAGCTTAATAAATCAAGCTATTGATGAACTTTAAAACATTATTTACCGTAATCATATTAAATGATTATTCTTGTGATAAAATTTGTTGTTTAATGTATAAAACTGGAAACTATTAACCAGTAGATTTGTTGATTGCATCTTGCCAAAACCTTTGCAAGCAGGATGTGGTTTGCATCTTTCTGGTTTTTGTCTGATATTTGAAACTGATGATGGTGATAAAATGCAACATGTGTCTGTATTGCAGTCCTGTCAAATGACAAGTGTGTAAAAACAGTTACAGTTTTACACGTGTAGTGCAGACCTAAGATACATACTGTAAATTCATTAAATTTAGATGAGACCAAAGTTTGTGGTTTTTGTAAAGAAGACCATTTCAATTGGGATGATAATTCGTGGATTTTGAATTTCAAATAATAAATGCAAGGGTCAAAGTTATTGTTTGATGGGATTAAATTTCATGGTTGAGGTGAACCACGAAATCCTAAGAAATTTTAACCCCCAAGAAAATTAAATATTTTACAGTATGAAGTTGGGTGACATTTTCACGTAAAGTGTTTGTCATTTGTGAGAGATGGTTGTTTAAAATGATGTTAAAATTTATAATTAACTTAAGCCTTCCATTAACAATGTATCATGGCTGTTTGTATGACAAGCAGGGAAAGTGAAAATAAAATTTCACATATAATTGTGGATACATTTTGCTTGCTAATTTGACAGAACTCTATTTAAGAATTTGTTTTTACAATGCTGGGTTTTGAATTTTTGTGCACACGTTGTTTCTTACTTGCATATTAATGTTCCTGGTACATTTTGCCTCCTATTATAACGTAATGTATGCTGTTATAACAAATGCCATAATTATTAGATAACTTTTATCCTCTTGCATCATTGGTAAGTCAAGTTCCCAGACTTGCAGGTAAATAGTATGCTGATGAACATGAACGGTAACTTTATATAGGGGTGTGAATTTTCCTCAATTACGGATTTTATCACTCCTGAAAAAGCAATGGCTTTGGACCAAAATAAAAGTTATAAAATGAAAATATCTCAAGAAAAGGCAAATTTATAGTAAATTCAATCAGTCTTGAAGGGTTTTATTTAATCAAAGCTGAGTTAAACGAAAACAGTTCGGCCAAAAAAGATATTCCTGATTTTATATTTGGTCCTGTTGTCATCCCTGTTTTATAACTGAGAATTCCACAATGTGTAATGAGAGGATCAAGATAAGCCATTAGTTCCTTTATTTGATATTGACACTCCTTTAACTCCACTTCAATGAGCAATGAATTACTTAAAATGTCTGTTCACTATTTCAATATAAAGCAACATTATGTTCAAATTGAACTGGATAACTTAATTGACATAATACGCCAGAGAAGAGATTGTTTGTTGAAGGTAGCTTTGCGAAGGTTTTCAAGTTAATTCATTGAACCATGTGATGATAATTTACCGTTAAAATTAATTAAAAGGGTATTGATTGACAACTGGCGTAAATTGAATTGACATTCAGAGTGTCTAGAAACCAGAAACTTATATCAGAAATTTGTTGTCATGTTGTCTTGTAGCCTTATTTAGGTGTTTTATCATTACAGTCTTGTGCTGAAAGTGAGAGTTTAGAATTGTCCGAGGACAGGACGAGAGTGCGGGGTAAGAATGACCCAGCTAAATGGCCGCTAGAAGATTCGGTACCAATGAGCCCGGCATCTCCTGGATCTACGACACTACACGCTGACGTACCAGAGTTTGTACCGGGTAGATTGCATGCTGATGTACCGGAATTTGTACCTGGGAAAATGTATCCTGTTGTTCAATCTGAAGGTAGTTTTACATGATTACAAATTAAATGCTCTTAAATACAGTAAGTGTTTACAGTGAATCAAGGGCTTAGTGCAAAACTATGGTGAATGCCTCCGTAAATTGATGTAGTTTCCAAAGTTTTGCACTGAGACCTTGGTATGTTTCATGCCAAGTTCAAAGTGTTAATATGTAATGATTAAGAAGTGCCAACAGTATGACATTTGAGTTAGAAATGTGGTATTATCACCGACTTGTTCATGTACTTAGTCTTATTGAGAGGACAAGGAGGTTAAAGAGGTTGAATTGGTGATTTTGATCTGGATATTTTGAGTTCACTTGCGGCCATAGCACTGTTGCCACATTAACTCCAACGTCTTGGTAATTGTTAGAATTTGGGTATGAGCAAACCATGAATTGGGTATTTTAGTTGATGATAAAGTTATGATTCGGGCCTTGAGTGATGGACATTTCTTGCATGTTTGTTTGACTATATATACTGAAGTCTGTATAATTGACATTACGCCAGAGCCGAGGTCGCTCCTCCTGATTGTTTGTCAAAGGTTGCTTGTCGAAGGTTTTCAAGTTAATCCTTTGGACAATGTGATTATAATTTACAATTAAAATTGATTAAAAGGGTATTGATTGACAACTGGCGTATTGTCAATTGTGTTGAAATCTCATGTTTACAGATGGACAACAAGCATCAGGCCAGGATGAGAAACGTGGAGATGATGTGTATGCTCCTATCTTATCATCCAGTGCACCAGAGCTACAGGGAGAATGGATGGAAGTGAAGAAACGAGCAAAGGAAAAGAAGAAAAGTAAAAAGGTAAAATACATGCAGGAGTGAGGGACAGCTCAGGGCTTTTTTGCCAAAATTGTGAAGAGGCCCTAGCCTGTAAGATTTGTGAAACTTAAAGCGCAATTTGTCTTTAAATTGTGAAATTCAAGCGTTGTTTTGCTTTTTAATTGCAATTTTGGCTTCTGTTTGGATTATACCTACCTACCTGTTGTGTACCTGTTGTCTTATGTGATATATGATGTTCCTAGAAATTAAGACAAAACATTAGAAGGGAGATAACTAGCTTAACAGTTTAAGAATAGAAATCCCTATTTGTTTCGGTATGGTAATAATATATACAAAACTTACATTGACTGGTCATGTATGATATTTACAGGATGCTAAAGCTCAGTCAGGAGAGGAGCAAGAGGAACTGGATTTTATGTTTGATGAGGAAATTGAACAACTGGAAGGTGTTGGTCGTAGAAATAACTTCACAGACTGGTAGGTGATACTTGGTGTACAAAAAAACTTTGTGTGTATTTAGTGTGGAATTTTTGTGATACTAGTATAAAGTTATAATCCTTCTTTGAAAAATACTATCTTGCTTAATTGATGGCATTTAATGAATAGTGTACAGATCTTTCGAGTATACAGATATCTGACCTTTAATTGCTGTATGACCGGTGGTTAGTGTGCTAGATTTTTGTGCCCCCTCACTTATTTATAAGTAATCAATTGCCTGTCACAGAATTTTAATAAACAATGTTGATTTTTTCACTTGTAGAAAGTTGCGAGTTCTTTGTGGATGGGTAAATTAGTACTTGTTTTGAAATAGTCCAGTATAACAGAATAATTAAATTGGCTGCTATGTGTACATTTGTAACCGAGAAATGGCATTAAACCCAAATTAAAATTCTTGTATGTATATTTAGGTCTGATGATGATGATGATGACTACGAGATTCCAGACAGTGAAATCAACAAGATTCTCATAGTTACACAAACACCCCCAGCATTCCGTAAACACCCAGGTGGTGATCGTACCGGGGCTCACACGCCGAGGTCCAAGATCACCGTCGAGATGACGAAATGTATCAATGATGGATTATACTACTATGAACAGGACCTGTGGGATGACAGTGATTTGATGGTGGGTATCACTACGCCTATAACAGGAAACATGACTCAGGTGTGTCTGTCTAGCTAGGTTTTATCTTGTACCCCTCCATATAGAGGTGATGGCATCTTGTGATAGCTGCTAAGTGCTTGTAGTGGATTTAATCATCAGCCTAGTTGCAGTGTGCAGTGTGGTATTATATATATAACAAATTAGCCCGGTTCTCATGCCTTCTGTTTGCATTGTGATTTGACAATTTATTTCAGGGGTGGTATTGCTTGGCCAGTTTGACACGACTCTAACCTATTGATTAGCATAATTTAACAGTCGTTATATTGCCTACGTTTACAACACCGATTGTATGTTTTTATAATCGGGGAATATCACGAAGACGCTCGAGATGCAATACAAACACAAATTTGAAATACCAATATTGCATGATTTGCTTGCGGAAATTGATATATTCAAGCAAGAACCTTGTAATATATTCTTGCATAAAGGTCAGGCTCAGGTCAAAATAGCCAAGCTATAATCACAAGGCATCTTATTGGAAAACTTAGAAGAAGCTTCTTGTAAACATAAAAAATTATTCAGTATGTCAGCTAAACAAGACAATCAACTTATTGATTTTTGTGCATTAGTTTAAATCATTGAGTGAAGAGCTACATTTATCACAAGTTTATCTTCATAAAATTGAAAATATGTGCAACTCAAATTTTCATCATAAGTACAAACATTTAAGAATCCCGCTAAGATGCTTTGTGAATACCACCCCAGGGTAATATTTAAATTTTGTTTGTGTTTTAATAATTATGAAGTTTTAACCAAAAAGTAAGAGATGTGCTATAAGCACTAAAAACCTAAATGATCCTTAAAGCAGGACTTTCCTGCAGAAAGTGATAATTAGTATCACTTGCTTGTGGAAATTGATATCAGCTTAATTTTCTTGTGGAAATGTATAAATTTCGGAAGCTGGTAATATATTCATAGATAAAGGCTGAGGACTAGGTTAATACCTTTGTACAATATATAATCATATATGTTGTATTATATTATTGCATGCAGGGATCTTTCACCTTTCTTTTACAATCATTTTACTCCATTTCCATTGGTGCTCTGTACTGTTTTACATCATTCCAAACAAATCTTATTAATTTGTCCATTATGTCCAAACTGGTTGTTCTTTTCTCCTATAGCTACTAAAATGGATGGTCCCCTCCTCATATGATGTGTATTGTTTATTTACTATACTCCACTCCTTGTATCATTAATATTTTCTTCTTTCCAAAATTTGGTCATTTTGACACTGAAATTCAAACAGTTTTGGATTGTTCATATTTTCCAAAATTGAGAAAAAAACACCCTGGCTTGACAATTTTGTTTGCATAGTAATAGGTTTTAAATTTATAGCAAAAAATCATAGGTTTGTTAAATATCGGTGTTGAATATTAACATCTGTCATATAAAGTCTTGTTATAGACACATCTGTTTGTTTTCCGTCGTATTTTGTTTTACTGTTCATAAATATTGCATCACTTGCAAGGTTGTTTGTTAGTTTAAGTTATATTGCTTCATGTTAGATATTATTCTTGTTGCACTTAATGTTTGAAATGAAGAGCAGTAATCAGAAAATTGGTATATATTGGCTTTATGATATTTTCTTCATGCTGGTCCCAAACTTCCGAAACACCTGAACTAGTTTTTCATCTCAAATTGAGATTAAAATTTGCTCAGGCCCCGATCTCTCAAATATTGTCCATAACATACTGGAATAAAAAAATGGGTGCTACAAAACTGAAACATTATTTTGTCTTCATTACTACAGTAGAATTTCAAAAGCTCAAACTTAAGATTTATCTCAAATTCAGACTATGACTATTTATGCTGAGATTTCTATTGGAGATGCTTCAGGAGATAGGGGCCATATTAGAAATAATCTCAAGTGTAAACTCAAGCATGATTAACAGTAATTTACTAACAAAATACCAAATTGTAGATACTGTAAAATCATTTAATTTCTTGGGACGAAATTTCGTGGTTTTGGTTAAAAAGACAATTTCGTGGATTCTGCATTTCAGGTAATAAAACAAGGGTCAAAATTTATGTTTGTTGGGATTAAAGTTTGTGCTTTAGCTGAACCACAAAATCCACGAAATTTAATCCCCCACGAAAATTAATGATTTTACAGTAATTACAATTAGAATTCTACATATTAGTTCATGTTAAATTTGTATGTTGTGTTGTATGTTAATTATGTTATAATGGACTTGAACTTTTCCTAAAATACTGTCATGAACTATGACACCAATTTTCATCTGCATAAAAGAATTCATGGGTTCCTTCAACATCCTTGTAGAAGGATAAGTTAGTACTTGTTAGAATACAGTCCAGGAAAACTTGTTAGGTGAATTGTCTGAGCCCAAATTGTCTGTCGTATAATACTGAATAATTGTTGAGATTCAACAGTAAACCTGCATAAATTTAACTGAAATACCTAATTATTCTGCTTGTATATAAAAAATAGTCTTCACTTCCTGATTGGTAGCGTAGTTATATAGCTAGTATATTGATCAGATACAATTATAAAGTAATTATCTGTCTGTCCAGGCTCCCATGGTAACCATTGTCTAGCATTCTCTAACATTTCCTGGTACTAACAAAAGCCTGCAAGCTCCATATTTTATTACAAGGAAAAATATGGGGCAATAGATCAGTTTTAATGGTCTTAAGTAGATATTGAGCGTAAGTTCATCTTACATAACAGGGAGCTAGTCACATGATGGATACTGCTTACATAAAAATATCTGGAAGCGTTTTTCTCAGAAAATGTTTTAATGGCTTTTATGATAAATGTTTGTGTAATTATCACATTATTTATGATGATTTCCCGATGAAAAATTGTATTTTTTAGAATTAATTGTGTATGTTATTGTAGAATTATGTCTTTCACATTTTGTTCTGAGACATATGGATTTTGTGCTGGATGTCTGTCTGCTTTAATGGATGTCACAATGCCTGCGCTGGTCAGATTTCAATGAAACTTCATGAATAGTTGGCATATTATCAAGAATTTTAGGTCAGATACATATTGCCAGAGTTGTGGCCTTTTAAGGGAGACATACATGTTTGTGTCAAAAACCATTCAGCATTCTATTAAACTTTACATACCTTAAAGTGATGGATACTAATTGTTAGCATGTAAGTTCAAGAATTTTAGTAAATAGCACAATCTTTTCTGATCATCAATTTGTTGATTTCAATTTTAAAAAGCAATTGGTAAGAAAACATATTTAACTTGCATGGATGGGAAGGACTTTTTATTTTCTTTGAATCTTTTCTTATATCGAAGTTTATTTCTTGCAGTCTGATTTTGAGAAGTTTAAAACAGTGAATGTGATATCAAAGGAAATATTTGAGCAAATCGTGCCTCAAGAGAAAGTTGAAAACCAAGAAGTACCTCCACCACCTCCTACTGCAGTCTCACCTTCAGGTAATCTAGGTCAAGGTCATTTGTCAAGGTCATTTGTCAGGGTCATTAGCCAAGGTCATTTGTCAGGGGCATTTGTTAAGGTTGTAAATATTTGGAATGTTTCTTGTTGAGAATGCATTATGTATTGTAGAAAGGATACTAAATATTTGTAAGTTATTACAGTTTCACTTGTACACCTGCCACAGGACTTGACACTAACACTGGGCCGCGGGGAAAACCAAGAAGGACCTTTGAAAGTCTTGAAGTACCAGTAGCTGTCACTAATGTTACACTTCTTTTCTGTCCGACCAGTGACCTAAATAGTTAATGTCTGACCCTGTCTGAAGAATTCAGTGTCAGTATTATCTTGAATATTTTCTACACGTGAATGCAAGTTTCTTTGGCTACATTATAATCATTGCACCCTTTCCTGTACATATCATAGCTCTTTAATTTGTTTGTACAGAAACAGTGAAGGTGCCAAGTCCAAGGACGACACAGATAGATGAGGTCGCTAAATCACTGCCAACATATGTACCTAACACACCTGGTAGACGAGATATGGCTAGTAGAACGCCTCGTCAGAGAACAGACTCGGAACGTGTTAGATTTTATCCTGTCACGAAAGATGCAACCAAACCTCCAGATCCACAGGTTAGTTTAAGTCTACCAAGTAGGGTGGGGACTATATAAGGGTTCCCGTTGGTCAGGGAAAAGTCAACGAAAAACGACTTTCAAAATCAGAGAATTTTAGAATTGATCCCGACAAGTTTAGAAATTTAGCAAAAGTCAGGAAAAGTTTAAGTGAAAGGCGTTCAATGCAGTTTTCTGTATAAGAGATTGGGAAAACCATTCTCAATAATAGAATTTGGTCTATCTTTGTTTTATGAGCAAAGTTCCATGTTAGAAACAGAAAAAATACCAAAATTATGCATCATAGGTCACCAAACTTGTTGATGAGCTGCCTGTCAATAAAAATAGCGTTTTACTCAAAATTTGCATGTTTGAGGGCAGATAACTCATAAATAAATAATTGTACAGGAGTTTTAAGTAAGAATATTTATTGGAACTGTGTATAATGTTTTATCTATCCCAATGATTCAGACACCAAGAAAGCGTAAAACACGACACAGTGAGAATCCACCTGTAGAAGGTCATGTAGGATGGGTGATGGATTATAAAGAACATCAACCACCGAGATCTAGAAATAACTCTTCATCTTACAGGTTTATAGACATGCTAGCTTCTTAATCACATAGATTTATAATAATTATGTCTCCCAGGTATAATGTAGGAGACAGGTTGATTTTATTCTGGGAGTCTGTCTGTTTGGATAAACATTGTCTGTTTAGATAAACGCCACAGAGCTTGTCCGCAGTAGTTCTCCTGAAATTTTGCATGGATTTCAATGAAACTTCATATCACATGAATACTTGGTACCTGCAAGTCTAGTTGTGCATACCTCAGGAATAATAGGTCGGGTAAACATTGCCAGAGTTATTACCCTTTGTGATAGACATACGTTTTTGTCTAAAAACCTGTCTAGTATTACATACTAGAGGAATTGAGTTTTGTTATTCAATTTCATCATTCAGCTTATTGCTCTTTAATTAGCCTGTGATGTAGATTCACTAGGTTAGTGTGCTTGACATAAGCACCAAGGTTGAGCATATTTTTTCAACCGTGCTGATGGCTGTCTTTTTGCCTCTCATTCCTTAGTGTGCCCCCCTCCCTTATAAGTGTTAAGCATTTGTGCTGTCAGTCCGTACGTGATGCAAATCGTTGTGTTGAACTGCTCACAAACCGTAGGGCAGATTTTCCTCGAACTTTCACAGATTAACAACCTTGATGTGAAGTTCACTTTAAAGGAAGAAATTTTTGCAGTGACAATTTTTACAAGAGTTATGGCCCTTTGTTACTTTAACTATTTTCATAAATGATTGTACCTGTGTCGATGGACACATTTCTAGTGTATAAATGTATTTGATTGTTTGTTTAATGCATGTATGATATTGTATATTTGCAGTGAGTGTGATGTAGCTATGTCATCAAGTTATGGATCCTACGGTAGCTACAGTAGCACACCACATGCATTTGCTAACTTTCAACATCCCTCACATGAACTGCTCAGTGAGAATGGTTTCGTCTGGCATGTATATCATAAATACCATGCTAAATGTCTCAAAGGTAGGATAACTAATGTTTGATATTTGTCCCAGACTGCATCAGGGGCCTTATTCACCAATGTTGTAAGTCTTAAACATAGACTTAGGCTTTACATTGTCAAATGTTCTATTCGCTCTCATGTTGTTATAAATGTACCGATTTTTATATAAATTGGTATACATGTTCAGTGGGTAACAACAAATAGTCAGATAAAATTTTACACAGTTAAATCTAATTTCGAAGAAATGCCAGTGATTATGAAAAATGACATTTTTAAGTCCAAGTCTGACTTTTAGACTTACAATGTTGGTGAATAAGGTCCCAGGTGTTTGACTGAGTTTTATGTTAGAGTAACTAGATTCTGTTACAGAGTTTGTCAATTCTCAGGCTATATTTTTCTGATTGTATTGTGTTAAAGCTGTTATAGTCAATTTTATAAGTCCTTTACTTGGGTCTACAATATATGTAGCAGTGTCTGTGGTCCAGTGGTTAGTGTGCTGGATTTTCAAATCAGCTTTAATTATGGGCTTGTAGTTGGTCATATAGCCTTCCATGGATTTTTGACAATATTGTCAAGTTGCTGGTTCTTATGGAAAACTTTAGGATACTTTAGGAAAACTGGTTAGAAACACCAGCTACCATATATCACAGAAAAAGGGTTGAGAAATGGGGTTAAACCCAAGTTAACAAATGATTAACACTGTCTGCAATATACTGTCATATGATGAAACTAGGTTCGACATAGACACAACCAACCAGAGTAGGTGATTGTCTGAAATCTTGGTGGTTACACGGAGATCTGTGTGATCATCGTAAGGCCGGACATATACACATGACACGCCCACTTTCTCGTGCTAGGGGTCGGGATGTAGGACTCACTTGGAGACTGTAGATAATGTCTTTAAGTGATTCAGGGCTGTGTCATACAGAAACATGTGTAATTGCTTGTTTCACGGGTAGGGTAGGGTGCATTTAGGACGGGGATATATTTGTGTCGCTGATGTCACATTTAGTAATCTGATGACAGTATTTGTATATACAGTTAATTCAATTAGTTATGTTAGATAAAAAAAACCCAGTTGTAATGGGGAATCCAGCCTCTTTACATAAGTCTATCAGTCTGTAGATGCATACTTTGCCAAGTTTTCCTTAAAAAAACCCTCAACATATAGACGTGCTTGAAGGAAAGAATTTGTACTGCAATGATTTTTGCCAGAATTATTGCCCTTGGCAGGCATATTTGTCTGTCAGATGGCAAATTCTCTAGTTAATATTGTAACAGCTAAATGCAGAAAAGATTTGTTGCATTTATTAATCTTGGAAAAAAGAAGGAGATAAAAGATTGAAGAAAATGGAAAATGAAATTACATGTTTGATTTGTATTTGACAGAGCGTAAGAAGGCAGGAGTGGGTCTATCACCGGAGATGAATACATTGTTCAGATTCTGGTCATTTTTCCTACGACAACATTTTAATAAAAAGATGTACACAGAATTTAAAACGCTGGCTGTAGAAGATTCAATGGAAGGCCATAGGTATGTTGTACTACTATATAATTCACCTTCTTCTCGATAGCATTCCCTTCAAGTGCAGGAGGTCCTGGGTTCGATCCCAGACTGCTTCATACCATAGGCGACCTTAATGTGGTACCAGAAATTTCCTTGCTTGACACTCGGCATATAAGTGAAACAGGCTTCTCTTCTCTCATACCCTCGTGGCAATGGATAACATCAGAAATGAGGTGTCGAGAGTGATGAATATAAGTTGGAAAAACTATTTTCACAATCGACCTTAAACGAATTAGTAAAAAATAATAAAGATTACTACAATAAACTTGTATAATATTTACATCTGTTTAGGTGCCTTGATATTGAAGAATGGTCTTGGTTCGTTTCCCTTGCTTGAAGCTCAGAAAAGTTGGCTCAAGATGACTGCTAATTTTTCGTGTTAGAATACTGTGACTGGGTAGTCTCATTAGAAAAAATGATGAAACACTGCATTAAATCAAATATACAAGATCTTGTAGGTTGTGATGTATGTTAGTTAGTAACATCTTGCGAGATCTTCCCATGAACAGCTGACTTGAGGGAATTCTAAATGAACACAACAGATGTTTGGCAGTGTGATAGTTGGTGACATATTTATGACCGGTGCATGTAGTTCATTGTAAAATGTGTAATAATTTATGACACACTAGCTGAGCCTATTTAACGGACATGTATGATACTCAGAAAAATAAGCTTATTTTGTGTAGTTGTCTAACTTTATATGTTTGATATTAAATTCCTTTAGGGTTTTTATAGCCTGCAAGATGGGTGTGTTTTAATGACAAATTTACTGGCTACCATTATTAAAACAGTTAGACTAAATCATTAATCTCTTTGTCATGTAGATATATTGTTCTTATGCTGTATGTCTGTCAGTGCTCTCAAAGTTTTTCCAACCTAGTTAACATCAACTTTTAGTCAGATTTCAATAAAACTTCTCTTTTAAATACCCATAGAATGCTGGTACCAAGCTTTGTAAGGAATTGTATGTCTGATGAGTATTGCTAGAGTTATTGCCCTTCATTTGAGACTTACATTTCTATGTCATAAACCCTTCTATTATAAAATACTACCCTATGACTTTTATAACTCACATATATACTATGTTTGTTCTACGTTTTTAGCTCTACTTTTGGAAGGGTTTTTGTGGGCCTGCGTTGATTAAGTTAATCGTCAGTGTCAATTTCTCAAAAACAATGACAGGTATCCACTTGAAACTTAGCATAGATTTTCACCATAACAAGAGGAGTCCATAATGACAAGCCAGTTACCGGTCCTTATTGAGTTATATGCACTTACTACTAACAAAAACGAGACATTGGAGTATCCAGAACTCATAGGCAGTGCTCCTGTTCGACAACCACTATTATGAACATTTAAAACTAAATGATATTGACCAGATAATATTTATTGTTTTAGATACGGTGTGGAGTGCCTGTTTCGGTTCTTTAGTTACGGTCTAGAGAAGAGATTCCGGGCTGATTTATACAAGGACTTCCAGGAGGAAGTGATGAGAGACTATGAAAATGGTAAAATAACACATTTATGTGAATACTATTGTGTACCCAGTATAACAAGAAAAGCTGGGAAATTTGATCCAACCCATTTAGGTGGAAAGTCAAGTGTGCATGATTTGTCAATGTTATTTAGGCATATAATTGACCGTATGTGTTTTTTTAAGTAACCAATTTTGCAACAATCAACTAAATCGGTCAATGTATGTAATATCATATTATCCTCAGTGCACTAAAGTGCTAGTCCATTCAAGTAAACCTGTCTTCATGTGCCTTCCTAGTCTAGTAAAGGTTCACAATATGCTTGCATTTCATCTAATAAAATTTTATAATCAAATATGTTTTACTCAAATATTTATGTAGTGGTGTTCTAGTGGTCATTTTGCTAGATAAGTAATCTAGCTGTCTGTATTTGTTTCCCAGTTACAGCAGGTCATACTCTTTCCTGAAAGCTTGACAACATTATTCATTCCCCCACCATGCAGGGAAGTAGTCGTTTCCTTGTGGAAGGATAAGTGAATATTGGTCAGAAACAGTTCAGAAAAACTGGATCGATAACAACGAAATGTTCTGGTGAGAACATTACAGTGTAGTAGCTTACCCTAACCCATTTGACGAGGGATGATCAATATGTCTGATCAACATGTTCTTATATTTTACAGGTCAATTATATGGCTTGGAGAAGTTTTGGGCTTTTCTAAAGTATTCTCGTAAACATTGTGACACAGATCCTAAACTGAAACAGTGGCTTAGTAAATTTAAACGGTTGGAAGACTTCCGTGTAGATGTAAGTATTACAACAAATTTCTAGAACTTTCCAGGTCCTATAAATGTTTCCATGTCCCATGAATGTAAAGCTTTTTTCTTGCTGAACACAATTTGAACATGGCACTAGATTTGGGTGTAACAATTAATCTTTTTATGGCCCGGCATCTACTAATACAGAGGTATAAAGCGAAGTACCTGTCCGTTTGTCCGTTACAAAATGTTGAAACTCGAATGTTTTTGAAGTCCATCAGACAATGCATTGCTTTTAAACTTGGCATACTTATTTACAATCATAAACACATTACATTGTTAAAGCCATGTAACACTATCAAACATTTAAAAGATATAGGTCTCTGAATGATTTAGCTAATATTTGTTATGGACCAAGCTTTCACCGGGGCATAAGCGTTTACTGAACACAGTCTTGTTGTTTGTTTATATGGTTTATATGTAATGTTTTATGTCTGATTTTGCAGTCTGTTGAAGAGGACACACATTTTGTGCATCACTCGAGCCTATCAACTACTGGCCATAAAGTACGACATAGCTCAGGGCAGAGCGCTGGCCAATCAAAATCCTCTCATTCTAAGTCGAACCAATCACATGGTCGAGGTAACCAATCACAACAGGCCTCACATAGCAAAAACACTTCTAGCCAATCGCAGCAAAGTTCACATGGTAAAGACAGTAAAACTAGCCAATCATCTGCTAGTAATAAAAGTGGTGATAGTAAAACTGGCCAATCACAGCAGTCGTCTAGAAGGAGAACTAATTCTTCCAGCCAGTCACATAATAAAGGAGCATCAAGTACCATAAAGGAGACAAAAGGAGCAGAAAAGTCCTCAAAAGATTCAGCATCCGGCAACAGTGAAAAAGCTTCAGATATCCAGTCTAAAAAGTCAGAGTCTAGCAAAACACCCGCTGATAAAAAACCAGAGTCGTCAAGCAAAACAGCAGCTGAAAAGAAGCCAGAATCGTCGAGTAAAACACCCGCTGACAAGAAAACCGAGTCTTCTGGCAAAGCACCTGTTGATAAAAAGGAAAAGAAATGAATGTTCAACCCTGTAGGTTGAAATTTGGATTGAAAAATGATTATAAGAATGATTATAAAGAATCATTGTGTGTTTTATTTGGCTGTTTGTTCTGTAATCAAGGAAACATGTTGCATTTTGGACACACTATAGATAAGCGCCTGTGATAGCTTACTTTGCATGCGTGCCAGTCCGACACTAACACTTGAATACGGTGGACTTATTTCTCATCTCTATCAAGTCTCAATGATTACAATTTTCGGCTTACGGCTACCGGTGGTGTATTTAGGAAAATTCTAAATTCTTGTATAGGGAGTTATTGGGAATGAATTTATGAATTTAGTCTTGGTACGACTTGATGACTAATTGACAATATACTGTTTGTCGTTGGTTTCTTTTGTTGCATTGTGTTCAAAGTATTGTATTTCATGGGAATCATTGTTAAGTCAATTTGATGTCTCATTACACTCGTTGTTTGCTGGTATTACTTTATGTTAAAGTCATGCATTTGGTATCATTAGATTTGTCATGTACTTGCATAGTATTCTGCTTGGCACAAGTTTGGAAATATTTCTGAAAAATTATTTCAAATATTTTCTTTGATTGGTTGGAAGGATTTTGATGCTCAATGCTTGTATGTGCTACAATATTTATTTTGTTGTCATTCATAAAAACCTTAATCTTTCCCGGAGTAATTAGTTATATATTATATTATTTCCCGTATGATATAATTGGCCGGAAGTTGAATGACGTTACCTGCGTATTTGATATACTTGTTTGGGGAATGTGAAGAATTTGATGTTATGTTTGCGTTCAATAAGATCGTTATGTACTGGTAGTGGAGCACTTAGATTATCAAAGACATCTTTTGAGTGGGCGTAGGCTGATATGCTTGTTAAATCATTGAAGGAACTTTACATGCCTAACTAAGTTTTGGAAATCTTTCTCCATTAGATTTATTTTCGGTAATAAATAGATTTGAACAAGAGCTTTGCCAAGAGTGGAAAAATAAATGTAGAAACAGGAACTAAAATACATTATTTCTAGATGTCATTCATAACTAAATGTAGGAATAGCAACTGAAATATAGACATTATTTCTAGATGCCATTCATAACTAAATATAGGAATAGCAACTGAAACATAGACACTTACATAAACACGTTATTGCTTGATTTCATTTATAACTTTTGACATAAAATCATTCCGATAATTATTCACAGGAGTCAAACTTACTAACTTCTGTTTTCTGTTGATGATAGATCCAAAACTTCATCATTTTGTCAGCATCGTTACTTGCAGTATTTCTCTTTTTATGTTTTGATTAATTGGAATATCCTGCTGTTGTGATACCATCGTTGTACTAGGACATCAACAACTTGTTCCATATTTATTGTGTGCAAAATTCTACATATGTCTGAACGTGTAGTTTATGTCATAATGTTTTCGGTTTTTATAGCTGCCAAGTTTTGTCTGAATGTGGAATTTTAATGTGACGAAAAAAAAATGATTCTGCTACATTGACCTGTGATTTGTACAGTGGTCCGATAGTCATTATTTCTCCAGTAGTTGTTATATTTGTCAGACTCACCTGAGTGTGCTAAAGCTGTTTTCGTTGTTTTTCCGCCTAGAGCTTCATGTCAGCATTCTTGATGCTAGATGCGAGAATGGTGGCTGTGCATTTTCCCGCTCTCAGAGTTTGTAGGTCATAGATGAAATCCTCCGCCAGTGTGTGTGCATGTGTACATATTGACATATCAAAATGATATAAAAACATTGAAAAAAAATATGGAAAAATGGCCAAAAAATTCTAAAAAAAAATTGGGAGTGTATACATTATGTACGTGAAGAGGACATTATGTAAATCTACCTATATTATATGGTAGTACTGTGTTTTCTTATTCCTATATATACAGGATGTATGCATGTCTAGTTTCTTCCATTTCAAGTGTAGCTATCTGTGTCTGATCTGTGTGTATTACAAGGTCTCGATTTCTTAACTTTTATACTATATGTACATTGACTTTGTTAGTTTGTGATGAATATATGAAAGGTGGGTGGGGTATGGTATAAGTCTGACGCCCTGCCGTATTACAGTAGAGCTTTGATGCCTCAGGCAGATTTGACTCAAAACCTGAAGGAGTTCCATTGGTCTCGGCAAAATAATGTTTTACTATACAGTAGATGGTGATGACTTAAACTATTGTCTGGTCCGAAGGCCGTTAAAGCCTATCAAAGTTCTTCTATATAATGGTAGGGGAGATATTAAAGCCCAATGGCTTATCAGTAGAAAACTGAAAAGTGAACTGCAATTATAGTTGTTACACTAAGTAAATAACCAGTTGAAAGACTAACTTGTTGATAATTTTTGTCTGTTAACAAGACATTTTAAGGGTGCAGGCAAATATATTAAAATGCCAATAAATTGTTCCTTGTTTATACATTGTTATTTTTTTAATTAGCTTTAAAACGTCATTTTGATGAAAATATTATGTATTCTATAATTCGCAGAAAAATTCAAAATGATGACATTGTTATTAATGTAGTTTTCAGGGAAAAGCTACAAATGATTGATATGTGAGACATTAGTTTTTTAATGATGCGAAATGGGATGATATATTTGATTAGCTTCTCCTCGTTTAAGAGACTAGTTGAACTAAGTATTCCTCGCATGGAAGAATAACCCTGATATTTTATAGGATTATTTTTGTTGATGAAACTTGTCTTCAATTTGTTGAGTTTATCACTTTTGTTTTATTTTGGTCTCATTTTCGAGGTTCATGACTTTTGTTAATTATTACACATATATATAATATTTGTGACATGAGTGATTAGGTTGTATGCAATTTAGAAATTGAGATTTTTGCAGTCAAGTGTGGAAGTATGCGGGTGATTGAAGCATGAGTGCAAAACGAGAAAGTATATTTTATTTTGTTTTAAAGAAATTATGCGGCCAATATTAGACCACCTCCGAAATCTTCAGTTTTAAGGTGATTGAAATATCTTAAATTGTTACTTTTAATGTAGATCCATTTATATGAGAATCTTAATAGTGATCTTTTATACTTGTTTCTGGTAAATGAAGCTCAATGCAACATATTTTTCGGGTATTGACTTCCGAAGAAAAATTGGTAACGGGGAAACACTATTGATGTTTGAATAGTACAGAGATAGTGATGAGATCGTAACCTTTATGCATGAATATATTACATGGTTCTTGCGATGAATGTATCAACAACCAAGCAAATCATACAATTTTGACCCTTACGATTTGTGTTTACATTAATTCCCAAGCGTCTTCATGATATTATGGGGATATAAATATAGACATGAGATATGCCCTGCGTTCAAGGTAGAGTCACAGTATGAAATGTTTGTGACATTTTTGTAATGTTTGCGTTATGTTTCGTACCTGTTATAAAATGTTAAGAAAACATTACGAAAACAACTTTACGAACAATCCATAACATGATTCTACCTTGAACAGAGGGATTGGTTGTTAAATTATGCACTTAACAGGTTGGGGGTCAGCTTAAAATCTCTGTACTGTAGCTTATAAAACTGACCAGATTTACCAAGACCCAATGTGACTTACCTGATACTGCACTTATTATTATATCTGTTAAGACTTTTGTTATGTATATAGATTCCTCCTCAGTTGGTTCTGAACCACGTTGTTAAGTATTTTGAATGTATTAGTTTTTTTTAACTCTAGAACTTATCACTTATTACTCACATGTTACTTTAATGGTGTATCTAGAGTCTTAGATGACCATGTGCCATGGAATAGGATGTGTACAGTGTACACCGTGTAACCAGGCCCTAATTTCCTGAAACATCTCAAATTTAGCTTTATCTTATCTCAAGTATTGCAATGTGTTGTTTCGATAATTTCCAAGGGAGGATGGATTGAAAATTAGCACAAAAAACAGCAAACCTTATTGTTTGTGTACTTCAGTAAAGTTTAATGATTTCTAACTTCAGATATATTTTAGAATCAGACACTGATTTGGGCAAAATCTCAATTTGAGATGAGATTTCTGCTTGAGATGCTTCGGGAGATCGGGGCTTGACTAGTTTGTTGGTTGAATGAGAAGTTCATATTTAAGTCAGCCTTGTGCATAATTTCTGATATCACTACAGCTAGTCAGTATAGAAACTTATATCTAGCTATTATAATTAGTTCATCACAATGACTTGTGTATTCATACTGTCTTCATAATTTGTGTAGTAAAAGTACCTTAATTGTGTGAGGTTTGACATAGAAGTTATTTGCAGATATATAAAGAATACAGTAAGCAAGGTTTCTCAGTAGTTGTGTATAGGCAAAGCTGAGGTCTTAAAGTTTCGATAGTCAAGTGGTTTGAAATTCAGACATTGTTTCTCTGCAATTTATTAAAAAATGATGTAAATTATTTTGAGCTATTTGTAATAGCACCCAATAATCACCTTTGTAAAATATTCTTGTACTTGAAATTATATCTTTTGCACCAAAAATCCTTATATATCTTTTTGTGTAGTTCATACCTTTAAGAATCTATATATCTTATCTTATAGTACACATATTTATCTATGGGTAAATAGTTTCCCTACACTAAACAGCATCCTGTGATTGATTAATAAATGTTATAATGGTAGATAACATGGTAGTAGTCCCGATACACCGCTTCTCAATTACGTCCGAGTGTAACTTCGGTTTTCAGTTCTGTCCGTGTGTTATATCAGGTCTTCAGGTCCATCAGAGTCGTATGAAACCAGTACAATTTTCTGACAGAACGGAGACGTCGCAGTATCGGGATTACTTCTGTGGATAATTCTACTTCTTTTCAGTCTGATTGATTTGAATATTCATCATTATTGATATTAAATTATTGTAAATCGTGACGGCATATCGTATCATAATTCATTGTCTTTTAGTTTCTTTTCATCGACACCTATCTTGGTGTTCGCATATGTATCTGCTGGATAATGGCGCATCTTGCTCAAACGTAACATTTTAATAATGTTGCAAACTATATTAAACTTCTAATAATATTTTGCCTGTGTTACCAAGTATTTTAAAAACTTAGATTCCAAGAATTTTCTTTGGAATATGATATTTTAATATGGTATGTTTCATTGGCACATGAATAGTTGAAATACTGTGGTCAATTTAAGTGTGATAAAATGAATTTGCTTTAAGACATTCATCGTAGAATTTCCATGTATGGAATTAGTTAGTATCAAACCGTATTTCTCTTGTTTAAACATGTTGTCTTTGACTCGGGTTCTTTTGTTTTATATTTTATGGTACAAGGGATATAACTCTTGTATATATATATTTCAATAATTCATTCCTCATGAAAAATTCAGATTGTTCTCACCTGTAATTATTGTATATTTCTTAGAATTGCATCATATCGTCATAGCGTACATGTATAATGCATCAAATTGTTGCGTACATGTAGACTTCTTATTTCTTTGTCATCATTATTAATCATTGTTTTCATTTTAATATTATATACTTTTTGTTTAGTTTGATTTTAGTGTGAGCAAGATTTGTCTATTTTGTTATAACGTTTGTATTACCGATCTGATGTCATGATTATATCCGAGGAATCTTGGGTGTTATTCTGGCTCAATCCTCATCTAACCAATGAATTAAGAGAGGTTGATTTATTTTTAAAACATTTTGAATAATGTTAGAATAATGTATTTGAATTTAACGTTTAAACAGTTCCTGGGCATAAGGCATTAATTCTCAGTGTTGAAAGTTTGTCAACTTAAGTTAATACTTTGTGAAAATTCACCAAATAACTTAAAAAAAAATTCAGAAATGTCATTTTTTCTAGTGCAACAATTCTTGACATTTGTTGGTCCCCTTGGTACAGGTGACTAATAAGACATTTGTAAAGGGAAATGGTTAATGGTCATTCAAACTCCCTGCAGTATTTTATGACCTTAACTGGAAATGTCTCTCTTTGTTTTTATAACTGATAATAAATGATACTATGATTTAAATACCAATTCTATATTTTAGGATGTTTATACTTTTTTGAGTGCATTGTTTTTTTGTGGTGTTATTTTTACATGTCTGTCATTTGTTACAATTTGTCTCTCATAATATTGATACTATACCCCTCTGTTTGTCACAGTCATTCGTGCAATTCTATCGTAGACAAACTTAATCTGGTTGGCTTAAATATTGAAACTTGTACGCTATTTATGCAAACACTAAATATCCACTGCTTTTAATGCTTGTTTCATTGTGTATTTTTAAAACATAGTATTCCCACATGTCACATCATTTTGTTATGAACTTGTTCAGCGTACAGGTGACTGTATCATTGATATAGAGACTAAAATGAAAAAAAAATGTTTTGTAAAATTTTTATTTTTATTTAAAAATTGAAATTTTACAACAATAAAAAATTTTTCATTTTTTTTTATCAATGATACAGTAAGCTGTGTTTCTGCGTGCAAGGTATACAATGTTTAAGGTGCTTGTTTAATTGTATAGATGAATTTCGTTGTGTTCTGGATATGTGTGTGAGTTTCAAGTTTTTTTTCTTTAAGTATGCATTATGTGATTTTTATGTGAATGAGTTGCTTTGCAATGTTTTTGATTAATGTATGTGTATAAATATCATCATGTTGGGATTTTATCAATTTTATAATTTATTGTCTGGCATGACAAGTTAGCTTGTGCTACAGGTACAAACCTTAATTAAAAACATGTTTTTGATTGAATATTAATTGGAGTTTTCGGTGAATTGTAAATGTAAAAAAAATATTTTTCTGACGTAATTTCGTACATTAAGAAATATTCTTGCTAATCTACAGTGAATAATTTCTTCTTCGTCAGAAAAAAGTTTTAGTTAAGAATTTTTTTCGATGTTTCCTGTAGGATGTAACATGCAGGTATTACAAACCTGTGTCAGGATTCTTTCGATGTTAGCGTTAATAGATAGATTTGATGTATATGGTTATTTTTTTGTGGAATTCAAGATTTTTTTTTTCGATGATACCTTGCAGCAGAATTGTTTATACATTATATAATTCAACTTTTGATTTATTCCTATTTGAAAGCCATATGGTAATGGATGTTCATAAATGTTATTATACATTATAAGATGTAAATTGATAGGTAATTGTAAAACATTGTAACAGAGAATGTATATTTGTTTTCCCCCTAATTGATTTTTGCTTCATGTGTAGGATTAGGTCATTAAATTCTCAAAAAAATCAAATCCTGTTGTTTGTTGTTATTGTACTACAAAAAAATAAGAAAATCCATTGTCTTGGAGTGACCATTTTGATGAATGTTGACCTGTGTGTAATTATTATTTAGACCCTTTGGTATTTTTTGGTCCAGAATAACCCATAAAAGTGCCATAACTTATTTCCAATGTCCAGTGTTTTGGTGAGGGGACTGCAAGTAGAAGAGACAGTGGTGTGATGCAAGGAATTCAGGCAGGATACCCTTGTTCTTTCCAAACAGACTCCTTGGTTCATGAGCATACCCCGTTAAGGCAACCAGGAACCTTTGGATTGGTAGTCAAGAGCATGAGCCACTTGGCAAACATACCATCCTTTGGAGTCACTCATCACAATCAGTTAATTGAAAACAATCAGAACTTATTGCTGGTGGATTAATTGGAATAAATAGGAGATACACATAATGTGATTCATCCTTATATACATTGATATAACCTCTAATACAAGGATGTATGAGATACAATGTAAAATTTAGACCCCACTATCATATGTCTCCGTAGCTCAGTGGTTAGTGCGCTTGCCGTCTAATCTAGCGACCCGGGTTCAAATCCGGGTGGAGGGACATTTATATATGCCTGCCATGTTTCAGTAGAAATAAAGCAAATAAAGGCTATGCTCGGCATCATACATGAACAAAAGTAAGCAATGAGGTATTCAGTTGACTACTGTCTTTTCATTCTACTATTTTCGATCTTCATAATCTGACAGCAAGAATTTGCTGGCTTTGAAAAATAAGGTTAGAAGTACCGGTACAGGTAAAGTTTGTTTATTATAGTGTCACCCCTATTGAAAGCGCCAGTCACTTCTGACTTATGAGACACTTACATGTTATTCATGCATACAGTACCTTCCCGAATCCCTTCTTGTACATGTTGAAGATGTACAATCTTGCTAGCAACCCATTGTATTGAATGATATAGAACTAAGACAGTATTTTCTTCATACTTTTATTTCCAGCCATTAAATAACATGGCACAGTAATGTGTAAAATAGTGAAATATTCTTTTATACAAGTCATAATATAATGTAGTCATTTATATACATGTATACAAAATCTATTGTTAACATACCGGTACTGTAGAATCATTAATGTTCATGGGGGGGGTAAATTTTACAAATTTCACCTTCAGCAATGAAATCAAATCCTATCGAACACTAATTTTGACCCTTGTACTAATTACCTGAAATGCAAAATCAACACATTAAGATCGCATGGAAATGTTGTTTTTTTGTTTGTTTTTTACCAAAACCACAAAATTTTGTCCCATAGAAATTAATGATTTTACAGTACATTGTGAAAATATCATTTATCGGATAAACCCAACAACACATACTTATATAACTAACACCAAAACACATGATATACATAGACGCTAGGAATCTGTTTTAACAAAGCAGAAAACTTAAAAATTACACACAAATTTAATTTGTTCTACTTCTCTAACCACAATAAATTATTGGAAAAATTTCTGCATGGTAAATGTTCAAGTTATTGACCTTCAAACCAATATTTGAACCAACTTTTTACGAGCAAAGAAAAAAATCAATTTGAGTGCAAATTTTAAGATTTGTGCCATGATAAAACGGTACCCTGGACATGATTGTGGACACAAACTGTTAATGCCATATATGGAACATAATACCAACACATGGAATGTGGAATATTGATGAGCAGTTGGCACATTGATATACTTTCACATGAATACTGCATATAGACTGCCACATTACCAAAACATATTTACAAATTACTTACTGACTGTACATCAGTCCTGCGTTTAAGGTAGAATCATATGATGGAATTTTCGTAAAATTGTAAAGTTTTCGTAACTGGTAAGAAACATTACGAAAACTTTACAAACATTCTATTACTGTATAGCGGGTATATTTCACGGTGTCCAATTTTCGCGTTATTTGGATCCTTTTGAATTCACGGTGTCTTGATTTCGCGCTAACAGCCTTGACCGCGAAATTAAAACCTTGTTGGTAAACATGGAAGGGGCGGTAAACGTTAGAGTACGAGTATAATAGTCACTACTGATCTCGGGGTTGTGGGTTCGAATCCCGGGCTGGCCATCTAAAATTACAGATAGTCTTCTGGGTGAGACTTTAAACCGAGGTTCCATGTATGGGTGCTATATATATGGCATGCAAAAAGAACCAGGGATGCTTCTGGAATTAGGGCATCTTCTGTATAATGCACTATCCCCCAAAAACTAAAAGTCTTCTGGAGGCCTCACCCATAAGGAGTATACGGTGGTGAGGATAAAGAAACGCAATAAACCAAACATACTGATCATTAACTGCTAACATAAGAAAAATATGTAGATCTATTTACAAACAAATCATTATTTCGGCAAACATTTACACGTTCCGCAAACCAAACTGTTATTGAAATTGAACAAGTGTAATGAAACGGCTTACAATTCAAACCTTCAAACGATATTGATATGCATGCATAGAGATTTAAGCACGATCTTTACAAATATCCAATTTCTAACCATACTTTATACATGTTGTAGTCTATTTATTATTATCGTAATTTACAGAAGCGACACAATGTGTCGTTTTGTACGTCTTGCAAAGTAATGTTGGGTTATTTCTAAAGTTCCTTGATGCATTGTCTCCTTTTGTAAAATTTGTATATTTTTGGTGATTATTTCGCGGAGTTTAGATTTTGCGCATTCGATGTTGACCGCGAATATAGCGAAAATTAAACCCCCGCGAAATATACCCGCTATACAGTATGTGATTCTATCTTGAGCACAGGGCAGAACTTGTGGACATGGGATATTCCTGGGAGCCAAGTGGACATGGGATATTCCTGGGAGCCAAGTGGACATGGGATATTCCTGGGAACCAAGTGAGCATGGGATATTCCTGGGAGCCAAGTGGACATGGGATATTCCTGGGAGCCAAGTGGACATGGGATATTCCTGGGAGCCAAGTGGACATGGGATATTCCTGGGAGCCAAGTGGACATGGGATATTCCTAGGAACCAAGCCCAGTACATAGCTAAGGACCAAAGACAGAGAAAATGGACAGAACTTGTAACCTTATGTCCTTTTTGGAATGGAGAAGAAAACTTGGAAAGTAAAAAAGCAATTGTTTATCGATACCCCCATAGTAAAGACATGTAAACCACATGACTATGGGTAATATAGTGTGCATTTATGATTGTTGGAACATGTTTGAACATGCTTGCCTAGGAATAGATGTTGCTGAGCAGACGTACATGTATGAACTCGTAAATGTGAAACATGTTTAAACATGCGTCCAGTTCCAAGTGAATATCGAAACAATGTAGTGTCAACTTATACATGTGATTAATGTTTGATGTAGCCTGAAGAATGCTACAAATGTACCATGTCATGTATATCATCAGATATCAGCGTGTCCATTAATATTGGCACACTGTGAGAATTATGTGTTCTTATTTGTGTGATATGGGATGTCTGGAAACAATGCACAAATTGGACACAAAATGATGGAACATTTACATGAATTTTGTTCAAATGTAAATATGTTTAATCATGTGACAGCAATAATGGAGGACATATAAGATTAATGTCAACACAGTTTCTTCCCTTGAAGGAAACTTTCGCATGAAGTATAGCTTGGTGAATTTGATACAAACCTGACCTTTTGATTAGCATAATTTAACAGCTGATATCCTGTCTCAAGTTATAACCTTGGTTGTATGTTTTCATAGTCAGGGAGTATCACGAAGATGCTCAGGATGTAATACAAACACAAATTTGAAATAAAGGTATTAAAGACCATTTGCTTACAGAAATTGAAAAATTCAAAGTAAGAACCTTGTAATATATTCATGCATAAAGGTCAGGTTCAGGTCAAATTTGCCTAGCTATACATGGTAGACCATACAATATAGTGGCGTGAGATTAATGAACACAGTTAATGAATTGCCACATGAAAGCAAAATACATTATAAAACTGGGACTATTTCAACAAGAGCAGTTTTAAGGCTGCGAGTCTTGGCATAAGGGGACTGATATAACAGTTATCACAGGACAGAAAAACATTTAAATTAAAGCCTAGGTCCCACTTAGCATTTTTACCTTGGCGATGTACTCCAGATTTAATAAATGGGCATCAGAGGGCATCATGGTCTAGGGGAAATTTCGGTTCAACGCAATAGAAAAAATTTGAAATCCCTGTTTCCCAATGCCTCCAAAAAGTAATTCATTTCAATCGGGAGTACATCGCAGAGCTGCACAATATCCTGTGGGACCTAGGCATAACACAGTCATACTGAACAGGAAATTTTGTCAATATGTTAAATATCACTCTTGTACTTTCGTAACCTAAGCATTACAGACACAATTAAAACTGATATGTTTTACATGATATGACAATATTTGTATAGATCCAGGAACATTCTATGTAGAAACTCGACATTACATGTGTGACTGCCGACATATTATATGACGACATGTATAGATTCTGACATGATATGTGTTTATTTTATTGTGTAGCATAGACTAAATGTCAAAATATCAAAATGTTAAAATACAATTTCAAGTACTAGCATTTTCAGACAAGATACATTTTAATGACAAATTTGCAGCAAGTACAAGACTTAGTATTACACAAGTTTTATGATAGTATAGTACAGGTATTATTAAATAGTTAGCAAACACAAATTTGAAGGATATAATAAATGATATGTTATTTTTTATGAATGCATAAATAATTCTAGCCATGTAATCATGACATGTTATTTTTTATGAACGCATAAATAATTCTAGCCATGCAATCAATATGGACATGTAATATGACAGTGTTTAGATGTGCAGAAACTATGAACTTGGCACCAAATATACAAGACAGAAAACTCACAAGCATTCATCAATATTAAACATGAGATCAACAATATATTCTATAAGGTACAGTGCTTACAAACTTTCTAGACCAACACACTTTGATAAACACAGAGCTTGGAAGTTGTACAGAGATTGTAGCTAAGGACAGGTAAAATTTAAAGTAAATGGTTTCTTCTGGATCAAAATGAATGTGTTGCTTTTTTAAAAAGATAGTTACTCTATGGAAGGCCTCTCAGGAGAGGTTGTACTGTATAAAAAGAGTTCTCTAGTCCTGCGTTCAAGGTAAAAACTTGTGATGAAACATTCGTGAAGTTTTTGTAACATTTTTTAATGTTTCATATTTGGTACAAAACGTTGTAAATGTTCCATCACGTGATGTTACCTTGAATGCAGGGCAGTACTTATAAAAACAAAATGAACTTTTTTTTATGATATTTAGAAATATCTAATTACGCACTTGATATAAAGTAATCATAGAAAGTAGACCGAGAGTGATATTACATAAATATACTGGGTACTGCTCACACAGTACAAGTGCTTCCAGAAATCAACGTCCCATGTACTGTATATAATGATAATTTTATAACGCAGACAGAACAATAATATTTGTGCACTTTTCCTCACAGAGTTCCCTCCCTTTGTTGGCAAACCATGACAGTAAATAATAATTTCGAGGGCTCATTGCAAAACTATTGTACATGCCTCTATAAATTGATGTGGTTACCATAGTTTTGCACCGAGCTCTCAATTCACTATACTCCATGTACTTCAAAGGGAGGTAACTTGTGACAATTACCTGTGCGCTACATTTATAGGACTTCGAAACAATTTTATGTACATATTATAATTTATTCTTATACTCTTAATACTCCTGTGCTTATATTTATATATATAACTATCTGAGTATTGAGATATATACAAAATACTGTTTATACTGACTATAATATGTCTATATATAAATTTATACTTCTTATATATATATATATATATATATATATATATATATATATTATCATTAAATATAATATGTTTATATTTATTATTTATTCTCTAAATATTCAGTTTCAGTATGGTTTCTGTATAAATAACTCTACAGATACATATATTAATTTACACTTAAATTCATATTAATTTTATAATGGCATGCATATTTATACTTTATTTATATCTTTTATTAATATTGTTTTATATTTAGTGAAACCTCTGTGTAAATAACTGTACAAATAAAAGATTAATATTTATGAGATACAGTTCAAGCCTTGTCATTGGTCATCTTTAGGTAAATACAACAATGTCTATAGGACCTACTGTTTGTGAGAACAATTAGTCCATTGAAAGCAAAAACCTTTAAAGCCATAAAGATCTATCAAGTCTTCTTATTTCACATACTGATATGCCCATCTGGCTGTCAATGAATGAATTTTACTCTCATCTATTCAATTTTATTGAACAATCTTTCAACAATACATTTGTTGTCATATATACTGCAACATAATATCACTGGCTTCAAATGAAAAAGTTGTAAGTACTTATGCCCTTAAAAGACTGATACATATTTAAATCAGCCTCACATAGCGCCTATTTTATGGGCCTATTTTTATGAAAATCAGAACCTGTCATGTTGACCAAAATGTTGTTGAAACAGCTTGTTTTACCATAGTAAAGAGAAATTTTTCCATAGTTTTCACAAAATATTGATTTTGTACTTATGACCTTCTCATTCTAAGCCAGCGATATGTAGAGTGTGAATGTAACTCATAAGCTAGAACTGTGTGGTCATATAAATAAAAGATTCTTAACTGATAAATATAACTATTATCTAATAATTTCAAACAACTTCATTTTTGGCAAGAAAAGGTCTACATAATCTAAACCTATCTAATACACGCTAATAATACACATTGATTCATCAAGTACCTCCGTAACTCAGTGGTAATCATGCTTGCCACCTAATCCGGCGATCCGGGTTCAAATCCAAAAGGAGGCACTCATATGCCTGCCATATTTCAGCAGAAAGCTGACTGGCAAATAAAGGCTATGCTCAGCATTGTGTCAATAAGGCATCATTTTGTACATTATACTATCTTCTGATACCAAAGTTAATTTTCCAATGTAAATGAAATTAGTCAGATCTTGATATCGGAAAAACCATGTTTTGTGTTATAAATGTTTTGTAACAAAAATATGTTTACTGAATTTCTTTAAACAAATAGCAATAAAACAAATTTTATCCCCAAGAAAATGTGAACAGTATGTGAATAAGTCAGTATATCAGGCAGGCATCATTTTATCGAAGCCTGAATGTAAAAAATGCACAGCATGTTTAGAACATATAAAATATATTTTTATGTTTTCATTCTCAAAATTTATCAAAAACGCCTAAAAGTTGTGTTACTGAATGACTTGATTGAGTGCTATACCCTGAGACAAATATCAAACTGAGCAGACAGGAACATGATACATTATTTGATATGCCATTATTACATTATTAACAGTACAAATCCTGACAAATAATGATGAAAATGAAGATAGAATGTCTCTGACAACTTGACAAGCAAAAAAACCTCCTAAGATGGTAGATTAAGGTCTACATATTGAAAACTGCATTTCAAAAGCATTTTCTAGTTCAATATTTTTTCAAAAGTCAAAGAAAAAAATACTTTCAACCAATTAACTTTTGTGAATACCAGCTTTCATGTTTCACTGATCGTCGGCATTGCTGCGACTATAAGCTCTGACATTTTTTAGTCTTCCACTGAATCCATACAAATATTTTTATCACACACGTGGCTACTTAATGAAGGGAATTTCTGCCACTTGCAAACTCTGCCAAATTAAATTGCACTAAAAAAATATTGATTTACAGTAAGTTTCATTTAGCAAGGGAGATCTAGTATGGGTTGCTGAACTTGGTTGATTTCTAAGAATTATCAAATCACAAGCAGCACTTTGAAATCAATGTTAGTCACCACTTGTGTACCAGACAAGGGCAGTAACTCTAACAGTAACACAATTATAGCTTATTACGGAAACTGAGCAATAGAATGGTAGATTACTAAGAATATCATTGCATATATAATCCGTATCCATTTAGTGCAAAAACAATGTAACTAACTTCTCATGAAAGTAGTAATCAGAACAATGTTTTACTCTGGTATTGACATGAAAATGATAACTAGCTATACACTGAAGGATGATAAAAACACTTGTGATTTTCAATAAATATTTTCAACAAAAAGCCGACACAGAAAGCGGAATGAGAAATCATTTTCGAGCACATGACATAAATTTATCACCCGTATAAGGAGTATAACAATAATACAGTACAACATTATAAATATATAAATAAACAAAGACGGACGGAAGAAATAATGATAGAAATAACAATATTATCTGTTAGAAATAATGATAGAAATAACAATATTATCTGTTATAGTAAAGATTCCACAAAGTCTAATTTCCACAACATCTCAATCAAACTTGGCCTCGATAGAAATGATTGTATATTAGATTTAGTCATCAACCCTTCTTTTTATTTTCATTTTTACCTCAATTCTTATATATTCAATTTGCAAACAATGATCAATTATTTTAGTTCATGAAGCAGTACAATAGTGAAAGTTTTCATTATAATATAATTCATTAAGAAATAGATCTTCAATAGAACTGGTTGTGTTAAGCATCAGTCAGTTGCATCCGTGGCCTGAGGGGGACAGCTGATGGTAAAATCTTCGGTTAATCCCTAACCCCTGACAACTAAATATTGTCCCGAGGTATTGGTGCGGAGAAAAAAATCCCCACATTTCCCCATCAGTGCACGATAGGCTTGAATGTAAAAACATGGCCATAACCCTGGCTATCCACTGCCCTTACCCTTACCCTTGCAACTGACTGGCGCATCAATCATAGCAACTTAGTGCAAAGATGAATAATTCTTGGCATTTACTTCAAAGATCTAAACAACAGTTGGCTAATATTTAAACCAACAGCTATCCATTCCCATGGAAGACACAATCACAGATTTTCTACACCATGATTGCCAAAAACTTTATAAAGTGTTGGTCGAAAAGTTTTGTTCAATGTATGTAATAAGTTTCACAGCTACAGTGAAAATCTTCAGAGTCAAAATATGACTTTTGAAAATTTTTATGGGGTCAAAGGGGCCATTTAAAGGGCCAATGAAATCCATGTCACTATTAGATTGTGTGGCACTTTTATCATATGATCCGACAATAAGATGAGTCTATTGTAGCCACAAAAAGTACACTAGAAATTCAGAAAATAATTTGAACACATATATAATGATATAAGATGAAGAGTAGAGTCAAATTAAACAATTTCGTATGTACCGTATATATAAAACAATTTAAAACATTACTGGCATATTTTACCATAGGCATAGACATTTTTTATTTAAAACTGTGAAAATTCCAAAAAAAATGTATTGATATACTGAATGTTTAAGCGCTGCAAAAATAATGTAGGTTGATATTGGATAAACACAAGATTACAGCCTAAGCTTCATGATTTTATCTTTTACAATTTTTATCATGTGGTATACAATAAAAGCACTGCTTAAGTCACAGTATAATTATATGGCATTTTAAGAATTTCCTTCTCGCATCCCTCGCAACTCAGGATATCCACCCCGGCTTTTCCCGCTCCGTATGGGCTTCAGGTCGGGTTCACGTGGCGTGTGTACATACATATCACCATCATCTAGTACAGATTGAGGTCGAGACATCCACCCTGATCGTACGTCGGTACCCGACACTGAACCCATGTACCTATCTGTGTCAGGTTTACTGTGACCATGATATGGCCATACAGAGTCAGTGTTTAAATAATGTCCTGTTTGACTACCCGCACGACTTGTTCCACCGTATCCTTTGTTGAGAGGCTGTAACCGAGCAGTCTGTAATACATACACATATTACATTATCGTTTATTCTAAGTAAAAATCAACATTCTCGCATAAAAATGCTATTTTATCCATACAATGAATACATACTTCAATATATCAAACATTGTTTTAAATATATTGTGCATTTTACATCATGTCATTTGGTGCCATCGCTTTTTCGTACATGATGAAGGAGAACAAGCGCAGAGAAACTTAATAATAATCCATCCATATGAATCAATATCCCTTCCCTACTATGTGTGGCAGTCATAAATAGTTATATTTTCTAACTAATTAATTGTTCCTTACAGTAACAAGTAATTAGGAATTGCAAGCAATACAGAACTTTGTTACCTGGTTTTCAATGTTTTTGTGGCCATGGCAACCACAATTTTTGTCCCAATCAAAATATAATGTGACGTGCATAATCTCTTTGATCAATATCCACATACTAGGTTTTATTAATTATATTAGTCTGATCAATCAGTACTACTTTTGGTGGTTAAAGAGTTCTTGCTTACAGCAAGCAACCTTAAACAAATTAAAATCTCCACAAAACAATTAACATTCAACTTACTTTATCTACTGGTGTTTGGGTCATTTTTCTTAAAGCCATTGTTTGTTTAGCGAATTGTGTTTTTTCCCTGTTATCAGTCTCCTTTGACATATACATATCTCTATTCTGTAATGGTTCCCTGGCCGAGATCTGACCATCAAGGACCTCATCGTCAGCATCGTAATCCATACGTGAAGCTCGTGATGGATTGATGTAGTGACGGGATGGTGTAGCTCGACTAATATTCTCATTGTCCCGATCCATTAGAATCTGTATGATTAAAATATATACATAAATTAATATTATTTCTTTTCATGAGCAATAAATGTTGTAGATTTTGGGAAAATCTCATTTTGTTGGGGGTTACAATTTCATGGATGACAAAAAGATGGTAAATGAGATCCTTGTTTGCTATTCCAGTGGACAATTTATTGTGTTACAGAGCTTTTGAACCGTTACCACATAGGGTGTGTCTTCATCTTCTGCTGTAATGATTCAGCTAAATCTATAAATTTATACAATGTACATAGACTAACAAATAACTGGAATTTGTCCATAGGACACGGTGCCCTCATCAGAGTATATAGTAAAAGAAACAAAGGGGCAGTAACTCTGGTAAAAATTGCTCCAGGAAAATTTTGATCCTTCAAAACTCAAGTCAACTACACATTAATGTTACTTATCTATGAAAGTTTGAACAAATTCCACCCAACGGTTTGTGAGGAGTTCAACACACAAGATTTGTGTTAAATACAGATGGACAGACATATGGACGGACAGCACCAATGCTATATGTCACCCACTTATAAATAAGTGAGGGGGGCACAACAATTTAACAATAATTTTGGTGTTGAACTCCTCACAAACCACTGGGTGGAATTTGTTCAAACGTTCACAGATTAAAAACCTTAATAAGCATGGGAATATTGGATACCAAAAATGTTTAAATAAGGTATACAAAAGCACTTTACCTGAACAATCTTTTTCTTCTTTTTCTTTTTAGCTAACTGATACATGGTCCCTGAAGCATGCCAGTCAGTGTTGTTGTCTCCACGCCTGTAATATATTATCAAAACTTCAATTATTACGATATACCTATCTTAAATGCTTATTTCAGTTGATCACCATTTCTTAACAATGTCAAGTTAATATTACACAGTGGAAGATTCTAATTTTTCTGACTTTAACTAGTACTAATTCTTACTTCCTCAAGGAACTAGAAATTTCTCAAAATTGCATTCAAGTTCTCAGGAAGGGTATGACCTGCAATGATCAGGAATTGAACCCGGATGGTTGGGATAACAAATCCAGTGCATTAACTACTGGACTACAGCCGTGGCTAAGTACTGGCCTGGGCAGTACCCCCAGCAAAGCCTTACTTGATTACTGTTTAAAAAAAAGTGCTACAGTCTATTCAAAGTTAATTGACTATGGTTGTAAACATAAGCTTGTCCACCTGGTAGTTATCGTTATCTAGGCTTAACTGGGTATACCTGTGTTAGATGTAGTCCCAACTATTCGTTTAAATGGGACAGTTCCCTCATAAGTATTATCTATTGAATGGACAGTAAGACGAGTAAGTAGACCACACTTACCATGATGAATCATGTCTACCACCCTGCCTGGTTGAGTATCCTGGGTCCTGTCCGTCAGCGTTGTTATAATACGGTTGTACATTCACATACTTGGTATGAGATCGTGCTTGAACAGGTGGCCCACCGACACTGATGTTACCATGCTCTCGGTGAAAACCTAAATCTGCAAGACAAGAAAATACAAGAATTATTCACTGACATCAGTTCATGCTAAGTTTTTACTTGCAGAAATATAATAACACATAAGTTGTGACTACTTTTCTGTGAGCTCTGATTACACATGTATAAGAAAACTTGCTACTTTGTTTCGTGATTACATAATATATAAGAGATATTTCTACTTTGGTTATATATAATTAAAAAGAAAATTTTAAACATATTTAATGGAAAATCTTAGCATCTTAGATTCTATGAAAAATTTTGGAATATAATAGAACAAACACCAAAAGCTAGCAAGTACATCTAACATCTAGTAAATTTCTATCAAGTCAAGAACTACCAATAAGCTAAGTTTATGATTTGCATAATTCTACAAATAAAATAAGCAATAAACCCAAGCCTAAGTTATATTTTCATCTAATTCTTTAATTCACCACAGAGTAGAATTCTAATTCTAATTTCTATGTTCACCAGAAATGCTAAAAATCTTCAATGAATTGGACATTCCTAATTCTAAATTTTGCACAAAAAACGCTAATAGAAAACTTAAATCTTCAATAAATTTGGCAAACTTGGACATTCGTAATTCTAATTTTTACACAAGCAAAGCTAATAGAAAACTAGAATATTCAATGAATAAAGAGTGTAACCACATATACATTATTAATTTGTACTAAAATTTAATACTATAATATTCTACACCAATCCTATTTCTATTTGTTTTATTGCAGTGAGGTAAAAAACACACAAAGAACATAAAACATGCATTAAAAGTATCTTGTATCAAATCACATTCCAACAAATTTACAAAAAAAACAGCATTATACATCTATTAAATGTTACTAACTGTCCCAGACCTTTTCGCAGAATAAATGAAGTAATATTCATTATGTCTCTTAAATCTTTTAGCAAAACAAAATTGAATAAAAGCTAATTTAAAAGCTTAAGGAGCCCTCAAATTAAATGAAATTTTTATAAACAGTGTGAGGCTATGATTTGTGGGGCCAGGAATTACAAACAGTACCATATAATAATATAGGACTTTCAGTCGTATAAATCAGCCATATTCTTATGCGAAGTGCTTGTATTAATGTAATGTTGACATACAGTACCCTAGCACAACATTAGGGTGAATGTTATCTTACATAAGTTTAGATAACTCGGCATTTAAAAAAATCTTTGAAATATTTTTCTTACCCCACACAAAGATCATTTTTAGTGTCATAAAAACTTCCATGGCAAAAAAATCACAAAAAATGTCAACTTTTATTTATTAACATCTTATATTAAACCAAACATTACGTTATTACATGCTCGTCTCTAAATTGACATGAAAAGATAACATGAAAGCATACCAGAATAAAATATATCAACTGATAAAACGTACATCATGTAAAATGGAGAAATTATTTAGGCCACTGATGAATACAAATTAACAGCTACAATAAAATAGATCAGCCATTTTCTAATCAAAAGGGAAAATAGATACCACCACAGACACAGTTTTGAAAATACAGTAAGCAATGTGGATATAAAAATATATTTGCAAATTTCACGAATTTCATGTCAGTTTATGAATAAGAAAATAACCACCAAACGTTTTCATCTGCGTAAAAAAATCCACTGATATATATTTAATTTTGTGTTGTACTTAAATCTGCAAATAACCAGATTGTCAACTGGAAGAACACAGGGATTTGTTCAAGGGTGCATATTATAATGGATGACAGTTATGTATTTTACTTCAACAAAAGAATTTTAGAGTTTCAGACAAAACATTGTCAGTGAATTTGTTAAAGTGAACTGTATCAAATCAGGGAAGGAAAATCATGCACAAAAGGTTAAGCAACAGTTGAAAAGGGGGAGTAATCCAGATCAAGCAAAGGGAAGTAATTCCATATACAACAAAGGGAAGTAATTCCATATCACACAAGGGAGGTAACACATGTCATATTAAGTGAGCTCTTCACTGGTGCCAATCCTCTCTATATATGAAGGCAAAAATGGCCAACCCAATCTTGTTGGTTCGAACAAGCAATGATCAAGACAGGTGATATGTGACATCATCATCAACATCAACATCAACAACATCAACAACATCATCATTATCATCATCAACCCATAAATCAAGACTAGTGTTATCATAAATAAGAAATGTTCTCACAATAAAATTAGTGATTTCAGAAAAAACATATATCCAATGTGGTATCTGAAATATGTAACTGCCACAAACTGGCTAATAAAAAAAATATATAAATGCTCATTTTTTAAAAAACATTTTCATGTATGATCATTTTGTTTGAGCGAATTTAGTAAATCTATCATTCGATGACAGGAGAAAAGAAAGTTAAGTATAAACAGAGATTAAAGATTGTACGCCCGTAGACAATATGTTTTAACAGACTTTACAAAAAGCAAAGGATGCTGGAAATGATGATGTTGATGATGATGTGACAAGGTGAGAATGACGATAATGATAATTGTGATGATGATGATAATTATGACAGTGATGAAGAGACAATAATGTTTATGATGACAATCATATTAATGATGATGATAATTATGACAGTGATGAAGAGACGATGATGTTTATGATGACAATCATATTAATGATGATGATAATTATGACAGTGATGAAGAGACGATGATGTTTATGATGACAATCATAATAATGATGATGATAATTATGACAGCAATGAAGAGACGATGATGTTTATGATGGCAATCATGATTATGATGGTTTTGTTGAAGATGATGATAAGGATGCAATGATAATGTTGATGATAATGTTGATAATGATGGCACACATGATAGAGTAAGTGATGATGACTATGATCATCATAATGATTACAGTGATAAAGAAAAGTGATGGTGCCGATGATGATGATGATGATGGTGCCGATGCTGATGCCAAGCTCTAGGTTATTCCAGAATGAGATTAATATGAAACAACAAACAAAAACGTTGAGAGATAAAGAAATGGGGACATAAGGGAAATCTACCTGTCCCCGAATCAAGTGACGAGACAGACTCACTCCGAGTTTCTGTGAACAAAAATGAAACCAAACATAGCTCATTGGAAATAAACATTTAAAAAACATAAACTAAGTATTTTTATAAGATCAGGCCTGGTAATTAGCAATCGTTCTCACTCCTGAAAATCCTAGTTTAAAAGCCTGAAATTGCACTTTTCCATACAGAATTGCAACAAAGGAAATTTCAGGATTCAAAAACCTGAAATCAGACAGAGGCCTGTAAGATGAATATTTCAGGTTGCCATAGGAACCAAATCTGCAAGAAATGATTAATATTCCTGAAATTGGGAAATTGTAGTTACTGTGATAATTTATATGAATGTATCATCAACACTCAGCAAGCAGTGCCAAGCACCCAATGTGACAAACTATGTTAAAATATCGACCCATTGCTGGGTAGCAGTGATATGTGTGCTGCACTACAGACAGACATGTGGATGAATATATATATGCTAGAATTGTGTGATATTCAAATCTTTAAGTGATTGCTCCAAGAAACACTTCACGTGAAAGAAGAACAATATAAAAATGAGTGCATCTCTTAAATTGGGGGTAAAAAAGACCCATGGTCAGTAGGCTTATTTCTGTAATATGGATACTGTTTTAAAACATATAAATTAATTCTGATACTTGGCAACTCAGTCTAGGAACGACCCTTAATAGTAATCATGCTCAGTACAACATAAGGAAGCAAAATCGCCAAAGTTTTAATTTTCCATTATGGCAGTCTAGTATCATACTAAGAACGATGCAAGTAATTATTTTGACATTGAATGATTGTTAGAATATAGCTCTATACACTTTAAGGGAAAAATGCATGACTTTTTTGTGTTAAAAAACAAATTTGTTCCTATACTCAATATACAATAAAATTAGTTGTCTCTTTTGGCTAATTGAAGGTCGTGAACACAACACACTTGGCATACTACAAATTCTGGCAGGTCACCGGTCAGGAACACAACACTAGCTATATAAGACTGGCACCAGTTGGTAGCGAGGTCCGTGCCCAGTTTGATATGATTCATTGTGGTGTTAAAGAACATAGAATGTGATTTGTGGGGGGATAGGAAGTTAATATATGATTTATAGGTATACTTTGTACATTGAAATAACCTCACTATATAGATATAGTATTATAATTATAAAAATAAGTTGTCCATAATGCATAAATTGCTTGTTCATCATTAAAACCCCAATTGAGTGTCGCTTCAATTTATTTTTATGTCTAAAGGGAACTCGCTTAGACAAACTGACAGCCATCCATCAGCATCCTGCACAAAATCGAAACACTTCCACCACTACTGTCGCTTCAATAAGTAATACTTAATAATTAAGCAGGGAACTATCCCATTCTATAGAATAGCGGCAACTACCGTTAACTTGGTACACCCGGTTAAACCTAGTTACCTGGCAGACAAGCTAATGTTTATAACCATTCTCTGGGAGAAGTAAAAATAATCTTGTCAGGTTAAAATTTCAATACAATAGAATGATAAACAAGCAATTTAACTTAAAATGGCCAACATTAAAATTTTTCTATAATCTATCAAAATACTAAAATTACCCCATAGTGACATTAATATAAAGTTATAGCTTCACAAACAGAGCACAGACTACATTGATACAATATTAAAAATCCATCTATGCTAATAACTGTGGTAAATGTAAGCCATCCAATATATTTACACTAAATACTAGAAACAGTCTTCAAAATTACCACAGAGATGTCAAATGCTGATATTTTATTAATATACTTCAGAAATATTTTCGGAATTTTCCGATAAAAACAATGAAAATGACTTTATAAATCTCAAAAAAGAAGGAAAAATATTGAAATTACACCAAATATTTACATCAAAAATAAAACAAAATGTATGCGAGTATTATTTTTTTGTACTTAATAAAGTTTTCTAATTTCGCATGAATGTAGTACTAGTATTATACATGAATCGGCCTCTGTTGTTTTTTGAAGACTGCTTTACTTGAAGTCAACAACAAACTCGACTATTCTGCATCTAACATTGTAAAATACAGCAAAAAACCTCCTATTTTTCTTTATTTTAAATGCAGCAACAACCAAAAGAGGCAGTACAAAGCAAATGCTAGAGTTAGGCAAAAACGTGATATATACTGTTATTTGTGATTGAACAGACTGACGAGGAACGATAAACACTTTTTCTGCCATCATCTATTGACATTCTTCGACTGCCGTCAGCATTGTAGAAACTGGACTCACGACCAAACTGAGGCCCCTCTGCTGCTTAACAAGAACATATTGCATCTGAGTGCTTAACTATATTCCATATTTGTCAAGATAAATACAGAATTGCCTAACTTTATTCAATATTTGTCAAGATAAATACAGTAGTGCCTAACTATATTCAATTTTGTCAAGACAAATACAGTAGTGCCTAACTTTATTCAATTTTGTCAATATAAGGCCTAACTTCACTGAATGAAATTCAAACTATTGCAATAAACTTAACTCTGATTAATATTTTAATAATTTATTCAGCCTTATCAAGGTATCTAAAGAAAGGGAATATATAAGCTATACTAATACAATGCCTTCCTATGACATAATAATATATAGTTATTGCATGAAAATTGTTGATTAAACCTTGTAAAGTCTGTCTAATTTATTAATAGTTTGCTAAGAATTTAATATGTATTTAGCTCACAATTTATGTGCCCACACGGGTCTGACAGAACCAGCAGACAAGCACAAAATTACCTCACAAGTTCTTCATTGTTATCATAAGACAGTTATACACTAATTATGCAAATACAATGAATATTTAATCTGTTGATTTCCCTATGGTGTACTGTCTGTACGGAGCTCATAAACTTGATCTGTAACTACATGTACATGTAACAGTCTTTGTTTTTTGTTTGTACCTTTTTGTGCCTTTCAGGCTAAGGCTGTTTCTATGAAATTGCTACTATCCCTATCAAATTTTTATCATTGATTTTCCATTTGTGTGGGTTCTTTTTTGTGCCTTTCATATTTGGCTGTTTCTGTCGGGTGCTGCTTTCCCGGTCCAAATGTTTGCCGGTGCTTTTTTTTTTGGCCTTCATTTGTGTACCTTCCCTGTCATTTTTCACATAACATCAAAAACTTTAAACAAGCATTTATTTTTGTAAACACACCCAAACCAACACATTATTGCATTACTAACTTATTATTGAATTAAAACTTTTCCAACAATGATGAAAAAAAACTCAAATTATTTCTCTTGTAAAATTAGTATCTGGCTTTGTGGCTCAATTGCTACATGTAAAGCATTTGTGAATGTATGTGACACTTGAAAATGGTGCAATATAAATGATTTAATCTGGTACATTAATGAATTTAATTTAGTTTTTGTATCTGTTCAACTATTTATTTCTGTTTTGGTCTGACACAGAGCGACAGCCAGGTTCTCAGTCGGTATGTCAGGAAGAAGAATGATTAAGCAGAACTCTCCGCCAAACACAAGAAAATCTTTCAAAATGCACTAATCTTTCAAAAACTGGGTTTTCCCATGTGCAAAAGCAGGACGGTTTTCCAAAACCTTAATTATTACTTCATTATTATTGCGACATAAAAATTTGAGAATTACGACTAGCAATAAATTCTACAACAATGTAATAAAGCCTTCAAATAGAACAGATTTATGCAGGCACTGTGAGTGTTTAAGGGCTCAATTAACAGTTTATAATATCCTATATGGTGCCACAATATTTATTAATCAATCAGAAAAACAGATTGAATTTTATATGAGTGCATTGTATGTCATTATTTAATTTCCACTGCAGGTCTGATAACAACGATATTTGCGATAAATCAGCTTATCTCATTCAGTAATAGTAATACAATAGATTTTCCAATTCATTGTCATTTTTATTGAGTCTGTATTTAAAACCTAATAGCCTTAATGTTATGATAGGGGAAAGAGGATAAACAAGAAATAATGACTTAATCAATGAAGTAACTCCGCATAATAAATTATCCTGCTGTAATATACATAGCTATTATCATGCATGTTTAATTACAATCACGTCACAGATAAGAAAGCCAGAGCTAAAATGCTTATTTTATTGCAATTGTCTGTTACTTTCAATCTCTCAGCACAGCAAGTTTGAATGTTTCTCTAATCAAATATCATCACTTACCGTAGTATTGATTCTTGTTGCGTGATCTCGTATCCTTCATGTTGTAGCCGCCACCGTAGTTATTATTATCCCTGTCTGCACGCTCTCGATACTTGTTGCTACCACCTTCATGATTCTGTATCTATAGAAACAAAAAAACATAAACATTCATTTCTTCAGTAACCAATATTTCAAACCCCTTTAGCCCTTTTCCTAGATACATTAATTTCATCAGAAAACATTTATTCAAACCCTTTTCCTTATGACACATTCTTGACCAAAGGACACCACAAGGGGGAGACAGGCCCTCCTGTCATCAGGTTTTTTGTCCAAGTCACTTAGAAATATTATGGTTACCTGAAATTTTAAATCCAAACAGGACCACACTTATTGCAAAAAGCATCATGGTTTTATATATCTTTGTCTTGACTTTCTTTTCTACTGAGGCATAATGCCTAATCCTGAAAACGAGTCACAAGTCTGTTTCGAATGCCATTAGCAAACATCTCTACACCTTATATAATAACTAGGTTTCAAACATGGTTTTACTGTCAAAATTTAGAGTAAGGAACTTCAAATGACTATAACTTTGTCAATAGTTTTATTTTTTCATCAAATAAATCTTATTTTATGCAAAAAAGATAGTCCTCCAGGGCTTTCACTAGGCTCCAAAAGTGAAGAGTCAAATTGACTACTGACTCTCAATTTTCAAGTCATCAAAATATTGCAAGACTGTGTTATAAGTAAAGTAAATTTGTTTCTTGGGCTTAAATTTTCAAGAGTCAAAATAGGCACCTTTGTCGAATTCAAGAGTCAAAATGCAGTTTCAAGAGTCAAAGAAAGCCCTGTCCTCCCTAATGAAGCAATTTTGGATTTCCGGATTATTCCGGACTTGTAGAACCCCTTAATTACAGAACCAGGTAGGTATATGTGGGGAACAATTGATGCAAGTCTCAAAGCAACAGATTGACAAGAGATATGGAGAAAAGTTGACAACATTTATCTGTTAATATCACATGTCAAAACCTTAAGTTTTCAAACAAATAATAGCAAGTTAGTAACTTCCTGTGTTGGCATGAAACAACTTTTATAACAGACAATACCAGATATGCCGTCATACAACAGGATTTAACACTTATGTATCACAGATAACATTTGATATCTAAAACATAAAGCCAAGGATTATGCTCTTTCTAATTTATACTAACTACCATGCAAATTACATTGATTAATGCAAATACTGTGAGCAAATCTTTACTAACACTAAACATGTTTTGTACATATTTTCAAGCAATTCATAAAATGACTTCCTATACATGGAGTAATATTCATAAATGATAGTTCAAAAGATCAATCAGTCAGCACATGTTGCTAGCATAGTCTGAGAAGGTAACAAGTAAAAAATCGATATTTTGAGATTACAAAAAAGAAAAAGTCTGAAATTTTCCCTTTACTTATGGTAAAACATGCTTTTACAACTTCATTTTGATCAACACGACAAGTTCTGATTTTCATTAAAATAGGCTCAAAGGAATGCAGATTTCAAACATGTATCAGTCTTAGTAGAAGTTACGACCTTCTCATTCAAAGCCAGTCATATATAGAACTATACAAGCATAAATAGATTACAAAGAGTGAGCCGATCAATTTTTGATGTATAGAATTAATAGATGCATTAAAATTAATACACTAATACAGAAGGGAACAAAAGGGGCAATGACATATGACACTATAATCCCTGTGACTAAAGCATGAAATGAAAATATGCAGCTAATTTAAATCCTGTATAATAGAAATATAGCATTTTCTATAAACATGCAAGAAAAAAAGGGTATTGCCGACATGCTGTTTCAATATACAAAAACTTAGGTATCTAAATCTTCATGCATGCCACAAGCCCTGGTTGCGATTTGATGGACCAGAAAAAAAAACTCTAAACAAATTACTACTATAGATGTACAACAATTGTTGAGGCATGACCTCTATAGAGATAGAATACTAAGTGTTTACTAGTCACGCCTCGAAGATTGTTGTAGACCTATACATTTACTAATTTTGTCAATTTTTTATTCTTGATACTACAAGTGATTGACATAGAGTTCCCCCTGAACCCCCTCCGACCAGAAAATCACACCAAATGAGGGCCTCACAGTGATCAATGCTATCTTATTAAAAGAACATCCTATGCTTCAGGTGGATGTTAAATGAAATCCTTGTTCCAACAAGCTGAAGTTGCCATGTTATTTTTTCTACAATCACTAGACAAATTAACGGAAATGGATTAAATATGAAACACCTTATTATTTGTATCCATCAGGTGTCCTGGTGTGTTCTACCAAGCTGAACAAATCAACCCGCTGAAATTTCTACAGTACGGTTATACCACTCAGATTAATGGAGAGGTTTTTGTTTGTAAAGATTAATGCCTAGGTCCCACTGAGCACTTTTTGCATCAGCGATGTATTCCCAGTTTAATAAATGGGCATCGGAAGGTATCAGGAAAAGGGTCCTCATAGTCTAGGGGAAGCTTTGGGGAAGTCATTAGAAGATTTATGTGAAATCCCTATTCCAGATGCCTCCCAAGGCTAACTTATTCAAATCGAGGCAAAAAATGCTCAGTGTGACCTAGGCTTAAAGTGAAATCTGTAACGGTTGATTGACACCCGAGTGCATAGCAATGGTAACATATCCGGTACCGGAGACAACATGGAACTGCCATCATTGTACAACAAGTTACATCAGATATTTACATCGTTAATACTAATTAAACAAGCTAAACTTCCTTTGGTATTAAATTAAACAAGGAAAAGTTGCTTGGGTATTAAATTGAACAAGGACAATTTATCTAACATCTTGGTGTAAATACGGTTAAACGGAACGATCATGGTTGTCAATGCATTCAGGGTGAAATAATTATGTAATAAACCAATGTTGCACATTTTTAGATACCCGTAACCAATAGCTAAATAACTTATAACTCCCATGTCAAAGAAGACTTAAGTTTTAAATTTCTGCAGTTAAAGTTGATAAATATCTGCCCTGACTTAAGTGCTTGAGAAAAAATTTCATAATTGTGCATGAAAATCTTAATTTTGATCTACTTGAAAATAAAATGTAGTAATTGTTCTCTGAAACAAAGGCTATTTTGGTATATCAACAGCTTTATACATAGCAGGAAAACTTTATGGTATTACATTATGTACTTCAAAATCATGAAAACTAGAACACATGGTTTTAACATAATTATATACATAATGCATGTATCTACAGCAATACCAGCAAAACCCTACCCCAACTATCTAGCTAATAGTATATAAAAAGTATTATATAAATTATCTGGTTACAATAAGCCATATACTAGAATACAGGTGTATCTATTGACCACCTACTTTGGTATTTCTCGATTTCTTCCTTATAGGGGTGTAGACAGTCTGTCAATATTGGAATATAAAAAATAAAAAGTCATACTTCTTTGAAAATAAAAAAACAAAAATCTGAGATTAGTTTGAGGTTCTTTTAAAGACTAAAGACTAATGTATAAATATAAAACTTTAAGTAAATATATCCTAGAAAGCCAAGTGACCCGCTGTGTTTTGTCTGAGTAAATATTTACAAAGTCGTAAAATGGTTTGTGGTTTGTCAACCACTGGCCTGATGTTTGAACTGGTCATAATCGTACAGTGCCACTGCCATAATGACGAGACAAAAATAGGGTTTTATACAAATGTACCGATAAAGCTAGTTGACAATACAAGGATTTGTACGGAGGGCAGTGATTTATACAGACAATATTGAACAGTTTATAGGTACCCACCCTTTGAATAAACTGAAACAAAATTAAAGTAAAAAGAATGAATAAAAGTTTGTAGCCTTAACCTGGCTCTTAAACTTTATAGTTTTGACATTGAACAAACTGTTCCATTACAATACCTACTGGGAATATTTGAAGTAAAATAAATGAGAAAGTTTGTTGTTTCAGCCTGGTCCTTTGAAACTTTATGGTAACTTGTTAACTTTGAACATAAATTTAGTAACAATATCTAAATAACCAAAAACACATTCAAAATTGACATTAACAAGAGCTGTCTCCATAGGACGACACATGCCCCCGTGCATGCTTTGATAGTAACGTAACGTTAAGATATCAGCACCGTCACAGATGTGTCATAATATATTGGGCAAATGTGATATTGACATATTTTTCTTTGTGTAAAGGGCCATAACTCTTAAGCGTGTAGGTCAATTTGAAATCTTGTTATCTAACATGACCTAGATCTTATGGCCGTACACCTTTTCATGTTTCAAAAGGTTTGACGAAGATCCGATGACAAATGCTTGAGTTATTGAGCGGAAACGGGAAGAAACACCATTTTTCTATGTGTGAAGGCCCGCAACTCTGAAGTGTCTTGGTAAATTTGAACGGTTACCGAACCTGACCGAGATCTTATGGCCTTACACCTTTTCATGAAGTTTGGCGAAGATCCGATGACAAATGCCTGAGTTATTGAGCGGAAACCAAAAAAAAACGCCATTTTCCTACGTGTCAAGGGCCGTAACTCTAAAACGGCTACGTCAATTTGACTGGTTATCAAACCTGACCTAGATCTCATAGCCTTTCACATTTTCATGAGGTTTGGTGAAGATCCAATGACAAATGCTTAAGTTATTGAGCGGAAACCAAAAAAAACGCCATTTTTCTATGTGTCAAGGGCCGTAACTCTAAAACGGCTAGGTCAATTTGACTGGTTATCGAACTTGACCTAGATCTCGTAGCCTTACACATTTTCATGAGGTTTGGTGAAGATCCGATGACAAATGCTTGAGTTATTGAGCGGAAACCAAAAAAAACGCCATTTTTCTATGTGTCAAGGGCCGTAACTCTAAAGTGGCTACGTCAATTTGACTGGTTATCAAACCTGACCTAGATCTCGTAGCCTTTCACATTTTCATGAGGTTTGGTGAAGATCCAATGACAAATGCTTGAGTTATTGAGCGGAAACCAAAAAAAACGCCATTTTTCTATGTGTCAAGGGCCGTAACTCTGAAGCGGCTAGGTCAATTTGACTGTTTATCGAACTTGACCTAGATCTCATGGCCTTACACATTTTCATGAAGTTTGGTGAAGATCGGATAAACACTGCTTGAATTATTGAGCGGAAACGAATCCGGACGGACGGACGGACGGACTGACGGACGGACGGTGCGATTTTAATATGCCCCCGAACCATCGGTTCCGGGGGCATAAAAATCATACGAAAATATAAATACAGTAAAATGATTTGTTCAATCCATCATGACTGTTTCCATGCAAAATACAAAACACTGATAGTCATAGCATTCCATTTATATCGCACAGTATATAGTACTTGAAATGCAACATGCACATTTTCAGAAATAAATTTAGATTCAGGCACTTGAGACTAATCAATCAACAAAGTATGAACATTATTTTGAATTTCAGTTTGTAAGAAACAATGTAATTGATTAAATATTCAAGTTAATCCAGGGGAAAAAGTGAAAGAGCGCCTGACCTGGGGACTCCAAGCCCATGCCCTCCTGATACCCAAGTATGGCACTCAACCTATTGAGCTATAATATCAACTGATTGATTTTTCCTCCATGAATTATTATTACTAGAACTAGAATATTAAAGTTATTTAATTCACAGTGACTGTCGTTAGTTTAAAAACATTAAGAATTGTATATTTAACATAAACATTCACACCTTCATTCAAGAGAGTAGCTGAGAAGAAAACAAGCAAGAGTCAAGAGACACAGAGTGCTATCACAACAATATAAACCATAGTGTTTGGCTCATATTAAGACAAACTACGGGAAGAATTTGAAGAAATACTGGCGAGACTTCAGCTACACTGCCCACCAATAAGCTTGAAGCCTTCTATATGCAACACAGGCTTATGAGCATTACAGAAAACATCATTGTATAATTATATATCCTTCCCCCTTACTAAGCTGCCAGGCATGGAACAAATCTTGCTTATAATTATTTAAAATAATTTTAATTTTCACATTTACAAACCGATTTATTACATATGCTTGCCAATGACTTTTTTTAGATTATTGAACATCAGAAGGAACAGCACCAATGAACTAAGTAAGCAGGCAAAACAAAATTATAGTATTCAGTGGTATTTGACCGTAAATAACAAGTTTGGTCATAACAAAAAGGTGATCTTTTCCGAGAGTGCAGTAAGTATATTACCTTAGCATCAGACAGACGGTCTGTGATTGTTCTCATGAACGATGAATCTTGTTTGCCATGTTGTTGTTGTTGTTGCTGTTGTTGTTGTTCCTTTTTCTGTCTCATTGTACTAGATTTAATTCTCTGTAACTCTTGCTGTAATGTCTTGTCAAGGAACTGGAAACATGAAGTAAAATGGTAGTAACAAGAGCACAGCCTATGAGTGACTGACACTCGCATTTCTCGTTCTCTTGATAATACCCTTCAATTGGTGCCCGCAAGACTGTAGTAACTACATATAATTAAAGAAGGACTTTATACAGTATTGCGGGCACCCCTCGCCTTGCTCTGTGAGTGAAAAATCTAGGAGTAACGGCATATATAACTTAATAAAAAAAGGTCACAGGGTTACCAGCCTCGTCAATATGGACTCTATTTGTGATGGTGAATAACTAGGTTGAGTTTCAACAGGATACCTTTGGTAGTCTTTGGGAAAATGTTTCTGACAATAAACTTAACCAATGCACCCACCCACACACAGGCATACAATCCCACCACAACAACAGCTGGAAAAGACTCACTACCGGTAATTAAGACTAACAGCACCAAACAGGAAATAATGTCTTTGTTTCCTATGGATAGCATAATTGGCAAACCATTTAAGTATCAAAGAAATTCATATTTGTACAAACTTTAACTTATATCCAGACTTTTATTCAGTGAAAATTGAACCTAAAAGTCAAAGAGTGCTTTATCAATTTTCCAATCAATTTTATTTACAATCAATAATGACAGAACTATCAGTTTTGATAAAGGAGCAGTAAGAACTGCTTTTTACCATATAATAGATCAATACAATTGTTCATTTCTTTCAATCAAAATTTCTAATCAGGGTAACGAGACAATGTGAAAAATGCATGAATTCTTCAGATTTATATAAAAAAAAAATATTATTCAGAAATTTTAATAAAATGGAATAACAGTTAATCGCATGATAATGAAATACTTCCCAATCAAATACTACACTATTTGCCTAAATTTGTACATAGATTTGGATAAGAAGAAATTACCATTTTGACACAAATACTGTGAAATAATTTAATTTCGAAGGGACGAAATTTTTCGTGGTTTTGGTAAAAATCCATTTCAATGTGGCATTAATTCATTAATTTAGCATTTCAGGTAATAAATACCAGTGTCAAAATAAATGTTCAATGGGATTTGATCATTGGTAGAAGGTGAACCACAAAATCCAGGAAATTTAATCCCCCATGAAAATTAATTATTTTACAGTATTGAAACTGCAACTTGATTGAAAAATCTTATGCAAAGCAATTTCCTGTGATCCGGTGATCTAGATATACTTGGATTAATTGTACACAAAAAATAAAGAATTTCCTATTATCTAAATTGTCTAAAATAGGACAAATTATCTTTTATATGGAGACACATTACCTATATTTCAGATAAAAAGAATGACTGAAACACTTGAAGAGGACAAAAGAGTAAAGACTCAAAGTTACTTATCAAACATATTTGAACATTAGAGCAAAACATATCATTTATCAGCAAACCAGCTACTTGACATATGTACAGGGTAAGCTGACAATATACTATGTAAACAAACATGTCAACTACCGGGTACATGTTCTGGCACACAGGCTCTTGGTGCAACTTTAGGGTCCGAGAAGACATTATAATGTAAACACTACTATTGTGTAGATTTAAATTTGTAGCCAGACCCAAAATACCGCACCGAAAGCCTGCAATCTGGCAGGGCCTAGCAGTCAGTGATCACGCCTCTTGAGGCACTGATTGACTTCTTAACTCAATATTTACACAACCTGAGCCATAATGAAATAAACTGAAGGCACCAGAATTAATAATTTACTATAGTTTTACCTCACCAGAGCAACAATGTTGATACAACAACCAAGCTTTATGTTTCTGTGCCCGACAGAGGTTGTACCACACATGTATTGACCCAGGGCTTTCATTTGACTCTTGAATTTAACAAAGTGCCTTTTTTGACTTTTGAAAATTTAAGCCCAAGAAACAAACTTAATATACTTATAATACAAATTTTCTTGCAATATTTTGATGACTCTTGAAAACTGAGAGTCAGGAGTCATTTTGACTCTTCACTTTTGGAGCCTAGTGAAAGCCCTGATTAAACTTGTAACTCACCTTTTTTCTTTCTGGTGGACTATCCGATGCTTTATGACTATTATCCATTTCAGGATTATTAGGGGCCTCTAAGTTCACAGTAAATGTATTCGTCTTTGAGTTAGGAGGCTCCCTAGGGGTTAGAACTATAGGCTCCGGTGATTTACTTTTTAACTTTTGTTTATTATCCGACACAGTTTTAGAACTATGCTTTCTCTTTATATATTTAGACTCACTTTGAGTGTTATCGATATCGTTATTATGATCTCCGTATTTATCATAGTCATTATCCGCTAGGTCCATTCCCTGCTTGCCTTCCACAAGATCTCTAGATCTAAAGTCAGGAAATGTTGTGCTATATTGTGTGTTAATATGCCGATTTGAAATATCTATGTATGACTTTCCCTGCCGGGGCTCACTTTTATCGTCACTAAAGTTAGAAGAATTATCCAACATTGTAGAATTTCTATTTGCACTTTTTTGCGACTTTCGTCCATGTGCTGATTTAGCGGGCGTCCGAGATCTCTCCTTTTTACTGATTTCATGTTCAGTTTGTTCAATAACCACTTCTGTTTTCATTCTTTCTAATTCAAGTTTTTCACGTATTGCATTCAAAGCCATTTTTTCAGCATTTGCTTTAGATGTGGCATTTTTTGCCTGCTTGATATATTTGCTCTGCGACGTTAGATGTACACCATTTTTCTCGCCCTCTGATGTATCCATTTTCTCTTCGTGCCTGTCTTCCTTGGGCTCAGGTAACATACCCCTTTGTTTCCCTGAGCGAACTGATGTTAGATTTTTCAAATTTTCACTGAAATGTGGAAAGAAATAAATGTGAAAAAATAATGCCTATATTTGGAAACAATGATTCAGTCCTCATCAAATTACTAATAACAAATCAGACTGATGTAGGTTAGGAAAATCATGTTTGATAAAAATAGTCAAGAGGAAATTGTGCTTATACCAAACTAAAAACCCACTTTCCAATATAACTAAGTAGGGAGGGCTGGGGTTCACTCCCGGGCATCTCCTTGGCATCTTTTAATTTCTCTGAGGAAGAAATATCCATTAATCTCCATTTCAATGGGTACCTGAGACAGTCAAAACCAATTGCAACAGCCAACTGAATGATTGAGAGTGAAATTTATGGTCAACTGAACAGAGCCTTTTTTGAAAATATACTCTAATATTCAGCAATTATTCTGAATTGATATATTTGGGCATGCAGACAAACAGTATGGTCAAGAGTCTTTCACACCATTTCAGCAAATCGCTTGTCGTGTGAACTTCAGTTTTATAAGGTCATATCAGCTTTGACTGGTCATAAGGTCACATGACATGGAACTACTTTCAACCTCAAGTTCAACCAAGTCAAGAAAACTCTTACCTATTTACATGATCACTGAAATCATTTTTGCGTTTTTTACTCGTACTGTGAGTATCAATGTGTTTAACTGGTACATGATTTCTGTTGAGAAGACGTTCTGTTTGAAATGATATATGATTCAAACATTCTTCTATGGAGAATCTATCACTTGGCTCCAGTTTCAGTGTTTGCTGAAAATAATAAATAATAAGAAAAATAAGATATGATAATTTTGTATATATAGACAGTCTTCGAATTTGGCCACTAGCCCGAAGCCCGAGGCTAGTAAAAACTGGGTCGGGCTAGTAATTTTCTCTAGGTGACTAGTCAAAAAGGCTAGTGTAAATTGTAATAATTTTAATAATTTAATGAACAGACTAGTAAATTTCACCTCGGGCTAGTTAATTTTGCCTTGTTGGTAGCCCGACTGGCTAGTACTTTGAAAAGTTTTTCGTGAAGACTGTATAGAATGAACAAATCTGGTGTCTGCCACCTAAGCAAAGCGCTACCAAGCGCCTTCAGCCAGTTAACTCATGTTCAATTAATATAGAAGACAGACTTCCTTCCATGAAAACAAGATTTAGTCTTCATGCATAAATGTTTGTTATTGTTTCTTGTGTGGAATATATCCATTTCTGCAAGAAAACCAACCAGTAATTGTTAGTGATTAATAGATCAGTATTTACTTTACGCCTTTTTCATTTTTGTATTTTTCTCTGTTTATGACAACAAAGGCCAAAATTCTCAGAAAATGTGTTATTATTGTACATGTATATGAATAATTAATGTACGACGGAATTCTTACAATGATATTCACAAGCACATGTTACAATAAAGTGATAAACTAAACTACACTGATTGATCCGGCTTCACAAATATAATAATTTAAATTATAGATTTTCAAAAACGCTTTTAAACCTTTTGATGGTCGATAACTAGGATTTGAGACATAAATATATTTGACTAATGATTGTTAAATTATTGCATTTTCAATGATTTTCACTCAATGTTACATTTTTACATCAATAGTGCATTAAAAGTGAGCAAACAAAGCTACACAGGTGGTTAATCACTTAGTTCTGTTTTCAATGAATGGTTTATCGATTAAAAAATAAGCATGTGCTGAAAATTCAATAATGGATATTGTAAAATTGTTCCGGTATAAGAAAGAACCGATTTGTTCAGGAAATATAAAATGAGTTTACAACAGATTTCTGCATTGTCACAGAGGATGTATATTTTTTATGTCAGTAATTGCTTGGTAATATTATTGAATTCACTGAATGCAGCTGAACAAATAAATTATGTTTTTGTGCGGCATCACAATTAAGGTATCAGTAACTGGTGCTAGGCCTTTAATGCCTCGATACACGGCATCAGAAAAAGAACTACAGCAGACCATGTCAAATCTCCCGAAGCATCTCAATCTGAGCATGATCTTATCTAAAAAACTGACATGATTGTGTCTTTTTGTTATTTACCATGAGAGGCTGTACTCAAAACTATCATCACTAAACTGGAATGATATTCTGAGTCAATAACAGTAAAATTTCAGAAGCTCAATAGCTCAAATTTCAAATTTATCTCTAATTCGAAATCAGATTTCAGCAAAATCTCAATTTGAGTTGAGATTTCTACCTGAGATGATTTGGGAGATCGAGCCAGTGCTAATAATATTATACTAAGCGTGCAACAAGTCCCTGTGGTTGCTAAGTTCACAGGAATGGCAGAACCTTGAAGTACCCACTGGCTGGAGTCTGCCAGTTTGGACACGGGCACTTAAGTCATTGATGAATCAAAGAAGCTGCATGTAATACTTACATTCATAAAGTCTATCATGACACTACTTAATAAACCATGATAACGTTTCTCTAAACTCTGTGGTTTTGACACGGATGGGAACTGAAAACAGAGACAAACATACAGAAAATTATCACAGGTGAAACTAAATGTTAGAAAACAAGCCAAACATCCAAAGAATAACAGATTGAGGGCCTCAGTGCAAAACTATAGTTACTATATCATTTTTTAGATGCATGTAGCATATTTTTGCATAGTTTTCTAAAAAATTTAATACAATAGATGGCCGTTATTTATTAAGCTCAAGCCTCTGAATTAAGCTGGGTGGCCATAATAATCAGGGTTGTCATTACGATTTTGCAAAGTGGGCTTCTTTTGAATTCTAGACACTGGTAACAGTAAATACATTAAGTAAAATAAGCTTACCATCTACAAGGCTTGAGGCAGCCAAATTGTACTTGGAATAGGCATTTACTTGACACATGAATGTGGGGAAAAGAAAGAAGACAGAGAGAAGAAGAAATACACTTACTTTATAGAACTCCTACAAGTAGATAGAAAGAGGAAATGAGACGAAGACAGATAGAACGAGAGAAGAGCAGAAATAAGAACAGAAACATATAGAGAAGTGATGACAGAAAGAAAGAACAAATGAAAAGAAAGAGAGATGATGGAGAACACGACATGGGTATAATGGTGAAAAGATGATTGTTAAGGGCTTATAAGGAGATAATGAATTAAAGCAGTTATGCATGTAGTATCGCTATATAGAGAACACATCAAGATTGACTAAGGAAAGGAATAAATCAAAATATGTAAAGAAACCAGTCTAGATTTCAGCTGCCTGATTGGTTGTAACTGTCCTCAACCTTAAAAATGACCGATGAAAATGATATGCTGTAAGATTGGTCTCATAACTATGTGTATAAAACATGGCAGCAAAAGGGATATTTCATCTCAGTGCACTGTAAATTCATTAATTTTCATGTGGGGTTAAATTTTGTGGATTTTGTGGTTCATCTTCAACCATGAAATCAAATCCCATCGAACAATAATTCTGGCCCTGGTATTTATTTCCTGAATTACAAAATCCACAAAGTAACATCGGTCCCATCAAAATGGTCTTTTTTACCAAACCATGATATTTTGTCCTATCAAAATTAAATGATTTTACATTTAATTTATATGTACATACTTTTAAACCAGAGAATCTGGCGTTATTATAGAATAGATTCATCTGATCAGGTGGTAGAGGACCAACAATCTTCTGTATAACATAGAGTTGATCAATCTCACTCTCCCCGGGAAACAATGGCTGTCCGTCTGCTAACTCTCCCAAAATACATCCTATAGACCAGATATCTACAGCTTTACCATACGGTGCACTAAAAACAGATTCATGAATGTTATTTATGACTAATATAAACTAAGGTGCTACCTCTAATGGATACTTTTTTATTTCACTTTTCATATTGGACATTGAGTGGAATGGTGACAAACTGAACATCTCCTATAAATTCCAATTTGTTTTAAAAATCATGAAAATATCTGAGTGAACTTGACAAGACATAAAAGAGATAAATTAAGCTGCATCAATAATTGAGTCAACATCATGGAGAAGGTTTCTATTGCGGTAAACTAGTATCATTATTTATATTATAACAGTAAACTAATTGTCGAGGCGCCAGTGCAGAGGATGCTTTGCGGATTTGTGTGTTGAAAGCTTTTGTCAAAGATTACTAAGCAATTAGATGAATCAGATCTTACAAAAAATTGTAAATTTATGTTTTCTATGTTTTTATGATCCAAAATCAATCCTCAAGCATGTATAATTCATGTTCAAATTGTGTAACATTCTACAACAGCATTCTAATCATCATAAACAAGTTAATTGCTTACCCAAGAAGCAGTTCTGGAGATCGGTACCATCGAGTGGCCACATAATCTGTATATACACCCGTTGATCCTCCACTTATAGTGCGAGCAAAACCAAAATCACATAACTTCAATGTGTCTGTATTACTGATCAACAAGTTCTCAGGTTTTATATCTGTAAAACAATCACAAAACATTGGTTGAAATACATGAGTATGCATATTTATTAGATTTTGATCAATTGTTCCAAAATGGCTAGTTGTCAAACTACCCACCCATCACTTAAAATGATTACTACCATAGCCTTCTCGGTGGCAATTAGTAATTTGGGGCACATATAAAGAAGTGAAGATGTTCAGAATAGTGTCTCCGAAATGGCTGGCAATTGAAATACAGATTATTCAATAATATTAAACGAATGACTTTAATGAGCAACAACGTATGGTTATCATATGAAACCACAAGACCATTGTCATAGTGAAGAGCTTTGTAGAGCTTTCCATGAGAGGCTTTTATGCCCAGTATATTGATTGAACCGTAAGTAACTGTAACTAAAGAAAGGTGCCCAATAGCTTTGGCAATAGAATACAAATCTAACAAAGAAGTTGTATATTTACCTCGATGTATGATATCGTTACTATGGCACCAATGTATAGCCTTACACAGCTGATATGTATAACTTCTCACTTTCTCCGGTGCTACACCATTAGCCTGTTCCTCCAACAGTTCCAACATATTCTGAAAAAATATACCAGTGTTCAATGTTAGATATTGTTTGCATTCAACTGAGAAGTCATTTTTAAGCGAAAATGCCCTTATTTGCCAGTCTGTTTTCTGCTGAAACATGTTGAGCATATGAGTGCCTCCACCAAGATTTGAACTTGAGTCTCTGGTCCAAGATTAGACGGCTAAAACTGAGCTATGCAGGGCACAATAAGTGTGCTCAACTTATTTTTCAAAATCAAACAAGTTGATCACATCTGGTATTGAGGGAGAAATAGAACAACATGAACCGTTAAATTGTATCCAGCGAGAGACCATTTAGAGGCATACCATTGTTTTAAACTTTAAAATGTTTACTCATTGTACTTGCTTGCATACTTTTCAGCCAATTAGTGTCACATTGCACATGGTATGACCACTGTGATTATTGTTTTACAAATGCAAATATTTCAATACTGAATAATTTTTGCCAATATTTTTACATGTTTAGGGAATCATAATGAATTTTACTTTCTGGGTTAATTTCATATTTGTACAAGTACACATGCACATTGATAACACGGCTTGTACCCGGCTGTATTCAATAGCAAAAATAATGTTTGACAGCCAAGTTCAAATAACTCAATTTATAAGATAACAAATACTTTATGAGTAAAAACTATAGGCCTAAAATGAAGCCATAGCTCTTGACATAACTTTAATTTATAATTTCATAATGTTGAAGATAAAAATATTTGGAATACCGGTACCTTACTTCAGGCGTTCATTTGTGGTTTTTTTTGCTGTTTCTGATCAATTTTCAGTTAACGATATATATAAGGTAGTGAATTCAATTAACCAGTTTTTCAGGACTGTTTCCTAACCAGTAACTAACTTACCCTTCCACATGAAAGCTCCAACTTCTCCACATGTGAAGGATTAATAATTTATCATGAACACAATCATACAATTTATTTGCACCATTGAATGCATTTTAAGATAGATACATTATGCAATTTAGGATTTCATTTCATATTGGAAAAACATTTTTGAAAAATATCAAAGCTCAAAACATGAGAACATGAGAATTGTCCGAGCTCTCAACACTTTGAATTCATTGAAATCAATCACAATTATGTGAAATCTGAAGCTTCCTATTCAATCAGAGAACATGAAGTAACTTGATATGTACCAGGTAAAGTGATTATCAATAATTTTAGAGTCATTGACTCCACTATTGACTCCACCCATAGGGTAATAATATTTACACTGTAACTACATCAACAGACTTAATGATTTAAAACTTCACTTTAAAAACTTAAGCAGGAGTTTAAAAGTCAATAGTAAGCATTAAACTTCTATCACTTATGCACATTTCAAACCTTTTACTTTTTGTCACCTGAAATTGTAAACAATTACTGCCTGACTTTGTTTTATTGTTAAATTAATCGTTTAAATGGGACCTGAATAATCACACAAAAACAGTGTTTGAAAGGCTAGTACATTGATTCCTTACCGCACTTTTTACAGAAATCTATACACATGCAAAGTGATATAAAAATCTTGAAGGGACCAGGACAAGTTTGAGTCAGATTTTACTATAATTTGTGGTCAAAGGTCTGCCCAGGTGAATAAGTCAGGGAATGAGGGAATAAGTCTGGGATGGGGTGAATAAGTCAGGGAATGGGGGAATAAGTCGGGGATGGGGGAATAAGTTGGGATGGGGGAATAAGTCAGGGGATGGGGTATAAGTCAGGGGATGGGGAATAAGGAATGGGGGAATAAGTCAGGGGATGGGGTATAAGTCAGGGATGAGGGAATAAGTCAGGGAATGGGGGAATAAGTCAGGGATGAGGGAATAAGTCGGGGATGGGGGAATAAACCGGGGATGTGGGGAATAAGTCGGGGATGGGGGAATAAGTCAGGGAATGGGGGAATAAGTCAGGGAATGGGGGAATAAGTCAGGGATGAGGGCAATAAGTTGGGGATGGGGGAATAAGTCGGGGGATGGGGGAATATGTTGGGGATGGGGGAATAAGTCAGGGATGGGGAAACAAGTCGGGGATGTGGAGAAATAAGTCGGGGATGGGGGCAATAAGTCGGAATGGGGGCAATAAGTCGGGATGGGGGCAATAAGTTGGGGATATCAGCAAGGGATGATGATCAGTCAGAGGTTGGGGAGCAATCAGGAATTGTGATCAGGCAGGGTATCAGTCAAGTTAATCGGACGCAAACATTTAAGTACTATGGTCATTTTAACAAACATACAGTGAACGTAAATAATTTCTTACAAAAAAATTGTAATCAAGTATGGTATGTGTATGCAAACTTTAATAAAATGGAGTCACATGACCGTAATCATTCATCTCCAACGGGGCGGGGTAATAAACATGTTTTTTATGTTTTTTATCGCTTGCCGACAGTGTTTTCTTTATACGTTAAGTTACAAAATCAATAAGTAATCAATGTAAAAAAGTAACACCTTGCAGGGAAAAGCCAATCTTCACTGAATGGATGTAGAAATTTATACCCACCAGTACATCATTTTTATAGCTCAGCTGGAACTATTTTATTTTTTGTCCTCCTGCGTGATTAGGCCTGCTCATATTTCTTATAAATCGCCAATATGCCACTCAAGTATTTCAATGGAAAAAACTAATTTACTTAACAGGTATTTAACAATATTAGGAACCTGAGTGTCATCATAGAGTATTAAATATGAAACAAGATATCTTCAGCACACACAAATACTTAATAAAATGATATTTAATTACTTTTTGGACACCTTTTTTAATAAGTTGTATAAAAGGAAAAAAATTCAAAGGGAAATAACTCTTATATAATATTTACCCTTTCCACATATTCGAAAACAAGATAGAGTTTCCCTTTTCGTCTAAAAGCTTCTCGTAGTTCCACAATGTTCTCCTGTTTAAGGGAGCGAAGCATCTTAAGCTCTCGTAATGTTGTCCGTCGTACATCTTCATTTTCTGAAAAGTAAAAGATAGCTTCAGCGTTAAAGATGTATAAAAGTTGTGATGATGATCAAGTAGTTATGGAACCAGTGCACGAAAAACAGGTAAATTAATGAAGTCCACAAAAAGGTCAAAGACCAACCAAAAAAGGCTCCAGATTGACTCAGAATTAGTCAATAAGACGGGGAAAGACATACCTGTTTATAAATCATTCACATTCTACAGAAAGAAGATAGCAATACAGTGAAAAAGTCAAGAAATTTTTCAAAGGTGCAGGAGAGGGGGGCTTTAATGAACAACAGAAAAATGCTTTCATCATTCAGTAAGACCAAAGACAATAATATGGCAACAGGCACATACCACATTATTAAAAGCAAATGAAGCCACCTTACATACAGTCCCTCTGTCAAAAATAACTAAAAGGGCTTTGATATATGATTCTAACACAAGTCAATGCACCATACAGTGTTAACCCATTTTATCTTCATTTATATTGCACTTAAGTAAAAACCCTTTTTTTTCCTTCATTTTATCCCACTTTACTATCAACTCCCTTTGTCTTCATTTTATCTGACCCATTGTGTCAATCACCTTTTGCTTAATTAATTTGACCTAACATCAACCTCTTTGCCTTAATTTAGATAATTAACTTGTCAGAGCTACACACCTGTACAAAATTCTACCCAAATCATTTATATTGTTCAATAATCAGAGAAGTTTATCCACGGAACAAATCAATGATACAATGAGATATAATAGATAATGGTATCCAGTGTTGACATATTATATGTATAATGAATATTTCATGCTGCATGTCCATATTGATTTGTCTATAAGATTGGATATTCAATATCAGTTTGTTCTATTTTGTAATGATTAATTATACCTCAATTAACTGTGTGCTTGTGTGCTGACCTTAATAAAAATATCAGTAAAAGAACATTACTGCTGTGTATTAAATGGTTAACAAAGTTAGTGTATTATTGACAAATTTTGCAAGTTCACGAAATTAGGTAACATTTCACAATATGGCTTAAATTCAGGTTTTAATTAATGTTTTAAAGGAATAAGAAGGGGTATTCATTTCCTCTTGCTATTATGTCTAAAAATCAAAATTTATCGACTTTTTTACCTTAAAAAATATCCACCAATACAGTATCAAAGAACAAGCATTTAAAAAACGTAATAAATAGTCATTGATTGAACTTACAAACTACCAAATGCATTAAGTTCATGGCATTTTATACAACAGTCAAAAAGGCTAAATTGTGCAAGATTAAAGTTTAATCTTTAAGTTAGGCAGGTTAAGTAAAATAGTACTTAAATGGGTACCATAAGTATGTATTCTTCAATACTGGGCCAATTACATTTTTTTTAACAAGACAAACTTTTACCAAGCCATTTACTTCTAAATAAAAATACTTAAAATAAAGTACTGTCCCAAAGTAACATATATATTGTAACCTGTCAAAGCGATTCAAACAATTTTTGCAGCACCAATGTTTCAGGTCACAAATTAAAGTTAACTGTTTATAAATTATATTTATTTTTATGTAAAATTGACCCAAAAATGTAAAGCTAATACAGGCAAAATTTAATTAAAACCTTGAGAAAATGTTAAATTGTACAGTAAAAGGACAAAAATGAGGACAAATTCTTATACAACCAATATTAATCAGTTCAAGTTTATGAATGGTATATTGCTCCTTTTCTTATGTTATAGGAAGGTCTAACTTTATGTTAAAACTTGTATAAATATTATCTCTCTGCTTTGATAGTATTGTATGGTAAAGAACCCAAATAAATTAACAGTGAATTCATTTGTAATGTGAATGTTTTGAATAAACACTTAAGACTTACCGGTTACATGTAATTGAATATAGGACAGACTTAATCAAGGTAACGGCAAGGTGTATTTATCTAAATACAGATCAGATTGTGACATGTTTAAACACTTTAACCATTTCTACCTACTTGTGAAGCGTTATGCATTTATAGTGCAACCTTTAGATCTAGAGAGCAGGGCACTGTTTTATCAACGCATTTATTCAAATCTGAAACTTACAATCAAATTTTAATTCTTTATCATACTTTTACTATATTATAGGATTTTAAAGAGAGGTTGTTGTTCTAGTCAATAGAGAGAGAGGTTTAAAAGCTGATATCACAGTTTAGATTATTGCATAAATGCCATTCCTGGAGAAGTCACAGACACCAATAGTCATTATCTATAGACTGAACCATTTGAATAATTTATTATTTAAAGCCTTATACTAGCTATTTTTACTCTGCATCATCCCAGTTTAATTTAGATATAATAATTATTGATTTCTATACTCAACAGTGTCTATAATTACATATCATAAATATTAAAGTCATCACTTAGATACATTAGTGGCCAGACAAGGCCATCTTTATCATAGATGTTACTTTGTACAATTATAGACAGTGGGAATTACAAATGGCCCTAGACAGTCAAAATCCAATGTGCTGTGGCTGCCATTGACACAATTTGTAACAACTGACAAGCGGCTCAGTGATCATCACAGGGGATATGAGCGGGGAGATATTTTGGACGATTTCTTCCAAACTCTAAATCTAATAAAATCATGTTATATCACATATCAAGCAAGCTTTCCACAAGAATATTCAGAATGTCCCACATATGTTGGTCGTTGACATATACCTAGTAACTTTTAATAAGAGAATCCCTAGATAGAGAAGATATACTAAGCTCAGCTTTATCGAGGCACTAGGTTAAGTTTTATGCTATAATCCGAATTAGCAATTCGATGCATGCAACTATCAAAAACGTTCATTCAATGACAGTCAATAAAATCAGAAATTAAAATTTACGTTTATTGATCGACTTTGAATGGAAAGATGTAAATTTTAAGATGTTAGCTTACATTTAGTGCAGTTAAAGTTTCAGGTCAGATCAAGTTTAATATCCTAGCAATGTCAATATACAAGGGAGGTAAGTGTCCTTGCATATATTTCGATCATGTGATAGATTGTGTAGGCCAAATTGTACGGATGATTTACTGATTCCAGTAACCCTAAGCTTGTTTCAATTTAGTGAGCTACCCAATTGATACTAAGCAGCATATAGTTCCCAGGATCTTAAAATTAGACCGAAAGAGAGTGAAATGAGACGAGCAAAAAGCACACTTGTTGTGAATTGTCAAAGTAGCCATGTGCAAATCACATTATTGTTAGATTCTAATGTCAAATCAGCTGTATTGGCCTACAGAAACAAGGACAACTATTGTCACCAACTCACGGAAATTCCATATACAGTAAAATTAATATGAATATTATAGCATCACTAAAGATACAAACACGTCATTTCATGTATGTGACCATCTCACATTCAAGAAATGAAACTGCAACCCAAATCAATAATTTACAACCTAATGTGACAATAGTGATAATTTAAGTACGAGACCTTTGTCATCAACTCAGGTATATTGAACAACACAATAAATCGCAGTATTACAGTTTGTTCAAAGTTAAATGAGAACAGTAGTAAATATTAGCTTGTCTGTCAGGTAAACCATGTTTATCTAGATTTCACTGGGTGTAACTGAGCTAACTGTAGTCACTGCTGTTCTTTTCAAATGGTAAACAGCAGGATTTTCAATAAACTTTTGTTTATATTAGACATAAACTCCTTCATAGCGAGTTAAAATGCGAGCAAATTTATTCAACACTTGAACCACTTGACATGTAAAACTAGCCAGATCAAATAGACTGATCAGCGGATTAAAGTAGGATTTGAAACCAAAAGCCGGAGGTTACACAATGCTCCATGCATTGAGTGTAATCTCATTTGAAGATTTGGTGCTAAATTGTTTAATATTCCTCTTTGATATTAGACGAAATTGAAGTTACAACCAAAAGCTGCATGCATTACAATGCTGCCTGCATTGAGTTACTCTACTTTCAGGATTTGGTGCTAAACTGTTCAATATTCCTTTTTAGATTCGACACTAATTAAAGTTGAACAAACCCTCAATTTAGGGGATGATCCATTAGAAGACAGGCAATGGTCATTTACTGTATATAGAAGGATGCATAAAGACATTGAAGAATCAGTAATAATCATCATTATAAAATGTTGAAACCTTTATTTATTTCATAATGCTACCCAAGAGACATCATGATAGAAGGGCATCCTATTACAAATATGCACCATACCCTGAAACAATAAAGAGACATTGTCAAGGTACATCTTAAAATGATATCAGAAAGTGACATCAGAAAATGACATTAGAAAGTGACACCAGAAAATGACACCAAAAATGGACATTAGAAAATGACATCAAAAATGACACCAGAAAGTGACATCATGCATAAAGGAACGTCACGACAAGACAAGAAGAGATATTATAAAGGGACATCATAAAATGACACCATAAATTTATGTGAATGTTTGAAAGCCTCACATTTAATATACTTAGTCAGACAATGTTATGTGGCATTTATCATAGCAACCATGTTGTAAATTTCTAGAGAAATGATAATGCAACATTTAGAAGTGGATAATATAATGTTATCAAAGGCAAATAGTGAAATAGATCATAACTTCTCAAATTAACACTTGTGTGGCCAATATATCTTGACATTTTGACCATATGTCATGCCAATATGAAATTTGACGACAAACATTACAAAGCTGTATATGATACTAGTATTCATAAACCAGTCCCATATTTGGATAAAAAATCCTGGCCAAACCAATTTCAGCAAATTAAACATTACAAATCTGAAAATGATACTCATTTATAAGCAATGGGCATAATTGCATCAAAATCTCGGCCAAACCAATGTCAGCAAATTAAACATTACAAATCTGAAAATGATACTCATAAGCAATAGGCATAATTGCATCAAAATCTCAGCCAAAACAATATTAGCAAATTAAAACATTACAAATCAGTCTACAATATCCATAAACCTTGGGCATTTGAATAAAAAATCCCGGCCAAACCAATCAAACCATGTCAGCAAATTAAAACGACCCAGAAACCAATACTTGTTATATATTCCTCAGACTAAGGTAGCCAATAGGGGTTGTATCCTAGCATGTATCAGTAATTGAAACAATAACAAGTGGATACCCCCAGAGAAATCAATCTAAGGTAAACATGGCTCTTGATCAGTAATTAACCTATAATCCATTAATATTGGATGAAGTGTAGCCACCCCATCAAACAGGTTACTATTGATCAATGTACGGCAGATTTTCAGATTTTTCTATTGAATTATCAATATACAAATGTAGGCTACATTGTATACATGACAATTAATAGATAATAGAACTTAAGTAAGACCAAGATGCTAATAATATAGGAGTATAGTGTATAAAAAAGGAGATTTCTGGCACTTGTAATAAGGCATACACATTGAATTATATAGTATGAAAATAAGTCATACAGAGATCAGATTTTACATGAGCTTTTGTTGAATTTTATAGTACACCAATAAGCCATACAGTGATTTGGTTAATATGCTGTGGGAGTGTCATAAATTTAAAGAATTAGCATTCTAAATGCACAGAAAACACAAAAAAGTGTAACAATTGATAAGTCTTGGTCCATATGTAGAACCAGATGGCTGAATATAATACACCATGTCCATGAGATACCTAGCTACATATTCTTTCAATAGACATTTGATACTTTTATAAAACAGCAATCATTGAAAAATATTGAGCAGTAATGCAGTCAAGGACTTAAAGTGTACCTTGTCCCAAGTTATTAACCAGGTAAAAAACAGGCAATTTCATGAATACACCCATTCGATAGCATGCAAGTCATCAAACTCACAATATTCTAAGGACCAACTAACTGAACTCAAACTCTTATTTCTAAAGCATAATTTAAACCTCTAGGGTAAAGTCTAGTACATAGCAATATGCTTATTAAACACATTCATGTTATATAAAAGATAGACTCATAGAAAACTTGACTGAATCCTAAGGACTTTCAGTTGAGTTCAGGAAACTCTGCGTAACAAGTTTGTACAAAAAGAGCGCCATTTGAATGAATTCATGTCACAGATAAATTAGGTCTTGGTATTTCACTATAGTTTAAGTGGGATTAATGTAGCATTTACATGCCAACAGGAAGTACAAATCTTAATGACTTTCATTCAATAGTTCATAATATGTAACGGTAATAAGTTAGCCATTCTAAGCAAAGTTACCCACTGAAAATGGGGTTGAAAACAGTAACTCGGTCAATACTGTTGTAAATATAGGCAACATTCTTGTTCAGTCTGAGTAACTATACAATTATCTTAAATCTCTCGAACAAATATTATTTTCCTTTTATATGTTTGTACATTATGGTAAACATAATTGATTTAAACCAAAACTACTGTTTATATTAACAAATTAAAGGCCTATTCCTGTTAACGTCGGCCGATTCCGGTTTATTCTAGTATTTTACCTGGATTTGGGTTTAACGATAGACTGCACAATTCTAATAGGAATGTTTAGAGCAACTGTTCCTTCATATAAAAATATCAGAAATAGTTGACAAATTTACGATACAGTTACAGGACCTGGTCTTACTTGACAAAAAGATGGTACATCTAAAAGTAAGAACTGTGACCATAAGAAAAAGGAGAACAAGAAAGATGAGGTGACAGCATGTATGCACAGTCATTGAAATTAGCTTCAGCTTAGAATAATTCACCATAAAGTAACTATTTCTATGGAAAAAGTTACTCTCCCTTGCAGACAATCAGCAAAAAATTACTCACCATGGCCTTCGGGTGAGTGCTAATTTTGATGAATGATTGGTAAGCAGGAGAAATATAACTGCAAGTTCATAGGTGGGAGGAAAAGGGACAGTCAGGTGACAGTTAAAATAAATGGAAGAACTGGCATGGTAAAAGAAGTTTTTAAGATAGAACAATGTCATAAACAAATTATCTGCATGAACCCAACCACAATAAAGCCTATTTAAGATAACACAAATCCAAATATTCCATATGATCAATACACATAGAAGGCTTGGTGTAAAACTATCGTTTAACAGTTTGGTTAAAGTAGCTGTTACAATCATTTTACACACGAATTCCTCGACATTATGTTTACATGTGCCTTCCATACAACTTCAATGACCGATATATACAATTACTTGTCTTATGATATTTACAGTAAAACTATATTGGCTAATAAATTGGTTGTACAATAATAAATCTGTAATATTAAGGAAGCCATTCCCAGTAGATTGGAGGGTTTTTTTCGTCAAAAAAACATGCTCACTTTGGTATTTTCTCAAAAGTTCACTGAGTCACATGCCTAGGTGTGCTTCATGTGTCTATGGGCCAGCCTGTCAGACAGGGGAAATAGTCAAGCCATCTACCTTTTCAAGATGTTTACTGTATAAATAGTACATTTATTTATCATTCTTCTGTGTCTGAAGAACTTGTTTAAATCAGAGGCTTCTAGGGTGTGTGAAACTAAACTGTTCAAGACCGTAAGACAGTAAGACTGCATATGTCAACACATCAGCTTAGTCTCGGACCCTCCGGAATTAATGTTCCAAACTGTTTGAGACACCAAAGCCTGACCACATGTGTCAACTTACTCAGCTTTAATCTCTACTGACGAAGGAATATGTTAAACAATTTTAACAAAACAAAACTCACCTTCGCCATCTTTGAACTTTTTTACAGCAACAAGTTCACCAGAATCCTACAATAAAAATCGGAAAATTAAGAACTTTTCATAAATTTCAATATTAAAGTATTTATAATATACAAGGGAGGATAGTTTGCTCAAAGGAGGGTTTTTTAATTATTGTACTCAGAATGTTGTGCCTATTCCCCAAGTTTTTTGTCAGAAACAATTAAATAGATCACTCTACTTTAGATGATCTCAAGTCCTGTTTTGTAACAGGAAGGATAAAATTGGGGCTAGCAATCTCATCTCATGAAACAAACCTTAAATAGTGCTACATAAAAACCAACATTGAATAGGAAGTAACTTATTAAGACATTTTAGTTTTGAGACAGGTTTCCCTATCCTAGTACATTTGAATAAATTTTTGATTTGTGTAAATTAAATGTTTATCTTATGTTATGAAAAATAAAATATTGTTTATACTAAGATTATACTTGAAGAAGCCCATAGTTTACAGATACAAGTATGAATTTTAAAACTTGCATGAATTTTAATCTAAGTATAAAAATCTATTTTCAGACTTGGTAATATTCATTGAACCAACTGCATGAACATTTTAATCTACAAACTGTTTCAACTGCAAACGTTAAATAGTTAAAAATAAAATCAATCAATAAACGAAGCCGGTTAATCTGTCTGCTTAAGAGTGTATAATGATATAATGAAAGGAAAGGCCGATTAAGTTATACAATTGCAAGAATATGAATTAAATATGACTTAAAACCCCATACAAAGCTAATGATTGCTAGAAACGTTAATGCTGTTTAATATGCATGAAACGCGGTTGTAACGATAATACATCGGTACCGAAATGACATGTGACTCGATAATCATTGAATCATTAATTAAACATTGAAATTATAATGAATAACGACAAACTAAGGCATGAAATCTGTGTATTACAGTTGCTCCATTTGTTGACATAAATGATAGCCTTGTATAACAACATAAAGTAGTTTTATAAAGATTCAATACAAAAAGTCATTGTTTTCTTATTAATTCATAAATAAGTCAACGGGTAGAAAAATACACAAACCGCATAACCACACGGCTTTATTGATTTACCGTGTTTATACACCTTAGGGTTACTACAATACTTTATGACAATATTATACAAAGCATGAAATTCTAACCTCTACAAGGTTTACATGCTTGTTAACTGAAGCCTTTTACAGGCGCTTATCTCATTAAAAGAAGTCAAACAAATACACACATGTTTACAACCTTAGTAAAAAGCTTTGCTGACGATTCAATAAGTAATACTAATGAGGGAACTGACACATTCGAAAAAAATATGACAGACTACAGTTAACTCAGTTTAACCTAAATACACATAGTTTACATGATGGACAAGCTTATGTTTATAACCATTCTTATTTAACTTCGAGTCAGTAGGCTCTCCCAATATGTCTGAAAATGTTTTGATTTGTAAGGTTTTTAATATACCCTCGTGGCGATGGATAACATAAGGAATGAGGTGTCGAGAGTGATTAATATAAGTTTAAATAAAAAACTTTCATAATCAACCTTTAATAAATAAGTACAAACGAAGGTCATCAATGTGAAAATGACTGTCCAGCCACATGTCCAGAAATATTTAAAAGGTCCTAGGTGCCCCCCCTTCTAACAAAATAATATTGCACAGAGTTTCTGTAAGAGTGGTTAGCGCGCTTGCCGCCTAAACCAGAGACCCGGGTTCTAATCTTGGGGGAGGCACACATATGCCTGCCATATTCAGCAGGAAGCTGACTGGCAAGTGGCAAATAAAGGCTATGCTCGACAAAATAAAATGTACGAACCCCGAATCTTTGGTAGTTCAGCTAAATATTTCACTTGCCAATCAGTGATCAGGTGAACTATTTTAAAAAAAAACTTTCATGGACTCATTGCAAAACTATGGTTACTACATCAATTTATAGAGGCACATTCCATAGCATTATTATGAGACCCGGATTTGCAGGAATGGTAAGGGTTAAAATCAGAAAAAATAGTCAAAAAATTGTAACCGTATTAGAATTATCTGTGCAATTTCAAAACATAGTTAATAAATTTGTTTATGAACAGTTAACTTTTCAAGGACAAAATCTTTTTTTCTACCACAACAAAGACGACTGCAATAAATAGACCTAGATCTGATCTTTGGTCTATCTACACCATGTTTATCATATATTTCTGTATTGAATTGATATGGGATATTGGTAAAAGATTTATAACAGGCAAATTACAGGCGGAAATTTAATATTGTTTATCAGAGATACTACAATTGAATACAATGAAATTCCAACATCAGGTGTCCTAGAAAAATCAACTATAAACAGAACATGTGTTCCGCTAGTTGGTTTGGAACTTGACTCATAACAATGAATTACTAGCAAAATTTGGTGTGGTATCCTTAAGGGTCTGGGGGTATGCTTTGATTTTTAGAAACATTCAAATTTTTATTATTATTATTTTATAAGCAAGTAATGTGGAAAGTGTTTCAATATTTAGGTCAAAGGATGTTTTAGTGTTATTTTATTTTATTAAAAGCAAGTGTTTTGACACTTAGGTCAAAGGATGTTTTACTTCATCTTATAAGCAAGTATTTTAATACATGTAACAGTATGTAGGCCAAATTGAAGCATCAATATTTCAATAATGAAAACATGAACCTGTTATATAACTTACCTTATGTTTACACTTCAAGACCACACCATAGGCACCTGAAATAGTTGATATAAAATAATAAAATCTTCAAACAGAAAGAAATGAATTTAATAGTATGCACAATATAACAGTATGTGGAAAGGCCTACAACAATGCAGCTCTGGTAACATGTATTTTTGTTCACCAGCAATATACTGACTAATGGTCTGTGGACTTGACTAACAACTGATGTATGAGGATGCTAACACGAAAACAGGACTGCATTCCATAGTTGAATGCTTATGTCCTGGTGGAAGTCTCATAGCTTATAACTAAATAAGTCAATCTGGGGCAGTAATTATGTTTAAATGTTTGATAGTGTTACATGGTGTTGATAAAGTAAGGAATAGAATTATGAAGGTTAACAAGTACCAGTATGCCAAGTTAGAAAGCAATGTCTTGATGGACTGTGAGAATAATTGAGTTTTAAAAATGTGAAAGTTTTGGTTAATATTTTCAACGGGACTGACTGATGGACAAAAACATAAACAGACATCCAGGAACATAACTCTATGCCTACCAAATCACTAGATGTCTAAGAATAAATATAACACAAGCAGGCAGCTATTCTTTTTATAAAATTTATTACTGTTTTACTTTATGCACTTGAAAATCTAATTTTAAGGTAGAGGAATGGCAATACGGTAGGTACAAATGTAGGGTTACTGGAACAGCATAAATACTTTGTTTCTGCCTTACTTAATGAGCACGAATAAATCAATGTAGTCCTAATTAATTTTCTTCACTGTGAAAAGTCAATACAATTCATTAAGGGTAAGTTCTAAACATCTCATGCATTTTATATAACCAATCTATGCTCAACTTAACTACTTGTTATGGTAGGTACAATAATTAACTTGCACAGCAACCGGTTGCTATTTTGTTATACATAAGTAACTTCCAATCAACCTGCATGCAATCAACACAACTATGGAGGAATCCCAGTTTTATGTTTTCATAAGGGGGGGATATAACGAAGATACTCAAGGTGTAATACAAACTCAAATCTAAAGGACCGATATTGTAGAATTTGCTTGCTGAAATTTATATATTCAATGCAAGAGCCCTGTAATATATTCAATTATTCATGCATAAAGGTTGGGATCGAGGTCCTATGTATGGGTGGCTTTTTTTGGGTGCCATACACCTGGCATGTAAAAGAACCAAAGATGCTTCTGGCATCTTCTGTATCATGCACTATCCCCCAAAAAAACTAAAAAGTATTAATAAACTCTTTCGGGGGCCTCGCCCATATGGATTATCCTGTGGCGAGGATACAGAAACGCAATAATTCATTGTATCTCTTACCTTCCCCAACCACACCCACAATCTCGTACTTGTTCATCACATCACACCCAACACCTTCACTCTTCTGATCTCTATCACACCTGAAAACAACACAACAAACATGAACTTCCAAAGCAACAAAAACAGCCATTTTATTTCTGAGTACCAGTATTTTTTCATATTGGACAAACTAGGGATAGTTATAGTGCAGGTGCTTAGACTAGTGGTAGATTTTAAGCTTGGAATAAAAAAATGATTGACTTGAAGCCCAGTTATATCTCCCTTGCTTGAAGCATAGCTCAATTCCAGGTAACTTTAATTTCATCAGTACCAGGATAATGTGCAGGGCCTTTCATAAACCCGCTTGTTCCCTTAATTCAGCCCCATTTCACTATTAAAAAATGTCTCCCCTATTTCTCATCATAATCCTGTTTCGTTAAGACTGTATCACTTTATAACATTGGTTCATTGAATCACTGAAAAAGATACTAGTTTTAAAGCCACATTCAAAGTATTTTCTGCGGAGATTTATTTTTTATAAAATGTAGCAAAAAAAAAATCCAACTATCAAGTTAGAGCTCATTTAGCCAATTCTTCAAATATTCCGTATAGTATGGTTTTGTTACTTTTGTACCAGCACAGTTCCTGCTGAGACTTGGTGTATGACATCAGATAAAGCTAGCAGTCAAATGGAGATTAATATATTCAAGTATTTACCTAAGATAAAGATTAATAGTATCGAAAACCTTGTGAACAAAATTTTGTTTATTTACTAGAGATAGGAAAACAAAGAAATACAAAACTTATCAAATTTCGTGAAGTAAAATAGTGTAACTCTTAGATCTATGGGATAGTAATTTACAAGACCAAAGCATTTTATCGTTGACTGTTTGATTTGAAAATGTGAGCAATACTCTTAGATGTGCACATGCTGTATTATGGGCCCAACATTAGAAAAATGTTCTAAAACTAGAAACTTTTTGCAAATTTAAACATACGGAACAATCAGGATTATTCATTTAGAAAATACCCCATACTCATAATAACCCACATTTTGCAATATTCATACTCATACTGACATTATTTTTACAAAGAGTTTCAGCATTAACTGTTTTAAAACTCTTGAGAAAATATAAAAATATAATGGCATGCCTTTCAGAGTTTATGTGTACATTTAATAGAAGTTTTAAATCAGTCAGTTTAGTAGTTAGTTTAAATAATTAGTATACAGACAGCATTTATATGAACTGTATTTGATCTTAATGTATTACGGCTAGGTCAATATTTGGACTACGCTGTACGGTAGCTTGATTTAACTTAAAATGTCCCAAATTGTTCAAGTTCATGTATCATATATTTTTTTTTCAATCTATAACTGAATTAAAGAATGCCGAGTCTTTACTAACATGACAATGACTTGTCTATATTCTTATTTCAAACAAAGCATCACATCAACTTGGATTTTTTGAACTATAATAAATTTATAAAAATGTAGGTCACAGACTATAACAATTTTACCATTCTATACATATTATCAATTTATGAGTATCAATTTGTCATTTAATGGAGCCCTTTTGTAAAGGTTTATAAATGTGAAATATAATAATGTTGTGCTGTAATCAGGCAAATGGTTACAGAAAATAGTGCAGACCATAAACTATCAATAAAAATCAAAGGACAATGACTCAGTAAGAATAAACCAGAGCACATCATGTTTTTAAACATAATGTATGCACATTACTTGCCTAGGCTAGGTACTAGATTAGAGTTTTATGAATTTCCATTACAATATGGCCAAAGATGATAGAAAATTTATAGAATCCATGGACAGAATATATAAATTTTAATTCAAAGGGCGATAACTCTGGTCGTCTTTTTTACATTAAAATAAAATACTAGGTGAAATTTGAATGGAAGGTGCCCCCCTGATCACTGAGTTGAAAGTCGACTTCAATAGATATTCAGTGTCACTGACAGCCGTGGTATCTTGGCTTTTGTCCTCCTCAGGGATTTCAGGATAGGTGGTAAAACTGATCAGACATTAAAATCTGCTGATCCAAAAACCGAACAGTTGGCTACTACTTCTTACAGAGTACCTTGCAATAAGTTTCATGTTGAAATTACATATTGTGAATGTGATGTGCATGTTTATTGTTTAGTTTTGAATACAATTTATATAATATTACTGCCACATGCATAACTGTTATGAAACATGTTAATTCACTCCCTTAATGTGTGGCACAATGGTTGAGTGAATAACATTCTTGACTACTGATCAAGAGGTCCCTGGGATTGTTACCCAGATGAAATCTTATCGTTAAAAAATGGTTAAATCTTATCTGGTTTCCTACCAGGATCATCTCTAGTTGGGCGGGAAACACAAAATAGTGTTTCTAAAATGACCAAGTGTCCCGGCCGAGAATCGAACCCTGGACCTCCCAATCAGGAGTCAAGTCTTACCACTTGACCACCGTGCCACCTCGGTATTTTAAATACTGTTACATCCGCCTGCTTTTGATATATTGCTATTTCAACTTTTTTGTATACATTACATTAAGTTTAATTGAACTTTTCTGAGTGATTAAAGTTGATTAGAATATTTTCTTATTTGTAGACTGCTTTCATAATTTGAGAACCATTATACTAAGCATGAGAAAAAGCTGTGTTTCGGGTAACCCGACCCTACTTAAAAATTGGCCTAACCCTAACGTTTTTATGGCCCCTCAAACAAATTTTTACCCTTCTGGTAAAATAATGTCATTTTGTATAAAATGGTGTCTTTTTGTTAAATTGCGATCTTCACGATGTGATATTTTCATGCGATCTGTTTCAATATTGAGACATCTCTGAATTGCCAAATTGCACAAGATTCTCCTTATAAAAGCCCACCTAAGCAAAATGTGCCATCAATCGACGATGACTATTAGTTTTTGCCCAACACATTTATAAAATATCGTTATGAACAGTACTGGTCTTATCCAGGAAGGTTATTTCATACTTGTTTTGACCTATTTATACGATATTATCGGTCATATAGTCTGACAAAGACATTTTATCATGATAATGTGCCTGCAGGTTTTTGTTTCGTCAATCAAATTGAAATTTTATCGACCCAAGGGCTGAAGGGCAAATCCAATCCGAATCCCTGGACCCTTGTCAGACATGTGCCAATTATAAGCGTACAACAATTGTTGGCAACAAGCTTGCAAAGTTGAAATTTACAGATTCATGAAAGTTATTCTTACCATGAACTATTTCCAAATTGAAAGCAAAGTTTGTTAAAACACTACAAATCCTTCAACCAAAAATATTGTCTGTTTATTATGTTCTTGAATAAATTCACACAACACCTAACGTATTCCACCTGTTTAGGAATGTACAATGTAGCCACCAGTCAATCAAATTGGTTGTTTACACCTGTGACTTCCGAAAGTAAACAAAGTTTCACAAAACTTTTATTAAGAAAGTAAATAACACATAAGAATACATCACTCCTTAAAATAATTTCACAAAATTCTCAATCAAACTAAGCTGTCAACACAGTTTCGTACATTGAAAATGCGTGAGATCCAATTATTTCACTGCAACTTGATCTCTTACGACGCCATCGGGAATTTCCTTGCCAACATACCCACAATGCATCTGTGGGATTTACTTATTTCCATGAGTATGAAAAGCCATATTTATGGAATTTACCGGTGCGTTAGTAGAATAGTAACCTGTGTTATTGACCGGTGTTACTGTAACTTTTACCCTTTTCAATTGTCACCACTCAGTAAATACGTTAATAGTGACGATAAATTAGTATTATATATTAAAATGCTACACGTTATATTTAATATTATCGAGATATAAAAAATTATATGGTCTTAATATCATGCTTGTGAAGGTAAATAGCGTGAATACTGTAGTACTTTAATATTATATTGAACTCGACAAACTGCGTTGGAAGATGTATACTGTGGCCATTTTTTATCAATTTGAACAATCCGTATACTATATACATGATCTACTACAGTGGCCATAATTATGAATTTATTCGGTAAGTATATATGATCTACTAGCTGTGCCCAAATTTTAATTAAATTAGTCCGTGTGTATACATGATCTACTGTGGCAATATTTATGAATTTACTCAGTACGTATACATATGATATGCTGTGCTCATATATATGAATTAACTTAGTCCATATGAATGATCTGCTGTGGCCATTTTTATGAATTTACTCAGAACGTATATATGATCTGCTGTGGCCATATTTATGAATTAACTTAGTCCGTATGCATGATCTATTGTGGCCATATTTATGTAATAACTTAGTCCGTGTGTATACATGATCTACTGTGGCCATATTTATGAATTTACTCAGTACGTACATATGCTCTGCTGTGCTCATATATATGAATTAACTTAGTCCATATGAATGATCTGCTGTGGCCATTTTTATGAATTTACTGAGTACGTATATATGATCTGCTGTGGTCATATATATGAATTAACTTAGTCCATATGAATGATCTGCTGTGGCCATTTTTATGAATTTACTCAGTACGTATATATGATCTGCTGTGCTCATATATATAAATTAACTTAGTCCATATGAATGATCTGCTGTGGCCATTTTTATGAATTTACTGAGTACGTATATATGATCTGCTGTGGCCATACTTATGAATTTACTCTGTACGTACATATGATCTGCTGTGCTCATATATATGAATTAACTTAGTCCGTATGAATGATCTGCTGTGGCCATTTTTATGAATTTACTGAGTACGTATATATGATCTGCTGTGGTCATATTTATGAATTAACTTAGTCCGTATGCATGATCTATTGTGGCCATATTTATGAAATAGCTTAGTCCGTGTATATACATGATCTACTGTGGCCATATTTATGAATTTACTCAGTACGTTCATATGATCTGCTGTGCTCATATATATGAATTAACTTAGTCCGTATGAATGATCTGCTGTGGCCATTTTTATGAATTTACTGAGTACGTATATATGATCTGCTGTGGTCATATTTATGAATTAACTTAGTCCATGCATGATCTATTGTGGCTATATTTATGAATAAACTTAGTCCGTATGCATGATCTATTGTGGCCATATTTATGAATTAACTTATTCGAGATACATGATATAATTGGGAAATAAACATAGACAAGACAGCAGCTGTTAAATAACACTAATTGAAAGGATCTTGTCAAGTTCTCAAGGCTATACATACCCAATGGCCAGACATTCCTGATAGTATCTAGAAACCTTTTGCCGCTTCGGAAACCATTCGTGATGGCTAAAATGATTACGAAGCTTCACGGAAGGCTTCCCGAAGATGTGGATTGAATGCGAAATGATGCGGAAGGGTTCCATAACATCGCCAGGACATGCCGAACCATCCCGATCTGGGGAATTTCTGCTTCGGGAACCCTTCGGGTCTTAGTGGACAGCAGGTCTTAGATATTTTGGGTAAAAATATACAGTATAAATATTTTACGAATATTTTAATTTCTGTCAATTCTGTTTAAAAACTGCCTCAAAGAAGCGTTGGCTTTAACAGATATTTAACCATGGACTGATTTAACTCATGAAAAAGTGCAGTATACAAGTAGTACATACTAGTTAAATAGAAAACAACAATGTTTCTGAATAAGTAATACAAACCAACCCACAAATTTTTAGTTATTATGAAACCTACTCTAAACAAGGGAATATACAGTATGTTTAACAGTAACTTTCTATAGTGGCGGACACCGGGATTTAGTACTCGTCCATGTATTTGAATAACTTCACGCTCGTGTGCACTCGGTACTTGACGAAAATAAGCCCGGTGTGTATAAAATTATACATATCTTCTGAATGAAAGGCCAGAATTTTCTATATTGTGTAAGTCAACTATTTGTTGCACAGTAATCAATATTTATAAAAACATAATAAATTCTCGATAAGTCACTCATTTTGTGTACAAAATATGACTGATTTTGAGCGTTCATGGGACTTTAAAATCTTGGGCTCATTATCTCAAATCACATCTCTATCATTAAATCTGCCAAAGTTATTAAAGTTATTTATGTTACCTGGTAATGGTTACCATATATTAATGATCACACTGTGTATTGTCAGTCCGTGATCTGTGCATTGTTGTGTAATTTGGTCATCATATTCTAATTAGATTGAAACCAGGGTGTGAAAAGCTTCCTGGTTTTGCTGACATTATGTACGATTTATAGCATTAATGTCATTACTTCTGGATATACCCACGTACATGGACATACAGTAAAACTTCGATGACTTGAGCTACCTTCGGATCGGGACGTTCGAGCCATCTACATGTTCGAGGCATCGAGGGTGTACGAGTATATATACCCTAACTGTAAATAGTATAAGTTTACAAGTACTTGTACCCGTAAATCATGTGTAATTGTCGTATTTCGTGTGTATGTTTGTATTTCATATTTAATTCGTAATTTCAATGCACGTGTGTCAATTTATGAAATAACATTCATAATTATAATAAAAATGATCAGAATTCACCTGAAATCGTCGGCTAGCTCTTCAAATATACACATTTCTATACGAGGTTTGTTGTTTTATTAGTCAAATTTTTATATGGTCACATCAGATCATGTATACGGACTAAGTTAATTCATAAATATGGCCACAGTATATCATGTATACATACGGACTATGTTTAATTAATTCATAAATATGGCCACCTTAGATCATGTATATGGACTAAGTTAATTCATAAATATGGCCACAGTATATCATGTATACATACGGACTAAGTTTAGTTAATTCATAAATATGGCCGCAGTATATCATGTATACATACGGACTAAGTTTAGTTAATTCATAAATATGGCCACAGTATATCATGTATACATACGGACTTAGTTTAGTTAATTCATAAATATGGCCACAGCAGATTATGTATACAGACTAAGTAAATTCATAAATATGGCCGCAGTAGATTATGTATACGGACTAAGTAACTTCATAAATATGGCCGCAGTAGATTATGTATACGGACTAAGTAAATTCATAAATATGGCCGCAGTAGATTATGTATACGGACTAAGTTAATTAATAAATATGGCCATAGCAGATCATGTTTACATACGGACTAAGTTAATTCATAAATATGGCCAACACTGATTCATAAAATGGCCACAGTGAATCATAATGATGGTCGCAGTAATTCATAAATATGGCCACAGTAAAATCATATGTATGTGTACGCAGTAAATCATAATTATGGACACAGGAATTCATAAAAATGGCCACAGTGAATCATAAAAATGGCCGCAGTAAAGCATTCATATGGCTCCAGAAAAACCATACATATGGTCAGTACATCAGCATAATGATGGCCACAGTAATTCTTAAATATGCCCACAGTAATTTATACATATGGCCACAGTAAAATCCTGCGTAAGGCCCCTGTTAGATCATATTATTGCCCCAGTAAATAATCATTATTGCCACATTAATTCTTAAATATTCCAAACATACAGATATTATAAAAGTTATCAATGGAAAACTAGATAGTTCCCTTTACTTGTAATAATAGGACCAAAAATCCGGGACTATTTACAACGGTATGTAAAAATATTGCACCGCTTTCATACTCATGGCCGCAGGGAAGGTTTAGCAAATGGAAATAAGTGTTACCCTGCATCTGTGATTGGATATTTTTTTTACCTCCAAATAGAGAGCATTCCAGTCGCGATAAAGTCGGCGTATGACCGTACCAAGTTTGTATCGATTAGCTCCCCTGACCACATACGTACCAAGCAATGTTTTATACAATAAGTTTTTACAATTTATTTGCTTTTTCGTTACAACGATCATTTGAATACAGAATTTTGACTTTTAATTATTTTTTTTATAGATAATATTGTAAACGACTAACTAATTTATGATTTTTCCCAAGAGGAAATCTAACCAGTTTTTAGACTTAGATTCTTCTTCTTCTTCTTCTTCTTCTTCTTCTTCTTCTTCTTCTTCTTCTTCTTCTTCTTCTTCTTCTTCTTCTTCTTCTTCTTCTTCTTCTTCTTCTTCTTCTTCTTCTTCTTCTTCTTCTTCTTCTTCTTCTTCTTCTTCTTCTTCTTCTTCTTCTTCTACTTCTACTTCTTCTTCTTCTTCCATATCAATGCAGGACCACAGTTGTGGTATCATCGAATCGTTAGATGTATACACGAGGGAGGGCCCAAGTGCAATTAAAACAGGTTAAAACATGTTGATAGAGTGGTTACTTGGAGGCAGCAAGTCGTACCTTGAAAGTGTCCAAGGTGGCTGCGCTCACAGCTGCCTCTGGTAGCTTGTTCCACAGGAGTATGGTGGAAGGAAAGAACGACTCCTTCAACACCAACGACCTGCAGAACGGTATCCAGTACCACGACGAATGGCCTTTTGTAGTCGGGCCTTTTGGGTGAAGGAAGGGTACGCTCAGGATGGCTACAAGGTTGTTAACGATCTTGTAAAACATAACAGTTTTGGCCTCTTTTCACGAAACCGTGCTGGTACTTGCTGATGATGTCATTGCACCGATCTTCAGAATAATATTCACAAAACCATACGAATCTGGAGAATTACCAACAGACTGGAAGCAAGCAAGGAAATGTGTGTCCAATTTACAAGAAAGGTCAGAAATACAAAGCAGAGAATTACAGACCTGTTTCACTGACATGCTGCAAGATTATGGAACATATCATCACCAGCAATATCCTTAGACATTCAGACGAACACATCATACTTCATTTAAACCATCAAGGATTTTGGGAAAAGCTATCATGTGAGACTGAACTTGTAGAATTCATTGATGACATGACTCTCAACCTAGACGAAGGAAACAAACATACTACTTGATCATGGACTTCTCCAAAGGCCTTTGATAAGGTTAGTCACTCCCTACTTATTGTTACAGAAGCTCCGGAAAAAGCCAACATATGGATTGAAAACTCCCTGAAGGGACGGAAACAGTATGTGGTCATTGAAGGTGTCTCCTCTGAGTCTATCGATGTTGATTCTCAGGGATTGGTATTAGGACCATCACTATTCCTGTACTACATAACTGACATGCCCGAAGGAAGATAGAACTTCATTAGCCAATTGTCCTCCTAGGCAGCAAGTTTGTCAACATATTGTTGTAGAGTATGATAATCGGCATCTGAAGATATTGCACAGTACATTATGGTGTCATTATGCAACGTTCTTACCATCGGCAAGAAATGGAAACCTATATCAACCAATTACACCATACTTGGTCACGTCTTGGAAAAAGTAACATCTGCAAAATACTCTGGAGTCACTATCAGCTCACACATTTACCTGAGCAAGCACATACACAACAACTGCCAAAAGACCAATAAAACTATTGGATTCTTGAAGCGGAACTTAAATATCAGTAACAGAACATTAAAAGAAAATGCATATAAACCTTTAGTCCGACCTACACTCTAGAATGTGCCTCACAGTTTGGGACACACACCTACAAATTCAAAAGAAGAAAATTGAAATGATACAGCACAGAGCTGACAGACACGTAACCAACAATTACCAAAGAACATCATCTGTTAATGACATGCTACATGAACTAGAATGGCAAGAATTAGAAAAAGACGAGAACACACGTACACTACTCTACATGTTGTACAAAATAAGTCATGTCAACATCTCTGACTCATCAAGACTGCAACCACCAAGTCGAATATCCATAACGTTTCGCATCTTCTCATACCAAGTAACAACATGCAGAACTGAGACTCGTAGGACGTTTTTCTACTATTTCGAATGTCTGACCACTTACTGCAGCAACTGCCCCGAGTCTTGAATCATGAGTTAGATAGTTAAAGCGAGTCAAGCTGGTGAACACAATAACACTCAACATGTTTTGTCTATTTATTTTCTCAATAATATCAATCGAGTGAAACATGTATGTTGTTGTTGTCGCGAAAATGCAATATAAATTACAAATTATATAATAACATTACCAAAAGTTATTTTCTCACAACCAAGGGGGAGCAACTCAATTAACTTTACTGTTTAGACCAGACAGAGTTCTTTCCACTGGACTGCTCTCATTATGAGCCAGTTTCTCCTTAAACATTTCAAACAAAGACCGCTATTTTATTATTCTATTTCAGTAATTTTAATGAAGTGTTTAGCTTCAAGTATGTGATTATCTATAGCCAACACAAACTTTTTGCTGCAACAGAACTCTTCACGTATGTCCAATGTTAATGTAATAAATTCGACAACAACACGTATGTTTTCAAAGTTATATTATCACTAACATATTGGCATTTTGCCTTCTTCAGAGTAATAATTACATACAATAGCAAACCAACGGTGTAACGTCAAATGACGATTTTGAGTTCAGCTTCTTCTGAATTTTAACATAAAAACACAAAGGGATATGTTCAATATTAATATTTTATGTGGATAGTGTCTCAAGGTTATTCGGATATTTTGTTAATTCGGATTTATGCAAACATACTTTTTAAATATTAAATATGGGTTCCAGAGTATATTGTCTCCTTTTTAGTAAATTACGTTTGCTCCATGTCAGTCAAATGAAGATGTTGATTGTTAGTTCGATATGAATTCTGGCAAATATGACTGGGTTAAAATACACCGATATGATAGCACAGGAAAGACTTGTCGGCAGATAAATTTTTGTACATGGATTCGTGTTCCCATCCTGTCCGTATGCAGAAAGCAGGTAGTACAGACAGTGAACTCGGACCACGGACGTTTTAACATTGATATTCTGACAACAGATCAAATATCCCAGCTATACAGTTAGACCAGGTACCCTAGATACTATAAAAAGGTTCCTGGTTTAACCATAAAGCGAAAAGCAATGTAGCAATCAGTTTTGCAATAAAAACCAGAAATGTAATAATAATTACAAAAATGGTTGGGGAAAAAAACCAATGTAAAAAAAAATTAAATTCACCAACATAGGCATTAACAACAATATTTTAGTGTTATGAATGATGTTTAAAAGAATTGTGAATAGTCAGTAGTCAGCCAATGGCTTATCAGCAGAAAAAAATGTGTCTCAAATTTTCAACTTATGATGATGATTAAGAAGTTACCATTAAATTTCGAAGCAAGAACTTTTTTGGATCTGATTAAGTAAATGTATGAAGCCTAAAAGGCTTATCAGCAGACCAATATCGACCACCTTAAAAGTTTTCTTTCTCATAATTATTATAATTATTATTTCCTGTTCTGTTGCTGTTCCGTTTTGTTCGTAAGCCTTAAAGCATTTCATTTCCAGACTGATTTCTTTGAAACATAGCTTATGGAAAACATGAAAACTTTCAACGAAATGCCGGATTCCCCCAAGTAGTTGGGCCGTTTTGTTTATCACATTGAGCAACTTTAAAACAACGGCTTGCAACAGTACGTAGTAACATACTTTCTTCTTGATTACCATATAATCTGCTGAATATTGATAATGTTATAGCATTGTCATAGTGTAGCGCAAAGTCATGTGATATTACTATACGGCTTTAATTAAAGCTGATGATCTTTGCGAAAGGGTTAGTTCTCGTAAGGATAAACTTTAAACGTCCACCTAAAGCTTCGTCTTCATCTTCCGTAGTTAGGTCAGGAGTCGATTCCGACTGTAAATGTTGACCTCGGAGGATAGTTTAAAACGCTCCTTTCCTCTGTACAGGCAAAAATGTCGTTAAAACTGTATACAAGTGTCCTGGAAGGGTTTGACCTCGGACGCCATAGAAGTGAAGCACTTGGACCGTGTAGAGCACTTGAAGACGATGTTGTCTTCGCCTCTCTTGGAGTGATGTCCACTGTAGGTCTCTCAGCATTGATGTCACGTAGCCAGGTGTGCGGTCGAGGTAGTTATTGTGGACAAACCATGCGCCTCTTCGTTTGATCTTCTCCGGTTTATCCTTACTTTCGACATCATGCGGATGAGGAGCTTTCTATTGATGGGACAACAAGGGCTGTTTGTCTGGCTTTCTTGAAGGTATTGTAGAGATTGCGTCGCAAGAAACCCAGGGTCTTTGATGCTTAAAACTGGCTTGGTGAATCGGTCGTCATATAACTGGAAACTTGTTGAATGAGCTTACGTGTAAAACGAACAAACATTAAGCATATATTTTAGATCATATATTATATTTATAAACAAATTAGTGCAAGGGAACGATAGCGACCGCATCTAATGTGTGAATATACATTGAATGTATGAATAATGTGTATAACCGGCTTATAGTTTACCCGCCCATTTTAAGTGACCCTTTGTATGCGAACAATAACATGCCCATTTATGGGATAATGAGAGTGGAATTGCACAAAATTGCTTGTATGATTGCTGATGCATGTAGAATAACAGTACAATTATGATGGAAGGCGGGTCTGATTTTGGAATCTGCAAAATTGGCCTAATAAACAGATTTACTAAATAGTTATTATGCCCATTGCAAAAATAAATGAATAAGTTGTAGAAAAAATGAAAATACCTGGCTTTTGATGGCATGGGCGTAGGAGCGTCTTTAACATTGGGGGGGGCCAAACATTTGGCAACTTGGGGTAAAAATTTTTTTTTGCTCGCTACGCTCGCAAAGTCATTTCCTGACGTCAATTAATCAACACGCAATATTTGCAAAATACTATTCTAGACACCAACTGTAGGCCCTACTCTAAAACGTCCAAAACACTCCTATATCTATATACTAACTGTGAGTTTATGGTTCTGTGGTAATTTGATTAAGTAATTACGTCTTAACTGGAAGTTAATCCGTTCAAGTATACACGGGTCCGGCGCGCGGAGCCCTTCGGAAATTTTTTTTAACTATGGATAAAACTAGTGCATTCTAGGCGTTCTGATATACCATATTTTGCATTCAAAAAGGACTTTAATGCAGGGAATTTAAGTTCTTACAAAAACACAATTAAGTGTTTGCATAAAATAAAACGTTTGTTTCAAAGGCTTTATATATAAATGACAACGTCCCAAAGACGTCCCAAAGTCATATAGGAGGGTTGGGGAACATTAAGAGTACAATTTATGGCACAAGTGTAATTTTGCAAACAATGGATGATGAGGTATTTGAATAAAAGGAAGTTATTTTGCGAGCGAAGCGAGCAAAAAAAAAAATTTGATACGTTTGTACCAAGACCTGAAGGCAAATTGCCTATAACGAGATATATTAGGTCGTAAATTATAATTTTTCGTCTGAATTATTGGGGGGGGGGGGGGGCAAAAGATATGCTCCTACGCCCATGGATGGGACAAAGAAGTAATGTAATCTATAAGTAAATACATAGTTCCATCCCCTGAATTCAAGGAAAGAAACTCTTCTTGACTTAAAATGAGTCATATAGAGTTCCTTCCCATGATTTTCTATGGAAGTAACACTAACTGACTTAAAATAAGTCTTTACAGAGTTCAATCCCCTGAATTCCGAGGGAAATAACTCAAAACGACTTAAAATAAGTCAATACAGAGTTCCTTCTCCTAAATTTCAAGGGAAGTATTTCTTCCAGACTCAAAATAAGTCAATACAGAGTTCCCTCCCCTGGGAAATAACTCTAACCACCCTTAAATTAGCCAAACAGAGTTCCCTTGTCTGAAATTCAAGGGAAGTGACTCTAACCAACTTAAAATTAACCAAACAAAGTTCCCTCCCCTGAATTTCAAGGGAAGTAGCTCTTCCAGACTTAAAATAAGTTAATACAGAGTTCCCTCCCTGAATTTCAGGGAAGTAACTCTTATTGACTTAAATTAAGTCATACTGAGTTCCTTCCCCTGAACTTCCTAGGAAATAACTCTTACCGACCTTAAATAAGCCAAACAAAGTTCCCTTCCCTGGATTTCAAGGGAAGTTACTCTTCCAGACTTAAAATAAGTAAATAAAGAGTCCCCTCCCCTTAACAAGGGAAGTGTCCCTTCCTGACTTAAAATACGTCTATACAGAGTTTACACCCCTGATTTTCAAAGGAAGTAACTCTTACTGACTTAAAATTAGCCCAATATAGTTTCCTCCCCTATATTCTAAGGAAACAACTCTTCCAGAATTAAAATAATTCAAAAAATAGTTCCCTCCCCTTAATTTCAAGGGAAGTAACTCTTCCAGACTTTAATAAGTCAATACAGAGTTCCCTACCAATTGCAATTGGCTGGACTCTGAAGGTTATTAGGCTATTTTGTTGAATCGGGTTGATTCAAATATACATTTTAAAATATTCTCACCTTTCTAGTTACATGTATATGGAACTTCGCAATATGTTTCGTTTGACTAAGTAAACACTCTATTTGGTAGAACCCCTCCCACAAAGTTTTAGTAACAATGGAAAATCTTTATGAGGTGGAAAAAATGTTTATTTAAACTTTAATAAGTATTTAAAAATAATTTGAACCTTTGTTCAAGATTAAATAGAATATATATTGGCACAAGTTGTTAACATAACATTTACTGGGTTGGAATTTTGTTTACCGTTACGTATACTTGTATTTCATTTTCACTATTCTTCTAAAATTTTGACCAAGAACATTGATTAAATAACATTATTTATCAACACGATTTTTACATGTATCGTAGCTGTAAAAGTACGGTTTATCAGTCACTCCAACTGGCAAAATGTACACTGCTTGTAAGCTTCCAGTTGCAATAACAACCAGCATAATTTATAGTATTTATGTATTTATTATATAAAATAAACATAATATTATTACAGTATGATATATGTATTGACAATGTATACAGTAAAGTAAAATTATTATGTCGGTCCTTTTACTGAAAAAAACCCATACTTTAAGCCTTACAGCTTGTGTCCGCTCTATAACTCGTTAACGCCTGATCCAAATTTCATGGAACTTATAGCAACTGTGTAACGTATAATGTTAATGTGCGGAACCAATATTCCTACTTTGACAAGTCAATGTCACAGTTCAAGGTCAAAGGTTTGAGTCTTACAATGTGTGTCCACTTCATAACTTTTGGACGGACGGGCCAAATTGCATCATATTTAGAACAAATTTGTGACACACTGTGCTGACCTGCTAAACCAAGTTTCAGTCAAGGTGAAAGTTTGACTATCGATTTAACCGGCGGTTTGATTAAAGCTTTTATTTGGACAGTCTTGTTTTAATACACATTCTGTGTGGCTATAGTACAGAGGTCAGCAGACGGTTGGCACTATATGACACCCAATAAAAGGCGATTTTCCTATCCCTAACCCTAACCCCCTAACTCTAACCCTAACCCTGATTGGAAGCCTAACCCTAACCCTAACCCCCTAACCCCCTAACCCCCTAACCCTAACCCCAACCCTAACCCTAACCCCTAACCCCTAACCCTAACCCTGGGGTAGCCAAATACCGGGTGTCATATAGTTTTAATCTCAGCAGACACAGTTGATAGGTCCTGTTTGGAGAAACAGATGTAACATTAAATGTGTCTTACACAAACTAAAATATTCAAAATAAAAACCTATTTTAAAGTTTGTATTATGTTGTATTCAGACCGTAAGTTTTACTATTACGAATTTGATCTCATGTACCTCAAATCTTATTAAATCAATAAGTGTCATTATTGATACCCGATTAATAATTAAATTCATGTACATTTTCTTTGAATGTCGATCATTATTCGTTTACATTTGGATGTTTTAGAAAACCATGTATGACGAAATGTGTTTATCCAGCAGATACTCTTTTACAATCGATTGACATGGTTTTGACATTTAAATAATTTTCTCGTTGACAATGTTCAGTATTTTGTAAGAACTTACCATAAAAAACGTGATCGGATATATAAAGGCCTATGCGTTATACCGCAAAATGTAAACTAAACTGAACTGGACTGAACTGAACTGAACTGAAGTACCGACAATTTGGCTGTTTGAGTTGGATGTATTGTATATGTTAACTTATCGATGACTTAGAATGAGAAGGTCGTAACTACTACTTACGACCTTATAAGTCTGATACATATTTGAAATCTGCATCATAAGGCGCTTCATACGAGCCTAGTTTCATGAAAATCGGAACTTGTCATGTTGACCAACATGAAGTTGTAAAAGATTGTTTTTCCACAAGTAAAGAGTAAATTTCAGACAGTTTTTTTCTTGTTTTCTCAAACTATCGTTTTTGTACTTACGGCTTTCTCATTCTATGTCAGCGATATGTGCATGGAAATATTAGCTTAATATCGATTATTGGTTCGTCTTTGTTAATTCTCAAAATTTCCGTATTTAAAGAGGTGTTCCTATAACTTTGATCGCTTAAATCGATTCAGAAATTTTATACTTTAAATGAGAATCATTATTGCTTAAACTCTACAGAAAGCTCCCAATAATTACCGAGAAAAGAATGAAAACATATTTCCGTAACGAGCTAAAATAGTCACGAGTTGTTTCCCTTTGACCAGATAATAATAAATCGCTGGAAGCGATAAATTATAATTGTTGATTAAAATATATTGTTGACAATAAGAGACATACTTGCGCACACTTTCTCTGACAAATTATGATAATTGATCGAGCTTCGTACATTTAGCTCATTTAATGTGATAGAAGAGAAAATTATGCTAGTTATAGGGAATGCCTCTTTAATAAAAAATATTCTTTATTTGAATGAGAATAATTATGATAAATAAATTTCGGAGTCTGCTAGGTCATATAAAGGATCTTATTGTATATTGAGTTTTAATCGATTTGGTATTTGTAAACACCACCGAACTGATTATTGTTCAAACCTTTTGTGGTGGGGATATTGAATACGCGCCTATTTCATACACATGTTTGAATGAGTACCTGTAGACGTAATTAAATTGCTTCAAATAAATTATACAACTATTCTTTGTGTCTGTGTGCTAACATATTAAGAATGCCTAATTTATTTATTCTAAAACGACGTCTATGTTAATCGTTTTATAGATCATATCCAAACGCTTATACTTATAAGTGAAAAAGGGTGTCTTATTTTTAAGACACTAAAAAAAGTTCACCTTGCACAAGAAATTTTGGATTTTTAGTAGGGAATTAAAAACAACAACATTAAGATACAGTTACTAACTGCAATTGTATACAGTGTATTTTTATTTACAAGTTTCTTTACACCTTACAAGTGTCTTCTTCTGGTGAAATATCATGATACAGGGAAATAATAAAACACAATAGAAATATATAAAACATTGGCATAAAGTGTAAAAATGCGTGATTTTGGTAGCACGAAAGTTTTAGTACATATGTTCATAGTGTGTGGATGTATGTGTACAGGAAGCGCACAGGGTCCTACCGGGGCAGACGCCAAAGCACTTAGACAGAAGCTTTTCGTCACCGATGGATATGACTCCAAGATTCGACCACAAATCAACCAGTCAGATCCTATTGGTACTAATGTTCTGTTTAACGTTACATTAATTTATTGTTGTTGATATATTGGATCTACTACGAGTTTTCGTTTGATATCAACATTTCTTAAATGAGTCTAGAAAAAAAAACTGTAGGCTCGCTTAAGAACTTACTATTTCGTGACGAATTTAAGAAATGTTGATCTCAAAAGGAAACTCGTGGTAGATTCTTTTTGTCGCATTAGAAATATGTTTTTTTATCAAAAGTAAGCGACTCGATACGGAATTCGGTTTACCTAATGCCCCGAAGAACACCTTCGAGCGTTTCCACGTAAAAAGTAGTCCCACATTGCTTTCTGTGTATAGACACTAAAACGACGCTTTAAAAGTTGCAAACAATTAACATTTATTCAAATTACCATTATTGACATTTTTCAACTCATTATTTTGAACTTATAAATAATACATGTATAGCCCATTACTAAATCAGTGTATTGGGCGTATGAATTATGCAAATTTTTGTTATCACACGTGTTGTATAACAATGTTGTTCGATCTGTTACCACATGGAATTTCACGGTGTTTATGTTATAAATTGAGATATTATTCATTCATACATGTTTATATAAAGTGATACTCATCTTCTAGATATATTTAACCAACGGGACAGTGTCGTTCATGTCTAAAACTTGCCAAAACAAATGAAATTCAACTTAAACAAAGTTCCTGTCTGAATATACTGTCACCGTTATACCTGTCTGTTTGTATTGTTTGTTGCATGTATCATGTACATAAAAATATCCAAATAATACCAATGCCCAAATATTACTTTCCATGAAGACAAAGTCAGCACGGAGCTACCAACATTTGGACTCCACCATGTTGTATCCTCCCAATAACCCACTTACAGCAGCAACATTTGCATCCCATCATGTTAGAGCGATCTTTTTCAATGTTTTATGCAATGCGTATACATTCGATTGCACTAAACTGATGTAATCTGGACATACATTAACTAGCTTCTATTTTCAGAGGTGTATGTCAATTTCTACTTATTGTCCATCAACGCCTTGGATGAGGTGACAGAGACACTGAAAACTACTGGTTATCTATGGATTCTATGGCATGATGATTTCCTAACCTGGGATCCGGCATCGTTTGGTGGCATAGAATACTACCATTGGCCACAGGTATGACTTCCATATCAGAAAAAGTACATTTACAGTTTATACATAGCAAAGCAAAGACACACACCACCACAGTAAAACAAATCTAGAAATAAATGACATTCGGTCAGTATGCTGCATTTATGCTGCAAAAATTCAGTTATATTAGACTCTTGGTATTATAATGTGAAACAATTATTGAATACACTAGGATTTGGATATTTGTGGAACTCTGTTTCGCTTACTACCTCACAACTGAATAGTGTTTTAACCAGACTATATGACCAGGCTAAACAAAACATGCATAGTGAAATAAATAACATGTCAAGACTATCTACATATAAACAATTTAAAACAACGTTCGAATGTGAAAAATACCTTACTATTGTAAATAATGACAAGCATCGTGTGTCTCTAACTAAATTACGCTGTTCTTCCCACAAATTAGCCATTGAGGAAGGACGAATTCGTAACATTGAACGCCAAAATAGGAAGTGTGTACTTTGTTCTATGAATGTTGTGGAAGACGAATACCATTTTGTCTTGGTTTGTCCTTACTATCGTCATTTACGGAGAACTATTTTACCAAATTATTATTGTCATTGGCCTACTATCCAAAAATTTACCAGATTAATGTCTTCATCCAAAAAAATGATACTATGTAAATTAGCAAAATATGTACACCTAGCATTTCAAAGACGTAACTCTTATTTAGATAATCAGTAGTATTTTTGTTATCATTAATTGTTCTATAAACATGTATCGTTATATTCTTTGTACATATTGGGACTGTTGTTATGTTACTGTGTTCACATTGCTCATTGTATTTTGTACATGCTCTTCTTGTGTTGATTGCATGCCGCCTATTTTTTGTTTAAGGCGACGAACATAAATAATGTTCTTATGCTAATAAACTGAAACTGAAACTGAAACTGAAACTGAGTATTTTATTAGCGAACCAAAGTACAGAATACAAAGGCATACTAATAACAATTATGTTTCTGTAAGATTGTTGAAATGGTTGTTAATGGAACTCGGCTGCTTGAATACCAATTTTGGTAGCTGGTCAATTCATCTTCGATAAAATTCCAGCAACACATAAAGCCGATGATATTAAAGTCATTTATACAAGGTATACTGTTAGTGTTCACACACGGTCTTTATAATGATTGCTTTAGTGAATATACAAGTACATAACAAACTTATTACTACATGTAACTATTCTTTCTTAAAATTCTCATCTAATTTATTATAACAATAACTAGCAATATACGTACCGACTATTGAAAACTTTACAGTAATGTATTATTTCATTAGGGAGATGTATGGAAGCCAGATATTGCGTTGAAGAACTCCTACCTGGAATATAAGGAACTTGGAGTGAGTTCGTTGAATGTATTTGTATACAATACTGGCAATATAGAGTGGACGCCATTTCAGGTAAGCCAGATATATCTAGACTAGTATTCAATTAGCAAAGGCCTAGTTTTAATGATCAAGATGAAGCTCAAATAGATGTCCTTAGGATGATGAAACCCAATATACGCCGCTCTAGTATGACAGGTAAGGGACACCACAAGGACTTGACTAAAGAATGGGATCGAATACCAAAATCAATATTCGAATATTCCTTCGATTATTGATGTCAATGCATTCGTTCATTTTCTCATATCCCTATTGAACAATGGTTCAATTTCTGATCTTACCTATATTTACGATATGCGTACATGTATTGCTTTCTGGACCGTTGATATACAAGAAAGGCATGTTCATCGTTCCTAGAAAAAGTATTTCTACAACGTTAGCATTAGAAAAAGCTAGAAAGTGGCTTGATTCGAGCTTTGTTCAGCGAAACACGCTGATCCATTTAACGTTTATTTATCATCATATTTTTACGTGTATTTATCATCCTTTATTAAGGTGTTCCAGTCCACGTGTGCTGTGGATATTACATACTTTCCGTTTGATATACAAGTTTGTAAACTGAAGTTTGTTGCCTGGAGTTATACAAAGGCTGAGGTATATTATACATTTTTGTATCCCTGTACAGAGCTTATGTCCTGGCTGTCGGGCCACGAACAAAGGATTTCATAACACACATTAACACTAATCGTTGAATGTTCATAAAACCAGGTTCTTTAAAATTATTCAATGTATTTCGTCAACCCTGGACAGAAATAATCATAAGACGATCTAGTCGTGTTCTAAAGTTTCATAAACTGTCACCGTCTTTGACATTCAGATGTCTCGAGTGAACCAAAACTGAACACCGAAAACCACCCTATTGTATAAAACGATGACACACACTGTTTTGGTATATGGCAAAAGGGATAAAGATATCATCTATCATTGTTTCCGAATTTTACTTTGCTAAAATCGCACACCTTTTAATTCAGATAAATGATACTTTGTATTTTGTACAGGTTGTTATCATGAGTGGGCACAAAGGGATAGAGATGCATCAGTATGAAAACAATTCAGAATGGGATGTTCTGGGCACAAGTTACGCCATTGAATGGGACAGTTACGAAGCTTCGATCGTATTTACGCTTAAAATCAAACGGAAGCCATTGTACGTTCTCCTGTCCGTGCTGTTGCCGATTATTATGTTGGCTATACTCAATATTTCGGTATTCCTGTTGCCATGCGACAGTGGGGAAAAGGCCAGTTATGCAGTAACAGTTTTTCTGGCATTTGCTGTGTTTCTGTCTATCATATCCTCTACGTTGCCCGAGAATTCCGACAATGTTGCGTATTTCTCTGTGTACCTAATCATCCTCACTTTAGAGAGCACCATGATCTCCTTAATTGCTCTCGTGCTCATTCGGATATCTTCGTTTGATAAAAACGAGACACCAGTCCCTGGAAAATTGCAATCATTCCTGAACGTGGTCACGTGCCGGAAATGTTGTTCTTCCAACAAAGTATCAGGTTTACCCAGCCCAGAATACGGAGAAATGAACGCTAATGTGAAATTGTCTGCTGAAAAGCGCGGGGAAATCAAAAGCAACGAAATAGTACCAGCAAACACGAAAGTCAAAGAAGACGTAACCAGCAATGAAGATCCAAAGCCAGTATATACATGGAATGATGTGGCCAATATAATGGATAGAGTATTCTTCATTTTCTTTGCTCTCGCGTTGTTAGTAGCAACATTTGTATTTTTCATCGTTACATCAGCGAACAGTGGTGACAACACTGAACAACTTCCAGCGAAATAGTCTGCAACCTCAATATACAATTCGAGGGTTGTCCGACTGTAGTAACTACATAAAATTATGATTAAAAAAGGACTTACTCCAGTCTTGTGGGCAACCCTCGACATGTTAACAAAAAAAAAACAGTTAGATGTGTGTTACAGTCTACTGGTGCAGGAGGCATATATTGAGGTTCCTGTCTATCTACCCGATATCTCGTCCGTCGGTCCGAAAATGTTCACCAAAACTTTCAAGTTTTTTAACCTCAAATAGTGTTTAAGTCCACCAAGACATTGCTTTCAAACCTGGCATGCGTGTTAACCAGCATAAACACTTGTCAATGACAAGGCATGCGTGTTAACCAGCATAAACACTTGTCAATGACAAGGAACAATATCCAACATTTAAACATAACTGTTGATCCTGATTGACTTATTGGATGTTTGGTGTAGATACATGTATATTTCATTCTTTTTCTTAAGTTTCTTGCTCGCATGTTACTTTGACTTCTGATGGGCATTGACGGATCTCTTTTGGTTCTGATAATATACGCATTGACATGTATACTTTATGTTTGATTACGTGGCTGATTACATGTCGCTGGCTTAGAATGAGAAGGTCGTAACTACTACTGTGACTTACGACCTTATATGACTGATCAATACGTATTTGAAATCTACGTTATTATGAGTATTTTGTTATGACAATCGGAACATGTCATGTTGACCAAAATGAAGTTGTAAAAAGTTTGTTTTTCCTTTCCATAATTAAAGAGTAAATTTCCGACATTTTATTTTCTCAAATCATTGATTCTGTTCTACGACTTTTTCATTCTAATCCAGCGATGTATTCAAAATGTCATGTTTTCATTCATTTTTGTCATTTCATTCAAATGAGGTCAAGACTCTGGACTCTGCAATTTGCCAATGTCCGTACAGAGGTAGTCACGACTGATAGCTTTCTAAGATTAAGGTTTTGTTTATTGTACAGTTAAACGTTTGATTTTGTTGTTTTGTTGTTTTTCGTACGCTTTTGCAACATTAATGTTCAGTATAGAAATATGATGAAAACTCGGTTAAATAAAGGTACCGTGAGCTCAGTGGTTGTACTCCGACATTTTGTCCGTTAAGCTAATTCTTATTTACATATTTAATCAGGAGACTAGTCATTACAGGTCTAGTTTCATTATACAAATGTTCGTGAGTTTACATTTAATTTGGTGAAATTTTAGTAATACACTTGATTGAGACTGTTTGGATCGACTTCCAACCATTGACTGCTCGGTCAATGAACCTCGTAATTGATAACTATGTATCATTATAGAGATAATTGACATTGCAGTTCCCATGTACTTCACCAACGATTTTTAAAAACATACCAATTAATAATTAATTACACCCTGGTTAGACGCTGGGCGGCAATAATTGAATTTTATACTAGTGATTCCCCTTGGAATTTCAGTGGATTTCCATGAATTATGCTTTTTTATCAGAACTTCTTAAACAGTTACTTGACGTTTTTGTATCGTATAAATAGGTTAGTGACTTTTACACAAGATTGGTATCAGATTGTTTGCATTGATGAAAAGTTCCAACTTGATCGGGTAAATTGTATGGAGCCGGGTGTTTTTCCTATCAATATTAAATGTAAACTACTATGAGAAATACTTAAAATAAAATTATTTCTAAAACCGTTTAATTTGTAAACATCTCATACTACAATCACACAAAATATCATTACAATCTGACGTACATGTATCTTTTTCCCACCTTAATAATCCTATAACACCAAATTAAAGATAAATTAATCATAAAACTTCCTAACGTTAGCATCAGTTAATGACCCAAACCAACGTTGTATCATAACACTCGGACCAACACTTCGAACACTATGTCTTGTTTTGTTCGAAATAACAGTCGCACATTTCAATACAACTCTAAGTTCAACATCCTATTTAAACTGGTCAGACCTTTTTAATCAGGCTACGTATTTGATTTCCCAACCTATTCCCCTCGTCGGAACCCACGTCCGACCGATTCGGTTATACTACACGTACATCATGCTATGCTACATGTACCACACATTTTGTCAATATTCTTTTCATTGGTATTGTTTTACCTGATACAAATACATATACAGTAGTTGATTCAAAGATCTCTGTCACAACCGCGTAAACAAACATTCAACCCGGTCGATTATTAAAGGTTTCTAAGGATTAAATTCTACACTAATAAATACACTTATATGATTAAAACTCTAATGACCCTAAAGCGCAGTGGTTTACTTGCTGCATTTAGCTATTCAGAAATGGAACATTCTTGCGGTTTTGACAGACATCTTTGAATCGACTATAACGTAATGGTTAATAGTTTAATACACACTGTCATTTCCACAAAATTAGGATTTCTTATTTACTATAAGTCTGCAGTCTGCAGCTTCCATAGATTAAGGTCAAGATTGACAGGTCCAAAATACTTAACATTTACTGGTGATGATCTGGATCGTGCCAACACGTATAATGCAGTTTCGAACTTTGTCTTTGTCCTAGTCGTGCTTTGTGCCCTAGGAGGAGCTTCTTGGGAACACAGTTCATGTTTTTATTCATTTGATTTAACAATGGTGTTGTCAAAAAGAGATAATTACTATAAAATACAAATATGCACATTTTCAGATGTTTTATTGGAACATTTGTCTTTGCATTTCATTTCAACCAACGATAATCTCACCTTCCTCGTGTAGAAGAAATCCAGAAAATGTGGTGTACATGCTGACGTCACCGTAAACGGCGTCGTCTGCTACTATGTTCTGAACGCTGACGTCATCACCTTGGTTGAGCTACACGATGATCATATTGGCGCCCTGGTCATGCCTGTTGTCCGTTCCTCGAGCGTATATGGCTGCACTAAATGTTCCATTGACAACAAACCGACACCAGAGTTCACGATTGTTATACGCCAAGATGGAGGAATGGAACATGTAAGTACCGGAAACAGGTGCGATGAATACCCCAATATGTGAGTTGTAGCCATTGGCAACGTTTGTCAGCACTTTATCGAATATGATGTTCTGGTCTTTTCCAGCATGAAGGACATGGTGATTTAGTCCCGCAGAAAATGCAACAGCGGCCTGATTGGTTTGTCGTCGGATCGGAAGTCCTGTAATTAATTAAGAGAATCAATATGGACAAGTTTGGCAACGGATCGGGATGTTGTGTTGTTTAATCAAAGCTACCACAGTCGTAACTTTACGTCAAAAATAGCATTCTTTTTAACGACTGTCTTTTTTGGTAAGGGGGTCGGCAATATCATTACTGATGAAATGAATGCCAACTATAAATCATATCTGACTACTCTTTGTAGTTGTAAAGACATTACAGGGAATCTAAATCTGGGCGTAAATAAAGAGCGAATGCCAATGTTGCCAGTTTGCCTCAAAGACGGCATCGTAACATGGTATATGGAAAGATGCACTTAGGTCATTCTTCTGCTTTCTGTTACAGCTTATGTTTGAATATAAATCAATGTCTTAGTTTGTCACATCTTAGAACTAGGGTTTTAAACATATTTGAATGATAGATTTAGCATGAACAAATGCATTCATATTGTCGGTCAATCGTTCAAAATACGAAATTTCATTGTTATTTGAAATAATGACAATGTTGGTACATTTGAGTCATGGTATTTACTGATAAGACGAGTCATGTAGATGACACATTATGGTGCAATATTTGAAAATGTATTTTATTTTTATCAGTACCTCTCTGGATACGATGTCTTATGTCCTTTTGGTCGGCACTCGATAGCTTTATTTGTTCCGTCTCGGCATGTGGTGGTGTGAAATTCTGAGTGACGTTTTCCTGTGCCAGTTTCTTGTTTTCTGTCTGAGCTTGTAGTTCAGCGACGGTCTCTTGTAGCACGACGTTCACGTGCTTCTGTGCAGCCAAGTCGTTTGATAGTTGCAAAATTAAACGTTGGTGCACTAAATCGCGTTCTTCTAAGTCAGTCAGACGCTTTTGAAACTGGATGAAAGTTTCGCTTTTAGAAAGTAGTTCCTCGAAATGATCAAGTCCAGCAGCACCGTTTGCTGTTAAGAAACAGGCGATTATTTTCCAAAGAATTTGGTGCATTGTGGCGCCGATTATGAACACACACTTCCTCGTGTTATATCAATTAGAGTCCTTAAGAGATTTTAGAAAATTACAGAGAAGATAAGTTAATTTCAGAATGATGTCGAACAGATAAGAATGTGAGTGGGACATGTGTTGATACTATAGTCTATACAGATACTTCGTTTTATTTGGCAGACAACTCACGTGTTTATTTTTTATGTACATGCACTTAACTTCTTATTTTCCTTTGTATTCTCAAATATATTTCGCAGTCAAGCCAGAAATAACATCCAGTTACACTGAGCAATTATTATTATTGTTATTTTGAGGGTTATGATTGTTTATTTTCCTCGTCAATAGGTGTGCCTGGGTCGAGGGTATCCCAGTTCACACCTTACAAGTTCTAGGTAAGTAGTAATATTGATTAGTTTACACAATGATATTCATATTTCTAAAATTAAAAGCTATAATATATCATTCTTGTTGAAGGATGTTACATTTAGTACAAAATAAAACAACCACTCACCTCAGTTTAATGAAAACATACAAAAAATAACCAAAAAGCAAAAAGGACGATGTAGCTTCTCTAAACAGAAAGTTCTGGTTCTGGTATGAGGTTTGTTATCTACTAATTATTATTGATATTTATTTGGATATCACATAAAAATTCCGGTCATGTCATTCCAAGCATCGTTGAAATTACTGAGTCATTATTTACACATATACGTATTTTAATTCATAACATAGATTATTTAATCTCGTGATAACCCATCGCACAAGTTTTCTTGACAAAAGTTGACGTATTTTGGGTTGGATGTAAATTAACAACATTCATACTCATTTTTGTGTGGCGATAAGCCACACAATGTAATAACTATCTTTCAACCTTTTTTAGCTTTATATATACTATCAAGTTAACGTCTTTATGCCTACACCAATAAATAGGTCTATGATTTGAACAATATTACAAGCATGCTACACAGGTTACACGTATCATTGAACCCGATTTGTTTACATTACCAACATTTATTAATATTAAGACCAACAATTACATCAGACTTTATTTTTTGAGGATATTTTAATTTTATAGCAAATCATTCCGCATGGACTATATTCCTACTACCAAAGGCCTGCGAACCGCCAAGGACCGTCAAGAAGGTTGAGAAAGTAATCCCACGGTTTCATGTTTACATATCGGGGCATTCATATGCAAATTGATATACAACGAGCTATTGGTCAGTGACTAGTTTGTATTGTTTATTCAGCCAATAGATTTCTGGTGGAACACGGGTGAACTGAAATGTGTATATTAAAATCACTCCGCCGCTGAACCTTTGTAGACGATGACCTAATTATGTTGTTTACAAACATTGATGCTATAAATAGAAACAACATGTTTTCACTGGCGGGAAGCTGAATTAGTTCAAGGACAGTATATACAGTCTATCTAACCGCTAGCAGACGATCGATTAGCTTAGACAGGATCTACTATATTAATAGATCTCTGGTTTAGAACAGTACTGTCACGCAATATTCAATTAATTGCAGTTCCGTCAATTACTATCGGATTTTGACAAAATAAATTTTGTCAATACCATGAGATATTTCAATTTATCAATATCAAATTAAATTTAAATTATAAAATAATATGAATTCACATTGGCGAGCTAAAAAGCGAGTCCCTAGATTTTCTATTCGCGAATTGCGCAAATTTTCGGAACTACCTGAGGTTTTAAATCGTCAGTAACAATTTTGTTTTCTAATTTACATAAACAAATAATACCTCACTGAAAAGAGAAAACTTTCAACTTCAAGAAAATGTGCAACATTTATATCGGTCTCAATTAATAAGCACATGACAGCGAGTTAAACGCGCATCGTGCGAACTATTTGTGCTATTCATAGCGGCTATTTTCAACACGTAACGCTATTTAGGATTTGAATTGAGAAAAAATAATTAAGCAATAAACGAGAATTCAGTAAAGTATTTTCGGATTAAAAGAAATTGTCAATACTATGACATATTAAAGATCACTTATACCAATTTAATTTGCGGTTATAAAATAAATGAACTAATGCTGACGAGTTAAACAGCGAGCACTTACATTTTCTATTCATGAATTGCGCGATTTTTAGCAACAACCTGGTGTCGTAAATCACCAATTATATTTTTACTTTCCAAGTAACATTAACAACTAAAAGCTATTTTAAAGACGATACGTTCAGTTTCATTTAGATGTGCGACTTTCATATAGATCTCATTTAATAAACACTCTACGGCGAGTTTAAACGCGCAACATGCGAACTAATATGCCTTTTAAAGCGGTAATATATTTTCACAAGGTTTCGAATTGAAAAGTTAACGGTAATTGGATTAATAGGCCGTTAATTAGTATATACACGTTGGGCAAACCAAATTCTTAACCAAAGACCTAAATTACAGGTCTTTGGGCAAACATACTTCAATAATTTTAAATAATTAATAAGCTCATCCCACTTAATGTGCAGTTATAAAGCCCATTAATGCATATCTAATTAGCTCCTCCCACAAGCCACGTTGTGCAATATTATCTATGCATTTTTTAATTAGCCCCTCCTTATTTTGTAACATTACATAATCCTAGCTAGATCTATATTTTGAAAAGAAATTATTGAAGCTGCATGAGGCAGAAAATTGACCATACAATCTGGTAAACTTCAAGGGGTTGTATATTGGTAGGTCGTTAGTAAGTTGTTTTGGGACAGTTTGGGGTCATGTAACACAGTGATCTATGTTTTTACAAGGGATTGAACACACCATGAGACAGGAAATAGACCGTTAAAACTATTTTTAATTGAATGGGTTTTATATCGGGTTCTTGTTAGTTGATTTGGAGACAGCTGCAGAAGTAAGGAATTTAGGGTCATAAAATTTACTGGTATAAAAAAGGGTTTACAACTTTGATACTCAGAATTTAGAAGTTAAATACATTCTTCTTGATATGGATTTAATAAGAAATAATATATTTGAAAACTATCAGCTATCCACTGCCCATCACCTGGGATGGGATCATGGTCGCACACTGACTGGTGCATAAAAATATGCTAAATACAACATAATATAGCTATAATAAATATCACCCGCTGATTAGCGCGAGTTCATATTTCGGAACAGAATACGCAATATTTAAATAATAACCAATACATAAATAATCGTCAGATTTTCAAAAAATAACTTGTAGTATATTCCAAAATATATAATTGACCTGTTTTAAATACGATTTTATTAACATATCGGACAGAATGCTATAGAATTTACGCTGAGTATGGTCCGAAAGTCTGTTCGTAAGTTTAGTTATGTTACTCCGAAAAACATTTCTGCTCTTGATCCGACGGGAGTACGGACAACCTTCATTATAATCATATCAGTAGTCAATAGCCATTACCACTGGACCACTGGTCCACCTAAATTCAATTGATCGACTTTAAATATATATGTATATGGCATCTAAGAGAAGTGATGTGACATGAAACCATAATTCTATCTGGTTCCGTTCTTGAATTATTTCATATAACCAAAAAAAGTCATGATATTACCATTGATATCATTTTCTTATATTTTCCTTCTATTGAAATCTGGTTCTATCTAATTAATTACCTCCCTTTATTTAATTTTCCCAACATATTTCTACCTAGTCCTGTTTCCATAGCGGGGGGGGGGGGGGGGCATCTCGTTTGTTGTGTTTTAATTCCCAGTTCATCAGTTGTATGGAGACTACCCAGTCACTCATCTTGACACCGACGCTTGGTGTCTTGAGAGCAGCACAAACATTCGAGTGAGTCTGGGCTTATCAGAACTCTGACACAGCATGTTGGTGCAGCCTTTATTTGAATGGTCAAAATAACATCAGTTCGCCACACATCAGTACTTTCAGTGCTTTGATTATTCTGAGTTCTTGCGAATATTTAACTGCAAACCTCAATGTTTTGCTAGAAAAAAAATCAATGCGCCATACGAAAAAAAAACCCCAGAATAATTAATAATCATTGGTATTCTATATTAGCTAAAGTCAACAGATATCTAAAAAGCATCGTTTCAGTTTTGTTTAACACTAATATGGACTCTGCAGAACGTTTAATGCAAACGCCAATGCGTTTTATTAGGACAGTCAGTAATCAATACGCTAAACAATAGAATAATTAATGATAAGTGAACTGAAGGTATTACTGACATCTAACATGCATGATCTGTGTGTCTAGTTTCACTTAAAGCATTCATGGCATCTAACATGCATGATCTGTGTGTCTAGTTTCACTTAAAGCATTCATGGCATCTAACATGCATGATCTGTGTGTCTAGTTTCACTTAAAGCATTCATGGCATCCTGTTTGCAAATGACTTCATCTATTACGATATCAGACCCGTTATTATCGTTTTATTGGTGCATTATTTATTGCTATTCTATGACATGCGACAATTGTAAAACTTACGATTGAATAAACGATAAATTTTTAGCCATTCGATCGGCTGTTTCACCTTAACTTTCACCTTAATTAATTCTGCTTTCATACCTGAAAATAAAAAATAAAAATAGTTAATTCTAGTTTAAAAAAGGTTTATACATTTGATGTGCTATGAAAGACATTAATTGTTTTTTTCATTGATATCTAAACTGCTTATATCAATTGCTGGATTAGTGTTAAAGTTCAGTTATTGGGTTGTAATGACGTGAATTGTATAGGATGTTTTAACAAAGGTTATCGAACGGTAGATAGTAACATTCGTTCTTTTGTTGAATTGGGCTTTTAATAATTTTTATGATCAACATTCGACTTTTCTGTTTTTAAGTATAGGTTTTTGGTATTTTTTAATTGAATTTAGAATGACAACGCGAGTATAAATGAAAAACTTTTAAGATCTTTGTAAGAACTTATTTTCATAAATATACATAAAATATTTTTAAATAAGTTTCGGCCTATGTATTTGTCGTCTTTGTTTTATTTAACAACGTTGACATTTATTACAGAATCGTTGGCTGTTGTAATATGATGTGCTTCGCAATTGAATGTAGGGTTTGTTGGCTTTAATAGTGATTTTCTGGATTAATAAAAAAGCGTTTTATTGTGAACCATTTCTTCACAATTTACTGGAACAATATTAATGATTTTATTTTTAAAGTTACAACACAAAAGATTTTTAAAACTTTTGAAAATATCCTTTTTTGTAATAAAACAATTATTGTAATTAAAAATATAGAATCTACTGCATATTTATATATAATTATGAATTTAATTATAACCGCTTTTAATGTTTCTCCGATATCCGTTTCAAAACATGTTGTGTTGTAAGACATAGTATCCCAAAACGTTCATTGTTCAAATGAGTTTAATTGATATTGGTTGAGATATTTTCAATACTTGCTCATATTATACGAAGTATTAATGAAATTAATATTTATCTGTACCATTAAACCGTATCGAGTACGTTAGATAGTTCTTTGTGTCTCCGTGCTGATATAATACGAATGTCAAAATCGATGACTATAAAACGCCTAACTTGTTGATAGTACTATTTAAGAAGCGAAGCACACTGTTTTCTACGGTTCGTGGCAAATGAACTGTTGTATTCGTTTGCATTACGGAAAATAATACTTGCAGGAAATACTTAAATCGGAACCTTTTATTGGAATTTAGATAGAAACTTACTAAACCGTTTGTTAGGTTTGTAAATACGTGAATTAGACAACATGAAACTTCTGGTACAGTTGTTTATAGTATGTGGATGTATGGGGTGCGTACTAAGTGCTACTGGGGCTGAAGCCAAAGCATTAAGACAGAAGCTCTTTGTCACCGATGGATATGACTCAAAGATTCGACCACAGATCAACCAGTCAGATCCCATAGGTAAATATTTTTTTATTTTATCTATATCAGTTTTAAAGTCTTTGCCAAAACGGTGCCTAATGGGCATCTCGTATAATATTCTTGCGTCGCCGGTGTCCGTCCGATCAAAAGACCAGCCACATGCCCGTTTAAACCGTTAAATGGTTGAAACAATATGTCTGAATACAAAAAATGTAGAAGCCGGTATAACTGTCGACGGGACGTAGTTAAATTTGTTACATATGCAAAAGACACGTACCCAAATATGAACACGCTAGGACAGAATAAAGGTTTGCGATGTAAAACGAACAATGAGCTTCAGAAAAAAGTTATACCAATTTCTTAATGATTTGATCTTGGCAATTGATGTGTAAAATAAAAACAACAAAAATATCCTGTTCCACAAAGGCAAATTTTTTCACAAATTAAAGAAATGCATACGTATTTGTATTGACCATGCTGCATGACACAGGCAATTTCGTCACATATGATTCTCGTATGAGTATCATATTATTCTCATATGAAACCTTTCATATGAGAATCATATGAAACGTGGGCAATATGATTCTCATATGAAACCTTTTATTTGATTTTCATATGAGTATCATATGCAGATCCTTTCATGTGAGAATCGTATGTGGCGAAATTGCCTATGGACAATGTGTCTTCATAATAAACGGTCAATAAGCGCGTGTTTATCCCAAACCGTTTTCGTCAGAACTTGGTCTTGTGACTTTAATCATTTTCCAAGAAAAAGGGTTAATGAACACATTAAGAGATCTAACATTATTTAGAAACAACAACAATTGTTTATATAGGCAGAGTGTAGCTTTAATTATATGTTTAATAACAATTTTATATATATTGTAAATATATGCCATGTTATGGGCTTGTGGCCTAAATCATAATAGACATAGTGTATACCTTTAAAATAGAATTCCAATATATTGTAAAGTGAAAACTGTTCAGCGCTTTTAATTCTGTTTTATAGTCTAAACTTAACTCTTGAAACTAAAAACGGCATTGCGTCTTACCCCATGTAGTTTCAAATTTATAGACTGATCACAGGGCTTGTCAGCAAATATTCCATGATTTAGATCTTATTTTGACGAATATTATAAGTTTATCTATAACAAAACGTCTGTCAAACAATGACCGGTATCTATGATTTAATGGTATAAAGTCTTTTGTGTCGAAGTCTAGTTACGCTTTGAAGATAACAATAGAATAATGTACAATGTAAATTAATACATCTGTAATAGGCTATCATAAGTTTGACAAGATGACACAAAAATAACCTATTGAATAAGGGTGGCCTGACATTCAAAATTAAATTTGGGGCATGGTTATCTATCTAAATATATCATTTCAAACGGATTATTGATTCTACTCTTATTATTACCACCTCTATTCTTTTCACTTTTAAAGTCATCATAAAATGATGTAATCCGCCGTAATTTTGAATAGTTGCCCTGTTTTCGTACGGCATTTAATAGAAATTAAAAGTTTGTAAAATTAACATAAATAGAAGTATCGCCAATATTGAACCCTCCCATATGGAGATTTTACTGGCACCAGGACACCAAACGGTGTTTTAAAGTATGTCAGAACAATAAGAAAATCAAAATAATTAAACTGTTAAAAGTTGTTTAGACGTTATTTATCTTTACCACTGTTTGATGTTCCAGTGCCAGTTTGCTGCAGTAAATTGTCCAAAAGTCAATACCTTACCCACGTTTTTTAAATTTATTTTGTTATTTCTTTTCAATCTTCAAAATGGTATATAAACTACAACTTTTTATTTTTCAAAGCCATTTTCATTAGTAGAGCAATTTATTATTTATTAGCATTAAAACGAGCGTATTTTTATATCATCGGATGTGTGCAAATTCATCTTTGTTAATTAATATAACTAGATGTATTTCTCACTAGACCATGTACACGACGGTCATATCTTGACAGCTCTAAATATTCAGCAAAATTAGATCTATGAATTTTTCAGGCGTTTTCAATAAACTTGATTTGGAATTTTACAACGCTTGGTCGACGTAAAGTGACAATCATACTGATATATGATACGGGCCATTACAGGAGGTTACGTTTTATTGCACTCGCTTCCGTTATACTCGTACTAAAAAGAATTATTAAATGGAATGAATTACGAATCGTTTCATTTTTACGGAGATAAAATGATTACATCCATCAGTCCTAATCGAATGTCACTAGTTTATGACGAAGAGTTTCATTTTTACATAACTTACACGAAAGAGTATTGTTCCATGCAGTTACGACAGTGCTACATAAAATATAGACGGAACGAAGTTAGCAGTAATTCTTAAAACATCAAAGAATGACGCTGGGTTATAAATGAACATACAAACTGAAATATGTCACTAGAGACATGACTAAACAGGTATCAATGTCTTTGACAGAGGACACTTTGTCTGCAGGTTATGATAAAACCTTATCATGTAATAAGAAAACACAGCGGAAACCAATTAATAAAACATGACGTCATTAAAATAGCCTTAATTTAAATAATTCATTCTTCTTCGTACTCTATAATGAATACTGTACCTTGGGCGAATATTGTTATGTTACAATGCATCATTGGCGCTTTGGGAAAGTCTTTCTCTGTTTTTAAGGAATTAGTTTGTAAAACTCTATTGCTTGTGTCCTCATTTTCGTTTTCCCAATGTACATTCGATGACATTAGTTTGAAATACATAACCATAGCACACAAACTTATATAAAAACGTATACACAGCTTCATTATAATAAAACCAAACATACATACATGTAACGAGAAGTGTTAAAATATGAAAGCATAGATCGAAGAACACGTTTTCTTGAAGATTTGAATGAAAACTAACTTTTCCCTTGAAGATTTCGCGCTGGTAATTAGGTTGATGATCCATCTTTAAATGCATTTTCATCAGCAGTCCTATTTATACACTGGTTAAGTTCCAAACGCAGATCTTATAACGCATTGGATAATGTTTTCTTAAATGCAGATTAAAGCCAAAAGGGTCAATGTCAACGTTGGACATTTTCAGAAAGCCACGTTTGTAATGCATTTAGAATTACACCCGAACAACCGGTGGCTGGTCCGCGTTCGATTACGTAGTAACAAACACGTATCTTTTCAGCTTGTGAAACATTATGTCTTTGCAAAACTTTACATTTGTGTATTTTTAATTTTATGCATCAATTTTAATGGTAGGACTCACTTTCTTTTTACTGGCACCCACGGTACCCGTACACTTCTCTACCCAACACGTTTTTGTTGACCCGTATCAAGTTTGGTTATTGCTCTTTCGCATAGGTTAAAAAATGAAGCCACATATTGCGTACGTACAAAATATTGCATTTGGTCGACATGTATAATACGAAAATGGTTTCAACTATTTTGGAAAGTTACAAATCTATATCTTCAATAAACAGTTAAGATGCATCTAAACTACAATTACATGTCTTATGTTTGTATTTAACCTCCTCGAATGTTATTTACTAGTTCATAAAGGCATGAATTTTTACTGTATTAGGATGACGCATATAATGCGTATTTCCAAATGGACTTACGACTATTGAAAGCCGTTTATTTACTAATTTACTGATTAAAATTGAACTTCATTAATTGTCAATTTTTTAATTAGGTAATTGGTTAGGTGAAACAGTTACCAGTATTTAATGATTGATATGAACCAAGTGTTCCTGTCTCTTTGATAATACAGATAATAATGTATCGTATTCGTATAATAATTATTTTAGAGAAAAATGATCCCGTGAAACCGTATAGCCATTAACCATTCAATCAGTTCATGAATGGTTGAACTTGTCACACGTTTTAAACGCATGTTATGTTTCAGTCTGATTTATTATTTACTAGTTATAGAGATGATGATATTCGAGAACTAAGGAAGCGTGGATGCATGCTGATTAGGTATAGAATCAATTTATCCCAAGGTGACTAACGACATTGATAAAGTAATTGTAGAACTAATTGGTGTAGCTGATTGTAATTAAATGACAGCTATACCTGAATAAATCATACCTGAATAAATAACTTTCATCGACCGCTGATCGAGCAGCAGGAGCCATATGTATAGATAAGATAAGATAAAGTTTAATTCCAACCAAGGGTCAAATAACATGACATATAAATCAAAGATAAAACAAAATGGGTTGAAAATATAAACATAACAACAAAGAACTTATAAAGTAAATAAGGCTTGATTTTGATTAGGTAACACAAATAAATAAGGCTTTATGTCTAAAGAATCCTACCTCCCTCCATGCACTTGAAAGATGATGGGGGGGGGTAGGGTTAATTAGACGTTATGAATATTGGTAAAAAAGAGAGTAAGATTTAACAATACATATTATAACTAATATATAACAAACGTAAGAATATGAATATATGTATGAAATATATGTATATGAATTATGTGGTTATATTCTAAAGATTTAACAATACATATTATAACTAATATATAACAAACGTAAGTATATGAATATATGGATGAAATATATGTATATGAATTATGTGGTTATATTCTACAACCCACTTATAGAGAATTTTGATTTTTAATAAAGAAACGGTAATCGAATGTTATGTAAAAGCAATACCGGGGTAACTCCATAGCGGCTATATTATCGACACATACAGTACTCTTGGGCAAAACAGTACATTTTCCTGCATCCAGAGGTGATAATCAATACGACTTATTGACCATATTTGACACAGTGACTTATCAAGAATAGCAAAACACACATATTCCAAATGGCATTGCTCTGGCATTTTGTAGCACATGTAGCATGTTCAAAGGGTTGTGAGTATGTTTTTAATTACAGGTATGTGTTATTTTTTCAGAGGTGTACGTGAATTTGTACTTGCTATCTATCAATGCCTTGGATGAGGTGACCGAGACAATGAAAACTACAGGTTATCTATGGATTCTATGGCATGATGATTTCCTAACCTGGGATCCAGCCACATATGGAGATATAAACTACTATCATTGGCCACAGGTTTGTGTTTCTATACTACCCATACCCACAGGTGGCAGTATAAGTGTTTGGTCCGCAAAAAATATAAAAAACAATTTCTGTCACTGAGCTAATATACTTATTACTATCAAGGTATAAAGCGTACTATATGTCTATATGCCAAAGATTGTGGAACATTGCATCTCGTTGTTTCAGCATAAAATACGGGCGCTGAAGAAAAATCGCTTTACAAGTCATTCAAATAAATAAATATTCATTCTTACCGAAAATCTCATTCAATTGTATGTTATAACTGCGAAGCAGCAAAACAGTGTTACTTTCGTTATTTAACTACGCTCAAGGTCATTTTATTTATGCACTGGTTACCCGCTGCGCTCACAGTATCGTAATTATCGTTGGGAACCAAGTCTATTGTAAGATGCGATGTTCCACAATCTTTGGACATAGACATATACTACGCTTTATACCTTGATAGTGTATTGTAGCTCAGTGACGGATTTTAATTTTTTTTTTCCAAACACTGATACTGCCACCTATGCCCATACCCTGGTTTCATGATACATTGTACTTCCAAACTGAGGTGCAGCAACTTAACAACAATGGGAACTGTTATGGAATTACAGTACAATAAAATGATAAAACTTTGGTGTTCTTGCCTCTGTAAACACACTTGTTTCACTCATTTTTTCGTTTTAATTTCATCCCCCCCTTGTTTGGCGGTTTGTATATAACAACATGTAAATGGTAGCAATACAGTCTAAAGCATTTTCTATGTTACCGTTGGTCCTCTCTTTCATGATTGTAAGTATCGTGTTATATTGCAGATTTTTGTTTGCATTATATTGACGGTGCCAAACCAAAACCCCGAAACTCAATTATGGCGCGAAAACTTTTTTGCAGTATCCGCATCTGCTAGATTTCCCGCGCATTTCTGTCTAGTAACTATCTAAATAGCCAATCGCGTTACTTGAGTACAGTCAGGTGACAAAATACCGTAATTTTATTGGATTCAAAAAGGTTTTTCGAAAATCTCTTATATGACAGTACAAACTCCGATTTAGTACAAGTCAACACAGTCTTGTACATGTCGGAGTTGATTTTGGTTCCTAATAGGACCAGGTAGTGTGTCATTGTCGGTATTATTTCAACGAAGTAAATACGTTTTTTTCGTCTCCTGAAAAGTTGTCTTTTTGCAGTTACGGGGTTTGGTTTGGCACCGTCGATATTGTCTTGAAGCAGGTAGTTAATTGTATCGTATTGTATTGTTTCACTAGGGAGATGTATGGAAGCCTGATATTGCGTTGAAGAACTCTTACTTGGAATATAAGGAACTTGGAGTGAGTTCGTTGAATGTTTACGTTTCAAGTGGCGGGGATGTAGAGTGGCAGCCGTTTCAGGTAAGCATTTGACTGAATTTAGGCGAACATGTTTCTTTCTCCCTTTGGGTCAATTATATTCCCATATTATAAACAAAGCCATTCTGAAGCTTAATTTGGACGAAATATAATTTTATCAATTTTGGTCATATAAATGTCAGGAACAATGCTATGCTCAACGAATTTACTATGCAACAGGTATACACTAGTGTACATGTATGTTTAATTTTAGACCTTGTCGCTTGTATAGACAACTTTGATATTAATGCTTTTCCTATAAGCATTTACTATAATGATATTTTAAGTTAATTTCAAAGAAAATCCATAGCTTACGGAAGTCACTGCGCATGTTCACCATTTCTTAAGTATTTCTACCAAGTGAGCTTTCAAAACAGCTAGAAAATGTTCATCTAAACATGCTGATCCATATAGACGTTAATGTATCATCTTATATTAATGTTAATTTATCTTCCTATATTTAGGTGTTCCAATCCACGTGTGCTGTAGATATTACTTACTTCCCGTTTGATATACAAGTTTGTAAATTAAAGTTTGTTGCCTGGAGTTATTCAAAGGCTGAGGTATAGTATATACGTTTCGTTATCATGTACTGGTCGGTTTCACGATTCTCTTTCCCCTGAACTGCGGATTTTAGCTTCCTGATTACTTGTATTTGTACGTTCAGTGTTCGTCTTTCACCCTTAATATATTTAAACAATACAATATCTTGTGAATGGGTATTGACCAATAGTACAAGGGGTAATTTGATCATATCTTTGTGTTTTAAAGTTAGCGATAACTTCAAGAGTTAAAACCTCCGAGTTGTCAATATCAAGGACACGTACAATGTCAGTAATTGACATTCATGGCGTGATTTAAGAGATGTTATCTTCCAAGATTAATTGAAATATAATTTTTTTTGTAAATGCAAGGCCCTCGATATGCTTGTTCAGAACAGTCTCTGTACACTACTCGTGGAATTTCTGACATTTTAAAATGCAATTACGCACATTATAATACGCTCGTACATGAACAGACAGATCAGAGGATAAACATTATTTTTCAGGTCATTATCATGAGTGGTGCCAAAGGTATAGACTTGTACCAGTATGAAACAAACTCCGAATGGAACGTCCTGGATACAAGTTATGCTATTGAATGGGAAACACACGAAGCTTCGATTGTATTTACTCTTCAAATCAGAAGGAAGCCCATGTACGTTCTACTGTCCGTCATTATGCCCATCATTATGTTAGCGATACTCAATATCTCAGTCTTCCTGTTGCCATGCGACAGTGGGGAAAAGGCCAGCTATGCCGTTACCGTGTTTCTGGCATTTGCTGTGTTTTTGTCTATCATATCCTCTACATTACCTGAGAATTCCGACAATGTGGCGTATTTCTCTGTGTACTTAATCATCCTCACTTTAGAGAGCACCATGATCACCTTAATTGCTCTCGTGCTCATTCGGTTAGCCTCGTTTGATCAAGATCAGACCCCGGTTCCAAGAAAATTGCAATCATTCCTGAACATCTTCACGTGCCGAAAGTGTTGTACTTCCAATAAAGTAGGTGGAAACATCGCAGAAAATGGAGAAATGAACGCCAATGTCAAGTTCTCTCCTAGCAAGATTGAAGAAATAAAAAGCAATGGAAAAGTCGCTGAAGAAAAATTGAACGAAGAAGACGAAACCAGCAATGATGATTCTAAGCCAGTCTGTACATGGAACGATGTGGCCAATATAATGGACAAAGTGTTCTTCATATTCTTTGCTCTCGTGTTGTTGATTGCAACCCTGATATTCTTTATAGTTACAGCAGTGCACACGGGCGAAAGCCTGACAAGTGGGGATCAATAAAGATTAAATGACCCGATCAAGTTTCAGACAATTGGAGCGGGCTTATATCTAATGTTGAAATAACTTGCGGTCCTAGCCTTTTGTGATGAATGTAACATGTACCAGTTTCTATGGTTGACATTGATGTAATTGATTGTATATATGAAAGTCCTAAATATTTAATATGTTGTAAAATATCATGCATTACATATGAGTCAACACGTAGGTATAAAACAAAGTCAATTTGGATGATTAGAATAAGGCTTTGGCCAAAAAATATTTCCAAACATCAACTGGACTCAATCCTCGTTTCTGTGCTTATTTGTAACCCCAGCAATGCCGTCAGTATGTCTGTATATTCTGGTGACGTCACAAAGTACAAATATGACCATGTATCGATCGACCATCGACAGATATTATCAGCGGACACATTGATCGAACGTCAAAAATAATTAAACGAGCTACATGTAATTTAAAGCCTTAATTGAACAAATTGTTTGGTAAACTAATTAGTGATGTGAACAAATGTTATTTTAGTCCACAAAAATGAAATCTAATTAAATAGAAACAGGTTATTTCAAAATATATAACCAAACGAATACATGTATCCAAGATGAAAAATACATTCATGTGTTACTACACATGTATAAGAATATTGGCCTGATTGAGACCCTTAGACCAAACCACCCTTAATAAAACATTGACAGCAATATCCATTTCATTTGAACTAACTCAAACCATCCTGGAAATCGTATATTGGGAGGCAACAACACAAATTATGAGTTGACAAGAGATACACTGCGTGTGGTCTTAGAGGGTGCGACTGGATGTTGAATTGTTCAAACAAATAATTGATGTACGAGGGTTGTCCCAGAATAGCGTATAATTCTTGATTTATTTACTCCAACATAATGATATAGTTTTATAATTTTGCATGGACATTTCTACAACCATAGCAGGTGTATTTGACGAAATTATTTTATATCAGTATACATCGTATTCGATAAATGGGTGTATTTGTAACCCATGGTAACGGTTTACGGCCAGCACGAAAAAAGTATGTATCACAAAAATGAATTTATTTATTTAATGACAATAATACTTAAGCAGTTTTAACCGCATCGCGCCATAATATATGTAAGAACAATTGGCATCTTTTGGCGACTATTTATACAATGATTCATAGTGATGAAGTCATATTTGAAGGGTTAATTAAGTAATATAGTAACGTTGCTAGCGTTACAATATAAAAAATCACGACGTCAGACGACGTTACGGAGTGACTGCCATTTCCTAAGCATTACAAGTTATACCGTATATAACATAGAATAGTATCCGGCGGAACGATAAATTGTGTAAAATCCACAGCACAATACATCAGGGTGATTTGGCAGTTGTTTTTAAGATTCCTTACGTTTTGTTTGACGCAGAAAGGAAGCGGAACAAACGTGATCAGACGGACCGATCAAAACAAAATCTTGCTTCAGATCGCTTCCTACACTATCAGCAATGTCAGCTCACACTGTCCATTTTGAAAAAAACATTTAATGAATTTTGACAGTATGTAAAGAAATATATTTCCAAAGAGTTGATAACAATTTCGGCGTATAATTTTTAAAGAGTAAAGCCCACGAATGTGAGTTCTTTGGAAGACTGAGGTAGCGTGACGTCGTTGGCGAGTGTTGACGTTGACGTTTTGTGGGCCGTAAAGCGTCACCGGGTACTCGTCAAATGCACACACTTTGAATGTTTTTGGAAGATATATGATAAAACTTGGCTAGGATGTCAAGAAATAATTTCTCTAAAAGACGATTATTATTTGGGCATACTTTACTTGATAGTTTTTAAGATATAACAGGATTATACGGTATTCTGGGACAACCCACGTAGAGTGGAGTATCTCTTCGATTTTATAAAAATGTTGCCGGGGATATTAATGTCTTAATCGTGTACTTATAAATATAGTAAACTTGCTACGTTACACGCGGTAGGCATGCGAAAATATGGGAGTTTTTGTTTTGATCCTTCGACGATGAGAGTTATGCAAGGGTCAAGATTGTTTCCCTAATTTGCGTAAAAGTTTATATCAAGTGAAAAACACAATGATTCCATTTTTGTATAATGATTGAAACATGTGATATTGGGAACACACAAATCCGCTTAAAGATCTGCTATACATATTGCACCACACCGCAAGCTGTTCGTACATGGCTGTATACATAGAATCTACGCCGCATTGTCTACACGTTGTTTTCTAAGAAGACATACAGTTTAATTAATTAACAATAAATAACCTCACTAATTACTCGAACAATTCTAACTGATTTCACATTGAAATACATCGAATAAAATCCACCTAAAACAATAACTAAGATCTAGGACTAATATTCTACATATTTAAAATTAGTTTTTCTAGGACAAAATAATGTTTTGTTAATATGGGTTATAGATGCTTCAGCTTACGCTTCGTACTACATGGCAATTAAACAGTGGTATATTGACCATCAGTATAATTATCTTATTTCATCGTTATAGCAATATTTGTGTTTCGTTAGTACTTAAAATCTGATACACAGGCCTATGGTTAAGCAAATATTAATTATAAAAGCATTCATCATTATTATTTATTAATGAGTCAACATTTTTACAATCAGATCAAACATATTGATTTATCTAATTCCACGAACGTCACTTTTATATTGTTTATTGGACATTTCTTTGACAAGATAATTTCTATGTATAAGGTCAACTTGCCCTGTATCATTTTGCATACATGACTGTTATTAGATCAAGAAATTATTTCGCGCGATTTTATTTCGAGGAGTTCCCGAGTATTCGAAATTCGCGAAATTCAGTAGTCGCGAAAGTGTTCAAAACATCAATAGGGTCATCGCGAAAGGCATGAAAACGCAAACATTTATCATATGCCGACGATCGGCTAAATGCGATTTTTTTATATTCGCTAATGTAAATTGGTTTGCAGTATTTGTACATAAAGAATGATGTATCGAACATGGAATGCAGCACTCTATCGGAACCACTGGACACAAAAGGCACAAAGCAAAACACTGACTACAAACAAGACACCTATCTGAACGAGATAATGGAATCAAAACTTGAAGAATTATTCCATTTTCTATTCATGTACTGTTATATTGTAAGTTGATAATTATGTCAATGTAAACATGATCAAGCACTTAATTAATTACTCCGGATATAGATTTAACAATCGGCTATACCAACATTTCAACTTTATTGAATTTCTAAATTAAGATTAATAACACAATTGATGTATTATTTTACATTAAACTAGTAAACTAGATTTATTTAGTGTTAATTGAATTGATTCTACGCAATGCAAGCTGCAGAACTCACCCAGACACTTATGTACAATGGATGCATAGGCGCATTTTATTGTATTTCTTTCCAAGTGGCATGATCTCAACCTAAGCCGAGACACCCGAGGAATCGAATCCGTAGTGATGTCAAAACGTGGTCTGTTGGAATTGAATTATGACCAATGTTTGCAAGATATATTCATGTTTGATGTTTAAAAATCTGTTTGTGAAAGACTTATGCTGTCGCAAGTGAATTGTCTTTCGGATCTTTTCTTTACTTAAGTTGACGTTCTACTTTGAGGAAAAATGCTATTTTGTGAAATAATGAACCAGGCTGCACTACCATGAATATACTTATTAGTTTCTTCCGCATGCTCGATGTGAGTACCGAACTGTATGAGTTATGTATGCTTCCTTTTTGTAGGTTATTCGTTGATTTTCTTGGTGGGGATCGGTGCAATACACTAGGAATGGCATCGTCGGAACCCACGTTCGATACATTACATTATATTACTACTTGCTATATATAATCGTACTTGATGTATTTATGTTCCGTAGGTATTCGACGATGGACGAATGGTAAAGAACCACCTGAAGGAGACATTTTGGAAAGCGAGGCTTTCTTGTATCACACAAACTTCATGTCTCCTCCCTCGAAGACGAACTTCAAGATAGTTGGTAAATTACGCAGGGATTAAACCGAATGGTCACGTACGATCAAACGCAAGCTAATTGAAGCAATGTCCAATATGACTGTTTGGTATACTTGGTGTATGCTAATAAGGGGAGGCTAATCAGAGATCAACCTTTCAGCAGTTAGCGGTGATATCCCTTGTAACAGATTCTAGCATCTGTTCGAGGAGAACGTTGATTACCGATATACAAATATCACAGTGACACTTTCACTGAATGTCGACTAAACCTAATCTAACACAAGGTATCATTAACTACGTGAGAACAATAAAACACGAGCCTGAATTTGACATTTATAATTTTATCATTAAATACGTATTGACACAAGATATCTATGTATGATAAAACTGTTTGTATTACTCCTTTCAAAATGTATAAATATGTACACATATTCATGTATATTTATAGTTAACTTTGTAGTTCAAAGTGCGGACAATTGGCATTAAACAACCCCTACAAATTTTATGAGTACATGTATATTCAAATGTTTAAACAACACATTCAAAACGCGCGTAGCTAGTGATAAGTTATACGCTTCTCAAACAGTAAAATATCTGAACATAGAATGTGAGTATCTAGAATTCGGGGAGCACTTTATACTCGAAGTATTTCTTGATGTATTTGATTTGATTGATCACCCATGGTCCGTATTTCTCGACCTTGTGTTCAGGCCCTTTCCCGGTAGCAATGGACATAAAGTTTTCACCGATGTCTCCGTCATAGGAAGGCTCCAGGAAGAAAGGCACGGAGTATCTGTCCACACCAATGTCCAGCACTCGATGGTGAGTGGCTTTAAAACGACCGCCCATCATTCGAGAGAAAACATCGCCAATATTCATTACGAAACTTTTAGGTCGTGGCTCCACTGCGCTCCAGTTTCCATCTGCCGTGATGACCTCAAGTCCGGTAAATCCAAATGTATAAAGGAGGGTGAGAAAGTTTGAATCAGTGTGGTCAGGAGTTGTTACAACTTTACCATCTTCAATACGTGCGTTCTCCGGAGGAGCACCATTCCAAGGTGGGTAATGCATCAAGCGGAATGTGGTGACAGGTCGGTCAGCAAAGATGTCGTCAAAGGCGTTTTCATCAATACCAAGACCAATGGCTGCAAGGCGAAGAATTTCCAGAGAAGCGTTATGTAGAATGGTGTAACATTCTGTCAGGAATTCTTTGAATGGAAATGTTCCATCTTCTTTAGGCCACACGGAGGGTTCGTAGAACCAATTTCCAGGAGCAATGGTGGGATCATTTGGATCGACATCTTTCCCAAACTCAAACCCTTCTTTTCTGCTAGGCTCACCTTCAACAACAGGGAAATATCCACGATAGACATTCGTGTTCTCCTTTCTCCAATGTTTTCTCATAAGTTGATCTTTCTCGTCCTGTGGAAGACCAAAGAACCATTTACAACTTTCCATGAGTTTGTCATAGTCTATACCATGTATATTATCTATGTAAAGGAATCCAATATTCTCTAAGGCGTGAACAACTTGATCAGCAACTTCTTTCCTGTCTGTTCTCGCTTTGTCAAGGTCAATAATTGGTAGCTTTAACGTTACCATAGTGACACTATCTGAAAATAGGAATGATCATTTTAAACACTTTACTTTACTTTATTCGGTATACCATATCAAAGCATGAAAAGTAGGGGAATTAAGATTGAAGTAGATTCTCGTCTACTATTGCCAGTACGTCGTTATACAACTATACAATTAATACAGAAAATAGGTACCGAGATTATAGACGTTGCTGGGGTTCTACGAATGTCAAAATGGCATATTTGAAACAGTGATATGTTTGGTCACCACCCGGAATGAGAAAACATGAATACCAGGCTCAAACCAGTTACATCTGAGACAAACTAGATGGGTACACGTGGAGTTGGACATAGTGAATGACTGAGAGGAATCGAGGCTACCTGTTGGGAGACGAAGGGGATAGATGATAGAGAGTCAACATAACATCAACATCTAGCATATCGAAGACTTTGTATTTCGACCCTTTATCTAGAGAGTGTAACATTGAGGCCATGTTAGGCTGCACGTACACTAAACAAAAATGTAACACTGACTGATATTCCCATCAGCCACTAGGTTCGAAATGCTGATCAAATATTAACAATACGATAACATATCAATGTTTGTAAACGGTTATTTAAACACAGGTAATGATATGCGAATACATATATGTATATAATGTACTAAGCGTATTTATGACTGTCGTTTCTTTTGGTAGACCCAATTGGTGACCGGTCAGAATGTAACAACACGCTGCATATACAAAGTTACATATCGATGGCTTAGAATGAGAAGGTCGTAACTACTACTTACGACCTTATAAGACTCATACATATTTGAAATCTGCTTCACAAGTTGCTTCTTATGAGCCTATTTTCATGAAAATCTGAAATTGTCATTTTGACCAAAATGAAGTTTTAAAAACGTGTTTTCCCACAGGTAAAGAATAAATTACAGACAGTTTTCTCTTGTTTTCCCAATATATCGATTTTGTAGTTAAGACCTTCTCATTCTAAGCCAGCGATATACATGTAAGTATGTACTCAAAGTAATGTCAGTGATAGTATATCCCGTAAAACATAAATAATAAAACCATCGTTTCCGATCACTTTTGGGTACTCCTTAGAAACTAATTAAACAATGCACTCATATAGAAAAAAAACTATATTCAAAATACCCAAATCCTGGACACAGCATTATAGACATGAACAATGTGACAACGTATCGGTAGTTAAGTGTAATGACTAACGAACAAATAATGAAAATTTACGTCTTTGGTTAACTTGACTTACTTGCCAAAAATCTGATAGCATTGGTCATTGATGTTGAACGCTTATACATCAAAACCCAAACACAGCATTCAATAATAAGTTTAGAAGATGCAAAATGTGATGCTTTTATTTTAAAAATGATGCATTGATCGGCTGAATAAAATGATCTAAAAGTGATGACATGTGGATTATTAAGGCAGCTATGGCGTTCCATACATCATACTTTGAGCAAAAAGGTCGTAACTACCAAATCGATATATTGAGAAAACTGTCTGCAATTTACTCTTTACCTATGGGAAAACACGTATTTAAAACTTCATTTTGGTCAGCATGACAATTTTAGATTTTCATGAAAATATGCTCATAAGAAACGCCTTGTGAAGCAAATTTCAAATATGTATGAGTCTTAAAAGGTCGTAAGACGTAGTTGCGACCTTCTGGTTCTAAGCCATCGATATAATGTTCTTTATTAGAAATGTAATGCACATAATTGCACTTACCTTGTAAAACGGCAATCCGGACAATGTTTACTTCTGACGCTCACCACATGAATAAACGTATATACTTCTCAACATTTATAAGGGCTAACATATTGTCCTTGTGGATAGTTTGCAAAATAAGTAAGATGGCCTGGACTAATTTTTATTAGAAATATAGGATACGTCATGAGTTGTCTTTGGAGATCAATATTTCTTAAACGAGTCGAAAAGATTTACAAGTTATTTAGCGAGCCTACGGCTTATAAAGGCTATGTGTGTTCCCAAACCATAGAGCTACATAATTGTAGCTCTACGCCCAAACCTATTTCTTTGGAAATAGAATAAACACTAAATTAAAGAATGCACACAAAATGTAACACCTTAATGATTCGAACCTTGAAGCCTTCCGGAATTTACCCGATGTCAAACAATGTCTCCTGACGCATTACCACTCTTCCATTAGATCACAGGGAGCATATTCTCGACGCCTCCCAAAGTTCATACATTTCCACCGGAAGCACTTCTCTGAGTAGACAAAGGGGTCTGGACAGATAACGTAGTTTATCATTTCGCTGGCTTAGAATGATCAGGTCGTAAGTACAAAAAAAATATTTTGGGAAACAAGAAATGTTTTTTCGAATTTTACTGCTTAATTATGGAAAACCTAGTTTTTGCAACTTCATTCTGCTCAGGATGACAAATTCCGATTTTCATGACAATATGCCCATAAGAAGCACCTAATAGTGCATATTTCAAATATGCATCAGTATTACAAGGTTGTAAGTAGTAGTTACGAACGTGTTGTTCTAAGCCAGCGATTTATTGTATTTCGACCCAGCTACGCACCTGAGTAACGTTTACTATCGTCATTATACTACACGATCATCGTTCGCGACCGCCCTGATTATTGAACTATGTGTTGCATGAATTATTTCATACATATATGTTACACGAGATATGATATATATAACAATAGAATTTTGATAAGTATCCGTGTTAGTTTTGTTTAGGTCATTATTTGGGCAGGATATATTACTAATCACTTTACCGCAAGTAAGTGGGATTTCGAGTATTTATGATCTTACAGAGAGGCTAAGTATGTAATGTTCTATGGTATATTATGTAATGTCTTACAGAGAGACCAAATCGATTTATTAATTCAGTCTGTATTTGTATTTGCATGTGAACGAAGGTATAGTTTACACTTATCAAATAAACCATGGCTTTGAGGTCAAATATGGAAGTTCACAGACTGGGCAGTCTGAGCTAAAATGGTATATGATCCGAAGTGGCCAATGGCTAGATTTATTGTTCATTCGACCAAGGGACTACTGGTTGGCGTCTAAATATATTAATGGTTTACAACATGTCGAAGACTCAGTTTAGAAATAATAACATAAAAAAACACTCGTCTTTTAAATCCATAAGATAGCCCCTGAAGCTAAGACCATGCCTAATTGCTTATATGTTAAGCATCAGATCTGATATTCTGAAACCTAGCTACCTATTCACAAAAACCAAAAGCAGTTTAAAAAAGACTGCCCCACATGGAATCGTATAGTTATATTAATTATGGAATCGTATAGTTATATTAATTATGGAATCGTATAGTTATATTAATTATGGAATCGTATAGTTATATTAATTATGGAATCGTATAGTTATATTAATTATGGAATCGTATAGTTATATTAAACATTGAACCGTATAGTTATATTAAAACATCTGAGTAGCAATACCCACCCAAAAGGATATTTTAGACAAGGAAAAGGTCAGTAAATGCATTTAGTAACATAATTGTTTGCGTCGGTTTGATAATTCAAAACCTAGGCGTATGACGACGTTAAACATAAAAGCCGTTTGGTATGGCCTAAGACTATTTTAGGTGTGGGTCTCACCTGTACCTTTCCGAACCAACAATCGCCTAATGTGCTTCACGGCGTTAAACATTGGTGTTACATCCACAAATGAACTGAGAGTTAATGAAACTTAGACGCTAAAACGAATGATAATTTATGAATGTATGTCTGTAAATATATCCGACTGAAAATAAATAGCTTATTGCAAATTGTATTTAGGTCGACATGCATGCGTTTTTGAACATTTTCAAGTCAGTTATTTGTGCAGCTTTTTTGGTATACTTAGGTGCACTCACTGTTTACCCAAGCTATGCAATTACACGTTTATCATTTAACGCAATATTGTATACACCTTTTATGTTCCTAGTGTACCATTATTGTTGTGTTTTAATAATTTAAGGCGAATTTCTAGCATTGACTATGTGCAATCAATGATAACGTTTCTCAAGTAGCTGGTATCCTCGAAAGTTTCACAAGACAGGTCTATACTGAGCATCCTTGCAGGAAGATTAAGACCTTCAAGATGAACATAAATTATGGCTTTTTTAAAACATGTGGTAAAATATTAACAAACGCGTTGCTTACAAATCTGCCTACTACAGTTTCATAGTTTCGTTCTTAATGCGGTTATCTGACCGTCCTATTACATTGTATCAATGAGAACCGAACAAAAGAATGTCACTGTATCAATTTAATGATAACTAGCTATCGATGTTGAGTTTGACTTGCTTTATAAACTATTCATATATCATGTCTATTTTACAGTCGAACTTTTAAGTGGTGTACTCGTTCACAACATGTAATCTTAGATGCAATATATTGATGTTATTGTGTTCTGTATACGCAACATAAGATCTCATCATTGGCCGGGTATTCCCCTAGCCACTCGCCCACGTTTGTGAAGCAACCGTGTATATATTATAAGGATATTTGACATAGTGATTGTCTGATTTCACATTTTGAATCACAAACGGTTCATCTAAAATCCAACCGTTCATACTCATATTTGGGTTGGGGGAATCTCCGAATTGCCCGATCAGGCAATTTCCTGAGTACAAGCTTTAATTTGAGTTTGGCCAGAATCTCAGGCTTTGGTATAATTGTGCTATAACAGCCCTGGTTAGGTTGGTCATAAATTGAGATGTATATACTGGATATTTAGTTACATGACCATTTCATCATTAACAATATCCTAGTGTTAACAGATGCTGATATGTTATCATCATGTCAATTTATCTGCCTGGTCGAGTGTGTAAGTGAACTATGATTCATCATCCGATGGTGTGAACATAACTATGGGTACAACAAAGAGGGTAGGCTTACGTGCGGCAAACCATGTCCAATTTCCATTACGCCAGATTTCAACCAATACCCTGTAAATCAATTTAGCAGTAAATTATAATCACACTGTCCAATGAATAAACTTTGAAACTTTCGCCAAGCAGTCTTTGATTGACCAATATCTACTCTGGTATAATGTCAATTGCTGATCAGCGTCGATAGACAACCACTATGTTGTACATGCCAACAATGAGCTTGCATCAACACTTCAAAACACAATGATTATATACGTTTATGGTCGTTTCTTGATTAATTGAGGCTTTCATGTCTTTGGTCTAAAATGATCTATTCAGTAACATCATGCTACTACACGTAGTTTTGTTTTAAATCAATACCTTACTATTTTCAGATAGTGTCACTATGGCAACGTTAAAGCTACCAATCATTGACCTGGACAAAGCGAAAACAGACAGAAAAGAAGTTGCTGATCAAGTTGTAAACGCCTTAGAGAATATCGGGTTCCTTTACATAGATAACATACGTGGTATAGACTATGACAAACTCATGGAAAGTTGTAAATGGTTCTTTAGTCTTCCCCAGGACGAGAAAGACGAATTAATGAGAAAACATTGGAGAAAGGAGAACACGAATGTCTATCGTGGATATTTCCCTGTTGTTGAAGGTGAGCCTAGCAGAAAGGAAGGTTTTGAGTTTGGGAAAGACGTCGACCCAAATGATCCCACCATTGCTCCTGGAAACTGGTTCTATGAACCCTCTGTGTGGCCTAAAGAAGATGGAACTTTTCCATTCAAAGAATTCCTGACAGAATGTTACACCATTCTACATAACGCTTCTCTGGAAATTCTTCGCCTTGCAGCCATTGGTCTTGGTATTGATGAACACGCCTTTGACGACATCTTTGCTGACCGACCTGTCACCACATTCCGCTTGATGCATTACCCACCTTGGAATGGTGCTCCTCCAGAGAACGCACGTATTGAAGATGGTAAAGTTGTAACAACTCCTGACCACACTGATTCAAACTTTCTCACCTTGCTTTATACGTTTGGATTTACCGGACTTGAAGTTATCACAGGGGACGGAAACTGGAGCGCAGTGGAGCCACGACCTAAAAGTTTCGTTATGAATATTGGCGATGTTTTCTCTCGAATGATGGGCGGTCGTTTTAAAGCCACTCACCATCGAGTGCTGGACATTGGTGTGGACAGATACTCAGTGCCTTTCTTCCTGGAGCCTTCATATGACGGGGATATCGGTGAAAACTTTATGTCCATGGCTACTGGTCAAGGACCAGAACACACGGTTGAAAAATATGGACCTTGGATGATTCAACAAGTCAAATATATCAAGAAATATTTTGAGTATAAGGTGCTTCCGGAGTTCTAAATAGGAAATTGACATTGTTCGCTATGCGAGAAACGTATACACTTGATTCGCACGTTTTAGTGCGTTGAACGAATACAAACATTTTTGTGTACATGCAAATTTGACGCTTGGTCGTCAACGTAATTGTGAAATGAATATTGATGAAGATAATTTTGTTGTATAAATGACTCGTACAACTCATTGAATTATGTCACTAACTGCCTATTTATATAAACGTATGATACACATGATCGTATGTTTAAACTTTGTTATTATAATGCATTGCATAATTTGTTAAAATCCGGAAAAATCCGAAGTTATCAAAACACATACTTACACTTATAGCTGGCCTTAAACGGAGATAACAGTATACAGTAAATAAACATACGAATCGAATACATGTATAGCCGAGCACGCTTACAGACTTTGATAAGTATCAGTTCAATCTGGTCAAGCAATGTTGACTAATTATAAGCAGAGACGAGTCATATTGATGGGAACATTTGCTCTTGCTTTTTGCACACATGTAGCGTTAAGTTACACATTTTCACCTAACTTCCAGTCATAGCTGGCAGTAAGCTGCCATAACCAGTTTCTATTGAAATAAGTATCAACCTACCCTTTCATTTGCAGCTACAGCAATACGGCATTACCATTTTTTTATAGAAATATTTCTCAATCACTACTAACTTACTACTACTCTACCACAAACAACTGCAGCAAGATGACATTACCAGTTTCCTTAGAAATGATTATCAACTACTACTCTAAACACCAAAACAACTGCAGTAAGCTGCCATACCTAGTTTCCTTAGAAATGATTATTAACTTCTACTAACCTTCACTTTCACAAACAACTGCAAGAAAACGATATGAGGAAATCAGACAGGGAAGGTAGCACTCTACCTAACCAGCCGAGCATATTAATCAGAAACAACACAGCACAACTATACTAAGCAATGCCCACACATAAGCCAAAGAAACAATCGAAAATCCAAATCCCCGCCGAAAAAATGCAGGATGACCCAATTTCACAACGAAATTATAGAATAGCGATTGCCATAGTTTTAAATACTGTAAAATCATTAATTTTCGTGGGGGATTTAATTTCGTGGATTTCGTGGTTCACTTCAACCACGAACTTTAATCCCAACGAACATTGATTTTGACCCTTGTTTTGTTACCTGAAATGCAACATCCACGAATTCAAGTACCAACGAAATTGTCTTTTTTACCAAAACCACGAAATTTCGTCCCAACGAAATTAAATGATTTTACAGTAGTAGGCAAGGTAGAAATGGAGCGGGAAATAAAATTACATTAAGTTAGCATTAGCAGTTTTCTAACAATAAATTATCAACCACAGTGCGCTACTAACCTACACTTTCACAAACAACTGCAACAAGTTGACATTACCAGTTTCCTATAAATTATCAACCACTACTAACTTACTCTTACACAAGTAACTGCAGCAACTTAATATTAGTAGTTTTCTTAGACAGAAGTATCAACCACTATATATGCCTCCGTAGCTCAGTGGTAAGTGCGCTTGCCGTCTAATCTGGCGACCCGTGTTCAAATCCGGGTGGAGGTACATATATATGCCTGCCATGTTTCAGTAGAAATAAAGCAAATAAAGGCTATGCTCGGCATAATTCTAATTCTAACTAACTTACTCTTACACAAATAGCTGCAGCAACTTAATATTAGTAGTTTTCTTAGACAGAAGTATCAACCACTACTAACTTACTCTTACACAAGTAGCTGCAGCAAGTTGACATTACCGGTTTTCTTAGACAGAAGTATCAACCACTACTAACTTACTCTTCCGCCAGAGCAACTGCAGTATGTTGACATAACCAGTTTCCTTGGAATAAATTATCAACCAATTTACACTTTCGCTGCATGTCAAGGAATTACATAACCCACCTGTCAAAGTACATTTTATTTGAACACGGTTTGAAACAAGGTCATCCTGCTCTTTTACAGCGGGCACTCTGGCTAATACTTTTTCGATAGAATATTTATGGACATTACTCCGTGTGATTGTGTTATGATATGTTGTAAATGTCTTCTGCGCTCGGCTTGTTAAGTTGAGAGATGCCTTCCCTGTCCGATTGCCTAATACTCTGGTCAGACGATTATAGGTGGGTGTTGTATCCACTGCTCTAAGTAGGAGAGTGGTGTTATTGTTTGGATGAGGAGATAAGCTTATACAAGCATACTTATGTTCCAGTGGATGTGCCGTACCGTGCGAAAGTATGATTCCTAAATAAAAAGAAGTAAATACATGTACATATATTTAGGGGATATTACACTGTTGAATATGTGCGAAAAGAGTCACAAGAGATTATCGCGAAGTATGTTATGTCTTTGGGTTATAATTAGGCATTGCTCAGTGTAGCTGTGTTGTGGTGTTTCTATGCTCGGCTGGTTTGGTTGAGTACTGCCTTTCCTGTCTCATTTTCTTACAATTTTTTTCTTCAATCAGTATTCTTCAAATTCAATATGCCTTAGTTATTATTTTCCATAAGCCTTATCACATGATCACATCTCTATTTCTTTTGAGACACAACAGTTCATTTCAAACAATTACATCTACCCACAAGTAGCACTATACACTGTCACTCGGCCGTATTCGGACAAATGAACATATTCAAGTGGATTTAGGTAAAGGTGTGTACCGGCAGTGAAGATATGCGATATAATGGGTACTTCTGACACTAACCGAGGTCATGATGGTAAAACCAACTATAGGCAGAATATTTTCGAATAATCCACCAGTGATGAATTTGAAATCCAAATCGAAAAGTCGATTTAGGGAAACAATATTGGAAACATACAACGTTAAAAATGAATACAATCCGAACGGATAAAATAATATAGCACACTACACAATTATAAATTTGGGGGACAAAACATTATAACTTTATATGTAGTATCCATTAAAGGCAGGTTAAGCTTCCATGAGGACTAAAGCCATGCATACAAGGTAGTCCATTACTATGTTGAAGTGATGCAAGCTCCGGGTAGAAAGTCGACCTTTAACTTTTCTGGTAGACATGTAGATTGGTCAGTTTGTATCCCTTCTAACCAAAATGTCTTCATTGTTCCCTTGCCCTGCAATTTATAAAATTAAAGTGCTGATTTGATGAATTACAAAAAACATATGAGGAAATAAGACCGGGAAGGCAGCACTAAAACTAATAAGCCGAGCGCAGAGAACAGCGACAACACAATACAACTACTCGGAGCAATGCCCACACACAACCCAAATGAATTATTAATAGCCCAGGTGCAAGCCGTAAAAATGCAGGATGACCCAATTTCAAAAAGAAATAACATAAAAAAACCGTGATCCAAGTGACTGTATAGTATTTATTTCATCAAATTGTTATTATTTTATTTAAATTGAATACTATCATATGCAATATATTTCACTTACCTTGATATCTAAATCGCCTCGTTCTGTCGTCACAAACCGCGGGAATACATTCAGAAGTGCCTTCGCTTCTTTTGTCATCTGAATTTGCTGAGCTGTAGAAATAGAAATTTCAGTAAGAAAAAAGATGCTTTTAAGCAGGTAAATGAAGTGCAACGTTACTAAAGTGTCCTCTATTTTCATAAGTGGAAAGCGTTTTAATCCTCATAAAGTTTAACTTTGCACGAAGATGGAAAATATTACGTTTCCACCGGCTGCCCAAAGTATGCGTTGTACCTATCACTTTCAGTGCGGTTTTGCTAAAATATATTTAGAACCCCCGAATATATATTTACAGAATAGTGAGCTCCATTATCAATTATAATGACACATGTTAATAATGTTTTCCTACCACTAGACTTATATTCCTACCACTAGACTTATATCTTGCCAAAGTCGTCCTGTAGTGTAAACTTGAATTTATTGGATTTATCTCCGAAAGGCTCATACGGCTCGACAAGCACCATTGTATAACATTCCTACAACTCAAATACTAAATTCAAGATTATAAGACACTGACATTATCTATAAATGATCATCGTCACATTTACAGGAATACTTACACAGGGAGGTTGATTCCATCCTGGATGCCGTGTTTACAGTATCACCAAACAAACAATATCTGGGCATAGTTTTACCAACAACACCCGCTACTACAGGCCCTGAAAGTGAGAGAGGTATATGGTTTAATCGTCGGCCGATTCATTAAGCATCAATAGTCTAATGATATAGCGTTAGCTTAGAGTCTGGATGGTCCGAGTTAGCGGTTTGCGTGTGTCTTACTAAAACGACAGGAACTGGTTTTTCCATTACCTGACACTCCGCATAGAAGCGGGATATTGCCTTTTCTCTCTTATAATTTCGTGTTGATATAGCCAATACTAATTGAGTGGCAAGAACATACAAAACGGTTATTATAGATACGCAATTAAAACCATTTTGAACATTTTCAGAATCGAAGGATGTAAATATATAATTTGCGATGATATCATCAATATGTCGTACAACGAACTCGGGAGAGACGTCATAAAGACGTACGTCCTACCTGAGTGTATCCCGGCCCGTATTTTCAATCTTTCATCTGGTCTGTGACGGATGACAAATTTCGATACAATGTCAATCATCATTAAACCCATTCCGGATATTTCCTTAATATGCCTGCCCCCATTTCTCTCTGGTAGCCCGGACACAACCATATATGCATCACCAATGGTTTCCACCTAAAAATAAAGCGTTCTAATACCTTGTTTCGATATTGATTAGTGAAAAATGTGCATACATTCGGTGCTCATTGATCCCAGCTATATACTGCAAGTCTCGTCACAGGTGTTAGAAATGGGAGGCAGTGGTGTAGAATACGACGCATGACTTTGCATTGAAATGGGCCTAACATGCACTTCACTTCTACAAGTTATAAGAATTGGTACAACAGAAATTCAAAAGAAAATACTATGTATTGTGGTTGGCAGCGGCACTGTATTAACGGCCGATTTGTGACTCAACATTCTGGGGATGTAGTGCAAAGTGGGTTGTGCGGCCGTATGTAATGGACAAGACTCTAAATCGGTCATTATTAATTTTCTTAAAGAATGTACACAGTAAATAATCTAACCAGTCGGAAAATGCATCGAGAGCATACACATCTTCTAGTGGTAGTACAGTTTCCCATTATGTTTAATAAAACTAATGGTGCTCACAAATAGCTCAGATATGAGATTTGATATGGGTGCGCACGCATCCGCACAATAGTGGAATCATGTCTTCTGCAACGTGGGTCTATAGTTAAAATATATAATTCATACTGCAAGGGCTATACGAGTATCAATTATGTAACTTTTATTTACCTTATAGACATCAAACTTGGCAATGGCTTCATCAAATTTGATAAACAAATCATTCAGAAAGTCGACAACCTGTTGGAATGTATTTGACTGTGATTAATCTCACCTGCATGCGTTTGAATTTTCGAAACACATGCTCAAACTATTCTACGTAAATATGATACATTAGGGCGAAAATGGTTAGCAGTGAACAATACAATAAAAAGTAACGAATACAGACATTTTTGCCAATCATCGTTACTAACGGAATCCATGTACATCCCTATGGGATTCATACTTGAAATAAAGATACCAGCTTATCTTCTCGCTAAAGCCTCGTGGGGATGGATAACATCAGGAACGAGGTGTCGAGAGTGATTTATAGAAGTGAGAAAACTTTTTCACAATCGACCTTAAATGAATAAGTATAAACTGAACTAAAGGGGATTTGAACAATGCTTTGCTGGTTTTCCAAAACAACACCATTTAGCATTATAACCGTGGATACACAGACGATTTCATAATTATACCTAATCAAGTCATTGCTTACATTACCTCTATAGGTGAACTGCTTGCTGCAAGGGTTGTAAAGCCAACAATATCACTGAAGTATACAGAGACACACTCGAACAATTCCGGGGTCACCATCTGCCCTTTCTCTAACTGACACGCCACAGATCTACAATACAAGACCAGCACTTTGAGTTCCGATTCTGCTTTACAATTCAAAAAATAATTTTAGAAATAAAAATAAAGACAGTTAACGATTATATCCACTTTTTGCTATTGTGTTCCGCAAGAAGTGGAAGTAGCGGAACCTATTAAAAAATGGTTTGTTATACGTCTAGTTTACTAACAATATGGAATGATAGTATATACGTACATGATATGCATGTTATGTACATTGTAATTGGTTGGTACTGTGTAAATTGTACACTTGTACACTATCACATATATTACAGAAAAAAAGACTATAATATGAGCTTGTTAGAGGTGTGTCCTCATTCTAGTGGAAGCCACTTGGCAGACAACCACTATTACAGTTTACGTGTCTGAAATATTTCAGACATCAATTAGAAAGTTCAGCATTGCGTCCTTGCGTTTTTTATGTTAAGGATTTTGGCAAGTACGTCGATGCTCCAGAGTGGTCCCAGTACTTTAACGGAAAGAAGAATAAGATACTGTGCGCATGTTAACATTGGCACTAGCCTATACAAGCTTTAACAATTTAAAGTGTATAGAGCTATATCTGACGACATTTTTTTTTTAAATTCAAAAACTAAACAACAATTATGCTTTCATATTCATTAGATCATTTTTCGCTTCAGCTTTAACAGAAACTCTCTATGATTTATTGGACATGCGAATTGTCCGTTTTCATACGAAAGTGTTCTAGAACACCCTATGGAATTACAAGAATCATCTATTTTTTCAACGATTGAATCAAAGTACACGGAACCCATCCAAAGTTTGAATTTGCAATTAAGGTAGTCTAGTATCATACTAAAAACGATGCAAGTATTTATTTTGACATTAAAATTACCGATAGATATAGCTCTATACACTTTAACTGATGAATGTATATTATTTGGATATTACTTTGGTAGAAGTCTGTGTAATAGTTGTTCAGCTCTCTGTTTCTCTTCTAGGTACTGACTGGTTCTCTCTGCTGCTAGACTCTCCAGATTGTCCGCATACTGTGACATACGTTCTAATAAGTTATCCATTATATTGGACGATTTACCACTGAAAATAAGTCACCGAACAACACTTTAATGCACATTATATATACACCTGTATAAGAACATTCAGTTATTAGCAATAGCGTATGATATGATATGTAAAACGGACACCGGAAACATCTTATGCGCGTCATACTAATATCTTATTCAAATATCTAATATGCAAACATGAAGGTTACACAGGAAAAACTTGCACGTATGGAAAACCTATGAAAAGCATATGTTTTTCATATATAAAACAAACGGCGAAAGAAAGTTCTTCCTGAGTTTGATGGACCAAATGCCATTAGTTTCGGCAAATGTTTTCCTATAGGAGGGCCCATCAATAATTAGGTAGCCCGGTGACCAGGGGAAGAGAAGATGTCAAAGGGTGGTTGAACAACGGCTGAACTGCTGAAATAGCCCTCGCAAATTGGTATATTTGTTTCAATAATACATCGTTCAAGGAAGGCAGCACACAAATGAGCAGATCACCACACGAAAGGGACATTCAATTAAAGAACACAAGATGAAATAAAGAGTTCAAGCACTGTATAAGACATTTAGCCTTTCGCCACATGGCTAATCATATAATATAATATAATAATAATAAATCATAAAACAATGTACTAACGCCCGTATGTGTTTAAAGCTTTGGTCGACTGTTGTAAAGCTTGGTCTATCTATAACATTCTCACACCAACATTGTCTCATCAACGTATGTAGTTCCTGTGAACAATCATTCTTGTTGACCACAGGACGTAGGACGTCTTCTCTCTGCTCAATTAGCAATTTGATTACCTCTGAAAAATGAATATAATGTTTAATGGTAAAACATTATACATATACGCAGGCAACTTTAGTCTCAATGATTTGGGTTAGATGTATAATCGGTATGGGTTGGGCTGACGGGCGAGCGGACTTCAACTTAATCGTTCACTAGAATTGATTAGACGGACGCGCGATTGCTTGGACACAGCTGCATAATTCAGTACTCTATCATAAATCTGTTCATGTGTATTCATATACTATTAGATACATACGCATTGAAAAACGGATGGATTATATTAAGAATGCAGATTACTAGATGCTTAACATAGATCAACCTCATTTGGCAGCTGAATGTCCTTTCGAACATCATATCGCCGTATATATATGCTGGTGGATAAAATCTGGTAAATAGTGATATTTTTTAAAACAATAACCAACGAAATACTGATCACACTCGCTTGTATTATCAATAGAGGTTGGATATCTAATGGTACGTTGACCAATGCGTCACGAGTAATGTGTGGTGTGTGCTTGTCATCTTCAGCTTTCAGTCCCCGCAACCGAGTTGCTGGGGCGAAAATGGAGCACAATACCTAAATATTTCCCGCCATTACATAGCGCCATCGGTTAGGTACAAATATGGCTTCTTTGGAAAGCCTAAAGTTTTAAAAAGAGTATAATTATAGCTAACACTTAAAATAACTGACCATTGTATCCTAAATTATTCATTTCAAAAGGATCCTCTCGAGTTACAATTTCTTGAAGTATTATACCGAACGAGTAAACATCACCTGGTTGTGAATGGTTCACAACGGACGTGGTGTCCAGAGTTCGGAGATGTTCGGGCGCTGTCCATAACAACTCTGTAAATAAATGAACAATACGTGTATCAGATGCGTGTGTTTAATTTTTCTAGAAAACAAAAATCAAAACGTGCATTAAGGGCAGACATTAAGACTACTGAGTATATTAGGTGTATACAACCGGCGGGACCATTGTCTATTCTTTCAAATAGGTATTCCCACACCAGCTAAACTTCAAACAATCAGATTAATGTTGATTTCTTTCATGAACTAAACGAATTGTATTCTACGTTGAGTAGATTGTTTCACGATCTGCTTTGTTAAGCAAAGGACTTTATTTGCCAGTCTAACAGATTAACTTATTACACCCTTGTCAAGAACAGATGTTTTAATGTTTTGCAGATAAATTAATTACTCAATGAAGTGTCTTACTTTTGCAGATCAAATCATAGCTGGAGCGTTTCTCTTCCTCTCTTTCCTTTGCAAACATGGAATGAAGACCATAGTCGGTCAGTTTAAGCATGAAGCGTGAGTCTATTACACAGTTCGTACTGGTCAATCGACCATGGACCAGAATTGGACTTCCGTGCAAGTACAGCATCCCCTGAAATAACGTTTGATTACTTATTACGATCTAATATGACACTTAGAACAAATATCGAGTGGTATGAAAGGGTATTTTTATGTAATACGCAAATAGTCACAACTGCTTTAACAAATGATGACAGAACTTTTATGTTGTATACACTTAATGACCATGTTGTACCCAACGATCACTGCGCTAGTAACTGTTCTTACACCGGGAACATTTCTACAAGAACAAACCCGTGTATTTATTTATTTTTTTTTTTTTAAAAAATATGGAAACAAGCCTTAACCATTTGGTTTTCTTTCATGATTTTACTGAAAATATTCTAAAAAATAAAATGGTAGTTGTAACAAAAATAACCAACACTCTTATTGATTAAGGGTTTTTGGCACCGACTTATTGATTAAGGTACTAGTATTATCCATAACCAAATACCTTATAGAACAAATTCAATAGAGTGTATAAAGAGTATACACCTTACCTTAATAATATCGTAGATCAAAGAATACCGAAAATTCCAGTCAAGGTCGATATTGTCATTATGAAGAATATCCTGTTTTATAGAAAAAAGCACAGTTATATATTTAGTAATTGTTTCTAATTCAGCATTTTAAAGATATTCAAATTAATCCATAACGACACATTTATTAGTCTAATATTAAATGTAATGTGATGGTTAAGAAATGACCGCGTGTATGAATGCAAACACTTAAGAATTATAGTGTTCATAATTAATTTATAAAATTAGATATACGTATACCATATCATACATTACCTGAAGACTGCCTCGTGGACAGTATTCCACCAGTAACTTCAAATTACCGGGTTGAATACACGCACCAACAAACTTTGCTAGATTTGAGTGAGATAACTTTGTCATCTGAAATGTGTCACCTTAATATTGCAAAAACATCCACAATTAAGCTGAACTTGTGTAATTATGGTAACGAATCAGTGTCGCAAATGTAGGACTGAGTGAGCGTTCTTACAGTTTTACTTCTTTACTGGAATGAAATAGTAGCTATGGGCTCCAATAAGTAAGTAAGTAAAGTATTTATTAAAGTGACATGTGCGATATTAAAAATATATACAAGATATTATATCACAAGATTACAGCACCCGGCCCAATGGGCCTACAAGCCACTGACAATTAGACATAAATACATATTTATACAAGAAAAGGTATGAATGCAACATAATCCAATATGAAATGTATTTCGGTAAAATGAAGAAATGAAGGCTTCATAACATTTTAGAACTTTTGGAAGTAACACGTCAAATATAGTAATTATGTACGCGGTTGAATTTAAAAGAAGTTGCCAAAATAAGCGTTCGGGCAAACGAGTGGAAACAACTTCAAATATACTTATTATGAAAAAAGAAAAAATAGCATTCAAAGTAGTGAAGTATTTGGTAAAACGTACAGCTCAATTAAAGATTCCAGTATACGCTTCAGAATACCTATAATTAATGTGGGTGATAAACGAGTATAACATGAACGAAACCATTGATGCACTGGTAGAAATAATGCACTATTTACTATTTACCATCATACTGTATTACCTCATGAAATTCACGTTCCACTTGCTTGGTGATACACAAGGACTTCTGTCTAAGTTTCCGTACAGCAATTGTCTGACCACGACATACAGCAACTTCACAAAACATCTGCTCGGCTTCAAACTAGAAAAAAAAACAGGAAATAGAAAAAGGAGCACAACATCACACTCTCAACAAATTTCATTTCAAACAACTATACCATTCTTCAAAATAACATTATGGTCTAAAATTGAATGGAAACTATCAAAATGTGCACTTCTAGTAAAAGGACAACAAGCGCTGTAAACTATGTACACATGTCATCAAAACAACAGAACTGATGATTGAAAAAGAAAGTCATGAGTCAGTGTTAATTTATTCGTATTTACGGACATACACGTATAAATATAATTTATAGGTATACTTCAAAGTGTTTGATAGACCAGTTACTTGAAGACATGTTTGTTCTAATACTGATCACAGATTTGGACAGTATGAATGAAGTGTTTGATAGACAAGGTACTCACAGACATGTTTGTTCTAATACTGATCACAGATTTGGACAGTATGAATGAAGTGTTTGATAGACTAGGTACTTACAGACATGTTTGTTCTAATACTGATCACAGATTTGGACAGTATGAATGAAGTGGTTGATAGACTAGGTACTTACAGATAGACTAGGTACTTACAGACATGTTTGTTCTAATACTGATCACAGATTTGGACAGGCTGAATGAAGTGTTTGATAGACAAGGTACTTACAGACATGTTTGTTCTAATACTGATCACAGATTTGGACAGGATGAATGAAGTGGTTGATAGACTAGGTACTTACAGATAGACTAGGTACTTACAGACATGTTTGTTCTAATACTGATCACAGATTTGGACAGGATGAATGAAGTGTTTGATAGACTAGGTACTCACAGATAGACTAGGTACTTACAGATATGTTTGTTCTAATACTGATCACAGATTTGGACAGGATGAATGAAGTGTTTGATAGACTAGGTACTCACAGATAGACAAGGTACTTACAGACATGTTTGTTCTAATACTGATCACAGATTTGGACATTATGCATGAAGTGTTTGATAGACTAGGTACTTACAGACGTGTTTGTTCTAATACTGATCACAGATTTGGACAGTATGCATGAAGTGTTCGATAGACTAGGTACTTACAGATATGTTTGTTCTAATACTGATCACAGATTTGGACAGTATGAATGAAGTGGTTGATAGACTAGGTACTTACAGATAGACAAGGTACTTACAGACATGTTTGTTCTAATACTGATCACAGATTTGGACAGTATGAATGAAGTGTTTGATAGACAAGGTACTTACAGACATGTTTGTTCTAATACTGATCACAGATTTTGACAGTATGAATGAAGTGTTTGATAGACAAGGTACTTACAGACGTGTTTGTTCTAATACTGATCACAGATTTGGACAGTATGCATGAAGTGTTTGATAGACAAGGTACTTACAGATATGTTTGTTCTAATACTGATCACAGATTTGGACAGTATGAATGAAGTGGTTGATAGACAAGGTACTCACAGACATGTTTGTTCCAATACTGATCACAGATTTGGACAGTATGAATGAAGTGTTTGATAGACAAGGTACTTACAGACATGTTTGTTCTAATACTGATCACAGATTTGGACATTATGCATGAAGTGTTTGATAGACTAGGTACTTACAGACGTGTTTGTTCTAATACTGATCACAGATTTGGACAGTATGCATGAAGTGTTCGATAGACTAGGTACTTACAGATATGTTTGTTCTAATACTGATCACAGATTTGGACAGTATGAATGAAGTGGTTGATAGACTAGGTACTTACAGATAGACAATGTACTTACAGACATGTTTGTTCTAATACTGATCACAGATTTGGACAGTATGAATGAAGTGTTTGATAGACAAGGTACTTACAGACATGTTTGTTCTAATACTGATCACAGATTTTGACAGTATGAATGAAGTGTTTGATAGACAAGGTACTTACAGACGTGTTTGTTCTAATACTGATCACATATTTGGACAGTATGCATGAAGTGTTTGATAGACAAGGTACTTACAGATATGTTTGTTCTAATACTGATCACAGATTTGGACAGTATGAATGAAGTGGTTGATAGACAAGGTACTCACAGACATGTTTGTTCCAATAATGATCACAGATTTGGACAGTATGAATGAAGTGTTTGATAGACAAGGTACTTACAGACATGTTTGTTCTAATACTGATCACAGATTTGGACAGTATGAATGAAGTGTTTGATAGACTAGGTACTTACAGATATGTTTGTTCTAATACTGATCACAGATTTGGACAGGATGAATGAAGTGTTTGATAGACTAGGTACTCACAGATAGACAAGGTACTTACAGACATGTTTGTTCTAATACTGATCACAGATTTGGACAGTATGGATGATGTGTCATGTCGACGCACGTGTTTTCTAATAATGTCATCTTGTTCAACTATCCATAAGCGACGGCTTATTTCTTGTTGAACACGTACACGCCTATAACGGATAGAAACATGTAGTCATAAGTGATTTCAATTCTTTAGTAGTTCCAATAACAATGATTGTGCAGCTTAATCGATCACATCATACGCGTAATAATGTTGTTAAGACCATGACCTCTTGGTCGATTGTAATGTTTCACTAAATGTCTTTTCCCACGTAGGAACTTACAGGTTGAAACATTATTTTTACCAGAGGTCTTATTTTCAGACGATTTGAAGCGGCTTTGTGTACAAAAGTTTCCGCGATAGGTTGATAATCCGGTAGCGCTCTATTGACAACATCAATACATTGACGTCTTCGCTTAAAGCCACATTAAATCTCCCATAACTATTTACGATCACCAATTTAATACTTTTAGTTATGGAACCACCAGGTTGATTAAACAATATCCTATATTCGACGATAGACTATTAACCATATTTGTCGAATATCAGACCAAACGTCGTATTTGGTAAAATATATGGTGAAAAAAATACTAACTGGAGTTGTGTCCCTTAGACTTGAAATCATGCATTTATTGTTTACAAATTTTGATTTTGTCAACATATTATTTGGATGTTTTATTACATTTTTTCTATCAATGATGTTTTCCACATTTAGGAATCAACTAACGTGCTCGAATCTCTGAAGAGAAGTTATCAAGTTAAAGCTTATTAAAATGAGCTATTTAAGGCTTAATGTAGGTAAAGAACCACTAAATGCCTCCGCGGACCAAGTGGTGATACACTCAAGTAGTCCTTAAAAAAACTTTGGTTTGCCTGTAAATGGAGATATTTCTTGACAAATGTGGATTTGAATGATGAAATTGAGCTTAAATGGTTGGTAAATATGCATGTGATGTAGTAAAACTGTAATATTTGTATTATTCCACTATTTTGGTCTTGATACCAAAGTGAAAGTAGACTAGGGTAAAACCCGGAACTTATAAATCCGGACATGTGTGAAAACGGATAAACCATGTTTGAAGGACAAAAACTTTCTTAGAAGATACATGACCCCCCTTTTTTATTGCATTATTTTGAAGCCTAAATGCCCCTCTTTACAATGATATATGTGGTTCAGGTGGCCATAGACTAAAAACAGTTGAAAATTTGGGCCTACTACGGCCACTTTACATTGAGCTATAGAGCAAATTTATTTGGTGGTTTCTAACCTGTAACTTTAAGTACATATATGTCACAAACCACGTGACATATGATCATATATTATATTTTAACCTACCTGTATGTTATAAGGACCACTATCAAAGTGAGGACTGCTAATGCACAAACAATCACCGATATAAGTATTATCAACTGTGAATTGTCTGAAATAAAACAAGACTATAGTGATATACATTTACATGTTAAATATAGCCATTTTAAAGTACATTGCATAATTAGTACAGCTAAACAGACAATAAAGTAGTATAGCGTGCCCTACGTCAAATTTATACCAAGACATATTTCCTTTGCACGATTTGTCAATATGATTATAACACACCTTCAGTTAATTGGTATGTTAATACCCAAGCAGATGGTACCCCAACCACATGGACCATCGTTCGATGAAGCTAAAGCGATGGATGTACTACAGCAGGCCACAGGTGGCTGTATCAGTGTTTGGTCCACAAACGATTAAAAAATAAAAATATAAAAATACATAAAAAGTTCCGTCACTTAGCTAATATACTATCAAGGAATAAAGCGTACTATATGCCTATATGCCAAAGATTGTGGAACATTGCATCTCGTTGTTTCATCATGAAATACGCGCGCTGAAGAAAAATCGCTATTCAAGTCATTCAAATAAACTATAAGATATTCATTCTTGCCGAAAATCTCGTTCAATTGTAGCTTATAACTGCGAAACAGCAAAACAGTGTTACTTTCGTTATTTTACTTCGCTCAAGGTCATTTTATTTATGCGCTGGTTACCCGCTGCGCTCACAGTATCGTAATTATTGTTGGGAACCAAGCATATTGTAAGATGTAATGTTCCAAAATCTTTGGACATAGACATATACTACGCTTTATACCTTGATAGTGTATATTAGCTCAGTGACGGATATTTTCATTTTTTTTTTCATCCAAACACTGATACTGCCACCTATGCAGCAAGCACTATAGATATCATGCACCATATCCTGAGCTGTTTGTTCTTGTGTAGCAACTTGATATCACATAACACTTCAAGATTCAGTTACAAAACTGTGCTGTATATCATTTTGGTTCATACAACATACATAGGTACGCTCAATATATTTATAGATACAATAACGATAATTATGTGTGTTCTAAACATAAATTAAAAAAAACATATCTTAAAAACGTATCAATAAAAACAACATGTGTACGTGTCGTTGTATTTGCACCATTTAACATACCTTCAGGAATACACTCTCCGTCGGAAAATCCACATTTTGGTTTATCAATAGGTAGACCACGGGGCCAAATTATTTCTTGAAACTCGGTGTACGTCTGGGTTGCCCCTAGAAATCTCCCTACAATCTAGACAAAAGTACAATACTAGTATACATTAAAACCAGTGTTCAGAAAAAAACCCAATACTACCTTGGCAACAGCACAGCACACCTTGGCATTATACTAAATAAAACAGTCTTTACACAAAACTGGGTTTCGGCTATATTAAACAACACCTCAGCTGCTTTACACAAATAATAAAACAGCGTCCAATAACTACCCTTATTGACTGGTTTCTTGATAGCAAACAAGAATTTACAATTTCAATTTGTGACTTATTATTGTCAACATGCGCTAAAATAGACATTACGATAGAGAAGAAATCGCTCCACCTGAATGTTTGTCGAAGTTTCCTTGCGAAGGTTTTCAAGTTCATCCATTGACCCATGTTATTATAATTTACCGTTAAAATTGATTTAAAGGGTATTGATTGAAACCTGGTGTAATGTCCATAGAGGACACAAGCGCTTGTTACCCCTCGGTTACTTTAAAAACATAGTTGACATATACTTTCTTCTAGTATGATAATGTCTGGATACCTGAAATTCCATTTCTGTTACTGAGTTCATATGAAGAAGATCAAAATCTGCAACTCTCTCTCCAAGTTCATCTATTGCCACAGGTCCTGTTATACCTGTTTATAGACATAGTGTATTCGCTTACCAAACATGTTGTTGCTAACACAATGTCCATATTTAAGGCACGTTTTTATTTCATCGGAAAATGATTTGGCGATGTGCACAACGAATCAAACAACGCAAAGATGAGTTAACACATTCATCAGTGTTAAAGAGTCACTTCTCAAACGCTACCATTTATTTGGTACATGTAGAAAGGTAACAAAGGCAAGCGATTTGAAAAAAATAACACCTTAAAGATCACCAAACTTTGCGACTCAGTTAGTCACTGCGTAATTCTGAAACCTTTGAAACGTTTTAAATATCCATGGATACGAGAAACAACTGTTAGCAATAATATGAACTAAGGCATCGCCTAAACGGGGATTTAATAGATGTTGGGTAATTGCTAAGCTATATTTCAGATATATGGTATAGAATTTTTTTAGGTAAAATACTTAAATAATGTTTCACAAGTTATATTTATACCAGTGTGCTTATTTATGGGATATACAGGCATCTATACCAAATATAGTAAATATTTAACAATTTTATTTGATTTTTGCCATACGCTAAAATGTGACGCAGTCCCTTTAAGACTGCATTCGCAGTATATTCATTTCATATTTGATACATGTTAACCGCATACATGTTACACATTTGTCAGAGAGAATATTTTCTGTAAGGGTACCCAGACTTTTCAATTAGCCTTCCAATGAATTGAACAATTTCAGTTTCTGTCCTGGGTACGTTTTTTCCTGGGTACATTATCGCATGTATTTTTTTCAGGTTTTCCAACGAAAAATCCTGCTTTATAAGATTGGGACAATTGGTCCCGGACTAGATGACGGGCAGCGAGGCAGCGATGTCAAACAATTTTTAACTAGGGGTTTCCGGCCAATAACTTGAAGTTTGGATAGGCTGATCTTAATGATACTTTGTATATAGCAAGCTTGCATGGATACCTAGCTTGGGATTGTATTTGGGGTCATGGTCACATTTACTAAAAATACATAAAAAAGGTTTCCGGTCAATAAGTTCAGTTTGCATTGGGTATTTTTCATGAAATGCTGTGTTTTGTGCTGGCATATTCATGCTTTCTACACTTATTAACCAGGCTTCAGAATCATTCGTTATTATATTTGGGTATAGCCACAAATGTGTGGGCAGGCAGCGTAAGCAATTAATTCTGTGCTCAACTCCTATGTTTCTCAAGAATCTTCAACCATCATTAGGCGGACACCCGTACAGAAAGACTGGTTTTGCGACAATGCGGTGTCTTGTGTAAGACATATTTTGATTGGTCGACTCGATAATAAATTCTTAGGCCAATCGCAAAGCTGAAACATTTTTCTAACTTGGTGTTTTTGTACTCTTTTTCTGAAGTCTTGATGATTTCGCGAGGGAAAAGGGGAAACTTTGTGCATTAAAACGATTGAATTATTGGTAAATGACAACCGGAAAACAAAGTCTTACACTGAGATCATGATAAAAGGACTTGGAAACAAGGAAAAACCTTTTAATGTGTAAACGCCGCCTTAAAAGGGAATAACTGCATTTGTTGATTTTAGCAGAAAAAAGTCCATCTGACAGTCAGACCGACTTTTTTTAGTCCGCCAGATCGTCAGTCCCACAGGTTATCAGCGATTATCGGGAAGTCCGGTAGCCAAAAAATCAGGGACCCCGGTCCGGAAGACCTATAATTGAACTTGACCTAGATTATAATGAAATAATTTATTCTGTAGAAATTTCATCAAGAAAAGACCAACATTTTTATCTCTATTGTCTACCGTGACAAGAAATTTCTAGGACTTGACCTAGTGACACATTTTTTGACCCCGGATGTCACAATATTGAACTTGATTTTTACAAGAATATCCTCCTGATTAAAGGCTTTGGAATATAAGGCCAAATTTGTGACCTAGTGACCACATAAGGCATTTGACCTACTGACCCAAGCGAATAGAGTTAAATTATTTTACTTTAGCTAAGTTTAGGCTTTGCGGCTGCAGAGATGCATGTGAAATTTTTGTTTGACCCTGACCGCAGATATGTACGATTTTAGGCAAACATTGCGTGAGATGCACAGTAGTCACGCTATCGACCGCTATGCTTAGAAACAGCTTCTTAAAATAAGCGCTACTGTATATCGGAAAAAAGTGAAAAATAAATTATTATTTTGGCATGCGCTTGTGGCAAGCTGACTGTTACGAGTACATAGCGCTGAAAAGGGCAACCAAATCACCCCGTTTCTAACGAAATCACTTGGTAGCGCTTGCCTAGCAGTACAATGTAAATATCTTTTTGTACACAACACATTCAAAATGAAACTGTCATAATTTGATTCAAAATGAGTAAAATCAATGGCATACCTTTATTGTACTTTGTAGGCCTAACTGTATTCTTGAGAGCAGTTTCAATTAGTCCAGGGGAAATTTCTAAACCTACTGTAACCATATTTCGTCCAGTCCATAGTATCGGATCAGCTTCAAGCCTTGGAAAATTGAAGATATAGCAAAAGCGACACCGTATGACGTTAATTGGGGGCCTAGTCAATCATACAAGACCACAATAAACATCACACAATTGTGCTCCGCAGATTCATACTCCCACGAACCGAACTCCAGCTACCGATGGTGATCAATCCGGTATCAATCCATTGAAATAGATATGCGATAGTTATTTGTTTTGGATAATTAACGTCTGATGTAGTCTTAAGTAAATTTATGATATTACATAAGCGACAACGTATGGACCCTGCTAGTACACAAGTTTGTCCACCACAAATAATTAATGCACCAGTCAGTTGCATCCACAGTTCCTCCCGACCACAGGGATCCATGGCAGATAGGCCATGTTTTTACCATCCAGCTACCCCCCCAAGGCAGGGGAAATTTAGGATTTTTTCTGCGAATACCAATAGCCTAGAGACAATATTTACCGGTAGATGTCAGGGGAAATGCGGGAGATTTTACCATCAGCTTCCCCTGTAGGCCGTAGAAGGCTGAAGGGCCGTTGATTTTGACAACTCAAATCCCGGAGCGCCCCTTCACCCGGGGCTGGGGTGCTGTGGATGAAACTAACTGGTACATAAGTATTATACACACTGACAGTAACAAAATAATCTCATAAACATTGCTTTGACAAGCTATACATTGAGACATAGAATTGTTGATTTGCATTGTTGACATGGAACGAATTGTAGCCTACTTACGTTCAAGCATCTGGTATGATCTGAGTGTTGATATCATTGTAAAACTACGTAAAAATGTCTATTAAAGACCAATTTCCTCGGAGATCGAGTACTGTCATGATAAATCGGCTATTTAAATGAAAATTTCACCTTTATTTTTTGACGATTCTAAAACATCTTCCGTGTGCAATGGGCGCTTGAAATTCTCGCAAACGCTTTGGCTAGTGACACGTAAAGCGGAGTATCTACAGTACTGTACAGTAGCGTATTTCTTACTTCCCTTTGTTTTTTTAAAAATATTTTTTTTTATTTATTACACATGTTTTAAAAATTATATTTAATCGAAAGAGAACGATAGGCTCAACCGTTTACAGCTTACTATTTTTTTTATAATCCAAGGACTATTCACCTCGGAAAACTGCCTGAAATTTTTGACCGGAAATAACTTTTTTTGAAAGCATTAGTACCGGCAGAAACTCAAAGAAGATATGCACGTTCGCCTGTTAACGGTCTGGGTATTTTCAATAGCCCCGCTGCGCGGGGCTATTTAAATCCCCTATTATACATTTGTATTGTGAAATATCAAAGCGTTTGACCCTTCAGAAATATTCGTAACAAGCATACACCATTAGTGTCTCAAACGGAAGCAAATGGCAAAAAAACCCATTACCGATACCACAAATAAACAACCTTAAAGGGTTTATAAGAAATCCCCATCATATAAAAAGGTATATTCATGAAGGTAAAGTGTATACCTTGAAAAGAGTTGTTCCAAAGTGTTTGTGCAATAGACATGCCGTCAGAGAGATCCTGGGTTCTATGGTATGTGATATTGTAGACATTGGCCAGATAGAGGGCGCTGTCGTAGAACGCAGTAATGAAGTAATTCACCTACAAACAGTACAGAAGTCACTGATGTTAACATGTGTCCGTTGTCTAAGCAAAACACTACGTAGCGCTTTCCACGGGAGATAATCCATGCCCTCTATTTTCAATTGAACGGGAGGTAACTGAATGAAGGCGCTACGTAGCGCTTTGCTTAACAACGGGCACCTGAATACATGTACATGAATTCACGAGTATTGTCCTATTTCATTGTGTAATATATTTTGTGTAATGAGCATAATTTAATGGGGCAATCCTCGTACGTTCGTAATACTGGTTAATTCACCAAGGACTGGTTGCAGGTTATTTGCAATCGTGTGCTTATGTTAATTGATCTGTCAACAATGCATCGGTTAGAATTGGAGTTCACAATTACATGTGCAATTTCTTTTGAAGACCCTTACAATGACACGACCCTACCATTGACACTTGGTCAAAGAAACAATTTTATGAATAGCAGTGGTCTACAATCTATATCTTAATATATATCAATCATTGGTCATGGATATATATGGAAGAGTTCTCTGGTCGAGTTGCAGTGGTTCCTTACATAAGGACACTGTCACATTTATTAATTTCAAACTCGATTTCCTCGGGTCATTTTTTTCAACGATCACGCTATAGTTGCTGTCGTGTGAGATTTTGAAGATAAAATATTTAGAACGCCAACTTCTTGCTGCTGCAGATGATTGTCAAGAGCTGGCATCGTTTACTTGATATAATAACTAAAAGACAATATTGAATCGATACAAACAGACTGTGGCATCAGGGCGTTCCCTAAAATCTCATTTGTAGACGTAGCCCTAGCTCTAAACTTTTAATTAATGGTAACTTGTATATAACATGCTAATTAATTAATATATGTACGCGGAAATTAATACAAACATATTTCTCCAAGAAAACAAGCAAAAATTGCCTACCTCTTCGTCAGGGCCGAACGTATAATTGTACTGTATGAGAGCCCGTCGTTTCACCTCGTCTGAAAACTTGACAAATTCCAGATCATCTTTGCTTGGTTGTGTCAATGTTACGATCAGGACCGACTCGTATGCTTTTGTTACACCATAATCTTTGTCGTCGCCTGTCGAGTAGATTTGTAATAAGACGATTTCAAGTTGCATTGCACATTATTTTGATTACAAATACATCTGTAAGTTAAATCTTAAAAAATTGAATATTAAAATCAAGTGTAATGTTCTAATTGTTTTTCTTTTTATGTTTAATGTTAACGATTATGATATGGGATTATAATACACCATAGTAAGATGGAAAACAAGGATACCGAAAGGAACATCGGTGGTGTAGTGGTAAGACGCTAGACTCCTGATCGAGAGGTCCCGGGTTCGATTCTCAGCCGGGACACTTGGTCATTTCAGAAACGCTATTTAGTGTTTCCCACCCAACTAGAGATGATCCTGGTTGGTAACCCAGGGGTAGTGTCGCGTGTATCGGTGCTTTACACCGGGCACGTTAAAGAATCAAGAAATCTATTTGAAACGAGCTAGGGTATCGCACCCGGATTCCTTGTATCTCACCTCCTCTGTCTCTAATATTTGCGATAATGCCTCAGAGTGGGCCCTGCAAATTAAATGGAAGAAAGAAGAAAGAAAGAAAGAACATGGAGAAGAACCTTTGAGACATCATGAACATGATGGGAACTACCTGGATGACAACAGAGAGGAAGGCCCAAAACAGATATAGGTGGAGAGCAGCTGTGGAAGCATTACGTACTGAAGAGTACGAAGAGGACTTTAATATTAAGTAAGTTAGTAACTGTCGTAAAGACACCATAATGCCGCTGCGAAAGTGATCGCCTAATCAGAAAAGCCAGAATAAGCATATTTGTGATAGACAAGACACAAAACATACCACAGCTTCGGCATTGATCTAAATTGTTTATGAGGAGGTTCGTCAATCTAATTGATACTTCATCAAGAATCTGCAGCTTTAATTTGCTATTCAACAAATTTAATCAACATGTTCAGTCAAACCATCGAGAAATTTAAATAGGAGCAGGAATAAAGTAAAGCATTCATATCCCTGATAAATAGTTGTAATTCCTAGGAAACATTGACGACATTGCTCGATTTTATTCCGTGTCCATATCTATATTTGCCTTAGGCCATCAATGTCGTGACAAAGTTTGACATTCGAAAGCAATGCAGCACCTACCTCTTAGAAATTGTCTATAAAGTCCAAACCATTCACTTTGGAATAATTCAATAGTTATGAAAACATATTCTCCATTCGCCATACCAAGTTGATAAGCATCGTGCATGAATGCACGAAATGTTGCAGCATCACATACAAATATAAATACTGAAATATAATAGGGCAAAAGTTAATTTTTAGTTTAATATTTATCTTATGATGCAGAAATTAACACATTAATAGCATACGGATTATCGTTCAAGATTGGAGGCAGTACGGGTGCTTGAAACTCTTTTGTAGTCATGATGACACTTAGATTACCTAGGTTATGTTTTAGTTAAGCTATTTCTTAAGAATATAGTGGAGTAAATCAACGATACTCTTTAATGTTAATGGCAGTAACTGTTGTTTTCCGACCGGGTTTCTTAACATATCCAATACATTTGGTTTATTATACCAGTACGTCTCTTTACTTGAAATAGTCATTGAGTCTTCACTCTTCATATATCTTTATAATTAAGAGAATTAACATTGTTTTATCAAGCTAAAATTGTAAAATGAGGAATCCTCTTATGAGTTGAAGACAAATGCGTGCCACGTGTAGGTGAATTCTATTGTACGAGAGGTGTTCAACTTATTTATGAACAAAACATAAACATCGATTTTGCAATATTAAATGAAAATAATTGAAATATCTTTTTTAAACCATGCGAGAAAATGTTTTAAGTTGAACATATGATCATCATACATTGTATATTTCATTTTGTTAAAGCTTAAAACAACAATTTAGCAGATGATGTTGTTTTTCCTGTTTTAAGGCAAAATGGCCCTTTTATAAGCATCAAGAAGTGTTGGTAAATTTTCATTTTGTATTTTTAATGAGAACATCAGTAATATTTTTTTGTAAGACGCGTTATTAAAGTTCTGTTTCCAGTAATTGTGAAATGACACAAAAGATGAAAATTGCCCAACATTGCCAAAACCTACACTATAAAGTTAAATTGGTTTTATGATATCTATGATGAATCTATTAGCAAAACGTGGAATAGTACCACAAATGGGAGTGTCCGTAGAAACTATCTGTGACATTATTTCGAAACTGTTTAATGCATAGTTCTGGGAAAATGCGAAGGCTCTACGCTGAAAATCAAGAAAAACATGCCTCGCAGCCAAAAGTCTTGGAATCAAGAAATGCTCAATAAACAACATTATGTGGAAAAATTGTTTCATTATGGGGACGCAATGCTGAATCTTAAAGAATGTTATGATATATTATGGTATGCTATTTTAGAAAAGGTCACAGGGATAGGGAAAAGTTCATGTTTGTCCAGCATTGTGTGTTCTCGGCCGTTTTCATGGAAAGGCATTGGGTTTGTTGTTATGGAAATACGCACATCAAAATCAACATCGAATTGACGAAATTGAAGGCTGTGGTCTATGTACGAACCGTTTCAAATCAGGTTTTTAACAAAAAAGTGTTACGTATCGTTCCTAGTGAATGTTCCAAGAACATAGTGTTTCGTCCAGATTCAGCGTCAAGTCCCCATATACAACGCCAAATAAAAAAAACTTAAGAATATAACTTTGATAAATATTATAACCAAACAGTAGATGTCGAAGTCTTCTCATGCTTTAACAATATAATTTTCCGTCTGGTTGATATTAAAACAACGATTAAAGAAGGAAAATGTAAACGTAATTATTACGAATTTCGGACCTTCAAAACGCAAATAACAACACCCTCTACCCTAATGTTGATTATGATTTAACCGTAACGTATTGGCAATTTACAATTATTATATATACTTCTTGATACACTATTTTATACAATATAAAAGTTTTTATTCAATTTGATTGTTAGAGTAACACAATATCGATGTTCATTTTCTGTTCATAAATAAGTTGAACACCTCTCGTACTAGACCAAGTACTGATTCTTGAGTATCAACATCTTAACGACGTCCAAGCCCGGTCTCCCGAAGGATGGGCTTTGTGTATGAGGTATAGCACTGTTCATGTATTTGTTTTCTGAATGGTGTAAGGTGGTGCGACCTTGACAATAATACACCGTGGAACTTATAGAAATATGATTGGAATATGAAATAACTTACCCCGTGCTCGACGTTTAGCTTCAGCCAAACTTTCAATGGTCGTATCTTTATTAAGATCAAATGGAATGTCGTAAGGTCTTTCAAGGGTTTCAATTTGCCGGAAGTCGATAGCCAGATTTTCCCCGATTATCCTCCATAAAATATAACTGACGTCATACAAAATGGCGGTATGCTTCCAGAGGTACTTGGACATGATAGCTGACAAAGAATCTGGTAAAATCGAAAATAAAATGTAACATAATTATTAATTTTTGAAGGAACTGAATAAATTTTATGAAACATGTGATAAAGGTTTTGACTAACGGTTATATTAGCTTAGAAAAAGAGGGAGACCAAAGGGAAAATGGAGACGAACAGTTGAGACAGAGATGAAGATGATGGGTACTACCTGGATGACAACAGAGAGGAAGGCCAAAAACAGATGTAGGTGGAAAGCAGCTGTGGAAGCCTTATGCACAGAAGAGTGCGAAGAGGACTAAGTAAGTAAGTATATTAGCTTACAAAGCTTTTCTGGTCGTCTGCGTGGTTTGTTTACAAATTAATTACTAGTAAACGTCGGGAATTTCCATGTGTATCTTACTGCTTTACTTCTTTTCAGATTGTTGTATACAATTTTAAACATTATGATTGTTTATACGCAAATATTAACGATACTTGTGTATTTAATAAAACATGCTCTACAAGTATTAACATCTTATTTCCGAATATACTTATCGCCTGAATCGCGTGTGTAAAAAGTGATAGGACCAGTAATGCATTGGGTTTTCAAAAACTTTTTAGCTTCGTTTATAATAATAAAATCCATAAATTACGATTATATTGTTCCAACTTACATGATATTTTCCGAATATTATATGAAAGTTTAGTCAACGTTTTGAACATATCGGTGGGCTCTGTTCTTAGGGCTAGATCACCCAGTCCGGAAACCATAGGCAGTTCAAGATACTGTGCCAATCTCGCGGATGATTCCACACCTTGTGAACAAGCCGGACCGATTAACGCCTCTATGTTATCGTAATAATATAGTTCCGACAAAATTCCTAATGGCTTTTCCCAAGGACAGCGTCCTGAATAATTTCGAAAAATCGGATCGAACGTTATTCCAAAATCTTCCTGTATTCGCTCGAATGCGATAGATAAAGCTGGTCCCACACGGGGAAGATCGAAGGGTTCTGAAATACTCTCAATCAAAATTACACCAACTTTCACTGTAATGTCAATACTGCTTGAAACATTTAACAAACCCGAGACACCGAACAGAATAATCTGTAGCAGCTTCATCATCAAGAACTCGTGTTCACTTATTAAATACCACAAAACTTTGTCTTCTCATTCGATGGCTGTGCCAGGCCTCTATTTGGCCCTTTCAACACCGTCTATCACGTAAATATTTCAAATTTCATTCGATGGCTGTACCAGGCCTCTATTTGACTCTTTCAAATCCGTCTATTACAAAAATATTTCAAATTGCATTAACTTCCAACACAAGCGAAAAAGGGGCAACATATAGTGATTTTAAAAACAAATTAAGCTGTCGTTCAGCGTCAGCAGAAGCTGAACATGTAGCCACTGAATGTACGTCATGTTTTGCATTAGGATTAAGTAAATTGTCTCTTGTTTAATGTCTAGTACCGCTATTATCATCCCTAAATCCCTTCGGGTGTCCCATGGGTACAGCCTATACAATTACCAATTATTAATATAATTAATAACTTCTGAGATCATTCTAATGTTGTCAATAAATATAGAAGTTGATGACAGACTTTGATATTTAAATCCAATACTGACATGACAAGGTACAATACGATGCTATGTTAGTTTGTAGGCTCATTAATTTCCTTGATAATGCTTTGAAACTCTATCTGACGTCAAAGTACTTGCCTAATTAATTAGAAGAAATTTAATAACGAAATATATGAGTTATAAAAATGAAGAAGAAATTAGTTTATTTGGTATATTGTACCAGCTTAGATTAGAAGTAATTTAAAAACGAATTCTGAGATAATATAACGAAGACAATTTAGTTTTATAAGATATTATATCCCGGTCTATGGTACCACCTCTTAGCAACACGATTTATGTGGCACAACTCCCGTGTTTGTTGATATGTTGCTTTTTTAAATTGGCTTATTGTATAGAAATGTAATTATATCTAACTGTAGGATTATTAATCATAATTAAACAAATCATTTTAATATAAGGCAATGTTTTTATCGATTTCAGATCATTTCTTACTATGCCCATGCTTATCACCGTCAATCCTTACAAAGCTTGTAACGTTATGAAAGGTCGACAAGTACAAAAAGAAGAAGGTGTCACACCGGTGGAAAGTGCTCCCGGGTCGTAGTATGCTAAAATAGTTCCTTTCAAAAATGTGATATATGTCTGTTGAAGCACTGTTTTAATGTGGAAACTGCTGATTGTTGACCAAATTACATGAATGTAGCTCAAATATGACCTGCATGCTAACTTTTAAGAGTGATTAATTGATATTTTTCTGAATTATCTTTCCCTGGCTGAAGAGTGACAAAGAATGTGTGCTTCGGTCAAGTTAGCTTTTGGGCCATGGTAAGTAGTGTTGTCCTTCCAGAAGCACTGCATTAGCTCGAAAACGCAAACTACCGATATGCCATTTTCTCCAGCTTATTTTTGATGACAGGGATTGCAAAATCACGTGGAATGTCAGTGAAACGGAGGAAGAGATGCAAATTTGGGTCATTTTGCATTAGATTCAATGGCAGAAAATTCACCGGTGAGACACCAGAAGAGTATTGCAAACATTTTAGGAGCAGACTAATCTATTGCGACAGGAAATTATTTCTATGTCTACGATGATACACATAACAACAACCATTGATACTGATATACGAGTGTTGTTATTACCACAAACTCAGACTACGTGTCGACACTCTTGAATATGATATTATTTATGAGCGGCCAGTGATAATATACAACAGATGCAATATATGTTGTAACATGGTCACCCATATTGAGTGACTCAACATGAATGACCGGTTTAATATGTACAGTTAACATAACAACAAAAATACAAATAAAAGACAAAATGCATATTATGTAAGACGAAAAATGTTTAGGTCTCGTCTAGACAGTCACCATAAGGGACGGGGAAATACCGCCGCTGGTCTAGAATGAGAAGGTCGTAAATGCCACTTACGACCTTATAAGAATAATGCGCTTCTTATGAGCCCATTTTTCATGAAAATCGGAACTTGTCATGTCGACCAAACTAAAGTTAAAAAAGCTTCTTTTACCATTAGAAAAGAGTGATTGTCAGACAGTTTTTCTCAAAATATTGATTTTGTAGTAACAATCTTCTCACTCTAAGCCAGCGATATACAGTTTGGATACCCCATGGTAGGTATCAATTTCGCTTCGAACAAACGTTGGAAGATAACTTTTGTTGTGTTATATACTATGATATACAGATACGGATAATATGACGAATGTGTCTAAAGAAGCAACGTTTTTGTCAGAAACGAATTCCTGGTTAATGTGAAGAAAGCTAGACAATTTTATGTCGAACATTTATGTGAATCAGAGACATGACCCGGAAGCGTATGTATTAGATATTTTACACGGTTATGAGAAGATCTACTCGAACATATCAAAACTAGTTAATATTTTAAAACCGCATCCCGAACTGTAGATAGGGGATGGTTCTTTTGCATTTATTTCTTAAGGGTATTGACTAGCAAATGCAGGAGAAACAACCCTTAAACTGTTAACACATTTGATTATAAACATTTATTAAACACGTATTATCGCGTAAGCTATAGACAACGGATGTAAAACGTTGATTCGTTTTGTAACCTTCCCTGATTTCAGCATTTCTGAATTCACTATAAGTTCAATTAAAACAAATATAGCCGAGCAATCGTCATGAAACTTGCTATGAATCTTCTATACTTGTTACTTGATGTATGTACGAAAACCGTATGATGTTGAACGAGTTTTCACGTTAAACATATTTTTAAAGAATACATATTTTAAAAAAGTATTTAAAAATACAAATAGCTTACAAAGTATGTACAATAAACTGTTTGATTCCTTATTTGCGAATTTTCAAGTATAAAGTATCTATGCTTTTTGAACCAAAACTTTTTCGGTAAAATACTGTTTTCTGCTTAAAGGGATTGTCTCCTAAATCTAAGAATTTCTTAACTAATCTGATCTTCATAAAAATATCATGTTTTATATACCTCGTACAAAACATTCAAAAGTTGAACTGACGATCCGCATTCTTGTATTGTACTAAGGCACACTTTACACTTCAATCGACCAAGTCTATTTTTAACTTGTACAATAGTGCATTATCTACACCAGACCAAGGACATATTAAACTTGATATGGACGGTAGGTAGGTTATTCATTTTCAGAAAATGTAAACATTACAGTGTGTTTATATGTAGTGCATTATCAAAATTGGATCATATGATATACTTGTTTGAAGCATAAACACTCACAAAATGGCGACCGGAGGAGAAACGAATTATTCTTGTTGTTCGTCGTGTTTAGATGATGGAAGGAATACCGTGGCTCGACATTATTGTGTGGAGTGCGAAATGTACTTCTGTACAAAGTGTGTGAAATATCACAATAAAATGCCGGCGTTAAAGAAACACAAAGTAAACGATGTTAACACGTCTGACGTGACCAATGCGGACGATGATATTACGGGCTTACAGAGCGACGTTCTAAGTGATTCCGGTCGCAGGTTGCGATGTACAATACATCAAGGCAAACTGATTGATACATTCTGCAAGGACCATAACGAGGTTTGCTGTGGATCATGTGCTATGGTTAAACACAGGTAACTTAAATGTTCACTAATATTTTATGTACAGCCACTCGTATACATTATGACATAGGTTTTACCTTTAAGTTAGGAGACCTTAGGATCTTCTTAGGACACAGGTTATAAAACCTCTATATTTACCTCTTCTTCTTGTACGATATTGTCTCCTCTTGCACTTGTGATCAAATTTCAGTTCTTGCCCCCCCCCCCCCAGTTTTTATCTAATCTAATTTCAAATTTTATCACTTTCTTAGCAGACACTACAGTTTGTAGAAGGCCGTTCCATGCATCCACGATTCTGTTGATGAAATAAAAGTTTCTCTTGTTGGTTTTACATAGTTTTTTGAAGTTTTAGATTATGTCCTCTAGTGTTTGTCTTTAAATATCGCTTGTTCTAAAATCCCTTCGTGACGTTCTTTGAATGTAATTTTAGTAGCCAGGTGTCAGGTCATCTCTGCAATGTATGTTTGGAGATTGTGTCTATCTCTCTCAGTCTTGATCTCAGAAAATATCTTGGTGTCGTCCGCAAATAGGTAAGCTTGATCTGCTACACAGTCAGACAAGTCATTAATGTATATCACGGACAAAGTAGGTCCTATTACACTGGCTTGTGGGATTTCACTATTAACTTAGTGACATGTTGACGCATGACCATTTTACAAGTACGTTTTGCTTGCGATTGAGTAGAAAGTGCTTAGTAAGCCATTTTCTTTTGAAATATCTGTCCGATTTTGACAAAACTTTACGGAATGCTCATTTCGGGCTCTCACTGAAACAATATAATTTCATTGAAATTTAGATAGTTATGCACTTACTAATTCGTCAAAAATTCAAATAATGAAATTTTAAAAAGCAAAACATCTTTTAATGACCACCTCAAGCTACTACTTCTTATAAATGTAGTTGTAATGTTATCAGGAGCGTGCACACATTGTACCTTACAACGTTTATTTCAGGTCATGCACAACTTTGCCAATCGCTATCGCCGCGAAGGATTTTAAATCAAGTCCCGAAATTAAGGAGTCTAAAGATGCGCTAACCGAGAACCTGGTGCAATGTAAACAGGAGAAAGAGAAACGATCAGAAAATCTCGAAAGTATTGGTCAACAGAAACTGGATCAAATCGAAAATATGGACAGGTACGAGGAAAAGATCATTGCGAGAATTAAGGAGCTGGCCAATATTTCGAGGAATGAAATACGTACTAAATATGAGGAACATAAGTCAGCGCTTGACACGGACATACAAGCATTAGATGTCGTTATTGTAACAAATACAGAATATGTCGTCAAACTGGAACAAACAGATGAAGAACAACTATTCACGTATGCCAAGAACAGTAAGACGGTCACTAAAGACGGCGAAATATTGCTAGAAGCAATGACAAAGGACTGGAAAGAGAGAGAAATCAAGTTCTGCTTTGACGAAGCGCTTGAGAAACATGTTCTGGAATTGAAAGCATTGGGTAGAGTTAATGATCACTTAGATAGTGTTGTAAAAGAGTACAAGGCATGCTTCCATTCAAATGTCAATGTACAGCAAAGTAATGAGTCGAATGCATATATATTTGACATCTGTGTTATGGGTTCGAACGACGTTCTTGTGGCCGACCATCAAAATATGAAACTGAAACGATTTAATTCAAATTTGCAATTTAAAGATGAGATAGTGTTATCGGGACTGCCAATATCAGTGTGTAATATTGACAAAAATGAAGTAGCAGTGAGAATGTATGGCACCGGAGTCGTTCAGTTTGTATCAGTCGGCCAATCGATGCAACTTACGTCTACATTCAAAACAGGCACCAATTCATATGGGATGACATATGATTCTGGTTCCTCGGAAATATTTGCTTGTGAGAACAATAAAGTAAGCGTTTACAGTAAAATTGGACAGAAACTTCGAACATATGATAAGGATACAGACGGTGAAAAGATGTTCACGTCATGTAGGCAGATTGCTCTCTGTGTGAAAACACAAGACCTCTACGTCTCTGACGGCAAAACATACTTGATTATTTTAGACAAGAATGGAACACTAAAAAAGAAAGTCGCGTTGTCAGGTGTTAGTGAAGCATGGCCTTTGTGCCTATTACCAGGTAGTATTTGTCTCACAGGAAGTGATTATTCAGGCGTAATTGTCCAGTTAGACAAAGATGGAAATCAAGTTGGCAACCTGATTGACACTAAAAATGGACGAACACGTACATTTTGCGCTGTGTATGACTGTAAACACTCCAGACTGATTGTTGCTGGAAGTCCTTGTGTGTTGTATGTGTACACATTGTCTGCCAAATAAACATAAATTTGTACCAATGCTACTAACACTGACATACTGACAGACATGTAAATATGAATGGTTATGAAAAGGGTTGGTGTAATTTGACCCGGTGGACATGTACACAAATTAACGAATGAAGTATTGGATCGGAAGAGACGAACATATACATTACAATTGTAGTGATTAAAAAACGACCATGATATATTTTTAATCTCATCGACTCGTCAAATGATTAAACGGCAAAGTACCTGCGACCGGTTGAAAAAAAGAGCATTTTTGTAAACTCGGGAAATACTAGTATAATTATGCAGTGTTGTTATCGCTTTGTTATATTATTAAAAAATAATGATTGTGTACCATGAAACCATATCTAGTATATTAAATTAAGGTAAATTAATAACGTTGGCTTTTACAATCTTTTACAATTTTTACAATCGGATACTCGAATTAATTGTTTGCCATGTAAATAATGATGCAATCGGGCTTTTGTTATTAAACCTAGCTAATATATATATGTGTACTTAACTTAATTTGAAATAACATAAAAAGTAATTGGCATTTGAATTAACTTTCTAAGTATACACTTTTGATTCTTTAAGGTATCACTTATTATACAGAAAATATACAATTTTCAATTTCAAATTGCATTGCCGATTACCTGTCTAATCCAACTAATTAATACTTTTAATGAAACCTATTAGTATTTGATGTCGTAATTATGCACTCAAACTTCATGAATACAAGCATCGGGAAACGCATGGTCTTGTATTTTCATAACGAACACCACAATCTATTAATTGAACTGTCATCAGCTCCATCAGGCACATTTACAGAAAGTTATTTCAAAGATGGTAAGTGAATATTAAAGCTGATTCTGCTGCGGCTATAGGCGACCTATTTCAAAGATGGTAAGTGAATATAACAGCTGATTCTGCTACGGCTATAGGCGACCTATTTTAAAGATGGTAAGTGAATAGTACAACTGATTCTGCTGCGGCTATAGGCGACCTATTCAACTCGATCAGAAGTCGAATATCGGACTAGGTTCGAAGCTGCTGCCAGCAACGAGTTAGTTGTTCAACTTGATAAGAAGTCCATTTCATTTCATGCTTGGTTCGAATCTCCTGCCGGCAGTGAGTTCGTTATTCAACTTGACAAGAAGTCCAATGTTGCGCTGGGTTCAGATCCACAAACAGAACATTATTTTCACCGTGTTAGATTGTGACCCACAATCATCACATAAAACTGGTTGTTCTCGAATACATGTTTGTCTGTGCCATTTTAAACTATATTATATTTGTAAATTAGATTATATCAAATGTTTTTCACCGGTATGCCTTCTGTACCATGTCAATTTATGTTTGGTTGTGAAAACCGATCCGCTGCTGGCAGAAGATTCGAACCTAGATCGGTATTCGACTTGGATATCGAACCCGCTGCTGCCAAGAGATTCGAACTTAGTTCGAAGTTCGTTATAATTTCAAGTTGAATATCGGACCCGCTGCTGGCAGAAGATTCTAACCTAGTTCGGTATTCGTCTTATTATCAAGTTGCATATCGAACCCGCTGCTGACAGCCAATTCGAAATTCGTTTGGTACTCGACTTCTAAACGAGTTGAATATTGAACCCGCTGCTGGAAGAAGATTCGTATCTATTTGGGTATTCGACCTCTAAACGAGTTGAATATTGAACCCGCTGCTGGCAGAAGATTCGAATCTTGTTCGGTATTCGACTTCTGACGGAGTTGAATATCGAACCCGCTGCTGACAGAAGAATCGAACCTAGTGCGGACTTCAACTTCTGTTCGAGTTGAGAGCGAACCCGCTGCTAACAGCAGATTGGACACCAGTTCGATATTGGCGAAAGGGTGTCGAATAACAAAGTCTCTGCTAGTGCTTGTTCGATATTGGCGTGCAGATATTTGAATGCTGCTAACTTCTCGGAGCTCACTATGGGCGCCATCAACCTAATATATAAACAGTACTTATAGTACATTCTTCTACATGTACTTATCCGTGTGGTAGTACACTTAAACGAATTTCTAATTGGCCACCCAATGAAATATTATATTATGCGATATATTCAGTCAATATTTCTAAAATTGTGGTTATTTTCATTCAATGCACTTATCTACCGATTTCAAGAAATAAATAAGCCATGCGGAACAGTTAGTGCAAAATGGCTTACGTGCACGTTGTTCACGTGTCCGACATGTATGATTTTTTAATCAGTCAAAATGTATTCTCTGTCGATTGGCCTATTGAAAGGTATTAATACTGACGAGAATAAGTAATACGGGGCGCTCTGAGGCCGTTAGAATGACGAGTACCAGCACCAAAATCCAGACATGTACGTCAAAACGTCTTTTTGTAAAAAGCGATATTTATAATAACGTGGGGTTTAGCTCGAATTACTGCGAGAAACATATTTTTTTTTCAATAAAATTTGACAGTATCGGGGTTTCGATTATTTATATTCTTCTAAAAGCATTTTTTAAACTAATTTATAAATACACGTGGCCAATCAGAAATTCGTTCAACGTATGCATGCATCTGACGTCGTGAGCGCGTTTCACGTGGCTCATTTTCACAAATTATAGGGTTCAAAGAAAAGTCGATATACAGGGAACAAATTTATACCAAATACGATACGATTCCAATCTGTGCACGAGGCCAACGTGCAAAAAAGCAATTTCGCACCAACCGTTACGCATGGATGATTTTGTATATCAATACGTCATTTCTTTCCAGAAATATATAAGTAAGTGTGTTGAATGAACAAATAATACAGCCTAAGATTTATTGATATAAGTTATCAGATGATATAATCTTTTTTAGGGTGGCCAATTAGAAATTCGTTTAAGTGTAAGGATGACAGCAGCAACGTTACAAAATTTACATATTGTCGTTAATACCAAGATTGAACGTCACGGCGTCATCAAAATATGCGCACGCAACGTCATTACGTCAAGACGTTGACAACGGCGCGTTAGATACGTTATTAGTAACGACAAACTAGACGGACTAAGCAGGATGATAAATAGCGTCGCTATAAGTTAATTTAACAAGGGTTGTTCAATGTGCACCCCAGTACGCTATCTCTTCTTCGGAAGACGATCGCCGTCGCCGCGGTTCCGGGCAGATGACAAGTGGAATAAAAGCTCAGGATGCGATTTGTCTGGCTACCAAGTGAAGGAATATCTGGCCAGATACCCAGCCATATTGGAAGAGTTTTTGATGAATGAGACAGTCAGTGTCGGCTTCTTGGAGGGTGTTCTGGACAAGAAGCGTTCACTGAAACCGCGGACTGGTTCGTCATTGCTGAAGGAACAAATGTCATCAGTGATTAGTGCCAACTCTATCACCGGCGTTGATAAACTCACTAACACAATTATGGCATGTACGAAGGACAAGGAAATTTGTGAGCAGATTTACAATGTCTGCCACGTAGTTGGGTACACAATAAACTCTGATAATTTCAATATGTATGTATTATCACCGAATGGAGCGGAACTGTCTCTATATGATTCGACTGATTCGATGAAAGTTGTTGGACCCAAGGGGCCCCGAATGACGGTGTCTGCATATGTGGCGGCAGAGAAGCGGTCAATTAATGTAAGCGATTTGCCGCAAGACTCAAGATTCCCAAAAGGTATGTACTTCAATGTACTAGTATATCTCATTAGGTAATTGTTACGTTTACTGAACAACAATATCGCATAGGGTGGTTTAATTTTCATCATCACATTGTCAATAATCGCATCCTTTATTTTGCATATTCTCGCGATGTACTATAGTTTAGTTCATGTGTTGTTTTACTATCCGAGCATACCATCTGCTTGTAGGTCAAATGGTGTTTGGCTAAGGTTTTCAAGTTAATCCATCGGATCATGTGATAATAATTGGCCGTTAAAATTTATTTGAAGCGTATTGGTTGACATCTGGCGTAATGTCAATTGATCAATGCATTTAAACCTAGTTTTTCATTTTTTCCACGTGCTGTAGCTATCCGTTTCATTCTGGTAAACACACGTACTTTTTGTCTGCGATATGCTACATTGTATAGTGTATGCATTGTAACTTACAGAGCAATACCCTTTGTGAGTATTGAGAATGTGCATGTTTATGAGTGTAAGTGTTTTATAAATGACAAGACAATGTTATGTAATGATGCTATTCTATATGATCTAGGAAGGTTCCCTTTGTACAAAAAAATATATGCTGCGGAAGGACGTATGAACCTCTTGATTCGACTGCTGCAAATGGCTGCCCATAGATATGTTAAACTATGTTACGAAATGCATGTTCACTATGATAGACTAGCCTATAGCAATTGAATATTCGATATTAAATTAAATGCATACCAAATTGGTTTCGGTTACGTGTAGGAAACACAATACATTTTTAATCACTGGCTATTTTTATTAGAATATACACAACGGCTCAAAGACCAACATGTCCAGATTTGATATACTAGATGCTTAGGTTCAAGTAAATTGTTCCATTATATCAATTATAGGAGTACTTACATGTATGATGTCGTAAGCAATGTAAAATGTGTTGACATAAGCAAATTCAAAAGATGTATAGCTAATTTTAGAGGCTCTGCTCATGATCTGATGGTAGAAAAAGGTAGAAACTTTGGAATAATAAATAAGTATCGTGTCTGTCCGTACTGCAACGGATATATAGATTCTTTATTTTCCTCCATATTTGAAGATTATAACACATTTACAATTATAACATTAGAAAAAAAAACATGTAGCATAAACAATAAAATGAATATAGTATAAATAGCAACAGAAAATGTGATTATGTATATCTAGTATCCGTTGAAGACGAACAACACTTTATGTTAGTCTGTCCACTATATAGCCATATATATCCGCCATAGGTATCCACCACATATACAGGAGAGCAATTCCACTATCAATGTGTATTATAGTCTCATGTCCGCACAGGATGTTTACCTTGTGCGCAATGAAACCATGCATATGGTATATGTATGTTTTACACTACCAAGGAAAAGAAAGACATACCTTTCAATTTATAATTAGAATGATTATATCTGTGCTTTGCTCAATTTACTTTGAAACTTGAAACTTTGAAGTTGAAGTTTCAAATATTGATCGTTCTGTAAAGGTTGTTCCTCTACAGAGGTTAAATTTAAAGTAAATATCAACTAAGATAAATTAAATTGATGTTGCTGTTGAAAGGTTGTTGCTCTACAGAGGGCCCCTCTGGAGAGGTTTTACTGTTTACGCTAATTTACACACTATTTATATGTGCGATTATTCATTTGTCTACATAATTATGAATCACATTCGACGATGCCCTTGGAGGAATGTAGTGCGTTAAGCCTGTCAAAGATTATCATGAGCTTGATTCAGATGTGTCCGTCTTTTTTGTTTCTTCCTCTCCCTACTGTCTTTGTTGATTGTCGCTTCCCTTTCTAGACTGGGACCTGAAATGAACATGCGTAAAACTGGACACAAGCAGCGCATTCTAGTTTGAATCATTATGGGTTTTGTTCCATTAACGTATGACCAAATCCATTGTGTTTATGCTATAAGTTTCAGAAATCAACATAAATTACTAGAAAATGGCGATAATCCTTATTTTAAGCTCTGTATTTATCAACAAGATTACTGTGTGACTTGAATAGTCAAACAAAACTCATTAAACCGAGTAATCGTCTTTCACACTGGGACCACCTTCATGCACAGAAATTAGTCCTGTTTTATATTTTGAGTGCTGATTGATCTCGTGCGTTTCACACTCAAAAACGTTTGTAGTAGGACAAAAACGGTATACCGCGGTACACGAAAGACCGCGGACTTCAGTCCCACACGGTTCAAGGTACACGAGTTGCAAATTTCGGTTCGGTTCGGTATAAGCTTTTTTATGCGTAAAATAATATTCAGAGAACGAAAATGTCTGAAAGCCTTCTGTATAATTACCATGCATCACTCATTTTAATAGTATCAAGATATGCCTCATATTGTCGAAATTCATTTAAAATAGTTGATAGCCACATAATAAAAAATGTAATTGCTGTTATAGAATCAACAAATTCATAGTCACTTAATACCGAACCGTTAGAAAAATTGACGGTACGTATCATATCGTGAGGTGAGCGTACCGTTACAGCCCTAGTTTGTAGTTCCCTAAATAGTGTTATTTATTGAATCGACTATATCATTCACTTGTTGACGTAAGATATAAAGTAGGAATGGAACTTGGGTGTAAAATCTTACCCGCTTTGTGGTTAGGAATGTTATGGTGTAACGGGAGATAGAGTTTCAGATCCTAGTATAACCTTTGTTTTCCACTCTAGTAGTCTAAGTAGCCCCCACCTCTAGATCGTGTATAAAAGTTACTGTTTCGAATACCATGACGAAATAACAATGGTACCAATTATTTCCCCTTGTCAGACGCTCAGAATAGCAAGAGGGCTTCTCTTTCATGCCTTGCATCCTCGAAAACCCAGGCGACTTACTGCTTATGCACTCGCTTCATCTCACCCCTGGGTTTTCGGGAATGCATGCCCTGGTGGTGATGTAAATCTTAAAGAGGCGTTCCTTATAACTATGATCTTTTAAATCAATTCAGGAATATTAATCATTAAAAAAGAATCATTAATGCTTAGACTCCTCAAATGTTCAACAAAACGCTCCCACCAATTTCCGAGAAAAAAATGAAGATATATGTCCTTATCAACCAAAATAGTCACGAGTTGTTTCCCTTTGACCACATACTAATAAATCGCTGGAAACCATAAATTATTATTGGTGATTTGAATATACTTTTGACATTATAGAGACATAATTGCGCATACTTTCTTCTGACAAATTGTGATAATTGATAGTGTCTTCTACATTTAGCTCATTTAATGTGATAGAAGAGAAAATATGCTAGTTATAGACCCTTTCAATTAAGCGATAATCGTATGTACAGAGTTACCTCCCGTAAACCGGATGAAACGTAAAGCGAGGGCTCTACAAATTAACGACACTATAAACGCTTTTTTCGTTAAGTGCATGCTTTGTAGCTGTTGTTTTTTTCAATAAAGATGTTTATAATGTACTAACAATGTATGTATAATATGTTACATGTTATGGATGTGGAGGAAACGTGTGATTTCTCGGATTTTTTTCTATCAACAATGGTCAATTATCGGGCGTTAATTTCCAAAAAGATCTGTAGTTGTATTTATGTTGTTTTGTAATTCGGTTGATTGTCATGCACAGTATTATAAATTGAGCGTTAGTGCTAAGATACAGTGTATATTTGTACTTTGATAAATGTATATTTTGCCGGGAATATAAAGCGCAAGTATTTTCACCTGGTTCTTTCAATACTACATCATTACCGCCATTAGACCTAGTTAACTCTGGATCATTGCTATGTCTCATTTCTTTTTACCAATACAATTCACAAATTATGTGTTGTTTATTATGGATTGTAATAAAACAAAGACATAATTATTAAGGCCTTTGAATAAAACTACACGTATATTAGAGCCACAACGATTTATTGGAATGTCCTATCTGGTTACATACGCGCCATTTCGGGCAAATTCGGCTTAAAAAGCTGTATAAATGACGATTATGATATCAGTTGACTGTTATAAATTAATTTAAAAAATACATTATTTATATACAACTGCTCTTCAAACTAACATCACAATTAACAGTATTTTGTTTTTAATATAAGAATTGTAAATCTTAATTCACAAAAAGTGACCTGAACTGCAATTCGAAGTTAAGGTGCTAAAACCCTAATGCATAAATAAAATCTTGTCAGATGATAAGGTGCTAAAATCCTAACGCATAAATAAATTCTAGGTGCTGTATAATTATATAATGATTTACAATAAACAGCATAGATCCCCTAATTTCAAGATAAGCCACCAAGACCATACTCTAAATTAGTTTCACAGCAGGGTACTAATATACAACCAATCAGTACTATGTTGTCACCATCTGTCATCTTAATATACATGTACAGTATATTGATCAGTGTTTTACCTTAAATGATTGACATTGATTGACACTTTTAAATCAACGTTTGGGTTACTTTTATAAAAAAGTATAAATTATGTTTATCCAAACCACGGAGGTCTCTCTAATTCCGTGTCCGAACAAAAAGTGTAAATTAATGGACATGCATCTGTATGACTTGTGCTACAATGCTCATTATGATGTTTCAAATATATTTCATTGCAATATTTTTACACGTAGACACCATTTAAAATAAATAAAGCACTTTTCTCATTTACTTGTATATGAATTTCAAATGAACAAAGGTTTCATGATGGAAGAGTAAGATTTGAAACAGACTACATTGTATTGCCAAACAATTTAGTTTTACCTACATACAACAAAATTTTACATAGAATTGATTCTGATTTTAAGTTATTCGTCGTGTGAACTTTTCCGGTGATTGCTTACTTTCTTTGATAATGATTGCAGTAAACAACACATCAATGTACTCGTGTTAACACTAAACAAGTCAGCACATGCGGACATGTAAAATCATGCCGCCCGGATTTTAGTACAAACTATATCTCGAAAGAAATTTCCTCCTGTGTAAATTAACGTTTTAATTTCTGGCTGGATAGTCGTACTTTTGAAATGATAAAGCTAATATTCTATACTTTTATGATGTGTGATGAATTATTAAAATACACAATTTCTTTATGCTAGTATAAAATGTAAGTCAGGTTTCAATGAGTGGATTGTGCGCGCGTGATGCATGGTATAGGTTCGAAAAGCATGGCTCTCCTTTTAAAACTTTAATAATATCTTTTTATAATATAATTGTTGGAAAGCTTAGTCTACACAGTTCTTAAAACTGTAAATAATAAACATTTTGAGCAAGTTAAATGCCAATTGTTGAGTATTGAATTCAGTTCTTTATCTTTAAATTTTCTCGCCCTTGAAATTTTTGTTCCGAAAACATGGCTTTTTATGTTTTATTATTGAAAATACATTAACAAAAGTTACATTATTAAAAAGTCTATACGATCTTGTTTTCGTAAGTGTTCATCTTTTAAAAATCGACAGAGTAAAACGTGATTTACAGCGGTTTAAAGTTGACACATTTTTTATTTCCTTTACACGCTAACGGTAATCGGCTCGTGTATTCGCTTTGAGCCCTCGTTTGACGTCATCAAAGGGAGACAATTTAATTACGGTCTTAATTGAAAGGGTGTATAGGGGATGCCTCTTTAATCATAACATCATATTGAGTTCTATTAGAAAGTGTTTGACACAAATAAATAAGTAAAAGAAGAGAATATATTTTACGTACGTTTCTCTTTCAGGCGTTGCCCTTGGTGACGAAGCGGCTCATCACGTGATTGCTGTACCCATCATACTGGAAAACGGACGTTGCTATGCTGTCGTAGAATTCATACGAGGATGGGATAAGGATAAATTCTCTGACCTTGACTTTGAACTAACAATCACCATCATCAGCTGGGTAAATGCATGTGTACAGAAAATGAAGTTAAACAAAGTAAGTATACTGTAAAATCTTTAATTTAGATGGGACCAAATTTCGTGGTTTTTGTAAAAAAGACCATATCGATTGGGCGTTAATTCGTGAAATTTGCATTTAAGGTATTACATATAGGGTCAAAATTATTGTTCAATTGGATTTAACTTGGTTGAAGGTGAACCACGATCTCCACGAAATTTAATCCCCACGAAAATTAACGATTTTGCAGTACGCTCATATAACTCTACTAACCAGGATACATTTACCGAATAGTCTCTTTGATAAATACTCAAAATACAAATACTAATTAACTGTCCAAACGAACATACATAAATTGTGTTTACTTGATGGCCGTGGTATAGTGGCATCGTCGAGTGCCAAAGATATCGGATTTCATCGCAGACCGCGACATATAAAAGCCCTTACAATAGTGCAAGCATTTCTTCCGACGTCTAAAGTTCTTAGTTACTACTGTTCGCCCTGTTTCAAAGTTAATGTGGCTGGGTAGTCTACATATGACTGACGTATGTAAGCCATGGAGGTCACTATTGATTTGTGACGAATGAAACGACATCGTGACCTCTGACTTGCGATAGATACACTGAAATAATTGGACCAATAGGATATTTTTCCTTACATGCTCGTTGGTAAATGTACTGTCACATCAGCAGCCTGATAATTTTATCCATTCATTTGTTGTTAAAAAAAATCTGTGCTAACGTATCAACCATACATGATTGTTAAACTTTGTTACCATGGTAACGCATTTCAGTTATTGAAGATACAAGACGCGTTGAATAACTTCCTGTTGGAGACGACCAAAGTGATGTTTGATGACATGGACAACATAGATCTGTTAGTGACCAACATTATGATGTTTACCAAAGATCTAGTGTCCGCTGATAGATGTGCATTGTTTCTCGTCGATAAAGATAGGTGAGTGGGAATAACTCTGTAACTTAATTGGTTGACCTTGGTATCCGTAAATTCAGCCCTTAATGTCGGGCTTCAATTTTCATTTTATTTAAAATCAGTGTTTTCGACATTATCACCTGTCAATTCGACAGTATTTGATTAGTTTTTTTACGAATTGTTTTTATGTCCCGGTATCTATAGTGATGCACATGACCGTCCATTCACTCGTTAGGTAGTCCGTCCGTCCGTTACAAAACTTTCAAGTTAATTGATTTAGTTAGTTATTATGGACTAAGCAACAACCGGGGCATAAGCTCTTACTGAACACAGTATGTTTCAAATAATGTCGCATTGCAAAATGCAAAATAGGTGTAAACTTTATTTATTTATCAGGATCGTTGCGAACATAGTTAACTGTATCATTGATAAAAAATAAAAGGATTGTTTTCCTTAGCATTGATACAGTTACCCGAGGTGGCTACAAGACATAGTGTTATTCAATAGATGATCAAACTAATTGATTCTCATGATTAGAAATAAGTTACTGCAAGTGAGCTGTCCCTTCAGCAAAACACAGGACCCCATTTGAAATAAGTGCTTGCACTTTTATGGGTTATCCTTGACCGAAAGGTTTAAATAATTACAAATACAGCAGCATTCTTATGTAATATACGTACGATGAATGTTCAATAATATACCATTGTATTCCATATAGAAAGGAACTGTTTGCCGACTATTTTGACGAGGGTCTGAAATCTGAAGATGGCACGCCAGTGTTTACTAAGAAAAATCAAATCCGGTTTCCACTTGACAGAGGTATAGCTGGATATGTCGCCAAAACACAAGAGGTATGGTATAAAAGTACACATTTCGCTAGCTTAGAATTATAAAGTCGTAAGTACAAGTTCGATATTTTGAGAAAACAATACATAAACGCCCGAAAATGGCTCTTTAGTTATGTTATACATGTACGTGCAAGCTGTTTCAACTTCAGTTTGGTCAAATTTACAAGTTCTGATTTTCATCAAAATAGGTTCATAAGGAATGACCATGATTTATGTACCCTTAGCACCCGTGTCGCATGAATTGTAATGAATACTACAACTGTTTTTGTCGTGTTTCAGATCGTGAATATCCGAGATGCGTACAGTGATGAAAGATTCAATCCAGAAATTGACAAAAAGACAGGCTACCTAACTAAGAACATCCTATGTATGCCAATAAGTGGTCGACATGGCGTCATTGGTGTCGTACAGATGATTAACAGGTCAGTGGAATATGATAATAACAAGAGACGTTTGTAAAACATGTATGTCCCATGGCAGCCACATTGTCGAAAATATAGTGCCCTTGACCTATGACCTACTGACCTCAAAATTGAAATGGCCATCTACTGTTGCTGGCCAACCTTCGTGTAAAGTTTGAATACCCTAGTGCATTTAGCGTTTTGGGTTGTTGAAGGGAAACCATTTTGGTCCACGATCGACCGACCGACGGAATTGTGCTTAGCAATATACTCCCTGATAGGGGGGGGGGGGGATATAATAATAATGATAATAATGATAATAATAATAATAATACATGTAGTACTTTGTGTACACAAATAGTAATAACAAAGTCTTACAACTATTTAAACGTAACTTCTCTATGGTAGCACGACATGTATGCATTTTACAAGTGTTTGTAGCGGCTCAAACTACATTTGTATTACCTATTCTACCCCTCAGATTGGATGGCGAATATTTCACGGAAGATGACGAGTCTGCATTCAAGTTGTTTGCTGTCTACTGTGCGCTGGCCTTACACTATTCCCGGGTCTACAACATCCTGGCACACCAGAAAGCTCAATACAAGGTGGGTATATCGCTGGCTTAGAATGAGAAGGTCGTTACTACTACTTACGACATATAGGCTGATACATAATTTGACATCTGCATCACAAAGCTTTTCTCATGAGCTTTACTTTCATGAAAGTCAGATGTTGTCATGTTGACCAAAATGAAGTTGTAAAAGCTTGTTTTTCCATAGGTAAAAGTAAATTTAAAAAAGTTTTTTCTTGTTTTCTACAAAGATCGATTTTGTAGTTACGACCTTCTTTACGCAGTTACGACCTTTCCATACGCAAACGATATAGTGATGGTCACTTGTAATAAATCTAGATAACGTCTTTAGTCAGTGGCTGAAATTCTTCTTTTCGTCCGGTTAATACCTGGATCACATATCATCTGGACGCCGACGACGGTATCCGTGTATCCGACGCATACCCGACGCCTTGGCACCATGTTGACGGCAGTTTATGAATAGCAAAGTACGTGTATATTACCATCGTCGGATACCCACGGTCGTTGCCTCCGCTCCGCTCCGTATATACGACCGTGGGTATCCGACGATGGTACATGTATATTACAAAAGGGACGATTAAAATTACCCCGATGATCGTTCATCAACCGGCCCCGATTAGGCGAGGTAAGTCGTCAGTGGTCGGACTGGATTTGAATTAGCGCCATTTTGAAACTTTTGATCCGCCATGCTGCAGCGAACGTTTGAACTATTCAGTGGATTACTCGGTCGTAGCAAAAAAACATAAAGGAGGACATAATCTATTACATAACCTTCCGGCCTAGTACTCGAACAAGAATCGAACTCGCAAACTAATCAATTTGTAACAAACAGTAATGATTAATTAATTATTATTTATATTTTAGGTTGCAATGGAAGTACTGGAGTTCCACATAGCAACGGGCGAGATGGAGATGAAACGACTAAAAGATGAGTTCCACCTTCCTGACGACAAAGTTCCGGCCAGTTTTGACACCTACGACTTCTATGCATACGACCATACAGATATTCTTCCGCATCTATTCGTTAAAATAGTCCAGGAAACGTTTGGTGAAAACATGTTCGACATGGAAAAACTCTGCCGTTTTACATTGACCGTCCGCAAGAACTATCGCCCAGTGAGTTACCATAACTGGGAGCACGGGTTTCAAGTAGCTCACGCTATTTGGCAAATGCTTAAAACTGCCTCAACCATAGCCATATCACAACCTGCCAAAATGGCGCTTGTTTTTGGCGCCATCTGCCATGACCTTGACCATCGTGGGTATAGTAATGATTTTATCGAAAAATCTGAAAGCCCTCTATCCGTACTATACACGACATCAATCATGGAGTGGCATCACTATAAGCAAACGGTAACAATCTTGCACGCGGAGGGACACGATATCTTCTCTTTCCTCACAGCAGACGATCACAAGGAACTACTGGAAAAGATCAGGTAGAATAGTATAAATTCGGTATTCATAAAGCATCTAAAGGGAAATCTGAAATATTTAGACTCAAGTAAGAGTTAGTTACAAAATTGAACTGTATATATTGTGCAACAAGCTTAAGACTAGCTAACATTTTCTTATTTATCATCGTAGCGTTTTACAAAGCACTTCAAAACAATGTCAAATCGATAATCTTATGTTTCCTGTTTTGCTGATGCACTTAAGGAAATTGTAAGAAGTTTTTTTAACTTAAGATCGTTTGTGAATACTAGTCTACCCGAATTTGTCATTGGAACCACCCGGATCATACTTACTAGTATTTGTTTTATCGCAATTGGTAATTCCCCGTTGTGAGTGCCAATTAAGTGATCAATTTTGCTTGTACTTCTAGCCTGGGGTAGTTTGATCTTGGAGGTTCGAGTTTTAGTCCCTAAGGGCCTTTATGACTCTTTGACTGTTTTCACTTAGGTGAACCCAAACACAGTCCATGTACCAAACATTACGAGAAGAGTTACGGACCAGTACTAGGTTTTTCCACGATTGGATAGTTGATTAATGAGTTTACATGCATATTCAACACATACACGCGCAGAGACATTTATTTTGATAGGAGATGGGAAACCCTGCTATCAAATTGATAAACCTATATTACATTTAATAAGTCAAGTTGAAATTACTTTTGTGCCGCACCAGTTTATCACAATTATTTTACAACTAAAACATGTACATGTATGTAATACGCGTGTATTGTTTGTATGATTTCAGACTGAATATTCTAGCTACTGACCTGGCATCATATTTTGAGAACCAGAAATATCTGACCAACCTTATAGAAAAAGAGGAATTTTGTATGAATATGACCGAGCACCGGAATGCATTGTACGCCATGATGATGACAGGTGCGGATCTTGTTGCTGTGCCTAAACCATGGGAAACACAGCATAGAAACGTGGAAGCACTTTACAATGAGTTCTGGGTACAGGTATGTGCTAAAAACTTAAAAAGCATTATAACTTAAAAACATCACTAAAGCGTGATAATATCGTTGGCTTAGGATGAGAAGGTCGTAAGTACACATTCGATATTTTGATAAAAACAAACACATCAAGTTAATCTGTCAGAAAATGAGTCTTTACTTATGGTAAAACAAGCTGTTTCTACTTCAGTTTGGTCAACATGAAAACTTCCAATTTTCATGAAAACCGACTCAAATGCAGCGTCTCGTGATGCTGATTTTACTTATAAGGTCGTTAGTAGTACGTGTACCTTTCGTTCTGAATCAGCGATTTGTTTCACAGCTCTCCTGCTACTTATAAAGCATATGCAATCTACATGCATGTTCATGTACTAGTATGTATTCCTGAACGTTACCGTATCAATGAAAATGACTACTTAGTCATGTGAAAAGGGTGTGCTATTTCACAGTCACGTACTAGTATTGTTAAAACCATGATTGTGATACACCAATGCACCAACAACATGGTGTTGATCGTACCATATTCAATCGTATAACTTTGGTAAAATCCACTTCCGTCGGTGTCTAACTTCCGCCGGCACTCTTCCATCGATATGTAGAGTCAATTGGTTATGAAAAATTCCTTCACTAGCAATTTTCTTTCAAAGACACAAGTACATTGTCTTCGCAAATTATGATTTCGTATACTAGTGTGTACGCACGGCGTGGAACGTTATCGTTGGTTGATAAGTAAGCCTTGGAACACTGCATGGTGTAAACGTAAACTGGTCGCAAACTATAGTTCAAAATTGTTTACAAATCCTCGCCAAACTCGAAACTGTCGTCCTATTTCCAGTGTTAATCTCCTTCTAAAGCTTTTACAAGTACAAAAATACTTATTATACCTGTGTTATAATTTCTACAGGGAGACGCGGAGAAGAAGAGAGGTTTGACCCCCATGCCAATGATGGACCGAGAATGTAAAGATGAGATTCCAAAACAACAGGTACGTATCATGAACGAGTAATCGTAATAGCTTCGCTGTTTCTAACCAACCAATTAAAACACTAGTTGCATAAGACTAAATACTCGTTAATTTGATGTTCTGTATAGTTATTTTTCTGTCTCGAAGAATCTAAGTTAACAAATGCATAGAATATTTGTTTCTCGTTCTTTCTGAGCAATCTCATGAACTGCAATTGTTTAAAAATGAAATTTTCCCGTGCATGAATATGTAAATATTCCTGGATTAATGCATGTACTCATATCTGATATTTTCAGCTTGGTTTCATCAATTTTATATGTAAGCCAATGTATACCACTTTATCGACGTTACTTCCGGGAGCTCATCCCCTTCTAGATGGAACATTACGGAACAAGGATCACTGGGAGGCAGTGATAGCAGAACAAGTCACCAAACAAACCACGCTGAAAACATAACAATCTGGATCTATTAAAATATCAACATTTAATGATGAATAGCAGTTTTCATAACAGTGTACTTTACTTTTTGTGACATGCTCATCGAATAAATCAGTATTTCTACTTTATTCCACAGTTCAGAGTTGTTGATATTTGTAACATGTTTAGGAAACTTTACACGTGATCTGAACCCGATTTTCAGGCCCCGTTTTCACAAAGGATCAAGTTTCAATGTCAGGCTAAGACGTCTCAAAGAAAATTGCAAGTTTGAGATTCCTAAGCTGAAGAATGGTCACTACTGAAATAGGGGCGTTATAATATACGTTTCGTCCAGTGTATAGATTCCAATTTATTTTCGCATCACTGACACTCGACCAGTGAAACATTTTATAAATTGCCGTAGCCTATATTCTAGGTCTATATCAATAACTAGAATACATATAGATCCTAGACCATATATGTACATAAAAACTGTTTCTTAGACCAGAGAAACATTAGATTACCCGTTGAAAACAATTAGTCTGGTAATTTATCAAAAGATTAGGATTAGTATACACACCGCAAAATCAATCGAACTAGACCTTCAAGTACTTCTTTTCCACATTAGGGTCAAACCTCAAAACCAAACAGCTGGTATATCCCCCATTTGTATGAACCGTATAATTACCTCAACCACCCACTTCAATTAACATTGTAGTACTTTTGACGTTACATTGAACGTAACGTCGTTGGCGTCAAATATGGCGCTATTTCGACGTCATGACGTCATAAACAACAACTTATCGCGTTTTCAAAGGCGTTTGGTACATTTAAAATAATTTAATAAAAAATGTAGCGCAAATTGAAGAATAATTCGGGATGTCTTGTGTGGGGGAAAGTTCAAAGGTCGTGATGACGGATGTGATTGTCAAGCAATATTTGTCGGACCACCCAAATGTGCTGGAGGAGTTTCTTTTAAGATCAATATCAGATGATCGCTTGAAAGAAATTTTGAGCCAGAAGCGGCAAGCTCAAGGTGGCGACAATGCAATCGAATGTACCGGTAATACAACAAAAGTATGTACGCCTTTTTTCACGGACATGGACGTCAAGGGTGCATGCACGAGGATAAACGATTGTATAAACGACGAGGAGATAATTGCGAGAATCGAGGAAGTAGGCGCAGTGCTAAAATCAAGGATAAATGCTGAAACTTTCAAGGTATTTGTGATTAATAACAACCAATCCAGTGTCACTTTATTTGATTTTGAAAACGGTGCAGATAAAGTGTGCGCTGTTGGTGAAAACAACACGGTAGTTGGTTATGTTGCTAAACTAAAACAACCAATCTTGGTACAGAATGCCAATAAAGATCCACGCTTTCCGAACGGAGTTGGTTTTGGAACATCAACGGATTGTCACGTTTTAAGTGTACCGTTAATGCTGTCATGTGGAAGTACATTTGCTGTGATAGAATTCTATAAAAACGCGAATTGTTCACCATTTCAAAGATATGAGTTTGACATGATCTGTTCTGTTATGAGTTGGATAACATCGTGTATACAGAAAATTAAACTGAACAAGGTAAGTCAACTTTAATTTTTGTGTATATAAATCATTCATATACTAATAACTTACGTTTGTGTAATATAAAAACGTTCAATTTGATTTCATATAATATTGGTGTTATAACGCAGATTAATGCGACAAGTGTGTCCGATATGAGATTCGAACCTGCATAATACATGCATATTCAGGAGAAGGGCAAATCTATAGCGTAATCTTAGATAATTAACACTTACCCAAAACCAACCATCATTTTATAAGTGTTAAACATAGTACATGTAGCTATACCGATACCTCTCTTCTCTGATCTGTAGGAGAAATGCACTGAACAGTATTGCTATAAAGCAATGGCAAACCATCCTCATAAAATTTATAAGCACAAATTTAGTTAGTCAAGTCTCCAAACTATACTTCAGATGAAAAACACGCTGGTTGAACGAGAGTGTGAAAAACTTGCGTAATAGACGGTCGTTTATCCAGACTTCCGTCGACCGAGCGTTGTGTCAGTTGTCAGTTTCAATATTCTTATAACAATATTTATGATATGAAAATCGTGAGCTTCTCCGACGGGAAATGTGAAGATGCGCTACTTCTGGATTAATACCCTAATATAAATGCATTTCGGGAGTATGCCTACTTTACTATGCATAACATCCGTACAGCAAGTTTTATTATCTTCAGTTACTGAAACTACAAGATTCCTTCAACAATTTCCTATTAGACACGACAAAGGTGATGTTTGATGACATGTATAACATTGATCAACTCGTTACAAACATCATGACGTTCACTAAAGATCTTGTCTCTGCCGACAGATGCGCTCTCTTCCTGGTCGACGAGGAAAGGTAAGACAACGAATAGAACAATCATGCTTTCTACTTTCATTCTGGCTACATCACGCATCCCGCTAATTTGGCGCGAAACGAAAGTCCCGTTCTAACCAGACAGTGTGAGGATATCGGAAAGATAAATCCAATAACGATTGCCCCGCACGTTCCCGTGGTTGAAGCGGATTTTCAATTGACTGATGCATACATTAAAAAAAGATCTTCTGGAATCCGTGGCGTGAATAAAGTAATAAACCGTGGTGTTATTATCTCCGGTTTCCAGTTACAACTACACCATTTGAAATGTTTTAAAATATTTTAAAACAGAGCTATACTATACAATCTGTTGAAACAATTACAGTTTCATTAAAAGTACCATAATAGCTGATACAGCTAACGCCCATGATTTCGTAACACCACTAACGTTAGGAATCTGATGACACGACTTTTTCTCCTTCGTTGTCGCTTCTTTGGTGTTTTGGTATAATTTAACGAATAATGTCAAAACATAAGAATGCATATCGAGCTATTCATATAAATAATAAACCTTGATCATGTGATATAATGGTCATATTTTTACAGGAATGAGTTATATGCGGATTATTTTGACGAAGGGAAGCGAAGTTTGGCAGGTATTCCATTGTTTATAAAGAAATCACAGATTCGGTTCTCCCGAGAACTCGGTATAGCGGGATACGTGGCAAAGACGGGGGAGGTGAGATACAGTAACACATTTTATATAAAACAATAAAAAAATTTCCAGGCAATTCGGTACCGTTATTTGTGCTTTCATTTGTCTCTTTGTACACGTATATGACATTTATAAGCTTTTATTGTACAAGCGTAGTCTCGGGTCCTTGATAATGAAACAGTTACCTCAATCTAAACCGGACCCACCCACCAGACACTGTCCTCTGAGTGTTCAGGTATTCATGGCGTAAAAGCGCAAACCTCAGATTAATAATTATATTACATGAATGCATGTGAATTTGAAGCCATGAAGGATCTATAATAGATGCGGCTATGTAATTATGAGAAATGGGGGTATTGTTGTTTAGATGCCAGGCAAATTCTTTATTTGCCAGTCAGCGATCTGCTGAATTTTGCAGACATATATGTGCCTCCATCCGGATTTGAACCCGGGTCGCCGGATTAGGCGACGAGCGCGCTTACCACTGAGCTACGGAGGCCACGATATGTGGCTGTGCAAGACCGTCGTGCCTTGATAATCCAACGACAGGTAGTATCTCGATGTCCCGAGGTGTACGTTGCGAGACCAAGTACCAATAATTCCGGTCTATGGTCTCAATGATTATGTCAGTACCGCACATCTAGCTCTGTGGCCTCCACGAGAGATCGGTTGTGCACAAGCTCAAATCCCATAATCGGTACAACGTTCCATGTGGACCGACTAGAAATGTTATCGCAACATAGATCCAATATGTTTGTGTTGGCTATGACTTCAAATTTACGTTTCCAATACATAATTATAGGTAGTGAACATTAAAGATGCTTACCAGGACCAGCGTTTTAACACAGGGATAGACAAACAGACTGGGTATAGAACAAAGAGTATACTATGTATGCCAATCAATGGTAAGAACGGTGTTATAGGAGTCGTACAGATGATAAACAGGTACGTTACATATAATTATCATGATATTTGTATTTTTTGGCGTATGATTGTTTGTTATTTCACCGAGTGAACAGTTTAATTGATTTTGTACGACAGATTTAGTAATTTTATTTTTGACGGTCGCGGGGGAGTTTGCTAAAATAGTCCATTTGAGTGAAATTATCGATAGTGAAATAACCGGAGTATAATTCACTGTTGTTCTGCCGTAAACCACCGATAAGCATGAAATGAATATTGACGCAGAAGAACCTCATCTTCGATCATCCTGAAAATACAAAAAATTATAATGCTAAATGCGAGCAGCATTTTTTTGGAATAACGAATATATTGCTTTTCAAAGTTCTTACATCTTATAGTACCAATCTGATTTTAAACTTGAAGTACAAGATATTCCAAAGTCTCAAGTCTCGCGTAACCGAAGGGTAAATTTGAATGAGGTTTGAAACAATACATGCTGGCCCACCAATACAATAACACTGATGTCTTGACTTTCGGTCGTGATGTGTGATTCTCCTTAAATTGTGCGTGTCGTGATCGTCTGGTTTTGTTGATTGTTGCCTTCCCTGTAGGAGTATTCTTTTTTTTTCAACATTAGTCCTTAGTTTTCGCCTTTATTATAGTAATTGACATTACTACAGTTGTAAATTTATACACTTTATATCAATTTTAACGGTAAATTATAATCACATGGTCCAATGGATTAATTTGAAAACCTTCCCCAAGCAACCTTCGACAACCAACTAGGTGGAGCGACCTTTGCTCAGGCGTAATGTCAATTATTTGAATGCCTGTGTCTGTGGAAAAACCCCACTCGTCGAATTTCTACATGTTTCAGAAAGAATGGTGATCATTTTACTGACGAGGATGTGGGAGCATTCAAACTGTTCGCTGTATATTGTGCACTGGCTCTTCACTATTCCAGATTGTATAATATGCTGACACATCAGAAAGTCAAATACAGGGTAAAATGACTAGCATTATTACATTCATCATCTTTTTTTAAATCATGACATGATGAGCGAGGTTTTTTCTAATTGACTTACATTTGGTCAGAAGTCATTCCCATGCTTGGTGAAATGTATTGTCACCTAGAAGATTTTACAGCCTGACACTTAGTGTCCCATCCTATTTGCTAGGCTTTTTATGCACCGGCATCTACTGATGCTGGAGGCATATAGTGTTTGTCTTGTCTGTTCGTTCGTCCGTTACAAAATGTCGAAACTCAAATATTGTTAAAGTCAGTCAATGCATTGCTTTCAAACTCTGCATACTTGTTAACCATCATAAATTCAATACAATGTAAAGCCATGTAACACAATATCAAACATTTAAACAGAATTATAGCACCAGAATGAATTAGCTCTTTGTTATGGACAAGGCTTCCAACGGGGGCATAAGCGTTTACTGAACGCAGTCTTATTTTACATGAATTGACGTAATGTTTGGCACATAATGACATTGTCTTCTGAATGACGATTATTTCGCTTTGTGTTGGTGTACTAGAAGTATGCCCGCAACAGGCAGGTAGTAAGTGTTGTACGCCCACGATCAACACAATACAGAAACACTTTACTTTGATGATCAACGAAATGGATACAATTTTATCATTTAAGGTCGCTGTGGATGTGCTACATTTTTTCCGTACCACAGGCGAGGAGGATGTACGCAAGTTATTGAACAACCCCTATATTCCAGACAAACAGGTGCCCGAGAACTTCGAGATGTTTGATTTCTGTTGCTATGACTACGATGATATACTCCCTCAGTTGTTTATACGGATGATGGAACACACATTCGGTAAGGACAGAATTCTTATGCATGGAGTAAGTAGAGACGCTGGACTCCGAAATTTAATGCTTTTGAAAACATTGAATTTCATTTACATTCATTTGATTTAGATAATTCTTAGATCACTTGAACATATAGAGGATATTTGTATTTTTCCGTGTATGATCGGCTGATAATTCACCGAGTGAGCAGCGGATGTAATATTTTCACGAGTGGCGTAGCCACGAGTGAAAATATAAGTCAGCTGCTCACGAGGTGAATTGTCAGCCGATCATACACGGTAAAATACTAATATTCTATTTATTTCATGCTTCAAATAGCTTAAATGATGGATTACTCCACTATATACCAGTAACCTCAAACGTTATGCGTGACTTCGATTTCCCGCCATGCACGCGTCGTCGAGTTGCAAAAAAATAGTTCTTCTGCAATGGCTTCAATTTCGCCCATTTGGTTTACATTTATGCACATATAATCATCTGTTATTTGTTAAAGATTAAGAGAGCAAGTGAAAATGCTTATTGTTTTATTTTTGGCGGCGGGGAAATTTGTTTTAAAAAAAATAGTCCGTTTCCGTGAAATTATGAACTGTGAAATATGAACAGTGAAATTATCGGGGAACAATCCACCGTTATTCCGCCGTAAACCACCGGTAAGCATGAAATAATTTACATTCACTATTATACAATTTTTTTACGTTTGACAGGAAAGGATACATTTGAAATTGAGAAAATTTGCAGATTTGCGCTGACAATGAGAAAGAACTACCGACCTATACAGTACCACAACTGGCAGCACGGGTTCCACGTGGCCCACTGTGTTTGGAGAATCATAGAGTGTTCCGGCTTGGATCTGTCTCGGATGGAGAAGATGGCGCTGATTATTGGCGGTCTGTCACACGACGTGGATCATAGAGGCTATAATAACGACTTCTTCAAGAAGTTGAACTTACCAATGGCCAACTTGTACACGACATCGGTGATGGAACAGCATCATTACAAACAGACTGTGACCATCCTACAAGCAGAGGGACACGATATCTTCTCTTTCATGTCGTCAGAGGAATATAGGGATATCTTAAACTGTATCAGGTTCGTACTTGCATTGTACGTTTCTCCGTAGCTCAGTGGATAGCGCGCTTGCCGTCTAATCCGCCGAGCCGGGTACAAATCCGGTTGGAGGTATTTGTATGCCTGCTATATTTCAGCAGAATTTAGACAGGCAAGTAAAGGCTTTGCTCGGCATGTGATTGAAAATGAAGGAATTGTTAAAATTCGGTGCATTACACCAAGTAGTATATCTACTTTTGTTTTGCTATAAACAGTTGGTCATTGACTAGCCGGCCATCGTCGCGTCCCTTTGCTCGCCAAGTTCAAGTAAGCTACGTTATCAATTGTTGAAACGGAACAGATACTAACGTTAGTACCAGGGGTTCCTAATACAACAATGTATGACTAGTGACCTGCTTTCACGTTCTGATCACAAAAATATACTAGTAGTCATATAATATCCGTTTGAAGTGATGTGCAGTTGTATTCATGGATCAAATTCAATACCAGTTTGTTATGTTGTTATGTCAATAAATGTGTTCCCCTTTCTGAAAACTCAACATTTAAACTTGAGTGTAACACAGGTTCCTCCTATTAAACTCTTGGTAACGATTACCATCAGAAATAACAAGTTTCAGACGGGAGGTTGTGATTTTTGAAGACGTTTTACTGGTATTTACAACTAATGATGTACCGATATACAAACTTCACAGTATCATAGTTGTTGTTGTTGTTGTTTTGGAGAGCGTGTTATTCACTTGTCAGAAGTCTGCTTGACCATATAAGAGCTTGCACATACAAATGGTAGCTAAGTTCCCCATCATAATGACATAGGCAAGGACATGAAACTTAAGGCTAAGTAAATGTATACAATATGACTGTCAAATGTTTGAATTTCAGGAAGGTAATCCTGGATACGGATCTGGCACTATATTTCCCCAACCAGAAGTTTCTATCAGGTTTGATTGAGAGGAATGAGTTTGACGTGAAAATCAAGTCACATCGTGATGCTCTCATCTCGTTATCTATGACAGCCGCAGATCTATGTGCCATCACTAAACCTTGGGAAACTCAGAAGAAAACAGCACAACTTATTTACCAGGAGTTTTATATGCAGGTACGTATTGTTTAAAAGAACAACCGTTTTAATACGTCAGGATACGATTTTATCAAATCACTATTGTAAATCTTAATTCCTTATTCTCAATAACAGCGAATTTGGGACAGACATAGTTTGTAGGAATTTATCAACTGGATTACATGTACAATGTAAAAGATCTATTCTTACAAACTTTATGAATTATTATTTTATCTTGATCAATTGGTCCGTACAGGGACTGTAGATACTATAAACATAATATTTATAGACAAGATCGTGGTCCGTATTGGAGATATGATATGACGCTGGTTTGGTTTGGCCTAGGTTGTCACTATTTTACAACCAGGTTTGTCGTACATTATAGTAAAATTGTGTTTGTTCTTTCTATGTTTATTAATATTCAACACAAGTTTTATATCATTTTTTGCACTAAGGGTGATGAGGAGAAGAAACGAGGTATTCAACCAATGCCTATGATGGACCGAGCATTTGAAAAGACAATACCCAAGCAACAGGTACGTATACATGTCATAATACTTCAGACACTGAGTTATAAAACTGCCACCCACAGGTAACTGTATCATTGATAATGAAAAAAAAAAACCGTAATCAAAGATAGTTACCTTTACTGCCACCAGGTTTTCAGCAAAAAATGGCTATACTTGCGAAATGGGGAAACAAACGCCAATACCATCTAGCCAGTACATGTATAATATGAGCGTGTTAATCAGCTTGGAAAATCGAACAAATTAGGACTTCATTTTGACAATATTGTAATCGTGAATTGAAGGACATCTATCTAAGCCTTTAGATATCTAGGGCATCGTATGAGTGAATTTGTGCTGAACAAAATATACACACAAACATCGCAAGTTGAATTCAGCTGCTCTTTGTGGTCAATGCCTGCATGCATTAACGTATGCGTCGAGATATGAATTGTAATACTGTAAACCTAGGAACTTTCGCGTTTTGCCGATCGTCGGCATATTCGCGGCTACAAACTTTCGGTTTTTTTAAATAGCACTTCTAATACGGCCTTGTACACGTCGTACCAAAATGATAAATTTCTTTCAAAAACGAGAAACATTCGCGTTTTTCTTGTCCTGGACATGTTCACGGCTATTAACACCACGAACTTAAATCGCGCGAAATAGTTTCTAGGTTTACAGTATATATTTCACTGGTGGAATCCACGGTCAGTATTTATACAGCATGTTATAGTGGTTAAGTGAATGTATATAATTGTGAAGCGCAATAGAATATGATTTCATAATTTTTGCGCTAAACAAATGACATGTATTTGTATTTGTTGCTGCAAGAATGTAGTATATCCTCATTTAATTCGTAACTAGTCTTAACAAAACAATGTAGTTGAGAGATTGAAGACAAGAGGGCCTGAAAGACCCTAGGGCGCTCACCTGTTGCACTTTGGTCTAGGTATCAGTACAACCTACATTCTGACCATATTTTATGAAGATTGGATCAAAACAGTGACCCCTGGAGTGAACACAATATTTTTCAAATATTTGACCTAGTGACCTAGTGTTTGACCCCACATGACCCAGTTTCAAACGGCCTAGATTTCATAAAGAACAACATTCTGACCAAGTTTCATGATGATTGGATCAAAACCACGACCTCTGGAGTGAACACAAGGTTTTTCTAAGATTTGGTCTAGTGACCTAGTTTTTGACCCCACATGACCCAGTTTCAAACTTGGTCTAGATTCCATAGAGAACAACATTCTGACCCAAGTTTCATGAAGATACGATCAAAATTGTGACCTCTGGTGTGAACACTAGGTTTTTCTAAGATTTGACCTAGTGATCTAGTTTTTGACCCCACATGACCCAGTTTTGAACTTGGCCTAGATTCCATAGAGAACAACATTCTGACTAAGTTTCATGAAGATTGGATCAAAATTGTGACCTCTAGTGTGAACACTAGGTTTTTCTAAGATTTGACCTAGTTACCTAGTTTTTGACCCCACATGACCCAGTTTCAAACATGGCCTAGATTTCATAGAGAACAACATTCTGAAGTGTCATGATGATTGGATCAAAACCACAACCACTGGAGTGAACACAAGGTTTTTCTAAGATTTGACCTAGTGACCTAGTTTTTGACTCAGCATGACCCAGTTTCGAACTTTGTTTAGATTTCATGCAGAACAACATTCCGACCAAGTTTCATGAAGATTGGGTGAAATTGGTGACCTCTATATGTACACAAGGTTTTTATAAGATTTGACCTAGTGACCTAGTTTTTGACCCCGCATTACCCAGTTCCAAACTTGTCCTAGATTTCATGGAGAACAACATTCTGACCAAGTTTCATGAAGATTGGGTGAAATTGGTGACCTCTAGAGTGTACACAAGGTTTTTATAAGATTTGACCTAGTGACCTAGATTTTAACCCCACGTGACCCAGTTTCGAACTTGGCCTAGATTCCATAGAGTACAACATTCTGATCAAGTTTCATGAAGATTGGATCAAAACTGTTGCCTCTAGAGTGTACACAAGTCAATTGTTGACGGACGGACAACGGACGAAGAGTGATCACAAAAGCTCACCTGTCACATAGTCACAACCTCCAGTTGGTTTGTTGACAAAATAACAAGTTGCAAGCAATGCAGTATAATTTACAGTCTAAGGGAAGCAACTCTTGAAAAAAATAGTACATTGTAATCCATACATTTTGTGTTGTTTAATTTTTGTCAAACTATTTCAACAGATATAGATATTACATAATGCCATTAATTTTGGCCCTTTCATGATTTGTATAGAAATTCATATTCCTTGTTCTTATTGGATGAATGGGAAAAAAGGTTTGGGAACCCCCCCCCCCGCCCCCCCCCCGGAACAGTTTACAGGGCTTTACTATTATTCTAACTAGAATTATTTCTATGATCAACTATATTTCAGGTTGGATTTATAGGTTTTATATGTAAACCAATGTATACAACCCTCAGTACTCTGTTACCTGCCACAGAACCTATGCTCAAAGGTTGTCTTATCTGTAAGGAAAACTGGGAGAAAACGGCAGCTGAATTGGAAGCAGCAGAGAAGGCAGATACTTGATACATTGTCTGTCATGAAACATCTGTAAGAAATAAATTGTCACTGAAATCCAGTCTTTCCCAATTATTTCAATCTGACCAATAATGCAATTTTGTTGATTTTGGCAAAATTGAAATTATAAATGTTTCATTGCACAAAAGCTCAATATAAGTCTCAATACGGGTTTTTCAGTCATTCAAAACTCTATAGTTAATTGCTTTGCCTTGCTATGTCCAAGTTTGAGGTATACCGGTACCTTGATGTATAAAATGGATTAAATGAACAGTTTTTAGTGCGTCCAGGAAAATGTGATGTTTACAAACATTGACCGGATCGGTCTACCATTGGTTATTTAAATAAACACATACGGTCAATTATACACTAAAATAACACTGATAAATTTTGCTTGCTAGATTTTTCCACTTATATGGCTTATTCCCAATTTTCCTGCCTTCCTTGTTATCCTGGGCGCACTATAAATCATCAGTTTGTTCATACTGACATCACAACAAACATTCTGATGCGAATCTCTGTATTTTTAATGAAGCACACAATAGAGTTGGGTTTAAAATCACATTATAACAACACAAATGATAGTATTTAAGTTTATTAAAATTTGGTAAATTTTCATGTATTTCCCGATAAGAATGGAGGATGAGATGGTATATGTACATAAGATGGTATGATGTATAAAATACTAACAAACAAAACATGAATAGATGACATATTCAAATCTATATATAACATCCTATCTAAAATAATATCATACATATTCTTACAGTTCATAAATCACTGATCAGAAAAACAAACACATCAAGAGTATGGGGCCCAATTTGTGTCAACGGTCATTTTCTTTCTTTCGGTTAACCGGAAATTTTGAGGTCAGAAGAAAATTGCATAATTACAAGAGACTCTTTTGGTAAGAGAGCGACCTCATGCTAGTTTGGCCGTCTTTACTATTCTTATTATTTTTATTCCCTTCTCTCAACAACAAGAACAACAACAACCTTTTATTCGCCCATTTCATGTACAACGACAAAGTTTTCTAAAATTCCATCAACAGAAAAGTTATTTGGCCTTATTCAGAAATATTTGAAGATCAGTCTTAAGACTGAAAATTTGCATGTTATAATCACCAGCAGTTCTGGCCCCGATCTCCTGAAACATCTCAATTTTGAGATAAATCTCAACTCAAATATTGCCATGTGGCGTTTGGATGATTTCCAAGGGAAGATGGACTCAAAATTATCATCAACAACTGCATATTCTATTCTTTGTCTATTCTAGTAATTTTTGGTGAGTTCAAACTTCAGATTTATTAGAAATCCAGAGTTTGATTTTGGCAAAATCTCAATTTGAGATGAGATTTCTGCTTGAGATGCTTCTAGACATTGAGACCTGTTCCACTCAATGTTGTAGGACTATTTTGTCAGCCTGTCTTGATTAAAATAAATAATGTTAGAACAACATTGTCATAATACATGAACAACATTTTTTTTTAATCTTAAAAGCACAAGTCGGAGTTCCTGTCTTTTTATTCTTATGAAACAGGCACCAATTAAAAATTCTAACTCAAATTGAGAAAATCTCAAATCAGAATCTGAGTTCAAGACAATTCTAAAGATGGTGCTTTTGAAATTTTACTGTAATAAGTTGAAAAACAGGCAAAATTTGTCTAACAAATAGAGAGGATCTATCCAGAGTAACTGTTGATACAATTGATATAAATTCATATTACACAAGTTCTGGAAATTTTATTAAGCAAGTCTTTGGCGAGCTAATGCTACAGTCACAATGCTCGTACGATGTCCGTACGGATTTACCAACTCGTACGAGTCTGAAATAGTTAAATCCTAATGGTATTTTCATCTGGTCACATATCGTACAGATCTCTCATGAGTTGTACAGAATGTATAGTTTTCAACAGATCACCGAGTCCTCTACGAGTTGTGAAAACCCGTACGATGCTCCTACGAGTCTCGATACGTACGGACGTCGTGCGAGTTCAGAAAAATCAACTCGTACGGAGCTCGTAGGGCAAATGTGACTAGGGTATTATAAGTAATATTTCCTGAAAAAGTTTAATATGAATATGTCAATTGACAACGAGCGAAAGATTTTTTATATCATATGATACTTATAACGCAAAATACACAATGTTCTAATGTAAAAACACACCCATGTAGTATAACATTATACTTCATGTGTATAGTATAAGAATATACATATTCGCTATACTAACCCGGATACAAGGAAAGTCATGTGATATAATCATGGTAGATGTGTTAACATGATACTATATACAAATTGTAAGCATTTCGGGGAATAAATATGACCACTAAAATGACCATTTCATGTATCAATTGAAACTATCATTAACATAGACATAACAATACTTTCAAATTACACTTTAACTGCACCAGACAGACCTAACAAAAAACATGAGATAAACTTAAATAAGTGTGGGAGGGGGGGCACAAAAAGCACTAAGTCGCTGGAAGGGTACTAAACTATTCTGACTACCATGAAATAAATACTAACATTATACACAAAATGTGGATGTTTAATTGGTGCTGGGGGGGGGAGTAATGTGAGATAAGTAAGATAAGTGTTGGGCCTCCCAGGAGAGACTTTAAGGTCTGGCAAAATAACCTGCCTCTAAATGCCTGTAAAAGTATGATTTTTTGCCCCACCCTAAAATCACAATGAGAGCACAGTTGGGCTCTCAACTATCTAATAATAGGGTTTATACGGTAGTGTAAGTAACCAGTAGTGACATACCAGATATATGACATATTTCTGCATCAAAGGATTTCTGAACATGGGAAATTTTTCACCAAAATAAGTGAAATTCAAAGGTTTACGGCAAAGAGACATGAATCAGGGAATCACCATTTGACTTAAAAATCCTAACAAAATGCACAACTAGGTTGGAAATCCGACCAATAGCTTACACACTTAAGTGCCCAGGACAAAATCTAATGTCTCCCCCATTAGTTGGGAGACGGAAATATGAGCAATATGTTGGATGATACAACCTCAAAAACAACAACAAAGATACATAATTTTAGCAATATACATGTAGTTAATTAGATATTAGAAATGAAAAAAACACACAATTTCTGATACCAGTCGGCTGGTAATCATTGAAAAACAAAATCTTACTAAATACAGGAATAAACTGCATAATAATAAAAGCATGTCATTTTGAACAACAGTATGAAATATCATAGCTCAAAGATATCAACTTTTCAGGAGAGGAAAAACTCAACTTAGTTTTTGACTATGAGCTTCCTGAAATTGATTTTTGCATAAAGATGCAAGTGAATGTGTGAATTCAACAATTTTGCAATGGACAGAACAAAATGTCACTTCATTGGTTCAATTGCAGTAGCACTGACCTGAATGATGCAGTTTATTTAGTTTTAAATTGATGAAGAGCTATAAAACTGACTCAATTTTTGTGCACAATGAATCAGATGTAATATTTTACAAAACTTCAAGCAACACTATTTCATATTGATGACAACCATGTAAAAACATACTTTTACGGTTTAAATCGACAGGATACAAATAACAGAAATGAAAAGATAAAATAACACATAAAACCAATAATAAAGCACCCCATCAGATATATGTGTATAGCTTGACCAGATTAAACTGACACTCATCAATGTCCGCTTAAGCACGTCCAGCTATATTCGACTGTTTTTGATTTGTATGTTTATTAACTATGTACCGTTATCTCCGCATAAGGCCATATATAATTGAAAGTATAAATTTTGTAACTTCGGAATTTTTCGAAATTAAACGAATTATTGAAGGAATCTTCAGTTTAATCTGGTTGGACAATGTATATATATTATGTATAGGCCTGACATTATCACATTCGAACATGGCACATGATATAGCACTATTATAATGCAACATGTATATACAAACGTCTTAGCCCCTTCACAGACTTTATCTAATTCAAGGCCATCTTAATAAATAAATCCATGATTTTCCAATGAAATTGCCCTGCAATAAATTTTTCAATTTTCTGAAAATTCCAGCACATGTTTCTGACAAAAAGCTTGTGTGTGAATAATTATAAACATGAGCATGAAAATTCATACAGTGACAATTGTGGCATAATCAATATTGTATTGATTTTTTTTCATTGAAAAAAGTTGATTTTATTCATAAACATGCATTGTAACCACAATAGCAGCTTTTCTAGAATCGCCAATCAGCCCAAACTGACATTTTACAAGTGATGATAATAAAACATGAAAGCCCCAATGGCAGCCTTATTCTTGAAAATGGTAAAGATCACAGTGACCTTGACCCATGACATACTGATCTCAAAATCAATATGGGTCATCTGCTGTTGCTAGCCAACCTCAATGTAAAGTTTGAAGATCCCAGTGCATGCTATCAGGCAAAATGAACAAAAGGTGTGTGCACAATTTACTGTTTGTCTATAAGCAAGCATATATGCACCAAGATAACACATAACAAACTTTAAGACATGCCTGCCAAGCCAGTTAAATCTAAAATAGGAGAGATTAAGCAAAACATGTCACAAGGCGCAAGATTTAAAAGGGATTTAGATGCATAAACAAGGAATGTATTAATTCTAGTGATTATAAATATGGGACAAAAGATCATAAAATGAATCAAATGTACCTTTGTTCAAAGTTAGATGAACTTGGAAAACCAGATATTAACAACGAAAATAGGAGTAACTCCACTTTTATAGGAGTACATGGCAGGTATGCATTAGAGGAATTAGACTACTTGATAATACATGAAACGGACCATGCAATAAATGGATTATGATGAGGTATATTTAAAAGTGCAGTAACAGTAAACAACACATTTCTGCATATGACAAAATAAAACAAAAATTCACATATTCTAGAGCATGCTAATAATGGGGTACCCGGCAACATATATCAACATAATACATAAACAAAATCCTTAAGCCACTCAAACACAAACTGGAGTGAAGATTGGGAAATCTTGTATTGCATATCATATTTTAAATACTATAGTGAATTAGGGGGTGAATTAGGGGGTGAATTAGGGAGCAATAAAAATCCATTCCTCACCAGGGATTGAAGCCAAGACTCCTAGCACTGTAGGCAGACTCAAACAAGTACTCGCTTTCGAGTTAACTCAATAGCAAGGCTGTTGGATGTGGCCATATACCTTATACAATCACTACCATAAATTAGCAATAGGGACGATTTATATGTGTCAATCAGAACACACCATCCTCCGTACTAGGTAAAACTTTATCCATTGTAGTAATACTAAGTAAGTAACGTTGTTAACATAAATAAACTAGATTGTAAAGGCCAATAATAATGTATACAAAAAGTTGCAAGGACACAATGTCATATTAAGTTCTTTCATCCAAATTTTGAGTTAGCTTTGGTTAAGAGCTTTGAAGCATATAATGCGCTACAATGAATTTTCAAATTTATTTGGAAACCCGAGCATTTCTGTGTGGTAGTTAATCTCTCAAGCTTGAACCTTGGATTGTTGTGGTACTTCAAAATGATTATATTAAGATGATCAATGATAACTAAGTCAACATGTTACTTGCAAATCACAGAAAGTGCCCTTATAATGCATTCAACTAGAAGGGGGATTTTGGCATAAAAATGTATGTCTCCCGTGAAGGGCAATAACTCCAGCAGAAAAAGCTCAACCGTTAATTTCTCACATCATGCACACCTAAGTTTGATACCAAGCATTCATGTGAAGTTACATCGAGATCCAACAAATGGTAAAGGAAAACAAGCATGGACAACTATCCACACAAAATCAAATTGTTTCCCCACAATATATGTAGGAGACATAAAACTAGCCAATTACATAGAATTTACTTAATACATACCAATGGGAAGCATCATTCTAAGGCAACACTCATATATATCCATCAGCACATTTAACAATGAACACATGACATGAATGGTTGACAGTTTACTGGCACTATGATATAAATAGAAAGACTTATAAACCAAATCATCACGTATTTCCAGTGTCCAGTTAACAAGCTGAAGTCCCAGTACCCAACTATCCACACTCAAAAGCATTATTACTCAGTTTACCCCGATACAAGTTGACGTGAAAACAATAGAAACATTCTTATGTTCAGTCTGATGATGCCCTTCTTTAGTGATATGTTGATTAATGTCTTAATGACGTAATGGTGTACGATTCAATTCAAACTAGAGCTGTCGCCATTTGGCAGCCTAGCATACCCTGCAGGTCATGTGCCATAATATGGTAAAAAATAACCTCAGCGCAAATTTCTTTCTTCATGCACATTCACATGTGAAAGTTGTTCATGGGTGAAAGTTTAAAGAAAATCCTGCAATAATGGGAGGCGCACAGACTGTTGGACAAGCTGAATCTAGTATTTTCCCCTTACAACTTTTTGTGGGGAGAGGTATTATAAAGTAATAATATAATCAGATAATAAAACAAAACATTGATGATGGAAGATCTACAGACAACTGTGTAACACCTGGCATATTCCTCAGTGTAACACCTGGGGCGCTATTCACAAAGCATCTTAAGTAAAAACTTAAAAAGTTTTCTTCAATCTTAAAATTTCCTTAAGTGTGTCAGCTAAACAGGAAAATCAAAATTATCAAGTTTTTACATAGTTTAGAAGTATTATGTAAAGAGCTACAATAATCACAAAGAAAACATGGGTACTCTTAGTTTCATGAAAATAACTTAATTTTGTAACTTAAATCAAAATATTTTTAAATAAGTTTTCCCTTAAGATGATTTGTGAATACCAGCCCTGGCACTTTTATCTCTCGGTATCGTTTCTATAACACCTTATCTCCGTTCCGTAACAATATTCATACATTTCAACAATAATGTCAGACTGGTACTAGAAATTTATCAGCTACTCATTTGTCTCTGTTCTTTGAACCAGTCAACAAATTCATCCAATAAAACAGGCCCTGAAACAGAAAGTAGATGTATTAAGACCGCAAACATTCTTTTCAATCAGTCGTCATAGCAAACAGAGTTCTGCACATATTTCAATTATTCAGTACTTAGAAAGGATCACTAAAGGAACAGCCATGTGAGGTTTTGTTGAAATTTGCTTAAGCGGTTGAGGAGGAAAAGTTGATGGGCAGATGAAAGAATTAATTGTTAACAACACATAAACAACATGACAGACTGACGACAGATGAAGTGTGATCACCAAAGATCCCCTTGTCACTATGGGAGCAACAAAGACTCAATAGCTGAGTGGTGAGTGCCTTTTCCATCTAATAATGTGACTTTGGTTAAAATATGGTATATTGGTGGAGGCACTCATACACCTGCCATGTTTCAGCAGAAAGTTGACAGACAAATAAAGGCTATCCTCAGCAATTTAAAACAAACCAAAATTTTTGTCCGGATCAAAACAAATTAGACTTGCATAATCTCCTGATTGGTCCTTAGTCACATACCAAGTTTCATAAACCTAGCTTGAAACTGTTTGAGGATCCAGATATTCTTGGCAGATGGACTGATGACAAACATATAGTCCCCTCTGGTTGAAAACTGGTAGGGGCCTAATTAATGTCTGAACAAAACATGTATACTTACAAGCACCATCTTCATCATAATTTGTAAGGTCAGGAAATATACCAAGTAGTGTTTCACCGACAGTGACAAAATTCAAACTGGTTTGCAAAATAATTTAAGCCCCGCCTTCAAATTCCCCCCCCCCCCCCCCCCCCCCCGTTTTATTTTTAACCAATGAACGCTAACTTAATATTCATTCCCCAATGTTTATGACCCTCATTTGTATTACCTCGGTTGTTATCGCCTAATTAATTATTGTAACGTTAAAATATCACAATACTTACAAGCACCATCTTCATCATAATTTGTAAGGTCAGGAAATATACTTCTACTGAACTCCAGTATATTACACCATTGATCTTTGTTTATCACCTTATATTTGGATTGCTGAAATATAGTACAATAAGTGCAGGTTTAAAGTGTATAGAGCTATGTCGGAAGGTATTTATTAAAAAAGTTTCAAAAACTAAAAGACAATTATCCTTTCATACCCATTAGATCATTTTTTGCTTCAGCTTTAACAGAAACTTTCTCTGTGATTTATTGGACATGCAAACTGTCCATTTTTATATACGAAAGTGTTCTAGAACACCCTATGAAACGATAAGAATCGCCTATTTTTCGACGATTAAATCAAAGTACACGGAACCCATCAAATGTTTTAATTTGCAATTAAGGTAGTCTAGTATCATACTAAAAAAGATGCAAGTAATTATTTTGACATTGAATGACTGTTAGAATATAGCTCTATACACTTTAAATTCACCAGTTATCAATGGTCAATCAAACCCTAATCTTCAAACAGCTAAAACAGACATCGCAGCTTAAATTCAGAATTTGCTCTAACAAAAGTCTGAATTTGAGACAAGACTGTTTTCGATAAACCATTATGCCCCAGTGGAAGCCACATCCATAATAACTACCAAAGTCAATCAGGGGACCATAATCAGTTTGAAATGTTGAATAGTGTTATTTTGTCCAACCAGGTTAAACTGAGAATCCTTGTATACTTTGTTCAAATCCGGAAAATTCCGATGTAATTAAACCATATACTTACAATTATTGCTGGCCTTATACAGAGATAATGTTATATAGTAAATAACTTACGAATTAAAAACAGCCGAGTATAGACAGACTTTGATGAGTCTCAGTTTAATCTAGTCAAGCTATACATGGCTTTGATAATGAAATGTGTATATGATAGTGTACATGTCTGCCAAGTTTAAAAGCAATGCGTTGATGGACTTCAAAAAACTTGAAAGTTTCGGTTAACATTTTCGGAAGGAACAGACAAGACAATTACTATGCCGGGATATAAAATTACAGCATAGTGAAGAAGATAAAAGTGCTACTCGTTGGCTAGTGTCTGAATGATACCTACACATCAGATTCATATATGTCATAGGGACACCATCAAGGTGATATGTGACCCAGGTATAAAGTGACCCCTGTATTGTTTTAAAAGGATTAAATGTAAGGTATCATAGTATAATGTATACAATGTGTACAAATATTACCAACTTACGTCTAAATATTGATGGAAGGACGTAAAGAGGGACCATTTTTTACCCAGTAACAATGTTAACATGGCTTTAGCTGTATCCATATCCATGCTTCTCTGATCTTTATCCTACAACATATAAAAACAATCATATCACAAATCATTGTACTGTCACTTTGTTATTTCTGCTACTCTACTCAGTGTTTGCCACCCTAGACATAAACTAGTTAGTAAACCAGAGGTAGTCTTGCTTGCAGTTGTGCCTCACAGTTCTTAATAAATGGAGCAGTGGCATAGAGGTAGGGCGCTTGCTTCGGGATTGAGAGGTCCTGGGTTCAACACCCATCTGGACTACTTTCTCTGAGTGAGACACACATGGCCCACTCCATCAAGGCGTAAAATGGTACCTGTGAGGGCAGTTTTTATTCCTGGATGCCGTATATCGATGTTGGCTGCCACATCCACAGGAGAGAAATAGTTTCTCCAGGGAGACACGAGTGTAGGTTTCCATATGTAGCCCAATGACCAGTGGTAGTTAAAATGTCAAAGGATGCTTGAGCAGTCTAACAGTTGAAAAGGGCCCTAGAAAATTGGTAACTTAACTCTTTTTTTTTTTAAATCCAGGAAGGATTCTATTTAAAGCAATAAATCAAGTACTTGACTTACAAGGACACCATTTAAAACATACATAACACCTGGATAGACACAACATTCCTCATTTTGATCAAATTGTAGCAGGAAAAATAAAAATTTAGAACTTAGTAAAAATAAAACTTAGAACGTAGTCAAAATATAACTAGGAACTTACACGAGCAAAATCAAATGCATATCTGTAAATATTTTTGAACTGTACTGGATCTTCAAGTAGATTTCTAAGGTATTCTAACTTCAGTTGTACTTTATTTGTGCAATCACATCTACAAAATATACACATCTATTTAGTAACAGTTACAGCCTATACTTGTTCAATTAGTCCAAGTAAGCTTTTAAATCATTATTTGTTTTCAATGGATTACAATTTACAGATTTTCAGTGAAAATAACAGTGAAAATGACATCTTGTTAATTTCATAATTCCTGTAGCTGATTCCATTACCGCACAGAAAAAGAAACGCAATGTCAATGGGACCGGACGACAAATTATGCGCAACATCATTTTGGCGCCATAATTGTCATGCCCTGAAGTTCTTATTCCAACATATTTTCCTACTTTAGCCAATTATTGTAGCACAAGATTCCTACATACAAGAAGGATAGGCAGAATTAATTATGTGATAAAATTGTAAGCAGTAGATTAATTACAGGACTGGAGTAGACTTACTGTATTTCTGACATTCCTTTCAACCATTCAGCCAATGTGAAAAACCCCATTGATTTAGCATCTAATTTGTAAGCTAGGGATAACATAACAATCTGAAAAATGTAAAATAATTACCACAGTTAGATATAACATTTATTCATTATACACATACATGAACAATAGGAATGAAACATGTTCGCTTTGTTCGGAGGTCTGTAATCTAGAAATGTACATGTATTGCAATGCTAAACCGAAGTCTTACACTTACAAGTTACAGAGCGGCTCAGCCCAATCAGAAAATAAGAATTATACTTTGGGTGCCATTAGCATACAACACCACACCAAAACACATTATTCTAAAGTTAAAATTTAAAATCTAGTACATGGATGTGAAGTTTCAAATCACCATAACTAATTCCATGCTGTTTTGATTTATTTCATCAAACAAATTTCATTTTCTGCAGGAAAGTCCGAAAATATTTCTAGTGAAGAAAATCTAATATTCAAATATTGTTTGACTATTGACTGAACAGCAGTACCGTTAATTCAACCACCTCCTCACTTTTTTCATCACCTCTCTAAGAGATTCTGATCTCTAAGTTCACAAATCCCCTCCTGTGTTAACAGAACAGCAAGAGGTGGTCATTGTTGATAGGGGATCACTCTTGAATTATTAAAAAGCTATTAATACACTTGTTACTAAATATAGTAACAAAAATGAGCCAATTTCAGGCTGATTATGACCATCACGTGATTGATTATCGCCTATCGGCCCGGTCCGCAATCTCATAATCGTAATCGACCCGTTGAACGGACGCATGTTACCTTATCCAGGTTAACATGACGTCATGTTGGAGTCATAATGACGTCACTTTAGAGCTAAAATATGACGTTACATTACACAGAGGTACAATTTCTTTGAAAATTTTTGAGAATTATTAGATTTTCAGCATAAATGTACTTTAGATATCTACGAACTTAACTAAGCGTGAGTTACTGTTACTTTCATTTAGTTTTGAAATCGAACAATTGTATTATAGACTTTAATACACTTCAGAGCCTGGCCAGAAGTTGATAATCGGCCCGGCATGAATAATCACCCTCGGGCTAAAGCCCTCGCGTTGATTATTAATTTTCCGGGCCAATTATCGCCTTCCGGCCCGGCTCTGTCGTGTATTAACCTCTAATTATTCAATGGTTTGTTGGTTGATGAAATTTCTTACATTTTCTGGTTCCACACCAATATCTTCACAGAACTTCTCCATACCATCTGGTCCCAACATATCCTCATCTGGACCTATAATATATTATCAATATATACCAGAGATATTTGCATCAACATTTCTACAATCTAGGGAACTGTTTGATCATAGCATTTATGGTGACCGTAAACTTAAGGTAATATTTATTTTTTTATAATTATTTAACTACTACAAGTTCTGGTAAAGGGATGCATGTAATACTAATTGTTTATTAACCCAGTTAATGATTTAAAACAACATTAATACAATTGTTATTATAAATAGTAACAAAAATGAGCCTCGGGCTAAAGCTCTCGCGGTGATTATTAATTTTCCGGGCCGATTATCGCCTTCCCGCCAAGCTCTGTCGTGTATTAACCTCTAATTATTATGTTCCCTATTTGTAGTATTTGTCCCCATCAAGTGAAACTCAACAAGACTAGTGTCAAATTCTTTTTATCGCATTACCATGGTAACGCGGTAAGTAGTATCAATTTGAAGTTGGTAACAATAATTTATGTGTAGAAAAATCACATTAATGAGTTTTACATTAGAAAACATATTTAATAAGAGTTAAGACAGTATAATACGGTCTTTCATGGTGGAAATTTTCCTAGGATATATTTGAAACAAGTAAAACCTACCCGTATATTCATGAAACCAAGCTATACATAGCTTAGCGCTAAAAACTTCTGTACCACATGGTTGCCCTCTTCTTGATCTGTTAAGAAAGTATGAAAGATGTTTAAGTACTATCATATAGTATAACAATGTTGCTTGCAAAATATCACAGATAATAACGTTCTTAAAGATTAAACAGCAATTTTTTAAAATCTGATAAATAAGTTTGTGGCTGAAATTTTGATAAAATATACTCACACAATCAGGGTGGCCACAGAAAATGAAGAATGAAATTCCCTGATTTTTCCCTGATTTTTCCCTGACCAAAAGGTTATTTTCCATGATTTGTGCGGCGGTTGCGACCATGGTTCAGTAAAGGCCGTTTTATTATTTAACATAAAACCAAATGGCAATATAGGATATGGTGCAAACTTTATCTTACTATTTCTTTTTGAAACTACATAAGATGTTTCTAATTATTAAAGTTATTTTGTGAGGGAAGCGAGCACGAAAATTCACATTTCATACTTTTTCACCAAAACAAACGGCAAATTTAACAATTACAAGACTATTTGATTTCTCCAATTTTGTAAAATTCCCTGATAATTCCCTGATTTTTGCCCAATTTTGAAATTCCCTGATTTTTCCCTGCAGGGAATTTATTTTGGGCATTTTCCCTGTTTTCCAGAGTCTGTGGCCACCCTGCACAATATTAAGTCACAATTTAGTGATAAACAGTGTGTTCATAATTACAGAATAAACAGGGTTCATTTAAGACTATTAAAGAGACAGTCATTTATATGATGTAAAACCCCAAACCCAGTATACAGAAATTGATAAAGAAACATAAAGATCACATACTGTGAATACTTTGGTCTTTTAGTTTTTGATTCCTCCATTGTGGGGGAGGTCCTTTTTCTTCGTATCGGCATTTCTTCCTGCACAACTTGTGAAGTACCACTGGAGCAGGGTATACTTGTCTGATCCTGTAGGCTCTTAAATAGAAAGACTAATAATAATAAATAAATCATTTATCAATTACCATTTTTTCATTTTGTAAGATTGAAGCCATTAATGACAAAATTATGTTGACATGATTATTGCGACCAAATCTCATAAAGTTTAGGCCAAAAGTTAAGACGTCTACTCTAGTGACACGTTAGTGTAGTAGTGCACAAGGGGGAAGAACTGAGGTGGAAGGCTGAAAAATTCTCTGGCTATTTTAACATGATTGGCTACTTTTTGTCATTTTCTTCTTTGATACTTTTTAAGAAAAGTGAGTAATCCAATCAACAGCCTACTTTTAAAGATTAACGGGATGCATGGAAACAGTTCTACCCTCCTGCTACTCGAGCAAATCGTGGACAACGCTAGATCTACAAAACAGTCAAATAGTCATACAATTTTAACAATGAGTCTATTGACAGTTAATGAGTTATAAACTTACAAGTGAGTTTAATCTCGTAAACAGATAACCAGCAACTGGACTGTCCTCAGAGTCCAGGTTGCAACCTGAATGAGCACAACACCCTTCTCAAACTGAAAATAGAGCACCACATTCGTAAACTTGTTATAAACAGCAGAATTTCACAATTGTTTAGATATTATAAAAAAATATATATATATTAAATGTATATATTAAAAATTAAATGTTAATTTGTGCCAATCAATAAAAGCGTATACATGTCTTTACAGTGACAGTCAGTGTTTACTTGACATAAGTACATGTATGGATGAATTTAAGTTTATTTTTCGAGGGACATGTCAATCATAAGGTATCTAAGGACTCGCGAATGGTTCGCAATGCTAATCTTGGGTAATTAACCCCGCCTCTAGCCTGCCAATTACCCGAAGGGACGCTCCGATTGTTTATTGCATAATCATGTGTGTACAAGGAATTGATGACCCAAGATCGAACGTGTGCCTAGGAAAAAATGTACGTTCCGAAACTCATTTATTGCCGATCTATGCGACCAATTAAAAAAGTATGCGTCCAAATGCAAGTCGTCAAGTGCTTGTCTAACCCTGTAAACGTAGAACAAAATATAGTTATTTATATACTACCCCTACTATATAATGACCGGAGCTACTAAAAGCAGTCGAATGCCGTCTAATGCCGTCGAAGTAGGAAAAAAAGGTTTTGAGGCATGTAAAGGTTATGTTGTGGGTCATTTATATGTATATGTACATATGTGTAACTAATTAAAACCAAAATACCTTAAATATATGTAAAATGATGACTTTATACCACAAAATCTATAGGACGACCAATTCACGGGAGAGAACTTAGTTTGGCTTAAACGAGAGTCGTATCTTGAGAAAAGCCGTCGAAGCGGGACTTAACCATTTTAGCACAAAATAAACGATATAATATTGTCATATAAGTCTAGATATATATTTTATTAACTAATTAAAACCAAATTATATCAAACATGGTGTAAAATGATGACTGAATTCACCAAAAACCATGCCACGCCGAATCCACGGAGAGAACTTCGGTTGGCTTAAACAACAGTTGTATCTTGAGAAAAGCCGTTGAATCGGGATTTAACCATTTTAACACAAATTAAACGATGTATCGTTGTCATATATGCCTAGGCATATGTTTTAGTAACGAATTAAAACCCAAATAAATAAAATCGTATTTAAACTGATGACTTTATTCACCAAAAACTATGCCACGCCGAATCCACGGGAGGGAACTTATGTTGGCTTAACCAGTCGTCGTATCTTGGGAAAAGCCGTCGAATCGGGATTCAACTGTTTTAACACAAATTTAACAATGTATCGTTGTCATATATGTCTAGATATATATTTTAGTAACTAATTAAAACCAAAATAAATAAAATTGCATGTAAAATGATGACTTTATTCACCAAAAACTATGCCACGTCGAATCCACGGGAGGGAACTTAGGTTGACTAAAACAGTCGTCGTATCTTGAGAAAAGCCGTCGAATCGGGATTTAACCGTTTTAACACAAATTAAACGATGTATCGTTGTCATACATGTCTAGGTATATGTTTAGCAACTAATTAAACCAAAAGAAATAAAATTGTATGTAAAATGTTGATTTAATTCATCAAAAACTATGACACGCCGAATGCAAAAGAGCCAAATTATGAGCCTCGTGTTTTGTTTCTTAAATCATGGGTACTTTGCCTATAATATGGTAAAATTTCGTCTGAGGTTTCAAATTTACCCTTGAGATTCCGATATTATTACAATAACATCATATATATTATAAGATTGAATTAGAAAAGTCGAAAACCGTCTAAATATTAACAACACTTTTTCTATGCGTTTTCATATAGTGATTTTATCTGTTTGTTTACAAATAGGTGTGAAAGATAATATATATTGATGTTTATGAATCTGAAAGGTTTACTTATATATATAAAACATTTATTGTGTTTCATTTTTATCGTTTCAGATACCAAAGGTGTGTACGTGTTTGAACGTCTTTGCAGATACCAATGTCAGCCAGACATGAAGAAAAAAACAAAGCAAAGATCTTCATTGCCGGGAAGGGACTTTTTAAACATTAACATGCATCGACCCATTTGTAAAATGTTTAATGTTTTAAAATACTGATTATCTTTATAACTAGACATGTACATACATCTTCAAAATGTCTTAAATTCAGAAATAATTAGTTTCACTTTCTTTTGTTGATCCAGTATAAATGTCACTCATTATTTATTTGTCATGGTCTAAATGGTGGTAACAATTATGTAATCTCCGATTGATCACTATCTTTAATCAACCGGATGCTAATCCCAGCAGTAGGTCCTAGTGACAGCTTTAATTACTGCGGGGCAATAAAATTCTATACACAGAGTGTCATTTATTTGATGGTGAGAAATATACAGGTCACTTTGGTATTGTTTTACACAGGATTTGACAGAAGAAACAAAGTGTTGGTCCCACAGTTTATAAATGTGATTTTATTATAATTATTTTATGTTTCTTGTATAGAAAATTTGACGATTGATAATAAAATAAATAAATGAATCATACTTAAATAAATATCATATGTATGAATGTTAGTTAGTAGTAATAACATAATATCCCAAGATGACATCTTATTTCATTTGAATATGCTTGTTTCAGTTTCATCTCCATTTCAGCGTTTTCATTCTCCGCTGAGAACACAGTCTGGGAACTTGACTAACCACTGATGTATGAGGATGATTCTAACTAGTGTGTTATAGATGCATCCATGGATAACACAATATAAAACCTCGAATCTGCCGACAATCGTTTATCACTTTATTAGAACATACAATATGTTTCACATAAATATATAATATCAAATTTACAAGCTACATTTAACTTTTAATATGTTGGTTAGTAACGTCTTGTCTCCCTCAATTCTTTTTTTCATGGTAGTATTTATGGTCTTTTGGTTTGACCTCGGTATCTGAAATAATACAACATTCTAAATGAATCACATACGAGCCGCGTGCTCCGTGTAATCGGGATTTATATTAGTTTTTCATTTAATTAGCAAGCTGGTATGGTCATCATTAATATTTAAATATATAAAATGAGGTTACGTATTTAGTGTATTCTCATTATTAAGCAGACTAGTCACTAAATATGTTATATATCATTTTCTTAAATGCCAATCCCAAACACTGTTCACACGCAGTACTACACATATTCATACAAACCATCATTTGTAAATACAGCTATATTTGGTCTACAGAGTATTTTTTTTTACTTTATGTATACATATGACATCACACATTAGATGAGTCGATTATATCTCCTTGTTCTATGGATCTCAACCTGAAATGAGATATAATATGTTTCAACTGCAAGACCAATATTGTAATACATTTACAGGGTTCTCGGCTACGCGTAATTACGCGTATTTGGACGCATACTTTTGAAATCAGACGCATAAAATCGGCGATCAACGCGTTTCGGGACGCAAGCTTTTCCGACGCACGCGTTTGACCTTGGGTCATAAATTCGTCGTAAACACACGATTATACAATAAACAATTGCAGCGTCCCTTGCATCGAGTAATTGACAGGCGAGAGGCGTGGTTAAATACCCAAGATATGCCTCGTGAACCAGTCAGCGTTCGCGAGTCCTTAGATAATCATTGACGCGTCCCGCGAAAAATAAACTTCATCAGATCGATGCATATGTGTAAATCACAAACTGTTACGTAAACACGTACGCTTTAATTGATTGGTGATAATTGATATCTCCACTAAATTACTGACCGTGTCGTTTATTTGATTGCTGACAGATTTATATGACGATTTTAATTTTTGTCGTAACGTTACATTGGAAAAGCGATTCGTTAATCCAAACTTATTATTTACGATTAACGCGTGTGTTATACATTAAATCCAAACAATAATTTCTAATTCTACAAATGCCGAGTTTTAAAGAACATACCTATTAAATTCATATTCCGCGCTGATAATTCCTAGATAAAAATATCACAATCCCAACACAAGCAATATTTCTGACCCGAGGTCATTTTGACCTAATTACGGAAGACGAATGTTTCAACTGTACTCAGTAAAGGTCGTCAGTTTCAATCATCAAACGCACGTGCGGCGACAATTTCTACATCAAGGACGTTTGATGGAACCGACGCGGGTAACTTCAAAGGAGCGGTCTGACGATTCGGTGAACTTTGATCGTGCGACATGTGAACTTAATGCCGTAAATTGTATTCGATATACGTGTGTTTTTTTATAAATTTGAAAATATGACTGATGCAGCTTATTTTTTCTGGATTTACCAACTTTGCTGATTTAGTTCACTCGCGAACATTCATGATTCAACTCATGTCAATTGACGAGATGTTTAAAGCATTGAAAGATGCTGGTATGATTCGAGTTTTAACACAATTTATTAAATTCAAACATAATCAATCATTTTACGAGCTTTTAGCTGCAATTGACCGTGGATAGGATAAAGTACGACATGCAAGTTACAAATTTCGGACGCGTACATATTTTCGGATGAGATCAATTTTTTTTGTCCTTTCAATTTTCGATCGATCTTTTATCAATTATTAATACGTAGCAAGAATGTTATGAGTATGTAAATTGTAATTAAGCTCTTTTTCTGGGTATGAATGCTGATTCTACCATTCAGTAATAGGTTAAGGGTCAACCACAAAATAATTAAGCTGCTTAAAAATGTCACATATTGATATAAAATATAAATATTTATTGGTAACAAACAACTGGAAAAATAGCTCCATAATTCACCAGAATGCAGGATTAAAGGCTTTAGAAATCAAAATTTTCTTGGGGGAGATCCTCCAAACCCCCCTTGCGGGAGGGGGTCACCCCCTCCCTCACCCTCCCCCACTCGTCGCTACGCGACTCGGATGGAGTCCTCAGGACTCCTACTTTTTTGCAAAAAGGAGTCCTGGGACTCCAACTTTAAAATCCTACAGAGAACCCTGATTTATCCACAGACAAATAATTATTATCTGTGATTCTTCATATCTAATGCATAGCGTATATCATACACGAACATAATGCAAATAATCAGCTAAATGATAATTCTTATCTACTCTACATATGCACCCCTTAATAATCAAGTGATAGATTTTCCTTGCCCGGGGGCATCGTAATAGCATTGTTAGACACATTCACCTCATTTTAGGATTTTTGGTTAAAAATATGTATCAAGACAACATAGATCACCACATCATGTAATAATTCTGAAGTTAAAATGTTTAAACCGTGTAAAGTTAGTATTCAACGGCCTGCTAATTTTGACACTTGAATATGGTCATCGTAGTTTAGGTGTTATAAAGTCGCCATGTTACATATTGTTTGGATTATTTATACACATCTAGATTACAAACACAATAACACATCATTAACTTGGTTTAAAAAATGCATTTCTCAAGATTCGACTCTTGTTTAAGACAACCGAAATTCCCTCCCGTGGATTCGGCGTGGCATAGCTTTTGGTGAATAAAGTCATCATTTTACATGCAATTTTATTTATTTTGGTTTTAATTAGTTACTAAAATATATTTCTAGACATATATGACAACGATACATCGTTTAATTTGTGTAAAAATGGTTAAATCCCGATTCGACGGCTTTTCTCAAGATACGACGACTGTTTAAGCCAACCGAAGTTCCCTCCCGTGGATTCGGCGTGGCATAGTTTTTAGTGAATAAAGTCATCATTTTACATGCAATTATATTTTTTATGGTTTTAATTAGTTACTAAATTATATACCTAGACATATATGACAACGATCCATCGCTTAATTTGTGCTAAAACGGTTAAATCCCGCTTCGACGGCTTTTCTCAAGATACGACGACTGTTTAAGCCAACCGAAGTTCTCTCCCGTGGATTCGTCGTTTTTAGTTTTTTGAATATAAATATCTCATTTTACATATTTTTTGGATTTTTATAAGTGACAAATTTGTATATACATACATATAAGACCTTAATATAACACATATATGCCTCAAAACCTATTTTTTTCTACTTCGACGGCATTCGACAGCCTTCGACTGCTTTTAGTAAGACCCATATAATGACTTGAACCTTCAGAGTCCTTTTTTACTCTGTTATATCAATAATGATTCGAGATCAGCACATGAAATTTGTCCCCTTCAAAGTTCGGGACGCAAAGTTCAACGGCTTGTCAAAATTAATGAACGTCAGTTTCACAAGTCATATCATAATATGTTTTGACACATAAAAATGCATGCCATTCAAACAATAAGAGCTTAAGCTTCATCATAAATTGACTAAGAAAATTGTTGTAACTGCAATCTCAAATATCAACATGAATTTTGTTTCCATTTTCATTTTGACAACTCTGCAAAATTCACAACAATGTAGCAAAATAAAAGGTGGAGAGAAAAATGTTCAGATGGTGATTTGTATCAACCAGCTAGATCTAAAATCACAAAATATACACTGAAAATAACATAAAAGTATTGCTTACATGCCCAAAAGATCTAATTTAATCAATTGCGCTGAATTTCGACGTCTCTGATAACGGAAGTTGTTTGTGCGCATGTCCTACTTGGTCGACGCAAAAACCAATCTATTTCGGAACTTTCAGAAACCGAATTTTGCACTTCTATTTTCATAGAAACGTTAACATTCCTAAAATATATATAGCATTTATTAATGAAACTGTGTCAAACAATTTGATATGGTTGTGTAAAAAGTGGCGTCATCTGAAAAATGATCTTTGACTAAAATAACCACGATCTCAAAACTTGACGGTCCGTACAAATGGAATTTAGCATAATCGATGAAACAGTAATGTTGATTGGTTAATAAGAAAGCGTCTGCAACAACCAATCAGGAATAGTTTAAGAAAAGATTCGTCGGCATTCCATATGCAGCGAACTTGTTTTGACTAAACTTATGAAAATTCTTTTAAAACGTTTATTTATCAAGGTAAGTCAGTGTTTCTGATATGAAAAATATAAACGGGTTTCTCCGAAATAATAAATTAAAACATTTTAGCATTGACACACGTCCAAATTTCTGTGTTGTTAACACAAACAAACAAGAGTCAAGACTTTGCCATTGGGGGGGGGGGGGGGGGGGCACCATTCAAATTCTTTATCAGGTCTAAGAAAGTGTTATATTTACAGATTATCTGTAAATTTACACAATCTCTGTAAAATCATAGATTTTGTATTCTGTAAATTTACAGATTATGAAAATCAAAGTTACATATTTTAAGATATAAGCACTTATTTGTGTTTATTTAAAGGCAGTGGCTAGGATTACGGTACCGTAATCCTAGACCCACAGGCTAGGATTACGGAAGTTCCGTAATCCTAGCGAGTCCTAGCTAGGGCTGTCTAGAGTTACGGAAGTTTTTATATCGAGTACAATTAAGCGTGCAGATCGCCTTACATTGCATGTTGATATTAATATTTCATGAATTTATACCAATATTGGTATATTTACCATCGAGTAATCAGTTTTGGTTATGGTAAAGATATACAGTATGGTAAAGATGATAAACGGCGGAAAATATCCAAATGCAAATACTTTTGATACTGTATTATAAAGCATGTACTTTTATCTACGCATTGATAAAGGTATTAAAATTCGGAAAATATATTGAGATAGCAGATAATAGCAGGATTGAACAAAAATACTTCAACATATATCATGAATGCCGCTCGTTTGATCAGAGTAAACGCGAAAGTTCGTTGAGCAAAAAAAAACCTTGAATGACCGTTGAATTTTATTTTAAAAATGCATACAGGATCGATTGTTTACAAAATTCTAGTTTTAAAAGATTCCTAATGACAGGAAAAGCGTAATCAGTTACAAATTAAAACAAATATTAAAGAAACTAAATATGACCATATTTGGAATTCGTATCACTACGCGCTGTCACAACGTAGATCCACTAGCAGGCTATGTACATTGTGAATCAGCAAACGGTTTATAGCAACTTAATGTTTATTTCGAGGACCTCGAATGACGAACAAACATATCAGATCTATTACCGAAATTAGCAACACAATTTGTTTCAATCATGGCAATCAATTTCAATGGAACTACGTTTGTGTATTCGACCACGTACATTAATTAATTTATAAACATTCGGACTGCCTCTATTTTCTTCCCCTGCAAAGATGAAATATTAGCGAAGTAAAATTCGAAGCATGAAATACTGATATTTCTATTAATTTGTCTATAAATATATACCAATATTTGTATAACTTCATGAAATAATGATGACATCATGCAATATAAGGCGACCTGCACGTTTAATTGCACTCAGTATAAAACCTTCCGTAATTCTAGACAGCCCTAGCTAGGACTCGCTAGGATTACGGAACTTCCGTAATCCTAGCCTGTGGGTCTAGGATTACGGTACCGTAATCCTAGCCACTGCCTTATTTAAATTGGGGTGTTATGTATTAGACATATTACCATGTATTTCGACAAAAAATATGCATTTTATTAATTTCAAAAATGAAAAATGTGCCATATTTCTAAGTCAATATTTTGGAAAATGAAGCACATTTTCTGTCTTTAATAATGATATACTTTCAATATAAAACCAAATAAAACTGCGATTTTTGACTTAAACATGTTTTCTTGAAATTTGAGCCCTCTATTCTGTAAATTTACAGAATGGATTTTCTGTAAATTTACAGATATTGTGTAAATTTACAGATATTGTGTAAATATAACACTTTCTTAGACCTGTTTATCACCAGTCAGTTGCATCCATTTTTACTTTTGGGTTGTCAATCCCCACACCATTCCACGGCCCTTTGGGGCACGGCTGATATTGTCTACGGTTCGGTATTGGTTCACAGAAAAAAATCCCAACATTTTCCCGGCAGTGCAGGAAGCTGGAAGGAAATAAACAGCCATTTCCCCGGCTATCCACCATCCATCCCCGGAGGTGGTTGCCATAGATTCAACTGAGTTACTGGCTGGTGTATAAATGACATGTCACATGGGCCTACTTAACTTACCCACTGGCCATGATTAATTTTCTGCTATACATTTTGCACCTTCTTTTGTTTTTAAGGGCAGGTTTTTTGTGCCAACCCTGCGATTAGTAGTCGAGCGTCTTATCTTCTCGACCACAATGCCACCCTATGGATGATATATCGGTGTATTGTGGAGAATTCAGGCCTATCGGTCCCGCGCTACAATACACAATGTAAACTATATTTACCAACCGCCGAAATATGATATTCCCCACATCAAAGATCTAAAATATATTTCATAACCAGAATAGATTGACAGGGATTTAGCTGTAGTGTACATGTATGCACTAAACGTGTAATGTTTGTACAAAAGTGTATCACTAGTTCAAGAAAAGAAAAGAAATGAAAAGTGTATCACTGTATAACTTTATTTCAGATGAACTCATAGTTAACTAAGATGTCGGGAGATTCCAGGAAGGATTTTATCCTTACTACCACAGCTAACTATTTTGCTGTACCTGTGAGTGATGGTTCTCTGAAGAACCTGCCTGATGCCCCAGCTTTTAACAGTTTCCTAGACGATGGAAATGCAACTGTTCTTGCTGGAAAACTGGATCCAAAGAGTCGAGTGAAACTGGTGTATTTCTCTCAAAAGGTAACTAAAGTAGAAGATCTATATGACTGTAAAGAATAAATAATTAAATGACCATTCAGGGCACTCATTTGACGTTTTTTGGGGCCGAAATTCGGCCCCAGTCCCCTCCTGAAATAATATACTTTTTTCCCCTATTTTTGATAAAAATTCCCCTCCAAAAAAAATAAAAAAATTCTTTTTAAATTTTTTTTTTTGCCAAACTGAACTTTTTAGTCGAACCTTTGATTAATTGTGTGTGCATTCATGTACATAATATTGAAATATAGCAATTTTAAGCTTTAAAGGTTTAGTGCATGGTTATAAGGCAGTTTTTAAAAAATCCCCTAAATTCCCTTTTTTCTACAAAATGACGTGAAATTCCTCTACCTGAGGGCCCCGGGCCCCTTCCCCTATAGTGCAGCTAGGGCCCTGCCATTATTTGCATATTGTTTTTTAATGTCAGTACAATCAGATATTTTCTTAAAAAAAAACTACATGACTGACTAGTTAATTTCCTTTTTTAAAATCAAAGTTTTTTAGAACAGTATTTTAATGTCTGGTATAAACTAACCATTGAGACTCTGCATATAAAATACATAACACGATATTTTTCTTTCAATTTGTCTAAATCCATGAACTTTAAAAAACATCAATTTCCAGCATTATATGTTAGCAAAGTCTCAATTATTTGTTGCGTTTATAATACGGCAAAGAATTTATCATAATTTTTATGTACCATCATTCAGTTGCAAAAAAAGTACAGCCATTTGGTAAGTAATGAGTTGAATCATGTTCGATGTGACATAGTATCAGACAGACAGATAATGAATTTATTTTGTTCAGTTTACTCCAGTTATTTATTTGATATTTATTTAATGTTTTTATTTGGCAGAGTGATCCACAGGTAACTGTATCGTTTTGTTTTTTCTTTGTTTTCAACGATACAGTTACCTGTATGGTGATCAAGATTGGTATTCCTACATTCACTCCCTTTTTCATTCAAATATTTTACATTCATTGCTTATAGCTGTGCTTTTTCTGGTAAAATATGTAATAACTATCATTCAAAAGATTCCTTCATGTAATTTTTGTTCTAAACGTTTTTTATCCTTCTGGACAATATGGTTTTACTTGACAAGACAGAGTGTCACATGTATGTGTTAATCATGGATATGATTTATGAGATCTGTTAACTATGCTTCACTTGCTAATACTCTTGTATCAGGAATGCTTACAAGTGGGGCATTCAATATAAACACTAAAATGTGTTTGAAAGACTAAAGTATATGACTTTTGTAATTCTTGATAAATTTTTTGTTCAGTAAAGATATTTTGTATGTTTTTTGCAGCTTACTCTCATAAACAGTTACCTTATTATTCTTGTTTAACTTTTTAAAACGTTTAGATTTTATGGGTGATCTATATCACATTTTATTAACTGTCAGTGCTGTTAAACCTTTAAAATTTTATACTAAATCAGGGGTTGACACTTACTTTTTTTGACACTAGCCCAACAGTAAAGACTAAAGAAGCATTCAATTTGTAAAGAATACAGCTACTGGTCCTTCCTGATTTCCCTGGTCCTTCAAGATTTTCACTGGTCCCAGGCTAGGGGACCAGTGTTACAGGTAGTGTCGATCCCTGTAAATGTGATAGTATCTTAATTTATTCCATTCAAAAGGTCTTTAAAAAGATGTATTACTTAACCAGTATTTCAGTTGTCATGCATGTATACCCGGTATGAAATGTTTTGCATTCAGGTTGAACCAGGAGACAGTAAAGATCGTGTTATAGTATTCTTCAAGATCCGTCCTGAAGTGATTACACCGGACAATGTACTTACCAACATTGTTGTGTCGTCCATGTTGGATTCACCTCTCAACACATTGTATCATGCTATGCAGAAGGTAAAATATCATCTTTAAGTTCAGTTAACATTTTTTTTTATGATATGGAAGGTTCGTTCTATGAGTGACTATTGTCTGGGTGGCTGAGCATAGCCTTTATTTGCCAGTCAGCTTTCTGCTAAAAAACAGCTGGCATGTATGAGTGCATCCACCCGGATTTGAACAGAGTCGACAGCTTAGGGGGCAAGCGTGATAACCACTGGCAAGGAGATGCCTCCATTTCTATGTGGCTTTGGATTGCTGTGTGCTACAGTATTTGCAATTAACGTTCTACATGTACAACTTGAAGATAAATAGATTCATACAATTACTGAAGATGACTAATTATACTGGAAGCAGTTTGCACACCTAAGTAAAAGGTCTTCTCCACATTGACAGTATGTGATCCATTACAGAGTTATCTGTTGATATTTGACTGCTAGTTCTTCATAATAACTTCATTGAGAGTTTAACAGCCGTTTAAAAGCTTGAAAGACAGAGCATGTGTAACTTGGTTTTCATTTTTCTTGTAATTCAACGGTAAAATTGTGGTTCTTGGTTGTGGGAAAAAGTTTAGGCTTATTCTTCTTAGCATATTTCAAATATTATATTGTGTGTATAATTATGGTATGTGTTGATCTTATAAAAAACTTATGTGTCATTGCAGGTTTATGCTCCATTGCTTTGTGAAGAAGGAAAATGGAGTTCCAATATTGATCCGAAACTTCAAAGTCTTCTTGGTGAGTTAGAAGCTGGACTTGGAAGTGCTTTAAGGAAGCAGGATCCTTCATTCCGAGGCAGAGATGGGGGAGAGGAAAATTTGGGAAGTAAGATTTGTTTTCACTTTTCGTTTCAAGTTTTAGCTCGACTTTTCCAGGAAAAAGTTGAGCTATTGTCAGGCGTCTGCGTGTGCGTTTGTTAAGTTTATTGTCAGAGTCATTTTCTTAAAGACTCTCAAAGGTATCCACTTGAAACTTAGTACTTATTCACCATGACAAGAGGAGTCGATACTGACAAGGCTGATAACCATGTAACCTATATTTATTGAGTTATCTGTCCTTGTTACTATCAAAATTGAGAAAGTCGAGCGTACTGCACTTGTAGGTGGTGATTTTGTAAAACAGGTTTTCCAACTGTATATTAGATTGATGAATCCACAAAGCTGTTGTACTGTGTGATCTTTTGTCTTATCTGTTGATTGAATGTTATGTTGAGGTCATTAAGGTTTACACAAGGTCTGCACATGTGCAGGTCTTGAAAAGTACTTGATTTTTCAAAAAAAAAATCATTTTTGGTATTCGACTGTATTTTGTTTATTGCTGGTAGAAAAGGGACAGCAATAACAAAACCGATACAACTGACATAAGGTTGACCATAAAATCAACATGCCACTATAATATTGACTTTAAGTGATTTGTAATAGTAACAGCTAAAAATGACCACATTGACGTTGAGCATTGGGCTATACAAGCTCTATAAGTACTGCATTGATTTTAAAACACTTGCTGCATACTTTTTGCAATGGAATATACAATGCTTTGTTTGCAGGTGGTCTTGAACACATGCATGATTTTACATTAACATGGTTCATGTTGTTGTGCCTCGTAGCTCAGTGGTTAGTGCACTTCTAATCTGGCAGCCCGGGTTCAGATCTGGTTTGAGGACCATACATATGCCTGCCACATTTCAGTAAAAAAAAGCAAATTAAGGCTATGCTCGGCATTTTTGTACATTAAATGATTTTATTTCAGGTATCCTAAGTCCTGTAGATGAGTTTGAATACTGGGCAGATAATGCACGTGTTGGTAGAGGAGAGGATAAAGAACGGGCCGAACATTTCGTTGATCTGTTCAAACCTATCTCGAAAGATTACGGAGGTCTTGATGCCATGTCTCTACAAGATGCTATGGAAATTGTAGATATAACACAAGATACATTAGATGATGTATGGAAACAGACTGAGTTTGATTCGTATCCAGAAAAACGAATGAGGCATCTGATGGATTGTATTGGTAAGCAGATCGTTGCTCGGCTTATTTTTCTCCAACTATCGACTGACGTATCAAATTTTTGCCGGATGTCTGTCTGGATGTATGTTACAATGTGTCTGCACTTGCTCTCCTTAACAATTGTTAGGATTTCAATGAAACTTCACAAAAATAGTTTGTACCAAGCCTAAATGTGCATGAGGTCCTTAATTTATACCGGATGATTATCAAATGTACTGCAACAATCCTATTGGCTTATAAGTTATATGAAGATCAGATTACTACAGTAATGCTAGAAGTATAGCCTTTTAACGGTTTGTTGGAGAGTGTCAAGAACCCTGTTATTTTTGGTTCAAGTTACAGTAGATGATAAGATAAATAATTTATAGATTCATTTATTTTTATACTATTTGTAAATATGTTTATAATGTATGGCATAAATGTAAATGTATTTATAAATAAATAAAATTGAAAGGACAAAAAAAAGATAAATACTGACGCGGCCATCATGGAATCCCTTAAACCTCTATATTATTTTCATGATAATTTGTACCCTGAAGAAGACTTGAACTATAGTCGAAACGTCGGAAACTACTGGAGTTTGTTACGTATTCTTATATACTTCATATTTTTTTCAATCATTCTCAGAATAATGATTTGCCTCTATGTATTGACAGCTGGTTCCCTGGGGAGATACGTACAGAAGAAGTTATCAGAGGAGAACTTGTGGTCTGGACAGTTTGGAGCTATCAAAGAAGCTTTGAGGACCGGACAGTTGATCTGTGAACGATGGATTGCTTCGTGTGAGACATTAACCACACAGTTCTGGAAGAGATACAACCTGCATCCATGGAAAGGGGAGAAGTGCTCACCAGTCGGTCTGAAAAAATTGGCTGAAAGATTAGAGGAGGTATGATTTGTTTAATTTTAAGTTATTGTTCATTATGCTTTCGAGATCCATTGTGTCTCTTTTTGTGGGATGTTTTAAAAATATGAAACCTATTGTCTTAAACTCCTCTAAATTATTACTTGTTGTCCCATGTTGTGTGCTTTGTGTATTACTTGATCCTTTTCTATTCCTTTTTTGGTGGATACTTTTAATTGGAAGTTAAAATATGCTTGGAGAAAAAGGCTTTCACCATTGGCAAATAGCATAAATCTCAATCCATCAACACTTCACTCTAACTTGTCTGACTTAAAAAATGTCTTTCTGATGAAAAGTTGAAAAATAACCCAAAAGAGGGTACTTAATGATTTTATAAAGTTTTAAAATATGAAAAAATACAAGTGTATTAAAACTTAATCCACAACTGTTTGGACTAACCACTTGGGGATGATTTTAACCGTTGTAAACACAATTTTTTTCAGATTCTTGATTTGCGCATTGTTCACGACCAACAACTTAGATTGATGACGTCTCAAGAACAAAAAGAACTGAGGGTTGATGATGCGTTTACACCATTTATGGGTCTGAATCCCCTTCAGTACAACCCCTATACAGCCCCTTTATGGGCTGCGGCTGTCAGTCAGTATGAGAGAATTATGGCCCCTGCTGAACAAAAAACTGTAGCAAAACTTAGAAGTCAGTTCCGCCAACTTGAGGGCAATCCACAACAGGTCAGTAATACCTATAAACTGGATTCTTGGAACGCTGCTTATTGTTCAGAATTAACTTTTGTCAAACTAACACTTAGCTCTGCTATCTTTTCGTCTATTGGGTAATAAAACATTTCTGTCATTGTTTTGAAATTTGACTGTTACATACCCCATAACTGTTATTAAGCAGAGAATACAGTAGAACTTCAATGTCTCAAACTATGACCTGCTTCTCCAGTCCCAGCATCATGATGATCATTCTGTGATACAGTTGATGCCAAAAAACCAAATAGAACTATTTTGATCCAAAGGCAGTTTGAGTCATCAAAAGTTCAACTAGATGTGATTATAAATTATTTTTGAACTGAGATCTTTTCCTCAAAACGTCATGACAAAATAAGTTTGATTATTCCTAAAAAAGTACTTTCTAACACCACATAATTATAGATACGATCATCTTAGCAATTCATGTATACTGTAAAATCATTTAATTTCCATGTGAAGAAATTTCGTGGTTTTGGTAAAAAAGACCATTTCAATGGGGCCTTCATTTGTGGATTTTGCATTTTCAGGTTATAAATACTAGGGCAAAAATTAGTGTTTGATGGGGTTTGATTTCGTTGTTAAAGGTGAACCACAAAATCCACAAAATTTAATCCCTCACGCAAAATTTTTGATTTAGCAGTCGTTTAAATTTGTTGTTTTTGTTAAATTTGTTTTGATTTCAGCTACTGAGAGAGTTTCAGAGGTACAAATCTCTGATCAAGCGACCAGGTATCAGCAAAGAAATGGTTGCTGAAAGGTATTACTTTTGAGTCAAACTTTTCATGATATTTTCATAGTGATTAAATAAATTTAATTGATTAAACAACTGTATTTAGGGAGCCTGCTCTGTTGGGCAAGCCCAGTCTTCCGTATAACACTGGTTAATAATTTTTGAAAGTTTGGATGAATTGATTTCTTTCAGACACATAACATGGACTAGTAAATCACTTGCGAGGGTTTTCAGTTCCACAGCTGAAGTTACGGCCCTTATTAATACTGTTAATAAGATAAGATATTAGTTATTTTCCAATTTTGGCCAACATAGGGGTAAACAATTTTGAAATATACATGGCCTAAGGTTCGAAATATGTATTAAATATGTATAAAACTATATAATCATAATATTTCAGGGAGACATTGTTAGGTCAGTTAACAGTACATCAGAAAAGTGTACAGCAGAGTTTTAATGATGCTACTAGTGGTAAAGTACCTAAAGGGAAGAATTTACCGGAATTTGTTAACACTATAGTGTTTGTGAGACAACTTGAAGCTAAGGTAAGAGCCTATGGTTTCGATTACGTTTTTTTGCTGTGTTTATGTTCAATTTTGTTGAACATTCCAAATTTTAACTGTCAAACCTTTATTAATTTTGCTCTACAAATAAAGAGTATTAACTTTAAAACTCTTTGTATGTTTAACACAGTGGTCTGTGAAGATATTATCAAATTAGATTACCACATATAACTAAGCATCATCGCCTAGCTTCTGTTCATATTTAGGTACCTGCCTAGATGAAAGTACCCCCACCCCTGCATATTTCAGTGATTTCCCAGTTTCTTTTGATTCCATGTTTTATATAGAGGATATTTATTTATTTTGGTGTAAGATCGAATTTTATTTCACTAAATGATCACAGAAATCCATATTTTCACTAGTGGCATTGAAATTAGAATGTCGCGACGTGACAATTATGACGTCATAATGACGTAACTTGTATTTTCTTGAATGGGGCTGTTGATGTTGCTTTTCTTTTTCTGCACGATACTGAAACCAGGCCCAAAACAGTGAAAATAACAAAATGATAATTCCAGTGTTATTTGTAACAGTTACTGTTATTTTCACTGAAAATCAAAGTAAACCTATTGAAAGCAAATAATAAATGTGGAGTCTCTCATTCTTTTATATGTGACATGAGCTAAGTCTCGCTCTGCAGAAAAGGAAACATCAGTTTTCATGCCATGATTCTTACAGCTGTGTATCAGATGCCATTATGTATTTCAGATTGAAGAAAATATTAAGACTGCTGAGAGTTTGTTGAGTGACCTGAGTGGATTTCAACGTTTTAGAAAAGAAGCGACAGAATTCCGTGATGAGATGGCTAGTTGGAGACAGGAGGCTTTTGATGAATGGACTCGTGACATACAATCACTCATTGACGATACCAAAAAACCACTGAGGTAAACTTAAATAAATCATCACGTGTGAAAGTGTGCTTGCCCCAATCTATTGAAGCATTTAATTGTCAAGTAGAAATCTCAACTTTAATTGAGATTTTACTCATGTCAGGAGGTGAAAATTAGATAAATATGAAGTTCAAGCTCATGAAATGTTTCTGTAATAACTGTATAGAATCAGAATTGTGGGTCCAGCCTCCCAAAGAGATTAAATCAAAAGCCATTTAAATTTTTTATGAGACTAAGCTCAGATAAGATGCTTTCAAATTGAAAAATAAGAAAAGGGTTGCAATTTTTCGGACATGTTCTCTGAATAAATTGTCCTATTGTTGGATGTATTGTTAACTTATGTTTATCCATAAACAACCATCTATTAATATTGCATATAACTGGCCTGGTCATTTTCAGGCGTGTGTCTGATTTCAGGTTTTTGAATTCTGAAATTTTCTTCTTGGCTTATGTTGAAAAGTGGAATTTCAGGCTTTAGAACTATTGGTCAATACCAGGCCTGATGTAACAAGGTTTCATGGTTTATTTGATGCTTTATTGATTGTTATAGTTTGGAGACTAATGGACGACTGATGGAACTGGACACAAAGAGTGGTGAGTTACGTGTGAACTATGGTGATCGTCTCGTGACCTTGATGAGAGAGGTTAGACAGCTCACGGGTCTCGGGTTCGCAGTGCCTGCAAAGATACAGCATGTTGCTGCCACTGCACAGAAATTCTACAGGCATGGATGTATCTTGAAACAGGTATGTATTAATACAGCATTTGAAACTATACAGTCCAGCCTTTCCAGAGCAGCCATCTGTAGAGAAGCAACCTCTCTATAACAACATCTTCAGAATTTCCCTCAGCTGCTATTTACTCAAAATATAACCTCTGTATAGCAACAACCTCTATACAGTCACCAGTATTTGCAGCTCGGAAAAAAAGTTCAAGTTAAGTTACCAATTTTCTAGGGCTCTTTTCAGCTGTTAGGACGCTCAAGCACCCTTTGACATTTTAACTCCCCTGGTCATTGGGCTACATATGGAAACCTACACTCATGTCTCCCTGGGGAGACTATTTCTCTCCTGTGGTGTGGCAGCCAACATCGATCTGTGGCGCCCAGGAATAGACACTGCCCTCACAGGTACCATTTTACACCATGGTGGAGTGGAGCTGTGGGTCTTGCTCAGAGATTTTGACCAGTGGTCCAGAGGGGGATCGAACCCGGGACCTCTCGATCCCAAAGCCCGCGCCCTACCTCTAGGCCACTGCTCCCCACCGCTCCTCAAAGGGTCTTACACTACAGCAGTTGTACTGTACTTTCAACTTGTACAAACAATCTAAATTGAATAGTTTTCCTTAATATGCTGTACATAATTACTGTCAAAGTTCCCAGAAAAGTGTTTGTTACTAGTACCCAATGTAGCTATTTATAAGGTTTTGTCTTGTAGAATGACATGTAAGGGTCAACATGTTTCGTGAATAGTATAGAATTTTCTTGAATTCTTAGAACAATGTTGTTGTGTTTCCATTAATTCCTATCTTTCATCCTGTGCCTGGCTTGACACATGTTCTATGATGTTTGATCACTTTCTGGTAAAATACCTAAACCTTAAAAACGTAATAACTTATATCTTGCTTTGTTTGACCTAGGTGGCACATTTCTACAACACTATAGATCAACAGATGATACCCAGTCAGAAGACTATGATGTTGGATGCTGCTATACAGTTTGAAAAACTCGCTAAGAATCCTAAAACTGGTATGTCATATTGTCAATGTTAACTTAAAAACTTAAAAATTGCTTATTGTGCCATCCATAATTGTTTTTCTACAAATTTGTTGTGTAACAAAAATAATTGTGTAAAATAAATGATTTAATTGGTCCTTTTGACATATTCCTGTTGAATTTCTATTTCAATTACAGTCTGACTTAGTGTTAGAGACCACAGTTATGTGAATAAAGAACAGGTTTAATTATATAATCAATTGTATAACTTCAAACAAACATTCACCAAAACAAAGATCACAGGAACACAACAATCTTCTTTCCATTCTTTTCATTCCATTATTAGGCGAATTGACTTTAAAAATAAGTTACCAGTTTTCTAGGGCTCTTTTCAGCTGTTAAGCTGCTCAAGCACCCTTTGACATTTTAACTGTTTCTATGTTTTGAAAAAGTCATGACTTGCATTCCATCTTATACAGCCATTTACATCTTCAGTTTGGATGTGGTGATGAACTGCTCTGTCTTCTGAAGGCTTCTGGCATATCTGCACTGCTTGGTCTGTGAAGATGAGGCTATGAGTAAAACAGGCAAACATTCTGTCATTCTTCTTCCAAATTGGGGCAGATTTGCAATGTCACAACAATATGTTGTGTAAATTTATTTATTAAATCATATAATATATTGGTCACTATTTGAAGGAACAAAAGTGAAAGGTGAAGATGTTTTGGTGACCTGGGATAATCCTGAGGAGTTGGAGATCTATATCAGGAAGTTACAGAGTTCTGCTGAACGTCTGACTACCATGAACCGAAAACTGAGGAAATCTCACTTTGATATCTCAGAGAAGGTACTTAGCTGTTATCATTTAATATAAAAATCACAATGATTGATGTATCCTTAGCCTTTTTGATTAAATTGTGAAATTGTACATTAGAATTAAGAATACTGTAAAATTAATTTTCATGGGAGATTAAATTTCGTGAATTTCGTGTTTCACCTTAACCAAGAAATTTAATCCCGTCTAATATTTGATTTGACCCTTGTATTTATTACCTGAAATGCAAAATCCTCAAATTTAAGTCCCATCGAAGTGGTCGTTTTTACATAAAGCAGGAAATTTGGTCCCATCGACATTAAATGATTTTGGTTAAAATGGGGAACTAGCTGTGAAGAGGTACACCTCAGTTTTGGGGAAAACTGCATGACTTTAAAGATTTTTCCTTGTGGAGGGGCCTTGTTACAGCCCTTACGGGTACTGTATAAGGAAAAATCTCTGAATGGTCAACACTGACCGTTAAAGTGAGTTTTATGGTGTCTGATTATTCGATTGATTGTTACAGGTACAAACATTGATGGGTGTAGATCTGTTGAGACAAGACAAGAAATGGAAGGAGTCACTGGCTGATATCAGATACACAATGACTGAAATCACTGCCAAGGTAAACAACATATTCTTGGCTTACAAGCTAAAACCTTAAGTATTTGAAATATATTTCCTTGTAAAATTGGAAAGTAATGACTGATAGTTTGGAGTATCAATTTCTTCTGTTTAAGGGGTATAATATATCAGGGCACATACGTCAATTCAGAATGATCTGTAGTAACTGTAGCAGTTCTGAAAAATTTTTTTTGACTTGATTAGTATTTATTTCATTTTCTTTTTCAGCAAAACATCCCACCTGAGCACATGGCACCATGGAAATCGCACTGGGATCGACAGCTGTACAAAGCTTTAGAGTTCCAATACAAGATGGGTCTGGAATCTCTGAACGAGAACTTACCCGAGATCCGCATTGATCTTACTTACAGGTAAAATAAATAAATCTTACTTTCTTACACATATCTTCTACAGGGTGGCCTGTCTCTGGAATCTTTGTATGTTTGTGTATACTCATGTTTGTAATTGTTGTTTTGTTTGATGACCCCATGGGAGATAAGCCTTTGGCTTATTGGGCGTTTAATCGTAAAATAAAGTTATTATTATTATTATTAAAACAGTGAAAACTGGGAAAATGTCTATAAATAAAATCCCCTGCAGTGAAAATATCAGGGATCTTTAAAATTGGGAATTTCATTCTCCATATTCTGTAGCTACCCTGTAATCTTCGTTTGATAATATTTAATCAAATTAACTTGGTCCTCATATTTTATCATAATTAAATTTCAGCCATTATTTAATATAGTACAGTAAAACCTCTCCTGAGCGACCCTCTGTCAAGCAACACTCTCTTTGTAACAACACCTTGAAGACTTCAACATTTACAAATTTTGAAAGCCTATATTTACCATAAATTTAATCAGTTTAGAGCAACAACCCCGAAATAATGCGTTGTAAATATATTTTTCATGCTGTTAAGTTAGTTTGTTATATATGATGCTAAAATCTTCAACCCAGATTTATTGAGGGTGATACGGTCAGTGCTAAGAGACGGTAAGCATTCTTGGTTCTGAATGTTCCAGTTTGTTACCATTACTTAGGGTATGTTTGTTTCTTAAAGTGTTACAGTTTTGTGCAATATTGCTATGTTTTCATTTGTGAGTTATTGACATTTTTCAGAGAACAAATTGCTGTTTAAGGTGGCTCATTTGTAGTTAATAAATTGTTTACAAGTTGTTAAATTGTGTTAAATTGTGTTAAATTAATTAAAAAATTTCTGCATTTCAAGTGATCACAGGTGAATTTGTTGTTTAAACCCTGTTTTGAATTATTGCACTGTGCTCTTAGGGAGAATTAAAAGCACATTATGCAATTTATAAACTGCATTGACTAGAGTGAAATGACATTTCAACTGTAAAGAGAGAAAGTAGAATTTTTTATTTGGTTTGATAAATTCTTACTCAATGTCAGTCGTGGAACTAAGGCAGTCTGAATACTCTGCTGGTACAGAAGAAAAAATTGTGCACATTTATTGGTCTTAGACTATCATGTTTTGATATGTAGGTTGTTAACATTGCAATATTGTAGGGATCATGAATTTTTGGACTTGAATTTCGAAACGAAAGCAGTATGAAAAGATTATTTTTGTCAACAAAACCTGTGTGAACTCCGCAAAGATTTGTTACCAATGAGTTATTACATATTTCACAGTAGCATTGATATTCTATGTTTTCAGGCAAAGACATCTACAGTTTATGCCAGCCTTTGAGGAGGTGAAGGCCAAATATTTCCGTGAGCTGAAGAAGTTTATTGCCATACCGAATGTATTCCGTGGTGTTGGTGATGGTACGGAGACTCTGATATTCCCAGCAATCATTGATAGAAATGCAGAAGGTTTCATTGGATGTTATGAGAAAGGGGAAGCCCTCTTCAGTAGACTGGCGACTGTTCTTACACAGTTCAAGGTGACAGTTCTGTACCTAATTATGCCCCAGTCCTCGGGCGGTGGATCTATGTGTCTGTCACTGTTGGTATACCGAACACTGTCTGAACGATAACTTGAGAAAGCTTGATGTTTATGTCCTCGTAGATAAACAGTAGGCATACTGTTGTTTTTAGGTCAGTATGTCAAAGGTGGGGCTGCTATGATCGCGTTACCTTTAACAATGACCAAAGTTTTTTTGCTCAATAACTCAAGAACGGTTGCACCTAGGATATTAAAAGTACCGGTAGATTGGGCATCATCAAAGCTTACTGCTTATGATTTTGAGCTCAGCAAGCCAAGTTTTCCATGACTTTTACTGACTATTGGGCTACCACCAAGGCATATCCTGGTATATGTTTAACAAATAATCACTTGGTTTGTCAAGTTACTTAGTAAATGACGCTTTTTAAGTTATTTAGTGCTTTATTTCTGGACATACTTGTTTCCATCTAATAGTATCTATCATTCTTGCATATATTTTGACAGGAATGGGTTGTCCTTGGATCTGTAGATTTGGACGAATTCATTGAAGAGAACTTGAAGGACTTATCTGACTATGAGAGAAATTTTAAGGCCCTCAAAACAAGAGGCAAGAATGCAGAAAAACTACCTAAGTATGTTGTTAGATTTTCCATATTGTTTTATGTTTCATGTTTTGTGTTTGAATTTCGTCTATGCTTTATGGATGGCATTTTATATCCTATAGTGCTATTACTGTAACATCATTAATTTTTGTGGGGGATTAATTTTTGTGGATTTCGTGGTTCCCATTCAACCACAAAATCAAATCCCATCGAACAAGAATTTTGACACTTGTATTAATTACCTGAAATGCAAAATCCTCAAATTAGGTCCCATGGAAATGGTCTTTTATCAAAACCACGAAATTTTGTCCCATCGAAATTAATGTTTTTACAGTAATAGCATTATAGGATATAAAACAGCTAGAACCTAGTTGCACAGAATTTTTTGCACTCAATGTTGTTTTCCCAGGTTTTAGTTTCAATTGGTTCTACTTTAAGAATGGTGAACTTGTTTAATTTTGGATTTATACTTGCATATCTATGTCCTTCTATTCTGCTAGGAGGCTGTTTTCAGTATGTAGCACCAGATCTATGTTTCCTTCCATTTTGAGAATTATGTAAAATTGACCAGTCTATATCTTCCCAATAATAATTTTGTGGGTGGGGGAAGAAGAGGCCTGGGGTGGGGGAAGAATAGGACTGGCGGGGGATAAAACTGACTTGGCCTCTTCTTCCCCTGGGGGATAAAACTGACTGGGGGAAGACGGGGCCTGTTACACCGGTTCTATTTTTCAACAAATAAAACATGACCGAAAAGCCATGTTTATAATTTGTTATATTATACCGAATAGAAGTATATTGAGATTATGTCAGGAGAGTGCTCTGCCCTTGGGCAATATTGAAATAAATAGGGAATATGCTAATGTAATATTGGAATTGATTGACTGGTTCTATCTTGGAATTGATTGACTGGTTTCAGTGAGATAAAGGTAGACTGTATCACAGTGAATACTCTTCCTGTGAAGTCAGTGATAGATGATCATATACAGAAACTGTTTGATGCGCTGATGAACTCACTGAGGAAGTCTATTACTAAAGACTCTACAGACATTGAGACCTTCCTGGGTACATCCATGGAAACCCTGGCTAAACGTCCACAGACAACTGATGAAATTGGAGAAGCTAACGCCAAGCATTCCGAATTTCTCAGGTCAAAGAAAGAAGTATGTATACACTATTCTTTTGCATTATTTATAACAAAGAAAAGTTATCAAAGAGGTTAATAAATAAACTCTTGGTCAGTAACGTAAAGGCTATCCTTATTCTCCAATTAGATAAAATCAGTATTGAATATCATCCCTGGATAACACAGTGTCAAGATGATGTGTCAGGGTCGTTTCCTTTAACTGAAATACTGTCATGGTTTCTTCATGCGTCTCTTCTGTTGTTACTACTTTAAAATCATTTTATTTCGATTGGCCAAATTTTCGTGGTTTTGAATAGAAGACCATTTAGATGGGACGTTAATTCGCTGATTTTGCATTTCATGTAATAAATACAATGTCAATTTTTATGGGATTTAATTTCGTGGTTGAGGTGAACCGCGAGATTAAATCCCCCAAGAAATTTAAGAACTTTACAGTATGTATGACTGAAGTTTGAAGTCAGTTACACGAATAAATGCCCCTGTATTTTTAAATTAATGTAGCATCTTTCGTCGTTATTTCAGATCAAGCCATTGTTTGAGAAAGCTGAAGCTAAGAACAAACTTCTACGATCTGTGGCTGGTGGTGGTGTGGATTCAATGAATCATCTCCTTGCTAGATGGGATAAGTTTGAAATCATGATGGAAAGTCATCAACTTATGGTCAAAGAACAGGTAGGCGAAATTTACCTCTTGTTTATACGGGTATTTAAATGACAAAAAATTAGCAGAAGTTTGCTTGCTCTTTATTCATTTTGTACAGTAACAAGTTCTCTATAAAAACATGTCTTAAGTTCTTAATTCATGTTTTTATTAACTACCTATAACAACAGCCAATATATGCAGCTCCAAAGGGTGCAGCTCTGCGTAGGTTATATTTTAATTGATATGTAAAACAACTATTCCAGTATTTTTAATCTTGTTTGAAACTTCAGCATTTAACATTTTGACCTTTCACTTCTGTATTTAACATTTCGACATTTCACTTCAGTATTTAACATTTTGACCTTTCACTTTAATATTTAGAATTATGACCTTTCACTTCAATATTTATAAGTTTAACCTTTGACCAATATTCTGATATGATTATGTATTACACAGGTTGAGGTAATGAAGGGAAATGTTGACTCTCGTGTGAAGGCATTCCAGCAGGACTTAGACAAGTTTGCTGCCAGATGGCATCAGTTGAAACCAGGAGACGATGCTTTGGAAGGAGACAAGGAGCGCGCACAACAGGCCGTACAGCTTATCAAAGAGAAACGACTCGAGTTCCAGGAAATGGATGAAAACAGAAAGAAACTTGTGTATGTTTTCTGTACTTATATGTGTACTGTATTATTGAATTGTGGAGTATTTTGTTTCTGTCTATTTACACACACACCATTACTGCTATAAATACTACTATAATTGTTGATTTGGGTAAGTAACCTTTGCTGTAATTATGTAAAGAGTGTATAAGGACACTTTATAATTGTACCAATTTGGCCGCCGCCAAGTAGTTTCAAATTCTCAATTCACAGAATTGGGAAGAAGGATCATACATGTCCAAGTTATTTATATTTTTGTAAATTGTCAATTGTCAATGCCAGTCCTAATTTCTGGAATTTGCATATGTTTAAAGGAATGATTTGGAGCACTTTGAGATGACTATACCTAACTTTGAGGTAGCTGATGAACTCAACAAGGATCTGTCAGAGTATGAAGCTATGTGGTTCCTATTGGAGGAGTTCAACAGTGGACTCAATGAACTAGCCAAGGAGGACTGGATCTCATTCAGGTAAAATTGTCAGATACAAGTTTGCTAACATGAGAGTAGTGGATGAGCAAACTTATAAAACTTTTTTGGAATAATTGAAAATCCTCATTTTGTCAACGACATAATCAATCAACCTTTGTTTGAGTGATAATGGTTTAGTTTATATATCTTTCATATTATATCATGTATCTGTTACCTCATTTGAGCTCTGGTCATGATTATTTTTATCAGCCTGGGATATTTTTGGCAGTTATCTTTTTACTGGTTCTAAGTTGAGCAAAGCTTTTGCGCTATAATTTTATGCTTTTCTTATAACTATGCATATCACCACAATTTGAACCTCTGATGCTAACATAACTGTACCAAGCAGCATATGGTTGTATTTGTCGCATTAAGTGGTATTTCTTGTTTTACTATTGTTTAAACCTGATCTCATGTAGGAGTAAGACGTACATGTTTGAAGAGTTCCTCAGTACTTGGTATGAGAAGTTAAAGGAGAGGGAAGCTACCACCATGACTGTACGGCTACATAAGGATATTGAGATGTACAAGGTAACCCAGTTATATTTCATCTAGTTTCTTGCCTGCAGTGTTTTCTATTATTTCTGTTGTACCCATTAGGTATACTCTCATATAAAAGGACCTTTATTACTGTAGAATACATTAAAAAATATATTGAGCTTGATTTGGGATATAATTTATCTGCTTATTTAATAATTTTCCCAAATAGTGTAAATTTATAATTTTTACTTACTTATTTGTGTACTTTAAATCATATAGACTGATTTTTACTGGCATTAAAAAGTTCTCTTATAGGTTATAGCCTTTCTTTGTTGAACTTTTTTCTATTGCCTGTCTGACTATTTATGGTGAATATTTTTATAGGATATTTATGGTGAAAATGTACTTATGATTGGTTACATGTTAAATACATTATCTATTGATATTACAGAATGTTTTGCCCGTGTTGAAGTGGGTTCGTGGTGAACCATTGTCACAGGATCATTGGATGGAACTGTTCCGTTTGTTGAAGATGCCACGTAGTACAACGTTGGAGAAGCTCACATTTGGTCAAGTACTTAAAGCCAGCGACCACATCATTGCTAATGCTGATGTATTGAAGGTAAGTAGAAATAAATAATACCCATATCAATATACCAAAGTACTTCAAAACCCCAGGGTCATTCCTAAACATTGTCTTATTGTGGCATGCAAGTGTACTAAATGTTTAATTAAATGCATTTGGAAATGTAAGTATGAACATTATTTAAATATAAAATCTGTTATAAAAAGCTTCTTACATACATTAAATATAGTGAAACTAATAGATTATATTTTCATGTCCCCCATGGTTTGTTTGTAGACAAAGTTTCCATTCATAACTCAAAATACTTGACTTTAGAAACCTTAAACTTTACATGGAGGTTGATTAGCAGCAGTTGACGACCCTAACTGATGTTTAGCTTAATTAGTCATAAACTGCTATGACCTTTTACATGAATGAACAAATCAAATGGTAACTCAAGATCCTAGGGGCTATAGGATCGTCAAAGTTACGGAGGTGGGTCACAATTAGTAGTTTTCTGTAATTGATTTCTATGTCATTAAGATAAGGGTTGCTTTTAACTTTTCTGACTATTCGGCTGCTATTGGTCATACATGTTTCACAAACATCTATTGAGGTTGAATTAGTTGTCATGAGTATTAGAATTTAATTTGCTATCATTATTTCCTTTAGTGTTTTAGGTATTCATTTTGATATATTTATGTGTTTGCATATTCTAGGAATTGAATTCACGAGCTCAAGGAGAAGTGACAATCAGAGAGGCTATACGTGAGTTAGATCTATGGGGAGCTGGTGCTCAGTTCAGTCTGACAGAATACGAGGATAGTAACAAGAATGTTATACATCTCATCAAAGACTGGAAGGATCTTGTCAACCAGGTAAACACCTGTCTGGTTTTAAATTTCAATTTTTTCGACTGATTTGATAATTTCTGTGTGCCTCTGTAGCTCAGTGGTTAGTGCTCTTGGCGTCTAATCAGGCGACCCGGTGTAACGGTTTCAATTCTAGATAATGACACTTGTGAACATGCCTGCCATATTTCAGCAGAAAGCTGACTGGTGAATAAAGGCATTGCCTTGCCTGCTCGGCATTGAATGCTGAAAAACGTTGTTTTCAATTAAAAGTACCTGTGTATTAATGCAAAGTATGATGTCTTTTGATAATTTTGGAGAAAAAACCTTTAAATATAAACGTAAAAAACATAAAATATTGAACAATATTTGCTACAGTTTGTTCTAGGAAAATAGGTCTGGGGGACAAGAATGACTTTAAAAAGTCACCTCCTTGCACGTTTTTATTCTTCCGAAAACTTTATTACACACTTTTGATAACCCCACTTACAGATTTTTTCATTCTGTTTTTATTTTTACGTCCAAGCCCTTTTCCTTTTACTACCTTAAATCCTTTAAATTTTGAGTTTTTAAGGTTGATGTTAATTGCTGAAATATTGACTATTACAGGTTGGTGATCACCAGAGTTTGCTACAGTCCCTGAAGGACTCACCATACTACAAGAGTTTCGAGGATAAAGCCTCGGTATGGGAACAGAGATTGGCGGATCTGGACGAGTACCTACACAACCTGAACCAGATCCAGCGTAAGTGGGTCTACCTGGAGCCCATATTTGGTCGTGGAGCTTTACCCAAGGAGCAAGGTCGATTTAAGAGAGTGGATGATGACTACAGGTAATAAAAGCACAATGTTTCGCCTCGTCAAGTTTGTTTTTATTTCAGTCTTCAAAGAATGCTACAAAGAAAAAAGAGTATGTCAAATATTTCTGCATGCTAAATATCAGAAATTCAAAATTGGATTTGCTAACTATTTAGCATGCAGCAATTTCCATTTTATTACACAGTAGATAGGACACTTTGATAGAATTAATACATTCTATTCAGTGTGGGAAAAGGCCTGTGGCTTACAACATTTCTCTTTCCTGTGATATTCAAACTGGACACATGTTTCCTGCAATACTATTCAGTGCTCCTGTCTAATTGTTAGGGGATTGTGATGTTCCTCAAGGATTCAACACACACTGATATTTGATCTCCAAATTATTATTTCAATTAGGTCCTGTTTTGTAGATAAAGTGATATAAGTACCTGTTTTGTAGATAAAGTGATATAAGTACCAAGCCTAGTTATGCACATTATCAGGAATGTTAGGACAGATGAATATTTTCATAGTTATTATGGCTCTTTCTGGAAGACACACTTTTGTGTAAAAACCCTTTCTAGTCTATTTTTGTATTGCATTCTAGTTTTGTGTTTGTCCCATTATATAACATATTTACTGATAATTCAGGGCCATCATGAAGGATGTAAGAAGAGATAACAGAGTTCTCTCCCTTGTCAACAAGGCTGGTCTCAGGAATCAACTCACAACCATGCTAGATCAGCTACAGAGATGTCAGAAATCTCTCAATGAATTCTTGGAGGTTTGTTTCCATTTGATTTTGCTTAAAACCTTAACATCAAGTTTCTTGCATCTAGGTTCACATATTGACTAATCAATGATTAATATTTTAAAGCACACACATTGACTCCAGCAATGGGCTGTTAAAAACTGCTGTATCTTGAAAATGTAGATGATAACTGTGTTATTAACATCTTCCATAATGTAATATACTGTAGTCAGTATACAGAATATCTATACAAGAGTCATACTATATGATGTCATGCGACATCTCTGAACACAATCTTTTTTAAAGCAATGCTACTTAACGACTTCTGTATCTGACTATTTGAATTTGATTGAATTGGGTGAGATATATATGATATGTTCCAGTCAAAGTACAAAGTTCTTGTCTATGATACTGGTATATGATACACCTTGCATAAATTATGTTTTATCAAAGCACAACATTATTCTATGAATTATGCCTAAATTTAGAGGCTTACACTAACTATTTTTTACAGTAAAGAAGCATTAAATTTGTAAAGAAAACAGTAACTGGACTTTCATGATTTTCACAAGTCCTTCAAGATTTTCAGTGGCCTTGGGACAGGGTACCAGTGTTTGTGTCGAACCCTAAACTTTTTTAATTCTTTATAATGCTTTGACAACTGTTTGTATTGTATTCTGTAGGAGAAGAGATCCCTGTTCCCCAGATTTTACTTCATTGGTGACGATGATTTGTTGGAGATCCTCGGACAGTCTACAAACCCGAATGTTATCCAGACACATCTGAAGAAGTTGTTTGCTGGTATACACAGTGTGAACTTTGATGAGAACTCGGCCCATATTATGGCCATGAAGTCCCTGCAAGGTGAAGTGGTTCCATTGAAACGCAAGATCAAGATTGTTCCAGAAGTAGAGGTAAGTTCTTCTAGCAAGATTAATAGGTGGCATATAGTGATAGTCATGTTGGTTCATCCCAAAATGTTAACCAAAACTTTCAAGTTGTTGAAATATTTTTTAAGTCCATGAAAGTATGTACTTTCAAACTTGGCATACTTTAAGGAGGTATGTGCGTCTTTTAATTAATAACTTACATTGGCCCAAAGCCATGTACCAGTATCCAAAATATCAGTTGAACAATGACCCCCAGTTGACTTAGTTATTTTCAACTGGAATAAAAACTTCGAATGTAGTCTTGTTACATTTATAAGTACATAAATAGTGTCAACATTTTTTGCCTATTATGCAGTAGAGCTTGAATGCTTAAACTATTTCTGGTGAATTTAAGTATTCTCTCTACTTTCAGTCGTGGTTGGGTCAACTGTCAGAAGAAATGAAGAACACACTGAAGGAACTATTACTGGAATGTTTGAAAGATGCCAAACAAAGCAAGGGTGGACTAGATCCTAACAAATATCCATCACAGGTACAATGATAGTCTAGATAGTTGTAGAATGAGAATGTAGTTTATGTGCATCCCCAAACATCAGTGGTTAGTGAATAATCATGTTTTCAGACATTGATTCTGGTGTCTCACTCTGAAAAAAACATGGTAGTAAATTTCATGTTGTAGAAGAATTAGAAATAAGAGTACCGAGTCATTAAAATAATGTTTAAATATCTAGTTAGGGCCCTGCAAATTTTTTGCAGGTGCCCTATAGTAATCACCCTGTCCGTCTGTCTGTCTGTCTGTCTGTCTGTCTGTCTGTCTGTCTGTCTGTCTGTCTGTCTGTCTGTCTGTCTGTCTGTCTGTCTGTCTGTCTGTCTGTCTGTCTGTCTGTCTGTCTGTCTGTCTGTCTGTCTGTCTGTCTGTCTGTCTGTCTGTCTGTCTGTCTGTCTGTCTGTCTGTCTGTCTGTCTGTCTGTCTGTCTGTCTGTCTGTCTGTCTGTCTGTCTGTCTGTCTGTCTGTCTGTCTGTCTGTCTGTCTGTCTGTCTGTCTGTCTGTCTGTCCGTCCATCTGCCCGTCCACATTTTTCATGTTTTTTCTTAATAACTTGCAAACCGTTAAAGGTATCGACTTCAAACTTCAAACATTAGGTCACAGCAACCATACACTATTGTATGCCAAGTTATGTTACTCCAGCTACAATGTTGTAAGAATTATGGCCCTTTGTAAAATTACAATTTTCCTCATTTTTCATATTTTTTTCTCGTTACTTCAAAACCGTTACAGATATTCAAATGAAACTTGCTATGCATATTGACAGTGACAATACGCACATGTGTAGCATAGGGCAACAACTCTAGCTTTAATGAATTTTGGCTTGTGCCCCTTTTTCGACTTCAAAACTTTAACATTGGCCATAGTTCAAAAACCCCTGATAACGACAGGGCCCTGATCACGACAGTGATGGTTCTAGTTTTATCTCAAGTTGAAGCTGCTGCAATATCTGAAATATATTCTTTACCAAGTTTGTGCCCAGTCTTGTACAAAAAGAGTTTGAATTATGTGTGTCAATACTTGAGTTGAAATTAAGCTCCATTAATTTGAGATCTTTCTAGAGATTTTATCCCAAACTTGTGACTATTTCAATGAGTGCTCTAAACTTTGAATATTTCAGAGATGAAATGTAGTGAATGTAATGGTTGAATATTTTTAGATACTGTGTCTAGCTGAACAGATAAGATTCAGTGAGAATTGTGAAGTAGCCATCAAGTCTGGTAATCTCATCAACTTTGGTAAGGAGATAGAGGCTCAGTTAGAATCCTACACCAGCGTGGATCTCAGTGAGGCTGGGAGCGATGACGAGACTGCCGTCCTTGACCTTAAGTTGAAGGCCCTGATACTGGATACTATACACAACATGGACGTGATTCACTATCTACTCAAGGCCAATATTCGTAGTGTGGGAGAATGGTTGTGGCAGAAACAACTAAGGTATGACTGGGTGTTAATTTAAGGCCAACATTCATAGTGCAAGGAACGGCAGAAACAACTAAGGTATGACTGGGTATTAATTTAAGGCCAATATTCATAGTGCAAGGAACGGCAGAAACAACTAAGGTATGACTGGGTATTAATTTAAGGCCAATATTCATAGTGCAAGGGACGGCAGAAACAACTAAGGTATGACTTGGTATTAATTTAAGGCCAATATTCATAGTGCGGGAGAATGGTTGTGGCAGAAACGAGTCAGTTTTCCTAGTTTTCCACTTTGCATTGCTCTTGTCTATTTTTCTGTCCATTTTGGTACATTATTTCACCTGTCCATTCCATAAAAAGTTAAGGTCTGTCGGTTAGTTGGTGTCTGAACAAAATCTGGATCCTGCCATAACTCGTACAGTTTTTAAAAAAATACTAGGTTAATGAAACTTGGTTTGTGGATAAGGAATAATAAGGTGATTATGCACGCCTACTTTTTTTATTCAGACTAAAATTGTGAATGCCATGGTAACAGAAACAATGAAAACCAGATAGGGACCTCTCCGTATTGGTTGCAATTGATAATTACAAAGACCTTAATAATTTAGGTCTTTGATAATTACCTGTTTATAATTGTATGTTCCTACTTTCTGTTATGTAGGTATTACCTGAGGAGAGACAATATTTGTATTATGAGAATGGTGGACGCAGAGTTTGAGTATACCTACGAGTATCAAGGCAACGCACAGAAGCTGGTACATACACCACTCACAGATAAATGTTATCTTACACTCACTCAAGGTTTGTTAACTCATTCATTGGTTATAAAAATGAATAACAATTTTTAAAAAAAAGTTCAAAATATTGTATTAAAAAAATATTGTCATTATTTTCTTGCTTGACTCACTATTTGGTGATAATTATTTCTCCCACATACTGTCTAATCCTGACGACCCACGTTCAAATACAGGTGGAGACACTCAGATACAGGCTTGCCATAATTGAGCAGAAAGCTGTCTGGCTATTCTCGGCTCGGCATGTAGCTCAGTGGTTAGTGCACATGGCATCTGGTCTGGCGACCCAGGCTCACATACAGTTTGAGGTACCCCTTTGCTTGCCATATTTCAGCAGAAAACTGTCTGGCAAACACAGTGCTCGGCAAAAAAGAGTGGAAGACATGCTTTTTAGTATCAAAACTGTTAAGATCAATAGTTTAATCGAAACCAACTTCTCATTAGCTAGTCTTCAGTCAGTTGTCCACAATTAACATACCTGTTTTATCTGACTATTTGTATGATAGTAAACAATATTATGTTAACTTTTCCAGGTATGCATATGGGTCTTGGAGGGAACCCATACGGACCTGCTGGTACTGGTAAAACAGAATCAGTCAAAGCTCTCGGTGGTCTGTTTGGTAGACAAGTGCTTGTCTTCAACTGTGATGAGGTAAATAAATACTTTCTGTGCATGTGTGAATCATTGCTAGTTGAGCCTATGATTTACTGTAAAATCATTAAATGTCAAGTTTTAAAATTTCGTTGGTCGTCTTCAACCACAAATTAAAATCCCATCAAACAATAAGTTTGACCCTTGTATTTATTACCTGATTATTATATATTATTGATTTTACATTATATACTTTCACACTTCGTTGTTCATTATTTTGATGTTTTATCGACTTTATCGAGTGTGTGGTAAATAATGCCCTGTGACGCAGAGTATTTTATGATTTTAATTATCAAATGCATAATGAAGTTTCAAAATTCTTTGGAGTTGCTTCCCATTGTATGTAATAGTTTGAGCTAAAATCAATAATGGACAATTTTATCATATTGGAATTGCAAATACTGGTCTGTATCGATTCATAAGTATATTTTGAAAGCACTTGTAATTATGGCAATGCATTTCTGGGCTAAGGTGGTAGATAGATAGATAGATTTATTTCGGTAAAGGTTGTACATATACTGGTACATGGTTATAATAAAACAAACAATGTATGTGAATGTATGTTTTTGGTTCTTATTCAGGTATCAGTGTTACTTCGTCAACATTATTCTATTTTTTTTTATAAACTGCTTATTTCTTGTTTCAGGGTATAGATGTGAAATCTATGGGTCGTATATTTATTGGTCTGGTGAAGTGTGGAGCTTGGGGATGTTTTGATGAGTTCAACAGATTAGAAGAAGCTGTGTTATCAGCTGTCTCTATGCAGATCCAAGTCATCCAGGACGCCATCAAGAACCGTCTACCAAATGCTGAACTACTCAGTAGAAATGTAAGTTCTTGTGCTTGAGTATAGCCTTTTCTTGTAGAAACTGTTATATTAGATAGTTTTAAGAATATAATATTCATATTAAAAGCAACTTTTATGGCAAAAATGGTTGGTCTGTCTGTCTGTCTTTTAACCAAAAGATTTTAGTGCAATGACACTAGTACATTTGGACCCAGTATCTTCAAACTTTACATGGAGGTTGGTCAGCATCAGTAGATGTACCCTATTGAGGTCACTAGGTCAGCAGTCAATAATGTCATGACATTTGATGTGAATATCTAGTTTGAAATAGTTTTCAATCATTGAATCAACAAGACCAGTTGTGCATATGATTTTTACAGTCACAGTGACCTTAAACATAACTGACAGTTTGGCTGTCATGGGGGATACATGTTTTACAAACATCTCTCGTTTAACTTAAATTATCTTTTAATACAGGTGGACATTGATCACAATTCTGGTATCTTCATCACAATGAACCCTGCAGGCAAAGGTTACGGTGGTCGTCAGAAACTACCTGACAATTTGAAACAGTTATTCAGACCTGTGGCAATGTCGAAACCAGACAATGAACAGATCGCCGAGGTCATCTTGTTCTCTGAAGGATTCAAGCAAGCTAAAAGTGTCGGGCGCAAACTGGTAGCCATCTTTAATCTCTCTAGGTATGCTTATTTCTATTGTTTGTTTGTGGTTGACTGATTGTCCTAATTGTGTAACTATCCCTGTTAACAAGACCTGTGTTCTAGGGCTTTGATGGGTGACATAGAAACTTACGTGTGATACAAGAAATCTGGTTGAGACACCTTTGTGTTTTTCAATCTTTGATTCTTTTAAGTGCCCAGTATATATCACCGATAGATGAGAGACTACTTCTCGGTTACCTACCAGTTTGTCTTTAGTTTGAGGGGAAACACTGAGTAGAGTTTTAAAAATGATGAAAGTGCCCAAGTCAAGATGCAAGCCCAAGACCTCTCAATCTGTAGTCAAAAGCATTACACACTTCACTTCCATACCATCCAACCACCCTTTATTTCTGTTAAGTACAGAGTATTGTCAGTTTTCAGTTTATTTCGGATGTGAAGTACATTACATGAAGGCCATAAGATATGAAATTAATGCTTAGACACTAAACTCGAGCAACTGATTGGTCGATTTCAAGCACAGTCTCTACAGAATGGCCCAATGAAATATCTGCTTTCTGGTTGTGTCTGGTATTTCCATTGTGATTTAAATGTTGAGCCTAGATCTTGTTATAATTAAGTTTCTGATTGAGTTTTGTTTCTTATTTAATAAAATGACTGTAATCTACCTTTGTTATATTTGGCCAAGTGGATAACATACATGTCATTATTTTCTTGTCATCATTATTGCAACTATTAACCAGTACTTGTTGTGTTCTAGGGAGCTTTTGTCACCACAGCAGCACTATGATTGGGGCTTGAGAGCCTTGAAGACAGTACTTAGGGGCTGTGGTAACCTGCTGCAGATCAAGAAAAAGGCCCAGACAGGTATGACTTTATGAATAGTCAGGATTAATTATAACTTTTTGTAGAAGTACATTCTTTTTACAATGTATATAGATATACACGGAAACCTAGTAGATATACTATTCAATAATGGATTAATGTGAACCAATATGTTGGGGTGTAAACTATCTGTGTAAAGTAGGAGAAACTGTACTTGCATAGAACATACCTGTGACAGATATAATTAAGGGTTTATAATTTTTCCAGTTGAATTTCAATCACTTGGGATTTGTTTCTTAATACTTATTTTGCAGGAATTATGCCTCCGACTTATATTGTGTGAGACACATTAATTTTGTGCTGGACATCTGGCCAGACGAATGTCACTAAGTTTGTTGACCAGTGCTAGTACTACCTTAGCATTGGTCCGATTTCAATGAAACATTGCATGAATAGTTGGCAACAAGCCTTTTTGGACAGATAGGCATGCATGAATTTTAGATCAGATGCATAAAGCCAGATATTTGGTACTTTGTGGGAAACTTATGTTTCGGTGTCAAAGACCTCAGTCTCTAGTCTATCTGTTGATCTTATTGTTATAAATTATGTATTGTACCAGGTAAAATAGATGGTGCAATGGAAGCTCAGCTGGTGGTTCAAGCACTCAGGATCAACACCATATCCAAGCTTACCTTCTCTGATAGTGTCAGGTATGAAACACTCATCTACTATTGTGTGATATTTTCTCTTTCCTAGTGATAATGTACCACTATGTTGGGTGGCATGGTGGTCGGGGCACTTTGTCATTTCTGAAACGCTTTTCAGTGATTCCCACCCTACTTGAGATGAACCGGTTGGAAAGCCAGAGGTAGTATCGTATGTAGAATGTAGAAAATGTTGAATAAAAAAGAAAATGATAATCATAAATGTTAAAATAAAAAAAGTGTTTATATTGAAGAGATGAATTTACTTAGTATATGCTGTAATATCATTTGATTTCAATGGGACAAAATTAAATAAAATATATTGTATAGAAATTATTAAATTAAATGTTAGTTGGGATTTAATTTCATGGTTGAGAGCATCAATGAAATCCACAAAATTAAATCCCCCGCAAAATTTAATGATATTACAAATATACTTTTGCTTATATAGGTTTGATGCATTAGTGAGAGATGTGTTCCCGAACATTGAGTTCAAGGATATTGAATACGAGACCCTGGCTGAAGCCATGAGGAATGTCTGTAAGGAGACCAATCTGGTCGTCAATGAAATGCAGGTATGCTTGAAATAAAAGTCTTTTCCTTGTTTTATGGTCAATAAAATACTGTCTACAATTTGGTTTGATTGATAACTTGAGTTTGGAATTAGATATCATTTTGAAATTTGTGGTGTACATAGCTTATTAATATGAAAACCTTGATGGGGATTGAAAGTGGGGTCGTTAGGGTCAAAGTCAAGATCATTGTTACTAAAAATTGAAAATAATGCTTGGCTGCAATAAAAAAAAAATTTTTTTGTGAAATTTCCATGTCTTGTTGCAACATTAATCTATTACACTACTTGGGGAAATTTTATCAGTACATTTTACGGTTCATTGTAAATGTGTTGTACGGGTAATAATTTCTGTACAGATACAAATGACTCCAGGAAATCTAATCCGAAATCTTGACTGAATAATACTAATTTTGTCATTTTACTGAATTCAAATTTTGACTCACTAGTTGAAATATTTCTTGCAGAGCCTATTGGATCAGATATGAACTAAGTCTCTACAATACAATACAATACAATACAATACAATACAATACAATCTTTATTTTAAGTTGGATTACATTTACAAATCCGACTTAAAATGAAGATTGTATTGTGTTGTGATAATTTTAACTATTTATGTTTGGGCTGTGGGTTCCAATCCCACCCACTGTGTTGGGGTTCACAGACTCTTAAATATGTTATGGTATTTAGTTATTTGGATTTCTTTTTGTTTATAGATCAAGAAAGCATTAGAGTTGTATGAACAGTTAAGACAGAGGACTGGTGTTGTGGTTGTCGGACCAAGTGGATCAGGCAAGTCCACATTGTGGAAGATACTCCGCCTTGGTTTACAGAAGCAGAATAAGACCGTGAAACATTACACTATGAATCCAAAGGCCATGCCTAGAACACAGTTGTTGGGACATATTGATATGGATACTAGAGAATGGACGGATGGTGTGCTCACCTACAGTGCTAGACAAGTAGTGAAAGAACCCATTGGTAGGTTTAACATCGTTGATTTCATTATGCAGTATAAATTCTGTAGAGCCACACCCTTTGGGAGCTGTTAAGCTAAGCCAATCTTTAGAAGACTTTGATCTACAGACATTACAGTTATAGTAAATATCTTAATATTTATGTCTTCTAAGTTATAATGGAGGAGGCTTATTGATTTTGTGCTAGACTTCTTGATGGATGTCGGTTTTCCATGCTTTTCTGTATAACCATATTTGTCGGATTTCAATGAATTTCCAAACCAATACTTGGTACTAAATCTAGTTGTGCTACTTGTGCATATTGTCAGACATGTTAGGTTGAATGATATTTGCCAGAGTTACGGCCCTTTGTGAGATACATGTTTTTGTGTCAAAAACTCTTTTAGCTTCATATAATTTATAATGGATATTATAACTATGACTTACAGATGTACAATCATGGATTATATGTGATGGTGACATTGATCCTGAATGGATTGAATCTCTCAACTCAGTCCTCGATGACAACCGTCTGCTCACCATGCCGTCTGGAGAACGTATCCAGTTCGGTCCCAATGTGAACTTCCTGTTTGAAACACATGATCTGAGTTGTGCATCACCGGCTACTATATCTCGTATGGGAATGATCTTCCTCAGGTTGGTACTTTAGACGATTATTTTGTTCCAGTTTAAATTTTAGTAAGGAGAAGGAAAAATGAGATCTTTTGTCCCAAGGTAACCCTGTCTCCCCTACACCCTTTGTGACGTGAAGTGATATTTTAGTCTTGCAATCAACTCTTGTTGTTACGAACTTTTTCGCTTTTTCTTATTTTTGAGTAAATATACAGGTTATCTCAGTTTTTTAGCGCTTGTTTTCCGAAATAACAAATTTAAGCTGACAGCATTATGATTTTACGCTGGCAAGCTGGTGACATCACATATTAATTCTCAAACACATTGCATAACATTGTTTCTTCATTTCTTCTCACAAGGAAAATTGTGGTATCTGTGTGATAGTGTAAAATCATTTAATTTTGTTGGAACAAAATTTCATGGTTTTGGTAAAAGAAACATTTTTGTTGGGACTTGAATTCGTGGATTTTGCATCTCAGGTAATAAAACAAGGGTCAAAATCAATGTCTGTTGGGATTAAAGTTTGTGGTTTAGTTGAACCACGAAATCCACGAAATTTAATCCCCCACGAAAATTAATGATTTAACAGTATGTACCTCTGTGTTTATGTTTACAGTGACGAGGATACTGACGTGAAAGCGTTGATACATTCATGGATCAGTGAGATACCAGAATCTGAACAACAAGTTCTCGCAGGTTATATAGAGGACTACTTCTACAAGGCTCTAGACTGGGTCCTAAAACAGGTACGATATTCATATGCTCAGTGGATAAATACTCTCCAGGGCCTTGTTCACCAACGTTACAAGTCTAAAACTCAGACTTAGACTTTATGTAGACCAAATGTTCTATTAGCTATCATGTTGTTATAAACGTACTGACTTTGATGTATAGTCTTACCAGATTAAACTGAGACTCCTTGCATAATTTGTTAAAGTCTGGAGATAACGTTATATAGTAAATTAACATACAAATTGAATACTACCAAGTACAGCAAGACAAGCTTTATGGACTTTGATGAGTGTCAATTTAATCTTAATTTGTTTAGTAACAGGGTATACATGTTTAGTGGGTAACAACATATAATCTGATAAAATTTCACATGGTAATATATAATTGCAAAGGAAATGGCAGTGCTTTTAATAGTTGTAAATTTTAAGTCTAAGTCTGAGTTTCAGTCTTACAATGTTGGTAAATAAGGCCCAAGCTAGTTAAACTTTAGAATTTAATTTTGGCTCAACTTTTTGATAAAAAAATGTTGAGCTTCTGTTTATTTTTTAATTTCATTTCCAGTTAGTTCAACTTCAGAATTTAAGCTTTTAGGTGGACTATTCAAAGAAAAAAAAGAGCTTAATAATTAATTGTTTATCTCTGAATTTCAAATACAGGTAACAGGTGACATGAAAATTATGATGAATTAATATTCACAAATCAATGCACGCATGAAAACAATGGTGTTTCATCCGGTAGTGAAATGTTATCATTATCACTGGTAGACACCGTACAGGTAAAAGTTTAAATCTAAACAGGGTCTTGGAAAATGTATAATTAAGTTGCGATAAAAGAAAAATGTACGTTTTTCTGCACCGTCTGCCAAAAGAGGTATATTTCGGTGCTGTTTATCAAGATTTAACAAACTTACAGAGCAAATGGAGCTTTAAATAAATATTACACTACCTAAATTTTTTCACTTCAAGTGGATCGCATAAATATTTACAGAATAATGGTTAAAAACTTACCGTCGTCCGAAATCGATTACTACTTTTACTTTTGTTTTCGTCCAAAATAGGGGACTATTTCCGCTGTACGGTGTCTACCAGTGATTATGGTAGAACTTTGTGATATAAGAGATGTTTTTACACATATTGTATGTTTTACTGAAGCTAACACATGATGAACCATTACACTAAATTAACAACCACCGTTTTCATTAAATTTTAAAAGCTGGTACTTACTTATATTCTTTGTTCTGTGTTTTATGTAGAAAGACAAAAATGTTGGGGTAAATTGTGTAACAAATAGTATTTGGTGTGAAACTGTGTGATACTTATGATTAGATATACTCACAGATCTAAACTGGTTCAAACTACAAAGTTCAGGAAGTAGAAATTATTGAAACCTATTTTATCAAATTGTATTTTTTGGGAGTTATTATATGATGTATGATTTGGAGAGTAAAAACATAAGTGATGTTGGCTTGATTTGAATGAAATTGATGCACTAAGCCACTATTACAATAGGCAAATTCACAAAATTTTACCTGTAGCCCAATTCCTTAGACAATTTGTCCTTTTGGTGCAACAAGTCTGTATCACCCTACATAGTGTATATAAAGATACAACCTTGTTGTACCAAGGGATAAATTATTGTTGTTGCATTTGTAAATTCTAGTTCAGACTAGTTGATGATATAATGTTGCATTTTGAAAGACCCACCTAGTAATTATGGAAGCAGTTTGAATCAGTTTGCCTACATTACTATTTCATAATCAAATAAATATGCCCCCATCTATGATGATGGCTTAAATTGCTTTGTACATGTTGGTCTGTCAGTTGGTAATGGTTTCTGTTCAATAACTCAAGAATACTCATACCAAAGATCCTCAAATTTTACATAGAGATTGGGCAGCAAAATGACTGATCCCTCATGATTTGAGGTCAGTAGGTCATAGGTCAAGGTTGACATGACTTGTTAGGTGACTGATTATTTGGTTGCCATGGGGACATACATGTTTTACAAGCAACTCTAGATCTTCTTATATAAGACTTGCAGTATAATATATAATAACATGATTGAAATGCTTATTGTTAATTATCAGTGTGACTTATATTTAGTCAGAATTGTTTGCATATAAGTTGATGTGTTCTATTTATTACCGCTGCTGCCGCTTACTAAGGCTCAATGACTTTCAGTCTATCCATCTATCAATTTTCTAGTGAGATTCATCTATCCAAACCACTAACTCAACGAGAGCTTAATTATGAACTCATTAATCCATATGTCCTTCCCTCCATCTATCCATGCATCCGTCCGTCTGTCTATCCATCCATACTTCCATCGCTCCATGCCTCTATCCATGTGAACGGAGCCACATCTGATCCAGTGGTTAGTTCTCTAGATTTGTAACACAAATATCTGGGTTCATCTCTATTCACAGCAGGTTATAGCTTACCCTTCAATGAAAATATGACAACAATGTTAATTTTCCTCCACATGTGGAGAAGTAGCTGTTGCTGGTTAATCGTGGAAGCATAAGTTACTGCTCAGGAAAACTGCTTTGGTGAATCAGTCGCTGTGTATGACTGAAAAAAATGATGAGAAAAATGGTTATTAACTCAAATAAATCATACAAATTGATTGTCCTATTAAAAACTGACCTCTTCTGAAACATACACTGGTACAATCATCGAAGCTCTTCAAAATATGTATGAGTGCATAGTATATTTCACTCACATGTGCTTACTTTACAGAGTATGGATGTATGTATCCTAATTTCCTGTTTTAATGAAATTATATTTTAAATGCATTTAACAATTGCTGATTGCTTAGAATTTGGTAAGATAATGCATTATAAGTATAGTGTACCAGTAATCGTATTAGTGCATGCTTGCAGACAGTTGTTATGTATACAGTGTGAGTCAATTTTTGGCTAAGACAGCAAGACAAAACCCATCCTAACTCAAAGTTAAAAGCAATTTTAATTTGTAATACTTGATTTTTGACTGATTTTAACAAGACTGCCATTAAGTCCATTTTTAGCAAAGAGTGTGAAATTTTGCACAACAAAGAATAAAATACATAGATTTTCTCTTGACGTCTTAGCCAAAAATGACTTCACATTCCATGTGATATGTCCACCTTGGTTAAATGTACACTGATGTATATATATACATTCACAGCTACTTTAGATACATGTATATGTACTGGCGAAACCATTTAGTACCTTAACCCATGAATATTCCATGCTTAACTGTCGTAAAATCAGGTGTCAATCAATCTCCAGAAGTACCTTAATTTGAGCAAGATCTCATCTCAAATATTGCCATGTATCTTTATGTTAATTTCCATGAGACGCTAGTTTAAAAATTGGCATAACAAGGCAGAAACTTTTTATTACAATGATATTTCAAAGCTTTTGCTTTAGGTTTATCTCAAATTCAGACTCTGACATGTCATTGAGCCAAATCTCAATTTGAGTTGAGATTTGTTTTTGAGATGCTTTATAGAGATCACGGCCAGGTTGGTTAATTTAAACATTCTTATGGTATACCAAAACAAAATATTCATGAATTACAACCGGACAATACTATTCCGTATTCACTGTCACTTATGTGATATGTATGATTATTTTATTAAGCTTAATGGCGCCTAATAGTTAAGTTAAAACAGTGTATTTGCTTCTTAATAAGTACATTATAGGATCATACTAATTGTGCCCCCACACTTATTGATAATTTATATCAAAATTTGTACTAATTGGAAATGCATTTTTGCTCCATTTCAGAAAATTTTGAAACTAAATTTAGCTTAATTTTGGTCCCAGATTAATTGAAATTTAAGTTCATAATTATTATATAGTAGTTTTGATAGAGAAAGAAATTTCAATTTCATAATTTGTTACCATTATGATATATTGCTGTTATAGTTTCATTTTAATGTTTGCATAGTTGAAAGTTTTCAGTCTCTGAATACTGATTTCAGTATTTTGATAAAACACTGTGCTATGAAATCTATAAGCAAATGATCTTGTTCTGTATGATGATAAGAAGTTTTCAGTATTTTGAATATTTTAAACTTTCACCCATGTGTTTGACTAGTGATTTCAGCGCTAAATTTTTTAATGCCCTAACCTATTGCATTGCTAACACATACTGATGATTAATATTCAATATGGCATTTATTGCAAACTGTTACCATTACATGATAAACACATTATGTGACAAAAGTTGATTATACCCCCACTACCATAGGTAGAGGGGGCTATATAGGAGTCACTTTGTCCGTCGGTCTGTCGGTCGGTCGGTCTGTCGGTCGGTCGGTCTTTTTGTCCAGGCTGTAACTTACCCATACATTGAAGGATTTTAAAATAACTTGCCACAATTGTTCACCATCATGAGGCGGTGTGTCATGCGCAACAATCACATCAATATCTCAAAGGTCAAGGTCACACTTGGAGTTGAAAGGTAAAAAATGGCCATAATTTAGCTTGTCCGGACAATAACTTTGTCATCTTTTGTGGGATTTTAATATAACTTAGCACAATTGTTCACCATCATGAGGTGGTGTGTCATGCGCAAAAATCACATCAATATGTCTTAGGTCAAGGTCACACTTGGTGTTGTAAGGTCAGAAATGGCCATAATTTAGCTTGTCCGGACAATAACTTTGTCATCTATTGTGGGATTTTAATATAACTTGGCACAATTGTTCACCATCATGAGGCGGTGTGTCATGCGCAACAATCACATCAATATCTCAAAGGTCAAGGTCACACTTTGAGTTGTAAGGTCAGAAATGGCCATAATTTAGCTTGTCCGGACAATAACTTTGTCATCTATTTTGGGATTTTAAAATAACTTGGCACAATTGTTTACCACAATAAGATGGTGTGTCATGCACAAATATTGTGTCTTTATCCCAAAGGTCAAGGTCACACTTAGCCTTTAAAAGTAAAAAATAGCCATATTTTAGCTTTTCCAGGCAATAACTTTATCAGCTATAGTGACAATTAAAAATAACCTGGTACAATTGTATACCACTATGAGTCGGTGTGCAGCGCGAAAAACTCGGGATGGAGTTTATAACAAAGCTGAAGTTGCAACAGCTTTTTAAGTAATGTGTAGGTACTAGTATATAAATCATTTTACAGATTAATAAAAATGTACGTATTTCTATTCCCGTGTCATAACTTTTCGTCCAGTTTTCTTTTTTCTTATGGTTGCAGCTTGCCATACTTCTGTGGCAAGGCAGTATTGTGGGGGTATTATTCGTCACTCAATGACAGTTCTAGTTTTTTCTTGGAATGTATTTTAATCGGTCAGGAATTAATTGTTGTGTGCTTAAAATAAAAATTTGATGGTTAAATGTGAATTGTGTTAAATTTACAATGTATTATTTTAAGATGAAGTTTTATACTATTTTTTGGGTCTGTTTTTCTGTTTTATTACAGTAAGCATGTTTGTATGAACGCATACCACTCTGTAACCTCACATGTGGTCAATTATAAGTTTCTTTAGTACTGCAAAGCACTGTAAAAGACATTGCTTCATATTTTTTCAATTCGAATGTGGTATTTTCTTTATTTCATCATTAAACATAAAAACAATTTAAGTGCCAATAGTTTCTGTAGTACTGCAAAGCACTGTAAAAGACAATATTTTTTTCATTTTGAATATTGTATTTTCTTCATTTCATTGTAAAACCACATTTAAGAATGATGAATATTATACTCACATCATCGGTGTAAATAACGGTCCTAATGGTGGCATTCAACATGTGCTTTTGTGATGTGGTGTTTGCAACCTGTCATTCTTGCGAATCAATATAATACTATGTGTCATTGTGTCTACTTGCAAAAACATGAGCGAAACTTGTTAAAGTTTTGCAAATTTTCAAAAGATAAGGTGTTATAATTATTCATAATTTCTTCATTTGAACCGGTAAGACGTAACTATGTTAGTTTATTGTTCTGAAGGCAGTGCACTTTTCTCCATTATTTAGAGAAAGAATGTTTTATATACTCCATTGCCTTTGAAAGGAATGACACTCAGACTGTCAAATGCATGCATTTTTTGAATCCATGAAATTCTGTTGTTATCTTTTATTGATAATTGTCATTGTATCTAATACACATGTCTGTATTTTACTTAATGTAAATAGGACTGTTCCGTGATAAAATTTCTGGTATGTCACGGTTTAAAGCCGTTTTTGCAGTTGAACTTACCTCCCACGTATAATTTGTGCTTTTTATCAATTGAATTTACGTCTTGTTTATCTCATGACGTCATGAATCATATGAGTTTCTGCAAACTTTTCTTTTTGTTTCATTCTTTATTAATTCATTTCGGCCTTTGTGATTAATTCCTACTCATATGAACTCCAACCCTGGATGTATTTTCCCTTATATCATGGAAAACAAAGATCTATATCCTAATTGTACAATAAAACTACTCTGGACTAAATTTGGAAGTCCTGGAAAATTGGATATTTTAAAATAGTTTTATTGATTTGTGTATTTTTGTATTTATTTATTTATTATAGAATGATTTTGTGGTTGAGACGAGTCTTGTTGGTGTTGTATTGAATGGATTATCACATCTGAGTCATGTGAGGAACAAATCACACTTTGCTATGTGTCTCATACGAGGACTTGGTGGTAACCTGAATGAAGCTTCGAGAGAAAACTTCGCCAAAGAGGTAGGTACAGGGTGTGTTAAGAGTATGTTCTCAAAATTTTTATGTTACATGATTGTGTAGTAATTGCATATGACCTTGTCTTTGTTTCACTTTGTACATGTATGCCAATTTATCACTTGACTTTCCTTGTATCCAGGTTAGTATAGCCAGTACGTATAAAGTTATACGTACCACATGTAGTATAAGGTATTGAGTTTTTCCAATAAATCAATTCGTATTTTGCGATTTTAGTGTCATATGATAAAAAGAATCTATCACTCGTTGTCAATTGATATATTTATATTAAGCTTGTTCAGGAAATATTATTAAGCTCACCAGAGGCTCATTTAATAAAATTTCCAAAACTCGTTTAATATAAATTTATATTAATTGACAACTCGTGATAGATCCTCTATGTATATTTTATATTTGTGTATGGGCTGGTGGCCTTCTTATTCAATAAACTGTAACCGTTTTTTTAACTGTATCACGTTCATGTTCTTTTGATAGAAAGGCGCATATTTTTGTGTTAATAGTGTCACAGTTAAGATATAAAGAATCCAGCATGCTAACAGAAGCTCACTTTAATAATTAAATAAAATTTCCAGAACTCGTTTAAAATAAATTTATATTAATTGACAACTTGTGATAGATCCTCTTTACATTTCATTCTTACAGATATTTCACATGTGTCAAGAGATGCCACCTGATTCACGTCGTCCATTAGACACATACTATGATGAAGATATGGGACGACTGCAGACATATAGCATGGAGGTATGGGTCTCTTACTTTCAACCAGTATAATGTACAAATCCAGAAGGGGGGGGGTGGGGACTGGGGAAATATTAACAAATTTGTTAGAATTAGTAGTTATTCTATCAATTAACACTGATTCACTGGTCGAAGAAATTGATCAGGATGATTCTTTCAGAAATCGAGCTAGTCTGACCTCTTCCTAGTGAAAATTCCTAGGTAGGGACCCCCTCTGAGATTTATTTCTAGATCTTCACATGGTTACTTAAATTGCCCTGTGTTGTTAACACAAAGAACTAAAATCATTTTTGAACATTAATACTACATTGACTGTTATATGGTTTCACTAGATGCCAAATCTTAACCATTCTGCTGTTGAGTTATAACTTGTTGTTCAAATTTGATTAAAATACTAAGAATCTAAATATATGCATATGTTTAAGACCTTAATAGGGTGGAGTTGTATATTCTTACATTTTGATATGTCCAGTAGTGTCTGTCCTTTATCGACACATATCATAGAATCATTGTTGTGCATGCTTTCTGTGTGTGTGTGTGTGTTAACTGTGCATTAAGCTTGCCAATTTTATTTTGATCAAGTTCATTTTACTTTCAATTTGCATTCACTTCAGTAAATAAATTTTAATAATTTGCAATTAGTCTCAAGACTTAAATAAATGTAACAAGTATTTTTTGCTGTTGTAATGGTGTGATGTTTTATTTTCTCACTGACAAAATATTTCCATAAATTCACTTTTTCTTAATTTAGTTTTTTTTGTGTTTTTTCGGTTATTTTTGTGTTAGATGTTGTGAATTATTTCAGATATCAGCATACATGCAAGGGGTATGTTATATACACCAACTAGGATTAGTTGCTTGCTGTATATATGCACCTTTATTGTTTATACATTGTAGTTACCGTCTTGTATTTATCAATGATTTGTTTATCATACACATAAAAGTGAAGTTACCAATTTTCTAGGGCTCTTTTCAGCTGTTAGGCCGCTCAAGCACCCTTTGACATTTAAATTTCCCCTGGTCATTGGGCTACATATGGAAACCTACACTCGTGTCTCCCTGGGGAGACTATTTCTCTCCTGTGGTGTGGCAGCAAACATCGATCTGCGGCACCCAGGAATAGACACTGCCTTCACAGGTACCATTTTATACCATGGTGCAGTGGAGCTGTGGGTCTTTCTCAGAGAAATTAACCAGTGGTCCAGAGGGAGGTCGAACCCGGGACCTCTCGATCCCGAAGCGCATGCCCTACCTCTAGGCCACCGCTCCCGGCAATTGCTTGGATAAATTAAGCATACCATGTACAAGGCAAAACTCTGAGTGTAAGCATACCTGCCAAGCTAGTTAAATCCAAAATAAGAGTGATCAAGAAAAATATGTCACAAGAATAATGCACTTAAATGTGATTTAAAAGGGTTTTAGATGCATAAACTAGGAATGTATTCATTTAAATGGTTATAAATATGGGACAGAAAATCATAAAATGAATCAAATGTATCTTTGTTCAAAGTAAGGTGAACTTGGAAAATCAGAAATTAACAACAAAAATAGGAGTCACTCCACTTGAATAGGAGTACTTGGCAAGTTTCTTCCCTGGTGAAAAATATGAGGACTGATCATAAAATGTTTACTTTTATTAGTAATTTGTAAATACATTTTGCTATAGGTGACCTAATACATTCATGTTTATATGCATTACATTGTTCTGGGTACACTACATACATTTACTGTTGATAAATACAAGACTTGGTTATAAGCATGTTTTTGTACAGTTATACAATATAGTTCATGATATTCTATACAGTAGCATTGGTGCATGATATGTATATATTCTTTTGCTTGGATAGTCAGATGCCTGTTGCCTAAGCAAATCGCTAACAAACGCCTTTATTCAGTTACCTCCCATTCAATTAAATATAGAAGGCATGTATTGCCTCCCATGGAAAGCGCTACTTAACGCTTTGCTTGAGGCAACGGATCTTATACCGACAAGTGCACACTCTTTGCAATAGAGACCCTAAATTCAATTAAAGGTGACAACTCATCAGTCTACTCTTTCATGAAATTATTTCCCTTTGCATTCTGAAGATAGGAGATAATCAAGCCCAACAAATTGAGTTAAAATTGACAATAAGGTTGTGATAATTGAGCGACAAAATGGATAACCTGGTACAACTACCATTATCGTGGCACAACCACGACGACCATTATCGTGGCACAACCACTTGGGGATTGGGTGCATAGATTTGTTGATACTGAGTTAAGGCCCTGTCTGGAATATTTTAAAGTTTGTTTCCCAAGACCACATAATTATATTTATAATCTGCTCACAGAGGCTTGTCATTTGTGGTCTGTATTACATAAGTTGTAAGGGGTTGTATTAAATGTTTTCAGCTTGTCTGCCTGTAGACCGATTCTTGTGGACACAAACTCTCCGACTGTTTGTCGCTCAATTACACATGAACAAGCTTAAAATGTAGATGTGCATGAAGGAAATCATTTGCACTGCAAGGATTTTAGCCAGAATTATGACCCTTTGTCAGTCGGACCGTATTTTAGTCTGCCGAATGGCGACAGCTCTAGTTTATATAGTCAAGAAAGCATGTGTAGGATCCTATGCCTATTTCATTTACCTAGTTTTAGTTGCTTGTTTCAAGTTTGTGTTGCCTGTTGTGTATTTATTACCTGTTTTAAATTTGTAGTATTCAGTATCTGTTTATTTCACTGGCTTAGAATGAGAAGGTCGTAATTGCGACTTACGACCTTATAAGACTAATGCATATTTGAAATCTGCCTGTCTAATCTGCCTGTAGTTTCCTTCCATTGGTGCTATATCAAGCATAATTGATTAATATTATCGTGTTTCATTTCAATGTTGCATTTGATACAAATATTTTTGATTCTCGAATCTTTTGATTTGTTCAAGGCAGAAGAAAAATAGATTTAAAAGCATCCCAACAATTATTATTTTGTTTGAAGTAGAATTTTATATTTGATGTTTTTTATACATACCCTATTGTCCCTTTGGTGCAACAAGAATGTTTCTCAAGAACCAGTATACTATACAATTTTCATTTCGATGGGATAAAATTTCGTGGTTTTGGTAAAAAAGACCAAATTTCGATGGGTCTTAATTCATGGATTTTGCATACAGGTGATAAATACAAGGTTCCAAATTATTTTTTGATGGTTGAGATGAACCATGATGTCCATGAAATTTAATCCCCATGAAAATTAATGATTTTACAGAGAAATAAAGCCTTTTTAAGCTGAATAGTTGGTGTAATTTATGTAAAACTCTTTATTCTGGGTTTTTTTCAGACCACAGTTGATCTTGCACCAGAACATTTCAACAACAGTACGACACTTCCAGTGATCAAAACATCGGATGTACAGAGAGCCATGGATTTCTTCTCCCCTTGGCTGAACCCTGACAACAAACAGCCCTTTATACTGGTTGGACCGGAGGGATGTGGAAAAGGGTAATTCTATATACATATCGATGGCTTAGAATTAGAAGGTCGTAATTGCCACTTACGACCTTATAAGACTAATGCTTATTTAGAATAAGCATCACAAGGCGCTTCTTATGAGCCCATTTTCATAAAAATCTGAACTTGTCATGTTGACCAAAATGAAGTTGTAAAAGTTTTTTTTACCATAAGTAAAGAGTAAATGTCAGACAGTTTTTCCGTGTTTTCTCAAAATATCGATTTGGTAGATATGACCTTCTCATTTTAAGCCATCGATAAAGTAATTGTACAATTGTTTAAGAACATTGTGTGTTCAAGTATGCTGAATGATGTCCCTTTGCTGAAACAACATTTTATCTCACTATATACTATATAGAGTGATACAACTTTGTTGTGCCAAAAGGAATTTGTTTGGGTATAAGACTTTGTAGTAAAAACTGATTTGAAATGACATTTCGTCTATATACAAATATATTTCAGGATGATGTTAAAACATTGTTTTGAGCAGTTACGATCCACTCAGGTTGCGGTCATTCACTGTAGTGCTCAGACCAGTCCTACTCACGTCCTTCAGAAGCTTACACAGACATGTATGGTACTCAATACAAACACAGGTCGTGTATATCGTCCCAAAGACTGTGAGAGAATGGTATTATACCTGAAGGATATCAATCTACCCAAACCTGATAAATGGGGAACATGTCAGCTGATTGCTTTCTTACAACAGGTATACCCTTATTCAATATTATCAATTCTGTCCTTGTTTTCTTCATTATAGATCTCTTTGGTACTCATAATTCGATTGGCTTGTTTATGACAAGGTTAATAATGATCTTATGACCTACTTAATTAAATTCAGATTTCATAAGAAATTGAATGCTAAAATATATTTTGCCTAAAGTGGCCCTCTCCTGAAAGGCTTTATGCATACTGACCCTAGTAAAAGTAATGAGTATATTGACCCCAGTTTGGCCTGTCTCATTGTTAGTATGATACAGATGTTTTTATACGCCTGTTGAAAACGGGACATATTAATATGTGAACACCCTTGGCGGGCGGTCGTATATCAATATTTTTTGTCACTAGCACAACCAAGACGGGCGTATTTTGTGACATTTTGGCACTCTTGTTGTAATTGACTTATTGGTTTGTTTCAGGTTGTTACATACAACGGATTCTATGACAGTAATTTGGAGTGGGTGGGGTTAGAAGGTGTACAGATTGTTGCCAGTATGAATGCTGGTACATCATTGGGTCGACACAAACTTACACCCAGGTTTACATCTGTCGTCAGAATCTGCTGTATTGGGTATGTATTATATCTCCTATGTGAATATTGATTGTTGGACGTCTGTTCTCAAATCGATGGAATTTTTGTCAAAAAGTTGGTCCACACTCCTTAACCGCTAAGCCTAAAGCTTCATATTCAATACATGGTTTGACCAAGTCTTGATGTTTATTATGTCAGAATATTTTTGTTAGACGATAATTGCTTGAGTTAATGTCCTTGAATGGTAAAAAATATGTTTGTTTTGACTGCATTCATTTGGTTCAACAAGGTTGTTTACCATTGATTGCTTTTAAAAATGTGTCTATTTTTTTGAAATAATTTGTTTTATAAATATTAAGTAGAAAATAAGGATATTTTGAGGGATTAGTATAACTATAATACATATCTCTATGAATTGATGTAGTTACCATTGTTTTGCACTGAGCCCTCAATTTGTAAATGTGTTCACTTTTCAGATATCCAGATCGTGATCAGTTACAGGCCATTTACAGTTCATACTTGAAGCCGATACTACACCGACAGCTGGCTAGACATCCAGTATGGGGAAATAACTCTAAGATACATGCGTTAGCTGGTTCCATGGTTCAACTGTATGATGAGGTGGGGTGTAAATTTTGAGCTCAGACTTTGATACAAACTGATCTTTTCCATTTGTTTGATTAAGGTTTTTGCCCGTCCATTTCTTCAGGACATTTCATGCAGCAGTTTATGCCTGTGCATGGCCCCTTAAATAGCACCGTGGCATACCTTTTTTTTCAAATATTGATTCCGCATAAATTGTATCAAAATATAATTCTGCCTATTTTTTGGTACATTCATCGAAAAAAAACAACTTTATGGAACATCTCCTTAAGTGGGGGGGGGGGGGCATATAGTTGTGCTGTAAGTGATAGTGCTATAATAGGGAATCCCAGCCCATGGAAATAACTTCTAGTTTACTTTAAGAATTGCTATATCGATGGCTTAGAACAAGAAGGTCGTAACTACCAAATCGATATATTGAGAAAACAAGAGAAAACTGTATGGTAAAACAAACTTTTGCAGCTTCATTTTGGTCAACATGACAAGTTAAGATTTTTATGAAAATGAGCTCATAAGAAACGCCTTGTGATGCTTATTCTAAATATGTATGAATCTTAAAAGGTCGTAAGTGGCACTTACGACTTCTAATTCTAAACCATCGATATGTTGTTGATCATAAAAGTTTGAGGACTCTTTTATGATTAATTTTGTAATAGCACCAATTTCTAACAGCAGACTTTTGAAAGTTTGAAAAAAACAAGTTTTGAACCACCATGCTTTTGTAATGAATACAGAATACTTGAGACTACAGTCATCCAGCATTCCAGAAATATTGGCTGTCAAACAAACAGATCAAGTCAAATGTTTGGTCACCAGGTTATAGGTCAAGGTCATTGTGACTGTCTCAGTCAGGGGCTGTATATACTGTAAAATAATTACTTTTCCTGTGGGATTAAATTTCTTGGATTTCGTGTTTCACCGTCTTACATGAAATCAAATCCCATCGAACAATCATTTTGACTGGTATTTATTACCTGAAATGCAAAATCCACAAATTAATGCCCCATCAAAATGGTCTTTTTTACCAAAACCACGAAATATTGTCTTATTGAAATTAATTTTTTTTATAGTAAGTATATTTTACAAAGATCCCATGTTTTACAGCTGAAGTCAAGGTTTACAGTAGATGATTACAGTCACTATCTGTTTACACCGCGAGATCTAACAAACTGGGTACTCAGTTACCTCAGATATGACCTTACTGGTGGCTCCAAGGACAACACTAGCGACCATGTTCTGGAAATCTTCAGTTACGAAGCTCGTAGATTGTTCCGTGACAGGATCGTAGGTCAGGACGGAGAGAACAAGTTTGATAATGTCTTGATGAATACCGTGAGAAGTGACTGGTCAGCTAACATATTCGATGACCTTGAAAGTAAGAATTCATTGAATGAAATTGTTTACTTTGAACTTGATCTTTAATCTTCATTGTGTTTTTGCAATTGTACTATAATAATGTTTTGACTTAGAATTTATATAAGTTCTTAAAACTTGTTTCTCAATCAACTTCCTTATATAAATGATTAATATAAACAACTTAGGCCTAAGGGTACTGTTTTATCAAAGTACTTACGCAAATCGTAAACTTGCGCTCAAATCTAAATTCCTTATACAGTTTTTGCATCTTCAAATGGGGAAAAGATATTGTTTCATATCATTGACTGAAATAATTATGTACTGATATCACATATCGATATACCGGTATTTATAGAATTTGAAGTATTAAAAAGAATTCAAATTTGAGCGTAAGTTTATAATTAACGTAAATGCTTTGATAAAACAGTACCCTGACTACCACCTACACAACCATCGTAGTGAGGGATAACATCAGGAATGAGGTGTTGAGAAATGAGTAATTGATGTGTCTCTGTAGCTCAGTGGTTAGTACACTTGCAGTCTAATCAGTAGACATGTGTTCAAATCCGGGTAAAGCCACACATGATCATTATACAAGGGTATATCCAAAAGTAATGTCACTCCTCCAGTGGTTTAAATGTTTATAGGCCGATATGCACAAAAATACGATATCAAAATGTTCAGCAATTTAATTCTGATTAATTTAAAACATGCTGCATTATTCGATTTTCATAGGTGTCAGCAAGTAACGTCATTGTGACGTCGTTGACGTCGGACTTGCGGTGATGTTCGTAACTTTGTCTTATGAAAATGTTCATATCTCCAGAACTATTATGTGCTTTGTTGTGAAATTTGGTCATCATATTCAAATAAAAATGAAGTTACGGTTTGAAATTTTTTGTGGTTTTACTGATATTACTACAATTTTATAGCATCAGTGACATTACTTTTGGATATATCCACGTATACGCCTGCCATATTTTAGCAGAAAGCTCACTAGCAAATAAAGGATATGCTCCACATTAAAAAAAAATATTATTATAAAAAACTAAGTTAACCATGATGTTTGTTTTCTCTGCTACAGAGGAGTTTTTCGTGACATGGGGTGCTAGAAGAGATGCTGCTGCCCCATCAGCCGCCGGAGCACCACTGCCACCTTGTGGTAAACATCTGGGTAAACTGGCCGCCGAGGATCTCAAAGCTATCATCGAGAAAGGGATCAAGTTCTACGGTAAGAAATTTTTAAACAAAAAAAATTATACCCTGGAATTTCCTTGATCCCATCGATGGCAGGGAATAATAAATAATAATGTGCCTCCGTAGCTCAGTGGTAAGAGCGCTTGCCGTCTAATCTGGCGACCCGGGTTCAAATCCGGATGGATATACATATATGAGCCGCGTCATGCGATTTTAGGCCTTCGGACAATGACGTTACAACGTCATAAATGACGTCAGAAATCCAGACGTAACGCATGCAACTGAATACGTTCGTAAAATCGTACACTCGCTGTAAAACAGTAGTTGATACTACTTTCAATTTCATTCGATACATTACATGTCATATACCAAATTATTCGTTATTGAATTGTCTACGTAGCCATTTTAGTTTGAGTTCATGTAGAGTCGTATGTTTTCATATAATTGGAGACAAAGTCCGACGGATATACAAAAATCTGTCAGCAATTTGTAACACAAAATATTGGTTGTTTACAGCCGTTTTATTCAAAATGTGATTAAAGTGTGTGGGTAACTTAATCGAGTGGCACCCGAAGTGACTTATTTTAACATATCATTGTGAAAAATCACGGTCGCAAAAAATAAAAAAGTTAAACTTGATAAACTGTTAACACGAACTAAATGCAAATTTGACAAAAAATGCCGAAATTTTCCCGAAGAAGCATGGTTAGTACAGTACGCAATTATTTTTCTATGATTTCGTTTTAAAAATATTATTTTTCTTGTATCAAAAATAATGAAATCCGAAAACATTCTAGCAAATACTATTCAGGATTATTACAATGACATGTGTGGAGAAAAATTGTCATACTCACGCGTTTTCGCGATGCGTTGCGGCATAGACCATTTTCGAAACTTAATAATTTAATTATAAGTCATAGTACGTATAATTAGAATAAAATTAAACATATTATCAAAGTTAAATGTTCACTTTTAAAAGTTCTATAAGATTGCTTTCAAAATAAGTCCGACACACTTGATTAAATGTGTCGAGGAAAATTTCATACGGCTCAAAATACGACGTTTCGGACGTTTTGTGCAATTGCGCACGTTTTTATAGTGATCGAATTACATAACATAACTAATTATTTTGGGCAATATTACGCATAGGTATATAATACATTTTGTACCCGTATACTCTAGAACAATGTGGATTTGTTTTTTTATAAAAAGTACAGGGATAAGCTTGTAAGGGATTGAATACTTGAGTGAGAACGATAGATAACGAGTAATACGAGTGAATGTACACGCGGGAGAAATGCTACCGAAAAGATACCCACTTTTCAATAAAGAACAATGTTATTGACCGATGAATATATCTGAAATATCAATATAAAATATACGTTTTACTTGCCATGGCGCTTAGCGTTTTATTCGAGATAGAAAAATTGAAACCAGAGCCGCACTTTCGGTCGCCGAGCTTAGTTTACGGCTGCTGACACGACCTATATTCATAATTCGTCAAAATGCGTTTTTTATTTAATAGGCGTGAGATATGAGTAAAGTATGTAATGTTAATCATTGCAGTTCAATTATTAACTTATTTATCCAGACCAACCTTATTGCAGAAAAATGAATAATAACGATTAACCTCCCTTTGAGTACAATTATTTTTGATTTGTCTCCCTTGGAACTTAATATAAGGAAAGTATGATGAAAGCGTCATAGGTGTCCACTAGCCATTTTAAAGATCCTGGTTCAAATATTTGCTTGTAAGGACTTTTTTATTATCTTAAATTGCTGAGCGAAATGCATTTTTTTTATACACAAACTAGATTACTGACGTGTGTTCATATTTTTTTCAAGTAAAACATTTTTATAAATGTAATAATCATTTAGGCATTTTAATGTTGATTTTTTTCTTTACAAAATCGCTCGATTACCACGTCCTAATGCACAAGTCAGTTGCATCCAAATTTTTACTTTTTGGTTGTCAACCCAAACCTCCCACGATCCTGCGGGGGACACCTGATGGTAAAATCTCCGGTATTTCCACCGGTTCCTGAGAACTCAATATTATACGCGGGCGGGGTATTGTTTCGTAGAAAAGAATCCTAACATTTCTCTGGCAGGAAGGTAAGAAACGGCAGTTTATCCGGCTACCCCGCGGATCCCCGGGGTGGGGACCGTGGGTGCAACGGGCGCGTGCATCAACCATGGTATCATGAAGGGGAACAGAGTCTGAAAATCGGACATTGGATCTATGTACTGTTTTTGTAATGAGACTTATTACCAGATATATTTTCGATGACATTTGGCAATATTTCGATCACACATTCGCGGTCTTGATATTTAATCCCAGCACATATGCCGTTCTTTATCGGTATAATTTGGTTGTTCCGGTAGGGTTCCATGGATTACTCCCGGTATGTTGCCGACGTAATACGTCGACCCTACTGGCTTGGGGATGTACCGATAACATTTTGTAGCTTCGGGGATCGAGAGAAACTATGTGTAATTCCACATCGCCAATGAGGAATTCAACAGTGGGACCTAGGCTTCAGCGTAAGAAAGTGCCTTTTCAACTACTAGCATGACGTTCAGCTCAAGTGTTACACATATGTACATATGTAAGACATGAGAACATTGGACAGGGAATACAGCACTCAACTCAACCAGCCCGTCACGAACGCATGACATAATACATGTACAAATACCCGGCAGCTGTTAAAAATACAAATGCCCTAAAGTTTCAAGACTGCATTACTTCGTTTGGTTGTAAAATGCTTCGTTTTCCTGAAGAGGCGTGGTCGTCCTTGTGCTGCTGTATAGTTTTCCTTGCGATTCGTTATTTTCTACTGACTCCAGTTATGTTTGACTGACTGACTCATGCTACAGGCTACTGGTAGAGGGTGTCATGTTTTAGTAGGTGTTTCATAGTTTGCTAAAATAAACTTTGGTTTACGGTCCCACAGACCTATTTCCGCGCAATGCTTTTTAAGTAGCTTAATCATGTAGAACTGTCAGTCACATCAAGACAATACTGACAGAGAGTATGCCAACACGGGAGTATGTAATTGGAAGTTGCATGAATACTTTATTATTGTTAAGATCTTAATAAAGTTTATTATTGACATTGTTCATTTATTAGTATTAGATTCATGTGATACTAGTATTATATTGTAGGAATTAATACGCGGAGTTTGTATTATAATTATGGAATTATACATTCAATGGAAACCTCGCCCCAAATCCCGGGAATGGGCGGGGAATTTTCGTTTGTTCAACACCCTGCAGCACTAGCAGAATCAAATAGAGGGCGAAGTCCTGCTACTGTGATGTAGACATCGCAAAAAGGGATGTCGGTCAATCTGTAAGAGTAAGGCCGCGGTGTTTTGTAGTAGTGTTGTTTTGGACCATTACGCTCGTCTAAGCTACCATATATACGTTGCTATGCATCGGACATATACGTTGCTATGGATTGTAATAGGCATGATGCCATCTGTTTCTGTCGCGAATTTTGGAAGAAGGTAAACGGTGGTGTAAGTAAATCACATAGATCGAGGTTTGGATTGGTTGACAACAAATACTTTTTCGTCTTTTTTCTGCACCGGTCGTGGACATTTTCAACAAATTAAAATATATTGTTAAGAAATAAAAAGGTTTGGCGTACATTACTGACTGATTCCATTTAAATAATACATTATGTTATATTGTATTTACATTATGCGTCATAGTTTACCACCCTAAGTACCGCACATAACGTTAAAACGACGACGTCAAAACGACGTTACTTTCATATTTTTTATAAGTAGTTGTGATACGGGATTGTGCATAACTTTGAAACTAGTTGGTAAAAAATGTCAAAACAAACACTATTCAGACTAGAAAACATTGAATTTTAAGTAGACAATAAAAACACAAAATGTCTAAATTTTGTCGGAAGGCCTAAAATCGCATGATGCGGCTCATATATGCCTGCCATGTTTCAGTAGAAATAAAGCAAATAAAGGCTATGCTCGGCATAATTCAATAAAGGTGCTTGATCTACATGACAAAGCTGATTTTTTTTAGGGAAATCCTTCATGAGTTTGTTATTCTTAATTTATTGGTCCCTTTTCATGGATGTTTAATGATGACTTTGACATTTGTTTACTACATATTATCTAGGGTTTCCAAGAAAATTGCTGCATGTGTTTTAATGAAACTAAAGTAGGAATATATAAGAATACTACTATTGATGTATAGATAATCCTGTATCTCGATGATGTAACAATACATTCAATCATTTGTTCCAAGAAAAATGCTCCCAAAACACTGTAGATGACTTGTGTTGTTTGAAATACAAATAATGTTCAGGGTTTCTACAATAATTTATTCCAGAATAATCCAGAAATGAGAACTTACTGATGCACTAGAAAGAATGCAAAAAGTTTAAGATATCTGGTAAAAAACAACAAAGAATTGACAAAGTTATTGTCATTTCATTGGCTGCTTCTTAACATTAGAATGGTGTTTGAACTGTGTTTTTGGTTGCGTGCTGATGACGTAAACAAACAAACAATATTAACTATGATTATTTTTTATTTTTTTCAGAGCGTGAGAACCGTGACCTTGACATTCTGATATTCCATGAGGTGTTGGATATTATGGCACGTGTTGATCGTGTTCTAACTAAACCCGGAGGCTCTCTACTGATGGCAGGTCGTAGTGGGGTCGGTCGTAGGACTGCGGTGTCCCTTGTGGCTCATATGCATCAGATGACAACATTCTCACCTAAGATTTCTAGAGGATACTCGGTCAAACATTTTAAGAATGATCTTAAGACTGTAAGTGTAATCTGTATGTTCCATTATCATACAAAGTTTTAAAAGGCTATAAATTATAGGAGCGATCTTAGTTAATAAGTTAATTGATTGGTCAGGCCTTCAGTTAATTGGTTGTCAGTCAGTCGGTCAGTTGATGGGTTGGCCATTAGTTTGTCAGTGCGTCAGTTGGTTGGTCAGCCCCTGATACAGTCTTTAAAACATTCCCAACCAAACCCATCATAACGGTCATGTGATCTGATCTGAGCAATGCATAATTATTTGAGAGGGGTGAATTTCACAGTCTGGATGGATCTCCATAAATATTTGTCTGATTTCATCAAAACTTCAGAATGAATACTATGTACCAAGCGGCAAAGCTTAATTGTTCACAATGTCAGAAATTTAGGTCCAATTTTAGGGCCCCTAACGAGAGCATACATGTCAATTTGTGTGTTTTAAAAACACTACTAGTTTTGATACAATTTAGAATATTATTGTTGATGTCAAGGACTTACACAATTTCCCACTAATTATATCCTTAGGTGATGCAACAAGCTGGTATAGAGGGTGAACAAGTAGTACTGTTGTTAGAGGACCATCATTTCACGGATCCAACATTCCTGGAACTTGTCAACAGTCTGTTGTCTGCTGGTGAGGTACCGGGCTTGTATTCACCGGAGGAACTTGAACCCTTGTTATCACCACTGAGAGACATGGCATCAGAAGCTGGCTTCAGGGGAACATTGATCAACTTCTTTGCTCAGAGTAAGTACCTGAATATGAAAATCTGAAAGTCTGCTTCTCTTAAAGTAGTTTTTTCCTAGTTAATGGGATTCAAACCAGTACTGTTAGGTATCATAGCCTTGCAATGTGGGATTCAAACCTTTACTGAATGGTATACAATAATGATGTATAACATCAATATCATTCATAATTTATTCTATTGCCGACTTTTGGTTGGGCTGGTGATTCTGTTAATACCCGCTGTTGAGCTACAATTACTGTTCACTGTTGGAAACTCAACTCGCCAGCAAGTATTACTGATTTTATCCATTCTTATTGTTGAGCTATAATTTCTGCTGTTGCCAGCCAGTAATACTTATTCTGTTCATAGCTGTTGTCAAGCTATAATTATTGTTCACTTTTGAAAACTGAGATCGTTTATATTTCAGGAATAAAGACCAATCTTCATATAGCGTTGATTATGGACTGTACAAACAACAAGTTTATCTTAAACTGTGAGAGTAATCCAGCTTTATACAAAGAGTGTGCTGTACAATGGATGGAAGGATGGAGTCGTGACAGTATGATAAAGGTATATGATTATATTATCTGTAATATCTGTCTATGTCTTAACCCGTGATTTATAAGTGGGGAGCTTATCGCTGGTTTAGAATGAGAAGGTCGTAACTACAAAATCAATAACAAGTTTTTAAAACTTTATTTTGGTTAAAATGACAATTTCCGATTTTCATGTAAAAAAGCTAATAATAAGCGCCTAGTGAAGCAGATTTCAAATATGTATGAGTCTTATAAGGTCGTAAGTGGTAGCTACGACCTTCTCATTCATGAAGCCAGCGATATAGCATTGGTGCTGTCTGTCCACACATACGTAATGCAAATCTTGTGTGTTGAAATCCTCACAAACCATTGGGCAGGATTTCTTCAAACTTTCACAGAATAACAACCTTGATGTGTAGTTGACTGTAAAGGAAGGACTTTCCTAGAACAATTTTTATCAGAGTTATGGCCCTTTGTTATTTTTACTATATACCCCTAATGGGGGCACCCGTGGCGATGGACACATTTCTAGTTAATTCATCTTTACACATTTACTGTATTTGTAGGTTTTAATAATTATATCTGTCTACCAAACGAAATATATTGTTTAGTATCCTTAGTATGTTCTGGTTCTCATTCATTCAGATCCCATACATGTTACTCACCAAAACCCCTAAAGAAGCAGGAGCTAGTATTGGAGAGAAGAAACAACACAAGCGTAAACTGTCTGGTGGTGAGGACCTGTTGAAGGGATTCCTACATGTACATGAAGCTGCAGCCCAGGCTAATATGGGAGCTACACCACGACGTTATATTGCATTCCTCAACACGTACCAACAAGTGTATGGTAACAAGAAACAACATATTGAGAAAAGGCAGCACCATTTACAGGTATGTAGTCACTGCATGTTGTTGTGTAAACGTTTTATTGTTGCTGGGAATGATATAGAAGAAGTTTACAGACAATGAAATGTTTCGTATAACAAATACCACATGTTTGAAATAACTTAATGATCGAGGGCGTAAATTTCAACTTTGAATAACTTGAACATTAAATGAGTTTTGTAAATTTTATTAAGCGAGTCTCTGGTGAGCTTAATATTTCCTGAACAAGTTTAATATAAATATATCAAATGTCAACGAATGATAGATTCTTTATATCATATGACACAAATAACGCAAAATATGCATAATTTTATTGGAAAAACACACCCATGTAGTATAACGTTATACTACACTTGTGTGATAAAAGCTTATACATATAGATCTACAACTGGCTTCGAGGCGTGACTAGTAAACACTTAGTATTCTATCTCTATAGAGATCACGCCTCGAAGATTGTTGTCGATCCATACTCACTATTCTTTCCCGGATACAAGGAAAGGAATGTGATATTAATTTGACAGGATTTGAGAGTCTGTTTTGAGAGATCTGTAGTACACCAGAGGCGCATATCTGTTTAAGGCATCATTCTGATCAGTTGTAAGTACTTTATGAAGTGTTTGTTATATGAAACTGAAACTGTACATGACACAGGGAATAAACTATAACAAATACTTCAAACTTTTGTTTACATTCTGAAAGTGTGATTGCATCAAAATATCCGCTTTTTGCTACCTGTTTACACCATTACTATAAAATGTTCAAGATCTTTTCCCTCGGACCTCGGTATTTCAGTACAAGGTACGTATATTTTTAACTCTTTGAAAATCGAGTATTCATTCAAACTTCTATTGTTTCAATAAATATTACTAATGAGGGAACTACTCCAATTTGAAAGAATATCGGGGACTAAAGTTAACTCAGTTGCATCCAGTTAAACCTAGATAAACAAAGTTTACCTTATGGAAAGCTTATGTTTATAACCGTTCTCATTTAACTTTGAACAGACTGGAAGTCTCTTACTTGAGTGGTATACTTTAGTGATTTTGATCAATATCCGGTTTTGTATGAATATCATTTACTTGATCTGTGCTGTATTGACAAGTTAAATTAAAACGCAGTAAATTCTGCTGAAAGAATAAAGCTTTAAGGGGAAAATCAGCCGAAAATTTATAGTTTTTCGTTAAGAAAAGCGAATGTTTAGATTGATTAACAACTGGAGTAAACATTTGTTTTAAGAAAGGTATGAACATCAAGTTTAACATCTATTTTGTTTGAATTGTAAATCATAACATTCTTTTGAATTACTGGAAACAATGATTCCTGTAGTTGATGGGGGGGGGAGAGGATGGGTCATGTTAACACTGTACATTTCATAGATATCATACTTAGTTTGCAACCAAAAACATTAGCTGCATAAAGTTTTTAGTTCAAATTGTACCTCACTTTATTTTCATTCAGATAATTCAAGACCATTCCAACAAATCGCTGGCTTAGAATGAGGAGGTCGTAAGTGCCACTTACGACCTTATAAGACTAATGCATATTTGAAATCTATATCATAAGTCTCTTCTTATGAGCTTTTTTTTATCAAAATCTGAACTTGTCATGTTGACCAAACTGAAGTTGAAAAAGCTTGTTTTAACATAAGGAAAGAGTGATTGTTCGACAGTTTTTCTTATTTTCTCAAAATATTTATTTAGTAGTACCACCTTCTCATTCTAATTCAGCGATACGTTTGCTTCATTTAATACTGCTATTTGTTGGAACTATGAGATTAAGATTTAAACATATAATGAGCAAATAATGTTGCATATATGTAGAAATGTTTTATTGTAGCATGAATAACTTTTGAATGAATTAAGTGGTTGATTTAAGGGGAACTTACCACAGGTAACTGTATCGTTGAAAAGGTAAAAAAAAAAAGTTAAAGAAAAATATAAATTTTACAAAAAAAATTATTTTCGTTTTCAAATTGCCTTTATCAATTATAAAGTTACCTATGAATCTTCCTATGCAAAAAGAAGAAAATAAAGGTGTCTGACAAGAATGCCTTTGATTTTCCCACCTTCTGGCTCGTTCCTACACCCCTGATTATGTTTTCCACTTCAAAGTTTACGAATCCTGGTAATAATGTCAGTAGAATTATAAGTGCTCATTAAACTGATATAAAATATTTTGTTTATTATAGACAATGGCAGCTTCAGATGAAGTTGATGAGAGGAAATTTAAGTCATTGTTGGGAGGATCTGAAGAAGTCTACAGTCTATTATGTCTCCCCTGTCACAGGGATGATACCAATATGCCAGCTAGTGGTTATTGCAACACTTGCCAGGAACACCTGTGTGTAAACTGTTTCAAATATCACAAAAAGGCGACCCCATCAAAGCACCATGTACTGCTAGACAGAGATGCAATGCCATCCACCCAGCAACTCACTGATACACCTACACTTCCAAATACTGCAGACAATATAACAACACCATGTCCACACCATAACACTGAAATGCTCGAGTTCAATTGTTTAAGTCATGGCTTGTTACTGTGCAGTATATGTGTAGCACAGAGCCACACTAACAACTGTGACGTTCAGTACATACCAGATTTGTTTTTAGACAGAGGATTTTACCAACAAACAATGACCAGAGTTGACCAACTGCTGAAGAAATCGTCTGGATTGAAGATGGAAACATCCAAAGATGTTGTCAAATCTAATTGTTCCTTGAAGAATGCCTTAGTGGATATTAAAAAGTACCGGCAAGAAATGAATAGCAGAATGGATGAATTGGAGAAAAAACTTGTAAAGCATGTGGTAGATCTACAACAACAGAATGATGAGAGATTAAAAACTGTAGATACAACATGTGACAATGTTATAAAGACATTGCAGGGAACAGTCAACAACATAAAGCAACTTGAAACATCAGAACAAGAAGACAAACTGATTGTTGAAGTTGTTCAGATAGGCCAGCAATTAAATGATTATGAAGACATCATATTCTCTCTGTCAGCCAAAGAGAGAATTGTGGAGTACAAGTTTACCCCAAGCCGGGCCATTGATGATGTTCTCGAGCATGAGACTATGATTGGTGAAGTAACAATAGATGGGAAAAGCACTTTATCACAGTCTGTACCTTTATCATCTTCAGTGGACGGTAACATCACTCCAACCTTACTGGGTGAAATCTGTGTGAAGATGTCTGAAGATATGTGCCGCTGTTTTATAACAGGTATGACTGTTATACCACCAAACAAACTTGTCCTGGCTGACTCCACTAACAACGCTATCAAACTTGTTGATGTTAACAAAAAAACTATTACATCACAGATGTTACTTGGTAAGGATAACCCACTTGGTGTTACATCAACATCACATAAACAAGTTGCTGTCACTGTACCAGGAAGACAAAGTATACTATTTATATCTGTGTCACACAAACTTAAAAAGACAAATGAAATACAGACTGACGGAGAATGTTATGGTGTATGCTTTTACAAGAAGAAGCTGATCGTCACATACCCAGATAGCAACAAATTTGAGCTACTGGATATGAAAGGTCGGGTTATCACGAGAGTGCCGCTACCATCTGCTGGTGAAGGTATAAGTCAACAACCTGACTGTATTCAAGCAAACAGTAGATACATATATGTGTCAGATAACCATCATGTTGTCGTGTTAAACTGGGAAGGTGAGATCATTGGTACATGTGAAGACATGGTATTTCCTGCCGCCATCACTCTGCTTGATAATGGATGCTTGATAGCGTCTGATTATATTACTGGTATTCTGTGCCAGCTGTCAGGAGATGGGACTTTCCGAGGAACCATACTCAAAGATGTGAGGTCTCCATGTGGTATCTGTGTGAATACTGCTAGACGTGAACTTTATGTTAGTCGGGCTACAAATGGGAATGATGACATGGACAACAACATGCTTGTTTATAAAATATAAACAATCATATACTTGTTTAGCATGCCTTTGAATGATAGTCGCCCCGGTGGGCTGATAATTGCCGAGGGCTTTAGCCTGAAGACAATTATCACCTAACGGGGCGATTATCACTCAACGCCACTGCTCAGCCATATATTGTACTGTATAATATTTATGTTGTAGCTTTTTCATTCAAACAACACACTTGAGAAAACAAAATATATTCAATAATTGGTAAATCTAAAGTTTGAGAACTTGGATCTTTGTGCGTAATGGACATGGACAGGCTGTAGATCTAGATTTATCACTAAATTGTCCATAAACTTTTTTATTATAGAACGGAAACATATCACAAGGGTATTCATTTTCTTGATTAGAAAATTTGCCACACAATGATGTATATATATATATTTTGATGCAAAATGTTACCCCAAATTTTGGGAAGAACATAAAAATCTAGATCTCGTCTAAGAAACTCATCATTTTTATTCAAGGACTCATAAATAGGTGGACATATCACACAGAATATTGATACTTGATCTATTTTAATTTTGTTTGCAAGTGATTCTGGTAGAAATACTTATGCCTACGCATGGCGGCAGTAGCAAATGACGTAACATTGCATGTGAAGGTCTTCCAAGGGCGATTATCAGTGATTTTCCATAAGTAAATAGTAATTTACGAACAGTTGCTTTCTCAAAATATCGATTTTGTACTTGTCTCATTCTAAGCCAGCGATATGAACAAAATGTTAGATATTAGTACATGAGCACTATTGAGGAGAGGAACCACCATGCTGGTTTAAGTGAAAGTTGACTGATACAGCATTTTTTGAACAGTCAGTGTCAATATTGGACAGCAATATTTGAACATTCAGTGTCAATATTGGACAGCAATTTTTGAACATTCAGTGTCAATATTGGACAGCAATTTTTGAACAGTCAGTGTCAATATTGGATAGCAATTTTTGAACATTCAGTGTCAATATTGGACAGCAATTTTTGAACAATTAGTGTCAATATTGGTTAGCAATTTTTGAACAGTCAGTGTCAATATTGGACAGCAATTTTTGAACATTCAGTGTCAATATTGGACAACAATTTTTGAACATTCAGTGTCAATATTGGATAGCAATTTTTGAACATTCAGTGTCAATATTGGATAGCAATTTTTGAACATTCAGTGTCAATATTGGACAACAATTTTTGAACATTCAGTGTCAATATTGGTCAGCAATTTTTGAACATTCAGTGTCAATATTTGGACAGCAATTTTTGAACATTCAGTGTCAATATTGGACACCATTAAGGGAGTGCAGTTGATTTGTTGATCTTTCAATTTATGTATGCATGTAACTGTATAGTTTATGTATTGCTTGTATTGGAATCTCTTATTTCATATACACATATATAATTTATATGCATGCAGATATTTAATAAAATTTTGATGTAATTTCTAAAAAAGTGTGGAGTTCAGTCTATTTGTCAGTTGTTATACCAAATCTTTTCTGTTCTATAACTAAAAAATACTTTGCTGTAGGATCTTCAAACTTTTTGAATGATGTATCCAAGTTGACTCAAATGCCAGCAAGAACAAGTAATTAGGAATAGCAAGCAATACTGAATTCCACAACCTGGTTTCCAGGTTGTCAATGTTTCTGTTGCCATGGCAACGACAATTTTTGTCCTTATTGGTCCCTATCCACATACTATAATATTTCATATTAAAACCTAGCCTGAAAACTGTGATTTTAATATTGCAGGATCCCGATTGTCTTGACTGATGGATTGACAGGGGGCAAACCTTAATAATAGCCCCCTTTAGTTGAAAATTAGGTAGGGGTTTAATAACAGCTTATCTACCAGACATTACAATATCTTACAGACTGTAAACTCAGAACACTCCTTCCAAAGTACAAAGTAAATATTCTACCTGTCTCTATATACTGCATCACTGCCTTACGGGGTATTATTTGCAGGTGCCCGGGTATTATGTGCAGATGCCCGTCAGTGTAGTGTGAGTAAAGGTAAAAGAGTAAAAAAAGTTGATAAAAGCAAGTGATTGAAATAAGAATATTGTTACAATGTTAAAAAAATCAAAGACTCAGTGAAAAGGTAAAAACACGAAGCCAATTATAGATAATTATACAATGTCATTCTAACAGGATACATATGAAGTTAATACTGTAAAATCATTTATTTTCGTGGTTTGGATGAAAAAGACTATTTCATACGGACGTCATTTCAAGAACATATGGAAATCAAATCCCAACAAACACTCATTTTGACCCTTGGAATTATCACCTGAAATGCAAAATCCTCAAATTAAGGTCCCATCGAAATGGTCTTTTTTACTAAAAAACAATGAATTTTGACCCTTCAAAATGAAATGATTTAATAGTAAACAGATAACTGCACTATCTATACTGGCATGAGTCCTTTAAATCAAGACAGCCTTTAAATCCAGATGGCCTTTAAATCCGGACAGCCTTTAAATCCGGACAGCCTCAAAAAGGCTTTACGTATGGCGGCCAATAATTTTAATCATCCGTTGTCAATCCTTAAATTTAGACGCTTGGTTTTTGACAATACTGCAAAGTTACAACGATTTAACTTATATATTTAACAAGAAAAGCTGAATTTATTTTTGTCTGCACTTGGAAAGCATGTTTAAATTCGGGGAAGGTAAAAAATTTCTTCACTGTGCATGCCCAATATTACTGAACGGCCCCGAAATGTAATCTGCTGCCCTTGTGCTAAATGAAGACGTAAGCTGAAGAGTTGTTTGTTATCAGTTTAACTACGAAAATATTGCTTTAATAAATTCTTGCTGAGGTTCAAAACGTTGTACAACGTCAATTTGTATCCAAAATGCCCACTACGGAAAGCGTTGGTTTTATATTTTGCCGTGACAAAGTTGATATCTATTTTTTTCAAGATTCAGGGGAGAAAACCCCTACAAATTAGTTATGTATTTTGAATGCACAAGTTCTTCCCCTTAAAAATATTATCATTTAACAATATTTAGAAGCAAAATGTATATTAAAAACGTAACATCACGCTGTCTGGATTATAGGACCTGTTAGGCTTAAAAAATAGGGGACAAAGTGACCCTTTTATAGGCCCCATAAAACCCACTTGACTTTGTTTTAGAAATAAACAAAGTAGCTCTACAGTTCAGAGACAAACCTAGCTTGGTTCAGGTTAAATTTCAAGAATTAGAGTTACATATTTTTTCCAAGTATTGTTTAAAAATATGCCAAAAGTGTTCAGAACTAGGACTTTTCCCAGTAGTGTACCAATATACTTTTTTGAAGCTCATTTTACTGTTGTGAGGTAAATAGTTGGCACCTGTCCTATAGAAGTATTCAAACATATGCATTACCATTGCCCAGCAATGAGAAGTAATGTAATGGACTACTTTTCTAACAACACATATGTGGGTTGACCGCGAACATTAGTTGCTACTACATTTCATCAAACTATATTAGCAATTGGCATACGCAGTCTTATACAGCGATATGTTATCACCACAATTGCAAAGTTTGAAGGTGATATCTCAAATAATAGAAGCGGTATGTAATTATATCGTAACTGCTATAAATCAGGTCGGCGCACACTCTGCGACGCCAGTGACGTTACGCTCCACTCTGTGACTTCGTCTTTAGATTTCCCGAAAGCCACTACACGCTTTAACATGTCTCCGGAAGATAAAACTTGTTGGACTCATCTCGCAGATATATGCATGAATGCATGTCTAGATTTTTCTGATTTATACATGGAGTATGTGCAATGGTTTTACATATACCGACCTTAGTCGCTACACCCGTACTACTTCCTGACGCCTGTCGTTGTCGACGACGTTTTTAACTCGCTTTATTAGTGCTGACTTGCCCTTTTTCGGCCTTCCAGTATTTACTTTTTGTTAAACTCCTCTTAAAACGTTTGTGTAACATATAAGCGAGAGTCCTGTCTGAGGTCACGCAACTTTGAAAATTTGCATTGACTATGTATTTTTATGTTTGTGCGGGATGTTACACCGCGATCAACTCAGTGTTTCAGTAAAACTCACTGCGCCGCACATTTCCGCGACGTCGCCATTTTCAAAAAACGTGAAAACTTCGATGCCATGAATGAATTCACGGCGTTGTTGTTATTGACGTCATGGATGTATGAAATAACACAATAACGCGGAAAACATTGACGTTGAAGCCTATATAATTTTGAAAACAAATAATGCAAATTGCTTTGAATAAGACGGTCTTAAATAACCAATATTTAATTTTTATTCAAAACAATTGAGTGTGTGCCGACCCTACCCAACCGGCATCATTAATTAGGTTTTGTAGCAAAAATGAATTTGGAAATAAATTCTAAGAACTAAATATATGTTAAAAAGGAATTGACCAAAAATGTGTTAAAATATTTAAGGAAAATAACATGTAGCGTCTAAATGGGAGACAATGTTCGCGACTTTCACGGACAACCCTCGTACTATATGTTTGGGCAAACTTTTAATGGCCATCACAGGGCAATAATAACACTGTTGTGAACTATGATGAACAGAAAGACTAATGCTCAAGGGAATTAAAGCTCACTCAAATTAAACAGCTGGGTGCAGAAAACATAAGACTGCATGCAATAGCACAGCTACCTGATTAATCCCGTTTAATTTCTATTATAAATGTGATGGTTATATCTATGTGTAGGCTGGTGTAGCCAAACTGAATGAAGCCAAACATTTGGTGGATGAACTGAAGAGAAAGGCTGGTGAACAGAGCGTATTACTGGCTGAGAAACAGAGTGAAGCAGATCAAGCTCTCTCACACATCACAGAGAGCATGCAGGTAATAAAATAAGAAATTTGAAATTTTACAAAAAAAATATTTTTTGCAAAAATCGCAAGGTCCCAATTATTTTTGTTCCAGGACTTGAATGTTATTATTGTTGTTAATAGTGCTGGTGTCATTCAACAGAATGAAGGAATTTTTGCATTGTTTTTTTAAATAAGAGTGAGCTTAATAGCAATGGTACATAATATAATTATTATTATGGTATTGAATATATCTTAAATCAAAGCGTTTTAATTTAGATAAAGAATAATGATGGAACATTTTCACTGGTCACTCAGGGATCCGATAAACATTTGATTTTCTAGACATTTTACTTAAACATTAAGGTAAGGTTTGAAATGCAAATATTTTGAAGCTAAACTATAATTATTTCTTTCAATTTCTAATTCAATGCTTTTGCATGTCAGTAAATTTGATCTATCGTTTTTCAATTTTTCAGAATGCAAATGAGCAAAAGAATGAGATGGAAGTGTTGAAAGGACAGGCAGCTGAGGAGAACAAGATACTGGACAAACGTAAGAGAGCTATAGACAAAGAACTGGCGGAAGTCGAACCACTCGTCCAAGCTGCTAAAACCGCTGTAGGGAATATCAAGACTGAGTCGTTGTCAGAAATCCGTTCACTGCGTGCCCCACCTCCAGTTATCAGGGATATTTTGGAAGGTGTTCTCAGACTGATGGGTATCTACGACACGTCATGGGTCAGCATGAAGAGGTATGGGTATTCTAATATATGACAAATGAAATATACCAGTGGATTACTAGTTTATATAATGTTAGTGTGATATAAAAAATATATATATATATTATATACTGGGACACTCGTTCGATCCTCATCTGGTGATTCTTAGAAAACTTGACTATGGATTGCAGCCTATTGTGTGTACAGTCTAGTATTAGTAATTTATATCACACAAACACTTGATGTATGATGATGGCATTTCAAAAAAGCCAGTGGATATTATCTCTTACCCGTTCATTTCTACACTCCTTCATGTCGCTGGCTCTGATATATCTAAACTTTCTGCTATTACTTAGTTATGCCCCCCCCATGTTTGATGAGGGGGTATATTGCTTTGCTCATGTCTTTTGGTAGGTCAGTCTGTCGGATGGTAGACAAAATGGTTTCTGTTCAATAACCCAAGAAAGTTTTGTCCTAGGATCTTTAAACTTTACATGGAGGTTGGCCAACAACAGTAGATGACCCCTATTGATTTTGAGGGCAGTAGGTCAAAGGTCAAGGTAACTGTGACCGTAAACATGTCTGACAATTGGGCTGCCATTGGGCATAAATGTTTTCAACAATCTCTTGTTAATATTTCAGTTTCTTGGCTAAGAGAGGTGTAAAGGAGGAGATACAGACATTTGATGCTAGGAAGATAAATTCTGACATTCGTGAGGGGGTGGAGGAACTACTGAAGAAAAATAGAGATTCTTTTGAAACTAAGGTAGGTTTGTGGGAACTTATTTTAAAGACGGGTTTAATTGGCACTTTTTCTGCACACCTTTTTTGGTTTGATGATTTTTTTTTCAAACTATATAAGGGAGTTTACTGAGACACTTGACATTATTTCAGCATACATGTTTTGGTTGCATGAATTTTGTCTAACATAATTGGTTCCTCTTGAGGGTGTCTTTATTTTATGATTATACATTGGATTTGTGATACTGTAAAATCATTAATTACATGGGGAATTAAATTTTATGCTTTTAGTTGTTCACAGACAACCACAAAATCAAATCTCATCAAACAATAATTTTGACCCTTGTGTTTATTACAAGTATCTGAAATTCAGAATCCTTAAATTAACATCTCATAGAAATGATCTTTTTTACTAAAACCACAAAATTTTGTCCCATCGAAATTAAAACTTTTTACAGTATGTTATAATGTTTCATATGGTTTAGTACTTTGAATAGTTACACTCAGCATGTTGTTGTGTTTTTTTTTAACAGAATAAAGTAGTAAGTTCTTTGAATGACCACTATTTCAGAATGCTAAACGAGCATCAGTTGCTGCTGAACCTTTAGCTGGCTGGGTACGTGCTAATGTACAGTTCTCATATGTGTTAGAGAAGATTGAACCACTGGAGAAAGAACAGAATGATCTCAAGAAGTTAGTACATGTACTGTGTATCTTATCTGTAGTGAGAGATTTGTGTGCCCCCTATCCCTTCTTCTTGCTTATTTATAATTGTGCCCCCGAACTTATTTATAAGTTTGGGGCATATAGCATTGGTGCTATCCATCCATACGTATGTCTGTACGTAACTCAAATCTTTTTTGTTTAACTCCTCACAAACTGTTAGGCTGAATGTCTTCAAACTTTCACAGATTGACAACCTAAATGCTTGGTTGACCGTTAAGGATGGAATTTTTTCTGCCCTTTGTTACTTTTACTATATACCCCAATTGGGGAACCCGTACCCCATGGACACATTTCTAGTTATAACACCCTGGCAAAAACTTTTTGAAGAGGATTATGTAAGCGTCACCTTTTTGTTACCCATGCTGCATAAAGACCTGGTAAGAATAAATATTTGTTCTGTTCTATTCTGTTCTGTTCTTTTGGGTTGGTTGGCTGAGGAAGGCAAATGTATGGGAATCTACTACAACCCAGGCTTAAAGGGAATCAAATGAATAATGAACCATTATTTCAGGTGCAAATAACTAGGTGAAGAGCTATAACAGTTATTTTCTTTGAAGATACTGTAATTCTATTAGAGCAATTTTAGGCTTAAATGCTCATGAGTCAAACCTGGATTTTTGTGCCAAATTTAAGAGTCAAAATGTAGTGTAAAGAGTCAATTGAAAGTCCTGAATGCGGTATGATTATAAACATTTCATTTCCCAGAAACTTACAGAAGGCCGAAGGAAGAATGGAAAAGTTGAGCCGAGCTTTGGATGAGGTGGATCAGAAAGTTGCTCAATATCGAAACAGGTTTGAGACTTTAACAAAGGAAGCTGCAGAACTCAAGATCAAACTCGACAAAGAGAATGAAACTATTCTCGCTGCTGAGACATTAGTGTCGAAACTTGATGGTGAATACACACGTTGGAATAATCAGGTAATTTTGTGTATGATGAAGTATATTTTATGCTGATTAACCTGCATTAAAGTCAAGGGATATTGAATTTGATTGCAACAAGCTGTGGTCAAATAAGTGAACTGGATTTTTAACCTGGTGCCCTGGGTTTGATTCCGGATGACTCACTGATCAATCCTTTCCATGAAAATTTGACAACAGTGTCAAATTTCCTTCACATGATGCAGACTTGCTCAAGTTCCTTGTGGATTAGTATGTTTAAGTCCTGGTAAGTATACTTTTCAGGAAAAACTGGTTAAGCCAATCTGCCACCATTTTTCAAAAGAAAATGTTGAGAAACAGCATTAAAGATGAACAAACGGTGAAGTTGATCATGGCAGCCCAAGCTAAAATACTGTAAAATCATTAATTTTTGTGGGGGATTAAATTTTGTGGATTTCGTGGTTCACTTCAACCACGAACTTTAATCCCAACGAACATTGATTTTGAGCCTTGTTTTGTGACCTGAAATGCAAAATCCACGAATTCAAATGCCAACGAAATTGTCTTTTTTACCAAAACCACTAAATTTCATCCCAACGAAATTAAATGATTTTACAGTAGTCTGAAACATATTTACTGTTACAGTATAACACATGACTTCATCGCTTTTCACATTTGCCTGTTATGATATAAATGAATCTAATTATGTTATCAATTGAATTATATCCTTTGAAAGATTTCCTAATTACTGTTTTACCTCTAGGTTGGAGAGCTAGACCAAGAACTGAAGGAGTTACCAAAGAGAGTGCTGCTGGCTGCCGGGTTTGTGGCCTATCTCTCTCAGGCTCCTGAAGATGTACGCCACTCGTGTCTCGTTAACTGGCGGGAAGCACTTGGTATCAATGCATTCGAGATGCGACGTTTTCTGTGCACTGAAAGTGAACAACTCATTTGGAAAAGTGAAGGTCTGCCGTCGGATGATTTATCCGTGGAGAATGCGATCGTCATATTGCAGGTATATTTTTATGCATTAATTAAAACAAGCTTCCCTTTACTCAGTTACTTATCAAAATCAACTGTCATATATCTTTGTAATTTCAGTATCTTATAATTATATTGAATACTTTGTATACACATTTCCATGTAATCTTATATGCGTATAAAGCAGTTATTGATAACCATCATATCAAGGGCTCAGTGTAAAACTAAGGTACATGTCTCTATAAATTGGTGTAGTAACCATAGTTCTGCACTAAGCCCTCGATATATAATATTACATTATCATTTGTGACATAATCACTGAATAATATTGGAGCCTCCTTTGCAATAATTTCTCGTATAATATCTGTATTAATTAATATACAATGTAATAATATTTTAATAGTTTTTTTATGAGATGCTTAATAATGAGCGTTTCGAAGTACAGCTTATAATTATATAAATAATTTATTTCTGTTTAATAATTGCAGTAAATTTCTGCCCAAAGGAGTAGAAAAAGTAGCCTTATACGGATTTATTAGTTGAAATTTAGGTAGTTCAAATGAAGCCACGTTACATTTAATTAACAATCTGTTATCATTAAGAATTGCATGATTGTGGATTGCTTATAATTGATAAAAATTGCTGAAAACAACTAAATGCTTGCACTTATCAGTAAAATATATCAGGACACAATCATGCAATTCTTAATGATAACAGATTGTTAATTAAATGAAACGTGGCTTCATTTGAACTACCTAAATTTCAACTAATAAATCCGTATTAGGCTACTTTTTCTACTCCTTTGGGCAGAAATTTACTGCAATCATTAAACAGAAATAAATTATTTATAATGAGTTGTATTGAGCCGGATAGTTGTATTGTAACATAGTTAATTATTGATCAGGTAATTCTTGCAATCTAGAAATTGAACTGAGACAGGGTGGAGTAGATAATTATACCAAGTATTTTGCATAATTTTACATTTTTAAAGATACTTGTACTACTAAAACCATTTCTGGGCCGGTATTTATAAAGCATCTTAAGTGAAAACTTAGAATTTTCTTAAAATCTCAAATTTTCCTTGAGTGTATCAGCTAAACAGGAAAACTAATATTAACTATTATTCACATTGTTTAGAAGCATTATGTTAAGAGCTACAGTAATCATATAGAAAACATGGGCTATTTTTCGTTTCTTGTGAAATATGGGCAGCTCAATATTTTAACTTAAGTCAAAATATTTAAGTTTTCACTTAAGATGCTTTATAAAAACCATTTCTGATCTTATTATACTACCATGTATGCATATAGTGCTATGCTTTTTATATTCATATTTATATATAAGCGTTCTCCAGAAAAACCTGCTATTTTGACATAGTGTAATTACTATATAAATGTAAACAAGGTTTTAAAAAATCTCTGAAATAAGAAATGTCTGCATGCATATATATACATGTGATATCTTTATCTTAACTAACCAATATACTCAACAGCAGAACTTTGCCGCCACACCCTCAAATAGCATAGAAACCTGAACTAAGTTGTTCAGTCCCAGGAAAATGATTTTGTGTACGCACTCATATACAGTAGATGACTTAAACTATTTTCCTGGTCTGAAGGCAGTCAGGGGCATCAGAGTTTTACTGTGAATGTAACCACCCGATGAGCTATTGTTATTACATTGATAGGACTGTTGTTTTCCGAGTCTGAAGACAGTGTGAGGGATCAGAGTTCTACTGTATCATGTAACCAGCTATTGTAAATACAATAACTGCTTAGTTTTAGATCTATATATGTATGTGATATTTATACCATACTATATGCATGCAGATAAATGACTTCCAGCCTGGGGTAAGAACAGAATTTTATCCCAATATATCATCAGTTTTACAGCACTTCACATTCTGTGTGGTCTCACTGCTTATCATGGATGTTTTATGCTCCATATTTCACTTGGTTCTACAATTTATTTAACAAGTTTTTCAGAAATCCAATTTTTTTTTTTCGAAAATCTCAAATTCTTCCTAAGACAAAATTCTTCTAGAAATATAATTCTTACAAACATCTCAAATTCTTCCAAAAATAGTTCCAGTTATATAATAATATCCCTTGTCTATTGCTTATCATTAAAGAAGGGAAACTGGAATCAATTCACTCAGAGACTCTGTGTCTTGATAGTTAAATCTGTATCAAGGTGTCAAGGGGATTAAATATAAGTTTAAAAACAGAACTTCATCCTATAGTATACTAAATTTTGTATAAGTAAAATTGTTGCACCAAATGATATGATGGATTTTATGTTGTATATTTCCTGTCAGTCATTGATATTGTATCAAATTTTTGTCCTATTTCATGTGTGAACTCCCATATATGGTAGCGTTTTGTTCTGCATTTTTTGAACACCTTGTCTTTTTTTTGAGCTGTGGTCGTTGATTTGCTGAGACCTGGCCCCGATCTCCCGAAACATCTCAATCTGAGCTAAATCTCATCTCAATTATTGCTATTTGTAGTAGTTTTGATAATTTCCATGGAAGAAATTAAACTCAAAATTAGCATTGGAATCATCAAACGTTATTCTTCATCTAAAACTGTTAATTATAAAGAGCTTTTATGTCAGATTTATGATAAATTCAGACTCTGATTTTGGCAAAATCTCAATTTGAGATGAGATTTCTACATGAGATGCTTCGGGAGATCGGGGCCTGATTAATGCGTGATCTGTACAGTGGATAGTCCTGCTGTTGCTTTCCTCTTTATTTGCTGTGCAATATTGATATTGTTTGACACTTTTATTTACAGGTTTTTCATTCTCGAAAGGTGAAATTAAAAACATTAAAAATGCTAGTCTAAGAATATAAATTTTGATTTTTAGTATATTCACTTGAGTTTGTATTTGCTATGGTTTTATTAAATAGTTATGCTCATAATAAGTAATCTGGGAAGTTGATATTATCTAATTGAATTTTACAACTGATGAGCAGAAGATATTGCACTTTGCAAGCTGCAAATATTGTCAATTGAACAGATTTTGTTCCTCTACAAAAGTTAAATTTCTAGCAAATTTCAGCTTAGTGACATTTCATAGGTGTAGTTATAGAGAGGTTGTTGCTCTACAGAGGGCCACTCTAGAGGTTGTACTGTGGTTCTTATAAATAATGTGCACAAATTAATAAAATTAATATAATAGAATATTATAAGATAACATAAACCACGTTGCTATGTGACTCTTAGGCACCAAGTTATACATTTAAGGTCACCTATCAGCTAGAATTATGACATTTTGTTGATTGATTTTGTTACTCACTCTAGAAAAATTGATTACTCGTTAGTTTTTGGTAAATTATGTGTTCACTGCTAAGGTTTGTTGACATTCAACAATCTGAATTATCTCCCTTAATTTGAGTAACGATCACTGCTTGATTTTCTAATAAATTTAAATGTAATAAACTGTTAGAAGGTTTTATTAGACTAGTGTGGTTGTAGTATGTTTTATTAGTGTTGTCCTTTAGGTCAAAGCACATAGGCATTTGGAAGTCTTTTGCATTCAAATTTAAATTATTTTAAGGTGCTGCTACAATAATGTTAATTAAAATGAGTATTTCAATATTTGCTATTATCCAGTATAGAAATTTTTATAATTTGTAAGTACCAACTGTATAATGTTCCAAATGTATAGGTTTTTAAGAATAATTAAGAATTTGAAAGTTTGCTATTTCCCTAAGAGCTTTGATAAAAACAGTACTCAGGTTTGGACGGGTAACTGTTGTCTATATTAAATGAAAATATATTTCATATTTACCACATGATTTAATTCACATGTACTTATTGTCTATGATCAATGGGACAAAAACAGTAACAGTTGTTTTTATTGTGCACATTTATTGATAAGTATTGTAATGCTTGTAAAAATGTAAATCATAGTTATGGCTCTGATAAAATATAATTTTTGGATTTTATATTGATATTAAATATAATTATACAAGTGTTATGAAAAGTATGCCACTTTAGACTTTGACTTCATTGCATGAATGTTGAGCTAGTCAATAGACAATAGACAGTAGTTCTGTTTTGTCAATTGTTTCATAAATAATTGTATATTGATGGTGGTATGATATAGTACAGTGTGTAATGCACAGTTACTTCTACCGGTAGTTAGTTATAGAAGAATTGTGTATTAATGTATAAATACTGTAGTGCACAGACAATACCATGTCACACATAAATCAGGGCATAGCCTAACCACCCTACGCATACAGTCATGTTCTAACCAGTTTATTTTATTGCAGAGTACATTGCGGCCATTCCTGGTTGACCCTTCATCACGAGCTACAGACTGGCTTAAATCTCACTTGAAGGATAGCAGACTAGAAGTTATCAACCAACAGGTACCAGTCTAGTAATTATACTTTCAGTCTGTTCAAAGTTAGTTTAGAATGGTTATAAACATGAGCTTGACCATTAGCTAAACTATGTTTATTTAGATTAAACATGGTGTAACTGAGTTTACTTATATGGATATCCCCGCTATTCTTTCGAATGGGATAGTACCCTCATTAGTAATACTTATTAAATTGAAGTTAAGTTGTTGTAGGAAGAAAGATTAACAAAGGTCTGAAAAGTACTTGAATTTGATGACTCATACTTGAAAAGCATACTCTAAGAATTACAAATGCCACTAAATGCATGTATGCAATTTTGTAGGCCTTGAAAATATGGAAAACGACAATTGAGAAAGAAATTTGATTGTTGATTTGAATGGCATTGATGTCATGCTAAGTGCCATTTCAGCCATATATGGTGGTATTTGTCCAATTATTTTGAATTGAATGCAACTCATATTTACTTGCTCTTCCACAATCAATCAACTAGCAACTTCTCCAGTAGCGTAGCTGCCGCTAGGCCATTAGGCCTGGGCCTACACCATAAAACATATAAAGATATTCTTTTAAGTTTAACTTGAAATTTGATCTCCTAAATATATGTTAAAACACACCAGTACCTTTCAAGGAATAAAAAAATCCGGGGGGAGCATGCACCTGGACCCCCCTACTTCTTTCATCTTTACCTACGGGCCTACACATTGCTAAGGTCCTAGCTACGCCCCTGTTCTCCACATGTGGATGACATGGTTGAAACCAATGTCAGTAAGGAACATGACCAGCTTTATACTGTGTGTTTGATATTTGAACCCTTAAGTGACATACCAGCCAAGCTAGTCAAATACAAAATAGGTGTGATAAAGCAAAACATGTCACAAGATGCACTTCAATGTGATTTAAAAGGGATTTAGATGCATAGACAAGGAATGTATTAATTTTACTGGTTATAGATATGGGACAGAAGATCATAAAATGAATCAAATGCTCAAAGGTAGTAGAACTTGGATTACCAAAAAATTAACATAGAAAATAGGAGTTACTCCACTTCAATAGGAGTACTTGGCAGGTTTGCACATGGGTGAAAAGTGAGTATTGTATCTTCTGCACTTACTGGGTAGTAAGTCACATGACATTGTTTGGTGTAATTACAGGATGCTAACTTCAGTACGGCCTTAGAACTTGCTGTGAGGTTTGGAAAGACATTGATCATACAGGAGGTGGATGGTGTAGAACCAGTGCTGTACCCGCTACTACGTGGTGACCTAGTCTCACAAGGTTGGTGCAATGAAACATTTCCTTTAGTATAGTTTGGTTTAAGACAATAAATACCTTTGATGACTATCTCCTCAATTTCAAACAAGTAGTCATGTTAAGTATGGTAACATTGAGGGATTTACATCATATCAATTAGCTTTGGTTTATATAACATATGAATAAAGGAATGACCACTGCCACTGCAATCAAGTTATCAGGTATCCCATTTGGAGGTAGCTGTTTGCCAAAAATGCCTGTCTTATCAGTAACTTTGGTCACCTCAAAACTAAGATAATACACTTCTTAAAAATTGATGAAATAACTTCCGGCTGCCTTGAATGTAAAACATGCCTGCTCAGCACAATCTGACTAGAAACCCTGTTCATGTAATGAAGTGTATAGAATTTGATTATTAAACTTGGATCATATTTGTTACAGGACCTAGATATGTTGTACAGATAGGTGAAAAGGTGATAGATTACAATGAAGAATTCCGACTGTTCCTGACCACACGTAACCCAGCCCCTGAGATCCCTCCTGATGCTGCGTCTGTTATCACTGAAGTGAACTTCACAACAACCAAAGCTGGTCTTACTGGTCAGGTGGGTGCTGCTAGTAACGTCTCCCACATATTGCTGGCTTAGAATGAGAAGGTCATAAATACTAAATCAATATATTGGGAAAACAAGAAAAAAATGTCTGAAATTTACTCTTTGCTTTTTGAAAATCAGCTCTTATAACTTTATTTTGGCCAACATAACAAGTTCTGAGTTTCATGATAATAGGCTCATGAGAATCACCTTATGATGAAGATTTCAAATATGTATGAGACTTATAAGGTTGTATGAAGTAGACTCGACATTCTCATTCTAAGCCAGTGATAAAGTCAGGGGCGACATATTAATTTTTTGCTGGACATTTGTCTGTCCAGATATCTGGATGTATGTCACAAAGTTTGTCCATGCATCTGTTCTCCTTCACCAATTGTTGCATCTCAATAAGACTTCACATGATTTCTTGGTACCAAACTTATTGTGCTTTTTCTCAGGAATTATATGTGAGATGATCAGTTATTGGCTTTTGTGGGATATTTATTCATGTTTGCAATGAGATTCATTATTTCATTGGGTTAAATATTCCACCTTTTCCATTTTAGCAAAGATATCATATATTTCAGTGGTTGACAATTTTCTGATTTTGGATTTATCATGCCATTCGGTGTATAGCGCCCAAAACTGAGATGTTTTACTCAAAGGGTACTGTATTTGAGGGGATGGTTAATTAGCATTGATTTTTCTATTTGTTTAACAGTTGCTAGCGGCAACCATTCAACATGAGAAACCAGAACTAGAAGAGAAGAAGACAACATTGTTAAAACAGGAAGAAGATCTCAAGATTGAACTGGCTAAACTTGAGGAATCCTTGCTGGAGGTAAGTGTATACTGGAATCAGGGGTGACAATATTCCTTGATTTACCCAGAATTTCGGATTTATCTGTCCTGAAAGTCTTAGAGCTATATGATTTAAGACCCAAATAAAAGTTATTTGATGAAAATATCACACGAAAGGACATTGTTATGGTCAATTTCATCTGCTTTCAAATTGGTAAATTTTATTTAATACAAAAAGAGTTAAATATGGAAACAGTGAGGTTGAATGCATATTGTTGGGCAAAAATGGTCAGCCGCCTATGATTGTCAGGATTTTTAATTAGGCTGAGGAATACAATAAGTCCAGGCATGGTATTTTTCTGGTCTTTGTTTGATTTCAGGTTATATGTTGCATATCATTATTATTCTATAGATTTTGTCAAGTTTATGATTCCAATAGATTAATAATGAACATGTACTCACATTGGGAAGTTTAATAATTTTGTTTGTTTTCACATTATAGGAGCTGGCTAATGCTAAAGGCAACATATTGGAGAACAAAGAATTGTTGGATTCACTCAATAAAACCAAAGCTAGCAGTATAACCATTGCCGACTCTCTGGCCGAGTCTGTTAGACTACAAGCCTCACTAGATCAGGTAAATGTGGTATTGATTAAAACATATATTTAAGCCACATTGGTTGTAGGCTTAATGACTGTATGTCGATCTCCATCCTAGCTTAATTGTTGCTCTGAGCATTATAAAAAGGCAACTGGCTGCCCTTCTTTAATATATTCTACATGAATCTTATTATTAAATTGGTTATCTGGGTTCTTAATTTACTAATGACCACTGGTAACTGGTCAATTGCTATATATCATGGGTCTTACAATTTAAATACGGAATAATCTGCATTTGCTGTATAAGAAAGACTGAATTTTTCTGCAGAACAAAGTTATACTTGATCAAGTAAATGCCATTTGAAATTCCATATATGCAGAATTCTAGCACTAGATCAAGCTTTGAACTGAGACATTCCGTAGGGGTTGTGTGCACAGGTAACTGTATCGTTGAAAACGAAAAAAAATGAAACCTTTTTTTTTTCAACAATACAGTTACATGTGGTTGAGTGCTGATATTACCCAAAATAGACTTGTCACTCGTTTTCAGGATTTTACAATATGCCTAAAACATACATTAACCTTACTTCAATAGAATACAATTTGCATTGTATACTGTAAAATCATTAATTATGGTGGGGGATCAAATTTAGTGGATTTCGTGGTTCACCTTTAACCACAAAATAAAATCCTATCAAAATATCATTTTGACCCTTGTATTTATAACCTGGAATACTAAATCCACGAATTATGGTCCCATCAAAAGCATGAAATTTCGTCCAATCAAAATTAAGTGATTTTACATAATTTATATTGTATTGCAGGAGAGAAACATTTACCTACCACTGGCAGAGAATGGTAGCGCTCTATACTTTGTCATCAGTGATCTTTCCAAGATAAACAACATGTATCGCTTTAGTCTCGCTGCATTCCTTCGTCTCTTCCAACGTGCTCTAGATACACGACAAGATGGAGGTGGTACCGAACATCGTATCAAAATGCTGGTTGGTCAGTTACAAAATTTGGTATATCAATATGTATGTCGATCACTCTTCAAGGATGATAGATTGATGTTTGCTATGCATATGGTACATGGCATGAAACCTGACATGTTTGAGGAAAATGTGAGTATCCCAGGGTTACTTAATGGTTTGCAATTTTAACCACCTGGTTTGACAACATATTAAATCAAAAAGATTGTAAATTCTTTTTGGCAGAATTGAGTTCATGAACTATCTTAAGAATTTACATAACGCCAGGTCTCAATCAATACCCTTTAAATAAATTTAATGTTGTGTTATAACCAAATGGTATAATTAACTTGAAAACCTTTGACAAGCAACCTTCAACAAACATCAGGTGAAGCAAACTCTGCTTCTTTAACTATCTGGTTTGACAACAACAACAAGTTTTTTGCCTTAATTCAACAAGGATGTAAGTCACTTTTTGGCAAAATTGAGTTTTTGAACCTTTGAAAACAATGAAAATTATTTATTCTGTAATATCAAATTAAAGTCTTATGGATAATGTATCCTAGAAATTATGTCCTCACAAAATGATCTTTTTCACAAAAACCATGAAATTGTGTCCAATTTGTAGTATTATGTAAGAACATGTGTTGTTTTGTTTAGGAATGGGAAGCATTCTCTGGAATGATTGTAGCGGATGTGAAGTCAGATCCCAGTAAAGGTTTACCACATTGGATAGAACCAGAGAGAGCTCAAGCTGTTGCTAATCTCAAGGTAAATTACACTAACCTTACATACTAGAACCTGATTTGTTATTCTTTCTGTTATTTCTCTTCAAGTCTTACGCTTCATGAAAACTGAAAGCCAAACTCTTCAAGTTTAATGTTCATGAAAACTGAAAGCCAAACTTTTCAAGTTTAATGTTCATGAAAACTGTAAGCCAAACTCTTCAAGTTTAATGTTCATGAAAACTGTAAGCCAAACTCTTCAAGTTTAATGTTCATGAAAACTGTAAGCCAAACTCTTCAAGTTTAATGTTCATGAAAACTGAAAGCCAAACTCTTCAAGTTTAATGTTCATGAAAACTGTAAGCCAAACTCTTCAAGTTTAATGTTCATGAAAACTGTAAGCCAAACTCTTCAAGTTTAATGTTCATGAAAACTGAAAGCCAAACTCTTCAAGTTTAATGTTCATGAAAACTGTAAGCCAAACTCTTCAAGTTTAATGTTCGTGAAAACTGAAAGCCAAACTCTTCAAGTTTAATGTTCATGAAAACTGAAAGCCAAACTCTTCAAGTTTAATGTTCATGAAAACTGAAAGCCAAACCGTTCAAGTTTAATGTTCATGAAAACTGAAAGCCAAACTCTTCAAGTTTAATGTTCATGAAAACTGTAAGCCAAACTCTTCAAGTTTTACGCTTCATGAAAACTGTAAGCCAAACTCTTCAAGTTTTACGCTTCATAAAAACTGAAAGCCATACTCTTCAAGTTTTAAGCTTCATGAAAACGTGGGTTTGGTTTTCAGTTTTCATGAAGTGTAAAACTTGAAGAAGAGATATAACAGAAGGAGTAACAAATCAGTCTGGGAAGGCAGGCCACTCAATATTATTATTAGAGCACAACAGGTGAAAGAGTAACACACCAAAAAGCAACTCACAATGATAAAACAGGGGTGAGAAACATATCTTGTTTCTTTTAAAGTTGACTACCTGACTGTCTCATTTAGTTGAACAAAGTTTCCATTACATTAGTACGGTGTAACAAATCTGCACATAGTTTCTTGGATTCCATTTACTCCGATCTAATATTTCTTACAATGTCTCCAGAATTATAGTGGAACAGAAATAGTGGTTTTAATGTCATGGTTGACTGTAACAGTTGTTAGCTCACTCAGCATCATAAAGAGGAACTAAGTTGCCTTAGCATTTCTCATTCTCTCTTTGTGTGATAGATACCATCAGACATGAGGTGTTGAGAGTGATTGATGTCAGTCATAAAGCTTTTTTCACAATTTGGTTCCACAATTTTGTATAATTTGAAGGAAATACCTATACAAAAGTGAATGAATGTTAATTATTTGCTTCCCCTTGTATTCCCTGTTCAACGTTTGTCAAGTTTCGTGCCTGTTATCGGTAAAGGAGTTCACGTTTGTAATTCATATTTTATAGTCGAACCTTGGAAAACTGTACAACACATTGAACCTAGAGGATGGTGGTACTTGGTCTAACTTTGCACGAAGCAGTCAATGTGAACAAGAGATGCCGACGGTGATAGAGAAGAAAATCTCCCTGTTCCAACAAGTATTGCTTGTACAAGCTATAAGACCTGACCGCTTACAGAGTGCTATGGGACAGTTTGCCTGTAGGGCTTTAGGTAAGTTATCTATATAGTGTTCTTTGTAATAGTTCCTTACCATGCCAATGCTGAGCATAGCAGAGCCTTTATTTGCCATTCAGCTTTCTGCTGAAACATGGCCAGCATATAAGTGCCTACACTCGAATTTGAATCCAGGTCGTCTGGTTATACGACGAGCATGCTAACCACTATGAGGTTTATTTTACGACCATATGATTTCATCATCTGCAAAGATTCCTTTTTGGTAAATCTTTGCACTATTGATTGTATCCCTGAGTTTGACATTTTGATGAAATTTGGAACTACATTTTTAGATGTATACAAGCATTGCCGGTCTATTTTCATAATTCCAAATTTTAGGGACTACACAAAATGGTAAGTTGAAGAAAAAATCAATTTAAATATTGCAAGGCCATTCTCTATAATAATAACTCATGTAGATAAAAAAGGAGAAATAATTTGACATGTGAAATCATTCAAAAAGTTAAACCAAGTTTGACGGGGTGAAAGTCAATTTTATTTATTTACTGATTTGTGAAACTTTTGTCACTATAATACGTACTGGTGTATAATAATTTCTACTATTTTATGTTTCAGGAATGCAAGAGTTATCTCCTCCATCTGTTAACTTGAAGAAGTTGTATGAGAACGAGACGTTACCAGAAGAACCTGTTCTCATAGTTATCTCCCCTGGTGCCGACCCATCACAGGAACTACAAGAGTTAGCTAGTGATACAATTGGTCATGAAAGATACCATCAGGTATATTAATAGTACTTCTAATAATAATAGTAATAATTATGACAGGGAAGGGGTTTTTGGGAAAATTTTGGAAAAATAACATAATTTTTTTGCAAAAGGGAAGCAAAAACTTGATGTTAATTGGACTTTAGGGGAAAACAGAATGATTTAAAAGAATTTTCTTGAGGGAAAGGGGCCTGTAAATGGCCCCTGCTATAGGAGGAAGGAAAGCCCTGACAATGATAATCATACAAAAATAATTTGCTGCTAGTTATTAATACTATCAGCTATGAGCAATACGATCATGTATCATAATAATAATAAAAATTAAATTTAAAAATAATCAAGTTTCCTGTGGAATGAAAAAGATCCTGCATGAACAATTTCTTAACTAGCTGCCAAAGTCAGGTGTGACTATCACTTAGCATTTTGCGGTCAAAATGTACCTTCAAAATATTGTACCCAAAATACGGGTGCATGTTGTACAGATCAAGAGTAAGGAGGATTAATACTTATGAACCAATTCTGATTATGTTTGTATCATGAAGTATACTGTGTAGTTGCCAGTAGTTAAGATGTTATTTTAGAAAGTGTTTTTTTCTACAAAATTAGTATATATTCTGATTCTGAAGTGAGATTAAATGAAATTGACACCACTTTCTGTTATTCAGCTGTTATAATTTTAATTTAACATTTAATTCTGATGTATTTGTATGACATAAATTGTTAAGACTAAATCTTAATATTACAGGTTGCTATGGGTCAAGGTCAAGCTGATATTGCTATGCAGTTGCTAAGGGAATGTTCACAGAATGGTGAATGGTTATGTTTGAAGAATTTACATCTTGTTACAGCTTGGTTACCTGTTTTAGAAAAGGTAAGTTTCTCATTTTGTATTATTTCTCCGCTCCCCCCCCCAAAAAAAATATTTTTTATGAGGGAGTATATTGCTTTGCTCATGTTGGTTAATTTGTGTGTCTATCATGGTAGACACAGTGGGGTCAGGGTAACATGCCATAACTCCAGCACCCAATTGTATAAAGCTTGGTTAAATATTAACCGTGGTTAAACTAACCAAACTGGTTAACGGTTAAAAGTCCGGCAGCCTTTCAGTTTTCATTTTTTCTGGTTAAAGTTTTGGTTAACCGTTAACTAAGGTAAGGAAGGTGGGTAACTTTAATCGCACGTTTAACCATTGTTGAAGTAACCAGACTGTTTTTTACAATCTTGTTTTCCTTTTGGTTAAATTTTACCGTGGTTAAAAGTTAACCAAGCTTTATACAATTCGGTGCAGAAGGCTTGAAACTAGGATCCATAAACTTTACATGAGGATTCATCACCGACAGCGGATTGTCCCTATTAAGGTCACCATGGACTTTACATAACCCACAACTGGACTGCTATGGCTGCATACCTGTGTACAAACACTTCTTGTTTTGCTGACTTGTGAATGTTTGATAATCGCATTTGTGAAACACAATAAAAAAACTCTTTGTTCTATAGATGTTCTCATGTATTTTATAAAACTTCGATTTTTGCAGGAGATAAACACGCTGAAGCCTCACAAAGATTTCCGTATGTGGTTAACTGCTGAAGTACATCCAAATTTCCCTACAATTCTCTTACAATCTAGCTTGAAAATAACATATGAGGTAAAATTATTGTAATTTTCTTACAGTTAGGTTGTGATTCAACTATATTTTAGTTGGAACATATACCCTGAATGTTTTGTTAGCATAATTAGCATGTCAGATGCTAAAACCGAAAAAGAGTGAAAAAGTCTGAAAACTAAAACTTCACAGAAATAGACAAACTACATGTACAGTGGAAATTTGATGCAGCTTCAAACAATTTGTTTTGATCACAGCAAATTGATGTTCTCGTGTACTGTAGATGTCTGAAGAGACTGATATGGCACAACTTATTTTCCCTGGTCTGAATGCAGTCTGAGGCATCTAAGTTTTGCTGTATGTAAAGTTACCTGAAGTTTTGGACTACTTTTGGTTATAAATTTACTCTGTCTGACTTAAAATTTTGCCAGACATTATCTATTGGACAGACAACTTTCAGGAACTGTGTTGGACTATCTAAAAAGAACCTGGTTCTTAAAGAATGCTAAAGGCCAGGCTCTGCTCGGGATATTTTGTAATATTTATAGAAAAGGTTTTACTTTTATAAAAGATGTTTGAAATTGTTGATATTCAAGTAATCCTATGTTCTGAATTATTCATTTCAAATTTATAATATTCAATGAATAGTTAATTAAATGTTAAAAAATGTTGTGTATATTTTAGGCTCCCCCTGGAGTTAAGAGGAATTTGTTCCGAACATACGAATCTTGGTCACCAGAGTATGTATCTAAGGGAGGTAATATTGTGCGATCTCAAGCATTATTTGCCCTTGCCTGGTTCCATGCAGTGTTACAGGAAAGAAGAATGTATATACCACAGGTAGGGAACCAAACGCACATTTATTTGTAACACTGTAAATTTAAAATTATTGATATTTGCCTAGGGCGTTGCTGGTCTTATTTTTAGTGTACGCACTTTATAAATCCAGAGTTGCTAGGTGGGTCCGGGCGCATGCTTCTCGAATTATTTTTTTATCTACCAAGCCATACATGCATTCTGGAGTAGTTTCAGAAGTATTATTGCATTTTTAGATCACTAAAATCATGTCATATCAATAAAATTCTGGACGAGAAAAGTTTTCTTTGGTGCTAAGCTTAGTGGTATCATGCGTTCAGTCCTTCATTTTGGGATTATCTCATTCTGAAAAACTGGCATAATGAAGAATTACGCTACATTTCGGTTAGCATAGGGACATTCTGTTAACTTAAATGATGAATCCACCAATTTTAAATGTTGTAACTTTAACATCTACCCAAACAAAACAAACTGCTTTCCTGTAAGATATGGGTAATATTCGAAACGCTACATTCAATATTCAAAAACATTTGAAACAAGTGATAGGCCAGTCTTTAAACTGGCCTATAAACAACTGTATATATTGTATGGTTTGTAGTTTTACAAGTATATATTTCATCTTGAATTTCAGGGTTGGACTAAATTCTATGAGTTTTCACTGTCAGATCTTCGTGCTGGTGCAGACATTATTGACAGACTTTGTGTAGGCAGTAAGTATGACACCTATGTCTCTATAGTTGTTTCTTTTCTTACATTGTCATCAGGGTTCATGCAAATTAAGGATATAGCATTCTCAAAATCGTTGCTGCAGTGCTGGAAAGAATGGAAGGCAGATAATAAAATTAATTGATGAAGTTAAGGGGATTTGAATTTCCATCAGCTGTATTAAAACAACCTTCAACCTCCTGCTTCCTTAAAGGTGGACGCCCTAACCACTCGGCCACGGTCGTGGTATGTCTAAGGATTTCAATACATATTATTGGCATAAACCAGGAGGATATTAGACAAGCAAAATTCCTGCTTCCTTAAAGGTGGACGTCCTAACCACTCGGCCACGGTCGTGGTATGTCTAAGGATTTCAATACATATTATTGGCATAAACCAGGAGGATATTAGACAAGCAAAACTCCTGCTTCCTTGAAGGTGGACGCCCTAACCACTCGGCCACGGTCGTGGTATGTCTAAGGATTTCAATACACATTATTGGCATAAACCAGGAGGATATGAGACAAGCAAAACTAACAATACTCATATTGACTTTCTATTTTCACAGGTCAAGAAGTACAATGGCAGTTTATACATGGATTATTTGAGTTAGCTATATATGGTGGTCGAGTTGATAATCCATTTGATACAAGTGTAATGAATTCCTACTTGATGCAATTCTTTGATCCGACCGTACTCTCCCAGGGTGCTAAGAATAAACGTCTTGGACCCCTTAGACTCCCAACATCAACCAACTATAGGGTATGATTTGTGTATTACTTTTGTTTACTTGCACTTTACATTTGGAATATATTTTTGTTCAAATTAAGTGTCAGTAAAAATTAATTATTTTCACTGAAACATTTGCTATTTCAATTTAGATATCTTCAGAGTTTGGAGTTTGTAGATACTTTTAGATTACCTGAATGACTATGTTTCATATGCCTTTCTGGTTAGCACAATAGACGGAGTATTAACTTAGTATTTGAAATCTCCAGGCCCGGTGATTGAAAACATTTCTAATTTTCAGACTCCATACTCAAACTTGAAAAACTGCTTTTTTTTAATTTTGCATCAAAGCCAACACCAACTTGTAGCAAATGATCTAATGAACCCCAGTTTCATATGTTTCCATTCAGTAATAAAGAAGTTGGTAGGCTGACTCTAAGCTAAGATAATGCTCCATCGGAGTACAGAGTATGAGTTTGAACATGGAGTACATACTCCAATGTTAATAATCACGGGGCCAAGCTTATTTGACACTGCCTCAGACAGGTAAAGTTCTTCTGTTATGTTGGCTACAGTCAGCTTAGTCCTTAACACATGGAAAAGTTATCAGTTGTTTTAAAAATCCCTTCTAGTTTCTTTTGCAATCGTTAAAGAGGCGTTCCCTATAACTTTGATCATTTAAATCGATTCTGGAATAATATACAATAAATGAGAATCATTATTGCTTAAACTCCTCAAATTTTCAACACAAAGCTCCCACTAATTACGGAGAAAATAATGAAAACATATTTCCGTCACGAGCCAATTTAGTCATGAGTTGTTTCCCTTTGACCACATAATAATAAATTGCTGGAAGCGATAAATTATTATTGGTGATTTAGATATATTTTTTACATTATAGAGACATATTTGCCCACACTTTCTTCTGACAACTTATGATAATTGATAGTGCTTTGTATGTTTAGCTCATTTAATGGATAGTAGAGAAAATTATGCTAGTTTTAGAGTAGTCAGATGTTTATATTTATTATTTCTTCATAGGATTACTTGGATGCAGTAACAGCTCTACCTGAATTTGATAAACCCTCATATTTTGGACTTCCTGAGAATATAGAACGTTCAGCTCAGCGTATAGTCAGCGGACAGGTTATATCTCAGCTTAAAGTACTACAGAGAGCTAATGTAAAGGCGAGCAAGTTTGATAAAGAAGTCTGGGCATCTGAGCTTGGACCTGTACTCACTCAGTGGAAGAAGCTAAATACTGTAAGATACTTTGTTTCATTACACTGGTTACTGTATCATTGAAAAATAGTAAAAAAAAGGTAAAAGAGTAAGATTTGTAACATAAATTTCAAGAAAACATAAATTTCCCCCATTGTTTCAAAATCATTTTCAAGGATACAGTTACACATGTATGTGTTTCATTATGGTCATATATTATCCTGTCAAAACTCCTTAAAGAAACACTTCTAATTCAAGAGCATAATGTCCAAGTCCATTTTATGGTATAGCCTATTTAAATGGTTAAGGTAGCAAAGCGGAAATATTTGCGATTTCTGGAAATTTGCAAAATTCTCTTAAAACATTTCTTTTAGGGAAAATGTTTGACTAGAACAAGCTTTTTTCGAAGAATTAAGAAATATTGCTAACATTTCTGCATGCTGAATGTTTGAAATTTATAACTTGCTAATTTTTCAGCTGACTTAAATATCCATTTATACTGTAATTGCATTAATGTGTTTATATTTAATATCACAATATAAGAGTTACTTCAATAGAAAGACAAGTTAGCTAGGACATTTGTAAATCTTCAGAAGATAAATTGTTACCTGTTTCAATTTTTCTGCTAAGTTCCAATTTTTCTGCAAAATTGTGATTTTGATATCTTGATATTCTATGGTTGGATACTGCAGGCATTTATGGAAGATGTGCTGGCGCCAATGGTATAGTGATTTACCTTGAATTTGTATTTTGATTTTTTTTTGATGACTTATTTGTTAGTTTATACAATGTTACAATTTTATGCCTACTGTAAGGCTATTTGAATCTATAAATAATACTTAAATGTTTCTTAAGAAAGGAAGGAATTTCTTCATTTTCTAGACTGACTTGTTTGCTTTTGATAACTTTTAAACAATTTTGTAGTGTATTGGGTACCATTTGTTTAAAGGAAAATAAAAGAGGTCATTGTAACTGAAGAGTTCAATATGAATGCAACTAGTATAATAACGTTGTGCCGTCTTCATTAATTGCCTGTGTCAACCCTGCACTTGTGAAAATGAGCGAGGTTATATATAGGCAGACAGTAAAACAGCTGGTTAGTGATTGAGGATGAAAAAAAAGAGTTTATTAATTATTATGGCCCTCAAAAATGTTTTGTAACTTTGTATTGATGTTGACATTTTTTTTGTCATTTTTTGTTCTACTGTTAGTTGTTGAGTTACTGGTGTTCAAGCTACATTCTTATTCCTTATCTGATGAGTCAACTGCAACAATAAAAAATAAGGAACTTTGACTCAATCTCCTGATTCATCTCAAGCAGAAATGTCTGCTCAATTTGAGATTTTGCTCAAACGAGATAAATCAGTTGAGAGAGCTTGTCTTGAAATTTTTATACATCTAACTCATAATAATGTTCAGGTTTTTGTTTTGTGACTTTCATGGAAAGTAACATTAAGACACATGACACAATTTGAAATGAGATGCAAAGCTCAGATTGAGATGCTTTCAGGAGATTGGGACTGTAGGACTTATACTTTGAGACATGATCATTTATTAGCAAAGAAGCTAGCTATTTCTGGTTGGTTACCCATAAGTACTGGTTAGATCAACGTATGACTCAACTTATGTTTCTGCGATACTGTTACAAAAGATATGATGTAAAACCTGAACTTATTGATCGATCTACAATAAAAAAATTAAATAAATTCAAATCAAAATTCAACTGTCAATTAGTCACTTTGAGTCTGAAATTCTTGTTACCTATTTGTTAACTGTCAGATCGAAAACACTTGTTTATTCAATAGCTTTATTGACTTATGGTTTTGTTAATATTCTGGTACATGGCAGATATTTTCGTAGAGGCAAACAATGAATAAGAATCTGATAGTTATGTAGAAGATATTTCTTGAGTTTTATAAAGAGTTATTTGTGAAGTTGGAACTTTTTGCAACTGTTGTTTGAAAATCTTCATTGTATACCGTATATGTTTCAGGGAATCAACTTGATTCAGACGAAGGTGGCGCCACCTGTGGAGAAGTCTGGTAATGAGTCACCGATTGTGTCGTTTATACAACTAGAACGTTACAATGCTATAAAGCTGGTACAGAATGTACATCAATCTCTAGCGTCACTCAGTAAAGTTATACGTGGTACACAGTTACTTAACAAAGATGTCCAGAATCTCGCTGCTGCTCTTCTCAATCAGGAGGTAAGAATAGTTTTAACTGCAACGGTTAAGTACAATTATTATAAAAGTGAAATAGTTTTAAAAGTGCAATGATTTACTGCAATGGTTTAGTGCATCAATTTTAAAAGTGCATTGGTTTAGTGCAGCTATTTTAAAGGTGCATTGATTTACTTCAAATTGTTTAGTTCTACAATTTTAAAAGTGCAATGGTTCAGTGCAATGGTTATGTGCAATGGTTTAGTGCAACAATTTTAAAGGTGCAAATTTGTTAAGTGCAATGGTTTAGTGCAACAATTTTAAAAGTGCAATGGTTTAGTGTAACAATTTTACAGTTGCAATGGTTTAGTGCTACAGTTTGATGCAAGAGTTTGATGCAAGAGTTTATTACAACAAATAAGTGCAACAGTTAAGTTTAAATTAGAATGATTGGTATAATTGACCTTGTTACAGATTTAATGTGCGATTTGTGCGCTGGTATCTAAGCCGATGTGGTTACTTTGTTTTGTAATTTAATATTATTTCTTCCCCAGACTCCATTAAGCTGGCAATCTAAGTGGGACGGACCTGAAGATCCAGTACAATATCTACGTGGTCTGGTCTCTCGTGCTGTAGCCGTGCAATCCTGGGTAGATAAAGCACAAAATGGATCCCTACTACGTGATACCCTGGATCTATCTGAACTCTTCCGACCAGATACATTCCTTAATGCCCTCAGACAGCAGACTGCCAGGTAGGGAGATGTTCGGTTCAGTTGTTATCAGTCCAATAGTGTATACTGTAAAATCATTTAATTTTGATGGGACGAAATTTTGTGGTTTTATAAAAAGTGACCATTTCGAGGGTCGTCTAATTTTTAGATTTTGCATTTTAGGTAATAAAAACAAGGGTCAAAATTAGTGCTCGATGGGATTTAATTTCTTGGTTTTACGCTTACCAAGAAATCCATGAAATTTAATCCCCCATAAAAATTAATGAATTTACAGTATGTCTCATAGAATTTTATCGTAATTTCATTGGTACTGATTTTTAATTGCTCAAGAATGATATCTTTGTGTTTTTTTGATGGCAAAAAATGTGTTTAAGTGATTATTAAAATATATGCATGGTTTTTGAAGTTAGATTATGCCTGCAATGTATACTTGTGGTAGTAATACAGGATTTATCAATGTTCTATGCTTCATTTACAGAGAGTTGAGTTGTTCTATGGACAGCCTCAAGTTTTGCTGTAGCTGGAGGGGTAGCTTACAAGGGGCCAAATTCAATGTGAAGATTGGTGGTTTACAGTTGGAAGGATGTAGTTTTGACGGTACCAGATTGTCTGAGAATCAGAGAGACTCACCCAGTATATCTGGAATACCACCTTGTTCTGTAGCATGGATTAAGGTAATAAAAAATATAGATAAACTACAGGGCACTGTTATATCAAAACATTTACGAAAATCTTAAACTTAAGATCTAATTTAATTTCTTTATAGTACTATTGCAATTTAGCTGTTATGCAAATAAAGATTCAGTAAATGAACTCCTACAATCAATATCTATCCAAAATTTGCAGTTGTTGAAGAATAATACAGAATTTACATTTGTACACAAGAGAAGCTTGGAGTGGAGGAGCATTTTTAAAAAAATCAATGCCATCCCAAGCTTAGGTTTTATTATAAATTGATGGTTAGCTTTCTGCTGAAGCTTGGCGGGCGTATGAGTAATTCCTCAACAGTGTTTTCAACACATGTTACCAGATTAAATGTCAAGCACTGTGATTTCGTTACTTCCAGACGAGATTGCTTTGTTACATATTAATTGTATTATTTGGTTGAGATAGACTTCTGTAAATCTAGGAAAATGTGGCAGCCAATGTTATTATATGTTTGTTTCAAATATACTGTAATATCATTCATATCTGTAAGGGGTTAAATTTCGTGGTTCACCTTTTGCCACGAAATCCAATCACATAGAAAACTAATTTTTGCCCTTGGATTTGTTACCCGAAATGCTAAATCCATGAATTAAGGGCTCATAGCAATGGTCATTTTTACCAAAACCGCAAATTTTGTCCCATCAAAATAACATGATTTTACAGTAATATCTTACAACAATTAACTGTATAACAAATGATTACTAATGTGTTTCAGGATGATTCACCGGATCCGTACGGCATTGATGAGACAATCTCTATACCTATCTACTACAGTGGTGAACGTGACCGTATCATTACCAAACTCAATGTACCATGTGGGGGTAACAAGTCCATGTGGGTACAATGTGGAGCTGCTCTATTCCTCAAAGATTAGGAGAGAAGAGAAGTTGACTAGAAGGGAGATAATTGTGCTTAGCTTTAAACTCTGAACAAAACAAGGGAGACAACTTCAGTGTGTGTAATATGAAAAACTCTATTATAATATAAAGTGGAGTTACCAACATGTCTGTGTTAAAGATTATGTATAAAATCTTACTTGTGTTGTTAATTATTCATTGAAAAAACTTTTAATGGTTATTCTGTTCAAAAGTTATGAAAGAATTATTTGGTTTCCACCAAACAAATTTCAGTTCTCATTATTTATAGATTTCGTTATTCATAATTTTGCATTGTTGCTAGAATGTGGATGCATATGTTATTGCATGTAATAGAAATATTTTAGTGACATATTGATTAAGGTTGTCAATTAGTGCTCTACTTATTAATATGATATGAAGTATAATCTGTGATAATTGCCGTCCTATATTTTATTTATATTAATATTTATTTAATTATTTATAATGATAAGATGCATACATTCTCAAAATCCTTGCAAGCTTTATATCATTATCTAAATACTATGTGCAAATCGAATGATTAATTTATATTAACCTGTTACAATGCATGTTTATGTGCTTGTAAAAGTTCACCTATCTCCGAAGTGCATGTATTTAAAAACAAATATATTAAAAAAACAAGTCCAATCGTTCCTTTAGTTGGCACAACAAGGTTGTATCTTAATATATGGTGAGATACACCCTTCTTGCACCAAAGGAAATATACCAGTAATATTACAGGGATATAAAAAAAATTATTTAAATATTAAGTTGCTTCAATTTTCAATTAATTTCGGTTGTATTAAATCATCAAACCACTATTATTGTTAAGATCAATTTTGGATACTCCGTTATTAAAAATTTAATTACCTAAAATAAATATTTTTACCATCTGATTATGTTGTTGTTGTTGTAATTATCCTGTCCAATGTATGTGTGTGTTAAATGCTTTCCCTCCTACCGTTCCCCATATTTACCGTCGGCATGATCTTTACGTCCAAAATGCTAACGTTGGATCACAATTTCTTTGAACTTACAGCAATATTGGCCAAGTGACGATGTTGATGACAACATAAAGTATAATTGTGTATTTGGATGTCCCACTGGCGTAGAACATGTATTTCAGTCATATGGAGACTACCGCGTCAAATTATCTGGCACTTGGCAAACCTGGAACTAACTACTGTATGTTGAGCTACAAGCAATGTGAGAAATATACCGGTACCATTTTTAAAGAACTTTGGTATGTCATGACCAGGTACTAACCTGAGGCCTAGGGCCTTATTCACCAACACTGTAAGACTTGAACTTAAACTAACAACATTTATAATCACCTGCCATTTCATTGAAATGAGATTTAACTGTAAAATCATTTAATTTCGTTGGGATTTCGTGGTTTTGGTAAAAAAGACAATTTCGTTGAGACTTGAATTCGTGGATTTGAATTTCAGGTTATAAATCAAGGGTCAAATTCAATGTTCGTTGGGATTAAAGATCATGGTTGAGGTGAACCACGAAATCCACGAAATTAAATCCCCCATGAAAATTAGTGATTTTACAGTAGAACATAAAATTTTGAAAATGTTAAGTCTAAATCTGTGTTTAAGTCCTACAACGTTGGTGAACAAGGTCCCTGTCACACTAGAAGTTAATGCTCCATCACGAGACTATCAAGGGGGATGATGATGACCAGCAATGATATGAGGGCTGTTGATGTTGTAATATAACATTGATTGCAGTAAGTCATAGAAGCATTATAATAGGTTAGTAATGTACACATTTCATTCAACTTGACAAATGAGATTTTGTAACCACTCATCAACAGCCCACTCACAATTGCTTGTGATGTAGAATTCCTCAAACCTGTGCCATGTGGGGGTACAAACTATGCCAACTATAAGCGACATGTCCGTCAATTTGTTACAAAACTTTAAAGTTGACTTTGATTGTTACTATGAAAACTGCTACAACCCAGTCATTAAGTGTGTTTCTAACAATTGATTTAGAAACTATATGTGTCATTATCTGGGACTTTGTGCCCAAATGAGGTAAATGAAGTTGTCTAGAAAATGACGTTCAAAGTTACGACATCATTTTTTGTGAATTTCAGAATGAGGCAAAAAATGCACAAAAATGTTTTATGTTGTATCCTGCCACATAATTGTTGCCTTGTAGCATACTTAATATGGAGTTCTATACTAACACATGAAGCCTATATTTTTGGGTTAAAACTTGGCAAATTACATACAAAAGTGAGGATTTTTGGAATCGGCAGACCACATGGTCATTAACAGTCCTATTTTATTGAAAACCACTGCAATATGAATGTAGTATCTTGTAGTGTTATATAGCATATGAAATAACAAATTATTGATCAAGATACACTATTTTGGGGTAAAATCCTTTAAAATATAAACACAAATGGTGATTTTTGGAATCAGTTTACTGTAATGCCATTTATTATGTTATTTGATTATAAATCAGTATGATGGATACATGTATAGTGCGTTAGCGACTAAGCTGGACCCCCATAAACCTTAAATATCTTAAAAAGTAATTATGCAATTTTATTGAAATTTGGCAGAGTTAAATTAATTACCTTTACCAACTCTGTGTTTAAATTTCAGATTTTTTTGCTGTCTAATTAATGTTTTTCCCATTGGGTCTAATGTATTATTTTTGGTATTTTAATCAACAAATAGACAGGGAGTAAAATAAGCTATTACGATCAGCTAGTTAAGATTATGCTATTGTATTATGTAACAACTATAACGGTATAATTTTATAACTTTGACTTACATTTGTCCGATCACCAATGTTTATATAGTTGAGGCCCATCTTCTGATTGGAAAGATCATTTATACAAACAAGAAATACATTGTTTTTCTTGCAAATATTGCTACGAAGTTGCTTCAGTTATACAAACTAAGATAAACGTTCGTCCAAGGGCCTCATTATATATTTTCAATAGTCACTGGTGTGTGACTAAATGTACAGTTATACTGGACCAAATTGTTGACCTTTGCTGTTCCGGTCACTTCCAATACCCATACGTATTTACCCTGTTTTAGACTCAAAACTTTGCATTAGGGGTCTATGCAAAGTACACTTTTCTGTGGACCGAAAATTCCGTTTTATTTTATCAGAGTTGGTAAGGGTGTTTTACGAAGACATATCCATTTTTGTTCTAATCGGCATTGTACTTTTTAAGATATTTAAGGTTTATGGGGGTCCAGCTTAGTCGCTAACGCACTATAGTCTGCCTGCATAAGATATGGAAAATCTGATGTCTAAAATGTTGTCAATTTTCAAACATTTTTGGGGCAAAAACATTGTAAAATTAAACAAAAGTGAGGATTTTTGGAATCGATTGACCACATGGTCATTTACAGTTGTATTTTATTGAAAACCACTGCAATATGAGTGTTATGTCTTGTAGTGTTATATAGTATATGAAATTATCAGTTATTGATCAAGATACGATATCTTGGGGTAAAATCCTTCAAAAAATAAACACAAATGGTGATTTTTGGAATTGGTTTACTGTAATGCCATTTATTATGTTATTTGATTATAAATCAGTATGATGGATACATGTAGTCTGCCTGCATAAGATATGGAAAATCTGATGTCTAAAATGTTGTCCATATTCAGACATTTTTGGGGCAAAAACATTGTAAAATTAAACAAAAATGAGGATTTTTGGATTCGATTGATCAATTTGACCTTTATAATCGTATTATATCTAAAGCAACTGTAATTGATTTGTAGTTATTTTAAGTTTAATATATCAAATAATACATTATCCATTTGGATCACTATATGATATTTTGTGGTGAAATCGTACAAATTATAAACTAAAATGGTGATTTTTGGAATCGGTTTACTACAATGTCATTAATCACATTATTTAGTAATAAAGCACTAAGACAGGCATATGATGTCTTTCCGCTTAAGATATTTATAATCTAGTTTCAAAGTGATACGCGTCCTGAGCTACTTTTGGTGTAAAACAGTCCAAAATATTAACAAAAGTGAGGATTTTTGGAATCAATTTATCACAATGTTATTCATAATCATATTTTATCCAACATAACTGCAATTGGTTTGTAATAACTTGTAGTATTATATATAGTTAGAAATGGATAACTTAATGCTTTTGTTGAAGATACCATGTTTTGGGGGTAAAATGTTACAAAATATAAACTTACTTGATGATTAAACTTGATGACCATAAACTGAGCTATTTGATAATTAAACAAGACGAATAGGCACATGTTGTCATTCCGCACAAACAGTAATAATCTATTCTAAAAGGTTTATCATTGTGTGATATTTTGGGGTAAAACATTACAAAATATAAACATAGGTTAAGTAATTTTGAATCAAAAGACCACATCATTATTAATCATAGCATTTAAAAATAACTTACGTGTTAGGTTGGTGGTAACAATTTGCTTAATACATCAAAAGATTTCTGTATTAAGTGAGTAACGTGTGTGAAATGCGATATTTTGGGATAAACCTGGAAAAATGTAAACGAAAAACCTGTTTATTGGAATCTGCTATCTACAATGGTGTTAATAATTTAATTTCGATATAAGGCCTGTAATATCTACATACTGATTGGCATTTACAGCGTCCGAACTTAAGTGGCAGACAATCAAAACAATACGACTTTTGTGTGTTAAACTAAGTCAGATAAAAGCAAAAAATGAGGAATTTTGGAATCGACAGACCACCAAACCATTAATTATTATGGCTGATTAATAGCAATGTAATGGGCTAGTAGTCTCTTATAGTACACTTTTGAATAACATATCAAAATATCAAATATCTTCATGTCGCAGAAATGTTGTATTGAAAAGTCAATATTTGGATGTAAATCCTAACACAATATATTTTTGGAACTGTGCTGCCATTAATGATGTTATGAAATAAATATCAATAATTTCGTAATCAATTAGCCATCAACTGTTATTGTATGCCGGAATTGGTTTATATAAGTAAAAATATTTGAGAAAACCAGACAATGAAGCACATGAAGTTTAACATAAATACGCCACTAAAAATTGCAAGCAAGCCAGAGGCCTACATGTTTGAATCAACGATCCGTTGTATTATATTTACATCTATGTCGCATGACAACCATCTTGACAAAACATTGGTCTACATTGTGCAATTATTAAACCTACCAGTTTGGTGTCAAAACAACCGTCGCTATGGTTACTAGACAAAAATTTTTGAAATTGTTGTTTGTTGCCATGGTTACCATTTTTTAATTCTCAAAAATGTGTCACTGATTTTGTCAAATATTTGTTTAAATATTGCCTGACACTTTTTATGTATTCAAGTGTCTGTTTAGTCATGTTCACTCTCAATTTCTGATGCTATCGAGTGAGGTCATATATTTTTCGATGTGAATGAATAAATGGCGAAAATAATGTAGTTACCACCAAGCAATATTCTTTTCCAACCATAGAAATTTCAATTCCAAATGATAATATTATCTTCAAGAAACATTCTTCTACAATTTACAATAATTTTAACAACACGATTATTGTCAAAAACAACCGTTGCTATGGTTACCAGACATAATTGTGAAAAAATGGTGTATGTTGCTATGGTAACCATTGTTTCAATCACAAAGTTGTGTCTCTGAATATTTCAAATATATGTTTAACTAATGCCTTACATGTTTAAAGTAGTCAACTGCTGGTTTGATATTGCTTACCCACACTTTCTGGTGTTATTATGTGAAGTCCTATAGTTGTGTGTTGTGCAAATTAATGGTGAAAATGATAAAGTTGCTACCAAACAATACTTCTAATAACTTTTTTAAATTTTGCAATATCTGTTCCATTTTTTCCTATTGCCCTCAAGAAACATATGTCTATCTTTTGCAATGTTTTAATTAACTAAATCAGTATTTGAAACAACTGTTGCTATGGTTATTAGAAACAATTGTGGTTTTTTTATTTGTTGCCATGGATACCATTTTTTCATTCAAAAAAGTGAAATTGAATGATTTAAAGAATCGTTTGAATATTGCCTTACACATTTTGAGTAATCAATTTCTGGTTAAGAACAGTTTCAAGTCTTGAAATGTGGAAATTAAGAGTAGTCTGTTTTACTTCAAACATATTAATTAATGGCAATACGAATGTAGATACATGTATCACCAATGTTTTAAGTACAGTTTTGCTTGCAACGTTTGCAATTTATCATTCCTGTTTGTTTTGTTTTCACTCAAAGACACAGTTGTATACACAATTAAATCGAACAAATGTTAATAACTAGTTTTATTTATGCTGATAGCCAAAAACACTGAACAAAATTGAATATTTTAGAATTGTCTTGATGTATGTTACCATGGCAACCAAAATAGCCGGATTTAATTTGATACAAATTTAACCTGATATATGTTTATTTGGATCAGCCATAATAAAACATGTAAAATATGTGTGTGTTATGTACAAGAGACTTGCCCAACTTCCCCAAATTTCATGTTTTTTTAAAAAAAGAGAACATTTTGGTTGTGAGGGTGACATCACGAATCTGGCCGTTTTTCACTTGAAATTGGGAATTTTTAAAAAATGTTTATTTTTGTGTACTCTACACATATCCAGGTGTCAGAAACTGTGAATAACTCATTTTCGCCCAGATGCTCATTTGGGCCATATTTCTCAGATACAAACACATATATACAAAACCAAATCATATCACAGTTGAGTACAGTCTCATCCATATACATGCGTCATATATAATTATGTATAAACGTGTCAATAGATATAAAATATTACATTTGTATATCACAGATAAAACATGCATATAGACATTCTGTACAGAATAGTTGATATCTGGAACTCCGTGCAAGGAGGTTTCCCCTTAATTTACATGTATAGGGTGTCCCAAAAAAAACAACTGCGGACCTACCTTAAACCCTTATTACTCATTCATATTTTGATGAATTAGGCTGATATTTTATGAAAGTGTATATAAGGGATCCCTACTTCTAAAAATGGTACTTGTTGAAATATGGTGCTTCAAAACAGGAAGTGATGTCATCATTTTCACTATGGCTACATTTCACGTTATTTTTGCTTAATCACTTGAAAAGGGGCATTATGAGAAAAGGGCATTTGTGTCAGAACACTTATTGTTAGAAAACAACAAATAAAGTCAAAGGGGTGATCAAAATAATGAGAAAATAAAACCAATATGACAAGAAATAACAAAATATAGGAAAACGTGGCAAGTTAACTGACCAAAGGGGAAGTGGAAATCCTTCCAAAATAACATTAACAATCATTCAATGAATAAAAACGTAAATATTGTCAAGGACTATTGCAAAAAGAAGCTCTGACTATAGAAAGAAGCAAACAAGTGAAGTTGTATCCAAACGAACAGTCCATAGATATATTTTGGAGTAATTGTGTATGTCAGAAATGATAAATTAGCATCGTATGCCAGCAGAAAACACTACTTGCAGTAAATCAGCAGCAAAACAGGTTTTGTATTCATATACAAACACAACTGACCCAAACTCTATTTACCAGATATGACTATTCAAGTGACACAAGGTTCATAACAGTAAAAGTCTTATTTGTACCTACAGATTAGTGGAGATCCGGAGTAGGAATATTATAAGAGATTTTCAAATCATACATTCACATAAATGAATTGCTACCAATATAAAGGTTCATATAATGTCAATAATAGTATTGCAATTGATGAGCAAATCGTGCATAGCATCAGGAAATCTATAAACATATACTGTATTTATTAGCTGAAATGCAAAATCCACGAATATAAGTCCCATCGTAATGGTCTCTTTAATCAAAACCACGAAATTTTGTCCCATCGAAATTAAATGATTTTACAGTATAGTGTTCCTGATAGCACATATGGTAAAACATGGAGGTTGGCGAACACAATTTAGAATCTACACAAAGTAACATAATCATAATAATGATGAATTGCGATGAGAAAAGTATTTCAGTGATTATATACAGTTATATGTTCATCTGACTAATATCTGTACTGTAGGCAGTACGAATTTAAAGAGAACACTTATACAACACTTTACATGGCCATGACTTTACATTTTCTTTTCTATAATAGCTGGAAAGCAACTTGTTTAGACAACCGAGTAAAGCAGTTCAAATACAAATTAATACACAACATCATTGCCACAAATGAAAACCTTATGAAATGTAGAATTTTATTTATTTGCTGAAATGCAAAATCCACGAATATAAGTCCCATTGTAATGGTCTCTTTAATCAAAACCACGAAATTTTGTCCCATCGGAATTAAATGATGTTACAGTATAGTTTTCCCGATAGCACATATGGTAAAATATGGAGGTTGGCGAACACAATTTAGAATCTACACAAAGTAACATAATCATAATACTGATGAATTGCGATGAGAAAAGTATTTCAATGAATACATGTATCCAGTTATATGTTCATCTGACTTATATCTATACTGTAGGCAGTACGAATTTAAAGAGAACACTTATCCAACACTTTACATGGCCATGACTTTACATTTTCTTTTCTATAATAGCTGGAAAGCAACTTGTTTAGACAACCGAGTAAAGCAGTTCAAATACAAATTAATACACAACATCATTGTCACAAATGAAAACCCAGAACAGAGTTTGCACCATCTGACTCACTGTTTGTCAAAGATTGAATGCTGATTGTTTTCAAGTTAATCCATTTGACCATATGATTATGATTTACCGTTAAAATCGATTTAAAGAGTATTGATTGACAACTGGCGTCATGTTAATTGTCTATTATCTGTGTTATGGAGCATCACATTATAGGATTAATTTCCACTTAGAAAATCAAACGTTGCCTCGTGCTCTATTTGTGTCCTCTTTTCTGTAACCTTCAAGGTGAATTCTGATCCCCCAAGTCCTAACTCAACTTCCAAACTTGCGTTTGCTCTCCACCCACCAATTGGATGTTTAATGTCAATGGAACCAATCCTTGTACAATTTTCTTCAGTAATCACAACTGGATCTGCTTCATCAGATGCATAGAGAGCGATTTCCATGAATTGGTTTCGTTCAATCACGTTGTATTCACGAACGATGATTTCGTCATTGCCTACTTCATGCCCCGCCGAGAAAAACTTGTCAAAAGTATCTCTACAATAAAATGCTCCATTGATTTCTTCTCGGTTCTCTTCTGGATGCACACCTTCTTTAAACACATCTCTTACAGCGACACCATAAGTATGGTGTATCACTCGGGAAGCAATTTCTTGTGGTGAATGTCCAAATATTACTGCCCCTTTTAAAACAGCTAGTCCAGCTTCCGGCGGCGCCACAACTTGAATATCACCAAACGCTTCCTTAACTGTCTTAGCAACGAGCGAACATTCCGAAAACCCACCAACCATTAGTATTTTGTCAACTCTTCCGATCTTAGGATCATTTAAGATTTGTCTTACGTGTCCAATAATGCCTTGAATGGATTTATCAAACATAGAAGTCATCACATGACCCTTAATTTTTAAATGATTTCTCAGAAGAGTGACGTCATCTCCCATCGTGTTCTTCACACACTCTTTGGCTGGTGTCCCGCTTCTTTCTTGTACGAATTCAAGTAGTGCAGCAGGGACAGTTATTTTCATTTCTGCCATATCTTTCTTGATTTCTCTTTTCTTAAGTTCGAAATTTCTTTGCATTTCAAGGTCGTCGATCTAGAACGATATAATAAATTTTAGTCAAATGTGAAGTGCTTCTAACATGCCTGTGTGTACGCCACTTTTAGACGTAAACTTGTTCGAATCGGTAGCTGTGTTTGTAGGTTTCATCAAACAAATGAGTGGATATAATGAGTCGCCTAGCTTTTATAATCATCAAATTATGTCTTTTTCTTTTTATTATGAATTATAGGAAAATTAATGCGTTGGTGAAATTTAGTCGAAGTTGCTGAGGTCATTGGCTAATAAGGCTGTGATAAAGCCGAATGTCTCTACACTACGACTGTCTCAGTCAGGTACACAAAAACTTATGATAAAATGTATAAACCTTTTCCATTGTCTTGAAATCCTCCATTAACTCCGATCCAAACATTCTATTAAGCAAGGCATCATATGCAGCATCAACCATTGTACCGCCCCAAGCACCACCGCTAGCTTTACTGATCTCTTTCAGTTTACCACCAACCTTAATCTCATGAACTGTCACATCAACCGTTCCTCCTATTATACAATATGTGGATGATGTTTAAATAAATGTCACAGGGGAAGAAAAATGTGCAACCAGACCGGGGCTCGAACCCAAGACCCTTCGCTTACAGTGCGAATGCTCTACCGACTGAGCTAGCCGGCTGCTTACACAAGTTTCTCCCCTTTAGTTAATAGTTTCAGACTGTGACATAAATGTTATAATAACTTCTATAATAACTTATCACACAGTTGTGCCATAGAAGATAATTGAATGGCACAATTGTTCATAGACAAAGATTGCACCATCTCGGCTATCGAAACAAACCCCTAAATATGATGCGCACATTACCACTAAGAATGTTACTACTACTATATTACAAGATATTGGTCGATAAATGCCTAACAGTAAGTATGTACTGAATTTATGTACGGAAAGTTTTGTACGGTCGTCATTTTTAAAACGAATCAATGGAATTCGTGTACAAGTAAATTTGAAAACATGTTTATCTAGTCTAACTTAGTGTCTTTTATTTGCGATTAATTAAATGTGAAACTAGATATATCCTCCAAGTTATACCTCCTATATCCAGTACCAGATATCGTGTTCCTTCGTTAAATGGGCCAAATTTTGGTGCCGGTCCATCATCACTTCGTTCTAGGGGTAACATCTTACATAGCACACTGGCAGCTTCCGGTTCCAGTACGAGTTTAAGTTGTTCAGATGGTATACCAGCCTGAAACAGACAAATAATTGACAAAGTCAGTATTGGCTTCAATAGAGCAACATATCATTATGTGTGGGCATTGCTCAGTGTAGTTGTGTTGTGGTGTCACTAATTTCTGTGATCGGCTGGTTAAGTTGAGTGCTGTCTTCCATGACTTCATTGTATACAGTGACTTTTGTGTATCATTGAAATCTCCATTATTGCTGACTGGAGTAAACTAAGAACATATGGCTGCTTGTGACGAATACACTTAAAGCAATTTCATGTCACACATTGTGGTTTATAATACTTCATACGCGCGTTTCAATGTCAGACTTTTTTTTAATTCAAGTTGGCACCATTGAATGTAATTATGTTTTTAAAAATGGGACGAAGTCGATCATTACTAACGAATGAAAGGAAATAACTTCATTCATTTGAAACTAACCTTTACTATGTGCAAATGGTGTATAATAAATAACGTAATTATTTCGTCATTACATGGACTGTAAAGTTGTTTGTTTTACCTTGACAGCAGACGCTCGCATGAATTGTTTGGCAGGCTCCTCCCAGATAGCAGGTACAGTCAGAACCCATGTGACCTCTTGTGCTGTTATCTTGAATCCGCGGTCATTTATTATACTCAAGAAGTGGTCCTTGATGAATTCTATAGCGGTACTGAAGACATGTATAGCTGCAACTGGTTTACCCATAGCATCGTCAATCATCACGTCTCTATGTATAACCTGAAAACAAAGCATCAGTCAGAAGGGGTAGGTTACTAGTATCACCGACTATTTACTAGGGCTGTAATGGTATACCACGGTATACGAAATACCGCGGACTTCAGTCCCACACGGTTCACGATACAAGACTTCTAAATTTCGGTACGGTTCGGTATAAGCTGTTTTATGAGCAAGCTATTATTCAGACAACGAAAACACCCGACAGCCTTCTGATTATGTATAATTACCATGTATCACTCGTTTTAATTGTAATGAGATATGCTTCATATTGTCTAAATTCACTTGAAATAGTTGATAGACACATAATAATTGCTGTTATAGAAGCAACAAATTCATTATTACTTAAAATTAAAGTATTTAAGCAGCTGTTAGAGAATATTGTATCATACCGAAATATACCGAACCGTTAGAAAAAATGACGGTACCTATCATATCGTGAGGTGAGCGTACCGTTACACCCCTACTATTTACATTATTTGTCAATACCTACTATACATGTATATATGTGTCTGAGCTATGATGTATAGTTTTGTTGTGACGAATCTATTCAGCTCAGTGGTATGTGAAACATTGAACAAAATTACCAGGTATCCCATCCTTTTCCGAGTGACTTATGTAGAGTAGAACTGGGGCAGAACTTCATACCTGTATCCATAACTCGACCGAAAAGGAATACGTTGGAATATGTATAAGACCACATGACATGTACAAGTACCAATTCGTAAATATTCCGTAGAGTTTTTTTTTAAAAAAACATGTGATTGATATTGGGTATGTGTGGCAGTCGCAAACCATAATTGATATCAACATGTTTTTAAAAACATTTGTTAGACGTCTGCTGGATCAATACAGTGGAACTCGGTTATAACGAAATCCTCGGGACCTTGAGAATTGTTACGCTATATCCGATTTTCGCTATGTCAGTACAACGAAATTTCGTTATATGTGTACAGATATAACGTATTTCGTTATACCATGAATACATGTATAGCCTGACGTGGAACAAAGTTATGTTGTACTAAACACAAACATACATGAGGTTGAACAGTATTTTAATATGAAATATAATATATCGCTTAAGTTAGTGTGTACATGTAATATTATGATGATTAACAGTATATGTTACATGTAGCACATTATTATGATTAAGTCTCAACAGAAACTAGTGTATCTAGTTTTTTACCTTAAAATAATCACTGATTTTTACTTGCTTTGATGCGAGTGAGTTTTTTTTTCTGTTCCACGACATTGAGCGATGAGAAAACGTGTCCTTCTATATCGTCGCACCCTTCAAGAAACATCCATTTGGATATCTTGCAAAATTTCAAATTTAGTTTCATATGAAATCGTTTTTACTTTTTTTTTATTTTCCATTTTGTGACAATCCTGTTAACTCGCTTACATGTACACCAAAGTGAATGCATTACACACACAATAATGATACATTGTAGAGTAATTATGATCCCCATCGTGTAAGTTTTAATATATTCAGGAGTTTATTATATCATTAAAGGGTAATGTGAGTTGATTTGTTATTTAAGTTCATTATATTGTGAAAGCTGGGTTACTGTGATGAATAAATGTAACGGTTATGTAAAGGATTATACTTATAGATAAGTTATATCGCAAATTTGTATGCCAGCGGCGCAAACACTTAACACCTTATTAAGATGGTTTGCACAAAAATATCGCTCGGTTACACCTAGTCACATTTTAATTGTCTTTGTTATAACCGATTATGAATGCACACAAAATACTTTATCGGGACCTAGAAATCATTACGCTATAACCGATTTTTCGTTATATCCGATTACGTTATATGCGAGTGGTGTTACAGTTAAATAAAGAAGGGACTCGGTCGGGGATTTTTATTTGTTACGCTATAACCGAGTTTTCGTTATAAGCGAGTTCGCTATAAGTGAGTACCACTGTATTTACAAAACTGGCATGAAACTATTAATAGTAGCAATAAGTTTATATACTACAAACTCTATAAGGAATCGTATGACTATGCAACATATCTTGATTTTTTAAATATAAGAAAATTTAGGCATACTTTGGCGAATTTTAGAAGCAGTGCTCATTGTCTAGAAATTGAACGAGGCAGACATAATAATATTGAAAGGGATCGTAGACTTTGCAAACTTTGTAACAAAAATGAAATAGAGGACGAATACCATTTTATGCTGAAATGCTCACGCTATATAGATTTAAGAAAACAATATATCCATACAAAGTTTTATACACCTGCTACTCTCAATAAATTTATAATATTAATGGCATCTACTAATAATAAAGTTATTCAACAAACTGCTTCATACTTATATTACGCATTTGAATTAAGAAAACAAGTATTGATAAATGAATAATGATTAATTATATATATGTAATACATTTGTATATTAATTGTGTATGTTTTGTGGTTGATATAGGCTTAAGGATATGTATATATGTATACTCATATTTTAAGATAAGAAAACTTTTGTATATATATCATATATTATAACTGGATGCAAATAAGTAGTGTACAGACTGTTCTCATCCATGTAATAATTGTTAAATAACATGACTTATGTGTCACACATGTGCTGATCATTGTATTATAATGTATTGTAACTGTTAATTGTTATGGGCCGGAGGCCTTAAATCAATAAACTTATGTTATTGTTATTGTTGATATCAATAGATATATAATTTACCAATCTGTTATATAACAGCATTTTGAATCGTCGGAAGTAGAAATAGTTCTTGTGCTCGTCGTTTTCTGCAAGCTCAAGATAGTTGTCTTCTGCATCAAATCCAAATGAATGAAACGTAAGGTCGGGATTTAGCAATACCGTCGTCGGAGTTTTCAACGACATCATACTCTGTCAAAACATATATACATGTTTGAAATGATACGTGTATGAACATATGTAGTAATCTGGAACAAACCTCAAGTAATTTATTGTTATACATGTAGCAATAGTCCTTATATTCAAGAATTCCCTATTATCTTTACGTTGGTTTCTCCTCTCGTGGCGATAGATAATATCACGATTGAGGTTTCGAGATTGATTGCTGTAAACCAATAAAAATAGGTATATAAGTCTTCAATTCAGTTTAACGTTACCTAACTGTTTATAAAAAGACTATAAAAATCCAAAATAGCAAGAACTAAATACTTCTAGTGAAAATTTCATACTTACTTCTAGTAATTGTTTTTTCTGCTGCTTTGTCAAATACTAGTACATCCTAACTTTGGAACTGAATTGCATTTAATTAAGCGATATGTCATGTAGGGAATATACTCGAGGATGTCATGTTTTCATAGTGTGTCACTTAAATATATATGTAATTTATGACCTCTGACAATGTACCATCTTTGACGACTTGATGGATATGACCCCGATCATTTTAAAACCAACTTATAACTATCGACCAAGTCAAAGTTTACTTGTAAGCCAGGTCTTTAAGGTAACAAAAACAACGTGGTATTACCTGACCACTGGACGAATGCCAAGCAGTGTTGGCTACAATCTTTAATGGATCTTGTTCATAATCATGATTCCATGAGAATGCATATCCGGAGTACGTGGTTCCAAAATCTATTGCTACCACCAGTAACTTCTTATCAACGACATGTTCCACTCCACCTGTAGCACCCTGGAATACATAGAAAATATCCGGTACCGTGAGACAAACCAGAGTAATAAAATCTGTGAGAACCATCCTCTCAGTTACTAAGTATAACATTGTCTTTGCCTCCTAACCTGTCCACAGTCCGAGCCCGTAGAATAAGACAGGTCCACAGGTAACAGTATCGTTGAAAAAGAAATTTAAAAAAATGGAAAAAAAATGCTCGAAATTTAGGTATCATATAGCCTCAATTTGGAGAAATTTTTTTTCAATTTCAATTTTTTTTCAACGATACTGTTACCTGTGGACCTGCCTTATACTCCTCGGACTGACTTGCCAGTAAGGCCATATTAACAACCGTCCTAGTTCCAGTATCCTGTGGCTGTATTGATCCTTCTTCCATTGATGTTTATGTATTTTTGTTTCTAGGTCACAGGTAGCTGGTTGACCTGACGAATTCCCATCTTTTTCACATCCCTGATTTGAACCGGCGATGGTAGATTGTGCGCGTGCCATGTCTCCTCATAAATACACTTGCTACACTATGCTGCCGCGGTGTCTTATTTAAAGACATGGGGAAAAGCTTTTCCAACGATAGCTTTTGTCCAAGCGTAGAAGGGCTATATATATCGATGGCTTAGAATTAGAAGGTCGTTACTACCAAATCGATATTTTGAGAAAACACGGAAAACTGTCTGACATTTAATCTTTACTTATGGTAAAACAAACTTTTGCAACTTAATTTTGGTCAACATGACAATTTCAGATTTTTATGAAAATGGGCTCATAAAGAAGCGCCATGTGATGCTTACTCTAAATATATATGAATCTTAAAGGGCGTAAGTGGCACTTACGACCTTCTAATTCTAAGCCATCGATATGTTAGAAGCAGGAAATACAAAACATTTGATGGAAGTAGTATGTCTGATACAGTACATTGTATTTAAGTTAAAATGTCAATGGGTGCTTGAGCGGTTTATCAGCTGAAAAGAGCCCTAGAAAATTGGTAACTTTTTTGTATGTAAACACATAAGTACACAAAGTCTAGAATACAATTTTTTTTAGTACATGTAAATAAAGAACCGAGCTCGCTATATGTTTGCAAATACAATGTGAATTTTCGTAATTATGACAATTGCGATCGTCTAGCTTGAATATTTAAACTTATCACAATGAGTGATTTGTCGTTATCAAATTAATATTTGAGTCCCAAAGAAATTGCGTTTTGACTTAAACCAGCAAGATAATACTACATATTTTAAAAAAAATATCATTATCTAAACACTCCAACATGATCAACACAATACACCTTGTCCTTGCATTCTATGTAGATTTAAGATTATTTTTTATACAAAATATACTGCACATTGATAAAAATACAAAACAATCAGTAGACCGGACAACAATCAACATTCATATTTTCTACGAATGTAATGTGACACGAGTAAATTCAATATTTTATTGTTTCACAGAAATGCATGCGTTTGGTATTATGTATACCGTGTATAAACGACTCGATTTCATGCTATCGCAATGAGGTATACAAGTTGAAATATATAGTATCCCGATAAGTGATACAGTGATATTAAGTTACAATGTTATTATAAAATATGTGTATCTAGGTTTAACTGGGCTCAACTGATTTAAGTGTTATAGATCCCTCATTGGTATTCCTAATTGAATCAACAATATCTGCTGTTTCTATCAATATATATGTTTATCCACAAAACATCATTGTTGAGGGTATTCTATATACAGTACAGCGTCTGTTGAACAACACCTTTTGCAAGCTGCAAATATAAGCTGTTGTTTAGAGATTGGTGCTCAATAGAGGTTAAATTATATAGCAACTATTGGCTGAGGGAAAGTTTGAAAGTGCGGTTATAGAGAGGTCGTTGCTCTAAAGACGGTCGCTTTGGAGAGATTGTACTGTACATGCATTAGTTTATATACTTGTTTAATTATTAAAACAATACATACATGCCCCTATCAGATACATATTCATGTCAGAGTACTATCTCTCCAGTGCGGCCCTTAGTAGATCAACAGGCTCACGAAATTCAAAATTTGCTAAACCGATAGTTGCTTTAAATATGATCTCTGTAGAGCAACAACATCTGAACGGCTAATAAAGGGTGCATTTCTAGTTCCGGGTCTCATAACTAAATTGGTCTTTTTTAATTTGTCTTTCTGACCATTGATAAGATAAGATAAGATAAATTTTATTTAACGTCGATTATAGTTAACATAATAAACATAAGCTACAAGCTTGTATTCGACATAACAGAGAAATCAGATATTTAAATATATGCAAATAACATTTATATGAGACATGTAATAACATATACAAACAATGTTACAAGAGAATTATTTAACAAATGAAACTACAAATAGGCAAGACAAACTAAAACAAAAATGACAATGCTAAACTGTACGGACAAAATTAATCTTAAGCTAATTACAATGTAATGCAAGCATCATCATCAAAGCACCTTCGACTAGTGCATTTCTAGAGGTTGTATTATGGGCATGTGTTAAGTATGCTTGACCGTGGCGTTTTTCACTGCCCATGTATGTATGTTGTAATTTAACAATTCGTGGCACATAATGTAGTTTGGTTCTATTCTGTATTGTCTCGATCTCGTTCCCTATATGACTTTTCAAACTTATATACTGCGTATAAAGTTTTCGCTTTAATCAATAAACCCTATTTCAATTTCAATCTGTGTCGTTCTTATTCCAACATACTAGCCTCACTGGTCACCCTTATCACAAGGATTATAAACGTACGTATAGCTTGGCCAATTTGACACGAGTCTGACCTTTTGATAAACATAATTTAACAGTCGACACATTGCCTACGTTTATAACACCGATTGTATGTTTTCTTAATCGGGGAGTGTCACGAAGACGCTCGAGATGCAATACAAACACAAATCTGAAATACCGATATTGCACGATTTGCTTATTCAAAGCAAGAACCTTGTAATATATTTTTGCATATAGGTCAGCATCAGGTCAATATAGCCAAGCTATACATGTATTTCATACATCATAAATATATCATTTTACTGACGAAGATATCAAAATATAAAGATCAAAACTGTTGAAGTAATGATAACATGATTTAGGTAAATGGTTTCAAGAATTATCGATCTTTTGACGATTTCGATTTTTTTTCCACTTTTGTAAAAATTACGGTCGCCTGTCTTATAAACAGTAATAAAAAAATACGGTCGGCAATCGGGAGAAAGGGTCGGTCGGGCTACCGGAAACACAACTATTTTTTTAGGCCTTGTCAATATAAATATATGGACAGCTATTATGGACAGTGGACAGTTGTCCAAAAAATGAATTAGAGATAGTTCTCTAATACAAATTGATAAATGGACAGCTAGAATGGACATTGGACAGTGGACAGCTAACTTCACACACCCTTTTGCCTTCGTGACCACATAGCTAGATTCTTTAAACATATACCTCCCACAAGCGGACCATCAGCGGCTCTACCACTAAAGACTAACTAATTACTAATAAATAGACATCAATACATTAAATAAATAATAAATAATGGGTACAATACACTTATTCACCGACAAAGGTAACAATAATGGATGAAACGTAGAAATCGTTCACCGTAACAATAAGAAATCTACAAACCAAATGCTAATTTGGTATCTATTGTTTGTACAATCAATACTATTAATGAACACACAAAAACAATAGACGATTACCCCCACTTACCTTCCGTTCGGACATGCTGTTAAGTCTTTATCGGAAATTCGTACCTGCTCTATAGCCTGTCACACAAGTTTTAGAAGGATTTTACGAGATTCACGCGAGATCTAAGCAGTTTTAATTTAGTTCCTGGTTTAGTTGGTGTTATCACATGGAGATTATTTTCAGACTAAAATGATATACGAGTTGAGTAAAAGTGGATAAGCATGGTTTAACAACCATTATGCAATTTGAGAGTTAAAATATAAAATTAAACGATCAAATACGTTAGCGTGGTATACAGACTATTTTTAAGCTACACGTTCATTTCACGAAAACGAAACTAGAGTTTATATTTTTCGGTCAAGGTGAACGTTGAATGAAATTCATGGAAAAGTTGGAGATATTTTTGTCAATAAATTTCGTGGAAATCGCGCAGTGTTCGATTTTGACGCTTTTATGGTCTACCCTTATATATAGGAACATGTAATATTAAGGGGTCAATATTACGAACGCATAAATTTTATTTTGAAATTTGTGTTTATACGTTATCACCATAGCGACAGGCTAACAAGAAACAACGTGGGTTCTCAATGTAATTATTCCAGAGATATTTAACCTTGTCAAATATAGGGTAAGTAAGCGTTTGATTTATATAATATTTGGTAAACAGGATGCGTGCATATCTTTGTGTTATACGAAACTTTAAAGAGTCACAGTATCTCATGTTGTAACTTTTTAAAAAAATCTCTCACACAAAACCTTGAGTTAAATATTATACAATTACACTGTCACCAAACTTAAACGTCGATCAAGAATCTAATTTAATTTGAACAACCTATTAGTGACACGATATTATAAAAAGTACCTATTATATTAACCAGGGCACTTGCTTTCTGCATGTTGAGGCTGCTTCTTGTTATGGCCCCTCTCTCGGGACTTGCCCTGCACATCTGGGTTGAACTATTTCACGTATAGATGATTTAGTTAAAATTACTATGTACCAATCTGAAATAAATATAATTATGCTCTGTTCTGTTCTGTACTATTTTGGTGTCATTTTTCTTTTGTAATATTAAACTCGGCTATAAATCAAACTAACTATCCCCTTTCTTAATAAAAAATCAACGTGACATAATAATAATTATAACTTTGATTGGTAATGAATTATAAATGACTGATATTTATGAAGATGAACTTTCTATGATATTTATTGACTATTTTTTTCACAGCGTATAAACATGTCACATTATGACTTATGGGGAGAATTTCCAAGATGTTCTCAGTTGTTATAGCCAACAGCATATTTTAAGTAGGGATCAAAATCACTTCTCAAACCCAGCCTGACCACAGTCTTATATCTGGTACAACCTCGTATACTTCAAACACCCTACCTGGTTGTCAAAAATCGATAAGCCCATGGGTGTACGTGAAAAGTCCATACATCTAACATAGGGGTCTGTATCGACTCAGGCCCCAATCTCCCGAAACATCTCAATCTGAGATAAGTCTCATCCCAAATATTACCATGTCTCGTTTGGATAATTTCCATGGAAGGGTGGAATCAAAATTGCCACCAAAATAAGAATACATTATTCTTAGTTTATTACAGTTAATTATAAATTAAGAGTTTTATTTTCAAATTTATCTCAAACTCTAATTTTGGCATAATCTCAATTTTGGATGATATTTCTTTTTGAAATGCTTGGGGAGATAGGGGACTGGCCCCTCATTCACTACAATAAAAATATCTACATCAACAACCCCGTATTTACCACCCAGCAAATATCATACATGTGGGGTCCAATATAGGTACGCACATGACTGTACGCTAAAGGCCCCTACATCTACCCCAACAACCCCGTGTATCCCTAACACCCAACATGGGGTTAAATACCGATAGGCTATCTAGCTGGTAAAAATTGTTGGTACGATCGATTTACTGTTTAGGTATAAATTCGATTCTGAATAAAACATTATCTGTAAATCATTACCCGTAAAAAAATTACCCGTAAAACATTAAGACGGGCTCTGGGGTCACTTGTATTTGCACATCAATTGTGTTTCACCATTGACTCATAAAATTGGAATTTGTAACTGAATTGATTTATCATATATTCATCAACTTCAGTAACTTTTAAGTATCTACATAGATCCTTCATAATGGAAATAAAAGAGGAAATTAAGAGAAAAATAGACAAATGGCTCATTTTCAGATGGGAGTTAGTTACTGAATTAATTTGTAAAAGCCGCAGAGAGAAAAATATAAATGAACAAACGAGAAAGAAACTGAACAGCTTCAAAAACACGATACCCTACATCACCAGCCTCGGGTATCAATTAGCCAAACTGAATATAAATCACAGAAATAAACAGGAAGTAATATTGAACTTTTCATACGATCAATAAAACTTATACAATAAAATATCGATCTACTCCATTTGCTTATCTGCACAATTGTAATTGACTTTTTTTATAAATCACAATCTTTATCATTCCCAATATAGATAGGTATGTGTACGTTTTGTATTGTGAATAAAATGTTCCATTCAGCTATTGCTATAAAATGTAAATACTTATTTGTATTGGCTTTAATTAGTTTCAATATTACTTCCTGTGGGGAGCGGTGGCTTAGAGGTAGGGCGCGCGCCTCGGGATCGAGAGGTCCCGGGTTCGATCACCTCTGGACCACTGGTTAATTTCTCTGAGCAAGACCCACTTGCTCCACTCCACCATGGTGTAAAATGGTACCTGCGAGGGCAGTGTCTATTCCTGGGCGCCGCATATCGATGTTGGCTGCCACACACACAGGAGAGAAATAGTCTCCCCAGGGAGACACGAGTGTAGGTTTCCCTATGTAGCCCAATGAACAGGGGAGTTAAACTGTCAAAGGGTGCTTGAGCGGTCTAACAGTTGAAAGAGCCCTAGAAAATTGGTAACTTAACTTTGTTTGTTCCGTTCTAAACTATCTAAAATGCAAATCTACACAGCCTACACAGCAAAATAGTGCTATTCAAACTATTATACATGTTATTATATTTTATTTACGTTGGTAAACGTTTATTTAAATATTATACGTAATGCATCATATAGAAGTAAAATGAGTAATTAAGCTTAATGAATAACATAATGAACATCAAAATAGTAATGGCAAGGTATATGAATACGAAGGGTGACCATTCTTATTTTTGAAATATTGGAACTAGAATAATAAAATTACAAGCTGGTGTAGATTTATCAATTATCTCGTGTTTCTTTTACTTTATGGCTGTCGCTGTTTACTTGATAACGTCACTTTTTGTATATTTATGTGGTTTTGGTAACATTGATAGAAATAGGCCAGGCAGACAGGTTTGTCAGGCATATCTATGTACATAGGTGAACACCTCCTTTCCAAGTTGGAGTACAACCTCTGTAGTCAGTCTCTTAAGGATTTTTCAATAATTGCTTGACTGATGACTTGGGGGTCAGTTGTCTTTATAACATAGATATGCATAGGTTAGCAAAACTCAGTACTACACTGTCAAACTGACCATCAGTATTCAGTATAGCTTGGCTAGTTTGACCTGAACCTAACCTTTATGCAAGAATATATTACAAGGTTCTTGCTTTGAATATATCAATTTCCGCAAGCAAATCGTGAATTATCGGTATTTAAGATTTGTGTTTGTATTACATCTCGAGCATCTTCGTGATACTCCCCGATTATGAAAACATAAATCGGTGTTGTAAACGTTGGCAACATATCGACTGTTAAATCATGGTAGTCAATAGGTCAGGCTCATGTCAATGTGGCCAAGCTATACATCGACGGTGCCGAACCAAAACCCCGTAACTCAATTTTTGCGCGAAAACATTTTTTGCAGCATCCGCATCTGCAAGACGTCTCGCGCATTTCTGTCTTGTCGCCATTTAAATAGCCAACCGCGTTACTAAGATGGCGACAAGACAGAAATGTGCGGGACGTCTAGCAGATGCGGATGCTGCAAAAAGTTTTCTCGCCAAAATTGAGTTACGGGGTTTTGTTTCGGCACCGTCGACATACTAACACTACTGACCAAGAGTTAGTTGTGTTCACAGATAATATTATCCATATGGGATGGGTGATGGGGTGAAATGTTGCACCTAAGTTTGTATACCATATTTGAGATCTGGTCCCGGTCTCATAAAACACCACACACATAGCTAAATATCAGCTACAATATCGTCCTTCGACTTAATTTCCATACTATTGAGCAAAACCTCAATTTGAGTTCTAGAGTGACCTCTTTGGAATGTTTTGGAAGACAAAGACTTAAGACAACAGAAACAAATGAATGGCAAGAGAAAGAACGTGATTGGTAGAAGTAGACAAACTAGATTCTTTAAAGAAGACTACCAGGGCCGGTATTTATATTTAGAATTTTCTTAAAATCTCAAATTTTCCTTAAGTGTATCAGCAAAACAGGAAAACTAATATTAACAATTATTCACATTGTTTAGAGTAATCTACAGTAATCATATAAAAAAAACATGGGCTATTTTTCGTTTCTTGTGAAATATGGGCAGCTCAATATTTTAACTTAAGTCAAAATGTTTAAGTTTTCACTTAAGATGCTTTATAAATACCGGCCCTGTATGTTAAGTTGGCTATTTTTTTCGTTTATTTGAGCAATATGATCCAGCAAACCTGACTAAGGCAGTATCATAATTTATCTGTTTTACAAAGACTTCCGAAAATAAAGCGTTTTGACAGCTAAAATTATGTTGAAAGTAATGGGCTCATTTGCCTAGTTGTAGCTACTAATAATAATCCATTACCGAATACTAAATCACTATCTTTCTCTTGTCTTTCATGTGTTATCAGAGAATGGGTTGTGGGAGTTCACATGGACACGATGATCCGATCCCGCCCCGGCAACTCTCTGAGTTATTCACTGAAACAGGCGAAAATGACAGCGAAGAGAACAATAAAGAGAATCAAAAGAAGAAAGCTGCTTTAGAAAGATGTAACAATAATAGAAGAACTGAACCTGAACCCTGTGTAGTGAATGGTACACGGATACATATTCCCGATAGATCGAGTGAGGATAGCGGTTTAGAAATAAGCGACCTGTCTCCAAATCAACAAATTGCTGAAAAAGATCGTGAGCATGCAGAACGCATTCGACAAGAGGAAGAAAGTGCAAGGAAGGCAAAAGACGAGGAAGGAAAGACAATTGCTGAAATAAAAGGACTTCGTGATGCTCTTGAAGCAAAAATAAAGGATATAAAGAAAGGCTATGATAGGAGTAGTGTTTCAGCGTACGACATAGAACACGCTGCATCTCGTGTACGCAAACGCATGAAGACTACCGGACACGAACCAGTAAGTGCTTATTCCTTATTCATTCATAACACACTAGTAAAAATGGTATACATGTCGCTGGGTTATAAACTTATAATAAAACAGTTATAAGACTGATATATATTTAAAATCAGCATCAACAGGTGCTTCCAAACAGCTTATTGAATGAAAATCAGAACTCCTTCAGTTGACCAAACTCAAGTTGAAGCAGCTTGTTTTACCAAAAGTAAAGAATAATGTTCCTTGGTATCTTAAAATTTTGATTTTGTCTTTACGACCTTCTCATTCTAAGCCAGCGATGTGTATGATTACTAAACATAGTTCCTTATACAAGATGTATTTTTGTTTTTATTTCTAACATACACTGTTTGCACTTATATGTACTGCTGTATCAAATGTAGCCAAGTACCATAATCGCACTAAGGCGTACAGAATATACCCTTGTCCTCGACCCAATAATTATGTATATATTATTCATGAATGATACTCATTGATCAAAACAAAAACAATGCTCATTGTACTTGTGTGCGACCTATATATACGACGACATTAGTATGTACAAGCTGGTGCCCTTGTATGCAATAGACAAAAATCCATTTATACAACAATAGAAATATCAAGCCAGACTGACATGTCAAAACATTCAAACAATAAATTATTCGCGTGTACATTTATTCATACCCTGATGAACGTTTGCTGAAAGCCGATACGTCGGTCTTAATAAATCATATCCAACTCCATTTAATTTTGATAGTAACGTTATTGCTGCATTTAAACACTTCTGGAAAAAAGCAGATATGTTTTCGTTGTTATATTTTAGAGCTCCCATATAAGCACTACCATTTATCAAGACAAGAAGAAGGAGCTCAGTAAACATCAGCAAGAAAAGGCGAGACTGTTACACAAGTAAGTATGTGGTGCTCAGTATGGCTGAGCTTTACCTTATTTTTGTTTTATATACAGTATGTATACATGTCATTATAGAGACCACACCCATTACGTCTCAGTTAGTTCAAACAAGAGCATTGGATAGCTGTGTTCTAGAGGTATGACGCGCGCTTCGGGATCGAGAGGTCCCGGGTTCAATCCCCATCTGGACCACGGTCAATTTCTCTGTGCAAGACCCGCATGCTCCACTCCACCATGGTTTAAATGGTACCCATGAGAGCAGGGTCTATTCCTGGGCGCTGCAGATCGATGTTGGCTGCCACACCCACAGGAGAGAAATAGTCTCCCCAGGGAGACACGAGCGTAGGTTTCCATAGGTAGCCCGATGACCAGGGAAAGTTAAAATGTCAAAGGGTGCTTGGGCGGCCTAACAGCTGAAAAGAGCCCTAGAAAATTGGTAACTTTAATTATTGTTAGCTGCCAATCCAATTGATTTAAGGTTTTAGACCAAAACAATTCATTTTCTTGAGGAATAATGTCGATATGGTCAGGACACTCTCTTGCTGATTTCTTATGGAGTTGCTCGTTCCGTTGTCAATGTTGAGGGTTGCTTTCAATGCCCGATTACATTTCGTGTACTCTACACATAACTCTCCTTAGAGTGCTTCTAGTGTTTGTGTGCTAACTGGTTGGAACATGTGGAGGTTAATAAGACTGACGAACTTGTCAACTGACCGTTACAAGTATGTAAAGAAACACAGTCAGGATTGATGGATTTCGGAAAATCTAACAAATGAAATATTCATCATTCTGTGGATTAGTCGCTCGAGATTTAAAAACAATACATCCTAAAATTACACGTTGTAATACGCAGACAGATGAAAACAAATAAGAAGTGGCGACAGTACCTAACCACCCACAGTCCCACACAAGAGTACAAGCACCAGTGTATCCCAGAAAACTGAGACTTCAAGAAAACCTATATACTGACCCTTACAAAGAATGACATACATGTACTGACAGTCGGAGCAATAAAACTTGATAAATTTATATATTTTTCATATATTTCAGATTATCTGAGCTTGCATCAGCTAAGTTACGACACAACAATGCTAATCTAGCTGATTTAAGTGATCCAAATAGAGCTTCCAAACTAGCAGAGAGATTGTCTGAACTCTATGATAATGAATGGACGGACGTATTTGATGCTGTTACAAAGAATGCCAATAAAACCGATGCTCCTGATAGAGCTATTGTAGATAGTCTGGTGAAGATATTACAAGTAAGATCATGTTTGGTCAAGTGATCATTTGTTGTGTCATATTGCTTAAATGATATTTGCGATCTTGACGTTTATAGTTTCTGAAAAAAAAAGAAATTTTAAAAGTATTTATGGCCTACAGAGCAATCTTTCAACGTTTACCTCAGTATTGTTTTTGACGACAACATAATTTATTGCCAATGCAATATATAAAGTGGCAAGTTGTAAGTTGCCAAAGAAACAATTTGAAAGCGATATTATGACGTACATATAAACGGAAAAGGACAGTGTATGATGCTATGGGCTATATTATCGTATTGTGTTGTAGAATAGAATGTCACTTGTGTCAAGAATGTGCACACAGCATGGCGTAATACATAATTAGGGGATACATTTTTTGCTATTATATTTATTTCCTCTGATGTTCACATATATCAATATATTTCAGTATTGCTACAAGATGACAAGGAAATTATCCACATCTCAAACACAGTTATTGTATGAAGCATTATTTCAAGGTCATAGAAAGACAACCTCTATACATCTGACGTTACATGTACAGAATCTACAGAAACTGACAGTGAATGTATCAAAACAATGCTTTCAGAAGGTGAATTCCACATGTTCGTACAAAATCAATTAAAATTCCACTCAAATTCCATTCCATTCCATTCAATTCTATTCAATATCAAATATCATTCTTTACGTTGCATAGTTATTTTTTCTAGTTCACTGTTCATTGTTGAGACGTCGCGTCACAAGTTGGAGCTAGTTTGCGTAACGTCAAAACACCGTTATTTTAGATAAATGGGGTTGGCGTTAATTAAACGTATAATTGTCATTATAATTTAATCCCGGGCGGACAATAACATCAAGGTTAGCACACTATTTGTGTTCTAATGTGCATTGGGACACACCCCAAGAATGGCAGAAATTAAATATGACAACATAAATAACGACTTACAACAATGAAGCGATAATTTAGCGGCAAAAATGGTTCATTTACATGTAAATAACCACAACTTTTTTATTGTTGTGCATGCATGTATTTCGAGTAACGACTGAGGAAAAAAATCAAATCATTCTTAAATTATAAACATACTAGAATGTATTTAACAAAAGTAAACGAGTAATCTAATATTATGTACAGTAGATCCGCATATAACTTCGTTTAACACTCAACCTATTTCTAACCAATCTCTCTATATATACATGTATATATCCAGTAAAAAATAAAGTTGTAAATATAATGTATTCCATTTAAAACCTTTCGTTCAGCATATCGATGGGGTGAGTTTTAGAAAATGGTTTCGCATATAACTAATCAATGCCATACAAACAGATGTTGTTCTTGTAGAAATACACGAAGCGTTTTAAGTAGATATCAACGTCAGCGTCGCCTAAAACGTGCCGTGGGACATTTCTGTGGACATGGATTATTACGCACCATTTTATCATGCTTGGAGCAATTAACACTATAATACATGTATAGATTCAGAAGAAAAACAATATTTTATTTCTTCAGTCGCTTGCTTGCAATACACAAAGCATAAAACATAAAGAAGAAACGAAAATTACGGTTTACATAAAGAACGTATTTTTTACGCAAGTGGGACATTTCTGTGGACATAGAAAAACAAGGAAAAACATTGTTTATGTCATTTAATCACTTGAGTTTTCGCACATTTTTATCTAGGAAAAAACAATATTTGTGTATTTAAATATTTAATACGTGCATTGAAAAAGATAGGTGTAATTCACATTTTAAATTCTTATTTGTAGCCGAAACGCTACTTTTTTCGAAATCTCTACATCAATATTTTTCTTCAAACCATGTTTATTTTACAACTTCCGGTTCCGTTAAGCAAATCTACGGAAATTATATCAGAAGCAAATGGTTTCAATTCTTGTCATGCAAACTTTTAACGTCTTTTGGCGTAAAAGTATTGGTGAAAATTAGGTTTTACTGCAAGCGCTCGACAAAAAGTGTTACATCTCTACAACGTGTATTTTGTAGTTTTTTAGTCTTTCAAACAAACTGACGTCTTAATCATTTATCACTTTTAAGGGAAAATTACACATTTTTATAAAACAATTGTTTCTCTTTAAAATGATGTATACCAATGTACAAGTACGTGACGGATGAACAACATAATCACTTAACAAGAAATAAAAACGCCGAAAAAGTGAAATAGCTCCAACTTGTGACGCGACGTCTGAGGATCTTATGGAAGATTGATAGCAGTATTGTCAAATAAGTTTCCCCGTTAAATAAAGTATTTATTATTAATATTTATTATTCAAATCATTTCAAGTGTCATTAGTGTGTACATAACGTACGTACGACATTTTGTGGGTGATGCTATTTTTGTCCCAATTAGTCCGGCCCGAAATCCCCAAAACCGACCGAACCTTGCATTGGAGTATGAAGTTTTTTTTCTTTGGTGATTTTAGTAGACAATACCTTCCGAATGAAGAAAATTGGGAAAAACTTAAAAAATATAAACGAAACTGCGAATATGAGTACATTAATCTTAAATTGGCTAATTGGTCCCCTAATTCTTATGTTGTAGTGCCGTCATAGTGCAAAGATTCTTTCATCGTGGGAAATACTACGATATTTGCAATGACTATCAATCGTTATCAGCCACTATAAAGTATAAATCGATCGAAATCAATCGCTATCAATCGCTATCCGTTGCTATCGATGAGTGTTTTATAGCATTCCGATAATTCATCTAGGTTCAGATCAAGTTGTTGGTTCCTATAAATAGCTACATGACTAGTATAACTTTTTTCTGATCTATAGAATCATTCCCAGTGTTAGTTCATCAACGCCATCACAAGCCGCGATAAAAATGCGTATTTATAAATTATTCAGTAGTTTGTTGATTGACTGTTTATATACTAGATTTATGTTTTCTATTGCCTTCATGAACTCTTACAGTACTCTGACAGTTTTATAATACTTTCTCACTGAATACAAAGAACAATACTGATTGTGTTATTGCCATTAAACAGACGCCTGGTCTACAGAAGTTAATTAATGGGCTAACATGTACTATGTCTTGTCTGGTAACTAGATTTCTTTTCCTTTCTTCTACATGTACATATATCGGTTTTATCCAAGCGATTGATAAGGATCTTACGTCTATCAATACCTATTTTAGCAAGTTCCTTATTCCTAATTTTCAAATGGATGAGCAGACCATAGCAAAATACATAATGATATGACAAGTATACAAATAGCGACTGAACTGATTATAAGTTATTACTTTACTTCATTACAGAAAATACGCCAGAGTGTTGGTCAAGACCTGAAGAAGGATGCTGTTGTTAGTCGGATTTCTGGTCTTATGTCACCTTTACCAAAATATATCGACCTCTGTTCGGAACTTTCATGGTACATGCATATTCAGAGCCCACCGATGAAGTTAGATTTCGATGGTGAAGAGTTCACAACTACTAGATTTCGTGCGTACTTAACCTCCGGACCAACGTTATCTTATATAGTATGGCCGGCTCTCTTGTTGCATGAAAACGGCCCTCTTGTTGCTAAAGGCGTTGCAGAATACACCAAATCCAGGAACAGCATTACAAATGGAAGCAACAACAAAAATGGCAATGGAACCGAATCACAATGGTAGAAGACAAACAACTTGTTGCACACATGTATCCCTAAATAAGTGAGGTTATCGAGTTGTAATGTTGTCATTGACAATTCTTTCTATCGGCAAACTCCTCCCACTAAGCGATTACTTCACTCATTACTGAGTGAAGCAGGAAGGGAGATCACTGGGTTGGAGGTTGATCTATTAGATATGAATATTTCAACTCCGGTGCTTTAACCTGAAATGACTGTGTTTGAATTTGGAGCGATTGTGTTTTCTACTACAACAGTTACTAGTTAATGTATATATCGCTTAGGAAGGTCGTACAAAATCGACATTTTGAGAAAACAAGCAAAAACTGTGACAGTCATAAAACTACTCTTTACTGGAAAAGGCAACCGTTTAAACTTCAGTTTGATCAACATGACATGTTCCAATTTTCATGACAGTATGAACACAAGGAACGCTTTATACATATTTCTAATATTCATCAGTCCAATAAAATCGTAAGTAGTAGTTACGACCTTCTCATTCTAAGCCAGTGATATCTCAAAAGCTGTGGAGTACAATAAATTCACATTGCAACGATGATATCAATCGTGGTAAAGAGTCGAATACGAGTGAATGTGGCCGTTGAGATATTAGCGTTTTAAATAGTGTGTTTATTTATGGCGTTATTGTTGAATAAAACTATTGAGTGTAAATGGTGTTGTGCGTATTTCTTTCCTGGCATATAAGATATGTTTTGATAGACTGTTGATCACGTGACTGTGCGTTAATGGATATAACTCACATACAAGTATTACAATCATGTTTTCAATTGTCATGAGTTACCTGTTTTGTAACAGGACAAATATGGGAGCAAAAGTTATTTTACAATGGTCTTTGAGTTCAGCGACAACGGCTTTCGTCATAGAAATCCAGAATTCAAGCACCACAATGGCATATTCGTGTGTGTAAGCACTGAGAATTTCACGTCAGCACCGGTTACATATCCACTGAGATTAAATACTTTTGTCTTCATAAGTCGACTACACTTCAAGGAGCTAGATTTGAAACACGTGCACCACTTAAGAACTCTGAATCTCTTGTTTTTGTGAGCTTTGTGAATGTATATATTGAGCAAATATTGAGCAAAGACTAAAATGTTATTTACTAAGACAAATGTGTAGTATAATGAAGAATTACGCGGAGAAATGGTATATCAGTTTCAAGTTATTAATGTTTTTCAGGATGTTCCTATGTCAGAAAAGTATGACATGGTGTTTGACTGTTTGTGTTATTTCATTAATGGAGATACGACTTTTACTAAATAACTTGAAATCGGCTACTTTGTATAATGGTTTCATTTATACAAATGTTAAAACGAACGTTAATTATACAATTATTACACAACTACCATCCTTTTTATTATTTTATAATAATAATAATAATAATTGTAATTATAATAATAAAAATGAAAAAAAAATATTATAAATAAATAAATGATAATAATAATCAACCTTGCAGACAGACGATGGCGAGTGTGGATGAGAGATTTGTCAATGATATAGACCAATGTTTGGACATTGCACACCGCTTGTCAAAGTTAGAGACTAAAGAATCAAATAGTTTTGTTGTCGACCAATTACGTATCCTCAATGACTTTCTACAGAAGAAACAAACAGACGTAAGTACATGTATTCAATTGCCATTTTAACTCCAAATTCATAGACCCATATTACACTTACTCTACAATATACATATTGGAAAGCAATTTGTGATTAGTACCCAAAGCACAAACTGCGTTACAATTCGTCAGATGCATCAATAGACATGTACGCCTACCGTAAAGGGATCGTCCTGTTGTTGTTAATATATGTACACCAACTTGTATATACAAATGTACGAGCATCCATGGACGTACATGGAAATTTAAATCAACCTAAAATTAAATTGTATTTGCTTGTAAAGGTACGTTTTCAAAGCGATCCAAAGTTCAAAACCTTACTATTGCAAAGATCCATTTCATAATACGTAATTTATGATAATTATATTGAACCCGCGTCGCAAGATCAGACAACAAGAGCGCTAACCCCGGACTATATCTATGCAACTAAAGTTTATCTCAAATGAAGTATACATTCCCCTAATTTGATCATACAGGCTGAGTTGAGAGTTGACGAAGAAATTGCTGAGGAACAACGAGAAATAGAATCGCTAAAGATAAGGTAAATATGTATTTCTTGTACCATTTGTGTGTCTATCCGCATGACATTTGTCGACATTATGTTAAACACATCGGCTATTTCGAACTGGGAAGGTCATGTGTTCAGTGCATACAAGACCTATCACTCACATTGTTGTAGGTTTAAGACAATGACGAGTGAGGGATATATGTGTAAATCGTCTATGTTTCAGTCAGAGTTGGTGGTCGGCTGATTTAATACCTAAGGAAGGTAACCCAAACGACCTGACTGTTCCAACTGGGTACATTGTAAACATATTGAATTTTTTTCTGCGGAGAAGACAACGAAGTCATTTCAAAGTCTTTCGATATGTAGGCATAATCTAAACACAAATGTAATGGACCGATGTTGCACAATTTTGTCAGGATCTTGTCCAATTCTCCGTATTATACACTTCTTTGATATTCATAGATACGCTTTTTATAGAATCGAGAAAGCCTCTGACGATACAGAAACCGATGTCGATAATGATATCGATGTTACCGATTATCGTGTGATGTGGAGTAGGCTGAAGGAACGATATTGGAAGAAAGCATTTGATGCTTACATTTCTGAAACAAAAGAAGAAGTGAAAACAATACTTGACAAGTTGATCATAATTCTAAAGGTAATATATAAAGTAGAACCTCTTCTGAACAGCCATCTGTAAAACAATAACCTCTCTATCACAACACCTTCCCTACACCTAACATCTTCATAACTAATTCCAAGTTCCATAACTTGATATTGACTAAAAGTTCAACCTCTGAATAGCAACAACCTCTAAACAACGATCACTTTTTGCAAGATATTGTTGCTCTATAGGGCTGTATGGTATTTAAATACATTGTTTATTGTCGGTTTTCAAAAATGTTTTTGTCATGTACGGTGGTGTCAGCTGATCTAGCTGTTGTCCCATAATCAACCATAAACCATTACTAACTTGCTTTTTCACAAGCAACCTACAACACATCAAATACTGCTCTGGTCTTTGTAAGTTTTGATTTTGATGTCACTTTGTGTACCATTAATATGACTAATACTACCTCGGTTCTCCCAAATATACAAAGTAGCTCACCTCTCCAAAGAACTGTAACTTCACAGTAATTGCTTGCTTGCTTGTTAGTTTTTGTTTTCATAACTTTGGCTTACTTTGTGCCAAGGTCTTCATCAGCTACTCCTTTCCCCACTCATGTAACATTTGCTAACTATCTGTGTGCTACTAAAGCGAGAAAATGGCAAATTTATGATCATCAAGTCGTACGTTTCCATTGTACACCATTATGTTTGTCCTTAGTAGCATGTCCCATTGTTCAGCCTACTATCAAGAGAAATATCTTGAGGGTAGTAAGCATCCTTGTCTTGCAGCAGTAGAATTGTTAAAGGTATCGTCGAGTTAACCTTTGTGTAGGACCATGGAAAGATATTTTAGAGTAAGAGTTTTAAAGTCTTGGGACAAGTTCCTCTGGTTTGCCACGATGTCCTGTTAGTTTTCATACCTTTTTCCAATTGTCATACTCAACCCCATGCTCTTAGCTCAGACTGCTTATTTTAGGAGTTTGCATCAAGACTAACGCTTACATGTGTCAAATGATCTAATTAAGAAAATGAACCACCATATAATATCATGTTCCATTTAGTAATAAAGTTGTTACAGCAGTTTTTGTAACAAAGAAGATGCTCTCCATTGGAGTACGGAGTATATGAGTTTGAGCATGGAGTACGCTATCAAATGCTTATAATCAAGGAGCCAGACAGTCATAGATACTCAGTAGAGTTTATGGTTGTTTAATGCTGATCTTAATATGGTTATTTTGGTATTGATATTGTCTATTGTATGGCACCATTGTAGACGAGCTATGATGTATGTAAACAGAAGACAAGATCAAGTCGTGATGATATAGTATTTCAAGTACTTCAACCTGGTGAAGTCCGAACAGCGCAAACACAGACAAAAGGAGCGGATCCGGTATGTGCCGGTTATATCTATCTTGTATATAATAGTGATGTACACTTTTTATTTATAAGCGCGTCTTCATCTGTTCTTACAAGTGGTTTCAACAATGATTCTGGTTATAGTACAATGTAAATGTGTGTCGGTAGCAAACCTACTGCAGTTGAAGCGAGTTATGTACAGACCATCGGCACCAAGGTTCCTGTCCTAGACAAAAGAACAAACAGCTCGACTATCCTCATTAAAAAAACACGGTTGATATTTATTGGTGTCCTCTAAACTATTTAACTAATGCTCAGGAAATTATTTACGGCTTTCGAATAACTAGAAGCAGATGAATTCATATGAATATTTGCTAATTCAAAGACATATAAAAAATGCCAATAGTAAAAAATTAAATGCATATTAAACATATTTGGACAACTCATAAATCAGACAACATAGGGTTAATAATGAACCTGACATGTTTCAGGCATTGATGGATCTCAGTACAAAGTGCCAGCGAGCATGTCTCCCGTTCTGTCTGTCCTCTGTCAAAGGGGTAAGTAGATTTTATGACGTCACGAAAAATAAACGTTTATGTATTCATACGAACCATTTTGAAATTTACATCTTATTTTGTACCGAGTATGTCTTTGTGAGTTTGAGTGGAATACACTTGGATGATACAGCTTTTGGTGTAAGAATGAATATAATTTTCTGACAATTAAAATGAGGACACTTAACTGTCCTCTCATACAAATAGATTACTACTTGTACAATATCTAAATTATATTTGCAGTCAGTACCTATAATGCTGGGTGATTTCACGGGAACCACTTTGTATAATTTACTTTTGAAGGAGTGAAGCCTTTTAAACACGATTCGTTGCTTCCATGAACTTATACATGTTAAAAGATAATATATATTGTCGACCAGTAACAATTCATTTTTTCGTTATTTAGGTAATCACAGGAGATGTTATGCAACACAATGATGTTAAAAGGTATTTCATAGTTGGCCAGCCTAAAGATATACATAATGCTGTTCATAAGTACCTTGAGAAATGTGTTGAATTTTGTTGGGTTGCTTGCTTGCAAGAACCAGAGGTCCAAATAGTGACGACACCAAACAAGGAATGTAAAAAGATTGCTCACCAATTTATCGGGCTGGATAAAACAACACATGCCGCAAGAAAAGGGCATGTAGAGTGGCCAGCTCTTGTACAAGACGAGCACATTACGGTACATTGGGAATTGTATGATCTTAGGTCGGCAAGACCTGTCCCAAAGACTAAACAACATGAATCCAGTACGCAATACCGAGCGGTAAGAACGGAGGATGAATCTGGACGGGAGGTTAATGACACTGAAGACGTATCAAAGACATCACAATATTTCATGTCTGCGTCAGAATCTAACATGTCAACTGATCACCGAAAACCGACAAATGAAACTGGACCAAGTAGGCACGGCAAACCAACAAGTAATTCCAAACAAACGAAAACCAGTTTGACGAAGCAACAAAGACCAAACAATGGACAAGTACCTCGTAAGAGTGAGGGCACGAATTTAAACAAGAAATATCAAAAGGCCAAATCCCCCAAACCCAATGGCTTGAATTTTTGACACTTTTGAAATGTTTCAGTTATACATATTGTTATATGTGTGGTGTGCTGTTTTACAAATACGACTGATTGAGTTACACGTGGTTTGTTGTTGGGATTAATAAAGTTTCTCACACTTTTTTGTATATAGCTCCCAATAATGATGGTTTGTTCTCGTATAAAGATATATGACCAGTACGGTTGTTAGATAGGCTATGATTTGTTTTAGATTTTCAGTCAGATTATCCGTCGTTGTTGATGTCCTAACTTGTTTTGTAATGTTATTATGTGTGGCACATATCAGCCAACCGTGCCAAGAACGTATTTGATGTATAAAAGTGTTGGATTTATTAATGAATACTGAATACTCATCTAAACATATCGATAGGTCCAGTAAGAAAATTTCCATCATAATGGAATGATGTAAGTACTCGTATGGTTAAACTATATCTGATAAAGCTGTTGCTACCAAATTACACCACGTAATGTAGTCTTTCAATGCTTAAGCAAATATATACATATACATGTATATTGCATTAACTGCAAAATATTCTTGTAAGCGAATAAAGACGTATGATGTAGTGCACTATATTAAGAGAGAAGGTCAGGACACAAATTATCTGATCACAATATAGGCTACGTATACAACAACTTCTTAGGCCCACTTAACTATTTTAAAGGTGTCTTAAAGGTTAGCATTGGGTTTTTACAATTTCTATCATATACATTCCCTTCAAATGTCAACTTGATCGGAATAAATTTTTGAGATACCGACGATCAAATGATAAATTTTGGCGTTTTGAAAAGTAAACATGCATCGACAACTAGGCTATTCAATGTTTGGTTCAATGTTAAGGGCGTTCGTATATAGTGATGTTTAACAGCTAACCATTGTGCCATTTTGTGCCAAGGAATATTAGAAAGATCGCTAAGCGCATGAACATCGAACATTGGCTCGTAATGATGAGTTTCAACAATATTTCTGATTCATGGGACTTTCGAGTTGGGTTGTCCTGTTCAACCGACTTGTCCACCAAAGCTTTGCGAGTATATTTTTATGTTATATACGCGCAATATAAAATATGTTGATGTTCAGAGGTTTTTGATCTACAGAATGTTTTAATTTGTAATAAATATCGACGAAGGACACTTTTGAAGGGGTTGCTGTGTAAAGAGATGTTGTTGTTCTATGCAATGTCGCTGTTGCGAGGTTGTACTGTAATTGTAATCACATCTTAACGAGAGTCAAAATTTTCAGCAGATAACCCTCACTGTTCAAGGTAACGTATGACGAGTCATTTTCGGAAAAATAGAGATAATGTATTACATTAAGATCAACATTTAGCCAACATGGCGACTGGTGATCAGTTGAAATATTCTACAGACGAATGTTTGGAACATAAACATGCCTGTTGTTCTCCGTGTTCAGATGATGGGAGTTATACTGTTGCTAGATATTATTGTGTGGACTGTGAAATGTACTTCTGTACAAAGTGTGTGAAATATCACAACAAGATTCCGTCACTAAAGTCTCATCAAGTGAACGACGTACATGTAGATACTTCTGACTCGACTAATATAAATGATAAAGCCGAACAACAAAGTGCCGCGTCTTTGGAGAGCTTGAAATGTTCACTTCACCAAGACAAGACCATTGATACGTTCTGCAAGGACCATGGCGAGGTTTGCTGTGGAACATGTGCCGTGATTAAACACAGGTAATTTATAGTTGATGTCAATGCACCAGTCAGTTGCATCCAGGGGATCCAGGGCATGGGTGGTGGATAACCTGGGAAACGGTCGTGTTTTTACCTTCCATATTCCCCCGCACTGTCGGGAAAGTGTTGTCATTTTTTCCCGAACCAATACTCTGGGGACTATATTTAATACATTGTTTTAAGTTGTCAGCGGCCGGGAAATACTGGAAATTTTACCATCAGATATTCCCCCACAGGTTCGTGGAATGGCGGGGGTTGAGAACCCAGAAAAGAAAAAATCCCGGCCCATCCCCAGCTGTTGTGGCTTGGATACAACTGACTGGTGCATAGTTGATTGATATAGTTGATACGTGTGGTATCGGACTACGTCAAAATATAGTTTAAATAATTAAAGAAAGCAAACATAGTATGTCCATAAACACTGAAAGAGATTATTAATCCTATAAAGTAACACATACTCATCTGAAACGATACCATAATGAAATCATCGGGTTTCTCACGTTTTGATATTTCGGCCAAAGGCCTTCTTCCGAACAGAAAACATGTAAAGACAACATGTAAGAAAACCGAACATTTTGTATACATTTTCCCTTTGGAGAAACCATGAAGATACCATAATGATACATATATTAAACAAATAACATATAATTGACACCAAAATAATCAACTTTTTGTGCCATTCTCGATTAATTCGCCATCAACTACCATACTACTTTCCATGTCATACACTCCACAAGTTAAAATTGTCTCTTTACTGTTAAACTAATTAGTGTTTTTTTCTCGATTGCTTTCTGATAGTGTTCGTCACCTACTTTCAACGTGGCTTTCATGTCCGCTACTTTCAATTATCTCTTTTTCTGAGAGCGGCAACACTGCCTTATATTGGCGATATGTGTACTCTTAATTTTGAACCGCCGATGCTATTTGAACACTAGGATTACTGACTTTGTGGTAAATTTGCGAAGGAGCTTTCCGGAGATCTTTGCAAAACTTGTCACAGCAGGCAATTACAAATTTTCTAGTCAGTTAGTAACGCCACGTGTTTAGCTCATCTGAGTTTTGAAAAAAGATGAGTTATTGTCATCACTTGATCGTCGTCGGCGTCGGTGTCGGCGTCGGCGTCGGCGTCGGCGTTGCATGGTTATAAGTTTTGTGCTTAGGTAAACTTTTTTCATAAACTATAAAAGCTATTGCTTTGAAACTTGCAACACTTTTCACCATCAATACCTGGCCATGTCAAGCATGACCCATAACTCTGATCTGCATTTTGTTAGAATTATTGCCACTTTGAAAATTCGTTGGTTAATTTTTGTGTTTAGGTCCCCTTTTCTCATTCGCTATGTGGGATATTGCTTTGAAACTTTCAACATATGTCCGCCATCAATGCCTGACCATGTCATGCAAGACCCATAACTCTGATCTGCATTTTGTGAGAATTATTGCTCCTTTTTGAACTTAGAAACTAAAATGCCTTGGTTAAGTTTTGTGTTTAGCTCAACCTTACACCTAAACTATCAGATTTATTGCTTTGAAACTTTTTACACATGTTCACCATCAATACCTGACCATGTCAAGCAAGACTCATAACTCTGATCTGCATTTTGCATGAGTTATTGCCCATTTTTGGACTTAAAAAATATATTGGTTAAGATTTGTGTTAAGTTCCACTTTTATCATTCACTACTAGTATGTGGGCTATTGTTTTGAAACTTGCAACACTTGTTCACCCTCAATACCTGTCCATGTCAAGCAAGACCCATTACTCTGATCTACATTTTGCAACAGTAATGGCCCCTTTTGGACTTTTGCTTTATTTTCACGGTATAAATGTTTATTACATTTTCCACATAATCTATAATTATCCTCTAGCTCTTAGATCTAAATGAAGTGTTAGTTGTTATACTCTCAATGTGTTGTCACAATTAATAATTGTATAATATTGAACACTTCTTTATACCCCTGGCATATATCTGCCCAGCATTATTGTGCTAATAACATGTAACCACCATACAATCACAACATAATTTTTATGTCAACTTGCTTCATTACTTATTCACCATCAACACCTTACTCTGGAAAGCAGGACACATATCTCTCTCCTACTTCATGCTAAGGTTGTTTAGGTTGTGCCTTTTGACAGTGACATATATCAGATGAGCGTCTGTACCCTCAAGGCGGTGCGCTTGTTTATACAGCGGTTTAATCTTGTACTGTCCTACTGCAACGGTTGGCAACTTCTACGTTGCAGGAAATTAGGAAGTTGTCTAGGTATGTTTCAAAGTGGCGGGTTGAAACTGTCCCACCTAGCACACCCAAATAGCAGATATTATTTTATTTGACTGTGCGCCGAATCGAACTTTAAAATGGTTAAACATTTTTCATGTAAAACATGTTTAATTCGCAGTACGTGCTTATTAAAAACGATAACTAGGGTAGGGAAGGCAGAAACAGGACTGCACTAAAGGCGAGACGCTTCTAAAGAACGACAACGCCCGCGATCATACCCTGATCTAAATTTAACAGTTTCTATAACAATCATTCATATTTAACTTTGCAAGATAAAAGTTTTGAATTTACGATGTTATTGTGATTAACAAATGTCGATCGGACTTTGTCAGATTGTCACTGACTTCAAAGTTGGTTAAGTGTGTACGAAGTAATGACTGTATTTCTTTTTACATGTGTATAGTATATATCTAACCGACTAAAGTTATGAAACCACTAGGTACGAGCCCGTCTCGAGCAAAGATAACCCGATATTTTGATATAAATATTGATGTTGTGTTTCTTTAATATGCAAACTATTCAGATAATTGTAATGATCAGAATGGTTTTATAAAAATAGATTTATTGGAGAGAAGACGAAATTAATATACAGTAGAACTTCGATGCCCCGAACACAGTAGCTACTTGCCTCGACTTGTAGACGATTTCCTATTATTTTGTCAAACAATACAATGTTTTTATTATAAATATGAATATTATTTCATCAAATGACACAAATGCTTTCTTAATTTATTAAATATGAAATACAAACACACACGATGTACGACAATTATACACGATTTATAAGTACACATACCGACACGTGTTCACACATACAATGCATACTTGTATTATGCTCGTACACCTACGAAATTGTCTGACTAGGCAAACAAAAATATAGCTCTTATATCATAAAATCAAAATGGAAGCTGTCTTGGAATCAGAGTTGTTTTGAGATGTGAAGGATTAAATTTCACGTAGATCTAGAAAAGATGAAAGAACTAAATTTAACACACAAACTAGGTAAAATGAATAATATATTCGCAAACTCGAAGCGAAGAAACTTAACTCCCATGTGAAGAATCTTAATTATTAAGTCATTAGTACTGTCTCTTTTCAATCATATTTTTATCTCTTCCAAACCCTTGAACGGAAACTATTAAAACTCTAAATGATACATTTGAGTATTATACTCTCTCTACATAAACAGCTGTATGGAAAGCCGATACTTCACATGAGCAATTAAAGACGGGTAATGCTATTTTATCAAAAGGTTCTAGTCTATGATTTATAGTAACGTAGGCAAAGTTCAATGAAGATTTATTAATTTTAAAATTATTAACAATTGATATATGCCAAGTTTAACAAAGGTTCATTCCTTCACACATCCAGGAAACACTTTTACAATCACAGACCACTCGCATATGTAAAGAATCATGCTGTTGTTGGGTAGTGTGCCTTCACATGAATTCGACATTATGTGGCAATTGAACGCGACTATCTGAGAAGCGAAACGGTTTGCGAGCTTCAATACCCTCGTAATTGGTCAGACATTGTTAGTAGTGACTTGAACCTGTTTCCAAAACTTAAAACCATCTAAGATCTTGGGTTTTCCCTCGACCAGTAATAGGAATGATAATAAAGTCGCATTTTAAAAATGGACCCTCCGATAAAACTTATTCTGTTGGAGGTAGATGCTAAATTGGTTCTTCATTAAAATGTTTAAGTTAACCTTTTTTATTTAATTGTTTATCTTTTACAATGCATGCGCCACTGAATTGATAGTGATATCGGCGAAGAATTTCAATTGTAACCCGGAAGTAAATAAGAGCAAAGAAGAGCTGTCTGAATTTCTTATCCGACTGAAGACAGAGAAAGACAAACGAACAGACAACCTTGATTGTATTGCAAAGCAGAAACTGGACTTTATTGAAACTGTGGATCAATGTGAGGAGAAAAGTATCGCGAAAATTAAGGAGCTTGCCAATATATCGCGAACAGGAATACGTTCTAAATACGACGGACATAAGGCAGCCATCGACAATGACATTGCAGCCATAGATGCCGTTATTAAAACAATCACATCGTTTGTTGCCAAACTTGAACAAACTGGCAATGAGCCATTACTGTTTGCAAATGTCAAGAGCAGGAACGTTGTGACACGTGACGGTAAACAACTACTTGAAGCCATGGAGACAGAATGGAAAAAGAGAGGAATCATTTTTCACATTGACGAGACGTTTGAGGAAACCTTGAGCGGAATGAAATACCTAGGCTTATTAGAGGACTATTTAGATATCAAAGAGTACAAGGTAACATTTCAGAACAAAATATGGCAGAATGTTGGCGTTGTTCATGATTTGTGTGTTCTGGATTCAGGTGAGTTTCTTGTGGCAGACGATTCAAGTCTAAAACGATACAGTTTGGATTTCGTCTATAAAGATGAATTGTCGTTACCGGCTGACCCAAATGCAGTTTGTAAACTGGACAAACATGAAGTAGCTGTTAGAACCAATGCCACTCAAGAGGCACACATTGTATCAATTGGTCAATGGATGGCAGTAATGTTTACATTTAAACTCGCTGACGGATTTGGTATGGTTTACGATTCTGCCACTGAGGAAATATTGGCATGTGAATTCAAGAAAGTAAGCGTTTATAGTAAAACTGGAAAACTGCTTAGGAAGTACGGTGAGCAAATATTCGAACAGAATAGACAGATTGCATTGAGTGAGCACAATAAAGACATATACGTGACTGACCAAGTTAAAGGTTTGATTGTTTTAGATAAGAGTGGAACATTAAAAATGCAAGTACAAATATCAGGTATTTGTTATACTGGGCCATTATGTATTTTACCTGGCGATGTTTGCCTTGTAGGACGTGCTCAAGTACCTGATGTGTTGGTTCAAATAGATAAAGACGGAACACAAACTGAAACCAGAATTGGGAAAGGACTACCATGCATGTGTTGTGCTGTGTATGACCGTGAACATTCAAGACTGCTTGTTGGAGGGGTTGGTGTGATATTAGTGTACGCGTTGTCTGCCAAATGAAATTGAAATATTATCCAAACGCGATAGCTAACCATGTATATTTATAGAACCCAATATATGACGTCATAAATTTGGTTGATATACAGTTGAACTTGAGTGATTAGTTATTGTGAATTAAATTTATGTCTCACAATCTATTGTGCCTTCGAAGCTAAGTGGTTCTGACAACCGAGTTCAAATACTGGCAGATACATCGATAGCCCGCCATGTTTCAGCATTGGACCTTATTGAATGTTGGTCTAGAACAAAATATGTTATTCACTGTCATGTTTTAATTGATTCCACATTTGTGATTGAAGTTCACATTAAATAATGTATACTTATCTGAGTATACTGAACAACTTTATCCTACACTTATTTATTATCTAATATATACATGCTGTATTTTTAAAAATAAAATTGATTACTGTATTAATATGTGGCGTCCTGTTACTTCTGTTGACAGAAGGCGGTAAATGACGAGATAATTATGAGAAGAATGTATAACTACAAAACACACATGAAGATGATAATAAAACTCAAAGCAAAATTAATAAAGGAACGATCTAACATATATTCAAGCAACAATATACTACATATGACACAACCACTGATTTTGTAACCCAGGTGGAGACAGGCCATATCCGTCCATGAAAATTTAACGTCAGTCAGTGCTAAGTCTGTATTTTCCTAATCCTAATACGGGTACGTTTCTGTTGGAGTTACAATGTAGTCCTGATTAGGACTGTTCTGTTGAAGGTATTCATGGGAGAACCGAAGCCAGTCTCCGCAGTTTTGCTGAGCGTGACATATCAGAAATAATGGCAACTTCTCGTAAACGGGGATGACAAATTCACCACCGACATATTTATGACGCATTTGTACACGTGAACAAATATAGCATAGCTAACTAGTCAATTGGATCAAGTTGATCAGGTTGCACGTATTAACTTGGCACCTTACCACACACCAAAGGAGGTCTAACAAGTAATTAGGAATTGCAAGCAATACAGAAGTCCTGTAATACCAGGTTGTCAATGTTTTTGTTGCCATGGTAATCTCCTTATTGGCCCCTGTCCACATACCATGTTTAATAAAACTAGCTTAAAAATTGTTTGAGTTATGGCAGGATACAGTTTTTCTTGACAGGCGGACTGATGGACAAACGGACGGAGGGCAAACCTATAGTCACATCGGGTTGAAAACCTAATGGGACATAAAAGTGGAGTGGCTATACTTTTCACCGTACATTAGTTTAATGTATCGGTAGTTATTTTAGTAGTATAGGGTTGAATACTAGTATAGTAATCATATGCAGTTTAAAACACAATATAAGGGGAGACTAACAACGCGGCGTTGTATAGTATACAATATTAGAGTTTCTTCCCTTTATTTGTCCTGAGTTCACTGTAATATGGGACAAGCTATTTTCCGAAAACATGAATACAATAACACGTAGATAAATATTTATCCAACATGGCGACTGGTGATCAGTTGAAATATTCTACAGACGAATTTGTGGAACATAAACATGCCTGTTGTTCATCGTGTTCAGATGATGGGATTTATACCACTGCTAGACATTATTGTGTGGACTGTGAAATGTATTTCTGTAGAAAGTGTGTAAATTGTCACAATAAGATCCCATCACTAAAGTCTCATCAAGTGAACGACGTTCATGTCGATACAACTGACTCGACTAATGAAAATAACAAAGCCGAAGAAGAAAGCACCGCGTCTTTGGAGAGTCTGAAATGTTCACTTCATCAGGACAAGACCATTGATACGTTCTGCAAGGACCACGGTGAGGTTTGCTGTGGAACGTGTGCTCTTGTTAAACACAGGTAGGTGATTTTTAGAACATAAGGGTAATTGCTATTTTTGCCATGTTTTGCTATCATTTTTCAACTGTATTGAATTACAGAAAATGAACTACTGCGTGAATAATGTTAAACGAAATACATTGTATTGAAATCTACTAACCTACAGGTCAATGTTTTATACATAGGCAATTTCGCCACATATCATTCTCATATGAAAGGTTTCATATGAGAATCATATGATACTCATATGAGAATCATATGTGGCGAAATTGCCTATGTACGTGTATAGATAACATTGTACTTTGACCGATTGTGTATATGTATAAATTACATATGCAATGCACTGTAAACTAATTAACATTCGTGGGGGATTAAATTCAACCACGAAATCGAATTTCATCAAACAATAATGTTAGCCGTCATATTTATTACCTTGAAATGCAAAATCCACGAATTAACGTCCAATTAAAATGGTATGTTTTACTCAAACAACGAAATATCGTCCCATCGAAATTAAATGATTTACAGTATATTGGGTATCATCGGGTTATCAACTCATATCAACAATGTGAAGTACATAAACTTTGTCGGTATTTACAAGTGTCGTGTACAGTAGTAGGCTTACATAATCAATTATAGACTCGCAATCATAATGTTGATAATAATGACAATATATTATAGTCGATTCAATCAGTAGTACGAATGAGGGACCTATCCCATTCGAAAGAATAGTGGTTAATACCGCTAACTCAGGTATACCTAGTTAAACCTATATAAGCAAAGTTTTCCTACAAGTTTAAACATTTCTATTTATCTTAAACAGAGCATGCAGCACTGAATCGATTGTGATATCGGCGAAGAATTTCAAATGTAACCCGGAAGTAAAAGAGAGCAAAGAAGAGTTGTCTGGATTTCTTATCCGACTGAACGAAGAGAAAGTGAAACGAACCGATAACATTGACGGTATTGGTAAACAGAAACTGGAAATGATTGAAGCAGTTGACCAATGCGAAGAGAAAAGTATTGCCAAAATTAAGAAGCTTGCCGATATATCGCGAGAAGAGATACGTAGTATACATGACGAACACAAGACAACCCTCGACAATGACGTTGCCGCCTTAGACGCCGTTATAATAACAACGACGACACTTGTGGATAAACTGGATCAAACTGTTAATGAGCCATTATTGTTTGCCACTGTCAAGACCAGGAAAGCGATTACACGGGACGGTGATCAGCTACTTCAGTCAATGGAAACCGATTGGATAGAGAGGACGATCGCATTTCACATCGACGAGACATTTGTTACTACTCTGAATGGAATGCAATCATTAGGTCTATTAGATGATGATTTAAATATCAAAGAGTATAAAGCCACACTCCTGAAAAAGGTCGATGTAGTGCAAAGTATCAATATTCTAGATTGTTGTGTTATTGATTCCGGTGAAATGCTTTTGGCAGACTATAACAATTCAAAACTGAAACGTTTCCATTCAGATTTTCAGTTCAAAGATGAGATATCGTTTTTTGGCCAACCAATGGCAGTTTGTAAGCTCGACAAACATAGGGTAGCTGTGAGAATCCGGAGGTCTATAGTCGTACACATTGTATCGGTTGGTCAAACAATGCAATTAACCTCTTCGTTCACAATCGCAAACAGTGGATGGGGAATGACGTATGATGCTGGTACAGGTCAACTACTTGCTTGTGAAGACAATAAAGTAAGCGTCTACAATAAATCGGGTAGTAAGTTGAGAACGTACGAGAAGGATACAAATGGTCAGCAGATCTTCTCAGACTGTAGACGGATTGAACTGGATGAGAACAATTTAAATGTATATGTGACTGACACGAAGAAAGGTGTGATTGTTTTAGATAAGAGTGGAACATTAAAAATGAAAGTCGCCCTATCGGGTGTTCCAGATGCAGTACCAATGTGTCTATTACCTGGTGGTATATGTCTGGTGGGAGGTCAGACATCAGATGTGATTGTTCAGTTAGATAAAGATGGAAAGCAAATTGGAAATCTGATTGATAGTAAAGACGGACGAACATATACACATTGTGTTGTATATGACCCTGAACATTCCAGGCTGCTAGTCGGAGGAAATAACGGTGCTATATATGTGTACACCTTATCTGCCAAACATTGAACAAAAGTACAGTATCTAAGCGCATAAATCATTTATTTTCGAAACGTTTGGCATTGTGTCCAAGAGTTCACATACTAGTACATGAGAATACTTACATATCTATAAATACAAATATGTGATATTATACATGTGTGATGTATTGTTGACTTGGAGACTGTGATATTGATTGATGACTGTGCATTAAGCGTATGTTTAATATTGATGTGATAAAGAAAGATTTCTTACAGTGATTCTATCTACGTATGCGACGACTGATTAGCCAGCAGAAATGTTGATACACACATATCTGAGTGATATAGACTTAAAGAAATGCATTAAAATATATCAACATAATGAATATTTGCATTGATTTAATTCTGTATTGTTTATACGCGTATCCGAAGAAAACTGCAATACAAGTTTGTGTCCTTATGCTGAATTTGATATCAATAAATTTAAATTAAATCAAACTACAAATAGTGTTAATGCTACATCGTGATATTATTGCTAAGTGACATGATACTGTATTACTGAAGCACTTACAAATCTCTTAACTTTACGACTAAATTTTAATACTTTGTAATTATTTCAACAACTACCAATTGTTGCAATATGATCTTCAATATTAACAATACTTCGGTTAATAAACCAATAAAAACCACAATGTCTCTTAAGGCTTTGATACAACAGTACCGACTGAGTAATTACAACACAATTATGATACCATTCATATTGATTTGGCCATTTCTGAAATATTTGTCATTGTTTCCCATCCGATAATAATTGAACATGTTGGTAACCCAGGCGTAGGTACGTGGTTATCAGAGCTGAAGCTAAACACTGGGTACGTTAAACATCAACATGTCTACTAGTATTAGAAATATCTATGGTAACAGGCACCCTGAGTCCGTGTGTCATACACCAGTCTCCTCAAAGTCGGGGGCTTCCTTGACCTGAACACGAATATAGCTTGTGTCGGATTTGTTTAAGTTGAGTCAACGACATTTGGACATTGAACGTTTGATTTTAGCTTCCTCTTGTCATTGGGCTACTGAAACATACATTCGTGTCTCCTCGGGGAGGCTATTTCTCTCCTGTGAATCTGACAGCCAACATTGATCTTTGACGCCCAGGAATATACATTAGCTTCACTAACAGGTACAAATTTACACCTTGTTGGAGTTGAGCATGTGAGTTATTCTTGCTCATAGAAATTAACCAGAGATTCAGACGAGGGTTGAACCTAGGACCTCTCGATCCCGAAGCACACGTCCTACATGTAGGCCATTTTTGACTTACTGGAGCGACTGTCTTGCAGTTTAGGAAGAGTAAAACAACATCCTCTGCATAATTCTCGAGTTTGTTTCGAACCACATTGCAAATAACCCACACAGTGAGTGTTTATAACAGACACATTACTCTAACCGGTTCAAAAGAGATATATCATTTATATCGTAATAGCAAGACAATATCTGGTTTTTAACGCTGTTCAAATATAAGCGGGACACCTTTCGTAGTACAACTTCTGGACATGCTGCTCATATATGAACACTCACCAAGTGTTAAACAAAATACGTAATAGAAGGAGTATTTGGATACAATATATATGTACTATTGCTCATGGGACACAACCCGCGATTAGTTATCGTAATGTAACAAAACAAAATGACAAGGTTGAACTTAACGGGAGTTTGCTCCCTTCATTTGTCCTACGTTCACTGTTATATAGGACAAGCCATTTTTTGAAAACATAGATACACGTAGATAAACATTTATCCAACATGGCGACTGGTGATCAGTTGAAATATTCTACAGACGAATTTGTGGAACATAAACATGCCTGCTGTTCATCGTGTTCAGATGATGGGAGTTATACCGCTGCTAGACATTATTGTGTTGACTGTGGAATGTATTTCTGTACGAAATGTTTAAAAATCCACAATAAAATTCCTGCCTCGAAGTCTCATCAAGTGAACGACGTACATGTTGATACTACTGACTCGACTGATACAACTGTTGGGAATGAAGAACATAGAGCGGGGTCTTTGGAGAGCCTTAAATGTTCACTTCATCAAGACAAGACCATTGATACGTTCTGCAAGGACCACGGTGAGGTTTGCTGTGGAACGTGTGCTCTTGTTAAACACAGGTAGGTGATTGTTTAGAACATAAGGGTAATTGCTATTCTTGCCATGTTTTGCTATCATTCTGCAACTGAATTGAATTACAGAAAATGAACTACTGCTTGAATAAGGAAATACATGGTATTGAAATCTACAAACCTACAATTCAATGTTTTATACGTGTATAGATAACATTGTACTTTGACCGACATATACAATGTACTGTAAACTAATAAAACTTCGTGGGGGATTAAATTCAACCACGAAATCAAATTTCACTAAACAATATTGTAGCCCTCATATTTATTACCTTGAAATAAAAAATCCACGAATTAACGTCCCATCAAAATGGTATTTTTTACTCAAACAACGAAATGTCGTCCCATCGGAATTAAATGATTTACAGTATATAGGGTATCATCGGGTTGTCAACTCATATCAACAATGTGAAGTACATAAACTTTGTCGGTATTTACAAGTGTCGTGTACAGTAGTAGGCCTACATAATAAATTAAATACTCGTAATCATAATGTTGATAATAATGACAATATATTATAGTCGATTCAATCAGTAGTACTAATGAGGGACCTATCCCATTCGAAAGAATAGTGGTTAATACCGTTAACAACTCAGGTATACCCAGGCAGTTAATCCTACATAAGCAAAGTTTTCCTACCAGAAGCAAGTATATTTACCATCCTTGAACGATCTGTATCAATTTTGTAATTTGATTATAGATAAATATGCAATAACGAAATAATCCCGTACTCTTGCAGACCCCTTCGTTACAGTATACAGCAAAAATCATAATAATAACACCAACAAATAATACGCGTTTCTTCGACCGAATGATGACTGTTTAAGACATACATTTGTTTGTCGAAGTTGCATTTAATTTAATGCCATTACTAGAAAGTTTTAACATTTCTATTTCTTTTTAACAGAGCATGCACCACTGAATCGATTGTGATATCGGCGAAGAATTTCAAATGTAACCCGGAAGTAAATGAGAGCAAAGAAGAGTTGTCTGGATTTCTTATCCGACTGAAGGAAGAGAAAGGTAAACGTACCGATAACATTGACGATATTGGTAAACAGAAACTGGAAATGATTGAAGCAGTTGACCAATGCGAAGAGAAAAGTATCGCGAAAATTAAGGCGCTTGCCAATATATCGCGAGAAAAGATACGTACTAAACATGACGAACACAGGACGACCCTTGAAAATGACGTTGCCGCCTTAGATGCCGTTATAACGACCACGACGACACTTGTGGATAAACTGGATCAAACTAGTAATGAGCCATTATTGTTTGCCACTGTGAAGACCAGGAAAGTGATTACGCGAGACGGTGAACAGCTACTTGAGGCTATGGAAACGGAATGGAAAGAGAGGGCGATAGCATTTCACATTGACGAAAGATTTGAAAGTACCTTGAATGGAATGACATCATTAGGCACAATAGAGACTGATTTAGATATCAAAGAGTACAGAGCCACTCTCCTGAAAAAGGTCGAAGTAAAACAAAGTAGCAATATTACAGATTGTTGTTTGATTGATTCCAACGAGATTCTTGTGGCAGACCATGACAATTCAAAACTGATACGTTTCTATTCAGATTTCCAGTACAAAGATGAGATATCGTTATCTGGTTATCCATTAGCGGTTTGTCATATAGACAAACAGAAAGTAGCGGTGAGAATTTACAACACTAAGACTGTTCATATAGTGTCGGTTGGTCAAACAATGCAATTAACCTCTTCATTCACACTTGCTAACGATGGATGGGGAATGACGTATGATGCTGGTACTGGTGAACTACTTGCTTGTGAAGGAGATAAAGTAAGCGTCTACAATAAATCGGGTACAAAGCTGAGAACGTACGAGAAGGATACAAAAGGTCAGCAGATCTTCTCAGACTGTAGACGGATTGAACTGGATGAGAACAATTTAAATGTATACGTGACTGACATGAAGAAAGGTTTAATTGTTTTAGACAAGAGTGGAACATTAAAAATGAAAGTCGCCCTATCGGGTGTTCCATATGCAGCACCAATGTGTCTATTACCTGGTGGTATATGTCTGGTGGGAGGTCAGACATCAGATGTGATTGTTCAGGTAGATAAAGACGGAAAACAAATTGGAAACCTGATTGATAGTAAAGATGGACGATCATGGACATATTGCGTTGTGTATGACAGTGCACATTCCAGGCTCATCGTTGGAGGTCACCCGGGTGCTATATGTGTGTACACGTTGTCTTCCAAATAATAATGAACAGAATTGCTGCATACCGATGAATTGATGGTTTATTTTACAAATATGTTACATTATATCCATGAATTTAATTACACACACTACATGTAACTTGAATTATTTATATTATGAATACAACGTTGTGATAGTAAGCATGTGTCATGTACTGTTGACTTGGAGTGATTAACGAGTGTGCATAAATCATTTGTTTCGTCATGATGTGGTATTGTTAGAAGTGTTTTTCTCACAATGATTGTGAATACTTATGTGACGACTGATTAGCCAGCAGGAATGTTGATATATATGTACCTTTGTTTGTGACATATACTGGTACTTAAAGATTATGATATACATTCTAATAACAATATTTGAGATTTTCTTGATTTGATTCTGTATTGTTTATACGCGTACATGAATAAAATCGAAATACAAATATTACTATATTGACATTGAATTGATTGAATACAAACATTCTCTTACTGAGAAACGACTTTATAATACTAGTAAATGAAATGATAGAAACTTGTATTGTAGTGGATTTCTTTATGCTGAATATCAATTAAATCTAATGGAATCAAACTTAGTATAGTGTTTATACTGAACCTTTATATAATTCCTAAATGGCATGATACTGTATTACTAAAGCACTTACAACTTGGATACTTTGTAATTCTTTTAACAACCACCAAATAGCTGCAATATTATCTTCAATATTAACAAGACTTCGGTTAATTGATCAATACAAACCATACAGGTCTTTTAAGTGATTTGGTAAAATAGTACTGACTGAGTAATTACAACACAATTATGATACCATTCATATTGATTCTGCCATTTCTGAAATAGTTGTCATTGTTTCCCATCCGACAATAATTGGACATGTTGGTAACCCAGGGGTAGTCACGTGGTTATCAGAACTGACACTGAACACTGGGTATGTCAACAAGACTATTCGAAATACTTAGGGTAAAACATATCCTGAGTCCGTGTGTAATACACAAAAAAGGTATGAGAAAATCCAACAGGGAAGGTAGCACTCAACCCAACCAGCCGAGCGCAGAAATCAGAAACACCACGACACAACTACCCTGAGCAGTGCCCACAGAAACCCATGCCAAAACGGTGACCAAATGAGACACAACAACCACGGGGCGTGACCTAGGTTAAAACACTTAGGACAGTGACCTAACGTTATGCGACCTAAAGAGGCACAACTACGACTTGACCTAGTAAAAATATGGGCAAGGTAGGAATGGGGTGGGAAATAATATTACATATTCCTAGCAACTACAATGAGCAATGCCCTCACATAAGCCGAAGATAAAATGCAGGATGACCCACATTCACAAGGAAAGTCTCCTTGAAGTCGGAGTGAGGGTCTGATACTTGAATATGACTATAGCTTGTGTCGGAGTTGTTTAAGTTAAGTTACAAAATGTACACATTTTCGAGGACTGTTTTCAGCTTTTCAACCGCTCAACGGCCCTTTTGTGGTTTTACTTCCCCCGGTCATTGGGCTTCTTATGAAACCTATATTCGAGTTTTCTTGTGGAGGCCATTTCTATCCTGTGGACAGCATCGATCTGTGGCGCCCAGGACTAGACACTGTCCTCATAGGTACAAATATACACCTTGGTGGAGTGGAGCATGTTATGCTTGCTCAGAGAAATTAACATGTGGTCCAGGCTAGTCTTCAACCGGGACCTCTCGATCCCGAGGCGCGCATCGTATCTCTAGTCATAGTTTGACTTACTGGCGCGACAGGCTTTTGGAGTGGGACGTTTTTGCAGTCTTTCGTGTTCTGCAGTTTATGACGAGTTATGCCTTCCCCGTCTTGTATTTGCAATATATTCCTCCAATCAATATTGCACCATACTGTAAATGGTAATGAAAATGATAGCCATGATTTGAATAGGTCGACACCTGTTTGAAATAAAGGCCATGCTTGGAGCAATATTCTACCCCGGAATCACGACGAACTTGACCAACCACTGACTAGATAGAGCTCGACGAGGATTAAGTATATTGGCAGTCAACTTGAAAACAACTCTTAGACTGGTGCCGCGGTCCGCTATGGGTATATTTAGACCGGGGAACAGTCTTAACAACTCTAAGAATAAATGTATGTTTTTCGACTAGACCCCCTTACTGGCATATCATAAATGACATTAATTGATCGACATTTTATGAGTTCATTTTGAATTATTCTGTAATCTGATACTAATAAGACTTCATACAAAACTCCCTTGATAGCAAATTAGGCATAATTTATGACTATAATTAAATTGGATACATTAATTTTATACACTAATTATTGTTAATTATCTGACAGGTATATTTACTGTACTCTGTATAGAAACTTAAATCATTCTTCAATGTCTTTAATCTTTCTCAAGGTTTTGACAGTATTTGCTTCCGACAGTTGGAATATGTAAAGAGGTATATCTATAACGGTGTGAAACTTGATTTTTGACAAAACTGAGACTTGATGTCCCCTAGGGGGACTGGAACGCATGTTTTCTTAGGTAGCCCAATGAACAGGGGAAGTGGACATATTAAATGGTGGCTGAACGGCTGAATGGCTGAAAACATCCCTCCGGAACTTGTTACTTAAGAAAGTTTTCTTTCCCTGATTTAAGAGAAAGTATGCAAAAACGTTCGTTTATTGTCCTGAAAATGACGATATTTCGCATAACTTCTTTTCTTATTCCTCATTAATTTTCATGCGTCTATCGGGTAAGTATCCGATTAGCATGTAGTCGAATACCCAGGGTGATTTCATATAACCAATGAGTTAATAATCAGTAACAACTTGTCCTTCTGTAAACGACATACGAACTATTCCAAAGGTTTTTTTTATTGGAGCACGCAACCGGATTAATTGAGGGATCGAATTCGAATTGCAATGATAACCCTATAACGATAAATGTAACAATTACACTAGCCGGCTGGGCTTATATTTTAAACCTTAACCTTGCGATTTTATGTGTGCAATAACTGCAAAAGTAATGGAACAAAGTAAATGTCAACACATCAGAACGAACATTTAAGTCAACCAGAGATGCGGAAAGTGGAAGGATAATAAACTACCAATAATATAAGTATCATGAACTAAAAATTAAACAATTTACAGTCTAGATATCCAGAAAGAACAGATACTTTGATCAGTAGACATAAGTCCAGTATATCTAGATATACGGAGAGCTTATATATGAGTATTATGAACCGGGGACAGTTGTCCAAAACACGAATTATAGAACTAATAGAACTATAGAATTAATGTACAACGATATAGTTCAATTTTGAACCCTGGGCCATGAACTTTCAGACGAGTCTATTTGGGTTGGTAACCAGTGATTTATTCAATTAGTCATTATTTAAAGATATGCTACTTGTAATACTTATGTGTGTAATTTATCGATTGACAGTGTGAGGTTTCTTTATCGGCGAATGGATTAAACTTTAACAGTGCAGTCACGGTTCAATGCTCGAAATCGAACTATACAATGGAGTACTCCCTCAGAAGAACTATTTGCTACTCTAAATTGGATGACTTTCCCTGAACGACTTAAATACAAAAAATCTATTATTGTTTACAAATCATTGAATGACATATGCCCAGCATATTTCAAAGATAAATTTCAGAAAATTCATGAGGTTCAAACTCGCACCTTAAGATCTTCAAATTATAAACAAAATCTCTATGTAATGAAACCGAATCTAGAATTCACCCGAAAATCACTCGATTACTCTGGCCCCATGGTTTGGGTTACCTTACCTGAAGAGAAACGCACAGCAGAAAATTTAAACACTTTCAAAACCAAATATATTACGTTTTGGAAAAATCAATCTATGTAAAAAGACAGTGAGTTGATACATTTGTATCTGATATTGCAAATGTGTATTTTATAGAGGCATTCCCTATAACTTGAATATTTTCTCTACTTTCACATTAAATGCGCTAAATGTACAAACACTACTAGTTATCATAATTTGTCAGAGTTAAGTGTGCGCAAATATGTCTCTATAATGTCAAAAATATATTTAAATCACCAATAATAATTTATCGCTTCCAGCGATTTATTATTATGTGGTCAAAGGGAAACAACTCGGAACTATTTGGCTAGTTACAGAAATGTGTTTGCACTCTCTCCTCGGTAATCAGTGGGAGCTTTTTGTTGAAAATTTGAGAAGTTTAAGCAATAATGATTCTCTTTTAATGTATAGTATTCCTGAATCGATTTAAAAGATCGGAACTGTAGGAAACGCCTCTTTAAGATGACATTACTATTTTATATTGCACTATGTATATTCCTTATTATTGAATGTTTAGTTTTTTTTCCTTTTGCCATTTTTAATGTGACTGTTGTTGTATATATTATGTAAATGTGTTGAATTCTAGAGGCTCGTAGGGAAGATTGGGAAAATGCCTAACTACGTTGCCTCTATAAATAAAGTCTTTATTGTTATTATGGACATTGAACAGGGGACTGCCAGCTCCACAAAATCTCCAATAGGCTGAATAACAGGAATGTTCCCGGATAAGAACGGCCAAGAGATAAATGTATCAATATTATAATAGTTTCAATGTACAGTAAGATTAAACACGAGGAACTTTAAAATGACAACATGGTGCCTAACAATTAATATGCATATTATCTGTGGTATAAAGGTAAAGGTAAAGGTAAAGTGTTTGTTTATTATAGTGTCACCCCTATTGAAAGGGCCAGCCAATTTGACTAATGAGACTTACAAGCCTTTTTGAACAATATTATACAAGAGTACCAATTTTCAGCATTTTGCTATTATATTGTTCAAATGTAAAGATGGGGCCGTAAGGATCAGTCATGTTTACAATGAAACTAGAATGAATTTTGCCATTAATTTTATTTGATGATAATTATAAACGTGTCACCATATTTTATCACCTTTCAAATTTACAACAATTTGCCAAGAGCTTTAACTGTAGCGACCTAAAAATTTCTTTAAATGACTTATCAAATACGTTAGCCAAAATTAAATGCACTGTATTTAGGACTGTTTCTTTTCTGTACAAACATTGCACTTCAATAAACTAATATTTTCCTTTCAAATAAAGACTCTCCCATAGGAAAATTGAGAGCTAATGGTTCAATGAATTGTAAATAAATCAGTATTTTGGTTTTCAATAACATCTTTATTTTTTATTGTGTGTATTTTCTTACGCATTTATTTATTCTAATCGCAATCTTTATCTATGAGTGTTTGAGATTTTTTAGTAAAATCCGGTATTGTTCAATTTGCCATTTTGTATTACAATACAGAAGTCCTGTATTACCAGGTTGTCAATGTTTTTGTTGCCATGGTAATCCCAACTTTTGTCCATATAAAAAATAGATGGGCATAATCTCCTTATTGGCCCCTGGCCACATACCATGTTTAATAAACTAGCTTAAAAATTGTTTGAGTTATGGCAGGATACAGTTTTTCTTGACAGGCGGAAGGAGGGCAAACCTATAGTCCCCTCGGGTTGAAAACCTAATGGGACCTAAAAGTGGGGTAGCAATAATTTTCACCGTTGTTTAGTTTAATGTATCGGTAGTTATTTTAGTAGTATAGGGTTGAATACTAGTAATCATTTGCAGTTTAAAACACAATATAAGGGGAGACTAACAACACGGCGTTGTTTAGTTATACATGTATTAGAGTTTCTTCCCTTCATTTGTCCTGAGATAACTGTAATATAGGACAAGCCATTTTCTGAAAACATAGATACACGTATATAAACATTTATCCAACATGGCGACTGGTGATCAGTTGAAATATTCTACAGACGAATTTGTGGAACATAAACATGCCTGTTGTTCATCGTGTTCAGATGATGGGAGTTACACCCCTGCTAGATATTATTGTGTGGACTGTGAAATGTATTTCTGTACTAAATGTGTAAATTGTCACAACAAGATTCCATTACTAAAGTCTCATCAAGTGAACGACGTACATGTCGATATATCTGACTCGACTAATGAAAATGACAAAGCCGAAGAACAAAGTACTGCGTCTTTGGAGAGTCTCAAATGTTCACTTCATCAGGACAAGCCAATTGATACGTTCTGCAAGGACCACGGTGATGTTTGCTGTGGAACGTGTGCTCTTGTTAAACACAGGTAGGTGATGTTTTAGAACATAAGGGTAATTGCTATTCTTGCCATGTTTTGCTATTATTTTGCAACTGTATTGAATTACAGAAAATGACCTACTGCTTGAATAATGTTAAAGGAAATACATTGTATTGAAATCTACAAACCTACAGGTCAATGTTTTATACATGTATAGATAACATTGTACTTTGACCGATTGTGTATATGTATAAAATATATATACAATGCACTGTTAACTAATTAATATTCGTGGGGGATTAAATTCAACCACGAAATCGACTTTCATCAAACAATGATGTTAGCCCTCATATTTATTACCTTGAAATGCAAAATCCACGAATTGACGTCCAAATAAAATGGTATTTTTTACTCAAACAACGAAATATCGTCCAATCGAAATTAAATGATTTACAGTATATAGGGTATCATCGGGTTATCAACTCATATCAACAATGTGAAGTACATAAACTTTGTCGGTATTTACTATCCGACCAACAGTGACCTCATTTTGTAAACAATCTATAAATAAGAAGGGTATATCCCCAAAAAGACCGAGGGTCATACTATATTGAAGTATGTCCTTACCTATTCATATACTTTAAGCAATGCATGGTTCTGTGTATATTTATGTTGACTCTCACTCAGGCGGTCTACGTTGAAAGCTTATGACAGTCATAAACTTTCCATCACTTTTTTTATTGATTTGATAAGCTTTTTTTTTTTTTTAAACAAATGCTTTGCCTCAATAATATTAAATTTAACCCGTGGAATTCGTGTAATTGAAAATACGTTTAGGATAGCTGTTGGTTTCTCTTAATTATTCAAAGACTCCCTATTGAAATTTTCTTAAGCTTGTTCTTGGCTATGAAATTAAGCCATTTGAAGGTGAGTGAAATGACAATGGTGTTTTTGACCAAGCATCATTCTGTATACCTACTTTGAATGCGATTAGAAAAATAAAATAAACATAAGCGTAAAAAGTTCTGCTGACGGGGTTCGAACTCGGGATCTTTTAATTACTAATACTGCACCATTATCCTCTCGGCCACGATTTCATGCAGACCATAGGTAATGAAATATACTGATAATCTACATTTTTGCAGGCGATATATAAAGTAAACATTTGATTGTAAACACAACGTGACGTAACTGTCAGGTATAAGTCTAACGCGATATTCTGCAATGTCAATATAAACAGAAATCACTGACCATTACATCGATTTAGGGAGAGCGGAAGTGTATTTTACCTGCTCACTTCTATTCACCAAGTAAATTAAAATAACGGTAAAGCTTGGCCACATTGAGATGAGCCTGACCTATTGATAAGCATAATTTAACAGTCGATATATTGTCTACGTTTACAACACCGAGTGTATGTTTTCATAATCGGGGTGTATCACGAAAACGCTCAATATGTAATGCAAACACAAATCTGAAATACCGATATTGCACGATTTGCTTGCGGAAATTGATATAATCAAAGCAAAAATCTTGTAATATATTCTTGCATAAAGGTCAGGTTCACGTCACAATAGCCAAGCTATACACATTGAAAAAGATAATCCCTTTTCCAATATCCTTATATGTTGTTGTACCTGATCTGCCTGTTTACTTTAAGTGGCACAGGTCCCAATACCGCGTTAGAGTTATATCCCTGGTCATACTGTACAAGTGTCGTGCACAGTATAGATCTATAGTAGGCCTGCATAATCAATTATATACTCGTAATCATAGTGTTGATAATAATGACAATATATTATAGTCGATTCAATCAGTAGTGCTAATAAGGGACCTATCCCATTCGAACGCATAGTGGTTAATACCGTTAACTCAGGTATACCCAGGCAGTTAAACCTATATAAGGGAATTTTTTACTACCGGACGAAAGTATATTTACCATCCTTGAAAGATCTGTATTTGTAATTTGATTATAGATAAATATGCAATTACGAATTAATCCCGTAATCTTGCAGGCCCCTTCGTTACAGTATACAGCAAAAAATATAACAATAACACCAACAAATAACACACGTTTCTTCGACCGAATGATGACTGCTTAAGACATAAATTTGTATGTCGAAGTTAATTTAATGCCATTAATAGAAAGTTTAAAGATTTCTATTTATTTTTAACAGAGCATGCACCACTGAATCGATTGTGATATCGGCGAAGAATTTCAAATGTAACCCGGAAGTAAAAGAGAGCAAAGAAGAGATGTCTGAATTTCTTATCCGACTGAACCAAGAGAAAAGGAAACGAACCAATAACATTGATGGTATTGGTAAACAGAAAGTGGAAATGATTGAAGCAGTTGACCAATGCGAAGAGAAAAGTATTTCGAAGATTAAGGAGCTTGCCAATATATCGCGAGAAGAGATACGTACAAAACATGACGAACACAAGACGGCCCTCGACAATGACGTTGCTGCTTTAGATGCCGTTATAACGACAACGACGACACTTGTGGATAAACTGGATCAAACTAGTAATGAGCCTCTATTGTTTTTCACTGTCAAGACCAGGGAAGTGATTACGCGAGACGGTGAACAGCTACTTGAGGCTATGAACACGGAATGGAAAGAGAGGGCGATAGCATTTCACATCGACGAGAGATTTGAAAGTACCTTGAATAGAATGAAATCATTAGGCACAATAGAGACCGATTTAGATATCAAAGAGTACAAAGCTAAACTCATGAAAAAGGTCGAAGTTATAAAACAAAGGAGCAATATTCTAGATTTTTGTTTTATTGATTCAGGTGAAATTCTTTTGGCAGACTATAACTATTCAAAACTGAAACGTTTCCATGCAGATTTCCAGTTCAAAGATGAGGTATCGTTATCTGGCCAACCAATAGTGGTTTGTAATATAGACAAACAGAAAGTAGCGGTGAGAATTTACAACACAAAGACTGTTCTTATAGTGTCGGTTGGTCAGACAATGCAATTAACCTCTTCATTCACACTCGCTAACATTGGATGGGGAATGACGTATGATGCTGGTACTGATGAACTACTTGCTTGTGAAGGAGATAAAGTAAGCGTCTACAATAAATATGGTAGTAAACTGAGAACGTACGAGAAGGATACAAAAGGTCAGCAGATCTTCTCAGACTGTAGGCGGATTGAACTGGATGAGAACAATTCAAATATATACGTGACTGACACAAAGAGAGGTTTGATTATTTTAGATAAGAGTGGAACATTAAAACTGAAAGTCGCGCTTTCTGGTGTAAGTGATGCGTTGCCACTTTGTCTATTACCTGGTGGTATTTGTCTGGTGGGAGGTGAGACATCAGTTGTGATTGTTCAGGTAGATAAAGGTGGAAAGCAAACTGGAAACCTGATTGATAGTAAAGATGGGCGAACAAAAACATGGTGCGCTGTATATGACCGTGAACTTTCCAGACTGCTTGTTGGAGGAAATAACGGTGCGATGTATGTGTACAGCTTGTCTGCCAAACATTGAATAAACATACAGGATCCAAGCGCATACAATGTTTATGTCCAAAACAGTAGGCCTTTTGTCCACGATTTTACATGAACTACAAGTAACATTATTTATTCATTTATCTATTTATATAAGTTTTGTGATATCTTACATGTGTGATGTACTGTTGACTTGGAGTGATTAATGTTTCATATTGATGTGCTATTATTAGTTCTACATTTTGTTAAGTGATTTTCATACAATGATTCTGTGATGACTAATTAGCCATCAGAAATGTTGATGCACACATTTGCGTCTGATATAAAATTAAAGAAATGAATCAAAGTAATGGACATAATCTAGATTTGATTCTGAAATGATTATACGCGCACATGACGAAAACGGCAATACAAGCACATGTAATACCCATGTTCATTAAAAAGAATCTGTTGAATGTGAGTGGATTGAAAACAAGCATTTTCTTATTGAGAAGTGGCATCATAATAAATGACATGGTAGTAACCTGTGTTGTAGTGTGTTTCCTTCTGTTTAATATGATATCAATAAAATCAAATGAAATCAAACTTAATGTAGTGTTTATACTGAACCTTTATATAATTGTTAAATGGCATGATGCTGTATTACTAAAGCACTTACAACTTAGATACTTTGTAATTTTTTAAACAACCACCAAATAGCTGCAATATTATCTTCAATATTAACAAGACTTCGGTTAATTCATCAATACAAACCATACAGGTCTCTTAAATGCTTTGGTAAAATAGTACTGACTGAGTAATTACAACACAATTATGATACCATTTATATTGATATGCCATTTCTGAAATAGTTGTCATTGTTTCCCATCCAACAATAATTGGGCATGTTGGTAACCCAGGGGTAGTCACGTGGTTATAAGAGCTGAAGCTGGACACTGGGTACGTTAAACATCAACACGTCTATTCGAAATATCTATGGTAACAAGCACACTGAGTCTGTGTGTAATACACAAGTCTCCTCGAAGTCGGGGTGGGGTCAGATACTTGAATATGACTATAGCTTGTGCCGGAGTTGTTTAAGTTAAGTTACAAAATGTACACATTTTCGAAGACTGTTTTCAGCTTTTCAACCGCTCAATGGCCCTTTTGTGGTTTTACTTCCCCTGGTCATTGGGCTTCTTATGAAATCTATATTCGAGTCTTCGTGGGGAGGCTATTTCTATCTCGTGGATGTGACAGACAACATCGATCTGTGGCGCCCAGGACTAGACACTGTCCTCACAGATACAAATCTACACCTTGGTGGAGTTGTGCATGTTTCTTGCATAAAGAAATTAACATGTGGTCCAGGCGAGGCTTGAACCGGGACCTCTCGACCCCGAAGCGCTTGTCCTACCTGTAGGCCATATTGACTTACTAAAACGACAGGCTTTTGGAGTAGGCATTATTGCAGTTGTTCTGCTCTTTGTGCATTCTGCAGTTTAGGATGAGTAATGCTTTCCCTGTCCAATTCATCATCATCTTGTTGAATATAATCCTTTTTGACTCAATACCGAATTCCAAGATCATAGGGGATGCATGATATAATAACTGAAAAAGAAGTTATAATTCACTAAACTCCATATCCGCAATACATTCCTCCAATAAATAGTGAACTGCTAGACTGCTAATGGTACTGAAAATGATAGCCATGATTTGAATAGGCCGACACATGTTTGTAATTAAGACCATGCTTGGAGCAATATTCTACCCCGGAATCACGATGAACTTGACCAACCACTGACTAGATAGAGCTCGACGAGGATTAAGTATATTGGCCGTCACCTTGAAAACGACTTTTAGACTGGTGCTGCGGTCCGCTATGATAATATTCAGACCGGGACCAGTCTAAACAACTCCTAGAATAAATGTATGTTTTTCGACACGACCCCCTTACTGACATATCATAAATGACATTAATTGATCGACATTTCATGAGTTCATTTTGAATTATTCTGTAATCTGATACTAATAAGACTTATATGACTTCATACAAAACTCCCTTGATAGCAAAGTAGGCATCATTTATGACTATAATTAAATTGGATACATTTATAAACTAATCATTGTTAATTATCTGACAGGTATATTTACTGTACTCTGTATAGGAACTTAAATTGGTCTTCAATGACTTGAATCTTACTCAAGGTTTTGACACTATTTGCTTCCGATAGTTGGAATATGTAAATATGTATATCTATCTGAACAGAATACCTAGTATATGAAACTTGAGTTTTAGTCAAAACTGAGAATTGATGTCCCCTAGGGGGATTGAAACGCATGTTTTCGTAGGTAGCCCAATGACCCAAGGGATATTACATGGTGGTTGAACGGCTGAATGACTGAAAACACCACTCTGGAACTTGGTTACTCAACTGTTGATAATTTTAGTACATTACTAGTGAGAGATCAGTTTAAGGAAACGCTCTTCTCACAAATGGTTTTATTATTTTATATGATAGTTTAGTTTGTAATCGTTGTTTCGAGTCTATCGTACGATGATCAGTTCATCTAATTAGTTTTTTCAGGAGTTTATCAGTACTAACTTGTCCTTCGGTAAACGACATACGAATTCTTCATTTGGGGATTTTCTTATTGGAGTACACAACCTGATTAATTTGGGGATCGAATTCGAATTGCAGTGATAACATAACGATCAACGTAACAATTGCACACTCAATTGGCTTATGGTTTAAACCTTAAAGTCACATTAAGTCTTAAACTGATATTTAAATAAGCTATAACTTGGTAACCTATCTGCAGAACCATGCAATTTGAGAACTCTAATTGATTCCAAATGTGGAAACACCATAATATGGAAGTAAATGTAATAAAACATCTAGATGGTTTGTTGACAAAATGACAATAAATGCATGATTCAAGTCTAAGGGGAGCAACTCTTGCAAAATGAGTATGTTGTTCACCATACAATTTGCTAAATACGATATCCGGTCTACTATTTCGACAGATATAGTTAACATTCTATCGTCGAGTATCGATCATTTGTTAAGAAACAGCAGAATTGTTCCATAATCCATTGTATGTAATGGAGGATGGGAAAATAGTTGTGGGGGCAATATTGCGACTTTAACATTGCGATGACATGTATGCAATAGCTGCGAAACAGACGGAACAGAGACGACGTACCGACCCATCGGAATAAGACTTTAAGTTAACAAGAGATACACAACCGAGTGAATTATAAACCATTAATGATATAATCATAATAAACTCAAAATAAAACAATATGTAGTACAGTAGACGAAATGTGGTAAGAACGGACAAGAAATAAATATATCACTATTATCACAGTTTCAATGACCACGAGGGACTTGGAACTTAAAACTGACAACACGGCACTAAACAATTAATGTATGCATACATACAGTAGTATAAGTAAAACTTAAATGAAATTCAATACACACTTGATTACCCTCCTTTTTGAACATTATTATACACGAGTACCAATTTTCAGCAGTTCTCTATTATATTGTTCAAATATTAAACTGGGGCCGTAAGTATTTGTCATGGGGTTTACAATGAAACAAGAATGATTTTTGCATAGAATGGTTTCATTAATGTTTTATTTGATGATAATTATAAACGTGTCACCATATTTTACAGCAATGCTGTTGTTACAGTGATTGGGCTGTATAATTAGCGAACAGAAATACTGAAGCAATATGTGCACAATTAAACTTACAACGGATTTAAATTGATTAAAAATTTTACATTATGTTTGTATACATGCATACTCATGAGAAGGTGTGATGCAGCAGATGCCTTTCCTCTTTGTTGTGAATGTGGCTTTCATCTATACTTGACACTTTGTCTGTCATGTTTTGATTGATTCCACACTTGTGATTGAAGTTCTCGTTTAATAATGAATAATTATTCAAATATACTAAACAAAGTTATCCTAACTTGATGTATTATCTATATAAAATATTATGTATTTTCAAAAGTAAAATTGATTACCGTATTAATTTGTGGCGTCTTTTTATTTCTGTTGACTGTAGGCGGTAACTTACGAGATAATTATGAGAAGAATGCATAACTAAAAACACATAAGACGAAAATAAAACTCACAGCAAAACTAATAAAGGAACAATTGAACTAACAACATATATTCAAATAACAATATACTACAAATGGCACAGCCACTGATTTTGTTACCCGATGGCGACAGACCATAACCGTCCATGAAAATTTGACATCAACGTTAATTTGTATTTTTCTCCTCCTACTACGGATATATATATATAGAGGATCGATCACGAGTTGTCAATTGATATAAATTTAAATTAAACAAGTTTTAGAAATTTTATTATGCGAGTCTTGATAATATTCCTAGAAAGAGTTTAATAGAAATAAATCAAGTGAAAACGAGTGATAGATTCTTAATATTATCTGGCACTAAAAGGGTAAACTACGCATCAAATTATTGAAAAAAACACGCCCATGTATTTAACCTTATACATTTGTATTACACATGTTACGTATAAGATTATACGTACTCGCTATACTAACCCGGATACAAAGAAATACATGTGATATACACATGTACGGTTTTGTTGGTGTTACAAGTCTGTCCTGATTAAGACTGTTCCGTAGAAGATATTTATGGGAGAATGGAGCCAGTCTTCGCAGTTTTGCTGAGCATGAGAAACCAGAAACAGACAACTTTTAGTATGACACGTGAAGGACAGGTTAAGCACAGTCATATTCAAAAAACTTTTTTTTTCACGTGAATAAAAGTACCATAGCTATTTTGTGACTTCGATATAGTTGATCAGGTTTCACGTATAAACTCAATGCCCTACAACACACCACTTAAAGGAGGTTTAAAAGTGGTGGCTATAAATTTCGCCGTAGTTAATTTCCAAGTAAAGTACCGGTAGTTATTATTTGAAATTAGCTGTATATGGTTGAATACTAGTAATCATTTTGAATTTAAAACACAACAAAAGGGGAGACTAACACCACGGCGTTGTATACAACATAAGAGTTCCTTCCCTTCATTTGTCCCGAGTTCACTGTAATATAGGACGAGCCATTTTCTGAAAACATGAATATAGGTAGATAAACATTTATCCAACATGGCGACTGGTGATCACTTAAAATATTCTACAGACGAATGTGTGGAACATAAACATGCCTGTTGTTCATCGTGTTCGGATGATGGGATTTATACCACTGCTAGACATTATTGTGTGGACTGTGAAATGTATTTCTGTACTAAGTGTGTAAATTGTCACAACAAGATCCCATCACTAAAGTCTCATCAAGTGAACGACGTACATGTCGATACAACTAACTCGACAAATGAAAATAACAAAGCCGAAGAAGAAAGTACCGCGTCTTTGGAGAGCCTAAAATGTTCACTTCATCAGGACAAGCCCATTGATACGTTCTGCAAGGACCACGGTGAGGTTTGCTGTGGAACGTGTGCTCTTGTTAAACACAGGTAGGTGATTTTTTAGAACATAAGGGTAATTGCTATTCTTGCCATGTTTTGCTATCATTTTGCAAATGTATTGAATTACAGAAAATGAACTACTGCTTGAATAATGTTAAAGGAAATACATTGTATTGAAATCTACAAACCTACAGGTCAATGTTTTATACATGTATAGATATTAAATATTGTACTTTGACCGATTGTGTATATGTCTAATATACATATACAATGCACTGTAAACTAATTAACATTCGTGGGGGATTAAATTCAACCACGAAATCAAATTTCATCAAACAATAATGTTAGCCCTCATATTTATTACCTTGAAATGCAAAATCCACGAATTGACGTCCAATTAAAATGGTATGTTTTACTCAAACAACGAAATATCGTCCCATCAAAATTAAATGATTTACAGTATACAGGGTATCATCAGGTTATCAACTCATATCAACAATGTGAAGTACATAAACTTGTCGGTATTTACCTTTGTCGTGCACAGTAGTAGGCCTACATAATCAATTATATACTCGTAATCATAATGTTGATAATAATGACGATATATTATAGTCGATTCAATCAGTAGTACTAATGAGGGACCTATCCCATTCGAAAGAAAAGTGGTTCATACTGTTAACTCAGGTATACCCAGGCAGCTAAACCTATATAAGCAAAGTTTTCCTACCGGACGAAAGTATATTTACCATCCTTGAAAGATCTCTATTTGTAATTTGATTATAGATAAATATGCAAATACGAATTAATCCCGTACTTTTGCAGGCCCCTTCGTTACAGTATACAGCAAAAATTATAATAATAACACCAACAAATAACACACGTTTCTTCGACCGAATGATGACTGTTTAAGACATAAATTTGTATGTCGAAGTTAATTTAATGCCATTACTAGAAAGTTTAAACATTTCTATTTATTTTAAACAGAGCATGCACCACTGAATCGATTGTGATATCGGCGAAGAATTTCAAATGTAACCCGGAAGTAAAAGAGAGCAAAGAAGAGATGTCTGAATTTCTTGTTCGACTGAACCAAGAGAAAGGGAAACGAACCAATAACATTGACGGTATTGGTAAACAGAAACTGGAAATGATTGAAGCAGTTGACCAATGTGAAGAGAAAAGTATTGCCAAAATTAAGAAGCTTGCCGATATATCGCGAGAAGAGATACGTAGTATACATGACGAACACAAGACAACCCTCGACAATGACGTTGCCGCCTTAGACGCCGTTATAACAACAACTACGACACTTGTGGATAAACTGGATCAAACTGTTAATGAGCCATTATTGTTTGCCACTGTCAAGACCAGGAAAGTGATAACACAAGACGGTGAACAGCTACTTGAGGCCATGGAAACAGAATGGAAAGAAAAAACAATCGCATTTCACATCGACGAGAAATTTGAAGATACCTTGAATGAAATGAGATCATTAGGCTTATTACAGGATGATTTAGTTGTTAAAAAGTACAAAGCAACATTTCTAAAAAAGATCGATGTGAAGCAAAGTAACAATATTCCAGATTTGTGTCTTATTGATTCCGATGAAATTCTTTTGGCAGACTTCAACAATTCAAAGCTGAAACGTTTCCATTCAGATTTTCAGTACAAAGATGAGATGTCGTTATCTGACCACCCAATAGCAGTTTGTAAAATAGACCAACAAAAGGTAGCGGTAAGAACATACTACACTAAGATCGTTCATATAATATCAATTGGACAAACAATGCAGTTAATGTCTTCATTCACACTTGCTAACAATGGATGGGGGATGATGACGTATGATACTAATAATGGGGAACTATTTGCTTGTGAAGAAGATAAAGTAAGCGTCTACAATAAATCTGGTAGAAAGCTAAGAGCGTATGAGAAGGATACAAATGGTCAGCAGATTTTCTCACAATGTAGGCGGATTGAACTTGATATGGACGGTTCAAATATATACGTGACTGACATAGAGAAAGGTTTAATTGTTTTAGACAAGAGTGGAACATTAAAAATGGAAATCGCACTTCCAGGTGTTAGTGATGCATGGCCACTGTGTCTATTACCAGGTATTTGTCTGGTGGGAGGTCTCTCGTCAGATTTGATTCAGGTAGATAAAGATGGAAAACAAGTTGGTAGCCTTGTTGACAGTAAAGATGGACTCACAAAAACATGGTGTGCTGTATATGACCCTGAGCATACCAGACTGCTAGTTGGAGGAGATAACGGTGCGATATATGTGTACACATTGTCTGCGAACCATTGAACACAATTATCCAGGCGCATACAATGTCTTGTGTACATGAGTTCATTTACTTATCTATTTATACAATGCTGTGACATCATACATTTGTGATGTACGAGGGATGATCCAAAATAACGTGGACTTTTTTTCAAATACTTACATGATTTAATATCGGAACATTTATTGCATACGATAATTTGAACACATTTCACATTGACGCAATATATCAAGCACATTGCATGTTTTTGTAACCATAGTAACGCGTATGCGGCGAACAAAATTTATGCACCTTTTATCAAGTTACATATGCATTTATATAAAATGAAATGCAAGTAAGAAATTTGCTTTACTTACATGTAACCACCTTACGATAGGATATGCAGGTAATAACTTGTCAAAAATTGAAGTCATTTGAACAGTGCGTTTTGAAATACAAATTTTTCTTTGCGCGGTACCATCTGTGTAACTGACGTTAAAATGACGTCGTCAAACCGGCATGAAATACCTTTAATGGTAAAGATCTACCCTGTTCTCGGAAAATATGCGGACAATGGCGCATAAAATGATTGAGCAGACTAATACAATATGTCCTATGAGCTGAGCTCTTATTTTTAGTTTTCATCGTGAATATGTAGATAGAGAAAGATCGGAGAGCGCAATCATCACGGAGGAAATAGAAAATACGGCACGACAACAGTGACGTAATCCGCGAAGCGTTTGCGCTGGTCGATGATTGCCTATTAGGAAATTAGCTGGTCGCTATTGAGCCGTGTATGAAAAACATTTTGCACAATTTAAGGTCAAATGTAATCTTAAATATTGCTGTAATAATTTACATCAGTGTATGACATTTTAGATAAAAATGAGCAGGTTCAAAACTGCTACAGTGACGAGCATCGATACACGACGTCGACGACGTCATGAAACCAACGCTGACGTGCGCCGGGTAGCAGTTAGTGGCCATTTTCTATTGCATATAACTTTTTACTGAATAATTATTTTTCCGCGATTTTTTCAGGAATATGCCGGACATATTCCGATGAATGTCGTTATAAGTTTGTAAATGATTAGTTGAAACATACGAACATAGTAGCAAAAGTCCACGTTATTTTGGATCATCCCTCGTACTGTTGACTTGGAGTGGTTAATGACTGTGCATGGATCTTTTGTTTCATCTATCTTGATGTTGCATAATTAGAAGTACGTATATTTCTTACAATGAGTGTGTATACTAATCTGACGACTGATCCTAGCGCATTCTAGTAACTGATTTATTTCCAAACTGTTTGGCCATGTGTCAAAGAGTTCACATACTAAGTACATGACATTACTTACATGTGTTTTTTTATAAAGTGTTGTGATATTATACATGTGTGATGACCTGTTGACTTATTTCACTCATTTGATCCATCCTGATGTTGCATCATTAGAAGTGTTTTAGTACAATGAATGTGTATTACAATGTATTATATGACGACTGATTAACCAGCAGAAATGTACCTTTGTGTTTGACATACTTAAAGATATACAATGTAATAAAAAAATTGGACATTTTCTTGATTTTGTTCCGTATTGTTTATGTGCGTACATGAATAAAATGGCAATACAAGTAATACCCTGTTCATTGAATCTAAGTGGATTGAATAAACGCATTCTCATACTGAGAAATGATATCGTAATAAATAATAGTAGCATGTATTTTGTTTTGTCCTTTTCGGCATTGTCATAAAGATTGTAGACCTAGCCCATTTATTTTCTCCGTCATTTGTGGGAGAGGGTCGGGGAACCATCCTGTTGACTGTATTGTAGTGCGTTTTCTAATGATGCATCTTATATCAATATATTCAAAGGGTATCAAATGGAAGATATAGAGTTAATACTACAGTGTGATTTAATTGCTAAAATCCTTGATACTGTACTACTGAAGCACTTACGAAAATCTTAATCCTAAGACTCAATATTATCAAGACTTCGGTTAATTGGTCAATACAAACCATGCAGGTTTCTCAAGTGCTTTTATAAATCAGTACTCATGTTAAAACACAGTGATGGTACAATGCATATTGATTTGGTCATATCTAAAATACTTGTCAGTGTTTTCCAATCTGACAATAATTTACCAGGTTATGGCTACAAGGGGTATTTACGTCGGTATCAGAACTGAAGCTGAACACGGGGTACGTTCACAAGTCTATTCAAAATACCTATGATAACAGACATCCTGAGTCCGTATGTCATACACCAGTCTCCCCGAAGTCGGGGGCTTCCTTAACCTGAACATGAATATAGCTTGTGCCGGATGTTTTGAAGTTGAGTAACAAATTTTCGAGGGCTGTTTACAGCTTTTCAACCGCTCAACGACACTTGGACATTAAACGTTTGATTTTAGCTTCCCCTTGTCATTGGGATACTGAAACAAACATTCGTGTCTCCTCGGTGAGACAATTTCTCACCTGTGAATCTGACAGCCAGCATGAATTTGTGAGACCAGGAATAGACACTGCCCTCACAGGTACCAATTTAAACCTTGTTGGAGTGGAGCATGCGAATTATTCTTGCTCAGAGAAATTAACCAGTGGTCCAGACAGGGATTGAACCCGCGACACCTCGATCCCGAAGCACTTGTCCTACCTGTGGGCCATATTTGACTTACTGAAACGACATGCTTTTGGAGTTGGCATCATTGCAGTTGTTCAGTATTTTCTGCGTGCTGCAGTTTAGGATGGGTTATGCTTTCCCTGTCCAATTCATCATCATCTTGTTGAATATGATCCTTTTGACTCAATACCGAATTCCAAGATCATAGGGGATGCATGATATAATAACTGAAAAAGAAGTTATAATTCACTCCCAATCCGCAATATATTCCTCCAATAAATAGTGAACTATACTGTTGATGGTAATGACAATGATATCATCGATTTTAATAGGTCGACACATGTTTGAGACAATGGCTATGCTCGGCACCGGAATCACGACGACTTTTGACTAACTACTAACTAGATATAGCTTGATGAGGATTAAACTTGTTAAAGTTGTATAGTATTGGCAGCCACCTTGAAAACAACTCTAAAAATACGTTTATGTATGTTTTTCGATTTGACTCCTTACTGACATATCACAAATGAAATTAATTGATCGACATTTTATGAGTTCATTTAGAATTATTCTGTAATCTGATACTAATAAGACTAATAGGACTACATACAAAACTCCATTGATAGCAATTTAGGCATAATTTATTACGAGAATTAAATGGGATACATTTATACACGAATCATTGTTAATTATCTGACAGACATATTTACTGTACTCTGTATAGAAACTTAAATCATTCTTCAATTACTTTAATCTTACTTAAGGTTTTGACACTATTTGCTTCCGATAGTTGACATATTTAAGTGGTATATCTATCTGAACAGAATATCTATATGACACTAGAGTTTTAGTTTAAACTGAGAATTGATGTTCCCTAGGGGGTTGAAACGCATGTGCTATTAGTAAGCCCAATGACCCAAGGGATATTACATAGTGGTTGAACGGCTGAATGACTGAAAACACCACTCGGGAACTTGGCTACTTAACTGTTGATAATTTTAGTACATTACTAGTGAGAGATTAGATCAAGGAAACGCTCTTCTCACAAATGGTTTCATTATTTGTTTTATGATTGTTTAGTTTGTAATCGTTGTTTTCAGTCTAACATACGATGAGCAGTTCATCTAATTAGCTTTTTTTCAGGAGTTTATCAGTACTAACTTTTCCTTCGGTAAACGACATACGAATTTTTCATATGGGGATTTTCTTATTGGAGCACGCAACCTGATTAATTTGGGGGTCGAATTCGAATTGCAATGATAACATAACGATCAACGTAACAATTGTACCAGCAATGAGCTTATGTTTTAAACCTTAAAGTCACATTAAGTCTTAAACTGATATTTTAATAAGCTTTAACTTGGTAACCTATCTGCAGAACGATGCAATTTGAGCACTTTAGTAGATTCCCAAATGTGGAAACACCATAAAATGGAAGAGAAGGTAATAAGACATGCAGATGGTTTGTTGACAAAATAACAATTTGTTATAGTCCGCCGATGATAACGCTTGCCTTTCTTTACAATCGAAAAGGGAAATGAAATGCATTTTCGGAGGCCATTTTTGTTCACCCTTGTGATCAATTACTTTAAATACATAATACATAATATTTCAACATACACTGAAAACAAGCGGAAATTCGACCTTGCAGTGTTGTTTTAGACATTATTTGTTTGTATACAAAGCCAGAGTTATCGCTGGCGATCTATAACAATAAATGCATGATTCAAGTCTAAGGGGAGCAACTCTTACAAAATGAGTATGTTGTTCACCATACAATTTGCTAAATACGATATCCGGTCTACTATTTTGACAGATATAGTTAACATCCTATCGTCGAGTATAGGTCATTTGTTAAGAAACAGCCTAATGGTTCCATAATCTATTGCATGTATTGGATGATCGGAAAATAGTAGTGACAGCAATAATAATGTGACTTTAACATTGCGATGACATGTATGCAATAGCTGCGAAACGGACGGAACAGGGACGACGTACCGACACATCAGAATGAGAGTTTAAGCTAACAAGAGATACTCAACCTAGTAAATTATGTCCATCAATTGTATAATTATAATAGACTAAAAATAAAATAATATGTAGTACAGTAGACCAAATGTGGTAAGAATGGACAAGAAATAAATGTATCAATATTATGATAGTTTCTATTACCACGAGGAGCTTGGAACTTAAACTGACAACACGGCACTTAACAATTGATATATGCATACCATTAGTGGTATAAGTAAAACTTCAATGAAATACAATACACACTTGATTACACGCCTTTTTGAACATTATTATACAAGAGTACCACTTTTCAGCATTCCTCTATTATATTGTTCAAATGGGACTGTAAGGATTTGTCATGTTTACAATGAAACTAGAATGGATTTTGCATAGCACAGTTATATTTTATTTTTTTATTTGATGATAATTATAAACGTGTCACAATATTTTATCACCTTTCAAATGTACAACAAAATGCCAAAAGCTTTAACTGTAGCGACCTAAACATTTCTTAAAATGACTTATCAAATACGTTAGCAAAATTAAATGCACTACATTGTGTATTAAGGACTGTTTCTTTTCTTTACAAAAATTGCACTTCAAAAAGCTAATATTTTCCTTTCAAATAAAGACTCTCCCATAGGACAATTGAGAGCTAATGGTTCAATGGATTGTAAATAAATCAGTATTTTGGATTCAATGATATCTTCATATTTTATTGTCTGTATTCTCTTACGCATTTATTTATTCTAATCACAATCTTGATCTGTGTGGGATTTTTTGACAAAATCCGGTATTATTCAATTTGCCATTTTGTATTACTAATTTAACGAGCTTTAATGTATACTAAATGACATGTCCCATCAGTTGTAAAGGGGTATGCCCTGGCGTAAAGTAAATGATACCATTCAAATATACCAAAGCAAAATAATATTTATACATTTATTAAATTTTGATGACAACTACAATGTCGTTAATGTCTCCTAAACGTGCTTTACAGTTAAACAGTTAGTTGTTTCCTTTAATTATTAGAGAATAGTTTTTTCAGTAATTAATTTCACTCAAAGCCGGATGTCATTGGCGAATTAGGCAGGAACAAAAGCCGAATGACCACGCCTACAACTGGCTACTGACTCAATTATCGTGTGGTCCTACCAGTGGCATGTGAAACAAATAGATAACAACGGAACACAAGCTGAAACTATAATTGGTAATGGACTAGCATGCATGTTTATGTGTTGTGGTGTGTATGACCGTGAACATTCAAGATTGCTTGTTGGAAGGGTAGGCGTGATATTTGTGTATACACTGTATGCCACATGCAATTGAAATATTTTCAAAACGCGATATCTGACTATATGCATTTATATAACCCAGGATATGACTTCATACATTTAATTGCGATACCGTTGACATTGAGTGATTAATTACTGTGAATTAAGTTTATGTCTCATTTCGTAGTTTAGTGGTTCTGGCGACCGAGTTTAAATACTGGCGGATTCATCGATAGCCCGCCATCTTTCAGCAATGGACCATATTGAAAGTTGGTCTAGAACAAAATATGTTATCCACTATAAATAAAGTCGTCAATATTATCATTATTATTATAAAGCTGGCTGGCAAATCAAGACTATGATTGACATGTTGACATGTACAGCAATGATACTGTTACAGTGATTGGGGCGTGTTACGTAGTCATTAATACAACAGAACACTGTCACTGATCGTATAGTAGTTTAATAGTTCAATAGTTCAACATATTCCACATATTATTGTTGTTATTTAATTGTAATTTAACTGAACATACACTTGAGTCTTATGGACATGTACACTTGAGCTTATGGTCTTATTCAGACCATAGAGTCCTCGCTCAGTTAGTCCACATCATTGTGGCTCTCATAGGCCAACTAACCCCTTTCGTGTCCAGTAACTAACTGATCTCTTGACCAGATAGCCTTCCATCATTAACATCCCAGACATTATTAATTAAGTACATTTCCTGTATCATTAACCACCCAGACAGCATATTACATGTACATGACCTAGTCAGGTAATATTGATGGATCTTGACATATAATATCTGAAGGTTTGTGAACATTTGCACACATATTTTGACCAGTGTGTATTCATAACTTGGTGTTAGTTAATACGCAAAATGCTGTACCCTCGGGCATAATGTTACAGGCGTATGATTAGCGAACAGAAATACTGATACAATGTGTGCACAATTAAGTATAAAACGGATTTGAACAAATACTTAGCATTGGTTACAAATGTCTATATTTGATTCTGTATGGAATATTAAACCACGATGCATTATGTTTGTATACATGTATAATTATGAGGAGGAGGTGTCTTGTATTCGTCGATGCAGCGGATTCCTTTTTTCGCTGTTGTGAATGCGGCTTTCACCTATATTTGATTCACAGATCTCTGTCACAACCGCATTTATTTATAAACAAACATTCAACCCAGTCGATTACTACAGGTTCGTCAGGATTAAATTGCACCATCAATAATACACTTAAATTATTAAAAATCTAATGGTCCTATAGCATAGCGGTTATACTTAATGCAATAAGCTATTCAGAAATGGAGCATTTTGGCGGTTGTGACAGACATCTTTGAATCGACAATATATTTGACACTTGTTTTGACAACATATTTTGATTGATTCCACACTTGTAATTGAGGTTCACATTAAATAATTCATACTTATTCGAGTATACTGAACAAATGTATCCTAACTTTATTTATTATCTATATATAAATAGTATTTTCAAAAATAAAACTACCGTATTAATATGTGGCGTCCCTTTACTTCTGTTGACTGTAGGCGGTAACTTACGAGATAATTATGAGAATAATGCATAACTAAAAACACATAAGACGATAATAAAACTCACAGCAAAACTAATAAAGGAACGATTGAGCTAACAACATATATTCAAGCACCAATATACTACGAATGACATAACCGCTGATTGTGTAACCCGGGTGGTGGCAGACCATAACCGTCAATGAAAATTGGTATTTTCCTCCTCCTACAACAGATACACATGTACGTTTCTGTTGGTGTTACAATATAGTCCTGATTAGGACTGTTCCGTCGAAGATATTCATGGATGAACGGAAGCCAGGCTTCGCAGTTTTGCTGCTGAGTGTGACATACCAGAAACACCGAAAACATTTCGTATGACGTGAATGACAGGTTTACCACAGTCATATTCAAAAACATTTTTTTACGTGGATAAAAATACCAAAACTATTTTGTGACTTCGATTCAGTTGATCAGGTTTCACGTATAAACTCAATGCCCTACAACAGACCACTTAAAGGAGGTTTAAAAGCGGTGGCTATAAATTTCGCCGTAGTTAATTTCCAAGTAAAGTACCGGTAGTTATTATTTGAAATTAGCTGTATATGGTTGAATACTAGTAATCATTTTGAATTTAAAACACAACAAAAGGGGAGACTAACATCACGGCGTTGTATACAGCATTAGGATTTCTTCCCTTCATTTGTCATGAGTTCACTGTTATCTAGGACAAGCCATTTTCCGAAAACATGAAATACAATAACGTGTTAAATATTTATCCATATTTATGCTGTATATGACCCTGAACATTCCAGGCTGCTAGTTGGAGGAAATAACGGTGCTATATATGTGTACACCTTTTCTGCCAAACATTGAACAAAAGTACAGTATCTAAGCGCATAAATCATTTATTTTCGAAACGTTTGGCATTGTGTCCAAGAGTTCACATACTAGTACATGAGAATACTTACATATCTATAAATACAATGTTGTGATATTATACATGTGTGATGTAGTGTAGACTTGGAGACTGTGACATTGATTGATGACTGTGCATTAAGCGTATGTTTAATATTGATGTGATATAGAATGATTTCTTACAGTGATTCTATCTACGTATGCGACGACTGATTAGCCAGCAGAAATGTTGATACACGCATATCTGTGTGATATTGACTTAAAGAAATGCATTAAAATATATCAAAATAATGAATATTTTCATTGATTTAATTCTGTATTGTTTATACGCGTATCCGAACAAAACTGCAATATACAAGTTTGTGTCCTTATGCTGAATTTGTTATCAATAAATTCAAATTAAATCAGACTACAAATAATGTTAATACTACATCGTGATGTTATTGCTAAGTAATAATATCTGCGACATGCTATAACCAGAATTGTACTTAAATAATTATCAATGCTGGTATTATTTTACGTCTGATATATATTTACCATTAATCCTTCCTTGTATTTCGATTTCGGACAAGGCTGGGTACTATGTGGTATAATAAATTAGGTTGCACTTTGTTATTCATGCATTTGTAATTACAAATGTACATGTACATTATATGTGATGTTTATCTTTGACGATAGAAACGCTCATAAATATCTGATATGACATTTATACTTACTAAAAAGTATCTATAGTTCATGATTGAAAATTCATTGTCGTTTCACATAATTGTATATATCAAATGTATTCGTTTTTGCTTTGTAATTTATATGATATTGTTGTACATAAATGTATGTGATTATGTATATCTATTATGCTCTTCAGAATTGGAGGAATAAAAGTTATATATAGACATGATACTGTATTACAGAAGCACTTACAAAACTCTTAACTTTACGACTAACTTTTAATACTTTATAATTATTTCAACAACTACCAATTGTTGCAATATGATCTTCAATATTAACAATACTAACCACAGTGTCTCTTAAGGCTTTGATACAACAGTACCGACTGAGTAATTACAACACAATTATGATACCATTCATGTTGATTTGGCCATTCCTGAAATATTTGTCATTGTTTCCCATCCGATAATAATTGAACATGTTGGTAACCCAGGCGTAGGTACGTGGTTATCAGAGCTGAAGCTAAACACTGGGTACGTTAAACATCAGCAGGTCTACTAGTATTAGAAATATCTATGGTAACAGGCACCCTGAGTCCGTGTGTCATACACCAGTCTCCTCGAAGTCGGGGGCTTCCTTAACCTGAACATGAATATAGCTTGTGTCGGATTTGTTTAAGTTAAGTTAACGACATTTGGACATTGAACGTTTGATTTTAGCTTCCTCTTGTCATTGGGCTACTGAAACATACATTCGTGTCTCCTCGGGGAGGCTATTTCTCTCCTGTGAATCTGACAGCCAACATTGATCTTTGACGCCCAGGAATATACATTAGCTTCACTAACAGGTACAAATTTACACCTAGTTGGAGTTGAGCATGTGAGTTATTCTTGCTCATAGAAATTAATCAGAGATTCAGACGAGGGTTGAACCTAAGACCTCTCGATCCCGAAGCGCACTTCCTACCTGTAGGCCATTTTTGACTTACTGGAGCGACTGTCTTGCAGTTAACGAAGAGTAAAACAACATCCTCTGCATAATTCTCGAGTTTGGTTCGAACCCCATTGCAAATAACCAAAACAGTGAGTGTTAATAACAGACAGATTACTCTAACCGGTTCAAAAGAGATATATCATTTATATCGTAATAGCAAGACAATATCGGGTTTTTAACGCTGTTCAAATATAAGCGGGACACCTTTCGTAGTACAACTTCTGGACATGCTGCTTATATATAAACACTCATGAAGTGTTAAACAAAATACGTAATAGAAGGAGTATTTGGATACAATATATATGTACTATTGCTCATGGGAAACAACCCGCGATTAGCTATCGTAATGTAACAAAACAAAATGACAAGGTTGAACTTAACGGGAGTTTGCTCCCTTCATTTGTCCTACGTTCACTGCTATATAGGACAAGCCATTTTCTGAAAACATAGATACACGTAGATAAACCTTTATCAAATATGGCGACTGGTGATCAGTTAAAATATTCTACAGACGAATGTGTGGAACATAAACATGCCTGTTGTTCATCGTGTTCAGATGATGGGAGTTATACCACTGCTAGACATTATTGTGTTGACTGTGGAATGTATTTCTGTACGAAATGTTTAAAAATCCACAATAAAATTCCTGCCTCGAAGTCTCATCAAGTGAACGACGTACATGTCGATACTACTGACTCGACTGATACAACTGTTGGGAATGAAGAACAAAGAGCGGGGTCTTTGGAGAGCCTGAAATGTTCACTTCATCAGGACAAGCCAATTGATACGTTCTGCAAGGACCACGGTGAGGTTTGCTGTGGAACGTGTGCTCTTGTTAAACACAGGTAGGTGATTTTTTAGAACATAAGAGTAATTGCTATTTTTGCCATGTTTTGCTATAATTTTGCAACTGTATTGAATTACAGAAAATGAACTGCTGCTTGAATAAGGAAATACATGGTATTGAAATCTACAAACCTACAAGTCAATGTTTTATACGTGTATAGATAACATTGTGCTTTGACCGACATATACAATGTACTGTAAACTAATAAATTTTCGTGGGGGATTAAATTCAACCACGAAATCAAATTTCACCAAACAATATTTTTAGCCCTCATATTTATTACCTTGAAATGCAAAATCCACGAATTAACGTCCAATTAAAATGGTATGTTTTACTCAAACAACGAAATATCGTCCCATCGAAATTAAATGATTTACAGTATATAGGGTATCATCGGGTTATCAACTCATATCAACAATGTGAAGTACATAAACTTTGTCGGTATTTACAAGTGTCGCGCACAGTAGTACAGTCCGACCAGGGATACCTGACAGTGACGTCATGTTGTATTTACAATCAAATGTTTTCCTTATATCTGCAAAAAATGTGGATTATGAGTATATTGCTTCACTAACAATCTGCATGAAAACTTGGCCGAGGGGATAAAGGTGCAGTATGAGTAGATTTTCTAATTAAAACAGGCCGAGTTCGAACCCCGTCATCAGAACTTTTAATGCTTATTTTCATTTAATTTTTTGCAATCGCATACACAGTATGTGTGTAGAATGCTGCTTCATTAAAAGAAAACACCTTTGTCATTTAACTCATCTCCAAATGGCTTAATTGATTAGCAAAGTTTTAAATTATAGTATGGAGTCTTTGAAGAATTAAGAGAAGCCAAACATCTATCCTAGTCGATTTATCAATTAAACGAATTCCGCGGAATAACATTTAATAACAAGAGGGCAAAACTTTATTTTCAAAATAAGTTTCTTATCAATTTATCCAGGGGTATATATTTTTCTTTTATAATACAAGAAAAAAAAAGTTTAATCGCTATCACAAGCTTTTAACTTACATCGCCTGAGTGAGAGTCAACAAACACATCCACAGAACTTTGTATTGGTTGAAATTTATGAATTGGCAAGGATAAACTTCTATATAGTATGATCCTGAATGTTTTTGGGGATATACCCTGCTTATTTATAGATTGTTTACAAAATGACGTAACTGTCAAGAATCGTTGGTCGGATAGTAGGCCTACATAATCAATTATATACTCGTAATCATAATGTTGATAATAATGACAATATATTATAGTCGATTCAATCAGTAGTACTAATGAGGGACCTATCCCATTCGAACGAATAGTGGTTAATACCGTTAACACAGGTATACACAGGCAGCTAAACCTATATAAGCAAAGTTTTCCTACCGGACGAAAGTATATTTACCATCCTTGAAAGCTCTGTATTTGTAATTTGATTATAGATAAATATGCAATTACGAATTAATCCCGTACTCATGCAGGCCCCTTCGTTACAGTATACAGCAAAAATTATAATAATAACACCAACAAATAACACGCGTTTCTTCGACCGAATGATGACTGTTTAAGACAGACATTTGTATGTCGAAGTTGCATTTACTTTAATTCCATTACTAGAAAGTTTAAACATTTCTATTTATTTTAAACAGAGCATGCACCACTGAATCGATTGTGATATCGGCGAAGAATTTCAAATGTAACCCGGAAGTAAATGAGAGCAAAGAAGAGATGTCTGTATTTCTAACCCGACTGAACCAAGAGAAAGGTAAACGTACCGATAACATTGACGGTATTGGTAAACAGAAACTGGAAATGATTGACGCAGTTGACCAATGTGAAGAGAAAAGTATCGCGAAAATTAAGGAGCTTGCCAATATATCGCGAGAAAAGATACGTACTAAACATGACGAAGACAAGACGGCCCTCGACAATGACGTTGCTGCCTTAGATGCCGTCATATCGACCACGACGACACTTGTGGATAAACTGGATCAAACTGTTAATGAGCCATTATTATTTGCCACTGTCAAGACCAGGAAAGTGATTACACAAGACGGTGAACAGCTACTTCAGTCCATGGAAACAGAGTGGAAAGAAATAGCGATCGCATTTCACATCGACGAGACATTTGTTACTACTCTTAATGGAATGCAATCATTAGGTATATTAGAGACTGATTTAGATATCAAAGAGTACAAAGCAACACTCCTGAAAAAGGTCGAAGTAAAACAAAGTAGCAATATTCTAGATTTTTGTATTATTGATTCCGGTGAAATTCTTTTGGCAGACTATAACAATTCAAAACTGAAACATTTCCATTCAGATTTCCAGTTCAAAGGTGAAATATCGTTATCTGGCCGACCAATGGCAGTTTGTAAAGTAGACAAACAAAAAGTAGCTGTGAGAATAATGAGCTCTAAAGTCGTACACATTGTATCGATTGGTCAAACAATGCAATTAACGTCTTCATTCACACTTGCTAACGATGGATGGGGAATGACGTATGATGCTAGTACTGGTGAACTACTTGCTTGTGAAGGAGATAAAGTAGGCGTCTACGATAAATCGGGTAGTAAGTTGAGAACGTACGAGAAGGATACAAATGGTCAGCAGATCTTTTCACAATGTAGGCGGATTGAACTGGATGCTAACAATTCCAATATATACGTCACTGACATGGAGAAAGGTTTGATTGTTTTAGACAAGAGTGGAACATTAAAAATGAAAGTCGCACTTTCTGGTGTAAGTGATGCATGGCCACTGTGTCTATTACCAGGTGGTATTTGTCTGGTGGGAGGTCAGACATCAAATGTGATTGTTCAGGTAGATAAAAATGGAAAACAAATTGGAAACCTGGTTGAAAGTAAAGATGGGCGAAAAGATACATGGTGTGCTGTATATGACCGTGAATATTCCAGGCTGCTTGTTGGAGGAAGTAACGGTGCGATATATGTGTACACCTTTTCTGACAAACATTGAACACAAATACAATATCCAGGCGCATACAATGCCTTGTGTCCATGAGTTTACACGAGTACACATGCCTTTACTTACTTATCTACATGTATTTATACAATGCTGTGACATCACACATTTGTGATGTACTGTTGACTTGGAGTGGTTAATGACTGTGAATGGATCTTTTGTTTCATTTGTCTTGATCTGTTGATGTTGCATAATTAGAAGTACGTATATTTCTTACAATGAGTGTGTATACTTATCTGACGACTCATCCAAGCGCATACTAGTAACTGATTTATTTCAAAACTGTTTGGTCATGTGTCCAAGAGTATACATACTAGTACATTAGGTGCATATCCTGTGTTACTGTGTTGTGATATAATACATGTGCGATGTACTGTTGACTTATTTGACTCATTTGATTTATCATTAGAAGTGTTTTATTACAATGAATGTGTATAACAATGTATTATATGATGCCTGCTTAACCAGCAGAAATGTTGATATATATATACCTTTGTGTGTGGCATAGACTTAAAGATATACAATGTAATAAAGATATTGGACATGTACTTGATTTGGTTCTGTATTATTTATGTGCGTACATGAATACAATTTTAATAAACAAGCATTTCCATATTCAAATTGAATTCATTGAATAAACACACACTCTTAATGAGAAACGATTTCATAATAAATGAAAATGATAGAAACGTGTATTGAAGTGTGTTCCATTATGCTAAATATGAAATCAAATGGAATAAAACTTAAAATAGTGTGCATACTGAATTATGATATAATTTCAAAGTGACATGATACTGTATTACTGAAGCACTTACGAGAATATTGAGAATACTTAACAATATATCTTATTTTATACGTGTTTGGTGGTTAATTTTCTACTTCATATGAAGCACTTACGAAAATCCTAATCTTACGTCAAATATCATTTGTAATTATTTTAACAACCACCAATGGCTATAATATTATCTTCAATATTAACAATAAATCAGTTAATGAACCAATACAAATCACACAGGTCTCTTAAGTGCTTTGGTAAAACAGTACCGACTGAGAGGTCCAGACGGGGGTTGAACCCGGGACCCCTCGATCCCGAAGCGCTTGTCCTACTTGTAGGCCATATTTGACTTACTAAAACGACAGGATTTTGGAGTAGGCATTATTGCCTTTTGTGCATGCTGCAGTTTAGGATGAGTAATGCTTCCACTGTCCAATTTATCATCATCTTATTGAATATGATCCTTTTTTACTCAATACCGATAAGATCATAGGGGATGTATGATATAATTACTGAAAAAGAAGTTATAATTCACTAAACTCCTTATCCGCAATATATTCCTCCAATCAATATTTAACAAGACTGTTAATGGTAATGACAATGATATCATCGATTTTAATAGGTCGACACATGTTTGAAATAAAGGCCATGCTCGGAGCTATATTCTATTCCGGCACCTGGATAAACTTAACTGTCTAGATAGAGCTTGGCGAGGATTAAGTGCGTGGGTTGTATCTATATTATTGGCAGTCAAGTTGAAAACTACACTATACGAATATAATTACATGTACATGTATGTATGTTTTTCGACTTGACCCCTTACTGACATATCATAAATTGACATTATTTGATCGACATTTTATGAGTTCATTTTGAATTATTCTGTAATCTGTTACAAATAAGACACAAAACTCCCTCGATAGCAAATTAGGCATAATTTATGACGAGAATTAAATTGGATACATTTATACACTAATCATTATTAATTATCTGACAGGTATATTTACTGTACTCTGTATAGGAACTTAAATCATTCTTCAATTACTTTAATCTTACTCAAGGTTTTGACACTATTTGCTTCCGATAGTTGGAATATGTAAAGAGGTATGTCTATCTGAACAAAATACCTATATGATATGAAAGTTGAAGGATAATAAACTACCAATAATATAATTATAATGAACTAAAAATAAAACAATTTACAGTCTAGATATCCAGAAAGAACAGATACTTTGATCAGTAGACATATGTCTAGTATATTTAGATATACGGACAGCTTATATATGAGTATTATGAACCGAGGACAGTTGTCCAAAACACGAATTATAGAACTGTCTCAAATTCATTAATGTACAACTATATAAAAGTTCAATTTTGAACCCTGAGCCATGAACTTTCAGACGAGTCTATTTGGGTGGGTAACCAGTGATTTATTCAATTAGTCATTATTTAAAGACTTACTAATGTGTGTAATTTATCGATTGACAGTGTGAGGCTCTTTTATCGGCGAATGGATTAAACTTTAAAAGTGCAGTCACGGCTCAATGCTCGAAATCGAGCTATACAATGGAGTACTCCCTCAGAAGAACTATTTGCCACTCTAAATTGGATGACTTTCTCTGAACGACTTAAATATTGTTTACGAATCATTGAATGACATATGCCCAGCATATTTCAAAGATAAATTTCAGAAAATTCATGAGGTTCAAACTCGCACCTTAAGATCTTCAAATTATAAACAAAATCTCTATGTAATAAAACCGAATCTAGAATTTACCCGAAAATCACTCGATTACTCTGGCCCCATGGTTTGGAATACCTTACCTGAAGAGATACGCACAGCAGAAAATTTAAACACTTTCAAAACCAAATATATTACGTTTTGGAAAAATCAATCTATGTAAAAAGACAGTGAGTTGATACATTTGTATCTGATATTGCAAATGTGTATTTTAAAGGGGCATTCCCTATAACTTGAATATTTTCTCTACTTTCACATTAAATGCGCTAAATGTACATAGAACTACCATGCAGTTATCACATTTTGTCAGAAGAAAGTGTGCGCAAATATGTCTCTATAAAGTCAAAAATAATAATAATTCCAGCGATTTATTATTATGTGGTCAAAGGGAAACAACTCGGAACTGTTTTGGCTAGTTACAGAAATGTGTTTTCACTCTCTCCTCGGTAATCAGTGAGAGCTTTTTGTTGAAAATTTGAGAAGTTTAAGCAATAATGATTCTCATTTAATGTATAGTATTCCTGAATCGATTTAAAATATCGGAGTTGTAGGAAACGCCTCTTTAAGATGACATTACTATTTTATATTGCACTGTGTATATTCCTTATTATTGAATTGTTTAGTTTTTTTCCTTTTGCCATTTTTAATGTGACTGTTGTTGTATTTATTATGTAAATTTGTTGAATTTCAGAGGCTCATAGGGAAGATTGGGCAAATGCCTAACTACGTTGCCTCTATAAATAAAGTCTTGATTATTATTATGGACTATTAGAGACTTTGTGAAGCTGTCAGTCCCCTGTTCTATACAGGGGACTGACAGCTTCACAAAGTCTCTAATAGGCTGAATAACAGGAATGTTCCCGGATAAGAACGATCAAGAGATAAATGTATCAATATTATGATAGTTTCAATGTACAGTAAGATTAAACACGAGGAACTTTAAAATGACAACATGGTGTCTAACAATTAATATGCATATTATCTGTGGTATATGTAAAATTAAATGAAATGCAGTTCACACTTGATTACACGCCTTTTTGAACATTATTATACAAGAGTACCAATTTTCAGCATTTTTCTATTATATTGTTCAAATTTAAAGATGGGGCCGTAAGGATTAGTCATGTTTACAATGAAACTAGAATGAATTTTGCCATTAATTTTATTTGATGATAATTATAAACGTGTCACCATATTTTATCACCTTTCAAATTTACAACTATTTGCCAAGAGCTTTAACTATAGCGACCTTAACATTTCTTTAAATGACTTATCAAATACGTTAGCCAAAATTAAATGCACTACATTGTATATTTAGGACTGTTTCTTTTCTTTACAAACATTGCACTTCAATAAGCTAATATTTTCCTTTCAAATAAAGAATCTCCCGTAGGAAAATTGAGAGCTAATGGTTCAATGAATTGTAAATAAATCAGTATTTTGGTTTTCAATAATATCTTTATATTTTATTGTGGGTATTTTCTTACGCATTTATTTATTCTAATCGCAATCTTGATCTATGAGTGTTTGAGATTTTTTGGTAAAATCCGGTATTATTCAATTTGCCATTTTGTATTACTAATTTAAAGAGCTTTAATGTATGCTAAATGACATGTCCTAAAAGTTGTTAAGGGGTATGCCCTGGTGTGAGTGGCGACTGGCAATGGTTATGCTTTATGTACATAAAATATAAAGTACATGTACATCTCAAACGAAGTATGTAATGCTTAAACATTTCATAAAATAAATCATATCACTTAAACAACAATCACAATTATAATGCGCATTGTATGATCGATTCCATCACGAAAATGTCTCCTAAATGTGTTTTACAGGCAGCTTGTTAGATTTGTAATTTAAATGAGTGGAGAATAATATATTCAGCAGTTAACGTCCCTCGACCATTTAGGCAGACATAAAACCGTATGGTCATGCACTACGACTAGTTACTGACTCGGGAACTACAATTTCATTGAGAGCTCCCAGCGTGACAACGTGTCTGCCATGTGTGTTTGCATCTGATGCCAATCATGAATGGTAGCTACAGTGGAACAGAAACCGTCAGGATTCTAAAGTTTGTATATTCTTACCAGCAGTTTTAAAATACCACACGGATATCTTACGAGCTTTGGGATCAAGACACTGTGCTGTCTAGAGTGTTCGCGCTTTGGTAAACAGTTTCTGCAGTATGCTCGATTGGTTTAATACGAAAAAAAAACTCTTTCGAAAACTTCGATTTTGAAATAAAAATCTAAAATACATACATTACACTCTACGTTTATACTTCAATAAAACAGCAGTTTGATATATCATAAGTTTGTGCCTTTAAACTGAAGAGTAAAGTATATTTAAACGGCAGTACAACACAAAGCTTGATGTATTAACACACAATCATGAGAAATGTAAAGTCAGATATCGCTTCAATACGAAATATTCTCTATCAAATGTCTAATATATCTTAAACATATGACATTGACAAACTAAGGCATTGAATTGATATATCAGTAGGTATTTGTGCTCGCCTTTTACAACCGAACCGCGCTTGTATTATTTGATTTGGATAAAACCGGTGTACGGGTCAATACGCCTGAAAGAGGGTAAGGCCTTTAGCTAGACTAAAACAATAAAAATACGAGCCGACAACGATTTCTTGATTACAAACAAAATATCATTGTTTAAATAGTTTTTGGTGTAAGAAAATAAAACTTGTTAAAATACGAAGTGTTTGGATGTATATTGGGATATATTAACGGAATAAAAGGTGAGGCATCTAAATGCTAAAATATCATTTAATATAATTTCAAATTAGTTTTATTATATTTATTATTTTATGGTAATTTGAAGAGCGATCTATTGTCATATAATACCATATATGTTATTCAATATGTTCGGTTATTTAAACGTGTATTTAACACTGTGTCTTGGGTGACAAAATCGATGGAAAAATCTTAACACGCATGAATTGAATTCAATATTAAGCAAATATGTTTTTAATTTGTGACATCAAATATTGTCATGTTTTTTTTTCATAGTGACCTCTATGTGTATAGAGCTATATTCTAACAGTCATTTAATGTCCAAATAATTACTTGCATCGTTTTTAGTATGATACTAGACTATCTTAATTGCAAATTTAAACTTTGGATGGGTTCCGTGTACTTTGATACAATCGTCGAAAAATAGACGATTCTTATAATTTCATAGGGTGTTCTAGAACACTTTTGTACGAAAATGGACAGTTCGCATGTCCAATAAATCATAGAGAGAGTTTCTGTTAAAACTGAAGCGAAATATTATCTGAAGGATATGAAAGCATAATTGTTTTTCAGTTTTTGAAACTTTTTTTAAAAAATGTCGTCCGATATAGCTCTATACACTTTAAGAATTTTATTTTATATAAATACGTTTTTTTTGTAAAGAATAATTATAACAGCTCTATAGTTATATTAGTGTTCATAGAAAAAAATAAGTTGAACACTTATTACACATGACGATATGTGATCACGGTTGAATCCAGCAAAATCCTTTCAAATTCTAACAGTTTAAGTTACGTATCATAATACACCTACAAAAGTGTTAAAAACTTAAAACGCATATAGTAACGTATTTACAAAAGTTGTAAATAAATATGGCACCTTGGGACCCAGACAGAAAACGGACGGTTAGGATTGGTGCGACATGTTTTGAGTCGACCTCCATACATGTTGACACTGTTCCTCGTAGACTTTAGTCTGATGAAACAACGGAGTTGAAAGTGACGACTGTGTTCGTTTCTATAGCTCATATTGAAGTTATTATTTAGTTATGTGTTTCGTTTACCTGGTACTGACCTATGTTGTACATTATGACTTTTTCGAGCAAAAAGGTTTGCTTTACATACTCCGGGGAACGGGTTGGGGTTGCATAGGTACACTGGTTAGACCAACCGACCTCATTTGATGACTGCATATAATTTCGTCAGAGTGGCTCGTATCGACTCCTGTGCCTCTCATTTATAAATACATATAAAGTGAAATAACTAAGGTTCTGTAGAATTAAAAATAACTATCTTTCATTGATATGAGCGTTTTCATAGATGAACATTTCTATCAAAAGTACGTTTACAAATGAATAACAATACAAGATATACTATATGCTAATTGACCCTATTTTAGTTTTAAAGAAAATTATGTTGTAATGCATATTGCCATCTTATATATTTTCTGTTTAAATTCTCTGTAGTAAGCAGAATAAATGTATATTTAAATCAAATGGGGCGTTCTATATTCCACATGTTTTATTTTATATCCTATATCCTATTTCATACATGGTCAATTAGCTCGAATAATTTCAAATATTTATATATAGGTATATAAAGGTTAGTTTAAATATCTTAAACACATGTTTTTATAAATAATTTTCTGATTATTGACTAAATATCCCATTTATGAAACGTCATTTAACTCATTCAATACTAACTCGGTTTGCTTCTCAATTTAAGGTCAAGACTAAGCTACATTTTACCAATAAGCCAGAGCTGTGTCATTGATAGAGTAAAAAGAATTCCCACAAAAAGGCTAGATATAATTTAAGTAAGTACAAACACCTGGATAGTTTTGTTAGATTATTTTAATTAGAGATGATTTCATTAATTAAAGGTGTAGAATATCTAATATGTGTAACACTCAATATTCGAATTCATATAATGCACCAATAGTGCTATTAATCGTGCATGTAGCTATATAGTTTGTCTAGGGATTCAATATTCTTAGACTTTAAAATGTACTTTGACTTGCTTGGGTCTGCTTACTTAATATACACCATAGAAATAAAATATTACGTGTCCATAATGAGTGCTGCGTACTACTTGTAATTGGGAATATTAATATAATAATGAAACTGTAGGCTATGAATTACGTATTTATGCCGGTAAATGGTAAAGGCGCGCCTAATAATTTCCGAGCATAGCCTTATTTGCGAGTTAGCTTTATGCTGAAATATAACAGGCATAGGAATCCGTCGATTAAAGTCGTGCATTTTTGTTTTTCTGTATTGCACGTACACTGTAGTGTTATGTTTGCAACGATCACATAAATAATCTTACAACTTCAATAAGTCAATAGTTGTAACGATAGATCATTCAATCAGGATACATTATTATCTGTAATATATCAAAATAAGTTGTCGTTAAAACCATGAGAAGAATGTACAAACGAGATCTTATCATAGTGTTTTTTTTTAATTAAATATCCATGCAGTATATAACTAAAAGTTGATTTATGCCCAGTAAATGTTGGAGTTTGGAAAAATAAACCATTGGTAGCATATGCCTGATTGTTATACCTTGTAGCATAATTGTGACGAGCCAGATAATAGCTTTATTATTTAAGTAGTAGCATTTACAACCCGTTTAAGGTTAAATGAGAACGGTTATAATCATAAGCTTGTCCGTCAGATAAACTCAGTTTATCTAGGTCTAACTGTGTGTGACTAAGTTTTAACTGTAGTCCCCGCTATTCTTTCGAATTGGACAGTTCCCTCATTAATATTACTTATTGAATCGACAGTACTATACGTTTAGTCTAATAATAGTTTTGAAGTATCGTTTATGGCCAATCCAAGTATAAATAATATAATCTGTTGTCAATGCGGCATGTAATATTTCTAAGCGGAATTATGTTTTTACTTGAAATCGTCGATTATCGAAGGCAAAAACTGAAGTGTCTCAGATAGAGTGACGAAGTAATTTATACCTTAAAGTAATTTGTATTGCATCGGCGGGATATAAAAGTTCTATTTGAACTTGTGAATATGTCCTTAAGATGTGAAAACACTTGATAAAAATATCACAGTCAAGTGTTAAAGAAATTATTTATTATTGGATCATGTAAGGTTAAGAAAAGACTGTATGGTCTATAAATGCATCGCACTCACTTCTAAAACATACGAACAAATATTTACAATTTAATAAAAACGGTGATAAGATTGTGAATAAATGTTCGTACTCAACATTGTGACATTCGTATGCAGGTTGTTTGTTATCTGACTTTTTGAATGAAGTTGCGATAATTTCTCCAATTCTACAGTGGTTTGGCAATGTTACTTTAGGTCAGTGAAATTCATTGACATCTAGTTGAAATGAACTTGATTTTCATTGATTGTGAAACGTGTTCTTACCTTTAAAGTAATCTTGAATAAATGATTAATGAATGTATGAATGAATGTTTTATCAACAACCCTCTTGACCGACCCATACGTGTTTGTATATATCATATATACACATTGTGATAGAAATTCGAACTTATAATGGGTTAATATTTATTCATCGACCTAATATTTGATTGCTATTTGATGTAAGATATTTCTATAAGAATGAGATAGGGAGGGGGGGGGGGAGAATTTGTGAACATGCTGAAGACAATGTGTGCCTGCCTTCGTGGTTCATATTCCGTTATTCAAATAAACAAGTTTTGTAAAATCACATATTTTCGCGACTCTACTATTTCGCGAATTGAAGTAATTCCTTGTAGTTTGTTCCCGGTCTCACTATGTTAAACCATTAACAAAGTGTCGAAAGCCGGTAACCACACAATGGCTTCCTACAACACAAGCACAGAACCGGCATGAAAGTCTCGTTTTGATGACTTTGGTTCTTCAGAGACGCGGAATATGTTTACTTTTCACAAGAATACTAGATTTTATAAGTATACTTTGGTACTGTAAGCATTTCGTATCTATAAAAGAACGTTACAATGATGACTTTAAAATTGTAAATAAAACGTCAATTCGCGAATGATTTTCGACATAATTATGGTCTTTGCATTTGGTAGGGAAAACAAGCTTTATTGAATTTATACAAGTGGGGAGCATGTCTTCTATATCTTGTCCCCAGTTTATTTTTGTTTATTTCTTTTGAAATAGTTATTTCGGTGAAATGAAACGAGTTGCTTTCTCAGCATATTAACCCGATCAGAGGTATTTTATCAACTTCACAGACCGACATTGTCAATATGCCTTTTCATCACACAATAACTTATCTAGCTTGTTTTCATTCAACTACAGCACGTGTGTGTGTGGTTGGCTGTTCAAAATGCTCAAGTTTTATTAATATTGTAAATTTTCTGAACTTTTATAGATCTATTAGCTTTTTCAATTTCTTAAATAATTCTATATTTCAGTCCTTGGTGAATTGACTCAATCATGAAACCAGAAACGTTATTGCCAGACGATCCACCAGATGGCGCTGATGTTCCACCGGAAGTGAACAAAAAAGACGCAACGGATGTGAACACTACAGACGCACCGGAAATGAACACAATAGGTGCACCGAAAGTAGTCGAGGCAGACGAAGCCAAGCATGAACCGGAAACAAGCGTATTTGACACTTTACACGATCTGGATCCCGGCTTTAAACAAGACAATGAACCTCAGCAGAATGATGAGTACGATGGAACAGCAGACGGATTTCATGGTCGTAAAATAGACCGACCACCAAGTGGGGCATTTCTTACTTCGGTCGACGACCCGAATAAAGTGTACGATGAGCTGGGTATTTATGAAGACACGGATGTAGGTGATGACCTCAGTGATTCCGAACTTGAACTGGAAAGATTAAGAACAGAGAAACTTCAACGCGAGAAGGAGGACAAAGAAAGACAAGCCGCTGAAGAGTTGAAGAGACAGCGAGAATTGTTTGAAAAACAAAAGGCGGCACGTGATAAGCTTGACGATCCATTAGCAAAGTATGAACGTTTTCTGTCAGATAGTCTAAACACTCTGACGCCTAGAACTGACGTCAGTAGTGACAGTAAAATGACGATCCAAACATGGACTGATCCCCGACTGATACAAGGACTGAGTATCAAAGAACTACACAACAAAATAAACACTGGCGAAATACCTGTGGCATCCAGTATGAAAACTGAAATACAACAATCAAGGTATAGGCACTTTGTTTCTATATATTCATATCTTCTATAGATTTGTAAGCTTGGAAAAATGTTTTTGCACATATTCTTTGATATTAACAAGCGATTTTTCAAATTGGATATACGTAGTAAGCACATTCGTTTAAAGAAAACCTTTTTCTTGAACAACAAACCGCCCAAAAAACAATTTGGAAAAGGAAGCAGGGGAGGCAGCATTTAATAGAAACACTCGGGCTCAAAAAGCACAAAAGGGGCACAAACAATGAAACACTACAGACCATAAGTTCGAGCCCAAATGTTGAATATCAATACATCCAATGTCAACACGGGTGTAACATACCAAGCCCCCTAGCTAAAATACATGTACTATTGCTCAAAATATGTAGAGCATGGTTTACGACTTTACAGCGCATTTTAACGACACCCAACTTAAGGTTTAACTCAAACGCAGAATCTGACTTGAGCGAAATCTGAATATTGAGCTAAGATTGCTTTTTCAGATGCTTCGAAAGGTATTTATATGGTATACATGGAAGTAAATAAAGTATTCAAACTAGTAATTTAAGTTTTGTTAATTGTAAGAATCAATGTTGATAACTTATATTTAAAATGAATGTTGTTACTAGCAACCTTAATTGATGTTTGGTGGTTGCTTTTCGCGAAATTCGATAAAAACTATTCACAATAGGGTTTCATTTGACATCCCCGTTTGACACATGTCGGATGGTGTAACCTAAGCAATATAACTTCCTTACATTGACAATACGCTTTCTTGAATATTGACATAAGGTCGATACAGCAAATTAAACATTTCCTTTTTACATTTATTTTACCATATTCACGCATTGTCACGAGAGATGAATGATCGAGTCACAGGTGATTGGCATATGGATATGACCAAAACAAACAAATAAATAAGATTTCGTGATTCAGATCTCTGAAAAAGTGTTTAGTTGTTGTTTGTTGGGTCATACCCACATGCCAAGCACCTGTGGTTAGAGTCATTAGAGACGAAACCGATCACGAAATTGCTAAATACCTAAATGGCATATTTTGCTGTATAAGATACTCAAATTCATTTTGATTCTGTCGATTCCATTATGAAGTATCACCAGTATCGTATATCGACATATACTTTATAGATACTACACATATAAATCATGATATCTACAATGGTTGTAAAAGTGGTCTGATAATGAAAAGTTTCAAATATTGGACCTAGAAACTCATTTTTCATTTTAAGTTCAAGTCGATGATTTAACGGTAAATGCGATTAATTGTGCTCTTACAAATAACCTGATACATCTTTATTGCATTATGTTCAAGCTGGTGATGTTCTAATCCGTCTATTGTTTATTTCTATCTTCTAACTGTGAGGGAACTATCCCATTCGAAAGTACAGCAGGGACTAGAGTAAACTCAGGTTTACCCAGTTAAACCTATATGAACAAAGCTTATCTGAGGAACGAGCTAATGTTAATAATCGTTGTCATTTAACTCTTTTAGCGGACTGTACCCTACCCATCGGAATGATAATTTAGTCGTAGAAAAATATCACACTCAAAGGGAGTTAACCAATATGAGGTTATTTATTATTATTTGTAATTATAAGAATTGTTTCCCTTGATAGGAACTAGCACATTTGATCTACTTTAGCGTTATTATTCGTAACTTAATCTCTAAAAAGTTTATTGAACAACGTAGAATATGAATTCACACTCGGAGAAATGAGTAATTGGTTAATCATGGCATTTTTCTCCAGTACTTTAAAAGTAGTATACTAGAGTATACACACGCATTAATGGAACAAAATAGTCCTTAGGGTATACTTTTAAAGAGTATTGGCTAGATGTTTAAATGAAAAACTTGCAACCAATGCAATCAGTACTGTAGGCCTATGTATACGTAAATTTTACATATAGCATTTTCCTGGAGGACATTCACTTGTAACGCACCAGTCAATGTTATGCCCACCCGGGAGATATAGGGAATGAGACAGACGACTCTTCTCAACAGGCGGGAATTTGAAAATCTTATAGTCCGGGGGAATAGACTTGGTTCCGTTCCAAGACCCGAGAATGACTCTATGATTACGTGCCCCATCCCTGGGGATTTAGACAGTAAATCTGTCTCCATGGTGGGGATTTAATTCCCCCTGAGTCGCCCGCCGTCCCTGGGCGGGCATAACATTGACTGGTGCACAAATGTGCCCATTTGACTTGTGAAGCATTATTTTCTATTTGTGTTTGGAAACGTGGGGCTAGATCTTGGCGAAGTTGCTGAACATATGAAATAACACCAATATAGTTAGCACACGCATAAATTGGTCAATTTCTAGTATCGATTTAAAAAGGCTTTCTATAATTTATAAATCAAAGTATTGTACACAATACATTCAAACAAAATCCTGGAATATCTTCAACTTATATAAAACTAACCCGTCTCGGTCTCCATACCAACTTGGAAGAAAATGGATATTGGATGATATGGTTTGGGATACTGGGGTAGTTATTATTTCATCAGTGTAGAAAAGCTAGAAGAATATGAATTTTTCTGTGCCAATGTTATTCAGTGATAAAAGACAAAAATGCGAACTCAGCATTCTTTTACTGATTGTAAAAAATAGCTTTAAATTTTTAAAGTCACCGACTCCAAATTATACAACCTTAGAGTTGATGTTGATGTATAATACTAGTACTTTTTGTATTGTATTTTATACACATGATAAGCCGCCCGGTTGTATAATAAGATGGCTGTTACGTATTTAGCAGTATCGTATACCCGAGCTTTGGCAAATAACAATACATAGCTAGAAACTTGAACCCAGTACCACTAAGACACTATTGACTATTTTACACTAAATGTATTCATTTAAAACACCCTGGCCATTGTGAGCGCTAATTTAAATACACGGACATGGAAATTGAATACACCCCGATTGTTTTGTATTTACATCAATTTACATGAACTTTGGATAGATCTATTAAATGATAATATAAAAGCTTCCCAAAGCAAATTAAAGGAAGTTACTATAGGTTATTCGTATGCGTGTAAGACGTTTACGTCATTGCTTCACAAAACGATGTACTATTTTGATACATACAAATATACCATGTGCTTAAAAGTAAATAAAAAAATGTATTTAGGAGTTAGTTTGTGAAAATTCCTGGCACATTATGAAAAGGTGATTGTATTGGATGTAACAGCGATGACATTGTTCATTGTCTTCAATCAAAAGGGATATTAATAAAGCAACGGGTTGACGTAAACGTGTCTGGAGTCTATAATTAGAGTTTGGATGTATGTGCTAACTTTGCCTACTTTGTTGGAGAATTGGTCAATATTCGATGGAGTAGATGTGAACATCATTATAAATTCTAAACATTATTGACAAAACAGAGAGTGGCAATATTATAATGATGTGACAAATGCATGCAGTAATAGCGTATGCATATCACGTTCAAGGGTTTCATTACAAACAACGGTAGCATACATGGGATAAAAATCTTTTATCACAATGAAAATGTATTCATTTGAATAGAATCGGCGTTTGTAAAGTCAATTACCTTCTATATTACACACAACTTGAGACGAATACGAACATACACTGTTTCCATTATTCGAAATTCTAAGCAAGTTTTAAAAGATTCCTACTCTCTCGTTAACTTCTTTTGTGAAATGACAAATTATTAAAATATACAGGTTTTAAACCGTATTTCTTGTATTTTTTGTGTGCATTTAAATACTCATAACTTGTTAACGACATAATAATTACTTTTAACGTGTTGATATAATTGCTGATTCGAACAATGGAAAATTACGAGGATTTTGTTGATTTCAACAAAAGTGGACCAAAAAGTGTCGAAAATGATTCCAAAGTTGTGGATAATAATGACATACCTATAACTCCACCAGCTCAGGAAAACACGGCAAGAGATCTGGATATAGGAGTGGATACGAATAAGGGGAGTTTTGATAGTGGCAATGCTAACTTTCAGGTTGCAAGTGAAGAGATTGTAGTAGTTAGTCGTGAGATCGTTGTTGATATACCAGATGCTGGTGAAACTGTTGATGACACTGACCCAGACAAAGTAGAGATGATTGCAGCCATGGAAAAGTCTGTGGAATTTAAAGAACTAGTGCCACTCAATGATGATAATAATGAGGTCGATGAAGAATTGATGGCAATAAGCAGACAGTTTAATGACGATGGAGAGTTACGCAGTAGAAGTAGAGGGACGTATCCGATTGCTTCAACTAGAAATGTTTACTGGGACCGCGAGGATACGATACGACCGCTTCCAGAGTTCACAAACTCATGGGACAGTACTGTGGACTGTTTTCAGTGTAAAACTGGCTTCCGGCGCATCCAAAGTAATCAGTTTCCGCGACATTCCGTGGTGACGGGGCCGCAAACACGAGCGTGGTCAAGCCGGAGCAAGTCACGAAACACACAACAGACAGACGAGAGTTTGGAAAACGAAATCATACCAATTCCTTGTGGTAAAAAGCTGTTCACTTTAGACACAAGCAATGTCTATACACAGACGGACAAAACATCGGACAAATCCTCGTGTATCACAGATCGGAGTGATCTAACATCTTCGAGGTAAGCACTATTTGTCATGCACACGTCGTACTCCGATTATAATATAACCCTGTAATTAATCTAAATATGTCTAATTTATATACTATAGCAACTCGTTATCAAGCGTGCTGCTGCTTTTGAAAAAGCTTCACGGCAAGGGAGACCACCGTGTCGAGGTTGTATCGCTTTAAGATACTAATCTATCGTTTCAAAAACTGTTTTATAAATAATTACGGCAATGATGACCTATTGATCGGTCACTCGCTTCATTCAATCACCAACATGTTTCATGAGTTGACGTACGTCAAGTCTTATTAGATTTGTCGTAGAAAACCAAGATTGCGTTTATAACAGGATCGTGTTTATACCAGAACAAAAATATGAACTTTTAGCAAGGGCAAAAAACGATTAATACCAACTTAGAAAATATTTCCACATGGATTCATGAATGGTAGAAGAGGTTTTCGTTAGTATTCTACCAGAATCTAAGTTATTGCTAAAATATATCGAGACCAATGACCGATCTTACGGGAGAAAAGACGAATGGCCACGCTCTAACGACAGTCACTGTCTAGTTTGAACGCTTATAAACGAACGACGAACATTTTTCTTATTGCAAAACACCTTTATTTACCATAGCGCACATTACAACATTTTATCTTCGTTGAGAGTGCGTGGCTTATCTCCGAATATGACTCGCCATAATTACACACGAGCAATATTCGGGCACTAGCCATATTCTGTCCAACATGGCATTTTTTGCTACGGTCACAATGCTCGTACGATGTCCGTACGGATTTACCGACTCGTACGAGTCTGAAATATTTTAATCCTAACGGTATTTGTACGTTTTTAGCATCTGGTCACAGATCACCGAGTCCTCAACTAGTTGTAAAAATCCGTACGATGCTCGTACGAGTCTCGATATCCGTACGTCGTGCGAGTTCAGAAAATCAACTCGTACGGAGCTCGAACGGAGCTCGTAGGGTCTATGTGACTAGGGTATTAACTATCTTCCATTATTACAATGATTTCGACAAAGCATGTCTATCATTTTATAAAGACATTTTGACGACTACATTCAAGAAAAGTGATCATTTTGACAATGTATCGATAAAACGATCGACCAAGTATACTGGTGCTACACCCAAGTCTACCGTCGTTGATCGAGTTTTAATTCCTAAACAAATATGGTGTAATCACATATATAAATCTTTGTCGTTCCTTTTAATAGACAAATTACTTTCCTATAATGGTATAGATTGCCATTTATTTCATTTTTAGCAGATCCAGGAAGAATTTTGTTTGTCATCGATGTCAAAGTTTGTTTGCGAAAGTACAATTTACGATAATGACTTTCAAATAAATATGTATTGCGAGTTGTATGCATGATCCTACTTGATCCTACCTAGGATTTGTGATTTACAAGCACACTCTTATCTGTGGGTATCGATAGAAATATCAATCAATCAGCGTTATTTCCTCTTAAATATTTATCTCCCGAACGCACGTTTTTAAGATCTTTACTTAAAATATTATCGATGGTTTAGTGTGGTTTTTCGACATTGCAATATTCATTTAAAAGTTATTAAAACGATGCACCGACCATACTCAAAACGATGGGAGATTTTATCGGTAACGTATACCCCCGACCCCCCGAAAAATGAATACATGTATTTCATAATCGATAATATTGATTTAGAATCAAACGATGCATAGGATTGGATTTTCAACACGAGATAAGAAAGTTATGTCGGCTGAAAGAAAATTTGTGTATTTTGATTAAAGTTTAACTTTGGTGGATTTATAAATTTACAACGTCTACATGTAAGGTAGAAATATATTATCATAATCCATTTACTGGCATGCGTTAACTTTCTAATCGTTGAGAGTAAAACATATTATAGTGATTTATATAGGAAAAATTAATCTTATTAACTTTTCACGAGAGAAAGGAATTTTTGAGTTAGGGCGTTTGAACAATAATAATTTATGATGTAAATAATAATTGACATTGTTGTTATATTACTGTGTAAAATGGATGTTATTTGTATGTATCCATACTTGCAACCTCAACACAGGGTGATCAAGTAAGTATGTATGCTTATTCATCAAACTCCTAAATTCCTGAGGTTAATGTTTGTATCTCTTTCATGTAAGACAAAATGTGCTTAAAATACAGTTCAATCTCTTTTAATGTTGAATAAAGACAGTTATTATTTTGCCAACTTATTGTTTTGTCGCGAGAAAAAGTGTGATGCTATTAAAAAAATCCTAACCGTTTCTTGGAATTGCAAACAAATATATGAGTTTTTCGTCGGCTAGACTAAACTCCATAATTTAAAGCTAGTATGTAGGTTGTAGCACATCCACTTTCTGTTGGTAAATACGAGTTTTATGGGCATCCCGAATTTCGAACCCGAACATTCAGGGGGTCCCACGGTTTGCGCTGGAAATATCCGAATGCGTGTTTTAAGTGAGGCTATCGCAATGGAGCGTTCCCGCAAAATTTCACCGCATTCGGATGATAAGAACCACTTTTTCGTCCCCAAGCAGTTATACACTTAAGGAGTTTTTTAATATGACCAATCTATGTGTAGGTCTATTCAATGTATGTAATAGCAATTACAGAAGCATTCCCATTGTTCGGAAAAAGATACACATGAATTGGCTTCATGCATGAGGTACCATGGTGAACCAACCATAATAGTAGTTCTGATTTTGTTATTAGGTTACCAAAACTCTTTTTTGTCTCTTGCTTGTAAGTTATTATGCACAATTGTTGTTTTCTGGAATGTAACAAACCTGACCATGAACAGAAATATAATTATATACACTATTGCATTGTGCAAGATTAAACTGTAACAGTAAATTGCATGTTGTTCTGAATTAAACTGTAGTCAATAAAATAAGTTATTGAAACGATTAGGACACAATTCAATTATTATGTAGCAGACATGGATGGCTCAGTTCCAGAGGGCGATCATGTAAGTTGTGTATATAGCTGGTTTTACAGTTCGTATAAAATCCTGTATGTAATGTCCCTGCAGCCCTATGACAAATACCATACCATTTCGAAACCTTAGTACCCCCTTAGATTTGCGCTTTATAACTGAATAGGTCACAGTATTACTTGGGACACTGTTTCTAAATGGAATAAGTGGCTCCTTTGACTCATAGATTACACTTCACTGGCTTAGAATGAGAAGGTCGTTAGTACCAAAAAAAAACAAGAAAAAGACTGTCTGGAAATTACTCTTTATAACTTGTGGTAAAACAAGCTTTTTCAACTTCAGTTTTGTCGACAGGACAAGTTCTGATTTTCAAGAAAAAAGGCTTGTGATGCTGATTTTAGATATGTATCGGTCTTATTATTCTAAGCCAGCGAATTATAAGAATACCTTAAATGTATCACTATTCAAGCACCTGCACTTATCTGAATAAAACGTTTCCTATTTTATGAGATATTCAATTATCAATTCTGATATATTTAAAGTATCACGCAGTAGAAATTAATGTGCGTGTATATAATTATTAAATCATAAATGCATGTACCTGGTCACCTGTTAGACCCAAACACGAGGTTGTGGGGATTTTATACCGAGAGAATTAAAACTGCACTGTGTGTAATGCATTTCAACAACTACTTTAAGATAATAAAATATTTGCGTGTGTTAAATTCGCAAACATGGCATTTTGTTGATTTATTGAATTCGTGGATTTTAAATATTGAAAGAGAAATTTCTTGTTAAGTATTTTTTAGATCAACTATTTGATTGAGTTTTAATTTAGCGATTTTGTTCATCCTCGAAAGTCGCGAAACTTTGTCCACCACGAAAAATGATAATTTAGCAGTAATACGTTTTTGACAGTTTCAGCGTCACAGTCTGCCGATTATTTGATTAAGTTGATCACCTGCAAGAAGTTCATGGCACTTTCACTATAGTCTACAGGTTATACATTTAAATTATAAGTAATTAAATCATTAAGCAATGTTTTGACCTTAGATTTCCTCGCCGATATTGATCTGTATAATCATATAAATGAATGGTCAATAGAAGGTCAGTAGAATAAAACCATGAGGTTCTGCTGCGGTCAGTTAACTTAAGACTGGACTTAAAATACCGCCACCATGGCCTTGTGTTTAGGGGCGTCCGCCTCCGAAGCGGAAGGTCGAAGGTTCGAATCCCGACGGAAGCTGGGTTAGAACTGATGCGACCGGTTCGTGAGCCGCCAGCTAGTTAAAGAATGGTTACCGTATGCCCATCTCTGCCAGGCGCCCGGCAATATGAGAAGGGATTCGGGAGGTTCTGTGCGCAAGAAAAATAGGTGTCTCATAAGTCAAATTGGCTGGCCATTTCAATAGGGGTGACACTATAATAAACAAACACTTTACCTTTTAATAGACCAATTTTACGTCATAGGGTTAGAGATTATGCGACTTCCGGTTTCAAATTCACTGCATACTAGTTACTATCCAATCGTACCTACTCGGGCATTTCCGTAACTGAGAAATACGCACTTTCGTCAAATAAACGCCATGGAGTTCCGATTGCATTGTAACAGAATTACTCGTTTTCATCAAATTTGTGTCAATTACCTAGAATTGTGTCGATTTTTTTGTTGATACAAAATAAAAACTGCGATGGAGTTGAAATAGAACGGTTTTATTCTCGAAACCATTCGTTCCTGATTTTCTCAGTATTCATGACGTCACTTCCGTCACTATGACACGAGGCAATTGCTACACGGTACTACACGTTAGAACTGTTCAAGTGTTTCCTTTTTTATAACCTAAATGTTTACTTGCCGGCCTGGTGTAAATATATTGATCTTTGACTTAATACAAAAACTTACACTTCACTTCTAAGTCGGGGAAAACATATCCGGGCCGCAACCTTTTAAACTTTAAATCGTTAGCAATAAAAATTTCTACCGAGAGGTATTAGTTGAACAAATATTACATATGATTAGGCTCTTAATATCATTGTTACTTTCAAATATTGGTTCAAGTGGAACGAACATTTCATGTAGTAGACCTGTAACATGGTGTACCAACATTGAATATCGGCAGCGTTTGATTCTGTGGTGAAACATATTGATCTTATTGGAAGTCTACTCAGTATCGGGTACTCCGACAAATGACAGGAAATCGCGTCGCGGAAAAAAGAGTTAAAAAATGTAAAGTTGTAATAAAATAATGGCAGCTTTCTATTTACATTAAAAGACAATCACGTGACGCGGTTCTCAGACATTTCATAATGATTATGTTCTAAAAGGAATAACTATTCTCAGAGAATTGGAAAATGAGTGATCAAAACCGTCACATTAAATGGATATTATATTGTTATAAACTGTTCGTTTAGTAATCTGGAAACATAATATTATGGTACGGACTAAAATATTTATCTAAGGAGTTATTGGATCTTAGGATTAGATCGGACTATAAGTGAACTGTTGGTGTGACTATTACCTTATAAGGATGTCCAGAGACTCACTGACGTCGAGTGCTTTCATACCACCGTCATCGTTCTATGACTACCATGTGCCCCTCCAGGACCCTAATAATAAGGGGCTCGTTTTAGCAGCCCCTACATTCCCAACTTTCCGGAACACGGATACTAACTGTACGTCTTGTAGAAATATAACAACGTCATTCGGCGTCAGAGGAAAGTAAGTTATGTTGTATATTATATATTTTCCTCCATTTTCGGAGAGTATAACATATTTACGTTCTGTGCACTTTTTGTGAAATTGTCATCATATTGAAATTTGACTGGAATTACGGTGTGAAAAAAATCTTGGTTTTTACTGACATTATGCACGATTTTACAGCATCAGTGACATTACTTTTGGATATACGTACACACGTACAACAGTAATTAAATGCAGCTATAGTAAGACATTAAATAATCAATAACTAAAATGTACAGTACTTAGAAAAAGAAAGTTAAGTAGTCATGTATCGTATATCTGTTATTCAATACTAACAATATAATTAATGTGTTTCATAGTTAGTAGCATTTTCAATTGAGTGAAGGTGTCCTTAAATCTTAACCTTTCAGACTAGTAGGCCAAGTCAAAAGCAATTTATTCTCTGAGACAAATCACATAATTGGTAACTTGTGTACTCTCAAGAGTGTAATAAAAAAATTAGTATGTGGCACGTCCCTAGAGTTATAATTCATTAATTGTTCCTGCTATTTTACAACCACAGTGGTTAAAAGAACAAAAAAACTTGAAATCACACAATACAAAATCGATGGCTTAGAATAAGAACGTCGTAACTACTACTTACGACCTTATAAGACTCATACATATTTGAAATCTGCTTTACCAGGCGCTTCTTATGAGCCTATTTTCATGAAAATCTGAAAATGTCATGTTGATCAAAATGAAGTTTTAAAGACTTGTTTTCCCATAGGTGAAGAGTAAATTACTGACAGTTTTCTCTTGTTTTCTCAATACATCTATTTGGTAGTTACGACTTTCTCATTCTAAGCCAGCGAGTCATATCCTCATAAATCAGTGGTTAGTCAAGTCCCCCGAAAATATTTCAGATGCAAAATATGCTGGTTGAACGAGAATGACCATACATAGCTACATGTATATATACATGACTTGTGAATTATTTAAATAATTCAAACGATTATAATTGTGTTGTACATAAGTTTATAATAAGATTAGCAAACCAAAGCGTCTGTGACTATTTATTACGATTGCGTTTTTGCTGATTCTAAAAAAATAGGACCCACATGCACATTTTATTGTCTGCGACATGGATGTTACATGTACATTACAGTAAAACTTCGTTATGACGAGAATCGATATCACAAGCACCCGGCATATATCGAGCAAGTTTTAAACCAGAATCCGTTCAATACATGTTATTTTGTTATTTCGAGCACCCGGTATATCTCGAGTATTTCACCTGTCCCTTTCACTCCTCGAGATAACGAAGTTTTACTGTGTATGATCACAGTAAGTGCATGTATACATTTCGTGTTTGAAAAGTGACTGAATGTAGAAGTCGATCGTCAGCCAGTTGATGATACACGTTCATTTTTCTACATAGGAAGTGTCTTGATTTGCATTTGAGGGTCTCTGGTCTGCTTGTTGTGAACATGTATGTCCACTACAAACCATGTTGGGTCCATGTTATAATAAATTAATAAAATAATCCCACACGGGTCCTAAAGTCCAAACAACACAGATACCAACTAAAAACCATAAAAATATGTAGGTTTCGCCTGTCCTCACAAATGTCATCGCCATACAAAAATGTTATTATAAGTGCCGCTGGTTGTGCTGTCAATATGCTAAATGCTCGTCATAAAGTTTTGTAGCCATCCAAATCTGACAAATTACTAGATTTTTATATGAATATTTATTAATAATAGATAACCATTGCTGCACAATTGATGTGTCATTAGCGATTATTATAAAGTATACTCATTCCATAATATTTAACGCTAATACCTACGAAAATAAGTGATTTTCTGTATCATGATTAAATTATGTCATATTATGACACCACGCACAATATTGCAAAATCACTTATTTTTCGTGGTCATTAAATTTCGTGGATTTTTGTAAATTGTTATTCCGTGGTCTCTCATAATCGTTCATTACACAACACGAAAAAGGAAAGCCTAGTTCAACATTCAAGAGTTAGATATTCGGGAGAGGGGATAATATTTCGTTTATGAAAGTAACCTCCGTACCAAAAATAATTCAATGCATGTTTGTTAGTATAAACATTATGATGTCATTGCCTAATAGATTCTACCTAAATGTCAGAAATTGGTAAATTGTTCTGCTAAATGTGGGAATGATTTCAGATGGGCTCTGCGCATTAGGCAGATTTGAGTTCTTGTCAAATATTGTGCAAGTTTCCATTGTTAGTAAATATTCAGAAAGAGGATGTTTTCGAACTTGAATTGAAGTTGGAAATTTTGTGTGACAACCCAGCTCGCTAAATTGACGTCGACTGTGAACTGGTTGGGTAGTTACACGTAGTGTCGTCTAGAAAAAGAATATTGTTCTTGGACATATACCAGGAACCATTTTTATCTATTTTGAAGTGTTATGATGTTTTTTCTTCTTTTTTTGCATTTTGAACAACTTACAGTAACTATACCGAATATTTCCGATATGATAAACAAATAATTCATGCTTTAAATGGACAAAACATAATTATAACTACGACTGATAATACATTTTTATTATGAACTGTACTTCAAAATAGCATTCTCGTTCATCCAGCGTGTTTTCCATCCGTAATACACTATAGACTGGAGATTTTACTTTACGAAGCTAAATATACAAATATCTTGTACGGAAACTTTAGAAAGCGAAAGCGTGTTTTCCATCCGTAATACATTATAGACTGGAGATTTGACTATACACTGATTCACGAGGAAGCTAAATATACAAATATCTTGAACGGAAACTTTAGAAAGCGAAAGCTTATTACGTATACATATCATACAAAATGTATTTAAAGCTTAGCCGAAAGACGGAGAAGTAGCATTCTTCGAAGAAAACATCACGGGGAACATCAAGTGTTTGAGGACAAGTACCATTATTATTTTCTTTCTCATTTGTGTACTTTGTTTGCCGTAACTGCGGTATTGAACGAATACTTTGAAGGAAAATTGCGCAGCTATAAAAAGTTATTTCGATTGTATTTCGTATGTTGAGACTGAAATACAATGTACTAGTGGTTGAATAATAGTTTGACCTAAATAAATATCCCGATTGTCTATTTAGTACTAATATATTATAAGACATATCCGTTTGTCTTAACTATACGTACTTTTCGTGCCATAATAAATTATTACTAAATATAGGACTTATTAGTCGTTTTGAATCAATTTTCATTTCTTAGGTACCTGACAATTTTATATCGTGCAGTGCATGGTGATTATACATTCTGATCATCTCGGACTTTATGCTTTATAATGTATTTACCGGTGACGAACGGAAATGGCCGAGCCTTCACGATTGGAAGATAATAGTTTGATCTGACTTCAGTGAATGGTGTATAGTTAATCATTGAAACACGGCGTGGAAGAAGACAATCTTTCCTATTGTCATCATAATGACAATGAATACTATTTCACAAGAACTGCACAACTTAACAGAACAATTTTATGTAAATACTTCCTCAAATGAAGAGAACGGAACTAGATCTAACTTGATGTGGTATTTCCACAATCTTAAATATTTTACCTATGTATTTTTTGTTTACCAAACATAGATGATAGTATAGCTTGACCAGATATAACTGGCACTCATTGAACTCCATAAAGTTCGTCCGGCTGTGCTCATTTGTATCCGATTTGCATGTTAATTTGCTAACGTTATATACCATTATATCTGGACTTTTACAAATTATGCAAGGAGTCTCAGTTTAATCTGGTAGAACGATATGTATAAAGTTGTTTGACTGTTACTGTTGATGCATCTTTTTAAGACTACCATTGCATCTGTAATGCTTATTCAGTTCCTTGGCTCAGTTATTGAACAAGAACTATTTTATGTGTTTATGGGGCCATACTCCTTTTTAATCCGCATGCCTTGAAGTCGTGTGACCATTAACAAATCGTCAGATGGATAGATCGCTGGCTTAGAATGAAACGGTCGTAACTACTACTTACGACTGTATAAGACTGATACACATTTGAAATTTGCACTCAAATGCGCTTCTTATGAGCCTATGTTCATGAAAATCAGAACTTGTTGACCAAAATCAAGTTGTCAAAGCTTGTTTTACCATAAGTAAAGAGTAAATTTCAGACAGTTTTTTCTTGTTTTCTCAAATTTAAGTATCGATTTTGTAGTTACGACCTTCTCATTATAAGCCATCGAGATATTCTTATTGTATTACGGACATGCTTAAATGAAAGCTAAATTAGAGAGAACTTAAAGGAATTTACCTACGTCGTGTTGGTCTAATAAGGGATAACTATAGTGACACATAATGAATAATGTCCGACATATTCCGTATAGGTTTATTTGCGCCCCCCCGCAGGAACTAAGTAGACAACAGTTTGCTAGCATCGCAGACATACAGGCTTATATCTGCCACCACAGACGCTAATGCTTTCATCAATATCATTCTGATCACCTCGGCGTTTATGCAAAATTTTGTAAGTATCACTCGGTGATTTCCGTAACTGAGTTTGATAAACGCCGAGGAGTTCCGATTGTGTATGTATATTAACCGGAGACAAACGGAAATGGTCGAGCTTTCACGAATGTTATCGATGCATCACATATAGAAGTGAATGGATGTATTGCTATCTTCCGGGACAGAAAAAGTAGACCTTCTATGCGATGTTTAGTTTGGCGTGGGTCGTACATCGATGTAATCCGGGCACTTTTGTGAGATTGAAACCCGTTGATTTTGTACTTATCGAGATCAAGATCGAGATTTTATATTGTGTCAATATCCATAGATATATATTTAGAATTTCTAAATTTATATCTGTGCAATATCGATACTAAAATCATTATAAAATACATTTAAGGTAAAGTATATCATGTTATTATTATTTTATCATACCACAAACACGAGGTATAATCATACGAGCTATCGGTATATTGGATATACAGGTTTGAGGTTGTTTGGTCGTTTCATATGTTGGCAAGTTAGTCCGTTTTCACTACTGGTCGTCATCGACAAGCCTCAGAAATGAAGATTCATACGGGCAACTAGTCTGGCCACCCGACTAAATAATATATTTTATCATTCAAATAGCATAACTGTTTTAAATTTTAGGTTGATTTTATTCTGGGCTTGATTCCTATGTTTGAGTGTGCAATGGGAAATAATTGCATGAGAAAAGCTTAGATTGGGGAGTTGTCTTTATAAACACAGGGTGGGTAGACAGACGAACGGACAACGTACGTTGCCCGTACAGTGGTTGTACCACCTTCACAAAACACATGCGATATTCGTACAGTTCTCATCAAAATATCGACGAGCATTTCGACATTTCAGGAGCTTGGTGAAACATTTTCTCTTCAAGTTGCCGAGTCCTCTTATACGGGTGCTCGTAAGCTGAATTGTGTGATACAGGCACTAATACTGCCCACTTGTCTAGTCAATGTTATGCATTGTCCGGGTGAAGACTGAGCAAACTAATATTACATTGGTTTTAAATTGATTAGCAAAATTCAATTCGAATGAACATTGAACAATAGTGCACGAATACGTAATCCCGACGTTGAACAATTTATGCCTGCTCTTGATGCTTGATGGTTGTGTGAATCACGCTCTTTAGTCTAATCATTGATATGCATTGTCCGGGTGTATCTACTGAATACACAAATATTTTATTGGTTTTAAATGGATTAATAAAATTCAATTCGAACGAACAATAGTGCATGTTGCCGGCTTTGTGTTTGTGCTAATAGGCATAAACCGTCGTATATGATAATCTGTACTTGATGAATATTTGATAAATAGTAAATTTAGAACGATGTTTATAGGATTAATTTAATTTATTGTTTAAAATACGAAACATATTGACATGCATTTATGGATGGTATTTCATGTTATAGAATCTATATATTGAATATCCGTGTTTTTCGTTGAATTGTTATATAGAGGATCTATCACGAGTTGTCTATTGATACAAATTTATATTAAATTAGTTTTGTAAAATTAAACCAAGCGAGCCTCTGGTGAATAATATTTCTTGAACGAGTTTAATATAAATATATCAATTGAAAACGAGTGATAGATTCTTTATATCATATGAGACAAAATACGCACAGTTTTATTGGAAAAGCACACCCATGTAGTATAGCTTTATACTGCACATGTTACGTATAAGATTATACGTACTCGCTAAGCTAACCTGTATACACTATACAAGGAAAGTCATGTGATCAAACGTTATCCTTATCAAGTAGAATTTACCTCTATGCATGTATATGAGTTTTATATATCATGTTTACATATAACGGTTTACAATTTGATGATTACAAGTACCAGAGTACAGTGAAACTTCTCACGGTTTAACAACATTATTTCGGAACTGCAAATATCAACCGTTTTTAGAGTTTGTCGCTATATAGAGGTTAAATTTGTAGAGAATAGCAGTTCGTTGCAATTTCAAATGTGAGAGTTTGTTGCTCTACATAAGGCTGCTTACTGTAGAGAAGGTGTGCTACAATATTCAGGCCCGGATCCAGAAATTTCTGAGTGGGGGGGCACGAGGTATGTACGGGATTCCGGGGGGGGGGAGCAATTGCTTAATATGTGTGTGAAAATGCACAGGAAGGGGTACATTTGTAGATGTGGTGGAATCCATAGTACTTTTTATGTCATAAGCATCAACATGTACATTGTGTATGTTCGTGCATATTATTAAGTGTTCACATACAGTATTTGTTTATACCAGTTTTCATCTTTTTGGCCATTTGAATATTATAACATAAGTAGGGGGGTCCGGGGGCATACTCCCCCGGGAAAATTTTCAAAGCAATGGATGAATCTAGTGCATTCTAAGCCTATCTGGGAGCCCTGAAATGCCTTTTTTTCTTTATTCTGAGAGTTAACCTTAATGGTTTAGTTATGATTATTTAACAGTCAAAAGGTAATATAATGAGGTAGGGCACAAAATCTCTTGTAATTGATTTCTGTGATGCAACAGCTACGTAAAAATATAAATATGTATATTAAAAATATTCTGCGAGCGAAGCGAGCACGAAAAATGCCCATTTCACAATTACTTTTTCATCTAGAACATAAGAAAAAATACCCATATTATTTAGAGATGTCTGTTCAATACCTGTTTTACTATTTATTCAAAGTTTTTAAAAAAAAATCTCAGCCAACTGGGGGGGGGCACGGGCCCTCGTGCCCACTGCCTGGATCCGTGCCTGATATTAATAGTTATCTTCACACCTACACTCTTAGTACAGTACTTAGCTCGTGTAAGTGTAAAATAAAGTCATGATCAGCACCAACAATGCAGTGCCCAGCTATAAGATTAATTATGTCTGTATAAGAATAAATCTGACAGTGTGATTTTAACTATACTAAGAGAGGTAACTCGTGTTTAATAAAATTGTGTTGAATTAAAATTGTCTCTCTTTATACTCGTGCTCAGATATACATTATGCTTAAGTCTAGTTCATGGGAACAGAGAGATTACTAGTATATGATTGCTTTCGCGCCGGAAATTATGTTACAGTAGAGTCAAGGGTAGGAACATATTGCATCAGGGGCATAAACTAGCGATAGTAGGATGGGGGCTTTTGGTGGTAGTTATTACGGCTGGTTCGTGCATTTAGCGGGACAGGCACATCATATATCAAACTCGTCAGCTTATTCAAAGTTCAGTAAAAGCCTAAAAATAATTTACTTGATTATCACTGAAATGCACTTTTGAACCGGTGTGTTTTCCGTGTTTTCTTTAAAGACTGTCAGTGGGTCAATGTGCCTCATATCTACGGGAAGACTGTTCCAAATCATTGGAATCATTTCCAGTCAGTGTACAAGCGTTAAATATGTTTTACCATTTTTAGTCAGCATGTTTTCAATGGGTAATTTTCTACCAAAACAATTGTCTGGACCCTATATAATGGATATTCAGAAGATGGGAATTAAATAATTTTATATACATTTCAGCTGTTCAGCTGCTAAATTTGTGAAGTAAACAGCTTATAATTACAATCATTGCTATACCACTAAGCGTTCTAGAGCTCTCTAGTGTCGCTTATAAAATTGCTATTGCTGGTAGTAATTCAGCATGTAAGGGAGACAAATACAGTCACGATTTTTTGCATATTTTGGGGATTACTTCCCTTTATCTGTTTCTGTGGACGTGTTATGAATTTTTATATGGCAATACTTATCAAATGTATTTAACAATTTAATTAGGATGACATAATGATGATGTTTGTATTAATTCTCGTACAATGTGCTGCACACGTTCTTTGTTCTTACGTTGTAATTTGACAGTTGAAGGCACGTACGTACGCGCGTCGCACGTGCGGGGACAAATCCGTAGCCCACATGAAAATCGTACGCAGCGAAAGTTTCTCATCCAAGAAATATGTTGCGTGCTCTCAAAAACGTAGAAAGGCGTTACTCGCAATGAAGGGATTCAAGAGTTTTGCTCACAAATTCGCACGTAGCTAGCAGGTACGAGCAAGAACATGTACACCGGACTGTGACGACCACTTTAGTAACCAATTCGTTTTTATTTGAATAAAAATCAGTTTACGCAGGTACGGTAATATAACATATCGTATCACAATCCATGAATATGTGTATATGTTGAGAATACGGCCGCGTACATAATATGATAAGTTTTGGCGATGATCAAGAACTTTCTACGAGATAGTGTGTGTAATAAGTTTTGGCGATGATCAAGAACTTTCTACGAGATAGTGTGTGTAATAAGTTTTGGCGATGATCAAGAACTTTCTACGAGATAGTGTGTGTAATAAGTTTTGGCGATGATCAAGAACTTTCTACGAGATAGTGTGTGTAATAAGTTTGGCATCTAGTATACTGTGTTTCCTGCTTACGATGGCTGTCTCTTCTGTTGCATTATCAAATTGTCTCGAGACGTGTATATGAATGTCATGCTCTAACCGTAACGTTGATTTGAACGATCATATGGCTAATGTTTGAGTAAAACACTTTTGGCAGGAGATAGTGTAGGGGACATAGGAGATAGTGTCCCCGTTGAACGATTCCAACTCGTCTGATGCGGAGATGGAGCGGAAGGTGGCTTTGGTTGTGAACTTGATTTTGAACCCTGAATATATGCAAATCAAAACATAATGAAATCTCAACACTCAATGACAATATGACAAGTTGTTACCATTCTTTCGTTATAAATTGATGATCACTCGTAATTATAATGACACGTGCATAATTAAGCTACTATTGTATGGAATACATACATGAATGGTAACACCGGGACAAAATTACACGCCTGGTTCGAACTGCAAATGGCAGTACTGTATAAGGTCGACACTAAAATGACCTTATCACATATCATTTATACAAACATAAACAAGAATACTTTAAATACTCGAGGTATTTTCAATTTTGACCGCCACTATTTGTATTACAGCTTGAAATTGCAAAAGTGACACTCGACAAGGTCATTTTGTCATAATAATTTAATAAAGGTTTAAACATTTATATAATTTGTGAAATATTTTTGTTCATAAACAGCCACCTTTACCAAGAAGCAAAAAACGTACGTGCACCACCTTCGTTTGTAGGAATGACCACATGGCCTGACGCAGTCAACCAAAGGTGCCATACTCATAACCAATACTAGTATCCTTCTCTGAGAAAGACGATGATGCCACTACTGGTATGCCACAAATGCACCGAGTGCGCAGCAACTTTTTTTCACAATAAGTACTTTTTCGATCATGATTGAGCAAACTTTCTGCTACATTTTTGAAATCATTTGCTATTCATCAATGGATGAAGCTATTCAGCATTGGATGAAAACAGCCTATACATACGTGCGTACTAGCGACGTATGCGATGTTTTAGCAACTTTGTCACGTGGTTATGTGATTAGATCGCTTATTACGTCACTAATAGTTGGAAATTACCCTCATTTCTTTCAGTCTTATAGCATTGCGCATATTGCCCATTATTTAGGGCGAGGTTTATAGACCATCGTGAAGTGTATTTAGATCAAATAACGTCGTATAAGTGCTTCTTTTTCAAACGTTTCACGGGGAGTTACAGAAAAAATTGTTCAAACATGCAAAGGCTTCGAATATAAGTGTTAATGACTCAAGGACCATTGATGATAAATCTAAAGCAAGCACTGTATGCAACGACTGTGTTGACTTTTCATACGTTCCTCCTAGTATTTAAATACTGTACTTCTAGTAGTTAGCTCTTTTTATGGAAGGTTAAATACTCGATACCTTCTCGTGTGTATGTTCTGCTGTTAAAGAACCTGTCACACTTAACGAATCTATTTTACGAAGCCTGAAGATTTTTTTTTATTTCTGAAAAAATCTGGTCGAAATAACTTATCACAACCGCAACAAACACTTACAGCCGCATATATATACACGAACAACACAAATTATGTGCTAGTAGCCTACTGCAAGACAATAAAGCGCGAAGTCTTCCCCGTGAATGACCACTTTTATTCATTCAGTTAGCATCAATGTCCTATTTGATTATGTTATGGAATTGCACTTACCAAGACCAGAGTGCTAACGCACCTTGCCTAAAAAACGTGTAGGGGCCTATCCAAAGAACGGAATTAGCTTAAGTCATATATACTAGTTTTGTCGGGTGATATTTGTTTAGTGTGAAGGGACCATAGGTTTAGAATTGAATATATATCACACACTTGCTAATAATATTCTCTCTATTTGCTAGTGGGAGAGATTCGGAGATTTAATAAATATGTGGATCAAAATGGGATAAGAGCGTCATTTATTGCCACATGCTAATAAATCGACACTGTTTTAACATAAAACGGGTATTCAATACTATTCATCATTACCGTTACTACAACCTATATCGACGTGTTACACTTTGTTAAGAGTTTTTAGATTAAGTATTGTAGACCTATTGATTACAAGCCGATAGTCTCTCTATCTACTATTAACTTTTTAAAAGAAGTTATATCAGCTCTCTTAAATGGGCTTAAACCGTCTAGAGACGTCAGTGAAATACTTTATTATATTTCGATAAACTATAAACCCATGTTACGTGGAATTTACAATACCGTTAAAAGAAGTGTTATGAACGATTGAGGATTTATGTGAAATCATAGAAAATCCCTAAGATATATTACAATGAAATTTATACCATAAATCTGGTAAAAGGGGAAACTTTATGTACCGCGTAGACTCTATATTTCAATGCATTTTTGGAACAGGTTCTGAACGTACGGATATGTATAATTTCACTGTGGAATAAATTGTTTAAGGTTTATCTAGTGTTTGTACTTTACTAGTGTTTGAATATTACTAGTAGTTGAACTATGGCACAGCCTCAGAATGTGTTTTGTGTCGAAATTGTGTTCAAGGAGCAGGAGGAAATCAAAATAGAGCAAGAATCGACAATAGAAGAAATTGAAGAAGTCGACTCCGCGATTTGTGATGGTACGAGCGCACCGAGTCCGTCTCGTTCGCACTCAGCAGTTTCGTACTTGTCAGCTCCCACCCATGCACCGGAAGTAACGTTCAGGTCGGTTTCAAACTCAGATATATCTTCATCTGAGAACGATTTCTTAAATTATTTCAACTACATTAATTTTGAGAATTGCTGGAATAAAGCTTGAGATTAGACATATTTTGCGAATGAGTAGCTCGCCTGTTTTCAATGTTAATATAACACAGGAACCTGATATTTTTTATATAAATGACCCCTAAACACTATATCCAAGACCAGTACTTAAAGAAAATAACCCTTTATATAGAAATATCAGTTTCCTGTGGTTATACATGATGTACTTAGCATCAACCCTGTTTTCAATTTCCTTTCATAATATCGTTTGTGTCCATTGTCTTGAAAACGGAACTACACATGTATTTGTTTCTTTGAAACATCCAAATTATCATAACACATGTATTTGAAAAGTTGTGTACTTAACATTTTGTAAAGTTGATCTTAACGAATGCGCACTTCCTTGTACCGGTAAATGGTGCACTAAATGACAAGGCTCGATCGTGGACGAAGTAATGAATGACTACGTACTTTTGTACGTTAGTCTCTGGCAGTTCTACGTTACATACATTATCGAAATTTGATGAAGTATTTGACGTTATTAAGCTCTTACATAGAGATTATAGATTACACCAATGTTAATAAGTACACTTTATTCAATGTCTTAAAAAGTGTCGACTCTGAAAAAAAGTTGTAATCTTTGAGTGAGTGATACACGTGCTATCTCGGCTCCAGGCCAATGTATCTTGTATCGTATACCTAAGATAGAATTGACGTCAGGTTTAGTAATTGAAATATATCGCTCTGTTCTAACGTTTTTCCTTTACATGGTGTGTTTTATTGCTCGTCCAATAAGCTTTTTAATCAGATATTGACCTACAATATGAAAAGAATAAGCTTACTCAACCTTTGAACATTTATATTTTATAGATATGCGCCGATAAAACGTCTAAAATCGGTTTGTATTTGATGTCGCATGATTTCACTTAATACTAGTCATATTAAGTCCATTTTGAAATTAGGCTCTCGGACTATCTTACAAATCTTATAATGGTACATTACCAAATTAATGTGGGTTTTATCCACTTTGAACCGACATAATATAGAAGATACGCATATATAATACATTATGCCATTACCCTGTTCAACGAAATAGTTGGGTAAACTTTTAGGCAAGTAATTTTCTTAATGCTATTTTATGTGCATTGTGCAAGTTTATTAGATAATACTTTAGTAAGGAATAGGTGTACCTAGGACGCCTGCGACTATAAAGTAAGAACAAAACCCTAAGCATACAGTAAGACTGTTTTGAAGTATATATGATTAAATCAAGTATGGTTAACCTTGCCTTTTTACGTACAGTCCTCGCAATATATATTATTAAGCTTGCCTCTTTGACGAACGGTCTTTAATACAAACGTGTAGAACTCCCGCCTCTTTAACCCAAAATACAAACAAATGATGATATCCTCGCATGGGACGATGCTATTCAGTGCTTCCCGACACATTGTAGACAGGGTGACCAAAATGAAAGTATACAGTTTCAGTCGCTATATTTATCAAATCTTTTCGTTCTGCTATCACAGACAAAATTTGCACATGTAACGAACGTAGATTTTTATGCCACATACTATATTAATTAATACGGAACAACTTTACAATTAGTTATGATTGAGTAACATTGGGTCGTAAACTGGTGGCTTATAATTTTTTAATTCGTTAATAAATGGTGTCAAATTGACAGATTATTAATCGCTGCGTTGTCCTTCTTTTATACAGTTCTCCTGATAACTCAATTGTATGAAAACAGTGGAAAGAGTACGACTGATACGCGGTTTCCTATTTCTTAAAATCAATTTTCGGAAAAAAACATTATATATTTTCACCAGGGCATTTGAAAGCGTTATTTATTTTAGGATCATGGGCTCGGGAGACTGCTCAAATGTCAATTCTATGAACAGACGAAAATATAAACCAATTATTTTAGTGTAAAAACTGAAATGTATTTCAGTCAATATCCGGCCAAAAGCTACCAGAACATTTTTCATACAATTAAAATTCCGCAAACAATGGTTTTGTTATCGATTTGCTGATAATATTGCTGGTTTTGTATTTAATCTTGATGACAATGAGCTTTGTAAAATACACACACCGCTTGTAACTTATCCTTTCTCATTGATTTTCGTATCACTTAAAACATCTAATCTAATTAATGGGGTTAAAGCATAAATGAACTACATTTTCATAATTCATGCCTACAGATACATTCATCGTGTTTTCACTCTTTCATTAAGTGTTCTGTCACGATAATATGAGAAATTATAAAAAATATAAGGTCGCGAAAACATGTTAAAAATAGAATATCACTATGGTGACAATAAACCTCGCAAAACATGTTAGTGTTCCCATGGTGACACTCGATGTTTCCAAGCAGAAATAACAGCTAAGCTTAATCAAAGACCTAACTGATTTTACGGTCGTTGGGCTAATAGCTTGTGGTCCACATAATTTTACTTCTCTAATTACGAAAACATGTTTATAAATAAACATGAACGAATATTTCGTACTTGAATTTCGACATTTCTAGGAATTCGAGATGAAGGACCTGATGACAGCAGTCGGTGGCTTATCATATCCTGGAAAAATAAGACGTTCAGTGTTTCGTATTGATTTAAAACTTAAGTTTATCCTATGCAATTATAACCTTTACTGACCGCGGTAGAAAACAACTTCTAACATCGATTGGTGCCATCAAAAAATGGTTATTTATACTTTAACTTGTGCATACTCTGACTTCAAGATACGAACGAATCAAGTATGTGTAAAGTTTGATATATAGGCCTACATGTGACACCAATTATGGTATTTTGCTATCGCATGACCTTAAAGAGAAAGTTTGCAGTCTGCATACAGACGGCAGACGTCTAATATCTATAGCTGATATAGATCTCTGGACTATAATGTCAATAAATAAATCTACCCAAGTCATTATTGTGTGCAATAATTTGTAGACAAGTGAAAGAAACGAATAATAAAATGTTAACCATAAAGTCGCTCGGACTTTACAATGGGTAAATTTACTTGTTATGTATGGCCTTATAACGAGTAATTATAGGATTAAGAACATGGAATTAGACTCCGATCCTCAGGCTTGCAAATACACAATATAATGCTTATTACACATGAGTGACAACTGACTTAGTCTTTATACTTAACACATAAAACATAAAAAGACGCAATGATATTTAAGTGGTGACCTTGTGGATTGTATCATTGATCATCTTTACAAAAAGCCACTAAATTGCCCCCTCCCCTTGCACTTTACTCCATACAGTTCATTTAATTCCTACTGCGACAACTAGCTCGTAAAAATGTTGAAAATCGAATTCCGCTATTGTGACAATAGGGTCGCGAAAACATGTCTAAAATACAATGTTGCCATGGTGGCAATGAAGGCTTTGACTGAAGATCAACAGGTTTTTTTAAACCGCCTTTATGGAAATGGTGTGTACCGATAATTTAATACCATGCTCATATCATATCGTATCAGGATTAAATGATTGCATGCTGGCTGCGACACCATTACAAATGTTTTAGTTAGACGTCTGAGATGACATAAATCTGGAGTCCGATAACATAAAAAAGCGCTTCGTATTGCTTTTCATGGGAGGTCATATAGGCACCCCCCGGTGCGTGTTTGTATGAAAAAGTGTAAATATAAATAAAGAAATCTACAACAAATTAACCACAATAATATGGTAAAATTTGAATATCCGAACTACATAATGGTTTCTTTATGTAAATTCCCTTCCCATAAATATTGGGTCTGTAAATTGTATGTATAAATATTTACCCGGTTGAAATTTGAATCATTCTATTATGTAAACATGTATGTAAGATATTTTTGTGTTTGTACCAAAATATTTTATTTGTAGGGTGACGTTAATTGATACCTTTCTTTTGAATTAAATAATGGAGGATTAATTTAATCTTAAAATCTGATATTGATCGTCAACTTGCTGATTATAATTATATTACGCAATCAAAAGAAGGTCAAATAATTACCATGTGATTAGTCAAAATAATGTAGGTATAATTCCACTATATATTTAAACTGATCACGTGAATTTTCAAAACAATATAGGTATAACTCAACTAAATGTTTGAAAATTTAAAATGTGGTTGCTATATTTTTGATACCCAAACTCATACTGGATATATTCATTGACTTACCATTTCATGATTTCACATGAAGGTTCATAAAACCGTATCTTCACAAAGTACACATTATAATTTCTTTAGAAATGGTGGCTCGTATTGTACTATTTATAAGGCAGATTATTTTAAAAGACAAGACTCTTGATTTATTCCTTACCCTAACCACCGTAATTAAATAAGGATACAAGTTTGGGACATAACTGTTCTGTTCCCGAGTCGTATACCATATAGTGCCCGTATTTCAAACTATTGAGGACAATGTTTTAAAACGTCAATTTCTACTTGAGTAATATCCATTTCACAATACACGTCAGTTCTTGATACGTAAAGTCAACATCCAATATAGACCACACAGACACTATTTTGTATTTATTTAATTATTATACTACAGTGTAAATGTATCTTGGTACATTGTGCATATCGTTTTTATTTAATTTATGCAATGTTCACTATTGGAGGAACCTCCATTGAAGAATATCGGTAGACATCCTTACGGACGGAGCAGATCAGAACTGAACAATACACCACAGAAAAGTACATTATTAACTCGTGTTGCTACCATAACACAGAAATTATACAACGAATGGCGTACATCTAACACATGATGCTTTGGTGAACGTAAGTGAGAGGATGTAGCACTTGCCGGAATTAGAACGATATTAAACATGGAACGTATTTTTGGTATATTTCAGGAATGCGTCACGTTTAGCCTTGGAGTCCCGTGAGGCGATGTTTAGACGAGCTATGACATTATTGTCAGCAAGATGCACTAGTGTACGACAGACAAGTGAACTAGAAGGTGATAAACTCAACATCGGAGGACAAGTACCCAAATATTTCTACGTTACACAAGATAAACCACTACCAATGGAACCACTTAAGGTATGATAAAATAAGTTTGTATATGACAGCACAATGCATCAGTGGGTTGCATCCACAGCCCCCACTCCCAGTGATGGGCGGGGATTTTTACTTTTGGGTGGTCAAAATCCCCGCCATTTTCCCGGCAGTGCATGGGAAGCTGGAAGGTAAAAACACTGCTCTCTCCCCTGCTATCTCACGTCCATCCCCGGGGATTGGGCGCGGAAATCTCATACGGATGTATAATTAGCAAAAGATTTATAAAGTTTTGAATTATTTTTTATTTGGTGGTTGTTAGTTACTGCAGGTATTAACGCACAAGAAACTTAATGTTCATGATCAAATTAATCGTTGTAAATGTCGGGTCGGTTTTAGAGTCACAATGGGGGTGCGTAATGTTAAATATAGATCTGGCGACACTTTGTCGATTTATCGTATACCAGTCTGGTAAATCTTATTGTGGTGCTTACTCTTTTGTATGGACGTGCACGTGCATTTGTCACAATGTGTAAATGGAATTTAATGAAAAACAAACAAGTTTATATATGAAGCCAACCAAACTAAGCCGAAGTATACAGACCTAAAGATGAAACCGCGCACGTGTGTATACAGTATATTATCTAGAATAAAACATAGGAATAGAAATTACGACGTATGCATTGGAACTGATATAAAAGTCAACATAGAGGACACGTGTTATCGTCTTCATGCTTTATCTATCTTTATTATTCACTCTATGAGCAACTAGAACCATTTCTTATAACATTTCAAATTATCTTATAGTGTCTTTCAAACCAGGATCTTCTATATAATTATATACAAATGTAGAATCCCTGTTCAAACCATGACTGTCATTTTTTTCCTGACTCTTATAACCATCCATATTAGGCTAGCATTTTGACGCTCAGATTGTGACCGAGTTGCCTATTCTGACGATTTGAAAACACACCATGACAACGTGAACTAATGTTACACCATTATAGCGCAGTATACCTTTTGTGCTCCAACCTCTGTGGTGTTTCTGTCCATTAATGAATAGAGGTAGATTTTTAGTCGTATCCGAACCCCTTTGGCTAGATATAGCTCTGTAATATAACATTTAGAAAGCCAGCATATCTTAATGTAGATAATACTAGTAATAAATATATCTGACAATTTATCTGCAAAATGTAATAAATAAAAAAAAATCTTATAAGTGCAAATATCTCGAAATCTGCATAAACAAACATGTTGAAGTACAAATGTATTTGATATTACGCGTTATCTATTTACTGTTTACAATTTTATTCCCCGTTCTACTGAAATTTGAATATGTTGGTAACTCGTATTTTGACGTTGGTTAAAAACTATATTTTATATAACGTGTTAAAACACCTGAATGAAATCAGTAAATTGGTCAGTAGCGTTCTCTACCAAACCATTTCACCAAACATCAAACTAATCGTGAAAGCTCGGCCATTTCCGTTTGTCTCCGGCAAAGCATGAAGTCCGAGGTGATCAGAATGGTACCAAACCAAATAGAACATTAATGATAATATAACTCACATTTTCGACAGACATGAAAGTTAATACATGTAATTTAAACTATACACAAATGTACATAAATAGTTCAATCTTAAAAGAGGCGTTCCCTATAACTTTGATCGTTTAAATCGGTTCAGTAATATTATAAATTAAAAAGAAAACTCCTCAAATTTTCAACAAAAAGCTCCCACTAATTACCGAGAAATGAATGAAAACATATTTCTGTAACGAGCCAAAATAGCCACGAGTTGTTTCCCTTTGACCACATAATAATAATTCGCTGGAAGCGATAAATTATTATTGGAGATTTAAATACATGTTTGACATAATAGAGACATATTTGCGCACACTTTCTTCTGACAAATTATAATAATTCATAATGCTTTGTACATTTTGCTCATTTAATGTGAGAGTAGAGAAAAATATTCTAGTTATAGGAAATGCGTCTTTAATGATGCTTTTATTAGTGTTATAACGACATGCAAAATAGTTTTCACAATTATTCACAAGTACAATTTGAGCGAAAATAGACATAATGCTCAATTCCTTTATATAAAATATTTATATTGAAATCAATAAGACATAAACTACATATGATAATCCTTACAAACGGAAATATGACTTTCTTCATGCTGGGAGACGCCTGTGACCATTCTTCCACTTATAAATCAATTAAGTGAAAAAATGGAAAACATTCACTTATAACGGCATGTGTCTATTATTACTGGTTAGAAAACTTGCATTTTAAGTATTTACGCATATTACAAGTTCGCCTCAACAAAGGAGTTTTTGTATTTCTGACAATGGAATGTTTGACTTGCTAAATTAAATATTTCAAAACAAATATTTGACAGACGTATACAACTGCGACATTTCTTTATTGGGTTCATAAATATTTGTTGAGCCAGGATAGACATGAGTACAAATATACTTTTTGATATAAAACCTAAACTACATTCGTTTTGTAAGTGAATGATATCAGTAAAACTAGAAAGCCCACGTCCTCTGAGTGTAAGGGTGGCACGGACGTCGAGCGGATAGCCCGATTGACTACGGATCGAGGGGTCCCTAGTTCGATCCTCGGCCGGGGCACTTGGTCATTTCTGAAACGCTGTTCCGTGTTTCCCACCTAACTAGAGATGGACTGGTTGGCAATTCGGAGGTAGTCTCGCCGTGTTTCGATCACGGCTATACAACGGGCAGCGCGTCCGGATTCCATGTATCGCCACTCTGTCTCCTCTACTTGCTGTTCCTTCAGCAAAATACAGGACCCCATTTCCCTTCACTTTTATGGCTTATCTTTATGACCGCAATAGTTAAATAACAACAAACGTTCTGAAACCGAAAGTTGAATTGATAGAATTGTTTAACACAGTCACAATTGATTTACGATTGGGTTTATTTTATTGTAGATAATAGATAGGTTACATTAAATAATTTGTAGTGTGTTTAACCTTTTATTCGACAAAACCAAACCTGCTGTTCCAAGGGAAATAACTCGAAAAAGTTATTTAACAATTGTATGTGCATGAAATCAGGTTTTCTCCCTTTAACTGTTAAATATTGTGTCGAAAATTTATGTCAGTGTTACTAAATGTGTGTATGTTTTCAGGCATGGCGTGGTTACCATGGCAACATATATTTTGAACCAATCAACATCAATCCGTTACAATCCGACTTGAATTCAGCGCGGGCACAAACGTCGGTTCCTCGACAAAACACAGAGCCGGCCCTTAGGACCCGAACATCCGTTCCAAAGGTTAGAAGAAGCATAGACAAGGAGAACCGCCCTATTATGGAGAGCCGAAGTGAATCGCGCCAAACTAACAAAAGTTCCGGAAGTCTCCGATCTTCAAACAACAGGCATATGGTCTATCTGGACAAACAGTCAGTACTGAATCGGCTGAACGATAGTATTCACGAGGATATAGTCTGGCTTGAAGGCACGGAGAATACGGGCAGTTTAGCAGTACGACCTAAAACCTTCCAGGAAAGGCCCACTCGCGAGAAGGAACGAGATCTTCAGTACAACAAAGAGAGGATCCGAAAAGGCTCAGTGGCTCATAAACTATTCATTGAAAATAGGTCGAAACAGAAGCCGAGACTTGCGGTAAATGGGGACAAATTTACACCCCCTCATTCTCTATCGCCATTGTTGCGTACACAAACTCAATACTCCCTAAGCAGTCAAAGACTTACAACCAACAGCCCTGATCCGTATCACTTAAATGATTCAAAGTTACCTCCTATAGACCAAATACGCGTCAGTTTAAAACATATGGATTCTAGGCGTGACTCCGGGGGACCGCAGCGTAGCAAAGTGCCGTATAATAGACCCGTCACAATCACGGACGATATGAAACCTTTTGTTAAATATAGTCCAGACGTAGTCGCCAAAATGTCTCAACAGACAAATATTTGTTAAAACTTAGATATTAGAGATTCGGACACGGGACTTAGTCCCGATCTACCGAAACATTTCGAGTAGAAATCTCAACTTGAATTAAGTTTTTGCTCAAACAAGAAACTGATTTTGAGATAAATTAGAGTTCCGGCTCTTGAAGTTCTATTGTGATGAACTCGGAGTGGCTTTTCTGTTTTGTGATGCCAACTTTGAGACCAGTATCACATGGAAATTAACAACAAGCGACAGGTCAATATTTAAGATGAGATACTGCTCAGATTGAGATACTTTGTGAGTGCTGCGATTACACAGACGAGAACCAGTTTGTGGATCGGATTTACGAAAATAATTCGTCTTATAACCGATCAGCTGTGTTGTTACACACAATGGTTAGAAAAGATGTGAGCCTGTAGGCTGGTCTGTAGTCGATAATTTGGTGAAAAAATCTGTGATTTAGAAATATTGAATGTATTTGCTTCATGATAGGAAGCAAATGCGTTATGTTTAATTATTATTTGTTATTGCTAGTTTTTATTACATGTTTGTTTTATTTATGTACATGTACACAAACAACATACATTTTATAAATGTATATCTACATGTACGTTGACTCACAGGGAAACGTAATGGATTAAAAATATTTTAATAGAAATATATATAGATATTCCATGCATGTACTACAGTATTATTATAAAAGCATGTTTTTAGAAAGAAGAGAATTTCCCTATTGTTAAAACTAAAATACTGCATAAGTGATATTTTCGCCGTTCAAATATTTTCGAATTTTGATTTTAGTCGAGGAAATTTTATAGGTGAATATTGCATATTTGCAAAGTTCGCCAATATGCCCAAGTCGCCAACTGGACAACTTATGCGGTACTTTGTTTATATGGTCACACTATATCGGTTTCTATTTTTTCGCATTTCGATACATTTCCTTAGAAACAGTATATTTGCACTTTCATGTTGTGGTATCAACTTTCATAACATACTTACAAACTACAGTCTGTTCGAAGTTAAATGGGAACGATTATAAACATAAGCTCGTTCGTCAGGTAAACTATACTTATTTACGTTTAACTGGTTGTGACTGAGTTAACTATATACCCCGTTATTCTTTCGAATGCGATAGTTCCCTCATAACTTGTAGTAGTATTTATTGAATCGACAGTACACAAGTTTGTATTTATTTTTCATAGTACACACCACGTGACTAAATCAGACAAAATATTTTAGTGATTTAGTCAACAATTTTTGCTTCTGTATTAAACAATGTGCATGTTTGTTTATGATTTGTTGATTTCTTTCTCTCACACCAACCATATATTGATGCTAGTACATGTCGTTGGCTTAGAATGAGAAGGTCGTAACTACTACTTACGACCTTATAAAACTCATACATATTTGAAATCTACTTCATAAGGAGCTTCTTATAATATTAGCCTATTTTCGTGGAAATCGGAAATTGTCATGTTGACCAAAATGAAGTTTTAAAACTTGTTTTCCCATAGGTAAAGAGTAAATTACAGATAGTTTTCTCTTGTTTTCTCAATATATCGATTTGTAGTTACGACCTTCTTATTCTAAGCCATCGATGTACTATGTGAACTAGTACTAGGGTATCGCATCTCTACTCCATGAATCGCACTACTGTCTACTACCCGTCTTCTAACACAGAGGTTCTATGAAATAAAGTGACTGCACTTTATGGACTGTCTTTGACTTAATAAAAGTGTATAAAGCTATACCTGACGATATTTATTTTGAAAATCAAAAACTGAAAACTTATGCTTTCATATCCATTAGATCATTTTTCGCTTCAGCTTAAACAGAAACTCTCTATGTGATTTATTGGACATTTGAATAGTCCGTTTTCATACTAAAGTGCTCTAGAACATTATAATAATCGTCTGTTTTTTCGACGATTGAATCAAAGTACACGGTTCAGCTTAAACCTTAAATCAAAAGTTTTAATTTGCAATTAAGGTAGGCCTAGTCTAGTATCATACTAAAAACAGTTAGATGCGAGTAACTATTTTGGCACTAAATGACCCTCAGATATAGCTCTATACAATTTAACGTTCATCTTCCTTGTCACATATTGTTGTGTAAGTATCAGACATAATTATCAACCACGTCCTATTTGCCGTCCCAAAACTTCGTTGAACTTCTCCACGGCAATATCAGAAGAACTGCAAGTAAGACTGTGTCGACAAAAAGTATCAGACTGCGTGTGTTTTATAGTTTGACCCATTATAACGAGACAAATCCGACGCTCATACTGAGAATGAGTTCTACCCAAATCATTATTGATTTTGTGAAAAAAATGTCAGGGTTTTGGCTCATGGATAGTGACATTTCGGCTTGAGCGTCACACATGTCTCGTCAATGGTCAAAGGGTGGCAATGGTCCAGCACACCCGACTTCGTTTCTTATTGTATTGAAAATATTCTGTCTGTGTTAACTTTATCCTCAGATCCAGAACGAATGGATATAGTGCTTGTTTTTGGAACTGGGGGTTGCGGGTTCGATTTGTTAAGCACCAGCACTTTCCATCATTTTTGCCTCTTGTATATACTTAGTGCATCAGATGGAAGTTAATTAGAAATCTAGTCTCGGAAGGTGTCGGAAACAGGTTGTCTGTGGTTTAGGGGAAGCTTTTGGGGGAATTCATGAGATATCATGTGACATCGTGAGGCATGGCATTAGGTATCCCCATGACGTTATGCGTCCGTCTTGGAGACGAACTACAATGGAAATCAGACCCGGTGCTTATAAACACGTTCTAATTTTCATACTCAAACTACACATGTACTCCATGCTCAAACTTGAAAAACTTGCGGTTTTTTTAGTATTTTGCATCAAAACCATCACTAACTTGTAGCAAAAGTCACAAACGGTCTGATAATAATAATAATAATAATAATAATAAAGACTTTATTTTACGAGGAAACTTATTTGACAATATACTAAACAACCAATCTCCCATAAGATCCTCAACAATGAACAATGAACTAGAAAAATAACTATGCCAAGAAAACAATGATATTTGATATTTTGGCCCCTATGATGTCTCACAATATAAGTTGAAAAATTCATAAAAGAGTGTCAGTGAAAGGATTTGAAAAAAAGAAAACAACTATGCATAATTATAGAAACTTTATCAAGACAATATCTACAGCTGTAATTAAACAAAAACACTTAATCCGATATAGACACACCATAGGAGCCAGCGTATCATTATACATGTGAACGACATAATCAATATACTTAAAGCAATGGCATTTTAAGAACATAATACACAAAGGAATAATTTTGCAGACGGATATATAGATTTTTATACCTGCAATAGTAATGTTTGCATGAAGTTTGCTAGCCAGTCATTAGGTTGTAGCAATAGCATGGGATGTTTCAAAGTATGATGGCTTCACCCAGCGTAGATATAAAGTTTTAAAATGTTGAATAGAAGTAGATTTTTTGATGTAAAGAGGGATAGAATTCCATATTGAGGTGCCAGAGAAAACAAAAGTATGGCGAAATAACTCGGTGTTGGGTTTTGGACTGTACAATTGGTATGTGAAGAAAAAGAAAGCCCATAATTTATATATGTTTCCATTCAGTAACAAAAAAGTTAGGACCTAGAGCTACATCAGTTTTTGTAACTAAGCTAGAACATGCTCTAACTGCAGTACGGAGTATGAGTTTGAGAACGGAGTATGAACTCCAATGTTTATATCGCAGGGATAAGAGTCAGGGATTCAAATCTTGATTATAATTAAAAATGGAAAGCCGAATCTAATAAATGCGGTTTTTTTTAATTCACTAAACTGATTTCCTTACTTCAGTGTTATCGTTTATGTTTATAAACTTTTTACATTCATCATTTGGCATAATCTATAGTATGGTACACCAACTGTCAGAATAGTTCCTGTCGCGTGTGTACCAAACACCACCTGGAGAACCACGCACTCTGACGTCATAAGCACAACCATGTGACGTCATCTTTTCATCAGGTATGTGAAACGTTTCCATGACTTCGATGCTACTGCATTTTCCCAATCGTTCTAAATGACGGAACACCCAGAGACGCCTGTTGTCGGCCGTGATCCATGTACCGCCTTGTCTCATCACTCTAATTGTCGGAATACTGTGGATGGAACATCTGCAAAAATATTTGCAAATGATTATAGCCATACTATTATAATGATGAGGATAGAAGTCGTTAGGACTTGTTGTTCGAGTGTTCTGGGGTTTTTTGTCTCAAGATAGCTAGTCTATATAGGTTTTCAAACTTAGGGTGGACGCTAAACAAAAATACGATTTGGTACGGCCTTATCTTTATGATGTGTGAATATTGTTATAATATTGTTTTTAAAAGTATTTACACAATATCATCAAGAATACAAGTAACGTTAGGCTACGCAATCGTAAATGATAATGCAAGGTTACCATTTTCAGAAAACCTTCATCTAATTATATCTCATGAAGTGTCTTATCTTTCATGCACGGGTTAAACAAGTTAGTGATAGGGCGTATTAAAATGCTTTAATCAACAAGAAATAGCTATCATTGTCTTAAAAAGCTTCTGTTTTAAGCGTGTTAAATCATGAATTGATTTATTTATTATGTAGGCACTGTGGTGCTTTATGTTGCATTAGAAAATGCAGTTATTGCCAACTCTCTAACATGTCCGAGTAGATCGTTTAGACTGGCCTTTCAATTAAACAAAATAAAAAATCAATGTTTAGGAATGTTACAGGAGCTCGAAAATCCGAATGTTCCCAGAAAAAAATTAACGTACTGAGAAACGTTAAGCGGACGTGAAAACGCTTAACCCCCCCCCCCATACATGCCGAAAAAAAGAAGGCAATCTGTGCATGTTATAGCATTTTATCACTGAATTTTGAAAGATTTACGATTACTAAGTATAATATACCTCCTCGATAGCCTAATGGTTGAACGTACACTTCGAGTGCGGGATGTCCCGGGTTCGATCTCATGCAGGTAGCGTCATACCAAAAACGAAATAAAAATGGTACCAGAAATTCCGTTGCGATGGATAACATCAGGAATGAGGTGACAAGATAATGATAAGTTGGAAAAACCTTGATTCAATAAATTAGAATAAACCAAGTACATGTACAAATATATCAGTATCGCTTCATGTGATTTTTTTTATATTTTCTACGTTTTCTACCGAAAGATCTAGACATACAATGACATGTATAATTACGATGAACAATTATTCTTATTTTTACTTAATTTTCCGGAAACAAAAAATGAAATTTTCTGAAAATTGAGCAGGTACGTTACACCATACTATAATGCAGACATTCTGTATGATAAATCTGTAAATATATCGCTGGCTTAGAATGAGGACGTAACTACTACTTACGATCTTATGCAAATCGCAACTTTTCACAATTTCCCGTTTTTCTCAAAATATCGATTTCGTACTTACGACCTTCTCATTCTTAGTCAGCGATATAATCTATATTCACCAACCTTCCTTCACATATGTCGTCCAGAGTCTCTCCTATCTTTTTGACACTGTAAACCGATTTTGAATAAAAATGATCATTGATGGAATTCTGCGAATAATTTATTTCTGACGGTTTTAAATACATTTTGCCTGTCTGCTTCTCCACGTCTTGATTTAATACAAATCAAAGTTCCACGCATGCGCTAGATAATTCGATGATTTTCCAAAAATGAGTTTCTATATTTTCCGAAAATGACAAAGTTCAGAGGCGTAGCATGGCGTAATTAAGGTTTGCACAATACAGAGACGTGATAAAATGCTTTTTTCACCAATGAATAGCCGTGATGTTCTTCTGACTTACTGATATCCTCTGTATTTAGCACTTAAGTGAACAGTGTCCCGTGCAACAAACACAGGATAAAAGCATTTGAGTTTCACATGCTATATGCACCAGTCAATGTTATGCCGCCCCGGGGGAGCGGCATGAATACAGGGGGAATTAGACAGATGAGTCTATTCGACAACTTTATCGACTCCCTGTATTAGACTTGGATCGGTTTCAAGACCTAGGAATTACTACATTATTTTGTGTCCCAACACCGAGAATTTAGACAGCAATCATTGTCTCTCCAGGATGGGATTTAGACGTCAACAAATTGGAAATGTCTAATCCCCCTCGGCCTGTGTTAAATATGTTAGAATCTAGTCCAGCTAAACATTGGACAATGTCAGAACATTAAAATAGTTTTACAAATGTGACGTATATTATCACAAATCAAATGTGCATATGGCTTGGGTTGTTTTGACGCTATTTCTGTTGGGTTGTACGAGTACATATACATGCATTAGTAAACGGTACTTTTGGTGTGCCAGTCATGATAACCAACAGTCCGAAATTTGAACCAAAATTTAACTTGATAACGCTGTTTCAGTAACGGAATCTGGAAGCAAACATGACCTCGATTCTAAAAATAGATAAAAATGTCCATTCACGGGGATGACTTCGGGTTTAATCGCCTTGCAGTACTATAGTTATATATGTAATGTGAGGATATGAGCAGCACAGTAAATGTCGAATTATGTATATGAAGAATGAAACCTGTATAGGGGCACAGTGATAACAACACATACTGGGAATTGAAAAGGTGCATGTATTTTAATGCCATACGACATGATGAGACAACCGCATTTAGCAAAACACCATATCCACGAATATGCAATGATGTTATCATGACACTTATATCCATAGCGACACATTGCGCCATCTGTTTTATATGTAAGCTAGCAGTTATATAATCAAGCAGTAATTAACACACGATAACAATTTCAGGGTTTATTACATGATAACACATACCAGTGTAGTTATAGCAATCTTTAGAAAAATCACATGATAAAGTCAACATTACAATCGTAAAGTATCAGTAAACTTGAATAAAATATAACACAAAAGTCAATTCAGATTACATATTCAAGATTGAGTGTATAATGATTAAGCTCAGTAAAAGACTAAAGTCAGCAAAATACTTCGGTCAACTTATCACCGGAGTTGATAATCATTCAAACACGTATATTCACATTTCTTATTGTGTGAGAACATGTGAAGTGAAGTTAAATTAAGAACAACTTATAGATCTACATGTTTCTCACTTTACATTCTTTGTAACAAACCAAAGTCCATATTTACAGCAAGAGGTGAAACATTTAATGTCGGTAAGGTATTGTTTATTGTCAAGTTCCATTCTGTTGGTGATAAGGAATGTCTGGATTGAAATACATCCTGACAGTTTGGCAGCGATCCGGACTGAGTGGTTCCGCATGACGTCATATTACCGGAAGTTGAGCCGCCATGTTTTACAAAGCGACACTGTCCCGTACTGAATGCTGTTTCTTCTGTGACTGGTGCGTTCTCATTGAAGCGACAACTTGCTGGAAACTTGTTAGAAGGATTGACGAATGAGTTTGTAGTGATATCGTTGTCGTCTTGGATAGAATTGTTATCTTCTGATGAATCGGTGTCTTTACTTTTCCTGGAATCTCGTCTTTCTTTGGCACGTCGGTTTTGGAACCAAATTTTTATCTGAAGAAAAAAACATGTTTATGTTACATCATTTTAACTAAAAACGTTTATCAATGAAAACAATGTAGTTATAAAATCAAAACAGAATTTTCCGATTTCAATTTAAAGCCACATTATTACTCCCGAAGCTTTTTCCCGATCATCAAATAAGTACATGGAATAAAGGAACCATTAGTTTGACCCTAATTTGTCATTGAAAAGTGTGTTAAGAAGATCCTGATAATAATAAACGGAAAATGTGAACAAAAGAAATATATGATAGGTACCTGTCTGTCTGATAAATCTAGTTCCTTTGATAATTCTGTTTTTCTTTTCAAAGTGATAAATTTGTTGTCATCATACGCCTGTTCAAGGCCAATCCTCTGTTTCTCTGTATAGACCACTCTATATTTATCTCTGGTTCTCGTCATACCAGCCGCTGGTTCCGACCGTTTTCTCCAGTAAAACGGATGACTTCGGCTTTTATCGATGGTTTGTGCTACATGGTTTGGGTTGGTTACTGGCATCACTGTAGGGTCACAGATGTCTTGTAGTGTTTGTAATGGAGCAAGTTGTGAATGTACTGGTTCTCGTGTTCTAGAGTATAATCCTAACATATCTTCATACATTATCTTCTGTGCCAAATGGGAACCAGCAGTGGTTGTAGATAATCCACTCATTCCAGGGTAGGAATGCATGGGTGATATAAAATATCTGTCATACTGTCCCGGATGGTACATCGGTTCTTGGTGAGAAGGAAATGTAGACTTTGTGACGTCATCATACGTTGTTCCGGTGTGAGCAGTACGTCCCATGTATGGATGATATCTTCCATGATTTGATGTTCTCCTATGTTGTGCTGGTCTACTGTATTGTCCTTCGCCGTATGTACTTGTATATCCAACATTGAAGTAGTTTGCAGTCGCCATTCTCAATACAACAAGAATCAATTTATAGATTGAATGAACTAAGTAATCAATGCAACAAAAAACTAAAGTTTTTAAAATAAGTTTTCGGTTTTTGCCAAGAAAGTATATTGCTTTATAGTTATTCAACAAAGTGCGAATAATCGAATTCTGACCATAATTTCAGTTTTCTGTGCTTATAAAGTATTTTCATTTTTGATAAAATCTTGATCATAATTATGTTGATTTCAATTTAAAACTTTTGTCTCACACGATAAAGTACGATTATACAGTCAATTAAGTTTCACTTTAACCAATTTACGATTCAACTTAATTTCTACGATTTTACGGTCGATTAATTTATAGTAGGCGATGAAATTGGACGATGATACTGTGCAGTATATCGATGATCGATAGATCGGTTAAGTGACACACCGGACATTACCGATTCTTGTTGTGTTAATTGCGTGTACGGGTAGTTTATAGACGTCTAATTGCCAATTAGACGTCTAATTTTTGAAAGTTACTTGTGTATTAGGGAAAACTCGACTGATTTCATTAAACAATAGGTGAACATTTTGCATTATTAGATGGTAAAAAGTAAAATAAAAAATGGTCCTTTTGAATATTAATAATTTCGCAATTTTCCGGGGCACTATAACTGTATTATTTTTTAGTATATAATTTTAAGTTAGTTCCATACTTCTTAAATAAAGTTCCTAAGAAAGACTCGAAAAGGTCAAAACATTGGAAAGCGCTTGATACGAGTATTTGTTTTTGGTTCAACTTCGTCATGTATTTCATGATGAGTGAAATTATATCAGCATATGCATGAATATGATGAAAGTCTACAATCGTTATTTTTGTGCTCGAGTCCGGGATAGCAGTGAGAAACGTCGTGAGTAATGTAGTGAAAGTCTTGTACCATGAAAGTACGTATTTGCAAACATCACAATTTAATAGGATAGAAGATCATTTTACATACACGTGTACAATGCAATCTTTCCACACAATAAGGGGCACTTGACTGCTATGTATAAGAAGTGCATTGGCAACTAAGCTGGACCACAATAAACATTAAATATCTTTAAAAGGAATTAAGCAATACGAATGAAATTTGGCATACATGTAAATATAGCGGTCAAATAACTGACCGTTAACCTTTTGAGGCACGTAATGCCTATCCATGTACAATTTGTAATTACTATCATGTTCCAAATTGTATAATCACTTATTACTCTGTTACTTCGTACATATTGTGTTCAATATACTCTTCACATAGGGAAATAAATAATTGAATTGAATTGCTTGGTCGCTAACGCACTAAAACAACCGTGTTGTGTTTCCATAGCAACAACTTTGCAACAGCATCTGCTTATTTCTTTTTGCCTTGGTTACCTTGGTGATAACATTACAGGTAACTGTCGCACTCATAATTGATAAAGAGGAAAACGAAAACATATTTTTCTATAAAATTAATATCAATTTTACAGTTTTTTGTTTCCTTTCTTTTATTCTGTTAACAATGGTACAGTTACCTATGTTTAGGTGTTGCTTGGTGGTTGCATGATCTTGTCGTATTGTGTTGGTCTTTAAATTGAGGTTTTCTAATAAGTAAAACAGTAAATTTGTGTTCTTGGTTTTGAGGATTTATAATTATTCAGATGGTCCATAAGCGAGGTCAAACTATGTATGTAAGATGTTATCGTATCAGTTATAAATTTTGTCTGGACACACAACATTCAAATTCAATTCAATTCAAATCATTACATTTTATTAAAATGTCATTCACACACAATACATGTTATAATACAGTTTTACAATATAAAAGTATAAACAAACATGCAATTGTATGTGACCAATCATCAGTGATTTGTAAGACACTAAAACATCAACATTTACAAAAATATTTCTATATTATACATCATGTATATCGCATGTATCAACATTGTGTCCAAATCAATTGAGGAAAATCTTTTCAGTCCCTGAACAAATTGCTATTAGTCGTCTGTTCCAATGGTTGATATAATTTATCATCATTAATTAATTATCCATTCATCATTATTTTGAAATACAACAATAACCTGTTTCATTACGCAAATTTCATTTATACAATAATCATCATTAACACCTTCGATCTGATGCCAATAGCCATTCCGATCACCTCGGTCTTACAATATATTTATCGAAGACGAACGGAAATGGCCGAGTTTTCCCGATTGGCCAATGGCCACAAGGCAATTTAAACGAAGAGTGAGTAGGGAAGTATGAAAGTATGCACCTATCGTTTCACTGCACACATGCGCCCATTATGCTATCCCCCATGTAGACTCCAATACTACACAGGCACCATCCAAACAAAAACTCTACAACCCTTTACCAATAGTATTCTATATACATCGTTTAATTATTTAAAATTCGGGTCAAAAAAGAAATTAGAGTGCAAGCATAATCTAGGGCTCCATTGCGTTAGACGCATACCCATTGTGTGTATCTAAACAGCACATTATTAGCATATTTCGTGGTATTTAGACATTTTATGATTGATGCCCTATAAACACGTCCCAAATAATGACAACTTTCTGCTGAAATATGGCATATGAGTAACGTAACTACGTTTTTATGAACATATTGTTTGAATAATTTGTATACTCACGTGCATAATGCTTATGTATTTCAAAATAAACTGTAAACTGTATGAGCGCCTCCGTCCGTATTTGAACCAAGTATCCAGATAATAATGCTAACCACTTGGCAACGGGGACATATAAATAACTTTTCAAAGACAAGCACGTAAAATAGGTAGTGGGACAAGCACAATATCTTGTATGCTCAAATACAAGATAGTACGAATCCATAGTAGTGCTAGGACCTCACCATGCATAAAAGTTTCCTGATTTCAGTACATTTTGTTCAGGGGTTTCAAACATGTGTAGGCAGGTCTACATCGCATAAACATGCCATGAAGTTTTCAAATGAAACAATATTCATGTACTTAAACAAAGATAAATTAATGGTGAAAACATTATCTGATACAGTGTGTCGTCAGTTATTTAGGTAAACACATGTAATATTTTATGTTGTTCTCTAATACATGGAACCTGTACAAAGTATTTCAGAAATACAGACCAATAAAACACATTTTAAATATCGTTTTTTTTCTAAACACACCCAACGCACAGCTAGTTACATTTATTAAATAATTATTTATTGCACAAAACAATAAAAAGAAATTCGGTGTTGTGTTGCTAGCATACAACAACTGAATACACAAGTAAATATTTCGACCAGTAGACACCTAATTGGCAATTAAGCGTCTTTCAATTACCCGTATACGCAATTCACACAACAAGAATCGGTAATGTCCGGTGTGTCACTTAACCGATCTATCGATCATCGATACACTAAGCAGTATCATCGTCCAATTTCATCGCGTACTATAAATTAATCGACCGTAAAAATCATAAAAATTAAGTTAAATCGTAAATTGGTTAAAGTGAAACTTAATTGACTGTATAATCGTACTTTATCGTGTGAGACAAAAGTTTTAAATTGATATCAACATAAGTATGACCAAGATTTTATCAAAATGAAAATACTATATAAGCAAAGAAACCTGAAGTTGTGGTCAGAATTCGATTGTTCGCATTTTGTTGTATACCTATAAATGTAATATACTTTCTTGGCAAACCGAAAACTTATTTTAAAAACTTGTCAAAAGGCTTCAATTTTGTTACATTGACTATCTATTGATTCTTGTTACATTGAGAATGGCGACATCAAACTATTTCAATGTTGGATACACAAGTACATACGGCGAAGGACAGTACAGTGGACCAGTACAACATAGGAGAACATCAAATCCTGGAAGATACCATCCATACATGGGACGTACTGCTCACACCGGAACTACGTATGATGACGTCACAAAGTCTACATTTCCATCTCAGCAAGAACCGATGTACCATCCGGGACAGTATGACAGATATTTTATATCACCCATACATTCCTACCCTAGTATGAGTGGATTATCTACAACCACTGCTGGTTCCCATTTTGCACAGAAGATAATGTATGAAGATATGTTAGGATTATACGCTAGAACCCGGGAACCAGTACATTCACAACTGGCTCCATTACAAACACTACAAGACGTCTGCGATCCTTCAGTGATGACAGGTACCAATCCCCATTGCACAACACAAACCATCGATAAAAGCCGAAGTCATCCGTTTTACTGGAGAAAACGTTCGGAACCAGCGGCTAGTATGACGAGAACCAGAGATAAATATAGAGTGGTCTATACAGAGAAACAGAGGATTGGACTTGAACAAGCGTATGATGACAACAAATTTATCTCATTGAAAAGAAAAACAGAATTATCAAAGGAACTAGATTTATCAGACAGACAGGTACATATTTTTTTTATATTTCTCTTTATTTTACTTTTGCATTCCTGAGCGTCTTGTAACAAATGTAGGTGTTCTTGGAGTAATGAGGCACCAAAAATATCCTTAACCATGCATGCTATTACAATTTCGACTTTTCAATATATTAGTTCATTTAAATACTTGAACATCATATCTAGATTTTTGTTAGTATTTTGAATTTTGTTGTGTAAAAAGTTATTTAACCAATCAAACTAATCCCGTCAAATGCAGTTTGTATCATATTGTTTGCTTTGAATTATGAAATTCGGTATAAGATAACTTAATAATGTTGTAACAATTCGTGTCTTCAGATCAAGATTTGGTTCCAAAACCGACGTGCCAAGGAAAGACGAGATTCCAGGAAAAGTAAAGACACCGATTCGTCAGAAGATGACAATTCTAATAAAGACGACAACGATATTACTACAAAAACATTCGTCAATCCTTCTAACAAGTTTCCAGCAAGTTGTCGCTTCAATGAGAACGCGCCTGCTACAGAAGAAACGGCATTCAGTACGGGACAGTGTCGCTTTGTAAAACATGGCGGCTCAACTAATATGACGTCATGCGGAACCATTCAGACAAGATCGACGTCAGACTGTCAGGATGTATTTCAATCCAGACATTCCTTATCACCAACAGAATGGAACATGACAATAAACAATACGTTACCAACATTAAACGTTTCACCGCTTGCTGTAAATATGGACTTCGGTTTGTTACAAAGAATGTAAAGTCAGAAACATGTAGATCTACTAGATATTCTTCTAGTATTAATGGTTTTACTTGACTGCGCATGTTCTCACCACAATTTATCTCTTGATATGCGTGCGTGAATGGTGATCAACTTCGGTGATTGTTAAAGTTTGTCGACTTGTTTGGCTGAGTTTTCTTTTACCGGATATGTGGTATCTTAAGTGTATTTCCATTTTCATAATGGGCATTGCATGTATTCTTACGTATGCGTATTGTTTCGCTAAATTGGCTTTGTGTAATGATCTATGCATGTTTGTCATTTTGGTATGACCCGTACTTAGCAGAGGTGATGTGTTGATTACTTTTCTTGGATTTTTAAGATTGTTACTTGTGTGTGATATCATGTAATAAAACGTGAAATTTGTTTACGTGTTCTATTGATATTATAATGATATTATTATCATTGTTTATGTCTGAAAACTTACATGTAAAGCCATTTGATTTCAACTGTGTGTAAGTTGATTATTTTTCATAGTTACCGATCGTCCCTAAAGAGAAGTAATAATTACTTTACGCACACTACTGTTGTAATCAAATGTGTATAAAAAACCCAAACACAATGCGCCAATATAGCTCTTAGTGTTGCAATAATATTTGAACAGGAATATTCTGATTAAAATGTCCGACTACATGTTTTAATCGGTCTGAATGGAACACCAAAGCATTAAGTACTAAATATCGCTGACTTAGAATAACAAGGTCGTAAGTACAAAATCAATATGTTGAGAAAACAAGAAAAATTGTCTGGAAACTACTCTTTACTTATGGAAAACCCAACTGTTTGGACTTCAGCTAAGTAAACATGACATGTTTTCGATTTTCATGAAAATAGGCTCACAAGACGCGATTTGAAATGCTGATTTCAAGTATGTATGAGTCTTCTATGGTCGTAATTAGTACTTACAACCTTCTCATTCTAAGCCAGAAATGATGCTTACACAATGTACAAGAAAAACACAAAAGTTTTGAAATTGCCTTGTCCTTGGTGAACGAAACAGTAACAGTTTTGTACAACTCAGTACTTGACAGGTTAAAGAATATACAGCAATTTAACTTCTTATTTACACATTTACAATGATATCCGGTAATGGGAGACTACTAGGACAAGGTACTCTCGTCGAATAATACTAAAGATATTTAGAATCTAGCTATATGTATTGTTGTAAGTATACTGATAAAGTATACAAAACATGACACAGTACTGCCGCGAAATCAGGTGATCTGTGCAGTTTTCTGTGCCCTTTCCAGTTTCCAACATTACGTTTTTATTTTTAGTAAAAGTGACCTTAACCACATTGACCCCAAATACAATCACATGTTAGGTCTTCATGCAAGCTTGTAGTATACAAAGTTTCATGAAGATGTGTCAATTTAAACTCAAGTTATTGAACAGAAACGCCCTGTTTGACGTCGTCTAATAATTAAGTCTGCTTGAATAGATTTAATTACATGTATTTTCTTTTTTGTATCAAGTTATTTTAATAGATCGATCATACACTGCAATTTAATTGTGATAAGTGGACTGTACACAACAACATAGAGTGAGTGTTTAACCAATTTATAAAACAACAAACCCCGCACACATGTACATGTACATGTATATGAACCTAAAACAGTTAATATGTTAAGCGAGTTTACACTAAATGCACAGACAAATCAGCAACCCGGAACTATGTCGTACATTTAAGGTCAATAAGGGTACATTTAGGGTCTTGGCAGATGGGAGATCCGTCATGGAAGCCCTGAGTCATGTTGAGTCCAGCACTTACCTCTCTTTCGACTTAGAAAACCACTTGATGCTATATTACTTGAAAAGCTATTGTTCCTTAGCAGTTCGCCAGCCTGTCAGTACGTTCAGTACTTTGATTTTCTTAAAGCGGGTAGCCTCTTCTTTTCATTGATATATGTCTGCCACCTGGTCATGGACTTTAATATGTTTCAATCTCGGACTGACTATTGTAACTTTACATTGAGTTAAAGAACACATTTATTTAGTGGTTTGTGGCAGGCTATAGTAACAAATATCAGATAAACTTCTGCACCAACAAGATGGTGTTTAACTGATTTTTCAGTAGTTCTTGGAATGATCTGTACGTGTTGGTTTAATCTTTTGTTGACATTATACTTCAATTCCCGTCTTGCCTTTTGTAGGTGGACGAAATTTACTAAATAGTGCAAGATTCAGAAATGGCGTATGTCAATTCTTAATAGTAAGTACTTTTTCTTTCTTAACAAAAGGAGCATTTTGTTTAATAGTTAGATTTTACAGCGATGTGCTGATTTGTTTTCAGTTCATTGTTAGTAATTTCTAGTTTGTTCTTGTTTCAAGTTCATTGTTTATTTTGAGTTATTATTTTGCCAGTTTACTGGTATTATTTTGTTATCGTTTCCAATTCATTGTTTATATTGCCAGTTTACTGGTTTGAATTCGTTGTCGTTTACAGTTCATTGTTTATTTTGCCAGTTCACTGGTTTGAATTCGTTCTCGTTTGCAGTTCATTGTTTATTTTGCCAGTTTACTGGTTTGAATTTGTTATCGTTTCCAGTTCATTGTTTATTTTGCCAGTTTACTGGTTTGAATTTGTTATCGTTTCCAGTTCATTATTTAGTTTGCCAGTTTATTGGTATTATTTTGTTATCGTTTCTTGTTTATTGTTTATTTCGCTAGTTTACTGGTTTGAATTCGTTATCGTTTACAGTTCATTGTTTACTTTGCCAGTTTACTGGTTTGAATTTGTTCAGTTCATTGTTTATGTTCAGTTTCTGTTTACTTCTTCTTCGTTTTCTCCATCTTACAGGTAGTTACCGACACTTAGATTGTCGCACCATCAAACTTACTTTGAGGTTAATTCTTATACATGTATCAAATATTTTCGCCTAACTCAAAAATAACTATTGCTTATCAAATTGATCTTGAAAACGTTGTAAATGTCTTGTTTGAATCTGCCGTGACTAGGTTTTTATTATATCTAAATGTTAAAATAAATCCAACAATGCTGGTTATACTATTAAAGAGAGTATTTACAATGGCGCATGTCTATTACTATGACGAGTCTTGTATACGGACAAAAAGCTAGGAAGTCATACTGAGTTGCTCAATGCTGATGCGTCCGAGTCACCAAAGCACAAGTGAACGAGTCGCTAAAAGGCAGAGTGTGATTTTGTATTGACTATTAGACTGAACTAGTTACAAAAAGGAATTCGTCTCTATTAGAATACGAATACCTAGCTTGACCTGGACCGAATCACTCAATGCTGAAGCGTCCGCATCAAACTCGTGGAAACGTTGTCCTATGGTCATATCGCACACCGAAGTAAGATCGAGTCGTTTCAAAGCAAAGAGTGAATACGTACGACCTAGACTGCATCAGTTGAACAATTTCAGGTACATAAGTAGAATGCGCCAAACTATTATTATTCAAGTTGCTTACTTCTAAACTTAAGTTGTCTCTATTTAAGGTAAACGAAGCTTTCAATAAAATAACTTAGTTATAAAATTCTTTACTTTGCGTTTTATTTCATGTAATTGTATTCTAACTTCAGGTGGATTCTACAGATTTACTGAGGCAACATTGATTCTCAACTTGAAACATACGAGGGTACATCTATACATAGGACTCATACCATTACATGCGTGAGGTTTCATGCTGAACTGTGTCCAAGTGAAGCTGCGACAATAGTTCCGTAAGCACACATTCTACGAAAAACGATTACTTTCAAAAGTGACCATTGATTAGTTTCATGTGTTGATGTGACATATCACAGTTTGTAATTTATCAGTAAAATAGTAGTCATGTGACACTACTACGTTGTTTGATAGGTTACGAATCACTGAATGCCTCCGCGGACCAAAATCGGATACACTCAAATAGTCCATATAGAAGCTTGTGATTGTGTTTAAATAGTAGTTTACCTTGACAAGGTAGAAATGAAACCATCTTATTGGGTTTACTGGCTTTGTATACTTGTATGTGATGTATTGAAACTGTTTTTATCTTACTTATTATGAGATTTTTGCCAAAATACCAAAGCGAAAGTAGGTTAGGGTAAAACCCGGATTTGGCCGGACTGCGCCACTGTGAAACTTTGTTCATCGCGTTTGACGGACAAATGTTTTCTTATATGACACGTGACCCCTGTTTTTTTATTTTCTTAAAGCGGGTAGCCTCTTCTTTTCATTGATATATGTCTGCCACCTGGCCATAGACTTTCATTTGTTTCAATCTCGGACTGACTATTGTAACTTTACATTGAGTTAAAGAACACATTTATTTAGTGGTTTGTGGCCTATAGTAACAAATATCAGACAAGCTTCTGTACCAACAAGATGGTGTTATTGTGGTGTTTGCTTTGTGGTGTATGCGATGTAAACTTATTTTTCAGTAGTTCTTGGAATGATCTTTACGTGTTGGTTTAATCTTTTGTTGATAGCATACTTCAATTCCCGTGTTGCCTTTTGTAGGTGGACGCAACTATGGTGCAATATACAGAAATGGCGTATGTCAATTTTTAATAGTAAGTACTTTTTCTTTCTTAACAAAAGGAGCACTTTGCTTTATATTTAGATTTTACAGCGATGTACTGTTTTGTTTTCAGTTCATTGTTAGTTATTACAAGTTTGTTCTTGTTTCAAGTTCGTTGTTTATTTTGAGTTATTATTTAGCCAGTTTACTGGTATTATTTTGTTTGTTATCGTTTCCAGTTCATTGTTTATATTGCCAGTTAACTGATTTTATTTTGATATCGTTTCCAGTTCATTGTTTATATTGCCAGTTCACTGGTTTGATTTTGTTATCGTTTCCAGTTTATTGTTTATATTGCCAGTTTACTGGTTTGAATACGTTGTCGTTTTCAGTTCATTGTTTATTTTGCCAGTTTACTGGTTTGAATTTGTTATCGTTTCCAGTTCATTGTTTAGTTTGCCAGTTTACTGGTATTATTTTGTTATCGTTTCTTGTTTATTGTTTATTTTGCCAGTTTACTGGTTTGAATTCGTTATCGTTTACAGTTCATTGTTTACTTTGCCAGTTTACTGGTTTGAATTTGTTCAGTTCATTGTTTATGTTCAGTTTATGTTTACTTCTTCTTCGTTTTCTCCATCTTACAGGTACATGTAGTTACCGACACTTAGATTGTCGCACCATCAAACTTACTTTGAGGTTAATTCTGATACATGTATCAAATATTTTCGCTTTATTCAAAAATAACTATTGCTTATCAAATTGATCTTGAAAACGTTGTAAATGTCATGTTTGAATCTGCACTAGGTTGTTATTATATTTAAATGTTAAAATAAATCCAGTAATGCTGGTTATACTATTGGGAAGATTGGGCAAATGCCTAACTACGTTGCCTCTATACATAAAGTCTTTATTATTATTATATACTTTTAAAGAGAGTAATTGCAATTGCGCATGTGTATTACTAATACACTATGACGAGTCGTGTATTCGGACAAAAAGCTAGGAAGTCATACTGAGTTGCTCAATGCCGATGCGTCCGAGTCACCAAAGCACAAGTGAACGAGTCGCTAAAAGGCAGAGTGTGATTTTGTATTGACTATTAGACTGAACTAGTTACAAAAAGGAATTCGTCGCTATTAGAATACCTAGCTTGACCTGGACCGAATCACTCAATGCTGAAGCGTCCGCATCAAACTCGTGGAAACGTTGTCCTATGGTCATATCGCACACCGAAGTAAGATCGAGTCGTTTCAAAGTAAAGAGTGAATACGTACGACCCAGACTGCATTAGTTGAACAATTTCAGGTACATAAGTAGAATGCGCCAAACTATTATTATTCAAGTTGCTTACTTCTAAACTTAAGTTGTCTCTATTTAAGGTAAACGAAGCTTTCAATAAAATAACTTAGTTATAAAATTCTTTACTTTGCGTTTTATTTCATGTAATTGTATTCTAACTTCAGGTGGATTCTACAGATTTACTGAGGCAACATTGATTCTCAACTTGAAACATACGAGGGTACATCTATACATAGGACTCATACCATTACATGCGTGAGGTTTCATGCTGAACTGTGTCCAAGTGAAGCTGCGACAATAGTTCCGTAAGCACACATTCTACGAAAAACGATTACTTTCAAAAGTCAACATTGAATAGTTTCATGTGTTGGTGTGACATAGCAGTTAGTAATTCATTAATAAAATAGTAGTCATGTGAAACTATTACGTAATTTGATACATCACATATAGGGTGATGCGTCTCGTGTAAAATGTGAAAGTGATGACAGTTACCGGAAAATTCACTAGCCTGCAAATAGAATACACATCGAAGAATCTGACGCTACAAAAACGGCGACCGGCTCACCAAACTTGGCATATTTCTAACCAGTACTAATTTACTTTTCCATGTATGGTTTGATATTTTGTCAAATTGTCATTGCAGGATATTATTTTTTTTTGGTTAGGTGTATAATCGAACTCGTTTGCAAACCTACTGCTCTAAGTCATGTCGGTAGGCCATGTGAACAAAGTCATCGAGACTATCGACCGTCAAAATTAAGGTATCAAGAGTGTATATCCTTTCTCCGTGTTGTGGTTCAATGATCTTTAGCTCAAGGAATATGAGCTGTTGTGGTTACACTATGTCCGTCGTGCTAGTGTCATATTAACTCACCTGTCTTAGCATTGAACCTAAAACCTTCTATTGCCATGTCCAACTTTCAGATGTTGGTTTGTTTGTTTTTGGTAGTTCCTGGTACACATATTAGTATGAAGACTGCAGAAGAATCTGGTACTTTTTCTTAGGAGGGGGTATTACTCTTGAGTATTTCACAAGAAGGGCCCAACTAGCTATTTCGCTCAAAAGGTCAATTCTGCTCTTTCTATGGAGTGTCCTGATTAGACTTTTTAGCCATGACAAACTCATGAAAATTAGATTACCAGAATTTATACTAAACTTTCAGGGAGGGGCTGGATCCACTGTGTCCTGATCCACCAACTGGACCCTAACAATATATCTGCCCAGTCCTAACATTAACACATCAGGTTTCAGCATTTTATTTGCAAAATACATAAAATAAGCATAAATTGGTGAAAAATGACAAAAAGTAAGATCTAAGGTGATTAAACAATAAGTTAATATCACAGATTTTATCACAGCAGTATAAATTACTGTCATTAAAACATCAAATATCTGCCCAACAATTAAGTTAGGCGGGTACCACATGGAATAAAATTATACCAACATAATTAATATATACAAATAAAATATGTAATACTAGCATATAGAATCAACTCTATATAATGCTGTGTTTTTTTCAACAGTTACAGGTCTGCACCACTAACTTATGACAACCAGTTATATAATATCATATATACAGATCTGATAAACGTATTGAATAAATCATAAATGTTGGTTTCACGGAAATATTTTCTGCATTAACAACAGCGTAGACTTTAAATATTTCAACAAGAGAAATACATTGGACTAAAAATTAAACATCAAAATGTATTATTTACCCCTCCCCCAAAATAACCCAACTAGCCATAGAAATACTGATATAATAGCCACACACTCCTTAAACAACAGATTTGGCCTCTAGTAGGCTAAGTCGACTATGGATGCATATAGAAAAAGAGTGATTTCAGTTTTTGTTCAGAAATGCGTCCTTTAAATTATAATACTCGTATCAAATATCACTGTATAAACATACAGTTAAGTTGTTTTATGCTTTTATATGATATGTCTATATAAATATCATCAGCTATATTCAAAATTTAACATAAAAGTTATGAAACAAATTATGAGCATCTATACAATACATAGCCTTGTCCATCAATGTATGTTTATATCTCCATAAAACATGGCCACGCCTTCATAATATATGGGCATGCCTCCAAAATACATGACCACGCCTCCATAAAACATGGTCCCGCCTCCATATTACATGGCCACGCCTTCATAATACATGGGCGTGCCTCCAAAATACATGGTCATACCTCCAAAATACATGACCATGCCTCCATAAAACATGGTCCCGCCTCCATAATACATGGCCAGGCCTCCATAACACATGGCCATGTCTCCAAAATATACAAGGCCACACCTCCAAGAAAACATGGCCACACCTCAAAAAACCATGGCAACCATTACAAAACATGTCCATTCTTCCAAAATAAACTCTTTACTATAAAATTCTATCACAGACTTACATAGATATGATCATCGCTGAATTAATATAATCAATAATCAAAAGCCAGCTTACATAACTTTAAACAATATAAAGTATATAAATACAAAACATAATAATACTGCATCAGACATAATTATATACAAAATTATAAAAAACACCATACATAACAAAATTTAATGTTTACACAGCACCAAAGAACAATTCAAGGTTATGCATGGAAACAGTCCTACACATGTCGTGGTAAGTGACCATGCAAAAATGTTTTTCCTGAATTGCAAATGTATATAAAAGTCATGTCAATATACATTTCGCAAATACTTAATGCTAAGAACGTTATGTTTTCCAGTGTAATCACCTTTTGTCTTATAGTAAAGATGTGCACACCTAGACATTGTGAGGTTGTATATCTTTTAACAGTAACTTTACCAGGGGATTTCGGTATGTACGACTATTACTTGTACAATCGATTGCTTTACCATCAATACACATGATTAAATTTGTCTGCTTTACATTATATCAAAAATTATTTGAAACAATGCCTCGGTTTTTAAAGCTTAAAATTTACAGATGTGGATATAGGTCGAAGTGTGCACATCTCTATTAGGTAAATAGTAAAAATGCATCATGTTTTGTGGCACAAACTTTGCATACAATCAACAGAAATGTTCACATCTTAATGATTCAAACCATCAAAACAGTAAACAAGACTTAGTACAAAATGCATATGCAAACTGTTGGGATAAGTGTATCATTTTGGATAAAATGTTCCCAAGTCAGTTGTTGGCAGTAAAATATATATGCAAGAACTGGTACAAAATGTTATGAACTGGAATTGATTTGTTAAAGCATGAAAACGCCTAAACATGTGCAAAGTAAAAAAAAGCAGACTTTACGCTACATAATATTAAGCATATTTTTTGCTATCATGGGATTTCCTGTCGCAAGTAAAAGTTGGTATATACAACTAAAGGAAGCTTTTCAGATAAACTATAGTGCACATCTCTCAATGATAAAATTGTAAATGTTTAAATGTTCAGGTAACAGAATAGACAAGATCAGGAGCCTCAAATAGAATGCTGAATTAGGGCCGCAATGACTACATTCGTAACACATTAAACACAAGACCTACTAGCCCTGATCTCCCAAAGTATCTCAAGCAGAAATCTCTTCTCTAATTGAGACTTCGTCTAAATCAGAGTCTGAATTTGTAACAAATCTTAACTTAGAATTACGAGAATACACAATAAGTAGCATTTGCTGTTTTGATGCTAATTTTGAGTCAGTCCTCCCTTGGAAATTATCCAAACCACACAATATTTGAGATGAGATTTATCTCAAAATTGAGATGTTTCGTGAGATTGGAGCCTGGTTGAGTCAGTTTCAAGGTTGGTACACAATTGTTTATTTCTTCTTTCCTTTCTTGCCTTTAGCTACAGATTGTTTCCTATCAGTTTTTGTGCTAGGTTTGGGTGAGGTCTCACTATCTGATGAGTCGTTACCATTCTCCAGCTTCTTGGCTTGTCTAGCTTTCTCCTGGTCTTCCCTTAGTTTCCTGTCCTTTCTAGAGTTGATGACCAGATCAGCACAGGGCTTCAGTGGAGCTGATTCAACAATTCCAGTCCCTAGAAATATACCATATGTTTAAATTTAGTAAATACATGTATTGACTTCTGGGAAAAAATATATTGAATTGACAAAAGGCAGACTCTGTTGGAGGGCCTTTGTTGTTGTCAAATGTGCCAGGAAAGGAAACATCGAACAGTTAAGGCAGCAAAACAGCCACACAGAACACAACCACACAGAGCAATGCCCACACAAATAAGGCAGTTAAGTGTATAGAGCTATATCGGACGATATTTTTTAAAAAAGTTTCAAAAACTGAAAAACAATTATGCTTTCATATCCATTAGATCCGTTTTCGCTTCAGTTTTAACAGAAACTCTCTCTGTGATCTATTGGACATGCGAACTGTCCATTTTCATACGAAAGTGTTCTAGAACACGCTATTAAAATATAAGAATTGGGTATTTTTCGACGATTGAAACAAAGTACACGGAACCCATCCAAAATTTTAATTTGCAATTAAGGTAGTCTAGTATCATACTAAAAACGATGCAAGTAATTATTTTGATATTGAAGGACTGTTAGAATATAATAATAATAATAATAAAGAATATACATGTAGCTATATACACTTCAATAGGCAGTAAGTAAATAAGTAAGTGACTTATTGACTTCAATAATCACCTTAAATGGCTATTCCTCATAATGTGCAATAATATTAGTATGTAATACAGTAATAGGACAATCACAATGGTACTGCATTGAAGATTATCAAACAACAAAGAGATATGGGTGTTGTGGCATATTTCAACAATTTTTAAATCATATAAGAAGAATTGGTCCAACCAAATACCTATCAATTTTTTAGCTTCAATTCCGTTGATTATTGGGTTCATCCATGTTGACTGTCGAGTGTTTTCTAGACCGGTTGCCGTGGGAACGTAAATATAGAATAAGAGATTAATGGCTTCATGCTTCTTCAGACCATTTCCTTTCTTCAATGATTGTCCTGAAATAGCAACATATGAGGTAAATTAACGTCTGTAGACCAACAAAAAACTTTCATGCACGACTCAAGGATAACATTGCCTTACATTGTTTAGAAGCATTATGTTAAAAGCTACAATAATCACAAAGAATATATGTATGGGTTGCTCTTAGTATCTTTGGAAGTATGAGCAGCTTAATGTTAAAACTTAACTCAATATATTTAAGTTTTTCCTTAAGAAGCTTTGTGAATACCAGGCAAGGACCATACAATTTACTGTAAACTCATTTTATTTCAATTGGACAAACTTTGTTTTTGTGAAAAAGTCCATTTCGTGGGGACTTAATTTCAAGGATACACAATCCACTAAGTCAGATACAATAGAATTATTAATATTTGTGGGGGATAAATTTCCCACACAATTTAATCACCCACGAATATAAATGATTTTACAGGACTCACCATGTGTGGTCACATCTAGACCTTCCTCTATCTCTGTAGCAGAAGGATAAAGATCACATTCCTTGAAGAATGAACTCAATTCAGATAGCTCTATCTCACCACTAAATGCTTTCTTATCAAACTGACTTTCATATCCTAAAATAGAAAACATTATTCAACTGCCAAATACCTTTGCATCATATCATTCCTTATACAGTTTTATTTTACACATATGTACTACTAGTATTCTTATCCCGAAAGAGAAAACATTATTCAACTACTCCATTAAAGAATTCACAGTCTGGCGCGTGGGGAGCGTGGCCTAGAGATAGGGCGCGCGCTTCGGGATCGAGAGGTCCCGGGTTCGATCCCCCTCTGGACCACTGCTAAATTTCTCTGAGCAAGACCCACATGCTCCACTCCACCATGGTGTAAACTGGTACCTGTGAGGGCAGTGTCTCTTCCTGGGCGCCGCAGATTGATGTTGGCTGCCACACCACAGGAGAGAAATAGTCTCCCCAGGGAGACACGAGTGTAGGTTTCCATATGAAGCCCAATGACCAGGGGAAGTTGAAATGTCAAAGAGTGCATGAGCAGCCTAACAGCTGAAAAGAGCCCTAGAAAATTGGTAACTTAACATTTTTTGTTTAACAGTCTCATGATATTCAGTTTAAGAGAAACAAGATGGCGGAGAGCAGTCCCACAAAACAATGGTTTGATGATTTCATATATTATTCCCATACAACAATGATTACTTACTTCTCCGCATGTCCATATAGTCGTGCATCTCAGGTAGTGTGAAAGGTGTGACTGGTTTCTCTACACCGTGCCATCGTTGTACACGTGTTAACATATTCTTATAATCCTTCACTATCTTCTCCCAGGTGCTTTTACAAAATGTCGCCTATAAACATACAATGATTGAAAGTGGATTTTGAGACAGAAATTATGACAATAACAAGACAATTCAAGTAGTATGTTTAACTTAACAACACATCTTACAAATAATCCCATGTTGAAAATGTTAATTAACAAAAATTATGGCCAAGTCAAGTAGCCCATTTATAATAGGTGGGAGAGGGTTGGGGGAACTGTTCCTCATCCCACCTTACAATAATGCCGGAATATACAATAACATGCATATTTTAACCAATTGCAAATGATTATAATCATTTAAAATCCAAGGGGGACAACTCATATAGCCTTAGTATGTAGGAATATGACATTGTATTTCTTTCTATTATCTGACTGATTTTCATGATCGATCTTCATATAGACATATACTATCTACATCACATACCTTTCTGCGTAACTTCTCAAACCTTCTCCGGACCAGGAACCCTCTAGCATGTTTCTGCATACAAACTGCTGCTTTATGCATGTCACGTTTTGATGGACCCGTTTCTTTAGGATGATAGATACTGAAACAAACAATAAGGGTATTACTCAGCAGTTAGGTCAATAAAAATGAAACTATGAACATTAGATTGCTTCTTGACTTCAACTAGAACAGTTTCTGACACATAAATACAATGTCTCTGGCAAGGGGCCATCACTCTGGTGGCAAGAATCATCTGACCTATAGTTCCTGACACTAATGCAAAACAAGGCTTGGAAGAATGTGTTCATGTGAAGATTCTTTGAAATTGAACCAGTGGTTAAGGAGATAAGTAGACACAATTAAACATTAAGTCGTCCTCTCAGCACAACATCATTAGGTCTTCTCTACTATTTGAGGGGACTCAATTCTGTCGCGACCCATCCGATTGCAGTAAAGCTATCAAATACTTACTCATATATTTCAACATGAGGACCTATTACTTCTATCTTTGACTTTGCTTTCTGTTGATTTGCCAACATTCTGTAGATGAAACAGAAAATAATTGTAAATTGTATCAACTATTTCCAACATCAACAGTGTAACTAGAAATGTTATCAACAATTAATTTAATGTTAGTTACCTGAATGTACAGGGTTTAGCATATTCAGTGCACTGTCAAAGGCACAATATCCAATTTTTTACTTAATTTAAAATGGGAAATGTTGGTTCAACAAAAAAAAAATATAAGAAAAGACAAATACTTCAAAATATAAATGATGTGTCTTGCATAGCAAAATGTGACAATACTGACAAAACCTTCAAACAATTGACAACTCTTGTGTATCATAATCTCGTTTTTCACACAACGTTCTTTCAACTCAGTACAACTTAAATAGACACCACAAACATAATATATATGCATTTACATTTTTATACGTAAAACGGTAAAAGAACACTCACTCTTTTGCCATAGTATCCACTTTTTCTTGCCTTTTTTCCAAGTGGCCTATCTGAATGGTTTTGAAATCTTTTGCCCATTGTAATAATTCTGGGTCTAATGGAGGCCTGTTGTAGATTTTGGCTTTTCTACCTTGATGTTTTTTCAATTCTCTGTAAAATATCAACACCATATTATCAATGCATTAATTTAAACATATTTTTATGGATATAATTATGTACTTTATAGTATTCACTCTCGACAAATCATTCCAGACGACATCCATCAATGAACAGAAGATTTGCTTCAGGCAAAATAATGATGTAGCCTGCTTTCCTGTGATTTCGTGAACATAAGACTTGTTTTTGGAGCATGTTCAATTATTTGCTAATTTAAAATATCGTTTTATGATGAAACTAATACCTGAACCCCTCCCTACATGTTAAATACAAAACATGAAGAAAAATCATCGTATTTTTCAAGTAGTCACCATCTTACAGAGTGGTCTCCAACTCTTCAATCAGAAGACAAGTTTCCTAAAGTTTCGTGAATTCTGATTGGCTGGCCAGTAAAAAGTATTCTGGCACTCTGCTATGATTGGTTGACAGCAGAATTCTGTTGGGGGTTCTACTAGCATGTGTGTTCACAAAATGGGGGCTGTGTGATGATTCTGACGCACATAAATGATGAAATTGTAGACATGAGGTCATCAGATTCTGCTTTTCAGTCAAGCTGAATTTCAGGGTATTTTACCAATTTTCCATTAAAATTTGTTTTAAAGAGACACATGCTCAAAATATTGATGGGAAATATTTTTTTTACTTCTTTGATCATTTGTCAATAGTTTTAAACCTGTGTGTTTGGCAGAAATATGTCAAATAGGGTTCACGAAACCATAGGAATTCACGAAATAATAGGAAAGAAGGATACTTAATTCAATCCTGTAGATGGTTAGAAGAGTTAAATGGCATCAACTATTTTGCCGGTACAAAAGCAGTATCAAAGCTCTACTGTAGAGTACATAATACAAATGCATGACATAAACCAAAACTACAAGTCATTTTTGACAGACAAACGATTGGTAAAATAAATTTTAACAGACAGGTTAATTACTTTTGAATATTTAATTTAAACATACTAAGCAAACAATACAAGGTTTATTGTTTGCACTTAGCATGTTACTTAACTGCAAATAAATGAAGGGCTGGCCATGCTTTTATGAATATGTTTTACAAAAATAGAGTCAAGGAGTTAATCAATATAACCTGCAATTCATGTTGTTAATTAAATAATCCCTTAATAAATAATTCAGCTCTATATTTAACCTATAAATGTACTATTACAATATTTATTTCTAAACTTTGATTATGCATTTTTAATCCATAAGCAAAGACACAAGTTTCACACTCACTGAGGTGGCCATTTTGAAACTTTCCCTAACAGTACATACTAATTCGTTTCATTTAGGTTGACTATGAAACTAGTTATTCCCACTTATATTAATCACTCTCGAAAAAAAAACATTCCTGATGTTGTGCCTTTGATGCAGAGTGTCTATCAAAGGGAAATACAAGTACCATTTTTATTTTGTCTTTCGTTTGACAGTGCCTGGGATCGAACCTGTGACCCCAGGGACTACAAGATTTTTCTTTGGTTTTGCTTTAAATGCTTATCATAGCATTTATTTGCCAGTCAAACTTTTGCTGAATTAAGGCAGGCATATATATGAGTGCCTCCACCAAGATTTGAACCCATGTCACCATATTAGATGGCAAGTGCACTAATCACTGAGCTAGGAAGGCACACTTCAGCACAAGGCCATTTAAAACATCTAATACTAGCTGTGATATGTGACTGATCTTACCGTTGAGTTTCCTGTAATGCCAATTGTTTATCCTCCATTTCTTTTCTGTTATCCCACAGTAATTGTCTGTAAGAATTACGACAAACAAACCCCCGGAATATACGTTGTATATCTACGGCAGCTTTAGCTTCACGATGTATGATTACCGCTTCATTAACCTGATCCTGTAAGAAAAAGTTACAAATGAAACATATTTCAAATATCCAGTTAAAGGTCTTCATTTATTTGGGTACAACATTTATTTACTTCTTTACCAATCTTCAGTTAAGGTATATAGGATGGTCAATCCGGCTAACTGTGGACTGAAAGCTAATCAGTACAAATATACCCTTTGACGACAAGGAACAAGCCACTTCTCCCTATGCAGAGAAACACCATCATTGTTGTCAAATTTTTATGGAAGAGTACTATACTGCATCCAGTAATCAATCCTGGATTGCCAGTTTATATCTATATATTTATAAATACAATGGTCAACTTTATTGGAGTATGTAAATACAAATCCCCAATCATCCAACACACCATTGCACAACAAAACATTCAGCAAGCAAAACCACATTCTAAGTTTTGTTTAATATATAGTGCCAAGTTTTTTTTTATTGTTTTTCAATTGCATTCAGCAACCAGGTTTGAAATATTACATGAAATATATTTTTCACATTTAAATTTTGTATTAATTGACTTAAATGATAAGCAAATAAAAATTAAGGAATTGATAGTAAAACGACAAACACAATAGGTACATACAGGATCTGGAATATGTGAGACTTGTGGTATAGGACGACCTATATAAGCTATAGATGGTGTGACTGGTACTCTGTTTCTAGATGGTTTAGATCTATCTGGTGTATCTTCAGGCGTCTGTGTGACTGTTGTATCATCATCATGTTCTAACTCTACGGGATGTTCCAGGTGGGGAGAAAGAGTCGTCGATTCTGTAACATCATTTGTTTCATTTAGGATATCATAGCAGTTCTTAAGTTAAGCATGCATGCTATTATAACAGTCAGACTCACATGATATAACTACATGTAGTTTCATTGGCATTATTAACAGACAGAAGTTCTTTCACAAGCAATTAACCATTTTGGCATTTTGACAACTTTTATAAATCACACCCCAACTAGGATCAAACCCAAGACTTCTTGCACTATCATCAGACTTAAGGAGGTAGATGTATACTGTAAAATAACCTTGTTTTAATGGGGGATTAAATTTCGAGGATTTCATGGTTCACTTTTAACCACAACCTCAAATCGCATCAAACACAATTTTTACCCTTGTATTTATTACCAGAAAATGCAAAATCTACGAAATTTTGTCCCATCGAAATTAAATGATTTTACAGTATCATATGATATGTAATGATGAGCAAATCACGTTTAAAATCTTACCTAATGATTTATAGGAGTGTTGACTTGGTGCAGTCTGTGCCCGGGATGGGTTACGTATACTGACTATAGATAATGATCCCATGATATCTTCAGCATCCAGTCTAGAACCAGGAGGGGCTGATCTACAGTTGTCCTTCCGCAATTCTACAACTAGAATAACAAATAGTTCTCTGTAGATTACTGATAGTACATACATGCTTTCACCATATTTTTGCAACAGTCATTGAATTATATTATTATTATTATTGAAAAAAAAAAATGAAAAAAATAAAATAAAAAAATTCAGGTCTGGTTACAATAATAAGCAATCATTCTCAAGCCTGAAAATCCTAGTTTCAAAGCCTGAAATTCCACTTTTCAATACAGACAAAGAAGGGAATTTCAGAATCTGAAACCTGAAATCAGACACAAGCTTGAGAAATATCAGGTTCCTCAATGCAGGGGTTCGGGTAAAAATATATTTACCAAAATCAGCAATAATTGGTTATCAGTTAAGGCTTAAATTTAGTTGCAATATTTTTGCGTCAACAATTTGTATCATTCAAGGTGTACATTATAGTGTTAATACTTGAAAACAGAACAAAATATAATGTACAAGACATATGGAAAACAACAAACATGTACAGAACCTTATAAAAACATATTTCCATTAAAATCTTCTTCTATCATGAAGAATAAACCAGAATAGAATATTCAGCAACTGAATTAGACTGCATAAATTAAATTTAAGTTCAAACATATAAATAAATAATACATCAAGTATTAAATGGACCACATGCACTTTCTCTTCTACTGACAATCACTCACAGTTAAAACACACTGGACACAAACACAAAGCAAGCTTCATTCTTCAGAATAGCATTCTTAAGTAACACCTTGTAACAATAGTTATTTGGATTCTGAGACTCAAAAGTTACCATGACATTGTGACAGATTACAGAAAAATAATGGACGATAATTATTATTGTTCACACTGAAGATGGAACATTTTTGGAACATGTTTGTGAAAAATTTAAATTGCAACAGACATTTCATTTAAAAGTAAAATATGCAGAAATGATTAAGATTTCTAACTGGGAAGACTTTGGTCTGGTTCCAAGAACCGAGAATTACTATGCAATTACGTGTCCCAACCCCCATGGATTTAAACATAAAAAATGTCTAATTCACCATGGGTCGCCTGCCGCCCCACAGGTAAAATATCGACTGGTGTATTATCATCAGCATAAAATGTTATTTGAGAGAATTTTAATAAGTTACTATTGTAAATTATATTCAAGTTATTATTATAAATTAAGCAACACAAACAAACAAACAATTCAGCAATACATAATTTCTAATCAAACTCAAAACGTAAACAAACATCCTGGCAAATAAACATATGACAAATTTAAAGCAGTGTTCTAGGTCTAGCAACAATCACTATTTACGGTAGTGTTTCAAGATGTATTCAGTCACATGATCAAGTAGTCCTGAATGTACATATAAATGTTAAAAATAAAGAACATATCACAATATTTCATGGCAGCTTGCAATTGGCCAAAGAAATTTTGAAGGAACCGCAATTTACAGTCTAGATTAAATGCCTTCCCTTTTTATTACAAATCAAAAGCAATTTCCAAAAATTAAAAATGTTCTAAAATTCTCGGCTTTCAATATCCCCGACAGGAGTCCTCTACAGTTTTTAAAACATAAATTACACAAGACTGTGTACAGTAAACACTACCCGTAATGCCTTGGCGAAAGACTTGTCCATAACAAATAGCCAAGTCATTCCGGGGCCATAATTCTGTTGTAATATTGGAAAGTGTCACATGGCATTGATAATGTGATGCCTTCATAATGGTAGGTAAACAAGAATGCCAACTTTGGAAGCAATGCATAATTTGATTGACTTCAAAAATATTTGAATTTCAACATTTTGCAAGCTACAGAGGAATAGACAGGACAATCATTATGTAACACTATGTAAGATGGTGGTAAGTATGATTAATGTTAAAACAATGTATTAAATGAACAGCACAGTTACATTACATTATACATAAGCACTGTAAAGATCTAAACCTCTAAAACATACTTAGCATGTTTTCTTCCTGACTGAATAAGTCCTCCGTTTTCAGCAAATCTTCAACTACTCATAATTAAAGTCATTTTGTTTACTACTCTATAGTATAGCTCTCAAATCTGGTTCTGGTTCTAAGTGAATATTTTCTAGCACCTTACTGATATTAAATACAGCTCTGTGACACAACACTGTTTGCTTGGGGATTATAAACCCTAGGAAGGTATTATCTGGTATCACAAACTTTCATTTTTTGGTAAAATGGAACAACAGAAAACAAATTGACCAATCACAAAAAAATAACATTTCCCTGTGACATTTACAAGAATAATCAAAAGATCATGCAAATGGTTTCATTACCACAAGCCATAATAATATCTTAGTAAAGCAACCCATGGTCCCGATCTTCAAAAGCAAGCCAATCACAGCAAAATCTCATCTCGAAAATAAAATATTGCCATGACGTTTGTGTCTCTCTGTTAATTTCAAAGGGAACCTGGACTTAAATTAGCCTGAATACCTATGAGGATTATTCTAAAATTTAATACCACAAACTTTTAAGAGCTAAACAGAGGACTAATGAGCTTTCTACTTGAGATGCTTTAGGAGATCGGGCCAGGTGCTCAGGGTTTTTTTTCATGGCTTGAAATGTGAAACTGGCTAGGACTAGAACATTCATGAGGTAATCAAACTTATTCACTATCTATCTAAACACACAACTTTGAGAAATATTGCATTGACTGGGAATAACAGATCTATAAAGAAAGTTCCATGTCAAAAGTGCAATCACTGTAACCATGGCAACACACACCCAGACCACACCTCTATCTTCACCACACCTTAGTGACCCTCAACAATACCCTCCTCAACACCCCACTCACAGAACTAGAACTCAAGATTAAACATGTCTGATCTAACATAGTGTACTTACAAGCACTGCCTCTATGTATAGTACCGCTGCCTAAATTAATCAGTAAAATTCTTCATGAAAAAGTTATGTAACAATCTAATATTTCAATACAAAAAACATGTTTGTAAATGAATTTAATATCAAAATACCAAGGTATGTAACTCATAAAACTTACATAAAATTAAACACAATGTATTGACTACATAATATTTTACAGTTATTTAGATTGTCAGACTTTTGAAAATTCTATATTTTTAGCTTACCAATAAAAAGTTCTTATTTAAGATATAACATCATTATTCATACTTTTTATTTTACATTTTTCACATGCATATAATTATCATAAAATGACATCCACTCAGTTGGCAATGCCAAATAAGGTGTAAAACCCTTTAATTCTCACAGATTACCAGACTGACCTAGAACCAGAAGCTGACAGTGTCTCAAGCACCAGGGAGACCGGACCTCGAGTGTTCAACAGTGCTAAATAACCAACACGAAGATGTAAACAAAACAAACAAACACCTAACACACAAACAATATACTACAATGATATCCAAATTAGATGTATGAATCTTGTATCTGTAACTGCTTCTACCGTTCATTTAGGTACTTTGGTGTGTTCTTGTCTGTTCTTTGATTGTTGGCAACCACATTGCTCCCTCAACAACCAAAGGCATGCTCCATTTGCTATTTATGTTGAATGCTGCCTTCTAGGCTTCACTAGCTGTCTGATTGTCATGATCTTGTTGTGTGTGTATGAATGCATGGGTGAATATTTATAATGGTGTTTATGTGATTATTTACAAGATCATTTGACGAGACAAATAACAAAGAACAGAATGATTTATTCCTCAAACAAACAAACATTTAAACAAGAACAACATGTGCATCACAATGTGCTCATGTAGGGTCCTTATCAACCCAAAGCATAATTTGTGAAACAGAGCATTCACCAACCAAATAAATGTAACTTCGAACAGTACTAAACTACAATTATAATGTATATACATAAATAGGTTAATTTTACTGGCAATTAAGTTCCCTATCACATGTCACTATAATAGCAAAGATATATCATTAAGTTTGACATTGGATTTCATTTTTCAGAATGGCAACAATAGAATGTAACAAAATCCCACTCTGTCGTTATCGAAACTAAATGAAGTTAAAATTTCATATTATGTTTAAAGCACAATTTTTTTAACAATAGAACAAATCTGTTAACTTCCAAGAAATATCCAATGCTTAGAATTATTTAAATACAATGTATCTTTTAGCCAAATCTTATGTTACTACTTTAAAATGGAGCTCATAGAAACAACCAATTAGAATGCTTGATTGATAAAGACTGGTCTAAGACTAGCTCCTGATATATTTACAGACGAAGTCTTCTCATTGGTCAACTTCAAAATGGAGCTGAGAAACAACCAACCAGACAGTTTGATTGATAAAGACTGGTCTGGCTCCTGATATATTTCCAGACAAAGTCTTCTCATTGGTCAATTTTAAAATGGAGCTGAGAGAAACAACCAATCAGAAGGCTTGATTGATAAAGACTGGTCTAGCTCCTGATTTATTTCCAGGCAAAGTCTTCTCATTGGTCAACTTCAAAATTGAGCTGAGAGAAACAACCAATCAGAAGACTTGATGTATTATGATAGACTGATCCAAAGATAATCATTAATTTTAAACTCTTAAGTTCAGTCTTTCTACCACCAGGAACATACCAGTTAACTAAACATAACAAAAATGAATGAAAACAATCATAGTTACAATATGACCATATACAGATGGAAACATTGTGTGTAGTATGTACATTACCTGTTCTAGACGGTCTCGGATTCTCTACATAAAACATACATCATCATTTTTTCAACTTGTCCATTCAAATATTAGAGATCAACAAAATAATGTAAGGAAAATGTTTCAGTCTATTTTAATATGTTCAACTCATATGTCACTGGGCCCATGATCTCAACTACGATTTGATAATAAAATGTCAAGTCAACACTTTGGCAGAGATATGGCCCTGTGGATGTGAACAATATATTCCATATTACAACTCTAACTATTTATTTCTATTTCAACAAATTGTAAAATATTAAGGACTTCACATTTTAGATCAATTACTACAAAAAAACTCTGGAAGTATACACTGCAATAACCAAATAATAATTTCACTATTTTATGAAAACAGCACTAAGTAAAAATATTTGAGGTAGGGAAGCAAGACGTTTTTATTCAATATGTTAAAGGTTGCAACAAAACACATGCAGCATACACATCTTAGAAACATCACTGACACTCGCATTTAAAAAGATACTAAGTATTACTTAGAAATTGTAATTATATGATGTTTATTTAAACAAAATCAAGCTACTTAAGTTGTCATGCTTAATACAATAGAAACATAGAACAAATACGATGGTGAGGAGTTGAGACCAGTCGTTTAAGACAAAGGTCCCTTAATATGCGTGCTCACTAGTACAAGTTGCTCCTTGTGATGTGCAAATGAAATGATGTTCACGTAAGACATGTAGTTTTTGTATGAGGACTGTCCCTAGGACTAGGTCAGCTAATATATAAGAAGCAAATTTATATCATTCAGTCTGGTTCAATGGAATATGGGTCGGGACAATCACACTGCAAATTCACAGCTAGAGTGTAATAAATTGACATAGTAAAAGTTGACATAGTAACTTATAGGATGATTCCCTTAAAAACAAGGAGTTATTAATTGAATTCCAGTTTACTTGTCCAAGACTTTGATGTACATATAAGTGATTCTAAACAATACCATGCAAATATATGACCGTGATCAGCTTATATATATATACACCAAATAAAAAACCATATATACAGTATACTGAATAACTTATTTGTGAATTCAAAACAAGAATTATTTATATACAATGTGAAAAAAAGCCAGGCTGACGAAATTAGAACATTGGGGGTGAGTAGCACAAGATATAAAAGATTATAATTAAATATTCCATATATGAAATATACAATAAAATGTTCATTAATGATCTCTTCACATCAAATATTGTGATGTATACAACAACATAACAATGTTACAAGTCTGTTTAAGGAACAACAAATCAAGCGAAAGTGTCATAAAATGTTCACTCAGATAGCATAACCGTTATATCCTTAATCGGCTGTTGGCTGCAAAAATTTAGAATCAAAACACATAATATAATAGTAGGTTTATCAACATAGAACTGTTAAAGTTAACTATTCACTGAGAAATAAAAACAGGTTGTTATTAATCATTTGCAATTGAAGGATTGGAAGGTTATTCTTCAAATTCAAATTGGTTGTAGATTTTTTTTCAAAAAATAACAAAAGAAAATAATATTTGTCAATCAGGGTTCATACAGGCAAGGTGTGTGGAAAAAATCTAGGATTTTCAAATATCAAAATATAATATCTTATTAATAGTAACAAAATACTTATTACAAGAACTATCAATGCATGTTTTCAGCACAAGCACTGTTTTTTAAATGTTTTAATGAAAGCTCTATTAGCGATGGGCCATACTTTTGAAATTTTGAAACACTTCAATGCCATTTTCTAATGCTTTTGCTTTCAGGGACTTTTCCAGACACACATGTTCAAATACTTTTCGAGCCTGAATGAACCCTGTCAATAAAACTAATAATCAATTTAATAAATTTGACTATAAGAATCAAAAGGACAATTATCTTGTTCAAAATTTCAATGTATAAAAAAGACCTCATCACAAAAGAGTTTGGAAAAAGGAGAAAGAATAGTTACATGGATATTGTGAAGAATACCTAACTCTGGAGTGGATCAGGTAAAGGAAATATACCATTTACTCCCTAATAAATATACCCCTTTTTTAACTGAATTCTTTTGACATGAATGGCCTAAAAAAATACACCATAGAAGCACTTTGAATTAGTAGTCACAAGAAAAACCGACTTAATTACAGTCTTGGTGCTTCATACAGCTAGAATAACATTAACAGATTTGTTCTCATCTCGAGATCTTGTTTGGTAAAGTCAAAGAACAGAACAGAACAGAACAGAACAGAACAGAAAATATCTATATCATAACATAAGAATTCAGGTATATGTGTAGGGAGCAAATGGTATTTTTTCGTTTTTTTTTTGAAAATAAAGAAAATTAGATGCCTTACCTTGCTCCATGAAATGCCTAGGACTTTTTACTTTGCGTGCATGGTGCTCTAACTCGGAACTGTACTGCTGGCCCTGACGTGGTGTAGTCAATCTATTGTGCATGTGATTGGTACTAGGTATGGATGGTGGGGTGCGTACAGGTGGTGCCTTCTTATAGACCTCGTTCTGTCGGCGTGCCATCCGTAGTACCTGCCCTGCAGGACTCTGTACACCACCTGGCATACGACCAGCAGATCTGCCAACTTTAGTACTCATAGTGTCCGGCAAACAATGAAAACAATAATTTTCTGGTTTAACAATAGATTTTGCCAACTGTTCGTGTTCAGCTTGAGCCTCTATATCATGTTTATGGTGTGAATAATGATGTTGATGACGTGTATGTTTCTGTCTAGAGGATCCTACCTCCTGTCCGACATCATGGTGATCTATCAGGGAACGGTCAGTTAGTGTATGGTCAGTCACAGTGCGGTCAGTCTGAGGATCAAAATGCCATGTTTCTGATTCAGTCAAGGCTTGGAGAGCTCTCTCTGGTAGCAAATGCCGAGGTTGACGAGGCGAAGGTACTTTAGTAACTTCAATAAAAATATCACCAGTATTTTCTTCAACCTCTGGTTCAACAGTTGCCTCACCAACTTTTGATTTATCGTCCAATTCACCCTTAGATTCTTTGTCAACACTTTCCTTGACAGTTTGATGAACCTGAGTCTCTGCACGCTCTACTACAGTAGGTGCTTCTACACTCTTAACCACTCCTGGTTCTACTTCACTGTTTGTCACTTCCTGTGTTCCTTTACTCCCTACTACAGTCGGTGCTACGTCCACAGAATGAGCCTGTTCCTCGTCAAGTTTCACCAGATTCCGGGTACTTCCAGGAGTTACATCAGCTGGTAGTGGTCTGTCAGTGGAACTTAAACCATTGGCTTCATATTGACCCTCCTGTAAGAAGATAAAAGGTAAATTAGAACAACCTTATACACTGTACTAATACCTCGGTTATCTGAGTATCCGATATAGGCATTCAATTCTTTGGAAAAAAGAGCTGGCCTGGCCAGAGTTAATGATGTTCAACAGATGCTGACCAGACATTGCCCGTTAGTCACTGACAAATCTCTTTGTAGCAAAGCCATGTCTAGATTGTGTTGGACAATGCCATGAAGATATGCCGATTAGCCAAAATAAAAGTCTGCCGTTTGAATTATGACCTAATGAATTTTCCCTCATATTGACAGTTATCAGTAAAACATCACTAAGTACTTTGAAAAGAATTACGTTAACTGGGTGGTTTTTGACACAAAATGTGTATTTCCCAAACAGTAAAATAATTTATGCCAAAATCATCAGACCCTACAATCCTGGCAATATTCACATTTACTAGGCTTGGTACCAAATATTCATATGAAATTTCATTGAAATACGACCACTGGGTATGAAGAACTAGCATTGTGACATCAATCCAGCACAAACGCAATGTATTATTTGGGAAACATTATTCCACTTAACATTAGTAACTTAAATATTGGATAAGTGTTAAAATTTACCGGTAGATCTAATGGTGGTATATCAGTGTCTTGTTCTTCTTCCGTATCCTCTCTCTCTGCAGCCTCCTCTGGTATACTGTATAAATATATCATAGACTTATTTACAGCTGACAAGGCATATATTCTCTCAATACCACCTCAATAATAATACAACCTCAAAATTAAGGCCCCAGTTTTCAGGTTCTTTGTAGTTATAATGCACTTTATCTAATTGGGATATGAAGACCTATTCAACAATGAGACACGTTTTCAAAGGTTCCAAGGGTTGTATTGATAACATAATTGGTTTAACAATTATTAATCTAGCACCAGAGAAAACAAAAAAAAGAGCATGTTTCTTAATTTTGAGTAAACTATGAAATAATTCTAGGGATTCTCAGTAAAGTATATAATACTTACAGGTTAACTTCAGGTTTCTTCACACTCTGTCTGCTCACTCTACCATCTGAAAATATAGAAATATTGGATTTTATATAATACATAATACATTATCTCAATTATAAAATAGTTGGCATGACAAGACTAAATTCTTGCAGACATTTATATATAATCCACTCAAGACTAGCTTGCAATATATTCATGCATAATGGTCAATGATCAGGTTAATATTTTGTTTGTAAAATACCATAATTTTCATATACTGTAAAATCATTTAATTTCTATAGGACAAAATTTTGTGGTTTAGGTGACAATGACGATTTCGTAGGATCATACTTTCAAGGATAACTTTTCCACTTAGTAATACAGTAGAAACTCCCCAATCCGGAACCTCTCTAATCCGGAATCCCCCTCAATCCGAATTTTTTTCACGGTCCCGATTCGTTCCTTCTAAAAGGTATGTGAAAAAACCTCCCCAATCCGGAACCTCCGTACTCCGTAAACCGGACTATTTTTACGGTCCAGAATGCAAATATACAGTGTTATTTAAACTCCCCAATCCGGAATTTAACGCTTGATCCGGAATTATTGTGATTTAATACAAAATATGTCAACGGTTTATTTGATCGGCAAATGTTCCGTTACTCATGAAATTGCTTTTAGCATCAACCCGAGTGTTTCCGTATAGTAGGGCACGGGGTAATTTGTTGATAATTCATTATTTTGTAAATAACTCACCATGGAGAAAAAATTTATTTGTTAAAAACAATTACATTCGTATTGTCGATTCAAAGATGTCTGTCAAAACCGCCAAAATGTTCCATTACTAAATAGCTAGTTGCAGCAAGTATAACCACTACGCTATAGGACCATTAGAGTTGTAATCATATAAGTGTATTTGTGATGGTAACATTTAATCCTGAGAAACCTGTAATAATCGACCGGGGTGAATGTTTGTTTACGCGGTTGTGACAGAGATCTTTGAATCAACTATACATTAAAATGTATTGTGGCTCACATAGACAAAGATTTGATTCGTAATTACCCTTACTATTGACAGGTTTTTTTTATCGACGTATAGTCGAAATGAGGTTAAATCAAACGGTTTTGCACTTGGTTTTAGACACGAAGGACCGTACACAGGTTGATTTTAAACACGACCTTATACGAAGAGCAGAAATGGAGATCGTTATCACACCTTTTAATCTGTTAATTGCCTGACAGGGGGATTAACTGCCTGTTTGCAGTGTAGCCAGAGGCAATTACCAGTAGTTAGTCTACAGGTCTTTCCGGTATACAGATCTTTACACCAAAATAAAAAAATTGGTTTGAAAAAAAAAATTCTAAGCTTTGAAATTATTTTTTCGCCAATCTAAAAAACTTCCGCCAAGAGCAGAAATGTTGAAAATGTTTTATTAACAGCAGCGGAAACCCTAATGTAAAATGGACTTAAGAATACAGACATACTGTACCAACAATAGTGTACACCAGACGATATAAATTTTCCCTATAAACACTACATAGGTAAAACCTCTCCAATCCGAAATCCTTTCTAATCCGAACTTTTTGGCCGGTCCGAAGGGAGTTCGGATTAGAGAGTTTTTACTGTATACTATTTAAATCATTAATATTTGTTGAGATTTAATTTCGTGGTTGAAATCATCAACAAAATTAAATCCCCCAGAAATATAAGTAATTATACAATATATGAACACGACTGTATATTACATTAATATTGAAGGCGGGGTCATGGTATACTCATAAATAAGTAGATGCATATTGTATTCAAGTGGGTCTGATATACAGATGGATTACTGGTGTATTGCTTGGCTAACATAGTGTACAATACAAACCATTATCAAATCCTTCATTTCACTATTTACCCAAGGATTATCTCTAGAGTCAGGATTTAGACGAGTCATAGCTCCATACATAGACAGCCGCATTTAACTACAGCTAACAAGTCAACAGATCATGTGCTCGCTAAAATGCCCCAACGAGACAGAATATTTTTCTAAGCAAGGTTCTCACAAATATTCTAAGACAAAATTCCCTGACTTTTCCCTGACCAGACATCAGTTTCCCCTGACTTTATCAATCAGGCCTTTTTGTTAGAGCAAAAAAGCGCAAAGATAACCGTGAATAGCAGGTTATATTTGCTCTATATCAAACCAAAAAGTTTCAGGTATTAGGTTTCGGTCGAATGATTGGCATAAAGTAATCATAATTTAAAATTATCCTGAGCAAGCAAGGTTTTTTTCAATTACTGGTATTTACTTTATAGGAAATGACACTTATCAAGAATTTAAATGAACAATTCCCTGACTTTTGCTCAATTTCCAAATTTCCCTGACTAATTTAAAAATTCCCTGACTTTTCCCTGACCTTGAAAAAATTTGGTTTTCCCTGACAGTGGGAACCCTTCTAAGGATCTTACTCTACTTAAACAACCTGAAAACTCTGAACACGTCAAAAGACATTCCCAGCTTCTACCTCTTTCTACCTTAAAGTTTAATCATCACTAAAACAAGACTGCGTTCAGTAGATGCTTATGGCCCAGTGAAAGTCAAGGTCCATATTTAAGTTTCAAAGGACAAGTGGACGAACCAAAACTAGCTTAGAAAGTCAATCAGGGGCTGTAATTCTGTTAAAATGCTGGGTAGTGTTACATGGCTTTGACTACTAGAGTAATGTTTTTATGATGGTAAACATGTTTGAAAGCAATGTCTTCATGGATGTCCAAGGTATTAGAATTTTATTTTGCGATCAGTGTAGCTAAATTTTCTCAAATTTATTTACCCAGGCAGTTTAATTATTTGCAAAAAATCACTTGTACGTTTTCTTATATTTTAATGATAGGTTCAAGCGTTTGGACAGATGGACAGGTCTGTCACAATAACTATATGCTCTAAATACTTAATAACAACCAGGACAGCCCATACAACAATAATCACTGATAGCCAAAGAGAACAAGACTGCATTCAATAAATGCTTCATTTATAATTCCTGGTGGAAGCCTTGTCCATTATAATAATTATAAACTAAGTAAAGTCAATCAGGGGCCATAATTCTGTTGAAATGTAATACATACTGCTACAGTCATGGCATTGATATTATACAGCACAAGTATGTCAGGTACGCAATTTAGTTTAAAAGCAATGAAACTACGAAGTTGCTTTGCAGTATATTAAAGACTGCCCTTAATCTAAACAAGGAGTCAATTTTGAAATTATTTTAAACACTTTTTGGAAAACAATAATTAATATAAAGACTTAATAATATTTGGCACTAAAAGAGTCTATTGATAATTTACAGGATTTTTACAAATAAGGTGAGAAAAAACTTACATTTTAGCACTGATCATCCAAAAATCCCAAACATTATGAACATACAGTTTGTCTCCAAATATTTTCTGTTTTACCGGAGAAATATGGCATACATATATCAATGTATACTAAAAACCATTAAATCATAACTGTACACAAAACACTACCAATATATTCCACTTGTAAGATATCAGGATACTTGAAGATAAAGTACCATGTACTGTACAAGGGCCCAAGTATGGTAATTTCCAGCCCTGACATAAATTGAGGTTAATACAGTTTGCCTCTTCATTGTGTATATGTTTATATCGTAAATATAGCCACCACTTCAAGATCATATTGTGTTTGTTGAGGATATCTTGTTTTAATATACCAGGTCCGTATGAGGAAGTTTGACACCTTAATTCTAACATGAACTGGATTTGTGACAAATGTTGACCGCACCTTTGAGGTACATATTTGATATGTGGAAGTTTAAAATAATGAACCTATCTCTCATAGCTCACAAAGTGCATGTGCACATAGCTACCAAAACTGCATTCAGTAAACGCTTATTTACCTATTACTAGCCAAGTCAATCAACCTGAATGTTTTGTCACAAATGGACGGACAAGCAGACTGACAGTTGCATCACTAGATGGGGCATAAAAATGTCCAAAATAACAAAAGAAAATAAAATTATATTCAAAGACAAAAATCTGTGACTTTTCCTTGACTTTACTCTTGCCACACAGCAATTTTTCTTGACTTTTTTAAGAACATCAAATATAGTAAGCAATCATATGCTTCAACAATAGATGATGGTAACTTAAACCATGAAGTCCTTACGGAAGTTAAATCACACTCGGGTCAATTCTGTGAAACTATTCAGTATAATCTTGTTACAGATAAATGTCAACAAAAACATCCAATGAGAGAGCAGCAATTTCTTACTGTAATTTCCCCACCCCAAAAATCAAGGGTTCAACATATTATCTAAAGCCCACTTAATACAAAAGTACTTCAATATGAATAGTACTAAATCCTACATTCAATTGACAAAGATATATAGCCTGAGTTTGTGGATTTACAGTGCCAACCAAAAATAAGTATACAGTGGTTATTTCTACATTTACTTGCCTGTATAACACTATTTGCAGGATGGATAGGCAATACTATTTTTGAAGACAAGGAATATTTTTTGTTTTTTACGTGTTAAGACAATACATTGATTGCTACCCTAGATGTAAAAAGAAAATTTCTTCGCCTGACTTTTAAAGTAACTTGACCATAAAAAGACCCTTTGAACCCATGGTTATTTTAATATTGGACATTGTCATCCCTAGTTCTATGTCATCTTTTACTCATTTAGTAACTGTAGTTTCAGAAATTACTATACATTTGCCCATCTGATAAACAGATATTGAATAATTGAACCAAATATAATTCTGCATCTGTCAAAAAGTGTATGTACTTATTAAAGGTGGGCACTGTATAGACAAACAGGTACTGTACTTGTTTCTGAACTGTGATGATATGGCAGTAAGTTGTAAAGTCACCGTCTTTTCTTTCTTAAGAAACAGTTAATTTTTTAAATTTCTATATGGCTCTTAACTCCTGAGTGTTCAACATTTTTTCAGTCAATGTATATTGTCCGGGAATTAATTAACAAACAGCAAGTTGAATTAAACCAATGCTCTTCCGCAAGCAGAGTGATAGAGTGTTAGGCCTAATTTGTATCATGACCCTTACCACACCATTGACATGTTAGAGGAAACATGAAAAAAATATTTTAAACAGTGATTTCAAACAAACCATTTATCATTACCTGACAATTACAAATTAGGCTACAAATCACTAGGTTACAAATCACTGGGTAAAATAAGACACTTGAATTTAACAGAGTCAACTCGGTAGATAGCTTAAATGTCCACTCTACTGCAAGATTACAATTCACCAATTGTCCGACAGATTTTTAGGATTTTTATATTGTTATTCTTTGTGACAGCATAATCCTAAAACTTTATCTCAAACAGGCTATAAGATTGTTGTGTGTTGGTTTATTTACTTTTATTCAGTCACAGGCCATTCTTTTTCCTTGCAATATTGACTAATTAATGACCTCCATTTGCCAGTGATCAAATACTATTTTGATAATTATTATAAGCAGAAGATGAATTAAACACCACTGGCATATGCATTTCAACCAAATAATTAAGACATTGAAATTTTTATAACTCTTTACTTCAAATTTGCATTTTTTTAATACATAAAAAACCCTCGACAATCATCAATATTGCATTATTTGATATCCTAGCAGTAAAAATATGTCTATGACAGCCTAATTATCAACAAATGTTTGAACTTATTCAAACCTACAGAAATGTATTTTTTGCAGATAAAAAATTGATTCTTCATATCACTTATCTAACACAGGCATAAGAAATAAAATAATACGAAATGATTGTAGCTATCATTAAATAAAAGAAAACAGACATAGTTAAGTGCTTTTTTTGCACATACTTAAACTGCTAATGCAAATAAATTTGAGAAAATTTAGCAACACTGATCGCCAAATTGGGAAAGATTAAATATTATTGAGAATATTATAATTTTTAATTGTTTATATCTTGCTCAATTTGCTAAAAAATTATACTCAAATTCTTGTCATATGACAACAACATAGTAGGTTGAACAAAAAACAAATTCTACAGAAAAATAATTATTTTAAGGCAGTGTTAAAAATTACTCCAGTTTTCCTTCAAACATACATCAAATCATAGGCTAAAGTATACATTAGTTTTGGAAAATTGATTAATTTAGTTTTTAGGAAAACACTGATTAGTGATATTTTCAATTTGCTAAAGATCTTAAACAGCCACAGACAAAAATCAATGAGCCGCTGGAGAAATATTTCTTGGAGGTATAAAAAATTTAAGTACTTGTAAAAAAATACTAATAATAATTAAACGCTATGACACAATATTTAAGTTTCGTACCTTGTTAATGATGGAATCAATCCCTTTAAATCAAACTGAATGAGTATCCAAATAATTTCATCCACAGAAAAGTTAAAGTTAAATCACATAAGAAAGGCCTTTAAATCAGAACAATTGGCGAGGGTTAGATTGAAATACTGACCAATATAGCATTTAATCCTTATATATGTAGTTAATCACTGTACTTAATCCAGTATTGTAAGAATGACCCGAGACAATCAATGTAAGTCGATTATAATAGCAAGTACTAGTTAGATAGAGTCCCGAGATAATCCTAATTGTATTTGTAGCATTGAATACTGTAACCAGACAGTCAATGTTTACTGTGAGGTGGGTGGGGGTGATCAACATTAGCCTACAATATGTAAAACTGACAAATGAGGTATAAATATGGTACAAAATGAACAAATACAGTGACTATGCTAATATAATGTCAATCTTTCAAAAGTCCAAATATTCTCCTTCTTAACCTTAAATTTAGAGATAGGTTTGATGAAAATGTGTCATTTCAGAAACAGTCTCTGGAATTGTTTAATTTGAAATTCTTTGAGAAAATGACATTGACAAAAACTTAACCAACACACATGTCCCAGCCCTTGCAATAGATCCAGTGTCATGACAACAGCTTCGAAAAGTTAAGCTAAAAACTCACAATTTAAATCCTTACATATCACACAACATTGAAATCCAACACTTTATATAGCAGTCAACAATCCTTAGTAACTAATGTCCGTTCAAAGTTAAAGGAGAATGGTTATAAACATAAGCTTGTCCGTCAGGTAATCTATTTTTATATAGGTTTAACTGGGTGTAACTGAGTTAACAGTAGTCCGTTCTATTCTTCCGAATGGGATACAGTTCCCTTATTAGTATTACTTATTGAATCAACACTAGGTACAGAATAACATTGAATACTTGATATTAACTCCACATTAAAACAAATAAATATACATATCATAACGCAATCCATACATTGCTATACCACACACAGCCAGGTAATACCATCATATAAACGCAGATGGACCAGTACCCACAAACCCACCTTTCCTAATCAATACAAATGTTTGTACGTTCATATAAATATGACAAATATGACAAATTACAACACATTGGAAATAATTCATCCAAATTTTTATGGCCGAAGTAAACAGAATTTCCCTGTTTAATTAACGTTAGGACCAGTGTTATAGATTTTCTAGTATTTAAACAGTTGACAGTAGATATATTGGAAGCAGATCAAACGTCTATACATTCCATTGATTATCTGTCCACACCAGTCTGTCTATATTATCTAAGACTGAAGAATAAGAAGTAAGCCAGTCTGATATTTGTCTGTAGGCTAACAACTGTCTTTTAACTGTTTTGTTAATTGGATTGGGATATTACATCACACATTTTCTCAAGGTCATTTAATCAAGGTTACCAAAGTGAGAAATGTCCAGTTAGAAGCCTGAATTCAACCAAATTGAATGCCTTTCCATTAACAAATTGAACTTAGTTTCCTCATAAGTTCTTGGTCCTGAATGGACTTCAAATATGAAGCTATTGCCTCAGGAAAGGTAGCTTGAAATCATTGAACTACAGCCATCGCACAACAGAGAAACCCTAATGACCTTATTTAACTAACTCAAATAAACATGTTCTGCAGCCTTTAGTAGAATGTTAAGTTGTTGAAAATCAAAGAATTTTTTAATTCCTTCAAGGCATATTGCTTTCAAACTTCTTTACCATCATAAGCACATTACATTATCAAAGCCAGAGTATTATGGCTCCTGATTGACTTAGCTAGTCTTTGGGCAAGATTTCCACTTGGGCATAAGCGTTCTTAAGCTTGTTCAACAATATTTTAGTCATATATGGTGGTCAATTGACATAGCCAGGTAATGTGACAATTTGGTGCTCTTACCACTGTGCAACATAGTAGTCTATACTAATTCATTTAAGGTCGATTGTGAGACAAGTTTTTCAAACTTATATGAATCACTCTTGACACCTCATATAACTGATGTTATTCATTGCCACAAGGGCCTGACAGAAGACAAGCCAGTTTCTCTTATATGCTGGGCATCTAGCAAGGGAATTTCTGGTACCATTTTTATTTCATCTTTGGTATGACACGGCATTGGATTAAGCCCGGTGTAGCAGTCAGTTTTTTCCCCCATCTAATTTTTCCCCCGGGGAAAAAATAACTAGTCAGTTTCTTCCCCGGGGAAAAAACTGACCAGTCAATTCCCCCCCCTATGAAATTGTTCATTTAAAGTTGACTTTTCAGTTTTTCCCTGGGGAAAAAGAGGACTAGTCAGTTTCTTCCCCCCTCTGTTCAGAAATTTACAAGTATGGTGGGAGGAAGAAAGGACTAGTCAGTTTCTTCCCCCCCCTCTGTTCAGACATTTGCAAGTATGATGGGGGAAAGAGAGGACTAGTCAGTTTCTTCCCCCCCCCTCTGTTCAGACATTTGCAAGTATGATGGGGGAAAAAGAGAACTAGTCAGTTTCTTCCCCCCGCTGTTCAGACATTTACAAGTATGATCGGGAAAGAAAGGACTAGTCAGTTTCTTACCCCTCTGTTCAGACATTTACAAGTATGATGGGGGAAAAAGAGGACTAGTCAGTTTCTTCCCCCCTTTGTTCAGACATTTACAAGTATGATGGGGGAAAAAGAGGACTAGTCAGTTTCTTCCCCCCTCTGTTCAGACATTTACAAGTATGATGGGGGAAAAAGAGGACTAGTCAGTTTCTTCCCCCCCCCTCTGTTCAGACATTTACAAGTATGGTGGGAGGAAGAAAGGACTAGTCAGTTTCTCCCTCCCCCCTGTTCAGACATTTGCAAGTATGATGGGGGAAAGAGAGGACTAGTCAGTTTCTTCCCCCCCCCCTCTGTTCAGACATTTGCAAGTATGATGGGGGAAAAAGAGAACTAGTCAGTTTCTTCCCCCCGCTGTTCAGACATTTACATGTATGATCGGGAAAGAAAGGACTAGTCAGTTTCTTCCCCCCTCTGTTCAGACATTTACAAGTATGATGGGGGAAAAAGAGGACTAGTCAGTTTCTTCCCCCCTTTGTTCAGACATTTACAAGTATGATGGGGGAAAAAGAGGACTAGTCAGTTTCTTCCCCCCTCTGTTCAGACATTTACAAGTATGATGGGGGAACCACTAGGCTAATGAGGAGTTGGTAACATACTATGTTCCTGATAATTGTGACTGACTGAGAAACAATTGATTATAAGACTTACCTGATGGTGATTTTCTGGGTGTACCACACGGTACAGCAAATGATAGATATTCCTTGTTTTGTGATGTTGTAGTTAACTGACTCATGGAAGATGACTGTCGGTATCGAGCATTCATTGAACGCAGAAAATCTTCATCAAAGAATAATGAATTCATAGAACCATATCTGAAAAGTAAAAAGTAATATATTATTCTAACATAGTACGTGAAATAAGCTGTTTTAGATTACACAATAAAACACAGCACATTGATGGTGTCATATCATAATGTTCTTAGTAAAGAATGTCTTCTGAACTTGTGACTGTGTATTATTCTGCAACAAGCACAGCTATTCATTCAATATTTCTTAAATATAAAAATACTTTCATGATAAATTAACTTGCACCACTACTTAAAGCAAATACACCTCTTAGAAGATTTATTGAAATCTGACTATGGTTAAGGAGAAGCATTGAGACAATTTTGTGACATCAATCAAGACAGATGTTAGAAATGTTCATTATAATTAAAGAGGCATTCCCTATAACTTTGATCGTTTAAATTGATTCATGAATATTATACATTAAATGAAACAATTATTGCTTAAACTCCTCATTATTTTCAACAAAAAGCTCTCATTAATTACTGAGAAAAGAATGAAAACATATTTTCGTAACAAGCCAAAATAGTCATGAGTTGTTTCCCCTTTGACCACATAATAATAAATCGCTGGAAGCGATAAATTATTATTAGTGATTTAGATATATTTTTGACATATTTGCAAACACTTTCTTCTGACAAATTATGATAATTGATAGTGCTTTGTACAATTATCTCATTTAATGTGATAGTAGAGAAAAATATGCTTAACCTTGTTATAGGGAATGCCTCTTTAACATGATATCAGCTTATAATTATCTAGGAGTAAAATAATGCTTGCATTTATTCATTATGATGATCTTACCCAGTCTGCTTTTAAAGGGTATAGAGCTATATCGGAAGATAATTTTTTTTAAAGTTTCAAAAACTGAAAAACAAGTATGCTTTCATGTCTATTAGATCATTTTTCACTTCAGTTTTACCAGAAACTCTCTCTGTGATTTATTTGACATGTGAACTGTCCATTTTCATACCACAGTGTTCTAGAACACCCTAGGAAACTATAAGAATCGTCTATTGTTCGACGATTGAATAAAAGTACACGGAACCCATCCAAAGTTTTAATTTGCAATTAAGGTAGTCTAGTATCATACTAAAAACGATGCAAGTAATTATTTTGACATTGAAAGACTGTTAGAATATGCTCTATACACTTTAAAATATGTACTTTAACAATAGAATCTACCATTAGACTAAGTATTTAATAACACCAATTACTTTGTATGATCATAACTATTACCAGGGAATCAGAACTTAAACTTTGCAGACTCAAAGTTTTGTCATAGTATACAAACCTTGAATCGCTGGTTCCCAGTATATGTTGTATATTCATGATTCTGTCCATGTCCTTATCATCAACTTGAGTCATAGTATTACTGGCCGCTTGTGATGCCACCCTCGTATTCCTCTCACACTCCTGCAACATTTAGAACACTCAATTAATTATGTTCTATTAAATGTTGCAATATTCAATTAAATGTTACAATATTCAATGAAATATTGTATTGATTAATTATATTCAATTAAATGATGTTTCAATCAATTATATTCAATTAAATGATGCAAAATTTAATTTAATGCTGTACCAATTAATTATAATATTCAATTAAATGTTGAAATATTCAATTAAATGTTGTAACAATTAATAATAATCAATTAAATGTTGGCATAATTTCAATTAACACAGTATCAAATTCAATCACTTATCTCTTTCAGTAACTATGATAATCTATAAATCAAATATAGAATTTAATAACTAATTTACAGCAAAGGGATGTAATTACACAAAATATAACCTTACAGTGCATTACATAATTACATAGTTGTTTCCCTTGTATAGGAAAAACTTATCATGAACACAAAGACAATTCTCAGGATTACGAAAACGTAACATGAATAAGAATTTGACATTTATCATTTATTTAATAACTAAAGACAACACAATTGAATGTTTATTTCAGAATAAAAACAAATTACAGCCTCAGAACAGAGTATGATCTGAACAAATAAACTAGCACAGAAATGAACACCAAGTCATTTAAAATTAATGGTATATTTATACATGATGATAACTGTAAACAATTATCTATAACATGATAACACGGAACAATGATAACATATTAGGAATGAGAATGATAACATAATATCAATGATGAAATAATACAACTGATAACATAATATCAATGATAACATAATGTCAATGATAACATAATGACAATGATTACATAATGACAATGATAACATAATATCAATGATAACATATGCCAATGATAACATAATACCTAGGATAACATATGTCAATGATAACATAATACCAAGGATAACATATGTCAATGATAACATAATGTTAATGATAACATAATGCCAACGATAACATATGTCAATGATAACACAATGTTAATGATAACATAATATCAATGATAACATAATAATGCCAACGACAACATATGTCAATGATAACATAATACCAAGGATAACATATGTCAATGATAACAGAATGTCAATGATAAAAGAATGTCAATGATGACATAATGTCAATGATAACACAATGTTAATGATAACATAATGCCAACAATAACATATGTCAATGATAACATAATGCCAACGATAATATATGTTAATGATATCAGAATGACAATGATAACAAAATGTCAATGATAACATAATATCAATGATAACATATGTCAATGATAACAGAATGTCAATGATAAAAGAACTTCAATGATAACATAATGAAAATGATAACATAATGTTAATGATAACATAGTGACAACGATAATATATGTCAATGATAACATAATGCCAATGATAACAAAATGTCAATGATTACAGAATGTCAATGATAACAGAATGTCAATGATAACATAATACCAATGATAACAAAATGCCAACGATAACATAATGTCAATGATAACATAATGTCAATGATAACATATGTCAATGATAACATAATACCAAGGATAACATAATATCAATGATAACATAATACCAATGATAACAGTGCGTAACAAACTGTAACACATTTACCACACACTTTTAATGAACAGAAATAACATTCATGTTTATCTGTATCTGAATTTTTATATCGGATCTAAAATTAAGACATGATTCATCAATTATGTAATGTTACTCATGAAACTTATATTATAACCTAATTTGTTTTGACTTCTAGAGCAACTCATTGTCAGTAATTTAGCACAAGTATAAGACTTAATTAGAACATGCAAAAGCTTTTAAATATTAACATATTTTTCTTTATAGTCAAGCCACTATTCTATAATATTATTTGCATCATGAATTATGAAACCTATATCAATGGAGAGCCGTGGCCTAGAGGTAGGGCACACGCTTCGCTTCGGTACCAACTGATTAATTTCTCTAAGCAAGAATAACCCACTTGCTCCACTCCACCAAGGTAATACTAATACTAATCAACAGGAGGTTTTAATGAAGATGACTGTGACAATGACATACCTGTATTAAGCAGCAAGTTCAAGAACATAAAGTACAACCCCTCCAAAGCAACACCTTTGGGAAACACATAACCTCATTGTTATAAATTATGTTGTTGCTATGGAGAGGTAAAATTTATGGTAAATGGTAACCTCGAAACACAATGATAGTATACTGGTTAAAAGACGGCTATCAGGAGAGGTTGTACTATATATTAGATATAAAGACTGCTTAAAACAATATATTGTTTTAAAACAGGTGTTATAATAAATGACCAATTACAATTTAATGAAATTGACTGCTTAAGAGCGGTTCACACTTTGGCTATAGTCTGCACTTTGGTTATGGTCCAAGACATACACCACTAAATTATATAATTTGGGTATACTATCTGCCAATTCCCTAAGACAAGTTAAAATTAACCCTTACCCCCTAAACCCTAACCCTTAACCCCTGGCCTTAACCCTAACACCACTTCTGGTGCGGCTACAGGTGACCTACAGCCAAGATAAAAGTTTCCTTGACTACAGCCCACAGAACTGAACTAAAGCTGCCAGAACTGGACTATAGCATGCCAGAACTGGACTATAGCATGCCAGAACTGGACAATAGCCGCCAGAACTAACGAAAAGAGTCTTTTCCACTTAATTATAATAAGACAGATTGATTAATTGAGGTGTAAATGTTTATATTATCCATGTAACCATGCATGCATGAATCACTCGTGCATCATCTTACCGTTATAGTGATTACAGGCAACATACAGTGTTTATCTCCAGCATGTTTTACAGGATAATACGGATAACTTGGTGCAATTGTTGGGAAATTCTTAAATAAATACAACATTTAAGGTAAAAATAAATGAAAATTTTATAATAATTACTTCCAAGAAAGTAATATAATCATGAAAAATCTACCTACAATATATATACATCTTAAATACCAGGAGAGTACATTGTGTTTTCAATATAACTTTATTTTTAAAGATTTGGTTTTTGAAAGGAATTTCTCTATAATTTCTATATAGATTTCAGTTTTTATTTAATAAACACAACCAATTATCCAAGTGATTAAATAACTAGTGCCAACTAATACAATTATATGACTATAAAGTATTGCAGACTGTTCTAACTACTTCAAACTACAGACATAGTACCTCTTATGTCACTAACCTACTGAGATTTCAAAAGGGCTAACATTACAAGCCATGTGACGAAAATTAAATACATGTATGTCAAAATAAAATTATTATGTTTTGAGTGAAAATGGGGAACATATAACCACACCAAAATATCCCAATGTATGGTATATAGTTACACCAAAGGGACAATGTGTCATATCATGAACATATCTATATGTACCAAGGTATATCAAGACTGTTCTCAACATATATTATACTAGTAGATAATAATTGTAACTATGGTAATGGAAGGCTGACTATATTTGTTTCAACTAAAGTGAGCAAATTTCATGACATTTGCAGCTACAACAAAATCACTTGTAATTTTTAAAATTCACGAGTCAATCTTTATAAATTCATGTCATTAGTTTCACAGTCTATATCAGTATAATGCTGGCTGGATTGGATAATGTAGGCTATATGACGCCTAAGGATACAAACCGTGAGTTTGGTCTAATCTGGATGAATTTATAAAGATCAATGATTCGGGTATCAAATTAAGAACATACAATGTAAGTATGAAGTAATTTTAAAACCATGAAATTTGCTCACATATTCCCCGAGATTGCATGCAGTATGTGTGTGTATGACCTACCTGTACTTTAACCTGTGGTAATGATTCGGTGCCAGTTTCTTCCTAAGTAATGATAGTAAGCAATGCCAAATAAGGAAAATTGTTAACAGAGAATTTATCAAAACATAGCAATTAAGACAGTAACAAAGGGCCTAACTTTTCCCTGAGTAAAGGGACAGAGCCCTTGTACACTGCATATCGCTAGCTTAGAATGTGAAGGTCCTAACTACTACTTATGACCTAATAAGACTGATGCATATTCAAAATCTGCATCATATAAATTTTCAAAATTGGCATCATAAGGCTTCTTATGAGCCTATTTTCATGAAAACTTATCATGTTGATCAAAATGTACAAGTAAAAGCTTGTTTTTCTTTAAGTAAAAGATTCATTTTCAGACAGTTTTGTTTGTGTTTTCTCAAAATATTGATTTTGTGCTTACAACCTTCTCATTCTAAGTCAGCGATAATCGTAAAGAAGATACAAATAGTGAAGATAGTTGAATTAAGCAACAAATACAGAGCGGTGACGATTAAACACAATCAAAGTGTTAAATATGATAATAATGAGAAAAGAAAGGAAATATTTCGTGTTAAAAAGGATAAAAATGACTATGTTAACACACAAATGATCAAAGTTGAAAATCTGACATCCATTTACAGGGTGTTTGAAAAGTTTGTTCACAATATTCAATTTCTAATTGACCACCATTTATAATTTAATGTTTTATCTATGCTAGGTACACAGCATACATAATTTATGTAGTTTTGTATACTTTTATCTAAAAAATCTTTTTTGTTGATAGTCAAGTGGTCTAATGCTTTTGTACTAACTGTAAGGTAATCAGGCTGAATAAACTATTTAAAATAATAAGTTGACAGTGAAGATTTTAACCGTTACTATGAAGAATATCATTTAAGAATGATAGAATATTGAAATGTTTGTGAACACCCTGTACATAGCTTGTACTTGAAGAATGTGATTTAATCTAGCAATATCAAAACCAAGACAATCAGACAACAAATTCATAAAGCATGGAGTGATTTGATAAAATATGTTACAAAGAAGTTTTAGCTTTTGGAACAATTACACAGACATAGACATAGATCTAATCAGGGTTCCCACAAATATTCTAAGACAAAATTCCCTGACTTTTTCCTGACTGGAAAGTAGTTAACCCTGACCTTTTCAAGTCATTGGTCCTTTCTGTCGATCTAATAGAGCAAAATAGCGCAATAGAAACAGTGAAAAGGAGGTAATATTGGCTTTATATGGAACTAAAATGTTTCAGGTAGCCGTTTTATTGCTGTTGATTGACATAAAGTAATCATAATAACTGAGCAAGCAAGGATTTTTTCCGAAAAAGATATTTTCTTCAAAGGAAATGACACTTATCAAGATATTTAATGAAAAATTCCCTGACTTTTCCCTAAATTTTGCTCAATTTCCAAATTTCCCAGACCAATTTCAAAATTCCCTGATTTTTCCCTGACCTTGAAAAAATTGTTTTTCCCTGACTTTTTCATGACCTTGGGAACCCTGCTAATATCTTTTGCCAAGAATGAGCAGCTACACAAGATAAGAGTGACCTACCTTTTCTTTAGTATTCCATCTCTCCCTGACAGATGTAGGTGCAGTTTTAGGACGTTTCCCAACACTCACTGCACCGGCAGTTCTCAATGATGGCTTCAATCTTTGTACATAACTATGACCACCAAATCTCATCTTGGATCTGAAACCATACATTATACCATATGACTTTCCCTTTATCAGTATAATAAGTAAGTATATTCTAATTTCTTATACTACACTAGTGTAGTATAACAGTGTAGTAGTGTAGTATAACATTAAGTTTTATCAATAGAAGTATGCACATTTTAGCGTTATTATTGTTATATGATAAAAAGAATCCAAATCTCATTGTCAATTGTATTTATATTAAACTCTTTCAGGAAATTTTATTCAGCTCACAGAGCCTGAGAGGCTCGCTTATTAATATTTCCAGAACTGATTTAATATAAATTATATCTATTGACAACGATGCCAAGGGTTTCACTAGCTACAGACTGAGTTTTGTACTAGAGTTTACCAATTTATAGTATAAAAATCCCTTATTTAAAGGAATATAGTAGATTGAATTTTTATTTTTAAAACTTTCAGTGGTAACATTATATTCAGTAATTTGCACCTTTAGCCTGACTTGATCCCATACTGTAAATTCATACTTTCTTAATTATTAATTTGGTCAGCTTAGCGAATTTGACATGATCCTGAACTTATAATTAGCATTATTTAACAATCAATATTGTGTCTTTATTCTTTATTTATAACCCTGGTTGTAAGTTTTCATAATCGGAGAGTTTCATGAAGATGCTCGAGATGTAAAACAAACACAACTTTGAAATACTAATATTGCATGATTTCCTTGTGGAAATTGATATATTCAAAGCAAGAACCTTGTAACATATTTATGCATAAAGGTCAGGATCAGGTCAAATTCTCCAAGCTATATGTTTTGATATCATGGAATACAATAAGTAGGTATAAATACTTGATTCTAGCCGCCTCTGGTGTGATTTTACCCCTCCAATCTACGGCCTTGCTAACTGTTGCTGAGTGAGGTCTGTTCAATGGAACATTGGTCTTATATGTATCTGAAGGTACTTCAGGGTCACCCATCATTATCTCTGCCTCGTCCCTATATAATACAAAATATGTTTATAAAAGTTTTCACATTAAATTTTCTGCAAAATCATTAACATTCAAGGGGGATTTAATTTCTTTGATGATCTCAACCACGAAATTGAAACACCATAAATACTGATAACTTTTATAGAATATATTAACTGAGTGGATAAGATATTCAATGAAATTGCATCAACACAAAATGTTATTTTTCCCAAAACCAAAATTTTTTATCCCATTGAAATTAAATGATTTTGCAGTAACAGACATGTTTTGATACAAAACTGATTTCTCTAACAAAGGGCCACAACTCTGACAAAGTCATCCAACCTAAAATTGCTGATAATACGCACAACAAGGGTACAGACTACGATCACAAAATGACACTAACTTTCACATCCCTAGACGGCGAACAAAATTAGCAGACAGATCTATGGCAGTCACTGGTCCCAAATGGTGGAACGATCTACCAAACTATCTCAAAGACATCAAAAGTGAAACAAGGTTCAGAGCATATTTGAAAACTTATTTGTATAGGCAGTTTCATCGGCAACGAGTGCGCTCTTTATCATATGACTAAATCTAGTTTCTAGAATCCAGGTTTTAAATCGAATGTTTTTAAGTGAATGTATATAATTGTGAAGCGCAATAGAATATGATTTCATAATTTTTGCGCTATACAAATGACATGTATTTGGTAAAGAGCGTGAATATTATGTGAAGTTTCTTTCAAATTGGTTCAATGGTAAAGAAGAACAAGTAATTAGGAATTGCAAGCCATACAGAAGTCCCCTACTTGGTTTCCAGGTTGCCAATGTTTCTGGTACTATGTCTGAATCAAAATAAAGTAGACCTGCATAAGCTCCCTATTGGTCCCAATTCACATAACAAGTTTCATAAACCTAGCTAGAAAACTGCTTGAGTTATGGCAGGATCCAGATTTTCTTGACAAACTGACGGACAGAGGGCAAACCTAAAGTCACCTCCTAACAACCATTAAATTTTATCACAAACCTCAATCCCTAATTCATTAATACTGTGAACTTACTGCGGTGTGCCAGGTCTACCTTGAGGACTAGGTGATCGTGGTCTAACCTGGGAGGATCTTGGTCGACTTTTCCTACTAGCTGTTGATGTAGGTCTGGATAGTGGTTTACTGGATACATTTGTGCTAGCCGGCTGCCGGAATCCTGACATAGGTGCCGGAGCAAGCTGAATATAAACAATAATATACATTTTTGAGATGGTACAAATGAGCCTTAAAGTAAATTATCACAGACCAGTTAAGAATGTAAATAACTAGTAATTGACGCACTTCATAAATATGAGCATTTTTTAAATTGTGTTTATAGTGTTTGCCTGTAGAAAAAAGCTATATCAAAGTTAGAAAATTGGTCAATATTTCCTCTTCACTAATTTAATTATACATATTCAAAACTAAAACATGATGTCAGATTGCACTTACCTTTTCTCGGAAATAGTTCATTTCATCTTTAACATGATCGATCATACCAACAACAGTTTCTAACTTGACGGCAGATTTAGGACGATCTATAACAGAATACAATATTTCATCCTCTCCACCATCATCTTCATTATCCACTCTGTAAATATAAAACATCTCACTGCATGCTCTCAGATCTACCAAGAAATAACAATCACAATGATTATATCGCTGTCTTAGAATGAGAAGGTCGTAACTACAAAATCAATATTTAAGAAAATGAGGAAAAACTGTCCAAAATAACTCTTTACTTATGGTAAAACAAGCTATTTCAACAGCAGTTTGGTCAACATGACAAGTTCTGATGTTCATGACAAGTTCTGAAAATAGGGTCATAAGAAGCGCCTTGTGGTGCTGATTTTAAATATGTGGTCTTATAATGTCATAAGTACTACTTATGAGTTGCTGAGTGGACAACACTCTCCAATACCAAAACCAAGGTTTTTTATTTCCATTAAAAGAAATTCAAATGGAACTTCAGAAAAGAAGAAAATGAGGGAATCTTGAAGACACTTAAGAATGAATGAACATGCATAAAATGCAGCTTCATTGAAAAACATCTTCACTGAGTCAATTAGATTGGTTTGGAGCAAACGAATGAAATAGCCTAACAACCAGACATAATAAACACAGTTAATTATTTGGAGGTTTTGACAAGGACAGTAAAAACTAGAGCTGTCACCATTCGGCAGATTAATATACCCCCCCCCCCCCCCCCGTCTACAAAGGGCCATAATTCTGGAAAAAAAATCAGTGCAAATTCCAGCCTTCATGTCCCTCTACATGTTAAGGTTGTTCATGTGTGAAAGTTTGATGAAAATCCTGCAAAAACTGTTAAAGTAGGAGTTGCAATCACAAGAATGAGTCTAAAGATGGATGGATGAATGGATCGCCAGACAAGCTCAAAACAGACTATACCCCCAAATTACAACTGAAAAAATTAACAACATACCTGTTATCAAGCAGAGACTTTCCAAGTTTTTGTGTATTAGAACTTTTTCTTGGTGTTGGTCGTGGTCCTGTTTGTGCAGTCTTCTGTCTGGTTGCCTGAACACCTTTAGCGCTCTTCACACGTGGGGCCGGTGCTGAGCGTGTTCGTATACTGCTGTTAAATCTCTGCACTGGGGACGGTGAGTAGTTCTCCGTGGATTGATAAAACTCCTCTAATGTTTGATTATGTATCTTGGATTCACTCTGTCTCACTGTAAGCATAGTGTGAACATCTATAACATAATGTACATCAAAAACATCACAGTGTTCTCTCCTGTTGGTAGCTTGCTTTAACAGACACCTTTAACCACACCTGCCTTTAGTACTTCTATTAAAGTGGAGTTACTCCTATTTTCATTGTTAATTTCTGACCTAACTTTGAACAAAGGTACATTTGATTCATTTTATGATCTTCAGTCCTATATTTATAACCACTATAACTAATACATTTTTTGTTTATGCATCCAAAACCCTTTAAATCACATTTAGGTGACATCTTGCGTCATGTTTTGCTTTATCCCTTCTATTTTAGATTTAACTAGCTTGGCAGGTTACAAGCCTTAAACATGAAGGTCATAAATCTAATGCCTGCATAGGCCAGCATTAAAACACAAAACGCAGCTTTTTACATGATTTATCTGTATCCCCAGGAAAAAACCCTTAAAATGATGCAGTTTTCTTCAAACATGATAGGTTTTGATTTCCTTCATTACATGCACAATTTTTAAACATGGCAGGTTTAGACTCGATATATCCATAAAATTTCATTGTTAAATACAAGCTGCTAACGGATGAAAACACTGTGTTTCATGTATCATTTTTCACAAACTTTACGACATTGTAAAAACAGAACAGTAAGTTAGTTTTGAAAACAAACTTTTATGAGAGCATTATACAATAAAACAAACAACAATACAGTTGATATTAATGTTTAGGAAAAGAGTTCAAAAGACAAAACAATAAATAAAGAAGCATAATGTGTAACTACTATAAATAAAAGTAAACAACAGAAACTTAGTATCAACAAGTTAAGAGAAACTATAATACAAAACCAAAACATAAAAGTAGTCTAGCTGTCATTTTTTTTTATTTAAGTTATTTCCATTTCATTGCAAAATGGACATACATAGTGATAAAAGCCACACACAAAAGGCTCAGTGTCAAAAGGCTCAAAATACATTTGGAATTTGGAGTAAAAACAAACGGAGTCTGCATACTTTATCAAACCCTGCAGAAGTCAAGTTAATGAATTCCCGACAAACAAACATGATGCTGAAATGTATCAGTTATTAAATTGCATGCATTTTCTAAAATATTTATTTTTCTGTGCAAGTACAAAAACATCATCGATAAATTGGAAAAGGTAATTAAAACTTCAAAACCAAAAGGTGCAATGGGGGTGGGTTGTTCAAATAATGCATATGTTGTTATGTGACATGGAGACTGACATACAAGGACAAGTTCATGTGGTGTGCAGGGACATATTATATTGTTACCTGGTTGGTAGAGACGGGGCATGGTGATAATCTGGTCGAGAGTTATCATTTAGTATGATCCAGAGTTAAAGTACAAATACAGGGCTAGAAGGGGTTTCTCTCTTGTCCTTAAACAAATAATGTACTGTGTTACAGAAACAATTAATTTTCTTCCTCACTGATTGAAAAAATGAAACTGGCAAATTATAGGAAGTTCTGATAACTGTAACAGTGTATTCACATCAGAGATCTTACTAATGACTTAAAAACAAACATTCAACCCATGCCTAATAAATTTTGACAATTATATCCCCAATATTTTGCTCTTTTCACTTTAATATAGTGACTATAGACCTGTACCGAAACGGATGTCTTGACAGACCATTACTTGGATCCATTATCAAATGCATCAATGAGATGGGAAATGGTTACAATTGGTCTAGATAAGTCTGCACTACCTAAAACCATCAATAATTAATACTTTTAGGAAGCCTGAAGATTGTGACAGTCAATCAAATGGATATAAAGTTAGAACTTAAACAAGGTATTGGTATTTACTCACATTTCTATTCTATGTAATGGAAGTTTAAAAAAACACAAAGTTAAAGGAACAAACACATAAATTAAGCATCATTACCTCCAGCAGAACAGCTATGTCCTAACAAAACATACACAATAATATATAGTACAGAACAGCAATATCCATGCTCATCAACTGCCCTGTCCGATTAGTAATTATGCAAAAAATGAATGTTGCCACAATATACTGTAGGTAGCTATATCCAAACAACACACACAAAACTATGTACATGAATCAATTCCTAGCTGAAAGTCTATGAAAATTGATGAAAATATATATTCCTTATTCGCCAGGTAGCTAGGATTATCATGCTAGGATAGGGTAGCTAGCTGACACATTTTTTTGGAATACGATAACGGGTGTTCAAGAGAATTCCTTTATTTAATATATTTTATCCTAGCTGAAAATTTAATGTTTTAATCCTAAATTCAAATCCACATCTTCAATGTAAAGTCCACAACTTTATTTGCTGGCTTAAACAAAATATTTGAACATAAAATTACAGTCATTTAAAATGAGTTTGAATGAACAATCGAAGAACTGGAATACAATAATCTGTAGATTTTGAAAAACAAACAGACAAGTAGTACATTATTGTGAGCCTACAAACAAATTGGACACAGTTATATTATTAATTTTTGACACAAAAATGAAATAACGACTTTATTTTAAGTGACAACACTGAGTTGGGCAAGCCCAGTCTTCCAGGTGAGCCTCAAATGTTGAAAGTTAAATACAAAATACAAACAATGAAGTAACAACAAGCTACCTGGTAACATGCAAACAAACAAAAAACTGTCGCTATGGTAATACAAAACTAAGATAGAAATATCCACATCCAAAATTGGTGCAAATTAAGCTACTGTAGGATATAACGTTCCAAATACAATCTAGTGAATAAGAAGCAGTGCAGGCATATATTACACATATGTATGTACAGTACCCACCAAAAATAAGTGTACAGAGGTTATTTCCCCATTTACTAGCCAGTATAATACTATTTGCAAAACAGTGAAACAACAATGTTTTTTAAGACCAGGAATATTTTTTGAAGACAAACAATACATTGATTGCTATCCTATATGTAAAATATTAAGTTTCTTAACATGGCTTGAAAGGCATTTTGGTCATAAGACTGAAAATTAAGCCCTGTTGACCCCATGTTTATTTTAATACATAAATTTTCATCTTTATTTCTTTTACATTTCAAACCCGTTTAGTAACTGTACTTTCAAAAAATACTATAAATTATGACCATCTGATAAACAGATATTAAATAATTTAACCCATTATAGTTCAGTCTGTATATGTAAAAAAGTGTGTACTTATTTTTGTGGGCACTGTAATATACATTTTTCAATCTGATTAAACTAATCTCCTCAAAGAAGATCTGAAAGCGACCAGTAAAGAGTTCATGCAGGTTATATAATATCCCCCATTAACCTATCAATGACAAGCGTACATAGGCTTGAAAGTGAAGTAGAAAAGCATAGTAAACTCATCTGCTTTTTAAAATATGAATATGAATTAATATGGCAAATAAATATCAATGCAAAAATGCATCAAAAATATGTTAAAAAGCTTAAAAATGTGGATCAAGCCAAGTTTTATCTTTTAAATCCACTATTTACTGTAACTCTCAATATGTGAGCTAAAAAGAGCTATTAAATACGGGAATCCCCATATTGACGATTACAGATTTTTCAGGTTGTGTACTTTTAATTTGAGTCAAATTGACACATTTTATGCCTAAGCAGCCTTAAATATGTTTTAACCCAGCACAAGTGCAATAATTAAATGCCATAATGCATAGTGTTGCAGTGGGGACAGTGGGGCCCGGTGATTATAAACATTGGAGTAGTTATACTCCATGCTCAAACTCAAACTCCGTACTCCAATTTGAGTATTTCTTAGATACAAAAACTGCTGTCACTTCTTTATTACTGAAAAGAAACATAAATTATGCAATGGGGGTTCATTTTCTTAATTAGATCATTTGCTACAAGTTGGTGTTGGTTCCGATGCAAAATTTTTAAAAAAATCACCAGGCCAGATATATAGACATTGGAAGTCATAGTCCCTGATTGTCTCATAATTATGGAGGATGAATCCTTGCCTCTACTGATATTCAAACCAGTTAACCCATACATGGCAACCAACACTCAACCCTATTGCTATTGAGCTAAGTCGCCAGCAGTGCTAAATCCCTATGATTATGATACGGGTGAAATACCAACAATACTGGCATTGGAATGATGATCAAATGAGGCTCAACAGTTGGATCCTGTGAGAACAATAAAGCAACTAGATAGGTGGGTGATATATGCTAGCCATATACATTATAAATACATAAGCTCTACAAAAGAAAGGTACTGATATACATAAAACACTAAGCATATGGCTGATTGTCACAAAATATCCGACTGTTGAATCTAATTACTAAGTATTCTTATATAGATAATTTCTTTTTCTTTTATGTTTTCAAAGTACAAAATGTCCAAATACTTTTAAATTAGCATCACTCAAACATCTCAGACTGAAAGTGCTGGTATATGCAACTGAGCCAAAAATGCAGTATTTGAAATTGTTTCATGTATAACAAGAAATATAGTTTAAGAATTGTCATTATGAAACAGTCAAACCAGTTCCACAGGTAACTGTATCGTTGAAAACGAAAAAAAAATATAGAAAAATATTTTAAAAAAAATTTCGTTTCAACAATTCAGTTACCTGTGACCAGTTCAGTTAAAAAAATCCAATGTTGTAACTTTTAAATAAAAATAATAAAAGCTTCTTAACAGCAAAAAAAAATCTATAATAGAGCTCTATATATTTTGTGACAATGGAAAGCCATATATTGAGAATCTACAAGGCATGTGTGACATCCAACACCCATACAATGTGCCACTACGGCCCCCATGTATACAACAAACAGTACCATAGGGATCTGGTTTATCCCCGGCAACCAACGAGTACAGCTGTATAACATCAGTGGTATGATGCTCTGGTTGGTCGGCCTGAGTGTGAGCAGTATATCGTACATCTAGCGCTGTACCGCTCCGACCAACGAAGTTTAGTCTGCCTGTATACAATATTAGTTAAAATAATATAATTTCAATTCACTATATTAATAAGAATCATGTTGAAATTCAAGCTAAAATAACCTAAATAAATTTATCAAAGATAATTCTGAATTATAAATCATTAGATTTCACAAAATAAACTTCTAAAGAAAAATGCCTCGAAAGATTTTATCTATTTTTATTAGATAAGATTCTCTAAGGATGGCGAGTCAGTATTTTATTACTCAAAGGCAACTAATATCATAAATTTCTCATAACAAAAAATTATCCATTAATTATAATATTTGCAGATACAACACTATAGTATTATTTATCAAGCAATAATAATGTTTACCTTATTAATATAAGTTATAACATCATTTAGAACAATAAGTTAGGATTTTACTGAAACAAATATGCATAATATTATGTAGTAGAAATACAACTGTTATGTCTGAGTTAAAAGAGTAGATAAACAGTTCATCAGTCTTCAAACCAAAGATACCATTAATACATTTAAATAGAAATGATCTAGCTACCACAAATATTGTTAAACAATTTAGCACAGGGTGAAATTTCAAATTCATAATGACTGATCCCACCCATGTCAGTCAAACTAAGACCAGTTCACAGATCAAGGATCAATGTTTGACTTCCATATCTAATGGTAAAAATAGAAATGATTATTTACAGTTGAAAAACTTGATTTTTCTTGTTATTCTTTGTTAGAAGTTTGGAAGAAATAATAATATCAGACTGAGCTCTGTTTGTTCCGAAATGTATCCACGCCTTTAACTGGCCATTTGGCTAAGTGTGTTGGTAAGTATACCATGCAAAATGTGCAAGCAAAATAGTTCACTTAGATGATATTTCGTCAAGATTTGAGCCGAGTGTAAATTAGACATATCCACAAATATTTCTATTACTCTTAGACTGTCGGTTTTGCATGATTGTATTAAAGGGACAGTAAATTCAAAGTTTGGGAACATAATTTATAATATTCAGTCTAACATAGTCGTACACAAACATCTAGCAACAAACAAACGACATGAGCATGACTTTTTGTCAGGATTGCCTAGACTATGTGGATGGACCTGACCTCACGGTATGTCAGATACAACACTGTATAATCCTCTAAACTATCTTGATGGAATGATGGTCACTCTTATATATCTTCCAGGATGTTCAATATTAGCCAAGACAGTGTGATCAGAACTAAATTTATACACATTGCATGACATGCCGAGGGATCTACAGGGGCATCAACTAGTATGATCACATAAACAATGCCATATTCCATGTTAGAACATATGAGGGAACAATGCTCCACAACATGACAAATGCGTGACGTCGCCAGCTTTTCAGTGTGAAAATGTGACGTCATTGGCTTTACATCGTTATTTCTCGAAAAGCAATCGAAGAAACTTGGATAATATTTAACAGTAGTCAGGACAAGATTGAGAAAATAACAAGGAATATACCAGAGAAATTCTACCTCTATACACATTAATGGCTACTACCAAAATGTTAATAATGAAGTTTTGATAATGCACAATCAGAAAGAATTACCACAAGTTAACCACCAGTAAAAGAATGTTACTTCCATATTGGATTATCTATCATTAATGATTAAAAACATCGTGATTTAATCAAGCATTATGAGAGATCAGATGTCAATGCTGCCCACGATTAGTTGTCATGCATTTTGGTGCATTTTTCAGTTTTGGCAAACAGCCAAATTAATAGCCATAAGCAAGAAACAAGTTAGGCGCCGCCACAACATCCAAAAACGAACCTTTTTGAATAATTGGCATGGTGAACGCTGTCTTAGATCTGGGGTACTGAGAACTCCGAGGACCTAGCATTGTTAGGAATATCGAAATCAATAAGATCATCTTTATAAAGAGAATGTTTTAACTTTTTACACCTTTCATTTAATTCTTCCAATTTTTTTTATAAATTAATTTAACATCCACATTTTTTATTCACATTTACATAAAATGTTTTTTTCACAATTCTGTAAATTAATATATTATGAAAGCCTAGAAAGTGAATCTGCCTGTAAGAAAACAATATCATTTTATTATAATATCTCATTTATTAACTTATTTATTAATAAGTTAAATCATTTTAAAGCTACCAGTAATTAACTTCAGTTTACCGACTCCGTAGAGAACACTAATAAATATAAATAATATAATTGGTCATACATTTTATTGTCTATAAATAAAGAACTATATGACTTAATAATAATTGACTAGATAACCCACACTAAATCCACACTACAAAGTAACAAGTTTTGCACAATGATATAACTTACTCAGTATGTCCTGTCCATACAGATGATCTTGACGGAAACTGTTGAAAGCTTTCATATTATCTCCCCTGTTATTGGATACGCTCACCGCTCGTAATACTGGTATATGTGCACTCAAATCTGGTCCAGCTAGATTCAGAAAAATATAACACAATATAGGAACACTTAATACTGAGGCAACATTATATAACCGATTTTCTTTAAAGAAAGTATCTTATCTTCATACCAGCAAATAGGGTTACCTTCATTAAATACAAAAACCTACTAACTTTAAACAAGATGTGTTCCCTGAACACTTATACCCCATGTGACCTTGACCTTTGACCTAGTGACCTCAAAACAGGTGGAGGTTGTAGGTCTCAATGAGATGCATGCACATATGAAGTTTGAAGAACCCAAGCGTTTTCATTTTATAAGCAAGGTTAAAGTTTTTGGACAGACAAATAGACAGACAGACCAAAAACAATATTTTTGATATGGGGCCATAAAAACACTAAAACTGGCTTGATCCGTAGATTTGGCTTTAATTCCTGGTAAGAGCTCATGTCACACCTTCCATGGAAATTTGACAACTATGTTGATTTTCCTGAACATGTGAAGAAGTTGCTGGTTCCTTATGAAAGGTTAGGACAGGTCCAGGAGAACTGATAATTAAAAGTGAAGTGCAAGAAACTTAGTCTAGTGAATTGGCCATCATAGCATTGATAACCCAAAAGCCTTTGGCCAAGCAATTATATATTATTTCCAGTCAAAAAGTCTGTGGCCTATTTTTAGCATCAAGGTCCCGTTTGCTTTTGGAATTACGATTACCAAGAACAGTGAGTGCTAATGCACCATATTAAACAAGAGCACCGCCATACGGGGCAATATACGCCCGAAGGGTTTTGATTCAGGTTTTGGTACCAAAATTTTGACAGTTGAAGGCAAAAGGACAGCCCCGAACAAAAAATGGAAGAAATCCCCCTCAAGAGTGACAGAGCGGAAGGGAAACAAAGTCAAATGACCTTTAACCCCTAAGTGTGACCTTGACCTTAAAGCAACCCCTCCAGAACATGCGCTCTGCACGTCATCTTGATGTGGTGAACATTTGTGTCAGGTTTCTTTAAAATCCTTCAAGAGGTTCAAGAGTGACAGAGCAGAAGGTAAACACAGTCATATGACCTTTAACCCCTAAGTGTGACCTTGACCTTAAAGCGATCCCTCCAGAACATGCGCTCTGCATGTCGTCTTGATGTGGTGAACATTTGTGTCAGGTTTCTTTAAAATCCTTCAAGAGGTTCAAGAGTGACAGAGCGGAAGGGAAATTGCTAACGACAGACGGACAGACAGACGGACGGACGGACGTACTCATGAGACGGTATTTGTGGGGTTTTCTTTTGTTCTTTCTTTTGTTTGGTTGCAACCCACAAGTAGCATTTTGCACCCCACAAGTGACGGAATGAATGGAATCTTAAAATAGCCTATTGTTCCACACCCCACAACTACCGGTGCATTCGTACGGACGGACAGACAGACGGACACAGAGGCCATAACATAATACGGCCCTTCAGGCGTATAAAAATGTTGAGAAATTGAGTTAAATCAGAATAAAGGAAAAGTGTACCTCTACTTGCGCTGCTGAGTTTACTGGTAGCTCTATATGGTGTAGATGACATTTGTTCTCTGACATAATCTTGTTCCATACGTTTAGCCTCAGATTCCGCCAGCTTGGCATGAGGGTTAACAAGACTTGCTATAGAATGTACCATCTTTCTCTGTAATCCATAACCACCTGCAGAACTCTGCAATTGTACATCAAATCAACAATCAATTCCAGCAAACACATTAAGATTATGAGGGTCATTCAATAAATTTGTAGACTGGGTCCATCATTTCACTGGGTGCCGATTGGCACAGAGAAAAACAAATTACATCACACAAACCTATGGCCTTTCCTACAAAAGTGAAGAAAGTATTGCAGGAAAAAAGACATTCTAAAGGAAACTATGGTATGGCTAAAATAACAAAGACTACATTGAACTTCAATAAACGGTTATGCCCCCATGGATGTCTTGCCCATATATAATATATACTATACATCACATTGTGAACATACCTGCTCGTCGGACACTCCCTGCATACTGCCACCTCCACCATCCACACTGCCTGATGATGTTTGATTTCTATTTGTGATTCTACGTCGTGCGTCGCTGTGGAACTCCATCATGTCTGTGGAGCCAACATCTGCAGCAGAGCTCCCTACTCCGTCGCTGCCTCCTGACCCCACACTCCGTGGACTATCGTCACCTAGGTTAGACTGAGGGCTCGAGTTCGGTGCTGACTGACGACTAGAGTGATAATGATCATCAAAGGTTCGATGACTAAGCGAACTTTCTCCAATTCTTTGCAGCTGAAAAATATACAAAATTGATTACAGATTAATTTAAAACACAAATAAATTATTAAACTTAAATTCACCCACCACAATAGGTGCATATTTGGTTTGGTGTGATATTAATATAATTTATATTCCACCACCTGCACAAATTCCAACCAGCAATTAAAATTATTAAACAAATAATGCATAGTTATAGACGGGTGATTTAATCTCGGGGAATATATCACAAGCGCATGATAGAGATTACAAGTGGTACAATAGAATTTGAGGCTTACTGTGGTTTTTCTACATTTCAGCTCTTTATAGCAGTGTATCTGTAAATCTACCATATATTTGATCATCACATTGTCTGATAGAACTTCAAATTGGTAAAATATAAAATTTGTTTGTATGATGACATTTAAAGTAAATTCCTCCTAGATTATAGTAAGGTCTATTTGAGACTTGTTTGTCTCCACTTTTAAGCAAGCTCATTTTGGTAACTTACCGTAAATACGCAGCCATAAGTCGCATGCAGCCATAAGTTGCATGCAGCCATAAGTCGCAGGGGGACTTTTGAATAAAAAATCAAGGTTTTTGTCTAAACCCATTCATAGGTCGCATGTATAGTTTTTCATTTTTGTGAAAGCTGAAATCATGTGCTCAGTGTCAAGTGTCGAAGGAAATGTGGTCATTTTCAGCTAAAGTTGGGAGGAATGTGGTGATTTTCAGACAGAATATGGAGGAGTGTAGTAATTTTCAAACAAAGTTGATGGGAATGTGGTCATTTACAGATAAAGTCAGGGAGATGCGGTCAGGTTCAGATAAAGTCAGGAGTAATGTAATGATTTTCTGACAAAATCGTTAGTAGTGTAGTAAACTCTTCCATAAGTCGCGGGGTGACTTTAACTTTTTTTGGGACTGTTTTCGCCCGACTTATGGCTGAGTATTTACAGTAGCAAATTTTCACTGAGGGAAGCACCTTGGCGGGTGAGGTGTCAGATGGCTTATAATGGGCCTGATACTGAATTTAATGCTCTACTATTTTCATTATGACAAGGGCAGGTAATTCCACAACAAGCACCCAACTATTTAGATATATTTATACACACTTATGTTTTGACCATAATCTATCTGTATTTAATATGCAGGTATTAAGAGCAATTCTCTGTAAAAACCAAAAAATTAAAGAAGGGGTCCGGCAGGCATAGTCATCGATTTTGCTGAAACTTGCACCCTTTTAAACATACCACCCACTAACAACAACCCAGGGTTCATATCAATGATATCGGGTACCGTTGCCATGGAAACCGGGTTTTTGTGATTTGGGCATATTTTACCACTTTTCCTCATTCATTTTACAGCCAAAATGCGTTATTTAACCATCTCCTGTAATCTTTACTAAGTCACTTACATGATTTTGAGTTTTGAATTAGATAAGTTCATGGATAGGTGGTTATATAAACGTTAAAAGCCACGGAAATATACAAATGCTAAGTATATGGCATGCATTTTAGATGACCATGGTTTTCATATATTGATATTTTATCAAATTTATATTTTTCATGTGTTTTTCAAATTAAATTTGCTAAAAAAGCCGGGCACATACCACATGCTTGTTGCCATGCAAGCAAAGACGACAGACTGGTACAAATCAATTAAGAAAAATCTCGGTGGGGCTAAGGGATTTTTTTTTGAAAATTTTGTTTAAAAATGTCGAAAATGGCGACTTACGTATTTCTTTAATTTTCCTATTTTCGCTATTTTTAGTTTAATTGCATTCAGAATAAGTCTTGGTAGGTAAAAGCTGGAGTTATTCACAATACATATTGTCAAAAAAACACTTAAATTGTCTAAAGTAAGTCCAAAAATCAATATTTTTGGATTTTGTGGGTATTTAATTAGTACCCCACCCACTTTGTTAACAGGGATATCAGTATACACATTTTTCTTAAATATTATGAGGTACATGAGGGATGATATATGTCAGACTATCTAAACAACACACTATTTAATAGTTTTGATCATCAATTATACAACATACACTCATATCTTCATTTGTTGCCATGGCAACAAAACTCAAACTTTCCAGTTAATTTGAAAGGAAGTACAGAAAGTTCATACTTTTGCTGCTATCTGGTATCAACATGATACATGTGTATCTTATACAGCCCTCTACATAAAAATGTGTAATTCTGTGAGGAACATGTTCATAGTAATACCATTTCCAGGGTTGGTGGGGGAGTTTAGGAATACAGTAGATTTCAGATGGGATGTGTCATGGCCATATGGTTCAGTGGGCGACTGCACTGGATTTGTAACAGGACATTCCGTGTTTGTTTCCCAATTGATGCAGGTCATAAAAGTCTGTACATGAAAATTGGACAAGATGATGTTTATCCACCTGTGGACATGCTTCTTCCTGTTGGAAGGGTTGGTATAGCAGTACTGGTTAGAATACAGTTCAGGAAAACTTGTACAGTTTATCAGCTACTATATACTGTATAACTGAAAATGGTTGTGAAATAGCATTTAACCCGGATAAATAGACAAGACAATTATTCCATGGATGATTTTGGCTCTGGTGAAATCCAGATAATGAGATTTTTCATGTGAGAAGTAGGATGTGTGCACATTTTCATGCAGAAAAGGGCCTCGGGTTTTGAATGTATTATAAGCCTGAATTTTGATTGTGCATGATCAACAAACATACATGAAGTTTTAATGATTGACAAATATCATCAAACTCCATGTTAATGCCAAAAGAGTTAAGACTTGCATTAAATAGACTCAATGAAATGGTCCCTTGAACTTAGATACATTTATAACAATAACTTACACATTTGTTTTTCAAAATTGAGTCTTTCAAACTATTTATACATTTACACACATTTCAAATGACTTTTCTCTAGTTTGGTAGATCATAGCACAACAGAAATATAGACTATGAAATAATTTGACATTCCATGGTTTGCATGCAAAAACTGTGTTATGCTAACAATGATAATAATAAATAAATTTATTGAGGTTTTGGTAACTTTTATTTGACAAAGCTCATTTTTATATCTACATACGAGGGGTGTTCCAGAAATAATAGGACTTTTCTCATAACCTCTTACTTAACAATAACACTTTAATGAAAATTGTCCCATATGCATAGCAATGTATCCTCCATATGCTGATAGCAACAGAATTTCTTTGTTGGTGATGATGCTTATACAAAGCGTTGTCATAGAAACCATGTTACACTAAGGCGGGTCACACTATTGTTTGTCATTGTTATCCTTATTAAAAATGTTAATATCTCAATATCCACTTGATAAATATTAACGCCTTTTTGTATGGCATTACGTAGATGACTTTGACATGAGAATGCAAACTTTCGAATAAATCGCTCTATGTTTGTTATCGTAAGTCAGTAATCAAGTGTATGTATCCAAGCGCGTCATTAATGAAAATTACGCCAACGCCAATAAACAGAAACCACCCGATTGTCAAACAATGGTGCACATTGGGAAAACCAACAGTGCTAACCAATGAAATGATGAAATACGTATAATGTAGTGGCATTAAGCAGCCACCTGTGTTCTGTTGGCTCAAATTAATTACAGATCGCGGATTTATTAACTTACTAATAAGCACATGTTGGGTTATAGAAAATTAAGTTGACGTTAATAAACACTGTTCGTTCACTGGTAGGCGCTCCAATGTTTGAGCAATTTCTAACATGATTGCAACACATTTTTGTCAACAGGGTTACGGAAACACATCTAAACAATCGGAACAGTGATATTGGATCAGTTTAGAAAGTCAGGATTACTATAAACAAAAATATTTCATGTTTCTTCATGATTAAATACTGCGCTTGAAATGCGACGTCATAATAACGTCATGGTGCGACCCGCCTCCTTGGTACACAGTATATTTAATGTTGAATAAATTTGTTATTTTTCAATCAGCGTCTTTGATATTTTGCATATTTGTCAGTGAAAGATCAAAAATTAATTATAGACAACTAGTTTGATTAATTTCTGATTTGCCGCGCTGCTATGAAAAAAGTCCTATTAATTGTGGAACACCCCACGTACAAGCTCAGTGGCTTTTTCAATGACTATACTAACAAAGTTATATCTACCTACTTATTACAAAAATAAGCAATTCAAGTATTTTTACATAAATTTACAAACAACCGGTAGTTACCATCTTGCATGTGACTGTCATGTAAAATGACTAGTGATGACCTAACATTTTAGCTGCAAATTATCCAAAATTACCAGATACATCACAGCCAGTCAGACTGAAATATGGCATTATGCATTTTAGGCTAGACATGAAATGGAATAATTTATACCAAATATAAAGATTCATACACAATAATTTATTATAGAGACAATACATTCAAATATTTGTGAATACTGTACGCATACATTTTGGAATTTCAGATAAATAATTTAAAATAACTAGTGTATGCATTTATTTATTGGCTCATTGTTTAATATTAATTGATCACACTGGATAATAAAATATTATATATTATAATTTTAATTAACACAATCTTTACTATGATCAGAAACTATTTATTTTAAACACTATTGACTGATACATATGATATATTAGATTCATATTTTAAGGCAAGAAAGGCTATAGTTTCAATGCTAAAACAATTATAGTTTCAATTAAAAGCACAGAAGAGTTCTTAGAAAAAGAGTATATTTGTGTTCAGATTATGTTGAATCTTGCTGTCAACACTGCACATTATGAGTCCACTGTTTGATTGCACCTTCACTAAACACTATGTGTACATTGGTTTCTTAATCAGCTGTATTTGTAGAATCTGAAAATATAAATACACTGAATGACTGATTATGCAAAATATGCAGTACAAACTCTGTAGAATAACAGCAATTGTAGCTAGCCTTTATATTGGCCATTGTTTATAGGTTGGTGCTGTACAATAGATTAAATTTACAAATAAATTACAACTCTAAAAGCACAATTTTTAAGTGTTGCTATACAGAGGTTACTTTCTGACAAAGTGCTGCTCTGTAGATGAAGTACTTTTTAAAACGTTTGAGTGATGATAATTTCAAAAGAAGCTGATGATTCAACATACTGTGTTTAATAAAAATAAATGTTAAATAGGCCTGTCAGTATGGATTGACAGTTAACGTTTATAACTCAGAATAGCCAAGTCTTGCCATCTTAGTAAAATGTGCATTTATGATTGTGTGCAATAAAGTACCTTGATATCTTGGAGATTGATGCATTGCTAGCTGTTGATATGGCCCTTTGTCACCTAGTCATGACACCATGAACAGAATCAAGAATGACTGTTTTTAATTAGCATAGGCCGTGGTATCATGTTGATCCATAATGAAATCTGAAAAGATAAAATAATGAAGTGTATTAAAATGAATTTATTTTAAAAATGACTCCTTGTAATTAGACTGCGGATTGAGGGTATCAATTGTCGCAACTGAGAAGAGACATCTGATTACAAATACAGGTCAGCAGATCAGACTTTATCAACCTTATTCTTTCTAAATAGTCTGGTAAAATGCTGGTTCTCAAAAACATTAACCCTTCCACAAGGACCTCACTACTTCTCCACATGCGGTAGATGTGGGGCAATCTGCTAGGAGATTTTTTAATTTCTGACCTTTATCTCCATCGCAGATGTGGACTAAAGTGTCATATTTGTGGAAGTAGCGCCGATCAAATTTTTATCGGCACTTGAAAAGGTGAATGAAAAGATGTAAATACCATGAAATATATAGCATGTCCACGAAGATCAACCCTTTTTCTCGTTATCTGCACCAAAAACATCCATAAAACACTCAGCGGTTCGTTTGTCCGACAATTTTAACACGACGAGGTCGCACTTTTAAATTCCACTACACAGCTATTTGTTGTTGATATGCAGATCGCATTCCCCTATCGACCAATCAGAATACTCGATGGAATGAGTTTCTAGAACAATGGAGGATGCTGGGAGATCTTCGGCACTATTTGGTTTTCACAGTGATGTACACTGGTACGCGTGAAACCAATTACACTGAGCTAGCTCGGGTGAAACTAAAAACGAAAAATTAACGAAGAATTGTTGACAAATCGAGCTGATTTTTCTTGTAAACTGATAGTTAATGACTTATGAACAGAATACGATAAGTTAAATGAATTTTACTGCTCGCTTAGCGATTCGCACAACGTTAGCATATGAATCACACACGTGTTGCGCTCATCTGTACGGGCTGTACGGGCGTTATACGCGTACCGGATACTCACAGTTATGTTTACATTTGGATTTTCGGAAATTACACGTGCTGATTTATTTATCGATTTATTGATTATAAGGACCAATATTAACAGGTATTCTGTACCATTCGTTTATTTTTATTATATTTTACATGTTCAATGCTGAAAATGGCTCCAATTTGGCGTAAAAGACAGAATTCATGAAACTCAAAAACTGATCAGTTAAGCGCATAATGGGTCTTGACTTAGAAGTGGATACTCTAAGTCGAGATTGTTTGACTACACATGTGGATAAAAACCAATATTGCTTTAAAATTTTCATGGAATATCCAGTGCTGGAATATCATGCCCTCAACCTGCGGTGACCTGGAAAAGACATTTCATCACAGGGTTACTAAAACAGGACCCATTGCCTAAGCAAAGCGACCGCTCTGTAGCACTACTCTAATCTACAGATTCTTTTTCCTGATTTTATTTTACAACAGTGATATCATAAATAAAACTTTAAAAATTCTAGAATAAGTATATCTTTGTTTTAATGCAGTGTGTCATGTTACTAAAAATCATCACCTACATGAATCTAGGGCCAACTGTCTGAATGTAGCTATGTAGCTGAATGTAGCTAAGTCTTATCTAGACGAAATCTGACTGTCCGAATTGCATAACATAGACGAATATTAGTCAATTAGCAGAAGTGTTACTGTTTATGAACTCAAAGGTAAATAAAAACCAAAGCTGGATAGCACTTCACTTACGTTCAAATCAATGTCAGCCTATGACTTTCTCAAGTTTCTGAACTGACTGTCCACGTCGGTGATGATGACCTGACCCGACACAGATCAGCTGATAAATTATCCTCCATATCTTACACCAATTCGTTTATACAGCATATGTCTTTGGTCAGAGGTTTGTTCCCTTCATCTAAACACCTTTCAAGCATACATGTATCATTCTAACACCAGAAACAGGGTAAAAATGCAAGCATTTAAAATATTCCGCGAATGTTAAATATTTTCCATTGGATAAAAACCGAGGTGATCAGAATGGTCGTTATGGAGATCGTAGTTATAAAACCTCGTAAATCCGTACAATTCCGTGAAAATATGCGAAAATAGACATTTCGGGAAAAATTGATGATTGATAAATCGGTCAAATCGAGTAGCCCCACTAAAATTTTTATTCATTTTAGATATTTAACATCTCGTTAATTAATACAGTTAAGCATCACATTCAAAGTGCCCGGCTTTTCTCGTAAACGGCTGTAAAATAAGCCTTGTTTTCAGTCTAAAATTAGGATTAACTTCAACTTTAAACTGGTATAAATATTCTACAACGTATCCATTCAGTTGATATTTGTACTTTTTAGGAAGATAATTTATTCATCTTTAATTTGGTATATCAGTTTGCTCACTCAGAAATGTTTGTAGAGATTAAATTGGAAATTTAAAGCAACCACCCAAATTTGACCAAAATTGCATTTTTCTCGAAATTCAAAGTCAATTTCCATAGCAACCAAGCAACATTTTGGAATTCAAAATTTATTTTCATGAACAGGATGATGACATGTATGTGTGGAATAAAAATCATTAGAATCCATGACTATGCCTGGCCAAGTTTTTTTGGTGGTTACAGAGAATCACTCTTAAATGTAACAGTACTATAAATAATCCTACTTGTCTATATCTGAGATTGTAAATTGTACTAATGATATGTTCAAGTAGGCTTTCAACTATTGTAAGGTATGGATATCTTGTTAAGTCCACAACTTTATCACACCTATCAAATGTCAAACAAGTACTTCAAAACTTCAGATGATTTTTAAAACACGATCTTTTTCGCAATTATATTTAATATAATGCACAACCTTAGTAACCATGGCACCGTTTTATCAACGTACTTACGGAAATCGTAAACTTACGTTCAAATTTAAATTCAGTATAACTATTTAACAGCTGTATATTTGGGACAGGTATTGTTTGTAAGACTTCATTAACTGGATCATGATAAGTTTATGGCTTGAATATCCACATTTTACAGTTGTAACAGTATTATAAAGAATTTAAATTTGAGCGTAATTTAAAGATTTCCATAAATGCTTTGATAAAACAGTGCCCATGTGCTTGAAATTGTCTGCTAATCATTTTCAAATCTTTCCGTTAGGGCTGTCCAGTGGCAAATTTATTTGTGTTTAACAAACGTATAAAATCAATTTTTTTATAACATCCTTAAAATTTAATGTATGTTAATATAATTTTTCAGGTTCAAAATTAAACCCCACTGATACCTTTCTTATAATTTCGGTCACAAGGAGAGGTCAGTACTAATAAAAACTCAGATGTGTCGGCTGACACCACATTAGGTAGAGTTATGGTTCATGTACACTGTACTTAAAGTCATTGATAGGAACATCCATACTAAATTTGAAGTCGATTGAATCTACAATGCCAAAGTTATGCTGCGGACAATAATGTCCTATTAAAATCAATTAAAGGGAAGTAATCCAATAACCACACAAGGTAGAGTTACAGTTCTTGCGTACTGCCCTCTGCAAACCACATTTGAAGTTATATGTTGAAGTTAAAATGAAAAAGTTATGCTGCGGACAAGAAAAGTGGGACAACATATGCGCCCCCGGCCACCACAATTGAGCAACAGAATGTCGCCTCAGGTCAGATGTCACAAAAATAATGAAGATTAGTCTTATGATCCAGGCTTGCAATAACTAGATTGTGGGTCTAAGAACAGGTATGAAATATAATTGTCCTTTAAATTTGTCGAATGATTCGAATAAAGCCATCTTAAAGTTACTGTAAAATCATTAATTTTCGTGGGGGATTAAATTTCGTAGATTTCGTGGTTCACCTCAACTACGAATTTTAATCCCAACGAACATTGATTTAGACCCTTGTTTTATTACCTGACATGCAAAATCCACGAATTCAAGTCCCAAAGAAATTGTCTGTTTTACAAAAACCAACGAAATTATATGATTTTACAGTATATCATTTATATAATATTTCCATAATAACAGAATATGAAAACAACCCACTAACTTGTTCATAAACTGAATACACAACTTTTATTCCAAGGTGAAAACATCACCACTGCACATGAAGGTAAATCACTAAGTTGAACCTGGCTTGTAACCCTGTGATTTTTCAATAAATTTGTGCCTATTTTTATCATAGTTTCTGATGAATACTGCTCTAATTCCTTGTCAGATTTATTACTGTCTCATATCACACCTTTATTCCTCTCAATACATGAAAGTACCACAATAATACACTGTCGAAAAGTTCAATTATCTGACTAATCCAAGTGTCTTACAATATATAGGAACAGCACTCAGGTTATAGAATATACCACACACTGATTGATCCAATTTATCTAATTCACTTTTCATTTCAAGATAAAAAAATCTCCATTAAACTAAACCAGCACATTTATGTACATACACTATCAGAAATTATGTACAACAGGTACAGTTCGATCTAAGTTAAATGATAACGGTTATAAACACTGACTCGTCTTTCAGGTAAACTATGTTTATCTAGGTTTAGCAGGTTGTAACTGATTTAACTGCAATCCTTGCTATTCTTCCGATTGGGATAGTTCCCTCATTTATTGAATCTAAATTAGTCAGTATCTTCACAATATCACCCCAATTAAAGCCCATAAATTACTCAAAGAAATCTATCTAATTAACTCTGACCGTTTCTTATTTTACGAATCATAAGTTTAATATAAATTGGCAATTATTGATCAAATGAATGAATATATTTAAATTTTAAACACACACAATACCAGTATTTGATTACAATTAGTTACACGCATGATTGATATTGAATAGCAAACAAGGGTAAAACACGTTAGTTTTACAAGATCAAATTTAACACCCAGGCATATCATTTCAAAACATTGGAATCATTATGCAACAAAATACAAATAGTGAAATAAAAGTCAAATATTCAATATTTCTGTTGAACTTCAACTGTGAAATGGCGGTCCTAATCATAATTAATTCAATTATCTTTCCAAATTGACCGAGATACGTTTTTTTGGCTTTAATATTAAAAAGATAGTATTAATATCCCAATGAATTATTATAACCTATATAAATCTATGTATAAAACTGTGTTGGTACCGTAAACTATTAGTTTATTCTCCGTCTATATTTGGAGTGAAGGTCACCATTTAATTTACTGTTTCTTACACATTATTTATTGACCTCAAATAAATAACACTCTGTTCTGAAAATGTTTGGTTCGGAATATAAAAAGGGTCATAATTTTGTAACATTATTTCAGTTTTATATGACAATCAGCTTATTAATAAATCAACCAAGTGTTCAGGAAACACATTCATTTTTAGGGCATACTAAAACTTACACTATATGCAATGCTAGTGATTAGGTGATCACTAAGTCTTGTTATCATGAATTGTGGGTGGCAGTCACTGATGCCAATTATCAAAAAAAAAACATTGAATTGAATTTAGTATAATTTTAATTATATACCCTGCAATCACAGGTAACAGTATCGTTGAAAAAGAAATTGAAAAAAAAAATTGAAAAAAAAATTTTTTCTCGAAATTTAGGTATTATATACAAGGTATATTTGCCCTAAAAACACAGATTTTCAAAGTATCAAAAAACAAAAATTAGCTTTCGATACATTCAATAACTAATTATATTCTTACGCAACATTGTTAAAACTACTCGCATGCAAAATTCCATCGAAATTGATCAACTTATTAAAAAGTTATGCCATAAAGTTTAGATCCCTGTGTCCAGCCGGTTCGAAAGGTGCATTCCAATAAAACCAAAAATACAAATTTCGAGGATAAAAACCTTCATATTTTGTATTTATCGTCATGAATAAGCATAATAATGCGGTAGAATTGAAGGACGCAACATTTTAAACAAATTTACCGTGGTGAAATATGCTAGCTTCCGTATTAGCCGCGAAACAAATCGTCGGCACATTTTATTTAGTCAAAATGTTTTTATTTTCACCATGTTTGTCCGAAAGTTGCGAATGATTTCCATTTTGTGACAACGACTTTCATTGGTTATAAAAATACATTCGGAATATCTCTAGTCGTCGGACACTCTAAAAACCACACCGGCCGTCCTTGCAGCGTAATTCGAAATACATCATCGAGAGTTAAAATAAAAGTTTAAACGATGCATTTGATCGTTTTGAGGTAAATGTAAAGCATGATTTCAAATGTTTGCAAGGCATTATGCTGTATTTGTCCCCCACACAGCCTTTTTGTACATGATCAACTCACGTAAATGCCGTAGTCTATGAAAACAAATTGCAACCTTTCGATTTTGCTCTCAATTTCCTTGCAAATATACCTTGTATATAATACCTAAATTTCGAGAAAAAAATTTTTTTTCAATTTTTTTTTTCAATTTCTTTTTCAACGATACTGTTACCTGTGCCTGCAATTGTATTGAAAATCCATAAACACTGACTGCTAAGGTAAAAACTGACCAAAAATATTGAAAGAGCAATAACTCAGTGGAAATTGGAAATGTGCTGCCAGAACAACTAGAACAATGTGAAGTTTCAGCGAAATCAGACCAGTGTCATTATAAATGGGACTAAGTTAGACATAGACATTTAATCAACCAACTGCCTTATGGACATGCTCAAGAATCACCCTTTATCTAAGCTCATAATTATAGCGTTGAGCTGCTTTCACCAACGAGGACTTGGATTGCCACCACAGAGACCAACATCAAATCATGTATGGATAAGCTGAAATATGGTACACATATATATGTCTCCACCTGGATTTGAACCCAGTGGTCAGTCCATTTTAGTCGTCAAACACCACATCTTAGACACATGATGAGGATCTATGGACGAAGTTTTGTTGGATTTCCTCAGGTGAGCTATAACCAATAACAAGGATCTTTTTTAGACAAATTGTAATAAATACACATTATTTGACAAGTGTGAAATAAATGTATCAAATAAATGTAAATAGTTGATACAGTCACAAGTATCCAAGCAGTATGTTAGTTGGATCAATCGAACAGACAAACTCGCTTTCTTATAAAATTACTGTAAACCAAGAAATTATTTTGTGTGATTTAATTTCGCAAATTTGCATAATTAATATATAAGTAGCAGTGAATGTGTTATAAAAATTAATATGGACATCACGGGAGATTTAAAAATACACCAAAAATTAAGTCGCAATTATGCTGACGATCCACAAAAAGCTAAATTTTTGCGAAATTAAATTGGTTTACAGTAATGTGACATGAGATTATGGTAAATGTACCTATTAAGGTTAACGCAGCATTTCAATAATGTTATATTGAAAACATAGACAAAAACATAAAAAAATGAAATAAAATGAAATAAAAGTGAAATGAAGACAGCCACATTATTTGAACATTGATATTTGCAGTACCCCACAAAGATTACAAATGATACCTAATATACTTCACACACAGATTGCATTCCATCCTACATACCATTTTATATTCATACAACACTTAATACGAATTTTGCTGCATTTCAATTAATTTATAATTGATCTTATCATAATAAACACTCAGTTAAAACTTACATCTTTTAGAAATTCTACCTCAAAAATAATTACTTGGGTTTTTGACACAAAACATACTTTGTCTCTCACAAAGGGCCATAACTCAGGCAATATTATAATAACCGAATTCCTGAGAATTAACATAGTTTTTTTTTTTTACACAACACTTCAAATCTTAGTATACATGTGACGTTTTATTGAACTCTGACCAACAGGTAAGAAGGACTAGCCCCAACAATCTATGTAACAGCCATCCATCAAGCACAAAAGCAATAATTATGTCTCCTTAACAATGACTATAGTTCACAATTAAGTATTAGATTTACCTTGAAATATCTCAATTTCACTTAGTTCAAAAAACACTTCAAAGTCCTGTTAAACTACAGATTTCCTTTCAACATCAACTTATAGAAGCATATCAGTACATCCTGACATCATACTAAGTTACAATATTGAAAACTTTCCATACAAACTGATCATCAAAACATTCAATTCATTCTTAAGTTGTCTGGCTCTTTACTATATGGTCAATTTAATCTGTGTAGAATACATAATATGGATCTATTCATATATATCTTCAATCATTTAAACCTATGTACCGAGTGTTTACAGACTGGATACTTAACTTGAGTTTACCTCAGGTGATTGATAAAACCCAATAAATCTCATTGTTTCCATAAATGGATAACCCCACTTTATTTCCATGAATGGATAACCCCACTTAATTTCCATAAATGGATAACCCCACTTTATTTCCATAAATGAATAACCCCACTTAAATTCCATAAATGGATAACCCCACTTTATTTCCGTGAATGGATAACTCCACTTTATTTCCATGAATGAACAACCCCACTTTATTTCAATAAATGGATAACCCCACTTTAAAGCTGTAAATGTTTGTGACTGGAATAATAGCAAGAATGATAATTCTGAAACACACACACATACCTTAGCTGAATGTATGTCAGAAGAAGACTGCGTTCAGTAAACGCTTTTGCCCTAGTGGAAGCCTACTCAATAACAAATAACATAACAAGTCATTCAGAGGCCATAATTCTGTTGAAATATTTGAAAGTGTTACATGACTTTCATAATGTAATGTCTTTGATGGTAAACAAGTATGCCAAGTTTGAAAGCAATGCATTGATGGACTTTCAAAAATATTTGAGTTTCAACTTTTTGTAATGGACAGACAAATGAACAGACAGGGAGGGGTATCACTATATGCCTCCTCATCCTCTATAAAAGTACTGGATACTATTAGTCTGATCAGTAAAACATAATGCTGTCCCCAACAAACAAAGGGCCATAACTCTGGAAAAATTGATCAAATCTAAAAATGTCTGACAATAATACGAGGGGTGTTCGAAAAGTAATGCAAGTGTATGCATACCTCTTTGTAGTTTTGGGATTATAAGGCGACAAATTTGGCATGTGTAACAATGTAACTATCATGTATAATTGGGTAAAATTTTGTTTACTTCCATTCAATGGTTGTGTCATAATGTAATTTTAAAATGATGCTCGACCAAATAATTACACTCGATTGGAAACTGAATTTGGTCGAGCATCAATTAAAAACAGCTAAAGATAGAGCAAACTTGGTACTTGCCGGGTATTCTTACATATACGGAATGTACTTAAGGCTATATAATATAACCATATTAAATTCAAGATTGTTATAATCAAGAAAAACTCCCCGTTAGCAGACGAAATGCAATAGTTTTGAGTGTAAAACAGCATTCATTTGATCACGTGATTCTACACACTGACTGTACTGTCCAGTTTGGATTCAATAGAGTAAACTCAGTGGAAGAATCCACCATTGCGGTGTAATTCCTTTTTTTTAAGGATTATAAAACATGTGCAATTCTAAATTAAACTCTACATGTTCAGGTAATGGTTGTAATCTTTTGGGTACACATAAATTGCTATGTCACTTGCAAAATATCCCTATTATTAGCTATATAATGAGGGGTTCATAACTTATTAATATTATCTTTTTTTCTAATCAGAGAAACTATAGTATGCAAGGTAACAGTATAGAAGTCATTAAATTGGTCATGACAAACCCTTCAGTTATTCCTCACAGGAACCTAATGACACTGACTGCATGTTAAAGTAACTTTCACTTAAAGTAATGTAAGAATTAAGGTTTTTCAATACCAATCTGTGTTTAAAATAACTGAATTATAGTAGATAAACCCTCTATATTGACCCAACAGTTATATTCAATGTTTATGAATTATGCACCTATGAGACTAAAGTCTTGGCAAATATACAAATAAATATAATCATAATAATGACATAAGTACTGCAATATCAGTAACTGAAGTTCACACTAGTATAAATAAACACAATATCTGAAATTCGCAACTCTTGTACCATGAACCGTGTGTAACTGAAGTCTGCAGTCTTTTGTGTATCGCGGTATACCGTTACAGCCCTACCGTGCATATGATCAGGTTTTTCTGTCTTGTCAAGGTTAAATTCAAAACATTGAGGGAACAGTGCAAACAATGGTATGTGCCTCTATAAATTAATGCAGTTAACATAGTTTTGCACTGAGCTCTTGTTTAAAAATCTTTTTAAAATATACAGTAACAGTTATGCACATTTGATCAATAACAAAGTCTATATGATAAAGATTGTAATTCAAGCAATAAAACGTGCATAAGCGTATTACATGATACCATAAAGCTTTTTATCACTGACTGTGTTGTAATAGTTATATAAATACTTGTGATCACTGTAATAATCAACCATTGAATTACCATTGTGACTAAAAACTTGGAAAGAAATATAACTTGACAAGAAGTAAGCAGCATACTTATCGCAGTTTGATTTTTAAAGTTAATTGAGTTTATGACATTATGAATTGGAATACATAAATTAAAAGATTAAGTTTATGACATTATCCACCGGAACATGTGAATTAAAAGATTAAGTTTATGACATAATCCACCGAAACAAGTGAATTAAAAGATAAGGTTTATGACATAATTCACCAGACCAAGAGAATTAAAACATGGCAGAACAAGGCATCATGTCTGTGGGAGGGTCCGTGGGAGGACGGCTGCGACAGAATGAAACCAGCGTACAACAGGACAATGAAAGTAAGCCAGAGGAAGCCACATCAGTTACATCAGATAATACAGTCACAGTACCTGATCACACATGTGACTGTTGTGAGAGGGCGGGTAATCAGATACCTGTTGATGGGTTCTGTATTAACTGCACGGAATATCTCTGTAAAGGCTGCCATGACTATCATAAGATAGCTAAGCCGTTAAAAGATCATACGGTGCTAACAAAGGAGTATATACCAAAGGACAAAGATGAAATCATTGATCAGTGCATAGATACGTGTAAAATACACCCTGATGAAATCGTAAGATATTTCTGCGAGACCTGTGACAGTCTGGCGTGTGTAGTTTGTAAAAGAGAGGGCCATTGTAGATGTAGAAATGTCTATGACATACCTGATATCGCAGCAGATAAAATGCTTACTGAAGAGTTCCAAAAACTATTCAGTTACTTGAATGAGATGGCAAAACAGTTGGAGACAAACGGTGCTCTGCTCCAAGCAAACACAAGAAAAGCAATGAAAATTAAAGAGAAAGCATATTCAGCAGTGAAGGAATATAGAAATGAAATGATCAAAATGGTACATGAAGTGGCAGAGGAGCTAGAGCAGCAGATTGAAGATACAAACACAGCTTGTAATACCAAGTTAGAAGAAATATCTGGACTCCAAGATGGTGCCACACAAAGCCTACAGGAGTTTACAACTGAACTAGAAACTAAACAAAAAATGGGTAAAATAAGCCAAGTATTTACTGCATTGAAAAGTGGCAGAGCGCGACACCTTAATGCAAAAATCCAGAGAGCTTTACAAGAAAACAGCATTCCCAACTATGAAATAGCACTAATAGATCGTAATAATACCAAACTTATGCTGACAAAATCTTTTGAAATAAGGATGTTCGAGTCCTCTGATGAAAAGAAAGAAATGAAAGTAAAGGGCGACACCGCAGACAAGAAGGACTGCACAATCAGTTGACTTGTTTTCTTTTCAGAAGAAGTAATACTCTTAACTGATATTCGTAATCAAAACATAAAGATGATCAATATCGACCAGAGAAACCTGTTAAACACCCATGAAATGTCATCAAAACCATTGGATGCTTCAAATGACAATGAGAAAGCTGCCATTTACGTAACATTGCCAGATGAGAAGAAAATTTCATGTTTAACGATTGGTCCCATTTGATAAGTAACAAAAGAAAGAGACAAATGCCAACAAATGGAGCCTGTAGAGGAATGGACATAGCCAATAATAATGCCAGGTGTCAACATTACCCTTTAAATCAATTTTAGCAGTAAATTATAACCACATAGACCAATGGATTAGCTAGAAAACCTTTGCCACGCAACCTTTGACAAACAATCAGGTGGAGCGGTCTCTGCTCTGATGTAATGTCAATTGTGCACTATCAAGAACAAATGATCGTAACTTTTGATCAACCAGAGAGTAAAGTTGAAATGTTGAATAGTGAAAGAACTGCTTTGAAAACATTTATGAACGATTCAGATAGAAGTGCACTCTTCATAAAGCCATGGTATATAATTATATCAGTATTTGTGATGACGAGTGTAAACTTTATGTATCTGACAACAGCAAGAATGTGGCAGGGTTCCCGCTGTCGGTCGCCAATAGCGCCAATTGAGCAAGAAAATAAATCTGGCTCTAAAAATATTCACTTGGTGAATTTTACTGGCGCCAATAAATTTTTTTTTCTCACAGATGTATAATTTTGACACTTTGGGATATAGAATGTCAAGTAGATCTAGCTAGTGTTTTAACATGGACATTGGAGTAATTGGTACTTACAGTAAAACCTCGTTATCTCGAGGACTAATTGGGACAAGTCAAATATATATGATCGAAAATAACCGAGACCTCGACATAGTGGTGTGATATATAAGTATACAGCTTTTATTTCGTTGGGACTCTGAAATTTGCTTGAGATAAGCCTGGTGCTAGTAATAATCGAGTTTTACTGTACACAGATAATGACCTGATCAAGCCTGGTGGATTAACTACAATCAGAGCTTGGTCAGTGTTTGTTGCAATTTCTAAAAGTTTCACCAAAGTTAAAGTACATCCGTGCAAAGGTCACAAGGACTCATAGGCCCAAGAAGTCTTGTCTTCAACAAAAGTAACAATCAGTTGGAAGCGAGGATGGTGTATAGTGATCACATATTCATCATGGAGTATGAATAAAACTGACAGAAGAATTTATATGGTGACATGTATCAATTAGATAATTTCAACAAATCTGCGCATGAAACAGAGATTGTGAATTTAGACAGATTTACCTGTCTTAAACAGTGAATTTAGAATATCCAGGCCTAATAAAGAATCTCCTCTTGAAGAGTTCTCAAGTTCAGTAATGTTATGGCAAGTTGACTGATTAATCCTATAGGTCGTGGGTTCAAACCCAACTAGAGCCAAAATATTTTTTGTTCTTTTTTTCTTTATTTTTTAGTTCTAAGACAATGTTTTGGCTTCATAACATGACTTTATAGTGTAATTTGGAGAATTTTTTTTTTCTTTACTTTTATGGGAATTGATATGTGGTAAATAGATGAAAATCATGTTACTATGGTTTGCTGAATTGTATATTTTCAAAAACACTCTGTAAAACATTTCCAAATTTTGTTAAAACATTACACACACATTGAAGTTATTTAAAAAAAATCAATGGTGCCAATTTTTTAGTTAATATTCAATTGGCATTTATCAATAGGGTACACAGGAAAAACTTCCACGTATGAAAAACGTACGAAAAAACGCACGTTTTCCATACGGTTGAAAACGTATGGTTATCCACAGAATAGTACGCCGTACGTTTTACGTACGGTTGAGAATATTAAAAAACGTACGTTTTACGTATGAAAAACGTATGAAAAACGTACGGTTTTATAAACGTATGAAAAACAGAAAATAGTACACCGTACGTTTTACGTATGAAAAGTACACCGTATGATATACGTATGTTTATAATCATTATTTAAAAGTACATTATACTTTTTTCTGTTATCCGCATGAAAACCAACAAAAAGGTCTTCAACCAGTATGTTTCTGTAGATAAGCTGCTCAACCCTGGTCAAACGGGTATATGTGATGTGCTTCTCAAGACTATAATTGAAATAAAAACAGACAATTTTAATTTAAATAACAACAGACGATTCATGTTAACTTTTCAATATCTTTATTATATATATGATCAAATATTATTTCATGTGCAAACATACATAATAAGGCAACTTGGAATTGCAAGAATTAGTAATTCAGAAGTCGAAACCTGTTTAAACTAATTTTCTATGTTTCATAATCTCCTTTCGGCCACCTCTTCACATACAAAGTTTCATAAACCTACATACAAAACTCTTACAAGTTTGACTGGCTCTAGATTTTAAAGTATTTTCACTAAACTATTCGAGTTATGGTCAAATACAGATTTCTTGACAATCTGAATGAGGGCAAACATATAGTCCCCTCCGGTTAAAAACTGGTAGGTAACTAATAACACAATATGTTCATAGCAGTGGCCATGAGAAATTATAGCTACTAAAGACTAAATAAAAAGACACATGATGTATATGTCTATCACTAGTTGTCATTTGATATAAATTTATATTAAACAAGTTTTGGAAATTTTATTAAGCCATTAATTGACCATGAGTGATAGATTCTTTCTATTATATGACACTAAAAACGCATACTAATATGCAAAGTTTTATTGGAAAAATACACGAAGTAGTGTAACTTTGTACTACACATGTTACATTTAAGATTGTAACATACTTACTATACTCATATACCTGTATATCACACGAATTTCCTTGTATCCAGGTTAGTATAACGAGTATGTATAACTTTATATGTAACAAGTGTAGTATAATTTTTAAATGACGTCACTTTATCTCCTAAATGACGTCATTGAATGCCGAAAATGATGTTATTTTGATATCTGGCACTGTCAAAAGGCACACAACCTTAGCATGAAGTAGGACAGAGTTATGTTTCCTGCTTTACAGAGTAAGGTATTGATGGTGAATAAGTAATGAAGCAAGTTGACATAAAAATTATGTTGTGATTGTATGGTGATTACATGTTATACACAATACTGCTGGGCAGGTAGATGCCAGGACTATATAGAAGTGTTCAATATTATACAATTATTAATTGTGACAACACATTGATAGTATAACAACTAACAGTCTAACACTGCATTAAGATCTAAGAGCTAGAGGATATAGATTATGTGGAAAATGTAATAAACATTTATAATGTGAAAATAAAGCAATTACCATACATTTTATTACAGATATATATCATAAGTAACAACTGTAATGATTAACATTAAACTGTCTAATATAAAATTTGTGTACCATACTTAACTAAAATTCAAGTTGGCAAATTTTTAATCTAAATATATTTATCAGACCATTAACATATTTTAAAACCTTTACCGGTATATTTAATAAGGTAATGATACAAATACACATCTACAGGTACTCAGTGTACAGTGTACAGCTGGTTTTCTTTTTTACAACCAGTACATGAAAGCAATAGCCCACATATATAGTGAATGAGAAAAGTGGACAAAACTTAACCATAGTGGACAAAACTTAACCAAGACATTTTCTAAGTCCAAAAAGGGGCAAAAACTCTAGCAAAATACAGATCAGGGTTATGGTTCTTGCTTGGCATGGTCAGGTATTGATGGTGAACAAAGGTTGAAAGTTTCAAAGCAATAGCCCACATAGTGTATGAGAAAAGTGGACTTAAACACAAAACTTAACCAAGGAATTTTCAAAGTCCAATAAGGGGCAATAACTCATGCATAAATGCAGATCAGAGTTATGAGTCTTACTTGACATGGTCAGGTATTGATGGTGAACAAGTGTTGAAAGTTTCAAAGCAATAACTCTGATAGTTTAGGAGAAAAGTGGACCTAAACACACAACTTAACCAAGGCACTTTCTTTTCTAAGTCCAAAAAGGGGCAATAATTCTTACAAAATGCAGATCGGAGTTATGGGTCTTGCTTTACAGGCTAAGGTATTAAAGGTAAACAAGTGTTGCAAGTTTAAAAGCAATAGCTTTGATAGTTTATGAAAAAAGTTTACCTAAACACAAAACTTAACCATGACGATCAAGTGATGACAATAAATCATCTATTTTTAAAAAATCAGATGAGCTAAAAATATAGTGCTCATTGTCAATTTATATAAACTTATATTAAACCTATAAAGGAAACATTATTAAGCTCGCCAAAGGCTAGCTTTACTTTAATGAAATTTCCAAAACTTGTTTAAAGTGTTTAGAGCTATATCTATCGGTAATTTTAATGTCAAAATAATTACTTGCATCGTTTTGAGTATGCTACTAGACTACCTTAATAGCAAATTCAAACTTTGGATGGGTTCCGTGTACTTTGATTCAATCATGGAAAAAATAGACGATTCTTGTAATTTCATAGGGTGTTCTAGAACACTTTCGTATGAAAACGGACAATTCGCATGTGTAATAAATCACAGAAAGAGTTTCTGTTAAAACTGAAGCGAAAAATGATCTAATGGATATTAAAGCATTATTGTTTTTTCAATTTTTTAAACTTTTTAAGAAAATATCGTCTGATATAGCTCTATACACTTTAATGTAAGTTTATATCAATTGACAACACTTGATAGATGCGCTTTATACAATGAAAGTCATATGATAAATAAATGTACAAAACATTGACAGAAGTCCTGCACAGAGAATAATAACAATAAAAAAACATTCTGATTCTTGACAGATGAAAACAAGACTACGTTAAATAAACGCTTATGCCCTGTGGAAGCCATTTCAATAAGTCCAAGTCCAAAATTAGGTCAAGGTCAAAATGGAGTCAGGTGATACAGGCATGTGGAGAGTGGTCATATACAACATCCATGCAAGTATGAAAGCTTTGTAGCAAGCGATATTAATGCTAGAAGAAACGGTCAATTTGGGTTAACCAAGAATTGGCCTTTCAATAAGTCTAAGTCCAAAATTAGGTCAAGGTCAAAATGGAGTCAGGTGATACAAGCATGTGGAGAGTGGTCATATACAACATCCATGCAAGTATGAAAGCTTAGTAGCAAGCCATATTAATGCTAGAAAAAAACGGTCAATTTGGGTTAACCAAGAATTGGCCTTTCAATAAGTGTAAGTCCAAAATTAGGTCAAGGTCAAAATGGAGTCAGTTGATACAGGTGTGTGGAGAGTGGTCATATAGAACATCAATGCATGTATGAAAGCTTTGTATTTGAAACGGTCAATTTGGGTTAACCAGGCCAGAAGGACGAACGGACGGACAAATCACTATATACCTCCCGATCTATCGATACGGGGGCATAAAAATACAAAGTGATTTCATTTATGAGAATATGTTGACGTCATGTGAACATTATATTAACCCAAAGCCAGATACAAACAAAGTCATGTGATATATAGAGGATCTATCAACAGTTATCAATTGATATAATTTATATTTAACAAGTTTTGGAAATTTTATTAAGCGAGCCGTTATCAAGCTTAATAACATTTCCTGAACAAGTTTAATTTATATTATTGGATCAGCTATGAGTTGTCTTTGGAAATCAACATTTCTTGAGCGAGTCTAGAAAACACAAGTTATTAAGCCAGCCTATTGGTGAGTTAAATGTTTTTTTTTCCTGACAAGTTTAAGAAGTGTTGATCTCCAATGGCAACAAAAGAAGGATTCTTTTTATCGCATTACCATATTACTGAGCAAGAATAAACAAATGTAAGCTGGTGACGTTCAGGGATTTCCCCAGCCCGAATTAGTGTCCGGCACCCGTGCGCTTAGATTTCAAAATCAAGACCTCCGTAGCGCTTAAAATATAAATTGCGCTTAAAAATCGTACCCGTGCGTTTAAATTTCTGCTAAACAATTCATCAATTTCGTTGTTTTCTAATAATTTCTGACCTTCTAACATGTTGTTTAGTCCTATTTATCACACCCTAAGGCGTCCAGTTATCAATATGCAACCGACGTTGATTGTTCACACCTGCAGACGTGTTAGGGGTAAGCTGATTATCGATGTGCAGTGCTAAAAATAGATTTTCTCCACTGGGATTTTTCCACTTTGTCACGTGATTTTATAACACGCGACTACCATTGGTGCGCAGTATTTGGCATTTCGGCAATTGGTTTCGTGTAGTATGATCGTAACGATTCGTATCACACATTTCAGTAATATTACACCAATATCCATTGATTCCCACTCGATATTATTCTTAAAAACAAGTAATTTTACGCGTTTTATGAGTGAACATTCGTCCTCGGCCGTTTTCGACCCCTGATAAAAATACGTAATTTTTTTTATAAATTTCCTTTCTTTTTTTATTTTAGTTACCTACCATCTGAAATAACATTGATGCATTTGGTTTACGCTAAAATAATATTAAAAGTAAACGCAACGCATATTTGACGTGTTGGTAGATTACAGGCAAAAATATGACGACAAGTATACACGTCACGTGACGAGCCCGAGTTCTGATAATATGCCGTGTAGTATTATAACGAATGTAAACAATTCTTCCGATGACAACACTGGTATTCTATGAATAATTAAGAAATGCTAAAGGTTTTTAACGAATCTTTTTACAGTTTTTACGCATTAATAACGACAACTGGTCGTATTTACGAAGGCAGTTATACCGTGAGTGGTGCAATTTCGGATGTCACGTAATTTCGGATACGATTGTTTAGAATCAATATTGGTTACCCTCTTGCAAGTTAGCATAACACAAGTTCCTGAGATTATTAAACCAAACCATTTGATATGTTTTAAATGAGTAATAGCATATATGAGTACCCCCCCCCCTATATATGACATACACTGTGTGATTCAAATGAGTGTACTGCCTGTTGAGAATAATAATTTGTTGACAATATAAAAGAAACTTAATTATGTTATATCTTAGCATGTCTTCTTTTATGATGCATGTTTTGAAATACAATAGGGCTAGTGCAGGCCTCCATGAAGTATGCACCTTTTTAACATAAAAAATGATAAATTAGAAGCGCCAATTTGCACCATTTCATCCTGAGTTTGATTTTTTTCCCGTACCCACCCCTGTTGCGCTTACAAAATTTTCTGGGGAAATCCCTGACGTTGTTTTCGCGGATTTTGTTATCACACGCTTAGTAAAATTTCCAAAAGTGGTATAATATCAATTTTTATCAATTGACAACTCTCATAGGTCCTCTATTTTTAAAAGTAAATTCATGGAAAAACTATCACAATGTATGTATGACAATCAGCACAGTGCTACATCATATTATCTATACCTGAGCTTACATGCAAAATCTTAACTCTGCAAAAAAAACAAATCACAGTTATGATGGGACCTGTCCCTATGAGTTTAGATATTCGCAGTGAACAAGTATGTGCAGTTTAAAACCGTTCCCTTTGAACAGTGGTTACTGAGATACCAGCTAACATGCAAAAACTTAACACTAATATTCTAAGTCCAAAAGGGGCATAACTCTGCAAAAAAACAATTCACAGTTATGGGACCTGTCCCTATCATCTTAGATATTCACAGTCAACAAGTGCATAAAGTTTTAAACTATTCCCTTCAGTGGTTATTGAGATACCAGCTTAGATACAAAATCTTAACACAGGGATGCCGACACCGACGCTGCCGCTTGGGCGAGTACAATAGCTTGAGTATTCTTCGAATAGTCGACAGTTCTAGACCAAGTGTCAAGTTTCGCAATGCCTGCATCTGTGCATTTTTCTACATCCCATAATGCACACTACGCATTAAATATGCGAATTACATTATTTGACGTTCTTAGCATATTATGATGATGTCACATGGGAAGCCTAGTATGAATGTCTGACCTATCTTATAGTGTTGTTTTAAGATATCAGTGGCTGTACAAAATCAAATAAATCCTCGATAATGAGTCACAATGTAGATCAGTTTAACAAGTAAGTTAAACAAAAAATGTAGAAGTTCACTGCGCAACATTGCAGTTAATCAGCACGTCTGAAACTCTTAATTTTGTTGGAAAGCAAATTAGATCCTGCTCTGGAAGTCATCTCAGTCTCTTAAATGTATGTAGTTTCATGAAAACAGTAAAAGCGGTTCTCTCCCAAAATCAAGTCCAATATATTTGTCAATCAGCCATCTTCGAGAATACTGTTACATTTCATTGCATAATTAATGGGTCTGAAATAAACAACAAGAAAACTATTATTATACAGTAACTGAAATGTGTGTTTTGTTTATAAATGCTCATCTCAGTTTAATGTAAGCAAAAACTTCTGTTCTAATTACATCTGAATGTTGCATTTATGATTTATACAAACATTTTCATTATTATTTATTTCATACCTTATCAAATTGACCAGTTTAAAATTTCTGGTACTAGTCTATGACTAGGCATTAAAGATTTCCTTCTGTCAGATCATCAACTTGATAGTCTCCATTTAATAGAAATCAATTCAGATTAATCTACTTACTCAGTTATCCAGTGGTTATTAATAACTTAATATCATAAGACAATGCCTAAAAGTTTAACAAACATGCCTTTAGACATGTGTTCTAGCAAGCTGAACGACCATTAAGTAATTTCTATAGTACCTTTGTTGTCTGACGTTCAGTTGATCTGAAACACTCAGTATTAACTTCCAATTATTTGGACAACGATCACAGAAATAGTTACTTCTCCAAACTGCCAAGTATGAGCACTTGTTTTCACAGAAAAGATGTATCTGAAATGTTAAAATATAATACGGTTAGGCCAAAACAAATTATGTTGTGGTTGAGGTTACAGGCCAAAAAATAAAGGGTAGGTAGGTACTGGTAAGAGAAACATTTTAGTTTTAAATACCATTTTAGTTTGTTAATACAAACTGTTTTCAATAAATACATAGGATTTTTATTGTTTTTAAGTTGTGACTTTACGTAGTGGGACTTGTTGCTTTTCTGAGGTCATTGAAAAAGGAGTCATAGTTTCAGAAGAGTTCATATAGAGTTAAGTTTTAGCAAGGAAAATCTCCTGCAGTTTAGTGAAATCTTCTGCATCTTAGGAAAGCTCCTGCATTTCCAATACCAATCTCACGCAAAGCAGGATGCTGCTGCAAACAAAAGTAACACACATATATATGTCATAATATATGTCACCTGTTCAGGCGACACAAAAACTTAAAAGCAATTTACCTGCATTTGAACAGTTTCATGTCCATTGCCATCCACACTTCTCAGTATGGCAGACATACAGTTTGATGAATCAGTTCTATGACATTATGTACCAGTAGTGTCAACACATGGATTCTTGAGTAAGCCAAAGTTCTAACAATAGGGTTTATATCTGTGAAGAAAAAAAATTAAATTAACAAAAGTAGCATCCCGGATATACAGGTATTGGCTTATAAATCAGCAAATGCCTACATCACTAGACATCAAAGCAGTATATTGTCTCTTTTAACTTCATTCAATATCTATAAAAATCAAAACTAACTAGAGCTATCACAGGAGTGATGAATCATACCCCCCGCAGCACCGCCTTGACACCAGGGTTGGGACAAGTATTGTCCGGCCGGTAAATTCCAGTGGTAAATGCCGGTAAATACCGGCATGGCAAATACCCCCAAAATCGCAAAAGTGGCAAATACTGGCATTTATGAATAAAATAATGTAAAAAAACACACAAAATAAAAAAATATATATATTTATTTTGATGAAAGTGACACTGGAATAAATCATTAAGTTACTGATAAATATTTACACTTGCATAACAGTGGTATTATACAGTTTCTGCTTTGATGCATGTTATACAAGTACAGTAGAAACTCCCTAATCTGAACTCCCTCCGGACCTGCCAAAAAGTTTGGATTTTAGAGAGGATTTTGGATTGGAGAGGTTTTTATTATTTCAGTCTCTGTTACCAAAATAATCTACTAGTATATGTATTGGAAACATAGGAGCTGTAGTATACATGACATATCATTGAGCTGTATTTCTCTGGCCATAATCAATAAGAATAATATTATACAAAAGTAAGTTTGTAATCAAATCATTAAACTTTCAAAACTAATTGCGTTTTCCCAATTACATTGCGTTATATGTTGAACAGATATTAATTCTTATATATCAGTAGCACCACTCAAAATGAAAAACTCTTGTATGGCATACTTTTGTTACATCAACTTAAATATTGACTACAGTACTTTTCAATTCTCAAATTTATCAAACGTAAACTCACTGTTTAATCATGACCACTTACAATACAAGATGAGTCCATGTATAGAAAATGACATGTTTGTTGTGTAAAGGTGTTAAAAGTCATGCACCATACTTTTCAATTATATTGCTAGATAATAAGGGGTCATTCTACATCAATAGACAATAGGTTGTTTACAAAGTGTCGACTTTTATGATACAAACCATAACAATGGAGTGTATTGTCACCAGTCAATTATGGTGCACTCTGTTGAAATGTTTGACAATTTAATATACAGTCCAGAACATATTTTTGAATTTGGGATTACAGAGTTCAATTTATGAACAAAATATCAATTCCGGACTGAAATATTAGTTTGGATTGGAGAGGTTTTGGATTAGGGAGTTAATTTACTGTATATGTATTTACAAAATTGTGTATTGAATATTTATAAGTAGGTCAAATCATAAGTGAAGTTTGTTTTAACTTAAAAAAGTATATTTTGGAAAATGCCAATAAATGCCAGTAAATGCCGGTTAATTCCGGAAAATGCCAGTAAATGCCAGTGGCGTGGACTTTACTCATAAATGCCGGCATTTTCCCAACCCTGCTTGACACAGGAATGTTATTTAAAATTATAGTCTAAACAACACATTTGATGGAAATCTGCTGCTAAACAGATTGAAAAACACCATGATTGAAATTTCATGACTTTGTACCAAGCAATTTTAAAACCCAGTAAGAAATGACAAAGTTACAGAGCGGACACAATTTGCATGACTATATAACCTTTGACCTCTAAGTGTGACCTTGACCTTTGAGATAGGGACCTGGGTCTTGCGCATGACACACCTTCTTGGTGTGGTGAACATTTGTACCAAGCCATTTTAAAATCCAGTAAGAAATGACAAAGTTACAGAGCGGACACGATTTGCATGACTATATAACCTTTGACCTGTAAGTGTGACCTTGACCTTAGAGATAGGGACCTGGGTCTTGCGCATGACCCACAGTCTTGATGTGGTGAACATTTGTACCAAACAACTTTAAAATCCAGTTAGAAATGACAAAGTTACAGAGTGGACACGATTTGCATGACTATTTAACCTTTGACCTACAAGTGTGACCTTGACCTTTGAGGTAGGGACCTGGGTCTTGCGCATGACACACCATCTTGATGTGGTGAACATTTGTACCAGGCAATTTTAAAATCCAGTAAGAAATGACAAAGTTACAGAGCGGACACGATGCCAAAGTAACGACAGACCGACAGACCAACATGGTGACTCCAGTATACCCCCTTCAAACTTTGTTTGCGGGGGTATAATAAAGACAGGTAATTTTTAATGAAGTAAAGAGTATATTGATCACCTATTTATACCAGTATCTAATATTTCTGAATTCATTCTAAAATCTAAGTAAAATGCTAGTATCAGGAAGTCTGCATGTATTGTACCGTATATTATTAAAAGTGTAAAAAAATAACCACTAACTTTTTATTATTCAAACTTCTTAAAACTAATTGGCAGGTATCTGACATTAGGGCAGTTTTAAAATCAATGAAAATACAGGTGACTGTGAGTTACAAGGAATCAAGGTGCGCTACATATATCCAGCACTGACTGACCCTGGCAGTGCAGGGACAAATGAAATGTAACAAGATGCCAAAATGTCACAAAATACGCCCGTCTTGGTTGTGCTATTGAAAAAAATATTGATTATGAAATAAAAGCCCATATTATGTCAAAACATTTTTGAACAATCATCTTTAAACTTATCTTGGCCTAGATATTACACCCATGAGCATCGTCAGCAAGTTTGAAGACGATCGGATGAAAATTGTTTGAGCCAGAGCACAGACAAGGCCAATTTCACATTTTTTTGGTAAAAGAAGGACCATAACCCAAGAAGGCCTGCACCGATTTGGCCTATAATCGAACTTGGGGCCAAGATATTACACCCATAAGCATTGTCAGCAAGTTTGAAGATGATCGGATGAAAACTGTTTAAGCTAGAGTACAGACAAGGCCAATTTCACATTTTTTTGGTAAAAGAAGGACCATAACCCAAGAAGGCCTGCACCGATTTGGCCTATAATCGAACTTGGCCTAGATGTTACACCCATAAGCATTGTCAGCAAGTTTGAAGTTGATCGGATGAAAACTGTTTGAGCTAGAGTACAGACAAGGGCAATCTCACATTTTTTTGGTAAAAGAAGGACCATTACCCAAGAAGGCCTGCACCGATTTGGCCTATAATCGAACTTGGCCTAGATGTTACACCCATAAGCATTGTCAGCAAGTTTGAAGACGATCGGATGAAAACTATTTGAGCTAGAGTACAGACATGGCCAATTTCACATTTTTTTGGTAAAAAAAGGACCATAACCCAAGAAGGCCTGCACCGATTTGGCCTATAATCGAACTTGGCCTAGATGTTACACCCATAAGCATTGTCAGCAAGTTTGAAGACGATCGGATGAAAACTGTTTGAGCTAGAGTACAGACAAGGGCAATTTCACATTTTTTTGGTAAAAGAAGGACCATAACCCAAGAAAGCCTGCACCGATTTGGCCTATAATCGAACTTGGCCTAGATGTTACACCCATAAGCATTGTCAGCAAGTTTGAAGACGATCGGATGAAAACTGTTTGAGCTAGAGAACAGACATGGCCAATTTCACATTTTTTTGGTAAAAGAAGGACCATAACCCAAGAAGGCCTGCACCGATTTGGCCTATAATCGAACTTGGCCTAGATATTACACCCATAAGCATTGTCAGCAAGTTTGAAGACAATCGGACATAAACTGTTTGAGTTAGAGTACAGACAAATATTGGACGCCGCGGCCCGCCCGTCCGCACGCCCGCCAAGGGTGTTCACATAATACGTCCCGTTTTTCAATGGGCGTATAAAAACCAGGCACCAGTCTCCGGCTATCCCCGCCTTATCTTGGTGGCTTGTGTTTCAATTGACTGGTGCAGCAGCATTAACTGCAATCATATCAGCAGCATTTGTTAGCCTGATCGACAAACAGTATGATACTTGGGTACCAGATTATGGGTCAGGGTTCGATACATATGATCAGACTCAGTTTTATTAAGATATCTACAATCATGCTGCAATGTTTGGCAATGGTGAACTCCCAGACTGGCCGTGTTCAGGTGTGGGGATGAGTCAGCTAGTCATTTTGCAACCATTAATTAATCTCTCCTGATCATAATTAAGCTTCACATGTATATAATAGCAATTTTCAAAATGTTTATTGGTTATTGAAAGTTAGAAACCTGCTCTACTTTTGATCATTTAATGCAACACAGACATTCGGGAAAGTGCTGCACCATTTTTTACAGTCCTGACCACCAAAATTTGAACTTTCCTTGGACAATATTTGTATTTGCCGATCAACCCAAAAGTTCACCTCACGAACAGTTCAACTTATAACATTTATCGCAATAATCTATGGAGCCTGTAGTCGCTATATATGGTTTCTGTTGCCTATTTTGACTTGAGATATGTCTTAATGATTAATATTTTTTTTAGCGTGTCGAATGTAAATGCTTCTTCCCGTTAAAGTACAGGGCCCACTCTGGTAGTCTGGGGCGTCAACATACTTGTGATATACATGTACAAGGTGAGCATGGTCAGGCAGGTAAACAAAGGTAATTGAAGGATAAAAACAGATAAAATTATGACTGAGGTATGTCTAGTGGAGAGTGGCCACTCCAGCCTTGAAGGTGTTTAAGGTCAGGGACATGACAATGGCTTTTGAAGACTGGATATAAGGCAGGAAGAAGTCAGTGTCTGTCCGGCAATATCTATAGCAAGAAGTTGAGGGCTGCTGGATGTAGGGGTGCCAACAGGGTAAAATTTAAAATTAGGAACATTATAAGTGGCCGAACATCTTTGCTAAGGGCCTTCAATGACATTATTTCCACATTTAACTCTGTTTTTATTAAAGAAAACCCTTCTGAGCAGATTGAATTTACCATATCTTTGCTACTTCTGGAGATAGTTTCATCAAATAACTTTTATTTTGGTCAGGAGGCATTGCCTTTTCATAAATGATAAATCGGGATTAATCAGGAAAACTGACAGACTGTGGATGGAAAAAGTTCAAGGATTTCAACAAAGTTGTGTGTAAATCTGTACATGAGTAGCAGTTCGACTTCATCTCTCATTCTCTGCACTGTCATCTGGGTGGTGCTATTTGTTCGCCTTTAGTCCCCAGTGACATAGGGGGCTGCTCGTCTGTCAGAACCACTTCCAACACTGTGATGTTGCTGGTGGTATGTGGATCCCTAGCCGGAGATGCATAATCAATAGCTGGCCTCACCAGCATCTTGAAGCACTGCACCTTTGTACTTGTAGGACAGCTGGTGATGTTTCTCCTGAGCAATGAGAGTTTGAGCGTACAGTATGAGGTAGTTGAATCTGTGACCTCCCATTCATTGCAGTGGTTGGTAAAAGGTATGTGGCAGGGACATCATGATCAACAAAGTTGTATACAACCGGATATATATCATAGTAACCCATGCTTGAGCTCAGCGCTCCTGTAGTGAGGGCCATTAATTGCAGTTGGTCGAGCATGCAGTGTTGGCATAACGGACGGTCAATTGAGTAATGGACAGGACGGCGGGAAATACCGGGAAATACTGGGAAATACCGGGAAATACTGGGAAATACCGGGAAATACTGGGACATACCGGGAAATACTGGTCAATTGGACAGTACAAGTGGTCGATTGAATTGGTCATGTGAAATTATGCTTCCCTTCATGTATCTTTATCTATATAACTTAGGCTCTACTAGTGTAAAGGTTATCAACTTATTATTTGTTTTAAATTCTATTTTTTCATGCAAGTTCTCTTCAATGGGACGCTTGAAACTCATGCACTTTGTGTAGAAAATTGTCCATATAACATCTTTATTTTGTGTTGTAGGGTACTAAGATTATGTCCAGTTATGTAAACACTCCCCCAGACTAATCCTTTGTTAATGCAAGAATATGAAACAATATTGCATAATCTGTTAGTTGTCAGTTTCACACTTCACACTTAGTTGATCTGATTTAACAATGTGCTAAATTAGTTTAAGCCAATTTATACAAGCCTAAATAATTATCAATATTAATTATTTATAACAGTCTCTCTCATGCACTTTCTAGTATAACTATAACAGTATAACTTTCATTTTAAATTGAAATTAATATATTAATTATTACTAAATATTTTAATTAGATTTGTAACAAGTGTATTTGATCTATATGTTTAAATCAAAATTTAGTTATTAAAGAATAATTGTGTTTTAGATTTTTTTTTTCACATTGAAATTGAATCGACCAATCCAATCGACCACTTTGACCACCAGTTCATTTGACCACTTGTAGATCATACTCTCAAATAAATTGAGGATCTATTCAATGTTATTGAACTGAATAAAGAACAACATGTGAAAACCTGAGAGTTCAATTGCTTTATAATGCATTTAAAATAACCAGTACACAAAAAAATCCCACTTGACCATTCAATTGACCAGTATTTCCCACATTGAAATTGAATCGACCAGTCCAATTGACCACTTTGAAAATGAATTGACCAGTTCATTTGACCACTTGTAGATCATACTCTCAAATAAATTAAGGATTTATTGAATGATATAGAACTGAATAAAGAACAACAAATGAAAACCTGAGAGTTCAGTTGCTTCATAATGCATTTAAAATAACCAGTACACAAAAAATTCCCACTTGACCATTCAATTGACCAGTATTTCCCGGTATTTCCCGGTATTGGACACTTTGGGAGTATTGGACAGGACGGTATTTCCCGGTATTTCCCGCCCGGTAAATACCGGGGCGGTAAATACCGCCCAACACTGCGAGCATGGCAGTGATGCTTCTGAAGTCTAAGAACTGAATAGATCTACCGATTGTATGTAAAAAGACATGCACCGATAGAAAGGGGAGTAACTCTTGACCTGTCAACTTGACCATGGTTGATCATCTAGCTACTGCGTGATTTTGTAAATATCAGTTTTTTTTATCGTGTATTTTGAGCTTATTTTTCACTGAGATATTAATTTTAAAGCCAGCCAGTGGCAAACGATCTATTCAGTTGCTTAATAACACATAGAAAAGATTAAGTGCCCCGATACAGCGAGAATCTACGCAACTTTGTGGTCGCGAAATTTATCGTAAAAATAACGGTGCGATTAAACGACTTTATAGATGCTAATTATCTTATACCTTCGGAATTGAATTTTCACAAGACTTCTGCCACATTTGCAGTCGACAAAGTCGTTCATTTAATCGGTTTCATTCCAAATTCAAGACCTGCAGCAGACGCACAATGAAAACAGACGCTGCGCGAGACTGAAGTACGGTGTCGTTGTTCAATTCTCCCATGCAGAAAGATCCGGTGTATCTACTAAACGCCGGTATCTGCCGTACCTGTTTTCAGAAAAAAAAAAGTCCTGCCTGTGGTAAATTAACTGTCCCCAACATAAAAAACTTTGTATGGGTATTTAATACCACTTCTGTTCTCCAGGTGGAGAATCTATTGTTCTTTAGATTCTTTAGGCATACTGTTACTACAGCATGTGTATACATACTGTATATATCATGGATCTAACTTAAATTTCCATATGAATTCCAAATGTATTTTTAACACTTAGATCTAGATATACTTACATGTAGATCCATTTTATACACTCTATATTTTAGGTTGACTGTGAAACTAATACTTTAAATAAATTATAAACACCTCATATCTGATGGTATATACATTAATTGACTCAAGATATTAATATTAAGAGACACAAGCTGATAGGGTATCGCAGATACAGAATCCCTCCATCTTTAGGTTTTATGCCAGGCATAGTAATTAACAAGGGAACAATATGAAGCATGACCAGGTCTACAACTTCGACACTTCCCTTTACATGGTCAGTTCTCAACCATTGAGGTAAACAAGCGCCTACACAAAACTTGCCTCTACATGTTATTAGATATTTTACATCCTTTTGTTTGTTTATTCAGGTTTTTCATAATTATAAGACGGTTTATTCATTTAACCAGTTTTCATAGACTTTTACATAACCAGTACAGTCAGTACTAACTTACCCTTCCATATATGGGAACCATCATCTACTCCTCTATCAGCAACTTCTCCACATGTGGAGGAAAATTTACTTTTACAAAAAGGAATCAAATCCAGATTACCGGGTTTCAAAATTCAGCACATTGAGCATGACTCCAGCTTAAAACACAGGAGGACAACATTACTGGTACCATTCCTAGTATGATGCAGCCTCAGATGGAACCTGTGAGCTGCTATACTTAGGCACACACTCTTCTACTAAGATATTAAAACAGTTGATTTTTACCAGTTTTACTAAAATCATATTTTTTTATACTTTGCGAATAACCAAATTTCCTATGAAAAACATACGTTTTTTTCATCATGTAAAACGCATGAAAAATTATACATATGTTTTTCATATGAAAAACATGCGTTAACCATGCGTTTGACTAAACGTATGTTTTTCATACGTTACATGGTTTTCATACGTCAGTAAACGTATGAAAAACATACGGTTTTTGACATATGTTTTTCATGCGTTGTGAAAAACGCATGAAAAACATGCGTTTCTCATATGAAAAACATACGGTGTAAGAAACGTATGGTAAACATGCGTGGAAGTTTTTCCTGTGTACTTATTGGCAATTTAATTTAGCAAAGAAATGCCTTAGTTTGAAGGAGGGTAGGGTTACATTTTTATTTGTATCTACGTCATAATTAGACCAAATAATCGTTATTATTAGATTTAAACACATTCTGGTATTTATTGTGTCATCTGTTGGAGAGTTATTTTATTTTATCATGCAGTTGCCTTTATTTGTTTTTGCAGTTCGTTTTTACGCTGGGTGTAGGGAAATAAAAATAGCAATTACTCTCTTAACTGACTGCCAAAGTGTTTTAAAAAACACATGCAGTTGTCTTAATGGGTATACAATAGAATAAAAATGTTTAAAATGCATTTTTTAAAAAAGTTTTTAGACCCGGACATCGTTAATTGACATTAAGCCAGGACAGAAATCATTACTATTTAATATCCAAGTTGAGTTGATTCATAATGACAATCAATAATATTACAATTATATTACATATGATTAAAATACTTGCACCCATTTGTAGATACAATATATACGCACTTGCTGTAAACAATTATCAGTTAGTGTACAAAATTGTTGCAAACATATATCTACCTGCATCTAGGCATTTATTTATGTCTCATCTAGTGATACTTAACATGATAATACATTATGAAATGATGATTATATACTCATTTAGTACACTGATTATGTTTTCATGATGTTTTTTTTAAAATCATTTTTATATGTTCATGAGTCATATAGTTCATAAGGATTTACCTCCCTTTGCACATAAGAAAATATACTGAATATAAATTGTAAATATCCCTAATATCTTTTAAAAGAAGTTGCAATGTGCATACCAATATGGGTTAATCAATTAAAGTAATCATCATGATTAAAAATCCATTACTTTTTTTGCATTAATCATCATTTATCAGTATTCATGTATTATTGTGATTAATCATTATTTATTTAATCCATTACAGCAACTGAATAAAAGAACTTGTAATCATGATTATTTTACAATTAATATAATTATGATTACTTTATATAAATGTGTATTATTAAACTTTATATATGAGACTAACCAACAGAAATGAATGAACAGAATTGAATTGGATCAAATGAAATTCATGTGAAGACTGAATATTTCACCCAAAAAATGAATTGCAATAATGATCATAATAATAATATTGACTTTATTTTATTTATTTATACTGGAGGATGTATTTGGTTCTAGACCAACTCTCAATATGGTCCGTATCAACATGGGATATATGCAGTAATTTACAGAAAAACATGATAAATAGGAGCGGAAGAAAACATAACAGAAAAAGTCATTGTGCAATAAATTGGTCTGGGCTCCATAAAGTCCAATTGCATTGACCTTTATGTTTTGGCGCTTTTTATGGCCCAGATAAAACAAATCTTTGTCCCATATGTTTTTACACAGTGTAAATTGATTTAGAAGTCGATGTACTGTATATATTTTTTTGACTGTCATATTTTGTTTTTTGTTTATCATGCACTGTTTTTTAAGGCTTGCTTTAATAAAAGCCCTTTTACAACATCACATCTTGTTTGTTCAAATTGTTTTACTAGCTTATCAAACTCCCAAGTTTCACAACACAACCACTTGCTGGCCATTAATACAGTAAATCCTTGCTTATAAAACCACATCAATGACCACGGTATGAATCGTGTTACACGACTTCTCAGTTCCGTCGGAGAATTGCTCTGTTTTCATATGGCTCTGACGAAACTGAAAACCGACGTAACGCTCTGACGGAACTCAGGATACATGACATTTGAATTCCGTCAGTGCGTTACATCAGTTTTGAGTTCCGTCAGAGCTATATGAAAACAGAACAATTCTCTGACGGAACTGAGAAGTCGTGTAACACGATTCATACCGTGTTGACTATACCTTAGAATTATGATGGTCCGGATACTGAGATGGAATCAACAGCAAAACAGTGAAAATGGATCAGAAAATTGTGTTCCTAAATTTAAGGTGTTCTTTCAATGAGTTTTACATTATAATACAGACACACCCACATTACAACCACATACTAAATTAATGATGACTATGGAAAAAATTAATGATGACTATGTATATATCATACATTTTGTTTTATGGTTTGTTTTTTAAGGTGTATGTTAACGAAAATTTCTGTACATTTTTTGTTATTCAAAGAGAGACAACCCCTTATCTCTGTATATTGGTACAGTTCCGGTATACAGTTTGATTTCAATTAAGATTGTTATCATGCTATCATGGAGTGTATAACGTTAGTTAATAAATAAACTATTACACTGCCACTCTTTATTCTCTTACCCTTACTCCTATCAATGTTAAAGTAAGGAAGAGGACTTTCCAATTATCATAAAGGACACTTATAAGGTCACCCTAAAAACATAGCATTATCTTTGGATTATCATGTCTTTTAGAGGTGGATTTGAGTTTATCCCTTCATGTTCTCACTACAGGTACTTATTTAATAAGATCTGGGTCCACAATCACCAACATTTTTAAGCTGGAAACTAAGACACAATCTGCATTTTCCACACAATCATCATGTGCATTTGCTCAGATGACATTCAAACTTGGTATAAAAACATTCACTGAAAGAACCAAACAATGGAAAAATTTCAGATGTAAAAGTTTGCATATTGCCTGAACTATTGAATATAAGGATCCGAGCTAACCATTTATTTGTTACTCAGTTTTCTGCTGAAAAAAGGCAAGCATATTTATAAGTGCCTCCATCTAGATTTGCACCTCAGTAGACGGATTAGACACCTAGGGTGCTAATCACTGAGCTATGGGTGTACACAACTATGATCAACTGTTAATTCAAAACCAGTTTAGCATATCAGTAGTACAACAAATACATGTAGCTCCGAAATTCCATCAAAGGTTAGTTAATTTATTACTATAATTATGGAACTGAAAATCAGCCTAATTAACTAACCATTGGGTGGGACTCAGGATGCACAACATGTCAGTTCAATCCGAGTGTTGAGTCTGTTTTCAGTTTCATCATAGCAATAAACAAAACTGTACACAACCTACAATAAACCTGGGGCTTGAGCAGTGTTGCACCACTGCCCCAGGATAACTACTATCCTGAGATGGTATTCGCAAAGAATCTCAAGTGAAAACTTATAATAAGTGAATTTCCTCCAAATCTTAAAATTTTCTTATCTGTATCAGTTAAACAGGATAATCAAGATTATAAACTTTTTTAAACAGTCTTTTGAAGCATTATTATGTTATTTAAAAGCACTCTAATAAAACCAAGAAAATATGAGCTATTCTTAGTCTATTGAAAAATATGTGCAGTTCTATTTTTTAACTTTTAAAGCTACAATATTAAAGATTTCCCATGAGATGTTTTATGAATACCAGTTCTGTTTAGAAGAGTTAAATACAACTATCACATTTACACATGAATGTATGAATATCTTACCTCAAATTCTGGACCATCCCAATCAGAAGGTGAAACACCATCCATTCCGGACTTCCCTAGTGGAGTATCTAAATGCCAGCTTAACTTACTGGATGGTAGTTCCATCATAAACCTGTATAAACATATACACATATATTTTGTATTGGATTCAATAATAGATAATCTAAATATCAAAAAGAACTTGAGACCATTGCCTAAGCACAGTGCTACCAAGCGCCTCATTCAGTCATCTCCCATTCAATTCAATATAGAAGGCATGGATAACCTCCCACGGAAAGCGCTACGTAGCCCATTGCTTAGGCGATAGACACCTGGTAAACCTTAATTTCCAAGAGGAAATAATTATCTAGCATAAAAGAAACGCTTATCCCTACAAAATTAGGTCCTTACAAATGTTATAACAATATTCAATTTGGTAAGTTTTCTAACATTCCTATATCACCATTTGCCAAAATTACAGCCTCAGTCACGCTCACAATGACGAGTGACTAGAGGGCCCAAACATCCATCTGTAAGACTTACCAATATTTTTCAGCCATATTAAAAAGACTAAGAGCAGAAAACTCGAAAAATAAACAAGGTTCCTATTTTATATTCTTATAGACTTTTTTAACACTAGGGCTAGGGATCGTCAGGTAAGTGCCGGTCCAATGTAATGATGTTGTCTGCTGCCTACCATTTTCAAACTAAGGACTCAATGCCAATGTTTTCTTTCAAAAGCTATTTCAGGTAACAAATTTAAGAGACATCCTTACATAATATTTATTTATATCAAAGATCGCACTCCAACGATCTCAGGAGGAGACGAATACTCTTCTCGAATTTCTGGTCAAGATCATAGATATCAGAGTACCCAGTTACCATGCAACAGCCCTAATTATTTTGTAGCTGTAAAAATAGTTAAAAGAATTCACGTTGAATGTTAATGTAATATTTCTGTAAGCACTTTGATCAATTTTTAAAAAAAAACAGCACCAAGATATGCAAATATTAGTCACAAACCTGTTTGTTAGAAAATCATTGCCAAATGTTGACATTCTACTGGATGCTGGTTCACTAGGTGGATTAATACTGTCACCAAACCCTCGCATGGAGGAGATATCATCCCGAGACTCATGTGTCTTACGTTCTGTATCATCGCCTCTCTTCTGACTGTGATTTTCTTTGTTAGAACTTTGAGTGGTGATAGATGTGGCTGATTTGGTCTGCTTTCCTGATTTCAGTCTTAGTTTACCATCACCTCTAGGTGTATCATACATCTCAGATCTAGTGCTTGTCTTTCCAAACCTCTGCACATAAAATAAATAAATGTTGCTACTTCAAGTCAGTTCAAATATATGGAGAAGCATATGTTACAGTAGCAATATTGAAAATGACTCAGTCTTTGAATTTTGAATTTGAAACTACTTGCCAAATCTATAAAATTTCATAGTTAATATATTATACTCGGTATGCATAATTACTGCAAAAATAACTTGTGACAATCGACAATTACTTGTCCCAGACAACCGGACAAGTGCTAATTTCGCAGACAGTTTCTGAAACAATTTGAATGGAGAGATTCATTGTTTTGTCTATAGACATTAACTTGGTAAAAAGAAATAGGCATTGAATTCTAACATTAAAGGGAGTATTGCTCTGAAAAAACCAATACTGTGATCAAGGTTTGGATCAGGGCCTGTATTTATAAAGCATTATAAGTGGAAACTTAAATATTTAGACTCAAGTTAAAAGATTGAGATGCCTATAATTCACAAGAAATGAAAAATAGCCCAATAATGTTTTCTGTATGATTATTGTAGCTCTTTACATAATACTTCTAAACATTTGTAAATAATTGTTAGAATTAGTTTAAATTTCCAGTTTAGCTGATACACTTAAGAAAAAATTGAGATTTTGAGAAAATTCTAAGTTTTCACTTAAGATGCTTTATAAATATCTTTGCACCAATACAATGGAGTAAATGTTATAACAACCATCTCACATTGACCTGATATCAAGCTGAGGAACAAATAAAGGGAGCTAACCAGTTAAGACATACTGATTGTAACTTCTAATCCTTGCAAAATGCTCATAGAGTTATTATAAAATGCTGAGCATAGCCTTTCATTGCCAGGCAGGTTTCTGCTGATATATGACAGGTATATGTATATATTTGTGCCTCCACCCATATTTGAACACGGGTCGCCAGTTTAGACGGCAAGCACACTAAACACTAAGCTACAGAGGCACACATAATAAATGTAATAATCACTTGGGTGCAAGTTAAAATTTCCTTAAAAAATCTTAAATGATTTTTTATAAAATAAAGAAAATAAATAGAATCAGATTTATAGTGTATACTAAACCTAAAGTCAGGAATACTCTCAACTCATGTTTATTGTAATACAAGGACACTGGCCCCCAAATACACACATTCTACATTTAATACATGTGAGTGACAAAATTCAGATTTTATTTATAAAGCATGGTCATTTTATAATAGTCACTTTATAAAGAGGCATTACCTACATCTATAATATTTTTCTCTAATATTGCATTAAATGAGCTAAATGTTCAAAACATATCAATTGTTATATAATCTGTTAGAAGAAAGTGTGTGCAAATATGTCTTTTTGATCATAAAAATAGTTTTAAAATATTGATAATAATTTATCACTTCCAGACATTCATTATTTAGTGGTAAAAGGGAAACAACTCATGACTATTTTGGCTCGTTGCAGAAATATACATTATTCTTTTCTCAGTAATTAATGGGTTTTTTTTGCTGAAAATTTGAGGAGCTTAAGCATGGATAATTCTCATTTAATGTCTAATATTTTTGAATCAATTTAAACAATCAAAATTATAGAGAATGCCCCTTTAAGCAATATGTATATTATATTATCAATAGCAATGTTATAACAAAATGAACTTACCGGCCCAGTAGCTAGAGTGTGTCTGTTACCAACATACCATAGATGTACTTTATGTAATGTCATCTTCCGTTGTTTACTGGGCAATCTGTCAGGTAAAATATATAATACATAATCATATAACATATGGGCAATCTGTCAGGTAAAATATATAATACATAATTATATAACATCTATATTATATATATTCATTTAAATTGTACCATTCAGAACTTAAGCTACAAAGAAAACTGAACATGTCATATCACCATATTCAATTCCCCTACCAAATGTCCCTCAAGAGTGAAGGACAAAATCCCGGGTGCACAGAATACCGTTCCCTCATTTTTGACAGGGTGGACATAATCCCGTCCATGTTTTTTACAGGGTGGACAAAATCCCAACCATATACATTTCAGGGTGGACATAATACCATCATGAATATATATATATATATATATATATATATATATATATATATATATATATATATATATATATATATATATATATATATATATATATATACAAGATATAGTTGATAGTATGCATAATAAATATAAAATTAACCTTTATTGTAACATAATCATAGAGAAGTTCCTTACAAAATCACACAATCACACAATAATCATTTACAATGCAGTAATAACCCTCTATGTATACATAAGTCAAAGTCATGATCGGTATAATGTCCATCCTGAAATGTACTGGTATATGGTGGGGATTTTGTCCACCCTGTAAAAAACATGGACGGGATTATGTCCACCCTGTCAAAAATGAGGGAAAGATATTCTATCCACCCGAGAATTTGTCCGGATTCCGTCCCTCAAAGTAGAGAGATCGATCCGTGCTGTCACAGAAGCTGTCACAGTGGATAATGTACTGGATTTGTAACCTGACAATGCTGTTGTATTGCCAGATTGAAGCAATTTATAACCTTCCATGACAAAATTTGACATGAGTAAAAAATGTGATTAAAAGAGAGCGTTTTGATAAATTTTGCAAATTTACCAACTGGAGTTGAGTCCCTTTAAATCGGAACAAACATTTAACACTGCAAGGAATGTCATCGTGGCAGTATTCCTTATGGTTGGTATAGCTTTTCTGAATGAATGAATGAATGAATGAATGAATGAATGAATGAATGAATGAATGAATGAATGAATGAATGAATGAATGAATGAGTGAATGAATGAATGAATGAATGAATGAATGTGTATTATCTTACTTTTTAACTTCACATAACATCTTGATGAGAATGTTATAAAACTTGGTGTCTTTTTCTGCTTGTTCCCTGAAAAACAAGATATAGGTAGAGCCCTACTACATATTACTGGATTAGGATGAGAAGGTTGTACTTTCAAAATCGATTTTTTGACAAATCAAGAAAACTGTCCTAAAATTACTCTTTACTTATGGTAAAACAAGCTGTCAACATGACAAGATCCGATTTTCATAAAAAATAGGCTCATAAGAAACACCTTGTGATGCTGATTTTAGCTATGCATCAGTCTTATAAGGTTGTAAGTAGTAATTACAACCTTCTCATTCTAAGCCAGCAATATGCATCATGACATCAAATTCACATATTAAATGGATTTTGTTATAAAATAAAGAGAGCCACATAAAAGGCTTTCTGCAGCTATAGATTAGACTAGTACTAATATTCATATAAATCAGTGTACTATTATACTATTTTAGCCAGTTGCTTCATTAATTGTAATTTTAACAAATTTTGATTTTCAGATTTGTTTAATGACCAATGAGGATATTCTATTCATTTTTGTACTCGTAGATGTTACTGAGTATACTTGAGCGATACATTTTGAAGCAAGTCATGAGTCCCTGACTCACAAAATTTGCTAGGGACTCATAAAATTTTGAAAATACATTGTTTTTACATAGTGGGACTCATTGATTTTCTGAGTTCAGTGGAAAAGGACCCAGTTTAGTTTTCTAAACCAAATTGGAACTGTTACACTGATACTTACATGAGATCTTTGGTTTTTCCAGTTAAGTGTGCCAGTCTAAGTTCTCTATGGTGTTTCTCGACAGCTGTATACATGTCTGAAAACTCGGAATCTGACATCAGACCCTGAATAAATCCATACAAAAATTCAAATTAATTGAATAAAAAAAATTTGTGTGTGAAGAAATGTCTAATTATACTCACAGGTAACTGTATCATTGATATAACGAAATAAATAACTTGAAAAAAAAATGTAAAAAATTTGAGGAAAAATATCAATTTTACAAAAAATATTTATTTTTTAATTGTAGCCAGTGCACAGCACAACTAAGCCGTGTCAAACTGTCCACAGGACTGGTGTAAAAGTATGTAATAAATAGGGCCACTTCCAGCCCCCCCCCCCCCCCTGGATATGTGATTATCCATGATAGTTTGATCAGCCAGTCATTATTTACTCTTCCACAACAGCCAACTCTTCCACAGGTGCAGAAGGCATACAAATTTGACCTGGTCCCGTGATTATAAACATTGGAGTACGTACTCCATGCTCCAACCCAAACTCCATACTCCAATTGGAGCATTTCTAAGTTACAAAAACTTCTTTATTACTGAATGGAAACATATATCAAATAGGTGTTTATTTTCTTAATTAGATAATTTGCTACAAGTTGGTGTTGATTTTGATGCAAAGTTCTAAAAGAATATTATTTTTCAAGTTTGAGCATTGAGTTTGGAGTTTGAGTATGAGAAATGTTTATAATCACTGGGCCTTATCAAATTGCATTTGGATTAGGACCAAGATTTGCTGTGTGACAGTTTAGCACATTCAACCCACAGTGCTTACTTAAGTCTACTAGACAGTCTTAGGTTGTTTACAAACATCAGAATAATATTTATCTACACATCACAATAAAGTTACCCTTTCAGAATTGAAAACCAACAAAACTGAATAATTGCAAATTAATTGCTTTAAAATGTTTATAAATGAATTCAGAATAGAAAGATAGATTAAGAATAGTGATTGATAAATTGATTTCTTCAATAAAATCACTTACATACATTCTATTGATAGGGATAGATTTGCTGGTTTTTAAAATTGATCATTCATTGATAGCCTACTGTAAAGTCATTAATATTCAAGTGGATTTAATTTCATGGACTTTGTGGAGGATCTCAACCACGAAATTAAATTCCCGTGAATATTAAGAGTTTTTCAGTAAAAATAATATGACTTAGTGGATTCGTGAAATTAAGTACCCACAAAATTGTCTTTTTCACCAAAACCATGAGATTGTGTCCTATTGAAATTTAATGCTTTTACAGAACACTAGTTTACATACTGTAATTACATGGCATGGACAAAACCCTATACATAGTATGGTAGTATAGAATGACTATGAACTTAATACATTGCTCCATTCTGTCATTAATTGGCATCTCACAAAAACCTTCTGGCATGCAACCAGAGTTTCTATTTACATAATGATTTCCTGATTTGGTACCTGTCAACATTGAACATTGTTTGTCCTAACCTCACCAGCACATAGATTTATCATCATCGTTTGTTAATGTACTTCATAAATCCAGCCTTGTGTGATACATAGAACATAACATGAGCTTTGTAGATCTTCTCAATAAGTTTTAACCAAGCAGGCTGAAATGCTTAGCCAACAGGTCTAATAAGCTTCTTAGTGCAAATTCTATTTTCTTAAAATTGTGTATAAATTTCACATTTTTAGCCGGCCCAAAACAGGGTTGGCAATTACCCGGGTTTTATGAGTATTTCCCAGCCCAGCGGGTTTTACCGGGAAAACCCGGGTTTTACAGGGTTTTATTGGGCAATACTGGGTAATACTGGGTGATAAAATTCAGTATTTATTTTGGGGGGGGGGGGGGGGGGGGTGAGGGTCATGATAAACTTATAATTATGTAACATGACTATTATAAAATATGATTAAAAGGATCATCAATTCAATCTTTACTTTAAATTAATTGAAAAAATGTTTAAAATGACTATTAAAAACATTTAAAGTTGATCAACTTCATAACTGATCAAGACATTATATACTTCAAGTCCAATGTGTTTCAATACATTAAAATGACTTTTCATCCCTGCACCTTTTTAATCACCTGTTAAGTGACTGTAACACCTCCTTAAGGCTCCCTTTGTTACCTGTCAAAACAGCCCCCTGTCAGATCACTGCTCTGCTAATTGAGCAATTATTGAGCAATACATAGGATTTAAGATGTATTAAAAAATGTTCAAATGAAGTTCACCAAGATCATTTATTAGAGATCACAAGTTTGTAAAAATCATTCAATCATATTGTATGGTGGTAGACAGTCAAAATGAAACTGAAAGACCTTGTGTGGAATTTTTTTGATATCATGGAAAGAACACAAGCTGTTGGACAAGAACTATGAAATATAACCAAACGACTGCTGGACATGCCAGCATCATCAGCATCCATTGAACATGTTTTTTCTAACTTTGGAAATATCCAAACAAAACTACAAAACCGGCTTGGCATTGAAAAAACGGCAAAACTAGTGTTTAGCTACAGAATGTTAAGAGGAAAGGAAAAAATTGACTGGTAGTGGTATTTGTGGAAGTTAGTTGCATTCAAATGTGTATAAGAGTGTTATACAAAATGTACTATGCAACATGTACGATATAAATGGTATAGACCTACAATTTGCTAACTCGATATTGAATTTTCCATGTATTTATGCAAATCACATAATTGTACTAGTATATATAATAATATATGTCCTAATTAAACCAGTTTCACTATGTTTTGCTTTACTTATGGCTTAGCAAGTGTTTCATCTCATTGCCAGCAATTAATTGTAACAAAATCACCATTAATGAACAAAATACAACTGAAAAACTTCTTATTACCCAGTATTGCCCACTTCAGTCAATTTTAGGAGTATTGCCCAACCCGGGAATACCCGGGTTTTCCCGGGCGGGTTTTCCTGCCCCGGGCGGGTAGTCGCCCACCCCTGGCCCAAAATGATTTTTAAGCAGCCAATTTGGTCTGTAGCCTGCTGTTATTGAGAACCCTGACTTTAGCAGGAAACCACAGCTAAATAAACTACCAACAAAAGTCCAACAACCAAAGCCTCAAAGAGGACTTGGACAAACAATTACAGATCTTGGAAGATATTTGTAAGGTCCCCGAAACAAGAGACCAAGCAAGCTTAGCTTTTTCACTCAATACATGGTGACAGAGTGTCATCAAATAGTTTTGACACCTTCAATACGGACAATACCTTGACAACTCAGAACAGCAATACAGCAAAAAATCTTAATACAATAATAGCAAGCTGAGCAAGGTTAAGAAACAAATATATATATCCAAAATCCTCAGCAGGACTACAAGTAGCTGTAAAACAACTATCAGATACTTTTTGGTCCAACAAAAACAACACTAAGTTAGAAATATAGTGAATTACAGAATACAGATCTTGTTGACCAAATGGCAGACACTCCCAGTATTTTGAGTAGCCAGCTTAAACAAACCAATAAGTTAAAATGGCAAAGGGTGTTTGAGCAGCTTACCAGCTAAACAGAGCTCGAGAAAATTTAATTGGCAACTTAACTAAATATATTATTATCATGCATACATGCATTTGTGATAGTCATACTTACAGGTTCATTCTTCAATGTTTTCAGGCCAGCTTCTATTGTCCCAAGCTGGGACTTGTGTTGAGTGTAAGGATTCAATACAACAGACATCTTGAATGATTTGTATGGCACCTTTTTATTATAATATGGCACCTTTATAATGAAAATGGCATCCTTTAGATAATAGATTCACCACACTCAGTTATCTGTAACACAAATGCAGAAATTATTGTTTAATATACATGTCACTGGCTTAGAATGAGAAGGTAACAAGTACAACAAGAGAACCCAAGGCCCTTGGTGGCTTACAAGGTTTGCTGAAGATTTGACCTAGTGGCCTAGTTTTTTATCACAAGCGACCCAGTATTAAACTTGGTTTAGATTTCATCAAGGACATCATTCTGATCCAATTGTATGAAGATTGGATAAAAACTGTGACCTCTAGAGTGAACACAAACTTTTCTTAGATTGGACCTAAGTGACCTAGGCTTCGTAATCATTTAGTCATCCTGAACGGTTCCCGAAGGAAAGCAAAATCAATGCCAAAAGCTCTTGAAAACGCCGAACTGGATAAGTTCTACACACGGAAGCTATGCTGATGATGTTAAGAAAACAAGCTGAATAGGTACCGAAGGCACCAGAAGATCGTGGAAGGGATGCCGAGTCGTCGCCGAATATCCTGAATGACAACGGAAGCGATGCCGTCAGTTTGTCGATAGGTTAAGTTAGTAGTTTGGCATCTTCTATATACATCGGTAACCTTAAATTTTGGCAATTTATCGGCATCGATTTGAAAACCCTTCCACACATTCTGCAATTTTAACGCATCCTTGCTGCACGAATGGGAAACATTCGGGACCAACTCCTGACCTGTCGGCATCAGTTGCAATACATTCAGCTACTTCGGATAGGCTTTGGCATGTACGTATACCGTGCATGTACTGCAACCATTCGTAAACCGATCCAAGATTACCTCCGAACGCACCATGACAAAGCTTCTCCAATTTTTATTTATAAATGATCCCGAAGGGGTTCCCAAAACAAGCAGATTGTCATCTTTTCCACATAGCATCGGGGTCTAGTGGACGGCAGGTCTAAAATAGAGCTTTAAATAATCTTGATCGGGTGGCTGTGTACATGACAAACTTCACTACATTATAATTGTAAGTGCTGTATGACCTCCATGTGAATGTATATATGGCTATGGTCCCAGAACACTCCGATGAGAGTGAGCTGTGCTGGCGGGATCTAGAATCCTGGCAGCGCTACGCAAGCCGGATTGGTCGCACCAACCCTCTGACGAGTGCAGTTGTTGATCCTATTTGTATTTCTTTCTTTTCTCTTTTGCATTACCACTCATTTAACAGGACTGCTTCTATCTTACACTTTCATGTTTTTCACTTTCTGTTTTCTTGCGCACCGTTGTATAGTGGTCACGTCTGACAGTACAACGAATAATGTAGATGTGTATGTGTTGCAATTTGTGACATTTTTTATTATGAAAATACTTCTTATTATGTAAAATTTCAATGTAGGAACTTTGCCGATTTGTCAAAAACCAAGCAGCTGATTATTAAATGTTTGACAACGGATAGTAATGGCCGCGTTTTTGAGAGTGTCCGGAATTAGGGCCGTCCGGAAAATATATGACGCCAAGCAGTACTGCTTACGTACATGAACTTTGTAAGTTGGCAGTAGAAGGCACACACTACGGTCATAGGAGACACTCACCAGCTGTCACTGTGACAACAAGCCGGTGACAACAACTGAACAAGCTCGTAAATTAGCTAGATTTCAATATTTGTTAATAAAAAAATCTTAGTGGTTTAAATAACTATCTGTCACTTACTCTTTAGTATCATACATGTACGTTTATGTGTAACATAAATTTATACGCAACAAACCAATAAACGTAAACATTGGAATTCAATTTCACATCGATTCAATCTTTCAATTGAGGTCCATGTGGGTGGGGTAAGAGCACTTTATTACAGTGAAGTAGCTATTATTATTCCAATAGCATTGTTATGGGACGTTAATTTTTAAAATATCAACCATTCAACAAATGATACTTATGCCTACCGTAATAAATTAACTCCAAACTTTGTCGAACTATGATTCCGAAAGTGTAAACAAACGTGCAAACAACTTGACAACTTTCACAGCTTGATCACGTGACATCTTGGAAACCTTAAAGGTTGATGATAAAATCAAAACGGAACCGTACCGGACCGGTTAAAGATCGTGACGTAACGTTACAAATGTTTATATGCCATGGAGATATTTACCGAATCATTCGATCCAAACAAAGCACTTCACTCAAAATAGACAAGTTTTAAATTAAAAACCTAATGACATTTTTATTTTTACCGGTACAAAGGAACATGGGCGTAGGAGCAGGGGGGCCAGCCCCCCCCACCCAATGTCTGGAGGGGCAACATATCTTTTGCCCCCCCCCCCCAATAATTCAGACGAAAAGTTTAATTTACGACCTAATATATATCGTTATAGGCAATTTGCCTTCAGTTCTTGGTGAAAACGTATAAAAAAAATAAAATTTAAAATTCCCTGTATTTAGGTCCTTTTTTATACCAAATAAGGTATCTCGGAACGCTTAGAATGCTCCAGATCGATCCATTGTTTAGAAAATTTTCCCGGGGGAATACCCCCGACCCCCTTATACTTCAACTAATTAACTTTCAGTTACCTATAATTACTAAACAAAATTACCACAGAACCATCAATTGACAATTTCACAGTTATTATATAGATATAGGAGGATTGTGGACGTTTAAGAGTACAATGTATGTACGAGTGAATTATTGTACAAACAATTGGTATTGTCATATTTTGACATAATGCAGTTACTAAGTTGCCAAATGTTTGCTCCCCCCCCCCCCTCAATGGTGAAGACGCTCATACGCCCATGAGGAAAGGAGCGACTATCTCATTTAAAACCTTCCCTCCGAGGTCAACATTTACAGTCGGAATCGACTTCTGACCTAACTAGACGACATACAATGAAGAGGGTAATCAGGAGCTCTTCAATATATATTTATACAGGACCTTCTCTTTTTTCAGCGTCGCTGGTATATAATCAGATAAATTCATTGGTCTATCTATCTTTGGTTACTGCCGAACACATCGTTAAGAGTATTAATTATTGGCAGGCCAGGTGAATTAAGAAAGAAAACAAAAGTAAATGATTTTTAAAAGAAGAAAAGAACAAAGAACATAGAACAAACAAAAACAACTGATGCATATATAAAAACTACCCAGCAGGCACAGCAACGTTTATACAACATTGAAAAAACGTTGCGGGGCAACGTTGAAATAAGGTTGTATAAGCGTTTCATTTGCAACCACTATGTTGCAACGAAACTTCAACGTTAATACAACCTAAATGCAACGTTGCATCAACGTTGAAATAAGGTTGCATCAACGTTGAAATAAGGTTGCGTGAACGTTGAAATAAGGTTGCATTAACGTTGAAATAAGGTTGCATTAACGTTGAAATAAGGTTGCATTAACGTTGAAATAAGGTTGCATTAACGTTGAAATAAGGTTGCATCAACGTTGAAATAAGGTTGCATAAACTTTGTCCGCCAGAATTTCTGTTCTTGAAAAGCGGACAAAAAGTGATCATAAAACCGTGATGGCATAGTGGTAACGAGTCTGCTTCGAGTGTGTAAGGAGGTCCTGGGTTCGATCCCATGTGTGGCCGTGTCATGCCAAAGATGCAATTTAAAATGATACCAGAAAATCTGTATCTGAAAAGTGATCACAAAATCTCGATGGCCTAGTGGTAGAGTGTCTGCTTCGAGTGTGAGAGGTTCTTAGTTCTTAGTTCGATCCTACGTGTGGCCGTGTCATACCAAAGATGAACTTTAAATGGTACCAGTAATTCCCTATAAAAGGGAAACTTGCATCTCTTCTCTCAGTTTGTATACCTTTTTGGTGATGGATAACATCAGCAATGAGGTGTCGAAAGTGATTAATATAAGTTAGAAAAACTGGTTTCCCAATCGACCTTATATAAATAAGTAAAAACGGAAAGCTTAATATGTACCAAACTTCCTGGTCAAATGAACAAGTCAGCATGTTTTAGAATACATCTGAGGTTCATCACTACCAACTTTACATAAATATTCGAATTCAAACAAATATCAAATTATTATTTTATTTGTTGTCTATGTAAGTTAACAAGCAATTGACATTATCAGCCCAAGTCTATCGCCTCCTTCCTAGCCCGTCTCTCCTTGGCAGCCTATTTCGCCTTCTTTAGTCCCTGTCTTCTTCTTCTTGATCCCCCATTTACTTAGTACTAAGATGACACTGATCAACAGCTTCTGAAAATACATTGATCAATAAAACATTATGAAATAGTGTGCCCAGGATAACAAGAAAGGTGGGAAAATTTGGTATGACCCACATCAGTTGATTTACCTGTGTTCACAATTTATCGATGTTATTTAAGTATGAAATTGAAGTGGGTGACAGCTGTTTCTAAAATCTCAGGTACTTCCCTGGCCCTGAGAACTAAATATTGTTCCCGGGGAAGTGGTTCAGACAAAGAATCTGCCAGATTTCCCGTCAGTGCAGGGTAAGCTGGAAGGTAAAAACATGACCGTTTCCCCGTCTATTGACCTCCATCCCTGGGGTAGGGGGCTGTGGTTGCAACTGACTGATGCGTAAATTCAAGGACATTTCAATTTCTCAAGGCATGATGGTTTGTGGCGCGGTATCAGAAATGCTATTTTTATGAGTTTAGCACCCTAAATGACTTAGATTACCAGTATATTTTTGAAAGGTAGTATATTTTCTGTCTATGATGTAAATAAATTAGACCTAAAATGAAAGATATAGTTCTGAAAATCATAGAACAGAGTGATTATCTGACAGTTTTTCTTGTTTTCTCAAAATATTGATTTTGTAGTTACGACCTTCTCATTCTAAGCCAGCGATATGCTTCAATGGACCATAAAAATATGATAAAAATTATGACATAATGAAGCGCATATAAAGTAATAAAATCAATATGAGTAGTTTTACTTACATTTCTGTCGATTTTAACACTGAGGCTGTTTCATTGAACTGTATATAAAATCACTTGTTCTACAGTTGTGGTCAGCTGAATATCCTAGTTTAAATGTTGATTCGGGAACGCTGCTGGTATTTAGTTAATTACCACCATAAAACTCCTGTCCGTATAGCAACACTCGCTGTGCAAGCAGGGTCTTGGTCTTGTACAAAGTAACCACAACTTTCAAAAAGGCAAATTCTATAGTAACTGTTATTTATAATCTGGCCTTTCTGATCTTTAGTTGAACATAAGGTATAGCACTTGGTTAATAGTTTTGCTGGCTTCACCATTAAAGGAGGATGTTATATGTCACTAAGATCTGCAATAATCAATTTAATCTCTTTGGCAAATTTATGGTGATGTTAAGTCCATGTATTAAGTGCACAATTTATCAATCTCCTGTTGAGCTATTTACTTTTATCTGATAAGAATCCAGTATGGTGATATATTCCTTTATAATCCTTGTTTTGAAGCTAAGAAGAAACTTTCTGACGAATGCCAACGTTTATTCAACGTTTTATCAACGTTGAAGAAGAAACCATTCAGTTTTTCGTTGATATAAGGTTGTACTCGCGTTGAAAATGGTTGCAACGATTGTCAACGTTTATTCAACGTTTAATCCACGTGGATTAAACGTTGTGTGCCTGCTGGGTAAGGGTGGAGTTGGCCCACTGCCTGCTTGAAGGGTTCTAGACCAGACAGTGCCGCAATATGCGGGGGCAACCTATTCCACAGGACTGCGGTATGGGGGAAAGGAATACTTGAAGAAGTCCGAGTTGGCATGTATTTGGTCGACGCTAGATTAAATTTATAACACTCTTTATGGTTTGTTGCTTATATCGGACATGATGCAGAAAAAAATATTACCGTTTTATCAATAATTGAACGATTTAAATAATGCCAAGGCACACGTTGTATACACAGTGATTACATGAGGGAAAAACGTCTTTCCCTTTAAACCTTAGATTTAAACCCAATCGAATGCATTTGGAACGAATTTTGTCGTTGGTTTGGAAGGTTCCCTAAAAAACTGCGTACAGAGTAAGAACTTGAAAATGCTCCTTCTAAACTTTTATAGTCGAACTTGTGAAAAACTTACATATGCACCCTGCAGGGGCGTTTCCAGAATTTTTTCAGAGGGGGGGGGGGGCTCAACTTGGGGAGGCTTCCGGGAGGGGTGTCCCCTCCCGTGGTTGATTTTTTTCCAAGGGCCCACTGAATTGGTGCAATTTCCTGCTATCTAATCATCATTATGCTGATGAATGAACAAGCAATACTTTGAACATTAAAAACAACAAATTTCTTGAAAATGATTAAATGCATGAACTTTAAATGTATAAAACTCAAGAAGTTAGAATCTATGATGAGGGGAGATTTGAACGATTTGAATGGAATACTCAACTGTTGTGTGTGAAAGTGTATTGAAAGTCCTCATTTTGAGGTTCAAAGTCTGTATTTGTTTAGAGCAAACGGCTAGCTGTAAGAATGTTAAATTGGTAACGTGACTTAGAATTATGCTTGGCTTATTTCATCTGAAGCGTTTTGAAAGCAGACTTTTGTAATAAAGGGATTTTCTTAAAGATCGTTCATATGACTATCTTTGGTAAAAGTTTCATATTTGGACATTTTTTTTAATAAATCGCCCTCAGCTCTTAGGCTAGTAGTATACAAACCAACACTTACGTACAGTAGTTTCAAAATTAAACGAGAACGGATAGAAAACATTGAGTCGTCTGCCAGGTAAACTATGTGTATCTAGGTTTAACTATGTATACCTGAGTTAACGGTAAAACACGCTATTCTTTCGAATGAGATAGGTCCCTCATTAGTATTACTTATTGATTCGACTTTAGTTGTATTGTTTTTTCAATTTATTTTGTAAGGAGAATTTAACCCAAGTTATGAAATAAAAACACACAAATGAACAGTGTAAACTGTATGCTTTTATCACGGTACAAAAAAACCACATCGTCGACCTATTTTGATAAATTTGTGTTTTATGGAAGGGCAACTTTAACTTTCTACATGAATACATGATTGTATATCTAGTTCTTTTTATATAGCTGAGGTGTATGTGTGTATTTACCTGGGTATCTTATGTGTGCAAGTGTGTATGATTAACATAACTTAAAGGTAGGGTTTATATATAGTTTTTGACTTATTGTAGATCAAAGGTGAATTTATAATTTCATGAAGCACATGTTGTTTTAAAAGTATCTTTGGTATTAATATTTCATTATGTATCATTGATAAGTATGTTTTCCAACCATTTTAGAGCATGTTGATGCATATTTTAAACATATTGTCCTCAGAAATCATAATTTATTGTCGTCTGTCGGTGATAAAACGCCATTTTCCCACTTTACACGAACCTTAATGGGTTTATATAACACAAGAGTGCAACGGCCATTTATATTCATGCATAAAGATCAGGGCTGTGTCAAATTCGCCAAGCTATAACACAAGACTGTCAACAGACACATGTATTTGTATGATCTTGTTTTATATCTAATGAACAAGTTGATATACTGCTGTGCGAAATCATTCATCACACACATATATAACACTTGTATACTATAATAAGTCTAGTGTCGGGTAATCGCACGATAACACTCGTGCAAACGGCTTAATCAGACATAACCTTAAAGGCTTTAAGTCTTGTAATTTTGGTACTTTTCTATAGGGAATTTTGAGTATTACTGTATGTATGTTTGAACTTGATTGAGAATACAGTTGATAATTTACACAAACTTACATATCGCTGGCTTAGAATGAGAAGGTCGTAACTACACAATCAATATTTTGAGAAAACACGAAAAACAGTTTGACAATCACCCTTTGCTTAAGATTTAACAAGCTTTTTCAACTTCAGTTTGGTCAACATTACAAGTTCGGATTTTCGTGAAAATTGGCTCCAAAGAAGCGCCTTATGATGTAGATTATAATTATCTATTAGTCTTAAAAGATCGTAAGTGGCACTTGCGACCGTCTCATTCTAAGCTAGCGACCAGTACAAGCAGGTACTTGGATATGATCTTTGACTAGATTTACCAGCAGGACAAGTATTATTCACTTATCTATTGTATTTTAATTAATGTACATATCCAAATAAATCTTCCTTTTTCGCTGGCTAAGACTAAGAAGGTCGTAACTACTACTTGATACATATTTAAACTTTGCACCATAAGGCGCTTCTTATGAGCCTATTTTCGTGAACATCAGAACTTGTCATCTTGACCAAACTGACGTGTAAACAGTTTGTTTTTAACACAGGTAAAGACTAATGTTCAGACTGTTTTCTTGCGTTTTGTCAAAATAGTGCTTTTGTACTTACGACCTTCTCGATATCCAAATAAATCTTCATATTTCTTTCTGGATAAGTTACATGCATTATTTATTCTACACATCTGTACTTCTGTTGAACACTGCGTGGTACTGAACCTTGTCTTGTACCATAATTAACTATTTTCCGTCGAATACATACGCTAGTACATCACGGTTTTTATTGAGAACATCATCCAAAGTCGGGTATTAATTTTCCTTTAGAAAATATGAAAAGTTATGAGAACAGTCAGAGCTTATTCTGGTCATTTTGCGAATCAATCAAAACTGATACAAATGTAGTTCACAATTGTATTTGTATCATTATAATTTTATTACAGAAAATGACAAGTAAAATTGTAAAAACTAATATAGCAGAGGGGGTAGTACACAACGATTCATGGGTTGAAAGTTGGACAGTTGGTGACACGGGCTTTCACCATGACATCCACGATCCGTATGTACTAGTTTGTAATCTTTAACAATTTCATGCTGTTTAATAATGCATCAACTTGAAATGCAAGTTTCATTACTGTGGAATATGATTGGAAAATTATATTCCTGGTCCCTTTATTGACAGCTGATTGAGAAGAACGCACTGGGTAATTTAGATCTTTGGAGTTTGATGATACTCTGATACTTAATATTTAGTCATTTGTTGGAAATAATTATGGATCTGACATAATAAAATTTATATGTATTTTTCTTTGGTATTCCGAGTCACTTTTTTTGGGAGACCAGATTAGCAAAATCTTGGACATGGCATTTGTTGCTATTGTCTCCGTAATGAATTAAAGAGGACATTAAGAAATGCAAATATTTTGTGAAAAAAAAGAAAATATTTTGGGAGCGGTGGCCTAGAGGTAGGGCGCGCGCTTTTGGATCGAGGAGTTCCGGGTTCAACCCCCGTCTGGACCACTGTTTAATTTCTGTTAGCAAGAATAACCAACATGCTCCACTCCACCCAGGTGTAAATTGGTATCTGCGAGGGCAGTGTCTATTCCTCGGCGCCGCAAATCAATATGGTTTTTCACACCCACAGGAGAGAAATAGTCTCCACAGGGAGACACGAATGTAGATTTCCATAGGTTGCCCCATGACCAGGGGAAGTTATAATGTCAAAGTGTGCTTGAGCGACTAAACAGCTGAAAGAGCACTGAGAAATTGGTAACTTAACTTTAACTTATATAAATAATAATCTTAAATTTACGTATAAAATGTATATAATACAATTGCTTGTTTCTGTGAATTGCTGTGTTTCATAAATGTTCCTCTTTTGTAGGTTTCTTGATAAATATGAACAGGACATGTTTGATGGAAACACTAAATCAATTTTTCTCCCACTCTGCGGAAAAACACTGGATATTTTATGGTATAGTACTAAGTTCCATCTCATTAATTGATGTGTAACAACTTCAATAACAGTTACTTTTGGCCATAATGAACGTTTGTTTTAATGTTACATGTATTTGAAAATCTATGGCTTTTGATTGTACAAAGAAGTAAAAACAAATTAATACTGCGGTCGATTAAGCGCCCTTGCACTAATTTGTTTATAATATATGATATATAACCTACACGTGGAATGACAGACATATCGATGGCTTAGAATGAGAAGGTCGTAACTACAAAATAAATACTTTGAGAAAACAAGAAAAACTGTCACTCTTTTGTCAACATGACAAGTTCCGATTCTCATGCAAATAGGCTCATAAGAAGCGCCTTATGATGTAGATTTCAAAAATGCATTAGTCTTATAAGGTCATAAGTGAGACCGTCTCATTCTAAGCCAGCGATCTATATTTTTTTTCTTGAATAAACTATCATATCATATCAAAGGTACCCCATATTTCTATACCTGTTTGATTGATCCAATAAGCGGGCTTCATGTCTATCATTGGACGGTACAATGGACGGTACAGTATGAATGAACCAGCTATTGTTATATGTGTTAATGTTGTGCCCCGGGGGAACACGAATAGTGTATAGTAGGGAAAACATACTATTATGACCAGATATTATTGTAGAAAAACATACAATTACTATAATCTAAGTCAATTTAGGGTTATTTTACACGAAACATTAAAAAGAAATATTTACAATACATAGGTTAGTTTTCCATGAAATTACATCATAGTTAACGCTTTGATAGATTTAATGAACATGAAAACACACGTAATATGCATTTTTTCAAAAAACGTCTTCTAGATATTTAGTAGTGTAATATAAAGCGATGTCAAAGTAACAACCTTAACAAAGGGAAGTCACTCTTCCACCTGGGGCGACCAACCCTAATTTTGTACGCAGTTCCTTCTCTTGATTTTTAGAGATATTGATACTCGTACCGACTTAAATACAGTCAAATCGTAGTTCCCACCCCTGATTCTAATGGGAAATAACTCTAACCGACTTAAAATAAGTCGAAGCCGAGTTCCCTCCCCAAATTTCAAGGGGAAGTCACTCTGCCTGACTTAAAATTAGACAAACCAGAGTTCTTTCCCCTGATTATCAGGGAAAGTAACTCTGTCTGACTTAAAATTAGTCAGACCAGAGTTCCCTCCCCTGATTCCAAGGGGAAGTCACTCTTACCGACTTAAAATTAGTCAAACTAGAGTTCTTTCCCCTGATTATTAGGGGAAGTAACTCTGTCGGACTTAAAATTAGTCAAACCAGAGTTATTTCCCCTGATTATCAGGGAAAGTAACTCTGTCTGACTTAAAATTAGTCAGATCAGAGTTCCATCCCCTGATTCCAAGGGAAGTCACTCTTACCGATTGAAAATAAGTGAAACCAGAGTTCTTTCCCCTGAATATTAGGGGAAGTAACTCTGTCTGACTTAAAATTAGTCAGACCAGAGTTCCATCCCCTGATTTCAAGGGGAAGTCACTCTTACCGACTTAAAATGAGTCATTCCAGAGTTCTTTCCCCTGATTTTAAGGGGAAGTAACTCTGTCTGACTAAGAATTAGTCAGACCAGAGTTCCATCCCCTGATTCTAAGGGGAAGTCACTCCTACCGACTTAAAATTAGTCAAACCAGAGTTCTTTCCCCTGATAATTAGGGGAAGTAACTCCGTCTGACTTAAAATTAGTCAGACCAGAGTTCCATCCCCTGATTCCAAGGGGAAGTCACTCTTACCGACTTAAAATTAGTCAAACCAGAGTTCTTTCCCCTGATTTTAAGGGGAAGTAACTCTGTCTGACTTAAAATTAGTCAGACCAGAGTTGCCTCCCCTGATTCCAAGGGGAAGTCACTCTTACCGACTTAAAATTAGTCAAACCAGAGTTCTTTCCCCTGAATTTAAGGGGAAGTAACTCTGTCTGACTTAAAATTAGTCAGACCAGAGTTCCATCCCCTGATTCTAAGGGGAAGTCACTCTTACCGACTTGAAATAAGTCAAACCAGAGTTCTTTCCCCTGATTATTAGGGGAAGTAACTCCGTCTGACTTAAAATTAGTCAGACCAGAGTTCCCTCCCCTGATTTCAAGGGGAAGTCACTCTTACCGACTTAAAATAAGTCAAACCAGAGTTCTTTCCCCTGATTATTAGGGGAAGTAACTCCGTCTGACTTAAAATTAGTCAGACAAGAGTTCCATCCCCTGATTTCAAGGGGAAGTCATTCTTACCGACTTAAAATTAGTCAAACCAGAGTTCTTTCCCCTGATTTTAAGGGGAAGTAACTCCGTCTGACTTAAAATTAGTCAGACCAGAGTTCCCACCCCTGATTTCAAGGGGAAGTCACTCTTACCGACTTTAAATAAGTAAAACCAGAGTTCTTTCCCCTGATTATTAGGGGAAGTAACTCCGTCCGACTTAAAATTAGTCAGACCAGAGTTCCATCCCCTGATTTCAAGGGGAAGACATTCTTACCGACTTAAAATTAGCCAAACCAGAGTTCTTTCCCCTGATTATTAGGGAGAGTAACTCTGTCTGACTTAAAATTAGTCAGACCAGAGTTTCATCCCCTGATTCAAAGGGGAAGTCATTCTTACCGACTTAAAATTAGTCAAACCAGAGTTCTTTCCCCTGATTATTAGGGGAAGTAACTCTGTCTGACTTAAAATTAGTCAGACCAGAGTTGCCTCCCCTGATTCCAAGGGGAAGTCACTCTTACCGACTTAAAATTAGTCAGACCAGAATTATTTCCCTTGATTATTAGGGGAAGTAACTCCGTCTGACTTAAAATTAGTCAGACCAGAGTTCCCTCCCCTGATTTCAAGGGGAGGTCACTCTTACCGACTTAAAATAAGTCAAACCAGAGTTCTTTCCCCTGATTATTAGGGGAAGTAACTCCGTCTGGCTTAAAATTAGTCAGACCAGAGTTCCATCCCCTGATTTCAAGGGGAAGTCATTCTTACCGACTTAAAATTAGTCAAACCAGAGTTCTTTCCCCTGATTTTAAGGGGAAGTAACTCTGTCTGACTAAAAATTAGTCAGACCAGAGTTCCCACCCCTGATTTCAAGGGGAAGTCACTCTTACCGACTTTAAATAAGTAAAACCAGAGTTCTTTCCCCTGATTATTAGGGGAAGTAACTCCGTCTGACTTAAAATTAGTCAGACCAGAGTTCCATCCCCTAATTTCAAGGGGAAGTCATTCTTACCGACTTAAAATTAGTCAAACCAGAGTTCTTTCCCCTGATTTTAAGGGGAAGTAACTCTGTCTGACTTAAAATTAGTCAGACCAGAGTTCCCACCCCTGATTTCAAGGGGAAGTCACTCTTACCGACTTTAAATAAGTAAAACCAGAGTTCTTTCCCCTGATTATTCGGGGAAGTAAATCCGTCCGACTTAAAATTAGTCAGACCAGAGTTCCATCCCCTGATTTCAAGGGGAAGTCATTCTTACCGACTTAAAATTAGCCAAACCAGAGTTCTTTCCCCTGATTATTAGGGAGAGTAACTCCGTCTGACTTAAAATTAGTCAGACCAGAGTTTCATCCCCTGATTCAAAGGGGAAGTCACTCTTACCGACTTAAAATTAGTCAAACCAGAGTTCTTTCCCCTGAATATTAGGGGAAGTAACTCTGTCTGACTTAGAATTAGTCAGACCAGAGTTCCCTCCCCTGATTCTAAGGGGAAGTCACTCTTACCGACTTAAAATTAGTCAAACCAGAGTTCTTTACCCTGATTATTAGGGGAAGTAACTCTGTCTGACTTAAAATTAGTCAGACCAGAGTTGCCTCCCCTGATTCCAAGGGGAAGTCACTCTTACCGACTTAAAATTAGTCAGACCAGAGTTCCCTTCCCTTATTCCAAGGGGAAGTCACTTTTACCGACTTAAAATTAGTCAAACCAGAATTATTTCCCTTGATTATTAGGGGAAGTAACTCTTTCATTTTAAAAAAGGCAGACCAGACTTTAAATTTGTCAGTCTAGAGTTCCCTCCCCTGATTTCAAGGGGAAGTCATTCTTACCGACTTAAAATTAGTCAAACCGGAGTTCCCTCCCTGATTTTAAGGGGAAGTCACTCTGCCCGACTGAAAATTAGTGAAACTAGGGTTCCCTCCCCTGATTTCAAGGGGAAGTCACTCTTACCGACTTAAATTGTCAAACCAGAGTTCCCTCCCGTGATTATCAGGGGAATAACTTTGCCTGACTTAAAACAGTCAAACCAGAGTTCCCTCCCCTGATTTTAAGGGGAAGTCACTCTTACTGACTTGAATTTTTCCAAACCAGAATTATTTCCCGTGATTTTCAGGGGAAGTCACTATGTCCGACTTAAAATTAGTCAAACCAGAGTTCCCTCCCCTGATTTCTAGGCCTAAAAGCCACCTTATTCGGAAAGATTAATGCGCATGTTCTGCCAATAAAACAACTTTCGGTCTGTCAAAAGAATTATTGGTGTCGATAGATATGCTAAATCATCAAATAAAAATATAAAACACCTTTATTTATGAAATACAACAATTTCAGTTTATACCCTGTCAATTTGTGTTTCATCTTATATTGAAAACGTGTTTAATCATGCAGTCACTTCCTTGTTGTATTACTATTTACGGATGACAGGGATGTTAATCTCGGACAGCCTGAATATAACCAAGCGCAAACATAACGAATAACAGTCACGTTTCTTGAAGAAAACAATATCTGCGTGATGGAATGTCCCTGATTTTGATCCCACCGAAAACATATGACATGTTATTTCAAACCTGAGTCCACGGATGAGTTCCATGACGCAATTTGCCCACAAGGTTGTCCGAGCCTTTGTTGATGAATAGAGGAACAATCCCAGAAGCGGATTGCAATTGTAATGAGTACCCGCTGTTGTGAACGCACCAAAACATAACTTTACACGCACTCTCCCTAACTGTGAATTTGGTTTAAAGACTTAAGCACATGGATGTCACGTGACTTAGTAACATTGATAACTGTCGTTTTGAAATTTTTGCTAGATGTTAAAACATAAAATGAGCTATCTATAGACAAAATTTGAATACAATTAAACAATGTTTACTATTAAATTTTGTGTTTTGAATGTGGTGCGTTTTCAAAGTCCGTAAGTGTAGAAGGAAGAAACTATGGGAATATGCTACGGTGGAAGGAATGGAAGCGGATAGCTTTAGACAGTTAGTTACCTTTCATTACGTGTGGTCAAACTATCCTATTTTACATATAGGCATTATGTTGATAGACGCTTGATGGGGCAAATTCAATGTCGATAATAATGGAATAAATATATTAAACATGTTATAGGAGTGACCCTTTTTGTGAATGGTCACTTGTCATTGACATGGATGCCATGAACTAGCCATTGATTTATATTGTGATATGTATAATACTTTTACCAAATAAGGTAATTCGCTACCGTTGCGCGACTACAGGTTCAAAACCACAAAATAAATGTGTTCTTTAATTCAATGTAAAGTGACAACTTTGCGACCTCCCAAAATGTGAATTTTTTGTCCATGTGGATTCCTCAAAACCCTCCAATCAACAGAAATAGATTAAAGCTTCACAAATGAAAATATAAGTCAGCGGGTTGCGCTATATCATATAAGAAAAATATTGTATTGCGCGGTAAACAAAGTTTCTCAAGTACGCGGACGGATTACCTGTCCTTAAGCCCCTACCCATTTTTCACTTTCATATCTAAGTAAGAATGGTGAAAGATTTATGAATAAAACAGGTTCACTACATAACATACATGTACATGTGAACAAAGCATTTAAACCTAATAAAACGAATCTAATATGCGTAGGCATTTGGTTGTTTGCTACCTATATATTTAGGCCATACCAAATTGCCGTTATGTTTAGCGTTAGGTCTGGTTTTTTAAAACCTAGCTAGCCTACCTTAAAAACCAAAGTAGTTTAATAAAACACTGCCTCACATGGAATCGTATACTTTTTAGTTGCATTACAACAACCGAGTGACAATACCCTAGCGAAGGGTATTTTAGACATGGAACAAGTCATTAAATGCATTGTAGTATCATTATTGTTGGCGTCAGTTTGGTAATTCAAATGGAACCCAACTTTACCAGAGAAAAGTGCCTCTAGGGCATGAAATCGAGAAAAAACATTGCAGTGCAAATGTTTTTTTTTTCAAATATAGACCTCTTTACCTAGGCACACGATGACCCTAAACATAAAGAAATGTTTGGTCTGACCTTAATTTCCTTACTTTTTGACATCGTAAGTGCGAATAGCTCGTGTGTAAAAGCATCTAAGATCAAAGTACTGAAAGTACTGACAGGCTGGCGAACTGCTAAGGAACAATAGCTTTTCAAGCGATATAACATTAAGTGGTTTTCTAAGTCGAAACAGAGGTAAGTGCTGGACTTAACAAAAAATTAAAAAATATAACAAAATTGGAGCCGCCGTGATTCGAACGCGGACCTTAGCATCAGAAAACTACTAAGCGAGTTGCTTAACCACTCGACCACGATCTCGTTGGAAAATATTGACCTAAATAATTTAACATAATAAAATCATTGATGCGCTCTATATCGCGTTCGTAACGCGTAGTAATAATTATCAACGCCTTTAAACACCTTTTCTTTTAATTTCATACAATTTCCTTCCATTTCAAGAAGAAACTAATATATTACAATCGAACAGAATAAATGAAACAAGGAAAGTTGAATGTTCTTATCTTGCAAAACTGATTAACGAGGAGGAACTATTTGCATTGAGTGTATAGATTCTGTGTTGTCAGTTTCGGGAGTAAATTCATCTTAGTGGTTTTCATTTTTTAGGATTGTAATAGTCTGGCGCGAAATCGCCAGCCTTAAAACGGGAGAATAACTGCAGTGTACAGCTCAATCTAATACTATCAAAGAGTATAGATAGTTTCAATGAAAGGTATTGATAACAATTCAAGGCACAAAAATAGCCCATAGCTTTGTGCGTTTAGATGGTTTAAGGTCCGGTAACTTAATGTGTTAAAATCACAGAGAAATTAGTCCTCTAGAATAAAGAATTCCAATGTTTAATTCTTCTTATAACATAAACAGTTTGCATATGCAAAACAATAACTTGAACACATGGGTAGGCCTACGACAGGTATAAGAAAATGTTACAGGTAATAAGATCGTGACATCTTCGCGTTCGACCCGGAATATAGAGGACTTCAATCATATTTATGATTTAGTGTGCCATGCTACCAGAGCGTTTTGTTAGAACGGGTTTTGCTTGTTGAGCGTATTTCCATAACGAAAACGGTAGCCACCTAGCGTACATAGTTAACGAATCCGGCAGCACGGAAGATCGTGGCCGGTAACCAAAAATATGACCAGCGATCTCGAAAAAAACGCTCTATTCAGGTAACGATACGTCTGTTGATGGGACAATATTATATTGTCTTGCACATGGAAGTGCTGTTTATTGATTTTATGGCCCAAACTATTTATGTTTTCCACGCATAAACATTTACTAAGGAAACGAAATGGTTAGATGCGAAATATCGTCATTTTTGGCACAATAAAGGGACGTTTTCGCACACTTCCTCATCATATTTTGGAATGAAAATTTACTCGTGCATGCTTTATTATATGCTCGTGTGTTTTATGTTCAAATTTTATTCTAAAACTCTCAATAAAAGTGCGTAAATACTTTTTTTCGGTGCCTAACATCTTCGCGCACTTTGTTGACCTAGTTATCGAATATGGTAGCTATCCGATGAGCTGGTAGTCGAATACCCAGGGTGTTTGTGCGAATGAAAAAGGCATGGCTTTTTTATGTTTTAGGTTGTATAAGAAAGGTCATACAGTGGCTGGTGTAGAGATTGCTGAGCAGGCCATTAATGAGTTCTTTGAGGAAAATAATATTGAAAAGGATATTGAAACTGTTGAGAATGTTGGAAAACTATATAAGGTAACACTTAACTCTATAAGAAATTATGTATATAACATTTTAACAGTGTTTGGACAGCTGGTAGATGGGCAATTTATTTCCTCGTTCGGTTCTTTCACTGGCTTAGAATTAGAAGGTCACAAAACCGCTTTTTTGAGAAAACAAGAAATAAACTGTCTTTACTTATGGAAAAACAGCTTTTTGAACATCAGTTCAGTTTGGTCAACATGGCAACCTTCGATTTTCATGAACAAATATAAAAACATTTTTATGTCCAGATAAAAGTTGAATATCCATGCTTTCCCATGGTCCAATTATAGTTTTTTATTTTAACTAATCAAAACATTCGTAAGGTACAATAACGAATACACTTAAGCTAATTACTTAGTCCTGAGTCAAGTGTTCTGTACTACAGTCCGTTCAAGATGAGATGGAAACGATAATAAACATAAGATCGTCCGGCAGGTAAACTATGTTTACTTTATCTAGGGTTTAATTGGGTGTATTCTATTATTTCGAATGAGATGGTTCCCTTATTATAGTCGATTCAATATGTGATATTACGTATAAGGGAACTATCCCATTCGAAAACATAGGAGTGAGTACTGTTAACTCAGATATACCGAGTGAAACCTTGATTAACATAGTTTACATGACGGACGATAGTATATTTCCACCGTTCTCGTTTTACTTTGAAAGGACTGTATAATTATTTATTGATTTGACAATTGTAATGTTATGAATATTTATATTTGATATTGTAGAGCAAGGATGGTCGTATTAAGCTGTATGTTGCGGATGTCTTTGATATGTCCCCGTACGTATATTACAACATTCTTGAGTAGAGATATTCAAGCATTAAAGTATTCGAATCTGGGTACTGCGATTCCGAATTGGTTTCATTTATTTGTAATGGACGAATTCAAAACGCCCTACAATGACAATCAACATTAAATTACTAGTCTTATTACATTGTCATAGGACACTAAGTGTTTTATGCACCGGCATCCACTGATACGGAGGCGATATAGCGATACACCTCTCTGTTCGTTCGTTCGTTCGTTCGTTCGTTCGTTCATTCGTTCGTTCGTTCGTTCGTTCGTTCGTTCGTTCGTTCGGTCGTTCGTTCGTTCGTTCGTTCGTTCGTTCGTTCGTTCGTTCGTTCGTTCGTCAACACAGGGGTATCGAAACTATTAATTACTATTATTATCATTGTAATTATTAAATTTACTATTACTGATTTAACGTTTTCAGGACTTTGTGTGGTCAGTTTAATATTATCTGGGACTCTAAGTCACTGGTAGCCATCAATTTGGCTGATCTTCAGTTGTAAGTACATGTCGTACATTTCAATTTGATATTTGTTAAAGTATCGTTCATTTTATATGTCTTTAATACTATAGTTTAGCTTGGCGAATTTGACACGAACCGGTCCTTTATGCATGAAATCATTAGGTTCTTGCTTTGAATATATTAGTTTCCGCAAGTAAATCGTGCAATATAGGTATTTTACATTTATGTTTGTATTACATCTCGGGCGGTTTTGTAATGCTCCCCAACTATAAAAACATACAACCTAGGTCATAAATGCAGACAATATATCGACTGTTGAATTATGCTAATCAAAGATCATTTTCGTGTCAAATTCGCCATGCTATATTATAAAGTTTCCACATAATTGCAGTTTTGCCTGTTTTACTACTTTTACATTATAGGCATTTCTTTTCAATTCATTGTAAAGTAACATTAATTTAGACAAACCTATCGCTGGCTTAAAATAAGAAGGTTGTAAGTTCAAATCGACATTTTTGAGAAAACAAGAACGAACTGTCTGAAATGTACTCTTTGCTTATGGGAAAACAAACTTAACAACAGTAACTTAATTTTGTTCAACATAACTTTTTCCGATTTCATGAAAATGGGCTTATACGAAGCGCCTTATGATGCAGATTGCAAATATTTATCAATCATATGATGTCGTAAGTGGTGATTATGACCTTCTCATTCTAAGCCAGCGATTTGTGTGTTGATTATTTCTTGTTGTGTACAGATACAGAGATACGATGCTTGGGTTGATGAAACCTGACGGTGCATGTTACCTTTCTACGCTTGAATATGATCCGGCAGTTTGGCCAGGTATAGAAACGTTTTTACTTCATTTATATTCATTCATATATATAATCTGAGTCGTTCTCCAGGAAAACCGGGCTTAATGAATACAATTTAGAACAGTGTCTTAAATGAGAAAAACGGGTGTCCTTTGATTTCATATTTAAGTAATTGGATAGTATAGTACAATCGATTACCTTCAAGTTTTCTTTAAAATTGTGTTAAAATAACTTCTGTCGATGCTATGGTGATCGGTTTCTAAAATGAACTCATATCGAAGAAAGCAAGGGTTAAGTGGCTAAACACTTGCTAATTTTCCCCGTGAGCAAACACTCACAAATTGGACACGTTTTATTAAAATAAGAATATGATTCTAAAATGTGCCACAATTTTAAAAGTTTACATAAATTTAAGTGTATGGAATAATTTGTTCAAATTTTCAGAAACTGTTCACAAGAGTCTCCTCTTTCGAACAATATATTATCAACATTTTCACAATTTTGTCACTAAGCCCGGTTTTCCTGGAGAACGGCTCATATAAAGGTATAATGCTGTACTTTGTTGTGTCATTACAATGATTCTTTGATTTTTCAAAAAAAAAAATCGATAACTATACATAAAATGTGGATATTGATAATCCTCTTTGTTGATGATTGCTTTGATGATGCTGTATGGTAATTTTAATGTACAGGTCTATGATTGTTTGATTTGAATTGATGTTAATTGCTTTGCATATGTTGCTTTACTGTAACGTTTTAATTTTTTTTCACTAGGCCCTCCACACACAACTTCCAATAAGGATGTTCAGGATTTATACGGTTCGTATCTTAATTATAGATTCTTCATGTTGTTTTTAAGTACCATTATCTAATATTGTACATTCATTGCACGTGCCAAAATTAGTGCATTCGTGAACCATGCATGGTTGTAACTATCAGAAATTGGCCAGCAGTTTTGTATTCACTAACAGTTTTTAACGCAGAAGTAAAGTAAATGACCTGAAACTCAACCCAGTGTTCTCATAAACCTTACAAACTTTCTAAACATGACAACGACGGAAATCAGGAAATTGAGAGCTCGTAAAAAGAATATTTTTCATATTTTTGTTATCAATGGCTCTGTGATGTACCTGTGAATCTACACGTGCTTATCTCTAGGTGGAAGATGTAGCATACAGATGGTGGAGGAAGATGGAGGGGACAAACCTGTGGTGCTTACTGAGAATGTTATAGGCAACGAAGAAGCTGATAAACTATTCAGTGGAGTTGGTCCTGCCTTAAGTACATCCTCATATTTATTTACTAGATGGTACAAAATCATGTTTAAATAATATGCATTCCTGGCATGTACTCCTATTTAAGCGGAGTTACTCCTATTTTCTTTGATAAATTCTGGTTTTCTAAGATCATCTACCATTGCACAAAGATATATTTGATTCGTTTTCCATATTTATAACCACTAGAAGTAAAACCTTCCTGGTTTATACATCTAAATCCCTTTCAAATCATATTTAAGTGCATCTTGTGACATGATTCGCTTTATCACTCGTATTTTGGATTTAACTAACTTGGCAGGTATGATAATACAGTAAAACTGCTCGAGATACACAGGGTGCTCGAAATAGCAAAAGGGCATGTATTGATAATACAAGCGGATATAATTTTAAAAATTGTTCGAGGCAGACCGGGTGCTCGTGATATCGATGCTCGTCATAACGAAGTTTTATTGTATATGTAATTGATTCAGTGACTAAAGACTTTATCGCACAGTGATTTTCTTTAAAAGTAAGCCCCCTTAATTTTTGTTATTCAGTATATAATAAATATCACCGTGTGAGTGGTTTGTTTTTGCGGAAATTGTGCAAAATGTTTTAACTATAATAATCAGATTATCATGTGTGTTGGGTGTATGCTATTTTTTAACTTCTTGACTAGAAATCTCTCAGAGAGGTGCAACAGTTAAGTCTGTTCTGTTAATGGTTCATGTCATTTAAAAGTAAATATTGAATTACCTATGGAATTTTTCTTATCACCGGTGGCATGAACTATATACTTATCAGTCGGTCTCGAGTGAGTATGGAAGTGTTTTTCATTGGTTGCCTATATGCTTCTACGCAATGAGGTAATATACACATGTATTCTAAATTCTAGTACAAATATATAAATGTCTTATAAATACAGAACGATGTCTTGTTGTGTTGTAATGTGTTAATTTGGATTTGCTATTTATAACACATTATCATTTACTATAGATCGACACAAAGGCGTCGAGGCGTGACAAATTAAGTTATTTGTATTTTATCTCGAAGGGATTCAATACCTAGAGGTAATAGTAGAACCTCGATACTTTAGTCTTATGCACCCGTCAGTTGCATCCACGCTCCACCCCGTTATAATGGGTCGGGATTTTTACATTTGGGTTGTCAACCCGCCCTTCCAAGGACTGCGGGGACAGTTGGTTCCAAAATCTCCGGTATTTCCCCGACACCCTGGCAACTAAATATTGTCCCCGGTGTATTGGTTTGGAGAAAAAATGTCTAACATTTCCCCGGCAGTGCAGTGAAGCTGTAAAATAAAAACACGGCCGTTTCCCCGGGTATCATCCGAGGAACCCCGGGGATGGCAGTCGTGTATGCTACTGACTGTTACATGATGTATAGACAACTTAACCATGAGGGTATCCTATCGTCGACAGATTAACTTAAACTGGTACCACGTGTCCTACTCCTAATGCAGATTGAGCAAGAAATGAAATATGCAGAACAAGTCTAGCGTATAACTGCCACACTACACGTATATACTTTGTAGATATAATCTGACCTCTGAGCCGTTACCTTAAATTCTTCACTATATCGCTGATTAGAATGAGAAGGTCGTAACTACTACTTACGACCTTATAGGACTGTTACATATTTGAAATCTGCACCATGGATAAGGCGCTTCTTATGAGCCTATTTTCATGAAAATCAGAACTTGTCGTATTGACCAAACTGACGTGTAAACAGTTTGTTTTACCATAGGTAAAAACTAATTTTCAGACAGTTTTCTCATGTTTTCTCAATATATCGATATTGTAATTACGACCTTATCATTCTAAGCCAACGATATAATGTCTACTGTTAAAAGTGCAGTCATGGCTCAGTACGCTGTTTTAGTCTGTATATCCGCGCATTTGTGTATTTTTTGTATGATAACACGCTCCAAGTATTTTAAGAAACAGTACTTATTGTTATTTCATTCTGTAAATATATTTGAGCTACTTCTCTTAGCTTAAAAAAGAAAAGCGTTCCTTGATGTGAAGTATGTTTCCTAGTAAACGTTCTAATAAGAGCTTGTCGTGCTTTAAGCAACACTAAAGCTAAATTATTTGCACAACCCAAAATAGGAACAAAGTGTTACCGTTGGACAATATATGCATCGTCGGACATCGTGAAACTATATACAGCAAATTGACCATGTTAGCATATGCAAAAAAGTATGTCTGTTGTCCGATGATACTATAGTTATAAGTTGCCGAATCACTTCATTAACAAAGAACTGTTGGGGCAAATTTGTTCATGATGCATAACAACATACGTCCGTCAAGTTTGAAAGAAATGCCGTGATGAACTTCGATAATAAATATTTGATTTTGTTAAAAAAGCGAATGTTTTCGTTAATTTTTTTTCTGGGCAGTTGGATGGACGAACTGATCAACATTCAGGGGAAATACTACCATATCTAGTATAATAAATTATCATGTTTCTTGCATCAGTAGGTACCGGTGATTAAATAATTGGAAATCGTGCCTTTTTCTGCGACTATACTCATTGGTATATGTCCCTCTGTCATTTCATTGTCCAACATAATAGTGTCGGAAACGGTGGCCCAGAGGTAGGGCGCGTCCCGCGGATTCGAGAGGACTCCGGTTCCAACCCCGTTTGGACTAACACCCGTTTGGTGCTCCACTTTACCAAAGTGTAAATTGTCTATGAGGGTTGTGTCTATTCCTGGGCGCCTCATATCGATATTGAAAGAGAGAAATAGTCTCCACACGACGACTCGAACGTAGTTATCCATAGGTAGCCCAATGACCAGGGGAAGTTAAAATCTCAAAGTGTACTTGAGCGACTTAACAGCTACAAAATTGGTAACTTAACTGTTTTGTTTCTTTTTTAGTACACGCCATGCACAATGTAGATATTGAGTATCGTCTTGGTTGTCCATGTTAAATAAAATTATGGTCCTTATTTGATATGTTTCTGTATTATTGTCACTTGCTCATAAGCAATTAGTTTTCAGGTCAATGACAAAATTCAAATAGATGAGATAGTAATTATCTGTTTGCACTTTTTATTGTTATAGCTTAATTAAGAGTCAGCACAGTAAATGTTCTAACTCATTGAAGTTCATATCCGGACAGGGAATCCGGCACTCCACTAAACCAGACGAGCACAGAAAAAGAAACAGCACCAAATTCAACCGTTCGTTGATAACCTCATAACTGAACTAGACTTAATTAAAGCTGAAGCAGCCAATCATCATTAAATCGTTTTACGATTTCCGTTGTAGTGGAATTTATGCGACGATCGGGTATTGAATTACTTGGTTTTAAAAATAAAATATTTTACTAATTTCTGTGTACAACGAAACGAGTAAGTGTACATTGCAATACATGGAAAGTTAGCCTGGTACATGACTACGCCAAGCGATTGGATTGCAGAAAAGAGTTTGTTTTCGCTTTGAATATGCAATGTCATGGACAAATTGCGACCACATCATTCCTAATAGAATCTATAAACGCTGTTAAGTCCTCTTCTACTCATGCGTCTTAAATGTCGCTGAGTCCCCACTGCGAATGTTAAGTTCTCTCAAAATATCAGACAAATTGTTCATTCCGAAATAAAATGGTGGACATTTCCGGTTGACGTTGTGGATAATTGCGGTTATTTCCGGAGTGAATAACTTTGGCTGATTGGATATTTAACAACTACTCTCCGATAAGACATCTTCCGACATTTTATAGCAGTGACATTATCTACATTCTGTCAATTTCTCTGATAAGTAGAGCACAGTCGCTATATCAAGTTATTTAGACCCTCTAATACACTCGTGGTGAAGGAGATAAAGCAAGAAGGAGGTGTCGGGAATGATTGAAAAAACGTGTTTCACAATCGACCTTTAATAAACTAGAATTAACATTTTACACTCGCGACATCCAGGGTCTCATTAAATTTTGTACATGTCTCTTTTGACTTGCTAGAAGAAGCATTTGCGTTTGTCTTAATGCTACTATTATAATATTATCTTTATACATGTTATTAAGTCCTTATTAGGGATACAAATGAACTCACAGGTAACTGTATCATTGATAAAGACTTATAAGTTTTTTATTTCTATAAATGAAAGAAAAATATAAATTCTCTGAAGCTATTAAGAAAAATGTCCATGTAAACATTTTTCAAAATCATGTATTTCATCCGATGATATTATCTTTCAGTAGTCATCCAATGACTTCATTAACTAAGAGTTGTTAGGGGTAAATGAATTCATGATACTTCAGTATGTCTATCAAGTCAAAAAGCTATGCATTCACGAACTTTGAACATAAGTATTTGATTTTCAAAAACCAGAATGATTGGTAACATTGTTTGGAACAGTTGGATGAACGAACGACAGTCAGGGAAAACACTACTAGATCTAGCATATTTAGTATGTGTCCCGCAGTAGTAGACCTGTACCGATGAATAAAGAATTGACAATCGTGCCCTTTTCTACGACTATATTAAATTTCATACTTATGTTCCTCAGTTACTGCATTGTTCAGTACAAGGCTGGTGCTTTGATTATTTGCATGTACACTGCATCTGTTGTGTGTTGTTTTTGGGGTTGTCCATGTGATGTGTGGCCGTCATTTTGTTCTGTTTAAAGTTCCTTCCTTCTTGGCTGGTGTTCACACACGATTAGTTTTCAGGTCAATGCCAATACTCAAATAGATGGGTTAACCCGATATTTATTTGTCTGCACTTCACATTGTTATACCGTAACTTAAGGGTTCATGCAGACAATGTTTGAGTTCCTCTATAGGTACAAAAAGATATTCATGATAGGGCAGGGAAACCGGCACTCAACTAAAATAGACAAGCCCAGAAAATGAGATAGCGCAAACTTCAATCATTTGTCATAATTCCAACCTCATAACTAACTGAAATAGATTTAATTGTTCTATAAATAGAAGCATCCAATCATCATTAAATCGTTTTACGCTTTCTGTTGTAGTATAATTTATGCAACGAGTGGGTATTGAAGTACCAGTTCTTTAAAACATTATGCTACTTGCTGTGTAACAAAATGAGTAAGTGTACATTGCAATAAGTTAGTCTGGAACATGATTTACGCCAAGCGATTGCTAAAAGGATTTTGCTTTCATTTAGAATAAACAATGTCATGAACAAGTGGCGACCACAAAATTGAACGTTGTTAAGTCTTTTTGTTCATATGCACTTCAAATCGAGCGACCTTAATTATCCTCGAACTGTCGGTCATTTGTGATAGAGTCGCAAACTCCGAATGTAAGGGTTGAGCGTTGTTTTCTTTCAAACTATCTTCATTTCGAAATAAAATGGCGGACTTTTCCGGTTGACTACATTAGTATATCAGTTGTGGTTAATAGCGGTTATTTCCGGTATGAATTACTTTGACTGATTGGACATTTAACAACCACTATCCGATAAGACGTCTTCCGACAATTTCTCTGATAAGTAGAGCACATTCGCTATATCAAGATATTTAGACCCTCTAATACACTCGTGGTGAAGGAGAAAAAGCAGGAAGGAGGTGTCGAGAGTAATTAAATACACTCATTAAATGTTATAAGTACACCAACACAGTACATAGCAATACAGCACAAATAGTCGGTCGGTCGACATGCCGAATAGTTTTTCAACAATAACTCCAAAAAGATCCGACCTAGGATTCTAAAATTTTGAGTGGAGATTATTCATCCTCAACAGACGGCTCGACTGAATTTCAAGGTAATTTGGAGCAAAGGTCAAGCTCACAATGACCTTTGAACACACAACAATCACTGGTCCACACAATAAGAAATATAGGACATTGGATCGTAAAACCTCGACAGAGAGGTTGATAATCATCAGATGTAGTTTCCTACTAATTTTGAAGTCGATAGGTAAAAGGTCAAGGTCGTGGTGACCTTAGCTACACTAGGCTTATTACTGCCATGAGACGTGTATGTTTCACAAACCTCTCTTGTACGGTCTGTTATCGTAATTCTACCGGTTTTGTGTTTTCCTGGTGTGGTTATTGTTGGACAATGTGTAAGTAACATTTTTAGAGTTCTAGCGAAAATTATTTGTTTTGCACGTGCATTTTGCATAATTGGAAAATTCCCTGTTCACTGTTTGCAGCGTGCGAATTATAATCACCGAATTATCGGATATTGCTGCTATACTACTCGCATGAAGACATGCAAAAATGAACATGATATCATGCACAATAAAAAAATATACGCATTACATGTTCGTGTACTTATAACATTTAACAAGAGTATAAGTTGGAAAATCTTGTTTCACAATCGACCTTAAATTCATTATTATCTTATTATTATTCTACTATTTATACTGCTTTCTCGTGGAGTCGAGCCCCTTAGGGCTGAAAGCCTTACATGTACACTTCATACAGTCTATTCTTTAACCAATTTTATTTTTACTGACAGATAAATTACTTAACTTTATGAAATCAAAATAGTTTTGCAATTAAAAAGTTTTTGTTGTAAAATATTTGCCATAAAGCAAGTACCAGTCAAGAACCAAAGTCATTCTGAATCTTTCTTATCGACTCGAGCCCTCTGATTGGTCAGCCTCTATTTAACCCAAACACGGAAAACTCTTCACAAAACACAGTTGTAAAATAAAGATAAATCATCTTAGATGATATTCACCGACTTTAACCAATGTAAACGAGCTTGTTGACAAATAAATCGTCAATAACCAAACCCTATGGTAAAAAGCTTAGGCATTGATGCTTACCAAAATGGATTTTCATGGTTGGTTGCTATTAGTGATCGCAGAACGATAACAAGTTGTTTTCATTCGCATGTGTTTTGCTGTTGTGACAGAAATAAGCCTTCCAGCAGATTTTAACATATTTTGGATAAGAACCATCTCCACATGTGTGCATATTTGACCAAAACAAAAAATAAATATTTGATTTTCAAAAACCTGAATGATTGGTTAATTTTTTTAAACAGTTGGATGGACTTTCGTGCCCTTTTACAAGACTGGTGCTTTGGTTATTTGCATTTGCATGTACACTGCCTCTGTTGTGTGTTGTTTTTGTCCATGTGATGTGCGACCGTCATTTTGGCTCGTGTTCGCAAACGATTAGTTTTCAGATCAATGCAAAAACTCAAATAGATGGGTTAACCAGTGATTTAGTTGTCTGCACAAAAGGTACAAAAAGATATTCATATAGGACAGGGAAACCGACACTCAACTAAAACAGACAGGCTCAGAAAAAGAGATAGCGCAAACTTCAATCATTCGTCATAATTCTAACCTCATTAAGAACTTAAAATAGAATTAATTGTCCTATCAATAGAAGCAGGCAATCATCATTAAATCGTTTTACGCTTTCTGTTGTAGTAGAATATATGCAACGAGCGGGTATTGCATTACTCTTTTTTTAGAATATTATACTAATAACTCTGTAACGGAACGAGTTAGTGTACATTGCAATACTTGGAAAGTTAGCCTGGTACATGATTTACGCCAAGATATAACTAAAAAGGAATTTGCTTTCATTTAGAACAAGCAATGTCAAAGCAAATGGCCACCACAACATTGGACGTCGTTAAGTCTGCTTGTTCATATGTACTTCGAATCTTGCGACCTTAATTATCCTTGAAATGTCCCCATTCCGAATGTTAAGTGCGAGAGTTGTTTTCTCTAAAAATATCGGACACATACCGAAATAATATAGCGGACATTTCCGGTTGACTATATTAGTATATCCGTTCTTGATAATGGTGGTTATTTCCGGTGTGAATTACTTTAGCTGATCAGATGTATAGCCACTTCTCTCCGATGAGACATCTTCGACAATTTATAGCAGTGACAATATCTACATTCTGTCAATTTCTCCGATAAGTAGAGCATTTGAAAGTATTTGGCCTTTCTCATACCCTCGTGGCGATGAGTGACTAAGTTGGAAAAACTTGTTTCAACCAGGGTTGCAATTGCACATGTCTGTTTTGGCTTGCTAGAATTCGAATTTGCGTTTGCCTTTGAACTATATAATATCATCTTTTTTATATGTTATTAAGTCCTTATTAGGGATACACTACATTGAGTAGACAGAGAAACGGACATGTTACATTTACTACGTACCATATGGCAAAAGTTTCGGTTAGTAAACAAACATACACCAGCAACAGAAAATTAACGAAACAATTAAATTTTATATTGCAATTCAACTTTTTTTTATAAAAATACATGTCAGTTATAACAGAATCACGATTCACAGAATAATAAACAGTGCTTGAATAGAACCGAACTTTAACGCCCCATTTTTCTTTGAATGGCGTATACATACAATTATATACCGATGTAATTTAAATAAACTAAAAGACCTGTAAACACTGAAAGTCATGTACTAGTATTTCTGTTATACAGTTTAACTGAACCAATTTCTCACGCTGGCGAACATATTTCCGGCATAGTTGGACAGATTAGACATCATTCCACTGAAGCTTTGGACACCACAATTCATCGCTTGGTACACCATGCTCTGTATGACTCTGTAAACAAACAACAAAGATATGTAAATTACAGTAACAGCGTTATGTCTTTCTACTACGAGTGTTTGGGACTTCATTGCCTTTGGTTATCGTTAACTTTAAACATGCATGTTTTATTTAAGAAATAAAAATCTGTTCGCGTTTATTGTTGGTGAATAAAACACGGGCAGGAGTTCGGTTGCGGAAAAATTAAATCACGAGTGCGTAGCACGAGTGATTTAATTTTCCGCATCCGAACGAGTGCCCGTGTTTTATTCACCGACAATATACAAGAACAGAGTTTTTATTTCGATTCTAAATACGATAATATCCCGCACTATTTAACTGCGCGCATTCCATTTTCACCCATTGGATATTGAACATAATTCCACGATGAAATTGATTGGCTTGTTAGCTGGTACAATTACCTCCCTCGTTAATGAAAACGACCTTCGTAATTTTCTGAAGGAAATACCACAATTTAAACATTGAAACAATTTTAATAACACGAGTATATGGTATCTATTTCATAAAATGAAAAATATAAATGGATTGATTATCAGAAGCTTTACTAAAACTTGGTTTCTAGAGTACATTGGAGTTTCTAAATATAGATGCGTCATAGATGTAACACTGGATTCTCGTGCAACTCGCCTTGTCATCGTGACTCGTAGTAAATTTTACTATAAAGTTTACGTTCATTCATTCATAAATATGTCAAGTGATACTGGGAGTAAATAGAAACAGCCAATTTGATAGGTATGTTTTATGGGGGCAATAAAACATGGTTCGGTTCGTTCTTTGTGTATTGGATTAATCCGCGAATCGTGTTAGAATTAATATTTAATTTAATTCTTTAGTATTTAATTGCGTATTAGAGATGTGCATATCAAGACGGATATGAGGTTCTATATATTTTAACGGTCAATGTACTAGGGGTTTTCTCAAAGGTATAAATGACTACTACTATTGTCGATTTAAAGATGTCTGTCAAAACCGCCAGAATGTTTCATTTCTAAATAACTAAATATAGTAAGTATATCCACTACGCTATAGGACCATTAGAGTTTTAATCATATAAGTGTATTTATGATAGTACACTTTAATCCTGAAAAACCTGTAATAATCGACCGGGTTGAATGTTTGTTTACGCGGTTGTGACAGAGATCTTTGAATCAACTTTAGTACAATGGATTGATTTACTATCAGTACACATAATTTAACTAGTCTGCTCAATATTATATCCGAATTCATTTGAGACAATCCCTCAGTTTTCAACGCTTAAAATTTATAGATGCCCATATAGGTCTAGGTGTGTACATCTCTATTAATATTAAGGATAGAGTTAAAAGATGTAACATTACAATACAAAATTAAATGCAACATTATTTAAGTCAGTTACACATTTATAAGGTCGTAGGTCATACAACCCGGTCTTTTGGGAGTTTCAAAGTAAACAAAATAAGTCAAGCAAAGCGCTCTCGAGCGCTTTTATTCAGTTACCTTCTGTTCATTTAAATTTATAGGGAACGTTTGTCAACACTTGTCTGGTAAATCATTACTTACTGTACGTTTCTTAGAGATGCCATTAACATTAGTTCCTCACGTCCCATCAAGGCACCGTAGGCGTCACCGTTGGTATTCAGGAACTGACAAAAGTTTTTACCATCGATGATTCCTGATAAAAACAAGTTTTTCAAGTTTCAAGTTTTATTTCAAAGCTAGGCCCATATGGGCATCAGCAAAAACAACCAATACAACATTTTAAACAAAGGAACATAGTAAACACACATAATTATACAGAATTATAAACAAAACAATAAACTATTAACTAAATGACTAGAAGTGAAGATAATATGTCATAACATAAATACAGACTGAAAATGAGTATTTTATGTTAAGAATTTGAGTATTATACTCAAGTTATTGTTTTGCATTAGAAGGTGGTAAAAAATTATTTAACAATATGCATTATTTTCTGTGCAAAAACGATAAATGTATTGCACTAATAAACTATGGTTAAAAGCATCAATGTATGCCTTCATCTAAGTAACAGCGTGAAGTAACTTTGATACTGTGAGACAAAATCTTTCGAGGCATAGTTTCATGTATGTCTTCACAAGTAAGGCAACATGGCCAGAAGTGTATGAACATTCCCTTAATACGAAATTTATTAACAACAGGACAGTTTACAGATTTATAGAAATACATTTTTTTTGTAATTAGTGTGACTATTCTGCTGAGGGTTGCACTTTTGATGTGTGGTTGCCCTTATACTTGTTTGTTGCATTTTACTCTGATAATGTTTGACTGGCTGCTGCGTAAGGTTGTCACAGTTTTAAGCCGTGTGTGTTCCCAGCTTTGAGCTCTTCTTGCTTTTTATGGAATGCTGAGGTCCTTGTCCTTTGAGTCAGTAGGAATTATTGGGACAAGTAGTTCATTCACCATACACTATTCGTTATAATTAAAAGTATACCGTCAATAAAGACCACTTACTGGCATTGCAGTCAATAATTGCTTCGATACCGGCTTGTTTAATTGCCTCACATGTTGTAGTTTCTTGTTGGTATATTGTTATAAAATGACTGAGCAGGCAGATACTTGTCTGGTTCAACCAACGTTGTCCCTGATATAACATAAAAATAGAATCATACAAATAATATCACAGTTTATGTAACATAAACACAAAGATAACTTGTACTGGTTTTCGTACTTGTAGATGGTTGACTATTGTTATCAATGTCACAGGATCTGGGGTACACACCAATGAATATCTCTAACCCTTGGGTAGGGGAGCACACGCGTACTGCATGCTAGCAGAGAAACCACCCAGGTACATGTACATGTACCACATTTCCACACTATGTCCTCGTATATTCTTGAACTACTTGTTATGTTACCCGTACTGTATGGTTTAAGATTACTCAATGGCGTTTGGTAATGCATAGAAAGGGAAACACGTTTTAATTCCATCACATCATTATGACGACAGTGACCCCATAAATAAGAAATCATATCATGCCTATGTCATTATCAGTGAATTTTAGCTGTTAGTATGATATAGTTTAATCATGGTTTATTGAAATTTCTTTAAACCATTCATTTAAAGGCAAAAGGTTTTTGATAAAGTGCTAACCATGCCTTAAGGCTACCCTTCCCGATACATGTGTAACTAACAATAATGACAAAGTACAGTGTTTTACCAATTTTCCAAAATGCGTTCTTTATTAAGCGAATCGTGTGTTCCAAAATGTGTGAAAAAGTTGTTGACTTACGAAAGTATCGAAGTTACCGAAGCTTCTATCGATTGCGGAACAGAAGTGTTTGCTGATCTTTTCAGTATAGCCATCCTCACCACACGGGAACCTATCCTCTAGACAATCGTAGAATGAACATTGTCCCCAGCTGGCTAGTTGAAGACACTCGGTGGTGACCTCTGAAGAGAGACAATAAACAACATACAGTGTCTGTCATACTTAAAGTGTATAGACTGAGCTATATTCTAACAGTCATTCAAAGTCAAAATAATTATTTGCATCGTTTTTAGTATGATACTAGACTACATTAATTGCAAATAAAAACTTTGGATGGGTTCCGTGTACTTTTATTCAGTCGTCGAAAAAAAGACGATTCTTATAGTTGCATAGGGTGTTCTAGAACACTTTCGTATGAAAATGGACAGTTCACATGTCAAATAAATCACACAGAGAGTTTATGTTCAAACTGAAGCGAAAAATGATCTAATGGATATGAAAGCATAATTGTTTTTCAGTTTTAAAACTTCTTTTTAAAAATCTTCCGATATAGTTAACTGTGGACCAGCTTCATTATTTCCTGGTAAATTTCAGTTTACCATATCACCGAATGTCATTGCTGGTTCAGGACTCTTACTGATAGTAGAAGACGACACATACGAGCTAGGTATACAGCTAGGTTCAGGAAAGCTGATAGTTCAACCCAGATGTTGGCACGGCATTCTAGGAATTACAACTTTTCTTTTTTTTGTGGTCACAATGAAATCTATAACTTTGACAGTGCTAAAACCCTATAGTGTAAAACAATGAACAATGAGCTTGAACACATAACTATGCAAAGTAAATAAGAAAACTATTATACAAACTATCACGCGTTTTGTTATCATGTGTACTTTGTGTGGTAAGTACAGTTTGTAGTTATATGGTGTTATTTTGATCACCGACATATTAATATAATTTATCCACGGCTTATAGTCATGAGTGACCAAGGATAGTATCATCAACACTGATGTGCGATATCATTTTATTTGATGACACAAGCTGATTTGCTCGTTTTTTACATTATAATAAATAACGAAATCGCTGTGTAAATAAACCGGATAACTGCGTTTTGTGTTGCAAAAATAGTGTACGAAACCTAGTGTGTCCATGATCTGGTTAATATGATATGTAGGTTTGATGTAGGTACAGCTTGGCCATTTGACATGAGCCTGACCTCAGTCGATATACTGTCTACGTTTACAACACCGAGTGTATGTTTTCATAATCGGGGAGCATCACGATGACGCTCGAGATTTAATACAACACAAATCTTAAATGCCGATATTGCACGATTTGCTTACGAAAATTTATGTATTCAAAGCAAGCCAATGTAATATATTCTTTCATTAAGGTCAGGTTCAGGTCAGCCTCACTACCTATCGCCTTCTCAAACCCGAGGGATGCCGTAATGTACAAAACATAGTTTTTTAGTAAAGAGAAATAAAATAGTATGTACATGCATCGACCGGGTTACCTTGATGTCAGGGTCGCGTAACTAAGATACTTGTTGGTTAATGAGTGAACCACGACCCTAGGAAAGGACTGGTGAGCTATCGCTAGTTAACGGATTACTAAAGGTACCCAGATGTCAAACGTATGATTCCATTTTTTTAAAACAACATACGACCGGTTTAATGATCTTGTTATTCGAACAAACATATTTGAGTACTTAACTGACCATGAACTGTTGTTGTTTGATATCGACATAGTATCCCTAATATATGTTATTGGTGACGAATTTATTAGTTTATCAATTTGCTTAAGATAAACGATTATCCGAGTATGTATCGCGCGATCCTCGAATGTCCTTCGTCTTGTCAGCAAACTAGATCACGGAACACATTTACTAATGTCTGTTTATGAACTAACAAAAAGTACACAGGTCTTAATCACTATTTTGTGAATCCTGGAGCATCTCGTTCCGCACGATATCAAGGACGGTAAACTAATTTAAACATGATACGGAAGACGCAAACATAATTATTATAAAATCAACATTTTGTATGTTGTTCGACCTTGAAGTCTAAACCAAGTCTGGGATGGGGTATACCATTATCGGATCTTTTATCAAATTTAAGCATGACACGAAGACGTCCATCAGATAGAATTCACTAAATTAATACCTAAAGGAAACGAGTATTTTTAATGTCTTGCATTTACGATTTTATACTCAGAATAACATGCATTAGGGACGAGAGTGACATTTTCAGAGATTAGACGGCGATTCAATCACGTCTCATTCGAGGAAATCCGCTCTTAACTGAAATACACGGAAGCGCTTTTGCCAGATAATTTTGTTTAGTAAGCACAATAACATGTCTAAAACTCAGTCATTAGCTTTCAAGTTAGCGTAAATTAATTATTCTTCATAGTCACCGAAAGTCCATCAGTACATTCTCGACTAAGATACACTGATGGACTTATGGTATATATGAGTATTGAGTATAAATACAGACTATAAAGTCACACGAGGCTATGCTTACTAGTATATACGAATTAAGTCAACTTATTCTGGATGTACTTTGTGTTGTAGTTCAATATAATCAGTGACTAGTCCCATGGTACACCATGTCCCTATCTTACTAGTGTGTCTGTACCTAATAAAACCCAGATCAACATTCTTACGTCAAGGACGTGATTACTTTGCAAAAATCTTTTAATGTATTAGAATAAGAGGGTCGTAAATACTATTTACGACATTGTAAGACCGATAATTTTTAAAATCAGCACCAAAGGGCGCTTCGTGTGCTCAAATGTTCATGAAAATCGGAACTTGAAACAACTTGTTTTATAACAAATGAAGGGTAATTTTAGGACAGTTTTTACACTTACTAGTACACTTACTAGTATTTTCTCAAAATATCGAATTTGTACTTACGACCTTCTCATTCTAAGCCAGCGAACCTAAGTTAATCGAAAAATGTGTGTAGTTGATTATCCTATTAAAGCCAATAATAGTAGGCTGATAAAGCATGCACTTTTAAAAATATGGTTCCAAACTCTCAATAGACACGAGATGAATTCTGCCTTAATCAGGAATTCTATTTAATATATATATATAACCCACATGATGATATTTCTCTGTATCAATGGCAGACAATATAGCTCTGATTACGGAAGCGTTTACCGTCGTGATCATTTGTCGTTTGTCCTTGGTGGAATACTACTTCCATCCTGCTTTTACAGTTTACGTAAAGTTCGGGAACTCATAAGGTCAGCTGTGATGCCCATTTGATTAAGCGCAGTGAAAATAATAATGCGCAAAAGACAAACACAAGACACACAATCCGTATCCTCAAATAACACTCGTTGGTTATCCTAGCGATTTAGGTTCTAATACTCACGTAGATATCGGGCTTATTTAAGTGAAGTAAGGTAAATACAAAGTATTGCACTGTAAAATCATTAATTTCGTGAGGAACTAAAATTCGTGGATTTCGGGGTTTTACCTTCAACCACAAAATCAAGTCACATTGAACAATCATTTTTAACCCTTGTATATATTACACAAAATGTGCCTGAAATGATTTATGTCCCATTGAAATGGTCCTTTTTATCCCAAAACAACGAAGTTTTGTCCCATCGAAATTAAATGATTTTACTGTATTTTAGATATAAAAGTTTCCTACCCGCCATGGCATCAATGTCTTGTGGTAAGTCATCGTCATCATCCGACAACCAATTCCAGAGTCTATTACCCGATGCCTGGTACACGCATACCGACAGGAGAACTAACACAAACGCCTTCATTGTTGGAGGATTAGAAATAAAATACTATATGCACAAAATAAGCTGATCCCTGTGATTTTATACCAAGATATCATTTCTATATTTATCTTTATTTCACTAGTGTAATCTTTGACAACATTACCTAATCTAGGGACAGTTTCATGAATTAATTGGTTACTGTCCATTTGGCGTAAATGATTGTCTCATGGTGTGCGCGTGTTCATATTGACCACTCCGCGTACATGTATAATATTTATACAAATTCATGTAAAATTGGCAAACTTACATAGTATCACTTGAAAGGATAACTTAATCATACAATGTACTTCATAAATAGGGCCTGCTAGTTTTCTTTGAAACTGAATATTTTATCATCATTATTTTATCTTCCGCGGTTTTAGCCAACGCGGAACGGCACCACGTGTATGACATTACACACGAAACAAAACCTATTTATGACGCAATCACAAGTATGGACAGACTTAGATGACCATTAATGCCCAGTGTTATCAAGGTGTGGAAATTTAAAAACTGTGAAGATTTGAATCTGTGTGACATCAGTGAAATGAGACATGGTGTCTTGCCTAGTGGTAGAGCGTTTGCGTCGAATGCCTCAATTACAGAACTTGGAGTACAATGAAGTTAGAAATGACACCGTTGTCAGGATAATGCGACATTTCACAAAGATAATTGCAAATTCATAAATAAGAATAATATGCTCAAACATTCTGTATAGATGAGCAACAGTTATTGAGTGAAAGCTATTCTCTCATCACTTCCATTTTCTTTATAGTAACGTCATTTATCAGAGTGACCTCATTTGACTTTTAGCTGAAGAAATGCTAACCGAGAGTCCGAGATATGAAGAAATCGGGCTGGGAGTGCAGCACCCAACTAAACCAGCAGAGCAACGAAAGCAGTAATACATAAACATACCACAACTACAAGGAGAAATGCCCCCCTCATAACTAAAGGCACAAGCCCCGTTGTAAAAGAGCAAGGAGACAAAGTTTCATATTTAAATAACAATAAGGGTGACCCAAAGTGACCAAAAGAAACGTAGCTAAGACCCAAAATGACATATTTTCACAAATATAAGCGGACTTGACCTAGTTAACATACGCCATGTTCAAAGCTGCGAAATCCAGCCACAAAGCAATGCCAACACCGACCAGATCACAAATATGTGACGCACAGCCTCTTCCAGTGACATTTAACAAGTTCCTTCCAAACATTTACCTAGACATTGACTTCAGAAGACGATACAGACCACGACGAAATGGTAACCTGCAATCACCACACGGCGCCTATGCATAATACAACCATAAATATAGGTCAACAAATGGTGACCAACCAATATGGATTGCTGTGGGTCGTTTATGATCCATCAAACTATAAACAACAATGATAGGCAAACATGTTTGTACTACATGTATACTGTGTTTTTCTGTATATATCGCAGGTTAGGACTCCATTGCAATGGCAGGGAGGAATCTTCTACTCTACCAGTTTGTTGAAGTTCTAGATCTACTCGTACTTAATAATACTATGATTAATAACAGCATGTGCAGAAATATAAATAAATGAGACAACTGTCTCTTTAGGTCGCATAACGTCAGGTCACTGCCCTTGTGTTTTAAACTAGGTCACGCCCCGGGGTTGTTGTGCCTCATTTGGTCGCCGTCTGGGCATGGGTTTCTGTGGGCATTGCTCAGGGTATTTGTGTCGCGGTTTTTCTGATTTATGTGCTCGGTTGGTAGGGTGCTACCTTCCCTGTCGGATTTTCTCATACCTTTTTTTCAATCGGGCGTATCATAAACGATCAGTATCTCCAAAAATATTATAAGTTTTGGCGTTGCCACTATGACAAGGGGTTTACTGCTTATAAGCAGTTTGGGGGCATGGACCAAACAATAGAACTTAATTAGACTGGCCTAGTTGTAGTCTAGACTTAAATCACCTTGAAATGTGAATGATACTATTGACTTGTTGACTAATGGTGAAGATAGGAAGAATGAAATGGTCCGATATCTAGAAAACATTGTCCTAATTTAGGCTAACGTATTAACCTCGTTTACATTTATATTATTCTTCATAGGTACCTGCGTATGTGCGGGGACTTGGATTTTGTAATTGTTTCTTTGGCTTATATGTGGGCATTGCTCATGAGTGTAGTTGCTAGAAATATGTAATGTTATTTCTCACTTCCCTACATTGCCTATTAATTTAACTTTGTCAACTGCTATTCAATTAATTTCTTTGTGAAATTGGGTCATTCTACTTTTTTTCGGCCGGGACTTGCATGTTCGATTGTTTTTTTAGCTTATGTTACGGCATTTTTCAGTGTAGTTGTGTTGTGGTGTTTTTTATTTCTGTGCTCCGCTGTTAGGTTGAGTGCTACCTTCTGATTTACTCATACTAGTACCCTCTTTTCAAATTCTGTTCGAAAGAACAGTAGCCGAGTGGTTAATGCTCTCGACGTTCAATCCGGTTGGAAAGAGGTTGGATATCCCGAATTAAGGTTCTTTGTATCACATTTCCTTTTACTTTAGGAAAACACAACTAGGACATCATTGAACATAATTCCTTGCACTTTTATTGGTATCCTTGACATTTATGTCTAAACGATTAAGTACAAACATTTGCAAGCGCACTGTACCTACAAATCTAATCGAATTGTTATTATGAAAAGGAGCTTCATGTGTCCCTATAAACGTATATTTTGTATCACTATAATAATAGATATCCACAAACAGGTCCGCTCGAAGTATGACGTAGTTGTGAAAATGTATTTGAATGCATTTACAGATACTGCGCTGATAATTGTTAAGACACCTTAAAGGAAAACAAAGTAAATATTGCTCAAATAAGGGATATTGTTTGTTGGGCTGGTTCTGTTATGATGTGTGCATAGTAAACATATTTTGTGTATGTTTTTGGGTATGGTATTGTGGGTGAAAATGTAAATATCGGAGAGCTTACTTATAAACCCTCTGTTAGTTGGGATTGGCTGCATGACCATACAGAATGAGGCATTTACTTTTTTCGGCGATTTACAATCCATGTTGATTTATAATTATATTTACGCGTACACGTTAGTTTATTAACAACAGCTCCGTTAAGGAGTATTATTAAACAGAGCCTTTTATTTAGGAAGACAAATGCCTGCAATTACTAGAAATATCAATAATAAAATCAAGAGAAGCATACCATGTCGTACCAATGGGCAATTTGGATTTAGAATATGTACTGGATAAGATTCTGAGTTATGCTGGCCGATGAATCCCCTAGCACTATAAATGTTTCGGTATTGTTATTTATTAAGTGGTAGAAATATATACTAGCATTATTTTATAGGTCAATGAAAGTGATCAAAATCGATCCCTAAAATGCTAACGAAAAAATGTGGAATTTGTGCAATGTCCGTCCGGTCAGCCTGCGGTCATAGCAACGGTCAAAGGATCGGTGATAGGAACGGTAACAATTTTAATATCTCACTACATATGACGTCACCTCTTTTGACATATATACACATTAAGGATACTGATAACGACTGATTGTTTGATTGTTTAATCAGTTAATGACACTTAATATATATTCAGGTCTTCAGATGATATCAGTGTGAATTTATATCAACCAAAATTATTTTGTTAAGTAGTAGCTTGTATAGTTACATGTGCAATAAAGTTTTTGTTCACTTCATAATTTCATTCGTATATTTACACCATGTGTTACTTGTATTAATACTTTCGTGTTCACAGCATATTCTGTAAACATATCACTGGCTTAGAATTAGAAGTCCGTTAGTACAAAATCAATATTTGAGAAAAGAAGAAAAAAAACCACAATTACTCTTTACAATATGGTAAAACAAGCTGTTTCAACTTCAGTTTGGTCAACATGACAAGTTACGATTTTCATCAAAATAGGCTCACCAGAAGCGCCTTGGTAAGCTGATTTTAAATTATATGCCAGACTTATAAGGTCGTACTCCTCATCCTTAGCCAGCAATCTTTATAAATATAGTGTCATTTATCAAAAAGATGATATGTAATGCAGGTATAATAACGCAGGTATAGGATATAACGATTTCTACTTATACGTTTCTATAAGTTCCTTATTACACTCCATATTAAAGAAACAACAGAAAGCCTTTCTTCTGAAGAATGAGTCAGCAGCGAACGTCACTTTCACTTTTCTGTGAAATATATTTAGACTTCCAGACCTTTCGTAATTCATTTTCCATTCTCCACTAGGTCATGCGACATTTACATTTTACGCCAATGGAAATAAATAACTTCATACTTTATTGCGATCTCAGCACTCAGTCTCTGTGATAAATGACCCATTCCTGCCAAGGGATAACATCTTATCTATGCTTAACGCTAAAACACATTGAGTGATTAATGATGATCTGCACTAATGTTTTGTTTCTAGAAATTCTGGAGACGTTCAAAATCCTAACTGTAACCAGTAATGTGTTACGGAAGTTTAAGTAAAACATGCACACACGGTGCAAACTCTACGCATATTTCACATGTCTGATGTTTTTATCGATATTTCAATGATCAAGAATCTAGGAGACAGACTGGATGAAACTCGCGAAGAAACCAAGAACATATTCTAGTGTTAGAAGTGTAAACATCACATTTGAAGCTGAAGGGTTATACTAGGCACAGTTTGTCTTTGTACTTGGCTTTTGACTTTTTGAAAGCTGCAATTTCAGCGGTTTAAAAGTTCGTTTACTCGTTGAATTAATAAGTCTTTGGCATGTATGTTGAATTCATGGTAGTTGATGTTTTTTTTATGTTCGTTGTGCTCGGCTGTTTTAGTCGAGCCTTCCCTGTTACTTGTTTCTCTATTTTTTCAAATGTTTACTTGTCGAAATGGCGTTTCACATTTTTCTTATTTCGTTTTGTGTTAGTCATTGTTGTATGTTTGTCATCTTTTCATCTTTTTTGTTTGCTTTGTATGTGTGTGTTTTGCTTCTTTCGTGATGTTTTGTTTCTGGTGAGTACTGCCTTTCCTGTCCGATTAGATAATAGCTTCTTGTACATGTCAATCAGTGATCCATTCAGAGGAGACTCAAGGTTGGGTCAAACTGAAAAGGTATTTTATATAATAAAAAATGAGCATAAAACCCGTATTATACACGATATAATCTTGTATTAACCCTTTTTGTCTCGATTTCGACGTTCAGGGAAAAGCAACACTAAGAACAATAGTTTAGTAACCCGGCGTATGTCGTTGAACTTTGCTTATTTAATCAAACAACAAAAATACTGTTTCAAACCTGGGATTTTGCAAAATTTTGAACAGATTACAAAAGTTGGTGAACCATTTCAAATACCTGTGATAAGGCCAAAATAAATAGTTTGTGTCCGCTACTGGGTCGGTAGGTATTATTATTATTATATTTTTTTTTAGAAAAAAACCCCTCTCAGTTGAAATATAAATCATCCTCTTTTCTATTAAGCAGACTCACAGACACTTTCCTTTATAAAGAAATAGATGCACCAAATGAAACAAAATGCTCCGATAGAATAGGTAAAACTCAAAGATTTTGATTTTCTCAATTTGTCACAAAATATCAGGAAAGGAGGCAAAATAGGGTTGGTAGGGGTAGCTGAGACGAGCATTTGTTTGGCCTAATGTAACCTCATTTATAACTGTGACACGTATACTGTCCTTTCACCCACCCAACCTTACCTTTGACATGTTGACATCAGCATCTGTTATCAACCATATTTCCTTGATAAGCAATGATAACACTATACATGAACTTATGATAAGTTATAAATTATCAATATATGTTGCAATAAAGGTGGTCACCTATATAAATTCAAATTGAATGTATTTCAAGATATTATTCAACTAAAATACGACTATGAGGATTGTTTTGCTTCTTGTTGCCATACAGTTGTCAGGGACAACCGCATGGTTCTTCGGAGAGTCGGCCATACAGCCACATGAAGGTAGTATTTTATTATTTAGATCTTTTCAGTGCAACAAAGTTTTACACGTAAAAACTATTTTCACTTATCGTAATGTTTATCCAATATAGTTTCTTTTTAATGTGCTTCTATGTTATACTTCCAATGAAGTTTAATTAATTAGAGTCTGTCGAGAAGTAATCCACTCTTTATGTGACATGCTTGGTTCGCACTTTGGTTCATCAATAATTGCCATAAGCCAAAAACGTTTCGTATTGGTCTTTAATGTGTATGTAAATACGAACAACTCATTTAAAAAACCCAAATAATTTTGGACAAACCTACAATCCATGAAAATTTATTTTTCAAGATTAACGATGACGAGCCTTTCAATATTTTGTTTGAAAGGTTTTGAATTTCCGTATCCCCAACAATTTATACAGAAATAAATATATACGACGAATATGTTTTTAATTCTACACATGCAATTATATTTGGCATACACGTAAAAACAATTTTAGGAAAATGTGTCGAGCTTATAGTGTTTCCTTATTTGATCATCTTTTTCAATACTTGCTACATGTTTTGACTTAAATTTACATACGCAATTTTCGGTTCGTTTGCTCCACAATTTCATTTGGTCTAAAGTTCATATAGTCATCACTGTTCTCAATGTGAGTTAGGAAACGATTATAGCATATTTGCCAAAACCACTGAATGTATTTGATCCAATTTAACATTATTGTCCTCTTTGTTTGCTATGTGTACAAATACACAGTACAATATGCGTCCTAATCAATGAACTGAAACATGCAATATTCATACTGAAAGCACAAAATAAAACAAACACATTAATCAGACACTTCCTAGATAACATAACAAGCATGCAGTGAATATGTTTTATATTCCATTGAAACACTATTGTTGTATTGTTGTTATTATTCTATGTATAGAGTTATAAGTGTTTTGATATATAGCAATCATGTTATAACATTGTTTAAAGTCAGTTAAGCCCAACATTGTGCTTTGATCTCTATATGAACGAATGAATGTCATCTTGGCTCACTTTCTCACACATATTTATACTCGTATTCTTCTTAATGGACTATCCCTACAGTATTGACATGTGTGTATTCCTCTATATTCTTAACTACAATTGTATATCTTATTACAGACGTCAAAGCGGAATGTCTAAACCCACCTGCCAACAATCCATGTTTGCTTTATGAATGCCTGAACAGAAGATTCCCATGTGGTAGCGATGGATATGCATTAAATGTTGGCCTTCACTTCTGCTCCAAAAAGAACCAAAATCTACACACATTTACTCCTGAGGTAGGAATAATTTAAATGCAGTTTTACGGATGTTTTTAGATATGATTCTTTGTTATTTAGCCATGGTCCCTATTGGAGATGACTTTTTTCTATACTATTCACTGTGGTCAGTTAGTTTAATGATTTCATGATCAGTTTTTTGTTTGTCATTGTTACGTGTGCATGTGATATGTGATTCCTTCTTTCGTGTAATACATTGTACTTTTGTGACATTATTGCTCTGTTATTTCTGTTATCAGCTGCCTTCCATGTATGTGTCATTCCCCTTTTATCGATAGCTGTATTACACATAACTGAGACTGGAACATTAGAATGATTAAATATATAGGTGATTTGACATAGGCAACAACAATCATATTTGCGTCATCGACTGCAAATTGTTTCAGTCCTATCAACACAGTAGATTATGTTTTATACGTTTAGTGGCCCTTTCAAATTGTCATTGAACCGAAACAATGGTTGATTAAATCTGTAAATTATATTTAATGCGTTTAGTGTCCATGACTATATATGTACTCGTATGTATTAACATGTAAAAAGTCCTTGTGAATATCATGTTTACAAAGCTTAACGCTTTCATGTTTACTATCCAGGGACGTGTGTGGCTGAACGAGACCAATTACTGTATCAGAAATGCATTGAAACCAGTGTATGAAACTTACCAAATGAGATGTTCAGATATACGTAATGCTGGAGCAGCTGCCATGGTGGACTGTGTTGATCACACAAGCCAATCGGGATTAGATTTCTGCTCCTTCGTACAATCCAACGCAGAACAATATGCGGCCCTGATCACTCTTGATGATGTTTCCAGATTAATCAGCCTCAGAAATCCAACGTAAGTTGAACAATTGATGTTAATCGCCGTTCCAATGTAACAACTTCGATTTGTTTACGACAAGACAATAACAGTGTCGAATAGTTGTTGGTAGTATAATGCTAAATTTTATTTCTGACATAGATACATGTGTATAAAATTAATGTATATCGATAGTCATATTTGGAATATTATTGGATGCATTTATATTAAGGTTATGATTTTTGTCTTTTTATAGTGTTGCTGTACGTCTGATTGTGGATGGTGCGAACTGTGGAGGACAGATATTACAGGATAGACTCGGTGATGTAGCTGGAGGTTTTAATGATATGGTCGGTTCATTACTCTCAAGCTTCCAAGGTTTGTCCACCAGATGGAACCGCTTGTGGGATTAACTGTTATAGTGTTTGGATTAAATATACTAATAAAGTGAAGAGCTAGCTCTTTCCTTACACATATTTATAATGTTATTATCTTTGCAAGTTTCATTAAGAGTTTAATTAGATGCTTAAGGGGGAGACTGTGTTTGCACAAGATCTGTGTCGCCTCTTAACAAAATAAAATAAAGTCGTTTTATTATTATCATTATTATTATTAAAGTAATACAGGCGAACTATCAAGTATGACTTATTGACAATGATTTGTACAACACGGTGATCTCATTTGTTTTAAATACTTCATTCACTATATATGATACTTCTTGCTGCAAAGTTGAAATTGACTACCGTAGTCTTATTTCTAGAAGACATTAACAATGCATTGCTACTAGCCTGTGAATATACAATGATGTTATGTAAAAACAAATACCGTGTCACGCATTGTAACTACTGAATAAAATACATATATTTTACAATAACCTTATGCATTTGTTCTGTCTGACATTGAAAGTGTATCAGATTCATTATATCACACAGGCGATTATTCAAGTTCTGTATAACACTAGTATCGAAACTGCATTGCGTCCTCTGGCCGCTTGTTTCGAATGTAGATTGAAATAACAAGTTTTTACAATTTCATTCTGGTGATTATGACAAGTTCCGATTTTCATGCAAATAGGCCCAGGACTAAGGAAGCCCCTTACGGTGACGATTTCAAACATCTATCAGACTTATAAGTAGTAACGACATTCTCAGTCTACGCAAGCGATAAATACGTTTTACTGAAACTCTTCTTACTCGATTCTTGTTAGCTGACTGGCTGTCTGTAGTTCAATTTCATCCTTTCTTATCCATTTGAATAGTTGTCTTGATGTCTATCTTTCGAGTGTTTTGTTTGAGTTGTTCATACCTTGCTGCTTCAGTTCTTGTACTACTACATTAAAGGTCGATTTCGTGAAACAAGTTCAGAATAATTTGATAATTCGTCCTCATATCTTGTGTTATTCATCACCACGAGAATTATGTATTACAAGTAATGGCAGTCTGCTAACCAAGTCGTCAATGACTTTGATAAAAAAAAAATAATGGAACAAACCACACATGGTAAATATTTAGAATGATATAGACCATGTCTACAACCAGACAACTTAGGTAACATCAACAAGCGCAAAACGGACACTATATAAATTCTAAATGGGTTTGGAGTGGAATGAAAAATGGACCCACCAGACAAAATTCAACATCTGTTAGAGACATATATTCAATGCAACAGATTATTTTCGGACATCCGATGTCATTGACATGTCTTACCCAAAATTGAAATAAAGACAGTCATTCGTTATACGACATTCAAGGCATGATTGTCGGTTTTAGTAACATTCGACATACGGTATTAAACAACGACATTCGATATATTACATTAAAACCATCGAATTCGATATTGTTGAATGTCGCATTTCGTAAAAAAAATGACTTTCGATTTAATGTTCAATGGTGTACGTCCCATGTCGTAAAAACAAGATTTAGTTTTCTAAAATTTCGTTTGTCGAATGTTGTATGACGAGCCAACTTCAAATAGATGCGTGCTGTAGGAACTACTAGTTCAAATCATATTTTGAAAATGGTTATATTTATGATCCCAAAAATACTATAAATCACGAGGTGTAAAATACCGAACATTTCCAAATAGATAGTACGAGTACAATTAAAATGTCAAATTTAGTACAGCCCATGCTGTCTGAAGAGCAGCTAAGACGATGCACACTTCTTACTTATTTGATGTTACTTGTATCAAATAGCACATATCGCTGACTTAGAATGAGAAGGTCGTAAGTAATAAATCGATATTTTGAGAAAAAACAAATGTCCGAAAAGTACTCGTTACTGAACTTATGGTAAAACAAGCTACCTCAGTTAGTCAACATGACAATTTTCGATTTTTATAAAAAAAATGCTCATAAGAAGCACCTTGTGATGCTTATTTCAAATATATATATCAGTCTTATAGGACCTACCGTCCACAAGGAGCCCGAAGGGTTTCCGAAGCTGAAATTCACCTGATCTGGAAGGATCGGAATGGTTCGGCACGTCTTCCGGGTGTTCTGGAACCCTTCCGCATCATTCCGCAACACTTCGGGAAGCCTTCGGGACAGAAGTTCAAAATTTGAAAGCCGAATGTCTTGTGTTCAGTAATGCTTCAGGGGAGCTTCGTGGTAATCGGGAAACCATCCGTAACAGTTCGGGCGTTCGGGAACCCATCGGCATTCATAACATCGGGGTCTAGTGGGACGGCAGGTCTAAGGTCTTGAGTAGTACGAATTTGTAATCCTAAACCAGTGATATTATCTTAATATATGTAATGCCGTGGCGGTGATTAACGATTCTCACACACGCTCCAACCAACCGGATATAACATCTAGATAACATCTAGATAAAATTATACGGTTCGTGCAAACGTGTTTAAATTCAGATTTTCTTCGATAATGGATTGCTCCAAGACTTCATGGTAATATATAAGACAAGGAAGTGATTTTCCTGAGGAATTTGAAATCAGTTTTCTGCTTGTTTCCACCAACTTAATATTCACGAGAACACATCTTTCAGCGCAAAGAGACATTTTCATTTCCATGTATTAAGTATACGACATATTCACAGACGGAAATTTAGAGTGAGATGATTGATATTAGTCACACTATCTGAAACCGATCTTGTCTAATCTGCACTTTCCACGTAATAGATGCCTGACCTTCTGATGGAAATGATTGATTATAATTTTAATAGAACTTATATAAATTATTTAAGTTTTTCGTTTGACTTTGGAAATTAATTTTCAGTTGTTATTTAATCTGTCTGCAAAACAGGAAAAAAATCAAGAAAGAAAGCGATCTTTAATATCTATACTGCAGCTGAATTTAATTGAAACATGACGTCCAGACACAGTGATCATGTTAGTACCACCAGAGAAACGTTGTCGGTTGACATGAAATTCGATTACTTGAGAAGGACGTTTTCTTGCGTAATGCGGTAGAGAGGTTAGTGGAATTTTGTCTGGTTTAGAAATGATTTTATAGCTGTATGCATTAGAAATTCTTAAATTGTTTTAATGCCATTCTGACGTTAAGTAATGCCACAATGATTACATTACAATTAGTCTGATATAGTTTGCCGAGGATAACTGATAACAAATAAGGACTAGCACATGAATCTTTTAAATAAAACGTTAGATACTAGCGTAACTTTACAATGTGCAAGGCGTATATCGACTAAAGAACTGACGGGATTACAATGACATCGTGAACATATAAACAACATAAATTATTTTGACTGGTACCTTTCGACTTGTACGTTTAATTTAAAACACAAGTTTGAAACATTGAATGGGAATTAATGTATTTCCGAATCTTTACAAAACTGTATTTACAAAAAATTATAATTTTATATAAATATTAGGCGGAATATAACATACATAATTTATAAACACTTAGTACTATAAAATGACAAGGTGCACAAAAAGCTACTTTTGTCCTGTGTTTTGGAAAGAAAAATCCCCCAAAACCCCATCATACTTTACTATAAATGTTTCCTTTCCTTCTTATAACAAAACATTTCAATATCGAACAGACATTTATAATATCAACCCAGTGTCCGTTGTAATCCGTCGACAAAGTACAGGTAATACCTTCCTTTTAATAGCGAGTAAATTTGACAGCAATTTGTCAACCTAGTTCTTTGTTTCAAGCAAAAGTCAATATATATAGTGTTGCATAGATATTCATAAAATATTCCATTGTCAATGACCCTTTATATCACACTCATGAGATAGCAGTCAAACATTACTAAACCATAATACATTTTAAATATATCAACAATAAAATAAAACTGAAATGATATTCAGATCGTCGACTCGTTATTGAAGGAATCTATTTTTGCCTGTGAGCTCCCATCAATTTCTGGGAAACATTCCTTTCCACGAAGCTGTGTAACCACTGTTTCACTGGAATCTGGCGTTTCATCATCTAAGTAACTCTTATCCCACGACTGTTTAATTTCTTCGTCCAAGTCCAACTCTTCCCAATGGTTATCAGCACCGTCACGGAACTTTCCTTGATTTGTAGTATTACTGGACGGATCAGTGCAATCTCCTTGCTCCTTATCTACCTTATGAACGTCTTGGAGTGTTTCGGACGGTTCATGATCTGTGGAAGTATTTAAAGGATCCCGAGGATCGCCTCTGTTTTCAGGGTTTAAAGATGATTCGATTGCGTTAGGAATTATTGCTATTTCTTCGTTTCGTTTGTCTTTAACAGTTAAAGACACCATTGGGACACTTCGTCCTAATACCTCCCCATTGGCAACAGCTTGTATTTCTCCTTCGGTAACAACAGGGATCTCGTTTCCTTGCAGACCTGTCACACTTGCAAGCATCTCACGTCTTCTCCTGTCATGTTTTCTGTCTCGTTCTATCTTCATCATACGAGACCGATAAATGCCAAAAACAAGCAATACAGTTATTGCAAATTCAAAAATTGTTCCTAAAGCTGCAGAGGATCTCGACCAGCATACAAACACGTTTGTTCTGTTAGCATACCACGTCTTTGTAACTGGTATCATTAAGGAAATACCTGTAAAATGAATTGTAAACATGTTTAAAGTGACCATCGTCGTTTTGTACGTATCGTAATCGTTATATAAACAAATGATAATGAAAATATTTTTTTTTATAATACCGTCATTATACACTGTTTATTGATTTGATTGTTCATTTTATGGGTTGTACATGTGACATGATGTTTATCGCGATTCGTATTTTTGAGCATCAGTGAAATTTGTCTGTGAAGCTATAGGTTACTTAGCCTATTGACAGCTGGGGCATTTCTCGTTCGATTATGTGCGGGCATTGTTGTGTGTATCTGTGTTATTTGGTGTTTTTATGTTTTATGTGCTCGGCTGGTTAAGTTAAGTGCTGCCTTAACCTTTCTAATTTTCAAACATCATTTTGTAAGATCATTATGCGTTCAAATGGTCAACGTCTTTCCCTATGCATAAGTCATGAACTGACACACATATATTATAATGTTTTCAAAGTTTTTTTTATAGACTTTGTATAAGAGATGAGGTAATGCGTTTAATAACATCAAGAGTAGATATAGTGTTCTGTAGATTGTTATAAGTATCACAACCATCAACAATAATTCTAATACAGTCACCCTTAAGCTGTCAAAACTCCTGGAGTCGACATTTGTATCCTTCAGTACTTATTTTTGCTTTTTTAATTTGTGATTTTTCATGTTGATGTTGTGTGTCGTTCCTGTCTTTCTGGTTTTGTTTAAATACTGCCTTGCCTGTTTGATTTGTTACTATCTTGTTGTCACTGTACGCTGATATGTGTCATTTGAAATAGCATTGCTATTGAAATAAATACTGATATAAATCTGATAACTGCAATAACTTTCATTTAAACTATAACGGTAAGGTGTACCAATTTTGTACCAGACAAAGGAGAATCAATCTGAACATACTTACACGATACACATGACAGTACTGTACTGCCACATAATACGGGGGTGTCGTAGATCAGATCCTTTCGGCGCATAATAAAATGCATGGCGATTATACACAGGAAACAACAGACCAGTGATATAATGGACATAATTTGGAATTCCAACCAATCCTTTTCCACTGTTGCTGAAAATGATAAAACATAATATAATAATACATTTGTATAGTGTGCCCAGGATAACAGGATGTTTATAAACATTGACCTGATTGGTCTACTGTTACAGTACTTTCAAAGTTAATTGAGAACGGGTATCAATATACTGTCTCCCGGTAGGTAAGCTATGTTTATATAGCTTTGACTGGGTATAAGCTTTATACATGAGTCAACGGTATTCACCGCTATTCTTTCGAATTGGATAGTTCCCTGATTAGTATTACTTATTGAATCGACTATACAGTATCGGTTTCTTAACAAACACGTATGGTCGATTGCATACTAAAATAACACTGATAAATCGTACACACAGGCTTTTCCACCTATACGAACGATACCACTTTTACCCAAAGGTGGCAGTATCAGTGTTTGGTCTGCAAGCGATTAAAACAAATAAAATAAAAAATATAAAAACAATTCCATCACTGAGCTAATAGTATACTATCAAGGTATAAAGCGTACTCTATGTCTATATGCCAAAGATTGTGGAACATTGCATCTCGTTGGTTCAGCATAAAATACGGGCGCTGAAGAAAAATCGCTATACAAATCATTCAAATAAACTAAAGATATTCATTCTTACCGAAAATCTCGTTCAATTGTATCTTATAACTGCGAAACAGCAAAACAGTGTTACTTTCGTTATTTAACTTCGCTCAAGGTGATTTTATTTATGCACTGGTTACCCGCTGCGCTCATAGTATCGTAATTATTGTTAGGAACCAAGCCTATGCGATGTTCCACAATCTTTGGACATATACATATACTACGCTTTATACCTTCATAATGTACATGGAGTTAGATAGACAATCGATATATATATATACGGTCCATGTAGTGTATTAGCTCAGTGACGGATTTTTTTCATTTTTTTCCCAAACACTGGTACTGCCACCTATGCTTTTACCGCCTTTCTCGTTATCCTGGGCACACTATAGGAGGCGTTCAATACACTTATCAATAATAAACCCTACCCGTAGAAATCAAGATATGGACATATACATAAGTAACGACATGCATGATGTAAAGGAGATAATCGTCATATTGACGTTAGCAATGAAGCGTGCTTAATGTGTTTATTATGAACGAATATCACTTTGCACACATTCAATATCGAGGGTTGCCCGCAAGACTGTAGTAAGTGCAATTTTGGAAATTATTCAGGAGAAGCAAAAAACTTCCCACATTTTCCAAATTAAATGTATTTGATGCAATTTTTCAATATTTTGTAAAGAATTGGGAACAAAAACCTATGAATATATAAAAATTAAAATATCTGGATGAAAAAAGCTAATTTGAAGAATTTCTTGACTTACTACACTATTGCGCTGAAATTTCGCATGACCAGGTTCAAAATGTTCCTGCAATACTGTAGTAAGTTAAATTACTACAGTTTTGCAGGGAATATATTCAAGTTTTTATATAAAAAAATCTCTGCAATACAGTAGTAAGTGTCATAACAAACAGAAAAAAATCATAAATTCTTTAGATATATTTTGTTTTTAATGACCCCAGTGTGGCATATAATTACAATTAGCTGTCTGTTCATCTATCTGACCATAAATATTTGAGCTAGGCATTGGATCAATTTTTATCAAGTCCAATATTTTGTTTACTATTAATATTATTGCTATGAAAGTTGACAAACTAACTTAATTTACTATCTATAGTCAACAATACTAGATAAATTTATGCAATATATAACTCTAGGATGGTATGGTTAGGAGTTATGGCCCTTTGTAACTACAAAACAGTTTTCTTGAAGTCCGATATCTTGTTTACATTCAAAGCTATGGCAATGTAACTTGGGGCAACTATGAACTATCATCAGTCTTTAGCATAAGGCAAATGACATAACTCTAGGGATTTGTAAGAAGTTGACAGCCTTTTTATATTTTAGTTATTTTTAGCTTGACTTCTGTAGACAAAAGAACTATTACCTTGACATGGTCATTTGCGTCAGGGGTGGTTTTCTTTGATGTTCATTTTCTCACAACTTAAGGTTTTCACTAAAAACTTGAACAACAGTTAATGTACTCATTAACTCATTATCACAGTTAGGTCATTCAGTAATATTTAATCACAGCAATATCTAACATAATTTTATGTTGTATGTGTATTTCCAGAGTTATCTTCCCTTGATTGAACGTAAAGCTTCGAAATGTTGCTCATTTTTGTTGTAAATTACATTTGTCATAACCATTAAATGTATTCACTTCGAACTTGGAATACATGTTCACAATCAAAAGAGAAATCCATTACAATTTAGTAAATAACCCTGTGATGTGTATTTCAAGGGTTATTTGCTCTTAATTGGACTTAAATTTAAACTTAAACATCACTAAATATTATCGAAGATATTTTCTTGAAACTTGAGATACTTATTAAGATGATGACCCCATTGTATAAACAAGCAGAAGTAAATTCTAGAATTTGTTTTACAGGGTATCTCCACTGAAACTTAATTTGATTGTTTTTGCTTTGATAGTGACTTAACATGCTTGATCATATTGATGAGTCACTGGGGATTTCATTGATAATTATGTAGGCAAGATGAGATAACTCTATCAAAAGTTTTGACATAGTTATTGCCCATTTCTAACTTAAGAAATTTTGCGTTAGGTAACCATTTCTCATTATCTATCAGAGGTATTTACTCAACTGAACAAACTTGATCACAATGATATTAATCGCCTTATGTAGACAAGAGAAAGTTAATTTATAAATACATGTCAACATACCATGTGACATCTGTTTAAGGATGATTTTTGTAAGGCAACATTGCCTTTTTTATAATGTTATAGTCAGTGTTCTTTATAATATTGCTATTGTAATGAAACTTGCCACACTTCTTGAAATTACTTGACAGGATACAATAATTTTGTTCAACTTTCTGAAAAATAAAGCACAATTTTAATGTACCCTGTTACAAAATGCAACACAAATCACTATTCCACTTTAAAATAAATTGCACCAAAATTCTTGATTTAAATTCAATGATTATGGTTAAGTAGAAAGTGTTGTATGTAGTTGATATCACCAAGTTGTTTTGAATTGGTACTTCTTTGACAATCTACCCAATCACAGTATCCTTACAGTGTTAGGCAATCCTGCAATTACCTACAACACAACCATGAAATACTGTTGATCAGTGTAAATCACATAATATCTAAACAAGGACACCTCCTATGGGTGATAGACACTCGACTTTCTTCTACTTTATAGCGAATTAAGAGCTTGGTCCGAGGCCAGGCAAAATAATTTGGTTGAAGGCATCATTCATGAGAAAATTTGCTTTAGAACTTAATTCACTCTCCCATTCAAAAATTGGGGCTGCAGCATTTTAGTACAATTTTATGTGTCTCAGTCATCGCAGCCAAAGGTTTAACAGTTATATAGCAGCATTTTGGCAACTATTGTAATATTTTGCTGTTTGTCTGAGTAGTTGAAAGATGTGTAAAATAAAACTCACAAAAAGGCAGCAAATTAGTTCATATTAGTACCTTTACTCAACTCAGAGTATGATCATTCTAAGATTAACATGTGCAGATAACTCATAAATATATGGTCATAAATATAAGTTAATTAATAAAGGATAACCAGACTATTCAGTAAGGACTCCCCTTGTGGTGCATGGTGTATAACTAAGTTGAATTGCAAGTGGATGTACCTTTGATATTTTTTAGAAATAGACATTTATGTGTAAAAAGACTAAGTGAGCAAATGGGAATAACTTATAAATTGTCCTCTTGTAAGTAGATGAAGGTCATCACATTCAAAAATTTGTGTTGATTTTCAAACTGAAAGCTTTGAAAATAGTGTTTGTGCATGATATTTGCCACTATTTTAATATACTAAGTCGTTATAAGGGCAGATAACTCTATAAATATAGGCCACATGGTATAATTAGCCTCCATATATAGCAACTTGGATACCCGGATATAAGAATCCACTGCCCACTGTGACACTACATTAGGTAAAATCTACTATTCATAAGTGCCTTCAGTTTATTTGATGAATGAACAATAAAAGTCTGCCTTACATCAATTGCTAGCTGGTCGGTACATTTGCAGATGACTTCCTCTGTATACAAACATGATCTCTTAAATAGCTTCTTCCAAGCTGGATAAAACTCTGTTCATTGCTAAATACAGCCACCTTATGTTATATGGGGTACACCCAAAACTTGCAGTATAGCTATCCAAAGCCCTATTTAAAGCACTTAACCCGAAAAATAATTGCACAACAACCAACCATAGCTATAGCATAAGCCATAGGGGTACCATAGAGTTCAACTATACCAGTCACTATGGGGAATGTACAATCATAGAATAAATCCATTACCAATCCTATATTGGGTACCCCTCACCACAAATTGCAGCCCTCAAACCACTGCATTCAGTCTTTATAGAACCATCCAGGGTCCAAATATTTAGACAGCAAATTGCAGCCATACCAGGTCCTATGCTCTTCTCATAACCACTGAATGAAGACTGAATTTTGAGCAATGCCCACCAATAATTAAAGCAATACCATACCCTATAAGGTTTATAGGGTTAACACACAAAGCCTAATATTAGTACTAACCATCAATTACAACAAAACTAGATCCAAAATGGGATACATTGTCCCAATCCATTTGAAACAATACTAGGCCCTAATGGGTTATCAATACTGAAATTGGCAACACTTGCTGGACCTTACGGGACAATTACAACAACCTAAACCACCAATATTTTATCCTAAGGGACACTTAAAAATACTGATTTCAGCTACCATAGGCTTTATAGGGTATATTCACAACTACTATTTCTTAGCCTTAAGGCCCTTTTCAGTATTTACCACTAGTAATTAAATCAAAACTATCTGCCACCACCAACCACCGGGTACACTCGTACTCCCTCTGTTACACTCTTACGGTTCTAAACCTCCATTCTTTATTTTCATAAGGGAGTCTAACAACCACAGAGTCCAACAAGCCAACTGAACCACTAACATGATCCCTGTGTAAAGACATACTAAAGCTCTCTCTATGTGCCAGACACAGTCATTCCCGACTCATTGGATAACCTTATATTGCCTAGTTGTGCCACCCCGACTATATTAGTACCTTTTATTGCTTGAATACAACCATGATGCACCCTTCTATGAAATCTGATGATGTCATCAAACATTATTACATCATAATGATTATTTAGCATTGAGTTACTACTGTACTGCAGGAATTTTTTTTATACAAATTAATGAAAAAATTCGCGCAATACTGTAGTTAGTTGACTTACAACAGTATTGCAGGAACTTTTTAGTTCATCGTGAGTTGAGACTATATTGCAATATAATCATAATGTACTTTTTTATACAAATAAAGCCAAACTTCTTTTTGCAGTTATGTAAAACATAATTATGTATCCAAAAATGTAAAAAAGTCACTTTTGTAAAAATATGCAGTTACTACAGTCTTGCGGGCAACCCTCGATATACTTATCAGATTTGGGATGGCGATTCAAGATACACACACTTTTTATTAACGAATCTTTAAAAATATAGTATATCCTACTAGTAAAATGCAAACGTATTGTATATGAAATAAACAACTTCATGGTGCATTCACGTCGAAGTTATATCTCATTTTGTCGCCTGGGTCTCCATGTTGGCCATTGTGAGGCTTGCACGTCCTGCTGCGGAGAATTTGGGAACTCGGTCGGGTCATGTCTGCGTTTCATTCGGTCTCTTGGGATCACCGATTTTTTGTAATTTCTTTGTAAAATTTGGAAATCCTGCATTTTTGAGGTTTTAATCATTTTTTTGGGCTTATGTGTGGGCTTGCTCAGAGTAGATATGTTGTGGTGTTACTGATTTCTGTGCTCGACTGGTTAAGTGCTGCCTTCCATGTCCGATTTCCTTGTCATACCTTTTTCTGCGAAAATAGTGTATCCACCAAGTTATTGCTTTACACCGTGTACTTTACAACACATTTGATCAAGAACATATTTAGTTACGCTAAATAAATAAATAACTATTCACCACTCAATATAAACGCCCGATATATGTCATTATGTATACAATTGCCATATAAAAAGTTTTAATATAAGAAACACATTCATCGATATACATATATATATATATAGATCTATATAATTGTTATAAAATAAGATCTATGTATAAATGTAGCAATTTACAACATACTTGTACAAATGAGAGTTAATGTTTCATGTGATATTAAACGCTTGATAGGGTACACAGTATCTGCAACGGGAACATGATATCACACTCCACAAACTTTCTAATTGCTAAATTGTAAGGGTTTGATAAATTAACAATCCGACGCTATGAGTACATTTACATAATTTCGTTAGAAAATGAATTAATCGACAAAAGATCACGGTCAACACCAGGGGCCTTATTCACCAAGTTAACGTTATAAGTATAAAATTCAGACTTAGACTTAAAATTGATAATATTCATAATCACTGGCATTTCTTAACAATAAGATTTAACCATATGACATTGTTTCAGATCATTGTGTGTTATCCACTGAACATGTATACCTATTTATATAAAAATCGGTAAATTTATAACAACATGAGAGCGAATAGAACATTTGGCAATATAAAGTCTAAGTCTGAATTTTAGACTTATAACGTTTGTGAATAAGGCCCCAGCACTTTGAACATAAAAGGTACGAAAAGTAAATGTTGTTTTAAAACTGTATCCGTACAACAAATGCATAATGTAGTGACTGGTCCATCTGAATTATACTCATTTGTACTGATTATAGCTCAAAGAATAACACCAACTATGCTAGCTGTTTTGTCGAGTATGACGCGTTGTGAAACATTAAACACTTTAGACTTACATATCGCTGGCTTTGAATGAGAATGTCGTAAGTGTTGCATACTAATGTTTGATATCTACATCCTAAGGCGCTTCTTATGAGCCTATTGTCAGGAAAATCGGAAAATTTCATGTTGACCAAACTGAAGTTGAAAAAGCTTGTTTTACCATAAGAAAAGATTGATTGTCAGACAGTTTTTCTTGTTGTTTATTTCTCTCCAAATATTGAGTTTGTAGTTACAAATGTAGTACGACATTCTTGCCAGCGATATAAGGTTTATAAAATAAAATATGATATTAAAGAACAAACTGACATACATAATATAATGACATATTTTGCAATCACAGATTTAGATAAATGTACATGTATGAACTGTATGCGTACCGCAGCCAAAATGCAGGATGACCAAATTGACGGGTATTATGTTCCCTCGTATATCATTGTACAAAAATACGGATCTGGTTGGAATACATGAGTTAAATGTTGTAGCAAGCAATGATAACGTAATTAAATGTACTACTACCAACTCTGATGATTACCAAGTTGCAGAATGTAATTATGATGTACAGTACGCTTACCTTGGTCCAATACGGCTTTAGGTAAGTCCTTCATGATATTTTGTCGAAATGATATGCTGCAATTCCTTCCATAATGGCTGCAATATTTAGACAACCAAATCCCTTCTTGCAGGAACCAATATGGGGACGTCACTGACGTGTGCCTCTTTTCAAAATATATCCAAGTAGGTCCAAATATTCCAATGACTTGGAAAAAGGCTGCAAAGGCCCCCAAGAAAAATGCTCCTGAGACAAAACTTTTACCAACATACCTTCGCCGGGCCATCAAATTACCGACCATACGGAAGTCTGCCATACGTGTGGAGTATAGAGTTTGCAAGAACCCTAATATCATCACATGATTAACCAACTCTTAACAAATCGAGAACTAGACATGTTAGAAGAAAATGAAGTATATGAATGCGATTTTATGATGCAAAATAGTATTATGAGCTGCCCAATGATACGAGACGACGACAATTTGTGTTTTGTCATGTGGTTCAATGTGGTAAGTCTGGTGTGAAATTATCGAACAGTAACACATTGTTACCCTACACTTTATGTTGTCATGCTATATACCATGCATGAACACTTTTGGTAACGAACTACAAATCTTAATGTAAAATTAACTCACTGTCAAATACTGTATTTAAACCCAAAATGGCTCAGACTTTCAGAATGCTTGCGTGTTTAAATTTAAGAATGCATGTAATAATAAGGATTATCATTAAATGAAGAACAACATTACTATATGTAAATGTATTTGCACTTAAATCATGGATATATTTGGTGCCCTTCGTGAGATTGTACTTAAATTAAAAAGTCATTGATGCGATCTTGAATTAAGTAATAACCTGTTGATGCGTGTCGTTACAAGCACCCTTTGACATTTTAAATCCCCTGGTCATTGGACTACATATGGAAACCTACACACGTGTCTCCCTGGGGAGACTATTTCTCTCCTGTGGGTGTGGCAGCCAACATCAATCTGCGGCGCCAAGGAATAGACACTGCCCTCTTAGGTACCATTTATTTTACACCATGGTTAGGTGGACGATGTGGGTCTTGCTCAGAGAAATTAAACGTTGGTCCAGAGGGGGGAATCGAACCCGGGACCTCTCGATCCCGAAGCGCACATTCTACCTCTTGACCACTGCTCCCCACTGAACTTATATTAATTTACTTTCATTGTGACCTCCTGATCATCAAACCCTAAACAACAGCTAATATTTGTACTTATTACGGTATGTTGCTTCACAAAGATGGCACAATAATGTCTATGGTGTGCTCATTAATGTTTGTTCTTGTTAATGGAAAAGGGCAAACGTTTTGCTGATTTGTAATATCTCGGTACACAATCATATTGTCTGTGACGTCCATTTTTGGCATTGTACACAGTAAATTTTATAAACTAACGCTCGATTCAACCATGAAAAATCGTGTTAAGCATTTATTTACGCATATTTGGGAATCATCTTTTGTATGTTGCAAGTCCTTATACCAACGCATACTCTGAGTACCCTGACAATTACGAACATGTATTTGTCTGTTCTGATTTGTCTGGAGTAGTGGCCAAACTGATACAATATCGCAAAGTCGGTCTTGATATTGTTGACAGCAGATTTAAAACCTATAAAATCAGGTGATTGTGCACCGTGAATATGTAATGTTATGCTTCATCTTTTAATAAAACAAACTGTTATAGTGCGTTAGCGACTTAGCTGGACCCATATAAACCTTAAATATCTTTAAAAGTAGTTATGCAATGTTATTGAAACGTGGCATAGTTCACTAAATTACCTTTACATGTACCAACTGTTTATATTTCAGATGTTTTTACTGCCTATATAATGTTTTCCCATAAATGTATTTCTACAAAGTTGGCTCAGTTATACAAACTAAGATAAATGTTCATGTATGGGCCTCACTATATATTTTCAACAGTCATTGGTGTGTGACTTAATGTACAGTTATACTGTACCAAATTGTTGACCTTTGCTGTTCCGGTCATTTCTATCACCCATACGTATTTAACCTGTTTTAGAATGAACATTTTGCAATAGGCGTTTATGCAAAATACACTTTTCTGAGGACCAAATATTCTGTTTTATTTTATGAGAGTTGGTGAGGGTGTTTTACGATTACATACCAATCTTCGTTCTTATCGGCATTGGACTTTTTAAGATATATAAGGTTTACGGGGGTCCAGCTTAGTCGCTAATGCACTATAATGTATTAGAAATAAGAGCAAGTACATTATTATGTGTTGGTTTTTTGAAAGTATGGCACTTTAGTCTATCCATGATAGCTCTTCACATGTTGGATGCAATTTTAAAGTACACCTATCTCAGGATTTTAAACAATACAGAACTGTAGTACAGATAATATAGTCTTTTTCTGATCAGTTATCACCCCTGATAAAACATACAGAGTTCCCTCCCCTGATTTTAAGGGAAATCCCTCTTGTCGGCTTAATATTAATCACACATAGTTCTTTTCCCCTGACAAGTCAAAAAGAGCTACTTCCCTTAAACCAGGTGATGGAACTTTAAGTGGGCTAAATTTAAGTTAACAATACGTACTGCCCTTAAAACAGGGGGGGGGGAACTCTGTGTTGACTGATTTTAAGCCAAACAGAGTTACTCCCCTGACCAGGGGTGGAAACTCTGGATTGACTAATTTTAAGCCAAGAAGAGTAACTTCTCTGGGTTGACTTATCTTAAGCCAACAAGAGTAACATCCCTTGAACCAGGGAAGATAACTTTAGCTTGACTTATCATAAGCCAATAACAGTTACTTCCCTTGAACCATAAGAGTGAACTCTTGGTTGACTAGATTCAAATCAATTAGAGTTACTTCCCCTTGAACAAGGTAATGGAACCCTGGGTTGACTTATTTTAAGCCATCAAGAATTACTGCCCTTGAACCAGAAGAGAGAACTCAGGTTTTACCAATTTTAAGCCAACAATACTAACTTCCCTGAACCAGGGGAGGGAACTCTGATGAACTATTTTTAAGTCAACAAGATTTACTTCCCCTTAAAAACAGGGGAGTGAACTCAGGGTTAATTAATTTGAAGCCATCAAGAGTTATTTGAACCAGAGTTATGTCAACACAAGTTACTTTACCTTGGCTGACTTATTTTAAAAAATCAGGAGTTACGTACCAGTGGATGAACTCTGCGGCGACGTTTTTAAGTCAACAATAGTTACTTCCCCTGAACCAAGGGAATGGTACTCTGGGTTGACTAATTTTAAGTAAAAAAGAATTACTTCCCTTGAACCAGGGGACTTGGTTGCTGGTACTTTGGGTTGAATTATTTTACTAAACATAACTTGGGTTTTTTATTGTTTCTTCGGCTTATGTGTGGACATTGCTCGGGGTGGTTGCGTTGTGTTGTGGTGGTTTTGATTTCTGTGCTCGGCTGGTTGGGTTGAGTGCTACATTCCCTATCTGATTTTCTAATACCAGTCCTTGCTCTTTGAGTAATTGAGCAACCTTAGGTGCAGCTAGTCGGGGACCATGGAGGCGACGATTCAAGAAACTACAAGTAATTCGCTTAACAAACCGGTATTAGACAACTAATTGGCACGGATCGAATGAGACAAGGCTGTATTATGTATTGTAATCAACCCATTAACTGTCCAGGTCGTCATGGAGTTTAGTTGACATGTTGGAATAGATAGAATATTTCTGTAAGCGTAGTTCGTGGTTGCTTTCGTATTGACAAACACGTTGCACATCTGAGGATAATACTACTTCTGTGTGAGTGTTGGCAAATTTATCTACATGTCTAATTATGTTATTGCAAGGGCCTGTATTAAAACAATATCAATATGAGCAAATATACATTTTGGTATGTATTGGACGTGTATGGTCAACTCAGACTAAGTAGTACTATATAACTTTATTTATCTGTTTAATAATATCACAACACAATACATAAAAGCAACATTAGTGCATTACCACTGACAAAGCTATTATAACAAAATGAATATTTAATGCATATACATGTAGTATATACCACAATATGTGTTTAAACTCAACAAACAGCTTACGAAATAGGGCACATGATTTGTAAAACAGCTTGTAATATTTGAAATGTCAAAACACATATATTTACAGTAGATATATTTCATACTTTGCAGTACATACGTTCAAATAACTAATAACATTATCAAAGAGTTCCAATATCAACATGCCTCCAATGTCACAATCACTACACTATCATGATTCAAGTCTCGGTTCCCTAGCGAAGAAACTTCACGCACTATATATTTGCCTTTAGCTTACAAAACATTTCTACAATTTATTTCAAAATCCATCACAAATAATATATATATATAAGTATATTTCCATTGTTTGTTGCGAAACTGAAACCGTGGTTGATTATATCAAGTACTGACTCAATATCGTTTCATCAATTGACAGATCGTGTAACAAAACCCTCATTTATACATACTAGTATAGCGAGCATTGATGATAATTTTGCATCTTACGCACTATTTCATAGACTGAGTATCACTGAGTTAACTACGCTTATGTATCTGTTACACATTGTATAAATACACACACTTTTAATACATGTCTGAATAAGATTTAATCCTTTAGTCCTTACCATCTAGCCAAGAAAATCCATAAGTTGTGTTGTTACTTTTTTGGTGGCTTTGTCTTCCACGCTCACCTTGATTTCTGTTCCCCCAAACATGAAGCTGACACCGAATTCTCTATCGCGACCTAAAGACCGATCAGGTATCGGAATCGTAAGTTTACCAATCTCTGTACAACATTTATCGGAAGTGAAATGAACATCTGGAGATGTTGAAGAGAATATGCGAAATAATACTTCGGATTGATCATTGTTAACTGGAGTTGTTATTGTCTCTGGAAGCCTTTCTCCAAGTTTAACCGACTTTCCTTCCTTTATATGACATTGGAATATATCATAACATCTTTCGTCGCCATTCCCGTCAATTTCCATACGACCGGGAGGATGTCTGCAGTCCGAAGACTTTCTATGAGTTGTTCTCCTACCGTACGTCAACTTGCATACTCGCTCGGAAATATCAGTCGGTGAATGACCATAAATCACTGCTCCTTTCAGAACAGCGAGACCAGCCTTACGTGGAATGATAACCTTCCTGTCAGAAAACATTGCTTGGATTCTTTCTTGCAACATTGGTGATTCTGAAAAGCCACCGACCAATAGAATAGTTGAACAACCGCTCATGCTGGGTTCTTTTAGAAGCGCCTGGATATGATCAGTAATACTACGAACGGGACGTTGGAACAGTTCGTGTGCAACGCCAACATCCACATGTAATTTATCTCTAACCAGCTTAACACTGTCCTTATAAATAGTCTTAGCGATTTGATCTTTTAGAGACATGTTAGTCATATCTTGTACAAGTTCGGCTAATGTCGCAGGCATCTGTAGACGTATTTTAGCTGCTTGACCTACCGGCTTGATTCCACGTTTCTCGATCTCGAATGCGCGGAATAAGTCTATATAATCCTCCATGTATTGTTCTTTCAGCTGTCCAGTGACATCGCATCCTAATGGATACATACAAAATAATTAATTTTGACATATAATTTTGATGTCAATTTCTCAATCAAAAATTAATCATAAATGCACACTTTGTGTATGTTCACTACGAATACTATGAATACAGGTTAATATTGAGAAACATGGATTGTAAATAATTACCAGAAATGTCATTGAGAAATTTTTCATACGCCTCGTCGACTTTAGTACCTCCCCATGCACCACCAGTTGCTTTGTGTAGCTCTTTTAAAGTACCATCGAACTTCACTTCATGTACAGTTACATCAACAGTTCCACCTATTAAATATACAGACAGCAACGTGAGACAGTGAGTTTGTAAAGTGTATTATGCCACTTAGAAAATCGATTACTTTGATAATTGTGCCATGATCATCACAAAGATATGTTAAAGGAATGTTTTTGTTTTCATGGACAGTGGCGTGATGATCATACTCGTAGTTATGACACGCAGGTTCAGGCGTTCAAGTTTGGTACATCGGTCATAACCATTGTAGACTTCAAAGTTTGAATACAGCTGTAATCAATCAGGTCTCTAGATATCAACCGGATAGTACTTCAATGCATTGTCAAATTGACATTAGGGTCTGACAAATCAAAAAGTTTAGTAAACTAGGTAGTTAGTCATTTGTCAACCAACGAGCGACATGTTGATTTACTTAACATGGTATAAAGTTTTAACCTCTTCTCAAAAGGGGACTAAATGTAGTCTAGTCGGAATGAAGAAAAATGTGCCAAACATAATTATACCATTTTTGTGTTTTACATTTTTTTAAAGTACAATGTTTAAAGTTGCATTTTCACTTGTTGGCAAAACATAAGGATGGCCTGTCCCCTACAATCCAAGATGGCCGCTAAGTTTCCCTCTAATTTTTGACAATTGTCCTATATTTCAAAATATAATAACATTTTGTGAACTTTATCATAAAAACAAAATTGGAATATGTTTGGTACATTTTTCTTCATTCCGACTAGACTAATAATATTATAATACATATATATTAAAACACGTAATCAATAACAATACGGGTTACACGCATTGCTATATCACTATCATTTACTTACCACCGGAATCGACTACCATATACTGTGCTCCAGTTTTAAGTTTCCCCAATGATTCAGAAGTCATATCCATTGGTAAATGACGACAATACAGGCTGGCTGCTTCCGGTTCGAGACAAATGCTCAGCTTGTCCGAATTAATACCAGCCTTTATATTAAACAAATAGTATATAAGTAAAAATGTATTTTAGCTACTTTACATACACATACAGACCAAAAGGTAGTTTTATCCCTGCTCAAACTGCATCACTGAATAACAAATGTTTCCATTTAGATGTAAGCCAAAAATGAAAAAAAATGTTCGCACAACGAAGTGATTTCTATTTTTAGCAGTAAGTAGAACCGCTTGACTGTATCTAACATACATATTATTTATGCTCAAGTGAGATTCAAGTACTCAACGATATTGTCACATAATAACCTGAACAGTATGTTTAAACGTTTCACAAAAGTATGTTTTACAATAAGTAATTTTAACTGAATAAGTTAGACCAAAAGTTTAACATTGCATCTACCCCGAATCCAGTGAAATTAGTGTTGCTCCATTTTACTTTATAACCGTAATATTGATACCTCTTCTGCCGCCTCTCTCATGAATTGTTTTGCAGCATCATTCCAGATTGCCGGGACTGTTAGGACCCAACGGATATCATCATCAGTGAAATCAAAAACTTGCTTCTCTGACATTTTTAAAAGATCATCTTTTAGATACTTAATAGACAGTGCAAACACTGTTTTTGCTAGTAGCTTCTTGCCCGATGCATCCTCAATGTGTATGTTACGTTCAATTCCCTGTAATAAGTGTGCAACTTATAACTTATACGTAAAATAATCCAAAAAGTAAAACTAGCTAATTAAGCGTAAGCACACATATAATTGAACTACATGCATGCAAGTGCAAGAAAATATCTAATTGAACTACATGCATTTAAAACGCTGTTTTTTAAGAATGATACTACACTATTTTACAATAATACTTATGTTACTATATAAAGTAACAAATTTGCCTTCGAAAAATAGCATTATCGGCCTTTCAAAAATATTATCAGCTTTTTGCCCCGCCACGCGCCCACCGGTGCGATTATAAAAAATAATCGCCCTTGGAAAACGTTCACGCGCAACGTTACGTCATTTTAGCGTCGGCCGCTGAGCGTACTGTAGGCCTATTTCTACCAGAATCACTTACAAACACGGTTGATAGCTTCGGAGAAGCAGAATATCACATTTAAAATATGTTTTGTATCAACCTTCGATGGAATATACATGACCTATTCACTAGACCTTTAATTGATGACCAAAACAACGAGTTTCCTAGACGAGATCAATATTTTTATATTCCTCCGAAATTGTGAAAAACACTTTTTTTCAGAATTTTGCATTAAACTTAACATCAGCGTGAAGCAAATTATCTATATAAGAAAATGAATACCCACATGATAGGTTTCCGTTCTATATTAAAAAAGTTACGAACATTTTAGTGTTAGATCTACAGCTCTTGTAGATGTGCATTGTGCGCCTAGATCCAAGTTTGCCAACAATAACTCTCTACAATAGCAAATGATCTACCAATTACTGAACGTATTTTTTAACTGTGTTATTTTGATGAAAACGCTGCAACTTAAATATTATACAGAACAATAGATGGCTTAGCAGTGCCTTTGAGTGATAATCGCCCCGGTAGGATAATCGCCCCGGTAGGTCTGCGATTTTCATTTTCATTTAATGGGCAATGTCCCATGTTGAATAAAACATTATTGGTGGCCTTGATCTTTGACCTATTAACCTCAAACCAGATCGAGGTTGTAGGTCTTATTAAGATGCGTGGACACATAACGGACGGACCAAAATGATTTACCACAATCTTTAGATACGGGACATAAACATTATTTCATTAAATATGCATACAAGTATGCAGTTCCAGTTTATATTAGTTAAACATTGATAAAAACTATTCAAATTACTGTGGATAGTGACAGCCTGCATATTCTGAATGTACAGATTTATCAAATTGATCCACGGAATTGGCCGGTTTATCATTCCATGGCATGCAAATTAAAATGTCAACTGCATCACACCGTTCAACACGATACATCGAAAACAGATGTCATTACGAAGACCACTGTCGGTGTACATGTACAAAAACCTTGCGGAAGTAAGTATTGCTTATTTTTATATTCCTTGTGCAGTGTCCGAACAAAACAAAGTGTGTACATTTATTCGCAGTTAAAGGAGGTATCAGAACACAACACTCTGAGCAGAACTGTACATTTTTCAGGGAGAAAATGTGTGCGAGTTTTAAGAAAAACTCGTTGTTTGAAACTTTGACCTCAAAAATGCATTTTAAAGAAATATAAACCCTTTTACTTCTACCATGATAAAATTACTCCCATCCTCCGTCTATATGCAGGTTTAGATATTTTAATTCACCCTATGTCGCCGAGATATTTGGGTATTAACAGGACATGAAGTCATAATTTGAGAACAATGGAGACTTCGGCAAGGTTTGTATACATGTACACTGACAGCGGTCTTCGTAATGTCATCTGATGTCATCCATGTATCGGATTGAACGGTGTGTGCTTAGTAACGTGACATAATATAATACCGAGCAAAGAAGATCTGCTTTAAAATAGACTAATTATATGAATGTGCAAGTTATTATGCGCTATACGAGATTATGACTTACAATTCGTCCAAACAGTTTCATCTTGAAACGTTGGAAGAAATAATACTGTTTGTGGCACTTTTCGTATGCATACTCTGCATATTGGCTTTCAGCGTCATAGCCGAACGCTTCAAGAGTTTTCCCATCGCCGTTGATTAAAACACATGTAGGCCCTGAAAAAATGAATGCGAAGTGCAACGCTTAGTTGATAACATGAAAACGTTGTTATTTAAGATGAAATGGCCTAAACTTCATATGCTATAATCATAATTATCATGACCTATATTGCCATATCTACTAAATTAAAAACTTATAAGTCTGCAAAACTCCTTATACAAAATTTTCAGAAATATTAGTATAAACTAAAAATTGCATAAGGATTGATTACGGACAATTTAACTGCGTGAATAACCTAGAAATTATTTACTGGCCTTTACCGAAGTAATCACCATGTTAACCTAACACATTATTGAGCAGTTAAAGCGTTGTTGCATTACATAAACAAACTGTAAACTATGAAAAATATCCGAGCTGATGAAGATGTTTTCCCCCAGTAAATTAGTGTATTCACATACGTACAAGCATAAGAAACATACACAGCATGTAATGTGCCAAATGCTGGTCATGACGTAAGTGAAATTGTGGTAACACATGCCAGTACACAAATAAAATATACTGATACTAATTGGTGCTGATTTAATGTTAAATGATTGTTCAATCAATGTGTACCACATTTACTGTTGCTTTAATGTGCTATACGCTATGTAGGAATGATAAGTACTACTAATATGGTTATTTATTTCTTGAACTAGTGTTTTTGCAAAATATACAACCTTTTAGTGATACAAGTTGACCTCCAGTCCATTGTTTGGCTGATACCTTCACTGGATCTTGTTCAAAGTCATGTTTGAACGAGAAAGCCCATCCTGAATAGGTTGTGCCAAAATCAATGGCAGCAACCAGTAAAGGCATGTTGATAAATCTTCAAATCTGACAATGAAGCAAGGTCAAACATCAAAATACAAGGGTTTACATTTTACACTGTAAACATGATGTTGCAACTTGTTTATGTAGTATTTAAATTTTATTTGCTTTTATGTCTAATCCTGAATAACTCACGATTGAATTGAGATAAAAACTGCAAATTTTACTCTCATTCTGTACATACACACTATTGATAGCAAATGTATTTATAACATTTTACAAGTAATGTCATGTTATAGAACATTGACATCTACAATCAGCGAGAATACTTTGATCGCCTCGATCACCTTGTCACGGGGAAATATAGTGGGTAATAAACAAAGAGTGTAATGAGTGTTTGTAAATGCCGAGCATAGATTTTATTTGCCAGTCAACTTTCAGCTGAATATGGCAGGCATATGTGTGCTCCATCCGGATTTGAACCAGGGTCACCGGACATGGCGACAAGAGCGATAACCACAAAGCTACGGAGCTGAATCTAATTTTATCACATAAATCACAACGCGAGAGTTTTATAAAGCGGTTAGATAAAAACCATTACCCTACTCACTAGTGTAATAACTATGCAAATTAGGCGGCTGATCGTTTTTTTATGTATTCATACGCGCTGTCAAAATATACATAGATAGACAGGATACATAGAGTGACGAGATTAAGATTCAAATATATCCGTCTCGCTCCAATAATTATGCAACACTGTAACGGTTGATGAAATACAGTGCTACACTTTGTTTATTTGCTCATGCATTTTAACCGCATTACTCATTGACTTTATTCTCTTCTAAAGGGGAATCCTGTCTACTTTAAGCGCAATTACAGGGCTTATTTTGTTAATGTGATAAAAAGATTCTAACAATCGTGTCTTTCCGTATAGAATTTATTAAAATATTTGGATAAAAGTAATAAAATACCCGAAAGAGCCTCGAATCTTATCACTGTTATCCAACTCGTAATAAATTCAATATTTATGAAATATCAGAGTCATAAATTCAATGTTATACATCAATGACACAAAGTATATTCATTGTGAGAAGACCGACCAGTTCATTGATTCTTACAAGTAGAGCTCCTCTGACATAAACTAAGCGAATTTGTTGTCCACCATACGGTTGCTCCGTTTCGTTCAAAAAGGCGTACATTGAATGGATGCGCTCGTAAAGTGCTGCTTCAAAATCAAGACAGAGGACATGGTGCGAAATGAATATATACCTCACTGTATTAAGTACGAGGGTTGTCCCAGTAAATCGCGTACTTTTCTCATTGCACAAAAAGTATTTTAAACATTCCTTGAAGATTTTCACTGACGATAAAAGAATACTTTCTTAGTAGGTCTACGAAATGTCGTGAAAATGTATCAAGAAATCAAATTGCATTTCAAATTATTAATACACATAGTATGCAAGTGCGGCGCACAGTGACGTCAAAGTTGGAACGTCATACAACTATACGATATTTGCCCATCGTAAATTATTGTTCATTGTATTCAATATGCCTACGATGCCATCATACTTTTTCTGATACACACCTGCGAACCCATCACAGTAAAATACACCAGAGAAAAGCTTTCTGGTCTAAACAACCAACCCACATGGTGGGAAACACCAAACCCCAGCATATGGCGTCTATTGCGAGAAGAATAAAATCCCTCTGCAATGCATGCCACAGTAGATCGGGTGGATGTAAAACCCGATGTTGTCCCAAACATTATTAACTATTAACATCGGCAATCATCTATACCGGTTCTAGACACATTACTTTATATTCGTCAGTGCAGTTTAGAGTCTTAAATTACATTTCGACGACATACCGGTTGAAACTACAATGTATCACATGTACGGCTATTTTACGAGAGTTTCCTGAAATACTCGGATTTTTCTATTTTTTAATTAATAAATAAATAAAATTACACGTTTATTTAACATCAAATGAATTAATCACGGTGATATTTATGGATTACGCCGCATTTGCGTACATGAGGTTGCGTACTGATGATGTGCATTAAACACGTTATGCTTTTTACACTCGCTATCGATAAACAATGTAATATTCATAAAGGTAATTGCAAAAAATCATAATCATGAGACGCCAAATAAGACAGTTATTAGCAAAGTACACGATCTACTGGGACAGTCGTCGTATTTGTGTTTTTTTACTTTAAAGTTTAAATTATATAAAAATATAAAAATCATATACTTTGAAGTTAATACACGACATAGCCAGGCCGGAAGGCGATATTTGGCCCGGAAATTTAATAATCACCGCAACGGCTTAAGCCCGAGGCTGATTATTCATGCCGGGCTGATTACCAACTTCCGACCAGGCTCTGAATAATCAATCACGTAGCGACCACAGTTAGCCCAGAATGGGCTCATTTTTGTAACTTTATACAGTAACAAGTGTATTAATAAAATTAGTGGTCAAACTAAAATAATCACGCGTTGCTAAGATGCTTGTTTTGCTCGTCGCAATCTCCATATTGGGCCCGTGACCGCTATGCCAAATAAATGTCTTTCTCAGTAACCGAATGACAATGTGTTTCATGATATCGCTTCGGATAATAATGCCAAATAATACAATACCATTTACTAACAATTGTTAAAATCGTTAACTCTGTGTCTTAGAATACAACGAAGAGGAATATTTGTACTTACCTGTTACGATGCAAGTCACATTACAGTCAACTCTTTAAAGATTTTACCTTTCCTATCTTGATGATAGCGTAGAATTCGTTGAAATTCATTGCAATATGACTTCCTGGTTGAATATACGCAGTTACTTTTAACCCTACACTTGTTCCCATGCATTTTAATCTTAACGATTATAAATAGAATACGCGTATTTAATTATTTTTAGAATACACCTCTTTGCAGTACAGAAAATGAGTCCAATATCTAAACATATTTTGACCGATTGCCAAAAATGAAATAATTAAATTCTTACATGTAATTGTTAATCGTTATCTCCTACATTTTATTTGTTTGCTGTCTTACATACAGGGTGTCTCAAAATAATGTCCGCTTGTTGAGGACATATCACGCCGTAAAGTATTGCTTTACATATCTGATTTATATGCATGATCAAAAGGCATTCAGATCAATGTAGAAATTACGAAACAATTATCCAATACAATACATACGAAAGATATAGGATGCATTTTGAGTAGCTACCCCCTATTCGGTAAAACCTGTGTTTGACGTCATTTGACGATTTTTTGACGTTCATATAACTTTGAGTCGGGTATGATGTTTCAATTTTCTCCACAAATTGATATTTTGTGTTTTGATGTTATTATATATCTTGTACTCTATTATCCCACTTTCAAATTATAGAAGAAATAAATATCTAGGATATTTTGATTACTTTTACCTGATTTCAATAAAAGTAGCATAACAAAATCCATTCTCCTACCAAGTCAGTTTTTAGGTGATTGATCATTTATTAAGTACTAACACGTTGTATTCAAAAAACAGCATTTGTCCAGAGTGCTCAATTTTATAAAGCGAATAGGCGATTTTTCACATGGTAAAATGCAATAAAAAAGAGAAAATGAACATGATATTTTTATAACTATATTTATTTGCAATGTATTTCGCATAATATAACATGAAATGATATGACAAAAAGCATAATATGCATGACGTTTTAAAAAAAATCCACAAATCCCTTATAACGTTATAAGAGGAAATTGACCAATATATATAGTACATTCGCATACACAATTATTGAATTTCTTATAACGTTATAAGAAAAATGACCATCACATACATTACAATCTAATGCAGATGGTTGAATCTCTTATAACGTTATAAGAAAATATTGCCCACACATCCGTTACTTTCTCATTGGAAAGGGTTGAATTTCTTATAACGTTATAAGAAAATATTGCGCACTCATCCCTTGCATTTTTATAGAAAATGATTGAATCTCTTATAACGTTATAAGAAAAAAATGACAAATAAATACATTACATTCTAATAGAAAATGGTTGAATCTCTTATAACGTTATAAGAAAATATTACCCACACATCAATTGTATTCTTATAGAATATGGTTGAATTTCTTATAACGTTATAAGAAAATATTGCCCACACATCTATTGCATTCTTATAGAAAAAAGTTGAATCTCTTATAACGTTATAAGAAAATATTGAACCACATACCCATTATATTCTCAAAGAAAATTGTTGAATTTCTTATAACGTTATAAGAAAATATTGCGCACACATCCCTTGCATTTTTATAGAAATTGATTGAATCTCTTATAACGTTATAAGAAAACATGACCAACAAATACATTACATTCTAATAGAAAATCGTTAAATCTCTTATAACGTTATAAGAAGAAAATGACAAATACATACATTACATTCAAATAGAAATGGTTGAATCTCTTATAACGTTATAAGAAAATATTTACCAACAAATCCATTACATTCTCATGGGAAATTGTTGAATTTCTTATAACGTTATAAGAAAAAATGAAAAATCAATACTTTACATTCTAATAGACAACTGTTGAATTTCTTATAACGTTATAAGAAAATATTGCGTACACATCCCTTGCATTTTTATAGAAAATGATTGAATCTCTTATAACGTTATAAGAAAATATGACCAACACATTCATTACATTCTTATAGGATATAGCTGAATTTCTTATAACGTTATAAGAAAATATTGCCCACACATCCCGTACATTCTAATAGAAAATCGTTGAATTTCTTATTACGTTGTAAGAAAATATTGCGTACACATCCCTTGCATTTTTATAGAAAATGATTGAATCTCTTATAACGTTATAAGAAAAATTTTACCAAAACATCCATGACATTCTCATAGGATATAGTTGAATTTCTTATAACGTTATAAGAAAATATTGCCCACACATCCCGTACATTCTAATAGAAAATCGTTGAATTTCTTATAACGTTATAAGAAAATATTGCGTACACATCCCTTGCATTTTTATAGAAAATGATTGAATCTCTTATAACGTTATAAGAAAATGTGACCAACACATACATACATTACATTCTCATAGAAAATTGTTGAATTTCTTATAATGTTATAACAATATATTGCTCACACATCCCATACTTTCTCATTGGAAAGGGTTGAATTTCTTATAACGTTATAAGAAAATATTGACCAACACACCAATTACATTATCAAAGAAAATTGTTGAATTTCTTATAACGTTATAAGAAAATATTGCCCACACATCCCTTGCATTTTTATAGAAAATGATTGAATCTCTTATAACGTTATAAGAATAAGTTTACCAAATCATCCATAACATTCGCAAAGGATATAGTTGAATTTCTTATAACGTTATAAGAAAATATTGCCCACACATCCCGTACATTCTAATAGAAAATCGTTGAATTTCTTATAACGTTATAAGAAAATATTGCGTACACATCCCTTGCATTTTTATAGAAAATGATTGAATCTCTTATAACGTTATTAGAAAATGTGACCAACACATACATACATTACATTCTCATAGAAAATTGTTGAATTTCTTATAATGTTATAACAATATATTGCTCACACATCCCATACTTTCTCATTGGAAAGGGTTGAATTTCTTTTAACGTTGTAAGAAAATATTGACCAACACACCCATTACATTATCAAAGAAAATTGTTGAATTTCTTATAACGTTATAAGAAAATATTGCCCACACATCCCTTGCATTTTTATAGAAAATGATTGTATCTCTTATAACGTTATAAGAATAAGTTTACCAAATCATCCATAACATTCGCAAAGGATATAGTTGAATTTCTTATAACGTTATAAGAAAATATTGCCCACACATCCCGTACATTTTAATAGAAAATCGTTGAATCTCTTATAACGTTATAAGAAAAAAATGACGAATACATTCATTACATTCTAATAGAAAATGGTTGAATCTGTTATAACGTTATAAGAAAATATTAACCAACAAATACATTACATTCTCATAGAAAATTGTTGAATTTCTTATAACGTTATAAGAAAAAATTAAAAATAAAAACATTACATTGAATAGAAAATTGTTGAATCTCTTATAACGTTATAAGAAAAAAATGACAAATACATACATTACATTCTAATAGAAAATGGTTGAATTTCTTATAACGTTATAAGAAAAATTGCGCACACATCCCTTGCATTTTTATAGAAAATAATTGAATCTTTTATAATGTTAGAAGAAAAAAATGACAAATAAATACATTACAATCCAATAGAAAATCGTTGAATCTCTTATAACGTTATAAGAAAATATTACCCACATATCAATTGTATTCTTATAGATTATGGTTGAATTTCTTATAACGTTATAAGAAAATATTGCCCACACATCTATTGCATTCCTATAGAAAAAAGTTGAATTTCTTATAACGTTATAAGAAAAACATGATCAACACATTCATTACATTCTCATAGAAAATGGTTGAATTTCTTATAACGTTATAAGAAAATATTGACCAACACACCCATTATATTCTCATAGCGAATGGTTGAATAACGTCATAAAAAATGACCAACACATGCATTACATTCTTATAGAAACTGGTCGATTTCTTATATCGTTATAAGAAAACATGACCAACACATCAATTACATTATCATAGAAAATGGTCGAATTTCTTATAACGTTATAAGAAAACATGACCAACACACCCATTACATTAGAATAGAAAATTGTTGAATTTCTGATAACGTTATAAGAAAATATTGCGCACACATCCCTTGAATTTTTATAGAAAATGATTAAATCTATAATAAGTTAATAACGTTATAAGAACAAATTGAAAAATACATACATTACATTCTCCTAGGAAATGGTTGAATTTCTTATAACGTTATAGGAAAAATAATACTGGTCATGCTTCTAAAACAAAATTATAAAAGAAAATTGACAAACAAAGTCATTACATTATCATAGAAAATGATTGCATCTTTTACAACGTTTTAACTTATTAATTGAAAAAGTGTACTGTATTATCAAAACGTCTGATGTCTACGGGCGGCAAATAGACAATTGTCGAACGATGTAATTCAACGCTGTGTTATGAATATGCAACGCTACCGATTTTTAATTTCCAGCCAAATGTAGTTTTAAAATAGATATTGGTCAGATATTGCGCGGATTCGAGAAAGTAGTGCCATGTAAGGATTTAACATTTAACCAATAGAATAAGAGTTATCGTGCGTAGACCCTGACCTGTCGCGTCCAGGAATCGGGCACGGTTCGTCCCATTACAAATCCAGCACTCGAACCACGGGCCCACGTTACGGGTACCGTCAACGTAAAGCATGTCTTAGACAAATGACGGAGTAATTATGCCAGCGGACAAAAATAGGATGAAAGTGTCCGCAAAAGTTCAGCAGTTTCTGTAACAATTAAGAACGAAATAGAAACCTTCCGAATTCGTGAACTTAGTCCATTTAACAAAATGTACAAAATGATTACCACAGCTATGATTATTTAGTTGTTGTCGTTACATGTATAATCCGAGAAATAATATGAAACTTACCACGACCGTTGTAAATGATAATATATAACCACTCTCGGTCTCGTTATTTCTCATCTACAATATTTTCCATTGAACAAAATACCCGCCAAAATATGACAAACCGAAGGTATCCGAATGTGCAGATGTGTATCACGTGATCAACAGCGGACAAATTCAGCGAGATAATGAGACCGCCGACAGTGTGGAGACCATGTATGCAGTGGCTGACATATTTTGTAAGTATCTTCTAAGGCCATTACAATTTCATTGTTAGATGATCACCTTTTATTAATGTATGGAAGTTTTTAACTCCTGATCTAGATTTGCGTCAAAACTATGTTATATTTGAGTTGATAATCATAAAGCTTGTATATTTGTTTATGTTTACCGTGGCCAAACGTATCGAATTAAAAAAAAAAGATTAACCGCAGAAAAAGTACTTTGGTACGGACTAAGTTGGTGCTATCTTTTAACCGCTGCCTTAAAAGGAGTCCGTTTATAGATCTAAATCAAGTGATAAGGATGTCTCATTTCACTGAATCCACTGGAAATTATACATGTATTTATCAGTTTAAAGATATTATAACGGCTTGTGAATCCAACGGAAGTACGATTTGATATTGGATGTGGTTTTTATGATACATACGTAAGTTATCTTTATTCGCAAGATGTGTAAAATACATCATAATAGCATGTATTTTATGCACCAGTCAGTTGCATCTAGCCGGGAAAACGGCCGTGTTTTCACCTTCGCTGCCGGGAAAATGTTGGAAAAAAAATTTCCGAACCAATACCCGGCACGATATTTAGTTGTCAGGTGGCCGAAGAATTTACCATCAGCTGTCTTACACACCAAAAGTAAAACCCCGGCTTATCCCCGGGGGTGGGGCCGTGGATGCAACTGACTGATGCATTAATAAAATACACGATTATATGGACAACTTTTATTTAATTAACATGTTTCATTGTTTGGAAGAGATGAGATGATTTAATAATTCAACAATAATTCTCGTTAAAGAAATCGATGTTACGAGGAAATGTTTTAATTGCATTCTTCAATCGTACATACAATGTACTATTACTTCATTATAGTTTTAATATACGTACGTACCTTCATCATTACGTTCCTTTTGGCGGGTAACATAATTATCTCAACAGCACAAATACATTCAATAAAATTCAATTATTTTTATAAACGCACGAATATATATTAGTCCTGTTCTGTTCTGTATATTAGTCGCATAGCTATCATTATTGACTATTAGATGTACCGGCTGTTCTAAATAGATGGTGTACAGTTGATATTTGTGTTTCATGTACTGAAATTACTCGTGCAAAAGTGCATACCTGCGCCACGCATTTATATTCAGATAAAGATACAGGAATTTACGTACAGTAAAAACTGAGAAATCTTCATTTTATAAGACATACCACATATTCTGTACATGGAGTACTGCTATACATGCATTACATGATGTATAGTTTAAACATTTTTAATACGTTTATTTACGTGTGGCATTTCATGATAGTTGTTTATAAAACACACAAGTGTCACCCTGAGCTGGATACTATAACACGTATGCTTGCGATTCATAACCACCCCTTCTTTATTTTTACACAGTGGGACCAATCAGTATTTTGAGTTCAGTGGGAAAGGACTATTAGTTTTCATAACAAAAATGAAATACGTTATAAACTTATAATGTGGTCAAAATAATTTGTTTACAAAAGTCAGCTTTTTGTTACATAATCTTATTCACAATGGTTTAATCTAAATGATCTTAAGGCATAGATATAGTTCTAGGGTTGTTTATAGCCCTTTGGTTTTAAAAACGTGAATCTATTTGTAGTTATAAGTTGTAAACATTCGCCATCAGCTAAATGACGGGTAGATCGTAGAACTTAAGAGTGTCGACATCCAACTACTTTCAGTTTACTTCATTATTGTTAATAGAATAGTATCGGGTATTTCAAACTTCTGTATTTTGTAGTATATAATAATGGTCAAAGGCATTTCACATGCCGATTATCTCAATAAATTTGTATAATATCTTATGCCTGGGGCTAAATTCAGGGACAATGCATCAGTGGATCGAGTCAGCTCGAGTCCCCTGGCACACACACCTAAATACCCCCTGGTATGTTGGTTGTCAATTGCGGTCAGTACGGGAGGGGTGTGTTAAACCACCGCATTTTTTTATTTTCTGAATTAATATAAACTTTAAGAAAACATATCGTTTATTGATCGATTAATTTGGTCGATTCAGATTGCTATCGACACCGACATATACAAATATTATGCACCAGTCATTTGCACCCACGTTCCCAACCCCGGGGATTGGCGGTGCATAGGCGGAGAAACGGCCATTTGTTACCTTTCAGTTTGCCCCGCACTGCAGTGGAAAATATTGGGTTTTTGTCCCGAACCAATACCCCTCGTCAGGGGCCGGAAAATACCTGATCCCGGAAAATACCGTATATTATACCACCAACTGCCCCCGCAGGTCCGTGTAAGGGCGGGGTTTGTCAACCCAAAAGTAAACATCCCGGGGTGGAGGCGTGGATGTAACTGGCTAGTGCATTCTTATGTGTTTGTGGTATCGATCTTAGGAAGTTTATAGCCGGTCGGTAGTGTCCAAAAGTGGTCATAATCATTTTGTTTATATCCGGTATGGTATATGAAATGTCACACAATGAACATGTATGTAGTATTGCGGGTAACAAAATAGCATGTTGGTACCGAGAATAAACAATAGAATGGTTTTTTGCGAAACCTTCAAATAAAAATTTATTATTCGAATTAACGAATTTCAGCAGAAAAAAAATACTGTATAAAAAACAACAAATATCATTTACCTGGTAAATACTGTATGTATGTATGCATGTATTGAAGTATAACGATATTAAATAAATAAAAAATGACAGTTATGTGAAACACAATGAACTTTAACACTCGTGATATTACAGCAAATTATTTAAGCGCTCCTTGAGCTGTATCATCTCTTTTTATTAAAATCTTAGTATCGCGGGGTTTTACTTCAAGGCAGATAGATATTGAAACCTTCACACTTTTATAACAGTTTAAATTTAGTTGATGTGTCATCATGGAGCTTCAATAATTAATAATTGATGATCCCCTAATTTATATAACCACTGTATGGCGTACATTTAGAGTCAATTTTCAAGTCTAAGGACTTTTGGACTATTTCCCGCAGCTTTCATAATCAATGTCTAGTCAAAACATAAATCTTCCTTTCAGGATTATGAAATACCGGTAGTGTACATAAGAGGGAGGAGCTAATTTAAACCTGCAAAGATAATAATGTATTGTGTGAAATGTGGGAGGAGCTTATTTATCATGCATTATGGCTCTGTATATCATGGGAGGAGCTCAATATAGTTAGATATAATTATGTAAAAATTTAATCAATTACGCTGCTAATATAACAACTTAGTTGAACTTCAACTATGAATGTACTGTGCAATGCGTGACTCACTATGAACTGTATTAATAATGATGAATATGTCATTTGTGCCAGTGTGAACTACTATATCTATGCTAATTAATTTATGATTTTATTCGTTAGAGTTTCTGCATGAACGTATATTTTACCATTATACAGGCATAAGAAATAAAATTGAAGAATACATACAAGGCATAAATATCTAGTCCTACTATACACAACCAAGTTAGAAACAAAAGCGACACATGTCAAACACCAAAGTATGATGAACATGATATTGTATAATAAGTTTGGAAAATTGAAGAGGGGATGTATTGAAGGGAATATTGTCCGGCCTGTACAAAGCACGAAGGGAATTTTGTCCGTTTTCTCTGTATGACATGAAATGGATTTGTCTGAATGGGGATTTTGTCCGTACTCTGTCATATTGACATGGACCAATGGCAGGCTCGGATCCAGAAATTTTGGAGTGGGGGGACACACGAGAATTTTTTAAGGCTAAGTTGGGGTGGTGCGACGAATTTTTCGCTTTTTGAATTAAAATCATGCAATTTCCTGCACTTTAAGCTTTTAAAATAAAAAGTAAATGTATAAAATTTGAACTGCTACATTATCAAAAACTAACATGAATTACACATTATTCATATAAAAAAAATCTTCCAGGCAACGCATAGATAAGACCAGTCGAGAAATAATTATGCACCAATCAGTTTCACCCACCCCTACCGGGGATGGGCCGGAATATTTACTTTTGAGTTGTCAAAACCCCTGCCCTTCCGCGGCCCTGCGGGGACAGCTGATAATAAAATCTCGAGTATTTCCCCGTCCCCTAACACCTAAATACTATCCCCAAGGAATTGGTTCCTAGAAAAATCCCCAACCTTTTCACGGCAGTGGGGGAAAGCTGGAAGGTAAAAACATGTACGGTTGTTTCCCGGGCTATCCATTGCCCATCCCCGGGGTGGGACCGTGGATAGGCCATGCATGGTTATATCTAAGACAGTAGTGTTCACAGGTACAGATGTTTTAATCTTGCAAATTGTTGCACCCTTACGTTTTAGAAAATTTATTTGAACTTGCATGATAGACAATTTAAATGTGCCCCTTGTGAAGATTTTTTTCAATTTTGAATTAAAATGATTTTTAACGTTTTTCTTCACCAGACAGGCTTAATATTATTAAAATTGTAGTGTTACATAATCAGTTATAACAAATAAACATATCCATAAGAAAATTTACTTTCTTCAAATTCATGTCAATTTTTGAATCTGTTAATTCAAACGCTGTAGTGACATTGATCATGGGGGGCACAGAAACCTTGATCCGGATCATTCAGACGCTGTAAAACATACGTCATCTGGATAATTAGATCAAGTGTTACCTGGACCTGAAGATTACACAACAGGGGGCACATTGTATTGCCCTCGCTTCCGGAATATGTAATATACAGGGTTATTGCCACAAAATATCGATCCATAGCAATATCGATTGGTAATATTTTAAGGATTTTAACATTTAAGTGATGTAAAAAATGGTCACTCCGAGGCCAAACTGGGGGGGGGGCACGGGCCCGGGCCCTGAATGGGACAAACACATAAATCGTGATCCAATAGACGCTTTCAAAATAATGTATGGAAGCGTCTGACTGATTTAGATGAGTGTAATCGGAGGTATATATGATATACATCAGTGGTCTACTTAATAAATTGCACTTCCGGGTTCCGAGACTCTTATTACATCACAAAAAAATCGACCCATAGCTAAATTAATTGGTAATATCTTAAAATTGTCACTCCGAGGCCGATCTTGATTGGCAAACCCCTGTTCCGCTGTAGCCGGGCCTGTCAGTGTTATTAAAACATTTATATACTCGCTAGGAAGAAACGTGATGAGCATAATTTTTTTATTCCTATATTTGCAGCTGTTTCATATCATTTGTGATGCGATGGAAGAAAATTCTTCAATATACACGAAGCTGTGTGATGAAAAGCATGGACAAATTCTGCAAATCAGTACCAGTCAAATTTAGAACCAGGTGATTTAACCTTAAGTTTGATTTTGTGTCGCTTATGCACCAGTCAATATTATGTATATTACATAATATAATTTGGCAGCCTTATCGACTCCTAGTCCCAGGAAATGACCCCGGTCAATCCCAAGACCCGGAAATTATTACGTGTCCCGACCCCGGGGATTTTAACAGTAAGCATTGTCTCCAGGGTGGAGATTTAGACGTCACAAAATGAAAGACTAATTCTCACGTTTTGCATTTACGATTAACCACATAGACATCCGGGAAATAAGCATATCTACTTGAAAGCATTGTTCAGGCGTGGGACAGTTTTATTTCATGTCGCATCGGATCACCAGCATCACGTAGATGTCATTTATTAGTATTGTTAATAGTAATACATAATAATAATACTTGTATCGCCTCCAATGTTGGAGTGCTCATACAATAAATGCAAAACATATACAGGGGCATATTTGTGTGGGGGCAATGGGGCTTGAGTCCCCAGCTGGCCAGATACGATTTTATAAAATATGAGCTCCCTAAAATTACAAACTTATCGCCTTGTACATTTCCTATAAGCTAGCCCCTCTGCCATGATATGTGTGATTAAGCCCCCAGGCACGACAGCGTATAGTAAACTACATGCTTCGTTGATTGCTGGCTATAAACCTCGCTATCTGATTGGTTAATGGATTCCACTAATGAAATTCCACGAAACATTTAGCCACTGGCATAAGAAATTATATCACAAAATCAAAGTCTTTGACAAAATATATGGACAAATTGACGTACATTTTTTTCTGTCTTTTGACAAATGTAGACTGAAAGAAGTGGGATTAAGAAACATGACTTAAATTGTCGAAGCTCATACATTGAAACATTTTCAAGTTAAACTGATGCATTATAATTATGAGAAAACATTATCAGCGAGGTTATAGAATAATGTTCTTATTGTGTTCAAACAAAACGTTTCACAAAGTTTAACGTTTACCTTTTTTCAACCCCCCCCCCCCCGCGAGTATTGTAATCATATTATCGTGTTGAATATGGGTGAAAGTTTTGTGGAAGTTCCCGCATTCAAAAGTCACCTAGGACCATTTTCCCAAATCGTATAAATCCGGTGAGATTTCGGGGGGGGGGGGGGGGGGGGACCTTATGCGCTCCCAAACTACGCGTCTATTTATCTATTTTTAGAAAACTAATAAAATAATACACGCTCGAGTGACGTTTCGATTCCCGGATGATGTTCGGTAGGTACTAAAGTCCAAATCAGTACGGAATTGGTGTTTATATAACGGCTACTTATGTTACAATTTGCGGGTCTTAGCGGGGCTCTTGAAAAGTAAAAAACGATTCGCGCGGAGCGGCGATTTTCCTTTCGAACTTGTTATAATTAAAGTAATTAACTCATTGTATAAATAAAACTGGCATTGGTATGGTCTCTAATTGTTTATTCTCAAGAAGAATCGCTCATGTATTTAGCGCTGCAGATTTTTTATATGAAGACCGTTCAATAAATTTACCGAAAACGAAAGTTGACACAACAAAAACGGCCAATGTTGTCGCATTTCCAAGGTGTATAACCATGGCTTTTTCTGTTCATTTTGGGAAGGGGTTTTAGCCTCCAAATTGTGTGGAAAATACCGGTGTATTTCCTGTTTTTGGAAACAAAAAAGTAGGGCTAACTTTTACATGCCTCTATTATATGAGGAGAAAACCCCCTGGATTAACATAGTGAAATTTGTTGATGACATGTTGAATGACCAGTTGAAATCCTTGAGGACCAGTGCATTTTGAAAGCGGATTGTCCTTTGGGTCACCATGAAAAATTGGTTAGTGTAAATGCTACCTACCAACTCCCAAGAAAATAAATAAAGCTATACGGTGGTTTCAATGCGTTTATTAAGGCGGCTCGACCGCTAAATAACTTTATTAAGGTGGTTTGCGCGCTAAGTGCAGAATATTGACTTTCAAAACTTGCCCTGGGGCAACAAAATTCCGGACTTCGGAAAACGGGTTATAAACTATACTATCGATACTGTGCCTATTGTATCATATAGGAATTATTTGGTACTTGTCCAACTAAATCGAATATACATTTTCCTGAAATGCACTCTGTGTACATACATTATGTTAATTAATTATTCACTATTTAGACATTATACAGCCCGTTAGTTTTTTCGGATATTCCGAATCTATTGTTCGAGATCATTATTCTAACTGAGGTGGTCGGTGTCGAGAGTGGTAATTTCAAGGACCGATAATCACCGAAATCTAACCAGTTTCCACAGGTGTATCAAACCATTGCTATCTTACTCGATCTTGTGTAACTAGCAACATCTCGACATTTGGAGAGATGTTGACTTGTCAAAATTTCAAAGAAAACCTCGCGACCGGGAATCGAACCCGTATCGTACGCGACTGTGTTCCAAATCCAGAGTAACATCCTTTTGAATACGACCGCAGTTCAGCATATTCGTTTTACACGTTTAAGTTAGAGCCGATTTCAAACACTCACTACTTAACCATGTACATGTCCGCACATTGGTGCGCAATTGGCTACCTATCTTGGATGTATCTGTTCTTAAATACATGCATATTTGTTTTTGTTCAATACGGCCACTAGGAAGTATCTATGTGTTGATTATCACCTGCACATGCTGTATTTCCCGCGTTTGAGACCTCATAAGATGTGCATCATGATAATATGATAATATATGCTCGTTTGAAATGATTATGTAATTAATTGTTTGCTATCTAACAGTATAGTCAATTTTCTCGTTTCAGAATGTGATGTTAAACTACCAAGGAGTGTAATGATTCGACGAAATCATGATCAGAAAAACCAATTACCTAATGGTCAATAGTGCAACACGAAGCAACATTTAATGAATCTAGGTCTTTGAACAATGACCTCAGATAATTATAAATGAATATCATTAGCATGACGTTCAGCATAAAATGAAATCTGGCTTCTCTTCTCTTGTGAATACCATCGTGGCGATAGATAGATATACGTTAAACGTTATATGAGGTTCGATCATTTTCTATGAGAATGAAATGTATGCATTTGGTAATTTCCTTTTATAACGTAATAAGAGATTCAATCATTTTCTAAGAGAATGTAATGTATGTATTTGTCAGTTTTCTCTTATAACGTTATAAGAGATTCTATCATATTCTATAAGAATGCACGGGATGTGTGGGCAATATTTTCTTATAACGTTATAAGAAATTCAACCATTTTTTATAGGAATGAAATGGGTGTATTTGTCTATTTGCTCTTATAACGTTATAAGAAATTCAACTATTTTCTATAAGTATTCAAGTGATGTGGGGACAATATTTTCTTATAACGTTATAATAAATTCAACTTTTTCTATGAGAATGTAATAGATGTTTTGGTCATTTTTTCTTATAACGTTATATGATATTCAACCATTTTCTATTAGAATGTAATGTTACTGTATTTATTTGTCATCTTTTTCTTATAACATTATAAGAAATTCAACCATTTCCTATGAGAATGTAATGGATGTGTTGGTCATGTTTTCTTATAACGTTATAAGAGATTCAACAATTTTCTATAAAAATGCAAGGGATGTGTGCGCAATATTTTCTTATAACGCTATAAGAAATTCAACTATATTCTATGAAAATGTAATAGATGTTTTGGTAATTTTTTTCTTATAACTTTATAAGAGATTCAATCATTTCTATAAAAATACAAGGGATGTGTGGGCAATGCTTTTCTTACAACGTTATGAGAACTTCAACAAATTTCTTAGAGAATGTAATGAATGAGTTGGTCAATATTTTCTTATAACGTTATAAGAGATTCAACCATTTTCTACTAAAATGTAATGTATTTATTTTTCATTTTTTCTTATAACGTTATAAGAAATTCAACAATTTCCTACGAGAATGTAATGGATTTTTCGGTCAATATTTTCTTATAACGTTATAAGAGATTCAACGATTTTCTATTAGAATGTAATGTATTTGTTGGTCATATTTTCTTATAACGTTATAAGAGATTCAATCAATTTCTATAAAAATGCAAGGGATGTGTGCGCAATATCTTCTTATAACGTTATAAGAAATTCAACTTTTTTCTATGAGAATGCAATAGATGTGTGGGCAATATTTTCTTATAACGTTATAAGAAATTCGACAATTTTCTATGAGAATGCAATGGATGTGTTGGTCATATTTTCTTATAACGTTATAAGAGATTCAATCAATTTCTATAAAAATGCAAGGGATGTGTGCGCAATATCTTCTTATAACGTTATAAGAGATTCAATCAATTTCTATAAAAATGCAAGGGATGTGTGCGCAATATCTTCTTATAACGTTATAAGAAATTCAACTTTTTTCTATGAGAATGCAATAGATGTGTGGGCAATATTTTCTTATAACGTTATAAGAAATTCGACAATTTTCTATAAGAATGTAATGGATGTGTTGGTCATATTTTCTTATAACGTTATAAGAGATTCAACAATTTTCTATTAGAATGTAAAGTATTTATTTTTCATTTTTTCTTATTACGTTATAAGAAATTCAACAATTGTCTATGAGAATATAATGGGTGTGTTAGTCAATATTTTCTTATGACGTTATAAGAGATTCAACAATTTTCTTTTACAATGTAAAGTATTTATTTTTCATTTTTTCTTATAACGTTATAAGAAATTCAACAATTTTCCATGAGAATGTAATGGATTTGTTGGTAAATATTTTCTTATAACGTTATAAGAGATTCAACCATTTTCTATTTGAATGTAATGTATATATTTGTCATTTTCTTCTTATAACGTTATAAGAGATTTAACGATTTTCTATTAGAATGTAATGTATTTGTTGGTCATGTTTTCTTATAACGTTATAAGAGATTCAATCAATTTCTATAAAAATGCAAGGGATGTGTGCGCAATATTTTCTTATAACGTTATAAGAAATGCAACCATTTTCTTTGAGAATATGATTGGTGTGTGTTGGTCAATATTTTCTTATAACGTTATAAGAAATTCAACCCTTTCCAATGAGAAAGTGAGAGATGTGTGGGCAATATTTTCTTATAACGTTATAAGAGATTCAACCATCTGTCATTAGATTGTAATGTATGTGATGGTCATTTTTTCTTATAACGTTATAAGAAATTCAATAATTGTGTATGCGAATGTACTATATATATTGGTCAATTTTCTCTTATAACGTTATAAGGGATTTGTCGATTTTTTCTTAAAACGTCATGCACATTATGCATTTTTGTCATATCATTTCATGTTATATTATGCGAAATACATTGGAAATAAATATAGTTATAAAAATATCGTGTTCATTCTCTCTTTTTTATTGCATTTTACTATGTGAAAAATCGCCTATTCGCTTTATAAAATTGAGCACTCTGGACAAATGCTGTTTTTTGAATACAACGTGTTTACTATTTTATACCTTCAAGTTACATTATATGATTTTTTTGGACTGTTGGAGATATGCCCACAAATAAAATAAATTTTACCCATGTTACTGTACGACCATGCTATGTGCCTCTTTGAACATTTTAGAACGTCCTTTGCTAATGACGTTAGTATAACGAATATGACGTCATCAAACTGTTCAAGTATTGACGCATGGTATAACTCACCACACAATTTTTAAGTTAAGCTAACATATGAGACTATGATTATCCATTACCTCATTCGGCAAAGTTATGGCCCTTCAACAAGCGGACATGTATTTGGAGACACCCTGTATAATTCGTAATGGAAAAATATGAGCATATGATACATAAATTTGGTATGAACTTTTATATCTTGATATTATATTATGGTCTAGAACGGGAAAATTTTAAATATCGTAAAACAACTAAAGATAATTTATGAGCGAAGTATTAAGACGTTAAATGACTATTTTATTAACAACTAGATCTATTCACTGCGAGATTCCTACACCTAAACTTTAGTCGATTAGGGCTTACCAAATTTTGGCAGTAGCTGGGCGAAAACCTCGCAAGTACGGGATATTGGTATGGCGAATCCCCTATAATAAAATTTACTATTTGATTCCTTACACGTGAAATTTCTTGTATGCCAATTTTTATAAATGCGTTTTGAACCGAAAAATATGTCAGGAAGTTTTCCGAGGTGAATGGTTCTTGGAAAATAGGAAAATAAAAAAAATAGTAATCTGTAAACGGTTGCCCCCTATCATTTTCTTTCGAATTATAACCATCTATAAAAATATTCAATAAATAAAACAGGCTATTCTAAAAAAAAACACAGGGAAGTAAGAAATATGCTACTGTTCTGGATACACGGCCCTCGCCTCGTGTTATACACATCGACAAGCAATGGAAGTCATTCTAGCGTGTTTAGGCTAGCGATGTCGCCAGACCTATTACAATGACAAAAAAATGAATTCCATTAAGATGGTTTTACTCCCGAAACTGACAACGCACTAAATGAAACTCAATGAAAATAGTTCCTCCTCGTTAATCAGTTTTGCAAGATTAGAACATTAAACTTTCCTTGTTTCATTTAATCTGTTCGATTGTAATATATTAGTTTCTTCTTGTAATGGAAGGAAATTGAATGAAATCGCGCGTGAAATCAATGATTTTATTATGTTAAATTATTTAGTTCCATATTCTCTAACGATATCTTGGCCGAGTGGTTAAGCAACTCGCTTAGTAATTTTCTGATGCTAAGGTCCAGCGATCGAATTACGGCGGCTCCAAAATTTATATATTTTTTAAATTTTATTTTTCGTCCAGCACTTACCTCTCTTTCGACTTAGAAAACTACTTGATGTTATATTACTTGAAAAGCTATTGTCCCTTTGCAGTTCACCAGCCTGTCAGTACTTCAGTACTTTGATTAATTGTTAACATTCAGCTCCAGGTCGTTCATACAAAACGCACCGTGTGCTAAAGTTTACTTAAACCTACTTCAGACGTTAAGAATACAAAACGAAGAACTATAGCATGTTTATTTCAATGGATTGATTCCGGAATGATCACCATCCAAGGTCAATGTTCTACATTCCATCGAAATTGGAAAGATAGTCACGAAATCATGTTTCTGATGGGCTTTCATTGGGAGCTGGAGTTCGGGAATCACGACTATAAAGCTGCGGAGCACAATAATGTGATGTTTTTTGTGGTCTTGTATAATTAATTAGGCCCCCAATGAATGTCATGCGGTGTCTCTTTTGCAATATCTTCAATTTTCCAAGGCTTGAAGCTAAACCGATGGACTGGACGAAATGTGGTTATAGCAGATTTAGAAAATGAATCTACTTTCAAGAATACAGTAGGCCTACAATATAGGTACGTCATCGATTGTATTTATTTTGAATCAAATTATGAAAATTTGAATGTGTTGTGTCACGCATGTATATACATGGTTATGTACAAAAAGATATTTACATTACAATGCTTGCATACTTTTTTTCACCCTTGACTAATGCATAGCTACTCGAGCCCTTTCCATAACCAAGGCGCTAACAAATTGCTTTGTGGTAATGCTTTAGTAATTACCACGTATACTTATATATAACAACATACAACCAGCGAGCTGTGTTTGTCAATTGCATAGTATACTGCACCGTTTAACAGCATTGCTTAGTGTTTTCGTATGAAACAGGGTGCTTTGGCAGCACTTTTCAGCGCTACGCAACCGTCTGATAGCCACCAATGCTCGCCGAAACATTATATAGTTTTCCCTTTTGTCCGATAGGTAATAGCGCTTATTTTAAGCAAGCTGTTTCTGAGGATAGCGCTCGATAGCGTAACTAAGTTACAGTACATTTTCCATAATGATTGTCTAACATTTACTACTCATCTAAATGATCAAATGTTAGAAATGTTAGACAACTGGTTGATCACCATTATACTTTTGGGTTCAAGTCCCAGTTTATATTATATAGTTGTTACATCGCCAATCTAAATTTTGAATAATTATTATTTCAGGTCTTAAATTTAAAGAGGAAAAGTGATCAGTTGCTGATCAATACATTTTTAACTATCTCTGTATATTGCATAACATCTAAAGTCAACTCATATTTAGTCAGTTTCTATCTGAAACATTGCTTAGCAGTTATCCAATTTCTATTTAAATCCTCATTTAGGCGGTGCCTTAGTTCATATTAAGCTTATAGTTTATGTCTTTTTATAGTGTTGCTGTACGTCTGATTGTGGATGGTGCGAACTGTGGAGGACAGATACTACAGGATAGACTCGGTGATGTAGCTGGAGGTTTTAATGATATGGTCGGTTCATTACTCTCAAGCTTCCAAGGTTTGTCCACCAGATGGAACCGCTTGTGGGATTAACTGTTATAGTGTTTGGATTAAATATACTAATAAAGTGAAGAGCTAGCTCTGTCCTTACACATATTTATAATGTTATAATCTTTGCAAGTTTCATTAAGAGTTTAATTAGATGCTTAGGGGGGGGGAGACTGTGTTTGCCCAAGATATGTGTCGCCTCTTAACAAAATAAAACAAAGTCGTTTTATTATTATCATTATTATTATTAAAACTAATACAATTTCCAGAAAGTAATACAGGCGAACTATCAAGTATGACTTATTGACAATGATTTGTACAACACGTTGATCTCATTTGTTTTAAAAACTTTATTCACTATATATGATACTTCTTGCTGCAAAGTTGAAATTGACTATACGGTCGTCTTATATCTAGAAGACATTAACAATGCATTGCTGCTAGCCTGTGAATATTAAATTATGTTATGTAAAAACAAATACCGTGTCACGCATTTTGTTACATTGTAACTAATGAATAAAATAAATATATTTTACAATAACTCTATGCATTTGTTCTGTCCGACATTGAATGCGTATCATATTAATTATATCACACAGGCGATTATTCAAGTTCTGTATAATACTAGTATCAACACTGCCTTGCGTCCTCTGGCCGCTTGTTTCGAAAGTACACTGAGCGGCAATGAAAACGCAACACGTACAAAGTATAGCATAACACATTTGATAAGTGTGTAGGCATCGCGAAATTTTGTCATATAATATATATATGCACGTGACACATGAATATCACGTCGAATCAGACAACGTTGTTTAGCAACATAGTTTTGTACCAGTTGTTTTGGGGTCAGTATTAAACAGAAAGTCGCATTTTTTAATCTTTTAAAACCATCGTCTGTAGCGATGCAACGTGTGCATCTACGACGTATTAATCATATGAAACGTTCATGTAATGCTAGTGGGATGCTGTTCCGTTGTTGCAGAAGGGCTATCTGAAGTTCATGTACGTTTATGGGGCCTGTACATTATTTCGCACACAACCACTAAAATAATAAAAACTTGGCTAATATAACCATGGTGTTTTTTCTATGGTCAAAGAGAGATAATCGTGGAGTAATACATTGAGTAAATAATCAACTTGCCAGTTTTTTTATAACACTGCTTCCAATTTAGCGGCTCTAAACGCATATTCGAAACTGCTCGTTTTGAAATTAATATAATTGTATTAAATTAGTCCCAAGGATGGTGAAAGGAACACCATTTGTTACTGGAAATAAATTGCATGAACGCTATAGGTATACTTTTAAGACTGAATATTGCACTCAATGGAGAAAAAATTGAATTGCGTGCTTAATTTTAAAAACACAATTTACTCCGAAATATTAATGAAAATCATTACTTGAGCATGTAGACTAGTTCAGTAATATACAGTAATACAATTTAGTGTAACAGTTTGGTGATTAATCTTAAGAGTGAGGATAATTATCCAAGAGTTATCGCGCTTGACTTAAACATTTTTATTACATCATATGATTTCTTATGCATTGGTATCTTTCTTAACAGGTGTATATGTATTCAAACTTGTGTTAAATGAATGAAATAATGACTTCGGTAATTTAAATCAGCAAAACTTTGATTTTTAGTACGGATACCCCACACTTGAGCATAACGACCGATCTTTCAGAGTCTTCCTTTGACATAATGCACCTTGTTTTCTACTGGTTATTTTGTTTTTCCGACTAATCCATCCATATTCTTCAAAATGCTTGCACAATATGCGATCAAATCTCTAGCCACCCATCAGCACTCGGGAAAATGCGGTTTAAGGATTTTCCGCTATGGACAAGTGATTCTTAAAGTATTTTCACGGAAAAAACTGAATTCTGTAGATAATATATAGAAGTGAGCATACAAAATTTCAAGTTTATAAAATAACGGATTACGGAAATATTCAAGTTTAAAAGAGTGTTGCGTTTTCATTGCCACTCAGTGTAGTAGTTACGACATTCTCAGTCTATGCAAGCGATTAAAACGCTTTACTGAAACTCTTTCGACTCGATTCTTGTTAGCTGCCTGGCTGTCTGTAGTTCAATTTCATCCTTTCTTATCCATTTGAATAGTTGTCTTGGTGTCTATCTTTCGAGTGTTTTGTTTGAGTTGTTCATACCTTGCTGCTTCAGTACTTGTACTACTACATTAAAGGTCGATTTTGTGAAACAAGTTCAGAACAATTTGATAATTCGTCCTCATAGCTTGTGTTATTCTTCACCACGAAAATTATGTATTACAAGTAATGGCAGTCTGCTAACTGCTAACTGCTAACTAAAATTATGGAACAAACCACACATGGTAAATATTTAGAATGCTATAGACCATGTCTACAACTAGACAACTTAGGTAACATCAACAAGCGCAAAACGGACACTATATAAATTCTAAATGGGTTTGGAGTGGAATGAAAAATGGACCCACCAGACAAAATTCATCATCTGTTAGAGACATATATTCAATGCAACAGATTATTTTCGGACATCCGATGTCATTGACATGTCTAACTAAAAATTGAAATGAAGACAGTCATTCGTTGTACGACATTCCAGGCATGATTGTCGGTTTAAATAACATTCGACATACGGTATTAAACAACAACATTCGATATATTACATTAAAACCATCGAATTCGATTTTTTTGAATGTCGCATTTCGTAAAAAAATGACTTTCGATTTAATGTTCAATGGTGTACGTCCCATTTCGTAAAAACAAGATTTAGTTTTCTAAAATTTCGTTTGTCGAATGTTGTATGACGAGCCAACTTCAAATAGATGCGTGCTGTAGGAACTACTAGTTCAAATCATATTTTGAAAATGGTTATATTTATGATCCAAATAAATACTATAAATCACGAGGTGTAAAATACCGAACATTTCCAAATAGATAGTACGAGTACAATTAAAATGTCAAATTTAGTACAGCCCATGCTGTCTGAAGAGCAGCTAAGATGATGCACACTTCTTACTTATTTGATGTTACTTGTCTCAAATAGCACATATCGCTGACTTAGAATGAGAAGGTCGTAAGTAATAAATCGATATTTTGAGAAAAAACAAATGTCCGAAAAGTACTCATTACTGAACTTATGGTAAAACAAGCTACCTCAGTTAGGTCAACATGACAATTTTCGATTTTTATAAAAAAATATGCGCTTAAGAAGCACCTTGTGATGCTGATTCCAAATATATATATCAGTCTTATAGGACCTACCGTCCACAAGGAGCCCGAAGGGTTTCCGAAGCTGAAATTCACTTGATCTGGAAGGATCGGAATGGTTCGGCACGTCTTCCGGTTGTTCTGGAACCCTTCCGCATCATTGCGCAACACTTCGGGAAGCCTTCGGGACAGAAGTTCAAAATTTGGAAGCCGAATGTCTTGTGTTCAGTAATGCTTCAGGGGAGCTTCGTGGTAATCGGGAAACCATCCGTAACAGTTCGGGCGTTCGGGAACCCATCGGCATTCATAACATCGGGGTCTAGTGGGACGGCAGGTCTAAGGTCTTGAGTAGTACGAATTTGTCATTCTAAACCAGTGATATTATCTTAATATATGTAATGCCGAGGCGGTGATTAACGATTCTCACACACGCTCCAACCAACCGGATATAACATCTAGATAACATCTAGATAAAATTATACGGTTCGTGCAAACGTGTTTAAATTCAGATTTTCTTCGATAATGGATTGCTCCAAGACTTCATGGTAATATATAAGACAAGGAAGTGATTTTCCTGAGGAATTTGAAATCAGTTTTCTGCTTGTTTCCACCAACTTAATATTCACGAGAACACATCTTTCAGCGCAAAGAGACATTTTCATTTCCATGTATTAAGTATACGACATATTCACAGACGGAAATTTAGAGTGAGATGATTGATATTAGTCACATTATCTGAAACCGATCTTGTCTAATCTGCACTTTCCATATAATAGATGCCTGACCTTCTGATGGAAATGATTGATTTTAATTTTAATACGAGAACTTATATAAATTATTTAAGTTTTTCGTTTGACTTTGGAAATTAATTTTCAGTTGTTATTTAATCTGTCTGCAAAACAGGAAAAAATCAAGAAAGAAAGCGATGTTTAATATCTATACTGCAGCTGAATTTAATTGAAACATGACGTCCAGACACGGTGATCATGTTAGTACCCCCAGAGAAACGTTGTCGGTTGACATGAAATTCGATTACTTGAGAAGCTTGAAGGACGTTCTTGCGTAATGCGGTAGAGAGGTTAGTTGAATTTTGTCTGGTTTATAAATGCTTTTATAGCTGTATGCATTAGAAATGCTTAAATTGTTTAAATGACCTTCTAACTTTAAGTAATGTCACAATGATCGCGTTGGAATTAGTCTGATACAATTTTCCGAGGATAACTGATGACAAATAACGACTAGCACACTCATCATTTAGTTAAATGTTAGATACTAGCGTAACTATAGAATTAGCGAGGCGTATATAAACTAAAGAACTGGTGGGAATATAATGAAATCGTGAATATAAACAACATACATTATTTTGACTTGTACCTTTCGACTTGTACGTTGTACAAATGTTTGGAACATTGAATGGGAATAAACGATTATCCGAATTTTTACAAAACTGTATTTACAACAAATTATACTTTAATATAGATACAATAATGTATGAGGCGGAATATAACATACATAATTTATAAACACTTTGTACTATAATTGACAAGGTGCACAAAAAGCTATTTTTGTCCTGTGTTTTGGAAAGAAAAATCCCCCAAAACCCCAACATATTTTACTATAAATGTTTCCTTTCCTTCTTATAACAAATTATTTCAATAACAAACATACATTTATAATATCAACCAAGTGTCCGTTATAATCCGTCGACAAAGTACAGGCAATACCTTCCTTTTAATAGCGAGTAAATTTGACAGCAATTTGTCAACCTAGTTCTTTGTTTCAAGCAAAAGTCAATATATATACTGTTGCATATATATTCATAAAATATTCCATTGTCACTGACCCTTTATATCACACTCATGAGATAGCATTCAAACATTACTAAACCATTATACATTTTAAATATATCAACAATAAAATAAAACTGAAATGATATTCAGATCGTCGACTCGTTATTGAAGGAATTATTTTTTTGCCTGTGAGCTCCCATCAATTTCTGGGAAACATTCCTTTCCACGAAGCTGTGTAACCACTGTTTCACTGGAATCTGGCGTTTCATCATCTAAGTAACTTTTATCCCACGACTGTTTAATTTCTTCGTCCAAGTCCAACTCTTCCCAATGGTTATCAGCACCGTCACGGAACTTTCCTTGATTTGTAGTATTACTGGACGGATCAGTGCAATCTCCTTGCTCCTTATCTACCGTATGAACGTCTTGGAGTGTTTCGGACGGTTCATGATCTGTGGAAGTATTTAAAGGATCCTGAGGATCGCCTCTGTTTTCAGGGTTTAAAGATGATTCGATTACGTTAGGAATGATTGCTATTTCTTCGTTTGGTTTGTCTTTAACAGTTAAAGACACCATTTGGACACTTCGTCATAATACCTACCCATTGTCAACAGCTTGTATTTCACCCTCGGTAACAACAGGGATCTCATTTCCTTGCAAACCTGCCACACTTGCAAGCATCTCACGTCTTCTCCTGGCATGTTTTCTGTCTCGTTCTATCTTCATCATACGAGACCGATAAATGCCAAATACCAGCAATATAGTTATTGCAAATTCAAGAATTGTTCCTAAAGCTGCAGAAGATCTCGACCAGCATACAAACACGTTTGTTCTGTTAGCATACCACGTCTTTGTAACTGGTATCATTAAGGAAATACCTGTAAAATGAATTGTAAACATGTTTAAAGTGACCATCGTCGTTTTGTACGTATCGTAATCGTTATAAAAGAAAAATGATAATGAAAACAATAAAAATATAATTATATACCGTCATTATACACTGTTGATTGATTTGATTGTTCATTTTATGGGTTGCACGTGTGACATGATGTTTATCGCGATTCGTTTTTTTAAGTATCAGTGAAATTTTTCTGTGAAGCTGTAGATTATTCAGCCTATTGACAGCTGGGGCATTTCTCGTTCGATTATGTGCGGGCATTGTTGTGTGTATCTGTGTTTTTTGGTGTTTTTATGTTTTATGTGCTCGGCTGGTTAAGTTATGTGCTGCCTTAACCTTTCTAATTGTCAAACATCATTTTGTATGATCATTATGCATTTAAATTGTCAATGTCTTTCCCTATGCATAAGTCATGAACTGCCATCCATATATTAAAATGTTTCCAAATTTTTTATAGACTTTGTATAAGAGATGAGGTAATGCGTTTAATAACATCTAGAGTAGTAGATAGAGTGTTCTGTAGATTGTTATAAGTATCACAACCATCAACAATAATACTTAAACAGTCACCCTTAAGCTGTCAAAACTCCTGGGCATTGTTTTATCAAAGCATTTACGCTAGCGTAAACCTAAGATTTCCTAAAATGTTGCGTACGTCGATAATATTTGCGTAAATGCGTTTTACAAAAATATTTTAGTTCACATTCTGTCGTAAGTTTTAGCTTATTTCTACGCCAAGGCTGGGCAACCCTAAATGGCAAATATGAACGTAAGTGAAGAGTTTTTAACACGCACTGATGATTTTTGACCGTCGCGTGTTATTTTAGACCGTCGTATGTTGTTTTAGACCGTCACTTGTTTTTTAAGAAGTGATTAATCAACAAATCTTGACGCATATTTATTCCTTCTGGTACCCGTTATATTTGTTATATTGGTTATATTGTGTCCCGAATTACGTTCAATCTTCAATATTTTTTGCGTAAATGTAAGCAAGTACTTGCGATCGTTTAGTAAAACACACTTACGAGTTTGCATAAGGTAGATACCTATGCGTAAATTTACGCGACATTTACGCATTGTTAGTAAAACAGTGCCCTGGAGTCGACATTTGTATCCTTCACTACTTTTTTGAATTTTCAATTTGTGATTTTTCATGTTAATGTTTTGTGTCGTTCCTGACTTTCTGTTTTTGTTGAATACTGCCTTGCCTGTCTGATTTGTTACTATCTTGTTATCACTGTACGCTGATATGTGTCATTTGAAATAGCATTGCTATTGAAATAAACATTGATATAAATCTGATAACTGCAATAACTTTCATTTAAACTATAATGGTAAGGTGTACCAATTTTGTACCAGACAAAGGAGAATCAATCTGAACATACTTACACGATACACATGACAGTACTGTGCTGCCACATAATACGGGGATGTCGTAGATCAGATCCTTTCGGCGCATAATAAAATGCATGGCGATTATACACAGGAAACAACAGACCAGTGATATAATGGACATAATTTGGAATTCCAACCAATCCTTTTCCACAGTTGCTGAAAATGATAAAACATAATATAATAATACATTTGTATAGTGTGCCCAGGATAACGTGATTTTTATAAACATTGACCTGATTGGTCTACTGTTACAGTACTTTCAAAGTTAATTGAGAACGGGTATCAATATACTGTCTTCCGGTAGGTAAGCTATATTGTCTAGCTTTGACTGGGTATCAGCTTTGTACATGAGTAACGGTATTCACCGCTATTCTTTGGAATTGGATGGTTCCCTGATAAGAATATTATATTATTTTATTTTTTATTATTATATTATTAGTATATTATTATTATATTATTATTATACCATATTTATATAGTCCTTTTTTCATGTATACACACGTTCAAAAGTGCTGAACAATCGTGACTTATACATGGTTAAAACAGTATATAATGTACGTAAAATATACAAGTAGGACCTACTAAACCCAGTAGGCGGGGGCTCTACTTAACCCAGTAGACGGGGCTCTACTTAACCCAGTAGACGAGTCTCTACTTAACCCAGTAGACGGGCCCTACTTAACCTAGTAGTAGGGATCTATTGAAGACAGTAGATGGGGCTCTACTTAACCCAGTAGACGGGCCTCTACTTAACCCAGTAGACGGGGCTCTACTAAACACAGTAGTAGGGATATATTGAAGACAGTAGGCGGGGCTTTACTTAACCCAGTATACGGGGCCCTACTAAACTTTGTATTAGGGATCTACCAATAGGTGGATGGGGCTTATAGTCCTGGGAACATTACTTATTGAATCGACTATACAGTATCGGTTGCTTAAAAAACACGTATGGTCGATTGCATACTAAAATAACACTGATAAATCGTACACACAGGCTTTTTCCACCTATACGAACGATACCACTTTTACCGCCTTTCTCGATATCCTGGGCAAACTATAGGAGGCGTTCAATACACTTATCAATAATAAACCCTACCCGTAGAAATCAAGATATGGACATAAACATAAGTAACGACATGCATGATGTAAAGGAGATAATCGTCCTATTAACGTTAGCAATGAAGCGTGCTAAATGTGTTTATTATAAACGAGTATCACTTTGCTTACATTCAATATCCTTATCAGATCGGGGATGGCGATTCAAGATACACTCGATATTTTATCAACGAATCTTTAAAAATAAGTATATCCTAGTAAAATGCGAACTTGTTGTATATGAAATAAACAACTTCATGGTGCATTTACGTCGTAGTTATACCACATTTGGTCGCTTGTGCCGCCGCTTTGGCAAGTGTTTGTGAGTCTGGGTCGTCCTGCTGCGGAGACTTTGGGAACTTGGTCGGGTCTTGGGTCTTTCACTCGGTCTCTTATGGTCAGTGCTATGTTGTAATGTCTTTGTAATTTGGTAATCCTGCATTTTTGCAGTTTTAATCATTTTTGTGGCTTATGTGTGGGCATGCTCAGTGTAGATGTGTTGTGGTGTTACTGCTGGTTAAGTTGAGTGCTGCCTTCCATGTCCAATTTCCTCATACCACCAAGTTATTGATTTACACCACTTACTATGCGTATATATACAACACATTTGATCAAGAACATATTTAGTTACGCTAAATAAATAACTATTCACCACTCAATATAAACGCCATGAATAAAATTGCCATGTAACACATTCGTTGATATTCATGAGTGTACATAGATCTTTATATTATATAAAAAGATCTAGATCTGAATAACGATGTAGCAAGTTACAATATACAAGTACTGATGATAAAGTTAATTTAGGTTATTCTGACAGTGACGTCATAGTTAATGTCTACCCAAAGGTTAAAACCATTGCTTAAACAGGTCGACTTGAGTTTGGCACTGAACTGTTGGTATAAGCTTTTATACTTGATTTTACACCGTACCTGTAGATTGTTCAACTGCGTCACTGTATTTTTATCCTAACTGGACTGTAGTTAATATTTCATCCCATATTAAACGTTTAATAGGGTACAATATGGCGTACATTCAGGGTCAATTTAAGTTAGGGCAGCCCTAACCTAGTTAGGGCAGCCCTAACCTCAGCCCTAACCAGCCCTAACCTGGTTAGGGCAGCCCTTACTTCAGCCCTAACCTGGTTAGGGCAGCCCTAACCTCAGCCCTTACCAGGTTAGGGCAGCCCTAACTTCAGTCCTAACCAGGTTAGGGCAGCCCTAACTTAAGATGGTATTTTAGACCCTCTCCGTACGCGTGAAGTTATACCTGATTTAAGTTAGACCTGCCCTAACCAGCCCTAACTTATCGAATATATCGACTTTAACTCGTACCAGTCACGCTAAAACCTCAATCCAATCAAAAGCGCCGTTATATACGGGGTAAGCTTGAAACGTTTGGTCAGATGTTTGACCATAAGTTAGGGCTGAAGTTAGGGCTGCCCTAACCTGGTTAGGGCTGAAGTTAGGGCTGCCCTAACCAGGTAAGATCTGATCCTGAATGTACGCCACAGCATGATAGGAGCAGGAGATGCCTATCGTTGTTTATCTACAGTCATAAAACACAGCATCTGCTCAACAGGAGATCACTATCATTGTATATCTAGGGTCATAAAGCTGGCCAGAGATCAGTACTCTACTGAATTCCAAACATATTCTTATGTATGTATACACTAGAAAGTATCGGTTATATTATGCGTTTGTTTAATTTGTGTATTAAGATTATTGATAAGTATATTAAATACGGTTTTTATTAGTTTTAATTGCGGAAAATGCGACAAAAATGTGTGAAAGGCATTTTACCGGTGTATTGTTTATTTCACGGAAACCATGTTTTGTAGCCGTGACTTATTTATGCAGGCAGGTTGATTTGCTCTCAAATGGTAAGTATAGGGTACATATTAAGACTTAATTAGAATTGGCAATGATTTAAGCAATATTGCCACAAGACAAAGATTTAAATCTTATCATAACCGTACAAGCGAATACACCTCACAGAGGGGCGCGCCATTAAACGATATACTAACTAACAGGCTGTGCAATATTACATAATAGTGTGAAATACTGTTAAATTAATATACTGTACCGACGTCAAGCTGAAACAACACCATATAGAAACAATATTTAATAAACAGATCAATAATCTAAATTTTACGTTACAAATTAAAATGTACAAATTAAAACAAAATCATATTATAACCGATACTTTCCAGTGTTTACATATAAAAATGTAATACAGTTGAACATTATTGGAATTAAGTAGATTACTGATCCCTGACCAGTTGTTGTGTTTTATGACCCTAGATATACAACAATAGTGATCTCTTATCAATTACATTGACCGATGATAGTGACCAGTTTCAGTGTTTTATGGCCTTAGATTAACCATCATATTCAACACCTGCTGATATCAAGCTGTGACGTACATAAAGGGTCTTAAATAAGATCAGGTTAGGGCAGCCCTAACTTCAGCCCTAACCTGGTTAGGCCTGCCCTAACTTCTGGTCAAACCCGATCAAACTGGTGAAATATGGAAGGAATAATATTAGCATATATATCATGACTAATTCGTAACTAAGTCGCTGATTGGTCAAATATCCAACAAGCAAAATCCAAAACCTAAGGTTAGACCCTCTTGTACGCTTAAATACATAGTTTGACTAAAAGTTAGGGCTGAAGTTAGGGCTGCCCTTACCAGGTTAGGGCTGAGGTTAGGGCTGCCCTAACCAGGTTAGGGCTGAAGTTAGGACTGCCCTAACCAGGTAAGGGCTGAAGTTAGAGCTGGTCTAACTAGGTTAGGGCTGCCCTAACTTAAATTGACCCTGAATATACGCCATAGTACAAAGTATTTGCAAAGATAACATGATATCACATTCCACAAACTTTCTAATCGCTAACGCATGTGAGGTTTAAATAGATTAACAATTCAACTCAAGCAGAACATTTATATAATATAGTTAAAACATGAAGTAATCGACAAAAGATCACGGTCAACAGCAGGACTTTGAAAATACATGTTTACATAATGTACGCAAAGTGAATGTAGTATTAAAACTGTAGTCGTACGACAAATGCATAATGTATTGACTGGTCCATCTGAACTATGCTTATTATACTGATGATAGGTCAAAGAACAACACCTGCTTTGCTAGCTGTTCGTCGAATATGACGCGTTGTGAAATATTAACCCGTTTAGACTTTATGGGGTTTGTAGCAAACTGACATAAATAATATAATGACATATTTAATAATCGCAGATTTAGATACATGTATAGGTATCGTATACGCACATATGGAAAATGGTATGAGCAAAATGGACAGGGAAGGCAGCACTCAACCTAACCAGTCGAGCACAGACATCAGTATCACAACAACAAAACTACACGGAGCAATGCCCACATAGAAGCCAAAGAAATCATCAAAGTCCACGTCCCGCCGCAAAAATACAGGATGACCCAATTGACGTGAATAATATTCCCTCATATATCATGTATAAAATATACTATACGGGTTTGGTCGGCAAACACGAGTCACATGTTGTGGCAACAAATGATAATACAATTGAATCAACCGAGTTAATGTACCAGCATCAACTCTGATGGTTAACAATTTACAGAATGTAATAATGATGCACAGTACGCTTACCTTTGTCCAATACGGCTTTAGGTAAGTCCTTCATGATATTTTGTCGAAATGATATGCTGCAATTCCTTCCATAATGGCTGCAATATTTAGACAGCCAAATCCCTTCCTGCAGGAACCAATATGGGGACGTCACTGACGTGTGCCTCTTTTCAAAATATATCCAAGTAGGTCCAAATATTCCAATGACTTGGAAAAAGGCTGCAAAGTCTCCCAAGAAAAATGCTCCTGAGATGAAACTTTTACCAACATATCTCCGCCGGGCCATCAAATTACCGACCATACGGAAGTCTGCCATGATGCGGACGTGTGGAGTATAGAGTTTGCAAGAATCCTAATATCATCACATGATTAATCAACTCTCAACAAATCGAGAACTAGACATGTTTGAAGAAAATGAAGTATATGTATGCGATTTTATTATGCAAAATTGTATTATGAGCTGCTCAATGATACGAGACGACGACAATTTGTGTTTTGTCATGTGGTTCAAAGTGGTACGTCTGATGTGAAATTATCGAACAGTAACACATTGTAACCCTACACTTTATGTTGTCATGCTATATACATGTGTACATATATGAACACGTTTTAAAACGTTCTACAAATCTTAATGTAAAATTAACTCACTGTCAAATATTGTATCTAAACCCAAACTGGCTCAGACTTTCAGAATACTTGCGTGTTTAAATTTAAGAATGCATGTAATAATGATTATCATAAAATGGAGAACTACATAACAATGTGTAAATGTATTTGCACTTAAATCATGGATGAACATTTGTGCCCTTCGTGAGATTGTACTAAAATTAAAAAGTCATTGATGCGATCTTGAATTAAGTAATAACCTGTTGATGCGTGTTGTTAGATTTGTACATGTGAATAAAAAATATATCTAAATCTCGCTATGTCTATGATGTGACGAACATAAAATGGAAAGTTGTCATAGATTTTAAAAAAAAACACCGAGTAAAATTTGACTTTGTAGTTGAAGTGAAACTTCGAAATAGTTTACTAACAAGTTCTCCATTCGAAATACCAAAATATTGGATGCAATACTTATTTAACATGTTGCCAAGAGAATGTAACTGTCCGAAATGAGTAACATGAATGAAGCGTCATTTTAGCAGTAACGCTTTGCGAATGCCCTATTTTCAGACAAATGGTTCAATGCTGAACTTATATTAATTAGCTATCACTGTGACCTCCTGATCATCAACCCATAAACAACAGCCACTATTTGTACATATTACGGTGTGTTGCTTTACAAAGATGGCACTACAATGTCTATGGTATGCTTATTGATGTTTTTTCTTGTTAATGGAAAAAGACAAACGTTTTGCTAATTTGTAATATCACGTTGCACAATCACATGATCTGTGACGTCACATTTTGGCATTGCACACAGTAAATTTCATAAACAAACACTCGATTCAACCAAGAAAGATCGTGTTAAGTATTTATTTACGCATATTTGGGAATTATCTTTTGGATGTTGCAAGTCCTTATACCAACGCATACTCTGAGTACCCCGACAATTACGAACATGTATTTGTCTGTTCTGGTTTGACCGAAGTAGTGGCCAAACTGATACAATATCGCAAAGTCGGTCTTGATATTGTTGACAGGAGATTTAAAACCTATAAAATCAGGTGATTGTGCACCGTGAATATGTAATGTTTTGCTTCATCTTTAACAAACAAACTGTTAGAAATAGAAGCAAGTACCTTCGTATGTGTTGTTATTTTGAAAGTATGGCACTTTAGTCTCTCTATGATAGCTCCTCACCTGCTGGATGCAATTTAAAATGACAACTATCTCAGGATTGTAAACAATACCGAACTGTAATACAGAAAATGTAGTCTTTTTCTGATCAGGAATCTCCCCTGATTTTATAGGAGAATCCCTCTAGTCAGCTTCAAATTAGTCACACATATTTCTTCCCCCTGACAAGTCAACAAGAGTTACTTCCCTTGAACCAGGGGATGGAAGTCTAAGTGGATTAAATTTTAGTCAACAATACGTACTGCCCGTGAAACAAGGGACGGAACTCTGCGTTGACTGATTTGAAGCCAAGCAGAGTTACTTCCACTGATCCAGGGGTGGGAACTCTGGATTGACTAATTTTAAGTCAAGAAGAGTTACTTCTCTGGGTTGACTTATCTTAAGCCAACAAGAGAAAAATCCCTTGAACCAGGGAGAGAACTTTAGCTTGACTGATCATAAGCTAATAAGAGTTACTTCCCTTGAACCATGGGAGTGAACTCTAGGTTGATACAATTAAAGTCAATAAGAGTAACTTCCCCTTGAACAAGGGGAGGGAACCCTGGGTTTACTTATTTTTTAGCCAACAACAGTTACTTCCCTTACACCAGAAGAGAGAACTCTGGTTTTACCAATGTTAAGCCAACAAGACTTACTTCCCTTGAACCAGGGGAGGGAACTCTGGTTAACAATTAGTCAACAAGATTTTCTTCCCACTGAAAAACAGGGGATGGAACTCAGGGTTAATTAATTTAAGCCATCAAGAGTTACTTCTCTTGAACCAGGGTAAGGAACTGTAGGTTGGCCTTTTAAGTCAACACGAGTTACTTCCCCTGAAAGACAGGGGAGGGAACTGTTGGTAGATTAGCTTTAAGCCACCAACAGTTACGCCCCTAAATTTAAGTCAGCAAGAGTTAGTTCCCCTGGAAGAAAAGGGGGCTCTGGATTAATTATTTTAAGCCAACAAGAGTTTCATCCCGGGATGGGAATTATGGGTTGACGTTTAAGTCAACAAGTGTTACTTCCTCTGAAAAACAGTGTAGGGAAGTCTGGGTTCACTAATTTTAAGCCAACAAGAGGTTGCTCCCCTTGAACCAGGGGAGGTAAATCAGGGTTTACTAATTTTATGTCATCACAAGTTACTTAACCTTGTCTGACTAATTTTTAAACAATCAAGAGTTACTTCCCCTGAACCAAGGGAATGGTACTCAGGGTTGACTAATTTTAAGTAAAAAGAATTACATCCCTTGAACCAGGGGAGGGTACTTTGGATTGACTTATTTTAATACACACGACTTAGAGTTTTTATTGTTTCCTTGGCTTATGTGTGGGCATTGCTCGGGGTGGTTGTGTTGTGTTGTATTGTGGTGGTTCTGATTTCTGTGCTCGGCTGGTTGGGTTGAGTGCTACATTCCCTATCTGATTTTTTAATACCTTTTTTGTTAAACGAGTCCTAGCTCTTTGAGTAATTGAGTAACCTTAGGTGCAGCTAATCGGGGACCATGGATGCGACGATTCAAGAAACTGCGAGTAATTTTACTTTACAAACCGGTATGAGAAACTAATAGGCACGGATCGAATGAGACAAGGCTGTATTATGTATTGTAATCAAACAATTAACTTTCCAGGTCATGGAGTTTAGTTGATATGTTGGAATAGAGAACATATGTATGTAAGAATAGTTCGTGTTTACTTTCGTTTTGACAAACACGTTGCACATCTGAGTATAATACTACTTCTGTGTGAGTTTGGGCAAATTTATCTACATGCATAATTATATAATTGCAAGGGCCTGTCGTTGAACAATATCAATATGTGCACATATACATTTTGGTATGTGCTGGACGTGTATGATCAACTCAGACTAAGTAGTACTATATAACTTTATTTATCTGATTAATAATACCACTACACAATACATAAAAGCAACATTAGTGTATTATCACTGACAAAGCCATTAGAACAAAATGAATTTAATCTTGAATTAATGCATATACATGTATTATATAGCACAAGATTTGTTTTAACTCCAATAGCAGTATACAAAATATGGTACATGGTTGTAACAGTAGGCAATGTTTGAATTGTCAAAAGTCATGTTTTTGCTGTAAATGTGTTTCATACTTCACAAACGCATGCATGCGTACATAAATTCATCTGAATAATAACATTATCATTGAGTTGCAATATCAAAATGCCACCAATATCAAAATCACTTCACTATCATGATTCAAGTCTCGGTTCCCTAGCGAAGAAATTCCACGCACTATATATTTTGCCTTTAGCACACAAAATCTTTCTTCAATTTATTTCAAAATCCATCACAAATAATAAAGATAAGTATATTTCCATTGTTTGTTGCGAAACCGAAACCGTGGTTGACTATATCTAGTACTGACTCAATATCGTTTCATCTATTGACGGATCGTGTAACAAAGCACTCATTAATACATAATAATGAGCATTGATTATAATGTTGTATCTTACGCACCATTTCATAGACTAAATATTACTGAATTAACTATGCTTATGTATCTGTTACATATTGTATAAATACACAGACTTGTAAAACGATATGGAAATAGTCTTGTTCATCTAGCCAAGAAAATCCACAAGTTGTGTTGTTACTTTTTTGGTGGCTTTGTCTTCCACGCTCACCTTGATTTCGGTTCCCCCAAACATGAAGCTGATACCGAATTCTCTATCGCGACCTAATGACTTATCAGGTATCGGAATACTAAATTTACCGATCTCTGTGCAGCATTCTTCCGTAATGAAATGGACATCAGGAGAAGTAGATGCGAATATACGGAATCCTAGGTTGGATTGATCATTGTAAATTGGAGTTGTTATTCTCTCTGGAAGCCTTTCACCAAGTTTAACCATCGTTCCTTCCTTTATATGACATTTGAATATATCATAACATCTTTTGTCGCCATTCTGGTCAATTTCCATACGACCCGGACGATGTTTGCAGTCTGAATCCTTTCTATGACTTGTCATCTCGCCGTATGTCAACTTGCATACTCGCTCGGAAATATCAGTCGGTGAATGACCATAAATCACTGCTCCTTTCAGAACAGCGAGACCTGCCCCACGGGGAATGATAACCTTGTTATTGGGGAACATGGCTTGGACTCTTTCTTGCAACATTGGTGATTCTGAAAAGCCACCGACCAATAAAATAGTTGAACAACCGCTCATGCTGGGTTCATTTAGAAGCGCCTGGATATGATCAGTTATGCTACGAACGGGACCTTGGAACAGTTTGTGTGCAACGCCTGCATCAACATTTAATTTATCTCTAACCAGCTTAACACTGTCCTTATAAATAGTCTTAGCGATTTGATCTTTAAGAGACAGGTTAGTCATAGCTTGTACAAGTTCGGCTAATGCCGCAGGCATGTGTAAACGTATTTTAGCTGCTTGACCTACTGGCTTGATTCCTCGTTTCTCGATCTCGAATGCGCGGAATAAGTCTATATAATCCTCCATGTATTGTTCTTTTAGCTGTCCAGTGACATCGCAACCTAATGGATACATAAAAGATAATTAAGTTTGACACGTAATTTTGATATCAATTTCTCAATGAAAAATTAATCATAAATGCACACTTTGTGTATGTGCACTTCGAATACTACAAATTCAGGTCTATATTGTGAAACATGGATTGTAAATAATTACCAGAAATGTCATTGAGAAATTTGTCATACGCCTCGTCGACTTTAGTACCTCCCCATGCACCACCAGTTGCTTTGTGTAGCTCTTTTAAAGTTCCATCAAACTTCACTTCATGTACAGTTACATCAACAGTTCCACCTATTAAATATACCGACAGCAACGTGAGACAGTGAGTTTGTAAAGTGTATTATGCCACTTAGAAAATAGATTACTTTGATGAATGTGCCATGATCATCACAAAGATAAGTTATAGGAATGTTTTTGTTTTCATGGACAGTGGCGTGATGATCATACTCGTAGTTATGACACGTAGGTTCAGGCGTTCAAGTTTGGTACATCGGCCATAACCATTGTGGACTTCAAAGTTTGAATACAACTGTAATCCATCAGGTCTCTAGATATCAACCGGATAGTACTTCAATGCATTGTCACATTGACATTAGGGTCTGACTTATCAATAAGTTTAGTAAACTAGTTAGCTAGTCATTTGTCCACCAACGAGCGACATGTTGATTTACTTAACATGGTATAAAGTTTTAACCCTCTTCTCAAAAAGGGGACTAAATGTAGTCTAGTCGGAATGAAGAAAAATGTGCAAAACATATACCATTTTTGTTTTTTACATTTTCTTAAAGTACAATGTCTAAAGTTTGCATTTTCACTTGTTGACAAATAATAAGGATGGCCTGCCCCCTACAATCCAAGATGGCCGCCAAGTTTTCCTCCAAACTTTGACAATTGTCCTTTATTTCAAAATATAATAACATGTTGTAACATTATCATAAAAACAAAATTGGAATATGTTTGGTACATTTTTCTTCATTCTGACTAGACTAATAATATTATTATATATCAAAACACGTAATCAATAACAATACGGGTTACACGCATTGCTATCTCACTACCATTTACTTACCACCGGAATCGACTACCATATACTGTGCTCCAGTTTTAAGTTTCCCCAATGATTCAGAAGTCATATCCATTGGTAAATGACGACAATACAGGCTGGCTGCTTCCGGTTCGAGACAAATACTCAGCTTGTCCGAATTAATACCAGCCTTTATATTAAACAAATAGTATATCAGTAAAAATGTATTTTAGCTACTTTATATACACATACAGACCAAAAGGTAGTTTTATCCCTGCTCAAACTGCATCACTGAATTACAAGTGTTTTCATTTAGATGTAAGCCAAAAATGAAAACAAGTGTTCGCACAACGAAGTGATTTCTATTTTTAACAGTAAGTAGAATCGCCTTACTGTATCTAACATATACGTGCCGTTCTCCAGGAAAACCGGGCTTATTGACATAACAATAATAATTATGTAATACTATTAAGAAATAGGTAATATAAAATGAGAAAAAAGTCATGTTCATCGATTTAATCGTTTAATTGGATAACGTAGTACTATCTTAAAGATTTAAATTTTCTGATAAATTATGATAAAATTACTTCCGTCGTTGCTATGATGATCAATTTCCGAAAACTACCCAAATTGAGAAAAACAAGTGTTTAGTGGTTTAAAATAGCAGCTACTTTTCCCCTAAACAAACACTCACAATATTGTTGTGTTTTATTAAAATCAGAATATTATTCTACTTTATGACACACAATTGAAAAGTTTACGCCAATAATCCATCAAATACTGGGTTCATGAAATGATTGTTAACTTAACGTCAAATAACATTCGAATGACATTTGCGACGTCACTCAAAAACTTGGCGGGAGTGGTGTGTTTCAAAAGCCTATAACTTCGTTAATTTATGTAAAAATTCGTTTAATTTTCAGAAAGTGTTCATAAGGGTCTCGTCCTTCTAACAATTTATTATCATGATTTTCGTAATTTTGTCACTAAGCCTGGTTTTCCTGGAGAACGGCTCATATTATTTATGCTCAAGTGAGATTCAAGTACTCAACGATATTGTCACATAATAACCTGAACAGTATGTTTAAACGTTTCACAAAAGAATGTTTTACAATAAGTAATTTTAACTGAATAAGTTAGACCAAAAGTTTCACATTGCATCTACTCCGAATCCATTGAAATTAATGTTGCTGTATTTTGCTATATAAGTGTGATGGTTATACCTCTTCTGCCGCCTCCCTCATGAATTGTTTTGCAGCATCATTCCAGATTGCCGGGACTGTTAGGACCCAACGGATATCGTCATCAGTGAAATAAAAAACTTGCTTCTCTGACATTTTTAAAAGATCATCTTTTAGATACTTAATAGACAGTGCAAACACTGTTTTTGCTAGTAGCTTCTTGCCCGATGCATCCTCAATGTGTATGTTACGTTCAATGCCCTGTAATAAGTGTGCAACTTATAACTTATACGTAACATAATCCAAAAAGTAAAACTAGCTAATTAAGCGTAAACACATATATAATTGAACTACATGCATGCAAGTGCAAGAAAATATCTAATTGAACTACATGCATGTAAAACGCTGTTTTTGGCCTGGGGCGAAGCCCCACGGCCATAGTTATGATACCAATTTCTCAGCCTACTAGAATTGACCTTCAAAATTCCCAAAACTCCCAATTACTACTTTCATGCGCAATATAAAAGTAGTTCTTCGCGGATCTCACTAACCCGCCTTTAAAAATGCAGAACATCACTATTTAACATTACAGTTTCATAAAAAAGTGTAAAAGAAATATAATTGAAGCAAAATTGCTAAGCATTGACTAGGACATAGTTTCTATTGTTTACATATTCATGCGAGAATAAGTTCCTTACTTGACGGTCTTATGCCGAAAAGATACGAGTGTTTAGGGAGACAGTAAGAAGAAACTTTTTTCTGAGACATTTTTTAAAGACATTATATTTGGTATTTATATAAACATATTTTAAATATTGCTATTTTATTTTGCGTTAACAAGACATTCCAGAAAAAATAAAAATAAATTTTTGGATACCGTAATGCCCCATACATAAGTCGCACTTCTTGAAACAAATTACCAAAATACTGCGATTGCCCATACATGAGTCGATACTCTGTATAAGTCGCACCCATCAAAAATGTTTTTTGAATCTCTTTAATTTAACATACTTCAGTATAAGAAAGTCGACTTCAGCCATAAGTTTCAAAATCTTTAAGAAATTGTTTGCCAAAACATATGCAAGGTAATACTACATGTTGTTCAATCGTCACAGTCTATATGACTGTGCATGTATGTTGGTATAAGGAGGCATAAATGTCATTCTGACATCTCTTGTTTACTAGTACTTAAACTAGATAGGCAAGTTAAGCATTACCTATAGATTAAACCTTCAACTTTGTACGGTCAACATAACTGTAAACTGAAACTGGCAGTAAAAGAGCGTGGATCCGTTTACATATACTTCAGTTAAGTCACTAAACTTCTTCCCAAGCATACAAAGTTTAGCCTCAGGTCTTCAGCGCTTACAGCGCTTTGATTTAAGAATGATACTACACTATTTTACTTGCAATATAAAATGCAAATACGTGTTCCAGAAACCATTATGCCCCGTGGCAATGTTTTATCAAAGCATTTGCGCCAGCGTAAACCTAAGATTTCCTAAAATATTGCGTACGTCGATAATGTTTGCGTAAATGCGTTTTACAAAGATATTTTAGTTCACATTCTGTCGTAAGTTTTAGCTTATTTCTACGCCAAGGCTGGGCAACCCTAAATGGCAAATATGAACGTAAGTGAAGAGTTTTCAACACGCACTGATGATTTTTGACCGTCGCATGTTATTTTAGACCGTCATTTGTTGTTTTAGACCGTCACTTGTTGTTTTAGGCCGTGATTAATCATCAAATCTTGACGTATATTTGTTCATTCTGGTTCCCGTTATATTTGTTATATTGGTTATATTATGTCCCGTGTTACGTTCAATCTTCAATATTTTTGCGTAAATATATGCTAGTACTTGCGATCGTTTAGTGAAACACACTAACGAGTTTGCGTAAGGTAGATATCTATGCGTAAATTTACGCGACATTTACGCATTGTTAGTAAAACAGTGCCCTGGTGAGCTTGACATTTGACCTCATGTGGAGTTGTAGGTCTTAATGAGATGCGTGCACACGTGAAGTTTGAAAAACCTTGACCAAATTGTTTTTAATTAATTGGCAATGTAATATTTTAAATAAAACAGTCTTGGTGACATTTGGCCAATTGGCCTCAAAACAGGTGGAGGTTGTGGATCGCAATGAGATGCGTGCACACACGAAGTTTGTAGAACGAGGCCAACTTGTTTTCATTTAATGGGCAATGTCTCATGTTGAATAAAACAGTATTGGTGGCCTTGGTCTTTGACCTATTAACTTCAAACCATATCGAGGTTGTAGGTCTTATTGAGATGCGTGGACACATGACGAACGGACCAAAATGATGTACCCCAATCTTTAGATACGGGGCATAAAACATTATTTCATTAAATATGCATACAAGTATGCAGTTCCAGTTTATATTAGTTATACATTTATGAAAACTATTCAAATTACTGTGGATATTGACAGCCTGCAAGTTCTGAATGTACAGATTTATCGAATTGATCCACGGAATTGGCATGCAAATTAAAATGTCAACTGCATCACACCGTTCAACACGATACATCGAAAACAGATGTCATTACGAAGACCGCTGTCGGTGTACATGTACAGAAACCTTGCGGAAGTAAGTATTGCTTGTTTTTATATTCCTTTTGCAGTGTCCGAACAAAACAAAATGTGCACATTTATTCGCAGTTAAAGGAGGTATCAGCACACAACACTCTGTGCAAAACCGTGCATTTTTTCAGGGAGAAAATGTGTGCGAGTTTTGAGAAAAACTCGTTGTTTGAAACTTTGAACTCAAAAAGTATTTTAAAGAAATCTAAACCCTTTTACTTCTACCATGACACCATTACCCCCATCCTCCGTCTATATGCAGGTTTACATATTTTAATTCACCCTATTTCGCCGAGATATTTGGGTATTAAGGATATACGGGTCTAATGACGAATCTCCTTTTGAAGAGTTCTCGAGTTCAGTAATTTTATGACAAATTGACTGATTTCCTATAGGTCGTGGGTTCAACCCCCACTAGAGCCAAAATATTTTTTTATTCTTTTTTTTATTTAATTTTTAATTATATGGCAATGTTTTGGCTTCGTGACATCACTTTATAGTGTAATTTGGAGAAAAAATTTTTTTTTCTTTTTTTTCTTTAACTTTATAGAAATTTATATGTGGTAAACAGATGAAAATCAGGTTACTATAGATTTCTGAAAAGTATATTTTCAAAACCGCTCGGTAAAACTTTTTAAAACTTTGTTAAAACATTACACACACATTGAAGTTATTTTTGAAAAATATTCAATGGTGCCAATTGTTTAGATCATATTTTATTTCCATTTATCTATAGGGTACTTATTGACAATATGCAAAAAAATGCCTTAATTTCAAGGAGGGTAGGGTTACTTTTTTATTTTCATTTACTTCATTATTAGACCAAACATAATTTTTACACTTTTGATTGAAGAAATAATACTTATATTTAGATTTTTAAACACACTTTTGGTTTTATTGTGTCATCAGTTGGAGATTTTTTAAATTTATCTTGCGGTTGCCTCCATTTGTTTGTGCAGTACGTTCTTACGCTGGGTGTAGGGAAATTAGAATAGCAATTACTCTCTTAAATGACAATAAAAGTGTTAAAATTCACATGCAGTTGTCTTAATGGGTATACAATAGAATAAAAATATTTAAAATGCATTCCTCAACATTTAAAAAAAAGTTTTTACACCCGGACATGGTTAACAGGATATGAAGTCATATTTTGAGAACAATGGAGACTTCGGCAAGGTTTGTGTACATGTACACTGACAGCGGTCTTCGTAATGTCATCCATGTATTGAACGGTGTGTGCTTAGTGACGTGACATAATATAATAACGAGCAAAGAAGATCTGCTTTAAAATAAAAATAATTATATGAATGTGCAAGTTATTATGCGTTATACGAGATTATGACTTACAATTCGTCCAAACAGTTTCATCTTGAAACGTTGGAAGAAATAATACTTTTTGTGGCACTTTTCGTATGCATAGTCTGCATATTGGCTTTCAGCGTCATAGCCGAACGCTTCAAGAGTTTTCCCATCCCCGTTGATTAAAACACATGTAGGCCCTGAAAAAATGGATGCGAAGTGCAACGCCTAGTTGATACATGAAAACGTTGTTATACACAATGAAATACAATATGTTTAGGTCTTTGCTTAAATGTACACAATACTAGTATCATTTAAGATGAAATGGTCTAAACTTCATATGTTATAATGATAATTATGTTGACCTATATTGCCATATCTACTAAATTAAATACTAAAAAGTCTGCAAAACTCCGTATACAAAATGTTCAGAAATATTAGTATAAACTAAAAATTGCATAAGGATTGATAAGTGACAATTTAACTGCGTGAACAACCTTTACCGAAGTAATCACCATGTTAACCTAACACATTATTGAGCAGTTATAGTGTTGTTGCATTACATAAACAAACTGTAAACTATGAATAATATCCGAGCTGATGAAGATATTTTTCCCCAGTAAATTAGTGTATTCACATACGTACAAGCATTAGAAACATACACAGCATGTCATGTGCCAAATGCTGGTCATGACGTAAGTGAAATTGTGGTAACACATGCCAGTACACAAATAAAATATACTGATACTAATTGGTGCTGATTTAATGTTAAATGATTGTTCAATCAATGTGTACCACATTTACTGTTTCTTTAATGTGCTATACGCTATGTACGAATGATAAGTACTACTAATATGGTTATTTATTTCTTGAACTAGTGTTTTTGCAAAATATACAACCTTTTAGTGATACAAGTTGACCTCCAGTCCATTGTTTGGCTGATACCTTCACTGGATCTTGTTCAAAGTCATGTTTGAACGAGAAAGCCCATCCTGAATAAGTTGTGCCAAAATCAATGGCAGCAACCAGTAAAGGCATGTTGATAAATCTTCAAATCTGACAATGAAGCAAGGTCAAACATCAAAATACAAGGGTTTACATTTTACACTGTAAACATGATGTTGCAACTTGTTTATGAAGTATTTAAATTTTATTTGCTTTTATGTCTAATCCTGAATTACTCACGATTGAATTGAGATAAAAACTGCAAACTTTACTCTCATTCTGTACATACACACTATTGATAGCAAATGTATTTATAAAATTTTACAAGTAATGTCATGTTATAGAACATTGACATCTACAATCAGCGAGAATACTTTGATCGCCTCGATCACCTTGTCACGTGGAAATATAGTGGGTAATAAACAAAGAGTGTAATGAGTGTTTGTAAATGCCGAGCGTATTCTTAATTTGCCAGTCAACTTTCAGCTGAATATGGCAGGCATATGTGTGCTCCATCCGGATTTGAACCAGGGTCACCGGACATGGCGACAGACGCGATAACCACAAAGCTACGGAGCTGAATTTAATTTTATCACATAAACCACAGCGCGAGAGTTTTATCAAGCGGTTAGATAAAAACCATTACCCTACTCACTAGTGTAATAACTATGCAAATTAGGCGGCTGATCGTTTTTTATGTATTCATACGCGCTGTCAAAATATACATAGATAGACAGGATACATAGAGTGACGCGATTAAGATTCAAATATATCCGTCTCGCTCCAATAATTATGCAACACTGTAACGGTTGATGAAATACAGTGCTACACTTTGTTTATTTGCTCATGCATTTTAACCGCATTACTCATTACCTTTATTCTCTTCTAAAGGGGAATCCTGTCTACTTTAAGCGCAATTACAGAGCTTATTTTGTTTATGTGATAAAAAGATTCTAACAATCGTGTCTTTCCGTATAGAATTTATTAGAATATTTGGATAAAAGTAATAAAATACCCGAAAGAGCCTCGAATCTTGTCACTGTTATCCAACTCGTAATAAATTCAATATTTATGAAATATCAGAGTCATAAATTCAATGTTATACATCAATGGCACAAAGTATATTCATTGTGAGAAGACCGACCAGTTCATTGATTTTTACAAGTAGAGCTCCTCTGACATAAACTAAGCGAATTTGTTGTCCACCATACGGTTGCTCCGTTTCGTTCAAAAAGGCGTACATTGAATGGATGCGTTTGTAAAGTGTTGCTTCAAAATCAAGACCGAGGACATGGTGCGAAATGAATATATACCTCACTGTATTAAGTACGAGGGTTGTCCCAGTAAATCGCGTACTTTTCTCATTGCACAAAAAGTATTTTAAACATTCCTTTAAGATTTTCACTGACGACAAATTAATACTTTCTTAGTAGGTCTACGAAATGTCATGAAAATGTATCAAGAAATCAAATTGCATTTCAAATTATTAATACACATAGTATGCAAGTGCGGCGCACAGTGACGTCAAAGTTGGAACGTCATACAACTATACGATATTTGCCCATCGTAAATTATTGTTCATTGTATTCAATATGCCTACGATGCCATCATACTTTTTCTGATACACACCTGCGAACCCATCACAGTAAAATACACCAGAGAAAAGCTTTCTGGTATAAACAACCAACCCACATGGTGGGAAACACCAAACCCCAGCATATGTCGTCTATTGCGAGAAGAATAAAGTCCCTCTGCAATGCAAGCCACAGTAGATCGGGTGGATGTAAAACCCGATAATGTCCCAAACATTATTAACTATTAACATCGGCAATCATCTATACCGGTTCTAGACACATTACTTTATGTTCGTCAGTGCAGTTTAGAGTCTTAAATTACATTTCGACGACATACCGGTTGAAACTACAAATGTATCACATGTACGGCTATTTTACGAGAGTTTCCTGAAATACTCGGATTTTTCTATTTTTTAATTAATAAGTAAATAAAATTACACGTTTATTTAACATCAAATGAATTAATCACGGTGATATTTATGGATTACGCCGCATTTGCGTACATGAGGTTGCGTACTGATGATGTGAATTAAACACATTATGCTTTTTACACTCGCTATCGATAAACAATGTAATATTTATAAAGGTAATTACAAAAAATCATAATCATGAGACGCCAAATAAGACAGTTATTAGCAAAGTACACGATCTACTGGGACAGTCGTCGTATTTGTGTTTTTTTAGTTTAAATTATATAAAAATATAAAAATCATATACTTTGAAGTTAATACACGACATAGCCAGACCGGAAGGCGATATTTGGCCCGGAAATTTAATAATCACCGCAACGGCTTAAGCCCGAGGCTGATTATTCATGCCGGGCTGATTACCAACATCGACCAGGCTCTGAATAATCAATCACGTAGCGACCACAGTTAGCCCAGAATGGGCTCATTTTTGTAACTTTATACAGTAACAAGTGTATTAATAAAAAATAATGGTCAAACTAAAATAATCACGCGTTGCTAAGATGCTTGTTTTGCTCGTCGCAATCTCAATATTGGGCCCGTGACCGCTATGCCAAATAAATGTCTTTCTCAGTAACCGAATGACAATGTGTTTCATGATATCGCTTCGGATAATAATGCCAAATAATACAAAACCATTTACCAACAATTGTTAAAATCGTTAACTCTGTGTTTCAGAATACAACAAAGAGGAATATTTGTACTTACCTGTTACAATGCAAGTCACATTACAGTCAACTCTTTAAAGATTTTACCTTTCCTATCTTGATGATAGCGTATAATTCGTTGAAATTCATTGCAATATGACTTCCTGGTTGAATATACGCAGTTACTTTTAACCCTACACTTGTTCCCATGCATTTTAATCTTAACGATTATAAATAGAATACGCGTATTTAATTATTTTTAGAATACACCTCTTCGCAGTACAGAAAAATGAGTCCAATATCTAAACATATTTTGACCGATTGCCAAAAATGAAATAATTAAATTCATACATGTAATTGTTAATCGTTATCTCCTACATTTTATTTGTTTGCTGTCTTACATATAGTCAGGCAGTTTGGTGCATATTTTTAGTCGAATTGTGGATTTAATGATAAAAGCATGAAACTTTGCATGATGATAGTTGAATGTATTTTAGTAAAAATTAGATATGGACCCACTTTCAAAATTATCCAATATGGCCGCCATTGTCAAAATGGCCGCCATTGCGAAAATTACAATATAGTGTACATTGAAAATGTTATTTGTAATGACATCACAAATAAAACAGGGCTAGCATATGCTTAAAACCAATCAAAGAGATGCCATGAACATTTTGATATCCATCTGGCAAGCAATTTTTTCAAAATTGTCATTTTCTTTTAAAATGGGGGGGGGGAACTGTCAAAATCTAACGGAATGTGATCTTACAAATAAGAATAGAGTAACTATGTTTGTTGAGAAAATAGTACAGGTTGACATAGTTGTTATGCATGCTATTCCCAACAATATTATACATCAATCCAATTTGTCAAGTATCATAATAGCGCGATTTTTCAAGATGGCCGCCATTTTCCAGTTTGTGACAAGCATGTACGTTATACTTTGTATTTACTTAGTTCAAAATATTTAAATCTACCTTTTATTTTGTCTTCGTAATTTGCATAAATATTCAATATCATAGATGATGATTTAGAGTAATATGCATCCAATAAGTTCAATAAAAATGGTGGCAATGCTTTCAAGATGGCCACCCTTGTCCGATTATTAGAAACACAGGAATTGTGTGCATTTGTGTATCCTCACATAAGATTATATCCTTTATCTTTGTCTTTAAGCCAAAAAAATCAAATACACATACTGTATATCACAGAATGCATTTTATAATTAGGTTATTATTCACATTATAAATGTGCAATGTTTGAAATGTTTGTCAACAATAAATTCGGATATGTCTTGAATCAATCGATTTAGAATTTGGTGCACTTTGAAAGATATACCTATATAGATAATATTGCTAAATTATGGGCGTGAATAGATTGCTATAACTTTACAAAACTTAATTACTTGATAATAGAATGTATTAACAAGATCTAAGACATAAACTAACCAGATATAATAAGCTAACCATTACGAGAACCTTTTTGCAGTGTTAGGTATCTATATAGTATGGACATTTGACAGACAATAAATATGTTTCGGATACACGATCATAGTATAAAGCTATATACAAGTACAAGTGGTGAGTTCGTCGTACGCTTCGCGATCAATAGGTCCTGGGTTTAACCCCGTCTTGACCAATGGTTAATTTCTCTGAGCAAGAATACCCCACATGCTCCACTCCACCAAGGTGTAAATTGGTACATGTGAGGACTATGCGCTGCAGATGGATGTTTGCTGCCAAACTCACAGGTGAAAATTATTCTCCCTATGGAGACACGAACGTAAGTTTACATAGGTAGCCCAATGACCAAAGGATGTTCACATGTCAAAGGGTGCTTGAGTGGATAAACAGCTACAAAAGCCCTAGAAAAATGGTAACTTGTTTAACTTTTAAGCATTTCTGCTCTCATTAAGTACAACGACTGTCCTTGTTTGTTATCTTAACCATCATATACAGGTATTCCCGTACGTTTGGGATACTGACCACCGTCAAATACACATGCACTTATTCCTGACCAAGTGGTACATTTACTAACAACCATCAGGTACTATGTTCTATCTTGCAACCATTGTTCTGCCATTATTTGTCCTATTTGGTACATGCACTCAATACTACCAGGTAAGTGTATAATCATAATCAGATGCGGTGGCTGCGGGGTTGCCTTCATATCACTTAGAAACGCATATCATCTTGCCAGCAAAAACAGGTAACGGCAACTGCACATTCAATGCATATGCCATTTGTCCTGAGAACGCCACAACCCCACACTCCAATGGGAATTTACTCAACCTCAACAATATACGTGGTAGTCAAAAACAATATAGATCCCCTTGGTCTGCGCAGTTTTGGATCAACACGTTTTTAGTTCTTAGCCTAGTAGGGATCTGTGTTTCTAAGTGATATGAAGGCAACCCCGCAGCCATCGCATCTTGTCACTCAGCCACTATGCTTCCGGCTTTATAGTAGTACTCAACCTAACAGGATACCCTCAGCCACTTGTCACAGTTGTCCTTGATTATGTCTAGACCCTATAATGCCAAATGTAAAGCCATTCGATGTTGTATTGGATAGCTATATATTGTAAATCTGGTTGGAGTTTGGTACATGTACATACCATAGTAACTCACACCTGGGTAACTCAATTTCTTATGGCATTTGCAAACCCTCATCAATGACAGTAAAAGGTCAGTTAATCCCTGGTCCTATTGATTACACGAGGCATGTCTTGTCCTCTTTTGTCATTCTTGTTCACCAGGCATAGACAGACACAGTCATTTCTATTCTAACGTGGTACAAACCACCACAAGGAGCTGATACTACTGAATTCTCATAGTCATTCCTAGTTCATATTACGTACAAAATTCCACTACACATTTGTTCTTGATCCTACTGAGTACTTCTGACCTTGAGGTAAACCCACACTGGTCTGTGTGTATCGCCGAAGTCACCAGGTGATTGTCTACGTGTACTAACAGCATTTTGGTTCAGGCACGACTTGTCTTTATTAGGTACTCACAACTGTCATGCACATACATTCCAATACCAATATTCCTACCTACTTAAGCCTCTTCAGGATGGTTTGCTCCTAATGCCATCGTTAAAGAACGCCAATGATTTCTATCCGCAGGTAATCGCTTCACTTGACCGCATGTTCAGCTTTTAGCTGTCATTTCTCGATTTCTTGATCTCCGCCAGGTTTCCTTTGATCTTCCATGTTGGTGTCCATCTCATAGCTACCCGTGGGATAGAGTCTGCGGCTTCATTCTTCTGACGCGTCCTATCCATCTCCATCTTCGTCTCAGGATTTCTGTAGAGATCGGAATAGTTGTTTATTCTCCGATAACGATCTCTGTTTGAGATGGTTTTTGGCCATAATATTTGAAAGATACTTCTTAAGCATGTCAATATTCACAACATTTGTTTCCAAATATAATTCACTTAGAAATACAACAATCTCAATTTTTCTTTTAGGGATTTCTATAATGATCGATGATCATAGCTATAGGCAAAAATAAAATTCAATAGATAAAGCGAATCCCACTGCCTTAACAGTTTGTAATTACGTTTTTTCCATTCGTTTTATATACTAGTACATGTACTCATGTACAGGGTACTCGCAATTACCAAATACACACATTCCTTGTCTACGGTTATTGTCTGATTGGGTGCATACAGTCACCAGACACAGCTTTCCTATCATCAGGGATATGCACAAACACCAGCTACAGTTATTCCTATTTTATTTGGTAGTTACAACAACTATACAACCATTTGTGTACACCAAATTTAGTACACATGCAATTGGGTACAAAACATCAGAAGGTTTTCCAGGGTACATTTGTACCTAACACTTCTAAAAGGTAACCATTACGGTCGCCATTTCCTATGATTGCGTCTGAAAGCTTATTTCTACATCCTATTATCAATTGCATACAGTTTTAGCAAGCCATTGTCGTTATATGTAAAGTATATACAAATGTAGACGATATTACGACATATATACATTGTTTTACAAATACTAGTACAATGGCGGCCATCTTAAAAGCATTATCGCCGTTTTGACTGACCTTATTGGGGTTGTTTTTATGCTAAAACATCATCTATGATATTGAATACTATTAATAAAGTATTGATATAATATCAAGACATACTAAAAAGAAGATTGACATATTTCGAACCTTAGTAAACACTAACTAGAAAATGGCAGCCATCTTGGAAAATGGAGCTACATGTAATTTGATACAACAAATTGGGTTCATATCTAATATTGTTGGGAATAGCATATTTAACTACCAAGTCAAGCTGTATTTTTTTCTCAACAAACATATTTACACTTTCTTGCTTTTAAGATCTCAGTCCAATAGATTTTGACAGTCCCCCCCCCCATTTTTTAAAAAAAGTGAAAATTTCGTAAAAATTGCTTGCCAGATGGATATCAAAATGTTCATGGCACCTCTTTCATTGGTTTTAAGCACATGATAGCCCTGTTTAATTTGTGATGTCATTTCAAATAACATTTTCAAGGTACACTATATTGTAATTTTCACAATGGCCGCCATTTTCAAAATGGCGGCCATATTGGATATTTTTGAAAGTGGGTCCATATCTAATTTTGACTTAAATACATTTAACCACTATTACGCAAAGTTTCATGCTTTTATCATCAAACCCACAATTTTTTCACCAAACTGCCGGACTAATACAGGGTGTCTCAAAATAATGTCCGCTTGTTGAGGACATATCACTCCGTAAAGTATTGCTTTACATATCTGATTTATATGCATGATCAAAAGGCATTCAGATCAATGTAGAAATTACGAAACAATTATCCAATACAATACATACGAAAGATATAGGATGCATTTTGAGTAGCTACCCCCAATTCGGTAAAACCTGTGTTTGACGTCATTTGACGATTTTTTGACGTTCACATAACTTTGAGTCGGGTATGATGTTTCAATTTTCTCCACAAATTGATATTTTGTGTTTTGATGCAGTTATATATCTTGTACTCTATTATCCCACTTTCAAATAATAGAAGAAATGAATATCTAGGATATTTTGATTACTTTTACCTGATTTCAATAAAAGTAGCATAACAAAATCCATTCTCCTACCAAGTCAGTTTTTAGGTGATTGATCATTTTATTAAGTACTATTTTATACCTTCAAGTTACATTATATGAATTTTTTGGAATGTTGGAGATATGCCCACAAATAAAATAAATTTTACCCATGTTACCGTACAACCATGCTATGTGCCTCTTTGAACATTTTATAACGTCCTTTGCTAATTACGTTAGTATAACGTATATGACGTCATCAAAATGTTCAAGTATTGACGCATGTTATAACTCACCACACAATTTTTAAGTTAAGCTAACATATGAGACTATGATTATCCATTACCTCATTCGGCAAAGTTATGGCCCTTAAACAAGCGGACATGTATTTGGAGACACCCTGTATAATTCGTAATGGAAAAATATGAGCATATGATACATAAATTTGGTATGAACTTTTATATCTTGATATTATATTATGGTCTAGAACGGGAAAATTTTAAATATGTAAAACAATTAAAGATAATTTATGAGCGAAGTATTAAGACGTTAAATGACTATTTTATTAACAACTAGATCTATTCACTGCGAGATTCCTACACCTAAACTTTAGTCGATTAGGGCTTACCAAATTTTGGCAGTAGCTGGGCGAAAACCTCGCAAGTACGGGGTATTGGTATGGCGAATCCCCTATAATAAAATTTACTATTTGATTCCTTACACGTGAAATTTCTTGTATGCCAATTTTTATAAATGCGTTTTGAACCGACAAATATGTCAGGAAGTTTTCCGAGGTGAATAATTCTTGGAAAATAGGAAAATAAAAAAATAGTAATCTGTAAACGGTTGCCCCCTATCATTTTCTTTCGAATTATAACCATCTGTAAAAATATTCAATGAATAAAACAGGCTATTCTAAAAAAACACATGGAAGTTAGAAATATGCTACTGTACTTGATACACGACCCTCGCCTCGTGTTATACACATCGACAAGCAATGGAAGTCATTCTAGCGTGTTTAGGCTAGCGATGTCGCCAGACCTATTACAATGACAAAAAAATGAATTCCACTAAGATGGTTTTACTCCCGAAACTGACAACACACTCAATGAAACTCAATGAAAATAGTTCCTCCACGTTAATCAGTTTTGCAAGATTAGAACATTAAACTTTCCTTGTTTCATTTAATCTGTTCGGTTGTAATATATTAGTTTCTTCTTGTAATGGAAGGAAATTGAATGAAATTACAAGAAAAAGTGTTTAAAGGCGTCGATAATTATTACTACGCGTTACGAACGCGATATAGCGCGTGAAATCAATGATTTTATTATGTTAAATTATTTAGTTCAATATTCTCTAACGATATCTTGGCCGAGTGGTTAAGCAACTCGCTTAGTAATTTTCTGATGCTAAGGTCCAGCGATCGAATTACGGCGGCTCCAAAATTTATATATTTTTTAAGTTTTATTTTTCGTCCAGCACTTACCTCTCTTTCGACTTAGAAAACCACTTGATGTTATATTACTTGAAAAGCTATTGTCCCTTTGCAGTTCCCCAGCCTGTCAGTACTTCAGTACTTTGATTAATTGTTAACATTCAGCTCCAGGTCGTTCATACAAAACGCATCGTGTGCTAAAGTTTACTTAAACCTACTTCAGACGTTAAGAATACAAAACGAAGAACTATAGCATGTTTATTTCAATGGATTGATTCCGGAATGATCACCATCCAAGGTCAATGTTCTACATTCCATCGAAATTGGAAAGATAGTCACGAAATCATGTTTCTGATGGGCTTTCCTTGGGATCTGGAGTTCGGGAATCACGACTATAAAGCTGCGGAGCACAATGGTGTGATGTTTTGTGTGGTCTTGTATAATTAATTAGGCCCCCAATGAATGTCATGCGGTGTCTCTTTTGCAATATCTTCAATTTTCCAAGGCTTGAAGCTAAACCGATGGACTGGACGAAATGTGGTTATAGCAGATTTAGAAATTATCCCTGGAGAAAATGAATCTACTTTCAAGAATACAGTAGGCCTACAATATAGGTACGTCATCGATTGTATTTATTTTGAATCAAATTATGAAAATTTGAATGTGTTGTGTCACGCATGTATATACATGGTTATGTACAAAAAGATATTTACATTACAATGCTTGCATACTTTTTTTTCACCCTTGACTAATGCATAGCCCTTTCCATAACCAAGGCGCTAACAAATTGCTTTGTGATAATGCTTTAGTAATTACCACGTATACTTATATATAACAACAAACAACCAGCGAGCTGTGTTTGTCAATTGCATAGTATACTGCACCGTTTAACAGCATTGCTTAGTGTTTTCGTATGAAACAGGGTGCTTTGGCAGCACTTTTCAGCGCTACGCAACCGTCTGATAGCCACCAATGCTCGCCGAAACATTATATATTTTTCCCTTTTGTCCGATAGGTAATAGCGCTTATTTTAAGCAAGCTGTTTCTGAGGATAGCGCTCGATAGCGTAACTAAGTTACAGTACATTTCCCATAATGATTGTCTAACATTTACTGCTAATCTAAATGATCAAATGTTAGAAATGTTAGACAACTGGTTGATCACCATTATACTTTTGGGTTCAAGTCCCAGTTTAGATTATATAGTTGTTACATAGCCAATCTAAATTTTGAATAATTATTATTCAGGTCTTAAATTTAAAGAGGAAAAGTGATCAGTTGCTGATCAATACATTTGTAACTATCTCTGTATATTGCATAACATCTAAAGTCAACTCATATTTAGTCAGTTTCTATCTGAAACATTGCTTAGCAGTTATCCAATATCTATTTAAATCCTCATTTAGGCGGAGCCTTAGTTCATATTAAGCTTATAGTTTATGTCTTTTTATAGTGTTGCTGTACGTCTAATTGTGGATGGTGCGAACTGTGGTGGACAGATACTACAGGATAGACTCGGTGATGTAGCTGGAGGTTTTAATGATATGGTCGGTTCATTACTCTTAAGCTTCCAAGGTTTGTGTACCAGATGGAACCGCTTGTGGGATTGAAATGTTACAGTGTTTGGGTTAAATATACTAATAAAGTGAAGAGCTAGCTCTTTCCTTACACATATTTATAATGTTATAATCTTTGCAAGTTTCATTAAGAGTTTAATTAGATGCTTACGGGGGGAGACCGTGTTTGCCCAAGATCTGTGTCGCCTCTTAACAAAATAAAACAAAGTCGTTTTATTAGTATCATTATTATTATTAATACTAATACAATTTCCAGAAAGTAATACAGGCGAACTATCAAGTATGACTTATTGACAATGATTTGTACAACACGTTGATCTCATTTGTTTTAAAAACTTCACTCACTATATATGATACTTCTTGCTGCAAAGTTGAAATTGACTATACGGTCGTCTTATATCTAGAAGGCATTAACAATGCATTGCTGCTAGTCTGTGAATATTAAATTATGTTATGTAAAAACAAATACCGTGTCACGCATTTTGTTACATTGTAACTAATGAATAAAATAAATATATTTTACAATAACTCTATGCATTTGTTCTGTCCGACATTGAATGATTATCATATTAATTAGATCACACAGGCGATTATTCAAGTTCTGTATAATACTAGCATCAACACTGCCTAGCGTCCTCTGGCCGCTTGTTTCAAAAGGACACTGAGCGGCAATGAAAACGCAACACCTACATAGTATAGCATAACACATTTGATAAGTATGTAGGCATCGCGAAATTTTGTCATATAATATATATATGCACGTGACACATGACTATCACTTCGAATCAGACAATGTTGTTTAGCAACATAGTTTTGTACCAGTTGTTTTGGGGTCAGTATTAAACAGAAAGTCGCATTTTTTAATCTTTTAAAACCACCGTCTGTAGCGATGCATCGTGTGCATCTACGACGTATTAATCATATGGAACGTTCATGTAATGCTAGTGGGATGCTGTTCCGTTGTTGCAGAAGGGCTATCTGAAGTTCATGTACGTTTATGGGGCCTGTACATTATTTCGCACACAACCACTAAAATAATAAAAACATGGCTAATATAGCCATGGTGTTTTTTCTATGGTCAAAGAGAGATAATCGTGGAGTAATACATTGAGTAAATAATCAACTTGCCAGTTTCTTTATAACACTGCTTCCAATTTAGCGGCTCTAAACGCATATTCGAAACTGCTCGTTTTGAAATAAATATAATTGTATTAAATTAGTCCCAAGGATGGTGAAAGGAACACCATTTCTTACTGGAAATAAATTGCATGAACGCTAAAAGGTATACTTTTAAGACTGAATATTGCACTCAATGGAGAAAAAATTGAATTGCGTGCTTAATTTTAAAAACACAATTTACGCCTAAATATTAATGAAAATCATTACTTGAGCATGTAGACTAGTTCAGTAATATACAGTAATACAATTTAGTGTAACAGTTTGGTGATTAATCTTAAAAAGTGAGGATAATTATCCAAGAGTTATCGCGCTTGACTTAAACATTTTTCTTACAACCTATGATTTCTTATGCATTTTTATCTTTCTTAACAGGTGTATATGTATTCAAACTTGTGTTAAATGAATGAAATAATGACTTCGGTAATTTAAATCAGCGAAACTTTGATTTTTAGTACGGATACCCCACACTTGAGCATAACGACCGATCTTTCAGAGTCTTCCTTTGACATAATGCACCTTGTTTTCTACTGGTTATTTTGTATTTCCGACTAATCCATCCATATTCTTCAAAATGCTTGCACAATATGCGATCAAATCTCTAGCCAACCATCAGCACTCGGGAAAATGCGGTTTAAGGATTTTCCGCTATGGACAAGTGATTCTTAAAGTATTTTCACGGAAAAAGCTGAATTCTGTAGATAATATATAGAAGTGAGCATAAAAAAATTCAAGTTTATAAAATAACGGATTACGGAAATATTCAAGTTTAAAACAGTGTTGCGTTTTCATTCCCGCTCAGTGTAGTAGTTACGACATCCTCAATCTATGCAAGCGATTAAAACGCTTTACTGAAACTCTTTCGGCTCGATTATTGTTAGCTGCCTGGCTTTCTGTGGTTCAATTTCATCCTTTCTTATCCATTTGAATAGTTGTCCTGATGTCTATCTTTTGAGTGTTTTGTTTGTGTTTATCATACCCTGCTGCTTCAGTACTTGTACTACTACATTAAAGGTCGATTTTGTGAAACAAGTTCAGAATAATTTGATAATTCGTCCTCATATCTTGTGTTATTCATCACCACGAGAATTATGTATTACAAGTTATGGCAGTCTGCTAACCAAGTCGTCGATGACTTTGATAAATAATGGAACAGACCAAACATGGTAAATATTTAGAATGATATAGACCATGTCTACAACTAGACAACTTAGGTAACATCAACAAGCGCAAAACCGACACTATATAAATTCTAAATGGGTTTGAAGTGGAATGAAAAATGGACCCACCAGACAAAATTCATCATCTGTTAGAGACATATATTCAATGCAACAGATTATTTTCGGACATCCGATGTCATTGACAAGTCTAACCCAAAATTGAAATAAAGACAGTCATTCGTTATACGACATTCAAGGCATGATTGTCGGTTTTAGTAACATTCGACATACGGTATTAAACAACAACATTCGATATATTACATTAAAACCATCGAATTCGATTTTGTTGAATGTCGCATTTCGTAAAAAAATGACTTTCGATTTAATGTTCAATGGTGTACGTCCCATTTCGTAAAAACAAGATTTAGTTTTCTAAAATTTCGTTTGTCGAATGTTGTATGACGAGCCAACTTTAAATAGATGCGTGCTGTAGGAACTACTAGTTCAAATCATATTTTGAAAATGGTTATATTTATGATCCAAAAAAATACTATAAATCACGAGGTGTAAAATACCGAACATTTCCAAATAGATAGTACGAGTACAATTAAAATGTCAAATTTAGTACAGCCCATGCTGTCTGAAGAGCAGTTAAGACGATGCACACCTCTAACTTATTTAATGTTACTTATACCAAATAGCACATATCGCTGACTTAGAATGAAAAGGTCGTAAGTAATAAATCGATATTTTGAGAAAAAACAAATGTCCGAAAAGTACTCGTTACTGAAATTATGGTAAAACAAGCTACTTCAGTTAGGTCAACATGACAATTTTCGATTTTTATAAAAAAATATGCTCATAAGAAGCACCTTGTGATGCTGATTCCAAATATAAATATCAGTCTTATAGGACCTGCCGTCCACAAGGAGCCCGAAGGGTTTCCGAAGCTGAAATTCCCCTGATCTGGAAGGATCGGAATGGTTCGGCATGTCTTTCGGGTGTTCTGGAACCCTTCCGCATCATTCCACAACACTTCGGGAAGCCTTCGGGACAGAAGTTTAAAATTTGGAAGCCGAATGTCTTGTGTTCAGTAATGCTTCAGGGGAGCTTCGTGGTAATCGGGAAACCATCCGTAACAGTTCGGGCGTTCGGGAACCCATCGGCATTCATAGCATCGGGGTCTAGTGGACGACAGGTCTAAGGTCTTGAGTAGTACGACCTTGTCATTCTAAACCAGTGATATTATCTTAATATATGTAATGCCGAGGCGGTGTTTAACGATTGTCACACACGCTCCAACCAACCGGATATAACATCTAGATAACATCTAGATAAAATTATACGGTTCGTGCAAACGTGTTTAAATTCAGATTTTCTTCGATAATGGATTGCTCCAAGACTTCATGGTAATATATTAGACAAGGAAGTGATTTTCCTGAGGAATTCGAAATCAGTTTTCTGCTTGTTTCCACCAACTTAATATTCACGAGAACACATCTTTCAGCGCAAAGAGACATTTTCATTTCCATGTATTAAGTATACGACATATTCACAGACGGAAATTTAGAGTGAGATGATTGATATTAGTCACACTATCTGAAACCGATATTGTCTAATCTGCACTTTCCACGTAATAGATGCCTGACCTTCTGATGGAAATGATTGATTTAAATTTTAATACGAGAACTTATATAAATTATTTAAGTTTTTTGTTTGACTTTGGAAATTAATTTTCAGTTGTTATTTAATCTATCTGCAAAACAGGAAAAAAATCAAGAAAGAAAGCGATGTTTAATATCTATACTGCAGCTGAATTTAATTGAAACATGACGTCCAGACACAGTGATCATGTTAGTACCACCAGAGAAACGTTGTCGGTTGACATGAAATTCGATTACTTGAGAAGCTTGAAGGACGTTTTCTTGCGTAATGTGGTAGAGAGGTTAGTTGAATTTTATCTGGTTTATAATGTATGCATTAGAAATGCTTAAATTATTTAAATGACCTTCTGATGTTAAGTAATGCCACAGTGATTACATTACAATTAGTCTGATATAGTTTGCCGAGGATAACTGATAACAAATAAGGAATAGCACATTAATCTTTTAAGTATAATGTTAGATACTAGCGTAACTATACAATGTGCGAGGCGTATATCGACTAAAGAACTGACGGGATTACAATGACATCGTAAACATATAAACAACATAAATTATTTCGACTTGTACGTTTAATTTAAAACACACGTTTGAAACATTGAATGGGAATTAACGTATTTCCGAATCTTTACAAAACCTTATTTACAGCAAATTATAATTTAATATAAATATGAGGCGGAATATAACATACATACTTTATAAACACTTTGTACTATAAAATGACAAGGTGCACAAAAAGCTATTTTTGTCCTGTGTTTTGGAAAGAAAATCCCCCAAAACCCCATCATATTTTACTATAAATGTTTCCTTTCCTTCTTATAACAAATCATTTCAATAACAAACATACATTTATAATATCAACCCAGTGTCCGTTGTAATCCGTCGACAAAGTACAGATAATACGTCCCTTTTAATAGCAAGTAAATTTGACAGCAATTTGTCAACCTAGTTCTTTGTTTCAAGCAAAAGTCAATATATATAATGTTGCATAGATATTCATAAAATATTCCATTGTCAATGACCCTTTATATCACACTCATGAGATAGCAGTCAAACATTACTAAACCATTATACATTTTAAATATATCAACAATAAAATAAAACTGAAATGATATTCAGATCGTCGACTCGTTATTGAAGGAATCTATTTTTGCCTGTGAGCTCCCATCAATTTCTGGGAAACATTCCTTTCCACGAAGCTGTGTAACCACTGTTTCACTGGAATCTGGCGTTTCATCATCTAAGTAACTCTTATCCCACGACTGTTTAATTTCTTCGTCCAAGTCCAACTCTTCCCAATGGTTATCAGCACCGTCATGGAACTTTCCTTGATTTGTAGTATTACTGGACGGATCAGTGCAATCTCCTTGCTCCTTATCTACCTTATAAACGTCTTGGAGTGTTTCGGACGGTTCATGATCTGTGGAAGTATTTAAAGGATCCTGAGGATCGCCTCTGTTTTCAGGGTTTAAAGATGATTCGATTACGTTAGGAATGATTGCTATTTCTTCGTTTTGTTTGTCTTTAACAGTTAAAGACACCATTGGGACACTTCGTCCTAATACCTCCCCATTGGCAACAGCTTGTATTTCACCCTCGGTAACAACAGGGATCTCGTTTCCTTGCAGACCTGCCACACTTGCAAGCATCTCTCGTCTTCTCCTGGCATGTTTTCTGTCTCGTTCTATCTTCATCATACGAGACCGATAAATGCCAAATACCAGCAATATAGTTATTGCAAATTCAAGAATTGTTCCTAAAGCTGCAGAAGATCTCGACCAGCATACAAACACGTTTGTTCTGTTAGCATACCACGTCTTTGTAACTGGTATCATTAAGGAAATACCTGTAAAATGAATTGTAAACAATGTTTAAAGTGACCATCGTCGTTTTGTACGTATCGTAATCGTTATAAAAGAAAAATGATAATGAAAACAATAAAAATATAATTATAATACCGTCATTATACACTGTTTATTGATTTGATTGTTCATTTTATGGGTTGCACGTGTGACATGATGTTTATCGCGATTCGTATTTTTGAGTATCAGTGAAATTTGTCTGTGAAGCTGTAGATTATTCAGCCTATTGACAGCTGGGGCATTTCTCGTTCGATTATGTGAGGGGATTGTTGTGTGTATCTGTGTTATTTGGTGTTTTTATGTTTTATGTGCTCGGCTGGTTAAGTTAAGTGCTGCCTTAACCTTTCTAATTTTCAAACATCATTTTGTAAGATCATTATGCGTTCAAATGGTCAACGTCTTTCCCTATGCATAAGTCATGAACTGACACACATATATTATAATGTTTTCAAAGTTTTTTTTATAGACTTTGTATAAGAGATGAGGTAATGCGTTTAATAACATCAAGAGTAGATAGAGTGTTCTGTAGATTGTTATAAGTATCACAACCATCAACAATAATACTTAAACAGTCACTCTTAAGCTGTCAAAACTCCTGGAGTCGACATTTGTATCCTTCAGTACTTATTTTTGCTTTTTTAATTTGTGATTTTCCATGTTAATGTTGTGTGTCGTTCCTGTCTTTCTGGTTTTTTTAAATACTGCCTTGCCTGTTTGATTTGTTACTATCTTGTTGTCACTGTACGCTGATATGTGTCATTTGAAATAGCATTGCTATTGAAATAAATACTGATATAAATCTGATAACTGCAATAACTTTCATTTAAACTATAACGGTAAGGTGTACCAATTTTGTACCAGACAAAGGAGAATCAATCTGAACATACTTACACGATACACATGACAGTACTGTACTGCCACATAATACGGGGGTGTCGTAGATCAGATCCTTTCGGCGCATAATAAAATGCATGGCGATTATACACAGGAAACAACAGACCAGTGATATAATGGACATAATTTGGAATTCCAACCAATCCTTTTCCACTGTTGCTGAAAATGATAAAACATAATATAATAATACATTTGTATAGTGTGCCCAGGATAACGTGATGTTTATAAACATTGACCTGATTGGTCTACTGTTACAGTACTTTCAAAGTTAATTGAGAACGGGTATCAATATACTGTCTCCCGGTAGGTAAGCTATGTTTATATAGCTTTGACTGGGTATAAGCTTTATACATGAGTCAACGGTATTCACCGCTATTCTTTCGAATTGGATAGTTCCCTGATTAGTATTACTTATTGAATCGACTATACAGTATCGGTTTCTTAACAAACACGTATGGTCGATTGCATACTAAAATAACACTGATAAATCGTACACACAGGCTTTTCCACCTATACGAACGATACCACTTTTACCCAAAGGTGGCAGTATCAGTGTTTGGTCTGCAAGCGATTAAAACAAATAAAATAAAAAATATAAAAACAATTCCATCACTGAGCTAATAGTATACTATCAAGGTATAAAGCGTACTCTATGTCTATATGCCAAAGATTGTGGAACATTGCTTCTCGTTGTTTCAGCATAAAATACGGGCGCTGAAGAAAAATCGCTATACAAATCATTCAAATAAACTAAAGATATTCATTCTTACCGAAAATCTCGTTCAATTGTATCTTATAACTGCGAAACAGCAAAACAGTGTTACTTTCGTTATTTAACTTCGCTCAAGGTGATTTTATTTATGCACTGGTTACCCGCTGCGCTCATAGTATCGTCATTATTGTTAGGAACCAAGCCTATGCGATGTTCCACAATCTTTGGACATATACATATACTACGCTTTATACCTTCATAATGTACATGGAGTTAGATAGACAATCGATATATATATATACGGTCCATGTAGTGTATTAGCTCAGTGACGGATTTTTTTCATTTTTTTCCCAAACACTGGTACTGCCACCTATGCTTTTACCGCCTTTCTCGTTATCCTGGGCACACTATAGGAGGCGTTCAATACACTTATCAATAATAAACCCTACCCGTAGAAATCAAGATATGGACATATACATAAGTAACGACATGCATGATGTAAAGGAGATAATCGTCATATTGACGTTAGCAATGAAGCGTGCTAAATGTGTTTATTATGAACGAATATCACTTTGCACACATTCAATATACTTATCAGATTTGGGATGGCGATTCAAGATACACACACTTTTTATTAACGAATCTTTAAAAATATAGTATATCCTACTAGTAAAATGCAAACGTATTGTATATGAAATAAACAACTTCATGGTGCATTCACGTCGAAGTTATATCTCATTTTGTCGCCTGGGTCTCCATGTTGGCCATTGTGAGGCTTGCACGTCCTGCTGCGGAGAATTTGGGAACTCGGTCGGGTCATGTCTGCGTTTCATTCGGTCTCTTGGGATCACCGATTTTTTGTAATTTCTTTGTAAAATTTGGAAATCCTGCATTTTTGAGGTTTTAATCATTTTTTTGGGCTTATGTGTGGGCATGCTCAGAGTAGATATGTTGTGGTGTTACTGATTTCTGTGCTCGACTGGTTAAGTTAAGTGCTGCCTTCCATGTCCGATTTCCTTGTCATACCTTTTTCTGCGAAAATAGTGTATCCACCAAGTTATTGCTTTACACCGTGTACTTTACAACACATTTGATCAAGAACATATTTAGTTACGCTAAATAAATAACTATTCACCACTCAATATAAACGCCCGATATATGTCATTATGTATACAATTGCCATATAAAAAGTTTTAATATAAGAAACACATTCATCGATATACATATATATATATATAGATCTATATAATTGTTATAAAATAAGATCTATGTATAAATGTAGCAATTTACAACATACTTGTACAAATGAGAGTTAATGGTTCATGTGATATTAAACGCTTGATAGGGTACACAGTATCTGCAACGGGAACATGATATCACACTCCACAAACTTTCTAATTGCTAAATTGTAAGGGTTTGATAGATTAACAATCCGACGCTATGAGTACATTTACATAATTTCGTTAGAAAATGAATTAATCGACAAAAGATCACGGTCAACACCAGGGGCCTTATTCACCAAGTTAACGTTATAAGTATAAAATTCAGACTTAGACTTAAAATTGATAATATTCATAATCACTGGCATTTCTTAACAATAAGATTTAACCATATGACATTGTTTCAGATCATTGTGTGTTATCCACTGAACATGTATACCTATTTATATAAAAATCGGTAAATTTATAACAACATGAGAGCGAATAGAACATTTGGCAATATAAAGTCTAAGTCTGAATTTTAGACTTATAACGTTTGTGAATAAGGCCCCAGCACTTTGAACGTAAAAGGTACGAAAAGTAAATGTTGTTTTAAAACTGTATCCGTACAACAAATGCATAATGTAGTGACTGGTCCATCTGAATTATACTCATTTGTACTGATTATAGCTCAAAGAATAACACCAACTATGCTAGCTGTTTTGTCGAATATGACGCGTTGTGAAACATTAAACACTTTAGACTTACATATCGCTGGCTTTGCATGAGAATGTCGTAAGTGTTGCATACTAATGTTTGATATCTACATCCTAAGGCGCTTCTTATGAGCCTATTGTCAGGAAAATCGGAAAATTTCATGTTGACCAAACTGAAGTTGAAAAAGCTTGTTTTACCATAAGAAAAGATTGATTGTCAGACAGTTTTTTTTGTTGTTTATTTCTCTCCAAATATTGAGTTTGTAGTTACAAATGTAGTACGACATTCTTGCTAGCGATATAAGGTTTATAAAATAAAATATGATATTAAAGAACAAACTGACATACATAATATAATGACATATTTTGCAATCACAGATTTAGATAAATGTACATGTATGAACTGTATGCGTACCGCAGCCAAAATGCAGGATGACCAAATTGACGGGTATTATGTTCCCTCGTATATCATTGTACAAAAATACGGATCTGGTTGGAATACATGAGTTAAATGTTGTGGCAAGCAATGATAACGTAATTAAATGTACAACTACCAACTCTGATGATTACCAAGTTGCAGAATGTAATTATGATGTACAGTACGCTTACCTTGGTCCAATACGGCTTTAGGTAAGTCCTTCATGATATTTTGTCGAAATGATATGCTGCAATTCCTTCCATAATGGCTGCAATATTTAGACAACCAAATCCCTTCCTGCAGGAACCAATATGGGGACGACACTGACGTGTGCCTCTTTTCAAAATATATCCAAGTAGGTCCAAATATTCCAATGACTTGGAAAAAGGCTGCAAAGGCTCCCAAGAAAAACGCTCCAGAGACAAAACTTTTACCAACATACCTTCGCCGGGCCATCAAATTACCGACCATACGGAAGTCTGCCATACGAGTGGAGTATAGAGTTTGCAAGAATCCTAATATCATCACATGATTAACAAACTCTTAACAAATCGAGAACTAGACATGTTAGAAGAAAATGAAGTATATGTATGCGATTTTATGATGCAAAATTGTATTATAAGCTGCTCAATGATACGAGACGACGACAATTTGTGTTTTGTCATGTGGTTCAATGTGGTAAGTCTGGTGTGAAATTATCGAACAGTAACACATTGTAACCCTACACTTTATGTTGTCATGCTATATACCATGCATGAACACTTTTGGTAACGTACTGCAAATCTTAATGTAAAATTAACTCACTGTCAAATATTGTATCTAAACCCAAAATGGCTCAGACTTTCAGAATGCTTGTGTGTTTTAAATTTAAGAGTGCATGTAATAATAAGGATTATCATAAATGAAGAACAACATTACTATATGTAAATGTATTTGCACTTAAATCATGGATGAAAATGTGTGCCCTTCGTGAGATTGTACTTAAATTAAAAAGTCATTGATGCGATCTTGAATTAAGTAATAACCTAATGCTGCGTGCTGTTAGATGTGTACATGTAAATAATATATATCTATAAATCTCGCTTTGTCTATGATCTGAAGTACATAAAATGTAAAATTGTTGCGGATTTAAAAAAAAACACCGAGTAAAACTTGGCTTAGTACGAGGGCCATTCAAAAAATACGTAGACAACCTCGACTGTTTAACTATTTATCATCCGATTTTCATCAAAATTGGTAGAAATCAGGTTCTACCGGTTATGAATTCAGTGCGTATATTTATCATGAAAAATATATGTTATGTTCGAAAATATGGTAGTTATAGCAACGCAAAATTGAACACACGGGGCAACTCATAGATTTATCCCGTAGACAATTGGTGTTGATTTCTTCACCCCGTCATTATCTTTAACGGTTGCGAAACCTTGTTAAATTAATGTGTGTATCGTTTGAGACTATATAGTTCTGTGTTTCAAATTATGATGTCATAATTAACAGGGTTACGGAGATATTGGTTATCACACAAAGTCACTCTTAAAAGCAGAAAGAAAACGTGACGTCGCGTTAAACCACGGGGGAAAGCGTTATCCTGCAATTATGTGTTGCGCTTGGTATAAACAGTTTTTAAACACACATATTTTCTTGAATCGTGGCCGAAAATTGGAGATTTCACCTAGAGGAAGTACCGGAACATAATGTAAAACATACAGTGCCGGGATTGTATATATTTCTTGATTTATCATCTTAAACATGCCCCATGAAGTCCAAATTTCGCTTTTCTGGACGTCAAGACTTTGATATTGGCGCGATTTTGGGTACGTGAGTGTAAAACTCGAAACAACAAATGAAATAATAAATGCTATTTGGGGTTTTTTGTAAGTTTAATCCGCCATTGTAAATTGGTCATTGTACAGAATGGTTGGAGTTGTACAATAAGTATTATTGTGAGAATTTAGAAGATGTTGTGAGGTTACCGAAATATATGACGTCAACTACGACGTCTGGACTTGCCCCGTGGTACATTGCATAAAACATGATCCTCACTTAACCGTCGGTCCGATTTCTATGATTTTTTTTGATTTTGGCGACTGAAGGTGGTGCTACACCATAATAAATAATTATTGATTTATCTGAAAAAATAAGCTAGAAAATTGATTTGTCTACGTATTTTTTGAATGCCGCTCGTAGTTAAAGTGAAATTTCGAAAAAGTTTAGTAACAAGTTTACCATTCGAAATACCAAAATGTTGGTTGCAATATAACTTATTTAACACGTTGCCGGGAGAATGTAACGGTCCGAAATGAGTTTCACGGATGAAGCGTCATTTTAGCAGTAATGCTTTGCGAATGCCCTATTTTCAGACAAATGGTTCAATGCTGAACTTATATTAATTTACTATCACTGTGACCTCCTGATCACCAACCCCTAAACAACAGCCACCGTTTGTACTTATTACGGGATGTTGCTTTACAAATATGGTACTATAATGTCTATGGAATGCTTATTAATGTTTGCTCTTGTTCATGGAAAAAGGCAAACGTATTATCATAATGAAACATCACATTGCACAATCACATGGTCTGTGACGTCACATTTTGGCATTGCGCACAGTAAATTTCATTAAGTATTTATTAACGCATATTTGGGAATATCTTTTGTATGTTGCAAGTCCTTATACCAACGCATACTCTGAGTACCCCGACAATTACGAACATGTATTTGTCTGTTCTGGTTTGACCGAAGTAGTGGCCAAACTGATTCAATATCGCAAAGTCGGTCTTGATATTGTTGACAGCAGATTTAAAACCTATAAAATCAGGTGATTGTGCATCGTGAATATGTAATGTTTTGCTTCATCTTTAAAAAAACAAACTGTTAGAAATAAAAGCAAGTACATTCGTATGTGTTGTTATTTTGAAAGTATGGCACTTTAGTCTCCCTATGATAGCTCCTCACCTGCTGGATGCAATTTAAAATGACAACTATCTAAGGATTGTAAACAATACAGAACTGTAATACAGAGTTCACTCCCCTGATTTTATGGGAGAATCCCTCTAGTCAGCTTCAAATTAGTCACACATATGTCTTCCCCCCTGACAAGTCAACAAGAGTTACTTCCCTTGAACCAGGGGATGGAAGTCTAAGTGGACTAAATTTTAGTCAACAATACGTACTGCCCGTGAAACAAGGGACGGAACTCTGCGTTGACTGATTTGAAGCCAAGCAGAGTTACTTCCACTGGTCCAGGGGTGGGAACTCTGGATTGACTAATTTTAAGTCAAGAAGAGTTACTTCTCTGGGTTGACTTATCTTAAGCCAACAAGAGTAACGTCCCTTGAACCAGGGAAGAGAACTTCAGCTTGACTGATTATAAGCTAATAAGAGTAACTTCCCTTGAACCATGGGAGTGAACTCTGGGTTGACAAAATTAAAGTCAATAAGAGTTACTTCCCCTTGAACAAGGGGAGGGAACCCTGGGTTTACTTATTTCTTAGTCAACAACAGTTACTTCCCTTGAACCAGAAGAGAGAACTCTGGTTTTACCAATTTTAAGCCAACAAGACTTCTTCCCTTGAACCAGGGAAGGGAAATCTGGTTAACAATTAGTCAACAAGATTTTCTTCCCACTGAAAAACAGGGGATGGAACTGAGGGTTAATTAATGTCAGCCATCAAGGGTTACTTCTCTTGAACCAGGGTAAGGAACTGTAGGTTGACCTTTTAAGTCAACACGAGTTTCTTCCCCTGAAAGACAGGGGAGGGAACTGTGGGTAGATTAATTTTAAGCCACCAACAGTTACGCCCCTAAATTTAAGTCAACAAGAGTTAGTTCCCCTGGAAGAAAAGGGGGCTCTAGATTAATTATTTTAAGCCAACAAGAGTTTCATCCCGGGATGGGAATTATGGGTTGACGTTTATGTCAACAAGTGTTACTTCCTCTGAAAAACAGTGTAGGGAAGTCTGGGTTCACTAAATTTAAGCCAACAAGAGGTTGCTCCCCTTGAACCAGGGGACGGAAATCAGGGTTTACTAATTTTATGTCAACACAAGTTACTTAACCTTGTCTGACTAATTTTTAAACAATCAAGAGTTACTTCCCCTGAACCAAGGGAATGGTACTCTGGGTTGACTAATTTAAAGTAAAAAGAATTACATCCCTTGAACCAGGGGAGGGTACTTTGGATTGACTTATTTTAATACACACGACTTAGAGTTTTTATCGTTTCCTTGGCTTATGTGTGGGCATTGCTCGGGGTGGTTGTGTTGTGTTGTGGTGTTTCTGATTTCTGTGCTCGGCTGGTTGGGTTGAGTGCTACATTCCCTATCAGATTTTCTCATACCTTTTTTGTTAAACCAGTCCTAGCTCTTTGAGTAATTGAGCAACATTAGGTGCAGCTAGTCGGGGACCATGGAGGCGACGATTCAAGAAACTGCAAGTAATTTCGCTTTACAAACTGGTATAAGACAACTAATTGGCTCGGACCGAATGAGACAAGGCTGTATAATGTATTGTAATCAACCCATTAACTGTCAAGGTCATGGAGTTTAGTTGACATGTTGGGATAGAGAACATATGTAAGAATAGTTCGTGTTTACTTTCGTTTTGACAAACACGTTGCACACCTGAGTATAATACTACTTATGTGTGAGTGTGGGCAAATTTATCTACATGCTAATGATATAATTGCAATGGCCTGTGTAAAGCAATATCAACATGTGCAAATATACATTTTGGTACCTATTGTACGTGTATGATCAACTCAGACTAAGAAGTACTATATAACTTTATTTATCTGATTAATAATATCGCAACACAATACATAAAAGCAACATTAGTGCATTACCACTGACAAAGCCATTAGAAGAAAATGAATTTTATCTTGAATTAATGCATATATACGTAGTATATACCACAATAGTTGTTTAAACTCCAATAACAGTATACAGTAACAGTAGGCTATGTTTGAAATGTCAAAGTCATGTATTTGCAGTTAATGTTTTTCATACACAAATTCATCTTAATAATATTATTATCATTGAGTTCCAATATCAACATGCCCCCAATGTCACAATCACTTCACTATCATGATTCAAGTCTCGGTCCCCTAGCGAAGAAATTCCACGCACTATATATTTGCCTTTAGCATACAAAACCTTTCTTCATTTTATTTCAAAATCCATCAAATATAATATAGATAAGTATATTTCCATTGTCTGTTGTGAAACCGAAACAGTGGTTGATTATTCTAGTACTGACTCAATATCGTTTCATTTATACATAAAGTGAGCATTGATGATAATGTTGTATCTTACTCACTATTAATGGACTGGATATCACTGAGTTTACTACGCTTATGTATTTACGTCACCATAATTCATGACTTAATTACAATTTTAATATGTACCCTGAAGAAACCAATATAGTCGAAACGTTGAAAACAACTGGAGTTTGTTTTGTTTTCTTATACACTATGTATCTGTTACACATTGTATAAATATACAGCTTGTAAAACGATATGGAAATAGTCTTGTTCATCTAGCCAAGACAATCCACAAGTTTTGTTGTTATTACTTTAGTGGCTTTGTCTTCAACGCTCACTTTGATTTCGGTTCCCCCAAACATGAAGCTGATACCGAATTTTCTATCGCGACCTAATGACTTATCAGTTATCGGAATCTTGAGTTTACCAATCTCTGTGCAGCATTTATCGGTAATGAAATGAACATCTGAAGATGTTGAAGAAAATATTCGAAATTCTAGTTGTGACTGACCATTGTAAATTGGGTTTGATATTTTCTCTGGAAGCCTTTCCCCAAGTTTAACCGTCGTTCCTTCTTTTATATGACATCGAAATATATCACGACATCTTTCGTCGCCATTCTCGTCAATGTCCATACGACCCGGGGGATGTTGGCAGTCTGAAGACTTTTTATGAGATGTCTTCTCGCCGTATGTAAACTTGCATACTCGCTCGGAAATATCAGTCGGTGAATGACCATAAATCACTGCTCCTTTCAGAACAGCAAGACCTGCCTCACGAGGAATGATTACCTTGTTATTAGGGAACGTCGCTTGAACTCTTTCTTGCAACATTGGTGATTCTGAAAACCCACCGACCAATAGAATAGTTGAACAACCTCTCATGCTGGGTTCTTTTAGAAGCGCCTGGATATGATCAGTTATGCTACGAACGGGACCTTGGATCAGTTCTTGTGCAACGCCTGCATCCACCTGTAATTTATCTCTAACAAGCTTAACACTGTCCTTATAGACAGACTTGGCAATTTGAAGGTTTAGTGACAGTTCCGTCAAATCTTCTACAAGGGTGGCTAATGTCGCAGGCACGCGAATTGGTATTTTCTTAGTCGTTTGACCTGGCTTGATTCCACGTTTCACAATCTCAAAGTCGCGAAACAAGTCTATATAATCTTCCATATACTGTTGTTTCAGTTGTCCAGTCACATCACATCCTATAAGTTGTATTGGACGGATTAGTTAGGATGCATTTTTACTATAACAAACTCTATTCCTGTTAAAACGGTCAACTTATTCATTTTCAAGTTGGCAGGGTTTGTGCAATACGAAAAATAATGTACGTACATGTATTAAGCTTAAGTTCCTGATTTATTATATATGTAATGGTATTGTTTCCTATTATGTAATAACATGTAAAGGACATGAATAAATGTGTAGTATTTGTGTTTTTAAAAACTATTATATGGTTTTACTTAATTTTATCTAGTGCTCATGTGTACGAATGTTATTCATTTTGATTTCATTTTAAATTACTCTTAAATTATCAAATCATCACCTAATTAATCAGTTTTAATATTTTGCGGCAAAAGCTGTTCACATCAATCAAGTTATCAAAATATACAAATTAACAAACATACTAGATCTATGACACATAATTTCTTGTGTAAATACTATAGCACACTATTGATATTCAGTAAATAGGACCTCCTAATTTCTTTGTTTTATGATTCTAGATAAACACTGATAATGACATCCTATTGATATCATACCGTACCCTCTATAATTTCCTGGTCCAGAAATAAGCAAGAGTGAGTTAAGGCATGTAACATAACATAATTACCAGCTATGTCATTGAGGAATTTTTCATAAGCCTCGTCGACTTTAGTACCTCCCCATGCACCACCCGTGGCTTTGTGTAGCTCTTTTAAAGTACCATCGAACTTCACTTCATGTACAGTTACATCAACAGTTCCACCTATTTTAAAAATAATAACACAGTGAAGTGAGGCAATGAGCTAATTGTTAAGCACATATGCATCTATGCTATCTAGAAAATCTATTATTTTGATGTCCGTTTGGAAGTGTATGTTTCATGGTCATCACAAAGTTTTTGTTTTCATAGATAGTGACGCTATGATCATACCCGTAGTTATGACTAGTTGGTTCAGGCGTTTAAATTAGGTACATCGGTCATAGCCTTATACTTTAAGAGCTGAATACTAGTACCACATAAGCTTATCTGGGATTGGTTGATTATAAAATTGACTTGACGCAATCAATCTAAATATGTTTAACAGTCACCGTTGTCAACCAAGTTGATCCACCTGCCGCCTATTGTTTACGAACATAAATAATGGTAGTATGCAGAATAAATAAACTGAAACTGAAACCAAGTAATAACATGCCAATTACATAAACACCGGGTACACCAACTTTTTAAAGCGAGCATAAATAATGTTAGACATTAAAACACGTAATCAATAACTGTACGGGCTACACCAAGTCTATCTCACTACCATTAATGTATACTTACCGCCGGCATCGACTACCATATACTTCGATCCAGTTTTAAGTTTCCCTAGTGATTCAGAGGTCATATCTATTGGCAAATGACGACAATACAGACTTGCAGCTTCCGGTTCTAGAGCAATGGTAAGCTTGTCAGAATTGATTCCAGCCTGTTTATAAAGCAGATATTATACTTTAAAACAGTGACTTCGTTTGGTGTAATATAACCTGACTAGGACAGCGACGATGTTCTAAATTGATCTTATCACTTACATATAAACTAAAATGTTGAACCAAATCAAATAATAATTATTCGAGTATGTATTAACGATCAGCGACAACAAGTACAAAAAGTACATTTCTGGTCAGCATTGTTTTACCAAGGCATATGATAAATAGACACGTCTTTAAAATGATTGCATTGTTATTTGATAAAAACAAGATAGAAGCACCCTCTTTCGACTTGTTGTGCTATAACGCAAATGCAACATTGTCACATGGCATCTACCTCGATTCCATTGAATTAATGTAGCTCCATTTTGCTATATAATTGTAATATTAATACCAGTTCTGCAGCTTCCCTCATGAATTGTTTTGCGGGATCATTCCATATGGCAGGTACAGTCAGGACCCAACGAATATCATCATTGGTAAAATCAAAACCAGCAACTTGTTTCTCCGACATTTGTACAAGGTCATCTTTGAGATACTTTATTGACAGTGCAAACACTGTTTTTGCAAGTAATTTTTTGCCCGATGAATCCTCAATGCGTATGTTACGTTCAATTCCCTGTAATAAAGTGTGCAAGGTTTATGTAATGCACCCTTCAATTGCATCCACGGCCCCCATCATCGGAGATTTGCGAAGGATAGCCGAGGAAACAGCCGTGTTTTACCTTCCAGCTTTCCCTGAAATGCCGGGGAATTGTTGGGTTTTTATATCCTAACCAATACCTTAGTGACACTATTTAGTATTGTGTTGTTAAGGGCCGAGGAAATACCAGAGATTTTACCACCAGCTGTCTCTCGCAGGGTCGTGGAAAGGCGGGGTTTTGATTACCCAAACGTAAAACATTCTGGCCGATCCCCGGGTGACGGGGCCGAGGATGCAACTGACTGGTGTATAACATTATCAGAACATATGCCTTCAGTCAATATAGATTGTATAGTTGCAGTTTAAATTAGCTAAACAGAAACTAACAATGTTTAAATGAAAGTTGTTTCATAGTGACAGTCAGCTCGAAAAGCTCTGAATGTAGAGACGGACCAATATAAATAGGGTATAATGCTAAAGAGAGTGGGGCTACATGAAATAATTATTACGACTTACAATTCGTCCATACAGTTTCATCTTGAAACGTTGGAAGAAATAATACTTTTTGTGGCACTTTTCGTATGCATAATCTGCATATTTGCTTTCAGCATCATAGCCGAATGCTTCAAGAGTTTTACCATCGCCGTTGATCAAAACACACGTAGGACCTGCAATAGTTGAACGGACAGTCTAAGAAACTATAATACTAATAATAATAATGATAATAATAATAATAATAAAAATGACTTTATTTTACGAGGTTAACACATTTGCATATAAACACGATCTTCCATGCGGACCTCAGTCACCTCAACACAGATAATATACGCTTAACAAATCTTTAAAGTGTGCATGCATATATTAACGATAGCTCAGTCAATACCAGATGGATCGTGCTGAAATATTCAACATATGTAGCTTGGCTATTTGGAATTACAATTAAATTGATTTAAGTACTATCTGATAAAAACAATTACAATCAGAATAAGCAAATGATGACATCATCAAAATATAATGTGACTATTTTTGCCAGCGAATTCGTTTGTCGTTTGTCTGCGTTTTGATGCAGCTATTTGATCGCTTTACTTTTAAATTTTATTTTCAAGCAAATATGCTTATCATTTTTCTTAAAACAAAGTCAACCATGATTCGATTAAAGTACACTTGAGGATAAGAAATACCCACTTATATCCGAAACAGAATTAATAAATAAAAAAGTTATATGGTTATAAGATTTGTTAAGTGTAATACATGAAAGTTTTAAACATATACAAATGAAATAAAGTGAATAAAACATACTTATTAACTTTGATGAGTAATGAAAAATACTGTGTTAATTCATGACTGAATTACTTAAAAACATACAATGGTACAACGACATAATTATATAGAAGTTACAAAGTAGTAAATAAAATATTTACACGAGAACATTACAGTGATCTATTGATCGTCCCATACTGGAGACTCCCATTTTATGTACATACTTCAAAATTGTTCTAGTGAGTTCGTAGTTCTTATATCAAAAAGTAGTTCTTCCAAAAGTATTAACACAGTATAGTTTAAAGGCTTTCGAAAACTTTCCTTTTTTGGCTTCGGTTTATAAAGTATTGTTTTATTAGAAGACCTCAGGCCTGATTCATTAACATAATTAAATTTATGTTTGCATATCCTGGGCTCTGCAGGTCATTTATGGCAACATGAAAACAAACAACCATGTTGGATGGAAGTGTCCAGCCCCATATGGATGCTTGACGTTTATTTTGTATACATAAACTGAATCCATAAATGGATAAAACAAACAAGATGACATAAAGTTGGACAACAAAAAGTCCAATAAACAAGTTATAGTGAGCAAAAAACAATACAATTACAAACTATAATTAAAGTATAAAGTAAACAATGTAAGTTATAAACAATGAATACAACCCAAAAGGTAGGTGGAGGGGATGGAGGCCGTTATAAAAATTGAAACGCAGAATTTTTCGGAAACGATAAAATGGCTGCTAAAAATAGTCTGACCTAAACTATCCCAAAGATACAAAAGTAACAGAAACATAAATAGAAACCCAATCCAACTTAATTACCCAAAACACACAGTGGACCCAACCATACCTAGTGGGTAACAAAACATATATACAAATACAAATATCTTTATAATGTTTCACTATATAAAGTATAGTTTTATGTTTGCATATCCTGGGCTCTGCAGTTCATTTATGGCAACATGAAAACAAACAACCATGTTGAATGGAAGTGTCCAGCCCCAAATGGATGCTGGTCGTTTATTTTGTATACATAAACTGAATCCATAAATGGATAAAACAAACAAGATGACATAAAGTTGGACAACAAAAAGTCCACCACTAAATTTATTTGATACATAGTTTTGACATTTTGGGTTGTTAATATCCAGAGATTTGTAAATTAGCATAACTTTTTTGTTTTAAACACGTTGTCGAAATGTCATCCATTTAAGTTGCTTAAAATGGTCATTGGGTGGTTTATCGAACATTATTCTGACTGCTCGTCTTTTGAAATTTTACTAGGCCATATTGTAATTTGCTGCGACAGTTTCCCATATTGTGTAACAGTAGTCCAAGTGAGGTAAAAATATGCATTATAAAACAGTTTGCGAGCATTCAAGTCAAGGAACGGGTTTAATTTAACTAGAAGATAAAGAAGGGAGTTGCACGTTTTAAAAGTTTTTTTTCAACTTGACGTTTCCACGTTAGGTTTTGATCAACTTGTACTCCAAGGAGATAATCATAGTTTGACAAGTTCAAGAAATTGATAACACATTTTAGTGTCATAGTATTACTATTGTTTTCAATTTCTTTAGAAATTGTTGATGCAGAAATAATCATAGCTTTTGTCTTATTTGCATTTGGAACCATAGTATCATTATTACACCTGTTTTCTTTCTATATGATCTAGGTCATTTTGTCAGTTTTATTCAATATCATCTATCGTTGTACATGAAGCTGATAAAGTTGTTTCATTTTAAATTGTGAGTTATAAGCGTTCAAAGGTAGATCATTTATACAAAGAATTAACAGTATTTGGCCAGAACCTTGGGGAACACCAGCTGCAAGCTCTTGTGCTTCAGACAAATTTCCAGAGATATTGTCTTGTTGAAATATATTAGTAAGATAAGAGTTCAGCCACTCTAGCGGTTTATTATGGAACGTGTAATAGTTTAATTCCCAATAGGTAATGTATGATTGATGAGAATAAACGCTTTGGTAAGACCATACAAATCGTTCCAACAAGTGCATCGTCATTATTGCAGTTATCCAATCATCAACTTATCTGTTAGTGCGGTTTCATGTAGTAAATTATTTTCTTCAAGATAATACTTTAAATTGATAGATATATGTCCTTCTAATATATTAGATGGAACTGGCGAAATAGATAATTGTCAATAGTTATTCTTGTCTGTCTCCTCACCTTTTTTATGAATAGGTGTTTCTTTTGCTCTGTTGAACGTTTCTGGGAAGTTTCCTGTAGAAATACTACGGTTACATATTTTTGTGAGAGGTTTAGATATTTTATCTATATAATTATTTTGAGGTTAATACGCCGATAATGACGTAAGTGAAATTGTGATAACACACGCGAGTACAAAGTGAAATTTACTGATAATAGTAGGGGCTGATTTGATGTCAAATGGTTGTTCAATCAATCCGTATCACAGCTTATGGTGTTTTAAACTGTGATACGCTATGTCAACATGGTAAAAATAGTAAATATGAACACACACAAAATTGGTGCAATCTTTATTTCTTGAAATAATGTTCTATATATGATAGAGCTACAACCTTTTAATGATACGATATTTCCTCCAGTCCATTGTTTTGCTGATACCTTCGTTGGATCATTTTCGAAGTCGTGTCTAAATGAGAAAGCCCATCCCGAATAGGTTGTGCCAAAATCAATGGCAGCCACTAGCAACGGCATGTTGATAAATATTCAAATCTGAAAATAAAGCAACGTTTATGTCATGATACATTGGTTAAACTGTTTTACACGTTTAATTGAGATAAAAACTGCAGACTTTAGTCTAGTTCTGTTCATACACACTATGAATAGCAAATGTATTTATAATTAATAACAATGTGGTGTCATATTTTATATAGAACATTGACATCTACAATCATTGAGAAATACTTTGATCGCCTCGATAACCTTGTCACGCGAGAATACAAAAATGAATATAGTGGATAATTAACGAACGAGTGTATGCAACGAGTTGAATAGAATTCTATGAAATAGTATGGTCGTAAATATAATATAATACATCAATGACACAAATTATGTTCTTTTGATGATAGACCAAACTAGCGCATTGATCCTTACTAGTAGAGCTCCTCTGAAATCATCTTTGTTTTGGACGTTTAAATTTTAAATCAATGTCACCGTTTCTATTTACAGAACTTTGTTAATTGTGTATATATGCCGTCGTTAACCATTTTGAGACTTTGTCGTCCAACATAAGGTTGCTTGTCTTGTTCAAAAGGGCATGAATTAAATACGTGCACCAGGCTGTCATTTCGGTCTCTACTCTCTAACTGCTACTAGACTCTTTCTTCCATTCGTTATTTGTCCTGTGAAGTGAGGTCCCTTATTTCGTATTTCAACTCATGGTACAAAATGTATTAGATGTCAAAAGAACATCAAAAATAATGTTCAAACAAATAATCAAACACAAAATTTGCCAGAATCCCATTTCTCGTCATCAGAGGTTGGGCGCGCGATTCGAGATCGAGAGGTCCTCGGGTTCAACCTGTGTCTGGTCCACTAGTTTATTTCTCTAAGCAAGAATAACACACATGCTCCACTCCACCAAGGTGTACATTGGTGAACGCTGGGCAAGTTACAACAGTAAAGGGAGACGGAATAACATAACACACCGGTATGCCTAGCTATATGTAGTTCTAAAATATATGGCGAAACGGTTACCCAAGCGACCAAATGAGGCATTACTGCAATAATTCTAGCTATGTGTAGTTCTAAAAGGCTAAAAAGTATATACACCATCATTTAAACAGTAACGGAAAACCTAGCAACCACGAGTAAACTATCGAAGCAAACAAAACTTTAAATGATTCTGAAGTCCCCCTTGGTATAGAGAAAATCAGCCTCACCAACTTCTTAGATAACCTTACACGAGCATTGAAGGGTTGCGAATAGCACGGATTTATGGACTAGAGGACAGATAATTTTGGAGCAAGAACATAAACCAACACCAGCATTGCTTAAATATAGTGTTCCCAGAAATTATTGAAAATTGTTTAAGGTGTTTTAAAAATGGTGTAACTAATTTATTTGAAAAACAAACAACTGCTACTTTATATAAGTTAGATATGCAATGACCATTGTATGTCTTACCAATGTGTTAATTCGAACAATGCAATGGTTGTCATGGCAAAAAGGCCTTTTGACCCACAAGTTGTAAAATTTGTAAGTTTTGCATACAATGCCTAATTTAGACCCTTTATTTAACTTGAAAGTATTTCGAGATAATTCATAGCTAGAACCAATTTATCGATATAAATTGCAAACTCAACGAAAATGTGTGTGTTATGAACTAACTAGAGGTGTTAATCGTACCTGGGTGCAGTGAATTGTATTTACCAAATATTGGGGCTGCGTTTGGAAATTTACCCAGGAAAATTATAAAATGCTTTGTTGGGCATTGTTTTGTAGTTCAGTTTATTCGCCAAATATTTATTTAAAATCAACGAATGATTAAATTATAAGAAACTTCATACTTTGACCCTAGCGTGGCAATATTCTAGATCTGACCCCAAAATATGTATATTTTTGGTATATTTGACTACCGATATGTCGTTTCAATGCATATATTACGATTTTGCCAATTGTTAAGGGTTTTTGGACTGAGAAAAAAGTGATTAGACCTTACCAATACCATGTTCAGTAATTTAATTATTGAAGTACGAAGTATTTTGGATTTAATATCCCTTGACTATGTACAAATAATAATGCCTTTTACAACCCTACCCCCTTTTCTTTTCTTTTAGGCAATGTTTTCGACGACCCAAGTGGGGAACTTCATTGCCTTTCACGCAAAAATATCGCAACCATAACTTACTTATTCTATATATGACAAATAGGCTAAGGTCTAATTAATTAAATAATGTACGAACTAAACATATTTGTCCCAATCAGATTTGTACAATACTGCTAAATTTGATTCTCAACAATCTCCGGGAACACTGTTGCACACATTTAGTAACATAACTACGAACTGGTGACAGAAGCAATATCCGCCAGAAAGAAAACGAAGTACATATGGCAACAAAAATGCACCGTCAATACCCAGAGTAGTAAAAAAGGACGCGGACACAAACCCTATTCAACAGAAACAACTGTTACATGTTCAGGACAAAACTTTATGACAAAAAGGGAATAAAACGTTTATAAAAACTACCTGGGGCAGGAACCAAGTGGCAGTAATAGAACAAGGGACAACATACATCTGAATGGCAACTGACTACAGATATAGTAGTCAAAAATGTACTTTTGAAAGATATGAGACAGCTTTTTGATGGGCAGCGAAATTGTATAAGAACATGTACAATAAGAACGTAGTAACAAAAAGGCACTTACGTCGTAGCCTAATATGTCAGTAGTTTTATATTTTTACTATAATGTTGACAAAACATACATAATGGAAGGGTGCCAACTGGGCTTCCGCCTTGTCACGGTCAGCGACAAATGTCACTGGGGCTTTAACTTCTTTTAAGTTGCACACGACCTCAAACTAACCTCATGTACAGACTAGGAGAACAGGACCGTGTAAATAAAGTTCCCCGCCATGTTATGCCCCGTAACCGAAAGGCCATAGTGACAGGGTAATAAAATAATGCAAAACATGAAACATTATGTTAACAACACCCGTTATGTAGCACATAAAGTACTCAATGGCATATTCAAAGTCAGTGCAACAAGAGAGCAAACTTTGAAGGACACGGCAGGATAATGTAACAGACAACCATCAACACATACCGTCCGAAAAGGCCTAATGTAAGGTTAGGCGTATTCATAAAGTTTGAATATTGTACGGTTATCGCACAATAAATAGGGAGCATAATAGCGAACTGTACATCAATCCATCACTAAGCATGCAGTTATTTGCAAAATTAAAACAAAGTGATGTGATACCCATAACGCGGCGTTGCTAAGATGCGTGTTGTTCTTGTTGCTATCGCCGAGGCTAAAATAAGATATTGTATTTCTCATCAAAGACACCGTGTTTAAGAATAGCGCTTCGGATAATAATGCGAAATAATGCAAAAGCATTTACGAACAATTGTTAACGTCGATAATTCACATTATCGTCTACCCTTTAAAGAATTTACCTTTCCAGTGTAAAATTCGTTGAAATTCAGTGCAATATAACTTCCTGGTTGTATATGCGCAGTAACTTTAGACCCCTGCACTTAATCCCATGCGTTTTAATCAATTCAATTATAAATATAATACACGTATTCAATTATTTATAGAATACACCTCGTTGCAGTAACGAAAATAAGTCCTATGAATGAACATATATGGCCGATTGCCAAAAAGTAAATAGTTATCTGACTTTATACGTCATGTAATTGTTAATCATATTTGTTATTTAACCCCCATACATTTGATTTGTTAGATTTCTTACAAATAGGGTTATCGTGATGGAAAAATATATGAACTACATTGCAGTCTTTTACAAAACCAGCTAGTCTAACACATGTACGAGGGTCATTCAATGTTTTCGTAGATTGTTATATTTGTGTTTAAATAATAATGTCATATATTATAATAAACAATAATGTATTACATGTATTGATAAAAAATTTATCTTTCCTAGTATTTGGAGATGCTTCACATCTAACGATATGATAGTAGTGAAGATATAGCTCATAACAACGTCCACATCAGCGGTTATTGATGGACTGCACCGGGTCCGCGTTACTATGGTTTCAGAAGGGACTATTACGGACGGACATGACAGAATTATGCGATAAATTGAATATCGCTTTTTAGCAAATGAATTCCGATTTAATATAATGTATTACTATTAGTATAAGTTTTAAAACTGTATCAATGAGGGCTCCAGTCCTAGTACTTTTTGAACGTCCCTCGTATTCATACATCCTTCCCAGTGACATGCAACATTCTTAATAGGCAGTGGTTATAAATTCTACTGTTTCAAGTCTTAATTGTCCTGCCAAAAGACAAAAACTGGTCAAATTCAATGATTTACTGACATTTAACGAGTGATTATAATACGGCGACTAATAAACATGAACACAACAGTGTGAATACGAGTATTTTAACCATGGCATAACTTGACCGACATGATGTTATACAGCCCTTCACAAATGTTACATGCATTTTAGGTCTTAGATAATTGGTAGCTGATTGCTTGGTGGCAAAAGCTGGTTACTTTGACCATTTCTGCGACGTAACGTCAAATTTACCCGGGTAGCCATTACTGACATTACTTTGACAGCAGTGATATTTAGTACGACACATCATGATGCGTTTAATTCATGGTACAATATGTATCATGAATTATGTATTCAATGCAAAGTTTGAAATAATTAGAGGATACGGTAAACATTATAGAGCACTTTTCCTGGAACTTATGAAACGCCCCTCGTACATACTGTACACAAGGTCGTATGGGCTTTCTAACGGAATCTATATTCTTAAGAAAGCAATAATACGAGTAAATTTAAAAAGAATATTTTGTCGGAATACCCGTCGACATCATAATTTGGACTTATTTGACGTCGTTGGACATTTTGAAGATCTTTTTTTATTTATCATTCATTGCACTTGAAAATCGCTATGTTTGTTCTACGAAAAAAGGTATTGTTTTCCTTATTTGTCATTGAAATAACTTTGGATCGACCAAATGTAAAAACATTTAAATATTGAATTAGTTTAAAATTTTGTGCATATTTTTACATTTTGTAGACGCAACCTCATCTTCAAAAAACATTCATATTTTGTGATGTCAAAACATGTTTTGAAATGAGACGTACACACACACACAATACAGTTATTCAGTACCTTACAACGACAGAAAATTTAACATTACGTCACGAAAATACAAAGCCTTTTGTCGAACAAAAAAAATGACATGGCAACATGTGTCAAGCATGCTCTAACCGATGAGGGTGTTTCCCTGTGAATCCGTTCTGTAGTTGTTACTTTATTTTAACGTTTACCTAATTAATCCTGTGTTGTGTAACAAGTCTCGCTTCGTTTTTCGCAAAATAATCATACACAATTAGGCATGTTTCATTTTACGTTTATTGTTTCCATTTATATTTATACTGTATTAAATGAACAATTTATTTCTGCGTTTAATGATATAACTTATAGTTTGTTAGGCCGAGTAAAGCAATAATTATCGTTGGAAATTGTTTGCTGTAGGTGCCGTTTTCGCATGTGCCTCACCTTTTGACGTTACGTCTCCAATCATACCAAATAATGTTAATAATTGAAGCACATCTACTAGTTCACCTAAAACGTACACTCGTCAAGCAATAACAAAGTCAACTACATTATTGACCCACCAAATGTTTTTGGCACAGGTATAAAACTCAAGGTTATTATGCAAACAGTATGTGCTGTTTATTTGCTGAAGGTTAATGTAAATACAAAGTTACAACGCAATACGAGTTTAAATAAACCTTTCAACTGATCGGATTTCGTTGAAAAACTTATTAAATAACTTCCTGATTGTAAATGCGCAGTTTTGTTGAAATCATCCGATTATAATATAAAACGATATGTAAAGTTAACCACAGGGCCTGTATTTCATCATAAATCGTAGCTTAGTTTACATACTTTACATATCTAAATAGGGAAGGGCGCGTGACGCTGTTTTCAAACACAGTGTACGTATTACTTCTAATGCATGTGAATACGACGTTCAAGACAGGTAACTCTATGGCAAATGCGTATTATGCCGGGATCATCACCCATTCATGTCAGGGCGTCAATACAATATTTACTCTACAAGTATTATATAAGATGAGACAGTAGTTTAAAACAAATCAGGTTGATAATCCAGGGATAATTATCATAGAACGGAGAAGACCTGAAGTGCAACAATTCAGCTGATAATCCAACGCATCTGAGATAAAATGTACATAAATAGTGTCTAAAACTTTGAAGCGCATGTAACTGTATCGTTAATAAAGAGTAAAACGTAAAAAAGATTTTGTAAAAATTAATATTTTTCTAAAGAGGTATATTTGTTCTAAAGTAGCCAAAATTACAGGGTATCTAAACAATTACATTTTAGTAGCTTTCGATATCTTCATAAACGAATTACAAACCACTTTAATGCAAAATTCCACAAAAATGGATGGATTTTTGTTACATGAAGTGTAGATTCTGAGTCGAAACCGATCACTGTTGTGCATTCTACACAAACTTACATAGTCGTTACTGTACGTTTTTACTCAGACGAAAGTGAAAGACAAAGATTAAACGATGAAATACAAAGTATAAAATTAATTTTAAGCATGCATTCATAGCATCCTGTTTTTATTAATTTAAAGTCGTTTGTCACTGACCTATTTCGGACAAACTTGTCAATTGCCTGTTTATGCGCGAGAAAACGTTTTTTCTATTTCAAAGCATGAAATTATTTAGTAGGCAAAATGTGCAAAAGTGTCATTAATTAGTACCGTGAGGCGAAAAAATACAACCCCTAAAGCCCTAAAATTAAGAAGTATAAACTACCCCAGTAACCGACTAGCCAATTGCTCTATAAATGGATCTTGACAGAAAAATATGAAATTTACAAATAAAAACTTTGTTTTTTAACATTGATACAGTTAGCTGTGTTTGTGGCGTCATTAATTTTAATACTAAGTAAAATTTAATTTTGTGAGGTTCTATAAACTCAACACATATGCACTCTAAGTCGTGATTTATTCTCCAGTATATCACACAATAAACTGCAAATTAATCTAATACCTACGATACCTCGAATGTTGAAAATTCTATGAAGAGCGGCAACACAAGTACTTCTATATATTAATCAAATATGTCCACACAATGATAATTTCAGTATTTGCTATTCTAAATAGCATAATATTTGCGTTTCATTTCAGCAACTAGAGCCATCGGGGACCATGCTGGCAATCGGTCTACAAAATCGACACATCAGCGGCAATGTATTAACTCATTATGGCTCAATTACGGGTATGTTTTATCTCATTTTTCAAAATAAACAATAAAATGACAAATCATTATGAGGTAATATTTATATGTAATACTTCATCTGAAAAAGAAAGCAATTTTCCGAAGGACGATTATGAAGGACCGCCATATTAAAATTTGCTATATGTACAGCCGACAATGGTCCAATAGAACCATCTACTGATGTTATTTGTTTAATGGGCACCTTGTCTTAGTAACGTCGCCATACTTTTTGACTATACGCTTAAACAAGCAAATGACTTAGCAAAGCAAATTATTATTAATATGAAAATACCATAAATTATGTATTAAAAAATTATTCAAATACATAATGTGTTTTAATAAATCTTACCTGTTATCAATCTTTGATTTCTTGTCGATGTGTCGATTACACTAAACACCGGTAGCGCAAAATTGCAAGCGCGTAGTTACATGCTTGTAAGATATCACAAAACATTCTGTAGGCCATCCAATCAGATCACTGCATATATACAACGAGTAGAACTATCAACAGATCGTTTTAAGTTTTTAGAAAATGACCAAATTTACAAGCGGGGAATACCACCGGTTTAACTTCCTGGTCTTTACGAATTATAAATCAAAGCGCTGATAGCGCCACGAAAACAGGGTTTTAAGGCTTCCAATATGTAGGATAAAAATAATATACAATTTAATAGAGCATACCCTTAATATTTGGTACACAAAGTATTCCAACCATAACGGAGAACTTTTCTATAACAAAGTATAGCTAACGGATTTTACACCTACATAATAATTATTCACATACTGGTAAAATGCAAGCAAGCAAGCGAGCAAGCATGCAAGCAAGCAAGCAAGCAAGCAAGCAAGCAAGCAAGCAAGCAAGCAAGCAAGCAAGCAAGCAAGCAAGCAAGCAAGCAAGCAAGCAAGCAAGCAAGCAAGCAAGCAAGCAAGCAAGCAAGCAAGCAAGCAAGCAAGCAAGCAAGCAAGCAAGCAAGCAAGCAAGCAAGCAAGCAAGCAAGCAAGCAAGCAAGCAAGCAAGCAAGCAAGCAAGCAAGCAAGCAAGCAAGCAAGCAAGCAAGCAAGCAAGCAAGCAAGCAAGCAAGCAAGCAAGCAAGCAAGCAAGCAAGCAAGCAAGCAAGCAAGCAAGCAAGCAAGCAAGCAAGCAAGCAAGCAAGCAAGCAAGCAAGCAAGCAAGCAAGCAAGCAAGCAAGCAAGCAAGCAAGCAAGCAAGCAAGCAAGCAAGCAAGCAAGCAAGCAAGCAAGCAAGCAAGCAAGCAAGCAAGCAAGCAAGCAAGCAAGCAAGCAAGCAAGCAAGCAAGCAAGCAAGCAAGCAAGCAAGCAAGCAAGCAAGCAAGCAAGCAAGCAAGCAAGCAAGCAAGCAAGCAAGCAAGCAAGCAAGCAAGCAAGCAAGCAAGGTATTTATGTAGTGACATGTGCAATATTACAAATATATACAAGATATTATGTCACAATATTACAGCACCCGGCCAAATGGGCCTAAAAGTCACTGACAATTAAACATAATTACATATTTATCCAAGTAATGTTATGCATGCAACATGTATTAGCATTTTACAAATTTGATATACATAAACATGAACATGTAAATATACAAAATACAGGAACCAAGTTCTTGGATTTAATAATTCATGCATTTTTACTAATAATATTAAATCAATGGTAATTATTATTATTTGTATCGGTCACAAACCACTAAATAAATTTGTTCTTTAACTCAATGTAAAGTTACAATAGTCAGTCCCAGGTTGATACATGTTAAAGTCTATGGACAGGTGGCAGACATATATCAATGAAAAGAAGCGGCTACCAGCTTTAAGAAAATACAAAAAAACAACAGGGGGTCACGAATCATATAAGAAAAATTTTGTCCGTCCAACGCGGTGAACATATTTTCACAGTGGCGCGGACCGACCAAATCCGGGTTTTGCCCTACCCTACTTTTGCTTTGGCATTTTGGCCAAACTCTCAAAATATGTATGTTTCAATACATCGCATACCAAGCCTGGTAACCCAATTAGATTATAACAGTTCCACCTTGTCAAAGAATACTACCGTTTAAACACAATCACAAGATTAATTAGGGACTATTTGAGTGCATCCTATTTTGCTTCGCGGAGGCATTTAGTGGTTTGTAACCTATGCATACATGTACAATCATGGAATGTGAAGACAAATTATTCATTAAAATGATAACAAATGTAAATGTACAGAATGTCATTCAATTAACAAGTGTGAACTACACCAAACGACACATTTTCATGCTTGATTGGATTACATTAACAATTAGGTGTCATTACATCGCTTTAGAAACCACCGGTCATGATCTGCCGTTTTTGCTGCTCAAATTCACAATTTGTAGCTAGAAAATCATAATTTATACCTATTTTCACAAAATCTTGCCTTTGTTTTCCCAAATATTGGGGCGGCCGCCCCAGTTGCGACGTCGCTGTGTGAGTGTTATTAAATTCTCATGATTGTTGTTGTTGCTTCCTTTGAATTTAGTGGCCCTGTAGGTTAAATAAACTGGCCGCCTGATAAACATTTGCCGATTTCAAACATTGTTTTGGTGAAAACGAACTTAATAGTAATAATTTCTTGTAAAAAGGATACATATTTAATACTTAACTGTTTGCATTTTTTTTCTTGTATAACAATATGCGGCGGTACAATTATTAGCTGTGTTATAAATAGAACATGAAACTAGTGAAAAGGCACAGTGTAGTAATTTTTACAATTATAAGCATATTTTTTAAATAACTGCAAAATTATTATTCATCGTAATACAGGCATAGTTATTTTTGGTTTTATTTTGAGTTCCCATATACAGAGAAAACAAGTACATGTATACACTCAACCGCTTTAAAAACGCACCACTATTGAAAATAATCAAAATTTGTCAAAAATCATTTTTTGTTAAAATTAATAGTTTACAGTGTTTGTTCAGTTAATAAGCTTAACCTAATTAAAGAAAACGATTTTGTTTTCATTCGGAATACCCCACCCAAAAAACTTTTTTTGATTTTGCATGTTTTGCACGTGCAGCTCTTTCGCGTCGACCTATGTAGTCAATATTGACTTTTAACTGTACGTTGTTGGTTTACACATTGAAAAAACAACATAAACAATATTTGCTAATGGTATTTTTATGTTGCGAATATCTCGAATATTTGTTCTCGATGATTGTGCCTTCGCTTCCAACTAAAAACAGCCTCGTTGTCTTAGCATGGCGGTTCAGCTGCCACCATACAATGATTGTGGGCTTAGAACATCGATTCCTAGCGAATGGCACAGTCACAAACCGACCTGGATGAAACCAGCTAAAGGTATTGAGCCCGAGCTAGGAGGAAACATGACACCGGTTGTGTCACTTTAATTGGTTCCGCGTGGCTGCACACAGTGTCAAAATAATGCTGGGTGTCAATAAACAAGCCAAAAGTACATAAGTGCACTTTCATAATTATTTCTTTCAAAAGTATCAATAAAAAGGAAAATTATTTTAGTACATTTTTTAAATGAGTTTTCTCCCGTTTAGAGCCTAAAGTCCCAACTTTATGTCTTCAAGCTCCTTCATAGTGTTGATTTGAGGTACCATAGAAGCACCACGGGATATGTCCTGACAGTCTGGTGCTCATAACCAAGACTTCAAGTTTAAATGAGGCTTGAATCCATCTTAGATTTACATAATGCGCATATCTGAATCGCACTCGGTCGTATAGTATTAGCCAGACAGCCATACCGATATAACATTTGTAATTCAAGTTAAGTATTGCTTGAATGGTGGGAACCATCACGTCTAACATAATTCTATCCTATTACGTAATTAATCTTATGCTTTAGGAGGTGATACCACGTTCATGCATCAACGTAGCGGGCTCTTATACTTGCTTTTGAAATTGTGACTTTCACTTTCACGGGTCTCAGTGTCATCTATATTATAATTCATTTCAAACTCGTAATAATGGCATGAAAATCACACATCTCGTTGAATATAGACTGAAGATTATTAATCCGAAAATAAATAACCATAAATTAACTTTTTCGTCTCTTAAACCGATATTTCATATGTGGTGCGTTTTTAAAGCGGTTGAGTGTACATTATATGCTTTGGTGAATGTTCGAAGTGTTTGAATTTGTTGACACAAATATGTGCGCACTGCGCCAAATGCCAGCGATAAGAACTTTGTTCATGTGGTAAAGGCCAATTCTAATTACATAAACACAACCTGGCAACTCTTCAAAGATGACTGTCAGCACATCATCAATGATGAGGTCCCATCTCGTACTTTCTCCACACGGTTCAACCAACCTTGGATAAATAGGCGCCTGCGAAGACCTGCAAGAAAAAAGAAGCGCTGGTTCAAATGTGCCAAAAGGTCTAACAACCCTGCCACCTGGGTTAAGTAAAAAGATATTAAAAGTAATACCCAGTGCCTCTATCGTTCAACTCACGACCAACACCTCTCTGATATGCTGTCGGACAACAATAACACCCCAAACTATAAAGACCAGGTAAAAGAACACCTACTGTATCTTCTGTCTTCAAAAATGGCTGCAGATCCTCGCCTTCCAACTTATAGACCTATATCGTTGACTTCGGTCTCCTGCAAAGTCCTTGAGCACATCATTTCACACACTCTTGTGTCTCCTTTCGACATTCACCACATTCTCAAAGACAGGCAGCACGGCTTCCACAAACGACGTTCCTGCGACACCGAATATATCAACACAGTGTGATAGAGTGCCACACAATATACATGTATAGAAATATGCCAATGTTACACGTCATACAGGTAAAGAATAGAAACAGATTATATTGTGCAAATATCAAGTCATGGACTATAAGGTTATATGCTCCAGAGTGTTTGCTAAAACCAATAATGAAAAAAGTTGCAATCCTTATTACGTATCTTAGTATTCACAAAGCATATTCGTGGAAAATTAACACATTTCTCAAAGAGTGCATATTTTGTAGTGACTAATTAAGCTTTTATCTTCCTGTTTAGCTTAATTATAATATACTTACCGGACATTTTAATATTAAGTTCCAATTAAGTTTTTGCAAGTACTATACTTTATAAGCTTAATAAATGAGTCAAGATACATAAATATTGATTATATAATTTTCAGATGGTAGCAAACAGAAATGAAGACTATTCAACTCTAGGAAGCAATTAGCATTTGCAAAATGAAAATGCACCGAAACCAATACCATCGCCGTTATGCGCCACTCGCAAAAGTAGTTATTAATAAAATTATTATTGTCGTCATGTTGAATAAATACATGGAACTACACAAGCGACCACTACGCCACAGAAGGAGTGTTTATTTGATTGTGCGGATGTATGAACGTTGTTCAAACGGCAAACAAGAGGATGTGGGTCAATGAAATCAAAATTTAAGAATAACCAATATACCTTTATTAATGGTTTTCATCTATAGGTATTGGCATGTTGGTCTACTACGCGAGTGATACACAAACTATACTAAACGTATATATACTAAAGAAGGTGTTAGGTGATATAATGCAGCTATATGTGGTGTCATGTCGTATGGGATTCCCGTCAAATCCTAACCTTATAAACACAATTTGACACATAATCGAAATAACAAGAGGAGCAGAAATATCAAAAAAGTATCTATGTCTGGGGACAATATTGTACGATTAGTTTGTATATTACAGTTTTCCGAAAATGCATTAAACATGGGCATGTATTAAAAACTAACAACACTCTTTAAGGTAATATGAAGTATTTATATCCCCACCTAAGGTAAGTTCGTTTTGTGTCAATGGTGTTGAACGGAATGTGCGACCAGTACTGATACTACTTCGTCCAGACGTCCTGGATTTGAACAACAATAATCAAGCTTTAGACAAGAAATAAGTAATGTAAATTGGAGAGTTAACAGTATGCAACTGAGCACAAAATACTCAAAGATAGGAAATTTTAAAGAAATATGGAACGAAAGGCACAAACGCATTAATGTATAACTTAAACGAAACATTAATCACACACTACAAGTCCAAACCTCTACAACACACACAAAAGGTGCAATTAGGATTTTTGAAGCGCGAATTTAATTATCTATTGATATGTTTTGAAATACCAGCCAAACTACATACATCATGTACCCGTTTCATATTAAGTCTGTTCAGAATTATGGAACGCATAATCTTGCGAGGAAATTGCACGATGTAAACTGTTCGAACTTTTTTCTATTCTGCACCAAGATAACACATCAACATTACACCGTTGATAATATTATATGTATTTACCCAATTTGTAAAATAATATTGTTCATTAAGTTGAGTATTATACATGTATCCTTTATAAAGTCTGGTCCATGCCGAGTTAGGCCCGACCCATGAACCAGTCATTTACATCTTACTTCTTCATACCGACGATTTTTAATTACATTTCTTGTCGTGCAACTGCCTGCCTCAAGTATAAATTTGTATCTAATTATCTCCCTTAAACTAAGCTTGTGTCCTTCTCTTTTATTTGAGTCTTGTGGATGACACATCTATGAATATCGCGTAATTTGTGTGGTTTCATAGTTGCATGACTGTATGTTTTAACTGCAGAAAGTATCTTTTCAAATTACCTTCAATCAAAGCGACGTTTGACACTAAAACACTTCAATATAGGCTTGCACAATAACAAACAACTATTCAATGTGTTAAGAGGAGTAACGCAAATCTAATCCATCAGCCATTTCACCAAAGTTATTGCAAAGGAAAACAACATGGAAAGCTGTTATTTCAAATACAATCGTAGAAATGAAAGTCGTAGTCTAAGACAATTTTCATTTCGAATATATGTCAGACAGGTTGAGTGTGTGGATGTCTAAATTATCTGATCAAATTATCGCTATTACTAACAGAATATGGTCTGATTATGTACACAGGCCCTCTCTCTAGCCACTGGGGTTGTGGGTAAATAAGTCAAACTTGTGTAATAAACTGTACGCGAGGATGACCAAGACAAACAATGTCAACATTCTGATGTTATTTAATGTAGACTATATGAACAAGGTACACAGTACAAGGATTAATACTTCAACGCAATGAAGAATACTGACGAATATAGACAAACAATAGACAAACATAAGTTGCAGGTAGAATTACATAAAGGTCCTGAAATAATATTCTGTCACAACACAGTTCATGAATCCAAGCGCATGGCTACACAGTCTTTCACATTAACACTTCCAGATAATGATGACTTACATAATGTCAATAATAAAATACAACAATAACAGTACACTGTACATGACACTGGACACATGACTTACCGGTCTAAGGAACCAAACACTTCAACACTCCCAATCTCACGTGACTGACCGATTCACCAAGTGTGCTAATATTCCTGGAAAGTTTAAAGGTGTAAATAAAGAGACAGTCAGTGATATCAATAGCAAGGTTTATCCCAGATTCATGTTATTGCTCATAAAAGTTAAAGTTAATTTTAGAAGGGGTTTCCGCTAAATACGCCATTTTACTAAAAAGCGCGGGTTTCGCACCTCGACACAAACATCCAGAAATAACCATATTTCCGCACAATTCCAAGTAGACAACTGCTGTACATGAAAGGAATTCTTCATAAACCTATACCAACCAACATAAACATCATATCTCCATCAAATAAATAAACTTGCTCGTGAAACTAAATGCAAAATGCAGAAATAACATCTTCGGCAAACAGTGATATCAAGTTGCAACATGCAGAAATCATCTTTGTTGTATTGTACACATTTCAAGATTTGTATGCGGTTATTCAGTTTAATCACATGTGACAGTATCAGTGTTTGGAAAATAAAAAAATAAAAAAATGAAAAAATCCGTCTCTGAGCTAAGTATAAAGCGTGCTATATGTCTATGTCGAACATCGCATCTAAAAATAGATTTGGTTCCTAACAATTATTACGATACTGAGAGTGGGGCGGGTATCAATCGCGTAAATAAAATGTCCTCGAGCGAAGTTAAATAACGAAAGGAACACCGCCGTGCCGCAGTTATAAGATGCATTTGAACGAGATTTTCGGTAAGAATGTATAATTTTATCTTATAGCATATATGAATGACTTGTGTTGCGATATTTATTCAACGGCCGTATTTTATGCTAAAACAGCGAGATGCGATGTTCCACAATCTTTGGCATATAGACATATCGATGGCTTAGAATGAGAAGATCGTTACTATTACTTACGTCCTTAAAGACTCAAACATATTTGAAATTTGCTTCACAAGGCGCTTCTTATGAGAAATTGTCATGTTGACCAAACTGAAGTTTTAAAAACTTGTTTTTCGATATGTAAAGAGTAAATTAAAGACAGATTTCTCTTGATTTCTCAATATAACGATTTTGTAGTTACGACCTCTCATCCTAAGCCAGCGATATGATACGCTTTATACCTTGATAGTAAATTAGCTCAGTGATGGATTTTTTTATACTTTATTTTTTTAATTGTTTGCGGACCAAACACTGATACTGCAACCTGTGACAGGGTTCCCACGGTCAGGGAAAAGTCAGGGAAAAACAAAACTTTTTCAAGGTCAGGGAAAAGTCATGGAATTTTTTAATTAGTCAGGGAAATTTGAAAATTGAGCAAAAGTCAGGGAAAAGTCGGGGAATTCTTCATTAAAGATCCTCAATTAGTGTAATTTTCTTCGAAAAAAATACCCCAAACAGAAAAAAATCCTCGCTCGCTATGCTCGCTCGGGTTAACTTTAAATCATAATTACCTAATGTCGTTCAGCAGTCCTTAAACTACTACCTGGAACTTTATGGCTGCATACAAAACAAATATAACCTCCTTTTCACTGTTTCTATTGCGCTATTTTGTTCAAACAAAAAGGCCAGATCGCGCTAAAAAGTCAGGGAAACTGCTGTCTGGTCAGGGAAAAATCAGGGAAAAGTCAGGGAATTTTGTCTTAGAATATTTGTGGGAACCCTGTGTGAGTAAAATAGTGTGGATTAGACTCAATGTGAAATTTTCTGAAGGAATGCCATATTTGCGTACCATCAGCGGGACATACATGCAAACCAAGTTTAAAACAAGACATGTTAACACGTCCACAAAGAGAATTATTTGAGTACAGGATTATATATGCATATCGAGCAGTTAATATGTCAGTTACCTGAAAGAATGTGTCTAAAGAAACGAACAAAAGACAACTTAATATGTTGTTTCAGTTGCGTATTTGATACTGAATTTGTATTACTAAAAAAATAGTATGCATTGCACAGCAGTATAGAAGCGAGCGTGTGTCTGCAAACGTGAAACTAATAAAATATTTATACCACATGGTTCGTTGTGCAATATTGTGTCCGTGTCGTTCCGATTCAACTTGTAGTATACTGCCTTGGCTAGAATAAACGCAACATAATAAGCCAATAACTCGTACAAACTACTCCTGAGAAAGATAATTACTTTGTCTTAATTGTATTCACAATTCCACGTCATTCTTAATTACAACTTCGTAAATGTTATGGTGGTTTGTTTAGTTCTTGTCAACAGAGTTTAGTAAGAAGAGACGGAACGATATTTTCTCCTGCAACTTAAATTCTATTAGTCTACGGTGTTCTGCAGGTACACCCAAGGAGCTGCCTTTGCTGGATTAAACTAGATGAATGTACTATGATTTCGGCAATAGGTTAAGATACATTTGCGCACTACTTCTAATTAAAAATTTTCGGAGCACAATGATTTACTTTAAATTGATGACACTAGTACAATAGTAATCCTTCAATTGTAACTATTCGGGCATTTCCGTAACTTAGAAATACGACGTGTGTAGGGTTACAAATTTTGGTTATGCGGTTTTCGGTCTATCATCAGTTTTTCAATGTTATCAAGAAGCCCTTCAATTACCGATCTCATTTTAGTTGTTGATACCTTCCCAGGAGTAAGTAACCTTTTAGTTCTCTTCGATTACATCGTCTGATGCTCATGAGCAATGTTGTAAAGTAGTCCATATGGTATTGGTGGCTTCCCAATTTAGTCCGAGGCACTTTCGTTAGATAAACGCTGAGGAGTTCCGATAAGACCAATCTTAGAATTATAATATTGCGCAATGTACTAGGTTACTCGGTATTTACAAAGAAATACTGAAGTCAACATACTCCATTTTTTTGGTGACATGAATGAGAAGCGTTATAAATACATTCCATACTACTGTTGAGAGTGGTGTGTAACATATATTTGATATTAATAATTATTTAAATTAAAGTAATTTTCCAGTAAATGTACTGCTGTTGTAAAACGGGTGTACTGAGTTTAAACTCATGAAAAACTAAGTATGTATGAGTTATATATTCCTAAAGTAGTTTGGTGCAACTTTCGCTGTAAGAACGATCTATATTGTAAAAGTAAGTGTGTACATGTACTAAGCAAATCAAAGACATTTTGTATAACAACAACAAGACAACATCTTCACACATAACCCCGGGCTGTTCCAGTTGGTAATAACCCTGTACATTGTCCCAGCCCTCAACCAATTCAATGTTAATTTGCTACATTTCCCGTCTTCAAACAAAGGCCCCGGACGCACATGATAATATGGTGATATCAGAATGATAATACCGGGTACTATTCCCCGCTAGTCCCCGTTCTTCCCCAGGAGATAATATCACCAATCTCTGTCATAGTTGGATATAAAGTTTGTACTAAGCAAATATCATAACATAGCCTTTATTTTGTATAAATGTATAGTAACCTTAAGACATTCATTGAAAAGACGAGGAAGTAAATCATCTAGGGATTTCCCGATTCTAAATTTAAACACATTCCTAAAATGTTCAATATCAGTGTGTAGAATCACGTGATCAAATCGTTTGAAATGAATGCGTTTTTACGCTCAAAACTATTGCGATTTCGTCTGCTAACGGTGCGTTTTTTCTTGATTATAATGATCGTGCATTTAATATGGTTATATTATATAGCCTAAAGTACATTCCGTTTGCTGTTTTTAATTGATGCTCGAGCAAATGCAGTTTCCAACCGAGTGTAATAATTTGGTCGAGCATCAATTAAAAACAGCTAAAGATAGAACGAACTCGGTACTTGTCAGGTATTCTTACATATACGGAATGTACTTTAGGCTATATAATATAATCTTATTAAATGCACGATCTATAATCAAGCAAAACTCACCGTTAGCAGACTAAATTGCAATAGTTTTGAGCGTAAAACCGCATTCATTTGATCACGAGATTCTACACACTGACTATTGTATTGAATATGATTCGTTGAATGATAAGAACAAACGTATTAAAATATTGGCGATCGTTTAGATATGCTTATGATAATGTTAAGTTTGCTTGTTCTTTTGTATTTCTAACAATGGTTTTAAACAAGTTTTCGTCTGAGGTTGATAAGCATTTTAGTTAATGTACAATATGTAAAATAGTCGACTTCCATTGATTCTACAGTCATGACGAGCCGTGTAAATGTACCGACAGGATAGCATAGTATAGGCTTAAGGTAAGATGTTCTAGTAAATATAATTATCTTAGATTACAAACATTGCATTAATCATGTAAAAGCGTATTTCGTTGCTTTAGTGACCAAATTGATTTTCCAATATATTTTATTTGTTAATATTCCTGTATGACTACGGTGTTTATGTTATAATATAACTACCTCAAGGTTGGATAAATAAGTGGGGTAAAAACAGCGGTTCACCAAACCATGAAATATCAAAACTAAAATATACGAGAGACATTTACACGTTAATAACAAATATTTTTAAGTATATTCACTTAGAATTTTGGCAAAAATGAGAAATTGTCTTGTGGCCATTGACTTTTAAAAATTGTTTTGAATTTTATGTTTTAATGAGTGTTAAATCTTTAGAAATCCCCTTTTTAGCCTAAAGTGGGTATTTTTGGACCTTAATTGGACTTTTTTCGCATTGCTTTCTTTATTTCTACTCCATTTTAAGCACATCATCAAATGAATTTTCAATATACGTCAAATATACATTACAATAGCTGTGTGATGATACCGTTTGTTTATTCTGTTTGTAACAATTGAAGGGGTGAGTGCAAGGCCGTACCGTTTTGCAAAATGTTGGGAAACGCATTTTGATTTTTAGGCTGGCGATTTTGCGCCAGACTATTACAATCCTAAAAAATGAAATCCACTAAGATGAATTTACTCCCGAAACTGACAACACAGAATCTATACACTCAATGCAAATAGTTCCTCCTCATTAATCAGTTTTGCAAGATAAGAACATTCAACTTTCCTTGTTTCATTTATTCTGTTCGATTGTAATATATTAGTTTCTTCTTGAAATGGAAGGAAATTGTATGAAATTAAAAGAAAAGGTGTTTAAAGGCGTTGATAATTATTACTACGCGTTACGAACGCGATATATTGCGCGGCGCATCAATGATTTTATTATGTTAAATTATTTAGGTCAACATTCCCCAACGCGATCGTGGTCGAGTGGTTGAGCAACTCGCTTAGTAATTTTCTGATGCTAAGGTCCAGCGATCGAATCACGGCGGCTCCAAATTTTTTATATTTTTTATTTTTTTTTTTTTATTTTTTTTTTTTTGTTAAGTCCAGCACTTACCTATCTTTCGACTTAGAAAACCACTTGATGTTATATTAATTGAAAAGCTATTGTTCCTTAGCAGTTCGCCAGCCTGTCGGTACTTTCAGTACTTTGATTTTAGTGTGTGAACTATTCAATGATGTTTGCCTTATGAGATTGATAGCTACTTATTTTACTGTGATTGCAATATTTATACCATGATTATCGCCAAAAAAATATTTTCCTTGCCGAATTGTATGCAAGAAAGGTCCTAAATCCAATAAATTATATCCAGGTTCGCCGCTAATTCAGCTTGTAAGGCTTCAAAGCTTGATCAGTATGTACTATAATGCTAATGGAATGCCAATTACTCTATATACGAAAACCAGACAATGTCCAATATACAAAATACACCAATAAAGACATAAGTAGCCCGATGCTTGGTGTCCTGAGTCAGTCTTTTTCTGATGCACTAACTTGATACTATTTCCTCAAATAAATAGTATTTAAACATACAATGTATGAAATGACTGGAAATCTTATATTCTAAGCTAAAATGGATGACAAATCAAACTTAGTATGTCTAGCATTCAGAATCAACAAATGTGTCAAGGTTATATAAAGGTAATGCAAGAAACGACCCAAATCCAAAGTGGATTTAGGTTAAATTATGCAATAACATTTTTTTATATAATTATAACATTTTTATACGCCCGTTGAAAAACGGGACGTATTATGTGAACACCCTTGGCGGGCGTGCGGGCGTGCGGGCGTGCGGGCGTGCGGGCGTGCGGGCGTGCGGGCGGCGGCGTCCAGTAATTTGTCTGTACTCTAACGCAAACAGTTTTTGTCCGATCATCATCAAACTTGCTGACAATGCTTATGGGTGTACTATCTAGGCCAAGTTCGATTATAGGCCAAATCGGTGCAGGCCTTCTTGGGTTATGGTCCTTTTTTTACCAATAAAATGTGAAATTTGCATTGTCTGTACTCTAACTCAAACAGTTTTCTTCTGATCATCTTCAAACTTACTGACCATGCTTATGAGTGTAATATCTAGGCCATGTTCGATTATAGGCCAAATAGTTGAAGGCCTTCTTGGGTTTTGGTCCTTCTTTATCCAAAAAAATGTGAAATTGGCCTTGTCTATACTCTAACTCAAATATTTTTCGTCCGATCGTCTTCAAACTTGCTTGCTATGCTAATGGGTGAAATATCTAGGCCAAGTTCGATTATAGGCCAAATCGGCGCAGGCCTTCTTGGATTATTTTCCTTCATTTACCCAAAAAATGTGAAATTAGCCTTGTCCGTACTCTTACTCAAACAGTTTTCGTCCGATCTTCTTCAAACTTGGTGACAACAATGGTAAACATTATACATAGTTTAAAGATGATTGTTTAAAAATGTTTTGACATAATATGGGTTTTTATTTCATAATCCATATTTTTTGTCACTAGCACAACCAAGATGGGCGTATTTTGTGACATTTTGGTATCTTGTAAAATTTAAAGAGAATAATTCAAGGCTACATGGGACTAAATCAGGTGGGGAATTGTCCGTTTATGTAAAAAAGGTCCTAACTAAATTTATACCAAAAGCGGATTTAGGTCCGTTCTTGCACTCATCCCTTTAATTGTAACCAGGCTGTTATAATAAAATCAATGGAATTATGACTCCACAATACACATTATTCAAGCTATATAGTCATGTTGAAAGGTTTAACAAGATCTTACTGACATTGACCGAACTATAGGTAATTATACATTCACACTAATAAGATTGGTTTATGTAATGTTAAAAGATAATTCATAACTGTAAAACATTAAACAAATTGACCGAATTACGCCTGAATGATGTTTCCGACGACGTTGTGCTCACATTCTCCAAATGTACATACACAAACGCTGAAACGTCCTTTAAACTATGGTAAACATTATATATGTTTGCATTTTGCTTAATTAAAGATTTCTTTTAATCATAATAAAATCGTATACTGGGTTCATCATACCACAATTCCACACATTCATTACTAAATAAAAACAATTGATATATCACTTTTAAACCATGTGAGCAAATGTTTTATTTTCAATATATGATCATTATATATTGTACGAGTATATTCAATTTGGTTGCAGCTAAAAACAACAATTTAGTAGATGATGCTTTTGTTTGTAAGGCAAAATGTGCATTTTATAAGCTTCATTAAAGTATTGGTAAATTAATAATTTGCATTGTTAAGCAGAACATTAGTAATGTGTGTCGTAAAAAAGGTTATAAGAGTTAGGTTATTAGTAATAATGCAATGTCACATAAGATTGAAATCGCCCAACGTAGCCAAATATAATATAAAGTTATATTGGTTTTATGATGTCTATGATGAATCTATTAGCAAAATGTGTAATGGTACCACTGATGGGAGTGGCCAGCGAAACTTTCAATGAACGTATTGCGAAATAGTTGGATGCATTGTTCCGGGAAAATGCGAGGTTCCTACTCTAAAAATGAAGAAAACATGCGTCGCTGACAAAGGTCTTGTAGTCTATAAATGCGACATAAGTTAGTGTATGCTTTTATAGAAAAAGGTACAAATGATATGGAGAAGTTTGTGTTTGTTCAGCTTTGTGTGTTCGTGGCCATTTTCATGAAAATGCATTGTGTTTGTTATTATAGAAATACGGACGTCAAAAGCATTATCAAATTGACAAAATTGAAGGTTGGTTTATGTACAAACAGTTTCAACTCAAGCTTTCAACAAATCAGTGATACGTATAGTTTCTGATGAATGCTCCATCAACATAGTGTTTCATCCAGACTCAGCTTCAAGTCACCATATACAATGCCAAATAAAATACATAGGAACAAAACTTTGATATATATTATAACCAAACAGTGGATGTCGAAGTCTTCTAATGTTTTCAAATTATAATTTACTATCCGGTTGAAATCAAAACATCGATCAAAGAAGGGAAATGTAAACCCATAATTATTTTGAGTTTTGGACCTTCATAACGCAAATAACAACACCGTATACTCCAATGCACATTTTGATTTAACCGTTACCGTAATACGATTGTACATTGTAGATATTTCTTGGTAAACTACTTTACAACATATAATAGTTTTTATTCATTTCATTGTAAGATAATTTGTTAATAACAAAACATTGATGTTCATTTTTTTCACAAATAAGTTGAACACCTCTCGTTTGGCTAAAATATAGCTGCCACCTTACCGCAACCACCACACAGCGCAATTATGTTCCGACGACGTCAGCGACGTTATTGACGCTTTTCTATCTCTAAAACTGTATATATGATTAAATATATCTACCACATAACTGTATAGTATCTAATTGAAGGACTAAAGCTAGGTAGAATGGTTGTATGTTGAAATGAAACACTTTGCTCATTTTGACTGACGTCACCTACGTTTGCTGTTCTGCAAACCCTAGTATCGTTTTCAATATCATGCTGCTCTTCAGAAAAATTGCTTTTGTCATTAAAATAAAAGGCCACTAAGTGGTGTATGTTCTACCTTTGCTCTCTTTTGCAACTTATTTTTGTTTGGTACGGTTACATTTGTTCATGGTGTGATGAAAAATTCTTCTTGGGGTTGTAGTGCAAAGTCACGTGGTATTACTATACTGGTCTAAATAGCTTCATAATTTCACGGAATGCTATGATAATATCTTGCAATACTCTGGCAGAAATATAGGAAAGTAAATTAACTAATTCGAACAAAACAATATATGCATATCGGATTACTTTAATACAATGGCTGATGACATGCCACTGGCAAAGATAAATTTGTATCAATACATGTAATAGGTAATAAATTATTGTTTATTATTATAAATGACATTATTTTTTAACACAAATATAACAATCTACGAATATATTGAATGACCCTCGTACATGTGTTAAACTAGCAGATTTTCTAAAAGACTACAATGTAGTTCATATATTTTTCCATTACGATAACCCTATTTGTAAGAAATCTAACAACTCAAATGTATGGGGGTTATACATGTATATACTAGTATAGTAAATATTGTATTGACGCCCTGACATGAATGGGTGATGCTCCCGGCACAATACGCATTCGCCATTGAGTTACCTGTCTTGAACGTCGTATTCACATGCATTAGAAATAATACGTACACTGTGTTTAAAAAAAGGCGTCATGCGCCCTTCCCTTTTTAGATATGTAAAGTATGTAAACTAAGCTACGATTTATAATAATATACAGGTCAGCTTTACATATCGTTTAATATTCCGATCGCATAATTTCAGCAAAACTGCGCATTTACAAACAGGAAGTTATTTAATATGTTTTCAACGAAATCGGAACAATCTTACAAAAGGTTTATTTAAACTCGTATTATAATACAATAACCTTAAGCAATTAAAGTGCACAAATTGTCTGCATGATAACATTGAGTTTTATAACTGTGCCAAAAACATTTGGTGCGTCAATAATGTGGTTGACTTTGTTAATGCTTTACGAGTGTATGTTGTTGGTGAACTAGTAGATGTGCTTCAATTATTAACATTATTTGGTATGATTGGAGACGTAACGTCAAAATGTGAGGCACATGCAAAAACGGCACCTACAGCAAACAATTTCCAACGATAATTATTGCTTTACTCGGCCTAGCAAACTTTAAGTTATATCATTAAACGCAGAAATAAATTGTTCATTTAATACTGTATAAATATAAATGGAAACAATAAACCTAAAATGAAACATGCCTAATTGTGTATGATTATTTCGCGAAAAACGAAGCGAGACTTGTAACACAACACAGGATTAATTAGGTAAACGTTAAAATAAAGTAACAACTACAGAACGGATTCACAGGGAAACACCCTCATCGGTTAGAGCATGCTTGACACATGTTGCCATGTCATTGTTTTGTTCGACAAAAGGCTTTGTATTTTCGTGACGTAATGTTAAATTTTCTGTCGTTGTAAGGTACTGAATAACTGTATTGTGTGTGTGTGTGTACGTCTCATTTAAAAACATGTTTTGACATCACAAAATATGAATGTTTTTTGAAGATGAGGTTGCGTCTACAAAATGTAAAAATATGCACAAAATTTTAAACTAATTCAATATTTAAATGTTTTTACATTTGGTCGATCCAAAGTTATTTCAATGACAAATAAGGAAAACAATACCTATTTTCCGTAGAACAAACATAGCGATTTTCAAGTGCAATGAATGATAAATAAAAAAGATCTTCAAAATGTCCAACGACGTCAAATTAGTCCAAATTATGATAGATTAGAAGAAATACGTTGAATTAAGTTTTTTCCCATTTTGACCTTGAAAAGTCCTTGACCATGCACTTACACTAGTTCCTGTTGGGATTCAATATGATGACCACTAGTTAGTAAATATTTTCAATCCAAGTATGTGTCATTATATCTATTTATGAAACTATCACATTGGCATTTCCTATTAAGAGTTTATGCATTTCACCATTCATGCCAACCATATTGGACACTATCTTGGACTTTTCACCTTTCCCCACTGCATTTTTAAGGACTTTTTCTGTTGATCGGCTTATGAATAAATTTCTTTTAAACGCAAACATTTTTTTTGTTGCAATTAGTTTCACTTTCAATGCGAATTTGGCTGGATTATAAATTATGTACATTGTATTTGTTTGTATGTGAAGATGATGACGGCCATATTGGAAACCATATTTCCAGGTGCAATGGTTAAAAATGTTTTCTTTTATCAAATAACCAAGCTGTGTTTGTATTTTGTTATTTTTGTAAAATATATAATTTATTCCTGTACATTTTACCTGTTTGTGGTAATACTTACATATTGAAAGTTTCGATTTGACATTTGACCTCTAATATGACCTTGACATTAATGTTGACAAAGGTTGACAAATATTGCGACAAGTGCACTAATGCTAAAATTCATCTTTATAATTTCATATAGTTAGTTATCAAGTTCAGTTTGTGTCATCGCTTGAAGGGTTTTCATTATTACAAAAATTACCCCTGCTCCTAAGGAAATTGTCATTTTTTGGAACAAAACCAAGAAAAAGATTGAGTAAATGCATCAAATATTAGTTAACAATACATAAATAATACATCATGCCAACTTTCCTAACTGTAGGAGTGTGAAAACTAAACCAATTTATGGTATAGTTTCTCAAATATGTATGAATGGTAAAATATGACCACTTTTCAGATTTTATAAAATCGTATCCCACCCACTTTGATTGTCAATTGTCATCATTTAAGTACTTTTATATTGTATATTTGTAACGATTTTCATGTCCCCAACTATATAGCATATACTTAACAATAGAAATGCTATATATGCGGTCAAAATTTTCCAGGGTTGTTAAAAATCTTACCCATACCCCCTAGTTTTTGCCTTTATTTGGCGATAAATATGATGAAAAAAATTAAATCACCACAATGTTCCACCAAAGTCACCTAATATGACAAGAACAACATACATTCTGTAGTAAAAACGGCTTAATCTCATAATAAATGCCATATCAAATGTCCCAGAGGCTGTAATTTGACAAAAGGTGATGTTTACTTTTTTGGCGGCCATCTTGGACTCCATCTTGGATTTCTCAAAACGCCACCATGAATATGGTAAAAAATGTCCCTTGACGTAAAGCACAAACATTTACGATCATTTTAAGGTACGACTCAGCTTGTTAAAATGAATGGTAGGGTAACTCCAAAAATAGAGGCCTAAATTTGTTCCTCTACCATTACAAGTATTTATCTCGTATTTTTGAAATGTCGTTCTAGCATCTTAAACATGTTCGTTATTTCAGATTGTTGATTAATCGACATGCCTTTGCTTGTGGCTGCCATTGATTTTGGCACAACCTATTCAGGATGGGCTTTCTCATTTAAACACGACTTTGAAAACGATCCAACGAAGGTATCAGCAAAACAATGGACTGGAGGAAGTCTTGTATCATTAAAAGGTATTCAAGATATTAAAATGTTTAAGATAAAAACCGGAGTGTTGAAAATACTGTTAGGTGTTATCCGAAGTACTCGAGCCGATATGCATAACACAGTACGAAAGGTAGAGCTCCCTATGGTTAAGTATGTACTTTAGTTATAAACATACATTTGATAATGACAGATGTTATACCAAATGAAGAACATAGTCGCTCTGACAAAATTTAAATTGGCTTTAGAAAGAATTGTATTTAAATACAGAACGTTAACTTGTTTAAAATGAGTTGGCTCCTGGCATGATAATAAATAATTGACACTACACTGAACGGCATGTGCGAGGGGCCGAGGGCCCATGAATAATTTCGAACAACAATGATTGATAAACGGGGTTACCCAAACATGAACTAATTCCACTGTTTTATAACGCTTTGACGCAGTTTATTGAAATGTTGCATGGTCAAAGATAATTTATTCTCAAATTAATTTATTATGTAACGGGATTTATAACGTCATACCATTATTCTAACGTCATGTCATTGGCGTTCGTTATAAAGCATGTCATCGCCTATTATAGCATAAAAGCGATGATTTTGCTCATACTTAAACGGGGAAAAAAAGGTACGTAATTGTAAAGATTCTCGCGCGTACGCGCTGTTGGTGTTCAGTTTTAAGTATGCCCATTTCAGGACCCAACCGACGAAAATAAATGATTTACAGCGTTATAGGAACTGTAATTCACATTCTAATTGTAACGACTAATGAATTTTCTATAATAATAAAATAATAAACGTAAACAAACACCCAATGTCACTGTTTTCTTGGTATTTGCCGATACCGGAAGTCGACGCTCATAACAAAAACTTGTATGTGACGTAACGTTTGCTAAGCGACGTCGCGTTTGTTTTCCCGACGTCGCTCAAAATGTCCCGCCAAAATGTCATAATTTTGAAAAACATACTAATAAAGTGTTGATTTTATGCTATAATAGCGTTTACGCATGCTTTTTCGTGCTATTACATCTGCAGAGTCACACGGGAGTGTTGGTGCCCTCGCCCTAACGGGTTTGGCACAGACCGTCCCTCGGGACTCTGCAGATGTAATAGCACGAAAAAGCATGCGTTAACCCTACAGTATAACCGAGTAATGTTGTGTGTCAAAGAGTCATACATTACTAAAGAAATATGTCCTCTACATTCAAGAAAATATCCATGCAGTTTACAGGGACTCTTGGTAATTGAATAGTGCTTTTTCATTGTTGAAGAATTATTTTTGGGGCTATTGAGAGTAAACAAATAATATACTAAGCATATCCGCCAGACATTTGCTGTTAAATTTGGCAGTCGGTAATGTGTATTGACCATAACATTTTGCAACATACCAGGAACAACTTATTAGTCCCCTACCGCTGAACCGGAGGGGACTTATGGTTTGTGCCCCGTCAGTCAGTCCGTCAGTCCGTCACAAAAGTTTGTCCGGAGCATAACTTCAAAATTAAGCAAGCTATGACAATGAAATTTCCCATGTGTATATATATCAATTAGGAGAAGTGCAGTGCACAAGAACCATAACTCTGCCTTACTTAATCCTTGAGTTATTCCCCTTTGTTAATTTTCATACTTAAATTTTGTCCGGAGCATAACTCCATTACCAAAACATATGCTTTTGAAACTTTACATGAGGATAGATATTAATGAGGAGAAGTGCAGTGCACAAGAACCATAACTCTGCCTTACTTATTTTTTGAGTCATTCCCCTTTGTTAATTTTCATACTTAAATTTTGTCCGGAGCATAACTCCATTACCAAAAGAAATATGATTTTGAAACTTTACATGAGGAAAGATAATAATAATATAATAATAATAATAACGACTTTATTTATAGTGGATAACATATTTGGTTCTAGACCAATTTTCAATTTGGTCCACATTAACATAAAACATATACAGAAATGTACAAGAACACATATATGCACAAAAACAATATTTACATCAATGTAAATAAGGATATTAATAAGGAAAAGTGCAGTGCACAAGAACAATAACTCTGCCTTACTTAATTTTTGAGTTATTTCCCTTTGTTAATTTTCATACATAAATCTTGTCCGGAGCATAACTCCATTACCAAAAGAGATATGATTTTGAAACTTTACATGAGGATAGATATCAATTAGGAGAAGTGCAGTGCACAAGAACTATAACTCTGCATTACTTAATTTTTGAGTTATTCCCCTTTGTTCATTTTCATTCTTTACATTTGTCCGGAGCATAACTCCATTACCAAAAGAGATATGATTTTGAAACTTTATTTGAGAATAGATATTAATAAGGAAAAGTGCAGTGCACAAGAACAATAACTCTGCCTTACTTAATTTTTGAGTTATTTCCCTTTGTTAATTTTCATACATAAATCTTGTCCGGAGCATAACTCCATTACCAAAAGAGATATGATTTTGAAACCTTACATGAGGATAGATATCAATTAGGAGAAGTGCAGTACACAAGAACCATAACTCTGCATTACTTAATTTTTGAGTTATTCCCCTTTGTTCATTTTCATTCTTTACATTTGTCCGGAGCATAACTCCATTACCAAAAGAGATATGATTTTGAAACTTTATTTGAGAATAGATATCATTACGGAGAAGTGCAGTGCACAAGAACAATAACTCTGCCTTTCTTAATTTTTGAGTTATTCCCCTTTGGTAATGTTCATACTTAAATTTTGTCCGGAGCATAACTCCATTACCAAAAGAAAAATGATTTTGAAACTTACATGAGGATAGATATCTATGAGAAGAAGAGATTGTTAACCAATTAATTTGTCACTATACGACTTGTGTATTGCAATGTTAGCTGGGAACTTTAAATCGCGCTACTTTTGCCGACGATCAGTAAATGCGAAAATTAGTATTTGCAGCATTAAATAAGTTTACAGTATAACAAAATAAGAAAAGAAAATCCCTGGAAAAAGCCATATGTTATAAACCCAACCCCCTCAAAAATTCTATCTACCCCTTTTCCCCCTCACCAAATCCCCAAAAAATGGGCACACCAAGTGATGCACTCACTATACAAAGCGTAAAACAAACAAAAATACTCCGAGGGTAAACACCTTGGAACGGTCTGGTAAGAACTGTAGGAGGCTTTAACTAGTTTAGCGGCGCCAACCTCACACTACCCTGTTACAATTGGCTACCGGTAGGGGACTTTCATTGCTTGGCAATAGTCTTGTTATTACTGTGTTGCTCTGCAAATTTCAGTTCATCATGTTATAGCATGATATTAAAGTTTACACCAATTAATGTTTTCAGGTCCTACATGCGTTTTAATTAAGGGCGATGGCAAAACTCTAGAAGCGTTTGGCTATGAAGCGGAGAGCAAGTATGCAGACTTGGCGTCCGAAAAGTGCCACAAGAAGTATTATTATTTTGAACGTTTCAAGATGAAACTGTACGGACGAATTGTAAGTTGCGAATTTAGGGTACGCACGAATATCTAAAGGAGTAACTGATATTGCAGACAAGCTGTATATATGTAGAACTGGCAGTACTCAGCGTGTATCAAAGAATAACTTAAACATACTATAACGCATTACCATTGCTTCATTATTCATTGTTAATACCCAAGACTCGATTGCAGTGTGGCTCGTGTAATACAAGGTGGGTTAACAGTTTGAATATTAATTAAATGCCTTAAGAATACAATATAACAAGTTCTTGTATTTTATGAGTTAACAAACCATTTTCATTTTGTACCAATTAATTGCAGGGTATTGAACGAAACATTTGCATTGAAGACGCATCGGGCAAACGGTTAAAGGCTAAAACGGTATTCGCACTGTGTATAAAATACCTTAAGGATGATCTAATAAAATCGTCCGAAAATCAAGTTGCTGGTTTTGATTTTGCCAATGATGACATACGGTGGGTCCTGACAGTCCCGGCCATATGGAATGATGCCGCTAAACAATTTATGAGGGAGGCGGCAGAAGAGGTACGTATTGGCTATACCTTTTAAGTGGCACACCCCATATGCAGAATAGTATTACTCCCTATCGCATTTAATGACACTAATGTAAAATTGTTTTAATATGTAAGAAGACCAAGTGCCAAACTAAATCTGTATAATGATCAAAACATAGTTATATAGATGTGCACTCATGAGACAGTCTATGTAGGACAAGAAAATATCACCCTGGAACTGGGCAAGTCTAATCCGACCCCTCTGGAGCTCATGATGGATCCTTATAATCTTAACACAGGTTTGGTCAACTCGGTCAGTTTGCTATGGACCATACAAACGTAGTTGCTCTTACAAATAGCTGCCGAAGCAATTTGCTGTGTTGTTTATTTTCACCTCATAAATCGCATGTCCTATATTTTACTTCCCTTTACGGTATATATAGTTAGAAAACGGCGGTTGCTCCATATCATCGTCTGACGTGGTAACTTGTTGCTGGAGTACATACCGTTACCATAGGTAACAATTATTAACGTATACTGATATAAAATAAATTACTCACAAACATGTAGAATATTTGTTAAAATGCATAATAATTATGCAGAACATCACATATGCGCGCATAATAAAATTATTTATTTTTGTATGTTATGTATGAACATGTAATCTAATTGTAACAATCTATATAATACAGGGAGGTATTGATTCAGACAAGTTGAAAATTGCCTTGGAACCGGAAGCTGCAAGTCTGTACTGTCGACATTTATCAATAGATATGGTTTCAGAATCACTTGGAAAACTGAAAACCGGATCACAGTATATGGTAGTCGATGCTGGCGGTAAGTGAAGTTGTATGAAAATAGTACTAGATAAAATATTAATGCCACCGTTTTAATCTTACGAGCACATTTGTTTCTTTTGATCATGTACTAAAGACTGTAATGTATCAAAGACGAAATAGAAACAGTTCATTAAATCCAATGATAGACGCTCAGCATAACAGGGAAATTGACTTTTCTCCTCTCACACCCTTGTGGCTATTGATAACTTCAGTAATGAGGGTTCGAAACTGATTGATATTTTAGTAAAACATACAATCGACCTCACTTGTGTGGTTGCTAGTACATGCACTCATTAATACCAATTTACAGTTATTGATTGATTGACGATTTAAGTTATGCTTATCAAATGATCTTGTTATAGGTGGTACTGTTGATATAACTGTTCATGAAGTGATGTTTGATGGTACATTGAAAGAGCTACATAAAGCAACCGGTGGTGATTGGGGAGGTACTAAAGTCGATGAAGCGTATGAAAAATTCCTGAACAGTTTACATACATCAGGTAAGTTTTCTGGTTAAACTATGTTTTACAAGTATCATTTTATTACACATGTATGTTAAATGCTTTGGGTGAAGTCAATATTAGTGTAAGTATGTGAATGTCTAGTGATAACATTAATGTTTTCGGTTTTTGTGTTTCATAGTCATAACAGATATGTATGTTGTATTACCTTCAGAAAACGATGTCTTTGGACAAATGAAGCAACACTACATGGAAAATTACATAGACTTATTCCGCGACTTCGAGATAACGAAACGTGGAATCAAGCCGAACCAAGGGTCAAGAATACCATTCCGCATACCGGCGTCGTTTGTCGAGCTTGCAGAAGATACGTCTGAATTGTCCTTTAACGACCAAATCGCCAAGTCTGTCTTTAAAGACCGAGTTATGCGTGAATGGGATAAACTGAAAGTAGATGTAAGCGTTGCCCAAGAGTTGTTCAAAGAACCTATTCGTAGCATAACCGATCATATCAAAGCGCTTCTAAAAGAACCAAAAATGAGAGGTTGTTCAACTATTCTTTTGGTTGGTGGATTTTCCGAATCGCCAATGCTTCAGGAGAAAGTACGGGAGCTTTTTCCTGACAAGAAGCTCATTATTCCGCGTGATGCTGGTCTAGCGGTATTAAAGGGAGCTGTTATATTTGGTCATTGCCCCACTGCTATATCCGAACGAGTCTTGAAGACAACATATGGCGAAAACAAATCACACAAGAAGTCGCCAAAATGCAATCATCCTCCATGTCGAGTTGAAACTGACCAGAATGGGGACTTAAGGTGTTACGATTTGTTTCGCTGTCATGTAACTGAAGGAACGTCCGTTAAGTTAGGTGAAAAACTGAAAGAACTACGATCACATCCTGTTTATGAAGATCAAACAAAAATAAGCTATTATCTGTATGCTTCTACATCTCCAGACGCCTCTAGTATCACTGATCAATGCTGCACAAAGATAGGTCATTTAAGAATCGGTATACCTGATCAGTCTTTGGGCCGCAAAAGGTGGTTTGGGTCGAGCTTGATGTTTGGTGACACAGAAATAAAAGTAATGGTGGAAGACAAAGCAACTGGTAAAGTAACCGAAAAATTAATGGATTTTCTTGGGTAGGGAATAAAGATAGTTGTGCAACTATTTACAGTTATCGTTTGGACATTGGTATTATTTTACCACATTTTACACGTAAACAGGATTGTTCTAGTTTTGTTACGGTTTCCACCTTGGTTTAAACATGTAACTATATGTGGTATTTTAATATGTTAAATTTTGTAATAATCCGCTTGTTTCGTAAATGATTTACTAGCATTTTGCCTTATAACTAACGGGTGATGCCACATATTTGCTGTTATATCATATGTTACTCATAAACACGAGTGCACTATAATAGACTTGGGACAATATGCTATTGGAACATTATGCATAGCAAATATAATATATGACATGTATATTATTCTCATATACTATGAGAAAAATAGATGAATCACTAAACAAACAAGTGTTGTCCTTTGAACGTCGTATTATACATGTGTGTTAAGATGTCGCCATTACCAAGATGCGTATTGTGTATATTTTCCAGAATGTTATTTTAAACAGATTCATAGAAATAAAATTTACATACATGTGCGCTATTTTTTTCATCTCGGCCATGCTCTTAAGTCACACTATAGCTATTCACTGTGACTTTTATGCATGTGACTTTTACAAACAGCAATTTATACTATTAAATACTGCATTCCCAAAAAAATGTCCAAACCAGTCAAATATCTCTATACAAATAACTATGTCTATGGCACTTTTCTGATAATTAACGTGTAACAATATCATGCAATTTACCAGCCGGGGCACTTTCTATATACACTGAGCGGCAATGAAAACGCAACACTTACATAGTACAGCATAACACATTTGATAAGTATGTGAGCATGACGAAATTTTGTCATAGAATACATACGAGGGGTGATCAATATATTCGAGGACTTTTCATGTAGCAATTTCATATGGGCAGCAAGGCTCAAAGCCATTTAACATAATTCGGAGTAAGATGTCTCCGACCGAATGCACTAATAAAATTATTTACTCCATACAAGGGGCGCGTGACGTTGGACATCACGCGACGTCATTCCAAGCGTCACCGTCGGAGCAGCACATAGCTCCTTTCTGGACTGATACCCGGTCCCATGTATGAGACTGATTTTCTTTTACTTCTAAAATAAGTAGTTAATAGTCAATTCTGGAATGTGAGGTGGAATAAAAAGAGTATCGATGCGTTATTGGAAACAAAACTCGGAAAACGGCGGTCGGCTGTACAAAATTAGATTATTCCAATTTAGAATGAAGCACGACCTATCAAGTTTAGGACACAATATCGAAATAACCCTTTTGATTTGGAGTCAACAATTTTTTTTTTGTAGCCTATACTAGACTTCGTTTTCACCAGTTACATTTGGTTGAGATCTGTACGTCCTATTTCGCAGAATTTAACGGAAAGTGTCCCTAATGCGGTATTATTTTTGCTGTTTTTCCTTATTTTATCCACTTAATCGTTTGGCAGAGACTCAACAATCGCATAAACAACGGAATCATATGAAAATGGCCAATTGGGAGCGCACAGAATCAATGCAAAATTTAGTCAAGTCATTTTGGAGATATCACGAGGATTAATCGCGTTAATTTTCATAGCATGTCGTTACTCAGAAGTAGCGTTACGCCCGAGATGCTCGACGGTGCGTGCTTCACCATGGTTACAAAAAGTGACGCCATCAAGTTAATAATAAGGTTATCCTAAAGAAAATTAAACAAATCCTGAGATAATTGATTGATCTAAACCAGCTTGTAATTTCATTACTCTAGTTCCAATATTTCAAAATTGAGAAGGAAAGTCCTCGAATATATTGATCACCCCTCGTATATCCAAGTGACAAGTAAATATCACTTCGAATCAGAAAATTTGTTTAGCAACATAGTTTTGAACCAGTTATTTTGGGGTCAGTATAAAACAGAAAGTCGCATTTTTAATCTTTTAAAACCACAGCCAGGAGCGATCCATCGTGTGCATCTACGACGTATTAATCATATGAAACGTTCATTGAATGCTAGTGGGATGCTGTTCCGTTGTTGCAAAAGAGCTAGTTGAAGTGTAGGTAATTTTAAGAGGCCTATACACTATTTCGCGCACACCCACTAAAATAAAGAAATATGGTTTATTATAGCCATGGTGTATTTTTCTATGGTCAAAGGCAGATAATCTTGGAGTAATAAAATGATTAAATAATTAACTTGCCGGTTTCTTTATAACACTGCTTCGAATCTTGCGCCTCTAAACGCATATTCGAAACTGCTCGTTTTGAGATTAATAAAATTGTATTATATTTGTCCCAAGGATGTTGAAAGTACCACCATTTGTATCTGGAAATAAATTGCATGAACGCTATAGGTATTCTTTTAAGACTGATTATTGCCCTCAATGGAGAAAAAATGCGCTTTTGAATTTCGTGCTTAATTTTCAAAACACAATTTACGTCTAAATATTAATAAACACCATAACTTGAGCATGTAAACTAGTTCAGTAATATCCAGTAATACAATTTAGTGTAAAAGTAATTGATCTAAAAAAGTGAGGATAATTATCCAAGAGTTATCGCACTTGACTTAAACATTTTTCCTACATCCTATGATTTCTAATGCGTTTTAGCTTTCTTAACAAGTGTATATGTATTCAAACTTGTATTAAATAAATGAAATAATGATTTCGGTAATTTAAATCAATGGAACTTTGATTTTTTGTACGGATACCCCACAATTGAGCATAACGTCCGATCTTTCGGAGTCTTCCTTTGACATATGCACCATGATTTGTACTACTTATTTTGTTTTTCCGACTAATCGATCCATATTCTTCAAAATGCTTGCTCAATATGCGAGCAAATCTCTGGCCACCTACCAGCACGCGGGAAAATGCGGTTTAAGGCTATTCCGCTATGCAAGAGTGATTCTTAGAGTATTTTCACGGAAAAAGCTGAATTTTGTAGATAATATATCGAAGTGAGCGTACAAAATTTCAAGTTTATAAGTTGACAGATTACAGAAATATTCAAGTTTAAAAAGTGTTGCGTTGTCATTGCCGCTCAGTGTACATACAGTTACAAGACAACAAGCGCTTATTGCCTTGTAAGAGTGCGGTTGTGTTAACATAAAAATGATAATAAAACGTAAAAAATGGATGTATGCTAATTTAATTAAGAGCAAATACTTCACTGTTTGGTTACAAATATCAATAACTTTGGGATTCTAACTCGAATATTTAATTTTGTATACACTTACTAGTTTGCATTTTAATTAGACAGTTTAGTGTTTGAAACATGCATTACAAATCTTAAAATTAGGACAAACTCATAAAAGTAAATAAAATCACTGTATATTAACATAATAATGCAAATACATTGCGAAGATGAAAGAATTGTATTACATGCATATTACTAGTATAACATAAAGCAAACGGTCTTATCAAACGGCAAATAATAATTCTAAGCACTCAAAAGGCCATCCCTAGGGTTCGATTATAAAGAATAGTGGGAATAATTTATATGAGAAATAAGCTTTGGTGCGCACCGAGTTCATTTGCTTTTTATCAATATGTCATAGTACGCATTTTGTCGTGTATTTGTGTTATGAGATGTTGTTTTATTTGTTATGCCCTCCTCAGCTGGTTGAGTGTAGCTTTTCCCGTACGATTTTCTATACTAAATACCTTTTTGTAACATACGCATCTTCGGCAAGATCGAGGTAGTTTGTGTTTATTACATAAGCCTTAAATGAGGTTCTAAAAGGACCAAGTGAACACTAATAGGCGCAATCTGTTACTATTATATCAATTCACTTCAGTAATGCAAGATGAAAATGTAACGTATTACACCCAATGCAATCAATATTGTCAATCCGACTACTTTTTTACAATATGACTCTATGCTCATCTAAAACATAGTCTGTGCAAAGGAGGTTTACATTATTACAATTATTATTTGGTACATAATGTAAGGAAGTAAACATCTATCTCAAGTGATACCGGACCTTATTATTACCTTTCATAAATAAATACCGACTATAATCAATTTGGTATGTTTTGATTACCATTTCAACTTAGTTTGCTATCACTGTCTGCAGTTCCTATTTTAAAATATTGGTAGATTGGTAGACGTTCCTTGCCTATGTCAAGATCTCATCTCGTTGTCGTTATGAATTCGTATTTTATTTTCAAATGCATGCTAGTGATCGCTTCTACACCAAACTACTTGTAATAACTATTTCACATACTTATTTAAAAGTTATTTTGTGTTTTAACTCAGTACACCATTGTTTAATTACAACAAAAACCTTAAATGAGTATACATGTTTTATGTCGTCAAACGCTTTGTATTGCTGTTATCTCAACCATAGCACGAATGGCTTTTTGTCGAGAATGAATGGTGAGTGGCACAGTGAATGAAACAGAATGTTTCCCGATCGTGCAGCAAGGATGCGTTAACATTGCAGAATGTGCGGAAGGGTTTTCAAATCGATGCCGATAGATTGCCGAAGTTTAAGGTTACTAATGTATATAGAAGATGCCAAACTACTATCTCAACCTATCGGCAAACTGACGACATCGCTTCCGTTGTCATTCAGGATATTCGGCGACGACTCAGCATCCCTTCCGCGATCAACTGGTGCCTTCAGTATCTATTCGGCTTGTGTTCTTAACATCATCAGCATAACTTCCGTGTGTAGAACTAATCCCTTCGGTGTTTTCAAGAGCTTTCGGCATTGATTCTGCTTTCCTTCGGGAACAGTTCAGAATGACTAAATGATTACGAAGCCTAGGTCACTTAGGTCCAATCTGAGAAAAGCTTGTGTTCACTCTAGAGGTCACAGTTTTGATCCAATCTTCATGAAACTGGATCCGAATGTTGTCCTTGATTAATTCAAAAGCAAGTTTAATACTGGGTCGCGTGTGATAAAAAACAAGTCTGGCTCATGTTTTCATCGAAATGAAGTTTTGTAAGTAGGAATGTTCGACATGCGCTTGTTGGACTAGTTCATGAAAGTATTGCTCCGTATCATCTTACTAAACTCTGATGACAAGAACTAAACAAAATAACATAACATTTACGGAGTTGTAATTAAGACTGACGTGGAATTTTGAATACAATTAAGACAAAGTAATTTTAGCTTTGTCAGTCGTAGTTGGCACGAGTTATTGGCTTAACATGTTGTAATAGGCTTGGTTCCAAACGATATAATTACGATACTGTGAGCGCAGCGGGTAACCAGTGCATAAATAAAATGACCTTGAGCGAAGTTAAAAAACGAAAGTAACACTGTTTTGCTGTTTCGCAGTTATAAGATACAATTGAACGAGATTTTCGGTAAGAATGAATATATTATAGTTTATTTGAATGACTTGTATAGCGATTTTTCTTCAGCGCCCGTATACAATGTTCCACAATCTTTGGCATATAGACATATAGTACGCTTTATACCTTGATAGTATATATGCTCAGTACGGAATGTTTTTTATATTTTTTTATTATTTTTTTTAATCGTTTGCGGACAAAACACTGATACTGCCACCTGTGTAATCTACAAGTTGAATCGGAACGACACAGACACAATATTGCACAACCAACCATGCGGTATAAATATTGTATTAGCTTCACGTTTGCAGACATGAACGTTAGGAGGCATGCTTCAATACTGCTGTGCGATGCTTATGGAAATTGCGCTAATGCCATTTCACTTTCATATACACGACTGAAACTACGAAAGTAGTTTTCGTTTTTTGTTGTTTCAGGTATATCCCGCTGGCAGCACGCAATTATGACATTCCTTCAGACAATTTGACATTGAGTCTTATCAACACTATAAAACTGTGAATAAACCGCGTATAAATCTTGAAATGTATACAATGCAATAAAAATATTTTCTGCATGTTGCAACTTTATATCACAGTTCTAGAAAATTTAACCTCTACATGTTTCATTCTTATAAAATTATGACAGCTTCAAGAAAATATGCTTTCTGCATGTTGAAACCCTACATAATGGCTTCACGGACATTTTATTTATGCATGTTGCAACCTTATATGATAGTTTCACGAACATTTAATTTCTGCATGTTGCAACCTTATATGACAGCCTCACAGACATTTTATTTATGCATGTTGCAACCTCATATGATAGTTTCACGAACATTTTATTTCTGCATTTCGCAACCTTTTATGATCTCCGTGCTGATCTTCATAGAATCTCCAATGTAAAAGAGATCATAAAGTTTCATTTTTTATAACCGTGCGAGACATTTTGTGGTTCGCAATGGTATGATAAACGACTTGTTGATACAAATACTTCACGTCGGTCTTTATAAAAAATTATGTAAAATCTATATCCAGTTCTTTTGCATAGTCAACTTACTTCCAGCTCACGGGATATAAGATTATTGTTTAGCACATGGTATACTGCTTTACGATCTCACATGTTCGTGTTTTGAATAATCAGAAATATTCTGTTAGTAATAGCGATACTATGACAAGATAATATAAACATCAACACACTCAGCCTGTCTGACATATAATCGAAATGCAAATTGTCTTAGACTATGACATTCTTTTGTGCGTTTATAAGATTATTGTTTAGCACATGATACACTGCTTTACGATCTCGCAAGTTCGTGTTTGGAATAGTGATAATTTGATCAGATAATTTAAACATCCTCACACTCAAATTGTCTCACTTTAATTGAAATGAAACGAAGACTTCCTTTTACCTGAGTACATTTGAAATTACAGCTAGCCATGTTATTTTCAATTTACAACATATTTGCTAAAACGACTGAACGGCTAGGTTTGTGTTCTTGCTCTTAACCAAAATAAGGCATACATGTTGCGATGTGATTCTCTCAATACGTCATACAGCGCTGATTTTTGTATTCAGTGAACATTTGTATTAAGTGCAAATTCAGTTTTCTATGTTTAGTATATCGAGCCAAGGTACAGACGGTAGCTTGCACAAATGAACATCAGTTAACTCTATTATAAGAATGCTATTGGCATTTGCACAATTCAAATGCACTGAAACCAATCTCACCGAAGGAGTGTTTGTAATTCGTTATTTGCTGGTGTGGAAACTCGTGAATCAGCATGAACGTTTTCAAATGACCAACAAGAGGATGTTAGTGATAGGAACCCAATTTTACTTCAAAGTTGTTTAATGCATCATTGGGGTTGAACTTACCTATCATTGATATAAGTACGCGTACAGGCTATATAGTCTATATCAAGGAAGAACATGTTTTTGCGCACATGTAATACTCCCATTATTTTAAACATGTGGATGGTGGTAAACCATTTATAAGTCCCCTTTCTGTGTTCAACGGATGACCTTGTTGCGTAGTTTCTAACCTTTTGAATCTAGAGGCAGTCTTCTTTGAACATGTATTCCAAACTGTCATCTGTATTGGTTTATTATATGTGTGGACATAGTGATGTGGTCTTCTTTGGTTCTGATTAGTCTTACTCAAGTTATGTTTGACTCTCTTGGGCGACATTCTGTCTTAATAGGGGGTATATGTTGGTCGCCGTGCAGTTTTATTGTTGTGTTGATATGTGCTGTTGCGTTTGGACCTGTAGTATGCAATTGTCGATTTGTTTAAGATTATACACCAATGCATTTTTGCTTTTCATATTTTATTTCTGTTCCCTTCTGTTGGTATTTGACCATACTTGCATATTATTTCGTTCTTCAAATTATATTATTTCTTTTCTAAAGTGTGTTTATAGTTGCTTAAATTCAAGACGTCTGAACAGTTGAGTGTCGGTACTGGTCGCACATGCAGTTTAACACCAATGAGACAAATACACTTAATAAAATGATATTTACAGTAATGGATACTGCACCTGCTTACGGACAGACAGAGTAGACAAGCGTTCAAACAAATACTAGTACCCCCTTGCAACTTACCTTGTGTGGGGATATAAATACTACGCATGATCTTAAACAGAGTTGTTAATTCTATATATAATTAAAAACTTTTCTAAGTCCTCATTTTTATTTATCCATAACTTTTTTATTATATACAATGAAGTGACAAAATTTCGCACATGAAGTTTGTACAACAAAGTCATAATAATTCGCGTATCAAACTGGTCGTACATTAAGTGGATTGTTCGTCACAAGATTGACGTGCGTTTCAAGCTTTTTTGACGCCACGCGTTTACATATACCTTGAGTGTATTCTAAATGCGTTTATTGTATAACCAATGACTCACCACGTATGAAAAACAGGTCATAGAATTATTTAGATATCACAGATATGCGTTGAATGATGTCAGAAAAATATGAAGTGACGTCAGTACGGTACAAAGTAGCATTTAGTGTCGACAATCATGACTTATTACCTTAACATCCACGTCTGATATCTTGTCAACGTAAACGTGTCTATTTGAGTGTTAAATTTAAGGTAAACGTATTGTTTGCTTGTGTTATATTGATTCCAAGAGCATTTAGCTCTTTTATTGTGACGTCATGATGTAAATTCGATCTACGTCGGAGACACATGGCAATTTTTTGTTCTGATAGTCAAATTCTAATGAGTCTCTTCATTCAACAATGCTTCCCACCCGCGTCTTTGCCTTTCAATAGAAACATAAGACTAAATGGTGGTCATCCAAGATATCAAAATATGTATTTGCGACTTTTACTTTCTGGCGGTCTTATGTTAAGCGTGTGTCCACTCAATGACTTTCAATCAAACTCAACGTTTTGGTTTACAATTCTGCGAACCTATACCCCAAGAACATTCTAGCCAAATTTCATTGGGCTACATACACATTTGACAAAGTTATCTTCAAAAATATAAGTGTGGACTTAGAAAAGTTGCTAAGTATATATGCCCATGTATACTGGGTTTCGGAAGACTTTAATATACAAACTAATCATACAATATTTGCTCCCAAATTATATATATATTTTTGACATTGTTGTTCCACTTGTTATTTCGATTGTGTGTTCACATTTGTGTATTAGGTTAGCATTCACAGGAATCCCTCGTAGCATGACACAACATATGGCAATGATATTTCATCCAACGCCTTCTTTGTCTAGACCGTTATACTTATAATTATAGTACATTTTGTGTAGCAATCGTGTAGTAGGTAGTAGACCAACATGTCAATTATTTGTTGTTAAAACGAACCTTGGTCATGCTTCGATTTGTATGTTAGCTTGCATGTTTGCTATATCTTATTGTCATTTTTTATTCATACTGCAAAGAACAAGTGTTATCAACATTAATACATAAAGCGTGTACACATTCAATAGAGTTTTAACCTTTTCATGTTGTCTAACATAAAGGAAAGTGTTATAGACAGAAACCAGATGAATTGTTTGATTTAATACATTCGTGTCGGCGTAATGTTTGACATATATGGGACCCAAAGGAGCAATATAGAAATAATCTTGTTATTGGTATACAATTGGGAATTATTAGAAAGTGTTATATGTTTCTATTACAACGGTAAACTATCAACATATCAAGGAAATCGTAATTGAATTTCCTGGTTCTATAATTGATACATCACCCCTTTTTCGACTTCATATTTGTAAACAACAAAAGGAAGAAAATTACCAAGGCTCGAAACGACTTGTATCTTATAATTGTTGTCAGTACATTTAATCCGGATTAAAATTGTAATAGAATTGTAGTGAAATTATCACTGAAACACAGACACTGCAACCTTTATGATAATACTATTTGAAAAAGCAATAACATTTGTAAACTCGAGATAGATACAAACTGTGTCGTTTTTACAAAACACTAATTACTAGATATAACTTTATATCACAACAAGTATTCGTAATTCTAAAAAAAATCATTTACCAAAATATATTAATTTATTTAGCTTCTATCTACTACAATAACAAACATAAATATAACTCAATTAAATTATTGCAATTTCAAAGTATTCTATCAAATAGCTATTGCCCTGTTAATAACATGTTTTTGTTCAAAGAATGTTGTAGAGAAACCCTACTTAATTGTTAAAGTAAACAAAACAAACTGTGTGCACCAAATAACGTGCTAATTATTTCCTTCTTTCACATGTTAAGATGTTTTTATTTTTGAACATTGTGTTACTATTGATGATTGGGGATTACAAAATGCGTCTACAAACTGACAGACACACCGACAGATGGATAAGTAATACAGATATTCATGTTTTGTTTATTACATTGTGTTGTTGCAGTTATGGATTCGTGTTTGTCCGTCATCATTCTCTGTGTAGACTTCATAATTTATAAAAGACAATAACCGTGTCGCGGTAATTGATATATCCTAGTGCAAATAGTACGGATATGACAATGTGCAGTAAAGCAATTTAAAGCATTCTTTTGAACTCCACTATAGCAAATAATGTTACGATGATAGTGTGTCTGACAAATATTAAATATTCTTTGGATTGTGTGTTGTTAAACATCATGTAAGCACTTGCAGATTAACACTAGTCACTATGAACTAAGGCACCGCCTAAATGAGGGATTAAATACACATTTGATATCTGCTAAGCTATGTTTCAGATAGAAACTGACTAAATATGAGTTGAATTTAGATGTTATAAAATATACAAAGATAGTTATTGATCAGTCACTGATCACTTTTCCTCTTTAAATTTAAGATCTGAAATAATAATTATTCAAAAATTTAGATTGGCTATCTATCTGTGGTTTATGTTTGGAATAAGTGTAGGCATCCTTAACCTGGAGTTTTACCTATATTATACTGCTTTGTTACACATTGCAACGTAACGTCACGAGTCTATTTGGCGTACTTTAGGTATGACGTCATTTCCTGTTATTTGTGACTTCATGACATCACCTCTTGTATTGGCGCTGTGTATCCAGTACAGTAGCGTATTTCTTACTTCCCTTTGTTTTTTTAAATTGTTTGTTTTATTTATTGAATATTTTTAAAGATGGTTATAATTCAAAGGACCATTCTCTCGGAAAACTGCCTGAAATTTTTGACCGGAAATAACTTTTTCTGAAAGCATTAGTACCGGCAGAGACTCGACGAAGATACGCACGTGAAAATTATTGGTATGGGTATTTACAATAGCCAGCTTCGCTGGCTATTTAATCCCCTATTACAACAGTATAAGTGTATGTGTAAACTCGCGTGCATCCTCATATATGCTTGAAGTTATTTCTAGTTTTTATATTTGTCACTGAGGAGTGTTCTTGAGAATTGTGTGTTTGCTCTGTTTTGAAACATTCGTTGTAATAATTGCTGACGTCCCTTTTCAATTCGTTATTTCATCATTTGTATGGAATAACTATACTATTGGCTTATAAAACATATTCCAATTAAAGTGATAAGAATTAATCAATTATCACAGTGAGTTAATATTTGTGTCAAGTTTTTAAATTTCTGCCCACGTGGTCCATTAAATGGAGACATATATTTTAATTGAATATATCAACTAGCAAGTGGTGCACTGTATCGACTATAGAAAAATATAATTCAATTACGATTTCGTTGATATGCTTATTGTATATCATTCAGACATAAATATGCCAAAACGTTCACATGTTTCAAAGCTGAATTTAATTAACCGTCTACAAAGATGCAGGGTTCAGGGATTTTTTCTTTTGGGTCCCGTTGGTGCTGACATTTCCTCATACATAAGCATATCAGATTATATTCCAGACGACACATTGATACATTTAGTTCTGAACAACAGAAAGGGTAAACGACGCTCATATATTATTTAGTTATTTGATAATGCTTTGTAAACAACACAATCATCTAACAAGAAAGTATTGGATACGCATATTTAAAAGCATGATAAGAACGTAAAATTAAGGTAATTTAACAGAACGATATTAAGCGCTAACTATTTCCTTATACTCAGTTTTACGTTGACAATATCAACATTACTCAAAACAGTTCGATGAAGGCCATAGTATATAATGTTGCATTTAGGTCTTGTTTGATCGCAAGGGTCACCTCGTTGGCATATTCTGGAGCAATATGTTATTTCCAACAACATTCCTATCTTGAACATTTTTTTAAACTAGGTCAAGTTGTAGCTGTGCTTGTCTAGGTCGCATGAACGTTAGGTCACTGTCCTCTGTGTTTTAAACTAGGCCACGGAGTGGTTGTGACTTATGTGGTCGCCGTCTTGGCAGGGGTTTGTGCGTTATGGTCGCCGTGCAGCGGGGCCTTGGTGAACTTGGTCGAGTCTTGGATCTGTTTCATTCCATCTTACTCAATAACAGCTATTCTATAATTTATTTGTTAATTAGGTCATCCTAGATTTTTTTTCGACAGGGTGCTTGGGTTTTTGATTGATTCTTTGGCTTATGTGTGGTCATTGCTCAGTGTAGTTGTGTTGTTGTGTTTCTGATTTCTGTGCTAGGCTGGTTTGGTATCTTCCATGTCTGATTTCCTAATAACTTTTGTAATCAATTTAACCCGGCATTCATGCAATATAACTTGTTCTAGAATTTACAAGTTGTAGTATAGTGATCTTATTAAGAATTACAGTGGATAATTGCTTACAATTCATATTTGTATTATATGATAACCTAATTCCGAGTACTAACTGTCAAACGATTCTGTCAAGTGTTTTGATGAAATATTAGTAATAGCTTAGGAGTTGGGGTTGTTGCGTTGAAATCTTGGGATTCGCAGTTGATACTCATTGTCACCCATAACATTTTACATGTAAAAGGAAACGAATTGCCCATTGTCTTACTCCCCAAATAGAAATATGCACTTGGACGATTGTCTACCTGCATACTAGTCTCACATTCGATGAGGTAATTGCTGTTCGGTAAGGGCAAATGAAAATATTTTTCTGTATTGCAGTATGTCTTGTTCGTCTGGTGGTAATGCATAATGTAAACGTTACTTAAACATCGAAAATGAGTTACATTGGACATTGTATCCTTACACAGCATCTTTTCAAGTAAATTGAATAGGGTGTCTCTAAATACATGTCCGCTTGTTGAGGTAGTATCACTCTGTAATGTATTGCTTTACCTGTCTGATTTATATGTATGATCACAGGGCATTCAAATCAATGTAGAAATTACGAAACAATTATCCAAAATAATGCATACGAAACCTATAGAATGCATTTTGAGTAGATAACCCCAATTCGGTAAAAAGCTGTGTTTGACGTCGTTTGACGATTTTAATGACGTTCACATAACTTTTAGTCGGATGTGAAGTTTCCATTTTCTCCACAAATTGATGTTTTGAGTTTCGATGTAGTTAAATATCTTGAACTGTATAATCTAACTTTCAAATAGTATAAGAAGAAATAATTATTTAGGATATGTTGGTTACTTTTTTTATTTCAATAAAAGTAGCTTAACCAAATTTATTCTCCTACCAAGGCAGTTTTTGATGATTAATACTTCATTAAGTTCAATTTTATACTTTCAAGTTACATTATATGATTATTTTTGGACTGTTGGAGGTAAGCTAGACATACCGCGATACATTCAACCCAGTATGTTCATTCGAGGCGTTTGGTGCATCTTTTATGAATAAGATATGCCTAGAAATGTGTGAATATCAAATTTTCAGTCCTAATTGTTTTTAAAATGTGTTCCTCCCTTAGATACGTCCGATTTTCCGTTTTCATTTTCTAATGACCCCTGATCGGTTTCTCAGTCGGTGTTTGCATAGAAGATTACGACTGACTATTACAATGCCCACATATGATATAAATTTCACCCATGTTACCGTACAAACTATGCTATTTGCCTCTTCGGACATTTTAGAACGTCCGTTACTATTGACGTTAGTATAACGTATATGACGTCATCAAATGTTTGAGTATTGACACATGATGTAATTCATCACACAATTTTTGAAATTCATCTTTCATATGAGACTATGATTATCAATTTACTAATTCATTTGGTAAAGTTATGATCAAGTCAAGCGGACATGTATTTTGAGACACCCTGTAGATGCAAGATAATTTCTATAGAAGCATTGTTTTGTCAATCGTTTGTTTTATTGTGCACAGTAATCTCTTTGTCAGATAGTATACCTTAACTCCTGAAAAAATGTAAATCCAGAAACACAAACACATCATCTTTCAACGTTTGTTCGAGAGAAAATAACACCCTCATACTAAATTCAAGGACACAAATTACTCCTTATATTGGTTATTAGACTATATGGGAGAAACAACATCGGCAAATACTGCGCCATTTTCACAAACTTGATAGTGTGTGCTTCTATTGAATGGTGAATAAAGGAATGAACGACTTTATAATATAAATGACGGTTATAAATTAATCATATTTTAAAATATTCACCATGCAATATATTATTAGCATTTGTGCTGCCATTACTTTTATACATTTTAAGAATTACCCACATGCTCCATGCCATCTAGGTACCTGCTAGGGCAGTGTGTGTCTATTCCTGAGCGCCGCAGATCGATGTTGGCTGCCAAATCCACAGAAGAGAAATAGTCTCACCAGGGCGACACGACCGCAGGTTTCCATAGATAGCCCAATGAGCAGAGGAAGTTAAAAATCGCTGAAAAGAGTCCTGGAAAGTTGGTAACTTTTTAAATATCTCAACCATTCCCAAGTTATCCGTTTGAACATGAAAACATTACATACACAACAAAACTCACCACGAAAGTAAATTTATGAAGTAAAATTATGAAGTAATGTTTGTATTAAGGCAGACTTTTGTTGATTTCGAGGTGCATCACCACATCGAAAACCGATGAAGCCAAATCATATAAAAATCAGGGTTTTTCCCATGCTTTGTAATGTACGGTAATAAATATGTACATGTATGAACATGAATGAAATATTTTCAGAATGCCAAAGAAAACAAGGTCACTACAGAATATACGCAAGCAAGTGCACTCAATGGCTTCCATACGTATGTTTGTATACAATGTATATCTTACACCTAGCGAATGTACAATGACTGATTCAAGCTTGTTTGACTAGATTCATAAATCATAAAAACATAATAAATTCGTGATGATATGGAATCATTGTCCAACCGCTTATGTAAACAACGCACCCTCCAATGTGTCTTTCAATGGTTTTTGACGAAAACTATCAAGAGCACCAACTGAAATACTCGTATACAATTATGAGCAATATTTTCAATACTTTTACATACAAGATATGAGGAAATCGAAATGGACGGCTGCATCAACTTAACCAACTTTTCACAGGAAGCATTTACATCATAGCATTATACAAGTACATGGAACAATGCCTATACATAACATTACGAAAACAATAAAAGCCTAAGTCCCTGCTTTAAAAAAGCGGAAGAAGCTAGTTTCAAATTGATATGCCAAAACACGGTGACCAAACAAATCAAAACATGCCATTTATGTACATGTTCTATGTAAGCATCAGGCGCCTTGTCAATAAGTCCGAGTTTGTCAAAAAACAATCAGCGGCACCGATGTCTTGTGAGTAACAAACCCCGATGACATGAGAAGTTATTTGAATAAAGTTGTAGTCATAACCACAAGGACAGTTACTGTCATGAAACGTCGTGATTCAAATTAAGTCCCAGACATCGTCGTGTATGATCAAACGTTAGAAACACACAGAAAACAATGATTGTGTGATATTCTATCCATAACCTTTCTTACTATTCTCGTGTCACATTCAAAGAAACATGTTGTCATTCAAACAGCTATGTTTTAAGACAATCAATCAATAACTACATAGACAGGAAAGAAGTCCGTATGTGTGCTGTCAGTCAGAAGAAATCCGACACAATGTTGTCATTTATAAAAACAAGAATCTAATTTCATAGAAATTATTTCTTATTAATATTTTTGATTCGAATATCAAACTGTATTACATTGGGTGTTTTGGTTTTTTTATCCAGAATTGCAAGTAAACAGGTTGTTATTGTAATATATATCCTGCAATTTCGTACGCCATCAGATCATTATGCATACATATAACCCTTGGTACAAAATGTTGGATTACACACAAATGGACGTATGTAATTAGCGTTACACACAGAAAACCAAATTGTAAAATATCTCGATGTCTTATCTAGACTTTCATAAAACGTATGACATTTTCCAAATACTAATTAGTTAACGAGTGTGCATGTAACGCACTTATTGCCTTGCCCGCACCTCTTGAACTTATTTTATTTTACATATCGCAAAATATTCTTATATATTTATCACCATTTATGTTATGTCAATAATTTGGCAGTGATTAAAATCTGCGCACTATAATACACACTAGCTGCAATACTCTTGATGATTAGTATAATTACCGCTACAAAACGTCAACGTGCAGAATATCGCCTCGCATTTTATTATAATTACTTATGTAATAAAGTCAATTATGGAAAAGTCGCTCACGTTAATGCCTTATCAAAAACGAACTGACAATTTAATTGAGTGTATCTGAGAGAGCAAATGTATACCAATGGACATAGAACAGCTTATAGTCTATAATATATTGACCATAAACGATGGATGATAAATGCATGTTAATACAATTCCTTAGTATTTTGTATTCGTCTTTGGAAGTAATATTAAAAACGAAGAATATGTAGATATATATACACTCAGCGGCAATGAAAACGCAACACTTCGTAAACTTGAATATTTATAAACTTATAAACTTGAAATTTTGTAAGCTCACTTCGATATATATTATTCACAGAATTCAGGTTTTTGCGTGAAAATACTTTAAGAATCACTCCTCCATAGCGGAATAGCCTTAAACTGCATTTTCCCGCGTGCTGATAGGTTGCTAGAGATTTGCTCGCATATCGTGCAAGCATTTTGACATTTACATACCGAGCAGGAAAAGTACATTTTATCAGAAATAGCTCAAACTCGAAATGGAACACATAACAAATGTCGAAGACGACCAGCATACCACACAATGGCCAACACAGATGAATAGTTAACTCTTACAAAAGCGTACATGGCTATTGAATAATGGATGTCAAACAGAATAAAGTAGCCAACCGGACAGACAACAACAAACAAACTAAACCGCTAGTTCTGCACGAAACCGGTACTGGTAAATATGAATTATGAGATAAGATGATTATAAGATTCAAGTTCAAAGTTGTATAGCTCACACTCAAGAAATATACTAAAACCGCAACGTATCCTTGAGTAGTGAAACTCGTTTTACATATCAATGGATGCAGATTCTGATATTAAGATGCAGAAAATGGTTAAAGTTGTAGCTTCGGGCAAATGATTACGTGCATTGAATTATTCATCCAACTGTCAAACACCAATTACGAAGTCTGGCTGAATTTCATCACCATATTCACAGATTGATCAATGTAGATGCATGCACATGCAATTAAATACTTTAGATTGTAGGTTGATGCAACTTTATATACGTAGTATATATAATATGTTATATCCTTGCGCCTATGTAAGTTTCGTCTTATGCAACATTGATTATCAAGACCGTTGCACAAGATGAACAAACTTTCTAGCTCATATTTGTGCACAATCAATCATTTAAGCCTTCAATAATATAAGAGACAATAACCGTGTCGTGGTAATTTAGGTTTACTAAGTGCAAATAGTGCGGAAAAACAACGTGCAGTTCATTTCTCGCGTGCACTCTCCTATAGTCGTAGAAGTGTAAACAGATATGTTAAGAACATCGAGAATAGCAGAATACGTGTCCTTAAAATACACGTTGGATTGCTTGATGTTAAATAGGTAAACACTTGCGAAGCAACTCAAGAAAATCTCACACCAGACACTGTTTGTGAACACTCCAGGGCATTTTCTCAAAGTCATAAATGAATTCGTGTAATCTAATAATCAAATGATGTACTTAATGTTGCGTTTATATATTATCTAATTCATTTGTTGTATTTGTAAATATTATGTTTGTTTGCAGGTTTCTCACCACTCATGTCCCTTGTCCGATCGGCCATTGAATGTTTTGTTAATTTAAAATTACTATAACATTTAATTTGGCATATCGATATAATAACACAACAATAATATTGATACACTTTTTTGCCAGTCTGCTGTCTGCATATAATTAATTCTTCAACAATAAGGCACATGCTAATTATGGCATGCTTTTGCATTCCTTGCCCCTGGTCTTTTTCATGGTGACATTCATATTTATATACAATCTGAATATATCAACTAGCAAGTGGTGTACTGTAACAATTATAAAAGCAGTCAATTTAATTACGATTTCGTTGGTATGCTTATTGTATATCATTCAGACAATATTGATTTTCTAAACTTCCATATATTTCAAAGCTAAAATTAATTTATCGACTACAATGATGCAGTGTTCAGTGATCATCTTCTTTTAGGTCCCGTTGTTGCTAGCTTGTAATAATAAATACGCATATCAGATAATATTGCAGACGACAAAGATTAATCTCGTTATGAAACAACCAGATGCTCTTATAGTATAAAGTTTCCATAATTATATTTGATGCATGAATTGTAACCAATACACTCAAGTCACAAAAAGTATTAGATACGCCTAATATATAAAACCATCCATAAGAAAGTAATTAAGGGGCTTCGCGCTACCTAGTGCGAATAATATGGGTTTAGGTAAAAACAAATATAACATTTAGTCCATACATTTATGTATGATTGTATATGAACGTTAGCTCTTGAATATTTACTTTCTTAGTTGTGAAAGTGCTCAAATTTGATATTGTTTAACTTTTTACTTTTTGGATTCAAGAAAAGTGGGCGGGGAATGGCACATTTCTTGCTTGTACACACTATGTTGTTCATGTTTTAGGTATATGACGGTGCTTTATGGTGAAATATATATTTCATTTGGTTTCATCCCATTATGCAAATAAGGTCAATTTATGCAAACATATGCAAAAATGATACCTTTTGGCGAATAGCTCAACAATTATCTCGGGACCCCGTATTATTTTAGTAAACTGATGGTCTGATTGATTCACATCTTATATACAATTTGTTTAAAAAATCGATCATTGAACATTTTTTGACACCCAAATGTATAGATAAAATGAGGGCCTAAATGCCTGAACAGTATGTATACCACCACTTCAACATTACGAACAAACTAGCAACCGCGAGTACTATATCAGCGGAGGCCAGCAAAACTCAAAATAACCAATAAGTCCCGATGGGAGTAAAAATAAATAGCCACACAAACTGCTTACGTAGCCCTACATGAGCATTTAGCTGTATCTCGAAAACGAGCCCCGGGTAATATGTTTTTAAGATGTCAATGTTCTTAAATATGATTTGTTTGTCATTTATGGGTTTCAGAGAATATTCGATCATTAGATCAAAGGCTAGCGGGGCACCTTAAGATAACTTAACCGAACAATTACTGTTAACGAGTAACTCACGCGTTTACTACTTCTTTATTTTTCATGTTTTTCCATTGGCAGTATAAACAATACTCCAATAAAAGTTCGATGAAGGTCGTAGTAGATAATTTTTAAGCAATTTAAACAGGCCTTCGTGCAAAAGAACTTGTTATAGAATTCAAAAGCTGTAATATAATGATCTTATTATAAATTTCAGTGGATAATTGCTTACAATTCATATTTGTATTATATGAAAATCCAATTCGAGCACTTAATATAGTATGTGTTTTGGTGAAAATGCTAGTGGAAGTTTTGTAGTGGGCTCTGTTGACATAAAATGTAGCGTTGCAGACACCAGTAACCAGATGTCCACAGTTGATAATAATTGTCCCCTATAACATTGAAATTATAAAATAAAACGAATTGTCCGTCCTCCTAAAGAGAAATATGCACTCGAACGATTGGCGAGTTGCATTCCAGTCTCACACTCGATGAGGTAATTGCAGTTGTATATCCGATAAGGGCAAATGAAAACTACGTTTTTCTGTTGTGCATTACATGTCGTGTTCGTCTGTCGTTAATGCATAATGTAAAAGTTACTTAAACATCGGAAATGAGTTATACTGCATCTTGACAAATAATTTGAATGGACAAATTTATTATTGATGGCCATTAAATACGCTAGTGTGGTCTAACGGTATGTGAATTGCTACAACAATATTATAATTGAATTATACAATATCAATGCGTATGTAATGGTGCAAGGTTAACGCGTAGTTTGGTACAATTACCCAGAGAGACATTGTCATCACATTATATAGTCAGGCAGGTCCGTGAATTTGGAAATTGTGGGTTCGGTGATAAAGCATGGAACTTAGTATGATGGTTGTTTAAGGTTTTTTAATCAAAGCCAGACATGGACCAATTTTCAAAATGTCATATAGTGGCACCACTCTTCAAAATGACCGACGTGATCAAAATTACAAAGCATTTTTGCTAATTTAAATCAGCGATATTTTTAGTATGGATACCCCACACTTGAGAATAACGACCGATCTCTCGGAGTCTTCCTTTGACATATGCACCATGTTTTCTACTAGTTATTTTGTTTTTCCGACTAATCCATCCATATTCTTTAAAATGCTTGCACAATATGAGAACAAATCTCTAGCCACCCATCAACACGCGGGAAAATGCGGTTTAAGGTAATTCCGCTATGGACGAGTGATTCTTTAAGTGTTTTCACGGAAAAAGCTGAATTCTGTAGATAATATATATCGAAGTGAGCATACAAAATTTCTCGTTCCATAGATTTAAGGTTGGTATATGTTGATATAATAAGTCGTAGGAAGTTTTCGGTGAAATGCAGTCTTCCGAGTTTAAGAAAAAGAACTTCAAAGCGCACTGTGTCGAATGCAGCTTTTTGAACGAGACAGGCAACGTAGACATCAGAATGACGTTCAGTATTAAAATTTGTATGACCAGAACTAGACAATTCGCATAAAACACTAATGAAGTAGTAATTCAGACTGACGTGGAATTGTTAACGCAATTATGACATACTATTTTTCTTTACAATGTGTCAGACAGACCTTGTATACGTTATTTGCATTATATTTCACGATAATGCATGTCAGTGGAGTATAAAAACGTTTAGGCAGAAGTTTACAGACACGATATATTGCACAACGCACCATGCAGTATCAATATTGTGAAAGTATTACTAGTACGTTTGCAGGTATACGCGAACTTCGATAGTTTAGAGAAACCCTTGCACCAGTACAGTGCGATGCATTCTGAAATTGCAATAGTACACTTTCACTTTTACATCATGAAACTACAAAGTTGCTTTTTTCAGATTGTATTGTTTTCTGCATGTTGCACAGTTAATGTAAAAAAGATCGTCAATTTTGATTTCCGCTTTTATGAGACAGTATTTTGGGCACAATGGTATGATAAACGACTTGTTAATACAAATTCCTCACTTTGGTCTTTATAACAGTTTATGTAAAATCTATATCCAGTTCTCTTACAAAGTCAAATTATTTTCAACTCGAGGAATATAAGATGATTATTTAGCACATGGTATATTGCTTTATGATCTCACATGTTCGTGTTTGGAATAATCAGACCCTATTCAGTTAGTAATAGCGAGATTTGGATCAGATAATATAAACATCCACATACTTTACCTGTATGACATATAATCGAAATGAAAATGTTCTTAGACTATGCCATTCTATTCTACGACTGCATTTGAAATTACAGCTTACCATGTTATTTTCCTTTGCAATAACTTTGGTGAAATGGTTGATGGATTAGGTTTGCGTTCTTCCTTTAAACCATATTGAATACTAGTTGTTATTATAGAAGGTTATAGTCTAGTGTTTTATTGTCGAATGTTGCTGTGAGTCACGGTAAATTAATCATTGATGACATGATGTCAATGATGTAGGCTGTTATCAACTGGGTAATACTCTTGAATTCAGAAGGAGTAACGCATTACTTGATAGTTTTTTTACACACTATCTGCATATTGAAACGATATTTTTTAAAGTCCAGACAAATATCCATAAAAATCAGCACAAGTAATGCGATATTCATGGAAGTGTCACCCACTAGTAGATACATAAATAGCAGAAATGTAAAAGAAAATAGAAAGTCGATATAATATGTAAAAAGGTAAGTGATTGGTTTTAGGATCGTGCATAACTCGGAATGAACAAGACTTTATAAAGGGTATACTAATTAACTTTATAAACAATATCGTTGTGCAAGTTGTGTTTTGCAATAGTTGCAACAATTATCATTCCAAATAAAACGCCCTAATGCGATTCAATAAATAGTATCACCAGACTAAAATACTAGTAAATATCACACAGACCATACAATGTATCTTGGTCCAGAATAGAAAATAAAATTTCGAACAGTTTACATCGTGTAATTTCCACGTAAGTCTTTACGTTCCAGAGTTATCGCATGATTTATTTATCTTGGCTGGTATTCACAAAACATATTAGTAAATACATGTAACTTAATTTGCGATGAAAAATTCCGGAACCATGTTACGAAAATAAGTTAAATGTTAATCTAGTAACCATTTGAGTTTGGATAATATACAAAAATTAATCAACAGTAACGTGTTGTTCTTTATTTGCTGGTTCACACATAGCATTCATATTAAGTGCAATATAAGGATTTAAGTGCTATTCTTGATAACACAATTCCTTGTACAAGGATAATGATTATACATTTTTGTTAAGATTGTAGCCAACAGAAATCAACCCTAGTTATTTCTGGGAAGCTATAAGCATTTGCAAAATGTAAGTGTATTGAAACCAATGCTACAGAATGAGTGTTTATTTGGCTGTTTGTCAATCAATATGAACGCATTTCAAATTACCAACAAGAGGATGTGGTTATTGAAACACATTTTGCATCCATCTTCGTTTCATGCATTAGTACATTTGAACTGACCAATTATTGATACTAGTATGTAGTCTACATCAAGCAATAAAATATTTTGTTCGTACATATAATAATCAAGTTATTTCAAACATCTGGATTAGGTTTAATAATTGTAAGTCCCCTACATGTTATCAACGGCTGTCCTTGTTACGTATTTTACGCAACTTTGAAGTCTAGTATCAGTTTCGTAAGTACTACCAAATTAAATTATGTATTGTTTTTATTGGGTTTACTGCCTTACATGTATGTGGTGTCCTCATAATTGTGGTCTTCTTTGTGATTTGCTGTTTTCTGTGTGCTCCTAATCCAATTATGTCTGACTAGCTTGGGGCAACAGGTTGTTTTCTCAAGGTGTATATATATATGGTGGTAACCGTGCAGTTTAATTGAACTTTGATGTATGTTGTTGCGTTTTGGACTGGTAATACATGTATGTGGTTATGTTTCGTTTAAGTTATACATAAATGTGTTAGTGCCTTTCCTTCTATATTTCTTGTAATGTTTTGTTTTGTCTTTTGTGCTCAGTTACAAGTTGTTTAACTCTCCAATTTCTTTTTTTCCGAAGTTGGTTTATAAGTGTTTAAACCTAGACGAAGGGGTATTGGTATAGGTCGTACATTCTGTTCAACACCAATGAGACAAACGCGCTTTGGATTTAAATATTAATTGAACTTACGCCCGCCTACTGACAGACATAAAGAGTAGACAAGCGTTAAAACATATACTAGTACGCCCTTACAACTTACCTTGCGTGGGGTATGAATATTACATATGCTCTTAAAGAGAGTTGTTAATTCTTTATACATGCTCATGTATACTGGGTTTTCAGAAGACAGTAATATACAAACTAATCATACAATGTTTTCTTCCAAATTATATATGTTTTTGATATTGTTGTTCCACTTGTTATTTCGATTATGTGTCCACATTTGTGTATAAGTTAGTATTCACAGAAATCCCTCATGGCATGACACCACATATAGCAATATTCTTTTATCCAACACCTTATGGTTATGCTTCGAGTTGTGTGTTAGCGTTCATGTTTGCTATATCTAATAACATGGTGTCATTTCTTATTCATACTACAAAGAACAATTAATAATTGCATTGTGTACACATTCAAGAGAGTATAACCTTTTCACGCGGTCTGACATAAATAGTTATACACTGATACCAGATGAATTGTTTTATTTAATACATTCATGTTGGCGTAATGTTTGACATATATGGGACCCAAAGGAGCAATATAGAAATAATCTTGTTATTGGTATACAATTGGGAAATATTAGAAAGTGTTATGTGTTTCTATCCAAATGATAAACGATCAACATATCAAGCAAATCGTAATTGAATTTCCTGGTTCTATAATTGATACAAAATCCCCTTTCTTGGCGTTATGTTTGTAAACAACAAAAGGAAGAAGATTGCCTAGGCACGAAACGACAATAAACACCGGTTGTAAGTTGTAATTGTCGCCAGTACGTTTGATCCGGATTAAAATTGTAATAGAAATATGGTGAAATTACCCCTGAAACACAGACATGGCAACCTTTATGATAATACTACAAACTGTATCGTTTTTACAAAACTTTAATTACTAGGCGTTACTTTATATCACAACAAGTATTCGTAATTCTAAAAATAATCATTTTCCAAAAAATATTAATTTATTTAGCTTCTATCTACTACAAAAACAAACATATATACAACTCAATTAAATTATTGCAATTTCAAAGTATCCCAATAAATAGCTATTGCCCTGGTAATAACATGTTTTTGTTCAACGAATGTTCAGGAGAAACCCTACTTAATTGTAACAGTAAACAAAACAAACAGTGTGCACCAAATAACGTGCAAATTACTTCCTTCTTTCACATTTTAAGATGGTTTTATTTTTGAAAATTGTGTTACTATTGAAGGATGTAGGAATACAAAATGCGTCTAAAGACTGACAGACACACCGACAGATGGATAACTAATACGAGTATTCACATTTTGTTTATTACATTGTGATGTTGCAGTTATGGATTCGTGTTTGTCAATTATCATTCTCTGTGTAGCCTTTATAAGTTATAAAAGACTATAACCTTGTATCGGTAATTGATATATCCTAGTGCAAATAGTGCGTATATGACAATGTGCAGTAAAGCACTCGTTTGCACTCCATTATATCAAATAATGGTACGAAGATATCTTTGGATTGCGTGTTATTAAATATCATGTAAGCACTTGCAGAAGAACACCAGTCACTATTACAACCGTAACATGTATGTGCATTTTCGCGTGCATCCTCATAATTTATATGGTTAAAGTTATTTTTGCGTTTTTCACTATGACGTGTTCTTGTGATTTGTGTGTTTGCTCTGTTCTCAACATTCGTCGTAATAATTACTGACTCCCTGTTCCGATTCGTTATTACACAATTGTTATTAAAGAACAATACTATTGCCCTATACAATATATTCCTAGTATTAAATTAATAGTATTAAGTATTAATCACATCAGTGAGGCTATTCGTTATTGCGTAAGAAGTTAAATGGTAACACATATACTCCTACTGAGTATATCAATTAGCAAGTGGTGTGCTGTATCAGTAATAGAAGAATACAATTCAATTACGATTTCGTCGATATGCTTATTATATATCATTCAGACAGGAATATGTCAAAACCTTCATATGTTTCAAAGCTAAATTTGATTAATCGTCTACAAAGATGCAGTGTTCAGGGAACATTTTCTTTTGGGTCCCGTTGGTGCTGACATTTCCTCATACATAAGAAAATAAGACGACACATTGATACATTTAGTTCTGAAACAAGATACAGGGTTAACGACGCTCATATATCATATAGTTATTTGATAATGCTTTGTAAACAACACAATCATCTCACAAGAAAGTATTGGATACGCCAAAGACCTATATTACCGTAATTTAGGTCTTTGTATACGCATATATAAAAGGATTGATACCTGTGAGAACGTAAAATTAAGATAATTTAACAGAACGATACTAAGTGCAAACTATTGCGTTATATTCAGTTTAACATTGACAATACCGACATTACTCAAAACAGTTCGATGAAGGCCATAGTAGATAATGTTGCGGTTATGCCTTGTTTGGCCGCTGGTGTCACCTCGTTGGCATATTCTGGAGCGATAAGCATCTAGAAATATGTAATGTTATTTTCCATCCCATTCCTACATTGCCCATTATTTTAAACTTGGTCAAGTAACTGTGCCTCTGTAGGTCGATTTAACGTAAGGACAGTGTCATTGGTCTTTTAAACTAAGTCACGGGTTGGTTGTGCATCTTGTGGTCGCCGTTTTGGCAGGGGCTTGTGTGTTTGAGTCCCCGTGAAGCAAGGCCTTGGGTATTGGCTGTGTTTCGATCGGTCTCATGCAATAACTATAATTTCCTTGTGATATTGGGTCATCCTGCATTTTTTAGATTGAGTGCTACATTCCCTGTCTGATTTAGTCATACCTAATCAATTTAAACAGGCATTCATGCAATATAACTTGCTCTAGAATTTACCGGCTGTAGTAAAGTGATCTAAATTACATTGGATAATTGCGTACAATTCATATTTGTATTATGTGATAACCCAATCCAATAGACTTACTGTCAAATGATTTTTTCAAGTGTTTTAATTTAATATTAGTAATAGCTTAGAAGCTGGGGTTGTTTCGTTCAAATCTGGGGATTCGGACACCACATACCAGATGCTCACAGTTGATAATCATTGTCACCCATACATTTAGATTTAAAAGGAAACGAATTGCCCATTGTCTTACTCCCCAAAGAGAAATATGCACTTGGACGATTGTCTACTTGTGCATACTAGTCTCACATTCGATCAGGTAATTGCTGTTCGCTAAGGGCAAATGAAAACATTTGTCTGTATTGCAGTATGTCGTGTTTGTCTGTTGGTAATGCATAATGTAAACGTTACTTAAACATCGGAACTGAGTTACATTGGACAATGTATCCTTACACAGCATCTTTTCAAGTAGATTGAATTGAAACATTCATTATTGATGTCTATGAAGTACACTAGTCTGGTAGAACTGAAAGTCAGTTGCTATTACAATATAGACTTAGAATAATGCAATGCATATTTGATGATGCAAGATTTACGCGTATTTCGGAAAGCGATATACCAATCATGAATTAATAAGGACATTGTCACCATCACATGAGAAACATTGCTTTAGCTACACACTATATGCCTCAAATTAGGCAGGACTGTTTCATTTAGTTTGTACAGTGTTTAACATCCAAAAAGTCTCTATTCAAGCTTGTATATTACAGAGTAAAGTATAGCATTAATATTTACTATTTATTGTATTTGCTATGTAGTATCAACAATTCAACAATTTGGTAGTGGGATTGCTTTTTTGCTGTTTTGGAAACAAATTGCTGATGCTAACATTTCCCATCTGTAATCAACACTGCTTTATCGTCATTACCTCAAAGTGAATAAGTGCAATTCACTGACTATGCAAACTTAGTTTTTTTTTTCGTTTGTTTAATTGTGCAAAACAATCTATGCGTTAGATGGCATACCATAAATCCTGACACAATACAAATCCAGAAACCCCAGTGCATCATCCTTCAGCATATTGTTTGTGAAAATACAACACCTTCATAGTAAATTCAAGAACACGAATCACTCCTTTTATTGGTAATGATTTATTGGAACGGTTGGAAGCAAACAGCAAACACAAACACATCTGTACTGACAATACGGGAAAACAAGTTCAACAAATAGTGATCCATTGTCGCAAAGGTGATATTCTTTGCTGCCACTGATGGTTATGTATAGGAATCTAACCTGGGATTGACGCACGATGTTCTAATGTGCAAGCCGGTTTTAGGTTAGTCATATTTACATGTAGAAATATCACACCATACTATAGCATATTGAGAAGTTTTTTCTGCAATTACTTTGATCAGTTATTACGTAATAACCTCCCTCCTCAAATGTTGATACTTCGTGTCATACGCAAAGAGTCATTTTTCATTCATGTGTATGTTGCTAAGTTTAGACTGGAGTATATTTTGTAATGGCAGGTTTTTTTTATTTAAAGGTTCATAACCACCACAAACTGACATCAATAATGAAGCACACCAAACATAAGAACAAGGGGGCTAATCTATGCTATGAAAAGTTCGGTAATAAAAATCTCAACTTGTATTTGTATGATTTTTCACGGTATTGATTGTCCATGAAAATCAAACATTTTTCTGAATGCAAAAATTAACCGAGTCACTACAGAATGTACATATGTTCGTTTACAATGTGCATTACTTTCATTATTTGTATAGCACAAACCAAATCATTTCATTGATCCAATTAATCACGGATTTACGTTGTACTTTTAGTATGTAAGCATCTGGCGTCTGGACACTTAGTCTGGGTTTGTAAAAACAATCAGCGACATCGATATCTTGTGAGTACCAGAACAGAACAGACCAAACCCCGATGACGCGAGAAGTTATTTGAATTAAAAAGGTTGTTGTCAACCTCAAGAACAGTTGCCGTCATGAAACGTCGTGATTTAAATGAAGATCCAGACACAATTGTGTATGATCAAACGCTAGAAACACACATCAAACAATGATTGGGCATTATTTAACATGGACAATTTATTACAGGTCATGTCTTACATTCAAAGATACATATTGTCTTTTCAAACAGCTATGTTGTGTGACAAGCAATACATACAAACATACGTAACTACATTGACTAGATAGAAGTCAAGCTTTGTGCTGCCTATCGTTGTTCCATAGTAAGACGAAATCAGTCACAAGGTTATCATTAATAAACATACGTTATTTTTATAACAAAGATCTAAATATTATACAAATTATTTCTTATTCATTGTTGATAGCATTATAACCAATTGTTTTGAATTGGATGTTTTGGCTTTTGCATCCTGTATTGCAAAGAATAGAAGTTGCTGTTGTTATATCATACAAGTGCGTACGTCATCAGTTCATTATGCATGCATATAACCCATGGTACAAAATGTTGGATTACACACAAATGTACGTATGTAATTAGCGTTACACCAAGAAAATCAAATTGTAAAATATCGCGATGTCTTATCTAGACTTCCATAGAACGTATGACATTTTCCAAATACTCATTAGTTAACGACTGTGCATGTAACGCACTTATTGCCTTGCCCGCACCTCTTAAACTTATTTTATTTCACATATCGCAAAATATTATTGTGTATTTTATCACCATTTATGTTATGTCAATAATTTGGCAGTGATAAAAATCTGCGCACTATAATACACACTAGCTGCAATACTCTTGATGGTTAGTACTTACCGCTACAAAACGCCAACGTGCAGAATATCGCCTCGCATTTAATTATAATTACTTATGTAATGAAGTCACTTAGGAAAAGTCGCTCACGTAAATTCCTTATCATAAACTAAATTACGTAACAATATAAGTGATTAAACATAAGAAAACAAATGCATACCACCCGGTAGAATACTAATAGTCTATAATATGCAACCATAATCGATGGGTGGTAAATGTTTACTCGGACACTTCTCTTTATTTTATTCGTTTAATACGTAATTAAATACATTAATTTCAAATTATGCAGGTTATATGTTAATATATGTTATATGATAATAAAAAGTGTTATGGGGATGTCTGAGTAGTGTAATTTAATCATGGTATCCAGAATTCCTAAATGTGATTTTCCTAAATCCAATGTTACCTATTGGTTGCATATTATAGTTTATCTTTCTTATGTGACCAATTATTCCCCGTGATGGTTGTTGCATTATAACAAACTTTGATGCTCTGATATCATTTCATCATCAAGTAAATAACTATGACAGCATTCAGGTACGTAATGGTCCATGCGTCGTGTAATCTATACGTTTTGTCAATAAATAGTATGCTAGATAGATGCAATTCTTCTACTCATTACAATTTGTATAGACATATACTGAGCATCAAAAGTTTCGCAAACGAATTAAATTAGTTTTTTTGTTTAGATTGTTAACTCGGAAAAACTTTTTACTAACACTATCTATTGGTGTGCCCATTGTGTTCATGTTGAACCCATTTCCGATGGCATCCGTCACGCTTGAATGATTACACCATCACAAATGGTAAAACATCTATTTATGCGTGCAAATTTCATTTCGACTGCATTTTTACTTCCTATTTACTTGCAACATAAATGGGATCAGAAATTCACAAAAAGTTAGTCAAATTAGTCAGCAATGTACGCATAATTTGATGGCAAAATTCGATAATTGTGAACACAATCGTGTATATAGAAGTCTAGAGGCTGACGTTTCACTAAAAATACTTTGTGTCGGATAAAATTGACATGTCTCTATCATAATAAGACAGTTGTATCATATCCAGCAGACGGACCGTGTATATGACGTACCACGTGACAACAGGCCAAGGGTCAATGCCGCTAACCAAGTGAGGTAATGCTGCTGTAATGTTGGCACGAAACTCAACGGCATTGTTTGAGCGTTAACGTAGTTCAATCGACATTAGAATTTATGGGATACTTCCTTTTATTTTGCGTTTTTATGACCAGTGCGCTGTTTCTTAAAATCTGACATTTCGTAGAGTGTCTATAACGACTTCCACAAACCACAGGGAGATGATTTTGTACAATAATTGATTGAAATTACCTCCCTTCCACTACAAAAACGTAATGAAGCGTTTATGTTCACAGTTGTCAATTTTTGCGTAAATTGCAAACTAATTCGACTTACTATTTGTGTATTTCGTATCACAGATATGTATCAAGAAAATGTAAGTGGAACTTGAATAGACGTTTTACCATTTGTGATGTTGTCATCATTCAAGCGTAACGGAGCTTAACGGAAATGGGTTCAACATGAACACTGTGTACACAAACGAAAAGTGTTAGTAAAAAGTTCTTTCGAGTTAACAATTTAAAAAAATGAATTTTTAATGCGTTTACGTAACTTTTGACGCTCAGTATATATTTGAAACATAGTATATAATATTATAAATGCCATCATTGGAAAGAATGTTGTAAAGCAACCACAACGGAAATCACTTGCATACCGAGCAGGAAATGAAACATTCATCAGAAAAAGCAGAACTCAAAAGTGAATACAAAACAAATATCATAGACGATAAGCACACGACACAAAGCCAAACACAAATGAATAGTTAACTCTTGCAAAAGCGTGCATAGCTATAGTTAGAATAACGAATCGGGCAAGGTGGAATGAACACATACAAAAAAGACACTAGAAATGACAGCAAGCGAATCAAACCGCTAGATCTGCGTGAAAGTTTTGCCTACAATATGACGATTAATAAGTTCAACAATTATTCAAGTTGAAGGTTGTATAGCCTACAATTAAGAAATATACTATAACCGCAACGCATCCTTAAGGAGTGAAATACGTTTAACAGTTCAATAGATGCAGATTCTGATTTTAAGATGTAGAAAAAATTTGTAGCTTCGGGCAAGTGATTACGTGCATTGAATTATTCAGCAAACTGTCAAACATCAATTACAAAGTCTGGCTGAATTTCAACACCATAGTCACAGACCGATCAATATAGATTCACACAAAGGCAATTTTACACTTTAATTCTACTTCTAGTTATATTCTTGCTCGCTAAGGAGTTCCCTATATAAAATTCGTTATTAAGGCCGTTAGACTGTCTATATACATGCACATAACAATAGGTGTTAAACAGCCTAAAACTGTCATGTTGTGGTATTTCCATACATAGCTCATACGGGGCGTGTGTAAACTACATGTGTTCTTGAGGCCAATATGGGGATTGTATTATTGTAATATGTTAGCCTCGTTACTTACTTACTCCCGTTACTTATTTAGAATGTAATTTTACAGCAAATCGCTGCAATTCAAGAAATAATGAATGTGCAAACATGTTGTACTGTTCTACAGAACATAATGATGATTGCAAATAATCAGTGTATTGCTTTACAGCAAAATCTAATATTAACTATGAAACAATCAAGTTATGCAGCGAAACTATTTAAATTAGTGTATGATTGCCCTTTTAATCCAATTATTCGAACATTCAATGCTTGGTACCAATTTATTCAATCAACACGTGTGTGTCTGTCCAAAAAACATGTTTTATCCCTACATGTAAACATAATTCGCTAGCTTAGAATGAGAATGTAGTACTAACGACCTTTTAAGACAGATGCATATCAGAGGGTGGCACGGTGGTCGAGTGGTAAGGCGCTTGACTCCTGATCGAGATCCCGGGTTCGATTCTCGGCCGGGACACTTAATTGGTCAGAAACGCTATTTAGTGTTTCCCACCCAACTAGAGATGATCCTGGTTGTTAACCCAGGGGTAGTCTCGCGTGTATCATAGCTTTACGCGCAATTGGTACATTCTATAATTATTAAAACATCACTTGAAAGAGACCAACCCTCTTAAGTGACTAAGCGCAAAAACACATACCAAATGAATAGGTTGCGTATCATGTACTGTTATTGAATTACTGAAAGGTATACCGTTGTATATCTGAATCCCCAAAGCATTAGCAATATAAGTATGTAAAATGTGATACTTATTGTAAATTACATTTTCGAGATGCAGAAAAATAAATCATCAAATGAGTCTATAATTCCTTACATTTCCGTCAATTAACTGATGCAATTAAAATTTCATAATTGCTAGTGCTCATAATTATGAACACGTATAAACCAATTAAATTATTAACACAAATCAAGAGGCGTATTAACATTACAGTGGTATCAAAAATAGTTAGATGATGATTTGATTATTTCGGATGAATGGTTTAGAAATTATCTAATTAGTTTGGACATGTATGGTATATGTCTTTCTCTTGCGTGGGTGGCTAATCAATTTCGTCCTTTCAGTATATATTCCAAGTGCATTACAGTGTTTGTTCAGTGGTGGCATTATAAATCATTCATTCCGAAACGAGAAATGTTAAAACGCTCCAAATTATCATGTAAACGTTGATTAATTCTTACTAGAGAAACCCGTCTTGCATTATAAACCAACCGGGTCATTTCGTTCGTCCGGCACCCTGTACACCTCAACACAAGCGAGGTATAATCTTCCTCAAAACATAACTGTCACAAATTACCAGATAAAGCTACATATTTTAGCATCAATCCTATTTATGTTACTTATTTGCTTATGCAAGTTTAGAAAATACAAGCTTACCATTTATACCAATACCTGACATATCGCTGGCTTAAAATGAGAAGGTCTTAACTACTACTTACGACCTGATAAGACTCATACATATTTGAAATATACTTCACAAGGCGCTTTTTATGAGCCTTTTTCATAAAAATTGGTTGACCGATGTTGACCAAAATGAAGTTTTAAAAACTTCTTTTTCCACTGGTAAAGAGTAAATTACGGAAAGTTTACTCTTGTTTTTCTCAATATATCGATTTTGTGATTACGACTTTCTCATTCTAAGCCATCGATATTTACTTCGCCACGTAGAACATGGACCGCTCAAATGATATCCAGAATAAAGTATGGTATATCATAGTTATGTGTGCATGATGTTTTAAGACATGAACACATTACATTGAGAACGTTATTGACCTATCGATGGATGCATCCGTGAAGTACCATTAGCTTTTAGTCAAATGTGCAACAAGGGAATCAGTGATTAATGAAATAAAGGAGATACTAATGGCTTCAACAGTAAATGGTAGTATCTCAGTAAATGGAGAGACAGACACGATAATTATATTTGACAAAAAAAAGTTGTGAAAATTCATATTCATCAGCTATGCAATCACCATTGAGAACTCATGCGTTATATTAGGCAATACATTCCGGTAGTGGAAAAAAGACTGGACGGCCTCTGAAAAATAAAGCCGAAAGTAGTCAGTCATTTATGATATTAAAGCGTCTTTTATGACACTGTTTTTAGTTTTAATTAACACAATGGCAGCCCATATCAAGAACACGAACTCATTAGTATGATATTGATACTGCGAACCATCTAGAAAACATATCGCCATGTAATGACATAACGCATGTATAAGCCAATATTCAAATCTTAATAATAACACTTCCTGTGGAAGCCATAACCGTTGTGTGTCCATTTGCCTTAGTACGCTTATCTCCGATTCAGACTTACATGTATTTGAACCAGTCAAATTTCAGTTTCAGTCAAAAAGGCAAATACATCAAGCGAAAATCAATCACTGGGGTATGAAACGCGAATCAATTCAAGACGTGGGTTGTATATTACGACAATTTACCAGGTCAATAGTATATTTAAAGGGTTTGTGTCATTACTATCCAGCTACAAATGCTTATGGTCAAAGGCATTTAACTTGCCGACTGTACCAATAAAATGTGTGTCTTTAATTGGAATTGTACGCAGAAATCGTTGCTGAATGCATGCGTAGTTAATTGAGGTAGCGCTCGAGGGTCATAGAGATGATACGTACATTCTTATACCAATCATGGGCCGCGTAATTGACTGTCACTTTGAGCAGAATTTAAGAGGCTGTTGACGTTATTTGAACTCTGCATGGTTATTTACTGCATCAAGGATTGGAAGGTCAATGGCATTCGTTCACAAATAACAACGCTTAATCAATGTTCTAGAAATAAATATTTTATACGTAGAAATAACATGTTGATCGTTAAAAAAATTGTTATAGGTAACTCTCTACTTGTTCAGACGACGGCGGATGGTCTATGTATGACGTTAATGTGTTTATCTTGGCATTTCTGGGGGGGGGGTTATATGGTTTGCGCTTCTCTATAGTCGGAATGAAATCGGACGTATGTATGCACGCATGTCTGTACGCTCGCAAAATCACGCACGCACAAATACAAACGGTGGCGAAGGCAGGTTCAACAAAACGATTCGAGATGAAAATATCTCATTAAACAGCACATGTGAAACCTTTGTTTTAAATATTCCTCGAATTTATTATTAATAAGGTACATAGTCACATACATGCTGAAAACGTTTGTTCAGAAAACCTATTGTACTCTAGAATACCGATTAACTAAATGTCACTGCTTCCGTACGCCACGATTTCTCTTCTTTTCCTAGTTTTGCTAACATAGTTTCATCGATGTCGAATCAACGGAAATTGTAACCAAGTAATGTAAACAGCATACGCTTCAAAAGTAACACTGGCGATATCTATTATTGTGCGCTTAAATCATGTTAGAATTAAGACACCTACTACGAAAACCCGTAGTGTATCGGCTGGTAAACAATGATTTGGAGTTCTTACGCGTAGGAATTAACCACGAAGGCCGTAGGCCTGAGTCGTAAAATACGAACAACAGAACAACAACTTTATCCAGATCTATGCAAACATACGTTGAACTGTTAACACCAGAGTTAATTGCACTGAGTGTTTTCAAATGTTGAGTCTTTGCTTATGACACAAGCACTTTAACTACTATATAATGAAAGGTTTGAATAATCGAATTTGATCGAGTTGGTAAAATTAGATGCTTAGAAAAACAACTATGTCGGCAATTACGAGTACTGTTAATTCAACATTGCAGAAACTAAGTAAACCGAACGAGATGATAAAAACGTGGTGTAAGAAAGTTGTGGCATGTAATTTGTCAGCCTGCTAGATTACAAAAGGTTTTAGGAAAAAGACTATTCAGCCAATATGTAACTATGTATATGTACTTGAAAAATAGTCATATGAACATTCTGTCTTGAACTGTGTCTAAACTAAACGCGAATACAACAACATTTCTCCTTTCAGAAATTGTGATAAAAAGTCTTATAATTTATGAATATTTCATTGTGTCTCTTCTTATATACATGTATATTAAGTTACTGAATTTCAGCCTGACCACTCTGATATTATAACAGTTTACCTTAACATTAATTATAGTTCATAATAAATGTGATTCGATGCAATACTTATACAGAAATCACCCATTCAAATATATCACCTTATATCTTAATGGTTTCGTAAACCTTGTGAATAGTGAATATTATAACAGTATGCGATATATTAACATTGATGAATATCGTGAAGTGTTATTTCTGATGAATATAACTGACAGATATATACGATTGTATAATGTAGTGATTTTACGTTAACAACTCCTTTGACATTTTCGTCCAGCATAATATTGGTTCGTCATAATCGCACTAATAACCCCTGCTTTTTGATATTATTCACTATCAGAATTATATCTTTGTACCATAAGTTAGATGTAATTACTTCAGACACATTTCGATGAACAATGTATACACATGTATTTTAATTGAGCATTAACACATTAACAAAGGAAACATCTCAAAAGAAAGCAACGCGCTGCAAATATGTTTTGAATACAGCACATACTTCTATGTCAAAAGTTCAACTATACATTAATTAAGCCAATTATCCTGAACCTAAGAACCTAAAAATCAGGGTGTGTCCCATTTGGCCATGACCTTTAATTGAGAGTGCTTTTACTATGTAATATTCCCTGGTAAATATCAATAGCTGCTAGAAAAATAACATTGCTTTGTTCTGAACCACTTTCAAGACCAGGAACCATTAAGGAAAAATGTACTTTAAAACACTCCCACAGCAAAATACAAAATTTAATTTCTCCTATGATTTCAATAAGGCTTAAAATCTCATGTTGCCATTTTAAAAACAGTACGTCGCAGACTTGCATGAAGATATGGGGGTATGTTTCACTAATTGATTAGAACACGTATAATCAATGGCGTTATTTTTCATAACGCATTCTGCAATAACATCGCCAATAATTCATATAATATAAATCTTAAACACTTAATGAAAAAACAAACTCAACCCATATTCTCATTTATTTAGTTTATTTGAGGATAAACGTTAGTATATAAGCATTCTCTGCTACTGCCGTATATCAAGTTCCAACACGCACCGTATTTACGAGAATCGTAAAGCATACCTCCTAATCTGACTAAAATATGTATGAGGAAATCGGATAGGGAATGCAACACTCAACTTACCCAGCCGATCACAACAAACAGCATCAACACAACGGAACTACACAGGGCATTGTATACACACAACCTAAAGATATGATTAAAACATAAATCCTCGCCAAAATACAGGATGATCCAATTTAACAAAGAAAACTGCTTTTGTAATCCAAGTGAACAAAGGACCAAGTGACCAAAGGAAACGCAGGGAAGACCCGACTTAGTTCCCCAAGTCCTCGGCGCTGGACGGCTTAGTTTCACAAATATATGCCAAACGACCAAACGAGGCAAAGAATGCGATAATAAGACATATGTTGGAAGAATAACTCATTTTAAACGACAAAAAAACTCTGGGGAATAAAAAATCTGTTGACATGAGAATTTATTTCGATTAATTCACTTTTACCATGCCAGTATAACGTCTGCCCTGAATCATCTTGATTTAAGTAAACATTCATACATCGCCATCTTGGATCAAATATTAAACATTCACAAATGATGATTGAGTGCTCATTCAATCTGGGGAACAAAATATTTGTCTCGCTTTCAACGAAACGTCAATGTTTATGTCATTTAGTAATGACACAATTGGGCTTTATTTTCAACCGTCTGGGCGAATTCAGTATCATGTTTACCACTAGCTTTCTTGTAGACGTTATAAATCATGCAGTTTTATAAGTAAATATTACAGTTACATAACGGTTTGCTAAACAAATGACAGAGACGATGTTCATGTTTAAGGTTAGATTGCTATATTGGCACAATGTTGAACGATAATGGAAAATATCTTACAGGAAAGGTAACTATCAATTTTAACAGCCTGACAACAGAAAACATAAATACTATAACATATCACAACTAAATTGCACAATGCTCAACTCTTTCGAGAAAACATCATAGTTTAGCTGTTAAAAATAAGACATCGCATATTGTAAAGTATTACATTCACTTGGGATAAAGTTGCTGGTGAAGGATGCAAACTTGTTGAATCATTCATGTACAAATTCTCCGAAAGCTGAAAACAAGACGAAACATTTTTTTTGCTTACAGTTTAAATGTAAAGGTTTTATACTACACGTAGTACATGGCAAATGTAGACTTATTCAATTGTTCCTTTTTATGCTGTGCCATATCAATGGCCTTACTAGATTAACAGATGGTAATTAAATAATACATGTCTGGTCATGCTAGTCTGGAGAAATCGTATCACCAGCCAACACAGCCGATGAACTATTCATTTGTAAAGCGCAATTGTACGTTCCAATGTGTCAAATATAGTGAATAAGCAACATAGTTCCCAATAATACTAATACAAATGCCATTTCTCTTGTAATATGTCAGCCATATGCATCGCCGTTGTGAAATGCTTTGCAATGGTGTTTGAAGATCCTGACAGTATTATTAATTAATATTCAATATGCATTAAATATATTTCTTTCGGCACTTCATTCCTTGTGAAATTAAGCTATGAGTTGTCTTTTACTCATATTGGTCAAACGATGCTTATAGTTTGAACAAATATTTCACTCGCTTTTTACTTCTAATGTGTTTCTATATGTCGATTTTTGAATTTTTATTTCTGAAGATCGCGCCATACCACATATTGGACAATGTGACAATTCCTGCAAGATATGTTTAAAAGGTATTTGTTGAAAATAGGTTATCAAACACTGTTTGTTACCAATAATAATGTAACCAAATGCATTGGCGTACGTAAATACATTAACATTTGAGTACTAAACATCTCAAAAGAGTAAATGAAAGTGTACATATCCATCACGTTCGAAGTGTTTTGATTACATCAAAATTGATGGTGTCAAAAGTTCACCAATACATTAAGACAATTATTCCGAGCCTCCATAACAGGATGTTTCTCATATGGCCATGGATTTAAATAAGTGTGCTTCCACTGTGTAATATTCTTTGGAAAATATCAATAGCTGTTTACTCAACAACATTTTTTGTCCTCATCTTTACCACTTTCAAGATTTTTCAGAGATAAGTTTCAGCGGATCTTGGAGAAAATTCCTTCGAATACCACCACAGCCAATTACAGACTGATGTATCCTATGATTGTATTATTTTTTATTTGTTCAATTTCCCTTTTAAAAGCATTCTGATAATGGTTATCACTAACATTTATATTCAAAAGCTACGTTTTTACATTTACGTATTTACAAAGATTTGCCTAAATGTTTAATGCCACCTATGTAGAGCACATCGTCATTGGAATGTGACTTATCGTTCTATATATATGAATTTGAAAAAGCCTCGTGTCATATTATGTTATCCTCTCGTTTATTAAAAGTGTTTGAAATGAGCAATGAGCAAGGTCATCTTTTACCAAAAACATGAACACACAAACAAAATACCTCACGCCATATAATGTGGCATCGAAAAGTTATCATCGTCTGTGACGTATTAATGGTATTTAATGTTTCATTTAACATATATGAAATTTCTCAAACTCGGGTACTTTATCATAAGGGTGATATAATATCGCATTTGAAGCGATGTGAGAATTTATTTTCATTTATTTGTCTGATACCCTCCAGGATAACTGCAGTCCTGAAACATCTTGATTTAAATGAAGGTACAGGCATCGCTGTCTATCAAACAATAAACATTAGACACGTAGAACAAATAATGAGTCTTCATTTAATCTGGGAATCTTATAACTATTCTAGCCACCAACGATACGTAGATGTTTTATGACATTATGTTAATAAATACCTGGACTTTATTTTCATTACTCAGTATGAAATTATATATAATATGCAACCTCTGCCTTGCTCTTAGACAGTATAGATCATACAATTACAATTAACAATTACATTACGGTATGTAAAACAAAAGCCGAACTTAATAGTTACATGTATGTGTAAGAAAATTACTATCAAAATGACCTTCCGTTGTCTTGAGTTTCCTCCAATAAACCTACACAAAAAGGAAACTATCATGCCATCATATGACTTGTTCTACGTAAGCCCAGTTGGTATAGATTAGTATAAATGTAAAACATAAAACGTACGTGATATAATAAAAATGGCATACGGACTATCATGGCAAATGCATATTAAATAATATTTTTGGTTAAATAAGTGTACCACAAATAACACCACATTTCACCGGAGTCACTATTTTTTCATGTATGTATTATGTACTTAGTATCTTGTGTTGCGATTGAAACGAGAGCAAATAAAGTAATGTTCTGTTTTGTTCTGGAGTCAACAAATCAGGTTTTATTTTCCAACTTGATGTATTTGAAAGGTCAAGGGTATACAACACACACTTGGAAACGTGTGGCACGACCAGTTTCTGTAATCAAATCATTTTATGTGTACAACTGTTCGTTTACTAAAACTAGTTACTTATCATGATACCTAGTGATCGTGTATCTGCAGGAATTTGATACTTCAATGCTAGAGGGAAGGACGACATCCATCCATCCATCAATATTTCGAGTACGATTGGCAGTGTCTGACAAAGGCGTGTGGTGATACATGTATAATTAAAGTGTATATCGTTAAATGAATGCAGTAGTACATTTACGTGTTCAGACGGTTCACTGTATATAACACACGTTTTAAGGTAAGAGACAATAAAGAAATCAATGTTTTTTATGACAGTCGTTTTAAATGTTGTTCAATTTGTGTTGAAAGTTTATTCCTTTAACGACATCGTTTTTTGTTCCTTATTACATCCACCGGTGATATGTTTGTTGGCAATGCATGAAAACATGTTAAATGATTATGTACGATTTCCGCGGTAGCTTTCCCCGGCAAACTTGAACATTTTCTTTCTGATAATTTAAAATGTAAAATATTTGTTCTACCTATCTTCTGTAGTTATAGAGCCAATTGTATTAGTACGTTTGTACTTCATATGATGTGTCATATAAATGACCTTGCCAGATTAATAACACATACAGCTTCCTGTTTGTCTGGTAAAAACGTATCACCAGCTATCCCAGCCACATAACTGTTTAAAGCTTAATTGATTCTACTGTCTAAGGTGCAACATTTATTGAATAAGCAGATTATGCAAAAATAATACCAAATCATTGTAGCGTCTCGTGTTTTTTGCCAGCCATATGTCTCGTCATTGTCGATATACGTGGCTATCGTTGGAGAACATCCTGAAAATAATATTCCTTACTACGGAAATCATTTTAAATACCGTGTAATATTTGCCTGATCTCAATAAGGTGTTGTCAGTTAGCCTTTAGCGAGGTTATACTATTTTTTGAACAAGTTTAATATAAATGTACGAGTGATAGATTCTTTATACGTACCTTATGACACAAATAACGTAACATACGGCTCGTACACAACGTTTTATTGGAAAAAACACACTAATGTAACATACATGTATGCACCGATGCACAACGTGACCACTTTCAATTATGTTCGTATGGATAAATTGTTTGTAACGCTTATTGAATTTATTCAAGCTATCTGTGGAAACATGTTTTTAAAAAGATAATAACATGACGAACAGGAATGCAACATTTATCAGATCGGCAGACCTCAAGACAGACCACCAAGACGAAAGATTTAAAATGACAAGCACATGCCATTATAGCCAGCACCAACAAATGGTTAAACCCGAATATTAATTCTATTCCACAAGAAGATAATGTAATTACACATCGGACAGAAGAACAACAAATCAAGCTGCTATCTCTACATGGAAATGACCCGACCAATGTGACGAATTAGATATTACAGTGAGTGTAAACATTTGAAATTCATAACATAAAAGGAGTGCCATTTATTCATTCGATCGATAGATGCTGATCCTGAACATGATTTTTAAATGCTAAAAACAATTGAAGTCGAAGTTACAGGCAAATGATTACGTGTATTAAATTATTTAACAGTCTGCCAAACATAAATTACAAAGTCTGGCTGATTTTTAACACTATATACACATACCGGAAAATTATACAATTATGTGTTTAGGTGGAGACATTTTAAAATCATTGTTGGCAATAACCTGTTTCCTAGCGCTGTAAGAATTGCCCTATACAATATTTATGATGAAAGTACACATGTATTTATACTGTCTACATAGCAGATATAACGAACATCCTACACGCTTAAGATATCGGTCGACTTGTTGTCATTAGTGTACAGCGCATTTTGCAAAGGATATTATACTACACAGTAGCGCCGTTCAAGAAACATAAGATATGCCAAGCATTTTCCATAATCCACGAAGCATAATCAAGTTATTCACTGAAACTATCTACATTAGTGTAAATTAATGAAACGTTTCTCTTTGATTCTTAATATTCCTATATTTAATGCTTAAAGATATGATACCAATAACTAATATAGTTACTGCACTACTTCTTATTCATGTACCAGTCAGATGATATCTAGTTTTAGGTGTGGTATATTATAGTTATATGTGCATTATGTTTGCGAGACATGAGCCCATTTCATTGAAAACTTTGACCGATCAATGGATGAATCTGTAATGTACCATTAGTTTTAAGTCAAATATGCAACACGGGATTCTAGAATGAATGAAATAAAGACAATACAAATTGCTTTAAAAATGAATGGTTGTATCAATAAATGGAGAGACAGACACGTTAACTATATCCGAAAAAAGCAAGAAGTTTTTGAAAATTATATATTATATATATTCATCAGATATACCTTCTACATTACGTTATATTACAGCACAATCCGGTAGTGGTGTTATAAATAAAAGACGGGGGCGGCATCTGGAAATTACAGCATGACGTATAGGTGATTCAAAGATCTCTGTCACAACCGCGTAAACAAACATTCAACCAAGTCGATTATTACAGGTTTCTCAGGATTAAATTTTACCATCATAAATACACTTATATGATTACAACTCTAATGGTCCTAAAGCATAGCGGTTATACTTACTGCATTTAGCTATTAAGAGATGGAACATTTTGGCGGTTATGACAGACATCTTTGAATCGACAATAACTAGTTTTATAAGAGTCGGGTCATAAATGTCTTTCAGCACACTATTTATTGTTGTTATTGACACATCACCACCTTATCAAGAAGACGAACTCATTCTTAGGCGACCTTGATGTTGTGCAAAATCTAGATAATTTATAACCATGTAATGACGGAATGCATGTATAATTCCAGTCTTAACAATAACACGTCATCATCTATGCTTTTAGTCTTTTACCCGGTACCTAAATCTTTCATTACATAACAGTGTAGGTCCGGACTAATGTAACTGTCACGGAAGATACCATGGGTACAAGATGGTTGTTTTACGTTAGTTTATATAGGGAAGTTTAGAATATCCCCCAAAAAAGTATGTGTCATTTCGAAAATGTATGTTAAATTAAAATGACACAACATATATGTACAAAAAAAACCACAAAGTAGTTTAAGCAAGTGTCTGTACATGCGTGTTTATAGCGTATATAAATCGCATCTTATATAAAATGCCCGGTTAGTTCAGTTGGTATAGCGTCTGACCAGTAACTTGGATATTGGAGGTTCGATACCAGTTTTTTCATTATTGTTTTTTTTTATATGTACTGTTATTCGCTACTAGTTTATTATTGAATAAGGAACATGATGAGAAAATAAAGTATTTTTATTCAGCAAAATATTTTTTTTAAATGTAAACAATAATCGGCCTATAAAAGGACCGAACGAAGGAGCCCATGATTACAAGTCATCGGCTCCACCGATTGAGCTAGTCGGGCATTTAATTTTTTTATGGACTTTTAAAACCCCGCTACAAAAATATTTTAATCATTTTATCAACGTTATTTTGTAGATATTAGTGCTGTTGTAGCGAATAAACTACAATCATTGCAAAGACCATTATTTTTTCATTACTATGCAAAGACTCACCACAATGACACATGCGTAACATACAATTTAGGGGGGTATTCTGATTTTATTCTGATATTCCATTTTGATTTGACCACTGCAGTTATCGATAAATTGGTCGCTGCTGGACATAAACCACTGCAAGATTTAGGAAAGGGAACCATACTACCTTGTTTGTTCTTTTCTTTCAACGCATCTTCAGACAAATCAGGAATAGCCAACCTTCTTCTGTTAAAAAGGGCAAATGCATCAAGATAAGAACACGTGGATATGAAACGCGCTTGAACTTCAAGACATAGACTGTATATTTACAAGCGCATCAAGTCAGTAGAATATTAAAAGAGTATGTATCACCAGTATAAAGCTACAATGCATTTGTATTTAATTGTTAAGTGGTATTTATAAGGGTAGCTATGACCTAGAGGTAGGGATGGCTATTCGAGATCGATCGAGGGGCCCCGGGATCACCCCTCGTCTTGACGACTGCTTAATTCTTCTGAGCAAGTATAACACACATACACCACTCCACACAGATGAAAATTGGTACATGTGAGAACAGTGTTTATTCCTTGGTGCCATTGATCGATTTTGGCTGCCACATTCACAAGGGAAATATAAGCTCCACAGGGAGGGAGACTTGAACGTATGTTTCATTAGGTAGCCCAGTAACCAGAATGTCACGGAGTGGAACGGGTGAACAGATAAAACAGCGCTAGAAAATGTATAGCTTTATTTATACGTTGAAACCGTTGCTGAATAAATGCGTAGCTAATTGAGATAGCGCTAAAGGGTCACAGAAAGAGTTACTTATACCAATCATGAATCGCATAATTGACTGTCGCTTTGAGAAGAATTTAAGAGGATGTTGACGTTAGATGAAATTTGCATGGTTATTTGCTGTATCAAGGAACGCTGCGGAAGGTCAATGCCATTCGTTCACAAATTACAAAAATCATCAATGTTTTAGAAATGAATGTTTTATACGTAGAAATAACATGCTGATAAGTAATGAGGTTGTTTTAAGCAACTCCCGTCTTGTTCAGACGTCAGATGGGTGCAGGATATCTTTAAAATGTGTTTATCTTGACTTTTCACGTAGGGTTCCCCGGTACTGTGGCTGCACTTCACACTCCTGCTCGTTGAGGTCAACATTCATGCTGAATATAAGCGATATTGTTCTGGTCCGCACAAAAATGGACGGTACTCATGCATGTCTGCACGTTCGCAAAACAACTATGAACACATACTACCGGTCGCATAGGCAGGTTCAACAAAAATTTTTCAGATGACAACATCCCTCGTATTATCGTTATTATGGGAAAACAACTAGTGAAATAAACGTACATTTTATGAACATTAATGAAGTCTAATAATTCCTATTTTATGCATGGCACGAAACGCCAATGTTTTTTAATCAAGTAGAATAACGCATTGCACGAAAGGGTTTTCATTATAACCTGAACGATATATCCATGTATGTTTCTAACATCAATGGAATATTGCCTATATAGACGAAAACAAATCATACCATTTTGGCCGATATTCAATTAAAGTGACTTCAGGTAAACAAGTAACGAAAACAACATGCGCTTCCAAAGTAACATTGGCGGTATTAATTATTACGCGCTTAAATCTTGTTCGAATTAAGACATAAACTACGAAAATCCGTAGTATATCGGCTGATAGCCTGATATACAATGATTTTGAGTTCTTATGCATAGGAAGTAACCACGAATGCCATAGGCTTCAATTGTAATAACAAGCGTCAGAACGACACCTTTGTCCAGATTTATGCAAACATACATGGGGTGTTCCACAAATAATATCCTTTTTTATAGCAGCACGGCAAATCAGAAATTAATAAAACTAGTTTTATATAATTAAATATTGATCTTTTACTGACAATTGTGCGAAATATCAAAGAAATTGGTTGAAAATGATAAATTTATTAAAGATTAGATAGACTGTGTAACAAGGATGCTGGTTGCACCGTGACGTTATTATGACGTCGCATTTCAAGCGCAGTATTTTAACATAAAGAAACATTAAATATTTGTGTTTATAGTCATCCTGACTTTCTTAACATATCCAATATCACTGTCCCGATCGTTTAGATGTGTCCGTCTCCCTGTTCACAACAATGTGTTGCAATGATGTTAGAAATTGCTCAAACATTGGAGCGCCTACCAAACTGTGTTTATTTACGTTAACTTAATTTTCTATAAACCACATTTGCGTATTGGTAAGTTATAAATCCGCGATCTGTAAACAATTTGAGCCAACAGAACACATATGGCTGCTTAATGCCAATACATTATACGTATTTCATCATTTCATTGGTTAGTACTGTTGGTTTTCCCAATGTATACTATTGTTTGACAATCCCGTGGTTTCTGTTTATTGACGTTGACGTCATTTTTAATCCATGACGCACTTGGATACATACACTTGATTACTGACTAACGATAACACACACAGAGCGATTTCTTCGAAAGTTTGCATTTTCATGTCAAAGTCATCCACGTAATGCAATACAATTAGGCGTTAGTATTTATCATGTGGTAATTGCGATATTCACAATGTAATAAGGATACAATCGGAACGTCCGTACGGCATTTATCGCTTCCTGACGTCGCTAGAAAAATACATTGTGAATATCGCAATTACCACATGATAAATACTAACGTTGTCATAGAAATCATGTAACGCCATGGCGGGTCACGTTATTTACGATTAGTCATATGGCCGAGGTGGTCCGATTGATAAGGATAGTGATGACAAAAAATAGCGTGACCCGCCATGGCGTAACATGATTTCTATGACAACGCTTTGTATGAGCATCATCAGCAATAACGAATTTTGGTTGCTATCAGCATGTAGAGCATACATTGCTATGCATATGGAACAATTTTCATTAAATTGTAATTGTTAAGTAAGAGGTTACATGCATGAGAAAGACATATTATGTCAGGAACAAGCCTTGTACGTTTCACTGTTAATGTAAGACTTAATTGCACCGATTGTTTTAAAGTGTTGAATATTTGCTTATGATTCATTGTCAAGTACTTAGGCTACTATCTTATTACAGCGTTGGGAAATCTTATTTGCTCGAGTTAAATTAGATGCTTAGTAAAAACAACTATATTGGCAATTACTATTAATTTAGCATGGCAGAAATAGGACTGGAAAGAGAGGAGAAATCGCGGCGAACGGAGGTAGTGGCATTTAATTTGTTAGTATGCTCGAGTTTAAGACGTTTTATGATAGAAATCCATTCAGCAGATATCTGACTATGTACACGTACCTTAACAATAATGAACTCGAGCAATAGAACCCTAAAGGTTACACATGTGCCGGTTGTTTTTATCATACACAGTATGAACATTTTGCCTTAATTTGTAGCTACACTGAACGCGAATACAACAACATTTCCTTACGAAATAGTGATAAGAACTCTTATAAATTATGTATATTTCATTGTATCACTTCTTAAAGTACAGTATATTATATTCTTACAGTATATCGTTATGACAACTCGGTTATTGAAATGTGTTACCCCCATAAAATATTGTGTATAATCAATGTGATTCCATGCAATCTTTATACAAAAATCACACATCCACACATATCTCCTAATATCTTAATGGTTTCGTATGCCTTATCAATTGTGAATATATTAACAGTATGTGATATATTGACATGAATAAATGTCGTTTAAATGTCATTTCTGATCAATATCAGTTACTGATATATATGTATGATGTTGTAATTTTACGTTATCGACCCCTTTGACATTTTCGTGCAGCATAATAGTGGTACTTCATATCGCACTAATAACCTCTGCTCTTTGATATTATACACGTTCAGAATTATATCTTTGTAACCTAAGTTAGTTAGATGACATAACTTTGGACATGTTTTTGTGAGCAATGCACACGAATGTGTTTTATATAATAACATATTAACATAGGAATATCTTGAAAGAGAAAAACCAGTTCGAACGTGTTTTGATCACAGCACTTACCTCTAAGTTCAAACATTCAACTATACATTCAGGCGGTTATTCTGATCATCAACACAGGATGTGTCCCATTTGACCATGACCTGAAATTAGAGTGATTACGCTATGCAATATTCACTGGAAAATATAAATAGCTGCAGGCAAAATTACAGAGTTTGCTTTTGTTCTTACCCACTTTCAAGATCATTCGGAAATTAGTCTCTATGGAACCGGGAAACATTTAGGAGACCTTTACTTTCAAATACCACCACAGCCAATTACACAATTTTATTTATCCTATGATTTCAATAAGGGCTTTGTATTCGCTCAAATATCATGTTGTTGCTAGTATGAAAACAGTTTGTCGTAGGCTTGTATTAAAACATTGGGGATTGTTACACTAATAGGTAAGATCACTCATAATCAATGGCCTTGTTTTACGTTTCGCATATGCAATATTATTGTTAATATTCGTATGACATAAATCTTAAACAAATAATGAAGAAACACAACCCATATTCGTATTTATATTATTTATTTGAGGATAAAGGTTAGCACAGGAATCTTCTCCGCTGCTCCCTTTATTTCAAGTTCCAACACGCACCCCATTTACGAGTATCTTAAAGCTTACCTCCTAATCAAACTATAATTATATGAGGAGATCGGACAGGGAATGCAGCACTCAACGTAACCAGCCGATCACAGAAAATGGCTTCAACACAAAACAGCTACATGGAGCATTGACCAAATACACCCCAAATAAATGATTAAAAAAAGTTCTGCCGCTAAAATGCAGGATGACCAAAGTTCACAAAGAAATAACAAGAACAAATTCTGTGATCCAAAGTGACCGAATGAAACGCCGCGACCCAGTTTCTCAAGTCCACGCCGCAGGACGATCTAGTTTCACACATATATGCCAAAACGGTGATCCATTATCGTGAGATAATAAGCCTTAGGTTGGAAAAATAACGCATTTCAAATGACAACAATACTCTGGGGAATTAAAAAAACTGTTGACATGATAATTCATTTGAATTAATACTCTTTTACAATCTAGTATAATGTCTGCCCTGACTCATCTTGACTTAAGTAAATGTGCAGACATCGCCATATGAGATCAAACACTAAACAAACAAAAATAATGATTGAGTGCTATTTCAATCTGGGGAACAAATAACCTGTCTCGCTTTCAACGAAACGTCAATGTTTTATGTCATTTAGTAATGGCACACTTGGGCTTTATTTTCAATCGTCTGGGCGAATTCAATATCATGTTGTTAACCACTAGCAATCGTTTTCTTGTAGACGTTATACATCATGCAATTCCATAAGTAAATATTACAGTTAAATAACGGTTTGCTGAACAAATGACAGAGACAATGTTTATGTTTAAGGTTAGGTTGCTATATTGGACCAATGTTAAACGATAATAGAAAATATCTAACAGAAAAAGGTAACTATCAACTTAAATAGCCTGACACAGAAAACATAAATACTATTACATATTCCAATTACAATGCACAATGCCCACTTTTTTCGAGAAAATTAACTTAAATATCATAGTTTAGATGTCAAAAATAAGACATCGCATATCGTAAATTATAACATTCACTTAGGATCTAGTTGCTGGTGACGGATACAAACTTGTTGAATCATTCATGTACGATTCCCCCGGTAGCTGGAAATAAGACGGAACATTTTTCTTGCTTACAGTTTAAATGTGAAGGTTTTATACTACATGTTGTACATGGTAATTGTATCTGCGGTTTTGAAGGCAAATTCGATTGTTACTTGATGCTGTGCCATATCAATGGCCTTACTAGATTAACAGAGGGTAATTAAATATTACATGTCTGGTCATGCTAGTCTGGAAAAAACGTATCACCCGCCAACACAGCCGATTAACTATTCATTTGTAAAGCGCAATTAATTTTCTAATGTGTCAAATATTGTGAGTAAGCGACATAGTTCCCAATAATACTAATACAAATGCCATTTCTCTTGTAATATGTCAGTAATATGCATCGCCGTTGTGAAATACTTTGCAATGGTGTTTGAAGATCCTGATATTATTATTAATTAATATTCAATATGCATTAAATGTATTTCTTTCGGCACTTCATTCCTTGTGGAATTAAGCTATGAGTTGTCTTTTCCTTGGTCAAGTTTGAACAAATATTTCAATAGTTTTATTTTCTAATGTGTTTCTTTATGTGGATGTTTGAATTCTTATTTCTGAAGATCGCGATATATCACATATTGGACAATGTGACAATTCCTGCAAGAAAAGGTATTTGTTGAAAATAGGTTATCAAACATTTGAGTATACTGAGCAAAACAGCTAACCGAACGCTTTTTAAATTTGAATATTTCCGTGTCCTGTAAGTGTACAAACCTAAAATTTTGCATAGTTATTTCAATATAAATTGTGCACCTTATGCGGCTTACCACATGAAAATACCTGCCAAAATCACTCATCCATGACGGAAAAGCTTCAAATCACATTTTGCACGTTGTCATCGATTGCTCTCGAATTGAACGAGTTTTGTGTGCATATTGTGTAGTATGGGTGTTTGTTAGTCGGAAAAACAAAATATTTTGTCAATAACATGGCAAATTTGTCAAAGGTAGGCCGCGGAATAGCGGCCATTACGCTCCCTGGAGGGTATCAATCACACAGATCAGTTTTACACAGATTTAGATTATCACAAACATTAGTTCCTTTCATTTCACGTGTGTGTGAATACCAATGCACATAAAAATACCTAAAACAGTATATTGGGAATCACAGGAGCATCGAAAAATAGTAAATTCAAGTGGGATAACTCTTGCATAATTTTACTTCTTTTTAAGTTAATTCACTACATTTTCCTATAAAATTGTATTGTCATGCATAAGTGAAACACGTTGACTTTAAAAAATAATACATATTAGTCCTATGGGCGTTTTTGCATGTGTTTGAAAAAACGTGTTTTCTCCCCATTTAGTATATAGGACTCTTTTGAAGTGCGTTCATCAGGTGTTCGACGAATTGTTAATGCAGCTATATGCCCGCTTCGGTAATAAAGATTGTTTTAAGTGTAACGGAAACAAAAATAAATATTAAAATACTGAGAATAAAACCAAACTGAAGTCAATAATTACCCTCATTTATCCACACAAAAGATATTTGACCAAATAACCTCCCCTTGACCATTGAAAATTAACATCATAATTTTGAAAAATTTAAAAATCGATGTTTTTGTGATCAAATCGCATTATATCGAGTTTGACTATTTGTTTTATTGATTTGGCGATTAGTCTTTTTAAAATATGTATGGAATAAATCTAAAATCTCGTTTCGCATTTTTGAAAATAAAACTACTAAAATCGCACCTCAAGATCGTAATTTACAAGTACACAAATTTTCGTGCAAGAATATTAATAAATAAAAAAGTTATACGGTAAAAACCGCTGCTCATTCATAAAATAGGCTACAAAATTGTACATTTTGTGAATTTCATCTTGATGGGTGATGTCACTAAATACATATTTTGACGATGATGCAAATTAAATATATTAACGAAATTTGACCACCAGCCTTCTTATGTTTGGATTATACTTCAGGCCGAGTTTCAGAAAATTCCAATGGATAGTTCTATAAATATTCTTAAAAAACATAAGCGTTCGGTTAGCTGTTTTGCTTAGTATACTAAACATCTCAAAAGAGTAAATGATAGTGTACAGATCCATCACGTTCGGAGTATTTTGATTACATCAAAGTACATTTGAAGTTGGTGTCAAAAGTTCACCAATACATTAAGACATTTATTCCGAACCTCCGTAACAGGATGTTTCACAAATGGCCATGACCTTAAATGTGTTATATTCTTTGGAAAATAGCAATAGCTGTTTGCTCAATAACATTGTTTGTCCTCTTCTGTACCACTTTCCAGATAATTCAGAGTTTAGTCTCAGTGGAACCGGGAGAAACAACTTTAGAATACCATCACAGCCAATTACAGATGTATCCTTTCATTGTAACAGTTTATTTTCATTTGTTCAATTAAGTCTAGTGTTGCCTGTATGAAAATATTCCGAAAATGGTTATCATTAACATATACAATCATTATTATTATTATACCATATTTATATAGCCCTTTTTTCATGTATACACACGTTCAAAAGTGCTGTACAGTCCCGACTAATACATGTTTAAAACAATATACAATGTACATAAAATATACAAAAACATTTTTATCAACGCTATTTAGTCTTCCATCATATCGTATCATATTTCCGAAACGAAATGAAATATTAAACTTAGGAGACATGGTATATAGAAATACTTTGCTACAATAAGATAGTGGTGTACAACGATTTGATTATCTGTAGGGGTATTAACTGAATGTAAACCTCAACTAGGACAAGGATAACGTCAAGTACCATTACCACATGTCCTTAACCCAATCAAAGGCTACGTTCTTACACATACTTATTTGAAAAGATTAGCCTGCCTAACTATTTAATGAAACTTATGTAGCACACACCACCATTTGAATGTGCATTGTTCCCTGAGGATATGTGATAAATATAATAATGCTTTTGTGCTCATTACATACGAGTTGACAAAAGCAATTTGAGAAAGCCTCGTGTCATATGAATTTGTTCCCTGGTTTAATAAAACTCGTTTGAAATAAGCACACATGCACGGTCATCTCTTATCAAAGACATGAACATACAAACAAAATACCTCCGCCATATAACGTTGCATCGATAAGTTATCATCGTCTGTGACGTATTACAGTATTTTATGTTTCATTCACCATATATGTAATTTCTGAAACACGGCACTGTAGCCTTAAGGTGAAAGAATATCACATTTGAAACGACAACAATGTTCTTGGGGATTAAAAATCACTGTTGATGTGAGAATTGTTTTGCAAGTATTTGTCTGATACCCTCCAGGATAGTTTCCGTCTTGAAACATTTTGATTTAAGTGAAGGTCCAGACATCACCGTCTGTTATCAAACAATAAACATTAGAAACATAGAACAAATAAAGTTTCTTCATTTAATCTGGGAATCTTATAACTAGTCTCGCTTTCAACGATAATATGTCTTTGGACAATTAGTAATTTAATATTTGGACTTTATTTGTATCAGTCAGTATGAAATTCTGTATAATATGCAACCTATGTCTTGCTCGTAGACGTTATAAATCATACAATTTCTTACGTAAGTATTAAGTTTTCATTGCGGTCTGCGAAACAAAAGACGAACCAAATAGTTATGTGTTAACACCGTCATGTCAAGATGACCTTCAGTTCTGTTCACTTTCCTCCAATACCATCTATATAAAGTGGACACAATCATGACATATGCGTTTTGTTCGTTTATCCAGCTCGTTAATAAATAAGTATACATGTTAAACATAAAACATATGTTATCAAAAAATTGTCAAGGCTAATCGGCAGAAAATAGTTCGTCACTTTGTAATAATATCATACTGTAACTGCAATATTTCGACGGAGTCAATTAATCAGTAAGAGCGGTACATTTGGTGTACACATTCCAGGACATGCAGATTTTACTTTTATTGGATGTGTTCTATACATACAAATGGACTTGATAATATATGGTACTATCCGTCTTTTTGTAACATTATCGTTTTATTTTGTACAACTTGTTCGTTTCGATCCCGTCCTTATTACTAAAGAGCAAAAAGTATATTAATGTAACGGATAATTATATGTTTTGCCTATGTAACTACTGTATTCATTAAACGATTTACACTATACTAAATACGTGTATTACTATATAAACTACAAGTATGATGTTACGCAGATAATTGAACTTATCCTTCTAGATTGCACAACTCGTTTTCACCAATAACACGTGTTGTTTAGATTGATGTTCTTCTTCTTCACTCTTGTTATACTGCTCACTGTATAATTAACATTTTAGACAATGGATACAATTAAAAAGTCAATGTTTTCTGTGACACCCATTTTAAATGTTGTTCAATTTGTGTTGACAGTTGATTCCTTTAATGACATCGTTTGTTGTTCCTTATTACATTCACCGGGGATATGGTTGTTGGCAATGGATGCAAACTTTTAATTCGTTCATGTGTGACTTTCCCGGTAGCTTGAGGCACACGGAACATATTCTTTCAGACAATTTAAAATGTAAAATTGTCGCTCTACCGATCGTCTGGGTTTGGGTGCCAGTTTTATAACCTTGCCAGATTAATAACACGTATACCTCAATCTTTGTCTGGCAAAATCGTATAACCAGCTAAAACAGTCTAGTAACTATTAACGATCTATTGATTGTACTGTATAAGATTTTATTCTATGAGAAAATTATGCTAAAATAATATCTTAACACTTGTGTAACGTCCCGTGTAATGTGCCAGCCACATGTCTCGCTGTTGTCGAAATACGAGGCAATGGTTAGGGAACATACTGAAAAAACTTAACAACCCAATAAATAATAATCGTTTTATATGGGCCTTACTTCTATATAGGATATAGATGACCTGTCATGAGTTGTCAATTGATAAAAAGTAAAAATAAACGATTTCTTCACAAGTCAGAACGATTTTAATACAAATAGATCAATTGAAAACGAGGGTTGATTATTTGCATCATTGTAACGCATAATTTATCCAAGCCATAAGTGGATACATGTTTCAAAAAGATAATAACATGCCGAACAAGAATCAGCAGACCTCAAGAAGGACCACGAAATCGATAGATTAAAGATGACAAGCACATGTCACATTGACCAGCAGAAATAAATGGTTAAACTTGAATATAAATGTTAATCCACAAGAAGACAATAACGCATCGGACAACAGATGAATGGGTGCGTGTGACGGTAAAACGCAACGACAACTCAAGCTGCTTTCTCTGCATGGAAGGAACCCCGATCACTATGACGAATTATGAGATTAAATGACTACAGATTGAGTGTGAAATTTTGAAATTCATTTTTAAAAGGAGTGATTTTCATTCAACAGATCGATAGATGCAGATTTTGATTTTAAAATGCTGACAGCAGTTAAAGTTGTAGCTTCGGGCTGATGATTACGTGCATTGAATTATTCAGCAAGTTGCTAAACATCAATAACCAAGTCTGCCTGAATTCTAACACCATACTCACAGACTGGTCGCTTTAGTTTATGTGATGACAAGCAGGCAATTTGGTGTTATTTACTAATGTGGAAACAATTTTAAAGTCTTGTTTGCAAAAAACCGCATGAATGCTCAGTATGTTGAGCCTATGTAACTCTCGTTTTCATTGCCGTTAGACTGTCTATACAGTACATTTGTATGTATAACAAACAGTCTTCAAATTCATGATGTATGCCACTTTGTGGTATTTCAGCACGCACCGCAAAAAGCGTGTAACGCACTTTTGAAAATTCAATTGAACAGCAGAGTAGCACAGTTCTAGAACAATTGAAAGTGCTAAATATATTATACAATTCCAAACCACTTCACGAAATATAATGGTGATTACAGATACTGATAGTATCGCTTTACAGGAGAATCTAATACTGACAAAGAAACAATCAAGTTATTCACCGAAACTGTCTAAATTTGTGTCGGGTTTGTCTTTGATTCTTAATATTCCAATATTGAATGCTTTTAAATATGATATATGTACCAATACCTGGTATAGTAACTGTGTTATTTCTTAGGACATGGACCGGTCAGATGATATACATGTATATACAGTATTAGGTACGTATGTATATTAGGTATGTATGATTTATTATTAACACGATTCATTGAAAACAAAATTTACCAATCGATGGATGAATCTGTAATATTTAATGCACAATTAATAGGACTTGCTAGACATAATTTTTTGTCTGCCACTGACAAATACAGTGCTGTCGGGTAAGTTAACGCACCTAACGGGTATTGACTTTCTACATTTGAGATTATTTTATTTTCAGAATAAATTATGGTGCTGTTTGGATAGAAACAAATGTAAATAATTCAAAACATCATACCTTCGCAAAACTTGGTGAAATTTTGTCACAAAAAAGATGGCTGCTGGTTATCTAGACGTAATTTTTTCGGCTAATTCAGCGCAGGTGGAATTGTTTTTTTTGTATAGTCAGTTTCAAAGATTTGTTTTACATGAAATTTATCACAGATGCGAAAGAATAAGTCATTAAGACAATGTTGACAAAAAAGGAAAAGTCACCATCCATTACAAAAGTTCTTTCTTTTCAATTTATGTGTCACATGGTATGTCCAATTCACGAAAATCGCTGTTGACACACATTTTGGTCATTTTTTCGTAGAAATACTTTTCCTATTTCGTTGAGGTGAATATTTAACTTTACATAAGTAACACACATCTACAAAAACACTTGGGGACTGAAGGAAAACGACTCAGCAAAGTATGTAAGAAATATAAAGTTAAGGTGCGCAGAATTACCCGATGCGCATAATTAGCCGAAACGACTTTATACGAAATATCAAAGTAATTGGTTGAACGATTATAAATATATCAAATATTATATATATCATGTACCATGGAGGCAAGTCGCACCGTGACATTATTATGACGTCACATTTCAAACACAGTATTGTAAAAGAAATAAACACTCAATATCTTTATATTTAGTCACCCTCACGTTCAAAACAGCTCTAATACCACAGTTCCCATTGTTTAAATGTGATTCTGTACCACTATTCACAAAAATATGTTACAGTTATGTTACAAATGGCTCGTTTATCAGTATATGAACAGTCTTTAGCAACGTCAAACTACTTTATTTGCCCTGACGTGCGTATACCTGTGTATACTTGTAAGCTCATACCTAGATAAATTGTTAACAATTTAAGCCGACAGAACACCAGTTGCTGCTTGTATATATAATACCCCTATATTCTATATATTTAATCATTTCAATGATTAGCACTGTTGTTTTTCCCAGTGTTTACCATAATTTAAAAATGCGCGGTTTTCCAAGGCCCTGTTGTAAAGATGCAGGATGAGCTAGTTTCACATAAAAATATAACAAGAGTGCCAAAATGTCACAAACGTCCCGTTTTTCAACGGGCGTATGAAAATGGCGATCTAAAACGCTGCTTCAAGTTTAATATCGAACGATCTTCAAACAAGTTCTTACAACGTATGTTGCTATCCCAAATATGATAATACACACAATGTATCTGAATTTGTTCTCAGAGTACCGAGCATTTCTGATTATAATCACAATATAATTTGTAAATTTGGAAAGTGTTCAAATGGGACAATTCTATAGGATGTCTATCTATCACCAGAAAGAAAGTATTAGAGGAGAAAACTGAGACATAATGTCCCCTAAAACCATTTTACGTGTATCCACGCTGCGGTAACATTGCTTGTTTTATGTTGTTTTATTCATTTTATCCAATGAATCCATTTCTTAGACGGAAGCTGTAAACGTGTTTTGCAATTATGACGCAACGAGGACAGAAACACGCAAATAAAGCCAGTTATCTGAAATTTTATAAGAGTGCTTGGTTTTTTATTTAGAAATGAATGCGACTTGGGAGCTATTGTCTTATTTACCAGTATCGTATTTTTGAGAATACTAGATTCAACGTAAAATAACATTGAAGGACTACATTTTGAAGTATAAAAATGCTTCCCGATAATAAAATAAAAATAACATATATGCATTCATTACATCGCCGACTATGTGTATTTGATGCATACAAAGTCTTCTTAAAATTTTAGGTGGTGCATCAATGGTATGGTAAAACTGCTTCACATTTGTCAAAGTTTAATAAGATCTCAAACAGTTGTGTAATAATAATAACAATTGCGAAGTAATTTTGATTTTTACATATTAAAAAATTGATACGAAACAGGTTCCAATCATATTTCAAAGTGAAATAACATCTGACAACCGTCTTGTAATAACTTTTGACAATTCTTTGACAATTCGTGGTTCGATTCATAATGGGATAATAATTTTGTCTGAGGCCAAATACCCGAGAACGCCTCACCGGCACGTATTTGACCATAATACGGAACTTATGTATAATTAGATGCAAGCTACGTTTTGAAATAATACTTTGGAAAGAACAAACCATTTTGGTTCAAATATTAGTTGTCTATCTTTATATTGAAAAATATTATCTGAGTTTCGTCAGGGTGTTACATTGTTTCAGGGTCTATCGTAACAGATTACATACAATTGTCCAACTGAACTGTGGCACGCAGGATTGGAATGAAAGTCGTAATGGACGCATGTAATAATAAAATAGAACTCGTGAAACGTACAAGATACAATCGTTATATAACGATGTCAATAGGCAAGTCCGTTTGCGGCGAAATTCCGAAACACTAGAAACACAATGACTCCGCGCAGAGATACTAGTAGGATATTGCGCAGCCTTACATGCCTTTTAAGATGGAACAAAGGCAAACACCATTCCATTTTGCACTTGACTAATGTGTGGACAATACAAGACACAAGAAAATTGCTGTTAGATGAACACCACAACGACAGACAAAAAAAAGGGAAATTAAAAGGAACATGGAAAATAATCTCTGAGACAGAATTGAAAATGCTGGAACCTACTTGGATGAAAACAAAGAGAAATACCCCAAACTGATGCAGATGTGACTTTGAAGGTGGAGAGCAGCTGTGGAAGCGGTATGCACTGAAGAGTGCGAAGAGGAATAAGTAAGTAAGTGATATGTGGAAGTAATTCCCATTGATGAAAAATGAGAACATAGCGTTTTTTACTTCTAATTATTTCCATATTTTAACTTGTTAAAATAGCACATCTGGCAGGAGTGCAGTTTTTGTAATGTGGGATAAGTAGACAATGTATTTATAACTAGAGCGATGCGTCGACATGCTGTAGTCAACATTGATTACGCTGTTGAAAGTTTCTCATAAAAAGACATCTATTAAATAAGAGTTCGTTATCGATTTTGTGTTAATTTAACATGTATGCCACAAAACAAACCAAATAATCTAATTTAACATGGTATAATTGGTTCTTGATTCAATTGTTTAAATTCTAACCGGATTGTCTAACCCTAACATGTTATATTGTACGTATTTTATGGCTTTTATCTAATCGAATATGTGTACATAGTCTGTGGAATTCATACCACGTATTGACAAATAGTTTTAAATCTCAAATTGACAGTAACATTTGCAATCCTAAACAGACCATATTTTGTGAGTAGAACATGTTTATGAACAGTTTATGATAATTCTACTACATGTAACTTTAATTGAGGTGTGACAGTACCATTAAGACTTTTACTGGGGATATTCAGGTCTTTAAAGTTGCAAGCGAAATTCAGGTTGGTAAAGTTGGTTGCTAAATGTTGGATAATCATTCAGAAGTGAAGTGAAATGAAAACTCAAAACTCATAATACCATGTCATAGAGAAATAAACACGAGACGCAAACTCATATATATTCGTTAATTTTAGGGAAATGTGTTTATACTTGAACTATCTTCGCTCTTTTGCCTAGGTAACGAGTTTAAGCACGCAGCACAAGTATCATAAAACATCCCCGCTATCTTATAAATTCAACTCGTGCGCATTAAGTCATGGTCTGCTTTTATTACAGTTCCCAATGTCTTTTGTTTTCATTAAAGACATTTCTCCTGAATAGAATATATTTATTCATTTAAAAAACAAATACAGATTATAATGTTTTAGAATATTTCTCATTAAACAAAGGAAAGTGATACTTGAATGTTTTTATGTTAACTACTATCATCTAACTACGCAGTTATTTGACACCCCGATCTTATTTCTTATTTAAGTTTAATGCGCTTGCTAAATCTTCGGAAACTGAAATTATATCGTTTTGAGTTCATCTTCGGGATCCCCTGCAATACAACCTGTACGCATATTTGGCAAATAGACCGTCGAACGAAAGAAACAAAACACACAGTAGAGGAACACATACAACAAAAGTATTTTTCTCATCGTTTCGCGATTCATATCATTGAGAAGCTATTACAAATAATAAAACAAAGGAAAATGATATTTGAATGATTTGATCTTTTCTTATATTTTAAGAAGCTTTTAATTGATATCTTAATGTATATTTAAGTTCAACACCCAAGATATATTTTCGGAAAATGAAATTATATTATAAGGTGTTAATCTTGAGGACCCCTTGCATCGCAATCCGTGCGGAAAGTTGGCCTGTCGAACAAAATATATAAAACTCAGAGAAACAAAGACATGTAAAATACAAATACAAAACATAAAATGAACATTTTGCTACATCTAACGTGTTTTACGTGTAATAGATGTTCATGACAAAAAAGTATGTCAACTCTCTTCTTAAATGTACTTCCTGTCTAATTACGGACAACCTTGAATCGGAGTCATTGATTGAATAAACAAATCTGTCACAAACACGCGTATAATATAAATATACGCTCTCGGAGAATCGAGGTTAGTATTGCGCAACAAACGTACAATTGATATAACTGTGTTTGACACAGTTCATGTAAATTGATAAGTAGAAGGTACCATTATTAATGACATTGATATTGGTTATTCAGATTTGATGTTTGGAATTGCACTGCTGTCATTACCACCCTGCTCCCATTATGCAAACATAATAGTAATTATGTCTGTGTACCTAAAATGGTTATTCATAATGATTCATAATGATACTCTATGATTTATCATACATGTAGTGATGTCTTGTATAATATACTCGGTTTATACTGAGTTTACCAATCAAGGCTACCAATGTCGTATTTGTATTGTATTACATGTTTCATTCATGATAAATGCCACCCATCAAGCACGGGAAGTTTAAATCATTACTATGGGAGAATATCACATGTGGATCGACAACGATGTTATCGAGAATCAAAGACACTGTTGAAGTAGTGAGAACTGTTACCTGTCAGGATAATCACCTAAAGTGAATATCCAGATATTGCCGTCTTTGATCAAACAATAAACATTGGGCACGTAGAGCAAATAATGGTTGAGTGTTCATATAATCTGGAAATCTTATAACTTGTCACTTTCAACAATACATCCATGTTTTATGACATTTATGTTTCAGTATATTTCTCAGTGTTTTGTATTTCATTTCAATTAAAAAGCTATGACAAATAATAAAACAAAGGAAATTGATACTTAAATGTTTGATATTATCTTTTATCTGATTTTTTTGTCTAGTATCCGATCTTATCTTTTTGTTAAAAGTTTATTGCGCATGACAATCTTCGCAAATTGAAAAACTATCCTGGGATGTTCATTTGTTTTATCCCCTACAATTCATCTTTTACGCACATCAGGCAAATAGACCGCCGAACGAAAAGAAACAAAACACATTATAGGGGAACACAAACAACCCTTTTGTTTTCAAATTCAAACATGATACATCCACGTAGGCATTTTGCTACATCTTCAGTGTTTATAACCCCCATGAAAAACCGGAGCTTAACGTCAGTTATCTAGAAGAGTGTGCAACAATGATTGCACTGTCAGGCATGGACCTATTGACTATATTTAGGTTGAGTACAACTAGACTTAATTTTTTGTAAGCAAAACATACAATTGATACATCGTAGTATTTCAATGTTAAATGGCAACAACCTTTGCCTTTGGTTCCATGGAGTATTATACCTGACAATACCAAGCATGTATACAATGCGAATAAAGAAATAAACTCATCAGCACCATTCCCTCTGCCACATAATGTTTATTTTCCCTGATATGCCTTTGGTAAAAATAAATGCTTATTTCCATTGCAGTGTTCCTCATTCCATTCTTGTTCGACCTAGCAGTTTAGATAAAAAACATTTTACGACTATGTAATATTGGCCTTCAAAACTATTCCAAACAATTCATTATTTTAGTGAACTTTTGATCATAGGGTATTCAATTTGACGATGGTGACGGTTAAATATATTCTAGTTGACATCCTAATTTATTTTTTTTCTAGAAAGAATGACAATTAATCTACAAGGTAATCATGAAGAGACGGCGAATATTGCTTCTTTGTTGATTTATTTAACATTGAATTTGTTGACTAGAAAGTTTAGCCATCATTAAAACATCTATAATATCAAATCATTATTCGATGTGATGAAGAAAAAAGAATGTTCTGATTTACCATGCCAAATGCTTAAGAGAGTTCAAGTAGTGGTGCGAGTTCTAACAATGGCGAGATATCTTTGAAATCTAAATTTCTTCAACTTGTAGTCACTAGCTGATCTCAAACAATACTTGAAGGAAATATGACTTATCGAAGACCATAGTTTACATTGATGAGCACATATACTGGACGCGGAAGTCAATTCATACTAAACAATTATGAATTAACAAACAGTACCTATATTTACTTATATTGAACGTACATTGCGTACTCTTAAATAAACACTGTTGATGAGTTTTCTATCACGTATAATATCCACATCGTAACTTTTTTGTGAAATAACATTATGTTTGGGTGAACAAAAAGGATTTAATAATATGGTTTCCATTCAATAACGCTACCATGTGACAAATTATGTTGTAGATATACGAAATCCAGATTGTTTCGTGCGTCAGCAAAAATGCAAGAGCGCGGCATCATCATAATATTTGTTTTGCAGAATAAATCAGTCAGCATTTGTCAGTTTCAGAAGGAACCAGGAAATATATCACCGCAAAATGCATTAAATTTCTTTAGGTATTCATGAAAATGTATTGATAGATGTTACGTTACAGCCACATACACGATCGAGTTTACACGTTTTTGTTTCCGTATGACACTATCTTAACAAAATGTTTATGTTATTATCCAGTCTTGGAATAATCTTGCATGTATATATTATATCTTGAAATGGCTGTATGGAAGTATACGTACGCTTTATTAACAGCAAACTAGTGGGTATTTCTTCATATACCTTCTTACACATGTGTCACAAATTGAAATATATAGTAATATAAGGTTTGAGGAAATCAGACAGGGAAGGTAGCACTCTACCTAACCAGCCGAGCACATACATCAGAAACACCACAACAAAACAACGCTGAGCTATGCCCAAACATAAGCTAAAGAAACAATATAAATTCCAAGTCCCGGCCGAAAACATGCAGGATGACCCAATTCCACAAATAAATTATAAATTAGCGGTTATTCATGAGACCGAATGAAACGCAGCCAAGACTCGACCAAGTCACCCAAGGCCCCGCTTCACGGTGACCCAACCGCACGAACCCATGCCAAAACGGCGACCAAATGAGGCACAACCACACAGTGACCTAAATTAAAACTATCAAATTATGATAGATGTACGAATCGAACGTGTGTGACTGTCTTCACTATTTGTATAATAGTTTACATGATTGACTAGAGTACATTCAGTAAAAGTACAAACAGCTCTTGATGTCATAGATTATGGATCTTACATTGCCAGCTGCTCCGTAATACATAACAAGTTTACACAGATTGCGACGGAATAATAAGTACTTCGAGGTAAATATTTCAAAAGTAAAGTTTGCTAAAGCTTGTAAGTTCGACATGCAACCACATATTAATCACCATACTGTATCACTCGTCCGCATTATTAAGCTTTAAGATACGACTTTTAAATGTTGCAATCGAATCCAATTACATAATTGTCATGTTTATTAAAGCAGCTAAATAAAATGTTTTGGCATGCTGATAGTAACATGCTGTATTGGTGAACAATCTATTTGTAATTCCAATGGTTAAATCGACAAAATCTATTGAATATCGTAATTGGAAATTAAACTTATAAATTTTTTATACCATTGTTTAGAATATGATTGTGGTTGTTAAATGTTTTTGTATTACAATTGAGTCCAATTATTTTTATTAAAACAAATTATGTTATGGTACATGTACAAACATGATGTTTCTCAGCAATATTATCTGTGTACAACATGATGTCTCGTTCTAAGGCGAATAAAAAGAGACACAAAATAAAACATTGCGTTTGGTAACTAGGTCATTAGGAGATTATGATTACCTACGTGTTTTTATTACATAGAATACTCAGTATGCGTAGGCAAATGGCACATCTTACTGTTTTCAAAAAATATGTTTGCGGGTGATTTCACGGAATAAATAACGAAATTAACCTTGAAACATTATAAACCAAGCTTAGGTGCTGCTGGACCGAACGTCAATATCCCCGGAGAATTTCAGGTATAATGTTTTGAATCGAATAAACAATGTGAGTTTTATTTATCATCCTTGAATAAGAGTCGTTAGTCCACTGGTCGCCCATAAGTGGTTCCTTAATGCTTACGACTCCAACATAATATCTATGGTATGCAACCACATGATTTTTCCTTGACTCACATTTCAATCTGGTTACCGATTTCTACTGCTAGATAGTAAGAGTACACACAGAACATAGGTTGTATTGAAGTACATTGTGTTGAACAGAATGAACGTGTACTTGTGAATTGAAAACGGTCAAAACTTGTGAATGGTGTAATTATAACCAATGTATTCACCAAGATTACGAAAGCCTTGATAAGGGTTCAGGAACAGTAAAGTATTCCGCTATCAAGTTAGCCTCATTTATAAAATTACAAGACGCTCAATGTACCCTAGAATAAAACCAGACGACAATTTTGTGGTAAATTGAGAACAATTTCCTGACCTTTAGTCTCTCTATTAGGTTTGTACTTCTTCTTGGTTACATATCCTTTACTTTTGTTTTGAACGTACTGCGTCCATGTACTTGTTTGATTGATTAATGCAATCTGACATACTATGGTACGTTTATTTTCGAGAGCATACCATATTTTGTTGATATAACATTTTGGAAATAGTTAAATACATGACAAGCAAAACCTATGCTAAATGCACTACATGTAATTGTTATTGAGGTGTGGCAGTGCTCTTTAGTTTTGTTTGTAACCAGGGAAATTCAGGCCTATAAAGTTTGCATGGAAATTCAGGTCTGTAAGTTTGACTGCTAACTGTTGGGTACAAGTATTCATTTACCTCTTTACATCTACCCTGACGAATTTCAACTGTTATTAATTCCATTGTTTACTACTGTTTCATAAGAATCGTCTCGGAAACTTAAGCATCGCTCTATTTTACAAAATAACGCATTAGCGAAAAAAGTTAGTGCCGTTCATAAATCATTAAACACAATACCAAGTCACTGAGAAATAAACATGCGACGCAATCTCATTTATATTCGTTAGCTTTAAGTAAATACGTTTAAACTTCTTGAACTATCTTCGCTCGTTTGCTCAGGTAACGAGTTTTAGTACGCATAACACATATCATAAAACATCACTGCTTGCTATCTAATAAATCCAACTCGTGTACATTTAGTCATGGTGTGCATTTATTGCAGTTTACAATGTCATTTATTTTCATTAAAATGCGTTTTCTCTTATATAGAACATAGTTGTTTATTTAAAAAAACAAATAATAGTTGTTATGCTTTAAAAAATTTCTCATCGTTTCGAATTTCATATCAATTGAGAAGCTATGACAAAATATAAAACAAAGGAAAGTGATACTTGAATGTTTTCATGTTAACTACTATCATCTAACCACGCAGTTATTTGACACCCGATATTATTTCTTATTAAAAGTTTAATGCACTTAGATAAATCTTAGGAAACTGAAATTCTTTGTTCATCTTCTGGATCCCCTGCAATGCAACCTGTACGCATATTAGGCCAAAAGACAGTCGAAATAAAGAAATAAAACACACTATAGTGAATCACATACAACAAAAGTATTTTTCCTCATCGTTTTCATATTCAATTGAGAAGCTATTACAATAAAACAAAGGAAATTGATAATTGGATGTTTTCTTTTAACCAATATCTTCAGACGCTATTATTTGATATCCGGTCATATATTTTGTAAAATGTTTAATTCACAAGATAGATTTTCGGAAAGTGAAATTATATCTTAAGGTGTTCATCCTACAATGCAACGTGTACGGAGATTATGCCAATATTAGACATTAGACAAACGTATATAAAGCACTATCAATCTTTATGAAACACAGACAACTCAAGCTTTACAATTCGTAAGCAAAATATACAATGGACACATTTCAGTTTTTGAATATTAGATGAAAAAAAGAAATGTTTGTTCATCGTTCTGTAGAATATAATACCTGACAATTATACCAAGCATGATATCCAATGCGCAGTAAAGGAATACATAAATCAGCCCTATACATCCCGCCGCATAATGTCTATTTTCCTGATATGGCATTTTACAAATAAATACCCATGTCCAATTCATCAGACTGCGTTGTTCCTCATTACATACATGTTCGACTAAGCAAAGGTCTGCTCACCAACATTTTGAACAATTCATACAATTAAATGTACTTTGCGCCGGTATGATGTCACCAATACAACATAATTCGACTTACATAATTTGACTTTAAATATAATGGATTGCTGTTTGACTCTTGTTTACAAATGGCATAAAACAGCATTTGAAACACGCGTCGGTATCGAGACGTATAATGTACATTTAAACCTTATTTTACGAAGAGCTTTGGAAAAGAGGGCTTACGTATATCTAGTCAGAGAACACTTTAAGATGTTTTTATATTCCTAAGTAACAATACAAATATCTATTGATTTTTGTCAAGTAATCCTTGTATAATAATGACCGAGTAACAGTTTACAGCGTATGCGCCACGTAGTATTTTCGGTTCAGAATATGCGTTCAATGTCAAAAGTTGGATATATATTTTGAGACAATTATTACAAACCGTTTCCCATATGGCATTGAACTTAAATTAGAGTGCTTCCGCTGTGTATAAAATGTATCACAGTTTCTAGAATAGTTGTATATTATTTTCGCACATAACCATGTACTTTTTTATACCTTCATAAGTCATTTTGTATTCATTTCAATTAATATGTTCGCTTTGTAAGTTTGTGTGTCATTCCAATATGTCACTTATTTGCTTTTGTTCAGATGCATGTATTTTCCACGTGATGGGGATAGGAACAGTATTTGGAAGTTAAAATGGATCATAAGTGCAAAGTTGTTCAGAAGAGTGGAATAATCTCGTGTAATGTGTGACAGATGTTTTGCATTTTTACAACAGACAACATTTAATATAAAAGGCAGCATAACATAAGACCCTTCATGAGCATTTCTAATTCGAATGTTTGTGTTTCGAACCATATTGAGATAATGTTTTAACGGGGCTACTTTTGATTTTCACATGTAAGAAGTGTTCTACCACGTGGGCTTTACATAATATTTACATGGTAACCTTTTCGCGAAATACATATGCTTGGATAAAATGACATGATGACAATTTATGGTTTCCATTCAATAATGTTGTTATGTGATAAATTATGGTATAAATATACAAAAGCGAGAATGTTTCGTGCATCGGCAGAAGTGTAAAAGCGTGGCATCATCAAATTATTTGTTTAGCAGAATAAATCAGTCAGCATTTGTCAGTTGCAGATGAAAACCAGGAAATATATCACTGCATAATGCAACAAATTTCCTTCAGTATTCATGAAAATATATTGATTTATGGAACGTTACTGCCACGTAGTCGTTCAACTTTTTCAAGTTTTTGTTTCCATATGCCACTCTCACATCAAAATGCGTATGTTATTATCCAGTTAGAACGTATTTAAGTGCCCGACGGGGAGTATATCTAGACTGTGTAAACAAAAGACTAGCGTGTATTTGTGTTAGATACCTTCTTATACAGTTGTCACCAAGAAAATGGGATTTATAAAAAAGTATGCTAGATGTACAATTCGAACGTGTGTGACTGTCTTAACAAGTTGTATAATAGTTTACATGCTAAAGTGCATTCGGTAAATAAACACACCACTGATGATCTCCAAGATTATTGTCGCACTTTCCTATCACAAACATTGCGAGCTGCTCCGAAATACATAGACATGTTTACATAGATTGCGACGGAATGATAAGTACTTTGAGCTAAATGTCTCAAAATTAAAGTTTGCTAAAGCTTGTAAGTTCGACATGCAACGACATAATTGATCACCATACTGTATCACTCGTCCGCATTAATAAGCTTTAAATTAGGACTTTAAAATAATGAAATAAAATCAAACGATGCGCATTTTGCGTTTTTAGTGTCACATGATATAAAGACCGTAATCAGCAGGCTGCCAGACTATTGTGTATTCGCTTCAAATACCTTCTTATACATTTGTCACGAAGAAAATGTCATGAAGAATTATACTTGTTGCAAAGTTACTAATCGAATGTAAGAGACTGTCTTATCGAGTTGTATAACAGTGTTTTTGCTAGGCTAATGTTCATTCGGTAAAAGTACAAGCATCTGTGGATATCATAGATTAAGGGTCATACTTTGCATGCACTTCAATTGCCAGCTGCTCCGAAATACAGAAACATGTTTACACAGATTGCGACGCAATGATAAGTACTTCGAGATTAATGTCTAAAAAATAAAATCTACTAAAGCTTGTAAGTTCGACATATAGCTTGGCTATTTTGACCCGAGCCTGACCTTAATGCAAGAATATATTACAAGGTTCTTGCTTTGAATATATCGATTTTCGAAAGCAAATCGTGCGATATCGGTATTTCCAATTTGTGTTTGTATTACATCACGAGCGTCTTCGTGATACTCCCCGATTAAGAAAACATACAATCCTTATGGTAAACGTAAGCAATATAAGGACTGTTGATTTATGCTAATTAAAAGGTCATGATCGTGTCAAATTGGCCAAGCTATACAACGACACAATTGATCTCCATATTGTATCAATCAACCGCACGACTAAGCCTTATAATACGACTTAACAATGTTGCAATTAATTTTAATTACATAATTATATAAATGCAGTTAAAATACGATGTTTCGGTATACTGATAGAACCATGCTGTATTGGTGAACGAACTACATGTATTTACAAGTGAAATGTTGATGCTGGGCATCAAAGATGCCGCTAGTTCTTTTTAAGTAAATCTTTTTATTTAGTAAAAGGTATTGGTAGAAACTTGTAAACAAACTAAAATTCCGGCGTGATGTGTGATGCACAAGGGAAGTTATTCTCATGTGTTGAGTGTACGCTGCAAAAACTTAAGATTGCTGAAAATAGGTATTTTTCACTAATTCAAGGGCAATAACTCTGGTTGTACTAAATTGAAAGGGGAGTGAAACCCCAGGTGCACTAGAGTACATGCTGTCAAACATTTCTATAAAGGTTTCATGATCCTAGGTCAAATACTTTTTGAGTAGCATGTGAAACAAGTCAAAAATGGCTATTTTACACCATTTCAATGGCTAATAACTCTGGATGTACTAAACTGAAAGGGGAGTGAAACCCCAGGTGTAGAGAAAACATCCTGACCATTTCTGTGAAGGTTTCATGACTCTATGTCGTGTACTTTGAGTACCGTGCGACATAAGGAAAGCGGCCAATTTTTTCTGTTTCAAGGGCCATAACTCCGTCAAAATTGGTTGAATCATAAAACCCTGATAATATGCACCAGGTCACATGATGACAATCATTCTCTGAAAGTTTGGTTGAAATCTATGAAGAAATGTAGGAGAAGTTGTGCACAGAAGAAATTGTTAAGGCCCGCCGACATTCAGCAATCTAATAACCAGAGTTTTCCTTTGGAAAACCTGGTTAAAAACTTGAAGGCAGTGAAACACCAGGAAAGAATAGAAAACATGAAAACATTCTATTTTCTATTGAAATATTTATTCAAATGAACATAACATGTTTTAGAAATATGAGCACCATTATAATATTGATTAATGCTTCACAGATGGCATTTAGCATGTTTCATAAAATAACAAAGTGTATTCCAATAACGTGGTATAGCCTGACAACGTGAAACTGACACTAAAGGACATTGTTATTTCGTGGTTTGTGAGCTTGATAAGTAAATTTATTGCGAATTAATACGTTCAACATAGTTTAAAATATGCATAGAACTAGTTCCATTTGGCAGGAGTATAGGAGCGCATATGAATATTTTGTAAATAAGAAGTGTCAGTTCAATGTTGGCAAGCTATATTTACCCGTTTAAATTTTGGCAAAACAAACTATTCTGACATACATAAATAAAGAAACATAGAGATTAAAAAAACACTTGCATTTATCAAATTTAGATTAAGACAAAACCTAAGAACTGGAAAAAATCGAAAATCATAACTAAAAAATATCTGACAGACATGAAAGTATTTAACATGTTCCATAAAAGTTCGAAAGGAAAATCGCCGCTCCGCGCAAATAGTTTTTTTTTACTTTTTAATAGCCCCTGCTAAGACCCGCAAATTGCAACATATGTAGCCGTTATATAAACACCCGTTCCGAACTGATTTGGACTTTAGTACCTACCGAACATTTATCATCCTATTTTACCCCTGACGGGCGAGTCCAACAGCGTTATAACCAATCAAATCTTGTATCCTCCTGGGACTTGGACTTTAGTACCTACCGAACATTTATCATCCTATTTTACCCCTGACGGGCGAGTCCAACAGCGTTATAACCAATCAAATCTTGTATCCTCCTGGGACATCTGCTTGCACCCTTTCATACTCGATGCCGCCTCCTGGCGGCATCGAATAATTCCAATGGTTAAAACGACAAAACCTAATGAATATCGTAATTGGAATTTATACTGATAAATTATTCATACCCTTGTTTAGAATATGATTGTGGTCGTTAAACGTTTTTGTATTACAATTGAGTCCAATTATTTTCATTTAAACAAATCATGACATGTTATAGTACAATCATGGTGTTTCTCAGCAATATTATATGCATACAACGTGATGTCTCGTTCTAAGGCGAATAAAAAGCGACACAAAATACAATACTGCGTTTGGTAACTACGTCATTAGGAGATTTAGATTACTTACGTGTTTTTATTACATGAAATACTCAGGATGCGTGGGCAAATGACACATTTAACTATTTAAAGAAAGATGTTGTTTGTGGGTGAGTTCACGAAACAAATAACGCATTTAACGTTGACACATGGTACTAAGTAAATCAAGCTTATGTGCTGCTGGGCTTAACGATGATATCCCCGGAGAATTTCAGTTTGAATCGAATACAATGTGAGTTTTATTTATCATCCTTGAATAAGAGTCGTTAGTCCATCGGTCGTCCACAATTGGTTCATATATGCTTACGACTCCAACATAATCTCTATTGTATGCAACCACATGATTTGTTCTTGACTCAAATTTCAAGCTGGTCGTCTATTTCTACTGCTAGTGTACACACAGAACATAGGTTGTATTGAAGTACATTTTTTTGAACCAAACGCAAGTGTAGTTATAAATTGAAAACGGTCAAAGGTTGTATGTTACACTAACAAAGGGTGTAACTATATCCAATGTATTCACCAAGATTACGTTAGCCTTGATAAGGGTTCAGGAACAGAAAAGATGTTGCATTTATTGCTGATGACGTTGTTCCGTTGACAATCATGTTTACCTTCTCTGCTTTCACTTGTTCCAGTATTGAATGATTTTCAGACGCCATTGTGTCGTTGACTAGCATATTCACCGTGTCTGTTTTCATTGGTTCAATAATTGAAGGCTTTGCTGCTGTTGTTGTTGTGACTAATTTGTTTAATGCTTCAGGTGTTGTAGACACTGTAGTATTAACGGTTGACGTTACGTTTGTCACAGAAGATGTAGGGTTTGAAGATGTTTCTTTTCGATCTGGTGGTGGTTCATTATATCTATATCGGTTTCTGTTTCGTTTATGGTTAGCCTGTACATCCTGTATCACAATAATAACACAGATGAATAAATACAAGTATCTCATATTGATTCTGATGTTCAGCGCTGAGCACTTCCTTTGATCCGCCAAAGAGTCTATTAGACAAATGCTTGGTGTTAATAGATATGCTAAATCATCACATAAAACATCTTTTTAACGAAATGCAACATTTTCATTCAGTACACTGCTTATTTGTGTTTCATTTATCCAAATATCGAAATTACAGGTCTTTAATCAAACAATGAACACGTACTGCGACATAAGTCATTTTCTTCAAGTGTATTACTGCGTTGACCTTATACAGCATGAATATAAAAATGACGCATTCAGATACTTTTCTTGAAGAAAACAATTTCTGTCAGATAGAATGTCCCAGAGATTGACCCAACAAAAACATAGAACATGTTTTTTAATCATGCGTCCATGGATGCGTTCCATTACTTACCCGATCTGTCCACAAGGTTGTCCAAATCTTTGTTGGTGAAGAGAGGAACATTATCCAGAAGTCGATTGCAATTGTAGCGAGTACCCGCTGTTCTGAATGCACCAAAAACATAACTTTACACTCTCTCTCCATACATTTGAATTTGGTTTTGAGAATTACACACGTTGGTGTCACGTGACTAAGTAATATTGTTATCTGTCGTTTTAAAATTTTGACGTTTAAACATAAAATAAGTTATGTTCAAATGTATAAACAATTTTGTAATGCAATTTATAACTATTGTGTACTATTAATATTCAAGGTTTGAATAAATGGTTCGTTTTCAAAGTTCATAAGTGTATATGCTACAACTTTCATTCAGCTGTTACCTTGAGGAATACTAGAAGTAAAACAAAAATACAATAACAGCTAATTTACAGTTTACAAGTAAAATGTGAATATAACATTTTCTGCAGTCGATTGAAAATATACATAATATTTAAACTTATACTTAGGCCGATACTTGCATACAACACTGCTTGGGGCATATCTATAAATATTCCTCCCATTATTCTTTTTTATTCCCGTTTAGGCAATAATTCATAATAAAAAAAGTTTATATATTATAAAATGACGAATACTTGCTTGAAACGTTGTCTAGACGCAGAAATTGCCAATATAAATTATCGTCATTGTATTTCCAGGATGGTCGTAACACTAAAACCCCAAGGTGTTTATTGTTCTAAAAATCTGCATGGTTTGAGTATGTAATGAAATATTTGTAAATGTATGTGCGATGTACTTCAAATCTGCTATTGTAAATGTTTAGCTGACAAAAGGTCACATGTACCTATACAAAATTTCCGATATTTAATGATAAATCACGAGCGCGCATCAGTGACAAGTAACCGTGCTTTTTATAGAAATAAGATAGGTTTATATTCGATTTTCCGTTTTTTAAAGATGCTTATATTCTGCATTTAGCAAAATATGCATCCTTATTTTCTTCATCTAAGTATGTTTATGGTATAACTAATCATTTGCCGCTGCTGTGTTTTATCAGTGATTCATGCTATATTTATTTAAGGAAGTACCATGTTCAGAATGTACATCTTTGGCCCCTCTTGCAAACCATGTTATTTATACAGACAGAATTGGCGCTAGCCACACAATGTACGATTCTATCAAAGCCTAATACAAGGTTATGTGTCATTGCTATTGTTGTCATAGTTGGTCAATGAGATAAAGCAATATAATCCATCAAAATAGACGGAAATATTATACCATACAGGGTCAATGAGATGAACCAATGTCATCCATCAAAATAGACGGAAATATTATACCATACAGGGTCAATGAGATAAAGCAATGTCATCCATCAAAATAGACGGAAATATTATACCATACAGGGTCAATGAGATAAAGCAATGTCATCCATTAAAATAGATGGAAATATTGTACCAGACAGGGTTTGTTATTGTCCCTGTAAGCGAGTGATACAATAGTGTCACGTAAGATTATATCACAAATACGTTTCTATTATCTTCATACTCGACTGTTATATCACCTTGTCAAAACATTTGATTGATTGTACATGTAGGGGTTCAGGAACAGAAAATAATTTCTCTATCAACTAAGCCTCATTTATAAAATTACAGGAAGCTTAATCTACATAAGAATAGTGTCAGACGGCAATTTGATGGTAAATTGAGAACGTTTCCGGATCATTTGCCTCTCCATTAAGTTTGTACTTCTTCTTGGAACCATATCAGTTACTGTTCGTTTGTTATGTACATACTGCGTTCATGTACTTTGTTGATTGCTTAAGGAGACACTGACATACTATGGTACATTTCGTTTCCAGAGCAAACACTTAACTGAACGCTACGAGTGTGGATGCAATACAGTATGTTTGAAAGAGTTACAACTTTTAGATACAAAATGCTCTTAAATATCATAGTTGAGATGCAGACATCATCTGTGAAAATATGTGAATGTAACATACAATGTAAGGGGAACTGTATAACCTATAGTTAAAATAGTATAATTCTATTTAATGATGTCGTAGAAAAATGCCAAGTACATGGACAATATATATTGAACAAATATCGTATTATGTTAGTACCTAAACCTGTTTTTTCCAATTCCTCCAAAAGACAGCTTTTATTCCTTCCCATTAACATGTTCGCTTCGTAATATAATGATTACGTCCAATATCTTCCTTATTTTTCTATGATCAGAAACTTGCTTTATTCACATGACATTACGAACTGGGGGGGCAATGAGAGAGGTTTTGCCGAAGGTCACACAGATCATAAACATTTCTAAGTTATTCCTCAGAGTGGGGTATTCTTGTCAAATGTGTGACAGATGCGTGTCAGTTTTATTACAGAAAACATGCACAAGTAGAAGGAAATAAAGCTTTAGACTTTATGACCAGAACTTTTTCGCATTCCTGTGCTTAAATTCCCGTAAATTAAATGCCCATTGTAGTTAACCAAAGAACATGTTTAAAAAGGTTTTGATAAAAACATGAAAACGCACCGCGTATCCCATTTACCAAATTGTACGTTCATAATTAATGTAGAAACGATTGGGAACACTTTAGCGTAATGTATAATTATATACTTAGTCTAGTAGATGAAACCAGACACGGTGTATGCTATTTTCAGATAAAGTATACATGTGTTCATCTGTTACTTATTAACGTCAATACTTTCTGGGAATATTTCATTTCTCTTTAAAAATGGCAAATGATTTTGTCAATTTCTTTGTGGTAGGACCTTGTCAATTTTGTTTTACATGTACCTTGATACTAGAGATTCAGTTCTCATAACAACACATAACCGCGAATACGTATACAGTGCGACCACGGATATCTGACAGTGACGTCATGTTGTATTTACAATAAAATTTTATATATCGTCTGCAAAAGTGTGGATTATGAGTATATTTCTTTACCTATGATATGCATGAAATCGTGGTGGAGAGGATAGCGGTGAAGTATTTGTAATTAAAACATGCCGAGTTCGAACCCCGTCAGCAGAACTTTTAACGCTAATTTTTATTTTATTTCAATTCAATCACATATAAAGTATGTGTACATAATGCTGCTTGAGTACAGTTACCTTTGTCATTTCACGTTACATCAACTGGTTGAATTTAATAGCCAACAACAAGTTTTAAGTTATGGACGGGAGTCTTTGAAGAAATAAGAGAAAACAACAGCTATCCTAAACGTGTTTTAAATTACACGAATTCCACTGGTTTTCATTTCATAATAATAAGGCAAAAACTTTATTTTCAAAATAAATATTAAATCAAATCATTCAAGGGTAAACGTTTCTCGTATATAATACAAAAAATGTCATAGTTCAATGGCTATCAGAAGCTTCGAACTTAGATCGCCTGAGTGAGAGTCAACAAACACATCCACAGAACCATGCATTGCTTGATATATATGAATTGTTAAGGACTTACTTGTATATAGTATGATCCTCAATCTTTTTGGGGATATACCCTGCCTATATATTGATTGCATACAAAATAACGTCACTGTCAAAACTCGTTGGTCGGATAGTAGTTGATATCCCCGATAAATCAACATAAACAGGAGGAATTAGTTCCCTGACACTGATCTTTTCGTGGAAATCATGCAATGTATGCACAAAACCACTTATGTCGATTGATTGATCACTGGCTCGTGCCACGGTAAAATCTCGTCCACACGTTCACTGGCCTCGGTTCAGTGTACATCGTTTCATAGCCTATTCGTTAGGCTATACACAAAATGACAGGAAAACGAGCTGAAAATGTTCTTGAAATTAGGGCCTATATAAAAGGTTTTTATTTTTACTTGGCATAAGGGCTGTAGATATTCATCGCGAGGTATGTGAAATTTATGGAGGGCCAAATGTCTCTCATGACTGTTTGTATGTGGGTAGCTAAATTAAGTGCTGGGCAGCAGTAACTAGAAGATGCTGCTCGCCCAGGTCGTCCTACAACAACTATAACCAAAGGTTACATAAGAAAACTCCGAAATATCCTCAAAACTGATGCTCGATTCACAGTAAGACAGTTGACTCGAATGACAAACTTGTTAACGGATGAGCAAAAGAAAACGCGTGTAACAATGGCAAAAAACCTTCTCAAAATGTACCCAAAATATAGTAAAAAGGCTTTTGATAATATAGTCACTAGTGATGAGACCTGGGTTATTATTTTGAACCAAATCGGAAGGTTGCCAACCGAATACGGGCCACTAAAACTGCTAGACGCCCAAGTATTGCCAAAAGAATACGAATGGTAAAGAAGGTTTTGTATGATATTTTTTCACAAATAAGGGTCCAGCTATTCAAATCCCAGTGCCAAAAGGCAGATCGGTCACAGGCAAGTTCTATAAAAACGTTGGTCAGAGAAAATTGAAGAACTACTACAATAGTCGCCGCCCCAAAACAGGACTTAAGTATTTCCGACTTTTGCATGATAATGCACCCGCTCACAAGACACGTACAAGTATTCTGACTGACTTTTTGTAGTCAAAGAAGAATACCGTCCTTCCGCACCCTCCATATTCGCTAGATTTGCCCCCCTGCGACTATTTTCTCTCTGCAAAACTTAAATGGCATTTATCATGAAGGAGATACAATACAAGAAATTCCCTTGGATCTTCTGTTTATCAGTGTCCCCATTTAAAAGTATGAAAAATGCTTCCAAAAATCGATTGACCGGCTAAAAAGGTGTGTTCTGGCTTGCGGAGAGTATTTTGAAGGGCAGAACAAATTAAAATGGACAAAAGCACTTTCGATATATGAGCACCGATGCAAGTGATATTATTTTTGGAGCACCCATCGTAGTCATGCAAGAAAAGATATGAGAAAAATCGGACAGGGACAGCAGCACACAGACGAACACAGAAAACAGTAACAACACAACACAACCACCCGGAGTAATGCCCACACACAATCCAAATAAATAATTAAAAGCTCAAGTAACCTCCACAAACATGCAAGACGACCCAATCTCACAAAGTAACAACAAAACGGCGACCCAAACGACAGAATGAAAGTATGACGCGAATAAGTCATGAAAATTTCCTAATGAGAGTCTATGAACATTTCATAATGAGACTCTTTGACCTCTAAAGTATTAAAAACAACTGAACTCGGGTAATATATACATTGCATTAAACATTCAATATACTTGTTTAGACGTGGTTTATATACCTCGAACAAATGCTTTGAGTCAAAATGTGATTAGGTGGAACGCTTTAAAATGATTTCTAAGAAAACAGTTCGTAAAGATATAGATAGAGAACGTGACTGTGTAGATATAACAATAATATGAAATATACATAAAAATGGTATAAAAATAGAGAGGGAACCTATTATGGATGCAATACCAGATTCACGTATTGTATACTGGCACAAATTCAACTGTAGATACGATATAGGTTACCAGACTCATTAATGTCGATTGATGGTTCCCAAAGCTTGGCATAGCGCCCATTTGATGAGCGATATATGTGATTTCCAGTAGAATGCACCAGTAAGTATTTACTGATGAAAGTAAATCAATGCGGAAAACTTGATTAATAACGATTTGGAAATTACAAATATGTCAAGCGTTTTCTTAAAGCGTTATGTTGAATGTTTATCGGATTTTATGAACCATCCTGTATGATTGCGGGTATAGCGATATGTCCTGTGTATTGACCCACAAAAGTAATGATTTTGTTAAAATTGATTCTGACAGTGTGTACTTATCATGTTCAATTTAAAATAAGCGTACAAACTAAAACACACTTCCTGCCATGCGTCCGGGATGCTCATGAACAATTAATCCTCGGTCATTGTGTTAATAATTCCAGAGTAACTGTTTGCTATACTGTATATTTTCACCAGTATACTTCGGAAACTAGATTCATCATCATCATATATATAATTTTATAGTAGCGATTCTGCATTATAATAGAGACTATTGCATTAACACGCCAGACTCCTGTGGCATCAATTTCCCAAAATTAAAACTTAATTCCATTGGGTATAGTTGAACGTGGTGGTCTGAATTACTAATGCGGTTTTCTCTCGCTATGTGAATCATTTCAGCTATGACGTAGAATGTTGGTTGTGTGGAAATATCGATGGCTTAGAACCAGAAGGTCGTAACTAAGACTCATACATATTTGAAATCTGCTTCACAAGGCGCTTCTTATGAGCATATTTTCATGAAAATCTGAAATTGTCATGTTGACCAAAATGAAGTTTTAAAAACGTGTTTTCCCATAGGTAAAGAGTAAATTACAGACAGTTTTGTCTTGTTTTCTCAATATATCGATTTGGTAGTTACGACCTTCTTGTTCTAAGCCAGCGATATATACGTTGACATAGAGGCGTTCGAATGTCATTTATCTGGGCATTACTTCAGCTCTGTTTATTATGGTCAATCTCATACGTTGTGCAAATTTCAATGAAAATAGATGGACGAATCTAGATTATAATTTGTTTATTCTCGGCAACATAGCTTATTTAGCATTTAACACCAAATAGTAACCCATTGAAGTTAATATATGTTCTTCAAAAGTTCAAATGCATGTACTCTATTCTTATTCTTATTGTTATTTTGCTACTTCAATACAGTATTGATATACTGTGTTCATTGCGTATGGTTAGAAATTCAATAATAAAGGATGATTATTACTATCATGTCGGCATGTACTGTTTCCACAGCTCTTTTATGGAGTTGTCTGTCATAATAAACTCGTTCGGAACGAACGCAAATACCAAGGAATGTCTACTCGAATGTACCATTAAGTCCCTTTGAAGGTTTAATACATCATCGGTAGCTATTTGTACGCCATTTTATGATTTATTAATGGCTATTCATTTAACGATAATTTCCTCAAAACATATCTATGAATGTCATTCAACTCTTCCGCGGCATCAGACAATTTTAGGGAATAATTGTGTAATAACCAATAAGATTTGCGTCAACAGTACATATGTTGGGCATTACTTGTATTTATTGTAATTCTATATTCAAACCAGGCAAATTCAGACATGGTCGTCCGCGCATAGTCTAAGATTTAAAAAATATTTTGCGACTTTTTGGTATTCAACCATAATAACGATTTCAGGGCAAAAAATGGTTCATACCGTTACTATGGCAACAGAGGAAATTCTATTTTTGCTATTTTTCACATTTTTTGAAAAATTAATTTGCCATTTGTATGTTTTTTAAGAAGGACTAGAGACAAAAATGGCCCTGAAATCTTTGTCTGGGGTCAATGTAGAATAGGTTTAAAGCAGTCGATTAAAACAATCATTGAGTTAACGTAACCAAGTTAAGAAAACATTTTGTTAACATACGTTCCACAAATGTTTTTATTGACAATATGACGACAAAACTGCTATCAGTGTCGGGTAGTTGGTACGTGTTCAAATTTGCTAAGGGAAGTTCCTATTCCTGGAATGCCTTACAACGTAGTTACTCACTGATCAAGTGGTCAATAGCAATAGCCATATTACTGTGTTCCGGTCACATTGCGTATTGGAATTTGGTATGCAATCAAATGTCCGAAATCAATGTTGTGCAGACCCATTAAACAGTGCAAATGTTATTCGTAATGTGCATATACGTTTCCAGAGACTGCCACTGGATGAGCAAAGTCGCCAAATGAACATTTCCTGTAATTGAAACAATGTTCCATTAGGCAATACACGATATGGCCGACCAAATATCAACCTTTGTCTCGTTCGGTTTAGTTTATACAGAGCGAGTGGCATATGTCCTCTGAAGTATAATAATGTTCTTCAGACTATGCGAAAATAATTTACAAGTACTAGCAATCAAGAGACAACTAATGTGTGGGACAAACTGTATAGGACTTGATTTTGTCCTATTGGGGCAAACATGAAATTCGAAGCTCTGTATCTGCCTTATTATACCATACACCCTGAACGATTCCACAAATACAGTTTGCTTTTTGCAAATACTTTCATCACGAACAAGCACCAGTAACTAATATATACGTGGTGATTTCGAAGGCCGTGGCATACAAAGTAATAACATGCAAGTATATTCACTTTACTTCGTCGCACATAACCTATCCTTCCAAACCAGGATCACACAGATTACATGTAAGTGCTATCAAAGACCTTAGCTAGACAAGCACAATTTGTTGTACATCTACAATACCCATTTCCTGACCTAGAAAACTGTTATATTTGATCTCAGACAGTATGTTCCAGACAGTACATTCAGCAACATACACAACATTACGTCGTATTTTGGTTTTGTACGAGCTATGGATGACTTTGGATGTCGTTTAGAAGCAATCTAACAACAAAATATCTATCTCGGGACCTACAATATCAGACGATACCATGAAACACTTTAAGGACATCATTTATGACATTACATAAATTTCAGACTGATATCATATCACTTCTTGATATATGTCAATATTACACTCAGTATTTCCTTACAATATAAGTCAATGAGTCCGTTGCAATGTTGTTACCTGACTTACAGCGGTTGCAAAGGAATGTTGAATGCGGTTGTATACAACTGCAATCATTAAGACAAGATTATCAAATTAGAGTCTCAACTGTTGTCATTGTTTAATGCCAAAATAAACTTTTGTATTGTTTTGTAGTGAATTGTATATTATATTTGTACTTTAAGATCATTTCTACAAAGACCGGAATCCTTCGTCATTTAAATTCATTGGATTCGAAAAACAAATGAATTAGAATCCATTAGTAAGATTGCACTCCGTCTGTGCTCAGATTTATATACGTATAATAGTACGTCATTATATCTAGAGCTTGGTATACTAATCCGGCACTCCTATTTAATTTACGGTTGACATGTTTCGTTTCCTATGATGGACATATGTGTCTGGGCATATTCTCATTATAGGACAGAAATAGCTTTTGACGACGTCATTGTTGTTTTTCTTGTTGTAAAAGTTCACATTATGCACGATAGGACAACTTGTTGTTAAAAAGCAAATTAACCAGATACTACGTGTTATATTATACATGAGCTTCTAAGATATATTACCTTTAAGCAATCCAAATGTACGTGAATCAATTGAAAAACATGACTAATATTTCAACTTCAATGCTTATAGAGAACGCAACAACTGTGCAGTAACCTTGTTGCAAGACACTCATCCGATGTACTTTCCAGCGACAAATAACAACATTCTTAAATGCGGGTGCACATAATAATAGGCAAATACTGAAAGCTTACATAATCATGCTGTATACTGATTAACTCAGATTTACTCATTTATTGAAATGTTTATGTGATGAAGTAAACATTAACGTACGAACGTTCAACATAAAAGTGTAATGATAATTACATTTTGAGGATATATTTACGTTATAAAACTAAGTAGACCTAACTGATGTTTGTTACAAATTACATTAGCTTATATTGTTACCCAGAGGAATAAAGATAAAATCGATTACTTTCCTGATTGGTATTCCAAAGATGGCATTGTCCATTACAGTAGGAAATGTCCTCATCATAGGACGGAACGACGCGTTTGGTTCGTTAGCTTTTCTAGATATTCGTTACTTCGCGAACAATTGAAGGCATAACAAAACCACTGATGGATTACATGGTCCGCTCATGTAACAACGAAATGCTAAATGCTATACACTTAACTAATCTTATAAATGTGCATGCATATATTAACGATAACTCAGTCAAAACCTGATGGATCGAGCTGAAATTTTCAACAAATGTAGCTTGGATATTTAGAATTATAATTCATTTAATTTAAGTACCATCTGATAAAAGCAAATACAATCAGAATAAGCAAATGACGACATCATTAAATGCTAAGGTCACCAAACTTTACAGCGAATTCATCGGTCGTTCGTCTGCGTCTTGATGCAGCTATTTGACCGCTTTGCGTTTAAATTTTTTTTCAGCTTATGTGCTTATCATTTGTCTCAAAACAAAGTAAACCATGATTCCAATAAAGTAAATTTAAGGATTATTAATACCCACTTTCATCCGAAAAGGACAATTTTGACAGAGTTAACTCCCTTTGACCATCAACATAAAATGCTTTTTTAAAAGTTGATAAACACCATTTTGTTGAGAAATAAATCTTATTATTTTATGTCTTTTGAATTTGGTGATATAACATCAATTCCAATTGACCATACTTATACATAATTTGCACGTACGTGTAAAATGTCCGGTAATTTTGCTTGTTTTGATTTTTCACGGTTCTATGAATCGCATCGTTCAATGTCGAAGAAAAAACTTTATTGATTCAATCTTGATGTAGTCAATAGCAAATACACAACATTTCATGCAAAAATGTTAATAAATAAAAAAGTAACAAGGTAAAAAGACATGCGCACTTATAAGATTTGTTTAGTGTAATGGTTTGGTAACATGTATATGTTGCATGAATTTAGTCACGTCAAAAAATTGTTTCATAGCCTATCACGTAAATTTACCCTAGGAGGACATCATACAATGGAACGTTATTGAATCGTTAGTAAATCGATGAATTGAATATAATATGATACGTTTCTTTTTATAAAACACAGTCATTCATTCATTATGGGCTATGCTGCAAACAATATATTAAGATAAGGCATAAAGCAACAATCAGTCCTTATGGTGTATCACCAAGTAGGCTAAGAACAACACGAGGTCAACGGCGCATTAATAAAGCAAAGATTATACATACTTGGAAAGATAAAGCACACTATTCCGTTTACGTGCGCTTGTTCTTTGTCGGATTGTATGTTACTATAAACCGTCAGCTACTGACATCTATATGTGTATGCAATGAATAATAAAGATAACATTTTAAACCTCGAACGTAATTACTTATTCGTACGCAGATAGATGTATGTGATTGGATTACATTCTTCTTTATAGACACTAACCATATGTACTAGTATATTCGAATGAGCATACCAACACTACCTCTTTAAATAATAGTTGATTATTCGTCGAATTAGTGTACATAGGGACATTATAACTTGGTACAGTAACTATACATCCAAATAAATTGGGAAAAATCATTCATTTAATAGCTTAGCCAGACCTCAAAACTGTAAATGAATGCATAACCACTTGCTGGTGGGGTCATACAAATATTAGTTTACGTTAGTACAAAAGTGTGGTGATCTCAGGTCCAAATGAAATCGGGCTATAAGGCACATCTTTACACACACTAATGCTTTATTTAACATGCATTTTATCATGTCAGTCAGACTATCGCAGCTGGTCACTATCCACAATGCTTGTAATTACGATAGTGTTCGCGTCTGCTTTTGCATTTCCATTGATGATATTTGAATTTAGAAATTTGGATGTGGCGTAAAGCACACATGTTGATATTAGCGAGACATGTAACACAGTGTATAAAAGTATTGACTTCCGTATATCGTAATAAGACATACACGTTGAAATGTGCAGTACCACAATAAATTATTCAGTAGTAAGCTGTATGTGTTCTTTACTCGACATCAGACATTCAACTTGAATTTCGCAGTATCCCAATAAAGTATGCAGACATTTTGTTTTTACACTGTGTGTAAATTATATTATCCAATGCGTACGATTGAAAAAAAACAAAAATTCTCCAAATCAAATACAAGCTTACACGTCATTTGGTATACATGTTTTACCATAAACTATTAGATAATTCTATCATTGGGATTGTCAATGACGCATATAGCAATTAGTATGCAATTTCGTGTATTGTCTTTATTGGCAATTAACGTAAGACGTTGGCATGACAAATCTAATAGTTATAAAGTGTGACATAATGGCGATGGCCGTATTATTGATATAAGTATTCCCGTGCTAAAGCGTTTGTTTAAGTACGCTTGCAGACAGGATAAAAATGATATTGTATTATCCCAGAAAATGATCGAGAATAATACCAGACATCATTAATGACAAGCAACAACTTTAACATCTGCAAAAGGACATTTGTTGTTGGTATGCAGTGTATAATTGAAGCATTTGCCTAGCCAATAATTGTGCTGTATTCTGGGATAATTCGTGTTGCTGTACTCCAAAAGTTCTGCATCTTATTTCAAAGTTCATTTTTTTGGAAAAACTAACTTAAAAGAACTTTTTAGGAACACTTTCCGTTTGCGTACCCTTAGTGTTTATGTTGAACCTATTTCCGTTGGATTTCGTCACGCTTGAATGATCACACCATCACAAATGGTAAGAACGTTTTTTCAAGCACGCATAATTTGGGTTCTTCCTTTTTTACTTTAATTTCACTTCCAATTTACTTGCATCGTGTCTGTGTTACAAAAAAACACACAATAAATTAGTCAAATAAGTTAGAAATGTACGCTTAATTATATTGCAAAAATTGATAATTGTAAACGACTCGTGTATAAAAGACGCTAGAAGCTGGTGTTTCACTAAAAATACATTGTGTCGAATTAAATTGACATGTCCCTATCTTAATAAGACTGTTGTATCATCTCCATCCGAAAAAAACTGTATATGACGTACCACGTGACAACAGGTCAAGGGTCAATGCCACTGACATAGACAGGTGACGCTGCTATATTTTTGCACCAAGAACAACGGCATTGTTGTTGCTTAATTGTAATCCACCCAACATTAAAATTATGGGAAACTTGCTTTATTGTTGCGTTTTTTATGTCAAAGCGCATGTTTCTTAAAAGCTGACCTGTTGTACAGACTCTATTGCAACATCATTAATTGTCTGTGGTCAAAGAGAGGTAATTTTCGGTATTTATTACCTCCCTTCCACTATAAAATAGTAGTTTATCGGTTTGTGTACTTTGGAATCGTGGGGTGGTGTCACATGTGGTTTTATTATGGATCGATTTATTTCTTCAACTCGATAACTGTCATAGATTTATATCAAGTACACATCGCTCTACACATGCGCATTTAAATTATCATAAATAAGTCGGAGATTCTTGTAAAAAAGACACATCATATATTGGATGCGGAACTTTTGGAACTCAGTATATATGTGCACCTAACATAACAGAGATGAATCGAAAGTACCTTAAATAATATTGGCCTTGCATTAAAACATTATCAAAATAATTAAGCATGTTCCCGATGTAATGGTCGGAGCTACACTATGATTGTTTTGATTGGTGTTCGTCAGACATTGGTTGAATGAATGAAGTAGAAGCAATACATTGTTCCATTCGACAGGAAGTATTGAAATGCACCCACTTACATTCCACTGGAGGTAATTAAAAACACGAAAACGACATTGAATGATTGACTTAGTCTAACGAATGCATGTCACAGTTTAGAGAGCATTGTGGCATTCAGCTTCTAATGTTTGCTGTAAGTGGTTTACTGCACTTTAAAGAGCAAATACTGGAGTATATTTATTGAATTTACAACTGCTAGATAACATGTAGCTATTCACATTTTACAAAATTGTAAAATTATGAAATTGTACAGCGCTTAATGACTTTTTAATTCAGTTACATTATCCTGTACAAATCAACGGTTATGATATCTTGCGCCAAGAAGAATTCACTCATTAAATATTATAAGTACACAAACACAGTACATAGCGTCACAGTGCAAATAGTCGGTCGGTCGTCAAGTCGAATGTTTTTTCAACAATAACTCCAAAACGATTTGACTTAGGATTCTAAACTTTAATTGAAGATTTTTCATCCTCCACAGACGGCCCGACTAAATTTCAAGGTAATTTGGATCAAAGGTCAAACTCACCATGACCTTTGAACACACAACAATCACTGGTCCACACCATTAGAAATATAGGACCTTAGATCGTAAAAATTTACAGAGATGTAGCTAATCATCAGATGTAGGTTCCTACTAATTTTGAGGTCGATAGGTCAAAGGTCAAGGTCGTGGTGACCTTAGCTACACTAGGCTAATTACTGCCATGAGACGTGTTTGTTTCACAAACCTCTCTTATACGGTTTGTTATTGTAATTCAACCGGTTTTGTGTTTCCCTGGTGTGGGTATTGATGGACAATGTGTATGTAACATTTTTAGAGTTCTTGCGAAAATTATTTGTTTTGCACGTGAATTTTGCATAATTTGAAAATTCACGGTTCATTGCTCGCAGCGTGCAAATTATAATCATCGAATTATCGGATATTGCTGCTATACTACTCGCATGAAGACATGCAAAAAATGAACATGATATCATGCATAATAACATTTAACAAGTGTAGTACACGTTACATCAGAGACCGATCTGTGGTAAAATCAGCGACGTTCATTAAACGAGACAAGGTTTAATACTATTGAAGACTAAACCCTGTCAACATTCTTAGACATTGAGTTAAGACTTCCTTAGTAGTAACTATGTAACTGTGTTTGAATGTCAGAGTAAGAATAGACCTTCCAATATTTACAAATTTTAAAGTACTTTTTCAATATCTTCATAGACTTCTCTTTCATGCGTACAAATATGTCGTGCTTTGCAGAACTACCGTCTTTGTAAGAATAACTGTTTCGTTGTTAAGTATTATGGCACAAACAATCATGGACATCTAACAGTTTGTCTGTTTTAATTAATACTGTATTCAACGATACACTTGTCATATCCGGATTAATATAACCGCAAGGACGAATTTAATTCTTCTTATACTGCTATTGACCAAATCAAATGGTTCGCTCCTCGACTACCCCTAACATCTTCGAAACATGTAGCAATCGTTGGAGTTATACAGTCAGGTGTCCAAAAAAGAAATTATACAGTTTCAGTGCATTTTAATCAAATCTTAGCGTTTTACTATCACAAAGAAATTTTGCTCATGTTTAGTCAAAAGATGTAAGTTTTTACTGGCGTCAGTTTAAAAATTACATTGATATTTTTCTTTAAAATGTCAATTTTCTGAAATTATCGAATTCTGCCCTTGACGTCAATTTGAAGTTATTAACGACGTTCTCACAATTTCTGTGCATCTGGTGTTTCCCGTCTTGCACTCATTCTTTAAAATCGTTCATTGCATTTCACAAATGTCTAAACTGATATTCTATATAATTATGATGTGTCTCACGAGCATGGGCATGCTTTATTGGCTTTTAATAGACTATTCACTAGCGATTCAGACAGCCAAATAGAAATAAGTAAACCCATTATGTTGCAAGTTACAAGTTACACGAACAAAATGACAAATTGTGCTAGATAAAATACACTTAGACACGCGTCATTTTGACGTTTGGACTGGTTTGTAACATTTAAAAAGGTGAACGCAACTTAGCAGCTAGACAAACTGCTAATAATCATTGATATACATACAAGTATAAACATGTTAGAAAATATCTATCCTGTATGATTGATGTTTCAAGTTATTGGTCCGAAATTGTAATAATTAACGAAATTTATTACGTGTACTCATAAGACTAAACTAAAGAAAACACACATGATTTAACTCATATCTCACTCTCATCCGACTATGCAGTTACGAAACCCATGCAATTAGGGCTGCAATTGTGTGCAACTAAACAAATTCATTTGTTTGCGTCATTTGTTAAAAAGGGCAGCAGTACGAAACCAAATTATACTGCCATATTTATAGCGTACGATAAAATGTTAAAATTATAACGAGAGTGTCTGGTATAAAATGACATAACTATACTTCGGAAACTAGATTGTGCATCATAACGAATATTCGGCATACCAACAGAAAATATTGCATAAACACACTAGTCTCATGTGACATCAATTGTCTATGCACTTTATCTAAACCTTTCTCAATACTGACTTCCTCTGGGTGTAGTTGAATGTAGCTGTTTACTTTCGCTATGTAATTCATTTCAGATAAGCATACAGTAAGTGTTTTTTACTTAAACAGACGGAAACTAAGAAATGTGAACTTGGTTAACTCTTTGAATATCATTCATCTAAGTATACAGCAAATTTCAATTCGAAGCATAATTATTGTTATGACCCTCAATCGATTGCATGTGTATCTACATTTGTGTACTAAGGATTGATATCTCATTATTGTTGTGGACGCGAGTGCACTGACTATTATATCATATCATTTTTTTAGTTTCTGTCTGTTTCAGTAAAAAAGTCACAACAAATGCGGTGGGGTCGTATTTCTCTGAGCCCGCGTCACAAATGACGATAGTTTCCACGAAGTTTTACATCGATATATGCATATATTCAGATTGATACATGTATCCGGGGCGAAGGGTAAACAACAATGACGATCCATCCTCCCATAACGTTAATAGAGGATGTAGGTAGGATATAAGGCTAGCGAGCTTAACTATTATGCTGGTCTGGTTACATTACGTGCACATTCATTTGATATTGTAATTTGGTATGCAATAAAACGTCAGAAATCAATGTTGTGCAGACCCATTAAACATAGCAAATGTTTCCGAAATGGGCATGTCTTCGTAGAACATGTGTATCTGATATCATTGCCTGCTACATCGTCTGGGATGAGCTACGTCGCCAAAGCAACACATCCTGTAATAGAACTATGTTTCATTAGGCAATACACGACGTGGAAGACCAAATATCAACGTGTGTCGTGTTGCTTTTAATTTATACGGAGCGAGTAGCTTATGTCCTCTGAATTGTAATCGTGTTCTCCAGGCTATGCGAAAATAACATACAAGTACTAGCAATCAAGAGACAACTAATGTGTTGGAGAAACCGTATAGGAATTGATTTTGTCCTATTGGGGCACACATGACATTCAAAGCACTATATTTGCTTTATTGTCCTATACTTAATATAAAATACGCCCTGAACGATTCCACAAATACAGTTTGCTTTTCGCAAATACGTTCATTACGAACATGCACCGGTCACTAATATATACGTGGTGATTTGTAACACCATGGAAAAAAGAGTTATAACATGCGAGTCTGTCCCCAATAGTATGTTCACTTCACTACGGTTCTGTAATTGTTATAATAAAATATTGACATATATTGAGCACGAGACGTTAAAAGATGTTATCACATAACCTGCGGTCTGGGAGTACATTAAAATCGTGCCGGAAAAAAACGTAATGCACTCCAAGCCCATGTATTAAACATTTAAATTAGCTTGACGTTGATCGGTTGGTTGGTTCAGGATGACGTAACGTAAGCCAATTCATGCCTTGAATCGACCTGTGACGTAAGTATAATACAAACGTCAGCATGACGTCGCGCGCGTTGTAACGCTAAATTTTGAATGGAACCTATGTAGCGTACAACAGCGTTTTGAACGTTTTAGAATAAGCGTTTTTTAAAGTTATGTGATAAATAGAATCTTATATTCGCGCTAATTACATACGAGTTTTATTAAACTCGTCGACAAAAACAATACACACTCGGCAAAGCCTCGTGTCGTGCTGTTTTGTTCACTAGTTTAACGATGTCCGGGTGTAAAAACTTTTTTTTTAAATGTTGAACTCTGCATTTTAAACGGTTTTGTTCTATTGTTTACTCTTTAAGACAACTGCATTTGAATTTTAAAACACTTTTATTGTCTTTTAAGAGAGTAATTTCAATTTTTTATTTCCCTACACATAGCATAAAAGCGTACTGCAAAAACAAATGGAGTCATCAGCATGATAAATATAATAAGTCTCCAACAGATAACATAATAAAAACAAGAGTGTGTTTAAATTCAATGATAATGATTATTTCTTCAATCAAAAGTGTAAAAATGATATTCGGTATAATTATGAAGTAGATAAAAATAAAAATGTAGCCCTACCCTCTTTGAAAGCAAGGCATTTTTTCGCATATTGCCAGTAAGTACCCTTAGATAAATGGCAATAAAATATGATCTTAACAATTGGCACCATTGAATATTTTTCAAAAATAACTTCAATGTGTGTGTAATGTGTTTACAAAATATTGAAAGGTTTTACCGAGCGGTTTTGAAAATATACATTTCAGAAATCCATAGTAACTCGATTTTCGTCTATATTCCACATATTCTACTCCTATAAAATTAAAGAAAAAAACAAAAATAATTATTTTTCTCCAAATTACACTAAAAAGTGATGTCAAAAAGCCAAAACATTGTCTTATAACTAAAAAATAAAGAAAAAAATAATAAAAATATTTTGGCTCTAGTGGGGGTTGAACCCACGACCTATAGGAAATCAGTCAAATTGTCATAAAATTACTGAACTTGAGAACTCTTCAAAAGGAGATTTTTTATTACACCCGGATATCCTTAATAAAACTTGTATGTAATGAGCACTCATGCAAGATCCTCTATTTAGTACATAAACACCAATGTGCATTGAAACTTGACAACGGAGATAATACACGAAATATAAATCGCCCGGAAATGTAGGGACGTGCATAAAGGCGTGTTTGAATGCTTAACTATATCAATGGGGGAAACGTATTGGGGCGGAAGTGGATACACCGACTATTTCAATGGCCGATTTACGTCGATTCGGTAAGTAAATCTTGATTTTTCGTTGCTTAGTAAGGCGTTTGAAATAAAAACAAGCTGACCAAAGTACCCGGCCAGGTTTCTAGTTTGCGACCGATGGTTGTTTTCCCGCCAAACACCTATAATTAATCAAAAACACTCGCGCAAAGTGCCGTTTTGGTTACGGATACCCTGATTTGTGAATCTTTTTATCTGTAATATTTCCTATTTCTCCCGATTTTCATGGTTAGTGGATTGTTTATGGGCCTAGTTTCATTATTTATATGATTATAAGTATGCATGTGCAAAACAAATTGCGATTCCATAATATATTGAGGCAAAACACACGAAAGATCCGCTATGATACCCCTGATTAATGCCGTTTGGGGCAAACACCCCTGACACGTAAGAAATGTGGTATAATAAAAACAACATTCGACTTGATCATTAACTGAATATTACGCGCAAATGATAGAAAATGTACATTGTGAATACAAGATAAGTTTATATAATGCCAAAACAGGAATATGTTTTCAAGCTATACACATATATCTACTTGCCATACACATTTAATCTGCCACTGTGTTAAATTTTAATTTATATATTCACAATGTTTATGGTCATTCTAAGAGTGTTTTCTATTTGCAGAACAGCCCGTAGACTAAACACGTGATGTAGTTGATGCTGCCTGCTAAGACCTGACAAAGAACACATACCTACAACAGTGGATTCAATGATAGGACCAAGCATTTCAACGATTAAACAGTTGACAATGACATGGATGATGGAGTTCGATAGAAAGTGTGAAATTCTATACTAACAATAAAGAAGAATCACTAAATAGAGAAATCATTCACAGAAAGAACACTATATTGGTAAACAAACATTGTAAAATACAGAATTTATAAAGCATGTAAGTGTACATGTATTTATATATGTTTTGTCACGGTATAATGTTACGTATATTCACAGTATATATTATCAGCTAAGACTTCTTAACAATGTTTCTGTTTGATGATTATTCAGCCCATGTGATCAATATGAACAGAACGTTGACAACGTCCCGGTCTCACAATACCTATCCTACCAAACCAGGATCACACATATTACATGTAAGTGCTATCAAATACCTAAGCTAGACAAGCACAATATGTTGTACATCCACAATTCCCATTTCCTGACGTAGAAAACTGTTATATTTGATTACAGATAGTATGTTATAGACAGTACATTCAATAACATATAATATATGTCAGTATTATACTTATTGTCCTTACAATATAATTCAATGAGTCCATTGCAGTGTTATAACCTGACTTACAGCCGTTGCAAAAGAATGGTGAATGCGGTTGTATACAACTGCAATCATTAAGACAAGATTATCAAATGAGAGTCTCAACTGTTATTATTGCCGAAATAAACTTGTATATTATATTATATTTGTACGTACAGAAAATTTCTACAAAGACAGGAATCCTTCGTCATTTAAATTCATTGGAATCGAAAAACAAATGAATTAGAATCCTCTAGTAAGAGTGTACCGTCTGTGATCAGATTTATTTACGTATAATAGTACGTCATTATATCTAGAGCTTGGTATACTAATCTGGCACTCCTATTACATTTACGGTTGACATGTTTCGTTTCCTATGATGGACATATGTGTCTAGGTATATTCTCATTTTAGGACAGAAATACCTTTTGACGACGTCATTGTTGTTTTTCTTGCTGTAAAAGTTCATATTATGCACTAAATGAAAACATGTTGTTAAAAGGCAAACTAACAGGACACTTTTATACAAATGTGTGATGTCATACATATAATATATAATCGACATAATTTTGGTTGAAGTAGGTATTTATGTAGCCCAATGTATTTCATTGGAAATGGAAGTTAAAGTATCACTTGACTGTTTTGCATACGTGGTATATTATACATGAGCTTCTATGATATATTACCTTTAAGCAAACCAAATAAACGTGAAACAATTGAAAATATGACTTATAGTTCACCTTCAAGGCTAAAAGAGAAAGTAATAATTGTACAGTAACATTGTTTCCAGACACTCATCCGATGTACTTTCCAGCGACAAATAACAACATGCTTAAATGCGGGTGCACATAATAAAAGGCAAATACTGAAAGCTTACATAAGCATGCTGTATACTGATTTACTCAGATTTACTCATTTGTCGGAATGTTTCTGTGATGAAGTAAACATTTACGTACGAACGTTTCACATGAAAGTGTAATGATAATTACATTTTGAGGATATATTTACGTTATAAAACTAAGTAGACCTAACTTATGTTTGTTACAAATTACATTAGCTTATATTGTTACCAAGAGGAATAAAGATAAAGTCGATTACTTCCCTGATTGGTACTACAAATGGTGTCCTTGTACAGTTCAGTAGGAAATGTCCTCATTATAGGACGGAACGACACACTTGGTTCATTAGCTTTTCCAGTATTTCGTTACCTCGGGCACAATGGATGACATACCAAAACCAATGATTGATTGCATGTACCGCTCCTATTACAATGAAATGTCAAATGCTATAATAGTTTGGTAGCATGTGTATGTAATATGACTTTAGTCACGTCAAACAACAGTTCCATAGTCTAACACGTCAAATATGTTTTAGCATTAGTGCATACTACTAGTTTACAATGAAACGTTATTGAATTGATAGTAACTAGACGAATGTGATGCATATGGTACGTTGCTTTTCAAATAACACAGTCATTCATTCATTACGGATAGGCTGGGTAAACAATATACTGTACTAAGACAAGACATGGTACAATATAATATATACCAGATGTGCGGTCATACTATTGTGATGGCCAATTGTAAAGCAACAATAATGAAGATTAATTCATCTCTGAATTAATCTAATTTATTACAGGAAATTCACGTGGTCGCCGAGTGTACACACAATGTCCTTTAGTCGCTACCAGGCGACGTAATATGGTCGTCATAGTAACTCGCGCGTGACTTCGATATTCAACGAGCGTAAAGATCACATGGTTTGCCACGTACGCTCACTTGCCATTCGAACAGCAACGACGAAAGTTACACCCACCCTACCGCACCTTTATGGCAATAGCAGCCATTTTGATTGTCATGGTTAATATCCCAATATATTGTTTTCGGCTTAGAGCCGCTATTATTGTTACTACATGGTTTGCCTTTTGGGACATTGTTCTGCCGCTCAGTTTGTTATATTTTCCAGTTTGATATTATGTGCGTCACTTACATTACCACATTTACGAGGGTCACAACAGACACATGGTCACCTGAATGGTTGTACTAGGAATTAAATACGCATCAGTGGTTCGATATGGAAACCTGGAGATCATACTCGGCCTCAGACAGTATCCAATCTACACCGTATCCAGTCATCGGAATTCTGCTGTACAAGGTGATCGTTAAGTGCGTGGTTTATTCTGATGTGTTTTGTGTGCCAATTCTCAGGAAAGTGTTAATTTTGTTAATATTTGTAGTGTTCGTGTCGATATAAATGTTGTGAAATTGCTGTTATCGATTCTGTAAAGGAAAGGATCGGACGCCTGATGCGTTCATAAAGTACAACACTATATGTATACGATGAACAAGCTACACGATTCGAGTGATTCAACCGGTGACCATAAGTCTGTTTCTAGGCAATGTTTCGCCTAATTCTGACTTTAATGAACTTAGTTACTTTGATATAGTCTTGTCTTAAAACATATATTCGGTTTTCCCTTGCTTATTTCTTGTGTTTCTTTTTCTTCTTTCTTTTAATACAAACGTAGCTCAACTATCATGTATTATATACACTTTGTCATGTTGGCGGAAAATTCTGTCGTTTGGAGGCAACCGAGGGCAAATATATTATTTTATTAACTATGACAATACAAAATATATTTTTTCATTTTCATGGGGTTTCTCTCGGTCTCTACTAAGTTACCAGTGGTGGCTGAGGTCCCTATGGTTACAAATTTTAGTCACATGACTGTAGTTTTTATGAGCATTTAAGACTTGTCCGAGCGTTGACTCAAAAAAAACCTGGCATATCTTAAAAGGTCTCATTTGTTTAGATAAGTCACATTTGGTTAAAATACATACTTACTGTAGTCATGACTTAACACGGTGCCTGGAGCGTACCTGATATTATTACGGGTTACTTGGAGCGTACGTCTCGATATTGGTTATCTCGAGTACCTGGCGCGTACTCGATCTCTTATGAGTGCTGCCTGGACCGTACTCGGTATATATTGAGTGCCCAGAGCGTACTCGGTTTGTTATGAGTGCATCGAGCGTACTCGGTTTCTTGAGTGCTCGGACTGTACTCGGTACACCGGTACTCGATAGTTTGTTATAATAAATCAATATTACAGTTAGATAATAAGTCGCTGAGTAATGCCCTTGGTTGCTGCCTTGCGTTAGGCATTCTTAACTCTAACAGAGTGACCCGTTAGAGTACAAGTCAACATGGCCATTCTACGCCACTTTAATTTAATTCATTTACATAATTATGCTTATAAGGCAAGTCTATATATATTACATGTATAACAACGTGCATTGCTATATATCGTTTAAGTAATATTTGTATGTCAGCTTTGAAAAGGCAATTACAAAAATTAAATTATGATTTCTGTCGACAATTGTTGTTTTGTGATTTTATCTTGGAATAGTGAATCCACATGATTTTTGTACACCGCGCTCAATCACAAAATGAACGTAGAACAGAACGAGTACAACTTTCATATAGCAACCACCATGCTGCATTTAGGACTTAGCATTTGCTGAGTTAACTAGCAAAAAGCTATTATCTTTGCTGAATAACTCAAAGCAAGATAGCAAAGGTATCTCGTCACTAGGTAGCGATGGCAAATTGTACACTGACAACAAGAACATGGCAAATATCCTTAACGCACAGTTCCAGTCTGTATTCACCCCCAAAAGCCCACTTAGCCTACAACAGATATCAAACATGGCAAACCAGCCCACACCTGGAACTGGTACCCAGTGTATGAGTCCCATCACAATCTCCACTAATGGGATTATGAAACTACTGAAAGACATAAACCCCCATAAGGCAGCAGGTCCTGACCAGATGAAGCCTCCTGTGCTCCAGCAGCTAAGCAGCACCATCGCACCTATAATACAAGTGATCTTCCAAAAATCGATTGACTCTGGGAGGGTTCCAAATGATTGGAACACGGCGAATGTGTGCCCCATATACAAGAAAGGAGACAAGTGTAATCCCGCCAACTATAGGCCCATTTCACTCACTTGTGTCCTATGCAAGCTGCTGGAGCATATAGTTGCTTCAAATGTTGTTGCACACCTAGACTCGAATGACATCCTGTATGACCTGCAACACGGATTTCGATCCAAGCGGTCATGTGAGACCCAACTTGTCATGCTGGTGGAGGATCTACTTAGAGGCTCTTTATCAGGCCAGCAATCTGACCTGATATTGCTAGATTTTTCAAAGGCTTTTGACAAAGTTAACCATGAGAAACTCATATTTAAACTCCATCAGTATGGCATCAGGGGTCAAACACTACAATGGATCCGAGCATTCTTGTCCAACAGGTCTCAACAAGTCGTGCTTGAAAATGATACTTCAGACAGTGTACCTGTCACATCTGGAGTACCACAGGGATCAGTACTCGGGCCCATACTTTTCCTTATATATATAAACGACTTACCCGATGACATCAAATCCAAGGTCAGGCTGTTTGCTGATGATACCGCGGTGTACTTGGCAGTATCAAATCTGCAGGATGCAAAGCTCCTGCAGGATGACCTAAACAGACTCCAGGAATGGGAAGCATTATGGGACATGGACTTCAACCCACAAAAGTGCACTGTTATACAGGTGACACGCTCAAAACATCCAGTCCCATCCACATACACCCTACATGGCCAAACCCTGGAGAATGTGACATGTGCCAAGTACCTCGGGGTTGATATAAGCAACGACCTAACCTGGACACATCACATACACCGGGCAACAACATCAGCCAACCGTACGCTGGGGTTTCTGAAGCGAAATATACGTACACAGAACCCCAGCGTACGGCAAATAGCATACAAAGCCCTAGTACGCCCAGTCATCGAATATTCATCCCCTGTCTGGAGCCCGTACACCAAGGACCTCATAGACAGGGTTGAGATGATCCAAAGGCGGGCTGATAGGTGGGTATGTAGCGACTACTCATACTACTCCAGTGTAACTGGTATGCTAGAGAAGCTTCGTTGGAGATCCCTACAAGACAGGCGAAGTGATGCTCGCCTGTGCTTGTTCTACAAGATCGTCCACGGGCTTGTAGCCATACATATGCCACCATATATCACACACCCTGCCAGAACATCAAGGACCCATCACCCCCTCGCATTCAGACAAATACACTGCCGAGTAGATTACTATAAATATTCCTTCTTCCCGCTTGCAGTCATACAATGGAACAGGTTACCGTCCAACATAGTCATGCTGCCTACCTTAGAAAACTTCAAGGAGGCAGTGTGTACTATTCCCCACACTATGCCATAATTCACAGTACCTTATATTTTAATAACCATACTTTTACCTTTTACTAGCTATCACTGTTCCTTTGAACTTTTAACTTTGTATTTCACTCCTATTCTCTTTTACTTTTAACTTTTTTACTTTACTCACACCACTTGGCGTGCATTCAATTGCCTGCTCATAATCTCCGCGAGGGGGTGATGCAGTATACATAGATAGATAGGATACGGCTTAGGCAAAATGCAGTTTGTTATTCCCTGTACATGCCAATGCTTTCTTTGCAAATGGTATTTTACTATAAACGTGCAGCTATCGACATGTGTATGCAATTAATAATAATGACAACATTTAAACCGTTAACGTAATTGTTTTTTTGTAAAGAGTAGACTGATGTTCATTTGATTATAATCTACCTCATTTTTATATAAGCTGTTGACATTTGTACTTGTTAGATTTGAATCGGCAAAACAACACTAGACAACCTCTTTTAGTAGTATTTGATTAATTTTGAAATTAGTGTACATACAAACTTTATAGCCTGACATTGCGTGTCAATGTTTACAAAATAATATGGTACAGTAACTATACATATAAACAAATAGAAACAGATAGGTTGTTCTGAGAAATCATTTATTCAATGTCTTATTTATAACTACTAATGGTACCATGCCAATATAGGTTTACGATACTTGAAGTACAAACATGTAGTGAGGGCCAAATTAAAGCGGGTCATAATGGAAGTAATTACACGCGGTAATGCTTTATTTAATTTGCGTTTGACAATGTCTGCCAACAAAATGCCTACAGTTATATTCATATTATCGAAGCTGGTCTATATTAATGGTACTTATAATAAATATACTGTTCGTGTCTGTTTTTGCATTTACATTAGTCGTTTTCTGAATTTAGAAGTTTGGATGTGGAATAAGGCACACACACGGAGATATTAGCGAACGTCTTCGTGTCAATAGAACAACAAGCATAACCCCTCGTATTCGCAACATGTCACGTATACCTGTTCCAGTAAACACAAGCACAAGGAAGTAAATGGTTACAGAATACCAATGGTAAGACATAATAATGGTAGTATGAAAACGACTTTTAAGACATAATAAGTGTAGGGAAACAATTTGTATCGCATTTTAGGTTGGTCGTGTTTGCTGTCAAGTCAATTCGTAAATTGTCAGTTCGGTTGGTGCATATTTGGTGCATACATACTTGGAAGGAAACACACGCCATCATTTAACGACGAGTGTTAGTGGAAAAAGAACAATAACGCGTCACCCTGGTTAGTAATATAACAGTACTTGAAATGAAAGTAATGCTATCATGCGGCATAACATTTAAAAAGGTTGAGTGAAATTATCTATGTCCAATTTTATTTTGAGTAAAGTATTCCATTGAAGTTAAAGTTGGATTTTGTAGTATCCCAATAAAGCATTATTAGATTTTGGTTTTTACGCTTCGGGTAAATTAGAAAATCTAAACAAAAACGTACAGATTTAAAACTTAAAACATCTCCAAATGAAATACAAACTCACACATCATTTAGTATAGATGTATTACCATAAAGTAACTGGATGTATATAATCAGACAGTTCTATCATTTTTTATTTTCATTCACGCATATAGCAATTATAGTGCTAATACGTAGACTGCCTTTATTGGCTATTACCTTAAAACGTAAGCATGGCAAATGTTATATTTATTAGTTTGACAAAATGGTAATGGCCTTAGTCTTGGTAAAATAGATAAGTATTCCCATACTTAAATTTTTCTGTCAATACTCCTGCAGACAGGATAAAATAATGACGTAATCGTAGAATGGCATACACTGGACGTTCAAAAGTCCAGTCATCATTAATGACACGCAACATTCCGGAACAACATCAAGAGGACATGACTTGTTAGTATACAATGCATGATTGAAGCAAACATTTGCGTTATAAATACGGGAGCTGTTTTCTCGTTGTTGTACTTGAATATGTCGATGGCTTAGAATGAGAAGGTCGTAACTACTACTTGCCACCTTATAAGACTCGTACATATTTGAAATCTTCAGTATCAGGCGCTTCTAATGAGCCTATTTTTATGAAAATCGGAACTTGTCATGTTGACCAAAATGAAGCTATAAAAGCTTGTTTGACCATAAGAAAGACTCAATTGCAACCCCTCTTTTCATCATTTGTATCTAGCGGAGATGCTGGATTAGATACTTTTTCACTAGGTCACTGTGCTGTTCGATCATTATAATAAAAGTTTTTAGTACACATATTTTCGCCCTACCTTTGCCCATTATTGTACATTAGGTCAAGTCCCATAATGTGGTTGTGCCACATTTAGTCGCCGTTTTGGCACGGGTTTGTGTGGTTGGTTCGCCGTGCAGTGGGGCCTTGGGGAACTTGGTCATGTATTGGCTGCGTTTCATTCGGCAATAGCCGCTATTATATGGTTTCCTTGTGAATGTGGGTCATCCTGCATTTTATCGGCGGGGACTTGGATCTTTAATTGTTTCTTCGGCATATGTGTGGGCGTTGCTCTTTGCAGTTGCTAGGAAAATGTTTTATTATTTACGGCCTCATTCCTACCTTGCCCGTATATTAACTAGATCAATTCGTAGTTATGCCTCTTTAGGTCGCATAACGTTAGGTCACGCCCCGGGATTGGTGTTCCTCATTTGGTTGCCGTTTTGGCATGGGTTTCCGTTAGCACTGCTCATGGTAGTTGTGTCGTGGTGTTTTTGTGCTCGGCTGGTTGGGTCGAATGCTACCTTCCCTGTCGGATTTTCTCATACCTTTTTTGGCTGTTAATGGTTCAGAGGTGAAGTCAATTTGAGTTTATATCTGATAGAATTGAACTCAGATGCGATCTCAAAATTTTAGTGAAGGATAAAAGGTGAGTTCACATCTGTCAGATAATTATGAACATCGTTGTTAACTGAGAAGTGAAGACAACAATTATAATCTTAAGCTTACATCTTTGAGAAATGAACTGAAATGTTAACTCAGAAGTGAAATGACAAAAAAGGTAATTTCAGTGCCCATTTGTCACATGTTTACGCAGAAGTGAAGTAAAAAAATGAGAAACCAGAAGTGAACTAAGATGTTAACTCTAAAGTGAAGTCAAATGAATTCAATGGTTTTGAAAAAATCTATCGACAACAATAATGTTTAAATAAAATAAACAAAATTCAATCATAAACCATGTGGGTACGAGAACGCCGTTAACATTAAGCTGTTAAAATGTACATTCAGAAGCTAGCTATGTTGACACTTAATATTTTCCAATTAATCCATAATTGAAGTGTAATTGCATAGGCGAGGATTTATCATTGTGTTCCGTTACTATAATCTTTCATTACTTTAAAATCACCTAGTATTCCTAATTCTCACCATCGTTATTTTGAGGATTTAACAGCACGGGGAAAACCACAAATAATACAATATAACCATCCTGAACACACTGAAATGACATTTCAGTATTTCATAATCGAATATTACAATAATGAATAAGTTGAAGGTGATAGTAATATTGTTAAGTGAATTTTATTATGGCGTATGCTCGTGTTGGCTGAATTTCTGCAGACAGAAATTCACGACATAATTCCTATTTGATGGCAGTAAGTAGTACAATAGATTATAATAGCATATCCATCAATTTAAAACGGGCTTCAATAATGAAAAAAAACCTAATCGTTTGAACGTTAATGATGCACAGTTAAATTTACACCACAATGGATCAGACCAGAAAGCGACGTTCTCTATTTTATGATAACATAATACAAAAATCATCGTTTGATCAATAACATATGTGCTCCAACCTTAACATTGTGTTCTAGTTTAATGTGTTTGAAGTGCGCTAAACGAAAAATGTCGATATTACAATAAGATTTTAATGAAAAAGATAAATACATATTTTTATCGGAATGTGAATGCAACAGAAACAGTGTAAATGAGTTTTTTAATCTTCATTGTTGAACAAATAAATAATTTATTCTTCTCTTTCCTTCCCAAACATCATTGATTTGCATAGACACGGTGCCGGTGCCAGCACAGAAAGGGTGCCGATACAGCTTTTTGCAAAACAGAGAGAGTGCCGATATGGGTATACGCCGTGATGTATGACGTTTTTAGGTTTTCTACGCTCGGCTGTATAAGTTGAGTGTAGCCGTCCCTGTCCAATTGTCTATTATCTTCTTGAATTAACTTCGTTTGTGATATACCAAGTACTCTAGAACTAAAATGTCATTGCAGGATATACGGAAATACAGTCCATGACTAAAGTGACTCTCCCGATGGATTGGTATTTTTATTACTACGTTTTACATCCACATTACTTTCTCAACATCCAATAGAAATTTAAGGTCGTTCGGATATCATTCCATCATTTCTGATACAGTGAAGCAACCAAATGTCTCATCAGGATTATTGGTGACTTTGTGAGAGTCAAGCGGAATTCTGTAATGATGTCTTCTTACAACCGTATGCATTTCAATAAAATAATATTTAAACACTACACTATCCTCGAAACACCAAGAAGCAACCACTGGAGTCATTTCACGTTCGTAGTTAATAATATACTATGCTGATTTGCTGACATTCGGCCATTGAAACATATGTACAAATAATCTCAAAACCAAATCTGTCACGATTTTTTATGGATAGTAAAAGTGTTTAGATTTAGCTAGTTTCGTTAAAAGGATTATAGTATATACTATACTATATAATTTATATGCTCACACCACACTATAAAATATGTCCAAACACATTCAAATATACAATTTTGGAAGTTAATTATCATTTAATCCAAAGTCTACGTCGCGTTTTATAGTTGTACCTGGTTTCCGAACATGTTATAACTATGGCATCGTGTATTGTTTCCTGGACAACTAAAAGCATATATCAAAGAAATGTCTACATGGATAATTGAACATACTTTATAATGTTGCAATTTCGTATAATTATTTGTTTAATTTTATTTTTGTTGTAGGTTGCAAGATTCGTTTCGAAGTAGTGGTAGCTGATGAATTATGGTGCTGCCGCCTACAATTAACTTCTCATTAAAATACACCCAGGGGATTAACCCATTCATAAACTCTCCATTATTTTTCAGGAATGGAGAGTTGTCTTAACAATAACTCTCCATTATTTCGTATACACATTACATTAAATGTGTATACGAAATATTGGAGAGTTATTGTTAAGAAAACTCTCTATGCCTGAAAAACATACCACACATAATTATGTAGTGTTAACAAAAAATGGAGAGTTATTTTTATTAAATGTGTTAACAGGTAATGGGGAATTATTGTAAATAATGTATAATTATACACCAGTGAGTTGCATTCATTGCCCGCCTTCCCAAATAGATGGGTTGGGAAATTTACTTTTGGGTTACATTGTCCCAAAGGTATCGGTTCGGTGAAAATGATCCTAACATTTCCCCGGCAGTGCGGGGGAAGCTGGAAGGTAAAATACCGCAGCCATACGCGGGGGTTGGGGCCGTGGATGCAACTGACTGGTGCATTACAAAATGTATGTGTTCCTTAAAAGAACAATACAATTTGCAGGAAAAGCGGCTGAAACTAAAAGAGGCGAACACAGAAAAAAGAAAACAAAAGACAGATAAAAATGCTCAAACCACAACGAAACTAGAAAATGAAATCAGCCCGCTGTTACTGAATAGATTTTTACATTAATATAATTTCAGCTATTAAGGTGGTATGCGCGCAAGCAATAAAGTAATCAAGATGATGCTAGTGTGATATGATATTAAATACCGTTAATAATTTGCAATTGCACTTTCGCGTGATCATGACCATTCAATAAGTTCCAATTACAGCTTTTATACATGCATAAGGGCCAACATTCTCACTAAATCATGACACCCGTCTTCAGCATGATACTGAAAATGAAATCGACCTTGGCCTACATTAAAATGTCCATAAACATTGCAACTTAGGTTTTGAGATGATCAGATGAAAACTGTTTGAATATAATAGAACGTACAAAGCTAATTTCTAATTGTTTTGGTTATACAAGGCTTATGATCCAGGAAGACATGTGTGGATTGGATTCCAAGTTTGAATTAAAGAACAGGCAAAGCTTGTATTAATTTTGGAGTGTAAGAAAAAAGTTAAGTTCCTAATTTACGAGGGCTGTTTTCAGCTGTTCAGTCGCTAAATCACTCTTTGACATTAACTTCCCCTGATCATTGGACTACCCAATGAAACATTCGAGTCTCACGGGGAGACTTTTTCTCTCGCGTGGCAGCCAATATCGAACTGCGGCGCCTAGGAATAGACACTGTCCTCACAAGTATACTATATATATATACCAATTTTGAGTACATTAATTAATACTGTGCAAATACAGAGCTAGGCTTAAAACAACATGTTAAAACACTGTAGTTATGTCCATTAAGCTGCATATCAATTATAAATATCCATGTATAGTTTATGCACGGAAATATATCCTCTGACTGAAACAAAGTCTAAATAATGTCCACCGTGTTATAACATCAAGTGACACTGGGTAAATGACCATTGGTTGATCGTGTAACACATAACTCACAACTTGTGTTTGCATGGACTACACACCATTATAAAGTAATGGAGAGTTATTGTATTAGTTCACTGGTTTCATGAAAAAAGCATGATCTTCTCGCTCAGTCATGTTAATATTTTTAATCTTCTATTTATAAGAGGTACACCAGGGGAAACTTTTTTGGAAAAATGCATTTTCTTTCAATTTTGACATTTACAGCATCTTTTCAGAAAATCAAATTTACATTTGACAGTATTGGTGTATTATAAGTCAGAGAAAATCCGCGTATCTGTCCATTCCTGTGAAATAATGAATACTCGGCCCCTTCGGGGCCTCGTCTCCATTCTTTCTCAGGAATGGACAGTTACTTGGACTTTCTCCTTAACATAATGTTTCTGTATGAACGCACTCGATATTGAATAACACAGACGCTATGAGGGCACATTCGGGAGATTTATACCACACATAGTAAGCAGTTTAAAAACATCAATTCTCCCAAGCCACATTTGAGAGTTTAATTGAGATGCTAAAGCCTTGAAGGACAATATGTGATCATCTAGTGCAAACCGAGATGACATGTCCGATTAGATTATCAGAGAAAACAGTCAAATAGAAGACGATACTGGTAGAACAATAATGGAAAGTGATGTTTGTACTGAAAGACATGTGTGACCAGTGATAGAAATTTATAGTTGCTGTAATACGCAAGTGTGATACTGGAAGACATACTGTGTCCTCTGGTATCAACCCAATGTCATGTGTATACATTTGTACGGTTATGTTTGCAGACGCATGTAGTAGCAATTAAACGCGAATAGTTATAAACGAATACATTCTATAGACGTATTAACTAAGACGTAAAAGAATAATTGATAGCTATAGAAGAATTAAACGGTTGAGTAAATGATAATTTGGTAACATTAACAAATACGTGGACATAAAGTCAAATAGGTAAACGATTGGAAAAGATACTAAACTAATTCTACACGAGCGTGACCGTTCACAAACCAGGCGGAGGAAGGAGCTACAAATACAGAGATGAAGCAGAAGCAATGTAATTGATATACAAGAAAAGCATAAATATTGGTAGTGGGTTTTAATGCTCCGTACATGTATATATAAAAGTAGACTTGGACATAGGCGAAGACACGAACGTAATGAAATAGTTTATACTATAGGGTCATTCAGTGTAAATATCACAAGATACGGGAGTGTCGATTGTCCATTAATACTTTTTCTCCTGGTTTCTTGTCACTGCCAAAGGAATATATAATTTAATGTAATACTATAATGGGCAGATATTTAGGACACATCTAGACCACGAGAAGTATTACCCATCCTCAAGACAGGAGTGTCAATGACTAAAGCAGATTAAGCATGCGCTCGGTGTCATCTTTGGGATATTGAACAATGTTGTAAGACATATTTCTGTCTTATATGTTTAGTCTAAGCTGACATTACTTCGTCTGTAAATATCGAGAAATATAACCTCAATTGTGCGAAGTAACTCAGAAACATACGTATGAAGCATGGTGTGATACATACATACGTTTAATTTATCAATTTATATTTTACTATATGTCAATATACTATTTACTGCCGTGTCTAGCCGTGATTCCTTGTGGGTTTTTTAATTGCATGTTGTTGACGCAACATACGTTCACCTATTTATAGATTTTTATTAATCCATTTGAAGTAATCTGCAGTCAAGGTGTACTTCACTAGGGATAACAAGCACATTAGGTAAACGTAACTCAGGAGGAACGAAACAAAACAAGAACTGCATGTTGTTTTAATGGGTTCTTCAGATGAGATAATGCCTTCATATTAAATTCGGCTAGTATAGTAAGTGACCCATGAAATGTTAAGGACATCTGTCAATGTAAATACTTCTCTGTCTGATTGTGTATGCAAACTTGAGCTTCTGTTTCAGTATTGCAGGCCGTATACATTGTATTTGGAAAGGTACATCGATATAAAGCCATCCCAGAATAAATGGTAGTATCTACAAACCCTACAGACGACACTCAACAAAATGAATAAGAGTAATGTTTGCACAATTATAAACGTGGGATAGACGAACAATCATCCTAACACAAGTGGTGTTGATTATACTGTGAATAGATGGTACTGTATGATGTTATTTACATACTGTCTGGGACATTCTGATGAATAGCTTCTGCTTAATAAAATACACTTTTCGTAAATAGAATTTACGATTATGGGTTAAGGACAGTAGGCTGACACACAAAATTGGTTATAATTATGATAAGCCTGCATGCCTGTCAATGCAACATATATATATACTGAGCAAAACAGCTAACCGAACGCTTTTTAAATTTGAATATTTCAGTATCCTGTGAGTGTACAAACTTATATTTTGCATATGTATTTCAATATTGATTGTGCACCTAATGCAGCTTACCCCATGACAATACATGCCAAACGCACTCATCCATGACGAAAAAGCTTCAAATCACATTTTTGCACGTTGTGATCGAATGTTCTCATGTTGCACGAGTTTTGTGTGCATTTTGTGTAGCATGGGTATTTGTTAGTCGGAAAAACAAAATATTTTGACAACAACATGGCGCAATTGCCAAAGGTAGGCCGCGGAAGAGCGGCCATTACGCTCACTGGAGGGTATCAATCAGACAGATCAGTTTTACACATATTTGAATTATCACAAACATTAGTTTCTTTTATGTCAAGTGTGTGTGCATATAAATGTACATAAAAGACCTAAAACAGTATATTGGGAATCACAGGAGCAAAGATAAATAGTAAATTCAAGTGAGATAACTCTTGCATAATTTTACTTCTTTTCAAGTTCATTTACAACATTTCTTAATATAATTGTATTGCCATGCATTAGTGAAACAAGTTGATTTTATAAATTTGTACATATTAGTCCTGATGGCATCTTTACATGTGTTTGAAAAAACGTGTTTTCACTCCACTCCGTATAAGTAAGTAAGTAAGTAAGTAAATAGTTTATTAACGTGACATGTGTATAACATATATTTACAAGCAATTATAATATAAATTGAAAACACCCGGCCCAATGGACCTATATGTCACCGGCTTTGTGACTTATTTTGATATCGTGATACCAAAGACCTAAATTACAATTTAGGTCTCTGATGATACATAGTATTGTACATATATACAGATATTGCTTATAAGTTCAAATATACAATGAGCTGAAACATAATATATTAAATATATTCAAATAATCATTTGAAAAGAAATTATTGACTACATATATTTGGCACTTTTGACGTGCGTTCATCAGGTGTTCCACAAATTGTTAATGCAGCTATATACCCGCTTTGGTAATAAAGTTTGTTTTCAGTGTATATTCTGATAACGGAAACAAAAATAAATATTAAAATACTGAGAATAAAATAAAAATTAAGTCTTTAATGACACTCATTTAGCCACACAAAAGATATTCGACCAGATTGCCTCCCCTTGACCATTGAAAAATTAAATTATAATTTTGAAATATAAAAAATCCATGTTTTTGTGATCAAATCGCATTATATCGAGTTGACTATTTGTTTTATTGATTTGACGATTACTCTTTGGAATAAAGTGTGTGGAATAAACCTAAAATATTTTATTATTTAACGCTTATTCATGAATTTCAAGTTTATATGTCTGGTTCTGTTATTTCATGGTTCCGGGAACTTTTGTTTCGCATTTTTGAAAAAAATATACTTAAATCACACCTCAAGATCATAAATAACAAGTACACAAAATTTCGTGCAAAAATATTGATAAACAAAAAAGTGATACGGCAAAAACCGCTGCAAATTTATAAGATATGTTAATTGTACATTTGTGAATTTCATCTTGATGGCTGATGTCATTAAATGCATATTTTGACAATGATGCGAGTTAAATATTTTGACGAAATTTTACCACCAGCCTTCTTATGTATGGAATATACTTCAGTTCAAGTTTCAGAAAATTCATATGGATAGTTCTATAAATATTCATAAAAAACATAAGCGTTCGGTTAGCTGTTTTGCTTAGTATACTTTCCTGAGAAGCTTCATGCAATTTTGTGTGAACCTTGTCCATAAAATCTGATTTTAAATGTTTCGCCATACACGGCGGGTCATCCGTACATTTAAAATTCATGTCTGGCCAAGCTTTTTGATCTATTAAAAGGCGCATACAAATGAATAGATCGTGTAATGATAATCCGCCTATGATGGATTGCATGGACCGCTCCTATTACAATGAAATGTCAAATGCTATTATAGTTTGGTAGCATGTGTTTGTAATATGACTGTAGTCGCGTTAAACAATTGTTCCTTAATATAGCACGATCACGTTGGTTCACCTTTATTACATACTTTACAATGAAACGTCATTGAATCGTTATTGAATCGAAGAATGGAATATATATGATACGTTTCTTTTCATATAACACGGTCATTCATTAAAGACTATGCGAACAAACAATAAACAATGCTAAGACGTGCTACTATAGTCAATTTCAAATGCAGGATCACTAATGCGATGGATATTTATAAAGCAACAGCATGAAATTTGAACCCCGCGCTCGAACATAAAATAGGCTTAGAAAAACTAGAGTTCGGCGTTCATAATCAATCCAATATATGCTAGGACAGATAAAGCTTAGATAGGAGTTTCAAAGACAGCTTTTTATTCCCTGTACAGTATATGCCAATCCTTTCTATTTGAGGACCCATTTGTGTAACCCCGTTTATTCACAATTGTTCACATGGAAATACTATTGTACAAATATAATAATCATAAAAAGTATTTAACTGTATAATAATTCTTGGGTTCCCAAAATGTGCCACTTTTTGTGAAACTTTATAGTATATGAAACTTAAGATCATCCAAACTGTTTTTTTTAAAGTTTCCATTATTGTTTTCTGTTTTCTGTTCTGTGATTGTGTCTTGTAAGTGATTATGTGTAGTTTGTAGGTATAGAGGAGATGAGATAAGGTAAAGAGTTAAAAGAAAATGATGGAATTGATTCTTGTTGTATTCGAATCCACAAAACAATAATCTTAGATATTTTTTTATTCTTCACTAAATAAATGCACTATTGTCTAAATTCGAGTAGACAAACTACTAAATTATGTTACTATACATAAAAATGAAGTGGAACAAATATGTTGTTCAGAGGAATAGTTATATAAATTGGCTTAGTCAGACCTCAAAACTGTAAATGAATGCATAACCACTAGTGGGGGTCATACAAATATATGTGTACGTTATTTGAAGTACAAAACTGTGACGAGGTCCAAATAAAAACAGGATAAAAGGCACGTGTTTACACACACTAATTATTTATTCAATATGCTTTTGATCAAGTCTGCCAGACAAATGACGGCAATTATATTCATATTATCGCAGCTAGTCATTCACCATAATGCTTATAGTTACGCTACTGTTTGCGTCTGTTTTTGCATTTCCATTGGTCACAATTGACATTAGAAGTTCGGATGTGGCGTAAAGCACACATGTGGATATTAGCGAACGCCATCCTTTCTTTTAACGACACATGTATTCGCAACATGTCACGTATACCTATTCCAGCAAACACAAACATACGGAAGTAACGGATACAAAACACCAATGTTTAGACGTAATAAGTATAGGGAAACAATTAGTATCGCATTTTAGGTTGGTCGTGTTTGCTGTCAATTCAATTAGTAAATTGTATGTTTCTTGGTTCAGTTGGTGCATATACTGGGAGTGAAACACTTGTCATCATTTAACGACGAGTCTGGATAACATGATGAGTATCACTGAAAACAAAAGAACTCCCAGAGTGTGTGCATATTTAGGAATATAACAATACTTGGAATGAATGTAATGCAATCCTCTGGTATAAAATTAAAAAACAGTTGAGTGTTATGCTATATGTCCAATCATAATTTTAGTGAAGTATTCCATTGAAGTTGAATATAGCATTTTCCAAACCATCATACAGTGGTATTGTACTCTTCGGGTTATTAAAGTCCCATTAACGCTCAAAATCAGTCAAATTTTGTGCCAAAAATGAGTTACTTATCAAGAATGTATTAAATTTTTATAAATATTGATTACTGTGCAACAATAAGTTGACTTAAACAATATGGAAAATTCTAGCCTTTAATTCAGCTTATTTTCGTCAAGTACCGAGTGTACACGAGCGTGAAGTTATTCACATACATGGGCGAGTACTAAATCCCGGTGTCCGCCGATATCTTTTGAAACTATAGAAACTGTCGGTATCGCTGGTTAAACATACTATATATTGCCTTGTATAGAGTAGATTTCATTATAACTAAGCTGTGGTGGGTTGGTTTGTATAACTTATCCACAAACATTGTGATAGTTTTCTATTTAACTATGTGCTACTTGTATATTACACTTTCTCATGAATTAAATATCTGTTAAAGCCCACGCTTCTTTGCGGCAGTTTTTAAACATGATTGAAAGAAATTAAAATAGTTATAAAATATTTATACTTATATTTTTACATAAAATGTCGAAGACCTGCCGTCCACTAGGACCGGAAGGGTTCTTGTAGCAGAAATTCGCCAGATCGCGATGGTTCGGCATGTCCTCGTTATGTAATGGAACCCTTCCGCCTCATTCCGTATCATTCCGCATTCAATCCACATTTTCGGGACGCCTTCTGTGACGCTATGTAATCATGTAGCCATTCCGAATGGTTTCCAAAGGAAGCCGAATCGATGCCAAAAGCTCCCCGAAAACACCGAAGAGATGAGTTCTACACACGGAAGCTATGCCGATCATGTTAAGGTCACAAGCCCAAAAGCGAAAAGTTACCAAAGGCAACAGTTGATCATTGAAGAAATGATGCCGGGTCATCAGCGTATATCCAGAATGGCAGCGGAAGCGATGTCATCACTTTACCAAGAGGTTCGGATAGCAGTTCGGCATCGTCTATTTACTTAACCGAATTTTCCTGTTGATTGACTTTTCTTAAAAACACTACAATTTGTGAGAATGAGCCATGTAGAACGCGCTCATGACGTCAGATGCATGCATACATTGAACGAATTTCTGATTGGCCACGTGTCTTTATAAATTAGTTTTTAACAAATTGCTTTTAGAAGAATACAAATAATCGAAACCTCGATACTGTCCAATTTTATTGACAGAAAATAAGTTTCTCGCAGTAATTCGAGCTATAAAACCCCATGTTATTACAAATATCGCATACATGTCTGGATTTTGGGGCTTGCACTTGTCATTCTGACAGCCTCAGCGCGCCCATGTTACTTATTCTCGCAAGTATCAATGCTTTTAAATGAACTTGAAGGGTTCCCGAAACGAGCATGTTGTAATCAGCAATCCTTCCGCATAGTACCGGGGTCTAGTTGAAGGAAGGTCTAAAACATTATTACATCGTCACTTTAATTATATCTCAATATGTTATATAATAATCTAAAGAAAACAATTTACCCTTTAATTTACCAGTGAAATATTACATTCGATTACCCTATACAATATAGTGCAATAGGATACCGGCGATTACCAGTACCGGAGGATACCGGTTTGACTTTTATTTATATGCATACACTCGCATAAATTTGTCATCAATATATGTGTCCTCGATCTATTACGAAAATGTACGTACTGTTTTCGGAACGACCCGTCGATGTCAGATTTTAAACAAAGGAGTATTTTGTATGGTGGACAAAATACTTCTTTGTTTACAAATTGACGATTTGCCGAGATTATAATTCTAAGGATAAAAGTCAACTTACATCAAATATATGCTGATTATATGCCATTTAGGTAGATCTATAACCTGTCAATGTTCATGATCTTATTTGTAAAATATTGCTATTTCTGACGCTTTATGGGACTTTAATAAAAATAAAAAAAATTCACATTTATAACATAAAAGTAAGACAAATGAACTACAAACTTATATGCCATATGATATACGAGTACATGTTTTACCACAAGTAGCTGAAATGTATATAATCAGACAATTCTATTTTTTGCGATTTTTATTTACGCACATAGCAATTATGCTAATACGTAGACTGCCCTTATTGGCTATTACCTTAAGACCTTGGCATGACAACTCTAATATATATTGCTTGACATAATGTTAATGACCGTAGACTTGATATAATAGATAAGTACAGTGTATTCCCATGCTAAAACGTTTATTTCGTTACTCTTGCAGACAGGATAAACATTATATTGTATTATCCCGTAAAATGATCGAGCAAAGTTCCAGACATCATTAATGACACGCAGCAATTAAATCCGGACCAGCTGCACAAGGACATGTACGTATTGTTAGTATGTACTGTATGATTGAACCACAAAATATGGGTGCTGCTTTCTACGATAATGTGTGTTGCTGTACTTGAATTAGTATAAAAGAGATTACTCTAAAATTCCATAAATAGTGTGGTCCTTGTTTAAAACTATATAGAATCAATTGACCATTTAACGTATTGTAATGCACCCAATTACATTCCATTGAGGGCAATTAGAGACGCAATTGACCAATGAAATGCAAGGTCGGTGTATGTCACAGTTTGGACTGCCTTGTGGCATATTGCTTCTGCTGCTTGATTTGTGCAGTTTTCCTCAAGATTACTTTTAATTACCTTTAACAGCGAAAACAGTATCTATTCCCTCAATTGACAAGTGCAACATAAAATGTGTCTATTAACGGTGTACAAATGTATAACATTATGCACAAAAGACCTTTCAGTGCCATTGCATTATCCAACGTAAACGAACTGTTGTGTACAAGTTACCCAGGGGAGCTATATATGGTAAAATCAGCAATGCTGATTAAACGAGACAATGTTTACTGGTACTGAAAACAAAATCCGGCCAAAATTCTGAGATATGAGCATTTGATGCAATAAGTAATTCAGGAGCAGTTGATCTATAACGTTACTCCGTTTTTGTATGCATGTCAGACCATGAACTACACTTGTAGTATTGACAATACTTATTTTTGAATCATCTTTAAAATATACTCGTTTATGTGTATGTCGTGCTTCAAAGCCAAACTGATCGTTCATCACTTGTTTAAAGCGACGCATATAATGATTTTTAAAACGTAAAATGTCGGAAGCTTTCATTGACCGCACAAAAAAAATGAAATAAAAAGTGTATGTGTTACATTCATGTGAACTTGGTAACTGCATAATCAGACAATTCTATTGTTTGTTATTTCCTGATAAAACATTTATTTTAATTCGTAGACTGCCTTTACGGACTATGAACTTAAGACGTTGGTATGATCAATCAAATATTTATATAGTTGACATAATCGAAATGACCGTAGTCTTGATATAATAGATAAGGATTCCCAAGTTTCTAAACAACGATGACAGACAAGATAAAATACGATTGCATAATCACTTAAAATGGACAAGCAGCAAAGTTCCAGACATCGTTAAAGACACGCACCAATCCATAACAACTGCAAGGGGCAATGTATGGTATGTAGGTATTGGTGGAGGGACTCAAATAGCTTAGCCAATACATGCGATTATGGCAGGTTTGTGAATTTGGCTGTTAACTAGTATGTGTTCATTCAGACGTGAAGTCATATCTGATTGAAGTGAACTCAGATGTAATCTTTGAAATTAAAATCAGTATCGCTAATTAAACCAAATGACGTTAACAGTGATCGATGATATATACATGCCAAACTAGTTATGAGAGGTTCTTTGAAACTAGAATACACCAGGGCGTGAACAAAACTTCCAATAAAAGAAACAATTATCAATCACAAAATATGGGACATCCACCATTCTTATATATTTACAGCAAAAAATGGTAGTTCAAAAGCTAGCTTATATGTTGCCACCTTACATGTTCCAAATCATCCATATTTGAAGTGTATTTTTTTTGCATGGAAGGGGATTAATCATTTTGTTCCGTTTCTAATCAATAGTGTTTAATTACTTAAATTACGTTTAGTAAGAGGCAGGGAGGCATAATATGTATCCTTCATCGGAAACTAACCTATGTAATAGTTGTAATTAAATATATAGTCAGTGTTCATGTACAAATGGTGTATGTTCTCTATTAATATTGAATTAAAATTTTAAAAAAAGTTACACAGTGGGTGAAAATACGGCTTCTTTTAACAACGTTCGTTTACTATCCTTGTCATTTAATGTTGATTTGACACAGCTGTTTTAATAGTACTTAGAATTTGTAATTAATATTAGGATTGCCATTTTAGATAAGTGTCGAAATAAATGCAGTATATCTATCAAATGTACAAACATTTGTACTCTGTCTCCCTAACAATTTCAAAAGTATTTCGATTAATAACACGTGACATGGTAACCCCAGTTTAAGTTGAGAATCGTTTAACATTTTTCTTCTCAAACTTATGTAAACATGTACGTAATGTGCTAAGTAATGAAGAGAAACATATGGGACACTATAAAACTATTTTCAAGCTTTCCTAATTCTCACCATCGACATGTGGAGATAATAACATCACCGCGAAATCCTAAAAGTAGGCTATACGTATAATCATGCAGTGCAAACGGCGATGGCATTTCAGTATTTGATTATCGGATATTACAATAATAAATATGTTAATGGTAATAGTAAACCTGTTCAGTTGATTTCTATTCTGTTGCATGTTCGTGTTAGCTGAATTGCTGCTGATTGAAATTGACATAAGAATTGATATCTAATTGCAGTAAGTAGTATAATACATTATAATGAGCTATACAATATAAAACGGGCTTCAATAAGTGAATAACGATAACCGTTTGAACGTTAATGAAGCACAGTTAAATTCACACCACAAATAAGCACACCAGAAAGCGACATGCAATTTTAATGGTAATAGCTCACTGTAATCCTCGTATATAATTGTATGCGTTTATGTGATCATAGTATCTTTGAACAATAGCAGATGTGCTCTACACACAGAAACAGTGCGATATAGTACGTGTTTATGTTTTCTGTGCTCGGCTGTTTAAGATAAGTGTTGTCGTCCCTGTCCAATTGTCTATGATTGTCTTGAAATAACTTCGTCTGTGATATGCTTAATACTTGAGAACTAGAATGTCATTGCACGATATACGGAAATATAGTTTAGAACTAAACAAAATCTCCCGGTGGATTCCATTTTTTTGTTACTACGTTTTACTCTCGAATTACTTATTCGACAATGAACATATATTATTCCATCAATTGCTAACACAGTGAGGCAGCCAAATGACACATCAGATTTATTTGTGACTTAGTGTAAGTCAAGTGGAATACTGTATTGATGTCGTCTTCCTATCATCTCTTCTGACATTGCAACAGTCTATACCACAGTATGTGAATTAGTCACATAGGAATCACCACCAAATGTTTCATAAAAGTTGCTTCTATGGGTATGTAAGCATATATCTAAATGTCTAATGAATTTCTAAAATATCTGTGAAACATTGTGTCATTTCACTGCTGACATTCAGCTTTACATGAATGTAACGCCTGTACAAATCTCAAAAACTAAAATGTGTCGTGAAATCAATGTGTTTGTGCAAATGTTATAGGTCTTTAGATTAGGCTAGTAAGAATTGTATGATCATACTGAAAGTCAATCAACATTTTAAAACAAGTAAAAACACATAATACTATACAAATTTGGCATGTATTTACTCCCAATTCAAAGTCGCGTGTTATATGTGTACGTGTTTCTCGAACATGCTATTATACAATGGCGAGGTGACGTTTTGTTGGACAACTAAACGCGCATACTAGTATTACAGAAATATCAACATGTATTATTAAACATAATTTATAATTTTGCAGTTTCATATCATTGTATTTTTTTCTTGCTGCCGTTAACAAGATACGTAGATATAGCGTAGTGCTGGTAGCTGATGTTATGGTGATGCAGCCTTTGATTACCATCACATTCATGTCTTTGTTTGAGTGCTATTGGTATTGAATAATGAGGACGATATGAGACACAATCAGGAGATATAGAACAATCATAGTAGCAGTTTAAATACATCAATTCTCACAAGCCACGTATTGAGAGTTTAACAGAGCTGCTAAAGCATTGAACGATAATATGTGAAATACATAATTATGTTTGGATAATATATCTGGAAACCAATTTATAGATTCCCTTGAATAATGATGAGATAAAAAGTCTGGTATACATATTTAAATATACGAGAATGTTTCGTGCATCAGCAGAAATGTAAAAGCGCGGCATGACCAAAGTCTTTGTTTTTCAGAATAAACCAGTCAGCATTTGTCATTTTCAGATGCTTACCAGGAAATAAATCAGTGCATAAGCCATAACATTTCTTTCAGTATTCATTAAAATGTATTGATGTACAATATGTTTCAGCCACTGACACGATTAATGCCGCAGGTGGTTTTTAGGCTGGCGATTTCGCGCCAGACTATTACAATCCTAAAAAATGAAATCCACTAAGATGAATTTACTCCCGAAACTGACAACACAGAATCTATACACTCGATGCAAATAGTTCCTCCTCGTTAATCAGTTTTGCAAGATAAGAACATTCAACTTTCCTTATTTCATTTATTCTGTTCGATTGGAATATATTAGTTTCTTCTTGTAATGGAAGGAAATTGTATGAAATTAAAAGAATAGGTGCTTAAATGCGTTGATAATTATTACTACGCGTTACCAGAGATATATAAACTAGATCATGTCGTTACGAAACGCGATATAGAGCGCGCATCAATGATTTTATTATGTTAAATTATTTAGGTCAACATTTTCCAACGAGATCGTGGTCGAGTGGTTAAGCAACTCGCTTAGTAATTTTCTGATGCTAAGGTCCAGCGTTCGAATCACGGCGGCTCCAAATTTTTTATATATTTTTTTTTTTATTTTTTTTTTATTTTTTGTTAAGTCCAGCACTTACCTCTCTTTCGACTTAGAAAACCACTTGATGTTATATCACTTGAAAAGATATTGTTCCTTAGCAGTTCGCCAGCCTGTCAGTTCTTTCAGTACTTTGATTATTTCCATTTAACACCATCTGAACAAAAATATCCAGTCTGAAAATTACCTGACATGTACGCTTTACATATCGTCGCTGTCGTTCTACGAGGTTTGAGAACGACAGCGACGATATCTTATAAGTATGTATTATTTATTTTCATATAACTTTTTTATTAATTGAGATCTTTTTACGAGCTTTTGTTGAACTGCTATTGACAAGATTTCAAGTGTTATTCTGTGCTCATATATTTCAAATACAATTCATAGTGCATGATGAAACATGCCATTTCTTGCAGCAATATATTATTAACCATCCTTAAAAGGATACACTGGAATTAGTGTGCGTAACTGAAACTAGAATATGTAGTACGTATTTAAGTGATGCATATGTAAACGGCTTGTGGGAATATTACACAAAAAATGCCGGGCATGTATTCTTACAGTATGAAAAGTGTGCCTACATACATATTATGTAGATAAGACACAAGATATAGTTTACGACTGTATTTGCATTTCTATTGGTCATTACTGATTTTAGAACTGTGGATGTGGCGTAAGAACTGAGGCGGATATTAGCGGACGTCATTATTCCAATGAAACAAAATTCATACACCTCGTGTTCGCAACATATCACGTATACCTATTCTGGGAAGGATATACTAGCAATTAGAAACGGTAACTACCTTTATTGGCTATTACCTTAAGACATTGGCGTGGCAAATCCAATAGTTACATCGTTGGACATAATGGAAATGGCCATAGTCTTGATATAATAGATAAGTATTCCCAAGCTAAAACGTTTATTTAAATACTCTTGCAGACAGGATAAATATGATATTGTATTGTCCCGGAAAATGATCGAGCAAAATCCCAGACTTCATAAATGACACACAACAATCTAAAATTCTTGAACAACTTCAAGAGGACATGTGAAAATTGTAAGTATGCATTGTATTATTGAAGCATTTTCCTAGCCATTATGGGTGCTGTTTCTTGGATAATTCGTGTTGTTGTACTGTAAAAGTCCATAAATCATGCGGTCCTTGTTTTTAAACATTATCGAATCAAGTAAGCGTGTTCCCGCTTTTGCGACCGGTGCTTCGTTTGAATTGTTGTGATTAGCGTTCATCAGACTTTTTTTATAAATGAAGTAAAAGCAATATAATTTTCTATTTGACAGAAAGTAGTTGAATGCAATAAATTACATTCTATCAAGGGTAATAAAGGGTGCTGAAACGATGTTGAATAATTGACGAATGAAATGCTATTTCCGTGCATGTCACAATATGGGCAGCCTGTGACATAATGCATCCTGTACCTGCTTGGTGTGGTTTTCCTCAAGGCTACTATACTGCTCTTTTAACAGCAAATACCGGATTCTATTAATTCAATTGATAAGTGCAACCTTACATATTTATATAAATGTTTTACAAATTTGTTAATTATGACTTAAATATCATGCACATGCTCATGACCATTCAGTGCAATTGCATTATTCAACACAAATGAACGGCTGTGACGATGCCGTGCTCCCAGAAGACATGTACGCATTACCTCTGGGTTAATTCTAAGCCGTATAATCCGCCACGTTGATTAAACAAGACTACGATTACTTCTAGTGAAGACTAATTCCGTTCAAAATTATAAGACAACACTCTAGTACGAGCTCGTATTAACAATATTTAATTTTTGAAACATCTTAAATCAAAGCGCTGAAGGCACTGAATTTGTTTGGGTCTGAAAATCAGCTGCCCCTCCATTTCACAGATTAATTTTATCTATCTAAAAATGTAGTGTGAATTTTCAGTATGATACCTCCAGAAACCTTTTGAGATAAACAAAGGACAAACAAGAAGAACGCTCATGAGATTTTTTTTTCTAAAATTACTATTAGAGGGCCATAATTCCATGGAAAATCATTCGATAGGAACAAAATGATAATATGCACATCTAGACTTCACACTGATCATTCCAGCAAACTTTCATTAAAATTGGACCACGGGTATATAATATTTGGAGCGGACAAGATTTTGTGGACAAAAGGGCCATAACTCCGTAAAAAATTATCAAAGCGGAACAAAAAGACGATATGTACAACTGGACCTCATACTGATCAGGAGATATGCAGACAAACTTTCTCTAAAATAACCATTAAAGGGCCATGACTCCGTCAACAATCATTCGAGCAAACCAAAATAATAATATACACATTTAAACTTCATACTAATTATTCCTGGAACGTTTCATTAAAATTGGACCAGGCGTATATATGATTTGGAACTGACAAGATTTTATTAACGGACAGACATCATGGGCAAAACCAATATTTCGGGAGACATAATTATGAAAAAATGAAAATTACAATCTTTAAAATATATGGAAAGGAATGCATTTTTTCAATAAGATATATCCATCTGTAGATATATCTGTATAATTGTCTACCCCAAGTATAATGTTTGTTTGTTGTGTTGGGTTTAAAGTAACATCGACACAGTGTAGGTCATAAGGCGACTCTCCAGCTCTAGTGGTGGAGGAAGAACCCAGGTGCCCCTTCAGACATAATTCAGGCCCGAGCGGGCACCTGGGTAGTACCACCGACCAGTTGGATGGCTACATCATATAAAGATTTTATGTCACCGACGGGGATTAGAACTCACAGCGGTGAAGGGCAAGTGATCTCAAGTCAGCGATTCTAACCACTTAGCCATGGAGAGATAACGCAGCTATCACAGCCAAACAAATCAGAACGAGACTTATCAGCAGCTACAACAAACGGTTATTTGGGAATTCTTATAAATAATTTTAAAATTTCGATTTATCTGACGCTAATTATGGTAAGATTTGATTATTTTATTATAATTTATTTTTCAAGTTTGATTCGATGGAAAATTGAATCAATTTGACTAATCGTATGAATCCTAAATCGGGACTTCTATTCGGATCTTTGTTCCGAGAAACGATGGTCAGTATACGCCATTACGGCATTAGTATACAAGCCTGAATGGCAAAACAAGTCTGAATGACAAACCAAGCCTGAATGGCAATATGCATGGATGAACTCCGACACGATGAGTGTCAAATATGTTATTTAAAACACTGTCTGAATGACACATGTCAGTGCCGTACCCTGACACGAATTTTAGCCGAGGCAGCCTTGGCCAAGTTGGGGCTGGACATGACCGTAACTAGGAATTTTCCAAAGGGATGCGAAATCGGGTCTTTATTGGGTGACGGGGTATTTACAGGAGAGGACGTCAAAATTCGTTCTGTAAATGCTATTTTGAATATTTACAATGTATTTTGCCAGCGAAGCGAGCCAGAAAAAGGGACTTTTTGCGGAAGCTAACACTAATTTCTTCTCTACATGATATTAATAATCGCACAATTTATTGCAAATATGCACTATTTGGCCGAGCCCACACAAAATTTTTTTCTACATGATACATGTATTATTAATTAATGCTGATAAATTATTTGGCGAGTGAAGCGAGCCACAAAAAATGCACTATTTGTATTAGCCCACATATTTCGTTATCTACATGATATTGAATGGTGATAAATTATTTGGCAAGCGAAGCGAGCCAGAAAAAAACTATTTGTACGAGCCCCCCACGAAATTCATTGTCTACATGATATTATTAATGGGGATAAGGTATTTGGCGAGTGAAGCTAGGCAGAAAAATGCAATATTTTTCAGCACCAACTTACTCCTTAAAGATGCATGATTTGCCCTAGCTCACACAAACTCGTTCTCTAAATGGTATGATCAATCCTCGCATTATTTACCTGAGTTGCATGCCATATAAATTCGTTCTCTACACGAACTGATGAAAGATTGATGTTAGGTGACAAGCAAAGCGAGCTAAAGAAAACGCACAGTTTCTCCAAGTTGCATTTCATGCAAACTAGTTCTCTACATGATATTTCAAACGAGTAGTTATTTGGCAAGCGAATAGATCATGATTTATCTGAGGTTCTGGTAGCACAAACTACTCTCTACATGGCATTCATTCTTAAATACGTGTTCAATTCATTTACAAATGTAAAACATTGCACTCCTAACAAGGACCACTTGAATTAGTGTAAAAGGGGTACGTTTACGCCCGATGAAATCCTTTCATATTCTGTATTTGAAAGTATTCACTTATACAGTTATCTATGTAGCTTATAGAAACTATTTTTCTAATTGATAATAGTCACTGATACAGCTGTTGTGAAGGCGAACCAGCTCGAAAAAGCATTGTTTTCTGAAGAGAATCATTTGCGACAGGATCGTTTTTCTATTCGAGACACCTTTCATCAGCATATCCTACGAACTCATAGGCTACACATTTGTGTTAAGGGGAAGCTTGAACAATTCGAATGCAAGTAAATTAAGGGATCAATGTCATGCTCCACGGGACTTTCCAAACAACAAATTCATCTGCTACATTCTTTGGTCACTTGATTTTGGTATTGAAACGGAACATCAAGAAATTCATAGAAAACAATAGTTCAAAGAAGAAAATACTTATATGCACATGCTTATACTCTTAAGTGTGTAGCCAACCTCATCATTAAATTGATTGTAAACAGTACCATGTGAGCGTAGCGAGCGAAAATTGGCACATTAACAATTTTTACTCACAGAACATTGACCTGGATTTTGGCGATATTAAGGGAATGGTATGCCGGTGCCACTTTCTTTCTATATTTAATAAAGGGAAACTGTCCGGTGTATTACCATAAAGGTGCAAATCTAGTGCCTCAAGTTGCAATAGGTATACTACCAGTAAGGTGAAAATCTATTGCCTCCAGTTGCACTATGTATACTACTATTAAGGTGCAAATCTAGTGCTTCAATTTGCACTATGTATTCTACCATTAAGGTGCAAATCTAGTGCCTCAAGTTGCTCTAGGTATACTACCAATAAGGTGCAAATCTAATGCCTCAAGTTGCTCTCTTTGTTTATAACTTGCGACAGCTTGTAATATTTTTTGTTATTTAGACATTTTATTTTACATTTAAGTTGAAGACATATTTTCCACCAAAAGGTTAGATGTGCAAATTTTAGCCGAGGCAGCTGCAGTGTAGTTACGGCGCTGCATACTAGATAACCAATAAATTGCCTCATTGTTTATTACATGTATTATGAAGCGGTTTCGTCGTGTTCTGGTTGACTATGAGGTGGCGCGTAATGTAAGCCACGCTCACCGGATGCTGCTGCCGACGTTTATATTTCATGTTTCAATACGTTGACGTAATTGTCTAAATTCCAACAGTAGAAGTAAAACTGACTTCGTAGAGTTTTGACGTTTTAATATAGTTGTCCAACAAATGCATGATTTACAAAGTAGATGTATGTTTCACAAAGTTAATGAAGATTGTCACAAAGTTAATGAGTAATGAAGATTGTCACACAGTTAGTATTTAATTGGTAATCCAATAGAGTAAATAATTTAAACTTGAACTCAAGTTAATGTTCATGTATGGTAATCCATATTTAGTCCTATTTATATATGCTAGTTAGGAACTCCTAACTAACATAACCTAACACCTAAAGATTCATGATGGTTACTAGTTATCCTGAATAGGATTTGCTTGACTTATATACAAGTCTACAGACATTGACACCTAGCGCAATAATTATCAAAGGAAATGGCTTTCAACACTTAATGATAAAACAGTCAAACATAATTATATTAAGGCTTCAATCAGTGACAACTGAACAATAGGTGTAAATTAATAAAAGAAAGTTTGCAACATGGTTTCAAAGATATGGCTAGATAGGAAATTGATAACATCTCAGCCATCAAAGTATTATACTTAAGATCTCAGATTGACATGTGCTCAGAGATGGAGCAATATTATATGAGACTTGAGTATTAAACAATAAAAACCATGATTGGTTATGTAACAAAAAATATGGTAATAAATGAAAAATGTTACGTCATAACAGTTACATGTAAATTAAGGGGAAAATATATAGTTGGTACTGTACAGCATATGAACAGATATAAGCTATCATTCTCGTCAGAAGATATACGATACAGTTTCTTTTATTTCTGTCACTTCCTTTTCCAAGAGTAATACTAGTGTGTTCTAATCCGATAGACAGGCATTATGTGGTCGCATTAATCAATGCATTTACAAAACAAGTCATAGTTGTATAATTAGTTCAGATTCCAAGGTTGTTTATTATCTCTTTAGATATTCTCAGACGTTCTCACTCTGACGACACAGTGCGCCGCACTTGCATACTATGTGTATTAGTAATGTAAACTGGCAATTTATTTATTGCTATATTTAGTCCAGCAATAATGTCTCCAAAAATCGACTAATCATTAATTTTTGGAGAAAGTTGCCAAACTTGGTATATACATTGGGCAAACATATTGAAACATTTTTTTCATGAGACCATCTCGTATCTGCCATTATGGTTGCCATGGCAACTATTTTTAAAGATGGCCGCCCAAAACTAAACATCGGTGTATATCTTATATAACGCCTGACAACAACGTTATTATGAGTAATTGTAAAGTATTTTTATTAGAAATAACTTAACTAACATCTAACTTATACCTTTAACCGAAAAATCGTTATGAAATATCCAAAATGGCCGACAAAATGGCCGCCAAATTAGAAATATTCTATATAATAGTCTTTAGGTATACTGATACTATGTTTTTAACATTTAAACTGATAGTTCTAGAAAAATCTGGTTAAATGTATTTCAGTTTAATTATTAATTAGTAGATAAAGCAGACAGTTTATTCCACGGTGGAGAATCACGTGGTTTCGATGGTAGGAGCCACCACAAAAATGGCGGCCAAATAGCGTCGACTTAACCCATATTTTTAGGTAAATATATAACATCGAGACTCGTTTATTTATGGACACCCCGGCCAGCACGCAATGGCTTCTCCACTGAATCTTTTGGTACCTTACTTTCAACGATTGACCCCGTATTTTCTTCAAACACTTCAATATTGTTCCGTAAATAACAAAACACTAGCGGGGTAGACCTCACGATAATGACGATTTTGACCATATTATGACCATATCTCCTTTATATCATCCTTATTTCAAGCGATTCCAATGTGCGAACATTTCGCCAACATTTTCCAACACAATTTCCACCAGAATATCATGAATTTTGGTTTACTGAAGAAGTTAACAGTCAATTTGCATGAAAGATAGGATCCACGCTATGGGTAGGACACACGATTGAACCTAAGCAGAGCGCATCCATCATTGCGGTCGGTAGTTTTCTACGGTTCTATCGATCGGAAAATGCGGAACGGACACATAATGTTCATTTATACAAGTATGCTATTAGTCGACAGCTTTCTATGCTTCTATCGATCGCATTGAACGCTTACCGATCAGTTCACTAAGTTGACTGTAACCGTGACATGACGGCCTACTCGATCTGTACTAATTCATCTACAAACATGTCAGATTATAATTAATATATCTAATTAGGTATTACACGAAGAATTTCATAACGATGCGGACTAGACAAATAGCATGAACATTCATATATGTGGAATTGAGCAGCTAGTCCAGTCGTAATTTATCGTTTGAGATATATCAATGTTCGCTGTGAGATATTTGGTAATAATTTATTATAATTGAAATATTATAATATATATTTATGATACCATTATTTTAACCAAATAGTCTTTGCATTGCCGCTTGACGGCTAAAAGTTGGAATATGAGAAGTTATAATTTTGTAATGGTGGAATGTTGTGGAAAGCTGCTGCTAGCTGTGCGATATAGTTTGCTATAACTGACGCCTCGAATTCAGTCTTTTCTCTTTTAGCAACTTTTACCACTCGGAATCCCGGATGTAAAGAGTCTGTTACTTTCAACCAATTAGAACTCATGAATAGTTACAAAGGGCGACACAGGACCCCGAAGGGTTCTCGAAGCAGAAATTCACTGGATCGAGATGGTTCGGCATGCCATCATACCAATTAGATACCTATAACAATATGAAAGTGATGCCTCTGGTACACTTCGGGACCGAAAATCTTCGATTAAAGTTTTAAAAAATGGACGCCGAAGGTCTTGCTTGGAAGTGCTTCGGGAGAGTTTCAGTAAACCATCGGCGTTCACACTGCATCTTCGGGACGCCTTCTGTGAGGTTTCGAATTCATTAGCCTTCCCAAATGGTTCTAGATGGAAAGTCGAATCGATGCCGAACGCTTCCCGAAAACGGCGAAGTGATGAGATTAACACACGGAAACTATGCCGATCATGTTATGAACTTGACTGCGTGGTGCAGTGGTACAATAGTTATCGCTTTCAATCGACTATTTTTTATTTCCAGTGTAAGTTCAAAATACCAGAATGGGAATCGAACCCATTTATTTAGTTCTGAAGAACTCGTATTCATAGTAGCTTAGCCAACTGCGCTATGCGCACTACATGATAAAACCATTTCTAAATGTATGTTTTATGGGTAAATACACCCCTATAACCTGGATTACTCCAATGTTAAAAGTATATTTACGCCCGAGTGATTGTGGTTTATCTATAGTAAAACTAACTTACGAATTTGCGTAAATATACCAGCGTAAATTTACGCGACATTATCCCAGTTGTATATCCCGAATGACAGCTGAAGCGATGCCGTCAGTGTGCCTCTAGGTCGAGCTAGACAACCTTTCGGCAACCTATCTGCATCGATTCGTAAACCCTTCCGCATATCACGCGGTCGGGGGAAACATTCGGGACTTACTCCTGAACTGACGGCATTAAGTCGCGATACGTTCGGCTACTTTTGGATAGGCTTCGACATTTATACTGCGTGTACATGAATACAGCAACCATTCTTACCCCGAACTGCGAATATCCTACTTCCCGAACAAGCACGATGACACGGCTCCGCATATTGTTATTGATACATGATCCCGAAGGGTTCCCGAAACGAGCACATTGTAACCGACATCCCTTCCGCGTAGCATCGGGGTCTAGTGGACGGGAGGTCTAACCGCAACCCGGCTTTCCGCACGACCGGATCTACCATTCGGCTATTTCGGATAGGCTATGGCATGCATACTGCGTGTATACCACAACAATACAATTTGTATACCGATCCGCGAATACTTGCCGAACAACCACGATGACAAAGCTCCGCCCATTTTTATTAATAAATGATCCCGAAGGTTTTCCGAAACGAGCAGTCTGTAATCGGCATCCCTTCCGCATAGCATCAGGGTCTAAGTGGACGGCAGGTCTAAAACATTATTACATCTACACTTCAATTCTGTCTCAATATATTCATACTGTACATATATTATAACCTAATGGAAACAACTTAGCCTTCAATTCACCCGTGAAATAGTATACAGAATACCACATACAATATAGTGCAATAGGATACCGGCGATTATTGGTACCGGAGGATAACGGTATTTAGCTTTTAGTTACACGTGTATACTCGCATAAATTGGTCATCAATATATGTGTCCTCGATTTATAATGGAAATTTACGAACTGTCCTCGGAACGAACCGTCGATTTCAGATCGTAAACAACGGGGTTTTTTGTTCACCACACAAACTACTAAATTGGCGACTTGCGGAGATGATTATTCAAAAGATGAAAGTAAAAATAGATCAAATATGGATGCTGACTCTATGCCATTTAGGGAGCTCTATAACTTGTCAATGTTCATGGTCTTATTAGGTAGTAAAATATTGCTGTTTCTGAAACTTTGTGGGACTTTTTCAACGCATTGCTCTGAAAGAAGTGAAAGAAAAAAATCAACGTGATGACATATTACATAGAATATTAGACAATATGTGTTAAAATATAACCGATTCATATACGATTAACTGGAGAGTCAAGCTATTTCACACGGGCTTATTAACAACACCAAACAGTACTATCATTAGAAGCATATTTCTGCAACACATTGATCGACACACATACACGAATTATGTGGGGAGCGGTGGCCTAGTGGTAGGGCGCGCGCTTCGGGATCGAGAGGTCCCGGGTTCGACCCCCCTCTGGACCACTGGTACCCCGTTGACAAAGTACCAAATTACATTAAATTTGCAAAATCAATCCATTACTTATTATTTCTAAATGTCCAGAGAAAGTTTTGGGAAACTCCGACAACAACAGTTACTGTAGGTCGAGTTGTGTTCACAAGAATACGTCTTTCGAAAAGACTGACTCAAGGACAGACAATATACACACTACAACTGTGTTGTGTGAGCTTATAAAATTCAATAATAAACAAAATATGCCAGAAAGTATACTAATTACGTACATGCACTTGTACATGGACCGTATATACTGATACACTGATACTTATATAGCTTCCTGTATAAATGAACACTATGTCCCCGTTCCGCATATGTCGATCGATAGAACCATAGAAAACTGCCGACCGCACTGATGAATGTGCACTGCCCAGGTTCAATCGTGCGTCCTACCCTTAGCGTGGCTCCTATCTTTCATGCAAATTGACTGTTTTATTTTTCAGAAAACCGAAGTGTATGACATTCTGGTTGTAATTTTGTTGGAAAATGTTGGCGAAATGTTCGCACTTTGTAATCGCATGAAATATGGATGATATAAAGGAGATAATAAAATTTATGGTCATATTATGGTCATATTATGGTCAAAATCGTCATTATCGTGAGGTCTACCCGTTAGTGTTTTGTTATTTACGGAACAATATCGAAGTGTTTGAGGAAACTACGGGATCAATCGTGGAAAGTAAGGTACCAAAAGATTCAGCGGAGAAGCCATTGCATGCTGGCCGGGGTGTCCATAAAGAAACGAGTCTCGATGTTATATATTTACCTCAAAATATGGGTTAAGTCGACGCTATTTGGCCGCCATTTTTGTGGTGGCTCCTACCATCGAAACCACGTGATTCCCCACCGTGTATTCTAGAGACGTAAATTTCAATATAGATAAGCCTCGATCTGAGAAAAGGGCCCTTAATGACATGACATGAAATTGAGAAAATTGAGTTTTAAAGTTACGTCACCATTTTCTGCGAATTTCAGAACAGGGCACAAAATGCACACAAATGTTTTATGTTATATCCTGCAACATAATTGTTGCCTTGTAACATACTTAATGTGGAGTTCTATACTAACACTTGAGACCTATATTTTGGGGTAAAATATGAGAAACTACAAACAAAAGTGAGGATTTTTGGAATTGGCAGACCACAATGTCATATATAGTAGTATTTTATTGAAAACCCCTGCAATATAAGTGAAGTATCTTATAGTATTATATATCATACGAAATTATCGGCTATTGGTCAAGATACGATATTTTGGGGTAAAATACTACAAAATGAAAACAAAAATGATGATTTTTGGAATCAGTTTACTGTAATGTCATTTATTATGGTATTTGATTATAAATCAATAGGATGGACACATATTGTCTTCTTGCTTATGATATTGCTAATTTGGTGCCTAAATGTTATGTATTTTAAGACATTTTTGGGGCAAAAACATTGAAAATATAAACAAAATTGAGGATTTGAGGAATCGATTGGCTACGATGGCATTGAAAATCGTATTATTTATAAAACAACTGCAATTCGTTTGTAGTAACTTAAAGTTTAGTATATCAAATAATATATTAATATCATTTACGATTACTGAATGCTATTTTGGGGTAAAATCGTACAAAATATAAACTAAAATGGTGATTTTTGGAATAGGTTTACTACAATGGCACCAATCGCATTATTTAGTTATAAATCACTAAGATAGACATATGCAGTTTTTCCTATTAAGATATTAATAATCTAGTTTCAAAATGACTGGCGTCTTGGGATATTTTGGGGCGAAACAGTCAAAAATATAAAATTAATAAAAGTCAGGATTTTTAGAATCTAATGATCACAATGTCATAACGCCATAAACTGTGCTACTTTATAATTAATCACTACGATTGTCTTTTCGCATATTAAGAAATTAATAATCTGTTCTTAAAGTTGTTCATATGTTATGCTATCTCTTTTGGTTAAAACATTACTAACTATAAACAGTAATTAAGTATTATTGGAATCAGAAGACCACTCAATTATTTAGCATCGTATTCGTTAATAACTCACTGCATTTAGTTGGTTTAGATCTACAACGACCTTCGAAATATGACCCCTGGGCCAGTCCATATACCAAGGTTGAAACGATATTTACCGTTATTTTATGAAAAAAATACGGGTAGATTTGAGAAAATCACACTTTACTTGTACTTGGCAACGTAGCTTAGTGGATAAACTGTTCTCTTGTCAGAAACATACTGTCATATAGACTGTGGGTTCGAGTCCGCTGCTATGCTCATTAACAATTATTAAATTTCGATATCAATATTTTTTTATCGTTTTACGTTTATATTTTAATTCTTAATGTTTAATTAATTTTACGTATTATAACTAATAAAACACGCTTTGTTTCCTTTACATTAATTTAGTCTGGATATTGTATTTATTGCGTCATTGGCTTCGCTGCAATCACCATTTTAAGAATTTTCAGTAGAAACGTCAGAATTAGCTAATGGTATATGTTGTCAGTTGTCTGTGTGGTGCAGCGGTCATAGTACATCGCTACAAATCGTCTATTTTGTTCTTTCCAGTGTGAGTTCAGACCCACTAACGAACAGTTTTTTTTTATTTAATAAACTTATGCTTACATTAATGCTATATGCATTCAATGTATTACCTGATTATGATCACATATCATTATATTTTTTCTATTCATAGTTTGCGTTATTCTTTTTTCAAATATTCATTACATTGTATATCAATTATACAATGTGTCAGAATCAGTGTAAGTATCAATTGAATTACAAGTTACGACGCTGAGACAACCTTATATGCAGTCTATATGTTAGCTCTTGTCAGTCGGACAACCCCTCTCACACACTGACAAGCGAAAACTTCAGTCCTATTTTCTTTTCATCCATACAAATCCTATGTACGTTCTCGATGAGATCTTTCGCGTCTTCGCTATATCTATGTACCAGCTATGACATATTTTTATGTGCTTTTATGCACTGAAACTTTTATAATTATGCATCTCTTTGTAGATAGACAAGCACAAAAATGTTTGCCGAGCAAAATTTTAAAAAAATATAGTGGAATGGGATTCGAACTCATTCGTTCAGTTTGGAAGTTCACGTATTCACAGTAGCTTAGCCGACTGCGTTATGTGCTCTACTTGATATGTGAATTATTAATGCATGATTTATTAGTAAATGCACCCCTAATACCTGGATTACTCAAAAATTAAAAGTACATTTACGCCCGAGTGCTTGTTGTAGATCTATAGTAACAATTTGCTTAATACATCATAAGATTTATGTATGAAATAACTTGTGTAAAATGCACTTCTTTGGAATAAACACAAAAAATGTAAATGAAACAACCTACTCCAAGCAATTATGTATCAGGCAATGATGTGTATCACAAAGAGCCGTTATCTACCAAAAGCATTGCTAAGACAGGAATAAAACACAACGTGTCGCCAAGAAAGGAATTTCTGACGAGGAATTGCTGTGCCCGACCAAACTAGGTATCTTTATTGTCAGGATAAAAATGTTCAGGTAGACCTAGGCATAATGATAAATACCACACATGCATGGAATCTCTGCATATTTATTTGAGAAGATCATATTGTTTGAGATGGCTTTACCTGGTCATATTTCAAATACTAGTAACTGGTGTGGCCTGGACATTTTCAAAATTATACAGGGCTTCAAGTCTGCTAATCAAATGAGGTTGACACTACAAGTGGGCCCCATTTCCTTTATTACTGTTACAAAATGTGTTAAGTGTTACACTCTTAGGTCACCATCTCATATATTTTTGTTAACGCTGCATTGTTTGAACTATTCGAAAAAAGAAACACTGAAGTTCCACAACAAGAAACTATGAACTTCCATGAAAATTTGAAAATCATGTTTTCATGTCGGCCAAATAATCTGGCGCAAAATACGCTATATATTCTTCAGACAAGCTACATTTACAGCAATTGCCGCCATCATAATATCTCATTCAAAGTAATTTGATAGTAAAGTGATACTCTTTTAAAGTAACTATGACGTTGACCCCTAATGCTCCACTTATATATGAGCCATAATCCAGGAAAACCTGCTGACTTGACATCATGTAATTATTGTATAAAACAAGGTTTTGAAAAGGCTCTAAAGTAAGTGAAAATATATATATATATGTTGATTCTACTTTAAGTAATTTATCCATATAGTACTATATCTTAGCTTTACATTTCCTCATAAATTATGTTGAAACTATATACTTTGTTGCCATGGTTGCCAATTTCGGAAAAATACTTCAATTAAGAAAAACTGAGAGTAAGCTGTTTAAAACAACAGTAGCCTTTCTCTAAATGCAACATGTTTCTATTATGATATATATTTTTAAAATCAGAACATAATTCTAAAATGTGACACTATTTTGGACATTTTATGTCAATAATTAATCATATGGTGTAATTATGAAACACTTTTTACAGCCAAATGACGTTCAAATGACGTTCGCGACTTCAGGCAAAAAAACTCGGAATATTGACTTTACAAAAACAGCTGTAACTTCCTCAAAACTCAAGATATTTACACAATTTCTTTTGAATCATGCTTCAGTGGCATTAGTCTTTATAACTATGAAACATCACAAAAAACGTTTCTTGTCAAAATAGCAGGTTTTCCTGGAGACTGGCTTATATATATAACATAGTAAACTCAAAGTTTTGTCCGTTTATAAAATCTAGACCCGATCATAGCTTAATTAGTTTTGATGCTAGATTAATGAAACTTGGTATGTGGATACAAATTAATAAGCAGATTATTCATGTCAATTTGTGTTTTATTCAGACAACAATTGTGGTTGCCATGGTAACAAAAACATAGAAAACCAAACAGGGTGCTTATATATTGTTTGTAATTCGTAATTTATTGTTATTATTAAGCAGAAACTGGCATTTTATTTTATCAACGTCGACCTTGACCCCATTTACACCTATTTTGATGGAAAGTATCTTCGCGGAAGCTATATATTGATCCCGTTTCATTTATATATGTCAATCCAGACTAAATATAGTCAGCGGAAACCGATTTTCTATTTTTAGTAACTGTGACCTTGACCCCAAATGTCCCATTTTTTATCCCAACGTGTATCATCCTACCAGCAACGTATATAGCAAGTTTCATCCAAATATCTCATTCTTAACTGAAGTTATTCAGCAAAAAACAATTTTCTATTTTTAGTAACAGTGACCTAGATATTGACCCCACCCATCCAACTTTTTATTTTTAGTGGCGTATTGCGTCAAGCTACTTATACACCAAGTTTCATCACGATTTGCAATTCTAAACTGAAGTTATTGGGTGAAAACCGCCATTTGATCATTTTAGCGGCCATTTTGAAAACCGTTGCTATGGCAACCAAAGAAAATATTTTAAGTGGGTCTCATGAAAAAAATGTTTCAAATGGACCAAGGAACAGTTGTACCAAGTTTGGTAACTTTCTCCAAAAATTAATGTTTATTGGACATTATTGCTGGACTAATTTGCCTGAAGTTCCGGGTACCTTTTAAGAACAAATTCATTAATGATCAGTGAAAATTTGCAACGGATGTTTTGGATATTTTTTGTGCAATGAGTAAAGTACACGCTTTCTTGGGACATCCCTCGTAAACACATTAGCACTTCGCAAAATGAAATAAAAATTATATACGTGTATGTTTTACATTCATCTGACCTTGGAAGCTTTGTAATCAGACACTTCGATTCGTTTCTGAAGGTCATTTACCGTTAAAACAATTATTCTAATTCGTAGACTTCCTTTATTGGCTATAAATGTAAGACATTGGTATGATAAATCCAATATTTATATAGCTGGACATAATGGAAATGGCCGTAGTCTTGATTTAATAGATAAGTATTACCATGCTAATAGTAGCTAAACTACGTTGGCTGACAGGATGAAAATACGATTGCATTATCGCTTAAATGGACAATCAAAGTTCCAAACATCTTTTAAAAAAACCACCAATCCATAACACCTGCAAGATGCAATGTGTTGACTGTATGTATTGTTGGAGAGATTGTGCAGTTGGATGTTAACTGCAAGCTGTTTATTCAGAATTGAAGTCAATTTAAGTAAGCATCTGAGTTAGCTTCTAGTATATGCGAACATACATTTTCAATATTTTATTTCAAGTGAAAATTAGTGACAGTCAGATACATACATGTATATGGCGAAATAACTTTCGCAACCTAAGTTCGATGCTCACGGGGTAAAATAACTAAAGAAAACCCCGCAAATACATTAATTCGGTGCGGGTTATGTGGGGAATGTATACGCCGAAACGTGCAGGTTTATAATTCAGTCTTTTTGGATAATTATCCAAACAAATCCCTATAGTAGGCAACGCATTTGTTCACATTATTCATTATTTATTGGCGTTAGATATATATGTAACTTATACGTTTATTACCTCGCGCATTTACTTTGTACGCCATATGTAATAAAAAGTAGGTCCTTTACCATATGTGAACAGACATAACATTTCATGCTAGTAAAATTATCCCATATATTCCCCTTTTTATGTAATTTAAAAGCCTTTTCACCATAAATACCGGTACGTTATTTACGGATTGAAGGTCATTATATGGTTGCTTATGGTTAGAACTTAGAATGCACGTAATGTGGTATGTAAAGAATATAGACATTGGGGACCCTGTAAAATATTTTAAGCATTCCTTATTCTCACCATCGACATATGGAGGAATAAACAGCACTATGAAAGCCTAGAAGGACACTATATAATCACACAGTACACCCCGAGATGTAAATTCAGTATTTGATTATCGAATATTACAATATTAAAAAAGTTAATGGTGATAATAAAATTGTTAAAGTTGATTTTTATCCTGGTGGATGTTCGTGTTAGCTGACTTGCTGATGATCGAAATTCACATCTGAGTTCATATTTGATAACAATAAGAAGTACAATACATAAAAATGATCTAAACAATTTAAAACGGGCTTCAATAAGTGAATATAACGATATCCGTTTGAATGTAAATGAAGCACAGTTAAATTCACACCACAAGTCACTGACTTAGAATGAGAAGGTCGTAACTACCAAATCAATATTTTGAGAATACAAGAAAAACTGTCTGGCAATCACTCTTTATCTGGTTACCATGGTAAAACAATATTTTTAACTTCAGTTTGGTCAACATGACAAGTGCCACTTTCGACCTTCTCATTCTAAGCCAGCGAAATAATCAGACCAGAAAGCGACAAGGACTATTTGATGGAAACAGCTCACTGCAATCGTCGTATAAAATCATAAAATTATGCGTTTATGTAATCATAGTATGTTTGAGCAAATGCAAATGTGCTCCAACAACAGTCCCAACCCAATAGCATTGCTCTCTATGTTATGTTGTTTACCGTGCACTAAACGAAATATGTCAATATCTATCATAAGAATTTAATGAAACCGATAAGTACATACTTGTTTTGATTGATGTTTATTCTGAACGAGATATGTGACCAACTAATGGAAATTTTTCAGTTGATGTAGTACGTAAGTGAGATACCGTAATACATATTGCGCCAATTGATGTCAACAACGTACTATTTGTAGTGTATGAGTGTATGTACGTGTATATATGCACACGGCTACGTTTGCAGACACATGCAGGTAAATTAATACAGAAACAACTTTAAATGAAGATATTGTATAGAAAAAACAAATGCTTAATTAATAGAAACAGGAATTATCATTTAGAAGCAGGCAAAATTATGTGAACATGAAATCAAATAGGTGAACGATGGAAAAGATAAGATACTACATGAACACGTACATGTACATAGTACTAAGGCGCTGCTAATGTGCATATTAACCAGAAGTAATTGATATGCAACAACATCATACATATTAGGTGTGTTGTTGTTGAATGTTTAGTAGATATATAAGTTAGTACAAAACATGACGCAAACGTAATGAACACGTATATACAAAATAGTGATCCAGTGTAAAGTATCACAACATACGGCTTTGCCGATTGCTAACTAATAAAATACGTTTGTTCCATGGACGTATGATGTCACCGCCATAGGAATAAATAATTTAATGTAATACTACATGTTGTATAATGGACAGCAATTTAGGACACATCTAGGCCACGAGAAGTATTATCCATCCTCAAGACAGGAGTGTCAATGACTAAGGAAGATTAAACATGCGTCCAGTGCAATTGTGTTGGGTTATGGAACAATGTTGACAGACATATTGCTGTCGAATATGCAAATGTAACATCGATTGTGCAAGGTGAATCAAACACATCATTATTAAGTACGATATGCTATTTATAAGTTGGTATTATTAATGGTGTTCTGTATGTGGCGGTTTTTCTGTGTAGTTAGTTGTTGATGCAATACATTTTCGCATAATTATGAACTTGCATGAGTCCGTTTAAAGTAATCCGCAGCCAAATGTGTCCTAAGAATTACAAGCAAATCCAACAAATGTAACTCTGTACAAAGAAATATCAATCGGAAACAAATGACTTCATGTTTTTTAAATTGTTTTCCGATTAGGTGTTGCCTTCACATTGCAAGTGTTTCAAGTTTGCTAGTATAATACGAGTAATTGTCCCATGGAATATGAAGAACACATGTCAGCATAAACACTGTTCTGTCCGTTTATTTATTCAAACTTGAGTTTCTGTTTCAGTATTGCAACTCATATGTTTGGAAAGTTACCTGAATAAAGAGTCAATCCCAGACTAATTGGTAGTATCTAAAAACCTACAGGACACTCAACATAATGAATTAGAGTAATTGTTGCCCAATGATAGACATGTGATAGACGAACATTGCTACCACAAGTGGAGTTGGTTATACTGTAAATAGATGGTATTGTAGGATGCTAAAAACATTATGTCTGGGTCATTGTGATGAATAGCTTCTGCTTAATAAAATACACATTTCGTCAATAAAATTTACGATTATGGTTAAGGCAAATAGTCTTAAACACCAACATATGTAACTAATACGTCTGCATTCTTGTCAATATAAAATATATACTTTCCGTGATAAGTGATATGCTTGGTGCAACGTTTTGTGACATTTGTCCATATATTTGGATTTAAAATGTTTCACCATGTTGTACAGGCTATCTACGTAGTTAAGATACATGTCTGGTCCACAAATCAATAGAAAAGAACAGAATATATCGTGAAATTAATTGTTTATCGTGTAGTTAAAGTCAGCCGGTGATAACGCTAGCCTTTGTTTGCAATGCCAATAGAAATTAAATGTATTTCGATTTCCATTTTGGTCAATCTTGAGTGTTTAAATTTCTTTCAATTCATATACCCGTTCAGTCTACGCTGAAAAAGCGGCCAGTCGGCCGTGGTGTTCTGATGAAAAATAAATGAGGAAATCGGACAGGGAAGGCAACATTGTTTGTTTATATAATAGGCTAGAGTTATTCAGTTATCATCTAACATCTTATAGGGACTATTACACAACGATTGAATGTAAACAATTTACATAAACGTGGTCTGGATAATTCCATAACAACTGAACAAATATTATTGCCAATATTCTTCATAATATATTTGGCATTTTGGTGATACAATCACAAACTGACTAGCTGTGCTTGTTGGTTAAATACCACTAGATCCTTTTAAGACGCTCATAATTGCTTGCATCACAAATTAGCTAATTAAAGCAATTTTCTCAGATGGCAAAACATAAAATGTTACTTTATTGCCAGAATAGTTAAGCTGAGGGCAGCTGTAAGATTGGCTAAATTTGCATTCTTATTTATTTTTGTAAGTATGGAATATATAATTTGTCAATCTTTGCCAATACATTAACATAAAGCAATAACTATAATAATAGCCCTCCTATTGTTGTTAAGGCAATCCTACATCGTTTGTTTTAAATACAATATTAACATAATAATACACGTTTTGAATATATAGTTGTATAGGTGTACGATAATTCGATTTATTGAAATGTTCAACAAATTCAAATCTGGTTAAAAATATATTTTTTGTCTGACGTTCTGGATTGTATTTGAAATTTGTTCGATTACTTTTGAATGGTGGTGATATATTCATGAATAATTCCAAAAGTGTACGTGTTTAATCTATTCAGCGGTCTGATCATGTCACATACATATACCAATATGCTATGTGTGCACTTCTTAGGTTATTTCAAATATGCACAATGTCCTGTGTAGAAATATAATGGCTTTCGTTATTTAACCATTCAGCGTTAGAGGTTATATAGGTTGATGTATTAACACGTTCTTTTGTGCTAAGCAAGGTTTAATACAACAATATAATATTATAACGCTTCATAAAATGAAATAAAACATGTTTGTTCCCATGTGACAGAATTCGTCATGCAATTATGATTTGTACTAGCCAACGTGCCGTTATCAATTCCATGGGAATACACATAAAAGGCGAGCGATGAAAAACGTGGATTAATAGAATATGATGGATTTTATCAACATTTGAGCATCATTTCATGACACGGAGTTCATTCATAGACAAACCACGACATTGGCCCCTTAAAGGGAGCTCAATGTACAACCTATTTCTACTCTGAGCAGTATTGGTAGCATTTAAACGTTTACTTCTCCGGCACACGTACTGTTTAAAGTATATATACACTACAAGGTACAGTACCCCTCTGACGTAAAATAAAGTCTCTGAAATCTGATATAAAAGGCTCACGTGAAAAGCACTTTTTAGTGCACCACTTTTCGTCAATGTTGCAAGCTCAAATGGTGTATGACATATGAAAAACACTAACACTATGAAAAATATGAATCGCATGATATAGTAATATGTCTCAAATCTTTGTTTTATAGTACCATGTTGTTTTCTTAGTATTGCACAAAATTCACCACCTAAAATGAGACATGGTATTATGTATAGAACTATAAAATCCAATGAGAGAAAGGCGCGTTTCATGGAGCTAAATCTGTGAGAAAAGAAGCATGTTTTGCCGTAAAGTATGGTTGATGAGTCCATTAGGTATTCGATGTGGGCGACTTTATCGCTGTCGTAAATAGTGTAGAAAACAACAGTCCAAATGTTATAGGCAGTTGAGAAGAACCATACTAAGCTGATGAAGAACATACATCTGCCTGCGGTGATGAATCTTGACGGATGAAGAATATTTAGAATCTTCTCAGTCGTGAGAAGAATAACTGTATATGAAACCGCAGTCCGAGATATGCATAAGGCGTAAAAGTACGATTTGCATAAATATACTGACATTGATTTTTCTAAGGCAATTACTATATTGTAAGGAATCGCTCCTGTGCTGCACACCACATCCGCCATTGCTAAGGAAAACACAAACACGTTCGTAGTCCGGCCTAATAATCTCCGTTGACAAATAAGCACTAATATTCCGATATTGCCAACAAGACTTAAGCTACAAATAACTGTATTCGCCAGAAGCAATGAGTATTGATAACTTTTTAATCCCTCAGAATTATCCTCAGTACTGTTGGTAATGTTATCAAGTAAACTCACGGATGAGTTATTCATAATTGGACTGCACAGACCATTGGCACTAATCCTTTGTTGATTCCGTCTGAGTTCATGACACACCGTAATTTAGCGATTTCTAAGATGCATTTGTTGGTTTCTGTGTGCTGTCTTAAAACTCTAAGGACTCTTCAGTGCTTTAGTGTCATTTTCTTACACTGTTTGGCTGGTGACCGCGTGCGAAATTATTCCAAACTTGTATAGTGCCATAATTATCGCATATTGAATTTACAGACAATGTATATCACAAGAAGGAGCGAACACACTATATAGTAATGAGATTAGGCTCAATTATATTCATTGAAGAAGTCTTACATTCGTCTAACAAGATAAGAAATGAAGGTTTCCCCTATTGGTTTACACATTACAGCTGGATTAGTTGCTTCAACGTTTACATGCAATACAAGATTAACGGCGAACTATCTTTTCTTTAACTCAATTTAATCTAATAAATTCCCACCGTGTGTCGATAATTCCATAATGAGCAGGTGCACTGAAATTAACATCGAACAATCAACTAAAATTAAAATAGAACTTCCAGCGTTTCAACAAAGTTGATAATACTCGGACCAACAAACTGTATATCCAATATATTCGTCTTCAATGTGAAATGTTCAGACGAGGCAGCTTTCAATACTCGATAAATAGCTTCATCATCCTCAATATTACCGCAAGTTCTGGTTATTATTGTGTCTTAAGCACGCACAGGCAAATATAATGCTGAAGAGTGTCACGTAGAAATCATCGGTCTGACAGGCGAATCACGAACACTAATGCTTATGAACGTCCAGGGTCAAATACGTGTTCACTGTCCAGTAATGCCCTGTCACTTTGAAGTGCTCATTCCTGCCACGGAACTACGAATGTGGTTACGGAAGAGAATTGTTCGTGAGCAGGAATTCAACTTCCAGGCTGAAACAGAAAATGTAAGACAAATTTAGAAGTCGAAAATCATTAAAAAGGCAATTATGTTTGACGCCATTAAATAAGCGGTTTCATGGTTTTCCATTAGGGGTTCAATCAGTTTTGCGATGCGTTAAATCTGATTAACATTTGCCGTTCTCGTATGCAAGCACAGAAAAGGAATGCCATGCAAATAATTACTTGCGTTTTTGTGAGGTTTGTTGTTCTAGCGTTGAATATAATGGTTATACGTTTAAAACCAAACGGCAATGACTACTGTTTTAAAATTATTTGCTGTTTGGTGCTTTTATTAGCGCAGGAGACTAAATATTTTGATTTGATTCTGAATTATGTAATAATATTCAGACCCCTATTTGCCATCATCGGCTTTGTATTTCGCATATATCATGCTCGTACAAAGTAATCGTAAGTTACATGTAATGATGAACAAGAATACACACCGTGTTTAACAATATGACATTATCAAATAAAATAAGGTATGAGAAAATCAGACAGGGAAATGTAGCACTCAACCTAACCAGCCGAGAACAGACATCAGAAGCACCAAAACATAACCTGTTTTAACAATGTTTACTTGCATCTTTTCGGTGATTTTCTTAAGCGTTTAAGACATATACATGTAATTATGCTGCTTCAAGATCCCAGCAACATTTTGGGGCACAAATATGAACAAACTACACATTCGAGATGGCAATAAATATGGTAAACATTAAACCAATTAACCGTCGATTTAAATTCCTCCGGTATTGTCACAACATATTTTTGTATGTTTGATACGCACATCTTACATGCGACATAACTATTTTAGTTAAGTTTATTGTAATTTCAAGACATATAAACGGACGAATATTAACGAGTTATGTTCGCAACACATAGACCATTTATGTCAAACTACTACTGACAATGGGTAAGCAATCCCGGTAAAATAACGAGTTTCAGTAAATATTATAAGCATTAAAACAGTAGTTGTTACATAAAAACAATTCAGAACAAAAGACGTATCTGCTATTACGGTTAATAAAAATAAGTATTACTACAGCAATAAATATATAAAATAGCTCCACTGATAAAACTCGCTTACCTTTCTCTGTTACAAGCACGTTTCTCTTTACTCCCTGTTCCACGCTGAGATACAAATAATCAGTATTCAGTATCGGCATTCCCGTTATTTCAATGTCCGAAACACCCCGATACTCAGCTAGCGTTTAATAATTTCAAATGCAACCGCTTGCAACACCCTGTCTACCAATACATGCGACTTACACACGAAGACGTTATACAAGTTTAGCTTTGAGCGACCAAGAGAAGAATAAAATATCCAATACTTGCTAAAACGGTTGATTAAATTGAATAAATATTCAAACGTATTTCGGCTAAATGAGTAATGTGATTGGACAAAAACGTAGTTTCCATTCTAGTATAGATATATATCACTGCAATCTAATCCCATAACGCTCAACATGTTCTAAATGCGTTCCTTAAAGGACACAATTCTCTTTAAGCAAACAGTAATGTTTTCAAATGTGAGCTCAAAGTATCCATAAAACTTGTCCGTCTAATTGACGATACATAGCTGCTCCAGATATTTGAGTGCCAATGGATAACTGTAGTCTACTGAATATGACAGAAGTTACGTGTATATCTATATTGAGGCCAGCGATATTTTAAGCACTCAGATGTTATGATATATCATACATTTGCGAGGGATCAAAGCAATGTATCAACACTGAAAAGTGAAAATAGACACTTTCTTCAAGGATATCATGCGTCGAGAAGCACATTCACACGCGATTTATACAAAAAACTTTTTCGGTGGCAGTCATTTTAAATCTTGCTTAACTTCATTGTATGAGCCGTTGATTTCGCGTATTCCCGTCACCATGTTTACGACATCATTTACAGTGACTTACTACACTCCCGGCGGGATTATGGTGGTTGACGATGGATGCAAACCTGTTGAATCATTTATGTGCAACTTCCCCGGTTGCTGGAGGCAAGACTGAACATTTGTCTTCCTTCCAATTTGGGAAGGTTTTGTACTAGCTATCTTCTATTATATCGTAAATACTTCACATATCTTGAAGGTCAGTGATATTGTAACATTTAATATTGCACTTTAAATGCTGTGTTATATCAATACCCTTACCAGACATTATTTATGTGCAATTAACAGAGAGTATTGAAAGAGCATAGATATACATGTATTGTGTATTCCTGCTTGTCTGGAGAAAACGTATCACCAGTCAACACAATCGACGGGCTATTCATTTCAAAGTAAAATTGTACTGTCTAAGGTGTCGAATATAATGAATAAACAGCGCGGTTATAAGTACTAGTAATACCTAAACAGATAAATCGTTCCTTGTAATTTGTCAGCCAAATGTCTAGCCAGTGTCGAAATATTTGGCAATGGTATGGTCTGGATGGGCTGCAAATGTAAGCGATGGGTTCCAAACATGGTCATGGATAGCTGCAAATAGAGATGGCGGGTACCAAAGGAGGTCCAGGATTGCTCTACTTAGAAGTTCAGGGTTCCCAACATGCCATGTTAGTTCTGTACATGGAGATGGTGGATACCAAACTCGATGTATCATGGCTGTACTTGGATGTGACTGGTACCAAACATGATCTAGCTAGGCTGGCATAGAGATATTGGGTACCAAAAATGGTCCGGCCAGTCTGACATAGAGGAATCGGGTACCAAACATGTTCTGGCAAGGCTGACATTGAGGTATTAGGTACCAACCACGTTCTGGTATGGCTGCACAGCACACACATACCATGTTTGTACTCATCATGTCTATGTATAGCCATCCCAGACCGTGTTTGGTACCCATCATCTACAAGTATAGCCATCCAAGACTTCTGATCCAAGACCCTGTTTGGAATCCAATACATCTTTGTAAGCCTTGCAAGACCATGTTTGGTACCCAGTACCTGTGTGTCAGCCTTGCTAGATCCTGAATGGTACCAGTCCCCTCCAAGTACAGCCATGATATATGATGTTTGGTATCCACCATCTTCAAATACAGCCCTAACATGGACTGTTTGGAACAGATGGTACCCACCATCTATATATACAGCCAACCCATACCATGTTTTCTATCCACCACACCTATTTACAGCCATTCTATACAATGTTAGGTAATCATCTCCTCTGAATGGTTATTTTACATCCTTCCCAGACTTGTCGTTAAAGACTACAACCACACAAGGCACACACAAGGCCCTCCGTGGGTATGTTTTTCTAGTTTGACCTTGAAATGACCTTGACCTTGATTGGACTATTTTTGACTGTAAAAAGTAAAATATAAAGTTGTTTATGTTTATACAAAGATTTATTTATTCCATTAGAATTAAAACTGTCAAACTAAAAGTAATAGATACGGACGCATCAACTCAAGAAATCGATCTTGATCAACATGCACATGCAGATATCTGCTATTTGTTGTAATGTTTTCGAATAAAAAACTGACATTGTGGTATAAAAATATGTGTGTTCTTACAATTGAAACACTTTAAATCCAAATTTGATATAAAATATGCTGAAACATGAAAAAGAGTGGAGAAAATATCACATTTTCAGCTATTTTTTACAATGTGACCTTCAAGTGACCTTTACCTCAAAGTGGTATGTGACCACAAAGTGGCCACTGGTTCATGTCCTGTTGATACACATTATCAAATGAGTAATACTCATGCAAATATGTGTCACTATATTCACATATAAAAATAATCTCAATGTCACTTTGGAACATAGATATGCAAGTTTATTATTGATGTTGACGCTTTTTTGGACGCTATCTTGGAATTCCTAGTTCTCACCATTTAAATGGCAACAGATATGCATTTCTGCTCGAGTAAACATTGAGATTAAACATGCACATCACATGTTTGGTAAAAACCATGCAATTTAATTCAAATTATTATAGGTAAAATCCTGTTTTAAGCATTTTTTAAAAAGTGTTGACCTATAAATGACCTTGAAGTTCATCATTTGACCTTGGTATAAAGCTCATGTCGGAGGTATACATATGTTTATTAATTACAATTATTGTTTAATACAAAATGTATTGTCTACTTATTGGCAACAATCATGAGATTTTGACTAGTAATTAGCTTATTAAGTGGCTGTAACCTAGACCATCATCTTGTTTTCCATAGTAAATAACCTTATTTGAGTAGGTCACTCACTCCAGGATTTAAAGCTAAGACACCCCTCTATACGAATAAACAAAGAAATGTATAATAGAAGGGAATGGTCCTCGTTGAAGCAAAATGAACTAAAGATAGTTCTCTTTTTACAACGTAAAAAACGTGACTTGAACCATCTTCTTGATTTTTCACCTTTTAGTGACCTTGACCTTCATGATCTTGGCAAACAGATCAATTTGACCGTTCGCCTAGACATCAGTTTGTTATAAGGTTGCTCATGCTTGGACATGTATGCGCTTTTTATACATACAAACCCGGTAATATCAAATGCAATGCATACATTTTTGCCATGATAATCGCAGAATTATGGGAAATTTTCAATTGTGGTGAAGTTACCGAATTCCTTCTAATTTCATTTTTTTAAAGCTCATGTCCATAAAATAAATTTTGATATACGAGTTATTGATGCCACATTGTAATGAAATACATCAAAAATGATTTTGGCTATAATTGAACCTATGACAGATAACTTTTTGGGGTAAAAACACATTTTTTGCATTTTGACCATCTAATGACCTTGACCCTGAAATTCAATGACCTTGACTCACATATCACTTTGGAGCTCTATTTATGTACTTTAACTATTGTACAAATTTGATGGCGGGAAATTTGGACGCCATCTTGAATTTCATCTTGGTAACCTGCATGATGCCAGCTGTCCACGCTGAAATTGAACTTCAAACATCCCTCAACACGAATAAACCAAGAAACGCTCTGACCCTTTTTTGCAAACAAAAAAGTCCAGATGCTAGACTAAGGGGAACATATTTACAATACAGTGTACAGTCATGTACTACATTTTACCATGGAGCGTTTACGCCTTTAAAATAACCATGTTACATGTGATGTTTGTCTTCGTAGCATTAGACCTATATTGTATGCAGCCCAAGACATCTCTATGCCGTCTGCAGTGGTAAATTGCAAAACAAGCATATCAAATAGAAAATGATTGTCGCTTTTGGTGTTAGATCGAATTTTATTTCCAGAGTTATCGCATAAATCAAAGCTTTCACGAGTGAAAATATAATTTTCTGTAACAACCAGTGAAATAAAATATAATATTTCACCGAACAGCAACACACTTTCTGTTTTGCTTCATTTTGCGTAAAATGTTACAGTATTTGGCTAAATAATGTATCAAGTTTCAGTATAATGGCAAGAAATGCCATTTAACAACATTTCAAGAAATTGTTGGGCAACCCGAACGTTTCCCTCTAATTTGTGTATCTAAGATATCCTTACTTGTCAACTTAGTTTTACCGACATGTTCAATAGCATTTACATGTGCCAGCGTAACAAGACTTGTGAAAAAGAGCATTAATTGTACGAGTCTAATATATACATTGGTATTGATTGAACATCATGATCAGTATCCCTTCATATTTGTCTATGTTGTACCAGACAAATGAGTTGGAAGCACGGAACATTTAACGTCAAATACCCATAAATGGGCATATTTCATCACAAGTTCTTGTTCATACAAATGTTATAAATATGAACTTCTAGTGCGCATTATGAAGATACGATTTTCGCAGAACTCTTCGTGACATTTATTTATTTATTTACATCTAATATTTGTACAACTTTTTCTAGCAACGAGAAAAGAAGGCCTCTCGAAATGATCGAAGTTGGTCATTGACCACACTGAAGGTTGCTTTGAATCGCTTTGTATGATAGTTTATTAAAAAAATTAGGCAATATGCCCATGATTTCACATGTACAAATACAAACAAACATTCAATGTCATATATATATAAACGTATATAAATATACGTATCAAAATGACACAAACAAAACATGAATGTTTACATATTATCGATTTCAATTCCGGTACAAACATATGTCATATTGAAATTTCAGTTTGATCATAAATAGGGATATTCGTGCGTATCGATTAGTCACGTAATATTTTAATATTAAAATCTATAATTGTTTTACTGTAGGGAGAAGAGTGCTAGCGTACATAGTATTCAGCATCCCTTCGTTTCAGACTATGTATGTATATGTCTTAACAATTCATTATTTATGTAAATCAAAGTACTGAAAAACTGACATGCTGACGAACTGCAAAGGGACTATAGCTTTTCAAGTAATATAACATCAAGTGGTTTTCTAAGTCAAAAGAGAGGTGAGTGCTGGATGAAAAATAAAATTTAAAAAAAATATAAAAAAATTGGAGCCGCCGAGATTCGATCACTTGACCTTAGCATCAGAAATAACTGAGCGATTTGCTTAACCACTCGGCCACGATATCGTTAGAGAATATTGAACTAAATAATTTAATATAATAAGATCATTGAAGCACGCGCTATGTCGCGTTCGTAACGCGTAGTAATAATTATCAACGCCTTTAAACACCATTTGGTTTAATTTCATACAATTTCCTTCCATTACAAGAAGAAAATAATATATTACAATCGAACAGATTAAATGAAACAAGGAAAGTTTAATGTTCTAATCTTGCAAAACTGATTAACGAGGTTGAACTATTTTCATTGAGTGTATAGATTCTGTGTTGTCAGTTTCGGGAGTAAATTCATCTTAGTTGAATTAATTTTTTGGTATTGTAATAGGTCTGGCGATATCGCCAGCCTAAAAGCTCTGTGTTAGTTCGCATTATATATTGAATGACCCTCGTATGACTTAAATAATACAATACACGGAAACAACATTGCTAAGGCATAGTATCCTCTGAAGCCATTTTATGCTGATACACGATGCTTCCACATTGACAGTTTTTATATTGTTTTATACTTTTTATCCAATTATACCAGTTTCAAGGCGGAAGTTGTAATGCATTCCTGCAATCATGACGCAATGAAGACAGAATTACGCAAACAAAGCCAATTATCTGATATTTGATCAGAGTGCTTGGTTTTGTCTTTAGAAATAAATGCGACTTCTGTGCCATTTTTTACCACCATAGTATTATTTGACAGGAATAGATTCCAAGACAATTAACATGGTTGCCGTAGTGGTTAATATAAAAAATGTCCAATTATAGAGTTTAGAATATTCATCTCTTTCGTCACTGACTGTTTGTGTTTGATAAATACGGGCATCTTAGAAATTCAGATTGTGCATACAATGAATTCTATTTCTGCCTCAATCTTAGTCGATTTATTTTCACCGTACTGCTTATTAACTAAAGCCAAAATAATATGATGCATTTATAAAGGGTCGATTAATTTGCGCTCTAAATTTTAACGAAATCACATATTCAATATTTGAGAAATCATAAAAACTACAGGTGTTGCATTAGGATTGTGCGTATATGTGCATGCAGAATGTCCGGCATACATGCCTTTCTCTTTAATCAACTATAATATCTTATCAAAATATCATATATCTATAATTACCTTTCAAGCGGCGGATGTTAGTGTTTGCTGGGGGAGATATTAGGCGGATCTAGTTTTCCGTATTCAGAAACATCTAACTAGTCCAAGCAAATAAACCACTAAATGAAAATTTTGATAATCCATAGCTTTGGATTCCACAAAAAAGTAGGGTTTATGTAGTTATATCAGTTGTTTGCGCATTCTCGGTACGGACGGTACTTAAATACAAATGGCGTTGGTACCCTAGATATGTACACTTCATATAAACCAAGTATATTACAGTCCTCACTAAGCCAAAATCAGATTATCATTCTGAATCATCATTGCACTGGCTAAGAACAAGAAGGTCGTAAATACCAAATCGATATATTGAGAAAACAAGAGAAAACTGCCTGTAATTTACTCTTTACCTATGGAAAACACGTTTTTAAAATTTCATTTTGGTCATCATGACAATTTCAGATTTTCATGAAAATATGCCCATAAAAAGCGCATTGTGAAGCAAATTTCAAATATGTATGAGTCTTATAAGGTCGTAAGAGGTAGGATAGTTACGACCTTCTGGTTCTAAGCCATCGATTTGTAAAAATACACTAGTATTATTATCATTGGAGTTTTGCACAAGGTGGTAATGACAGCAGTGTAGTTATAATCATCAAATCTCTATAACCAATATAAATGTAATGAATACTTATAACTTCTACTTATCAACTTACATAAAATGTGTCAAACACATTTATATCAGTTGTACATTTGTTGCGCACTACTATAACCTTCATACAATGAGAACTGATATTTATATTATACGCTTGTCTGTGACATGTTTGTTAATCAATCACTGATTCCGCTTCAAGGTTGTCCGTATTTAGACAGGAAGAACATTAAAGAATATATTTAACATACTTTTTATGTCATGAGCATCTATCACGTTGGTGCGCTAGATAGAAAGTGCTGAAATGTCACTTATAATCTATTATAGGACATTTAATGTCACTTGACACTTCAATACTTTATCACTTTGGCATCACATATATATCTCTGCATCGCAGCTGAAATGGCGTTTTTGCAAACGAGTAGGAGGTCAAATACAAACTGAAAGTGTGAAAACGTGTGATACTTGATGCCGTCTACTAATAACAGCGACTTAGTGTGATAGATAGTTTGTCATGGTTTAGTTTTCTATTAAACACGTTCAAGGTCAAATATATCAACATTTTAGCAATATTTACCATCGCTTAATGCTTACCTTGCTAGTAAAATTGTCATTTTTTCTAGAAGAAAAAACGCTTTCAATATTGAAATTTTTGATAAGCTCACTTAATATCAGTGAATTTGCAAAAAGGTATAAGAAAATCCGATAGGGAAGGTAGCAAGACATAAATTGATATAAGGATGCGCACTAGAATACATTTAACCATACATTTAACCGTCACCATACAATTGAATATTTTAAGATCAATAGTAAACTAAAACAATGAAACAAGTATGTTTGGAATAGCTTTATAGGCCGATATTCCATGTGTATTTGTTTTCGAAAATTATACTGAGTGGTTAAGAAATATCACATGCGTTGTGTGACGAAATGATTCATTTTGGTGTGCTGCTCGATATTTGTGAGACTTACAGTAACGTGCTATCTCGCAAACATTGCCAATAACACCACCGAATTTTGAGAACGATTAACTGTTGTTACGCAAGTTGTGACGCACGAGCGTCGGTACGTTTTTTAAATTAGAACTGTTGAATCATAAGATAGCTCAATATGATTATAAGGAATCCAGAAATTAAAACCCCAATGTTTCGAAACGGAAATTTAATTTATATCGAAAAAGTAAATATATTTAACCTATTCTGAACATACGATACTCTTCGTACATGTCGCCTACCCTGTAAACCGTAGACTGCCATTATTACATGTATACAAGGGTAATTTGACAACAATCTAAAGATATTTGTATTGTTACTCAGGAATATAAAAACTTCTTAAAGTGTTCTATGACTAGAATTATGTCAGCCTTCTAAAGCAAAAGGTCTACGTAAAACCGTATATAAGGTTTAAAAGTGCATTATACTCCTCGATACTGATGCAGTGTTTTAAATGCTGCTTTATGCCATTTGTAAACAATAATCAAACAGCAATCCATTGTATTTAATGTCAGTGCGTAACAACTAGTAGACTGAATGAAGCTGTATTGCCGAATCATACCGTATTGTTTCGTGTATCGGACATCATGCTAGGTACTGTGAAGTATCAATTTATAATTTATGCGGAACCAAGAACAAATGTATATGTAATATAATATTCAAATGATGCAATATGTTGATAGTATTTTTTGTTTACGATTAAAGTAAGTCTAGTTAAAGTTAAAAATTACCAATTTTCTAGGGCTCTTTTCAGCTGTGAGGCCGCTCAAGCACCCTTTGACATTTTAACTCCCCTGGTCATTGGGCTACATATGGAAACCTACACACCCTGGGGAGACTAGTTCTCTCCTGTGGGTGTGGCAGCCATCATCGATCTGCGGCGCCCAGGAATAGACACTGCCCTCACAGGTACCATTTTACACCATGGTGGTGTGGAGCATCTGGGTCTTGCTCAGAGAAATTAACCAGTGGTCCAGAGGGGGATCGAACCCGGGAGATCCGATCCCGTAGCGCGCGCCCTACCTCTAGGCCACCACTCCCCATAGTAGCATTATTTTCCTCGCTTAATGCTTAGCATGATAGATAAATTGTCATTTTTATAGAAAATACGCTTTAAATATTCTGATTTATGATAAGCTCACTAAATATCAGTGGATTTGCAAGACATTTTTAACCTAAATGCACCACATTGGTCCATGTACTTCATTACATGTGCTTTTGCACAATCTGTAAGTAAATTGATGGCATGCTCCCGTGTATCATGGGGAAATAAGCACATAGTATCTAATATTATGTGTTATGTTTGATTTTTTAAAAGCTTATACATGTGTTGTATATGCTTCTCAATATTGGGTTCCTACATAGGAACACCTAACGATAAAATGTCTGTTTCCGACGATTTATCGTGTGCATTACACTTTTAATAAAACGTCGGATCGGATATCAAATACCTACGTGTTAAGTTATTAGTTAAAACAACATTCACGATTCACTTTCCTTTGTTTTATTACTTTAATAGCTTTTCAAATGATATGAAATACAAAACGATGATAATATACTGAAAAATAATCACTATGATGTGTTTTTGAATAAATAACTATTAAATATATAGGAGAAAATGCTCTGTAATGAAAACAAATGACATTGGAACATACAATAAAAGCACACCATGACTAAATATATTCCTTGGATTTATTAGATAGCGGGGATCTTTTATGATATGTGTGGTGCGTGCTAAAACTCGTAACCCGAGAAAACGAGAGAAGATAGTTCAAGTCTAAGCGCATTTCCCTGAAACTAACGAATATAAATGAGAGTACGTCTCGTGTTTATTTCTCAGTGACATCGTGTTATGTTTAATGATTTATAAACCGTACCAAATTTCGCAGATGCGTTATTTTTCAAAATAAATGATTAAAGTTTCTGAGACGATGCTTATGAAACAACAGTAAACGATGGATCTATCTACATTTGGTATACGTAAGGATAGATATATTTTATTTGTTTACTACAATTCTGAGTTATTATCTGATTTCCCCTCTGAATGAATACCAAACAGTAAGCAGCCAACTTTACAGACCTGAATTTCCCTGTTTAAAACCAACACCAAAGAGCACTGTCACACCTCAATACATGTAACAATAGCATGAAGTGGAATTAACGTAAGCGTTTCCTGCCATATATTCAACGAAGTACAAAATGTTCTATTAACAACGTATGGTCAGTTAAGAATTGTGATTTTTTCTGTCAATTAAAGAGCCTGTCTAGTCATATCTTCTGTGAAACCAACTTATTGACGAAATAAACTATTTTTCAGTACGTAGTATGAATATCATAGACTATTGACACATACTCGATTGGATAGAAGCTATACAATATGTACGATTGAACATGAGAGGGTTAGACAATCCGGTTAGAATTTGAACACTTGAATTAAGAACCAATTATACCGTGTAAAATTAGGTTGCTTGGTTCGTTTTGTTGCAAATTAATACAAAATCGATTACTTATTTCACTGAAATTTGCACCATTTTCCTAACTTTACTGCCCGAGCTTTGACACCCTAGATTTGTACACTAAATATAAACCGAGTATATCATAGTCCTCACTAAGCCAAAATCAGAGTATCATTTGTAAAAACATTATTATTCTTCTTCTTATTATTATTATCCTTAGAGTTTTGCATATTCTGCACAGGGTGGTAATGATAGCAGTGCATTTCAAAACATCCACATTCAATAGCCAATACCAATGTCATCAATAATAGTACCTTCTACTTAATAATATCAACTTACATAAAATGTGTGAAACACATTTATATCAGCTATTCATGAGATGCGCAATACTATAACCTTCATTAAGATTATACGCGTGTCTATGACAAATTTGTTTATTCAATCATTGATTCCGATTCAAGGTTGTCCGTTTTTAGACAGGAAGTACATTTAAGAATGTATTTGACATATTTTTCTTTCATGAACATCTATCACGTTGATATTCTCGATAGTAAGTGCTGAATTATCACGTATAATCTATAATAGGACACTTAATAGCACTTGACACTTCATTACTAAACCGCTTTATCATTATACTGTATCTTTGCATCGAAGCTGTTATGGCGTCATTGCAAACCAGTACGAGGTCAAATACAAACTGAAAGTGTGAAAAAGTGTGATACTTGATGCCGTCTACTAATAACAGCGACTTAGTATGATAGATAGTTTATCATGGTTTAGTTTTCTGTTAAACACGTTCAAGGTCAAATATATCAACATATTAGCAATATTTACCGTCGCTTTATGCTTACCTTGCTAGTAAAATTGTCATTTTTTCTAGAAGAAAAAACGCTTTCAATATTGAGAATTTAATAGATCTATCAGTGAATTTGCAAAAAGGTATGAGAAAATCCGACAGGGAAGGTAGCAAGACATAAATTGATATAAGAATGCGCACTAGAATACATTTAACCATACATTTAACCGTCACCATACAATTGAATATTTTATGATCAATAGTTAACTAAAACAATGAAACATGTATGTTTGGAATAGCTTTATAGGCCGACATTCCATGTATATTTGTTTTCAAAATTATACTGAGTGGTTAAGAAATATCACATGCGTCGCGTGACAAAATGATTCGTTTTGGTATACTGCTCGATGTTTTGAGACTTAAAGTACATGTAACGTGCTATCTCGCGAACATTGCCCATAACACCATCAAATTTTGAGAGCGATTAATTGTTGTTACACAAGTTGTGACGCATGAGCGTCGTTACATTTTATACATTAGAACTGTTGAAGCATAAGATAGCTCAATATGATTATAAGGAATCCAGAAATAAAAAACCCAATGTTTCGAAACAGAAATTTAATTTATATCGAAAAAGTAAATAGGTTAAACTTATTCTGAACATACGATACTCTTCGTACATTTCGCCTACTCTGTAAACCGTAGACTGCCATTATTATACAAGGGTGATTTGACAACAATCTAAAGATATTTGTATTGTTACTTCGGAATATAAAAACTTCTTAAAGTGTTCTACGACTAGAAATTCGTAAAGCTATTTGTATTGTGTACTTAGAAATATCAAAAACTTCTTAACATGTTCAATGACTAGAATTTTGTAAGCCTTCTGAAGCCAAAAGGGTCTTTGTAAAACCATATAGAAGGTTTAAAAGTGCATTATACTCCTCGATACTGATGCAGTGTTTAAAATGCTGCTTTATGCCATTTGTAAACAATAGTCAAACAGCAATCCATTGTATTTAATGTCAGTGTATTTAAACTCGTAGACCGAATGATGCTGCATTGCCGAATCATATCGTATTTTTATGTGTATTGGGCATCATGCTAGGTACTGTGAAGTATCATTTTGTACGGAACTACGAACAAACGCATATGTAATATAATATTCAAATGATGCAATATGTTGATTGTATATTTTGTTTACAATTAAAGTAAGTTTAGTTGTATTTAACCAAAATGGACCACTTTGGTCCATGCATGTCATTACGTGTGTTTGTGCACACTCTGTTAGATAATTGATGACATGCGCGAGTGTATCATGTGGAAAATAAGCACATATTATCTTATGGTATGTGTTATGTTTGATTTAGAAAACGCTTGTTCATGTGTTGTATATGCTTCTCTATATTGAGGTCTTACAGAGGAACACCCAACGATAAATTGTCTGATTCAGACGATTGATCGTGTGCATTAAACTTTTAATAAAACTTCGGATCGGATATCAAATACATGCGTGTTAAGTTTTTAGTTAAAACAACATTCACGATTCACTTTCCTTTGTTTTATTATTTTAATAGCTTTTCAATTGATATGAAATACAAAAGGATGGTATTATACTGAGAAATTATCACTATTATTTGTTTTTGAATAAATAACTATAATCTTTATAGGAGAAAATGCTCTGTAATGAAAACAAATGACATTGGAACATACAATAAAAGCACACCTTGACTAAATATATGCCTTGGATTTATAAGATAGTGGGGATGTTTATGATATGTGTGATGCGTGCTAAAACTCGTAACCCGAGAAAACGAGTGGAGATAGTTCAAGTCTAAACGCATTTCCCTGAAACTAACGAATATAAATGAGAGTACTCCTCGTGTTTATTTCTCTGTGACTTCGTATTATGTTTAATGATTTATAAACCGTACTAAATTTCGCAGATGTGTTAGTTTTCAAAATAGATGATTTAAGTTTCCGAGACGATGCTTATGAAACAACACTGTAAGTTTTCAATATAGATGATTTAAGTTTCCGAGACGATGCTTATGAAATAACAGTAAACGATGGATCTATTAGCAGTTGGTTTACGAAAGGGTAGATATATTTTATTTGTTTACTACACTTCTGAGTTCTAAACTGACTTCCCTTATCAATGAATATCCAACGTTTAGCAGCCAACTTAACATACCTGAATTTCTCTAGTTAATAACAACACCAAAAAGCACTGTCACACCTCAATACATGTAACAAATGCAGGTAGTGGATTTAACATAAGCGTTCCTTGCCATATATTCAACGAAGTTCAAAATGTTCTATTAACAACATGTGGTATGTTTAGAAATGTGAATTTTACTGTCAATTCAAGAATCCTGTCTAATCATGTCTCCTGTGAAACCAACTTATAGACGAAAACAACTATTTGTCAGTACGTGATATGAATTCCACAGACCATTTACACATACTCGATTTGATAGAAGCCATAAAATATGTACAATTGAACATGAGAGGGATAGACAATCCGGTTATAATTTGAACAGCTGAATTAAGAACCAATTACACAATGTAAAATTAGATTGCTTGGTTCGTTTTGTAATTAATACAAAATCGATAACGAACTCTTTTTTGACAGATACCTTTTTACGAGAAGCTTTCAGTTGACTACACGTACATTACGTCTATGCTGCGATATAATTATAACATATTGTCTACTTATCTTATTCCACATTTACAAAAAACTACAAACTTGCCATATGTGCTATTTTAACACGTGAAAATAGGGCAAATAATTGCAGTAAGAAATTCGATGTTCTCATTTGTTAGCGGTCTTTATTACTCCCACATAACATTCCAGTGCAAAGTGATGGCAATGGAATGCTATAATTTCTTGTACCGTCTTAAACAAAAATGATGGATTGAACAATATACGGCTCGTACTACTAGTATTTCAACGTGGCGTCATTATTCTATAAACGTATGCTGTATGTCTAGTATTTCGGAAATTCGTCACAAACTGACTGGATTCATGCTATATTGCGATTGTATATCGTACGTTTCACGAATTCTGTAAATTACTATTACCAATTCAATATGTCATAACGACTGTCATTCAATGCTGCGTTTCACCGTTCCGTCAAAAATTGCATGTAATCTGCTATGGTACTAGGTGAAACATTATAACGCTCTGACGCCACTCAAATAATATTATCCTCAAAATAATATAAAAATAGCCAACTAATATCTAAACATAAATGGTGTGTACTTTTAAAAGTAGGAGGAATTTAATTCGATTATCATGAATAAAATAATGAATTGACGTGGTCATGGTAGTCCATGGTATTTAGTACATTGTACCTGTTGTTAAGCTTTGGTACACAGGTCCCAATACATTTTTTGTTTAGTAAAATTCTTCACACTACGATTATATAACTAGGAGCCTATATAATGCAGACCTATTATTACATCTATTGTAATATAGTTGGAAAATGTAATACATTTCCAAAATCACTTCAAAAACTGTATAAGTAAGCATAAAACGATGGAAAATGTCGTATTACTTTGCAATAGGCTTGTAATCTGTTTTGTATTAATTTTTCAAAATGTAATAGATTTTTAAAATGGCTTTAGAATGTATTACACAGGTCTGGAAATTTATTTCACTATGTAATAGGCTTGTAACGTTTTGTAATCAATGTTCAAAAATACTTCATAATCACTTCAAAATAGTTGTTATTATTACAAAACGGGTTTTGATCTATTACACTTTGCAAAAAGAAATGAATTAAGTTGCAAGATGTAATATATTTTATAAGTGTCTTATTTGTTTTCAAAACCGGATAGGAAGTGTAATTTCACTTTGAAATAGGCGCGAAACCCGTTTTGTAAAAAAAAAAATCAACTTCAAATTTGGGTGTAATATTACTAATCAAGTTGAGATCTTATTGCATTTTGCAAAAAGATGAAGCAGTATTATCATATCAACTATGCACCACCTAAAATTCTAATGCGCGCGAATTCAACAAACACATCAGTCGGTGATGTAATTGGTGAATATTTCTTCTCTTCTTTATTCCAGTATTGGAAAATAATTTTATACTTCAACTGTAACAATACCATGTTATTTGACTTTAAATCTATTCTTCTCAAATTATACGATGCTGGTGAAAACCATTTCTAAAAACAAAACCAACCACTCTTAAAAATTTCGAATAATTGGCTTTATTTGCGTCATTCTGTCCTCGTTGCGTCATGATTGCAAAATCCATTTACAACTACCGTCTAAAAAAAAGATTAATTGAATAAAATAATAAAACACCATCAAAACAACCACCATGAAAGCGACGTGTACAAACGCAAAATGGCTTCAGGGGTTCCCGGGATATTATGTCTAAGTTTATTACGCCATTTCGATAATTGCACAAAACATAAACGACACCTTTGAACAATTCCCGACTTTACTAATTATACTGTGAATTATGAAGAGAAATTCTGGGTACTCTGAAAACAAGTCAAGATACATTGTGTGTATTGTCATAATCAGAATAACCACGTGCAATACGTTATATTGTCAAACATTTAACTTGAAGCTGCGTTTTATTCGGTCACTAGCGGTCAACGTCTTTTGTTATTGCCTGGTTAAGCTATGTCATCCTAAAACATGTACATTGGGTTTTAATTAGTAGTTCGTTATGCTATATGTGGACATTTCTACGTGTGGCTGTATTATGTGGTGTTGCAACGTTCTTCTGTGCTCGGCTGATTAAGTTAAACGCTGCCTACCCCGTCCGATTTCCTCTTAACTATTTCAATAAACAGTATCTCGTTTACTCATTATTGCTATAATAATTGTGCTACAATGACGAAAACTAGTTACTGGAATAATATTACACTTACGACTGCATTCGTTCCATACATAAGCGTCCTATCAAATAAGGAATCGACATAAAACACGTGTTGCATGATAATTCAAATGCTTCAAGACCGATATAGTAGTACTAGTAATAAATAGTAGTACATGTATCAGGAAGTTTCAAACCATTGCCAAATATTTCGACAGCAGCGAGACATTTGACTGATAAATCACAAGGGGATTGATATTTGTATAGATATTACTTGGAAACAGGCTCCTAAATCACTATATTTGATACCTAAACCGACGGACTGAACAATTCCACATGAAAAAGAAAAGTTTGACGGCGGTGTTGGCGGGTGATACATTTTTCTCCAGAAAGCAGGAAATACTTGTGGTTCTTTTCAATATGCTCTGTTATTCGCACATAAATGATGTCTGGTAAGGTCATTGATATAACACAGCTTGTGAAGTACAAGAGTAAATATTACAATGACATTAACCCTCCAAATATGACTGACATTCTCTATAGATGATACAACATGTATACAGTACATGAACATAACTTTAACATTTCAAATTGTGAAAAAAGACAAATGTTCAGTCTTTCCTTCAGCTACCGGAAGTTTGACATGAATGATACAACATGTTTGCATCCACCATCGACCACCATATGTATGAGTAATGTATTAAGTGTCGACTTACAATGTCGTTATTTTGATGGATGCATTTAGAGGAATAAACTGCTAACACAATGAACTTAAACCTCAGTTAATTGGTTGCTTCCAAAGCAGTAAATTTGATAATTGTCTCATTGTCTAACCACGTGTACATGTACATTTGCAAAGGAAAAGTCGGTAAATAATTTGGGTCGAAACATAAGTGGCTTGTATTAAATTGTGTCAGCATTAATCTTCATACAGGTGTCATTGAAAAACCATGTGTTGGGTTGGGAATTATTTCAGAACCTTATTAAGTCATGTTTTACGTTTTTTGGTGAATCAATATTGATGCTCCATGAAAAACACTACTTTTGAATTACAAACTTGAATTTCTTTGATAGTTTAGTAACGAAATATTGCAACATAGAGACCCGTTTTCAGGTGCACAGTCATTGTCGAGCCGGCTCGTGCAATCTATAGTGTATGTGCGTATGTGGTTTTGCATGTTAGACAATATTTATCATACTTTATTATGAACACTTTTCCATGTCAACGTTCCTGTTTGTCATCTTAGATTTAAGGGAAGATTAAGTAACATCAGCATTTGTCACCAGAATTCGAAATAAACTCGTGAAAGATAATCATTTGTTGGATAATATACTGGCCAACAATCTATTGTTCATCAATATTCCGCTGGCTTAGAACAAGAAGGTCGTACGCACGAAATCAATATGTTGAGAAAACGTAAAACTGTGTTTAAATTACTATTTACAAAAACAAGCTTTGTAAACTTCATTTTGGTCAATGTGGCAAGTTTCGATTTTCATGAAAATAGGCTCATAAGAAGCGCATTATGATAAATTCAATTTAATCATATTTTATTGCATGAACAACATTTACACAGGGTTTGCATATATTCAATCAATTAGAACAAACAGAAGCATATAATAGATGTAGACCGTATAAACATTAACAATGTTATCTACATTACAAAACCCTTTGTAAATGTTGTAAAGAAATCATGCAATAAAATATGATAAAAAAATTATTAGTAATGTTGTAACATTTGACCAAATGTACAACGCTTATAAACTATTGATTATTTTAAACGAAATTAATTATGGATCAAACGTTGTCAAACGTTGTCAAAAAATACATACTTATTATTATTACAATATAATTGTAAAACACACGCATTCGCTAAAAAAATATTCATGTTCATTGTCAAATTGACATTGTGTGATGTTCAAATGTGAACCTTCAATATGAAGCCTACATGTATGACTTAAATAATACAACACAGGGAAACACCATTACTAAGACATATCATCCCCTGATGCCATTTTACGTTGGAACACGTTGCATTCACATTGGCAGTTTTTATATTGGTTTATACTTTTTATCCAATTACACCACTTCACAGGCGGAAGCTGTAAAGCATCCCTGTAATCATGACGCAATGAAGACAGGAACACGCAAATAAAGCTAATTATCTGAAATTTTATAAGAGTGCTTGGTATTGTCTTTAGAAATTAATGACTTTTTGTACTATTTTTTACCAGCATAGTATTATTTGAGAGGAATAAATTTCAGGAAAAATAACATGTGTGTGGTTAATATAATATTATCCAGTAAAAGAATGAAAAAGAGTTGGGAATATGAAGCTCTTTCGTCACTGAATACTTGTGTTTGATAAATGCGGGCGTCTTAGAAATTCAGATTGTGCATTGTGCTCATTGTGAATTATATTTCTGCCTCATTTTTGGTCGATCTCATTTATAACGAGACACTTCCCGTGCTCGTCGTAGAGTGACAACACAATTGCAGTATATACACATTGTTGCTGACCATCCCCACGGCCGTTTAAAAACAGCAACGCCGACGAAAAAAACTAGACCAGTCCGTTGCATGGTGTCGTTTTTTGACTACGATTATGCTAAGTATTTATAAAGGTTTGCTTTATTTGTACTCAAAATTTAACCAGATCATTTTATGAATATTTGAGAAATCATGAAAACTATGTAGTGTATTACAGTAAGTGTATATGTAAAATGACCGGCATATATGCCTTTTTGTTGATACAACTATCATATCAAATCGTATGTCTATAAATTACCTTTCAAGCGGCGGATGTTAGTGTTTGCTAGGGGAGATGGCAGGCGGATCTAGTTTTCCGTATTCAGAAACACCCAAAACCATTAAATAGAAATTTTGATAACCCATAGCTTTGGATTCCTCAAAAAGTAGGGTTAATACTGTAGTTACTAGTATATCAGTTGTTTGCGCATTCTCTGCAATGACGGTACTTAAATACAAATTACGTTGGCACCCTAGATTTGACACTCAATATAAACCTAGTATATTATAGTCCTTACTAAGCCAAAATCAGAATATCATTCTGAATCATCATTTGCGAAAACATTATTATTATCTAGTATAATTATATCCCTAACAGGGGATCACAATATCGTTTATTAGTATTAGTATTATTATTATTATTATTATCATTAGAGTTGTGCATATTCTGCACAGGGTGGTAATGATAGCACTGCATTTCTAAACATCAACATTCAATAGCCAATACCATTACCAATGTCATCAATAATAATACCTTCTGCTTAATAATATCAACTTACATAAAATGTGTGAAACACATTTATATCAGCTGTTCACGTGATGCGCAATACTTACCTTCATACAATGAGAACGTTTATATATAGTATACGCGTGTCTATGACAAGTTGATTTATTCAATCACTGATTCTGATTCAAGGTTATCCGTATTTAGACCGGAAGTACATTTAAGAATATATTTGACATACTTTTTCTGTCATGAACGTCTATCACATAAGTGCTAAAATATCACATATACTCTATAATAGGACACTTAATGTCACTTGACACTTAAATACTTAACCGCTTTATCATCATACTGTATCTTTGCATCGAAGCCGTAATGGCGTCATTGCAAACCAGTACAAGGTCAAATACAAACTAAAAGTGTGAAAAAGTGATGTCGTCTACTCATAACAACGACTTAGTGTAATAGATGTTTTATCATTGTTTAGTTTTCTATTAAACACGTTCAATGTCAAATATATCAACATAAAAGCAATATTTACCGTCGCTTAATGCTTACCTTGCTAGATAAATTGTCATTTTTCCTAGAAAAAAAAACTCTTTGAATATTCCGATTTTTTGATAAGCTCACTGAATATCAGTGGATTTGCAAGAAATAAATTGACATTAGGATGTGCAAAAGAATACATTTGACCATACATTTAACCGTCACCAATTGGATATCGTATGATCAATAGTTCACTAAAACAATGAAACATGTATGTTTGGAATAGCTTTTATGGCCTATATTCTATGTTTTTTTGTTTTCGAAAATTATACTGAGTGGTTAAGAAATATCACATGCGTTGCGTGACAAAATGATTCGTTTTGGTGTGCTGCTCGATATTTGTGAGACTTATAGTAACGTGCTATCTCGCGAACATTGCCCATAAACCCACCGAATTTTGAGAGCGATTAATTGTTGTTACACAAGTTGTGACGCATGAGCGTCGTTACGGTTTTTACATTCAATTCAAAGTTTATTGCGCAAAACAGGCCACCGGCCTATACACAAGAAATAAATAACATATACATATGACAATTAACAATGAGTGAAAATGTGGAAATAGTACATGCAAACATTGATGACAATGCATTGTTATAATCATGCTAAATATAAATTGAAAGGTATTCCTTTCTTTCATGCGAAGCAAAATATATATACATGGATACATTACGCACGATGTAAACATTTCGTGCTGACATGAGACTATAATACATACATTAGAACTGTTGAAGCATAAGATAGCTCAATATGATTATAGGGAATCCAGAAATAAAAAAACTCAATGTTTCTAAACAGAAATTCAATTTATATCGAAAAAGTAAATAGATTAAACCTGTTCTGACATACGATACTCTTCGTACATTTCGCCTACTCTGTAAACCGTAGACTGTCATTATTATACAAGGGTAATTTGACAACAATCTAAAGATATGTGTATTGTTACCTAGGAATATAAAAAACTTCTTAAAGTGTTTAATGACTAGAATTATGTAAGCCTTCCCAAGCAAAATGTCTTCGTAAAACCGTATATAAGGTTTAAATGTGCATTATACTCCTCGATACTGATGCAGTGTTCAAAATGCTGCTTTATGCCATTTGTAAACAACAGCAATCCATTGTATTTAATGTCAGTGCGTAACAACTCGTAGACCGAATGGTGCTCTATTGCCGAATCATACCTAATTGTTACGTGTATTGGACATCATGCTAGCTACTGTGAAGTATCATTTTGTGCGGTACCAATAACAAAGGTATATGTAATATAATATTTAAATGATGCAATAAGTTGTTTATATATTTTGTTTACAATTAAAGTGAGTCTAGTTGTATTCATCCTAAATGCACCACATTGGTTCATGCACTTCATTGTATGTGTTTTTGCACAATCTTTTAGGTAATTGATGGCATGCTCCAGTGTATCATGGGGAAAATAATCACAAAGTATCTAATATTATGTGTTATGTTTGATTTATAAAACGCTTGTACATGTGTTGTATATGATTCTCTATATTGGGTTCATACAGAGGAACACCTAACGATAAAATGTCTGTTTCCGACGATTTACAGTGTACATTAAACTTTTAATAAAACGTCAGATCAGATATCAAATATCTGCGTGTTAAGTTATTAGTTAAAAAAACATTCACGATTTACTTTCCTTTGTTTTATTATTTTAATAGCTTTTCAAATGATATGAAATACAAAACGACGATAATAATACTGAAAAAATAATCACTATTATTTGTTTATAAATAAATAACTATTATATATATAGGAGAAAATGCTATGTAATGAAAACAAATGACATTGGAACATACAATAAAAGCACACCATGACTAAATATATTCCTTGGATTTATTAGATAGCGGGGATCTTTTATTATATGTGTGGTGCGTGCTAAAACTCATAACCCGAGAAAACGAGAGGAGATAGTTCAAGTCTAAACGCATTTCCCTGAAACTAACGAATATAAACGAGAGTACGTCTCGTTTTATTTCTCAGTGACATCGTATTATGTTTAATGATTTATAAACCGTACCAAATTTCGCAGATGTGTTATTTTTCAAAATAAATGATTTAAGTTTCTGAGACGATGCTTATGAATCAACAGTAAACGATGGATCTATTTACATTTGGTATACGTAAGGATAGATATATTTTATTTGTTTACTACAATTCTGAGTTCTTATCTGACTTCACTTCTGAATGAATATCCAACAGTTAGCTGCCAACTTTTCATACCTGAATTTCACTGCTTAATAACAATACCGAAGAGCACTGTCACACCTCAATACATGTAACAATAGCATGAAGTGGATTTAACATAAGCGTTCCTTGCCATATATTCAACGAAGTATACACTTTTCTATTTACAACATATAGTATGTTAAGAATTGTGAATTTTACCGTCAATTCAAGAGCCCTGTCTAGTCGAATCTCCTGTGAAACCAACGTTTAGACGAAACAACTATTTACCAGTACCTGGCATGAATTCCACAGACTATTTACACATACTCGATTGGATAGAAGCCATAAAATATGTACAATTGAACATGAGAGAGTTAGACAATCCGGTTATTATTTGAACAACTGAATTAGGAACCATTTATACCATGTTAAATTAGATTGCTTGGTTAGTTTTGTAATTAACACAAAATCGATAACGAACTCTAATTTGATAGATGCTTTTTTTACGAGAAGCTATCAGTTGACTACAGCATGTCAATGCTGCGATCTTATTATAACCATGGTGTCTACTTATCTTATCCCACATTGCAAACAACAAACTACAAACTTGCCAGATGTGATACTTTAACAAGACAAAATAGGGAAATAATTGCAGTAAGAAATTCGATGTTTTCATTTGTAAGGGGTTGTTATTACTTCAACACAACATTCCAGTGCAAAGTGATAACAATGGAATGCTATTAGTTCTTGTTCCGTCTTATACAAAAATGATGGACTTAGCAATATATGGCTCGTATTACTAGTATTTCAACAAGTTACATGGCGTCATTATTCTACAAGCGTATGTAGTATGTCTAGTATTTCAGAAATTCGCCACAAAATGACTGGACTTTTGTTATTTTGCGATTGAATATTGTACGTTTCACGAATTCGGCAAATTACTATAACTAGTTCATGCTTCCAGTACGACTGTCAGTGCAGCGTTTCACCGTTCCGTTGGCACATTTTATGTAATCCGCTATGATCAACCGTAAAAACAATATAACGTTCTGACGACACTCAGGTAGTAATATCCTCAAAGCAATATAAAAAAAGAAGAACAACTTATGTCTGAACCTAAATGCTTGTACTTTTAAAAACACTATTTCATTACGTATTTTAGACCTAAATGTATATAAGTTCCGTATTAAGGTCAAATACATGCCAATGGGAAATCCTTGAGGATTTTACCTCGGACAAAATTATTTTCCCATCATAAATAGAATAACGAATTGACGTGGTCAATGTATGGAAACAAAATTTTATGGAATTGGTATTTTCTAGTTCATGGTGTATAGTACATTGTACCTGTTATTCAATGATTTGGCAATCAGGTCCCAATACATTTCTTGCTCAGTAAAATTCTATTCAATACGAGTATATCAATCTAGTAGTCTATGTAATGCAGACATATTACTACATGTATTGTAGTATAGTTGGAAAGTGTAATACATTTCAAAAATCACTTCAAAAACTGTCTAAGTAATCATAAAACGATGGAAAATGTAATTTTACTTAGCAAAGGCTTGTAACCCGTTTTGTGATAATTTCAAAATGTAATAGATTTTTAAAATAACTTTAAAATGTATTATACAACAGGTTGGGAAGTGAAATTTCACTTTGTAATAGGCTTATAACGTTTTGTAATCAATGTTCAAAAATACTTCAAAATCACTTCAAAATAGTTGTAATTATTACAAAACGGGTTTTGATCTATTACAGAAGAAATTAGAAATTTTTCAACCCGTTTTGTAATAAAGTTGCAAGTTGTAATATATTTAAAAGTTTCTATTTTTTTACAAAACGGGATGGGAAGTGTTATTTCACTTTGAAATAGGCGTGCAACCCGTTTTGTAATAAAATAAAAATCAACTTCAAATTTGTGATTAATATTACAAATCAGGTTGAGATCTTATTATATTATGCAAAATGATGAAGCAATATTATCATATCGATTATGCTCCACATAAAATTCTAAGGCGCACGTATTCATCAAACACAACAGTCGTTGGTGTAATTGGTGAATATTTCTTCTCTTCTTTATTCCAGTATTGGAAAATAATTTTATACTACAAATGTAACAATACCATGTTATTTGACTTTAAATCTATTCTTCTCAAATCATACGATGCTGGTGAAAACCATTTCTAAAAACAAAACCAACCACTCTTAAAAATTTCGAGTAATTGGCTTTATTTGCGTCATTCTGTCCTCGTTGCGTCATGATTGCAAAACCCATTTACAACTTCCGTCTAAAAATGGATTATTTGGAAAAAATAATAAAACACCATCAACACTACCACCATGAAAGCGACGTGTACAAACGCAAAATGGCTTCAGGGGTTCCCGGGATATTATGTCTAAGTTTATTACACCATTTCGATAATTGCAGAAAATAGAAACGACCCCTTTGAACAATTCCCGACTTTACTAATTATACTATGAATTATGAACAGAAACACTAATGGTACGCAAATGGACAGTTTTCCTAAAAAGTTCTTTGAAATTAACTATTCCATAAAAATGAATTTTTAATTAAGATGCAGAAATTTAGGAACTCAGTATAGGACGAAATGCATTTTAATGAAAACAAATGACATTTTAAGCCGCAGTGAAAGATCACCATGACTAAATGAATACCATTTGTATTTATTTAATCGCGCAGATGTTTTATAATATGGTTGATGCGTGCCAAAACTCGTGACCTGAGCAAAGAAACTGTACAAATTTGCCTAAAACTAACAAATATAAATGAGAGTACGCCTCGGGTTTATTTTTCAGTGACTTCGTATTATGTTTGATGATTGATAAACAGCACTAAACTTCGCAGATGCGTGATTTGAAAAATAGATGATTTACGTTTCTGGGACGATGTTTATGAAACAACAGTAAACGATGTATCTATTTACAGTTGGTATACGTAAGGGTAGATTTATTTGTATTTGTTTACTACAATTCTGAGTTCGCATCTGATTTCCCCTATGAATGAATACCAAACAGTTAGCAGCCAACTTTACAGACCTGAATTTCCCTGTGTAAAGCCAACACCAAAGAGCACTGTCACACCTCAATACATGTAACAATAGCATGAAGTGGAATTAACGTAAGCGTTTCCTGCCATATATTCAACGAAGTACAAAATGTTCTGTTAACAACATATGGTCAGTTAAGAATTGTGAATTTTCCTGTCAATTAAAGAGCCTGTCTAGTCATATCTTCTGTGAAACCAACTTATTGACGAAATAAACTACTTTTCAGTACGTGGTATGAATATAATAGACTATTGACAAATACTCGATTGGATAGAAGCCATAAAATATGTACGATTGAACATGAGAGGGTTAGACAATCCGGTTAGAATTTGAACACTTGAATTAAGAACCAATTATACTGTGTAAAATTAGGTTGCTTGGTTCGTTTTGTTGAATACATGTTAAATAAACACAAAATCGATTACTTATTTATTAGATGTCTTTTTATGAGAAGCTTTTAGTTGATTACAGCATGTCAATGCTGCTCTGTACGGACGGTACTTAAATACAAATAACGTTGACACCCTAGAATTGTACACTCAATATAAACCGAGTATATCATAGTCCTCACTAAGCCAAAATCAGAGTATCATTCTGAATCACCATTTGTAAAAACATTATTCTTCTTCTTCTTATTATTATTTTCCTTAGAGTTTTGACTATTCTGCACAGGGTGGTAATGATAGTAGTGCATTTCAAAACATCAACATTCAATAGCCAATACCAAAGTCATCAATAATAATACCTTCTACTTAATAATATCAACTTACATAAAATGTGTGAAACACATTTATATCAGCTATTCCTGTGATGCGCAATACTATAACCTTCATTAAGATTATACGCGTGTCTATGACAAATTTTTATTCAATCATTGATTCCGATTCAAGGTTGTCCGTTTTTAGCTAGGAAGTACATTTAAGAATGTGTTTGACATATTTTTCTTTCATGAACATCTATCACGTTGATATTCTCGATAGTAAGTGCTGAATTATCACGTATAATCTATAATAGGACACTTAATATTACTTGACACTTCATTACTAAACCGCTTTATCATTATACTGCATCTTTGCATCGAAGCTGTAATGGCGTCATTGCAAACGAGTACGAGGTCAAATACAAACTGAAAATGTGAAAAAGTGTGATACTTGATGTCGTCTACTCATAACAACGACTTAGTGTGATAGATGTTTTATCATGGTTTAGTTTTCTATTAAATACGTTCAAGGTCAAATATATCAACATATTAGCAATATTTACCGTCGCTTAATGCTTACCTTGCTAGTAAAATTGTCATTTTTTCTAGACGAAAAAACGCTTTCAATATTGAAATTTTTGATAAGCTCACTTAATATCAGTGAATTTGCAAAAAGGTATGAGAATATCCGATAGGGAAGGTAGCAAGACATAAATTGATATAAAGATGCGCACTAGAATACATTTAACCATACATTTAACCGTCACCATACAATTGAATATTTTAAGATCAATAGTTAACTAAAACAATGAAACATGTATGTTTGGAATAGCTTTATAGGCCGATATTCCATGTGTATTTGTTTTCGAAAATTATACTGAGTGGTTAAGAAATATCACATGCGTTGTGTGACGAAATGATTTATTTTGGTGTGCTGCTCGATATTTGTGAGACTTACAGTAACGTGCTATCTCGCAAACATTGCCAATAACACCACCGAATTTTGAGAACGATTAACTGTTGTTACGCAAGTTGTGACGCACGAGCGTCGGTACGTTTTTTAAATAAGAACTGTTGAATCATAAGATAGCTCAATATGATTATAAGGAATCCAGAAATAAAAACCCCAATGTTTCGAAACGGAAATTTAATTTATATCGAAAAAGTAAATATATTAAACCTATTCTGAACATACGATACTCTTCGTACATTTCGCCTACTCTGTAAACCGTAGGCTGCCATTATTATACAAGGGGTGATTTGACAACAATCTAAAGATATTTGTATTGTTACTTCGGAAAATAAGAACTTCTTAAAGTGTTCTATGACTATAATTATGTAAGCCTCCTAAAGCAAAAGGTCTTTGTAAAACCGTATATAAGGTTTAAAAGTGCATTATACTCATCGATACTGATGCAGTGTTTAAAATGCTGCTTTATGCCATTTGTAAACAATAGTCTAACAGCAATTCATTGTATTTAATGACAGTGCGTAACAACTCGTAGACCAAACGATGCTGTATTGCCGATAAAAACCGTATTTTTATGTATATTGGACATCATGCTAGGTACTGTGAAGTATCATTTTGTATGGAACTACGAACAAACGCATATGTAATATAATATTCAAATGATGTAATATGTTGATTGTATATTTTGTTAACAATTAAAGTAAGTTTAGTTGTATTTAACCAAAATGCACCACTTTGGTCCAGGCATGACATTACGTGTGTTTGTGCACAATCTGTTAGATAATTGATGACATGCGCGAGTGTATCATGGGGAATTTGGCACATATTATCTTATAGTATGTGTTATGTTTGATTTAGAAAAGGTTGTTCATGTGTTGTATATGCTTCTCTATATTGAGGTCTTACAGAGGAACACCCAACGATAAAATGTCCGTTTCAGACGATTTTTCGTGTGCATTAAACTTTTAATAAAACTTTGGATCGGATATCAAATACCTGCGTGTTAAGTTATTAGTTAAAACAACATTCACGATTCACTTTCCTTTGTTTTATTATTTTAATAGCTTTTCAATTGATATGAAATACAAAACGATGGTATTATACTGAGAAATAATCACTATTATTTGTTTTTGAATGAATAACTATAATCTATATAGGAGAAAATGCTCTGTAATGAATACAAATGACATTGGAACATACAATTAAAGCACACCATGACTATATATATGCCTTGGATTTATAAGATAGTGGGGATGTTTATGATATGTGTGGTGCGTGCTAAAACTCATAACCCGAGAAAACGAGTGGAGATAGTTCAAGTCTAAACGCATTTCCCTGAAACTAACGAATATAAATGAGAGTACGTCTCGGGTTTATTTCTCTGTGACTTCGTATTATGTTTAATGATTTATAAACCGTACTAAATTTCGCTGATGTGTTAGTTTTCAAAATAGATGATTTAAGTTTCCGAGACGATGCTTATGAAACAACAGTAAACGATTGATCTATTAGCAGTTGGTTTACGAAAGGGTAGATATATTTTATTTGTTTACTACAATTCTGAGTTATCATGTGACTTCCCTTCTGAATGAATATCCACCAGTTAGCAGCCCACTTAACATACCTGAATTTCTCTAGTTAATAACAACACCAAAGAGCACTGTCACACCTCAATACATGTAACAATTGCAGGTAGTGGATTTAACATAAGCGTTCCTTGCCATATATTCAAAGAAGTGCAAAATGTTCTATTACCAACATATGGTATGTTTAGAATTGTGAATTTTACTGTCAATTCAAGAGCCCTGTTTAGTTATGTCCCCTGTAAAACCAACTTATATACGAAATACTTAGTAAACTATTTGTCAGTACGTGGCATGCAAACCACAGACTACTTACACATACTCGATTGGATTGAAGTCATGCAATATGTACAATTGAACATGAGACGATTAGACAATCCGGTTATAATTTGAACAACTGAATTAAGGACCAATTACACCATGTTAAATTAGATTGCTTGGTTCGTTTTGTAATTAACACAAAATCGATAACGAATTCTTATTTGATAGATGCCTTTTTATGAGAAGCTTTCAGTTGACTACAGCATGTCAATGCTGCGATCTAATTATAAACATTGTATCTACTTATCCACATTGAAAATAGCAAACTACAAACTTGCCATTTGTACTATTGTGAATAGGGAAATAATTTCAGTAAGAAATTCGATGTTCTCACTTGTTTGCGGTTGTTATTACTTCGGCACAACATTCCAGTGCAATGTGATGGCAATGGAATGCTATTAGTTCTTGTTCCGTCTTTAACAAAAAGGATGGACTAAACAATATACGGCTCGTACTACTAGTATTTCAACATGGCATCATTATTCTATAAACTTATGTAGTGTATCTAATATTTCGGAACTTCGCCGCAAAATGAATGGACTCCTGTTATAGTGCTAATGTACATCGTACATTTCACGAATTCTGTACATAACTATTGCCAGTCAAAGATTCCATTACTACTTTCATTCAATGCTGCGTTTCACGTTCTGTCAGAAAATGGTATGCAGTCTGCTATGCTAGAACGTGAAACAAAATAACCCTCAGACGACACTCAAATAATATTATCCTCAAAACAATTTTTAAATAGCCAACTAATATCTGAACCTAAACGTTTCTTACTTTGAAAAGTACTTTTCCATTACGTAGTTTACACGTAAATGTGAATACGTTCTGTATTAAGGTCAAATACGTGCCAATGAGAAATCCTCGAGGATTTTACCTAAGATTACATGTAGCATGAATAAAATAATGAATTGACGTGATCAATACATGGAAAAATATATATGGAATTGATATTTCCTAGTCCATGGTGTATAGTACATTGTACCTGTTATTCAGTATTGGTACTCAGATCCCAAAACATTTCTTGCTCAGTTAAATTCTACCCATACGATTATATCAAACTTGTAGCCTATATAATGCAGACCTATTATTACCCGCATTGTAATATAGATGGAATTTGTAATACATTTCCAAAATCACTGCAAAAACTGTCTAAATAATACTAAAACGATGGAATATGTAATTTGACTTTGAAAACCGCTTATTATGTGTTTTGTGATAGTTTTCAAAAAGTAATAGGTTTTTAAAATAACTTTAGAATGTATTATAAAACAGGTCTGGAAATTTTATTTCACTATGTAATAGGCTTGTAACGTTTTGTAATCAATGTTCAAAAATACTTCAAAATCACTTCAAAATAGTTGTAATTATTACAAAACGGGTTTTGATCTATTACACTTTGCAAAAAGAAATTTTGCAACCCGTTTTGTAATAAAGTTGCAAGTTGTTATATATTTAAAAGTGTCTAATTTATTTTCAAAACGGGAAAGGAAGTGTTATTTCACTTTGAAATAGGCGCGCAACCCGTTTTGTAAAACAAAATCAACTTCAAATTTGTGATTAATATTACAAATCAGGTTGAGATCTTATTATATTATGCAAAATGATGAAGCAATATTATCATATCGATTATGCTCCACATAAAATTCTAAGGCGAACGTATTCATCAAACACAACAGTCGGTGGTGAAATTGGTGAATAGTTCTTCTCTTCTTTTTTCCAGTATTGGAAAGTATTTTTATACTACAAATGTAACACTACCATGTAATGTTACTTGAAATATGTTCTTCTCAAATTATACGATACTGGTGAAAACCATATCTAAAAACAAAACCAACCACTCTTAAAAAATTCGAATAATTGCCTTTATTTGCGTCATTCTGTCCTTGTTGCGTCATTATTGCGAAACCCATTTACAGCTTCTGTCTAAGAAACGGATTAATTGGATAAAAAGAATAAAACACCATCAAAACAACCACCATGAAAGCGACGTGTACAAACGCAAAATGGCTTCAGGGGTCCTGGGATTTTATGTCTAAGTTTATTACGCCATTTCGATAATTGAACAAAATAGAAACGACCCCTTTGAACAATTCCCGACTTTACTAATTATACTGTGAATTATGAACAGAAATCTGGGTACTCTGAGAACAAGTCCAGATACATTGTATGTATTATCATAATCAGAATAACCACATACGTTGTATTCACTTTCACAATTCTGAAACATTTAACTTGAAGCTGCGTTTTATTCGGTCACTAGCGGTCAACGTCTTTTGTTATTTCCTGATGACCATCCTCACGACCGTTTAAAAACAGCAATGCCGTCGGAAAAAAATTGCACATGTACATCATGGAAGTCCAGCCAGTCGCATGGTGCCGTTTTAAGACTTTACGATTATGCTAAATATTTATAAAGGTTTGATTTATTTGTACTCAAAATTTAACCAAATCAGTTGATGAATAGTTGAGAAATCATGAAAACTATAGGTGTTGCGTAAGGAGTGTAGGTTAGAGTATATGTAGAATGACCGGCATATATGCCTTTTTGTTGATACAAATATCATATCATATTATGAATCTATCAATTACCTTTCAAACGGCGGATGTTAGTGTTTCAAACGCATTTATATCAGTTGTACATTTGTTGCGTCCTACTATAACCTTCATACAATGAGAACGGATATTTATATTATATGCGTGTCTGTGACAAATTTGTTTATTCAATCACTGATTCCGCTTCAAGGTTGTCCGTATTTAGACAGGAAGAACATTTAAGAATATATTTAACATATTTTTTCTGTCATGTCACTTGACACTTCAATACTCTACCACTTTGGCATCACATATATATCTTTGCATCGAAGCTGAAATGGCGTCATTGCAAACGAATACAAGGTCAAATACAAACTGAAAATGTGAAAAAGTGTGATACTTGATGCCGTCTACTAATAACAACGACTTAGTGTGATAGATGTTTTATCAAGGCTTAGTTTTCTATTAAACACGTTCATGGTCAAATATATCAACATATTAGCAATATTTACCGTCGCTTAATGCTTACTTTTGCTTTAAATATTGCGTTTTTGATAAGCTCACTAAATATCAGTGGATTTGCAAGACATAAATTGACATTAGGATGTGCATTAGAATACATTTAACCGTCATCATCCAATTGAATATCGAAGTATCAATAGTTAACTAAAACAATGAAACATGTATGTGCGGAATAGCTTTTAAGTCCGATATTCGATGTTTATTTGTTTTCGAAAATTATACTGAGTTGTTAAGAAATATCACATGCGTTGTGTGACGAAATGATTCGTTTTGGTGTGCTGCTCGATATTTGTGAGACTTATAGTAATGTGCTATCTCGCGAAGATTGCCCATAACACAAACGAATTTTGAGAGGGATTAATTGTTGTTTCACAAGTTGTGATGCACGTGTGTCGTTACGATTTTTACATTAGAACTGTTGAAGCATAAAATAACTCAATATGATTATAAGGAATCCAGAAATAAAAAACCTAATGTTTCGAAACAGAAATTTAATTTATATCGAAAAAGTAAATATATTAAACCTATTCTGAACATTCGATACTCTTCGTACATTTCGTCTACTCTGTAAACCGTAGACTGCCATTATTATACAAGGGGTGATTTGAAAACAATCTAAAGATATTTGTATTGTTATTTCGGAATATAAAAAACTTCTTAAAGTGTTCTATGACTAGAAATTCGTAAAGCTATTTGTGTTGTTTACTTAGGAATATAAAAAACTTCTTAATATGTTCAATGACTAGAATTTTGTAAGCCTTCTTAAGCCAAAAAGGTCTTTGTAAAACCATATAAAAGGTTTAAAAGTGCATTATACTCCTCGATACTGATGCAGTGTTTAAAATGCTGCCTTATGCCAATTGTAAACAGCAGTCAAACAGCAATCCACTGTATTTAATGTCAGTGTATTTAAACTCATAGACCGAATGATGCTGCATTTGCCGAATCATACCGCATTTTATGTGCATTGGACATCATGCTAGGTACTGTGAATACCATTTTGTATGGAACTACGAACACACGCATATGTAATATAATATTCAAATGATGCAATATGTTGATTGTATATTTTGTTAACAATTAAAGTAAGTTTAGTTGTATTTAACCAAAATGCACCACTTTGGTCCATGCATGACATTACGTGTGTTTGTGCACAATCTGTTAGATAATTGATGACATGCGCGAGTGTATCATGGGGAAAATAAGCACATACTATCTTATAGTATGTGTTATGTTTGATTTAGAAAACGCTTGTTCATGTGTTGTATATGCTTCTCTATATTGAGGTCTTACAGAGGAACACCGAACGAAAAAATGTATGTTTCAGACGATTTTTCGTGTGCATTAAACTTTTAATAAAACTTTGGATCGGATATCAAATACCTGCGTGTTAAGTTATTAGTTAAAACAACATTCACGATTCACTTTCCTTTGTTTTATTATTTTAATAGCTTTTCAATTGATATGAAATACAAAACGATGGTATTATACTGAGAAATAATCACTATTATTTGTTTTTGAATGAATAACTATAATCTATATAGGAGAAAATGCTCTGTAATGAAAACAAATGACATTGGAACATACAATTAAAGCACAGCATGACTATATATATGCCTTGGATTTATAAGATAGTGGGGATGTTTATGATATGTGTGGTGCGTGCTAAAACTCGTAACCCGAGAAAACGAGTGGAGATAGTTCAAGTCTAAACGCATTTCCCTGAAACTAACGAATATAAATTAGAGTACGTCTCGGGTTTATTTCTCTGTGACTTCGTATTATGTTTAATGATTTATAAACCGTACTAAATTTCGCTGATGTGTTAGTTTTCAAAAAAGATGATTTAAGTTTCCGAGACGATGCTTATGAAACAACAGTAAACGATTGATCTATTAGCAGTTGGTTTACGAAAGGGTAGATATATTTTATTTGTTTACTACAATTCTGAGTTATCATCTGACTTCCCTTCTGAATGAATATCCACCAGTTAGCAGCCAACTTAACTTACCTGAATTTCTTTAGTTAATAACAACACCAAAGAGCACTGTCACACCTCAATACATGTAACAATTGCAGGTAGTGGATTTAACATAAGCGTTCCTTGCCATATATTCAAAGAAGTGCAAAATGTTCTATTACCAACATATGGTATGCTTAGAATTGTGAATTTTACTATCAATTGAAGAGCCCTGTCTAGTCATGTCCCCTGTAAAACCAACTTATAGACGAAATAAACTATTTGTCAGTACGTGGTATGAATACCATAGACTACTTACACATACTGGATTAATTTGAAGTCATACAATATGTACAATTGAACATGAGACGATTAGACAATCCGGTTATAATTTGAACAACTGAATTAAGGACCAATTACACCATGTTAAATTAGATTGCTTGGTTCGTTTTGTAATTAACACAAAATCGATAACGAACTCTTATTTGATAGATACCTTTTTATGAGAAGCTTTCCGATGACTACATCATATCAATGCTGCGATCTAAATATAAACATACTGTCTACTTATCTTATTCCACATTGAAAACAACAAACTACAAACTTGAACAAGTCGACATAGGGAAATAAGTGTAGTAAGAAATTCGATGTTCTCATTCGTTATTACTTCCACACAACATTCCAGTGCAAAGTGATTCCAATGGAATGCTATTAGGTCTTGTTCCGTCTTACACAAACATGGTGGACTTAGCAATCTACGGCTCCTATACTAGTATTACAACGTGGCGTCATAATTCAACAACCGTATGAAGTATGTCTAGTATTTTGGAAATTCGCCGCAAAATGACTGGACTCCTGTTATTGTGTGATTGTATATCGTACGTTTCACGAAGTATGTAAATTACTATTACCAGTTCAAGATTCCATTACTACTGTCATTCCGATGCTGCGTTTCAAAGTTCCGTCAGAAAATTGTATGTAATCTGCTATGATAGAACGTAAAACAATATAATGCTCCGACGACATTCAAATAATAATATCCATTAAAACAAATTAAAAATAGCCAACTTATATCTGGACCAAAATGGTTTTTACTTTTAAAAGTACTATTCCATGACGTAGTATACTTAAATGTATATACGTTCTGTATTACGGTCACATACGTGCCAATGAGAAATCCTCGAGGATTTTAACTCAGATGATCATGAATATAATAATGAATTGACGTGGTCAATACATGGAAACAAATATATGGAATTGGTATTTTCTAGTCCATGGTGTATAGTCATTGTACCTGTTATTGAGCTTTGTTACTCAGGTCCCAATACATTTCTTGTTCAGTAAAATTCTACCCAATTCGATTATATAACTAGTAGCCTATATAATGTAGACCTGTTATTACATGTAGTGTAATATAGTTGGAAATTGTAAATACATTTCCAAAATTACTTCAAAAACTGTCTCAGTAAGCATAAAACGATGGAAATTGTCGTACTACATTACAATAGGCTTATAATCTGTTTTGTGATAATTTTTCAAAATGTAATAGATTTTTAAAATGGCTTTAGAATGTATTATAAAACAGGTCTGGAAATTTAATTTCACTGTGTAATAGGCTTGTAACGTTTTGTAATCAATGTTCAAAAATACTTCTAAATCACTTCAAAATAGTTGTAATTATTACAAAACGGGTTTTGATCTATTACACTTTGCAAAAAGAAATTTGCAACCTGTGTTGTAATAAAGTTGCAAGTTGTAATATATTTTATAAGTGTCTTATTTGTTTTCAAAACGGGAAAGGAAGTGTTATTTCACTTTGAAATAGGCGCGCCACCCGTTTTGTAAAACAAAATCAACTTCAAATTTGGGAGTAATATTACTAATCAAGTTGAGATCGTATTGCATTTTGCAAAAAGATAAAGCAGTATTATCATATCAACTATGCATCACCTAAAATTCTAATGCGCGCAAATTCAACAAACACATCAGTCGGTGATGAAATTGGTGAATATTCCATCTCTTCTTTATCCCAGTACTGGAAAATAATTTTATACTACAAATGTAACAATACTATGTTATTTGACTTTAAATCTGTTCTTCTCAAATTATACGATGCCTGTGAAAACCATTTCTAAAAACAAAACCAACCACTCTTAAAAAATTCGAATAATTGGCTTTATTTGCGTCATTCTGTCCTCGTTGCGTCATGATTGCAAAACCCATTTACAACTTTTGTCTAAGAAATGGATTAATTGGATAAAATAATAAAACACCATCAAAATAACCACCATGAAAGCGACCTGTACAAACGCAAAATGGCTTCAGGGGTTCCCGGGATATTATGTTTAAGTTTATTACGCCATTTCGATAATTGCACTAAATAGAAACGACCCCTTTGAACAATTCCCGACTTTACTAATTATGCTGTGAATTATGAACAGAAATTCTGGGTACACTGAAAACAAGTCCAGATACATTGTGTGTATTATCATAATCAGAATAACCACGTGCAATACGCTGAAATTGTTGTATTATACATTTTTCGCCATAACTTTGGTATTGAAGTATAGTTGATTCAAAGATCTCTGTCACAACCGCGTAAACAAACATTCAACCAAGTCGATTATTACAGGTTTCTCAGGATTAAATTCTACCATCATAAACACACTTATATGATTACAACTCTAATGGTCCTATAGCATAGCGGTTATACTTACTGCATTTAGCTATTAAGAGATGGAACATTTTGGCGGTTATGACAGACATCTTTGAATCGACAATATGTACCCGTATAAAATTTTGCATACCAATACTTGAATACAAGATGTAGCTTTGTGTTAATTTATTTTGGACAACATTAATCAGCGCATGGAAAGCACGTTTTCATAAACATTTTGACATAACTGATCCCTACCTTATACGGAAAACTCGTTACATGCCGTGATGTACTCCAGACGAACTCGGTTGAAGAGTAACAATTTTTGAACAAAATAAGAAAAAGGCTTTCTCAAAATTGTTGATTTTGAAGAATCACGCTTGTATGTCAATATTCACGAACCGAAGTTTAAAAAACGTAGATAACCACTAAAACTGCAAAAACAAACAAAAACATAAAATAATATTTTTGTGAAATTAACAAAAACAAGGGCCGCAACTCTACCCGATCTCATTACATTCCAACAGGTCTGTAGCGTTTTTTGTGCGCCTAACTCAGCACGTAAGGTGTTTTTCGCGTAGGAAATTCGTCATTTTCATCAAAACTGTTCATGAACACGTGTTTTTTATTGTACATTTATTACACGTGTACATGTGCTATATTACGCAACAGGTATAACAAGATGAATGCAACCGGAAGTAGGACACAAATCAACACATACTTGGCTTCAATACATCTTTATACGTCTGTATGTGAATATTCAAGCTCTTAAATGCATTATTAAAATGATATTTAGAAAAAATGAACATTGTCACCTAAGAATTGTGTTTCAGTGATTTTTCGAAATCCAGTGAGTGTTCTTCTCGAGTCAATTTCGGGATGTACAGTGTTTTTCATCATAAGAAGTCATCAATAATGCCGAATACGTTCGTGTGCATGTGAATTTGGGTGTACATGCAACGCATGTGCAAAAATGCTTTATTACGCAACACGCCTAATACACGGAACTTTGCCACAATACCGACAAAATAAACTAATGATCAGCTGCATTTACTACACAAGTATCGGTATGCGAATTTCATATGAATATATCAAATTTTGACACTACAGGACTGAAATATATAAGTGGCGGGTTAGAACTTTTGGGTAGTGTATGTTGATTGTATAATCTGTTAGATAATTGAAGACATGCGCGAATGTATCATGGGGAAAATAAGCACATATTATCTTGTAGTATGTGTTATGTTTGATTTAGAAAACGCTTGTTCGTGTGTTGTATATGCTTCTCTATATTGAGGTCTTACAGAGGAACACCCAACGATAAAATGTCTGTTTCAGACGATTTATCGTGTGCAATAAACTTTTAATAAAACTTCGGATCGGATATCAAATAGCTGCGTGTTAAGTTATTAGTTAAAACAACATTCACGATTCACTTTCCTTTGTTTTATATTTTTAATAGCTTTTCAATTGATATGAAATACAACACGATGGTATTATACTGAGAAATAATCACTATTATTTGCTTTTGAATAAATAACTATAATCTATATAGGAGAAAATGCTCTGTAATGAAAACAAATGACATTGGAACATACAATAAAAGCACACCATGACTTAATATATGCCTTGGATTTATAAGATAGTGGGGATGTTTATGATATGTGTAGTGCGTGTTAAAACTCGTAACCCGAGAAAACGAGTCTTGCTGAGTAAGATTCTACCTAATACGATTATATAACTAGTAGCCTATATAATGCAGACCTATTATTACATGTATTGTAATATAATTGGAAATTGTAAATACATTTCCAAAATTACTTCAAAAACTGTCTAAGTAAGCATAAAACGATGGAAATTGTCATATTACTTTGCAATAGGCTTGTAACCCGTTTTGTGACAATTTTTCAAAATGTAATAGATTTTTGAAATGACTTTAAAATGTATTATAAAACAGGTCTGAAAATGTTATCTCACTATGTTATATGCTTGCAACGTTTCGTTATCAATGTTCAACATGTAAAAATACTTCAATATCATTTCAAAATAGTTGTAATTATTACAAAACGGGTTTAGATCTATAACACTTTGCGAATGTTTTCAACCTGTATTGTAATAAAGCTGCAAGTTGTAATATATCTTTAAAGTGTCTAATTTATTTTCAAAATGGGATGGGCAGTGTTATTTCACTTTGAAATAGGCATGGCACTCGGTTTTTTTTTTAAAGCAACTTCAAATTTGTGATTAATATTACAAATCAGGTTGATATCTTATTATATTATGCAAAAAGATGAAGAAGTATTATCATAATTATCATTTATGCACCACCCAAGGTTCTAAGGCGCACGTATTCATCAAACACATCAGTCGGTGATGTAATTGGTGAATAGTTCTTCTCTTCTTTATTCCAGTATTGGAAAATAATTTTATACTACAAATGTAACAATACCATGTTTTTTTGCCTTTAAATCTATTCTTCTCAAATTATACGATACTGGTGAAAACCATTTCTAAAAACAAAACCAACCACTCGAATAATTTCGAATAATTGGCTTTATTTGCGTCATTCTGTCCTCGTTGCGTCATGATTGCAAAACCAATTAACAACTTCCGTCTAAGAAATGGATTAATTGGATAAAATAATAAAACACCATCAAAACAACCACCATGAATGCGATGTGTACAAACGCAAAATGGCTTCAGGGGTTCCCGGGATATTATGTCTAAGTTTATTACGCCATTTCGATAATTACACAATATAGAAACGACCCTTTTGAACAATTCCCGACTTTACTAATTATACTGTGAATTATGAACAGAATTTCTGGGTACTCTGAAAACAAGTCCGAATACATTGTGTATATTATCATAATGAGAATAACCAGGTGACCATACGTTGTATTGTCAAACATTTAACTTGAAGCTGCGTTTGATTCGGTCACTAGCGGTCAACGTCTTTTGTTATTTCCTGGTTAAGCTATGTCATCCTAAAACATGTACATTGGGTTTTAATTAGTAGTTCGTGATGCTATGTGTGGACATTTCTACGTGTGGCTGTATTATGTGGTGTTGCAACGTTCTTCTGTGCTCGGCTGGTTAAGTTAAACGCTGCCTACCCCGTCCGATTTCCTCTTAACTATTTCAATAAACAGTATCTCGTTTACTCATTATTGCTATAATAATTGTGCTAATATGACGAAAACTAGTTACTGGAATCATATTACACTTACGACTGCATTCGTTCCATACAATAAGAGTCCTATCAAATAATGAATCCACATAAAACACGTGTTGTATGATTATTTCAAATGCTTCAAGGCCGATATAGAAGTAATAGTAATAAATAGTAGTTACATATATCAGGAAGTTTTAAACCATTGCCAAATATTTCGACAGCAGCGAGACATTTGGCTGTTAAATCACAAGGGAATTGGTATTTGTATAGATATTACTTGGAAACAGGCTGCTAAATCACAATATTTGATACCTAAACCGACGAACTGTACAATTCCACAGGAAAAGGAATAGTTTGACGGCGGTGTTGGCTGGTGATGCATTTTTCTCCAGAAAGCAGGAAATACTTGTGTTTCTTTTCAATATGATCTGTTAATCGCACATAAATGATGTCTGGTAAGGTCATTGATATAACACAGCTTGTGAAGTACAAGAGTAAATATTACAATGACATTACCCTCCAAATAAGACCAAATAACACTATAGATGATACAACATATATACAGTACATGAACATAACTTTAATATTTCAAATTGTGAAAGAAGACAAATGTTTCGTCTTTCCTTCAGCTTCCGGAAGTTTGACATGGATGATTCAACAGGTTTGCATCGACCATCGACCACCATATGTATGCGGAATGTTATAAATGTCGATTTACAATGCCGTTATTTCGATGGATGCATGTAGAGGAATAAACTGCTAACACAATGAACTTAAACCTCAGTTATTTGACTGCTTCCAAAACCGTAAATTTGATAATTGTCTCATTGTCTAAACACGTGTGCATGTACATTTGTAAAGGAAAAGTCAGTAAATAATTTGGGTCGAAACATAAGTGGCTTGTATTAAATTGTGTCAGCATTAATCTTCATACAGTTGTCATTGGAAAACCATGTGTTGGGTTGGGAATTATTTCAGAACCTTATTAAGTCATGTTTTACGTTTATTGGTGAATCAATATTGATGCTCCATGAAAAACACTACTTTTGAATTACTAAACTTAAATTCCTTTGATAGTTTAGTAACGAAATATTGCAACATAGAGACCCGTTTTCAGGTGCACAGTCATTGTCGAGCCGGCTCGTGCAATCTATAGTGCATGTGCGTATGTGGTTTTGCATGTTAGACAATATTTATCATACTTTATTATGAACACTTTTCCATGTCAACGTTCCTGTTTGTCATCTTAGATTTAAGGGAAGATTAAGTAACATCAGCATGTGTCACCAGAATTCGAAATAAACTTGTGAAAGATAATCATTTGTTGCATAATACACTTAAACGAATTTCTAATTTGCCACTCAATGAAATATTATATTATGCGATATATTCAATCAATATTTCAAAAATTGAGGCTATTTTCATTCCATGCACTTATCTATCGATTTCAAGAAATGAATTACGCATGCATGTATAAAATCATCCATGCGGAACAGTTAGGGCGAAATGCCTTACGTGAACGTGGTTAACGTGCCGACATGTTTGATTTTTGAAATTAGTCAAAATTCATTCTCTGTCGATTGGCCTTATAAAAAGAAGCATTGCTACTTGCGAGAATAAGTTATATGGGGCGCGCTGAGGCCGTTAGAATGACGAGTTCCAGCACCAAAAAAGTGGTATTTATAATAACGTGAGGTTGAGCTCGAATTACTGCGAGAAACATATTTTCTATTAAATAAAATTGGACAGTATCGGTGTTTCGATTATGTATATTCTTCTAAAAGCATTTTTTTAAACTAATTTGTAAAAACACTTGGCCAATCAGAAATTCGTTCAATGTATGCATGCATCTGACGTCATGAGCGCGTTCCATATGTCTCATTCTCTCAAATTATAGTGTCAAAAAAAGTCAATCATCAAGGAACAAATTCATACCAAATACGATACTATTCCAAGCTATGCACGAGTCCAACGTGCAGAAAAGCAATTTAGCACCAACCGTTACGCATGGATGATTTGGTACATGGATACGCAATTTCTTTCCGGTGATCGATCGATTAGTGCGAGGAATGAACGAATAGCACAGCCTAAGATTTATTGATATAATATAACAGATGATATAATATTTTTTAGGGTGGCCAATTAGAAATTCGTTTAAGTGTACACTGGCCAACAATCTATTGTTCATCAATGTTCCGCTTGCTTAGAACAAGAAGGTCGTACGCACGAAATCAATATGTTGAGAAAACGGAAAAACTGTGTTTAAATTACTATTTACAAAATGTACTTATGAAAAAACAAGCTTTGTAAACTTCAGTTTGGTCAACATGGCAAGTTGCGATTTTCATGAAATTAGGCACATAAGGAGCGCATTATGATCAATTCAATTTAATCATATTTTATTGCATGAACAACATTTACACAGGGTCTGCATATATAAATCAATTAGAACAAACAGAAGCATATCATAAATGTAGACCGTATAAACATTAACAATGTTATCTACATTACAAAACCCTTTGTTTATGTTGTAAAGAAATCATGCAATAAAATATGATTCAATTATTAGTAATGTTGTAACATTTGACCAAATGTACAACGCTTATAAACTATTCAGTATTTTAAACGAAATTAATTATGGATCAAACGTTGTAACAAAATACATTCACCGTACTTATATTATTACAATATAATTGTAAAACACACGCATTCGCTGAAATAGTATTCATGTTCATAGTCAAATTGACATTGTGTGATGTTCAAATGTGAACCTTCTATATGAAGCCTACATGTATGACTTAAAGAATACAACCAACGGAAACATCATTACTAAGACATATCATCCCCTAATGCCATTTTACGTTGGAACACGTGGCTTTCATATTTGCATTTTTTATATTGGTTTATACTTTTTATCCAATTACACCACTTCACAGGCGGAAGTTGTAAAGCATCCCTGTAATCATGACGCAATGAAGACAGAAACACGCAAATAAAGCTAATTATCTGAAATTTTATAAGTGTGCTTGGTATTGTCTTTAGAAATTAATGACTTTTTGTACTATTTTTTACCAGCATAGTATTATTTGAGAGGAATAGATTTCAAGAAAAATAACATGGTAGTGGTTAATTTAAATAATATCAAATAATAGAATGAAAAAAGGTTGAGAATATGAAACTCTTTCGTCACTGAATATTTGTGTTTGATAAATGCGGGCGTCTTAGAAATTCCCGTGCTCGTCGTAGAGTGACAAAACAATTGCAGTATACACACATTGTTGCTGACCATTCCCACGACCGTTCAAAGACAGCAACGCCGACAGAGAAAACTGCACATGAACATCATAGTAGACTAAGACCAGCCAGTCGCATGATGTCGTTTTATGACTTTATGGTTATGCTAAATGTTTATAACGGGTTGATTTATTTGTACTCATAATTTAACCAAATCACGTTATAAATATTTGAGAAATCATGAAAACTATAGGTGTTGCGTAAGGTGTGTACGTAAGTGTATATGCAGAATGACCGGCATATATGCCTTTTTGTTGATACAACTATCATATCATATCATATCATATATCTATAAATTACCTTTCAAGCGGCGGATGTTATTGTTTGCTGGGGGAGATGGCAGGCGGATCTAGTTTTCCGTATTCAGAAACATCCGAATATTCCAAGCAAATAGCCCACTAAATGGAAATTTTGATAACCCATAGCTTTGGATTCAACGAAAAGTAGGGTTAATGCTATCATGTAGTTATATCAGTTGTTTGTGCATTCTCTGCAATGACGGTACTTAAATACAAATAACGTTGGCACCCTAGATTTGACACTCAATATAAACCTAGTATATTATAGTCCTTACTAAGCCGAAATCAGAGTATCATTCTGAATCATCATTTGCGAAAACATTATTATTATCTAGTATAATTATATCCCTAACAGGGTATCACAATATCGTTTATTAGTATTATTATTATTATTATCATTAGAGTTGTGCATATTCTGCACAGGGTGGTATTGATAGCAGTGCATTTCTAAACATCAACATTCAATAGCCAATACCAATTTCACCAATAATAATACCTTCTACTTATCAACTTACATAAAATGTGTGAAACACATTTATATTAGCTGTTCATGCGATGTGCAATACTTGCCTTCATACAATGAGAACGTTTATTTGTAGTATACGCGTGTCTGTGACAAGTTGGTTTATTCAATCACTGATTCCGCTTCAAGGTTGTCCGTATTTAGACAAGAAGTACATTTAAGAATATATTTGGCATACTTTTTCTGTCATGAACATGTATCAGATTGCTGTTCTCGATAGTAAGTGCTGAAAAATCACGTATAATCTATAATATGACACTTAATGTCACTTGACACTTCAATACTTAACCGCTTTATCATCATACTGTATCTTTGCATCGAAGCTGTAATGGCGTCATTGAAAACTAGTACGAGGTCAAATACAAACTGAAAGTGTGAAAAAGTGTGATACTTGATGCCGTCTACTTATAACAACGACTTAGTGTGATAGATAGTTTATCATGGTTTAGATTTCTATTAAACACGTTCAAGGTCAAATATATCAACATATTAGCAATATTTACCGTCGCTTAATGCTTACCTTGCTAGTAAAATTGTCATTTTTCTAGAGGAAAAAAACGCTTTCAATATTGAGATTTTTGATAAGCTCACTTAATATCAGTGAATTTGCAAAACGGTATGGGGAAGGTAGCAAGACATAAATTGATATAAGAATGCGCACTAGAATACATTTAACCATACATTTAACCGTCACCATACAATTGAATATTTTATGATCAATAGTTAACTAAAACAATTAAAACATGTATGTTTGGAATAGCTTTATAAGCCGATATTCCATGTGTATTTGTTTTCGAAATTATACTGAGTGGTTAAGAAATATCACATGCGTCGCGTGACAAAATGATTCGTTTTGGTGTGCTTCTCGAGATTTGTGAGACTTATAGTAACGTGCCATCTCGCGAACATTGCTCATAACACCACCGAATTTTGAGAGCGATTAATTGTTTTTTACACAAGTTGTGACGCATGAGCGTCGTTACATTTTATACATTAGAACTGTTGAAGCATGAGATAGCTCAATATGATTATAAGGACTCCAGTTATAAAAAAACTCCATGTTTCTAAACAGAAATTCAATTTATATCGAAAAAGTAGATAGGTTAAACTTATTTTGAACATAGATACTCTTCGTACATATCGCCTACTCTGTAAACCGTAGACTGCCATTATTATACAAGGGTGATTTGACAACAATATAAAGATATTTGTATTGTTACTCAGGAATATAAGAACTTCTTAAAGTGTTCTATGACTAGAATTATGTAAGCCTCCTAAAGCAAAAGGTCTTCGAAAAACCGTATATAAGGTTTAAAAGTGCATTATACTCTTTGATACTGATTCAGTGTTTAAAATGCTGCTTAATGCCATTTGTAAACAACAGCAATCTATTGTATTTAATGTCAGTGCGTAACAACTTGTAGACAGAATGAAGCTGTATTGCCGAATCATACCGTATTGTTTCGTGTATTGGACATCATGCTAGGTACTGTGAAGTATCAATTTATAATTTATGCGGAACCAAGAACAAATGTATATGTAATATAATATTCAAATGATGCAATATGTTGATAGTATTTTTTGTTTACGATTAAAGTAAGTCTAGTTAAAGTTAAAAATTACCAATTTTCTAGGGCTCTTTTCAGCTGTGAGGCCGCTCAAGCACCCTTTGACATTTTAACTCCCCTGGTCATTGGGCTACATATGGAAACCTACACACCCTGGGGAGACTTGTTCTCTCCTGTGGGTGTGGCAGCCATCATCGATCTGCGGCGCCCAGGAATAGACACTGCCCTCACAGGTACCATTTTACACCATGGTGGTGTGGAGCATCTGGGTCTTGCTCAATGAAATTAACCAGTGGTCCAGAGGGGGATCGAACCCGGGAGATCCGATCCCGTAGCGCGCGCCCTACCTCTAGGCCACCACTCCCCATAGTAGCATTATTTTCCTCGCTTAATGCTTAGCATGATAGATAAATTGTCATTTTTATAGAAAATACGCTTTAAATATTCTGATTTATGATAAGCTCACTAAATATCAGTGGATTTGCAAGACATTTTTAACCTAAATGCACCACATTGGTCCATGTACTTCATTACGTGTGCTTTTGCACAATCTGTAAGATAATTGATGGCATGCTCCCGTGTATCATGGGGAAATAAGCACATAGTATCTAATATTATGTGTTATGTTTGATTTTTTAAACGCTTGTACATGTGTTGTATATGCTTCTCAATATTGGGTTCCTACATAGGAACACATAACGATAAAATGTCTGTTTCCGACGATTTATCGTGTGCATTAAACTTTTAATAAAACGTGGGATCGGATATCAAATACCTACGTGTTAAGTTATTAGTTAAAACAACATTCACGATTCACTTTCCTTTGTTTTATTACTTTAATAGCTTTTCAAATGATATGAAATACAAAACGATGATAATATACTGAAAAATAATCACTATTATGTGTTTTTGAATATTAAATAACTATTAAATATATAGGAGAAAATGCTCTGTAATGAAAACAAATGACATTGGAACATACAATAAAAGCACACCATGACTAAATATATTCCTTGGATTTATTAGATAGCGGGGATCTTTTACGATATGTGTGGTGCGTGCTAAAACTCGTAACCCGAGAAAACGACAGAAGATAGTTCAAGTCTAAACGCATTTCCCTGAAACTAACGAATATAAATGAGAGTACGTCTCGTGTTTATTTCTCAGTGACATCGTGTTATGTTTAATGATTTATAAACTGTACCAAATTTCGCAGATGCGTTATTTTTCAAAATAAATGATTTAAGTTTCTGAGACGATGCTTATGAAACAACAGTAAACAATGGATCTATCTACATTTGGTAAACGTAAGGATAGATATATTTTATTTGTTTACTACAATTCTGAGTTATTATCTGACTTCACTTCTGAATGAATATCCAACAGTTAGCTGCCAACTTTACATACCTGAATTTCACTGGTTAATAACAATACAGAAGAGCACTGTCACACCTCAATACATGTAACAATAGCATGAAGTGGATTTAACGTAAGCGTTCCTTGCCATATATTCAACGAAGAATACAATTTTCGATTTACAACATATAGTAAGTTAAGAATTGTGAATTTTACTGTCAATTCAAGAGCCCTGTCTAGTCAAATCTCCTGTGAAACCAACTTATAGACGAAACAACTATTTGCCAGTACGTGGTATGAATTCCACAGACTATTTACACATACTCGATTGGATAGAAGCCATAAAATATGTACAATTGAACATGAGAGAGTTAGACAATCCGGTTATAATTTGAACAACTGAATTAGGAACCATTTATACCATGTTAAATTAGATTGCTCGGTTCGTTTTGTAATTAACACAAAATCGATAACGAACTCTAATTTGATAGATGCTTTTTTACGAGAAGCTTTCAGTTGACTACAGCATGTCAATGCTGCGATCTAATTATAACCATTGTGTCTACTTATCTTATCCTACATTGAAAACAACAAACTACAAACTTGCCAGAAGTGGTATTTTAACAAGACAAAATCGGGAAATAATTGCAGTAAGAAATTCGATGTTTTCATTTGTTAGGGGTTGTTATTTCTTCCACACAACATTCCAGTGCAAAGTGATAACAATGGAATGCTGTAAGTTCTTGTTCCGTCTTATACAAAAATGATGGACTTAGCAAAATATGGCTCTTACTACTTGTATTTCAACGTGGCGTCATACTTCTATAAACGTATGTAGTATATCTAGTATTTCGGAAATGCGCCGCAAAATGACTGGACTCCTGTTATATTGCGATTGAATAGTGTACGTTTCACGAATTCGGTAAATTACTATAACTAGTTCATGCTTCCAGTACGACTGTCAGTGCAGCGTTTCACTGTTCCGTTGGCACATTTTTGTAATCCGCTATGATCAACCGTAAAAACAATATAACGTTCTGACGACACTCAGGTAGTAATATCCTCAAAGCAATATAAAAATAGAAGAACAACTAATATCTGAACCTAAATGTTTGTACTTTTAAAAACACTATTTCATTACATATTTTAGACCTAAATGTATATAAGTTCCGTATTAAGGTCAAATACGTTCCAATGGAAAATCCTTGAGGATTTTACCTCGGACAAAATTATTTTCCCATCATAAATAGAATAACGAATTGACGTGGTCAATGCATGGAAACAAAATTATATGGAATTGGCATTTTCTAGTTCATGGTGTATAGTACATTGTACCTGTTATTCAATGTTTGGGCACTGATCAGGTTCCAATACATTTCTTGCTCAGTAAAATTCTATTCAATACGAGTATATCAATCTAGTAGTCTATGTAATGCAGACCTATTATTACATGTATTGTAGTATAGTTGGAAAGTGTAATACATTTCAAAAATCACTTCAAAAACTGCCTAAGTATTCATAAACGATGGAATATGTAATTTTACTGAGCAAAGGCTTGTAACCCGTTTTGTGATAATTTCAAAATGTAAAAGTTTTTTAAAATGACTTTTAAATGTATTATGCAACAGGATGGGAAGTGAAAATTCACTTTGTTATAGGTTTATAACGTTTTGTAATCAATGTTCAACATGTAAAAACACTTCAAAATCACTTCAAAAATTCACTTTGCGAATGTTTGCAACCCGTATTGTAATAAAGCTGCAAGTTGTAATATATCTTAAAAGTGTCTTATTTGTTTTCAAAACGGGATGGGAAGTCTTATTTCACTTTGAAATAGGCGCGCAACCCGTTTTGTAAAACAAAATCAACTTCAAATTTGGGAGGATATTACTAATCAGGTTGAGATCTTATTACACTGAGCGGCAATGAAAACGCAACATTTTTTTAACTTGAATATTTCCTTAATCTGTTAACTTATAAAGTTGATTGTTTGGTATGCTCACTTCGACAGGCTGTTTAATCACTATAGTTGATATCTAAACCAACGGACTGTACAATTGCTCATGAAAAAAGAATAGTTTGACGGCGGTGTTGGCGGGATATACCTTTTTTCCAGAATGCAGAATATGACTTGTGTTTTTTTTCAATATGCTCTGTTAATCGCAAATAAATAGTGTCTGGTAAGGTCATTAATATAACACAGCTTATGAAGTACAAGAGTAAATGTTACAATGTCATTGACGCTCCAAATAAGAGAGGCATTCACTATAGATGATACAACATTGTATGTAGTACATAACTTTAACATTTCAAATTGTGAAAGAAGACAAATGTTCCGTTTTGCCTCCAGCTACTAGCAAATTGACATGAATGATTCATCAGGTTTGCATCTATCATCAAACGCCATATTCCCCGAGGTGCGTAATAACTGTCGATTTCGATATCAACAATTAGAGGAATAAACTGCTAACACAATGAAGTTAAACCAGACTTAAATGGCTGCTTCCAAAATAGTAACCTTGATAATAGTCGCATTGTCTAAAACTGTGTACATTTGTATAGAGAATAAAATAAAATGGGTCGAAACAAAGTGGCTTGTATTAAATTGTTCTAGCATTAATGTTCCCAAAATTATCATTGGATAGCCATGCATTCGGAATTATTTCAGAACCCTATTAAGCCATTTTCTTAGATTTTTTATGAAACAATATGATGCTCCATGAAATACACGACTTTTGAATTGCAAAATTAGTTATATATCTGTAATGAACTATCGCGACATAGAAAGCCTTTTTCAGGTGCACAATCATTATCGAGCCCTCTCGTGCAATTTATAGTTTATGTGCGTATGTGGTTTTCCAAGCGTGAGGAAAAGCGTGCGTGCCTCCGTCTGAGTTTGTCATGACAATAACTATTACGTGTATTGTCGAATCTATCTCGCTTACATTCAGCATTACACATCACATAATAGCGATGAGTGAGTAGGGATGTCATGAGCAAACTATATTATCCTACCACAAATTAAAATATACATGTACAATTCGCTGGCTTAAAATGAGAAGGTAGTAATAACGACCTTATAAGACTAATGCATATTTGAAATCTACACCAGCAAGCGTACCACAAGTATAGAGTGATTATCTTGTTTTCTCAAATCCTTGATTTTGTAGTGACGACCTTCTAAGCCACCGAATTTCAAATTGTTTACAATGTGCCCATTTTAAAAAGATGAGAGTTATTGATTCCAATTTTATCACTTGTCATGCTAACCCCACGTAAAAAGCTACATGATTCATTTATGAAACATCGGACGTATTTTATAATTTTTAGGCTGGCGATGTCGCCAGATCTTTTACAATGCCAAATATTGAAACCCACTAAGATACATTTACTCCCGAAACTGACAACACAGAATCTATACACTCAATGAAAATAGTTCCTCCTGGCTAATCAGTTTTGCAAGATTAGAACATTAAACTTTCATTGTTTCATTTAATCTGTTCTATTGTAACATATTAGTTTCTTCTTGTAATGGAAGGAAATTGTATGAAATTAAAAGAAAAGGTGTTTAAAGGCGTTGATAATTATTACTACGCGTTACGAACGCGATATAGCGCGTGCATCAATGATTTTATTATGTTAAATTATTTAGTTTAATACTCTCTAACGAGATCGTGGCCGAGTGGTTAAGCAACTCGCTTAGTAATTTTCTGATGCTAAGGTCCAGCGATCGAATCACGGCGTCTTCAAAATTTTATATTTAAACAAAAATATTTTCGTCTAGCACTTACCTCTCTTTCGACTTAGAAAACCACTTGATGTTATTTTACTTGAAAAGCTATGGTCCCTTTGCAGTTCGCCAGCCTGTCAGTACTTCCGTACTTTGATTAAAATAATAGCATTGACCTTCCAAAGCTTCCCGAAAGAACGTACTAGTCAATAACCATGTAGATTTCAGATAACATCAATAGCCTCTTACATTCTTCTCAAACTGACAGTCAATTGAGTGATTCCAAATTGGTATATAAAGGATCTATCACGAGTTGATTGATATAAAGTTTTATTAAACGAGTTAGTTCTGGAAATTTTATCAAGCGGGCATTTAGCATGTCCAACTGTCATTGGCATATAATAGCATTTTCCGATGTGAATACAGCTAGTTTACATGTCATTGCAGGAAGTCTTAGTATATTATTTCGTCTCTATTATAGATATACAAAAAGCGCCGAGGCATGACTAGTAAACACTTAGTATTCTATCTCTAGTTGAGTCATGTACTAATTTTGATTTAAACCAACGAAGTCCGTTACTACACTACCGTAGCCATTACAAAGTAGATTTCAATGACGAAGTCCGTAGTGACGTAACACCGTGAACTAGAGTTAGATTAGTTTTATCATTTGACCTGAATCACGCAAAACAACATTCTGTTGGAAAAAAAACACACCAATGTAGTGTACGTTATACGTTGTACATGAATGATTCAACTTGTTTGCTTTGAATGCCAACAACCATATTCCTGGTGGATGGAATTTGTTTATATTATATAATATTATATTCTCCTGTAAAGCAATACAATTATGATCTGTAATCATCATTGTATTCCGTAAAGTTGCTTGAAATTGTATAATATATTTAGCATTTTCAATTGTTCGAGAACTGTGCTGCTCTGCTGTTAAATAGACTTTGCAAAAGTGCATTACACGCTTTTTGCACTGCATGCTCAAATACCGTTAATTGGTATACTTCATGAGTTAGAAGACTGAATGTTATAAATACTCTATTGAAAATCTAACGGCAATGACAATAAGAGTTGCATAAACTGAGCAAGCATACGCCATATGGCCTAGTGAACAAAAAAATAAGTGTTTTTTACATTTATAAATAACACCTAATTGCCTGACTATCTTCTCGTGAAACTAAAACGAACAGTCCATGATTATGGTGTTATAATTAAGTCAGACTTACTAATATAAGCAAAGTTTGGCAGTTTGCTGAATAACTCAAAACACGTAATCGTCAGCCCGAAGCTACAACTTCAACTGTTGTCAGCATTTTAAAATTTTACATCAGAATCTGCATCTATCGATCTGTTAAATGCATCGCACTTCTTCTATGAATTTCAAATTTCCACACTCAATCAAAAGTCATTTAATCTCATCACTCGTCATAGTGATCGGGATCACTTGCATGCAGAAATAGCAGCTCGAGTTGTTGTTGTGTTTTGCCGTCACACGCACCCATTCATCTCCTGTCCAATACGTTGTTATCTTCTTGTGGATTAACATTAATATTCAAGTTTAACAATTTATTTGTGTTGGTCATTGTGACATTTGCTTGTCATCTTTAATCTTTCGATTTGGTGATCCTTCTTGAGGTCTGCTGTTTCTGATCAATGCACAGATTAGCAAGCGGAAAGCTGTGCTTTATGACATTTCTGAAGTGACACAGGTTATTCTTTGTCCACTGTGTTGTAAAACTAACAAATCTACATCATGCATTATGGTACTGAAATAACTTTCAGCTGGAGTGATGCATCAAAAATGAGTCATACAAGTTGAAAAACTATAACACGTGGGAACACTTATAATTTTATTTATAATGCGTTCCAATTTTGAAGCATAGCGAAGTGCAAAACGAGCAAGACCTTAAGCTTTTTTTATTTTTTTTAACTTGTTGGTTGAACAATTTGCCACTTGCAACTACAACTGGAAGTATTGAGGTCCATTCAATAGAAACCTTATCCTACATAGACATTAGGCAAATATAACACGATTATTTGAACGGCTTTTCGTAGTAAAACATATATATTTAGAATGTTCCCCAACCATTGCCAAGTATTTCGACAACGGCGAGACATTTGGCTGGCAAATGAAAAGTCACGTTTCAAATATTTAGGTACATTGTATAACTTGGTCATATACATTTGACACCTCAAAAGTACAATGAATTGCTTATTAAAAATGAATAGTTCTTTGGCTGTGTTTGTTGGTAATACAACAGGAAGATGTATGTGTTATATGTGTCTGGAAAGGTCATTGATTTGACACATCATATAAAGTACAAGAGTACTAATAAAAATGGCTCTCTTATAGTCTAAGAAACATTCAACATAGACAATAGATAAAACTTTAACATTTCAAATTGTAAAAAGACACAAGTTCCGTTGTGCTTGCAGCTACCGGGAATGTCCTTCATGAATGATTCAAGATGTTTTCTTTGAATGCCAACAACCATATACTCGGATGATGTAAATTGTTACAATACAAGCTGTCGTTAAACAATAAACTTTCAACACAAATTGAACAACATTTAAATTGGCTACTGCAGAAGACAGTGACTTGTATTATATATTATATTGAGGAGTCTGTATATGTGGCTTTAAATTGTAGCTATGCTTTTAAGTGCTTTGACATTTAAGTGCTTTGAACTTTGATGCAGTGTACTGAATAATTTAATGTTCTCAATTACATGTATTTAAACGAATTGGCCAGAAGCTAAAGTACACTACAGTCAAGGACATAAAAAGCACCTCACCTCATTTTACTGAATGATGCTTTGCATGTGCATGCTACTTGATATGTTTTGCATATATTTAATTTAGTTTGTAGCAAAGTGATACTTCGTCATTATTCTAGGATCCTACCAGATTCATCACCATACGCACAAGTGTGGGATTTTCATCACTGGTTATGTGCACCATTAATCCTACTTTGCGAAAATAATAATCTACAATCTTTAAACATGCATTTATTATGTATTTATATAAAACGGCACTTTTTGATAATACGTAATATTATATTGTGTTTGAGCTAGTTAATGGCGTCATTACTACCATAAAACATGTACCAAGTGATCGTCAATCTGTACGAATTTGAAAAGATAATGTCCAGACATAACACTAACATCAATCTAAACGGTATTTTTTATACATAGAAACGAGTTATGCAGTTTAGAATTATCTGTTCAATTACATGCGTAATTTCATGGTTTAAGTAGTAATCAAAGTTTTATTATACTAATGCAGTAGCTACAAACGCATATAGGCAAATCGTGTAACTATCCCTTACAGGACTATACTAATCGCATTTTAGTAATAAGGACACAAACAAAACGTCTAAATTGTATAAAATACCATATTACAAAGACTGATCGTACCATATATTATCGAGTCTGTTGTATACACTTTATCTTTAAAATAGACTCAGTTGGAAAATAAAAACAAACAACTGCATCTCCTGGAATGTGTACGCCAAACGTATAACTCTAACGGGTACGTCAACACTGGAGAAATGGTGTGGTTATTTTTACAAAATAATACGAACTTTTTACTGTGCCGTTGTCATGCAAGTTCGTTTGCAAATGTTATTTTACATGTATACACAGCTATGAACGAACTAGGCATGCATAGAACGTGTATGTTAAGATCGTATCTCCTTTAAGGAGATTTTATCGGGGTAAAAGCACGAGAACTGGAGGTTATCTTGACAATAATGTTCTTACACATAACTATTTAGTTCGACTTTTGTTCTGCAGACCGTAATGAAATTGTAAATACTTACGTGAGAAATTGAATGATTTATGATGTCTACGAGTAAGCCATAGGTTGCATATTATATGGAATTTCATACAGACAAATACAAATAAAGTCCAATTGTTGAATAAATAATTGTCATAAGATGTCTACGTATCGTTGAATGCGAGATTAGTTATAAGACTCCCTGATTAAATGAACACTCAATCATTATTTTTCTACATACACGCCTAATGTTTATTGTTTGATCACAGACGGTGGTGTCTGCACCTTCACTTTAATCAAGATGTTTCAGGACGGAAACTATCCTGGAAGGTATCAGACAAATAAATGCAAATACATTCTCACATCAACAGTGATTCTTAATCCCCAAGAACATTGTTGTCGCTTCAGATATGTTATTATTTCCAACTGAGGCTAAAGTGTCCGTGTCTGAGGAATTGCATATATCATGCTATGAAATACGTCAAAGTCATGGATAACTTACCGATGCCCATTATGTGACGTTAAATATTTTGCTTGTGTATTTATGTCTTTGGCAATAGATGATTTTGTATGAGTGGTGTTAATTACGTACGAGTTTTATTAAACCAGACGACGCCAAATATGACACGATGCTTTGTCAAGTTTTTCATCGTCTTCTTCCTTTTAGAAGACAGGAATCCATCAACTGGGTTGTATTTATGTCCCAGGTGGGGTATCGAGCAAGACAGTGTCCGCTTGTAAGTTACCTACATCTAAAAACGTTCCAGAATATTCAAATAAAACTATGTTCATATTGTTATTGTCGACGAGTTTATAACACTTATATGTCATAACCAAGAAATAATTATTTTATTCATATCATAACCTCAGAGAACGCTTAACATTTAACATAATTCAAATGATGATGATCACTACATACGTTTCCCTAGACAGTAAGCCGTTCAATGCATGAATTGGCTGACGTCGCTACAGGCTAATTCAAATATTTATGTACATTTGTAATTGTCGGAGCATGCCGAACAATATTTCCGGCAAAGCTTTCCGGCATTGTTGGACCGCAGATTATGTGATAAGTTTTAGATTGTCGTTTTAAAAAAAGTAAATGTAGCAACCTATATTTGATTGTACATGTTAGTGATCGGACTGTTTTCTAACAGGCAGCATGCAATTTGTAAGAATGCAAATAAAAAACTATGAGAATAATAGTATACATCTGTAATTGGCTGTGATGGTATTCTAAAGTTGTTTCTCCCGGTTCCACATAGACTAATCTCCAAATTATCTTTAAAGTGGTACAGAAGAGGACAAACAATGTTATTCAGCGAGCAGCTATTGATATTTTCCAATGACTATTACACAGTGGAAGCACACTTATTTAAGTTCATGGCCATATAGGAAACATCCTGTTATGGTGGTTCTGAATAATGGTCTTAAAGTATTGGTGAACTTTTGACACCAACTATTTTCATGCGATCAAAACATTTTTGGAACGTGATTTTTACAGGATGTTTAATAATAGCAGACCCCATTACAAACCTATGCCATGCAAAAATACCCGCTCTTATCAGATATACACTTAACGGAATTTCTAACGCTGCCATTTATATATTTCAGTTTTCTTTAAAAGTCCTCAATGGATTGTAATGAACTTTGGTATACTTGTACATCAGTATTTGACACAGGTTCTGGCGAATTTTACGCTCAGTTCGACAAAAGACTTTTGCACGATACGTCTTCAACTGACTGAATACTTACATTGAAAGTCGCATTTTTATCACTCAATATCGGCAATCTGATTGTTATGTATGCGTGTAAGTCCCTGATTCCTATAATGGTTGTGCATATAAACAATTTATTTGTTTATGGTTTTTAACAGTTATTAAAAATATTTACTAAAATGCTAGAAAACGAAAATTGTTGGTTTTGCTGCAAAATGTAGTGTTTTCCGTACACATAACGTGTCTGCTGAGAAAATACGATTCTTGCGTGTAACGCAGGTTGCGCTCAACTTGAAATTTAAATTTAGGGAGAACAATTTTAATATTAAAATGAATAAATTCAACTTTACTGCGTACTATGAACATTCGTTATTCAGAAGAAATGTGAATTTTACCATTCAAATAGCGTTATTTGAGATTAAACGTTTATTTTAAACGCATCGGTTTTATATTCAAATTATGAGCTGATTTTGAGGCGGTCTAAGCTTACCAACAGCTATTTGGTTACCTAGGAAATGTATGAATTATTTTATTGTGTACACTCACTACATAACACTTGAAGCTGTGAAGGAATAAAATATTGTAAATACTTATTTGATCCCTAATAAATACGCTGTTAAAATTTGTGTCATTGTAATTTCGGGTGACGTTAATTACGCTTTTACCACGCATTTACATACCCACCTATTTCTAAAGTAACATTTGCAGCAAAAGGCACATGCCTTAATCTAAAACTGGTGAAACTTTGATAAAGTTATCTCAAACGGTTTTAGAGATAACTAGAATAATCAAGTGGCAGCGTTAGAAGTGCCGCCGAGTGTATTCATATACAACCAATGCAATGTTTTATCCAGTATATAATATACAGTGTACAATGTTACAATTAATGCACACAGGAATTAAGATAACTGAAAATAAGTATATTTTTTCAATAAATGTAATAATTATGACGTCCATATTGAACATGATTCCTAAGTTGAATTACATACTAGTATCTTGTAAAGCATTATGGTTTAAACAGTTCAGTTTTAAACTTTTTAGAAATAATAATAATACCTCGATATGAAAGAATCACTAATTTAGAATAATCTAAAAACTTATGAGTTGCTTTGATTACCAGTTGCTAGAAAACAATACAATCTAGCTCAAACCATTACTTTCTCACTTATATACTAAGTAAAGCAGTGTCTGGTATTTGGTTGTTTTCTTTCTATAGTACATGCATTACTTAAAGTCACCAGTTGTATTTGATGGTTGTATTGTAGACCCTATAAGTAATTGGATCAAATATTATTTATGTTCAATACTCATATTATGTTAATGCAGTAATACCAATACATTCAGTTATGTTATGTTTCTGAACGCTAGCTATATAAAAAGATCGGTGATTGTTCACATAGTTCATGCGAATTTCCGCCAGGGAAACGGACCTTGAAATAAATCTTAAAACATATTGATTGATGTCGGTATATCACACAATGTTAAAATAGTTGTAACAATTTGTTTCAAAATACTTCGTGGTGCTTCTCAAAAAATGTTCGGCCCTCTGCACTAACACGATGTTATGAAGCATTGGTGATCAAGTCGTTGCAAATGATAGAGAAATGAATAAGTTTTCAAATGTAGCAGGTGTTAAATTTCAAGATATGTTTACATTAATGATGACAATGTTATAAAACAAAAACTGGTTTACAAAGCGTCTGGCGTGTGAACACCAAAACGTCTAGGCAACAAAACGTACTTACATGAGACGAGTGTGTAAAGCTAGTACTAGTGGTTGCACATAATTGTACAGTAGTTACACCGTAACATATGCATTGCTTAAACATCACATTTTAATTCAGACATGGTTATGTATTATAGCAGAAGAAGTAAATTAGTGTATTAAATTAAACAATAATATATGCTACGATAACCATTTTCGTGACTTCTTCAACTTTCGAAGCGATTGTAAGCAACAGTAAGCCATGTTATGTATGCTAAGATGCTCTATCGAAAGGACAAAAATGTCGTCTGCTGACAAACTGAGAAACAGCTTTAGTGATTACACTGTCAGTTATAAGAATAAACATATTGCTACTTTAATTTTTTGATGCCTGTATCCTCCAAGCGCACAGTCCGTGGTGAACTTCCATGTGTTAATGTGAAATCAATTCTGCTCAAATAATACGATACTGAAAAAAAGATGAACAAGTCGCGTTCATTTCTAAAGACAATACCAAGCACTCTTATAAAATTTCAGATAATTGGCTTTATCAGCTTGTTTTTGCCAAAGTAATTAAAGTTGTAAAAACATGTTTTGCAATCGACCATAATTAATGTACACTGTGTACTGAATTATCGACATATTTCGTTTGCGCAAGATAAATAACATAAGATAACAATCGTGCTCTTCCAAATTCTTCCGGGGTAGGAACTGTTGTTGCAATGATCATACTATGACTATGAACGAGTACGGTTTTATACGACGATAGCAGTAATCTATGTTATTATGAAATAGTGCACGTCAATTTCTGACCTGATTCATTGTGGCGCAAGTTTAACAGTGCTTCCTTAATGTTCAAATAATTTTCGGGTTTTGCTTATTGAAGTCCGTTTTAAATTGTATACATCATTTTATTTAATGCTTATCGGTGGTTTACGGCGGAATAACGGTGGATTATTCCCCGATAATTTCACTGTTCATAATTTCACAGTTCATAATTTCACGCAAACGGACTATTTTGTTAAACAAATTTCCCCGCAGCCTAACATAAAATTATAAGCATTTTCACGTGCTCTCTTAGTTTTTAACATTAGCAGAACATTATATGTACATAAATGTAAAACAAACGGACGAAATTAAAGCCGTTGCAGAAGAACTACTTGATTGCAACTCGACGCGTGGCGGGAAAACGACGTCACGCAAAACATTTGAGGTATATAGTGGAGTATTTCCACCATTTAAGCTATTTGAAGCATGAAATAAATAGAATATTAGTATTTTACCGTGTATGAGTGTTTGATAATTCACCTCGTGAGCAGCTGACTTATATTTCTACTCGTGGCTACGCCACTCGTGAAAATATTGCATCAGCTGCTCATTCTGTGAATTATCAGCCGATCATACACGGACAAATACAAATATCCTCTATATAATCTATTGTAGAACTTATTGAAATCTAATAATATGATTTCGTGTGTGAATTTCAATCAACAGCAATTCAGCTAACACGAACATGCACCAGAATAAAATTAAACTTTAACAATTAAACACCATTAACTTATTTATTATTGTAATATCCGATAATCAAATACTGAAACCCATCTCAGTTTGCACTGAGGATTATATAATGTACTTCTAGGCATTGTTGTTTATTCCTCTCAATGTCGATGGTGAGAATTAGGAATGCTTGAACACATTTTTATAGTTTTCCAGATGTTTCTATGTATTACCTAGTACATAACGTGCATGCTACATTTTGTAACAAAAATTAAAGAAGCAATTTTAACAATGCACAATTTGTACTCGGGTTACCATGTCACGTAATAAAAAACAGCTGTGAAACCTTAGTTCCACTGTGTTACATATTTGCTTAGAAGGGTGCCTATTGTACTATAATTTAATATTAATAGAGAACATATTAAACCACCAGGGCATGCAAACGCGTTATACATTTATTTACGACTGTTGACATATCGCCGGCTTAGAATTAGAAGGTCGTAACTACAAAATCAATATTTAGAGACAACAAGAAAAACTGTCTGGCAACCAATCTTTACTTATGGTAAAACAAGCTTTTTCAACTTCAGTTTGGTCAACATGACAAGTTCCGATTTTCCTCAATATAGGCTCATAAAAAGCGACTCATAATGTAGATTTCAAAATAAGTATGCATAAGTCTTATAATGTCGATAGCGATATGTTTGTTTCCAATGAAGGATACACATAATGCATCCACGTAATTAAAAGTAATAAACAATATTGATTAGTAATAGAACAAAATGATAAATTCCCGTCCATGCAATAACACTTCAATTATGGGTGATTAGGTGGCAACATATAAGCTAGCTTTTGAACTAGTATTTTTGCAGTTAATACATGTATATAAGAAATTTGGATTTCCCATGCTTTCTCGTACCAACATTTTTGTGATTGATTATTGTTTATTCTATTGGAAGTTTTGTCCGCTCACTGGTGTTTTTAATTTTTATAAAAACCTCTCATAACTAGTTTGACATGTATGTGTCATCGATCGCGGTAAACGCCATTTTGTTTATCTAACGGTACTGATTATAACTTTTAAGTTATCATCTGAGTTCACTTCTATCAGATATGGGCTCAAATTGACTTCAATTCTGAATGAACACATAAGTAATTGTGTCAGATATTATTATCTGATATTATTATATAAGTTAAGCTATTTAATTCACTAGAACAATACCTACAAACAACACATTGCTCCTTGTAGTTGTTATAGATTGGTGCGTGTCTTTAACGATGTCTGGAACTTGTCAATTTTAAGCGATAATGCAATCGTATCTTATCTTGTCTGCCAACGTAGTTTAGAACCTTGGGAATACTTATCAAGTATATTAAGACTACGGTCATTTCAATTATGTCCAACTATATAAATATTAGATTTATCATTCCACGTCTTAAGTTAATATACCAAAAAGGCAGTCTACGAATTATAATAATTTATCAGTAAATGAACATCACAAACAATATAACTGTCTGATTATACAGTTGCCAAGTCCACATCAATATAACATAAGACGCATATAATTTTTATTTCATATTTTCTTTTGTGCGGTTTTGTGAAAGCTTTCGACACTTTACGTTTTAAAAATCATAACATGCGTCGCTTTAAACCAGTATTGAAAAATCAGTTGTGGCTTTTAAGCACGACATACAAATAAAAGAGTAGATTTTACAGATGTTTCAAAAATAAGTCTTATCGATTCTAGAAGTGTAGTTAATGGTCTGACATACATACAACAATAGTGCATAGTTGTATATCAACTGCTCCTAAATTTTGTATTGCCTCAAAAGCTCATATCTTAGAATGTTGGCCGGATTAAGTCTTCAGTACCAGTACACATTGTCTCGTTTAATCAACATGGCTAATTATACCATATATTGCTTCCTGGGATAACTTCACTTTGGTGCACGGTATCATCACAGCGGTTCGTTGATGTTGGATAATGCAATTGCACGGAAAGGTCATAAGTGCATAGTTTTATAAATTGGTACAACGTTAATAGACACATGTTATGTTGCACTTGTCAATTGAGTGAATATACCCGGTAGTCGCTGTTAAAAGTAATGTAAGCTTGAAGAAAACTACACAAAGCAAGTACAAACAGCGATATGCCATAAGGCTGCCAAAACTGTGCCATACTGGTACACCGCCTTTGCATTTCAATGGTAAATTATTCAGTATTGTTTCTGTGTCTCTAATTACCCTCATTAGAACGTTATTGAGTGCATTCCAATACTTCCAGTCGAATGAGAAATTAAATAGCTTATACTTTATTCATAAAAAGCAAAGTCTGATGAACACTAAGCAAAACAATTCACGTGATGCACCAACTTTTCAGTAGGGATTTCTGTTATTTTAGATACACATGTTCAAGAACAACAACAAAAAACAGTTTCAGTATTGGTTACGCAAATGTTTGGTTCAATCATTTATTGTATGCTAACAATTCATGTCCTCTTGAAGTTGTTCCGGAATGTTGCGTGTCATTAATGATGTCTGGACTTTTGAACGTCCAGTGTATGCCATTCTACGATTCCATCATTAGTTTATCCTGTCTGCAAGAGTATTTACAGCAAAGCTTTAGTATGGGAATACCTATCTATTATACCAATACTACGGTCATTACCATTTTGTCAAACTATGTAAATATTACATTTGCCATGCTTACTTTTTAAGGTAATAGCCTATAGCATAATTGCTACAAACGTAAATAAAAATCACAAATGATATAATTGTCTGATTATAGAAATCCAGTTACTTTATGGTAATACATCTATACCAAATGATATGTAAATATGAGCGCCGCTGTGCGATTTCCAACCGCTTCTAAAAATAACGTTATCTGGGAAAACCGCTTTTAATGACGTCATCCAGCGCATTCAACTTTACCGCAAATGTCATCATGGGTCGAGGTTGAAAAAATACAAATGTAGTTGTTTTATCCTCGAAAATGGAAGCTTTCGATGTAAGTTTATATTCATTATACATTTTTGCATCAAATGTGTTCATGTGCAATGAAAAAATGCTTTATTCGAGCTGAAAATGCAAAGTTTACTTCACTCGTCTGCACAGTGCACCTGTTCCTTGGCAGCGCTGTTTACAACTGTATCATGTCAGTATCGATGTATTTACCGTGTTATTTATATAAATTATGACTTGTTGGATTAAAAAAAAGTATTACTATAATTATATCGCCATATGAACTTCCTATTTGTGAATTTGAAGCATTTTGGACCAATATCGACGAGATGTCTAAAAATAGATTAACTATGAATATAATTTTTTGCCAGTTCAATTCAAGTTGAAGTCGTGGTGCAGTGGTTTGTACTGTAGACTGGTGAACACAACGTCAGAGGTTCAAGTCCAGCTAGTGCCAATTATTTTTTTATTTTTTTTTTCAAATCACATCTACAATATTTACCATATGGACTCATTATATTATTTTGGTCCGATAGTCGAATAAATAAAAAAATAAATCAAGCAAAATAAGCCACTCCAAAACATTTTCTCTGACCTTTTTTGTATTTCAGGAAATTGTACAGCTTTATGATGGGCATTTTGGAAGGGTAAGTGAACCTACTGGTGGCATAGGAATTGATGAGAGGAGGCCTAATGAGTATGAAGAGGGATTTGATGGGGATTACTACGCCAATCAATCCGTGAATAGTGTGATTGAAGAATTCCTTAGCATCAATAGTGTAGTATTGTCCGTGGAGTTGAATTCAACAGAAACCCAGTCCCGTATATTACCTAGAGCATCATGTAACTGCCACAGGGATTGTTTGTCGATGTTTCCAGAATTTGAAATTACAGAACACATTTATAATTTGAGGGAACTGGAGAAAGTTGAGAAGGAGTTTTACATTATGGGAGTGCTGGACAGGCTTGGGTGTTTCCAGGTCTACGATGACGTTGTTGCCAAACACCAAAGGATAGAGTATAGGTTTAGAGACACTGTGGTTTGTAAAGATGGGTTTTGTCTACTATTTGACATTGGTAATTTCACTCTAAGAGCTCTCATACATCACATTCGTCAACATGGATTAGTAAGACGAGAGCATGGAAACAAGGGCAAGAGACCTCACAATGCTTTGTCCTATGAAGATATTTTGCGTGTTGTTAATTTCGTTAAAAACAAGGGTGAAGAAATTGGTTTACCTATGCCAGCAGCACCACGGGGATCTGACGGTCTACCTCCAGTGTATCTGCCTGCATCCTGTACCAAAGTTGCTCTACATGCCGAATATGTAGCATGTTGTTCGGAACAAGATACCAGAATACTAAAGTACAGTACATTCACTGAGATATGGAGGTCATGTTGCCCCAGTCTCAGAATTGCTACACCTCGTGACGATGTCTGTTCTAAGTGTGAGTGTTACAGAAAAGAAATAATGGATGCTCGCACAGAATGTGACAAAATCTTAGGATGCACAGCATTCAGTAAGCAAATAGAAACAGCTCAGAAAGAGCGTGATCTATATCGTTCTTGGGTGAAAGATTCACTGCATGGTGTCCCAAACAAAGCACATTACACGTTCGACTTTGCACAACTTGTAACTCTCCCACACCATGGAAGGCAAATGGGGCCGTTATATTTTGTCACACCTCGACGAATACATGTATTCGGATTTAGGATAGACAGCATACCACGACAAGTGAACTACTTAATCGATGAATCAAACACAACTGGAGTTGATGGAAAAGGGATACACGGTCCTAATGCTGTAATTTCCATGTTAGATAATGCCCTTAGTAGATATGGTGGAGGTGAAGACGAATGTGGCTTCCATGCTGATAATTGTTTCGGTAAGTATCACATAAAGTGCTTAAACGTCTTGTACAATGTATGAATCAGATTTGGCATGAGAAGTTAAATAGGAACATCAATGACAGTATCTACCTAGTATAGATTATACGTCACCATAAATGTCTATTCAGCTCTTGTTACATACTTGGCATTTAAAAATGTTTATTTTGATGACTTCATGTACAGAAATACTAAATAACAGAAATAATTATGTCATTACATCTTTACAACTTGTTTGTTCTATAAGTATACATACATGCAACATTGTATATACATTACAGGGCAGAACAAAAATTGGTATGTCTTGGCGTATATGGCATGGCGGATCCTGGTTGGTCTCAACAAATCTATCACATACATGATGCAAATTCCTGGCCACACCAAATGTTTGGTAGATGCAGGCTTCGCTAGCGCTAAGCGCTTGTATCGCCGTACTGATGCAGACACGGTGTACCACATCGCAGAAATATTTGCTAGGTCATCTAGTTCGAATGAAGCCTTACTATACAAGGTAGTTTTTTGTATAATATACGTAATGATGCTTATCTCGACACGTTTTCAGTTATATATGACATCAGATTCCCTCAACAATTTATCCTGGATTGTATAACCATCCTAACAAACTTGCAACGTTTCCACATGTGCAGGAACATTTAAGGGAATGGTCTGACCTGACACGGCACGGAATCGAAACCAGTTCGCCGAGTTACAAATCCAGCAAACTCATTATTTCGGCTACAAATATAATGAGCTGCATGTTTTAGGAATTATAACATGTTTCTATTTTTGTATAGGTGCGTATAAGCCAGCAACATTAATGGAAATGCTTATTGTTTCAACTTTGTTCTATCTAGCTAGTAATGTACAATATGTTAGCAAGGAAACATACTATCTATTTCAGGACCAACACACGGACAGCGTAAACTGGGAATGGAGAGACTGGAAGGAGTTCCTGGCAATAAACTTTAAATCGCTGAAAGGAATCTCCAAGTTCCATTACTTCAAATTCTCAGATCATATTCCAGGACAGGTGATTGCAAGGAACTCAGCTGATGGAGACGACTAGCTGTTCTCCCTATTGAAAGACCCTGAATGCGACTTTGATAGGGTGTGTATTCAGCGTCCTGAGCCAGTTCCTGCAGCTGGGCTCTCGGAACAACGTCAGCAGTATCTGTACAAGCATGTGCGCCCGTATGTACGAGAGCAGTACAGGGACATTACATGTCCTGCTCTAACTGAAGAGTGAATCGTCTGTGTTTTATTTATGAAACATGTATTGGTGATAAAGCAACTTGAAGTCTGGAAATTTAGATCATTAGATCTATCTTTAAGTTTAAGTGATTTTGTATCCAAAATATTTGAGTGTGATGGAATTTGACCAGTGCGTACTCATTATATATGGAATTAAATATAATAATATTATTAGCTACTCTGTGATAATGTGCATTAATCTATATCTATATACAGAGCCAACTATCTCAGTGATTAATTTATTATTAGAATACATGTATGTTGTTAATATTATGAATAGTGCATTTAATATAGAATCTAGTCCGTTTGAACGACAATGTTGGTGAGCAAAATATATTTCTTGCTTATGTTATTTATCGACTGTACATTTTTTTGTAATCAAATTTATCTAAGCATCTCCATATTAGAATAAAAAAGTGTTATAGTTATAACGTGGAAGCTGGTATAACAAATAAACTTGCCAATAATGCTGACTCAAATTTTAAGATGACGTCATAATTGTGATGTCATCATGTTTTTATGTGATTTTTATTAATTTGATTCTGTTTAGATACTGTCATTTATAATTTCATGCACACTGAATATTTTATTCAACTTTTATTATTGGTGTTGCTTTTGGTCAGATACCTAAGATTTATTTACTTACAATCATATACATTGATTAAGTGTTTGCTTTAACTTGTACAACAGTATTTATAGATCTACATAGCTTTCTTTGATCATTTGATAGAAATCCATCTTCCACAGCAATAATTGATAAAATCCTGGCATTATATTCTATACCTGGCACTATACTATATTGGACAATGATGTTATATATGATGTTATATATGTTAAACTGTTTTGCTTAATATATTAGTTAATGCAGTGTGTCAATAAACAGACTCACATTGAATCATTGTTTGTTACTTTATGACGCGACGTCACGAACGTCATTTTGGTATTTTAACACTTTCAGCTATAGTTTTCAAAATGGTATAGAATTGCACTTAGTTGGAATATTTTAGAATGGAATGACTTTTTGGAAACCTTAAAGTTTTAATTTTATCATTCTATCAAAATCCGAAAATGTGAAAATTTGACCTCAGGTTGGAAATCGCACAGCAGAGCTCATATGTATTTCTTTCATGTGGTGATGTTTTAAATCTGTACGTTTTTTATATTCTTATCAACCCTAAGCGTAAAAACCAAAATCACGGTATATAAAGTATGCTTTATTGGGATACTTCAAAATCCCAATTCAACTTCAATGGAATACTTTACTCCAAATATAATTGGACATAAATCATTTCACTCAACCTTGTTTCATTTTATGCAACTTGGTAGCATGACTTTCATTCCAAGTACTGTTATATTACTAACTAGGCACGCGTTATCGTGTTATATAGAATCGTCGTTAAATGATGACATGTGTTATCTTCCCAGTGTATATGCACCAAATTTGCACCCAGAAAGTGACATTTTACTACTCGATTTGACAGCAAACATAACCAACATAGAATGCGATACAAATTGTTTTCCTGTATTTTACTTCTTAACAGTCGTTTTCCTACAATTATTACGTCCAACCATTTGTGTTATGTATCCATTACTTACGCGTGTTTGTGTTTACTTGAAAAGTTATCCGTGACATGTTGCGAATACGTGTGTTGTTATATTGAACGAATGGCGTTCGCTAATATCCACATGCGTGCCTTATACCACATCCAAACTTCTTACATCAGTTATGACCAGTGGAAATGCACAAACAGACGCATACACTGTAATTGCAAGCATATAACTATGGGTATAACTGCGCGAAACAGCGATAACATTACTTTATTATATGCTTTCAATGGATTATGATGATTTTCAGTGAGTGTATGAGCTATGTGTACAAATGTGTGTGAGAGTCGGATTGTGAGATGGAGAGTATGTATGAATGCGAGTAGTACACGGAAACAACATTGCTAAGGCATCGTATCCACTGAAACCATTTTACGCTGGTACACGATGCTTCCAAATTGACAGGGTTTTTTTTATATTGTTTTATACTTTTTTTCTAATTATACCAGTTTCAAGGCGGAAGTTGTAATGCATCCTTGCAATCATGACGCAATGAAGACAGAAGCACGCAAACAAAGCCAATTATCTGATATTTGATCAGAGTACTTGGTATTGTCTTTAGAAATGAATGCGACTTCTGTGCAATTTTTTACCACCATAGTATTATTTGACAGGAATAGATTCCAAGACAAATAACATGGTTGTCGTAGTGGTTAATATAAAAAATGTTCAATAATAGAATGAAAAAGAGTTGACAATATGCATCTCTTTCGTCACTGACTGTTTGTGCTTGATAAATACGGGCGTCTTAGAAATTCAGATTGTGCATACAATGAATTCTATTTCTGCCTCAATCTTAGTCGATTTATTTTCACCGTACTGCTTATTAACTAAAGCCAAAATAATATGATGCATTTATAAAGGGTTGATTAATTTGCGCTCTAAATTTTAACGAAATCACATATTCAATATTTGAGAAATCATGAAAACTACAGGTGTTGGATTAGGATTGTGTGTATATGTGCATGCAGAATGTCTGACATACATGCCTTTCTCTTTAATCATCTATAATATCTTATCAAAATATCATATATCTATAATTACCTTTCAAGTGGTGGATGTAAGTGTTTGCTAGGGGAGATGTGAGGCAGATTTAGTTTTCCGTATTCAGAAACATCCAAATAGACCAAGCAAAAAAACCGCTAAATGGAAATTATGATAACCCATAGCTTTGGATTTCACAAAAAGTAGGGTTATTGCTATAATGTAGTTATATCAGTTGTTTGCACATTCTCTGTACGGACGGCACTTAAATAAAAATGGCGTTGGTACACTAGATATGTACACTTTATATTAACCAAGTATAATAAAGTTCTCACTAAGCCAAAATCAGAGTATCATTCTGAATCATCATATCGCTGGCTAAGAACAAGAAGGTCGTAACTACCAAATCGATATATTGAGAAAACAAGAGAAAACTGTCTGTAATTTACTCTTTACCTACCGGAAAACACGTTTTTAAAACTTCAATTTGGTCATCATGACAATTTCAGATTTTCATGAAAATATGCCCATAAAAAACGCCTTATGAAGCAGATTTCAAATATGTATGAGTCTTATAAGGTCGTACGAGGTAGTTACGACCTTCTGGTTCTAAGCCATCGATATGTAAAAATGCACTAGTTGGTATTATTATCATTGAAGTTTTGCACTAGGTGGTAATGACAGCAGTGTAGTTATAATAATCAAATCTTTATAACCAATATAAATGTTATGAATACTTATAACTTCTACTTATCAACTAACATAAAATGTGTCAAACGCATTGATATCAGTTGTATATTTGTTGCGCACTATTATAACCTTAATACAATGAGAACGGATATTTATATTATACGCGTGTCTGTGACAAGTTGGTTTATTCAATCACTGATTCCGCTTCAAGGTTGTCCGTATTTAGACAAGAAGTACATTAAAGCGTATATTTGACATACTTTTCCTGTCATGAACATCTATCACGTTGGTGTGCTCGATAGAAAGTGCTGAAATGTCACTTATAATCTATTATAGGACACTTAATGTCACTTGACCCTTCAATACTTTACCACTTTGACATCACATATTTGCATCTAAGCTGTATTGGCGACATTTAGTAGTACCAATTCCAAGACATTTGTGGACACATTATAACATTTGACACGTCAATTGCCGCCGCTATATCAACACGATTTTGCTGATTAGTCGCAATGGCTAAAATACACACTGAAATTGTGAAAAAATATGATACATGATTTCGTATATATCACACCGTACAACGATCTTATGTGATATTTATTTTTGGCATGGTTTATTTTTATTAATATAAACAAAATAAAGGTCAAATAAATCAACATAGTAGCGATATTTTTTGCGCAAGTTGTGACTCACGAATGTTGTTACGGTGTTTTAAATTAAAACAGTGGTATAAGATAGCTTAATATGATTATAAGGAATCCAGCAATAATAAACTCAATGTTTCTAAACAGAAGTGTAATTAATATCGAAAAGTAGATAAGCTAAACTCATCCTGAACAGACGATACTCTTCGTTCATGTCGCCTTTTCTGTACAACGTAGTCTGTCATTATTATACAATGATGATTTGACAAAAATACATAGATATTTGTAAAAACCATCTTAAAAAATCTTAACGTGTTCTATGACTAGAAATACGTAAGCCTTCTTCAGCAAAAGCTCTTCGTAAAACCGTAAATAAGGTTTAAATGTGCATTATACTCCTCGATACTGATGCAGTGTTTAAAATGCTGCATTATGCCATTTATAAACAAGAGACAATCAGCAATCCCTTGTATCTAATGTCAGTGCGTAACAACTCGTAGACCGAATAATGTTGTAGTGCCGTCATCATACCGATGTAGAATACATTTATGTATTGTTCAAGATGTTTGTGAGCAGACTCTAGTCTAGGTTGAACTTGTATGGAATGAGGAACAACGCAGTGTGTTGAATTGCAAATGGGCATTTAATTGTAAAATGCCATATCAGGGGGGAAATGTGTGGCAGGAGGTATAATGCTGATTTATTTATTCTTTTTATGCGTATTGGACATAATACTTGGTAGTGTCATGTATAACTTTCCACGGAACCAAGAACAAATGTATATGTAATCTAATATTCAATAACTGAAATGTGCTCATTGTATGTTTTAAACTAGGTAACACCCCGAGGATGTTATGTCTCATTTGTTCGCCGTGTTGGCATGGGTTTATGCTGTTGTGTCGACGTGCAGCGGGGCCTTTGGAATTTGAATGAGTCTTTATTGCGTTTAATTCGGTCTCATGATATAACCGCTATTCTATTGTTTTGTGTGAAATTGTGTCATCTTGCATTTTTCAGGCGGGGACTTAGATTTTTTATTGTTTCTTTGGCTTATGTGTGGGCTTTGCTCATGGTAGTTGTATGGTAGTGTTTCTAATTTTGTGCTGAGCTGGTTAGGTTGAGTGCTACCTTCCCCGACGGAATTTTACATACATTTTTTGCTCACAAATAAATTAAGTCTAGTTGTACTCAACCTAAATGTACCACATTGGTCCATGGATGTCATTACGTTTGTTTCTGCACAATCTGGTAGATAGTTAAGGCATGCGACTGTGTATAATGGGGGTAATAAACACTTGAGAACAAGCAGAGTGTATAATAGTATGTGTAATGCTTGGTTAATAAAACGCTTGCATATGTGTTGTTAATGCTTTTCTGTAATGAATTTGTTTTATTTTTGTTCCACATGCTAAAAATTGGCCTAATATTCGTATATGTTACATTTCAGGGTTACTAAAGATAGTAAAGACCTAACTATATTATTTCAGTTTCAATTTCCGAAGATTTATCTTGTGCATTAAACTTTTAATACAACATAATATAGGATATCAAATACCTGCGTGTTAAGTTCTTAGTTAACAAAACATTCACGAATCACTTTCCTTTGTTTTATTATTTTAATAGCTTTTCAATTGATATGAAATACAAAACGCTGAGACATAGACTGAACAATAATAACAATTATTTGTTTTTGAATACGTAACTATGTTCTATATACTATACTGAGTTCCAAAAGTTCCACATCCAATATATTTACTAGATATTTAGGATAATTCAAATGCGCATGTGTAGAGCAATGTGTACTTGATATAAATCCATGACAGTTATCGATTTGAAGATATGTATCGATCCATAATAAAACCACATGTGACACCACCCCACGATTCCAAAGTACACACAACGATAAACTACTATTTTGTATTGGAAGGGAGGTAATTATCGTAAATAAATACCGAAAATGATCTCTCTTAGACCATAGACAATTATTGATGTTGCAATAGAGTCTGTACAACAGGCCAGCTTTTAAGAAACAACCTCCTTGACACAAAAACGCAATATTAGAGCAAGCTTCCCATAATTTTAATTTTGGTTGGACTACAAATAAGCTACAACAATGCCGTTGTTCTTGGTGCAAAAATATAGCAGCATTACCTGTCTAAGTAAGCGGCATTGACCCTTGACCTGTTGTCACGTGGTACGTCATATACATTGTTTTCGGATGGAGATAATACAACAGTCTTATTATGATAGAGACATGTCAATTTAATTCGACACAAAGTATTTTTAGTGAAACACCAGCCTCTAGCGTCTTATATACACGAGTCGTTCACCATTATCCATTTTTGCAATCAATCAAATTAAGCGTACATTTCTAACTTATTTGACTAACTTATTGTGTTTTTTTTTCGTAACACAGACATGATGCAAGTAAATTGAAAGTGAACATAACGTCGAAAATGAAGAACCCTAATTATGCGTGCTTGAATAGACGTTTTTACCATTTGCGATGGTGTGATCATTGAAGCGTGACGAAGTCAAACGGATATAGGTTCAACATAAACACTAAGGGTACGGAAATGGACAGTGTTCCTAAAAAGTTCTTTGAAATTAACTATTCCATAAAAATGAATTTTTAATAAAGATGCAGAACTTTTGGAACTCAGTATACTGACGAAATGCATTTAAATGAAAACAAATGACATTTTAAGCCGCAGTGAAAGATCACCATGACTAAATGAATACCATTTGTATTTATTTAATCGCGCGGATGTTTTATAATATGGTTGATGCGTGCCAAAACTCGTAACCTGAGCAAAGAAAGGAGTTCAAAACTGAACACATTGGCCTAAAACTAACGAATATAAATGAGAGTACGTCTCGGGTTTATTTCTCAGTGACTTCGTATTATGTTTAATGATTGATAAACGGCACTAAACTTCGCAGATGCGTGATTTTGAAAAATAGACGATTTACGTTTCTGGGACGATGTTTATGAAACAACAGTAAACGATGTATCTATTAACAGTTGGTATACGTGAGGGTAGATTTATTTTTATTTGTTTACTACAACTTTGAGTTCTCATCTGATTTCCCCTCTGAATGAATACCAAACAGTTAGCAGCCAACTTTACAGACCTGAATTTCCCTGTGTAAAACCAACACCAAAGAGCACTGTCACACCTCAATACATGTAACAATAGCATGAAGTGGAATTAACGTAAGCGTTTCCTGCCATATATTCAACGAAGTACAAAATGTTCTATTAACAACATATGATCAGTTAAGAATTGTGATTTTTTCTGTCAATTAAAGAGCCTGTCTAGTCATATTCTCTGTGAGACCAATTTATAGTCGAAACAACTATTTGCCAGTACGTGGTATGAATACTACAGACTATTTACACATACTCGATTGGATAGAAGCCATAAAATATGTACAATTGAACATGAGATAGTTAGACAATCCGGTTATAATTTGAACAACTGAATTAGGAACAATTTATACCATGTTAAATTAGATTGCTTGGTTCGTTTTGTAATTAACACAAAATCGATAACAAACTCTAATTTGATAGATGCTTTTTTACGAGAAGCTTTCATTTGACTACAGCATGTCAATGCTGTGATCTAATTATAACCATTGTGTCTACTTATCTTATCCCACATTGAAAACAACAAACTACAAACTTGCCAGATGTGCTATTTTAACAAGACAAAATAGGGAAATAATTGCAGTAAGAAATTCGATGTTTTCATTTGTTAGGGGTTGTTATTACTTCACCACAACATTCCAGTGCAATGTGATGGCAATGGAATGCCATTAGTTCTTGTTCCGTCTTATACAAAAATGATGGACTTAGCAATATATGGCTCGTACTACTAGTAATTCAACATGGCGTCATTATTCTATAAACGTATGCTGTATGTCTAGTATTTCGGAAATGCGCCGCAAAATGACTGGACTCCTGTTATATTGCGATTAAATATTGCACGTTTCACGAATTCGGTAAATTACTATAACTAGTTCATGCTTCCAGTACGACTGTCAGTGCAGCGTTTCACCGTTCCGTTGGAACATTTTATGTAATCCTCTGTGATCAACCGTAAAAACAATATAACGTTCTGACGACACTCAGGTAGTAATATTCTCAAAGCAATATAAAAATAGAAGAAAAACTTATATCTGAACCTAAATGTTTGTACTTTTAAAAACACTATTTCATTACGTAGTTTAGACCTAAATGTATATAAGTTCCGTATTAAGGTCAAATACTTGTCAATGGGAAATCCTTGAGGATTTTATCTCGGACAAAATTATTTTCCCATCATAAATAGAATAACGAATTGACGTGGTCAATGCATGGAAACAAAATTATATGGAATTGGCATTTTCTAGTTCATGGTGTATAGTACATTGTACCTGTTATTCAATGATTTTGGCAATCAGGTCCCAATACATTTCTTGCTCAGTAAAATTCTATTCAATACGAGTATATCAATTGAGTAGTCTTTGTAATGCAGACCTATTATTACATGTATTGTAATATAGTTGGAAATTGTAATACATTTCAAAAATTACTCCAAAAACTGTTTAAGTAATCATAAAACGATGGAAAATGTAATGTTACTTTGCAAAGGCTTGTAACCAGTTTTGTGATAATTTCAAAACGTAATAGATTTTTAAAATCACTTTAAAATGTATTATACAACAGGTTGGGAAGTGAAATTTCACTTTGTAATTGGCTTATAACGTTTTGTAATCAATGTTCAACATGTAAAATACTTCAAAATCACTTCAAAATAGTTGTTATTATTACAAAACGGGTTTAGATCTATTACACTTTGCGAATGTTTGTTTTATTTTCAAAACGGGATTGGTAGTGTAATTTTACTTTGAAATAAGCATGCAACCCGTTTTTTTTTAAAAAAAACGCAAAATCAACTTCAAATTTGTGATTGATATTACAAATCAGGTTGAGATCTTATTATATTATGCAAAAAGATGAAGCAGTATTATCATAATATTCATTTATGCACCACCTAGGGTTCTAAGGCGCACGTATTCATCAAACACATCAGTCGGAGATGTTATTGGTGAATATTTCTTCTCTTCTTTATTCCAGTATTGGAAAGTATTTTTTTATACTACAAATGTAACACCACCATGTTATGTGACTTGAAATCTATTCTTCTCAAATTGTACGATACTGGTGAAAACCATATCTAAAAACAAAACCAACCACTCTTAAAAAACTTCGAATAATTGCCTTTATTTGCGTCATTCTGTCCTCGTTGCGTCATGATTGCGAAACCCATTTACAGCTTCCGTCTAAGAAATGGATTAATTGGATAAAAAGAATAAAACACCATCAAAATAACCACCATGAAAGTGACGTGTACGTGTTTTAATTGCACCAAATAGAAACGACCCCTTTGAACAATATTCGACTTTACTAACTATAGAACTATATGAACAAAAAATATGGGTACTCTGAAAACAAGTCCAGATTCATTGTGTGTATTATCATAATCAGTATATCCTCTTACGTTGTATTCGCTTTCACAATTGTCAAACATTTAACTTTTTTCCTGGTTAAGCTATGTCATCCTAAAACATGTAAATTGGGTTTTAATAAGTAGTTCGTTATGCTATGTGTGGACATTTCTACGTGTGGCTTTGTTATGTGGTGTTGCAACGTTCTTCTGTGCTCGGCTGCTTAAGTTAAACGCTGCCTACCCCGCCCGATTTCCTCTTAACTATTTCAATAAACAGTATCTCGTTTACTCATTATTGTTATAACAATTGTGCTACAATGACGAAAACTAGTTACTGAAATAATATTACACTTACGACTGCATTCGTTCCATACAATAAGCGTCCTATCAAATAAGGAATCCACATAAAACACGTGTTGCATGGTTATTTCAAATGATTCAAGGCCGTTATAGTAGTACTAGTAATAAATAGTAGTACATGTATCAGGAAGTTTCAAACCATTGCCAAATATTTCGACAGCAGCGAAACATTTGGCTGATAAATCACAAGGGAATTGATATTTGTATAGATAATACTTGGAAACAGGCTCCTAAATCACTATATTTGATACCTAAACCGACGGACTGTACAATTCCACATGAAAAGGAATAGTTTGACGGCGGTGTTGGCGGGTGATACATTTTTCTCCAGAAAGCAGGAACTACTTGTGTTTCTTTTCAATATGATCTGTTAATCGCACATAAATGATGTCTGGTAATTTCATTAATATAACACAGCTTGTGAAGTACAAGAGTAAATATTACAATGACATTAACCCACCAAATAAGACCGACATTCACTATAGATGATACAACATGTATACAGTACATGAACATAACTTTAATATTTCAAATTGTGAAAGAAGACAAATGTTTCGTCTTTCCTTCAGCTCCCGGAAGTTTGACATGGATAATTCAACATGTTTGCATCCACCATCGACCACCATATGTATGAGGAATGTAATAAGTGTCGATTTACAATGCCGTTATTTCGATGGATGCATTTAGAGGAATAAACTGCTAACACAATAAACTTAAACCTCAGTTAATTGGCTGCTTCCAAAACAGTAAATTTGATAATTGTCTCATTGTCTAACCACGTGTACATGTACATTTGCAAAGGAAAAGTCAGTAAATAATTTAGGTCGAAACATAAGTGGCTTGTATTAAATTGTGTCAGCATTAATCTTCATACAGGTGTCATTGAAAAACCATGTGTTGGGTTGGGAATTATTTCAGAACCTTATTAAGTCATGTTTTACGTTTTTAGGTGAATCAATATTGATGCTCCATGAAAAACACTACTTTTGAATTCAAAACTTGAATTTCTTTGATAGTTTAGTAACGAAATATTGCAACATAGAGACCCGTTTTCAGGTGCACAGTCATTGTCGAGCCGGCTCGTGCAATCTATAGTGTATGTGCTTATGTGGTTTTGCATGTTAGACAATATTTATCATACTTTATTATGAACACTTTTCCATGTCAACGTTCCTGTTTGTCATCTTAGATTTGAGGAAAGATTAAGTAACATCAGCATGTGGCACCAGAATACGAAATTCACTTGTGAAAGATAATCATTTGTTGGATAATATACTGGCCAACAATCTATTGTTCATCAATATTCCGCTTGCTTAGAACAAGAAGGTCATACGCACGAAATCAATATGTTGAGAAAACTGAAAACTGTGTTTAAATTACTATTTACAAATGTACTTATGAAAAACAAGCTTTGTAAACTTCAGTTTGGTCAACATGGCAAGTTTTGATTTTCATGAAATTAGGCACATAAGGAGCGCATTATGATCAATTCAATTTAATCATATTTTATTGCATGAACAACATTTACACAGGGTTTACATATATCAATCAATTAGAACAAACAGAAGCATATCATAAATGTAGACCGTGTAAACATTAACAATGTTATCTACATTACAAAACCCTTTGTAAATGTTGTAAAGAAATCATGCAATAAAATATGATTAAATTATTAGTAATGTTGTAACATTTGACCAAATATACAACGCTTATAAACTATAGAGTATTTTAAACGAAATTAATTATGGATCAAACGTTGTAACAAAATACATACATCGTACTTATATTATTACAATATAATTGTAAAACACACGCATTTGCTGGAATAGTATTCATGTTCATAGTCAAATTGACATTGTGTGATGTTCAAATGTGAACATGCTACATGTATGACTTAAATAATACAACGAACGGAAACACCATTACTAAGACATATCATCCCCTAATGCCATTTAACGTTGGAACACGTTGCATTCACATTGGCAGTTTTTATATTGGTTTATACTTTTTATCCAATTACACCCCTTCCAAGGCTGCAGTTGTAAAGCATCCTTGTAATAATGACGCAATGAAGACAAAAACACCTACAAAAGCCAATTATCAGAAATTTTATAAGAGTGCTTGGTTTTGTCTTTAGAAATACATGACTTTTTGTGCTATGTTTTTCCAGCATAGTATTATGTCAGAGTAATAGATGTTTAGAAAAATAACATGGTACATGTAGTGGTTAATAAACAAAATATCCAATAATAGAATGAAAAGAGTTGAGAATATGAATCTCTTTCGTCACTGAATATTTGTGTTTGATAAATGCGGGCGTCTTAGAAATTCAGATTGTGCATTGTGCTCATTGTGAATTATATTTCTGCCTAATTTTTGGTTGATCTCATTTATAACGAGACACCTCCCGGCTCGCCGTAGAGTGACAACACAATTGCAGTATATACACATTGTTGCAGACCATCCTCACGACCGTTTAAAAACAGCAATGCCGACGGAAAAAACTGCACATGTACATAATGGTAGTCCAGCCAGTCGCATGGTGCCGTTTTATGACTTTACGATTATGCTAAATATTTATAAAGGTTTAATTTATTTGTACTCAAAATTTAACCAGATCAGTTTATGAATAGTTGAGAAATCATGAAAACTATAGGTGTTGCGTAAGGAGTGTAGGTAAGTGTATATGTAGAATGACCGGCATATATGCCTTTTTGTTGATACAAATATCATATCATATCATAAATCTATAAATTACATTTCAAACGGCGAATGTTAGTGTTTGCTGGGAGAGATATTAGGCGGATCTTGTTTTCCGTATTCAGAAACATCCTACTAGTCCAAGCAAATAAACCACTAAATGACAATTTTGATAATCTATAGCTTTGGATTCCACAAAAAAGTAGGGTTAATGTAGTTATATCAGTTGTTTGCGCAATCTCGGTACGGACGGTACATAAATACAAATGGCGTTGGTACCCTAGATATGTACACTTCATATAAAACAAGTATATTACAGTCCTCACTAAGCCAAAATCAGTATCATTCTGAATCATCATTTCGCTGGCTTAGAACAAGAAGGTCGTAACTACCAAATCGATATATTGAGAAAACAAGAGAAAACTGCCTGTAATTTACTCTTTACCTATGGGAAAACACGTTTTTAAAATTTCATTTTGGTCATCATGAAAATTTCAGATTTTCATGAAAATATGCCCATAAAAATCGCATTGTGAAGCAAATTTCAAATATGTATGAGTCTTATAAGGTTGTGAGAGGTAGTTACGACCTTCTGGTTCTAAGCCATCGATTTGTAAAAATACACTAGTTAGTATTATTATCATTGGAGTTTTGCACAAGGTGGTAATGACAGCAGTGTAGTTATAATCATCAAATCTTTATAACCAATATAAATGTAATGAATACTTATAACTTCTACTTATCAATTTACATAAAATGTGTCAAACGCATTTATATCAGTTGTATATTTGTTGCGTCCTACTATAACCTTCATACAATAAGAACGGATATTTATATTATACGCGTGTCTGTGACAAGTTCGTTTATTCAATCACTGATTCCGCTTCAATGTTGTCCGTATTTAGACAGGAAGAACATTTAAGAATATATTTAACATACTTTTTTCTGTCATGAGCATCTTTCACGTTGGTGTGCTCGATAGAAATTGCTGAAATGTCACTTATGATCTATTATAGGACATTTAATGTCACTTAACACTTCAATACTTTACCACTTTGGCATCACATATACATTTTTGCATCGAAGCTGAAATGGCGTCATTGCAAACGAGTACGAGGTCAAATACAAACTGAAAATGTGAAAAAGTGTGATACTTGATGTCGTCTACTCATAACAATGACTTAGTGTGATAGATGTTTTATCAAGTCTTAGTTTTCTATTAAACACGTTCAAGGGCAAATATATCAACATATAAACAATATTTACCGTTGCTTAATGCTTACCTTTGCTTTAAATATTGCGATTTATGATAAGCTCACTAAATATCAGTGGATTTGCAAGACATAAATTGACATTAGGATGTGCATTAGAATGCATTTAACCGTCATCATCCATTGAATATCAAATTATCAATAGTTCACTTAAACAATGAAACATGTATGTTCGGAATAGCTTTTAAGGCCGATATTAGATGTTTATTTGTTTTCGAAAATTATACTGAGTAATTGAGAAATATCACATGCGTTGTGTGACGAAATGATTCGAACGTTTTGGTGTGCTGCTCGATATTTGTGAGATTTATAGTAACGTGCTATCTCGCGAAGATTGCCCATAACACTACCAAATTTTGAGAACAATTCATTGTTGTTTCACAAGTTGTGGTGCACGAGAGTCGTTACGTTTTTTACATTAGAACTGTTGAAGCATAAAATAGCTCAATATGATTATAAGGAATCCAGAAATAAAAAAAACAATGTTTCGAAACAGAAATTTAATTTATATCGAAGCAGTAAATAGATTAAACTTATTCTGAACATACGATACTCTTCGTACATGTCGCCTACTCTGTAAACCGTAGACTGCCATTATTATACAAGGGGGATTTGAAAACAATCTAAAGATATTTGTATTGTTACTTCGGAATATAAAAACTTCTTAAAGTCCTCTATGACTAGAATTATGTAAGCCTCCTCAAGCAAAAGGTCTTCGTAAAACCGTATATAAGGTTTAAAAGTGCATTATACTCTTCGATACTGATGCAGTGTTTAAAATGCTGCTTTATGCCATTTGTAAACAACAGCAATCCATTGTATTTAATGTCAGTGCGTAACAACTCGTAGACCGAATAGTGCTGTATTGCCGAATCATACCTAATTGTCACGTGTATTGGACATCATGCTAGCTACTGTGAAGTATCATTTTGTGCGGTACCAATAACAAAGGTATATGTAATATAATTTTTAAATGATGCAATAAGTTGTTTGTATATTTTGTTTACAATTAAAGTGAGTCTAGTTGCATTCAACCTAACTGCACCACATTGGTTCATGCGCTTCATTACGTGTGTTTTTGCACAATCTTATAGGTAATTGATGGCATGCTCCAGTGTATCATGGGGGAAATAAGCACATAGTATCTAATATCATGTGTTATGTTTAATTTATAAAACGCTTGTACATGTGTTGTATATGATTATCTATATTGGGTTCCTACATAGGAACACCTTACGATAAAATGTCTGTTTCCGACGATTTGATCGTGTGCATTAAACGTTTAATAAAACGTCGGATCGGATATCAAATACCTGCGTGTTAAGTTATTAGTTGAAACAACATTCACGATTCACTTTCCTTTGTTTTATTATTTTAATAGCTTTTCAATTGATATGAAATACAAAACGATGCTAATATACTGAAAAATAATCACTAATATTTGTTTTTGAATAAATAACTATAATCTTTATAGGACAAAATGCTCTGTAATGAAAACAACTGATATTGGAACATACAATAAAAGCACACCATGACTAAATATATTCCTTGGATCTATTAGATAGTGGGGATGTTTTATGGTATGTGTGGTGCGTGCTAAAACGCGTAACCTGAGAAAACGAGTGGAGATACTTCAACTCTAAACGCATTTCCCTTAAACTAACGAATATAAATGAGAGTACGTCTCAGGTTTATTTCTCTGTGACTTCGTATAATGTTTAATGATTTATAAACGGTACTAAATTTCGCAGATGTGCTATTTTTCAAACAAGATGATTTAAGTTTCTGAGACGATGCTTATGAAACAACAGTAAACGATGGATTTATTAACAGCTAGTTTAGTAAGGGTATATTTCATTTGTTTTCTACACTTCTGAGTTTTAAACTGGCTTATCTTCGGAATGAAGACCCAACAGTTAGCAGCTGAGGCCCACGTGGAAGATTGGGTAATCACATGTGTAGCCTGGTTAAATAAAGTTTTTATTTATTTACATTTTTGTACTTACAATGTACTTAATAACTTACTAGCCAACTTTATAGACCTGAATTTCTCTGGTTAACAAAAACACCAAATGGAAATGTCACACATCAATAAATATTACATGTAGTGTATCTATCATACACTTACCTTATCGTGTATTAAAGTATGTGCAAACTGTTCACAAAATATGGTATGTTTAAAATCGTAAATGTAACTGTCAATTAAAGAATCGTTTCTAGTCATGTCTCCTGTGAAACCAACTTATAGACGAAAAAAACTATTTGGCAGTACGTGGTATGAATACCACAAGTAATTGGCACATACTCGATTAGATAGAAGCCATAAAATATGTACAATTGAACATGAGAGGGTTAGACAATCCGGTTATAATTTGAACAACTGAATTAAGAACCAATTACACCATCTTAAATTAGATTGCTTGGTTCATTTTGCAATTAACATAAAATCGATCAATACCTCTTATTTGATGGATGCCTTTTTATGAGAAGCTTTCGGTTGACTACTGCATGTCAATGCTGCATCTACTTATCTTATTCCATATTAAAAACAACAAGCTACAAACTTGCCAGATGTGCTATTTCAACTAGTCAAAATGTTTTCATTTGTTATTTGTTAGGGGTTGTTATTACTTCCACACAACATTCCAGTGCAATTTGATGGCAATGTAATACTTTAAGTTCTTGTTCCGTCTTAAACAAAATTGATAGCTTAGCAATATACGTCTCATTCTACAAGTATTTCAACGTGGCGTCATTATTCTATTAACGTATGAAGTACGTCTAGTATTCCGGAAGTTCGCCACAAAATGACTGGACTCCTGTTATAGCTGTTAAAGACAGCTAAGGTCTCAAAATGATTCTGTTCTGCTAGTTGTGCCAAGGACGAGGACTGTGACCTACGGTGACCGATGTTTCACAGCTGCTGCACCGAAACCCTGGAATGCACTGCCAACAGCGCTCAGAGACAGTAAAACACTCCCGTCCTTCAAGAAAGCCCTGAAAACGCATTATTTTACTATAGCTTATTCATGCTGAAGTTCATGGTTAAGTAGACGTTCGTCTACTGGGTTAAGTAGAGCCCCGTTTCAAAGTGTGGTAAGGTCTAGAAGAAAGTATGTTATTTCTTCGACCTTTATGGTAAGGTCTAGAAGAAAGTATGTTATTTCTTCGACCTTTATGGTAAGGTCTTGAAGAAAGTATGTTATTTCTTCGACCTTTGTAACTCATATGATGATAGTAACTTTATGTCATCTGTGAGTCATCCCCCTTTTAAAGGAAGTATCACTATTCCTTTAAGGGTTAAGGACATGTGGTAATGGTACTTGACGTTATCCTTGTCCTAGTTGAGGTTTACATTCAGTTAATACCGGTACAGATAATCAAATCGTTGTACACCACTATCTTATTGTAGCAAAGTATTTCTATATACCATGTATCCTAAGTTTAATATTGCATTTCGTTTCGGCAATATGATACGATATGATGGGAGACTAAATAGCGTTGATAAAAATGTTTTTGTATATTTTATGTACATTGTATATTGTTTTAAACATGTATTAGTCGGGACTGTACAGCACTTTTGAACGTGTGTATACATGAAAAAAGGGCTATATAAATATGGTATAATAATAAAATAAAAAAATAATATTGCGATTGTATATCGTACGTTTCACGAATTCTGTAAATTACTATTACCAGTTCAAGGTTCCATTACTATGATAGAACGTAAAACAATATAACGCTCTGACGACACTCAAATAATATCATTCTCAAAACAATATAAAAATAGCCAACTAATATCTGAACCTAAACGTTTTTTACTTTTAAAAGTACTATTCCATTACGTAGTTTACACCTAAATGTATATAAATTCTGTATTAAGGTCAAATACGTGTCAATGAGAAATCCTCGAGGATTTTACCTAAGATTACATGTAGCATGAATAAAATAATGAATTGACGTGATCAATACAAGGAAAAAATATATGGAATTGATATTTCCTAGTCCATGGTGTATAGTACATTGTACCTGTTATTCAGTTTTGGTACTCAGATCCCAAAACATTTCTTGCTCAGTAAAATTCTACCCAATACGATTATATTAAACTAGTAGCCTATATAATGCAGACCTATTGTTACATGTATTGTAATATAGTTGGAAAATGTAATACATTTCCAAAATTACTTCAAAAACTGTCTAAGTAAGCATAAAACGATGGAAATTGTCATATTAATTTGCAATAGGCTTGTAACCCGTTCTGTGATTTTTTTTCAAAATGTAATAGATTTTTAAAATGACTTTAAAATGTATTATAAAACAGGTCTGGAAATGTTATTTCACTATGTTATATGCTTGTTACGTTTTGTTATCAATGTTCAACATGTAAAACCACTTCAGTATCACTTCAAAATAGTTGTAATTATTACAAAACGGGTTTAGATATATAACACTTTGCGAATGTTTGCAACCCGTATTGTATTAAAGCTGCAAGTTGTAATATATCTTAAAAGTGTCTTATTTGTTTTCAAAACGGGATGGGCAGTGTTATTTCACTTTAAAAAGGCGCGCAACCCGTTTTGTAAAACAAAATCAACTTCAAATTTGGGAGTAATATTACTAATCAGGTTCAGATCTTATTACACTGAGCGGCAATGAAAACGCAACACTTTTTTAACTTGAATATTTCCGTCATCTGTTAACTTATAAAGTTGATTGTTTCGTATGCTCACTTCGACAGGCTGTTTAATCACTATAGTTGATATCTAAACCAACGGACTGTACAATTGCTCATGAAAAAGGAATAGTTTGACGGCGGTGTTGGCGGGAGATACCTTTTTCCAGAATGCAGGAAATGACTTGTGTTTCTTTTCAATATGCTCTGTTAATCGCAAATAAATAGTGTCTGGTAAGGTCATTAATATAACACAGCTTGTGAAGTACAAGAGTAAATGTTACAATGTCATTGACGCTCCAAATAAGAGAGGCATTCACTATAGATGATACAACATTGTATGTAGTACATAACTTTAACATTTTAAATTGTGAAAGAAGACAAATGTTCCGTTTTGCCTCCAGCTAATAGCATTTTGACATGAATGATTCATCAGGTTTGCATCTATCATCAACCACCATAGGTCCCCGAGGTGCGTAATAACTGTCGATTTCGATATCAACAATTAGAGGAATAAACTGCTAACACAATGAAGTTAAACCAGACTTAAATGGCTGCTTCCAAAACAGTAACCTTGATAATTGTCGCATTGTCTAAAACTGTGTACATTTGTATAAAGAATAAAATAAAATGGGTCGAAACAACAGTGGCTTGTATTAAATTGTGCTAGCATTAATGTACCCAAAATTATCAATGGATAGCCATGCATTCGGAATTATTTCAGAACCCTATCAAGCCATTTTCTTAGATTTTTTAAGAAACAATATGATGCTCCATGAAATACTTTTGAATTGCAAAACTAGTTATATATCTGTAATGAACTATCGCGACATAGATAGCCTTTTTTAGGTGCACAATCATTGTCGAGCCCTCTCGTGCAATTTATAGTTTATGTGCGTATGTGGTTTTCCAAGCGTGAGGAAAAGCGTGCGTGCCTCCGTCGGAGTTTGTCATGACAATAACTTTTACGAGTATTGTCGAATCTATCTCGCTTACATTCAGCATGAATGGTAATCACATAATAGCGATGCGTGATTAGGGATGTCATGTGCAAACTATATTATCCTACCACAAATTTAAATATACATGTACAATTCGCTGGCTTAAAATGAGAAGGTAGTAATAACGACCTTATAAGACTAATGCATATTTGAAATCTACACCAGCAAGCGTACCACAAGTAAAGAGTGATTATCTTGTTTTCTCAAATCATTGATTTTGTAGTGACGACCTTCTAAGCCACCGAATTTCAAATTGTTTACAATGTGCCCATTTTAATTAGATGAGAGTTATTGATACCAATTTGATCACTTGTCATGCTATCCCCACGTAAAAAGCTTCATGATTCATTTATGAAACATCGGACGTATTTTCTAATTTTTAGGCTGGCGATGTCGCCAGATCTATTACAATGCCAAAAATTGAAATCCACTAAGATACATTTACTCCCAAAACTGACAACACAGAATCTATACACTCAATGAAAATAGTTCCTCCTGGTTAATCAGTTTTGCAATATTAGAACATTAAACTTTCAATGTTTCATTTAATCTGTTTTATTGTAACATATTAGTTTCTTCTTGTAATGGAAGGAAATTGTATGAAATTAAAAGAAAAGGTTTTTAAAGGCGTTGATAATTATTACTACGCGTTACGAACGCGATATAGCGCGTGCATCAATGATTTTATTATGTTAAATTATTTAGTTCAATACTATCTAACGAGATCGTAGCCGAGTGGTTAAGCAACTCGCTTAGTAATTTTCTTATGCTAAGGTCCAGCGATCAAATCACAGCGTCTTCAAAATTTTATATTTAAACAAAAAACGTTTTCGTCCAACACTTACCTCTCTTTCGACTTAGAAAACCACTTGATGTTATTTTACTTGAAAAGCTATTGTCCCTTGCAGTTCGCCAGCCTGTCAGTACTTCCGTACTTTGATTAAAATAATAGCATTGACCTTCCAAAGCTTCCTGAAAGAACGTACTAGTCAATAACCATGTAGATTTCAGATAACATCAATAGCCTCTTACATTCTTCTCAAACTGACAGTCAATTGAGTGATTCCAAATTGGTATATAAAGGATCTATCACGAGTTGATTGATATAAAGTTATATTAAACGAGTTAGTTCTGGAAAATTTATCAAGCGGGCATTTGGCATGTCTAACTGTCATTGACACATAATAGCATTTTCCGATTTGAATACAGCTGGTTTACATGTCATTGCAGAAAGTCTTAGTATATTATTTCGTCTCTATTATAGATATACAAAAAGCGTCGAGTCGTGACTAGTAAAAACTTAATATTCTATCTCTAGTTGATTCATGTACCAATTTTAATTTAAACCAACGAAGTCCGTTACTACAGTACCGTAGCCATTACAAAGCAGATTTCACTGACGAAGTCCGTAGTGACGTAACACCGTGAACGAGTGTTAGATTAGTTTTATCATTTGACCTGAATCACGCAAAACACACAACATTCTGTTGGAAAAAAAACACACCAATGTAGTGTACGTTATACGTTGTACATGAATGATTCAACATGTTGGCTTTGAATGCCAACAACCATATTCCTGGTGGATGGAATTTGTTTCTTTGTCAATATTATATTCTCCTGTAAAGCAATACAATTATGATCTGTAATCATCATTGTATTCCGTGAAGTTGCTTGGAATTGTATAATATATTTAGCATTTTCAATTGTTCTAGAACTATGCTGCTCTGCTGTTAGATAGAATTTGCAAAAGTGCATTACACGCTTTTTGCACTGCATGTTAAAATACCGTAAATTGTTACCTCGTGAGTTGGAAGAATGTTTGTTATTCATACTCTATAATAGACAATCTAACGGCAATGAAAATGAGAGTTGCATAAACTGAGCAAGCATACGCCATATGACCAAGTGAACAAAAAAATTAAATGGTTTTTACATTTGTAAATAACACCTAACTGCCTGACTATCTTCTCGTGAAACTAAAACGAACAGTCCATGATTATGGTGTTAGAATTCAGTCAGACGTACTAATATAAGCAATGTTTGGCAGTTTGCTGAATAATTCAAAACACGTAATCATCAGCCCGAAGCTACAACTTTAACTGTTGTCAGCATTTTAAAATTTTACATCAGAATCTGCATCTATCGATCTGTTAAATGCATCGCACTCCTTTAATGAATTTCATATTTCCACACTCAATTAACAGTCATTTAATCTCATAACTCGTCATATTGATCCGGATCACTTCCATGCAGAGATAGCAGCTTGAGTTGTTGTTGTGATTTTGCTGTCACACGCACTCATTCATCCCCTGTCCAATACGTTGTTATCTTCTTGTGGATTAACATTAATATTCTGGTTTAACCATTTATTTGTGCTGGTCATTGTGACATTTGCTTGTCATCTTTAATCTTTCGATTTGGTGGTTCTTCTTGAGTTCTGCAGTTTCTGATTATTGCACAGATTAGCAAACGGAAAGCTGTGTTTTAAGACATTCTTGAAGTGACACAGGTTATTCTTTGTCCACTGTGTTGTAAAACTAAAAAATGTACATCATGCATTATGGCACAGAGATTACGTTCAGCTGTGTTGATGCGTCGATAGAGCGTAAAAATACAACACATGAAAACACTTATAATTTTAATTATAATACGTTCCAATTTTGAAACCTTACCAAGTGCAAAACGAGCAAGGCCTCAAACTTTTTTTAATTTGTTAGTTGAACAATATGCCACGGGCAACTACAAATGGAAGTATTGAGTTTCATTCAATAGAAGCCTTAACCTACATAGACATAAGGCAAATATAACACGATTATTGGAAATGCTTTTCGTAGTATAACATATATATTTAGATTGTTCCCAAACCATTGCTTCGTAGTTCGGCAACAGCGAGACATTTGGCTGGCAAATGACAAGAAACGTTACAATTATTTAAGTATAAATTATTCAATACATTTGACACCTCAAAGGTACTTGCGTATCAAAAATGAATAGTTCTTTCGCTGCGTTTGCTGGTAATAAATTATGGAGATATACATTTATATGTGTTATATGTGTCTGAAAAGGTCATTGATATGACACATCATATGAAGGACAAGAGCATTAATAAAATTGGCCCTCTTATAATCACAACAACACTCACCATTGACAAAAGATATAACTTAAACATTTCAAATTGTAATAAAGACAAATGTTTCGTTTTGCTTCCAGCTACTAGGAAAGTCGAACATTGATAGTTCACATGTTTGCTTTGAATGTCAACAACCATATCCTCGGTGGATGGAATTTGTAACGATATAAGATGTCGTTAAGGAATAAACTGTCAACACAATTAGAACAATATTTAAAATGGCCGCTACAAAAGCCAGTTACTTTTATTATATTGTGAGTTGTCTGTAAATGTGACTTTGAATACCGTCAGGCTTTTATGTGCTTTGAAGATTGAAGCACTTTATTGAATAATTTAATGTTCTCAACAGCATGTTTTCAAACAAAATGGCCAGAAGCTATGCTAGTAGAAGCTACACTTGATGGATTAGATATGCATGCACTATTTATTTATAAAAAACGGTACCTCTTGATAGAACATAATATTATATTTGAACTATTTGATAGCGTCATCACTATCATAATACCAAGTGATCATGTATTTATATGCATTTGATACGATATTGTCCAGACATACTAACAGTGAAGACGAACACCAATATAAACGACACTGTTTATACATAGAAACGAGTTATGCAGTTTAGAATTATCAGTTCAATTACATGCATAATATCATGGTTTAAGTAGTAATCAATTTTGTATTATACTAATGCAGTAGCTACAAATACATATAGGCAAATCGTGTAATTATCCCTTACAGGACTATACTAATCGCATTTTAGTAATAAGGACACAAACAAAACGTCTAAATTGTATAAAATACCATATTACAAAGACTGATCGTACCATATATTATCGAGTTTGTTGTATATACTTTAGCTTTAAAACACACTCAGTTGGAAACTAAATGCAGCAACTGCATCTCCTGGAATGTGCACGCCAAACGTATAATCTAACTGGTTGGTCAAAACTGGAGAAATGGTGTGGTTATTTGTGGTATATTTTACAAAAAGAAACACGAACTATTTACTGTGCCGTTGTCATGCAAGTTCGTTTGCAAATGTTATTTTACATGTATGCGAATCTATGAACGAACTAGGCATGCATACAACGTGTATGTTATGATCGTATCCCCTTTAAGTAGATTTTATCGGGGTAAAATCTCGAGAAATGGAGATCATCTTGACAATAATGTTCATACACATAACTATTTATTTTCGGCTTTTGTTTTGCAGACCGTAATGATATTGTAAATACTTACGTAAGAAATTGTATGATTTATGACGTCTACTAGTAAGCCATAGGTTGCATATTATATAGAATTTCATACAGACTAATACAAATAAAGTCCAATTATTTAACCATAACTATAATAACTAATTGTCATAATACATCTACGTATCGTTGAATGCCAGACTAGTTATAAGATTCCTTGATTAAATGAACACTCAATCATTATTTGTTCTACACACATGCCTAGTGTGTATTGTTTGATCACAGACGGTGATGTCTGGACCTTCACTTTAGGCCTAATTAAGATTCTTCGGGTCGGAAACTATCCTGTAGGGTATCAGACAAATAAATGCAAATAAATTCTCACATCAATAGTGATTTTTAATCCCCGAGAACATTGTTGTCGCTTCAAATGGGATATTCTTTCAATCTAAGGCTAAAGTGTCCGTTTTTGAGGAATTGTATAAATCGTAATAAAACATATAATTCGGACTATGAAATATGTCAAAGTCAATGATAACTTACCGATGACCATTATGTGTTGTTAGGTATATCGCTTGTGTATTTATTTCTTTGGCAATAGAGGATGTTGTATTTTGAGTGTTAAGTCCCAGGTGGGGTATCGAGCAAGACAGTATCCGCTTGAAAGTTAAGAACACCTAAAAGTGTTCAAGATTTTACAAATAAAACAATGTAAATTATGTTCCGATTGTTATTGTCAACGAGTTTATAACACTTACATGTCATAAGCAAGAAATAATGATTATATACATATCATAACCCCAGAGAACGCTTTAATATCATTCAAATGATGATGAGCACTACATACGTTTCCGTAGACAGTAGGCCGTTCAATGCATGAATTAGCTGACGTTGCTTCAGGCTAATCTAACTTTTTATGTAATTATCCAAGGATGCCGAGGACTTCCGGCAAAGCTTTCCGGCATTGTTGGACTGCAGATTATGTGATAAGTTTTATATCGTCGTTTTAAAAAAGTAAATATAGCAACCTATATTTGATTGTGCATGTTAGTGATCGGAACGTTTTCAAACAGGCAGCATAAACTTTGTTCGAATGCAAAAAAACTATTACAAAAAAGGATACATTTGTAATTGGCTGTGTTAGTTGTTTCTCCGGGTTCCACTGAGACGAATCTATGAGTTATCTGGAAAGTGGTACAGAAGAGGACAAACAATGTAATTGAGCAAACAGCTATTGACATTTTCCAATGCCTATTACACAGTGGAAGCACACTTATTTAAGTTCATGGCCATATGGGAAACATCCTGTTATGGAGGTTCGGAATAATGGTCTTATAGTATTGGTGAACTTTTGACACCAACTGTTTTCATGTGATCAAAACATTTTTGAACGTGATGTTTAATAATATCAGACCCCATTACAAACCTACGCCATGCGAAAATACCCGCTCTTATTAGATATACATGAATTCATATACAATCAATGCAGTGTTTTATCCCGTATATAACATACGTGGGTGAATCAAAAAGTTCGTAGAATTTTGCCATAACTTTTTTATTTTCAGAGTTATTGTCTTCATATTTATGCTGAATGAATTCATTGGTATTTTCTTTACATACACAGATTTGTAGTGACCTGGTGATAACCGTTTTAAAAATATTTATATCTTAAATAAGGGCGATTACGTATACCGGAGCACACGGATAATTTGAAACACAATTTATTAAATTTTGTAAAATATCTCAACTGTAGGACCTCCAAAAACCGTCAAAATGTTATGTCAGATTGCATGATGTCATTTATAAAGTCTGTTAAACTTTCAGACGTCATCTCCGATAAATAATGCTTTAATCAACATTTACATAATCGCACTATATAGAAATACCCGCGTAAAACGGGTCTACGGGAATTGACCGAACCACGGACTGCTATCAAAATCTGCGTGAAACCGTAATATACGTACGGCATCAAAGACAATACATGGTTTGAAACATGCAGGTATATATCCTGAAATAAATAGACATCGATTTATAAGTGGAATCAGTGATTTCGTGTAGGCCTACGGATTTTGACAACCTAAACAATACACCCGATATTGGTGACGTTGTTTTGCAACGTCATCGAAGAGGACCAAGGCTTTATAATAGCGGATATAACAAAACACTTAGATTAATCTTCTGGGACAGCGCACACGATATTAAACAAACAATTGAAAATGCAGAAACTATTATCACGATGGTCATCCAAAAATACCTACATATAAGTCACTCGAGAAGCGAAAATTAGTTAAAACGTTAACGTAAGTATTGACAAAAGTGGCGTAAGTTTGACGTCATTTTCCAAATGACGCTGACGTGCTCCGGTATGCTGTCAGAGCGTGTGTGCGTTTCAATGTAAAAATCATGTAGTTTTGAATACTTCAATGAAATTTTACAAATTGATTTGTTATACTTATAAAAATTTGAAACCATTTGAGGCTGTGGTTTGTGATTTATGATATTTTTCTACGAACTTTTTGATTCACCCACGTACAGTGTACAATGTTATAATTAATGCAACACCGGAATTAAGATATTTGAAAATAAGTATATTTTTTCAATAAATGTAATAATTATGACGTCCATATTGAACATGATTCCTAAGTTGAATAACATACTAGTATCTTGTAAAGCATTATGGTTTAAACAGTTCAGTTTTAAACTTTTTAGAAATAATAATAATTCCTCGATATGAAAGAATCACTAATTTAGAATAATCTACAAACTTATGAGTTGCTTTGATTACCAGTTGCTAGAAAACAATATAATCTAGCTCAAACCATTACTTTCTCACTTATATACTAAGTAAAGCAGTGTCTGATATTTGGTTGGTTTCTTTCTATACGAGTACATGAATTACTTAAAGTCACCAGTTGCATTCGATGGTTGTATTGTAGACCCTATAAATAATTGGGTCAAATATTATTCATGTCCAATACTCATATTATGTTAATGCATTAATACCAATACATTCAGTTTTGTTATGATTCTGAACGCTAGCTATATAAAAAGATGGGTGATTGTTCACATCGTTCATGCGAATGTCGCCGGGGAAACAGACCTTGAGATAAATCTTAAAACATATTGATTGATGTCAGTATATCACAAACTGTTAAAATAGTTGAAACAATTTGTTTCAAAATACTTCGTGGTGCTTCTCAAACAATGGTCGGTCCTCTGCACTAACATGATGTTATGAAGAATTGGTGATCAAACCGTTGCAAATGATAGAGAAATGAATGAGTTTTCAAATGTAGCAGGTGTTTAATTTCAAGATATGTTTACATCAATGATGACAATGTTATAAAACAAAAACTGGTTTACAAAGCGTCTGGCGTGTGAACACCAAAACGTCTAGGCAACAAAACGTACATACATGAGACGAGGGTGTAAAACTAAAACTAGTGGTTGCACATTATTGTACAGTAGTTACACCTGTAACATATGTATTGCTTAAACACCACATTTTAATTCTGGCATGGTAATGTATTATAGCAGAAGAAGTAAATTAGTGTATTAAATTAAACAATAATATATGCTATGATGACCGTTTTCGTGACTTCTTCAACTTTCGAAGCGATTGTAAGCCACAGTAAGCCATGTTATGTATGCTAAGATGCTCTATCGAAAGGACAAACATGTCCTCTGTTGACAAACTGAGAAACAGCCAGCTTTAGTGATTACACAGTCAGTTATACGAATAAACATATTGCTACTTTAATTTTTAGATGTCTGCTGTATCCTCCAAGCGCACAGTCCGTGATGAACTTCCATGTGTTAATGTGAAATCAATTCTGCTCAAATAATACGATACTGAAAAATGATGAACAAGTCGGGTTCATTTCTAAAGACAATACCAAGCACTCTCATATAATTTCAGATAATTGGCTTTATCAGCTTGTTTTTGCCAAAGTAATTAAAGTTGTGAGAACTTGTTTTGCAATCGACCATAATTAATTTACACTGTGTACTGTATTATCGACATATTTCGTTTGCGCAAGATAAAGAACATAATATCACAATCGTGCTATTTCAAATTTTTCCGGGGTTGGAACTGTTGTTGCAATGATCAATTGTACTATGACCACGTGAAAGAGTACGGTTTTATACGACGATAGCAGTAATCTACGTTATTATGAAATAGTGCACGTCACTTTCTGGCCTGATTCCTTGTGGCGCAAGTTTAACAGTGCTTCCTTAATGTTCAAATAATTTTCGGGTTTTGCTTATTGAAGCCCGTTTTAAATTGTAAACATCATTTTATTTAATGCTTATCGGTGGTTTACGGCGGAATAACGGTGGATTATTCCCCGATAATTTCACTGTTCATAATTTCACAGTTCATACTTTTTTAAACAAATTTCCCCGCAGCCAAACATAAAATAATAAGCATTTACACGTGCTCTCTTAGTCTTTAACATTAGCAGAACATTATATGTACATAAATGTAAAACAAACGGACGAAATTGAAGCCGTTGCAGAAGAACTACTTGACTGCAACTCGACGCGTGCATGGCGGGAAAACGACGACACGCAAAACATTTGAGGTATATAGTGGAGTATTTTCATCATTTAAGCTATTTGAAGCATGAAATAAATAGAATATTAGTATTTTACCGTGTATGAGCGTTTGATAATTCACCTCGTGAGCGGCTAACTTATATTTTTACTCGTGGCTACGCCACTCGTGAAAGTATTGCATCAGCTGCTCACTCTGTGAATTATCAGCCGATCATATACGGACAAATACAAATATCCTCTATATAATCTATTGTAGAACTTATTGAAAAATCAAATAATATGATTTCGTGTGTCAATTTCAATCAGCAGCAATTCAGCTAACACGAACATGCACCAGAATAAAATTAAACTTTAACAATTAAACAACATTAACTTATTTATTATTGTAAACCCATCTCAGTTTGCACTGGGGATTATATAATGTACTTCTAGGCAGTGTTGTTTATTCCTCTCAATGTAGTTGGTGAGAATTAGGAATGCTTGAACACATTTTTATAGTTTTCCAAATGTTTCTATGTATTACCTAGTACAAAACGTGTGTGCTACATTTTGTAACAAAAGTTAAAGAAGCAGTTTTAACAATGGACAATTTGTACTGGGGTTACCATGTCACGTAATAAAAAACAGCTGTGAAACTTTAGTTCCGCTGTGTTACATATTTGCTTAGAAGGGTCCCTATTTTACTATAATTTAATATTAATACAGAACATATTAAACCACCAGGGCATGCAAACGCGTTTTTTATTTATTTACGACTGTTGCCATATCGCCGGCTTAGAATTAGAAGGTCGTAACTACAGAATCAATATTTGGAGAACCACTCTTTACTTATGGTAAAACAAGCTTTTTCAACTTCAGTTTGGTCAACATGACAAGTTCCGATTTTCCTCAATATAGGCTCATAAAAAGCGAATCATAATGTAGATTTCAAAATAAGTATGCATAAGTGTTATAATGTCGATAGCGATATGTTTGTTTCCAATGAAGGATACACATAATGCATCTACGTAATTAAAAGTAATACACAATATTGATTAGTAATGGAACAAAATGATAAATTCCCGTCCTTGCAATTACACTTCAATTATGGGTGATTAGGTGGCAAGATATAAGCTAGCTTTTGAACTAGTATTTTTGCAGTAAATACATGTATATAAGAAATTTGGATTTCCCATTCTTTCTCGTACCAACATTTTTGTGATTGATTATAGTTTATTCTATTGGAAGTTTTGTCCACTCACTGGTGTTTTTAAGTTTCAAAAAACCTCTCATAACTAGTTTGACGCCATTTTGTTTATTTAACGGTACTGATTATAACTTTTAAGTTATCATCTGAGTTCACTTCTATCAGATATGGGCTCAAATTGACTTCAATTCTTAATGAACACATAAGTAATTGGGTGAGATAATATTATCTGATATTATTATATAAGTTAAGCTTTTTTATTCACTAGAACAATACCTACAAACAACACATTGCTCCTTGTAGTTGTTATGGATTGGTGCGTGTCTTTAACGATGTCTGGAACTTTGCTTGTCAATTTTAAGCGATAATGCAATCGTATTTTATCCTGTCTGCCAACGTAGTTTAGAACCTTGGGAATACTTATCTATTATATCAAGACTACGGTCATTTCGATTATGTCCAACTATATAAATATTAGATTTATCATTCCACGTCTTAATTTAATATACCAAAAGGCAGTCTACGAATCATAATAGTTGTTTTATCAGTAAATGAACATCACAACCGATAGAGCTGTCTGATTATACAGTTACCAAGTTCACATCAATATAACATAAGACGTATACACTTTTTATTTCATATTTTCTTTTGTGCGGTCAATGAAAGCTTCCGACATGTTACGTTTTAAAAATCATAACATGCGTCGCTTTAAACCAGTATTGATCAATCAGTTAGGCGTTTAAGCACGACATACAAATAAAAGAGTAGATTATACAGATGTTTCGAAAATAAGTCTTGTCTATACTAGAAGTGTACTTAATGGTCTTAAATACATACAACAATAGAGCATCGTTATATATCAACTGCTCCTAATTTTTGTATTGCATCAAAAGCTCATATCTAAGAATGTTGGCCGGATTTAGTCTTCAGTACCAGTACACATTGTCTCGTTTAATCAAAATGGCTGATTATACCATATAATGCTCCCCGGGATAACTTCACTTTGGTGCACGGTATCATCACAGCAGTTCGTTTATGTTGGATTATGCAATTGCACTAAAAGGTCATTAGTGCATAGTTTTATAAATTGGTACAACGTTAAAGTTGCAATTGCCAATTGATTGAATATATCCGGTAGTCGCTGTTAAAAGTAATGTAAGCTTGAAGAAAACTATACAAAGCAAGTACAAGAAGCGATATGCCACAAGGCTGCCCAAACTGTGTCATACTAGTACACCGACTTTGTATTTCAATGGTTAATTATTCATTATACTCCGATACGCCCTGTGACTCCATTTATAAAGTATACATTATTTTCGTAAGTGTACACTTTTGGAATTGTAAGAAAGTTGTTTGTACAAAACATTTACTCAAAAAATAATTGGTCAATCATGACAAATCCTCTTATAACTACATGAACAGTTAAATAAATGACATACTGTAAAATCAATAATATTCGAGGGGGATTTAATTTCTTGAATTTTGTGGATGATTTCAACCACAAAAATCCTTTAAATTATGTTGAACTTTCCACGAAATGGTCTTTTTCACAAAATCTACAAATTTTGTCACATTGAAATTAAATTATTCTTACTCCGACGTCAAAAACATGTAGCTAGAAAATTGTAAATCCACCCAATGATAGTGTGATATTAGACTGTACTACTGTAAAACCATCGAATTTGTGGCGTTTTACTCGAATCAATAGTGTAGATAACTAAATCATGAATTCCAATATTCTTGAACAAATTTTAATGAAATTGCTTATTGTTTTGTAAACCGCAAAATGGGGAGCAAAATTTATATTCTTGTAATGACCAAGAGAAGTAGAAAATAATTATAGCAATTGAAGCAAAGTTATAGAATATTCATACCAAGCAAAATTTATTTTCTTATTATTCCCAAGAAAAGCAGTGCTTTTACAGTATTTTTTAAAGTATTTGTAACAATTTAAGCGAATTTAAGATTTTGCTGTAAAAATTCATTGTGCAATAAATTACATGTACAAGAAACCAGAATATATACAGAATACAAATAGTTATTATAATTGTCTATCAGGTGATCTTTATTCTATATATTAATACGAATGTGAGCCTCAACATGGGTAGAATGAATATAACCTTGTTATGTGTATTAGAAATAAAACAATACGAATATTTTCATAGAAATATGACAATTGTGAAAATAAGATGCATAAATTTCTACCTTTGTGCACTAAGTCCTTTATCAATGAATGAAGAAAACTGGATGCAAGTGTATTATAAGCACTTATAAGGTGTATAAACACATTGACACTTGTGAATTTTAATCACAAGCTAATTATTAAACCTATGAATGGACATTTTTGGACAGTTAACTTAATCCCTTTGGTACATTATAGGCCAAGCATATTTTTACATTATAACTATATTTTCTATCCTGCGTATGATGCTCTGTTCATGGATTGTGCAAGGAACTTTTGGATAACCATTGTCTCCCTGGAGATAATTTTGGTTTTTGTCGGAGTATAAGTCAGATACAGAACTTGTTATCGCTCAAAAGTGTCTTCTTACAAGTGTTATTGTACAGTTTCGGAAGGACGAACAACAAATTATCCTCGGCTTCGCCTCGGACAATTATGTTGTTTGTCCTTCCGAAACTGTACAATAACGCTTGTAAGAAGACACTTATGAACGAAAACTAGTACTGTATCTAATACGTATTGTTTCTGCGTCTCTAATTTCCCTCAGTAGAACGTAATTGAGTGCATTCCAATACTTCCAGTCGAATGAGAAATTAAATGGCTTATACAAAAATAAATATATAAAATATATATAAAAACAAAGTCTGATGAACATTAAGCAAAACAATTCACGTGATGCACCAACTATTCATTAGGGATTTCTGTTAATTGAGATACACATGTTCAAGAACAACAACAAAAAACAGCTCCAGTATTGGTTACGCAAATGTTTGGTTCAATCATTTTTATTGTATGCTAACAATTCATGTCCTCTTGAAGTTGTTCCGGAATGTTGCGTGTCATTAATGATGTCTGGACTTTTGAACGTCCAGTGTATGCCATTCTACGATTCCATCATTAGTTTATCCTGTCTGCAAGAGTATTAACAGCAAAGCTTTAGTATGGGAATACGTATCTATTATACCAATACTACGGTCATTACCATTTTGTCAAACTATGTAAATATTTCATTTGTCATGCTTTCTTTTTAAGGTAATAGCCTATAAAGGCAGTCTACGTGTTAGTATAATTGCTACAAATGTAAATAAAAATCACTAATGATAGAATTGTCTGATCATATCAATCCAGTTACATTATGGTAATATATCTATACCAAATGATGTGTAAGTATGTATTTATTTCATGTTTTATTTTTTAAATATGTACTTTTTTATATTAAAATTAACCCGAAGTGTAAGAACCACAATCATGGTGTGCTTTATTGGGATACTACAAAATCCAACTTCAACTTCAATGGAACACTTTACTCAAAAGATAATTGGACATAAATCATTTCTCTCAACCTTGTTATATTTTATGCAACATGATATCATTACTTTCATTTCAAATACTATTAAAATACTAACAAGACACGCATTATTGTTATTTTTCTTATACAACTCATCGTGATATATATGATGACATGTGTTTCCTTCCCAGTATATATGCACCAAATTTGCACAAAGAAACAAACACTTTACTACTTGATTTGACAGCAAACTTAACCAACACAAAATGCGATACAAACTTTTCCCTATATGTTTACGTCTTAACAGTCGTATTCCTACAATTATTACGTCTAACCATTTGTGTTTTGTATCCATTACTTACGTCTATTAGTGTTTACTTGAAAATTTATCCGTGACATGTTGCGAATACGTGTGTTGTTATATTGAACGAATGGCGTTTGCAAATATCCACATGCGTGCCTTATGCCACATCCAAACTTCTAACATCAGTTATGACCACTGGAGATGCACAAACAGACCAATACACTGTAATTACAAGCACATAACTATGGGTATAACAGTGTCAAACTGCGATAACATGACTATAAATGCTGGCACTCGTCTCGTAGACATAATCAAACGCACTTTGAATAAAGCATGAGTGTATGTTAATACGTGACTTATTACCTGTTGTTATTTGGACATCATCGAATTTCTGTACTTTAAGCATCGTAAACCGATATCTGTATGACCAACTTGTGGTAGGGCATCTATGTATTCACATTATTGGGGTATTACGTCTCAAAATAACTGATTTGTTCTGATTTATTTATATGTATAGCTACCATATTATGGTGTCCATGTTGACACGTGATGACAGTAAATAAATTGTTGTACATGTATGTACACTTATTGAACAACGAATCAAATAGCGTTTAAAGAGGCAGCGTTGTTTTGCTGATACAAATCTAACAAGAACACATGTAAACAAGAAGATTATAACCCAATCACATTCAACAGTCTGCGATTTACGAATAAGTTACGGATTAAATGTTGTCATTATTATTCATTGCATAAACATGTCGATGCCGGTAGTTGGACGTTTAATGTAACACTTCTGACAAAGACAGCATGGGCTTGCACAGGGAATAACCAGCTGTATTTGGAACGCCACGGTACGATATGCATGTGTGTGTCTCAAATTCAGCATATTTTCTATATGAAAGTTGGACTCGTGTTGTTCTAAGTATACTTTGTATTCAAGCGCGGTAACCATTCACCATATGACGTCATTTAGTTGCTTTAGAATTTGCTATCACAGTAGATTTATCTCGCATTGGATATTCACTTGATTAACATGTCTTATCTAAGTTTATTGTTAGCACGCTGTGTCCATAATAAATAAGTGTGCTATTTAAACGGAACGTATCATATGTATTCCAATCATCGATTCACTAACGATTTAAAAACGTGCCATTTTACAGTATGCTATTATGGTAAAATAGCGTGTGATGCTATGAAACACGTATTTGACGTGACTAAAGTCATATTACATACCAATGCTACCAAAACGTTTATAGCATTTGACCTTTCATTATAATAGGAGCGGTCCATGCAGTCCATCATTAGTTTAGTTATGTCTAAAATCGCAACCTAAATAACGAAATACTGGAAATGCTAATGCAGTTTAGGCGCGTCTTTTCGTACTAAAATGAAGACATATTCACGTGTTATGGGCAAGCACACTATTGGAAATAACAATCTGGAAATAAATCGATTTTCCTTTATTTCTGTCGGTAACAATATCAGCTAATGTAATTTGATAGAAAAATATGTTAGACTTAATTAGCTTTAAAATATGAATATATATGTATGTGTAATGATCACTGCACTTACATGTAGAACATCCGTGCTAAATTATTTAGTTCATTACAGAAACATACTCCTACAAATAAGTATCTCAATCTACAGCATGAGTATGTGAGCTTCTGTATTTGTTTATTATTATGTGCACCAACTTCTTGGCATTTTGTTGATTGTCGCTGGAAAGTACATCGGATGAGTCTCTCGCAACAAGGTTACTGCACAATTATTGTTTTCTCTATTAGCCTTGAAGTTGAAATATTAGTCATGTCTTACAATTGTTTCACATTCATTTGGTTTGCTTAAAGGTAATATAGTATAGAAGCTCATTTATAATATAACACGTATGCAAAACAGTCAAGTGATATTTTCTCTTCCAGTTTCAGTTGCGGGGCAATCTACAATTCATGAAAGACATTAGTCTACATAACAACCTACTTCAACCAATATTAATGTCGATTATAATTAAGCACAAGGCGTCACACATTATGTTCAAAGTGTCTGGTTATTTTGCCTTTTATCCACATTTTGTCACATGGTGCATAATATGAAATTTTACAACAAGAAAAACAACAATTACGTCGACAAAAGCTATTTCTAGTCTATAGTGAGAATAGACACAGACACAATTGACCATCATCAGAAACGAAACATGTCAACCGTAAAATTAATATGATTGCCAGACTAGTATATCAAGCTCTAGATATATTGACGTAGTACTATACGAAAATAAATCTGAGAAAGATGGAGTGAACTCGAACTTCGAAAGAAGTGAAATTCGAATTGACATGTTTTTCTATTCCAATCAATTTAAAGAGACGAATGATTCCGGATAATATAGAAATTATCTTAACATACAAATACAATACTATACAGGGACAATATTAGAAACTTTCATTAGATAATCTGTACCGGTATATAACGGCATATAAATTCCAGTTCAACGGCTGTAAATTAGATAATAGCATTACAACGGACTCATTGTATTATATTGTAAGGAAAAACTAAGTATATTGTTCATATATACATGTATCCATGACGCACAAAGTAAGTCATACATAGGTATAATGTAATAAATGATTTCCTAAAAGAGTCGGATGTAATTGTCTGAAATGTTAGGTCCCGGGATAGATTTGTTGAGGTTAGATTGTTTTAAACGATATTCAGAGTCATCGACGTATTGTTGTGTATTTTATTGATTGTTCTGTTTGGAACATAAAGTCTGTGATCAAATATACTACGTATCTATGCCAGGAAAGGAGGATATAGTGGATATACATCAATGTGTGTTTGTCTAGCTAAGGTATTTGATAACACTAACCTGTCACCCATGTGATCCTGGTTTGGTATGATAGGTTATGTGCGACCGGGAATTTGTCCACGTTCTTTTCATATTGATCATATGGGCTAAAATATCACCAAACAGAACCATTGTTAAGAAATATAAGTTGATAAAATTTATATGTCACATTATAACGTGACAAAACGTATGGAACTACACTAACATCCTTAATAAATCCAGTATTTTACAATTGTAGTCACGTTGGTTTACCAATATACTAATTTTTCGATGAATGATTTCTCTATCTAGTGATTTTGTCTGAATTATTTTATTTCTGGTGTTTATTTGAAGGTTTGTTAATACCGTTTTAAACGAGCTTAATATATTGTTAAGCATTTAAACACGCCTTTATGCACGTCCCTACATTTCTTGGTGGTTTATATTTCGTTGTCAAGTTCCAATACACATTTGTATTTATGTATTAACATCTTTTAACGCCTCGTGCTCACTTTAGATCAATATTTCATTATAAAAATAACAGAAGTGAAGTAGAAAATACTTTTGGGGATAGACTCGAATGTTAATATAAAAGTAAAATTACCAATTTTCTAGGGCTCTTTTCAGCTGTTAGGCCGCTCAAGCACCCTTTGACATTTGAACTCCCCTGGTCATTGGGCTACATATGGAAACCTACACTCGTGTCTCTCCTGTTGTGTGGCAGCCCACATCGATCTGCGGCGCCCAGGAATAGACACTGCCTTCACAGGTACCATTTTACACCATGGTGGAGTGGAGCTGTGGGTCTTGATCAGAGATTTTGACCAGTGGTCCAGAGGGGGGTCGAACCCGGGAACTCTCGATCCCGAAGCATGCGCCCTACCTCAAGGCCAACGCTCCCCATATATGGGATCTACCACGAGTTTTCTTTTGCTATCAACATTTCTTAAATGATTTGGAAAAAAATCAGTTATTAAGCGAGCCTTTCGTGACGAATTTAATAAATGTTGTTACCAAAAGAAAACAAGTGGTAGATTATTTTTATCACATTAGCAATATGTTTGTTTTTTCCCCAAACTAATACGGAATTCGGCTTAACTATGCACCGAACAACACCTTCGAGCGTTTCCACGTAAAACGAAGTCCCTACTTGCTTTCTGTTTATATACACTAAAATGAAGCTTTAAAAGCTGCAAACAATTAACATTTATTCAAATTAGAATAATTGACATTTTTCAACTTATCATTTATAATTTATTAAGAATATAGTCCATTACTAAATCAGTGATTTGTGCGTATGCATTATGCAAATGTTTGCTATCACACATGTTGTATAACAATGTTTTACGATATGTTATCACATGGAATATGAAGTATTTATGCCATGGCCTTTCAAATTACCGAAGCATGTTCTTGATGAAAGTATTGAGGAAAGCAAACTGTATTTGTGGAATCGTTCAGGGCATATGGTATACTAAGTCTAGGACAGTAAAACAAGTCCGGTTATTCGAATGTCAGTTATGCCCCATATAGGACAAAATCACGTCCTATACGGTTGGTTTAATATTTAAAACAACAATCAACCAATTAATCAAATACTTTGTACAACAAGTATCAATTTCCGATCACTACACGTATTTAGGTTTTATTTAAAGTGATGTTTAACAATGTTACATTTATTCTAACAAATAAGTTGTCTAGTTGATTACTAATATCGTATTGTCGCATAGTCTGATGAGCACGATGATATTTCAGTGGACATATGCCACATGATCCGAATGAACAAAAAGCAACCAGACAAATGTTGATATATACGTGTATATCATACATTGTCTAATGGAACATAGTTTCAATAACAGGCGACGTTGCTCATTCCAGACGTTGTAACAGTCTCTTGAAAAGTATCAGACACAATTGTACTAGGAATACATGCACATTAAGGCAACTTTTGCTATGTTAAATGGGTCTGCACAGCATTGATATCTGATGTTTTAATTGCATATCAAATTACAATTCCGAGTAAATGTGAACGCAATGTGACCAGACCAGCTTAATAGTTAAGCAACCTAGCCTTATATCCTACTTACATCCTCTATTAACGTTATGGATCGTCGTTGTTGTTTACCCTTCACCCCGGACACATGTAGGTTACAACAAATTATATCCATTTCGTCTGTCCCGAGACGAGTACATTATAGTACGTGCGGTATGTTAGTGAAAAAGGAAGATAATGATAAAGTTGAATTACATTAGGAATAACCGATTTTTCTATTCTACGTCTTCATTTAAAGTAACATCCAGCATCTGTACTGTTGACCCATATTTTATCGATCAATACACAAGAGATCGATAATGCTGCAAACTTATACAGTAGACTCCCTCAAGACCGGGGAACTCTGTTTAATGTTATCCTTTATTAACCTGCGGCCTTGAGCCGCAGGTTATATTTGTATGCAACAAGAAAAATTTCCATGTAGGGGCACGTGACCTGTTCTGGATGGTTAACCATTTCAAAAAAAAAAATCCAAAAAATCAGCATTTTCTAAGAATGTCGTGAACAAGACTAATACCTTTTTTTTTTTTTAGATTCGTATAGATCTATTTTATTTTATTTTAAAATAAAGTATTAACCATAATTTACCCCTTTAAGTAATAATTAATAAGAAAAAAATGTGTTTCGAAATGTGTTTTAACGCGCACTTGACGTTTCGTTAGTCTGGTTCACGCGTTCAAAACTAAATCCAAAAAAATGAAGCACTTTGGGCGAATGTCGTAAACCAGACTATTTCACTATTATTTTATTTTATTTTATATTTTAAAATAAAGTAATGTAAGTTAATAACTATAATTATTTCTTTTACCCCTTTAAGTAATTAAAAATAAGAACAAAAATGTGTTTCGGTATGTGTTTTGGCGTGCACCTGCAGTCTGGATCATTACGTTAACTAGGTCATGCAGGCCGACGCGTCGGCATTAAACACCCAAATCTTACCCAAATCTTAATCAAATAGTAACGTTTTTACCCAAATACTTGTATTTAACTAACAATATGGGGTTGATTAACTTTATTACGCATTTAATGACCAGTGATGACTAAATAAACGTAAACTAGCAAGTTTTTCGGCAAGACTCGGCCCAGTATCATTTCGAACCATTTTTGTCCATAATATTTGCACGTCGTGAGAATCGCTTTATTTTACTTTCTGACTCTTCGTGCGCCGATACCCAAATATACAAAAGTATTAACGTTTATTTACCCAAATACTTGTATTTAATAAACTATTTGTCGTAAATAAACTATATTACGCATTTGAATAACTAATAATGAAAATAGCACCATTTTCCGGTAAATTATACTAGGTAAATATACCCAAACACACATAAGCCTACTAAATCAGAGAGGTTTGTAAAATTCCACATTTTTCGACGGGGACTTGGACTTTTAATTGTTTCTTTGGCTAACGTGTGGGCATTGCTCATTGTACATGTGTCGTGGTGTTACCGGTGCGAGTCTTTGCTCAGCTGGTAAAGTGTGCTGCCTCCCTGTCCGATTTCCTCATACCTTTATATCAGGCCTTATTACATGTAACACTTTAAAAAGTTCTAGTTTCTAAAATTATAAAAAATGTCTCTCACAATACTGGTCTGTAACACAATTGGCCGCAGGAACTATTAAACTTGTATCTTTTTATAGGTATGTTGGTGTGTGTGTTGTGATACATGTGCATGTTCATGCTTATATTACATGAACAATACAACCACTGCAGAGAAACTGTTTCAAACACTCTGTTGGAGCTGTATATAATGGCCTTTGTATAGAAGTTGTTGCTATATAGGGGTTCAATTGTATGAAGAATTTGAAGGTGTGTGACAAAGATGTCGTTGCTATGAAGAAGGACGATGTGAAGAGGTTGAAGTGTGTATGTATTATCATGCCTTTGTCGTTGTTACATTATATGTAATAGCATTTTCATTCTGATCCAATGGTATAGACGGTGCAATCCAACAAATCCCGAAATGCAAGTCTTGAATAATTGGAGACATGTCATTTAAAAATGTTTTGTTTGGATTTAGTGCATTGTTGTCGTAATTACAATTTTGTTGATACGCTCAACTATACTTTGCTCGAGTATACCCAGCAGGCACACAACGTTTAATCCACGTGGATTAAACGTTGAATAAACGTTGACAATCGTTGCAACCATTTTAAACGCGAGAACAACCTTATATCAACGAAAAAATGAATGGTTTCTTCTTCAACGTTGATAAAACGTTGAATAAACGTTGACATTCGTCAGAAAGTTTCTTCTTAGTTTCAAAACAAAGATTATAAAGGATTATATCACTATACTGGATTCTTATCAGCTAAAAGTAAATAGCTCAACAGGAGATTGATCAATTGTGCACTTAATACATGGACTTAACATCACCATAAATTTGCCAAAGAGATTAAATTGATTATTGCAGATCTTAGTGACATATAACATCCTCCTTTAATGGTGTAGCCAGCAAAACTATTAACCAAGTGCTATACCTTATGTTCAACTAAAGATCAGAAAGGCCAGATTATAAATAACAGTTACTATAGAATTTGCCTTTTTGAAAGTTGTGGTTACTTTGTACAAGACCAAGACTCTGCTTGTACAGCCAGTGTTGCTATACAGACAGGAGTTTTATGGTGGTAATTAACTAAATACCAGCAGAGTTCAAGAATCAACATTTAAACTAGGATATTACAACTGACCACAGCTGTAGAACAAGTGATTTTATATACAGTTCTATGAAACAGCCTCAGTGTTAGAATCGACAGAAATGTAAGTAAAACTATACATGTATATTGATTTTATTACTAATATATATGTGCGCTTCATTATGTCATAATTTTTATCATATTTTTATGATCCATTGAAGCAGATCGCAGGCTAAGAATGAGAAGGTCGTAACTACAAAATCAATATTTTGAGAAAACAAGAAAAACTGTCAGATAATCACTCTGTTCTACGATTTTCAGAATTATATCTTTCATTTTAGGTCTAATTTATTTACATCATAGACAGAAAATATATACCTTTCAAAAATATACTGGTAATCTAAGTCATTTAGGGTGCTAAACTCATGAAAATAGCATTTCTGATACCGCGCCACAAACCATCATGCCTTGAGAAAATGAAATGTCCTTGAATTTACGCACCAGTCAGTTGCAACCACAGCCCCCTACCCCAGGGATGGAGGTCAATAGACGGGGAAACGGTCATGTTATTCCCTTCCAGCTTACCCTGCACTGACGGGAAATGTGGCAGATTCTTTGTCTGAACCACTACCCCGGGAACAGTATTTAGTTCTCAGGGCCAGGGAAGTACCAGAGATTTTAGAAACACCCACTTCAATTTCATACTTAAATAACATCGATAAATTGTGAACACAGGTAAATCAACATACCAAATTTTCCCACCTTTCTTGTTATCCTAGGCACACTATTTCATAATGTTTTATTGATCAATGTATTTTCAGAAGCTGTTGATCAGTGTCATCTTATACTAAGTAAATGGGGGATCAAGAAGAAGAAGACAGGAACTAAAGAAGGCGAAATAGGCTGCCAAGGAGAGACGGGCTAGGAAGGAGGCGATAGACTTGGGCTGATAATGTCAATTGCTTGTTAACTTACATAGACAAGAAATAAAATAATAATTTTATATTTGTTTGAATTCGAATATTTATGTAAAGTTGGTAGTGATGAACCTCAGATGTATTCTAAAACATGCTGACTTGTTCATTTGACCAGGAAGTTTGGTACATATTAAGCTTTCCGTTTTTACTTATTTATTTAAGGTCGATTGGGAAACCAGTTTTCCTAACTTATATTAATCACTTTCGACACCTCATTGCTGATGTTATCCATCACCAAAAAGGTATACATACTGAGAGAAGAGATGCAAGTTTCCCTTTTATAGGGAATTTCTGGTACAATTTAAAGTTCATCTTTGGTATGACACGGCCACACATAGGATCGAACCAAGAACCTCACACACTCGAAGCAGACACTCTACCACTAGGCCATCGAGATTTTGTGATCACTTTTCAGATGCATATTTGCTGGTATCATTTTAAATTGCATCTTTGGTATGACACGGCCACACATGGGATCGAACCCAGGACCTCCTTACACACTCGAAGCAGACTCGTTACCACTATGCCATCACTTTTTGTCCGCTTTTCAAGTACAGAAATTCTGGCGGACAAAGTTTATGCAACCTTATTTCAACGTTGATGCAACCTTATTTCAACGTTAATGCAACCTTATTTCAACGTTGATGCAACCTTATTTCAACGTTAATGCAACCTGATTTCAACGTTAATGCAACCTTATTTCAACGTTGATGCAACCTTATTTCAACGTTGATGCAACCTTATTTCAACGTTGGTGCAACGTTATTTCAACGTTAATGCAACGTTGCATTTAGGTTGTATTAACGTTGAAGTTTCGTTGCAACATAGTGGTTGCAAATGAAACGCTTATACAACCTTATTTCAACGTTGCCCTGCAACGTTTTTTCAACGTTGTATAAACGTTGCTGTGCCTGCTGGGTATGTTTGTAGAAATACCTACCTTAACAACAAAACATAAAACGAAATTTTCGTAATTTTAAAAGCGATTATTAAAATATTATCTAGAAAACTCGACGAATTTCACAAAGTATTTCTCACACCTGTGCTAATTGCACGCGAAACGTTTTAAGAGTGAACATTAACCGGGCGATTTGTTGATGACACCTTTTGTTATGAAACGATCTTAATTAACAGGATACAAGGTGGCACATCGGGAAAGACAAATATACGCGTCCGGTATTCCTTAATTAGTTAACGATTGATATTTTTCAGCGGATCGTAAATGCAGTCCGGAATCCGGTATTCTGGGAGTCCGGTATTGCGGAAGCTTTTTCAGTTGACTTTATAAAAAGAAAATACGGGACCTAAGAAATCGTCCGATTTTATTGGAATTCCAGTTTTGAGGGAGTCTACTGTAATATGTAAGGCATTATACGTTATGATTTAAGGGACTTATCGACTTATCATCATTCAGCATACATTTTTGTACAAATAAATTCTGGAAAGTAATAAACCATCAAATGTATCAAAAATAACTTCAGCAATTTTCGTTCGTTCCAAAAGAAATTATTACAACATAACATTCAATAACGTGACTGTAGACACAGTCAAGCTCGGACATGAATTCATAAAAAGGTATGAGGAAATCAGACAGGGAATGCATTACACCTAACCAGCCTAGCACAGAAATCAGAAACATCATAACATAACTACATTGAGCAAAACCCACACATAAGCCGAAAAAACAATAAAAACTCCCAGCCGATAAAATGCAGGATGACCCAATTTCACAAGGAAATTATAGAATAGCAATAACCATGAGCCCGAATGAAATTCAGCCAAGACTCAACCATGTTCCCCAAGGCCCCACTACATGGCAACCCAACCGCACAAACCCATGCCAAATCAGCGATCAAATAAGGCACAACCACACAGTGACCTACCTATGAAAACACCAAGGATAGTGGCCTTCTTTTGTACCGCATAATAAAATGATATATGAGCAATGTTGCCGTTAAGAGATAATCAGGACCTCGTACATTTTGTATGACCAAGAATGACACAAAATTTGATAATATATCATAATTAACATAGTTGAAGTATTGTCAGTTACATATAAGTGGCTGTCATTTTGAATTACTGTATTACAGCGCATCTATTACCCAACTGCCATAATGCTTATATGAAAATAATCACATAGCGAAAATTAACGTTTTTGTAAACCAGACAACTACGTTCAATCGTACCCAAAGGAAGTCAGTTCTAAGAAAGGTTAACAGAAATTGCATAGACAATTGATGTCTCATGGGACGATCGTGTTAATGCAATATTCTCTGTATACATGCAGAATCGTTGTTATGATGCACTAACTATTTCCCAAAGTATAGTTGTGTCATTTTATACCAGAGTGTTACTCTCGTTATTACTTCAACAATTTAACAAACGCTGTAAATCTGGCGTGTTGATTGGTTTTTAACTCCCCTAAATTTTGATAAATGACGCAAACATATAAATACTCAAAATGTTGAAACATTATATTTCGTATTTGCCAAAATGAGTGCACATAGTTGCAACCACAATCGACTCAATACACATTATATACCTTATGTACACTTTGTCTGTTACATTCACAATCCGATAAACGTAAGTATTAATCTGTTTCATTAAATTCTTTATGTAATGTCGACATATTTCGCTAAGCGCACGGTAAACACCATAACCCAAAGCGCAATGCAATTTCAAACTATTGCGAGGTTGGGTCTGTTGTTGGAGCACATCAGCAATTGCTCTAACATGTATGATGACATAAATTCATTTTTATTTTATACGATGATTGCTGTTATCTGTTACTTTGATACAGCACGTCGCTCACTGGTCTGGTTATGTGTGGTTCAAGTTTAAGTGTGCTTCATTAACATTCAAATAGTTATCGGTACGTGTATTTGCGTAATAAATCACGTTTTAAATTGTATAGATCATTACCATGTATTGTAATACTAAAACATGAATTATTGTGTGAATTTCTATCAGCAGCAATTCAGCAAACACGAACATGCACCAGAATAAAAATCCTCTTTAACAAGTTTACTATCACCATTAACTTATTTGTCACTGTAATGTTCGATAATCAAATACTGAATATCATCTCAGTGTGCTCAGAGTGATTATACGTTTAGCCCACTTCTAGGCTTTCGCGGTGTTGTTAATATATCCACATGACGATGGTGAGAATTAGGAATGCTTGGAAAAAGATGTTCTATTCATTACTCAGCACATTACGTACATGATAATATAAGTTTAAGAAAAAGAATGAAAAATGATATACTTCTTGTACTGGGTTTATCATGTCATGTTATCAAAGAAATTTTGAAATTGTTAAGGGGCATATTGCAAATGTTTGTATATTAGATATATACATATTTATTTGGACACAAATCGAACATTTAGATGTTAATTATGATATTAACTTAAACATACAAATACAGTAAATATGTATGCATAGTTTATAAAACAGCTAAGTCAAATCAACATTGGATGACAATGATAGAACAAGGACGTGGTTGTGTGTGCATTTTATGCTCAGGAATGTTCCCTGTTTCACTATAAGTGATTACTAATGGAGAACATAACATAAACCAATTATGGATCACAACATTGTTTTAAGGTTCCTGTCGTGAAAACACTGGAAGTTTTGTCTACGTGTTCATGATCTGACATACAGATACGGTAACAATACCTTATTGTTATACATGTACTGCTACTGAAGTCTTAATTGCATCAAAAGTTCATATGTATCATTTTGACAGGATTAAGCCTTCGATATCAGTGAACATTGCCGTGTTTAAAAAACCGTTGCTTATTAGACATTTTTAATATGATTGTACCAAGAGGATCATGTCATTACAGACGTTCGTTTGTGTGTGATACTGGAATTGCACTGGAAGGTCATTAGCGCTATACCAGTGCATACTTTTACAAAATTAATTTGAAAAACGATAATTGACACATGTTATGTTTCACTTGCAAATTAAATTGATGAGTGTTTGTTTTTTGCTGTTATAAGTGCAGTAACCTTGAGGAAAACCACATAAAGAAAGTACAAGAGGACACAAACCACAAGGCTGCCCGAACTGTGACATAGACCGACCTAGCTTTTCATTAGTCAATTATTCAGTATCGTTTCCGCGTCTCTAATTACCCTCAGTGGAATGTAATTGAGTGCATTCAAATACTTTCTATCGAATCGAAAATTGTATTGCTTCTACTTTATCCATAAAAACACAGTATGGTTAACACTAATCACAAAAATTCACGTGAAGCACCAGCCACTAAAACGGGAACAAGTTCTACACACTTAAGTAATTCGATAACGTTTTAACGCATGAACCACATTATTTAAGGAACTTTCGAAGCATCTCTGTTTTCAATGCGATACTATAATATCATTATGTTTTATCATGTCTGCAAGGATGTTTAAATAACGCTTTATCATGAGAACTTTGTCGGAACGTACATTTAATTTTCATAACGATGTTTTCTTACAACTTGCCTCTGCAAAGTCATAACATGATTATCATCAAACATACTCTGATTATATAAGAGCGTGATTTTCAGTGAATTGCAATACACTTTGCAAGTTTATGTACAAACAACTTTTGAATAATTTGTATAATTTTAAGAGTACTGCACTGTATATTGTTCTGTGTACACAGAACATGACATTCAACCGTTTCCAATTGCATATGACTCACATTGTAACATTTCTTTCATGCCAACTAACCAGCCACATGCAATTGTTAGTGTTTGCAATAGCACGATTATGTTTATCTAGACACGTCGTTAAATGATGTCATGTGCTTGTGTTTCGATCGGTTATAAATGCACCAAATATGCACCAACTATGCACCGTATGCACCAAGTGGTTCCGAAGGTAGAGACATACGTTTTATAGACTGGTCCCCGGTCAGAATATCTACAAAATATCACTTTGAGACGATAGTTCAAAGCGGACCGCGGCACCAGTCTAGACGTTTTACGAATGGATTTGTTTTCTAGCACGACACACACAATTGTCGATTCAAGACGTTATCCTACCTTTTATTTGTACAAAGGTTGGTGTTCTGTATCTATTACTTGCTTGTATTTTTGTTTACTGGAATAGGTATACGTGACATGTTTCGAGTACTAGGGGTATGTGTTTTGTTCTATTTGAACAATGACGTTCGCTAATATCCGCGTGTGTGCCTTATGTCAAATCCAAACGTCTGAAAGCAGTTACGACTAATGGAAGTTTAAAAACAGACACGAACAGTATCATAATGACAATTACTATGAATAGAGACCAGCTACGATAATATGAATATAATTGTGGGCATTTGCCTGGCAGACATGATGAAACGCAGATTGAATGAAGTATTAGTGAGTGTAAATACGTGCGTTATGCCCCGTTTGTTATTTTGACCTCACCACGTGTCTGTACTTCTAGCATCGTAAACCTACATTTGTATGACCCCTCGTTTGGTTATGCATTAAACAAATTATTTCTCGGAACAACCTATACGTTTCAATATGTTTCTATGTATAGTTACTGTACCATATTATTGTGTCCATTTCGACACGCGATGTCAGGCTATACATTTTGTATGTCCACTAAGTCCACGAATTATCAAATGAGCTCTGCTGTGCGATTTCCAACCGCTTGATAAAATATCGTTTTTTTGGGAAACCCATATTTAGTTCAGAGCACATATTTGTTTGAGAAAAATTGCAAAAAATATGTTTTGTTTGATGATGTCACACTATGGGTGTTTTGTAACATACAAAAAATCAAGGTCCTCACATGTTTTTGCAAGTATATTATTTTGGGGTAAAACCTTAAAATATATAAAAGCTAATCATGATTTTTTGGAATTAGTAACCCACATCACCATTTACAGTTTCATGGGATAAACATAGATTGTGACTGGTTTGTTGTTACTTTTAATTAACGATATTAAAAAACATTTTCAAGACCATTGCCTAAAATCCGATATTTTGGGACAAAACCTGTCAAAATCTTAACAAAAGCGAGAATATTGGGAATCGGTTTATCACAATGTTATACAAATATATATATTTTTTCTTTTATGGCAGGTACATAGTGCCTTGCAGTTTAAGATATTAAAACTATAGTGCCAGAATATTTAGCTAAATGGTAGTATTTTTGGGGGTTAAATAGTGTAAAACGTGAACGAAAAGTGAGAATTTTGAGAATTGGTGAATAATTTTGTTGTGTTTACTCAAAAAATCAATTCTCAAATTAGATCACAATACATTCTTTATGTGTCATGATCCAACAAATCAAATATGTGTATTTTATTTCCTTTTCTTATAGGGTGCTTATAAAAATTAACTAATTATAGGACATCAACATATTTGTTTATTTTTTGTGACATTAATGACGTAATTTTGAACGTCAGTTGTAATTTCATGCCTGTAGTTTTCATTTTGCCATAGCCTGTCACTAAGTTGGACGATTGTGAAAAGGTATACCTTTTTGGAATCCTTAAAAATCACTCTACCCAATCCTAGCAAAATGTGAAGATGTGCATTTTTTTTATATCAGGTTGGAAATCGCACAGCAGAGCTCAAATACTATTAAAACAGACAGTGTTGTTTTGCCGATTCAAATCTGACAAGTACACATGTCAACAGTCTATATACAAATAATGTAGAATATAATCTAATAAAACGAAGATCAGCCTGCGCTTTACGAATAAGTAATTACGTTAACGGTTTAAATGTTGTCATTAGTATTCATTGCAAACATATGTCGATGCCAGTAGCTACACGTTTATAGTAAAATATAGAAAAAGACAGCATTGTCATGTGCAGGGAATAACAAGCTATATATATAATGCCACGCTTAGCTTCATAATTATGTCCTAAAGCCAGCATGGTTGCTTTTTAAAATACACCCAGGGGATTAACCCATTCATAAACTCTCCATTATTTTTCAGGAATGGAGAGTTGTCTTAACAATAACTCTCCATTATTTCGTATACACATTACATTAAATGTGTATACGAAATATTGGAGAGTTATTGTTAATAAAACTCTCTGTGCCTGAAAAACATAACACACATATGTAGTGTTAACAAAAAATGGAGAGTTATTTTTATCAAATGTGTTAACAGGCAATGGAGAATTATTGTAAATAATGTATAATTATACACCAGTGAGTTGCATTCATTGCCCGCCATCCCAAAAAGATTGGTCGGTAAATTTACTTTTTGGGTTACATTGTCCCAAGGGTATTGGTTCGGTGAAAATAATCCTAACAATTTCCCAGCAGTGCGGGGGAAGCTAGAGGGTAAAACACCGCAGCCATACGCGGGGTTGGGGCCGTTGATGCAACTGACTGATGCATTACAAAATGTATGTGTTCACAAAAAGGGCAATACAATTTGCAGGAAAAGCGGCTGAAACTGAAAGAGCCGAACACAGAAAAAAGAAAACAAATGACAGATAAAAATGCTCAAACCACAACGAAACTAGAAAATGAAATCAACCCGCTGTTTCTAAATAGCTTTTAACATTAATATAAGTTCAGCTATTAAGGTGGTATGCGCGCAAGAAATAAAGAAATCAAAATGATGCTAGTGTGGTATATTAAATACCGTCAATAATTTGCAATTGCATTTTCGCGTGATCATGACCATTCAATAAGTTGCAATTACAGCTTTTATACATGCATAAGAACCAACATTCTCACTAAATCATGACACCCGTCTTCAGCATGATACTGAAAATAGAATAATCGACCTTGGCCTACATTAAAATGTCCATAAACATTGCAACTTAGGTTTTGAGATGATCAGATGAAAACTGTTTGAATATAATAGTACGTACAAAGCTAATTCCTAATGGTTTTGGTCATACAAGGCTTATAATCTAGGAAGACATGTGTCGATTGGACTCCTAAGTTTGAATTAAAGAACAGGCAAGTTTGTATTAATTTTGGGGTGTAAGAAAAAAGTTAAGTTCCCAATTTATGAGGGCTGTTTTCAGCTGTTCAGTCGCTAAATCACTCTTTGACATTAGCTTCCCCTGATCATCGGACTACCCAATGAAACATTCGAGTCTCTCGGAGAGAATTTTTCTCTTTTGCGGGCGAAGCAAAGACACTGCCCTCACAAGTATACTGTATATACCAATTTTATAGTACATTAATTAAAACTGTGCGAATACAGAGCTAGGCTTAAAAACAACATGTTAAAAACATTTTAGTTATGTCCATCAAGTTGCATATCAATTATAAATATCCATGTATAGTTTATGCACGGAAATATATCCTCTGACTAAAACAAAGTCTTAATAATGTCCACCGTGTTATAACATCAAGTGACACTGGGTCTAAAAAGACCATTGATTGATCGTGTAACACATAACTCACACCATGTGTTTGCATGGACTACACACCTTTATAAAGTAATGGAGAGTTATTGTATAGTTCACTGGTTTCATGAAAAAAGCATGATCTTCTCGCTCAATCATGTTAATATTTTTAATCTTCTATTTATAAGAGGTACATCAGGGGAGACTTTTTTGGGTAAAAATGCATTTTTTTCAATTTTGACATTTACAGCATCTTTACAGAAAATTAAATTTACATTTGTCAGTTTTGGTGTATTTTAAGTCAGAGAAAATCCGCGTATCTGTCCATACCTGAGAAATAATGAATACTCGGCCCCTTCGGGGCCTCGTCTCCATTATTTCTCAGGAATGGACAGTTACTTGGACTTTCTCCTTAACATAAAACTCGTTGTGTTCTTACGCTATTTTGTGATTGAGCGCGGTGTATAAATATCATGAGGTTCATAATTGTTGCTTTGGTTTAAACAATATTTATTTCATAACATAAAATACATAAATGTATGTATATAAACCAAGGATTGAGTAGAAAGCTAAGCTTGTATAGAAACTCGTTCCTTATGGATAGCAGTCATTGTTGGTAACTGTAGAAATTGTACACAGAGGGGAGGACGTAGCTATGGGATATTTAAGGGGCAGCAGTTTGATAGATTTAAAAAAAAAGTGTAGAGATTCATAGTTTGATAGAATTATAGAAATATGATCACTTTGCCACATTGACGTGTGGTTGGTTCCAAAGATGTTTCATGTATGAACGTTGATCAAGATTTGTCGTCATCAAGTTGTACGTAGTGTAAGTGTTGCATAAATAAAATGGAATATTATACATCAAAACGATCGGTTGTTCTAATGTAGGTATGTACGTGTGAGAATAGTTCGATGTTTGAGTCGCTCGAGAGGTTTGGATCGCCACATAGAAAGATTGAAAATGATGGTGTAGTAAGATTCTGGATATGCTCACAGAGTTCGATGCCTTGTTGTATGAAAAAATAACACTCTAAAAAGTAATGGAGAGTGTTCTCAATTTGGCCACATTCGCAGAGAGGACTCATTATCAAGTGTTTAGAAAATAAAATAAATTTAGATTGCTGCAGTGTGTTCTGAGTCGAGTGAGTAGAATTTGGGTTTTACGGTTGCCCAAGTAGTAGTGGGAAGGAACTTTTGGTTTGTCAGCATTGAGTTGAGTTTTGAAAGAATTCAGTGATGGACAGTTGTGGTGGTTAAGAGGAAGCACAGAGCTGAGTATGACATGTGATGTCCCTGACGTTGTTGGCATTTCGAAGGTTGTACCTTTTGCATCACCTACTATATCTGGCACCATCGAATTTATGTACTGAGGCGATAGGTTGTTAGTCATTTTATACAAAAAGTTGCTTTATGATTTGGCATCACAATAGTATGACCCCGCTTCTGATATATTTAATTTTGTAACATGCTTTAATTTAGTACAGTAATTGCAAACAGGAATGAATGACGGTGTTATATGAAAATGTACGAACCATATACATTCCGTTCTTCAATTTACTAACGATGTAATAACGTTTCATTGCAAACTAGTAGTATGCAATTATGCAACTTGGACGTGTTTGACTATGAAACTATTGTTGGGTCTGACTAAGTCATATTACATACACATGCTACCAAAAAATAATAGTATTTGACATTTCATCGTAATAGGATCGGTACTTGTAATCCATCATTGACTTTGTTAAGTCTTCAATCCAGCCCGAAGTAACACAATACTGGAAAAGCTAATGGACCAATTGCGTCCAATTGCGTCGTTCCGTCCTATACTGATGACATTTCCAACAGATATGAGCAAGAACACCACGAAAGCAATCCATTTTAATTTTATTCCTGCCGGTTAAAATATAAGCATATGTTAGGCCTAATGTTTTCAAACGTGAATATATGTTTATGTATGATTATCACAACACTGACATGGCGAATATCCGTATTCAAATATTTACTTCATTACAGAAACACTTTGCCAGTGAATGAGTATAATAGTATACAGCATGTTTATGTGAGCTTTCAGTATTTGCTCTCGCAACATGGTTACTGCACAAGTATTGCATTCTCTACGAGCCTTGAGGAATAATTCAACAACTGTCGAAATCTTAGTCATGTCTCAAAATTGTTTTAAGTTTATTATTCTTAGCTAAGGTAATGCCCATCGTAAGGGAACAGAGTGAGGACAAAGCAGGAGGGTGGTAGTAAATTAGCATTTAGTTAATTTAAGAGAATGGAACGACTGAAACATACATACTTTCATTGTGTATATACTATATGTATCACCCTTACAGACCACTATCGTAATGTTATAACACCGGCCGTCCATATTACAAAGCGTGTTTAAAAGAATGCGCATGCCTTTCAATACACGTTAACAAACACAGAAATAGGAAAATTTCATGAGTCATAGCGCACACCTTGCTTATATTATAACCACAGGGTACATAGTCTTATTTATATTTTGACTGACAATGTATGTTTAAAAGATATTCAAGAAACATTACCAAATTTCTACTTACGGTTTGCAAGGTCATTGAAGTTTTGCAAATTATTGTATTTCTTGTGTGCCTTTTAAGCTTGAAATGGTTATTGCAAACTAGCTTAGTATATTGTTAAGCAGTTGAATAGACCTTAATGCACGTCCTTTCATTTCTTTTTGTGATTTAACTTTTATTTCCAATATACATAAAGTTACAATATATGAACATACATATTTAACATATAGTTTTTCAAACTGCAAATTTTGATATTTCCACAAAGTAAATATAAATGTACATATAAAATGACTGCATATAATACGGGATTATTATGTGTGGGGAAATTTTGAAAAAAAAAAAAACAGAATTACGAGGGCTTAGAGGAAAAAAAATTACAAAAAGGTCCACTTCTCAATGTGCTTATCAACTTTATTCTTTGCAATAGCTATCATTTCTTCCAATCTCTTTTTCTTTCGGATATTAAATTTTTGAAATATAAAGGAAGTTAATGGTTGTGCTTTTATTTTTATTTGAAGAGTAGTAGTTGCAAAAAGAGATAACTTCGAAACTTAATTTGACTTTTGTATTACATATCTGGTCAATAAACAGTCATATCTGGTCAATAAACAGTCCAACGTCTCTCCAAAACATTTGAATATTTTGACATTCCCAGAACATGTGTGGAATCGAGTCATTATACATAGAGCACGTCCTTTCATTTCTTGGTGATTTATATTTTGTTTATTTTCTCCGTTTTCAAGATTTGATGCACATTGGTGTTTATGTATTAACATCTTAAAACATCAGGGTACTGTTTTATCAACGTTCTTACGGAAATCGTAAACTTCCGTTCAAATGTAAATTCTATATAATTCTTTAACAACTACATAAAATTATTGGCGATAGAAATTGTTTGTTGGTATTTACTAGCTGAATTTTTATTAGTATTACAACTTCATTTACCACACTTTATAGTTGTAAAAGTATTATAAATAGTTTAAATCTGATCGTAAGGTTACGGTTTGCGTAAATGCTTTGATAAAACAGTGCCCTCGTGCTCACTATATATCAATATTTCATTACAACAATAACAACACCGAATAGAATGGCATGTTTACAGTGTTTAATGTCTTGTTGAAATTATTTACAAAATACATCCTACTCCGGAAGCTAATGTCTAATATTTTCCCCATAAATCATAGTAATACCAGATATACGGGGTTTAACAATATCTCTGTTTGTTTATTTTCAATACACATTGGTACGTAAAAATAGATTTATGGCATTTTACTGAAAATTGTTTCTCTCGTATGTAACCATAATATTGTATTTGAATCTCCTTAGAGATCTAATTTATATGAATATATACGTATAAACACCCACCCACAATTATACCAATATTTTATTACAACAAAAACAAAACCGAAGCAGAAAATACCCTGAGTGGCAATGAAAACGCAACACTTACATAGTACAGCATAACACATTTGATAAGTATAAGAACATCGCGAAATTTTGCTATTGGATAGATATATGCAAGTGACACATGGATATCACTTCGAATCAGATAAATTTGTTACAGCATAGATTTTACCAGTTGTTTTTGGGCCAGTATAAAACAAAAAGTCGCATTTGTTAATCTTTTAAACCAAACACTATGAAACGTTCATTAAATGTTAGAGGGATGCTGTTCCGTTGTTGCAGAAGGGCTATGTAATGTTCAGGTACTTTTAAGGAGCCTATTCACTATTTCACGCACAACCACTAAAACAAAACAACTTGGTCTATTATAACCATGGTGTATTTTCTATGGTCAAAGGGAGATAATCTTGGAGTAATAGAATGATTAAATAATTAACTTGCCAGTTTCTTTATAACACTGCTTCGAATTTTGCTCTTCTAAACGCACATTCGAAACTGCTCGTTTTTAGATTATTAAAATTGTATTATAGTTGTCCCAATGATGTTAAAAGTATCACAATTTGTAACTGGAAATAAATTGCTTAAACGCTATAGCTATTCTTTTAAGACTGATTATTGCACTCAATGGAGACAAAATGCGCTTTTGAATTGCGTGCTTAATTTTCAAAACACAAGTTACGTCTAGATATTAATGAACACCATAACTTGAGCATATAGACTTGTTCAGTAATATCCAGTTATACAATTTTAGTGTAATAGTTTGTGGATTAATCTAAAAACGTGAGGATAATTATCCAAGAGTTATCCCCACTTGACTTGAACAGTTTTCTTGCATCCTATGGTTTTAAATGAATTTTTAGCTTTTTTAACAGGTGTATATGTTTTCAAACTTGTGTTAAATAAATGAAATAATGACTTCGGTAATTTAATTCAACGAAACTTGAATTTTTAGTACGGATACCCCAGAATTAAGCATAATGACCGATCTTTCGGACACTGCCTTTGATATATGCACGATGTTTTCTACTGGTTATTTTGTTTTTCCGACAAATCGATCCATATTCTTCAAAATGTTTGCAAAATACGCGAGCACATCTGTAGCCACCAATCAGCACACGGGAAAATGCGGTTTAAGGCTATTCCGCTATGGACGAGTGATTCTTAAAGTATTTTCACAGAAAAAGCTGGATTCTGTAGATAAAATATATCGAATAAAGCATACAAAATTTCAAGTAAATAAGTTGACAGATTACATAAATATTCAAGTTTAAAAAGTGTTGCGTTTTCATTGCCGTTCAGTGTACTATTGGGGATAGACTAGCATGTAATAACTCTTCGTATCATGGCTTTTCAAATATTACTACGTATATAACAGTTACTGATGCTTGGTCGTACATCACTATATTGGTTGTGTTGAAAGTATCAAGAAATACATCTTCAGAAGCAAAATACAATGCATGATCGGTTTCCCATACTTCGTAGTAAGACTAGATTTACTAAGCATTGCATTATATATCTCTTTTTATTCCTAATATAAATGGGTAACAATAAAACCCATTTATGCCATTTTTACTGACAAACGTTTATTTCGAATGTAACATTATTATTATGCTTTTCGTTGGCATCCACTTAGAGATCTAATCTATGAATCTATGCGTATTCACAACCGCCGTGTTTGTTTCATATTTAAAACAGAAATAAATTATTTTCCCAAAGTATCAATTTTCAATCACTATAATCAGTGCTTATTTAAAGTGATGTTATACAATGTTACATTTTATTCGAACACCATTAGTTGTATCTTGATCACTAGTATGATATTTTCGCACAGTCTGAACAACACGATTATACCTCAGAGGACATATGCCACATGTTCCATACGAAATAAACCAAACACGACAAATGTTGATATTTAGTCGTCCATATCGTGTATTGCCTAATGGAACATAGTTTCAATTACAGGAAATGTTTCTTTGGCCACGTTGCTCATCCCAGACGTTATAACAGTATCTGGAAAAGTATCAGATACAAATTTACTAGGAAGACATGCACATTGCGGAAACATTTGCTATGTTTAATGGGTCTGCACAGCATTGATTTTTGATGATTTAATTGCATACCAAATTACAATACCGAAGCAATGTGACGACCAGACCAGCTTAATAGTTAAGCTCGCTAGCCTTATTTTCTACTTACATCCTATATTAATGTTAAGAAGGGATGGATCGTCATTGCTGTTTACCCTTCGCCCCGGATCCACGTAGGCTACAACCAAGTATATCCATTTAGTCTGTCCCGAAACGAGTACAATAAAGTGGACATGCATGTTTGGTATGTTGGTGGAAAAAACCAAGGACAGTGGCCTTCTTTAGTATTGCATGGAATTTCTTGATTTCAGTATAAATGTGCTATGGGTATATGTACTACGCTTCAACGTGTTACCATCGCGTGACTAAATGCTATATGAGCAATGTTGCCGTTAAAAGACAAGAGCTAATGAGGACCTCGTACATTTTGTATGACCTAGAATGACACAAACTTTGAAAATGGACCATAATTACAAGAGTTGAAGTAATTTAAGTCAAATTTTAAATGGCAGAAGTTTTGAATTATTGTATTACATAACGTATTTATTTCCCAACTGGCATTATGCTTATCTGAAATGAATCACATAGTGAAAGTAAACGTTTTTGTAAGCCAGACAACTGCGTTCAATCGTACCCAAAGGATGTCAGTTTTGAGAAAGGTTTACAATAATTGCATAGACAATCGATGTCACATGAGACTAGCATGCTAATGCAATATTCTATATGGCTCTGCCAGATATCCGTGATGATGCACAATCTAGTTTCTTAAATGTATGTGTGTCATTTTTTTCGAGACTGTCTCTCTCGTGCTAATTTTAACAAACACTGTAAATCTGGCATCTATATTGACTTCGTGTTGCTGCCCTTTTTAACAAATGACTCATACAGTTTGATGCTTCAAACTTTGAAACACTATAGTTTGCCAAGCCACAATCGACCCATTGTCCTGATATGTTTTCAAATGAGCATTCTGACGAGCGGTCACACGATTTGAAGAATACTTTAAATTTAGCCTTAATGGTACAGGTAATAAATTTCGATATGCATAACGATTGTACGACAAATCACTGGAAATATCAATCAAGCAGGATATTTATGTCTATCAATTAGCATTGTGTCTAGTTACTATGTGGTGCTATTATTGTGTTACTATTATTGCTGCAAGGCATATGCATGTTTTATCATGAAACATGAGGTTTATTCGAACGGTAGTATGCATACAATTTATTTTCATGATTCAATCTCTTGCAACATGCCCGATTTCCTATATGTATTAATAAATTTCGCTAAAGTGTTCCATGTGTCATATTGTATTTGTACGTACAATGTGGTAAACGGGATACGTGGAGCGGTTATAACTTTTTTTAACAAAAGCTGTTTCAACATATTCAGGCGTTTATTACAAGTAACACCAAGGGAAATTAAAACTAGCCTTGTTAAAGCAATATATCAATATGTTGTAAAGCAGAACCATTCGGTATAGATATGGCCTAAAGGGGCGGTGTATTCCATGCTGCCTTTCGGAGCGAATGTTTTCTGATCTAAAACTGACACGGATCTGTCACACATTAAACGAGAATACACCACACTGAGGAGCAACTTTGAAATACACTAAGCGGCAATGAAAACGCAACATCATTTAAACTTAAATATTTCCATAATCCGTTAACTTATAAACTTAAAATTGTGTATGATCACTGCGATATATATTATCTACAGAATTCAGCTTTTTCCGTGAAAATACTTTAAGAATCACTCGACGATAGCGGAAAAGCCTTAAACCGCATTTTCCCGCGTGCTGATGGGTGGCAAGAGATTTGCTCACATATTGTGCAAGCATTTTGAAGAATATAGATGCATTAGTCGGAAAAACAAAATAACTAGTACAAAACATGGTGTCAAAAGAAGACTCCGAAAGATCGGTCGTTATGCTCAAGTGTGGGGTATCCGTACTAAAAATCAAAGTTTAGCTGATTTAAATTACCGAAGTCATTATTTCATTCAATTGAAGGGCCTGTCTCACAGATGGAGCGAATTTTTTTAAAAAGTATAATTTTCTTACCAGATTAAGTATTTATATACTAGAACATTGTTGAATATTACTTTTATAAATATTTATTGCAAATAATCGATTTTAACCGCTTTAAACATCGCGCAGACAAGTGTGCTTTTCCTTTTAAACACAGCGCAATTTTTCCTTTCAGCATGATTTTTGAGTAATATTGTTTACTAGATCGGTCTGTAACATAATCAAACTTCAGTCTAAAGATCTATGAAGTATTTGGTTTGTTTTTAAATTCGTTTTGATCACTTGCGAGTAAATTTGGGGCAATTTAAATAAGAATAGTATAAAATTCTATACCGTATTAGTACGGTATAGAATTTTGGAGGTTAAATACTTAAATAATTACAAAATCCTGATGTTTCAACAAGTTATATTTATATCAGTGTGCTTGTTTATGGAATATACAGGCATCAATGCTACAATATAGTGAATATTTAGCAATTTTATTTGATTTTTGCTATACGCTGAAACGTGACACAGTTCCTTTAACACAAGTTTGAATACATATACACCTGTTAAGAAAGATGAAAATGCATAAGAAATCATAGGATGTAAGAAAAATGTTTAAGTCAAGCGCGATAAATATTGAATAATTATCCTCACTTTTTAAGATTAATCACCAAATTGTTACACTAAATTGTATTACAGTACATGAGGTATAAGGCGGGAAATGTTGTGTTATCTCTGATAATTATAAGTACGTATTTTCCTCGTATTCGTCCCCAAATTCTTTTACTTCGGACACTCAGTTTAATGTTATATTTATGTAGTACCAATTTATTGGGTCCCATTGTGTTTTTTTCTGCAAAGTCAAATATTTCTACTGTTCTGCAAAGGTGAAAGCTAAAATGCTCTAATTTGTAATTTTCCGTCAATAATACATTCCGTCAACTTTCAAGGTAGACATTTGAAAAAAAATGTTGACCGTTCTGAAGATCTTAAATATGCCTAACGATATACTAGGAGTCTTGTTAATTTTCTCAAGACAGTCATTTATTCCGATGTTAATTATGTCATATCGGTCGCGGTCTGTGTTGCTTTATACAGTCAGTAGGTACGTATTAATTCTACGCAAAATCACAACGTACATGTATGTTACAATTGCATTTTATACAATGTAGAAACAACATGACCTTATTTATATTTGATAAATTGATTACAAGATATAATATGTACCATGTTATTTGTTAGCCATATGCATACATGTATAGATACAGGATACATGAGGATAGAAGTCATATGACTTGTTTCTTTCGATTGTTTTGTTTTTTATCTTAGGATAGCTAGATAGGTTTTCGAACTTAGGGCGGACGCTAAACGAAAATGCGATTTGGTATGGCCTAACATAAAAAATGCACGTTCAAAATAGTGGATATGGAAATTACATAAGGGGATTTGCATGGCCAATCTTGCAGCGATCTGAAGACAGAACAATCGTTGAGCATCTGAACATTGAAACGTGAACATAAATACAAAGAAAAACATTTTACGTGGTTAGAGTGAAAATGTTGTAAGAACATATTAAGACTGATACATCGTTTACATTAGCATAATAAGTCGCTTCTAATAAGTCTATTTTCATGAAAATCAGAACATGTCATGTTGACCAAACTGAAGTTGAAGCAACATTTTTTACCTCACAAAAGAGTAAGTTTTGTCTTGTGTTCTTAAAACATCGATTTTGTACTTAGTACTTTTGTACCTTCTCAATCAAAGCCAGCGATTCGTCTGTGAACATTCACGCTTTAAAAGTACACTGTAAGTTTGAAATATTTACTTATGAGTACGTATTATTGCGTTGCATTCTGTGTAAACATGTTTATGTATTTCGGAGCAGCTGACAACGGATATGATAGAAAAGCATGACCCTTTAACCAGGACATCAACAGTGCTTTGTACTTTTACTGAATGTACTTTAGCATAGAATATAAACTATTATACAGCTTGTTTAGACAGACACACACTCGATTAGTACATGTAGTATAAATTGTTATGACATTTTCTTCGGGTCAAATGTGTACGAAGGAATCTCAAACAAATAGCCGCTGGTCAGATGTTTACAAATTGTAGGTATACAGGGTGTCCCAAAAAAACGGGGACCTACCTTAAACCATTATTACTCATTTATATTTTGATGAATTAAGCTGGTATTTTGTGAAAGTGTATATAAGGGACCCCCACTTCTAAAAAGGGTACTTGTTTAAATATGATGCTTCAAAACAGGAAGTGACGTCATCATTTTCACTATGGCAACATTTCACGTAATGTTTGCTTAATCTCCTAAAAAGGGGCATTGTAAGACAAGGGTATTTGTGTCAGGGCAATTATAGTTAGAAAACAACATTTAAAGTCAAAGGGGTGATCAAAATGTGTAAAAATAAAACAAATATAACAAGAAATAGCAAAACAGAGAAAAACGTGGCGAGTTTACTGACCAAAGGGGAAGTGAAAAACCTTCCAAAATAGCATCAACAATCATTCAATTATTAAAAACATAAATATTGTCAAGGACTGTTACCAAAAAAAGCTTAGACTATAGAAAGCAGCAAAAAAGTAAAGTTTTATCCAAACAAACATTTCATAGATATATTTTGGATCAATTGTGTATGTCAGAAATTATAAAATTGTACCATATGCTAGCAGAAAACTCTTCTTGCAATACATCAATAGCAAAATCAGGATATGTTTGCGAAATAGTACTGACATTTTACCTCATATCACAGGCCTTATGACCTAAAAATTACTCAAACTTGATCCCAATAGCGAACTTCTTTGCTATAAATAATGAACTAATGCATCACTAACCATAAACAATGATTTGGAGCACATAAGAAGATGTTTGAGGTCAGCATGGAAACATATCTCATTGAATTCAGAAATCACTGCTTCAGTTTATGGTATTTTACTGAAACATGCGATTGTAAACATGGGAGGTAACTCTGGGTATTGAACTATATAATCACACTAGTGATGATATTATTCTGAACAGTGTTCTTCCCTTATTGTTTTGACATAAAAATAGTGTGATATCTATAACAGAGAAAAAAGTTACAATTGTTTTCCTAGGTCCGAGATTTTTTAGGACACCCTGTACTTCCCTTCAGGCATCTAAATTATGCTATTTTTCGACTGGATAATGGCTAGTCTGGTTTCCGGTACCTAAATCTTTCATTACATTGCAGTATAGGTCCGGCGTAATCTAACAAATATGGTCGCTTCCATGTATAAAACAAGATGGCAGTTGAACATTAGCTTATATAGGGAATTTTAGAATATCCCCCAAAAATGAGTGTTGTGTATGTGTCATATCGATGAGATTTTGTATAGTAATGGGGAAATGTATGTTCTTTTCAATTAAACATGTTTCATTAAAATGACACAGCTGATATGTACAAAAAAACGCAAAGTAAATTAAGAAAATTTCTATACCAGCGTGCATATAGTGCATATAAATCGCACCTGATATTAAATGCCCAGTTAGCTCAGTTGGTAAAGCGTCAAACCAGTAACATTGATGATGGAGGTTCGATACCAATATTGTTATTATTTTTTATATGTTACGTAATTCGCTATTAGTTTAAACTTGATTAAGGAACATGATAAGAAAACAAAGTTTATGTATTGTATTACACAAATTAAGCAAAATATTAAAAAAGGAAAACAATATCTGGCCTGTACAGGGATCGAACCAGAGATCCCTTGATTACAAGTCAGTGACTCTACCGATTGTGCTAACTTGAACACTTATAAATTTATAAATTAATGGACTATTAAAACACTGCTCCAAATATATTTTTATCATTTTATAAACGTTATTTTGTAGATATTAATGCTGTTGTAGCGAATAAACTTCTATCATTGCAAAGACCATTATTTTTTCTATTACTATGCAAAGTCACATCAAAATGACACATACATAACATACATTTTAGGGGGATATTCTAAAAGTACCTATATAAACTAACGTACGCCCGCCATTTTGATTTGACCACTGTAGTTATCGATAATTGGTGGCTGCCTGACCTAAACCACTGTAAGATTTAGGACAGGGAACCAGACTAGATAATGGCATGCGTTTTATTTATTTTGTTAAGATAGTGTCATATGGAGGTCAAAAACCACCAAATCGAAGGGTTCTTTAACTCAATTTAAAGTGACCAAAGTCAGCCAACAAACATGTCAGGTTTTTGTCCATAGGGCCCTATCAAAATCTATTAATCAATAGAAATAGCATCCAGCTTCAAGAAAATTACAACAGCAGGGGTACATATAAAACAAATTTTGTTCGTAAAACGCGTTGAACAGATTTTCTCACACGTACAGATTGACTCAAAATCCGTTAAAACAATTTCACTACAATACAGACAACCATGCAAAGCCTTTAAATCCAATTTCATGATTCTGATGCAGATTTGTCAAGACATTCCCCAATTTCCAGTCGATCCAAAGTTTTTTACTTGACTATTTGAGTGCATGTGATTTTGGTCCACGTAGGCATTTAGTGATTATTAACCTAACAAAAACACGTGAACTCGATCGTGTCAGTAGCTGCAACGTAACATCTATCAATACAGTTTCGTGAATACTGAAATGAATTTAATGCATAATGCTGTGATACGTTTCCTGGTTTCCATCTGAGACTGACACTTATATACTGATTTATTCTGCAAAACAAATATTAAGATGATACCGAGCTTTTGTATTTCTGTTGCTGCACGAAACAATCTCATTTTCGTATGTTATACCTTAATTTATCACATAACCGTATTATTGAATGGAATCTATAAATTGACTTCCTGTTATTATATCCAAACGTATTTATTTTACAACGCAGCTGCGATGTGGATATTACACAAAGCACGCGTGATAGAAATTGTCTGTTTCCATTAAGATTTTGATAACATGTTATATAAGTATGGTTATGAAATTTAAATCATGTTGTCGTGAACACCGAACAGTACAAATAGAAATGTCTACAATTTTGTGAAACCCAAAATATTTGTTTCGATGTATTGTGCAGTCCAGTTATGATAAACATCCAGTGACGCAGTGGAACAATCCACTAGTACGGTGTAAAAACAAGTATAAAAGCTTATACCAACAGTTCAAACTAAACTCTACCTGTTTTAGCAATGATTTTATCTTATAAGTATGACGTCACTGTCATATTACCCTAGCTGGACTATACATTACCAACGTTTATTGTGTGGTTGTGTGTATTGTAATTAGTGTCTATTGTTGCAAGGATGCTACTTATCTAGCCCAGCATATGATTAATTACAATGGTTGTTTATGTAATACGAGATCACTCGAAATAGCATCTACAACAAACGTGCAAAACATAGACACATTAAACAGACCCATGCAATGTTTTTCAAATTTGCAAAGAAGATTTGTTAACTTAAGTGACATAACCCATCGCCTGTTCGGGTGCTATGACATGTTGATTAAACTTTAGACTTTCATTATGAGACAATAAATTGCACCCGCTGCATCTTTAATCTAGATATTGCAGTGATAATGCAATGCTTTCGATTTCTGTGTTTGTTTTATGATTATATTCGAATATTTCAGATTTTATCATTGTTATAAATGTCATACATTTTTATATCTGCGTTATCAAAACAAATAGGATTGTAACACCCGAGATGCTGTATAGCTTTTACAAAAAGGTGATAATTAATAATATAATAATATCGAAACGATTTCCGCTCTTGTCCAACTACGTCTGACTTTTTTCACCAGAACTTAAATTTGCAAATTCCTGACAATGTGTTGAATATCATATGAAAATATAAGTAATATAGGGCGTAATGAATCAGACATTAATCCGCTATTTCATGTTTCTATTGATACAATATGGTAACATGAAAAAGACGCCAACAAAGAGTAGCTCAATTTATTGAATTGCATGTATAGTATCGTTATATACCATATACTATCACCAACGAGCAGTCGAACAATGCATAAAGCGTAGTTATAGGAAATGGGAGAGGGAAACGAACGTCCAACGGCAAAAAGGACATTGTTCAAACAAGTTGGTTCTGTATGTTTTGTGTTGGTTAGAATTAAATTGCATACCATCATCACCTGTATTTTGTAAAACAACCGAACATGTTTGCAAAACTAACAAGTTTAAATATATGATAGAACTCTTACTACATACCATCAAATAATCGATATGTCAAAGCATATTGTACCTAAGACTTCGAAGATTTGCTTGATAATGCAAATATCACATATCATAACCGTGAGTCTTTATTCCCGACTAGTCCAAACCGTAATATGTTTATAGAGACGATAAATATTGTTTTATGATATGATTATGATATGGGAATTGATCCGCACTTGTGCAGCTTACGCAAAACAAATGACATTGTCGTTAGTGAATGTCTCTTACATCCCAAGAATATAAATACAAATAAATACAATTCCGTGGATAGCGTGTGTAGTCATGTATGATCGAAACATTGATATCCACGTTATTTTGTTCCTGTTTGGATCTATAACGAATTATCTCGACACATTTAGATCACATTGTGCTAAAATACGTCACTTGCAGCATAAATGTGACATTGTTTCAGTATTGTAACACATGAACAGTCTCAGACGACCAGCTATTTGTCTCGAAGCAGTGTTCACGAACGATACAGTGTATAATTTCGAGCCAATATTTCAGTGTGGATAGGGAATGTGTTATGCAATTATAAATACACTGTGTGTGCAAATCAGCCAAATTTAATATAGTTACCTTCAAATGTGATTTTACAGAACTTAACTTTAAAATAATCATCCTTAGTTATGCATGTACAATTGCGACTACCAGTCCGCAGCAGAGCATCTCTAGTAACCTGCTTTGCACATCCTTTGGGAGAAGGATTTATTCTTATTCATCAACATTTGCTGCATGATAAAGTATATCCGAATCACTGACGTTTCCTTTTGTTGCATTAACGGGCTCACGTTGTCCTAGAATAACGCGCGGACATAACGACCACCGTCTTTACACTTTTGTTTAATTTCGAAAAAGCGTATGAAAACGCAAGGTGTAAAAACAAAGCATTTGAAGAACTTGTACACCGCCCGCATTTCATTAGACATATTGTCACGGAAGTGAGGAATCAAATTCCTTGCCAGTAGCACACTGATAGGAGATAAAAAGCCAATTACAAACGCAAGTGAGATCAGTAACATACTGAGCGTGACTGTCCTCGCCTGTATCTTTTTCTCTAATCTCTGCTGTATTTTTTTCGAGTCTGCTTTTGTTCTTATCAGTATAGGTTTCCGCGTTTGCTGTTCCGTTAATGCAATTTGTCTCGGTTTCAATTATTGCAATTTAAACAGGGGTGGTTATCTTAATAATTGACTTTTCATTATTTGTAGCATAAAACTACAGTTTTTAGGATTTATTTGATATGTTAAATTTGCAATATCTAATACAATATATTCTTTCTACGCAAGAGCAATTTTAAACTATTGATATACTCGAGAAAAACTTGTTGGCTTTATTAAAGATTCTCAATGGGGCAAATAATTGTTAACATTAAGCTATGAAAATAACAGTGAAGCTTTTCATAGTTGAAATATTCTGGTCGCGTGTGCACATAATGCATTTAGCAATGAAGAATGTTGTTGAAAATATTTTCAGCTTACTAAATACGTATAAAATAAAGGAAAAATCCGATACGTTTAAACTAATTCAGTCTTTTTGAAAAGTATTAGAAAATGGGTTGTTTTTTGGTGGATTTTGTATGAGAAAGCAGTGCAAAGAATGGATAAGACAGTACTCAAGATACATGGCTAGTTTCAATAAAATCGTACGATGCAAACATCATATAAACGTCACTCAAAACTGCACAATGTCATTATTTGTCTATCTCTGCATTGCTGAATTTACCAAGTGGGTGCAAGTGGACCCTTAATAGAGGTTTTCCTAAACTTTATATATCTACATATTTTAATGATTTTATGCAAGAATGTCAATGAAGGATAGCTTTTTCGAATACAATAAACAATTCTATCTAAATCAGCACGCATCACGCATACGCGGGACAATTGCATTATTTATGAAATACCCCTCGTATCACAATAGCACACATGAATAAATCAACGATTCCTAAGAAATATATGAGCCAACGAGTACTTGACGTATTTCACATCGGAAAGTTGATGTAACAATCTAGACCATTGTCTACAGTTCCAGTCACCGATATTTTCGGAATTTGGCATGTAATATTTGCGAAATTTCTGTTTTGGTAGGTACAATGGATACTCATACCTTCGTTGAAAACCACATTTTAGATACTCATCAAACTCCAAATGAGTACGATTATGAAACAAACCACTCTTCTAGTGACGAGTACTACTGATTATCTTCACACAACGGTTCATCAATGTTTTTTCAACTTCCTCTTGGTGATTCGTTTGGAGTTTTTGGCCTACAAAAAGCCAAAAGCAACATCCTCTACAGAATTGGCAATTTTGGTTGGGACCATATTGCAAATATCCAAAACAATTATTGTTTATGATGCCTGACACACTACTTCTCACAGTCCAAAAGAGATATTTCATTTATATCGGGTTAGATAGAAAATATCAGACATTCAGCACTGTTCAAATATAAGTATTAACACGATATTTCGCATACCAATACTTGTTTAGGAGATGCAGCTGATCAATAATTTATTTTCTTGGTTTTGCAGCTAACATCAGAACATACGATGTATTACGTAATGAAACATTTGGCATTTGCATTGCCTGTGTACTAATATCATGGTGTATATATCAGACACCCGCTCTGTGCAAACCAAGGGATTTGGAGGAATTTGTTTTGTTAGTTTTACTAGGCCTTAGTTCAGTCGGATGTCACCTTAAGGAACACAGAATAACAAACAAAAGAACTAAACGACATTTTGCAAGAAACATAGGCAGACAATTGCATAAAACCTTTCATTGGTCATATTAACATATACCCCTCGCCTTTTCCCTTGTTTATCCCATTTAGGAAATAATTCCTGATTATATAAGTTTATTGCAGCGATTAAAACAAACCGTTCTTGCTTTAAACCTTGTCTAGGCGCAGAAATTGTCAATATAATTGATGATGGTGTTTACTATTGTTATTGCAATTCCAAGATGGTCGTAACACTAAAATCCTAAGATGCGTATTGCTGTGAAAAGCTGCATGGTTGGATGATGTAATAGAAATGTTTGTTCGTGTATTTCATTTTAATTAATTTTCCTATATAGCCAAAAGTGTAGTTTTTATCTGCTATTGTGTATGTTTGAGCTGTCAAATGTACCAGTGTTATAAGCAGAATAAAGCAATGTTACGAATTCCAATGTTAAATAATAAATCACGAGCACGCATCTGAACAAGTGGTTGTGCTTTATGATAAATATAATATGGGTGCATATTGGATATTTTGATTCTTACGTAGCTAATATTCTGAATTGAACTACGCATAAATACATATTTTCTTCTTAATAGTTAGTTCACGGTATAAGTAAGTACTTGTCGAAGCTGTGTTTTATCAGTGATTCATGCGATATCTAACAAATTAAGTACCATGTTCAGAATTTACATCTTTGTTACCTCTTGCTCACCATCTTATTTACCAAGACAAATTTGGCAAACAGCATAATATATACGTTGCTATTAAAGACACTCACAAGGGAATGTGTCATTGCTATGGTTATCATTGTTGGACAATGAGATAAAAGTAATGTCATCCATCAAACATAGATGGCAATATTATACCAGACAAGAGTTTCTTATTGTCCTTGCAAGCGAGCAATACAAAAGTGACACGTAAGATTATATAACAAATACTTTTCCATTATCTTGATACTAGACGTTTATATCAACCAGTCAAGTAATATTTGATTGATTGGCAACGTTAGATCGTTTTCTGTACTCTTACAGTTGATGTCTGATGACAAAACTCTAGCTACGTCTATTTTACACTTACGACTCAACATGGTATAATTCCTCAAGTAATCAGTCCATTCATCGAAACCCAAAATTAATGTTAATGATTATAATTCAAGAAAACATGCTTTAATGTGTAAGGCACTAAAATTATCGGATATTTTAAAGCACCATGCTATATCATGTTTCGTTCTGTATCTGTCTTATGGTGAGGTAAGACGATGTCACGGCATCTGTATGACGTCGAATTGTAGGCTCATGTTCAGCATTTAGTATTGTATTTGCATTAACGCATAGTACGTACAAGATTTAAAAGATCTAATTTACGAATGAACAAAAATCCGCATGTTTTTTGTCTGATACTGAGATCACGTAAGTTCAGTATATCAATTAATATAAACGAGGAACGGAAGCGATGCACCCCCTCACTGTCTACATCATTTATATCACAGCAAGGTTATCACACCTAAATTATATTATTTGACGCGTCCTTGGTATAAAAATAACAAAATTAAGTACAATGTACACATGTCGCGTGATGATATGTTAACGTGTAAGTAACAACATGTTGAAAAGGATGTTACTTAGCACATGTTGTCCTCTAGTGCCATAAGTGTTCGGTAAATAAAGGACACTGCGGATTAATTTCAGACGTTCACTGTTTTAAAAAAGTCTAAATATACGAGAGGTGTTCAATTTATTTATGAACAGAAAATTAACATCGATATTTTGTTACTCTAACAATGAAAAGGAATAAAAACTTTTATATTGTGTAAAGTAGTGCATCAAGAAGTATATATAATAATTGTAAATTGCCAATACGTAACGGTTAAATAATAATCAGCATTAGGGTAGAGGGTGTTGTTATTTGCGTTTTGAAGGTCCAAAACTCGTAATAATTACGTTTGCATTTTCCTTCTTTAATCGTTGTTTTAGTATCAACCAGATAGAAAATTATATTATTAAAGCATGAGAAGACTTCGACATCCACTGTTTGGTTATAATATATTTCAAAGTTTTATTCTTAAGTTTTATATTTGGCGTTGTATATGGTGACTTGAAGCTGAATCTGGATGAAACTGACTATGTTCTTGGAACCGTCACCAGGAACGATATGTAACACTTTTTTGTTGAAAACCTGATTTAAAACGGTTTGTACATGGACCACAGCCTACAATTTCGTATATTTGATATTGATTTTGATGTGCGTATTTCCATAATAACAAACCCAATGCCTTTCCATGAAAACCGCCGCGAACACACAAAGCTGGACAAACATGAACTTTTCCCTATCCTTGTGACCTTTTCTAAAATAGCATACCATAATCTATCATAACATTCTTTAAGATTCAGCATTGCTTCGCCATAATGAAACAATTTTTTGCACATAATGTGTTTTATTTCGCATTTCTAGATTGTAAGACTTTTGGCTGCGAGGCATGCTTTTCTTGATTTTCAGCGTAGGAACTTCGCATTTTCTCAGAACTATGCATTAAACTGTTTCGAAATAATGTCACTGATAGTTTCTATGGACACTCCCATCTGTGGTACTATTCCACGTTTTGCTAATGGATCCATCATAGATATCATAAAACCAATTTAACTTTATAGTGTAGGTTTTGGCAATGTTGGGAAATTTTCAATTTTTGGTGCCATTTCACAATTACTGGAAACATAACTTAAATAACACTTCTTATGACAAATATTACTGATGTTCTCATTAAAAATGCAAAATAAAAATTTATTAACTCATTCTTGATGCTTATAAAAGGGCCATTTTGCCTTAAAAACAGGAAAAAACAACATCATCTACTAAATTGTTGTTGTAAGCTTTAACCTAATGAAATATACAATGTATGATGATCATATGTTCAACTAAAAATATTTTCTCGCATGGTTTAAAACAGACATTTCAATTGTTTCTATTCAATATTGCACAATCGGTGTTCATGTTTTGTTCATAAATAAGTTGAACACCTCTCGTATTGCGTCACTGACGAATCATTGGTTGGAGAAATACACATTTAATCGCATTGCGAGTAGTACGTTTAATCACATGGTCTATTTTATACGTATTTAAGTCTTGCTTTTACTTACAAATCTTGGCCACGCGTTAGGTTTATGTGACTTGGTTGTCTCCGATTGACGTATATGCTGACATAAAATCTTATACTAGGACACAGTAAAATACACAACTGTTGCACTTTTTCCCATAAAGTTATATAGAAAGTAATTTTGGGGAAATTGAATCACCACGCGTTTCTAATACGAGACATTACTTAATATAATTCACACTGTTAGCTGTAAAAAAGAATTAAATGATAGTTCTTTTATTTATATTGTAAATATATATAGATATATCTTTACAGTACATCGTATCATAAACTATAAACCCCTCGATCCTCCATGTTAGAACAAATGATTGAACCATGTTCTACAGTGTGTGGGGATAACAAACGCGTGATGTCACCACCTAACAGAGCGGGATTACATTCGCTTTTTCTGACGTCTTTTACACGGTAACTATAGTGATGTAAAGAAACGAATCCCTCACACGTGCCCTTTCAGATCGCATTACTCGAAAATATAAGCACAGCTTCAGTTCACCGACAGATTACTTATTAACATGTACTTTCTAATCATGCTTAAGAAATGTTGGTATCAAAAGTATGTCGACATGGGAAATATTACAAACTTTTATTGCGTGGACAGCATCTTAGTGTTGGTTCATTTATTGTGCAGTAGAACATCTAAATACCATACTAGTAATTGTCTTCTTTTAATTTTATTAAATAAGATTGCCCCTGGGCTACTTTTTCGTGTTCAGATAATTATTTTCGATGAAATGTTTATATTGGTCCACTGCTTTCGGTTATGCAGATATGCTATGCACTCAATGCTATGTGCCTTAATAATTGCAACTGTTATAGACCTCGAGAGATACATATACAGTGTAATGCAGACAAATTCAAATATAAATAAGAATTGAAACTTAACCTAACATTTTTGCATTAATTACAATACACGAGACTATGATGCAATATGAGTATCGTGAGAATATATTTTCACTTGAGCAATAATCCATCTGATTTACATGTGTGACTTGTCATATTATATGTGTATTGTTTTATTGGAATTGTTTCGGTTAGGCCGTCGGTACGGTCGCTGTCATTTTATTGCTATGCGTTGTCGCCGATGAGGTCGTAGCTTCGAATTCCATCTAACAAGGTAATATTCATGGCCAATTGTGAGAAAATAAATTGTCAAAGTCACTATGTTACGGATAAAAATCCGTCGATTGTAATGTGTCCAATTGCTAACATAAGACACTGTGAAAGTCATGATTTGGTTGGTCTCGAATGAACTATGTATATGATACACGGACACAGTACTTGTATCAATTTATTTGAGAAAATTAGACGTAGAAAGCAGCAATTAACTTAAAGTCCGACTGTAAAAGAGCAGAATTACCTTGTGTAACATATTACGAAATTATTAAATGATATAATTATATTAACGTTAGATATTATTAAATTGTGGTTTCACAAATAAATACCAAAACAACAGTGACAACAAGTGATCGAATGAAGCGAAGCTAGGACCCGATTCCCCACGACAACAGAGCAGTTTGACCTAGTTTAATAAATGCATGACAGATAAGTAAGTAAGTAAAGTACATGTAAGTATGTAAGTAAGTCTTTATTTTACGAGGCTAACATATTAACAATACTGCATTCTTCGATATGGGCCTCAAGGGTGACACCAAGTGACCAAATGAGGCGTTACTGAGACTTTACCTAACATCATGTCCAAAACAGCCAAATTCAGCGACAATACAATGCCCCCACAACCAGATCACATAAAGATGGCGTTATGCCACCCCCAGTGACCCTAGCACGTTTCGTCCAAAAGTTTACATACAAGAAGTGCCCTAGTTAAAGACCTCGAGAGACCATAAATTCCTCGTCAAAACGGTTAATTATAGTGTTCAAACACGTCAATCTATAATAAAACAATGACTGCTAGCCTACAAAATTTAATGGTGACCTCTACATGTAGCAACCAAACGGTACATGAATCAACACATTTACACTTAGTATTCCAATTGCATCGGTAACAAAACAGTCAATGGCCATTGTTATTTCTATTATGCCATGAGGGATTAGAGAACATGGGTATATACATGGGTATATACAATAACAGCGAGACATATCAATCAACGATTGATATGTCTCGCTGTAATTGTATATCACATGTTTTATAGATAAGATGTATATCTACTGTCAAGTATTGTCTGCTGAGACAACCTATGTATCATGTGTTACTTACATCATGAAAATGGCCATGTAGCAGTAATTCAGTTTGTTCACATTTCTGGTAATGGGATGATAGATTGTGATTGTAATTGCAAGGCATGTGCTATACTTTGTCTTTCATTGAGTAAGTTTATTTTATTTTTGGACCATGTATAGGACACAATACAGTCAAGTGCCAATGATATTGTCATTTATTATCGATTAAATGAATTGCTTTATCTAACAACTAAAAAGTCTTCTTGGATATTTACATATATCATGTGCTTTTGGCTTCATCAAGATATCACATTAGCGGCAAATACGGACGGAAACAACGTGTCTGTCAATTTTACTGAATTATGGCGCTTAAGTGTTTTCAAATGCCAGACACACTGTTATATTATACAAACAAAAACACAATACCAATTTACAACTGTTTCCTAGGAACTAATGTTAGGCGTTCGTACGAGACGTGTATATTAAAACACTTCATCCTATTATACATATATCATACATCTGAACGAGCTTGCGATGCCGGTGTAAACTGTTCAGTTGGTAACCGTTTATGTTTTGTAATGCTAAAACAAACGGTCAGTTTATAATAGTCAAAAGCATGAAAATGTCTACCTAATCTCTATGGCTAATCATACGGATGCACATGTAACTTAATATATATTATACGTCTAATAAATAACATGTGAGATAACAGATAAATGTATCAAAAACATTCCTTGTTCTTTTAAGTGGAAATGAATCACGGAATAATGTTTTAAAACGTATTTAATTGAGTAGCGGCCTGTCGCAGTTGGTTTCGCAAATTTTGCCGTCGATTTTAAATTTGGTCCATCAGTTTTCTGTATTGTTTTTGAGCTTACGTGTTGTTTCTATTGACAGTGGCATTGCTTGGCCGATCGGTTTTTGTCTATTTCGTATGAATGCCTGGACAGTTATCATTATTTTGAGGAATGTCACCGATATACGTAAACGTTTAACTTATTCTGATTTTAAAATACCAATAACAGTATGCCACAAATGTGTAAATATGAAATTTTAACTCGTTAAAACAAATGTCTCAACTTTGAACAATCACCCGTACAACAAATGCAATATAAATTTGTCTGTCTATTCCTCGAATCACTATAGACAGCAAAAACTAAACATGAACGTGTATCAAAGCACAGGCCGAATAAATTCTACCAGTAACTACAGTTCTGACATCCCCAACTTTTCACCCATTCAGCAGTCTTTTATAGTCAAATCTGTAGTTGGAGATATAAGTTTACCACATCGTTACATATTCTTGATTTAATTTGCAATACTTTATCTCAATCTGTCCTATATCTGTGTCGAATTTTAAATGAAACACGTACGCAAATAGCTTGTTGGAATGCCAATTTATGTTATTTTCGTGCCCCTACAGTAATAAAAGATACATCTTTGTTTTCTTATTGTGTTAGTGTCATATAATTTGATACACACAAACTTATTCTCGGTTGATTATCATAAAAATGAAATTGAAACAAGAATGACGTAAATATACACTAAATTCTACTTCTCATAGTATTTGTGGAAGAATATTATTTAATGATCCATGATTTTTGTCTGTCTGACTATAGCAGTTTCATGTTGTTTTATTTTCATTTATCGAAACCTTGAAGTATTGTAATAGAATTATATTTTATTAGTATCATACTTATTCTATTTCTGGATTCTCAATACCTCGTATATTGTGTCCACCATAAGCCATCGTCATTTCAGTGGGAAATTGGAATAATAAATTGGAATCAACCATTTCGTCTCTCATCCCCTCCTGGCGACGTTGGTATTCAAAAGGGACGAATTGTCGATTATGTGTACATACGGTGTAAGAACGTGGTGAACCTCGTACCAAGAGCACAGAAACTAAGAATAAACTAAATGAAATCACCAAGTCATACATTATTTAATGGTCTATTTAGAATTACACCGCCAGATTTATTCAATGTCCGTTGAACTGTTATACGTACGGTGCTTCAATATTGTAAACGGATTATCATTAGACGATAGTATCACATTTGTGATTGGAGTAGTGATTTTAAAAATAATCAGAAATATAGGACATTATGCCTTCAGAGGTATATCAACAGCACCTGTACGCATTAATGTGCTTTGATATATTTCTCAAATAAATAAATGGAGCAAATTTATATTATATTTTTTCCTAGGCTATTCTTACTTATTTCATTTAGCATTCATAAGACACAACTCCATCTTATGACAAAAATAAGATTTTATTGTAACGATCTTCTTAGATGATTAATCAACAATAGAGATAATTGTTTTTCTCCTAGAAAACAATGACAATCTTAGATGTTGCGTTAATACGGGCTCTGAAGATCTATAACGATCTGTATAATCATTCAACCAAGATTCCCGTATTAACATGGCTGGTCATATCGTATTTTTATTGCGGTTGTTGTATTATTCGGTATGTGAGATTAAACGAAACAGATAGCAGTCACTGGTAGGAGTATAATCACTTCTGCAATGTAACTACAAATATGTTAGGGTTTGGAAGTTAAATTAAAATACACATACACACATGATTATTAAAAATATAACAGGGAAGGCAGAAGCCAACACAAACAACTGGGCAAGATACGCGTAACAATTGCGCAATAAGTTATACTATAATTGAATGACCGAGTATGGTCAAAAAAAGATTTTGAATTTTATTCCAGTGATAAACTTTATACTACAAGTTTCATTAAGAGCTTTTTCGCGAAACTGGGGTCCAACAAGAAGTCTTCTTAATATTGAAGACTTACGCCTTACTGTTTGTCAAGCTATAATCATGCATTCTTTAATAGTAACAATGGTAACTGATTCCATGAATAGGAAACAAGATATCAAAGTTTTAAAACTTTATACATCAAATATGTTGATTCAAAACATATGGTTGATGAGACAAAGCAGGCAGTCGTTTATGTTCCTTCAGATAAAAAACAACAACAAATACGAAACATAAATGGAACATAAGAAGTATATTTCCAAGCATTATATTATGATTACTGTGTTTATGAACTATTTGGATAATTGATTAAACCAGCTGTATATGATTTAGAAATTAATTGTGAAATAACATATTTCATTGCATCGATTCTTCTTGCGTTAATTGTGTGTTTTATATGCAGCAGAGAGGAAGTGATCTATACCATATATGACCGGTGGAAAACGTCTTACAACAATATTGCAGTTATTTGGTATCATACTCCCGACTGTATTAATAAATTGAGTACCATTGTTTGTGAAATTGTCATACTAATCTTCTGCACAGTTATACGGGCGATCATTCTGTCTTTGATTGTGTGTTGGTTTACTGACACTGGCACATATTTTGTGCGCATATGTTTGGTATTTCCAAGAAAACTTTAAGTGTTCTATAAAGGAGAGATGACTACAGAATGAACACCAAGTTTATCTGCTTATGTAATACCACCAACTATATAAAATGCATGGTCGCTGTCATTTACAAAACGGTTATGTTTCCATACAAAATACTGATAAACCCGATGGAATAAAAGGTGTGTGCATGACACGCACCATGTAAAATTGCAAGTTCAAACTGTACAGGCGAAAACCTTATGGAATGTGTACCTTGTATGGCGATCATTGTACACCATATGTAGAAACAGACACTCGTTCAAACTCGGGAAACGACCTCGACGAAACAGAATAATAATGTTAGTCCTCTATCTACTTTACTATAATGACTGATTCATCGTTGAGTAATTGGTCATGTTATAAGCCCCTTGCCAATTATTCCTGATAACTATCTCCATTATACCGAAAATTATAATTAGTTTACTCTCAAGAGTTCAGGTATAAATCATGATGAACTACATACACATCAATGAACCGGAATTGCTATACGAGTATAATCATTTGCAGTTTTCAACCAATGAATTATTCTTGTACATTTAATGTAAATTTTCATTTATTGGTTTACTAAGAAGTGCCATCCAAATACACTGTTTCCATACGATACACGTCAAGTATGGGGCAATCAATAATCTGAAATCTTAAAAGTTGGCGTACAGTCATCTACATAGCAAGATATAATATAATACAAAACATAAGGAGGTGCATGTACGCACGCAAGCCTTTAATCTAACGATAAAATGGTCTTTGAAACATCACAAAAATGACTGGAAAATCATCAAAAACGACATTAAAAACATACAAATTGTAACCAATTAAAGTTTTAATAGAAACAAATACTAACCACAAAGAAGAAGAGATGCATTTTCCCTTCCAATCTTGCTGTACATGCTGTACAATAATAAATTTGCGTATATGTATTAATAAATGCTTCTATGAAGAAATTAAACCAATGTTTTCATAAAATTCCATGTTATTGCGTAACCGCTGTCTGTAGCATGTGGTACAGTTATAATATTATATTACATACAAAGCGATCGAGTATTTTTCGAAGACAATCCTACGAATATGATTCCTAGCGTATCTCACAATATCGTCGAATCAACATCGTTTAGATCTAAAAAATAGTGTTTCGTTGTCAGAAAGTTTTTCTACAGGTCGCTCGTATTTCTCTGTACAAGCTACGACTCCTATGATTCCTAAACAAACAAGTACCAGACATACTCCGGCTACAACCTCTACTCCTTCATAACATGTAGGACTTAGTTGCTTGTTTGATGCAATGATTGGCAGTGACCGTGGTGATACAAGTGCAGTCGCGTTGTCAGTAGTGATGTTAGTATTTTGATATTCGGACGTTCTTATTGTTGCATTGGACTCAAATAAATTGCATTTGATGTTGTCGTTATTTCCATTGGCGGTAATGTTGAAGCTGATTTAGTCATGCTGGTCAACGTGTGTGATTCCTTCGTTTCAATCCGGGGTGATGTTGCGTTTGGTTCTGTTGTCGGTGATTTTGTATCGTTTGCAATCACGTTCAGACTATCCACTGTCGATACCTCCACCAGGGGTAATGTTGCAGATGTGGTGTTGTTCATTATCATTTTGATACTGTCTGTCACCGATGCTTTCGTCTGTGATGATGTTGCATTTATAGGTGATGCCGCTGTGTCGTTGGGTAACATGTATTCACTCTCTGTTTTAAATTGCTCCTGTAGTATATGAGTTGCTGAAGCCGTTGAATCGTTGGCTAGCATGCTTACCTTCTCCGTTTTCTCTTTTTCCATAATTGAAAGCTTTGTTGCTGTAGTTGTTGTTATTGTTCCGGTTGGCGCTGCAGTGTTTGAAGGCACTCTTGTTTTAACGGTTGAAGTTACGTTTGACACATAAGACGCAGTTTGTGACAGTGTTTCCTTTCGATCTGGTGGTGGTTCATTGTATCTATATCAGTTTCTATTTCGTTTATGGTTAGCCTGTACATCATGTATCACAATGATAGCACACATGGAAACATAAAAACATCTCATTTTCATTTTGATCTACAGCGTCCTTTGATACTCATATAAATTATTCCAGACACAAGAACGAACACTAGTTGAATGTAAATAGTCATTACATAGCCTTAATAACCAAGAAATAAAATGTATAACTTTCTACACATTTTTTGCACGAACATTGTTTAACTGTTTTCAAAAATCCTTTGTATAATTTATAACAAATAATACGTATACGAGTACATGCATACGTGATTGAGTGCATTCTGTTTGATTGTACAAGCGTATAAACTATAATTATTGAAATAGCATTCGATCATACAGTATAAATTTACGTATCTACATCATATCCATGTACATAATTACAAGCAGTTACTTTATTATTCAGGGCCGGTATTTATAAAGCATCTTAAGTGAAAACTTAAATATTTTGACTTAAGTAAAAATATTCAGCTGCCCATATTTCACAAGAAATGAAAAATAGCCCTTGTTTTCTATATGATTTTTGTAGCTCTTTACATAATGCTTCTAAACAATGTAAATCATTGTTAATATTAGTTTTCCTGTTAAGCCGATACACTTAAGGAAAATTTGAGATTTTAAGAAAATTCTAAGTTTTCACTGAAGATGCTTTATAAATACCGGCCCTGACTCCTGCGTATATTCATTTGAGACTATGCGTATATATTGCCTTTAGTTCGAATATATTAACACTTTAACATATATTATCATAACTTTACAGTTTACTGCATGTCTTTAAATATATCCAGGGGAAGTTTGATACGAATATTTATGATTTGAACTCGTCGTCTATGAGTTGGGAGTGTATGAAACCAATGTGGAATGATGACACAGACAAGTCGCACATTTCTGGCAATATTTTATATAGGAGTCAATTATCCAAGACAAATGTTATCATCAACATTTATTATGTATTGGTTAGTCTACATGTGGAGGATGTAATTATAGCAGTAACAATCAGGAGCCTTATATATATATATAATATACGAGGGGCGTTTCAAAAGTTCCAGGCAAAGTGGTCTATAATGTTTATTGTATGTCCAAATTACTTGAAACTGTGCATTTAAATAGGATAATTGATGATACATATTGTACAATGAATCAAACGCATGAGGACTAGTCGTGGAAAATGGTACTGCTGTCATAGTTATGTCAGTAATGGCTACCCGGGAAAAATTTGACGCTACGTCGTAGAAATAGTCAAACTAACCAACACACAGCCCCCAACCAAACAGCTACCAATTTACTACGACCTAAACAATTACTGCATGAAACGTTTGCGAAGGGCGATATAACATCAGTTTATGCCATAGTTTAAATATTCCCACTTTTGTGTTCAGGTGTATCTGTCACCGTATCCGAATCACCCATTGAATGTCAGTAAATCATTGGAATTTGACCAGTTTCTGTCTAATGGCAAACAAATTAAGACTTGAAACAGTAGAATGTATAACCACTGCCTGTTACCAACGTTGCATGTCAATGGGTAGGATGTGTGAATAGTATGAACGCTTCTAGACTGCCAGTGGTACTGCTGCAGATGATCATAGGAAGGTTTGGCCTGTTGTGAATCAGACGCTAGACGTTGCGTTTGACGTTTCTGCTAGATTTGAGACACTTTCGAATGCTTTGCAAACGGACCCTGGAAGTATATACCTTGAACATAAATTTTTTAGAACATAAAGCATTGTTGTTATTGTATCAGGTGAATTTTGTGTGCCCTTTGACTGACTGAGTGAGATTTAGTCAGAATATGTTAAAAACGTACGGTCAGAGAAAACGTTGTCCCAGGTAGCCATAACTGACGTTACTATGGCAGCCATGTAATTTTATTCGACACACCCTCACGCATTAATTTCAAAGTACAATATGTATCATGAATTAATCTATCTAAATCATCATCAGTAAATGCAAAGTTTGAAGTAATTTGACCATAAGATAAATATTATAGAACACTTTTCCTGGAACTTTTGAAACGCCCTACGTATACATGTATATATTTTTTACCTGCACATTTATATATTCCTGCAATAGTCCGGCAGATAATCAGCATATTTTAGGGTAACCGTGCAATGTCTTCTATACAAAATGTTTTTGCATTTTCTTGTTCTCTGGACCATACCATAACAGAATCCGAGTGATGCCACCTTGTCATCATTGAGCAATTCTCAGAATGAGGCCCCAAAGGGGTATATGAATTTTCATGAATTAATCATTATAAATACATTATTATTTATCAAATATACAGAAAAATACACTAAATGCTGTTTATAGTTTGCCAATAATGTGTTTATTAAATTTATAAACATTTGTAATAGAAATTTGTGAAAATGAGGCCTCACTCGTGGTTTACACTTACAACGAGGCCCGTTATTAGACAAACAAATGTTTTATATTAGTTAATGATGCATGTTAAACAAATGCTTCATTATGTATATTATTCAAATTGAACATGGTGACATTGATAAGTACAAACATTGAATTAATTTACTTGAGGCCCCGTCAGCATTTGTCAAATGAGGCCCAAAGGTGGTATATGAATACAGATACATAATGCTTTTATCGAAATAATCAGCTAAACACATATTATTTATTATATTCAATCAAATTTAACGCAAAACACCTGACATGTAGTTTAGATTGTTTAAAGTATTGCGTTACATAAATTATACCTTAACCATAGTAACTTGTTGAATTGAGGCCCCGCATGTGGTCGACACCTAAAATGTGACCTGGCAGTAGACCTACACAGAATATTAATTAGATAAGTATACGTGTACTTGTAAAACACATATTTCATTTGCGAATAACACAAAATTAAAACAACATAGATGAATACATATGTACAACAGCTTTGATTAGCTGATGTAATACATGTACTTTAATCAATGGCATTAAGGCCCTAATAAGGGTAAATCAAAATTTGAAAAGATATATTATCATTTAAGAATCAATTGGTCATGAACCACTTTAGTATAAGAGATAACTTTAAGTTATGAAAGTTTGAATGAAATATACAGGTATTAAATTTTGAAATACCGGTAAAAAATTGAGGCAACGAGGCCCTGCTAGAGTGAAAAACGATAAATAAAGAATGTACTAGGAATGTGGCGCTTAGTTCATTACTCATGTATGGAATATACTATTCAAATGAGTTCAGTACGTCGATAAGTATTAACAACATCAATTACACTTATTAATATGACATTTCATAAATATGAGGCATTTGTAATTGTAAATTCAACTGTGAATAACGTATAAACAATTTAAGATAAGACATAACACCACCTTTGGAAATAGAAACTCGGGGACATGGATCTCTGCTAGTGATTACTACATTACTACATTAAAGTGTTACTTAAAATCAGACAGAGAAGGCAATCCTCAGCTGAAACAGCAGAATACAAAATGCAAAAAAGAACAACTACAAATTGCTTGTTGGAAGTTGCCACAGCCAAAATGACGAATACGTTGTATTGCGTTCTGGTGATAGTTGACCAATTAACAAACCATTGCATTATATGAAATGTTGGACATAGTATTACACACAATTTCTGTATATGCTATTACTAAAAGCGTTGTGTATGCATATTAGCAATCACATTAAATAACTTGATATTTGGTATGTAACATCATCTAGTGGTCCCCTACCAAGATTGCTCAATTTAAGCCCCTGCAGCCCCGCCACGGGGGTCGTTGTTTTACATAGACTGCATAGGAAGCATCATTTTGTATGAACCGCTCCATAGATATTACTCTTACATCAATGCCAGTGGTGTTTATCTTCTTACAAGTATTTCTATCACCACCACATCCAACCTTTTCATTCTGAAGGTATTCATATAATCGCTGACTACAGGCAATTGTGTCACTTTGCGGGATTCAACCCCTACCAAACAAATCATAACTGGCTTTACATGTGTATCAATGACCACTGCCTAATGTGATTCCGATCGCTTTGGGTTTCTCACAGCCTCTCATAGCAGACATTAACAAGTACCCGGTAGAATAATCAGACTGCATCATCAATTCACGCAATGCCAAGCCAGATGGCATATAAACCGGCCACACACGAATCTATTTAAACCACAAAAGTTACTCCCCACCCTATGTACTGCTGTTCCAGGCTCTGAGAGGCACACACGACCACCAACCATTCCACGTCATGAAATTATAGCCGAAATATAAACCATTAAAGCACTGATCACCAGTGAGAACCAGGCTATTGTATTACTGGCGTCATTGAGTACACAACACCTCCATGAACTGTTCACCACCACCACGTATGTATTGCAATTGCACGCCTTTTTGGGTATTCAAGATTTGCAATACTATGTGGGGGTGAGTACCATATGGGAATGGTGAAGATTTATTTGGCTACTGGTAAAGTGAGTACGTCATAATCATAGTGGACATGCCATAACTCGCTAATGGATGATCTAAATGACCAAGCACCCTATTCAGCCTCGAATTACAGTAAATGGTGGTAGTGAGTACATGTTTGGGCGTTGTATAGTTTTACTCTTTAATGAAGAGTTTCCCGTGGCTCTACTACGTAGTCGCATGTACCCATAAGGGACCGGAATGATCACAGTCGCTCCTGATCTGTGACCAATAGAGCTTGACTATACCATACCGGGTATTACAATTTATATTGAGTAGCAATGGCTAAACCTGATGGCGGCGAATACTTCATTGTGATGTTCTACATTTTGGTGAGAACTCAATCGGTTTGAAATGTCCGTTCATGATAGCGATGAGTAACTTTATGTACAAAATGGCCATCCTCGATTGTTATAATGATAATACCGGGTGCGGCATAAAGTCACTGACTCTGATGCACCTTTCAATATTTTGACCAAGACCGTTTTTAGGTCTAATTCCACACCCCTTAGCCGAACATTTGGTCTGAATCCTCACATGGGAGATGCTCGATTCGTCAAATGGTCTGGGTCCATGTCGGTCATCGTTAGTGGTTTAATTCGAAAATTAGACTTCAGTCTATTTCCGGGGACCCGGGTCATTCTGCATCATTTCCCGTTCGGAAACCCTCTTAAACATATTGATAGGTGCATTACGAGTATTGTAGTATAAGAGTTTAACGATACATTATGGGCCTCAATTCATCATGTCATTTCCAATCTATAATTTAGTTGTTTATGTGAATATAGATAATTTATTGAAATTTGATTATTAAACAAGTCTCAATTTCATAGAATAAAATGTTGAATTGAACATGGTCTATGTATCATTTTCTCTTTTTCATTGTTTAACACGGACGCACACCTTCATTGCCTCATTTGTCTTTTTCGAAATTTAGTGCATGACAAATTTAATAGAACTTTTCTAACAATAATAGTTATGGTTAAAGTTTCATTCCGTAAGGTTTAGTGAAATAACTTAAAATAACATAATTACGAATAGTCTGGGCGAATTTCATAAATTTCATAATTTAAACTTACCCCTAGCAGAGCCTTAATTCAATTAATTTAATTGCTAATTCATGTTTTCACTTGTCAATGCCACTAAATTCAATATAAAATATATTCAAATATACAAATGTGTGAGCATGCATCATTTACTAGTTTAACTAATTCGTTTGGCTAATAACTGGTCTCGTATTAGGTGTAAACCACGAATGGGGCCCCATATTCACAATTTACTATTACAAAAAGATGTCGATAAATTATAAACATTATTTAGGATGTTTTGCAACCCAATACTTAACACATCATGACCTACATGTCAGGTGTGTTGCGTTACATTTGATTGACCGTTATAAAGTATATGTGTTTAAACCCTACTATACCCCTATGGGGCCACATTGACTAAATGATGGCAGGGCCTATAGTAAATTAATTTAATATTTAGCTATGTTTATACTTACCAATGTCACTGAATTCAACTCGAATAATATATATAATGAAGCATTTGTTTAACATGTATCATTTACTAATTTAAACCATTTGTTTGTCTAATAACGGGCCTCGTTTTATGTGTAAACCACGAATGGGGCCTCATTTTCACAATTTGCTATTACAAATGTTTATAAACTGAATCAACACATCATTTGGCATACTATAAACAGCATTTAGTGTGTTCTTTTGTACATTTGATAAAATAATAATGTATTAATTTATGCACATTCATATAGCCCCTTTGGGACCTCATTCTGAGAATTGCTCAATGATGACAAGGTGGCATCACTTGGATTCTGTTATGGTATGGTCCAGAGAACAAGAAAACGCAAAAACATTTTGTATAGAAGATATTGCACGGTACTTTGCAAGTTCTGCCGGACTACAAACACAACACTTTAGTTCAATGAGACTTCGTGAGTAATTATTTCATACATGATGACTACACAACCAGGTATTATGCGTTAGTGAAACTGTTGAAGCTGGTCTACATTAATTAAGTATGCCTCTACAAAGTTTAAAACTCTGTACTGTACCCTCTGCATACAACAATTATTTGGCTGGGACCAACCTTTGTTCAAGACAATATCGACCTTTTAAGTACATTGTGGGATTAACTTTGCCTATAAAAGATTAAATCACCAGTAAATGGCACTGACGATAATGCAGTTAGTAAGACGCGCCATGAACTAAATGGATGTTTAAGACGTTTACTTAATATCCCTGGCCCTGTCAGAGATCAGACATATTGCATTACTTACTGAAGTGAATATATGTAGTAAAGTGGTTGCTAAAAGCTTCACACTAACAGCTTAGATTTCATACGACGCAATTCGGATTGCCCTTGAAATGTAGACATTAGGGCGCGTCCCATCGAGCTTCTAAAGTTCAGAAGTGTCTTAGTACGGTTAACGAAGTTGCATTATACATTTTGTATATACATGTACTGATATCGTTAGGATAAGTTGAATTACCGGAACAGTGTCAATATTAAATTAAGTTACCAGGCTAATAAAAGTCAGCTTGTTAATAATTTTATTATTCATTTGAGTATATTTACATGTTACCGTTGTGAATAGTATACTTATGCTAGCTCTTAATTACATCGAGGAATATTGGAAACATACAATAACAACTAAAATACAGTTTACAAGAAAATCATGAATATAACATAGTGTGCAGAGTCGATTGAAAATAAACAAAAAGGTATGAGAAAATCCACCAGGGAAGGTAGCACTCAACCCAACCAGCCGAGCACAGGAATCAGAAACACCACGACACAACTACCCTGAGCAGTGCCCACAGAAACCCATGCCAAACGGCGACCAAATAAGGCACAACAACCCCGGAGCGTGACCTAGGTTAAAACACTTAGGACAGTGACCTAACGTTATACGACCTAAAGAGGCACAACTACGACTTGACCTAGTTAAAATATGGGCAAGGTTGGAATGAGGTGGGAAATAATATTACATATTCCTTGCAACTATAATGAGCAATACCCACACATAAGCCGAAGAAACAACCAAAGATCCAAGTCCCCGCCGATAAAATGCAGAATGACCCTTATTCACAAGGAAATATATAAAAGCGGTTATTGCCGAATGAAACGCAGCCAATACTCGACCAAGTTCCTCAAGGCCCCACTGCACGGCGAACCAACCACACAAACCCATGCCAAAACGGCGACAAAATGAGGCACAACCACCCCTGACCTAGTTAAACACCAAGGACAGTGGCATAACGTTAATACGTGTTAAAGAGGCATTATGGGACTTGACCTAGTTTACCAAAATGGGCAAAAAGAGGGCGAAATATATATGCTAAAAACGTATATTATTATAATAAAGTATCTCATCCAGCATCTCCGCAAGATACAAATGATGAAAAGAGGGGGGGGGGGCGTTGTGTGCGGTGAACTTAAAAACAAATGGCAGAGGAAATTAACTTCCAAGGACAAGTGGAAACCAAAATACGTACGTGACCTAATGAAAAAGTATCTCATCCAAACATTTCCATGGGACCTTTCAACAAGCACCCCTCGCATTTTCCCTTGTTTGCTTCCTTTTAGGCAATATTTCCTGTTTATTGCAACAATTAATGTTTGCTTGATACGTTGTCTGTATGTAGCAAATTGCCAATATAAATGATAATTAAAAGGTGTTTACGATTGTTATTAAATTTCCAGGATGGTACATGTAGTAACATTTAAATCCCAAAGTACTTATCGTTCTAAAATGCTAAATGGTTGGAGTCATGGTAATTTTGTTAGTGTATTTTATTGGTATTTATTTCCCTTTTAAGCCAATAGGGTAATATCTGACCTGTAATTGTGAAGCTATTAGCTGACAAAAACATCATTCATACGCACCTCTGTTTGAAGACTAAAAGATGGTCACGACTACTGATACATTGTACATAGAACTTAAATCACAAGAGAGCATCTGAACATGAGACATGTTCTATTGTAGATAAAACTCTTCTAACGCAGCCAATAGTTCGCATACAAGAAACAACGCATCAATACATAGTGATTCATGCTGTGATTTCAAGTGAAATACCATGTTAAGAATGTACATTTTGTATACCTTTGTCTCCTCTTTGCAAACGCCACAAATGTACGTTTCTATCAAAGACAAACACAAGATAATGTGTCATTGTTATGGTTGTAATGGTTGGACAATGAGATATAAGTTATTTTATCCATCAAAATAGATGGCAATATTATACCAGACAAGAGTTTGTTGTTGTTCTTGTATTCGAGTGATACAATGGTTTCACGTACGATTACATAAAAAATACGTTTCAATTATCTTTATACTTAACTGTTATATCACCTAGTCAAAACATTTGATTGATTGTATTGCTTGCAATACAACAGTGCCATGTAAGATTGTATCACAAATACGTTTCTATTATCTTCATACTAGACTTTTATATCACCCAGTCAAATCAGTTTTGCTTCATTGGCAACTGTACTCTTACAATTAATGTCCGATGACAAAACTCTAGCTACGTCTATTTCACACTTACGACTACGAATAGTATAAGTCCTCAAATAATCAGTTCATTCATTCGAAACTAAGATTAATGTTAATGATTATAATTCAAGAAAACGTATAACTATCAACATGTTTTATCATATTTCGTTCTGTGCGTAACTTATGAAGGCGTGAGACGATGCCACGGTCTTTATATGACGTCGAATTGTATGCGCTGGTTCAGCATTTAATGTTGTATTGGCATTAACGAATACTTTCTTGCTTGAAGAAATTTAATTTACAAAATGAACATCAATCACCAAGCTTGTTTGTCAGATCATGTAATTTCAGTATATCAAGTATTATAAACGAGGAACGGAAACGCTGCACTCACTTACCGTCGACAACATTAATATCACAGCATGATAATCACACCTAAATTGTTTTATGCTCCACGCGTCCTTAGTATCAATGAAAAAAAAGTAAGTAGACATGTCGCGTGATAATATTTAAATGTGTAAGTAACAACGTCCTGATCAAGGATGTTGCTTTGCAGAGGCTTGTAGCATCCAGTTTTGTAATAAAACAGAAATGTAATAATTATTACATAACTGGTTTGGAATATAAAAACATGTAATAATACGTTTACTTTAAATAGCTAGTCCGAGGCCATGTCTTTGCCAATTTGGTTTATGCATATTGAGTGACTCTGTTGTATTATATTTCCTGCTTGACAACAATAATTTCTCATCAATTTAATGTTAACAGATAAGGTGGAACTGATTTTGGTACATTTCGATTGTTTAAAAATTGCATACACTTTTGTAGAAAAAGTCTTTCCCACCGGTTGTATTTTTCAAATTTGCTTAAACGGCTTGTTAACTTAAGCGACAAAACCCATAACCTGTTCAATGGCTATGACACGATGATTAACTTTAGAATTGCATGATCAGACAATCAATTGCACACACTGGATCTTTAATTTAGATATCACGGTGATAATACAATGCTTTCGATTTCTGTGTTGGTTTTATGATCATATTTAACTATACCAGTTTGATCATTGATATTGTCATACCTTTTTTACATTTGAGTTATCGAAATAAATGTGATTGCAATATCCAAGATGTTTTGGTGTTAACAAGTATGTGCTAATATTAAATCGAATTGCGCTCATGTCCGAACATTTGTGTCTTATTTACCCCAAGAACTTATATTTACAAATTCGTCATCATTTGTATAATAGTTTATCCAAATTTAAGTTATGTTAGACGTAATGTATAGTATATTTAGTGCTGGAGTGCTACCCAACACCGGCCCAATCCATCATAAGCATGTATGAATCCGCTATCTCAGGTTATCCTTTATATAAAATGGTATGATGAAGAACACTTATACAAAGAGTAGCTTCATTTATTGAGTATACGCCATCACACACGTGCAGTCGTACATTATGTTTTATGAAGAGAAGTAATAACACATGACACAGGTAAGAAAACACCAACGGCTACATTATAGCACGAACAGTCAACATGAACATTGTTCAAACAAGATACTGTAAAATCATTTAATTTTTGGGACGAAATTTCGTGGTTTTGGTAAAAGAGACAATTTCGTTGGGACTTGAATTCGTGTATTTTGAATTTCAGGTAATAAAACGAGTGTCAAAATCTATGTTCGTTGGGATTTAAGTTCGTGGTTGAGGTGAACCACAAAATCCACGAAATTTAATCCCCCGTGAAAATTAATGATTTTACAGTAGTTCAGCTCTTGTGTCGGTTAGAATTGAAATTGCCGATCATCAGCCGCGTATTATTTAAAATATCGTCTTATTGTGAATCCCTGGTTGAATCATACTACATGTACTTTTATATTATGTTTTCTAATAAGAATAACCATCGAACATGTCTACAAAACCAAGAGGTTTCAATATATGATCGAACTCATTAACACCATAACTATCACATAATCTACATGTATATGGCATAGAATATTAACATGCCTATCTCACTCCTACACAATCAACAATAAATAAACACATAGTGGAAACAACGAATAACATGAATATATTAACTGCTGTGCATATGGGTATAACCATAGACTAGTCGACACCGTCATATGTTTATACTAGTGTTTTATAATAGTACATGTATTATAATATGGAATTTGATCAGCACATGAACACCTGACGCAAAACAAAGGCCATCGTACGAAATGTCTCTTGCACAAAAGATTTTTAGAATAAGCAGTTTTGAGGATTAAAAAAGCCAATGCGTGTGCAATTATGTTTGGTTGAAATGTTTGTATCCAGTTTTTTTATCGTTTTACTTAAATCACATTGTAGCAAACTGAGTGATCTATTTTGTGTTCGGGAGGCTTTGAAATACAGTAATAGTCTAAGACGACCAACTATTTCGTCTAGTAGCAGTGTTCACAAACGCTACAATGTGTAAACAAGTTGGTCAAACTAATTATCTTTTCATACAAATGAGATTTTACAGAACATAACTAATAAATAATGCGCTTATTTATGCATGTACGTGTACAATTGCGACAACCACTCCGTACCAAGGCAGTAACTTGGTTTGCTTATTTCATGAGAGGGTGTTTATTCCTATTCAGCATAGTTTAATGCATCATGAAATATATCGGAACCACTGAATCTTCCTGTTTATTTATTTACGGGCTCATGCTGTCCTACACATCTGAATAAGATGCGTAAATATCGGCCGACGTATTTATATCGTTGTTTGAATTTCGAGTCGGACATTGCGTAGAAAAAAGGAGTAATGACACAAGACGCAAAAATAAAGCATCTGAAGAACTTGTATACCGCCCGCATTTCATCAGTCATATTGCCACAGAAGCCAGGAATCGAATTGCTTGCCAGTAGCACACTGATATAAGGTACAAAGCCTTTAAGAAAAGCAAGTGCGATCAGTTATATACTAAGCGTATCTTTCCTAGCCGCATGTATCCTTTTTGCAGCAAGTGGTGAAGGTCTGTTTTCCACGTTGGCACAAACATTTCCTATTCCGGTATAGTAACTAGTATCAGTTTCAATTTGTACAGTTGAATTATAAATGTTTCCCTTGTCCGACGAAGATTGGCGGATTGTCGATCCATGGTAACGAATTGTTTGCACTTTCCTGACTTCAACGCCAGTAAAACAGTACGCGATGCAGATTGTCAACGATGCACATACAAACAGAGATACCCCAAGTCCAATATATATAAACGTGTTCGTATTGCTGTCATATCTAGAAGAACATTCATTGCAAATGATTTCGGCGATTGGTTACTTAATTGAATGAATCTTGTAGACGTAAACAACGGGAACAGCAATGGTGAATGCTACTAGATATTATTTAAATATCAAATTCATAGATATATGATATATGCAATGTAACATTGTTGCTTGCCAGTACTATTTCCTGTACGAGGTCCAAAAGAACTTATCCACTGAAATATAAAGAATACATACCTTGCAATTGCAATCACATAGCTATCATCACATTACCACTTTCAGGAGTAATTTATGCCATTCATGGTGAGGGAGCGGGCTTATTGCTGCTAAATGGCGAAATTCCAGATTGATGCGAAACATGATACGAAGAATGGCTCTGCCGACAATTAAATACTTGACAGTAGATATATATCTTATCTGTAACACATGGGTACAGTAATTACAGCGAGACATATCAATCAACCCTCCAGTCCCTTAAGACATAACGGCAAAATGGAAATAACAAAGGTACATGACTGATTTTGTAACCGATGTAATTGGAATATTAAGTAAGGGATAATACTACGAATGTCATACAGCGATTATATTCGAGACTAACAGTACAAAAGAGAACAATTCATTAAATATATTGCTCAGAATGAGGCTAAAGTGTATTTCTCCAAACAATGATATAAATGAGAGACACTGGAGAACAACTGAAATTGTCTTTTTATTTTCCGGAGTTATGACACTACTGGATAACCTTTAGCCTTAACTTTATTGCGACCAAGGACACAATTTAGGAGTGATTTTCATGCTGTGATATAAATGTTGCAGACGGCAAGGGAGTGCAGCATTTCCGTTCCTAATATTACATGATATACGGACATTGCATGCATTCAGTATCTGACAAATAGGGTGTTTGATGTTCATTTTGTAAATTAAATCTCTTCAAGTTAGCAAGTATGTTTTTTCCCGCTAAGTGTCGCTTGTGGCTTCATACGGCGTATAGCTTGGCCACATTGACATGAGCCTGACCTATCAATTACCATAATTTAACAGTCGATCGATTGTTTACGTTTCAAACACCGATTGTATGTTTACATAATTGGGGAGTATCACGATGAAGCTCGAGGTGAAATACAAAAACAAATCTTAAATGCCAATATTGCACGATTTGCTTGCGGAAATTGATATATTCAAAGCAAGAACCTTGTAATATATTCTTGCATAATGGTCAGGCTCAGGTGAAACTAGCCAAGCTATATATAATTTAAATCAATACTGTCTGAAAACTGTTTGTGAAGGTATAGAGAGTTCCTAATCAAGTACATGTATGTACCAATCACACCAGTGATGACTAATACTATTTACCTTGATTACTTTAACTCCGTAATGAATAACCTGTTTAGGTTCCATTTACATTAATGAGTTGAGTTGAGTAAATTAAAGTTAGAGTTAATTCAGATTATTTAGTGAATTATATCATGTGTACTCATAAGTGTTGTGAAAAAGGCGTAGTTTGAATGTTGTCATCGGACATTTACAGTAAGAGTAAATTCAACGATCTAACGTTGTCAGCAATACAATCAATCAAATGTTTTGACAAGGTGATATAACTGTCGAGTAAGAAGATAATGGACACGTATTTGTGATATAATCTTACGTGACACTATTGTATCACACGATTACAGGGACAATAACAAACCCTGTCTGGTACAATAGTCCCATCTATTTTGATGTATTACATTACTTTATCTCATTGACCCTGTCTTGTATAATATTTCCATCTATTTTGATGGATTACATTGTTTTATCTCATTGACCCTGTCTGGTACAATATTTCCATCTATTTTGATGGATGACATTGTTTTATCTCATTAACCCTGTCTGGTACAATATTTCCATCTATTTTGATGGATGACATTGTTTTATCTCATTGACCCTGTCTGGTACAATATTTCCATCTATTTTGATGGATGACATTGTTTTATCTCATTAACCCTGTATGTTATAATATTTCCATCTATTTTGATGGATGACATAACTTTTATCTCATTGACCCTGTCTGGTATAATATTTCCATTCATTTTATTGGATGACATTACATTTATCTCATTAACCAACAATGACAACCATAGCAATGGTACATTATCTTGTGTTTATCTTTGATAGAATCGTATTGTGATCCAATTGTGTCTCAGTTGATAAGAATATGTGCAAGAGGTGACAAAGGTGTACGAGGGTTGTACAAAATTACGTAGACTTTTGTCATACGAACCATACCATTCATCATAGAAACAAATAATTTTGTATGGAGTGCAAATAATGTTTACTGTGTAAGTATGTGAATTTCAAAGCCGTATCTTATTTGGATCAAATTCTGCAGTTTCCGGGGATATATAGGGGTACGGTATGCGGGGCACGTCAACGGAACGTCACGACGTCGGCGGAACTTCAAGGATAAGTGAAGCTCCTAACTGTGTACATTATAGCTATAAATATGGGCACAACCGTAACAAAACTTACGAATGTTTATTAAATACCTTAAATGTGATGAAAGTTCTAATATATTACCAGTAATGTCGCATATAACCCTTATAATAGAGCGTCGATTCAGGTCTATGTGGTCATAGAAAATGCTTGGTGACGCCGCATTCGACGTTGGTTTTTGCCGTCGGTCCTTGTCGTTTTATTCGATTTCAACCACGATTGATGCGCTAGTGTCGTTTGAAAATCAGGTTACTCGATACAACATGTTTATAGTTAGCAGGTTCCAACATTCAAAGCGTTTTTTCTGGCGTATTCCCGAGGTTCACACAAAACTCCATATTAATGCGATTTCCAGCGTATTACGCTAACGTCATATTTTCACTGGTGACGCGAGGCAGCTGTTGCTTGTTTTGTAACATATATCAACAATGGTTACCTTTATAAAGTCGAAATTTACGGCATACGTTCCAATGCTATTGTGCTTGTATGTCATGAAGTCGCGTTAAAATTAGACTTGATATCAGCGAGGTGTAAGCAGTTGAATAATGCCAAAAATGTTTTTAAACTTCGCTGCCCCGCCTATCCAACTGTTGGTTACTATGGCGACAGATTAAATGGCTTTCTAACATTATGTTATAAAATATTTTTACCGATACTCTTGAAAAGGGTTTGAAGTTCTTCTACGGCAAATTTGGTGATAATACATGCCTAAATAAAAAAGTTATGACAAAAGTCTACGTAATTCTGGTACATCCCTCGTATATTCTGAATATGGTATTACACTTGGTAAATACAGCATGTATCACCGATAAAACACAGCTGCGGAAATAATCACTTATATAGTCCTACCACATTAAACTGAGACTCCTTGCATAATCCGTAAATGACCGGAGATTATTGTATATAGTAAATAAACTTACAAATCGAATACAACCGAACACAACCGAACACAGCCGAACACAGCCGAACACAGCCGAACTAGCTTTATGGAGTTTGATGAGTGTCAATTTATTGTGGTCAAACTATACTGTGAAATAACTCTGATGAAGAAAAATAAAACACAGCGGTCACTATGTATTGATACGTTGATTTTGTATGCGAAATATTGGCTAAGTTAGAAATTCCCCCTGTTTTTTAAAAAAAATAAAATATTGTCTCAGGTTCGGATGCTCTGTTGTGATTTAATTACTATGTATCAGTAGTCGTGACCACCTTTAGTCTTCAATAAAACAGCAATTGCAGCGTCTAGACAACTTTTCAAGCAAAAATTGCTGCAAAAAACAGGAACCAAACAAAGTGAAATGCGAGGGTGCTTGTTGATAGGTCCCATGGAAGGTTTAATCAACTAGTCGACTTATGCTTAAACTAAAATCATTTGTATATATTTTCAATCGTATCTGAACACAATGTTTTATTCACGTTTTTCTTGTAAACTATCTTTTAGTTGTAATTGCATGTTTTCAATATCATTTGATATAATAAAAAGCTAACATTATTACGACGGGTGTTTCATAAATAATGCAACTTTAGTTGTAAAATTTATTTTGCGGTCTATTATTGTAGTTTTGTCAATTGATATATGTTAAGCAAACTTTCTAGTACTAGTTGACACATTTTCAAGATTTTCGATCAAATATTAAGGTAGTTATGGTGCCTTTTATAGACCCCAGTTAAGGCCACTGTACATGCCTAAATAGACTTATCATTAATTGTAGCATATAACTACATTTTGGGCTTCATGTGATATGTAAAACTTCAAATATCTAAAACAACATATACTTTATCAGCAAGAACAATTTTAAACTATTGATGTAGTCGAGGGAAACTTATTTGCTTTATTAAAGATTCTCAATGGGGCAAATAATAGTTAAAATTAAGCTATGAAAATTATCGTGTAGCTTTTCATTGTTGACATTTTGTGGTCTCATGTGCAAATAATGCATGTTGCAATTAAGAATGTTGTTAAAAATATGTTAAGCTTTCTATATACGAATAAAATAAAGAAATAATTCTAGTTACTCAATTTTTATTCATTCTTTTTTAAAAGTATTTTTTTCAAAAATGGGTTGTTTTTTGGTTGATTTTGTTTTTCTTAGAAAATGCGGCTTATTCTGGATATACCGTTCGATTTTGCATGCGCAAACACTGCAAAGTATGGATCAGGCACTACTCAAGACACATGGCTAGTTTCAATAAAATCGTACGATGCATACACTATTTAAAGATCATTCAGAACTGGACAACGTCATGATTTGTCTATCTCTTCATTGCTGAATTTACCACAGTGGGTGTGAGTGGACCTTAAATAGAGTAATACCCTGGCTTTATATACCGACAGATTTTAGTAATCTTTTAGGATATTGTCAATGAAGGATAGCTGTTTCGAAAACAATTAACTGTTCTTCCTTATTCTGCATCCGGCGCGCGTGCGTGGGGCAGTTGCATTATTTATGAAACATCCCTCGTATACTGTACACAGTGGTAACTGGTGAATATACCAAAATAAAGATGATAGCTTTTGTCTTGGACAAATTACTTCTATATCAGATATTGTAGGACAAAGTTGCCCATTGGGGTTTTTAAAGGCGCCATTCCGCATTGGTCTGATACACACTCATTCGTGTATCTACAGGTATGACCAAAGGGCGGTTCATGACAAACTGAGTCATACATGTAGCACAGCGAGTTCAAATTATAAGTCTTCCCATTTGAAGTCCCCCGGAAATATGTAAAACATACAATCAACAGTAAATTTATGATAATATATGTTAGAGTGTTGATATATTCGGACTAAAGGCAATATACAAGAGTAGTGTCAAATGAAGCAAAGACAGACGAGTCTGAATAATAAAACATCTACTTACACGTAGATGATGTAGATACGTCAATTACTAAAGTATGCTCGAATGTTATTTCAATATTACATTTGAATGTAGAACAACAACGGACGAATTCAGTGCTGTTAATAGTTTATTGCTAGGCACATAATACACGTTTAGGGTTATATTCTACCGACTGTCGTGCGTTTTTGTGCCCGGATTAATTTATATTAGCAAAGGAAGTGTTAAGGGCTGTACATCAAAATCAATATGAGATACTTGTATGTATTCATATGTGTTATCATGGTGATACAGGATGTACAGGCTAACCATAGACGAAATAGAAACCGATATAGATACAATGAACCACCACCAGATCGAAAGGAAACATCTTCAAAACCTACATCTTCTGTGACTAACGAAACGTCAACCGTTAATACTACAGTGTCTACAAAACCTGAAGCATTAAACAGATTAGTTACAACAACAACAGCAGCAAAGTCTTCAATTGTTGAACTAATGAAAACAGACATGGCGAATATGCTAGCCAACGACACAATGGCGTCTGCAAATAATCAAATATTGGAACAAGTTAAAGCAGAGGAGGTTAACATGATAGCCAACGGTTCAACGTCATCAGCAATAAATGCAACATCATCACAAACGAAATCATCGGTGACAGACATTACAAACATGATAGCACACGGCACTAGATCTACAAAACCATTCCTGGTTAACACATCGACAGTGGTCAGTGTGAACGTAAAAACAAATAACACAGACACACTGACAACAGAACTAAACTCAAAATCAGCCCCGACTGAAACGAAGATAACACAAACTACGACCAGTGTGACTGAAGCAGCGTCAACACCACCATCAAGGAATATAACAGCGATTAAAAACACAACTTCAATGGAATACAATGTAACAATAGCAACTGCAGAATACCCTAATACTAATATCTCCACTGACAACACGACTGCACCTGTATCCGAGTCAATCATAGCGTCAAGCATGCCAATTACCAGGCCTAGTCCTAAATGTTATGAAGGAGTGGAGATTGTAGCCGGTGTATTTCTTGTACTGGTTTGTTTAGGAATCATAAGCATCGTAGCGTGTACAGCAAAATACGAGCGACCTGTAGATAAACTATCAGACAACGAAGCACCATTTCCAAGATCTAAACGGTGTTCAAAAACGAAACTTATTGGTTCGACAATAGTCTGAGCTGCTTAGGAATAACATTCGCAGCCATTTCTTTGAACAAAAACACGATTTCCTAGTACATGCATACAGCTATAAATATTGGACTGGTGCTACAATTATTATCATGTTCAACATTTTGGACTGAAACTTTGCATGGACATGCATTAATATGCAACTGATTTGTATAAACACGTGTACGTTTGTAAAACGTTTCAGGTTCTACAGTTTCGTTACTTTAGCAACACAATAACGTATGGCTTGGTTCAGGGATATATATTTCAATAACAAGTGCAACGGCAACTATGAATCCAAATTATTCACCGTTATATTTTTGTGAAACATTGCATGTCCATTCCGTGATTTATTTTGGCGTCAGCATGCATTTTTTTATCGAAAGGCGCACTTGCTTTATTACAATACAAATGACCAAAAACAAATTGCAATGATGCCAAGTGATTCAAAACAACGTATTATTTTCAAATTTGGTTAACAACACGGATATGTACAAACTATCATGTTCAAATTTACTAACAAGCGTTATCAGAGATCATAATGCATCATATATGTATGTGGATATAATCAAAGGGTAAACGAAGATGCTTAGACATAGGAGGAAGCTACAGGACGAGACCGAATGGCTTCGTTTGGTTCAACATTAATAGCTCTGAACTACATACTTTGAATACCAAGGAAATAATGTCATATACTGTAAGTATGCAGTACGAAACAGCACATACAATATTCGACTGAACAACGCCGCATGTCGTATAAAGACATGTTTGTTATGTCATTACTAATTTAATTCTTAATATTCAAATTGCTTCGGCATAAAGAAAAGCTGCTTAACAGAATTGAAATTGCGAAGTGTAAAAACCATTTGCATACGACCTCACACAACGTCACAATACCCGGCCAAGCTCCGTGCTCCCACTGGTGTACAGTTTTATGCATATATATATAGAACCATGTCTTTTAAAGGAAATCACAACATTTTCAGGAAAGATCAAGAAGACGTGTTATGATGTTGCTTTGTTCTTTTACATACTTTGCCTTAAATAGAATTTTCACAATCGACACAGTCCAGTTATTTTTGGCTACCCCTTATACATGTTCCAGAAACAGCCAGTGTATATATACATCATGTACATGTATCAGCTAGTACGAAGAAAAGGCTGGATTTCGTTAGAGCTTTGGTTAATGAAGAACTGATGATACGTGTATTCGAAAGGTCTCCAATGTGTCTCTTCTTGTTTGTTTCTTTATTTATATAGTTAAGGTGTTCTTTCACTATACTTAATTGATACGAACGTATTATGCTAATGTTACGTCCTGTATAATATTATATCTTCATATTTACATGACTGTACGCCCAATCTATATAATGCATTGTCTATGTAATAAAATGAGTAAAGGGTGTATGCATGTGTTTACAGTAACACGTGTCTGTTTTGTTCAGTGTTGAGTGTGAGTTGTTCGACGGTTGGATGTCCCATACCGACATGCATCGTTTTGCAACATTCTTTTGGCTTTGGATGACGACACCACATAGAAAACCTCTGCATTTTTTAAACAAATGTACAAGAATGATTCACCGGTTGAAAACTGAAAACTATTATATAAAAACTTGCGGTCACCATCCATCGAATTTATCAATATTTTTCTGAAAACTTAACCTTTTTGTAATAGACTTTACATTCGCAAATAGATTAAATGTTCGTCTTGAACATTTACATCCGTATATAATATAATACACCATGATCTTAGTACACAGGCAACGCACATGCAAAATGTTTCATTACGTAATATACCGAATGCAATGATGTTAGCTGCAAAACAAACAAAATAAAGTATTGATCAGCTGCATCTCATAAACAAGTATTGGTATGCGAAATATCGTGTTAATACATAATTTTGTTACACAACAGGGCTGAAATATAAAATGGCGGGATAGCACTTTTGCAGAGTGTATAGATAATGTGATTTCGTTAATCACACTATGGCACTTATATTCACAAACAAGTACATTTCTCACCTAAACTTAGCTCGATGGAACGCGCCTTAATATTTACATACCAAGGACAGTCGAAATTGCGTCGTATGGATTGAGACGGTAGTGCGATGCTTTTAGCATCCACTTAAATGTCTACTTTCAAGAGTAAGTGATGCCATTTGTCTGATCTCTGACAGGCCCATGAGTATTAAGTAAACGTGTTACACATACATTTAATTCATGATGCGTCTTTCTAACTGCCTTATTGTAATTACCATTTACTGGTGATTTTATATCTCTTACGAGCAAAGTGAATGTTCTTAAAACGTTGACATCGTCTTAGACAACGGTTGATACAAATGTTATACCTCATTAAGGCCTGAGTGAAGAGGGTAAAGTAGGACGTTATAGTTTTAGTTTATTTTCAAATACAATAGATACATACAATCCATGAGTATAGAACAATTTTACATCATCAATATCATCCGAGTGGTCAAAAACATATAAGTATATAATCGTTATAAATATTTCAAAAAATACATACATACATTTTTTTTCAAAGTTTACGGTTTGCCTTTCATATATACAAAGTATGCATCTAATAAAATAGTTTAGTATAATCTAAACATAGCATCGATTTAATAGTGTTACAAAGAAAAAAAAAACAATAATACTAAAAAACAATACATAGAGAAACAGCGAGAGATCCATGTAAATTAATATATTATTCAAAATAATAATAGTAACTGTTTCTTTGACTAAAAGCTTTATGACAAAATATTGCTAGGTTTCTATTTGTTTTTACATTTTCTGATTTCATTAATTCAATGAATTTTGGAATATTTGGTCTATTCCAATAGTATTTATCTATATATGTAGTTCTTATATCTTTGTATATCGGGCATTCTAATATAAAATGAAATTCATCTTCTAAAGTATGACAAAAATGGCATTTTCTTTCTTGAAAAGGTATGGGTGCAGGTTTGTGCCACCTACCAGACTCTATTTGTAATCTATGAGATGAAACTCATAAACATTGCTGAGGACTAACGTAGACCATCTTCACAAGTATCATTAAAGCTTAATACCCGAGTGTACGAGTATAATCTATATATAAATAACACATATTATATTTGAGCTTGACAATAAAAATGTCAGCCCTCGGAAAGTACTGTCACTTCGCCCTTCAGCAACAGTACTTTCCTCAGGCTGACATTTTTACTGTCACCCTCAAAGCTATGTGTTATTTATATAATCTTAAAATCTTATATTGTGTTTGTTTAGATATATTTTACTTGACAAACTGCGGGGATATGCACATTAAACCAAGCAAGACATATCGCTGGCTTAGAATGAGAAGGTCGTAACTACTACTTACGACCTTATAGACTCATAAATATTTAACATCAGCACCCCGAGGCGTTTCTTACGCGCCTATAGTCATGAAACTCGGAATTTCCCATGTCGATTAAAATGAAGTTTAACAGTTTGTTTTACCATACGTAAAGAGTTATTATAGGACAATTTTGTTTCTTGTTTTCGGAAAATATTGATTATGTAGTTACAACCTTTTCATTCTAAGCCAACAATATGGCTGATGTGTTAATGTTCCAATATTTGTACATGAATCAGCCAGAAACGCCTAATAAGGGTATTTAAAAAAATGCGTTATTTGCGACCACATCCTGTGTTTTTATGATCTACATGTAATAAGCATCCTCAACTAATATACGTACATAATCTATTATCCTAATAACCAAAGGTTGAATTGTATTTTAGTAACATCAGAATGAGATATCTCGTAGCCAGATGGTATTGCGGAGAATAACAATGTACCATGACTGTGCTCTTACATGGTTGGTTTTATTGGTCATAATAGGACCACCGGTAAATGTATCGTTGAAAACGAACAAAAACGAAAATTTATGTTTTTCTATTAAGGTTTATTTGTTTTAAATGAACCAGAATTTCAACCAATCAAAAACAACAATTGACTGTCAATATCTTTATAAACTAATTCTATTCATATACAGCAATGCTTTAAGTACTTACATGCAAGATCTTATCAGTTGATCCAATAGTTAAAAAGTTATACTATAAAATGTAGGCACTGTTTCACAGCCGATTCAAATGGTGCAATCAACACAAATCTATATGGCCGTCCCCCACAACGTGTTACACCAGCGACAGTTGAAGTAAACCTTTAAGCAATGTATTTTATAATATGAAGTTAAAAATAGGCTTACATTAATCCCATTATATTGTTTGTGTAAACACACAGCCTTTTATATATAATTGGTATGCGTAACGCAGTTTTTTTTTTATTAAATATAACGTGGACCTCTTGAACCGGCTCTCGTGGATTTCTGTACAAAGGGACATTGAAAGAAAAAAATAAAATTTTCCAATGATTTTTTTCATTGTTTGTTCGTTTTTCAACGATACAGCAAACTGTGAATTGGACGCGATTGTAAAACACAAACATTTTACGACCACAATCCTTTTTAAACAATATCATGCATAATAAACAATGATATAAACGTCACAGTGTACTTATAACTTTAAATGAGGGGACACTATGCATATCCCGCTACAAGGGTATATTGACGTCGTTTCAAATGTTTCAAATCTCTGTTTCAACCTCAAACCTAAGTCACCTTCTACATACTAATAACACAATCACCTAACGTAAATGACTTTTGGAGAGAATAACAAACTTTGCGATAAATTACAAAGAAAATAATAAAGTTCCATTTACCCTGTCTTGTACTTCAAGAGCAATCGTTATATGCATGAATAATATGAACTCAGGCACCGCCTAAATTGGTATTTAATAAATATTAGATAACAGCTATATTTGTAGACATATACACGGGCTCCATTTGCTACATGCTTCATCCAAGGGAGGTAACAAATGTATGCAATCATGGTACAAATCAAGTCAATGCATAATTTGATTCAAAATAAATAAAATCAACGACATACCTATACTGTACTGTAATAGTGTAGGTCTACTGTATGAGGTTTTATTTTGTCCCGGAATATTGATAATTTGCAGCCTCCCAGGCTTACCTGACCTTACCATGTTTGTCTATCGTCCATACTGTATCCACTTGGAAAATCGAATATATTGCAAAAGCGACACCGCACGCTATTTGATAGGGCCCAAGTTTATATTCACAAGACCTAGACCCACAACAAATATCACACAATTGTGCTTCGCAACCTGCATACAGTAAGTGTGTAGACTCTCGGACTCTCAGCTCATTCGGAACATGATTTCGCGACTCTCTTTCCAATTTCGATCGAAGAAAATTTACAACAACATTGAAGTGCTCAACCTGGTTGACGATTAATCCGGAATCAATCCATATACATTAATATCTTATAGAAGTTCTTCGTTTTGGTAACTAAGTCTGAAGTTGGCTAAAGTAAACTGCAGCACACGATGTTTTTGTTTGTTTTGAAAAATGAAACGTTCTTAAACTCGTCGCTCCGCTCCTCGGAGTTTTTACTTCCCATTGTTGTTTCAATAATTTTGTTTCATTTCATAGAATATGTGTTAAAAGTTTAAGAATACAAAAGAAAACGTTTGGGCTCAACCGTTTCCAGATTAAGAATGTTCTTATTTTCCAAGACTATTCACCTCGGAAAACTGCCTGAAATATTTGACCTGAATTAACTTTTTCTGAAAGCATGAGTACCTACAGAGACTCGACGAAGATACGTACGTGCACCCGTTACTAGAGCGGGTATTTTCAATAGCCAGCTTTGCTGGCTACTAAAGACCCTATTATTTTGTGTACTGAGAAAAGTATATATTCTAATAAATATAAATAACTGAACTACATAAAAATATTTCCTTTCAAACAATTAAAACCGGAAAAGCAAAAGCTAAATAGTAATTAAACATTGACAAACTATATAATTTACGAGGGGCTCGTATCAAGTACAGTGTGCAGACCACAATTGACTCAGCTCGTATGTAACAATGTATAATTGTCCATCGTTTAAACAAATACGAATACTTAAGATATAAGTATTGAAACTTCTTTGATGAGCAAAGTATTGTGAAACCAAATACTTGAATGCTAAATTTCCGGAGGGAAATAAACTATGAATGAAATACTGTCGACCTACTCATACAAACGACAATGAATATAATAGTAAATCCCACATAACAAAGTGAAAGCGAAAGTAATTATCTTAGGTGACCAGATTTGTCACACAAATGAACACTACGTGGACTTCTAAACACACAGTTGAAACTAATCACTTGGAATTATATTATGTATAAACATGAACGTACATAAAATATATTATTATTATTTCATAAAACCGAACAGTCAATGTGGGCGTATTGAGAGTACATAATTGTATGGCGATGATGGAAACTTTTAATAAAAACTTCTCAAAAAGTAAAATTTCTTGGATTCTTGAAGAAGAAAATCAGTCGGAAGTTGAAAGACTTATGCCGTCAATTGTATACCTTGTTGTGTTTTCGGTGACTGGAACTGTAGGCAATGGTCTAGTTTGTTACATCAACCACACGATGCGAAATACGTCAAGTACTCGTTGGCTCATATATTTCTTAGGACTCGTTGATTTATTCATGTGTGCTATTGTGATACCGATAGAAATTGTGAAAATGTTCCATCAGTTTGATTACACCAGTGCGGTACTGTGCAAGGTTAGCGCATTCTTAAACATGTGGACCTTACTTAGTATTGGCATAATCCTCGTAATTGTCGCCATAGATCGGTACCGCAAAGTGTGTGTACCATATGGATGGCAGATTAACACATACACAGCGAAGGTTATGTGTGGTATTCTAGTTGGAGTAGCATTCACCATTGCTATTCCTGCTGTTAACGTCTACACGATGCATGCGGTTAAGTTACTGAACGCTGAAATCATTGGCAAGGAATGTTCTTCAAGATATGAAAGCAATGGAGACGTTGTTAAGTTTATATACATTGGACTTGGGCTATTTCTGTGTGTATGTGCATCGTTGACAATCTGTATCGCGTACTGTTTTATTGGTGTTGCCATTAAAAGACAAGTAAGGAAAGTGCAAACAATTCGATACCATGGATCGACAATCCCCCAATCTTCATCGGACAAGGGAAACACCTCTGATTCTACTGTACACCTTGAAACTGATACTTTTTCCAATACCGGAAGTGCAAATATTTGTGCCAACGTGGAAATCAATACTGACAAGAACAAAAACAGACATGCATCACTTACAGCAAAAAGGATACATGCGGCTAGGAAAGCTACGCTCAGTATGTTACTGATCTCACTTGCGTTTCTTATAGAATTTGTACCATCTATCAGTATGCTACTGGCAAGGACTTGGATTCCTGGTTTCCGTGGCAATATGTCTGATGAAATGCGGGCGGTGTACAAGTTCTTCAGATGCTTTATTTTTACGCCTTGTGCCATTACCCCATTTTTCTACGCAATTTCCGACTCGAAATTCAAACAACGATATAAATACGTCGGTCGCTATTTTCGCGTCTTATTTAGATGTGCAGGACAACGTGAATCCGTAAATGAATAAACAGGAAGCTTCAGTGGTTCCGATACACTTTATGATGCTTCAAACTCTGGTGAATAGGCATAAACACCCTCTCATGATATATGCAAAACAAGTTACTAGGGATGCTTTGTAACAGAGTGGTCGACGGAATTGTGCATGCATAACTGAGGGCTTGTATTTTTATAGTTATGTTCTTTAAAAATAACATTTGTATGTAACAATCATTAATTTGACTAAATTAACTTGCACACACCGTGCATTTGTAATTGTATAACACATTCCCAATAGCCACAACCTGAAATAGTGTCTCCAATTTATGCATAGAAGCGTTTGTGAACACTGCTATTAGACGAAGCAGTTGGTCGTCTTAAACTATTTCTATATTTCAAAACCTCCAAAACACGAAATAGATCACGGATTTTGCTACACTGTGATCTAAATGTGTCGCAATACAACAAGAAAAAACGATACAAATGGATACGAACCTTTTAACCATACAGGATTGCCCACACATCGCTTATTTCAAATCCTCAGAATTGCCTATTTAAACTATGTTTTGTGTAAGAGACATTGAGTACTAACGATGACATTTGTTGTGCTGATCAGATTTCATATTATAATAATATTATACCACAGTATTTATCGTCGCTATGACCATATTACGGTGTCAACTAATCGGGAGTACATACTCGCAATAATGATATGTGATATTTGCATTATCATGCACATGGTCGAAGTTTATGGTTATACCGATATGCACATCATTTTAATATATTCACATTATTCGTTGTTTCCCCTTTGTGTTTCTCTAGTGTTGATTATGTAGGAGTGAGGTAATTATGCATATTAGTATGCTCTATCATATGGATTATTTGATAGATATGGTGTTTATGAGTTTGATCATGCATTGAAACTTGTTGGTTTTGAAGACATGCAATTGATGAGTAACTTAAAAATTAAAGTTCTGGGGAAAAATGAGACAACGTGTTTCGGACATGAGCACAATTCGATTCAATATTATCAAATGTTTGTTAACAGGAAAACAACATGGATATTGCAATCCTATTTATTTGTATAACTCAAATATAAAAAGGTATGACAATATCAATGATAAAACCTGAAATGTTATAATATGATCATAAAAACAACACAGAAATCGAAAGCATTAAATTATCACTGTAATATCTAAATTAAAGATCCAGTGTGTGCAATTTATTTTCTGATAATGTTATTTTAAAGTTTAATCAACGTGGCATAGCCATTAAACAGGTAATGGGTTGTGTCACTTATGTTAACAAGCCGTTAACGCAAATTTGCAAAACACAACCGGTGGGAAGGACTTTTTAGAATCTTTAACAATCTTTTTCTACAAAAGTTTAAGCAATCGAAATGTACCAGCTCAGTGTCATCTTATATTTTAACAATAAATTGATGAGAAATTATTGTTGTCAAACAGGAAATTTAATACAGCAGAGTCACTCAATATGCATAAACCAAATTGGCAAAGACTGGCCTCGGACAAGCTATTTAACGTAAACATATAATTACATGTTTACGAGGGGTGTTTCATAAATAATGCAACTCTGGTTGTAAAATTTATTTGCGGTCTGTTATTGTAGTTTCGTAAATTGGTATGTGTTAAGCAAACTTTCTAGTGTTAGTTGGCAAATTTTCAGGCGTTTCGATCAAATATTAAGGTAGTTATTGTGCAGTTTATAGACCTCAGTTACAGCCACTCTACATGCCTAAATTGGCTTATCATTATTTGTAGCATATAATAACAAGTTTGGGTTTTATGTGATATGTTCAATTTCAAAAATCTAATCCGATATATGCTTTCTCAGCAAGAACAATTTTAAACTATTGATGTACTCGAAAAAACTTATTTGCTTAATTAAAGATTCTCAATGGGGCTAATAATTGTTAAAATTAAGCTATGAAAATTACCGTGTAGCTTTTCATAGTTGAAATAGTGTGGTCGTACGTGCAAATAACGCATGTAGCGATTAAGAATGTTGTTGAAAATATTTTTAGCTTTCTAAATATGCATAAAATAAAGAAAAATCCAGTATGTTCAACATTTATTCAGTCTTTTCAAAAGGTATTTTTTCAAAAAATGGGTTGTTTTTTTGGTGGATTTTGTTTTTCTTAGAAAATGCAGGCTATTCTGGAAATCTCGGTCGCTTTTGCATGAACAAGTAGTGCACTACTCAAGACACATGGCCAGTTTCAATAAAATCGTACGATGCAAACATCACTTAAAGGTCTTTCAAATCTGGACAACGTCATGATTTGTCTATCTCTGCATTGCTTAATTTTGCACAGTGGGTGCGAGTGGACCCTAAATAGAGGCTGCCCCAGGCTTTAAATATCAACGTATTTTGATGATTTTATGCGAGAATGTCAATGAAGAATAGCATTTTCGAATGCAATGAACAATTCTATCTAATTCAGCACACAGCGCGCATATTCGGGGAGGTTGCATTATTTATGAAACACCCCTCGTATATATTGCAGACCGGTTATGTACAAAGTAACATCCTTTTTCAGCACGTTGTTACTTACACATTTACATATCATCACGCGATATTTCTACTTACTTTTTTAATGATACTAAAGACGCGTAGAAAAACCCAATTTAGGTGTGGTTATCAAGCTGTGTTATTAATGTTGTAAACGGCAAGAGTGTTTCCGTTCCTCGTTTAAAATATTTGATATACTGAAATTACGTGATCTCAGTATATGACAAACAAGCTTGCTGGTTGATGTTCATTTCGTAGATATATTCAAGCAAGAAAGTATGCGTAAAATCAAATACAACATTAAATGCTGAACATGTATATATAATTTGATGTCAAACAGAGCCTGCGATATCATCTTACCCCACCATAATATATGCACAGAACGAAACATGATAAAACGTGATGCTTTAAAGTATCTGTTAATAATAGTGTGTTTTCTTGAATTATAAGTATTAACATTAATGTTAGTTTTGGATAAATTGACAGATTAATTGCGGAATTATACAATGTGTACTCGTAAGTGTGATACAGACGTAGCAGGAGTTTGACCATCGGACATTTACTATAAGAGTACAGACAACGATCTAACGTTGCCAACGATACAATCAATTACATAATTTGAATACTAGTAGGTGACTAGTCCAGTATGGTAGATAACGGAAACGTATTTGTGATATAATCTTAACTGACACTGTTGTATCACTCGCTTACAAACAAAATAACAAACCTTGTCTAATATAATATGTCAATCCGTTTTGATGGATGAGATTACTTTTATCTCATTGACCAACAATGAAAACCATAGCAATGAAGCATTCTCTTATGCTTGTCTTTGATAGCAACGAACATTGTACGGTGTTTGTCAATTATCTTTGTAAATAAGATGGTGAGCAAGAAGTGACAAGGGTGTGCATTCTAAACATGGTATGTCACGTGAAATCAAATACAACATTAAATGCTGAACATGCATATATAATTTGATGTCAAACAGAGCCTGCGATATCATCTTACCCCACCATAATATATGCACAGAACGAAACATGATAAAACGTGATGCTTTAAAGTATCTGTTAATAATAGTGTGTTTTCTTGAATTATAAGTATTAACATTAATGTTAGTTTTGGATAAATTGACAGATTAATTGCGGAATTATAACATGTGTACTCGTAAGTGTGATACAGACGTAGCAGGAGTTTGACCATCGGACATTTACTATAAGAGTACAGACAAAGATCTAACGTTGCCAACGATACAATCAATTACATAATTTGAATACTAGTAGGTGACTAGTCCAGTATGGTAGATAACGGAAACGTATTTGTGATATAATCTTAACTGACACTGTTGTATCACTCGCTTACAAACAAAATAACAAACCTTGTCTAATATAATATGTCAATCCGTTTTGATGGATGAGATTACTTTTATCTCATTGACCAACAATGAAAACCATAGCAATGAAGCATTCTCTTATGCTTGTCTTTGATAGCAACGAACATTGTACGGTGTTTGTCAATTATCTTTGTAAATAAGATGGTGAGCAAGAAGTGACAAGGGTGTGCATTCTAAACATGGTATGTCACGTGATAAATACAGCATGAATCACCGATAAAACACAGCTACGACACATAATCAATAATACCACAAAATAACTGTGATGACGAAAAAACAACAGCGGTCACTATGTATTGGTATGTTGTTACATGCGGAATATTGGTCTACGCTAAAATCGAAATAATGAATATGCACCTATGTTTTATCTTAAATAAAACACGGTCACTTGTTCCGATGCGCGCTCATGATTTATTATTAAACATCAGAACTCGTTAACATGCTTTATTATGGGACACACAGGTATATATGAACTTTTGTCAGCAGAAAGCATCACAATAACCGGTAGACACTACACTTGTGGCTATATAGGGATATGCAATAAAATGAAATACACTAACAAACATTTCCATACTACAACAATGTAACAATTTAAACCATTTTTAGAACAATAAGAACCTTGGGATTGTCGTGTTAATACCATCCTGGAATTGAATTAGCAATCGTAAACACCTTCATCGTTTACATTGGCAATTGCTGCGTCTAGACAACGTATCAAGCAAATATAAATCGCTACAATAAACTTATATTATCAGGCATTATTGTCTAAAAGGGAAGAAACAAAAGAAAATGTGAGGTATATTTGTCAATATGCCCCATGAAAAGTTTTATGCGATTGTTAGCCTACGATTAAACTAAAATGTATTGTATATTTTCTATCGACGCTGCGCAAATTGTTTTATGCATATTCATGTTGTTCTTGTAATATGTTGTTTGGTTGTAATCGCATTTCATTTAACTATTCATCAAGGTAACATCCGAGTGAAAGTGCTAGCATATACACAACGCAAAATGCAATTTTACCAAAACAATTATTACATTTAGTACCAAATTGACTTTAATAAGCGAGTTAACTTAGTTTATTGAATATTGTAATGTTTGTAATGAGTCAGGTGTTTCAAGTTACGACCCCAATGAGGTCAGTACATACATTGCTAATGTGCATATGTTAACCGTTCTAAGGCACCTCTAAACTTAGCTCGATGGGACGCGCCTTAATATCGACATTTCAGTGCAATCTGAATTGCGTCTTATGAACTATAAGCTTGTAGTGTGATGCTTTTAGCATCCAATGGAATGTCTACTTGAGCAAGTAATGCAATTTGTCTGATCTCTGACAGGATCAGGAGTATTAAGTTAACGTGTTAAAAATCCATTAAAATGCATGTTGCCTAGTTCTAACCATTTACAGGTAATGGTTAAGTTAATGATATAATGTACTTAACAATTCGACATTATCGTGAGTAACGGTTCATGAAAATAGACGAACCGTATCCTTCAACATTTGTCTTTGATTTTGTTAAAACGTGAAACAGTCATCAATGGTTAAGACAGTGTAAATGTGCACAGCAAACATATTGTGTTTCAATCTATAATAAGCCTACTTACAATAATAAATATTGCTGACAGTCTATTTATACATGTATGTACATGTAGATGCTCCAGGTACGTATACTACTACAGTCGGAATGTGCGTATGGTAGTTCAAGATTAAATTTGTCAAATCAAACATTATTTACTTTATTACGTACAATTACTATTTTATATACCAAGGATTATTGAAAACAGTCATACTTACAAAAAGGTGTACAGAAAGTGATATTTAGTGGACATTAAGACATTTTAGAATTATATATTACCGACTGTCGACGCGTTCAGTGATGTAGATAAACCTTAAAATGCGATACGTGTATGTTTCCATCGGTGTTATTATTGTAATACAGTGTGTACAGGCTAACCATAGGCGAAATAGAAACCGATATAGATATAATAAACCACCCCCAGATCAGAAGGAAACATATTTACAGCCAACGTCTTCCGTGACAAATGTAACGTCAAGCAGAACAATAATAATAACATCAACTGCAGCAAAGCTTTCAATGGTGGATACAATGGCAACAGAAAAGGTAAGAATGCTATCCAACGATACATCGGCGTCTACAAAGCATTCAATCGTGGAACAAATAAAAACAGAAAGTGGATACATGCTAGCCAACGGCATAAATACCTCAACAATAAATGCAACATTATCCCAGACAAACCCAACACTGACAAACACAATAAAAATGATAGCAAACGACACCACATCTGCAGTGGGCAGTGTGGAAGTGATTGCAAATGACTCAATAACACCGACAACAAAAATAATCTCAACATCAGCCCCGATTGAAACGAAAGAAACACAAACTATGACCAGTGTGACGTTTTCAACATCGCCACCGAAGGAAATAAAGTGGACGAAGAATGGAACTGCGATGGAATCCAATGCAACCATAGCAAAGGCAGAATATTCTAATACTAGCATCTCTACTGACAACACTACTGAACCTGTATCTCCACGCTCCTTGCCATTCATCGGGTCAAACATGCCAGTAATTAGGCCTAGTCCACTAAGTCCAAAAGGTTATGAAGGAGTAGAGATTGTAGCCGGGGTATTTCTGGTATTGGTTTGTTTAGGAATCATAGGCGTCGTAGCATATACAGCAAAATATGAGCGACCTGTAGAGAAGCTGTCAGACAACGAAGCATCATTTCTTAGAACGGAACAGTGTTCAAAAACGAAATTGGTTGGTTCGACGATCGCCTGATATACGTTAGAAATCACATTTTCAGACAATGTCTTAGAACAAAATCATGTTCCCTTGTTATATATAAATACATGTGTATATCGCACGTTCCAGAAAGGGGTTACGCAATATTATGGAATTTAGTAAAAGCAATGATTCCATCTCTCCATAGAAACGTTCGTGTGATTTCTTATACATATTAGTTGATATTGAACTAAAATGTGCATATTATTATATGATTATGTGGTTTTATAGCCGGCTGTATCTTGCAGCAACATTGTATGTTTTTGGATGACGATAGCTCTAAGGAAACCACTGTATGGACGTTAGACCAAAATTAATCTACAATAATGATTCATAAGTTGGTAACATCAAACTATTACATAAACACTTCCGGGTCAACTGAAACAGATCTAGGTCAAAGTAATTTTTTTCATGATTGTTTGAGAGTGAAATAACTATGATCAGGTGGTGTAGTAGAGGGAATAATCAGGATTAATTGGGGAGGAGACTAATAATAGTACCAATTACTCAAAGCTGAATCGGATATAATGTTCAAGTATATAGAGGACTAAAATTATTATTCTATTTCCCGGGGTCTTTCCCCGAGACTAAACGAGTGTGTGTTTCTACATAGGGCTTACAACGAGTGCCATGTAAGGTACACATTCCATAATGGTTTCGCCAGTTCAGTTTGAACTTGTACATTTAACATGGTGTGTGTCGTGCACTCGCAATCCAAGCCATTGGTATTTTTTCTGGGAACATAACCGTTTTGTAATAGACAGTGACCATGCATTTTATTTAGTGGGTAAAACAGAAATTGTCAGTAAACAACCAACACACAATCTCGGGAATAATGCTCGCCTACATACACATGTAACTGTGAAAACATCGTATTGGTGAACAAGGGAACTTAATTTGATATTTGCAGTCGGGATTATGATTGTTGTAGGGCGATTTCAGCCGATCATCTGTGTTATTTATCTCTTCCTCTGCTGCATTTTACAAACACAATTACTGCAAGACCAATCGATGTAATGAAACATTTTATTTCACAATTTCTTTGTAATTTCTAAATAAGATACAGCTGATTTAAACTATTATCTCAAATGATACATAAAACATTGTAATTATTATGTAATTTTTGGAAATATACTTTTTATGTTCCATGGTAATTCCTTTTCACCAGCTGTTGATGTTTCGTATTTGTTGTTGTTTTTATCTGAATGAACATAAACGGCTGCCAGATTTGTCTCATCAACCATAATAAAATTATTTTTTAAAGTTTGAATTAATGTACTTGATGTAAAACTTGTTAATCCTATTCATTGATTCAGTTTCCCATTTCACTATTAACCACAGCATGCGTATATTTTGACGAACAGTTAGGCGCACGTCTTCATTATTAAGGAGACTTCTTGCAGGAGTCCAGTTTCGCGCAAGAGCTTTTAAGGAAACTCTGGTAGTAAAGTATAAAGTAAATTAATTGAATACAATCCAACATCTTTTTAAAGATGATACTAGGCCATTTAATCATAGTATTATTGTGCTGTTGTTACGCGTATTTGGCTCAGTTGTTTATGTTGAGTTCTGCCTTCCCTGTCATATTTTTAATTATCATTTGTATATGTGTATTTATCTTCCAAACCCTGACATATGTGTAGTTGTATTACAGAAAGTATTATACTCCTACCAGTGACCGCTATCCGTTTCGTTTTTCATATACCGAATAATATAACTATCGCAATAAAAATACGAATGACCAGCCAATGTCAATACGGACTGTTGGTTAGACGATTGTACAGACATTAACAAAACCTCTAAAATAATTATTGTTTTCTAGGAGAAAAACAATTTTCTAAATTGTTGAATAGTCATCATTTATCAATCATCTTATTATTGTCATAAGATGGGGTTGTTCCAAATGAATACACTATTAAATGACTCAGAGAAGCCTTATATTTTCAGTATGAGCGAAATATGTTCCTTCTGTTTCGAGACTTTATCGAATAACCTTATAGTGAAAATATGTTCAGTTGAAATACCTCTGAAGGATACATTCTCTGTTTCTGATTATGTATAAACTCACTATTCCACGACCAACTATCCTCAAATGCCGATTTGTGATTACCGTTTACAATATTGAAGCTCCGCATGTCTTACAGTTCAACAGACATTGAATGAAGCTCGCGGTGTTATTCTAATTAGACCATTAACCAATGTATGACTTGGTGGTTATTTAGGATATACTTAGTTTGTACGTTCTATGTCAGCTTAAACAACCATGTTCGTACGGCGTATGTTAATCACTATCGACATTCCATCCCTTGTGAATATCCTCGTCGCAAAGAGGTTATAAGATACGAAATGTTTGATTCTTAGTTATTATTCCAATTTCCTGAATTAAAGTTACTCTTTAAAACTTCACAAATCAAACAATGTATGTATTTCCAATATATTTTCCGACTGAAATGACGATGGCTTAGGGCGGCCAAAATATACGAGGTATTGAGCATCCAGAAACAGCATATGCATGATATCGATAAAATATATCTGTTCTGTTCTGTACTAATCAAATATAATTCTAAAACAATACTTCAAATTTCGTTCAATTAAAATAAAACAACATAGAAATGCTATATTCAGACTATAACAAGTCATGGATTTTCGTCATTGGTTATTAAATAACATTATTCCACAAATACATTAAGTTGAATGGTACATTGTACGTCATACGTTTTAATTTCATTTTTATGGTAATCAACCGAAAATAAGTTTGTGTGTAGCGAATTATCTGTTACACTAACAACATAAGTAAACATAGATCGTCTTTTATTGACTGTAGGCACACGAAAATAACTTAACTGTCATTCAAACTATTCACTATACGGCGAGAAATAGACACTGTCCTCACATGTTCCAATATACACATTGGTGGACTGGAGCAAATGGGTTCGTTATTCTTGCTCAAATAAATTAATCAGTGACCCAGACGAGGGTTGAGCTCGGAACGTCCCTATACCTCAGCGCAGTCTACCTTTAGGACACCGATCCGTGGGATTGTAGTATGCCAGCAGTGTCTACTGCTGATATGATTGAAATGATAAAACAAAGTCATCACATACGTACATGCTCATCGCTTTACTAAATACAACGTAAATGAAACCTGCAGAATATCGTTAACCTCTCATTAGTCAGTTTCGCCACATGAAAACGCGTTACCAAACACCTTTGAGAACACTATTCCGTGCTTGGTTCTGACTTAAAAGATCACGGAATGTATTTGATATACTTATCTTACAAATGTAATTCACCAGAATTTTATGTATGTGACATGTACACTTTATTATCCGTATTATGAGTCATACAGATTGGTAGAAATGATCATGCGATTGTGTGGAGAGGTGGCCTAGAGGTAGGACGCGCGCTTCTGGATCGCGAGGTCCCGGGTTCAAACCCTTGCTGGACCACTGTTTAATTTATCTGAGCATGAGTATCCCATATGCTCCACTTGATCAAGGCGTAAACTGTTAGGACATTGTCTATTCCTAGGCGCCACAGATCGATGTTGGCTGCAACACATGCAGGAGAGACACGAATGTAGGTTTCCATAGGTAGTCAATGACCAGGGGAAGTTAAAATGTTAACAGCTGAAAAGAGCCCTAAAATATCGGTTATGTTTTTACTATTATAAACAAACAATTTATTCAGCGTTACAGAAATATAAACGTTCACCAAAATGACCAGTTTATACCGACATCGCGAGCACGTTCAGATTTATGATAATTAAGAATGAAGTTTTTTTATAATACACGAACTCCATGCGAATGATAACTGTACGTCTCGTTCGAACACCTAAATTTAGTTCATATTAACCAGTTGTACATTGGCATCATAGTTTAATTCGTAGACTTTAACAGTGTGACATTTGAAAACAATTACTCCATAATTCAGTGACATTAACAGAGAAATTGTATCCATCCTAAAAGCCACTAATGCGATATATTGATTACGTCAAAAGTACATGAGCTATGTGTGCCTACATATTTCTGCTGCAAAAACACTGCGGTATAACGTACACCGGATATTGCTAGTAAAGTAAGTAATATTATGAATTTTAAGGACATGAAATGGAGACCAGGGTGAGTTTAGACGCGATATTTTCCTAATTACTGACTTCTTATGCTTATCCCAATTGAGTTTTAACTTCTTCGGGCATTTTGGTAACTTTATAGTACACTATCGTATATCAAATGGTCATAGAATGGTTAAAATGATCAGTTTTTATGCCGTTACTCACTCGCAAATATTGACAGCAGTACTATTCAAGCTTCTGGAAAGGCTGTATTACCAAATTGTAGATTTTTTTAACTGGCCATTTTGTTTATATCGAACTCCATAATGTTGTGACCAAATTTAATAAATATTGGTATGGATGGGTTACTGTGACAATATATTCACACGGAACACATATTGTATATACTCGTGTATCGTGATTATTGCACAAGTGTGTAACATGGTTACGTTTCAATTCTGATTTCAATTTGTAGTTGTCTGCATTACATTGTATATGTGTCTCTCGAGGGATATTAACATCTGCAATGATTGGGGCGGTGCAACTAGTTCACAGTAGATGTGAATCACCGACAACAGTGACCGTTATTATTTGAACATGAAATTGTACACCAGGGAAATATTGCTCAACCGAATTAAACTCTCAAACGGAAGAACACAAGTATTACATTATTTAGATGTTCTATTGAATGAATATATAGTAACACCTAGACGCTGCCCATGCAAATACCGTTGTATGAGTAACTCTAAGTACTTACTTCGTCTAAAGTCGTGTTTATATATCTCGACGAGGACGTTCCGTTGTGGCATGCATTCTATGATGATATATATTACATCATTCCGAAGTACTTGTGTAGGAATCTGGCATCTCCCGACAGCGACTGCTTGGTCTCAAAGGACGCGTCTGTGTATCACACCTTCTGTCGTCCTTCCCTGTATCTGGACATATTAGTAGTACCAGTCACGTGTCTGTAAATCGGTATAGCACTGACTTTTAGATTAACTGATGCAGCCAGCTACTGCTTATGATCTTTGATTCTGACCTAAAACAACAGAGTCATTACTCATACGTACAACATGGAGGTTTTGTTTCATAAATTTGTTGTTTCGCAAATGTGCCAGCTACTTCATTTCGGAGTGACCAATTATTTACATCTGTGAACATTGACTTTCAACCAATGGTGATTCAATTCCCTTAAAATCACTTTCTATATAATGTCTTGGAAACCCAAACAATTATGCATTTTATTTAGTCCTAGTTTATTCTACCGACATTATTTAAGTCAATAAGAGACAACCAACTCACATTATTCTAACACGTGGCTAACTTTTAAATCAGCATAAAAGAGAACATTTGATTAAACGTACTGATCGTAATGCGGCTAAATGTCTATTTCTGAAACCAGTGATAGCAATTAGTGACACTCAATTTATACTTTTCCTTTGTCAATGACACTTCAATTTATTTCAAAGCATTTAATCGTTCGATTTGTGAGTGACACGTTTGTTCAAACTTTCACAAGATATGGAACGTCTGAAATGTATCCGCGATGTCCTTTACGTTAAGGAGAAAGTCCAAGTAACTGTCCATTCCTGAGAAATAATGGAGACGAGGCCCCAAAGGGGTCGAGTATTCCTTATTTCTCAGGAATGGACAGATACGCGGATTTGCTCTGACTTAAAATACACCAAAACTGTCATATATAAATTAGATTTTTTGAAAAGATGCTGTAATTTGTCAAAATTGAAAGAAAAGGCATTTTTCCAAAAAAGTCTACCCTGATGTACCTCTTATAAATAGAAGATTAATAATATGAACATGACTGAGCGAGAAGATCATGCTTTGTTCATGAAATCAGTGAACTAATACAATACCTCTCCATTACTTTAATAATGGTGTGTAGTCCATGCAAACACATGTTGTCAGTCATGTGTTACACGATCAAGCAATGGTCATTTACCCAGTGTCACTTGATGTTATAACACGGTGGAAACTATCAGTCAGAGGATATATTTCCGTGCATAAACTATACATGGATATTTATAATTGATACGTAACTTGATGGACATAACTAAAATGTTTTTAACATGTTGTTATTAAGCCTAGCTCTGTATTTGCACAGCATTGAAAGTATTAATTAATGTACTCAATCAAAAATAGGTATATAATACTTGTGAGGGCAGTGTCTATTCCTAGGCGCCGCAGTTCGATGTTGGCTGCCACGCAATAGGTAGCCCAATGATCAGGGGAAGTTAAGGTCAAAGAGTGATTTGAGCAGCAGAAAACAGCGGTCATAAATTGGAAACTTAACTTTTTTCTTATCCTCCAAAATCAATGCAAACTTTGCCTGTTCTTTACTTCATATTTAGGAGTCCAATCGGCACATGGCTTCCTTGTATGACAAAAAACAATTAGAAATTAGCTTTGTACGTACAACTGTACTATTATATTTAAACAGTTTTCATCCGATCATCTCAAAACCTAAGTTGCAATGTTTATGGACATTTTAATGTAGGCCAAGGTCGATTATTTCATTTTCAGTATCATGCTGAAGACGGGTGTCATGATTTTGTTCAAATGTTGGCCCTTGTGAATGTATAAAAGCTGTAATTGGAACTTATTGAATGATCATGATCACGCGAAAGTGCAATTGCAAATAAACGGTATTTAATAGCATATCACACTAGCAGCATCTTAATTTCTTTATTTCTTGCGCGCGTACCACCTTAATAGCTGAAATTATATTAATGTTAAAAGCTATTTAGTAACATCGGGTTGATTTCAGTTTCTAGTTTCATTGTAGTTTAAACATTTTTATCTGTCTTTTGTTAACTTTTTTCTGTGTTCGGCTCTTTCAGTTGAGTGCCACTTTTCCTGCAAATTGTATTGCCCTTTTTGTGAACATATACGTTTTGTAATGCACCAATCAGTTGTATCCACGACCCCAACACCGCATATGGCTGCGGTGTTTTACCCTCCAGCTTCCCCTGCACTGCCGGGGAAATGTTGGGAGTTTTTTTTACCGAACCAATACCTTTGGGACAATGTTTAATTGTAAGATAGCCCCCCCCCCACATGGGCCGTGGAAGGGCGGGGGTTTTGAAAACCCAAAAGTAAATTTCAGAACTCGTTAACATGCTTTATTATGGGACACACAGGTATATATGAACTTTTGTCAGCATAAAGCATCACAATAACCGGTAGACACTACACTTGTGGCTATATAGGGATATGCAATAAAATGAAATACACTAACAAACATTTCCACACTACAACAATGTAACAATTTAAACCATTTTTAGAACAATAAGAACCTTGGGATTGTCGTGTTAATACCATCCTGGAATTGAATTAGCAATCGTAAACACCTTCATCGTTTACATTGGCAATTGCTGCGTCTAGACAACGTATCAAGCAAATATAAATCGCTACAATAAACTTATATTATCAGGCATTATTGTCTAAAAGGGAAGAAACAAAAGAAAATGTGAGGTATATTTGTCAATATGCCCCATGAAAAGTTTTATGCGATTGTTAGCCTACGATTAAACTAAAATGTATTGTATATTTTATATCGACGCTGCACAAATTGTTTTATGCATATTCATGTTGTTCTTGTAATATGTTGTTTGGTTGTAATCGCATTTCATTTAACTATTTATCAAGGTAACAGCCGAGTGAAAGTGCTAGCATATACACAACGAAAAATGCAATTTTACCAAAACAATTATTACATTTAGTACCAAATTGACTTTAATTCGCAAGTTAACTTAGTTTATTGAATATTGTAATGTTTGTAATGAGTCTGGTGTTTCAACTTACGACCCCAATGAGGTCAGTACATACATTGCTAATGTGCATATGTTAACCGTACTAAGGCACCTCTAAACTTAGCTCGATGGGACGCACCTTAATATCGACATTTCAGTACAATCTGAATTGCGTCGTATGAACTATAACTGGTAGTGTGATGCTTTTAGCATCCAATGGAATGTCTACTTGAGTAAGTAATGCAATTTGTCTGATCTCTGACAGGATCAGAAGTATTAAGTAAACGTGTTAAAAATCCATTAAAATGCGTGTTGCCTAGTTCTAACCATTTACAGGTAATGGTAAAGTTAATGATATAATGTACTTAACAATTTGACATTATCGTGAGTAACGGTTCATGAAAATAGACGAACCGTATCCTTCAACATTTGTCTTTGATTTTGTTAAAACGTAAAACAGTCATCAATGTAGGGTTTACGCATGCTTTTTTGTGCTATTACATCTGCAGAGTCCCGAGGGACGGTTGGTGCCCAAGCCCGTCAGGGCGAGGGCACCAATACTCCCGAGGGACTCTGCAGATGTAATAGCACGAAAAAGCTTGCGTAAACGCTATTATAGCATAAAAACAACACGTTATGAGTGTGTTGTTCAAAATTATGACACTTTGGCGGGAAGTTTTGGGCGACGTCGGGAAAACAAACGCGACGTCGCTTAGCAAACGTTACGTCACACACAAGTTTTTGTTATGAACGTCTACTTCCGGTATCGGCAAATACCAAGAAAACAGCGATATTGGGGGTTTGTTTACGTTAATTATTTTACTATTATAGAAAAGTGATTTGTAGTTACTATTAGAAAGTGAATTACAGTTCATATAACGCTGTAAATCATTTATTTTCGTCGGCTTGGTCCTGAAATGAGCATACTTAAAACTGAACACCAACAGCGCGTGTGCGCGAGAATCTTTACAATAACGTACCTTTTTTTCCCCGTTTAAGTATGAGCAAAATCATCGCTTTTATGCTATAATGGTTAAGACAGTGTAAATGTGCACAGCAAACATATTGTGTTTCAATCTATAATAAGCCTACTTACAATAATAAATATTGATGACAGTCTTTGCCTTGGGCAAATTACTCCTCAAAGTATATAAATATTGTAGGACAAAATTGCACACGGGCGACATGCCAATGCTCTTTATACGTTATTTTAATACGTTTGTCATTCGATCTCGGGAGCGTGAGCGTTATATACGGCTTCAGCTCGCCTTGGTTTGGTATACGTCCAATTCGTGTGTCTCCCAGGTTATAGTGACATATTGAGTCATAGCACTACCATCTCATATCATGAATACGAGAGGTGTTCAACTTATTTATGAACAAAACATGAACACCGATTGTGCAATATTGAATAAAAATAATTGAAATATCTTTTTTAAACCATGCAAGAACATCTTTTAAGTTGAACATATGATCATCATACATTGTATATTTCATTTGGTTAAAGCTTAAAACAACAAGTTAGTAGATGATGTTGTTTTTCCTGTTTTTAAGGCAAAATGGCCCTTTCATAAGCATCAAGAAAGTGTTGGTAAAAATTTATTTTGCATTTTTAATGAGAACATCAGTAATATTTGTCGTAAGACGCGTTATTAAAGTTCTATTTCCAGTAATTGTGAAATGGCACCAAAAATTGAAAATCGCCCAACATTGCCAAAACCTACACTATAAAGTTAAATTGGTTTTATAATATATATGATAAATCCATTAGCAAAAGGTGGAATAGTACCACAGATGGAAGTGTCCATAGAAACTATCAGTGATATTATTTGTAAACAGTTTAATGCATTGTTCTGGAAAAATGCGAAGTTCCTACGCTGAAAATAAAAAAAAACATGACTCGCAACCAAAAGTCTTGGAATCTAGAAATGCGAAATAAACACCATTATGTGGAAAAATTGTTTCATTATGGCTAAGCAATGATGAATCTTAAAGAATACTATGGTAGATTATGGTATGCTATTTTAGAAAAGGTCACAGGGATAGGGAGAAGTTCATGTTTGTCCAGCATTGTGTGTTCGCGGCCGTTTTCATGGAAAGGCATTGGGTTTGTTGCTATGATAATACGCACATCAAAATCAATATCAAATTGACGAAATTTAAGGCTGTGGTCTATGTACGAACCATTTCAAATCAGGTTTTCGTCAAAAAAGTGTTACGTATCGTTCCTAGTGACTGTTCTAAGAACATAGTGTTTCGTCCAGATTCAGCTTCAAGTCACCATAAACAACGCCAAATAAAAAAACTTAAGAATATAACTTTGATATATATTATAACCAAACAGTGAATGTCGAAGTCTTCTAATGCTTTATCAATATAATTTTCCATCTGGTTGATAATAAAACAACGATTAAAGAAGGAAAATGTAAACATAATTATAACGAGTTTCGGACCTTCAAAACGCAAATAACAACACCCTCCACCCTAATGTTGATTATGAATTAACAGTAACGAATTGGCAATTTACAATTATTATATATTCTTCTTGATACACTACTTAATACAATATAAAAGTTTTCATTCAATTTCATTGTTAGAGTAACACAATATTGGTGTTCATTTTCTGTTCATAAATAAGTTGAACACCTCTCGTATGAATATTAAATCTTCCCCAGGATACATGCATATACTGTAAAGTTATGATAATATGTGTTAGAGTGTTGATATAATCGGACTGAAGGCAATAGATGTGCGCAGTGTCAAATAAAACAGACAAAGGCTGGGTCTGAATTATAAAACAACTATTTATATGTACATGTAGATGGTCTAGGTACGTATACTACTACAGTCGGAATGCGCCTATGGTAGTTCAAGATAAAATTTGTCAAATCAAACATTATTTACTTTATTACGTTCATTTACTATTTTATATACCGAGGATTATTGAAAACAGTCATACTTACAAAAAGGTGTGCAGAAAGTGATATTTAGTGGACATTAGACATTTTAGGATTATATATGACCGACTGTCGATGTGTTCAGTGCTGTAGATAAACCTTAAAATGCGAAACGTGTATGTTTCCATCTGTGTTATTATTGTAATACAGTAAGTACAGGCTAACCATAGGCGAAATAGAAACCGATATAGATATAATAAACCACCCCCAGATCAGATGGAAACATATTTACAGCCAGCGTCTTCCGTGACAAACGTAACGTCAAGCAGAACAATGATAATAACAACAACTGCAGCAAAGCTTTCAATGGTGGATACAATGACAACAGAAAAGGTAAGAATACTACTATCCAACGATACATCGGCGTCTACAAATCATTCAATCGTGAAACAAATGAAAACAGAAAGTGGATACATGCTAGCAAACGGCATAAATACCTCAACAATAAATGCAACATTATCCCAGACAAACCCAATATTGACAAACACAATGTGGACGTGATTGCAAATGACGCAATAACACCGACAACAGAAATAATCTCAACATCAGCCCCGATTGAAACTAAAGAAACACAAACTAAGACCAGTGTGACGTTTTCAACATCGCCACCGAAGGAAATAAAGTGGACGAGGAATGGAACTGCGATGGAATCCAATGCAACCATAGCAAATGCAGAATATTCTAATACTAGGATCTCTACTGACAACACGACTGAACCTGTTTCTACACGCTCCTTGCCATTCATCGGGTCAAACATGCCAGTAATTAGGCCTAGTCCACTAAGTTCAAAAGGTTATGAAGGAGTAGAGATTGTAGCCCGTGTATTTCTGATATTGGTTTGTTTAGGAAGCATAGGCGTCGTAGCATGTACAGCAAAATATGAGCGACCTGTAGAGAAGCTGTCAGACAACGAAGCATCATTTCTTAGAACGGAACGGTGTTCAAAAACGAAACTGGTTGGTTCGACGATCGCCTGATCTACGTTAGAAATCACATTTTCAGACAATGTCTTAGAACAAAATCATGATCTCTTGTTATATATAAATACATGTGTATATTGCACGTTCCAGAAAGGGGTTACGCAATATTATGGATTTAGTAAAAGCAATGATTCCATCTCTCATTAGAAACGTTCATGTGATTTCTAATACATAGCAGTTGATATTGAACTAAAATGTGCATATTAATATATGATTATGTGGTTTTATAGCCGGCTTCATCTTGCAGCAACATTGTATGTTTTTGGATGACGATAGCTCTAAGGAAACCACTGTATGGACGTTAGACCAAAACTAATCTACAATAATGATTCATAAGTTGGTAACATCAAACTATTACATAAACACTTCCGGGTCAACTGAAACAGATCTAGGTCAAAGTAATTTTAACATGATTGTTTGAGAGTGAAATAATTATGATCTTGTGGTGTAGTAGAGGGAATAATCAGGATTAATTGGGGAGGAGACTAATAATAGTACCAAATACTCAAAGCTGAATCGGATATAATGTTCAAGTATATTGAGGACTAAAAGTATTATTCTATTTTCCGGGGTCTTTCCCGAGACTAAACGAGTGTGTGTTTCTACATAGGGCTTACAACGAGTGCCATGTAAGGTACACATTCCGTAACGGTTTCGCCAGTTCAGTTTGAACTTGTACATTTAACATGGTGTGTGTCGTGCACTCGCAATTCAAGCCATTGGTATTTTCTGGAAACATAACCGTTTTGTAATAGACAGTGACCATGCATTTTATTTAGTGGGTAAAGCAGAACTTGTCAGTAAACAACCGACACACAATCTCGGGAATAATGCTCGCCTACATACACATGTAACTGTGAAAACATCGTATTGGTGAACAAGGGAACTTAATTTGATATTTGCAGTCTGGATTATGATTGTCGTAGGGCGATTTCTGCCGATCACCTGTGTTATCTATCTCTTCCTCTGCTGCATTTTACAAACACAATTACTGCAAGACGAATCGATGTAATGAAACATTTTATTTCACAATTGCATTGTAATTTCTAAATAAGATACAGCTGATTTAAACTATTATCTCAAATGATACATAAAACATTGTAATTATTATGTAATTGTTGAAAGTATACTTTTTATGTTCCATGGTAATTCCTTTTCACCAGCTGTTGATGTTTCGTAGTTGTTGTTGTTTTTATCTGAATGAACATAAACGGCTGCCAGATTTGTCTCATCAACCATAATAAAATTATTTTTTAAAGTTTGAATTAATGTACTTGATGTAAAACTTGTTAATCCTATTCATTGATTCAGTTTCCCATTTCACTATTAACCACAGCATGCGTATATTTTGACGAACAGTTAGGCGCACGTCTTCATTATTAAGGAGACTTCTTGCAGGAGTCCATTTTCCCGCAAGAGCTTTTAAGGAAACTCTGGTAGTATAGTATAAAGTTAATCACTTGAATACAATCCAACATCTTTTTATAGATGATACTAGGCCATTTAATTTTAGTATTATTGTGCTGCTGTTACACGTATTTGGCTCAGTTGTTTATGTTGAGTTCTGCCTTCCCTGTCATATTTTTAATTATCATTTGTATATGTGTATTTCAATTCATCTTCCAAACCCTTACATATGTGTAGTTGTATAACAGAAAGTATTATACTCCTACCAGTGACTGATATTCGTTTCGTTTAACCTCACATACGAAATAATAAAACTATCGCAATAAAAATACGATATGACCAGCCAATTCAATCAGGGAGTCTTGGTTGGACGATTATACAGATATTGACAGTCGTCCAGAGCCCGTATTAACAAAACCTCTAAGATAATTATTGTTTTCTAGGAGAAAAACAATTTACTTAATTGTTGAATAGTCATCATTTATCAATCATCTTATTATTGTCATAAGATGGGGTTATTCCAAATGAAAACACTATTTAATGACTCAGAGAAGCCTAATATTTTCAGTATGAGCGAAATATGTTCCTTCTGTTTTGAGACTTTATCGAATAACCCTATAGTGAATACAAGTTCAGTTGAAATACCTCTGAAGGATACATTCTCTGTTTCTGATTATGTATAAACTCACTATTACACGACAAACTATCGTCAAATGCTGATTTGTGATTACCGTACACAATATTGAAACTCCGCAAGTCTTACAGTTCAACAGACATCATGAAGCTGGCGGTGTTATTCTAATTAGACCATTAACCAATGTATGACTTGATGGTTACTTTAGTTTATACTTAGTTTGTACGTTCTATGTCAGCTAAAACAACCAAGTTCGTACGGCGTATGTTAATCACTATCGCCATTTCATCCCTTGTGAATATCATCCTGGCCAGGTGGTAATAAGATACGAAATGTTTGATTCTAAGTTATTATTCCAATTTCCGGAATTAAAGTTACACTTTAACTTCACAAATCATATGTGTGTCCAATATATTTTCCGACTGAAATGACGATGGCTTAGGGCGGCAAAATTTACGAGGTATTGAGCATCCGGAAACAGCATACGTATGATATTAAAAAATTATATCTGTTCTGTTCTGTACTAATAAAATATAATTCTAAAACAACATGGAAATGCTATATTCGAACTTTAACAAATCATGTATTTGCGACATTGGTTATTACATGTAAATAACAGGATTCCACAAATACAATGAGGTGAATCGTATATTGTACGTCATACGTTTTAATTTCATTTTTATGATAATCAACCGAAAATGAGTTTGTGTAGCGAATTATCTGTTACACTAATACAATAAGTAAACATAGATCGTCTTTTATAGACTGTAGGCACACGAAAATAACTTAACTGTCATTCAAACGATTCGCTATTTGCGTTCGTGTATCATTTAAAATTCGACACAGATATAGAACAAATAATGATAGTGTACATGTTTTGTACTTTAAGTTAAGAAGAGACAACGAATCAGAATAAGCCTGAACAAGTGCCAACATCGATCAGCGGCGAGAAATAGACACTGTCCTCACAGGTTCCAATATACACATTGGTGGACTGGGGCAAATGGGTTCGTTATTCTTGCTCAAATAAATTAATCAGTGACCCAGACAAGGTTTGAGCTCGGAACGTCCCTATACCTCAGCGCAGTCTTTAGGACACCGAACCGTTGGATTTTAGTATGCCAGCAGTGGCTACTGCTGATATGATTGAAATGATAACACAAAGTCATCACATACGTACATGAACATCGTTTTACTAAAGAAGCTAGAACGTAAATGAAACCTGCAGAATATAGTTAACCTCTCATTAGTCAGTTTCGCCACTTGAAAACGCTTTACCAAACACCTTTGAGAACACTATTCCGTGCTTGGTTCTGACTTAAAAGATCACGAAATGTATTTGATATACTTATCTCGCAAATGTAATTCACCAGGATTTTATGTATGTGACATGTACACTTTATTATCCGTATTATGAGCCATACAGATTGGTAGAAATGATCATGCGATTGTGTGGAGAGGTGGCCTAGAGGTAGGACGCGCGCTTCTGGATCGTGAGGTCCCGGGTTCAAACCCTTGCTGGACCACTGTTTATCTGAGCATGAGTATCCCATATGCTCCACTTGATCAAGGCGTATGTGTTAGAACGTTGTCTATTCCGGGGCGCCACAGGTCGATGTTGGCTGCAACACCCACAAGAGAGACACGAACGTAGGTTTCCATAGGTAGTCAATGACCAGGGGAAGTTAAAATGTTAACAGCTGAAAAGAGCCCTAAATATCGGTTATGCTTTTACTATTATAAACAAACAATTTATTAAGCGTTACAGAAATATGAACGTTGACCAAAATGACCAGTTTATACCGACATCGCGAGCACGTTCAGATTTATGATAATTAAGAATGAAGTTTTTTTTATAATACACGAACTCCATGCGAATGATAACTGTACGTCTCGTACGAACACCTAAATTTAGTTCTTATGAACCAGTTGTACATTGGCATCGTAGTTTAATTCGAGACTTTAACAATGTGACATTTGAAAACAATTACTCCATAATTCAGTGACATTAACAGAGAAATTGTATCCATCATAAAAGCCACTAATGCGATATATAGATTAAGTCAAAAGTACATGAGCTATGTGTGCCTACTAATTTCTGCTGCAAAAACACTGCGGTATAACGTACACCGGATATTGCTAGTAAATTAAGTAATATTATCAATTTAAGGGACATGAATCGGAGACCAGGGTGGGTTTAGACGCGATATTTTCCTAATTACTGACTTCTTATGCATATCCCAATTGAGTTTTAACTTCTTCGGGCATTTGGGTAACTTTATAGAACACTATCGTATATCAAATGGTCATAGAATGGATATAATGATCAGGTTTTATGCCGTTACTCACTCGCAAATATTGACAGCAGTACTATTCAAGCTTATGGAAAGGCTGTATTACCAAATTGTAGATTTTATTGCACTGGCCATTTTGTTTATATCGAACTCCATCATGTTGTGACCAAATTTAATAAATACTGGTATGGATGGGTTACTGTGACAATATATTCACACAGCACTCATATTGTATTATACTCGTGTATCGTAATTATTGCACAAGTGTGTAACATGGTTACGTTTCAATTCTGATTTCAATTTGTAGTTGTCTGCATTACATTGTATATGTGTCTCTCGAGGGATATTAACAGCTGCAATGATTGGGGCGGTGCAACTAGTTCACAGTAGATGTGAATCATCGACATCAGTGACCGTTATTATTTGAACATGAAATAGTACACCAGGGAAATATTGCTCAACCGAATTAAACTCTCAAACGGAAGAAGACAATTACTACATTATTTAGATGTTCTATTGAATGAATATATAGTAACACCTGGACGTTGTTCATGCAAATAGCGTTGTAGGAGTAACTATAAGTATTTACTCCGTCTAAAGTCGTATTCATTTATCTCGACGAGGACGCTCCGTTGTGGCACGCATTCTATGATGATATATTACATCATTCCGAAGTACTTGTGTAGGAATCTTGCATCTCCCGACAGCGACTGCTTTGTCTCAAAGGACGCGTCTGTGTGTCACACCTTCTGTCGTCCTTCCCTGGACCAGGACATACAATGTATTTGTAGTACCAGTCAAATGTCTGTTAATCGGCATAGCACTGACTTTTAGATTAACTGATGCAGCTACTGCTTATGATCTTTGATTCTGACATAAAACAACAGAGTCATTATTCATACGTATATATAACATGGAGGTTCTGTTTCATTTGTTGTTTCGCAAATGCGCCAGCTACTTCATTTCGGAGTGACCAATTATTTACATCTGTGAACATTGACTATTAACCCATGGTGATTCAATTCCCTTAAAATCACTTTCTATATAATGTCTTGGAAACCCAAACAATTATGCATTTTACGTAGTCCTAGTTTATTCTACCGACATTATTTAAGTCAATAAGTGACAACCAACTCACATTATTCTAACACGGGGCTAACTTTTAAATCAGTATAAAAGAGAACATTTGATTAAACGTACCGATCGTAATGCGGCTAAATGTCTATTTCTGAAACCAGTGATAGCAATAAGTGACACTCAATGTATCCTTTTCCTTTGTCAATGACACTTCAATTTATTTCAAAGCATTTAATCGTTCGATTTGTGAGTGACACGTTTGTTCAAACTTTCACAAGATATGGAACGTCTGAAATGTATCCGCGATGTCCTTTACTTACCGAACACTTATGGCACTACAGGACAACCTCTGCAAAGCAACATCTTTTTTCAGCACGTTGTTTCGTACATTGTTAAATATCATCTCACTATATTTGTACTTACTTTTGTCTTGTTTAAATTGATACCAAGGACGCGTCGAATAACACAATTTAGGTGTGATTTTTATGCTGTAATATAAGTGTTCCAGACGGTCAGAGAGTGTAGTATTTCCGTTCCTCGTTTATATTACTTGATATACTGAAAATACTTGATCTCAGTATCTGACACAAAGCTTGCTGATTGATGTTCATTTTATAACTTTGATCTCTTCAAGTAAGGTATTATGCGTTAAAGCAAATACAACATTTTAAAAAAAGCTGAACATGTGCTTACAATTCGACGTCATACAGAGACCGTCACATCGCCTTACCCCACTATAAGATAGGAACAGAACGCAACTTGAAATAACACAATGCTGGTTCAAAATTGTCTGATAGTTAGTGCACCCTTCGCAATGCAGCATGTTTTCATGAATTATACTCATTAATATTAATCTTAGGTTTGGATTAATTTACTTATTAAGTGAGGAAGTATACAATATGTACGCATAAGTGTTAAATAGATGTAGCTACTGATTTTGCCATAGGACATTTACTGTAAGAGTACAGTCAACGATGCAACCTTGCGTAAAAAACACAATCAATCAAATGGTTTGACAATGTGATATAACAGTTTAGTATGAAGATAATGAAAACGTATTTGTGATATAATCATACGTGACACTGTTGTATCACTCGCTTACAAACACAATAAAAAACCTTGTCTGGTATAATACTACCATCTATTTTGATGGATGACATTTTTTTTTCATTGTCCAGCAATGATTACCATTTCAATGACACATTATCTTGTGTTTCTCGTTTATAGCAACGTACATTGTATGGAGTTTGCAAATTGTGTCTTTGTAAATAAGATGGTGTCCAAGAGGTGAAAACATAAACATATATATAGGCATGGCGCTGCTTTTATGGGATAGGTTCAAGTGAAATATATTCTCCCGAGACTCATATTGTATTATATTCATTTATACTAATTCATGCACAAATGTGTCATAGGTTACGTTTCAATTCTTATTTCAATTTGTATTTGTCTGAATTGTATATGTGTCTCTCGGGAGATATTAACAGTTGCAATCATGGAAACGGTGCAAATAGTGCATGGCATATCTGCATAACTGAAAGCAGTGGACCGATATAAACATTTCCTCGAAAATTGACAATATGAACACGAAATAGTACCACAGGGACACTATTGCTTAATCGAAAAAGACTCTCAAATGGAACAAGACAATTACATTGTACTAGTATAGTTTTTAAATATTCTACTGTATAGTTAGTACGCACACAGAAAGCCCATGCAATTAACATTGAACTGCAAGAGAAAAGTTTGTAATATTTACCATGTCGACATGCTTTTGAGACCAACATTTCTTAAACATGATTAGAAAACACATCTTTTAAAATAAGCAATTAAGCTGTCGGAGAACTGAGCCTTGCTTATTTGTTCGTGTAATGTGATCTGAAAGAGTACGATTGAAGGGTTCGTTTCATCACATTACTATAGTAACCGGGTAAAAGACGTCAGAAATAACGAATTTTAGCCAGATTTTCTACGTGGTGACGTCACGCATTTGCTATCCCCACACACTGGATACAATCGTTCAATCATTAAAATTGTGTTCTACAATGGAGAATCACGGTAGATAAGATAAGATAAAGTTTAATTCCAATCAAGGGTCAAATAATCATGCCATATGAATCAAAGATAAAACAAAATGGGTTGAACATATAGACATAACAACAAATAATTTTTAAAGTAAATAAGGCTTGATTTTAATTAGGTTACACAAATAAAGAATCCTACCTCCCTTCATGCACTTGAAAGATGGTGGGAGATAGGGTTAATTAAACGTTATTAAAATTGGTAAAAAAATAGTATGATAAAACATTGTTCTTTAAAGATATATCGCTATATTATAATTTCAGGAAACTATCATTTCATGCTTTTGTTATAGCGAACATTTTGAATAATATTCAATTAGGCCTCGCATAAAAAACATATCCATGGTGATTCAATTCCCCCAAATTCACTTTCAATATAACTGTATAGAGAAATTGCAACAGTGGTGTATTGTATTAAGAACAAGTTTTACCGACAGTATTTAAGTCAATCGGAGAAAGCCCACATACGTGGTTAACTTTTGTAGCTAAACCACGCATTCAATCAGTACAAAATAGAACATTTGATTAAACGTACTGCTCGTAATGTGGCTAAATGTGCTTATTTACTCACCAATGATATAAATGAGAGACATTGGTGCTGTCATTCTCCTTTGTCAATAGAACTTAAATTTATTTCCTAGCAGTTACTCGTTCAATTTGTCAGTGACGCAATATTTTTAGACTGTATTAAGACAGTCGTCGTCTGGAATTTTTATCCGCGTTGTTATTTCTTTACACAATAATGAAATTACACTACAAGCCCTACAAAACAACATTATTTTTTAAAAACGTTGTTACCTTACATTTTGTAATAACATCACGCGATATTACTACTTACTTTTGTTTTATTTTCATTGAGACCAGGGACGCGTCAAATAACACAATGTAGGTGTGATTATTAGGCTGTGATATAAATGTTGCAGACGGTAAGAGAGCGCAGCGTTTCCGTTACTCGGTTATGCTACTTGATATACGGAAATTACGTTCTCTTAGTATGGGACAAAAAGCTTGCTGATTGAAGGTTATTTTGATGTAAATTAAATTTGTATCAAGCAAGAAAGTCTGCGTTAAAGCAAATACAACATTATATGCTGGGCATGCGCTTACAATTTGACGCCATACAGAGACGGTGGCATCGTCTATCCCCATCCATAAGATATGCACAGAACGAAACATGATAAAACATTATTCTTTACATTATACCAGTTTGCAATTATATGTCCTGTATATAATGAAATTAGAAACAATCTAATAAATACATACTTCTTCAGACACACAAGCGTTTGTTTTTAAATTTATACAAATGTAAACATCCGAAAACAAGCGAATAATAATAAACCTTGTAATTTTATTTCACAAGCATTTAATTTGGTTTAACTGATTTAGGTTATTCAATATAATGAATTTATGATTCCTGTATATTGCATATTTACATTTCCTTGTCAAAAATACATACTTTACTTAATAACTCATAAAATAGCCTCACAGACAAATCCAAATGTGGAGCTATCAATATTACGATTTTTTTTTATTTTGAAGAAAATGCATGTTATGATTTTGTATTTGTTTATGTATCATGTGATATTATGTAATTACGCTTTGTAAATATGTTCATGTTGTTTGTCAAGAAACGATTTTGTTTACGACAATAAACTGTTCAGTTCTATTTAAATTATCCGATAATTATAGTGACCTTCACAATGAAGTAGGTTTTCTCGAATAATAGCATTAACTTTAATCTTAGTTTCGATGAATTGACTCATTATTCGAGGACTTATAACTTGTGTACTCATAGGTGTGATACATATGTAGCTAGATTTTTGCTATCGGACATTTACTGTAAGAGTATAGTCAACGATCTAACATTGTCGGCAACACAATGAATCAACAATAAATTGACTAGGTAATATAGCAGTCTAGTATGAAGAGAATGTAAACGTATTTGTGATATAATTTTACCTGGCGTTGTTGTAGTATTCCCTTAAAAGGGCGATATGACACCCTGTCTGGTATAATACTTCCATATATATTGATGGATGACATTACTTTTATCTCATTGAACAACAAGGACAACCATAACAATGAAACATTCTTTTGTGTTAGTCTTTGATAGCAATGTACATTGTGTGGTATTTGCCAAGTTTTTTCTTTGCAAATAAGAGCGTGTACAGAAGGTGACAACGTTGTAAATTCTGGACATGGTATTTCACTTGGTAAATATGAATCATCGATAAAACACAGCTACGGAAAATAATCAGTCGTACCGTAAACTAACCATGATGAAGATAATATCACGGTGGTCACTATGTATTGGATGTGTTGTTAAATGCAGAACACTGGCTAGGTTAGTATCGAATTCATGAATACTAGTATGTAGAAAACGGTCACTTGTTCAGAGGCAGCAGGACACCCGCGATTTAATTACTATGCATCAGAACTCTTAACCATGCTTTATACTGCGATAAACACACATGTTCATAAATTACACATTATAAGGTAAGAATAACTCTATTGCCTATATAGGAACATAAAAATAAATAAAATGCGCTTATATGTACAAATATTTCCAGTACAGACTTTAGTCATGCAGCATTTTAGAACAATGAATACCTTGGGGTTTTAGTGTTACGACCATCCTAGAATTGTATACAAGTTCCAAATGTTCTACAACTTAATTAAAAATTCATTTTTTTGCAATAGTTAACTTAAAATAACTTTTTAGGAACACTGTCCGTTTGCGTACCCTTAGTGCTTATGTTGAACCTATTGCCGTTAGATTTCGTCACGCTTGAATGATCACACCATCGCAAATGGTAAAAACGTCTATTCAAGCACGCATAATTTGGGTTCTTCATTTTCGACTTTATTTTCACTTCCAATTTACTTGCATCGTGTCTGTGTTACGAAAAAACACAATAAGTTAGTCAAATAAGTTAGAAATGTACGCTTAATTTGATTGCAAAAATGGATAATGTTGAACGACTTGTGTATATAAGACGCTAGAGGCTGGTGTTTCACAAAAAAGGTATTGTGTCGAATTAAATTGACATGTCTCTATCATAATAAGACTGTTGTATCATCTCCATCCGAAAAAAATCGTATATGACGTACCACATGTCAACAGGTCAAGGGTCAATGCCGGTTACCTAGACAGATAATGCTGCTATATTTTTGCACCGAGAACAACGGCATTGTTGTAGCTCAATTGTAGTCCACCCAACATTAAAGTTATGGGAAACTTGCTTAAATGTTGCGTCTTTTATGTCAAGGATGTTGTTTCTTAAAATCTGGCCTGCTATGCAGACTCGATTGCAACATCAATAATTGTCTTTGGTCAAAGAGAGATCATTTTCGGTATTTATTACCTCCCTTCCACTACAAAATAGTAGTTTATCGTTGTGTGTACTTTGGAATCGTGGGGTGGTGTCACATGTGGTTTTATTATGGATCGATAAATATCTTAAAATCGATAACTGTCCTGGATTTATATTAAGTACGCATTGCTCTACACATGCACATTTGAATTATCATAAATAAGTTGGAGATTCTGGTAAAACAGACACACCGAATATTGGTTGCGGAACTTTTGGAACTCAGTATAATACAATGTAATAATCGTAAACATCTTCATCATTTCTATTGGTAATTCCTGCGTCTAGACAACGTATCAAGCAAGAACAGTTTGTATTTGTCGGTGCAATAAACGTATAGTTTTAGGAATTATTGCCTAAAAGGGAATAAACAAGGGGTTATTTGATATTTGATAATATGCCCAATGACAAGTTTTAGGTAATTGTCGGCCTTTGCTAAAAGATATTTCTGTTCAAACGACTCTGCGCAAAATGTTATAATCATGATGTTTGGTTAACTGCCGTTCAGTTGTTATTGTGTTTTCAATACTAGTATTCATCAAGGTAACATCCGAATGAAAGTGCTAGCATATACAATATACACAACAGTAACATGTAACTCTATCAAAATAATTGATAAAATTATATCAAAAACGGACTTTAATAAGCGCATCAACTGAATTTATTGATACTTACTCTGGTGATTCAGCATACGACCCTTACGATGCCAGTACGAAAATGTATAGATAATGTGAATTTAATAATTTATAATTAATTCGCTAACCGTACTTAAATGTAGCTCGAGGGACGCACCTTAATATCTACATTTCAAGGGTAAACCGAATTGCGTCACTTGAACTATTAGCTGTTAGTGTTATGCTTTTAGCAACCACTTTACTGTCTACTTAAGAACATAATGTAATTTGTCTGATCTCTGAAAGGACCAGGAGTATTAAGTAACGTATTAAACATCCATTTAATTCATGATGCGTCTTTCTAACTGCCTAATTGCCTCCGCATTATTTAATCTGTTACTGGCATAGTTAATGCCACATTGTACTTAAAATGGCGACATCGTCTTGAACAACGGCTGGTACAAATGTACAACATGTAGCCAAAAATGTCCGTGTGAAAATGGTAAAGTAGGACGTAATACACTTGGTCGAGGACTTATGTAGACTATCTTCACCAGTCTCACAATAATAAGCAAACTAACTGATTGTAAATATTCATGATATTGTGTTGTCTAGGACAAATGACTACAATATAAAATAGTGTAGGACAAGTTGTTCACTGGCATTATGTCGGAAGTGTGAGTGCTTGTTAAGGCGTCATTCCGCACTGTTTTTATACATGCTCATTCGTGTATCTAGCAGGTATTCACAAAGGGTGGTTCGTTATGAATTTAGTCAAAGAAACTGCGAGTTGAAATCATAAATATTCCAATTCGAAGTCCCCCGGAAATATGTATAGTTATGATAATATATGTAAGAGTGTTGATGTATTCGGACTAAAGGCAATAGATACGCTTAGTGCCAAATGAACCAGAGATAGGAGGGATCAGAATATTTAAACAAATACTTATATGTAAATGATGCAGATACGTACATTTACTAGAGCATGCATGAATTCTATTTCAATATCAAATTTGAAGAATCAAACAGTATGTTATCTATCACATATACACATCGTTTGTTACAAATTATACAAAGGATTTTTGAAAACAGTTTAACAATGCTCTTACAAACAATTCTGCAGAAAGTGATGTATTGTATTGCTTCGAAATTAAGACTATTTGATGACTATTGACATTCGACTAGTGTTCATGTTTGTGCCTTGAATAATTTATACAGAAATAGATATAGATACATTGAACCACCACCAGACCGTAAGGAAACATCGTCACAACCAACATCTTCTGTAAAAAACGTAACGTCAACCGTTAAAACAAGAGTGTCTTCAAACACTGCAACGCCAACCGGAAAAATAACAACAACTACAGCAACAAAGTCTGCAGTTGCGAAAAAAGTGAAAACGGAGAAGATAAGCATACTAGCCAACGATATGTAGTACAGCGGCGTCTGCAACTCATTGTGGAACAGTTTAAAACAGAGAGTGAATACATGCTACTTAACGACACATCGGCATCACCAATAAATGCAACATCATCCCAGACGAAAGCATCGGCGACAGACCATTTAAACATGATAACGAACAACATCACATCTGCAAAACTTATCCCTGGTGGAAGTATCGACAGTGGGTAGTCTGAACCTGATTGCAAACGATACAAAATCACCGACGACAGAACAAACCTCAACATCAACCCCGGATTGAAACGAAGGAATCACAAACGTTGACCGGCGTGACTTAATAAGCTTCAACACCAATGGAAAAAACGACAACAACAAATGCAACTTCATTTAAGACCAATGCAACAATAACAACGTCAGAATATCATAATACTAACTTCACTACTGACAACGCGACTGCATCTGTATCACCACGGAAACTGACATTCATTGCATCAAACAAGCAACTAAGTCCTACATGTTATGAAGGAGTAGAGATTTTAGCCGGAGTATTTCTGGTACTTGTTTGTTTAGGAATCAGCGGTGTCATAACTTGTACAGCAAAATACGAGCGACCTGTAGAGAAACTGTCAGACAACGAAGCACAACATCCTAGAACTAAACGGTGTTCAAACACGAAACTTGTTGACTCGACGATATTCTTAGATACGTTAGGAATCACATTCGCAGGATTGTCTTAGAAAAAATACTCAATCACTTTGTATGTAATATAATATTATAAATGCACCGCATGCTTCAGACGACAGTAGTTAAGCAATAACATGAATTTTAATGAAAGCATTTGAATATCTCTATTGTGATTGTTTATACATATGAATTGAGTTTCCCTAAAGTAAATGTAAATTCTTACATATCACAAACATTCAGTCGAAGTATATAGTTTATGTATCAGCTAGCATGTAGCAAATATTGGTTTCTGATAGCGCATCGGTTAATGATGGGTTGATAAAATTGCAGTGGCTTTAAATGTATCTCTTTTTATTGGTGTTTAATATTTATTTCCATTAAAACGTATATTGGGTAAGGTTAATTGCCATTTGTATGGTTTTAATGTCGTTTTAGATGATTTTTCGTCATTTAAAGATGTTTGAAAGACCATTCGATAAAAGTCTTGTGTGCGTGCATGTAACTCCTTATGTCTTGTAAATATTATATTAAGCTATTTACATTACTCTACGCCCAATCTGTAAAATGCATTATCTATGTGCACAAGAATGAAAGTGTGTATTGCATATATGTTTTACTATGCACAGTGTCTGTTTTGATTACTTTCTCTTCAGGGTCGATTGTAAGTTTTCAGATGATTGTGTGTCTCTACCTGTCGTGTACCGTATGGCAACAGTGTATTTGTATGGAACTACTTAGTTAACCAATAAATGGACATTTACAAAATGTACAAGAATGATTCAGAGGTTGATAACTTCAAACGATTATTAATATATAACCATTTCCGGTCCATTGGTGTATATGTAGTTCATCATGAATTAAATCTGATCGCTTGAGAGTAAAATAATTATGATCTTGAGAGAGTTATCAGGAATAATTGGGCAGGGGGCTAATAACAGGACCAATCACCCAAAGTTGAATCAGTCATTATAGTAAAGTAGATAGAGTACTACAATTATTATTCTCTATCGTCGAGGTCATTTCCCGAGATTGAACGAGTGTCTGTTTCTACATATGGTGTACAATGAGTGGCGTACAAGGTATAAATTCCATACAGTTTTCGCCCGTTCAGTTTGAACTTGTATTTACTTACCGTTCAAGCCAACGGGTTTATCATGATTTCTTCGGGTAACATAACCGTTTTGTAATAGTCATCGACCATTCATGGTTTATAGTTGTTGTATTACAAAAGCAGATATACTTGATGTCAATCTTCCATTTGTAGGACACTTAATGTTTTCTAGATAATACCAAAACACATTTGCACACAACAGGAATTGTCAGTAAACCAACACAAAGGGACAGACAACAGAATGATCGCCCGCATAACTGTGCAAAAGTTTAGTGAGAAATTCTCACACACATTGATACTGCATTACAAATGACTGCAGCAATATTGCAAGACGTATTCTACCGGTCACATGACATTATACATGCATTAATCATGTCCTCTACTGTGTGTTACAGACGCAATTAACGTTAGACGAATTGACGCAGTGACACATTGTATTTCACAATACATTTTTAATGAAATACAATAGATTTAATCAAGTACTTAGTATTTCAAATGATGCATAAAACACCTATAATCATTATCTTATTCGTAGATATATATCGTTACTTTTTACATTGCCTGTTGATTACTTTTCATCAGCTGTGGATGTGACGAATGTGTCGTTGTTTTTATATGAATAAACATAAATGGCTCCCGGCATTGTCTCATCAAACATATTGTTTATAAAGTTTGAGTTAGAATTTATATGTTTGATGCACATTGATAAAGAAGATATTTGCAAAACTCTCTTATTTCGTGTCATCAGATGGAGTCGTATGTAGTGAATGCAGTATGAAATTAGTAAGAACAGCACAAGGGAAATATAGAAATTTGTTTCATCTCTATTTATGTGAGAAATATTTTGAAGAACCTTAGTGCATACAAGTGCTGTTGATACACTTCTGACGGCATATAACATAAATTATGTATAAATGTCCTATATTTCTGATTATTTATAAGATCGCTACTCCACCACAAATATGGTACTACTATCTTCAAATGTTGGTTCGTGATTTCCGTTTATAATATTGAAGCACCGTGCGTGTTACAGTTCAACGGACATTGAGACATTGAATAAAGCTGGTGGTGTTATCCAAAAAACATAGTCAAATAGTGTATGACTTGGTGATTTAGTTTAGTTAATACTTTATGTCTTCTATGTCATCTCCAAGTTTGTACAGCGTATGTAAATTACTATCGAAAAGTTCATTCCTAGTGGACACCACCGTCGCCAGGAGGCTATGAGAGAAGAAACGCTTGATTTTTAGTTATTATGCCAATTTCCTGTATTAAATCTACACTTCACTTCACAAATCATACATGTTTCCAATAAATTTTCGACGATGGCTAAGGGCGGACAAAATCTACGCGGTATTGAGCATCAAGAAACAACATACGTATGACACTAAAATACGATTCAAAAACAATACTTCAAGGTTTCGTTCAATAGATATAGAACGACACAAATATGCTTTATTCAGACAGAAAAAAATCATGGATTTGCGTCATTGGTAATTAAATAATATTCTTTCTCATATACCCAAGGGGTATAACCTAAAGCATGGAAAATGGTGGTTTAAGTAATACTTTCCATGGAGATTGGTGCCAATGGCTGATATTTTGATGTTTTTAGTCACTTGACGGACACATTTTCAGCAAAGAAAGATCATTTTCTTGTTTTATATGTGGTGTGTATGCGATAACCACCTAGCCAAAAGTTTAAGCCACCTGTCGACGGTCTGTTTTAGTCCGTCAGTGCAGCGATAAAAGCCTTAGACCGTCAGTGCAGTGATAAAAGCCTGAAAGAAGGGAAGGTGACATCGGGTGCCCGTAGTCCGCATTGATTTGTATTAATTCTGAGGTATCCGGGGCATTATGGATGGTTTTATTGTGTTTGCTAGGTACTTCATGCATGATTTTATGGTTAAAATACTGTTTCTGCTTATTTAGGAGGCTCCATGTGCATATTTTTAACGTTTAAGACGATTTCATGGAGAATCGTCGACTTTTAGACCCTCTCCATGGAGACTTGTTATTATTTTGTAAACCATATGTACTGGTATTATAAACATGGAAGTAATCTCTATTTTGTACCAATTGCAGGGCTACCCTCTTACAGAGGGTCTTGGCTTGGCGAGTAATATATTATTGGAACCAATACAGTGACAACACCACCTGGCTGCAACAATTGTTGTAATTTTCTTATTTGTACTCCAAAGATATGCATATAATAATAAAGGATGATTTTTATACTAGTAATTGTGTGCTCTGTTTGTTATGCACCAGGCAAATCCAACCATGGCTCCCCAACCCCGGGGTATTATCACTAGTTTTTAACTTTTGATGTCCCCGCACTGGCGAATGAGAGCTGGACTTTTGCTCCGCACCTTAATACGTAGATGGGAAATAAAGTCGGGAATATGTTTCACTGGGAAGGGCGGATATGTTACCTTTTGTAAGGCTCTCGGTCAGGGATTTTACCATGGTTTAAAATGTCAACCCTCCCTTCCCCGTGCTAAGGGTTTCAATTGACTGGTGCATTGTGTATCTGTAATGATATTCAGTTGAACTGACAAAAGGCCTAGTAGTAGCAGTCTACTCTACTAGATGGATATTATCTGTTTTCGGAAATGTGTGCTACAGGCCACATCAATTTGGTAGATTGAGTTTCAAATATATTTGAAACACCCACCATTTTCTTCATCGCCTTCATGATATAGAGGATTTGGAATCAGTATTCTTTCAAGCACTTAGTACTTACAATCCACAATGAACGAACAACTTCTCAACATGTAGAGTAAAACCAGAATTGACGAAATTGAAACAACTGGGAATCAAACCAAGATTGCTTGTTACAAAAACTGCGCGTCAACCATTGCAGCAGTTTATAAGTGGCAGTATATTGTACGTCAATGTACAAAACATTCAAATGAAGCCTCACTTATCCGACCACCCTTATTCATTTTAAAACATACCTATCATAGTTGTTTATATATTAATAAAGGCTTATCATACTTGAAAACTAAGAGTACATCATGTAATCATGGGAATTCACTTCGGACTGGAGGTTTTAATTTTGAGGTAGGCTTAAATGCAGTTTTACATTAGAGCGAAATTCAATATTCGCTCTCTTCAAATGGGTCCTGTGATTATCCTAAAGAGGCAGCAAGTAGAGAATACAATATGGTGTTACCATGTATATGGGCGCACTGCCCTACATACATTGGTTCTTTAACGTACCTGGTGTACAGCACTGATACATGCGAGACTACCCCTGGGTTACCTACCAGCTCGATCATCTCTAGTTGGGTGGGAAACACGGAAAAGCGTTCCAGGAATAACCAAGTGCATCGGCCGAGGTTCGAGCCAGGGACCTATTGATCAGCAGTCAAGCGGGCTATCCTCTCGACCAAAGTGTCACCCTAGTAAATACTTTGTAAGTTTGTATACTATTTATAAAGAGGTCATTGCCGAGAGGTCATGGTACACCGATGGTCACTATATAGTAATAATTACGTCAATTTGTTTGATGTTTTTATTTACAAACTGTAGTTTTAAAGGTTCATTAGCGCAGATGATCAATGTTATAAAGGTAGTGTGATCTGAAGCTTTGTGAACCAAAATGTTCCAGGCAGTATCTTAACATATTCAGCAACAGATGTTGAACAATAACATTATTTTAAAAGTAAATAAAAATAAAGGATGCAACCAAAATCTGTGCTATTGGACCTTTCAAACAAAACAAAATAGACACATTATTTCATGTTCTTTTATTATTTTATAAAATCATAACCTTAAACATGTAATAAAATACGTGAATAAAGTGTTATCATGAGACTTTACTCTATATTTATTTTCTTTTATTTCTGGCTTTTCACTTGGGTCCTTCGGGTCGATACAAATGACAAGGTGATGCTGAAGTTAATCGTTTTCTTCTTAATGACGAAAATCTAAATGGTGACGGCGTATTTAGTGTTTAATTTGCGACACAAAGCTTCTTAGTTGCACTTTTATTAGGCAACGAGATTTCATTAAAATTTCTCTTTCGTTTTCTTTTATACCACTTGAATGAAGTAACGTCTTTTTGGTGCGTATTCTTCAAACCAGGAGTCTGAAAAATAAATAGAAACTGTATTTTTAATCAATGAAGGTCACACGCTATGTTGCAAAACATTTTAGAACAGAATACTTGCATTGATTTAATTCTCCACCGTTCGGGTCTTAAAGTTGACGATTCTCCATGCAATCGTCTTAAACGTTAAAAATATGCACAAGGAGCCTCCTAAATAAGCAGAAACAGTATTTCAACCATACAATCATGCATGAAGTACCTAGCAAACACAGTAAAACCATCCATAATGCCCCGGATACCTCAGAATTAATAAAAATCAATGCGGACTACGGACACCCGATGTCACCATCCCTTCTTACAGGCTTTTATCGCTGCACTGACGGACTAAAACAGACCGCCGATAGGTGGCTTAAACTTATGGCTAGGTGGTTATCGCATACACACCACATATAAAACAAGAAAATGAACTTACTTTGGTGGAATTGTGTCCGTCAAGTGACAAAAAACATCAAAATATCGGCCATTGGCACCAATCTCCATGGAAAGTCTTACTTAAACCACCATTCTCCATGCTTTAGGTTATACCCCTTGATACCATGAGTAGTTTTGTAGACTATACGTCATTCTAGTTTTTATTTCATTTTTATGACAATCAACCGAAAATATATTTGTGTATAGCGAATTATCTGACACTAACAAAATAACCAAACGAGTATCGGTATTTATTTCTATAGGCATACGAGAATAATATCGATTGTCATTGCAAGATGTCACTACTGCGAGTGTGTTTCCGTTAAAATTTGACACAAATATAAGACAGATAAAGATAGTGTACTTGTATTGCTTTTTAAGTGAAGAAGATATAACGAAGCAGAATGTACAATCCAAGATCGTCCTTACAAATGCCAACATCGATCAGCGGCGTCGAGAAATAGACACTGTCCTCAATGGTTCCAATTTATACATTGCTGGACTTGAGCATGTGGATTATTCTTGCTCAAAGAAAGTAACCAGTGACCCCGACGATGGTTAAGCTCGAAATTTCCCTATACCCCGTGCACCCAACCTTTAGGACACCGCTCCGTGGGATTGTAGTATGCTGCAGTCTACTGATTGAAATCATGAAACAAAGCCATCGCATACATACATGTTCATCGATTTACTAGAGAAGGTAGAAATTAAATGAAACCGGCAGAATATCGTTTGAAAACAATATCCCGTGATTGGTTCTCACTTGGAAGATCACGAAATGTTCGAATATTTGAAATAATTATTTCACAATCGTGTAATTTATCAGACGTACACGTATGACTTATGTAAATAGTCATCCGTATGATTAGCCATCGACATTAGATAGAATGTTAATTCTTTTGAAGATTATAACAGACGCGTTCATCATGCTACTAATAAGTGTACGTCTCGAATGAACGCGTAACTTAAGTTCATGTGAACCAATTTTAAATGGGTATTGTGGTTTCCGTCGCAAAATTTAACGGTGTGTCTGACATTTGAAAACACTAAAGCGCCGTAATTCAGTGACATTAACAGATCATTTTTTCGATCCTTAATTCCCACTAATGAGATAACTGTATAAAGGCAATTAACTATGTGTGGCTACCCATTACTACCGGAAAAAACTACATTCCAAGATTCACAGAAGGATATCAATCGCGGTCACAAAGTTACTCAACGCATTTATATGTTTTAAGATGAGTGTTCAAATTAAATATGTTACGTACCTCTCATTGGGATAGTCTTTACAAAACATATATTAACTAAAAGAAGAAATCATTACAAAGGATTCCACAAAAGATGTAGTGTTTAATGCAATGGGAAGAAATAGCGTATTGTAAATACACGAATGACTTGATCATTTGAAATATGTGTGTAACTAATCAATGTACTAACACATGAGGTATGGCAATATACTTTGGCTGCGATTGATCTTTATTCTATTTTCAGCTTGACACGCACGGGTATTTTCCAGACAATGTGAGGTAAGCAACCACCAAATACACTTATACGCGGCCCAAATGGTGATGCAATCAAATCGTCCTGACAGAAACATTGGATTGGTTGGAAATGGCGGAATACATTGACATGTGCTCTTTGAAGTCATGAAGTTGGTAGTAAAGGCATTGTGTACATTTTGACCTGAAAATGAAAGTAAAAGTAGAGTGGAGGTTGACCGGTATGTGACCAATCCGCGCTATAGCAAACATTCGTTGTCCATCTTTGATGAGTAAAATGTTTCTTTGAAGATACATGGCCATCCCCTTGTTAGTGTATTATTGTAAAGCTAAAATATCCTTCTTTAAGATGATATGTGTTTGTCAGCTGACCATAGATTAAAACTTGTTGAAATTTGGGGTTGACCATCGTCATTTTACATTGAACTAAAAAACAAATATATTTGGTGATTTCTAACATAGGGTTTACGTCCTGTTTAAAGGTTACCTTATCCTGTTTTTTCCGACATTTGCCTAGACAAAGTACGTTTTGTTACGTAAGTGTGTCATTATGCAATATTATACATGTATAGTTAGATACACAATCTTTATTTCAGATCATTGCCATTAACTTCAAAGAGACTTATGTACCATGATTTGAATCGATTTCCAGATTTTTAACCGTGCTTATGTCATTCAAACGTTTTAAAGTGACTTGATTTGGTGTCATCAACCTGAAATAATACCACTTGTTACGTTTGTCTTAAGATTCTTCTGAATTGTTTTTCATTACCAGAGGGTCTGACTGACGTTTATCAATCTTAATTACAAAGTCAAACGTATAATGATAAACTCAAGGTGGTAAATTCACACAGTGTTCCGATATTTCCGCTTGATACGTCGAAAACATATTTCTTTATAAAATTGGTTTTGCTCTATACACTAAAAAAATTAAGTAACGAGTTCTGAAGTTTCAAGGACGCTGACAAAGGGGACAATGACGTAATAAGACCTAACGTTCTCTTTTGTTACATTGTATCATCAACTTTCACAAATACCTCTTGGGACAGTGTACAGACAGTAATTGAATATACTAGAAATCGTTTTCAACCAACTATGACTTGACAACGTTAGTGACGTCAATAAAATAATATCGAATGGAACGCTTTTAGATAAAGCAAACCTACAAATCTCTAATCAATGCTATGTAGCATTGGTATTTGCCTCATTTGTATTTGTCTGTATTGGGTCCTTTACGTGATCCAAATGGGAATAAACATGCTCCCTCGTATACATGCCTTACAATTACATAATCATCTATCATCACATTACCACATTCAGAAGTGATTTTATTCCATTCATGGTAAGGTGGGGACAAACTGCTGTTCGATTGCCAAATTCCAGATTTATGTAAAACATGATACCATGGATGTCTCGGTCGACAATTAAATACTTGACGGTAGATATACATCTTATATGTATAACATGAATATATTAATTACAACGAGACACATCAATCAAGTCTCTATTCCCTCCTGACATAATGAAATGATAGCAATAACTATGGTCTATGACTGTTCAGTTACCGATGCAATTGATTCATATACTGTTGATTGCAACATGTAGAGGTAACCATTTGTTGGCTAACCATTATGGTAATATTATAGATTAATATGTTTAGTCACAATAAGTTACCGTTTCACGAGCATTGTATGGTCTTCCAATGTCTATAATTTGATCACTAGATTAACTTTTGTAAGGTCACTGGTATGCCACGTTTATGTGATCTGGTTGATGGCGGCTTTGCGTTATGGCATGATTTAGCGGTTCTGGACATGGTGTTTGGTAACTAGGTTAAGTCGCAGTAACTGTCACTTGTGGTCATCTTTTCATACATATTTGTGAAACTAGGTCATCAAGCTCTTTTGCCAGCTATGTCGGATCTTAGCTTCGCTTAAAGGGCCTGTCTCACAGATGGAGCCATTTTGTTTTAAAAAATGTGTAATTTTCTTACAAATTAAGTATTTATATAATAGAACATTGTTGACTGTTGCTTTAAGACATATTAATGCAAATAACCGATTTTAACCACTTTCACCATCGCGCACATCAGTGTGTTTTTCCTTTTATACACAGCGTCATTTTTCCTTGCAGCATGATTTGGGAGTAATATTATTCACAAGATCGGTCTGTAACATTAAAAACTTCAGTCTAAACATCTATGAAGTATTTAGTTTGTTTTTAAATTCGTTTTTATCACGCGCGAGTACATTTCAGGCAATTTAAATGAGAGCAGTTTAAAATTCTATACCGTATTAATACTGATGTATACAGTTTTTAATACATCATTGACCGCATCGTCGGATACCCACGTTCGATTGCATTACGTTATACTCATACATTAATACCAAATGAAGTTGTACGTAATGTGTACCGTGGGTATTCGACGATGCATTGACCAATACTTTTTGAACATAGTACCACAGGGACAGTCTTGCTTAATCGAATTTAACTATCAAATGGAAGAAGACAAATTCTTCATTATTTAGATGGTCTACTAAATAGAAAATATAGAATCACAAAGACGCTGTCCATGCAACTACTTTTGTTGGAGTAACTACATGTATAAGCATTTACCCCGTCTAAAGTCGCATTTATTTATCTCGACGAGGATGTTCCGTAGTGTCATGCCTTATATGATAATATATTACATCATTCTGGACCTCTTGTGTAGGAATCTGGAATCTCCTGACAGATTCAGTTTGGTCTCAAATGACGCGTCTGTGTACATGTATCACACCTTCTGTCGTCCTTCCCCTGGATCAGGACATATTTGTAGTACCAGTAAAATGTCTGTTCATCCGTCTAGCACTGACATTTAGATTAACTGATATAGCCACTGCTTATGATCTTTGATTCTGACCAGAAACAATAGAGTCATTATATATACGTATGAGATGGAGGTTTTGTTTCATTTGTTGTTTCGCAAATGTACCAGCTACTTCATTTTGGAGTGTCCAATCATTTACATCTGTGAAATTTGACTATTCATTTATCAACCCATGGTTATTCAATTCACCTAAATCACTTTCTATATAGTTTCTTGGAAACCCAAACAATTATGTATTTTATTTAGTCCTAGTTTATTCTACCGATTATTGAAGTCAATAAGAGACAACCAACTCACATTATTATAACACGTGACTAACATTTTAATCAGTTTAGAAGAGAACATTTGATTAAATGTACTGCTCGTAATGCGGCTAAATGTGTTTTTCTTTAGCCAATGATATAAATGAGTGACACTCAATTTGACATTCTCCTTTGTCAATGACATTTCAATTTATTTACTAGCAGCTAATCGTTCAATTTGTCAGTGACACGATTGTTCAGACTTTCTCATGAAAAAGAACGTCTGAAATATATCCGCGGTGCTCGTTACTTACCGAACACTTATGACACTACAAGACAACCTCTATAAAACAACATCCTTTTTCATCACGTTGTTACTTACGCTTTTGAATATCATCACGCTATATTTGTAATAACTTTTGTCTTATTTTCATTGAGACCAAGGACGCGTCAAGTGGCATTATTTAGATGTGATTGTCATGCTGTGATTTAAATGTTGCAGACGGTAAGGGAGTGCAGCGTTTCCGTTACTCGTTTATATTATTTGATAAACTGTAATTACGTAACCTAAGTATATGACAGAAATATTAAATCTATTCAAGCAGGAAAATTTGCGTTAAAGCAAAAACGTTTAATGCTGAGCATGCGGGTACAATTCGACGTCATACAATAACCGTGGCATCGTCTAACACCACCATAAGATATGCACAAAACGAAAAAGATAAAACATGATGCTTTAAATTATCCGATAATTATAGTGCCCTTCAGAATGAAGTATGTTTTCTTGAATTATAATTATTAAAATTAATTATGATGAATGAACTGATTATTTCAGGAATTATACCATGTGTAGTCGTTAGTGTGTAGTGTGAAATAGACGTACCTAGACCTTTGCCATCGGACATTTTCTGAAAGAGTACAATCAACGATCTAACGTTGTCAGCAATACAATCAATCAAATGATTTGACTAGGTTATTAGTTACTAACAGTCTAGTATTGTAGATAATGGAAACGTATGTGTGATACAATATTACGTGTCACTGTCGTATCACTCGCTTACATAGATAATTACAAACCTTACCAGGTATAATTTTTCCACCTAGTATTTTGGTGGATGACATAACTTTTATCTCATTGACCAACAACTACAACCATAGCAAAGAAACATTCACTTGTGTTTGACTTTGATAGTATCGTACAATGTGTGGTGTTTGCAAATTGTCTTTGTAACTAAGACGGTTAAATACAGCATGAATCACCGATACAACACAGCTACGACAAATAACCAATTATACCGCAAAATACATGTAGCTATGATACAAAAAAAGAACAGCGGTCACTACACTTACGCACACTGCTAACGCAACAACTACATTTTTCAAAATTGCTCAGTTGTTTATGACTGGATTTGATTCAAATTTGGCATTTGCGTACATACATATCTTACATATGTAACTGTGATTTTGTATTAAAATCAAACCATAGCATGTTAAGAAGAATTTTCAACAATCAACATCACTGTAAATTGAAAGTCACAGAAATTAGACATGAAAAGTGTCGAAAAACTGAGTGAAAATTTAACTAAAAGGTTAATCACAGTAAAATGATCGAATTATGATATTACCGTTAATGTTTCTTAGCATCTTGCATGTCTATCCATGTCGTTTGTGATTATTTATACATCTGCAATATCGATAAATCATATTTCCTGATTAATATTTGGGTTGCGTTCAAAAAATCCTAAATGAATACCTGTTTTTGCAAATTTGTAGGGTTGGTTGTCGTCTCATCGGTAGCATACACATCTCATTCCAACTAATTAAAAATAATTTTGAAATTCGCAAACTTTGATGATAGTGGCATCTTTTGTATGTCGTTATTCTGCAGTATTTCTTGTGATTAACTCGCAATGGGAGCCAGAGCTCCGCCATGCAGTATTTTCACATGTCGCCATTTTTGTGACTTTTCATTTTACATTGACGCTCATTATTTCGTTTTATTTTTATTTTTCAATGAACTTATTGACTAAAAAATTCTGGAAAACATTCAACGAGTATTAGTTTATTCACAGTCGAATTTTTAACCAGATACGTTTACTAATAGGCGAGAAATCATGAAAAATACAGGCGTTGCGTTGGGAGTGGGCGTAAGTATTGATACGTTGTTACATTCGACATATTGACTACGCAAAAATCGAAATGCACATGTGTTTTATCAACAATAAAACATTATCACATGTTCAGATGAGCTCTGGTGCTTTCATTATTATGCATCAGTAGTTGCGACCATCTTTTATCCATCGATAAAACACATGTGCATAAATCATGAATTGTTTTGTCAGCAAAAAGCTTCACAATATCAGGTAGAAAAATAAATTAAGGCTATTATATATATAGTGAAATGAATTAAAATGAAATACACTAACAAACAATTCGATTACACATTCCATGCAGCTTTTCAGTACAATCAGTACTTTGGGATTTTAGTGTTACCACCAATCTGGAATTTTAATAACAATCGTAAACACCTTCATCATTTATATTGACAATGTCTGTGTCGAGACAACGTATCAAGCAAGTACTGTTTGTATTCATCGCTGCAATAAACGTATATTATCAGGACTTATTGCCTAAAAGAGAATAAACTGGAGAAAATGTACAAGAGTATTTGTTAATATACGACATGAACGCTTTTATGTAATTGTCTGCATATGCTTAAAGTAAAATGTTTTGTTTGTACATTGTTTAATGACTATGCACAATATATTACTCATGATTTTGTTGCAAAAAATTCGTTTAGTTGTTTTGTGTATTGCGTTTGCCGTTTTGTGTATTGCGTTTGCCGTTCCCAAAGGTAACATAGATAAAGCAAAAATAAATGTATCAAAACAATTGATACATTTGTTAACAAACTTTCTTTAATTAGCGGAATAACTTTTTAATTTATTTGATTGCGTTACATAGCATTTCGCACAGGGCGGGTGCCCGATACGCATATACACCGTGATGAATGTGCATGTGTACCGCATGGGCAAACATGTTTTTTTCATTACGCTATACACTGAAGAATGCACTCAGGTTAGCTACAAATAAAACTAAACCATTTTTGACACAACAGGACTGAAATATAAAGTGGCGGATTAACACTTTTGCGAAGTGTATAGATAATGTGATTTCAGTAATCGTACTATGACACCTACTTATATACAAGTACAACTAAACCTATCTCGATGGAACGCGCCTTAATCTACACTTCAAGGGCAGTCCGTATTGCGTCGTATGAATCAAGACGGTAGTGTGATTCTTTTAGCATCCACTTTAATGTCTACTTGAGTAAATAAGGCAATTTGTCTGATCTCTGACAGGATAAAGGGTATTAAGTAAACGTGTTAAACATCCATTTGATTCATGATGAATAAGTGCCTTATTGTCAGTGCCATTAACTGGTGATTTAATCTCTTACAGGCAAAGTTAATGCGACGTTGTATTTAAATGGCCAACATTATCGTGAGCAACGGTTGATGAAATTACACATAAAGTATCCGTCAACAGCACTCTTTGTAGTTGCTTTTAATATAAAACAAGTATCAATTGTTAAGAAAGAGTAAATATGGATATCAAACATAGTGTGTTTAAATTAAAAAAATACCTACCACCAAAAATAAATATTGATGACAAAGTTTGATTAGGAAAAATGACTCCTAAGGATTTGACATTTAATTTAGTAAAATGTATATTGTAGGACAAAAGTTGCTCACTGGCGATATGTCAATACTTGTAAGACGTTATTTTATTACGTTTGCCTTTAAATCTCGGGTGCATGAGCGTTATATACGGATTAATTACGCATTGCTTTTATACATGCCCAATGTGTGTGTCTTGCAGGTTTGAACACAAAACGGTTTCTTACGAAAACTATGCGTCATAGCACAACAAGTTCATATAATATAATTCCAATCAAACTCCCCCGGATCTATGTATAAACATGTACTCAACTGGAAAGTTATGATAATATGTGTTAGTGTTGATATATTCGGACTAAAGGCAATATGTACGCTTAGTGTTAAATGAAGCAGAGACAGGCGGGGTCTGAATAATAAAACAACTACTAATATGTAGATGCTCTACATACGTACACTACTGTAGTAAACGCGAATACTATTTCAATATCAAATTTGTACAGTCAAACAGTATGTTCTCATATTGTTTGTTAACAATTACACAAATGTTTATGAAAACAGTTAAACAATGTTCTTACACAAAAGTGTGTAAAAGGTGATATATTTTATTGCTTGAAATTAAGACTATTTCATGATAATTGACATTCATCAAGTGTACGTGTTTGTGCCTGGAATAATTTATATAATTAACAAAGGAGGCGTTCACTGCTGTAGTTAAAATGAGATACGTGCATGTGTCCATTTGTGTTATCATTGTTATACTGGGTGTAAAGGCTAACCATAGACGAAATCGAAACCGACAAAGATATGATGAACCACCTCCAGACCGAAAGGAAACGTCTTCATCATCTACTTCTGATGGGACAAATGTAATGTCAACTCTTAGAACAACAGTGTCTACAAAAACGTCAGGGTCAAACGGAATAATTGCAATAACAACTGCTGCAAAGCATTTACTTGTGGAACAATTGACAACAGAGAATGTCAACAAGATGACCACCGACACAACGGCGTCTGCAATTAATACAACAGCATTCCAGACGAAATCATCGGTGACAGACAGTATAAACATAGTAGCGAACAGCATCACATCTGCTACACCATCCCTGGTGGAAACATCGGCTATAAAGAGTATGAACGTAATTGAAAAAGCCACCACATTACCGCCAACAAAAGAAATCTCAACATCAGCCCCGATTGAAACGAAGGAAACACAAAGTATGACCAGCGTGCATAAAACAGATTCGACGGAAACAACGGTAACGCATAATGCAACAAATAATGCAATTGCAATGGATTCCAATGCAACAATAGCAAATGAAGAATATCCCGAAAGTAACATCTCTACTGACAACACGACTGAACCTCTACCGCCACAGTCCCTGAAAAATATCGCGTCTAGTCTGCTTAGTCCTAAATGCTATGAAGGAGTGGAGATTGTAGCCGGTGTATTTCTGGTACTGGTCTGTTTAGGAATCATAGGCGTCGTAGCTTGTACAGCAAAATACGAGCGACCCGTGGAGAAACTGTCAGACAACGAAGCACAATTTCTTGGATCTAAACGGGGCTCAAAAACGAAACTTGTTGGTTCGTCGATATTCTGAGCTACGTTATGAATCAAATTCTCAGATAATGTCTTTGAAAAGTATTTAGTCACTTGTTTTACATAAATGAACCACGTGTTTCAGACAGCGGTTACACAATAACATTGAATTTAATGAAAACATTGGTTGCATGTCTCCAAGGAAACGTTATAGTGATTGTTTCATATTTAGGAACTGATATTAAACTAAATTATAATTTATATAGAATCGCACATACTGTAAACAGCCAGTAGAAGTAAACATCACAGTTTATTATTGAGGAATTTCCTATAACTACACGTAGCATATTTTTCTTTACTATCACATTAAATAAGCTAAATGTACAAAACACTATCAATGTGTGTACAAATATGTCTCTATAATGTCAAAAATATATTCAAATCATCAGTAATAATTTATCGCTTCCAACGATTCAATATCATGTAGTCAAAGGGAAACAACTCGTGACTATTTGGGCTCGTTACGGAAATATATTTTCATATTTTTCTTGGTAGTTGATGGGAGCTTTTTGTTGAAGATTTGAGGGGTTTAAGCAATAATGATTCTCATATGATGTATAATATTCCCGACTCGATCTAAGTGATCGACGTTATAGGGAACGCCTCTTTAATCAGCTATCATGTTGCGATGATTGTTTGTATGTGAGAGTTTTGGTTAATGATGAACCGATTATATCTGAAGGAACTCGAATATATCGCTTTTTATTTGTAGTTGTCTTCTGTTTGCTTCGATGAACTTGTATTTGGTTAATGTGCAGTATCATTGTTCATAATTTTTATGAGCATATTATGCTAATGCTTATGTTAACTTCTGTATAATATTATATCGAACTATCTACATGACTGTACGCCCAATCTGTATAATACATTATCTATGTACATTTTGCTTAAAGTGCGTATGCATACGTTTTACAGTGACACGTGTCTGTTTTTGTTCAGCCCTGAGCGTGAACTTTTCGACGGTTGTATTTCACATACCGGGCGTGCATCGTTTTGAAACATTGCATTGGTATTGGCTGACGAAGTTGCTTAGTAAACCACCGAATGTTTTTAAACAGATGAACGAGCCTGATTCACCGGTTGATAACTTCAAACGATTATATAAACATCCCCGGTCCACTGATACATGTATGTACAGTCCAGTCAGGATAACAGTACATCGACGCAGTGGAACAATCCACAAGTACGGTATAAAAACAGGTATCAAAGTTCAATATCAAACTAAAGTCTATCTGTTACATTAACAATGACGTCAATGCCAGAATACCCTAACTGGACTGTATGTAGTACATTTTGATTTTAACCTGATCACTTGAGAGGAGCATAATTATGATCTTGCAGCATAATGGGGGAGAGTTATTAGGATAATTGGGCGGGGCCAATAACAGGACCAATTACTCAAAGCTGAATAAGTCATTATATTAAAGATTGATAGATAAGTTTATTTCAAATAGTACAGGCCACCGGCCCAAAATATAACAATACAAATAGTGATACATATATAAACAAAAGTTAGCCCAATTTTTACATGTAAAAAAACATAACATGAAGTAGACAAGTCAGTGGATACATTTTTTTTTAAACTGATATATTAAATTTCTTTTTAAATATCTTTTAAAGCATTAAAGCAGATAGAGGACTATAATTAGTACTCTGTTCCGTCGAGGTCGTTTCCCCGAGACTGAACGATTGCTGTTTCTATATATGGTGTACAATGAGTGGCATACAAGGTACACATTCCATAAGGTTTTCGTCCGTTTAGTTTGAACTTTAAATTTACATGGTGCGTGTCATGCACACACGTTTCGGGACATCGGGTTTATCAGGATTGTTTCTGGAAACATAACCGTTTTGTAATTGACAGCGGCCATGCGTTTTATATAGTTGGTGGTACAAAAATGTATCACATAAGCCGATATACTTTATGTCACTTTATATCACATTGGCAGATATACTTTATGTCACTTTATATCACATTCGCAGATATACTTTATGTTCATACTCTATTATCTCCTTTTTAAAGAACACTTAAAGTTTTCTTGGAAATTCCAAACATGTTGCCAAATAACATGAATTGTCAGTAAACCAACACACAGTCAAAGACAAAATTATCGCCTGCATAACTGAGCAGAAGTTTAGTGTGAACTTTTCACAAACAATGGTACTTAATTTATAAATGCAGTCGAGAGTATGATGACGAATGACTGCAATATGGTTGTAAAACGTTTTCCACCGGTCACATATGCTATTTATCCATTCCTCTCTTCTGCATGTTACACACAATTAACGCATAAAGAATAGTTAAAATGAAACATTTTATTTCACAATAAATTTCTAAATCAGATACAGCTTGTTTAATCAATTATCTCAAATTGATGCATCAAACATTGTGATTATTCTCTTATTCTTGGAAATATACTTTTTATGCTCCATGGTAATTCCTTTACATCACCTGTTGATGTTTCGTATTTGTTGTTGTTTTTATCTAAAGGAACATAAACGACTGCCTGCTGTGCCTCATCGACCATATGTTTTGAATCAATATATTTGATGTATCAATGTTTAAAACTTTGATATTTTTATTTCCATTCATTGAATCAGTTGACATTGCTACTATTAAACAATGCATGATGATATTTTGACGAACAGTTAAGCGTTAGCCTACATTATTAAGAAGACTTCTTGTAGGACCCATTTTCGCGAAAGAAATTTTAATGAAACTGTAAGAATAAAGTTGATCGCTGGAATAAAATTGAACAACTTTTTATAGACGATACTATGCCATTTAATCATACATGTAGTATAACTTAGTGTGGTGTTGTTACGTGTATTTTGCTCAGTTGTTTATGTTGGGTTCTGCCTTTCCTGTCATACTTTTAATTATCATTTGTATATGTGTATTTATCTTCCAAACCCTTACATATGTGTAGTTGTATTACAGAAAGTATTATACTCCTACCAGTGACTGATATCCGTTTCGTTTAATCTCATATACCGAATAATATAACTATTGCAATAAAAACACGATTTGACCAGCCAATGTTAATACGGGACTCTTGGTTAGACGATTATACAGATCGTTATAGAGCCCGTATTAACACACCTTCTAAGATTGTCATTGTTTTCTAGGAGAAAAACAAGTATCTCAATTGTTTAATAATCATCTAAGAAGATCATTACGATAATATCGTATTTTTGTCATAAGATGGAGTTGTGTCTTATGAGTGCAATATGAAATTAGTTAGAATAGCCTAAGGAAAAACTATAAGATACATATGTTCCACTTATTTATTTGAGAAATATATCGAAGAACCTTAGTGCATACAGGTATTGTTTATATACCTCTGAAGGCATAATGTCCTATATTTCTGATTATTTATAAAATCACTACTCCAACCACAAATATTGTACTATCGTCAAATGTTTAATCGTGATCTCCGTTAAAATATTGAAGCACTGTACATATACTTCTAATAGTTCCCGGACATTGAATAAAGCTGGCTTTGTAATTATAAATATACCATCAACCAATGTATGACTTGGTTATTTCGTTAAGTTTGAGCTATTTTATGTGTTGTGTGTCATTCTTTCAACGTATGTAAATCACTATCGACGTTTCATCTCTGGTGGATATCATCGTCTGTGGGAGGGTATACTTGAATAAATGTCTGATTCTAAGTTATTATTCCAACTTCCAGAATTCAAATTACACTTTAATTTAACAAATCATATATGTTTCCAATATATTTTCCACTGAAATGACGGTGGCTTATGGCGGACAAAATATACGGGGTATTGAGCTTTCAGCATACGTATGATACTAATATAATATAATTCTAAAACAATACTTCAAGGTTCTGATAAATTAAACAACATGGAAAATGCTATATTCAGACAACAAATCGTGGATCTGCGTCATTGGTAATTAAATCACATTCTTCCACCAATACGATGAGTTGACTCGTATATTGTACGTCATTCTTGTTTTAATTTATTTTTTATGATAATCAACCGAAAATAAGTTTGTGTGTAGCGAATTATCTGTTACACTAACAAAGTAAGCAAACAAATATCTGTCGTATATTGACTGTAGGCAAACTCGGCATTCCAGCGAGTCGGTACTTGCGTACGTGTTTCATTTTAAATTCGTAAAAGATATGGGACATATAAAGATAGAGTATTGTCCTTTAAATATACAAGATATAACGAAGCAGTAAACACTATTATTATATGATCATCTAAATACAAATATATCAGCACTATTCCATTGACTCAAGGTAACACAATGGGAAGACCAACATACATAGGAAGCGGTTTCTGTTTTGTGTGTCTACTTGTATTGGATAATTGGCCTCAGAAATTATATCCCAAACTACAGTTTAGATTTCAGCAACTGTTCACCCATTCATTACAGAAGACTACTGAACATATGAGGAAGCCAAAGCTTGTGATATAATTTCTTAGGCATGTGATATAGTATACGTTTATATTTAGATTTTGCTATTTATGTTCATCGCAGAATAGTTAGGTAAATTGATTGTACATATGTTATGCAAGTGTTCGCCATTTCAAAATTGAAAGTTATAGTTTTTTTAGCGAGTTTTAAAACATTATAATATCATAGTAAAAATTTGGCTCACGATTAAATATGATGTGGTATTCCAAAACCAGCGTAAGTTAAACGTTTACAATTATCTATGTATTTCCTTATCGAGATCGATAAATATTGTACAGACGTTAAAACGAAATGGAAAGAACGATCGGTCAGAGAATGCCTAAGTCAACAGAAACAGCACGTAATCTCAAAAAGAATACAAAAAGCAACATATGCACAACCACAAATTCACAATACCCATCGTATGTATGAACGAACAAAGAATAAAATCGACCGCAAAACTTATGTAATCAAGTCCGATAGGCCGCTGCTCAAGTCAGTTAAACTCAGCCGAAGAACGAGTCAGCGTATGATAATGAATCACATAGACGACCTCATATAAATATGATAAGAACAAAACAAAATCAGCATCGAAAACAGAGATTCGAGATTTATTTTACTAATAGAGTTACTTGCGGAAATATTTACCCATACATGTATGACCTAAAACTTACTTGTTAAAGTAGTTTGTCCACCATAACCTATAAAGACAACCCCTCAATCTACTCCTTTCTCGTGAAGTTATTTCCCTTTTTACCCTCAAACATAGGATAATCATAGATAATCAAGCCCAAAATAAAATCTAGCTAAAATTGAAAAACGTTGTGCAATTTGATTGATTAAATGTATTATCTAGTCGGGTAGCAAATTCTTTTACGAAAGGTCCGCGTATTTCTGGACTACCCCTCATACGAAGTATAAATCATTCTTACGTAATTTACCACCACCGACATTCACATTGAATGAATTGTGAGTAATATCACGTCAGTATGTTATCTTATCTCAATACTTAAATATGAAGAGGTATCGAACCTGACCAGTTTATGTTCCATTTATTCGTTATCTATAAAATGTTCAAGTTTTGCTGTCGTTCCGTGAATACAGTTCAACATTTTTTCTAACTCGGTGTTTAAAGGAAGTGATAAAAATCATTGCTCATTATTTACAGCTTGGACTAAACTTGGATTATATTCTTCAAGTCGGTATTGTGTGAACTACTGTGTTCCTCGTATAATGAATATCTGTACGCAATATTGAGTTTACTCGAACTACGATTCAATCTGCTGGATTACTCATACAGTTCATTAAATTAACAAAGGATTTCAGTTTTGTTAATCAATACTGGTAATATATTTCAAAATGACATACTTGTCTACTGGAGCGTTTGTTATCATTGTGATAATGTGTGTACACTCAGTCAATACACAGGACAATGGCTCGACATTATCACTAGCTGAAACGTCCACCATGGCACCTGAAACGCCCACTGTCCAATCAACAACAACAGCACCGACTTCACAAACACTATCACCACCTTCAAAAACACCAACAACAGTAGCGGAAAATACCAATGCAACAACAACGACCGAAGCACCATCACCAGATACGATACCACCGGTTGAATCCAGATCATCAACAACATCGGAAAATGACAACACAACATCGATTGAAACAAAAACCACTAAAACAAACAATACCAGTTCTTCTAGTACGACTCCTCCAGCGACAACTTCGGCACCTACCGCGGATCCTACTGCTGCCCCTCCACTGGCACCTACCCCAGCACCTATCAAGCCATCGACAACGCCTAAACTTGCCAGTCATAAAGGTTATGAAGGGGTTGAGGTTGTAGCTGGTGTTTCTCTTGTTCTCGTTAGTCTAATAATCATAGGTATTATTGCCTATACAGCGAAATTCGAACGGCCTGGACAAAAGGTACTGCGATCCGCTAAGAAAAGAAAGGAACAATTGGGTCATGAACCTGAGCCAAAAGTTGTTGTTACGTCTCCGATGTAAACACTTTGACAAGGCCAGTATTTCTGAGTGGTGTTCATTATTATATTCGGAGACGATGTATTTGAAAATTAAACACAAATTAAAACATTTTTTACATTTCGTGAGCTACATATTTGTATTTAGAATGCAATGGACATATTATAGACGGTTGCCGTATTTTAAACCTATTCAGTTCAAACTTACGCTGTTTTTTACTCGCTCGAACGTTATCAATACAGATAGGCAATATACTAAATCTATAAAATGTATATACATGTGCTTGTGAATTGATAAATTATATATCTACATTGGAATTTATGTACTTCACGCAACTCAAACTGATAGCATGTATTAATGTGTATATATATAATGTAAAATTTATATGATTGTGTGTTTATATCGATGTGCGTGGTTTACAGAACTTAAGTTTTGGAACATTCTAATCAGCATTTTTGTTGCGATGATGATGTATACTCCTCGTATGTTTATATTTCTGTGAAATGCATTGTTTATATTTATGAATGTTGATGGACGAATGCATGTAAATGTAACTGTTACCCTCCTATAGTTGGGGTATTTTAAAAACGATTTTAAGTTAGGTCTAGGGGCCTTTTCAGCTGTTAGGCGGCTCAAACACCCTTTGAAATCAAAGTTAGAATGCTTAATATTAAGCAATCAACATAACATTTATGTATCTTTGTGTCATATTTTTATTTGACAAAAAAGCAAAACATTCTCTTTGTTAAAGCAAACTTTCAAGATTGGACACATATGAAAGTTTGTCTAACAATCTTACTGATTCATGCGTATCAACGTAATGTCTATATTCAAGACATTGTATTGTTTGGTAACTAAAGTAAACACATTGATAAAAAGGAACACATTATGTTATAACCGGTATCAGTCACTATGTAATAGTGATTTATGCTGTGCAGTTTGTAAGCCAACAGCATGTCAGCTACAGTATAACATTATACATTCCTTGTGTCAATATACCATTGGTAGCATGATTTATCTGACGACTTAGGGGAGGAATGTTATCAGGATTATATTTGTTTTAGATAAACTTATACTTCCTTATCAATCTACAACATTGCTATCAAATCGTTATCAAGTATATCCAAAGTGCACAGCACAAACTACCTTGTCACTGTGGTATACCTGTTCACCGGATATTGCGCATAAATCAGTAATGTAGCCATAATGGTGTTAAATACTCCGTACACCAACTAGATGCGTGGCAATACTCGGTACAGAAAAACTTAACACTCAGCACAATTACTAGTATATGTTTCATTAGACATTATATGTTGTGTACATTTGTTAATTTTTACTGAAAAAGTGACTAAGTATATTTTGGCTTAGCACACATAGAATGCTAATTCAAAAACAATTACTAGTAAACCTAGGTAATACAATAATTTAACACTCATTTGCAGCATCACAACCAGCTTTTGAAAGTGAACTGCCGCCTGTTTAAAGGAAATGTAAGCACTTAAACGAGTACTTGATATAGTTCGGTTTCTTCTATTTAAGAATTGATATATCTCAAGTTAATGTGCGATGAACAGTGTACCGCAGTGTAGATGTATGTTGTTTATATGTTGTACTTATTGACCTGTATGTCAGTTAACATACGTTGGCTTTTAAAAACATGAACAAAATATAATTAGATCATAGCGAAATAATGGTTTGTCTTCACTATTTGGACTATGCTACTCATTGCGGCGATTCCCCTTACGACTATTGATATTTTCGCTAGTACTTTGATAAAACTATACAGGTGTTAATTGCAACTACATTAAGAACGCATTTGTGTAACACCTTTTCAAAATGGGTTACACATTACTTTGTACATTCCAGTGTCCCATTGGTACGACTACTACAACCAGGGACGTAGCTGGCTGTACGCAAATACGCACGTGCGTACGCTGTTTGAAAACTGACAAAATATATATTCACTTTATAACATTCTCATTTTTTGTCCGGTTCGCTTCGCTCGCCAAATAACTTTACTCATTAAAAACCGTTGTCATAACCAATGGGTGCGTCGGATGCGAACGTAGTCAAAGTTTGTTTTTTCTTAGGAGGAAAAGTATTTATATTGTATTATTATACACCAAAGCATACTCCTAAACTAGGCCTACAAGAGTATAAAACGAAATCATATGTTTAAATTTAAAAAATAGAATCAGAGTTTATCATGCCTTATATTACGCTATAGTATGGTCTGAAACTACTCCAGAATGCACGTAGGCCTACGGCTTCGTAGAAATAAAAAAAATCCCTCTTAGCAATTCTGCATTCATCACGTGCGTACACTGAAAATATACCCAGCTACGCCCCTGGCAACTTCTAAACAAGCTGGTACCCACGATTATCCGAATGGCACATCAGTATACTTTAATTATGTTTAAGCACATCAGATGCATTGTACAGTGACAATATTAAGTTTCGTCGAACTTTGAATGTACTAACAATCTTCTTGAAACTACCCTCTATAGTACAAACCTTAGATTGGATTATTTCAATTCAGAAGTCTACCAACATCTTTAACGACAACAACTGAGAAAGTTTATGTGTTTTTCCTAGATTGGTACACGATTGCGTAGTAAAAAAGCCCATGTTACGAGTAGGTGTTTGTGTTACTTCTGACTGTAATATGACCCACCGCTCTGTGTGTTAATGTCATTGCAAGAACAATGTTACTGTCGTTTTATCTTGTGTACTAACTAAAATCTACGGATATTGGATATTGATTGACTCCAGTATTTAGGATTAATAATAACAGTTTATATTTTTTTCTTATCTTTAAACTAAATCAAGCATCGTCGTTTATTAAAGAGGTAGAATAACGTTTATATCGATATGCGAAACTATTAGATAAGAGCTAATGCTGTTGAATGAAAGGGTGTCAGTACTGAGCAAAAAGGAACAAAAAAGATTGCACGAAAAAGAACAAGAGGGTCCAAAGGGCCCTAAGGTCGCTCAACCGTTGCTCAATGGTCTAGATATCAATACAACTTACATTCTGACCATATTTCATTAAGATTGGATCAAAACAGCGACCTCTGGAGTGTATACAAGGTTTTTCTAAAGTTAGACCTAGTGACCTCATTTTTGACCCAACATAACCAAGTTTTCAATAAGTATGGATTTGAAAGAGAACAACATGCTGATCAAGTTTCATAAAAATTGGATAAAAACTGTGACCTCTGGAGTGAACACAAGGGTTTCCAAAGATTTGACCTTGTGACCTATTTTTGACCCCACATGACCCAGTTGTTATGAACTTGGCCTAGATTTCATAGAGAAACACATTTTGACTAAGTTTCATGAAAATTGGATCAATACAATGACCTCTGGAGTGAACACAAGGTTTTTCTAAGATTTGACATAGTGACCTAGCTTTTGAACCAACATAACCCAGTTTCAAACTTGGCCTAGACTTTATGGAGAAAAATATTCTGACCAAGTTTCATTTCATTTAATATTGGATCAAATTGGTGACATTTAGAGTGTACACAAGGTTTTTCTAGGATTTGAACTAGTGACCTAGTTTTTGACCCCACATGATCCAGTTTCAAACTTGGCTTAGATTTCATGGAGAAAAACATTATGACCAAGTTCCTTGAAGATTGGATCAAAACTGTTGCCTCTAGAGTGTACACAAAGTTTTCTAAGATTTTACATAGTGACCTAGTTTTTGACCCCACATGACCCAGTTTTGAACTTTCTGACCAAGTTTCATGAAAACTGGATCAAATTGGTGACATCTAGAGGGTAAACAAGGTTTTTCTAAGATTTGACATAGTGACCTAGTTTTTGACCCGACATGACCCCGTTTTAAACTTGGCTTAGATTTCATGGAGAAAAACATTATGACCAAGTTCCTTGAAGATTGGATCAAAACTGTTGCCTCTAGAGTGTACACAAAGTTTTCTAAGATTTGACCTAGTGACCTAGTTTTTGACTCCACATGACCCAGTTTCGATCTTGGCCGAGATTTCATGGATAACAACAGTATGACCAAGTATCATGAAGATTGGATCAAAATTGTTGCCTCTAGAGTGTACACAAGCAAATTGTTGACGGACGACGGACTGATGGACGGACGAAGAATGATCACCTGTGACAGGTGAGCTAAAACACACTTATACACACAGTGCATGGTCCAATACAAAACTGAATAAGAGAAAATGTAACGAAACAGTACAAAGAACACGAAGACTTAATACGTATTCACCAGCTGAGTAAGTCAATGGCAAACACACAACGAACAAGGCCACAAACATAAGTAAAGTGCTACCACAAACTTCCAGCACTATCCACAAACTAACACAAAACATTAATTTAGGTGGATATTAGATCCATGTAGTAACGTACAATGCCCTCTACAAGGTTGTGTTCGGTTAGTTTTTTTTCTGTGTTAGATTTGCTTTATTTTAATTAAATCTGGGCATACAGTTGATAAAATGTTGGAGTTTATTGAAATTCACAGCGAGTATCTAATTAATTAAACAAAATGTCACCAAAAGAGCCCTGATAAATTAGAACACTTGATTGTTTTGTAATCCATTAATATCTCTTTCATGAGCAATTCCATGAGTATAAATCTGGGGGTGAATGTACGGTGATGTACTGTGATCGTTTTTCTGTTACTGACTGCATTTATTACACAGATACTTTAACGTGCGTAACCTATTCTGATTGTGCTACTGAGCGTTGATTTGAGTTCGATGCACCGATCCACAAAAAGTTAGTTCGTCATGAACATGTTATGTTGGAGTTGTTTTGAGCTTGTGTATCGCGGTATGAATCAGTGTAGCCGTCTTAAATGTCTCACTGTGACGCGTAGGTTTTAGAAATTGGTGCAAATAGTGTGTGCCATACACATGCTGGTTAGAACTGAAATGACTGTCATACACATGTCGAAATATTACAGTGGAACGGACGCGAGTGATGTTCATAATTGATACCTCGTGTAATATCGTTCATGTTCGTCATATCAACGAAAGGTCAGAACCGGAAATGGTGATATTTATAAGTTATGCTACTGTGCATTCTAAGTGAAGATTTGTCCTCAATTGGTTTGACTATTACGATCTTCAGCTGTTTGGTTTAAGTATTTCAATAGTTTATAGTACATACAGTTTTGTATTCCCTTCCGAATTGTGTATATATAGAGCTACGTATGTGATCTCTAATTGAGTATGCAGTATCAATTTGCTTCCAAATAAAATCCATGTCGATCAGGAAGATACCTTCATACTTTCGTTTATTGGTCAAAGAGGCAATAAAGCATGTACATGCGCTGATAAATGGCAAATACGATGTGTTTATGAGATATGCTTATGAAATACTTAAGTTTTAAAACGCACACTGATAAGACGAATTTATGGATGTATTTATATTAGGCTCAGTTGGACAATTTGAAAACATTTTTTCAGCTATTGAGACTTTTATTTATTGCTTATGACAGGCACTCGTCAAATCATATATCTGTGTGCTCCTGTAATTAACTAAAACATGCGTATTCATCGGCGGAATGTCACTTTCAAGTTACCATATTGGACGGTCTTACTGTCCAAATTATGATGGCATAGTGTCGTGTACGTGTGCTATGTGTTCGTTTTTATGATTTCTTTGCATGCCTTGTTAGTCTATATTTGTGATGAACTCTTGATGACCATAGAGTCAAATTCCGGTACTTCAAGAACATATTCAAACTTCATTATCAAAACAAGAACATTGTGACAAGTAGATACACATGGTATAACGTTCTGACTCACAAACAAATCACTGAATATGAACACATTGAATTGAATGTTGAGCATAATAAAATCAACCTTCAATTTTTCAGAATATTATCAGCCACATAGTATCGACGTACTTTTTTACTTGCAAAGTAAAACAAAAATGCCATAAATGTTTAACATTCGACATTTCAGTGAATTATTCTCCGACCCGTTTTAGAGATAAAATGATAGTTTGCATCATATATTGCATGGCCCTTGCCTTTTGTGGTTACCTTCGTGTATTACACTGTGCTTCTATTGCTTGAGAATCTTTTATGTGTCATTCATGTTAGGCGTTTTAAATTGAGATGTCTTATCCTGTCTGGTATTTTATTCTCTTTATATAAATTGGTGTGAAGTTCGTGACTTTAGCATTATCCTGGTTCAGTAACCCATCCTTAAACAAGTATTATTGCAATAGATTCTAAATATCCACTTTCTTCTGACCGAAGGAAATGACAAGAAACGTTGACGTCGAGTAATTGCTTATTTAAGAAAGTGTCTTGGGACAAATCAAGATTTCATGACAATGATACGTCTTGTTAATGCCCTGTGTATGACCTGATTTAAATTGGAATTTCCTGATCTAGTTTCAGTCCGTGTCTACAACAGTGAAAGAACCATGTTGTGGTGAGAATGGTGGCAATTATGTTGGGTTTGTGGTAGTAGTGATGATGAAGATGACAGTAGTAGCGGTGGTTGCGATGACGATGCTTATACAGGTGCAGTGATGACTTTGACGATGACGATGATGATGTTTTTGTGTCGATGGTGATGACTATAAAATAGTGATTGTAATGGTTGATGATGTTACTGGTGATGATCATGTTGTTCTTAATGATGCCAATAAGTATGTTCACTTAATGTTTATGTTGCAAGCACTTCCTGGCTAAGAATATGGAAGTCGTAGGTAAAAATCGATATTTGGAGATAACAGGAAAAAGATGTCCGCAAATTACTCTTTACCTTTAGGTAGAACAAGTTGTATCAAATTGTGTTTGGTGAACATGACACGTTCCGATTTTCATTACAATAGCCTCAAGAAAGACCTTAAAATGCTAATTTTAAATATGCATGTATCAGTTTTATAAGTACCTACGACTTTATCAGTCTTAGCCAGCGAAGTGAACACAACTTTCTAGCCACAACTACGTATGTATACACTAATCATGTGCGCGAAGATAAGCCGTGTGTGTATGCAATAGTTCATTCACAGGAAACCCTGGCAGAGACTTAATTAGGTTTACACAACTGTCTCATCATGGAATAGATGGAACATAAGCCTGATTTGAAATTATAATCCCAGATTTATCACCGACGAGAGAAGTTCATCAAGACAGGGTATAATAGAAATTTAATTTATGTTTACAGTTGCGATTGTAATATCAAATTACCGCAACAGTGTTCGAGGAATAATGTCACGAGAGACGACATGCTCCTCTTCTTCATGTAATTAAACATTAGAAATATCGATGCGCCGTGAAACCTTAGACTTGGCAATCAAATTCTAATCAAGCACTGGTTTAATCAATCAATTTAGATGTTTCGTAAATCACTGATATTAATGTGTAATACCAGAAGGTAACTTTTATGTTCCATTTTGATTACTTTTCATCAGCGGCTGCAAGGCTTTGTAGGGCGTTCAATACACGACCTAAATGACTTCACGAGTATCCGGAGACATACAGCTATATAGTAGGCTATCTGCGATCCCAGACCGTGTTACTAATATGTACATATGTATACCCAAAACGAATTATTACAATGGTACCAGTAATTTTCTTGATTGACGCTCAGAATAAAATGAAAGATGCCTTCTCTCATTTATCTTGGGATTGAGAAGATAAGAAATGATTAGTCATATGAATAGTATGCGTTAGAAAAACCTGTTTCAAACTCGAGCTCGGCGTTTTGGAGACGCAGCTTTCTTTCTATATACATATATTTTCTTCGCTAAGTATATTTCAGACTGAAATACAAAGTGAATTTATTCCTTACATATATGTATGCCACCTGATTGTCCTTTGTTGTACTGTCGACATTGTGCTCTAATTGCCAATGATAGGGCATACTCAGGAATTAAGAGTATAATATGAAGCAGTTTCCTCCTTACTTGCTTCTGAACAACGTTACATTATTTTTAGTTACTTTTTCTTTGGGTTTTCGAAATGATTGGTGCACTGCTATTTCCGAACGCTTTGTGCTACGAATTGTGTATTCACACATTGAAAATATATATTCACTTCATGTTTATGGTTCACATCTGGTCACATATTGAATAATAAAACAATCATAAAGAACTAAGCACGACCGGAAATGACAATACTGGATTATGTCAATCATTCAGCGTAGGTAATTGGTTTGTACATTATTCAGACTATCACCTCGGTCTATTTATATATTATTCCTAAGATTCATGGCAGCATACGGCCATAATAAATTGTACAATTTGTACTATTAACATGTTTGTTTGTGGTACATGTATCCGTGCAAAGTGCATGGACTAGTAAAAGCTTTAACAGCCGATTCAACGTGTCTAAGCGATGTTGTTTCATTGCTACGTACAGGTCTGTCTTTATACTGCAACTAGTCCGAATGCAGCGATTGTCTGATTGTAGGATCAGGAATGCATGTCTGATGTTATGATAAGATTCAACTAACTGTTTGCTGTTTTTTAACCAAAATGGTCCTCCATTAAGGTATTGTTCACTACCAAATTTTGTCTGATTGAACTTCACATAAAATATTATTAGTCGTTACAACTCTTTTAACACATATTTTGATAAAAATGGCTTACGAAGAAGTATTTTCTGACTAAAGTCAGTAAAATATTATGGTGATTAAGCATAATGGATGTTTTTAAGGTAACATCGCCGAACATTGAGTTATGCATTCCAACATGAGCGGACATTGACTTACCGACTTTGTGATGTGATCCATGTTGATGATGGTAGAGACTTTATTCTCACATTCCGTTCTCCAGAAGTCAACTATTGTGTCCGGGAATGGGTTCTGTGTAAGCAAAAACATTTTGTCATCTCGGTAGACCGAAATAATAGAAACACATTGCACTCTGAAATGAAGCTCGATTATTCATGTACATAATCCATCAAATGAAGTGACAAGTATGACAAACATATAATTAAACAGGTCACAAGGTCGAACTTCAGTGAATGACTAGTGTACGATGCAGGCTATATGCCTTATATGGTTGCGCAAATAGTATATGGTGTACATTTCAACCTCTCAAAAGAAACGCTGATACTGTGATTGCTGATCAAATGTTTTTGGTTCCCTCTATGGCAACCGTGTTATAAATACATTCTATAACCTAGTCGTTTGTTTACGATAGGTTATTGCTCGACAGAGGAGCAATCAATAAGAACAAATCTGGAACTACTCACAGTTGCCACCATTACTAATCATTTGCATGCATGATAGTTCTGGCACGGAATAAGGAGTCGAATCATATATTTCATGTATGGAGTAAGAAATTCGCAATACTTACCGGCAGATACACTTCATTGATATAATCAATTGTATCCACAACTCGGGTTATCAACCATGGGCGGTGTTCGTCACCTGTTGTCACAAAGTAACGGTAGAAAATTACTTAATATTTGTTATCAGGTGATTTAAGCATTGGTTTTTGTTTGTGTTCGCCCTGGACAAGATATTTTATAATCAGTTTTAACTATATTTCTACTACGTGCAGCTTACGTAACTATATGTTATGCTGCATGATGCGTTATGGTTTGTCTAACGATCGCACCAATCACATAAATTACTCTCGTCAACTTCCCTTGACACTTTACCCAATATAGCGACTTTATACACTTGCAATGGTCTTTACAAGCTGATAAAATGGAACATTGACTAACATTTGAACCCGACGTCATAAATCAATGCCATTTGCGTAAACCAGGAGGTAAGTTGATAACACTAAATTATCTACAACCTTCTATGTTTTAGCTTGACAAATATATACAGAAAGACAGATTAAACAGAACTAATTCAACTAGTTCGATTGCATGGGCTTCATTATGTAATCTAAATTACGCTATCAAAGTATGTTTCACTCCTTGGTGCATGATTTTAACGTATGAGTCCAATGTTAATGTTCGCGAACGCTATGCTGCTGGACTTCAATTCAAATGACAATCCCATTACTTCTTCTCACTAAGATTGTAATGGCTTTAATCAGACAACACTCTACTGGGATTGAAGCGTCAAGAAAATGTCCGTGAAAGAAAGCTTAATGATACCGATTAAGCTATTTGTAGAAATTACATTTAAATGATGACCGGAACAAAATTAATGTACATTTGAGATAGAACTCGTCATCGATTAGCATCGTGAATTCTCAGATGAAATTAGGAAGTAAATGTTAATATCAAGTAAAACCTGTCCACAACTACAGATACACTGCATTGACATAAGCATTTGTATCCACAACTCGGGTAATTAACCATCGACGATGTTCATCGCCTATTGTCAAAAAGTAAAGGTCAATTATTAGTTATTTATTATCGGGTGGTTAATACAAGTTCCATCGTTGTGGCAGTTTAATACAATCATGTGTTTCTTTTGTTTGTGGCCGCCTTGGACAAGGCATTTGTTAACCAATGCTATTATTTATTTACTATCGGGTGGTTAATGCAAGTTTCATCAATTAATGCAGGTGTTTGATTTTGGCCGCCCTGAAAGAGACATTTGATAATCAGTTTTAATTAAGTTAATTTTGCGGACAAAGTACGTAATATATGTATTATTTCATGTTACGTTGAATTGTGTCTAATAATCACACCAAAGATATCAATTACTATTGCAACTTCCTTCGACACATTACCGAATATAGCGACTATATACACATTGCAATAAATCAGGAGGTACATTGATATCACAAACTCATTTACAACCATCCATGTTTTTGCTTGATATATACATACAGTTAGACAAAGTAAACAAGTATTATTCGACAAGTATTACAGCATGAGCTAGATTGTGGAATTCTTAATACGCTATCAAAGTATGTATATCACTTTGCAATGCGGTTTTGATTTATTCGTCCAAAGTTTCGATTCTCCAAACGCTTCATTAGAGGCATAGGCTGCTGGACCAAGATTCAATGACAGCCTCATTATTTCTCCTCACTAAGATAATGGCTTTGCGTAGACAACGTTCTACTGGGATTTTAAGCGTCCTTAAAATGTCCGTGACAGAAAACTTAATGATACTTATTAAACCTCTTTAGGGAAGTGGATAGTGGTTTTTAAAAATGACATTTTAATGATGAAGCTACTAGTAACCGGAAAGAATTTAATGTACATTTGAGATAGAACTCATCATTCACTAGCCTCTTGAATTTGAAATAAATTACACAAGTAGAGTTTAATGTCAAGCACAATAATGTGTACAAACGATCACCAAATAACAATATTAACAAAGTGATTGTTTTGTCATCTTAGACATACAAAAATGTAATCCACGTTACATTATTTCTAAAACTAAATTAATGCAACATTGAGACATGTTATAAAATTATGATGGATTTCGACAACGCACGCAACGTCATTGGTCATTTATGTGTGAAATGCATATTGACGATAAACGCATAATTCAGGCTTTACATTAAAATTACCAAACATTCACTGTTACACAAATTTACAGCAATATACCCGGGTTGTCCAAGTAAATCGTCCAAAACATCCGTTTCAAATTTTTGCTGAAGATAAATGAATATGTTTTTCAAGGGAATTGGAATTTCATGAAAATATATCAAGCAATATATTGTATGTTTACATTACTAATACACATGCTATGCAAGTGCGGCGCACAGTGACTCATTATAAGAACGTAATACCGCGGAACAATATTTCTCTATCTTAAGTTACAGTTCCTTGTACTCAATATGCTTACAATGGCATTAAAACCAAATCTGAAACGCATTTACAAACCAATAACAATCGTATACACCATAGAAATCTGTCTGGTCGAAACAGGCATGGGGCATTGCAAACATGTAATTGTAATACAATGCAATGTATTACAATTTTGCAAGTAATTCAATGTAATGTGTAATGTATGAATTTTACATTACATGTTATTGTAATTTAATGCATTTCATTGCCAAAACATGTGTAATGCAAGTGCTATACAATGCATTTCATTGAATTTCATAAGAGACAACCAAACGTCTTGGTGGGATAAAACCTCACCCGAACATATCCCTTTTACTGAAGGAAGAGTGAAACCCCTGATGTGCATGGCGCATTTGATACGGGGGAAATGCAACCCGCTGATGTCCGAAACATTTTTAAATGTTCTGCATCATTCATGCATACGTGTTCTAAACTTTATTTTATATCCGCCAATGCAGTTTAGAGTCATAAACTATTTTTCGACGGCATACCAACCAAAAGTATCAAACTGGTTTTTCCCATTCTGACGTCACAATTCTCGCACTTATATTTAGTGTGGCTATTCAAACATGCATATTTCTCGCTCAAATAATGAAATTGATTTGAAATTGACTGTCATGACATTAAACAAACAGACAATCCTTAATGCCGACGTGAAAATAATGCGCGGTAGCCTATTGAAAATTAGAGAATTACAAATTTATTTAACATACATTGAATGAATCACGGCGCGTTTATGGGTTGCGCCGCATTTGCGTACATGGGTGGGTTAATCACCGAGAATATGCATCATGCACATATCCGTTTATTGTTCCCACTTGATTTAGATCAACAATGAATTCATAAAGGAAACTTCAAACAACCATAATCATGTGACGCCAAATAAGAAAACTATGAGCAAACTACACGATTTACAGGGACAACCCTCGTATGTATCTTTTAACAATAGAGACACGAGAAAAAGACCACACATTGTAACCCATACAAGTCGGAGACATTGACTTACAAAACACGGTTGCTGTCTTTTTATTGAAGCAGAAATGACGTGGTGGAAAAAGATTATCACGCTTGTCTGATATCCTAACAATAATGTTCAATCTAATAGGACCCGAATATCCGACATCTTACACATGACCTCATTCCAATCGACAAATTGTATATACTAGACAAGATTGTCTGCTTTTTGCGATGCTTCAAGTAATATATCCGTATATGATATACAACAAGACTTCAATGAAAAACCATGTACAGTGCTAACTATAGTGAATGACAAAATGGCATTTGGTGTACTATATTCGGCCGGGAACACTCTTACAATGTTGTTATATTGTATGTGGTACGGCAGAACAAAATGCCTAAAACTATTTTAACTGCAAAAACAAGTGCAGTGGTGTAAAACATTTGAACATGCCAAACCGTTATGGTGAAATATGCTTGCAAAATCTGACCCGAATTTATATGAGGAACACGATTCATCTCCGTGATAACGCTGCTTTTTCGCTTTGTAGTTATCGTTGCTGTAGAAGCCTGGATTTAATCTATCCTGGTATTTTGTCACATATTGAAGTCTCTGTAATAATAAATGCATGCATGTGTGGTTTATTGCGTGAATCTAAAATACAAAAGCTTTGTCATTTTCCCTGTTGTGGTTGACGTAATTTCAAATCTCAAATAAATATAAAACTAGTTTATCATATTAATGAAGTTTAAAATGGAAATCGATTTTAAGCCTGACCACGGAAGCTGTCAAATTCATGCGATACAATGTGTAATGTATTCACTGCTTATTATCAAACTGTATGATAGAATTTCCTGCACTTATACAGCGGGAACTTGGGCATAGATCATTTCTTAAGGTCATGTATGGGCATTGCTCCGTGTGACTGCGTTATGCCATGTTATAAGTATGTTTGTGCTCGATTGGGAAAGCCTAATGCTGCCTTCCCTGTCCGATTTCCTCATATCTTTGTAAGTGCTTAGCATATTTAAAACACATATGACCGTTGAATCGTGTATGGAATTTGCCTCAAATGATGCATGGGTTTTCAGTGGGCATTGTAATGTATAAAAATATATCCAGTGTGCTTGTATCTAAACGCAGCGTATAGACCTCAAACTCTAAAGCCAGTGTAGATTTCTTTGTTCATGTATCTACTTCCACTTGTTTCTGGTAGAACGTTGAAAACTTGTCACTTGGTCATCTCACTGGGCAGAACAGTATCATGTCAAGTCGCAGTTACGCATCGTTTGGTCACTTGTGTCATCGTTTTGGCAAATATAGCTTAGCTACGTTTCATTCGGTCACTTGGGATCACCGTTGTTTTGTTATTTTTCTGAAATTGGGTTTATAATAATTTCTTTCGGTTGTATGGAAGAATTGCTCCGTGTAGTTGTGTTGTGAGGATATTATTTTTGGTGCTTGGCTGATACAGTTTATGCTGCCTTCCTTGTTCGATTTCCTTATTTCCATTGTGCCAAACACTCGTTGACGATTAACGTACTAAATGTGCGTAGTTTGGCGGGTTGACACTACCAGGCTATCGTACATGCCTTTTCGTTCATATATTGGGATCTGCGCATGCATCACATATTATATAACACGAGAAGGTGTTGTCGGAGTGTTTGGGGTCAACGGATTTTGAAAGTATGTTCGCCAAAACAGAAAGTACTGGTTATACTACATGCTATAGCATACTAGACAAATTTGCTCTAGGAACGTATTTACTGTTTTTAAACTCAATCAGATAAATGAGAGACTGGCTTAATTATTCTACCAGCAATCATTGAATAAAAGTCCATATGAAGTATCAACTTGTGATCGGTAAATTTTAATTTAGTTTAATATTTTGTTTTTCAAAGAAATTTGATTGGAATGCATGTTTGGAAGATGTACAGGCAAATCATTAATGTGAATGTATATGTGTTGTTCGATGAACAAAATTATATTCCTTACCTTGCTCGTTAAAACAGCATGTTGGTATTGCACGTGAGAAATAATAATGTCCAGTTGACAAACACAATTATGCTGCTTAATCGTGTACTATCCATATTTAAATAACTGTCGGTGTTTTAGACAGCAACCTTTGTACGAGATAACTGTGTTCAAATTACGTCGACAATAGGTTCATACGTAGCTCGTAAGATACACATAGTTTGTATGATGTGTGTATGCATATGCTAAACACCAGTGTGACTATTTCGAAGTTGGCCATAAAGTGAACAACAAATGAAATGGTCTAAAATACCAAGTTATTAATAACAGTATGCAATTTTCTACTAAATAAAATTAATAATGAAATAGATCTACGTGAAAGATATAATAATACAAAATGCAATTGAAACAAAATGCACAGTATTCATAGTCAATAGTTATATACAGCTTGGTAAATAAAACAAATAAAATAAATGTAAGTGTATTAGCAACACATGTGGACGGTTTACTAGTATATATATAATAAAAGGAACGAACACAGACCTTTTGTACATACTCAAACATATTTGTTATTATCTTTCAAATTTAGTTGTCGCGTGTGAAATATCAACGCTACAAAGCTTCTGTGTATCAAACATATGCTCGATAGGAATGATATTATAGTGCTTTCACTGTTTTGAAACAAGTCGTTGCATCATTACGCTAGCATAGATCGTTCATGTAGTTCACTCATCTATAATGAAACATTAATGTACATGACCATTGCAATGCATATCATGAATTCCTCCATTGAACAGATAATGGATGATCTGTATGTGAATGATTTACGTCCTATTAATTTCATAAACAATTGATGAGTATTCAATAAACTGTATGTCCAATGGTTTTCCATACCATACGACGTATAAGGGTGACGTTTTGATGTGCATTAATAAAGAACCACTTATTGCAGAACGCTACATGTATTATACGTAAACATCAGCATTACATGCAACAAAATTAATATGATAATGTCATTGTTCAGATTCGTATTCATTAACAATTAGAGCATTTGTCTTATTACCTTTTGATCATCCTACGTAATTGTGAGATGATGGAACATAATGATTCTGATATTACCTCAAACGGATAACAAATTATGATGCGCAAACAGTCAAGGACAACAGTCGTCAATATCAAAACAAGAATCAAGTAAAAAGTGAAATAGTCTATACATAAATCTGACGACTTTCAAACAAATGTTGAAGGAATATGAACTACTGGAATGGAATCTTGAGACGGATTAAAACAGCCTTAAAAATTATTATAATATTTAGTTATCATATCTTACATAAGATGGAACAATCTGATGTCTGCGAATTCTCATTTGTTTGATCGTCTGCTGCAAAGCGACGTCATTTTCCTGAGGTAAGCGTTCTAGTGTTGATGTCATAGCGCAGAATAGACCACTTTCTGCCGCACCATCTGTCTTGTGAAAGGAAAGCATCAAATAAAACTGCGTTTGTTTTGTTCAGAACTTACTTTTATCCGATTCAATGACATCGTCTAAATACTGATGATATTGAGTTTGACAATGACGTATTATTTTGACGATAATGACAATATACGAAAAGTATGCTGTAGTGTTAGTCGTGTAACATGTGGGCTAGCCTTTAAGATAACGTTCTGTAATGTTGATTTTGTGTTCCGTGATATTGTGCAAAGTAAAGCAAGTACGGGATATTTTCGAACAAAACATTATTTTTTTCTGAAAACGTGTTTTGTTTTTGCCAGTGAGCTTCGGCTTTTGTACCTACACTAATTTGTGTATTCATAGACAATTTTTACACAATGTGAGTACTGACTTTGTACAACTTATTGACTGTTGTGTTGAATGGTGCTGTACAAATCGTTTTATCGCATATAATGATGATTGTGTACACCAAAGAAAGGTTTGCGTTTCCCCAACATACATAAGGTACGACAGTACTATTAATTGTTCCGCAATTACCCCCGAAGCCTTGAACTATGTTGCGTGTTTCACATTAACGTGCTCATACAAACATTTTGCCATAATTATAATACATTTTCTAAACATAAACACACCTTGCACTTACCGACAGTGTACAACAATCGGGGGATTTCCATTGTGCTGTTGCCATTTCAACAATTGCTCATATACTGACAGAAAACTGGATTCTCCGCCAATTGGTACTCGATCTTCATTCATCCAAAACTTACACTCGAATACCTTCACAAATCTCGCCTTCTCTCGCGGCTAAAAGAAACAATCAATTTCATTTAGTATTATAACCAATGCTTAAAGCTAAGTTTCATGAACTGTAAAGAACTTTTGTATAATTTTACTATCAAGAATCGATGCAGCTTATACTTGCTAAACTTTACGTAGCTGCATTGATTGTTTGTGACATATGAAATTTCTTACTCGGTGTGCTCCTTTAGTGTTTGGCTGTTACCGTACGTTGAGTTGTTGCCTGTCCATTTCGATTTTTTATTACATTGACACTTATAAAATGAGAGTGCGAAGTTAATGACTTCGGTACAATTCATTTATTTTAGAACATGTTATCGGGACAAAATGAAGATTTCATGACAATAATACGTCTTATACATCGACGGCTTAGAATTAGAAGGTCGTAACTACCAAATCAATATTTTGAGAAAACACGGAAAAATTGTCTGACATTTACTCTTTACTTATGGTAAAACAAACTTTTACAACTTCATTTTGGTCATCATGACAAGTTCAGATTTTTATGAAAATTGGCTCATAAGAAGCGCCTTGTGATGCTTATTCTAAATATGTATGAATCTTAAAGGTCGTAAGTGGCACTTACGACCTTCTAATTCTAAGCCATCGAAATGTCCTGTGTATGACGATATTTAAATTGCTTTTGCCTAACATATTTAAGGACATGAAGACAATGATGACAACCATGTTGTGTCGGTGTTGGTGTTAGAGATGGTGATGAGTTGGCGACGGACACACTGTTGAAACAGCGGTGATGGTGATGATAAGTATAAGGAAGGTATTTAAATATTGATGTCGATCGAAATCTAGCAAACTCAGCCAGAACTATGTAGATGTCACAACATTTGCGCAAAGGCCATTCGTGCGTATGCTATAATATAATCCCAAGAAACAAGGGACAGAAACGTAGTTTGCTAGCTTAATTGCACAACTGTCTCATTATGGATTAGATGGAATAGAAGCCTGGTTTGAAAATCTAATCCCAGATTTATCACCGACGTGAGAAATTCATCAAGACAGGGTATAATGTAAATTTAATTTATGTTTACAGTCGGGTTTGTAATATCAAATGACGGCAACAGTGTTCTAGGAATAATGTCACGAGGGACGACATGCTTCTCCATTTCGTGTAATTAAACATTAGAAATATCGATGCGCCGTAAAACCTTAGATTTGGCAATCAAATTCTAATCAAGCTCTGGTTTAATCAATCAATTTGGATGATTCATAAATCACTACAATTATTTTGTAATACCAGGAAGTATGACTTTTATGTTCCATTTTGATAACTTTTAATCAACTACTGCATGGTTTCTTCATGCGTTTATTGCACGACCTAAATCAGTACAAAATTGTCACTTGTGACATCCAGGTTTACAGTAGAGCATCTGCTTCGAGTTCGATCCCAAGCTGTCTATTACGAAGTATAGCAAAGTTCTTTAACTTCACTCGAGGAGATTTTATTTACGCGATGGATATCCGCTCCACTAACAGTATCGTAATTATTGTAAGAAACCAAGTATATTTTAAGATGCGATGTTCCACAATCTTTGGACATAGACATGTACTACGCGTTATACCTTGATAATGTATTAGCTCAGTGACCAATTTTTTTTATTTTTTTTTCTTATTTAATTTTTCAAACACTGATAAGTACTGCCACCTGTGCTCATACGTTATTCCTTCCGTTAGATTTCTATCTCAAGGCCATTATAAAATGTACATTTTGTACTTTCACTTTTTATTGACCGGGTTTCTTTTACAGGGTCGAAATTCGATTTGTTCGATGAACGGACAAAGTTGTTTTATGTTTCAAGTTGTTATAAATCTGTATTATGCCGCATGGTGTATCACAAGTTACGCTAAAATTACCGATTCTACTATTTTCAAAGATGATTATGCAAATGTTATACATGTATTTGTTATATTATTATATTTGCTATTTTTTAACCGTAATGGTCCTCTATTATGTCATGTTCACAACCACATTTTGTCTGATGGAATTTCAAAACAAATGTGGTGTTGCAATAATGCTTTTATCATTCACATAATTTAGGACTGAGACAATCGATAATGTTATAACAAAACTATGGTTATACTTAATGGACGTTTTTAAATTATCCATTAAAGGATAACACTGAACATTGAGTTATTCCTTCCAATATTAGCGGGCATTGACTTACCGACTTTTGTATGTATTTGGCTTCTCTCATGTGGCTACTGGTCAGATGCGTCTGTTCATTCTATAAAAAATACAGTATTGTTGACGATAGATAACTGCTCAAGAAAGGAACAACAATTACGATTCTATATTCGATACAAATCATGAACATCTCCCAGTTGCAACAATTGACATAACACCAGTACAGTGGTCGCTCCTCCTGGTTGTTTGTCGTAAGCTGCTTGGTGAAGGTTTTCAAGTTGATCCATTGGATCATTTGATTATAATTTATGGTTAAAATTTGGTTAAAGGGTATTGATTGACAACTGGCGTGCATGCATACATGGTATAACAACAGTCCGTGTTGCGAGACTAGACTCATGAATAAGGAATATAACTAAATCGAGGATAACATAAATACATGGAGTTTGAAATAAGTAATACCAGGATCGTCTCTATAAATCCCTGGCAATACTTATCGGTAGATACACATCATTGATATAATCATTGGTATTCATAACTTGGGTTATCAAACATGGACGATGTTCATCACCTGTTGTCAAACAGAAAAGATCTAAACTATAATAAGTTATTTATTATCAGGTGATGTATGCTAGTATCATCGACGTGATTGTTTGATACAGTTGTTTAATATGTTTATGCTTGCCTTGGAGAAGATATTTGATAATCATCTTAAATTGTATTACTTCTTCGTGTAAAATTCGTTAATGTGTTGTTTTAGGACACGTTATGTTGTGTCTAAGGATCGCACCAATCACATCAATTACTTTTGTCAACTTCCTTTGACACATTACCAAATACAGAGACTAAAACACTTACAATGGTATTTAAAAGCTGATAAAATGGAATATTTGACTTACATTTGAAACTGACGTTGTAAATGTATGACATTTGCGTAAATCAGGAGATACGTTGGTAACACTTAATCAATTACAACCTTCTATTTTTAAGTTTATAAATACAAACAGATGTATCAATTTGACAGAAGGTATTCAACAAGTATTGCAACATTAGCTAGACTGTCGAGTGTTAAACACGCTATCAAAGTATTTATAACTTTTGGGTACCTGATTTGGATATATCCGTCAAAATTAGAGTCAAATCCTGCTGGACCTAAACTCAAAGCCTCATTTTCTCTCCTAAGATTATAATGGCTTTAAGCAGACAACACTCTACTGGGATTTAAGCGTCAAGAAAATGTCCGTGGCAGAATTCTTAATGATACTGATTAAGCCCCTCACGGGGAAGTGGTAGGTGATTTTAGAAATGACATTTAAATGACGACGCTAAGTATAACCGGAACAAAATTAATGTACATTTGAGAGAGAACTCATCATGGATTAGCCTGGTGAAGTCTCTAATTATTATTCAATGCGATGTTATTAGGAAGTATATTTTAATGTCATGTAAAACCTATTCAAGTTATTGTGTTAACCTCCACGGGATATAAAAATACAAACAATTGTTTTTCTAAAACGTATTTTACGAAACAACACAATTGCAGTCTTCCCATTCGCCATGACCAATGAAACAGGTTTGACAATATGTCAATTTACTGTGTATGGAATGCTTCAAACAATACAACACCTCTCGGGGAACTATGTTTAAACATTTTACAACTGATACTTTTAAACACCATCGTGGCTTTCCAAAGTATGTTTCTTAAAAGAATACAGACACAAGAAAAAGTACATCATTTGTCAGCCGTACGAGTGGGAGACATTGACTTACTTTTTATTCTCTCACGTAAAGCGGCTGTTGTCTTTTAATGAAGCAGAAATGGTGTGGCGGAAAATAGTTCTCACGCTTGTCTGATATCCTAACTGTAATGTTCAATCTAACAGGACCGAAATCATACACATGGCATTGTTTCTATCGCCAAATTGTATATACCTCGCGAGAATGGCAGCAAATGTTTCGATTTGTATATCCGTACATGATATATACAGCAATACCACAGTGAAATATATTAATAATAAGACCACCCAAAATTTAAGAATGCAACGTCCGAGATCTCAATGACTTTAGTCAGTCTTATAATGCGGCTACCGTGACATGTGCCATTTTCGTTCAACCAACATTTCTTTTATCGAAGTATAGTCTGAGACTTGAATAAATTTATGAAGATGGTCATGTGCTAACTATATCGAATGACAAAAAATGCGCTTGGTGAATTATGTTCGGCAGTACAACATGCCTAAAACTATTTTTGTACAAAAACTACAAGTGATTTACAAGATTGTGTAACTAAGTGGCGTAAAACAAATAAAGCATTAGCAAAGGGCAAAAACGTTATGGTGAAATATGCATGCAAAACATTCAATTTCCAAACTTACTCGGGATTATATTAGGAACGTGGTTCTTCTCCATTTTAACGCTGCTTTTTGCTGCTTTATAGTTACCGTTGTTATAGAAACCTGGATTTAAACTCTCCCGGTATTTTGTCATATATTGCAGCCTCTGTTATTATAAATCCATGCATGTAATTGGTTTATTGTGTTGATCTAAAATACAAAAAAAGTGTCATGTTTCCTAATGCCGTAGGCGTAATTTCAAATCTTAGTAAATTAACAAGCTACATGTACTGTCTCAGTAGTATCAATGGAGTTTAAAATGGAAATCGATTGTTAGTCGGAACACAGAGGCTGACAAATAATCAAATATAATGTTATACAATGAGTAACGTTATTGTAATAACTGAATATCACTTTAACTACTAATGGTAATTACAAAATACTCTAAATGTTTTTTTTCTGAAAATCACATTGATGCCTTGATTACAGTTCATACTAATGAAATAAAAAAAGATAAAAAAACACGTTAAAGAGAACAATACAGGTAATTAGTGTTTAATCACTCATATCGTAAGGCATTTCCATTGAACGTCAAAAGAGCCAAAGATACAACAAAAATATCTAACATGCGAAAAAAGCATTGACTGTTTATTTTCGTTAATGAATGCATTGTGAATTTCTGTTTTATGAAAGACCTTAGATGTATCTTTAAACCCGTCCCTATCCAGTATGTATCAGGTAGATTTACCAGATATATCGATGGCTTAGAATGAGAAGGTCGTACATGTATGCATTGAATCGATACTTTGGGAAAAACACGAAAATAATGTCCGAAAATTACACTTTACTTACAAACTGTTTCAACTTCAGTTTGGCCAACATGACAAGTTCCGATTTTCATGAAAATATAGTCCAGTCATTTTAACTTTTAACCTCAAACTAATTGTAAAACAAACAGTTTTGTGTTTATATGGTGCGTAAAGCTATCCTTAGCAATGTACAAAATGTCCTAATAGAATATTCGTGGGACGTTTTGAGATATGCACAAATATACTGAATTGTCACAGGTTTTCGCAATATTTGTCACTTTTGATGTAAACAACTCTTGACGTATATTAGTAACTTATTTTTACATTGTGCTTAGAGCTCGCAATTTTGGCCTGATTTTATGACACTTGGCAGCAATTATCATCGGAAGCTAATCTAGGTCAAATATGTTTTTTAGTTGACTGGAGCCAAAACCTCGGTCACTAAGTCAAGACATAAAAAAACTAAAAATAGTCACAAGGGGTCGCAATTTTGACCTTACACTTGTGAAAATTAGTCACACTGGTCATCTTAACAAAATCTATGTCATGTGTGAAATTGGGTTAATCTAAGTTAAAATTAGGTCACTAGGCCATATAACAGAACAAATATTTACAATGTGCCCTTGTTGTCTAATCTTTATGAAGCCACGTCACAGGGACCATTAAAACAAAATATAGGTCAAATCCAATATTAAATTATCATGAGTTAAAACTAGGTCACTAGGTCAATAAATAGACAAACCTCCATGAGCCAAAAAGTCACATTAATGTTTTCAATTATTTTAACCTATTGACCTAATTTTGACCCAGATAACTCAATAACGCACATATCTTAGATGTTTCAGATGTACGTAGTGACCAAGTTGCATAAATATAAGACCAAAATTGTGACTTTTGTACCTACACAACGCTTTCCTTTGTTTTGAACTAGCGATCTACTTTTTGACCCCGGATGACCCATTTTATAACTTTGAGCTAGATTTAGTCTATATCATTATTGTGACCAAGTTTTATAAATATCAGGCTAACATTATTACCTCAAGCGACTTCACAAGGATTTGCAACAATTTGACCTTGTGACCTAGTTGTTTACCCTTGATCATCCCTTTTCTACATCGGCTCAATTGTGTTCATATGATCACTCTGACCAGGTTTCATAATCATAAAGTCAAAATTGTGAATACAAATGCAATTGTGGACGAACAGTCAGAGAGAACATTCTAATTTCACTGTTTCCCCCACATTGATAGATTTATGCATATTATTATAATTGTATACTGTCCAAACAAAATTATCATTTTTTTCTATTAGACACACATGCATATTACACATACCATGTGTAAATTTTAAACAAATTGGATTGATATTAAAATACCGCCACCGTGGCCTAGTGGTTAGGGAGTCCGCCTCCGGAGCGGAGGGTCGAAGGTTCGGTTGGTGAGCCGCCAGCTGGTTAAAGAATGGTTACCCTAGAACCATCTCTGCCAGTGGCCCGGCAATATGTGAAGGGATTCGGGAGGTTCTGTGCGCAAGAAAAATAGGTGTCTCATAAGTCAAAGTGGCTGGCCCTTTCAATAGGGGTGTCACTATAATAAACAAACACTTAACTTTTACCTATTAAAGAAATGAATAAATCTTTGTTCTCCATCCAAATGCTCTTTTGAGCCATTTTGTCGACTTTTGAATGGGTACTTTACCAACACGTAGGCTGGCATATTTGTATTCGAAAGAGGAAGGTTGTGTCTTTCAGAAAATTTAAGCTTTAGTGTGCAATTAGGAAATATTTAACGACTTACTCGGAAATCATTAGAACTAAAAATTCCCCATGTAGTATGAAATAAGGAAAATGCTGAAATTGCTACGAAAAGTGACCTTAAACTTGTCGATTTTCTTCGTATTTTCCCCCACTGAACTTGCCTATTTGCCATTTGTCTGTGGTTGGCAATAGTCTTTAGATAATTAAAATGCAAAGAAACTCTGTTTTGCAATTTATTTGTGGTTGACGATATTTTTTTAGATTCAATCACTAAACTATCAGTATTATTCTCGTTCAGTCAGGGTAATATTTCTTCCAAAACATGGTAGTTTGATAACTTGACTGACCACTGATAAATCAGGATGCTGTATTTATGCAAACAAACACTTCCATAGTCTCTCAGCAGAGTTCTGAGAAAAAGGTATCTGCATGACATGTTTAAGGCGCATAGCACCTGACACATGAAAAAAGGTCATGGTACGTTGCCCTTATTTCGTTAAATTAGCGAGCTTCTTATAAAGACCCTTTCAAATTGGGAAAATCCATGAAGTTCGGATGCACAGTGGTAAATAATGGTTTCAGCAGAACTAAAGAAACTGAAACTGATACTGACATAATCACCTCTCACATGTTGAGAGAATACAACGTTACTACCAAGAGTGTTGCCTTCCCTGTCCGATTTCTCCTTACCTTCTGTACCTAACTGAAATCTAGTGAACGATTGCTGACTCAATTCGTTTCATATGAACAGAAAAACAGGACCAGTAATGGAAAAATACGATATGTTTATGTGTGTTATTCCTGTGTACACTAAGTAATGATTTTGTCATATCAATTTGATTAAGTGTGTTAAGAGTCAATTTGTTCACATAAACACTTGGTAATATAAAACAACCTTCAATAATATGTACATGTTGTAAACAACCAAATTTCGAAAGGAACCATACATTCTAACGCTTTGTACTATCACATCTCGTGTGCATGTTCAAGAGGCAATAAAGTACACGTTTAGTGTTGTAATATGGCGAATATGATACATGTGTAACTTATCTTCATCAAATACTTCAGCTTTATTGTTTACTGATAACGATGCATTTAGGTCAAGTGGACAATTTATAAACTAATTCGGCTACATAGCCTGTCAATATATAAAGATTTACATTTTAACATTTTGTTAACAATGCATGTATCATCACTGCACCTGTAACGCTGTACTAAACGTGCATGTATGTTGGCGGAATGGCACTTTCAGGCTTTTGTAGTTTACGTCCTTCATGTAAATTCGTATATATCCACATGCTTCACACACTGATAATAGAACAGAAGTGTTTTGAACGCATGTTCGCCAACAGAAAGTACTGGTTATACCACATGCTATAGCATACTAGACACACGGTTGAATCAGCTACTTTACAGGCTGTATGTTTGTTTGGAAGATGTGTGGGTGAATCACTAAGGTGAATATGTGGTGTTCCTTGAACAAAACTTTATTCCTTACCGTACTTGTCATCTCAGTATGTTGAGATTTTACATTATGAGCAATTAAGGTAAAGTTGACATGACCATGCTGCATAAGCGTATATGTGTCTTCTCATACATGACCAACATTGTTTTCGACAGCAATCTATATGTTCAAACTATTTCTACATACGTAACATGTACAATACCAATAACTCGAAAGATGTTTGTATCCACATTTGCAACAAAATTGCGCGACCATTTAGTGATTGGCATATAATACGTTTTCCTATAATGGTACAACACAAGGTATATATAACAGTATGCAATTTTCTACAAAATAAATTTAATAATGCAATAGATCTACGTGTGCAATACAATAGTACAACATGAATTTGCAAATAAATTGTAATGAAATGTAAAATATGCATAGTACATAATTCAAAATATACAACAAATGGTAAATAAAAATATAAATGTAAGTGTATATTAACAACGAATGTGGAAACATATATCATAAGGAATAAACACAGATCATTTGTACAGAATCAAAACTATTTGTTATCATGTTTTCCAATCAGCTGTCGAATGTATCCGTTAGTATTTTTACTGTTTTACTGTAGATGGAAATGGAACTATCTTTTGATATAATAAAGTATACATGTACAAGTGATAAACCAACGAAAACTACCTGTTATATTAATATGTAGAATGAAGCATAATGACCATACTTCAATAATAAGTAAGTATGAACAGTAAACATAATCTTAACAATGTACATGAGAAAAAATGTATAATCAACATCGCAATAGTTCCAAGTAACGGAAAGCCTTACAACCGAATACGATTGCATTACCGAACATCAGATAATATATTATGAACACTATACACATGCAGAATACTAATGATATGGTGTATATCAATAGCTTAACTATTGTCACAAATAACTAGTTCCGTCTGTTTGTGAATTAACGTTTTCCAGGTCGTCGGTAGTAGATTCTTTAAATGTAGAAATTGGAGAAAGAGTCATAACCCTTGATGAACTCAGCTAGAATATCATGACAAAACTTGTATTGCTCCTGAAAATATAAAGCATGGTTTGAATACACTCGCAGAAACAATTCAAGTGTTAGAACTAATACATGAACAAACTAAATATAGAAGAAGATTTCTGAATAGAAGCAACGATGTCCCAAGAATATCCGTGATAGAAGGCTTGCAGAAGGCTTATGATACCACGAGTATAGCGCCGGGCGTGGTTTGGTTGTAAGCAGATAGAGGGGTAAATAATCAGTCAATGTGGAATTTCGCCGGCAATCAGTTAAGGAAGACTATCAAGGTTTTACATAATTGTTACAGGAAAGAAACGGATGATTCTACAAGCAATAAGCGGAAATAAATTTTGATGCGCATAAAGGCAATGACATTAAGAACAACATCAGTCGATATTAAAACAAGAATTCTGCAAGAAAGTGACGCAAACATTATATAACGTCGTGACTTTCATGCTGACTGAATATGAACTACTCGAATTAAGTCAGCCTGATGAATACTTAGTTAGCATATCTTACGTAAGATGGAACAATCTGGTGTCTTCGAATTCTCATTTGTTTAATCGTCTGTTGTAAAGCGACGTCATTTTCCTGACGTAACCGTTCTAGTGTCGATGTCACAGCGCAGAATAGACCACTCTTTGTCACACCATTACTAAAAGAAAGCATGCAATACATTTAGAACTGTGAGTTTCCAATGTTCCATTATATAGATTGTCTTATGGAAGTCAATCATACAATAAACACGCGTTAGTTTTATCTAGGACTTAATTTTAACTGAACAAATGAAATCATCATAGGAGTTATCGATGTCGATTTGGACAATGATGACAATTTGAAAACAATGTTGGGATATAAGCTGTGTAACATGTGTGCTTGCACACAGGGTGACGTTCCGTCATGTGGGTTATTCGTTCAGAGACATCTGAAGAAAGTGTAAAGTAAACATAGTTTTCGATGCACAAAAACAAAACGAAACATGGACAAATTATAAATTATTAAGAATGCGGATTAGTTTTGTGTTTCGACCTCGACTGTGAGCTTGGGTCAATGTTCTTTGAGTAAATCGTTTATCTAAAGCCAATTGGTCGGTCTTGGCTTTCGATGCTTTAGTGATTGTGTGACATGATACAGTACATTTACATATAGTATTGCCATTCAATCCGCCATTACTACGACGCTTTGAACAATTTTGTGATGCCCAACAACGTCGCATGTGTTACATGTATGACTTTATTGACTCACTAAGTATATAGTAATAATGCATTCGCAATGTTAAACACACATATCACTTACCGGCAATGAACAACAATCGGAGGATTTCCATTGTGCTGTTGCCATTTCAACAATTGTTCATATACTGCCAGAAAACTGGATTCTCCGCCAATTGGTACTCGGTCTTCATTCATCCAAAACTTACACTCGAATACTGTCACAAATCTCGCCTTCTCTCTCGGCTAAAACAGAAATAAATAATTAGTGTCAACTATTGCATAAAACTGTGTTTCGTCTACTAGTATTGTGTAATACATTCATGTTATTTGATCATCCAGCGTCAAATCTTGCTTTTTCCTTGCAAAACATACTTTGCTTAATTCAGATGTGATTCAGATTTGTGTGTTTGACATTGCGGTTCGAGTGTTTGTGATTCCTTTGTGTGCCATCAATATTAGGATGCATCTATTGAGTGTTGCTTGTCCTGCCAGGTGTTTCATTCCCTGTATACTAAAACAAGAGTGTGAAGTTCATGACATTGGCACATTCTAGGTTCAGTAACTCACACATCAATCCGTATTATTGAATTAAAGTCTAAAAATCCACTTTCTTCTGGTGGATGGATAAGAAATTGAAACACTGACTGTGCGTAATCTCTTATTTAATCATTTGCTTCGGAACAAAAACAAGATTCCATGACAATAATACGTATTGTTAATGTCCTGTGTATGGCGTTATTTAAATTGGATTTTCCTGACCTAGTTCAAGTACATGACTCCACAGTGAACTTATGTTTGAGTGGTGAGGATGATGGAGCTGTGGTTGTAGTGATGATAAACATGGCAATGGTATCGGTGGTGGCGATGGTGATGAAACATATTAGTAGCATTCTTTATGTTGATGGTGATGATTATAAAACATGGTTGTAATGGTGATAATGATGATAATGTTGTCATTCATGGTGTGGACAAGTATGGGTACTTAATCTTAATGTTGCTCGAAATTCGACGGTTTATAATGAGAAAGGCATATTAAGTAAAAACTCGATATTTTGAGAAAACGGAAAAACTGTCCACAATTTTTGTTTGGTAAAACTAACACGTTCCGATTTTTATGACAACAGGCTCATAAGAAGCCCCCTGTGGTGCTAATTTTTAATATACAAGTATCAGTTTTATTATTTGTAAAAGTACCTATGACCTTAACATTCTAAGACAGCGAAGTGAGCACAACTTTATTGTCACAACTACGTATGTATACAATAACCATGTGCAGGAAGATAGGCCGCGTACATACAGGAAACACTGACAGAGACGAAGGTTATTATACAACTGTCTCATTGTGGAATAGAAGGAACAGAAGCCTGGTTTTAAAATCCAATCCCAGATTTATCACCGACGAGAGAAGTTCATAAAGACAGGGCATAATAGAAATTTAATTTATGTTTACAGTCTAGAGTGTAATATCAAATTACCGCAACAGTGTTCGAGAAATTATGCCACGAGAGACTACATGCTTCTTCATTTCGTGTAATTAAACATTAGAAATTTCGATGCGCCGTGAAGACTTAGATTTAACAATCAAATCTTAATCAAGCACTGGTTTAATCAATCAATTTAGATGTCCCATAAATCTCTGTAATTATTTTGTAATATCAGGAAGTATCAATTTTATGTTCCATTTTGATTACTTTTAATCAGCTGCTGCAGGTTTTCGTCAGGCATTCATTGCACGACCTAAAGGAGTACAAAATTATAAGTGGTGACAGTCAATTCTATATAGTAGAGCATCTGCTTCGAGTTCTATCCTAAGCCACCTTATTACCAAGTATACCAAAGATTAACTAGAACTGGTACCAGTAAGTCGATTGATCGATGCAAAGCATATGCAATGCCTTCTATCTTGACCTCAAATGATTTAGTACAAACTAGTCAACCATGTTATTCTGATATGTCTGCTTTTATAAGTAACACTTACTTCCTCGGCGTTCTGGAGACGCAGGTTTCTTTCTATATACGTCACATGATCAGTTTCACCCATGTGATGCAGCGTGAATGGAATAAACGTCACCGTCTCATTTTCTTTCGCCCAGTATATCTCAGACTGAAATACAAAGTGAGTGTAAACAATATCTATATGTTTTATCTTGCATAGTGTGCGATAGAATGATTAAGTCATTGTTTTCTGACTGCCAATGATCATAAATAACATAATATATATTAAAAGTTTAATAATGATTAACCCGAAAGCAGGCTGTTTCTTCTTAAATCGAACCATTTGTATTGAACTACGTTACAAAATAATTAGTGTAACTGTTATTGTGTATGTTCATACATGGTATGGTATATGGTATTTTCTAACGAAGTATCCTACAAATTGTGTATTTAGAAATTAATATATTCTATTCACATCGACTGATCTGTGACGTGTTTTTGTTTCTTATCTTCTCACATAGTGAATAATAAAACACCAGGAAGAACATAGCATGACCAGAAATGACAATACTGGATTATGTCAATCATTCACCGTAGATAATTGGTTTGGATATTATACAGATGGTGACCTTTATTTGTTTATACATTCTATTTACGACTGATGTCTGACATACGTTATTCCTTCAATTAGATTTCTATCTCATGGCCAATATAAAATGTACATTTGTACTTTTACATTTTATTGACAGGTTTTATTTTCCAGGGTCACAATTTAATTTGATCGATGGATGGACAAAGTTTTTTATGTTTCAAATTGTTATGAATCTGTATTATGCCGCATAGCGTATCACAAGTTATGCTAAAATTACTGATTCTACTATTTTCAAAAATGAGCATGCGAATGCTATATTTGTTACACTATGCTGTTTTTGAAACATAATGATCTTAGTAGTACAGCTATTCGTCCCGTTCACTGCCATCTTTTGTCTGATAGAACTTCATAACAAATGTAATGTTACAAGAAGGCTTTTAGCACTCACATAATTTGAAAAAAAAAACAAGGAAGTCTTAGGACCGAGACAATCGATAATGTTATTATTATAATATGATTATACGTAATGGGTGCTGTGTGCTTTTAAACAATGTCAACGAACATTGTTTTTATGCATTCCAACATGAGCGGACATTGACTTACCGACTTTGTGATGTGGTCCAAGTTAATGATGGTTGAGACTTTATTCTCATATACCATTCTCCAGAAGTCAACAATTGTGTCTGGGAATGGGTTCTGTGTTAGTAAAAACATTTTGTCATCTCGATAAGACTGAAATAATAGAAAAACATTGGACTCTGAAATTGGTACTTGATTCACCATGCACAAAATCCATAAAATGAAGTGACTGGTGTGACAGATATATAATTAAGCGTGTCACAAGATCAAACATATAGTGGATGACGGTTAAATGATGGAGTATAGATGCCTTATTTGGTTGTGCAAGCACTTTAGTTTGTCCAAAGCACTATAGTTTTGCTGGTTGTTGGTCAGGTGATTGTGTTCCCTCTATGAAAGCCATATTATATAATCCATTTTATAAATTCGGCGTTTGCTGATTAGATGTTCTTAATCAAATGAGACAAAAATCTGTAACAATCCCAATAAATATCGTTGCGAATGATACTATTTTATTGCGATAGTCCGTGTTACTAATTTGGGCGACTGCATAAATTAGTACAGGCTAGCCTATCGTGGTATCCTACTGTATATAAGGAAACAACTTCTACAATGAAGGCAGCACCACTAGGCAGAAACAACTGATCACGAAATACAGACATATAACAGTGTATACATTGATAGCACTGTTTGAAAATGGCCCCATCTTTTTGTATGAAATTTGAAATAAGCAATACTTACCGGCAGATACACTGCATTGATATAATCATTTGTATCCACAACTCGGGTTATCAACCATGGACGATGTTCATCACCTGTTGTCATAAAGTAAAGGTCAATAATTAGTTATTTATTATCGGGTGGTTAATGCAAGTTCCATCGTTGTGACAGGTTAATACAAGCATGTGTTTCTTATGTTTGTGGCCGCCTCGGACAAGGCATTCGTTAACCAATGTTAATTATATTACTACCACGTACAGTATACGTAGAGTGTATACGATTTATTTTAGCAGAATATGTTAGACTTTGCCCTAATGATCGCACCAATCACATAAATTACTTCCGTCAACTTAATTTGACACATTTCGGAATATAGCGACTATATTTGAACCTGACTACATAAATATATGCCATTTGCGTAAATCAGGAGGTCCGTTGATAACACAAACTCATGATTTACACCTTTCTAATTTTAGCTTGATAATATATTCAGTTAGATCGATTAAACAGAAGTCATTCAACAATTATTATAGCATTAACAAGCGTGTGGAATTTTAAATACGCTATCAAAGTCTTTTGTACTCCTTGATGTGTGATTTTAATTTATTCGTGCATATACTCGAATCTCAAACACTTTATTAGAGTCGTATGCTGCTGGACCTAAACTCAAACGAAAGCCTCATTATTTCTTCTCACTAATATTGTAAGGGCTTTAAGCAGACAACACTCTGCTGGGATATGAAGCGCCAAGATAGTGTCCGTGACAGAAAACTTTATGATACTGATTAAACACCCTTTGGGAAGGTGGTTAGTGTTTTTTTCGAAATGTCATCTTAATGATGGCGTTATTTATTACCGGAACAAAGTAAATGTATATTTGAGAAACACCACTCGTGAACTATCAAACACCTACGTAGTTTTCGAAAATGTGTTTTTAAATCAATACGGACACAAGAAAAAGTATATCATTAGTCAGCCTTACCAGTCGTAGACATTGACTTATTTTTGGTTATTTCACAAAAAGCGAGTGCTGTCTCTTAAGTGAAGCAGAAATGATTTGGCGGGGAAAAAATCTCACGCCTGTCTGAATATTCTACCAGTATGTTTAATCAAATAGGAATAAAAGATCCGAACTAATTTACATTGGACATGACCTCGTTTCTATCGACAAAATGTAGATACTGTCTGCAAATTTATTCATGCTTCGAGTCGTTTATTCGTTCATGATACACCAAAACCGCATAGAAAGACATCAATGATAAGACCATCCACAATTTCTGGTATGTCTTATAATTCGGTTTAAACCGTTAATGTGCCCTGTGCAAACTGTATTGAATGACAAAAAGGCGCTTAATGAACTGTGTACGGCAGAACACCAAGTCTTAATTTATTTAAACTACAAAAAGTTACAAGAGATTTACATGATTGAGAAGTGTAGTGGCGTAAAATAAAGGAGATTAATCACTTACCTAAAAGGGCAAAACCGTACTGGTGAAATATGCTTGCAAAACATACAATATCTCAACGCACTTGGTATAATATGAGGAACACGGTTCCTCTCCGCGTTAACGCTGCTTTTTGCTGCTTTATAGTTACCGTTGTTATATAAGCCCGGATTTAAACTCTTGTGGTATTTTGTCACATATTGCGGCGTCTGCAATTATAAATGCATGCATGTAATTGGTTTATTGTGTTGGTCTTAAATACAAAATGTTTGTCATGTTTCCTGCTGTGGTAGGCGTTATTTCAAATCTTAGTAAATGAACAAACTAGTAGCTCAGTAGTATTAATGAAGTTTAAAATGGAAATCGATTGTTAGTCGGAAAACAGAGGCTGACAAATAATCATCTATAATGTTCAATGCTTGACTGTGGCGCTTTTCTCTGCCCATATATGTTGTAACTTAAACTTTTTCTGTCATATACTGTATTTATGTTTTGATTCTGTATTGCCTCTTTTCATTCAGTATATGACTTTTCGAACTTATACTGTGTATCAAAGTTCGCGGCTTTAATTAATAAAGCCCAATTTCAATTTCAATTAATGTCGTTCTTATTACAACATACTAGCTACACCAGTCTCCATCACCACAAGGATTATAATGGTAATTACAAAATACTCTAAATGGATTTTTCTGAAAATCACATTGTTGCCTTGATTACATTTCATTCTAATGAAAAAAAAAAAAAGAGCAAGTTAAAGAGAACATTACAGGTAATTAGTGCTTTATCACTCATATTGTAACTCATTTCCATTGGACATCAAAAGATACAACAAAAATAACTTACGCGTGTTTGTTTTCGTTAATGAATGCATTGTGGATTTCTGTTTTATGAAAGACCTTAGATGTATCTTTAAACCCGTCCCTATCCAGTATGTATCCGGTAGATTTACCAGATATATCGATGGCTTAGAATGAGAAGGTCGTACATGTATGTATTGAATCGATACTTTGGGAAACACACGAATATAATGTCCGAAAATTACACTTTACTTACAAACTGTTTCAACTTCAGTTTGGCCAACATGACAAGTTCCGATTTTCATGAAAATATAGTCCAGTCATTCTTACTTTTAATCTCAAACTTATTGTAAAACAAACAGTTTTGTGTTTATATGGTGCGTAAAGCTATCCTTAGCATTTTACAAAATGTCCTAATAGAATATTCGTGGGACGTTTTGAGATATGCACAAATATACTGAATTGTCACAGGTTTTCGCGATATTTGTCACTTTTGATGTAAACAACTCTTGACGTATATTAGTAACTTATTTTTACATCGTGCTTAGAGCTCTCAATTTTGGCCTGATTTTATGAAACTTGGCAGCAATTATTATCGGAAGCTAATCTAGGTCAAATATGTTTTTTAGTTGACTGGAGCCAAAATCTCGGTCACTAGGTCAAGACATAAAAAAACTAAAATAGTCATAAGGGGTCGCAATTTCGACCTTAAACTTGTGAAATTTAGTCACACTGGTCATCTTAACAAAATCTATGTCATGTGTGAAATTGGGTTAATCTGAGTTAAAAATTAGGTCACTAGGCCATATAACAGAACAAATATTTAAAATGTGCCCTTGTTGTCTAATCTTTATGAAGCCACGTCAGAGGGATCATTAAAACAAAATCTAGGTCAAATCCAATTTTTAATTATCATGAGTTAAAACTAGGTCACTAGGTCAATAAATAGACAAACCTCCATGAGCCAAAAAGTCCCATTAATGTTTTTAGTTATTTCAACCTATTGACCTAATTTTGACCCAGATAACTCAATAACGCACATATCTTAGATGTTTTGAGATGCACGTAATTATAAGATCAAAATTTTGACTTTTGTACCTACACAACGCTTTCCTTTGTTTTGAACTAGCGATCTACTTTTTGACCCCGGATGACCCATTTTATGACTTTGACCTAGATTTAGTTTATATTATTATTGTGACCAAGTTTAATAAATATCAGGCCAACATTATGACATCTAGCGACTAAACAAGGATTTGCAACAATTTGACCTTGTGACCTAGTTGTTTACCCTTGATCATCTCTTTTCTACATCGGCCTAAATTGTGTTCATATAGTCACTCTGACCAGGTTTCATAATCATAAAGTCAAAATTGTGAATACAAATGCAATTGTGGACGAACAGTCAGAGAGAACATTCTAATTTCACTGTTTCCCCCGCATTGATAGATTTATGCATATTATTATAATTGTATACTGTCCAAACACAATTATCCTTTTTTCTATTAGACACACATGCATATTACACATATCATGTGTAAATTTTAAACAAATTGGATTGATATTAAAATACCGCCACCATGGCCTAGTGGTTAGGGCGTCCGCCTCCGGAGCGGAGGGTCGAAGGTTCGAATCCCGGTGGAAGCTGGGTTAGAACTGATGCGACCGGTTGGTGAGCCGCCAGCTGGTTAAAGAATGGTTACCGTAGACCCATATCTGCCAGGCGCCCGGCAATATGTGAAGAGATTCGGGAGGTTCTGTGCGCAAGAAAAATAGGTGTCTCATAAGTCAAATTGGCTGGCCCTTCCAATTGGGGTGACACTATAATAAACAAACACTTAACCTTTACCTATCAAAGAAATGAATAAATCTTTTTTTTCCCATCCAAATCTTTTGAGCTATTTTGTCGACTTTTGAATGGGTACTTTACCAACACGTAGACTGGCATATATATGAAAAGTACAATTGTCTGATGATAATAGGGTGTATTTTATGTTATATTTTAATATCAGTAAGAAAGACAACTCTGCCTTATTTGTGTGTAATGGTGATTGAATTACTTCCCTTGGATCATTGGTGATATATGTTCAGTCAAGCATTGGCTCCCGCTCTTATTACTTAATCCCTTAATTTGGTCAGCTGACTTCTTTGTGTGAAAGGTATTTTTAATCAGTGGACAGCAAGTTTTTCAAGAGTATAGACAGTGGTTGTAAGATTGATAGATATTTGGTTTCTCAACAGTGATTGATTGGATGTGTATGTATGATTTGTCCCTTTGTATAATTTGTCTATTGGCATTTATTGTTTCTGACTTTTTGGTGATTTAGAACCCTGAGTTGTGGTTACTTTATTTAGACTTGTAATTGTTAGACAGGTACATCTTTGCACCTGCATTCATATTCAAGATGGCAGTACAGTAATAGTATATTAATACCTAATTGATTACCCCTAATGCTAATGATTTGAAACACCATCAAAACCCTATCTGTTCACCATATTTATTAATATTGCAGTAACCAACACTGAGAAATGTTATGAGAGTGTGTGATTGAATAAGAAGAATACGGAGCCTAATCCACAATTGGTAGGTTTACCTGCGTGAATGTATCTGTAATGTATCTGTAATGTATTTGTGATGTATTTGTAATGTATCTGTAACTGTAATGTTTTAATAGTAATGTAATTTGTGTGTCGGCCACTAGATTGGAATCATTGGAAAAGCCCAGTCATGACTGTATTGTACAGTATTATATGTATTAATGTATGTATTGATCAACCTGTGTATATTGTCATGACCTTGTACTTAATGTTGTTTATATTGTTAATTGTAGGGCTTTGGTTGAGTTTGAGATTGAGGTTGAGATTGAGGTTGAGATTGAGGTTGAGAGTTAATAGATCGTATAACTGGAACATTGTGTTTTCATCTTTTGGGTCCGAACCTACAAAATCCATAGTGGTACCACCACAAGGGTAGTCTTACCACCCGGTACATTGACACTATTACAAATGGCGCCCAACGGGGGACCTGATGCAACATTCACAGAAGATTCCAGTGGTAACAAGTATGTACGATCCATAGACGGAGACGATAACGATTGTTGGGAGTCATAGTCGTTGGAAGAAGAGGATCGATCAGTCCACCGGAAGTGATATATTGACTTTACAAACTGTGTGTTGAAGTGAATTAGGAACAGTGACAGTGATATTTGTAGTGTTTTAAGTGTTTAATAAGGACTATATTGTGATCTAGTGGCCATTGTTTACTTCTGAACAGATTTGTGAGTATACTATTTTTGTCATAATTATATTCATAAATTGCAGTTTACTTACGCATAGTTGGTAATTGTTTGTCTAGTAAACTGGTAAATTGTTTTTTTCCACTTTCGTTTATTTAATTGTACATTACCAGACTATAAAACTGCAGTTTGTAATATAATTCAGTGTGATATTGTACATGAAGTAAGAAAGTTGACTTTCACTTTCACCTTGCATGCATGATTTTATAAGAAAATAACTTCCCGTAATTTGGTGATGGTTCTTTACTAAATGTCCAGGTTTTAATACCAACATCTATTCTTTAGAACATCCATACTATAGTAAGCTGCTATCTTGAATTTATGTTTCCAAGACGTAAATATTTGTTTGTGAACGTAAACATAACTCAAGCGTGTTCTACTTTCACTTTGGTCCGGTCTGTGTTTACAATTTTCTTGTCCGTGATTTCTCGTATTTCTCACATTGAGAACGTATTTTGTTGATTCAGATCAATTTATCTACTATTTAATAGTCGATTCAGACCCGTTTTGCAACTTTTGGTGCGTCTGTTTTGTCGTATTTGTGACAATTATCATTGTTTGTCCGATAGTCTGTGATCAGCGAGTTTGCGCCTTATTTGGAACAGACTTGTGACGTCATCAGCAGGTGGTTGAAAATCTCGTTTTTGATTGGTTGACCTGACAGATTTGACCCGGAAGTAGTATGACGTGTAGGTAATTGGGAGGAGTATAACTTTCCGGAACCACGTGTAGTGTATGTAGCTATAGTAGGGAGAATAGTTAGTTTACATCAATTGAACTTGAAAACCTTGATTTATTTTGTTTCAACATTGAAGTTGAATGTAGATGTATATTGATTTATATTGTACCAACCTTCCGTTTAGTGAATACAAAAGGTGGGCATTATTGGTATTGATTTAGATAGTTTTATTGACGTTTATTTATGTAAACATTGCATCCTGAATGTAAACATTGAATGCCAGTAAGCTGTCAGATGAAACAGAAGAAGATTTACAGTGTATCCTTTGACTATTTAATCATTATGATGGAGTACCTTGATTAGAATAGCATTTTGTTATACTGGTATTGAGTTTACATACACATGCTTACATGTACTTATTTATTTACAGGTTTTATTTGTGGAAGTGATTCTTTATAATTTTTCAGATTTATTTATGTTGTAAACTCTGAAAACTATTTGTATTGACACAGAGTTAAGAGATGTGATATTTTGTCATTGAGATGTGAAGTGAATTAGTTTTTTTGTGTTGATAATGTAACAGAATAACTGTAACAAATATCTGTTATTGGAATTTGATTATATTGATTAATATTACTTAGCGTCTGGATGTGACTTGGTTAAATAAAAGCCTGATGCTTCATCAGTAGACAGTTCTGGGAAATTATTCATAGTTCCTGGGAATTGAAATTCTTGGAAATTTTTTTGATTTATTTTCTGAATATTATTTCATGCTTGAATTGATGTTTAATTAAACTTAAACTGACCTTGAAATAATTTGAGAAATTATCATACTTGTTTGTACTTAGTAATTGGTACTATAAATATTTGCCCTTACTTATTTCCAACTTTATGATAGTTTGAATAGCCATTGAAATTTGTACATGACTTTTTGTATGAATCATTTGATTCATTTGGTCAGAGGTATTGTAATTTGACATTTTAAGGACTTAATTTTATTGACACTATAATCGTTCAATGTGTATGAAGTTCACATGGTTCAATGTGTTTACTTGAAATTGTTTGTATTTATTTTATCTGTGTTTAATTGTATTTATGAAGGTGTGACCTTCAGTGAACATATATTGTGAACTGTGCTATATTTAGTGAACTGTGCTTAATTGAGTGAACATATATTGTGAATTCTGCTTAATTGAGTGAACATATATTGTGAACAGTGCTTAATTGAGTGAACATATATTGTGAACTGTGCTGAATTTAGTTAACATATATTGTTAACAGTGCTTAATTGAGTGAACATATATTGTGAACTGTGCTGAATTCAGTTAACATATATTGTGAACAGTGCTTAATGTAGTAAACATATATTGTGAACTGTGCTGAATTTAGTTAACATATATTGTGAACAGTGCTTAATTTAGTAAACATATATTGTGAACTGTGCTATATTTAGTGAACTGTGCTTAATTTAATGAACATATATTGTGAACTGTGCTGAATTTAGTAAACATATATTGTGAACAGTGCTTAATTTAGTTAACATATATTGTGAACTGTGCTTAATTTAGTTAACATATATTGTGAACTGTGCTGAATTTAGTAAACATATATTGTGAACAGTGCTTAATTTAGTAAACATATATTGTGAACATTGCTTAATATAGTGAACAGTGAGTTGACTTGCGTTGAATAGTTCAGTTATTCGAAATGATGGAAGAGGAAGAAGAGTCTGCAGAAACACAAGAGGAGGAGGAATGGTGGAAGTCAGACCAGGCAAGTGGTGGAGATGGTGAAGAGGAAAAGATATGTAAGATCACAAAAAAAGACATGATGTTGCTGAAAGTGTTACACCAGCTGCCAGAGGAAGAGACCGACAAACTTGTGAGACATCAACTCAGAAGCGGGGTCAAATTAACGGAACATCACCCAACAATACCAATTAAGACCGAAGTACCTCAAATTGATAATGAAATGATTAGGACCAACACTTGGCAGTATCCAAAATTTTCTACATTTTCCGGAGAATCCACAAAATCAGATGTATCCTTCGAGACGTTTAAATTTGAAATTTCTGCTGTTAGGGAATCACATGCATTTTCACAGGATCAAATATTATTAGGAATCAGACGAGCAGTAAGGGGACAGGCGGGGAACATTGTTAGAAGATTAGGTACACAAGCGACCCTTACACAGTTATTAAAGAAATTAGAGAGCACATATGGAAGAATGGAGACTAAGGAAACTTTACTGAAAATGTTTTATTCCTGCAGCCAAAATAAAGACGAAACAGTTACGGATTATGCTTCCAGATTAGAGGAATTATTTAGTCAAGCTTGTGAAATTGGAGCTATTAGACGAACAGATGAGCCGATTCTCAAACAAGTACTATACCAAGGATTAAAACGGGACCTGAGGCAGATGGCAACGTACCAATCAGACAAAATAACAGATTACGACCTCTTCAAAGTAGAGCTTAGAAAAATAGAAGCAAACATCAGAGACGACCCTGATATCATACCCAAACCATGCAAGCCAGTGATTCCGCAAGAGAAAGGTGAAATAAGTGAACTAACTGAACTACTGAGAAAATTAAACGACAAGATTGACGAATTAGCAGCCAAGAAAGACACAAATGATACCCAAGCTGGAAGAGGATTTTATGGTGGCAGAAGATGGAACGGCGGAGGAAGAGGAAGTCGAGGTCAAGATAGAGGAAGAGGTAGAGGAACAAGTTACAACCAGAGACCCATAGCAACCAGTACCTTTAAGCCCACATGTTACAACTGCGGGATTAAAGGACATTTGGCACGTGAATGTAATCAACAAACAACAAGGACATGTTTCGCCTGCAATGAGACTGGACACATAGCTAAAGATTGCCCAAACTAGTATCAGCTCGTGCTGGAGGATCGCAGACGGGCTTTGGAGATAGGAATGATCCACAAATGATAGGAGAAATCAATGAGGTAGACTTAAAGATCAACAACATCAGTACAAGAGCTTTGATAGACACTGGAAGTGTAGTCAGTTTGATATCAGAATCATTTCACCAACAACACTTATCCGAAATTGCCATCAAGCCACTTCAAAATATCATACAAATCGAATGCGCTGATGGAGAACAACTACCATATTTAGGCTACATCATGGCAGAACTAGATACTACAGACAGCTTACCAGAAGTAGAACAACATATGTGTCTATTCTTGATAGTCCCAGATACTAGGTATTCTACTGTTACACCAATTATATTAGGAACCAACATATTGAATAGTCTCATCATAGGATGCAGAGAGAAATTTGGGGATCAGTTTTTACAGAGAGCCAAACTTAAAGTACCATGGTATTTAGGATTTAGAAGTATGATATTAACAGAAAGAGAATTGAAGAAAAGAAAGAATAGGATAGCAATCATTAGGAGCGCCACTTCATCCAGAATAATAGTCAAGCCGAACGAAACAATAGAGATTCCAACCTCTACGGACAGAACCATTCGATACCCTGCCACCAACGCATTAATTCAGGAAACAGATCAGTCAGAGCTTTCAAAAGACATCGACCTTACGCCAGCAATTGTGAATTATAATCAAGCTAGTAGGAACCACTTCAACGTCACATTGTCCAACGTTACCACCAATACTGTTGTCATAGAACCAAGAGCCATCATAGGGGAATTACAGCCAGTAACCATAGCGGAAGAAGTGTTTGAAAAAGAAGAAAGAGAAAGCCTAGAGAAGAAACAGGAAGAAATAGTCAAACAGCTTAATGTAGATGAAGATAACATTTTGAATTCAGAACAGAAGAAGCAACTGCAAGAACTACTGTTAAAACATAAAGCCATTTTCTCAACCAGCGATACCGACATAGGACAGTGTAATACAGTAAAACACAGAATCGATCTTCTTGATGAAATTCCCTTCAAACACCGACACAGAAGAATACCCCCCAGTATGGTCGGAGAGGTTAGAGAGCATCTAGAGCAGTTGCGTGCCAGCGGAGTCATCAGACCCTCAAAGTCTCCCTATTCATCACCGGTAGTGTTGGTAAGAAAAAAATCAGGTAAACTCCGTATGTGTGTAGACTACCGAACATTAAACAGCAAGACGGTCAAAGATGCGTATGCGCTACCAAGGATTGAGGAAATCTTCGACTGTTTGGATGGTGCCCAGTACTTCACTTCAATCGACATGAAAGCAGGGTATCACCAAATCGAGGTTGAAGAAACTCACAAAGAGAGAACCAGCTTTACAGTAGGTGCTTTAGGTTTTTGGGAATTTAACAAAATGCCATTTGGTCTTTCAAACAGTCCTGCCACCTACCAGAGAGTTGTTTAAGATTGCTTGGGAGACCTCAACATGAAGATCTGCGTGGTATATATTGATGATTTAATTATATTTAGCAAGACATTTGAGGAACATTTAGATAATATAGACAAAATTTTCGCCAAACTTCAAGACTATCAACTAAAATTAGCCCCAGAAAAGTGCAAATTCTTCAGGACAAAAGTTCCATTTTTAGGACACGTAGTAAGTGCAGACGGAATAGAAACGGACCCAGATAAAATAGAGAAAATCAAGAACTGGCCTACACCAACTTCCCCAGACACATTAAGATCCTTTTTGGCATTTGCTGGGTACTACAGAAGATTTGTGAAAGATTTTAGCAAGATAACACGACCACTTTTCGAATTATTACCACCCACTTCGGAAAAGAAAGGAAAAAGAAAGCAGCAATTAGACTGGAAATGGGGAGAAGAGCAACAGAGAGTTTTTGAAAATTTGAAGCAAGTACTAACATCACCCCCCATACTTGGGTACCCAAATTTCACTCAACCATTTGAGCTGCACACAGATGCATGCCTTAAAGGATTGGGAGCTGTATTATACCAAGAACAAGGAGGCCACAAGAAGGTAATAGCATATGCGAGCAGAAGTCTGTCAAGATCTGAGAGAAATTATCCGGCTCATAAGTTAGAATTTCTAGCCTTGAAATGGGCAGTGACGGAAAAATTCTCTGACTATTTGACGGGTAGTAAGTTTACGGTACTCACCGATAACAACCCCCTCACATATGTTTTTACAACTGCAAAACTCGACGCAACAGGACAAAGATGGGCATCAGCCATAGGCCAGTACAATTTTGACATCTATTACAGAGCAGGACTTAGAAACGGAGATGCCGACGGGATGAGTAGATACCCTTATGATTATGAGAAACTAGATGCAGAAGTAGTAAGGACAGCATTTTCCAACAGAATAGCATACATAGAAACGGTCCCTTCATACCATATCAATATTGTTGAAGCCATGGAAGACGAAGGACAGGTACTTGCCCAATTGGAATTGAGAACAATTCGCCAGCAACAGAGAGCAGATCCACTGGTGGAGAAGTGGAGAAGAGCAGTCATTGACCAAGTTCTGCCAACTAAAACATACAGCAAAGAAGACATTACCATGAAGAAGACTTTCAAACATCTGAAGATCAAAAGAGGACTGTTATACAGGGAAATAGAAGAAGAAGGCCAAAATACTCAACAGTTAGTCATACCAGAATGTTACAAGAGGGATGTACTAGATGGATTGCATAGAGATATTGGACACCCTGGTAGAGACAGGACGACCAGACTGATTAGAGAAAGATTCTACTGGCCAGGTATGACCTCAGACATTGAAACATATGTAGCAAACTGTGACAGATGTTTGAGAAGGAAAGGTACTACAAACACAAGAGCGCCACTTGTAAGTGTTAATACCACATACCCACTAGAGTTGGTATGCTTTGATTTCCTGACACTAGAACCATCAAAAGGAGGCTACGGAAACATCTTAGTCATAACAGACCATTTTACCAAATTTGCTGTGGCAGTACCGACAAGAAATCAGACTGCTAAGACAACAGCAGAGGCATTTTACAACGAGTTCATATTGAAGTATGGGATTCCAACCAGACTACACTCGGACCAGGGGGCGAACTTTGAATCAAACATAATTCAGGAACTATGTAGGATTACAAGCATGAAGAAATCAAGAACATCCATATATCATCCTCAAGGCAACGCTGGTCCCGAGAGATTTAATAGAACTTTACTGCAAATGTTAGGATCCCTTGAAACAGAGCAGAAACTTGATTGGAAGAAATACATCAATTCATTAGTATATGCATACAACTGTACCCCTCACGAAACAACGAAGACATCCCCATATGAACTAATCTTTGGAAGGAAGCCCAAATTACCCATCGACATCATGTTTGAAAATGCAGAAGAGAAGGTAATACAGAAATCAACCCAAGAATACATAACAGAACTTCAGGAAAGGATTGAAAGAACCAAAGAAATAGTAAGACGACATACTGAGAAAGCCAAAGAACGACAGAAGAAGAACTACGACAAGAAAGTCCGAGGCGCAACAGTAGAAGTGGGACACCAAGTTTTAGTGAGAATCCTAGCACACAGAGAAGGAAAACATAAACTGGCAGACAAATTTGAAGAAGATATTTATACAGTCATTGAACAACCGAGAACAGAAATACCAGTCTTCAAGGTTAGAAGTAAGAATGGACGAGACAAGGTGTTACACAGAAATCACCTATTTCCAGTGAAGACTCAGGAAGAAATCATGGAGGTAGACCAGAATCATCAGGAGACAGAAGAGTTAGCTTTAAGTCAGGGAGAAGATGGAACTTCAGAGTATAGTTCACAAGAGTCAGAAGAAGAGAGTAGTGAGAACAATGATGACGTCAGCAGTGATTCAGATTCAGAGTGTGTTTATATGCAGAGACAGCATATAAGGGGTGGTCCGGACACCAGCAAACACTGTGGAGATGATAGAGTACAGAGTAGAACAGAAGAAGTAGAGAGTATACAGAGTACAGGTAGGTATTCAGGTAATACAGAGGTAACAAGTACTAGTAGCAAGTACTTGAATGAGGCAGTAGAGAGTGAGACATTGGTAAGTGTAGGTGAAGAGAGCACTTCACATATGAGTGCTGACTCAGAGGGATCAGAGCAACAACAACAGACAGACGCTGATGATGTTGGTTCAAGAGACGATGATGATGATGGTGCAAGAGACGATGATGATGATGGTGCAAGAGACGATGATGATGATGATGGTTCAAGAGACGATGATGATGATGGTTCAAGAGACGATGATGATGATGGTTCAAGAGACGATGATGATGATGATGGTGCAAGAGACGATGATGATGATGGTGCAAGAGACGATGATGATGATGATGGTTCAAGAGACGATGATGATGATGGTTCAAGAGACGATGATGATGATGATGGTTCAAGAGACGATGATGATGATGGTGCAAGAGACGATGATGATGGTCCAACAGACGATGATGATGATGGTTTGACAGATGAAGAAGATGATGGTGTGGGTGTTAATGATGATGATGAGGTCACAGAAGTCAAGGAAACAGAGAAGAAAGAGCAGATGAAACCAACACCAAGAACTAGAGTCACCATACACAGAGAACCACCATCAGTTGAACCAAGAAGATCCAGGAGAGAGAAGAAGCCACCAGACAGATAAGGTGATTACATTATGTACAAAATGCAGCCATCACCACAGGATGTGAAATTAAATTCTGTAGCTGAACTTGTTAAAACTGGGATATTAACTTGCATGGATAGTGATAAAATTAAGACTATTGTTGAAAGTGTTTTAAAATGAATATGTGTTTACTTATAATTTGATGTGACTTCAAGTAATAGTATTGAGTGATTTTATATATATAAGTACATTGTACGAGTGTCTTATTTTATTATGTAAGTTGTGAGAATTACTTGAGTTATGAAAAGATTGTTATTGTAATTACATGTGTTTTTATATGATTATACTAGTATTATGATTATTTTTGGTGAGAATAAGTTTATTTGACTTGTTTAAATTTAGAAGTTTTTTTTTCATGATGTACGACTTATTGCGAGGACGCAATTTTCACGCACAGGGGAGAGAATTATAGGTAATGTCTATGATTTGAGTTAAGTGATACACTTGAGTGAAGTGTTTGAGTAGAATTTTGATTTGTGATATTTTGTACTATTGTAATATGACTGTGTGTTGACTATGTATTAGCTGAAGACAGCATTTGAGTTAAAAGCTGTTTATTGTTCAGATTATTTTTTAATTTTATATCTATATGTGTGGTTGGAGAAGATTATTTAATTATGTGGTTAGATTTCTACATTGGAAATCATATGGGTAATGTAAGAGTATTAAATACTTGGTGAATTTTTATTTTAGATTTATATGACCCTAGCAGTACTTGTAGTAGTTAAGATAGTTCTAGCTGTAGTAATTGTAGTTAGGAGGCTGTAGTACGAGTAGTGATAGTTGTTGACTGACGGAAGACACGGACGGGGAAATGACGGGACGTCATTTTTCGGGGAAGGGAAGTGTGTAATAGGGTGTATTTTATGTTATATTTTAATATCAGTAAGAAAGACAACTCTGCCTTATTTGTGTGTAATGGTGATTGAATTACTTCCCTTGGATCATTGGTGATATATGTTCAGTCAAGCATTGGCTCCCGCTCTTATTACTTAATCCCTTAATTTGGTCAGCTGACTTCTTTGTGTGAAAGGTATTTTTAATCAGTGGACAGCAAGTTTTTGAAGAGTATAGACAGTGGTTGTAAGACTGATAGATATTTGGTTTCTCAACAGTGATTGATTGGATGTGTATGTATGATTTGTCCCTTTGTATAATTTGTCTATTGGCATTTATTGTTTCTGACTTTTTGGTGATTTAGAACCCTGAGTTGTGGTTACTTTATTTAGACTTGTAATTGTTAGACAGGTACATCTTTGCACCTGCATTCATATTCAAGATGGCAGTACAGTAATAGTATATTAATACCTAATTGATTACCCCTAATGCTAATGATTTGAAACACCATCAAAACCCTATCTGTTCACCATGTTTATTAATATTGCAGTAACCAACACTGAGAAATGTTATGAGAGTGTGTGATTGAATAAGAAGAATACGGAGCCTAATCCACAATTGGTAGGTTTACCTGTGTGAATGTATCTGTAATGTATCTGTAATGTATTTGTGATGTATTTGTAATGTATCTGTAACTGTAATGTTTTAATAGTAATGTAATTTGTGTGTCGGCCACTAGATTGGAATCATTGGAAAAGCCCAGTCATGACTGTATTGTACAGTATTATATGTATTAATGTATGTATTGATCAACCTGTGTATATTGTCATGACCTTGTACTTAATGTTGTTTATATTGTTAATTGTAGGGCTTTGGTTGAGTTTGAGATTGAGGTTGAGATTGAGGTTGAGATTGAGGTTGAGAGTTAATAGATCGTATAACTGGAACATTGTGTTTTCATCTTTTGGGTCCGAACCTACAAAATCCATAGTAGTACCACCACAAGGGTAGTCTTACCACCCGGTACATTGACACTATTACAATTTGTATTCGAAAGAGGAAGGTTGTGTCTTTCAGAAAATTTAAGCTTTAGTGTGCAATAAGTTAATATCTAACGACTTACTCGGAAATTATTAGAACTTAAAATTCCCCATGTAGTATGAAATAAGGAAAATACTGAAATTGCTACGAAAAGTGACCTTAAACTTGTCGATTTTCCTTGTATTTCCCCCCACTGAACTTGCCTATTTGCCATTTGTCTGTGGTTGGCAATAGTCTGTAGATAATTAAAATGCAAAGAAACTCTGTTTTGCAATTTGATTGTGGTTGATGATATTCTTACATTCAATCACTAAACTATCAGTATTATTCTCGTTCAGCCAGCGTATTATTTCTTCCAAAACATTGTAGTCTGATAACTTGACTGACCACTGATAAATAAAGATGCTGTATTTATGCAAACAAACACTTCCATAGTCTCTCGGCAGAGTTCTGAGAAACAGGTATCTGCATGACATGTTTTAAGGCGCATAGCACCTGACACATGAAAAAAGGTCGTGGTACGTTGCCCTTATTTCGTTAAATTAGCGAGCTTCTTATATACTCTGGGTTGTAAGAGCCATGAATGTTCACAAGGTGTATAAAGCACAAAATTTGGAGCAGTTGTAGTTTAAGTCAGTCTGATTAAAAAAATCCAAAGAGACACTCGATCGAGGCCCTGTCTCCTGCTGAAATGAGGCCCCAAAGGGGTACCTTAGAGTGTAAATACTCCCTGGTAGAAATATATGTTTTTTCATCTGATTGCGAAGCAAAACATATGAAACCTTGGTAAATATTATGATTAATGGTGACATTTGAAATATATTGCATTTTGGTATACTTAAACACTAAAATGAGGCCCTGTTAGTGGTTAAAACAAAAAATGTGGCCCGAATTCGGGAAAATAAAAACTAAATAATATACTCAGGTTTGTAAGAGCCATGAATGTTCACATGGTGTATAAAGCACCAAATTTGGCACAGCTGCTCTATAAGTCAGTCTGATGAAAAAAATCCTAAGAGTTAAACCATGAGAGGCCCTGTCTCCTGCCCAAATGAGGCCCCGAAAGTGTATGAGAATCTCCACCTACCCGTCAGTATAAATACATGCTTTTTTTCCTGATTGTGAATCAAAACACATTGAGTCATAATATATAAAGTGATTAATGTGAGTGCTTGAAATCTGCAGCTTTTTGTAATAATAAAACTTGGAATAGAGGCCCCATTGGTGGTTTTAACACAAAATGAGGCCCGAATTCAGGAAAAATAAAATAAGAGCATATGGATGTTCACATTATGTATATAAATCACCAAACATAGCATAGTTGCACATCAAGTGAACCATCTATATAAAAACCAATAAAACATGTATGTGAGGCCCCGTGTTTTGTACAAATGAGGCCCCAAATGTGTACTTGATTTCACAAATTCATCTGTATATAATGTACACATTATTATTTTCTCAATTGTTACGCAAATAATCTATAACTGTTTTGTACATTATGTTGAATTGGTTATCATAATTTACAATCTTGATTAATAATAAAATATGACAGTGAGGCCCCGCTAGTGGTGTTAACCACCTACTAGACTCACCATCACACTACACAGTCGTATATTATATAGAAATGCTACAAATGTTGATAATTAACGATAAATATTGAGTTACATAGTCATTGGTAAGTACAGTGTATAAACAATCTGCATTATATACCTAGCTATTTCATATAATACAAACGAGGCCATAATAGGGTAAATTTATATCAGAAAATTACAGAATGAAGTAATTATCTTTCAAAAATCGAACGGTTAATTGGTATTATTTTCTCTCCATTTAAGCAAGCTCATACACACAGTGCATTTGATTGTAGGCATATCAGCTGTGCTATGAGTAATAACTGTAAAATGTTAATTTGAGGCCCTGTCGTGGTTTAAAGAATGTGTATTTGAATTGATAAATATAACTTGAGGTCATTATAAGTTAAATTTAAATGTGAAAATGGTGCCAATTACTATATTTTGAATGTTTTGTTACCGAGTACAAATGTTTTCATGACCTAATACATTATAATGATTTCTTAACATATTTTTTTATAAATTAATCCGCATCAACACCTTCACAACATTAATTTTAGATACATATACTGATGAAATCGACTTTTTTAAAAGAATTTATTGAGGCCCGTAATAAGGGATTCATTTTTTTTCTTTTTTATGCATGTACATGTACTTATTCTGTATTAGCTCGGTTTTGGCCCTCACCGTTGCCATGATAAGTCAATGAGAGACTGCGAAAACATGCAGTTATCAAACTATGGTCGATGGGGGGAACGGTGGTATTGAGGTAGGACGCGCGCTTCAGAATGCGAGGTCTTGGGTTCAATCCTCATCTGGACCACTGGTTAATTTCTATGAGCAAGAAATAGCCACATGCTATACTCAACCAATGTGTAAATTGGTACCTGTGAGGGTTGGTTTATTCCTGGACACCGCAGATAGATGTTGGCTACCACACCCACAGGACGGATTTCATAAGGTAATTCAATGACCAGGGAAAGCTTTAAAATGTCAAATGGTGGTTAAACAGCTCAACTATGGGTTGTTATAGCATCAAACAAGCCATTGTCATAGACTGATGTACACAATTAATCCGATACATTATTTCAGGTTGGTCTTTGTTTTGATTTCAATTACTGTTAAAATGCTGTATTCATTTAAGCTGATGTCGACCTTGGTCATTTGAGGTACTAAATACTGCCGAGTGAGGTCATTTAATGTACTTAGATACAGTTAACACCACAAAGTACAATCATACCAAGACCTGTTGTGTACCCGTAATGCCCTTTACGTCAAATCCAGATCTTAAAAGTAACTCACGACAGGCCGTTCAGATCTGATGTGGTAAACTGAAGTCCTATGAAGTGATTTAATTTTTCAAGCTACAACTTTGCCTGGCCCAATAAAATACTTACATTCACCAATTTCACTGGTACGTGTACTCAAAACCATATGGGTATTTCATGGCATAATACAGTCCTTTCAGGTCCTATTGGTAACTAACTTCTATCTAGAGCAAAGCAGACAATAGAAGCTACTAGTATACTAGTAGTTGGTCCTTTGAAGTAATCACCACCATCTTATTCAACCATTTCTAATGGATAACAGTGTGTGAATTGATACCTGTGAGGGCAGTGGGGCTCAATGATGGACACACACTAATCAGTAAAGAATTAGTCTCAACACGGAGACTCGAACGCATGTTTCCTTAGGCTAATGATCAGAGGAAGTTAAAATGGCAGTTAAAATGTTGTCCTATGACTGAACTGCTGAAAGCGGCCATTGAAAACTGATAATTTAATGTTTAACTGTACTAGGCACACCCATGCCTCTTGAGGTACCTCAACTGTTTGGCACATTTATTTCATACTCTGGCTCTAGGGGTAACCTTCCACTCATCGACACATATATTTCAGGTTCCATTGGGTATTTAAAACTAATGGTCACATATTTTCTTGTCTACGCTAGGAACCTAACATTAATTGTCACAGTAAGGCCATACCAAACCATTTCTTCGTTTATCGTCCGAGGACGGATAGGTTTGAGCATCGTGGGAAGAAAAATAACCAACAAACATTGTAACCTTTTTTTATCTTTAAAATCCATTGAGATATGGCTTTCATATTTATCATATCAAGATGTCACCCTACCCCTACACAGCAGTAGGTTTCACACAAACAATTTTTCAGTTTGAACGATATATTTGTTAGCCATATAATAATGAGCAAATAAGTCGTTATGTCTTTTTACGAGTGTTTTGTTCTTGTCTCAGGATAGCTAGATAGGTTTTCGAACTTAGGACGGACGCTAAACGAAGAAACAATTTGGTATGTCCTAACTCTGAATTCAATTGGGACAAGCTTTATTAGCCACCTATTCAATTTGTCACATCTACATCTGGCTCAATTGGGTTGGTAAACCTGCCCTGTTAAATCAGTCCTAGCTCTAAGAGTAAAAGTTAGGGCCCAATGTAAAGATATTCTGGGTTCGTGGAATTTTGTGGTACCGGGGTACATGGCACTACTTCAGTAATTATTGGCCATGTGATAAATACTTAACTATGTACTGCGACGTCATGGTTCCATGGAGTATCTGTAAAGAAGGGTCATTCTTGGCCCTAAAAATACAACAATTCCTTGTGGGGTATCGACCTCTAGTAAGCAACTTCATCGACATATACTTTCAAACACAAATACAATCATTAGGAATAGCAATGCTAGTGCTAAATGCTGTTTTAAATTATGCGCGATACAAACATCTATTACAAAACATAGCAACATAGCCATGCAAATATTGAACTAATATTGATATACATTCACATTCACTATACAACACAATATAATGTTTTATCTCATCGATTTGTGCAATGAATATTCGATGTTAACATGCATGCGACATGTTAAAATCGATTATTATGAATATTGTAAGCATTTTTTTTAATTACTTTGCTGAATATATGCTATTTACCCGCTAATGGGCTTAAGTGAAGTTTAAACCACATATGGGGGCTCATATCCACAGTTACTAATTACAATACGGTATAGCTTATATACCAACATCCAACACAGTTATATATATTTCTGTTACAGATACTTTGATCAAATCTATAAGTAAATATAAATATTTTATTATCGTTTCTGTACATATGAATTAAATCCAATTTTTTTTCAAAATAGATTTAACCCTTTATATGGCCTCAATTCACTAAAAGTAATCAAATATTAGTTATTTACTGTATATTTATATTACTTTATTATTATTTACGATTGGTATAAGATATGTCTTGTATTGGAGTATTGAATCAATGTACTGATTTAATTTCTAGTGTGTCTTATATAAAGTATTGTGTTTAGTTTGTACCCCTAATAGGGCCTCATTTTCACATTGGAACTATTATTAAAGTATCAATATGGTAAATTTTCATATACAACAAAATATAATTCACTTTTACAAATCATTTGTTGCACATTTTAGAGACATTTATATGTCTTACAGATTGCATCATGAACATATTAAATTCATCCACGTTTTCATGATTGAAAAATGTCCCTTTAAGGTCCTCAATCAATAAATAAGTTGTATTTTAAATGAATTAAATTATATCATAAGCATCACTGTGTCAACTGGTCTGCATTCTATTGTTGTCTTGTTCAACAATTCATAATACTGAAACTAAGTATACAAACATGTTTTTAACTCTATGAAACGTTCAAAAATACCCCTTTCGGGCCTCATATTTGTAATAAAACATGTATCATAGTGGAATTCATAATACAATTTATCATATATGTACTTGATTTAGACATTCCAATTGAAATTTCGGTGATTTGTATATTTTTTTTAAAAAAAATCAGCGTTTTCATATTTTTAGTGTGCAGAGCAATTTAATTTGATGGACCCTTTTGAGGCCTCATATATGCGAATAAAGGGGCTGAACAGCTTGTCTCTTTCACTTTTCTGGAAGCCAATATATTGATTGTTATTTTGTGAAAGTTTGGAGCTTTATACACCTTGTGAACAAAATGACCATTTTTTGGTTCTTACAACCCTGAGTAATAAAGACCCTTTCAAATTAGGAAAATCCATGAAGTTCGGATGCATAGTGGTAAATAATGGTTTCAGCAGAACTAAAGAAACTGAAACTGATACTGACAAAATTACCTCTCACATGTTGAGAGAATACAACGTTACTACCAAGAGTGTTGCCTGCCCTGTCCGATTTCCCCTTACCTTCTGTATCTGACTGAAATCTAGTGAACGATTGCTGACTCAATTCGTTTCATATGAACAGAAAAACAGGACTAGTAATGGCAAAATACGATATGTTTATGTGTGTTGTTCCTGCATACACTAAGTAATGATTTTGTCATATCAATTTGATTAAGTGTGTTTAGAGTCAATTTGTTTACAGTAACACTTGGTAATATAAAACAATAATATGTACATGTACATGTTGTAAACAACCAAATTTCGAACGGAATCATACATTCTAACGCTTTGTACTATCACATCTCGTGTGCATGTTCAAGAGGCAATAAAGTACACGCTTAGTGTTGTAATGTGGCAAATATGATACATGTGTAACATATCCTTATCAAATACTTCAGCTTTATTGTTTACTGATAACGATGCATTTAGGTCAAGTGGACAATTTATAAACTAATTCGCCTACATAGCCTATCAATATATAAAGATTTACATTTTTACATTTTGTTAACAATGCATGTATCATTACTGCACCTGTAACGCTGTACTAAACGTGCATGTATGTTGGCGGAATGGCACTTTCAGGCTTTCGTAGTTTACGTCCTTCATGTAAATTCGTATATATCCACATGCTTCACACACTGATAATAGAACAGAAGTGTTTTGAATGCATGTTCGCCAACAGAAAGTACTGGTTATACCACATGCTATAGCATACTAGACACACGGTTGAGTCAGCTACTTTACAGGCTGTATGTTTGTTTGGAAGATGTGTGGGTGAATCACTAAGGTGAATATGTGGTGTTCCTTGAACAAAACTATATTTCTTACCGTACTTGTCATCTCAGTATGTTGAGATTTTACATTATGAGCAATTAAGGTAAAGTTGACATGACCATGCTGCATAAGCGTATATGTGTCTTTTCATACATGGCCCACATTGTTTTCGACAGAAATCTATATGTTCAAACTATTTCTACATACGTAGCATGTACAATACCAATAACTCGTAAGATGTTTGTATCCACATTTTCAACACAATTGCGCTACCATTTAGAGATTGGCATACAATACGTTTTCCTATAATGGTACAACACAATGTATAGATAACAGTATGCAATTTTCTACAAAATAAATTTAATAATGAAATAGATCTACGTGTGCAGTACGATAGTTAAACGTGAATTTGCAAAGAAATTGTAATGAAATGTAAAGTATGCATAGTACATAGTTCAAAATATACAACATATGGTAAATAAAAATGTAAATGTAAGTGTATATTAACAATTTGGAAACATATATCATGAGGAATAAACACAGATCATTTTACAGAATCAAAACTATTTGTTATCATGTTTTTCAATCAGCTGTCGAATGTATCCGTTAGTATTTTTACTGTCTTACCGAGATGGAAATGGAGCTATCTTTTGATATAATAAAGTATACATTTACAAGTGATAAACCAACGTAAACTACCTGTTATATTAATATGTAGAATGAAGAATAATGACCATACATGTACTTCAATAATAAGTAAGTATTAACAGTAAACATAATCTTAACAATGTACATGGAAAAAATGTATAATAAACATCGCAATAGTTCCAAGTAACGGACAGCCTTACAACCGAATACTATTGGATTACCAAACATCAAATATTATATAAGGAGCAAAGTCATATCTCACTGTACAGTATACACATGCAGAAAACTTATCGATAGCTTAACTATTGTCACAAATCACTAGTTCCGTCCACATTAACATGTACTGTTTGTGAATCAAGTCATTGTTTCCTGTTTCAGTTATTAACGTTTTCCAGGTCGTCGGTAGTTGGTTCTTTAAATGTAAAAATTGGAGAAAGAGTCATAACCCTTGATGAACTCAGCTAGAATATCATGACAAAACTTGTATTGCTCCTGAAAATATAAAGCATGGTTTGAATACACACGCAGAAAAAATTCAAGTGTTAGAATACATGAACAAACTAAATATAGAAGAAGATTTCTGAATAGAAGCAACGATGTCCCAAGAATAGCCATGATAGAAGGCTTACAGAAGGCTTATGATACCACGAGTATAGCGCCGGACGTGGTTTGGTTATAAGCAGATAGAGGGGTAAATAATCAGTCAATGTAGAATTTCGCCGGCGATCAGTTAAGGAAAACTACCAAGGTTTTACATAATTGTTACAGGAAAGAACCGGATGATTCTACAAGCAATAAGCGGAAATAAATTTTGATGCGCATAAAGGCCATGACATTAAGAACAACAATAGTCGATATTAAAACAAGAATTCTGCAAGAAAGTGACGCAAACATTATATAACGTCGTGACTTTCATGCTGACTGAATATGAACTACTCGAATTAAATCAGCCTGAAGAATACTTAGTTAGCATATCTTACGTAAGATGGAACAATCTGGTGTCTTCGAATTCTCATTTGTTTAATCGTCTGTTGTAAAGCGACGTCATTTTCCTGACGTAACCGTTCTAGTGTCGATGTCACAGCGCAGAATAGACCACTCTTTGTCGCACCATTACTAAAAGAAAGCATACAATACATTTAGAACTGTAAGTTTCCAATGTTCCATTATATAAATGTATTGTCTTATGGAAGTCAATTATACAATAAGCACGCGTTAGTTTTATCCAGGACTTAATTTTAACTGAACAACTGAAATCATCATAGGAGTTATCGATGTTGATTTGGAAAATGATGACAATTTGAATACAATGTTGGAATATAAGCTGTGTAACATGTGTGCTTGCACACAGGGTGACGTTCCGTCATGTGGGTTATTTGTTCTGAAACAACTGAACAAAGTGTAAAGTAAACATTAGTTTTCGATGCACAAAAACAAAACGTAACATGGACAAATTATAAATTATTAAGAAAGCGGATTAGTTTTGTGTTTCGACCTCGACTGGGAGCTTGGGTCAATGTTCTTCGAGTAAATCGTTTACTAGTATCTAAAGCCAATTGGTCGGTCTTGGCTTTCGATGATTTAGTGATTGTGTGACACGATACAGTACATTTAAATATAGTATTACCATTTAATCCGCCATTACTACGACGCTTTGAACAATTTCGTGATGCCCAACAACGTAGCATGTGTTACATGTATGACTTTATTGACTCACTAAGTATATAGTAATAATGCATTCGCAATGTTAAACACACATATCACTTACCGGCAGTGTACAACAATCGGAGGATTTCCATTGTTTTGTTGCCATTTCAACAATTGCTCATATACTGCCAGAAAACTGGATTCTCCACCAATTGGTACTCGGTCTTCATTCATCCAAAACTTACACTCGAATACCTTCACAAATCTCGCCTTCACAGAAATAAATAATTAGTGTCAACCATTGCATCAAAATTGTCTTTCGTCAACTAGTATTGTGTAAATCATTCATGTAGTTTCTTCATCCAGCGTCAAATCTTGATTGTTACTCGCAAAAAAGATTTTGCTTAATTTAGATGTGCTTCAGATTTGTGTGTTTGACATTGTGGTTCGAGATTTTGTGATTCCTTTATGTGCCATTTATATTAGGATGTATCTACTGAGTGTTGCTTGTCCTGCCAGGTGTTTCATTCCCTTTATACTAAAACAGGAGTGTGAAGTTCATGACATTGGCACATTCTGGGTTGAGTAACTTACACTTCAATCCACTTCCGTATTATTGAATTAAAGTCTAAAAATCCACTTTCTTCTGGCGGATGGATATGAAATGAAACACTGACTTCGTATAATCTCTTATTTAATCATGTGCCTTGGAACAAAAACAAGATTCCATGACAATAATACGTATTGCTAATGTCCTATGTATGGCGTTATTTAAATTGGATTTTCCTGACCTAGTTCAAGTACATGACTCAACAGTGAACTTATGTTGGAGTGGTGAGGATGATGGCGATGTGATTGTAGTGATGATAAACATGGCAGTGGTTGCGGTGGTGGCGATGACGATGAATATTGTGCGTGAATTATAGCCGTACGTAGGCAATAGTAAATCCCTAGGCGTAGTTTGCTCGCTTAATTGCACAACTGTCTCATAATGAATTAGAAGGAATAGAAGCCTGGTTTGAAAGTTTAATCCAAAATTTATCACCCACGAGAGACGTTCATCAAGACAGGGTATAATATAAATTTAATTTATGTTTACAGTCGAGATTGTAGTATTACCGCAACAGTCTTTGAGTAATAATGTCACGAGAGAAAACATGCTCTTGTAATTCATGTAATTAAACATTAGAAATATCGATGCGCCGTGAAACCTTAGATTTAACAATCAAATTTTAATCAAGCACTGGTTTAATCAATCAATTTAGATGTCCCATAAATCTCTGTAATTATTTTGTAATATCAGAAGGTAACTTTTATGTTCCATTTTGATTACTTTTCATCAGCGACTGCAAGGTTTTGTAGGGCGTTCAATACACGACCTAAATGACTTCATAAGTTTCCGGAGACATACAGCTATATAGTAGGGTATCTGCGATCCCAGACCGTGTTACTATTATGTACATATGTATTTCCAAAACGTATCAATTTTATGTTCCATTTTGATTACTTTTAATCAGCTGCTGCATTCATTGCACGACCTAAAGGAGTACAAAATTATTAGTGGCGACAGCCAATTCTATATAGTAGAGCATCTGCTTCGAGTTCTATCCTAAGCCACCTTATTACCAAGTATACCAAAGATTAACTAAAACTGGTACCCGTAAGTCGATTGATCGATGCAAAGCATATGCAATGCCTTCTATCTTGGCCTCAAATGATTTAGTTCAAACTAGTCAACCGTGTTATTCGGATATGTCTGCTTTTATAAGTTACACTTACTTCCTCGGCGTTCTGGAGACGCAGGTTTCTTTCTATATACGTCACATGATCAGTTTCACCCATGTGATGCAGCGTGAATGGAATAAATGTCACCGTCTCATTTTCTTTCGCCCAGTATATCTCAGACTGAAATACAAAGTGAGTGTAAACAATATCTATATGTTTTATCTTGCATATTGTGCGATAGAATGATTAAGTCATTGTTTTCTGACTGCCAATGATCTTAAATAACATTATATACTGAGCAAAACAGCTAACCGAACGCTTTTTAAATTTTAATATTTCAGTGTCCTGTAAGTGTACAATTCTAAAATTTTGCATAGTTATTTCAATATAGATTGTGCACCTAATGCGGCTTACCACATGAACATATACATGCCAAAATCACTCATCCATGACGAAAAAGCTTCAAATCAAATTTTTGCACTTTGTGATCGATTGCTCTCGAATTGCACGAGTTTTGTGTGCATGTTGTGTAGCATGGGTGTTTGTTAGTCGGAGAAACAAAATATTTTGTCAATAAAATGGCGCATTTGTCAAAGGTAGGCCAAGGAAGAGCGGCAATTGCGCTCCCTGGAGGGTATCAAACAGACAGATCAGTTTTACACAGATTTAAATTATCACAAACATTAGTTTCATTTCACGTGTGTGTGAATACCAATGCACATAAAAATACCTAAAATAATATATTGGGAATCACAGGAGCATCGAAAAATAGTAAATTCAAGCGGGATAACTCATGCATAATTTTACTTCTTTTTAAGTTCATTCACTACATTTTCCCATAAAATTGTATTGTCATGCATTAGTGAAACACGTTGACTTTAAAAAAAATAATACATTTTAGTTCTGAGGGCTTTTTTGCATGTGTTTGAAAAAACGTGTTTTCTCTCCATTCAGTATATAAGACTCTTTTGACGTGCGTTCATCGGGTGTTCGACAAATTGTTAATGCAGCTATATGCCCGCTTCGGTAATAAAGATTGTTTTAAGTGTATATTCTGATAACGGAAACAAAAATAAATATTAAAATACTGAGAATAAAACCAAAATTAAGTCATAAATTATCCTCATTTATCCACACAAAAGATATTTGACCAAATTACCTCCCCTTGACCATTTAAAATTAACATCATAATTTTGAAAAATTTAAAAATCGATCTTTTTGTGATCAAATCGCATTATATCGAGTTTGACTATTTGTTTTATTGATTTTTAAAAAGTGTATGGAATAAACCCAAATTATTTTATTATTTAACGCTTATTCATGAATATCAAGTTTATCAGTCCTGTTCTGTTATTTTATGGTTCCGTGAACTTTCGTTCCGCATTTTTGAAAATAAAACTACTAAAATCGCACCTCAAGATCGTAATTAACAAGTACACAAATTTTCGTGCGAAAATATTAATAAATACAGAAGTTATACGGTAAAAACCGCTGCTCATTCGTAAAATAGGCTAATTGTACATTTTGTGAATTTCATCTTGATGGGTGATGTCATTAAATACATATTTTGACGATGATGCAAATTAAATATATTGACGAAATTTGACCACCAGCCTTCTAATGTTTGGATTATACTTCAGGCCAAGTTTCAGAAAATTCCAATGGATAGTTCTATAAATATTCATAAAAAACATAAGCGTTCGGTTAGCTGTTTGGCTTAGTATACTAGTATATTAAGAGTATAATTATGATTAAACAGAAAGCAGACTGTTCCTTCTTAAATCGAACCATTTGTTTTGAACTAGGTTACATTATCATAAGTGTAATTGTTTTTTGTATCTTCATACATGGTACTGTGTATGGTATTTGCTACCGATGTATCCTACAAATTGTGTATTCAGACATTAATATATTCTATTCACATCGTCTGATCTGTGACGTGTGTTTGTTTCTTATCTTCTCACATAGTAAATAATAAAACAACCAGGAAGAACATAGCATGACCAGAAAAGACAATTCTGGCTTATGTCAATCACTCACCGTAGATAATTGGTTTGGATATTATACAGATGTTGACCTTTATTTGTTTATACATTCTATTTACGACTGATCACTCATACGTTATTTTTTCCGTTAAATTTCTATCTCAATCTATCTTCTATCTACATTATAAAAGGTGCATTTGTACTTTCGCTTTTTATTGACCGGTTTTGTTTTACAGGGTCACAAGTTGATTTGATTGATGAATGGACAAAGCTGTTGTATGTTTCAAATTGTTATAATTCTGTATTATGCCGCATGGTGTATCACAAGTTACGCTAAAATTACCGATTCTACTATTTTCAAGAAGATCATGCGAATGTTATGTTAGACGTTGCTGTTGTTAAACCATAATGGTCTTAGAAGTACAGCTAAACGTCCCGTTCACTGCCATATTTTGTCTGATAGAACTTCATAACAAATGTAATGTTACAAGAAGGCTTTTAGCACTCACATAATTTGAAAAAAATAACAAGGAAGTCTTAGGACCGAGACAATCGATAATGTTATAATTATTATATGGTTATACATAATGGGTTCTTTTAAACAATGTCACCGAACATTGTTTTTATGCATTCCAACATGAGCGGACATTGACTTACCGACTTTGTGATGTGGTCCAAGTTGATGATGGTAGAGACTTTATTCTCATATACCATTCTCCAGAAGTCAACAATTGTGTCCGGGAATGGGTTCTGTGTTAGTAAAAACATTTTGTCATCTCGGTAAGACTGAAATAATAGAAAAACATTGGACTCTGAAATTGGTACTTCATTCACCATGAACATAATCCATAAAATAAAGTGACTGGCGTGACAGATATATAATTAAGCATGTCACAAGGTCAAACATATAGTGGATGACGGTTAAATGATGGAGTATAGATGCCTTATTTGGTTGTACAAACACTTTAGTTTGTCCAAAGCACTATAGTTTTGCTGGTTGTTGGTCAGGTGATTGTGTTCCCTCTATGAAAGCCATGTTATATAATCCATTCTTTAAATTCGGCGTTTACTGATGAGATGTTCGTACTCAAATGAGACTTTGCCCTAATGATCGCACCAATCACATACATTACTTCCGTCAACTTCATTTGACACATTTCTGAATACAGCGACTATATTTGAACCTGACTACATAAATCTATGCCATTTGCGTAAATCAGGAGGTCCGTTGATAACACAAAATCATGATTTACACCTTTCTAATTTTAGCTTGATAATACATTCAGTTAGATCGATTAAACATGAGTTATTCAACAAGTATTATAGCATTAACTAGAGTGTTGAATTTTAAATACGCTATCAAAGTCTGTTTTACTACTTGATGTGTGATTTTAATTTATTCGTGCATATACCCGAATCTCAAACACTTCATTAGAGTCGTATGCTGCTGGACCTAAACAAATGAAAGCCTCATTATTTGTTCTCACTAAGATTGTATTGGCTTTAAGCAGAAAACACTCTCCTGGGATATGAAGCGCCAAGATAGTGTCCGTGTCAGAAAACTTAATGATACTGATTAACACCATTTGGGAAGGTGGGTAGTGGTTTTTACGAAATGACATTTTAATGATGGCGCTATTTATTACCGGAAAAATATAAATGTATATTTGAGACACACCACTCGTGAACTATCAAACACCTACGTAGCTTTCGAAAATGAATACGGACACAAGAAAAAGTATATCATTTGTCAGCCTTACCAGTCGTAGACATTGACCTATTTTTGGTTATTTCACAAAAAGCGAGTGTTGTCTTTTTAGTGAAGCAGAAATGATGTGATGCAAAAAAATCTCACGCCTGTCTGAATATATTACCAGCATGTTTAATCTATTAGGAATGAAAAATCCGAAATTATTGACATTGTACATGACCTCGTTGCTTTCGACAAAATGTAAATACTTTACGATATTGTCTGCAAATTGCTTCATGCTTCGAGTCGTTTATCCGTTCATGATATACAGCAAAGCCGCATTGAAGACAACAATGATAAGACCATCCACAATTTAAGAATGTCAGAGAATTCAATGATTACTGGTATGTCTTATAATGCTGTTTAAACGGTTACTGTGTCCTGTGCAAACTCTATTGAAGTTCAGTGTACTGTGTACGGCAGCACACCAAGCCTTAATTTATTTTAACTACAAAAAATTACAAGAGATTTATATGACTGAGAAGTGTAGTGGCGTCAAATAAAGGAGATAAATCACTAACCTAAAAGGGCAAAACCGTACTGGTGAAATATGCTTGCAAAACATACAATATCTCAACTTACTTGGTATTATATGTGGAACACGGTTCCTCTCCGGGTTAACGCTGCTTTCTGCTGCATTATAGTTATCGTTGTTATAGAAGCCCGGATTTAAACTCTCGTGGTATTTTGTCAGATATTGCAGCGTCTGCAATTATTAATGCATGCATGTAATTGGTTTATTGTGTTGATCTTAAATACAAAATGTTTGTCATGTTTCCTGTTGTGGTAGGCGTTATTTCAAATCTTAGTAAATGAACAAACTAGTAGCTCAGTAGTATCAATGAAGCTTAAAATGGAAATCGATTGTTAGTCAGAAAACAGAGGCTGACAAATAATCAACTATAATGTCCAATGCTTGACTGTGGCGCTTTTCTCTGCCCATATATGTTGTAACTTAAACTTTTTCTGTCATATACTGTATTTATGTTTTGATTCTGTATTGCCTCTTTTCATTCAGTATATGACTTTTCGAACTTATACTGTGTATCAAAGTTCGCGGCTTTAATCAATAAAGCCCAATTTCAATTTCAATCTGTGTCGCTCTTAATACAACATACTAGCTACACCAGTCACCATCACCACAAGGATTATAATGGTAATTACAAAATACTCTAAATGGATGTTTCTGAAAATCACATTGTTGCCTTGATTACATTTCATACTAATGAAAAAAAAACAAATCAAAGAGCAAGTTAAAGAAAACATTACAGGTAATAAGTGCTTTATCACTCATATCGTAACTCATTTCCATTGAACATCAAAAAAGCCATAGATACAACAAAAATATCTAACATGCGAAAAAAGCATTTACTCGTGTTTATTTTCGTAAATAGATGCATTGTGAAGTTCTGCTTTTTCGAAAGGCCTTAGATGAATCTTTAAACCCGTCCCTATCTAGTACTTATCCGGTAGATTAACAAGATAAATTATCGATGGCTTAGAATGAGAAGGTCGTAAGTATTGAATCGATACTCTAGGAAAACAAGACAAAAATATCCGAAAAGTACACTATAGATCTACTTACAAACTGTTTCAACTTCACTTTGGCCAACATGACAACTTTCGATTTTCATGAAAACAAACTCATAAGACGTGTCTTGTGAGGCTGATTTTAAATATGTATCAGCCTTATAAGGTTTTAACTTTTATGTTATACTTTCATATTGTAAGCCAGCGATATATAGTATATGAGTTATATGTGTTTTGTATATGAACTCATATGACCGTGACAATGCCGTATGGAAATCAACTGTGAGTTATCTTAATACAGTTTATTACATCAAGTGCTACATGAACATGGCGTTGGTGAGCAACTGATCATTCGTATGTTTGGAAAATAAATATAACCAATGTACCTTAAACTCTATAGCGAGTTTAGATTTATTTGTTCTAGGATCAACTTCTAGTTGTTTCTGATAGGACTTTGAGTACTTGTCAATAGGTATCGCCTCACTGGGACTGAACATTGGTTCCAACAGTGAGTCATGTACTGTGCGTGGAATAAAGCATTGATAGACGTATACTCCAGTATCAGTATTATTCACGTTCAGCCAGCGTAATATTTCTTCCAAAACATGCTAGTATGGTAACTTGACTGACCACTGATAAATAAGGATGCTGTATTAATGCAAACAAACAATTCCATAGTCCCTCAGCAAAGCTCTGACCAAAAGCTATCTGATGACATGTTTTAAGGCGCATAGCTTAAAAAGGTCGTCGTACGTTGCCCTCATTTCGTAAAATTAAGTTTCAATTAGCGAACTTCTTATAAAGACGCTTTCAAATTGGGAAAAAGTTCGGATGCAGAGTGGTAAATAGTGGGTTCAGCAAAAATAGCGAAACTGAAACTGTTACTGGGTTCACTTTATATCTAATGCATACAGTAAACGAATGGGTTGAACATTATGTGAGGTCTCGATGTGCACGGAGAGATATTATAGAACGTGCAGAAACAGTCCCTGATGATTACCATGCTTAATTAATAAAACCCATTTTTAATTACAGTAATTACCTGAGAATCTGTTTTATTTTATATAACTCCCTACAGTGATGCAGTATGAACGATTAATTTTAAATTGAACGTTAGTAGGATGTATAAATGATTATTCTAAGCTTAATTTGGAAAGATTGTTTTGAATGTATGTTCGCCAACAGAAAATACTGGTTATACCAAATGCTATAGCATACTAGACACATGGTTGAGTCAGCAAATTTATACGGCTGTATGTTTGTTTGGAAGATGTGTGGGTGAATCACTAAGGTGAATATGTGGTGTTCCTTGAACAAAACTATATTCCTTAACGTACTTGTCATCTCAGTATGCTGAGCTTTTACATTTTGAGCAATTAAGGTTAAGTTGACATACACATGCTGCATAAGCGTATATGTGTTTACGTTAAGGAGAAAGTCCAAGTAACTGTCCTTTCCTGAGAAATAATGGAGACGAGACCCCGAATGGACAGATACGCGGATTTTCTCTTACTTAAAATACACCAATACTGTCATATGTAAATTTGAGTTTCTGAAAAGATGCTGTAATTTGTCAAAATTGAAAGAAAATGCATTTTTCCAAACAAAGTCTCCCCTGATGTACCTCTTATAAATAGAAGATTAAAAATATGAACATGACTGAGCGAGAAGATCATGTTTTTTTTCATGAAACCAGTGAACTAATACATTAACTCTCCATTACTTTAATAATGGTGTGTAGTCCATGCAAACACATGTGTTGAGTTATGTGTTACACGATCAAGCAATGGTCATTTACCCAGTGTCACTTGATGTTATAACACGGTGGACACTTTAAGACTTTGTTTCAGTCAGATGACATATTTCCGTGCATACATTATACATGGATATTTATAATTGATATGCAACTGGATGGACATAACTAAAATGTTTTTAACATGTTGTTATTAAGCCTAGCTCTGTATTTGCACAGTCATTTTAATGAAAGTATTAATTAATGTACTCAAAAATTGGTATATATACTTGTGAGGGCAGTGCCTATTCCTAGGCTCCGCAGTACGATGTTGGCTGCCACGCAGCCCAATGATCAGGGGAAGTTAATGTCAAAGAGTGATTTAGCGGCTGAACAGCTGAAAACAGCCCTCTTAAATTGGAAACTTGACTTTTTTCTTATGATCCAAAATTTATACAAACTTTGTCTGTTCTTTAAGTCAAATTTAGGAGTCCAATCGGCACATGTCTTCCTGGATTATGAGCCTTGTATGACCAAAAACAATTAAAATTTAGCTTTGTACGTACTATTATATTCAAACAGTTTTCATCTGATCATCTCAAAACCTAAGTTGCAATGTTTATGGACATTTTAATGTAGGCCCGGGTCGATCATTTCATTTTCAGTATCATGCTGAAGACGGGTGTCATGATGTAGTGATAATGTTGGCCCCTGTGAATGTTTAAAAGCTGTAAGTGAAACTTATTGAATGGTCATGATCGTGCGAAAGTGCAATTGCAAATTAACGGTATTTAATATCATATCACACTAGCAGCATCTTGATTTCTTTATTTCTTGCACGCGTACCACCTTAATAGCTGAAATTATATTAATGTTAAAAGATATTTAGCAACAGCGGGTTGATTTCAGTTTCTAGTTTCATTGTGGTTTGAGCATTTTTATCTGTCTATTGTTAACTTTTTTCTGTGTTCGGCTCTTTCAGTTGAGTACCGCTTTTTCTGCAAATTGTATTGCCCTTTTTGTGAACACATACATTTTGTAATGCACAAGTCAGTTGCATCCACGGCCCAACACCCGCGTATGGCTGCGGTGTTTTACCCTCCAGTTTCCCCCGCACTGCCGGGGAAATGTTGGGATTTGTTTTCACCGAGCAAATACCTTTGGGACAATGTTTAATTAAGATACCCCCGCATGGGCCGTGGAAGGACGGGGGTTTTGAAAACCCAAAAGTAATTTACCCGACCCATTTATTTGGGATGGCGGGCAATGAATGCAACTCACTGGTGTATAATTATAAATGATTTACAATAATTCTAAATTACCTGTTAACATTTAATAAAAATCACTCTCCATGTTTTGTTAACACTACAAATGTGTGTTATGTTTTTCAGGTATAGAGAGTTTTCTTAACAATAACATTCCATTATTTCGTGTACACATTTAATGTAATGTGTATACGAAATAATGGAGAGTTATTGTTAAGACAACTCTCCATTCCAGAAAAATAATGGAGAGTTTATGAATGGGTTAATCCCCTGGGTGTATTTTAATCATACATGACTCATATTGTTTTCGACAGCAATCTATGTGTTCAAACTATTTCGACATACGTAGCTTGTACGATACCAATAGCTCGTAAGATGTTTGTATCCACAATTTCAACACCTTTGCGACAATTTAGAGATTGGCAAATATTATAAGTTTTCCTATAATAGAACAACACAAGGTATTGATAACAGTATGCAATGTTCTACAAAATAAATTTAATAATGAAATAGATCTACGTGTACAATACAAAATACAAAATGAATTTGCAACGAAATTGTAATGAAATGTAAAGTATGCATAGTACATAGTTCAAAATATACAACATATGGTAAATACAAATATAAATGTAAGTGCATATTAACAACGAATGTGGACAGTTTACGAGTATACATATAACATAAGAAATGAACACAGATCATTTGTACAGAATCAAAACTATTTGTTATCATGTTTTCCAATCAGCTGTCGAATGTACCCGTTAGTATTTTAACTGATTTGAAACAAAATGTTGCATATTCATGCTAGCATAAATCGTTGATGTAGTTCAACTATCTATAAATTAACATGGGTGTACATGAACATTGTAACGTCGTTTATGAATATTTCCATTGAACCCATAATGCATTATCTGTATGTGAATGATACTCCCTGTCATGTTTGTAGATTGAAATGGAACTATGTTTTGATATAATAAAGTATACATTTACAAGTGATAGACCAACGTAATCTACCTGTTATATTAATATGTAGAATGAAGAATAATGACCATACTTCAATAATAAGTAAGTATGAACAGTAAACATAATCTTAACAATGTACATGGAAAAATGTATAATCAACATCGCAATTGTTCCAAGTAACGGACAGCATTACGACCGAATACTATTGGATTACCGAACATCAGATATTATATTAGGAGCAACGTCATATCTCACTATACAGTATACACATGCAGAATACTTAAGATGTGGTTTATATCGATAGCTTAACTATTTCAAATCACTAGATCCGTCCACATTAACATGTACTGTTTGTGAATCAAGTCATTATTTCCTGTTTCAGTTATTAACGTTTTTCAGGTCGTCGTTAGTTGGTTCTTTAAATGTAAAAATTGGAGAAAGAGTCATAACCCTTGATGAACTCAGCTAGAATATCATGACAAAACTTGTATTGCTCCTGAAAATATAAAGCATGGTTTGAATACACACGTAGAAACAATTCAAGTGTTAGAACTAATACATGAACAAACTAAATATAGAAGAAGATTTCTGAATAGAAGCAACGATGTCCCAAGAATAGCCATGATAGAAGGCTTATAGAAGGCTTATGATACCACGAGTATAGCGCCGGACGTGGTTTGGTTATAAGCAGATAGTGGTCTTATTAATCAGTCAATGCAGAATTTCGCCGGCGATCAGTTAAGGAAAACTACCAAGGTTTTACATAATTGTTACAGGAAAGAACCGGATGATTCTACAAGCAATAAGCGGAAATAAATTTTGATGCGCATAAAGGCCATGACATTAAGAACAACAATAGTCGATATTAAAACAAGAATTCTGCAAGAAAGTGAAACACACATGATATAACGTCGTGACTTTTTCATGCTGACTGAATATGAACTACTTGAAATAAATCAGCCTGAAGAATACTCAATTAGCATTATCTTACGTATGATGGAACAATCTGGTGTCTTCGAATTCTCATTTGCTTAATCGTCTGTTGTAAAGCGACGTCATTTTCCTGACGTAACCGTTCTAGTGTCGATGTCACAGCGCAGAATAGACCACTCTTTGTCGCACCATTACTAAAAGAAAGCATACAATACATTTAGAACTTTGAGTTTCCAATGTTCCATTATATAGATGTATTGTCTTATGGAAGTCAATCATACAATAAACACGCGTTAGTTTTATCCAGGACTTAATTTTAACTGAACAACTGAAATCATCATAGGAGTTATCGATGTTGATTTGGACAATGATGACAATTTGAAAACAATGTTGGGGTATAAGCTGTGTAACATGTGTGCTTGCACACAGGGTGACGTTCCGTCATGTGGGTTATTCGTTCAGAGACAACTGAACAAAGTGTAAAGTAAACATAGTTTTCGATGCACAAAAACGAAACATGGACAAATTATAAATTATTAAGAAAGCGGATTAGTTTTGTGTTTCGACCTCGACTGTGAGCTTGGGTCAATGTTCTTTGAGTAAATCCTTTATCTAAAGCCAATTGGTCAGTCTTGGCTTTCGATGATTTAGTGATTGTGTGACATGATACAGTACATTTACATATAGTATTGCCATTCAATCCGCCATTACTACGACGCTTTGAACAATTTTGTGATGCCCAACAACGTCGCATGTGTTACATGTATGACTTTATTGACTCACTAAGTATATAGTAACAAAGCATTCGCAATGTTAAACACACTTATCACTCACCGGCAGTGTACAACAATCGGAGGATTTCCATTGTTTTGTTGCCATTTCAACAATTGCTCATATACTGCCAGAAAACTGGATTCTCCACCAATTGGTACTCGGTCTTCATTCATCCAAAACTTACACTCGAATACCTTCACAAATCTCGCCTTCTCTCTCGGCTAAAACAGAAATAAATAATTAGTGTCAACCATTGCATTAAAATTGTGTTTCGTCAACTAGTATTGTGTAAATCATTCATGTAGTTTTATTATCCAGCGTCAAATCTTGATTTTTACTCGCAAAAAATATTTTGCTTAATTTAGATGTGCTTCAGATTTGTGTGTTTGACATTGTGGTTCGAGAGTTTGTGATTCCTTTATGTGCCATTAATATTAGGATGTATCTATTGAGTGTTGCTTGTCCTGCCAGGTGTTTCATTCCCTGTATACTAAAACAAGAGTGTGAAGTTCATGACATTGGCACATTCTAGGTTCAGTAACTCACACATCAATCCGTTTTATTGAATTAAAGTCTAAAAATCCACTTTCTTCTGGTGGATGGATAAGAAATTGAAACACTGACTGCGCGTAATCTCTTATTTAATCATTTGCTTCGGAACAAAAACAAGATTCCATGACAATAATACGTATTGTTAATGTCCTGTGTATGGCGTTATTTAAATTGGATTTTCCTGACCTAGTTCAAGTACATGACTCCACAGTGAACTTATGTTGGAGTGGTGAGGACGATGGAGCTGTGGTTGTAGTGATGATTAACACGACAGTGGTATCGGTGGTGGCGATGGTGATGAAAAATATTAGTAGCATTTTTATGTTCATGGTGATGATTATAAAACATGGTTGTAATGGTGATAATGTTGCCATTCATGGTGTGAACAAGCATGGTTACTTTATCTTAATGTTGCTCGAAATTCGACGGTTTATAATGAGAAAGGCATATTAAGTAAAAACTCGATATTTTGAGAAAACGGAAAAACTGTCCACAATTTTTGTTTGGTAAAACTAACACGTTTCGATTTTTATGACAACAGGCTCATAAGAAGCCCCCTGTGGTGCTAATTTTTAATATACAAGTATCAGTGTTATTATTTGTAAAAGTACCTATGACCTTAATATTCTAAGACAGCGAAGTGAGCACAACTTTATAGTCACAACTACGTATGTATACAATAACCATGTGCAGGAAGATAGGCCGCGTACATTCACAGGAAACACTGACAGAGACGAAGGTTATTATACAACTGTCTCATTGTGGAATAGAAGGAACTGAAGCCTGGTTTTAAAATCTAATCCCAGATTTATCACCGACGAGAGAAGTTCATAAAGATAGGGTATAATAGAAATTTAATTTATGTTTACAGTCTAGAGTGTAATATCAAATTACCGCAACAGTGTTCGAGAAATAATGCCACGAGAGACTATATGCTTCTCCATTTCGTGTAATTAAACATTAGAAATATCGATGCGCTGTAAAACCTTAGATTTAACAATCAAATTCTAATCAAGCACTGGTTTAATCAATCAATTTAGATGTCCCATAAATCTCTGTAATTATTTTGTAATATCAGGAAGTATCAATTTTATGTTCCATTTTGATTACTTTTAATCAGCTGCTGCAGGTTTTCTTCAGGCATTCATTGCACGACCTTAAGGAGTACAAAATTATTAGTGGCGACAGCCAATTCTATATAGTAGAGCATCTGCTTCGAGTTATATTCCAAGCCACCTTATTACCGAGTATACCAAAGATTAACTAAAAATGGTACCAGTAAGTCGATGGATTGATGCGAAGAACGCAAGGCCTTCTAGCTTGACCTCAAATGATTTAATTCAAACTAGCCAACCGTGTTATTCGGATATGTCTGCTTTCATAAGTTACACTTACTTCCTCGGCGTTCTGGAGACGCAGGTTTCTTTCTATGTACGTCACATGATCAGTTTCACCCATGTGATGCAGCGTGAATGGAATAAATGTCACCGTCTCGTTTTCTTTCGCCCAGTATATCTCAGACTGAAACACAAAGTGAGTGTAAACAATATCTATATGTTTAACTTGCATATTGTGCGATAGAATGACTAAGTCATTGTTTTCTGACTGCCAATGATCATAAATAACATTATATATTAAGAGTATAATTATGATAAAACAGAAAGCAGACTGTTCCTTCTTAAATCGAACCATTTGTTTTGAACTACGTTACATTATCATTAGTGTAACTGTTATTTGTATCTTCATACATGGTATTGTGTATGGTATTTGCCAACGATGTATCCTACAAATTGTGTATTCAGACATTAAAATATTCTATTCACATCGTCTGATCTGTGACGTGTGTTTGTTTCTTATCTTCTCACAGAGTGAATAATAATACAACCAGGAAGAACATAGCATGACCAGAAATGACAATACTGGATTATGTCAATCATTCACCGTAGATAATTGGTTTGGATATTATACATATGGTGACCTTTATTTGTTTATACATTCTATTTACGACTGATGTCACTCATACGTTATTCCTTCAGTTAGATTTCTATCTCTAGGCCAATATAAAATGTACATTTGTACTTTCACTTTTTATTGACCGGTTTTCTTTTACAGGGTCACAAGTTGATTTGTTGATCGATGAATGGACAAAGTTGTTGTATGTTTCATATTGTTATAAATCTGTATTTTGCTGCATGGTGTACCACAAGTTACGCTAAAATTACCGATTCTACTATTTTCAAAAAGATCATGCGAATGTTATATTAGACGTTGATGTTGTTAAACCATAATGGTCTTAGAAGTACAGGTATACGTCCCGTTCACTGCCATATTTTGTCTGATAGAACTTCATAACAAATGTAATGTTACAAGACGGCTTTTAGCACTCACATAATTTGAAAAAAAAATCAAGGAAATCTTAGGACCGAGACAATCGATAATGTTATAATTATGATATGGTTATACATAATGGGTGCTTTTAAACAATGTCACCGAACATTGTTTTTATGCATTCCAACATGAGCGGACATTGACTTACCGACTTTGTGATGTGGTCCAAGTTAATGATGGTAGAGACTTTATTCTCATATACCATTCTCCAAAAGTCAACAATTGTGTCCGGGAATGGGTTCTGTGTTAGTAAAAACATTTTGTCATCTCGGTAAGACTGAAATAATAGAACAACATTGGACTCTGAAATTGGTACTTGATTCACCATGCACATAATCCATAAAATGAAGTGACTGGGGTGAAAGATATATAATTAAGCGTGTCACAAGGTTAAACATCTAGTGGATGACGGCTAAATGATAGAGTATAGATGCCTTATTTGGTTGTGCAAACACTTTAGTTTGTCCAAAGCACTATAGTTTTGCTGGTTGTTGGTCAGGTGATTATGTTTCCTCTATGAAAGCCATGTTATATAACCCATTCTATAAATTCGGCGTTTACTGATGAGATGTTCGTACTCAAATGAGACAAAAATCTGGAAAAATCTCAATTAATATTGTTGCCAATGATACTATTTTATTGTGATAGTCCGTGTAACTAATTTGGGCGACTGCATAAATTAGTACAGGCTAGCCTATCGTGATATTCTACTGTATATAAGGAAACAACTTCTACAATGAACGCAGCACCGCTAAACAGAAACAACTGATCACGAAATACAGACATATAACAGTGTATACATTGCACTGTTTGAAAATGGCCCCATCTTATTGTATAAAGTTTGAAATAAGCAATATTTACCGGCAGATACACTGCGTTGATATAATCATTTGTATCCACAACTCGGGTAATTAACCATGGACGATGTTCATCACCTGTTGTCATAAAGTAAAGGTCAATAATTAGTTATTTATTATCGGGTGGTTAACGCAAGTTCAGACGTTGTGACAGATTAATACAATCATGTGTTTCTTTTGTTTGTGGCCGCCTCGGACAAGGCATTCGTTAACCAATGTTAATTATATTACTACCACGTACAGTATACGTAGAGTGTATACGATTTATTTTAGCAGAATATGTTAGACTTTGCCCTCATGATCGCACCAATCACATAAATTACTTCCGTCAACTTTATTTGACACATTTCTGAATATAGCGACTATATTTGAACCTGACTACATAAATCTATGCCATTTGCGTAAATCAGGAGGTCCGTTGATAACACAAAATCATGATTTACATCTTTCTAATTTTAGCTTGATAATACATTCAGATAGATCGAATAAACAGAAGTCATTCAACAAGTATTATAGCATTAATAACTAGAGTGTGGAATTTTAAAGACGCTATCAAAGTCTGTTTTACTCCTTGATGTGTGATTTTAATTTATTCGTTCATATACCCGAATCTAAAACACTTTATTAGAGTCGTATGGTCTGGACCTAAACTCAAATGAAAGCCTCATTATTTCTTCTCACTAAGATTATAATGGCTTTAAGCAGACAACACTCTGCTGGGATATGAAGCGCCAAGATAGTGTCCGTGACAGAAAACTTAATGATACTGATTAAACACCCTTTGGGAAGGTGGTTAGTGGGTTTTCGAAATGACATTTTAATGATGGCGTTATTTATTACCGGAACAAAGTAAATGTATATTTGAGAAACACCACTCGTGATCTATCAAACACCTACGTAGTTTTCGAACATGTGTTTTTAAAAGAATACTGACGCAAGGAAAAGTATATCATTTGTCAGCCTAACCAGTCGTAGACATTGACTTATTTTGGGTTATTTCACAAAAAGCGAGTGTTGTCTTTTTAGTGAAGCTGAAATGATGTGGTGGAAAAAAATCTCACGCCTGTCTGAATATTCTACCAGTATGTTTAATCTAATAGGAATGAAAATTCCGAAATTATTGACATTGTACATGACCTCGTTGCTTTCGTTTATCCGTTCATGATATATAGCAAAACCGCATTGAAGACATCAATGATAAGACCATCCACAATTTAAGAATGTCGAGAATTCAATGATTACTGATATGTCTTATAATGCTGTTTAAACCGTTACTGTGTCCTGTGCAAACTCTATTGAATGACAAAAATGAAGTTCAGTGTACTGTGTACGGCAGCACACCAAGCCTTAAATTATTTTTACTACAAAAACTGCAGGAGATTTATATGTTTGAGAAGTGTAGTAGCGTAAAATAAAGGAGATAAATCACTAACCTAAAAGGGCAAAAACGTACTGGTGAAATATGCTTGCAAAACATACAATATCTTAACTTACTTGGTAGTATATGAGGAACACGGTTCTTCTCCGCGTTAACGCTGCTTTTCGCTGCTTTATAGTTACCGTTGTTATAGAAACCTGGATTTAAACTCTCCTGGTATTTTGTCACATATTGAAGTCTCTGTAATTATAAATGCATGCTGGTAATTGCTTTATTGTATTAATCTAAAATACAAAATCTTTGTCATTTTCCTTGTTGTGGCTGACGTAATTTCAAAGCTCTGTAAATTAATAAACTAGTTTATCACATTAATGAAGTTTAAAATGGAAATCGATTGTAAGCCTGAACACAGAAGCTGTCAAATACATGCGATATAATGTGTATTGTTTTCACCTGTTCCATATCAAATTGTATGATAGAATACCCTGCTCTTATACAGCAGGGACTTGGGATTGTGTTCTTTCGTTAGATTATGTATAGCTATTGCTTCGTGTGCTTTTGTTATGTCATGTGTTTATTTTTTATGCTCTGCTGGTTATGTTGAGTGCTGTCTTCCCTGCCCGACTTCCTCATACCGTTTCATGTTTCTATTGCATGTATAAAATAAACATTAGTATAAATAGTGTTAAATTCATTAAATGTTACATCTATGTTTTGAGTGTTTTTGTATATTTTGTCATTTTGTAACAAATACCTCAAACTCTAACGCAAGTTTAGACTTCTTTGTTCTTGGATCAACTTCTAGTAGTTTCTGGTAGAACGCTGAGAACTTGTCGTTAGGTATCACCTCACTGGGACAGAACAGTGCTTCCAACAATGCATCGTGTAAGAACTCATACTGTGCCTGGAATAAAGTTTATATAAACAATCTCAGTATACACCAAAATCAGTTTTACATTCTCATTCAGCCAGTGTAATATTTCGTTCGAAAAGTTATAGTCTGGGAGCTTGACTAACCTCTGATAAATGAGGACGCGGAAACAAACAATTCCCTAGTTATTGTGCAAAGCTCTGAGAAACAAGTATCAGTATGACTGGTTAAGTCGTTTAGCACCTGACATCTGAAACATATGTCCTGGGTCCGTAGCCTTCGTGGGGTAAAAGAAAGTTGGGAACATATACTGAGCCAAAGTTCTAACTAGACCCCATGACTATTATGGTATATTTTTGTTGGTAATGGAAACATGCAAAAATAAATTACATGATGTGAAAAACAATTCATTTTCCCACAACAAGATTAATCTTTCAATAACAGAACATGTTGGCTCATCACAAAACACATTCTTTTACAACTTCACCCTCTAAGTTAAAAGTCACACTGTTCAAAAAGCGCGTATATCCGCTATTTCATCGAGTGATTTCTGAGCAACGTCTAACCCTGGTTCGGATGTCAAATCGAATGTACCCCAGTTCAATGACGGACCGTGCCCTAAAGATGAATTGACGCAATTCATAAAGATTTTGAGGGGCGACCGGAAGTCGTCTGATGCGTCAATCAAACTCTAGCCAGAAGTGGTTTATATGGGGATTTGTAACCCAACAAAACTCTTTAACATGATTACGTGGTAGGAAATTCTTAATTGTGGCAGTTGTGTGACTAGTAGCCCCATCATGTACGAGGGAAAAACAACCACACGTCATCATTTTAGGAATTGGCGTCCGAGATATCGCGTATATTCAGCCTCCCGACGTCAATGACGTTTTGGGTGAAAACGACTTCATAAGTGCCATTACACAAAACATCAACCCTCTATAAGCGTATTTACACGGGACCGAGGTCATCGGGGCTCATCCGCTCGACTTCCGGTTCGAACGTACCTGTTCAGAGGTTATGTTTACATGACGTCAACACACTCAATGCGACTCGCATTAATAATCAATACCAACAGGAATCCTTTTTCCCAAGGTAAAGCTAATGTTTTAAACAATAATAACCAATCAAATCATAAAAATAAAGGAATTGACGCATTTTACCTAACTCCATGATGTTCAGATTCCAACATTCCTAAAGCACGTGTTCGTTGATCGTTCTGCATTCGAAGCATGTTTAACTTGGTTTAATAAATTTATGTTTTTCAGTTTGGGATGTCTATAGGCTTTGGAAGCGATTGCAAAAATATCATTTTCGGACAACGGCTGGTGTTCCGCACGTGGAAAACACGTTTTGCACGTGTTTCCTCGATTACGTAATTCTAGGACATTGACAAACTTTTTTTTCTTAAAATGTGTACACTGTCAATACACATTATAGTCTTAAAGATTTCAGAACAATACCTTTGAAAATAGAAGTCTTATTGAGGTTTATAAAACGTCTAGTTGGAACTTTTGCTCAGTGTACATGAAGTTCGAAGGCATAGAGGTAAAATATGGGGTTCAGCAGAACTAATAGTTTCAGAGGAACCGGGTTCATATTATTTCCTGCTCATGCAATAAACGACTGGGTCGAAATCTTTTATGAGTTATTGAAGTGCAAGGAGAGATATTATAGAACGAACGGAATCAGTCCCTGAAATTAACATTTTTTTTAATTACTAAAACCAAATTTTAATTACTGTAATAATCTGGAAATATGTTTTATATAACTCCCTACAGTGCTGTTGTATGCCAGATTAATAGTGAATTTAACGTTAGAAGGATCTAGTAATGATTATTTCTATTTCGGAATGATTGGATTGGTTTGCTGTAGTTAGCCAATGTAGTATCAATTCAAAACTAATTGGGAATGCTATAGACTGTCGGTGTTTTCGCTTTTGTCATGGGGCATGTGTTCGTAAGGTGACTAGTTTCAAGGATATATATTCAGGCTGGTGTAGGGGTGCGAACAATATTGGCAAATTATGTATAATCACCGGGTCGTGAACAAACCGGTCTATAGTCACACGTACCTGGTTTTGTATCATGTTAACTCGCTGATGTCTCAGATTCTGTGCACACTGGAAAACGTTCACATAATCCTCAACGTTGGCTTGTTCTACCAGATAATCCAGAGCTAGGAACGTTCCTGTCCTGCCTATACCCGCGCTGAAAATGTAGGAATAGTACCATAACGTTACTAAAATGTCGCTTCTATAAGTTAATTAAATACTTATGATGGAACTATCCCGTTCGGGGACAACAGTTAACTCAGCTACTACCAGCTAAACCTAGATAAACATAGTTTATCTGACGGACGAGCTTATGTTTATAACCGTTTTCAGTTAACTTTCAACTGAATATATGCTATAGAATTTAATTTGGACAGAAACTTTGTTTTAGCATTATGCTTGATTAGGTCGGAGCTTAGTACTAAAGGCACACTATGCTGACTATGAACATTATTTGTGTCGCTAACAAGGTCATGAAGTACTGTATGCAGAACCTCATAATTTTATGAAAATTCTACGCGTTGTTGAACGATGTGAATATCAGCAGTGTTATAACTCAAGAGGGTGTGTTAAAAAGTCCAGGACAATTATTGCTTCCGTCCCGAAACTTTCAAACACCCACATAACTCGACCGAGATAATATTATATGGAAAACTGAATATAACATAACAGTGTATAAGAACCTAAAATGCAAATGAATAATAATTAAAACCGTATATCACGCGAGTTGGACGCCATTCAATATCTCATCACAACCGTTTTTATGTAGATAAATGGCAAATTAAGTCAATCATTGAAATAAAAGAATACATGAATATATTGACTGGCCTTATATTTCCGTGCTTAAGTGCACTCTGTTCACGGGAATTAAGGATAAAACTTCGTGATGACATTTTGCCATTTCATGCAAAAGTTTATTGATTAACCACTAACCTGCAATGCACTAAAATAGGAACATTGTCTTTCATGTCATGTGTTTTCACTAACGATCGAAAGTGGATGACGGATGATGCATAATCAGGTACATTTCTGTCCGGCCAAGCTTCAAAATGGTACTGGCGAATTTCTCTATTTTCAAGTCCATCCTGGTAAAAAATAAAAACAAACAAAATAAAAAAAGATATGGCCATTGTGGGGGTCGAACCCACGACATTCGCGTTATTAGCACGACGCTCTAACCAACTGAGCTAAACGGCCAGTTGATATTTCTGAAATATAGTTAGTATATATTATAGTGTAATAGTTCTAAGTATACATAAAACTATTTGAAAGAGGAAATAAAGCAAAAATAGATTTTTATTCGTCAATGAGAGTAATTTTTAGAACAGTAATTTTCTTGAGCATCTCATATTGACAGGATATTATGAAGTTAACAAATATACGATACGAATTAACCGGAAATACACGATGTTTTACGATTGAGATTTATTTCAATCGGAAATTTCCGCTCGTGTTCGTATTTTTTGGCTATTCTATTTTTAACTACAAAATCTATATTTAGATAATGATTAATATTTAGTGCGCCAAAGTTTCATCTGGTAGCGTGGCCGAGCGGTCTAAGGCGCTGGTTTAAGGCACCAGTCTCTTCGGAGGCGTGGGTTCGAATCCCACCGCTGCCAATATTTTTTTAATTTTTACTTTCTGTATTTAGCGTACTATAAACAATAAAACTTTTCATACCACTGAAATAATGAAGTTTCTTATTGTAAAGTCGGCATATGCATCCGTACTTCTAAATTCTACTTTCACTATTCCATATTGACTGGAGCCTTCATCGGGCCAGTACTGACAGCATTTCACCTGTAAATATATAGCAACATAAATAATTGTACTCGAGCAGTTTTAAGGATGTTGAACAAAAGTATCATCTATATTTGTTTAATATACCAGTATGATACTTCTTTAATCTATGTTATCTATATTTGTTTAATATTGAAATAACATAGCCTTACATAAATCTAATTATAATTTATGAAGATTAAATTGTATAATAATTATATACAAATTGAGAACCATGCTGTTAAATAGTTAAATAGTTAAACAATATAGCACAATTGTATAAAACAGTGTTCACCTTATTATGTTCGACCAGACGGGTTAATACGACAACCTTGCAGACTTTCTGTTGCCAGACCATTTTCCAGAAATCATTAACCAATTCCTCCGTGGGGCCTGAAATTGCAAAATTTACTAACTATAAAATCACTAACGTGAACCAACTGCATCGACAATTATGTTCATTGAAATAGATAGCCGAATAATTATTGTACTTCTAAAGAAATGGTATAGGGCACAAGGAGGTCGATCATGAATGTCAGTATGATATTTCTTTAATTTCATGTCAGTATGCATTCATCCCTGGTCATGATCTACAATAACCCGGGCGTTTGATGCAGTTCATAAGGAATGGGGTGGGGTATTTAATTTAATGATTTAAAATATCTTGTGATTTTCAAAGATCCTACACGAACCTAACTGTCATTATAAAACCAACGTCTGTTAGTTTTGCTATATCATAGTGTATTAGTACATTCAAACTGGCATTACTTTTAAACTATTTTACTAAAAAAAACAAAGTATCGAAGTAGATCTACATGTATATGTATCAAAATTATCTGTATTTTAGATCTTTACTATAAAGTGACATGTTTTTAAAATTAATTGTTCTTTTAAATAATGTAATCTCATATATCTTATTCGTATATATTACACACATTACATAAATTACATCATGATTAATGAACCGTAACGTTTATGTTACAAAGTTATGAAAGAGAATATGTCGGTGTTAAAAACCACCAAGGGCCCCTAAATACTAGACGTGATGCGTAATCATGATAAGCGGCCCTTCTAATATGCAATACATACCTGCATACCCCGCTGGGCAACAGCGCGTCGTTTGATGCTGTGATAACACAGAACATGTGTAGTAGCGATGGTTATCCCCCATGTCAACCATAGTGTATTTAATGTGTTAAACATTTCAGTTTTAAAAAAGTTGTAAAAATCACGGCCAATAATTTGTTGCGGTCCTTTTATACTAAATTTTGTTCAGGATGACTTTAATTCAATTTTATTGCACTGATACGTTAATGTATACACACATAAATTTATACATGTATAAGAATGCAATCATGTTAATATTAATGATAATAATAAGTGTATATATAATTTTACAGTAAAGTAACTTTAATTCAAAGTTATACAATTGATACATAGTTATATACGCAAGTTAACTTAGATTAACGTTGGTGCTATGGTGTGCTTAAAATGCGCGGCATTTTAAAACTGTATTCTTACCTTGCGCTGCGATATACATGTGAGGTTTATTGTAACCCTGAAATTATAAAACAATATGAAGTAATCAAAACACATATAATTGACATTGATGAAACACACTAAGTTTAAAAACATTAGTTGAGATTCAATAAATAATAGTAGGAAGGAATTCTCAACATTTCACGATTTCACATGACGTTTTTCGCGATTTCAAGTTCATAAAATTTAATTTGTAACCATGTGTCTGTGAGAAATTAATGAATTCTTGATATTTAAATCGTTCTAACTCGTGAATGTGTGAAGTCAGTGACACTCGAGGTTTAGAGGTCCCTGATGAAGTCTACAAAGACCAAAGTAAGGCATTTCCTACAAGGCTGAATTTGAAAAGTGAATGCCAACAAAACTGTCTTATATATAAAGAGAACAAATATAATAAATGTGTTTAAACATATGTTTATGCAAAGACCTAAATTACACAGATTGGGAACATGTACCAACTCTCACGATATCTCGTGACAGGTCTATGAAATCTCGCGAAATCTCGTTCGTTTTTAATACCTTATATCTTAATTTCTAATATTCTTACAAAACAACCAATAAGTCTATGCAATAGATTTATTATTCACCTTTCAAATGATACCTCATTTATCGAAATAGGTCAAGGAATAAAACAATAGACCCCGAAGAGCCAGACCTACTTTCATTTTTATCAAATTTATGTGATTTAGGTCTTTGGTTTATGTATACTAGAACATGCATCATATGACTTACACTGATGTAACAAGCATTGTAATAATCATTCCCTGTATCCCCTTGTACAATATCCAGCTTTACTCGTGAATGGTCATCTGCAATAATGTACGTATAATTACTTTTAAATAATTTATATTATTATATAGCTTCTACCGATACAATGTTTCATAAAGTTTCACAAACCCAAGGTTAATAAGAATAGTGTGGCGTAGTACTTCAGTTAAATAAATCATGTACAAAATGTACCTTAAACCTGTGCTAGAATATTTCTAACGTATAAGAATATGTAAGTAAAAACTGCTGATTATCCACCCAATTTAGACCGATCTGTCATCAGTTTCATAATGAATATGGTATATCCTAGTATATAAGGATTGTATATTTTCTTTATGACTTAAAATGGACACGAAACAACTGAGAACAAATATATATCATTGATCAATTCTCGATTATTGCGATCATTTCTTACATGCGAATATTTCCTTGTATCTATTCTTGCGTAGATTCTGTGCTTTCTTCGCAGTCTCACATGGATGTGTCAACCCTACAGCCAAATCCTGAAATAAAACAGTATATATATATAGTAGGTAAGCGGGATAATCCGCGCGGGACAATTACACACAATTCCGTTTACGTTGTCTCCCCTGTACTACATGTGGGTTCCGAGTCTTTTGGTTTGTGGAGATACATTAGGGCTCACCTCACGATATGATACGTGCCATCAATTTTTCTAACGGTTCGGTATATTTCGGTATAATACAACATTGTCTAACAGCAGGTTAAAAACTACAATTTTTAAGTGACAATGCATTTGTTGATTTCTATAACAGCAATAATAGGGGATTAAATAGCCAGCGAAGCTGGCTATTGTAAATACCCATACCAACAATGTCCACGTGCGTATCTTCGTCGAGTCTCTGCAGGTACTAATGCTTTCAGAAAAAGTTATTTCCGGTCAAAAATTTCAGGCAGTTTTCCGAGGTGAATGGTCCTTGGAAAATAAAAAAATAGTAATCTGTAAACGGTTGCCCCCTATCATTTTCTTTCGAATTATAACCATCTTTGAAAATACTCAATAAATAAAACAAACTATTTTTTAAAAAAACAAAGGGAAATAAGAAATACGCTACTGTACTGGATACACGGCGCCAATTCAGAAAGTGACGTCATGACGTCACAAATAATAGGAAATGACGTCATAACAAAAGTACGCCAAATAGACTCATGACGTAACGTTGCAATGTATAACAAATCAGTATAATATAGGTAATGCCTAGGGATGCCTACACTTATTTATCAACTCATATTTAGTCAGTTTCTATCTGAAATATAGCTTAGCAGATATCCAATATATATTTAATCCCTCATTTAGGCGGTGCCTTAGTTCATATTAATGTTGCTATCAACTATTTTAAATGAATTTTGACGATATGAGGCATTATATTATTACAATTAAAAGGAGTGATACATGATAATTTTACATAATCAGATGACGATCAGACATTTTTGATCACTGAATATTATTTACTCATGAAAAAGCTTATACCGAACCGTACCGAAATTCGCAACTCTTTTACCGTGAACCGTGTGGAACTGAAGTCCGCGGTCTTTCGTGTACCGCGGTATACCGTTACAGCCCTAAGATACATGCCATTCATTCTAAACCATCGGATTGAAGATGCGTTCGTATGAATTTTATGTATTTTAAACAATAATCGGCAATACTAAACCCGTCTGTACGTGTCTGATATGCATCATAAATACATGTCGCCCTCACGTACAAATATACCGAGGTGAAAAAAGTATTGGTTCAGCAACGCGTCTGTTCTAATGACTGTTTATTTAATTAACCCTTTCAAATCATTGAGTCGAAAGTCGATTATTTGCCACAGCACATTGATATTTTGATCACGTGTTATGGACCCCTGCACCAAGACATATTTAAGCAGAGGCACAGACGAGGATCGAACGCAAGACTTCACGAACCCACAAACACGTTTGACACTGACCTCTAGACCAATGCTCCCCATCACATTTTGTGAATAGAATTGTAAGCTTACCTTGAATTGCTGAGCCATTTCCGGTCTGGATATCTTCCGGTCGTACACAAAGTCCCAGAACTCCTCTAATTTGATTGTTCCCCTCGGCTTAGTCTCTGGGACTGCATACGTGTAGTTTGTGTCAAAGCCATTGTGTTTCAACTTCTTGGGTTCTTCAAGACAAAAAACGTATAAATAAGCACAGGCCTAAGAAATTATACCACAAAACAAACAGAGTTTAACATCCCCAAATTATCACTTATTCATTAGATAAAAGAATATAATATCATATTGATTTGATGGTAAATTGGGGAAGTAAAAACTGTAGTTGGTGATACAATTTCTTAGGACTGTGGAATAAGTATCATGTCATCATAATTCAAATACATGGATAGTAATGGCTAAGAATAACATCTACATGGCAGCGTTCTGTGAAATAAAACACCAAACGTGACCAGTTTACCGGGCAGTTTCTTAAGTGTTCCAAATGAAGAACTATTTTCATCCAACGAATGTATTCATAACAATCGCGATATTGAAAACATGAGCAAATGTTGCAAAAATAAACGCACCACTGTCGGGAACGATATCATTTTCATATACACGGGAAATGACAGAGTTTCTTGGAGCGTCTCCGCCATACTTGCTGGGTTTACGTTTTCTCAGCGTTATAGATGCCCAGGGTAGTGTCCCTCTGAAATAACAAAACGTTTATAATGGGTTTTACTAATTGGATCGGTTAACGTAACATTTAATATTTCTATGTGCGCAATTTTAAATATTTAAATCAAATAAATAATAATAACATACATGTACATGTACATCGTATGTGCATGGTGCATTAAAAGAACATCCATTGGTACTAGTAGTTCTCATGTATTTATATACCACAACAGATGAAATTTGGACTCGGGTAAATTTATGATTAGTGCCACTTCATTGAAACGACAAATAATTGTATAAAAAGTTACGTAGTTGAATGACTGTAAAATTCATTCCAGCTCACAAGTGATAACATGTTTGTTTAGAATGTAACCAGGCATCTGTGTTACATTTTACAAATATGAAATGTCTACGTCCCCGCGAGGGGTTCGACATTAAAGGAAAATAGAAACATCATCTTCATGAATCAGTAGTTAGTCAAGTCACCAGACATGAACAATAACGCAGGTTGAACGATAATTAAAAATACATCAAACAGGTAAACAATATATGACAATTCTAAAAGATTATTCAAGTTCCACCGGGTTGTGGTTCATATACGATTTTATTTGAAATAAATAAAATATATACTTACTTTTTGTACACCCACCATGCTAGGAACAGACCAAGTACTCCGAGGACAGCCAGTACACATCCTAGGATTAGTATCGCTATACTTGCTGTATTCGGTGCGGGGTCTAAAAGAGGTTTAATGAAGTTGTTCTGAGTAATTTATTCCAATATGACATTCTATACAAATTTATACTACTATACTAGTATAATTTAAGACTGAGAATTTTTAAAATATTTGTATGTAGAAACATATTGTGATTTTAAATAGTAAATCGCCTATATAAGTAAAACGAAAACAAACTGCCTTTAATTATGATTTTACCTTTCAAATTAAATAATTTTGTAATCATATATCATAAAGTCATTACTTACGGATCATTGGAATTAAGAAAATGCTAACATGTGAATAGCATCATGGAGTATGGAAACAAAAATTGTCCAAGGTAGAATTAAAAAAACACTTTTTGCATTTTTAAATATTGTTTGTCCCTCATAGGAAAGTAGTGTATGATAACATGATAATTAAGTTTGACATGTTTTAAATGTTCGGGCTCTTGTCCTACTTCGGGGTTCATTTTCCTTTTACATCAATTTAAGTAGCATCCATTTTTTTCATTTTTTCATCAACACTCTTCATCCTATTTAGAGACCAAAAACTCCGAGTATAAAAGGAAAATAAATCCTGAAGAAGGACAAGAGCCCGAAAATTGGAAACGAGTTAAACTTATGTATCATATTATCACGTTTTACATTGATTCATTTCGTTTGTTCATCAATAGTTATCACTAACATCTTTTTTACTAACACAGTATTACACACACGACCCGTTCGTTTAAGTGGTTTTGTAAAACTATTTCGCCTTAAACGCAAGAAATAAAATGGCCATTTGGTGAAAAGATCCCTATAAAATGTATAAATACCTCTATCAACGCATTTCAGTCCCATGAATCCGGATTCGCACCCAGCCGGACAGTGACCGGTGGATATATTACACGGGACCCGATGTCTACACATACCACATTTATGTTGACACTCCAGCCCGAACGTACCCTCGCAACACTCTAAAGAGTGAACGAAGAAAAACAACAACATGCATGTTAATTTAACAACCCAGTCCTGTTGTAATACGTCTTGAGTTCATTCATGTATCTTAATTTAAACCAAAATATATGGTTCATTTTTATTTTTTTTAACAATTGCCACAAGTAACCCGTCTGCTAAAATCAGATCTTTGCTAAAAATCTTGCATGGTTAGTATATATGGTATCAGTTTGTGAAATATTAGCCTCGCGAATGTGTCTGGTTTTATGATAAATGTATTTTTCAAACTCATATTCTACAATCCAGTACACCTTAGGCTGCTTAATTTGGCATTAACTTCACAGTCGAGATTGAAGAATAAACTCAAGAGCGTATTACAACAAGGTATCGTTATGTTTTCACTGCTACCTCCGGTAGCTGTTTGTCAAGCTATCGTCTAGCCGTACGTACATGCAAACAATCGATTAATTGAGCCCGAACTGTCTTGTCAGCATTAAATGCATGGGTAGCGACTTTATATCCTTTTTCAGGAACATCATATCCCTGTGGCTATTGGAAGATGGAATACCCAATACTACCGGCACGGAGTAGCACCACTTGACAAGCAGTAACATAGGCGTAGAGTAAGGTTAGAAGTTAGTAATAAAACTCATGCAAACAAAAGTCATGTTAATGAAAACGACATTAGTATTGAACGAAACAAATTATTATTATACAGAAGCTGAATGAACTAAATTATGTTCAATACAAATGCAATCCTAGGCATTTGTTGTAGTTTATCTAGGCTGGGATGGGATTCAATCTTGATCTTACTTGACTTAAGGAAATGGACAACCAGTCATATCACATTGTATTAGACTCTTGGTCAGTAACTGGCGGTAAGACTGCCTATTCTTTTTTCCAAACTAGATCAGACCAAATGGTAATGCTTGACCATTGATTGGCCAAATGTCAATTATGAAGCGTTCGTTATTTTTGCAAAAAAAAGATAAAGATAGGCTGCATCTTCTCATGTAGTTCATTGACAATGTACGAGACACAATGCACGTAATTGTGATAACAAAGGTTGAAACAGTCATGAGCATTAAACGACGTGAATGATTACAACAGTCTAGTCAGTACATCATTGATTAGATGTAATCAAAATATTAATCTTGTTCCCTGTCTCAAATCTTACATTAAACTGTAAAATAATGTAAGATTTAGATACCGGGAGCCAGACTGATCAAACTATGACCTTGATGAATATAATAACCGGAAGTTGGATCTTAATATAACTTGTCCGCATAGTGTTTCAGTACACATAAATTGTGTCAATTAGTATAAACAACATGCTGAACGCAAACCAGTAAGTGTTGGGTTTTATCCTTACCTGCTGTACAAAATGGCAGCTGATATCCGGTTGTTAGGCAGCCATACATACACGCACCGGTAGCTTTATTACAGGTATCTCCACCCTTACAAACACCCACTGTACATTTCTGAGTACAGTTATAACCATATAGGCCATTTGGACAAGCTGAAAGAAAATGCTTTATTTCTCAGTTTTAAATACTTTACGATACAAATTAAATAAACATGCTTTCAATCACTATTTGGCAAATGTAAGGACTCAATAACAGACTACTATACTAGTATCATAGGAACTTTGAAATGACTAAGTTTTCTAAAATTGAGGGCTAGTGTTCTTGACCTGCAACCAAGTTATTCTTATTGCAATCCTAGTTCATCATTATCATACACGACATAGGTCGTAAATATAGACAAGCTATCACTGTGACACCATGCTAATTAAAAAGTTCAGGATTGTGACAAATTCTCCGGACTTTACTTACGTTCGTTGCACATAGATTGAACGGAGGTCACATATACGCCAGGCCCACATCCGTTCGTACATATACCCGTGTACAGGTCGCATGTTGCATTGTTAGCACAAGTACCACACTTCAGTCTGCAGTCCGCTCCATATCGTCCGTGTGGGCAATCTGTAAAAAACATAATTTAAGACGTTCTTTGTCCATCTGAGCAAGTTACAGTATTCAATGTTTTTCTAAAACAATGACACTATTTTGACCAGTTACTGTCAAAAGCTGATAAAATAGTGAAATTATAAAAAAATACTTGTAACGTAACGCCGACTTACGTTTGATTACGTTTGCGACGTCAAAAAAGCTCTGAATATAGACTGTACAAAAATAGCTGTAACTTCCTTTAGTTAAAACTATATCGACAATTTGCAATCTGCTTCAGTAATATTATGCTTAAAAAACTATGAACAATCTAAAATATATATTTTGTTACTCAAGTAGCAGGTTTTCCTGGAACTTCCTCCTATTTTATTGAACAAGTGGTAGCTGAATGAAAGCGCTCGGTGACGCTATGCTTAGGCTACTGACATTTGTTATTCATGTTTACCTTCTTTACACGTGGGCGGATTCTTCCCCATGATACAACCGTTTACACATTTCCCGTCCTCCTTGGCGCACACGTCGTTATTCTTACAATATCCACACGTTGCATTACAGTTGGTACCAAACCTACCATCTTCACATTCTGAAACATTTGTAAGAAAATCATTAAACAAACGTCATAATTTGAAATTTTGACCAGGACCATTTTCATGTAGACCTAGCAATTTGTATATTCTAAGTCCCTTCTTTCTATTTGGTGTTGCTCTGTCTGTCTGCTTTGTTCTTATTGTTTTATACATGTATTAAATTATGTAAATATGAAAACAAGATACCCAATGAACAGCACCCCCTTGTATATTTGTTGTATGCACAACATGTCATTGGAACCATAACTAATCAGCATGCTTCCCTTTATTCATTTGTTGTATATGTCATCGGAACAAAAATTGACGAGATAACCATTTGATCTACTTAGGTGTTATAAGGAAACTGTCGTAACATCACAATTTTACAGAACAATACTATATTGCATCAATTGCTTCAATTAAACTTATGTATGGTATACATAAACTTAACAAATAAGTTGATTGTATTTACGGTTTACATGAATAGTGTGTTTGACTTACCAACGGTACATTTCTCGGATTGGTACCCAGCTGAACATCCGTTCATACATGTCCCTGTAAATTTATCACATGGTTCCCTGTCCAGACATTTCCCACATTGCAGGGAACAGTCTTCACCGTACGTACCATTCCGGCATTCTGTAATTGATAAACACCAAACATAAATTATACTTGGTGAATAATACGTTCGAACGAAGGCCCCATCCATAAACTTATTATTTCCCAACGCTTTTTTAACTGCCAAATACTTCTATGCACATATCGTATGTGCAATCAGCCTTATGCTGAAACATGGCGGGAATATGAGTGCATAAATCAGTATTTGAACCTGGTTCAACAGATTGGACGACGACCGCCCTAACCACTGAACAACAAAGAACAATATTATAGTAACCTTCGACAAGCAGCTTTCGACAAATTATTAGGTGGAGCAATCTCAGATCTGGAGCATTGTCAATTCTTAGCTGTAACTCACCGCAATATGTTCGCCAAAAGGTTTGTAACACGATATTCAAATGAGTTAAGTTATTACCTGTATCACACATATTGCCTTGCCATCCAGACTGACATGGTCGTGTACATCTACCATTCAATGCATCACAAGCAGCACCACCCTTACATTTACCGCATTCTGATTCACAATTTATACCATACGTTCCTGGGAAACATTCTGAAAGTTATAAAAACAGGGTTTGATTATTCATGACAAATATAAACGGTTCGACTGGCTGAGAGCCAACCATGAAAAAATATGACATCTTAATGGTATTCTCCTTGGTGCTTCGGAGAAAATAAATCACAAAATCACGAGAAATTCCTACGCAAATATACATTTCGCTGACTTAGAATAAGAAGGTCGTGGCTAAGAATAAGAAGATCGCAATTACGACCTTATAAGACGGGTGCACATTTAAAACTAGCTTCTCATGAAAATCGGACCATGCCAAGCTGTCCAAAGTTGAAACAGTTTGTTTCACCACAAGTAAAGATAATTTTCGGACAGTTTTTGTCTGGTTTTCTCAAAACATCGACATAACACTTACGACAATTTCATTCTAAGCCAGCGATTTATACGGTTTACGTACCTTGACTACAGGTTGCACCTCTATACCCAGCTGAACATCCTCCGTCAGGGCATCTGCCCGTTATTTTATCACAGGTTCGTCGGTTTGCACAGATACATGTATCTTCACACAACGGACCGAACGTTCCATTAGCACATTCTGTGAGGGGAAGTAAAATGAAACTGTTAGAATTTGAATGTACATGGCTGGTGATTGCAGAGACATGTATTACGTGCAGGAAAAGGTTTTACACAACCCCTTTGAATTTAAATGAATGTTTATGAATAATGGCAACAAACTTAATCGCCAGCATAGACTATGGCGCCTACTGCACTTACACTTTACCTTACACCTTAATAATACTTATAAAAAGAGATGCATGCATTAAGTGAAAGATGAATACCATAAAATTAATGTGTTGATATTTTGACAGATGACAGAATGTCCATATGTCGTATTTCGACAGGCCTGCATTATGTTACCACAAGCGTACCGGAAATTTTAACATTACCACTATTAACAGGATCAACATTTATTGTATACCTAGAACAGCGACTTCACATATCTGCATACTATCCTGTGTTGAGACTCGCACCACGTCAGCCATTGTGTTTCTGCATCGAGCAAGGTACCGACCAGGGCCGAGTTTATTTACATTGCAACGTCGCGACGTGTCTCCAAACTCGGTAGAAACATCGATTCCAAACTGAGTGCTGCTTTCTGTAATATAGATAGTAAGTGAAGAAAAATATGTCTGAACTCTTTACTTAACATAGTAAAACAAATCAAAATCAGTTTGGTCAATGTGACAAGTTTCGATTTTCATTATATTACAATTATTTTAGTAAAATATAAGACAATTTTAAAAATGATAGATATTTTGCTGTTTATTAGTTGATTATCAAGTAAATGTATCCGTTTTTTAGACTAAACAAAGAATACATACCATTGACATGAACCAATACTTGATCAATGATTCGTTCATTGCCGACTTGAACAAACCATGAAGGGTTATCACCTTCAAGTGGGTAATCGCACGTGTGTACGCGACCATCAACAGTGGCACGTGCTTCAGCAAAGTTAGAACTGAATCCTTGCAACGTGAACCGCGTGTTGGCAATAATGCTGACTGAAATATATAAAAAAAACATATAATAGTGAACTCGTACTCAGTCGTTTCATAACAAGGCTTATTAGTCCTAGTTGTATAATTATGTTACTTAAAGAGACCAACACGTTAATGTGTTTGTACACAGTAAGCATTGTTTAATAATATCACCGTACAGTACGAGCCTCATTTGAGTTGCAAACTATGTATAACAACATTGCTCTAAATTAACATAATACACATAGCTCGGTGTCTAAATAAAATATGTAGTTAGAGGCTTAACCATTCGCGTTGTGGGTATGAAAACAAATGTTTGAATCCATAGCCGGTTTGTGAGCCATCGACAAGTTAGAAAGTGACTACTACGTTACTGCTTGTCTGGTATTAAATGCCGAGTGGTGAAATAAATTGAAAACAAGCCCAAACTCTTCATATGCCCTATGTACCCTTCATTGTGCATTTGCTGTACTACGAATAGGCCTCACACAGTTCAACCAAGTAGATAATAAGTTCAATCAAACATCTGTAGAGCAACACCCTTTGGTAGCTGCAAATGCTGATCATTGTTAACATAATGTTGCTCTATAGGGGTTTAATTTAGTAAATATTCTCTTAGGGATATTTTGAAAGTTACAGATAGGATATTGCTCTACAGAGGACTACCAGGGGAGATTGCACTGTTGTGCATTTTTTAAGTTTTATGTTTATTTGTCAAATACTAATACTTACACCCTTGGCAACTGTCTCCATAGTAATGCGCTTCACATGGACTGAGTTCCGGTAAACAACTTCCGGTCCATGGTTCACAGATACCCGAACACTTACAATCATATTTACACTGATAACCAAACATCTTGGAAGGACATTCACCTAGAAATAAGAGAGACACAAGCGAAAATTATAAATTACATGTATCATAATACAAGTTTGTAATTGATAAAGAACAATTTGATACATATATTACTGGTGCACATTTTATAACGCAGATAATAAAATGCTTGGTGCTCTCGTATCGCCATGTGATGGCGGTATGGAATTGATAAAACAACCGACCCTCAAGCTAAAAAAATGCAACCGTCAGATTATTTTTATTAAGCAGCTTTGGTAAACTATAAATGCACGGTTGACTGCCAATAAAACGAATTTTTGTATTGAAAAGGTGGATCAAATAAATATATGTGTATAAGACACTCTTTTTCTCAATACTTTGCCCAATGGTTCTTTTCAAGAAACATAAAGAAGACTGCTGTCACAACTAAAGAACGCCCTATGTTTGTAACCATGCAATGAGACACAGCTTGGCTTATCTACGAAGATAACTTACTCGTGTTACAGTAGCCATCGACATTTCTCCATTGCCTCTTACAAGCACCAGGACATGTTCCTTCAATCTGGTTCATTGCTGTTATTGCTGAGTTACCTTCACAAAAACACAACTTCGAGCAATTCATTCCACACTGGTTTTCAGAACAACCTTATTAATGAAGATATACACAATTTTACTAAAACGATATTTAAGGACTATTATCACAGTCGTTGGTGCGCATACTCTGAAAACACTATTCAAAGTCTGAGTTCCGTTTTATTGATGTCTTGGATGAAAATCACTTGTTTGCAAGTGTCATGTATGGCAACATTATAAAATTCAGAATAACAAAATCGTGAGATTTGTACTCAATATTATTTACCAACGGAAATAAATTATGTTTTACCGTTTCATTGATCACTTAGCAAGTACAATATATGGCGACATTTAGACTTCAGAATAATTAAGAGTGCATAAAACATTACCTCCTAAGACCCAGACCTCTCTCATATGAAGCCTACGTCTCTCTCCGGGTATAGAGATGCGGACGTAACGTGCGGTCAGAGACTGTACGGGAATGAAAAGGTCATCTTTCACATTAGACTGGGAACTGGAATCAGTATATACCAATATTCCATCGTTCACAAAATCACTGGTGTTACTGAGATGAACTTGGAAACCAATGATAAAATGTGACACTGAAATAAAGTTGCAAAAAAGAGAATATATTTCAAACATAAACTGTAAAAAACTGTAGCATATGTCAATTGTTTCGGCAATATAATTTCATTTAGTACTAACTTGTTCTTCGTCGCGTAATTTCTCGCCATTTTGAGGCACTTTGCAGTAGCTCATGTTTACATTGACAATATAACACATTTCGATTGCACTTGTTGAACGGGTTAAACCAAAGGACATATTAAACAGGCTAACTTTCATACGTAACTAGCAAGTATCTGTTGTTTGTTGTTTGTCTTTCATAATCATCATACATATAATTTGTTATTATTCATTTTGTTAAATATACCCGCATGCATTTTGAGAACGAAACATAAATGTACTTACAATCCTCCCTGTTTCTGATCTGTACCATCGTGATGGTATATAGATTCTCCAGATCGACGTACCAGTATGGTGAGGTCTGTTCCTTACTGGCATAATACGCGTTAGTAGTTCCATCATTCACTGTAGCCGCATTCTTAGCCTCAGCTTCACTAGCAAACGATGGTTTCTTGTAGGATAAATGGCGTCCTGGAACAAGAAATGTAGCAACGTAACCTATATATCTAGCAACACAATACGAATTGAGCAGGGATCGCCTCACCTGCTCGTTTGTCAGATACTGCTTGGCGAAGGTTTTCAAGTTAATCCATTGGACGATGTGATTATAATTTACCGTTAAAATTGATTTAAAGGGTATTGATTGACAACTGGCGTAATGTTAATTCCGGTCGGGTTCAGTATATAAATTGTTTTGTAGCTTGTTGGTAGTTCATAATAAGTTAGCAACTCAAAATATATTAACATGTGGTGGACTAAGCAAGTGAACTATGGACGAATAACGTTATTATATTGAAAACGAATGAAATGTACAACAAGAAACGTACCGATTGGTATTTCGATTTCACATATCTCAAGCCTCGTGTTTTCTGGTACTTGAATGGTGATGTACGTGGCAGACATGCGCTCCTTGCAGAGGATATGAACACGATCTCCAGTGGTAGAATTACCAGTGTCTGTATTACACAGTGTTAGCTGATCTCTTGTTGTGGTAAGTCCAGTATATATATGGAATCCAGCAGCGGCGGCTATAAGAAAATAAAGTTGTAAGTTTTAATGAACTTCTTAAAAGTTTTCTACAATACATTACTTCGTGGTCTTTGTACGGCAGCGGATTTTCATGAGATAACTAACCAATCTGTACCAACTTGCTGATCTGCAAGCCAAGAAGTTGTAAAAACTCTCAACATATCCATAGACAATACAACTGATAAGGGTCATTGTGCTCTAGTGGAAGCTTTGAGGAAAGCATTAGAAAATTATGAAATCCCTGTTCCCGATGTATCACGAAGCTAATTTATTCACGTCAGGAAAACATTGCCAGTCTTTACTAAATGAATGTGTGCTAAATAGTTTGCACAATTTCTACTTACTGTAGTTTTTGAAAACTATGTCGATTTCCTGTACGTATATTTCATCTCTGAGTGATATACGTATAAACGAGTTCGTCGAGTCCTCGTCTTGCCTGGAACATGTCTGTACATTACCATCAGTAACAACAGCTACATTCTCCCCATAGTTAGCATCAACTGGCGTGTCGTAGGCGGGGTTCTCTGTGGGAATATCAATACAACATGTATATTAAAAAATATTTATCAATTTATTACAAGAAAAACGTATTGTTGTTAAACAGATTCCAAACCAATGTTTAAAACATACTCATACTTTTAATAACATGTTTCATGGCCTTTTCAGACACTTAGAGCAAATCCCCGAATAAGTATGTGCATCATAAAAGGTTTGGCAGGGTTTTGCATCTCCACGTATGTTTCTCTGTCAACATAATATTTTGAAAAACCATGGCTATTTAATGAATGGACCTCTTTGGAACAACATACTTGTCTTTATCGCTTCACTGGATCCGTTGCTACATTTTAGAATTAGCCTCATACACGTATAACATACTTGTACTAAAACGAGGATATGTTTAGACAACATATTCTTAGTGATTAATTATAGGACGTGAGAAATGTGCGAATATCCTGTCCATTGTACTTACTGAATTGACATCCGGGCCCTGTCCATCCTAAGTCACAACCATTCGGACATTCTCCCGTGATGAGGTCACACTCGTCTCCAGTATTTCTACAATGACATTGGTGTTCATCACATGTGCTTCCAAACGTGTAGAAGTTACCATTGTCATCATAACACTTTTGTCCCAGTACAACTGAAATAGAAAATAATACGGAGGTAAAAATCTTCTAAGACTGATATGTAGTTGAAATATAATGCATTATAAGGCGCTTCATATGAGCCCTACCCCATGAAAATCGCAACTTGTCGTGTTGACCAAAATGAAATTGTAAAAACTTGTTATTCCATAAATAACGAGTAATTTTCAGAGGTTTAAAACAGTTCGTTATTTTTGAGCTTTAAAAATGTATTGTATTTGTATTTGTTTGTTTATATTGTTTTCTCAAAATACGACCGTCTCATTCGACTCCAGTGAAATATCGTAAAGGCCCATATTGAACCAGGCTCTGTGATGTTCACCCTGATCACACATTATATTATTTTCTGATAATTCAATCCTTCCTGTATTTGTCGTAAGGTATGTTGTAAGATAAATAAACGTATTGTGTGCGAAAAGTAAAAATGAATCGATTGAACGTTAAAGCATTTTAGAATTTTTCTTCCTGTTAAAGTTAAGTTCAATCCGGGTTCAATTTTAATGGTTGCGTATCACATTATTCTTCGGTAATTGAACAATAATATTTACGTCGTTTCAAGTGCTGTTCTATTATAAACATTACGGACTTCCTGGTTAAAATCAGAAATAATATCATTATGATTTGGTTGACATATTTTATTATGTGTTGGTTGACAGATTTTACCAGATTTCGTAAATGTAATGTACGATATGAGGGGCTACATTTTAATTTCTGTTCATTATGCACTCCTCGCCAATTTGAAGATTTTGTTTTTCATTTTACAACACCAATATTGTATTAAAACTTATAAGACTACCGAATGCTTTTGTCTTACAACTGTTTCTTTCGATAAGGATGCTTGACTTAATATGTCGGTCCTTGTATCAAAAAGCTGGCCAACGAGATACTAAAATAACTGTTTGCTTGTAAAGCCTACATGATAACAAAGATCACCAGTATAAGATATGTTAAGTTAAGTTAAGTTACACATTTTCTAGGGCTCTTTACAGCTGTTAGGCCGCTCAAGCACCCTTTGAATTTTTAACTCCCCTGGTCATTAGGCTACATATGGAAACCTACACTCGTGTCTCCCTGGGTAGACTATTTCTCTCCTGTGGGTGTGCCAGCCAACATCGATCTGCAGCGCCCAGGAATAGACACTGCCCTCGCAGGTACCATTTTACACCATGGTGGATTGGAGCATGTGGGTCTTGGTCAGAGAAATTAACCAGTGGTCCAGAGGGGGATCGAACCCGGGACCTCTCGATCCCGAAGCGCGCGCCCTACTAGGCCACCGCTCCCCATATGTAGCAAATATCACCGAACATGTTAATGATCGTGTGTTAAATAACACCACTATGTGTGTTGTTCTTAATGTTGGTATATGTAGATGGGTTTGACTGAATGAATTGTCTCATAGCATTGTAAATCAAACAAGTTAGATGGCATTAAAATAATAGTATTTCGAATGAAACAACAGGGAAAGTTTGTTAAATAGATAGTCACCTTTATTGGAAGGATCAGTCAATTTTGACTTATGATACACTTATCGTTCATGCGTACATTACCTCCCAATCCCTTCTAACATTACTGGACGCCTGGCAGAAATGGACCTATGGTAATCATTATTTAGAACCGAAAATTCGCACCAGTTCTAACCCAGTTTCCACCGAGATTCGTACCTTCGACCTCCAACGTACCAGGCGGACGGCGGACGCCCAAACCACCCAGTCACCATCGTGTTTTAGTAGAGTTATAAGTTTGATTGTTTTTGTTCCAAATATGTTTAGATTATTGATAGATATCTACTTATGTTTACTACATACAAAAGTTTTGTTTGAGCTTTCGCTTGTATAACAAAAATAAAACAAAAAGTTCTAAATATTTAACCGACACTAAACACCGTCCTCGGGCACCCCGGGGGCTATGCGTATCTTCGCCATCAGATAAGATGTCATATAGGTAAAACAGATGCTGCCATTTGTAAATATCGTGTTCATCTTTCATCGCTCAATTAGTTCAAGTCGTGATTAACATATGTTGACCTAAGGCTATATTTTGTTTTGTCCATAACGAAAGTCCTTGCTCGTGTTACCGTGTGACCAAATTAAAATGTCACCTAAAACACTTGACGTACAAAAGTCTTCTTTTCACCATAGCCATACACTATATCTTATAAGCGCCAATGTCTAAATATTTCATATTTCAATAAATATTGGATCGACCAAGCTGATCAAGCTCTTTATGTTTTATCACATAAAACAAATAATAAACACATATGAAATGTGATGACAAAGTCGCGAAACCAAACCAATAGACCGACGGATGTCATTCTAGTAACGCGTAGTTCACCTTAAGTGTTATATAGTAGGGCAAAAACCAAAGCCACGCAGCTACTGCTACCATACTCACAACCTGGCGACATCGTCTTATGGATATCATCATATCGTTTTAAAGAATTGTCCATTCTCGTAGGAAAACACGAATCGCATAAATAAATTAGAATAAAGTTTTAAAATTACAGTTTTGATTAATAGTAATGTTATTTGATAAAATCTGAATGAACATGACTTCGAATTATTATAAAACCTGAAGGCTGATTAAGGAATAAATGAAATCTTGAGACGCACCTCTGATATGTGGACACCTGTATTTGCCAGACCGGTGGCTTTTTCGCGTTGTTCAATTGATTATCGCCCCACAATGTGCTTTTCTGACGTGTGGGTCGCAATCGCATGCTACATTCTCGATGGATTCGAAGTATAGTTCAGTTGATCTACAGACTGTTTAGATGTTTTTAAAAGGTGTACTCGAAGTATAAGAACAGCATTTGGAATACGCTGTAAAATGTTTTTGCGAACTCGAATTGCCATTCGAAATGTGTTATTGTATAAGTTTTATTTTATCGTCACTATGACTCATCCGGGCCCATTTCGGCTGATTCGAGATTTGTGTAATAGGGGTATAAGAAAGGAATGAATTCTGAATGCAGACAGACTTACATTTCGAACATACCAGAACGTATACTAGTATACCTCGAATGTATTTGTCAACATGATTTCGGATCCAGCTGACTCTCGCACGGTATAATGAATGCTATGAAGTTTTATTTAAGAGCTTATAAACCCGATATCAGTGATTCCAATGTAGTTGCAATTGTTCTAGTGGCAAATAAGAAATTCAAAAAATGTTTTAGCATAAGAGTCTAGCTCTGATGAAGGCTGTATGCCGGATGGCATTTTACAAACTAGTACTACACACACACATTGATTTTCATGATCCTGAACTACAATCATGTTACGAATGCCGACGTCAGAACTGAGCATGAACACATGACACAGGCAATTCGCTGGCTTAGAATGAAAAGGTCGTAACTACTACTTACGACCTTTTAAGATTCATACATTTTTATAATAAGCATCACAAGGCGCTTCTAATGACATAAGCAATTCGCTGGCTTAGAATGAAAAGGTCGTAACTACTACTTACGACCTTTTAAGATTCATACATTTTTATAATAAGCATCACAAGGCGCTTCTATTGACACAAGCAATTCGCTGGCTTAGAATGAGTAGGTCGTAACTACTACATACGACCTTTTAAGATTCATACAATTTTAAAATAAGCATAACAAGGCGCTTCTAATGAGCCCAATTCAATAAAATCGGATTTTGTTATGTTGACCAAAACGATGTTTAAACCGCTTGTTTTACCATGTGCAAATAGTAATTATCGGACTGTATTTTCTCGTTTTCTCAAAATATCGATTTTGTAGTTACGACATTCTCATTCTAAGCCATCGAATTATCAAAAAGAGAATTGTTACCAGCATGGATTTCGTCTTTCCCGTTGGCGAACAAATGAAATGGATTGCAAGAACTAAACGTTTTGGTAAAGGTTTGATTAATTTGGTAAAGGAACTTGTAACTGGTTCGAAACGTAACGAAAACGTTACGAACATCCCATCACACAATTCTTCCTTGAACGCTGGGCTGATATGTTTGTCAAGCCTATGATGATTAGATTATTTTAAACATTATATATTAAAGCTATAAGAAACACATTCTAAGGGTGCACTACTTGATTTTGTATTAACAACATTGTTGTTCGCTCATGCTTCAAAGGCACATCTACACTGTTACATGTTGCTAAACGTAACACAACCGTTGCAAATGAATAACCTTAACAATACCACTGCCTCTTAATAACAATAATGTTTATTTTGTCATTTTATCTATTTCGTAATATCCAGTAAATGTATTGGGTAATAGGGGATTAAATACCCATACCAATAATGTCCACGTGCGTATCTTCGTCGAGTCTTTGCAGGTACTAATGCTTTCAGAAAAAGTTATTTCCGGTCAAAAAATTCAGGCAGTTTTCCGAGGTGAATGGTCCTTTGAAAATAAAAAACCAATAATCTGTAAACGGTTGCCCCCCTATCATTTTCTTTCGAATTACAACCATCTTTAAAAATATTCAACAAATAAAACAAACTATTTAAATAAGCAAAGGGAAGTAAGAAATACGCTACTGTACTGGATACACGGCGCCAATACAAGACGTGATGTCATGACGTCACAAATAACAGGAAATGACGTCATACCAAAAGTACGCCAAATAGACTCATGACGTTACGTTGCAATGTATAACAAGTCAGTATAATATAGGTAAAACTCCAGGTTAGGGATGCCTACACTTATTCCAAACATAAACCACAGATACATAGCCAATCTAAAATTATGAATACTTAATATTATTTCTGGTCTTAAATTGAAAGAGGAAAAGTGATCAGTTGATGACCAATAACTATATTTGTATAGGCTTATTGTATAACATCTAGATTCAACTCATATTTAGTCAGTTTCTATCTGAAACATAGCTTAGCAGATATCCAATGTTGATTTAATCCCTCATTTAGGCTATGCCTTAGTTCATATTACCTAAAGACATAAAGGCAACATGAATTTGTCCTTCATATTCATCGGAAACTGAGAAAGAACTACAAATGTAGTAGTTATTACATGTAACATTAGAATGATCCAAATCATTTTCGGTAATTTCTAGTTTAAAACTGTATAGAGCTATATCGGACGATAATGATTTATTCGACATGCGAATTGTCCATTTTCATGCGAAAGTGTTCTACAACACACTATGAAATTATAAGAATCGTCTATTTTTCGACGATTGAATCAGAGTACACGGAACCCATCCAGAGTTTTAATTGGCAATTAAGGTAGTCTAATATCATACTAAAAACGATTCAAGTAATTATTTTGACATTAAATGACTGTTATAATATAGCTCTACACACTTTAATCTGTTTACGCTCACCGGTTGTTGGTATCATTCATTTAAGAAGAACACTCTATCATTGTGCAATTTTGTTTTTATCATGTTATACAATACTCACACGGAACGAGTTTCGCATACTATGAATAAAATCATTCTCATAAAATTGGCATCACCATAAAATTACCGCTTATGTTACACTGACAAATAAAGGCTCTGCAATCAATATAATTTCGCCTCTGACTATAAAGTACTTACATTTTTTGTTGAAGCTGGCAACAACAATTAATATACATATCGACCGAATGACGTTAGACGCCATTGGTACTGGTGCTGGTACTGGTATGTCCCCTGCCTTCTCCGGTTGGTTTGTGCTAGTATGGAACAGTTTCTCAAAATGCCCAGTCAATGTAATTGGTTGTACAAATGTTACCGATTCCAATGAATTCACAATTTATAGTTAAAAACACGCATCAGTCGGATTGACTTATTAACAAAATTAGTTTATTTCGTTGAATTATTTAACACTCCCGAATTGTTGTGTCTAACTGTTTATGTCCAGTACTTTCGGTTTGCGGTGAAAGTTCACAATGGTGGATCGATCCGGAAGCTATTAGATCAAGTTGATTATGGAACGTATTAAAGTATGTGTTTCGTCCACTAAATGACCACTGGACCGGACACACTGACCCTTGAATGTACATATATAAGTAAACCAACATTCGGCCTACCTCGACTATCATTTCACACATGGCTGTATTTATACCCGGCGGGTACCGATTTTCTGATTTTATCAACATTTTTATTTGGTGACAACAATCAGCGGACATGGAAGATTCGCTTTGTTGTATAAGGGGAATGTTTTGGTCAAAATAACTTAATACATTAGTGTATTCTGTGTAATAAATGTGACGCATGCCTGTAATAATTATGAAACGTGATTCGAAATAAACTATTTCATTTTTTTATATTGAACATAACACATAAGCATAATAATTATAATTGAATATATCACATGACTTTCCTTGTATTCAGGTTAGTGTAGCCAGTACGTATAAAGTTATACGTACCACGTGCAGTATAAACAATTGAGTTTTTCCAATAAATCAATGCGTATTTTGCGTTTTTAGTGTCATGTGATATAAAGAATCTATCACTCGTTGTCAATTGATATATTTATATCAAACTCGTTCATGAAATATTATTAAGCTCACCAGAGGCTCGCTTAATAAAATTCCCAAAACTCGTTTAATATAAGTTTATATCAATTGAAAACTCGTGATTGATCCTCTATATATTAGGCTAGTGGCCGAGGGGTGCTTTTTGGTCGGATACCCCTCCCCATGGTAGAACATTTCACAACATGTTTTTTATTGAAGAGGGGGGTGTTGTGCGTTGGAAAACGATGGTTGTGAATCTGTGATCAATGTAGGTCATTACGAAAATCGACATTTTATGTGTGTTTTTCAGTGTTTTGAGAGGCAATTTTACGACATATTTTGTCCATGTACAGAACAAGACAGATACCATTTTACCCAGGAAAAACAATACACATACACTTTTATAGTTGAATTGTGTCACATTATGGGTGTCTTATAACATAAACAAATTCCAGCTCCATATGAGCTTGATAAATTGTATTTTTGGGGTAAAAACATTAAAAAATAGAAACAAAAACTGCGAATTTTAGGAATCGGTGGACCACAATATCATATATCGATCTATTCGAAATAAAATCACTTGGATTGGAAGGTAGTAATCTGTAGTTTAACATATCAAAAATCCATTGACCATCTATTACTCAAATTGCGATAATTTTGGGGTTTAATTGTTAAAAAATTAAACGAAAACTGCGAATTTTAGGAATCGGAGCACTGCAATTTCATTTATTGAACTATTCGTAATACAATCACTTAGGTGGGGAGGTAGTTACCTATAGTTTAATATATCAAAAATGTATTGACCAGCTATTACTCATAATGCGACAATTTTGGGGTGAAATTGTTAAAAAGTATGAACGAAAAGTGCGAATTTTAGGAATCGGTCCACGACAACTTCATATATAGATATATTCGAAATACAACCACTTCAGTGGGGAGGTAGTAACCTGTAGTTTAATATATCAAGCATATATTGACCGGCTATTACCCAAAATGCGATACTTTTGGGGTTAAATTGTTAAAAAGTATCAACGAAAAGTGCAATTTTTTGGAATCGGTCAACTACGATGTCATCTTTCATTTTATTTGATAATTAAACACAGAGATTCATAGGTATGAAGGTCATGTTTAGTACGTCGAGGTCCTATTAACTGACTCTTTTGCAAAACTCGCTAAATTTGGGGCAAAAATTCACAAAAATATGCGAAAATGCGTTTTTTTGGAATTGGTGGATTACAGTGTCATTCATGATGTAATTTGAAAACAAATCACTTCAAAAGTACATAATACTATGTAGTTTAAGATATCTTAAAATATCTTAAGCCTAGGTACTCGGCAAAATGAGATATTTTGAGGTAAAACATCACGAAAAATGAACAAAAATCTTGAATTTTGAGAATCAGTAGACTTCAATGGCATTAATGATTTTATTTGATGTTGAAGAACTGTGACATTGTTTTAAATCGCATGCAATTTAAAACATCAGAAATGTAACATTTGACTACTATTTTAATTGATATATTTTTGGATAAAAAGGCGAAAAAATAAGCTAAAACAGTGAAATTTCGGAATTGGTTGAATACAATGTCATTGGTGATATGATTTGATAACAAATCACCACAAAATGTGTTCAGTAGTATGTAATTTAAGCTTTCAAAACTGTTGTCCCAGTCTATCGTACAATAATGGCAATTTTTGTGGGTACACAAAACATTCCGTATAAGCTTCAACTTATTCATAATTACATACGAAATCTGTCTTAAGTAGACATGCGACGAGTGAGGTACTACTCACTGCCAGGTAAGGGTCGTCTGTGGTATTCAACCTGTCCATTGAAATCGGCGGTACTGCACGGTGTTGACAAAACGGATTACCATGGCAGCTTGATCTAATGATTCCAGCTCTTTGACACACCATCCTTACTTCGAATTAACCAAAACAAAACAACGCACACAGGTTACATATTCATCCAATTAAAAAATAATTATTTGGTCAATATGCTACATGAATGAGTTAGATGTGTTTGCGAAGACTATGTATACGCTCAATGTCATGGACCATGCTCGTTAGAAACGACCTTGGTAGTTTGAGTATTTTTCTCCAATTGATGATTGAGTCAACTATAATGCATTGACTTCACCGATAGGTCATGCTATGGTGTAACGAAAACGAGGGATCACCTAATGTGACTATCGGTATTGATGCAGGAAAATTGATTCAGGATGGTTTAACCAAATTACACAGTAATCTTGAACATATAGTAAGCTTACTGTATGTTTTATGACCATAGTAACGTTATACTTATATATTGAACAATATAGTATGACTGTGAAGGAAGGGGGGGGGCGTACTTGACCATCATCCGAATGGGTATGCAGATGTCATAATGTCAGCATTTGATGTCACTTGAACAGTAGGTTTCGAATTTTACTACTCGCAATAATAAAGGTATGTCAGGATCACCAAACAACAATGACACTGGGGCTTTGAATATACGTTTGTAATTATATCTTGTATGATGTCCGTCATTGAACTGCTCATGTAATCGACTATACGGAAAAGGACAGTTATGGAGCTCTGAATTGGCCCTCCCACTCTCCAGACTATGCTAGTTAACCTTATGAACACGTCTGGTATAAGTTCAGTATACATAATTAACCCAACAAGTCCAGCCACGAAGTTTTTAACAAATGACAATAGTTCATTAGAAGCATGATATGAAGATGTTGACGAGGAACATGTCGCATACCCGATACTATGTTGAATTATGTAAGTTTTAATCAATATCGATAGTTATAAATCTACTAAAACACCCATTTTCTATTGATGTCGTATTCAAGGGTAACATATAACAACATAAAACAATTCAACATCATAACCTCCAGCTGAATAAAACTACATGATATCAATCTATAACAAACGGAAGAAAACAGGACAGAACGAAACAAAGCCGAACCGAATCGAACTAAGCATATCTTACTTGTAAATAGCATGTGAACAAATATATACCGCCACCGTGGCCTAGTGGTTAGGGCGTTCGCCTCCGGATCGGAAGGTCGAAGGTTCGAATCCTGGCGGAAGCTGGGTTAGAACTGATGCGACCGGTTGGTGATCCGCCAGCTAGTTAAAGAATGGTTACCGTTTGCCCATCTCTGCCAGGCGCCCGGCAATATGAGAAGGGATTCGGGATGTTCTTAGCGCACGAAAAATAGATGTCTCATGAGTCAAATTGGCTGGCCCTTTCAATAGGGGTGAAACTATAATAAACAAACACTTTTATATATCAATACATGTATGCAATATGGTAGGGTACAATTGTGGGGTTATGGGGTGGCGACCATCAACAAGTAGTACATATAATTATAAGTCATGCGCATGATCTGATTTGGACCATGCTGGTTATAAGAGCAATAAACTATTTAGCTTTTTCCAACCTGTCTCACGAAGCAGCTATGATTGTTATTTAAACCTGCAGTGGTTAAGAAATTACTAGTAGAGCATATGAGTCTCGGTGGCGATGTACTCTTGATGAAACTAAATGAGCTTCGGGTGGTTTCGGGAACAGGATGCTCTGGACTATGGGAAGTTTCTTGAAAGTTATGAGAAATGTACATTTGCATTTACATTACGAGTAGGCATACACCGGGATGTTCCAATGAAATGCATTAAATTTTAATTCCACGTCGCTGATGAGAATTTCCTCAGTGGGACCTAGTCTCCATTCGTATCCATTAATTAATATTTGTTCTATATAGATAATAATAAGGTTCGGTTAAATTAGTGCAGTCTTTAAAATGTCTTGGTGCGTACCTGTGGTGACATTTGATATTTATAGTTTTATTGGTATACTCGGTTTGAAACTCTTAAGCACAAGATTTTATGTACATGTACGTATTTACTGTTGAGCATCCGGTAGGACTCATGATGGTTGTAACAATAGGCGATTTTGGTATCCTTTATCGATAGGAAGATCAATCTGCTAATGAAAACAAATTGGAACATTTCTTGGAAATTCAGATGTTGTGGTAATATTTCAGCTCATTAGGGCACCAATTGTTCATGATAAGCTTATTTGATTGCCTTTCGTCTGTCGTACATTTTGTACGACTTAACCCCAAAACGTTGAATTGTATACAATTGCAAATTCACTTAATTCAAGATATCTTTAACTGAATTTACTTTGTTCCAATCAGAAAACTAAACTAAGAATGCATTTGTATTCTGCTGATTCCAAACACCCCGCATTTCGTTTATATTTTAGAGGATGTTGAACAAAATATATCCATTTCAACAATATCCAGACGCTACTTGTTATGTGTCACACTGGACTTTATACATACATGCCACAATTGTTCAACACAAAATAAAATCATTAATGACATTGACTTTTACTGATTCTCAAAATGTTTTACCTAAAAATATCTCATTTTGCCGTGAACCAATGCTTAAGATATTTTAATATCTTAAACTACATATTATTATGTGCTCATTGAAGTGATCTTGTTTCACATTACATCATAAATGAAACTGAAGTCCAACGATTCCAAAAATTCGCATGTTTCGCTTATTTCTGAGAAATTTTGCCCCAAATTCAGCGAGTTTTTCACATAATGCAGTAACACTGCGGTATAACGTACACCGGATATTGCTAGCAATATGAGTAAAATAATTAATTTTCGCGACATTCTAGTGTTGACAAGGGTAAGTTCAGAGACGATTTTTAGTCTTTCTGAGTGTGTTTCATATATATTTTATACAAAAGTATCTCTTCCATAAATTTGCCTAGTCCGTGTAACCGGTAAATTACCAGGAATTTCTTAAAAGGGTGATTGAAAGACCAAACTCGTATCGTTACTCACGAAAAAAGTAAGCTCGATCGGTCGAAATAAGATGTTTTTGTTTATATTCTTCGTTTAAAAACACAACTTGAATCGAGCGAATTGTTATTCTTGATACAAAGATAATATTGTAAATGTAGTATTCTAAACTAATCGCAAATAACAGTGCATTGTGAGAATAAATACAGGTGTTAGTGTACGGAGTATTGCTATATCATGTACGGAGTATTGCTATATAGTGTACAGAGTATTGCTTTTAAGTGTCGTGACTATTTGTCACACAATTGACTAAATACAAGGTATAATCAGTGGGTTTTTTGGTAAAAATAACTTGTTATTGTATAGATCTGTGTCTATTAAGATTGGATTGTATGTACTACAATATACAATAATTGTACCAAGCTAGTCCTAGCTCCAAGAACCCCACCACCTGAATTTTACATGTTGTGATATTAACCATGTACACCAATTGTACAGGGCTTAGAATGGGATCAGTTCACTTTCATGAGAACAATAGCTTCTTTGACCGACTGAGCAAAATAATTTGTTTAACCTCTGCTGTGAAGAAAATACCAGATCCCCTTGAGAAATTTTCTGTAGTCAGGCAAACATGTCTGATAGAAATGCATTGTCACCCACATATCAATATTCTCTGTTAGTGCTTTTGTGACAACATTATACAAAATACAATACAAACCAATATAGCAGATACATCCTCTTTCTTTAAGCAACACTTAATTGTTTGTTCTTGATTTATAATACATCTTAGATTTTTCAAACATATGATTATTGTTATTAACTGGAATAGATTGAGGTGAGAGTTAGTCACAATTAAAAATATATGTTATGTAATTTATATAATATACAGTTAACAGTTCTTTTCTGTTAAGTTAGTGTTTAGATTTTAACATTTTAACCATGATATAAAGATAACTCAGATTAAAGAATATGTATTATTGGAATTGCTTTAGGAGTTACCCTTGTCTTCAGGAAAGGAAAGACTTTCCATTTGTGACTATATATACCCGGTACAACACAGTGTCACATTATAACATCCAAAACCTAGATGGCATTGTCAGTATACAACCCTTTCATGCTTAAGTTAATTCCATGCACTAGCTTCAAATGATTAGAATGCTGTGTTTTACTGAAACTTTAATATCGAATTGATAAGACTTAACGATTGCAGAATAATATTTTCTTAAATAGTATTAGTGATGTAATTGTTGTAGGAACTAATTATGTTTCAAACTAAATTGTAGTTGAGCATAAATAAACTTTATGCAAGCAAATGCCCGTATTTGCCATTTGACCATATGCATGACTCTCAACGAATTACATAAATTCAAGATAAATATCACTTTGTTCTTGTCATAAGAACACTTAATGTATGAAAATCAGTATTTCATTTTGTCCATTGCATTCATCAGCCTGACAGATTGAAATATTTTAATAACATTATCATATAAAAATATTCTTATTATATCATAAAGCTAATAAGACATGAGCTTATTGATGAGCAGACGTAATGATACGATAAAACTGTCCATTAACATACTTTATTTGCTCATGTTAATAATCAATAGTCCGTACACTAAACAGCAATACTCCGTACACTAAACAGCAATACTCTGTACACTAAACAGCAATACTCTGTACACCCACTTGTATCTGTTTTGATGTGTATCTTAGTTGTTTTTCGATCAATATTTATGAAATTTGGTCACAACATGTTTGGGTTCAATATAAACAAAATGGCCAGTTCAAAAAATCTTCAATTTGTTGATACAGTCATTCCAGAAGCGTGAACAGAACTGCTGTCAATATTTGCGAGTGAGTAACGGCATAATACCGGATCATTTGAACCTTCCTGTGAATATCTTATATACTATAGTGTACTATAAAGTTACAAAAATGCCTGAAGAAGTTAAAACTAAATTGAGATATGCATAAGTAGTCAGTAATTTGGAAAATAACGTATCTAAACTCACCCTGGTCTCCTCAAAATTAAAAATATTACTCACTTTACTAGCAATATCCGGTGTACGTTATACCACAGTGAGTAAGTAGGACCTCTGCGTATTAAACCTGACCTTCATACCTACATATCGCTGTGATTAATTATCAAATAAAATGAAAGACGGCATTGAAGTCGACCGATTCCAAAAATTCGCACTTTTCGTTTATAATTTTAACAATTTAACCCCAAAAGTATCGCATTTTTAGTAATAGTTGGTCAATAGATGTTTGCCATATTAAACTACATGTTACTACCTCCCCACTCAAGTGATTGTATTTCCAATAGATCGACAAATGAAGTTGTCCGATTCCTATAATTCGCATTTTTCGTTTATGTTTTTTAACAAATTAACCCCAAAATTGTTGCATTATGAGTAATAGCTCGTCAATATAGTTTTGATATATTAAACTATAGATTACTACCTCCCCACCCAAATGATTTTATTACGAATATATCGATATAAAAATTGTGATGCACCGATTCCTAAAATTCGCAGTTTTCGTTTATGTTTTTTTAACAATTTAACCCCAAAATTATCACAATTTGAGTAATAGCTGATCAATAGATTTTTGATATATCAAACTGTAGATTACTACCTTCCCACCAAGGTGATTTTATTTCGAAAAGATCGATGTATGAAATTGTGGTCCACCGATTCCTAAAATTCGCAGTTTTCGTTTCTATTTTTTAATGTTTTTACCCCAAAAATAGGTTTTTACAAGCTAGTATGGAGTCAGATTTTTATTATGTTATAAAACAACCACATTGTGATATGACTCAACAATAATTATGTATGTGCATTGTTTTTCCTGAGTAAAATGGTATCTGCCTTGTTCTGTACATGGACAAAACGTGTCGTAAAATTGCCTCTCAAAATGCTTAAAAACACACATAAAATGTCGATTTTCATTATTACCTACATTGATCCAAGATTCACAACCATCGTTTTCCGACGCCCAAAACCCCCCTCTTCAATAAAAAACAGGTTGTGAAATGTTCTACCATGGGGAGGGGTTGCACCCATTTCTAAGCCACTTTTTGAGGTTTAGCCACTAGCCTAATCTACTTACGTGTATTCACAATACTGTACTGTTTTATTAGACTAAGACGTCAATATTATGTTATGTAAACACTCTGGATCCATCACAAGCGTTGCTTATATATTCCATGATAAAATACCATTTTGTTAAGCATGTACTGAAGCAAAAACATGTCTTTGATAGACAAAACCTCGAGGAATGTATGATTCTATTGATAACGTTTTATTTGGCGTAGTCAAGACGAGGGTTGAACCCAGGACCTCTCCATCCCGAAGTGCACACTCTACCTCTAGGCCGCCGGTACCCACAAAATATACAGCATTTCGAGGAATGCTTGATCCATATGATAACTTATCATTGGGTGCCCATGATTCACTATTTACTCACCAGTAAAGAAAATGTGATTTTGAGTGATTCTATACCGGTTAAAAATGTCAAAAAGTAGTAGAAAATGATACATCATTCACAGGCTTAGAATGAAAAGGTCGTCATACAAAATGATATTTTGAGAAACAGCTGTACCAAAATTACTTTTTACTTATGGTAAAACGAGCTGTTTCAATCTCAGTTTGGTCAACATGTAAATTTCCGATTTTCGAGAAAATAGGCTCATAAGAAGCGCCTTGTGATGCTGATTTGAAATAATTGTATATCAGTCTTATAAATAATTTAACATCTCATTCTAAGCCAAGAACTTATATACCAAATACCGAGCAAAATAGCTCGAAACATTAACACGTATCTCATATACAGTACTTTATTTAAGTTTAAATTTTAACTCACATATATTAAATTAAATTAAAATTACATTTTATTATCACATTGATATAATAAAATTATACAGATATCACAGCAATATAATAGTTATACAAATGTGTTGTTTTTTTTGCATAGACATTGGAGAAATATTCCTACATATTGGAACTAAAATCATTTTCATTACATTTCATTTACTAGTCTGCCACTAGGAAATAATAACATTTTCCAACATACGAGTATAGCATATTTCTCTAAAGAGAACAGGAGACGGCACCTTGAACTTAGAATACTTGGTCGCCCTTAATAAACAAACTATCAACGTCCATTGTTATCTTTGCTTTTTCATACTCCATACAAAGAATTACATTTTATACACATTTCTTTAAAGCCGATTGTGAAACAAGTCTTTTATAATTTATATTAATCACTCTCGACATCTCATTCTTGATGTTATCCATCGCCACGAGGGTATATGATCGCTCAGTGCGGTGTTCCAGTTTCGCTACAGTTTGTACTGGAAATTTGTCCGACCTGATCATTTGTCCAACGTGTTCGTGCCATAAACCGTATAACAAGAAGTATCTATACGTTTGTTTGCTCTGTCCAGTTCGTCCAGTATTTTGATTTAAGTCTTTCAAACATGTCTAAAATATTCTTACAATTTTCTTGTATATATTTTCTCATTGGGAATCCCATAGGTACATACACAACTTGCGATAGTATCCCGAATATGGAACAGTCGACCTGTAATATAAAATAGCTTCATGAAATAAGGACCGTCAATCGAAGAACCGTTCATTGCTTACATTGACGTCATTTGTTCTTTTCATTACTTTTCTAATCATTTTTGAAAATACATTAAACCATTTACAGAAGCAGCGAAACGCCGAGGTAATAAATCTGGATGATTGATTGTTAAGTTTCAAATTGTTTGACACCGTGAATTAGTAGTATAATTATTATGTAAGTAACTGAGATATATATCATATGACTTTCTTTTTATCCGGGTTAGGTTAGCGAGTATGTATAATTTTCTATCACACATGTGTAGTATAATGTTATACTACATGAGTGTTTTTCTAATAAAACGATGCGTATTTTGTGTTTATAATAATAATAATAATAAAGACTTTATTTTACGAGGAAACTTATTTGACAATATACTAAACAATCAATCTTCCATAAGATCCTCAACAATGAACAATGAACAATGAACTAGAAAAATAACTATGCCAAGAAAACAATGATATTTGATATTTTGATATTTTGGCCCCTATGATGTCTCACAATATAAGTTGAAAAATTCATAAAAGAGTGTCAGTGAAAGGATTTGAAAAAAAGGTATACATAGTCTATGCATAATTATAGAAACTTTATCAAGACAATATCTACAGCTGTAATTAAACAAAAACGCTTAATCCGATATAGACACACCATAGGAGCCAGCGTATCATTATACATGTGAACGACATAATCAATATACTTAAAGCAATGGCATTTTAAAAACATAATACACAAAGGAATAATTATGCAGACGGATATATAGATTATTATACCTGCAATAGTAATGTTTGCGTGAAGTTTGCTAGCCAGTCATTAGGTTGTAGCAATAGCATGGGATGTTTCAAAGTATGATGGCTTCACCCAGCGTAGATATAAAGTTTTAAAATGTTTTTAGTATCATATGATATAAAGAATCTATCACTCGTTGTCAATTGATATATTTATATTAAACTCGTTCAGGAAATACTTAGCTCGTTTACTACAATTTCCAAAATAGTTTACTATAAATTAACAACTTGTATATCAATTGACAATGCTATAGATCCTCTATATTATATTAGATTCTTGCATTTTAAAGGTTACGCACAATACATTTTGTATTTTTAACATGTAGTACGAAGGGTAATACGTACGAGAGTTGGTTGATCGCCCATCATGAAAGGTTTATCAGCTAGGTAATCTGATATCGCTTGTACATCATCACATCCTATCTTCTGTATTTCTTCTGTAGAATGACGTCCTATACCATGTCCTTGTGCTCGCTTCCCAACCTAAAACCATCGAATACAATTATAAAGTACACATGATGGTTGCAACATTTAATAATCGCAAAACCAAATTGAATATATTCTGTATGTTTGTACACATAGTATATAAACTATAAAATAAAAAACTGTTTAAACGTACGATTTTCGCAAGCAATGTATATCACGGACCGCCAAAACATAAATCCAAAATTTGACATCGAAGTGACGTAAAAAAATATCATCCGCGTAGGAGTTGTTCCCCTTTGCGTTAAGAATCACGTTACATTTAAAATAAAGTTTGCTTAAGAACGCATTTATAAATGCGCTACAAAATAATTGTACGGATAGACATTGTTGTAGTCATAATATGCCCACAACAAATACGGACGAGTTACACGTTTTAAGTTTTTTAAATCATGACGTATCTTTATAAACACATTTCGTTAATTGCAGCTTCAAGCTTGAAGCAAGTTTTAAAAAAGGTATAAACTACTTAAAATAATATATTATTTCAGAAGAAACGGTATGCACACACGCAACGTTTATAGAAAAGTTATATAATCCAATGGCACTAACCGATTCTTTCAGTGCTCCCAATATTTGTTTGCGGACTTCCATTGGTTTATCTGCGGAGAAATATTCCGCATATTCATCAATGTTCTCAACGTATCTGTATATAAATATAGGCCTGAAAGTAGATCGAATAGCGAACACATTAATACAGTTAGGATAATGTGAAAGTAACGCATTATATTATGTGTATAGTACCATACAATATTTCAAACATTGTCTTCATGAAGAAGAAGAACCACGGGTAACTGTATCATTGAAAAAGAAAAAAAACACGTATTTTTGTAAAATTTATACTTTTTCCTTATAATTTATAGAAAAATATATAATTTACATAAAACATAAAAGAAACAAAACGAGTATTTTTTATTAGCATTGGATAAACACCATAACGATGCACTTATCCTTATTGGACAGAATAAATGATACATGTATATTTACTGGTTCGGTTCAGTGTATACGTTTGTGAACTGTATATATTATAGATTTGGTTATACAGTGCACACCTTTAATAAGTATACACATTTTGACAGATACAGAATTATAACTAGTTAAATTATTCATAGATATGTTTATCAAATGGTCACAATGAAACTAATTTATGATACTACAGTTACTAAACGAGTCAAATATTTGAAAGAAATAAAGATGAAAAATGTTTAAAAAAACATGGGGTCAAAGGGGTTGAATTTTCTATCTCTTATGAACAAAATGCCTTCCTAACCAAGCAACGAAACTCAATATTTAAGATCTAGGTAGCAATCAATATATTGTTTTTACGCTTTTAAGAAAACAAAATATAGTCTTTGTCTTCAAATTTTTTTGTATGTTCTGCAAATAGTTATAAACAGGCTTTAAATGGGAAAATAAAACATGTATACTTATTTTGGCGGGTAGTGTAATTATGAAACCGAGAACATGTTTCAATGATGATCAAAGTTGTTTCTAATACGTTACCCGGGTGTTCTTCATCCACAAATATAATGTTACTATCAAAATTAATGTTAGTGAAGCTCATACATAAATGTGAACTTACAAATATCTTTCAAATTCAAATCATGATGCTTTATCAACTATCCTGCCTCAAATCATGATGCTTTATCAACTATCCTGCCTCAAATCATGATGCTTTATCACCTTTCCTGCCTCAAATCATGATGCTTTATCAACTATCCTGCCTCAAATCATGATGCTTTATCAACTATCCTGCCTCAAATCCAGCCATGTGTTATAGATTATCACGTGGTCATTCGGCCAATGGTCCACTATTGTCGGTAATAGGGGATTTAATTGCCTGCGCGTAGCGCAGGGTATTGAAAATACCCAGACCGGTAATACGGGTGACATGCGTATTTTCGTTGAGTCTCAGCAGGTACTAATGCTTTCAAAAAAAGTTATTTCCGGTCAAAAGTTTCAGGCAGTTTTCCGAGGTGAATGGTCCTTGGAATATAAAAAAAATAGTAAGCTGTAAACGGTTGAGCCTATCGTTCTCTTTCAATTAATTATTATTTTTAAAAAAATGTGTAATAAATAAAACAAACTATTTTTAAAAAACAAAGGGAAGTTAGAAATACCTTTACTCCCCATGACCGTGGACCGTGTCACTAGCCAATTCATTTCAAGCGTTTGCGAGATTTCCATGCGCCCGTTTCACATGGAAGATGGTTTAAGAAACATAAAAAATAAAGGTGAAATTTTCATTTAAATAGCCGATTTATCATGACAGTACTCGATCTCCGAGGAAATTGGTCTTTAATAGACATTTTTACGTAGCTTTACAATGATATCAACACTCAGATCATACCAGATGCTTGAACGTAAGTAGGCTACAATTCGTTCCATGTCAACAACTGAACAAAGCAAATCAACAATTCTATGTCTCAATGTATAGCTTGTCAAAGCAATGTTTATGAGATTATTTTGTTACTGTCAGTGTGTATAAGACTTATGTACTAGTTAGTTTCATCCACAGCAGCCCAGCCACGGGGGAAGGGCGCTCTGGAATTTTGAGTTGTCAAAAACAACAGCCCTTCTACGGCCAGCGGGGGAAGCTGATGGTAAAATCTCCCGCATTTCCCCTGACATCTACCGGTAAATATTGTCTTTAGGCTATAGGTTTTCGCAGAATAAATCCTAAATTTCCCCTGCCTTGCGGGGGAAGCTGGATGGTTAAAACATGGCTGTCTCCCTGGCTATCCGCCATGGATCCCTGTGGTCGGGGGAACTGGGGATGCAACTAACTGGTGCATAAATTATTTGTGGTGGACAAACTTGTGTACCAGGAGGGTCCATATGTTGTTGCTTATGATTTATGTAATAACATCTTCGATTTTCCAAGCGGATAAGGACGAAAGGCAAACATCGGAGGCTGTAAATTATCTATATTCGGAATATAAATAAACCGGCCATCTTAAAGTAGGCCTACAATACTACAATACAGTACAACAAGGTACGTCTTTGATTTTATTGAATTGGAATCAAATTATGACAATTTGATTGATTGACTTGTGTGCTGTATAAAGATTACAAATGATTGCATGCATTTGTTATCTCCCTTGGATAATGCATAGCAACTGGAGCCCGTGTCTATATCAACAAACATAGCCTAGCGGTTATCTAATATTTATTAAATACCCATATAGGCAATGCCTTAGTTCATATTAACAGTTGACAATGCGTTGAAAGATAAACTTTGATAGAAGACCAAATTCACACGATGAGTCTATCTTCATGTATAAAATTTAACTAATACCCTGTAGTTGGTTTCCCGTTTACATAATTATTATATTCAAGGAATGGCCATGTACCTTTGCAAGTGGTATCATAAACACAATATAACTAAAGTTATAACGATCTTCCTTCCTAAAAGCGGGGAAAGGAGACGATTCTAATGATAATGCAAAAAACCACGTACCAAGATGTGTCTTCTTCCACCATTTTAAGGAATGCTCTAGCTGTTGCCTTTTCTACCTTGTTAAGTCCTGGGTAAGGTTTCTTGTTGAAAACATTACACAAATATTGCACTATCAAGTTAGAGTCAGGGTATTCTTTACCATTGAAGAGTATAAAAGGACTCTGACCCTGTGATGAGAACCCTTGATGATCAATAGTCTGAAATAATGAAGCAACAATAGGCATATATTCGACACGGTCATATTGTGTGGTTGTTTATGGGTTAAATTATTAAACTTCGCTTGTTATCGTTAATGTATACCACACGAATGCTTAAGAAAATTAGAATCTTAAAACTTTAAGGAAGATTTACGTCATCGATACTAGTGTGTCATTGTTGTTCAAATTGCACATTGCGACATTGAGCTTATGAATTTATTACATTTTTACGAAATGTTACCTGGAATGGTACGTTGTTAATACGAAGCCACAGTTCTAATTTTATAGCGTAAGGAGAAATGTTGACAACAGCTCTAGCAAACGATCTAGGTAACACGTGTAAATAAACGACATCCTTCTTATACTCGTCCTTCCATAGTGGGTGCTTATCCTCGGCCATTGTCAATCTGAAATTAATAATCAGTCAAATGGGCAGCCATGGTGGCAAACTTCTCCTGTCTTATATCAATATGTATTTGGTATGACACGGCCTTGGCTTGGACCCTATATACCGCCCATACCCGAAACGTACATTCGCTATCTACAAGAACATAATTATGTGTATGTACTGAATACCATTGAGGTTTAGTATCGCTTTATAAGAATTTTTCAAATAGAGTTACTTAAGAGATCGTTAAATATTCGGCTTCCGGGTTCAAAATCAATCAAACGCAATTTGGAAAGTGTACGCTCCATATTAAAACCACCTTACAGCTTTCTCGATAGCCTAGAGGTAGAGCGTTCGCTTAGAGTGTAGAAAGTTCGATTCCTGGCCACATCATACCAAAGACGAAAAAAAGGTGCCAGTAAGTCCATAACGGGAAGCTGGCTTCTCTATTCTATATGCCCTGTTACGATAGATAACATCACTATTGAAGTGTCGAGAGTGATTAATATAAGTCAGAAAACCTGTTACAGAATCAAACAACGGGAATTAGTATAAATAAAAACCTTCGTAACCATGTGTAGCAAATATTACATACATACATGTACACGAACTTCGCCCTACATATCACCGAACCTTTCTGTTCTAGACGTCAACTTGTAAACATACTTGCTTTATAAAAGGACACTGCAACCCACTGCATGAAATACTGCATTGTATTAATCAAACCAAATGCATTAACAAAATGATTACTTACTTGCTGAAGGAATATCTAAATAACCAACTTCCGATCACCTCAAACTCGGACGATATGCTAGCTTACATAAATTTTGAGTGTAACTCGGCCATTGGCCGAAAGTTGCGTTATCTATGTGGAGTGTGTAGTTCACTTTAAGAGGGTAGTTCATTGACATAGGTTTAAATAGAGATACCCACTGGTTTATTAAGTACAAGGTTGAACTTACTACGTGACAAAGATTTCGGTCACACTGCCTCATATGTAACAGGTTTTTACTTAAGTGTAATAATGTGTTTATTAGACCCAAACGCATTGACCCTTTTGACATATATTATTTCCTGAACGCAAAAATATACTAAAGAGGCATTCCCTATAACTAGCATATTTTTCTCTACTATTACATTAAATGAGCAAAATGTACTAAGCACTATCAATTATCATACGTTGTCAGAAGAACATGTGCTCAAATATGTCTCTATAATGTCAAAAATATATTTAAATCACCAATAATAATGTATCGCTTCCAGCGAATTATTGTTATGTGGTCAAAGGGAAACAATTCGTGACTACTTTCGCCCGTTACGGAAATATGTTTTCATTCTTTTTTTGGTAATTAGTGGGAGCTGTTTGATGAAAATTTGAGAAGTGTAAGCAATAATGCTCCTCCTTTAATATATAATAGTCGTGAATCGATTTAAACGATCAAAGTTATAGGGAACGCCTATTTAATGAAAACGTAACACATTTTCTAGCATCTAGAGAAAACTTACACGTTCTTTATAGGAAACTTGCTATTTTGCAAAAAGGTTAATGACGAATAGGGAATTGACTTCGACGATATAACCATAAACTAGTACATGCGGTATATTGTTACCTTCAAAATTGAACTACTTATTGGACGGCCCTTGTTAACTCGATATGCAAACACTTTATTCACATAAGATGAAATGAATTGCATTTAAGCTTTTATTGACAGACACACTTTACATTGAGACATAACAGAGGGTCTTTTCCTGTTTTTAGGAATACACTTAAATAGTTATTACTAAGCAGAAGAACCTCGCATACAGGGCAAATTGCACGGAGCTTTTATATAACACCTTCATTTAACTTCATATTTTAAATACACGTACTGTCCTTGAGATATACTCGATGTCGACAATTACTATTTAACATTTTTGTACATGCCCTTTTTGTGATGAACCAATATCTGACGCAGCATACGAACTTCTTGAAAATAAAATGAAATATCGGTCAAAGACAGTCATATTGTATTGTTAATGTTTGTACGTGTCTTCTAATTCAATTAATTATTGAACAGGGGTGGTATTCAATATTTATCTTATCTTATTTTATATAATGTCAGGTAATCATATCTAACGTTACTGCAACGGACCAAGTACATGTATTTAATATGGTATGATCTGACTGGTTGTCCTTATCCTTTGGTCAAGCAAGATTAGTATTTATTGAATACCAGCCTGGCCAAATATGATATGTCTGTGGTTAAACATTAAAACAGATGCACTTTTATCATTATCCGATATAAGTAAAACATGAATACACGCAAGCTGAAAGCTTTAGGCAGTTGGCACAAATGTTACCTAATTGAAATACGCGAATCTAAACGTTTTATTTTATCTTGCTGTGTGTTTTACAAGGTATTTATCTGGTTTTGTTTGCAAAAACATTTCGACTGTATATTTAATTGGTGTTTTCCTCGCAACACTACTCAAGTACTCGTGTGTTGTACGTCATGTATTCCAATGCAAATGCAACCGCGTTAAGATATGAAATAATGAAACATGTACATGTATGAATATATAGAGTTCGATTTATGCGCCTGCAGTATGAATCGTGTGAGCTGTAAGGAAGTGCGTTGTATGTTAGATGTGGTTGTTAGACCAACTGCCGATAATCACATCTCAGCCGACCATCTACACTACAATCTCGAATGTATTGGTAGGCTTATCATTGTAGTCTACTGGTGTACCTCCGTAGCTCAGTGGTTAGCACTCTTGTCGTCTTAGCATGATAAATCAGACATATGTGTCAGTCATATTTTGGACTAAGTACAATGTTAATTATAATCTTAAAACTGGAACTAAAAACCTAACATTTTTGGTCTATACATGTGCTAGTTTTCCTTGTGATAGCATAACGTAAAAATATATACATATTCACTGAAGCTGTATACTTTCTTTTTGGACATCCTGTATGAAAGGTGCCCGTATCTTATTTTAAATTGCATATTCATTTTAATTTTGTACATTAGTACAGCAGTCTAAAGACTGAACCTTTAGCATAATCAGATATTTTAAGAAGGTAAACGACAAGTGATATAATTTGAATTTTATTATAAAAAGGAGGAAAACAACATTGTAGTAAAAGTAGATAACAAAAACGGAATAAAACAGAGCATATTGAGATATGAAAAAATATAAAATAATATAATCTCTAGGTCAGATATTTATACTGTGGGTAATCACATCTGTACGAGTATAAATGTATACATCACAAATAAAACATACATTACATAACCCCCCCCCCCCCCCCCTCTTGGTGTTGTGGTGCGCATTAATAGCAAAATAGATATGTATAAGAATGGCACACACGATATTCCTTTTTTCTCTTTAAGCTAGTGTGTTTGTACCAGAAATAAATATATCCACTGCGTATAACAAAATCACTGTATGACTTATAAGACTACTATAGCATTCAACTTGTATCAATTATTGCTAATGAAATCACATGTAAAATCAGATCACTGTATGACTTATTGCCGTACAATATAATATACGTGTACTCCTTATTGTAAGTACGGTAAGTTCACCATTGAATTAAATCATCAACACAAACGTATGATGCTAAAATACAAGCTAGGGTCAGAATGTATTATATCACAAAGAGCCCATGTAAAAGAGACAATACATTGATAAAATAACCATTAAAAATTAGTTTACAATAATAAAATATAAAATTATAATAACCCATACATAATAATACTCAGCTTTATTGATTTAAACTAAATAATCCCTGTTTTTGTGTGATCTAGTTACCAATGAATGTCGTGTTAAAGTATACGAACTATTAGAGCATAATATATATACTTTGATGCAAATTTTAAAGCATTGTGTATTGTCAATTAACTATATATGTATGTAATTAGTTAGTCAGGTTATTGCAGTAGCAAATAAATAACACGTCACTATGATGCTAAACAAAACAGGGAGTCAATGTGAAAACAGAATAATCTGTATGAGTGACGAAGGGAGATTACAAAATACGTGACAAAAGCAACATGCAATTACACAGAATCAAATAAAATGCTTATAAATATAGCATCCTTTCTTGAGCAAAACACGTTAGCAACAGTATTTCAATACTGGTAATAACTATCTACAAAATGTACCCACTAAGAATAACATCACAAACACTAAGCTAAACATGTGCAACTCACAACGAGTATTGCTCTGTATAGCTTTGGTTTCTCAGTTATCATTGCATAATTTAACAAATCAACGAATTTCACAAATAAAAATGTAACTGTCAATACAAATTATAAAACATAATTAATATTTATATAAGTTGTTAACATATTGCTAAAACATATAAAGATTATAAAATATGGAAGATTGTTGTAAGTTGATTGTATGTTCACTGTTTTAAAGCAGCGAAACTAGTGTGGAGAAGATGCTTTGTATTTGTGTTCATTGGCCATAACATCATCATATGAAGGTGCCATAACTTCCTCATAACTTGGTGGTGGCGCACTGGGAGCCCCGGGTGTTGGCAGGTGCGGTTGCGTAATTGGTGACGTAGTGTCGTCTGGTGACGTCACAGATATATCGGGTAATGATACAGAGCTACAGAGGCTTGAATCCATCGATGTACGCCGTGAATTGTGAATATTTCTATCAGGCTGTACTGGTTCCGGTTCTGGGGGACGTACAGGCGCACTCACGTCTTCCAGTTCCAGCTGTAAAGAGGTACGCGCAGCCTCGTCGTCATTCGAATCTCGAGGACCCTGTTTATAGAAAATATCTATTCAGTGTTTAAAATAAAACTGGCAGGGATAATTTTGTGTGCAATGCATACATGTATATTCATAAATTAAAATATCTACCATACTGCATATAATAATGAACATGCAATACTAGCAATGTCCAAACATAATCGTACTCATCTAAATCATAATCATGTTTTCCCCTAATATATTGCTTAATTAAGGTCTGGTGTGGTATTCACAAATCATCTTAAGTTAAAACTTCCTTATGCGTATCATCTAAACAGGAAAATCAAGGTTAACAATTATTTTCAATGTTTAGAAGCATTATGTAAAGAGCAACAATAATCATATAGAAAACACGGATTATTCTTCGCTTCATGGGAAATATGACCAGCTTAATATTTTGAATTAAGCCAAAATATTTAAGTTTTCACTTAATATGCTTTGTGAATACCACCCCTGGTTTGTACAATGAGTACACTCACTTTTATGAAGATGTTAGATATGCACCAGCATCTATTTCTATATCTAGAGAGGTAATGACTAACTAAATACGACCACAAACGACATTGGCTCGGTTTGTGGTAATTTGTACACCCAAAATTATTTTTTAAAGGACATTGTTTTTTCTGTTGTTTTTTTCTCTCCTTTAACGGAACCTATATGCTACTCGAGTAGATTCAGTTGTGCTATAAAACATATTCATAAGAGCACACATTACTTGCAACTAGTTTAGCAACACACATACTGCTTGCTTTGAGATACATTTCGGTTTCAAAATTATGTTCATAATGAAGCGTTTGGCTAACAATTTTATTGACATTCGGAAGAGGTCTGAATTGTATTTCACCCAATGATTTAGTATCGCATATTTATTAAATCACCAAACGTTGTGCTGAGCGACAGTCAATATAGTGATATCACATTTTAACAACGTTGGTATACTTGTACTTTTATGAATATACGTTACATTCCCGAAATTGATGCACAACTCATTCGTGTATCAAGCAAATTGGGCTTTCAGAGTGACCGCCTACGCGATTCCCATACCAATGACAATGGCTTCAAAATTATTGGCTTGATCATGGCAAAACAAGTGAGTTCTGGCTCACATTGAATAATAAAATCAAGTACAAACTTACCTGTCTACATTTATCATTGATAAAACCCCAAATTCTGGCTTTGTAAGTTTTGTAAAAGGTCCCTACTATGTAAAATATCACAACTATAAATACTATCCATCCTACATTCTTCGCTATATTTGTAATCTGTTCAAGAATGCCTTCAGCAATTGATATTGTTTCACAAGACACCTCATCTATAGGACACACATTGATCTCCCCAGAACAGTGATACTCCTTACGCACACACGTGTTATCTGAACACATGTAGTCCTCGTCGCCATCACATTTAGTATCTGACAGTAAAGGAAGAAAATTAATTATTAAACGGTTAAAACTCCATTTCGATGATTAAAACACGTTTTTGTAGACGTTTAAATAACAACACTGTGTTTAACAAATATGTCAAGTATTTTTACAAATTACATTACGATCATAGGCGCTATTGATGAAAACTACCGAACATTTTACCGTCCCTTAATTAGGTACATGTAACGGCTTTTCTCGGCATTTAAACATTACCCTAGCAACACAACTTTGAAAATGATTTTAATGCGTTAGTCACGCAATAGATTTGTTGGGTTTTAAATGAAATAAACCGACGTTATGTGATTTTTTTCTAGATAAATAAGTCAAGATTCGTATATAAATGTTTTTGGTAGGTCAAGCCAAACAATGCTATTTTAAGACAGTTTTTTATAACGTTTGCAAGTTACCATCTGGAGTTGAGTCCCTTTAAACTATATGCCCCTAGTTCATTTGTTTGTAAAATAATAACAATGTCAAAATAATAATAATTGGGTTGATCATTTGTTTTCGTAAAGCAGCAAAATCACCTATTCAAAATTTAGGGTTAAACCAAAAAATAATAGCTAGAGTTATATCGCTGGCTTAGAATGAGAAGGTCGTTACAGCCACTTACGACCTTATAAGACTAATGTACATTTGAAATCTACAAAATAAGTCGCTTTGTATGTGCCTATTTTCATGAAAATCTTGTCATGTTGACCAAACTGAAGTTGCAAAAAACTTATTTTACCATAAATAAATAGTAATTGTCAGACAGTTTTCTTGTTTCCTCATAATATTGCTTTTGTAGTTACGACCTTCTCATTCTAAGCCAGCAATATATACCAGAAGGTTCGAGAAGTCTTGTAAATATCAAAACGCAGACATAAATTGCTACTTTTGGAGATCATCTTACTTCTTAAATATATTGCTATTTTTGAGCAATAAACGGCACTTTATTGCTCAAAATGTAGGATAATTATAGTGTAAGTCAATAGCCTGAATCCGCATACTTCACTGTAAAAAAAAGACATTTACGTACCTTTATGGAAAGCAAACAATTTGATGCTGAGCCTTCCATCCATTTGCTTTCCAACATCACTGTAGCTGTAAGTAAGTGTAAGTTCCTGCTTGGATGTTGTAAAATTGAGGTAGGTTGTAAGAAGCGTCTTGTTTTCACCACAAATAGTGTCTGCAAGACCTGGTAGAAAACATAAAGATATTAAAACAAGATCACCACATATAAGTGCTTGACACTCGACTTACTCGATGTTGATAGTAACAAGGGCAGATAACTCAATAAATAGAGGTCATATGATTATAAGCCTTGCCATATTAGACTTCTCTTGTGATGGTAAATAACTATGCAAAGTTTCAAGTGGATACCTTTAAACGTCGTAGAGAAAATTACTCAGATAATAAACTTAACCAACGCACACAGACGCTGACGATCACGTCACGACAATTGATCAACTGTCTTCGAAAAGTCGAGCTAATAAGAAAACATAGAGTTAAAGAACATTGATAAGCAAGTAGCATAATATAGTTTGTACATTTAAATAAGGAACCTTTTATTTGTTATAACGTACATCGAATCTAAAATAACATTTCCCGCTCACACTCCCATGATTGTCTGTCAACATGCACATGCTATATATCTCTAATGTCCACATCCACGCAACCGTTATACTTTTTGCGTATCTGTGTAATAACAAAGAGGACCAAAGAATAGTGATTAACGCGATGTGAGGGTACCCGAACGGTACGGACGCTACGGGAAATCATACCAGTTGAAACCAGTTCATCTCTAATTTGGTGGCAAATCCCACCAATTAAATCTATTTGTGAAAGGTCCAGTTCCACGACTTGATTTGAACCAAGACAGGGACCTATGGATTGGCCGTTGAGAGTGCTAACCACTCTGTCACCATGTATTCCACCCAATATCCACCCTGAAAAATGAAATAAAAAAATCACCGTTTAGTTTGAATTATACATAGTTACACTACCTGGTACTGTTGTTCGTCTATTAAAGGTGCCCTCAGTTATAGTCAGGTTTGTATCTCTACAGTTACTGTATGGATAGGAGGACGATGATGATAGTTCATACTCTTCAAAATAAAACATCATGTAAGAGGTATCATCTGGCTGCATGATGGTAACGCTACATTTCTTGTCATAGAGATAGGAAGGAAGGTCGTCTGCGTCAAATACTAGATTCATAACATTCTCACGCAATGTTGAACCACAGTTGCGTTGAAATTCAACTGAAAGTGTAAAACAAGGTTATAGATTCAACGGCTGTTACTCAAATATAACAGACCCACGACGGTATAAAAACGCAAAACATCAAAGAACAACATACCAGTAAATTGAAATCCCAGTAACCCAGTAAAATATAGTCCCGGTTGTATTACCCCACTATTTTGGCGCGGGACAAAGCCCCGAACTTAACCGGAAGTGAGGTGATATCACCTTGCGGTGCTGGTTTTAAATATGTATCAGTCTTCATAATTATTAGTCAGGACCTTCTCATTCTAAGTCAACGAAATGTTCATTCCGTGAAATTTAGTGTAAGTACGGGCTATTGTAAAATCCGGAAACGATCCGGAAAACGGGTTTTATATTAATCACAAGTTAAATAGTTGCTGCGGCCAATTGTTTTACAGACCAGTATTGTGAGAGACATTTTTTCTTTATAATTTTAGCAACTAGAACTTTTTAAAGTGTTAATAAGGCTTGATAAAAAGGTATGAGGAAATCGGACTGGGGAAGCAGAACACTTTACCTGCTGAGCAAAGACTCGCATCAGTAACATCACAATTGTTTTACAGACCAGTATTGTGAGAGACATTTTTTTTATAATTTTAGCAACTAGAACTTTTTAAAGTGTTAATAAGGCTTGATAAAAAGGTATGAGGAAATCTATGGAAGGGAATATCCGCCAGTACATGCATGCTGTTAAGTGACAATTCTATGTTGTCTTGTTACATGCATATTGCTAAATGACAATTGCATCTTGCCTTCTTTCATTCGTTTTGAGCTAACTGCAACATCCGTGTGTCTTTGTGCTTCTTTCCTTCAGTAAATGGCAAGTGGCTTGAATCATTCCTTACTCTATGGATATAAATTACATATTCTTGCGTGTAAATGAAATAATTGGGAATTTTTTCAACAACAACACGTATTCTGTAGAATTATTATTATTATAGTAACGTTTCGGCCGAGGCCTTCTTCAGAATAACAATACAACAGATGTGACGTCATGACGTTAACGTAACATGACGTCGCACAATTGCGGGAAAAACAAACAATGTAACAAATCAATAAAGTTCGAGTTCAATAATATACGGATCAGAATACATGAATTCCTATAGAAGTATATATATAAAAAAAACATTAATAGGAATAAACGTATAGTATTGAACATAAAATTCACTGATTATACATTAAATAATGCTTTCGAATTCTTTTTCGACAGTTCCCGTAAAAATGTCAACCTTGGCTAAAGTCAAGTCAGCGAGCGATAGCAGCGAACAATAACTCCAGCCAACGATAAGGATATCGGTTATACACCACTAAATTATCCAGCAAACAATAAGAATGGGTATGATAAAAAGGGGCATATTGAGGCAACCAGGGTCTGTGACCCCGGAAGACCGGGTATGTAGTTGTAGGGTAGGTGGACGAGAGTTGAAAAATACCGTCGCTAGGCCCCTATCTTGGGGCTGAAAGAGGGACCAGACGCCCAAAGTAGCCAAAATAGCGTTATGCCATAGGAGACTTTCGATGGGTTCGAGCCTGTGTATCGCCCAAACCATGCTTTGTGACCCCAAAAGACCGGATATACAGACGTAGTATATGATCATACGAGTCGAACGAAACCCTCAGCAAGTTCCTATCTTGGGGAGGGTAGCGGCTAGGGGCCGGATCCCGTGGTGCCTATAATAGCAGTGTATTGAACTTTGCGTTTTGTACCGGTTTCGGCCCGAACAGAGCCCAAACCAGGCTCTGTGACCCCGAAAGACCGGGTATGTAGATGTAGGGCGAGAGTTGAAAAATACAGTCGCTAGGCCCCTATCGTGTGGCTAAAAGAGGGGACAGACCCCCAAAGTAGCCAAAATAGCGTTATGCCATAGGAGACTTTCGATGGGTTCGAGCCTGTGTATCGCCCAAACCATGCTTTGTGACCCCAAAAGACCGGATATACAGACGTAGTATATGATCATACGAGTCGAACGAGACCCTCAGCAAGTTCTTATCTTGGGGAGGGTAGCGGCTAGGGGCCGGATCCCGTGGTGCCTATAATAGCAGTGTATTGAACTTTGCGTTTTGGACCGGTTTCGGGCCCGAACAGAGCCCAAACCAGGCTCTGTGACCCCGAAAGACCGGGTATGTAGATGTAGGGCGAGAGTTAAAAAATAACGTCGCTAGGCCCCTATCTTGGGGCTGAAAGAGGGGACAGACCCCCAAAGTAGCCAAAATAGCGTTATGCCATAGGAGACTTTCGATAAGTTCGAGCCCGTGTACCGCCCAAACCATGCTTTGTGAACCCAAAAGACCGGGTATACAGACGTAGTGTATGATCATACGAGTCGAACGAGACCCTCAGCAAGTTCCTATCTTGGGGCTGATAGGAGTTAGGGGTCGGACCCAACAGTGCCTATAATTGCAGTGTATTGAACCTTTCGTTTTGTGCCGGCTTCGGGCCCGAACAGAGCCAAAACCAGGCTCTGTGACACCGGAAGACCGGGTATGTAGATGTAGGGCAGGTGGACGAGAGTTGATAAATACCGTCGCTAGGTCCCTATGTTGGGGCTGAAAAAGGGGCCAGACCCCCAAAGTAGCCAAAGTAGCGTTATGCCATAGGCGACTTTGTAAGGGTTCGAGCCTGTGTACCGCCCAAACCTTGCCTCTATACATTGAAGTGTCATTTTTGTTGTTTCAATCCAAGAGTCTATCCGTCCATTATAAATAATTCGTTTGGAGAGAAAACTTACCTGGACATGATTTTCACTTACTCACCGTTAAACCACGGAAAATACCGAACGTTTAAATTTGCTGTCCTGAGTGATCTCCCTTGTATAGTAATTTGCGCTAGAAGCTAAAATTTCTATTGGTTCCCTGTAATGTTCTTTATGTTGTAAAATGGATTATCATGCTTAAATGTTCGCGAAATTACAAATTTAAAGCAATAACAATTAATCAAGTATCAAAAAATACGAACGATCCAAAAGGTTGTTTGTAGTTCGTTACGTTCAGTTGCAACAAAGTCAAATGCACGTAGTCAAACATAGAATGCGGTAAGAAATAGTAAGAATGAATAATGCAAGATTACAGAAGTCAAAACAAAAAGGTGTGTCGCAGTTGGCAATTACATGCAAGAATAAACGATATACATGAAGGGATTGTCCACTTAGCATCAAGAAGCATGAAGTATGAATAACGTGGACAACACTTGTAAGAAACCAAAATGTAGTTGTCAAGTAGTAGAACGCATGTGTAAGTAGATAGCATAAAATTGTCACTTAGCAGCATGCATGTACTGGCGGATATTCCCTTCCATAGAAATCGGACTGGGGAGGCAGCACACTTTACCAGCTGAGCAAAGACTCGCATCAGTTACATCACAATTGTTTTACAGACCAGTATTGTGAGAGGCATTTTTTTTATAATTTTAGCAACTAGAACTTTTTAAAGTGTTAATAAGGCTTGATAAAAAGGTATGAGGAAATCGGACTGGGGAGGCAGCACACTTTACCAGCTGAGCAAAGACTCGCACCGGTAACATCACAACACATGTACAATGAGCAATGCGTTCACGTAAGTCAAAGAAACAATTAAAAAAGTCCAAGTCCCCGCCGAAAAATGCGGAATTTTACAAACCTCTCTGATTTAGTGGGCTTATGTGTGTTTGGGTATATTTATTTAGTATAATTTACCTAAAAATGGTGTTATTTTCACTATTAGTAATTCAAATGTGTAATATAGTTTATTAAATACGAGTATTTGCGTAAAAAACGTTCATACTTGTGTACATTTGGGTATGCGTGCACGCAGAGCGTCAGAATGTAAAATAAAGCGATTCTCACGACGTGCAAATATTATGGCATTGCCGGTTCGAAATGATACTGGGCCGAGTCTTGCCGTAAAGCTTGCTAGTTTACGTTTATTTAGTCATCACTGGTCATTCAAAATGCGTAATATAGTTATTCAACCCCATATTGTTAGTTAAATATAAGTATTTGGGTAAAAACGTTACTATTTGGGTAAGATTTGTGTATATTTGGGTGTTTCATGCAGCCGCGTCTGCCTGACCTACTTAACGTGCTAATTCAGACTACAGGTGCACGTCAAAACGCATATCGAAACACATTTTTTTCTTATTTTTAATTTCTTAAAGGGGTAAAAGAAATAATAATGGTTATTAACGTACATTTCTTTATTTTAACATATACAAATAGAAATAAATGGAAAAAAATAAAAAATTAATGGTGTTAGTCTGGTCAAAGACCTATGGTCTGGTTCACGAAATTCTCAAAAAATGCTTATTTTTTTTTTTGAAATGGTAAACCATCCAGAACAGGTCACGTGCCCCTACATGGAAATTTTTCTTGTTGCATACAAATATAACCTGCGGCTCAAGGCCGCAGGTTAATAAGAACAAATGCAGTAGTCGTGGTATAGTGTATAGGGTAAATGTGTAAACACAGCACACAATAGCCACCTATATAATACACATGTACTACATACGTATGTATGTATGAATAGCCAATACCGAACTAGCACAAAGTTCGTTATTCGACACCCTTTGGCCAATACCGAACTGGTGTCCAATCTGCTGCCAGCACCAAGTTCGATATTCGACCAAAAAAAGGCGAATACCGAACTGGGGTCGAATCTGCTGCCAGCACCAAGTTCGATATTCAACCCAAAAAAGGCGAATACCGAACTGGGATCGAATCTGCTGCCAGCACCAAGTTCAATATTCAACCCGAAAAAAGGCGAATACCGAACTGGGGTCGAATCTGCTGCCAGCACCAAGTTCGATATTCAACCCCAAAAAAGGCGAATACCGAACTGGGGTCGAATCTGCTGCCAGCACCAAGTTCGATATTCAACACGAAAAAAGGGCGAATACCAAAATTTGGTGCTGGCAGCAGATTCGACCCCAGTTCGGTATTCGCCTTTTTTGGGTTTGAATATCGAACTTGGTGCTGGCAGCATATTCGACCCCAGTTCGGTATTCGCCCTTTTTTCGGGTTGAATATCGAACTTGGTGCTGGCAGCAGATTCGACCCCAGTTCGGTATTCGCCCTTTTTTCGGGTTGAATATCGAACTTGGTGCTGGCAGCAGATTCGACCCCAGTTCGGTATTCGCCCTTTTTTCGTGTTGAATATCGAACTTGGTGCTGGCAGCAGATTCGACCCCAGTTCGGTATTCGCCTTTTTTGGGGTTGAATATCGAACTTGGTGCTGGCAGCAGATTCGACCCCAGTTCGGTATTCGCCTTTTTTCGGGTTGAATATTGAACTTGGTGCTGGCAGGAGATTCGATCCCAGTTCGGTATTCGCCCTTTTTTTGGGTTGAATATCGAACTTGGTGCTGGCAGCAGATTCGACCCCAGTTCGGTATTCGCCTTTTTTCGGGTTGAATATTGAACTTGGTGCTGGCAGCAGATTCGATCCCAGTTCGGTATTCGCCCTTTTTTGGGTTGAATATCGAACTTGGTGCTGGCAGCAGATTCGACCCCAGTTCGGTATTCGCCCTTTTTTCGGGTTGAATATCGAACTTGGTGCTGGCAGCAGATTCGACCCCAGTTCGGGATTCGCCCTTTTTTGGGTTGAATATCGAACTTGGTGCTGGCAGAAGATTGGACACCAGTTCGGTATTGGCCAAAGGGTGTCGAATAACGAACGTTGTGCTAGTTCGGTATTGGCTATCAGTTAGAAATTGAATATCGAACTACGAACTTGTAACCCGGTGCCAACTTCACGGAGCTGTTATATTCGCGAATATGACTTTGGTTCGTTACTCACGAATAATGAATAAAAAGCTTACTTATGTTTATATTTTAGTCATTTTGGTGTGTATGTGTATGTTTGTATTAAAAATCATTTTAAACTTCAAAACCATAATATGTGCCGTCAATAAAATAATTACCACTCATATTCGTTATATATACTGGTCATATTCGCGATTATGACTTTTGTTTCTTGTTCAAGAATATTGAACAAAAAGCATAATTATGCTTCTAATTTATTTATTTTTGGTATATAAGGGTATGTTTGTATTAATAATAATTTCAAACATCAAAACCTTTATTTGTCCCATCAATTCAAAACCATAATATGTGCCGTCAATAAAATAATTACCACTCATATTCGTTACATATACAGTACAGTACTGGTCATATTCGCGAATATGACTTTTGTTCCTTGTTCACGAATATTGAATAAAAAGCTTAATTATGCTTATACTTTATTAATTTTTGGTATGTAAGTGTTTTTTTTATATGATTAAACCATTTAAACATCAAATTGTTTATTTGTCTAGCCAATTACATAATTACCACTCATATTCGTTTCTTTCTGGTCATATTCGCGGGCATCACTTTTGCTCGTTGTTCACGAATATTGAATAAAAAGCGTAATTATGCTTATACTTTATTACTTTTTGGCATGTACGTGTATTTTTATACAATTAACCATTTTAAACATTAAAATCTTAATTCTCGTCTTTAATAAAATAATTATCATTCATATTCGTGGTTTCAAATCCATATTCGCGAATATGACTCATATTCGGTATTTAGACATACCGTGTATGAATAGCTAGCTACTTTAACACCGACCTGAGTACATGAACATGTTAATTTGACAGCGTATAATATGTTATTATAATAATATTCGTGTTAACTGGTGAATGCATTACAATTTACATACAAACACACGTCACCGAAAGAAGATCAACATAGTATATATGTCAAGCTAACTTCACCTTTATGTTGTGTTAATAATAATAGTCAGATATAGTAATAGTAAACGGGTGCGGCACTTACTTGTGGGTATCGTAAATTCACCATTAGCCAAACCATGGCAACACACTGCTATAAGCATATATTTCCACATTTCTAATTCTATGACTATATTGTTATTTTACGATAAAATCTCCATGTTTAAAAAAAATATTACACCTTCACCGGGTACGTGTATTTATACATGAGAGAAAATCGTTAATCTTTCACATACCGTAAGGTTGTTTGACTAAAGGTGTACACAGTACAGTAGATAGTAAATAAAGGAAAATCGGTTAAATTACACGGTTAACTATCTTACACTTGTCAATATTTCTACCTATGCGGCATACCTTTAACCGAGGTATTTCGCAATGGTCAACATTCATACCGTTTAACTGTATTGATACTGGTATAGGTGTAACATTGTATACACACGCATGTGTAACCGGAATGTATCAATAGTAGTTTATAAGATAGTCAAAGGGAGGTAATACGGTAGATAATATCTATACAATTTTGTCGATCATTGTCCGTACATGTTGTTGCAATAGAGTTGTTTCGAAAAAAAAATGTTATTTTTAAATTTCTGAAAATCTATTAACCAGATTTTGGTAAACAATTCACATAGAACCACAACAACTTCCTATCTAATCCCAATTTTAAATTTATATATTTTTAATCATCAATAAAATAAATGTATTCTTTATGGTAACATAGGAAACCAAGACAGTTCTGAAATAAACAAAGTTAATTAATTGAAATATTCCTATTACTTTCACAAGCAAAGTTATTGCCATTGTGTAGTAGTGTTGAGGGTGTGAATACCCACCAAAGAAAATCATATCCTGCCATAAGAATTTGACAAAATATCATGTTTCTCCACATATGGAAAGGTAAGTTAGTACTGGTTGGAAACTCATTTGGTGAGCCGGTCGCCGTGTTTGTAGGGTCAGACTCTTGGATGTTCATTGTTATTGCAGGAGAGTTCATTTTCCGGTTAGTGTCGTCACCTTCAAATTTAACATGATGTACAAGACGAGAACGTTCGATATTACGTCTAATTATGTACATGTAGTAGTGTCACATGCCTACTATTTTATTGAAAAGTCACAAACTGAGATATGTCACATCAACACGTGAAACTAATCAATGTTGCACTTTGAAAGTAATTGTTTTGTAGAATATGTGTACTCACTTAACTATTTTTGCAGCTTCGCTTGGACACAGTTCCGCATGAAAACTCACGCATGTAATAGTACGAGTCCTATGTATAGATGTACCCTCGTATGTTCCAAGTTGAGAATCAATGTTGCCTCAGTAAATCTGTAGAATCCACCTGAAGTTAGAATACAATTACATGAAAAAGAACGCAAAATAAAGAATTTTATTACTAAGTTATTTTATTGAAAGCTGCGTATACCTTCAATAGAGCCAACTTAAGTTTAGGAGTAGGCAACTTGAATAATTATATTTTGGCGCATGCTACTTGTGTACCTGAAATTGTTCAACTAATGCAGTCTGGGTCGAACGTACTCACTCTTTGCTTTGAAACGACTCGATCTTACTTCGGTGTGCGATATGTCCATAGGACAACGTTTCCACGAGTTTGATGCGGACGCTTCAGCATTGAGTGATTCGGTCCAGGTCAAGCTAGGTATTCTAATAGAGACGAATTCTTTTTTGTAAGTAGTTCAGTCTAATAGTCAATACAAAATCACTCTCTGCCTTTTAGCGACTCGTTCACTTGTGCTTTGGTGACTCGGACGCATCGGCATTGAGCAACTCAGTATGACTTCCTAGCTTTTTGTCCGTATATGACTCGTCATATTAAAACACATGCGTCATTGTTCATTATTCTCTTAAATAGTACAACCAGCATTACTGGATTTTATAACATTTAAATATAATAACAACCTAGTGAAGATTCTAACATGAAATTTACAACGTTTTCAAGAATAATTTGAAAACCAATAATTATTTTTGAGTGAGTCGAAAATAGTTGATACATGTAGAAGAATTATTAACATCAAAGTACGAGGGTCAGTCAAGAAAAACTGAGAGTAGCTAAATTAAGCCTTCAAAATGTATATACAAACATATTTTCTACCAATTATCCTCAACTATTATCCATTGCAGATAGTCTGGTGAATTCTGTGGTCGGATATAGGCTTCTAAATTAAGTTGCCAAGCAACCAACGGACATCACTAAAGGGTATGCGTTCGCGCAAGCGGCTTGGAGACCTATTTTGTTGTCAACTCGAACGTTTATTTCAACTTTATTTAGCGTAATTTAGTACAACTAACATGAATATCTTGTAGAATCATATATATCAAATAATAATGGGCGTTTGTTACAGAATGGTCACTAATGCTGTATTGTTTAGTTGCCTAGCAACAATTTCACCCGTATTTTATCGATTTTCTCGGCATGTGTTCTTTGCGTTGCCATGGTATTCTAAAACGAATCACTGAATTCATAATTTCTGCTCAGGAGGATTATGAATGTATCTAATGGAGTCCAGTGGCCATAATAGAAATAAAAAATATAACATCGCTTTTGTAAAACACCATGCATTCTTTTGGGTGGGGTACAATTGTGATCTCAATACCAACAAATAAAGCGACAATTAATAGTTCCATCAAGTACATTTTCTATATTGGATGGACAAATCAACCATAATTAAATATATTTGAAAGATTAATGTATTACAAAATGAAAAATAAGTTTTAAAATGTTCGATATAATTTTACGTTTCCATAACAACGCATAATTGTGCTCTACAGACAGCGCGAACGCATGTCTTCGAGTTGTCTTCTTCGGTTGCCTGGCAACAACAATCAAAAATTCATACCCAAAATTGGTATTCGCCATAATATCGACGAGATACCATATTTCATGATAATGTATAGACAATATACGAACACCTTTTCTCCTGATCATTATTCACCAACTCTCAGTTTTTCTTGACTGACCCTCGTAAGTTTGATGGTGCGACAATCAAAGTGCCAGTAACTACCTGTAAGAAGGAGAAAACGCAGAAGAAGTAAACATAAACTGAACATAAACAATGAACTGAACAAATTCAAACCAGTAAACTGGCAAAAAAAACAATGAACTGGAAACGATAACAAATTCAAACCAGTAAACTGGCAAAATAAACAATGAAATGGAAACGATAACAAATTCAAACCAGTAAACTGGCAAAATGAACAACGAACTGTAAACGATAACGAATTCAAACCAGTAAACTGGCAAAATAAACAACAAACAAGAAACGATAACCAAATTCAAACAAGTAAACTGGCAAAATAAACAATGAACTGGAAACGATAACAAATTCAAACCAGTAATTAAACTGGCAAAATAAACAATAAACAGTAAACGATAACAAATTCAAACTAGTAAACTGGCAAAATAAACAATGAACTGTGAACAATAACAAATTCAAACCAGTCAAATGGCAAAATAAACAATGAACTGTAAACGATAACAAATTCAAACCAGTAAACTGGCAAAATAAACAATGAACTGTAAACGATAACAAAGTAATACCAGTAAACTGGCAAAATAAAAAATGAACTGTAAACGACAACAAAATAAAACCAGTAAACTGGCTAAATAATAACTCAAAATTAACAACAAGCTTGAAACAAGAACAAACTCGTAATAACAAACAATGAACTGAAAATAAAACAGTACATTGCTGTAAAATCTAACTATTAACCAAATGCTCCTTTTGTTAAGAAAGAAAAAGTACTTACTATCAAGAATTGACATACGCCATCTCTGTAGCTTGCACCACTTAGTTGCGTCCATCTAAAAAGGCTAGACGGGAATTGAAGTATGCTATCAACAAAAGATTAAACCAACATGAACAGATCATTCCAAGAACTACTAAAAAAATCAGTCATCGCATACACCACAATGCAAACACCACACAAACACCATCTTGTTGGTGCAGAAGCTTATCTGATATTTGTTACTATAGGTCACAAACCACTAAATAAATTTGTCCATTAACTAAATGTAAAGGCACAAAAGTGAGTCCCAGGCAGAAACATGTTAAAGTCTATGGCCATGTGGCAGACGTATATCAATGAAAAGAAGAGACTATCAGCTTTAAGAAAATACAAAAAAAACAGAGGTCATTTATTATATAAGAACACATTTGTCCGTCAAACGCAGTGAACATAGTTTCACAGTCGCGCAGTCCGGCCAAATTCGGGTTTTACCCAAACCTACTTTCGCTTTGGTATTTTTGCAAAAATGTCAAAATAAGTAAGATAAAACATCACATATATGTATACAAAGCCAGTAAATCCAATTGAATTATTCCATTTCTACCTTGTCAAAGCATACTACCATTTAAACACAATCACAAGTTTATATAGGGACTCTTTGAGTGTATCCGATTTTGGTCCGAGGAGGCATTTACTGGTTTGTAACCTATAAAATGCACCGTAATCCTTGTTTCGAATACACAGTTATGTGTCTGGCTTAACAAAATAATATGTTGCGTGTTTCAATGCAATACGTTCACCAATCAGTACCATTAAAATGAACACTTTAAACAATTGTTTCTGATCATGCGCAGGAATATTCGAACAAACAATTGTGGCGCTGTATTTTTACATATAGTTCATTACTTACCACTCATCCAAATGACATCAGCAAGAATTTGTACTAGGTTTACAGTCATTTATTCAAAATAAAAACAATATAAGGAAACCTATAATTAATAAAGTCCAATACATACAAATTGACGTGTAAGGTATGGCAACGATAGTAACGTATAGAACACCAAGTCAGTTCTTGATTAAAAGGGTGCATTATTCCTACTACTTACATAGTAAACGCTAGTGCCATTGACTAGTAGTAGTGTTTATAAATGTGGCGTTGTAATTTTACATTTAGTTCATTACTTACCCCTCACCCAAACTGAGACAGTGGTAAGTGTGCGGTCGCCCGGTCTCTTCATTGCCACATCGGCCAATGACACCGTTATATAGCTACTATTTATGTCATGTTTCCGATGAATTTACATGAACATGCTTGTTAACCCTGCATTTAGTCGATAAATTAGTGTATATTCATTTTTGACTAAATTGGGGGAAAACTAGCGTTCATTTCACGGAACGAACATAATGGCGGCATTGATAGGGGAAGATGATCGGATATTGCCTAAGAGACAGTAATTTAAAAACGTTACAAGGAGGCCATGTACGATGCCCTATAGCTATTTCTGTATATTCTCATTGGTTGTTCGTTAAAGTTCAATGTGTGTGGCACAGATAGAAGGTCACCTTTTCATAATTTATGCAAAGTTCACACCGGCAATCTATTGAGTGAATGAGCAATACATATCTCTTAGCTAGATGGTGGGCACATATATTGATATACATTGATAGATCTGTTTAAAACATGACCTCTCCTATTGACAGTGCGCAACAATACAAACACTATCTCTGAATCTTCATAATCAAAATTTACAGATCACACATGAACGTAACACCTTGCTAGACCTGGTCAACCTTGATTGAATAGTACTGTTTCCGAGAGACCGTACTCGAAACTATGATTTTCTACATTCAAACTCTTCCAACGGAACAATCGAATATGTTACATAATTAAACATGAGCTGCTCACACATCTATTCACCATTTTACGTATATCAAATGGCGTACATAGCTCTGTGTCTTCCTTCTGAGACTAAATCAGACACGGACAGTTCAATATAATTCTGGTAATATGATAATGCAAAACATTAGTCATTGAAATACAGTGAATGTAGATAGAACACTATGAACTGCACTTACGTCATTTTTGTCTTGTAAGAGTATATCAAAATCCTGCACACAATCGTTACTTTATTTCATCTACAAGACGTACATAGGTATAAATATTCAAATAATATAAGTGTATGGTATTTTGATTACCTTTGTATATGTGACAAGGTGACAACACGTGATACATGTATATCAATTGTACAGGCCAACCATTAAACCCGCCTGAAGCGAGTAAATAAAGACGATGTATTGAACGCATGCGTAGAACATATCGGGTGATGCTTTGTCGTTATCATAGTCATACACATGTAACAGGGGAAGAACAAGTGCAACCAGATCGGGACTCGAACCCGGGAACCTTCGCTTACAGGGCGAATGCTCTACCGACTGAGCTAGCCGGCTGCGTACACAAGTTTCTCCCCTTTAGTTAATAGGTACAGACCGTGACACACGTACTATGATACCAGCATTATGACATGTGTAGTAGTTGGGTCGAGGATCATCTAGGGTAACATAGCTAATCGAACTTCGCCTGGGCAAAACGATCCAGCTGGTCTACTCCTTCCTGGGAAAAACTGATCAGACGTCAACCTATGATCCGCGATCGTGGTCGAGTGATTAGGGCCTCCGCCGAGGGTCAATGGTTCGAATCTCGGCGGAAGCCGACTTGGAACTGATAAGACCGGTTGGTCGGTCGCCAGCTCATTTAAATAAATGATAACCGAATGCCCATCTCTGCCAGGCGCCTGAATTCAGGAGGTACTTTGCGTATGAAAGATAAGAGTCTCGTAAGTCAAAAGTGACTTGCTTAGAATGAGAATGTCGTATCTACTACTTACTACCGTATAAGACGGATACATAATTATTGACTCTACGTGATTCCATTGTGACTTAGACCTTAGACCTGTTGTGCCTTAATGCATTTTAAAATGCTGAAATGTATAGTTATTCGATAAGTCGAACAGTGATTTGGTTTATACGCTACGGTCGATATTGACAGCGAGGGTGTTTTAGTTTCTTCAATTATAACTGACAGTCCCCTTAACATGACTTGTTGTGGCTATTAGGCTACTGAAAATACACATGACTGTTGAATCAGAACAGATTATGTAGACATGCTTGTATATATTACGTATATACCTCTGCCTAGGCAACCATTGTACAAATGGTAGAACTAATCGTATTATATCTACCCCATGGGGCATATTACTAAGTTAAACTTACTTGTAAATCACCGGACGGATAACTTGAAACTTAAAACCAAGATAATCACATCATTTTGCATGGCACATGACACCTGTCCCTCTCAGATTAGAGACTAGAGGAAACTTGTTTTCAATAGCCTAATGCCAAAGTCGGGACATGTAAGAAAGTAACACGATATTTGAACTGAGAAATGTCAATCAATCTCAACATTCAGTGACAAATGCTGGCTTAGAATGAGAAGGTCGTAATTACAAAATCAATATTCTTTACTTATGGTAAAACAAGCTTTTTAACTTCTGTTTGGTCAACATCATGACAAGTTCCGATTTTCATGAAAATAGGCTCATTATATATAAAAAGCGCCTTATGATGTAGATTTCAAATATGTATTAGTCTTATAAGGTTGTAAGTGGCACTTACGACCTTCTCATTCTACGCCAGCGAAATGTAGTACAGCAGAAATAATAAGTCTGTAATATAACAAGTCAACACGATAAGTTACAAATTTGATTACATTATTATTATTTTATTATAAAACAAAACAACATTGTATGTAAAATATATCAGAATATAAAATGCAAAAGAAACCAAAAAGTATATAAAACTACACATTAATGACAGCTGTGCCTCCGTAGCATAGTGGTTAGCGCTTCTTTCGCATAATAGGGCGACACGGGTTCAAATCCGGGTAGAGGCCCGCACAATCATGTCTGCTAAATTCCAGCAGTATGTTGACTGGCAAATAAAGACTATGCTCGGCATTTTGGGGTACAGTTGTATCTTCAGTTGCACATTCAGTAAAACGCAATGCATGTACATGTTATTGAACTCAGTGAATGGACATTATCACAGATAATATATTTCATAACAATAAAGTAAAATAAATTCTGAATGAAACAGTTTCCTTGGCGATATTAAACGTTAAATGGGGTGGTGCCTCGAAATCACACTTTCACTAAAGTAAAAACAACATACCCAGCATACAAATGGTTTAGATGGAACTACATACAATAATATTTGACACTAAGGAAACAACTGAAGAAACAGAAAATGTGTTGATTTTGGGGAAATGTCTCATTGTATTTCACCAGTGATCACATAAACTACGCCAACTATAATTGATTTCTGTGACAACGTGACTCTCAAGTAATTAAGGGACAATTGTAAGAAAAATGACATATTATACTATTGTGAAGGTGATCTAGGACACTTTTCACGGACCTGTGGCTAGACCTATAATACTTGAATCATTAAAGTAAAGATGTTTGGTATTTAGCTGTATTAGCTAAAACATCTTCATATGATGGTGCCATCAACTCGTCATAACTCGGTGGAGGTATTAGATGGCTGTGAGCAAATGATGGATTATTGTCGTCTGATTGTTCTAAGGATACGTCACTGTAACTTGAAGTCACTGATGGAGGACCTTGATAACCAAGTTCAATTCGTAAGAATGTTACCGGGTCAACTGGCCCAAATGTTATATGGTGGTTTACATCAGCAGATGCTGCTATATGTTGGTTTACACCAGCAGATGCTCCTGTATCATCATCTAAATCCGGGCTTGGTACCGACTGTGGTGTTGGATTATATGGTGTCTCTGATGATATATCACTGTGGTTTGAACTTATTGATGAATGCTCTTGGACACTATAGGATTCACTTAGTACGGATTCTGTAGGATTTGTTGAGTCAATAGCTCTTTCCCTTGTAAAGGACAGCATCTCAGCGTCGTCAATACTGTCCTGTATAACAACAATAAAGTGCATTAGTCGTTTTAATGAGAATTACATACAGTTAGTTCACATGTATTCACGTTACTTGCAAACCAACAGTATACTAAATAGTATTACATTGCACTTTTTGAAATATTTTACTCGGACAAAAGGGCAGTTCAGACCATTAACGAATCCACTTAACCCCTAGAAAGATGTATCTGTTGAATTGTTAAATTATTAATACAACATACACTGTTCATGTGCACAATGTTATGACCAACATTTAGACATATTTTTAGTTCTGAGCATGTAAACTACAAGGCAACAGTAGGTAAGCAGGATAACGTACAACCTTAAAATCTAGCACCATACTCTACTCCAATCGTTGAGGACCTGTATCGAGTATGAAGGCATTTTAAAGTGACTGGATAAATATAAAAATGTATAGTTTATACGACTGTATCAAATACAATAACTTACTTCTTGAGACTTCCTTTCGGTACACTGCCTTAGTGTATTACATCCAATGTCAAAAAACCTTGGTAAATAACACACAGTTCCTAGAAATACCAGTACTCCAAACACCTTCAATATAGTCACTATCAGTGGTTCTGTTCTTTCTGTGCAGGTTCTATCACTTAGAGGACACGCCCGTATTTTACTCGAGCAGTGGTACTCCCTCAGTACACACCGGTCAGTATAAACACACTTATGTAGATGTTCGTCTTCGCACATACCTGAATTGAATATGTGAATAATGATGAACCATTTTGCTACCAAAATAAAATGTTTAAATTTTCCCTTAGCTTCGAATCTATTAGATCGTTGGCAATATCAGCAGCGAGTCAAGCACAATATTTGACAAAAACAACAGACAGTGGTTTTTGAATGACCTAGTTGAGCCCTGTTTTTATTAAAAATGTATGTTCCTACGATTTTGGTTATGCTGTATTTCAAAATACTATACTCGTTTACGAGTACATAAAACCAGTCTAAACTAGGCTACTGCTTCTGGGCGGTGAGATATGCATTTATAATTAATATCAACCATATATAACATTTTTTCTAGCTAGTTTTTGAATACAAGAGGGCCATGATGGCCCAATATCGCTCACCTGAGGCTGATTATACATGAAACCCTGCACAGTTTTCACCCAAAGGAATAATTTGAACATCTTGGTAGAAAACCACAAGATGATGCTACATACCAATTATCAAAACTCCAGGCAGTGTAGTTTTAGGCAAGAAGATATTAATATGTTTTCCCTATATAAGTCTATGTAAAACGGTGACCCCCCGGGTGGGGCCAATTTTGACCCCAGGGGCATAATTTGAAAAATCTTGGTAGAGGACCACTAGATGATGCTACATACCAAATACCAAAGCTCTATGCAGTGTACTTTTAGACAAGAAGATTTTTATATGTTTTCCCTATATAAGTCTATGTAAAACGGTGACCCCCGGGCCTGGGCCAAATTTGACCCCAGGGGCATAATTTGCACAATCTTGGTAGGGGACCACTAGATGATGCTACATACCAACTATCAAAGCTCTAGGCATTGTAGTTTTAGACAAGAAGATTTTTATATGTTTTCCCTATATAAGTCTACGTAAAGTTGTGACCCCAGGGCGGGGCCAATTTTGATCCGAGGGGAATAATTTGAACAATCTTTGTAGAGGACCTCTAGCTGAGTCTGCATACCAAATATGAAAGCCCTAGGCCAAGCGATTTCGGAGGAGAAGATTTTTTAAGGTTTTCCCTATATAACTCTATGTAAAACTAAGGGCCCCGGGGCGGGGCCAATTTTGAACTCAGGGACATAATTTGACCAATCTTTGTAGAGGACCCCGAGGTGATGCTACATACCAAATATGAAAGCTCTAGGCTATACGGTTTTAGAGAAGAAGATTTTTGAAGTTTCCTTTTTGAAAATCTAGTTTTAGCCTGTGTGACCTATGCTACGGACCGGATTTTTTTTAACGACTTTGGTAGAAGTCCACCCAAGGAACATTCCTGTTAAGTTTTATCAAATTTGGTCAAGCGATTTAGGAGGAGAAGTCGTTTGAAGAAATTGTTGACGGACGCACGACGCACGCCGCACGACGGACGACGGACATCTCGGTATGACAAAACCTCACCATGACCACTTTGTAGACAGGTGAGCTAAAAAGTGTGTTCCTCAATTTGTAATAAATTATTCACTAACTTGAATGATCACCCTTTTATCCACGTACCTGTATGGAATTCCAAAAACTTAATACTGAAATGTCCAGTTGATTGTCTAATATTACCATCAAAGCTGTATGTGAATGTGAACTCCTCACCAGATGTTGTAAAATTGAGTCCGATCAGCAAAAGGGTGTTGTTTTTACCACACATAGTGTCTGCTAGGCCTAAACTCAAAACAGAAAATTCATGTTAGTACAAAAATGTGCGACTTTTAATTTACTTCAGTTTACACTTTTCATTTATTATTTTCAAAACATGAAAAAGCAAGACAAACATAGTCCACATAATCAAAGGACGTGTATATGAGGAATTAGAAAAGCCGACAAAAAGAATATTGGCGTACTAAATATCATATTAACTGCACTTCAGCACAGTCCCTACAAACCGATGCTCTGTCTGTGAATGTTACACCGGGACTATTACACCCTAACAACATTGGACACAATTAAGGAAAACATTTTTAAGACTGTTAATGTTGAAGGGATAGATGTCAAGGGGGTCGTATCCACGTAACGAGCACCTTTGCAACAATCCTACCAATACTCGCCAAAATTACTCAACACTTAATGCCAACCAACAAATCTCCGCTCGCTACCCATCAACCTACAGTCCAGTTAGGATAAAAATACAGTGACGCAGTGGAACAATCCACTAGTACGAAGTAAAAAACAAGTATAAAGGCCAATGCCAACAGTTCAATATCAAACTAAACTCTACCTATTTAAGCAATGGTTTTAATATTTTGGGTACACATAAACGATGACGTCACTCTCAATATATCCTAGCTGCACTATAGTTCCACCTAACACTCGTCGCACCTGAACAATCACCCACCACACATCAGACCACCGCCCAACACCAATGTAGTGAATAAATATACTACCTGGTATACGAGTTGTCGTTTGTCGAGAGGAGCCAACTTGTTGAGTTATAGTCAAGTTTTCGTCTTTACATGACCTACTTAGCTCGAATCGTTCAAAGTAAAACATGATTGTAGAATAACTTCTTGACGGTAATATTTTGACGGTCACACTACACTGGTTGTCGTTGAGATCATACGTCCGAAGGTCGTCTCCAGTGAAAGACAAACTTCCGACATTCTCTTGTAATGTTGTGCCGCAGTTCTCTTCAAATTTAACTGAAAATGGGATCAAACTTATTGTTTAAAATGTCGCTGGCTTAGAATAAGAAGGTTGTAAGTAAATTAATATTTTGAAAAAAACTGTAAGAAAATTACTCTTTAATTATGGTAAAACAAGATGTTGGTCAACATGACATTCCTATTTTCCAAAAAATAGGCACATAAGAAGCGCCTTGTGATGCTCAATTTAAATATATGTAACAGAACTTACGACCTTCTCAGTCTAAGCAAGTGATTTTTGAGCATATGTACATGAAAATAATAGCACATAGTTCGGTTTTAAATGTTGGTTTCTAGCGCAATATTAAAATGCGAATACTGAAATTGCAGAATAAAGTTGACGCACATTTTAAAGCTACAAAAAATTTAAACCATCAGACGCATGTAAAATTTCTGATAACGTTAATTAATATTGGTGATAAATATATGTTTCTTAGTATAATCTAATACACGGACATACTGTTTGAAAGAAATTTATCCGGTGCGTCCTTTGTGTGCAGCGATATGTTTCTATTTCTGGGAAAGCTTTGATAGACCAGAACCATTTGTTGTTGATGATGATGTTGTTGATGATGCTGTTGTTGTGTTTGCTGCTGCTGCTGCTGCTGTTGTTGTTGTTGTTGTTGTTGTTGTTGTTGTTGTTGTTAAAGCTTTTAAAGTGAATATGCACGAGCTCTTACTGACATTGAAAACCCATATAGATTTCGTTAATTGCAGTTTATAAAGATGGCTAAACGTCCATAGTCGATTATAATATTATGCAAAAATGTAGGTCATTGATGTTTACATACGTACATTTAACTTTATAAATGTTATATACAAATACCCTTCAAATACGTTTTTGTGACAGGTAAAAATAAACTATAACTTACGAATACAGTATAATGTTTCTGTTTGCAATTGGTTTCACTTGTTTTACATAGGAACAAAACAAACGCAACAAAACAGACGTTTTACTTAGGGTGGGGGTATACTTACATTTAGGCAAGTCAAATCCCTGAACTAAACTATGGCACAATACTGCAATTATCACACATGTCCACATAATGAATTTTATTTCCTTGTCTGCGTTTCATTTTACCCGTAAACACACGTTTTTCGGTTATAAGACTATCATACAATATCATGTATATCACTAAGTTGTATACTATAATATGACTCAAAAGGCATACACAAGTCATGTTGATCGTATAGCAAATAAAACGCGTCGTTTATGTATCGATTTACCTATAGCACAATATTCAAGGCCATACTCGTCTAACAAATACGTTTACAATTCATATTCAATTTGCTTCAAGTATTTTTCAATAGTGTATACGAGTATATAAACTGGGTGGGTATTCAATATTGATTTTACTAGGCTAAGAATAAAGACAACCAATGAGATCACATCGGATTTAATGTCAGTCACCGACGATATGGTGGGCTATCATTATTTATTTCAATCAGATCAAAATTGATCATACAACATGTACTTGACTAAACAATCAAATCCACATTAAACTAAGTCAGATCAATGCGATATGATTGGCTATACTTATTCTAAAATTAGGTAATATCAATATTGAATACAACCCCGGAACCATAATAGTTTAAGAACAGTCCAAGGGAGGTTATTTCTGCTATTTAAGAGCACACGTTTGGTCAAAGGTTAAAAACACTTCATTCCAAGGTCACGTAATAAAAAATATTTGTGTTTTATTTACAAAACACTAGTAAAATTTCATTATACCAAAAATGCAGATGCAGAATTTAACGAATGTGCCCATCAGTAATTTCCATGTCCAGCGTTTTTGCCAAAGGGGCAAGTGGTTGTCCTTGTGAAGTGTGTTCGTCGTCCTTAAGAATACATTTTGCTGGCTGTTACTCCGGATTTCTTTGACTGCCTGAAACAATCAGGTTGTCGGAGAACCTTCCAAGACGTCTTTGGTTTTGTCGCTGTTCATTATGTTCTGGTGGGAGAAACCTTCCTTAATGCATATTATTTCAGGACAATTTACAACAATAAGTAGTTATGTTTGTTATAATATTGGCTAAACTCATAAGTTATACGATGTATGAAAACGTATGTCATATGAGATCAAATATTTTCTCAAGGTAATCGGTTACAATGATAGCATATAACACGGGACTACCTGCATAATGAAATTATGTAATTAAAGATGTCAACGAGAAAGGATTTAAAATAGATTTTTTACATAGCATGAAAACAACTAGATAACACAATTGAAAAGAAAATAAAATAATCTCTAATTTTAATACTTTATCTATCGTTGTCAATAGTGTAAATATATTTTTACACTTGTTCTCTGTTAACACGGAAGCTGCACATTACTTTAACAATGGAACCCAGATTTTAGCTATAATAATTTGCAAAATTCAAATGTACTAAACTTTTGTCGGTGTAATATTGTTACATTCAGCATGATTTACTAATTTATACCATTTCATAAAGTTATACCATTTGATCAAGTTATTCCATTTGGTAAATTTATACCATCATTAGAGTGAAAAAGTTGCTATTTTAAGTCTTTCAGTGAAGCAAATTCGTGATTGGAATCGACATAATGTGGAGGAATGCACATCGTACCGCTCAAAGGCATTACATTTATTTTGCACCTTACGACACTGGCTAAAATAAATGAATTATGCCGAGCATAGCCATTATTTGCTTTATTTCTACTGAAACATGGCAGGCATATATATCTACCTCCACCCGGATTTGAACCCGGGACGCCAGATTAGCCGGAAAGCGCACTAACCACTGAGCTACGGAGGCACATGTGCTAAAATATGTTGGACTCGTAAGAGAACCATTCCAAAACGTGACGCAGTAGCGCCGGGTCAGCTATCCAACAATGGTCCCCCAGTCAATGGGTAAAGTGTCCCGTGTGATACCCAGGGCTACAGTGTCAAGTAGGAAACGAAAGCTGCGTCGGTGAACCAACAAAGGCATCTTTGAATATGAATAGTTGTATCTGAGTATCAACATAATTAGTGAGTAGGCGATTCGTGCGATGTATTTTGTAATAAGCTATACCAAATTGTAAAGTTGTGAGAGTACAACTTTCACAAAATTCGTTAAACTTTCCGAATTTGATACTAGTATTGTAATTGAAATGTGTTGTGGTCTATTTAATTCTAGTACATTGTATAACACAGTGCTAGTTTGGTGCTAGCGTTTGAATAATGACCTGTAGAATATGCAGTTTTTAGTAACACGAAACACCACATTACCATAGTAAACAATGTTTAACACACTGTTTAAAAGTCACCTAGTAAACTTGTATTTGAATCATCAAAGTAAGGATGTATGATATTTAGCTGTATCAGATACAACGTCTTCATAAGTCGTTGCTGCAACATCGCCGTGTCTCGATGGTGGAGGGGTATAAAGTACAGATAACTGGTTGTTTAACTCTTCATACGATGGTGGTTTGTCATCAAATGCATCTACTGATAGGTCGATGTGGCTTGTATTCAGTGATGACTGACCTTGAGTACGAGGTGAAGTCGGTACTGATTCTGTGGGAGTGGATTCAATGACTGTCTGCCTTGGTATAGTTCGAGGTTGAAAACGTGGTTCCTGTTTAACATAAATATAATAGATGCATATCAGTTCGATTCAATTATATAATTATACATCACATGATTTTTCTTTTACCTGAGTTAGTATTATATAGCGAATGCGTACAATCTTATACCACACATGTGTTGTATAACAGTCTGTAATGTGTTTCAATAGAATGCTGCGTGTTTTGCGCTTTTTGTGTCATACAATATAAAGAATATATATAACAAATTGCCCATTGATACATTTATATTAAAGAGGCATTCCCCATAACTAGCATATCTTTCTCTACTCTCACATTAAATGAGCAAAATGTTCAAAGCACTATTAATTATCATAATTTGTCAAAAAAGTGTGAGCAAATATGTCTCTATAATGTCAAAAATATATTTAAATCACCAATAATAATGTATCGCTTCCGGCGATGTATTATTATGTGGTTAGAGGGAAACAACTCGTGAATATTTTGGCGCGTTACGGAATATGTTTTCATTCTTTTCTCGGTAATTAGTGGGAGCATTTTGTTGAAAATTGGAGGAGTTTAAGCAATAATGATTCTCATTTAATGTATACTATTCCTGAATCGATCTAAACGATCACAGTTATAGGGAATGCCTCTTTAAACTGCTTCAGAAAATATTATTAACTCGCCAATTATATCAATTGACAACTCGTGTTAGATCCTCTATAATACACCCTTGTACTGTTTTATCAAATCAATTACGAAGATCTTGAACTTACGTCAACATTTCAAATTGGGATAAAACAATCTACAATACCAAAACTGATTCAGAAAATGAACACCTCCAAAAGATACCTATCCCGAACTTGCAGTTATAAAAGCAATATAAGGAACTTACAAGTTCAGTTTAAAGGAATCATTGGACCTGATTCCAAATTGAATTAAATGTATAATATTTGACTGTCCGCTCATTATAGACTTGTACGACGTATCCATTAGATCACAAGGCAAACTGTTGAATGTTATGGATATAAAGTGATTCAGACCCTGATCTCAAGAAGCATCTCAATTTGAGCATGATCTCATCTCAAATATTGGCATGTATCTTAATGTTATTTTTGATGCAAAGCTGGACTAAAAATTGGCATCAATAAACAGAAAGGCTTTTCTAAGTTTTATTATTGTAAAATTCCGAATGCTGACATTTCAGATTTATCTTAAATTGAGAATATGATTTTACCAGATCTCAATTTAAGTTGATATTGATATTTCTGCTTAAGATGCTTCGAGAGATTGGGGCCATGTATTGTTCAAACTTACACGTGGAGTTCTCTTGCAAATGTTGCTCAAACAGTCTTTACAACCGGGGCCAACATACCGTATTAAACAGAATACTGCACTGAGCAAAAATATGGCTACCGCAATCTGCCATATTATAGCATAAGCTGACGCGTCATCATCATAATCGTCGTCATTGTCAGCGTCATCGTTCAACTGGTCACATGACATATCTTCTCGAGGACACGCCTGTATTTCACTGGAACAATGATAATCCTTGCTTACACAGTTGCCAGTATACATACACTTATGTTCTTGTTCACTATCACAATCACCTGCAACAACGAACGTTCACTTACTGTTAAATCATTAATTTTCGTGGGGATTAAATTTCGTAGATTTCGTAGTTTATCATCTTCCACGAAATTTAATCCCGTCGAACAATAATTTGGACTCTTGTCTTTATAACCTGAAATGAAAAATCTACGAATTAACCTCCCATCTAAATGGTAGCTTTTACCAAAACCACGAACTTTCGTCTCATCGAAATTAAATGATTTTAAAGTAATCAATGGATTGTGTCATTGTGACTTCCAACAATAACTATTGTACATTTTACAAGTTTTGTAAAGGATGACAAAATCACAACATAATTGTCAGAAGAGAAACACAGCTCATTTTAGTGTAGCACAAGCATAATAAGAAGTCATTGTGTGTCTTTACCAGCATTGGTCAATTATTGTAGTATCAACTTGTGTACCGATTCCTTCAAGAACACGGACGTGTCATTGGTTTTCTCTTACCCATTCCCTCAATTTCCCTGGTAAATGCTTTATTTGAGTACAATAGTATTAGCCATATTTAGAAAGATAGACGTGATAGTATTGCAGCTGAAAGTTACAATTCTCAATTGACCTACCTTTATGGAACTCAAAAAACTTAATGCTGAAATATCCAGGTGGCGGTAGCCCATAATTGCTAAAGGTGTAAGTGATAGTAAACTCTATACTGTATGTTGTGAAATTCAATCCGGTTCGTAAAAGTGTGCTGTTGCTTCCACATATATAATGTGTCATGCCTAAAGTAAAAGATAAACGATAATTTTAGTGTCTATTTTCATAAAGATTCATATGCCTTCGTTATACATGCACATAAAAGTTACTCATAAAAATGACTTTGAACGTAATGTGATGAGGACAAGTATAGGGGAAAGCCAGTGAATATATCGTTGTTCGTTTTTTTGACAAGACTTATTACATAATTTCTAACCATGCACATAGATATATTAACTGTCCCTTTTAATAAAAGAAATGAAGGATTGTAAAATTGTGACTATATTATTACGATGGATAAGGGTTGAACAATGAGCGTCTACATCCATATATAGCTTGGCCACATTGACATGAGCCTGACCTATTGATTAGCATAATTTAATTGTCGATATATTGTCAACATTTACAATTATAACACCGAGTGTATGTTCATAATCGGGGAGTATCACGAAGACGCTCGAGATGTAATACAAACACAAATCTGAAATACCGATATTGGACGATTTGCTTGCGGAAATTGATACATTCAAAGCAAAAACCTTGTTATATATTCTTGCACAAAGGTCAGGCTCAGGTCAAAATAGCCAAATTATAACATGTGGCCATGTATCAAGGATAAACATCCCATATATTGTCGATTCAAAGATGCCTGTCAAAACCACCAGAATGCTCAATTTCTGAATAGCTAATTGCAATAAGTATAACCACTACGCTATAGGACCCTTAGATTTTTAATCATTTAAGTGTATTATTGATGGTAGAATTTAATCCTGACACACCTTTAATAATCGACCGGGTGAACGTTTGACTACGCGGTTGTGACAGAGATCTTTGAATCAACTTTAATTAAGTCAGTCAGAAAGCATGGATTCGTTGACGTTTAAATACGTAATTACCCTGGATATTTGTAGTCGTTTGTCCATAGTAACCCAATGGCTGAGAAATAGTCAATTTTGCGTCGTCGCAAGACCCTGCTAGATCGAATGCTTCGAAATAAAATATGATTTGAGAATCACTCCTTGACGGTATCAGTTTTATAGTTACACTACATTGTTTGTCATTGAGATGTGTTAAACGAAGATGTTCTGCCGTCAAATACAGCATTCCAACATTTTCTTTCAATATTGTACCACATTTTTCTCCAAACGGAACTGAAAACACAAACAAACTAACGGATTAAAGAGACATTCCCTATAACAAGCATATTTTCTCTACTATCATATTAAATGAGCTAAATCACTATCAATTATCACAAAAAAGTGTGGGCAAATATGTCTCTATAATGTCAAAAATATATTTAAATCACCAATAATAATTTATTGCTTCCAGCGATTTATTATTATGTGGTCAAAGGAAGCAACTCGGGACTATTTTGGCTCGTTTCCGAAATTTCTCGGTAATTAGAGTGAGCTTTTTGTTGAAAATAATGCTTCTCATTTAATGTATAATATTCCTGAATCGATTTAAACGATCGAAGTTACAGGGAACACGGTCTGTATCCGTATAATGACTGCTAGGTCGGATAATGGGTGGCTGGATGATAATGTTGGCTAGGGCCCTAGCAAATCGACAATAGAGACGCATGTTTATATGAAATTACTGTTTTACTATGATCCAATGCGTACATTTTTCTGTCACTATTGATAAAGCAATGATTTATCAATACAACAGTACTTTTAACTTCTGAAATACCCATAGGAAAGGGTAGAAAAATGACAAAACATCACCCAAGGTAAGCGATATTAACAAAAAACTGTTATGTTTTTGCTTCGTACTTGATAGTTCAACATTTGTTGTAGCCTTGAACCTCATGTAGCCGGTGTATCAAACGAAATTGACAAAATAAATATAAATCACTAACTCCTCGACACATATTTTGTTGGAAACTGCTAAAATGACCTTTAATCTTTAATAAAACTGCAAAATCACATCAAATGACCTTTCGAATCGGAAAAAGTAAATGTAAACAAACACCATGTAAAATTTCAGGAAAGGGAAATAACCCCATCTATCCGGTGGAACAATAACTTTTTCCAAGTAAATTTGGTCCAGTTTGTTGACAAGTTGATTTTTTCCCCGCCAAAAGTTGCACAAGACCCTTTTTATCAATGGATGACGTCATAGCTGTCAAAATTATGTTTGATAAATAAACAAGCGAGCATTGAATACATGCATGTCAAACATTGCCGATTAAATAAGGATTTACTCGTAGTGAAGGCATGGTGTAAGTTTTTGTTGTGATTTCATACAGAAATTTGTCCATTTCGTATTTATTTATTTAATTTACTCGTCAGTTATTGTAAACAATCCTGCTGGCAATGTCACGAGAAAAAGAATCAACAATTTCATGAGAAAATTACATACACCGGTACCGTGGATACACCGGCATCATGGGGTTTCACTATATACACTTTATTGATGAAAAATAAAGACAAAGTATTGACAATTAATATGTCACCTCACTTACCCCTCTAACATAAGCAATAAAGCCAAAACTCATGTTTTTGTGCAAGGTGTCTGTGATGAAGTGGATAATGGTGGCTACGTGACGGATAGTGGCAGGATGCTTACAACATTTTAGTAGATAATGAGCTGGCTACTATTCGTTTACTTGGATAGTGTTCAAAACTACGAATTACACAATGTCACATAACTTATGGCTTAGAAAATAAGTGTTATATATTTCAGTACAATTGCTGGAAATTACTCGCTATCTGAAAGTTCAACATTAGAGCACATGCCTTAAATATGAGGAATTAATACTAAACGATGTAACCGGCAAATATGGCTTTATGACTAAAACTTACTTGGATATCATTCCATCTGAAATGGAAGGTCAGAACGAAAACAGCATTATTGCTAGAAATAAAAGACATGTGACTCCAACTAAAATTACAACGCTTCCTCCACGGCCCAAATGCATGAGTGTCTATTGTGCCAATACATGTGAGACACTAACGTCAAGGGGGCAATCTAAGTTCAAACCCTTTTTGATTGTTTTTAACTGAATTGCCTTTTATTTTTGATAGTATAAATAAAGAATTGAATTGAATTGACCAAGTGAATATTCTTTGAATTTTAGTTTTCTTTTATATGCACCACCAAAAGGCTTATAAAACTGTTTGGACAAATTATCTGTATATTATGAAAATAATCACATCTTACTGTAGATCTTAAGACTAATAACGTTACATGTTTGAAATTTTGTAAAAGTGAAAATAATTAAAATGTACAATACCATTTTAATGGTATAGTTTTTGCATATGCTGGTACTTTAAGTTATTGTCAAGAAGATCTTGATAAAAAAGGATTTGAACGCTAGAATTTTTTTGTCCGCAACTCCATAATGTTGATTGTATTTGACATCTTTTTTTATTATACGAGTACACATGTATATTTAAACCAATTCTTTTTATATGAGAGTGAGATCAGGGGAAGCCCTAATACTAGTAATGCTATTTTGAAAAAACAAGATTACACAATATCAAAATCTTTTGAAAATATGAACTGTGATCAGTTGCATTTAAATTTTAAGAAAAATGTTCTTTGTGTTCACAAAAAAGCAACTAATGAAGCTGTGTGTGGTGGGATTATAAATTGTGTTATGTATAAATGAATGTGTTCAGGCTAAGTGCACCACTGCAGTAGTGAGCGAACACAGTCGTGCTATTTAGGACTAAGCATATCGTATATAAATTATGTTCTGTATATAATCTATCATATTATTATTACTATCTTATTATAGTAAAGTGAAGCATATATACAATATAAATGCATATGTAATTGTTTTTTTACAGTTTATAAAGAAGCTAGTAGCTTAGAAAAAGCGAAGATATGTTAATATTTTATACAAGCACCAATGGCAGCATTAAAATGAATAAGTTGACTAATGTATAGCAGCCAACCAGGTCTTTAAGATCAGACACTGCTATGTTATTAAACATTCCTATAATAAGAACCAAGAATTACGGTGAAATGCGGTTCGACAAATGTGCTGCCACCTTATGGAACGGTATTTCTGTGGATATGAAACACATTGATTCTCTGACAGTCTTTCATAAAACATTGAAAACACATCTGTTCAAAATTGCATATCAGTGATAATCAAGTGAATTTGTATTTTAGACTTTCGCGTGCTTAGCGCTTTAGATGCTTGCTATATATAGCGCTATATTTATAAATATTTTCCTTTATTGCTATTACATTATTATGAAATACAGTAAGCCTGCCTATTATCCGTCAACAGCCAGATACTTATCCAATTATTCATACCAAGTAGCCGCTATTATCCACGTCAAAGACACCTTGCACAAAACATGATTTTTGGCTTTATTGCTTATGTTAGAGAGGTTAGTGAGGTGGCATATTAATTGTCAATACTTTGTCTTTATTTTTCATCGATATAGTGTATACAAGAAATGTTAAATTATCAAGCCGAAGCAAAAATATAACAGTTTTCTGTTAATATCGCTTATGTTGATTGATGTTTTGTCATTTTTCTACCCTTTCCCACGAATATTTCTGAGGGAAAAAGTATTGCTGTATTGATAAATCATTGCTATATCAATAGTGACAGAAAAATGTACGCATTGGATCATAGTAAAAAAGTAATTTCATCTAAACTTATGTCTCTATTGTCGATTTGTTAGGGCCCTAGCCACCATTATCATCTACCCTCCCATTATCCGACCTAGCAGTCATTATACGGATACAGACCGTGGGCAACGCCGATTTAAGGTTTGTAATGATGTTGTAATTCAATGTTACGCCGTATCATAATGGGCTCATGCTTCGCTGTCGTCGTATATCTCGTATGGCATTCGAGCTTGAAGTACAAACGAAACAATCAAATAACAATACATTCTTAACTGACACAAGGGTTGGTTAATTAAGAAACATAGGCATTGAAAACCGACTTTCAAAGTAGACATCTTTACAAATATGAAAAAAAAAACATATTTGTTAATCATTTGCACCAGTTACTTGAATGCAACGATGTATATCACATGATTCTCCTTGTATCTGAGTTAGTATAGAGAGTACGTATAATCTTATACGTACCACGTGTAGTATACAGTTATACTACATGGGTGTGTTTTTTTCAATAAAACGTTTTTAGTGTTATATGATATAAAGAATCTATCACTCGTTGCCAATTGATATAATTATATTAAACACGCCAATGGCTCGCTTAATGCAATTTCCAAAACTCGTTTAATATCAATATATATATCAATTGACAACTCGTGATAGATACTCTATATACTAGATCCAGTGCGATCACTACATCATACTTAGTACCATATCGATGGCTTAGAATGAGAAGGTCGTAAGTGCCACTTACGATCTTTTAAGATTCCTACATATTTAGAATAAGCATTACAAGGCGCTTCTTATGAGCCCATTTTCATAAAAATCTGAACTTGTCATGTTGACCAAAATGAAGTAGTAAAAGTTTGTTTTACCATAAGCACTGTGGTATAACGTACACCGGATAATGCTAGTAAAGTGAGCAATGTTATCAATTTTAAGGGCATGAAATGGAGACCAGGGTGAGTTTAGAGACGATATTTTCCAAATTACTGACTTCGTATGTACATCCCAATTGAGTTTTAACTTCTTCGGGCATTTTGGTAACTTAATAGCACACTATCGTATATCAGATATTCATAGAAAGGTTAAAATGATCCAGTATTATGCCGTTACTCACTGGCAAATATTGACAGCAGTACTGTACAAGCTACAATGTCGCGAAAATTGATAATATTACTCATCTTGCTAGCAGTATCCGGTGTACGTTATACCGCAGTGATAAGTAAAGAGTAAATGTCAGACAGTTTTTCCGTGTTTTCTCAAAATATCGATTTGGTCGTTACGACCTTCTCATTCTAAGCCATTGATATGTACGTTGTGATGAGTATATTGAAATATTGAATAAAGTTCATAGTCCAGTCAAATTAACATTAAAGGTAAAACAAATTGCAACAGAAGTTATTTTTCGATTTTTAGGTAGGTAATCGTATGCTGAACACTAGAAAAAAAGTCCTCAAAAAAATTATGTGTCTTAAGGTGAAAAATCCAAGATGGCTTCCATGATGGCCGCCATGAACTATATAACCTCTAAAAATTTCAATATTCTGATTTAAATATATACCTTATAATAAAGAAATATACACTTACCAACTACGTTCATGCTTTAATAACCTCATACAATGTAAAATAGATCTTAAACCAATGAAAGTATAGAGGAAAATTCATTTTTTTAGCATTTTTAGTAGTTTGACCTTGGAATGGCATGGACCTTGACCTTTGAGTGGTCACTTATCCCATCCAATTTGATGCACATTTTTTTATGAACACTTTCCATCGAAATATTCCTTATTATATCTATATATAGAACTACCTCGTTGGAAAATTGATAGTTAGTGGTTCAATTTATGGCAGACATCCTGGACGCCATCTTGGATTTCATCCCTTTCCCCTTATCAAATTTTTGAGGACTTTTTTTCTAAAGTCCGCCAAGGTTTGAACTTGAAATTGGTGGTAAAATTGTTTCTGTTGCAATTTGTTTTGGGTTAGGCCCGTTTTGAGCCTATTTTGACTGGACTATCATTAAATTGTAAACATACACGTAACGTTATTTTAGTTAAATAATTTGTGTAATCCAATTTATTGTTTTACCTAATTGATCGAGTTATATTTTCTCAAATAGAAATATTTAGTGCAAAACTGGATATAAACCGAACAATGTCTAGCTTCTATAGTTGTGACGAATTAACTTGACAGATAAACTATAATCTAGGTCGAATTACTTTTGACAAATAGCTAATGACATGAAATAGGTCAAATGCTGAGTAAACATACAAGTAACCTACTAATTTATAAACGTGTACACTCTTGGGGTTTTCCCCAATGTTCTAAATGCAAATATACAGGTAACGTACTTACATTCAGGCAAGTAAAATCCCTCACCCAAACCATGGCTAAACAATATAATAAATGCAAAAGTCCACATATTTTAACACGTGTATTCGAGGTTTCGTTTTACACGTTCATAACACACACTTTATTTCGTTAGTATCTGGCTTTCATCCACAACAAGATATCGACCTCATTTGTTGATCATATAGCCTTCTAGTTATTAAAGTCAATATATACATGTACTTCTCTACTCCATTCATACAACATTTAATATCATAATTCTTGTATAGAACATATATCATATAAACGCGACAAAGCCTAGCATAATTTTTTTAAACCTGTACAAAACGGACAATATAATACCGTACATGTATGCATACAGATAAACTATAAATAGCTTGTTTGACCGCTTTTGAGTTCAGCGAAAGTTTAAAATTCACAGTCACTTTAGTCCATGTGACAGACCGAAATCCATTACCAAATTGGTGAACAGATCCAACAATGATTTTCGGTTAGCTTGATATCTAAGCTGTCCGAAATCAGTTGATGGACTTGCGGGACATTTTGCCAAATGACCTTTTGGCGGCCATTTTTAAAGATGGCCGTCGTTATTTTAAGCAATCAGAGGGTTTAGGTAAACTTCGATTATTCCTCACTCACAAGGGCTATCGTCTTGTGATTTGTCTTAAAATGTTCGCAATTGAAATGTGCATATAGCAATATATTAATACAAATAATATAATGTGGTTATTAATTAATAATTATTGATTTTTTATGGAAATTATGATATTTTTCGATTTTTGTCGTTAATTTTTCTCTTTCAAATCGGATCTGAGTGTGTATTTGACCATTTGTTGATTGTTATATGCAGAGGAGGGTTCTAGGCGTCCATAATAAACATTACATTGACAGATTTTTGTTTAAAAACCCTTCATGAGCCCGGAATATTGGAAACCTTAAAGTTTAATAATAGTCCTGTCTATAAATGGGATATTTAGGTTAGACCCAACATTGGACTGTAGAGTGAATTTTTTTTGGTTTTCTGTTAGAGAATATGTTGCTATTGAAGAATCTGAATGATGACCAGCTTTCATCATTGAGCATTTTGTGAAAATCAAAATGGCGTCCAAAATGGCCGCCAAAATCAGAAAAACAATCAGAGATGCCAGAAATTAGTTACAAATTTCTTTTTTGCCGATTGGTTGTAGTTAAAATGTTTTTAACACATGTATTTATATTATATCTATTGTTATTCGTCGATTAAAATATTGTGGGATGGCATCCATGTCGGCTGAAATCAAAATGGCGGTTACAACGGCCGCAATAATTGACATATTGATATATTCTATTAAAACATTTATTGAAATGATTTTTGTTGATATCGGAATTAAAGTTGTTAACTAACATTCAAATAAAAGTTCGATTCGATTCAATTTACCCGTTGCCTTATTCAAAATGGCGTCCAAGATGGCCGCCAAAATCAGGAAATATGTCGATGGTGCAAGCGATTAGTGACATAAATTACTATTGTTGCTAATTGGCAGTTGTGTAGATGTTAAACATAGTATCTATTCAAGCATAGCATTATTTATTGTTTGAAATTATTTAAGATAGCATACTAAGAAATCAACTACCGGCTGTAATGGCCATCATAATTGCTGAATAAGCATATTTTATTAAAATCGTATAGTATGTTCAAATAATTTTTATTTGTATTAAACATTATATTTATCAGACATGCATTATGGTTTAACTTCAAAACGGCAGCAAAGATGGCCACTTAACAATACATAAGTGGTAAATAAATTGCAGATTCTTCTTCTTTCTGTATAGTATATATGGTCGTGCTCTTGGGCATTATCGTGCCATATTCAATTACAAGATCGTGTGAGCGGCGAGTTATTTTTGTTAAAAACAAATAATCATGATTATCCACTATAAATAAGACCCCTCGAGAAGGCATAATCGCTGTCGAAAATGCTCATGAATCTGGTTCTAGAGTTTCCAACCAAAGTCACCAATGATCTGCCTGATATTGCTTGTTGTGCTAAAGTACCGTTTGACGAATTGCGTCCAATATGCTGAACTGCCTCCAGCTGATAAAATATTTGCCCTGGTTGACCCTTTGCCGAATTTGCGTATTCAAGGATTGATTTGATAGGTGTCTGGTAACATCGTACACTAATCTGTTTCGATAGTGGGTCAAGTTTGTCCAGAAGAAGGCGATGCTGTTGTTAGCTTTCCTCACAATGGTAGCAACATTGGTACTCAAGGAGACCTCATCTATGTATACCCGGATGTACTTATCTCTGCCACAACTTGTAACGTGTTATGCTGTTGTGGATGAAAAACGGAGTCTCAACACGAGTGCTCTTCCTAGTGATGCGGGTGACCATATACTTGTAAGGATTAAATGACATGAACCATGGACCCTCCCATTCATTGTTGTAGTCTGTCAATGTCATCTTGTTAGCCTTAAGCATTTTCTTTAGTAATTACCATGTTCAAGAGCTTGTTGTCAGCAAGCAGATGGTGAGTAGATGTTGCATGAATTAGAAGGTGGTAGATATACAACAGAAACAAATGGCCAATGGCTGATGACTGGTGCTGTGTTGGTGGACTGTTCTCCGACCAGGACATGTTGGGTTCTGATTGCAAGAATTATGCTAGTACTAATCCTGCCAAGCAGGTTCCACTGATATTGTAATAATTCAGTTTGCTGGCTTGCCTCTCCTCTCCTTAGACCGAAGGCTTTGTTGAAGTCCCGAATGACGGGCTTATCTGATCTGACCCATCTAGGTAACAGTTGTAGTTGGTTATGGATTGCAGCTGACTCTCAGTGGATATCTTTCTGAACCTTGTTGTTAGTCAGCTAGTATCTTAAACGTGTCAAGAAGGGCCATGATCTGGCTTTGAAGTAACGGTGTGAGCTCGACCAGTTCACTTCACGCAGACTTGATTGAGATGGACCAGTAGTTGCTAGGTCGCTATAAATTGGTCTCTAGTTTTGATGATGGGTGTGACGCTCTAGTCTGAAGGGAGTATAGTATTCCAAAAACTTGTGTGGATGTTGTTTGGAATCTTTGCTTCATGCGTACCGTGACAAGTTATATTGTTTCTCACATCCAGTTTGTCCTCACCTCACCTCAGTCGTTCGTCTTACACTATCATCCCATTGTCTGCGATGAACTTTCTGGTCTTCCGCAGATCATCAGCGTCTCCATAGAGCTTCTCTTGGAGAGTTGTGTCTGGGGGCCACGTTGCAGTTCGATCCTGGTTGTGTCCTCTGCATCTTTGGAGGACATGATCGACAGTTTGTTCTTCTTCCCCGCATGGACAGATCGGAGACGGCACCAATTTGCACTTCCGGTACATGTGATGGTTCAGCCTGCTGTGCCCTGAGCATATTCGTACCATAATCGCTTGTTCTGACCTGTTAAGGCGATGGTAGGGACCAGCATCTTTATATCTCTTTATCTCTTTATATCTCACATGTACTGGCGGTTGTGCTGACTGTGCTCCCAGGTTTGCCAATTCATCTGCTGTTTCATTTCCAGGCATTCCACAGTGGGCAGGAATCCACTGTAGGGCTAGTTTGCCGTGAGTACTAAGGTTATGTAGTATTTTGGCTAGTTCTGGTGTTTTGTTGTCTTCAGTATAAACATGGGTCCATATCTCAGGAGGGTATTCTTGGCGTATCAAGTTATCATGGCTAGTGTCGGGCTCCTTCGAACACATTCATCATCTTGCTTGCCTGGCTCGAGTTGAGGGACTTGGAGTCTCACAGTTACTGCAGACAGATCGTTTGCTAATGGGTTGACTATATTATCCCTGACAAGAAGTGTAGTTGCTATGGTCAAATCAGGTGCAAATTCTTTGTCTAACTTCTTGGTTTCATGTACAAAGCTACTTCGCTTGATCCGATATTTTGGTAAATCCAGCCAAACTTGTTGCCATTTGGTGGTTCGGTATTGATCTGAACTTCTCCGCCTGAAGCATGACTTTGGCTTGCCTTGTATAATGTTTGTATAATGGCTGGATACCAGTGAACTTTTCCATGAATTCAATCGGTGTAGACTTCGAAGCACCAGTCATTATGCGCAACGCTTAGTTCAGGACCTTGTCGAGTGCTTGGCTGTTGGTATCCAGTTTGTCTATACTGAAGTTGTGCGGAATGCCCACTTCTTCATCATAGACGTTTGACTTTTCTGATTACTACTAACAATGGTTGGAAATACCTGGGATCGTTTATTGGTTTGTAATTTTATATGGTACGTTGGCATAGTCTCTGAAATAACATTCATAATGTGTCAATACCAGTGGTATGAGAAAAGTGCTAGGCAATGTCAATGCTGACGCCCTGGACCATGCTTATGATGTTAATATCAGCCTTCTTCCACAAAAGTGTCGTTCTTGCCGGGATATTCCATCTTGCCGCTGTGGTTCTCGCCACTATGAATACAGTGCTATGGTCGCTAACCCAAGATAGTGCTGTACTGGTTATACAGAGGATACGTTTGTTGTTTACTCCTATCGTGAAGATGAAAAATTGTTCTGAGCTTGTTTCTGTGACCGTGTCTATAAATATTAAGCAAGTATGGCGATGGTAGGTGTTGTCTGTAATCATGCCAGTTTCCAAGTCGATATCTGGTAAGTTGATGCTGCCTGTAAGCCATTTTGTCGATGTTGTGTAGGCAGGGTGGAGGTGGTTGACTTCATAAAAAGCTTAGTTGCTGCTGGGTGATCTGTAGATTAGTGTAATGGCGAGCGGATCGCTTCCGTGGCATATGAATGGTGCTACTGTGAACTCGGTGTATGCGTCGAGTTTGATGTATGTACAGATGATCTATTCTTTGACGGCAATGTGTAAATAAAACATGTATAACTATGTATGAAAAATATCTTATGCATATACCGTACCACGTTACCAACCGAACACAAAAATTAGACAATCAGTACCGGTGGTTCACAATATTAATGGTACTTGACTTAAGGATAAGGACAGCCAACCAGATAACACCACAGTCAACACTTGGTCAGTTACAAGCGATGTGACTATGTGGCTATCCTTATTCTCCAAAACTATTAGATAAGATCAGTATTGAATACCACTCCTATTTGAACATACATGGTTGGCAACCATCTTAGAAGTCACATCAAATATACTGCACATAAAGTGTTCTAATGTTACAGTAAATCTATATTTTTAACCTATAACAGTATTCACATTAACACATTCCATTACAATACATGTTTTAATGCACTGTTTGAGTTTGACATACCTGTATGCGGTGGCCATTTTGTCACAATTATGATTTCAGCCTTCATTGATACTATTTTAAACGGGGTAGGTCGATCACCAAATAGATATAATGTTATATTTTATACAGGGTATTTAAGTTGTAATTATGTTTGCAAAACTTACACTGCTGTCGATCACAAAAGTATCAATTTGTAACTTCTTTAGACCACTAACACAATATGTAATTGATTTTGGAAGCCATTTTGGAAGCCATTTTGAATCAGCTAATGGTTCAATGCTTAAAACTAGAATTCTTGGAGCATTTATTACATATTACAGTTCAATCATTTATTATTCACCACTTCAACTTAAATTGTGATAAAAACAAATTATTTTCCTAACAGCTTATCATTTTAGCCACCATGTTGATTCCAGCCATCACGGATGCCTTTTTACATTCACTAACTCAATCAATACTATTGAATATAAATAAATAATAATGTTTAAAACATTTAAACTACAACCAATCTGCAAAAAGGTGATTTGATCCTAATTTCTGGCACCTCTGATTGTTTTTCTGAATTTTGGCGGCCATCTTGGACGCCATCTTGATTTTCACAAAATGCTCAATGATGCCAGCTGGGCATTATTCATATTCTTCAATTACAATAAATTCCCTTACAGAAAACCAAAAAATATTTACTATTCAATCCAATGTTGTGTCAAACCTAAATATCCCATTTATAGACAGGACTATTATTAAACTTTAAGGTATCAAATATTCCGGGCCCATAAAGGATTTTTAAATGAAGATCTGTCAATGTAATGTTTATTATGGATGCCTAGAACCCTCCTCTGCATATAACAATCAACAAATGGTCAAATACACACTCAGATCCGATTTGAAAGAGAAAAATTAACGACAAAAATCGAAAAATATAATGATTTTCTTAAAAAATCAATAATTATTAATTAATAACCACATTATATTTTTTATATTTATATATTGCTATATGCACATTTCAATTGCAAACATTTTAAGACAAATCACAAGACAATAGCCCTTGTGAGTGAGGAATGTTCGAAGTTTTCCTAAACCCTCTGATTGCTTAAAATAACGACGGCCATCTTTAAAGATGGCCGCCAAAAGGTCATTTGGCAAAATGTCCCGCAAGTCCATCAACTGATTTCGGACAGATTAGATATCAAGCTAACCGAAAATCATTGTTGGATCTGTTCACCTCTTTGGTAATGGATCTTCAATTTTCAAGACCTGGGACATGGACTACTTAGGTGTATTGTGAGCGTCTGACAACCGAGATCAAATACTACCAAATGCTTAAAATTTATTTATCAGCATCTTCCCGTGTGTTTACATCGCGATTGTACTGAATAGTTAATACGATTAATATATACTTTAATGAAAATACAGAAACACCATCAGCTCCATCCACACGAATGATTTATTCCAAATACATGTAATATTAAACACCTAATCTAGCGAATTGGTTGCAACGTATCTATGCGCACATATCAAAATTATTCAATAGTTTTAAACAGTATTCCGAGCATTTTAGAGGACAGTTCTTTTGCATTTATTCCTGAAGAATATAAACTAATACATGCAAAAGAACCCGAATTAAAACTGTAAGCTATGGAGCCATATAGCTGCCACCACTTAAAATTTAATTTTCATGAAATTTTTCGTGAAATTAACGAGAGATTTCATGAAAACAGAAAAATATCATGAATGCAAGATAAATATCTTAACGTGAAAAATTGCCAGTTACTGCTTTGAACTGCCACAACATTCCTGTTAGTTTTTTAAGAAACCACCTATCTTTTCACGAAAGTAGATTCGTTTTACGAAGACCTTTTTAAGTTTTGCGAAACTTTTTCACGAAAGTCAATTATTTTCACCAAATATTTTAGTGTTTTTACGAAACTTTTCGCGAAAGCAGAAGCATTAATCAGTTACGCATGGTGCGTTCACGACGCAGCTACTGAAAGGAAGATAAGCTATGAATTTGCTTTTGCACTGTATATTCTAAGGATACCAACCTATGTACAGGGTGTTAAAAAGTTCGTAGACACTTGATTTTGTTCAATAAATCCAAAACCATTCAACAAACAGTTTTAAAACTTGGTAGGAATGTAGTACTATACATTATCTTCATGCTGTGTGAATTAAATGATATTGTCTGCAAGAATATTTGCACGTGACGTCTTGACGTCATCCTTGGTAATTTTGTAAACAGCAATTACACATGCAGGTTTATTGAAAGGTGGTGGTGTTGAAAAATTATGAATTTCGCCACAAGGGCTTAATGTTGTTTTATACTGCGATGCGGGTTATTTAATAAAAGAAATATTCAGCATTCTCGGTGGTTCTTGTGGTTTGATAGTTAAGCGAAAGGCTAAATATAGGCAAGAGGATAGCGCATCGGGAGGTACGCACTCTGGACGTCCTAACGCGATCTGAGCAAGGGGTATAGGATAACTAACAATATTAAATATAAGCGATGTAAATATATATCAGAAATGTTGTAAAAGCACCGACAAATGCTGGAAACGAATTAAGTCATGTTATTGAATGGATTTTCCTTCACAAAGACACAATAATGGTATTTTCACAAATACCCCACCCACCCATGTCTGACTGTGAGATAGTATAAGAAAAAACTGGCTTTTGCTGGAAGATTTAAGAACCTTTTTGAAAATTACTGGACGAAAATTGTCTTCTTAGGTAAGTGTATTGAATATTGGTTCCAATAGCTAAACAAACAAAATTATTTAGTATGTGGATCTTCGGAAGATAACGTTCCATAAGTGATCGACGCCAATAAGAGTTCAAAACGCTGGTTTTGGTGAGCAATTGTCATATGTGACCTCAAAAAGTTCAATATCATTTCTGTTGGTAAAATCGTTACATCTGACTATAGTAAGGACTAATACCTTCGACATACCGCTAAAACTTCCCTGGCCAGAAGAGGTTACCATGGTGATATTAAAAAATGCATCTCCTCCGGAACCAAAATTGGACTGATTTTGTGCAGAATGTTGCCTGTTGTGTACCCCTGCCAGTACCCGGTAATACACTTGTGAAACTGTTTACCACCTTATACCCGAAGAAAAAAGACCAGGCAACTCACTCGACCGAAATAAAATTGAAAACCTCATAAGTATAATGGACTCTTACATTTGCAAACATCGAGTACCTAAGACTGTGACGTCATTTTTACGTCTTCCACATTTTGCGTCGTCACGTGGGTCTATTAAACCCTTGCATATCTCATACATCACACATCAGATCGACTTGAATAAGATTAAAATAAACCAAGGAGGTCATTGTTGTTACTTATGTGTCATAAAAATGTGAAAATGTTATTTGAAAATAAAATGACATATAAAATACAAATGTCTACGAACTTTTTTAACACCCTGTACACCTCATAGACGAGTTTGAAAACATTTATGTATTGTATGGTTTGAAGGATTTTACTCTATTATTTCAATTAAAACCCAGTTTGATTAATTGATCAGCTGACGCACTAGTCTGGAGTTCCTTCCCCTGACATTGTACATGAAAGTACGACCGGGAACCAGACTACTGAAGCACGTGAACTTTATTTTATTTTTATTATTTATTTTCTCTTTGTTCATCCTCCACATACATATGAGCCGCGATCTGAGAAAAGGGCCCTTAATGACATTGACATCAATTTGAGAAAATTGAGTTTAAAGTTACGACATCATTTTCTGTAAATTTCAGAACGAGGCAAAAAATGCACAAAAATGTTTTATGTTGTATCCTGCCAAATAACTGTTGCCTTGTTACATACTTAATATGAAGTTCTATACTAACACATGACGCATATAGTTTTGGGTTAAAACATGACAAATTACAAACAAAAGTGAGGATTTTTGGAATCGACAGACCACATGGTCATTTATTGTCATATTTTATTGAAAACCACCTCAATATGAGTGTAGTATCTTGTAGTTATATATAGCTTATATAATTATCAGTTATTGATCAAGATACGATATTTTGGGGTAAAATCCTTCAAAATATAAACACAAATGGTGATTTTTGAAATCGGTTTTCTGCAATGCCATTTGTTTTGTTATTTGATTATAAATCAGTATGATGGACACATGTTGTCTGCCTGCATAATCTATTAGTAATCTGATGGCTCAAATGTTGTCCATTTTCAGACATTTTTGGGGTAAAAACATTGAAAATTAAACAAAAGTGAGGATTTTGGGAATCGATTGATCACATGTTCATTTATAGTCGTATTTCATTGAAACCCACTGCAATATGAGTGTAGTATCGTGTAGTGTAATATGGCATTTGAAATTATCAGTTATTGATCAAGATACGATATTTTGGGGTAAAATCCTTCAAAATATAAACACAAATGGTGATTTTTGGAATCGGTTTACTGTAATGCCATTTGTTATGTTATTTGATTATAAATCAGTATGATGGACATATGTTGTCTGCCTGCATAAGATATTGCTAATCTGATTTCTTAAATGTTGTCCATTCTCAGACATTTTGGGGCAAAAACATTGTAAATTAAACAAAAGTGAGGATTTTTGGAATTGATTGACCACATTGACATTTATAATCATATTATATCTAAAACAACTGCTATTAGTTTGTAGTAAGTTAAAGTTTAATATATCAAATAATACATGATCCATTTGGATCACTATATTACAATTTTGGGTAAAATCGTACAAATTATAAACTAAAATGGTGATTTTTGGAATCGGTTTATTACAATGTCATTAATCACATTATTTAGTAATAAAGCAATTAGATAGTCACATGATGTCTTTCCGCTGAAGATATTTATAATCTAGTTTCAAAGTGATACGTGTCTCGACCTACTTTTGGGGTAAAACAGTCCAATATATTAACAAAACTCAGGACTTTTGGAATCAATTGATCACAATGTTATTCATAATCATATTTTATCCAAAATAACTGCAATTGGTTTGTAATAACTTGTAGTATAATATATAGTAAGAAATTGATAACTTAAAGCTTTTGTTGAAGATACCATGTTTTTGGGTAAACTGTTACAAACTATAAACTGAATTGATGATTTCTGCAATCGGTTTAAACATAACACCACATACTGTTCTAGTTGATAATTAAACAATACGAATGGGCACATATGTTGTCATTCTGCACAAACACTAATAATACATTCTTAAAAGTTGCTCATTGTGTGATATTATTGGGGTAAAACATTATAAAATATAAACATATTAAGTTAAGTAATTTTGAATCAGAAGACCACATAATTATTAATCATGGCATTTAATAATAACTTACTGTGTTAGGTTGGTTGTGAAAATTTGCTTAATACATCAAAACATTTCAGTATACTGAAGTGAGTAACATGTGTGAAATGCGATATTTTGGGTTAAAACACTAAAATTGTAAACGAAAAACCTGTTTATTGGAATCTGCTAACTACAATGTTGTTCATAATTTAATTTCGATATGAAGCCTGTAATATGTACATGATGATTGGCATTTAGAGCATCCGAACTTAAGTGACAGATAGTCGAGACAATAGGACTTTTGGGTATTAAACTAAGTCAGATATAAACAACAAAATGAGGAATTTTAGAATCGACAGACCACAAAACCATTAATGATTATAGGTGATTAATAGCAATGTAATAAGTTAGCAGTCTCTTGAAGTACATTTTTGAATAACATATCAATACATCAAATATCTTCATTTCATAGAAATGTAGTATTGAAAAGTCAATATTTTGATGTTAATCCTAACGTTATATATTTTTGGAACTGTGCTGCCATTAATGATGTTATGAAATACATATCAATAATTTCGGAATCAATTTGCCATCATATATATCATCGTATGCCGGAATTGGTTTATATAAGTTAAACTTTTTGAGAAAATAGACAATGAAGAACATTAAGTCTAACATAAACACGCCACTAAAAATTGCAAGCAAGACAGAGGCCTACGTGTTTGAATCTACGACCCTTTGTATTATATTTTACATCTATGTTGCCATGACAACCACTATATTTGTCGGAATATAACAATATTCAAGCGTAAATGTTATCATTATATGTTTTTCCCTTCAAATTCCATATACAAAATTTCATACGCATACATTGGAAATTCTTTGAGTTATGACAGAATTCCAGATTTTGAAGTATTTTCAATATTGCGGTATCCATAGCAACCACCTTCTTTGTTAAATTAAATTTATTTTCAGTTGTTCATACTCTTCTTATTGTCACCTACCTACATACAAGGTTTCATAAATCGAGCTTGGAAACTGTATGCGTAATTTCAGAGCCCAGTATTTTTTTACATATTTTACTATTTCGGTCTCCATAGCAACCACAATTTCAGACATAATAAAAATAGACTTGCATATTTCTCTTTTTTGCCCCTTGTCCACAAATCAAATTTGCTAAACAGAACTTGAAAGATGTTTTAGTTATGTCAGGATCCAGATTTTTGACGAACTAACTGACTAACAAACTGACTGACCGACGGAGGGCAAACCGATAGGCCCCGTTTGAAAACCGGTTGGGGACCTATTTAACATATTACATACCCTGAAATAAAATAACTTCTGTATTCAGTATTACTGTTCTGCTCAAAACATAGACTGCATTTATTTAATACAAAGCCTATATATTGCAGTTGTAATATTCTCCTGATCATTAGTAGTTAACCAGAAAATTTTGCATACTTCAATAATTGAATAAATGGTTGCTATGGCAACAAAAAAGAAGATAAAGACATATTTATACACACACATGTTACTCCTCACAAATGCGTATCATTATTCAAATGATAAATTCAATCCGAGCAGATTAACAGCAGTGTGAAAATGCCACTGAAACACCAAACGGTAGCAAAATATGTCCATGTTGCGATACCCGTTTTTTGCCAAAAGTTTTAATGTCATTGGTTCCTTTAAAAGGTCATAAAATTGTTAATATTTGAAATTTTGACAAAATTTTTTCTTTCTTGTACACAGGAAAGATTGATTCTTCGGAAAATGCAAAAAAATGAAAATCGAAAATTTTTCATTAAGGGCCCTTTTCGCAGATCGCGGCTCATATACATGTTGTAAATATTGCCATTTGTTGTTCTTTGTCGCTTGTTATTTAACTTGTCAAATGTTATTTTGTGTCAGATGCCCATTTGGATAAAACTTTAAAGAGTTACCCCCTTTGTAACTCACTGCGGTATAACGTACACCGGATATTGCTAGCAAGATGAGTAATATTATCAATTTTCGCGACATTCTAGTGTTGACAAGGGTAAGTTCAGAGATGATTGTTAGTTTTTCTGAGTGTTTTAATGTACATTTTATACAAAACTATCTTCTCCATAAATTTTCGTAGCCTGTGCAACCGGTAAATTGCCAGGAATTTCTTTAAAGGGTGATTAAAAGACCAAACTCGTATCGTTACTCACGCAGAAAGTAAGTTCGATCTGTCGAAATAAGATGTTTTTGTTTATATTTTTCGTTAAAATACTCAACTTGGATCGAGCGAATTGTCATTTTTGTTACAAAGATTATACTGCAAATGTAGTATCCGAAACTAATCGAAAATGACGGTGCATTGCGAGAATAAATGCAGGTGTTAGTGTACAGGTATTGCTATATAGTTGCTCTCTGGTGTATGGAGTATTGCTGTTTGGTGTACAGAGTATTGCTTTTACTTGCAGTGACTATTTGTCACTCAAATCGAGCAAATACAAGGTATAAGCAGCGTTATTTTACAAAAAATAACTTATATTATATATATATGTACCTATAAGATTGGATTGTATGGACTGCATGAAGCAATTAATGTAACAAGCTAATCCTAGCTTCAAGTCCTCCCTGAATTTTAACGGAAACTTCTATTAGTAACCGTGTATTTCACATACAATAAAGAGTCATAGCTGAGCAATTGCATTTGACAATTACCAAACTACTCCAATGTCCAATACTTTGAATTAGCAACGTTGAACGTAAATCATAGCAAAGGAACCTCATTACAGTATGAGTGTGTACATTTTGTATATATGGATATGAATGCCCTTATTTGCCATAATTTGTCATTTGACCATAAGTATGACTCTCAAAGAATTGCATATATCCAAGCTAAATATCACATTTGTACTACTCACAAGAACACTTTGTGCATAAAATTCAGCATTCTATATTGTTAAGCGCATTCATCTGCCTGACGGTTGAAATATTTTAACATAATCATTTAAGAATAGTCTTATTGCATCGCATAACCCATAAAACATGACCATATTTGTGAGCAGACGTAATAATACGATAAAATGTCCATTTACATACTTTATTTACTCATTTTATTATGCCATACTCTCCGTATACTAACGTTGAGCTTATGTGCAATACTCCGTACACTAAACAGCAATACTCCGTACACTAAACAGCAATACTCCGTACACGCACACGTATCTGTTTTGGGGTGTATCTTAGCATACATGTATAATGTCTGGCATACAGGTGATGTGTGACACAGGTATAATGTCTGGCATACTGGTGATGTGTGACCCAGGTATAATGTCTGCCATGCGGGTGATGTGTCACACAGGTATAATGTCTGGCATACAGGTGATGTGTGACCCAGGTATAATGTCTGCCATGCGGGTGATGTGTGACCAGGGTATTATGTCAGGCATACAGGTGATGTGTGACCCAGGTATGAAGTCTGGCATATAGGTGATGTGTGACTCAGGTATGAGACCTGGCGTACAGGTGATGTGTGACCCAGGTATGATGCTGGCATACAGGTTATGTGTGACCCAGGTGTAATGCCTGGCAAACAGTCGATGTGTGACCCAGGTATGAAGTCTGGCGTACAGGTGATGTGTGACCCTGGTATAATGTCTGACATACAGGTGATGTGTGACCCAGGTATGATGCCTGGCATACAAGTGATGTGTGACCCAGGTATGATGCCTGGCATACAGGTGGTGTGTGACCCAGGTATGATACCTGGCATAAAGGTGATGTGTGACCGAGGTTTGATGCCTTCCATACAGGTGGTGTGTGACCCAGGTATGATACCTGGCATAAAGGTGATGTGTGACCAAATTATGATGCCTGCCATACAGGTGATGTGTGACCCAGGTATGGTGTCTAGCATACTGGTGATGTTTGACCCAGCTATGAAGCCTGGCATACAGGTGATGTGTGACCCAGGTATGATGCCTGGCATACAGGTAATGTGTGACCCAGGTATGATGTCTGGCATACAGATGATGTGTGACCCTGGTATGATGTCTGGCATACAGGTGATGTGTGACCCAGGTATGATGCCTGGCATACAGATGATGTGTGACCCAGGTATTGTGTCTGACATACAGGTTATGTGTGACCCAGGTATGGTGTCTGGCATACAGGTGATGTGTGACCCAGGTATGGTGTCTGGCATACAGGTGATGTGTGACACAGGTATAATGACTGGCATACAGGTGATGTGTGACACAGGTATGATGCCTGGCATACAGGTTATGTGTAACACAGGTATATTGCCTTGCAAACAGGTGATGTGTGACCAAGGTATAATGTCTGGCATACAGGTGATGTGTGACCCTGGTATAATATCTGGCATACAGGTGATGTATGACCCTGGTATGATGTGTGGCAAATGGGTGATGTGTGACCCAGGTATAATGTCTGGCATACAGGTGATGTGTGACCCAGGTATGATGTCTGGCATACAGGTGATGTGTGACCCAGGTATAATGTCTGGCATACAGGTGATGTATGACCCAGGTATGATGTCTGGCATACAGGTGATGTATGACCCAGGTATGATGTCTGGCATACAGGTGATGTATGACCCAGGTATGATGTCTGGCATACAGGTGATGTGTGACCCTGGTATAATGTCTGGCATACAGGTGATGTGTGACCCAGGTATAGTGTCTGGCATACAGGTGATGTGTGAACCTGGTATGATGTCTGGCATACAGGTGATGTGTGACCCAGGTATGATGTCTGGCATACTGGTGATGTGTGACCCAGGTATGATGCCAGGCATACAGGTGATGAGTGACACAGGTATGATGTCTGGCATACAGGTGATGTGTGACCCAGGTATGATGTCTGGCATACAGGTGATGTGTGACCCAGGTATGATATCTGGCATACAGGTGATGTGTGACCCAGGTATGATGCCTGGCATACAGGTGATGTGTGACCCAGGTATGATGCCTGGCGTAGTGATGATGTGTGACCCAGGTATGATGCCAGGCATACAGGTGATGCGTGACCCAGGTATGCAGCCAGGCATACAGGTGATGTGTGACCCAGGTATGAGGCCTGGCATACAGGTGATGTGTGACCCAGGTATGATGTCTGGCATACAGGTGATGTGTGACCCAGGTATGAGGCCTGGAATAGTGGTGATGTGTGACCTAGGTATGATGCCTGGCATACAGGTGATGTGTGACCCAGGTATGATGTCTGGCATAGTAGTGATGTGTGACCCAGGTAGATGTCTGGCATAGTGGTGATGTGTGGCCCAGGTATGATGTCAGGCATACAGGTGGTGTTAGACCAGACAAAGAAATTGAATAAAAGGTATACTTTCGTATATTCAACATAAATTATCATTCAAATACATAGAAAGATACATTTTTAGGCTGGCGATTTCGCGGCAGAATATTACAATCCTAAAAAATGAAATCCACTTAGATGAATTTACTCCTGAAACTGACAACACAGAATCTATACACTCAATGCAAATAGTTCCTCCTCGTTAATCAGTTTTGCAAGATAAGAACATTCAACTTTCCTTGTTTCATTTATTCTGTTCGATTGTAATATATTAGTTTCTTCTTGAAATGGAACGAAATTGTATGAAATTAAAAGAAAATGTGTTTAAAGGCGTTGATAATTATTACTACGCGTTATTAACGCGATATAGCGCGCGCATCAATGATTTTATTATGTTAAATTATTTAGGTCTGCATTCTCCAACGAGATCGTGGTCGAGTGGTTGAGCGACTCACTTAGTAATTTTCAGATACTAAGGTCCAGCGATCGAATCACGGCGGCTCCAAATTTTTTATATTTTAAATTTTTTTATTTTTTTTATTTTTTGTTAAGTCCAGCACTTACCTGTCTTTTGACTAAGAAAACCACTTGATGTTATATTACTTGAAAAGCTATTGTTCCTTAGCAGTTCGCCAGCCAGTCAGTACTTTAAGTACTTTGATTTATTTTAAAAAATCAATGAAGAAGAATAAAACATCAATACAAGAGGGCCTGAAAGGCCCTAGGTCGCTCACCTGTTGCACATTGGTCTAGGTATCAGAACAACCTACATTCTGACCATATAAATTTCATGAAGATTGGATCAAAACGGTGACCCCTGGAGTGAACACAATATTTTTCTAAGATTTGACCTAGTGACATAGTTTTTGACCCCACATGACCCAGTTTCAAACTTGGCCTAGATTTTATTAAGAACAACATTTTTACCAAGTTTCATGATGATTGGATCAAAACCATGACCTCTGGAGTAAACACAAGGTTTTTCTAAGATTTGATCTAGTGACCTAGTTTTTGACCCCACATAACCCAGTTTCCAACTTGGTCTAGATTTCATAGAGAATAACATTCTGACCAAGTTTCATGAAGATACGATCAAAATTGTGACCTCTGGTGTGAACACTAAGTTTTTCTAAGATTTGTCCTAGTGACCTAGTTTTTGACCCAACATGACCCAGTTTCGAACTTGGTCTAGACTTCATAGAGAAGAACATTCTGAACAAGTTTCGTGATGATTGGATCAAAACCACGACCTCTGGAGTGAACACAAGGTTTTTCTAAGATTGACCTAGTGACCTAGTTTTTGACATCGCATGACCCAGAATCAACCTTGGCTTAGATTTCATGGAGAACAACATTCTGACCACGTTTCATTAAGATTGGATCAAAACGGTGACCTCTAGAGTGTACACAAGGTTTTTCTAAGATTTGACCTAGTTACCTAGTTTTTGACCCAGCATGACCCAGTTTCAAACTTGGCCTAGATATCATAGAGAACAATATTCTGACCACGTTTCATGAAGATTGGATCAAATTGGTGACCTTTAGAGTGAACACAAGGTTTTTCTAAGATTTGACCTAGTGACCTTGTTTTTGACCCCGCATGACCCAGTTTCGAACTTGGCCTATATTTCATAGAGAACATCATTCTGACCAAGTTTCATGAAGATTGGATCAAATTGGTGACCTCTAAAGTGTACACAAGGTTTTTCTAAGATTTGACCTAGTGACCTAGTTTTTGACCCGGCATGACCCAGTTTCGAACTTGTCTTAGATTTCATGGGGAACAACATTCTGACCAAGTTTCATGAAGATTGGAACAAATTGGTGACATCTAGAGTGAACACAAGATTTTTCTAAGATTTGACCTAGTGACCTAGTTTCTGACCCCACATGACCCAGTTTCGAACTTGGCCTAGATTTCATAGAGACCAACATTCTTATCAAGTTTCATGAAGATTGGATTAAAACTGTCACCTGTAGAGTGTACACAAGCCAATTGTTGACGGACGACGACGGACGGACGGACGACGGACTTAGAGTGATCACAAAAGCTCACCTTTTCACTATGTGACAGGTGAGCTAAAAATTTAATGCATAAATCTGCGATAAAAGGTTATTTGTATGATTTGCTACATAATTTTCAAAAACGCGCTTCTGTAGATTAAAAAAATTGGACATGTGTTTCAACTTTTTTATACGCTCATTGAAAAACGGGACATATTATGTGAACACCCTTGGCGGGAGGGCGTGCGGGCGGGCGTGCGGGCGGCGGCGTCCAATATTTGTCACCACCAGAAACTTCTAAATGTGTTATTCTGACCACCTAGGCCTTTATGCATTGCAATAGTATTATTACTGTATATCAACGAAGAACAAGATGCCAAAATGTCACAAAATACGCCCGTCTTGGTTGTGCTAGTGAAAAAATATTGATTATGAAATAAAAGCCCATATTATGTCAAAATTTTTTTGAACAATCATCTTTAAACTTATCTTGGCCTAGATATTACACCCATGAGCATCATCAGCAAGTTTGAAGACGATCGGATGAAAATTGTTTGAGCTAGAGTACAGACAAGGCCAATTTCACATTTTTTGGTAAAAGAAGGACCATAACCCAAAAAGGCCTGCACCGATTTGACCTATAATCAAACTTGGCCTAGATATTACACCCATAAGCACCCGTCCCTAGATTTGCCACTTAATGCCACCTATTGCCACTTATTTCCACCAAAAAATGGTGGCATTAGGTGGAAATAAGTGGCATTAGCTGGAAAATGAAGAAATTTCACCCTTTTTGTAATTTTTTCCACTAGAGTGGAAAATATGCCACTTAATGCCACCTATTTGACTGGCATTTAGGTGGCAATAGGTGTAAATTTAAACATAGATTTTCTTTATGGTGGAAAATAAGTGGAATCTGGTGGAAAAATGAACTCAGTTAATTTTTATGGTGGAAAATGTGTAGTTTTTGGTGGAAAAATGGTGGAAAGGGGAACCTAGACTATTTTCTGAGTGGCAAATAGGTGGAAAAAAAACTCTGCCAATTTTAGGCAGTCAAGGATGGGGACTCAGTTTATTTTCATGATGGAAAATGGGTGGCAAATGAATGGCAAAAAAACTTAGACAATTTTTAGCAAACTTCCTGCTGTAACTTTATGTGGATTGACTTATATCAGTAAAAGTTAATATGATGATAATGTATTATACAGTATAACTTTTGTTTCTTTACAAAACAAAACTACCTAAAGGTTAACGCTAAATATGCCCCAAAAGAAGCCTAAATAAATGTCCATAATAACTAGCTTAGTAAATTAGGGGCTATAAACACAAAATTTGATTGTTGTACAGAGGTTGGTGCTCTGGAGAGGTACAATGTATAGTAAATGATTACTTTTTTAACAAAATCATTATATTGCATTAGAGAAGTAAATGTTGCCCTCAGGAGAGGTTAAACTGTATACCCAGCATTCAAATCTTCTTTATAATAAATAAGTCATTGTTTGAACTTCAGGTTAGTCCAGTTCTGAATTTTGCTGGTTCTTATCTAAATTTAATAATTTAGTTATTTGGATTAGTTATAAGTTATTTATTAAGTTAAATAATTTACTTCATGTTTAATTTCATCTGTTGAATGCAAATAAAAATTAGTAAGCAAATTACAGACATGGATTGAAATATGTTGTTTTTCTACACTGTGCTAGCATGAATTAATTTTCCCATGATAAAAAAGGATTTACAAGAATTTGGATGGCTATGATTAACCCCATTTATTACAGTGCTATCTGATTAACAATGAAAAGCTGTAGACCTCTCTGTGAAAACTCAAGAAAATTTGTATTGAAATACACATCCAAGCATTTATCAGAAGAGCAGCATGTAAACAAACAGACTTGCCTTTCTCTGAATTAACTGACCTGATAGTGATTCAGAGTAGCTGATAAACAGTTTGAATTACACAAAGGTAGGGTCTATCTACAAGGGGAGTATGACCGAGTGTAAATAATTACCCACACATTTAGCCCTACATGATAACAATGATAAGTACATACATCTTTTTATAAATGATAAATATAATAACAAATCCCACTTTCTTAGAATATGTATGTGATATATTGATATGGAGGTAATAAGTTTTATCCTTCACAATTTGAAAACACCCAGTTATAAGACTTATTTCAAAATGGACTCTTCCAATCTGAGCGATACAGTCAATGCTTGACCTACATATTCAAATATTTTCAAGAAGATCAGGGTTTTAACTGGTCTCATTGATTGTTTTTCAGTGTTTGCTTATAAATTTAGTTGTTTAAAATGATTGCACTTTTAACTAATGACAGGAGTTTCAGTGTTGTAAATTACAAATGACAAATTACATAATTTGAGAAACTTGGAGGATTAAAACAAACAATTTTGTTAAGAAGAGTGTAAACAACGGAACTAACTTCAGTGTATGGTAAGTAAGTTTATTTGCTTTTAGCCCCCTCCTGATTATATTACTTGCAATGTAATTTATCAACATTTTAAACTAGCTAGCTGTTTCAATGAGCTAAGATGTTTAATATTAATAATGAAAACATGTCATAAAACAAAAATTGTGATAACCAAATTGTTGCATAATAGAATTCAAAGATTTGATTTGAAAAAAAAAGATTATAAACCCTAAATGTCAGCCCCTTTGGGTCCTGTAAAGAACCAGTATCATCATGGACTTGTTAGTTATCATTAAATGTCATAATTATTGGCCAAAATGCAGACTTATAATGACTGTTAATGGATGAAGTTTAAAGTTTATTTATCAAGCTGATACTTTCTCAGTATAATGTCTGGCTCATTAGGTATTGCTGGTTCACGACAATAATATGTTCATTATGTTGGGATGTAAATTTACTGCGATGAGCATCTAAGTTATTAGTATTTCTTTGTAACTGTTACATAATTAAAATCCTAATTTATAATTAACTTAAATTTACTTCCGTGGTTTAAAAAATATATATATATATATGACATATGTAATAAATTGCAGGTAACAAAGAGAGTCAAATGATTTGATGGGAGAAATATTACAGCACTTTTATTATGGAGAAATTTGAACCTGGCTGGTGTGAATGACCAATGGCTGATGTGCAGTACAATGGCTTTACCAAGGTAATTCAAATCATATAAATTTTTGAATAATGGTTTTACCTCCAAAGTGAGAACTAATGAATAGATCATTATACAGAGGGGTCAGGATAGCATAATGCTAATATCATGACCCTACAGTAAGTGAATTGATTTTGACCTAATGACTGATAAATAATTCTTAGGGGATGCTTTTCCATTGATGGTTTAATCATTGTAGTTCACTGCAAATGTAGATCAAAGCAGCAATCACAAAAGGGCCATCTTAAGACCCTCATGTGCTTAATAGAAACACTTTATTATAGCAGTGTAACATTTGGAAAGTCTTTTATATTATGTGAATATTGACTTTTTAGGCTCAAGTAATGGCAGAGCTGCAATTTATTAAAACTGCCCAAAAAGCGGGCAACAGAAAGGCCACTCCTTGTTTGGCTTAAGAAAAGGGGAGGCTGAAGTGGATGCAAGACCAGGATTGGTGGACAAAAAAAGTTGGATTTTTTAAGGTAAGAGCTTCTAGCATCTAGTTTTTCAATTGAAACAAAATATTATTAAAGAAAATAATGACATTTTTGTGCTGCAGTTTGGATTTGTCACCACAATGGCTTTAAATTTATTTACTTTAATATAGCATGTATGTCTGTTGGTCATTCGCTAGACCGAATGTATGTTTTCTGTTCCATGTCCAACAAACGCTAGGATCTTCAAACTTTACATACAGGTTTTCCAGCAACAGCAAATGTCCCCATTGATTTTGATGTCATTTAAGGTCGTGGTAATGGTGACCTTTACCCATTTTGACTATTGAACATCCATGGGGCATACATGTTTAAAAAACATCTTATTTTTTTTACAATTTCATATTTGTATAAAATATAACATTGATTTTGCAGATTGCTTGCTAGTAGAGAAGTGGCCAGCCACAATCAAAACCGAAATTTGGAGTTTTAAGGTGCCTGCTGAAGCCGTCAAGAAGCTCAAGGAACTAACATTTGAAATTTTGATACAACTTGTTTAACATATTTATTAAAATAAACAGACCTTATTAAATGAATATATGTTTTTATGCCTTTTAAGGTACACCAGGACTTTCTTGCAGATTCCACCAATTTCCACTTGATGCCAGCTATTGCCACCTATTAGGTGGAAACATGTCGTAATATGCCACTACTTTCCACCATTAGGTGGCATTAGGTGGCAACTAGTGGAAAACCAACTTTCCACCTAAAAGGTGGCATTAAGTGGAAAATTGTCTAAATACTCCACCTACTGTCCACCCTTTTGGTGGCAATAGGTGGAAATAGGTGGCAACTGGTGGAAAATGATTTTTCCACCTAAGGGTGGCATTAGGTGGAAAATTGTCTAAATACTCCACCTACTGTCCACCCTTTAGGTGGCAATTGGTGGAAATAGGTGGCATCTAGTGGAAAATGAAATTTCCACCCTTTTGGTGGAAATAGGTGGAATTAGGTGGAAAATTTTCCACTACTTGCCACCCTTTCATTTTTTTTCATGGACTTTATATAGGTGGCATTTTGGTGGAAATTTAGGTGGAAAATTGTCTAAATACTCCACCTACTCTGAGGGTGGCAATAAGTGGCAAATCTAGGGACGGGTATAATAATTGTCAGCAAGTTAGAAGATGATCGGATGAAAACTGTTTGAGTTTGAGTACAGACAAGGCCAATTTCACATTTTTTTGGTAAAAGAAGGACCATAACCCAAGAAGGCCTGCACCGATTTGGCCTTTAATCGAACTTAGCCTAGATATTACACCCATAAGCATTGTCAGCAAGTTTGAAGATGATCGGATGAAAACTCTTTGAGCTAGAGTACAGAGAAGGCCAATTTCACATTTTTTTGGTAAAAGAAGGACCATAACCCAAGAAGGCCTGTACCGATTTGGTCTATAATCGAACTTGGCCTAGATATTACACCCATAAGCATTGTTAGCAAGTTTGAAGACGATCAGACAAAAACTGTTTGAGTTAGAGTACAGACAAGGCCAATTTCACATTTTTTGGTAAAAGAAGGACCATAACCCAAGAAGGCCTGCAACGATTTGGCCTATAATGGAACTTGGCCTAGATATTACACCCATAAGCATTGTCAGCAAGTTTGAAGACGATCGGACAAAAACTGTTTGAGCTAGAGTACAGACAAGGCCAATTTCACATTTTTTTGGTAAAAGAAGGACCATAACCCAAGAAGGCCTGCACTGGTTTGGCCTATAATCGAACTTGGCCTAGATATTACACCCATAAGCATTGTCAGCAAGTTTGAAGACGATCGGACAAAAACTGTTTGAGTTAGAGTACAGACAAAAATTGAACGCCGCCACCCGCACGCCAGCCCGCCCACCCGCCAAGGGTGCTCACATAATATGTCCCGTTTTTCAATAATACGTCAAAATTTGTTGGTGGCATACTTCGTCCACAAATAAAATCGCTGCCCCTAACAATATTGGCCACCTTAAATGTTTTATTTCTTATCATTATCTTATTGTTGTTACTTCCTATTCAGAACAGTTTTGTTTTGTTCATAAGACTTTCAGAATGAACCCCAAAAATATTGTTAAGCAAGTTTTAGGAATTCAAGCAGTGACATCCCGTTTCATATTAATCATGTGGACTTGGAATACAGCATTTAATTAAGGGAGACAATTCATGGAAGATTCATTTAACTCACGACAGGAGTTAGTTCCCTTACACATAATATAGTCCAGAGAATTTGGCACTTTCCTAACTATTTAATTAGCATACCGTAATTTAATAGCTGATATTTTTTCATTAGGGTGGAGTGTTTACAAAGACATTTGAGCAGTAATAATATACATTTTGTACTTAAATTTGAAAAAAGTTCAACAAATTGTCCATAGAATAATAAAATTAGAATTATTTTTCAAACTGAATAAATTAGATTGATGGAACAAGATTAATTAGAAATACATCTTGATAGGACTGGTAAAAGTAGAAAAGTGGAATACATGGAAAAGACGGGACGGGTCAAGTTTAAATATCTTTAATGAAGAAATGTATCTTTTACAACAAGAAATGTAACTTTTTATCCAACAGCTGACTTGAACTAGAAGTATCAAAACTGTCTGTGCTTTCTGGTCCCCCTCCATGTATTGTTAGTTGTCATGGTTAAAAAACACAAAAGGAAAACACAACAGTGGTTTTTAAATATATGTGTATACGTTACTACTGAGCGACTTTTCATACTGAATTTTTTAACCAACATATAAACAAAATAGGAGGCACTGTCTAACATTTAATGTATTAGAACTTATGTATTCAACAAGTAAAATAACTTCAATGTTGAAAGTCTCAAATATCGTAATGCTGGTTGATTTACATGATAGTTTGTATGCACGCTACTTTCATTAACTACTAGTATAGCTTGCCCACATTGACATGAACCTGACCTATTGATTAGCATAATTTAACAGTCGATATATTGTCTACGTTTATGACACCGATTTTATGTTTTCATAATCAGGGAGTATCACGAAGACGCTCAAGATGTAATACAAAGACAAATCTGAAATACCGATATTGCACGATTTGCTTGCGTAAATTGATGTATTCAGCACAACCTTGTAATATATTCTTGCATATTAAAGGTCAGACTCACGTCAAAATAGCCAAGCTATATCATAAATATTCCAATTCAAGGAATATTTAATATACATGATTACTTTTCAAATTTTGTCAAACTTGTAATGCCTTTACTTCACTATTGTAACAGAAAACGTGAAATGAAACCAACTTTATTGAATAAAATCTTCTTCTAGTAACAATTTAAATAAAATATCAGAGACAAACTAAACATAATGTCAGTTTTCGATTAATTGACAAACATATTATACATGGAGTATTATCTGCCTCATGGAGCAGGGGTATCATTGGATAGCATCCAACTCATTGTAGCCAGATTTCTGACATTTGTGTTTTTACATGACTTGTTGTATGTATAAACTTGCTTAAACTCAGTTAATTAAATACTTCTTTATTGAGACTTTTTGAGAACTTAACTACAAACTGATTATTAATTTACAGGAATGCAGTGATGATATTCAGCATACTGTTTAGCAGGTATTATTTGTGGGTGTTTAATTTTCGCTACATTGTCAGTTTAGATCAAATGCCCAAAATCTAAACCCCATGAAATAATAAATGACTTTACAATGGGGAAACAATTCATCATTAAAACCAGTTAAGGAGCTACAAGAAATAACCTAAAGATGACCCTATTGCTTTGCAAAATTTACAAATTAAAACATTGTATCGGTTCAATTAAAGACAATTAATAGGCTTCGACAAGTATAAAAAGATATATGATATTTTGTAAAATTGTTATTCATTACACTTTATTAAGCAAGTGAAGTAAGGACCCTGTTAATCGAGAAATATTCGAAACAGAATGTCCGGTCATTACTGCTGTACATCGTTGAAAAAAGAGCCAAAAGTACACATGTTTCAGCCCTGAATTTGGCAACTCATGTGACGTCATGTTTTTAGGTGATCTATTTTTAGCAAAGATCTTGAACCCAGGTATGTGTCAACACAAAAAATTATGAGGAAAAGTCAATTTTAAGTTCATACGAAGTATTTTATGCCAGTAGTTGTATTTTAGACAGTATTGTTCTGATATTGGGAATTGTTACAGTGGAATAAAGAGTTTGTTACCAAATTAAAGTGGTAGAGTCTGAAATTTATGCTGAGTATTCCTTTTACTTTACTTATTTTAAGTCCATTTGAGAGTCCATTTTATTGAACTTGTATTGTCCGTGCTAATTCTATTAAAAAAATTTGTATAGGTCCATGTGGTAAAAAATGTCGTTTTTTGGTCTGCTATATTGACTTAATTTACATTAATTGAGTTTAAGAAAAAATTATTGTGTGGTTTTGAACCAGCACTATAAAAAATTATATCAATATACCGTAGTAAATTAGTACTGACTGATCACTATGTTGTATGTGAGGTTGTGTTGTGTTGTATTGTATTGTTACATTGTAGTAGTAATATTGTATGGTCACTATGTAGAGGTTGAATTGTATGGTCACTATGTAGAGGTTTTTATTGTATGGTCACTATGTAGAGGTTGAATTGTATGAATTAGCTGTTTGAAATATGGGAGCCTGGATGTCAAGTAAAGTATAATTGTATCGTTCCCATCACCAGTGCCAGCATCTGTCCAGTTGGATCCACCACTAACACTTTGCTCATCTTGTAATTATGATCTAGAAAACAAAAGAAAACACACATATAACTTCTGTGAATTTCAAATGTAGTGTAAAGCTTTTAACATTTTGCCTCTGGGGCATATGAATGTCCAAGCTGATCAGTCGTCCTATCAGGTTTGCAACTTTTTCAAAATATGAAAGTGTACACCAACTCAGGCTGACTAATATTCCTGTATGGTCACTAAGAAGAGGTTGTATTATATGGTAAGTCCGTAACTCTAAAAGTTGTTGTACTAAATGGCCACTAAATAGAAGTTGTGTGACATGGTCACTGAATAGAGGTTGGATTGTATGGTCAATTCATACAACTTGTACTGTAAGGTCAATATATAAAGGTTCTATAATATGGTCACAAAAAAGAGATTGGATTGAATGGTCACTAAATATAGGTTGTTAAGTGTGGTCACTGAATAGAGGTAGGACTGCAATGTCCCAATGTACAGGTGGTGTTGTATGGTCACTATATAGAGGTTTCTTAGTATGGTCACTTTAAAGAGGTTTGACAATATGGTCACTATAAAGAGGTTGGTCTGCAGAGTCCCTATATGAAGAGGTGATTCTGAGTGGTCACTTTAAAGAGGTTGTACTGTATTGTCACTCTATAGAGGCTGATCTGCACAGTTCCGATATTGAGGTTATGGTGTGTGGTATTTGAATAGAGGTTTTACCACATGGTCACTTTGAACAATGAAGTTGAACTATGTGGTCACTATATAGATCGGAATGAATGCACTGTCCCTTTATTGAGGTACCACAGTTTTGTCACTATAAACAGGGTATACTGTAGGGTCACTATAATAGAGGTTATGCCAGGTGGTCAATAAATAGAGGTTGTTTTGTCTGGTCACAATATAGATGTATGCTATAAGCGGTCACTATGTAGAGTTTAAACTGCACAACCACTGTATACACATTGAACTGTATGGTCAATATATAGAGGTTGTGCTGTGTGGTCAATACAAAGAGGTTGTTTTGTATGGTTACTATATGGAGGTTGTTAAAAGCGGTCACCATGTAGAGTTTATGTTGTGTGGTCACTAAATAGAGGTTGTTTTTCATGATCACTATATAGAGGTTGCTATAAGCGGTCGCTATATAGACTTTAAATTGCTCAGTCCTGATATACAGATTGTACTGTATGGTCACTATATAGAGGTTATGCAGTGTTGTCACTAAATAGAGGTTGTACAGTATGGTCACTTTGTAGAGGTTGTAAAATATGGCCAGTACATAGAGGTTGGAATGCACTGTCACTTTATTGTGTTCGGCCTGTGTGGTCACTCTCTACAGGGTGTACTGTATGGTCACTATATAGAGGTTGAACCCAAACAGTACCCACATAAGAGGTTTTTCCGTGTTGTCACTAAATAGAGGTTGAAATGCATGGTCACTATTAAGTGGTTGTTTTGTATTGTCGCTAAAAAGAGGTTAAACTGCACAGTCACTATAAAGAGATTGGACATTTCATAATGTAACTACGCAAATTTTGTACTGTATGGTTTCTACAGCGTTGCTGTATGTATACAGCATGGTCACCTTGTCAAGGTTTTAACGTATGGATAGGCAATGGAGGTTACTGTAGTCATTTTGTAGCGTTTGTATTGCATGGTCAGTAAACAGAGGTTGTTCTGTATGATTCAAGATTTCACCGTATTTCAAGAACTAGTTGTTGTACTGCGTGGTCGCTATATATAACAGTTGTACTGCATGGTCACTATATAGAGGTTGTACAGTATGGTCACTATATAGAGGTGGTAAAGTAAAGTCACTATATGAAAGTTGTATGGAGGTACTGATGTTTGGTCGTTTTAAAGAGGTCCAGCATTATTCAAGCTTTGCATATCCAGAAAAAAACTATCATTGGAATTTTCAACCATATACTGTAAAATCATAAATTTTATTATTCAAGCTTTGCATATCCAGAAAAAAAACTATCATTGGAATTTTCAACCATATACTGTAAAATCATAAATTTTCATCGGATTAAATTTCGTGGATTTGGTGGTATTAAATCCACTGAACAATGATTTTGATTCTAGTATTTATTTCCTGAAATGCAAAGTCCACGACTTAACGTCACATTGAAATGGTGTTTTTTACCAAAAACCACGAAATTTCTCCCGTCAAAATTAAATGATTTTACAGTAGTTGGTAATAAGAAATAAAACTGGCTTACCCTTGCAATATTCTCAGAGTCGTATCTAAATGTCCCTCTAGTTTTTCACGATCTGGATGATGTCTGTAGAAATCTGCATGTAAATTCAGTCCGCATGGCTACATCTAGAACAAGACAGAAGGGTTTTAATTAATACAAGACTGCGTTCAATAAACGCTTATGCCCCCGTGGAAGCCATGTCCATAAAAAGCTAAGTCAATCAGGGACCATTATTCAGTTAAAATGTTTGATAGTGTTACATGGCTTTGAACTATAAGGGGCTTATGATGGTAAACGAATAATGCCACATTTGAAAGCAGTGCCTTGATCGACTTCATGTGTGATCTGGTGATACAGATGTTATGGTTCTTTGTCACTGCACTTCTCCAAGTTGCCATCTATTCATATACCAAGTTTCAAGTCAATATGTTTAATAGTTTTGAAGATATACTCAGAGCAAAATTTGACTATAAAAAAACACTAAAGGGGAGATAATTCAAAATTTAAGACAGACAGAGTTATGGTTCTTTGTCAATGCACTTCTCCAAGTTGCCATCTATTTATATTTCAAGTTTCAAGTCAATACGTTAAATAGTTTTGAAGATACGCTCCTGTCAAAATTTGATTCTGAAAATACTTAAGGGGAGATAATTCAAAATTTAAGGCAGACAGAGTTATGGTTCTTGGTCATTGCACTTCTCCAAGTTGCCATCTATTTATATTCCAAGTTTCAAGTCAATATGTTTAATAGTTTTGAAGATATACTCAGAGCAAAATTTGACTATAAAAAAACACTAAAGGGGAGATAATTCAAAATTTAAGACAGACAGAGTTATGGTTCTTTGTCAATACACTTCTCCAAGTTGCCATCTATTTATATTTCAAGTTTCAAGTCAATACGTTAAATAGTTTTGAAGATACGGTCCAGACAAAATTTTATTGTAAAAATGCTAAAGGCGAGATAAGTCTAAGTCCAAAATTAGGTCAAGGTGAAGGTCAAAATGGAGTCGGGTGATACAGGCGTGTGGAGAGTGGTCATATACAACATCCTTGCAAGTATGAAAGCTTTGTAACAAGCCATTTTAATGCTAGAAGAAACGGTCAATTTGGGTTAACCAAGAATTTTACCTTTCAATAAGTCTAAGTCCAAAATTAGGTCAAGGTGAAGGTCAAAATGGAGTCAGGTGATACAGGCGCGTGGAGAGTGGTCATATACAACATCCATGCAAGTTTGAAAACTTTGTAGCAAGCCATTTTAATGCTAGAAGAAACGGTCAATTTGGGTTAACCTAGCCGGACGGACGGACGGACGGACGCCCAGGTGAATTACTATATGCCTCCCGATCTATCGATACGGGGGCATAAAAATGCATTTGACTTTAAATGAATTAGTAACTGCCAACAATCTCTCAGACGACTGTAGCGAGAAACGAGGGGTAAGATGGAACATGTCGATATGCAGTGCTGACGTGCATCTCCGATCTAACGATGATTGCGACCATTGTGTTGTCAGGGCCTCTCATTCACTAGACGTTGTAGCTCCATCTTTCCTTGCCAGTAACGCTGATGAAGACCATGAGAAGTTGATAATACTGGTTTCACACATCCTGTAAGCTGTTTGAAGTTGATCTGAAGAGCTGACTTTGCATAGCCAAACTAACGATGCAAATGTCTATAGTGGGTCAGGGCCTCTCACTAGACGTTGACACTTCAACTTGCCTTGCCTTAATGCTGTTGACGACCATGAGCAGTTAGTAATACTGGTTGTTAATATGCAGTTAGTTTGGGGCACTCAAGCACAAAGACTTTAAAGTGTTCAATAAATGCTACTTACATGGAAAACTCTTTCTTCATGGAAATGACCGAACGGCTGCACTTGATAAGATAGCGAATACGTTTTGAAAAATAACTGAAAATTAAGCTGTTATGCTCAGATGACAAAACAAATAGAAAATTCACGAAAAAAAAATCACGACTCATATAGCTTTAGTGTCAGGCTGTATTATTTTGGCCTAACACAGCCTTGTACCAAAGCCTCTGATTTAGTGGCCTCTTGCAGCATGCAAGTGAGTAAGGCAGAGGTCCAATGAACCAAACGCCGAAAACCTCATATCCCACCCACCAGACTAATCAGCTGCCTCTAAGTTAAAATCAATATTATATTTCTCATTCCATCTTTCTAATATGCCTATTATACATCACACGATTATTTTCTACTCATTCATTAACCGTCTTGTACACATTTCTACTTTGTATTCCACCTTGTTTTTAAGACCAGCTGTATAACTTGAGTAAGTTATAAGGGTGGTCTTAAAACTTTTCACTTAATAAACTACCTCGCTTTTAAGACCATTGCACTCTATAACTTGACGAAGCTATACGGCCAGTCTTACAATTGAGGGTTTACAGTTATTTAGTGACTCAACATCAACAACTTATTGACATCTACTGGCTATTGAATGAGTAGAAACCGGGGACCTCTAGATCCCGCAGTCTGTGCCCAACTTCTAGACGACTGATCCCCCGAAACAGTTAGGCTTATAGGAAGGGCGCAGACTTTAGAATTGAGAGGTCCTTGGTTCAATCCATATGCCAGTGCCACCGCTTAATTTCTTAGTTCAAGAATAACTCCAATTGTCCACTTGGCTTCGTTTTTTAAGACCAGCTCTATAACGTGATTGAGTTATAAGGGTGGCCTTAAATATGTCGAAGATGTCATCACAATATACAAAGAATGTCAAATGACATCATTTCCATATTGAAAACATCATGGCTATTTTAACCTTAGTACCGGATTGTTATACGCCAAAATAAAACAATCAAGTACCAAAGTTAAAATAGTCTCCCATTTAGTCGCCTCTTACGTTACATGCAAGGGAGAAAGACAGAGGTCCTTAATTTTACTTCCCGGGAACCACACGGGGAAAGTCTCAAATAAACAACCATTCCAAACAACTCCCTCTTAACTAATACCAATATTGATTTTGCCTATAGTTGCTTACATAGAGGCTGTACTTTATTGTCACCACATAGCGACTGTATTGCGTCACGGGTCACCATGTTGAGGTTGCAACACTCAGCATAATGGTCATAATAGATAGGGTGTAGGTTACTTATCACCAAATGCCTACGCAGACGAAAGTCAGATACACTCAAGTAGTCCGGTAAAAAATTATTGGTTTGATTGGAAATGGTGGTATGTCTTGACAAATCTGCATTATAATCCTGAACTTGGGTTTAAATGCTTTGTAAACATGTATTTGGTGAAATGAAACTGTTCTATTTACAATGTTTGACATTTTAGCTTAAATATGAAAGTGAAAGTAAGGTTGCGACGAAAAGACAATCATGTAATCCATCTGCGTATGTTCACCGCTTTGAGGCACCAAATTAGTTTTCTAAAATGATACGCAACCCACTACTTTTTCATATCCTTGAAGCTGTAAGCTAATTCTATTGAATTTTGTTTTTCTGATATGTCCGTGTGGGAACTCCGCTATTTCAACTCAATTTACATTAATTGAGTTAAAGAAAAAATTATTATGTGGTTTTGAAACAGCACTATAAAACATTATCTCAATATATAGTAGTAAATTAGTAGTGACTGGTCACTATGCAGAGGTTGTATTGTATTGTACAAGTATTGTTACTATGTAGAGGTAATATTGTATTATAATTTTGCCTGTGCTGTGTGCTTTATTTAAAACCAGTTTAACCTTAGTGATCAAGGCAGCAGCTGCTTGAAATATGGGAGCCTGTATGCGAAGTTAAGCATATTTGTATCATTCCCATCACCAGTGCCAACATCTGTCTAGTCAGATCCACCACTAACACTTTGCTCATCTTGTAATTAGGATCTAGAAAACAAAAGAATATAAGCGGTCATTACATAGAGTTTAAACTCCACAGTCCCTATATACAGATTGAACTGTACAGTTGCTATATGGAGATTATGCAGTGTGGTCACTAAATAGAGGTTGTACAGTATGGTCACTTTGTAGAGGTTGTAAAATATGGCCAGTATATAGAGGTTGGAATGCACTGTCACTTTATTGTGTTCGACCTGTGTGGTCACTCTCTACAGGGTGTACTGTATGGTCACTTTACAGAGGTGGCTATAAGCGGTCATTATATAGAGTTTAAACTGCCTAGTCCCTATATACAGCTTGAACTGTATGGTCACTATATAGAGGTTATGCTGTGTGGTCACTAAATAGAGGTTGTTTTGTATGGTCACTATATGGAGGTTGTTATAAGCGGTCACCATGTAGAGTTTAAGATGCACAGTCCCTGTCTACAGATTGAACTGTATGGTCACTATATAGAGGTTATGTTGTGTGGTCACTAAATAGAGGTTGTTTTGCATGGTCACTATATAGAGGTTGCTATAACCGGTCGCTATATAGACTTTAAATTGCACAGTCCTTAAATACAGATTGTACTGTATGGTCACTATATAGAGGTTATGCAGTGTTGTCACTAACTAGAGGTTGTACAGTATGGTCACTTTGTAGAGGTTGTAAAATGTGGCCAGTACATAGAGGTTGGAATGCACTGTCTTTTTATTGTGTTCGGCCTGTGTGGTCACTCTCTACAGGGTGTACTGTATGGTCACTATATAGAGGTTGAACCCAAACAGTACCCACATAAGAGGGTTTTCCGTGTTGTCACTAAATAGAGGTTGAAATGCATGGTCACTATGAAGTGGTTGTTTTGTATTGTCGCTATAAAGAGGTTAAACTGCACTGTCACTATAAAGAGATTGGACATTTCATAACGTAACTACGCAAATTTTGTACTGTATGGTTTCTACAGCGTTGCTGTATGTATACAGCATGGTCACCTTGTCAAGGTTTTAACGTATGGATAGGCAATGGAGGTTACTGTAGTCATTTTGTAGCGTTTGTATTGCATGGTCAGTAAACAGAGGTTGTTCTGTATGATTCAAGATTTCACCGTATTTCAAGAACTAGTTGTTGTACTGCGTGGTCGCTATATATAACAGTTGTACTGCATGGTCACTATATAGAGGTTGTACAGTAAAGTCACTATATGAAAGTTGTATGGAGGTACTGATGTTTGGTCGTTTTAAAGAGGTCCAGCATTATTCAAGCTTTGCATATCCAGAAAAAAACTATCATTGGAATTTTCAACCATATACTGTAAAATCATAGATTTTATTATTCAAGCTTTGCATATCCAGAAAAAAACTATCATTGGAATTTTCAACCATATACTGTAAAATCATAAATTTTCATCGGGATTAAATTTCGTGGATTTGGTGGTATTAAATCCACTGAACAATGATTTTGATTCTAGTATTTATTTCCTGAAATGCAAAGTCCACGACTTAATGTCACATTGAAATGGTGTTTTTTTACCAAAAACCACGAAATTTCTCCCGTCAAAATTAAATGATTTTACAGTAGTTGGTAATAAGAAATAAATCTGGCTTACCCTTGCTATATTCTCAGAGTCGTATCTAATTGTCCCTCTAGTTTTTCACGATCTGGATGATGTCTGTAGAAATCTGCATGTAAATTGAGTCCGCATGGCTACATCTAGAACAAGACAGAAGGTTTTTAATTAATAAAATGCATTTGACTTTAAATGAATTAGTAACTACCAACAATCTCTCAGACGACTGTAGCGAGAAACAAGGGGTCAGATGGAACATGTCGATATGCAGTGCTGACGTGCATCTCCGATCTAACGATGATTGCGACCATTGTGTTGTCAGGGCCTCTCATTCACTAGACGTTGTAGCTCCATCTTTCCTTGCCAGTAACGCTGATGACGACCATGGGAAGTTGATAATACTGGTTTCACACATCCTGTAAGCTGTTTGAAGTTGATATGAAGAGCTGACTTTGCATAGCCAAACTAACGATGCAAATGTCTATAGTGGGTCAGGGCCTCTCACTAGACGTTGACACTTCAACTTGCCTTGCCTTAATGCTGATGACGACCATGAGCAGTTAGTAATACTGGTTGCTAATATGCAGTAAGTTTGGGGCACTCAAGCACAAAGACTTTAAAGTGTTCAATAAATGCTACTTACATGGAAAACTCTTTCTTCATGGAAATGACCGAACGGCTGCACTTGATAAGATAGCGAATACGTTTTGAAAAATAACCGAAAATTAAGCTGTTATGCTCAGATGACAAAACAAATAGAAAATTCACGAAAAAAAAACACGACTCATATAGCTTCAGTGTCAGGCTGTATTATTTTGGCCTAACACAGCCTTGTACCAAAGCCTCTGATTTAGTGGCCTCTTGCAGCATGCAAGTGAGTAAGGCAGAGGTCCAATGAATCAAACGCCGAAAACCTCATATCCCACCCACCAGACTAATCAGCTGCCTCTAAGTTAAAATCAATATTATATTTCTCATTCCATCTTTCTAATATGCCTATTATACATCACACGTTTATTTTCTACTCATTCATTAACCGTCTTGTACACATTTCTACTTTGTATTCCACCTTGTTTTTAAGACCAGCTGTATAACTTGAGTAAGTTATAAGGGTGGTCTTAAAACTTTTCACTAAATAAACTACCTCGCTTTTAAGACCATTGCACTCTATTACTTGACGAAGTTATACGGCCAGTCTTACAATTGAGGGTTTACAGTTATTTAGTGACTCAACATCAACAACTTATTGACATCTACTGGCTATTGAATGAGTAGAAACCGGGGACCTCTAGATCCCGCAGTCTGTGCCCAACTTCTAGACGACTGATCCCCCGAAACAGTTAGGCTTATAGGAAGGGCGCAGACTTTAGAATTGAGAGGTCCTGGTTCAATCCATATGCCAGTGCCACCGCTTAATTTCTTAGTTCAAGAATAACTCCAATTGTCCACTTGGCTTCGTTTTTTAAGACCAGCTCTATAACGTGATTGAGTTATAAGGGTGGCCTTAAATATGTCGAAGATGTCATCACAATATACAAAGAATGTCAAATGACATCATTTCCATATTGAAAACATCATGGCTATTTTAACCTTAGTACCGGATTGTTATACGCCAAAATAAAACAATCAAGTACTAAAGTTAAAATAGTCTCCCATTTAGTCGCCTCTTACGTTACATGCAAGGGAGAAAGACAGAGGTCCTTAATTCTACTTCCCGGGAACCACACGGGGAAAGTCTCAAATAAACAACCATTCCAAACAACTCCCTCTTAACTAATACCAATATTGATTTTGCCTATAGTTGCTTACATAGAGGCTGTACTTTATTGTCACCACATAGCGACTGTATTGCGTCACGGGTCACCATGTTGAGGTTGCAACACTCAGCATAATGGTCATAATAGATAGGGTGTAGGTTACTTATCACCAAATGCCTACGCAGACGAAAGTCAGATACACTCAAGTAGTCCGGTAAAAAATTATTGGTTTGATTGGAAATGGTGGTATGTCTTGACAAATCTGCATTATAATCCTGAACTTGGGTTTAAATGCTTTGTAAACATGTATTTGGTGAAATGAAACTGTTCTATTTACAATGTTTGACATTTTAGCTTAAATATGAAAGTGAAAGTAAGGTTGCGACTAAAAGACAATCATGTAATCCATCAGCGTATGTTCACCGCTTTGAGGCACCAAATTAGTTTTCTAAAATGATACGCAACCCACTACTTTTTCATATCCTTGAAGCTGTAAGCTAATTCTATTGAATTTTGTTTTTCTGATATGTCCGTGTGGGAACAAAATTGCCATTTTTTGCTCCGCTATTTCAACTCAATTTACATTAATTGAGTTAAAGAAAAAATTATTGTGTGGTTTTGAAACAGCACTATAAAACATTATCTCAATATATAGTAGTAAATTAGTACCGACTGGTCACTATGCAGAGGTTGTATTGTATTGTATTGTTACTATGTAGAGGTAATATTGTATTATAATTTTGCCTGTGCTGTGTGCTTTATTTAAAACCAGTTTAACCTTAGTGATCAAGGCAGCAGCTGCTTGAAATATGGGAGCCTGTATGCGAAGTTAAGCATATTTGTATCATTCCCATCACCAGTGCCAATATCTGTCCAGTCAGATCCACCACTAACACTTTGCTCATCTTGTAATTAGGATCTAGAAAACAAAAGAATATAAGCGGTCATTACATAGAGTTTAAACTCCACAGTCCCTATATACAGATTGAACTGTACAGTTGCTATATGGAGATTATGCAGTGTGGTCACTAAATAGAGGTTGTACAGTATGGTCACTTTGTAGAGGTTGTAAAATATGGCCAGTATATAGAGGTTGGAATGCACTGTCACTTTATTGTGTTCGACCTGTGTGGTCACTCTCTACAGGGTGTACTGTATGGTCACTTTACAGAGGTGGCTATAAGCGGTCATTATATAGAGTTTAAACTGCCTAGTCCCTATATACAGCTTGAACTGTATGGTCACTATATAGAGGTTATGCTGTGTGGTCACTAAATAGAGGTTGTTTTGTATGGTCACTATATGGAGGTTGTTATAAGCGGTCACCATGTAGAGTTTAAGATGCACAGTCCCTGTCTACAGATTGTACTGTATGGTCACTATATAGAGGTTATGTTGTGTGGTCACTAAATAGAGGTTGTTTTGCATGGTCACTATATAGAGGTTGCTATAACCGGTCGCTATATAGACTTTAAATTGCACAGTCCTTAAATACAGATTGTACTGTATGGTCACTATATAGAGGTTATGCAGTGTTGTCACTAACTAGAGGTTGTACAGTATGGTCACTTTGTAGAGGTTGTAAAATGTGGCCAGTACATAGAGGTTGGAATGCACTGTCTTTTTATTGTGTTCGGCCTGTGTGGTCACTCTCTACAGGGTGTACTGTATGGTCACTATATAGAGGTTGAACCCAAACAGTACCCACATAAGAGGGTTTTCCGTGTTGTCACTAAATAGAGGTTGAAATGCATGGTCACTATGAAGTGGTTGTTTTGTATTGTCGCTATAAAGAGGTTAAACTGCACTGTCACTATAAAGAGATTGGACATTTCATAACGTAACTACGCAAATTTTGTACTGTATGGTTTCTACAGCGTTGCTGTATGTATACAGCATGGTCAGCTTGTCAAGGTTTTGACGTATGGATAGGCAATGGAGGTTACTGTAGTCATTTTGTAGCGTTTGTATTGCATGGTCAGTAAACAGAGGTTGTTCTGTATGATTCAAGATTTCACCGTATTTCAAGAACTAGTTGTTGTACTGCGTGGTCGCTATATATAACAGTTGTACTGCATGGTCACTATATAGAGGTTGTACAGTAAAGTCACTATATGAAAGTTGTATGGAGGTACTGATGTTTGGTCGTTTTAAAGAGGTCCAGCATTATTCAAGCTTTGCATATCCAGAAAAAAACTATCATTGGAATTTTCAACCATATACTGTAAAATCATAGATTTTATTATTCAAGCTTTGCATATCCAGAAAAAAACTATCATTGGAATTTTCAACCATATACTGTAAAATCATAAATTTTCATCGGGATTAAATTTCGTGGATTTGGTGGTATTAAATCCACTGAACAATGATTTTGATTCTAGTATTTATTTCCTGAAATGCAAAGTCCACGACTTAATGTCACATTGAAATGGTGTTTTTTTACCAAAAACCACGAAATTTCTCCCGTCAAAATTAAATGATTTTACAGTAGTTGGTAATAAGAAATAAATCTGGCTTACCCTTGCTATATTCTCAGAGTCGTATCTAATTGTCCCTCTAGTTTTTCACGATCTGGATGATGTCTGTAGAAATCTGCATGTAAATTGAGTCCGCATGGCTACATCTAGAACAAGACAGAAGGTTTTTAATTAATAAAATGCATTTGACTTTAAATGAATTAGTAACTACCAACAATCTCTCAGACGACTGTAGCGAGAAACAAGGGGTCAGATGGAACATGTCGATATGCAGTGCTGACGTGCATCTCCGATCTAACGATGATTGCGACCATTGTGTTGTCAGGGCCTCTCATTCACTAGACGTTGTAGCTCCATCTTTCCTTGCCAGTAACGCTGATGACGACCATGGGAAGTTGATAATACTGGTTTCACACATCCTGTAAGCTGTTTGAAGTTGATATGAAGAGCTGACTTTGCATAGCCAAACTAACGATGCAAATGTCTATAGTGGGTCAGGGCCTCTCACTAGACGTTGACACTTCAACTTGCCTTGCCTTAATGCTGATGACGACCATGAGCAGTTAGTAATACTGGTTGCTAATATGCAGTAAGTTTGGGGCACTCAAGCACAAAGACTTTAAAGTGTTCAATAAATGCTACTTACATGGAAAACTCTTTCTTCATGGAAATGACCGAACGGCTGCACTTGATAAGATAGCGAATACGTTTTGAAAAATAACCGAAAATTAAGCTGTTATGCTCAGATGACAAAACAAATAGAAAATTCACGAAAAAAAAATCACGACTCATATAGCTTTAGTGTCAGGCTGTATTATTTTGGCCTAACACAGCCTTGTACCAAAGCCTCTGATTTAGTGGCCTCTTGCAGCATGCAAGTAAGTAAGGCAGAGGTCCAATGAACCAAACGCCGAAAACCTCATATCCCACCAACCAGACTAATCAGCTGCCTCTAAGTTAAAATCAATATTATATTTCTCATTCCATCTTTCTAATATGCCTATTATACATCACACGTTTATTTTCTACTCATTCATTAACCGTCTTGTACACATTTCTACTTTGTATTCCACCTTGTTTTAAGACCAGCTGTATAACTTGAGTAAGTTATAAGGGTGGTCTTAAAACTTTTCACTAAATAAACTACCTCGCTTTTAAGACCATTGCACTCTATAACTTGACGAAGCTATACGGCCAGTCTTACAATTGAGGGTTTACAGTTATTTAGTGACTCAACATCAACAACTTATTGACATCTACTGGCTATTGAATGAGTAGAAACCGGGGACCTCTAGATCCCGCAGTCTGTGCCCAACTTCTAGACGACTGATCCCCCGAAACAGTTAGGCTTATAGGAAGGGCGCAGACTTTAGAATTGAGAGGTCCTTGGTTCAATCCATATGCCAGTGCCACCGCTTAATTTCTTAGTTCAAGAATAACTCCAATTGTCCACTTGGCTTCGTTTTTTAAGACCAGCTCTATAACGTGATTGAGTTATAAGGGTGGCCTTAAATATGTCGAAGATGTCATCACAATATACAAAGAATGTCAAATGACATCATTTCCATATTGAAAACATCATGGCTATTTTAACCTTAGTACCGGATTGTTATACGCCAAAATAAAACAATCAAGTACCAAAGTTAAAATAGTCTCCCATTTAGTCGCCTCTTACGTTACATGCAAGGGAGAAAGACAGAGGTCCTTAATTCTACTTCCCGGGAACCACACGGGGAAAGTCTCAAATAAACAACCATTCCAAACAACTCCCTCTTAACTAATACCAATATTGATTTTGCCTATAGTTGCTTACATAGAGGCTGTACTTTATTGTCACCACATAGCGACTGTCTTGCGTCACGGGTCACCATGTTGAGGTTGCAACACTCAGCATAATGGTCATAATAGATAGGGTGTAGGTTACTTATCACCAAATGCCTACGCAGACGAAAGTCAGATACACTCAAGTAGTCCGGTAAAAAATTATTGGTTTGATTGGAAATGGTGGTATGTCTTGACAAATCTGCATTATAATCCTAAACTTGGGTTTAAATGCTTTGTAAACATGTATTTGGTGAAATGAAACTGTTCTATTTACAATGTTTGACATTTTAGCTTAATATGAAAGTGAAAGTAAGGTTGCGACTAAAAGACAATCATGTAATCCATCTGCGTATGTTCACCGCTTTGAGGCACCAAATTAGTTTTCTAAAATGATACGCAACCCACTACTTTTTCATATCCTTGATGCTGTAAGCTAATTCTATTGAATTTTGTTTTTCTGATATGTCCGTGTGGGAACCCCGCTATTTCAACTCAATTTACATTAATTGAGTTAAAGAAAAAATTATTATGTGGTTTTGAAACAGCACTATAAAACATTATCTCAATATATAGTAGTAAATTAGTAGTGACTGGTCACTATGCAGAGGTTGTATTGTATTGTACTAGTATTGTTACTATGTAGAGGTAATATTGTATTATAATTTTGCCTGTGCTGTGTGCTTTATTTAAAACCAGTTTAACCTTAGTGATCAAGGCAGCAGCTGCTTGAAATATGGGAGCCTGTATGCGAAGTTAAGCATAATTGTATCATCCCCATCACCAGTGCCAACATCTGTCCAGTCGGATCCACCACTAACACTTTGCTCATCTTGTAATTAGGATCTAGAAAACAAAAGAATATAAGCGGTCATTACATAGAGTTTAAACTCCACAGTCCCTATATACAGATTGAACTGTACAGTTGCTATATGGAGATTATGCAGTGTGGTCACTAAATAGAAGTTGTACAGTATGGTCACGATGTAGAGGTTGTAAAATATGGCCAGTATATAGAGGTTGGAATGCACTGTCACTTTATTGTGTTCGACCTGTGTGGTCACTCTCTACAGGGTGTACTGTATGGTCACTATACAGAGGTGGCTATAAGCGGTCATTATATAGAATTTAAACTGCCTAGTCCCTATATACAGCTTGAACTGTATGGTCACTATATAGAGGTTATGCTGTGTGGTCACTAAATAGAGGTTGTTTTGTATGGTCACTATATGGAGGTTGTTATAAGCGGTCACCATGTAGAGTTTAAGATGCAAAGTCCCTGTCTTCAGATTGTACTGTATGGTCATTATATAGAGGTTATGTTGTGTGGTCACTAAATAGAGGTTGTTTTGCATGGTCACTATATAGAGGTTGCTATAATCGGTCGCTATATAGACTTTAAATTGCAAAGTCCTTAAATACAGATTGTACTGTATGGTCACTATATAGAGGTTATGCAGTGTTGTCACTAAATAGAGGTTGTACAGTATGGTCACTTTGTAGAGGTTGTAAAATGTGGCCAGTACATAGAGGTTGGAATGCACTGTCACTTTATTGTGTTCGGCCTGTGTGGTCACTCTGTACAGGGTGTACTGTATGGTCACTATATAGAGGTTGAACCCAAACAGTACCCACATAAGAGGTTTTTCCGTGTTGTCACTAAATAGAGGTTGAAATGTATGGTCACTATGAAGTGGTTGTTTTGTATTGTCGCTATAAAGAGGTTAAACTGCACAGTCACTATAAAGAGATTGGACATTTCATAACGTAACTACGCAAATTTTGTACTGTATGGTTTCTACAGCGTTGCTGTATGTATACTGCATGGTCACCTTGTCAAGGTTTTAACGTATGGATAGGCAATGGAGGTTACTGTAGTCATTTTGTAGCGTTTGTATTGCATGGTCAGTAAACAGAGGTCGTTCTGTATGATTCAAGATTTCACCGTATTTCAAGAACTAGTTGTTGTACTGCGTGGTCGCTATATATCACAGTTGTACTGCATGGTCACTATATAGAGGTTGTACAGTAAAGTCACTATACGAAAGTTGTATGGAGGTACTGATGTTTGGTCGTTTTAAAGAGGTCCAGCATTATTCAAGCTTTGCATATCCAGAAAAAAACTATCATTGGAATTTTCAACCATATACTGTAAAATCATAAATTTTATTATTCAAGCTTTGCATATCCAGAAAAAAACTATCATTGGAATTTTCAACCATATACTGTAAAATCATAAATTTTCATCGGGATTAAATTTCGTGGATTTGGTGGTATTAAATCCACTGAACAATGATTTTGATTCTAGTATTTATTTCCTGAAATGCAAAGTCCACGACTTAACGTCACATTGAAATGGTGTTTTTTACCAAAAACCACGAAATTTCTCCCGTCAAAATTAAATGATTTTACAGTAGTTCACAGTGTATTAACTCCTGTCCGCCTAAACCGGATGTCGCTCATAACTAGGCGGCCAAAAAAAAATTAAATTGCGTTTGCGGTCTCGAATGTTTTGGATTTTATTAGTCTATTCGTTAACGTGGCATACAGTAAGTATATTATTTTGTTAAATATGTAGCCCATTAATTACTGTTAACGTTGATACCAAACAGTCCTAATAAAACTCCATAATAACTTTGTCTTAAAGTAAATTCACAGTTGGTTATTTGCCAGATTTCACAAAGAACCAACAAATTCTTTAAAAGAAAGTTTATGTGGTACCCAACGAGTGTTGCAACTTTTATAACATTGTAAATAAATGTATAACACATTAATAAACACTAACTTTTCCCTACTGTAACGGTTTCTTTTTCATATAAAATGCTTTTTTCGGGGACATGTATGCCAATTACACTGTACGACTATGCGATTCAGTATAGGCCAACTATTCGTTTTTTGTCAAATATGGCCTGTACGCCTAGTAGTAAATTTGTATGCCGATTTATCACGTCTATTCATACATGAATGTACTGTTCTGGCTTTGTTGTGTGTACAAACGGTAAAAAGGTATATTTTTTATTCATTTCAATTCATGGACGACCAATATCAATGCAACTACTGCAGTTTTCACTCAACATTTCCAGACGATATAGATCATACTTTAACACTCCATTCTGACTGCATATTAAAAATAAAACAAAAAGTACATGTACATTTAATTGAAAAATCTTTTTTCCCTTTCAACAAAAAACTTTCAATCATTCCAGAACAAATATATATGCATAACCAATTTACGACCTGTTTCGAAGAAATAGGGACGTGGAATCTAAAAATTTCTAAATGTTTACCGGATAATGATATATTCACGTCTCCAGAAAAGAAAGTTCTAAGACTGTGTTGAACGCCTGTGAAAGGAGATTCGACACAGGCGTCACTGGTAGACAGTACCGACGATGAAGAAGCTAATCTGAGTTTGAGTTTCGATGATATGCACAATCTCCAAACATCTGTCGGTACACAGACGAACGACTGTTTTGCTTTTGACTATCACAACAATCGAATGGATGAAGAAACAAAACAACTGTCACAGCAAATCGGCTGGACAGCAAGACATATTCTTGAAATTTACAACGTTGTTAGCAGAGCGTCGTTTACCCCTGTCTAATATGTTTGTGTTATACTTTTCTTTACACAAGTAGATCAGCAATCTTTGTTCAAGACAGTAAAACTCATTATAGGTTTTAGCAAACAGTTTAGTGGTTGGAAGAACATATTTCTATGGAAAGTACAACATATATGAAAGAAAAAGCTCATTAGCCTGGCAATAAATACCTTTGATAGATTTAGCATTTAATTTAGGTTCACTGTATAGATACAGTCCCTGCTAAAACTATTTTTGTGGGTATAGAGGCAGGGGATCATGGGTTCCTGACTACATATCAAGCACTTGTGCAATGGAACACGTTTTATACGTTTTATGCTCGTTTGTACATTCTGTGACGTATAGCATGTAGCTTTATATACATAAACTGCATGAATTATATATTGAATTCTTTTTAATCATATGATTGGAACTATTCCATTGAACATGTCTTTTTTGCTATTTATTTTAGTCATGACTATTCTTTAAATGCAGTTTTAATTTTTGTGACTGTGTTTTTTTATACATTTCTACCAATGCTCTTGTTGTTGTTTATCTAGATTTGTTTTCCAGTATTCCTATTAATCTGCTCAACATGTGTTTACATTCTTTAAGATGCATGTTTGGTTTAGTTTGTACCCATGTCTTTCCTTGTGTATTCAAATTTTACCTATCTATATATATATATGATAATGAGCGTTGAATGTGATACTGTCTTTAATATATTTAATCTTCTTTTATTTTATAGATTGTTTGTGTGTATGTTATTGGATAATCAATGTTTATGTCGGATACAAGCTTCAAGCTTATGTTATTATGTTAAACATTACCGAAGTTAAATAAAGATTATCTTATCTATCTTATCCTAAAATAGATATTGCAAGGGGTGATTTGATTAAGGATGTAATTTACTAAAATTGACTGGTTTCTTGTCGCAATTAAAGATACAAACCAAACATATTATGTTTCATTTAAATGAGCACCTTGAATAGGCTAATACGCATAAGCATTTCGTAATTATTTTATAAATTAGGCTGACAGTAGTGTTGCGACTATTGTGGCAGTCGGAATTCTGAGTTATCCGAATAGGCGTTTAGTGCATGATTTGAATACATGTTGGATTAAACAGTATTGTAACTGTTTGAGTGGCAAATACAACATGGCTTATGTAAATGCATACGTATAGATTCATAAAACGATCATTTAGAAGCGATTAGTACTCGATTTCCCTCAGAATGTCCGAAATAACGGTGATTTTAGCGTGATTGATTCATCTGTCACTTTGGTCAGCGGTGTATTTTGATGAAAATCGTGCTTATTTGAAATGCTAGTGCCTAGTAAAGGACTTTCTGTTGCAGAGACTTTTATTAGACGCTGATACAATGTGTAAAACAGGGTTATTTAATGCAAAACGATTGAAAAAAACACGAAATACTTACTGCTGTTTACTTCGAAAAGCTGTCGAATATGAAACTGCACGCTTAGTTATGAGCGACATCCGGTTTAGGCGGACAGGAGATTATACACTGTGTAGTTGGTAATAAGAAATAAAACTGGCTTACCCTTGCTATTCTCAGAGTCGTATCTAAATGTCCCTCTAGTTTTTCACGATCTGGATGATGTCTGTAGAAATCTGCATGTAAATTGAGTCCGCATGGCTACATCTAGAACAAGACAGAAGGTTCTTAATTACTAAAATGCATTTGACTTTAAATGAATTAGTAACTTCCAACAATCTCTCAGACGACTGTAGCGAGAAACTAGGGGTCAGATGGAACATGTCGATATGCAGTGCTGACGTGCATCTCCGATCTAACGATGATTGCGACCATTGTGTTGTCAGGGCCTCTCATTCACTAGACGTTGTAGCTCCATCTTTCCTTGCCAGTAACGCTGATGACGACCATGAGAAGTTGATAATACTGGTTTCACACATCCTGTAAGCTGTTTGAAGTTGCAAGCACAAAGACTTTAAAGTGTTCAATAAATGCTACTTACATGGAAAACTCTTTCTTCATGGAAATGACCGAACGGCTGCACTTGATAAGATAGCGAATACATTTTGAAAAATAACCGAAAATTAAGCTGTTATGCTCAGATGACAAAACAAATAGAAAATTCACGAAAAAAAATCACGACTCATATAGCTTTAGTGTCAGGCTGTATTATTTTGGCCTAACACAGCCTTGTACCAAAGCCTCTGATTTAGTGGCCTCTTGCAGCATGCAAGTGAGTAAGGCAGAGGTCCAATGAACCAAACGCCGAAAACCTCATATCCCACCCACCAGACTAATCAGCTGCCTCTAAGTTAAAATCAATATTATATTTCTCATTCCATCTTTCTAATATGCCTATTATACATCACACGATTATTTTCTACTCATTCATTAACCGTCTTGTACACATTTCTACTTAGTATTCCACCTTGTGTTTAAGACCAGCTGTATAACTTGAGTAAGTTATAAGGGTGGTCTTAAAACTTTTCACTAAATAAACTACCTCGCTTTTAAGACCATTGCACTCTATAACTTGACGAAGCTATACGGCCAGTCTTACAATTGAGTGTTTACAGTTATTTAGTGACTCAACATCAACAACTTATTGACATCTACTGGCTATTGAATAAGTAGAAACCGGGGACCTCTAGATCCCGCAGTCTCTGCCCAACTTCTAGACAACTGATCCTTCGAAACAGTTAAGCTTATAGGAAGGGCGCAGACTTTACAATTGAGATGTCCTTGGTTCAATCCATATGCCAGTGCCACCGCTTAATTTCTTAGTTCAAGAATAACTCCAATTGTCCACTTGGCTTCGTTTTTTTAAGACCAGCTCTATAACGTGATTGAGTTATAAGGGTGGCCTTAAAAATGTCGCAGATGCCATCACAATATACAAAGAATGTCAAATGACATCATTTCCATATTGAAAACATCATGGCTATTTTAACCTTAGTACCGGATTGTTATACGCCAAAATAAAACAATCAAGTACCTAAGTTAAAATAGTCTCCCATTTAGTCGCCTCTTACGTTACATGCAAGGGAGAAAGACAGAGGTCCTTAATTCTACTTCCCGGGAACCACACGGGGAAAGCCTCAAATAAACAACCATTCCAAACAACTCCCTCATAACTAATACCAATATTGATTTTGCCTATAGTTGCTTACATAGAGGCTGTACTTTATTGTCACCACATAGCGACTGTATTGCGTCACGGGTCACCATGTTGAGGTTGCAACACTCAGCATAATGGTCATAATAGATAGGGTGTAGGTTACTTATCACCAAATGCCTACGCAGACGAAAGTCAGATACACTCAAGTAGTCCGGTAAAAAATTATTGGTTTGATTGGAAATGGTGGTATGTCTTGACAAATCTGCATTATAATCCTGAACTTGGGTTTAAATGTATGTTCACCGCTTTGAGGCACCAAATTAGTTTTCTAAAATGATACGCAACCCACTACTTTTTCATATCCTTGAAGCTGTAAGCTAATTCTATTGAATTTTGTTTTTCTGATAGGTCCGTGTATTTTGACTTAATTTACATAAATTGTGAAAGAAAAAATTATTTTGTGGTTTTGAACCAGCACCATAAAAAATTATGTCAATATATAGTAGTAAATTAGTACTGACTGGTCACTATGTAGAGGTTGTATTGTATTGTTACTATGTAGAGGTAATATTGTATGGTCGCTATGTAAATTAAGGTCATATTGTATGATCAGATCACTATGTAGGTGTTTTTTTTATGTAAAGAGTTGTTTCCTCTTCTTAAAAGTATGTTGAATTTTCAACAATAAACAGTATACATAGTAGCAACATCATTTAATAATCATCATAAACAAGTCAATTCATAAAACTTACATATAAACATTCCTAAAATTAACATTATACTCAATACTTAGTTAAATTCATGAAACCAGATAAGATTCAGGGTTAAAGGTGAACCACTTAATCCATAAAATTAAATCCCCCACGAAAATTAATGATTTTACAGTATTGGGTTTCAATAGCAAAAGATGGAATCTTATGACAGTCGTGTAGTCATGGCCCTGGCATTGGGTTCAATTATTAGGTTTCAAGAGCTAAAGATGGAATCTTAAGACAGTCGCGTAGTCATGGCCGGGCATAGCGTTCAATTATTAGGTTTTAAGAGATAAAGATGAAATCTAATGACAGTCGCTTAGTCATGGCCCGGGCTTACTGTTCAATTATTAGGTTTCTAGAGCTAAAGATGGAATCTTATGACAGTCGCATAGTCTTGACCCAGGCATAGGGTTCAATTATTAGGTTGAAATGAATCATGTGGCCGTGTTCTTACAATTTTTAGGTTGTTTTGAACGCAATATAAGATATACAAGACAACAACCTATCGCTACATTCACAACGAGACAACCTGTACATTTTCCCCTGTGCAAATGTACAGTTTGCTGGGTCGTGAATGTTTAATAGTGTTTGTTACTTAACTTCAAGATCAAAAGATGGAATCTTATGACAGTCCCGTAGTCATGGCCCGGGCTTAGGGTTCAGCTATTAGGTTTCTAGAGCTAAAGATGGAATCTTATGACAGTCGCGTAGTCTTGACCCAGGCATAGGGTTCAATTATTAGGTTGAAAAAAACTGGATTAAAAAGTAGTGAAAATGAATCATGTAGCCATGTTATCAAAAACAAAAGATGGAATCTTATGACAGTTGCATAGTTATGACCCTGGCATAGTGTTGATACAAAGACTTATGATAAGTTCCTGGATTTTGTGGTTGACCTGAAAAACGAATCAAATCCCAAAAAACAATAATACCATTCAACAGGTAAGTCAAAGTTTCCCTTGGCCGCCATTTTGTTATTTGTTTGGACATGTCTAAAATAATTACGAAATGTGTGATCAGGCTAATTATTGTAATTTGACCCTGATTTTATGAGTCATTTAACAATTTCAACTTCACAAACAACCCCACTTTTAAAACCAGCCATGTCACTGATTTTAAGTTATAAGGTTGGTCTTAAAAATTGGCACTAAATATACAACCTCGCAAGACAAGTCGCAACAAGACCATTGCACTCTAAAACTTGAATAAGTTAACTGTTTTAAATTATGGCGTCCGACCTCCCCTTATAGCCATACCTTCACGACCATTTTAAAATCTAAGTGCTTAAATAAAATTCAAACTTTAGAAATTTATCAATTCATATTATGACAGAACATTAAATCAATTAAAAATAAGATAATCCAATATAATGCTTTACATTTGTAATGTATTATTTTATTTTACTTATAGACCTCAGTCAGACATTATTATCAAAAGTCTTAAAATGTTATTCTTTTTAAGTTGCTTTATAATAGGTTATAGGAAAATAAGTTATAGTTTATACAAAATCAACAGTTATTTAATATTTACAACATAAGTAAGACAATTCAGACATTTTTACTTGATTTTGCTAATAAACAGCATTTTATATTAGGTATTAAATGTCTGTGACATCAACACAATATACAAAGAATGTCAAATGACATCATTTACATATCTTAATAAAAAGTCAGGGCTATTTTAACTTTAGTACCTGACTGGTACAAGATAGTTTTATGCCAAAATAAAACACTTGGTGCTAAAGTTAAAATAGTCTCCCGTTTAGTTGCCTCTAACAACATGCAAGGGAGAATAGAGGTCTAATTCTACTCCCCGGGAACCACACGGAGAAAAGCTCATATCAACTACCATTCTAACTCCAACTGAACTCATACAATTATTTATTTTTCCTAAAGTTTCCTTTTTCAATTTGCATATCATACAATGTCACTTTTATGGTAAAATCAGTAATAATATGTCTTAAACCTTAATATGGTCACTATCTAGAGGTTGTATTGTATGGCTTCTATGTAGAGGTTGTATTGTATGGTCACTATGTAGAGGTTGTATTGTATGGTCACTATCTAGAGGTTGTATTGTATGGCCTCTATGTAGAGATTGTATTGTATGGTCACTATGTAGAGGTTGTGTTGTATGGCCACTATGTACAGGTTGTATTATATGGTCACTATCAAAAGGTTGTATTGTATTTTTAAAATACTCACAATAAAACTAAGACAATTTAGACATTTATACACAGCACTTTATATAGGTATGTAACATCACTTGCATACCTAAATAACAAGTCACAGCAATTTTAACTTTAGTACCTGACTAATACGAGATAGTTTTATGCCAAAATAAAACACTCGGGTACTAAAGTTAAAATAGTCTCCCATTAGTCGCCTCTTACGACATGCCATGCAGTGAGTACGACAGAGGTCCGATTCTTCTTCCCGGGAACCACACGGGCAAACAACATATCAACCAGTATTCTTAACAACTCCTTTTAACTTTTTAAAACCTCTCTTTGAAGATCAACTCAATTACTTCATTTTCTTGATTAAAGCACCACTTTCATTCTGTATAAAATTTGCATTAATTTAGAGAAAATGTTTTAAAACCTCCCCCTTATAGCAATTCCTTCACCACCATTTCAAAATCTCATTGCTTAAAATTAACAATTCACACTTTAGAAATTTATTAATTCATATTCTTGACTGAAAATTAAATAAACTATAAAATAAGATAATCATATAATATGCTCGATATGTATATTACGGTACATAATTTTATTTTCGTTATAGTTCAAAGTCCTACAGAATTATCTGTTTAAGCAGCTTTTAAAATATGTTACAGGAAAAGTCCTCGGAGAGAAAAAACGTTAGTACCCGACTGTTTTATTTTTGCCTAATACACACTGGTACCAAGGTTAAAAAAGTCTCCTGAAAAAATGGCTCTTTTAACGTTAGTACCCGATTGTTTTATTTTGGCCTAATAGTCAGACTCTGGTACCAAGGTTAAAAAAAGTCTCCCGAGAAAAAAACATGGGTCTTTTCACGTTAGTACCCGACTGTTTAACTTTGGCCTAATACAGACTGGTACGAAGGTTAAAAAAGTCTCCTGAAAAAAAGGCTCTTTTAATGTTAGTACCCGACTGTTTTATTTTGGCCTAATACAGACTGGTACCAAGGTTAAACAAGAGGGCCATTGGCCCTTAAGCGCTCACCTGAGTTTGTTGCAATGTTGGCTTTGTTAGCAAGATTGTTGTAGTATGAACTCAAAATACTTATGTGGCCTAGATTTGAATTTTGTACTAAAATGTTTGTGAGTAGTAGGTAAAGTAGAGTTCCTGAAATACATACTTTGGTTTGACTGCTGATGGGTTTAGTACCGACTAGTTGTACTTGTGTAGAATCAAGCATTATTGAAATTGGTACTTTTTCAACGATTTTGATGGCCATATTGAGTGAGCCAGACAGTACTCATGATTACTTTTGAGTACAGCTTTGTAAGTGTATGCATAATGTTTAAATTTGAAGTTTTTTCTAGTGGGGATATATTAACCTGATCCTCTTACCTTCTATTAGGCCAAAACAAAATATTGCGGTTCTGGTAATTATACCTACCCTATTATTTTGCCCCTACCCTAAACATTTTATGGCATTTTTGCTGGAAGTCATCGCTGATCGTTGATTTTCCAGTACATAAAATCAATGAAATAATTTCAAAAAATGACATGTTTTTCCTACCTACCTACCCTATTTTTTTTTCAATATGTTATCAGAATTTCAATATTAATTTGTTTTGGCCTTAGCAAGATTTAAGAACCAACTTCTTGTATATATTTAAATCCTGTTGCTCGACCGTAACCCGATCGTCCACTGTTCATAACATATATTTTAAACATTCCAATAATCTCTTATAACCGTTAAAATTAAGAACTAGATTTTGGCCCAAATGACAAAGTATCTAACTTGACCTAGATTTTATAGAGATAAACATTGTGACCAAGTTACATAAAGATAGAGTCAAAATTGTGACCTCTAGTGTGTTCACAAGATTTTTCAATGATTTGGCGTCGTGACCTAGTTTTTGACCCCAGATGACCCAATATCGAACTTGACCTAAATTTTATAATGATGATCATTGTGATCATGTTTCATTAAGATAAGGTCAAAATTGTGACCTCTAGTGTGTTTACAAGCTTTTTCAATGATTTGGCCTCGTGACCTAGTTTTTGACTCCGGATGACTTAATATCGAACTTGACCAAAATTTTATAGTGATGATCAGTGTGATCAAGTTTCATAAAGATTAGGCTCAAATTGTGACCTCTAGTGTGTTCACAAGCTTTTTCAATGATTTGGCCTGGTGACCTAGTTTTTGACCCCAGATGACCCAATATCGAACTTGACCTAGATTTTATAGAGATGATCATTGTGATCAATTTTCATAAAGATTAGTCACAAATTGTGACCTCTAATGTGTTCACAAGGTTTTTCAATGATTTGGCCTAGTGACCTAGTTTTTGACCCCAGATGACCCAATATCGAACTTGACCTAGATTTTACAGAGATGATCATTGTGATCAAGTTTCATAAAGATTAGGCTCAAATTGTGACCTCTAATGTGTTCACAAGGTTTTCCTTTGATTTGACCTAGTGACCTAGTTTATGACCCCAGATGACCCAATATCGAACTTGACCTAGATTTTACAGAGATGATCATTGTGATCAAGTTTTATAAAGATTAGGCTCAAATTGTGACCTCTAATGTGTTCACAAGGTTTTCCTTTGAATTGACCTAGTGACCTATTTTTTGACCCCAGATGACCCAATATCGAACTTGACCTAGATTTTATGGAGATGATCATTGTGATCAAGTTTCATAAAGATTAGGCTCAAATTGTGACCTCTAATGTGTTCACAAGGTTTTCCTTTGATTTGACCTAGTGACCTAGTTTTTGACCCCAGATGACCCAATATCGAACTTGACCTAGATTTTACAGGGATGATCATTGTGATCAAGTTTCATAAAGATTAGGCTCAAATTGTGACCTCTAATGTGTTCACAAGGTTTTCCTTTGATTTGACCTAGTGACCTAGTTTTTGACCCCAGATGACCCAATATCGAACTCGACCTAGATTTTATAGAGATGATCATTGTGATCAATTTTCATAAAGATTAGTCACAAATTGTGACCTCTAATGTGTTCACAAGGTTTTTCAATGATTTAGCCTAGTGACCTACTTTTTGACCCCAGATGACCCAATATCGAACTTGACCTAGATTTTACAGAGATGATCATTGTGATCAAGTTTTATAAAGATTAGGCTCAAATTGTGACCTCTAATGTGTTCACAAGGTTTTCCTTTGATTTGACCTAGTGACCTAGTTTTTGACCCCAGATGACCCAATATCGAATTTGACCTAGATTTTACAGAGATGATCATTGTGATCAAGTTTCATAAAGATTAGGCTCAAATTGTGACCTCTAATGTGTTCACAAGGTTTTCCTTTGATTTGACCTAGTGACCTAGTTTTTGACCCCAGATGACCCAATATCGGGCTTGACCTAGATTTTACAGAGATGATCATTGCGATCAAGTTTCATAAAGATTAGGCTCAAATTGTGACCTCTAATGTGTTCACAAGGTTTTCCTTTGATTTGACCTAGTGACCTAGTTTTTGACCCCAGAAGACCTTATATCGAAGTTGACCTAGATTTTATGGAGATGATCATTGTGATCAAGTTTCATAAAGATTAGGCTCAAATTGTGACCTCTAATGTGTTCACAAGGTTTTCCTTTGATTTGACCTAGTGACCTAGTTTTTGACCCCAGATGACCCAATATCAAACTTGACCTAGATTTTACAGAGATGATCATTGTGATCAAGTTTCATAAAGATTAGGCTCAAATTGTGACCTCTAATGTGTTCACAAGGTTTTCCTTTGATTTGACCTAGTGACCTAGTTTTTGACCCCAGATGACCCAATATCGAACTTGACCTAGATTTTACAGAGATGATCATTGTGATCAAGTTTCATAAAGATTAGGCTCAAATTGTGACCTCTAATGTGTTCACAAGGTTTTCCTTTGATTTGACCTAGTGACCTAGTTTTTGACCCCAGATGACCCAATATCGAACTTGACCTAGATTTTATAGAGATGATCATTGTGATCAATTTTCATAAAGATTAGTCACAAATTGTGACCTCTAATGTGTTCACAAGGTTTTTCAATGATTTAGCCTAGTGACCTTGTTTTTGACCCCAGATGACCCAATATCGAACTTGACCTAGATTTTACAGAGATGATCATTGTGATCAAGTTTCATAAAGATTAGGGTCAAATTGTGACCTCTAATGTGTTCACAAGGTTTTCCTTTGAGTTGACCTTGTGACCTAGTTTTTGACCCCAGATGACCCAATATCGAACTTCTCCTAGATTTTATGGAGATGATCATTGTGATCAAGTTTCATAAAGATTAGGCTCAAATTGTGACCTCTAATGTGTTCACAAGGTTTTCCTTTGATTTGACCTAGTGACCTAGTTTTTGACCCCAGATGACCCAATATCGAACTTGACCTAGATTTTACAGAGATGATCATTGTGATCAAGTTTCATAAAGATTAGGCTCAAATTGTGACCTCTAATGTGTTCACAAGGTTTTCCTTTGATTTGACCTAGTGACCTAGTTTTTGACCCCAGACGACCCAATATCGAACTTGACCTAGATTTTATGGAGATGATCATTGTGATCAAGTTTCATAAAGATTAGGCTCAAATTGTGACCTCTAATGTGTTCACAAGGTTTTCCTTTGATTTGACCTAGTGACCTAGTTTTTGACCCCAGATGACCCAATATCGAACTTGACCTAGATTTTATAGAGACAAACACTGTGATCAAGTTTCATTAAGATTTAATGAAAACTGTGACCTCTACAGTGCTTACAAGTCAAAATGTTGACGACGTACGACGTACGACGTACGACGGACGACGGACATTGGGCGATCACAATAGCTCACCTTGAGCACTTCGTGCTCAGGTGAGCTAAAAAGTCTCCTGAAAAAAATGGCTCTTTTAACGTTAGTACCCGACTGTTTTATTTTGGCTTATACAGACTGGTACCAAGGTTAAAAAAAGCCTCCTGAAAAAAAGGCTCTTTTAACGTTAGTACCCGACTGTTTTATTTTGGCTTAATGCAGACTGGTACCAAGGTTAAAAAAGTCTCCCGAGAAAAAAAGGCTCTTTTAATGTTAGTACCCCACTGTTTTATTTTGGACTAAGACAGCCTTGTACCAAAGCCTCAGATTAAGTCCCCTAAAAAAATCACGAATCAGATAGCTTTAGTGTCAGGCTGTATTATTTTGGCCTAAGACAGCCTTGTATCAAAGCCTCCGATTAAGTCCCCTAAAAAAATCACGACTCAGATAGCTTTAGTGTCAGGCTGTATTATTTTGGCCTAAGACAGCCTTGTATCAAAGCCTCAGATTAAATCTCCTAAAAAAATCACGGCTCATATAGCTTTAGTGTCAGGCTTTATTACTTTTTGCCTAACACAGCCTTGTACCAAAGCCTTAGATTAAGTACCCTAAAAAAATCACAGCTCTTATAGCTTTAGTGTCAGGCTGTATTATTTTGGCCTAACACAGCCTTGTACCAAAGCCTCAGATTAAGTCCCCTAAAAAAATCACGTCTCAGATAGCTTTAGTGTCAGGCTATATTATTTTGGCCTAAGACAGCCTTGTATCAAAGCCTCCGATTAAGTCCCCTAAAAAATCACGTCTCAGATAGCTTTAGTTTCAGGCTGTATTATTTTGGCCTAACACAGCCTTGTACCAAAGCCTCAGATTAAGTCCCCTAAAAAATTCACATCTCAGATAGCTTTAGTGTCAGGCTGTATTATATTTGCGGAAGACACCGCTTGTATCAAAGCCTCAGATTAAGTCCCCTAAAAAAATCACGACTCGGATAGCTTTAGTGTCAGGCTGTATTATTTTGGCCTAAGACAGCCTTGTATCAAAGCCTCAGATTAAGTTCCCTAAAAAAATCAAAGCTCTTATAGCTTTAGTGTCAGGCTTTATTATATTGGCCTAAGACAGCCTTGTATCAAAGCCTCAGATTAAGTCCCCTAAAAAAATCACGACTCAGATAGCTTTGGTGTCAGGCTGTATTATATTGGCCTAACACAGCCTTGTATCAAAGCCTCAGATTAAGTCCCCTAAAAAAATCACGAATCAGATAGCTTTAGTGTCAGGCTGTATTATTTTGGCCTAAGACAGCCTTGTATCAAAGCCTCAGATTAAGTCCCCTAAAAAATCCCGACTCATATAGCTTTAGTGTCAGGCTGTATTATTTTGGCCTAACACAGCCTTGTACCAAAGCCTCAGATTAAGTCCCCTAAAAAAATCACGGCTCAGATAGCTTTAGTGTCTGGCTGTATTATTTTGGCCTAAGACAGCCTTGTATCAAAGCCTCAGATTAAGTCCCCTAAAAAAATCACGGCTCATATAGCTTTAGTGTCAGGCTGTTTTATTTTGGCCAAAGACAGCCTTGTATCAAAGCCTCCGATTTAGTCCCCTAAAAATCACGGCTCGTATAGCTTTAGTGTCAGGCTGTATTATTTTGGCCTAACACAGCCTTGTAGCAAAGCCTCCGATTGAGTCCCTCCTACAATATGCGAGTGAGTAAGGCAGAGGTCCAATGAACCAAACGCTAAAAACCTAATATCCCACCCACCAAACTAATCAACTGCCTCTAAACTATAATCTATATTATATTTCTCATTTACTCTTTCTAATTTGCCTATTATACATCACACTTTTATTTTTGACTCATTCATTAACGTCTTGTACCCATTTCCACTTTATATTCAACCTTGTTTTTAAGATCAGCTGTATAACTTGAGTAAGTTATAAGGGTGGTCTTAAATATTTTCAATAAATAAACCACCTCGCTTTTAAGACCATTGCACTCTATAACTTAACGGTGTTATATGGCCAGTCTTATAATAGAGGGTTTACAGTTATTTAGTGACTCAAGATCAACAACTAATTGACATCTACTGGCTATCAAATGAGTGTTGATTTCTTATTGAACTTAATAAATGCAATAAGAACTACTGTTTTGCTAAATTCTTAGGAACCCAGGACCTCTTGATCCGACAGCCTGTGCCCAACTTCTAGACGACTGATCCCCCAAACAGTTAGGCTTATAGGAAGGGCGCAGTCTTTAGAATTAATTTCTTAGTTCAAGAATAACTCCAATGGTCCACTTCGTTTTGTTTTTAAGACCAGCTCTATAACATGATTGAGTTATAAGGGTGGTCTTAAAATTGTCGCAGATGTCATCACAGTATACAAAAAATGTCAAATGACATTATTTCCATATTGAAAACATCATGGCTATTTTAACCTTAGTACCAGATTGTTATACGCCAAAATAAAACAATCAAGTACCAAAGTTAAAATAGTCTCCCATTTAGTCGCCTCTTACGTTATATGCAAGGGAGAAAGACAGAGGTCCTTAATTCTACTTCCCGGGAACCACACGGGAAACCTTCAAATAAACAACCATTCCAAACAACTCCCTCTTAACTAATACCAATATTGATTTTTTTTAACACTTTATACATTTAATTTGTATACCTTAATCACACAATGCCCTTATTACATTGGATAATCAACACATAATGATCCAGCAATGATAACTACAGAATAATACACACAATATTAGTTCTGGGTACCATAACTTAATGATCTTTTTATTGACTGACGTCGATCTTTACGAATTGGAATAATCACTGAATATTGATTTTGCCTATAGTTACTTACAGAGAGGATGTACTTTATTGTCATCAAAAAGCAACTGTATTGCGTGGTTGCCATGTTGAGGTTGTTCAGTATGGTCATAATAAATAGGGTGTAGGTTACTAATCATCAAATGCCTATGCAGACGAAAGTCAGATACACTCAAGTAGTCTATGTAAAGAGTTGTTTCTTTTTTTAAAAGTATGTTGATTATTGAAGTATGTAGATAATTTAACTATAATTTAAACATTTACATTCGTTTCAACATAATTTAATCATCATCACAAACAAGTCAATCCATTAAAATTATATATAAACCATCCATACATTTACCATATACTCAATACTAAGTTAGTTTCATGAAACCAGATTAGAAACATGGTTAAAGGTTAACCACGAAATCCACGAAATTAAATCCCCCACGAAAATTAATGATTTTATATCATTGGGTTTCAATAGCAAAAAATGGACTCTTATGACCGTTGCCTTGTAATGGCCCAGGCATAGCATTCAATTATTAGGTTTCAAGACCTAAAGATGAAATCTTATGACAGTCGCGTAGTCATGGCCCGGGCTTACGGTTCAATTATTAGGTTTCTAGAGCTAAAGATGGAATATTATGACAGTCGCATAGTCCTGACCCAGGCATAGGGTTCAATTACTAGGTTGAAAAAACTGGATTAAAAAGTAGTGACAATGAATCATGTAGCCATGTTATTACAATTTTGTAGTTGTTTAGGACGCAATATAAGATATACAAGACAACAACCTATCGCTACATTCACAACTAGACAACCTGTACATTTTCCCCTGTGCAAATGTACAGTTTGCTGGGTCGTGAATGTTTAATAGTGTTTGTTACTTAACTTCAAGATCAAAAGATGGAATCTTATGACAGTCCCGTAGTCATGGCCCGGGCTTAGGGTTCAGCTATTAGGTTTCTAGAGCTAAAGATGGAATCTTATGACAGTCGCGTAGTCTTGACCCAGGCATAGGGTTCAATTATTAGGTTGAAAAAAACTGGATTAAAAAGTAGTGAAAATGAATCATGTAGCCATGTTATTACAATTTTGTAGTTGTTTAAGACGCAATATAAGATATACAAGACAACAACCTATCGATACATTCACAACTTGACAACCTGTACATTTCCCCTGTGCAAATGTACAGTTTGCTGGGTCGTGAATGTTTAATAGTGTTTGTTACTTTACTTAAAGAGCAAAAGAAGGAATCTTATGACAGTCACATAGTAATGACCCTGGCATAGTGTTTATACACAGACTTATGATAAGTTCCTGGATTTTGTGGTTGACCTGAACAATGAAATCCAATCCCAACAAACAATAATACCATTCAACAGGTAATTCAATGTTTCCCTCTGCCGCCATTTTTTTTTTTATTTGGTCATTTCTAAAATAATTACAAAATGGGCGATCAGGCTAATTATTGTAATTTAACCAAAAAAAAATTTTTCTGAAATGCAAATTCCATGAATTAAAGTCCCGACGAAATGGTCATTTTAGCCCAAACCACGAAATTAAATGATTTTAGAGTATAAGTCATTTAACAATTTCAACTTCACAAACAACCCCACTTTTAAAACCAGCCAAGTCACTGATTTTAAGTTATAAATAAGGTTGGTCTTAAAAATTTGCACTAAATATACAGCCTCGCTTGTAAGACCATTGCACTATAAAACTTGAAGAAGTTAACTGTTTTAAATTATGGCCTCCAACCTCCCCTTATAGCCATTCCTTCACCACCATTTTAAAATCTAAGTGCTTAAATAAAATTCAAACTTTAGAAATTTATCAATTCATATTAATGACAATCAATCAAAAATAAGATAATCCTATATAATGCTTTACATGTGTAATACATAATTTGATTTTAGTTATTACCTTAGCCAAACATTATTATTCAAAGTCTTAAAGTGTAATCTATTTCAAGAAGCTTTATAATAGGTTATAGGAAAATAGGTTATAGTTTATATTAAATCAACTGATATTTAATATTTGCAACATAAGTAAGACAATTCCAGACATTTTTACTTGATTTTGCTAATAAACAGCATTTTATATAGGCATTAAATGTCTGTGACATCAACACAATATACAAAGAATGTCAAATGACATCATTTACATATCTAAATAAAAAAGTCAGGGCTATTTTAACTTTAGTACCTTATTGGTGCAAGATAGTTTTATGCCAAAATAAAACACTCAGTGCTAAAGTTAAAATAGTCTCCCATTTAGTTTCCCCTTACAACATGCAAGGGAGAATACAGAGGTCTAATTCTACCCCCGGGAACCACACAGAGAAAAGCTCATATCAACTATCATTCTAAATAACTTCAACTAAACTCATACAATTATTTATTTTTCCTAAAGTTTCCTTTTTCAATTTGCCTATCATACAATGACATTTGTATGTCAAACTCAGTAATTATATGCATGTCGCAAACCAATTTGACCTTTATATGGTCACTATCTAGAGGTTGTATTGTATGGCCTTTATGTAGAGATTGTATTGTATGGTCACTATGTAGAGGTTGTATTGTATGGCCACTATGTACAGGTTGTATTATATGGTCACTATCAAAAGGTTGTATTGTATTTTTAAAATACTCACAATAAAGCTAAGACAATTTAGACATTAATACACAGCACTTTATATAGGTATGTAACATTACTTGCATACCTAAATAACAAGTCACAGCAATTTTAACTTTAGTACCAGACTGGTACGAGATAGTTTTATGCCAAAATAAAACACTCGGGTACTAAAGTTAAAATAGTCTCCCATTAGTCGCCTCTTACGACATGCCATGCAGGGAGTAAGACAGAGGTCCAATTCTACTTCCCGGGAACCACACAGGCAAACTACATATCAACCAGTATTCTAAATAACTCCTTTTAACTTTTGAAAACCTCGCTTTAAGACCAGACATATCAGATGTTTGAGTTGTAGGGTGTTCTTAAAATTGTGCACTTAATGCAACTTAGTACTTATATGTCTATTAACAGTTTAAACTTAATATGCAACCTCACTTTTTGGACCAACAATATTACTTTATTATCCATGATTTAAGCATGGCTTTCATTCTGTATAACATTTGCATTATTTGCAAAACATGTTTTAAATTATGGCCTCCAACCTCCCCTTATAGCCATCCCTTCTCCACCATTTGAAAAATCTCAGTGCTTAAACTGTTTTAAGTTTAAATTTTTATTTTATTAATTTAGATAAATCAATTACAAATAAGTTAATCCTATATTTTGCTTTACATGTATATCACATAATTTGATTTTAGTCATAGTACTTAGTTAACATAATTATTAAAAGTCTTAAAGTGTTATCTGTTTTTATAATAAGCAGCTTTTAAAATATGTTATAGATATGTTAAAATATCTTAAAATATGCCTGTCTCACTTGATGTGTGCCTGAAATAATGCCTGTCTCACTTATGTGTACCTGAAATAATGCCTGCCCAACTTGATGTGTGCCTGAAATAATGCCTGTCTCACTTGACGTGTGTCTGAAATAATGCCTGTCTCACTTGATATGTCCTCATATAATGCGTGCCTCTCTTGATATGTCCTCATATAATGCCTGCATTGCTTGATATGTCATCATATAATGCATGCCTCACTTGATATGTCCTCATAAAATGTGTGCATCTCTTGATATGTCATAAAATGCATGCCTCTCTTGATATGTCCTTATATAATGTGTGCCTCTCTTGATATGTCCTCATATAATGCATGCCTTACTTGATATGTCATCATAAAATGTGTGCATCTCTTGATATGTCATCATATAATGCCTGTCTCACTTGATATGTCATCATAAAACGTGTGCATCTCTTGATATGTCCTCATAAAATGTGTGCATCTCTTGATATGTCCTCATATAATGCATGCCTCACTTGATATGTCCTCATAAAATGTGTGCATCTCTTGATATGTCATCATATAATGCCTGTCTCACTTGATATGTCATCATAAAATGTGTGCATCTCTTGATATGTCCTCATATAATGCATGCCTCACTTGATATGTCCTCATAAAATGTGTGCATCTCTTGATATGTCATCATATAATGCATGCCTCACTTGATATGTCATCATAAAATGTGTGCATCTCTTGATATGTCATCATATAATGCCTGTCTCACTTGATATGTCATCATAAAATGTGTGCATCTCTTGATATATCATCATATAATGCCTGTCTCACTTCATATGTCATCATAAAATGTGTGCATCTCTTGATATGTTCTCATATAATGCATGCCTCACTTGATATGTCATCATAAAATGTGTGCATCTCTTGATATGTCATCATATAATGCCTGTCTCACTTGATATGTCATCATAAAATGTGTGCATCTCTTGATATGTCATCATATAATGCATGCCTCACTTGATATGTCATCATAAAATGTGTGCATCTCTTGATATGTCATCATATAATGCCTGTCTCACTTGATATGTCATCATAAAATGCCTGCCTCTCTTGATATGTTCTCATATAATGCATGCCTCACTTGATATGTCCTCATAAAATGTGTGCATCTCTTGATATGTCATCATATAATGCCTGTCTCACTTGATATGTCATCATAAAATGTGTGCATCTCTTGATATGTTCTCATATAATGCATGTCTCACTTGATATGTCATCATAAAATGTGTGCATCTCTTGATATGTCATCATATAATGCATGCCTCACTTGATATGTCATCATAAAATGTGTGCATCTCTTGATATGTCATCATATAATGCCTGTCTCACTTGATATGTCATCATAAAATGTGTGCATCTCTTGATATGTTCTCAGATAATGCCTGTCTCACTTGATATGTCAACATAAAATGTGTGCCTCACTAGATATGTCCTCATATAATGCATGCCTCACTTGTTATGTCATCATAGAATGTGTGCATCTCTTGATATGTCATCATATAATGCCTGTCTCACTTGATATGTCATCATAAAACGTGTGCATCTCTTGATATGTCCTCATATAATGTGTGCATCTCTTGATATGTCCGCATAAAATGCATGCCTCACTTGATATGTCCTCATCAAATGTGTGCATCTCTTGACATGTCATCATAAAATGTGTGCATCTCTTGATATGTCATCATAAAATGTGTGCATCTCTTGATATGTCATCATAAAATGTGTGCATCTCTTGATATGTCCTCATAAAATGTGTGCATCTCTTGATATGTCCTCATATAATGTGTGCATCTCTTGATATGTCATCATAAAATGTGTGCATCTCTTGATATGTCCTCATAAAATGTGTGCATCTCTTGATATGTCCTCATATAATGTGTGCATCTCTTGATATGTCCTCATATAATGTGTGCATCTCTTGATATGTCCTCATAAAATGTGTGCATCTCTTGATATGTCCTCATATAATGCCTGCCTCTCTTGATATGTCCTCATAAAATTCCTGCCTCTCTTGACATCTGCATTAAAAGCAAAATACAATTAATTAAAGTGTGCAGACTATATATAGTATGTAATTCATGGTCACTATATGGAGGTTGTATTTTATGGTCACTATATAGAACATGTAATTCATGGTCACTATATGGAGGTGGTACTGTATGGTCACTATATGGAGGTTGTACTGTATGGTCAATTTATAGAGGTCCCACTCAATGTTCAAAACAGGCTCATTGTAAAAACTATGGTCTAAATATAGAGGTTTAACAGTTTGGTCACTATGTAGAGGTTGCACTGTATGGTCACTATTTGGAGTATGTACTGTATGGCCAATTTATTAGAGCTTGTACTGTATTGTCAATTCATAGAGGTACCACTGAGTGTTCAAAACAGAGGCTCATTGTATAAAACTATGGTCTAAATATAGAGGTTTAATAGTTTGGTAATTACATTGAAGTTCTACACCATGGTCGCTTTGTAGAGGTTGAAATATATGTTCACTTTATATAGGTAATCTTGGTAGGTTGAAATACTGAGGATGTACATAATGGAGGGTCTATGCATGATCATCATGTATGGGCTGTGCTGTGCCGACTCTATATAGGTATTGTTCCGTATGATCATTATAGAGTGGTTGTACCTGGTGGTCACAAAAAAGGGATTCAAAGTACAGTCACTATAGAAGTTATACTGTATATTCAAATGTATGTTGTAATGTATGGTCACTATAGTTGATTCAAAGATCTCTGTCACAACCGCGTAAACAAACATTCACCCCGGTCGATTATTAAAGGTGTGTCAGGATTAAATTCTACTATCTTAAATACAATTAAATGATTAAAAAGCTGATGGTCCTATAGTGTAGTGGTTATACTTACTGTAATTAGCTATTAAGAAATGGAACATTATGGCGGTTGTTACAGACATCTTTGAATCGACAATATATTGCGGTATTATAAGTAGAATTATATAAGCATTTTATAGAGGTCCTTAATTATTTAAATCCAGAAAACCTTGACCCATCCTAAAAAATTCTTTATTTGCCCCAAAGCTACCTACACATCAAATTCCCCTCTTGGTTCTTAATTGTTTTCAGCCTATTCCCTTATACTGTAAAATCATTTCATTTCGATGGGACAAAATTAGGACCAGGACGATTACTCAGTTAATCGGACACGATTTGATTACAAGGTGTAATCTGTTCCAATTTTGCAAAACCACTCATCGTTCTAAACAATGAACATCCTAGAATGTCAATAAAATGTGCACTACTGAATGTATAATTTATACTTTAGACACTTCAAACTAGAACAAGATGCCAAAATGTCACAAAATACGCCCGTCTTGGTTGTGCTAGTGAAAAAAATATTGATTATGAAATAAAAGCCCATATTATATCAAAACATTTTTGAACAATCATCTTTAAACTTATCTTGGCCTAGATATTACACCCATGAGCATTGTCAGCAAGTTTGAAGACGATCGGATGAAAATTGTTTGAGCTAGAGTACAGACAAGGCCAATTTCACATTTATTTTGGTAAAAGAAGGACCATAACCCAAGAAGGCCTGCACCTATTTGGCCTATAATCGAACTTGGCCTAGATATTACACCCATAAGCATTGTCAGCAAGTTTGAAGACGATCGGATGAAAACTGTTTGAGCTAGAGTACAGACAAGGCCAATTTCACATTTTTTTGGTAAAAGAAGGACCATAACCCAAGAAGGCCTGCACCGATTTGGCCTATAATCGAACTTGGCCTAGATATTACACCCATAAGCATTGTCAGCAAGTTTGAAGACGATCGGATGAAAACTGTTTGAGCTAGAGTACAGACAAGGCCAATTTCACATTTTTCTGGTAAAAGAAGGACCATAACCCAAGAAGGCCTGCACCGATTTGGCCTATAATCGAACTTGGCCTAGATATTACACCCATAAGCATTGTCAGCAAGTTTGAAGATGATCGGATGAAAACTGTTTGAGTTTGAGTACAGACAAGGCCAAATTCACATTTTTTTGGTAAAAGAAGGACCATAACCCAAGAAGGCCTGCACCGATTTGGCCTATAATTGAACTTGGCCTAGATATTACACCCATAAGCATTGTAAGCAAGTTTGAAGACGATCGGATGAAAACTGTTTAAGCTAGAGTACAGACAAGGCCAATTTCACATTTTTTTTGTAAAAGAAGGACCATAACCCAAGAAGGCCTGCACCGATTTAGCCTATAATCGAACTTGGCCTAGATATAACACCCATAAGCATTGTCAGCAAGTTTGAAGACGATTGGACAAAAACTGTTTGAGTTAGAGTACAGACAAATATTGGACGCCGCCGCCCGCACACACGCACGCCCGCCCGCCCGCCAAGGGTGTTCACATAATACGTCCCGTTTTTCAGCGGGCGTATAAAAATGTAGTTATTGACACACAACAGGTACAAAAGCTTGATGTGCAGGGATAATCTATGATACATCAATCTGCTTGTGATCTTATTTAACATAGTAATTTAAAAACAATACTTTTTACATCAGATAATAAAATAAAGTAAAAAAGTTCAGCTGTTGAAAGTACTTTGATATGGTCGCCAAAAAGAAATCACCATTTTCAAAATGGCGGCCGATTAACCGATTTGATTTGAAATTGTTCCAGTCCTAGCCAAAAGTTCGAGGTTTTGGTAAAAGGGACCTTTGTGGATTTTGCATTTCAGATAATAAATACAAGGGCCAAAATTAGTGTTCTTTGAGATTTGATTTCGAGGTTAAAGTTGAACCACAAACAAACGAAATTTAATCCCTAATGAAAATTAATGATTTTACAGTACACACTTTCAGCCTAGAATAAATCAGTGACAACTGGTTCAAACTTTTTATATACCATTATTTGGTAATTGACAGAAGAAGTATCAAAGTGCTGAAGGCACTGAATTTGTTTGGGTTGGAAATATTGAAAATGTGAATAATTTGCATTTCTCAACCAAATGCTCTTTACTTGGATACTAAGTAGCGTAAATTTGCTACTATGGAAACATCACACTTTATAGAAATGAGATAATGTATGTTTTACAGGAGTTACAAAAATAATAATGCAGCTTAATTGTATTAGTTTGTCTGAACAGGAAATACTAATATCGTGTGATTTCAATATATACTAATTGAAAATTCCATTCTACACTGAGCGGCTTTGAAAACGCATCGTTTGGACAGGTTAGGGCAAACAAACAATATTCTTAGGATTCCCCTTTCTTTTTAATTTTTGACGGATTGAGTAACTTCACTATAAGGAATAAAATTGTCTTACCCATGCTGAATTACTATAGTCTTCATGTGTCCATCAAAGTGAGGTTCATCACCTAAAACAACAAGACATAAGGGTATTAATTAAAGATATGAAGAGCTGACTTTGCATAAGGTTATTATTATGATCATCATTATCATCACTATCATTATTATTATTATATACAATCCAACAATGATAGCAGCCATAGTGGGTCAGGGCCTCACACTAGACTATGTAACTCAATCTTTTCTTGCTTTTAATGCTGATGACAACGGTAATCAGTTAGTAAATCTATTTTGCACACCCTGTAACAGGATTGAAGTTAAAGCCCCTCAAATACAGAGAATTAAATGTGTATAATTTAATGTACTTACACAGCAAACTACATTTCCATGGAAATGACCGAAGTGCTGCACTTGATAAATAGTTGGTAAATTTCCATATCACCGAAGCTCCGACAAAAGAACACATAAATCCCGACAAAAGAACACGAAAATCCCGATAAAAATTCCGATAAAAAATCTCGATAAAAATCCCAGCTATTTTAACTTCTTGTACCAGACTGTTTCATTTTGGCCTAAAACATTCTAGTACCAAAGTTAAAATAGCCTCTTTTAAGTCGCATCTTACGGCATGCGGACAAAGAATGATCACAAAATCTCACCGTTTCAGATCAGATGTCATTACGGTGGAAGTTAGACGATACTTGAGACCATGGGTCACAGAGTGTGACTCTTACTAGGGGAGTATGGATCCCATTGGATGTGTCCACAGGTTTGTCTCTTATACATAATATAGCTCACAGGTTGTGTCACTATCACAGGTTAAATCTAAAAGGTGAATCTCTTACAGGGGATGTATCACACAGTCTGACTTCACATGATATTTCTCTGAATAAGTTAAAGCCTACACGATGGACCTAGAATGGGTGTCTCTAACATGAAATACAGTACACAGGATGTATCAGCAAGGTGAATCTCATCCCCTGTAAGAGATCTACCTTTTAAAAACATCCTGTGTATTACATTCCATGTTAGGGACAACTATTCTAGGTTCATCGTGTATGGTACAACTTATTCAGAGAATATTATTCATGAAATTATGAACACTTCACCATGTTCAAGAACCATTCATGAACAATTCTTGAACATGGTTCATGAACTTTTGTACATGAACAGTTCATCAATTGGTTCATGAACAATTCTTCAACTGTTCATTCACCATGGCTTACTGTAAACATATCTATGACATCACAAATTTTCAAAATACTGTAAAATCATTAATTTCGATGAGACAAAATTTCGATGATTTGGTAAAAAGATAATTTTGTGGATTTTGCATTTCAGGTAATGGATACATTAACAGCCAAAATTAGTGTTTGATTTGAATTAGTGGCGAAAGGTGAACCAAGAAATCCATGAAATTTACCCCCCCCACAAAAATCAAAGATTTTACAGTAGCTGTCAGTATAACGTGTGATACATAAGAGATACATCCAGTAAAGTAAACCTTTGTGCTACACCTCCCTGGCTTAGAATGAGAAGGTTATAACTACAACTTAGAACTTATAACACTGATATATATTTAAAATCTGCATCATAAGGCGCTTCTTATGAGCTTATTGTGATGAAAATTGGAACTTGTCATGCAAACCAAAATGAAGTTGTAAAAGCTTGTTTTCCAAAATTAAAGAGTAAATTGCAGACAGTTTTTTCGTGTTTTTTTTTCGAAATATTGATTTTGTACTTAAGACCTTCTCAATCTAAGCTAGCGAGCTCACAGTGATAGATACAACATGCATATTATACTGTAAAATCATTTAATTTTGATGGGAAGTTAATTTGTGGATTTTGAAATTCAGGTAATAATTACAAGGGTCAAAATTATTGTTTATGGGATTTAATTTTGTGGTGAACAACGAAATCCACAAAATTTAATCCCCACAAAAATTAATGATTTTACAGTATTCCCTAAAAGAGACATCCCTTTGGACACATCCTAAGAGCACCATACACACACTGTTAGAGGCACCCTTAGTGCATATGGTCTTTTGCCCAATAACATGGGCTCTCCAATTTAATCTACCACCCGGGAACCACACAGGAAATTGAAGCCGTCTGTGAATGAATTCTTGAAACTGAACATCTGCACTCCTCTCTTTTCAAACCTGAAAATACAGAAGAAAAATAACACACTTAAAACAGCTGTACAGACAAGATGGATACATATCTAACTAACTATCTAACTATCTAACTAACTAACTAACTAACTACACATGAAAAACAAAACAACACCACCACCACCCCCACCCATACCCCCCTTCCCCCCCTTCCCCGCCCCCCCCCCCTCCCCCACTGCACAAGGGCAACCTGTGTATTAGCAAGGCCTTCAAGTTGAATGTGTTAATACCCATATAATAGTCATCATGTAAATTGTGTTTAGTATGCACTTGCAAATATCATCACTCGGTAGGTCAACAATGGAATAATATTTCTTGTTGTGTCATCGAAATAACGGAAGAGTTCAGGTAAATTTTGATAGGTATTTAGCATTGCTATTCAACATCTCTTGGTAGGATTGATTAGAATTTGAATGCCCATTCATTGCTAAAATAACAATTGTCACCTGGTTGTTGCCAGTATTACTTTGTTTTAACTGGATAATGTATCGAACAATTTCCTGATTACATTCAAGTTCAAAGATCAAATACACCAACGACCATAACTCTAGCCTGTTTTCAAACAAAGTTCTATTATGCTGGCCCCTTTAGTGCAGATTGAATGAGTACATGCATTTTAAGATATTATGTGCAACATTGTACAAAAAATGGACATTAAAAATGCATTTATTTCCATCTTCGTTTGTAAACAAAGGATATCATTATCACTGACAGACTATAGTCGATTCAGTAAGTATAATTCTAAGGCGATACTGGGACCTGTGCCTTAAAATAATCAGGTAAATCAGGAATAAAAACATTAAAATATTGAACAAGGGATTATGTTTTAAATGCGTACCATAATTTAAATTAACTTGGTGAATAAAAGTGATCATCCATTTCGTCTGATAAAATAGCTCAGTGGGTCAGCGATGGAAAATATTAATTATTTGAGACAATGCAGACTCGAATTTGAACCTTAAATGCGTATATTTTTTATATTTTCCGATCGAACATTAAGTGAAAGGTCACCACTCGTGTGTGCAATGTTTAAGTATCACTATTTTAAAGTTTTACTTGCACATCAATGAAATACTTATACTTATACATTTGATAACATGAACATATCAAACAAGACTAAAGTGACAACGACACACAGCCTTGTCAAAAACTTATTGAATAAAACATTTAACATCCCGTCTGTGAACAATACTGACTATGTACAATTAATTAACATGCCATGTGCGAGGTCACAATAAAATTATGACTACCATATTAAAAAGAATGTGCTTTAATGAAAAATATAAGGAAACAGTTAAAAGGCGAAGGATTGAACTCGGACCACAAGATTGGCAGTCTATCATCTATTCCATTAAGCCAAGACGTAATAATTATTGGCCGATTTGGAAAAAATGTTTAAAGGGATAAAACAAACTTCTGCTCTCCCTAAATCGACGTAATGGTTAGTGATTTCTGTTTAAATTGACATCGCAGACTTTTGCGTTAGAGTTATAATACTAATGAGGGAACATTTAAACGAATAGCCAGGACTACCGTGAACTCAGGTACACACAGTTAAACCTAGCACATACCGGTAGATAAACATACATAGTTTACCTGACAGACAACTCGAAGTTTACTAACCATTCTCTTTTAACTTTAAAAGGACTGTATAAAAAATAAAACAGTTCAAGTCAACAGCCATATCCACTGAGCCACATAGGCTACTGAATGTAACATGTTGCTATACTTATTTAATACAGTAAATTAATAGTAAATACATGTAGGTGCATTTTTTGCCCTAATCCGATAATAAAACATGTTCCTCTTTACACATTGAATGTAATGCTCCATGAAATCCATGTTATATCAATATCAGTTTATACACCCCAATATGTTGTCACTATCTCTAAGAGCGCAATTTAGTTTCAAAGGGTAAAAAAATAAAGGATTTATGAAAATTCCTTCCCAAACTACCACGTGTATAAACCAAATCACTGTATGATTTATTGGGTTACTATAAAATGCAACTTGTATCATTTATTGCAATTGAATGAACACGTAAAATCCAATCACCTCAACCACGAAATCAAATCCCATTGAAAACTGAGTTGAACCCTTGTATTTATCAACTGAAATGCATATTCCATGAAATTACGTCCCATCGAAATGGTCTTTTTTACCAAAACCACAAAATTTCGTCCCATCGATATTAAATGATTTTACAGTATATAATTCAATGTGTACTCATTATTGAAATTGCTGGAAATTGACTAGTTTATACACAGTGACTATGAAAATAGTTATTTTAAAACATCTGCAATAAACACAGTTGCACAAATGATGTGTTTAACATGATCTTTTGGCTGATCCTGTACTAATAGATTTAAACTTATGAAAGTTAATCACATTCAAGGTGATTCACTAGCGTTGGATTTTCCTGTACAAGGTATATAATAAACAATAATCATTTTAGAAAATCCCAACAATTTTGCTCGCCTAGTTTTTAAGATTTTCTTTGATTCCTCCATGGGAAGTCTACCTGTCTGTCTATCTGTAGACCAAATCTATGGTTTCCATACAATAACTAGCCATTGGATCTTCATACAGACGGTTCCTGACCAACATGAGCTAAGCAATATACCCTCTCAACAAAGATGGTGGCATAAAATGGTGGCATAAAATATTTTTTGGTCCAAATTCGGCAATGTGCAAATAGATTAGGTCCTTGCGGTTTTAATTTTCAAATAAAAAACACTGCAATCAGTAAACACTTATGCCACAGTCGAACCCTTGTCCATTATAACAAAATAGCTAAGTCATTCAGGGACCATAATTATGTTTGAATGATTGATAGTGTTACCATGGTTGAATTTAAGTGGACCAAAATATTTTTTGTTTCAACATTTTGCAACAGATCAACAGACAGGCTGACAGGTGCATCAGTAGATTCTAAAAACCACAATTTGTGGGAACAGAATTCACAATGGTTGTATAATTTACATATGTCACACGTTGTACTTTATGTCACCAGTACAGAGAAACTTGAATGTGTTATGCAAATTAAAATACATAATTATAGAAAGTCTGTATGTATCTATTTTGGATGTTTAATAGCCGAACGAAAATATTAAATGACATATATTCAATATTCATCACTTTGTTTGAGTTGTGTTGCAAATATCATATTAATCGTTCTGAGTGAGACATTTTTTTACTCGTTCTGAGTGAGACATTTTTTTACATGTATTTAGATGAAGAAAATTATCAGGTCTTATTTCTTGATCTTTTCTACAGCGGGTGCATACCATATTACTACTACTACTGCATAGACTTTATTATCACCTGTACTTTATCAAAGAGTGAAAGTTTATAATTAAATGTGAGCAACCATTATTTCCTGACAATTATAACATTAATCCAAAGACTTGCTGCCTATGTAAAGAGCACCTTTATTCAGTCAGTCATCACCCGTTCAATATATCAATGCTATGTAGCTGTTTCATTCCCCTTTCATAGGTATAATTGTATCAGTACTAAAGTATAAATCTAGAAATTTGTCTATGGGACACAGGTGCCGTCATCGGGGTATATTTAGTAAAAGTAACAATCTTGTAAAAATTTATCCAGCAAAAGTTTCATCCTTTACAGTCAATAAAACATTAATGTTTGAAGAAAAGACACGCCTATTTAGATGGAAAGGATTTGCTTATGTCAAATTCTATCAACAGACGACATACTCTACCAGTTTATTAAATGCGAGAATGGATTTTGAGAAGATTTCCATCAGTTATTTGTTTACAAATTTTAAAGGATCCATGCAATAGCTCTAACATAGTGGTCAAATAGAAATAAAATACATCATCAGATCACCAATAGAAATCAAAAAAGAGGAATTTTAGCAGATGTCAAATATTTGTAGATGATAGAGGAAGCATGGGAATTTAAAGAAATGAAATGTATGTCCGATGATACAAAAGAAATGAGAAGTCCAAAAGGTCAACCTTACTTTAATGTAGAAGTGTTTTATTTAAAGTGTCAACTCAATTTAAACATCCAGCCAATTTATCCTATTACCAGTATGAGAGTTAAGACATTTTCTGAACACATCTACATGACTCCTAAACTTCAATGCCAGTCACCAGATGTAGGAATTGCATCATAGAATTACCCTATTTATGTATCAAGCTAGTGGCTAAACATTGGCAATATCAGAAAGAACCCTAGCCGGGCCCTGCCAGGGTTCAAACCTTTACCCTACTGCTCGAAAGGTAGATACATAAAGCCACAAAGCTGAGGGACATGGTCTATCTTAGAATTATTTAAAATTTAATTTTCATGTCTTAGTTTGGTATGCTTTTGTGTGCATTGCTGTTGTCAGCTGCATGCTGTTGTCACATTCCAGTATTATAAGTATCATCTTTTGAAATTTTGAAATACGAGGGGTGATCAATATATTCGAGGACTTTTCATCTAGCAATTTCATATTGGCAGCAAGGCTCAAAGCCAGTTAACATCATTCGGAGTAAGATGTATCCAACCGAATGCACTAATAAAATCATTTGATTCATACAAGGGGCGCGTGACGTTGGACGTCATGCGACGTCATTCCAAGCGTCACCGTCGGAGCAGCACATAGCTCCTTTCTGGACTGATACCCGGTTCCATTTATGAGACTGATTGTCTTTTACTACTGAAATAAGTAGTTAATAGCCGATTCTGAAATGTGAGGTGGAATAAAAAAAGTATCGATGCGTTATTAGAAACAAAACTCGGAAAAGGGCGGTTGGCTTTACAAAATTAGATTATTTCTATTAAGACTGAAACAGGACCTATCAGGTTTATGACGCAATATCGAAATAACCCTTTTGATTTAGAGTCAACGATTTTATGTGTTGTAGCCTATACTAGTCTTCGTTTTTGTCAGTTACATTTGATTGAGATATGTGCGTCTTATTTCGCAGAATTTAACGGAAAGTGTCCTTGACGCGGTGTTATTTTTGCTGTTTATTCTTATTTTATCGACTCAACCGTTTGGCAGAGACCCTACAATCACATATGCAACAGAATCATATGAAAATGGCTAATTGGGAGCGCACAGAATCCATGCACAATTTAGTCAAGTAATTTTGGAGGTATCGCGAGGTATTTTCATAGCGTTTCGTTTCTCAGAAATAACGTTACGCCCGAGATGCTCGACGGTGCGCGCTTCTCCATGGTTACAAAAAGTGACGTCATCAAGTAAATAGTGACTTTATCATAAAGAAAATTAGACAAATCGCGAGATAATTGGTTGATCTACCTCAGCGTGTAATTTCATTACTCTAGTTCCAATATTTCAAAATTGAGAAGGAAAGTCCTCGAATATATTGATCACCCCTCGTAAGTTTCAGAAGTTCCATATGATTAACAAATACCAATACATGTACATCTAATACACATAAACAGTTCAACAGAGTATGCACATGCACTCTATATTTAATCAGTATTGTCTTAAGACGTTGTGCAGTATTGAGCTTGAGGTTCTAAAGACCTTAACATCTCCTATTACTGTATTGCAAGTACATGTACCATACAGAATCAAAGTGCTGAAAGCACTGAATTTGTTTGGGTTTGAAATATGGAAAATGTCAATAAACTGCATTTTCACCTATATGCTCTTTAATTTGATACTATAAGTAAAACATGTATGTGACCATGGAACCATCACACTTTGTAGAAATGAATATATTTATGGGTAAAAGATAATTTAATTTGTGTAATCGACATGAAAGAATGGAAAGGTAAATGGCAAAAAAAGATTTGGAAGCAATTATACAGGTAATTATGTACAACGTAAGCACATTCCATGGTTATTAAATGCAGTGTTTTTCATATATTATGACTTCTTCCATATTTGTGTTATTAATCTTATTTAATTGAGAATAAGGATATCAAATCTTATCGCTTTTGTACGTACAAATAGTTTAATATGGTGGGATAGGATTCAAATTTATTAGCAAATCAGCTAATAATTAGCAATACTGGCCAGTAAACTGTCTCGCCACAGAAAACTATTTGTTTTGTATGTACATAATCAAACATTTTAAAGTGTATCTAAACAAATTTTTTAATCATATATTTATAGCAAAAAAGGGTAAAGTTTGTTACGTAAAATTCTTAAAGCTTCAACCTACACTTGAACCACAGTGGTGTACATACTTAAATGCACACATGCTGGCCTGGTGTTGGACATGAACAAGCAATTTCAGAAACTCATGTGAAGCACTTAAACCACAGTGGTGTACATACTTAAATGCACACATGCTGGCCTGGTGTTGGACATGAACAAGCAATTTCAGAAACTCATATGAAGCACTTAAACCACAGTGGTGTACATACTTAAATGCACACATGCTGGCCTGGTGTTGGACATGAACAAGCAATTTCAGAAACTCATGTGAAGCACTTAAACCACAGTGGTGTACATACTGAAATGCACACATGCTGGCCTGATGCTTAGTTGGACCAATAGTTTCATAGTTTCAGATTTTCAGAAACTATAAATGTGAATAAACTAAATCACAGTGGTGTATTTGATGTGATAATAGGCCTACATACTGGCCTGGGCCGGTATTTATAAAGCATCTTAAGTGAAAACTTTGAATTTTCTTAGCTAAACAGGAAAAGTAATATTAACAATAACTTACATTGTTTAGAAGCATTACGTAAAAAGCTACAATTATAGTCATAAAGAAACCATGGGTTATTTTTCATTTCTTGTGAAATATGGGCAGCTCAATATTTTAACTTAAGTCAAAATATTTAAGTATTTACTTAAGATGCTTTATAAATACCGGCCCAGGTGCATTGGAAAAACTGTAACCTTTCTGAATATCATTGTGCTAATATTGAACTTAGGAATGACACATAGAGTATAATAATTTAATTTTAACTTTGATTACAGTAGTCAAAAGTAATTATGATTTACCAACAAGACAAATCATGGTTTTCGAAGACAAGACACTTTACCAACAAGCATTCCTGATTACCAAATTATTTTTGTAAAAGCTAATATTATGCTCATAAATTTCAAACAGATCACACCAAGTTAAACTATTGGTCCGTAACAGGCAATATGATTGTATATCCCTGTCCTCCAAGTAAATAAGATCAATAAAATACTAATATGGCAAAAGAAATAAAACACAAAAGATGAGGCATTTAGCAAATATTAATTTCTCAAACAACACTTATATATACAATTATAGTTCGATTTCGAGCATTGAGCCGTGACTGCACTTTTAAAGTTAAACCCATTCGCTGATAAACTGTACATCGATAAATTACACACAGTAGTAAGTAGCATATCTTTAAATAATGACTATTGAATAAATCACAGGTTACCCGCCCAAATAGACTCGTCTGAAATTTCATGGCTCAGGGTTCAAAATTGAACTTTACCATTAAAATCCTTTTTATCAGTTCTTTCCAGTCTTGCACTCATTCTTTGTTAAAACTATTGATTACATTTGAACATGTTTCTCAGCTGTTCTAACTGAGTGTCCATGCAAGGTGACCTGACCTGACACAAGATGTCCTATATTGTATGGAGATGATCATTGTGACCTGACATAAGATGACCTAGATTGTATGGAGATGATCATTGTGACCTGACACAAGATGACCTAGATTGTATGGAGATGATCATTGTGACTTGACACAAAGTGACCTAGATTGTATGGAGGCATCATTGTGACCAGACACAAGGTGACCTAGATTGTACGGAGGCGACCATTGTGACAAGACATAAGGTGACCTAGATTGTAGTGCACTGAATGCAACTAACTGATGCATTAGTGGAGATGACTAGCTGTAATCACTGCGCAACGTCTAAGTACACTAATTAAGAGGTGCATTTTCACACTTTATTCATTCCATGACATCAAAACTTTCAAGAAGCAATTAATTCTCAAAAGATGTAAAATGGTAGTCATATACAATATAAGTGAATTAGATCAGGCATAGACAATGACATTCAAAGGAAACTGCAAAGCACACAAAAGCTATGTATATTTTTGTTTTCTATTTTATGACAAAAACAAAAGACAGACATAAATAAATAAATACTGAAGTGCAAAAACAACCCAAAGCTACACAGTTACAGCGACATTGCTAACTTTGAATTTCATATGTAGCCATAAAGGGTAGGGGTAATATTGAATGATTATTTTTACAAGTTGACATTAACATCAAATTGACTGACAGTTTAAAAAGACAACACTAATAAAATAAATAACTTTACATTAAATCAAAGATGACGAAGGGGCTTGCATGTAGCGAAGCTATAAACTATATTATTACAATTACTTTTCTTTACATCACAATTTGAGGAGGGAGACAAATAAGCAGATAGGACGCGAAGACAAAAAGGATAAGTTCACAGCACCATATGTTTATTGCTGAAGTGAGGGTCACTCTGGAGGTTGTTGATGAAGAGAGGGTCACTCTGGAGAGGTAATTGCTGAAGAGTGGGTAACTCTGGAGAGGTAATAGACGAAGAGTGGGTAACTCTGCAGAGATTATTGCTGAAGAGAGAGAGGGTCACTCTGGATAGGTTGATGCTGAAGAGAGGGTCACTCTGCAGAGGTTGTTGCTGAAGAGAGAGGGTCATTCTGCGGAGGTTATTGTTGAAGAGAGGGTCACCCTGCAGAGGTTATTGCTGAAGAGAGGGTCACCCTGCAGAGGTTATTGCTGAGAGGGTAACTCTGGAGAGGTTGTTGTTTAAGAGAGGGTCACTCTGTAGAGGTAATTGCCGAAGAGAGGGTGACTCTGGAGAGGTAGTTGCTGAAGAGAGGGCCACTCTGGAGAGGTTATTGCTAAAGAGAGGGTCACTCTGCAGAGGTTATTGCTGAAGAGAGGGTCACTCTGCAGAGGTTATTGCTGAAGAGAAGGTCACTCTGCAGAGGTTATTAATGGAGAAAGGGTCACTCTGAAACAGAAACTGGCATACAGAAATAACCAGACAGCAAATCACTCAGAAGTGTGTTTAAAAGGATTCTTGTAGAAAAATATCACAGCCTTATACAGTAAAACTTTGTTAAGATGAGCATCAATAAGACTAGCACAAGGCTTATGGCAAGCATGTTTTTTTGCATTAACTTGAGGGACCTCCGACATAATGTCTATTTTATCTGAGTAAGGTTTGAATGACATGATGTTTGTTTTTCAGTCAAAGTATTATTCATGTCCGCCATGTGTAACTCACACATCGCCGATATGACATTCACAAAGTCAAAGAAACAAACACAATTTATTTTTCATTTAATGGTTATAAAGTTAATCAACACAAATAGAACGAAACCACAACGTTTGTTTCAGTGAAAGTATTGTTCACACCATGTGTAATTCACCGATCGTCGAAATAAACGTTCACTAAGTCAAAGAAACAAACACAAAACAATGATTTTTCAATGTATTTTTTTAATCATTAAATGGTAGTTAATCTACACGAATAGACTGAAACCACAACGTTTGTTTCAGTGAAAGTAATTTTCATGCCATGTGTAACTCACCGATCCCCGATAAAAACATTCACTAAGTCAGAGAAACAAACACAAAACAATGATTTTTTAAATGTATTTTTTTAATCATTTAATGGAAGAAAATCAACACAAATAGACTGAAACCACAACGTTTGTTTCAGTGAAAGCAGTGTTCACGCCATGTGTAACTCACCGATCGCCGATAAAAACATTCACTAAGTCAGAGAAACAAACACAAAACAATGATTTTTTTAATGTATTTTTTTAATCATTTACTAACTACTACCTAGTCCTTGTTGCGCCCGGAGGAACATAGGGCAAGGACTAGAGCTTTCCACTTTCTTGTCCTTGTTTCCGTAATCAATATTGTTTTACAAGAAGAGGAGATTACCCTCTTGCTTAATCCCAACCTGTTGGACCGGGGATTTTTTATCAAGGTTGCCTTCCTCTAGAACGGTTGCTTGCCACAGCTGATGAATCCATTCCATCCATGGTTTTATATCAGAGTTTCCTTCTCCTAGATCAGCTACCTTCTTAGGTTAACGACTCTGATCTAGTCGGCAATTTAACCCATTGCTGGGGCAAGGATGATGAGTGCTAGGGCATTTCCACACACCGGTGGGCCTACACACTGCATCTCTGGGACCCTTGCTGTTCCGAGATCCCTTACAGTTTAGCCTAAGGATTGCTAAATCCTAGTTTACCGTGTGTTGTCGCTGGGAGGCACTGCAAAGGTCTTGATGGTGAAGAGGCTTTGTACTGGCAGGAGAGACTTACAATTTGCTCTCTCTTCATCTGTCTAGCAGATTAGCCAGCGGTGGTAGTACCACACTAGACGCATACACAATCCTGTGGCATAGCCACCAACACATCATTTAATCATTTAATGGTAGTAAATCAACTCACCGATCACCGATATAAACATTCACAAAGTCAGAGAAACAAACACAAAACAATAATTTTTTTTCATTTAATGGTAGTAAATTAACACTAATACGACAGAAACTCTAATGTTTGTTTCAGTGAAGGTAATGTTCGTGCCGTGTGTAACACACCGATCGCCGATTTACATGTTTACAAAGTACGAAACAATGATTTTCTTAGCACAATTTCTCTGCAATTTTTTGCCACTCATTTCAAAGAATTCTCAATAGTATCATTTGCACTCAATAGGAAGATCTGATGTTAAAGAGTTAGTTTTCTTTGATATTTTCACATATTATTGTGACTGTACTATTTATTTAAAAAATTAATATTACATCTAGACTAGGCAGATATGAATATTATAATAATTTAGATGTCTAAAGCAACCACACTAATTCAAGCAGTGTCTGTGGGTATTCATCTCATTCAGTGATATTTCTGTACCAAAGAAACAGTGAAAAATTAGCTGCCTCCACTGGGAATCGAACCCAGGTCCCTGGATTGGCTGATCCAGAATGGTACCACTACACTATAGAGACAACATTATTATTCACATCTCATTGGTCTTAAAACAACAAGAAATATCACATGAACACCCCCAAACACTGCTTGTCACAGAGTGGAAGTATCAGAAGTCAAAATTATAGTAATATTCATATATTCCTAGTCAAGTGTCAATACTAAGTTATAAAGTAATACTATTGTCACAATCGATTCTCACTGATCACAAATTCAGAGTAACAAACACAAAACAATGATTTTTTATCATTTAATGGTAGTAAATCAACACAAATATACTAAAATGACAACACTCGTTTCTGTAAAAGAAATGTTAATGCTGTGTGTAACTCACCTACCGATATACACATTTACAAAGTCAGAGAAACAAAAAATGGACAATGACTTTCTTTGTACAATTTCTCTGCAATTTTTTGGCAGATTTTTTAATTGTCAATTAGTATTTTAATATCATTTTCACGCAAAAGGCAGATCAGATGTTAGGGAGTAAGTTATAATCCTTTGATATTTTCACATATGATTGTGACTGAATATAAGTTCACTCTGGAGAGATTATTGCTGAAAACAGGGTCACCACTCTGCAAAGGATGTTGCTGAAGAGAGGGTCACTCTTGGAAGACAATTGCTGAAGAGAGGGTCATTCTGCATGGGTTATGCTGGAGAGGGTCACCACTCTGCAGAGGTTATTGCTGAAGAGAGGGTCACCACTCTGCAGAGGTTATTGCTGAAGAGAGGGTCACTCTGGAGAGGTAATTACTGAAAAGATGATCACCACTCTCAAGTGGTAATTGCTGAATAGAGGGTTACTATACAGAGGTTATTGCAGAAGAGAGGGTCACTCTGCAGAAGATAATTGCTGAAGAGAGGGTCACTCTGCAGAAGATAATTGCTGAAGAGAGGGTCACTCTGCAGAAGATAATTGCTGAAGAGAGGGTCACTCTGCAGAAAATAATTGCTGAAGAGAGGGTTACTCTGGAGAGGTTATGACAACGTTTGTTTCCGTAAAAATAAATTTCATGCCGTGAGTAACTCACCGATCACCGAAATACACGTTTATAAAGTCAGAGAAACAAAAACTAAACAATGATTTTCTTTGCACAATTTCTCTGAAATTTGTTGTCACTGATTTCAAAGAATTCTCATTAGTATTAAAATACCATTTGCACTCAATAGGCAGATCAGATTTAGGGAGTAAGTGTCCTTTGATATTTTCACTTATGATTGTGACTGTACTATTGATTAATAATTAAATATTGCCACTAGACTAAGCAGATATGAATATTATAATAATTTAGACGTCTGAAGCAACCACTCTGTGCCAAGCAGTGACTGAGGGGTATTCATCTCAATCAGTGATATTTCTGTACCAAAGAAACACTGAAAAATAAGCTGCCTCCACTGGGAATCGAACCCAGGTCACTGGATTGGCTGATCCAGTATGGTACCACTACACTATAGAGACAACATTATTCTAGACTGCTCATTGGACTTAAAACAACAAGAAATATCACATGAACACTCTCAAACACTGCTTGTCACAGAGAGGTAGTATCAGAAGTCTAAATTATTGATATTCATATATTCCAAGTCAAGTGGCAATACTAAGTAATAAAGTAATACTACTGTCACAATCATAAGTGAAAATATTAAAGAACAATAACTCTCTAAAAACCATTCTGACTATAGAGCGCAAATGATTTTCAAATACAATTGAGACTTCTTTGAAATCTGACAAATAATTTCAGAGAAATAGCACAGAAAATATCAGCTAATATAAAAAGATCTATAACTCCTATAAATTTATCTGACGGACATCTGCTATAACATGCACAAAAAGACTTGGTACTGATCAGACTTGCATAAGTTCAATGAAATACAATTAATCGTTATTGAGAAATAGAGCAGACAAATTAGTGTGAAAAATCAAAGGGCCATAAGTCGACCTAAGTTGGCCAACAGAATACACAGCTGACCTTATAATAACAGATAATAATACTGACAAAAAAGGTATGAGGAAAGGGAAGGTAGCACTCAACCTAACCAGCCGAGTAAAGAAATTAGAAACACCACAACACAACTACACTGAGCAATGCCCACCCATAAGCCAAAGAAAGATTCAAAGTTCAAGGCTCTGCCGAAAAATGCAGGATGACCCAATTTAACAAAGAAATTATAGAATAGCGGTGATTCCATGAGATTAATGTTTGTAAAAAACAATGGGCTTGTGTTCCAACTGTGCAGAATATTTTTCAGTTGTATTAGGTGCACATGGCCACTAGACCCACTGTATTTCTCACTTCATCCTAACCATGACAAGCTTACCCAGTTTCATAAAGAACAAGCAGCAATTCCATTGTTATGCAAATTTCATGAAAGGGTCTCAGACCCCGATTGATGTGCAACAAACCTAGAAAACTAACCACTCAACTAATTTGGCTAACTTCTGTTTGATTTTTTTACAAAAATTACCTCAATAATAGCATAATGCTAAATGAAATTTTACATGCAAGTAAAAATAAAATAATATTTGGTAAATTCATTTGAAACAAGAGAAGTCACTGTAAATGAAGTCCCCAAAGAACTTTCCCTCTAAAGGTCAGAAACGGTTGATAAAGTGATAAACTACTTTATAAGTACTTTATTATAGTTAGTGATTAAAATTCAAAACTCAATTTGTCATAAATGCGAATGATTGACATTTTTTATGACAGACATGTGAAGATCAAGAAATGTCAATGATATCTACATGTATTATAATATATTGTTATCATTATAATTGTTCAATTCAATTATCATTATTATTATTATTATTTGCAGCAGCAGCAGCAGCAGCAGCAGCAGCAGCAGCAGCAGAAGAAGCAGTAGTAGTAGTAGTAGTATTTGTTGTTATTGATATGTTGATATGTATAGTTGATTCAATAAGTAATACTATAATTAATGAGGGAACTATCCCATTCAAAATGATAGCAGGGACTACTGTTAACTTAAAGGTATATAAAGTAAAACCTAGATACACATAGTTTACCTGATGGACGAGCTTATATTTACAAACCCTTATCAATTAACTTTGAATGGACTGTATATTTGATATTCTGTAACATTTGTATTTTTTTTTTATGTCTCTGCCGTATGTTTTTGTGTTTGTAATTGGTCAATAAAATTGTATTGTATCATTATTTTTTTTATTTGCTGGCCAACCTCTATGTAAATTTTGACTATCCCAGGGCATAGCGTTCTTAAGTTATTGAATGGGAACCATTTCTTCTAAACAAAAAATGGTTCAGATAACAGTGACCTTGACCTTTGACCTCAAAATGTTGTGGATCAACCTCAATGTAAAGTTTGAAGATTTGCCAACTTTCTAGGGCAAAGCATTCTTGGGTTATTGAACGGAAACCATTTGTCTAAAATAATGGTAAAGGTAACAATGACCTTGACCTTCTGACATCAAAATTGACAGGGGTCATCTACTGTTGCTGACCAACCTCTATATAAAGTTCCTAAGATCAAAGCAGGTAAAAAATGACGGCCATTTTAAGTTTTCACTATCTATATAGAAGATTGGATGCTTAAAGAGGCATTCCCTATTACTAGCATATTTTTCTCTACTATCACATTAAATGAGCTAAATGTACAAAGCACTATCAATTATCATAATTTGTCAGAAGAAAGTGTGTCAAATATGTCTTATAATGTCAAAATATATTTAAATCACCAATAATAATTTATTGCTTCCAGAAACTTAATCTTACAAATATTTGGAAAGGTAGGAAAATTACAGCAAACACAATTCTATATGAACTCATACTGGGATATTCACCATTGTGATATATAAAAACAGGAAATTTCCTGCAATTGCAATAAGGCATACACATTGGATTATAAAATATGGCAATAATTCATACAGGAATCACATTGAGACATACTTTTAATTGCAATAATTAAGTCATAAATACAAGTAAATTTTGGTATCCGAGTAAGCCACACAGTAATGTTGTTTTTACATTGTGCTTTTGACCACTTATTCAAGAATCCCGCAAAAAACTAATAGTGCATAAACCAAAGTAATACTTTAATATGTTCTGAAAACACCCATATGTGGTCATTAATAAATAACTTAAATGCAGCTACATTGAAACAATTACTGTGTCGATCTATTCATGCACAGGAGAGATGGTACAAAGTGTTGAATTATGTTTGACTATGAGAAAGTCAGGAATGAAAATTCCGTTGATAGGTATCTTGAAGCGATATTCAGAGCTTACAATCTTCAATGTTTTTTTCTGTTGTGAACTGTACTGTAGCGTTCACTGAATATCGCTCGAACACGAAGTATGTTTTCAAATAAATATGATATCTCGTGTAAGGCCTCGTGCACCTAGGAAAATCAGGAATGTGCCATATAATTTATTAAAAGATTTGCGTTTAATAAAAAAATATAATCCTTTCCAATATTACACAAAATCATATATAAAAAACAGCAATTATTGGATTCAAACCCACAAACTTCAGGGTGGGGTTCTGGAATGTTACTAATTGCGCAAATTTGTCAATCAATACCTTATTCATTCAATAGTAAGTGTCGTATCTTTAAACCATAAATGCTGAACTAAACAAATTGGATCCATTTTCAGTGAGCCAATGTTACCTTCATAATGAGTCAAGATTTTTCCCACGAAACAATGATGGTATGGTGAGCTTGTATTGTCGGCTTGAAAGTGTTTTACGCACATCATGGTATGGGCAGTTATTAATCCAACCAACAAGCTCGCACATCGCTGGCTTAGAATGGCGAGGTCTTTACTAAAAAATCAATATTTTGAGAAAACAAGCAAAAACTGTCTGAAAATTGCTCTATACTTATGGTGAAACATGCTGTTTCAACTTCAGTTTGGTCAACATGACAAGTTCCGATTTTCATGAAGATTATAAGAAGTGCCTAATGATGCAGATGTTAAATATGCATTAGTCTTATAAGGTCGTAAGTAGTAGTTATGACCTTTTAATTCTAAGCCAGCAAATAATGATAATACACGGAAACCTCAAAGCTGTTTGTTACATTTACACTGTGTTGAATGACGTAATTCCGACATTAATCAACATCCAGCCATGACCAATAATTTATCAACAGGACACATTTAGACCACATACTGCTAGGATCATACATCAGTTCCTCCAACAAAATAATGTGCCAGGAATGGCCAGCAGTTTTGCCACATCTAAGACTTCATAGAACTAGAGGCAGCTTTGATCCACGAGTGGAACAACATTCCAATGGTACTACTTCGGATTACAGAGTTCAATTTATGAACAAAATATCAATTCCAGACTGAAATATTAGTTTAGATTGGAGAGGTTTTGGATTAGGTAGTTTTACTGTATATGTATTTACAAATTTGTGTATTAAATATTTATAAGTAAGTCAAATCATAATTGAAGTTTGTTTTAACTTAAAAAAGTATATTTTGGAAAATGCCAGTAAATGCCGGTTTATTCCGGGGGGGGGGGAAAATGCCAGTAAATGCCAGTGGCGTGGACTTTACTCATAAATGCCGGCATTTTCCCAACCCTGAATGGTAGTGATCCACACTTTGATTAATTCTATGCATTGCACATGTGTTACAGTGACTCATGCAAGGGGTATATAGTCATACCAGACAATGAAGGTTCCAATTTAAGTTTTTTTTACCACAGAATGAACTCTGATACTTTCCTATTCAGTGTTTATCCTGCAGGGCATTATGAAAAAAGGATAACATTAAACATAAACTCAATTTGGAAATATAAAGTTTTCTTCATGAAACATAAAAATGGAATTAAACTAGTGTGGCATTAGAAGTGTTGATTTAAAAGTATACAACCAAGTTACAGTCTGGTTCAAGTAAATTATGGCTTTTATGATCTTTGAACTTTAAGTGTGAACTTGAAATATGAGGTACTGATACCATGATGCATTTTTCACATGACACACACCTCATTGCATGTGGTCAGCATATACGCTTTAGTTTATTTTATGTCTTTATTTATACAATGCTTTATTGAAGGTAGATATATTATATTCAATACTGTACATTATGTTTTATCCATTGATTATATATGTCATAATTATATTGTATGACCTTTGGTTGGCTCAATAAAATTATTCTATTCTATTCTATGATGCGCCAAACAAAATTCACATTGGCATATCAGGGTCCTAACAAAATTCACAGTAGCAGTAAGGCATTCAAATTCTAATCAATCACAGCAAGAGCGCAGGTATTTGATTCATTGATAAAAAGTAAAATAAACTAAAAAATAATTTTTGTAAAATTTATATTTTGTATGAAGTAGCATTTGTTCTCAAGTAGCCAGAATTTCAACTTATCAAAACCAGAACTGACTTTTGATATCTTCATAAACTAATTACAGTCATACAAAGCGTTGCTAAACCTACTTCCATGCAAAAAAATCCCATCAAAATTGATAAAATACGAGGGCCCATCAATAATATTGTGAACTAATTTTAATTGGTTTATGTAGCCTTACACAGTATTAGCTTTCAGTCTTTTTTAAAGAAAGATACCATGCACAGTTCGCATTTATTCCATTGCTCAACTCATAACATGAGCACATGCTACAGGCCGTCATGTGACATCTCACGCAAATTTAATGATAGCCGGCAAAATAAGTTTATCATCTTTGATTGATCCGCTGCAGCCCTTAAGTCAATTTAATTAACAATTCGATTAACAAAAGTCCTTATAATTTTTACTGCATGCAAATTTTCCTGAATTGAAAAAGACATATTTGCCGACTAATGTTTAAAACTTTGACACAAACATTGCTTGATCATACTAGGTGACGCCATTTTTTTATAATGAACGCTTATAATGCTGTTGGAATATTGATATGACATCATTAATTGTGACATCCTCAATCACTATTAGAGAATCAAAGTACTGAAAGTACTGACAGGCTGGCGAACTGCTAAGGAACAATAGCTTTTCAAGTAATATAACATCAAGTGGTTTTCTAAGTCGAAAGAGAGGTAAGTGCATCGACTTAACAAAAAATAAAAAAAAATAAAAATTTAAAAATATAAAAAATTTGGAGCGGCCGTGATTCGATCGCTGGACCTTAGCATCAGAAAATTACTAAGCGAGTTGCTCAACCACTAGACTGGTCCCCGGTCAGAATATTCACAAAATATACTTTGAGACAATAGTTCAAAGCGGACCGCGGCACCAGTCTACTCAACCACTCGACCACGATCTCATTGAAGAATGTTGACCTAAATTATTTACCATAATAAAATCATTGTTGCGCGCGCTATATCGCGTTAGTATATAACGCGTAGTAATAATTATCAACGCATTTAAACACCTATTCTTTTAATTTCATACAATTTCCTTCCATTACAAGAAGAAACTAATATATTACAATCGAACAGAATAAATGAAACAAGGAAAGTTGAATGTTCTTATCTTACAAAACTGACTAACGAGGAGGAACTATTTGCATCGAGTGTATAGATTCTGTGTTGTCAGTTTTGGGAGTAAATTCATCTTAATGGATTTCATTTTTTAGGATTGTAATAGTCTGGCGCGAAATTGCCAGCCTAAAAACGTATATTTGACCATACAAAATATCAATAAGTTATCAAAAAGCATAACGAAACAGTGGAATTAGTTCACAAAATTATTGAAGTGCCCTCAAAGTTAAAAGGTTATGCTATGAAATGTAGATACTGTGTCAAAACAGATCACTGTGGCGCATTCAACACAAACCTACACAACTACCCTAGTTTTACACCATTGAAAGTTATATCAAAAGTTTAAACAATGGTTTACATAATTTGAAGTTAAATTTTAGCTGCATTCATTGTATAATATAATGCATAATTTATGAAAAACAAAATGCACTACATTGTCAATTTCTCTACAAATGGACCTTGAAAGAAAAATATAACTTTTACTAAAGTTATAAATAATTAAAAAGTGTGTACTTATAACCTATGTTAAGTGTACAGTCAGCCCTCGTTATGACACTGTTGTTCCCAAGCAAAATGTTTAAACTTTAACTTTAAAAATGTGTCAGTATACTGAATTTTGCTAGGTTATTCACTCACAGGAAGACTCAAATTTTGGTAGGGAGATTGTTTCATAGAATTCAATTATAATGGTGCAGAAATCTTTTTATATTATAAGAAATTGCCATAATCAGCACAATCAGCAATATAAAATCATCAGAATTGAATCAAAACAATATTTCATGATATGAATTGTACTGGGAGAGCTTTAAGCGCAGTCTGTTCAAATTTAAGGTGACCAGATAGTTTTATAAAGTATAATATATACACAATGTATAACACATTATCAATAAAATGGTAATGAAATGCATTTAGTCATAAAGGTTACCCTATTGCCATTTAGCAATGATGAATTAATGAATCAAGCCCCAAATATTGTTTGACTTAGAATATTTTGCAAATTTTCAATTTTGAAATAGGAATATAAATTATAAGTGATGCTTAGACAATTTCTTTTTCCAAAATACGACAAATATGTCACTTGCAAAAAACAGCCCCTGGTCAGTGCCAGTATAAGGAGCATTTTAAAAATGAATTACTGGATAAATTATGAATCGGTTATTTTTGTTAGTATAATGAATATGAAAATGTTGAATAGAATTTGTCCCTACCAATTTATGTCAAAAAGAAACTGTCCGTGCATTGAGTATCGTTATAACGAGGGCTGACTGTATGTACAAGAGATGGTGAATAGCAATGCATAATACCCTATCAAGGTTCACCTAAACTCTGCCATCGCTTTGATGACACAACAAGAAAATCTTATTCCATTGTTCACCTACCGAGTAATGATATTAGCATGTACACACTAAACACAATTCACATGATGACAATTATATGGGTCGTAACACATCCAACTTAAAGGCCTTGCCCACAGGCTGCTTCCTTGTGCAGCGATTTTTTTTTTCAGCTTAACCAATTATTTGGTATGTTATTCATGACACTCGGGCATCCACCATGTAGAATATAATAATAATAATAAATAATAATATTAATAATAATAATAATAACATTCAGCAAAAACTACCAATTGAAAACATTACCAAATCTATTTAGTTAAGTACTTATCTTTCATGCTGTTGAATTCCACCCATATAAGGAAATATAGATGTTCCTCACTCGTCCATACTTACATACCCATACTGGTTTAGTGGATCATCTCATCATTCTATATCCAAGCGTCCACCATCATCTGTAAAGCATAAAAAACAATTCATTTCTTCACTTGAAACCAAAATGTTTTAATAACTACAGTCTATTCAAAGTGAAATGATAACAGTTGTAAAGATAAGCTTGTCTTTCAGGAAAACAATGTTTATATAGGTTTAACGGTGTAAACCTGAGTTAACAGTTATGCCCACTATTCTTTCAAGCCGGATAGTTCCCTGAACTTCCCTCATTAGTATTACTTATTGAAACGACAGTTCAAATTTGTGTCCTAAGGCAAATTATGTTGAGCTTTGACGGAGGTTGAAACAAGACTGCATGCAGTAACCCCACTTACAACTAAGCTACAATGGCACATAATAGAAATCATTTTTGTAAGTTTCATCAATTTTATAAACTTGTAAGAAAAAACATTCCAATGTTACACATAACTGATTATTATAAGAGTGTAAGTATATGTTTTTATAACATATGACCATGAAAATTCAATAGATTTGACAATGACTTGTTTCAATAGCATCTAATCCAATGAATAGAAGAATTCTACACAAATGTGTCATATGTTTAATAGGGGTGTAACGGTACCCTCACCTCACGATATGATACGTACCGTCAATTTTTCTTACGGTTCGGTGTATTTCGGTATGATACAATATTCTCTAACAAATGCTTAAATACTTTAATTTTTAAGTAATAATGATTTTGTTGCTTCTATAACAGCAAGTATTAGGCGCCTACCAACTATTTTAATTAAGTGAATTAAGGCAATATGAAGCATATCTCAATACGATTAAAACAGGTGATACATGGTAATTAAACATAATCAGTAGGCTGCCGTGTGTTTTCGTTGTCTGGATATTATTTTGTTCATAAAAAGGCATATACTGAACCGTACCGAAATTTAGAAGTCTTGTATCATGAAACGTGTGGGACTGAAGTCCGCGGTATTTCGTATACCGCGGTATTTCGTTTACCGTGGTATACCGTTACAGCCATAATGTTTAATAGAATTTTGCAGGTTTATATGGTTAAATATATCACAGATATACATTAGAACGGATAGGTAACTCTACCACGTGACGCAGTTGAAATCAGTAGGAATCGACTTTAAGTCTTGCGGGTTCACGTTGGTCGCGATATTTGGCGAGATCACAGAGTTTTAGCGGCGAGATTCATCGATCTGCCATCTTTGTTTTATGTATTGTTTTGCAAGAAATTTACAGAAATAAATCTGCCAATCCAATCAACATTTCAAAATCAATCGAGAAAATTTTACTATGTAGATAAAGAAAAAACATACCTTGATAAGTGTGTAATTGTGTATGTATATATCATCGATTATATTGGCTATATGTCCAGAAATGGAGTTTGAATACACAACGGTTTCGCGGGAATATCGAAGCGAGAAAACAATTCAGTTCAAACTATGACAAATTCCTATCATCAGATTGAAAAATATTAAAATCTTATTTGGTGTTTTACTTGAAACATCTTTCGTAAAATATTATAAGATTAGTCCTGATGATTCTTTTAAAAGATATTTCGTAGACAAAATTGTAACGACGAAGCCTCCGCCATTTTCCACCCGTGTCTCTCGTTTCTTGCTCTAAATCACATGAAATTGTAACTCTGATTTAAATTGCATTGTATATTGCATCAGTGCTTCCTCTGGCTTATATTTTTCTTGCGCCACCACTTTCGCCAAATGAAAAAAGTTGACGGCACTTATGCGCCACTTTGACCAAAATTGAAATGATGTAAATGATGGACTAAATCTTGTATTTGTAATTTTTGTATATATTTCTGTTTTATGTGTATTTTGATGTGTCCATGGTAATGCCTTAATTGCATTACTGATGTTCCTCTTCAGTGTGAACTTAGAAGTCATCATTGTTACAAATATATTTACAGCATTATTATAACAATTTATTTTTATTTTCTATGTTATTGACAATATGCTAACCATTCATCAGAGAATAGCATGCTTACAGCAGTGTCCGACAAATTTCTAATCAAGCTGGTTGCCCACTGGGCTACCAGAATTTTTTTCTGGTTGCTCAGATATAATATTCTTATAACTGAAGCTAAAGTTATATTTGTGCTGGCTGACATTTTAATATCATAAGGCCTAGTAAAAATAATGTATTGCTAACATTTCAGTCCAGGCTGTAGGCCTATGTGTATAACTATATTAAACTGTGTGTAACTATATTAAACTGTGTGTAAGTTTGACTCAAATTTCATGCACCCAGTGCTTTGATTCAGTATGCATATGAATGTCAGTCAGAGCAGAGTTACCTCCCTTGTGGTCCATGCTACATATTTGCTACCATAATGGAGATTTGAAAGACAAAACTGTCTAGGAAGGGTAAAGAAACACACCTGTTGCTAATCAAACATCTGTTGATATGTATTGTAATGTTTCTGTTGACTACTGACATGTCAAATTCTTATTAGTGTAACAAAATCGTATGTGAAGGTCGCGAAAACATATGACATTTCAAATTGTCGACATTTTGAGTGATTTATAATGGCAAATTCTTTTTACTAAGACATGTTTATGTCTTGCAATGTTCAAGTCTTTAATTAATGCCTTCCAATACAGCTTTAACGGTCCACAGAGTTCATAACCAATTTTGTTGACATCACGGTCGTATTTCATGTGAAATTCCGGAATATAAGTACGGCCGAAAACAGTCTTTAACATCAACCCGATACGCATTTAAAACAAATTGTCGGCAAATTTTAACATCTTTGATGGGATTAACTGGCTGATAGCAGCTCTAATTGATTGTTTATTGCAGTCTTCAATATACATGACTGTATATTGTTGTCTTATTGAAAAAATAGCCGATTTTTATGTTTGTCACCAAATTGAATTATCTTGCGCCAAATTTTCATTTCTTGCGCAAATGGCGCCATTGGCGAACGCCAGCGGAAGCACTGTGCATGAAACACGCATTGTGTATCTTCATAATATTGTTTTAATTTTGAAAATCGATAAATTATTAATGATAAGGCAAGTTTTTTCGAGGCAGCCATAAAAAATTATGTTACCGATCATCGCCATGTTATCGACTTACAGTGTACCGAATACCAAAAAAACGATGATTAACGGAAAAGGCCGAGTGCGCGCATTGCATTATGGGCGTTTGGCCGTTCGGCAGATAAAAATCTATTTATAGAGTTGCCTATCCGTTCTAATATATATCTGTGAATATATTCAGTGATTTATGGATAAAATATAATTAATATAAAAATTTAAAAATAATTCTAAAGTCTATCGACTCGATAATAAGATTGGAGATTATAGCATGATACTTTGATAGCAATGTGATTTATATTGAATTCAAATGAGCATCTTTTTCAGGATTTTGACACAAAAATTGACAATTAAAATTTATTTTCAATGTGTAGTAAAATTAACTGTAAAACGCTGTTTTACAAATTGCATTTTTATTTCTTGATACACAAATATTCATCATAGATATTTTAATGCAGAATAATTATTTCAGCAGATAATTATTTTGCAGACTAGAAAAATTAAATTGTTTTCGGACAAATTATACTCTGGTGACCACAGGCACATGGTTTCATCGATTTAAAAAACTTGCATGAAGAAAAGAAACTACCCAGGCGAAAATGATGGTCATTTGACTATGAACTACCATGAACTACCATGGTACTTCATGGTCATATAACCATGAACTACCATGGTTGACCATGTTTTGTTAAATGGCACCATGGCTTTTCATGTTCTTCTAACCATGGTCGATAAACACCCAAAAACCATGGTCTACCATGGTTGGTAGCACATGAAAAGCCATGGTAGTTCATGGTAAAATGAACGGTTTAAAACCATGAACTACCATGATAGTTCATGGTCGACCAGGGTAGTTCATGGTCAGGGGACCCATGGTTATTTGGTAATTGGCACTTGATGGTCAATGACCATGGTCTTGTAACATGGTCAACCATGGTCTTGGACCATGGTCAATGACCATGGGTTCAAGCTACAGATGAATCAGCTTGTTGCAAATAATGTCAGGTCATATTTGATTTCTTACAGGAAAGCTTAATAAATATTTTGTTGTAATTATGAATTTTTTATTATGTCAAACTAATTCATAAATCTTTCTATTTTTATAATAAGAATGATATATTACTTTGCTAACATTTCATTTAAAAGTGTATTTTGGGACTTTAAAAAAAAATATATAATTTTTGTTAAAGGGAGATAATATAAAAGTGTGAGACAATAACATGGTTGACCATAGTCGACCATGGTCAAATGGTCAACCACGGTTGAAAACACTGACCATGTTAGACCATGGTCAAGCTTCAGTTTGTCTTTTCTCACCATGGTTGACCATGGTCATACGGTTTATCTCTTTTTCTCACCATGGTCAACCATGGTCAGTCTTCTCTTACCATGGTCGATCACAGTCAACCATGGTCGACCATAGTCAACAACGGTGACCATGGTTGACCATGGTCGACCATGCTCCTGACTATCTCTTCAACATGGTATTTGATGGTTGACAACAATCAAATACCATGTTGACCATGGTTCAACCATGGTCGCATTTCGCCTGGGTATTGTCGTTTTCGATTACTAATAATAATAAGAAGGTCGCTTGCAGCTTCCATAATCTCAACCAACGGAAGTGATGCAATCCTAATATCGATTTACCGGTACCCTGACTGCGCGCTCCAATACGCTTACGCTCTGGGAACCAAATACTTGGAATAATAATTAAATCGCGAACAGTTTACTTTGAACAATATCTAAATCAAGAACAGTTATCTGCGTGTAACCGCAGTCTTTCATGCAAGTTTATTTAATCGATGACACGGTGTGCCTGTGCTGGTGACTTCAATTTCAGCCCCCACCCCATTTACCAGTTTACTGTAAATCCACAAAAAAATCTTACAAGTTGAAGTTATTAAAGTCGTGTTGCCTTCCTGTGGTACAGACTCCTAAATTTAAACTTTTTTTAACAAACACAAGTTATAATTATCAATTTCTAAATGTTTGTTGAATCATGACTAAAACAATCTTTATGAATAAATAACATGATCGCTCACATGTTGTTGTAGCGTGCAGTATGCAGACCCTATGGTGACCCAAGCAATATGTATTTAACAATTTCTAACTGAATTTTAACACTTACAGTTACACCAATACAACTGACCGGCATATTGAAACTCTACATGGATTCAACAACAAGGTGTCTGTCTCTAAAATTTGCACCAGAGTGGGCCCTGCAAATTACATGGAAGAAAGAAAGAAATCAAAAAGCTGCCGAACATATCTTTGGCTGCCACACTGACTGAGAGAACAAGCTTGTACCTAGTTTCCGGACCCTCAACCCCAGACTGAGAACCTGTGGTTGCTGACTGGAAGTTGGAACGTGTAGTCTGGATTTTGCAACAAAATATACACCTAATACAGTAAGAAATATCGTTATTGTATGTAATATACTTTACTTACACCAATAATCCGCATCAAAGGTCCGAAATTTAACAAATTCCAACAAAGAACGCAGAATTTCATCATATTCGACTTGTTTCAAAACTTTTCTCCTGCATAGTGACGTCACGTGATTTCTCAACACATACTATTCTGATTACCTCGGTCATTATTATTAGCAGCACGCGATTGTGTTTTGTACACAATGTTAAGCCTTTTTCACGACTATATTCGAGTAAATACAATCATGACTTGTGATTATTTACACAAAACAAGTTCGCACAATTTGATTAGCCTTTAGAAAATAGACGAGTGTTTATATAAAAAATATATGTATTCAAGTTTCGCCCTGTAGCAATATAGAAGTATGTATTTGATAGAACAGTCACACTTAAGTTAATTCAGGGACTCCAGACATTTATAGACAAGGTCGTGGTTAATTATAATAATAATATTCTTCCTCAGCATGGATAGACCACCAACATATGTTGTGAGGCCGCCGGTAACATAACGATAGTCTTCATGGACGTAGGAGCCGGGCAAGGGTAGGGGGCAGGCCTTCCAATGCCAGGACAGGGGGCCCAATATATCGTTTGATCCCACCTATAATTCAGACAAAATTCATAATTTTCGGCCCAGATTATTCTTGTTATAGGTGATTTGTCTTTAGTTCTTGGTGAAAATATACAAAATGAAAAATAAAATAGATTTCCGACGTCCACGGGCTCTTTTGTGCAATATTGTTAGGCATTTTATAGATCTAGTACATTTGTATATAACGTCTAATTTTGTGCATAACTACTTGCAATCCATGTCAGGACAGAGTGGTTTTCTAGAGGTAGTGGTCTTAGCCCGGGATAGAGAGATTCGGGTTCAATCCCGTCTGGACCACTGAGCAAGTCTTACCAACATGTTTCATGGTGTAAATTGGTATCAGTGAGGGTGGTGTCTGTATTGATTGACCGAACATATTTATATAGCGCTTTATATAACAAGCCTCTAAACCGCTTAACACACAAAAGTCTAAACAATTTTACTTGATTATCACTGATATGCAATTTTAAACAGATGTGTTTTCAAAGTATTTTTGAAGACCGAGTCAAAGGGTCTCATAATTATGGACAGGAAGACCCTTCCATAAGCAGCACATTTGTCGAACCGCCTTTCACCGTATTTCTTGGTTCTTACTCAGGGAATGAATACATGTAGCATAGCAGTGTCTGATCTTAAAGACTTGATTGGCTGGTATTCACTAGTCAACTAGCATTCCTGGCCGACACAATTTCACGCTCGATGCCTGTGCAAAACAGTGGCGTTATAGTCTCCCAAGGGAGGCTCAAACCAAGTTTCATAGATGCTGTAAAACATTAGTTTGTTAAAATCGGTCGAAATCGTTTGCCTCAGATGATGTGATATACTGTATTATAATGAACTAATATATACATGTACATGGTTTTTAAAGTGTATAGAGCTATATTGGACGATTTTTTTTAAAGTTTCAAAAACTGAAAAACAATTATGCTTTCATATCCATTAGATCGTTTTTCGCTTCGAATTCAGTTTTAACAGAAACTCTCTGTGTGATTTATTTGACATTCAAACTGTCCATTTTCATACAAAAGTGTTCTAAAACACCCTATGAAATTATAACAATCGTCTATGTTTCGACACTGAACCCATCCAAAGTTTAAATTTGCAATTAAGGTGGTCTAGCATCATACTAAAAAGGATGCAAGTAATTATTTTGACATTAACTGACTGTTAAAATATAGCTATACATGTATACACTTTAATAAACGTTAACAATATATAAAAGTAACTAAACAGCTAGTGAACAAAAAAGAGTTTTTGTTGCGACTATCGCACGATAAAATAATGCACTTACTGATTCATGTGGGTTTACATTCCTTAAGATGAGGAATGTTATCTAGCTCGTGTGTATGGTGGCTATCGCACGAGTTTATCGCGGAACAGCTGATCCAGGAGAGCATACAGTTGGGAGAATGTCGACTTATCTCGGCTATTTGCTTTCTTCGACACATTTTCAACGAAGAATTGGTGCAACGTTCAACTTCTGCAAAATATACAAAGCCCACGTGTTTCATGAGACTTTGTACTATTTCGCTGGTGAAAAGCTTCTTATACTGCTCATCCGAAAGTTGTGAGGTATAACGAGTCATTCAAAAACAGAAATGTTATCAAAATGGTCGTATACAACCGACATCAACGTGTCGCTGGCTTAGAATGAGAAGGTCGTAAGTAACACGTACGGCCTTATATAAGACAGATGCATATTTAAAATCTTCATCATAAGAGGATTCTTATGAGTCTTTTTTAATGAAAATCGAAATGTCGACCAAACTCAAGTTGAAAAAGATTCTTTTTCCATAAGCAAAGAGTAATTTTCCGACAGATTTTTCTTGTTCTAAGTCAGCAATGTGGCCATAATGCCGTTTTCTTCCAAGTCTGGTTATGCTGGTGTTACAGTCAGCCAAGATGTCCACGATGCCCACGATTGGAAAATATCATAGAGATCCACGATTAATTGCCTGTAATTATAGAATCGTGTTACAACGCTATCACACGTTCTGTTAGTGAATGTAACGCTTCCTTATCGACGCCAACACGATTCCTGACAAGATGTGCCACGAAGGCCACACCGTTCTCTTACGTTCTCATAGGTTCTCTTACAATTGTGTCGTTTATTTATTGGTGTATTGTATGGACACGTCAACATCGCATCTTGCACCTTTGGGCCTAGCTACATTGAAGAATATACCTAACAATTAATGTCTAATAAATGCTCTTAAGACTAGAAATAAACGTATTTTGTTTACATTTTACATTACGTATGTTCATAATTTTTATGTAGTTGATGATATACAAATAGTTGGTAGGCAGACACAATTAAGTTGCTAGGTTGATCGGCGTTTGTATTCTGCTCGTGTTATATTTTGGCTCACATTTATCCCGGTTTTATATTACTACCAAATATGGCTCTGTACAGCCGATGTAAAGCCACACCCTTTCCAGGATCTGTATAGTGTCACTATAGACAGGTTGCTGTTTCTCCCAATAGTAAGTATTTGAAAAAACTTGCAGTTAAAGGGAGGTAAATCCACTATAGTAACCTCAATGAACACTGAGACTTATTCCCCTTTCTATGACCAAAACGCACACTACATATCGATTGCTTAGAACCAGAAGGTCGTTACTACTTCTTGCGACCTTATAAGACTCATACATATTTGAAATCTGCTTCACAAAGCGCTTCTTATGAGCATATTTTCATGTTGACCAAATGAAGTTTTAAAAACGTGTTTTCCCATAGGTAAAGAGTAAATTACAGACAGTTTTCTCGATTTGGTAGTTACCATGGGCGGATCCAGGATTTCCGGTTAGGGGGGCGTAAGAAATTTGCTTGGGTCCAGGGCACAGGAGCGTCTTTACAACCCTTCATTCATGGAAGCGTATAACTGATATGATTCTCTGGCAATTTTGTAATTACATGGTAACTGGAAGTTTATCAATTTAAGTAGGGGGGGGGGGGGGCATGCTCCCCGGGGATTTTTGTCTAAACAATGGATCAATCTGATGCATTCTGAGCGTTCTGAGATACCTTATTTGTTGTGAAACAGGACATGTTTTATTATTAAATACAGAACAGTACACATGTACTTAGATTAATCGTAATGAAGTGTTTACACAAGTGCCCGATTTTGAGATATATGCTTAATCTGACGACGTTTATGTTAACTTTTGAAGGCTTTATATGTAATTGTCAACCTCTAAAAGTAATATAGGAGGAAGGAGTATTTATAAATGAAAAGAATATTTATGGAGTGTATAGAAACGTGTTTGCAAAGAACGTGTGTTGACACATAGATTGAATTAACTTTGCGAGCGAAGCGAGCAAAAAAAATCAGTAAAAAGTAATATAAATAATTATCCATCAACAGCTCCATGAATTGAAACACCTTAAGGCTTTAATTTGTCCCATCCATCCAAGTGGATGGCAAAATTAGGACCATTGTTCGTATAAATTCGCCATCTTAACCTTCTGGCTTGGCGCAACGCTACAGCTTGTGGATTAATTAATCTCAACATATGTCGAACCATCTCAAATGTAGCAGCAAGACCGTGATTTATCAGGAGTCTCTGGCGCATTTGCCGGTAACCAGCATTTTCTCCAGAAAGTTATAGCTCGAGTAATATTGCTCGAAGAATATCTTCCAGACTAGCCTGGTTTTGTTCTCTGGTCAGGCGGTTACGTCGCAAGACTCGGTAAATAGTTCGTTCGCTAATTATGGTTCCGTGTAGTGTGGCCAATACTCCAACTATTTCCCGTATAGCATATCCTCTTCGGCGATACAGTACAATAAGCTCAGATGATGACAATCCTTGGACATCCGCATTCTCAATTCCAAGTGCGGGCATGATCTAGAATTGAAATGTACATGTTAAATAAAGACACTGGCCCACGATCCAAAGCAGTGTTTGCACACTAGCAACATACACAACAAGTTTCAGCATGACTATTCCTATCATTTTTTACTGAGCAAAAACAGTTTTTAATGCAACACAATATTTATTTTTAGTCCGATACATGTACATAACAAAGATGCCCAGCATGTTCTAATGCAGGAGGCTTATTTAAAATGATTTTCATGTCCGTCCGACGAAAATGTTTACCAAAATATGCAAGTCTTTGATTGGTTAAAGTCCACCAAGACATTGCTTGCAAACTTGGCTATTTCTGACTTAAGTTCCCGATCGGAAATAAGCTGAACAATGAATCAAGGGCAATAACTCTTGAAAATTAACGAATCAAATACTGATGGGCATCATCACTACAATATGGTTGTTCATAAAAAAGTCGCCCTATATTGTTTTATTTTAAGTTTCATTTATTTTCAAAAAAATGGCTGCGGACGAACGGACTGACGAACTGGATCACTTATTAATACCGTTTCACAACTACAGTAGCGCAATTAATTAATGATATAAAGAGCCGTACGAAGTTAAATAATATTAACTTAGGTTGAATAACAGTTAAACTTACGGAAAACACATATAACAAGTAATTAAGAATTGCAAGCAATACAGAAGTCCCCTACCGGTTTGAAGCCATTTTCAATGTTTCTGTTGCCATAGCAACTACAAGTTTTGTCAGAATCAAAATATTTTTGGACGTGCATAATCCCCTTATTGCCCCCTATCCACATATGCAGTTTCATAAACCTAGCTTGGAAACTGTTTGAGTTATGGCAGGATCCAAATTTGGGCATATTTTCACTCTTTCTGTCGCCACAGCAACCAGAAATTTTGCCAGAATCAAAATATTTTAAGACGTGCATAATCCCCTTATTGCCCCCCTATCAACATACCAAGTTTCATAAACCTAGCTTGGAAACTGTTTGAGTTATGTCAAGATCCAGATTGTTTGACTGACGGACGGACAGACGGACGGAGGGCAAACCTATAGTCCCCTCCGGTCAAAAACCGGTAGGGGACTAATAACTACATTTATTGTCAATAAAAAGAAACTTACTTACTTCTTCTAAAACAGTTTTGCATCCCAAGTGAATTAGCAATGTGCGACAAGAAGCGTAGTTCGCCGAATAAGATAGTTCTATTTATAGATAACTAGTTTAATGAAAATTATTTCATGAAAAACGTATCTGGTTTCATGAAAATTATTTCATGAAAAAATAATTTTGTTTCGTGAAATATTTCTATGTTTTCATGAAAAACTTATTTGATTTCATGAAAGCATTATCTTTATGTGGTGTCAGTTCAGAGAACTAACAAGCAATTTTTCGCCTTAAGATACTTATCTTGCATTCATGATATTTTTCTGTTTTCATGAAATCCCTCGTTAATTTCACGAAATATTTCATGAAAATCAAATTTTAAGTGGTGGCCGTTATATGGCTCCATAGTAAGCACCTTGAATTGTGCACTATTTTTTTAGAAATAGAATGATCGCGAAATCTGAATACAACGGAGGATGCAAAGCGTTAATTAATTATGTTACCATTCCTGCTTTCAGCATTTCTGAAATCACTAAAAGTGCAATTAAAATAAACTAGCCGTGGGATTTGCATGAAACTTTAATATTTGTCACTCTACTTGTTACATGCATGAAAACAGCATGTTGTTCAACAATTTTTCAAGTTAAACTCATAAACGAAAATTTACATATTTTTAAAAATATTGTTTAAAAATCAAATAACTTGCAAAGTATAACATAAAAATTAACCCTCATTAGTATTATTTATTGAATCGACTATAATGTTAGTCAGTTATATTGGCATGACAGACGCCTTCATCCAACATTGGTATCCACCGACAAAACTAATCATTCAATCAACCTTCCGTACCATTAATTTACATATCACATCAAATAGCAATATCCTGAGCTATTATTAAATATTATTCTGCTCAATCTTTGATGAAGGGGTATGTAGCTTGGTACATTTGGTCGGACGATCCACAGGCCTAAGAAATAACATCACAAAAACGAATTTAACATCCCCACATTTTCAGTCATTCATTAGATAAAAGAAAATATACTATCACATATATTCTATATTGCTGAAGTTAAAACTGTCGTTTGTGACACAATGGCTTAAGCCTGCGGTCTATCAGTAGGTACACCAAATTGTTTCCCTTCAATTATACAAAGTTTAACATGCTTTGTCCCCTACGGTCTTCAAACATTACATGGAGGCTGACCAGCTACAGTAGATACGTCTATTTGGCTGCTAATGTACAGACAACTTTTGGTATTGTGAGTAGATTTATTTAAGAACTACCAATTATTAGTCCTGAACCATAGCATTAACATAGTCCAATGAAACCCATACTTGCACTATACCAGGGCCAATATATATATATATATATATATATATATCAGTTATCGGCCCGGGCTAACGCGAGGGTAGAACACTTGGGATAATGTCATGTGCCACATTAGTTTGCAACAATAACAGAATATCATTATGAACGACGTTTTACCAAAATACAATGTAGATAATTCTACTATAAACCTCAAAGCAAGGATGTTTGGTATTTAGCTGTGTCAGCTAACACATCTTCATACGATGGCGCTACCACCTCTTCATAACTCGGTGGAGGCACTAACTGGTTGTTGTCTGCATGAGTAAAATGTGCAACATTTGATGTTGGAATATCGTCTTCTGCTAGTTCTAAAGTAAATGATAATTCACTGTGATTAGAAGTCAGTGGTGTAAGATATGGGGAACGGGGTTCAAATCGTGTTAGTTCTGTAGTACGAGATGCGGGTAGGTCTGGTTCTGTAGTCCGATGCTCATCCAGTTCGGCTTCTGTATGCCTTGTCGAAGCAATGCCTCTTACCCTTCGTACAGATTGACGCTCAGCGCTGCGACGACGCCCCTGTTAAAATTAAACCGTCTGGTTACAATTAACTAATTTCTTTAACTTAAATATGTTTTTTATTAAACGAAGAATCAATAGTTTTGTAGTATAATTTTAAAGTTGTTTTTGAATTCATATGTGACTTAAGGGGGCAGCCGGTAAATGATTAATGGTATGCTTACATAGCACGCTGTAGGTAATATCACACATTGCCATGATTGTGGGTATGTTACAATTGACTTTACGTCAGGTGTCAATAATTAACCTTTAAATCAATTTTAAAGGATAGATTTTAATCACATGGACCAATGGGTTAACTAGAAAACCTTCGCGAAAGAACCTTCGACAAACAGTCAGATGGAGCGACCAGTTCTTTGACGTAATGTTAGTTGTCCAACGGCTTACTTACTACCTATATTGTTTACAGTTTTGCTCCATCATAAAAATATTATAGTGAGTCAAACATTGTAATGCCACTTTATAATTATATAATATTCTTGTACTAAATCTCGAACCTACTTGTGTTTCATACCTCCTTCTTGAGTTTCTCTTGGTACATTTGCAAAGCTTGTTCACACATTTAGGGATGAGATATCTGATTATAAAGTAAACTAACAACAACATCGCCAATGTCACCCCAAGTTGCCATAAAGCCGCATACGCAGCAAGGTCGTCATATTTCACATTGTCGCATGAAGTATCTTCTGGAGGACACGTTTGCACACCGCTAGAACAATGATACTCCTTGCTTACGCAGCGGTCAGTATACATACACTTATGTTCGTGTTCACTATCACAATCACCTAGTGAAAAGACAAAAATGAAAATAGTAAATATTATAAAGAACGTAATTCCGGGTAGATTCAAGACTAGTGTTCTTGTCAACAGTGACTGTTTACAATGGTCATAGTACAGTTTAGTAAGATCGAGCAGCACATTATCCTAGGTGAATCATTGCTGATTATGTACAAACATTTACGCATATCATCTTACCGGGTAAGTGTAATTTTACAACTTTCTAGCTACCCGTATTTGGCAACCATACTTAACATGTCCCTCAATGTCGGACAGGAATAGAACTAAATGGCTATGCACAACGCATATTTTCGTCGCCCACAAAAGAACGGCGACATCAAAAATGTACACTTGTAGTAGCAGTTTTTGTCTTATTGTATTAATATATTCTGAGTAAAGTGACCTACCTGTATGGAACTCCACGAATTTAATACTGAAATATCCAGGCAACTGTTTCCCCTTATCACTGTAGCTGTATGTGATTGTAATTTCGTCACTAAATGTTGTAAAATTTAGTCCGGTCTGTAAAATGGTGTCGTTCTTACCACACATATGATCTGCAAGTCCTAAAGGCAAAATAAGCAGTAATTATAAAACGAACTTTCATTTACCTTTAAGTTGTATGTGCATATGCAGTTCTTATTTGATGTCAAATTGACACTGGTTCGTCCTAGCACACATAATATGAGAAAGAAAACTAGAGAGAGCAAGACGGGCACAAAGCAATGAACAGCTATAAAGACCGAGTGGTCAACAAAAAATAAGAATAGTAATAGTGATTTCAACATTGGTGGATGTTCATGCATATGTAATCGTCTCTTCTAAACTAATAAGGATGTAGGGTGTGACTGCAGTTGAAATATTACCTAGTATACGTGTGGCCGGTTGACCATAATATTCCTGTGTTATAGTCAAGTTTGTGTCTTCACAAGACCATATTAGATCGAATGTTTGGAAATAAAACATGATTTTAGAATAACGCCTTGATGGTATTAATTTGACGGTAACGCTACATTGGCTGTACTGCTGATCTGACGTTCGGAGATCGTCGGAGTTGAAATAAAGCATGCCGACATTTTCTTGCAAAGTTGTACCACAATACTCATCAATATGAACTGCAAATACAAACAAACTCGTATGTGTGTACCAGTAAAACATTACTACAATGGGCAATTTGCATTCTTAGAAGGCTTTGGTGACTCTTTGCAGCAGCAAATACAATACTAGTAATTGTTTAGTTTTGATACAAATGTAAATAATAAACGCGACGTATATAACTACACATGTTGTAGACATAATAACATCAAGTACATTGGTTTACTTGTGTTGTAGGACTCTAGCATATGCATACAGGGGTTTTCTCAAAATACACCAACTGCTTCTGGTCATCATATATTAGTTCCGGCTACAAGGCGGTTCTTGTATTGTTGTACTGAACAATGTAGTAAAATGATGTGCATTATTGAGACGAAAATACAGTGTATGACTTTTTGTTAGCATGACATGCTTTATTATATAGGTAAATACAAACTATAAGCATCAGATATCACAAATAGTATATTTGACTGTTTGATTAACAGAATATAGAAGTTAAATTAAAAACGCATCTTACATAACCGGGACATTTACTTCATTTAAACGTGTAGACACTAGGGTACTGTTTTATCAACGTATGTACGCAAATCTTAAACTTACGATCAATTTTTAATTCTTTGTCATACTTTTACAACCATAAAAACTAAGTGATAAATGGAGCTGTAATACTAATCAAGATTCAATTAATGACCTCATACACATATCTTACCCCAATTTGCAGTAGTTAACGAAATAAACAGAATTTAAACCTGATCGTAAATTCACGATTTCCGTAAGTATGTTGATAAAACAGTACCCAGTTCCTAAAAGTGTTGGGATATATACTTACATTCAGTCAAGTTTAAACCATTAACCAAGCTATGGCAAAATAAAGTTAAGAACACACATATCCACATGTCGAACCCTCTATTTCCTGTTCGAGTTTTTTATCGTACCCGTTAACATGGTGTCATTAAATCCTTTCTCTACGATAAGTTTGTAGATAATTTGATCATAATTCAATCAAGTCGTGAATTTATTGGTTAAACATTCAATATATTTTTGCTTCGTATGTCATATTGCAAAATTTTGTATAACACAAGTTTAAATTATATACGTATGTATATAAATAGATAGTGCCAGTTTATAGAATCGATAATTTAAATATTCACACGTATAATGGCAAGCACATTTTAACTGACACTCCTAATATCTATACCCCTGATTTAGAATGAGAAGGTCGTGAGTACAAAATCGATATTTTGAGAAGAACAAGAAAACGCTGTCTGAAAGTTATTTAACCCATGGTAAAACAAGCTTTTACAACTTCATTTAATCAACATGACAAGTTCCAATATTCATGAAAATGGGCTCAATAGAAGCACCTTATTATGCTAATTTTAATTATATACCAGTCCTATAAGGTCGTAAGTAGTAACGATCATCACATTCTAAGCCAGCGATTTAACCCTGACTTAGAATGAAAAGGTCGGGAGTTCAAAATCAATATTTTGAGAAAATAAGATAACGCTGTCTGAAAGTAATCTTTACTCATGGTGAAACGAGCTTTTACAACTTCATTTTGGTCAAGTTCAAATTTCTTGAAAATAGGCTCACAAGAAGCGCCTTAGTTGCAGGTTTCAAATATGTATCATAAGTAGTAGTTACGACATTCTCATTCTAAGTCAGCGATACAGTTTATATATATATATACCCTGGTTAACATTTTGTATAATGTTGTCTTCGGCAACACATCTATATACGTATTTCGTTTTGTTGTCGGTTCCTATTTCTGGTTAAGTTTATTGAAAGCTTCCAGTAGTAACACATAACTATATTTCATATAGATATACTAAAATACCATTTTAAAACATCAAAACTTAACAGTGATACATGTTCTAACATAAATAAGGGTTGTTGTGTGAATGCGTAGTTATTCTATTTCTGTCGTCAAAGTAACGAAGTTTGGTATCTAGCTGTATCGGCTATAACATCTTCATACGAGGGTGCTACAACATCACCGTACCTTGGTGGAGGATTATATAGCACTATCTGATTGTTTGCATGAGCATTTGGTGGAATATCAACGTCTGATGTGTCCGATGGTATATCGCTGTGACTGGAATTGACTGATGAATGACCTTGGGAACTAGGTTCAGTTGGATGTAAGGGCGTTGTCACACTTATTGAGTCAATGTCAGTTACTGGTACATGAGCTTGAGTACGTGTTTCTGTTTGTACATGTTGTGTAGGTCCGGTTTGATGATTGACTGTTTCCCTTTGTCCAGATGGTCTCTCTGTATCGTCACGACGTCCCTGTTCATAAAAAAGATATGCAATACGACCTTGTAGATATATATAATTTATATTGATAAATTATATTTCCAAAGCTTAGTTATAGTTTCAGTGGAGATCGCTTTACCAGCATTCTCTCATAAGTGTACCTAAATATATGATAAGACAATATGGCAGTTAAAATATCATCATCTCCCGTTTAAGTGTATCCAAAATTGATGACGCAGTCCTGAGCAGGCACTAACCTGTACACATATCGATGGCTTAGATTGAAAAGGTCGTGACTACTATTTACGACCATATAAGACTTATACATATTTGACATCTGCATCATGTGGCGCTTCTTATGAGCTTAGTTTCATGAAGATCGGAACTTGTCATGTTGACCAAAATGAAGTAACAAAAGCTTGTTTTTCAATATGTAAAGAGTAAATATCAGACAATTTTCTTGTTTTCTCAATAATATTGATTTTGTAATAACGACCTTCTCATTCTAAGCCAGCGATATATAGGCACAGAACCGTTTTATCATTCGTAAGCGGCTTACATATCATACATAGTAGACCGAGATGCTTTACTGGAAAAGCCATCTTCAACGTGAAGGTATTTTCCACTCGATTACGTTTAAACAATTATTCGATGCTGTACATTCAAACAATATTGTCGCATCATTTAAATGTCATATAGATCTAACCAATTTTCGGGATAAGTTTGTATACCTTTGTATTAACAGTACGAACTTACTTGTGCATATCTTAGGGGTCGTAGGGGTCTCGTATACCTAGGGTTAAATGTCCGGCATATCCATACTTTACATCCGTGGCCGAACTTCTTCAGTAAATACAACACTACAGCTAACCAAAATATCACTGTGAAAACTATCAATATTGTCCCAATCACATTGCCGTGCACTTCGGCCGTCTTTAAATCATCACATGTCAGATCTTCTAGAGGACACGCCTGTATTTCACTGGAGCAATGGTATATCATCTTTACACAGTTTTTAGTATACATACACCTTCGTAGGTTTTCATCATCGCATTCACCTGTTGAACAAATAAATATTTTTTTTCTATTATCAGAAACAACGATGTATTGTATTTAAATGCTTTGTTTATTTAATGTGCCTAACAATAGGAATAGTACTTCTTCTCTTCTTATTCAACCCACACATAGGAAGGGGTGGATAATAGTGAACCTACCTACCTACCTATCCTCTCTGTGCTTCGTGAACACAAGCCTAAAATTTTTGGAACTTTGGTCATGTGAAACGTTTTCCTTGTCAACAAAGACTATGAATACGGAATTCGTCGTACTCGCTTTTCGCCATTCCTACGCCCCGACTAACACTTGAATCCTTTGTAGCTTTCTGGTGCCACTACAAAGTTTCGTCACCTATTGGGATGTTTGTTGACATATGTTTTCGAAAATAAGCCCTTTGCGAATTCTAATGCAAACAATTTCTGTTGTTAAACTGTATTTTGTTTCATTCCAATATGCGCCAAATAATGTGATTTTATATGAGCCTGTCTCCAGGAACCCCTGCTTTTTGAAAAAAAATGAGAATTTCCGTGGTCATAAAGAATATCAATAGATATGTATCTTTCATATGTTGGAGCTTTTCCATAAACTTGTTTTCTTTTATTTTCTTTTGTAACTACATAATGTCAACATAGCAGGTGTTCCTGTAGAACGGCTCATATGTTAATATGCTTTTAAAATGATAACCACTAACTTACCTGTATGGAATTCTAAAAACTTAATACTGAAATATCCCGGCAACTGTTTCCCCTTATCACTGTAGCTGTATGTGATCGTGAGTTGGTCACTAAAGGTTGTAAAATTTAGTCCGGTCCGTACGAGCGTTCTATTTAGACCACACATTGAGTCTGCTAGACCTATAGGCAAAAGTAAGAATGAATAAGATAATATGATGATACACATTTGATTACTTTCAGAGTCGGAGTCAGTTAATTTGCAATCAGCAATACATTTGGCTTTGGTCATACACATTTATATCGTATATTCCTGTTAATTACGGTATGTAGCCATATTGGAAATTGGTCTACAGCCAAATAGGCCGTCCACTATTGATTATTTTAAATAACATGCATTAAAGCCTCTGCACACATCTTACCCGTCCAACACTCATCACGCAACTTTACAGTTTACAGTTTATTTCAGAAATATGGATCATAAAAAATTATGCATATTACCTGGTATACGCTTGGTCGTTTTTATAGTGTGACCCGTTTGTTGTGTTATAGTCAAGTTTCTGTCCTCACAATACCCTCTTAGGTCGAAAGTTGGGAAGTAAAACATGATTTGAGAATAACGCCTTGATGATATTAATTTGATGGTAACGCTACATTGGTTGTCTTTGAGATTTGATGTGCGTAGATCATCTGCGGTAAAATACAGCATGCCGACATTCTTGTGTAAAGTTTTACCACAGTTCTCTTCAAATTCATCTGAAAATGCGACCACAATCAAAGTTTAATGTACCATTTCTGGCCGCTGGTTATTGTGTTTCATGTAACGAGAACACCGGTCAGTAAAACTTTTAAGACAAAGTTATACGCATACTTGTACGGTATTCCTTAATAATGTATAATTTGGTTTGTTAATACGATTTCCAAGCGAACGTGTATGTGCTGTAACCATCAGAGGAATTGTAAAAGTCATCATGTGATATGAGCTTTGTTCGATACGGACTGAATATGAATGATAAATTCAAGATATACACAAATCTAGTATTTGAATAGGTTGAGTGAGTCCAAAGGGGCCAACAAGTGCAATCAACTAAAGTGAAAGACGACAAACAAACTCGTAACGTTGATTACCATAATACAGTATTAACTTATACGCGAAGGCCTACGTGCATACTTACATTTAGGCAGGTGAAATCCATGAGCTAAACCATAGCATAATATTCCTATAAGCACACAAGTCCACATATCAAACTTTATTTCCTGTTAAGTTTCATTTTACCTGTATAGTCTATACCCCCATCTTTGTGTACACACTTTATATGGTTAACGTCAGTAATCATAGATCTACATGCATATTTCTTTAGTACTTTATACTAAAAAGGTATACACAATTTCATTTTGAACATTAATCAAATAAACGCGTCGGTTATTTATTGATTATAAAAGCAGCCACAAGTCAATATATTCTCTTACTACTTTATCCAAACCTCACTATTCATATTTGTTAACTTGTATGCCTGTATTCATTTTAATAGTGTTTATATACGTATGCTAACCGAAAGAAATCAATATAAGTTTAAGAACGTTTAAAGGGAGTTAACTTCTTTGTGCGTTTTCTCAAATGTTTCCTATCAAATTGATATCCATACAATGTTTTTTTGGTAATTTACACTAAATAAATATATTTTTGATACATGAAGGCATCCTTCATAGAAATAGATCTTACAGTTGATATCAGACAAAATAGATGGTTAAAATACACAACTTCCATTTACTCACACCTGAATTATAATGTTCACCCAATAACACTTTTTCATTTGGTATTAACGCTTCTCGATGTTTGTCTGCCTTCCTTACTGTATTTGTCAGAAAAGAGTAAAGAACATTCCAAAACCATATTCTTTTTTACCCTTTTTGATGAACATTATTAGTTATAAAGTGATTGCATTGCACCTTTAAAAAAGGGTATGGTGAAACAGACAGGAAAGGTAGCACTCAACCTAACCAGCTGAGCACATACATCAGAAACATCACTACACAACTACACTGAGCAATACCCACACATAAGCCAAAGAAACAATAAACAATTCAAGTACCCGCCCAAAAATATGCAGGATGACCCAATATCACAATGAAATTATAGAAGTCCAATATAATGCTACTTTCAAAACGGCATCAACGTGTTTCCATGGAGTGCTGTTTCATGGTTATTTGTGGTCATCCTCTGAATTTGACGGCTCTTACTCCGGTTATGTTGGACTAACTAATGTCTACAACAACTTTCTGAATGATGTATTGTGCTCTTGAAGCCGCCCTGTTTCGTTGATTTGTTCATATTTATGGTTATTTACAAAATGTGAGTTTTCGTTCTAGTTAATTTGTTAAGTGCAATGTGGGTTCTGCTGTAACTATTTGGTTTTCGGTACCCTTTCTGACTGATTGTTTATTATCTTCTTTTGATTAATAATCTCGTTGGACAAAAGATTATTCAGGGAAGATTTGTAAAACGATAGATAATGCTTGGTGTCAAACCGATGAAAAGTTATTCCGGGTCGTAGTATGCTAAAATAGTCCCTTTTCAAAAAATTGATTATGTCTGTTCAAGTGATGTTTTGAGGTTGAAACTGCTGATTGTTGACCAAATTACATGAATGTAGCTCAAATATGACATGCATGCTAACTTCAAAGAGTGTTTAATTGATATTTGTCTGAATTACCTTTCCCTGGCTGGAGACTGACAATACATAATGTGAATCGGACGAGTCAGCTTTTAGGACATGGATAATAGCGTTGTTTTTCCAGAAGACCTGCAGTAGCTCGAAAACGAAATATGTCATTTTCTCCTTCTTATATTATTTTGGATGACGGTGATTGCTTTTTATGGAAAAGACCACATGAACCCACCCGGAATGTCAGTGAAACAGAGTCATCTTAGCATTAATTTGAATGGCAGAAAATTCACCTGTGTGACACTATCGGTTGTGTTCAAGAAATAATGGTGACAACAATACATAATACATGTATCATGTAATATAATAAAAATATACTCACATAAATTTTATTCTGTTAGAACTAGAAAACAAACTATATTAATGTGAAAGACGACGTGGAAAAGAAACAAACATAATGGTATGACACTAATGTTACGTACATACAAAATTGTACTTTTGAACACGTATCAAGTGATTTCCTTACACAACCATTGTGTTGTATACCAGTGTCATTTTAATACAAATTTACCACCAGTTAGCACAACAAATCCCAACACCACCACACACAATGGATTGATGCCTTCTTTTGATACCAGATAAACCACATTGTGCATTAAAGAGTTAACTGGATTTTGTGAAATTTTAGCAACATAAGGTATTAAGATCAGAGCATTTGTTTCTACACAATTTACAAAATATTAATATATTGAATGGCAATTCGCTTTACATCTTCACAATAAAGATGTTTGGTATCTAGCCGTATCAGCTAGAACGTCTTCATACGAAGGCACTAGCTCACTGTCGCCGTCGTCATCATTGTCATACCTCGGTGGAGGAACATATGGCACTAGTTGGTTGTTGAGATTGGCATATGATGGCGGTTCATCGTCGACTTGTTCAAATGATAGGTCACTGTAACTGGACGTCAATGATGGAGTACCTTGGTAAGGAAGTTCAGTTCGTAAGAATGATACCGGGTCAACTGGTCCAGTTGCTATATTGTAGTTTACCTGAGTATATGATGGCGGTTCATCATTTTGTTCCTCTAACGCTATATCGCTGTAGTTGGAATTCAGTGACCTTGTTTCTTCGGCATGGAGTTCTGTCCGGTTTAACGGTGTTCTGGTAGCAAATGCTGCAACGTCATGACGATCCTGTTCAAAATAAATAGAATACATGTACTTTAGATTTCATCGATAAACATACCACGAGTGATTAAACGGCAATTCTACATCTCTGCAAATGATTTCCCAAACTACATATACGAGGGGTGATCAATATATTCGAGGACTTTCCTTCTCAATTTTGAAATATTGGCACTAGAGTGATGAAATTACAAGCTGATGTAGATCAATCAATTATCTCGCGATTTGTTTAATTTACGTTATGATAACATCATTATTCACTTGATGACGTCACTTTTTGTAACCATGGTGAAGCACGCACCGTCGAGCATCTCGGACGTTACATTTTTTTTGAGACACGACCAGCTATGAAAATTAACGCGAAACTTATAAAATCCTCGCCATATCTCCAAAATGACTTGACTAACTTGTTCATGGATTCTGTGCGCTCCCGGTTGGCCATTTTCATATGATTCCGTTGTTTATGTGATTGCCTGGTCTCTGTCAAACAGTTCAGTCGATAAAATAAGGATAAACAGCAAAAATAACACCGCGTTAGGGACATATTCCGTTAATTTCTGCGAAATAAGACACACAGATCTCAACCAAATGTAAATGGCGAAAACGAAGACCAGTATAGGCTACAACACATTAAATCGTTGACTCCAAACCAAAAGGGTTATTTCTATATTGCGTCCTAAACCTGATAGGTCGTGTTTCATTCTTAATTGGAATAATCTAATTTTGTAAGGCCAACCGCCCTTTTCCGAGTTTTGTTTCCAATTACGCATCGATACTCTTTTTATTCCACCTCACATTCCAGAACTGGCTATTAACTACTTATTTCAGTAGTAAAAGAAAACCAGTCTCATACATGGGACCGGGTATCAGTCCAGAAAGGAGCTATGTGCTGCTTCGACGGTAACGCTTGGAATGACGTCGCGTGACGTCCAACGTCACGCGTCCCCTGTACGAATTAAATAATTTTATTAGCGCCTTCGGTCGGAGACATCTTACTCCGAATGATGTTAAATGGCTTTGAGCCTTGTTGCCAATATGAAATTGCTAGATGAAAAGTCCTCGAATATATTGATCACCCCTCGTATATATAGCCACACTTTCAGATACGCTCAATATATAGTACTTCCAGAAACATCTGTCAACTGATAATGCTTTTACAAAACGAAATTAGAACCATCTAACTGATACGGCATTTTATACATGTGAATGGGTGAAACTGACTTACATGGAATATTGTGAGATTCTGGCATATTTCTTATTATGTAGCTGAAACCTTCCTCTTTGCAATGGTATGTGTGTCTACTGGTCATAACCTTTAACATAATACATTCTGTGGCTGGCAATTGTCACTTTACATTGAACTAAATAGCAAATTCATTAAGTGGTTTGTAACCTTACATTTAATACTCGAACTTACTCGTATATAAGTTGAAGCTCTTCTTCCACAATACTTCATTAGAAAATAAAACACTACACTACTAGCCACTATAGCTGTAGAAACCTTCCCTATAGTTCCAAGTAAATTTGCTTTCACTTCGACAAGTGTCAATGCGTCACATTTTAGGTCTTCTATAGGGCACGCCTGTATTTCACTGGAACAATGGTATTCCTTCCTCACACAATTACGAGTATACATACATGTCCGTAGATGTTCACCATCACATCCGCCTATCGAAACAATAAACGTTGATAAAAAACAAGATACAAGACTAAGTACATTTGTGACACATAAGTATAAACACTATACTTCAGTATACAAATATAAAGTATATTCTAAAACAGCAACCAACCGAAATTTTATGCAAAAGGTCATAGCATGAGCTTCAACTTCCGTCTGTATTGCGTTGCTCCTCCTGAGAGGAGGCACATTCAGTCTGACATTATGAATAATGCATATCGAAGAAATAAACATGCCAAATGAAGAGGATAATTTAGTCTAACTGAATTACCTATAGAAAGATAGAGTATGAATGATATTTAGAACAAATTGACCCACCTGTATGAAACTCCAAAAACGTAATACTGAAATATCCACGCAACCTTTTTCCCTTTTCACTGAATCTGTATGTGATTGTGAATGTGTCACCGAGTGTTGTAAAATTAAGTCCGGTCCTATACATGCTTCTGTTTCTACCACACATATAGTCACTCAGTCCTGTAGGCAAATATAATGTGTAAATGAGATGCATTACATCGGTGTCATGTTCGCATGTTACATTGCCAATATGAAAAACTTGAATTTACGTTTAGCCTTCAACAAACCATGCTAGACAATTACAAACTAATACTAGTAATATGCAATATGTAGGAGGTATCAACATGCTAGCAAACATAAATCCAGGGTGGACATACCACGTGGTGTGTGACGTAATGTTTTGCAAAGGCGACAAGAAAAATTGTCAACAAAACGAGAAAAACAACCGTAAGTATTTTATTTTATTCCTTGATTAATTTTCACGAGACTAGCCCCACACTCAAGCCCAGAAAAAATAATATGCATGTCACTGAATACATTTTGCACAAAAACCAATCATCACACATAAATAATGTTTGATGAGTACGAAACTGTCCCTATGAAAGCTCGCATAAACATATGCTCGTGTAAAAAGAAGTCACATGGGCGATTCCATAGTCAACCACGGATACATTTTAGTAAATGGAAAATAAATAAAAATACAACCTTGAATATTTGAGGTCGTTTGTACATATCTACCCATTTGTTGTGTTATAGTCACATTTGTGTCCTCACAGGGCCCTATTAGATCGAATGTTTGGAAGTAAAACATGATTTGAGAATAACTTCTTGACGGTATCAGTTTGATGGTTACGTTGCATTGGTTATCCGAGAGCGCTGACCAACGAAGGTCGTCTGCAGTAAAATACAGCTTTCCGACATTATGTTCCAAGATTTTTCCACATTCGTGCTCAAACTCAACTAAAATGAAACAACGGCATGTGTTAAATGAGATTTCGCTGGCTTGGATTAAGAAGAATGAGCTATACTTAAATTCAGCATTACAAGGCACTTCTTATGAGCCTTTTTTCATGTAGACCAAACTGATGTTGAATAAACCTGTTTTACCATTATAAGTAAAGAGTAATCTCGGACAGATTTCTCTTGTTTTCTCAAAATGTCTATTTTGAACATACGACCTTTTCATTCTAAGCCAGCGATTAAATGGAGTAATAACAATTGGGTACAGACAGGATATAGAACCTCGGATGGATCGAACTAGATGACTTCATAACAATTCTATAAGTCATAATCATCACAAACCCCTTAGTCAACTGGTCGTTATCAAGAAAATGGAGTTCTAAGGCATTGCAAAGGATTTTAATAAGCATGTTGAACCATTTTCTTTTCTTTATGTTGTGTTTGGGTATCGCAATGTGTTACTGTTTTCTGTGCTCGGTAAGTTCGCATGTTTTTGTCAGTTTTTTATATGTGATGTTTGCCTTACCTGCCAGGTGCCTAAAGTGTAGTTTATGGTCGTTATGATAAGGTGACATCTCTACATAACTACAAATAGCGAACAGTAATCTCTCGTAGTCGATTATATAAACATCATGGCTGATCATCCATATTTTTCATACATAATTGTATATACCCATATTTGTCATACATACTTGACTGTATATATCTCAATCATAATTATGCTGTTTTGTAAGTTATATTGTATTGTTGTACATAAATGTATATGCTTATGTAAATTTATGCTCTTCAGAATTGGAGGAATAAAAGTTATATATCAATATCTAAATATACTAAATCCTATAAACTAAATTTTGCTAAATGAATCATATCTCCAGGACACAATATTAGGACCCTTTATGCGATAGACAGAATGATTACATTACTTACATTCAGGTACGAAAAATCCTTGAACGGATCCGTGAGAAAATACTACAACAAACACACAAGTCCACATGTACATATCAAACTCTCGTATATCCAGGTTTGAGTTTCATTTCACCCGTAAACACACGCATACAATGAAGAACCATTAATCCTGAATACATCTACCCCTTAAGGTTGTACGATCAAGGTTTTATAAACACAATCATGTTGATCATGATTCAAATACATTTTGTACTGTTAAACATGTCGGTTAGGTATTGATTAAAAAATTCTATACTATACATAGTATTACTCCATTTCACCATTCATTTGTCTAAAATTCTAAATTTATTACAATATTGCATTACTGTAACTTTGTCATGGATCGATAAAAATGTAGAGAATGTATATACAAATGTACATACTTAATGTACACGGAACAAGTTTAAGAGAAATCAAAAAGATATACAAGTTAAACTGGAGTTAGCCTCCCCTGAAACTTTGTCGATGTTGAATATGAAAGTAGGAACAGAGTGGCGTATTATTGATGTCATTTAGTCACATTGTATTACTTTAACTTAACTTGATGATAATAATATAATCTTAACACCGATAAAGAATGTATGCCCGAATCATGATGTGTTTCCTGATGGACATCCTCGTCGCCAGTAGCAGACTCAACGCGCGCCGGACAAGATCCCGGTCGTGTTCAAAACCAATATAGAGAGCTGAAGCTGCTGCAATATTTCGATGGCATAGAATGAGAAGGTCGTAAGTACAACCTTATAAGACTGATACATACTTGAAATCAGCATCAATGAGCCTATTTAGAAGGAAGTCAATTCGACTTCATATTTTAGTGTGTTTCATTTGTGCGCCTTACGTGTCTTGCTATTTGTATGTTTCCCCTTCCAAGTACTATGTTTTCGTGTTTCACCATAGGTTCCTAGAACATGTTGTTAAGCTACAAACCTATCACGCTTACAGTTATCAGTCCAAAGTAGTTTGGTATTGTTGTACGAAATTATGGGGTGTTTTTGTGTTGGGCTAGTGGTTTTGTTCATAGGGTGTTATTTTAATACGGAACGTTGTTGCCGTCTCATGGACCGCGGTTTACTAATATGCAGGGTTATTATACTTACAGTTTTGTAACACTCACTTACACTTTCAAAGGCTGTGCCATTATTGCTTCTGTTTATGTTCATTGTTCTTGAATTTATTAGTTTCCTGTCCGCTTTGTTGATACCCGTAATGTAACTTACCATGGGTAAAACAAGATGGCGTTTGGACAATAGTTTATATAGGGAATTTTAGAATATCCTCCAAAAGTGTGTGTTATGTATGTGTCATATCGATGATACTTTGTATATTAGTGCGAAAATGTATGTTCTTTTCAATTAAACATGTTTCATTAAAATGACACAACTGATCTGTTTAAAAAACGCAAAGTAAATTAAGAAAAAGTATGTACCAACGTGTATATAGTGCATACAAAACGCATTGTATATCGAATGCCCGGTTAGCTCAGTTGGTAAAGGGTCACAACCAGGAACATGGATGTTGGAGGTTCGAATCCAGTGTTGTCATTATTATTTTTTTATATGCAACGTTATTCTCGCTGTTATTTTATACTTGAATAAGAAACATGATGAGCAAATAATGTTTTTTGATAACACAAATATAAAAAATATATAAACAATAAATGGCCTATACAGGGATCGAACCAGGGTTCCCTTGAATACAAGTCAGTGGCTAAACCGATTGAGCTAATCGGACACCAGGAACTTATACATTTATGGAATATTAAAACCCTGCTACAAAAATATTTTAATAGTTTTATAAACGTTATTTTGTAGATACTAGTACTGTTGTAGCGAATAAACTTCTTTCATTCTAACGACTATTACTTTTTCCATTACTATGCAAATCTCATCAAAATGACACATACATAACATACACTTTAGAGGGACATTCTAAAATTGCCTATATAAACTAACGTGCATCGGATATTTTGATTTAACCACTTGTTGCAGCCATTTTGGTTACTTTACACCTGACCTAAACCACTGTAAGATTTAGGACAGGGAACCAGACTAATGTTCACCCAATAACATTTCTTCATTTGGTATTAATGCTTTTCTATTTGTCCGCCTTCCTTACATTGTTTTTTAGAAAAGAGTATAGAACATTCCTAAACGATATTCTTCTCAGTGCCTTTTTGGTGAACATTATTATTGATATAGTGATTGCATTGATACTTTGAAGTATATGTTGACTCTTTTGACCTGAACCTGTCCTAAATATGCCATAATATATAACAAGGTTCTTGCTTTGAATATATCACTTTTCGCAAGCAAATCTAGCGATATCGGTATATCAAATTTGTTTTGTATTACATCTCGAGCGTCTTCGTGATACTCCTCGAGTATGAAAACATACATTTGGTGTTGAAAACGTAGGCAATATATCAACTGTTAAATTATGCTAATCAAAAGGTCAGGCTCGTATCAAATTAGCCAAGCTATACCAATATACTGCTATTTTCAAAAAGGCCTGAAGTGTTTCTGTGGAGTGTTATTTCATGGAGTATCCTCGCTACTTGTGGTCGACCTCTGGATTTGACGGCTCTTACTCCGGTTATATTGGAGTGACTAATGTCCACAACTTTCTGAGTAATGTATTGCACTCTTGGTTGAAGTCTCTCTTCTTTCGTTATTTTTGTGCATGATTATGGTCGTCCATGTGAATGTTACTTGCAATTATATGAATTTTCGTTCTAGGTAATTTGTTTAGTGCAGTTTGTGTTCTGCCGTAACTATTGAGGTTTTGGTTCCCTTTCTGACCGATTGTTTATTATCTCCTTTTCATTAATGATCTCGTCGACCAAAAGGGTATTCGGGTAAGACTGGTAAAGCGATAGATAACATCAGTTGCGTTCAAGACATAATGGTGACAACAAAATATAATTATGTAATATAATACAAAAAAACTGTAAAGACTCACATAAAATTTGACTCTAATATTAGACATGTGCACACCTATAACTATATGGATATCTGTAGATTTTAAGCGTTACAACCTGATGGATTTCTCAAATTGATTTGGATATGATATAAAGCAGACGACTTTAATCATGTGTATTGATGGATGGTAAATCAATCCATTATACTAGTAGTAATCATACATACATTTGATTAAGCCCCTAGTACAATTAACCGTTAACTGATATAGAACTTCATATTCATCTAGATGTGCACATCTCTAATATCAGAACTAAATAAAAAAACCGATTAGAATGTGACAGACGACGAGGACAAGGAACAAACATAATCATATGACACTAATATTACTTACATACAAACATTACACTTTTGAACACGTATCAAGAGATTTCATGACATGTCAATTGTGTTGTAGAACAGTGTTATGATTTAATACAAGTTTAACACCAGTTGACACAACTTATCCGAACAAAACCACACGAAATGGATTGAAAAGAACAAATAATATCTTTGAATTTATCACATATACTAAATGCGTATACCGGGTATCACATTTCATCGTTTCAAAGTTTTGCCATAATCGAGGAAAATAAAATATACGTGTACTTATATAACCAATTGCACACTTTAATCTCTGTCTGCTATTTCCTAACCTGTACCAGAAATTGAAAAACTGATTGATGCCAGAATATAATGATAGTATAACATATTAATGTCTTCTTTTGATACCAGATAAAATACTACGTTATGTAAACATATTTAACATTTGACACTAAGATTAAAACTTTTTTTTCCATCACAATTTACAAAATATTGATACAATGAATTGCAATTATCTTTAAATCTTCACAGTAAAGATATTTGGTATCTAGCTGTATCGGCTAGAACGTCTTCATATTCAACATTAGACATTAAGAATTAAACATTTTTTTCAACACAATTTACAAAATATTGATACATTGAATGGCAATTCTCTTTAAATCTTCACAGTAAAGATGTTTGGTATCTAGCTGTATCGGCTAGAACGTCTTCATACGAAGGTACTATCTCAACTTCGTCATTATTGGCAAATCTCGGTGGAGGAACATAAAGCACTAGTTGGTTGTTGAGATTGGCATATGATGGCGGTTCATCGTCGAATTGTTCAAATGATAGGCCACTGTGACTCGAAGTCAATGATGGAGTACCTTGGTCAGGAAGTTCAGTTCGCAAGAGTGTTACGGGGTCAATTGGTCCAGTTGCTATATAGTGGTTTACCTGAGTATATGATGGCGGTTCATCGCTTTGTTTATCTGATGGTATACCGCTGTAGCTGGAATTCAGTGGCGGGGATTCTTCGGCGCTATGTTCGGTCTGGTGTAAGGGTGTTGCAACTTCATGACGTCCCTGTTCAAAATAAATAGAAATCTACAATTGACATTCAGCTAGTGGTAATAAGGCAATATTGCATTTATGCACTAGATTGTCCAAACTATATACATTGTATAACCACACTTCCGGGTACACTCAATATATAGTCCTTCCAAAAATGTCTGTCAACTGGAAATGGTTATATGCCATGACAAAATGGAACTAGAATCATCAAGTATTGTCGTTAAATTTATACATGGTATGTGAAGCAGTAAAACTGATTTAACTGACATATTGTGAGATCGCGGCATATTTACCAAAGCGAAAGTAGGGTAGGGTGTAACCGGTATTGAACCTGTCCGTAACATAGGGTCTTCAGTCTTTGACGGACACATTTTCTTATATTGTTCATGACTCCTTTTTGTCTTATTTTGTAGCTGAAGCATTTCTCTGTTCAATGATATGTTTGTAAACTGTTTATAACCTTTAACATGATACAATCTGGGGTTGGAAATTGTCACTTTACATTGAACTAAATAGCAAATTCATTAAGATGTTGTAACCTTATATTTAATACTCGAACTTACTCGTGTATAACTTGAAGCTCTTCTGTCAGTAAGTTTACATAGCTGACTTGCACATGTCTCAATTCCACAATACTTCATTAGATAAAACACTACACTAATAGCCACTAAAACTGCCGAAACCTTCCCTATAGTTCCAAGTATATTTGCTTTCACTTCGACAAGTGTCAATGCGTCACATTTTAGGTCTTCTATAGGGCACGCCTGTATATCACTGGAACAATGGTATTCCTTCCTCACACAATTACGAGTATACATACACGTTCGTAGATGTTCACCATGACAGCCGCCTATCGAAAGAATAAACGTTGACAAAAACAAGATACGAACTAAGTGTATGTGTGACACATAAGTACAAACACTATACCTAAGTATACAAATATAAAATATATTCTAAAAACAGCAACCAACCGAAATTTTATGCAAAAAGTCATAACATGAGCTTCAAATTCCGTTTCTGTATTGCGTTGCTCCTAATGAGAGGAAGCACATTCAAGCTGACATTATGAATAATGCATATCGAAGACATAAACATGCCAAATGAAGAGGATAATTTAATCTAACTGAATAACCTGTAAAAACATAGAGTATGAATGATATTTAGTACAAATTGACCCACCTGTATGAAACTCCAAAAACGTAATACTGAAATATCCACGCAACCTTTTCCCCTTTTCACTGAATCTGTATGTGATTGTGAATTCGTCACCCAGTGTTGTGAAATTTAGTCCGCTCCTATGCATACTTCTGTTTCTACCACACATAAAGTCACCCAGTCCTGTAGGCAAATATAATGTGTTAATGAGATGCAATATATTGGTGTCATGTTCGTGTTAATTGCATTGCCAATATCAAAAATTTAAATTTACGTCTAACCTTCAACAAAACATGCTAGACAATCACAAGCTAATACTAGTAAAAAACACTATGTATGAGAAATCAACATGATAGCAAACATAAATCGCTGGCTTAATAGTACAAAATTGAATTATTAACAAAGAAAGATTAGGCTGTCTGAACATTACTCTTCGAAAAAAACAAGACTTTTCAACTTCAGTTTGGCCAGCGTAAAATGTTGCAATTTTCATGAACAAACATGTATGCTCATAAGAAGCGCGTTATGGTGCATATTTCATACATGTATAAGTGTTAAAAGGTCGTAAGTACTTGCAACCTTCTCATTTTAAGCCAGCGAAATTTCCGCAAATGATCACTTACTCACCATCCATCTATTATTACACATAAATGATATTGGGAAGATGAGCTCCAAAGCTCCAAAGCTCGCATAAACATATGCTCGTATAAGAAATAAGACACGAGGCGTAATTTCACAGTCAGTAACTGATATAATTAAGTAAATGGAAAATAAAAAAAATACGACCTTGAATATTTGCGGTCGTTTGTACATATCTACCCATTTGTTGTGTTATAGTCAAGTTTGTGTCCACACAGGGCCCTATTAGATCGAATGTTTGGAAGTAAAACATGATTTGAGAATAACTTCTTGACGGTATCAGTTTGATGGTTACGCTGCATTGGTTATCCGTGAGCGCTGACCAACGCAGGTCGTCTGCAGTAAAATACAGCTTTCCGACAATATGGTCCAAGATTTTTCCACATTCGTTCTCAAACTCAACTGAAATGAAACAACGACATTCTGGTCATTTGTTATGAGATTTTGCTGGCTTGTATTGAGTAGACTGAACTATACTTACGCAGCATTCCAAGGCACTTCCTATGAGCCAATTTTAATGTAGAACAAACTGATGTAGAAAAAACCTGTTTTACCATCACATTGTATAAGTAAAGAGTAATTTCGGACAGGTTTCTATTGTTTTCTCAAAATATCTATTTGTACTTACGACCTTCTCATTCTAAGCCGTCGATTTAATGGAGTAATAACAATCGCGTATAGGCAGGATATATAACTTCGGATGGGTCGAACAAGATGACTCTATAACAAATTCAATCAGTCATACTCATCACAAACCCCTTATTCAATTTGTCGTATTTATGAAAATGGAGTTCTTAGGAATAACCAAGGGTTTTAAGCAAGTTTAACCATTTTCGTTGCTTTATGTTGTGTTTGGATATCGCATTGTGGTACTGTTTTCTGTGCTCGGTTGGTTAAGTTGAGTGCCTTCCCCCTCCGGTTTTCTCCTTTTTTAGTAGCGTACGTCATCAATATCTTAATATGCTAAATCCTGTATCAATAATTAAACTTTGCTAATTGAATCATATCTTCAGGGCACTCTATTAGGACCCTTTATGCGATAGACAGAATGATTAGGTTACTTACATTCAGGTACGAAAAATCCTTGAACGGATCCGTGACATAATACTACAACAAACACACAAGTCCACATGTACATGTCAAACTCTCGTATATCCAGGTTGGAGTTTCATTTCACCCGTAAACACACGCATACAATATACTAGTAGTACAGTATCGTTAATCCTGCATACATATACCTCTTAAGGTTGTACGATCAAGGTTTTATAAACACAATCATGTTGATCATGATTCAAATACTGCTAAACAAATCGGTCATTTATTGTTTAAACTAGACCAGTCAATACAATTCCTTACTTTACATGGTATTTACTCCATTTCACCATTCATATGTCTAATTTATGTATTAAAATATTGCATTATCGTTACTGCATACGAATCGATAAAAATGTAAATGTACGTAAATACACACATAATGCACACGGAACAAGTTTAAGATAAATCAAATAGATATACATGTACAAGTTAAACCGGAGTTAGCCTCCCCTGAAACTTTGTCGAGGATAAATACGAAAGTAGAAACAGGGTGACTTATTATTGACGTCATTTCGTGACATTGTATATGATTTTAACTAAACTGGATGGTATGATATAATCTTATTACCGATAAAGAGTGGAAAAATATTTGCCTTATACGAACGACACGTTTTCCCGCATCATGATGTGGATCCTGATGGACATCCTCGTCGCCAATAGCAAAGTCAACGCGCGCCGGACGAGATCCCGGTCCTGCAATATTTCGATGGCATATAATGAGAAGGTCCAAGTACGACCTTATAAGACTGATACATATTTGAAATCAGCATCAATGAGTCTTTTTTCATGAAATTCGGAACTTGTCATGGTGTCCAAACTGAAGTTGAAACAGCTTGTTTTACCAAAACCAAAGCGTATGTTCTTACAGTTTTGTTCTTGTTTTCTCAAAATATCGATTTAGTACGTACCATCTTCTCATTCTAAGCCAGCTATTTGTTCAAGATATCGATGTTCAGTGTGTTCTGCAATTCACATAATTCGTATAGTCAAACACCTGTATTTATGTTTGCATATCCTATTTCACGTCATGCAGCAAATTGTAAGAACGCTTATGACTCGCTGGAAGAATGAAGATCTGTGAAGGTGTTCGGTGTTCAATCAGAAGGGAAGTCAATTCGACTTTATATTTAGTGTGTTCATTTGTGTGCGGTACGTATCCTGCTATTTCTGTTGAGTCTGTTTCTCCTTACAAGTAACGTTACCACGTTTTCGTGTTTCACCATTATGTTCCTAGAACATTTTATTAGATATGTTCGCAATTTTGGGCGCTTTTGTGCTTGGTTGGTGGTTTTGTTCGTAGGCTTTTTTGTTGCTGTCGTCGTATGGGCATCAATTAAAATGTGTACATGTACTAGTATGCAGGGTTATGATATCAACGGTTTTGTAACACTCACTTACATGTTAGGTGGGTCATAACTTTTATGTTTATGTTCACTTTTTTCTTGTATACATTCGTTTCCTGTTCGTTCTTATGTTGTCTTTATGTCGATTCTCGTTACAAATAAGTGTTGGTGAAGGGTTTCAATACATGTACTTACATAAGAACTGCTTACATTTTTATTGGAACAACTAACACATGGAATAATTTGTCGATCACTTTGTAATTGTGGCTTTGGGTTGTGGTCTATATTGTTTGACTCTTTTGGTCCTGATAAATGCTGCCCATGTCCGGTATGTCTTGACTTTGTCTTTGTCATTATGTTTGGGTTGTAAGTAATTATTGGTAGGAACTAGGAACATAATCAAATTCAATTATCTTCCGTCGAATACAGCAACACAATGAAAGCATAACGTTGCATTGTTGGCGTTCGACTAAGACAGTCGTGGTGCGTGATTATTGATTTTTATCACTGACCACTGACCTCCAGTTTCGAGGGAAGAGACTCATCGTTGGAGTGATACTAGGAACCCGGGTAGGCTGCATACAGTAGCTCTGTCTGAACAGACTCTATTATGTTGATCTATCCAGGTGTCTAGCACAGATACACGAGAGACTACCTCTGGGTCTTCAACCTTGTCATATCTTACTGTGTTTCTAGTGCCCCGGCTGAGATTTGAACCATGAACCTCAGGAGTAGTAGTTTTAAGAGTGCTTACAACACGACCAGGTTCCATTAAACAATCACGAATAAGACTTTTATTAAAACTGTACTTCTTTATTTATTAGATACCATACATTTATTCATACAATGGAAAAGTAGTAAATGGTGTGTATTTAGAGGTTAATACACGACACAGCCGGGCCGGAAGGCGATAATCGGCCCAGAAAATTAATAATCGCCGCGAGGGCTTTAGCCCGAGGGTGATTATTCATGCCGGGCCGATTATCAACTTCCGGCCAGGCTCTGAAGTGTATTAAAGTATTTAATACAATTGTTCAATTCAAAAACTCAATGGGAGTAACAACAACTCACGTTTAGTAAAGTTCATGGAGATCTACAGTCATTTCAGATGAAAATCTTGTATAGGCCTATTCATAAAAACGCAAAGCAATTTCAACGTAACGTCATTTTAGCTTCAACATAACGTCATTATGACTCCAATGTGACGTCATGTTAACATGGATAACGTAACGTGCGTCCTTTCAACGGGCCGATTACGATTATGAGTTTGCGGACCGGGCCGATAGGCGATAATCAATCACGTGATGGTCATAATCAGCCTGAAATTGGCTCATTTTTGTTACTATATTTAGTAACAAGTGTATTAAATGCAGTATATAATACTAGTTTTCTGTGACATCTCTGACGTAATCGATGGTTGAATGTTGTATGTTGAATGTTGACCGTTGAATTGTGGTACATTGCGGAAGAATATAAGCTTATTCAATATTTTAATACTGAAGCCAAATAATCCAAAGTAAACATACAGTCCAGTTAGGATAGTGTGCTAGTGACGTAGCTGATTACTGAATACCCAAAATAGTACAACCATTGCCCGAATAGGTAGAGTTTAGTTTAGCATTGAAATAGTACTGACATGTTTGTAATTGGTTTTTCACTGCAATAGTTGATTCAACCGCTGCACACTAATTAGACTATTCATGTGTTATTCTATGCAATCATCAGACTGAAGATGTTTGGTATCTGGCTGTATCGGCTATAACATCTTCATACGAGGATGCTACAACATCTCCGTACCTTAGCGGTGGGTTATAAGTCACTATTTGGTTGTTTGCATGAGCATATGGTGGGGTAGCATCGTATGCTGTCTCAAAAGATATGTCACTGTGGCTGGAATGTACTGATGAATGACCGTTTGTATCAGGTTCAGTTTGATGTAAGGGTGTTGTAGGGCTTGATGATTCTATGACTGTTTTTCTTGGCAAAGATGGACGACGTCTCTAAAACATAAATAAGATAGAGGTATGTAAGTAAATGTTTTCAATGTTAGGTACTTTATACACATCATAGACATAGGGTTTTCGTATTGCAAAAATATAAGTTCACAAACGTTCAAAAACTAAAACACTTCATTGAACTGGCATCGATGTACACAAAATATGACGGTATATGTCATGCATAATAAAACATCACTTGAATGCAGGTATACCAATGAGCAGGGGAAGTTAAAATGTCAAAATGTGGTTGAGCCGCAGAACAGCTGAAAACAGCTTTCGAACCTTTTTATAAGATTCATTGATTTCCTACTTTCTGGGCAGATCATACACCAAATCAGTAGGTTGGTAGGTTACATATACCTACCATTATTCAATATTTGATATGCTAACTACCCAGCCACAAACAACGGATTCCTACTTAGAGTCAAATATTCCATTACAATATAAGGCTTAAGTGTAATCAAAAAGGGTCAAAGGCATTTCACAATCATGCCGTTTTTACCAATAAAACTGCTGCTGTAAAAAGCTATATTGGATCTCGATCGGAGAAATGGTGTAGGGCCTCACGCAGGATTTGCATGATGCCATTTACACGTATTGTCGATTAGGTCTTCTAATTCATTGATGGTTACATTATTCACTGAATTCGTACAATTCTCCTTGCTGAAGAGTCATACATGCACAGAAGGATGCGTATAAGCTGTTTATGGAATCGTCTTTAATTTTAGGTGATAATACCTTAATAGTATATGATAAACACTGCTCGCACTTACGTATGTGTATGTTCTTGTGCTCCTAGGGGAACATAACTTCTTACATCCTGGAGCCACAAAATACCTTAGCACAGCAACAACTATACTACACAACACTAGTACTCCCACAACTTGTGCTATAGTCACACACTCATTTACTTTGGCATATTTCACATGATCACATGAAGCATCTTCTGGAGGACATGCCTGCAATTCACTGGAACAATGGTACTCCTTCCTTACACAGCGGTTAGTATACAAACATTTATGTAGATGTTCACCCTTACAGTCACCTAGTGAAAAATAAAGTTTGAATTAATCAATGTTATCAATGTTAGTCTATAAGACGATTCTGGTGATTTGTTCACATAATAAAATGATATGCGGACATTGGACATGGAAACGACACTGAACGATAATATATTTCAGTTGCAATTTTAGTTATAGTTAGTCCGGCTGATATTGCGGTTGTGGAGGTAGCACCACACCTTGCAAGGTCTTCAACACACCGGGATTTCTGGATACGTGTATGGTGACAATAGCCCCAAATATGGTATGTACAGTACATCAGATTCCAATGCCTGGAAGTATTCCCAAATGTATTTTGCAGTATTTTCAATTCAGACATTAGCAGATGACATGATACATCTATCTGACAGGGTTTTTAAAACGAAATATGCACTACTGATTTGAGATTTACGAAATACAGCACATGGCTACGATGTTTTCCATGGTAACCACATATTTTGATTGCCCTGGCTCTTGATACAAGTTGCCAAACTTGAAACATTTAAACACAACGAAACTCAGTCATCCATCTAACGCTATAACATCGATAGGTAATAGAAAGTCAATGGAAAATATCGGCACTTGAAATACAAAGTTTTACAGACATGTTCAATGTGGCACTATATTTCCACGTTTCCATCAGCCATAATTATGACAATGATTAAAAAATAATAACATCAGTGATCTGATTTCAAATGATCCTAATAATTATGAAAGGAATGAGAATCAATTTTTTTAAAGATAAATTGAATTAGCCACACTATACTCGTAGTTAGTGCTCGAATATTTGATGAAGTTATTAAGTTGACCAACCTAGGTGGAATTCTAAGAACGTTAAGCTGAACGATCCGTGCATATGTTTTCCTTTATCACTGTATCTGTACGTAATGGTGAATTATTTACCGGTTGTAGTGAAGTTTAGCCCTGTCCGTAAAACGGGGGTGCCTTTTCCACACATAGAGTCTGCGAGTCCTGAAGAAAAATAAAAAATGGCAATGATTATAGATGTAACTACAACTCACAAAACTAAAATCCAAAAACTATTTACCATCAAGTAACTACTAACAAACCACCATCCGTTATCGACTTCCCACCATAAATCGACATGTTTATAAATTGTGTAATATGTATCTTGTAAGGAGGGTGCTAATATAGCCTAAGCATGTTGTTCAATCCCATTTACATTTGTATTTGGACATAAAATATATAATGAATAAAAAAAATACATCGACAGCAACCATACAGTGTCACTACTATATGGACTTTTACTTTTATACTTTTTACTTTTATTCCTCCATAATTGAAGATATACATAACGTATTTACAAACAAATAATATACATAATTATACACTTTAAACAATTTGCATCATGCAAAAAAATCGACCATATATATCTTCACATCATGTGCAAACATGAGTATATCATCATGTCATATCCATATATGAACACATCATCACATCGTATACCACATCATAAACATATATGAACATATCATCACATCGTATACCACATCATAAACATATATGAACATATCATCATATCGTATACCACATCATAAACATAAATGAACACATCATCACATCGTATACCACATCATAAACATATATGAACACATCATCACATCGTATACCACATCATAAACATATATGAACATATCATCACATCGTATACCACATCATAAACATATATGAACATATCATCACATCGTATACCACATCATAAACATATATGAAAACATCATCACATCGTATACCACATCATAAACATATATGAACACATCATCACATCGTATACCACATCATAAACATATATGAGCACATCATCACATCGTATACCACATCATAAACATATATGAACACATCATCACATCGTATACCACATCATAAACATATATGAACATATCATCACATCGTATACCACATCATAAACATATATGAACACATCATCACATCGTATACCACATCATAAACATATATGAACACATCATCACATCGTATACCACATCATAAACATATATGAACATATCATCACATCGTATACCACATCATAAACATATATGAAAACATCATCACATCGTATACCACATCATAAACATATATGAAAACATCATCACATCGTATAAACATGAACATATCGTCACATCATATACATACATGAACAAATCATCACGTCATATACATACATGAACAAATCATCACATCATATACATACATGAACAAATCATCACGTCATATACATACATGAACATATCATCACATCATATACATACACATACATGAACATATCATCACACCATATACACACATGAACATATCATCACGTCATATACATACATGAACATATCATCACATCATATAAATACACATATATGAACACATCATCACATCATATACATACATGAATATATCATCACACCATATACATATATGAACATATCATCACAACGTATACATATACATCACACACATCATATACATACCATAGTTTCACAGAAGGTTTACCTTACCGAAACGAAATATAAGGTAAAACAAGTGAAGAGCTGGGTACAATGAGAATACAATTCCTCTGTATAGCAACTGCCCGTTTTACGACTTCAATCTAGCTATAAGAGTAAAAGCACATGAAACAAGCCTGCATACAGCTAACGCGATGTCTATATTATGTAATGCCACGCCATTATTTCTAACCGCGAGATCCATAATCACCTGACACTGGTCTTTCATATTCATACTTATAAGTTGTGTGTACTCTTTGAATCCAGTATAATGGAAATTGGTTATATCCAATTCTTTTACTTCCACAAGTACGTGCTAAAGTATAAACAAAAACCGAAATCTGATATTCATATATCATAAAAAAGAATGATCACAGTTCAACTAAATGGTCGAGTGTAGTTAAATATCTAGAGTATGAATGCCTATGTAACTTCATTAATATACAGTGTATAGTAAACCGCCGTTTAGTTCCCTGGTTGGAATAGTTATGTATACCTGGTATACGTATGTCCTTTCGTCCAGTATAATCCTCTGGTTGGGTTATAGTCAAATGTGTGTCTTTACAGGACCCGCTCAGGTCAAAACTGTTGAAGTTAACCATGATTTGAGAATGTACAGTAGACGGTGCTAGTTTGATGGTAACGCTGCATTGGGTTCCATGGAGATTTGTATTACCACGAAATATTGCCGCAAAATACAGATATCCCGCATTTTATCTTAATGTCGTACCACATTCCTTTTCAAATTGATCTGAAAATGCGAAAAGAATCATGGGTCGATATTTCAGTAGAATATTTGTGATGCTGTTGAAAAATATAAAGCATAAACTTTTTTATTTCGCTGATAATTTAAAGAGGCGTTCCCTATAACTTTGATTGTTTAGATCGATTCAGTAATATTATACATCAAATGAGAATCATTATCGCTGGAACTCCTCAAATTTTCAACAAAATCCTTCCGCTAATTACGGGGAAAAGAATAAAAACATATACCGTAACGAGCCAAAATTAGTCACGAGTAGTTTCCCTTTAACCACATAATCATAAATCACTGGAAGCGATAAATTATTATTGGTGATTTAAATATATGTTTGACATTATAGAGACATACTTGGGCACACTTTGTTCTGACAATGTGTTAATAGAGAAAAAACATGCTAGTTATAGGGAATGCCTCTTTCAGTGTGTCAGTCCTAGAAATAAGACATTTTACTCCAACATCAATCTTACTTTGATCACAAAAAGGCATACATGTTGATTAATATAGTATGACAATAAGTCATATAGTGTTTAAGTTATTAAACCAAATATTTTTGTCATACTCTAAATATGCTGCATGCGACTGGTACTCGATACACATCACCAACAGTCAAGGAAGGCTTAAACAGGCACTGATTTTCGTACCCTGAAATGAAAGTGTTCCTCAAGGATGGATTGTCAATGCATATCAATTTATAGGTATATAGTGACCTCGAATTAGTAAGATATTGTGTTCGAAACTAATATATGCAAGCTTTCAAAAAGTAAAATTATAAAAGCTGCATAACATAGATAGGTCTTCACTTAGAAGTTAAACACGTGAATACACTGAGGTTATCACTATAGGTACATGATGTTAAGGAGAAAGTCAAAGTAACTGTCCATTCCTGAGAAATAATGGAGACGAGGCCCCGAAGGGGCCAAGTATTCATTATTTCTCAGGAATGGACAGATACGCGGATTTTCTCTGACTTAAAATACACCAAAAAACTGTCAAATGTAAATTTGCTTTTCTGTAGAGATGTTCTAAATGTCAAAAGTGAAAGAAAATGCATTTGTTTTAAAAAAAAGTTTCCCCTGATGTACCTCTTATAAATAAAAGATTAAAAATATGAACATGTCTGAGCGAGAATTTCATGCTTTTTCATGAAACCAGTGAACTAATACAATAACTCTCCATTACTTTAATAATGGTGTGTAGTCCATGTAAACACAAGTTGTGAGTTATGTGTGACACATTCACGCAATGGTCATTTACCCTGTGTCACTTTATGTTATAACACGGTGGACATTATAAAGACTATTGATGTTTCAGTCGGAGGATATATTTCCGTGCATAAACTAAACATGGATTTTTATAATTGATACGCAACTTGATGGACATAACTACAATGTTTTAACATGTTTTTTATTAAGCATACTATAGAGCTGTATTTGCACAGTGTTTTAATGAAAGTATTAATTCATGTGCTCGAAAATTGGTATATATACTTGTGAGGGCAGTGTCTATCAGATCGATGTTGGCTGCCACGCCCACAAGAGAGAAGTAGTCTCCCAAGTGAGACTCGAATGTTTCATTAGGTAGCCCAATGACCAGGGGAAGTTAATATCAAAGAGTGATTGAGCGGCTGCACAGCTAAAAACAGCCCTGAGGCTTGTAAATTGGTTACTTAACTTTTTACTTAACCTCCAAATTTTAAGCAAACTTTGCCTGTTTCCTTAATTCAAATTTAGGAGTCCAATCGGCACAGGCCTTCCTTGATTATAAGCTTTGTATGATAAAAAAAAACAATTAGAAATTAGCGATTTTCATCTGATCATCTCAAAACCTAGTTGCAATATTTATGGACATTTTAATGTAGGCCAAGGTCGATTATTACATTTTCAGTATCATGCTGAATACGGGTGTCATGATTTAGTGATAATTTTGGCCTTAGTGAATGTATAAAAAGCTGCAATTGCAACTTATTTAATGGTCATGGAAACGCGAAAGTACATTGGCTAATTAATGATATTTAAAATACACCCAGGGTATTAACCCATTCAATAACTCTCCATTTCTTTATTTCTTGCACGCGTATCAACTTAATAGCTGCAATTATGTCATGTAAATAGCTATTTAGTATCAGCGGGTTGATTTCATCTTCTAGTTTCGTTGTGGTTTGAGCATTTGTATCTGTGTTTTGTTTTCTTTTTTCTGTGTTCGGCTCTTTCAGTTGAGTGCTGCCTTTCTTGCAATTTGTATTGCCCTTTTTGTGAACATATACATTTTGTAATGCACCAGTCAGTTGCATCCATGGCCCAATCCCCCGGGTATGGCAGCAGTTTTTTTTACCTTCCAGCTTCCCCAGCACTGCCGGGGAAATGTTGCGATTTTTTTCACCGAACCAATACCATTGGGACAATATTTAAGTGTCAGCTGCCCCCCCCCCCGCATGGGCCGTGGAAGGGTGTGGTTTTTAAAAATCCAAAAGTAAATTTCCCGGCCCATCCTGGGATGGCGGGCAATGATTGCAACTGACTGGTGCATTATAAAGACATTATTTACAATGATTCTCCATTAACTGTTAACACATTTAATAATACTAACTCTCCATTTTGTTGTTGACTCTTCACATGTGTGTTATGTTTTTCAGGCATGGAGAGTTTTCTTAACAATAACTCTCCATTATTTTGCATACACATTTAATGCTGTATACACATTGCATTAAATGTGTATACAAAATAATGGAGAGTTATTGTTGAGACAACTCTCCATTCCTGAAAAATAATGGAGAGTTATTGAATGGGTTAATCCCCTGTGTGTATTTTAATGTATTTGTAAACCATGAAACGTATAGATTACACAGGTAGAATACTTACATTTAGGCAAGTAATAGCTCTTAACCAAACCATGACTGAACACTGCAATTAGCACATATTAAAAAGTCCACATTTACAACTTTATTTCCTGTTGGGTACTTCATTTTACCGATAGGTCTCCATGTATTTTAACATACATTATTTTGTAAGCGTAGTTAATCCACCATCCACCTCAAGGTTGTATGACACAATTACTATATATTGGTATACAAATTTACCCAGATCAGATAAACAAGTCGGTTATGTATTGATTAAACTAGCTGACTTTAGACTAGTCAATATAATTTTTATTCCCATACTTCCTTCACTAAACTTCAACATTCATTGTTTAGATAATGCAGTCATATTTTTCAAACGAATCAATATTAACGGAATATATACATGCATGTATACCGAATCGATTGTTAAGTTTTAAAATAGCTAAAGGAAGTGAGTAAAGTTTGACATGTTTGACAGTAAGATAATGTTTTAACAGGAGTTGTCGGTCTTTACTTTTAAATCATAATAACTTGTTATTGCATATTCGCGTACTGATAATACTGACTGATTCAAGAAACAAAGCCACAATGTCATTCAGCGTGGACATACCACGCAGAATGTGGCTTACACAGCAAGAAGAAATAATATGCCAAAATAAAAAAAAATTTAATCGTCACACTTTTTGTCCGAACCTATTCAACTGCAATCCAAATGTATGGGTGTGTTAAGCGTTTAGTTTCGGAAACTTGTCCCTATAACAACGACGGAAGTTATTTTTACACAATTCACGTTAAATTATCTTGATATACTATATTATCCAGATACTAAAATTATATCCAAGAGCATTACATGTATACTTTTTCTAATTTCAGAGTCTTTTCTAAAAGACTATAGACACTCAGGTAGTGAATGCCGCACTAAACCAGTCGAGCACAGAAAAACAAGAATATCACACATTACATATATAGGTTAAAACATTGTCTAAGTTTAGTTGCTGGGACCCGTCATTCTCTCCGTGAATGCTTCTAAGGTCTTTGCATAGGCGATATGTTCTGGCAGTTGGCCATATTGAATAACCATTCATCACAATTTACATATGTTAAATAAGTATATTTAAATGTGAACTTAAGGTTTACAATTTCCTTAAGTACGTTGATAAAACAGTATCTTGTTTTCTACTCGACTGGTGCAAATCATGAAGTTTCGCCAAGTTGAGCCAAATGCTACATGTAAAATTATTGCACAACTTTTTATCTCCTCATTGGGATATTTAACATATAGTTTCAATAAGCTGATGGAATTGCATTTGGGAAAATTGCGGATTCGAACCATAGCAATATCAAAACGAAAGTAAACAATTTTAAGAGGCCATGGGAACAAAGGAGGGGATTTTCCAACTTCTGTCAGCAATTATTTCCAATCTTCAATACTTGACTTCACTTCTGAGTTCACTTCTAAGTTCACTTCTGCCAATTTATCTTTATTACTGAGTTCACAACTATTAGCTAACAGCCAATTTCACGGACCAAAAAGTAATTTTACATAAATGATTTGTGAGCTATAGCAATAGCTCAAATGGGCATATGGATGCTACTTAATATGTATGCTAAAATCAATGCATAACTAATACTACTTTTGGAAGGCCGTAATGCAATTGTTTTTAGTGTAGTGGTCCAAACTTTTTCTGACATTAAAGCACCGTATTGTCCTCAACACATTTACCTATGATGGAAATAAATGGAATGTTATTGCTTTCAAGGTATATATTATATACATTTGTATAAACGAATTAAACTAGCCCGTATGTTGGTTGCGTCATGCTGTGAAAGGGTCAGAATGCAGGAAAATAATACGTGTTTCCTTATTTCACGTACACACGTTGTTTATCATACAATGACTTCATTAAGTACAGTAGATGACGCAGACTATTAAGGAAGTTATTATTAAAACTTTATTCTCCGGAGTGATTTATGAATGAAATCACTGTGTATAGTTCTTGTATAAGTGTTCGTTATCTTCATTGTAAGCAGGCGTATCTATACAATCTTTGAGAAGGGAGCGTACAGAACTTGACCAGCGCATGGGTAATATAGTCAGATAGTTTGGTGAAAAAATTGTGGGTTTGATAATAAAAGCATGAAACTTTGCATGATGGTAGTTAAATGTATTTTAGTCAAAATTAGATATGGACCCACTTTCAAAAATATCCAATATTGCCGCCATTCTCAAAATGGCCGCCATTGTGAAAATTACAATATAGTGTACCTTGAAAATGTTATTTGCAATGCCATCACACATAAAACAGGGCTATCATGTGCTTAAAACCAGTTTTAAAAAGAGACGCCATGAACATTTTGATATCCATCTGGCAAGCAATTTTTACGAAATTTTCACTTTTTTAAAAAAATGGGGGGGGACTGTCAAAATCTATCGGACTGAGATCTTAAAAACAAGAAAGTGAAAATATGTTTGTTGAGAAAAGAATACAGCTTGACTTGTTGTTATGTATGGTATCCCCAACAATATTAGATATGAACCCAATTTGTTGTATCAAATTAGCGCCATTTTCCAAGATGGCTGCCATTTTCTAGTTAGTGTTTACTAAGGTTCGAAATATGTCAATCTTCTTTTAAGTATGTCTTGATATTATATAAATACTTTATTATTAGTATTCAATATCATAGATGATGTTTTAGCATAAAAACAACTCCAATAAGATCAGTCAAAACGGCGACAATGCTTTTAAAATGGCCGCCATTGTACTAGTATTTGCAAAACAATGTTATATATGTCATTATTTAGTCTACATTTGTATATTCTTTACATATAACGACAATGGCTTGCTAAAACTTGCAAATTGATAATAGGATGTAGAAACAAGCTTCCAGACGCAATCATAGGAAATGGTGACCGTAATGATTACCTTTTAGAAGTGTTAGGTACCCTGGAACACCTTCTGATGTTTTGTACCCAATTGCGTGTGTACTAAAGTTGGTGTACACCAATGGTTGTATAGTTGTTATAACTACCAAATAAAATAGGAATAACTGTAGCTGGTGTTTGTGCATATCCCTGGTGATAGGAAAGCTGTGTCTGGTGACTGTATGTACCCAATCAGACAATTACCGTAGACAAGGAATGTATGTATTTGGTAATTGGGAGTACCCTGTACATGAGAACATGTACTAGTATATAAAACAACTGGAAAAAAACGTAATCACAAATTGTTTAGGCAGTGGGGTTCGCTTTTATCTATTAAATTTTATTTTTGCATATAGCTATGATCATCGATCATTATACAAATCCCTATAAGAACAATTGAGACTGTTGTATTTCTAAGTGAATTATATTTGGAAACAAATGTTGTGAATATTGACATGCTTAAGAAGTATCTTTCAAATATTATGGCCAAAAACCATCTCAAACAGAGATCGTTATCGGAGAACAAACAACTATTTCGATCTCTACAGAAATCCTGAGACGAAGATGGAGATGGATAGGACGCGTCAGAAGAATGGAGCCACAGACTCTACCCCACGGGTAGCTATGAGATGGACACCAACATGGAAGAGAAATAGGGGAAGATCAAAGGAAACCTGGCGGAGATCAACAAATCGAGAAATGACAGCTAAAAGCTGAACATGCTGTCAAGTGAAGCGATTACCTGCGGATAGAAATCATTGGCGCTCTTTAATGATGGCATTAGGAGCAAACCAACCTGAAGAGGCTTAAGTAGGTAGGAATATTGGTATTTGAAAGTATGTGCATGACAGTTGTGAGTATCTAATAAAGACAAGTCGTGCCTGAACCAAAATGCTGTTAGTACACGTAGACAATCACCTGGTGACTTCGGCGATCCACATACCCCATGGTTAGAAGTACTCAGTTGGATCAAGAGCAAATGTGTAGTGGAATTTTGTACGTAATATGAACTAGGAATGACTATGAGAATTCAGTAGTATCAGCTCCTTGTGGTGGTTTGTACCACGTAAGAATAGAAATGACTGTGTCTGTCTATGCCTGGTGAACAAGAATGACAAAAGAGGACAAGACATGCCTCAAGTAATCAATAGGACCAGGGATTGACTGACCTTTTACTGTCATTGGTGAGGGTTTGCAAATGCCATCAAAAATTGAATATTAGAATAACAGCAAAACTGGGAACACAAGAAGAAACCCTAATGAACTTTATGACGAAGCAAGATCAATCTTGATATTTTCAGGCTTTGTTTGTTAAGTCCTAAAAAAGCAACAAATAGACAATGTGCAAGATTTTTATTCTTGATGTTAGCTCTGTTGAGTTGGTAACGCTAGAGCGTTCCGCCCAGTCGGTCCCCAAGCTGCGTATTGTTTTGAATGTTGTTGTCGTCAAAAACTTTACCTAGACCGTTTTTTGTCAATATAAATTGCCATGAGAGTATTGACCGAGAGAAGACAAACGCCTTTCCTTTTGATGATGAGCATCTAGTCAGGGAATTACCGGTGTTATTTGCATTTTGTCATTTTACTACGTTCCCCAGAATTGTACCCAGAACCTACCCACTTTCTTACCGCACCTGAAGCGGACACTCTACTACTAGGCTATCGAGGCAGTACATTTTTCTATGATCTCCTAATATAAATGTAAGGAATAATGGTAGTGTGTAAGTTGGTCAGATCACTTACCTCAGCATTGTTGTTAAAATCACGTAGATTGTTATTTTCATTCATTATTCAAACTCAATTATCAAACTCAATTTAATCCACCTTTTATTTATAGAGTTGGATTTGGTATAATTAAGTTTGAGATTGGACTCGAATTGTTTCTTGTTACCGGATCTTGTGCCAGTCAAACCAACATAGAGATTACGTTCTGACATTCAATATACCGTGTACAGAAATGCTGGTGTCTGGCTCACCAAAACTTTTAATACCATGTCTAGAATGCATGGTGTACATGGAGTGCAATTCCTGCTAAGTTGAACCATAAACAGCCTTGTATTTTGATCAGTTGCATCCTTTGTATTTTTTATTGTCCATGAGAAGCGAACACATTTAAACAACCTTGTGAACATGTTCAAGGTTTTTCGCCATCCTTATTCAAAGTACACAATACTTCACGTGTCAAGGTTATGCGTGTTTATTTTCTTCATTTCGAAACCGAAAGTAGAGAAGATCACAACTCATTATTTCAGTTTTTCAAAAATCTTAAGATTGTGGCTGTGCATCTCGAATTCAACATAATTTACATAATTCACAACTAAAAAAATAGCTAAATTAATAAATGATAACCCTTCTTATCATATTGTTAAAATAAAAGTCGGCTCTGCAGATCATGTTTTTGTATTAATGTTTAGTTTCAAGCACAGTGTATGCAACTTTTTCAACAGTTTTCAGTCATGTATATTTCAGGTTTTTTTCTTTCTTTACCAGTACTCATTTGATTAAACGTCAGCAACTGGAATGTTCATCGCAAGAGGAACTAACACTAGTCAATGTTATGGGAAAAAGCAGTCCCAACCAGATATATGTACGACGTATCTAGCCCGGATCTGCAAGAGGTGTCCGTGTTAGGGTATGACGTGGTGAAGCGATTGGAAACTGTGAATATTTTATTTATCACCTGCGCACGTATGTATATCCAGTAGTGTGACTAGTTTCATGTGCGCACGTGATAACTATAACACGTGCACATGCGACAAATCATGAGGAATATGTTCTCTGTAAATATAGTTCTGAAGGAACGGTCAAGAGATGTAATGCTCGGACTCGGAGCTGTTAAAAGCATTAGAATTTAGCTTCAGTTTCGTAACAGTCATATGCAACAATACATTTAAGTGAAATCAGTTTATCGGAAAAACTACCGTGTAATATGGAACATATTCTTAGAAAGCCTTACGTTAGATTTATACTCTTAGGTATATACTTATTAAAAATAGCATGAAACCTTCTGAGCAAGTACTTTACATGTACTTGTGGTTGCATTAATAAGAATTATGTATTGAAATTTGAATCCTTTGTTAAAGACTAGCTCTATAGATTCCTTACAGATACGCAATATACCGTTTCAACACTTCCCTTTTAAATTCGCCTAAACAAATGTAAGCAAATGTATATACTATTATAAACGAATATAAAGCAATTTTTAAAAATCTTTTAAAACGTCTTATTTGTTATTTATATAGTTGAGTGATTTTTATACTCGTATATTTTCTTCCTGAATATTAAATGTTACCAATATGTAAATATGCATTATATTCGAGTGTATGTAGTATATCACTATACGTATTCATGAATACCCAGTATGTAAAATAAATTATGCAAGGTTGAAAAATATTTAATACAGTGGCTATAATTTACCATTACGTGATACTAAAAATAATTTGAACCAATAAATCTGGACCGTATTTTTTCATATGATTGCCCGTAATGCTTAAATTTAAAATTAAAAACACATCATAGCCAAGAATACGAATTAGATCGAACGATGTAATGGCAATTTCCACAACTGTCATTAGGAAAAAAGATTATGACACGAATATATAATTATTTTTTAATCGCAAAATGCCCTTCTTTATATCAGCATGGTAGGCCTACAAGGTACGATAATAGATTAACTTGCATACCTGATGTTGTTTTGCTATGTTCATTCGTGTAACTGAATTTGATCTATCACATACGCATAATGAAATAAGACAACAATGTTTGTCAGTACTGGTGCATGTACTATTGCTACCCTTGCTTCCAATATTAATAACATACAACGTAATTAAGTACAACCGAATGTTACAATCATTGAATCTACTTGGCAAATAAATCAACATTATCGTCATCAACACCAGCGTCGTTGTCATTACTTGAGATAGCATAACATCCAATATAAATATCATAATTAATTAAAACCGTACGGTACAATCATTGACTCTACTTAGCAAATAAATCAACATCATCATCATCATCATCAACACCAGCGTCGTTGTCATTACTTGAGATATCATAGTATCCGACATAAATGACAAAATAAACTACAACCGTTCGATACAATCATTGACTCTACTTAGCGAATGCATCATCAGCATCGTCAACACCAGCGTCGTTGTCATTACTTGAGATATCATAGTATCCGACATAAATGACAAAATTAACTACAACCGTTCGATACAATCATTGACTCTACTTAGCGAATGCATCATCATCATCATCTCCATCATCATCATCAGCGTCAGTGTCGTTGTCATCACTTGATATTTCGATAACTTCACCGCCATCATCACTATCATAGCTATAACACAACACACGACCCTGTTCTACAGTATCTATTGTCCTAGACGGAGAGGCACCAGCATATACCAGCATTATCTCAACATGTTCATGCCCACGATATGAAGCCAGTTCAGCTGCTGTGTACCCTGCGAATGTTTCCTTGTCTATTCTCAATTTAGAACATCGTAATAATGAACGTACCATTTGGTTATCACCATTCTCAGCCGCAATATGTAGACAGGTTTTTCCAGCTTTCATTTCAATTGCGTTTATATCCGCGTCCTTTGATAGTAGTAATGCTACTAGCGCTTGGTTTCGTTCTAAAACTGCTAGATGCAAACATGTTAGACCATCTGAGTTTCGAATATCTAGATTTTGAGGTATCTTCTGATATGGTATTTCGTACGAGTTTAGCTTCGTCTCCTGGTAGGTGACCGGTGTCAGTAAAACTTCCGCCAAGTCCAAACATCCATGTTTACATGCAAGGTGAAGAGCTGTGTTTCCAAAGCGATCCCTACGATCTACATTAGCGCCTGCAACAACTAAGCGTCGTACAACAGATGACATGTCCATTAGAGTAGCAATATGCAACGCTGTCTGTAGAAACTTGTTGCTGAGTCCTAACCCTTGCACATCACATACCAGAGATATTAAATGCATTGTCAGTGATGTCTGTCCGTCAATTATTGACAGAAATAGTAAGTTATCACCGTCGGCGTCTTGCTGGAAAATCATATCGTTGAAGAATTCCGTATCGTGTATGGACAACAGATCCAATCTATCATCTAGACTATCCTGTCTCTCAAAAGAAACACTCGGACCCGTTTGTAACACAGAAGTCTGAGCCTTGCAATCTTCTTTTGTTTTAATAATCCTTACTTTTGTAACACTGGTATCAGCGAGTAGTCCAAGGTCATTATTAGTTTTATCTACAACATCCAAACGCTCATTTAGTGCATTTGGCACTTCCACAGTGGATCTGAACGACAAGAAGTCAATTTCATCGTCCAACTTTTCCTCTGTATAGCTATCCATCTTAATGCAATATTAAACAAAGTGAGCATAGTTTGACATTCCCACACACGCCTAAGACGTTTCGTTATAAATGCGATTCAAAATTGCAAAACCGAAAGTAGAATTTCCAAAATGATACTATCAGCAATTTTAACTTCCGCGTGGCATTGATCGAATGTAAAAACTGTACGGTCGTATTATATATTTGCTTTTATTATTATCAGTACAGCCTTTTAAACAATAGCTTGTTAAGTTAACAAAGATATTAATGTACTTGTGCATACAAGTATGTATTTAATTGATCGCCCATGTGCTAGATAAAGTTGTTACTTGATTTGGGAAAAATTCTGTAATTACACACACATGAATTTACGTGCATAACGATCCAAAATCGCAAAAATAGAACTCGTTTTGTTTTAAATAGTGATTATGACATCGTCATTATTTATTATTTTATCTTTTAGCAGTGCTTCGTATCTCGCATGGGATTATGCTAGTCACTAATGTTGTGTTAACTGTAAACACATTGTACTAAGGCCACACCAAATTAATTTTTGGTTCTACGGATTTTGTTGGCAAAAATTAGGGGCGAGCGAGCGAAATATAAATTTAAATATTTATTTTTGAAAAACCCGTAATTGAGAGCGAGCGAAGGAGCGAAATAAATTTTTATAAATTTATTTTTGAAAATGCCATTTTTGAAAGCATGTGAAGGAGCAAAAGTGCCCTATTCATTTCTGATGCACCCATTTTTAGGAAATAGTGTCTATTACAACGGCTTAAATAAGAAATGAGGCCACATAAATGATTGTTATACATTTCTTGTTATGTTGTGTAGGATTTATCAAATTATTTTACCAGAATACAGGTATTCAAGGTAATTGTGAGCAGACATTGTCACATACATATAAATTATAATGAACACAAATGCACTGAGTGACCAGTGGTTAAAGATTCAAATCAACTAAGCATCAAGCTAGTCAATGATCACCATGTACAGTTTTGTTCTTGTAATGATACATCATGCTCAGACGGCTGTTTATTTAGCACTGTTAGTAGCTACTATGCAAGGTTACCGTCATAGGATCTAGCCCCACATCAAGCACACTTCCCTTAGGGATATACAAGGTCCTTTCTTTCTTCCATGTAATTTGCAGGGCCCACTCTGGGGCATTATCGCAAATGTTAGAGACAGAAGTGAGATACAAGGAATCTGGGTGTGATACCCTAGCTCGTTTCGAATAAATTCCTTGGTTCTTTAACGTGCCCGGTGTAAAGCACCGATACACGCAAGACTACCTCTGGGTTTCCATCCAGGATCACCTCTAGCTGGTTGGGAAACACTTAAAAGCGTTTCTAAAAATGGCCAAGTGTCACGGCCGAGAATCAAACCCGGGACCTCTCGATCAGGAGTTAAGCATCTTACCACTTGACCACCGTGGTAAAATGTTATGACGGTTGTTGAGAACTGCAGCATGTAATCTTACATAAGCTGTGATTTATCCAGTTGTAATAGATCTAGCTGGAGTTTTAGTAAGTGACTGAAAAGTACAGCATTTGGTGCAATAATTAGAGCAAACTATTTTTATCAAATTTTTTGAACTCTTTGATGAAAACTATTATATGAGTATTTATTGATCAAATAAAAATATTCAACAGCCATGCGACCAAATATATTTGAAAATTGTTCTTCTTACTATAATCACTAGATACATGTACATACTGGTTCCATAACAATTTTTTGCACAATAATCAAAACTTCATTTACAATAATTAAAGAGTGTATTCAATATTTCTTTAAAATTAATTAACTGTTCTTATTTTGTGAACAGACACACTTTTAATGTACTGAGTCATAATGATACATTTTGATAGCCACGTTATAGTGAATGGCATACACAGTACAAAATAAAAAAAACTTTTGCTGAAATTAACTTTCTGAAACATTGTAGGTATAATGGTTCTTCTTTCTCAGGATAAAATACTGAATTACTCTTTGTTTGTGTTAACTGGCTTATCAGATGGTAATGTGTTATAAATTAGGCTGCCTGCTGACCACTGACCACTTCAATGAATTAACAAGGTCATGGTAATTCTAAAAATGTAGGAAAAAAATCGCATGTGTGTGGTTTTCTCAGGTGCGGGCGCAATAATTTAAATTTAAATATTTATTTTTCATTTTGGAAAAATCAGGAGCGGGCGCTCCCGACGAACGCATGATCAATTTGTTGTGGCCTAAACTATAAACATGTACATGTAAAATAAATACTTTATCCCGGAAGAGCGACTGCATAATGTACTTCGATGTAATCGTGTTTAAACACAGCAAACACTCAATCTGGTCACTAAGCAACGTTCAGATGATTGTTTTAAAATTGCACATTCAATTAGTCAATTGTTGATCAAATTGACAACGATACTTACGATAAAGGCTGTGCTGAGTAATCTTTAAACGTATCTTAACATGGTTAAACTTCTGGTCTAAGCTGGTAAAAGCTGGAGAGCGGTGGCCTAGAGATGGGGCGCGCGCTTCGGGATCGAGAGGTCCCGTGTTCATCCCCCGTCTGGACCACTGGTCAACTCCTCTGAGCAATACCCACATACTTAACTCCACCATAGTGTAAAAAGGTACATGTGAGGGCAGTGTATATTTCTGGGCGCCGCAGATCAATGTTGGCTGCCACACACATAGGAGTGAAATAGTCTCCACAGGGAGACACGATCATTGGTTTATATAGGTAGCCCTGTGCCCAGGGGAAGTTAAAAATGTCAAAGGGTGCTTTAGCGGTCTAACAGATGAAAAGAGCCCAAGAAAATTGGTAACTTAACTTTTTTATATCTTAAATATATACAGAATAACCTGCATTGTGTAAGTCTAGCGCATACGAAACAGTCTATGGTCGCCAAATATGTTGAGTGATGCACCAGTACGGAGGACTACATTGTTTGAAAAAAACATCTTATGACCATTTGCTTGATTCTAGTAGTCCGAAGGTAACATGAACGTTGTTGGCCTGATCAACGATTCGCTCTTGAAAATGTGTTTTATAGAAATAGCAACTAAATGTATCTAAAATAGCCCGCGGAAGATATAAAACGTATATGCACATACTTGAAAGTTTATTTTTAAGTTCATGTGCGCATTTGAACGTTTATTTTCAAGTTTATGTGCGATCTATTTTATGTACGTTGGTTACATGGACTAGTACATCGAGGTTATAACTGTTGTGACAAAATGTAGCTTTAAATGTTTCTATATTTCGTTTTATTACGCAACAAAAAATAGCAAATATTCAACCGAAATCTCTACATCAACGTTGATGTAGCAAGTGGGGTCACCGCTGGGGTTTCGAGGTTGAGCAAATACAGAACATAAATGTGTTTCTTAAAAAAGACTGAAAGTATCATCTTATTTTTTGTCACATGATAATACGACATGGAGATATAGTTTCCGTTCGATTATATACATGTAGATAAGCCATGTTTTTGAGCCGCGACGGAAGGTAACACTTCTTAGTCATGGTATGTGAATATACCTGGTTTAAAAAATCTCTTTGGGCCATGGATTGGTTACTGTCATTGATCACATATATTCCTTAAGTCTTAATACATACCCTATATCTACCATTTGAGGGCAAATCAACATTCCTGCATTAATTAGTCACGGCTCAAAAAACATTGTTTATCTATAACGATTCTATTTACCAATGTGTTAGTCTATGTGGTCCAAAAAGGGGAGAAAATGACCCAAAGATGTTCAGACGCGCATACTGCATCGTTATATTCTAGCTATCTAATGTTTTTTCGTATGTTTAAAACTACATACTTTTTTAAACATGTATCACATTCGTAAAGGGTATGAGTCAAAGCTTAGATTATCGCTTCAGGTTAATAATAATGATTATATAACGTGGAAAATTGTAAACTTACGTATGCAGATGTGGTGAACGAAATTGTGGGAATCGTGTTAACGCACATGAGTGTCCGTGATATAATCACTAAGGAAATTATATTGAGGATACTCTGCATGCATTAATCAGTGTAGAAATACATGGCCCTGATCTCTTGATGCATGTAAACTAGAAAATATAATTTAAAATTCAGATTTTACTTAAATCAGAGGCAGAATTTGAGATAAATCTGAATTTCAGGTTCTTTAAGTACATGTACTGTATTTAACTTGTTGACTCCGTCTTCCAAAGGAATTTATTTTAATGACACAAAGCATAATATATATGAAATTAAGCTCATATTGAGATGTTTTGGGACACTGTGACCAGGTGAGGGTCTGATGACTTTGATATCATTAAAAGCTACAAAACCAAGTCGAAACTTGCGTCGCTTCAAAGACAGCAAAATGTTGCAAATATTTTATTTCTTAAACTATATATAAACATATAAACTTGCATGTACCTACAAACAAACATTATATTTCGTTACTGCGATTACTCATCGACTTATAAAAAGTATCAAGAATAATTTACAGAATTTTGTGTACCCGTGAGGTCAGACGTTTGACCCAAATGGTATGCCATAGTATATCGGCTCCACTCACGTACGGGTATCCCAATGTTTTTTTAATTGTGTCAATCTTATTTTCTAAACGTTTGCGTCGTGTATCACATAATTATATATTTGTCAACAATTGAGTTATCTGCGGTTACGTAACATGATATAATGATAGGTAACCCGCCCGGGTTATTCGTAACTATTCGACAGTTTCCAGAATATTATATATCATACCATGCCGACAATCTCCGAGGAATCCCGAGTGATTCCGGAAATTACATTCTTCTTCTTCTTAAACATAATTATTCAGGGAAAACGAAACAATGTATTTATGTCCATCCGATATTTACTATTCTCAGGAATCAATCAGAAATTCTTTTCAGAACTCTGGAGATAGTCTTGAACAAGTTGTGATCGATATTTGCAAGGGAAGGTTAGTAAACATATTTGTAATTTTCTATGCATTAACTTCAACATAAAAAATTTGAAACGCATAAGCAACCAGTATGTAAATACTGCGTAATAATACGTACAGTGCTGCTATTTGATACACTTGTTTTCAATAGCTTGTTCTACATTCGTTGTGCATAAAACATTATTTAAAATATAGTCAGACTTCAACTTCATTTTCAAAAACATGCTTGTAATATCGGTTATGTCATAAATAAGTGTTTGTGTGTTCAAAACGTAGTTGCATGTATGTTAAATCATGTACTCCTTTTCATTTCACCAGTATTCTCTTTTCCAGAGATTTAAGGACTTTTCACTCAAATGCTGCTAGATGCCCTTACAGTAGAGTTAAGTAGTGTTGTGTCACAGGGTACAGAGAGTACTGTGTTCTCAGGCCAATAGCCTGGGAACACTTTTTTGCTCCGCCCACAAATAACGGACTATTTGTGTATTTCCATCTGTTTTCATCAGCATTCTGTCGTGATTAAGTTGATCTTGTCTACAGTATCTTGTTGAAAACTGTTCTCCACCCACTCGGTTCTACAAGCATGTCGGAACTGTTCATTCTTGAAGTTATTTCCCATTCACGAGAAACAATTTTGCACTGTCCGCTGCTGCACACAATCCAGTATTTCAATTAATCCGTATTTTGTCATCGTGTGAAGCATAACATATGAAATTTTGACATAATTAGCGACCTTCTCGACACACACTACGTCATTGATGACGTTTCATTGATGAATCATCCAGAAAAAAACATTAGAAATTCATGAGCGGAATTTTATTCTACTTTTACGACACGGTGTTCTTTTTTGGTAATACTAATAATTTGCTTAGATTTCTCGTTTGCACTAAAAAATTGAAATATATTTGTTTTTATTTTTTGATATTTTGGATAATTGACCAGCGTAGAATAGAGAGCTATATTTTGTGTACGGAAGCAAGTAAAGTTGTGTTAATCGGCGGTCGGTCTAAGAACGATCGACAACTCTAGTTTAAAATTTTAAAAAATGTGCCTCTAAATTGTGCCCAGTTGCTGGTTTCATGATAAATAGAAACTCGGGTGCCTGTCCGGCTCGAACAATGTTATCAGGCTTGGCAATATCACTCGGGATGGCTCGGTAAACCTCGCCACCCGTTCGACATCACCTTGCCTGATAACATTGTTCTCACCGGACAGGGACCCGAGTTTCTCTATATCCATATATACAAGTGTTATTTAAAGTCCATTTTTCATTTTTTGTCATTTAATGTTTTTATTGACATATTTGCCTCAGAAACCTTCTTACATGACCACAGATGTATCAAGCAATTAAAAAAGTAGTTTTTGTACCCGAAATGTTCTTACATGTATTTTGACTTTTTTTTGCAAAAAACACAAATTAAGTAATTTGAGCCTTGACATACCTGTCATATCATTTATTTAACCGAATTATAACATTTAAAATTCTGGTTTGACCAGCTACATGTATATAAACCTCAAAATCAGACTTTCAATATTTTTTTATTCAACCGCTGTTATCTGTAGCAACTTTGTTAGCCATTTTCTTTTGAAATATCAGTCCGATTTTGACTAAACTTTTCAGAATGGTCATTTAGAGTATTGCCCTCACTGCAATAATATATCTTTTAATGAAATTTGAATATGTGTGCACTTACCAACTCGTTAAAAACATTGACAAAATGTCATATAACCCTTGTATATATGTATATAATTAAAATATATTACTACATAAGGGAAACTACTCTTGATACTGTACCCTGTGTGGTGTATTTAATATGTTCGGACTCATAAATATCTCAGTCTGTCTGAATTGTTATCAACTGGAGTATAGCAACAAAAACAATAAATGTGTGACTGAAAACAGCTCAACTCTGTAAAATGAGGACCTACCTTAATATACTAGTATTGTTTATTTCTATTGACTTGCTAAATAATAGTTAAAGTCATATTTATGTATAAACTGTAGATAAACCATTGCCAGAAGGATGAGGGTTGCAACGTAATATTGCTTAATTTGACAAAGTTATGTAAATAAATGAATACACCAAAACTCCTATAAACGACTTCCTGTTACTAATCTCAGTATGTCTACTTCTAGGGTGGGACTGGAACGATGAGTCGGAGTCTACCTCCTACGGAATCCTGTTAGAGAATCGCGTTCTACGGTGTTGTCAAAAGGCTCGATGCGAGAACGCGATGTCCCTAACAGGATTCCGTAACTTCCAGATTAATTCTATCAAACGATTTCTATTTGTTTCAGACAATCTGTCGGTAGTATACCAACTATTGCTGTAGCTAGGATTGGTTCCAAGTGGTTCACAGCCAATAACAGACGTCTTTGGGTGTTCAAACAGTTGGAATTTCTTGGAAAAATTAACAAGAATAAAATACCGGTGAAAACCATTCCAAGCATACGACCATGTAAAATGACGACAAAAAACGGCGGAGTGTCGATCACTCTCCGCTCAATCTCGTATAGACGACACAGGCAACTTGATCCAGCTAGACAATTAACTGGTCGAAGTGTCCAGAACATTTGACTTCCTCATAATTGACATTACGCCAGATGCCCATAATAACCCTTTAAATCAATTTCAACAGTGAATTATAATCACACGGAACTTGAAAACCTTCGCCAATCAACCTTCGACAAACAGTCAGGCGGGGCGATCAATGCTCTGGCGTAATGCCAATTGTACGTGGTGGAACTTGTGTCAATTCACGACCTTGTAGTCTATAAAACTGTCGAAAGATTCCGCAAAAATATTACTATCTCGTAAAGTATTTCATATATCTTTTGCAAATAGCTACAGAAACACAGTAACAATGGGTGAACATGTCACGTAACTTTTTGGCAAGTCGACAAGTAAAATAATATCATGTCAACAAAAAAGTTACAAACAAGCGTTAGCCAAACTGTGACGTGGTATCTTCATTGGAGCATTTACCACAATCATTGCAGTTATATAATCGTTGATATTGTTATGCATACTGCAAGCCATTTCAATAATATGTAAATATATTTATCCGATACAAAGTCGATTTTTTTCTACCTCAAGTGGATATTAAGTAAACGCCGCTAAAAGGTCGAACTGAAACCGGTTCGACCTTATGTTTGAGGTAATATTTACAGAAAATTCGATGTAGCAGACCAGATAAATCACATTATGGTGGAGTTCTATGCATCCTCGATCGATATCAGTTTAAATTTTTCAATTCGGGAAGACACTTTTTCTTCAATTGATATCCAAAGTTAAGGGTGTTTATATTTGAGATTTTTTTATCAGCATTAGGTCGAATCGACACTTTGATTAAAATTTTTTTGCTTATACGCCGATAGATTTCGGTCAAAAATTGTCTGGTATTAGAAATGTTCTAATTAAGAAATGTACTAACATATACATCGGGGTATACCTATTATTTTCCCCGCATTTTATCACCGATAGATAGCTACTTTATTTCCCAGGCAAGTGTACCCATAATTTCACATGTACAAATACAAACAAACATGCACTGTCATAATATAATTATATATATATAGCAAAATAAATTTCAATACCCTTAATACTTTAAATATTCGATGTTTTATCAGGGTTATTGCTTTTCCATTGTATGTTCACATATTGACAAGTTTCATTCACTCTCAATAATAATGCGAATTACATACCCAATTATGGCAAGCCAAATGTCCAATAATTACGTAAACCCATGTTCACGGTCGTAAAACTCGGTCGATAAACTAGGTTTTACGAACGTAAAACCAGGTTTTACGAATGTTAACCTGTATTTTCGAGCGAAAACATAGGATAACAGTCGTAAACCATAGTTCACGCTCGTGAACATGGGTTTACGTTCGATAAACTAGGTTTCTCGATTGAACTATGAATTTCGACCGTTATCCTATGTTTACGGCCGTTATCCTATGTTTACGCTCGTGAACCCCGGTTCACGAGCGTTAACCATAGTTTACGAACATTAACCTGTGTTTTCGACCGTAAACATGGGTTTACGCCCGTGAACATGGGTTTACGAACGTGAACATGGGTTTACGAGCGTAAACATGGGTTCTCACTCATGAACATAGGATAACGACTGAAATTGATAGTTATATCCTATGGAAGGGAATATCCGCCAGTACATGCATGCTGTTAAGTGACAATTTTATGCTATCTACTTGCTCATGCGTTCTACTACTTGACAACTGCATTTTGGTTTCTTACAAGTGTTGTCCACGTTATTCATACTTCATGCTTCTTGATGCTAAGTGGGCAATCCCTTCATGTATATCGTTTATTCTTGCATGTTATTGCCAACTGCGACATACCTTTTTGTTTTGACTTCTGTAGTCTTGAATTATTCATTCTTACTATTGCTTACTGCATTCTATGTTTGACTACGTGCATTTGACTTTGTTGCAACTGAACTTGACGAACTACAAACAACCTTTTGGATCGTTCGTATATTTTGATACTTGATTAATTGTTACTGCTTTAAAGTTGTAATTTCGCGAATATTTAAGCATGATAATACATTTTACAACATTAAGAAAATTTCAGGGAACCAATAGAAATTTTAGCTTCTAGCGCAAATTACTATACAAGGGAGATCACTCAGGACAGCAAATTTAAACGTTCGGTATTTTCCGTGGTTTAGCGGTGAGTAAGTGAAAACTTGCCCGTCCGTTGTATCGTTTTTCGCGGAAATCATGTCTCTCTTAAAACGAATTATTTACAAGGGACGAAGCTGACACTTCTGACTGTCTAATGTATAGAGGCATTATATCTTATAGTTTAAGACGGGGTTTGCAATGTATTTATGATATATTATAAATTGTACAAGCGTCAACTAAACTCTTGCCGTTCTCAGTTCGTAATAACGTAGTCATGTCAATTATATAATTATACAGTATGCTTTTTAAATTGGGTGATAGTTTGCGAATTCTTGATTTTAGATGCTTTGGTGGACAATTATCTCAAATATGCATGTTATTGTAACTAGCTAGCCTACATTTCGAATACTGCATCTAACTTTATATTCTTGAAGTCCTAAAATGCTTTGTTAAGGCATGGTCTTTCAACTGTCAATTATAACTTAACCTGTCATGCACCACTGCCACTAGATCTAGTCATTTGCAGTCACGGCCCATCCACCCACCCTCGGATAATATGGTTACTTTTGCTTGAGCCCAGCATATCATTTGTAAGTTTTACTAATTAGACTGTGACGACGAGATACTTTTTTTATCTAGCCGTCCCAAGGATGGCCCTTCCAAATTCGTTCTCGAAAATCGGCCAACCAGAAAGCTGAATTAGCAGGATTAATCATGTGCAAAACCTCCATCCTGAGGGACCGAACTCATGATAAGATCCCTACCAAATCAGGGATTCTATATAGAAGATCCTGACCAAACGCAACCATACTGCAGGGACACCCCAGTTCCCTTTTTGCCTGTTTCCACTATTTATAGGAACTAAGGGTGGGTAAAAACCGAGGCTCATTGACCTGCTTTTGTCCGCACTTTCCCTGGGGTGACGGGCCAGATCACAAATTACTGATGCGTTTATAAAGAAACATGTGAGAAATACATAGTAGGCCTAATACACTAGTGACATATATATATATAGTGATAATGATCATAATCCCTCATACCACTTGGTAACAACGAAGGCGTACATCTTGAGAGAGGCGTACTTCACCTAAAGGTGCGTACACACAGTAAGTTTTGATGTAGAGTCCCACAGTGGTCATAGTGATCGAGTCCAGGCTAGAGCTGTCACCTACAGATACCGGTTGTCGTTTAGACAGAGTCCCACAGTGGTCATAGTGATCGAGTCCAGGCTAGAGCTGTGACCTACAGATACCGGTTGTCGTTTAGACAGAGTCCCACAGTGATCATAGTGATCGAACCCTGACTTGATCTACCACCTACAGATACCGGTTGTCGTTTAGACAGAGTCCCACAGTGGTCATAGTGATCAAAACCTGACTAGATCTACCACCTACAGATACCGGTTGTCGTTTAGACGGAGTCCCACAGTGGTCATAGTGATCGAACCCTGACTAGATCTACCACCTACAGATACCGGTTGTCGTTTAGACTGAGTCCCACAGTGGTCATAGTGATCGAACCCTGACTAGATCTACCACCTACAGATACCGGTTGTCGTTTAGACGGAGTCCCACAGTGGTCATAGTGATCGAACCCTGACTAGATCTACCACCTACAGATGCCGATTGTCGTTTGGACGGAGTCCCACAGTGGTCATAGTGATCAAACCCTGACTAGATCTACCACCTACAGATACCGGTTGTCGTTTAGGCGGAGTCCCACAGTGGTCATAGTGATCGAAACCTGACTAGATCTATCACCTGCTTGCAAGTATTTCTGCTGAAATATGGCCGGTATATCTATGTGCCGCTATCCGGATTTGAACCCGGATCGCCAGATAAGATGGCAAGCACACTAACCACTGAGCTACGGAGGCAAATGTATAGTACTTAGATCGACTATGATCAAGGAACAAGATATTGTTCCATATGTTATTTTCTCACTATTTGATATAGATCTAGCTCCCATTAGCTTTGTACAATACTGGCCAATATTTAAAAAAAATGGTGATTAGTACATACTTATATACAAGGCTATCGTGAACAAACAAAAAAATATGTGTCAGTCCCATGTGATATAACTCTAGGAATATAATTCTAGAATTATATCTTTCCTGACGTCCCTGACCATTTAAGCGTAAATAGTTTAAGAAGTGCTATTTTCCATGCAGCGCCGTCCGTTAACCTGCTTTTATAATTTAAAAAAGGTATGAGAAAATCCGACACTCACAGGGAAGGCAGCTCTCAAACCAACTAGCCGAGCACAGAAATCAGAAACATTACGACACAACCACCCTGGGAAGTGCCCACAAGCCGCACCCCTTTCCTACAGATACCGATTGTCGGATAGAAATGACCCAAAATTGGCGGTTGGGCTAACACTAAATCGTCGTGTAGTTTTTTGTTTAAGCACCGTGCAAGGTTGACATTTTTACGGAAACTGCCGAAAAAGTCTGGTTTCCAGCATTGTATGAATTGAATATTACAAATGCATTCGTTTAAGTTCATGCTAGCTGCTGCTTAGTGCTTATTGGTTTCGCCTTGCTGAATTTGCAATCATTAATGTTAACACGCATGGGTCGGTATGATAATAATGGAGGAACGATTAAATCAAATTCACTAAGTAAAACGTAGGAAGCAGTAAGAATTTGTTGGCATTCACATTTTAAGATGATACACAAACAAATTAATAGAAAGGATGCATTTGTCATTTACACGCAAAAATTTGTAATTTATATACATAGAGTAAGGAAAGATTCAAGCCACGTGCCACTTACTGAAGGAAAGAAGCACAAAGACACACGGCTGTTGCAGTTAGTTTAAAACGAATGAAAGAAGGCAAAATACAATTGTCATTTAGCAATATGCATGTAATAAGACAACATAAAATTGTCACTTAACAGCATGCATGTACTGGCGGATATTCCCTTCCATAATGTCCGAGATACTTAGTTTATCGAACGTAAACATAGGTTCACGTTCGTGAACTATGGTTTACGCTCGTAAACCCAAACTCACGCTCGAAAACATGGGTTAGCGTTCGTAAACATAGGTTCACGTTCGTAAACATAGGTTCACGCTCGTAAACATAGGTTCACGTCCGTAAACCCATGTTTACGCCCGAAATTCATAGTTTATTTGAAAATCTTAGTTTTACGTTTGATAAACTAGGTTTCTCGATTCAACTACTGATTTCGGTCGTTATCCTATGTTTACGACCATTAATCTATGTTTACGCTGGTAAACCCTGGTTCACGCTCGTAAACCATAGTTTACGAAATACAACCCATGTTTTCGACCGTAAACATAGGTTTACGAACGTGAACCTATGTTTACGAGCGTGAACTATGGTTTACGACGTTATCCTATGTTTTCGCTCGAAAATATGGGTTAACATTCGTAAAACCTGGTTTTACGTTCGTAAAACCTAGTTTATCGACCGTAAAACCTAGTTTTACGCCCGTGAACATGGGTTTACGAAATTATTGGACATTTGGCTTGCCATACCCAATAGCCCACAATATTATTGTTTATAAAAAAATATCCATTTCTGGAAAATTGAGATTGTGGTTTCCCATTAGGCAATTGCACCACAACTTCAATACCTATATTATTTATAGAGTTCTAGAAAATACACGATCATTTAACGTACTCCTGTCGGAATATTCAAGAAATTTTCATTTGATTTGTGAATATTTTGAACAGAAAAAATGCTTCTTCGTCCGTCCGAAATATTTTATTCTCAAAAGTCGATAAACAGTTCGTTTAGTAATTCCAAAGGAATAGGACTTCTTGTCGATGATGTGTGTAACGGAAGGTACGTTATGTAATTTGCTTTTTAAAGTTTTACCACTCACGTTTAAAATGGTGTCATGTTAATGTCCCATAGTAACAGGTAATTTTCGGAAAATAGCAAAGCAGGTAATCAATTAATTCATTGTATTTGATTACTAGCATTTAAAACAAACATAACACTTATATATTTGTGGGTAGCAGAAAAATGACAACATTGACAAGCACTATAAACTTCGAACGTTGGCCTTGTCGGTAACAGAACTATACATTGTTGTCCTCAGTGCAGTTAGTACTACTGTACCCAGGCCCTCTCTCTGGTCGCTGGGGTTGTGGGTAAATACTTGTGTAATAATTTTATACTATACGCTTGGATGACCAAGAAACAATGTCAAGGTTCGGCTGATATTTAATGTCGTCTATATAATACACAATATAAATACGTCAATCCAATATAGATGAAATGTAGAGGATCAATGCGTCCTGCAATAGACAAATAATAAACACACATAAGTTGCAGGAATAATCACATAAAAGTCCTGAAATAATTATCTGTCACAACACAGTTCATGAATCCAAGTGCATGGCTACACAGTCTTTCACATTATCACTTCCAGATAATAATGACTTACAGAATGCACATACGTAATAAAATAAAACAATAACAATACACTGTACATGACACTGGACACATTAACTTACCAATCTAAGGGACCAAACGCTTCACACTCCCTATCTCACGTGACTGACCAATCCACCAAGTGTGTTACTATTCCTGGAAAGTTAAAAGGTGCAAATAAAGAGACAGTCAGTGATATCAATAATAACGTTAATCCCAGACTCATGTTATTGTTAATAAAAGTTAAAGTTAAGTTTAGGTTTTTTCCGCTAAGACGCCATTTTACTAAAAGCGCGGGGTTCGAAGCTCGACCAAAAACATCTAGAAATACCCATATTTCCGCACAATTCTAAATAGACAACAGCAGTACATTAAAGGAAAACATGATTGAATTCTTCATAAACCTATACCAACCAACATAATCATCATAGCTCTATCAAATTAACCAGATTCAAGTTCTTTCCAACAAATACAGTCTTTCTTTCATCAGCTGTTCGACTTCAAATCACAGGACAATGAAGAGTAGCAAAATACCAAAAAGAAAGTAAAAGCACAAAAAGAAGCAAAAGAGCGAAAAGATGCAAAATCATTCGAAAGGACATATAAGAAATTAGAACACCTGGTTACACTACGAGGTCAACAAAATTTGACCACCAGAACCTGATATTGTTATATAAATGACACTAAAACACTATCCAATACCACGTTATTCTTACAAGCACCCTTAGAGAAAATATTTTCTGTTTAGGATGCTTGTCAGCAACGGGGTCTAGGATCAAGTGTGTTGGTGCCATTTATATAAAAAAATTCAGGTTCCTGCGGTCATTTGTTTACCTCGTAGTTCGGTATTCCTGGACTATTGTACCCAGGATTCCTAGTTCAGTATTCTTTGATGGTCATATCAATTAACACCAGGGCGCCGTTTCACTAAGATAGTTACGCTTAGCGTAAGTTTTTGCGTAGAATTTAAACGTACGCAAATCTTAAGAAAAGCGTACGTGCGTTTCACAAAAGTAGCGTACGCAAATTTTCGGCTTACGCTCGAACTCGTCCGTAACTCTTCAATTGGAGACTGATAAACGGATAACGCGCGCATCTGTCAAAATAGCAAGCAACGTCGTCTGCACCACTTTTTAGTCATTTTGACCCAGGTAAATGTTTATATTCCAGTATTACCGCTTTTTTCATTGTGCAGAATCAAAGGCCAGCATGTAAACATTAAGATATGCATAGATTTTGTTTGATAAGTGATAAAAAGGTCATATTTCATTTGATTTCTGCATAATAGAAGTAGGTCTACCCCACCCACTTGTGTTTGCATGGTCGTTGATCCATGTATCATTTGTATGTGGTGAATCTACCACCTAGTAAGCCTATATACATAGCCTTGCACAACCAAACATGTCTCTATTAAATGGTTCTTTACTCTGAGTGATTTACAGAAACTTCTTAATTTAATGCCGAATTGCGATTGAAATTCCATTCGCCAAAGAAGTCCAATTTCCAAACAGATCTGTTTGGACGTCTTTGCATTCGCCCACTGCAGGCACAATATCACGTCACTACAACATTGCGACTGCGATACAAAACACTACAGCGACAAATAACAGCTGATGGGTGACAATTTGTTGTGACTGTAAATGGTTGAGAAAATGTGCCTGACCGGGACTCAAACCCAGTACCTTCACATACACTTGGTCGCATTAGAATGGGTGGCACGGTGGTCGAGTGGTAAGACGCTTGACTCCTGATCGAGAGGTCCCAGGTTCGATTCTCGGCCGAGACACTTGGTCATTTCAGCTATTTAGCGTTTCCCACCCAAGTTGGTAACCCAGAGGTAGTCTCGCGTGTATCGGTGCTATACACCGGGCACATTAAAGAACCAAGGAATCTATTAGGAACGAACTAGTGTATCGCACCCGGATTCCTTGTATCTCACCTCTGTCTCTAACATTTGGGATAATGCCCCAGACTGCCAGAGTGGGCCCTGCTAATTACATGGAACAAGAAGAAGAAGAATGCAATTGTAACTCATAAATTGCGATGTGGTGTCATACTAGCATTATAATGATGCGGTACAGCACAATTATGACACATGAATGTCACATCTTCTTCTTCATGTTGCTCAAATGCTGGCCTTGATGACAACATTGCGTCAATACAATACTCATACACAGCCCTAATTATTTATTTAAATTAAAATTTATTAATCCGGGCCTGTTATGTCGAGCATAATTAACTCTGGACAATCTTTTTATTACAGCTCATTGTGCAGAAAGACCAATTAAACTGTGTATGATAAAATATTGGAAAAGAAGAAGAGAAAATAGCAGTACTGTCTGTTACTTGTAGTATTATGTCTGGGATGGCTGTGTAACCATGGGAAAAATGATCAACTTGCATCTTTACACTCATAACAAGATAATGGATAAAATGGTAAAAAATAAATAAATATACATTCCTAGTACATTTTGTACTTGTTCTTTTTCTGTATCTAACATGTAGTTTTAAATATATACTCCATAACATTCCAAAATTTTAGAAATCTAGTTAATTTATAATTCATGTAACAGTTTTCCATTTCTGACTGCCTGTATAAAGCATTGAATAATAATCAATTTGATACAATTACATGTACAATTATTTAGATTACAAAGTTTAGAAATCTAGTTAAATTGTAATGCATGTACATGTAATAGTTTTCCATTTCTGACTATCAGTTAAGCAATGAATCATTATCAACTTAATCCAATTACATGTGGAATTATTTGAATAGTAACATATATATAAATATTTAAAAAATAATGCATTCTTCTACATGTATTTATTGTAGGCTACATGAAAAGTTAAGCAATTTTACTTTTTTTGATGTATAGAAATTGTGAATTATTGTATATTTCAGGTAGTGTATGACTGGCTGGTGCACTGGAAAAATTTTAACATTGATTCTTCACAGAACATATAGGGCCCTGACCAAATAGGATTAACATTTAGAGAACACTGGTGCTAGATTATTTTTGTGAAATGGAAGAAAGTGAGGGATTCAAGAGGATATTCTCAATAAATACTGCCGAGTAATTTATTAAACACTGTTCATGTATCCACATATACATATATATACCTACAGTCAGTGAACATTTGTCAAGAAGACCACCTGCCAAGAAAGACCAATGTTATAAAAATAAGTCTCAATTAAAACCAAACAGTTTGTCTCCTACGAAAGACCACCTTTGTTATCCATATGGATGACCTTACTGATGTGTTTCGAAAACTATCGACTGGTATATGGATTTGAAGTGGATTTGTTGTTTGTTTCTGCAAGTGATTTAAACTTCATGTTGAAAATGTATAAAAAGACTATCATTTGTGCATTGTACAGCATTTGAGTGAAAAAAACCCGCTGAGAATAAGATTTCATATTTTGATGTAGGCTTTTTCACTTTTGATGTAGGCTTTTTTACTGTAAACAGGCATGTATAGATACATGCTGTAAATCAGTGCTTTTTTGCGAAGTATTATATTGTTACTCATCTTTAACATACATATTTTTTTTCATTTGAGGCCCCTTTCCGGTTTCAGGCTTTCATTTATTGTACATTTATCACAAAATATATAACATACATGTATCTCGATATAATATCAGTTGAGTGTAAACATTACATGTCATAGGAATCTTTTCCATTTTTGTTTAAAAAAGATAAGTTTACCTTTTTTAAAAGCTATTTGTTTTTCTAGTATAATTCTATTTTCTAAAAACTTTTTTAATCCATCGATTCTCTGTATTATTTTAGCTTTTTTCATTTTGAAGAGATAAAATTTGCATAAAATGATAATACAGTTTATAAAGCAGTGTGTTATAGATTGTCTTTAACATACATATTAATTGCACAATGTAATGATTGTGATAAGCATATTTATTTTCAATATTACTATATATGTTTAGGTTAACTTACAAATTGTGTTCTATCATTCAATGAACTCTTTATCTTGGCAGATCTCATAATAAATACTTTGTTCCAACCCCAATATAAAGACCAACTAATTAATGAGACCAAACCATTATTTTTCTTATTTCATTAAACAATTGCACAAATATTTTTGTTCTTGAAGAAGTAGAGTGAGAATATATCATTCAAGGATTATACCCTGTTGATAAAATTAAATAAATGATAAATAAATGGCTATTAAATTACTATTAAACAAAAGGATATCAATGATAAGAACTGTGTTTCTTTTATGCTTATTTTATAATTTGATTAAATAAATCAGACATCACTAGAATGCAGATTTAAGCAACTGATTGGTTTCATATGTTAACTCATGAACCGACTGGTTAGGTATGTCTGCTCAATCAACCAACTGGTTAGTATGTCTGCTCAATCAACCGACTGGTTAAGTATGTCTGCTCAATGAACCGACTGGTTAAGTATGTCTCCTCAATCAACCAACTGGTTAAGTATGTCTCCTCAATCTACCAACTGGTTAAGTATGTCTCCTCAATCAACCGACAAGGTCTGCTCAATCAACCGACTGGTTAAGTATGTCTGCTCAATCAACCGACTGGTTAAGTGTGTCTGCTCAATCAACCGACTGGTTTTTAGTGTGCCTGTTCAGTCAACCGACTGGTTAAGTGTGTCTGTTCAATCAACCGACTGGTTTAGTGTGTCTGCTCAATCAACCGACTGGTTTAGTGTGTCTGTTCAATCAACCCACCGGTTTAGTGTGTCTGCTCAATCAACCAACTGGTTTAGTGTGTCTGCTTAATCAATCGACTGGTGTAGTGTGTCTGCTCAATCAACCGACTGGTTTAGTGTGTCTGCTTAATAAATCGACTGGTTTAGTGTCTAAGATACTTCTTGTATAGGTTTTTGGCACCATAAACTTTGAAACATTTAGACAATATTTTGATCTGCTGACTCGGGCAATGTCCGATATTGTATGCTGACTCAAGCCGCTGAATGGTTTAGTATGTTGATGTTATGACCTGGCTTGTTCAATATGCCATTTCATATGTCACAAAATATCTCAGTAATTACCAACTGGCAACATATTAAGCAATGAATGAGTTGAAATCCCTCTATATGTGCAAACTACATGCTGACTCGAGCAATTGACTAACAAGCATATAACAACAGTATGAAACACAGTTTAACTAAAACAAATACAGATTATACTTGAGAATTATTTATTTATCACCAAATGTTTTATATACAATGTACATTTATGTTATAATAATTACTAAAATGTTTGTGACTAGCTGCTAGCAACAACAGAGACAAGTTAAACATTTATGTAGATCTGCAACATTTGACTAACTGGTGATAGTATGGAATTTACAGCAATTTGGAGGTGGGCTTGAGAAATAATTTCATACATAGTGGGATTATTCTTGAATCCTTCCAGTGGTCTGACTAAAATCATAGCCTGGTTTCATCAGATAAGCATGATATTCTGCTAGTGAGTACACCACAAAGACCAGAGCAAGAATAACAAGTTGTTTCATAATTCTAGCAAATCAACACACTATTAAAGAGGCATTCCTATAACTAGCATATTTTTCTTTACTATCACATTAAATGAGCTAAATGTACAGAGCACTATCAATAATAATAATTTGTCAGAAGAAAGTGTGCGCAAATATGTCTCTATAATGTCAAAAATATAGTTAAATCATCAATAATAATTTATCTCTTCCAGCGATTTATTATTATGTGGTCAAAAGGAAACAACTTGTGACTATTTTAGCTTGTTATAGAAATATGTTTTCTTTTCTCAGTATTAATTTGGAGCTTTTTGTTGAAAATTTGAGGAGTTTAACCAGTAATAATTCTCATTTTATGTATAATATTCCTCAATCCTGAATCGAGATTTAAATGATCAAAGTTATTTTGAACACCTCTTTAAGAGCATGTATATTAGTTTAAATAATTTTCATTAATTAACAAAAAATCAATATGACAATGCTGTATCACATGGAAACAGGGTTACAATATTATTATGTTCATTATGTTGGGTGTCTCTGAGGTTACACTCCATTAAAACACACCAGGTGTAGTACATCTCACATGCATATACATACTATGCGCCCAGGCCTTGAAAAGTCCTTGAATTAAGTGCTGTCTTGAAAAAATGTCAATTGGTACTTGGATTTAGATGAAAATCCTTGAATCTAGGCAAACAGCCTTGAATATACACTGAATTGTAGGGCTGTAATGGTATGCTCACGTCACAATATGATACATACTGTCATCTTTTCTAACGGTTCGGTATACTTCGGTATGATACAATATTCACTAACAGCCACTTAAAAGTTAAATACTACAATTTTTAAGTGACAATGAATTTATTGATTCTATAACAGCAATTACTATGTGGCTATCAACTATTTTAAATGAATTTCGACAATGTGAGGCATATCTTAATACAATTAAAACGAGTGATGCATGGTAATTATACATAATCAGAGGGCTTTCAGACATTTTCTTTCTCTGAATATCATTTTGCTAATAACTTGACTGTCAGTAACAAAAATTAAAACAATCATAAACTGCGTCAGTGGCCGAGTGGAAAACAGGAGTTTGAAGGTTCTAATCTCGGCGGAAGCCGAAGTTGAACTGAAGTAATCGGTTGGTCAGCTAGTTAAATAAATGGTATTTGCCAGGTTCCCAGCAATACGAGACGGGATTTGGGATTATTACATGCTAGTCTAATTTGACTGGTCCTTTGAATAGGGGTGACACTATAATGAACAAAAAACGTTACCTTTTTTCATGAATGTATTTTCAGCGTCAGCATAAGCAGCATACCTTCGATATCCGTGGCCAAAGTTGGCTCCAAGTGGTTTGCCGCAGACAACCGAAGACTGTGGGTGTTTAAACAGTTAGAAGCACGTGGAAAATGTCAAGAAATCCCAGTGGTTGTAATCTCTTCTATACCACCAAACAAAATGACCACAGAGAATGGAGGAGTATCGGTGAAGGTTCGAGGCAATCCACAAGTTTCTCGAACTCCTCGCCATCGCAGTGTGCCGGATTTTGACTTTGATCAATTCGAAGATTTTGATGAATTTGACGACTATGATCAATTCAGTGGCATGTATGACTGCGATGATGATTTTGATTTATATAATTGAAACATGTTTGACGATAAATATTGATCAGATTAAATTTGAACCAGGGCCGGTATTTATAAATTAAACATCTTAAGTGAAAACTTAATATTTTGACTTGAGTTAAAATATTGAGCTGCCCACACTTTACAAGAAATGAATAATAATCTGATTATTGAACCTCTTAATGCATAATGCTTCTAAACAATGTAAATAATTGTTAATATTAGTTTTCCTGTTTAGCTGATACACTTAAGAATTTTTTTTAGATTTTCTTGTAAAGTGTGGGCAGCTCAATATTTTAACTCAAGTCAAAATATTAATTTTTCACTTAAGATGCTTTATAAATACCTGCCCAGATCTACAGTACGTATGCTAAGACTATAGTAAGTGTTATATACATATATTATGTATTTGAATTTAAAGTACCAATGTTTTGTATTTTCAATTCGTTACAAGGGCCTTATTCACCAATGTTGTAAGACCGAAAAACTCAGACTTAAAATTGACAACATTTATAATCACTGCTATTTCTTGGCAATTAACCATGTGAAATGTTTTAACTAATTATTTGTTTTACCGATTGAACATGTATACCCATTTATATCAAAATCAGTACAGTTATATAACATGAGAGCGAATAGAACATTTGGCAATATAAAGTCTTAGTTTGTATTTTAGACTCACAGCGTTGGTGAATGAGGCCCCAGTATACTAAGACTTTAACCTTCAATTAAAAGAACCAATGTTAAAACCAATGTATTTACAATTCGTTAGAGGACAGAATTTTCGTTTATCTGTAAATTAATATGATATTCTACAGCCACATTAAATGAACAGATGTTCAGTATTTTCCTTAACACTATGATATAAATTTTATATTATATATCAATTTGTTGATTTTTTTGTTTTAGTTTTAAAATAAACCACTTGCTGATGGATATTTTGTTGGTTTTATAAGACTCGGAGTTTTTCGTTCAAATACGTTTTTCAACAATTTGTAAGTATACAGAACAGTGCGTTACTTGTTCCAAGGTCAACATAATTCAGAAACTGGTCACGGATACACGAAACTGAACAAACATCAACTTAAATCTAGTATCATAATAACCCATCTTACAATACGTATAGCTTGGCTGTATTGGCCTAAGCCTGACCTTTATGCAAGAATGTATTACAAGGTTCTTGCCTTGAATATATCAATTTCCGCAAGCAAATCTGGCAATATCGGCATTTAAGATTTATGTTTGTATTACATCTCGAGCGTCATCGTGATACTCCCCGATTATGAAAACATACAATCAATGTTGTAAACGTAGACAATATATCGATTGTTAAATTATCGTAATCAATAGGTCAGGCTCATGTCAATGTGGCCGAGCTATACATTATCAGACTCTAACTCAATCCACAGACACACGACTAAAAATCTCTCTACACTAATACAAAATATAACTTTAATCAATATCTTTATACAGGGGACGCCTTATCAAGCCTTAAATGTTCATATAAAGGCGTCCAAAAGTTTCCTTTACGTACTTGCGAGCCGAAGAAATTTCCGAAAACGGCTATTGGTAGATCCTTACTATTAAGTTTAGTAGGGCCCCGTCTACTGGGTTAAGTAGAGCCCCGCCTACTGGGTTAAGTAGAGCTCCGTCAACTGTCTTCAATAGATCCCTACTACTAGGTTTAGCAGGGCCCCGTCTACTGGGTTAAGTAGAAGCCCGTCTACTGGGTTAAGTAGAGCCCCGTCTACTGGGTTAAGTAGAGCCCCGCCTACTGGGTTTAGTAGGTCCTACTTTTATATTTTATGTACATTATATACTGTTTTAACCATGTATTAGTCATGATTGTACAGCACTTTTGAACGTGTGTATACATGAAAAAGGGCTATATAAATATGGTATAATAAATAAGGACATATCGTTATTTTTTCTATTTTTCTTGTATGATAATATATAGTTTTTAAGTGTAAAGTACACATTGAATATATGCATTTAGCCTGTTTAACATATTGCACATAATATTGGCGGTAGTTCATGCGCCACTGGGTAAAAAGCCTTTCTTTACAGTGCATTAGTGTAGAGTGATATATTTTAGTCGCGTCGAATGCCCGTGACTCAATCATGATTTCCTGTAAACACAAGTATCATTATTGGAATTTATTCTTAAAGTTATATTCTAGTATAAGAAATCAATCGTGCGGCTGATGTGACAAATGTTCAAATAGTAGACACTTCAGTTCTGAAAGCAATACAATTCGCGTCACAACAATGCAACAATGACAGCCCGATATGACCATCATAATTGTTTCCCTTTGACTGTTGGTTGTAAGAAAAATTCTGAAGTAACGTTATATATCGAACAATCACTTTTGTCTGGTCGTTTTACAGCAATTGCAAAAAGTAATACCCAGGTTGAATACGCAGGTAAGTGATAAAATGTCGACCGTATGTATATGAGCCGTTCTCCAGGAAAACCGGGCTTCTTGACATAACAATAGTAATTATGTAATAATGTTTAGAAATAGGTCATGTTCACCGATTTAATCGTAAGTAGTTGGATGACATAGTATAACTCTAACGCGGTATTGGGACCTGTGCCACTCAAAGTAAACAGGCAGATCAGGTACAACAACATATAAGGATATTGGAAAAGGGATTAACTTTTTCAATGTGTATAGCTTGGCTAGTGTGACCTGAGCCTGACCTTTATGCAATAATATATTACAAGATTTTTGCTTTGATTATATCAATTTCCGCCAGCAAATCGTGCAATATCGGTATTTCAGATTTGTGTTTGTATTACATCTTGAGCGTCTTCGTGATACTCCCCGATTATGAAAACATACTCTCGGTGTTGTAAACGTAGACAATATATCGATTGTTAAATTATGCTAATCATTAGGTCAGACTCATCTCAATGTGGCCAAGCTTTACCGTTATTTTAATTTATTTGGTGAATAGAAGTGATCAGGTAAAATACACTTCCGCTCTCCCTAAATCGATGTAATGGTCAGTGATTTCTGTTTATATTGACATTGCAGAATATCGCATTGGACTTATACTATAGTTGATTCAAAGATCTTTGTCACAACCTCGTAAACAAACATTCACCCCGGTCGATTATTACAGGTGTATCATGATTAAATTCTACCATCAATAATACACTTAAATGATTAAAAATATAATGGTCCTATAGCGTAGTAGTTATACTTGCTGCAATTAGCTATTCAGAAATGGAACGTTATGGCGGTTTTGACAGACATCTTTGAATCGACAATATCTAAACTATTTAAATTTTCTGATAAATTATGATAAACTTACTTCCGTCGTTGTTATGGTGACCAATTTCCAAAAACTACCCTAATTGAGAAAAACAGGGGGTTAGTGGTTTAAAGTAGCAGCTTTTTTCCCTTCAAGCAAACACTCACAATTTTGTCGTTTTTTTTTATCAAAATCAGAGTATTATTCTACAATGTGACAAAAATTTGAAAAGTTTACGTCAATAATTCATCAAATACTGGGTTTATGAAATGATGGGGTTTTTTTTGTTGTTTTTTTGCATATTTATTCATTTGTGTAAATGGTTGCTATGGCAACAGAAAATGGTAACAACAGTACAAATATATCACACACAAATGGTATATGTCATATATTGAATAATACTTCAGAAAAAATTACATGGAAACACAAATTATTGCATATTTAGTAAAAGTAAAAAATGGTTGCAATGGAAACAAAAACTAACTTTTTTAAAATTAAAATGTAGAAATCGTGATATTCAAGTACATGACTTCCTATGGTCACTTTTTCGTTCAAATAAGAAGAAAAACACAGATTATTGCATATTTGAGAAATTAGAAAAAACGGTTGCTATGGCAACATACAGTGAACAGAAAATATGTAAAATACCAAAATCGTTTACAGGAGGGTATATATCTTTCATTTAGAGAAATTTCATTAAAATCGTGCATTGGGCCAAACACACCCCTTATAGTACCTGCTCCAAAGTTCCTATTTACGCCACTACTTTTTATTTCTTAAAGAGGCGTTCCCTTTAACGTTGATCGTTTAAATCGATTCGGTAATATTGTACCACTGGGTATTTTTAGAACTGGAAAAACCGTAACTTGGGACGGGTGATTTTCTTGTAAGTAGTTGATTTTCTCTCTATCAACTTGAGATCCACAAACCTCAACCAGCGCGCCGCATGCCCCAAGGGTTGCCACGTTCAGGCTGTCATCAATTATTTTGAAAAGATTCCCGGATTAAACAAAATAGCCGGTACAAAATGTTAATTTTCAAATTAAAAAATGGTACCGGCCATTTTGTTAAACTTGAGAATGATTTCAAAAAAAATGATGACAACCTGTACGTGGCAACTCCCAAGGCATACGGCGCGCCAGTTGGGTTTTATAGATCATTAGTTGTTAGATAGAAAATCAAACATTTACCTCATCCAAACCGAAAGTCACCCGTCCCAAGTAACGGTCTTTCCAGTTCTAAGATTAGAGGGTGTACCCAGTGTATATCATGGGAATCATTATTGCTTAAAATCCTCAAATTTTCAACAAATGCTCCCACTAATTACCAAGAAAAGAATGAAAACATATTTCCGTAACGAGCCAAAATAGTCACGAGTTGCTTCCCTTTGACCACATAATAATAAATCGCTGGAAGCGATAAATTATTATAGGTGATTTAAATATATTTTTGACATTATAGAGACATATTTGCGCACACTTTCTTCGGACAAATTATGATAATTGACAGTGCTTTGTACATTTAGCTCATTTAATGTGATAGTAGAGAAAAACAAACCTGTTATAGGGAATGCCTCCTTAACAAGATTGTTTGAGAAAAATGTAATGTCATTGAACCCTATCAAGTCGAATCAGTCGCACGATTTAGAAACGTTACTCCCGAAAGCAAATTTAAAACAAGTATTTAGAGTTTTACAAGCAATACAGAAGTCCTCTGCCCATAATCTCCGTATTGGTCCCTATCCACATAGTACCAAGTTTCAGAAACGTAGCTTGAAAACTGTCGGAGTTATGGCAGGGTCCAGATTTTCTTGACGGATGGACTGACGCACTGAATGAGGGCAAACCTATATATCCCCTCCGGTTTCAAACCGGTAGGAGGCCTAATGACAGACAAATCGGCTCGCAGACATTGCAAGACGATTCCTCGGTGCAAGTACGGATGTCCCATTTTGGGACTTTGTTTTGTGCGTTTTGACAGCCTTAATTTAATACAATCCAGTTGGTGGATTCCTGTCCTGTAGAAGAAAGAAGAAAAGTCAATGCGTTGTGCATATTTAATGCATTTTTATCCGAAAATCTGTAACTGTTACTTTAATGTGAATTAAAATACACCCAAGGGATTAACCCATTCATAAACTCTCCATTATTTTTCAGGAATGGAGAGTTGTCTTAACAATAACTCTCCATTATTTCGTATACACATTACATTAAATGTGTATACGAAATATTGGAGAGTTATTGTTAAGAAAACTCTCTATGCCTGAAAAACATACTAGTAACACACCTATGTAGTGTTCACAAAAAATGGAGACTTTTTAAATTAAATGTGTTAACATGTAATGGAGAATTATTGTAAATAATGTATAATTATACACCAAAAGAAATCAAAACACAGGTAAAAATGCTCAAACCACAACGAAACTAGAAAATTAAATCAACCCGCTGTTACTAAATAGCTTTTAACATTAATATAATTTCAGCTATTAAGGTGGTATGCGCGCAAAAAATAAAGAAATCAAGATAATGCTAGTGTGATATGATATTAAATACTGTTAATAATTTGCAATTGCACTTTCGCGTGATCATGACCATTCAATAAGTTCCAATTACAGCTTTTATACATGCACAAGGGCCAACATTTTCACTAAATCATGACAACCGTCTTCAGCATTATACTGAAAATGAAATAATCGACCTTGGCCTACATTAAAATGTCCAAAAACATTGCAACTTAGGTTTTGAGATGATCAGATGAAACTGTTTGAATATAATAGTACGTGCAAAGCTAATTACTAATTGTTTTGGTCATACAAGGCTTATAATCCAGGAAGACATGTGTCGATTGGACTCCTATGTTTGAATTAAAGAACAGGCAAAGTTTGTATTAATTTTGGAGTGTAAGAAAAAAGTTAAGTTCCAAATTTACGAGGGCTGTTTTCAGCTGTTCAGCCGCTAAATCCCTCTTTGACATTAACTTCCCCTGATCATTGGACTCCCAATGAAACATTCGAGTCTCACGGGGAGACTTTTTCTCTTTTGCTGGCGTGGCAGCCAACATCGACCTGCGGCGCCTAGGAATAGACACTGCCCCACAATTATACTGTATATGTACATAATTTATACTGTGCAAATACAGAGCTATGTTTAAAAACAACATGTTAAAAACATTGTAGTTATGTCCATCAAGTTGCATATCAATTATAAATATCCATGTATAGTTTATGCACGGTAATATATCCTCTGACTGAAACAAAGTCTTAATAATGTCCACCGTGTTATAACATCAAGTAACACTGGGTAAATGACCATTGACTGATCGTGTAACACATAACTCACAACTTGTGTTTGCATGGACTACACACCATTATAAAGTAATGGAGAGTTATTGTATTAGTTCACTGGTATCATGCAAAAAGCATGATCTTCTCGCTCAGTCATGTTAAAATTTTTAATCTTCTTTTTATAAGAGGTACATCAGGGGAGACTTTTTTTTGAAAAAATGCATTTTCTTTCAATTTTGACATTTAAAGCATCTTTTCAGAAAATCAAATTTACATTTGACAGTATTGGTGTATTTTAAGTCAGAGAAAATCCGCGTATCTGTCCATTCCTGAGAAATAATGAATACTCGGCCCCTTCGGGGCCTCGTCTCCATTATTTCTCAGGAATGGACAGTTACTTGGACTTTCTCCTTAACTTCAATACGGAAATCAATCATTTGGACAAACATTACGAAAATGTGGTATTTTACACAGACAATACCCTGGCACTCGGTCAGAGAAATATTTTACAAATAGCCAGTCTATAATCTATTTTAAAATTTCATAAAATATTTCCCTGGTCGATACTACTAGTATCTTGGCCAGGAGGTCATGCATAATTCAATTTAATATGTTTGACCTTGACAAAGATATTTATCATTGTATGGAAAACGTATATATAATGTATTTATTGCTTTGGATATATATTATGTATGTACATGTATAAACGCCTGGGAAATGTACATGTATATTATAAATATGAGAAACCCTATGATGGTCAACAAACTAATACGTAGCAACAATTAGTCTGGCCACCCAACTAGATAATATATTTTTTTAATCAAATAGCATAACATTTTTCAATTTTCGCTAGATTTTATTTTGGGCTTGATTATCTATGTTTGAGGGTGCAAAGGGAAATAATTTCACGAGAAAAGAGTAGATTGAGGAGTTATCATTCTAAACAAAGGGTATGTTAGACAGAGTAAGCAACAAAGTGGATAAAATAATGGAAAAAGCAGCGGGTGCTTAATGTTTTCTGGCTAGAAATGATTCAAAAGATTGATAAGATGTGCTACATTATATTTGATTGAAGAATTTAGCTAATTTATATCATTTTATATCATTTTGATTTTGTTGAAGATGTATGAATGGTAATTTGTATTGATAATAGTGATAATGTTATCGTAACATTGATTCCTGTCTTTGAAATTATTTCTTAAACAGGCAGTTAAATTTGAATTTTAGTACAGTATCAAGTTAATGGACGCAAAATGAAATGATGGTTAACGTTACGTCAAATACCGCTCGAATGACGTTACTCAAAAACTTGGCGGAAGTGGTTAGTTTCAAAAGTCTATAACATCGTTAATTTATGTAATAATTCGCATAAATTTTCAGAAAGTGTTCATAAGAATCTCGTCTTTCTAAAGATTTATTATCATGATTTTCGTAATTTTGTCAATAACCCCGGTTTTCCTGGAGAACGGCTATGTATATAATTATATATATGTTTGCGTTGAACTTCTAGTGGTTTTTTATAAAATAATTGAGAACGATGTTGTTTTTAAATGCATAGCATAGTCTTTATGACGCTGGGTTATATCATTATAGCCATGCACTCGTTGTAGCATTGAGAAGACCAGGCTACCATGGAACCGGTGGTAATAACACGCAAGGCCTGGTCCGATGATTATAAACTTTTAACATTCTCCACTTAATGAGCTTAATGTTTGATTTAATCCTACACGATGCCATAAATAGACCAGTTTCAAGTTCTTTAAGTATATGAAAATATTAACCTGTTTTGTATACTTGCTCTGCCGTTGTCATCAATCTTATATAATTATAAGTTACTGTAAAACATCTAACATTTTACTGTGTGAAACTTTTGAAGTTTGAGCAAGAAATAAGAGTTGAGCATCAGATAGGTTTTGTAAGCCTTGGGTCTGGTGTTGGTTGTCTGGCAATCAGGCTATTTCATTCACATATCGATGGCTCAGAATGAGAAGGTCGTAACTACTTCTTACGACCTTATAAGACTCATTTGGAATCTCCAGTACCAGGCGCTTCTAATGAGCAAATTTTGATGAAAATCGGAACTTGTCATGTTGACCAAAATGAAGCTATAAAAGCTTGTTTACCTTAAGTAAAGAGTAAATTGCAGACAGTTTTTTTCTTGTTTCCTCAATATATCGATTTTGTACTTACGACCTTCTCATTCTAAGCCAGCGATATCTGTGCAATTATAACTGATTTCTGTCTGAGCAAATAAGAACACAACAACAGAACGACAGACGTGATCATATTCACGGAAGTTGACGTGATTTCAACCATCTCAGTTCTAAAAATAAATACTGATTTATATCATACTATTAAATCCTTCCCCGTACCAAGTACCTTCGTGTATAGTTTCAAAACAACCCACTTGAAACTATTTGTATTCATTTATCATTGATTTATCATACTAAGCCAATAATATATAAACAACATTTATTAAGTAAATAGTACTCAATACATACTGTATTCAAGCTACCGGTATTCAGCTATTTTAACTGTTCGTTTAGACGAATACCATATACAGTAAAACCTCGTTATCTCGAAGACTAGTCGGGACAAGCCAAATGATCGAAATAAACCAGAAGCTTGATATAGCGGTGTGGTATAAGTATACAACATGTATTAAGCTTATTCGCCGGGACTTTGAAATTTGTTCGTAATAAGCCGGGTGCTCATAATAACGATGCTCGTCGTAACGAAGTTTTACTGTATGTACATGTGTGTGAGCAAGACATTCAATAGACTATTTGGAGCAACAGCACAACCTCTCTAGAGCAACATCACATGAGTGGTACACTGGTAGTATCGTTATGGTGCAGATGGTGTTACTCTAGACAGGTTTCACTGTTCATCATATTCGTCACGAAGATTCATTATTGTATCCATAAACATTGTCAAGGACAATACAAGTAATAAGGACCTATAACTCTAACGCGATATTCTGCAATGTCAATATAAACAGAAATCACTGACCATTACATCGATTTAGGGAGAGCAGGAGTTTATTTTACCTGCTAACTTTTATTCACCAAGTTATTAAAATTATGGCACACATTGAAAAGATAATTTCCAATATCCTTATGTTGTTTTACCTGATTTACCTGTTTACTTTAGGTGGCACAGGCCCCAATACCGCGTTAGAGTTATATAAATTGACATTACGCCAGAGAAGAGATCGCTTCACCTGGTTGTTTGTCGAAGATTTTCAAGTTAATCCATTGGACCATGTGATTACAACTTATCGTTAAAATTGATTTAAAGGGTATTGATTGACAACTGGCGTAATGTCAATTTGTTGCCCGATTAATATTATTATGACAAACAATCATACAGAACTTTAAATATGTATGCAACCACAATGCAGGTTATAAAATAACTACAGGGAAAATGTATGCTTCTATAGATATATCAAACAAGCATCGAGGCGTGACAAGTGAAAACTATGTATTCTGTCTCTTTAGAAGTCACGCCTCGACGCTTGTTTTACATCTATATATGTTCACAAAACACTGCGCTTCCAATGAGCTGAAGGTGAAACGCTGGTTTTTCCATAGTAAAGAATAGTTTTCAGACCGCCTCGTCTCTTGTTTTCTCCAAATAGGGCTTTTGTACCAACGACTTTTTCATTCAAAGCCAGCGAATTACCAGCAACAACTTATTCCATATAAAATGTATTTAATAAAAAATATTAGTCAAATGCATTGTGTACTTGAATCAATAACACTCAGGTAGTACACAATTTCTTAAGAAATATCTAGCCAATCAATGTTTGTGAAACACATTTTATATACATATACACCTTCTTTGAGTTCTTTTTAGTTATGACTTTGTAAATCACTTGGTCCAGTTGGACACGACGCCTAATTTTATGTCATATGCCATCGTCTGAGATAATCTGACATACCAGTATCGTTTTTAAAAATGATGATCAATTATTGTGTCCGTTATGTCCAATCTCCGACATCGACATATCGTGTGTAGAAAAGTCATGTTTGCTATGCCGCCTACGTTTTGATTCACTATCTTTGGACAGTATATCAGCCGAAACAGCCTCACCTTTACTAAGCTGCCGCCTTTGTATTAGGATATACACGCCTAGATTTAGACATCCACCGATATTTGAAAACGTGGTTACTAAATGAAACATTGCCTGTGGAATATTTTCGTCAACCAGTCCCCATATTCCATATAGTGCCATTGCCCACCATTGTATAAAGAACGCCGCGACAAACATGGACATTGCGCGAGCAGCTCTGTGAGACGCTCTCATGTTGGCAGACATTGTTGTCATCGCATCCTTGATGGCCTGTGTTTGGTCGTGAATCCGCTTCCATGTCAAAAAGTAAAGTATGGAATTTACGACAACCACTAGCAACAATGGTACCGTCGTGAAAAATATGTTGGCCAATACTCCTTTGATGCCATCGAAATAGCAGCTGAAATAGAAATACTCATTCTATTATGTATACAGTTTTGTACTATATCTTTCCATATTGGCAATTTTATAACATAAAAGGATACGAGAAACCCACTAATCATCGAAATATAGAGTGGAAATAAACATAAATTCTAGATATAAGCTTGGGTAAACACACATGTATACCTTTCTCAGAAATAAACGTAAGCGCCGCTTAATTACCAGTCACTTCCAAGATGGTAATGCATTGATGGCACATCCCCAGGATAGAAATAGTCTCCCTGTGGACACTTGAATGCAGGTTCTCTAAGGTATCCTAGGGGTAGGTAAAATGCCAAAGGGGGGAAGAAATGCTGACCTTATGAATACAGCGCTCGAAAACCGATTTTGTATAATTGAACTGAACGATTTTATACCTTTGCTCGAATGTGATGCTATGTTTCTTTGCACATGACTGTACACGTATTATGCTTATGTACTTATCTAGCTACTCTTAATATGACAGTCAGTCTACAATTTAATTATGAAACTGATCATGAATGCATAACAAATAACAAAAACGTCGGGAATACCATGTAACACTACGTACGGACCCTTTAAACTGCCTTCTCTTTCTACCATGCTATGGTTGTACTTTTAAAAACTATCAACGCCACCGTAAATCGCTTAAATTAACAGTTATAAATCTTGACAAATTTCTCAAATATGAGGTGTTATCTATAAAGTGTATAATACATTTTAACAGTTAACACTATAGTATTGGCAACAGTTTTCAGTTGAGGAATGTTACGCACTTTGTCACGAAATCAGGATATTTGAATAGTTGACCTTAGGTTTTATGTCATGGAAAGACTTTTTATATAAGATTTAGCAATTTATTTCCTCGACATCATTTAAAATTCTATAGATCGTTAAACTAAAAAGTAAATGATTTTCACAAGTCCTGCTTATAAATCATGATAAGTAATCGGGCTAGATCTACATTTAGATCATAGATACCCGTAGCCAGTCAATCAGCATGGAGAAAAAGTGTACAACATTTTGTCATGGTATAAAACCCCCTAGAATTCTATATACAATAATAATTTTACTAAGCCAATAATGTACGCATACTGATATAGGATAGAAAATTGATGATGTAAGATCCATATTATATTTCAGTACTTAAAATAATTAGCTGGTTATTTTGAAGAACAGTACAATCTCTCTTGAGCGGCCCCATGTATATCAACAACCTCTCTTTAACAATACCATAAATTTCCCATAAGCTTATATTTAATAGAAAAATGATCTTTGTATTACAACATCCTCTCTATTAATATACCTTAAATTTCACAGAAGCTAATATTTAATATAAAAAAATCTTTATATAGCAACAACCTCTCTACAACAATACATTAAATTTCCCCTGAGCTGATATTTTATAGAAAAATAATCTATGTATAGCAACAACCTCTCTATAACAACACAATTACTTTCCACTAAGCTGATATTTAATAGCAAAAATAATCTATGTAGAGGGACAACCTCTGTACAGCGGCCAATATTGTATGCTGAGTGGTAATGTATGAGCTACCGTTACTACTATTCGCAATAATAGTCATAATCAGAGGCATTTAGTTTGATGGGGGTTTACCTACTACTGCCTTGAAAAAATATTATGTATGTGCTGACGGCACTGCTAGTACATCGTGGAGGCTGAGGTCACAAAAAGATCACCCCTCAACCACAATTTTCGACAATGTGCTTATGATTAAACCTGCAATTAAAGCCAACACAGGCTTAGTTAGTGCGCTCATATAACATATTCTTATAGATTCAACTTTAAAATTATTTTCAAAAATAAAAATATGTAGACAAAGGGGGTTTCACTTTAAGGTTTGACTGTAATTATATTTGTCACTTATGTATACACTGAAAAATTGAATTACCAGTACACTGAACATAGTTATACAAATACTAAGGTTTGTCATAGCGTATATTAAGTATTTATGGACAAACAATTTTTTTATCTATGGTATAAGTCAGATAGACCTCTCGTAGCAGTTGTATATGAGGTTTTAATCCTTGCTTCGCGCGAATTAAAACTCATATACAACGGCTACTCATGTTCTATCATAAGTATATATCTTGTTTTACTCACAGGTAAATGTATCATTGATAACGAAAAAACGAAACATTTTTCAATGAAATTGATATTTTTTAAAGAAAAAAGCTATTTGTTCATTTTGGTCTTTATCAATAATACAGTTACCTGTGGATTTACAACACTGAGTGTATATGCTACCGGACGCGCTGGGGTTTATGTGACTGATTAAAACAGCAGGGGTGTCATGATTCTGAAGCTTTGCAATATTTCATGCACGATTGTTTCTCTGGGATGCTGCCTTCCCTGTCCGATTTGTTATTAATATGGTTGCTACAAAACTCGTACTTACAAAGTTCCATTTGGTCCTAACTGGCCTGCTATACCAGCAACCGCAGCGCCAAGGAATGGGGCACCAAACGTCCAAAGAAGCAAATAGCAATCTTTCTTGCCGAAATTCAAGTGTTTGTTAAAGTAAATCAACATGAAAGCGTTAATAGCCACTATGTTCACCATTAGGTTTTGTGCTGTAATAAACACAGCCAGATTAAATCCATAAAACTCACAGAGTTCTTTCGGATATACATGATTCCTGACAATTACAATGTGCAAATGGTCCGTGAAGTGAGAAACGTTGAACAATCCATCGCAAATAGCCAAATACACAACAAACCGTTCACTCTTTGACCATCGTGTGAAGAAGCTACGATGTGATTGTCTTTTGAATGATAGCGTAATTGCTATCACTGCACAAGTAAAACTGCATGTTATGCAAATTAATGCCGGAATATGAATGGCATAAAACGATCCATTTGCTATACCATATACAGCAATATCATAACCCGACTTTGGGTTCGGTTTCACTGTCGTACTCTCGCTGGTATTGTTTGACATTTTGAAATCTAAGACTAACAGAATCCTTTGCACATAGTTGAAAGGATTGTCACAAAATGCAATATATAAACTCCAAATCGTCGCCGTTCAGGGTATCACGTTTTGAGCATTACACAAATACAAAAACTCACATAAAATTAACAAAAATGTCACTTATTGTCTCAAGCGTATAAATTAATTATACTAGTAAGCTGAACACACATAAATTAATATCCATTAGTAATTAGTTGCGTCATTTGTAATTACTTATATTAGGTAAGACTTTAATAACGTATCGTCTGTGATGACAAGTTGAGAACTAACGTGCGATCCAATCATCACATACTTAAATGCTCAACTTTAAAAACATTAAACAGCTCCGGTAAGATTCTGTAGATAGCACTTATAATATTGCTGGTCACTTGGTATAAAAGTTTGCTATCTTATATCTTATTTCCCCTTTACAGTTGATTATTTTATCTTCCTCGTTCTCATTTTTCAATTTTGTGCCGCTTTTATAAACTACGGTACTCTCCGATGCACTGCCCGCTTATTTCGCGTTAGTCTAAATTTTATGAATTGAACTGTAAATAAATGTGTATCTGGTTAGCACGAGAAGTGAATGGACTACGAACCCTTACTGTACGGCGTCATTGCTCTGAACTCTTTAGGTATATGTTTGAATAATGGAGGCTATCCCAAGGCATCTAGAGAACTCTCGATACGGGGATGCACACCAGAAGCAAACCGTGACATCAATGAATGCTCGAGGATTCTTTCCAAAATAAAGGATTTGTCTTTGGGACAATTGAATAAAGTAACGATGTAGTGCCATGAGCCTTCGGAAATTTTGAACACCATATTAATGCACGTTGACACAATCGCAGTCTCAATGGCGTATTCCTTAAATAAACCCCTAGCACGTTCCTCGGGGTATAGTTATGCATCGGTCCATGTGCGTGGTCCACATCAGTGGTGGATGTACTCTTGCTACAAATTAGGTTCTGGTGGCTTTGGGAACATGTTCTGCAAAAATCACCGGGAGTTATCGGGAGAAGATGTTTGTTGGCGATGATTTGTTCGCTTTGGAAGCGTCGCATGTTAAGATAAAACAGCTAGACAGTCACCAAGGATTGATAATAGAAGATGACTATACCATGTGTACTAGTTATTAAAATGCCAAACATGTTTTTATGTTGTACGTATGCCAATATAAGTCAATTGCCTTGTTGATGAAACACTTTTGTATCTTCATTTTCAATCGGTAACGTCAATCAAACTTCCGGTGTTATCTGTCAATACGATGTTTTCCTTTCAATTGATAAACCTTACTGGTGTAATGTTTATTACAGTATTAAACAAAAAAATAGTACCTTTAGAATAGAATGTGGACATGTGGCTAATCAAACTTATTCTATAGAGTAGCATACTGGTTGAATTCAAGGTTATCTGCCCAATGCATTTTTGGTTGTTGAACATTGCGATAGCCAATTTGTCTAATACGTTCATACTTCACACTACTAGGCAGTAGCGACGTGTATGATAGGTTAGACTCTCACTATAGGAGCAAACTGTTATTTGTTTACCCTATATGCCTACACTCAAGACAGATGATATTTACCATAAGGACCAATAATCCCTGACTACAGCAATGCAAGAAAACCTCCATTGGTAAACCGTTGACAGTCGTAGACTTCATGATCAGTTGCTCTTTAATCTGTACCATGGATGCATAGACATCTCAGCATTCTCCTAGTTTAACCACCAGCGTATTCGCTTCCTGTGAAAGGCACATATCTTTTAGAAACGTCGCAGAACGTTCCATGACTACTTTCTCGACAGAACGATGAATGTGTGTGACACCATGCATTTTCCTGATTCATATCGGACGACTTCCAGACCTTTCAAATGACCGTCACAGTATAAGTTTGCATAGATATGACCAAAGATGTAACACCGAACTATGTAATGTTATATATATTTATTTAGTGAAGGCGGACAAAGAGTAACCAATGTATAGTACAGACACAAAGCTTCAAATATACTAACAAACAAGATAAACTATTGCAATTATTTTAATGTTAGGTTTGGCAATGTTTGGCCACGGCTTACAAATTTCGGGCTGCCGACAACATACAAAGGGCTAGCCCTAACAACAACAAATTCAATATCAATCAACAAATTCAATATCAATCAACAAATTCAATATCAATCAACAAATTCAATATCAATCAACAAATTAAGTAATCAGTGTTTGAGCCCACCCTGGGTAACAGAAATAGGACTCGCCTTAATTATTATTAGATATCATACATGTAATTGGATAAGGCTGTCTGCCAGTGTCAAAGAATAACAATTAACACAAATCGCGCATTTATAATAAGAGAGTCAAAGTCTAAACGGGTTTGATACCCCAAGCGCGTAAAAGTTCCAGTAAGCCGTGACGAGGAATTCCTATGACGAAGATCCACTACTGCCATACAAACACCTGAAAAACATGATAGAGCAGCACAGTATCTTATTCCAATATTAATGAAATATTTATAAACATATAATTATAATACGAAAGTAACACATTAACGTCAGGGTGCGGATGGGAGGGTTTAAAGAATTAAATGACAAACTGCCTCGCTACAGGATTATCAGAAAAGGAAGTTGGCAGTGCGCATGTAGTAAAATTCCCTTCAGGCAACACGCCTATAAAAGTTTAGGCTCAAGTAAATAAATGTTTAGCCGCCTCAAAATAAAATCACCTATCCTGAAGAGATAGCTGTCATTATTTAGTGAAGGCGGACAAAGAGTAACCAATGTATAGTACAGACACAAAGCTTCAAATATACTAACAAACAAGATAAACGATTGCAATTATTTTAATGTTAGGTTTGGCAATGTTTGGCCACGGCTTACAAATTTCGGGCTGCCGACAACATACAAAGGGCTAGCCCTAACAACAACAAATTCAATATCAATCAACAAATTCAATATCAATCAACAAATTCAATATCAATCAACAAATTCAATATCAATCAACAAATTCAATATCAATCAACAAATTAACTAATCAGTGTTTGAGCCCACCCTGGGTAACAGAAATAGGATTCGCCTTAATTATTATTAGATATCATACATGTAATTGGATAAGGCTGTCTGCCATATGGACCCTGCACATGGTCCCAGGTACTCCATAGACCGATGTGCTGGGACCACCGCCACGATAATGAACTTCTTATCGCAATGAACCGGTCCATACATATTGTTGAGCTATATAGGCAATTTCGCCACATATGATTCTCATATGAAAATGATATGAAATGTTTCATAAAATTATCACATTGCCGACGTTTTATATCATTCTCATATGAAAGGTTTCATTATGAGAAGCATACATGCATATGCGAATCATTTGTGGTGAAATCGTCTGAGTACAAACGGACAAGATTCCTGTTCAATAACAACATACTACATACATAAGCATGAACTATACGTAAGTGTCTCATAAGTCAGAATTGACTGGCCCTTTCAATAGGGGTGATACCATAATTGACACACTTTAGCTTACATCACCTCACTTCCTGCACACTCTTAATTATCTGTTCCGAGGGATCCCTGTCTCATCAATCCACTTCAGGTCGTCGTCCAATGATCGACCGATGTACTTTGTGGTTAATCGTTCCGGGTATAATTAAAAAAATAATAGCAATTGATAGGGACCCCGTGTCTTTTATTTTTCAAAGTGACTAAATCACGTACGTCTAGATAAAGATGCATGGTTAAATCAAAGAAAATGTATTGATTGAATTCCTTTCTATCTGTCTTTATTGTAACATGTTATGTCCTTATTTTGGGCAATAAAAGTAAATATTCGTGTGCTTATTTATATTTCGTATTTAATTGCCTTATTGTATTTATCTATCTATCTATCTATCTATACTCGTCTTGTCACGTTCACTAACTTCAAATTAAAAACCTTTAATTTCCTTATTGCTATACATTTGTATAGAGTCTCATATCATAATACATAAAGGCAGATAGATAATTTATTTCAAACAGTTTACATGTATGTACACATATAGTTGATAATAAAGCATTATACTAGTATACAGACAATGTTACTTAAAGCATGTTCAAAATGATTATGATGGTAATGGCAGTATAATAATAAAAGTTATGTTGACAATTTTCTAGGGCTCTTTTCAGCTGTTAGGTCGCTTATTAAGTTAAGCACCCTTTGACATTCTAACCTCCCCTGGTCATTGGGCTACCTATGGAAACCTGCACTCGTGTCTCCCTGGGTAGACTATTTCTCTCCTGTGGATGTGGCAGCCAACATCGATCTGCGGCGCCCAGGAATAGACACTGCCCTTAAAGGTACCGTTTTGCCGAAGCGCGCGCCCTACCTCTAGGCCACCGCTACATATTAAAATCATTCAACCAAATATATAAATATAGATGATGTATCATGAGTTGTTAATTGATATATATTTATATTAAACGAATTCTGGAAATTTTATTAAACTAACCTTTGGCCAGATTGATAATATTTGCTCTACGAATGTAGTATGAACCCATTGTATTGGGATAAAGATTTCTTAAAATCGTATGGAAAACAAATCATTGAGTTCACCAAAGGCTCGAATAAAAATCAATAGTGATAAGACAAATTTAAGAAACGTTGATCACCAAGGAATACTCAATACGGATCCTTTTTGCACACCAAATTACATTTGTTCATCTTATACAGTCATGTGATAACTGTAGTTTATGCATGTAATGTAAATATTAGCACGCGACTACAAGTAGATAATATTAAATATAATTGTATACGTTAGAGACACTTCATAGTTAAAGGGAAAGCTCTTGATTGAATTACGGATGTGTATACTTTAAGGTCATCAAAATATGATAATCAAAATTAGCTAAATTTTTATCATTAAGATGATGTCAACCCTTTTGCTCCGCCCTTCTTAACACATGCACGAGTTTTCTTAATTAATAACTTCTATAACTGATACAGAAGGCTAATATTGATAAATGGCATGTTATTGCACAGGCTAATCTCACTGACTGTATAGTCCAGTCCTATTGCTCTGATAGGAACCACGTACTAATTTTTAATGCAACTCAAACGTGTTGATATTTGCAAGTTATAACCCATTCATATTATTTATAATAGAAACCACGTACTTATTATTGTATGATAACTGCGTCCAACTATCTTCACTAGAGCTCAGTCCTATTACTCGGATAGGAACCACGTCTTAATAATTGCATGTACGAACTACGTCCAGATATTTACACTATAACCCAGTTTGATTGTTTGGATAGGAACCGTTTGTTAATAAGTGTGTGGTAAGTTGGTAACTACGTCCAGCTATCTTCACTAACGTACGAGAACCTTAACTCGGCAGGAACAGTAACTCGTCACTTTTTGTTTTGTTAATATCACCTTTTATGACGTCATCAAAACGTCATAATGTGGATTTTTTTTGAAAGGTTAATCCTTCATTGTGCTATATGTGCATATAAACAGGTATTACATGCATATTATTCTTCAATATTACGTGATAAAAAACCTAACATAAAACACACCATTTGACGAACACGGGCGACGACAAGTTGCTAATTTAGAGGTGTCGGGCGAAAGGTCACTATGCAATGACAACACGCTTATTTTATATTTTCCACAGGTATTGGTGTTCTAGAATAAATTTTCTTACAGAAATGATCTCCCTTTGATATGAAACTTTCCTTAAGTTCACTTTAACAAAGATGAAATACAATTGACGAGTATTGGACCCCAATGACGACTTACGGACCCCATGGTTTGTTACATAAATTGTTAGCATCACCTATGCAATTTGCTAATTAAACAATATTTCTTTGCGACTAATCATGTTTACAAAGCATTTGAACTGTGTATAAGCAATAATCGAGACGTCAAGTAAGTATTTGATTAAAGAAATTAACTTCTTTTGAAATGTAAGCACCTTTTGCAATATACCAGCACTAACAATTAATAACCATGCTTAAATACATAGTACCATATTGTTTTGATTGTATTATGCTGATATGAGGTATGATATATGGCTAGTGTGTGTCTTGGAACGAAACGTGTTCATTTTTACTCTATTTTTGTACGATATATAGTAATAAAGGGCCCGACAATCGGTAAAAAAGTTGCAAATTGCATCATTTTTTCATTTGTATAGTAACACAGAACATACCAGATGAAGTAGTATTGATTTAAAGATACCGTTAACTAATTGTTGATTACAAACATGTAGGTATTTTATAAATATATGTAGACCTATCTCAGACGAAGAAAGGAAATATCTAGCCATAAGGGAACCATTTAAGTTGCATATAAAGCTGTGAAGTCTGGCTAGATGATACTTTCGAAAACCTCAAGGTATTTGGTGTTCTTCAAATGTCATTACCTGTTAGCAAGAAGGCAAAAAGGGAATCATCTATTTAAATGCAAAACTGGGGAATGAAACTCTAGTAGGGGAGACCGGTATACTAAAGCAATGTTTCAAAGCAACTGTTAAAACATGAACAATATCTTCACAAGCTGTTGGAAAATATCAAACAGAAAAAGATATCAAATAGGGGAAAGAAGAAATTAATAAGCAAAGAAAACTGAAACAAGTTGGAATGAAGTCTCCTATTGTTGAGAAAAAGTAAGAGCTCACTATAAAGAACAAGAAGGTTAGATCAAGTAAACTCTTAAACATGATAGTGAAGAAGTGCAATGCAACAATAGCACGACTTTATGACGTTGTTAGTTATGTTGACTGTAACGACCGAATTGACCCATGGTTAAACAGAAATATGTATCTTTGCCCTTCTGATATTGACAAATAAAGAGATGGTATGCTTAAACTCGAAATAAAAGAAACAAACATGAAATTAGGGATTATGAACTAAATGATATAAAGTGACATAATGGAGTGATTAGTAGAAACGTAAGTTAAATCTATTCAGCTAGAACCATTTACACATTTAGCATTATTATATCCTTGAATAACATGAATGGAACCGTCAAGCTATTAATGTTACAGCTTTATGAAACTTATGGTAAATGGAAAAGTGTTGGTTTTGGTGTCAATGGTAACTGTTGTTTTTGTTGAAATAAAGTTCTATGCTGTCACAACATGTTAAATAAAAGTTGTGTTCAAAGTCTACCCATGAGCTTGTGTTTTATACATCACGGTACATGTATATGCTTTTACTACATGTATATAATATATGAACTTGATAGGGAATTGTATCTAATTTTTTCTATTGTTGTTATTAATTCTATAAAATGAAATATAAGATCAATGTATCTAGCACCTGTGGTAGCAACAGTGTGATTTTTCATGTGACGAGTTAATGTCCCTAGTAGTGACGAGTTAAGGTTCCTAGAGTCCATAAGTCGGCAGGCTTACCCCTACCTTATTCCGAGGCCTATTATGTCCAATGTATAGGTACTAGAAGCTTGTGGAATGTTTTAAAAGGCGCATAAAGGGTTCATGCATATTTTAGAACACTGAAAATACCCACATGATGATACAGAATCCCACTGGAACCCCATTTATAACGAAAAGTGACGAGTTAAGGTTCCTTTACGTTAGTGATATTTTTTTAAATAGAACCGTATTCTGAAAATTTAGGCAGGAACACCGTTCTATTTATTACACAGGAACACCGTCCTATTATGCAGGAACACCGTCCTATTATGCAGGAACACCGTCCTATTATGCAGGAACCCAGACCCCTCGTATTTGATTGGGAACAGTTACTATGTCAACTTAATTATTGCAGGGGAACTCAGTACAGCTACTTTCGCTGAAACTGTCATATTATGTGGCCATGGCCCATGTCATGTTAATGGCAACCTATATGCTATTTTGAGCGTTGTGACACGCTTTCAATTTTAGGACGATAATTAGGAGTTTAATCGGTTCACTGCGGTTGTGAAGCTCATTTAAATATGATATGTATCGACAGTATTCATGTCAAATGTGGAATGCTACTTCCTGAATAACGCAAACAGGATTAAAACAAATCTTATATGTTCGCTTTAACATTATGAACATTCATGAGAAATAGGGTATAGTGTGTGTGCGCAGACCGACACATTCTTATTTCGGATTTGCAAGGATATAAAATCCACTATATTTTTACGATATTCAAAAAACCCACATTGAGTGATATTTCATAATCGCTTTTCACTCCAACCAGTGATGAACAGATAAAAAATACATCGGTTGTCTCGCTTGTATCGTTGCTATACACAGGACTCGTTAAACAACTAACGAGACTATTTGGAAAGAGCTAGGGCAGCGCGTCCTGATTCCTAGTGCTAACGATAGCACAATTGAAGGCAAAATAGCACACGATTAAATTCTCATTTTTTGTAAATCATAATTTACCTTGCTAGATTAAACTATGAAAACAAACAATCGAACATGCCGTATTAAATCGCAGCTAAATATTAGAAAATTGTGCTATTGCTAGCACAGGTAACTGTATCATTGATAAAGACGAAATCGAAAAAATACTTTTTTTGTATTTTTTTCTATGAAAAGAAAGAAAACTCTTTATTTTACAAAAAAGGTTGTATTTTGGCCGTTGGTCGTTTTCGTCATCAAGGATACATTTACCTGATTGCAATTACATTTGTACAGTAAAACATGTTACCGTGGTTAACTGAATAAAGCGACCATATGCTTATTTGTTTGTTAGGGTTACACACCGATATTATATTTATAAAATAAATATACTGCCTTCTTTCGCACTGCCAGCGCACCTGCTGAATATGCAGTTTAGCATGCATTGGTGATTGAAGAATATAATAGGCCATGGCTACAAATAAAAATATTTTTTTCTATCTAGTGTCAGTGTTTAAAAATTGCTCCAACTTGTGAAGCGACGTCAGCATTAAATAAAAGTAACTATTTTAGTCGCATAATTTCTCTTCTTTGGTCCAATGTAAACGTTGTTGGCAAAACATGAACAACCACGCCAGAAGGTTATCTAATGTAGTCGTTTAATGGCCTCGTACATAATGACCTCGGACGAAAAGATAAGGTCATTCCGCGAGTCTCCATAATGGCGTTAACAAAACATTTCGTTACTGGTCTTGTGCTAAATAGTTTGATTCAGTGTATTTATTCTGCAGAAATTAGTGATGAACGGTTGGATGCTTTATTAGCTAGGATAGATTCCCTGGAAGCGAGTGATGCCGCAAATAAAGCAAAGATTGTGTCTCTGGAAGCGAGTGATGCCGCGAATAAAGCCGAGATTGCTAAAATGGAATCGGAATTTGAAAGGAAACTGTCGATGAATGAACTAAAAATAACTGATTTGGAATTAAATATGGATGAAGTTAAATTGAACTTTAAACTGAAAGAAATCGAACTGCTTGCTCATATTGGTGAGCTGAAGACAATTGTCGGCGAGTCCAATGGAAAGCACATTTGGCAACAACACGTTGGAAATGACGATACTGAGACGCGACCGTCGGAGCCGAGCATTAAGCCACGAGGAATCAACTATAAAAAATGTAAGAATACCAACATAAACAATCCAAACTAAAGAACAACTATAATCATCAGCAATGTGATGGCAATTTATTTACAAAATGCAGTTATATACGTCACTTGCACATGTGCTCATATCTCTAGGTGTGTACATTGTAACAACAAGTATACACTGTAGTGTGTCAAGTACAATAAAGATGTGAATGTTGTTAATGTTCTATTTTCTTACAGTAAATTTCAATAAAGAATATTTTATGAGTTTATTACATTTTGTTTGTATTTGGTTAGTTATTGAATCTCAAATGAGCCATATTTATGCACCAGTTAGTTGCCTCCACGCCACCATCACGTGTTTTACCTTCCAGGTTCTCCCGCACCACCGGGTGAAATATTGGGGATAATATTAAGTTGTCAGGGGCCAGGAAAATTACCGCATATTTTACCATCAGCTGTACCCCACAGGACTGTGGAAGGGCATGATTTTAACTAACAAACCCGGTCCATACCCGGGGGTGGGGGCGTGGATGCAACTGACTGGTGCATTACATTCCGCCGATTTCCTCAGTACCATATTGTATGCACATGAATAAATATTATAATAATTTCAGATCGAGATGTTTTCGGGTTTTTTCCGGTAAAATAAGTGTACGTGTTTTCTATTTTCAGACCGAGATGTTCCCGAGAACGAGGTAGCATTTTATGCCACACACACCGATCATGATGTGCATCACTTAGGGATCCATCAGGTCCTTGAGTTCCCTATTGCTATCACCAACATAGGTAACGCTTACAATTACAACACAGGCGCATTCGTGGCCCCGGTAGACGGCACCTACGTCATCCATGCTACAGTTTTAGGCATCGATACACCTCACCACATGCAAGTCCACTTCGATGTAAGCGGGACTGCGTATGCCACCTTCTACGTGGCACCTCTAGACCAGTCGTCCCAAATGCTTGTCATCGAACTGACAGCCGGAAAAACAGTGACGTTAAGAAATGACGTCAAAGATGATGGGTTTATTGGTCAGCATTACACAACATTTTCGGGATTTTTGTTGTATCAGCATTATCCATCTGGAAACATTATTGGTAAATAGATACATGTATTGTCGCTGGTTTGCATGTATATACTCTCATTTTCCCGATCCTGGAACTTACGGACAACGTTTGTTTTCGCGACATCGCGACAAATGCCCACAAAATCATTACAAGTATTTTGAAATACAAACTCGTGTATTGTTGTTTTGTATGCTATACTGTAGCAGTGTGTAGAATCACGTGATCAAATGAATATCGTTCGCACTCAAAACGATTGCGATTTCGTCTGCTAACGGTGAGTTTTTTCTTGATTATAACGACCGTGCATTTAATACGGTTATACTATATAGCCTAAAGAATAGTATCTCCCGTATCTGTAAGAATACCCGAGGGTATCGATTTCGCTCTATCTTTAGCTGTTTTTAATTGATGCTCGACCAAATGCAGTTTTCAACCGAGTGTAATACATTGGTCGAGCATCAGTTGACAACAGCTAAATATAGAGCAAAATTGGTAATTGTCTAGTGTTCCTACGTATGCGGGAGATACTTTAGGCTATATGATATAGTCATATAAAATGCACGATCGCAATAATCAAGAAAAAAAGCACCGTTAGCGGACGAAATCGCCAATTTTTATAGCGAACGTTATTCATTTCAAATCATTTGATCAGGTGATTCACCACACTGTATCGTAGCGATTACACATGTCGGGAGAGTTCACGGTCTATAACATCTACTGAGTCCCGATGACGGCTGGTGTACAAGCCCGTCAACTCTCCCGACATGCGTAATCAATATTATAGCATGCAAAACAACAAGCTATGAGTTTGTATTCAAAAATACATGCGGTCATTTGTAGCGACGTAGCGAAGCCAAACGTTACGTGATGCCAGTTTTGATTATGAGCGTCGAGTTCCAGGACCGCAAATGCCAATTAAACATGGATAATGAAGGTTTCATGGGGTTTTATTCGAAGTTACAATTAAAATGGGAATAACAGTTTGTATGTCGCCAAAATAGTTAAATATCATCAGCGGGACCCTGGAATGAGCATTTGAAAAACTGGACACCTAAACCGTGTTCACATGTAAGTCTTTATGGTTTTCTTCCCGTTGACGTACACAGGTAACTGTATCGTTGAAAACGAAAAAATGATTTATTATATAGAAAAATATAAATTTTACAAAAAGTTTTCGTTTTCAAAATGTCTTTATCAATGATACATGTACAGTTGCCTGTGTTGATGTATCGGCAATATCAGAACTGCTATAATAAAGTTTAGGGTCATGTCAATATCTCCGCATTGTATTGCATTAAGATATGTGTGACAATACTATCTAATCTCTATCGGGTTATGATATGACATGAACCTTGTATTTTCGGAAAACTGAAATTGTGTTATAAGGCCATTTAATCAGATATACAGAAAACGAGACATGTATAGTTATTTAATGTTATGCTTTTACATGTACACTATAATTTACGTGTTATCCATTTAGAAAATTAAATATTTGGAGAAATAGATGAAGTTGCCATTAACAAATAAAGTAAGTTCGCGTAGATGGCTTCAAAATACAGGCAATTGTGCACAAACATGGTTAACAGCTTTAACTATTCATTAATTTAATAATCATCTGTTTACATTTAGAAAAAAACATAATGCTAATAACAATGCACATATGTGAGAAAAAACATATACTGCAGTAGAGCTAATGCATACAGCCAATACACGTTGTTTCTAAAGGTCTGGTTGGTGGGAGAATACTTGACGATTTTCAACACTAAATTTAGATCTACATAGTCACACGATTATGTCTTAGCTCAAAGAAATAGTGTTTTTGACATATCGCGACCATGACCGAGTGGTTAGGGCGTCCGCCTTGGAAGCGAGAGGTTGAAGGTTCGAATCTGGGACTGACAGAAAAAATCGGTTGGTAAGCCGCCAGGTAGTTAATTGAACAGTTGTCGTAGGCCAATCTCTGCCAGGAACCCGGTTATACAAAAAGGGGTTCGGGAAGGTAATATACGCATGAAGGATCGAATAATGAGAGCAAATAATTGAAAACGAATATCACCAGATATCATAATAAACCACAATTAAACAGGTACTTCTTACGAACCTACCAATGCATGAGACTTTAGTGTAGCTGTATGTATCCGACCAACGTTTTTTGACAGTGACGTCATTTTGTAAATAATGTATAAATAGGCAGGGGGTCTCCCAAAAAGGATTTAGGATCATACTATATAAGAGGGTGTCCTTAATATTTCACATATGTCAACAAAGATATGGTTCTGTGGATGTGTTTGTTGACTCTCACTCCAGCCATCTAAGTTCGGAGCTTCTTAAAGCCATTAAACTATATCAATTTTTTGTTTCTATAATAATCGAGAAACGTTTTTCATTAACTGATTTAGTATGATATTTATTTTTGAAAATAATGTTTTTGCCTTAATACTATCAAATTAAAACCCGTGGAATTTGTGTAATTGAAAACATGTTAATTAAAGCTGTTGGTTTCTCTTTATTCTCCAAAGACGCCCTCCTATATTGTAAAACTTGTTCTAAGCAACTAAATAAAGTCATATTCGAAGGTGACTGGAATTACCAAGGTTGTTTTTAATAAGCAGCATTCTGTAAACATACTTTGTATGCGAAACAAATGAGCGTAAAAAAGAAGTTCTGTTGTCGGGTTTGAACTCGTCACATTTTAGTTACTAACACAGCACCGTTATCCTCTCGGCCACGATGCAATGCAGATTATAGGTAAATAAATATAGTGATAGCCCTTATATTTGCAGACGATATACAAAGTAAACATTTGGTTGTAAACACAATATGACGTCACTGTCAGGATATCCCTGGTCGGACTGTATATTTGCAAACCTGCATCTTCACAATAATACACATATTCACGTATTACAATATTCACAACACGAAAGAAGTATGTCTTCTGCATATAATTAATTTATTAACAGAGAATTGTCTGGCTTGATATGGATATGCTTGACTAGATGGCCACATTGCAAAAGCGTGGCACGACACCACAACCTATTCAGTAAACATAAATACACGATACCCACATTGTAAAAACATAGCACACCACTACAACCTATTCTCTTTATTTGAACATTTGTATACATGCTTGCCACAATGTAAAACATAGCACACCACTACAACCTATTCAGTAAACATAAATACATGATACCCACATTGTAAAAACATAGCACACCACTACAACCTATTCTCTGTATTTGAACATTTGTATACATGCTTGCCACAATGTAAAACATAGCACAACACTACAACATATTCTGTAAGTTGGTAAGTCTGTATACATGATTGCCATGTTAACGTGAAAAAAACCTAGCACGACACTACAACATATTCTGTAAATTTGTACATCTCTATACGTGATTGCCACGTTGAATGAACCTAGCACGACACTAGTACATATTCTGTAAATTTGTACATCTGTATACGTGATTGCCACGTTGAATGAACCTAGCACGACACTACAACCTATTCTGTAAATTTGTACATCTGTATACATGATTGCCACGTTGAATAAACCTAGCACGACACTAGAACATATTCTGTAAATTTGTACATCTGTATACATGATTGCCACGTTGTAAAAACCTAGCACGACACTACAACATATTCTGTAAATTTGTACATCTGTATACGTGATTGCCACGTTGTAAAAACCTAGCACGACACTAGAACATATTCTGTAAATTTGTACATCTGTATACACGATTGCCACGTTGAATGAACCTAGCACGACACTACAACCTATTCTGTAAATTTGTTCATTTGTATACACGATTGTCACGTTGAATGAACCTAGCACGACACTAGAACATATTCTGTAAATTTGTTCATCTGTATACACGATTGCCACGTTGAATGAACCTAGCACGACACTAGAACATACTCTGTAAATTTGTGTATTTGTATACACGATTGCCACGTTGAATGAACCTAGCACGACACTAGAACATATTCTGTAAATTTGTACATCTGTATACGCGATTGCCACGTTGTATGAACCTAGCACGACACTAGAACATTTTCTGTAAATTTGTACATCTGTATACATGATTGCCACGTTGAATGAACCTAGCACGACACTAGACTATTTTCTGTAAATTTGTACATCTGTATACATGATTGCCACGTTGAATGAACCTAGCACGACACTAGAACATATTCTGTAAATTTGTACATCTGTATACATGATTGCCAAGATGTAAAAACCTAGCTCACCACTACAACCTATTCTGTAAATTTGTGCATTTGTATACATGCTTGACACAATGTAAAAACATAGAACGACACTACAACCTATTCCCTAAATTTCTACATGTGTATACATGCTTGCCACATTGTTAAGACATAGCACACACTACAACCTTTCAGTAAACTTGAAAACATGATAGCCATATTGCAAAACCCTAACACGAGACTACAACATATTCTGTAAATTTCTGCATATGTATGCATGCTTGCAACATTGTTTAAACTTAGCACACCACTACAACATTTTCTGTAAACTTGAATACATGAATGCCACGTTGTAAAAATCTAGCACACTATTATATATAATACAATGCAACCTGTTCAGTAAACGTGAATACATGGTCAAGTTTCATTTAGATTAAACACACTTGTCGTTCAAGATATTGATAACGTTATATAGATGGTTAGTGGCGAAATGAACTATGATCGCTGAACAAACGACGTGTATTCGGCTACTGTCTCGCTTTCAAATTTACACTTAGTAACATTCCGGAACATAAGTAACCATGGCAATTTTCGGAAAACTGACTTTCATAGTCGTTATATGAAAACAAAGGTATATTCCGGAACACAAATATCCATGGCAATTTTCGGAACACTGACTTTCATAGTCGTTATATGAGAACAAAGGTATATTCCGGAACATAAGTACCCATGGCAATTTTTCGGAAAACTGACTTTCATAGTCGTTATATGAGAACAAAGGTATATTCCGGAACACAAGTATCCATGGCAATTTTCGGAACACTGACTTTCATAGTCGTTATATCAGAACAGAGGTATATTCCGGAACACAAGTATCCATGGCAATTTTCGGAACACTGACTTTCATAGTCGTTTACTTATATCAGAACAAAGGTATATTCCGGAACACAAGTAGCCATGGCAATTTTCGGAAAACTGACTTTCATAGTCGTTATATCAGAACAAAGGTATATTCCGGAACACAAGTAGCCATGGCAATTTTCGGAATACTGACTTTCATAGTCGTTATGTCAGAACAAAGGTATATTCCGAAACACAAGTATCCATGACAATTTTCGGAATACTGACTTTCATAGTCGTTATGTCAGAACAAATGTATATTCCGGAACACAAGTAGCCATGGCAATTTTCGGAACACTGACTTTCATAGGCGTTATATCCGAACACATGCTAATAAATTACCTAGTATAAGAAAGACTGAATACGAACATTATTCACATTAGTGACAAGCAAAAAAACATTTTATTCTAGTGTTCAAGTAATTGAATGTAATTGGTGTACAGTAAAACTTCGTTATGACGAGCATCAAAATCACGAGCACCCGGCATATCTCGAACAAGTTTTAAACCAATATCCGTTTGTATCATCAATAGTTGCCTTCGTATTATTACGAGCACCCGGTTTATCTCGAGCTTTTCACCTGTCTCCATCACTCCTCGAGATAACGAAGTTTCACTGTATACTGTTATATGTGTGTCATGCAGACTTATAATATTATATCCTTTTTATCAAGCACTGACTAACTAACCGCTCGTCTGTATCATTGTATCATTTATAAGATGACACAGCATCCACTGTCAGCTGGTTTACGTCTGTGTGATGATGTTGTACTACTAGTACTTGATTTTAGATTTGACCGAACTTCAGACGGGTTTCTAGTATTTGAATATTGTCTCGAACTGGCTGAGCATGCGCGTGTTTCGTGTATAGACCTTCCGCTGCCACGAGTGTTAGTCGATGTTTGACTTGTAGGTCTATTAGGATAGCCTGGTTCCACACGTGGAATAGACATGTAACCTGCTCCAACACCTGATCCACCACGACGTGTAGTTGTTGCGGCTGATTCCACACGGGGTGTGGTAGTGTAGCCTGGTCCGACAGAAGACCAATCGTATTGACTTCTAGACGATAAAGAAGACGATGGCTTTACTGTTTTTATGGGTTCTCTGATATTGTAGTTGGTGTAGGTAATTGTACGCGTATTATTGACAGTGTTGATGTGATTGTTTGAATAGGATAGAGTACTGTATGAGAGGACATTGTCAGTGTCCGGCGTGATATGTTTGCTTGACGGAGTGTAATCATTAAGTGTGTTTCTCTGATGGCTCGTAGTAAAGTTGTTCCTGTTAGTATTTGAAGCAGACGGTTTTCTTGCACTCGGCTTGTTGTGCCAGGATCCTCCTGGAGATCTACGAACCTCTACTGACACTCCGCCATTGCATGACGTCATCTTTTCTGGAGGAATGTAATGACCTTCATAAACGGGTATCGTATCACATTTGCCAAGTCGTTCCATCTCCCGGAAGACCCAAAGTCTTCTATTGTCAGCTGTCACCCATTTCCCACTTTTCTGAACAACTGTGATAGTTGGAATGTCAGAAACTCTGCACCTGAAAAATAGGATCACCTAATTATTGATGAAGATAATATAAATTGGAAATGCAATGCAACACTCAACTATAGAATAAACGAATAGAGCAAAGAGCAATAATGCATCAGTCTTTTACATCCACGCCCCCACCCCGGCAGTGCGGGGGAAGCTGGAAGGTAAACACACGGTCTGGGTGGGGTCCTTGGATGCAAATGACCGGTTCATAACACAGACCACAATCACACGATACAATACAAACACATAACCAAACGAGAAAATAAAACTACACCTCCAAAGATTCACTGCAAAAACTCTGAAAGTCTAAGTTTCAGCGGTCACAAAACTGAAAAACTGAAACAACTATGGCGATTGTATGACAAACAATAAGACCACGGTACGAGTACGTGTTTCAGACAATAAAAAGGGGCTCTGGTCAACAAACGTACATTTTTATGTCAATATATTTTATTTCTAGCACTCCGTATAGGTCACATGCTAGGACATGATTCACATGTACTTAGTACCTTCTTTGATGGCGAGTACAGACTGACTGGGAATCCAATGGGGCCATATGAATAGATTCAACTAAAATCTTTGACTAAAGACAATCTGCATAATTTCAACTGACTCACCGGGAGCAATGTCCCATTCGTTAAAGAATTTTGCACCAAACCCAGTACCAAATTTTAGAAAATTATCTATTGAAGACAATGACTTCATGTTATTATTTTCCAATCAGTAATAAAGAAGTTAAAGCAGTTTTTATAACTAAGAACATACTCAAATTGGAATATATGGGGTATGAGTTTGAGCATGGAACACGTTCTCCAATGATTATAAATAATTACAGGCACAGGTAAAAAAACCCAAGTAAACAACATTTGAATAAAGTTAACACATACCTTCCAGTACACAATGCATCGAGTGTATGTCCAATTGGCTCGTAACTATGTGCACAACGTTTGTCAAACACATTGTTGATAGAATCCTGAGAGAAATATATGTCCGATGGTTTTAACTGCATTTTGTTCACTAGTACGTTTGCATGTAACAGGCACTAAAATTTAAGCAGATTTCAATTTGTAATAATAAGTCCATATAATAAATCGTCACGTAGCCCTATTAAGTTACGTACTACGTATTAATGGATCTATGACAGTGACAGTGTCATCGAGCGTGCTCGTCAGTTCAAAATAGCATTTTCAGAAAATCAGGCACGGTGAAATATATAATTATATTAATATAATGCAGTACAATCCAATATTACTTCATTGCGATAGTATTTTCGGAAAATGCACGAACGGCGAAATCTAAGTAGGTTGAATATATTTAAGTCATGTAGCACTCTCAAAATTAGGATAAGTGGCATATATCATTCAACGTTATGATAACAGTAGTTTGAATGTTTCTCATATTATATAGAGTAAAATCACCTATCTATGTATTCAAATCAAAACCGTTATTTTTATGAATGCAATTTGAAATCTAGCCTTGGTTGACTCCTCAAAGTAGTTACTACCCCTTGCAAGGTTTTTCAGTCCCAAACATATGTTAACATACGTGATGTCTACATGAAAAAATGTACGTGACATTTGAGAATCAATACGTAGTGAGTACCGCCTCAGTCCGGATGTTAGCAGCTAGCAGACATGAAGCGGCACTCTATTAAAGTGAATTAAGAACTTTCGCTTCTCCAAGCTGCATTCGGCCTCATCCTGATCACTTCGGCGTTTTTGTATTGTAATATTTAATATATTATACATTTACCGGAGACCACCGGAAATGGCCGAGCTTTCACGGTTGCGCTCGGGCTACCAACGAGCGAGCGAACGTGAGCAGCACGTGTACGAACGGTCGCCGTACTGTAACCTGACAATCGCACGGAGCCTTTACACTGTGAGCACGTCGCAATCACGTACAGCTCACTAAATATGTTTATGATGTACTACATTGGGTTCACCGTCTGTTTTTAGAACTGGAAAAACCGTTACTTGGGACGGGTGATTATCAGGTAAATAGTGATTTTCTATCTACTAACTTGTGATCCATAAACCTCAACTAGCGCAGCGTATGCCTTAAGTCTTGCCACGTTCAGGTTGTCATCAATTTCTTTGAAAAGATTCCGGGATTAAATAAAATAGCCGTTACAAAATTTAAATTTTCAAATAAAAAAATGGTACCGGCTATTTTGTTTAATTGGAGAATCGTTTCAAAGAAAATTTTGACAACCTGTACGTGTCTTAAGGCATACGGTGCGCTAGTTGACGTCTATTGGTCATAAGTTGTTAGATAGAAAATCAGGTATTTACATCGTCCAAACCGAAAGTCACCCGTCCCAAGTAACGGTTTTTTCCAGTTCTAAAAATAGAGGGTGTACCCAGTGACTATGCTTGCATACACTCACGGTCTGGTGTGATCATGCGTTGACCTGCTCCATCCGTACTCAAGTTTCAAAAATACGTTATGTCCGTATATCTTGATTAAACCCACACATGTTGGGTTGTGATCCGTCCTTGTACATTGTGCAGTTGTGATGAGTTGTACAATGTACACTGAGCGGCAATGAAAACGCAACACTCACATAGTATAGCATAACACAGTTAATAGTTGTGTAAGCATCGCGACATTTTTTCATAGAATCAATATGCATGTGGTGGTCGAGTGGTAAGATGCTTGACTCCTGATCGAGAGGTCCCGGGTTCGATTCTCGGCCGGGACACTTGGTCATTTCAGAAACGCTATTTAGTGTTTCCCACCCAACTAGAGATATAATCCTGGTTGGTAACCCAGGGGTAGTCTCGCGTGTATCGGTGCTTTACACCGGGCACGTTAAAGAACCAAGAAATCTATTCGGAACGAGCTAGGGTTTCGCACCCGAATTCCTTGTATCTCATCTCTGTCTCTAACATTTGCGATAATGCCCCCAGAGTGGGCCCTGCAAATTACTTGGAAGAAGAAGAATACATATTATGATCAGAAAATGTGGTTTAGCAAATTTATGGTCTTGTACCAGTTGTATCTGGGTCAGTGTAAAACAGAAGGTCGCAATGTTTCAATCTTGTAAAACCACCGTCAGAAGCGATGCAACTTGTGCATATACAACGCATTAATCGTATGAAACGGCCATGGAATGCTTGTGGGATGCTGTTCCATTCTTGCAAAAGGGCTATGCGAAGTACAGGCACTGTTTAAGGGTCGGTGCATTGTTACGCACAAGACCATCGTTGAAAACAGGCTCTATTATAGCCATATTATATATTTTTGTATGATGGAAGGGAGGTAACTCGTGAGTAATAAGCCAAGTAAATAAAGAACTTGCGAATTCCTTTATAACGCTACTTCAAATTTTGGCGGATGTACACGCATGTTCCAAACTGCTCGTTCAAGATTGATATAATTGTATTATATTTGTCCCCAGAACTGTGATAGAACCACCATTTGTTACTGGACATGAATTGCATGAGCGTCACGGGTATGCTTTTAAAAGTGTGTACTGCATTCAATGGAGAAAAATGTGCTTTCAAAATGCATGCTTAAGATTTATAACACAATTTACGTTTACATTTGAATTAACATCATAACTTCAGCAAGTAGACAAGTTTAGTAATATCCAATGATGCAATTTATTGTAACAGTTTAAAATTTTGATTGATCTTAAAAAGGGTGGATAATTATCCAAAAGTTATCGCACTTTAATTAAACATATAATGCATTTTTTTTATTTCTTTGCAGGTGCATATATGTATTCAAGCTTGTTTTAAATGAAAAAAAAAATGCTTCAATGATTTACATCCACTTAAAACTGACTTTTCGTATGGACACCCCATCCATGAGCATTATACCGATCTTCCGCAGTCTACCTTTGACATACGCACCTTGTTTTCGGCTTATTATTTTGTGAAATTTTCTAAAGTTTACCCAATATGCGAGGAAATGTCGAATCATTGATTAGCATCTCACGGGAAAATATTGCGCAAGGCTTCTTCGCTATGGACGAGTGATTTGTTAAAGTAAAAAAAAAACTGGTCCACATTAAACAGGAAGCAAAGCAGACTATCGCCGGTTCGATTACATAGGTTCTCGCCGTCTCTAGTTAAAGTATTTTTGACTAGATCTATGGCTAGTTTCAAACTCAGCCAATATAATCACTGTACCAGTGAGTGTAGGGAATTGATTAATACACCCATATTTAAGTTGAGTCAACCTAATAACTCTTTGTCATGTATTCAAAATTAATTCAAACCTTGCACCTCCTTATATGAGTGAGAATTTTACCCCTGTTAGTACAGTTCATAATTACCCTACAAGATTCAGGGTAAAGGCCAGACAAACCTCAGATGATATTTCCCTGTCATACAGTTCCAAATCTCAACGGCTTTGGACTCAAATATTTTGCTTATAAAGGATGTTCCCTGTGGTATAAGTTGCCACAACATATCAGAGACTCTGGATCATTATCAAATTTTAAAACTAATCGAAACATCACTTTTTGACCGATATTTAAATTGTTGGGAGCAGGTTCATTTTTCATTAATGTTTGGATTATTTTACGCTCAGGGGATTTACTTCATATTTTTATCATTTTGTTAACATCTCGTACATAACTAATCGGTTGTTATTTTTCTATATATTTACATGTCACAAATCATTAAATTATATATTAAGGACCGCAATGGAAATAAGATCTGCATGTATGTGTAGCTCTTTTTTGTGCCATCCTTTACATGTATTGTTTATTGCCATGACTTTATTATTGCTTCTATGTTAGTTTATTGTTATGGTATGTTGCGATATATTTTGTCATGTTTAATTATGCTTTAGATGTAGAAATAGATCTATCTATCTATCTAAGGGTACTTTACATTGTGCGTGTGTGTACATGTATCAAATTACAAATTTACGACCAGTATTTTCGTACATTGTTTATAGATATCGAAACGTAACATGTAGGTCGTATAGTTTCGGAAAATAATATCTATAGTATTGTGTTTAAATATAGTACAGGCTATTATCAATGTACAAGTGCTGTCATACGATACACAGTTTGATAATTAATCTTACACCCACAAAATGGCGACCGGAGGAGAAATGAACTATTCTTGTTGTTCATCGTGTTTAGATGATGGAAGAAATACTGTTGCTAGACATTATTGTGTGGAGTGTGAAATGTACTTCTGTACAAAGTGTGTGAAATACCACAATAAAATTCCAGCTACGAGGCAACATCAAGTAAATGATGTTAATTCTTCCGACTCGACCGATGCGGACGATGATACTACGAGCTTACAAAGCGATGTTCGTAGTGACCCTGGTCGCAGGATGAGATGTACTATACATCGCAGCAAACTGATTGATACATTCTGCAAGGACCATAACGAGGTTTGCTGTGGATCATGTGTCGTGGTTAAACACAGGTAAATTTTGTTTCTTCCATGTAAAATATAGTCTAGCTTTAAGGTAACAGCGTAGGCTATAATTTATAGTGAAATAGTACTGTTTGTTTTCAAAAACGTTTTTTGTCTTCAAATTGATTTTGATGGATAAAATAGACACTGCATTATGTTTAATATACTACATTTGTTCTTGAGGTTAGACACCAATAAATTTCAAAAAAGCAAATTTGTTGAAGCATGACAGTTATTTCAATGCTAATCTTGCTCGTTCGCAAACAAAGTCAACATGCCATTAGGAGCCAATGTGTCTTGTCGGGGACATATCCGATAGTATAAGGAATAAACTCGTACAAAGAAATCATAATGAAACATATTTATGAACTTGTACCATGCAAAATCTTAATGACCTTGCAAACCGAAAGTAGAAAGAGTCATGTTTCTAGAATATCTTTTAAAGCATGCGTTCTTCAGTCAAAAACTAAATAACAGTTTGTACCCTGGAGTTATAATATAAATATGGTTTGCGTTTTAGCTCGTGACATTTGCCCATTTGTGCGTTTGTTAACGAGTACTGAAAGACATGCATGTTCTTTCAAACACACTGTTTAATAAAGGTGGTCAGTGTTTTAAAAAGACGTTGGTATTCTGTTAGTTAGAGTGACAGTATATACACAATACAAGTATGTCTGCTTCAGTCCTTTCATTTTCTTAAATAAACTGAATTCTTGTTTACCTCCCAATTTTGTTCTCGAACCGCCCCCTTCCGCTATTACTGAAAAGCAAAATCTTGTAGAATAGATTGTAAAATAGTTTAAATGATGCATTTATTAGCAAAATTATATTATATTGAAATACATGTACTAGTATGTTATATATTTTGTGATAAATGTACCATAAATAAAAAATAAACGGGGTCACCCGAAAGGGGCCTCAAATGAAAAAAAAATAAAAGCAAAATCTACCTTTTTTATGAATCTAACATGAATCTAATCTGGTTTCATGAGGGGAATATTAAGGCGTGGAGGTGTTACGCATATTGATAAGTATAATAATAATACATGTAATAAGTAAATATTTTTTCAAGTTGGAAAATCGTAAATGCTCGTTGATGTTATTTAAAACCTGTTATTGAACCTACTAAATAAACAACATTAACAAATGAAATGGAATGAAAAACTGCATTCATGCGAGGGCTAATTACTAGTAATTAATGATCGTAGACGACCAAGACGTACCTTAGTTCTGACATTTGATAGATATTGATGACAGTGTGACACAGCTTCATTATGAATCAGAATGTTAATAGTCCAGTTGATGAAGACAGGCGGCGCAATGGTTCACGGGGCCTACAATGATTCGCATAGATCACTTTGTGCTCACATGAGCTAAGACGATAATTTATCGATTGTGAACCGACAAGTATACTATCTTCTATTGTGCATATTGTCATTTCAGTTAGTATTAATATATTTCAGAGCATGTACCACTGTGTCAATCGCTATTGCCGCGAAAGATTTCAAGTCAAGTCCTGATGCGAAAAAATTCAAAGTGGCACTGACTCAAAACTTGGCCCAATGTAAGCAAGAGAAAGAAAAACGAACCAACAATCGTGATAATATTGGTAAACAGAAAGAGGAACTTATTGAAAATGTGGACACGTATGAGGAGAAGATTATCGCGAGAATTAAGGAGCTGGCTAATACCTCGCGAAATGAAATACGTTCTAAATATGAGGAAAACAAGACGGCCCTCGACACGGACATTGAAGCTTTAGATGTAGTTATAACTACAGACACTGAATGTGTCGACAAAGTGGAACAATCGGATGATGAAGAGCTTTTTGTTCTCGCCAAAACCAGCGGGACAGTCACCAAGGACGGGGAAATGCTACTACAAGCCATGACAAAGGACTGGAAAGAGAAAGAACTCAAGTTCTACTTTGACCAGACGCTGGAAAAGCATGCCCTTGAGATTAAATCGTTGGGCCATTTAAACAAACGCGTAGATGCCGAATGCAATGACGTTTGCATAAGTGAGTACCAGGCAAAATTTCATTCAAATGTCAATGTAAAACAGGGTCAAGAATCTGACGCGTATATATTTGATATTTGTTTTACGACCGAAAACGACATACTTTTGACGGACCATCAAAATAAGAAACTGAAACGATTTAATTCGTTATTGCAATTTAAAGATGAAATAGCGTTATCGGGTCAGCCAATATCAGTTTGTAAAGTTGACAAACATGAAGTAGCGGTGAGAGTCTGGGAAACCGGCGTTGTACAGTTTGTATCAGTCGGCCAATCGATGCATCTAACCTCTTCATTCAAATTAGGTTCGACTGAATACGGAATAACGTGTGATTGTGAAACTGGGGAAATATTTGCGTGTGAGAACAATAAAGTAGGAGTCTACAGTAAAACTGGACAGAAGCTTCGAACATATGATAAGGATACCAACGGTAAGCAGATGTTTTCAGCATGTAGGCAGATTGTACTACACAAACAAGATATATACGTCACTGACCAGAGCAAAGGACCTGGTTTAATTGTGTTAGACAGGAGTGGAACATTAAAAATGAACATCTCGTTATCAGGTGTTAGTGATGCATGGCCATTATGTCTATTACCAGGTGGTATTTGTCTGGTGGGAGGTGCGACATCAGATGTGATTGTTCAGGTAGATAAAGATGGAAAGCAAGTTGGAAACCTGATTAACACCAAAGATGGACGACAGCAGACATATTGTGCGGTATATGACAGTGCACGTTCCAGGCTGATTGTTGGAGGGTATCCAAGTGTGCTATCTGTGTACACATTATCTGGTAAATGACGTTACTAGTGCAAGACTCACTACTCAAATGCACACAGACGCTCGTGATGGTGTAAAATAACAATGTGATTAAAATCATATTCTCATTTTTTGCAATCTCGCTTCGTTATGAGGTAGAACGATCGAGTACTTTCGTCAGATTGTGTAAAATCATTAAATAACGGCAGATAATATAAATTTGCTGACTAATTAACCATAATTATGTTTGCCTAAATAGTGACAGATCTGTAGATTCACATATAATTCTGATATAACTTTACTTTCATGAATTCCTTTAAGATGTTTGTAATTAATTTAAAGGTCGTAATAATTATACAATGCTACCCATTGTTGTTTACATTGTTTTTATGCCCCCGTATCGATAGAACGGGAGGCATATAGTAATTCACATGTCCGTTCGTCCGTCCGTCCGTTCGTCCGTCCGCCCGCCCTGGTTAACCCAAATTGACCGTTTCTTCTAGCATTAATATGGCTTGCTACAAAGCTTTCATACTTGCATGGATGTTGTATGTTACCACTCTCCACACGCCTGTATCACCTGACACCATTTTGACCTTTACCTTGACCTAATTTTGGACTTAGACTTATTGAAATGGCGTCCACGGGGGCATAAGCGTTTATTGAACGCAGTCTTTTTTACTAGTATATGATAACTTAATATTGATACATATATGCTTGTTGTGTATGCTGGAACTTTATACCAAATAAAATTAGTTAAATGTATAGCATGTTGTATTTACCTGGTGACTTAGTTGTTTACTCAAGATGCTCATGGAACAACAAAGACCTGTGCCTGTGTTGTGAAGGCCTGGTTTCGTCATGATTGTGCCAACAAGATTGCCAAACTGACACAAAATGATGCTTGCAAATACGACCACCTGGCTATGGAAAATAAAAAAAGTTGAATGCAAAATAATGCATTGTCCGCAAGTTTAAGGAAGAAAATGAATACATTCGGTGTCTGAACAAAACTTATTTCTCTGCAATTATTTGTACTTTAAACGTCATAATCACAGAATGTCTGGGACATTTTGTCCGATAACATAACTTGACCAAGATGGACAATACATACGACTTCATTCTCATTTCTTTGGTTCATCCTGTCATTGTTTGGCTTTTAATCATGTCTTTGTGTTGTTTGTGGACACTGCTCGTTGTAGTTGTGTTATGGTATTATTACTTTCTGTGCTCGGCTGGTTAAGTAGATTGCTATCTTCCCTGTACGATTTCTTCTTATCTTTTTTGTTGAGTGTTATCTCCCCTGTTCTGATTTCCTCATATCTATTGCATTCTCCTTCTTTGTGTCTTAACACAGATTAGAACCTATTGCAGGAAGTATAATTAGTTCAATGTCTTACATACATTACTTACCAATACTTATTATTGGTGAAATTATATCAACCTCGTATTAATCTATTCACTGACTTAACTAATAAAACAAACTTTCTTCAAAAAGTAATTTTATTTCTTGAGAATATAAAATAGATATATAATACTTAGTGTTTATGTAAAATATTGCACAAGCAAACATAATGGATAAAAAATGGCACAAAATAACATCTACGAACGCTCTTCAACAATAACCTTGAACAAAGCAATACACTTTCCAGAAGTCAACATTTTCATATCATAATATATACAACCTGACAAGATCATTGGAATAAGTGTACACCCAGAAAGGTCAGAACCACTATGGTATATAGACAAAATCCGTGGTTATCTTAAATATTCAGCCAAGTTTGACAGGGATAAGAGACTGATCAGGAAAACTCTCTAAGAACAAGAATGTGTTCAATAAACGCTTATAAGTTATAACCCAGTAAACCAGGGGCCTTAATTCTTTTCAATCTTGGATAGTGTTACATAGCTTTGACATTGTAAGTTGTTAAGACTGATAAACAAGTATGCCAAGCTTAAAAGCAATGCCTTGATGGACTTAAAAATATTTGAATTTTAACAACTTGAAAGTTTTGTTTAAAATTTTCAGACAGACATAAATGACTATATGCCATCTGCATTTTAGCTGATTGGCATTGGGTACAACTTTTATGCAGTTGTTTGACAATTCCATTAAATTATATCAAGTAAGGTCCACATTACTTACAGTAATAATATTCCCCACTTACTATCCACTAAGACCATTAACCAGTTGTACATGACTTGTACCACAGACTTCCAAGTGTCACCTTCACCACAACGCTGACCACCAGGTATAGTTTCACTTAAATTGCCTTTATAGTTCATTCTATCTGTATTAAAACCTTTGTTAGAAGGAACAGTTGCATTTATTAATGGAGTATCATACAATGTTACATAGCAAGGCTCATCTTCACATAATTTGGCCTCCACTTCAAGTAATTCCACAGAGTTTACTCCCTTGGTTAATGCAAACTTTGGAACATATAGTCTTACTTGTGGTCCTTTATGAGGCCAATATCGACCCATGTTTTCTCCATTTATGAAAGCTAATCCCTGAAATGATCAAAGACAAAATTCCAATAAAAGAATTGATCAAGTCTTTCAGCTCAAATATGTGAATCATAATAACATATCATATTAAAGTGTATAGAGCTATATCAGAAGATATTTGTTTTAAAGTTTCAAAAACTGAAAAACAATTATGCTTTCATATCCATTAGATCATTTTTCGATTCAGTTTTAACAGGATTTCTTTCTGTGATTTATTGGACATGCAAACTGTCCATTTTCATACAAAAGTGTTCTAGAACACCCTATGAAACTATAAGAATTGTCTCTTTTTCGACGATTGAATCCAAAGTTTTAATTTGCAATTAAGGTAGTCAAGTATCATACTAAAAACGATGCAAGTAATTATTTTGACATTGAATGACTGCTAAAATATAGCTGTATACACTTTAAGGTGTGATATCCAACATCTATAAGTGCAACAGACGTGGATAGAACGAATCATGTATTCACTAGACTCTGAGGTATGTTTTGCATGAATATTGTCTGTAACCAGGAACACTCTATTTATACTTATCATAAGTGTAATATAGCATAGTCAGGCGAGACATAGAATAGCCAGGCGAGACTTCATACCATATATGGACAAACTGCGTCAAGGACATCATAGACTAATTATAACAAATTAAATACTGACAGCCGTATATGTAAACACCAGATATACTTGACAAATGATGGATGAGCTAGTGCGGTTTTAGTGGAACTTTACGTAAATATGACGCACGGGCAGTTTGGCTTAAAAGCTCGAAGATGAACAAGCCAAGATGGGATAGTCCAGTCCACGGACTAGCTGTCACTCTGCGGATGCCGCAGTGTGGATATTATGTTACGAGAACTAATGACACTTGTGAACATATTGCTTAGAGAACTACTTTGAATGTTTCGTGAGAACTTTGTAATAGCTATTTAGTTGGTGATCGGGAATAAAATACTTATAAGTTTATACGAGTATTTGGACTTATATTTCATACCTTGAAATATGATAGACTTGTGTATGTTTACAACAGTACAACACTAAACTGTTGTAGTACCAGTACAGTACAGCAATACACTGTTGAGTATTGGGGAAATAATTAAAAAAAATTATTAGCACAAGTATCTAAAGTTTCAGCTCATGTTGGTAGACAGTAAATTGCAAAATTAGTAATACCTTTGAGAGAGTTCCGACATCATTTTTATCATTGCTAAACTCTATACAACAGTATGCACCATATGTATAATTGACAACCTTATTAGATGACAACAATTAGTATATCAAAGCCCCTGAGGCGCTGTCAGTAATTGTATATATATATATCATTACATGGCCGAATATAATGTTCATACATGTCAATAATTGTAAACAGAGTTAATCAATTGTTTTGCGGAAATTACAGATCCATAACACATGTTCATGATTCTAACAAATATTGAACCAAAATGATAAAGCGAACGTACAAGTGCTTGGAGAACGAGTGCTTACAATTTAGCACGAGCTTTTATGTGTTATTCAACTAATTGGAAATTTCGGTCTATGGTACGATTGGCTTAAGCTTACAGTAATGCGCGGAGCTCCAGTGAAATTCGCCGCAGCCGTTTGATGCGCTATGAAGGAACAAAATTTAAGGAGTAGATTAAATCTAAGATCAGGCAAAACACAGTAGAATTTTTCAAACTATAGTAGGGCAAGAAAAAGCGCACCAATGTATTTAATGTAGACCATGTACGTCATGTAAGATGTTTAAGAAATTGTATCAGGCGCGGTCATATTGAACGCAATTGCATGAAAAAGTAGGTAAACGCCGTAAGGCAAAAACAGTCTGAATAAAAAGCTAGTAAACATTGTTTTAATTGCGAGTAATCGGGCCATTGTAGGTGGGAATTAACAAGCACAGACAGCGATAATGATAATAATAATAATAATAACGACTTTATTTAATGATTTTGTTTATCAGAATATTTGTTTGTAAATTATTATCGGAAAAGATCGTAGGATTAGTAGAGATGCATGTCAACATATAATTATAATTTCAGTAGCGGTAGGTTTCTTGTTAGAAAAAAAAATATATAGAAAATATAGGGCTGTATTAAATACCAATGCATAAGCAACTGTATGCATATTAAGTATCAAAACATAAGCCGGCACTCACGCGACGAAGAGTAAATGCACACCCAATTAATTGAAATAGCTTACATGTTAAAGGAATAAGTGTACAGCCCCTTAAAATGCATGATTATACTGCGCGGGGTTTTCCTGACAAGGAATGGGTTAGAGATTATTTTGATTGGGGGTGTCTGATACTATATTTATTATATAAGTAATGTGTGCCGATGAACAGGCCATGTATTGCATCGCTTAGGAGGATAAATCAGTGATAAACCGTAATACCGCGTTCATAGGGCGGTTGTTTGTTTGGGTTAAGTAGAACACCCGAGCTTACTTATTTGTCCCGCACATATAAGGTTGCGAGGAATATACTCTGGTATTGTAGGAATTGGACCAGGAGTCTGTCTCACTGATAGCGTTGCTAAATTAGGAAAGGATAGGCGTAAAGTTGAAACATCCCAATCAAAAACCTATGGGCACTTTCAATATACCTTACATGAGTTGAAACAAGGACAAGTTATTTATTATTGTTTGTAAAAAGGGACTGGGTAAGGCTTTTAGAACTGTTGTGAAAATAGGTATAAAAATGCACTTTGGTTTGCCAAAAATAAAGTATTAACAAGACATGCAAGGGGCTACCACCTCGTTATAAAGTTGACACCAGCGCCGAAATAGAAAAACAGGAAACCACGATGGAAGCAGGCCTTTCAACGCTGATATCCTGAAAAACCGCAAGACATGGTTTCGACTATTACCAAAAAATAAACATTTCTGCGCGCGCACCATCAATTTACCAACTCGTTATCAAAACAAAAACGTCTGGATAAACGTACCAACAAGTAATTAGAGCAAAAACAACGACTGGAAAAACATAAGCAGATTCTACAAGATAGACATAGCTCGTTCAGGAGATGACAAATGGTTGTTGCTGAGCGCTTGTCATCTCATGACGTTCATAAAAGTGTAAATTATAGAATCAAGGAGATACGATTGTGTGGAAAACGGCCCAACCTATGGACCTCGGGAAGTTACCAGTTACACATGTTAAATCATGAACTACCACAATGATGTCTCAATACAGTGAGAATCTATCAACGTTTTATTTGCTGAGGGTGCAGAGATTTCCAGCACATATGGCAGAACATTCATGAAAATCGAAAACGAGGAAACAGACGGGTAGTGTGGATGATAACAATGGATACTATATACAGACATTTTCTTCATGGTGGATGGCATTGCTCATTTGCCCGTATGCATGTGCGTCTGAAGAATTATGGATTGTGTTTAATCAGTGCGATCTTTGACATTATTATGCAAATTTACTAGATTATTATTTTTTTCAGAGAAGGTGTTGGCGTTCATACAATATATATTTATATTTCTATGTGTTTCGTTTATTTCAAAATCTTATTTGTCATTGTTGTATTTTAAAGAAACACGTTGTAGTTGTGTTTCAAAGTTATGTTGCAAGGATAGGATTAGTGGCATATAGCCTACATATCACTTAGCTAAGAAATTAAATTATTCTTGAATTAATTAAATTTCTTAATCTTCACTAAGAAATTGAATTATTCTTGAATGAATTGAATGTCTTAATTCGAATGGGGGACGTGTAATATAATAGCCTTAGGCTGGGTGTCACTCCAAACTGAATCAGTAAAGACTAAAAGTAAGGCAATCACATCAACTTTAGGTGACACTTATCAAGATTTATGCACCAACTTTATTCCAATTAACGGAAGGAAACATCAACTAAGAAATTATTTGTTTAGTTAAACAACTAAGTTTCTTAAAAGCACAGGGGGAGATGTAATATAGCATAGTCAGGCGAGACATAGAATAGCCAGGCGAGACTACATACCATATATGGACAAACTGCGTCAAGGACATCATAGACTAATTATAACAAATTAAATACTGACAGCCGTATATGTAAACACCAGATATACTTGACAAATGATGGATGAGCTAGTGCGGTTTTAGTGGAACTTTACGTAAATATGACGCACGGGCAGTTTGGCTTAAAAGCTCGAAGATGAACAAGCCAAGATGGGATAGTCCAGTCCACGGACTAGCTGTCACTCTGCGGATGCCGCAGTGTGGATATTATGTTACGAGAACTAATGACACTTGTGAACATATTGCTTAGAGAACTACTTTGAATGTTTCGTGAGAACTTTGTAATAGCTATTTAGTTGGTGATCGGGAATAAAATACTTATAAGTTTATACGAGTATTTGGACTTATATTTCATACCTTGAAATATGATAGACTTGTGTATGTTTACAACAGTACAACACTAAACTGTTGTAGTACCAGTACAGTACAGCAATACACTGTTGAGTACAGCACAACACTACATAAGTAGTTTCATGGAATAACATACCTTTAAATACAAACATTTGTTCATATACCCATCTAGTTATCAACATTAGTCACAATCTTCAAGAAGGAGTAAACAAACTAGTTCAATCACAAATTTATACATCCAACAATACCTGGTATACAGTAACATGTGAATATTAAATCTAGATCATGTGGCCGTAAGACACAATTACTTAGCTATAAACTGTCCCATTTTGATTGTTGATACACCAACTAATTTTTCAGTCAAATGGTAAGATGAGCAGCAATATAGGACTGGGAAACATGGAAAAAAAGAAATGTCTTGCCCCTTTACGACATTTAAATTCTCACATTCAGTCTCTGATGTGAAAAAGATTAGACTGGGGTGCCAGATTCTATAACACCAAGGGATGCATGAAGAAGGTAGTCAATAGAAAATGTGTGATATCCCTGTTTCCAATGGATATTGATCAGCTTATCTATTTAAATTGGGAGTACATCGTGGAGGCTGAAAATCCTCAGTGGAACCATTGACATTCTAACTATATATCAGTGCTGGAACATTAGACAACTGTACTGATGCAATTTCAATCGCTATATACACGAATAAATGAACATACCTTTGTCCACATTGACATATCTAGGTAGGTATCCATTGGTTCATCATTTATAGTGAATTCGCCTTTCAGTATCGTAGGAGCAATGGACTTGGACTTTGATTCAATCGACTCAGCAGTGACTTTCATTTGTGATGGTTTGGATAAGAAATATTTGTCCAGACTTTCCTTAGAGGTACGTATTTTGTACTGATTCCAGCCTGCCAATATGTCACCATTGATGGTGATTTTGGAAATTATACCCTAAAAGAAAAGTGAAAAATCAAGAACTTTATTTCAAATCAAAGGGAGGTAACCTAACAAGAAATGAGAAATCATACACAGTGAGCGACTTGGTTAGAAAGTGCAGTTTTTTTCGACTGGTGAAACAATACTATAAATTCACAATACTGTAAAATCATTTATTTCGAAGGGACAAAATTTTGTGGTTTTGGCAAAAATGACGATTTTTATGGTACATAAATTTGTGGATTTCGAATTTCAGGTAATACACAGTGACAAGGGTAAAATTTATTGTTTGATGAGATTAGAATTTGCGGTTGAGGAAAGCAACGAAATCCACGAAATTTAATCCCCACAAAAATTAATGATTTTACAGTATATGAACACTATAGAAAAGTCATCTCCAGAAAGGTTAGGATTACTAATATACAATATAGTGTGCAGTGTAGTTATGCTAAAAAGCTGCACTTTTCTATAGTTGCTAGGTTACATGAATTAGCCATCCTCCTACAGACACAATCAAAACTAATCAAAACCGGAAAGTGTTGGCATAAATGACCCAGGGGGAATTAGACATTTTCATTTTTTTATGTCTAAATCTCCACCATGGAGACAATGCTTTCAGTCTAAAATTCCTGTGGTCCGGACACATAATCAGGTCTTGGAACCCACAAGAGTCTATTCCTTGGGACTCGGGGTCAATAAGGTTGTCAAATTCCCACCTGTTTGGAAGAGTCGTCTGTCTAATTTCCTGCCACTGGGCAGGCATAACACTGACTAATGCATTAGTTCAGTCTGTTTAGACCATGTACTCTACATGTCCAAATCAAAGTCACTCAAATCAGTTTAGTAATGAAAGCAAATATCACTAAATTCTATGAATTGTTTCATTACAAAAAAGCTATGAAAAATATTCACAAAACTATTGCTTAAGAATATACCTTCATATTATTATTCATCTGACCCCCATAGTTGATTCTACCCATATTCTCCACAAGGACGTACAAGTAGTCTCCCTTATTACCATTTATAGACACTGTCTGGCTGGAGTCTGTTCTGTCAACAATACCAAATGATTTCTGAAAAGGCAAAAGTAACAGGTTATATTCCGTGAAATATCAAGCACCGATCTCCTGAAACATCTCAACCTGAGTTAAATCTCGTCTCAAATATCAGCATTTGTCTTTTAGTTAATTTCCATGGGAAACTTGATTAAAAAGTGGCATAACACAACAGAAAACATTATTCTGAATTTATTATAGCAAAATACAAAGAGTTTGAACTTTAGATTAATCTCAATTTCAGACTTTGATTTTCCCAAAATCTCAAATTGAGATGAGATTTCTACTTGAGGAGTTTTTAGAGATCGGAACCTGAACATCAAGTTGAACATATCCACAGACTTACAAATTGATCATCCATGATACCGCTGCAGTTAGATGATTTTTCAGTCATGTACGGCAGTAACAAAACCTAATATGTTTTCTTGAACCTGATATCAACTAATACTAATTTTTGTTTCTACAAACAGTAGCCCCCCACTACCCCATGCTGAAGACCATTACCAGCATGTGCTAGCTGGATTTATTAGGTTCTAAAAGTAAGAGTGCAATTGCCAGATTATTTACTGACCAAGTATCATCCCGTATTATCATCCATGTATCGAATATCTACTACATAGATAATTAATAGATATTTTAAATATTTCAATTTTTAAGTGACAATAAATTTGTTGCTTCTATAGCATCAATTATCATGCCCCTATTAACTATATTAAATGAATTTTGACAATATGAAGCATATCTTAATTCAATTAAAACAAATGAAACATGGTAACTATACATTATCAGTAGGCAGTCAGATAATTTCGTTGTCTGAATATCATTTTGTTCATAAAAAAGCTAACACCGAACTGTACCAAAAATTAGAAGTCTTGTACCAATAACAGTGTGGGACTGAAGTCTGCGGTGTTTCATGTACCACAGCATACCGTTACAGCCCTAGTGGTTAGTCAAGTCCCTAGACTATATTGCAGATGAACACAAAATGCTGGTTGTACGAGAATGATGATACATTATTTGATGAAATTACTGAACAGACTCTAACCTGATTATACAGTGTGCCGACCATGATGTTAGCCCTATCCCGTACACCAGTCAGATCTAACACAGCTCCTGTCACATCAGTAGACAACTGATGCTCGTACAAGATAAATCCATAATACTGAAACAGGTAATAAAAAGCTGTTGAAATATAGTGTATATTACTATTTATATAATGTTAATAAGTAAGTGTTTTTATAATGGCCTTGTTATTGGGCACAAGACTTTTATATTAGCCAGAGGCTATTGAACCCGTATTGCATTCTGTATGACTGGGGACCAAGTAATTGTGAAATGGGCCCTCGTCTTTAAAATAAATTATACAATCAATTTTCTGAAATTCAAAATAGGGACAATTTGTTTTCTGTGAGAACTACGGGTTGCATAATGGCCAAGCTAGACAGCCAATCAGAATGCTCAAATCTTTGAATGGCCTTATTTTTTCATAACGGCTGTGTTTTGTCCATAATGGCTGCAATATTCCATTATGGCCAAATTACTAACAAGTACAGCTCCTGTATCTGCATTATCCCCAAAAAACTAAAATTACTAAAACTTTTCTAAAGGCCTCGCCCATATGGATTATCTGGTGGTGGAGATAAATAAAAGCAAACAAACAAAAACTACTTACTTTAAATGCAGACTTATTTTACACGAGACAGATTGGTAACAATGAAAATGTTTACAACATTTTAGAAAATTTAATATGGATATCATAAGTATTACTATACTCACATGGTCAATATCTTCCATGGTCAGTGGATACTCAGATTTAATACTAACACCTGTATATTTTACATATTCTATAAGGTTCCTCGTCTACAATAGAACAAATAAACACTCATATAATCGTAATAACTAATTAAAACTCTGTTGTAAACTTTGAAAATTCCGTATTTCGTTCGGATCAAAACCATACATTAACAGGCCCAAGTTGAGGGCAGTGTTTGTAACATTAAACATGTAATAATAATAACAAAAACACAGACTGTGTTTCGTAAACACTTACGCCCCTGTGGAAGACTTGTCAATTACAAATAGCTGAATCAGAGGCCATAATTCTGTTGAAATGTTTGATAGTGGTAAATGGCTTTGATATTGTAGTGTGTTTATGATGGTAAACAAGAATGCCAAGACACCTTTGTTGCTCCCCTTCATGCCACAGGCCATAACAGGCAAAGTAAGTAAGATTGTGTTTGTTATAATCAACAGTGTTTCTTACTTACAACTGTCATGTTCACTCGTCCATATGCAGCTTTTGGTGTAGAAGGTGGTATCTTCATTGCTGGTTCACCATTGTACTAAAACAACATAGCATAATTAGGTTTGAATACATTTCATTTGATAGCATTATTGTTAAAAAGCAACAATATACTAGTATATAATTTATCGATTACATTTTTCATCGAAAACTATAGGCATAATTTATAAATTATATTATATGTTGTATCCTACAAGAATGAAAAGGGTGTTGCTCATACTGCATTGACTTTTGTAAGCTTTAATAACCATGCTATCATAAACAATGAATCAACATATTAAAAACAATAGAAAATTTTAATAATGCACACACTTTTGCTGGAATAAATGTACATTGTATCAACATTTTGGAAACTGTTTTATTTAAGCACGAACAATCTTATGATTCTGAAACAACTGCAAATTATGGACATAAAATTAGTGTTCATTAACAGAATAGTTATCGTTATTGCAAATAAAGTACCAAAATTTGTAATAGTAAAAGAATTAAAATGAACTTTAAATTGAATGTAATTTTATGATTTGGGCAAGTGATTTAATGAATTGAATCCAATCCAAAGTGAATAAACCTAGTCCTGTTGAACTTGTGGTCCTTACTGTGATATGAGGAAAATAATAATAAGTCAACATGCAGTGCTGTGATTATATATAGTTATAGCTTGGCTATTTTGACGAGAACCTGACCTTTATGCAAGAATATATTACAAGGTTCTTGCTTTGAATGTATCAATTTCCGCAAGCAAATTGTGCAATATTGGTATTTCAAATTTGTGTTTGTATTACAACTCGAGCATCTTTGTGATTCTCCCCAAATATGAAAACATACAATCGATGCTGTATCGTAGGTATATATCGACTGTTAAATTATGCTAATCACAAGTTCAGGCTCCCGTCAAATTAGCCAAGCTTCATATATACATAAATGTTTACTGGAACATGCATATTATAAAAGAGATCAAACATGAACATTTTAAAGAAAGGATATAACTTGGAGTAATAAGTATCATTTTTATTTCGAGATGAACAACAGTGAGATTGAATCTGTACCTTTGTGGTAACATTCCTGATCTGCATGTATTTATCTGTTATATCCCCGGCCTCTGTGAGAGGTGCATCGTAATCATAACTGGTAGGTACTGGATGATAGGGATAGTTAGCACCTGTATGAATGGACAGTCACACATAGCAATAAAACCAGAATATTTTTGTGAACAACTAAAACCCAGTAACCATGTTTATCAATAACAAGATTTATACATTCTCCTGCACAATTGTACTTGGACTTTTAATATATTTTATTGGCTAATGTGTGGGCATTGCTAAATGTAGTTTTGTTGTGGTGTTACTGATTTCTGTGCTTGGCTGATTAAGTTGAGTGCTGCCTTCCCTGTCCGATTTCCTCGTACCTTTTTTAATCAAATTCCTAGACTATGTTTCAGGTGAAAAAAACTCATGTGTTGCAGGAGAATTGATTTATATAGTTCAGTCAAAACTGTGTAAAAGACTACCTTTGAACATAGAAAACTATTATTCAAAACATGTCTGCACAACCCACAAATTTTCACTCCAAATCAGATAATGTTCAATTGTCAATTGTTCAACTGATAAGCCCCATTAAGCCCTTGTAAATGGCTATTTTCAAAAGACATTAACATGGCAATCTATCTGCAGAAAGATGTGTTTGAGCACATCAGTTAAGTCCTAAAGGTGGGAAAACCATTCGATGGAAGATAAATACTTTCTACAGTAGCTGTTGGTTTGTAGACAAAATAGCACATTGTAATCAATAAAATTTATGCAAAATTTATAGTCTAAGGGAAGCAACTCTTACAAAATTTGTATTTTGTCTTCAATCCGTATAAAAATTATTACTCAAATAAGATGATTGACATGCTGTTTTTATTTGGTAAACATTATTATTCTTTGTATTTGCTTGATAATTACAAAGACAATCTTGTGAGAGATAAATGGGCTTTATAGAGAAAGATTACAATTATCATCAAAGACCACCAGTCCTATTTGCTGCCCCCATAGATGGTATTTACGAACAGGTTTGACTGTACCTCTAATTTTTGTGTAGCATGCAAACATTAAACTGGAGCAAACATTAACAAGGAGCTACATTCTCTGTAGATACATGCATGACCATCCACACATTAGATTGCATACCCGCCACCCACATTCGAATATTTGCACAAATTGAATACCAGCATTTTTTGTGTCGGTATTAATCAAAAGATCAATCAATAAGAAATACTCATGGCAACCAGCAGAATCCCATTTTCAGTAATGTTTACTTTGCCGTCCATTTGTTTTGTCTCAAAACATATAGGTCGATTAATGAGGCATGCATTAACGCAATCCACACTTTTTATTTTGAAAGGTAAAACACTCCACCACGATACAGAACACTAACTTGACTTCGTTACAAACATGACGTTTTCAGTAAACACTAATGCCCCAGTCGAACGCTTGTCAATAAAACATAGCTAAGACATTCAGGGGCCATACTTCTGTCCAGATGTTTGATAGTGTTACATGGCTTTGATAATGTCCTGTGTTTATGATGGTAAACAAGTATGCCAAGTTTGAAAGCAATGTATTGATAGACTCAAAAAATATTTTAGTTTTAACATTTTGTAATGGACAGAGGAGTTATTCAATGAACCACACAAAGCATCACTACATGCATTCCTAGAAGCAGCTACAGGTACCAGTACAGAGTTTACCATGCAAATTACAAGCATCATTCCATGATCTTTACCTTGATAACAATTTTTCTGACATGATGATATTTATTGGTAATATCACCAGCTTCCGATAGCGGTGCATCGTAATCATAGCTAGTTGGTATAGCTTTAAATGTCGGGAACTCTGCACCTAATTAAACCATCAAATAATCTCACTTTGTTATGAAATGTAAAAAAATCATTTAAAAACAAGACTGCCTTCAGTAAAAATTATGCTATGCCCCGATGGAAGACTTGTCCATAACAAATATCTAAGTCATTCAGGAGCCTTAATTCCGCTAAAATGTTTGATAGTGTTACATGTATGGCTTAACTAATGTAATAAGTTCATGATCCTAAACAAGTATGCCAAGTTTGAAAGAAATGCATTGATGGGCTCCAAAAATATTTGAGTTTCAACATTTTTAAATGAATGAGGGCACGGACGGACAGATGCTTCACCATATGCCTCCAGCATCAGTGGATGCCGGGCATGAACTATTAGGTTTTACCTAACCAGGCAGATATTAAACCACATATTATAGAAAATTATAACCACTTTGTTCCAACAAATGCAACACTAGTTTTGGTCCATATTGGTTTGCCAAAATAAATATTAAAAGTAATGGAATACACTTACCATTCCAGTAGCCAAAATTTGTTCCACCTTCAAACATGTACCTGTACAAAGTGAATGGAAGCAGTTTTAAACTGTTAAAACAAAAGATTGACAAATGTAAGTGCATGACATGATTTGAATGACATGTACTGCAACTGTAGCATAAAACAGCTCTGGCTCCTAACTGGTTGAGTTCTCTCAAAAGTTTAAAAGTTGCTTCCCAACATTTCATTTTTTCATTCAATTTGAGCATATACAGGGTGTCTCAAAATACATGTCCGCTTGTTGAGGACGTATCACTCCGTAATGTATTGCTTTACTTATCTGATTTGTATGTATGATCAAAGGGCATTCAAATCAATGTAGAAATTACGAAACAATAACCCAAAACAATGCATAGGAAACCTATAAAATACATTTTGAGTAACTAACCCTAATTCGGTAAAAACCGGTGTTTGACGTCGTTTGACGATTTTAATGACGTTCACATACCTTTGAGTCGGATGTGATGTTTCCATTTTATCCACAGATTGATATTTTAAGTTTCTATGTAGTTACATATCTTGAACAGTATAATCTAACTTTCAAATAGTATAAGAAGAAATAAATATGTATGATGTTTTGGTTACTTTTCCTGATTTCAATAAAAGTAGCATAACCAAATTCATTCTCCTACCAAGGCAGTTTTTGGTGATTGATACTTCATTAAGTACTATTTTATACTTTCAAGTTACATTATATGACTATATTTGGACTGCTGAAGATAAACTAGACATACCGCTATACATTCAATCCAGTATATTCATTCAAGGCGATTGGTGCATCTTTTATGAATATGATAGAAATGTGTGAATATCAAATTCTCAGTCCTAACAGTTTTTAAAATGAGTTCCTCCCTTAGATACGTCCGATTATCCGATTTAATTTTCTAATGACCCCTGACCAGTTTCACAGTCAGTGTGTGCATAGTAGGGTACGACTGACTATAACTATGCCCACATATGATATTAATTTTACCCATGTTACCGTACAAACTGTGCTATCTGCCTCTTCAGATATTTAGAACGTCCGTTGCTTATGACATTAGTATAACGTGTATGACGTCATCAACTGTTCGAATATTGACACATAATGCAATACTCCCCACAAGGTTTACATTTAGCTTTCATATGAGACTATGATTATCAATTTACTAACTCATTTGGCAAAGTTATGATCTTTCAACAAGCGGACATGTATTTTGAGACACCCTGTATGTCACTATATTTTGAATGATTTTAGACTTTAAATTATTACTTAAAACAATGTTTATATACTTAAAATCAAATAGGAATCAACAGAAATGAGGAAGGCAAGAACTGCACCCTAGTCTGAAGGGAGTTCAATGCAGTTAAAGTTCTACTGTTACAGTAAAATATACATGTATACTAAGCAAAGAAGTTAACAAAATGCTGAGTTACTTACATATTTACATTGGCTCCAAGAGCTAGCTGTAAATCTAGACTTTTAGCAACAGCGGATGTTGGAACAGTAGAATGATTCTGTCCCCAATGATCTAACCAGCCAGTATAATACTCAGAGTTAACCTGGCAATAAAGAGTTACGAATTTTAGACGGCTGTTTTCAGCAGTTCAACCATTCAAACACCTAGGTGATATATAGAGGATCTATCACAAGTTGTCAATTGGTCTAAATTTATATTAAACGAGTTTTGGAAATTTTATTAAGCGAGCCTCAATTTCCTGAACGAGTTTAATATAAATATATCAATTGACAATGAGTGATAGATTTTTTTTATCATATGACACTAAAAACGCAAAATACGCATTGATTTATTGGAAAAACTCAATAGCTTATACTACATGTGGTATGTATAACTTTATACGTACTGGCTATACTAACCCGGATACAAGGAAAGTCATGTGATAAATAACCTTTCTGATATGCCAAGTGTTGTCATAAAGTTCTACAAATGATAAGAACTGTCTATTCAATCAATTGGCATGTATTAGTTATAATAAACAGGCATGTGCTGTAATGTGTACAAGCTGCATGACAACAGTAACAGAACGTGTTACAAGAGCATTTTAAAAGTAAATCATACAACACCTGTCCATATCAAAATTTGGTCTAAATCTGATTTTTTTATAAAAAAATCACAACATGAGGGCCTGAAAGGCCCTATGTCGCTCACCTGTTGCACAATGGTCAAGGTATCAGTACAACCTACATTCTGACCATATTTCATGAAGATTGGATCAAAACAATGACCCCTGGAGTGAGCACAATGATTTGACCTAGTGACCTAGTTTTTGACCCCATATGACCCAGTTTCAAACTTGGTCTAGATTTCATAAAAAATAACATTCTGACCAAGTTTCATGAAGATTGGATCAAAATGGTGACCTCTGGAGTGAACACTAGGATTTTCTAAGATTTGACCTAGTGACCTAGTTTTTTATTCTACATGACCCAGTTTTAAACTTGGCCTAGATTTCATAGAGAACAACATTCTGACCATGTTTCATGAAGATTGGATAAAAAAAGTGATCTCTGGAGTAAACACAAGGTTTTTCTATGATTTGACCTAGTGACCTAGTGACCTAGTTTTTGACTCTGCATGACCCAGTTTCAAACTTGGCCTCGATTTTATAGAGAACAACATTCTGACAAAGTTTCATGAAGATTGGATCAAAACTGTTGCCTCTGGAGTGAACACAAGGTTTTTCTAAGATTTGACCTAGTGACCTAGTTTTTGACCCCACATGACCCAGTTTCAAACTTTGTCTAGATTTTATAGCGAACAACATTCTGACCAAGTTTCATGAAGATTGGATCAAAACTGTTGTCTCTAGAGTGAACACAAGCAAATTGTTGATGGACGGATGGATGACGCGTGATCACAAAAGCTCACCTTGTCACTATGTGACAGGTGAGCTAAGAATAATTGATCACTTGTGATACATTCCTGACAAGCTGAATGGTGTTGTCCCATACCCTCGTGGTAATGGGTAAACAAGAACATGATTCACAATCAACCTCAGTATAAACTAACAAAAAAATCTCTTACAAAGCGACTTACTAATGGACCTTTAGGTTCTTTGTGCCGTTGTATAGCAAAGTTCTTCTCTGGTGTATCTGTTAAATATCAAGAAATCAAACAACAATTATAGTCCAGAGAATTTGACACGATCATGACCTTTAAATTAGCATAATGAAATTTAACAGCTGATATCTTGTCTATATATCACTGGCTTGGAACGAGAAGGTCGTAACTACTACTTACGACCTTATAGGACTGTTACATATTTAAAATCTGCGGTTTCGTTAAAATATTTTACCTGAGCACAAGAATAGAAACAGTTTCAATGAAATTACAACTTAAAAAGAAACAAAATGAAAGTGTAACATAAAAGTAATTTGACTGGAAAAGAAACAAAATGAAAGTGTAACTTAAAAGTAGTTTGACTGGAAAAGATGCAAAATAAAAGTGTAACTTAAAAGTAGTTTGACTGGAAAAGATGCAAAATGAAAGTGTAACTTAAAAGTGTTTGACTGGAAAAGAAACAAAACGAAAGTGTAACTTAAAATTAGTTTGACTGGAAAAGATGCAAAATGAAAGTGTAACTTAAAAGTAGTTTGAGTGGAAAAGATGCAAAATGAAAGTATAACATAAAAGCAATTTGAGTGGAAAAGATACAAAATAAAAGTACAACATACAAGTGATTCCAAAGTCGACCGTAGCATATACACCAGGAATAGTTCCACATTTCAAGTAACCATCACCATCTCCATCTGTGCTGAACAATACAACATCGTTACCTAGCAACGATTGTGTCAAATTCTTCAGTGTTGTCAGATACTCGTAGTCACAGGCTGGGTAACTACCATACTCATTCTCTATCTGGAACAATCAATAATATTGAAGATAATTATGGTACTGGTATACTGAAAAATCATTTAATTTAGATGAGACTAGACATGTTGGTTACTCAGAGGAAGGAGGCCTCACATGAATTGATGCTTTATGCTTGGCATCATGTTAAACGTTTAAGTTGATTAAGAAAGAGCTTCTAGCCTAAGGGCAGTACATCATAATTTGTTGCATCACACAAAACTCAATTAATTCCAACAAAGCAGGAGGTATTCGGCCAACTACTTAGGGAAAAGTGGATACCCATGTACTCAAATAAATGAACAACACAAACATACAGATTCACTATAATGTTAAAAAAAAAGTCATTTAACTCTCACAACATTACAAACCTGAACTGTTATGATAGGTCCACCATTTTTATACAACATGGACGAAATCTCAGAATATAAGGCTGTCATCCACTTCTTAACATTGTCTATATAGTCTGAAAACATAAACATTTGCAGTACTGAAAAATCGTTAATTTTCATGGGGGATTAAATTTCGTGGAATTCATTTCACTCTTGGATTTATTACCGGAAATGCAAAATCCACAAATTAACGTCCCTTCGAAATGGTATTTTTACCAAAACCATTTAATGATTTTACAGTACAATATAATGTTGAAATGACCTCATCATAGAGTCTGTTTTTTCTTTAAATAGAACGATGCGTATTTTTATGTTATTCAACCAAGTGTCATATGATAGATATAAAGAATCAAACAATCATTGTCAATTGATATATACTGGTATATATAAGATCTGCTCAGGAAATATTATTAAAATTTCCAGAAATCGTTTAAAATAAATTTATATCAATTCACAACTTGTGACAGGACCTCTTTTTCTTAAACAAGTCTAAAAACACAGGTTTTTAATCAAGTGTTTGGCAAGCTTAATACTTTGTTTTTGAGACAAGTTTAATAAGCATTAAATATATTAAATTTTAGGTTTAAAAATCTTACTTGGATCTGAAGATCTCACTTTCATGTTTGGGTACTTTAATAACCAGGCAGGTAATCCACCCTGGAAAACAATGCCACATTCGTAATTGTTTAGAAGTGTAACACAGATAATCCAGAAACAAACTGGGTCCCATCTCTGTCACACAAGAACTGGATGCCTGATGATTGTCCACATCTTAGAATAAGAAGGTCGTAAGAACATTTTGGTATTTACTCTTTACTTATAAATGGTAAACTTTGGTTAGCATGTCAAGTTCCAATTGTCATGAAAATAGGCTCATAATAAGCACCTTACGATGTTGATTTCAAATATGTATCAGTCTTATAAGGTCATAAGAAGTAGTTACGACCTGTTAATTCTAAGCCAGCGATATGATTCTCATACAAATAATTGAATTCCTGTTGGCTTTAACATAAATTTTTTATGTCCAATTCTTCTAATGACTTCATTATACATTTTGACAGATATACAATTCTAGTGTGATAGAAATGGGCCTTGTGGTATAGAATGCGTTAAGATAATCAATAAATAAATATAACACGTTAAAAACTCACGGACATACGTATATATATTGAATTAGACAAACTTTAAGCGATAAGCTACCAGTAATAATAATATGTTGTAAAAAGGCATGTGCATGTACTGTTTTCTCGCGATTCTATTGGATCACAGTTTATTCATGAGGAAAAGTTATCATCACCACAGTGATTGAATGTCCCAATACAACTGGGAGAAGTTACCTGAAGAAAAGAAGACCAGTACAAAACATGATAGTTAATACTGTAAAATCCATATACATTGTGAATTATATAAAGAGTATTATACTGGTTATGTGAACTCAAAGTCTCATAATTTTAACCTCAGGAATATCACGGTATAAATCGTGTTACACTACTTCTCAGTTCCGTCAGAGAATTGTTCTGTTGCCATATGGCTCTGATGGAACTTGAAACTGATGTAACTTTCGGACGGAACTCAAATGTCATGTATCCTGAGTTCCCTCAGAGCGTTACGTCGATTTTCAGTTCCGTCAGAGGCATATGAAAACCAAACAATTCTCTGACGGAACTGAAAAGTAGCGTAACACGATTCATACCGTGAATATACTAGCATAACGATAACACAAACATGCATTTTCTAAGCCAACAATATGACAGGATATGATTTCTCCCAAACTTGTAATTATCAAACCTTAACAAGTCAACAGTGATTTACATTGGCCAATAGCAGGGTAATAATCTTGATTCATTGTTCTGTTAGAGAATAGCAATGTTTTTTTCATATGGCTCTGAAGGAATAGAAAATGATGTAACGCTCTGACAGAAAATAGGATGCACGACATCTAATTTCTGTAACATCAGTTTTAGGTTCTGACAGATCCATATGAATTTGTAGTGTTATTTTTATTCCATCATGGAACTATATGAGAAGGGGGACTACAACCATGCATATACCTTAGGTTACTTTAATTTATTTAATATGTGTATATAAATACTCACAAACTCCCATTCTGCACATATGTAAGGTCCAGGTCGAAGAACTACAGCGAGGTTATATTTCTGTGCAGTTTGTAAAAACTCAACTATATTATTTTGTTCCGTAAAATCGTATACACCTTGGACAGCCTCATGAGCATTCCATGGAACATATCTGTAACAATTCATGTGAGAGTTGAAGTATAAATACAACATTTAATAATGGAACTTGATTATCCCTGAAGAAGACTAATAAAAGTTGAAACGTTGGATAATTACAATCATTATTGGAGTTTGTCTTGTTTTCCATTACACATGTACTTTCATGCAAAATGATAAAATATATCTCTTTGGGAAAATCAAATGGAGATTATCATTTAAAACATAAAAATTGACAATGAGCCTTTTGCAGCTACATGTACACACTTATTTACAGTCATAATTATGGTTTACTTGCTTTGTAATTGACCAAGAATTAATTGCTTTTAACCCCTTTGCTTCAAAAAGATAAACACCAGGTTAATATGTTTCTTTCTTTCTTCCATGTAATTTGCAGGGCCCACTCTGGGGCATTATCGCAAATGTTTAGAGACAGAGGTGAGATACAAGGAATCCCGGTGCAATACCCTAGCTCGTTTCGAATAGATGGCTTGGTTCTTTAACGTGCCCAGTGTAAAGCACCGATACACGCAAGACTACCCCTGGGTTTCCTACCAGGATCATCTCTAGTTGGGTGGGAAACACTAAATAGCGTTTCTGAAATGACTACTGTAAACCTAGAAACTTTCGCGGCAAGAAACTTTCGCGTTTTGACGATTGTCGGCATATTCGCGGCTACAAACTTTCGCGTTTTTAAGTCTCCCGCGAACTCCGCGAACACTTAGTCGCATAGTGACAAAATTATTGATATTATAACCTGTAACATACACACGTAAATAAATAAATAAATAAATATACATTGCTCGGTTCGTATATAATTGCTTCTTAATTATAGTTCTCACCTTCGTTGTACCCTCTCAAACTCTTTTTGGTGTAGATAGTTACCTATTGTATTTTTTACACAAATTGCGAACTACGCTGGTAATGTTTTCACAGTTTTATTGACACTTTCAGTCATTTTGTATTATGACATACCCGGTAATAAACAGCGCTATTTACATGCATGTTCATATTTTGAGTGTATTGTTAAACACGTTTTCAAGTTTTTTTTTAAAAAGTTATTTCATTATTGTAACGTGATGATTAAAGACATTATTAAAAAAGTACATACACTTAACATTCCATATTTTGACAAAAAAGCACTTATAATACGGTCTTATAAACGTCGTACCAAAATGATGAATTTCCTTCAAAAACGAGAAACTTTCGCGTTTTTCTTGTCCTGGACATGTTCGCGGCTATTTACTTTCGCGGATTTTTACTAACCGCGAACACCGCGAACTTAAATCGCACGAAATAATTTCTAGGTTTACAGTAATAGCGTTTCTGAAATGACTAAGTGTCCCGGCCCAGAATCGAACCCGGGACCTCTCGATCAGGAGTCAAGCGTCTTACCACTCGACCACCGTGTTTCATTGGCAATTGAAATGGCAACTAAAACAGGATTGGTATATCTGACAATTATGCGCTTATCAATGTCATACTAACAGGGACCACAAACATGATAAAAGTAATGTTCAACACTTACGCCATCAGTAACATAATGGTATCAGTGGTTAAAAGACAAAATACAAGAGTAAAAAAAAACAACTAACGTTTGTATAGCATTCAGTCCAGCTGCTGCCATCTTATGAAGTCTGTCATCCCAGTACTGATATGGTACCCTGGTATAATGTATACTTCCAGCTATATAGCGAAAAGGCTTGCCATCCTTAACGAAAGTGTTGTTGTCAAAGTCTATACCAAAACTCCTCTCCTGAAACAAAGAGAAACATTTGGAGATGTTTGTACAACATTGTATGCACCATATCAATCCAACATTTGGTTAAGGTCACAGGCACAGTGACACGTTTGACCATGAGCATGTGGGTCCTGCTCAGAGAAATTGACCAGTGGTCCAGACAGGGTTGAACCCGGGACCTGTCGATCCCGAAACGCGTGTCCTACGTTTAGGCCACCTTTCCCTACAAGGAAGGGGCGGCTGGGCTAGAGGGTGAATTAGACAGACAAATCTTCCGGACAGGCAGAAATTTGACAACCTTATTGACTCAGTCGGTCAGTGTCCCGGGAATAGACTTTAGTCAGGTTCGTAGACCCGGGAATTGCTATGTGGTTTTGTGTCCCGACCTAGGAGATTTAGACAGTAAGCATTAATTGCCAACATTGTGGGATTTAGCAGGAACAGTCTATTCTAATTGGGACGGGAATGTCGATCTTTATCTGTAACTATCCTGTCGGCCAACTACAGCTTCTTATTGAAATCGGTCGATCTCTTGAAAAATCCCGTGAAAGCGTTGTCACAAAAATGATTATATAATTAGTTTAAATAACAGTATCGATGTTTTCTTTAGCTGAAATGAAAGTTTAATCTTATGTTTTTCTTTTTTGTTTAATCGAAAGTCGGAATTAACATTTTAAAACTAATTATCATAAGTTGAAAGAGGTGTGATCAACACGCTAATTGCTCTTTTTGTCTCGCGGTCCACAATACTGACCATATTACGCCTTAAGGATCTCGAAATGAATAAAAGCAAATAATCTAAAAAATAGATTTACCACACAACAATACACCCCTGCTAAGAATAGGCATAATTTTATGCCTAGATATCAATTCATATAAAAACTATTTTATTTCAAAATATGCCAATTTGCCATATTTTCAAAAACACATTTATTACTTCTCTATAAGTATAAGTATAGTTATGTTGTAGCTTTAGGATCTAGAATTTTTTAAAAGCAAATGTTCTAAAACTTATGTAAATTAAACAATAGTACACCCCTGCTAGGAATAGGCTTGGTTTTATGCAAATTTATTAATTCGTTTTTTAATTATTTGGTTTCAAAATACGCCTTATAATACCATATATTATCAAAAAATTCTGGACGACTTCTCCATAACTATAATTATATTATAGCTTAAGGATATCTAAGCTATGGCTGTCCGGTTTGGGGATTCCATAATGCCCCAGACATAGAAAAAATACATATGCGATTTCTAAAACAATTGTTGCGACTGAAACAGAATACAGCAAACGCATCTGTTTATGGTGAACTTTCCAGATATCCTATGTTATATGTAAGACAAATAAGAATAGTCAAATATTGGTACAGAATTACCAAACAACCCGAATCGTTAATGTATAAATTAATGTATATGCAGGATAGAAATGGGAATTATATTAATACTTGGTCTAAAAACTTCATTAAATTATTATCAAACATGGGATTTGCATATGTTTGGACACAGAACGTGTATACCAACGATTCTACTATTGCTAGTATTTGTCAAAGAATAATTGACAATTTCTTGCAAAAATGGTTCAGTGATTTAGATAATTCATCTAGACTCGAAACTTATAGAACTTTTAAATTGAATTTTGAATGGGAAGCATACATTTCTATTGTTTCAAATGATAAATATAGAGAAGCGTTAAGTCGTTTTAGGTGTTCTGCACATAAACTGTCGATAGAAGAAGGACGACATAGAAACATTGAGAGAAATCTAAGGATATGCAAATTATGTAATATGAAAATGATAGAAAATGAATTTCATTTCCTACTTGTGTGTCCTCATTATCATAATCTGAGAACTAAATATATTAACCGATATTACAGTACCTGGCCAACAATGAATAAATTTTGCAGTATAATGAAAAACACTTCGAAAAAAAGTACAGTAAATCTGGCTGCATATTTGTATCACGCAAATAAATTGAGAACACAATCCATGTCTACATTGTAACATTTAATCTTTAAACATCATATTTTATTACCATGCTGCATTATTTTTCTGTTCATGTCTTTGTGTTTAGATACAAGGCTCTTTCTAATTACTTGTAAATAATGAAACTATAACATATTGTAAAATTTACTAATGCAATTGTCATATTATATTGTAAAGAATTGTGTATAGTATATTTCATGTGCATGTATGTGATTGAACAAAATTATTTGTTTCCAATTAATATTATTCATACTTTTCTTTTCTTTTTTTTCTTATAAATGTACTTCTCTGTAATTGTATATTTCAAACGCCAAATATTTGTGGCGACAAACATGTATATATGTTTATGCCAATAAAATTTCTTGAACTTGAACTTGATATCAAAATTAACAATAGGAAATGATTAAAACAGAATGTTTACCATACGGCAATACACCCCTGCAAGGAATAGGCCTGATTTTATGCACGATTATTTTTTAAAATTATAAGTATTTCATTTTAAAACACGTCCAATTTTCGTGTTTTCTGTACACTTTCTAATTCCACCGCATTAGTTAAAATTATAGTAAGTTTCCAGCTTCATGATTTCAAAATGAAAGATAGAAAATTATCTAATACTAATTTGTACTGTTACATAAAACTAACATGCACATTAACGGCGGAATAACGATGGATCAATTATTCCCCGATAATTTCACAGTTCATAATTTCACGCAATTTTTTTTAAAAACAAATTTCCCTGCCGCCAAAAATAAAATAATAAGCATTTTCACAGGCTCTCTTAATCTTTAACAAATAACAGAACATTATATGTACATAAATGTGAAACAAATGGACGAAATTGAGCCATTGCAGAAGAACTATTTGATACTGCAACACGTTGCGTGCATGGCGGGAAATTGACGTCACACAAAACATTTCAGGTATATAGTGGAGTATTTCCATCATTTAAGCTATTTGATGCATGAAATAAATCGAATATTAGTATTTTACCGTGTATGATCGCTTGATAATTCACCTCATGAACAGCCGACTTATATTTTCACGAGCGGCCGACAGGATCGATACAGATAATGCTATATAGTGTAGTCAAGAGACCAGTCCCGATTAGAATAGACTGTTCCTGGATTTAGACATAAAAAACTTGAACCAAAGTGTAGTTAGCACCCTAATAATTTCCAACCATTTCAGTGCTTTCATCGCTTTGATTACTATGGGAGTTTTTATATGCCGCTATATATGCTGCAATACGCGGATGTCATCCCAATTATACAACGAAAATTACTGCAGTATCTAACAACAAAACCAAAACTCACAGCTCTGCACGTGCAATATAATCCAAAAACGAGGATAATTGCAAATATAAAGCGACTCATTGTGTAAAAAATCTCAACACCGCCACCATAACAATGTCATGTGACTATGTGGGTCATGTGATCTCTTTTGGTCTACTTGATGAAGAACATAATTCTGCAGAACATCTTCTACAGAACATTGACCGCCTTTCGACTCATAAGTATTCGGTTAAAACGAGAATATTAAACTAGAATTGAAACAAGCACAGTTTGTAGGACAAAATGGCTGCGGGGTAGATGTTTTCTACCCTACACTTTTTATATTTGAAGATAACCGTTGTTTAAGCGTTCATGTGGAGATGGTTGCACAGCCTGCCGAGAGGTAAATATATAGACTATTGATTTAAATCGCTTTCTTGAACTGACATGCTTTAACATAAGCACAATTCAGTTAATTCTTGTGTTGAACGACTTTTTTTGGCCTGCTAGATGATTTCGAAATGTTTGTTGACTGTCATGGCTGTGTTGGATTAGGGCCAAACGATTGATTTGATCGATAGACAGTGTTCCATAATTATAACATGTTCATTATGAGGTTTGTTTAGCAGTTTTCGTGGTCTTTGAGCTCCGATATGAAGAGTTGCCTTGTGTTTTCAGTGTTTATCTGTTTATGTTTTTCATTATTAAAAGTTTTAATGTTTTAGTCTTTTGCTGAAACTTTCTGCCATTACCCTATTTCTGCCACTTCAGAGTTGAATGATACAGTTTGCAAAAAGTGCTGGATGACTCAATTTGAAATAGAGGCACACGTTCTATATTTAGATCTGATGCAATCATGGGAATCCCGGTTTTTGGCCAGGGGTGTTCGCTGATACTGGTGTCCGTTGCCTTTAGAAGCTTTCCACTGGAGGCAAACCATGTGTAACAGGGTATAAGGGGTGTAGAGATACACCAAGTCGATTATAAAGTTTTAGAATGATGTATTTATTAATAAAACATAAGGGCCTAAATAAATACAAAAGCAGAATAAGCAATAGAATAAATCATGATGATATTACAGTACTGAACCATAATTTACATAAGTTATTAAGTTGCATTTAAATGTCAGATGGAATAAAGGATGAGTAGAACAATTCCACATGATCTAATGAATATAATTCAATCAATTAGATAAATAAACAAGCTACCTATCATGACCATTAGAAATATTGTACTTGTCTACTTCTATATTGAATTATAAGCAGAGGTAATTGAATGATAGCGCTTTCCTTAAGCAGCAGACACTTGCTTTAATATTACCCCATCTAAAACCTGAGGGACAACTACCTAACGATTAATAACCAAGGCATCTGTGTATGGCATGAAGGTACTCTGAATAAAGGTTGATTGGTTGGAAGGTAGTCTTCATTTTGTGGGAAAATCATATGATTGTGATTTTTAATATTAACCTAGCAATGACCTTATACCAACACGACCATATGTTTTACAGAGGTGCATTTTCTGCCATTACAAAGGTGCATTTTCTGCCATTCAAATCTTTGCATGAAGACTCTAGTTCACATCTATCACTTGGTTACACTAAAGTCACTTACTTTCCAAATGATTTTCTGTTGCTGTTTTCATCAAAAGCACTCACTGTCATTCAAAATAAGCAGGACAAAATGGCAAGTTGATAGTTTCGTTTTGAGCTACTGCAAGTTTTCTGGTTAGACAACGCTATTTTCCATGCCTAGGAAGCTGACTCAACCAAAGCACCCATGATACATTGTCAGTCTTCTGCCATGAAAAGATACTCCTGAACAGAACAATTTCAATTACACAGTGTCACACTCTCAAAAATTTGAACGTAACATTGATGGAATTTGGACAACAATCAACAGTTTCCATATTCAAACAATTTACTTGAACCAACATAATCAAATTTTTGAAAGGAACTATTTTAGCATACTACGACCCAGAAGCATTTTGGACAGGTGTGACACAATAGGCTACCTGCATGTATAATTTATACATGCAGGTAGCCTATGGTGTCACACCTGTCCAAAATTATTTCATTTAAATCCATTGTGAATACTAGTATAATGTATTGCTGTTGACTTTGATATGTTAGAAATATGTATTTAGTTTGAATATATGTTGTCAAAAAATTCATTCTCTTTCATATTTTGTAGCCGTCCGTCAGCATATACATGGATCCGGGGCCTCGGCAGGCGTTCATGTTGAGGAGCATCATGAGGTAGATGTTACCAAGGAAAGCAAATGTCGTTGGAAGTTCCAATGTAGACAGAAAGACAGGTAGAGTATAATATGGGCTTAGTGCAAAATCTTAGCTATGGTATGCGCAGGGGTGTCACTAGGAGTTCATGTAGGAGGCTTTTTGTACATTTGAGGAGGACAATTGCTCGAGCACTGAAGGTTGAAGGCAGCTGGCTGTAAATTTGAGGCGGCTGAAATGTCATTTGGGGCAGTCAAATTGGCCCACTGTCGCCTCTTAATGACAACCCAGGTATGACTTGGTGCCTCTATAAATATCACCTTGATATATCATAGTTTTGCATTTAGCCTTTGATTATGGTTAGTGCTGCCGTGAAGAATGAAACAAGTTCTAATTTCATAATTTACTGTATTAGTATTAAATTCTTTCGTCTTAGCTAAAGTTTCATAGGATAAATACATGTAGGCCAAATCTCTGCCCAGAGAATGTTTTTTCAGTATTTCTCCCAGTGGACCAGCAGCACATGAAAACCTTTAGTAAATACGTTTTTAAAGCTGATAAGAATGTTATTACAAATATATGTGTTCCCTCATTTTAAAGGGACTGCGTCACGTTCAGGCTTATTGCAAAAACAAAATAGAACTTGCGAAACATCAGTAATTAGTAATTATTTAGTAGTTTTAGCACCAAAATTCTATACTGTATTAATACAGTATAGAATTTAGACTACTCTCATTACAATTGTCTGACATTTCTTCACCAGTGATGGAAATGAATTAAAAAATGAATCAAGTACGCCTTTGGTGCTTGGGCTGAAGTTGGTAATGTTTCACACCGATCCAGTGAATAACATAACCTGCAAATCATGACGGAAGGAAATTCTGTGCTGTTTTAAAAGGAAAAAACACACTGGCGTGAGCAATATTTAAAGTGGCTTTAATCGATTATTTGCAATAATTCTTTCTTAAAGCAACAGACCGCAATGTTCTATTATATAAATACTTGATTTGGTAAGAAAAATATACTTTTATAGAAAATTTAGCTCTATCTGTGACGCAGTCCCTTTAAGGCTAATCAAATTGTGTAAAAGTTTTGCTGGTGTTATTTAAAATGACATAAATGGATTGTAAATAAACATTCTTTTTAATCCTCTGGTTTATTGTAACTTTGAATATCATGCAGGTCTAACAAAGAAAATAAAAATGGGAAACAAGGGTCAAAACCTGACTCAAATGAGTTTTGGAGGTGTGTCCAGAATCAGCAGGCATTGGTGGAGGCAGTTAGCTTCGTAAGTGATTAAGTCAACACAGATATTCATCATATGAACTTTGAAATTCGGAATAGTAACAATATTTTGAGTCTTTTGAATTCTGATAGTATAATGCAACTATTTAAACAATATCACTATAATGTTTCCCAAAATTTTGAATCTTTGTTCTGTAGTCAATGTTTACCATATAATAGCAGATCTGCTTTCCTAACATACCGGTGTTACATCCAATATAATATGTATCAGAATTGTGTAAAATAAAAGCTATATTTATTTTCAGGGTGGTGTGGTTGCCATGGGTATGGAAATTACCCGTCTCAAATGTCCATCCTATCAACGACTTGAAGAAAATGCCAAACAGAAATTGTTTCCATCAACTGCTCTTCATATATTACCAAAATTAAAAAATCCGGAGTCAGAAAACCCACCTGTTGTAAACCACCCTGTCTCTAAGAAAGAGAAAACAAAGATATTTTTGCAAGAAGAAGAACACCAAAGTGAAACTAAGACGACTTTTGAACCAACTCAAACATCAAAAGCAGTTGGGAAAAAGGTAAAAACTACTGTAAGTACTAGTACTGTGAATTCTATTACTACATCATAATAAATGTGGTCACCACACTCGGATGATATCACAGAATTTATCAACACCAGGCCTGTATAGCACTAGATAGACTGATTCTTTTTGTTTGGTGAGATCTCCATGGAATCATTAGTTGTTTTGTGGCTTCCTGAAATATCTGGAAATACTTCTCTTAGACTCTCAGTCTCCGAGCTAGATCAAATGTTGACCTCTGACATAAACAAAGTCGAGTTACTCTCATTACTTGATATAACTTTTTGCATTTTTTTGGATCTGTTTATAAAAAGGCATGCTTGGCGTAGTAATAATAATGTTGAAACTCAAGAGTCAATCAATGCATCTGCCTGGCTATGTGTCTGTGTATGTTGGTTAAGGTTTCAAAATGTGTTCAACTTTGATATAGACAAAACGTATTTTGGCCTTATTCACATACTTCAGGTAATATTTCACCTTTTGTGTGTAGACTGAAGTGTTGTCATTTTCTCTTGTATTCATATTGTTTGTGTATGTTGATTTAGGTTGTGAAAGAGACTCCTACAAAATTTGAAACTTTAGAAGAAGCGTTCAAACAGTTTGAAGATATCTGCACCAAGTACACAGCAGTAGGGAAAGGGATTATGGGTAGCCAGGAAGCACAAAAGAACAATTATAAATCAGCTGCTCTTTTATGGGAGGAGTCGAGTCAACTAGGACATGCTAAGTCTCGCTTTAACCTTGCTGTGTGTTATGAAACTGGCAAGGGAGTGATTAAAGATTTGAAAGAGGTAAATCATAATGACTTGTAGAATATTTGTTTTTTTTAAGTATTCTTCACAGACATTTTTCATGTTGATTGTTGAATCTGGGATATTGATTTTTTATCATTGGGTCAGCAGTAGAGAGTCTTGGCCTAGAGGTAGGACTCATGTTTTGGATCAAGAAGTCCCAGGTTCAACCCCATCTAGACCACTGGTTAATTTCTCTAGGCTAGAATAACCTACATGGTCCACCCCATCAAGGTGTAAATTGGTACCTGTGAGGGCAGTGTCTATACATGTTTGATATTCCTGGGTTCCATAGATCGATGTTGGCTGCTCACCCACCTGGAGAGAAATAGTCCAGGGAGACTCAAATGCAGGTTTTCTTAGGTAGTCCAATGACAAGGTGAAGTTAAAAATGTCAAAGGGTTGTTTTTCAGCTGAATTGCTGCAACATACCTGCAAATTGGTAACTTAATTTTTTAAGCTTTGGCAACCTAAAAACTTTTATTTGCACTTTGTTTAATTGGTGAAATATCTGGTTTGCCTGACTCAAATTTAAATCATGCCTGCTCAGCAAACGTATTGGAAACGCTGAAAAAAATGTATACTGCAGTCATTGAATCTAGCTTTTGAATATTACCTGTCATTCGGGCGAGTAATCCTTCTTGAAGTTACTACTTCTATGAAAAAAGTTACTCACCCAAACAGAAAATCAGCCACCAATTACTCGCTAGGGCCTTTTGGTGAGTGCTAATTTTGTTGACTGATTCTTTGACTTCAGGCTGTAAGGTTGTACAGATTGGCTGCGGAAGACTTACACCCTCAAGCTATGTTCAACCTTGGTATGATGTATATAGAAGGCACACCACATACATCTATAGACTTACATAAAGGGATTGAACTCATTACACTTGCTGCTGACTTTGGACTCGCTGAGGTAAATGACAAACTATTCTTTAATAAAGACACCTTCTATCTTATAGGGATTGCTCACATTTAGGCATATCGCAAAAATAAAATAAGATTGTCAAATATTCACTTAATTTTGGTAAAGTTGCCTGTATTTCTCATAAACATGCATCTGGATATTTAATATAACTTTTGAAACAACAGCATTTTGTAGTTATTTTAGTATTTTTACATCCAGAATTTATAGGGTACCAGTATTAATGATACTTTGTTATGTTAGGCAACTTAAATGCTTAGGAATAAAATCTGGGTTGCTGGGGCTTGTTATTAAAATGAAAAAAAATCAGTCTCTGACAATGCGCCATGGTCAAGCTTGGCATCTGTCTTCTGTGGTTTTGTCAAAAGAAAAAAAATCTGAGTGAACGATATTGAAAATTGTCTATTTATATTATAATGATTATTTGCAATCAATATTATCATAAAACATTAGCCGGCATCATTCTATTACAAAAAATGTGAGCAGCATAAATAACTTTTGTTTTGGTAGTTCCATTCATTTAACTGTGTGGATATACCAAACTATGAATTGATAATCACTCCCCTAAAAACATTGTTAAACTGTCCAAGACAATTCTAAAAAATTGTATTGTCTGATCCATCAAACAAGAAACACTGGGTATAAGTAATAACTTGAAAGGTCAGAGTGTTTATGAATGATATTGTTGTTTCAGGCACAGTGTTATCTGGGTGTGTATTATTCCAGTGAAGACAATGGACACGAGAAAAAAGCCGTACATTATCTAACTTTGTCTGCTAACCAAAAGGTTTGTAAAACCATTTAATTTCGATGGGTCAAAATTTCGTGGTCTTGGTAAAAGAGACCATTATGATGGGACCTTAATTTGTGGATTTTGCATTCAGGAAATATATACATGGACCAAAATTAGTGTTCAATGGGATTTGATTTTGTGCTAAGAGTTAAGATAATATCAATTTTACCCTGTGTACAGAAAAATAAATTTGGTATGTTCAATGCAGCTGTCTCCATAGATCAGTGGTTTAAAATAAGTGTGCTTGTTGCTTAATCAAGCAATCCGGGTTCAAATCTGGGTGGAGGCACTGCCCCATAGTTCAGCAGAAAAAATTAAGGCTTTGTTCGGCATTTTTTGAGTCACTGTATCACGCACAGGTAACTATCAATGATAACAAACAAAAAAAACCTTGTAAACTGTAAAGTTAATAAGTCAGTTTATGTTATTTCTTCCTCTAGAACATGGAGGCTGAGTATTCACTTGCCCTGTGTTATCAATATGGATATGGTGTGGACGAAAACTTATGTAAAGCTGCTTCATTGTTCCATAAAGCAGCTGAGAGAGGGCACTATGACGCCATGTACAGCTTGGCTACATTTTACGGAGTGGGTATTGGGGGTAAGTGACACATGTGTTTATGGGAGAAATCTTGTGTTGTATTCAATCCTATCTCAAACAAAAAAATGAAACCAATAAAGAAGTATCATGTACTAACAACGGAAAAAAGTTAAATTACCGATTCTCGAGGGCTGTTTTGCATGATTATTGGGCTACCTATGGAAACCTGTGCTATTTCCTCATGTTGGTTTGGCAGCCAACACCAATCTATTGTGCCCCAAGAATATTGATCATATTAAATTGCCTTACAGGTACCTAGATTTGGGAAAAGTCACAGTAATATTTCTTTGATATTGTAATCCAGAAGTTATAATAAATAAATAGATTTACATTAGTATATGTTCAAGGCAGGGATGGTAATTGCCTGATGGCATTTTTTTGCCTTGGTGTGTCAGGGATTGTATATTCAAAATTGAGCTAAATAATATTTAATTGGAGAATAAGGATAGCCAATTATGTTGCCTCTTATTGACCAAGAGTTTAATAATAATATCAACTTTATTTATTGTGGAGTACATATTTGACAGTAGATATCAGATTTTCAATATGACCCACTAGATGGTGTGATCTGATTGGTGGTCCTTATTCCTAAATCAAGTAAGATCAATATTGAATACTATATACCACTCTGCTCTGGTTTGTCTGTATGAATACCTTTTGATAACTAAAGTTACTTTCATGATTTCAGGTCTTCCACAAGATGTTAGGTATAGTGAACAATTAATGCAGAAAGCAGCAGACAATGGCTGTCAGGAAGCCATTCATGAAATCCAAAAATCTATAAAAGGTTTGTAGTTCATAAATGGTATACTATAAAATCATTTAATTTCAATGGGACAAAATTTCGTGATTTGGGTAAAAAAGAACATTTCATGGGGACGTAATTTCAAAGATATCTTATCGACTTAGTCATATACTATATAAAAATTATTAATACTCATGGGGATTTTGTGGTTGAGAATATTAATGATTGTTACAGTATTCCAGATAATTAGATATGACCCTCTAACTTATAATAGCGTAATTAAACAGCTGATATCTTGTTAATATATAATCATGGTTGTATTTTTCATAAGCGGGGTGTAAGCCTAACACAAACACCTAACTACAATACAGATTTTTATATACTGTCCTTTGGTATGTTTTAGTGTGGGCCTTTTTTCACCATTTTCACTCAAAACATATTGGTTTTATTTTGGTATATATGTGCAATTTTTCGCAATTTTGTTTTAAAGAAAATTACAAAATAAAACAGTAGTTTGTCTTTGTGGCATATATTTATTAAACTATATGATGTTTTCACTATTTCAGAATCTGAAGTTACCAATCTTAACAAGAATGTGTCATACTTGCACGGTTGTGTATCATTACCATGTCTAACAGACTTACTGACACAAGATCTATACAAACAACCTATTAAGATCAACGTAAATTCCAAGTCTGTCACGGATCATGTGACTGAGGATAGAATGTTTTCCCAACTTTATTCACAGCTTCTCATACCTCATGGATTTAATATGAAACCTGCAGTGACCAACATTCTGGACCCAAAAACTATTAAATCAAGAAATAAGATAGACGCTAATATTCCACGAAGAAAAGGTAGAAAATCTAGGAATGCTTTATCACATGATGATCTTGATTATGATGATGAGCATTTTGATACAGTGACATCATGTTCTGCTCTACAAAGGCGGACGTCAACTATGCCGGATCTTAGTGTTGTTTCTTGTGTATGATGTTTGAGTTACAGTGTTGTACACTTTTAGCTCATTGATGCTATTTTAAGTTGCCGACAATTTGTGCCGTGCTGGGCTTTCACTAGCTTATAAAATTTCAGTGTCTATTTTTAAGAGAAAATATGATATTTTTATTATGAATATATGTATAAAAAATGTTTGACCCAACAGCTAACACTTTTGTCAAATTCAACTATTGCTGTTTCTATCTAAGTTGATGTACACATTCTATTAAGCAAGGTGATGGTGTTACAAAAAAGGCCAAACGTTTTGGGTATTCTGATTAACTGTGTTATATCAATTATTTTGTGATTACATTACCTGAAGTGCCTATTATTAAGTATCATACCGGGTAATTGTTATTCATAGATAGATGTTATTTAGAAAAATACATGGGTGAAAGTTTTCAGGCATATCACTGAACTTCAGGTTTTTGAGTGAATCAAGATGCCTGTTTTTCTTTATTTTCCCTATATAAATTGTCAATCTTTGAGAATTTGAGGTTTTAAAAATTTCTAACTTTCAACCATAGAAATATGACAGACTGACCAAAATTACCAGTTTTATATGTAACCCTATGAGTATGTAGAAAATGACCCATGTGTGTTTCTATATGTTCTCAGTTTAAAGTGTATAGAGCTATATCTGACGATATATTAAAAAAAAGAAATGCAAAACATATGATTTCATATCTACTTGATCATTTTTCGCTTCAGCTTTAACAGAAACTATCTCTGTGATTTATTGGACATGCGACTTGTCTGTTTTTATACGTAAGTGTTCTAGAATACCCTATGAAATTATAAGAATCATCTATTTTTTTGACGATTGAATCAAAGTACACGAAACCCATCCAAAGTTTTAATTTGCAATTAAGGTAGTCTAGAATCATTCTAATTTAACTAAAAACGATGCTAGTAATTATTTTGATATTAAATGACCGTCAGATATAGCTATATACACTTTAATTGTTTTTTTTTGTCAAAATACATACTATTAGTAATTTGTTGACTGTATGTTTATGTCTTTTCTATCATCTACCACAACTTTGGGAAAACTTATTTGTTTTGATATCTGCTTACATGTTAGTCTTATACGTGTGTCGAAGTCTTGTTTACCGACAATAAACTTAATATTAGGTCAAACAAATATAATTGATGTTATAATAGATTCACCACAGGCTTTGATAATTACTTTGCATTTCATCATGTATTTTTGTTAAGAACCAGTTGCTTTCATAGAAAGACAAAACTGCATGGAATTCTATTCAGATTTATACTTTGTACAATCTGTGTGTTTTATTTGATTATTTGTTGTTTATGCACATATATAAATTGTCTTCTTTGATTTGTTTTGTATGTCTATTTTGAGACTTCCACATTTTACCAGAAACCTTGTGTATAACTTTCATAATTTGGTAAAACACTCATTATTTTATTGCATAATTCAAAGTCATCCTCATTCCTGAAATATCAACAAAGAAATTTCAGCTTCATGACATTAAACTGTGAAATGGCAGAGTTGTATTAAAATATGAAAAATGGCAACAGCTTTGAACTGTTCAGATGTTCTTTATACCCCCTGTGCAACATGTTGTAAGGAGGTGAACTGTTTTCAGCTGGTCTGTCCGTCCATAGACGGATTCTTGTGGAAACAACTCCTCCTACAGTTTTTGCAGGATTTCCTTCAAACTTTCACACATGAACAACCTCAACATGTAGATGTACATGAACAAAAGAATTTGCACAGCAATGATGTTTTTCAGAATTGTTGTTCTTTGCTGACAGGGGGTATATTAGTCTGCCATAGTTGTTGTTGATTTTTTAGGTTTATGGATTTTAGAAATAAAGTAGATTTAGTAAACAATCAGTACAAATGTTTCAGATACTCTTTTGCATCCATCCTCAGCACTGTTTACTGTATTTGTATTATATTTTAATCCAGATAGAGTAATATTACATAAGCTATCATTGCTGAAACAATATCATACCTTATGTATGAAAGTATATATTATGTTAATACATGTACATTTATAACATTTAGACAACAGATATCATTCATGTCATGTTTTTTGTTATTGTTTTGTGATACATTTTGAATACATTGTATAAATATACTCATTCTATTTGTGTTTTGATTCATTTCATCTACACATTAATTGATTAATATTAATTGACAAAGCCACCAATTTCCTAGGGGTGGATTGGTGATCAAATTAATATTGCCTTTGACTATGGATTGAGAAGTATGTTGTTAGACCATCGGTCAAATAATGAAGGAGTCTATTTGGAAAAAAACTGGTAACACAACCAGACGGTTTGTTATACGATCAACACCACTTAGACTAGTTTTCCTTCCTTGTCAAAGTCATTGGCCATCCTTAATTGGAAAATTGGAATGACAATGTACATTTACATGTATGTCCCGGAACACCGACCTACATACCAGGTTTCATAAACCTAGCTGGAAAATTATATTCATGAGCAATTTCAGGATCAATCTTTTTGGCATATTTTCACCTTCGGTCTACATAGCAACCACAATTTTAGACATAATATAAAAATAGACGTGATCATGTAAAATTTGGATGACGTAATGATGTCATGAGTGTATGTAGCTCATGTGAGAGTTCATTATTCTCGATGTGTTTTCGATAATGCGTTCTGTGGTCACCCTTTTTAGGTATCAATTGAAGGCATTACTTGGTCCTGGCAGAGGTATAATGTGGGTCACCATCCAGAACAATAAACAGTTGAATCTGAGTACAGGATGAGACGCATATTTGTCATATACCCTATTACCCTTTTCTATTCATGGTGGAATGTAACTATTTAGCCTCATAAAACTCAGAGGTAACACCTTTACCAGCATTTATGATATTGAGCTAAATGAAGTCACATATTACAGTATTACTAAACACATTGCGTCCAAAATCAAGAGTTATGCACTCTCTGCAAATGACAACATTTTCTTCATTCTGACAAAAAGAGAAGGGAGGGAGACTTCTACTTCTTTTGATATAAGTAAAAGAGCGTTATTGTCAGAGGGTATTTCTTATTTTCTCAAACTATTGATTTGTAATTACGACCTTCTCATTCTAAGCTAACGAAATGTCTACGAACTTTTTAACACATTAAACACAGAGGTGGCATTGTCAGTGTTTGGTCTGCAGGTGATTAAAAATATAAGAAATCCTGTCATTGATCTGATATACTATCAAGGTGTAAAGCGTGCTATATGTATATATGCCAAAGATTGTGGAACATTGCAACCCGTTGTTTCGGCATAAAATACGGGCGCTGAAGAAAAATCGCTACACAAGTCAGTCATATAAACTCTAAGATATTCATTCCTACCGAAAATCTCGTTCAATTGAGTATCTTATAACTGCTAAACGGCAAAACAGTGTCCCCTTCGTTATTTAACTCCGATCGAGGTCATTTTATTTACGCTCTGGATACCCGCTTCACTCACAGTATTGTAGTTATTGTTAGGAACCAAGTCTATTTTCAAATGCGATGTTCCACAATCTTTGGACATAGACATATAGTAGGCTTTATACCTTCCTAGTATACTTAGTTCAGTGACGGAAATATTTTTATATCTTTTTTTATTTTCCAAACACTGATACTGCCACCTGCGATTATACAGGAACAGTCTACCAGCTAGTCTGGTTCCCTGTCCTAATATAAAGCCTACAGTAGTTTAGATCAGGTAGCATCCAATTAATCGATAACTCCAGTGGTAAAAATCAAAATTGCTGATGTACTTAGTTTATATAGACACTTTTCGATAATCTTACAAGTAAACTGCGAGTTCTGTTTGTGTTGTTTGATGAGACTTTGTACATGAATGGAAAAATTGGTTTATTCACAACAACAACACTAATATTTACTAAATAACGTTAATAAAATGATTAAAACATGTTTGTATCAGGGTTTTAATAATCCATACATTTATTAAGTTCTCATGTGTTCGATTAGCTCAATTGGTGGAGCGACTGACTGAGCCAGATGTCGTTTACATTTTTCTTAAATATTTTGCTTAAGGCCACTGATTTTTTATTTATTTGGTTTACGAAAAATCCCTACCAAATTGGAGAAAAAAAAATATATGTAATTTCACCTTTTTCCCCTGACCGACCTGATTTTCTTTACAAAAGAATAAAATAATGAACAAAAATTGATGCCTTACATTTAAATTTCCTAAATCAACAATTATTTCAGACAGAAGACTGCTAGACTTTGTCAAATTATTCTCAAAATGCCTAATGTTATTTAATATGTATTTTCAATTGTTTTTATCAGTTTAGTGCACTAGTCATTACCAGGCAGGGTGATACAAGATAAAATAATTGTGATTTATGCACCATCTCTATAATGCAGCAATAGGGGCTGGAAACAGGAATGAACTGTGCTGTTTCCACAGTGACTTCTTATGAGTAATTTGTATTTAGGGTATCTTTCAATGTACGGACATGGACATATGATATACCTTTGCTGTATAACCAAGAAATCATCCCTGCAGGACAGAGATTACACCAATGAAACAAAATAATAGAGAAAAATGATTGTCCTTATTATTCCCTGCATAAAAGTCAAGCTGAATTTGGTATGAGATGTTTATAACAAAGTTCATAACAATACAAACATTAGTATGGGAATTGAAGTTAGCTATGCCTTTGAACATATTTTTAAGGTCTTCATATCACATGTTTCTTAATTCGACCTAACAACGGACACTTTTCCAAAATAATTTTGTAAACCAACAAATAAAAAAGCTGTGACCTATTTTGTGTTATAAAAACACTTTATTTCTCCAATCATGTTCTTTATCCAAGTATAAACTAATAGCAGATAACGTTACACATATATAAACATATAAAAACAAGAAAAAAGATAATACTGAATTCGAACCTGCAACACTTACATTACTAGTTCGATTTGCGGTTTTTAGTACATATCAGTTGTGTCGTTTTAAGGAAACTTGTTTATTTGAAAAGAAAATACATCGTTCCATTAATATACAAAGTTTTATCAAAACGACACACATGCAACACGCACTTTAGGGCGATATTCTAAAATTCCCTATATAAACTAACGTACAGCCGCCATCTTGTTTTACACATGGAAGCGTCCATATTAGCTATATTAGACCGGACCTGAACTGTAATGTAATGTAAGATTTAGGAACCGGGAACCAGACTATCTTCCAGCGTCATTAGATAACACTTTCTCACTATTCGTCATTTAATTATTCATCACACTAGTCCCACAAAGATGGCTGATAAACGTATAAATCTTATCCATTAAGTATGTCACGCACACGTTGCTAAGTGACGTGAACATAATTAAAAATGTATTAGCTCATAAGACAAGGTTCGCAGAAACCTAATGCATTGAATTATGTTGAATCTATGCTCTCTTAAGGACACGGAGTATAACTTTTAAAGAGAGTGTGCATGTTTTATCAAAAGTATTTTATTCTTCAATTGAAACTTTGTTGGATACAGTAAGAATACTATGACAGCAATTTCATTGCAAATCTTGCTCGTTCACAAACACAAAAACTATCATATGATACTTGCTAAAGTTTATGTCATTTTTTTAATATAACTCCAGAGAACAAACTCTTATTTAATTCTTGACTGAAAAATATATACTTGAAAAGATATTCAAGAAACATACCATTTTTTACATTCGGTTTGCAAGGTCATTGAAGTTTCGCATGGCACAAGTTCATAAATATGTTTTGTCATAGTTTCTTTGTAATAGTTTGTTCCTTATACTATTGACTTTGTTCCAAAAAAGACACTTTGGCTCCTAATGTCATGTTGACTTTGCTTGCGAACGAGCAAGATGTGCATTGAAATTGCTGTCGTGCTTCAACAAATTTGCTTTTTTGAAATTTATTGGTGTCTAACCTCAAGAGTAAATGTAGTGTAATAATAAAATATTAATGCAATTTATCAATCAAGATCAATTTGAAGACAAAAAACGTTTTTGAAAGAAAACTGCTCTCTTTTACTATAAATTATCCTCCGTTACCTTAACTCAACTAGATTCGTGTACTTTGTCCCAAACTGTCGAGAGAATTTTCGAATACAATAGATAATATATGCTCACCATTGTTTGGAAAATGCAGGTCAACAAAAGATACACAAACTAAACATGGAAAGAAAACTAATTTGGTGCGATGAAGAGTGTTAAAAAAAGAAAGTCTTATTTTTCGGTTATCTACGAGAGGTATAAAAAAGATCGTGAACTGTGCCTGCCATTTGTTTAGTTTTTTACCGAATTCAGTAAAACTCACACAATCTTTAAAACAATGTATTTTGAATTGATTTGCAAATTTCCAACTCAAAAACCTTTTGCAGAGTATGTGGAGGCCATGGTCGGTCCCAAGCCTGGGTGAGAAAGACGGAGGTTTGTGCACAGTGCTAGCACCCCGGTCACGTAAAACCTAGCAAGCTACGGCACCCACACTAGAGATAACAATTACCACGGGACGAAGACAGATGCAAGCCAGGAAACTGGATCTAGAACGGCTTATCACCCGATAGCGAATGTCCCTGGACCAAAGACTTCTCGACGGCGGGGCTGCTGGAATGTTAGACCTATCTTCTAGACCGGAAAGATAGTCCAAGTGACGAGGGAGATGGAAAACTACAATAATAGTTTGTTAGGAATAAGTGAGGCAAGATGGACAGGTAACGGAACCAGTCAGTTAACTACAGGTCATCATTATAGCCTACTCAGGTAGGGCAGACAACCAACATGACAGAGGAATCGCCATTTTTATGAACAAGGAGGTTTTTGTTGAATACGTCGCAGCAAGAATTGGCGCGTCCACCGAACTGGTGAAATCAGGATCTGTTGGCTCCACTAGCATGATAACATAGGATATTGAGCATTGACCCACTATATGTTGATAGCATTGATAATGTTTATATTAATAACATTTTACGCTTATCATTAGTTATATCAGAAAAACACAGGCTGCCATTTTAGACTAAAAGCGACACATTATATGTTAAACTTTAAAAATGCAAACAAATTTTGGAACCAGAAACGCACAAGTGTCAATTTGTTTGTGGAACTGAAATAAGGAAACAACATGTAAAAAGGAGGCAAATTAAAAATATTTATTTTACAATTACACAATTTTTGATGGATATTGCTAATCTGTGGTTATGTTTTCGAACATGAAGACATACAACACAATGTCAATTTTCATCAAGATCCGATAAAATGGGTTAGCTTTGTGAATGGTCGATACTTTACATGCGATTTACAAAAAATGCAGTTATGCGTTTTGTGGAATTAGACCGACGAACTTTATAGTCTAGGCTTTAGTAATGCTGGGCAATTTTCAATTTTGGTGCCATTTCACTATTACTGGAAACAGAACATTATAACACTTCTTACGACAAATATTACTTATTTTCTCATTACAAACGCAAAATAAAAATTCACCATCACTTTTTGATGCTTATAAAAGGTCCATTTTGCCTTAAAAACAGAAAAAACAAGACCATCTACTAAATTGTTGTTTTAAGCTTTACCCAAATAAAACTATATAATGATCAAATGTTGAACTTATTTTTTACATGGTTTAAAAGATATATTTCAATTGTTATTAATATGCAATATTGCAAAAGCGACGTTCATATGTTTTATTCATAAATAAGCTGAACACCTCTCGTATACGGAGCATAACAACGAATATATCTCATTTCGACAAACTTTTACTGTAATTTGTGTATAAATAATTTGATTTATCTAAATCTAGTTATAAGTAAGTAAGTAAATGGTTTATAACGTGATTTGTGCATATATATTTACAAACAAACATAATTACAATATATAAATAAAGAGACACCGGCCCAATTGGCCTATAAGTCACCATAGCATAGGAGAGTATTTAAATTCCGAATAAGAACATTAATTTTATTAAACAATAATGATGTAGTTGAGCATAATTTCACGTGATATATATCATAATATATAAATACTTTTAAATGCATTGCAAATTACATGTACAATAATCAATATTAAGAGTACTGCAACGATGAACGATAAATCAGAGGTAAAGGTAATATTTGATAGAAGGCAAAATACTGGTGCATATGACTTGAGATAGTTGAGTAGTAAAGTACACATATGTAAAAAAAATAATAGTATTGGTAGAGGAACAAATGCCAGTTTAGGCCTCTATTTTTAAAGTTACCCTACCAATCATTTTAACAAGCTGAGTCATACCTTAAAATGTTCCTAAATGTTTGTACTTTATGACAAGGGTAATTTTTTACCATACTCATGGTGGCATTCTGAGAAATCCAAGATGGCGTCCAAGATGGCCGCCCAAAAAGTAAACATCACCTTTTGTCAAATTACAGCCTCTGGGACATTTGATATGGCATTTATTATCGGAATAAGTTGTTTTTACAATATAATGTATGTTGCTCTTGTCATATTAGGTGATTTTGGTGGAACATTGGTGTGATTTAATTTTTTTCATCATATTTGTCGCCAAATAAAGGCAAAAAAGGGGGTAGGGGTAAGATTTTTAACTACCCAGGAAATTTGTTTACGATACATATAGCATTTCTGTTGTTAAGTTTATGCTATATAGTTGGAGGGATGTCAATATTTACAAATACCGTAAAATAAAGGTACTTTAATGATGACAATTGACAATCAAAGTGGGTGGGGTACGATTTTCTTAAAATCTGAAAAGTGGTAATATTTTACCTTTGATACATATTTGAGACACTATACCATAAATTGGTTCAGTGTTCACACTCCTACAGTTAAGAAAGTTGGCATTATGTGTTATTTATGTATTGTTAACTAATATTTGATGCATTTACTCAATATTTTTCTTGATTTGGTTCCAAAAAAATGACAATTTCCTTAGGCGTAGGGGTAATTTTGGTAATAATGAAAACCCTTCCTGCGATGGCACGAACTAAACTTGTTAACTAACTTTATGAAATTATAAAGATCAATTTTAGCATAAGTGAACTTGTTACAATATTTGTAACAATATGGCCATTGTCAATATTAATGTCAAGGTCAAATGTCAAATTCTGAAGGATTTTCAGAACTTGCAATATGTATATATTACCACAAAAAGGTACATGTAAAATGTACTGGCAGGACTAAAGTATGTATTTAACAAAATAAAAAAATAACAAAATACGAACACTATCGTGGTTCTTTGATATAATGAAACATTGTTACATTGTGTAACCATTGCATCCCGGAAATATGGTTTCCAATATGGCCGCCATCATTTTCGCATATATACAAACAAATATAATGTACATAAGACATAATTTATAATCCAGCCAAATTCGTATTAAAAGTGAAACTAATTGCAACAGAAACATGTTTGCGTTTTAAAAGAAATTTATTTATAAGCTGATCAACAGAAAAAGTCCTTAAAAATGCAGTTTGGAAAGGTGAAAAGTCCAAGATGGTGTCCAATATGGTTGTCACGAATGGTGAAATGCATAAATAGTAAATGCCAAAGTGATAATTTCATAAATAGATATAATGACCACATACTTGGATTGAAAATGTTTATTAACTATTGGTCATCATATTAAATTTCAACAGCAACTACAGTAAGTGCAAGGTCAAGGACTTTTCAAGGTCAAAATGGGAAAAAATTAAGTATACATATTTCTTCTATATTTGTGTTGACATAATATACATTCCTGCCTTTCAATATGGTATAAACTAATTTGTTTAGAATGTATTTCTTCAGTAGAAATTGTATGTTTTATTTAGAACATTACAGCTTAGTGATAAAAGCCATTTGAATGAAATAAATGATACACAAGGAATCTTAAATTGATGGTTCATATCATCAATATATGTTATTATTACATTAGCTGTGTCAGTATTACCATTAAATGCTACAAAGTATGTACTGAATTTAGTTTTAATTTATAGTTACCCAAACCAATATCAATTAATGACCATTTCAAGGTTCAAATTCTAGACACCTTCAAATTTGTTGGAACTATAGACTTATATTAGGTTCTGTGGGACTCATGTATGCTGGATTTAATCATACAATCCCATATATGGGGACTCAAAGTTCCAAAGAGTCATGGTATATCTTATGAGGGACTTGCCAATGTTGAAAACTGTCACTATGGGGACTCACCAGTGTAGCAAACAGTATTCCAAGGTCCTATGAGGGACTCGTTAGTATTGAAAGTTGTCATGCTTGGTTCTATGGGGGACTCAGAAGTTACAGAACAAGTTATCGTATGCCATATTGGCTACTCGCAAGTGTTGGCACTTGTCATGCAAGGCCCTGTGGGGACTCGCCAGTGTAGGCTATTGTCATATTAGGCCTAATGAAGGTCTCAACAGCGTTAAAAACTGTCATTCGGGTCTATATGGAGAACCAATCAGTGTTGGCAACTGTCATTCTAGGCCCTGTGGAGGATTCTCCAGTGCTGGGAACTGTCTTCCAATGCCCTATCGTGGACTCTGAAGTGTTAGAAACTTCATTCTAGGCTCAATGGAGGTCTCAACAGCGTTGAAAACTGTCCTTCTGGGCAATATATTGGACCCATTGGTGTTGGAAACTGTCATTATAGGCCCTATTGAGGACATTCCAGCGCATTGAACTATCTGTTAGGAACTGTCATTCTAGGCCTAATGGAGGTCTCGACAGCATTGAAAACTGTTATTTTATGCTTAATGGAGGTCTCCACAGCGTTCACAACTGTAATTTTAGGCCCTATAAAGAACTCTCCTGTGTAGGGAACTGCCTTGCAATATGCACAATGGATGACCCTCCAGTGTCGAGAACCATCATTATAAGCTCAATAGGGAACTACCATCTTATGTCCTATGGGAGACACATTAGTGTTGGGAACAGCCATTCTGTGTATTATGAGGGCCCCTCCAGAGTAGGAAATTGTCATTCTATGTATTATGAGGGACCCTCCAGTGTAGGGAACTTCCGTCCTATGTCCTTTGGGAGACACATCAGTGTAGGAAACTGTCATTCTATGTATTATGATGGACCCTCCAGTGTAGGAAACTGTCATTCTATGTAATATGAGGGACTCTCCAGTGTAGGGAACTACCCTCCTATATCCTATGGAAGACACATCAGTGTAGGGAACTACCATCCTATATCCTATGTAATTATTTAAACCTCTCGGTCAAGGATAACCCATGAAAGTGCAAGCACTTATTTCCAATGGGGTCCTGTGTTTTTGCTGAAGGGACAGCAGGTGGAAGAGATAGTGGTGTGATACAAGGTATCCGGGCGAGATGCCCTAGCTCTTTCCGAAGAGACACCTTGGTTCTTTAACGTGCCCGGTGTATAGCACCGATACACGCGAGACTACCTCTGGGTTGCCAACCAGTTCATCTCTAGTTAGGTGGGAAACACAGAAAAGCGTTTCAGAAATGATCAAGTGCCCCGACCGAGGATCAAACCCGGGACCTCTCGATCAGCAGTCAAGCAGGCTATCCGCTCGACCACCGTACCACCTATATGAGACACATCAGTGTTGGGAACAGCCCTTCTATGTATTATGAGGGACTCTCCAGTGTAGGAAAGTAGCATCCTATTCCTATGGGAGACACACCAGTGTAGGGCACTGCTATTCTGCGTATTATGAGGGACTCTCCAGTGTAGGGAACTACCACCCTATGTCCTATGGGAGACACACCAGTGTAGGGAACTGTCTTATAAGGGACTCTCCAGTGTAGGGAACTATCATCATATGTCCTATGGGAGACACATCAGTGTAGGGAACTGCTATTCTGTGTATTATGAGGGACTCTCCAGTGTTGGGAACTACCGCCCTGTGTCCTATGGGAGACAGACAAGTGTAGGGAACTGTCTTCCTATGTATTTTGGGAGACTCACCAGTGTAGGGAACTATCTTCCTTTGTATGATGGGGGATTCACCAGTATACCAACTGTCAGTCTGTGTAATACGACGGACTCACGGATTCACCATTGTTGGGATCTGTCATCCTTAACCATAAGGAAGACTGGTAAGTGTGGTAAGAAGTCAACCAGTGTCATAATCTTGCACATACAGAGAGGGGGCAATAAAAACATGAACAATTACCTTCATATGAATGCTAATTTGGCTGGATTATGAATAATATAATATATACATGGAGATGATAGCCGCCATATTGGAAACCATATTTCCGGTTGCCATGGCTAAGAAATGTTTTCTTTTATCAAAGAAATAAGCTGTACTTGTACATTGTTAAAGAAAGTGATATGAACATAAGATATTTATTCCTGTACATTTTACCTGTTTGTGTGCATGCATACATATTGCAAAAAATCCTTCAGAATTTGACATTTGACCTCTAATATGACCTTGACATCAATGTTGACAAACCTTGTATTGTTACAAATTTTGTTACAATTGCACTAATGCTAAAATTCTTCTTCATCATTAACAAGTCCAGTCTATGCCATTGCTGAAAGGGTTTCATTATTAACAAAATTACCCCTTTTGTCATTTTTTGGGCCAAATCAAGACAAAAATTGAGAAAATGCTTGAAATATTGATTGAAAGATGCATAAATGAAACATATATCAACTGTCGTAACTGAAGGAGTGAGAAAACGTAAACAATTTATGTTATAGTGTCTCACATATGTATCAAAGGTAAAATATTACCACTTTTCAGATTTTAATAAAATCGTTCCCCACCCACTTTGATTGTCAATTGTCATCCTTTAAGTACTTTTATATTGTATATTTGTAAACATTTTCATTTCCCCCAATTATATAGCATATACTTAACAACAGAAATGCTATATATGCGGTCAAAATTTTCCTGGGTTGTTAAAAATCTTACCATTACCCCCCTATTTTTGCCTTTATTTGGCGATAAATATGATGTTCCACCAAAATCACCTTATATGACAAGAACAACATACATTCTATTGTAAAAACGACTTATTCCCATAATAAATATCATATCCAATGTCCCAGAGGCCGTAATTTGATAAAATGTGATGTTTACTTTTTTGGCGGCCATCTTGGACGCCATCTTGGATTTCTCAAAATGCCACCATGAGTATGGTAAAAAATGTCATGGATCGCAACGCACAATCATTCAGGAACATTTTAAGGTATGACTCAGCTTGTTAAAATGAATGGTAGGGTTCAACAATTTTTACCTGGAATTGTTCCCCTACCATATAGAATTGCAAACATTCTGACTTACGTGATGAAATTTGAAAATATAAGTATATACTGAGAATCATTGGCCGATGTCACAAATTTCACACTGTATTCAAGTGTTCAAATCAAGTGTTATCTGGTTTAGGAATAAAAGTCCTTTCTGTGGTCGTCGATCCTTAGCAAAGTTATTCGATTACTTATTTCTTGAAATCGCTGAAGACGTGCGACAGTGTCGATTACGCTATATTGATGTTTACACTATTTTGACGTCCATGAACTAATTTGCTAAATCCAATTAAAACTTGGTTTTAAAAAATGCCAAGCCAATTCTCCATAATGATAAATGACAAAGTTATTAAAATAATCTAACTTTTAATAAAATTATGTAAATGACCACCCTCTAATTAGGTTCAGGATGCTGAACTATATAATTGACCCGGTGTTGATAAAACTTTATCACCGTGCATCAATTATGCAACAGCTTCTGATTCAGCCTGCGTGCTATCTTGAAAGATTGTTCACAGATAGCAAAAGCAGCATCAGCAGCTTTGGATCGGCACGCACACTTCCTCCATATATTCCTTGTTATGTGACTGAGGAAACAACACGTTCCTTCAAGGTATGTCTTAAACTTTATACATTTTCTTCTAATTTGGTCATAATATATAGAGGATATGTTTTTTTGGTGTAAGATCGAATTTTATTTCACCGAGTGATCACAGAAATCATTATTTATAAAAATATAATTTTCTGTGATCAAGAGTGAAATACAATAAGATCAAAAATCAACAAATTTTCTGTTTATTACTTGCTTCATTTTTTCGCAAAACGGTACAGTAATTGGCTAAATTGGAAAAAATACGTTGAAATTAGAAAGTCATGACGTAACGCATATATATATTATTTTAAAGCCCAGCGCTGTTGACGATGGGTTTCTTTATCTGCATGATATTGGTACCAGTTCCAAAATAGTGAAAATAACAAAATGATAATTTCACTGTTATTTGTCATTGCTATTTTCACTGAAAATCACCATAATCCATTGAAAGCTAATAATAAGCGTATTTATCGTGTTAAACAAATTTCCTATCATATGGTGTATTTCGGTTTCGTTGACATTGCAAAAATTAAATATTCGCTTTAATTCGTGTTCACAAATTTAAAATGCAAGTTGCAACTATTTATTAAATACCTTTCACAAGGAGTATATTGTTAATGCCATTAAATTCGCCTGGTGTAAATCAACATTTCGCGGTCGTCATACGGATGGTGCATTGTAACCAAATATAAAAATAACAGTACGGTTATCCTTATATTTGGTTATATTATTGTCTTCTGACCTATTTTCCACCTCTTCCACAGTTGTTCCTTTATATAGAATGTTCATATAGATCTAAACGGTTCATACCAACCTGTATATATGTTTGGGTCCACACCCTGTAGTTTAAGTGGTTCACTCACGGACTGGTTTAAAACAGTTCCATTCCAAAATACTGTACAATATATAGTCGTAAAATAAAGTCTAAAATTATTATTATATTGTTTGTGTGTATAGGTCGGTACCAGATGGCCTAAAATACATAAAAAGAAAGAATATTGTGTCATGTTGCTACTTGTACCATTCCATGTACAAGTCGTCTATTCAATAATAATCTAACAAGACTGGTCAGTACGTCCAGTGGTATCATGTCCTTGTTGGACCAGTTTTTATATTACGCCTGCGCTGTGTCTACCCTCTTGTGCAACCATAAACTTCACTCCGTTTGGTCGTAGAAAACTCGCCAGTTCACCATGGGCTTACCAATGACTTAATAGACTGATACATATTTAATAGACTGATACATATTTGAAATCAACATCGCAGGGCGCTTATTATGAACTTATTATCATGATAATCGGAATTTGTTATGTTGACCAAACCGAAGTTAAAACAGTTTGTTTTACCATAAGTAAAGAGTCATTTTCGGACTATGTGTCACAGTTTTTTTTCTTGTTTTCTCAAAATATCGATTTTTTCTAAGCCGGTTATATAACTAGGGACTCGATTTCTATAGCCCAACCGACACTCCTTCTATAAGAGCCTAGTGGTCTAAGCTGTCGTGCTTTTCATTCCTAGAGTGCCTCACTGAATGGAATCGTATCCCACTAAAGGTTCAAATATGTTATCATTTCAGGGTTGTTTAGTACCGAACATGAAGTATACCACTCGTAAATGTCGAAAGATGCAGCGGGGTGTGGTGAACAACATTGTGAGGAGCCGGGTATTTCTGTGAGTATCTATTTCTCGTACAATTATATACATCTCATAATGAGACTTAGTCTATATACACGATGATCTATGCCGGGTCTATTGTCGCCTAATCCGGATTCAGATCTGGGTGGAGAAACTCAAATGCCTGACATATTCAGCAGAAAGCTGACTGGCAAATAAAGGCTTTGTTCGGCATATGCGGGTACGTCTAATACTCCAATGGCCTATACGAGAGACAATACAGTATTGTTACTGTTCGTAATTTCGTACACTCGCTGTAAAACAATAGTGGATATAACTTTCAATTACAATCGATACCTTACATAACATATACCAAATGATTCGTTTATTAATTGTCTATATTGTCATTTTAATTTGAGTTCATGTAGAATAGTATGTAGTCAGAGAATTGGAGACAATGCCCGAGGGATATACAAAAATCCGTGTGCAATTTGTAACACAAAATATTGGTCGTCGGTATATAATAACAGACAATTTATTCAAAATGTCATTAAATTTGTGAGCTATTTCCCCGAGTGGCACCAGAAGTGACGTGTTTTAACATATATCCGTGAAAAATCACGGGTGCAAAAATAAAGAAGTTAAATAAAAAAACTGTTTACACGAAAAAAGTGCAAAAGTGCAAAATTGCAAAAAAATGCCGAAAAAAATCCGAACACGCATGATGATTACGCAATTATTTTTTTATAAATAAATAATTATGAATTCGTTTTTAAAGTACTATTTTTGTTTTATCATCACTAATAAAATCCCAATGCATTCTAGCCAATACTTATCGAGATTATTAGAATGAAATGTGAGGGGGGGGGGGGGAATTGTCCTACTCGCGCGTTTTCGCGATGCGTTATAGTCCAGCAATAATGTCCAATAAACATTATTTTTTGGAGAAAGTTACCAAACTTGGTACAACTGTTCCTTGGTCCATTTGAAACATTTTTTTCATGAGACCCACTTAAAATATTTTCTTTGGTTGCCATAGCAACGGTTTTCAAAATGGCCGCCAAAATGATCAAATGGCGGTTTACGTCCAATAACTTCAGTTTAGAATTACATATCGTGATGAAACTTGGTGTATAAGTAGCTTGACTCAATACGCCACTAAAAATAAAAAAGTTGGATGGTTAGGATCAATATTTAGGTCACTGTTACTAAAAATAGAAAATTGATTTTTGCTCAATAACTTCCGTTAAGAATGAGATATTTGGATGAAACTTGCTATATACGTTGCTTGTAGGATGATACACGTTGGGATAAAAAATGGGACATTTGGGGTCAAGGTCACTGTTACTAAAAATAGAAAATCGGTTTCCGCTGACTGTATTTAGTCTGGAATGACATATATGAATGAAACGTGGTCAATATATAGCTTCCGCGAAGATACTTTCCATCAAAATAGGTGTAAATGGGGTCAAGGTCGACGTTGATTAAATAAAAAGCCAGTTTCTGCTCAATGATAACAATTAATTATGAATTACAAGCAATATAAAAGCATCCTGTTTGGTTTTCTATAGTTTTGTTACCATGGCAACCACAATTGTTGTTTGAATAAAACACAAATTGACATGAATAATCTGCTTATTAATCTGTATCCACATTCCAAGTTTCATAAATCTAGCTTCAAAACTGTTTAAGCTATGACCGGATCTAGATTTTATAAACAGACAAAACATTGAGTTTACTATGTTATATATATAAGCCAGTCTCCAGGAAAACCTGCTATTTTGACAAGAAACATTTTTTGTGATGTTTCATAGTTATAAAGACTTATGCCAATGAAGCATGATTCAAAAAAATTGTGTAAATATCTTGAGTTTTGAGGAAGTTACAGATGTTTTTGTAAAGTCAATATTCCGAGTTTTTTGCCAGATGTCGCGAACGTCATTTGACTGTAAAAAGTATTTCATAATTACACCACATGATTAATTCTTGACATAAAATGTTCAAAATAGTGTCACATTTTAGGATTATGTTCTGATTTTTAAAATATATATCATAATAGAAACGTGTTGGATTTAGAGAAAGGCTACTATTGTTTTAAACAGCTTACTCTCCGTTTTCTTAATTGAAGTATTTTTCCGAAATTGGTAACCATGGTAACAAAGTAAATAGTTTCAATATAATTTATGAGAAAATTTATGGCTAAGATATGGTACTATATGGATAAATTACTTAAAGTAGAATCAAATGATATATACATTTTTTCACTTATTTTAGAGCCTTTTCAAAACCTTGTTTTATACAGTAATTACATGATGTCAAGTCAGCAGGTTTTCCTGGATTACGGCTCATATATAAGTGGAGCAGTAGGGGTCAACGTCACAGTTACTTTAAAAGAGTATCAGTTTACTATCAAGTTACTTTGAATGAGATATTATGATGGCAATTGCTGTAAATGTAGCTTTTCCGAAGAATATATAGCGTATTTTGCGCCAGATTATTTGGCCGACATGAAAACATGATTTTAAATTTTTCATGGAATTTCATAGTTTCTTGTTGTGGAACTACAGTGTTTCTTTTTCGAATATTTCAAACAATACAACGTTAACAAAAATATATGAGATGGTGACCTAAGTGTGTAACACTTAACAAATTTGGTAACAGTAATCAAGAAATGGGGCCCACTTGTAGTGTTAACCTCATTTGATTAGCAGACTTGAAGCCCTGTATAATTTCGGCCACACCAGGTACTAGTATTTGAAAATATGACCAGGCAACACCATCTCAAACAATATGATCTACTCAAAATACAATATGCAGAGATTCCATGCCTGTGTGGTATTCATCATTATGCCTAGGTCTCACTGAACTTTTTATCCTGACAATAAAGATACATAGTTTGGTCGGGTACAGCAATTCCTTATCAGAAATTCCTTTCCTGACGACACGTTGTGTTTTATTCCTGTCTTAGCAATGCTTTTTGGTAGATAACGGCTCTTTGTGGTACACATCATTGCCTGATACATACTTGCTTGGAGTAGGTTGTTTCATTTACAATTTTTGTGTTTTCTTCCAAAGAATTGCATTATACACAAGTTATTTCATACATTAATGTTTTGATGTATTAAGCAAATTGTTACTACCAACCAAATGCAGTAAGTTATTAACGAATACGATGCTTAATAATTGTGTGGTCTTCTGATTCCAAAAATACTTAATTACTGTTTATAGTTAGTAATGTTTTACCCCAAAAAGATAACATAACATATGAACAACTTTTAGAACAGATTATTAATTTCTTAATATACGAAAAGACAACATGTGCCTACCGTAGTGATTAATTATAAAATAGCACAGTTTGTAGCGTTATGACATTGTGATCATTAGATTCCAAAAATCCTCACTTTTATATTTTTGACTGTTTCACCCAAAATATATCTCAAGAAGCCAGTCATTTTGAAACTAGATTTTTAATATCTTAATAGGAAAAACTGCATATGTCTATCTTAGTGATTTATAACTAAATAATGCGATTGGTGCCATTGTAGTAAACCTATTTCAAAAATCACCATTTTAGTTTATATTTTGTACAATTTACCCCAAAATATCATTCAGTAATCATAAATGATAATATATTATTTGATATACTAAACTTTAAGTTACTACAAACGAGTTGCAGTTGTTTTATAAATAATGCGATTTTAAATGCCATCTAGGCCAATCGATTTCTCAAATCCTCACTTTTGTTTATATTTCCAATGTTTTTGTCCCAAAATGTCTCAAAATACATAACATTTAGGCACCAGATTAAGAACTAAGACAATATGTGTACATCCTATTGATTTATAATCAAATACCATAATAAATGACATTACAGTAAACTGATTCCAAAAATCATCATTTTTGTTTTTATTTTGTAGTATTTTACCCCAAAATATCGTATCTTGACCAATAGCCGATAATTTCGTATGATATATGATACTATAAGATACTACACTGATATTGCAGGGGTTTCCAATAAAATACTACTATAAATGACATTGTGGTCTGCCAATTCCAAAAATCCTCACTTTTGTTTGTAGTTTCTCATATTTTACCCCAAAAATTAAGGTCTCAAGTGTTAGTATAGAACTCCACATTAAGTATGTTACAAGGCAACAATTATGTGGCAGGATATAACATAAAACATTTATATGCTTTTTGTGCCCTGTTCTGAAATTCGTAGAAAATGGTGACGTAACTTAAAAACTCAATTTTCTCAATTTCATGTCATGTCATTAAGGGCCCTTTTCTAAGATCGAGGCTTATCTATATTGAAATTTACGTACCTAGAATAAAATACCTGCTTTATCCACTAATTAATAATTAAACTGGAATACATTTAACCAGATTTTTTCTTGAACTATCAGTATAAATGTTAAAATATAGTTTCAGTATACCTAAAGACTATTATATAACATATTTCAAATTTGGCGGCCATTTTGTCGGCCATTTTGGATATTTCAAAACGATTTTTCGGTTAAAGGTACAAGTTAGATGTTAGTAAGTTATTTCTAATAAAAATAATTTACAATTACTCATAATAACGTTGTTATCATGCGTTATATAAGATATACACCGATTATTCGTTTCTGGCGGCCATCTTTAAAAATGGTTGCCATGGCAACAATAATGGCAGATACGAGATGGGTCTCATGAAAAAAATGTTCCAATATGTTTACCCAATGAATATACCAAGATTGGCAACTTTCTCCAAAAATTAATGATAACCCGATTTTTGGAGACATTATTGCTGGACTATTATGGCATAGACCATTTTCGAAACTTTATAATTTAAATATAAGTCATAGTACATAAAATGAAAATAAAATTTGAAATATTATCAGAGCGAAATAGTTACTTTTAAAAATTCTATAAGATTACGTTTAAAATAAGTCCGACACACTTGATTCAATGTGTGGAGGAAGATTGTCCTACGGCGCAATTTTGCGACGTTTTGGACGTTTTACGCAACTCAGGTTTTTATAGTGGACGAAATACAAAACAAAAATAATTATTTTGAACGACATTATGCATATGCATGCAATACATTTTGAACCCGTATATTCTAGAACAAGGTGCTCATAAAGCGTGCATGGATAAATGTGTAAGGGATTAAATACGTGAGTGAGTAAGATACTTGCATGTAGACAACTAGTGATACGAGCAAATAAGCGTTGAATTAAACAAGCGGGATAAATTTCTACCGAAAAACACCCATTTTTTCATTAAAGAACAATGTTATTGACAGATAAATGTATTGTAGTTTTCGACATTGTAAACATTTGCAGAGTTTAGAGCATAAGATTAGTATTACGCAGAGTAAGTTATGCTGACGTAACATGACGTTACACAAACATACTCAATACCGTGCGTCACGTTTATATGCCATAAAAAGTAAGAAATGACGATAGTGAATATTATACTAGTATCTCAGATCGACGAAGTACACATGATGCTTTCTGGCATCGTTATTTAACTTTTTTGTACATTATATACATTGTCCACATCCAGCCTTTGAAAACTAACCCTATACACGGTATATTTGAGGTTTAGGTACCGATTTTAGAATATAAATTTGACTCATTGGTTGTGACCTAAGACTGTGGACGTGAAGGGACATTATTATTAAGGATAACAATGAATATCCGGATATTCCAGTCGAGTTTCGAAAATCCGAATAGAAAATTGTTATCCGAATGTCCATAATAAAACAATATTAACATTATATACATGTATATCACCAAAGACAGCAAAGCATTGTGAATTTAAATCTACTCGTTCTTTTGTTAGTAATAAAGATACCGGTATGATATTTACATTTTGACGAGTCTGTGGTGTCTGCAACTTAGTTTAATTTGGTGCTCCAAGACCTCTCTCAATACTCCAAACTATTAACAATGTTCGTGAACGCTCCGTTAATGTCTTTCGTATTTTATTGAATGCACGTTTTGTGCCCCATCATTACACTGCATTGTCTAGTATTGTCTGTATGGACTCCTGACACTGTTCTTGTATTTCAGACTATGTGTAATATTGATCATGGCGGCATTTCTAGCGGTACATTACATGCCACCTGGTGCCCATCTCAACATTGTAGGCGATCCACTTCCGGTAAAACAAACATCACCCGTACTGAACCGGTCTCCCGTACTCAACCGGTCAAGAAATGTGATGTTAAATAGAGACCAACTAGAACGAGACACGGTGGATAACTCGTCTGTCAATGTTAAACTTCCGGAGCAGAAGACTGTGGTCGAAATTCAAGAATCTGATTCTGATCCTAATATGAAATGTAAGAAAAAGATTGACGTCAGCTTTCTAAAGGTACACAAAGCTGGAAGCACAACTGTAATGAACATATTTATACGGTTTGTTATAAGTAACAATTTGAGTATGGTGCTCCCACCTAAATCATCGGGGTTCGGTTTTAATTATCTCGGCTATGGAAAAACTGTCTCGAAGAATGGTATCGTCCCACTTCCGAGTAATGAAAGTCATTACAATATACTTTGTAATCATGTTGTTTATAATAAAAATGCTTTTCGGTCAATTTTGCCGAACGACACAGCCTATGTCGGTATTCTCAGGGATCCCGTCAGCCATTTCACTTCCGCTGCGTCATACTATGGATTCTACAAAGCTCTTCAAGACCAAGGTCTATCCATGAACCGATTTCTTTCTAATCCGTCTGAATTTGGCATATCAACGTACTTTGTGAACAATCGTATGTCATTTGATCTTGGTGTACCCCAACCACAGTTTAATAACGATACATTCGTGGAAGATTACATTCAGGAACTTGACACAGACTACGAACTGATGATGATCATGGAATATTTTCACGAGTCTCTGGTGTTATTAAAGCTGGGATACAAAGGGTATTCTTTATGTTCCATTAAATAGCAGAAATCATAAAGCGGATTTCAACTTAAACGCAAACGATTTAGAAAATCTTAGGAATTGGAATAGTGCTGATTTCAAACTTTATAACCATTTTCATACAGTATTTAAAGGTAAATTGGAATCACATGGTCAAGACTTTAAAGATGAAGTAGAAAGTTTTAAACTTATACAGAATCAGGTAAAAACATATTGTTTAGGTTCTAGACAAGGACCTAGCCTGATTGTGAAGGAAACACAATGGAGTGCGGGGTTTATTGTTACTGATGAAGACTGTCAGTTGATGACTGAACCAGAGCTTGCATCAATAAAAAGACTGATTGATCAAGCATGGGTGAAATATAAAAAATCTGTCATCTGATACTAGTGTCGGTGTTGAAGTTGTTTAACTAGTAATTCTACACCTCATCTACGTATGTACGTAAGCCCTTTATGTGAGAATGCATGCGGAAGATTACAATGACGGATTCATTGTTTAGAGATACGGATGAATGTGTGTATTACAAATAATACTCGTTTTTCGCATAATTATATCTATTTAAGAGTCCGGACATCCTTTTCTACAACAATTGTTTGAATTCCCAAATGTAAGAAAACACTCGTATTGAATCTGTATGTTTTAGGGGTTTTATCATAATGCTAATTGACACGTTAATACTCTTGACTCTGTGATTGTATTAAGCATTGATGTAATGTAGGAATAGTTAAATGTTTTTTCCGATCATGACTTTAATTCCATAGCGTGCTTAAAATACATTTAGGAAAAAACGTATTTCGGTATGATTTCACTGTTTTCTGTACTACATGTAGTACATAATTATATATGCCACTCCATGTCTGAGACCATTTTTTGTGAGGTGTTCATTTTTTTGATAATATTTACACCATTTGACCGTTTCTTCTAGCATTAATATTGTCTGCTACAAAGCTTTCAAACTGGCATGGATGTTGTATATGACTACTCTCCACACGCCTGTATCACATTTTGACCTTCACCTTGACCTAATTTTGGACTTAAACTTATTGAAATGGCTTCTAATGGATATGAAAGCATAATTGTTTTTCAGGTTTTGAAACTTTTTTTAAAAAACACCGTCCATATAGCTCTATACACTTTAAGTCTTAGTTTGGGACTTACACCATTGATGAATAAGCGACCGGTGCACGCCTAAAAAGTCAGCCCGGACAAGTTTTACATACGTTCAAGCAAGCTATTATTGCTAGAGATAGGCTGGACAAACACAGCATTGCGCTTTGGTAAGTAATAAATGTAGTTTTTGCATACACTAGCGTAAGCTAGAAATAGGATACCAAATTACCAATACATGAAACATACGTCTTTATACGTCCGACTTACGTTGTTGTAAAATGTTGTTTTGTGGCCCTGATTGGAAGCCATCCTTTTCTTACATGTTGGTTGGTTTTCTTTGATCGTTTTTGGTTATTCAATTAAAGGTATGCACTGTTTCAAATGTTGTTTGGTTTTGTATTTATCACCAATGGCAGGAGTTTTGACAACCCAAAAGTAAAACTCCCGGCCTATCCCTGGGGGGGGGGGAGGGCGTAGATGCAACTGACTGGTGCCTTATGAAGCTTAAAATGCAGACCAATTTGCAATTGCATACTTCTAGTACTTCAAAACTACATGCTCGTATGTGCACTATTGATCATCTCGATTGACGAGCAGACAAATTGTTAAGGTATTTGCTTTCTGCAAAAATACCCTGCGAATACAAACACCTGATCGTAATATTCACGCTTACTAGACATTGTTCATGGATAGGTCGATTATCAGAAGGGAGATAACCGGTGTATCGATATATTTAATAACATGATTTTGTTACATCCCTTATATCAGTGAAAACAAAATGTGGAAAATGCATCTCAATTGAGATCGTTCAACAACGCCATCAACACTAGTGAAGTGCTACCTTTAAGTTGGCCATCGAAGCAAAAAAAGAACACAACCACACATCTGATTTGGGACACGAATCAACGACGCATTTAGAATTAGTGCAGTACTTCCTTTCAGTTTCCGGCCTTATCGAAGCATAAAACGAAATCGAGCTTGCATCTGACTTGGGACTCGAATTAACGACACCATCAGCGATATAATTAAGTACTTTCTTACAGGGGTATTTTTGTCACAAATCAGAACTTAATTGCATTATGCATGATTTATTTTTTCAGCTTTGGTGTAAGTTTATCTTCTAATTGTTAACAAGCATACACCGTGGATAATTGGCATAACCGTTCTGGCAGACATTAACACATAGTACTGAGTAGTAATATACTTTTCAACAAGCAATTTTGAGCCGTCCCATGTGTGCATAAATACAAAAAAATGTATACAGAAAGAACAAAATAGAAACAAGAACTGTCCAGAAACTGCCTTACAAAGAATATGGTTCAGGGTCGGACTCAAGCTTAATTTTGCTGCAAGAACAATATTTTGGAAACATGGCAAAATGGAATTGAGCTTGATTTTGAACCTGACATCTAATCGGGGCCAGTTAAACGACCATTTCATCGTACGCATGCTGAATACGGCATGAAAAAAGTAACTGCTTAAAGTCAATAGCAGTTTGCTATATTTGTGTGCTACAGTTAAACACTTTCAATGTGAAGCATTACTCATGTGTACAACTTCCTTCCCCAGTAATTAGCGAGTTGACATGCAATTGAAAGCATATCACACTAGCTATACATCGGTAAATGAAGCATTTGTTCATCTGACAGGCGTTCATTTTAACATACGCACTATACTTTACTATAATTGTTAAAAATAATTATCATGTCTGATACAAACCAATTTGGTTGTTCTACTGAACATAAATTAACCATTAAATCAAATACAGCACATCCGTACTGAGAGGCGACAGTAGGACGGATATAGAGACATATAATTTGATGAATATTGGCTGAATATTGGCATTTCAAAACATATTACTGAAAATCATAGCAAACATTTACGCACTACGCACTTAAATGCTTTGTTGACAATTACTTAAAACATACAATAAGTAAATACAGGACTTGTTGGTAATGGACTGATTAACACTCTCATATAATATTTACTTACCACTTTAAACATCTTGCACACTGTTCTAGCAATCGGGGTTCTCGGGGTTCTTAATAGAAATATTTATCCTTATCTGATTACATAACCATTGAGCAAATAAAGGGAGATAATTGCTTCAACATAGAAAGATAGTTAGGTGTCTCCTTATACAAGACCTGTAAACAGGTCAGCGATGGTATTCAATATTTATCTTACTTGATTTACTGAAGTAAAAATCATTAGATAACGCCATATTGAACTATAGGACTGTAACAGACGAAATGATTGGATATCCTTATTTTCCAATTGTATAACATCAATACTGAGTACTTCAGTCTACAGATGTATCTGTGAATTGACAACCAAGCTAGAAACCTGTTTTATACTGTCAGTAGATACCGAACTACGTAGGGCGTTTCAAAAGTTCCAGCAAAAATGCTGGCATAGATTGACCAAAATAGTGTTAAACCGCCCTTCGCAAATGTTCCATACAGTATCTTTAGGTCGTAGTTAAATGGTAGCTATTTGGTTGGGAGCAATGTGTTGGTTAGTTTGACTATTTCTACGACTTGACGTCAAATTCGCACCGGGTAGCCATTACTGACGTTACTATGGCGTCAGTGCCATTTTGTACGCAACATCCTCATGTCTTCGATTAATGGTAGAGTATGTGTCATGAATGGTTCTAAATAAATGCAAAACTTAAAGTTATTTGAACATATGATAAACATCATTATAGAGCACTCTTCCTGGAACTTTTGAAACGCCCCTCGTGTATGGAACGCAAACATAATTTACCGTATATACTTGTTTATATATAGGTTGTTTATGACGGGGTCTGATTCAAGGTACCAGTTAACTTATCCTGTTCTTCAACATTGCTATGAATAGAACATTTTGTTTGTTCTATGTATACATCATCAAGTTCCGTACTCACTTAACCCTCATTGAATCCTGAAGAAATCAAAGCTGTATAAACACACATACACACTAGCGGGCTTCAAACACACACACGTATAGCCTTTAATGATCAACATCTTCCCGATGCTACATCTGTGAATTATTAATTTGAACAGTGGAGATAAAAAGCAGATTCCTCAATGCAGGCGATTTTGATTGGGCCTTTTCTCGTTGAATATGTACTATGTTGTGGTTTCTCACCTTGAATACTTTACGTTTTTCCGAGTGGTGGCTGTTTTTATTTTAAATTATGCCATTTAGACCCTTTCTCGAAATAGAATGATCAGTACGAATTCGGTTGAGAAACGACATACTTAAAAGAAGCATGTTAGTGTTTTAATCATTGTAAAACTATGTAATTATGTCTTTTAACGAACAGGTTGTCAATACTTCTGTTGCCATGGTAACCACGATTTTAGTTCAAATAACAAAATAATCAGACGTACATAATCACCTCATTGGTCCCTTTTTGCATACAAAGATTTATAATCCTTGCATGAAAACTGTTAGAGTTATGGCAGCATCCAGATTGTCTTGACTGACCGACTAACCGACCAAGTAGCTAAGTCGGTATCGTGAAATATGTGTGAGATGCAACCTTTGTTACCGAAAATGTCCTTCTTACATTACGTTCGTTTATGAGGTTTACTTGGACATTGTACCAGGATCTATGTCTGAGATATGTTTGGCAGACAATGTGTATGTGTCTCCGAGTATGTGTCGGTAGTCTGACAGTTAAACGGTTTTTGTCGGGAGTAAACTACGCATCGTACAACCAAATAAACATGCGGCTGTTAGTGTTTAAAATAAAATAAGACTTGCGAGCATGGGAAAAGTAAATAATAAATACGATTTATAATGCTTTAAGATGTAGTATAATGATTTGTACATATCAATTACCATGAAATAAATTTATTACATAAAATGATACTAGAGTTTGTCTGAAACTATAATAATAGTCCCGAATGTCTGTTATTTTATACATATGATTTTATTATACATATAAAACACGAATAAAATTATTTTTTACGATTTCACATACACATGTCCTTACTGATACATTTAATTGATTTTATTAATTATGACCGAAACATCCTTGCATGCTTAAGGGTCATGTGAATAAAAAAAACGAAGCCAACGTTTCATTGACTATAAAATAAAAAATACTGTCAACGCCCATTTTGTTATCGTATGATTAACACTTCTCCTTATATTTTATATTAATTTTATTATTAGTTGACAATATTTCATTACACTGTATTCTACCGAGTGACTGTTAACAAAGACTTGGTGACCTAAAGATATTTCGGCATTAAATAGTTCCCAGCGCGATGAGGACAGTACTTAATGATCCCCGCATATTATTAACATACATTAACCTTGGTATTGCATAAAAATTCCTTGTATGGACATCTTAACATTTTTATACGGCACTCCATTATCTATATTTTATATTATGTTTAGTAGAACGTATGAAACCATGTAGCATACTTCATATTATTTTCCCACTTGACATTAAACAACACCCTGGTCTGTCCTATTGTTGGATACCCAATGACAGTTCATACATTCAATATTATTTTGTATAAAACATTACATATACTCACACAAGAATATGGGTTCCACACAAAAGTCTATTATTTATGTTGGCCATACATTTTGTAGTGCTGCCTTCAGATAGGAAGCCACTTGCCGTAAAAATGTCAATGACGTTCCCTATGATATTTTTATTTTAAAGCATTGCCGGCATTACCTTCTTCCGGTATACATTTGTATATTTTTAAATGGTTATTAACAAACTCTAAAATATCAGTTCATATATATGTACTATTTATATTCTCGAGTGCGAAGTCAATTACTCTCAACAGTGCGGCATATGTTTATAGTAAGGTTCTAACTAAGCTAATGACCTGTGTATTGTCTATATTCAAATGGGACACACTGTCTGAATAGTGAGATATTAGATAAAACAATACAGCAAGTAAACACGGTCATTATCTTCTTCATCATCTTTCACATTGAGTGTTGTCGTGTCTGTTTTCTCCGTGATGTCGTGACATAAGCGATTAGATTGTGGCACATTTGTGTCTAGCCTCATAATTGAGTAATGCTGTGATTTATATTACATATTCATCCTGATGTCCAAGTTCTAAACGATGTCATAAATATTATATTGATGATTATGTGGTCATTGGTTCAGATCAACGACCTCATCGAGACAAAAGTTAAATCGTTTATATGCACACGTCGTCATCTAATTGAATTGGCTGATATTCTACCCTTAATGTGCAGTGCAACTCTAGAGCAGCAAGGAAGGTGTTTCGTTACATCATACTGGGAATGCATCATGGGATTCTATTAAAGAAGTAGTCCTAAAGGATGTATTATATTAGTCGACATTTTGGTAAAGTACTTCCTTTCGATAGCTATTTTAGATTACATCTGATTCAGTCCTTAATTGAAATCACATACTTTACACAGTGTTAGGTTTCTACATGGATCATCGCCTACAAAGAAGACTACGGGTTTCACATGGTACATAAATTAAAAAGTACATCTCTCAAAAATTTCCAAATAAAGGAGTGTTTTTAAATTACAGGAAAGGTTTAAAAGTTTTTTGTCACATGTTCCAAAAGAGAGCACAATATTCGCAATATTGTCTTACAAATTGTTAAGATTCCCTGCTAAGGTGTCATTCTCAGTAACCTCAGTTAAATCCCATTCTAAAATTTACTACCCATGAATCTCATGTTGAATGGTTTCTGTTAGAATTAAGTGACCATCGGAGTTCTTTAATCTTATAGAAGTAAAAATCGCTAAATGTTCTGCGTAGTGGAATCATCTTGGAAAATAACAGAATAAGTATAGGTGTACATTCAAATCATATTTATAAAATGGCGATGGACAAACGTTATAAAATAATTAATCTTTTATTATGTATATTAGTTGATTTGAACCTTCATACTAGTAGAGATGTCTGGTTAAATAAATTTATAAATTGATCGAGATATGATCACTTTAGGGGGTTTGAAATGAGTTTGTGAAATAAAACACGATACATTTAACCTATGTTTAGTGTTTGTCATTCCCTCTTGTTGGCCTCTTTTGGGTTTATTTTGATTGAGGATGATATTTGCCAAAATGCAAAACCTTTCATGAATACTAGTAAATTATTTTAGAAACACAATCTAAAGTATCATCGCAAGAGTTACTTAATAACCGATATTAGTAACATTGGCCATATATGCACGGTGATGTGACATATTCTGCCACATAACGAAACTCAAACTGACCGGAAGTATCATCGATACGGAATTTTGGAATGGTAAAACGCAAAATATCTACATTTGACACATTATGCCACATTACGCCTCGTATCACATAAAATGCAGAGCAAACTCGATGCTTCGTTAAGTAAATCACGAGCTAAATTGAGTACAATGCTCTTTGTCAGGACGTCTAAGAAAAGGTCGTGGAACACATTAAACGCGTATACAATACCCTGGCAATAACTGTGACATTTCTCTACTAACAAACTGACGTTTCTGTAAATTTAAACTTCCTTCTTACAGAGAGTAAAATTAATCAAAGCTAGAAGTTTAGTTCATTTTTTCACCAACTCGCAGACATTTCCATTTGTCATTTTCGAACATTTTCTGCAATTTTGTACATATTGAGAAGAAGTTTCTTATGTAGTTTTTATGAATATAATATTGGCAAAGCATAGAAATCTGTCTTACATTCGTATTAGGTATATATAGACCTTATAATGGCACACGTCCGGAGTAAATATAATACATAATTTAACACGGAACACATTAAAGAACCTACTAACGTGGCTACAGGGAATACAAACAAGTAGTACGGTAAATCCAACACCAGTCCATTATCATTATTCAAACGAACTACTGTAACAGTTATTGCGTAACGATCGAACGGATGCCATATATCTATATTATCTTTAGTCATGGGAAAACCACACAGACCGTATCTTAAGAAAACCATACAGTCCGTTTGCTCATCTAAATTTCATTTTGATACGCGGTTAACGATGTATTGAACATTTACACATTATGGTTTTAATGTACGTGACAATAACACTTCGTTTTTCAGATTTGACTTCATCTTTACATTGGGATAACGTTTGAGGCCACATCTTTCTGATCCATAGACAAATGTTATCAGTCAATTTATACAATAGTATGCACCTCGTTGTCTAAATGTAAACCACTCAAATTATCATTAACAAAAGCACTAAATACATATCATTTAAAGATAGCTATTCAAAGATTTTCAAAAACTGACGAATGGTTTTAAGACATTTATCTACACAATTAAAGCAACCTTCGATACTTTGTTTAAGTCGTTATATAAAAGTTTTCAGTATTGCATTAATATAGATCTACATTTTTATCATAAGAGTAATTACATTGATTACGTAGTACATATAATAGCTAGTTATATTATTGTATATAACATATTTATATGATAGTGCCAAAATAAACACTCTGGACGTTTTCTGATGCATCAAACCTTTGGAAACGCGTTATGGCCCGAGTACAAATGTTTTTACAGAAAATCTACCATTAACAAACGAGTGCCTATTCAGTTATTGTGATACACACTGAGTGACACTATAAATTGTCTGTAACGTACAATCATGACGTCGTTAGTATCGTGTTATCTGTGGGACTTTGATTTAATTATAAAAAAGTTACCAGTTGTCAAGGGCTCTTTTCAGCTGATAGGCCGCTCAAGTACCCTTTGGTATTTAACTTCCGCTGGTCACTGGGTGACCTCTTGAAACATACACTCGTGTCTCACTGGTGAGAATTTTTCTCTCCTGTGGGTGTGGCAGCCAACATCGATATGCGGCGCCCAGGAATAGAACGGCCCTTAAAGGTACCATTGTGGAGTGGAGCATGTGGGTCTGGCTCAGAGAAATTAATCAGTGGTCCAGAGGGGGATTGATCCCGGCACCTATCGATCCCGAAGCGCACGTTCTATCTCTAGGCTTCGCTTCCCATTATGGATCATTGATTGTCCATTTGTCAATTTGTAAATAGATCTACATATTTTTCTTATGTTAGCAGTTAGTTATCAGTATGTTTGGTTTATTGCGATTCTTTATCCTCACCACCGGATAATCCTTATGGTTGAGGCCTCCAGAAGACTTTTAGTTTTGGGGGGATAGTGCATTATACAAAAGATGCCCTAATTCCAGAAGCATCCCTAGTTATTTTTCCATGCCATATTTATAGCACCCGTACGTGGCACCTCGGTTTACAGTCTCACCCAGAATACTATCAGTAATTTTAGATGGCCAGCCCGGGATTCAAACCCACAACCCTGAGATCAGTAGTGACTATTATACTCGTACTCTAACGTTTACTACCCCTTCCATGTTTACCAACAAGGTTTTAATTTCGTGGTCAAGGCCGTTAGCGCGAATTCAAGACACCGTGAATTCAAAAGGATCCAATTAACGCGAAAATTGGACACCGTGAAATAAACCCGCTGTACAGTATTTAGAGACAAGCGCCTAATCGACATACTTTAGACCCACACTTACGTATTTACGTATTTACCGAATTATTTTGTAGTACATTCAGTGTTGATTGTGTGTATAATGCTAACGGATTGTTTTCTTGTCATACATTTTATATTCGATGATTAAACACATTCATACTAGACATATATGTATAATTGTATTGATGTCCTAAAACTTTCTTAATACCCATACTGCCTTTTTGTTGTATCTTCTGTGTTTTTAATCTCGAAGTCGAGGTATACCTTCATTCATTCATGTGAAGCCACTCTTCCATAGTTTTATCATGTTGGTAGGAAAAACCTACTTGGACAACGACGCCATCAGCACTAGCGCATCATTGCTCTCATTAAGCTGAAACCAACATAAACGGCTTGAAACATGCATTTGATTTGGGACGCGAATCAACGACACAATCAGCATTAAAATGCAACACCGGAGGTCTTTCTATCACAAATCAGTACTTAATTGCATTATACATAATTCACATTTTCAGCTTTGTGGTAAGCTTATCTTCTAGCTATTAACAAGTATACAACGTAGAAAATTGACATAACCGTTCAGCCAGAAATTAACACTCAGTTATTTATGCTTATAAACACTCAATTCAACAAACAACTGTCAGACGTCCCATGCGTGCATTCATATCGAGAAAGAACAAGCATGAAAAAACACTGAGAGGCGACAGTTAGACGGATATGGAGACATATAATTTGCTGAATATTGGCGTTTCAAAACATGTTACTGAAATGCATAGCAAACATTTACGCACTACGCACAGAGATGCTTCGTTGACATTTACTTAAAACATACAATAATCTAAGCAAATAAAGGACTTGTTGGTAATGGACATAATGACACTCACATATAATGTTAACTTGCCACTTCAAAACATCTTGTACACCGTTCTAGCATTTGAGATTCTTAATAGAAATATTTATGCTAATCTGATTACCCAACATTTGAGCAAATAAAGTGAGAGAATTTCTTCAAAATAGAAACATTGTTCGTTGCTCCTTAGAAGTTAGCAAATACAATACCTGTAAACAGGTCAGGAGTGGAATTCAATATTGATCTTACTTGACTTAAGGGTAAGCACAACCAATCAGATCACGCCATATTACACTTTTGGTCAAAAACAGGCGAAAGAATTGGCTATCGTTATTCTCCAAATAAATAAGATCATCATTGAAACTTCAGCCTCAAGATGTATCTTTGTCTGGCCATCCGACTAGATAATAATATTTTATCAATCAAATAGCATAACTTAGCAATATTTTATTCAGGGCTTGATTATCTATATTTGAGGGTGCAAAGGGGAATAATTTCATGAGAAAAGAGTAGATTGATGAGTTGTCTTTATAAACATAGGGTATGTATACATACTATATGTATCTGTTAATTGACAGAAAAACTAGAAACCTGTTTACTGTCAGTTGGTAGCAAACTATATGGAACGTAAACATAATTTACCGTATATACTTGAGGTGTTTATGACGGGGGTCTGATTCAAGGTGCCAGTAAACGCGTCTTGTTCTTCATCATTGCTATGAATAGAACATTTTGTTTGTTCTATGTATACATCATCAAGTTCCGTACTAACCTAACCCGCATTGATTCCTGAAGAAATCCAAGCTGTCTAAACAAACACACACACTAGCGGGCTTCAAACACATACAAGGATCAACATCTTCCCGATGCTACATCTGTGAATTATTAATTTGAAATTTGGGGAAAAAAGGAGCTGCCTCAATTCGATTGAGCAATTTATCGTTGAACACGTACTATGTAGTGGTTTTTCACCTTCAAATATTTATTTTTTCCAACTACTGACTGCCGCTTTAAATAATGCCCATTAGTCCCTTTTTCGACATAGAATATTTAGTACGAATTGGTTGTCGAACGACACACTTCACGTTAAAGTTCAAGCCTATCATTGTAAAATTATGTTATTACGTATTTTAAATACAACTTTCCTCTTTGAACGAGAACTATCATGATTTAGTGTTTGCTTTCAATGGAATACGGTGATTTTCATTAAGAATAACAGTTACAAATAACAGTGACATTATCAAATTGTTATTTTCTCTGTCTCAAATTGAAAATATCAATGTAAAATTATATTATCATTTGACCACTTTAAACGAGACATCGTCGATAATCAGGTTAAGAATGAATATAATCCATGTCATTTATTTGTATAGAAAAAATACCAAACCGAATTAAGCAAGTAGCTAAGTCGGTATCGGGCAATATTTGTGAGATGCAACCTTTGTTACTGAAAATGATATATATTGTATTGCATCCGGTTCTGTTGTTAGCTAGCGATATTTAAATATCGATACTGTAATTCAAGTGACGCGAACTTGTGACTGCTGCGTGGACATTGCATGAGCATCAATGCATGCGATCTTTCTGGGTGCCCGCGTATGTGTCGCCTGCATGCCATTTAAAATCTTGTTGTTGGGAGTAAAAGCGCATTGTGCGACCAAATAATAATGTGACGGATGTGGCATAATCAGATGAAAGATCATGGGAAAGTAAATAATACATACGATTTACAATGTTTTAAGATATATTATAATGAGATGTACATATAAATTCCCATGAAATAAAATCAATCACATGGTAAAATGATACTTGAGTTTGATTAAAACTATAAAAATCTTTCGACTGTCTGTTATTTTAATGATATGATTTTAGTAAACATATAAAACACGAATATGATTATGTTTTACGATTTCACATACAAATGTCATCACTCGAAAAAAATAATTGATACGTAATATAAAAACAAAGCCAACGTTTTATTGACTATAAATAGAGGATTGATCACGAGTTGTCAATTGCTATAAAATTATGTTAAATGAGCTTTGGAAATTTTATTAAGCGAGCCTCTGGCGAGCTTAATAATATTTCCTGAATGAGTTTAATATAAATATACCAATTGACAACGACTGATAGATTCTTTATATTATAAAAAACTAAAAACGCAAAATACGCATTGATTTATTGGAAAAACTTAATTCCTTATACTACACGTGGTACGTATAACCTTATACGTACTGGCTAAACTAACCTGGATACAAACAATGTCATATGATATAATAAAATACTAGTACGCTAGACGGCCGTCTTGCTATCTTATTATAAAATACTTTTACTCATATTTTAAACTTATTATAAGTGGACATTTTCATTAATTTATTCTCTACTGAGTGTCCGTTAATATAGCCTTTGTCGTTGTATGTGTTCTATACTGTATAACCGTTTAGGTATGGAGTTAAGATGTAGCAAACAAACTGCACCGTCTTTTGCAAGTAAACTCGTAGAAAGTAAAATATCTTAAAGTGTATAGAGCGATATTCTGACAGTCATTCAATGTCAAAATAATTACTTGCATCGTTGTTAATATGATAATAGACTACCTTAATTGCAAATTAAAACTTTGGATGGGTTCCGTGTACTTTGATTCAATCATCGAAGAATATACAAGGGTGTTCTAGAACACTTTCGTCTGAAAAGGACAATTCGCATGTCAAATGAATCACAGAGAAAGAGTTTCTGTTAAAACTGAAACGAAAAATGATCAAATGGATATGAAAGCATAATTGTTTTTCAGTGTTTGAAACTTTAAAAAAAATCTTCCGATATAGCTCTATACACTTTAAACAAAAAACCAACTTTTTGTCGTGCTTTCTTCTGATCGGCACATTATAAATGTCCATGCCTTGATGATACTACAATTTTCCTTCTGATATTTTATTAACATATTTCCGGCATTAACTTCATTTTATATCTTGTTTTAAAAATGAGCTTAACAAATTCTGAACTGTCAGTAAGTATAATATTTATATTCCCGATTGGAAAGTCAACTGCTCTCTACTGAAGGGAATAATGTTTATAAGGTTCTTAATAGGAAACACGTATCAGTCATGTGACTAAGATACTGACCTGTGTATCGTCTATTCCTATGGGTGGCACAGACTGAATTGTGACATGTTTCATAGAATAATATAGCAAGTAAACACGGGCATTGTCTAGTTGCTCATCTTATACATTGATTGTTTTCGTGTCTGTTTTTTCTCAGTGATGTCGTGCTATAAGCGATTACATTGTGGCACATTCGTGTCTAGCCAAATAATTCTGTAATGCTGTGATTTATGTCTCACATTCTACCTGATGTCCACGTTCTAAATAATGTCATAAATAATAATGCAAATTGATTCAGATCAAGGGCCTCATCGAGGTAAACGTATATATCCGCGCCGTCATTTCGAATGTTCTCTTCCTCTTCTTCCGTTAATGTACAAGGGCAACTCTAGAGCTTTATGGAACGTGTTCCGTTACATCATACAGGAAATACATCACGTAAAGTTTCTAAAGTAAGTAGTCCTTAAGGATATAATGATTTATCATCGTTGACATTTTGATAAAGTGTTCCCTTCTGATAACTATGTTCGTTTTTACATCGAAACTCGCCTACTGGTTTCACATAGAACATAAATATCGTTCTTAGTGTTCATAAGGTTAATCCCATTCTAAAAATTTATTACCCAAGAAGCTCATGTTGAATGGTTTTAGCTAGAATTACCTGACTACGGGTGTTTATATTTAATCTTTTAGAAGTAAAAATGGCTAAATATTCCGCGTAGTGGAATCAGCTTGGGAAATAACAGAAGAAGTATAGGGGCGTAAATTCCAATCATATTTTAAAATTGCAACACAATTATTGTTATATTATATCTATTAGTTGATTTAAACCTGCATATTAGGAGGGATGTATAGATAACTGTAAATAAATTGATCACTTTAGGCGGTTTGAAATGAGTTTGTGAAATAAACCACGATAGATTGAAACCCTGTTTAGTGTTTGCCTCACTCTTGTTTACCTCTTTTTTTATTGAGGTTGATAGTTGCCAAAATATGAAATGACATTAATAAACAAAATACTTTACAAACAATAAATGAAAATACTTTTCGCACGAATTACTAAATAGAGTAACAAACTTGCACTGTATTTTCTTGATTTTAGTAATATTTGACAGATATGCACGGTGGTGTGACATTTTCTGCGAAAACGGCCCTATTCCAGTTATTCCAAACTGATCGGAACTAGCATTGATACGGAATTTTCGCCCACCGGAATAGGAGCAGAGATCGTTATTTGTCAAATCAGATCATATCAGGTTTGGAATCATTTAACATACAGAACAACCATGCTACTTTATTTAATCGAAACACGTACAATGAATATATTGCTTTTTGCTGAGAAGTTTTGACTTCGGAAAAAGGTCACGGAACTCATTAAACGCGTATAAATCATCATTGCTCTCCCAGTGACATTTCTCAAATAAAACGCTGTCGTTGCTGTTAATTTAAAATTCCCCTTTACAGCGAGTTAAATTAATTAAAACTTGAAGTTTAATATTTTAGTTCATTTTTTCACTATCTCGCAGACATGTCCATTTGTCATATTCTTATATTTTCTGCGGCTTTAACATAGTGCTGAGAATTTTATTACAGTATTTGTGAATATACACTGAGAGGCGAAGTAGGAATACAATACTCGTAAAGCATAAGTATCTGTCTTACATTCATTTTGGGTATATATGGACCTTATAATGGCACACGTCCTGAACAAATATAATACATAATTTAACACAGAACACATTGAGAAACTACTAACGTGGTGGCTACAGGGATTACAAACAAGTATACTAGATCGAACACCAGTTCTACATCATTTGTAATTCGAACTACAGAAACAGTAAAATGATTTACTTGTTGGAACACCGAAGTCCGATCCAAATATTCCCGTCATAATCACACTGTCATAGTATCGATATTCTTGACCAAACATTATTTGTGCTACAGTGTGCATATGGGCAACGGGCGATTGGGTGATTTACAAATTCATCATTTTTAAGTCATACGAAACCACACACTAAGACTGTGCGCCCATACAATTATCATATTAATACTCGGTTAACGACATATTGAACATTTACATAATTAATAGACGTTCCTGTAACACTGTGACGTTTGGTTTTGACTCTAATTATGCATTTGGTTCAAAGCTTAATGTCACATCTTTCAGATCCCTTGAAACTGTTGTTTGTTATAACGTCAGGATCAGTCAATTTATACATTTTAAGAAAACTATATACATAATAGTTCCAAACAACACTAAGTCTTGTTTTATGTACTACACTAAAACGAATTTCTAATTGGCCACCCAATGAAGTATTATATTATGCGATATATTCCGTCAATATTTCTAAAATTGTGGCTATTATCATTCCATGCACTTATCTATCGATTTCAAGAAATGAATTACGCATGCATGTATAAAATCATCCATGCAGAACAGTTAGTGCAAAATGGCTTACGTGCACATGGTTCACGTGTCCGCCATGTATGATTTTTGAAATCAGTCAAAATGTATTCTCTATCGATTGGCTTAATGAAAGGTACTAATACTGACGAGAATAAGTAATACGGGGCGCGCTGAGGCCCTTAGAATGACGAGTACCAGCACCAAAATCCAGACATGTACGTCAAAACGTCTTTTTGTAAAAAGCGCTATTTATAATAACGTGGTGTTTAGCTCGAATTACTGCGAGAAACATATTTTCTATCAATAACATTGGACAGTATCAGGGTTTCGTTTATTTGTATTCTTCTAAAAGCATTTTTTTAAAACTAATTTATAAAAACACGTTGCCAATCAGAAATTCGTTCAATGTATGCATGCCTCTGACGTCATGAGCGCGTTCCACATGGCTCATTTTCACAAATTAAAGTGTTAAAAGAAAAGTCGATCTACAGGGAACAAATTTATACCAAATACGATACTATGACAAGCTGTGCACGAGGCCAACGTGCAAAAAAGCAATTTCGCACCAACCGTTACTCATGGATGATTTTGTATATGAATACGCCATTTCTTTCCAGAAATAGATAAGTAAGTGCGTGGAATGAACAAATAACACAGCCTAAGATTTATTGATATAATTTATCAGATGATATAATATTTTTTAGGGTGGCCAATTAGAAATTCGTTTAAGTGTATAAAACGTTTTCAATTTTGCAGTAATGCATCCATTAATAAGTCTTAGAGTAATTCTATTGACTACATAGTAATATATAATTACATTCTGGCTATAAAAATGCTATTTGCTAAAGTTTAACACTTGGATCGTTTTCTTCTGCATGAAACGTTTTGAAACTTGTTATGATTTGAGTACGAACGTTTTTACAGGAAATATCCGCCATTAACGAATTTCCTACCTAAAATAAGTGCCTTGTCAGTTATTGCTATAAAAGACAGGGCTTGCAATACAAATCTTCTGTAACGTATAATCAACACGCAAGAATACGAGCCAACATTAGTATCGTTTATTCTATGGGACTTTGATTTAATAATGGATTCCTGTTCGCCCATTCGTCAATTATGTTTTAGAGACTAGTGCTTAATCGACCTGCTAAAGAAACAATTAAGTGTGGTATATTCGGTATTGATAAATCGTATAATGCTAACGAATCGTTTTCTTGTCATACACGGACTATTCGAAGAATAACACATTCATACTAGATCTCTAGTACACACTATATAATTATCTGTATTGGCATTCTGAAACTTTCTTTACGCCCATACGACGTTTTGGTTGTATCTTTTGTAAGTGATTTTCTAGAAGTCGAGATAGTCTTTCATTCATCCATGTTAAGACATCCTTCCATAGCATTTATCATTTCTCTATCGTGATCCCTGACCCGATGTCATAGTTCCGTGTTTATATACCTATCCGTGTCCTCTAATATTCTCAAAGAAGAATGCGCCGGAAACATTCCACTTTACGGACAGGAGCTGACAAAGGAAACAGACAACAATCCACTGAACTTTGAAACGTCGGACAATTAACATATATAACTTATGTTAATTATTCGATTGATAAATTGGCACGAAACTTCATGGTTATGTTAAATAACATGGCTTTATACATCAAGTTTTAATTATCAACTATTGAAATGAAATCTGGAGTAACTAGGATAAAGCACATTTGACCCGATTACTGGCATTGAACATGGTATGTTTTGTACATGCTCTTCTTATGTTGATTGCCTGCCGCCTATTGCTCGTTTAAGGCGATGAACATAAAGATTCTTATGCTAATAAACTGAAACTAAAAACTATGCCGAATGGTTTCAGTTAGAATTACGTGACTACGGGTGTTTTAGATATTTAACCTAGTAGACATAAATTCACCAATTATTCTCAGTAGTGGAATCATCGCGGGAAATAACAACATACGTATAGGGGTGTATATTTAAATCATATTTTAAAACAAAAAACAGAATATATACAATGATCCACTTATTTGTCTAATGCATGGTTGATTTAAAAATTGAAAGCCTGCATACATGTACTAGGATAACTTTCTGATTAATTCCAATGGGTGTATAAATTTGTCAACTTCTGGGTAAATTCCAACCCACTCATTATATTAGGTCACTGGTGTTAAAAGAAAGCATTGCTTCTACCAATCCGCTCTATTGCAAACAGTTTAATGTAATTTAACACTCGCATAGACAATTAACCGAACGTTGACATTTGAAAGTGTCAGAGGTAAATACTTATATTCGTAATAATGGAATACTGTTCCATAAAGACACTGGTTACGTAAATCAGATTAAGATACAATTGGACCACTATCTCATAATCTTTTTTTGAAACAGTTATGTCAGAATTTTATTGATTGACTAACAGACACACTTCATTTGAGTTTTATTTGGTGGCAGTGTTTTGTCGCTGGATTTGGCGGTTTTGGGCATGATATTTGATAACTAGGTCAAGTCACAGGAACGCCTCATTTGGTCACTTGCGGTAACTGTTTTGGCACGAATTTGTAACACTAAAGTTTCATTTGATCACTTTGGGTCGCCATTTTGTATTGTTTCATTGTAAAACTATGCCATCCTGCTCTTCTACAGCGGTTTTTTAATTAGGTAATGTGTTGGCATTTTCCCGTGTATTTGTTTTATATATATATTTGTTCTGTTTCTGTTCTCAGTTGGTCCGATTTCCTTATATCATACACTTACCATTCATGTGTGACAATTAGACGTACATTATCCGAAACAACAACCAAGTGTATTTAGACACTGTGGCACAATGTGTCATACGATATAAAGTAGTATCTGCAGCTTCGTAGCACTGAGAAGTGAAGTGTCTCTAGGTATCCATGAACACAAACTGCGATGCTGTATGGGAATCCAATCATCGTAAAGCATAATAATCTGTCTTACATCCGTCGTGGGTATATAATATTATAGACTTTATAATGGCTCAAGTCCTGAGTGATTATAATATATAATGTAACACGGAACGAATTAAAGAACCTACTAACGTGGCTAAGGTGAGTACAGAATAGTAGACTAAATCGAACGTCAGTTCTTTATTAATTGCTATACGAACTACAGAAACAGTTATTATGTTTTACTTGTTGGAATGAAGTACGACCTAAATATTTTTGTCATAGTAACAATATCATAGTATCGATACACTGGATCAAACATTCCTGGAGTTATTCTTTATAGATGTGCAACGGGTGCATGGGTGCCTTACATTAATTATTATCTTCAGTTCTGAGGAAACCACACAGTTGCTCATCTAAATATCATAGTGGCACTCGGTAAACTATGTATTAAATATTTTCATAATAATTATTATAGTTTCTACTATGTAAGCGCCAGTAACACTGTGTTTCTTGAACCTGTATTAATCTATATATTGGGTCAAAGTTTGAAGCCACATTTTATGGTCCAGAGACACAAATAAGTGACGTTAAATTTGTGCCACCAGGATCAGTCGATTAATTCAATATTATGCACCTTATTGTCTAAACTTAAAAAAACTCTTCACTACGTTGAAAGATGTTTTTACAAATATGTGGCAACCCCGTCGATCTGTATGTTACGTTAGGTTTTGCTATATAAGGCAAAGTTGCCATACGATTTATCTGTAACGTATAATCTCTACGTCAAAATACGGACCGACCGACATTATAATTGATTAATCTGGGGGACCTTGATTTAATTCTAGGTCATTGTTCACCCATTTGTCAATGATATCCAGAGACTGGTACCTAATCGACATACTTTACGTATTTAATGAAATATTTTTTGTGTTTTTAGTGTTCATTAATCTTATAATACTAACGGCTCTTTTTCTCGTCATACGCTAAATATTCGAAAATAACACATCTATATTATAAACATGTATACACTACATAATTCTATTGACGTCCTGAATCTTTCTTCACGCCCATTATACGAAATTTTTGTCGTATCTTTTTTAATTGGTAATCTTGAAAACGATGTATACTTACATTCATCCATGTGAAGACAATCTTCAATAAGTGTTGTTACGTGATCCGTTTTCCGAGTTTCGTGTACTATATACTAGTATAATCTGTGTCCTTGAATATTTTTCTAGGAAGAATGCGCTGGGTAAATTCTACGAAATAGCACTTTACGTACTGGAAGTGGACACCGATACAATACTGACAAAAAACCACTGAACTTTGAAATGTAGGAGAATGAACATTTATACCATGTGTAAATCAATCGATTGATCAAATCGCACGAACATTTGCCGGTAATGTTAACAATCATGGCGCCATACATCCAGCTTTAATCAGAAACTTCTGAAGTGAAATATGGACTAACTAGTACCAGTCACATGGGACCCAATTACTGTCAATGAATAGAAGATGATCTCGATTGAACGAAACTTAAAACCGCTTGGAATAATAGAAACAGTTTATTAGTCGTTTTTTCCGACCGGTATTATTCGTAGTCGATATTTGTTATGCTGATATTTATTATTTCTCTCATGAAAAGAGATATACATGTCCATAAACATCAAATTGCGTTGTTGACCTATATACATTTGAATAATTAGTCTAGCATATTCCAACATATAATCACATTTTTGTCGTTTCACTTACTATTTCCAGATGTTGCATTTTGCTTGATACTGGGTCAAAACCTAGGTCACTGTGTCAAATCATAGAAAACCCTTGTGTAGTCACTGGAGGCCTCAATTATGTAACAGTCGATGTTATATTCCATAAACAACAGCTACATAAATATACTCACGGTATAGCCTATATTCTTCGATCATTAAACATATAGTACACAATAAAAATGTTCAAACATCAGTTCGGGATAATACTCAGTCAATCCTATAAAACAACACTGATTAGGTTCCGGGTTGAAAAAGTGATGTGTGCATAATGAATACATTATCAATGAATTGGTGGTTTATTTGATATAAATGACAATTGTACGGTACGATAATATAGCAATGTATTGATGCGCTATCTGAGAACTCATCGGAGCTTAGAGAAATATAAATGCAAATCACCTATTTGATGTGAGTTAAGCATGGACACGGTATCGAACAACGATCAAACAATAAAAATACGTATAAATAGCGCACAAAAACAGTATATGAAAACCAAGGTGATTCATGTATTTTTAAAGACTAAAGGTGATTTGCATGTTCATTAATTAATGTAATTACCAGTACAAGGGACAGCAATCTTGTTATATTCATGATGAAAACATGTATGACGACCATTTTGGAAATTTCAACAGTTTTGCTCGGCTTGTTTTTACGATGTCCTTAGATTTTGTGGATGACCCCTTAAAACTGACTATTGTATTATACCGAACAATTGACAAAATAAAACTAGGCAAACATTTTTGAAAATATTGATCGGATACTTCTGCTTTCTTCCTTAATACACTATTAATACTGCAAGGCGATAAAGTCCGACATCATCCCCGTGAATGACCAATTTGAGTTTTAGCATCAAGATCACGCGAGCTTTTAGAATTACATAACATAGAGCAGGATACCACGTACCCTGTTAAAACAATTAAAAGTTACGTCAAGCTTATGTTAGAAAAAGAACGGATTCAGCATTCTAACAGTGCTAAACAGAAACTGTTTAGCCGTTTCTTCCTAATCAGTTCAATGTCTAACTAATTATTTGTCTTTGAGCACTGTGTTGGGCACAATTATCAAGTTTAGTTTTGATCTAATTGAATTTTGGTCATTTATTGGATATTTGACAATTTGATGCCTTATACATTTTAAAGTAATTCGCTCCATCTAAAAACGCTCCAATGACGAACAAAACGTTTAAGAAATTGACATGTCTGACATTCAACAATAAAACCATATTCGATTGGAATTTCGGAAGCAGTGTTTCATTACAAAACACATTTTAAACGATATTACTTTTTACTGAAGGTTAATGCACTGTTTGAACAAACTATAGTTACCATACAGATAACTGAACGCCCATTGAAAACATACATGTACCCAAGAAACTCATGTTGAATGTGTTCAGTAAGAATTACGCGACTCTGTTGTTGATATTTAAAGTAATATTATACAAGTCACTTATTATTCTAAGTAGTGAATTCATCTTGGGAAATACCAACACATGTATACGGGTGTATATCCAAATGATATTTAAACTCTAGAAGTTTATATATAATTATCTTATAACTATTTTGTCTCATGCTTGATTTAAACCTGCATATTCGGATAACTTTCTGGTTAATTCTATTGAGTGTATAGATTTTGGCAACGTTTTTTTTAACCAAAGGAGAATGCTTAAACAACACATTGATACTACCTATCCTTTTCATAGCGATTAGTTAAATGTAATTTAATACTAGCATACACAATTAACGACTGAACATTGACATGCGATAGTGTCAGATGTAAATATTTGTATTCACAATACTGGCAATAATGTTCCATGAATCGTCACATTAGATAACCATCTTATGGTATTCTCTTGATTATGCAGGATAAATCTAGAGATACAGTACCAAACATTAAACAATCAACACATTTTGCGTGCAACCACGTTTCCTTTCCAAACAACAGATACAATGCTCATGAACGTTAGTGTTTGAATTAGAAATCACATGACTGATCAAGGAAACGTAAGTCAGATTTAGTACCATTTTGATCACAAACTTATCAACTGATGTATCTATCAATTATGTTATAATCAAACTGCGATTACTAACTAACAGACATACATCCATAAAGTATCCAGAATTATCTTGATAGTCATGTAACTTTATGTATACTACATTTTATTTTTGAATCTATTTTGAGTCATACCTTGCTTCAAATCAGATGCTTACGAATCATATGTGACAATCGGACATACATCATACAAAACAACAAATATGATGCCGAGCGTAGCTTTTATTTGTTTATTTCTACTGAAATATGACAGGCATATACATATGTGCCTCCATCCATATTTTTATGATACAAAGTGGTAGTTGATAAAACATACACCAATCTGGAAAAGATAAATATCGTCATATGTAATCAAATTGTAACATTCACCAACATATGATTTGAAATGAGTAATATAACATGATCAATTTAACATCTGTTTAGATTTTGTATTAACCTTTGTTAACCTATTAAGGGTATATTTTGATATTTGCAAAAAATGAAATACTAATCACGAATAAAACACTTCATCACAGAAACAATACAAAGTCTGACTACACGAGTTACTAAAGAAAGCAACACAACGGCACTGAATTGGCCAGATATTCTGATGTGACATATATCGATAGTCCAACCGACAGGAAATATTATTGATACGGAATTTTGAAATACCGGAAAAACGCAAAATATCGACATTTGACACATAAGACCACAACACGCCTCGTATCACATAAAAGTCAGGGCAATTTCATCGCTTAATCAAGTAACAAACGAGCTATAGGTAAGATGAGTACAATGCCCTTTGACGAGGACGTCGGAGAAAAGGTCACAGGACACATTAAACGCGTGTAAAATTTCCAAGCACTTCCAGTGACATTTCTCTACTAACATGCTGTCGTTGCTGTTAATTCTCATATTATTTTCACAGACAGTAAAAATAACCACAGCACGAAATCTTAGGTCATTATTTTCACCAGCTCTCAGACATGACAAATTGTCATTTTGAATATTTCCTGCAGCTTTGTAGTGCTGAGAAGTTTCTGACAATATTTATGAATTCAAACAGCCAAGTAGGAACACAATAATCATAAAACATAATAATCTATCTTACATCCGTCTTGGGTATATACAGACCTTATAATGGCACACGTACTGAGTGGTTATAATACATAATTTAACACGGAACACAATGAAAAACTACTAACGTAGCTACGGGGTGTACATAATAGTTAGCTAAATCGAACATCAGTCTTTTGCATGAGAACTACGGAAACAGTAATATGTGTTACTTAGAATGAAATCCGACCAAAATATTTCAGTTATCATAACAATGTCAAATTATCGATATACTTTATCAATATTATTTGGGTTACACTGTACATATGTACAAATGTATGTGCAACGGGCGAACGGGTGATTTACAAAATTATTATTTTCAGTCACAAGAAACCCCACATTTGGATTGTGCGCTCATACAATTATCATATTGATACTCGGTTAGCCATATATTGAAAATTTACATATTATGGTTTAAACAGACGTTACAATAACACTGGGATGTTTGGATTTGACTTTTTCTATACATTTGGGTCAAAGTTTGATGTCACATCTTTCCGATTCTTCGTAACTGTTGTTTTTTTTATAATGCCAGGATCAGTCAATTTATACAATAGTATGCACCTTATTATCTAAAATGGAAACGGCGAAAAGTGATACATCAGTGAGAATCCTGTGGAACTATCATTTAGTAGAAAAACATTGACACTCAGGACATTTGTCTTTGAAAACCGAATCGGAAGACCTATTACATCATTTAAAGATAACTCGTCCAAATATTCTAAAAAAGACGTGTTATTTTAAGAAAACTATATACCTAATAGTCCCAAATAATACTTGTTTTATGTGCTATGAAACGTTTTCAATTTTGCATTAATGCATCCAATAATAAGTTTTGGAGTAAGTCTATTCACTACATAGTAATATCTAATTACATTTTGTCTATAAAAATGCTATTTGCAAAAGTAAACACTATGATCGTTTTCTTCTGCCTAAAACTTTTGAAACTTGTTATGATTTGAATACGAACGTTTTTACAGGAAATCCGTTATTAACGAATTTCCTACAAATAAGTGCCTTGTCAGTTATTCCTATAAATACATAGTTGCAATACTTCTGTAACGTATAATCACCACACAAGAAAAATGACCGACATTAGTATCGTTTATTCTGTGTGAATTTGATTTAATTATGCATCTTGTTCGCCCAATCGTCAATAATGTTTTATAAACTAGTGCTTAATCGACTTGCTTAAGAAACAATTAAGTGTATGTATATAATCATTTTGTGGTAAATTCGGTATCGATTAATCGTATAATGCTAACGGATCGTTTTCTTGTCATATTCGAATAAAACACATTCATACTAGATCTCTATGTACACACTATATAATTATCTGTATTGGCATCCTGAAACTTTCTTTTTGTCCATACGACGTTTTGGTTGTATCTTCTGTAAGTGTTTTTCTAGAATTTGAGGTATTCATTCATTCATCCATGTTAAGCCATCCTTTCATAGCATTTATTATTTCTCTATCGTGATCACTGACCCGTTGTCCTAGTTCCGTGTTTATTTACCTATCCATGTCCTCTAATATTCTGAATGTAGAATGCGCCGGAAACCTTCCACTTTACGGACAGGAGCTGACACAGGATACTGACAACAATCACACTGAACTTTGAAACGTCGGACAATAAACATATTATATAACATATGTAAATCAATCGATTAATAAATTGGCACGAAAATTCATGGTAATGTTAAATAGCATGGCTTCATACATCAAGCTTTAATTATCAACTACTGAAATGAAATCTGGAATAACTAGGGTAAAGCACATGGGACCCAATTACTTGCATTGATCAGATTACGATCTCGATTAAAGGAAACTTAAGACCGCTTGGAAAAATAGAAACAGTGTATGAGTAGTGTTCTGACCTGTGTTCTCATTAGCCGGTATTTTCTATGTTGATATTTCTTACTTACCCTGGTGATAAGAGGAATGACTTTCCCTACACATCTCTTGGTTTTCATTTGATTATTGAGGTATTCACCTATATACATCTGAATAATTAGTATAGCCAGTTCTAAACATATGTTAATCCTTTTCGGAGTTTCGCTTGTTATTTCCAGACCTTGCCTTTTTCTTCATATCGATGACCTCGAATGAGAAGGTCGTAACTACATAATACGACCTTATTAGACTGATACACATTTGAATTCTGCACCATAAGGCGCTTCTAATCAGCCAATGTTCGTGTAAATCAGAGAGTGTCATGTTACCAAAATTAAGTGGTAAAATATTGTTTTACCAATAAGTAAATACTAGTAAACAAAGAGTAAGTTTCAGACGTTTTCTCAAAATGTCGATTTTGTAGCTACGACCTTCACATTCTAAGCCAGCGACATGCCCACACGACATTAGACTTGTAATTTATTTACAATCTCTACGTAGTTTATTTTCCAGCCACAGCATCAGTCGATCAAGCGATGAATGCTGTTTTATGCATTATCGATCATTAATAAAACATCTAGTACACACAAAGATGCTCAAACATCAGTTAAGTAAATCATTCATCCAATCCTATTCAACAACCCTGATTCTATAGGTGTCAGAATAAAATAGTAGTGTTAGCATAATAAATACAGTGTCAATGAATTGCTTGTTCATTTGATACTAATGACAACTTTACATTAGTGTCAAGTGTGTACAATTACATGATATTGCCTTCATGGGCTATCTGCAATCTCATCGGCACCAAGAGAAATCCCAAAATAAATCACCAAGTTGATGTAAATTAAGAACGGAAGCTATCGGCATCAAGCATCGACCAAACCATACACATAAATAATGTACCAATGTATGCAAACCATGTGATTCATGTAATACTTAGGGTGATTCATAAGGCTTTGATTTACCCCAACGAGGTATAGCAAACATGTTATATTAATGAATAAAACCATTTATACCGATAATTCTGTAAATTACAAACAGTTTTACTCGGCTAGTTTTTACAATATTCTCTAGATGTTTGGGACCAACCCGTCGCAACTGAAGTTTAGTCCGAAGTCATCACATGCATGACTAGTTTTATAGGGTTTAAAATAGCATCAATATCCTGTGAGCGTTTTGTATTCCATAAGAAAGAACAGGACGCTACATACCCCGTTCATAAACAATTCAAACTTCAGTATAGCTTGTGTCAGAAAAACTAAAATATTGTGCATTTAAACAATGATAAACAACAACAGTGTGTCTGTTATTTCCTTATTAGTTCAAACTGTGTAACTGCAAACTTTGTGTAACGCAATTATCGTTAAAGTACCATCGACAAGAAGTTGTGTTTGCTTGACACAATATGCAGCTTATCTAATTGGTAATATAACCCACACTCACGACCACACGGAGTAATGCCCATACACAACCAAACAAAAAATTAAGAACAGATATTCCCGCTGTAAAAAGGAGGATGACATATATTCCTATGGAAATACTAAAAATACGGTGACCACAAGTGACCGAAAGAAGCCATTATTAAACATACCTTCTATATCATATTTGTAGTATTCATTGTAAAAATGTTCTATTCTAATCTGTAAATACAGAAATTCGACGAGCCTGATGTCAATACATGAAAATCGGTAATTATGTACATAATATATCAGAGAATAATTTCAATGTCTATTGCGTGATGTCACACCATGGTCAGCATTCATTTTGCTTTTTTGTAGACCACGTACTCGGAACTCATTTGGCTATCTAACAGCTTCATCAAATATTCATGACTACAAATGTACATGATAAACGCGCGAAGTATTCCGCTAAGGAAGATTTTGACCAGGAGCAGACGTATTATTGACCCATGGTTGTTATTATAAATTGCAAACAAAACAAAAACCTTTCTCTATATCTTTACAGACGCTATGATAGTTGCTTGCCATGGGCCGCCACATCGAAATTTCGAAAGTTCTCGGCAAAACAACAGATAAATATTTTCATTATACGACACATGTTTCAGTAAACTTACCCCTTATGGCAGCATTGTGTTTATTCATACTAATGGGATTCATTGTTATGTCCTTTGCATTTCAATAGTGATATTTGGCATTAACAGAAACCTCAATTTGTCTTGCGTACTTAGTGAAACTGGAATTATTAGTGTCATAAGTTTAGAAAATTTCGATGAAAACAATTGGTATGAATTTTTGCGATTAAAACAGTATATAATTGAACAATAAAATAGCATATACGTTGTGGCAAAATATTTTGCATTCTCCAAAGAATCTGTCTTGAATTATCTTACATGTAACAGAGAGTAAAATTATTGTCCGATTTCCTCATATCTTTTCTGCTCAGAAAATGAAGTATAAAACTTAAGTGACTTCATGATGTTTTAACACGTACGACCCAGCAAGCACAGCTGTATTCATGCCGACACGCTATTATATATAAAAATGTATGCTTGTAAGATAAATTGTGCTTCCAAATACCTTTCTGTTCTGAGAATACCCTTGTTATAAGACATTTTAGAAATAAAACATTTTGTTAGGTTCCGATCAACTCAAAATATATCAAAACCATATGAAGAGGAATAATTTATTACAGTTTTCGTTTTAATTTACTGAGAAACAATTTTAACAATTATTTTGGTACACCGAAACATATCAATCTGCCGTTTAAGTTCACACTGATGTGTAATTTTGTAATTTTCGTAATTCACTAATGAAAACATGTCAAACGCGTGTTACAATAACACTTGAAATGAACATTATGAGATATTAAAATACGTATATCATTATAATCGTATTTTACACTTTCCTAGTTTATGACGTCTCTAACGATTGATTTAGAACATTGAATTCAATTTCCTAAAATACGTGTTGCTGCTTCAAAGAATTTGTAAATAACATTTGTCATGGTAGCGTTTTAATAAATAGTGTCAGCGTTTATAATGAATTTGGTAATAGGTTATGGGTGCTTCCACCCTCTTACAATATAATTTTTTATAATTAAGTTCGATAAGTTTCTTTTTTTCTGAATTTTCCAACCCCATACTCTGTCCCATTGTATGATTACCCATATCGTGTCACACAAACAATTTACTTCCAGTGTCGTTATTCCATGTCACGACGATTTACTGTCTATATTACCCGGATATTTCAACTTTATTCTGACAGGTTGCACCGAAGACGATAAAAATACAAGAAAGATACAACATCATCAGAGTTTTAGACGCAGTTACACTTAACCGGTGTTTTGTTTCCCCGTCTTATTTTGTTTGTTATTGTGACTCTTACTTTTAGTGAATTTATATCATTCTGATTTTGTGCGGCGGGTCTTGGGCTTTTTGTCATTTCTTTGGGTTGTGTGTGGGCATTGCTTCGGTGTAGCTCTGTTGTGATAATACTGTTTTTCGTGCTCGGGTGGTAAAGTTGTGTGCTACATTGTCCTTTTTTCTCTAAAATATCTTTTTGGCACTAAGTAAATGTATGTAGTTATTTCTTTGTCTTTCCGATTTTCTCTTAAATATCTTGTTCGCACTACTTATGTGGTTATTTCTTTTTTGTACCTTTGTGTGAATTTTTATGCTCTGTTGTATCTGTTACCTTTGTCCTTCTCTGTCAAATTGGTTAATACCTTTTGAATAAAAACATGTCGTAAATAGTAATTATTTCATTTACGATATGCTCAGACTAATCTTAGGAAATGGAATCCGTCCCAATCGCAGAAATGTATGTAATAGACAGCGTAAAAGATACCCCTTCTGAACAATGATAATTTCAGCATGTATTGAAACCGAGACCAAAGGATATGCCTCGCAAGATAACAGACAAAACTACGGAAGTATAATTAAGCAATTAGACATTCGATCATTTATCCAAAATTACATTGTAAATAACTTCTATTTCTGTTCTTCAATTGCCTTGTAATTAAACTTAAACAGGCATTGCACCTTCAAAACATATTGCCTGCCTGAGTGACTGCACGTATTACGCTGCCACGAGGACATAAATGCCTTACAAATATCCCTTGTTTAGCTTTGTGTTGATCTTGTTTGTATTGTGTTGTTTTTGTTGATTTCTGGATTCCCTGCCAGATTTAAGTTAAGTACATTATATATATTTTGCACTTAATACACGAGTCAAAACAGTGACCCATTAAGAAGTTATCATAGCCTAGACAACCTCCAAGATTTAAACATAGAACGAAAAATACCAATATCCCCAAGTAGGGATATTTCAAGCGCACGAATGCTTATAAAATGCAATATAGTATAGGAAATATGGCACATGCAATTAAAAGAAGGGTTACACATTTTACTTTTGTACAAGACAATCAAATTCTCTGGGAGACATTTGTGCCATACATAAACCGTGTCGTTTATGTAACCTTACTTGTAATGTAAACATTAATGCCATTGAAAGTGTCTCCGTATTGCGCATGGTTCGTATTTATAAGGAAATGAAAGCTCCAGATGCAATAAACATTCAGTGTAATTGGTATTGTCTCTGAATCTATAAAACAACGGAATTAGACTTTAAGAAGGTCATTTTAAAGGTCTAGGTTGCATTCACGTCATTTCGACGAAATAAACAAAGATTTGTTCTTGCAAAGGCAAGTTATATATGAGTAACTACACTGAACAATTGGTCACCTAGCATATTGACTAAATTTCTGTCCGTGATTATTCAAATTATCTTATGTCAAAAGTAAAAGTGTAAAAGAAATGTGTAAACAACACAAACATGAAAAATTGATGCAGATACTGCTATTCTCACGCTCAATTATTTAAGATACTAAACAACAACCCTCAGAACCAGAAATCACATGAAATGTGGATAAGTTCGTGTATAAAGAACCATATTTTTAAACATAAAAACATAATGAACCATCATCTCATATGGGCGAGTAGGCAGTAATTAATTCATATGGCAAAGTTATACTCCAAAAGGTTGTATGGTTGAGGCGGTGGAATGAAATAAAAAAATAACGACTTTTAAGATTTATCTGGATTTCTGACAGTAACAACGTTATTCGCCATGGGAAATCAATGTCGCATCAAAAGTTTAAACGCACTGATAACTTGCCATAATTGAAGCAAAATGAAGATAACTAATACAAGAAAGACTGTACAAAATTTGACTTATTTTTTACTCGTGGGTATCGTTAATTTGAGGATTTATTGTTGTACTATTTTCAATTAATTTCAGAATTTCAACTCCAATGCTGTATGTTTTTTTAACGCCCAATTATTTTAGCAATATTGTTTGTTTTTCTACTTGGGCGTTCACAAATTGGTTTGTATTTTTACAGTTTAATACATTTCCACTGACATGTTCTGCATTAAACATAAAAAACCTGTTTCGTACACAATGGGCCATAACTCAGGACAGGTTAGAAGGCTATGTAAATCACGAACTGAATTTGAGTAAGTACACAAAGTCGAATGAGTAAAGTACACTTAATATATTTCTTAATTGTTATGGACAAAAATATGTGAGTTTAAAACGTGACCAATTAGAAAGTTTGCTGAGTGTAGATACAGGGCATAATCAATAACTTCTGGGTCATACATGTATCAACCACTTTTCCCAAACGTGAAAGTTTAACTGGAATTTATCATCAGTTCATGTTCCATTGCTTTATAAGTTCATAGAAATAAAACGTAATGGGCGCATTGATTCATTTATATCATCTCCAGTTTAGATAGTTCACAGCACGTAATGTGAAGTCCATTCTAATAGTCGTCCCTACAGTATTTATAAAATTGTTATTTCCGTCAGCCTATACATTACTTAGCACAGACTTCTTATAACTATCATGTGTTTTTAGCAACCAATCTCAAACATAATTGTAGCTGGGTCTATGTTTATGTGACTTTGACAATCAAGAATGGCTGAATCTAATTTTACTATCAGCATTGCGTGAATATGGAGCATTATTTACAATATTCCTCAAACTTATATGGTGGTGTACCTATTGCGGACTTCATACTTGTCAATTATGTCAGTGATATACATGTGCACGAATAAACACCATGACTGTGTTGTAAGTGCTCACAATAAAAACTCCATGTTTAGCATGGATGGCAAGATTCATTATAAATTATTATTAGTAAAGATATGAGAAATCGGACAGGGACGGTGGCACTCAACTGACCGACCAATTCCAAACCACATAAATCGAAAGATTAAAAGCAGAAGTAAATTGTCAGGATGATATAGTTTCATAAAGTAGTACAAACATCGCTGACTGAAGGTAAATAAATATACCCTCTACTGAAATATATATATTTGTTACAGAACATGTATGTCAGTAAATAAGATCAGTGTCTATTGCTTTGTGTCACACCATCGTCATCATTTTTTTTAGGTTAGCGAGGAACACGTACTCAGAAGTCATTTGACTATCTAACTGCGTCAAATAATAATAAATTTCTATATGATAACCGCGTGTAGTATTCATAACCAGGAGCAAATGGATTACTGACGAAAGCCAATGACCGGTGTTTGTAATTATAAATGGTATACAAAATATAACATATTCTCTATCTCGGAACTGACGATATAAAAGATGATAATAATGGTTTGCCGGCGAGCGGCCGAACCAAAGGCACGAAATCAATTGAAAAGTTCTGAGGAATACAAAGGATACACTATACATGGAGTTCAGTATCATGACTTGATACATAACGTTTATTTTATATTGATGTTATTCATTATTAAATATTTTGTTTTTGTATCATAGTTTAAAGTGGTATAAATGTCAACTTGTATTGCATTTTTAGTGAAACTGGAATGTGCAATTAGGCAAAATGTTACCATGATCGGTTTAATTGAGTAATCATGAACAAACTTGGTATTGAGGTTTTGCGATTTCGCAATAATGGTAGAATAAGTATTAAAACGGTAAATGTTGAATAATTAAATAGGATATACGTTGTGGCAAAATGTTATACATTCCTTGAAGATCCAGGCTTTGTATTTTCAAAACAGAGAGTAGAATTAAGGTCGCGTACTTATATTTGAAGCTTTCAGCTGTCTTTATTCAACACCAACGTCAGCCAATGTCGCGTAATAAGAATGCAAGCAGATTTGCAGCTGTCCAATATTCCACAACACCTAGGTGAACTTCCAAGCGTACAATGCATAGGGAATGTATAGTGTTATCAATGTTTCTTGGTCTATAACTAGGGCACTAGATAAATGTTTGGGAGTGACTTTTCAGGTCACTGAAGATGTCTTTATGATCTAATCGTTAGGGCATTCTTTGTCGCTAAATCCTGCGGTTTTAGGCATCTACGAGTTGATCAAGTTGCAAAAACTCTTCATTTGATCGCTATGGGTCACCGTTTTTGCATATAATTGTGGAACAAGGTCATCCTGCTCTTTTGGAGTGGGAACCGTGAAAATTGGGTAGAGTCTTAGCTGCGTTTAAGTCGGTCACTTGGGATCACCATTTTGTTATTACCACGTGAAACTAGGTCAACCTGCACAACGGTGACTTTGGGTTTTAATTAGTTCATTGAGTTGTTTATGACCTTCGATCCGTCTAGTTGTGTTGTATTGTGTGGTTACAGTGCTTCTGTTGGTCACGTTAAAGGCTGTCTTTCCTGTGCGATTTCCTCATATATTTTATGTATTGTACAAAACATAATTGGCTTCATGATGTTTCAACACTTACGACCCGGCAAGCACCGCTGTAATTATGCTGGCACGCTTGGACAAGATAAAATGGGTTGCCAAATACCTTTCAGTTCTGAGAATATCCATATCATAAGACATTTCAGAAATAAAACATTTAACTTGGTTCGATCAACTCGAGATGTATCAAAACTATCTGGGAAGAAATCATGTATTACAGTTTTCTTTTTAATTTACTGAGAAACAGTTTCAACAATTATTTTGTTGCATCCCAAAACAGATACTTCTGCTGTTTTAGTTCGCACTGATGTGTAATTTTGTAATGTTCGAAGCATTCACAAATGAAAACATGTCAAATGCGTGTTACAATAACACTTGAAATGAAAGCTATTAAGAGAGAAATTGAAAAACATCTATCGTTTTATTCGTATTTTACTCTTTTCTAGTTTATTACGTCTCTGACAAATTCCTGGTTTATCACTGTTTGTCTACCCTTGGTATTGCTTCGAAGAATATGAACTGAATAAACAGTCGTCATGGTAGCTTTGAGATACAGGGCGTCATCGTTTAGTCAAACTATTTCGTTCCATGGCAGTGTCAAAGAAAAACTAGAAAACCATGCCATCTATGAAAAGGATTGGTTCATGCAAAAATGGTATGAGGAAATCGGACAAGGAAGGCAGTACTCAACTAATCCAACCGAGCACAGAAATCATTAACACCACAACATAACTACACTGAGCAATGCCCATGCATAAGCCAAAAACATTATTAAAAGTCCAAGGCCACGCAGCAAAAAATCAGGATGATCCAATTTTACAAAGACATTTTAAAAAAGCGGTGCTCCCAGGAGACCGAATGAAACGCTATGAAAAATTATGATCCGTCGAAATCGGATGCACACATGCACTAACACAAAACGTGACGTTTAAGTCTCACCTATCTTATTCGGTAATTGTACTGAGTTGGCATGCCGGAACAAAATCCGTTTGTTTATAACATTTGAACCTGTGATTCCGTACACGGAAACACTATAATAACTATTGGTGAAAATGATTCTATGATGGTAAATCATGCACACTCATGTTAAATCATTCAACGGGAAGTTTCAAATAGAAATTATTTTATTTTATTGTATTGACCGAACATTGATAACAACAAAACGACCGAATCACATCACGAAGTCAGTAAACACTGTCTGACTCCCTTAGAGAAACATACTGCAGTTATATATTCTTGTCATCCACCATGTAGGTTTTGCATTACCGTCCGTTACCTCTAAAGGCATTAATATTACTGTTTTATTGTATAAATTGCATTGAATAGATATTTTAGAAAAGTAAAAGTGGCATATTAAAAATAATATTCATACATTGTATTTGCATAGTGATATTTTGATTACGAGCTTCAATTTGTAAAAAGTTGGGGATTACGAATACATAGTAACGCTGCTCTTCGCGAATGCACCCTTATTCAATACATACATCAAAGTGAAATGAGTTTTTATAAGGAATATAATTATACACTAATACATCACATATAATCATATTACGTAACTGCGATTCCAATCCACAAAGACTTGGTCGTTGTTACATTGCAAAATTGATGTTGGTTATGGTTGAAACCGCACTCTAACAATAAATATTCTTACAATTATGTTCAATAAGTTTCTTGTTTCCGGCGTATTTCAATGCCATGATTTTTCTAAATGTATTATTACCCTTATTGTATCGCATGAACAATGTACTTGAAATGTCGTAATTCCATCTCACGACGACTTGCTGTCTATATTACCCTTATATTTCGAGTTTATTCTGACAGGTATCACAGAGGACACGAGAAACATAAGAACGATACATTATCATTGGCTGCGTGTAAGACGCAGTTACACCTAACCAGTGTTTTGCTTCGACGTCTTTTTGCTTGTTATTGTGACTCTTATTTCTTTGTGCGTTTAGATCATTCTGATGTTTTGCGGCGGGTCTTGGGCTTTTTGTCATTTCTTCGGGTTGTGTGTGGACATTACTCCATGCAGTTGTGTTGTAATGTTACTGCCTTTCTGCTCTCGACTGGTTAAGGTGAGTGCTACTATCCTACACGACCGATAAATATAACGATCAACTTTCCATATTCCCGATAACTTTCCAGCGCGCTAGTACTGATGGTCTGTATTATATCATATAGGGCAAAATTATGTGAAACATGGTTAAGCATTGTACCGAAACATTTGTAATAGAAAATCAAACGTCTTTTGTAGATTTCGCGCCAGACTATTACAATCATAAAAAATGAAATCCACTAAGATGAATTTACTCCCGAAACTGACAACACAGAATCTATACACTCAATGCAAATAGTTCCTCCTCATTAACCAGTTTTGCAAGATAAGAACATTCAAATTTCCTTGTTTCATTTATTCTGTTCGATTGTAATATATAAGTTTCTTCTTGAAATGGAAGGAAATTGTATGAAATTAAAAGAAAAGGTGTTTAAAGGCGTTGATAATTATTACTACGCGTTACGAACGCGATATAGCGCGGCGCATCAATGATTTTATTATGTTAGATTATTTAGGTCATCATTCTCCAACGAGATCGTGGTCGAGTGGTTGAGCAACTCGCTTAGTAATTTTCTGATGCTAAGGTCCAGCGATCGAATCACGGCGGCGCCAAATTTTTTATATTTTATATTTTTTTTATTTTTTGTTAAGTCCAGCACTTACCTCTCTTTCGACTTAGAAAACCACTTGATGTTATATTACTTGAAAAGCTATTGTTCCTTAGCAGTTCGCCAGCCTGTCAGTACTTTCAGTACTTTGATTTAGGATTGTAATAGTCTGGCGCGAAATCGCCAGCCTAAAAACCTTGATGCACGTGCTATATTGCGTTCGTAACGCGTAGTAATAATTATCAACGCCTTTAAACACATTTTCTTTTAATTTCGTACAATTTCCTTTCATTACAAAAAGAAACTAATATATGTATTACAATCGAACAGATTAGATGAAACAAGGAAAGTATAATGTTCTAATCTTGCAAAACTGATTAACGAGGAGGAACTATTTTTATTGAGTGTATATATTCTGTGTTGTCAGTTTCGGGAGTAAATGCATCTTAGTGGATTTCATGTTTTTGGCATTGTAATAGATCTGGCGACATCGCCAGCCTAAAAATTGTTACCCCAAGTGCGGCTATGCAGCACACGGTATCAATCGCCAAAGTTCAGAGGAGTATGAAGGTTTTATTATACAGGGATTTCAGTTTACTTATTTCTGACCTCGTGTAGCTTTCAGTGGCCTTTATACTACGACACACACTTCTGACCGACCTAGAACTTATAAATCAGCAATATCTAGGACTATCTTAATTATTGTTTTGTCAATTGATGGAAAAACAACTGTTTCATAAATTGTTCCTACATTAGATACATTTGCTGCCTATGTTTACTCTGACGTGTATTATCTCACTAAAGATTGGTTTACAACACAAATGCTTTTATTTATCTTTGTTTGTAAAATGTCTAGAGATTTTCCTAAATTATTTGTTGGGTACTCGTACTGCTTCTATGAATTTGAACTGAATTGTAATGGCCTTGGAATTAAAAAAGATGGACACTGACTTGTCTTCTCGCATACATTCTTTGACAGGGTTAACACCAGGAATGCGGTGTCGAGAGTGTTTCACATCAAACTTTTACACGTTTGTTATCGTAACGTTTCATACTTTTAGGGAAACAAAATGCATGGGTATCTACTATCTTAATAGTTGATATTGTTTATACTTAAATTGGGCTGAGATGACATGCCCGTACCAAATTCGATTCTTTATGAAATCTGAACATGGTGATTACTTCAACAATACATAGTAATTAACACAATAGATCGTACAACACACGATAGAAATGTGATGTATATGACGGCGAATCATGTAACCCAATGTTATATCATTTGACAGGAAGTTGAAAATTTAGATTGACAGAACACTGACGTCGGCAAAATAAAAGCGAACAAAAGAGAAACTGAAATCAGTTAGCGCTGATTTCCTAAGAACAATATACAGCACATGTAATATAATTATATTCTTCTCATCCGCCATAACAAAGATACAAATTTTCAAGGGATTGTTTCAGCTGTTAAGCCGCTCAAGCATCTTTCGACATTTTAAATTCCCCGGTCATTGGGCTACCTATGGAAACCCGCGTTCGTGTCTCCCTGGGGAGACTATTTCTCTTCTGAATAATATAATTATTCAACAAGCTCAGTAATTATGTGACATAACGGTTCAAGTGAAGTCAAGACATTACGCGTAAATCGGACAGCAAAGGCACCCGCACATACTTGGTCGATGTTTCAGTGAAAATGAAAGTGGGTTATGATTGATACTATACTGAGCAAAACAGCTAACCGAACGCTTTTTAAATTTGAATATTTCAGTGTCCTGTAAGTGTACAAACCTAAAATTTCACATAGTGATTTCAATATAGATTGTGCACCTAATGCGTCTTCCCACATGAAAATACATGCGAAAATCACTCATCCATGGCGAAAAAGCTTCAAATCACATTTTTGCACGTTGTGATCGATTGCTTTCGAATTGTACAAGTTTTGTGTGCATGTTGTGTAGCATGGGTGTTTGTTAGTTGGGAAAACAAAATATGTTGTCAATAACATGGCGTAATTGTCAAAGGTAGGCCGCGGAAGAGCGGCCGTTACGCTCCCTGTAAGGTATCAATCAGACATATCAGTTTTACACAGATTTAAATTACCACAAACATTAATTCCTTTCATTTCACGTGTGTGTAAATACCAATGCACATAAAAATACCTAAAACAGTATTTTGGGAATCACAGGAGCAACGAAAAATAGTAAATTCAAGTGGGATAACTCTTGCATAATTTTACTTATTTTTAAGTTCATTCACTACATTTTCCAATAAAATTGTATTGTCAAGCATTAGTGAAACACGTTGACTTTAAAAAATAATACATATTATTCCTGAGGGCTTTTCTGCATGTGTTTGAAAAAACGTGTTTTCTCTCCATTCAGTATATAGGAGTCTTTTGAAGTGCGTTCATCAGGTGTTCGACAAGTTGTTAATGAAGCTATATGCCTGTTTCGGTAATAAAGATTGTTTAAAGTGTATATTCTGATAACGGAAACAAAAATAGATATTAAAATACTGAGAATAAAACCAAAATTAAGTCAATAATTACCCTCATTTATCCACACAAAAGATATTTGACCAAATTACCTCCCCTTTACCATTGAAAATTAACATCATAATTTTGAAAAATTTAAAAATCGATGTTTTTGTGATCAAATCGCATCATATCGAGTTTGATTATTTGTTTTATTGATTTGGCGATAAGTCTTTTTAAAATGTGTATGGAATAAACCTAAACTCATGAATTTCAAGTTTATATGTCTGGTTCTGTTATTTCATGGTTCCGTGAACTTTCGTTTCGCATTTTTGAAAATAAAACTACAAAAATCGCACCTCAAGAGCGTAATTAACAAGTACACAAATTTTCGTGCAAAAATATTAATAAATAAAAAAGTTATACGGTAAAATCCGCTGTTCATTCATAAAACAGGCTAATTGTACATTTTGTGAATTTCATTTTGACAAGGATGCAAATTAAATATATTGACGAAATTTTACCACCAGCCTTCTAATATTTGGATTTTACTTCAGGCCAAGTTTCAGAAAATTCCAATGGATAGTTCTATAAATATTCATAAAAGACATAAGCGTTCGGTTAGCTGTTTTGCTTAGTATATTCCTCGCTTCAAAAAAAATATTCTTAACAAATGTGTTCAGTAAGTTTCTTATTTTAAACTTCCCAGTGTCATTCTTATGATTTATTATATGGTTACCAGCATTACATCACCCAACTAATTTACTTGAAGTGTCGTGATTCCATCTCATGACGTTTACTGTCTATATAACCTTTACATTTAGACTTTATTTTGACAGGTAACACGGACAAGAAACGACAAACAATAACGATCAATCATCAAGTTTTGACTGTAATCTACCACAGTTTTACCCGTATATTGATGTTCTTCTCACGAGGCGTTACGTTATAATTGGAAATTAGATATTAGAATAATGTTACTCAGAAATAAGATGTGAAAAGGGAGTTAACTGAACCTCTACTTCAGTAGTATGTTAACAGGATGATAAGAAATGTTTCCATCACGAAATAGTCCGGCTAACTTTAACTGTTTGAATTAGGGTTATACATTGAGCGGCAATGAAAACGAAACACTAACATAGTATAGAATAACACTTTTGATAAGTATGTGAGCATCGCATAGAATATAGATATATGCAAGTGACACATGAATATCACTTCGAATCAGAAAAAGTTGTTAAGGAACATAGTTTTGTATCAGTTGTTTTGGGGACAGTATAAAACAGATCTTTTAAAACCACCGTCTGGAGCGATGCATCGTGTGCATATACGACATATTAATCGTATGAAACGTTCATGGAATGCTAGTGGGATGCTGTTCCGTTGTTGCAGAAGGGCTATGTGAAGTTCATGTACTTATAAGAGGCCTGTACACTCTTTCGCGCACAACCACTTAAACAATAAAAACATGCGCATTATAGCCATGGTGTATTTTCTATGGTCAAGGGAGGTAATCGTGGAGTAATAAATTGAGTGAATAATTAACTTGCCAATTTCTTTATAACACTGCTTCAAATTTAGCGGCTCTAAACGTGTCTTCGAAACTGCTCGTTTTGAGATTGATATATTTGTATTATATTTGTCCCAATGCTGGGAAAAGTATCACCATTTGTTACTGGAAATAAATTGCATGGACACTATAGGTATGCTTTTAAGACTGATTATTGCACTCAATCGAGAAAAATGCGCTTTTGAATTGCGTGCTTAATTTTTAAAACACAATTTACGTCTTAATATTAATTACATCATAACTGGAGCATGTAGACTAGTTCAGTAATATCCAGTAATACAATTTAGTATAAACACTTGGTGATTAATCTTAAAAAGTGAGGATAATTATCCAAGAGTTGTCGCACTTGACTTAAACATTTTCTTACATCCTATGATTTCTTATGCATGTGTGTATATGTATTCAAACTTGTATTAAATGAATGAAATAATGACTTCGGGAATTTAAATGAACGAAATTTTGATTTTTAGTACGGATACCCCACACTTGAGCATAACGACCGATCTTTCAGAGTCTTCCTTTGACATATGCACCATGTTTACTACTAGTCATTTTGTTTTTCCGACGAATACGTACATCCATATTATTAAAAATGCTTGCACGATATGCGAGGAAATCTCTAGCCACCATCAGCACGCGTTAAAAATGCGGTATAAGGCTATTGCGCTATGGACGAGTGATTAGTAAAGTATTTTCACGGAAAAAGCTGAATTCTGTAGATAAAATATATCGAATTGAGCTTTCAAAATTTCAAGTTGATAAGTTAAAGTCCCATTCACGCTCAAAAGCTTTGTGCCCAAAATGAGTTACTTATCGAGAATGTATAATTATGTTTTTATAAATATTGATTACTGTGCAACAGTAAGTTGACTAACACAATATGGATAATTCTGGCCTTTCATTCTGATGTTTTGTTTACTTTTATACACGCCGAGCTTATTTTCGTCAAGTACCGAGTGCAAGCTAGCGTGAAGTTATTCACATACGTGGGCGAGTACTAAATCTCGGTGTCCGCCGGTATCTTTTTGAAACTATAGAAACTGTCGGTATCGCTGGTTATATAAACATACTGTATATTGCCTTGTATGGAGTAGATTTTGTTATAACTAAGCTTTGGTGGGTTGGTTGGTATTACTTATTCACAAACATGGTGATAGTTTTCTATTTAATTATGTGCTACTTGTATATTACACTTTTTCATCTTTGCGGCAGTTTTTAACAGGATTGACAGAAATTAAAATATTCATAAAATATTTATACTTATATTTTAAACTAAAATGTCTAAGACCGCTCGAATGGCAGCGAATGCGATGCCGTCAGTTTACTAAGAGGTTCAGATAGTAGTTCGGCATCGTCTATACACTTAACCAAATTTCTAATTGGCCACCCTAAAACAACATTATGTCATCTGATATATTATATCAATAAATCTTAGGCTATGTAATTTGTTCATTCCACGCACTAATTTATCGATTTCCGGAATAAAATGGCTTATTCATGTAAAAAGTCATCCATGCGTAACGGCAAATATTTTTTGCACGTTGGTCTCGTAAACAGCTTGGAATATTATCGTACTTGGTATATGAATTTGTTCCCTGTTGATTGACTTTTCTTAAAAACACTACAATTTGTGAGAATGAGCCATGTGGGACGCGCTCATGATGTCAGATTCATGCATACATTGAACGGATTTCTGATTGGCCACATGTCTTTATAAATTAGTTTTTAACAAATTGCTTTTAAAAGAATACAAATAATCGAAACCTCGGTACTGTCCAATTTTATTGATAGAAAATAAGTTCCTCGCACTAATTCGAGCTAAACCCCATGTTATTATAAATATCGCATTTTTCAAAATGACGTTTCAGCATACATGTCTGGATTTTTGTCACTCTGACACACTCAGCGCGCCCCATGTTACTTATTCTCGCCAGTATCCATGCTTTTCATTAAATGAACTTGAAGGGTTCCCGAAAGGAGCATGTTGTATTCAGCATCCCTTCCGCATAGTACCGGGGTCTAGTTGACGTAAGGTCTAAAAAATCATTAAATAGACACTTTACCTAATGAAAACAATCTGTCCTTTAATTCACCCGTGATATATTACACTCGATTACTTTATACAATATAGTGCAATAGGATACTGGCGATTACCAGTACCGGAGGAAACCAGTCGGTATGTGACTTTTATTTAAATGCATATACATGTACTCGCATAAATTGGTCATTAATATATGTGTCCTCGATATATTACGGAACTTTACGTACTGTCTTCGGAAAGACCCGTCGATTTCAGATTGTAAACAAAGGAGTATTTTGTGTGGTGGACAAAATACTCATTTGTTTACAAATTGACGATTTGCGGAGATTATTATTCTTAGGATAAAAGTCAACTAAGATCAAATATATGCTGATTCTATGCCACTTGGAGAGCTCTATAACCTGCAAATGTTTCACGGTCTTATTTGTTAGTAAAATATTGCTATTTCTGAGACTTTATGGGACTTTAACGGATTACGGAAATATTTAAGTTTAAAAGGTGCTGCGTTTTCATTGCCGCTCAGTGTACATTTACATTGGTACAAGGTAATCAGACATTATTGTGTAGTTACCATGGTTTTGCACTCAGCCCTCGATATAGTTTACAGTTTATTTCGAAATACATTAGGCATTATGCCCATGAGTATACAATATGTACATGAAACATAATTACATAAATGTTACAAGGTCAACAATAAATATATTGCTTATATAAATAACAGTAGAAACCCGTAATATATCAGAATATCACACGAGTTTACACAGTGAATTATGGTATATCTCCAAACATAAATATAGTCAGCGGTCAAAAAATATATAATGATTACTAGTTCTGGTTAACTTATTCATAAATTATAAACGATACCAGTCAATATTTCACATACAGCGGGAGAGGTACCAACAAAATACTTTATCCATAGTACATATAATACTGATTCCTAATTTCAAAAGCTTTAAAAACATACATAGCTAATCGTCTATTAATATTAACATTTTGAGAGGTTAACAATTCTATAAATGTTACCATATTTGGACGCAAGTAAAAATATTTATTAAGGTATAACTTTCTGATATCACTATAGATACTACATTCCAGAATAAAATGAAACTCATCTTCAAGAGTTTTACACAAATGACACTTTCTTTCATTAAAAGGGGTAGCTATTGGTTTGTGCCATCTGCCAGTTTCTACCATCAGTCTATGGGCAGGTAATCGTATTCTTGTCAAAGCGAGTCTATACTTGTCTATATTAACATTATTTAGGTAAGCATGAAAACTAAACTCTGATATTAAAACATATATCCTAGCTCTATTTGAATCTTCCAATTCAGTTTTCCAGTTTTGTATAAACATATCTGATACTCGCTGCTTAAACACACATAAAAATAATTCACTATTTCCAACACCTTGATTTAACCATACATCATTAAATCCACAACTTTGTAGTAAATGTCTAACCATATAGACCCACGATTTGCTATTTTGATTTCTGTCTAATTCTGAGCAAATTCTATCATAAACAAGTCTTACATATTTAACAGGATGCATTGTCGTTATCTTTAACCAACACCTTATTACATTTACTGAGTATCTACATGACAATGTCGTTCTACCAAGTTCACCATAAATAAAGTTATTCTGTGTTTGCCTTCTCACTCCTAATATTTCTTTACAAAAATTTAAGTGCACTTTCTCTAGTTGGTTACATTTAAAAAGACCCCACACCTCAGATCCGTAACTTAATATTGGATATATCAATTTATCGAAAATATCTAATCTATGTTTTATAGATAACGTTGGAAATTTTGACAAACATTGTCTCATTTTAAAAATTGCTTTCATGGCCTGACCTGATAAACTGTCAAATGTTGTGTTAAAAGAGCCACCAGTTGTAAACACTATTCCCAGATAGGTGAATTTGTCCACAATCTCCAAACATTGACCTTTATACAAAAACTGTAAATTTCTTCTCAATCTTCCGCCTTTCTTAAAAATCATTATCTTAGTTTTTTGTGAATTAACCGTTAATTTCCACCTATCACAATATTCTTCAAGTAGCAATAAACCATATTGTAAACCATTTTCAGTTTCTGAAAATAACACAATATCATCTGCATACAACAATAAAAATATTTTAAAAGAGTCTAGATCTATACCCTGATAATTATTTGTTATAAAATATTCCTCGATATCATTTAAATACATTGAAAATAAAAATGGTGATAAAGATTCCCCCTGTCGTACACCTAACAAACATGTGAAGCTATCACTTAATTCATTTTCATATTTTACCCTCGATTTAACATTTAAGTAAATTAATCGAATAATATCCATCATCTTTCCCCTTATGCCTAGTTTGATAAGCTTAAACCATGCTATGTCTCGCACTATATAATCAAAGGCTTTAGTAAAATCTACAAATGCTGTATAAAATTTCTTATGACTGTTTACTAAATGATTGATAAGATTATGCAGTACAAAAATATTATCAATAGTACCCATATTTTGCCTGAACCTAGCTTGGGCTTCAATATATACATGGTAATCTTCTGCCCAACATGTAAGTCTATCATTTAAAATTTTAGTAAATAATTTCCCTAGTGTACTCAGTAAAGTAATTCCTCTGTAATTGTTTGTATCATTTACATCACCTTTTTTGTGCAGTGGCACAACATAACCCTCTGACCACTTGTCAGGAAAATATCCAGTATCAAATAATTTGTTAAAAAGTTTACACAACATTGACGTAAAAGCATTTACAGTTGTTCCATATTTGAAAAGTTCATTTATAAACATATCTGGACCACCGGATTTGTTATTATTTAACTTACTACACGCCTTAGTTATTTCTCATTTGTAAATGATACATTTAATTCATCAAACATTATATTTAATTCACCATCTAGATACCTTTCATTAAAATACAAAACATCTTCATCAGGTTGGAAAAACACTGAATCTGGATCATTTATTGATCTAAAATACTCAACAAAATCATTTGATGTAAGTGAATTATTGCTACTATTAACAGTTCCCTTCAGCATTTTCCAATATAATTTAGCATTCTTTGTTCTAGCTACTTCTAATTTTTGCGTGTTTGATTCATCATATATTCTTTTTTTCTTTCTAACAGTATTCTTATAGTTTGATCTTGCCTTAACCATGTCTTTTCTTGTAACATCAAAAGGATTATTTCTAAAATAATTTAAACATTTATAATACTTGCCTTTATGATCATTACATTCCATATCAAAATATTCAGCATCTTTACAATTTGCAGCATGTCTACTGTCTGTATCACGATAACAATATATATTCTGTTTGAACAATGGCTTACATACATTTTCAACAATATCATTAAATGATTGAAGAGCTGTATCTAATTCTATATTGGAGTTACATACATCTATCCTACCACATAACATTTCAAACTCATTTACAGTTTCATCGGAACAAATTGCATTTATATACATATCTTTTTTGTCACAATCCCATCTATATCTGTATGGTACATAATTACTATCAGAAGAAATAGTTTTATTAAAAATAGCCGCTTGTACATATGACTTCATACTGAAAGTAATCGCACAATGATCAGATAATATATTAGGATCTAAGACTTCAAATCCTGTAAAACATTTAAACAATTCATTTTTACATAATACATAATCAACTACACTACAACCTTGCGAATTTACAGAAGTATATTTTCCCACATCTTTATCTTAACCACACCTACCATTTACAATTCTTAATCCTGTACCATATTCATTAACAATCTTATCTTTACTTTTTCTTGTATCAACTTCATTCATTACATAATCATCATGTAATAAGTTTAAAACGTGTATATTTTCATTTTCAACGTAGTCAGGCTTAACCCCTACACGGGCGTTAAAATCTCCGCATAGCATAAACTTACATTCTGAACCATACATAGTTTCCATTTCTAGCATATCATTAATCAATAAATCAAAAATATTAACATCACATAATATCTCCCTGCTACTACCTTGCGGAACATTATACAATAAACATAAACATACATCTTTATCTAAATTCAACAATCTACCCGATATTTTCATCCACAAAAAACAATCATCAGTACATTTAATAAATTCAATATTATCTAATAAACTAACATGTACATAAATAATTATGCCCCCACTATCTCTCTTCGACCCAGCAGTCTTATTTCTTCTATTTAAAACAAAACATTTAAAATTGTCCACACCATAAATTAAGTTGTCATTTAACAATTTTTCTGTCAATAATACAATATCATGCTGTTTAAATATATTTTTCATGACTTTTTTCATAGCAGCACGGCAAATCAGAAATTAAGAAAACTAATTGTATATAATTAAATTTTGATCAATCGCTGACCAATATGCCAAATATCAAAATTGTTGGATGAACGATAAGAAATTTATTAAACATTTAATATGCTATATATCAAGGACGCGGGTCGCACCGTGACGTTAATATGACGTCGCATATTAAGCACATTATTTTGATATAAAGAAACTTTTAATATTTTTGTTTATAGCCATCCTGACTTTCTAAACAGATCTAATAACACTGTTCCGAGTGTTTAGATGTGTTTCCGTAACCCTGTTCACAAAAATGTCTTGCAATGATGTTAGAAATTGCCCAAACCTCGGAGCGTCAATCAGGGTACAAACAGTGTTTATTAACGTCAACTTAATTTTCCATTTCCTCACATTGGCTTACTTGTAAATTTATAAATCCGCAATCTGTAAACAGTTTGAGCCAACAGAATACAAGTGACTGCTTAATGCCACTACATTTTATGCATTTAATCATTTCATTGGTTAGCACTGTTGGTTTTCCCAATGTATACCATTATTTGACAATCCTGCGTTTCTGTTTATTTGCGTTGACGTCATTTTCACCCATGACGCACTTGCATACGTAACCTTGATTACTGACTTGTGATAACAAACACGGACCGATTTCTTCGAAAGTTTGCATGCGCATGTCAAAGTCATCCACGTAATGCCATACAATTAGGCGTTAATATTTATCAAGATGTTATTGAGATATTCACATTTTTAATAAGGATGGTAAATACAAATCATTGTGTGACCCGCCTTGGTGTTACATGGTTTCTATGACAACGCTTTGTTTTAGCATCACCAGCAACAACGAAATTCTGGTGCAACCAGTATGTAGAGCATACATTGTTAAGCTTATGAGACGAATTCCATCAAAATGTAAATGTTGAGTAAGAAGTTATGAGAAAAGTCCTATTATTTCTGGAACACCCCTCGTATGTTTTCCCCATTAGTCCTTGAATGTTCATTACACAAAATTTAACCTCTCTTGCCCCCCCCTCGCTGTCCTACTGTCGCCTTTCATTGGATGAATTCGGTGTTTTCCTTCTGTTGTCATCATCGCTGTCACGCCCTTTTTCGTTCTTCGACACACGTGTGTCTTTTGGACTTGAAACTACAGACTTTTTAACACTTTTGGAATTGATAACTGGTGTACTTGGATTATTTCCTTTTCGCGAACTTTGTCTACTACTGTTTTGTGTTTCATTCCCGGAATTTAAATTGCACTTTGGGGGTTTCTTCTTAGGTGAGTTATCACGTGTTTTTGTTTTGTTTACATTTGTTTGTTCATTCTCACATGTTCCCTGTTTTGTACTATGCGTATGAGATGTCTCAAATACCTCACTGACGTTACTATCACTGTCGTATTTGCTACTTTGATGGTCAACCTCTGTATCATTTGAGTACACCCGCCTTGGTGCTACATTTGGTGATTTGTCAAATTTTATATGTCTTACATTAACCATCCTGTCTTCTCCTAAAACCGTGTTCCAATCAGGAAACTTATCCTTTATAAGTTTTCCATTTATAATCAATTTGGCAGGGAACTTTATCTGTACCTTTTGACGTTTTCCTCTGGCTTCTTTAGCTTCTTCTGATCTGTAGAGCTCTGAACGCGCCTTTGTTATCTCCCTTGGATACTGTCTGTCTATCCCGAAACCACTCCCTCTCAGTTTATATACATTATACATGATAGTCTCTGTATCTACATAGTCTCTGAAACGAATCACCATGTGTCGTTTAGGGTCCCTACTACCTCTGATTCCCTCACCCATCCTATGCGCCCTTTCAATATACATATCTCTGGTGTCAATATCTAGTTCATCCCGAAAGAAATTTGACACAAATTGTTTTGGATTTCTGTATCTAGATCTCTCAGTCAGACCATACACAACTATGTTGTTTCTCATGCTCCTTGCCTCTGCATCAATGGACTTGTACGTTAGCACTTTCGATCTTAACATTTCATTTTCAAACATTTGTTCCATACGAGTCATTCTTTCTTCCATTTCCAGATAACTCTTGTTAATACGTTTCATTTCATTGTTATTTTTTGACTGTTGGTTTTCCATTTGTTCAATTTTATCATAGTTTTTATGTAATTGTTCAAAAATATTTATTAGCTTGTCATCTGTATTCATTTTAGCAAATGCATTTGATGGGGAATACGAACCACTCGATCCACTTTTGTATTTTCGTTTCTTTCTTCTGTTTACTTTCTCGAAGCCGCCATTTTGAGTTGGTTCAAATCTGTTTTTGGTTTCGACGTTGCATTCACGTGTGTTACCATCATTCTCTGCCCCATCTGTCCAATCGCTTTCAGCCATTGATTCCTGGTCCCTTCCACCATCCATACCTCGATAATATAGCGTGATTACCACTTAGAAATATATTTAAATTTATTTGTATCGGAGAGCATTAAAACCGCTGACCACTGACCATCGACCTTGACCTATATATAACCTTGTAGTTAATGCTCACTCACTTGCGATATGAACATTAATGTCATTGAAAATGTCCCGCATTGCGCATTTAAATTGTATTTATAAGGCAATAAAACCTCAAGAAGCAGATAACATCCAGAGTAATTGGTATCTTTGAATTGTCTCCGAATCTATAAAATAACGGAACTTGACTATAAGAATGTCATTTGGACAGGCTCAAGTTAACGTTTCAAGCGTTATTCTTGCCATAAATAAGAATCAAATTATTTATTTATTGTACTGCTAGATACATTGCTGATCAATACACGCTCGGCTAAATGCTATTGCGTCTTTATGCGTTAGTAAACAACTATGATATTCAGAATATGAAAGTACGTGGGTGAATCAAAAAGTTCGTAGAGTTTTGCCATAACTTTTTCATTTTCAGAGTTATCATATCTATGTTAAATGAATACATTGGTATTTACTTTACATACGCAGATTTATAGCGACCATGTGATAACCGTGTGGAAAATATTTATATCTTAAATAAGCGTGATAACATATACCGGAGCACACGGATAATTTGAAACACATTTTTAAAATTTTTCTACGATAACTCAATTGTAGGACCTCCAAAATCCGTCAAAGTATTATGACTGATTGCATGATATAATGTATAAAGTCTGTTAAAATTTTAGACGTCATCGACGATACATACTGTTTTAATCGACATTTACACAATCGCACTATATCGAAATACTCGCGTAAAACGGGTCTTCCAGAAATTACGACACCACGGGCTGCGATCAAAATTTGCGTGAAACTTGAATACATGGTTTGAAACGTGTAGGTATATATTCAGAAATAAATAGAAATCGATTTATAAGTGAAATTATTGCATTTGTGTACAATACCAGAAGTTGACGAATAAAATACACCCGATATTGGTGTCATTGGTGCACAGCGTCATCGAAGCGGACCAGTGCTAAATAATAGCGAACATAGTAATACACTTAGATTAATCTTATGGGACATTTATATATATATTTGTATACTGACATGGATAGTTCATTGTCCGCATGTAAATCTGCCATCCGGCGACATCAAATTGCGCCATTTATTTAACGCTGCTCAACAGTTATGCTAGCAGTGCAATGGGTAATATTTCAACTTGTGATGTTTGTTCATAGAGAGGAGGCCGTTGTATACACAGTGACGATTTAGAATCTTTGCTTACAGGTTTCTATTAGCAATACATAAACCTTTAATCTAACTAAGGTTTAGTAATTTGTTACAATATGCAGCGCACTTCGTTAGAGAATAATCTGATTATCGCTTTAACGTCAATTGTATTTCATGTAAAAAATATTTTTATGATTTTAGGAACCTACTTCCATTCGATTTCGCTCGTCAGTAATACGAACTAGGCGTAGGCGAATACTTTCAAATTAACAAACTTCTTCTCGGAATTTACAAGTCTTATTAAATAATAGTTAGCGCAGTTTCTTGTGATATTAAGAAATTAAAGAAATACCAATGGGCTTCTTTCAAATTACAGTTTCAACAGCTGTGGTTCACATCATTCCATACGTAGAGAGGACATCAAATTTATAACATCAAAGTGCATTTCCAGTTTAATTTTATTGAGGTAATATAATTAAGTGGAATATGCTTTTACATAACTATGTCCAGACGATAGGTAAGTTAAGCTATAACTGCACAAAGAGTAGTGATTATATTAGTTAACATTTACGTTTTAATGTTATAATTGTGGAACTGCTAAATGATTAATACCTTTGTATACAGTTTCTAATACCTTTTAATACAATATTATATTTGTCCAGCCGTGTATCATTCATTGTTAGAGGTCTGATTTGAAAGAGTACGAACCGAAACACAAGTTCTTATATGTAATAAATGATTTATCTCTTCGCTTGAAACATCACAAGAGATTGGACATGCTGTCGGTATTTGGATCACCACCAAGCTCTGTAATATGCTATTAGCACTGCAAATGGTTAAAAGAATGTTAACCTATATAATTCTGAAACACGCTTGGAATCCCATTGTCTCTGACCTTTATTTGCAAGTACCTGTCAAATTACGTTATACTTAGAAATCGGTCACGATTTCGCATCTGATAAACATACTCTTTGACGTTTCACAGAGTCTTGAAAACATGACCTACACGTATTTTATTGGAATTTATATTGGATAATATAGTACGGTGACGTGAAATTGCACACATAACCAACCCCTGCAAATTGCATTACCATTTCCTGTGAGAAGCAAACCTGACATATGGTGTATACAATTTGTAGTGTGTAGAAGTAAGTAGGGATGTTCGAGTAATAATGTCAATTGAATCTGTTGTAGCAGAGATATTTAAATAATATCGAAGGAGACATGCTGTTTGGATTCAATACGGAAAATATCCTAATGCAATAATACCACTAGAACAATACAATCAGTTCCAATATAAATACCAAATCAGGAATACAGCAGATTGGAAAAATTGCTCGTCCCTCCTAAATTAATCGTCCCACTGTATAGAGGTTGTATTGATCCGCTGTTTATCTAGAATTCAATTTTTCGAAGTTGATGTCGGAGTTTCGACACATCAAAATTAACGTTAGCTTTGTACTTACCAGTTTATTTGCACCACTGATATTTTGTTTAGGAAAAGGCTCTAAAGTAATAACGACACTGTTTTGTTCTGCTCTTGACACAGTATCTGATAGATATTTGTGCTTTTTATTGTGGTTGCACATATGGTGTGTGATTTGTTATATTCCATTTGTGCCTGTCATGCTCTTCTGTTTCTGTGAAGTTGTTCCTGCCATTATGACACGTCTTTGTCAGCGCATGTTCCAGAGCCATCTAAAATTAAGTTCTTATTTACAAATGTAGTAATAAAAAGTACAATACAAGCAAATACAATACAATATTGTATAACATAATACTCTCTCTAAAACAGTGATACACGAAAAGATAGAATCACAAAACGATTAATAAGAATAACGATATATATACGATTAACATTATAACATAAACATAACATTATAAAGGAGATATAACAACAAAAGTTTAAAGTCATTAATGAAGTCATCAAACTGTAAATAAAATATGCACTAAAATAGGGGAGTGTAGTGGAACACACGACAAACACACCGGATAAACATAAACAAAATAGCTAAATGACGGTACTATATGTTTTGTTTACAAACACTGCTTAATACAGCGTACTTGAATTCACTACCAACGTTGCCATATAACATGAACTAGAACTGACCTTTTATAAGTACATGTAGTATGGCTTAAACCACAACATAATTAAAACCAGCCTTTTCTCGCAAACATGTATTAACATTATTCATCTTTATTTGTGAATAAAGCTGTATAACTATTGTCGGAGAGCTGTAACAAATTATTGATGCTTTGTATAATTGCCAGAGATCACCGCAACAATGGTAGGATTTAGCACATTTGCGTGCGTACAATGCCATATCTGGTTTGCATCTATAAACAATGATGCGACTTATATACTAAAAGTAATTATACGTGATAGTAGACAAATAACTGCTCACACAATTGAATACAAGCTATAGGACGATATTAATCGTCGATAATACAATTTGCTTTAAGACAGAAACTGCCAAAAGAAAACAATTGTTCAGATTAAACACATCATCCATTGGAGATTTGATCAGTTTTATTGACAAGATAAACTGTAAAAATAGATATAGTGCCATCATAGCACTCCTTGACGGGAAATCACGTTGGTCACAAATCAATATTAAGGACCGAAAACAGCATACACACTCAAGCTATGATGAAGAAGGTGGTGATTTATAAATACATTAGAACACTTCGATCATTGAAACACGTAGCAATTCAAATGAAATAAAAACATATACGAGATGGATGTTCAATCTAGACATTGTTTCAATACGCAATAATTTTCAAATCGATGATTATATTTGATCCAAACGTAGGTTATATTCTCAATTTGATGTGCAGTAAATAAGTTGTGTTTGACTCTTATCACCTGTTCGATGTACTACATTTGTACACGAATATAGAGAGATTTCCTAACATATCGAGAAACGAAAAAAGGCATTGATACGTATTAGAGCTTTCAGTGCCATACTCATTTTAATAATATATAACGTAGAGTTCGTATCATATAGAACTAACTCACTTGAAGTTGTTAAAACATTACCCGACTGATTACATTCAAGTAACGGTTCAGTAGCTTTCAATGTATTATTTGTTGCAGAGTAAATTACAAAAGACACAAATAGGCACCGAAAATTGTTTGCCCCAAGAAGTATTTATTTCAGGGAAAAAGCATTTTGTCAACTACACGATTCATTTCCTTGTGAAAACATCCACTTAGAAAGTACAAATGTATGATGATGAATGTAGTATAGACGCGCTGTAAATATAATAAGGTGACTAGTGAACATATCTGATGATTTAGACGAGCAATGGAAGGTTCAGTTCTGGTAACAATGTAGTACTATGCTTTATGAATACGCGGTATGTATTTCACTTCCTTTATAAACAGTATTAATTATATCTTGGGTTATGAATTGTATTATATGTACCCTTTTCTAGTAATCATGGTGAATAAGCATTAAATTGGATGTTGTAATGACATAGCCAACCTTGAAAATATAATATGATATATGCATTACAATCAGTAGAGTTATATAGCCATTTAGTGGTCCAACTAATAAAGCATGGGTCGTTGTCCATGTCATTACATATTAAGTAGTGTTTGATATTGTTATACGAGTATTTCCATCGACGTATCCTCAATGGGAGGATACTATACGAGATTGTTATATCAAAATACGTTCCGTAATTTCATAGTCTGGGACGTTTGCAATTTTGTCATTATGAAAATGATTTATGCTATGAAGTAAATGACATTCATAACTGAATCATGTGTCGTCGACCTTTTATTTACCCGATAATATATGCGTCCTCTGTTGTATATTATTTCAATTCATGTGTACTACAGATCGGATATATTTGATACTGAGAAACGGTGGAATAATTTAATTTAATATAAAATGTTCCGGCATTGCATAAATTATAAAACAAACAATTATTGTGCTAAACAACGAGTTGGACATATCCCTCGAGTGCCCATACGTTTAGATGCTCTGTATATCAATGCAGTGTAACATTAAATATAAAAACAATTAAATTTCTGTAACGTTAGCATCAATGCAGTGTTAGCACTTATATGGTTGTTTTCTAGAAATCAATACAACACATATATTGTAATCGGTGTGCATGGAAGCGAATAAATAAATAAATATGAGCCGTTCTCCAGGAAAACCGGGCTTAATGACATTGCATTGTAAGCATGCAATAAGATTTAGAAAAATGTCTAAAATGAGAAAAATATCGCGTCCTTTGATTTCATATTCAAGTAATTGGATAGTATAGTACTATACATTAGCTTCAAGTTTTCTTTAAAATTGTGTTAAAATAACTTCTGTTGTTGCTATGGTGATCGTTTTCTAAGCAGTACTCATATCAAGGAAAACAAGGGTTATGTGGCTAAAAACACTTCCTATTTTTCTCTGGAAGCAAATACTCACAAACTGGACACGTTTTATTAAGATAAGTATATTGTTCTTAAATGTGCAACAATTTTAAAAGTTTACGTCAAAAATTAATCAGAAACTGGATCATTGATATGCCAGTATACGTACCGTCAAAAACGTACATAATGACGTTCGCGACGTCACTCATAAAGTAGGCGGTAGTGGTTGATTTAAAAAGTCTTCAACTTTGTAAGTATATGGAATAACTTGTGCAAATTTTCAGAAACCGTTCATAATAGTCTCCTCTTTCTAAGCATATAATTTTCAATAATTTCACAATTTTGTCAATAAGCCCGGTTTTTTGGAGAACGGCTCATATAAAAACTGAATTAAACATTGACCTTATTTCTAATAGGTTAACATTTACCTTAGACAAAGTGTGAATATGATTGCTAGTATGAAATAGGTCCATAACCATTTACGGTGATACTAGACTGTTAATGCAATACTCATTTTTTGTATACGCATTTGGTATACATTGTTAAATAGAATAAAACATATTCCTTGGCAGTCGACCCTTAAAGTTCATTTTAACCTCATTGTACTTTTACAGATGCGGACACATTACTTCGGTTAAAAAATGTAATTACTGAAAACAGCTAAAATGAACAAATACGAGTATATGCCGAGATCGCATTTATAAATTCCTTACGTCTTGAAATCCTGACATTTACTTCATTTGTAGATTCTAACCAATGATTGACAACTGCAAGTAGAACATACATCACCAGCTTCTCCCTACAATTCTCTCACATACATGTACACATCCGACGAATCGTGCAAACAGTACTTTAAATCTATTTAGGTGTAGTTTATCTTAATTTAAACCTCTACGAAATACTTTTCTACAAATATTGTTACAAGAATGATAGAATAGTCTCCAAAACGAAAATTTATTTGAAATTATTCTATATTAAGATTTCGAAGTTAAAATGAATGTTAGCAGGGTAGTCCTGTCGCTAAATATAGAACTAAACTAAGGTCATTCTCGCAAAAAAAGTCGACACAAACATGATAGAAACATTAGCAACTACTTTTTGATACCTACTAAGTATTTTAAGTTGAAGTGTTGTGAAAATAGCCGATAACTAATTCAGTGAATAAAAAACTGAATATCTCATGGCCGAAAAAATAGGTATCTGAATTATATAACTGAAAATAAGGTAACAACGGAAAAAAGGAAATATATAAAACTAGTTGTATTTGTTATTGTTAATTCAAATTCTGTAACCCAGTGTTTATTAATCACATGCTAATATAAAGTTTGTGTATGTGACTAGACCATACATCGGTCGCTATTTTACTAAACAGGTCTATTTTAGTGCATGGTTGTATGATTCAATCAATTTATTTGAAACATACAGTCCATTACATACTAGTACACGAATTCGCTTTGATATCGGACATTCCATCTACATTTGTAAACACTTTATTAAAGGAACTCTGACTATGTCAACCGAGCACAGTACGTTTACTTTGCAAATCAACCTAACTAAAATGTCTTAACAAACAAAATAGTGAATAGAACTGTATGAAGTGATACTACAAAGAACAACATTAAACAATCGCATAGATAGGTCAGCCACCGTTGCTTTGTCAGCATTTCCAAAATCAATGACTACTTAGCTAAATCGGATACAGATATGCTTAACGGTACGTACTCATATTTGCCTTTCTACTTATTCGTCAATGATTATAAAGATAACATATGAAATACCGGTTCGTAAAAAGAAATTTTATATTGACGTAGTATCATATAAATGACGGAAGATCAATCATTAGGCAATGTTTGCCGATGTTTGATATACTCAAATATCAGCGCAATTGTAAAGTAGACGTACTCAACAATATTTCGCACATTTGCTATGTATATACCTTATGTCCAAGAACTGAAAAACAACATTTTAATGTCATATTTGGTTAACATGTAATTCAAAGTTAGAACCATATGTGTGTCAAGTGGTATTCTTATATTGAAAATTAATTAGTTCTAATCCTCTAAACACATCTAAAACAAACTTAAACTTATGATAAACTCACAATTATTGTCTATAGCAACAAACACATGTTTAATGGTATTGGCCAAAACCAATTGTATAAGATGTTTGGAACCTGGAATGTAGCCGAAGCATTTGCCTTTTAAGCAAATGATGTCAAAACTAAATTGAATTATGTATGCAATAACCATTGACTGTAGTTTTGTTGAACAATGAAATGTGCCCATCGTTATTCATCCTGGTTATGACGGTTTGTCTGCTCTATTGATAGGGTTTTACATTGGTTTACGAGTGACCAAATCTAATTATCCATGTCCTTACTGACAATGTTCTCTCAGAAAATGATGTTTAACTCAGCAAATACACACTCAAAGAAATTAAAACATATTGATTTTGACTTTGTTAGACGACTACTACTCATTATTATGACCACGTATGCCCTTTTGTTCCGTTATATATAGAAACACTATAAGTGCATTACACGTTCAATGACTTCACTGTTTTAGTATAGTAGTTTCCCTTGTCCCAATCACCACTGAGATTTCAGTTTAACAAATTGTTTTATGCTTTAGTGCAACATATTTTGTGGCTGAAGTTATATGGTGAATTACATGCCAACTCCGTATCAAACATACAATCAACATGAGCCGTGGTTGACAATTGTTCTAAAAAGGGTATGGGGAAAATAAACAGGGAAGGTAGCACTCAAGCTAACCAACCGAGTACAGAAATCAGAAACACCACAACACAACCATACTGAGCAACGCCCACACATAAGCCAAAGGAACAATTAAAAGTCCAAGTCCCCAACGAAAAAAGACAGGATGACCAATTTTCACAAAGAAATTATAGAATTATAGTGGTTATCGCATGAGTCCGAATGAAACATTATTTACTTATTGACATTCAATACATTCTTGTATTTGAACAGCTAATGGCGAGAATAGTAACAGACATTAGATAATGCGGATAAGATATCAATTTGATGAAGTTAAATAATTCACCACTGTTTTACATCTGTATCGATTGCTCACCCTGGTCCATATGAACAAACGAATGAAGAGCACTGATTAGCGATTATTGTCTCGAACCATTAATTACATCACCAGCTGTCTATAACAGGATCGTTGTAACAATAATTTCCAAGATAATGTTCCAACAAACATGAAACGTAATATCCCTGACCTACCACCCTCCGGCATGACGTACTAATTAATTTTGAATGCCTAAATGACTGACCTTTGACAAATTCGACCTTCAATTTAAATTTATGTTTTGTGAATATTGAGCTAAATCACGAATGTTGAATATCTTAGCAATTCCACACAGCTTCAAACCAATGGTTTTATCTGATAGAGTGATGATTAAATTGAAGGAATACACAGCTATCTCAAATTGTGATTACACGAATCTGTTGAACTTTTTTATCATTTTGATACCAAGATATTTGTGGTTTATCTTCTGTAAGAGCCGTGTTGGTGTCACTACAATATAAAGCATGCCAATATGTGATAGTATCATATGTTATGTCATGTGTGGTTGTATCATACATGATGTCATGTTACACAAAGTCTTGTTTTGGATATTACGACTGTAATTCCGTTATTCGCTCAAGAACAATCACTTCCAGCAAGATTATCTGTCCCAGACACGTTCACATGATACAGATAAAATAGATATGTATGTCTGGGTCTTGCTTTTTTATTTTTTGTCGATCATGTTTTTGATAAATTATTAACACATACACTTGTATTGTAATGACACTGTCGCAATCAATTTACGCAACAAATGAAGTATATAACATTACGAAACATCGTTACATGATATGACAGCAATATACAGGAAGACAAGATAGAAGGGGAATTCTGATTTAATCAGTCAAATATTCAATGTATGTGCTCATCATTCTATCTGCTCGATCATGGTCTGTCTCTATGATATGATTGGATCATTTCATGTAAAGATTAGCCAGACTACTTTGAAATGCATCTCGATGAAGCATAGAAAATATCATTCATATGCATAATTATGAATAAAAATGCTTTCGCCCAAAAAAGGTGGAGTTTTCTCTATTAGTTCATCCAATCAAGCAATCACACACCATTGTTAAACCGCGTCGCATTTCACAAATCATTTAACAAAAGCATAATACAGTACAAGAAACATAATTGTATTATGCTTTTAAAACACTTGCCTCATTAATGCAGCTATACGAAGAGGAAAAGTGCAGTCTGTTGAGTCTTGAGGCAGACCAATTATTATATTGAACGCGTGATGTCAATATGAAGCAGAGGTCAAAACATATTAAGAAAACGAACACGATATTGACAAGTACGAATAAATATGTTTCTTAGATCTATCAGTGTCATTAAATGATACGTCTCTTTGTTGATCTTGAAGTGTTCGTATGAATCTGTTAAACATTACACGCTTGATTAAATTCAAGGAGCGGCTTAGTAACGTCCACCGTATAATTTATAGAAGAGTCAATTACAAAAGACAAGAAATAACAGGCACCACTATATATTTGTGAAAATTGTTCGCCTCAAGCACACTGGGCTAAATATTATAGAATTGTTCACGGAAAAAACGAATTGTATCAGTTACGAGGTTTTCATTAGGTCGTTGTGCTGTTTGGTCACTATAAGATACGATTTTAGCATGTATATTTTGCCCTTTTTTTGCCCATTATTGTAAACTAGGTCAAGTCCCATAAAGCCTCTTTAACACATATTAACGTTTTGTCACTGCCCTTGGTGTTTTAACTAGGTCAGGGGGTGGTTGTGCCTCATTTAGTCGCCGTTTTGGCATGGGTTTGTGTGGTTGGTTCGCCATGCAGTGGACATTTGGGAACTTGGTCGTGTACTGGCTTCGTTTCATTTGGCAATAACCGCTATTATACACTTTCCTTGTGAATGTGGGTCATCCTGCATTTCATCGGCGGGGACTTGGATCTTTAGTTGTTTCTTAGGCTTGTGTTTGGGCATTGCTCATTGTAGTTGCTAGGAATATGTAAAATTATTTCCCACCCCATTCCTTCCTTGCCCATTTTTTTACTAGGTCAAGTCGTAGCTGGGCCTCTTCATGTCGCATAACGTTAGGTCACTGTCCTTAGTGTTTTAACCTAGGTCATGCCCCAGGGTTGTGGTGCCTCATTTGGTCGCCATTTATGCATGGGTTTCTGAGGGCACTGCTCAGTTGCGTCATGGTGTTTCTGATTTCTGTGCTCGGCTGGTTGGGTTGAGTGCTACCTTCCCTGTCGGATTTTCTCATACCTTTTAAGTTTCTTGTCAAAACATTTACATCTAAAGTAATTCGAAATGTAAAGGCGCAAAATATACAGATCCTTCAGGCTTGATTGACTTCTGGAAATAAGGGTGATACTACATGTATGATGTATAAATGCATGTACATGTATTTCATATTCTTGATCAACATTTACACACTCATGTATTGCATTATATTGAATAAAATTACTATGAGCCAATCGTATAATTCCAATTCATCATATCATATGTTCAACAGACATGCCCCATTCGTGTAAATATTGAAATTTGAGGTACATGTATGATGGAATTGTCCAACAGCAAGATGCAAATTGAAAAAAGAAATAATTCAATACATATTAAAAAATCCGTCTGAAGAAATTCAAACTGATCGTTTATATCAATAGATTGAATTAGATTCAGGCTTATTTCAGCATCAGGGACTTCTTTAGAGTTACAAAGCATTACAATGATCCAAGTTCACTGACTATAACAATGGTTTATATTCATACACAATCCATATATAATGGAGATCTGAGGCAGATTGCTTTCCGAGGCGTTAAATATTCAAGGCATTATTTTCGTCGACGTGCATGTGTCCTCAGAGGTGCGATAGTGTATGTCTTCTAAAATATTATGTACGCTACGTAAAATCGTATTCTGTGACTTTCGTAGTTTTACCGAACGCTTTGGCTACCAAAGCATATTTTATAAATGACATTCACTACTAGTTCTTGTTTATTTGACCTGTAGCATTGGACTTAAAATATCATTTTATACATACGTTAAACTGTTGTCATTGTGTCAATTGGCATTGTGCCATTGCAATTGTTTTCCTACATGCAATCATGCTATTCAGTTCATTCGTAGATCACACAAAATGACTTTACAATTGCCGTCAGACAATAAATTACCAGCATCTCAATTCTCTCCACACTTTATGACATTCTCTAAGTTTAAGAACAAATTCCAAGGATAATTCAAGAAGACGTTTGAGTATACAAGTTATTCCATTGTTTTCTTAAATTTACTACCAGATTGAGGGAATAATCTCACAAAATTACATTTCCCAACAAGTATTGGTGAAAGTCGTACTTAATGAGATGAAATAAATAATTGGAACAGTATTCACGTAAGATCGTTTTTAAATACGACAATTCCAATTAATTATTGATAGTCAATAATTTAAGCAATTATCTTTGGAATGCACCCTTTCCATGTGCGCGATCCGGTTTCAAATACTAGATCGGTCGTAAAATTATTGGTGAGAATGTAACCAAGATTATCGCATAAAACACGTTAAAGCTATGTATTGATTGAAAATCAATTATTAGAGTTAACTGTCTTGATCAACGGACCAAAAAGCGGTAAACAAACAAAATAATGAAAATGGTAAATATCACGACAAAACAGAACTTAACGAATTGTTGTCATGAGGAAAAAACATTAACAGTGATAGGTCAGTCACCGACGCTTTTTCAGCATTACTAAAATCAATGCTTACTGTTCAACGTTTTTTTTATACTTGCGGTTCTTCAAATTCGTCAAAGATTTTAACGATATCATATGAACAACTTGTTTGTAAAAGCTCATTTTATATTGACGTTGTTTTATCCTGCCGGAAGATTAATCAACATGCAATGTTTACCAATGTTTTATAGACTAAACTATCAGAATAATTGCAAAGCAGACATGCTCTAAGTTGTGACCCGTTTTTGCTAAACTACTTATACATTGTATCCGATGTAACTGTTAATCACATATTGGTTTTGCTTGTGTTTGATATTATGAACAATTGGGCATGGTATAGCTTTCGTGAGTAATGTTCAATAGTTAATAGCAATAGATATTGCCCTTAGAAAAAATAATATTTATCTTTGACTGTCAAACGTTAATCAAATATTCTTCGACGTAGAAATTCGATATATGGTTGCAATTACTTTTTTCCATGGCTTATTTTCCGATAAACACCGTTTCCTGAACAATTTAAAACCTAAATAATTCGATTCTCTAGGACGATGTTATAACTATTAATTTCAGAAATTTGATGTTACCATAACTTATTTCCATATTTCAGAAGAAAGTTATTTAGTTCAGAGGAGATATGTTTTGGAGAAAAATTGCGAAATAATATTTTTTGTGTGATGATTTTGTAACATACTAAACATCTATATATAGGTCCTTACATGTTTGTGAATGTCTATTATATTGGGGTAAAACCTAACAAAATATAAAAGTTAAGCATGATTGTTTTGAATTAGTAACCCAAATGGCTATTTAAAGTTTTATGGGATAAGTTAGATTGTGATATGTATGTTGTTAATTTTAGTTTACGATATTAAAAATCATTTTCCATACCGTTGCCTAAATTCCTTCATTTGGGGCAAAACCTGTTAAAATTGAAACAATAGCGAAAAATTTGGGAAATGGTTGATTACAATGTCATAAAAATATATTTGACAATTTTACGTCGTGGTAGGTAAATAGTGCCTTGCAGTTTAAGATATCAAAACTATAATGCCAGAATATTTTGCTTAATGATAGTATTTTGGGGGTTAAAGTGTGTAAAACATAAACGAAACGTGAGACTTTTGAGAATTGGTGGTTTATTTGGTTGTGTTTACTCAAAACATCAAATTAGACTACAATTCATCCTTAATGTGTCATAATCTTACATACTAAATATCTGTATTTTATTTCCTTTTTCTTTTAGACCGCTTATAACTGGGTCTAAATTATCATATGGCGCCACCATATCTGTTAATTTTTGTGACGCCAATGACGTCATTTTGAACGTTAGTTGCATTTCCAAGCCTCTAGTTTTTATTTTCTCATAGCATGTTACTACTTTGGACACTTTTGAAAAGGTATACCTTTATGGAATCCTAAAACATTACCCTACACATTCATACCAAAAGTTGAAGATGTGAAATTTTGACATCATGATGGAAACCGCACAATACAGCTCATACAATGTATACTCTTATCAGAACGCAAAACTAATGAATAGTCTGTTGTTTAATCACGAAAGATTTCCACTATCAATACATATGTTTATACTCCATATATAACAAACAAATGAAGACAAGAGCAAATCAGGATTCCAATAGTATAGGTCGGATGCCATTAAATGTCTAGGAAGCGATGTCATTTTAAAGAGCAATTTAGTTTTATCCACTGTGACGTAACCACTGAAGAAACGTAACTTTAAAGTTGAACATCCCAAGATAACTGTTGAATTTCGTTTTATCCTGTTACTTTGTTAAAGTGGAGAAGTCGCGTAAATGAATTCATGACAGACGACGTATGACGACTGACTTAAAATGCACGCTATTATGAATATTTAAGCAGCAAAAATATAAAGTGTGCTGAATGCGCCCCGAGACATAACATGTTGGATCTAACATGGCAAAAACAGGTATACAAATACTACATAACACACAAAAGTATTCACCTGTCTATTGTACATCAACGGGTGACTTCACAAGAAATTTATCAGACGTTGATTTACAAATTAGTAAACACCCTGCTTGTTTAAAACCAGACAGCTTAATTTTACTGCCAGTAATCTGTATTTCCTACATAATAGAAGACAAACAGCTTGTGTAACGCCTTTAAACAGTTGATATATAACTTCTTACAAATTCAGTAGACCGACATATTGTAGAAAGGTTTAGAATTGAAAGATATGTTCACTTTGGCGTTCATTGGTATATCTGAGAGAACACATACGGAATATAACTGAATATAAACGCTAGCTAGCTGTCTATCATACATGATTTATACAAGTTCATACAAAGTTCATTTCAATCAACGACTTACCGAAATCTAAAAATTACGTCCACATTTATAGTTGCCATAACTTACAAAGAACTACACATTATGACAATCGACTTTCAATTACAATATTTCAACATTGATTCACTTACGATTCAGGCGTTGTTCGTGGTTGGTTTTAAATAAGAACATGAGTTTAAGTCATAGGTTAGTGTTTGATTGCAAATATGCATATACGTCGGTTGTCCCAGAATACCGTATAATCCTGTTGTATGTTAAAAACTATCAAGTACTGTACAGTATGTCCAAACTATAATCGATTTTAAGAGAAATAATTTCTTGACATACTAGCCAAGTTTCATGATACATCTTCCAAAAACATTAAAAGTGTGCACATTTGACGAGAACCAGGTAACGCTTTACTATCCACATAACATCAACGTCAACACTCGCCAACGATATCACGCTACCTCAGTTTTCCAAAGAACTCCCATTCGTAGGCTGCACACTTTAAAATTTATACACCGAACTTGTTATCAACTAATTGGAAATATATTGCTATACATACTGTCACAAATGTATTAAATGTTTTTCTAAGTGGACAGCTTGAGCTGACATTCTGTGTGGATAGTGTAGGAAGCGACTTGACGTAAGTTTTAGTTTTGATCGACCCGTCTGATGATTTTGTTCCGCTTCCTTTTTGTGCCAAACGAAATGTTGGGGAATCTTAAAAACAACTGCCGGATTACTCTGATTTATTGCGCTGTGAAGTTTACGTTCCTCCGGATACTATTCTGTGTTATATACGGTATAATACAATCTTTGGAAATGCCAGTCGCTCCGTAACGTCGTCTGACGTCGTGATTTGTTTATATTGTAACGCTAACAACGTCGCTATTCTACTTCTTTATCCATCAAATATGACATCATCACTATGAATAATTGTATAAAAACTTGCCACAAGAAGCCAATTATACTTATATATATGCTTAAGTATTATGTCATTAGATATTTGAATTCATTTTTTTTGTGATACATAATTTTTCATGCTGGACCGTTTACCATTACCACGAGTTACAAATACATCCATTTATCGAATACGACATTTACTGATATAAAATATGTATGTAAAATACACGTGCTATGGTTGTAGAAATGCCCATGCAAAATTATATACTATATCATTATGTTGGAGTAAATAAATCAAGAATTATACGCTATTCTGGGACAACCCTCGTATATAATGCAGTATACGTAATGTTGAGATTGTGTGCTTATGACATAGTAGCTTATACCTTTTGTTGTAGTTGTCATTGTGGTGTGTTTGGGGTCAGTGATGTGGTATACTCTAGGTTGTGTCTGTTACACTCTTTTGTTTCTTTTGAGTGATGCCTCTCCAGTCGGTATTGTATTGACATTATATCATTGTTCGTTCCAGGAGCATCGTAAATTAAGTTCTCACTGAGTACATCATAGTACAATATAAGCAAATACATAAAAAATCGTGATTAGTTCCCAATTTAATTACATAAATACAAAATTGCATAACATAATACTCACTCTTAAACAGAGATACACCAAAAGATAGAATCACAAAACGATTAAGAAGTATAGCGATATAAACACGATTAAATTATACCATAAACATAACATTATAACGGTGATATAACAACAAAACTATTAAGTCATTAACAATGACATAAAAACGTAAACAAAATAGCTCACCGACGGTAATAAAAGTTTTGTTTACAAATATTGCTTGATATAATGCACTTAAATTAATTACCAATTTTGCGTTATAGCATAACTATCCAGTACATACCCTTTATAAGTAATTATAACACAAATCTTAACATAATTTAAAAGAAGCATTTTCTCGCAAACATTGTACGAGAGGTGTTCAATTTATTTATGAACAGAAAATGAACATTGATATTTTGTTACTCTAACAATGAAATTGAGCACAAACTTTTATATTGTGTAAAGTAGTGTATCAAGAAGTATATATAATAATTAACAATATGATATGGTTAAATCATAATCAGCATTGGAGTTGAGGGTGTTGTTATTTGCGTTTTGAAGGTACAAAACTGGTAATATTTACGTTTACATTTTCCTTCTTTAATCGTTGTTTTAGTATCAACCAAATAGAAAATAATGTGTTATAGCATGAGGATAATTCTACATCCATTGTTTGGTTATAATATAGTTCAAAGTTATATTCTTAAGTTTTTTTATTTGTTGTTGTATATGGTGACTTGAAGCTGAATTTGGATGAACCATTATGTTCTTGGAACAGTCACTAGGAACGATTCGTAACACTTTTTTGTTAAAAATCTGATTTGAAACGGTTTGTACATAGACCACAGCCTTCAATTCCGTCAATTTGATGTTGATTTTGACGTGCGTGTTTCTATAATAACAAACCCAATGCCTTTCCATGAAAACGGCTTCGAACACACAACGCTGGACCACATTAACTTCTCCATATCCTTGTGACCTTTTCTAAAATAGAATACCTTAATATAGCGTAACATTCTCTAAGATTCAGCATTGCTTCGCCATAATGAAACATTTTTTCCACATAATGTTGTTTATTTCGCATTTCTAGATTCCAAGACTTTTGGCTGCGATGCAGATTTTTCTTGATTTTCAGCGTAGGAATTTTGCATTTTCCCAGAACTATGCGTTCAACTTTTTCGAAATAATTTCACTGATAGTTTCTATGGACACTCCTATATGTGGTACTATTCAACGATTTGCTAATGGATTCATCATAGATATTATAAAACCAATTTAACTTTATATTGAACGTTTTGGCAATGTTGGGCAATTTTCAATTTTTGGTGCCATTTCACCTTTACTGGAAACAGAACTTTAATAACACTTCTTACGACAAATATTACTAATGCTCTCATTAAAAATGCAAAATAAAAATTTATTTACACTTTCTTGATGCTTATAAAAGGACCATTTTGCCTTAAAAACAGGAAAAACAACATAGTCTACTAAATTGTTGTTTTAAGCTTTAAAAAAAATCAAATATACAATGCATAATGATCATAAGTGCAACTTAAAACATTTGTCCACATGGTTTAAAAGAGATATTTCAATTGTTTTCATTCAATATTGCAAAATCGGTGTTCATGTTTTGTTCATAAATAAGTTGAACACCTCTCGTATTAACATGGTTAATCTCTGTTTTTAAATAAAACTTTAGTATTATTGTTGGCGAGCTGTAACAAAATATTGTTGTGGACCACCACTAAAATCGTTGGGATATAGGACATTCGGTTTATGCGTTTGTAAACTATCAAGTCTGGATTGCATCAACAATCAATGATTTTCCTTAAATAATCATATGGTAGACAAATATCAGCTCACAAAATTGAATACAAACCATGGGTCGACATTAATCGGCGATAATACAATTTGCTTTGAGACATAATCTGCCAAGAAGAAAACACATTTCCGAATTAAAACCCTCATCCTTTAACGATTTTACCAGTGAGGCGTTTCATTGACAAGATAAAATGTTATAATAGATATAATTTCGGAAGATCGACAATGAAAGTCGAGGCCAATGACATTTAAAATCTCCAAGAAGTGAATCACACGGGCCAACGCCAATAATAAGTATCGAAAACAGCATACAATCTCAAGCTATGATGAATGAAGCATTGATTTAAACATGCTAAAACATCAGAGCGATTCAATCATTGAAACGCCTAGCAATTCAAACGAGAAATATAAAAACAGATAGTGTCATCTAAAACTTGGAAATTGTTTAACAAGATTTATTCAAGATTTACTTGATTAAATCGAAATTTGGGTAAATAAAATATTACATAATGGATGTTCTAACTAAAAATTTTTTATAACTTACACAATGCATTTGCTTTCCCATTTTGGTCTAGCATTGATTTAAACTTTTTCAGAAACATAAATCAGTGACTATATTATACACTTTTCAAGTTAATGTATTGAACATTTTTGCAAAATCAGTCAAAGTGAAAATTTACGCAATGAGAAGTGTTCTCGATAATCGAATTTATCGAAAGTTTTCAATGTTTCATCGTTTTTGCTTTAGATGCTGTATGTATGCTTTCACATCGTCAACTTGTTTGATTATCTGAGAAATTCCGTTCAAACAAATCGGTCACAACCCAGTTTCTGAGACAACTGAGTGTCTACAGTGTCACGTAAACTTTTATGAGAATCATGCAGAACCTTTTTCAAAAGTTATGGCAAAATATACAAATTTCTAGTTAGAACATTGTCTCAGTATAGCATTTCTCATTTATCAGCACGTACTTATTATAATAATTATTTTGTACATACTAAAATAAAATAAAAATACACTGAGCGGCAATGAAAACGCAACACTTGCTTTTTTTAAAACACTGCTTTAATGTTAGCTGCTCTAAGCGCATGTTCAAAACTGCTCGTTTTGAGATTGATATAATTGTATTATATTTGTCCCAAGCCGATTGAAAGTACCATCAATTGTTACTGGAAATAAATTGCATGAATGCCATAGGTATGCTTTGAAGACTATTAAATGGAGAAAAATGCGCTTTTATTAAAGTGTATGCTTAAATCTTAAAATAAAATTTACGTCTACATTTTAATGACCATCATAAATTGAGCATGTAGACATTGTCAGTACTAAATATCCAATGACACAATTTAGAGTTAAAGTTTGGTGATTGATCTTAAAAATGAGGATAATTATCCAAGAGTTATCGCAATTGTTAAATATTTTAACAGGTGTATTTTGCATTTAGATTTGTGACAAATGATTAAAATAATGTTTTCGGTGATCTAAATCAACGAATAAATGATTTATCGTACGGATACACCACACTTGAGCATACCGATCGATCTTTCAGAGTCTTTCTTCGACATACGCTCCATTTGTTTGACTAGTTATTTTGTTTTTCCTACTTATCCATCCATTTTCTCAAAATGTTTGTGAGCAAATCTTTAGCCACCCATCATCTCGCAGGAAAATGTGGTTTAAGGTAATTCTGCTGTGGACGAGTGATTCTTAAAGTAATTTAACGGAACAAGCTAAATTCTGTATATATATAATATATATCACAATTTCAAGTTTGTAAATTACCGGATTACGGAAATATTCAAATTTAAAAAGTATTGCGTTTTAATTGCCGCTCGGTGTATTAATACTAATACTATAAAGTAATAATAATTAAGTTATACTGACGTAAATTCTGTTCAGAATATAATAATTACATTTAATATTTAACCACCTCAAATCGGCGTTGATATTGGGATTAAACGCAGGTTCTATTCTCAAATACATTGTGTTTGATAAAATAAACAAAAATAATTTATGTCGCGCGCAATCAGATCATTTTTCGACCTATTCGCGAATTTACCAAGTTCGCCAAAAACAAATATATGATTGTACACCTATAAACAGACGGTAAAGCTCATCATATTGTTTTCAAATGTCGGAAAAAAGCATATTTCCATCCATACGCACTTCTAAAAAAAAAAGAATAAAGCAAATATTTACTTCGTAAAAACATATGAGTGTACAGATATTTACATTGCATATTGAGATACACAATTCCACTAGCTTTAAAGTTATACTTCAGTTGTACGGTAATGTTTCACTGCCAAAAAGGTATGAGAAAATCCGACAGGGAAGGTACCACTCTACCTAACAAGCCGAGCACAGAAAGCAGAAACACCACAACACAGCTACCCTGAGCCATGCCCACACATAAGCCGAAGAAATAATCAAAAACCCAAGTCCCCGACGAAATAATGCAGGATGACCCGATTTGACAACGAAATTATATAATAGCGGTTATTGCATGAGACCGAATGAAACGCAAGTTCCACAATGCCCCCACTGTATACGGCGACAACAGCACGAACCCATACCTAAACGGCGTCTAAATGAGACACAACAACCCCGGGGCGTGACGTAGTTTAAACACAAAGGGCAGTGACCTAACAGTATGCACCTAAATAGGCACAACTACGACTTGACCTAGCTTAAATGTGAATCCTTCAGTGAGTAGACTGAAAAATAATAATAAATGTTTGTTTGTTAATGAAACGGTGATAACCCTATTAATTCTATTTTACAAAAGTCAATTTAATCATAGAAATGGGACAATCCGCTTAAACGAAAACTACCAATAAGTGTCTTATATAACGCGTTCGTTCTGTACAGAACATACTTGAGACGTATAGCAAATGAGCAATGATTTAAAAAAATTGTTTGAGCCGAACATAGCCTTTACTTCCCAGTCAGCGTTCTGCTGAAATATGGTAGACATACTGTATATGTGTGTATCTACCCAGATTTGAACCCGGCTCATCAGACTAGACGCCAAGGGCACTTACCATTGAACTACGGAGACACATTGAATTTTGTCATGTATGTTCCAACGGTCCATGTCTTGTAATCGCATAACATTTAGTTTGAAGGTGAATGAAAAGTTATTTACTCTGAATTTATGGACAAAAATCATGATCCGACTATTATTTCTGGGCTATCTAGTTATGCAAACACAGTTAAAATGATTGCATTTTCACCTATCCATTATATTATTGAAATTTAAACCATATCCTATGATTTGCTGCCATACACATCAAATAGTAGGCGTTTCATTTCAGACATATTGACTGGAAGGTGTCATATTTGAAACCACCTCCATAAACAATCCATACATGCAACAATACAAATCAATGTGGGACCATGATAGTCGAGACGTAAAATGATATTCAAGAGAAGTGAAACAATAATAACTGTCTAACAATCTCGCGCTTCTATGCTAGTAAGTTTCAAACTCCACGTACCTCGGTTGCCAAGTTGATGTTGCTGAGATGCTATGCTCTCAAGTTAGGCCTGACGCTTGGACGTTGACACAGTTAGGGAATAAGACTGCTAGACTGTCAAATTGGCACTGTTTGATGCCAACTACACATACATTAGCAGGTCATGTTTGTATTTAGTTCCTATCTTATATCCTTATCTCTATCTTGGTTGATATTCTCAAAGCGTTTTAACTGTAGATTTTCTTACGTAATGTCCGTATGTTTCTATTGTCTAAGCCAATGTGTCAGAGAAAAGAGGAAAATCAACACGATTTAAAGCTTTTTTTAACCGAGTTACGACAATCACTGATAAAACTTCAAAATTTCACAAATGAATAAGAACCGTATAAATGTTCACTAATGTATAACTAATGTTTTGAACCCTTATGCTTTGTGAATATACTTGCAATTGTATAAAGATTAACAAATAAAACTACTAGCAAGTAAATAATTAGTGTTATACCTGAATTACTTTTCCTTCATGTAATTTTTGAAAGCCATCATTTCATCATATTTCATTTCCTTCATGCTACTTGTTTGTCGTGATGTTTAGATTATATGTGGATACCACCGGAATAAACAGGAATTGTCACGTACTTTGTGACGTCATGTTTGTGTCTTGATGTCATCACTACTTTGAATTTCCGGAATGTAATTGATGAATTTTAAAGCGATGCGATTTTGAAACTCAAAATGCATAAAATTTTGCGGGAATTGTTAGTCTCTGCTTTATTTAATGTAGGTTTGTGCTTATTTATTTTATTTGAATTGAAGTGCCTTTGTAAATTCTCGTTGAGATTTTCAGAGTCGCGATCTGACCTGTATCGCTGACGATAAAATTACGGTCGGCCATGTTTGTTGGATTATTTGACAGTGCGTATGAATACATAAAATAGTGATTAGCCCCCCCCCCCTTATTTCCATGCTTATTCTATTGCTGAGCAGTGTAATATCGTTTTTATGTAATGGGCTTTATTATACTCGCACACCGTGATTTATGTGATAAACTAGTATTAAGCAAAGTCTCGACAAACTGTTTGATTTGTAATCAACATTTTGTAAAATCCCAATGGCAATAATTTCTCCCACTGTGTTCTTTTATGGGATTTAAGTTATAGTGTGAATTTAATTAACAAGTAAATTATGGGTGGTTGGTATGGTTGAGCGCCTCACAGGAAAACTGATATTGGCTCCACGTGGTTTTACATCGAGATATAAGTATAGCTCTTAGACCCAAAACTGTCCAATATCAGTTCAAACAAATTGATTATATGAAAACAAACGAGCAAATCGGACAGTGAGGGAAGGACTACACTTAACCAGCCGAGCACAAAAAACAGTAACACCACAACCCATCTACAATGCCATTCTGTATGAGAAATGGATCGTTTACCGTAATTCGGAGACTCGACACTAATCGGTTCACAGCATGCAACATCATGTGTCTTGAATTTCATGAATAGCATTGTAAATGATTGCAAATTGAATTGTAAAACCGCCATTTTCTTTGTGGATAATTTGATTAATTATATCGTCCTTTTTGTATTGTTTTGAAACATGTTAAGGTTATCACGGAAATTGTTCTCGTAACATGACGCGTGATGTTATTGTTATTAGTCAATTGTATCATTATCGTCTTGGCAATTGGAATTTTATTATTCAATTGGAGTTGTTACATCTTGGCATTACCTAATTATTATTTGAATAATGATCATTTAACAACCGTCCTATCGATGGGGTTAACATACGGAATTTGAATAAAAAGCGGTCAAAATGAACTGAAAACGTATCTGAAAACAGAGTTGGTAGACTGGCAGTATAGTTACATGTTAAACTGACGATATCGTATGTCTATCATTTTCTTCCAGTGCTACCTGTATCAATTATGTCTGTGTCTACTTTTTTTCCCAGACATCGTTGCTTGTCTTCTTATACTGTGTACATTGTATCCTCATGTGAGTCTTTATATATATTTATGTATTGTATTGTATTGTATATATAAATCTTTATATCACAAATAAACCACTGCAGCAAGGCTTTGGCTTCCATAAACTTCGTAAAACTTTTGCAAAATGCAACAGGCGTAATAGTGACACAATTTCTAAATACGACACTAATTTAAAGACTCTTCAACGACAAGGCCTGTCTCAGCCTGAATTTTATGGTGCTGTGCTTTATAAATTTCGAAAGATTCTGGGTCATGACCACTTTCAAGAGGTGTTTATAAAGACGGTAAAACGTTGTATTGGTAGAGGTTACAACCCTTTAATTTTGCAACGGACTGCATGCTTGGTGGTGGATCCATTTACAGTTCGTCATTATGCTTCCTATTTCATTGTGCGATGGCCGGATAATATACAGACTATATGAATATGCCTAACCTTAAGCCCTTTAGGACGGTAGGTGTTGATGCTTGTCTGTTACATTATCCTGTCGTACCCTTATAACGATATCAAAATAAGTCACAAAGCCGGTGACATATAGGTCCATTGGGCCGGGTGTTTTCAATTTATATTATAATTGCTTGTAAATATATGTTATACACATGTCACGTTAATAAACTATTTACTTACTTACTATATGCTTTGCTCCCTTGTTGCTCTGACTTCGATAGGTATTTGAGTACTTTCTATGCTACTATACGGGGGTTGTTAATATAATGTTCCATGTTTTACATTATTTTATTACCTGTAATTGTGGCCTTTTTGTTAGGGGACATTGCATTGCGGGAAACTTTTATTTACACTGCCATGTTCTATAAGGTTGTCGGTGAGTTAAGTGTGAAGTTTGGTGCACTAAACTAGCTTAAACCCCCAGTGACAATTGTCGCTGTCCGTTCCTAGGCGGAAGCCTCATTGACAACCTTGCTTTATGTATGTATTGTCAACTTTATAGTTTTTTGGTTTAGGGTTCTTTTTGTAACTGTATTATTGTACATGTTCTGCTGCAAGTTCGCTGTCCAGCATAAGGCTGCCTTGTATCTTTCAATAGTACATGCATATTGTGTCATTTAGATGTGTGTTGTCCCTTGTTTTAGTCTTGTATAAACGTTTTTGGCATATATATTTTCGCCCTCTTTTTGCCCATTATTGTAAACTAGGTCCAGTCGTCCCCTCTTTTTTGTAGCACTGTGGAGTGTCGGTTTATTTGTGTTTCCACTTGTCCTTGGAAGTTAATTTCCTCTGTCATTTGTTTTTAAGTCTACCGCCCACAACACCCCCCTATTTTCATCATTTGTATCTTGCGGAGATGCTGGATGAGATATTTCTACATTAGGTCACGTACGTATTTTGGTTTCCACTTGTCCTTGGAAGTTAATCTCTTCTGCCATTTGTTTTTAAGTCCACCGCCCACAACACCCTTCCCTCTCTTTTCATCATTTGTATCTTGCGGAAATGCTTGCAGGTTAAGTGATACCTTCCCTGTCGGATGTTCTCATACCTTTTTTATTTAAAAACTTTGAAATGCACGTTTTTGGTCGAATACAGAGGACAGATGACCTAACCAGTTTTCTATATGATTCAGAAGTGCCTAATATATCAAATAATATGTTGGGCTTAGGCAAAGTCATGGCATGTTGAATACAGTATTAGCTTTAACATAGTTGTTTTATCTTTTTATTGCCGATGCTAAATCATATGACAAATGGATTAAGTCACACATTCCAAAGTTCGCTCAAACAAGGTCATCGAAACATGATTCGCTCTTGTGACACGAACGTGCTCTACTTAGAGGTCTGCATATATGTACCAACAATTCAACTGCGGTCTGTCAATAAGATAAGTGTATGGTTTCTGACATACTATCTGGTACAAATACAAATACAGTTATAAGTCAACATTTGTTGGATCAGGTTGATAACTGTGAGTTTATGTAACGTGCATTGATGTTCTTCATACAAAACAAACCCAGACCAAGACAAGTGTTTTAAGTACAATGTTATATATAACAGCACGGCAAAGCAATCTAGCATTAAACAAATACAATGTTCAGTCATTGAACGATAAACTATGAACTTGTAGTTCCTATTTGTATTTGATTTATTTTATCACTCGACACACTTGAACATAATTCTTCCACGTCGCAGCAAATATTTGCTTTTGCACAGATTGAACAAGTGAACAGGTATACGCAAATATTTGCTTAATCTGAAAGTATAGGTATAATGTTAGTGCGACAGCAGTTGTAGGGTATAATGCGGTCCTTGACGAAAACATTGCCAACAATCAGGTACCTAACATTGACTTGAGATAGAAACATTAATATGTGTAGCTTACATATTTTACCTTTGTCATCGTACCACAAGGTTATTCGAACGTTTTGCTTTAACATTCGATTTGAATTGTTCTTGTGTTATTAAGGCTATTTCGTTCTGTTGGAACTAATTGGTGATGCCGTCTAAGTTTGTTGTGTTATAGTGTCATCCATTACGTCTTGTACATTTTAAGTGCTTTCCTCTTTGTGTGTTGTAACGTTTCCTAGACATTTGTTCGATAAGACTAAAAGACACAATCTTCCTAAAAGTGCAACACCGCATGCATTTGCACAAAGGAAAATAATGTTAATAAGATAGATATGTTATATTCACACCATCCATAATGTAATATTATCAATCAATCACTACCTCTTTCTTTTTCAAATGGTATATGTATAAGATGTATTTGTAATCATGAATAATGAGGATTGTCTATCGAGCCATTTAACAATTGTCACGGACATGACATTGCACGTGTCAGTATAATTCAGTACATAACACTAACATATTTGATTATATCAAAATTGTTACGATATCCATTTACTATTCAGTTCTTTTTAAGTGTGTCAGTTTATCTATTAAGTGTAACATCACGACCGGACTACACAACACAAAGACTGTTTATATAAAAAAAACAATGATAGGTTAAACAACTCGTCGAGTACATTAATAATACTTACGAAAGTTTCTGTCAATTCGAAGGGTCGGCTCCGACCAGTATATTGCTTTATGCTGTACGAAAGCGCCCCGTACTTCACTTCAGTGTAGTTAACACTTATAGTTACCTCCCTTTTTGGCTAAGTATGCACACAATTCAAATTCCGCAGTGTGTCATTCATTGCGGAGTGAGCATATAAGGCTCGCTTGAGCATCCATTGTTCGGGGATGTAGATGACTTGTACTATGACTGACTCTTTCATGCGTGGCTAGGCGCTGCCGTCGTAGCTTTGTGGCTTTGGTTTCTTCCCTACTATTTGCACAGGATACCCGTCTGAAACAGAAAGTAGAATACTATACAGTACATGTGTATATAACCTTACGCGATGATCTAATATCTACATGCAATATCTCCATTTCGTATTCAGTGTTACAACTCGTCGAACCTAGTTTGACATTAAAATAATCTGCTTTAAATTATTATGTCACCGTGTCTTTGCAATTGCGTGTCGTGAAATGATAGATAAGCAACAGGGGCGCCACGAGAAAGACGCCTACGCAGAATAGCGAACAGTTGTGTGCATACTAAATCAATGGAATTATCTACCTTGCATAGTATATTTGAGACCATTGGCAGACACAAAACTATCAACACCAACATGTACATGCGCAGGACAGTACCGAAGCTGTCAAGACACAATAGCTTTCATCTTTATTCAGTTTGTCCTGTTCAAGTGTGGAAGTATAATCAACCCTATCTTAAGGGTACAGGCTAATTTGCTCTAACTTTTTAGATATAAATGACATTTATTTAAATCTAGTGTCCTTTAACAATGAAGTCAGGCTAAAAAGTGGTTGTATTAAGTCGGTGGTGCGTTTTTATGCATTTTAAATGTTCTGACAAGCATATATGATTCGTGAAAAGGATGGTATACAATGTTTTCCATCTTATATTGTAGTTCACGCTGGTTGTTATTCTGGAAAGGATTTAGTCTTGATTGAGCACTTTGCTTCATAAAGATGGTACAAATAGTATACAGTAGTAGTCAAGACGAATAAAGTTTCCATACAAGGCCAATAAAGCTGTAAATCAAGCAAGCATACACCATTGGAACTTTCGGGATCGGTTTTCATAACTCATTTAACAAAATAATAATACATGTTAAATTGTATTTTTACATTGACGATTATAGTTAACGATGATTGCTTTGTAAATTGGGACGTATACATTAGTGACCAGTGTTCTTTTGAGACTTAAAGGGAACCAATTAATTTTCACCACAACTAACTTCGTTAATATAAAGGAAGATTTCAAAACTGATCGTGGAATCGAACAGGATATTGACAAGTAATACTCAACGTGTGTATTGGAGCTATCAGTGCCATTCAATGGCTCACCTCATTGTCGATTTTTAGAGTTTTCCCAAATAAAGAGCTCACTTTAAATTGTTATATCTTTACCCGATTGATTGCATTCAAGTAGCAGCTCGGTAAAGTCCAATGTATTATTTATATAGGAGAGTAAATAACAAAAGACGAAAACACAGGCACCGCTACATTTGTATGTTTGTATGCGTTACGTGTTCGACTCAATAAACTCTGACTAATGTTACAGACATATTTGTCAGCGAATTACGCATAGTGTCAATTATATGATTAATTTTCTCGTTCACACATTCCCTTAGACAGTTTCCTCATACTAGTGATACAGAATGTATTGTCGAAGCGCTGTAAACATAATTGGACGATTAATGAAGATATTTGAAGATTGGAGCAGGCGATGTGAGGTTCGGAACCGTTAGGAGTGTGTTTTGAAATGACGTGTGGCCTGTCAGCTTGTTAAAGCATGATGGCTACCTGAATTTTGTATTATTTAGAGGTCAGTGTAATCAGAATAGCCATATCCCAACATAAAGCCAAGTTGGCTGCCTGTTTAAACAAAAGCGATGCTATGCTAAATAAATGTGTGCGAATAAGTGATATGCGTGTTCTTCATAAAGAGTATTAAATGCATAATTAGTGAATGGTAGTTTGCTATGTTGTTATTGTATGTACCATTTTCCAACAAGCATGAGAAACAAGAAATGAATTTGATGTTTAATGAATGTGCTAACCTTGAATATAGAATAAGACACATACATTACATATGGAAATATTTGACTGTCTGTTTGTGTGTAGCACTATATCCAGGCATACTTCAACATTTTCAGGGGTATTGTAGAGATCAATTGAAAACAATTAATAGAAATATATAGCCATAAGGTGATTTCAATGATGAAACATGGTCGCTTTTCATGTCGTTACATATTCCAGTAGTGGTTAATACGTATTATCACATTTCAGTTGATGAATCCCCAACGGGGAGGTAATATCTGTTCCGTAATTTCATTTAGTCACATGACTTTCCTTGTATCCAGGTTAGTATAGCCAGTACGTATAACGTTATACGTACCACGTGTAGTATAAGCTATTGAGTTTTTCCAATAAATCAATGCGTATTTTACGTTTTTAGTGTCATATGATAAAAAGAATCTATCACTCGTTGTCGATTGATATATTTATATTAAACTCGTTTAGGAAATATTATTAAGCTCGCCAGAGGCTCGCTTAATACAATTTCCAAAACTCGTTTAATATAAATTTATATCAATTGATAACTCGTGATAGATCCTCTATGTCTGTGACCTTCATATTTGTATCGAACACATTTTGAACATGATTTAGGTAGAACGTAACATTTATTACAGAATCCTGTGTCGTTGACCGTTTGTTTTACCGTGGTTATTAAGTCTTCCTTGCTTTAACTGTTGTCGATTATCAGTTGTTTCAATTTAGATGCATACCGTTATTTTTATATGACCCAGAGTAACGGCGAAACAATTACAGTAACTATAAAATGTTCCGGCACGGAATAATTTGAAATACAATTATTTTGCTAAACTACGGGTAGGACATATCGATTTAGCACGCCATAAATTGCATGAATGTTTTGTATCAATGTAGCGAAACCTTACATACATTAATATTCTATACGTACGAACTTCTCATTATAATCCAGCAAAATGTTCTTTAATGGTCGTTTGTGGTAATGCGAACTAGGTTAAGAGAAGTTACTAGTTGTTCGCATAAGACAGGTTCACGTCTTGCATTGATTGATGATCAATTACCAGAGAAAAGTGTCTTAGTCAATGGACCGACGAACGATTAACAAACAAAAATGAAAATGGCAAATATCACGGCAAAACAAAACTTAACGCTTTTATGTCATGAGGAAAATAATATTAACAGTAAAAGGCCAGTCACCAAAGCTTTTTCAGCATAACTAAAATCAATGATTACTTTGCCATAAATGATACTGATATGCCCTATTATGTTCTTCACATTTGCGTTTCTCCATATTCGTCAATAATTATAAAGCTATCACATGAACACCTTGTTTGTAAAATCATATTTTATATTGACGTAATTTTATACTGCCGGAAGATTAATCAACATGCAATGTGTACCAATGTTTTACAGACTAATATTTCCGACCAATTGTATAGCAGACGTACTCAAAGATATGTCTCGTATTAGCTCAACCACTTATGTTCGAAGTCTGAACAGCAATCTGTTTATCTAGAATACTCGCATCTAGAATACTCGTACAAGCGGTCATTGCATCGCTTTCCTGAGTTATAGAGATACAATTCATTAAACCCATCATCTACACGTTGTAGGCTCAATGGAGTCAGAGACAGTTAAAATATATGAATCTATGGCTACCTCAGGATGACCTCTATCAAAACATTAAATATATTATATGACATAGTATATAATGTTTTATGATGAAATTGATAACCGTGCCTTAACTTGAAACCTTTATTTCATATACTTTTTGCAATAGCCATTAAGTTATCACTGTATTATCGTCACCTGACAACTATACATATAGCTTTAAATATCACTTATGTGCATACATATGAACAAAAAGACTGTAACGAAAAATTGAAATGTTACATGAATGTGATTACGGTTGCGAATTCAGAATATGTGTCAGGGACTGCAGAAATCAGGCCAGATGCTAAAATTTCACATATTGAGTTTTCTTCATAATCTTGAAGAATAGCCTTTTAAGAATAAATTCTCAAAATTTCAGATGATTCCGGTGATTATTTTCGGTTTTACAGCATTTTCTTCATGTGCACTTGATGCCGAAAACACAATAAAAAGGTGAAACGGCTGTACAAAACCTATAAATCCTTCAAAAGGAAAATTCAAGATCTTCTGCTTTTTCTTTGTTAAATGCATGCCATACAACATCAACAAGTTCATATATTGCTTGAACAACAACATTCTTTTTAAAACATGGTTACTATGGAAATATTTTGCATATTATAATAGTTACCATGGCAACAGTACTTCAATAACTATACATGTGGCTGTGAGTTAGATTTTCAGATCAAATACACTCATTTCTTTGTAGTAAATTATAAAATATGAAGATTCTGATAAGCTCACATTGTTAACTTGAATTATTTACATTATAATGAAATAAAATGCTGTAACTAAGTAACACTGCCTTAGTGCAAAATTATGACTTTTCCATGCCAAATACAATAAGAAGACATTAAAACAGTGTAGCTATAGTACAGCAATAAACACACAAGACATGCTATCATTTTATTTTATTTTATTATTTTAACAACAAGTTGGAATATTTAAGTATTGCTTGTAAATATTGACATTTTGGTTGCCTAGCAACGGATAGAAACTAAATTTTGATCAAAAATATCAAAATACATTGAATCTACAGGTATTAAGTTAAAAAAAAGTCTAAGGTCAAGTTAGTACAATATTAAGATTAATACTTTTGACAGTATAATGCATTTGAATTGTAGATTTACATGTTTAATTATGAAGCTTTTGATGCATTTTAAAAGAAAGCTGGATCACAAATTACCTTCTATATATAAATGTTTTAGAGAACAACATTCAAACATGGTATACACTATATACAAGTGATATTCAAGCTGAACTACACATCATCTTATCATAACAGTATTGTATAAAATTATCATGCATTTCCAATCATGCAAATGTCCTTGACAACTGGTGGAATAGAACATTTTGCATAGCAACTGCAAAAGTATAACAGACCGTTTCATGTGGTTTTTGTACTGAAATGCTCTCTCAGTTGTTTTCTTATCCCATTACAATGACAAACTATTGTATAGCAACAAACCTACAGTTCAGTAACATCAGAATAATACAAGGCTTGATAAACAACTCATTTTTAACCAGTAGTAGCAGCAGACACAAATATAAAATGCCTTAATTCATATAATCAATAGACAATACATGAAATAACATCAACATTTGCATAGACAGATAAGATACCAATGCATGCTATTACATCATATACATGTATGATATACAAATCTTAACTCATAACTGGAACATGCTTCACTTGACAGAATATAATTAAACTTTAGAAAATAAGTTATATTGTTACAATTGTTAAAATACATGTAGTTTCTTTAACAATTACAGTTATTCAGATGTTAGTAATGTACATTATTTTCATCATGTATGACAATTCAGGTAGAATTAACTTCCAGTCATGACTTGTTGATTTCCAAAACTGACTAATTGAGTTATTATTATCATCTGGAATGATTCTAATCTTCACTTCTTTGCCATCAACTCTTCTGAAAAGAAATTATAAGATTTTTTTATTTAATGATTAAAGTGCAAAGTACTGGTACACAGTTTATGATGGGTATCATATCCATTAATTAATAGTCCTGATAAAATGAAAGCAACTCAAATATTGGGCATATTGCTATCAAAGTTAGGCCAATACTATTGAAAGAACTCATAATTTAACCAATCAATTAATATATTTGTGCAGCATCAGCCTTTTACAAATTAATGGACACTGCTCAAATAGAGTCTTGCAAGCATTTTTTATAGATGAATAATAGAAGATATGTATTATAGTAGTCTATATTCTATTTAAAAAAGGAAATGACATTTGAAAATTATTATTGATATGTTCACTATTGATAACAGTTACTGAAATTACTGGCATAATATCAGCTACTGTCATAATCATGATATATTATGTTGAAATAGTTCTGTGTAACAACCACTTCATGATCAGCAGTCAGGTCTACAGTATAACAACTGTTATACATATCCTTGGTCCAGTAACCACTACAGATAATTAGTGGAATAAGTAATATGAAGGATTTACAAATGGAAGTTTAATAATTGGATCAGTTGTATACCTGAGATAGAGGTCTCTGTCCAAACTCAGCCTCCCCACAGTAAACTCCACATAACTGACATGTTCATGGTTTGTCCACACATGTTGTTCAAGATCAATTATTGAACATCCTGAAAATGAGAATTAATTTTATGAAGATAATTATTCATATAGAATATAACTAAGTATAATTTGCCTTTTATTACATGTAGTCAAACTGTAAATACTAACCACAGAACAGGCATACTGTATCTTACTGTTAGATGCATCAAGGATTTCCCAGTACTCAGTAGGCCTACAACAGTGTAGTTATAAGTAGAACAGCTACTAGAGGCATGTGTATACCAAATTGTTACATTGTTGTAGAGATGTGCAGTTATTTGGGTGTGCGGTTAAGTCCGGATGAGCCGTACGCACTTGAATTAAACCCGTTTAAGTAAGCCGGCAGGAAATTGGCCTAGTGAATTGAACCGCATACATTTCTGTAGGGATGGAAGCCTACAGTAGCTGAAGTGTCAAATGAATTTACTTGTCAGTTCAGGCAGTCTAAACCAGACATATTTTACTAGTAAACAGTAGTGTTTGAACATTACTGAATTTCAGGATGTACTGGTGAGTTGGATATATGCATTCAAAGAGTTTGAAAAAATGAAGACAAATGACAGTCATTTTACTTGATGTGTGCAAACTTCAGCAAAGTAAGGTGGGTGGGGGATATGTCAACAAACATGAATGCATCCATGAACAATCCTCATGTTAACTCATTATCTGCAGGCATAAAATTTGCACTATGCTATGAAGAATCGGGTATACAATGGACTTATCCACATAAAAACAGGCTGCTTTGTAGCATTTTAAAGTCAACTTTCGCTTTCAAAGTCAATGTTATCAACGAGTTTAAACCCATAATTCACAACAGTAAAGCAATCACAGACAATAAAAGATATGCTTACCTCCAAATACGAGCTTTATTATTCGATATCAACCAGATCAAACCAACATCAGCGTCATTTCTCATCATTATACCTTACAAACTGCACTCAACAAACACAAACAATCAAGTGTCCGCCATTTTGGTTTGTTGACCTTTACAGAGTAAAAGGGAAATAACTATCGCTAAAATGGCTAGACTACACTAAAATATTCGTGAAGTGGTTGTGAAATGTTGCAAATATATCTTAATTGTTTTTTTTCTAAAGCAGAACTTTTGTTATACAATTACACTTGAAAATATAAGATAATAAATTAGAAAATCCGCGAAAAAAACAGCGCAAGTTTTTGACGTCATTTTTCTAAAAATAGACGTTACCGCATCTGGCCTGATTTCTGCAGTCCACGTCACATATTAGCAATGCATCTAGAAAAACTAATAGTTCTGCAATACAACGATCTTCATATCAATTATAGTAATTCATCAAATTCACCCCATCAAATAAGATTTCGCGTGCTAATGTTTTGTAGTTATTTCTTCTTCAGACGTTGCAAGAAATTAATGAATATTTGTAACCAACGGTTCAATTTTAAAATTCAGCAATGTGTGAATTTTACGAACCATATGGCAATTGCTACTTCATAAGTCACCGGATGATAGCGAAAGCATGGACATGTGATAATGTTTTGACCCAAAACTACCATTTCAGAAAATAATATAGTGCCAACGAGGCCAGATACTGAGAACTAAGATAAACTGCTGATAATACAAAAATGCACCCTAGTGACCAATCTTGCATACCATTATTCAAGTTCATCCCAGGATATCATATTAAAACGAGATTCGAATTAAGTTTTATAATATGCTAATTCATTCCATTTTTTTGAAATTATTAAACGCGAATTGCAACATTTCATGTGAATCCTTTAAACCCGTCAAGACATTGTGGCGTCCGTTTTGAACATCACCTTACACCGCAACAGACACGTTGTCTGTGAATCACCCAGTGTTATTACCAATGTCAAAAAACTGTTAATCAGTTAGATGTCACGTTATGAGTGTTAATAGTATAGATAATATAAAACGTAGCAGGGGTATAAGCAGAGTTCTTATACTTTATAAAACACCGCTTAAATCAAGCTTATGTTCCCTTTTCGTTTTATCGGAGCCCCTCTGATGAGAACACACTCGATATATTGCTGGTTTGCCTTATTGATGACCCCTGATTGGACGCGGGACATAAACTCAGTTCCACCACTTGAACGCCGGATTGTATTGTAGTTTTAGTCTTCGCACAATTACACTTCGCCGTTTCAATTGTTTAGATATATTATTAGAGTTAATTATTGTTGTTTTGACCGTTGAATTATTAACGGTTGATTCCGGACTTAGTACACTTTGTATTTCCACGTTGTGGTATTAAAGAAGGCGTAGAATTGTTAAACCATATTTTGATGAGGGGTCCGAGTGTTTGTGTGTTCCTAGATTACCATTAAAGCCCATAGAAAGGGGCAGTCTGATATTGGGTTAGACATAGCTGTTGTGGCTCTCACTCTATGCATGTAGGTCCATCTTAATTATGTTTTACTGAAACAAAAATTGTAGAAAATTGTTAATTATATTAATATAAATTAATTGTGTAGGTTGTCGCCTAGCAATGGGAAAAATGAAATCACAAACCTACATTTAAGGATAATTGAAATATATTTTGATCGTTTCTATGTGCACCGGGTACTGTTCTATTTAAGCACATACGATGTTCTTAAGGTTGTGCGCAAATTTAAAGTATTCATAATTCAGTATAATTTGCAAATTGTGTTAAATAATCTGTCAGGTAATTATGTTTGTGTCATGATTTCCTACATACCATGCTAGCATATCTACTCATAATTTGTTCAAGAATTATAAATACTTCTTGCGTTACTTTGACATTTAAGTGCTTTGATAAATATCATATCTACCATGTAGAGCGCGTTCATTATGTTTTATTTACACTCAAATACATTGAATTTAGAAGACAAAATCGCTCGTAGTTGTTGCAATCATTTTCTCTTCATGTATCCCCGTGTTCAAGCTAGGTGCACATGGAAGGTACTAAGTTTGTTATTTTGTGATTGATGTTCCCTCGAGGCTGTTATGAAGTTGTTTATGTTGACAATAATATACAACGACATAGACGTGCCAGTAAAATACACCTATACAGTCATTTGTAGTACGTTTTGTCTCTTTGATATACACAACCGGATAAGTTTCCAAAGCACAAATGCCTTTTGTCTTTCTGGTTTACTACTAAAACAAATAATTTATAGGAATGTTTGAAGTTGTGACACCTAATATTACTGTTGAGCTTCTGTTTATATGTTCAGATTTGGGTAGGGTACTGTGGTGGTTTCAGTTGTCTTTTGTGTTTTCTTTCTTGTGTTGTTTGTGTGTGCTTTTCGTGCTCATTTGTCGCTGTTGAATGTTTCCTGCCTTGTCCAGTGACCATTATATAGGTATATTGTCTAATATTCTTATCAGGGTAAATGTCTACACTTTTAAATCGCAATTTTGTAATACAAAATGTATCCATATTTCGCCTCTAATACAGTGTATACGAGCACCATTACATGTACACTGATAATCCCGTATTCTTGTAAATATATCCACGATACATGAACTGACATTGATTACTTAGGACAGTATCCTTAAGTTGGTGTCTGAATGGAATTCAATTACCGTGACGCGGTGAGCGAAAACGAGTTGTAATGTAAATGAAATCGTTACGACATACGTTATCTGCAATACACCTAACTTATGGAGAATCTTCGGAATGTTGGCCTAATAAACGAATGATATCGTCTATATTAATTAATAACATGGAGATATCATATGTGAACATAATCTAGACATTGATAAATGTACAAATGTTTATCTTATCTGGGCGAGACAAAGATACAACACCACTCAATAACAGGAGCTGCTATTATATTGTATATGTCCGTCAGATAGAATGAATATAATAACATTATACTTAACTCATCCTTTTCAAGCAGACTTTCTAATGGGAATTGAAATCTAAGCTAAATTATATCCAGATTAAAAGGCCTTTGTAGAATCAACGATATGGATAATTAGTTTCCCAATTGTATGCAAACAGCTAGTGTATCATGTAGTGAGTAGTATAGTTTATTGTGATATATCTTCTATAAATTGGACTAAATGTGTCATTAATAGTACAAAACATGGGGATACTAAGTGAGCACAGAGTAGTTCAAACTTAGGTTATCACATTATAATCGTGTTATTTCATTGCATCTTCACAAATATATTTATCTCCTATTCTTGCGTTATACATGTATGCGAGCTATCTATCAATGATTGCATATTCACAAGAGACAAGCCATATATTCAGCAGATATTATTCCCTAAACAAATCATGAAATCAAGAAGATATGCATAGTTACAGAACTATTCAGATGATTGACGCTAGGAAACTATTTCATTAATATTGCTACAACTAGTTAGATAAGGTAGCGGATGCACTCGTACGCCAAACAGGAAACAGGACGATAATTTCCGTGCATCGCAATTTACGTGAATATTGACGGAAACGTATTGTTCTAGATAAATAACGAGGAGTTACATGTTGTCAGCACTAATTAGATACGATATAACATGTTACTATGACATCCGTTACCACTTGTTTGGTTACTGTACTACTTCACGAACGCTACTGTTGCTGGTCGTAAACAATGCCACGATGCGTTTACCAGCCAACAAATGTCTGTCACCTACTGACCAGTACTATCTTGATAGCTAATGACACTTGCACATCCACCTACACGGACATAGAGTTAGTGTAAAACAATAAAAATGGTACTTGATGTATACTTTTTGTACGTTTACTAGTAGTGTTACATAAATATTCCGTTGTCTGTCTAGCGATAACGTTAATAAACAGAAACTTGATGAATAATATATCACTCTCACTCACTGATTAAAACGAGGAGTTAATTGTTTCGAACGGACGTAGTGGTTCTCAAAATGGGGGCGTTTACAATTTTAATATACATATATATCAAAAATTAAAATGTAAAGCTACACTATGATACAACCGTTTATTTCAAGGAATCGTCAAATACTGTATTTACGTAATAGTTTTTATTGCTATGTCAAATATCATTTGAATGCCGTTCTCGACGTCACACAAAATAGCTTTGAACATGAAAATTACATAACAGTTGTAACTTCCTTAAAAGTCAAAACATTAACATCACTTCGTTTGCATTTTGCTTCAATGGTATTCGTCTTCCAAATTACGGGTTATCAAATAATTTGTCAAAATATAAGGTTTCCTGGAGATTTTAATTGAGATTTTTCTCCAGGATAGTTATTGCCTCTTGATAATTGTGCTGTATTAATCAACTGATAGAAAGTGTCATTAATCACGATTATCAAGATTTTTTCATGAAATTTATCAAATTTCTTGTGAGAAATGTCTTTGAAGCTACACGTCAATAAATCAAGATAACTGTGATAATCACGTTGTATTGGCGTATCCTTGGCGGTATAACATGCATGCTTTATGACATCCAGATACAAAATGTAATACACATTCTTGATTGGTACCAGATTGGTTCACTTTTTATCCTGATTGGATTGTTGCATGTCCGACACCAACTACATGTACGAGGGTTGTACAATTAATCGTTACCCATTGTTTTGTAGCATATTCAACGTGTGTGGTTTGATGATATTAATCTAAATTTATTCTTGACGGTACGCTTAATAACAGTCAGATAATACAATATATTGATTGGATACAACTTGGTTCATATTTTAATCCTGTTTGGGTTTTGTAAGGCCATGCCAATTACGAGGGTTGCACAATACTCTCACAAAATGATTGTAGTGTTTTGTGTAATAATATAAATCATTATACATGTATAAACAAAAGCAGAATCTTTCAGCCATATACTGTTAAGTTATTGACACATATTTATACACGTTGTATGAGTAAAATACTTTGAACATTCGTTGCATGTTGGAATTGATTTCCTGTCTTCGGGACAAATGCTAATTTCTCTTACTATCGCTTACTTTTGAATGTAACTCCAACCAGTCAAGCGTGACTGCTCTACATCAGTTTATATACTACTTATTCTCAATAACACACAAATATAGAATTATAACACACGTCTTTCTTCTGCGGAGCCCCAGTCCAAATCGACTGAAATAACTGATAATTCTTTGTAAATTGATAGTATCACTAGGATATGACTGTCGCTAGATTAAAGTGACACGGTCGTAAAAGTGTATTGAAACCACGTCAAGACACATTTCCATGGGGTTATTAATATTGCTTTTTCTTGGACCCAGAGTCCAATAATAATACGTACATTGTTTATAGATATAATCACAGCTAGTAAAACAATAATAAAACACATACAATATAATAATACGTCCTATAAAATTCAATTATAAGAGATTATTCCAGCCAACCACGTGACTATCATCAACCATATCAATCTAACAACATGGCAATTCTGCAATATGGACAAGTTTTACGGGCTACCGACTGATAATCCAAAGGTTTTGGGTTCGATCACCTTCCATACGGACATTTACAAAACCTAATTAACATTGAAAACTTGAATTTCAAATGCTCATATAATAACTTGTACGCGGACTATCCATCTACTTTCAATTTACAAACATGGTATCGCAGGAAGTTGTTGTTTACTTATTACACATTTTCGTTCAAACCTGTTGAATTCAACTTGACATGTGTCCGCAAATTGGGGATTTAATTAATTAGAAGCAATGAATTTCAGGTAACTGCTTGTAACTGTCTTCCAATCAGCATTTACTTCTAAATTGTTTATCATTACAAGCTACAAGAAAATTGACTCTAGTTGACTTTAGTTACGTATGCTCTAAACAAAAGCATGCAAATGCAAAATAATGTTAATTTAACTTTGTATAGTTTCAAACATTATCTGAAACGTGTTCTTGACTCGTTTTACGTCATCAATATAGAGTTTTGCAGAAACTTGACAGACAATTTGATATAAACCTGTCGGTTATTGAACGTACGATAGCGCGAGCTACACAGTACGACAAAATATCGGTTCTTGCCATATGACCTCGGTTGTTTGGACAGGAGTGTAAATAAGTGGCCAACCTATCGGGTTTATATCCCTAAACATTTAGGGAAATATATTACATAACAGTTATGCAACAATTTGATGTATTTTTTTATATTTTTCTGCCGATGGAACCATGTAGTTGACCTTCAAGTATTCGGCTAGATACATCATACATTTACTATGTGATATATATTTTTTCACCTCCTTCATAGCCTATGTCATTGTCGTCCGATTCGAGTGCGAGAGGTTCCCGGCACGATTACCACCCGAATCATACATGTACCAATGATAAAACATAATATGGACCAGAGATTTCTCTGCTATTACAAATGTTTCTTTTCTGCATTACTTTCATTGAGCAAAATGACAAACAATGAAGTGTCTATAGTGATTCAGAAAGGTCGGAACTCATCAAAAATGAACACTCGTAGAATTTACTGGCCACGAAATGCCACGTAACAAGCACATTTTCGTCGCTACTAGGTAATCTCAAACATATGCAAGTGTTTTTGTCACTGTTCAGTTGCATTTTGCTAGTTGTCCGTGTGACGTATATTTGTAATTTCTGCTTTTGAATAATTTCTATTTTATGGTATTGCCTTCCTTGTCCTTCTGTTTCTGACGAGTTTCGCAAGGTTTGGTATTTTAAAGAAATACCTAGCACATGGTACTGCATTATTATACGACATTTGTATAGCCCCTTTTCATGTAAATTACATGTTCAAATTAATGTGCTGTACAACCATCCCAATTTATACATGAGTAAAACGATATGCAATGTGTACAAAAATAACCAAGTATGGACCGTTTAGAAATCAACACATTCATCATTAAGTTATTGGAAAGAGCAAACTTAACAATTTAAAATAGTTCAAAACTAGTATGAGAAAATCCGACAGGGAAGGAAGCACTCAACCTAACTATCCGAGCACAGAAATCGGAAACACCACAACACAACTACCCTGAACAATACCCACACAAACCCATACCAAAACGACGACCAAATGAGGTCTAGGGTCTAGGACTTGACCTAGTTAAAACACTAAAGACAGTGACTTAACGTTATGTGACATAAAGAGGCACAACTACGACTTGACCTAATTTATAATATTGGGCAAAGTAGGAGTGGGATGGGAAACAATATTACATATTCCTAGCAACTAGTTGGTTTCGATGGCTAGTCCAAGCGCGCATTACTCCACCAGTCATTTCTTACTTTTTATTATGCGACCTTTCTTCAATGTCTGTTTTCCTGGTAGATATTTGAGTTTCAATAACATCGCCGGATACCACTGCTACGAGAAACCTTCTCCGAAGGTATAACCGAAGCTACCTTTAAGAGACCACTATACCAGTCGGTTTTCACTATGACACCTAATTATAATATTCACTAAAGACGTAATTGTTTTTGTGTTTCAAAAGCAGGGTCCAAACATTCACTGCTAACAAGAAACCGTATTCAAAGATATAACCGAAGCTACCTTAAAGAGACCCCTTTTCATTAAAATAACACTAGACCTTTCAAGAACACCATCTATTTTAAACTCGTAAACCGGCCAAAATAAATACAAAAATACAAAACATTCCATGAGAAGTAATCTAGCATCATGAATCATCGTTTCACACCAGCCACCTAACTATAAGCTGTTATATAAATTTAATAGCGTAACAAAGTAGCTCATGTGGACATTTTGGTTAGTGGTAAGGACTTCTGACTGCTGACGTTCGTTGGTTCGATCCCCAGTCCAGACTGATAAGAGAAGCTACAGAAAAGTCGGACACATTACTGGCGGATTAATATTGCACTATGCCCGCTAACTCGACACTTTCGTAACAGTTTGTGCTTGTGATCTTTAACAAAGGAAGTAAACGCAGAACTTAGCTTCCAATATTTATGGTTTCTAAAAACGTAACAATTAATATTCTCGCGAGTTTCCCCAAAATAACAAATATTATGTATTCTTGTACAGTAGGCGTATGGAATGTATTAAAGCACCCAATGGTTACAATTACATCTTATAAATGGAATGCTCATTCAACAATTTGTACGCGGATTATCCCCTTGATTATTTATTACCAAGAACATTGTAACACAGGAAGTTAGAAAATAGATTTCAGTTTTCCGTGATATTCCGGCTAATATATCTCGGTTTGGGGTTCATATGCGTGGGAATCAATCACGAAGGCTCATGAACGTGGTAAACCGTACAATATCGGAAATTTAATCACGGCACAGTCCTATACATTCACATGGAGTAAGAAACAAAAGTTTTAGAATACACATTTCCGTTTTAAAATAAAATCTGCTATACCCGTCAAGGCATGTGTTAAAGTCCAGTAATTGGGTTACTTTAAAAGTCTTGCAATTAAACTGTACAACATCCATGTTATTCTCAGTTCAAAAACTAGTGGTGTACGTGTGAATAAAAAGAGTATATGTTTGCGCAGATGGCATGCGCATGAATGTATAATATCCAACTCATTGTCAAATATACACCATAATTGCAAATTACAGTCTGGTAGGTTGTGTGATAACTACAATACAACAAAAAATAATGCGTTAACTGTTACACGACACTGGACGTGCATTTACCAACACGCACTCAGTTGAGGTATGATATGATGTGATAAAGTGAGAGTACTTAGTTCTGATGTAATATGTATGTCGCCCTTTACCATATAAGATACCCCAATTACCTCGGTTCCCTATTTATACCATAGTCCTGAAGTGTAAAGTGAAAAATCCACAATAAATTCATAAACAGTATAAACTAAATTACAAACCAAAAAATGATATAAATAGATACGTTTCCGCCACATGTTATAGTAAATATCCAAAACGACAGATATACTTGAATTCATCTGGAATATAAATAAATGCACCAAATCTTTCTCACTAATGTACGTATTGAATAACCGTAGTTTTTTATACACCGCCAGAATTTGTCACAATATCATCTAAGTATGTTATGGCTACATATGTGGAATTCTACAGAACTTTAACCCCGTAGGCTGCATTTGCTGGACATAAATGGCCAAACCCTTTCTGGAACTTCTAGATACAGAGCAAATGGTCGAAAACTTTTGAAAAAAAAACAGCTTTTAGGTTGTTGATTACACAGACATATAGCTGTACCGAAGCAGAACTTTGAGTAATTGCTATTGACTATACACTTGGCGAAGTACATGTTTTTTTCTGTAACTACATTGATTGTAACTTGGTTGATGATAAAATACTAATTAATATTAAGATTATTTTGGATGCTAACTTGTTCAAAAGATCAGCATGTTTGATCTTCACAGATTTTAATCTGCCCAAATTTCTCTCGTTTTTCCCCTAAATTATTCGTTACCGACCTCTTTATCTGACAGAATTCATTTAATTAATAACAAGATCTCTTCTAGAAACTGTGCGTAATAAAATCTGCAAATTAACAGTTAATTTTGTATTTAGTTCCAAATTGTAATCATCACAATTTTCATGGTTAATACCTCCATTTTGCTTTTTTATATTACTTCATACGCTCATTAACTGCTTGAATAAACTACCTTCAGATAAATTCTAAATTCCTAATCATTACACGCCCCAAGGTACATTTAATTAACTATGTTACGCTAATCTGCTTACCGGAATGGTCGACAAGAAAAAGAAATACATGTTTATTTATAATTGCATACAAGAAGTAAAGCGTTTCAGGAAAAGTGATCTGATATCATTTTACGTTACCAATATTGAATTTTCGCAGAAACACGATAGACAATTTGACATACCCCTATCGGACATCGAATGCCAAATAGTGCGAGCTACACAAGACGAGCAAATATCGTTTCTTGCCATACGACCTTGGTGTCTAGAGCTTGGACAGGAATGTGAATAGTTCGTCAACAGAAATAATCGACCTAAGAATAAAGGAACATTTTTTATAGTAAGGCAAAACAATTATGTATGGTATTTTTCTCTTGATGGACCATTATGATTATAGCGTACCTTACAAGCATTTTGCTAGTTAGACCATACACGTAGATGTTATATAAATCTTGAATCACCTATATAGTCTAGGTCCTGATCGTCAGCTTCGAGTGCGGGAGGTCACCGGTTCGATTCTCATCCGATTCATACCAATGACAAAATATAATTTGGACCAGAGAGTCCTCTGCTTTATGATCAGTATTGCAAAGGAAGTTTCTCTTTTGTAATACTTTTATTGAGATAAACGACGAGCAATGACGTATCTGAAGTGATTCATAAAAGTTTAAAATCACATAAAGAACACTCAAACAATATTAATTGACCACGAAATGCATCCATTGACATGCGGATCCAATATTGAATCATACATTCTTTAGCCGACAATTGTACACACAAATGGTTACTTCATCAATACAATGTATGCATGCCAATCGTTGACATTCATTGTTAAACTTAAGTATATAAAATGAATGTATTGTTCATTTGTATGATCCTATTTACTTCAGGGACAGGTAAATCAATGTAATTCCTCTGCTTGTTTTCCAATGAAGTTCTGTGATGGCATTACACAGACATATTAATTTTATCACTTGATTCACCAACAACACACTATCGTCTAGACAAAAGGAAAGTACAGGCAATGCAAGCATGCATTAACTCTAGCTACTCACAACCCATCTATTTTAGTTAGTTTGGTAACAAGGGAAATAGGCACATATTTTCGTGGTTACTTGGTAATTCCAGACCGTTGTTATTGTGTTTTTGCCGTCATTCTGTTTCATATTCTAGACCAACCCTGTAGTTGTCTGTATGATCAACATTTGTAAGTTCTGCATCGGAATCCTTTTCTTTTACTTTCTTTTTATTGCTGTCGCTGTCCTGATGTTTCTGATTGTGAGGCCATAAATCGTCGAATATAATTACCAAAATCGAACAATCAATTCAAAGTCAACATATACAATACAATCACGGGGTACTAACATTGTGCCCACTGTTCTTTTCGTTTCCTGCCTTCTCTCTTCCCTGATCGATTTGTTATACTCGTTTTGGGTCTGGGATTGTATTTCTCGGGTTTAATAAATTAATATAATTATATGGTACAGAGCTGAACAAAGTGCCAGACATCATTTTGATTGATTCATGTCTCTCAGATAATGGATTTTAAAGTGTTCATACAGAACCTTGTAATTTAGCAAGAGTTAAAATGTAAAATATGTGAGAAACTAAATGGATAATGCTTGGAGTTTGAACATTGGTACATAATCTATTGCGAAGTTGGTAAACATATCGATATATTCATTGTCTTCAACGTGTTGTCAGAGGCACTTAAAATGGTAATGCCAAATTGAAAGGATACACGGCATCACATGAAACAAACAACAGAACAGTATACAAATTACTAGCTTTGCAAGAATCTGTGTAAATTTCCCTACACAGACAATGCATAAACTTCCAATTTGTTAAAGTATACAACAAGGCGAGAAATCTGCAAACAAGAAACAAATTAAAATAAACACGTTACTGGTATAATAAAGGTATTCAAAAACGACATATAATTGTATATTGACTACTCCTGTATGTGGATCAAGTTTAACCAAGATCACAATGACATGGCAGTATTTGAACCATCACGCATACGGATTTCCGTTAGAGTCATGAAAACACGGAAGTGTTTAGTCAACGTATGTACTGTTTTCTAAAATAGACGAAGACGCTGGGCTTGACCTCTCCAAACAGAAAACATATAAAGATGTTAGTAGGAAACGATAGAACCTGATGGAGTGAAGAAAATTATCTCAGGTCATTTGCGATATAGGACATACAAGAAATACAATACAGTTAAATGGGAATTACGTCTACTAGGCCGTAAAATGAGAAGCTAGTCCAAGTTTAATATATCTCAACACACAACCTACCTATCAATACTTAATAAGCAACTTATCTACGGACAAATTGTAATACAATAACAATGGTGTCATAATGAATCTCCTCTTGAAGAGATCTCAAGTTCAATATGTGATGGCAAATTGACTGATTTCCTATAGGTCGTGGGTTCAAATCCCACCAGAGCCAAATATTATTATTCTTTTTTCTTTTCTTTAATTTATAGTTTTAAGACAATGATTTGGCTTCATAACATGATTTTATTATGTAATTTGGAGAAAACTTTTTTTTTCTTTAATTTTATCAGAATCATTATGTGGTAAATAGATGAAAAGGGGGTTACTATGGATTTCTGAAATGTATAGTTTGAAAACCATTCAAAATTTTGTTAAAACATTACACACACATTTAAGTTATTTTTGAAAAATGTTTTAATGGTGCAAATCGCTTGGTTCATATTTTATTGGGATTTATCAATAGGTTACTTATTGGCAATATGCAAAAAATACACATTCTTGGATTTATTGAGTCATATGTTGGAGAGTTATTGCATTTATCATGTAGTTGCCTCCATTTGGTTTTGCAGTACGTTTTCACAATGGGTGTAGGCACATACAAATAGTAAATGTAACTCTCTTTAATGTCAGTAAATATGTTTTAAAAGTAGCATACAATTGTCATAATGGGTATACAATGGAATAAAAATGTTTAAAATGCATTCTCAACACTTTTTAAAAAAGTGTTTAGACCCGGACATCGTTAAGTGTAGTGTTACGTTTAATCTCTTATCTGCCAGCACCGGCTCACGTACACATTGATCTAAAAGTAAACATGTTTACTTCTGTCAAATATTTTTATTGAGATGTATTGACGCCAGCCATTAAATTTTGAGTCGTGCAAAAGAGGTATGAGAAAATCCAACAGGGGAAGTAGGACTGTGAGTTTGTACGCCGTTTTCGACTATGTGTCATACATTCAATAAATCGTCAACCCAATTAACAATTATAGTATTTCCTAATACAAGAAGCAGACACAAATACTACACACATGAATATAAGACTGAATACATTGCTTTGTAAAAAAAATAGTCCGACCCAGGCATAGGGCAGTGGTCATCTTTAGAAAAAACATTCCTCCAAGAATTGGCTTCACTGACTTTGGATAACAAAAGATAAAATTATCGGAAGAGGTCATCGGACATGCATGCTTGTCATAATTTTAGAAGCATTAACTAAAATGGTAATCATGAAAAGCTTGGCTGATAAACACTAGTTTCTACTTGATAATTATAACCTCTTGACATTCTTGCTGCATTAATAAACTAAGATACATTTCTGTTAGGTGCCACTTATTACGATGTTGATATGTTTATTTCATTAAACTACCAAATTTATTGCGAGAAATGTCATTACAGTTACAAGTCAACCAATTTGTTTAACTATGAAAATCGCGTTGTTATGAGTAAGGTCTATCATTGACTGTACACCATGCATGCTTCATGACATTCAGATAATACAAGACCCTCATTGGTTACCAGAACTGTCCTTGCAAAAACTTATACTACACGTGTATTGAAACCATTACGATGTATAATTATTCTCCATTTCTGTCTTGAGAAATTGGAAGTAATTATTAATATCTGCTGGTCTCGCACAACAAAAACCCACAATTACAGATAAAATCACTGCAAAATAATAACCCATATACAAAGTATAAATACGCCCACAAAATACAATTATATCATAAAACAAATTGTTCCTTCCTGCCACATGACAACAATATGTTATATAAATCTAATAGCAGTAAATGTTAGCCTATATCGACTAATTGATAAGTGATAAGGACTACTGGCTGCTGATCTGAATGTTGTTGGTTCGATCAGCCGTCGAAATAGGTAACAGAAGCTACAGAAAATTCGGACACATTACTGGCGAAATCATATTTATTTAAACTCGCCAATTCAACAATTTCGTTTAAACTCGTGATCTTTAACAACGGAAGTTAAATGCAGAATGTATGTATGTCCACCAATATTTATGCTTTTAAACACGTGATAGCGAATATACCCTCGCTAATTTCACAAAATAACAAATAATCTAAATAGTTTATTATGAAAGTATTAGGTTTTCTTGTAAAGAAGGCGTATGGTATGTGTCAAAACATTCACTGGTTACATTGACATCTTATAATCGAATTGCTCATTCTGTAATTTGTACGCGGATCATCCCTTTGATTTTAAATCACCAAGCACATTGTAATACAGGATGTTGTAGTTTTGAAGTACACGTTTTCATGTAAAAATCAGACCTGTTACATCCGTCATGGCATCTGTTAAAGTCCAGTAATTGATTTACACAAGTAATTGAAAAATGTGGCTTTGCATAAAATTGCACACCATTCGTTTTATTTTCAGTTCGAACACTTGTGGTGTACGTGTGAATTAAGAAGAATACTGGTTTGCGCAGATGATATGCGCATGCATGTATACTATGCAAAGTATTTTCAAATATTCACCAAATTCATTACCAGCAACGTATGCACTGAATTACCCTAGGTTTTATATTTCCCCTAACGTTTGCTTTATATCATATACGTATGTAAATGGCTTAGTCGGTGAAACTCTCCAGAAGTTTTACCTCGTAGGCTGCATGACCAAACTCATCTAGATACACAGCAAATGGCATAAAACATGTGTAATAACAGCTTTTAGATTACACACAAAGATAGCAGTGCATTGACCGAAGCAGAACGTTCAGTAACTGCTACGGACTATAAATTTGGCGTAGCAACTAATTAAAAAATCATTAAGTTATTTTGGAGGCAAACTTGTAAAAACACTATTTGTTCATCACCGATATTCATTTACCAAACTTCACTCGTTTTTCTCAATTATTCTTTACCGACCACTTTAACTTTGAGAGGATTCGATTAATAAGGAACTTTCTAGAAATTGTGGCTATACGATTTTGCAAATCAACATTTAATTTTGCATTTAATTCCAAGTTATCATCATGAAAATGTTCATGGTAAATACCTCAGTGTATTTTGACTTTTTATTTTACTACCTGCGCTCGCTAATTGCTTGAATAAACTACAAGCAGATTAAAATTTAATATTGCATTTAATTCCAATTTGCTAATTATCATTATAAGCCCCCAGATACATTACATTAATTATTTTACGATAATAAATTTCTGAGCAGAGGATTACCGGGATGGTTGACAAAAATAGCAAAAACATGTTATTTAATATTGAATGCGATGTGTAAAAAGTTTCCGAAAAAGTGTTCTGAAACCGTTTTTACGTCATCAATATTGTGTTTTCGCAGAAACTTGATAGACACTTTGACATAACCCTATTTGATATTGAACGTAAAACGTAAAGAAGCGCGAGCTTAACAAGACGAGCAAATATCTGTTCTTGCCACATGACCTTGGTGTCCAGAGTTTGGACATGAGTGTAAATAGTTTGCGGGAATAATTTGACGATGTATCGGTTTTATCGACCTAATAATAAAGGAACATGTCATAGATAACAGTAAGACAGTATAGTACCTTACAAGTATATTTCTTTTTACATCCTGCAAGTAAAATAGTATCTGTGAGGGCAGTGTCTATTCATGGGCGCCGCAGATCGATGTTGGCTGTCAACAGGACAGCAATAGTCTACCCAGGAAGACACGAGCTTTGGTTTCCATAGGTAGCCCAATGACCAGGGAAAGTTAAAATGTCAAGGGTGCTTGAGCGACCTAACAGCTGAAAAGAGCCATTATAGCAAATTGGTAACCTAACATTTTTAAAAACGTATTGAGGCCACCAAACAACAGAATCAGAGGCGGATAAAGAACAAACATAACATAAATTAGCGCAGACCACGCACAAGTAAAAAACGCATCGAATAAACACTCATAAATGTGTGTCGGATGTTTATTGTCATAGCACAAATCGTTTATTATCAATGACAACGATGTGCACTATGTTAAATTAAAAGAGAGAATTTGTTTTTGACATCGGTCAATTTTGAACTTATAGATCTTATAAATGTATTACTAGTATAGGACGATGTACCGACGTATATTCAATTAATAATAATACTAATCGCGACTTAAAATTTAAAGGATAACATATTTGAATCTAAATCGATTTTCAATATGGTCCTCAATTTGTTTAAGGTGAATATTTGAGCGCGTTTGATACTAACTTCCTTATTCACCGCTGCCAACATAGTTCGTGAGTTCCTAACAAATCTCTTATATCGCTAATGTTTCAGTTCCCGTGTGACACTAATCTATATTGCTACATAGAACAATCACGACGTATTCTTCTGATAGTAAATGGCCACTGGTCAATCTTTTATGCATATCACATTACACCATTTTGTATTTTGGAGTGATTATTTGTGTGAATTGATGACAATAGAACCTCGATGAAACAAATAATAGCTTTCCATGACAAAAGCTCATCACTAGTTCATGAAACATTACCAGATAAGAGTCTACGTATATTAAGAAAAGTGACTGACCAATCGACTTTAAATTTAGCTCACGATAATTTGGTCTGAATTCCCCGGTCACACTTAGCACTGCTGGCAGTCAAAACACTTCATATGTCCCATTCTTACGCCTTACGCTTTTTCAGTTTTCTTTTTAATGTATTCCAAGTATTCTACTCAAAATCCGATGTATAACAAAGCTAATAAAACTCGTTTCCATTTAAATTTATGACCTATTCTCCAATATGTATGACAATATGGATATAAAGGACACAAATTTAAGGCTAAACATAGATCGGTTTAACACATTTTGACAATATATAAATGCAACGGACATGCGTGGTCCACATTAAACCAACATTAAAGGTGCATAATTACTTTAAAGAGGATACAAATAAAACGTGTGGTGTTAAAATCAATTTAAATGTCAATTATATTGTGTCGTAGTAGAGATTTATAACTTGTGTATATTATATAAACCGCGACACAGGAGTGTAATAAAGCCATTTAATAAAAACGATTTTACACTACTCAGTAATATAATAACTATGCAAATGAGGCGCGGTTAGTCACTATTTTTATGTATTCTTACGCGCTGCCATAAATATACATAGACAGGCAGGATACATGTGCATAGAAAACAAAGGTCCGTGACGTGATTACGATTCAATATACCTCGCTGCAATAATTATGCAGCACTGTAACGGTATTTTAATTACAGTGCAGCACTACATTTAGTTGCTCATTTATTTCTAACTGCATTATATTACCCACTGAATTTATTCTCTTCTATAGGGGAAGCGTGTCCACTTTTAACACATTTACGGGGCTTATTTTGTTTATGTGATAACAAGAATCTTACATTCGTGTCTTTCCATATAAAATCTATTAAACTCGTAGGATAAAAAGCATAAAATACTCCGCAGGGCCTCGTTTTTTTATTATTTTATCCAACTCGTTTAATAAATTCAATATGAAAAGGCACTCATGTAAGATCCTCTTTTTGTGTAACATTAAATTTCTTCTGTCAATATTCGGAAGGTACCTCAACTATATTTGAGTTGAACGTCCCATATGCGCATGATAGCAAACTATAATCGACATGATTTTGCCGAATTTGTTATACATGTATTAATGTATGGAATCGTTAATACCCAATGCTGATTCACAATTCCGAGGGGCACTCCTTCCTTAATTGAAGTCCCCCTTTTTGTGATTGGATGTGTCCCAGTCATCGTATAACACATTGACAAAAGTATTGAAGTAATCGTCACTCATTGGCGTGATTTAATAGTTTGTGTTATTTCACTTATTATAATAAGAGGACAACAGAGCGCACAATAGTATGTTTTAGACGCAAACACGAATCGTCTTCACAGGCAAGGTATATAAATAAATTAATATCAACGCCTTTCGAGCGTTTTATTTGGCGTGGTTTGGTATTCGAGTCGAACAGTGCAACCTATTCACAATCGTAGGGTTTGGTAAGAATCCTTTTGCAAGTTAGTGGAATATTTAGTGGAATTATTTAAATTAATCCGAGTGCTGCATTTTCTGACCGATATTCTAATAGATTTTGACTGTCGGCTCAAAAGAGCTATTATGTCATATACGTGGGACGTTCAAAAAGTACTAGGATTATTGTCATAAGGCCATATGAAATTTAAACCTTATTCTAAAAACAGTGCACTTATGAAGGTAAATGCATACGCGGTTCAATAACATTTCTCTCCAAGATTCTTGAAAAAGCTGCATTAAACCAAATCACCAAGCATATTGAAGATAACAATCTCCTTCCAGTTTACTAAAGTGCATATAGAAAATACTATGGGGTGGAAACGGCAATGGTCAAAATGTATAATGGTCTTTTGGAAACCGTAGATAAAATCAGGTTACGATTGTAGTCATGATCGGCGTAAGTGCAGCGTTCGATACCATTGATATCCCAATATTGATTAAAATCCTACAAGATGAATTTGGTATTCATAATACTCCCCTAGAATGGATTGAATCCTATCTCACAAGCTGAACAATGAAAGTCTTAGTCGAACAGTCAGCTTCAGAGACTGGTGTTCCACATGGTTCTTGCGCTGGACCAGTGATATTTACTCTCTATATATCGGCTCTCAATCGGGTTGTCCAGAAGTATCCAGCCGATCTCTATGGATACGGAGATGACCATAAGATTGCTTTTAAATTACAATCAGGAAATTCTCAGGAAGAGACAACTGTTATTCAACAACTTAACAGCTGCCTCATTGATATCATACAATGGATGACAACATTCAAACTGAAAATGAATCAGTCTAAAACTGAAATAATCATGTATGGAACCAGACAACAGTTAGCTAAATTGAACATCACAAGTGTCAATGTTGGTGGATATGATGTAAAATGTGTGAATCAGGTTAGACATCTTGGTGTTATCATGACCAATACACTTAACTTTGACTGCCACATTCAGAAAAAATGCCAGATAGCTCATGTGCAGCTGCGGAATCTTCAAGCTATGCGTCAACATCTCACACAAAAGTCTACTGAAGCATTAGTGTATGGACTGGTTCATTCCCATGTTGACTTCTGCAATGCCTTATTCACTGAAATTCCAGCCTATCAGATTACAGCGAGTCCAAAATCATGCCGCAATAGTTGTCATGAATGTTTCTTATGACAAATACAGTGCAGATCTACTGACAGAATAACACTGGCTTCCAGTTAAGCAAGGGTAATGTTCAAAGTTCTGGTAATCTTATTCCGTGTCATCAGGGGTACAGCTCCATCGTATCTAAAGACAATGTTTGATCCTATTCGGCAAGGGTACAGACTACGATCACAAAATGACACTAACTTTCACATCCATAGACGGCGAACAAAATTAGCAGACAGATCTATGGCCGTCACTGGTCCAAAATGGTGGAACGATCTACCAAACTATATCAAAGACATCAAAAGTGAAACCAGGTTCAGAGCATATTTGAAAACTTATTTGTATATGAAGTTTCATCGGCAATGAGTGTGTTCTTTATCATATGACTAAATTTAGTTTCTAGAATCCTGCAGGTTTTAAATTGAATGTTTTTAAGTGAATGTATATACGAGGGGTGATCAATATATTCGAGGACTTTCCTTCTCAATTTTTAAATATTTGAACTAGAGTAATGAAATTACAAGCTGGTGTAGATCAATCAATTATCTCTCGATTTGTTTAATTTACTTTATGATAACGTTTTGGGTTATCATTGCATCCTTTGTTTCTGTAATTAAACTACAGTCGATTGCTGCCTTTATTTAAATAAATGATTACGGGTCGATCAATTCCTTAAGAATTGGCGAGTAGATGCTTGTATATACCGAAAAGTTACCTCATAACAATGATGTTAACTTATTTCATATGTTTTATTTTGTACTATTAATATTTAAACTAAAATATAATTATTACCTGTTATATGTATGTTAAGTATGATTGTGTTTATAATGGATATACCGAACGGTACACTAACAATGATTTAATATGTAACGAAAATCAAGTCACAATATGTTGCGTGTTGTTTTGATGTTTATTCATACATGTGCGTGGAAACTGATATTCAGTCGCATACCACGTAGAGACGTCGCAGAGCTGCATTTTGGAGCAACATTGTATATAACACTTTTAGGATTCAAGTGCGAGACACAAACCTACAAAACAACGTCATGATGTAGTATCACAGTGACCACAAGACCGGTAAACGATTTAAACAGTCAAACTAGCTGCGTATGTATTTCAAAATGACATAGACTCTTATCGTGCTTCTGCGAATATATATTAATGATAGGTATGTAACAAATGGGACAGTAAAGGCACCAAACAACGCAAACAGCAACACATGAAATGCACACAAAAGAACAAACAAAAAAGATATAACACAAACTGTGCAGAATCAACGTCAACTTTGTACACTAGGGCACATATTTAAGGGATAGGGATTCATCAACGCATATAATATGAATAATAAGAATATGGTCCTCAATATAGTTATATAGCTTTGTTAGAAACTTACGAAATATATCGGCATCGATTAACACGAGACGTTAGTATCTAATGCGCTCGCTGATTCACCATCAACCTTTATCTTTGATATGGTGAATCTGCGAGCGCATTACATATTTATTACATAGCTACTGTTAGTTTCAGCTCCCGTGTGATACTAAGCTATATTGATACAAAGAACAATCAACACGTATTCTTCTAATAGTACATGATCACTGGTCAATCTTGTATTTATATCACATTACACCATTTTGTATTTTGGAGAGATTGTTTGTATGAACAGATGACAATATAATCACCATGAAACAAACAATAGCTATCCATGACCAAAGTTCATCACTAGTTGATGATGAATTTAAAGTACATGTACCAATCAATAGTCTTAGTTAAGAAATGCGTCCGACAAACCGACGTCATATTTATCCAACGACCATTGCGTCTGAATTGCCCTGAACCGCTGGCAGCCAAAATACGTCATATGTCCCATTCTTATGCCTTGGTAAAGTGGAGCTTATACAATATTTTTGGTTACACAAATTTATCACCGGTGCAGACGGGGATCAAACCCATGACCCGTCACTCTCAAAATGAACTCCTTACGTCGAGGCAATCGCTACATACGTAGTTAAAGAGTATAGGGTATTCATTTGGCTGTTTTAAACCTTATTTTTCATTGTGCTTGTAAATGTATTCCAGGTATTCTACACGCAATCAAATGTATAACAAAGCTAATAAAACCCGATCCCATTTACATTTATGACATATTCTACAATATTTATGACATGAAGCGACACCATTTTTTATGTCTTAACAAAGATCGGTTAAACACATTTTGACAATATATAGAGGCAGCAGAGACGCGTTGTCATAACTTGTCTACATTAAACGAACATACACAATTATAAAGAGGATACAAATTAAACATGTGGTGTTAAATTCAATTTAAATGTCAATTATATTGTGTCATGGTAGAGATTGGTAACATTTGTTTGTGTAACATAACATTTCTACTGCCAATGTTCGAGAGATGTCTCACTTATATTTGAGTTGAACGTCCGATAGGTTCATGCTAGCAAATTATAATCGAACTGGCTCTGCAGAAGTTTTTATATTAATGTGTCGCGTATAACACACTCACTATTCAGAATTCCTAGGTACAATCCTACCTTCATTGACATCCCCCGTTTAGTAATTGGATTTGTCCCAACCATCATATAACAATTTGGCACGGTTATTGAAGGAATCGTCACTCGCTGGCGTGATTTAATAGTTTCTGCTATTTCACTTAAGATGGAAATAGAGCACAAAACAGTAAAGAATGCTTTGGACACAAACTTATTCGTCTAAGCAGAAACGTAAATTAATATTCAATAAATGTCAACGCCCTTAGAGTGTTTTTACATGTTTTGGTATAAGATTCAAATACTACAGCCTCTTCACAATTGTTGATTTCGATTCGAATCATATTGCAAACAAATCAAACAGCTAGTGAAATGTGCTAGTCTGATTAATCTGAGTGCTGTCTTTCATGGTTGAATGTCAGAAATAATTTTGGCAGAAAGATAACTACATGTGTACGCATTAATATATTTTTTTTATATCTGATAGGCATAGACATGGTATGCTCTTGTATGATTATACATATACAAATCCAACAAGAGAACACCGGATACCTAAGACACATTTCAAACAAGACATGTCTGTACCACCGTGCATAAAATTATTCAAAGTGAATAGAAGTCTTAACTCACAAACCTCAATAATGATCAACACCGACTACTTCCATTATGGGCCTGCAAAAAGTACAATACCCTTTGTGTACTTTTCATGGTTTGTTGTTTCTATTGAGTGTTCCTTCACTGTTACATTTGTTATCATCTATAATTCGATACAACATGACAATGACTAGTTAGTTTATCCATAGGAAACAGTTTGACAGATCAACGGTTACTGCTGAGAATCATGCACGTACCTCATTAGTAGATAATGTATTTATATAACCAACCTGATGTAAACAGCTTAAATGATTGCGTCAATACATTAACAAACCACACCGGTAATCAGCATCACAACAATAATGAAGGGCTAGGAAGCATTATCCGTTTTTAAAAGACCTTCCTTAGATCATTAGCTGGTCATTCCACCTACTAGGATTTGGTATTTAGCTAAATGTCGTGTTCTTTGTGTAAAAAGACACTGCAAATAACAAAAAACGATCTTATCTAAAATGGGTATGGGCATGGGTGTCGCAACGAATCTAATAGATATTTGTTGCCGCACTGACGTGTTAATCACCGTTTTACAACAGTGTCTCAGTTATACAGTCACTAAGCATACGATACCATGTTTCTAAGCACTCGTAGACCTTGTACAACATATAAATGGTGTTAGTCGTATTTCAGTCAAACACTGCGGTCAGTTGACACAACCAGGTTTTGTGGAATTAATTAGCAACCAGTATTTAGTAGCTGTCCGCTCAGCAACTGACAGTTACTCCATAAGTGCAGGACATTGCCATAGGCAAACGTCATGGGAGAAACTATAACCTTTCCGACTCATATTTAATTAAGGAAATATTGTGAGGATGTACTTAGCGTCTGTCAGCTTTGGCTTAGGGTGACATCACATAATCAAACCGCGAGATAAGCTTTCTGTATAACATGTAGTATTGGAATGCGACTGGTATAAACTAATGTAAATCTGGCGTATTCTGCTCTGAATATGTGCTGTTCGTGGTAACCCGCCTAGTACACCAAAAATAAACGCGTAGATCAACGAAATAAGAACGCAAATCTACGTCTTTAACTTAGAATCCGATTCAATTCAAACACATATGTGCAATATATGTGTGTTAAGCCATGTTATTTAATTCACATTAAACTACATGCTTATATAGATGGTGAACTATGTAAAAATATTAAATACATTTCTGTTTTGTTTTGTTCATGAATGCAATTCGTTGAAGTTCAGTTGGTAGGGAGTACTTAATTTAAATAATGGATAACGTTTCCCCCGTCGAATAAGTCTATTATTGTGTCTTCGGCACTTTTGAGCGCATGTATAATGTATTATTTCATGCTTACCGGTGGTTTACGGCAGAATAACGGTGGATTATTCCCCGATAATTTCACTGTTCATAATTTCACAGTTCATAATTTCACGGCAAACAGACTATTTTTTTTAAATCAAATTCCCTCGCCGTCAAAAATAATAAGCATTTTCACTTGCTCTCTTAATCTATAACAAATAACACAACATTATATATACATACATGTAAAACAAATGGACGAAATTGAAGCCATTGCAGAAGAACTATTTGATTGCAACTCGACGCGTGCATGGCGGGAAAACGACGTCACGCAAAACATTTCAGGTATATAGTGGAGTATTTCCATCATTTAAGCTATTTGAAGCATGAAATAAATAGAATATTAGTATTTTACCGTGTATGGTCGTTTGATAATTCACCTCGTGAGCAGCTGACTTATATTTTCACTCGTGGCTACGCCACTCGTGAAAATATTACATCAGCTGCTTACTCGGTGAATTATCAGCCGATCATACACGGAAAAATACAAATATCCTCTATTTATTACATGGTCCTGCTGTATTACCCCACTATTTTTATCACTGGTCTACATGAGAAGTTCCAATTTTCATGAAAATATACTAATAAGAAGCGCCGTCAAGAATGTATTCGTATTATAAGTCCGTAAAGAGTAATTACGACGTCGCATTATAAGCCAGCTATATGTTCGTTGTAGAAAGCCTTGTATATTAGTGTCTACAGTCAAGTGGTACAATTAGATTGTGCCGGAAGGAATGTTTAAAGAGGCATTCCCTATAACTAGCATATATTTTTCTACTATCACATTTAGTGAGCTAAGCACTATCAATTATCATATTTTGTCAGAAGAAAGTGTTCGCAAATATGTCTTTATAATGTCAAAAATCATTTACAATAAATTATAATTATATCTATTATTATGTTGTCAAAGGGAAACAGCTCTCATTTATTATAAAATATTCCTGAATCGATTTAAACGATCGAAGCTATAGGGAACACCTCTTTTACGTCCACCAAAAAGGCTACACACCGACTGTCTTTAAATGTATGCGTTATATTTGAACTTGATTTTTGTTAGGTAATGTGTCGGTATTGTTCCGTATGTTGTTGCTGTTTTCAGTGCTCGGTATCCTGATATCACTCATATTTGTGTGAGCCCTGTACATTACAAACTCTACCGGAATGTGTTTACCATGGATGCCAATAAACAATGTCCGAGATTTATTCTAGAACATTCCCGATGCTGTCATCGGCGAGATACAATCTAAAATCAAATGTCAGCAATATATAAACATCTGTTTTTATTCTCAGCCTGACAGATTGTGATGTATAAAAGAGACCCGAGACATGTGACCGATATAATATGATATAATATCCCAGTATTTGTGCATTCTAATACATTTATTACCCCTCCACAATCTGTCAAGTTCTCATATAACACGTTGTTTCAGTGTTGTGTTCTATTTAAAGTCATATTTCCCATCAGCTGATAACAAATCGCTTAGAATGTAAAACAGATTCTATTTCTTAACAACAAGCCAGGGGGTAGAATATTATGTCAATTCATATTTGCACGTAAGGAGAGAGAGAAAGTGAGAGAATCTATCAATCTACGTTTGTGTCCTAAGGCTGCATTGTGTGTCTTTAGAATGCAACATGACAGTTTTCCTGGTTCCCGATAGCAACAGTATACACAGTGTAACTTAGAGGAAGAAAACGGACAAATATCAATGAACACTTAATGTCACAGCTTCAAGAAGACACTAACTCGCTCGCAGTAATGGTGTCGTTTATGTATCGCGGGTTACAACATAGACGTTTAATTACTGTTAAAAGCGAGAAAAATAAACGTTTTTTTGTAGAAGACACGGACGTACGTATTACCCAAAGGCATCACGTTGCTTAGAATCGATTCTTCTATTTACAATGTAAAAAGTAAGAAATACAATAATATGTACAAAACATAGTTTTAAAAGTTAAGTTATTATAGAACTGTTTCGGTTTACTTAAGGTTGATTTTGGTATTAATGTCTCTTCACTGCTACATTCAGTTCAAAGTTAAATGAGAAAGGTTATAAACATAAGCTCGTCCGTCAGGTAAATTATCTATAAAACTGAGTGTAACTGAGTTTACTGTAGTCCTCGTTATTCTTGCGAATTGGATAATTCCCTAAATAGTATAATATTTACATATTGAATCGTCAATATAATAATGGTTAAATATCGTAAATTGCGATTTCAAGATAAGTATGTCAAGTCTGTATAAAACTATTAATAATCTGGACATAAGCATGCTAGATTGCAACATAACTGATTAAATCTTACTTTAAAATGTATCATATTTCGCTGGCTTAGAATGAGACTACTACTTACGACCTTATAAGACTCAAACATATTTGAAATTTGTATTACAAGGCGCTTCTTATGAGCCTATTTGCATAATAATCGGAACTTGTAGTGTTGACCAAACTGAAGTTGAAAGAGCTTGTTTTATTATACTTAAACAGTTTTTCCGTGTTTTCTCAAATTATCGATTTTGTACTTACGACCTTCAAATTCTAAAAATCGAATCGTCAATACCTTTTAATTTTATTTTGTTCTGTCACGTTTGATATAAGCATTGTAAATGTATTAATACAGAAATAAAACTTGCACAGTCATATCCCACTTTAGATACAACCTTCTTCCTCCAAACCATGAACAATTTAACTGTATCTTTTTTCTTTGTTTTATTATCCTACGACTGTCATATATGTATTAAAGAGGCGTTCCCTATAACTTCGGTCGTTTAAATCGATTCAGGAATATTATACATTGAATGAGAATCATTATTGTCCAAACTCCTCAAATTTCAACTCAGAGATCCCACAAATTATCGAGAAAAGATTCAAAACATATTTCCGTAACGAGCCAAAATAGTCACGAGTTGTTTCCCTTTGACCACATAATAATAAATCGCTGGAAGCAAATAAATTACAATACAGTTAGTTTGTAAATACCATTTATTAGACAATCAAACGTAATAAATAAACAAACACCGTGTTATCGGGATTGCGTTGCCTAAGCAAAGTGCTACCAAGCGCCTGCATGTAGTTACCTCCAGTTCAATTAAATATAGAAGGCACGTGTTACCTCCCGTAGCAACGTAGCACGTTTCTTACGAAACGGCCACCTTGTGTAACCTCCATTTTATTCAACACTTGGTATAAGCCGTGTTTGCGGCGAAATAAAGTCGTATAAAATTTAAGTTGTTTTAGTATTTTCTGTGATTCAATTAAATATTGGATTACATCCCTGTGCCCAGACTCATATCAGTTCGATATGAAATAGACACAACTGTGTTTTAATAAGTAATTAAAGTAGTGAAATTAGACATGGGATTAAGAATGGTGTAATTTATGCACCCATGTAAAGTTTTACCAAGATCTTATGAATAGATTGTCAGAAATTAAAATTTATACAATCGTTTTGTACGGCAAACGACCTACACCCACTAGAAATACCAGGGGTATGGACGTTTTTATTTGAACAGGTTATTGTATTTCTTATCTGACCAAAGGATGCTAAACCAAGGTCGCACAAAGGGTCGTGAAAGATACTCATTTTCAAAGGTACACTGGTCATATCGATTTAACCCCGATATATTAATCTCACGGTGTAAACTAATATGTTTACTTAAGACTTTTCTCCAAACACTCATGAAAGGTATAAGTCGGTGTTGAGAACTGACGTTGCGGACACCTAAGTTCTCAATTACAGCGAGGGCGACATATTTGTCTTTAAGCCTTCAGCCGCGATATTGACTTGCCCTACTGCAACTGTGCAAAGAATGTTTACCCCTCTTAAAATCGTCCCCAAATGTTTCATGTTGACAATTTACGACGTTTACTAATGTTATCGAATTCAAATAAATCTCAAAACGTTTTGTTGATATATGCAGATAAGGGATTGGTAAATATTTCTGCTTTTCACAAATATTCCGTTTAAGACGTATGTATTGTAAGTTATCGCCCGTCATTTATTTTAACCGCACTTAATTTACGAGTGTACGAGTTAAGTCGGTGTGTTCTGATACGCGGATGAGTGTTGGTTGTTCAAGTGAACGGCGGACCGTTAGTTAATATTGATAATAGCGCTGATGCGGGTATTAGAGAGGATACTAGCGCTATACTGAGAGTAGGAAAACACTGTTCGATCACAGGTACGATAAAACCAACTGTATAACATAGCCAGTATTGAATGAATGTGTGAGTGTACTGGTAAGGCCTGTACTGGTAGACAATAACATCTAGAGAGAGTGTGTGTTCCATTCGGTATAGATATATAGTAATACCAGTTCTTCTTGTGGTATAAAGCGGTTCATAGCTAAAAGAAATTCATGGCGTTTTAAATGGATTACAAACGTGTTATTGGATAACAACGTACGGCGTGATTGAGGTATTACTTCAGTTATAATTATGTTATGATAAACTTGTTATAAGTTTTTGCTAACTGTAAATTAGCCATTCTGACGTCGTATATAGTTAGCTTATGATTAACACATTGTTACATAAATGTAGGAGAACAGTGATTGGCAGTTGTTATCTCATTATAAGTGAGGTGTTCTATCTAACTGATGTTAATTAGCCGTAACACTTCAATATCATTTATTTCCGATGTTTGTCTAACTGAACAACGATCATTTTAAGGGTCATCTCGTGCTATCGCAAACAGTGCGTACTGAGTGTCCCTACTATTGTGTGACTGACCGTCGATCAGGTTCCACAAGGAGTTTGACCACGAATTTTAAGTCTCATGTGTTGTATTGTATTGTATTGTGTTGTATTGTATTGTTGAGTTGGCATTGCTGTGTCTGATCTAACGGTGATTTGGTATACCGCCATGCGTCCGAATGATTCGCGATCGGGTACCGACTCGAGCTTGACTTGCAGTTGACCAGGTATCACTATGTGTTTCACAGCGATCGCATACTAGTATAGTTTTTAGGCTGGCGATTTCGCGCCAGACTATTACAATCCTAAAAAATGAAATCCACTAAGATGAATTTACTCCCGAAACTGACAACACAGAATCTATACACTCAATGCAAATAGTTCCTCCTCATTAATCAGTTTTGCAAGATAAGAACATTCAACTTTCCTTGTTTCATTTATTCTGTTCGATTGTAATATATAAGTTTCTTCTTGAAATTGAAGGAAATTGTATGAAATTAAAAGAAAAGGTGTTTAAAGGCGTTGATAATTATTACTACGCGTTACGAACGCGATATAGCGCGCGCATCAATGATTTTATTATGTTAAATTATTTAGGTCAACATTCTCCAACGAGATCGTGGTCGAGTGGTTGAGCAACTCGCTTAGTAATTTTCTGATGCTAAGGTCCAGCGATCGAATCACGGCGGCTCCAATTTTTTTTTTTTTTTTTTTTTTTTTTTTTTTGTTAAGTCCAGCACTTACCTCTCTTTCGACTTAGAAAATCACTTGATGTTATATTACTTGAAAAGCTATTGTTCCTTAGCAGTTCGCCAGCCTGCCAGTACTTTCAGTACTTTGATTATTATAAACTGACTAGCTATCGGCTACCGCTACCCTACTTAACCGAACCATAGTGAGGTAACGTCACGGTTCTAACTGAATAACGATTACTTGACATCACCCGTCTGTCTTTACAGTGATGGAGTGTCACAATGTATTATAAATGATGATGCACGAGCAAACATCTACAAATGCATTTATGTGTATGGTTCTATCACTATTGTTGTCAAACACCTTCCCTTCTCGTACGTGCCACCGACGTGTTAACTTGGAAATATGACTGGTCATTCTCTGACTGAAACGTATGACTTACAATGTTATGCTTTTTGGCATTGCTATTTATGTTCCACTGTACCAATGTGTGTACTGACCTGGGCGCGAACTTCGTATCCTTGGTTTTTAGTGTTATTTTCTTTCCTTAGTATATTATGTTATTTGATCGGTTTCCCTCTCTGGTTCATATTGTGAACGTGTTCAGACAATGACTCATAAAATGCTGTCAGAAGTGGGAAATAATTCGTAGGGTCCTGTATGCTAGTCCTGGTCAAGCTTCACACGCTGAAGCAGAGACTTTCTATATATATTTAGTTGGAAATGGACTTATAACATTATGGGATTGCGGTCTGATATAGATAAAGTGTACATTATACCTCCCGGCATATTGTAACCTATACATAGGATTAAAATTGTTAATTATGTCTGTGCTAATACATACATTTATTCTGGGTCGTTTTGTCCGATTTTATAACCACAAGTTTCATGTAGTTTTCCATTGTAATAATATTATCGTCCTATATTATGCTAAATCACAGTACGACATGGTGCAGCGTTGAACAGTTTGGTTTTTATTCATTTTCAATAGCATTACATAAGTATTCACGGAATTAACAATCTGCTACTAATATCTGAAAAGTAAGACAATTCCATAAATGCCACATAAGCAGATTACTATCGGAAGAAATCGGTGTTAGAAACTTTCAAGCATCTGCGTCTTACATCAAGACTTCATTTATATATCCTGATGTATTAAAGTTTATCGCTACGAGTATGTTTTACGAGTATTACCCGTCGTAAATTACAGAATTATATGACATGTAGAAAAAATCATCGGAAATTTGTTTCGTTTTATGATGTGAGATAGAAATCGTGAAAACGGTGAAGAAACTATGTTGCCGAGACCACAGAAATCTCTACTTAGTTTGTGTCTCCGTAGCTCTGTGACTAGCGCGCTTACCGTCTAATCGGGTGGCATGGGTTCAAACACTGATGAATTCACTCCTATTTCAACTAAAAGCAGACTGGCATATAAAGGCAATACTCGGCATTTATAAAAGTCACCATTAAGTTATTAACATTGTTACAAAAATAATTATTTCCAATCATTGACCCCCTAGGGCATATTTACTCAAAAGTGTAGTGTTATGACTGAGGCCTGTTGTTGTAATTCCAGTACGCGTGTTAATGATCTTTCCCCTGTGTATAGCTCATTTGCATGATATACGCACTTTAGTCTGTCTACCATACCCTATGTTTATACACACAACTTCTCAATCTAAACTTTTCTCATGAAAGTATTTCCCTTTGCACACTCAAATATAGGAGATAATGAATAAGATACTAGATAATCAAGTACTCAATAAAATCTAGCTAAAATTAAAAAAAAAAGTTACGCTATTTGATTGATAAAATATACTATCAAGATGGGTAGCCAGAATACTAGTATACGGACTGGTACTGGTCAAACTATAACTTTAAATCCAACTGTATGTGCGGAGTATTACATTATGTGTTCGTGTTTACCCCGGTTCTATCAAATGACGAATATTATGGTTTGTTTTGATGATTTATCGTAACTTTCTAATTACAAAATATCTAATGAATATTCGTATATATTCGAATAATGAATTTCGAATATTCGAATACTGATTTTGATGTTCGGTCCCATCTCTGTTATGCGATGGGTTGTAATTGAGACTAAAATTGAGCCTATAGACCCTGAAGCATTCTTTAAAACAGTATTTAAATATAACGATGTTAGCTTTTTATGTGTGAGTATCAATATTTATTTTATTGGCTTTGAAATTCAAGGAAAAATCAATATATACATTATATATCCACCTTAATGATATATCACGTTTGACGGTAACATAATTCCTAAATTTGAAAGCAAATATATGTAAGCGTAATCCTAAGTCTGCAAATTAATCCTTTATTAACACGGTGTCTGTTTACATAATTAAAACCGCCTTGAGCACATTTGGTTCAATATATTTGGCAATAAATGTATATCATGTGTACCTCAACGTTGTAGAGAATTTTACGTTATCAAAATTCAGATTTCCTAAGTGCTTACGTGATACATAACGTATCTTATATTTAATTTACATCGCCAGAAATCAAACCAGTATCACGTAGACACTTATTTTCTAACTATATTATTAAATCTAGCAGTGATTTACTTCTTGAGAAATATTATGGTGATAAAGTGCTCTAAACTTGGATGTAATAAATCTTCATTTGGCGAACAGTCCACTCAGAACCAAACGTTGAAACTGGATATTTTATGACAAACTTATTCATTCCTTTATGTCGCGTTTATCCATATACACACACCGTAGTATAGATAACATTTTACGAACATCAGGATAATACAAACGTAGACTTTTTTAATCGACTTGGTAGAAAAGTTAATTAAAGCTAATTTACAATAACGTTTTCAAATGACTTGCTCCAAATAATGTTAACACATGGGGAGTGGTATATACAAATATAATATCTAATTTGTGTTTGCCTAGCGCTAAACAATAAGCCAAACATAGCGTCTTACACGCGTAAATAAGAACTATTCTAGTATAATGAGCATCACTTTAGTCTGACCTTGAAAAAAGTAAGTCAAACTTTTGGTTGTCGGTATTAATACACTGTGGCTCCACTGAAAAGATGAAATTTAATGAACAGCCATGTCCCACTTCTGAGCTGTTCGAAATTCGATAAACGCCCGGAATAAATAACACATAAGAATATTTGACTACTTTTGACACACTTTTGTCCTTGAATACAGATATGCAAATATTTTGTATGCGAAATGTGTGCTTTTATTTTCTATGAGAACATGTAGTTCTTTCACTTGTTTCTCTATTCATTAAATTTTCTGAACAAATAAATGGAAGACTATTACGTAAACTTAGTAAATAAATGATTTCCGATTTGTTTATAGTGTGATAACAGAACTCCATTTACTGTGATATGTGAAACTTTCTAGCTTAGACTAACATCATTCCACACAGCGTTATCGTGTATATTTAAGTATTTCGTAGATTTGAGAGAAAGTAAGATAGCTAATAATAAACAAACTAGCGATAAGGGATTGGAGCAATCTACATTATATTGCTATACTTATCTTAGGTCATACATCAAATGATATAATTACCACTGCTGTATACTTCAAATACGATGTTGAAGGAAGTAGAATATTACAGAATCACGAATAAACCCCGAACGAGTGCACATACTATATTGCGCAGAAAATTCAATAAAATATAATACACAAGCATTTTAACTTCACTGGCCATTGCGCTACTTAAAGAAACCTGCGTTCGAATCTCCCTGGTGAAACTATTTCTCTAATGTGGAAGTAGCAGCCAACATCGATCTGTGGTTCCTAGGAATAGTCACTTCCATCACATAGAGTAGTAGTGTATTTAGATTATTCTTACTCAGAAATTAACCAGTGATCCAAACGGGGTTGAACCCGGGACCTCTTCTTCCCGATGCGCGTGCCCTACCTCTGACCGTTGACAGATTCACCAGAGCACGAAGTACAAAAGAAAGAAATTCTCACAAACTTCATGCTTGAAAGCGGCCCCGGTGAAAGTAACGAAAAATAGTTGTGATGACGTTTGGTTAATTATTTCAATTTGGAATTTATTGTTATCGACGGTCTTTAAAAGACCGAGCCATAACGGATAGCTTTTTATGTTGAAATAAGAAACTAGGGACACTACTCGTCAGAAACAGCCAGACACTTAATAGGAAAAATCACAAATTACAAATATGGGTCACAAGGAAAACTTCAACGTTGAACTAACACAATGATACTGAACAGAAACACATGTCTGTCTGGTATAAACTGGTAGTCACGAAAATTGGCTTGTTACCCTTGTTACGAAACTAACCAAAAGTTAGCTAGATTAAAGCTTACTTGCCTTTCCCTACATATTATTTTGTCTAGACTATAGTAGGTTGTTGATTAACCAAGTGATAAAACTAATATGTCTTACTTAATGCGATCACAGGACTTCATTGAAAAAACTAACAGAGGAATTACATTGATTAGCTTGTTCCGGAAGGAAATAGGACAATGAAAATGTACAATTCATTTGTTTTATAGACTTGAATTTAAACATTAATGCCAATAATTGGCATGTAGAAAATGTATTTATAAAGTAGTCAATTGCTTGTACAATTGTAGACTATACAATGAATGATTGAAGACCGGATTACCATGTAGTATGGTGTAACTAGCGACGTCGATAAGATTGTGCTTTTTTATAATGTCTGGTGTTCCACAGTTTATTCCTTTCCACACATTCATAATGGTCATTCCCTGTACATCCCCTTCATTCAATGTTGTTTTATTGGGTATTGTTGTCCCGAGTTTCATGTGATGGAGGCGCGGATACGTGTTGTTGAGATCTAATAAGATAATACAAAAGGGACAAAGAAGGCAGCTCTCAACTGAAAAAGCACAACATCAAATGCAGAAAAAATACATAAGCATTCAAGTTATTTACTTGCATGAAACATTAAGTGGCCCAAGACACAAATCATATGTGAAACGCCTTTCCGACCTCGTCTAAGTGGACAACGCTACGGAGGATAGCACGAAAAGGGAATATAAATATCGCACCCTTAACAAAATACGCGAACTGTGATTGTGCCAGTAGTATATACACAGTGCTGCTTCGTACTTATCACGTATTTAATTATCACTATCGACACCCTTATGTTTGAAGTAATCTGTCGCAATGGATGAATGAGGCAAGAGAAACCAGTTTTCTTTCATATCACGCAAGGGCATTTCTGATCAAATTATTATTCCGTCGTTGGTATACTTTGAACCGAACCGGGGACCTGTCGCACTTGAGGCGGGTGTTCTTTAACTAGGCTACTCAGGAACTGAAAAAACATAGAACACACACATTCATATAATGTATCGCTGGCTTAGAATGAGAAGGTCGTATCTACAAAAGCAATATGTTGAAAACATAAGAAAAGCTGTCGGACAATTACTCTTTATTTATGGTAAAACAAGCTTTGTCAAATACAGTTTGACCAACATGACAAAGTCCGATTTTCATGACAATAGGCTCATACAAAGCGCCTTGTGATGTAGATTGCAAATTTGCAATGGTCTTATAAGGTCGTAAGTGCAACTTTCGACCTTCTCATTCTTAGCCAGCGATATGATGCAACTAATCAAATAGTCAAAGATCAAATATAAGTTTCCATCACCAGACAAATACAATCATTCTGTTCCCATACTATTTTCTAGTATTTTCCCCAAAATTCTTAGGTCGATAAAACCGATATATCGTCAAACTATTTCTCTTGACGAGCTATTTACACTCATGTCCAAACTCTGGCAACCAAGGTCATGTGGCATGAACCGATATCTATTCGTCTCGTATAACGTGCGCTATTTTGCGTCAATGTCCGATAGGGGTTATCAAAGTGTCTATCAAGTTTCTATGCATTACAATATTGGTGGCGTTAAAACGATTCCTTTACACTTTCCCGGATACTTTTTACACCTCGTGTGCAATGTTGAATGAAGATGTTTTTTTTTTTGTAAATCGTCTCAACCATCTCGATAATCGTACGTTTTTGTTCAGTAATTAATTAGCGTAAAAATAGTTAATTATATGTACCACAGGGCTTGTAATGATGTGGAATTAAATGCAATATTACATTTTGATTTGCAGGTAGTTTTTACAAGCAGTTAATTAGCTTACGTAGTGAAATAAAAAAAAAAGCAAAATAGAGTTATTTACCATGGAGTTTGTAATTACCACAACTTGGAATTAAACGTTGATTTTCAGACAGTTTGTACGCTCAGTTCACATAAAATGCTTGTTCCTAATTAATTGAATCCTGTCAGATAAAAATGTCGGTAAAGAATAATTGAGGAATACGAGTGAAGTTTGGCAAATTAAAATCTTTGAAGAGCAAACATGCTGATGTTTTGTACAAGTTAGCCTCAAAAATAACTTTAATCGGTATTTTATCGTTAACCAATTTGTAATCAATTAGTCATTTCGCCAAGTTTATTGTCAATAGCAATTAATCAAAGTTCTGCTTTTGTAAGTCTATTTGTGTGCGTAATCTAAATCTAAAAGCTTTTTTATTTCACAAGATTTAGACCATTTGCTACATGTATCTAGAAGTATCCTGATGAATTTGGCCATTTATTTCCAGACAATGCTGCCTACGGGGTATATTTATGTAACATTTCACCTACTTGTACAGTACGGTGACAATTTATTGCGGTACAGAAATGTATGTAAAAACTAGGATGATTCAGTGTGTACGTAGATGACAATAAAGCTGGTCGGTATTTATAAAGCGTCGAAAGTGCAAACTAAAATAATTTGAATTAAGTTCAAATATTGAGCTGCCAACAAATGAAACATATCCCATGGTTTCTATATAATTACTATAGCTCTTTACATAATGCTTCTAAACAATGTAAATAATTGTTAATATTTGTTTCCCCGTTTAGCTGATACACTTATGAAAAAAAGAGATTTTAAGAAAATTCTAAGTTTCCACTTAAGATGCTGTAAAAATACCGGCCCTGGTGATATTATTTTGGTTCTTGGCGAGTTTCAAGGATATCTGATGCTTTGGAGATATATTGTAACATTTTGGACGGGGGATCGAACCAACAGTCCTCGGGTTAGCAGTCACTATTCCTTGTCACTGCTGAACAACTTGTCCATCATGGCCTATTGTTCATGCTGTTCAATTATTTATAACTGATTATTAGTCGCGTTGTTGACTGGAAGAATCTCTTTTATGATATAATTGTATTTTATTGGACGTAATAATACATTGTATGTGAGTTATTATTTTATCACGCGCTGTGATTATATTATGTTATTGTGGGGTTTGCTGTGCAAGGCTAACAGTTAATAATAATAACACTCCATTTCTATAGACAGAAATGAAAGAAATGAATATTGACAATGCATATAAATAGTTTTAATAAACGTGTATTATACGTCTGTAAGACGTCAGTCGTGTTACAGACATACCTCATAATAACTGTTTTATGCATCTGTGAATTATTGCTGTTATTCCATGCCCCAGCCGTAAAACCATTATAAGACCGCCTAATGAATTATAAGCAATTTCTCGACGTGTCACCTTGTTCTATGTTTCACAGGGTGCTAGACAAAATAGCACAACTTCATAGGGAGATCCTGCTTTCCATTGGAAGCTCACAATATTCCCCTTAGCATGTCGTATGTTTGATCGAAATCTGTATAGAAATGACATTCTTGCGGCGTTTTTGTTTTCAAAGAGAAGCAAATATATTATTGGCACACAATAAGGAGCGCTCGAAGTATAATACTTGTGAGCAGTGTTTTATTTGTGTTTCTTGTGTATTAGGAAGGATAATGTTTGATGTACAATTTGAATTATATCCTTAAACAACCAAGTATAAATCAGAATCGTTATGTATAAGTGCTCCACTATGGTCCTAGTCGTTCTCCAATCCAATAAGGAACAAAAAGTGAATCACGTTGTTACCAATGGAGATCTTGTATTATCTTGATGTAATGAAGTATGCATGGTGTACAATCAATGATAGGCATACGCCAATACAACGTGGTTTTCATAGTTAACGTGATTGATTGACTTGTAACTTCAATGACATTTCGCACATGAGATTTGGTGGTTTTATGAAAAATTCATATTAAAACCGTAATTAATGACAACTCAAAGAAATTTCTCGCAGTTGATTAATGCATTAAAAATTGTCTAGAGGTTATAATTATCCAGGAGAAAAAATCTTTGTTGCTAATTCTTAATATCCAAATGAAAGAACATGTTTACCATTTTAGGCAATACTTCACAAATTAAGACAAGCATGCATGTCCGATGGCCTCTTCCGATAGGTGGTTCTTATTTTGTAATCCAAGGGTAGTGAAAGCCGAACATTGACGGCAGTGTATTTCTTCAGATTATCACGTTCCAATGGCAGGAACGGATCATTTCCTTCAATACTAATGCATGTCTTTCGGCAACCTCCATATGTGTAGACATTGTGCCAGTTGCTTGAGAAGAGAACAATATAGTTCAGCAAGTTGACGATTTATTCAAATGTCTGACACATTGTCGAAATCGGCGTACAAACGCACCAATCAAATGTTTGGTGTACATGCTTCTCCTTAAAATGCGTGATAGAAGTTCACGTAAGCCGGCGCGTGTGAGTTATTGTACTCGTGAAGATAAGAGTGATAAATTATGCATCAAGTAGACCTATATTTCCGTTGCTTTAAGCTAGAATTAGAAAAATCACGGAATATTTAAGTAACACTACACTTAATCGTACAACATTGTTGTTAGATTACTTTTTGTCCGTAGATAAGTTTCTTATAAAGCATTGCTATATAGGCTGTGTGCTGTGATAGATTAAGCTTGGACTGTACTCTTATTTAATGACATAGTAGACAGAATTTCAATCAACACGTTATTGTATTTCTCGTTTGCCCTACATCGCAAATGACCTTAGGCAATTTCCCTACACTACTTCGGGTTCTTTCGTTTCCTTCGATCATGTTTCTGTGCTTTCAGCTTGGAAAAGTATGAATGTCTCTAATTCCGTTAGAACCACAGCCCTGTTTATGTTTATATGTATCACGAAACAAAATGCACAGTGACAAAAACGCAGAATTGTTGTAGTACACACAATAATACACTTACGCTCGATAAAAAAACTCACTAAAGATAACAAAAAAAACACGACATTTTGTGTTTTTGTCCACGAGTTCTTTCTGGTTTTTTTTGCAATCCTTTACTAGTATTTGTCAAAAACGTTTGTATTTTCATGTTTTCAAAATTATAACGGTAGTCCGTATTCGGGATTGTCAAGATAGTCTAATGTCATGGTATCGTGATGTTGGTGTTCTTGATAAAACTTTATCTTTGCTCCAGGAGTAGTTGACGTATAGTTTTGTGTCGAATAACTTTTATATATTAGCAGCGTGTTTATTTCATTTGATTTCTAGCATTTAGTAAGAAGTGTTAGTTTGTATGTTCCAGATTGTAGGGTGTCTGTCACATTCGCTTTAATCATTTCAAGAATATCTGGCAGCTCTCTGAATACAATTATAATATCGATATGATTACATACTTGTCTAGGCTTTCTAGCTAAAATGTTAAAAAATCAAGCATCATCCATTTAGTTACTCACATATTTTACTGTTGGACTCTGGATAAATTACAGGGTTCTTTGTTCACATTTTAAAACCCATTATATAGGTGTAATAAATCCTTCAAAATGATGTCGGACACGTGTATCAGTTTTGTACAATGCAATTATAGTAGCCAGTCTTTAAAATATGTCCCAATAGCAAGCTGGACCCCCAAAAATAAAAAAGAAGTTAAATTAACAATTTTCGAGGGTTGTTTTCAGTAATTCAGTTGTTCAAGCGATTTTTAACTTCCCCTTTTAATTGTGCTACCTAAGGAATTTTTTGTTTAAGTCTCCATGGAGAAACCATGCTTCTCATGTTGGTGTGGTAGCCAGGGCAACATCGATCTGCGGCGCACAGGAATCGATGGTGCCATAACATGTACCTATTTACCATGGTGACGTGGAGCATGTTGGTAATTCTTGCCCAGAGCAATTAACGAGTTGTTCAGACGAGGGTGGTCCAAACCAAGGGCATCTTGATCTAGAAGTGCCCACCTTACATTTAGGCCACCGCTCTGCACAATTTAACAGAAACAGCAAAGCACGAAAGATACAACAACGAAAAAAAAATTACAAATAATAATATGCATGATATTGACCAGGTGAAAGTGATGAATGGTGACTTCAGTTTGAAGTTTAATAAAGTAGACGGTTTAGAATCAAGCGCCAATTGCTAGTCATTTATATTGAAATAAGAAAGTAAGGACAGCACTCGTCTGAAAAGGCAAGGCAATAAAGTAAAAAAATGATGAACTAGCAAAAAATTAAATTGAAATGAAACGCACGTCCGTCTGATATTGCTTGGTATAGACACGAAAATTATTGCTACCATTGTTACGAAACTAACTGAAATAGGTGAGATCTGAATAGCTAGAGGTTCTTGTAAGCATACTGACCATCCCCTTTATTTCATTTTGTCTAGACTATAGTGCGTTGTTGATGAATCAAGTGATAAAACTAATATGCCTTACTTAATGCGATCACAGGACTTCATTGAAATAATAGCAGAGGAATTACATTGATTTGCTTGGTCCGGAAGGAAATGGGATAATAAAAATGAACAATACATTCGATTTATAGACTTAAATCTAACAACGTCAATATAGATAATGTATTTATAAAGTTGCCAATGTGTTTAGCTTGGCTATTTTGACCGGAACCTGACCTTTATGCACTAATATATTACTACTGAAGAAGCACAAAAACAAATGATATAAACAACATGGACATTCAAGCTGTTACATTTGCACGAACTATCAGGTGGTTCCCAGTAACATTACATTGTTCTTTTAAGTTGCCAAATGTGTAAAACTCCTTCCCGGCCTTGTATAAGATGTACGCATGTGGCGTCGTACAGGAGTTTTTAACCCAATGAAGTGAAGCTCAAAATTGGACTAGTAATGTCGCACCCCTACATGGTAGGCAGAATATGGCTGTGGCATTTACGTAGACCGAATTTTTTGCGGCTTCGTTACATTAACAACTTTAATCACTAAAACATCCTTACTTTGGTTTCATTTGTCGCAAAGAAAATATGTGAGAAGAAAAGTCAATATTCCGACATATCCTGCATGTGCATTTCTGATCCTCTTTAATATGCTTTGGTTTAGAACCGAACCTGGGACCTCCTGTAGTAGGGAGACATCCCCTTAAACAACTCATGAAGTAGGGGATAAAGAATACACACAAACATACACTATTTGATGTAACTGCCTTTACAATCAAAGGTCAAATATAAGTTTCCATCAACAGAAAAAATACATTGTATCATTTTGTTGCCATACTGTTTTCTGGTATCTTCCCCAAAACGTCTTAGGTCGATAAAACCGATGTATCGTCAAACTATTTCTGTTGATGTACTATGTACACTCCTGTTCACCCTCTGGACGCCACATTCATGTGGCAAGCATAGATATGTGATAGTCTTGTGTAGCTCGCGCTGTCTTGCGTTCAATGTCCGATAGGGCTTATCAAATTGTCTATGAAGTTATTAGGCATCTCAACATTGATGACTATTCCAGAACACTTTTTCGGATACTATTACGCCTGGTATGCAGTGTTAAAGTAACATGTTTAGCTTGTATTCGTCAACCAATCCTGTTATCATACGCTGTTCTTCAGAAATCGATTAGCGTAAAGAAGTTAATAAAATGCACTATTAGGCTTTTTATGATTAACAATAGGAATTAACTACAAAATTAAATTTGATTTGCATTCAGTTGATACAAGCAGTTAATTAGCGTATAAAGTAAAGTAAAAACCGCAAAATGGATTTAATTTTCACAGAGCTTGTAATGATAAAAAATTTGGAAAAGAATGCAGAATTAAAGTTTGATACATGTATGCAGGCGGTGTACTTAAACAGTTAATTAGCTTACGTAGTGAAATGAAAACAAACAAAATAGAGTTATTTACCATGAAGCTTGTAATTATTATGGAATTCAAAATTGAATGCCGATTTGCAGGCGGTTTTTATGAAAGCAGATTCCAGAAAAAAACTTTTCTAATTAATTGAATCCTGTCAGATAAAGAGGTTGGTAACGAATTATTGAGAAAAAAGAGTGATGTTTGGCAAATTGTATTCTGTGAAGAGCAAACATGATGAGGTTTTGAACAAGTTAAACTCAAAAATAACTTTAATCGGTTTTTTATCGTAAACCAATTTGCAATCAATTTAGTTACTTCGCCAAGTTTATTGCCAATAGCAATCAATCAAAGTTCTGCTTATGTGATGTTATTTTTGTGTGTAATCTAAATCTAAAAGCTGTTTTATTTCACAAGATTTAACTCATATTCAGTGTATCTAGAAGTAATCATATGAGTTTGTCCATATATTGTTTTAGACAATGACGCCTGCGGGGTTCACTTTCTGTAGAATTTCACATACGTAACCATTACATACTTATATAACAGTATGACAAATTCTAGCAGTATATGGAAACTAGTCTAGGTCAGTGCGTACGTAGGTTGGAATAAATCAGGTGCTTTTATTTTAATTCCAGACGTATTCGAGGATATATATTCCTTTGTAGATTTATTGTAACACATGGTAGAAATGTGTTTAGATCACGTTTTGGTTTGTTATTCATTTATACTCGTCTGTGTTTATCTTGCAGACATTGTGGAATTTTGACTATACTCTGTTCTATAGTTATTATGGAATAGATAGGGAACCCAATCATGGGGTTTTCCATAATGTCAAGGGCGTATATATTGCATCACATTTTAAGGTACTCCTTCCTTGTATCAGAATTGAACGGAGTGCTCGATGATGAAAGCACGCTTAGTGTCGTATAGAAGTTTATGCAATCTTTTCCAATGCACTGTTGTAGTAATCGCCCTCTTTTGTAATGAGATATTGTAATATCGCACCATGTGCCTGTGTAGTTTTTGCAGTTTTTGTGAATATCTCCCATAAAACAATGCTATGGAAATAATACATGTATACGCATGTAATATGTGCATACATGCCAAGGGTGATAGAACAGGTCTGATTTTTATATGAAAACATGTTATGCATAACTACTACTTCCTGTGTTACAATGTTCTTGTTAATTTAAAATAGAAGGGATGGTCCGCGTTCAAATAATAAAATACGCATCTCAGTCTTTAGATTTTAACCTTGTTCCTGTTCTCAGTGAAAAATTACCAGTTATTTTCACCCTCTGTAATGTTATTGTAAAAATTTGAGGCATATACATTCCAGTAAGCCTTCTGTACAAGCATACATAGTATTTTCGCAAGATATTCGCGAGTAATAATTGCATTTTTAGACACAGGAAAATAACTTTTACATCCTTTGCTTATTGAAAATGAGCATAAATGTTCAAGAAATTGTCGAATTGGCGATTGTAGCGACAAAATACTAGTCCACAAGACTTAGTATTGCATTCGATTTTTCTGTGTTTTTCAACTTTGTGTGCAATATTACGTGTGACCTTATGCTTGTTGTGTGTATGTTTTTACTCAGTGGACCTAGCCCTTGCCATAGGTGGCAGTATCATTGTTTGGATAAACAATCCCTGACTGAGCTAATACACTATCAAGGTATAAAGCGTAGTATATATATATGTCCAAAGAGTGTGGAACGTCGCATCTCACAGAAGGCTTGGTTCCCAACAATAATAACGATACTGAGAGCGCAGCGGGTAACCAGTGCATAAATAAAATGACCTTGAGCGAAGTTAAATAACGAAAGTAACACTGTTTTGCTCTTTCGCAGTTATTAGATACAATTGAACGAGATTTTTGGTAAGAATGAATATCTTATAGTTTATTTGAATGACTTGTATAGCGATTTTTCTTCAGTGCCCGTATTTTATGCTGAAACAACGAGATGCAATGTTCCACAATCTTTGGCATATATACATATAGTACGCTTTATACCTTGATAGTATATTAGGTCAGTGACGGATTTTTTTTATGTTTTTAATCGTTTGCGGACCAAACACTGATACTGCCACCTGTGGTCCTTGTCACTAAAAAAACTTGTCCGCATTACCTTAATAGGAATGTGGATTTTCACTTGGTTGGCTGAAAGAATCTCATTTATGATATAATTGTATTTTATTGGACGTATTAATACATTGTATGCGGATTATTATTTTATTACGCGCTGCGATTTTATCTATTATTGTGTTTTGTTGTGCGAGACTAACAAATATTAATAATTGCAGGAATAACGAGAATGTCTCTAAATGGTTTAAATAAACGTGTAGTCTATTATACGTCTGTGCCATGTCAGACATGTTACCTCTGTTCTAAAATCACTGTTGTATGAGGAATATTGCTATGATTGCATGTCCCAGCGATAAGACCATTATATGACAACCTAATGAATTATTAGCGTCTCAAGCTGAACGCATCCTCGCAAAACATCGAGTTTAGACAAAATGCACGTTGTACACTGTACAGTCTTGGATAGGACTCACTCAATTCAACGCGATTTTTATTGGCGACTCGCTTCAGCGAGTCGTCTTATTGGTGAGCTTTTTTTTTGCCAATGGAGCATTCGGAATGCTTTTGTTCAGATACGTTATAAAATCCGTTCATACCGTTATCATATTTTGTAGTGATTATCTCCCTTAAGAATTAGGTCTGAATGCAATTAAATGCGTTTGAATGATGCAGAATATTGACTAATGCGTAAAAATTAATGGACACAATATAATAAATAAAAAAGATTTTACATTTGTATTGTTTAAATTATAGATTAATACATTATTATTATTTATTCGTAAGTAAATTCCCGTCGAGAGCCCCGATAGTTAGATATTAGCCGGTCCAGTACCGGAATGAATCATTGTCGTTAATATTGACTAATGCGTAAAAATTAATTGCCACAATAAAATAAATAAAAAAGATTTTACATTTGTATTGTTTAAATTATAGATTAATACATTATTATTATTTATTTGTAAATAAATTCCCGCCGACAGCCCCAATTAGCCCGTCCAGCCGGAATGAATCATTGTCGTTAACAGTGAGTAGTGCGCTGTTTGTTCACGATGCACATTTTTAATAGATAACACGATGTCATGGTAGTTAATGTTGTTAATTAAAAATCATTTTTATAAACATTTTTAGTTAACTTGATTGATTGACTCGTAACTTCAGTGACATTTCTCACGAGCAATTTGGTTATTTTATGAATCGTATTAAAGCCGTAATTAATGGCACCCAAAAAATTGTCTTTCAGTTGATTAATGCATCAAAAATGTCTACAGGTTATAATTATCAAGGAGAAAACTATTTCTTGCTAATTCTTATCAACCGAACTTGTCATGATTGCCATTTTAGGCAATGCATCACAAATTTAGACAAGCATGCATGTCTGATAACATCATCTGATAGTTTTTTCATAGTTAATAGAACCCAGTTATTGGCGATCGTTTTTTTTTTCAACAGACGAGCAATGTCCGATGCCCGGGAGTTATTTTCTTACATAGTAATTTCTTCAGGCATATATTTATTTTTGTAGTAAATTTGGCAGCTGCTAGCAGAAGAGAACAAGATAGTTAAGCAGATTGACGATTTATTCAAATGTCTGACACATTGTCGAAATCGGCGCACAAACTCACTAACCAAACGTCTGGTGTAAATGCATCTCCAGAAAATGTATGATAGAAGTATACATTTTACTTTTAAATGAAAGTTAACATAATCCGGCGCGTTTCAATATTCGACGCAAACCAACCCGTACATGTATAGGCTGTGTCATTAGAATTATTGATATTGGAGAATCATCTCATTAAGGGTTAAGTATAATTTTTTCCCGTCAACACTGATCTGTATTTCTCGTATGCCCTATATCATAAATGTCCGTAGATATTTTCCCTAAACTACATCAGGGTCTGATGTTTCATACGAACATGTTTCTCGTTTGGAGAAGTACGAATGTCCCTAATTCCGGTAGGCCCATCGCCTTGAATATGTACATACGTATCGCCAAATAAAACGCACGGTGACAAAAATGCACGATCGAGATGACAAAAACACTTTATTACGATAACGATAATACGGAAATACTAAACTACGATGACAAAAACACGAATGTTATGATGTTTCCCTTACTGTTCTTTCAATTAATATGCATTCTCCATTTCTCATAAACGATTGTATGTTAGTGTTTTCAAGAAATTAACGGAATTCCGTATCTGCGATGGCCCAGATAGCCTACTGTCATGGTATTGTGCTGTTGGTGTTCTTGATTAAAATTTTATATATCCTCCAGGAGTAGTTAATATATGAATATGTGCCATTATTGAATAGCTATCATATATCTGCAGCGTGTTTATTGCAATTTGTTCCTTGTCTGCAGATGTCTCGTCGTGTTTTATACTTGTAGGCAAATTGGAAGATGTTTGTGTATCGACTGAGTAAGGAAACATTCATACTGCTGTCGTAATGTGACGTTGAAGATCTTGAATACAATTATGTCCTTCCTCGAGGATTGTTATACATGTAGCCAGTCACTGCGTGTATAGTGGTCAGATATACCAATATAACTGAGATTTGAAATCATTTTGATGTCCATGTTAAGATATTTGCCTTCAGTCTTTACCAGGGTAGTGTTATCATGGGCGAATTATAAAATCTAAAGCCAGTATTGAACCATGGCTACAGCTTTTTATTTTGTACAATTTTTACCAAAAGGATACGACTAAGTGGTCATTGTATATGCATAAATAATTATGTATACCAGGTTTAGTATGTATTGTATGAGTATTTCATGATTAAGAAATATAAAAATAATTGTTGAAACAAGTTGCGTGCTTCTGAAAGTAAATTGTGTAGTTATGTGTTGCTACTCAATTGACAGCAATACGACGCTCCATTAGTTATGATAGTACTGTTCAGTAGATGACAGACGTTTGTCAGCTTGTCAACGCATTATATGTTTGTCGACTATCAGCAACAATCGCGTTCGTCAAGTAGAAGTTAAACAAATACTCACGGATGTCCTAGCAATATTTGGTATTGAAGACATTTTATGTTGACAATATGGAACTTGCGAATCGTCATAACCCATCTATAGTGCTATGTTTCCGTTTAAATTTCCGTACATTCTGATCAACGGAAATTATCGTAATCTTTCCGGTTGAACGTACGGGGAACGCACCGAATGCCATTTCCTATAATAGTACTAATAGTAATGAAATACATGTTGCTTCTTAGTGTCAATTATTGGAATAGTTCTGTAACCATGTCTAGTTGGTTGATTTCGAGATTTGTATACAGGATAATGCCTGATGAAAACATCGCTTGTCTGTCCTGAATAAGACATCATTGATAGATAGCTCTCATATAACGGACTGATACGACTTGTGTGATAAAGCAATGCCATAATAACAGCTGAAGGTTCTGTGCTGATAACCACAGTTAGTATTACTAAATATTGACTTCTTTGTGCATTAATGTTTGATGCAGTAGTCATTGGACACGTTCCTTGTACTTTACATGAAATATCAATTTAATTCTTATCAAATCAAATCCTATATTTACATGTAGGAGTGGTATCACCATCGACTACAAGAGCCACTACAAGAGACTAGTTGTTTTCGTATAATTAAAACACTAATTATTCATAGCGTTGATTCTACGAACGCCTTTGATCTGAAAAGTATTGAGCTTAGAATTCGATTCGCATTATAAAGGCTGGTTAAAATGATGATTAGTACTGTGTTTATGAGGATTAGTCATTCTGAAGGACACATATACATGTACTGTGGTAGCGGCTACTGTCAAGGAGTGGTTTTCTATCTTTTTGTGTTGTCGAACGTTGACATTAATACTTGTATCAGTTTCGATATCATGATCGACATATAATAAAGAGGATCTATCACGAGTTGTCATTTAATATAATGTTTTTTTAAGATTTTTGGAAACTCACCTACGTATTTAAAGGACCTGCCTCACAGACGGAGTGAATTTCTAAAAAAATATATAATTTTCTTACCATAGCAAGTAGTTATATAATAGTACATTGTTGACTTTTGCTTTATGAAATATTGATTGCAAATAATCCATTTTAACCACTTTCAACAGCGCACACAGCAGTGTGTTTTTCCTTTTAAACACAGCATCATTTGTCCTTTCAACACGATTTTTGAGTAATATTATTCACTAGATCGGACTGTAACATAAACAAACTTCTATCTAAACATCTATAAAGTAGTTGGTTGGTTCTTAAATTCCTTTTCATCACATGCCAGTAAATTTCAGGCAATTTAAATTAGAGTTGTTTAAAATTCTATACCGTATTATATATAATACGGTATATAATTTCGAGGTAAAATACTTGAATCATTACGAACTCCTGATCTTTCACAAATTATGTTTTATATCAGTGTGCTTGTTTATGGGATATACAGGCATCTATGCCAAAATTTAGTGAATATTTAACAATTTTATTTTATTTTGCTATATGATGAAACGTGACACAGTCCCTTTAAACTTTATACTACACGTTTTACGTGTAATATCATACGTACTCGCAATCATAACCTGGATACAAAGTCATGTGACATATTTCAGTTCTATCAATTACTATAGACGATAGTATTTGTCTGTCAAGCTGACATTCCTAAGATTCCCCAAACGTTAGCTATATTGGACTTAACTTCTGTCGCAACTCTTCCATTTACATTACAAATCGTTTATTACTCACCATGTCGCGGTAATTGAATTCCATTCGCTAAATTAGGCCCACTGTCCTAAGTGATCAATATCATTTCATTTAGTCATGGAAATTTATATCATGACGTATGAGGTTATCAGTGTAATAATGTTCATATACAACATATTGAACGAATAGTATGGGTAGGCATCATATTTACAAAATTTAGATTTAAGTGTAGCCTTTACCCTGACAAACTATTACAGGAACATAGATGATGACATAGCTAACAGAAAATGCAGCACTCAACGGCGATAGCCGAGCTCAAGAGACAGACGAACAAAGGGGTACAACAAAATACAAATAAACTAGATGGTAGTGCAGATTCATAACTTGAGCGTCGAACATATCTTGCGGAAATCGGTCATAGATAAAATCATTTCGGTTGTTTTTATCTTTTTGTTGACATATGTTTTCCAGTCAACTTGAATACAGATTTGCTCATATTGTGTTAGTCTATGATATTGCTTTGTTCAAGTATGTGTATTTTTTTCTAAGGAAAACTTTCTGGACAAATAAATGGAAGACAATTACGTAAACTTAGTAAATAAATTATTCCCGATTTGTTTACAGTGTGATAACAGAGCTCCATTTACTGTGATATGTGAAACTTTCTAGCTTAGACTAACACCATGACACACAGCGTTATCTTGTATATTTAAGTATTTCGTAGATTTTAGAGAAGGTAGGCTAACTTATAATAAATAAAATGGTGATAAGGAAGTAAGGCAATCTACATATATTGATATACCTATCTCGGGGCCACAAATCAAATGATATAGTTGCCACTGTTCGTATAGAAAAATTGCATAGTAAGTAGAATACTGGTATAACGCATAAACGGTGAAAGATTGCTCGAACTTAAATGCACAGAAAATGCAACACTATACAAAAACGGTTGTAGCACCTTGGCATACATTGTACCATTAATCTCACTTAACTGAGAGGACAATATACCAAAGCTTCAGTAATCCTTCATGGGCAATGAAGTTGGAGTTTGATAATACTGTTTACACGAACTATCATTGTATTTACATTATCTAATGTTTTTGAATGAAGTATATTTTGCAACTAAGTTTCTGCTGAGTGATATTTCCATTTCTAATCTGCTACATTTCGCATTTTAGCATATATTACTAGAAGATGGTGCTAAACTTATTTTAGTTAAAATGCAATTAACATGAATAAAAACATACATAGTCCATCATAATTCAAAACTCAGTATTCGTCTTTGTGATCAAGGCCGGATAGTTTTTTCTGCAGCGCTAGCATTATGCACACTGTTATCGCGCGTGCTTCATGTGCTATCGTGTGTTTACATACTTATTTATGGTTCCGGTTTCCAATGTTCAAAATCCAAGCATCACCCATTTAGTTGCTCACATATTTTACATTTCTACTCTCATTAAATTACATGGTGTTATATTAACTCTTTAAAACCCATTATCTAGTCGATATGAATCAATCAAAACAACATCAGACACATTGTTTGTGTTTGCTAATTATATGTGTCGCTTTAGGAGCTTCAAACCTAATTTAGCACCATGTTCTAGGTATTTTTGTTAAAGTTAAGCATGCTTGCCTTCCGGATCTTTTATTTTGTCTGGCCTATAGTGGGTTGTTGATGAATCATAGTATAACACTTAATACATCTTACGTTATGCAAAAATAGGACTTCGTTGAAAAGCTATCAGAGAAATTACGTTGATTTGCTTGTTCCGGAAGGAAGCAGGATAATAAAAATGAACAACACGTTCTATTTATAGCCTTAATTCTAACAATGAATGTCAACGATTGGCATGCAGATAATGTATTGATAAAGTAATCATTTGTGTGTACAATTGTTGGCTATACAATGAATGGTTCAATATTTCGTGGCTAGTGAATTTTCTGAGAATGTTCTTTTTGTGATTTCCGATATTTATTATGACTTAAGACACCTCATTATTTGTCGTTTATCTCAATTAAAGTATTGCAGAAAAGAAACTTCCTTTGTGGTTCAAGATTGATATAAAAGATACATGATATGATGGCAACTACTAGATGTGAGAGTCCAGAGAGGTGCTGATGCCGGCTCAGACCAAGAGCTGATAGTAGCAAAAGTCAAGGCACGAATCGCAAACAACAAGAATGCCAGACCACAAAGGAAGAGGCGCTTCAATACAGAGTAACTCTCTTCAGCAGATGCGAAGGTAGAATTCGCTATCACATTGAAGAACCGGTTCCAAGCACTTGCCGACCTAGATGTGGGAACGGTGGAATCCAAGTGGGACCAAGTGAAGTCTGCCTTAAAATCCACTTGTGAAGAGAAGATGGGACACAAGAAATGGACATACAAGAGCTGGCTGTCAGAAAGCACCATAGCCAAGATAGAAGATACACGATTTCTTAAACACAAGCTTGACACTGCCAAGACCAGGGCCCAGAAAACACAAGCGAAGGCAGACTACACAGGGAAACAAAGGGAAGTCAAGAAGATGGCCAGAGACGACAAGAGAACATACGTTGACACCATGGCCAAACAAGCACAAGAAGCAGCTGAGAAACACGATCTCAAGACTCTATATGACATCACCAGGAAACTTACAGGGCACAAGACAGACACGGGCAAACCAGTCAAGGCCAAAGATGGGAGAACGCTCACCAAACCAGAAGAACAGATAGACCGATGGAAGTAACACTTTAGTGACATCCTTTATGGCCCTCCAGTCCAGGACACTCCTGAAGTTGAAGCTGGAGAAGAACTGGAAGTAAACATGGGACCCATTACAGCAGAGGTGATCACTAGAGCCATAAAAAAGACCAAGTCTGGAAAAGCCCCTAGTTTAGACAACATCCCACCAGAAGCCCTGAAAGCAGACAGCATGATCACAGCCGATATCATGTTGAAGCTCATACAGGACATCTGGGAGAAAGAAGAGATTCCTGTTGAGTGGAAGTCCGGTATTATTGTGAAGCTTCCCAAGAAGGGAGATCTGGGCGATTGCAACAACTGACTATCCCTTGACTGGAACCCCCAAGGGAGGAGGAAGAGGGGAACACCTGTCCTGACATGGAGACGAACGATGGAAAAAGAGCTGTAGGCCATCTCCATGTTATGGAACGAAACGAAAACCGCGGCTCAAGACAGACCTAGATGGCGAAGAGTGGTGGATGCCCTATGCCCCACTTGGGGCGAAGAGGATTAGACTAGACTAGAAATGGTGTTGACTACTATTATCTAATAAATGTTCCTTTATTCTTAGGTCTCTAAAAATACTCAGGAAGTGGGGGATAAAGAATACACATAAACTATTTGATGTAACTAGCTTTACAATCAAAGGTCAAATATAAGTTTCCATCATCAGAAAAAATACAAAGTATCATTCTGTTGCCATACTGTTTTCTGGTATTTTCCCCAAAACCTAAGAGGTCGATAAAACCGATACATCGTCAAATTATTTCTGTTTACAAACTATTCACACTCCGGTCCAATCTCTGACAAGAACCGATATTTGCTCTTCTTGTGTAGCTCGCACTATTTTACGTTAGATGTTCTATAGGGTTATGTAAAATTGTCTATCAAGTGTCTGCGAAAACTCAATATTGGTGACGTAAAAACGATATCAGAACACTTTCCGGAAACTTTTTACTTCTTGTGATTTAACTTTTTTGTCAACCATCGCGGTAATCATATGTTCACAAATTGATTAGCGTAAAAAAGTTAATTAAATGTACCACGGGGCTTGTAATGATTAGCAATTTCGAATTAATCGCAGAATAAAATTTTAATCTGCAGGCAGTTTATTCAAGCAGTTAATGGGCGTATTTATTAAATTAAAACAGCAAAATAGAGGTATTTACCATAAAAAATTATGATTACAATTTGAAATTAAATGCCAAATTAAATGTTGATTTGCAAACACTTTATACACACAGTTTTCAGAAAGTTTCTTGTTTCTAATTAATTAAATCCTGTCAGATAAAGATGTTAGTAACGAATCAATGAGAATATTGAGTGTAGTTTGGCAAATTAAAATCTGTGATGAATAAACATGCTGGTGTTTGTACAAGTAAGCCTCCAAAATAACTTTAATCGTTTTGTTATCGTTAACCAATTTGCAATCAATTTAGTTACTTCGCCAGGTTTATAGTCAATAACAATAATTACTCAAAGTTCTGCTTTGGAACTGCTATTTTTGTGTGTAATCTAAAATCTAAAAGTTGTTATTTCAAAAGCTTTCGGCCATTTGCTGTGTATGTAGAGATATCCAGATGAGTTTGACCATTTATTTATTTTTAGACATTACTGCCTTAGGGTTCAAGTTCGGTTGAATCTCACAGACTTTGTTTCTGTTGGCACTGCTAAGAGTGGTTGTGTCGTGGTGTTTCTGATTTCTGTGCTCGACTGGTTGGGTTGAGTGCTACCTTCCCTGTCGGATTTTCTCATACCTTTTTAGTCATTACGTACTTATATGATATTGTGACAAATTCTGGCCATATATAATAATGATAATTCAGTGCGTACGTTGGTAGTATTTCATTTGGTCCTTTTATTTTGATTCCAGACGAATTTGAGTATATCTGCTATTTTGGAGATTTACTATAACGTGTTGCGGAATCGTGTCTAGATCATCTGTTGTTTGGTATTTTAATTTATACTGTTCTGGAATGTATTGTGGACTTTGGCTTTGCACTGTTGAGGACAATGTTATAAATAGGGAACCGATGTATTGGCGTATTTTATATAGTCAAGGGCGACATATATATTACATCATAATTAGTATCCTTACTTCGTTGTATCATACTTCAACTGTGTGCGTGTTGGTATATGCACACCCAGTGTCGTGTTACAGTTGATGCATTCTTTTCTGTTGCAGTATTGTACATTGTAGTTATCGCACCTAGTACCTGTGTAATTTTGCAGTTATTCTGAATATTTGACAATTATTTGTATATGCGACATGCATGCCATCTGTGCAAGCAAGTATTCTTCGTAATGCTCACATACACCACTAGTTTTCAAACTGAGAATAACATGAATGGTGTGCAATTGAATTGAAAGACATACTTTTGAATTACTTGTATAACCCAATTACTAGAGTTTAACACATGCAACGACGGGCGTAACATGTCGGATTTATATATTAAAGCGTGTACTACATAACTGCAACTTCCTGTATTACACGGTGTTTGGTAATTTAAAATCAAAAGGATGATCCGCGTTCAAATTACAGGATGAGCATTTCAATTATAAGATGTAATGGTTACCATTGAAAGCTTTAATACATTCCATACGCCTTCTGTTCAAGAATACATACTTTTATCGTAATAAAGTTATTTAGAGAAATTGTTAATTTGGAGAAATGTGCGAGGATATCGCGTCTTTAGAAACCATACATATTGGTCTAATTGGCGAGTTTAGCGACGTATTAATCCACCATCAATGTGTCCGAATTTTCTGTAGTTTCTGTTATCCGTCTGGACAGGGGGTCGAACCCACAACATTTATAATAACAGTCAGTAGTCCTTACCACTAAGCAAATTGTCCACATGGGCTAACATTTCATGCTATTAAATTTATAGTCACGTGGTTGGCTGGAAGAATTTGTTTTATGATATAATTGCATTTTATTGGAGGTATTAATATATTGTATGTGGGTTATTATTTCATTAACATCTATGGTTTTATCTGTTATCATAGGGTTTATATTGTGCGAGACTAACATACATGTATTGTTATAATTACTCCCAATTTAGTAAGACAGAACTAAAATAAATGAAGAACGATCATAATATATCGTAATGGTGTCAGTAAATGTGTAGTATAAGTCTGTGCTACTTCATTTCTTGTATCGAATGAAGATCTTGTATTATCTGCATGTAATAAAGTCTGCAGTCTGTACAGCCAATGCTAGAACTACGTCAATACAACGCGATTTCCACAGTTAATTTGATTGATTGACTTGTAACTTCAATGACATTTCTCACAAGAACTAGTAACACAGTAATTAATGGCACATCTAAGGAATTTCTCTCAGTTGATTAATGCAGCAAATGGTTATAATTATACAGGATAAAATATTTGATGCTTATTCTTATCAGCCAACCATGTCAGGATTACGATTATAGGTAATGCTTCACAAATTAAGACAATAATGCATGTCTGATGACCTCATCCGATCGTTTCTTCATAGTTCGTGAAACTCAATTATTGGCGACCCGTTTATTTTCAACAGGCAATCACTGTCAGCTACCCGGGTCCAGTTATTATAAAACAATTATTAAAAAAAACCGTGCATGGTCAATTGAAACTATAAACCCAGTACTCGCCATTGTGACCAATTTCATGTCGTTTTCTTTCAGAACTAGCAATTTGTATTCTGGTCACAACTTCTCTTGTGTGCTTCATTTTCGATCGTGTTTCTTTCCGATTTGTTTTTAAGTTAACCTGACAACACGTTGAAAGCTATGATTCTATCGAAATGATTACATTTTGTCAATGGTTTCGGGTTCCAATGTTCAAAGTCCAAACATCACCCATTTAGTTGTTCGCATATTTTACATTTTAACTCTTGCTAAATTACAGGGTTCTTAATGAACACTTAAAATTATCTTTTTGAGAGGAATCAATCACAATGATGTCTGGCACTTTGATCAGCTCTATACAATTCTGACTTATGAGACACTGACGTATATTTCATGCTTACAGTACCTTCCCGAATCCCGTCTCGTAATGCCGGGTGCCTGGCAGAGATGGGCCTATGGTAACCATTAATTAAACTAGCTGGTAGCTGACCGACCGGTCTCATCAGTTCCAACCCGGCTTCCGCCGAGATTCGAACCTTCGCCCTTCCGCTTCCTTACTACTCGCCCACGGTCGCTGTATGATGTAACTATAATGTTCAATCAACAGAAAAATACAATACATCAAATTGTTGCATATCTGTTATCTATTATTTTCCCTAAATTCTTAGGTCGATAAAACCGATATATCGCGAAACTGTACATTGTATATATTGACGATCTATTTACACTTCTGTCCAATCTCTGAAAACCGAGGTCATTTGGCAAGAACAGATATTTGGTCGTATTTGTGTATCACGCGTTATTGTACGTTCAATAAGCGGTAGGGTTATATCAAATTGTCTTTCAAGTTTTTGGAAAACTCTATATTAATGACGTAAAACGATTTAAGATACCTTGTATGCAATGTTAAATTAACAGCAAAAAAGAGTTGTCTTTTAGCGTGTAATGATTAGCTGTTTCCTGAAAATTACTGTCAGATAATGAGGTCGGTTAGTTCTCTAACTTCGTTGTTTCATTACTTAACGGAATGCTTGAGGATTCAGTGTCTTGCTGTTTAGCGGAAATTGCACTCTTTGCTATTGTATTATTGTAGTTAATGTTAACATTGTCATTTATCCCTTAAAACTAGTTCTAACATAATGTTTGCATAATGTAATTCGACCACGACTCTGTTGTTGTTAACCACACGTACAGTTTAACATGAAAGGTGTGCAATCTAATTGAAATATAGATGGTTGCGTTAAAACCCAATCAGCGGCTTTTAACACATGCCACGTGGAATATAACAGGTTTAAACGATATGTGTAATACATAATTACAACTTCCTGCGATACAATGTGTTTGTTGATTTAAATCAAATGGATGATCCGCTTACAATTACGATGAGCATTTCAGTAACAAGATGTTACACTTATATAAGCTATCGATGTTTTTAATGTTAATTTTTAAAGTTGATATTAGGCAAGCGTCTGAGAGTCATCGAGCCCATAACTTCGGATATTATATCTCTTGTCCATATATTACTGTTCATGTGTTGTTAGATTTATATTGCTGATGATAGTCACGTGATTGGCTGGAAGAATCTCTTTTATGATATAATTGTATTTCATTGGACGTATAAATATATTGCATGTGCGTTATTATTGCATTACTCGCTGTGATTATACAATGCATATGTTTTATTGGACTTTGGGTGTCTAAGAGAAAGCAATATTAATTACCCCATCCATTGTCATTGAACAGATTGAAATAAATGAAGAACATGTCTTTAAGTGGTTTCAATATACTTGTATTGTTAGGCTGTCGACGGTCATATCATAGTTAAGCTATCAATATACTAAAAATTATTAGCGGGTCAATTTGGACAGGGCGTCGCAGTGCACATATATGTTTAAAAATTCTATAACTGTGAGTTATAGAACACGTTGTGTATTGACTGATGGAGAGCGGTTACGCTTAACTAGTTTGGTTTACGTTCAAATTAAGCGAAAGTAAGCGAATTTGGCATTTGTCCCGAAGATAAGAAAACAATAACACCACGTCATTAACGTTCACAGTATTTTACTTATTAAACAGTTTAAGGAAATCAGACAGGGAAGGTAGCACTCAACCTAACCAGCCAAGCACAGAAATCAGAAACACCACAACACAACTACATTGAGCAATGCCCACACAAAAGTCCCCGCCGAAAAAATGCAAGATGACCCAATGTCACAAAGAAATTATAGAAATTTTCGCATGAGACCGAATGAAACGCAGCCAAGACTCGACCGTGTTTGTGTTCATAATTAAAAGTATATGACAGAAAGATTCAGAATCTGCTTTTATTGATATAATGATTTATTTTATTAAACACAACACGTTATGAGATAATCATTATGTGTACGTTTCGTACAAATCTCGTATTTGGTACAAAATGTATATGGCTTGCAAAATCCAATCAGGATTAAAACATGAAAAACTACAACTACACAAGTCATGTTAACTATGATATATACTCATGTGTAAGAGTTAATTGCACAACCCTCTTACATGTAGTTGGTGTCGGGCTTGTAACAATCTAATCAGGATGAAAAGTGAATCAATCTGTTACCAATCAAGACTTTGTATCTGAATGTCTTAAGCATGCATGCTTTCCCACCAAGGATACGCCAAAACAACATGATAATCACTGTCATCTGGATGGATTGACTTCAACTTCAAAGACATTTCGCACAAGAAATTTGATAAATTTGATGAAAAAAAAACTTGAAACCGTGAGTAATGACACTTTCTATGAGTTGGTTAATACAGCAAAAATATCAAAGAGTTATAGTTATCCAGGAGAAAAATGTGTCGTTAATTATAATCAGCAAAACTTGTTAGAATCATAACAATTTTAGACAATACGCCAAAGCACTCGAGGTATTGTATCGTTGTGTCGCAGAGCGTAAACATTAGTACTTTCATCAATATCGAGATTATGTTCACATATGATATCTCCGAATTATATTGAATTAATATAGACGGTACCATTCGTTTATTACGCTAACATTCCTAAGATTCCCCATACGTTAGCTATACCGGAGATAACTTCTGTCGTAACGATTTCATGAAAATTACAAATCGTTTATTACCGCGTCGTAGTTATTGAATTTCATTCACCAAATTAAGCATACTGTCCCAAGTGATCAATGTCATTCCATTTCTCGTGGAGATATTAACGGAGTACGGGATTATCCGTGATGGTGTTCATATTAAATTTATGAAAGGCGAACTATGGGTATTACACAAATGTAATTTAAAATTGCATACATTTACCCTGATCAGAATATACAGATATAATGGTCACTCGGACATGAAGGACAGGTAACATTCAGTAGCGACAGCCGAGCACAACAGGCACACAAAGGAACACAAGAAAGAAAATACATCTGGCACCACCACTCTACCCGGCAAAAATTGATCATTTAAGATAAAGCTAAACAGTAATATTAGGTGTCACGACTTCAAACATTCATATAAATTATTTTATAAAAATAATATTTGTTTCGGAAGTAAACTAGTAAGGCAAAAGGCATGTGTGCTTTTGACACTAGTCCATTTGAGTATATCATAGAGCCAATAACGTACTAAAACTGACCTAAACAGTCTCACGGCAGCAACTGCCTACGAAATTTGCTTCCAGGAACAACCAATCAAAACTAACCAACTTAGTACCTTCCACGTGCACGTAGATTAAACTCGGTGATACATTTAGAGAACAGTATTGCAATTACTTCGAGCGATTTTGTATTGTTCATTTTAAATATAGTTTTGTGTAAATAAAATATACTGAACGCGCTCTACATGGTATATATGATATCACATTTTCAATCGAGCTACTGTTTTATCAAAGCACTTACAGAAATGTCAAAGTAACGCAAGATAAATTCATTGTATTAAATTTATGTACATGTATATGGTTTGTAGTAAAGCATGAAACAAACATAATTTTATTACATGTACATGTTCTTTACCACAATTTGCAACAAATACTGAAGTATAAAGAGTATACATTTGAGCATACCCTTAAGAAGGTGATTTGGTAAAACAGTACCCGGTGCATGTCAACACGTATATATTGCAATCCTCTGTTTAAGAAGATGTCTTTATTCTTCCCTAGGTGACAATCTACACTATACGAATTTATATAAATATATCTAATACATTCTACAATTTATGTTTCAGTAAAATACAATGACGATGGACCTACATTCATAGAGAGAGAACACAACAGCTATGTCTAACCAAATGTCAGGCTGCCCCTTTTCTATGGGCTTCAATGGTAATCTAGCAACACAGAAACACTCGGACCCTTCATCGAAATTTGGATTGAACCTTTCGACGCCTTCATCAATACCAGAACATGGAAATATAAAGTGTACTAATTCCGAAGTCAACGAGACAGTTAATAAGTCAACGGTCAAAACAACGATAATTAACTCTAATAATATATCTAAAACAATTGAAACGACGCAGTGTAATTGTGCGAAGACTAAAACTACCATTCGGCGTGCAAGCGGTGGAACTGAGTCGTGTCCCGTGTCCAATCAGGGTTCACCGATAAGGAAAACCAGCAATATATCGTGTGTGTCCTCATCTGGTGGTTCAGATGAAACAGAAGGGGAAAAGAAGCTAGATTTAAGTGGTGTTATTGAAAGTATAGGAACCCTCCTTATACCAGTGGTGCGTATTATATTATCTATACACTCATAACGTTGCATCTAATAGGTTTACTTTTTTGACATTGATAATACCGCTGGGTGAATCACAGACACCGTGTCTGTAGCGTTGTAAGGTGATGTTCAAACCAGTCGCCGTAATGTCTTGGTGGTTTTGAAGGATTCACATGAAATGTTACAATTGTGGCGTTTAATAATTTCGAAAAAAACATTGAAAGAATACGCATATAATCAAGCTTAATTCAAATCTCATTTTAATATGATCTTCTGGGATTAACTTGAATAATGTTATGTAAGATTGATCACTAGGGTGCATTTTTTTTTAACAGTTTATCATAATGCACAGTATCTGGCCTCATTGGCACTCTGTGATTCTCTCAAATGTTATTGTTGGGTCAAAGCAGTTCACCTCTCCAATGTTTCGCTAGTACTAGGTGGCTTATGAAGTAGCATTCACGATGTGGTTAGTACATTTCAAAAATCCATATTGCTAAATTATAAAACTGAACCTTTGGTATCAAATTCTCATTATTGTCTCTCAACGTTGAAGAAGAAATAACTACAAACCATTAGAAAGCGAATTCTTATTTGAATTTGATGAATTGATACAGATAAACATATCTGTATTGCAGAACGATTAATTTGTCTATATGCATTGCTAATATTCTAAAATAGCAACCATATCACATTCATGGAACTTTCAATTTGTGGTTAGTCTTTTTGTTCATAGGTATGCACCTAAGTGATATTTGCTTTGCTCCATTGGCTTACATTCTAAAGACTTCCGCTTAATCATACAATGACATGATCCAACACTATTATGTAGACAGACAATTATTGAGAAGAGAAGAGACGTTTTGTCCATACTTATGCGCATAATTGATATTTGCTTTGCTCCATCGACTTACATTACAAAAAGAGTTCCAATTTATCTTACCGTGACTTGCCCATTGCTATTATAGCGACAGACAATTATTGAGAAGAAATACTGATAAGCACACACAATGGCTATTTGACTGATCCAATCAGACTTCCACTCCTATTTTGTCTTCATGTGTTTGTCTTCCTATAATGCATCCTGGTTACATTATGTAATTTTATTCATTTGTTGTGAAAAGATTTGTAATTTATATTATTACGGCAAATGTGCAAATGTCAATTCTTTCCTACAAATGAGAGCAAAATAAAATAAAAAAGCAAGATCCAGACAAACAAATAGCTTATCTTTATCATACAATTAAGTCTGCAAGATATGTTGGGATTGGAAAATACGTGGGAAAATGACATTGAAACACTAATATCCAACCAATGCATAAGTTACAAGGCTCGTTCACATAACATAAATCCATAACCAACCTTACAAGCCGTGTTTATATCACACATACAACTTAAGACATAGTCATCAGTTTCATAATACAAAACATGATATACTATGGCATATAATATATTTGATGTTTTGATAGAGGTTATCCTTGGGATGATTTATAATTATTTGTTGAAGCCATCACTGAAACCTTTGTGGCTACAACTTAGAGTTGGGTTTTAATAAATTGTGTGGAGCTAAGAAATATTTAACAATCTCTTTTAGCTTGTGAACATTACTCTGGAAAGCGATGCAATGCCCACTTGTTCATGATATAAAAAACATACCAGCGCAATATGTAATTTACAATTGCTGTTCAGACATCGAACATAAGTGGTTTAGCAAATACAAGACATATCTTTGAGTATGCCTGCTTTACAATTGGTCTGATAATTTAGTCTATAAAACATTGGTAAACATTGCAGGTTGATTAATCTTCCGTCAGTATAATACTATGTCAATATAAAATGTGCTTTCACAAACAAGTTGTTCACATGATAGTTCTATTATTGACGAATACGGAAAAGCGCAAATATAAAAAATAAACATATCAGTATCATTATTAGCTAGGTAACTATCGTGAACAATAATCGTCCATAAAATAATACTATGCTACATGTATAATAACATTTTTGTATTTTCTTAAATGAGTTGTAGAAAGTGATCCGAAAGTGTAACAAAGTGAATCTTTCGCTTAATATCGACCAGTTTGCACTACAATGTTGGATGGAAAATATTGCATAATATCCTTTTCACGAATCATGTATGCTTATCAGAATATTTATAAAGGCATACAAACACGACGCCGACTAAGTACATTCTTTTTTCATCTCGACTACATTGTTGATGCACACTATTTTATAAAAAAACATCTAAGAAGTTTGACTTTACAAACACATTTGAACTGGACTACCCGAGTAATAATGAGAGTTATCGAAACATCCCAGCGTGGTCACTGTCGTCTGCGTTAGCTTTGATGCAAAACTTCAGGTCAACTCACATATACTATTCAACGTACAGAATTGCAGTAACTTGGCATTAGGACAAAGGTTTGCTTTGTTGCGTTGAAGTCTGTCACGTAGCGTCCAATGTTTTTCTGTATCATTTCACGACCTATACTTGAAAAGACACGGTGACATAATATTTCAAAACATATACAATAGTTGAACGCAAATACTAATTTCGAAGAGCTATAACTAGAGTAAGAAATGGGAATATGCATGTAGACATAAGATCGTCGTATTGTTATAATGTTGCATAAACATGCAAACAGAAATACTGTATAATAGTCTACTTTCTGTTTCAGACGGGTTTCCTGTACAAAGCATTAAGCAATATACTGGTCGGAGCCGACCCTTCGAACTGTCAGAAACTTTCGTAAGTATTATTCATGAATAGTTGATGAGTTGCTTTGTTGTACGAAATTGATATAAACACTCTCTCCGTGTATGGTTGTCTCGTCATGATGTTACACTCATACGTGTGTAAACTAGCACTTAGTAACATAGTAACAGATACATCGTTCAACAAAATCAACACAAGGTATCTGGGTTACCAGGAACTGAATGGTAAATGGATCTTTTTTCAACTGCGATATAATCAATCGGCGTTATGTACTGAATTAAACTGACACGTGCAGCACCATGTACCTAATTGGTAATGACTCGATAACCAGTCTTCATTATCCATCATCTAAGATGAATTTAAAGCGCATATCTTTCAAAATAGAGAGGTTTAGTGATTGGTTGATTACATTACATCGTGACTGGTGCGATTAGAACATATCAAACTTATTTAAATAATTTCCTTTGTGCGAATTTATGAGATGTTGCACTTTTGGGAAGATTGTGTACTTTATTCTGATTAAACAAGGTATACCATTACACATAATGGAAATGTCTAGGAAACGCTACAAGACGCTAAGAGGAAAACACTTAAAATATAAAAAAGGTAATGGATGTCGCAATAACACAACAGACAGAGACGGCATAAACCAACAGTACCAACTGAACGAAACAGGCATAATGACACACGAACAATTCTAATAGAAGGTTAAAGCATGGGTAACAATGACAACCAAAAGCAATGATATAAATAATAATAAATTAACGTGCATCAGCAATATACATAAAACCGTCCGTGTAACGTAGTGAACCAGTACAATGACAAAGGTGAAATATGTAAGCTACACACATTGATGATGAATTTTTGTTCTGTCCTATGATACCGATTTTCGTTTTTTTAAATAATACGTATGTATCAAAATGATGTATGCTAATACATGTTATTGAATGATAACACTTATCTTTTCAAACTATCCACAGAGCTCTCACTACGGCCTTTGATATTGACGAGTGTACAGAGAATGCTGATAAAAGACAAGTTCCTATAAACGAATCTGTGATGGTTGACGTTGTTCAACATTCTGCACATTTACTAAGTAAGTTCAATATTTCTGATATCCATATCATATTTGAAATATCGACGCGTAAGGTTGATTCCCGCTCTCTAGACTCCCAGATCTTTCTTTTCTATATTTTATCCAGTGATTTCAATCTCTTTCGACTCTCTTTAAACTTCATTTATAAACACTTCGACAGTGTGAGGACACGTTTATTGACCTGAACATGTTTTACCCAGAGTATGCCGTATAATTTCTCCAAAACATTAAATGAATGATTTCTCTAGATAACATTGTTCAATTAATCAGCTTTTAATCGGTGCTTTTTATCATTTCCAGATAAGACAATCGAAGATTTAATGCGATGTTTAGGCGAGGAATATTTCAAATTGTGCCTTTATGAATATGGTAACGCCATTCGTATGATGGGTAGCAATCTCATTGAGTTCTTCAGTAATCTGGATGGCTTACAGACATACATATCATCGTCCGAAAGATTCAAATCCCATATACCACCGTCATCAAGATGTGAATATGAACTTAACAAAATAACACTGCATTTTTATACTTCAAGTGCAAATTTATTGGAATATTACGCAGGGATTGTACGCGGAATCTCGCGGTTATTGTTCCAGAGAGAAGCTACAGTTACAGTACATCGCAGCAATACTCCAGGCTCACACCATCATACGTTTCAAATACTAGCTGAGCAAGACGATACTAGTACATCGTGTAAGATATGTGAACCACAAGGAGACATTAGTTCACTTCCGTCCGATAGTAAAATAGGAACGACAACATTTTGCAAGACATTTCCATTTCATTTTATTATTGATAAACATTTGAACATAAAACAGATCGGTGAAGCTTTGTACAAACATGTTGGAATGGGAAAAAGTACACGTGATAGAAAAATGACATTGTATTTTGAAGTTGCTCGACCAAAGATAGATCCCTTGACGTTTTCGGCATTACTTTCACATGTCAACTTCACATTTAACCTCAGAACACGTCACATGACCGGTAGCAAGAGTGTCCAGGTAAGAAATAAGTTGTTTGCTTTTGGCAGTCGTAAACATGTGCGTGGTTACTCTGACTATGACCTTCGAAATATAGATATGTATTTGAATGAGCCGTAGGCGAATGCGTATTGATTTTAACAAAAGAAATACGGAATTATGATCTGTTAATGGTTTATTAGAGCAAGATTATTGTAGTTAATAATTTGTCACATTTCATATCGAACCTACATACTCATGAATAATTATTGTCATACGCACGCAATTGCATGTGCCATGCCAGCAATTTATCACAGATAATATGGCTCCTTAGATATTTCATCGAGATGTTCGCTTGATATTTTCTTTCCAATTTTGCAAGAGTGCGATTTACATTTGGCACATGCGAAGACAAACTTTGTTCAGTTATCATTTAAAGTGAAATATATCTATCTTGGTTGCTTTATAATGTGTAAGGATACATTATTTGCATATGAAGTTTCATTAGCAATGTGTTTGCATCCATTAAGTGTCTAGTGTCATTACTCTAAAACGTTAATCTGAATCATATTATACAGATGGTATTATATAAACTTTATATGAAATATGTGTTTGTACTGATGGATGATATTCAGAAAATCTGGTGGTCATGTTTAGAGTCTGGTAAACCACAACGGAGATACATTTTACAAAGAACTAAGGTATACAAGTATGGGTGTGTGACCTAGTCAAGCTACAAACCAGTGATGGGTGATAGATATCATGCTTACAAAACTTTTGCTTATTCTTAGAGTAACAGCTTATCGTTGCAATTATCACCTTATATGGTAATAAGGTACTAAAAGGAAGCTAGATCAGATCTTAAGCTCCCAAAATGTCAAAATAATTATAACGTAAAAAGTATAAAGAATTCATCTATCACACTTATTATTGGTCACGTTCACCAGAACCATTTTCATGCTTCGCTAGCAATTTAGACCTGGTATTTTTGTTCCTCTAGTGCTTGACCTGTCCCATGCGATTTGCTTTTATTTGTGCATCTCTTTAATTGTCCAAGAAATAATGCATCATGAACACAACTTGTAATCTATTGCCTATCAGATTAATTTAAATGAAATAAAATGATAACTATTTTCTAGACCACTTTAATCGACAGTTGATGTTTCTATCTGAATGTCAATATTGTTGGCAATGCTTTCGCCAACGACCGCATTATACCATAGAACAACTACGGTCGCACCAACATCATACATATAATTTCAGATTAAGCAAATATTTGAGTATACCCGAGTATACCTGTTCACTGGTTCAATCTGTGCGAAGACAAATATTTGCTGCGACTTGGACGATTTATGTTTTGGTTTTTCGAGTGATTAAATAAATCAAATACAAATACGAGATACAAGTTCATAGTTTATCGTTCAATGTCTGAACATTGTATTTGTTTAATGCTAGATTGCTTTGCCGTGTTATGGTGAACATTGCACTTGAAACACTCGTCTTGGTCTGGGTTTATTATATAAGAAAATCCGTCAACTCACGTTAAATCAACACGCAATTGTCAACCTGATCCAACAAATATTGACTTATACGTTTGTATGCGCATGTAAACGAGTAGATCATATGTCAGATATAGATCTATACCTACTTATTTTATTTACTTATCACAGTTGAATAGTTAGTACACATATTTAGAGCACGTTCCTGTCACTCGGGAAAATCATGGTTCGATAACTGTTTGGCCGAACTGTAACTAATCTGTGACTTCATTCACTTTCCTTTAAAAAAGACAAAATAAATATGTGTAAGCTAATACTGTTTTGAACAACCTAACATTTTAATATAAAGCACACTCCAGTACCTTTCGACAATTAATTAATGAATACAAATGTGTGATTCTAGTAATGTATTTGTAAAGAAAATGGCCTGACCAACTGCTTGTCGTTATAGATTCAAAATGATTGAAACATTGTCGCAAACCTTGAGACATTAATAAAACAGAAAACAATATGAAAATGCATTTATTGTCCAATATCCTCAAAAGCAAGTCATACAAATTGCCATTTCCATATCCGAAATGTTAATGGTACCTTTGTTTTAGTAATAGCTTGACTTGTTAGTATGCTTCAGGATGCAATTGCTTTTGTTTGTTTCTTTGATTGCGACAACGAGTTTTATGATGTGGCTAAATATATATATATATATATATATATAATTTTTCTCACTCAATATCTAGCAGTTCGTTTACAAAATAGCACCAGGCTAAGGAATTCTGCTGTATGTGGAACATGACGCTTAGTTGCAGTTTTTTTATTGCTTAAAACTCGTTATAAAAAGCAAATTTTATATCATATATCTTGATGACGAGTAGAACGTAATTTATTTAAGTAGTACGAGTAGATTCCGTTTCATAATCGACCTAAAATAAACGACATAAAAATTAACATGCATACATACAAAATTATCATCAATTTGTCTAAAAAAACTGTGCAAGCAATGTGTTTTTTTCTTATTGCACAACACGATTATACGTTATACAATTATAAAACATTTGTATCAATATAATATTTGTTTATTGTAGACAATGGATTTGAAAGGTCAGATGATATATTTACCAGAATTTGATGGCATTTTATTCTTGGGTACGCCTAGTGTAGAAAAACTTGACGAACTGATTGAGAAGGGATTGTATATATCTGATCTACCAATTCATGACGCGACACGTGACGTCATCTTAGTTGGAGAACAAACAAAAGCTCAGGTCAGTTAATGAATGATTCTTTAGTTAAGTTTGCGTTCAGGTTAAACAACACCAATATACTCATGTGGCAAACCGACTAAACAACGAACATATCAATTTACTTGTCGGCTGTGGAATAAAACATAGGACAGATATTAATAGAGACGTTGTTGTACGGGGAGACGTATATACCAATATTAACTTGATAACCAATCCATAAGACCCTCGTCAATAAACAATTGAACAGGAAAAAAGATTATACGAGCAAAAATAATATTTTTTATATAGTATGTCATCTAACCAAAGGCTGTTATGAATATTGTATTTGATATCATATTTCAAGGTAATCGTCATCCTTGAAATGCACACTGAATATACGTATACAGCTAAAAATTCTAGAAAGAAATTGCTGACGGCATTATTTACATGATGATGCATTTTTAAATTTCAAGGCTTCGAAGTAAGAGTCACGTGTTAATTCAGATTCTGCTGTTTAGAACTCAAACATAGATGTCTTGGAACAACAAGACACAAAAATGATTGATATATGTAGCACTTGAAAATATTGACTCACTGGCAAAAATAGTCTGTTTAACACGTAACCATACATAGGAAATGTAACATGTGCGTCTCGTGATATACTCAATGTAATGCAACATGTGTTAATGAGCATAACGACCACCTTGATGATGTAACTAGTCCGTAATTAGAAGCGTTTTTAGTTCATTTTGACCGTTATTTATCCCTATTCCGTATTGAAACCCCATCAATAAGACGGTTGTTAAAGGACCATTAATTAAATTATTATTAGGTAGTGCCAAGTCGTAACTACGAAAATTTGATAATAAAATTGCAATTACCTAGACGATTATAATACAATGAAGAAAAAGAACAACAATTAATGAAATTATCCACAAAGAAAATGGCGGTTTTACAATTCAATTTGTATTCATTTACAATCCAATTCATGAACGAGACAGTTGATGTTGCATGGTGTGAACCGATTATTGCCGTGTCTCCGAATAACTGTAATTGCTCCATTATTCTTACAGGATGGCCTTCGCAGAAGAATGGAAGACTTGAAAAAGAACATTATAGAAGCTAGTGCTGCTGTTGAGGAAGAGAAACGGAAGAATGTGGAACTACTTAGCATGGTGTTCCCATCTAACATCGCACAACAACTGTGGAGAAGTATGTACAATGCTAGATAATACTTATATTTGTAGTTTGCGTATTAATATTATCTATATTTAGTCCACAACTTGCTTGAATTATATTTACCAAATAAGGTCAATATCAGTTTACTTCGAGGCGCTATTCATATAAAACATCCATATTTGTGCTTGTGAATTAAATTCACACAAAGTGGTAGATTATATTACTATTGGGATTTTACAAAATGATAATAACACATTGGGCAGAGAAGACATCATTCAAAAAGAAAAGTCAAAGACGACAAAGACATAGACAATACGTTAGATTCTTTGATGAAGTCGCAAGTGTTAATTGAGACAATCATTCTATAGTCTATAGTTACATGTATCTATAAAAGACGACCTCATCAACGCATTTATTGTTAATGTTATATCACGACTACATTTCCTTATTTTATATAACTGAAAAATTTCTGGAATACAAATACCTACCTGACCAGTTTGTTTATTGGACAAATAAAGTATTCATGATTATTTGACATACTCAAATTATACAGAGATTTGAATAGACCACAATATGATTGATTTAACAGTTTAAGATAGGAATCTAAATACGATAATGAAGCACTTGGGTACCAGGTCTAAATAGCTCTTTATTCTTTATTTGTTAAGTTGGATGTTTTAAAGTGCTATTACGATATCACTAGTGATTATGCTTTTAACATTCAGCCATACGTTCAATTTAAAGCAGCGCTGATGTTATCAATAAATGTAAAGGGTATTGAAGTCCAATTCAATATCGATGAAACCAATATAGCTTACAGCATATGACATTAATTAAGATAACAAAATTATCGTATTATGTTTAATGAAACAATAATGGATCGTAGAATAATGATGCTATGATGTTTACTTTCAGATGAGACTATAGAACCACAGTGTATTGATGATGTGACGATATTGTTCTCAGATATTGTTGGTTTTACTTCAATATGCTCTTCATGCACACCAGTGGATGTGATCAACATGTTGGATTCTCTCTACACCAACTTTGATTATTCTTGTGGAATGCTCGATGTTTACAAGGTGAATAATACATTCTATATATGAGCCGTTCTCCGTGAAACTGGGTTTAAAAGCAATATAAAATAAGGCATTGAAATTGTCCGAAGTTAAAAAGTAATCAAGTATTTTTTATATTGTCTTACTATTTAAAAACTTTGCATCGTTTGTTCATCGAATAACGAGTCGTTTTTGAAATGCTTCTTGCAGTAATCTAAAAAGATGACGTAGGTAATTGGCGTATAACATGTACTTGGTGGTTTTAAAAGTCCGGGTTTTCTGAAGAACGTATTCGAGTGTACGAGTATATGTGTGTATTGCTATTCCCTGCTGAACGGACTGAATACAAGCGCTGCAATTGTCAGACGTACATTGTACTTATCGGAACTTCTAAAACCCAATTGCTGTACTAGTTCCCATTTCATACTATTAGCTCGTACGACACCAATATGTGCCACCGACAAATTTAAACTAAAGTCCAATTGAGTGATGTAATTATAATATCGTGTCGTATGTTTTCACAAATAAATGCACTTCTTCAAGATATCATGTTTAAATAACTTTCAAAAAATAATTTCCAATCAGTTGACATATTCTATAAAAGTACAATATTCATCCTGATAGAGTAGACGCATGACGCCAATCCAATGAATATATCATCAAGAATTGTCCTAAAATAGTTTGTTTCTATCTATAACAAGATCAGTTGTAGCAAGTTGAAATAATAAAAGTTGACAGTTCAAATAAATTGATCGGCAGTAAATGCAAATATTTCATGATGCATAAATGCTATTGTAATCAAATATTGCCAATCGTGAAATAATGACAATTTAAGTTTTCTACGGTTAATAAACATTGACCATCCTTTTATTTGCTAGATCTGGGATAAAGACATGATGTGGTAAATGTTTATATGAACAGTGCTACATGTATCGAGAAAACTGAGTTTGCCGAGTGATTGGCAAGTCACTCATACGTGTCTAGACATTTTTTGTAGCCTATGAAAAATACACTCGTGCATTATACTAAAGACAAATATGTGCACATTATCATAAAAATCAACAACAGGTGATTGACAAGGTCTAGACTATTTTTTGTCTTTGCATAGTGTATGTCATTTTTGCAAACACTGTTCTATTGAAATAAATAAGGACATTTATATCTAGACATCCAAATCCACGTAATTGACAAATATCATTTGTCGGGGTTTAGCTGCATTCCCTTTTAACCAATTACCAAGCCATGGAATAAAGACTTGCCGAATAATAACAAATTGCTTTATGTATTGATATCATGTCAGTCACACGAAACTTGATTGATAGGACAACTGCATTACATCAAGCATTCAATGTTTTATTAATGTTATGTTTACAGGTTGAAACTATTGGAGATGCATATTGTGTAGCTGGTGGTCTCCACAGACAATCTAAACATCACGCCAAACAAATAGCATGGATGGGATTGAAAATGATGAAATTTGCTGGCCTTCAAAAATCCCACGATGGAAAAGTCATTCAGGTATAACACTAATTATTTACTTGCTAGCAGTTTTATTTGTCAATCTATATACAATTGCAAGTATATTCACAAATGAAAAGGGTTGAACACTTTTGACTTAAGTTTAACATTTATACGGCTATATTCAGTGGTGACATTTAGTGATTGTCGTAACTCGTTTAATAAAGCTTTAAAGTATGTAAATCATGTTCATTTTCCTCTGACACATTTGCTTAGACAATAGAAACATACGGACATAATGTCAGAAAATCTACAGTTAAAACGTTTTGTGAATACCATCCCAGATAGAGATAAGGATATACGATACGGAACGCAATACACACATGACCTACATATTAGTATCTTTCATGCATTACATCGAATGTCTTACTCAGATATATAATTGTCGCATACATACATTTACGTATCCCTCCATTATATCAGAAAGCCTCACATTACGTTATTGCCGATTCCTCATTTCTTTTTTAATGTTGTACTGTTTTGTTGTTTTAGATGCGTATAGGAATACATTCAGGAACTGTTCTAGCTGGTGTTGTTGGTGTTACTATGCCTAGATATTGTTTGTTTGGAAACAATGTAACATTAGCAAACAGGTTTGAATCTGGAAGCGAAGCCACTCGAATAAATATCAGCCCCACAACTGCAAGGTGAGCTAGATTTACTGCTACAGTAACTTAACTAAAACATACCAATATGTTATATGTGTAGTTGATATTCAAACAGTGTCAATTTGAGAGTCTAGCAGCCTGGCTGTGTCAATTTCCCAGCATCGCAGTTCAGCAACGTCAACTTTGCAACATTGCAACGTGCACATTCTAGCTTACCAAATAGCAGCGCCAGATTGGTATATAATTATCATTTTTTCACTGCTCTTGAATATCCTTTGACGTCTCAGATTACAATGTTTTGAATTGATTTAAGTTGTTTCCATCATTAATAGTTTATGACGGTGGCTTCAAATATGACACAATCCAGTACAGTCAATATGTCTGATATGCAACGTCTAATGTTTGAGAGCATATAATTGAAAATGATTTAAAGCTGATTCAAAGGATAGTACACAACCTATCATTGGTGCGACTGCAATCATTGATAACTTCGTGAGCATAACTGGAAATTCCAGGAATAACAAACGGATCCTGATTTCTGTCCATAAAGACAGAGTAAATGACTTCCCAGTGGGTAAATTCACCTTCAAACTTTTCATTAAGAGTTGTATAAAACACAGATGTCGATTGTAAGTGTTTGCAAACGAATATTTCCTATTATATGATTAAATATACTTTTGTAGAATTGAATATGCAAGGTTATTACGTTTCATGAAAACAAACTCTTAACATTATTTTTATTTTGCAGTCTACTCACTGAAGGCTTCACTTTGACCCCTAGACCACGTGACTGTCTTCCACAAGGATTTCCTCCAGAGATTGAGGATACGTGTTATTTTATTGATTCCTACAAGTTCCCGTATGCTGAGAATGGTGAAAGTCTGACAATGGATGAACAGATCGAGCTTGCAGTGAAACATTACCGTATTACTGAAGTATAGCATTTAAGCTATGGGAATTGTGTCTGTCAATATGCAATGTGAATATCTGTACACTCATATATTTTTGCGAATTAAATATTAGCTTTATTTTTTTTAGAAGTTCGTGTGGATGAAAATATGCGGTTTTCGGACATCTGAAAAAAAATTCTGAGCTTTACTGTTGGTGTTTAGGTTGACAAGCATACATTTTCGGCGAGCTTGCGTGGCGAATTCGCGAAAAGGGCGATAAATGATGACTGGCAAACAATCCGATTTTAAAATAGTCTATTGAAGTCACTTTCATGTGAAATATAATTATTGCTTACTGCGTCCAAGTTATATCTAAAGTATCGAATTGTTTTCAAACGTTTGTTTGAAATGTATGGTATGACTTCTCAAACAATAGACCTACTCCGGATCTCCACTAATCTGTAGGTACAAATAAAGTTTTACCGTTATAATCCTTGAGCCTATTGAATATTCATATCGGGACGGTCAGTTGTTTTGCATATGAATGCAAAACCAGTATAACTAGGCTAGATTTGTTTGTGCCTACATGTAAATTATGGGGAAAACCACCTTGAACAGAGTTCCGGATATCAACTTTTAATAGTTGATGGCTGTGATTGTAAATTTTACTGTTGGACAAAAGCTGTATATATTTCCGCAAATTTATGTATCATCTATGTGTCGAGGGTGCTCTTGAGATATTTATTTTCATTTGTTGTTCATAATTTATACAGTAATAACAAAGGCATATCAGTTAAAAAGATGGGATGAGTGTACTTGGAAAGCCACTGATTAAACAAAGTATTAAATTATTTTTGTTTAATTTGTCAAACACAACTTATTAACAGTACAACAATTGTAGAATATATCCTGCTTTTGATGCCAATATCAACGCCGATTTGTGGCGGTCAAATACTAAATGTAATGATTATAATTATGAACAGAATTTACGCCAGCATAGCTTATATTATTAGTATAAATATTTATTTTTTAATTTAGTATGTACATATTATTTATTTTAATTAGTGCGTGCTTATAAATAAGAAATACTACACTGAAATAAAGTTCTAACTAGACATTTATATATTTTGCCATAACTTTTGAAATTGTGTTTGATTCTCAGGAAATTGTACATGTAGACAGCCAGTTGTCTCAGAAACTCTGTCGTGACCAGTTTTTTTTAGCTTAATTTTTCAGATATAACGAGTTGACATTGTGCAATAATACATACAGAATATAAAGCACAAAACAATGAAAAATGGGACAACATCGATAATTCATATTATCGAGCATACTTCTTATTTCGTCAAAACTTCTCAATCCATTATCTTGAAGGGTGTATATTATAGTATCTGATTTATATTTCTGTAAAGTTTAAATCGATTAAAGACACCAATATGCAAGCTATTACATTATTTTGTACGCATTGATAAATGTCTAGTTAGAACATCCATTATGTATTGTTTTATGTACACAACTTTCGATTTAATCTAGTAAATCTTGAATAAATCTTGTTTATACTATTTTCTAGTTTTAGATGACACTATTTATTTTTATATTTCTCGTTTGAATTGCTAAGCTTTGCAATTAATATTCGAATTTCTCTGATGTCTGTACATCTTTCAATCAATGCTTCCTTCATCATAGCATGATATTGCATGCAGTTTTCGATATTTATTATTGGTTTTGGCCCTTGTGATTTCACTTCTTGGAACAATATAATGTCATTGCCCTCGACTTTCAATGTCGAACTTCCCGTTCTATATCTATTATAACCTTTTATCTTGTCAATAAAACTCCTCACTGGTAACATCATTAAAGGATGAGGTTTTTAATTTGATAATTTGTTTTCGTTTTGTCAGTTTCTGTCTCAAAGCCATTTGTATTATCGCCGATTAATGTCGACCCATGATTTTTATTCAATTTTCTGAGTAGATATTTGTCTACTATATGATTATTTAGGGGATATCGTTGGTTGTTGATGCAAATCAGATTTGGCATTTTACACACGCATACGCGAAATGTGCCACCTACGATTTTGGTGGTGATCCACAGCAATACTACAAAGAACCAATATTTTGTTACAGCTTGCCAACAATAGTACTAAAGCTTTATTTACAAACAGAGACTAACCATGGTAATACAATGTTTACTATAAAATGTTTCTTTTAAATTATGTTACGGTTAATGCTATAAATTCTTATAAAGGGTATGTACTAGATAAGTATGCTATAACACATTATTCATTTAAGTGCATTGTTTCAATCAGTGTTTGTAAACAAAACTTATAGTATAAAGCTTGACCAGATTTAGTAGGCACTCCGGACATATTCCGTGCATATTTCGGACAAAGTCGGTGCAAAAATAAACAAATATTTCCAATAACTACCGACTACGCTTACGGAAAATAATACACGCTTCCGAAGTTTAATGAGTGCCTACTTAATCTGGTCAAGCTATAGATAAACCATGTTTTTTGAGCCGTGACGGAAGGCTACACTTCTTAGTCATGGTATGTGAATATACCTGGTTAAAATCTCTTTGGGCCATGGATTGGTTACTGTCATTGATCACATAATTATATTGCTTAAGCCTTGATACATACCCTATATCTATCCTTTGAGGGCAAATCAACCTTCCTGCATAAATTAGTCTAGGCTCAAAAATCATGATTTATCGATACCGTCGGTGAGCTATTTTGTTTACGTTTTAATAACTTTGTTAACGACCTAATAATTTTGTTGTTATATCTCCTTTATAATGTTATGTTAAAGTTATAATGTTAATCGTATTTATATCGTTATTCTTATTAATCGTTTTGTGATTCTATCTTTTCGTGTATCACTGTTTTAGAGAGAGTATTATGTTATACAATTTTGTATTTATGTAATAAAATTTGAAATTTATCACGAAGTTGTTATATATTTGTCTTTATATTGTGCTTGTCTGGTTATTTTGTGTGTATTTATGTCCCATGGACCGTTGTTTAGTCATATATGGAACATTCAATGCCATAAGATATTATACGGACAGGCAATGCATCACTTAAAAGAAAGCGTGACAGGCACTGAAAGAGGACATAACAATCATAGTCCATAAGCATTCACCAAAATGAAAATAACTATAAACTACTTGGTCCAGAGCAGAACTAAACATTGTCGTTATTTCTTAATAACATTTGTTTTCCTGAACAAAATACCAGTGGTGCAAATGTAATGATCAGTGGGAAGCTAACGTAATTATTGATAGGTCGAAATCCATTCGCACAATTTCGGAACAATGAATTGATGGTAGAACATGGATCAATATAACCTATATGCGATGGGACAACAATTAGAAGGTATAAAATGTTTTACCACTTTTCCAGACTTGGTATGCATACTTAATGACAAACGTTTTGCACGGGGTATTGAATCTTAATAACATGCAATTGAAATGAACAATACATTCGATTTATACACGCAATCTAACAATGAATGTCAACGATTGGCATGCAGATTATGTATTAACACAATAATCATTTGTGTGTACAATTGTCAGCTTTACAAGGAATGATTCAATATTGAATCCGCATGCAATTGGATCATTTCGTGGCCGGCGAATATCTTAAGATGGTTATTTTTCATGAGTTCTGACATTTATGAATCACTATAGACACCATGTTGTTTGTCATGTATCTCAATGGAAGTATTACAGAAGAGAAAATTTTAATGTGAGTTGTGTTGTAGTGCATACCGTATTCTTTTCAATGATGTATTGTGGTAATCGCACTTTCTGCTATAGCATTATTGTAAATATTGTTAACATGTAGCCCCTAAAACTAACACTAACATAATGTTTGCAAATGTAATCCGTGCATGACTATGTTGAAGATAACCACATGCACGGTTTATCAAGAATGGTGTGCAATCTAATTGAAATATAGACTGTTATATTAAAACCCATTTAACTGACTTTAACACATGCTACTGTCGATATAAAAGGTTTAAACGAAAATGTGTAATTTAAACTACACATTTCTGCGATACAATGTGTTTGTTAATTTAAGTCAAAAGGATGATCCACGTGCTTTTTATTAGATGAGAGTTTCAATTTCGAGATGTTTTAAGTTAATTTTCAAAGTTAATATTAGGCGGGAAAAACTTTTCGGTTTGTTAGCGTCCGTATGGAGTATGATCGAACCTGAAATCTTTGAACCAACATTCCGTAGCCCATATTGCAGACTGTATATGTAGTTAGATTTATATAATCGATGCTAGTCACGTGGTTGGCTGTATAACCTCTTTATGATATAATTGTATTTTATTGGACGCATTAATATATTATATGTGGGTTATTTTGTCGGATTTGTTCATACCTTTTTTTTTATTGCATTACTCGCTGTGATTATATTTGTTATTATTGGACATGGGGTGTTCAAGATAAAGCAATATTAATAATCCCATCAATTGTCATTGAACAAATTGAAGTACATAGAGAACATGTCTGGTAGTGGTTTTAGTATACTTGTATTATAAGGCTGGGTGAATTTAGTTTAGCGACAGTCATATGCTAGTTATACTATTAATTTACTAAGAATTGTCAGTAATTCAAGTCGATTTGGACAGGGCGCCGCAGTCCATATACCTAATAGACATGCTTAATAATTATATTACTGTGCGTTATTTAGACAATGTTGTACATGTATATTGACCGATGGAGAGAATTTACGCTCAACTCGTAGTTTGGGATGAGTTCAAGCGAAATTAAGAGAAATTAACCTTTGTCCCTGGAAATGAACGTTCACAGTATTTGACTTATAAGCCGTGAATATGTTTGTGTTCATAATATAACAAGATTCTGCATTTGATTATGTGTAAGTATTGTATCACCCCTGTAATTGAAATAGGGCATGCAAAAATCCAGTCAGGATGGAAAATGAACCAAGCAGGCTCCGATCAGTATTTTGTATTATCAGACTGTCATGAAACATGCATGTTATACCGTCAAGAATATATTTTCCTTCATATTATCACACCACATATGTTAAATATGACGGGTAAGGGTTAATTGTGCAACCCTCGTACATGCAGTTGGTGTCTGGCTTTACCAATCAAGAATTTGTATTATCATAAAGCATACACAGTGATCAGTAAAGGATACGCCAATACAAAGTGATTATCACAGTTATCTTGATTTATTGACTTGTAACTTCAAAGACATTTCTCACTAGAAATTTGATAAATTTAATGAAAAAAACCCCACTTCATACCGAAATGATTAATGTCACTTTCTTTCAGTTGATTAATATAGCAAAATATCAAGAGGCTATAACTATCCTGAGAAAAATATATTAGCCAGTCTCCAGAAAACCATGCTATTTTGACAAATAATTTGATATTCCGTAATTTGGAAGTCAAGTTGAAGCAAAATGCAGAAGAAGTTGTGTTAATGTTTTTACGTTTAAGGAAGATAAAGCATGTATGTATGTGTCATGGTCAAAGCCATTTTTGTGAGGTCGAGAACGTTATTAAAATGATATTTGACGTAGCAATACAGCCTTATTCATAAATACAGTATTTGATCAATTTTCGACATAAACTGTTGTTTCCTATTGTAGCATTATATTTATAACAGGTATATTAAAATTGTAAACGCTCACATTTAGAGAAATACAACATCAGTTTGAAACATCTAACTGCTCGTTTCTCAGTGGGTGAGAGTGATACATTATGCATCAAGTATGCCTACATTTCTGTTAATGTTATCGCTAGACAGATGACGGAATATCTATGTAACACTGCACTTAAATGTACACAAAGTATTCATAAAGTACCATTTGTATTGTATTACAATAACTCTATGTCTGTAGGTGGGTGTATAAGTGTCATTAGCTATGATAGTACTGATGAATAGGTGACCGACTTTTGTCAGCTTGTGAACGCATTATGCCATTGCTAGCTACAATCGCGTTCGTAAAATTAGAAATGAAACAAATGATAACGGATGTCATAGTAACATGTTATATCGTATACAATTGACATTACGCCAGGTGTCAATCAATAACCGTTAAATCAATTATAACGGTAAATTATAATCACATGGTCCAATAGATTAACTTGAAAACCTTCGCCAAGCAATCTTCGACAAACAACAAGGAGGAGCGATATCTGCTCTGTCGTAATGTCAATTAGCGTGGGCAACATGAAACTTCACGGTTTTTTTTATCAACCATGCTACATTTCCAAGCTCCGTGAAGTTGGCAGCGGGTTACAAGTTCGTAGTTCGATATTCAATTTCTAACTGAAAGCCAATACCGAACTAGCACAAAGTTCGTTATTCGACACCCTTTGGCAAATACCGAACTGGTGTCCAATCTGCTGCCAGCACCAAGTTCGATATTCAACCCAAAAAAGGCTAATACCCAACTGGGGTCGAATCTGCTGCCAGCACCAAGTTCGTTATTCAACCAAAAAAAGGCGAATACCGAACTGGGGTCGAATCTTCTGCCAGCAGCGGGTTCGATATTCAACCCAAAAAGAAGGCGAATACCGAACTGGGGTCGAATCTGCTGCCAGCACCAAGTTCGATATTCAACCCAAAAAAGGCTAATACCCAACTGGGGTCGAATCTGCTGCCAGCACCAAGTTCGTTATTCAACCAAAAAAAGGCGAATGCCGAACTGGGGTCGAATCTTCTGCCAGCAGCGGGTTCGATATTCAACCCAAAAAGAAGGCGAATACCGAACTGGGGTCGAATCTGCTGCCAGTACCAAGTTCGATATTCAACCCAAAAAAAGGCGAATACCGAACTGGGGTCGAATCTGCTGCCAGCACCAAGTTCGATATTCAACCAAAAAAAGGCGAATACCGAACTGGGGTCGAATCTGCTGCCAGCACCAAGTTCGATATTCAACCAAAAAAAGGCGAATACCGAACTGGGGTCGAATCTGCTGTCAGCACCAAGTTCGATATTCAGCCTCCAAAAAAGGCGAATACCGAACTGGGTTTGAATCTTCTGCCAGCACCAAGTTCGATATTCAACCCAAACAAAAGGCGAATACCGAACTGGGGTCGAATCTGCTGCCAGCACCAAGTTCGATATTCAACCCCAAAAAAGGCGAATACCGAACTGGGGTCGAATCTGCTGCCAGCACCAAGTTCGATATTCAACCAAAAAAAGGCGAATACCGAACTGGGTTCGAATCTGCTGCCAGCACCAAGTTCGATATTTAACCCAAAAAAAAGGCGAATACCGAACTTGGGTCGAATCTTCTGCCAGCAGCGGGTTCGATATTCAACCCAAAAAGAAAGCGAATACCGAACTGGGGTCGAATCTGCTGCCAGCACCAAGTTCGATATTCAACCAAAAAAAGGCGAATACCGAACTGGGGTCGAATCTGCTGCCAGCACCAAGTTCGATATTCAGCCTCCAAAAAAAGGCGAATACCGAACTGGGGTCGAATCTGCTGCCAGCACCAAGTTCGATATTCAACCCCAAAAAAGGCGAATACCGAACTGGGGTCGAATCTGCTGCCAGCACCAAGTTCGATATTCAACCATAAAAAGGCGAATACCGAACTGGGGTCGAATCTGCTGCCAGCACCAAGTTCGATATTCAACCCAAAAAAAGGCGAATACCGAACTGGGGTCGAATCTGCTGCCAGCACCAAGTTCGATATTCAACCCAAAAAGGCGAATACCGAACTGGGGTCGAATCTGCTGCCAGCACCACGTTCGATATTCAGCCCCCAGAAATGGCGAATACTGAACTGGAGTCGAATCTGCTGCCAGCACCAAGTTCGATATTCAACCCCAAAAAAAGGCGAATACCGAACTGGGGTCGAATCTGCTGCCAGCACCAAGTTCGATATTCAACCATAAAAAGGCGAATACCGAACTGGGGTCGAATCTGCTGCCAGCACTAAGTTCGATATTCAACCCAAAAAAAGGCGAATACCGAACTGGGGTCGAATCTGCTGCCAGCACCAAGTTCGATATTCAACCCAAAAAAGGCGAATACCGAACTGGGGTCGAATCTGCTGCCAGCACCACGTTCGATATTCAGCCCCCAGAAATGGCGAATACTGAACTGGAGTCGAATCTGCTGCCAGCACCAAGTTCGATATTCAACCCCAAAAAAAGGCGAATACCGAACTGGGGTCGAATCTGCTGCCAGCACCAAGTTCGATATTCAACCAAAAAAAGGCGAATACCGAACTGGGGTCGAATCTGCTGCCAGCACCAAGTTCGATATTCAACCCAAAAAGAAGGCGAATCCCGAACTGGGGTCGAATCTGCTGCCAGCACCAAGTTCGATATTCAACCCCAAAAAAAGGCGAATACCGAACTGGGGTCGAATCTGCTGCCAGCACCAAGTTCGATATTCAACCCGAAAAAAGGGCGAATACCGAACTAGGGTCGAATCTGCTGCCAGCACCAAGTTCGATATTCAACCCCAAAAAGGCGAATACCGAACTGGGGTCGAATATGCTGCCAGCACCAAGTTCGATATTCAACCCCCAAATAAAGCGAATACCGAACTGGGGTCGAATCTGCTGCCAGCACCAAGTTCGATATTCAACCCAAAAAAAGTCGAATACCGAACTGGGGTCAAATCTGCTGCCAGCACCAAGTTCGATATTCAACCCCAGAAAGGCGAATACCGAACTGGCTTCGAATCTGCTGCCAGCACCAAGTTCGATATTCAACCCAAAAAAAAGGCGAATACCGAACTGGGGTCGAATCTGCTGCCAGCACCAAGTTCGATATTCAACCCAAAAAGGGCGAATACCGTACTGAGGTCAATCTTCTGCCAGCAGCGGGTTTGGTTCGCCTTTTTTGGGGTTGAATATCGAACTTGGTGCTGGCAGCAGATTGGACACCAGTTCGGTATTGGCCAATGGGTTTCGAATAACGAACTTTGTGCTAGTTCGGTATTGGCTATCAGTTAGAAATTGAATATCGAACTACGAACTTGTAACCCGCTGCCAACTTCACGGATCTACATTTCCATTAATATTCCCGTAAATCGTGATCCAAGGAAGTAAACGTCCTGATTTCTGTTGAGCGCAAGAGTATGTCAAATGCCATATACTATAGCAGTGAACTAGTTTTCTAACATCAATCATCTGAATAGCTCTGTAGCTATGCATAGCTTCTTGAGTGCATGCTTAGCATAGGAAATAATATCTGATGAATATATGAAATGTCTCATGTGAATATGAAATAAATGATAGATAGCTCTCATATAACGCAACACTACGAGATGAATATAATTTATTTGTGACAATGCAATGAAATAATAACATGATTCTAATGTGATAACCTAAGTCGGAACTAGTCTGTGTTCACTTAGTATCCCCATGTTTTGTACTTGTATAGCTTTGCTAATTTGACATGAGCCTGAGCTTTTGATTAGCATAATTTAATAGTCATTATATTACCTACGATACGAGACCGATTGTATGTTTTCATACTCAGGAAGTATCACAAAGGCGCTCGAAATGTAATAGAAATACAAATTTGAAATACCGATATCGCACGATTTGCTTTCGGAAATAGATATATGCAAAGCAAGAACCCTGTTATACATTATTGCATAAAGGTCAGGTTCAGGTAAAGATAGCCAAGCTATACTATTAATGACACGTCTTTTCATTTTCTCGTGATATTTACAAGTGGACGGGATTATCAGTAAAATGGTGTTCATGTATGAGAGACGAACTATGGGTACATGTATTACAAATTTGCGATTTAAAAGTGTATACATTTACCCTGATAAGAATATCACAGAATATTCTGATGTAATAGTCACTTAAAAAGGAACCGAGGACAAAAAGCACACATAGACACACAAAAAAGAAAACACACAGACAAATGGCACCACCACAATACCCAGCCCAAAACTAAATTGTATATGAAATGAAGCTAAGCAGTACATGTTATATTAGGTGTCACTACTTCAAGCATTCCTATAAATGGCTTTTTGATGCGTCACTCATTATGTTTTAGTAATAAACCAGAAAGACCAAAGACATATTCGCTTTCGATACACGTCCATTTGTGTATACCAAAGAGACAAAATGTACTACAAATGAATGTACAGGTGTATGTTACTTGTAATTCCATGTCGTTTTATGTTATTGTCGACATAAACAACCGCGAGGTAGCAACTGCCTACGAAATTTGCTATGAGGGAAAATCAATCAAAACCTAACATACTTAGTACATGCACCTTCCACGTGCACCTAGATTGAACTTGGGGATACATTTAGAAAAAAAATATTGCAATGACTACAAGCTTATTTGTCTTCTAAAGCTCAATGTATGTTTGTGTAAATAAAACATATTGGACGCTCCATATATATTTGATATTATATGACATTTTGAATCGAGGCACTGTTATATCAAAGCACGCAGGAAGTATTTATAATTCGTGAACAAATAACTTCTCCTTCTTCTTCCTGTTAAAATAAAGAGCAAACTTTGGAGCATCTACGAACATAATAGGTAAATATATGGGTTTGTAGGAATGCATGACGCACACGTTATTATTATACAGATTCTTTACCACAATTTGCAACTTATACTGAATTCTGAATAATTTGAAATTGTGCAGAACTTTAAGATCATCGTAGGCGCTTCGATAAAACACGACCCGGTGCATATAGAAACGATCAGAATATATTTCAATCATCTGTTAAAGTAGTCTGGTGCTTTCGTTCTTCCCATTGCTATGAACTGATTTAACTATTTCTAACACATCCTACAATTTATGTTTCAGTGAAACACAAATAAGATGGTCCTACATATATAGAGCAAGAGACACAACAGCTATGTCTAACCCAATGCCGGGTTGCCCCTTTTCTATAGGCGACAATGGTAATCTAGCCTCACAAAAACACTCCGACCCTTCATCGAAATTTGGATTAAACCTGTCTACGCCTTTTTCAATACCAGAACATGGAAATATAAAGTGTACTAAGTCCGCGGTCAACAAGACAGTAAATAATTATACGGTCAAACCAACGATAATTAACTCTAATAATATATCTAAAACAATTGAAACGGCGCAGTGTAATTGTGCGAAGACTAAAACTACCATTCGGCGTTCAAGATGTGGAACTGAGTCATGTCCCGTGTCCAATCAGGGTTCTCCAATAAGAAAAACCAGCGTTATATCGTGTGTGTCCTCATTTGGTGGTTCAGATGAAAAAGAAGGGAAAAAGAAATTAGATTTAAGTGGTGTTATTGAAAGTATAGGAACCCTGCTTATACCAGAGGAACGTATTGTAGTAGCTATGTTATTAACACTCATAGCGTTGAATCTAATAGGTTTACAGTTTTTGACATTGGTAGTACCACCGGGTGATACACAGACAACGTGTCTATTGCATTATAAGGTGATTTTTAAAACAGTCGCCATTATGTCTTGACGGTTTTGATGGATTCTCATGAAATGTTGCAATTGTGGCGTTTAATAATTTCAAAAAAAACATGGAATGAATTAGCATATTATAAAACTTATTTCAAATCTCATTTTAATACGATCTTCCCGGATTAACAATCTAAATTGTATGCCATATAGATTACTAGCCTAAGGGTAAATGTTTGTATTACCAGCGGGTCATCCTAGTTCACAGTATCATGCCGCATTGGTACTGTTTTATTACATGGTGGTGGTAAACTTGATCAAATGTTTTTTAAAATTAATTTAACTTCTTGCTGGTAACAGTTCTTTCTGTGTATATATGTCCCTGCTACTTTTCCTGTCCGATCGCTATGATCGTTCCCATGTTGAAGATCTGAAGTTTCAAGTTCATTGGAATAAAATCTAATAAATCATTGTAATCTACATTTTAACAGGGCCGTCCATATATGAACAACAGGTGACGTACTTAGTATGTCGTGACAATAATCGGTTATATTAACGGGTGTACATTTGGGTCAGACGGAAACTTTGAGGTAAAGATGTAAACATTTGTAAATGATAAGGCATCATCAAAGTGGTGTATTAACAGTATTAGCTATTGTGGGTTACTGTTCTTGTACTTAGCTGTTCAAATAGAAACCCGCATTGATTGTTGTTTATTAAATACTGTCTAGAATATTGCCATCCACGTGTTGATTGTATGATTGATTGGTGCTGTTAAAATTTGTTTATGTAAACAATACATGTACATATTTAGTTCATCTTCAGCTGGTTGCACTAAAACATCGACCAGTTTTGTGAAATTGAAAATGCATCTTTTCGGACAAGCGTAGATATTATACGAAGACAGTGACGCAAATGCGTTCAGTGCGAAATGTATCCTTAGTATACATTGTATGTGTAACAGAACATAAGTAGTCCTAATAATAATAAGTATATTTAAAGTAAGATCAATATGTTTTAATATATTTGATTGTTCGTTTGGTGATTTAAGCTTCTCTTCTGTGCTGCCATTGTCAGCCGGACATGTACGATTCGATTTGGTCACTCGTAAACAAATATTTCACCCAACAGGAAGGCTTGTTTGTTATACATTATACTTAAACTTTAAATTGAACGAATCACCACGTTTCGTGTTCTAAGAAATTGAACTACATGTAATAAAGTACTACCAGTGCAAGTACGCTGACAAGCAATGTTTAACTATATCGCAAATCGACGTCGGATAATATATTGTATAGTCAACCGTTGATGGACAATAGCCAGGTGTATACTTTGTGTACGATGTTCTTTTTTGTATCTTGTTAGAAATAATAATAAAAGTAAATATTTTCATGTGCCAAAATACCAACATGTTATGTACTGGGTCGTACTAGAAACGCTTTACTTGATACGCACATATTCATAACTGCGTTCGTTTAATGTTATTTTTGCTTTAGAATAAATATAACCATTGACAAGAGACTCTAGAACCCCACTCTTCACAGGTCTTAGCTCACCAGTTCACGGAATAAGGATACATCTAGGACATATTGTTACTGGGGTTAGTCATATTACGTCGTCGCCGACTATTATATGTAATACCATATTTATATCTAGTTTGGTGCTGTCGATAATGCAGTGAAAACTTGCCTGCCATTAAGTCTATGAAATATGGTTTCAGGTTAAGGCACGGTTATCAGTTTCATAATACAAAACATACTATACTGTCTCATTTAATATATAATTTTTTTATATAGGTCGTCCTAGGTAAGCCTTACATTCACATAATGTAGCCGTCTCTGAATCCATGGGGCCCACAACGTAGAGATGAAAGGTTTTAATGTATTGTATGGAACTAAGAAATTCTTGTTCGCAAACTCTTCAATTTGTGAACATATCTCAGGAAAGCGATGTAATGACCGCTTGCGAATACAATGTAGTATAAAATCATGTCTACCCAGTATATGATTTACAATTGCTGTTCAGACCTCGAACATAAGTGGTTGCGCAAATACAAGACATATCTGTGAGTATGTCTGCTTTACAATTGGTCTGAAATTTTAGTCTGTAAAACATTGATGAAGATTGCATAGAAAATATTTGTTGATTTTGGTGTAAGATCGAATTTTATTTCACCTAGAGTGATCACAGAAATCGATATTTTCACGAGTGGCGTGTCAAATATTAACAATATGATTAATTACGCATATAATAAACAGAAAATTTGTTGATTTTTGGTGTAAGATTGAATTTTATTTCACCGAGTGATCACAGAAATCGATATTTTCACGAGTGGCTACGCCACTCGTGAAAATATAGTTTTATGTGATCACGAGTGATAAAAAAAATCTTACACCAAAAATCAACAAATTTTCTGTTTATTATTATGCGTAATTCATCATATTGTTAATATTTGACAATTCCCTCTTGGAACCTCAACCCGTGGGATGCCCAAATTCATTTCAACCTATTCACTTTTTTAAACAGAAGTTCCGCCAAAAGTAGTGCAACTATTTGCTGTAGTATTTTTCTGCAAACCATAAAACAAGATATGTGTCAGGTCAAGTTGCAGACATAATGAAGGAGGCAAAATGTAATTAAACAAACAATACAGGGAGGTTATTTGTATTTTCATTAATGAAAGTAGTTCCGTCAAAAACAGTGAAATTATCAAAATGTTATTTTCACTGTTAAAGGCATTGTTATTTTCACTGAAAATCACCATAATCCATAAAAGCATATAATAAATGTTGATTAATCTTCCGATGATATAATACTACGTCAATATAAAATGTGCTTTTACAAACAAGTTGTTCATACGATAGCTTTATAATTATTGACGTATACTGAGTATGGAGAACGCAAATGTGGAGAAAATCATTGAACATATCAGTATCATTATACATTAGGTAATCATTGATTTTAGTAATGCTGAAAAAGCTTCGGTGACTGATCTATTACTGTAAATGTTTTTTCCTTATGACAAAGGGCGTTTAATTGTGTTTTGACGTGATATTTGGCATTTTCATTATTGTTTGTCAATCGGTCGTCGGTCCGTTGAGTAAGACAATTTTCTCTAGTAATTAATTATTAATCAATACAAGACTTGAACGTGTCTTATGCGACCAACTAATAGCTTATCTGAACCTAGTTAACATTCCAACAAACACTGACATTAAATAACATATTACTGGCTAAGAATGAGAAGGTCGTTAGTATAAAATTAATATTTTGAGAAATCATGTTTGAGACATACTCTGTCCTTGAGTAGTAAAGTTATGGCAGAGATTTAAACTAAGATAAAATATAAGACATGTAAAGGGATTTAAAGTTATAATTTTATTTCTACTGGTTTTATTATTCGGCGTTTTTTTATTTTTATACATTTAGATAATGCGAGAAAGCCGGAGAAAATCGTGTCTATGTTCTGTTTGCAACTTTGAATAATAAGTTTGAATATGCATACGAACGGAACGTCAGGATTTCATGTGGTAAGTAGGTTATGAATACGTTCTCAGTATATACATGTACAATGTAATTCGCTGTTTTCAGTACTTCATTTAAGATGAGGTGTGTCCGCATCTCTGTTGTTCACATGATAGCACAGTCGATACAATAGATTGTCAGTGAATAATGTTTTATTTTGCATTAAAGAGTATGTTTATCAACGTCTTGTTGTGAGAAATCGTGCCTATGTTGAATTCAATTTCATTATTTATCTATACTGATTGTCAAAAGTTTCGCAAACGAATTAAAAATTCACTTTTTTAAATTGTTAACTCGAAAGAACTCTTTACTAACAATTTTCGTTTGTGTACACATAGTGTCCATTTTGAACCCATTTCCGTTGATCTCCGTTACGCTTGAATGATCACAACATCACAAATGGTAAAACGTCTATTCAGGCGCGCAAAATAAGGGCTTTTCATAGGCATATGTTCGACTTAATTTCCACTTACAATTTACTTGATACATATCTGTGATACGAAATACACAAATAGTGAGTCAAATTAGTTTGCAATTTACGCTTAATTTGAACGCAAAAATTGACAATTGTGAACATAAACGCTTCATTTCGTTTTTGTAATGGAAGGGAGGTAATTTTAATCAATTATTGTTCAAAATAATCTCCCTTTGACCACAGATAATTGTGGAAGTCGTTATAGACACACTCGAAATGTCAGATTTTAAGAAACAGCGCGCTGGTCATAAAAACTCAAAATAAAAGGGAGTATCCCATAAATTCTAATGTTGGTTGAACTACGTTTACGCTCAAACAATGCCGTTGAGATTCGTAGCATTACCTGACTTGGTCAGCGGCATTGACCCTTGATCTGTTGTCACGTGGTACGTCATATACATGGTCCGTCTGCTGGATATGACACAACTGTCTTATTATAATAGAGACATGTCAATTTTATCCGACACAAAGTATTTTTAGTGAAACGCAGCCTCTAGACTCCTATATACACGATTATGTGCAAAATTATCGAATTTTGCCATCAAATTATGCGTACATTGCTAACTAATTTAACTATTTGTGTATTTCTGTTCCCTGTCATGTTGCAAGTAAATAGGAAGTAAAAGTTCAATCGAAAATGAAAACCTCTTAATTTGCGCGCTTAAATAGATGTTTTACCATTTGTGATGGTGTGATCATTCAAGCGTGACGGACGCCATCGGAAATGGGTTCAACATGAACACGATGGGCACATTAATAGACAGTGTTAGTAAAAAGTTTTTCGAGTTAACAATCTAAAAAAATTAAATTTTTAATTAGTTTGCGAAACTTTTGACGCTTAGTATACTTTCCGCTTACATATACACCGATTAAAGTTTTTTCGCTGCATTGATTCATAGAAACGTCCTTATAGTAGTTGTTACTCTGCATTTATACATGTATATACTTATACTAGACATATCGATGAATGTGCTAACGCTGCAATAATGTAGTGTAATGCATGTATTTAAGGTTTCGCTGCATTAAAACAAAACATCCACCTAATGTATGGAGCGTTAAACGGATTTGTCGTATATTTGTAGTTGAAGCAAGATATAATACTATTACTATCGTAAAACGAAAGGACAACGACACGGAATTAAAATTAAATGCCATTTCCTACATAAATCATGTTTAAAATGTGTGCGATACAAATATGAAGGTACCAGACAATGGAATTACAAAACCAATAACATGTTATAACCAAGATATTAACTTCCCTCTAATGGTACGTCGACGAAATTGTAATAACATTAACCACCGCAATTCCCTGAAAACTAGTTCTGTAACATTTAGCCCAATATGATTAAGGAGAACAATGTTCTACATACATAGCGGTGCCTATGTTTTGTATTTTGTAATTTAGTCTCCTATAAATAATACACTGGACGTTACTTGACAATTAGTTTATACTAATGTATTTAAAGGGTATAGAGCTATAGTTTAACAGTCATTTAATGTCAAAATAATTACTTGCATTGTTTTTAGTACGATACTAGACTACCTTAGTTGCAAATTAAAACTTTGGATGGGTTCCGTGTACTTTGATTCAATCGTTTAAAAAGACGTTAGTTTCATAGGGTGTTCTAGAACACTTTCCTATGAAAATGGACAGTTTGCATGTCAAATAAATCACAGAGAGAGTTTCTGTTAAAACTGAAGCGTAAAATGATCTAATGGATATGAAAGCATAATTGTTTTTCAGTTTTTGAAACTTTATTAAAACATATCTTCCGATATAGCTCTATACACTTTAAGGTCGATTGTTAAACAAGTTATTTCAACTTAATATATAAGTCACTCGCGTCACCTCATTCCTGATTATATCCATCGCCACGAGAGTATGAGAAAAGAGAAGCCAGTTTCCCTTATATGCTGATTGTCCAGCACAGAAATTTCTGGTACCATTTTTATTTCGTCTTTGATATGACGCGGCCTTAGATCGAACTGGACGTTACTGAACCGCAACTTGAATGCAACCATTTTGCTTAACAATTTAACCATTTCAAGTGAGTTCTATATTTATGAGAACTCTACGAAATTAACAAAGAGGTACGCCATTCAATGTCACTGCTTGCTTCAATGCACATATTGAGTGTAACTTGTCAATTTCGTGTTCTTTGTATCGATATGTTTTGAACATTCACTATATTAACGTGGTTAGTTGTGATGAAAAGTTATTGGTTCGCATCAAGTCTAAAAAGAACGCGGGTGTCTTATGTTGCGTCCCAATTAATAAACCAGCTATCGTTAACAATAATCGATAATGTACAATGTTATATGTATAATTATTCTGTTAAATTAGTTGTGAAAAGTGATTCGAAAAGTTCCAATTATATATGCTTGCTTGATTTACTGTTTTATTGGCCTTGTATGGAAACTTTAATCATGTTGACTACTACTGTATACAATTTGTACCATCTTCATGTAACAATTAAAGTCCTCCATAAAGATTGAATCCTTTGCTGAATATCGACCAGCGTGCATTACAATGTTAGATGGAAAACCATGCATACCATCCTTTTCACAAATCATGTATGCTTGTCAGGACATTTTGTACCCTTTAGATATACGAGTTGATTATACATGTACAATCACATTTAAGCAATATACTGATCGGAGTCGACCCTCGAACTGTCCGAAACTTTCTTAATTATTATTAATGACATTGTATACTTGATGAGTTGTTTAACCTATCATTGTTTTAACTGGACTTTGTATTGTGTAGTCTGGTCGTGATTTTACACTTAACAAATAAACTTACACACTTAGTAACTGATACTTAACACAAACTACATCTGGTCAACAAGAACTGAATAGTAGATGGATCTTTTGGCAATTGTGGTATAATCAAATATATTAGTGTTACAGCGTACTGTATTATACTGTCATATGCAATGCAATGTCTGAAATACTTTTAATGGTTCGATAGACATTCCTCATTATGAAAGATTTAAAATAAATTTTATACAAATACCGTTCGAAATAGAAAGGGTTAGTGATAGGTGGATTGTATTATATTATGGCTGTTATGCATCTAACATATCCATCTTACTAACATTAGTTTCCTTTGTGCAAATACATGCGTTGTTGCACTTTTAGGAAGAGTGTATACCTTAATCAAATTGAACAAACATAAAACATAATGGAAATGTCTAGAAAACGCTACAACACGCAAAGAGAAAAACACTTAAAATATACAAAAGGTAATGAATGACACAATAGCATAAAAGACGGAGACGTCATCACCTAACAATACCAACAGAATGAAATAGGCATAATAACACAAGAACAATTTAATCATACGTTAAAGCATGTGTAATAATGGCAACCACAAGCAATATTATTAATAATAGATTAACGTACATCAACACTATATCTTGAACAATGTAATCGACAGTTAATGTTTCTATCTGAAGTAAATATTAGGTGACTGATTGATAGCAATGTGTTCGCCAAGGACCGCATTATACCATAACACAACTGTCGTCGCACCAACATTATACCTATGATTATATACTGAGCGTCAAAAGTTTCGCAAACGAATTAAAAGTTTAATTTTTTTAGATTGTTAACTCGAAAAAACTTTTTACTAACACTGTCTTTTGGTGTGCCCATCGTGTTCATGTTCAACCCATTTCCGATGGCGTCCTCTCATTTTCGACTGAATTTTTATTTCCTATTTACTTGCAACATGACTGGAATCAGAAATACACAAATAATTAGTCAAATTAGTTAGCAATGTACGCATAATTTGATGGCAAAATTCGATAATTGTGAACATAATCGTGTATATAGGAGTCTAGAGGCTGGCGTTTCACTAAAAATACTTTGTGTCGGATAAAATTGACATGTCTCTATCATAATAAGACAGTTGTATCATATCCAGCAGACGGACCGTGTATAAGACGTACCACGTGACAACAGGTTAAGAATCGATGCCGCTGACCAAGTCAGGTAATGCTGCTATAATGTTAGCACGAAACTCAACGCCATTGTTTGAGCGTAAACGTAGATCAACCGACAATAGAATTTATGGGATACTTCCTTTTATTTTGCGTTTTTATGACCAGCGCGCTGTTTCGTAAAATCTGACATTTCGTAGAGTGTCTAAAACGACTTCCACAATTATCTGTGGTCAAAGGGAGATTATTTTGAACAATAATTGATTAAAATTACCTCCCTTACACTACAAAAACGTAATGAAGCGTTTATATTCACAATTGTCAATTTTTGCGTTCAAATTAAGCGTAAATTGCAAACTAATTTGACTTACTATTTGTGTATTTCGTATCACAGATATGTATCAAGTAAATTGTAAGTGGAAATTAAGTCGAACATAAAAAGCCCTTATTTTGCACGCTTGAATAGACGTTTTACCATTTGTGATGTTGTGATCATTCAAGCGTAACGGATGTCAACGGAAAGGGGTTCAACATGAGCACTATGTGTACACAAACGAAAAGTGTTAGTAAAGAGCTCTTTCGAGCTAACAATTTAAAAAAATTGAATTTTTAATTCGTTTGCGAAACTTTTGACGCTCAGTATAGATTAAGCAAATATTTGAGTATACTTTTTCACTTGTTCAATCTGTGCGAAGACAAATATTTGCTGCGACTTGGACGATTTATGTTCTAGTTTGTCGTGTGGTTTAATAAAGTACATACAAAAAAAACCCACGTTTATACTGTATCGTTAAATGACTGAACGTTTTATTTGTTTAATACTAGATTGCTTTGTCATGCTGCTATAGCAAACACTGCACTTAAAACACTCGTCTTGGTCTAGGTTTATTATGTAAGAAAAACAATAAATCACGTAAAATCAACATCATCGAACATAATATTGACTTATACCTTTGTACGCGTATAAGAACCGGATATTATGTCAGAAACATACTTATCTTATTAGCAAATCTCAGTTGAATAGTTATTACACATACGTATAACTCTTAGTGTAACACGTCCTTGTCACCCGGGCGAATCATGATACGATTGCAGCGTTTTGGCGAGCCATAACTAAAAGCGTTGGAAATTGTATCTTTTTCCATTTGCCAATTGATTTATCATTGGCCATAAAAACGGGCACAATAACTATGTGTCAGCTAATTCTGATTTGAGCATGCCGTGACTTTGCCTATATAATGCCCAACCTTTTTGATAAAAGCGCTTACCCCATTACCGGCTGATAATTGATTAAGTAAATAATAAAATTTGTTGATAATTATAAAGAACATGGTTTGGTAATTTGCTGCCCGTCGTCGGTTGATTAACGAGCTAGTAAGCAAATAGAAAACAACAAATAAAATGCATTTATTGTTTAAATCGCAAAGTACAAGCCTTACACATAACTATTTTCGCATCCGACATGTTATTGCTACCTTTAGTAATAACTTGATTGGTTAGTATGCGTCGCAAATGCAATTGCTGTTGGTTGGTTGGTTGGTTGGTTGGTTGGTTGGTTGCAACAATGACTTTAATGATATTGCTAAATATATGGATAATACTTTTTAATAATTGCTTGAAACTCACTGCTGACAATGTGTTATATAGTCCCATGCGATAGCTATAACCAGTAATGAAGAACCGAGCGTGTTAGATACAACAAGTATAACCTGTTTCACAATCATCCTAATTTAAATAAAATATAAACTGAACAACTATCCCTAACATATAATTTGTTGATCCTTCTATCCAGAAATTCAGAAAAATCAGCGGAAGTATTTGTTTCATTTCTAAAAAAGACATTCGTGTTCAACTCGAACATGCATAATTGTTTAAAATAAAGTTAAATAAGTTTATCATCATCAGTGACACGCACACTGAGTCATATAGAAACACACATGTTACATTTCTACATAGGAGTGCATGAAATGTCTGAAAGCATTATTTCAGAGTCACATATGAATACAATTTATACCGTTGAAGAACTAAAGCAGAGATGTCTTGGAAGAACCAGACACAAAACATATTGATGACTGTAGCACGGAAAGGAATTTACGAAATGACAGAATGTATCTGTATAACATGTAACAATACGGAGAAAATGTAGCATCTGCATTTCGTCATATACTCAGCAGTGCAATGCAAAATGTATCAATGTTCATAAAGACCACCTTGATGATATAATCCACTCCGTAATTACAATCGCTCCAAGATCATTTTATCGCTCTTTATTCCAATTCCGTATTGAGACCCCATTGGTAAGACGGTTGTTAAAGGACCATTCATTAAATCATTATTGGGCAATGCTTAGTCGTAAAAACGCAATTTTAATAATATATTTGCAATTGCCACGACGATACATGTAATAATACAATAACTAATAATGATTGCACAAACCTTTTTAAGAGAGAGAGTCCATAATAGCCTTAACTGAAATTATCCACAAAGAAAATGGCGCTTTTACAATTCAGTTTGTATTAATTTACAATTCAATTCATGAACATCGAGACAGTTGTTGTTGCATGGTGTGAGCCGATTAGTGTCGTGTCTTCTAATAACGGAAAATATTCAATTTCTCTTACAGGATGGCCTTCGCAGAAGAATGGAAGACTTGAAAAAGAACATTATAAAAGTTAGTGCAACTGTTGAGGAAGAGAAACGGAAGAATGTTGAACTACTAAGCATAGTGTTCCCATCTATCATCGCTCAACAACTGTGGAGAAGAACGTACCCTGTTAGAGAAAACTTATAGTTGTAGTACGCGTAGTCTGGTTAAGTTGAACATGTTAATGACAATAAATTCTTTATTGTCTACAATTATTCATTAAATACGACATCACCAACGCCTTCATTGCTCATGTTGTAGCATGACTACGTTTCCTTATCTAAATAACTGTAATTCAACTGAAATACAATCACATGTCATGACCAGTTTGTAAATGGAGCAAATAAAGTAGCCATGTTCGTTTGACATGATATACAAAGCTTTGAATAGATCGACAATATGATTGATTTAATAGTTTAAGATTGGAATCTAAATGCGATAATGAAGCACTTGGGTTTCACATCTAAATGGCTCTATATTCATTATTTGTTTAGTTCAATGTTTTCAAAGTGGCATTACGATATCACTAGTAATTATATTTTAATCATTTCCCCAGCGATACGTTCCATTTAAAGCTACGTTGATGTTATCAATAAATGTCTAGTGGTTTTAGTCCAATTCAATATCGATGAAACAAATATACATGCAGCTTGCAGCATATGACATTGATTAAGATAACAAAATTATCAGTTGCCGTTGTAGGTCAGTGAGTTAATTAAGTGATTTTTTTTCTTAGATTACTGTCTATTAGTGTATGGTGACCATCAAAGCCATTGTCTGTCCATCAATTAGATTATGGTGTTAAATGAGAAACTTCCTATGTTTCCCTATCACGTTTGCCTATGGCAATGTCCTACACTTATAGAGTAGCTGTCAGTTGCTGAGGGGAGATTTAGTAAATACTGGTTGCTAATTAAATCCACTAAACCTGGATGTGTCAACTGACCGCTGTGTTAGACAGAGATACGACGAACACCATTTACACGCGGTATAAGGTCTAGAGTGCTTAGAAACTGGGTTTGGTATGCTTAGTGACTGTATAACTAAGACAGTGTTGTAAAACGGTGATTTACACGACAGAACTACAACAATTTTTATTAGATTTGTAGCGGCACCCATGCCTATTTTAGATAAGATTGTTGTTTATTCTTGCAGTGTTTTTTTACACAAAGTACACGGCGTTTAGCTAAATACCAAATACTTGGAGCTTAGTGTAATAGGCACACTGACCACCTAATTATCTAGGGGTTTTAAAAAAAGATAATACTTCCTTGCCCTTCATTACTGTTGTGACGCAGATTACCGGTGTCTTTGTGTTGAGGTATTGACGCAATCATTTAAGCGGTTTACGTGAGGTTGGTTTTATAAATACATTATGCGTTAATGAGTTACTTGCATGACTCTAAGCAGCATTCATTTGTCAAACAGCTTCCTGTGGATACACTAACTAGCCATTGTCATGTTGTATTGTGTTATAGTTGATAATAAATCTGACAAAGAAAGAGGAAAACATAAAAAGTACAACAATGTCAGTGAACTCTTTACAGACTTCACAAGAATGTATAGCGCGTTATTCATTACATAAGCTTGGAAATGAAGACTTCAATCACCTGTATTCCCTTTGATTATGTTTATGTACGGTTACATAGAGGGGATTTGTTGAAAATATGTGTTATCATGTGCTCTCATGTACGAATCTATAACTATAGTCATGAGAGTAAATTTTGTCGTGCTTATCAACTTTTGAACTGTTCATAGTAATGTTTAGACACAATACTATTAGAAAAATGGACATATAAGGCAGCACTTAGATTAAACAGCCGATAAGTTGCACTAACGTTTTGGTTAATTTGCAATATGGTTCCAAAGAACCCTCAATAATAGTGAAGAGGTTGTTACCTTTGACTCGAAGACCAAAACACGCCAACAAGTGCATGAAATACGTCAGCTTATATATACCGTTTATGTGAAATCTTGCTTATTTTGCATAACGTCGCTGTCGTTTCCAAAATCATTTGTTCGTCTTTCCGAATGTATGAAGTCAGGCGCGTATTTTGAACTTTATCTCGTAGCTCTACGCCAATCAGAACCCATCAAAAAGCCACATAACGACTACAATGTTCCAATCGCAACGTCTTTCGGCGGACAATTTTAATCGCTACAACGTCTTGTCCGACAAAATCAAGTTACTTTATGATTATAAATTACTACAATATTACCTTCTTAATTTGCCTATGTTGATTTTGTTCCAAGCCATCACAGGCATTACCATCCTAACAACTCGTAATATTGTCTGCAAATGTCATATTAATTATATTAGTGTCCTAAAACTTGAAAGGACGATGTGTTGTGACTAAATATAGTAGCTACCATGTAGCTACCATGTAGCTGAATATCTGAATGACTTACACTTCTTTGGCTAATGCCGTATTTTGCAGCTTTATTTGTTTGTAATTTGTTGTCATAAAATTTCACTTTCTAGAACATTGTTATAAAATGAAATGTTGGCATTTTGGAGCTATGAGGTTGAGAATGACAGCGACGATAATGCTTTGCGATCTGTTGTCCTCATACGAGTAAACTATTAAATCACGTCTGCGAATGTTGACTCATTCAATACTCGTACCAATATAAAACCCTCGACAAATTAATATAACAATTTCGACAAACCCATTTCGATAATAATTTGCTAGTAAGAACATACCGGACGTTCAACTCAAATATAAGTGAGGCACCTCCCGAACATTGGCAAAATAAATGAACATTACATTGTACAAAATGACACAATATAATTGGCATTTAAATTGAATTTAACACCACAGGTTTTATTTATATTCTCATTATAATTGTATATAGACCCCTAGTATTCGTTTAATGTTGATCAGGCGTGTCCATTGCATCTTTAGATTGTCAAAATGTGTTCGACCGATCTATGTTTAGACATAAAAATGGTGTCGCTTTATTGTAGTGCATAGTGTAATACATATTTATGACTGTGTCATTGATTTAAATAGAAACGGGTTTTATTAGCTTTGTTTTACACTGGATTTGAAGTAGAATACTTGGACTACATTAACAAGGAAAATGGAAAAAAGTTTATGCAGCCAAATGAATACCCTATACTCTCTAACTGTAGGACGGTTGCATATACGTAAGGTGTTCATTTTGAGATTGACGGGTCACGGCTTCGATCCCCATCTGCACCGATGATAAATTTCTGTAAGCACCAATATATCATTTTATAAGCTCTATTATACACATGCGTATGAATGGGAACATATGAGTCAATGGTCGTGAGATCAATATAAAATCGGTTTGTCGGACGCGTTTCTGAATATAGACATGGTGTGTGTACTTTTAATTCTTCATGATCTAGTGATGAACTTTGGTCAGAGAAAGCTATTGTTTGTTTCATCGTGATTCTATTGTCATCTGTTCACACATACAATCTCTCAAAAATACAAAATGGTGTAATGTTATACATGTATGAATAAAAGATTGAACAGTGGTCATTTACTATGAGAAGAATACGTGGTGATTATTCTGTGAAGCAATATAGCTTAGTGTCACACGGGAGCTGAAACTAGCATTAGCGATATAAGAGATATAGTCATAATTATAGCTTTGTTAGAAACTCACGAACTACTAGTACGTGTATATCCGCATCGATGAATACGAGAAGTTAGTATGTAATGTGCTCGAAGATTCACTATAAACCTATCCAGAAAATTGATCTAGATCCACAATGCTATCCATTTATTATAAAATCGTTATTAATTTGATTATTCAAATTACATGCGTTGATGCATAATGCTCTAACACATGTATAAGTTCTATAAATGTAAAGTCCGCCAATGCCCTTCAAGACAAGTTCTCACTTAACATTGTGTCTTAGTGTAAAACGTTGACGTTGATGCTGCACAATTTCTGCTATGACCATTGACAACTGGCATAATAGTTTGTGTATGTATTCAACGTCGTTTTTACTTGTGGTCGGTGTATATTTTGTATGTGTTTGTTCTTTTATGACCATTGCGTGCTTTGTGGTTTCTGTTGTTTGGTGCCTTCAATGTCCGATTTGATACAGATCGGGCATGTATACATGTATTTGCAGGAACACGATAAAAGTATATGTCATTTTGAAATAAACGCAGTCTATCGATGTTATGGTCAACGTGATAAAATATCATGTCATTGGTGAATTGGTTTTGTAGATTGTGTTATAGTACTCGTGTGTGCATCCTTAAAGTTTTATATATGCAACATTGCTTCAATGCGCAGCTTTGCAACTTTTGTACATGCGTAATTGTATGTTACGACTCGTTCATTGCTAAACACCAAAAGCAATCCAAATTTATGAATTAACAACTTCCAAACAACACGAATCCTATTGTGACATGATTTTATTACATAACTAAATCATTGTTAATGTACAAATCGTAATATTCATCATAATAAAAACCTTGGTATACACAATCATACGTTACATACATACAGATAACAGGTAATAATTATATTATTGTTTACATAATAATAGTACAAAATAAAACATATTAAATAGGTTAACAGGCGTAAACAACATAACTATGAGGTAAGCTTTCGTTATATACAAGCATCTACTCGCCAATCCTGATAGAATTGATCGACCCGTAATCATTTCGATAAATAAATGCAGCAATCGATTGGAGTTTAAGTACAGAAACAAATGAAAAGGATGCAATGATAATCTAAAACTTTAGTTCGTAGTATGATGATTTCGCATTTTCATTTCAGTGATTCTGCTTACCAAAGTCAATGCCTATGTACATAGATAAAAACACCGACGGGGGAGTAAATTATCAAACATTGTATGGTTAGATGGGAGTTGCATTTAGTTTAAAACTACAATACACGTCATACTTCAATGTTGTCTCAACAACCGGGAAGTAGTTGGCTTATATATTGCTTAATCGGTATGGTATTTGAGGTACATGTCCCGGTGATAGATACACTTGCAACATTCCATGATTTAAGATAACTCATATTGCAATCACAGACAACTCCAGAATTGTCTATTTTGAATATATATAACGAATGTAGAGTCATAACAGCACTTGGTATGTGACCTAATTGGGTGTTTGACAATTCTAGACTAGAAAGATAAGGATTAAATTTAAAGGCATCTCTGGCAATGTATCTCAGGGGATTATTGTTCAGATTCAACGAGTTCAAATGTGTTAAGTTATAAAGATCCAATTCATCAACAGTCCTTATTTGGTTTCCGCTGACGTCAAGGTATCTAATCATTGGGAATTTTGTATTCAACGCAAATGGTATTCTAACAAGACCGTTACCTCTAAAATCAACGCCCCTTGTGATCGAGTCACTGATGAGATCGTCATGATCGATATATTGTAAGTTGGTATCTATAATACCCACGTTGTCGATATTAGCAATTGTGTTATGCATGACCGGTAGTTTCTCCATCTTTGAGCCAGATATGAACAAGAACTTAACATGACTTTTGTTACCTCGGCAAGATTCAAACAACTGAGCATTATTCATACCAAGTTGGTGGTTTTCATGAAAACTAAGTGATTGGAAATAGCTTATATTGCAAATCGCTGTCGGAATATGTGTTATCATAGATGTTGTTATATTCAACGTAGTAAGTGAATGTTTGAAACTGTCAAATGCATTTAAAGGTATATCATTAGTTTGTACTTCATGTAATGTTAGCTTTTGTAGTTTATTCAGCTTGTCCATTTCGTAAGGCCAAGTAAGAACATTTCCCAGTCCTATGTTTAGTGTCGTTAACGATATACCTAGTGCAGCCATAATTGTCGGGTTTAGTGCTAGTAAAGGGTTGCGACTTAAATCCAGAGTGGATAATCTTGGGAGACGTGTCAAGGCTAATGGTAGGTAACTTAAACGGTTGCCACTTAAATCTAAATGATATAGATCACTTTCTAGGCCATTAAAGGCGCTCATGTCCATGTCAGTAATGTGGTTTGCTTTTAGAATAATGTTATCATGTACACTGTAGTTGCTGTTGACGAAATAGCCATTTGATTGTAACATTCCATTAGTGAATCCTGATGAGCATCGTACGATTGTTAGCGACCATTCTATCGTACATTGGCAATCGTATCCGTCTAGTTTCATACATGCAGTAGGATGATCCATCAAGAAACACATACACCCAGACAACAGAAGTGCCTGAAACGAAACAAATTACTTCCAAACTAGTTTGTGATGAAAATACATTTACGTGTAACGGGTTTGGATATTGAACGAACTAATTATCCACTCATTGTTGGGCAAAATCCATCATTTGTCTTTGTTGAAGAACTTACTAGTATATTTTTGTTTTCCATTCAATAGATTAGTTAACCCACTTAATGTACTATAAATTCTGCAGCACTGTTAGAACAAACCGCTAATACAAACGCATATAAAGGTACAGTCATATCCATGCGTATCGATAATTGTAAAGTTGTTTATCGTTTAGAAACAGAATGCGGAAACAACATCCCTTGCAGCTTAACTTTATCACCCACTTTCCGTGGAACACAGTGTGCATGCATGCGTTTACTGATTTAATACACCAATAAAATGAATAAATGGAAAATATTGCATCCAATAACAATGTTCTTTAATTACTTAATCTCCGAAATTTGCAGCAGATATTACAATTTAAAACAATTAGTCGAAAGTTAATTATAAACCTTATGAGGTTGTTAACACTTACATGCAGTATCACCACCCGTATAAGATGTTCACCGACAGTCATAGCTGGTTTAATGGGTTGATAACTTGATTTAATCTGTAATAAAACAATAATTGAAATTGTAATCATTAGTATGGTCGTATCCTGAAACAATATAACTGGGACAAATGCGCAAAATTATTTGTTCTGTTGTACTTTAGGTACTGTGTTTTTTCAAAATTCTTCAACATGCAATGTGCATGTTGTTTTATAATTCCACTGTGCCAATCTGAACATAATTGTTAAACTTATTTAATTCGCATTTAAATATAATTATAATCGTTGTGCAATTTGAATGTTTTTCTTTTTAACGCATACTTGCGTGATAACTTATCCATACATTCAACAAAAAATTCCAGTTTTTTAACAGCAATAATAATTATTTAGCTTGTTTCGTCACGTTATAACGAAGTTTTTTTCAGTTGCAATTTCCTTAAAGTGATTCTAATTACGGATGTGTTAGACAATGCGACCCCACAAATAATTTAATAAATCTTTTTTTTTCGATGCGGAAAGTACACAATGAGTAGTGTTAAAATTGACAGCCAAGTCGACCAACGTCAATGTGATTGTCAAGGAGTCTTTAATCATACATTGTAATCTTATTGCCTATAGGCTATTTAGTATTTAATGAAAAACCGTCAGTGATTAAACCGTTCGAGTTGTTATACCTTTAATATGCATACAGCTTTCAAACAATACGCACAATGATGCTTTCAAAAAATATATATACATAATACACATAAGGACTAACATCCGACACATGTTTGTTGAATAAAGTTCTAGTGGTTTGAAGTGATTGCCACATCTAAATGTGAATAATAAAAAAATGAAACAAGTAGATCTAGTTAACACAATTAATAAAATAAAATTTTACTTACAATTAGATAAAGCAATAATACTCTGATAGATCTTTGTATCGACGATCAAGTGTTCACAATTCGAATTTGTTGTGCCGGAAACAAGTGATCTATTGGTATATATACTATGTATGGACATGTATATGTATATGATAAGAGAAAAGGGTTTGACCAAACATATCCTGTATACATTTGTATAAAAGTCAATGGTCAATTTCAATCATTCATAAAAACAAGGTGGGTGTGGAATATAGGTTATGATTCAATGTTTACAATCTATGAATTAAGGTTTGAAACTAACAGATGGTTACTTCACATGAACTCAGTTTGTCCAACTGTCGTCGAAATAAGATAAGATGTTACATATCTCTTAGGTTGTGCGCTTACTGGAGTGGCCTTTGGATTACTTAACGTTGTCAGTTAAAGTGATTGTATAACTTGGCCATACATAATATATTAATGACCGCTGACTGTTTGTATGACCAGATTGTGTGGATTGTAGAAACTTTAATCTAACTCAAAGAGCATCTTAATATTTTCTACCGATACATTGTGCGATTCCATTCTTCATGTACTTGTCAGAATCAGAATGTAATTGTGTTCTTAAATGTAGCATAATACTATACCATCTTAAACATGCTCCAATTCTAAGACAGTAAACATCATGCAGCCATGCCGAATCTTCTTGGAAATGTATTTCTTTAGATACGACGAACTTTTTCTCCCAAATAAAAAACACCATACTCGGAAATTATTTCTGTAATTGCGTTCGTCAGATATGAACATAGTGAAAATACATTAATTATGACATCGTTCGATTGTGCATAATGTTACGTTTGGTGGTAATTACAATCCATTTTCATCATCACGAAGTTTACAAAAAATACCAAACGACTGCGCATTAACACAATCAAATTAACAACATAAAATCAAGACATCCATTGGCAAAAGAAAAGAACAATATTGACAAGAAAAATAATTGAGTAAAGCAAGTTCCTCTGCGAAAGAAGTTGTACAGTTAAAGTTAGTTTTTAGATATTACGAGAAAAAGATATTACGCAACAATCATTTTGCGTCAAAAATGAGATCCAATCAATTTTGTTCTGATACGAACTAATATACATGGCAGCTAGATCTACCTTCATAGTTTAGGAATCTTTCTGAGACACCTTCTACATATATTTGAATGAGGCTGTTGGTTCTGTACGTGGCTGTTGCATACTTACAGTGGTATTATATAGCCATGTAGTAAATCTACTGCAGTGTCGAGTCGTGTCTTTGACAGCCTTTCATCAAACCATTCATCTGTTACACGTAGCTTTTGTGCATTAGTTGTTTTGAATGCAAGTTTTTTTGTCCAATTTATTATATTTTTTATAGAGTAGTCCTTATCTATCTACGAGCATTACTTGACTCTTGATAATCACAAGCGAATAATTAAAGACTGCTATCGAACTGTTTCGCTCAATTATATAAACGTATGCTACATAGACATATAGGGAAGCAACCACATAAAACATTTAATAATACCACTAGTAATATTATCTTTCGTAATCGTAAAAATCTCAATGATACAAAACTAGAACAGACACCAAGCTAGGAGTGTATTTATTTCTCTATCACGAGGGAGGTAAATAATATCAAGAGAACAAATATCGGCTAATGAGAAAAAGCCGTGTCAGAAAAATAATCGTAAATTGTTTCTATTATTCCAAACGGTTTTAAGTTTTCTCCAAACGAGATCATCTTCTGTGGAATAAAAGTAATTGGGTCCCATGTGCCTCATACTAGTAAGTCCAGATTTCATTTCAGTAGTCGCTGATTAAAGCTGGATGTATGACGCCAAGGTTTTATAACATTACAAGCAATTGTCATGTAAAATGTTCAATCGATTGAGCTACATGGGATACGGATGTTCATTAAACAATGTGATTTGTTGTTATTTGTTATTTGACTTTAAATCCGGTAATGTATGGCTTACTGATGCGACATAACCGATTTGCTGAAGACATCCACCAAGGCCCAATTCCATGAAAACACACACATATAGTTAAGAGAAGTTTTGTATATACGAATTCGAACATTAACATGGTCAAAACATGGCAAATAAACATATTATCTATGAAAGGGTTACTTCACATTGATGTAATAAAGTATAATTAGTACATTACCTTAAACATTATGATTACAACATATAGAACATACGGGTAATAAAAACGACGTCGTATGTGCGTAGAAAACAGTATCGATACAGGTTAATAGAGTGAAGATACATAACATAAATGTGTTCGTTGTAAAGTTCTTTTAGGACAACAACAATATTTTTAATTAGCACTATACGCTTCATCACCGCGGAAACGTGTATTATATATCTACCACGAAATAATTCGGTAAGTTTTTTTAAAGTTGGTAGATTAAGCACTGGTTTCTACAAATAATTGACAAACGGAAGAACAAGGATCCATAAGTAAATCAAAGTCCCACATATAAAACGATACTTATGTCGGTCCGTATTCTGACGTGGTGATTATACGTTAAAGAATATTTATTTTTTAACCATGTCTTATATCGCAATAACTGACTAGACACTTATTGACAGGAAAGGAAGAATAAATTATATTTTTAGTATTCTTGTTCATTTACATTCACACTAGGCCGAATTTTTCATCTTTATAAAATCTGTCAGAAACTCACTGCAGGAATGTTGCAGGAAAGATAAGAAATTGACAAATTGACATGTCTGCGATATGGTGTATAAAATTAATAAAAACTTCTAGGTGCGCTTACTGTCTGTAGAAATGACTTTTTTTCATTTAAAGCAACGACAAAATGTCAGTCGAGAAATGTCACAGACAGCTCTAGCATATTTTAGATGCTTAGAAAAGTTCTAGATTTTTCTCCGGCGTTCTTGGTCAAAAAGCAATTTAATAATACGTTCATTTTACATAACTTGCATTACTAACATAAATAGTTCGATTTTAGCGAAATACATGACCAAAACATAACGGTTTCGCCTTTGTGCATAGCTAGAAATCGGGCTGGTATCCGGAAACTATAAATATATGTACATAATATTAAGGCTTATTTTTAGAATTTGTATAACTTTCGGTTTTTTGCACAAGTCATCGGCGAAAAGTCGCGAACGTCCTTTTAAATATGTGTTAAAACCTTTGTATAAATACTATGCATAATCACATCAAACGACTGCAGCCTTGTGAAATAAATTGTTGAAATGCGAGAACTTTGACACACACACGTAAAATATCTTATTTCATGGCGACTGAACGGAAACTATAGATATATAAGTTACAGCAATGACCTGATTAATATCGCCCACACAATGTCTGTTAACATGATAAGAGGCGCACTATTGTGAGCAATTTATTTCAAGGCGTAGTATAAAGTTTGGACAAAGGTCACGCAGTTTGAGGTCTCAATATTTTACATGTATCCTTATACACTCGAGTTCAGTTCTTGTCTTCTTGTCGATTGTTTTTTGTTGTTTGATGAGCAAATTTTGAATGTCAGCCAATCCCTGAATTAAATACAAATTCATACCTATAGTTGAAAATTGGTACCCATTCCCTTAGTTGTGAAGATATGTCTGAGGTATATATGTAACTATGCTTAGGACGTCAATGTTGTAGTGTTGTTGACTCTCCGCTCAAAACTCGAAAATATGAAAAATTGTGAGACACAAACTCGTCATGAACCTGAAAGAGTTTGTCACAATATTATTTTTGTCTGAGATCACCAACGTCGATGACATCCGAAAATGCCATTGTAAGTCGGTGAATTCATTAAGTGATTTGTCTTTTCATGAGATTACCGTCTAGAATTGTATTTCGAACGTCAAATCCAGTGTCTGTCTATAAATACTATTACAGTGGTTAACGAGAACGCTAATTCGAGTGGATCCATTCAATAGACACTCTAGGAAATTCAGCCTGTTTTCTCTAGTTTTTTTTGTCAAAGACGATTCTTTGAGAATGAAGTGGTGACCGTATTAGTGGATTTGATGCCATTTTTACACAATATAATATAAATATATACACAATGGCATATTTAAGATCAAACCCCACACATTGGCCCGCCATAAAGCAGTGAAATATAATTGTACTCCCTATTTTGGTGCCAAACAAAAGCACACATTCACCCGACTTTATTGGTCATCGAAAGGTAAAAACACGGGACTACCCTGTGACCCGGTTTAGATGTGTTAAGCCGAAACCTAAGATATTAGGCTGCGGAAAAAATCAACATTGTAAAGGTCAGATATTAGTTTAAACCTCTTTCATTAATTTCGTCAGTATCAGTGAATTGATGAACAAGTATATATATGTGTTCTTCCTTGACGCGCAGATGTTTGTTCCGACCAAAAAACGTCACACTAGATTTTAAACATGGCAAATGTGTCAAAAGTCCACAGTTTATTCTTTAAAACTTTTTTTTAAATACATGTACTTATAGAACGCAGAAAATGTTGTGAACGTGTAGAGAAATAATAGTTGCATATTCATTCGCCGTGATATATGCACCGATATTTTTCTCGAAAATAACATTGCATCAATGTAAGATGTGTGCAAAATTGTGGCGTCAATTCAAGCATTTGTTTAGAAAAGTGGCGTCAATAAAACAATGATCTACTGGTCTCATCTTAAATTGAATATAGTTGCGTCGACGACGTAGAACTTTCTGATTGATTTAAACAATTCACATAGAAGCTGTTTGTCTTTTCTGTTTCAGTTGTCGCAGCAATATCAGACAAACGGTAACAACTTGGTTCTACCGTCAAGTCATTAACGGTTCAGCACATGTTGATACAAGAACTTATGTAGTGAGGCTACAACTATATTAGCAGAACACATACTCCATTCATGCAACTAAGTTTATATTCTGTGTATCGCATGTATTCCGTTGGCTATCTCAGTCTAAATAGTAAGATGTTTTATAAAATGATATAACAAGTAATCACGGTCATTATTTGCTTATAATCTTAAACATTGAGTGAATTTGTTCAAATTTTCTCTGTTGGCCTATGATAAAACCGAATACTTTATGGCACCTTTGTGTATAGCTTCATACTTCAGTAATGTCATTTATCCTGTTGTCCGCGTTTTTATATATTGGCATACATATCAATAGCTGATTTGAGCATTGATTTATAGCAGTGACCCCGTCGTGTCAAAGAATAATACATTTAAACAATTTGCACAAACACGCATTACAATTTTGAAAATGGTATCATTATTCTTCCATTACTGCTCAAGGCTAAATTATATGGAGCTTGTTAGAACTTTGCCAGTTGTATGCTTTTGGGATTGCATTATGAAAATAAACACAGTAGATTTTTAGAAGATGGAGATGCATTCTTGTCAACATTTTGAACACATATTTTGTAAGCTATATTAGATCAGGTCACCTTTAGGTCCAATTACATACACTATGTTCTCTTCTACTCGACACTCGACCATAAAGTATACTACTGAGTTAAGGAAATAAATGAAGAACTCCTAAATAAAAACGTTCCTTTTTATTACAATAACACATTGAACATACTTGGTGAATTAAGACATTACAGGGCATCGATAGTCACTGTTGATATGTCACTAGCATTTCCAATGTCATTTCATTCGTTCATGACACAAACGTATGTAAGAGTTACCCAATTGATAAATACCCGTTTTGAATGTTTAAGCAATCTTTAACTAGCTCCAAAACGTTTGCAATAAGGCTGCAACCTGAGTAAGCAATTTTATACCATAATAAACATCAATGAATTATGGTAGCGGGACTATGGACATCTAGTGAACCACGTGCAAGATTTTAGTCAACGTTTGTCACGATATGATCTCGGTTTGAGTGTGTGGGTCTAGCTAATTGTCTAAATAGTGTCATGTCAGCGTGTTTGCAGAAGTCAGGACTGTATCAATAGTTGCTGCTACCGGATATACATTACATATAGACATGACATATTTATATTTGATAAGAAAAAAAGGTTCAACTATCGGTGATCTAATTTTGAACGGTTCAATATATATAGTCTACTTGCAATGACCACATCTAGAAACTAGACTTAAAACAATTATGACTGTTAGTTGAGGCTAATATAATGCACTATACAAACACGATATATTACCGTAAATAATCTAATTTCGCGTTTTCAGCTGATGGCACGTTGAGGAACCAGCAGTAGGTACATATTAAAACAATGGTTACCCTACCACAATACTGCATACACCAAGCCGTATAACTTAGTTATTTCTGAAAATTAAAGAATAATTTGAATACACCACAGCTATTGTGCCAATAGTCATGTAATAAGTACTATGCATATACAAGTACCATTTTGTAAAAACAAAAAACTTATTACCATTACGCCGATATACCTGTTTGTATGCTATGGCGTTGAACATGCGTGTAAGAATCCTTTGTCCTATAATGAGCTGTAAACTAATGTTGAGATCGTCCCCTGAAATCCGGTAATTCCGGTAATTTTTCGCCATGTATGTCCATGTCTCGGTTATAATTTGAAGTCTGACCCTGTTACCCGTGAGTTGATATAAACAGCAAACCTGATCTGGTATTCACAAAACCTCTTCTTGGACCAATTAAACATATAGTTTAACATGAAAAATGCGTATTCGCCATTGATTCCATTCCAATGTTGGTCTGATCGTGTTAGCCCATGGAGTAATTAGAAGCTCATGGAAGAGCAATATATTCTACTAGTATTGATTTGATAACGAATATCAAGAATAAATATATATCAAGACCATATCCTTATAAGGACACCCGGAAAATTGTCCAGCAATTATTATGGTAAATGTCAGTTTTCACAATGTCCCTTGGAACGTTATTGTCTGGTAGAACTGAGTCCTTACGGCACACATCCTTTGAAAGTGAAATAATTACATAGTGCACTACACTACTGGTGAAAACTTTAATGATTCGATCAATGGGTTAAGATGGCATTATATTATACGTGTGGTCTCGTAACACTTTTAACTTATCTACTTGGGTGACTGGCTCACCAGACACATTATGTGCAACTTCATTACAATATATACAGCAACAAGACCCTGTGTCCTAGCATTAGAGACAATATTGAGTCAATATGTCACTCTACAATGTCGTCAACGAAATTAAGTTATTTGTCTTCTTCAACCAGCATGACATTAATTCAATAGTCCAGTATCTCCAGAGTATGTGACCGTCGGATTAGACACCAAGGAGACACTTGCAAATTTAATTCAGTTCTACATACATTTATATTTGTGAATGAGATTCAATAACGGTTAGTGTCCAAAAGAATCGTTAAAGCAGACACAAACATTCTGGTCGACTATTATTTAAAGACGTACAGTATATATAATCAAACATGTCCTTTGAGACACTAGCACAACTGTATAAATAGAAATATTGCCAGTACAATTGATAGTGACCACGTTAGTTAGTGAGCTTTCAAGACAATAGAAGAAAATAGAATCCCAAAAGACATAACAATTATAATGTTCAACTACAAAGGGTACATGCACGTCTTGCAGATGTCCCTAGGGTCTAACAATATGGCATTGTCAAAGCCTTATATTTATATTAATTGAATTAAGTATGCTTACTATACGTATATCTCTGCTTTGAGCAATGCCAAAATACAACCGTTAAATCATTCGGAACGTCTAACACATAAGCAACAACCGGTGTTAGGAAATCACAATGGTCGTTTGCGAATAAATCGCAATGCATATAGTATGAAACACGACTTGACAACATAACCTGGACCTGCTAGGCAGTTATTGAAATTTCCTATGTTTCCTGTTCCATGTAATCAGCGTGTGAGGTATCCGCTATGAAGAGTTTGGGTTTTTTAAAAAGAAACAATCATTACGACTGGCATGCTCGACAATAGTCAAACCAGATAAAACTGCACGATTGAATGCTTTTGAATTTACTTAGGGATTGCCTGACCTTCATAAAGTGCTTATCAAACAAAAAACACCCATCAAGGACACACGCACTGAACCCATGTGAATAAGGACACATGTAAAAGATTGACACCTCAAACTGCTTGACCTTTGTCCAAAGGTAGACAAAGGCATGTTAAAAGTCGCCAGCAATACTGCCTCTCTTATCATGTTTACGGACATTGCGTAGGCGATTTCATTTATAGGTGATTGGTGTAACATAGCTATACATAGTTTCCTTTCAGTCGTCATGAAATAAGTTAATTTATCTAGCATGTGTTTCAAAGTGTTTGTATTTCAACAATTATTTACACGAAGCTGCAGTCGTTTAATGTCATTATTCATTGTGTATGCACAAATGTCGTTATCACACATTAACAGGAAGTTCGCAAAGTTTACCCGAAATTTTCCGAATTCTGTCAAAATGTCAAAATTATATTTTAACATTATGTCCATGCTGTTCGGATATGGTCGCGTTTCCAAATTATGCACAAGGCGTAATCGTAATATTTTGGACATATATTCCGCTACAATGAAAATCTGAATTTACTTTGTAACTTTTTATGTTAATAATGCAAGTCTTAAATATCTGTAAGAAAAACGTAAGCATGAAGATTAATTTTTACTAAGAAGGCCGGAGAAAATCATGAAATTCCATATAAGCATCTATAAAATCATAGTTCTCCCTGTTACATTTCTCTACTGACATTTTGTCGTTACTGTAAATGCAAAACTCCTTTTAATAGACACTACGATTAATCATACATAGAAACTTATTCACCATATTGCAGATGTGTCGTCGATTTATCATTTCCTACAGCAGAAGTTTCTTACAGTTTTTATGAATAACATGAAATGTTGGCCAATTGTAAATACAAATGTATATGAATACTCACACATATAATGTCTTCTGAAATCCCTCTGATAGTATAAAGACAATAGAATGGCATACTTCCTGAGTAAATAATTATACATTATAGATCACGAAAACCATTGTGCGTTATTTTTAGACTTTTGTGGTTGTACGTATATCTTAGGTTCAAAGTTGTATGTCCAAAAATGTCACTTTTATATTTAAGGAGGCGTAAAAAATGTACCACAAAGTTAAACACTTGCTATGATTTGACTATGAACGTGTTTACAAGACATTCGAAATTGAATATTTCTTTTTCAAAAAGTGCCTAGTCTGTTATTGTGATATAAGAAACAATTGCAGGATAAATATACTATAACATATAAGCACCACATCATAATATCATTAGTATCGTTAATTATGTGGGACTTGGATTTAATTGTGGGTCCTTGTTCGTCCATTTGTCAAGTATTTCTAGAGACCAGTGCTTAGACGACCTCATTTAGAAACAATAGTACGTATTTAGCCAATTTTTCTGTGGTATATATTTATTAAACGTGTCAGTATTGATTAAGCGTATAATGCTAACGGATCGTTTTCTTACTACTAGTATATCTGTGGCTTAGAATGAGAAGGTCCTAACTACAAAACCGATTTTTTGAGAAGAATAATTTGTCTGAAATGTACTCTTTACTTATAGTAAAACAAACTTTAACAACTTCATTTTAATCAACATAACAAGTTCCGATTTCTATGATAAAATATTCATAAGAAGCGTCTTATGATGCACATTTCAAATATGTATGAGTCTTAAAAGGTCATGAGTACAAAAATGTAGTAGTTACGACCTTCTCATTCTAAGGAAGCGATATATACAGAAATATCCACCGGAGATACATTCATATTATAGACTCGTTCATTGTCAAGAACATAATATAAAGGTGATCAAGCATTCATTATTTTCTGACCATATGCAACTGATTCTCACCACCCGCTGAAATAAATATATTCTTATTTAAGTATAACGAGTCTCTGTTCAATACGCTCCACTAATGCCGCATTCGTGCATTCTTGGATCATAAAACATAGGTCACAATATAATTTTGCCCCATTGAAACAAATTCGATGATGTCACTCAACCAATCCTATCAAACAACACTGATAGATTTGCTGGTTAAAATAGTGGAATTGTTTGCATAATAAATACACTACCGATGAATTGATGGTTAATTTGATACTAATGACAATATTACATTAGTGTGTAGGAAGTAATGATAACGATGACAAACACATGTTTAAGAACATACCATTGTACTGATGCAAGAGTCAGGTAACAAAACAGGCACCGAGAGAAATTTAAACACAAATCACAGAGTTGAGGTGAATAAAGAACGGAAACAGTTTCCATCAATCAACTCAATGCAAATAGGAAACACGTACGTATACATTGTATTAACAGTGTACAAATCAATGCAAGACAAATTAGATAAATGTAGGACGTATGTTTGTAATTTACTGTTTGACTTAAAGTTGGTAATGCATTTACATTTTTCTGGTGATTGATAGAACGGGACTTGTCCATGTAATATTTGGGTGTCCGTGTGTTTCTGCATCCCGCTTCGGGGACTACGTTATCTTAGCTGCGTTTCATTAGGTCACATGTGATCGTTTTTTGTTTTTGATTTGTGATATGGGGTCATTCCGCATTTGTGCTACGGAACTTGGGCTTTTAATCAGGTCTTTCGATTGTGTGTAGGCATTTATCCGTGTTGTTGTGTTGTTAACTTTACAAATCATGGAAACATACTGCTAAGCATGGTTACAGATCCTTTCTGATGATTGACGCTAGGGAACTTAATATGTGTTTCATTAATACTGGTGATGCATTTATATAGATATTGGGTTGGATACGTTAACCTGACACACACATACATTAAACTGACATACACATTCGCTCAACCGATGATAGGACAATAAATTCCATGAACAACGATTTACTTGACTTTTATGGAATTGGATAATGTAGATGAGTAGTAAGGATTCTCAAGTTCCATCTAGCCAAAGCAAATAAGATACGATAACACCCGTTGTTATTTGTTTAATTACTACTTCACTAATGCGATTGGTGCTGGTGGTAGACAAACACATGACTGATTCACAAGTTGACAAACGTCTGTCACTAGTGTAATCATATTCAATGGTGCGTCAAATATTGATGTCAAACAAGCAGCCGCGACCTGCTATACATGTTCTGCCAGAATCAAATAAATTGTTAAATTAAGAGAATAATGAATTACTTGTTCAACACATATTCAACCTGATGAATAATATGATTTAAAAAATGACAACGACAAGTTTTTCTCAGGAACGTTACCTTCAAAATACAATGGCAACATAGATGTATACACTTTCCCACTCGATCACCAGTAAACTGTGTTTCCAAAATACAAAAATGACAACCCCGAGTCATAAAATAAATTGGAATAAATTATTTGTGGCAAACTGATCGTGTTTTAAAACTAACGTCCTTGGAATGCAAGAGTTTTTAATATGAAACACCAACATGACAATATTATTAGCGTATTTGGGTCATCCAGTATACGTAGTTCGAGCAATCCATTTAGAATATCTCTATCAGTAACGCATGAACGCAAAATTACGAATTTTTATATATGGTCACAATAACGTTTACTTCGTGTTCTATTTCAGATAAGGATCGTCTATTATTAACGGAATAACAGCTCAGAAACAAAGTTCCTATCTGTTCGCCGACACAATTTTGTAACTATTAATTCTGTAGTTGGTAATACTATAGAAAAGTACAGAGTGCGTAACCAATGCCGTACAAGTACTAAACAGGAGGACACTATCTGGGTATTGAGTAATACCATCTGAAGTTATCAAAGGAGAACTAGGTTATTCTGTCATTGCGTTGTTACAAATAAATAATTTCCATGCCGAATTGCTGCGTTATATGGTAGCTTTATATCAATGATTGCATTTCACCAGAGACAAGCAATATTTTCATCAGAGATTATCCCCTATACAAATCATGAAATTAACCAGCTAGTCATGGTTACAGAACTGTTTATATGAATGACGCTAGGGAGCTACAATTTACATGCATATCATTAACATTGGTACTATTATAGGCTATCGCATTGGGTACGTTCCTCAGTCATCCTCGTACGATCAACATGATGCAGGACGATAATTTCCTAGAACCACGATGTATTAGATTATAAACGGAAACGGAGCGCTGTAGCTGAGTAGTGTTGCTTTTCAAGGTAAATAACCACTAAATGCCTACGCGGACCAAATTCAGATACAGTCAAATAGTCCGTTAAAAAACTTTAAAGCGACTGGAAATGGGGGTATGTCTTGACAAATCAGCATCAGAATCATGAAATTGATGTTAAATGCTTTGTATGCATGTATGTGATGTAGTGAAATGGTTTTATTCAGAAATATTTTGTATTCTGGCTAAAATATGAAAGTGAAAGTAAGGTTGGGGCTAACGGACAGTGAGTAAATCCGTACATGTGAGAAAATCTGTTCACCGCGTTTGACGAACCAAATTTTTCTTATATGATACATGACCCCCTACTTTTTTTTCATTTTCTTCAAGCTGGATGCTATTTCTATTGATTAAAAGATTTTGAGAGGGCCCCATGGACAAAAAGTTGACATTTTTTTTGGCTGACCTAGGTCACTTTACATTGAGTTAAAGAACAACTCTATTTGGTGGTTTGTGACCTAAAGACATGCAAAATTCCTTTAAAATCATGTTTTCAATTTTTTGCATTTAAATGATAGGAAATGCACTCAAGATGGGGTTTTGATCATTTTTATCTGTATAAAATGTCTAAAAAAGTGAAAATTCAGATTTTTATCATGAAAAATCCAGAAAAGTTCAGATTTATTTTTTCTTAAATTGACATTTTTATGTGAATGTTGCCCTTATTTTAGTACCAGACAAGGATAATTGTGATTGAAAATGAAGAATAGGCATATTATTAGGCATCTAAAGCAAAATTGGGGTTCAGAATACCATTTTAGCACAAATACAACCCCATTTCATGTCACTATTCATACCATTTGACAGGCGCTGACCAAATTTCTCCTTAAAGGCGCATATGCGGGTTTGCAATATTTTCTGGAATTCATGCCCAATTTGTCTAGAATTGATTGTTTTATGCTGCATATATATAGTAGCATTCAAAAAAGTGCAAAAAACACTTAAACAACCCAAAAAGGGTTGCCTTAAGGTAAATAACCACTAAATGCCTACGCGGACCAAATTCAGATACAGTCAAATAGTCCGTTAAAAAACTTTAAAGCGACTGGAAATGGGGGTATGTCTTGACAAATCAGCATCAGAATCATGAAATTGATGTTAAATGCTTTGTATGCATGTATGTGATGTAGTGAAATGGTTTTATTCAGAAATATTTTGTATTCTGGCTAAAATATGAAAGTGAAAGTAAGGTTGGGGCTAACGGACAGTGAGTAAATCCGTACATGTGAGAAAATCTGTTCACCGCGTTTGACGAACCAAATTTTTCTTATATGATACATGACCCCCTACTTTTTTTTCATTTTCTTCAAGCTGGATGCTATTTCTATTGATTAAAAGATTTTGAGAGGGCCCCATGGACAAAAAGTTGACATTTTTTTTGGCTGACCTAGGTCACTTTACATTGAGTTAAAGAACAACTCTATTTGGTGGTTTGTGACCTCAAGTTCCAAAATATTATTGTCAACACAAAATAGATACGATATCGCGTATTGCTAAGACATCCCTCATGATTTGTTTAATAAGAACTTAGCTGATGCGCTTGTTGCCGGTCGTAAACAAAGACATAATGCGTTAGCAAACTGACAAACCTACTACAACATGGCGCTGACTTAGAAGGAGGAGGTCGTAACTACAAAATCAATATATATTTTGAGAAAACGAGAAACAATGTATGTCGTTCACTTTTAACTTGAAAACTTTGTGAAAAGTTTCGCATTCGGTAAGGATAGAGTCAATATTTACGTGTACTACTATCTCATTATTTATTTACTACTTATCCCGTTCTTTAACACGTTTATAACATTCGATTTATTTACAATGTCTTCGCGGAGGTCTGTGATTTAAATTTATTCAAGTAATGACATGTGTATGTGAAATAATAAAACCTAATTATATTCATGTTTTATATGTATACTAAAATTATATCTATGACATATCAGACAGTCTGAACATTTTATAGTTCCAATCAAATTCTAGTATAATTTAAGGTGAGTTTATGTTTGTTGATAAAAGTATACATATGTCATCAACATATACAATAATTGCCACCTCAACACGTTTAAAACCGTTTGCTATTGTTGTATTGTATTCAAAGCCTATATCTTATCAGTCGCATGATTTTTGGGTCTTGCGATTTAGTATTTATGAATATGTAGTCTGACTGCCGACACCCAGGCAGATCGCAGACATTAGTCTGTCTAATATGTCCTATGTTTACAAAGACAACTCCCCAATCTACTTTTCTCTCATAAAATTATTTCTCTTCGTACCCTCTTACATAGGTAATCAAGCCCAGAATAAAATCTAGTTAAAATTGAAAACAGCTATACTATTTGATTGATAAACTATATTATCAAGTCGGGTGGCTAGACTACGCAGACATCGATGACTTGTAATTACCTAGCTTGGAAACCAAGTAGATGAAATATTTCATCGAACACCGTAACTATAGTTGTACCTTGATTATATATATTTCGCGTTTGATTAACTATGTTAGGGAATGCAAAGGGAAATAGTTTCACAAAATAAGATTATTTGTCTCGTTAAAACATAGCGTCTGCATAGTTTGATTAACCAGGATCTTGTATATATTTATATAGGATCTCTGGATTAACACTGCCCATGTATCAGTCACACCTATCGCATTAAATAATTATCTGATCGGTTAATCGCAAGCAAACCAATACGTCGGCAAGCATTGAAAGTAAATAAGAATATTTTCTGTATCCAGCTTTGTGCTTTAGTTACACTTTCTGCAAGATACTGTTTTGAGAATTGTTTTGTCTGGACTTTTATGACGTGGTGTCCTGTAACTATGTCGATATATAGTTTGTTGCACAATGGTGACATCAGTATAAATTAAACACATGAGTCTAACGACTAAGCATTGATTATTATCTGACCATATTATGCTGAGACTCACAGTCTGTGCTTATTCAAGTCTGACGAGACTTAGTCGGAGTTTACGTTTTACTTATACACTCGCGGACATAAAAATCGCCTCACCTTACCTAATGTAAATATTTCAGAAATGGTTTCAGTTATTGCTCAATCCTTTATATTGGGTAAAAATTCATCTTGCCTACACTTTATTCAATTTATTTTGTAACAAAATGTTATCTCGTTATTTACTGAAAATCCTGCAAGCGCACTCACTACGGCTAGAGGTGTGGGAATTTCTATGGCGGATATGCGGGACATTACTCTTACGGTGTACCTATGCATAAGATGATGTGATCACGTTTTTTCGTCAAATATACTTGTTAATCATGCTATATCAGTTTTGTCAAGAATCTGTTAGTGTCCATAAATGTAATAGTGGGTTATTATTACGCAAATATTGCGTAACCTGATTTCAACATGTTCAACAAATTAAGGTGGTTTTGAATTGTCCGATTTTACAAATAAAACTTGAAACATGGTGATTTCAGACGCCTGCCTAAATGCATGAACTTTCTTTTGTTATTTATTTTGGTTGTGAGTGTATCTACTTTTGACACGGGTGTTTTATTGATGGTTCATTTCGTTTTAATGATATTTTTGTACACTAGTGTAGAGAGTAGTGATAACACAATGACATACAAATATATGGGAATATAACATTTTACTGATCAGGAAACATAAATCACAGAGTTGGTGAAAATTAAGAACAGAAAACGTTTTCGAACAATAAATGCAAATATAAATCGAACGTAGAAATAATGAACAAATATACTATTATTATGTAATGCTTATGTGGTAATAATAAACCACTGTAAGTAACAAATTCGCAATGATACATATCAGTTTTTCTTCATGGTTGATACGTGGTTGTATACTTCCCTATCTTTGCAAAATGTCAGGTTTCAATACGAGCTGTATATTATACTAGTTTGATATGTTCATTGTATTTCTCACAGAATAGCACTGATTTACATGGACACATACTTAGGAACATGGAAATAAGTAGGTAATAAATACCTAAAGCGAAGGTCTTAGTGACTATAAAATATAAAAGTACTCTAGACGCCCATTCTGTTATCATACGATTAAATACTTCCACTTATATTTTTCATAAGTCGATGTTTTATTGAATTGTGTTCTACTTCTTTGTCGTCAGTGTCTTTTAACATAGACTGAGTGACTTCAGTATATCACCGTTTGAATAATCTATATCCTGGGCGTTGAGACCAATACTTTATGATCTCTGAGTGATCTTATCATAGATAAACATTAATATTGCATCAACATGTCTTGTTGGAACATCTTATTGTAATCATTTCTGTACGACCTTCCCTCAACTCTGCATGAACTTATATTATATTAATTTGAGAAGAACATCTAAATCCATGTAACAGACTCGTTATCATTTGCCGACTTGACTTTAAGCATCACCCCTGTCTGTCCTATTATCGGTTACCTAGATATATAGCTCATAAATACAACGTTGTATTGCTTATTACAAGATAAAGAAATAACCCGAAAATCAAATCTTTTTCATATTATATGGCTGTTTATATATACCGGAATATACATATTCAGTTTTTAATTTGGCGATGTTGAATTTGTGCTGACCATTAGACCAGTTGAAATATCGCAACTATTTCATTTTCTCCGCGGTGTTTAATTAACGCATTTTGTGCATTTTTACTCGCGTATATCGGTGCTATACACCGGACACGTTTAAGACCAAAGGTGTCTCCTCGGAAAGATTTAGGGCATCGCGCCCGGATACCTTGTATCACATTACTGTCTCTTTCACCTGTTGTCTCTTCAACAAAACATAGGACCCCGTTGTAAATAAGTGCTTGTACTTTTATGGGTTTTCCTTGACCGTAAGATTTAAATAATTACACAAACACATTACCATGTGCGTCACAAGTTATCCACACCACATCCCTCAGCTATTAAGTAAAGTCTACACCTACATTTGTGAGTATGGTTACGACCTCAATACTATAGATTGCGTTTGATTTTAGTGTAAGCTCAAAAGTCAGATATACGGAAAATAGGTACGTAACGCACCTCATGAACCGGATGGCGTCACATTATATTACGTTTTCTGTCCAACATTACAAACAACGTCGTTGCCACCCAAAATGCCATTGAATGTATGTGCATTAATCTTAAGTGGTTTGTTATTTCATTAGATAACCGTCTAGGTCGGTATAAGCGAACGCCATAGCCAGTGTCTGTCCATCAATATTATAATAATGTTTTAATGAGAAACCAGATGCGAGTGGATCCATCCAATAGACACTATAGAAAATTAATTATAGGCTGTCATAGTTGTTTCAATGAAGTGTATTTGATAATGAATAACGGACCATATAAGTGGATGCTTTGTCAAGTAAATAGACCAAACTTATAGTCAATGGAACAGTCAGGGAAATCAAGATCAATCACGAATCACACACTATCCTGGGAGAACGTTAACCTAGCATTGAATTGTTCATTTGATTAAAGTACTTGACGGTGTTTGATGATGAAACGCTGTATATCGTTTATGCCATTCGTGTTCTGTTGTAACTGTCCATATTCTTAATATTATATTAAAATGGTTGTGCTGTATCTGATTCTAAGATCCTATCGGTAATACTTAAATAACCTCATACACAATCAATTAAAGGTAATCGGATGTCATGATTCGTCTCACGCAACATTCGTATGCAAAGCTAGCAATTGTACAATCTACTAACTTTTAGTTCTCTGGCGTTTATTGAGAATACTACCTTCTATATCCAATTTCTATTTTCTTTTGAGATCAACATGATTTGACTCTAGATTTGAAGTTTCAATGTTGTCTATGGTAAAGAGCATGTAGCTAGATTACAAATGCATTAGCAGAAAACATGCCCTTCTCGTGCGACTTTGATTTTCTTTCAATGTTCGTTAATATTCTGTATATCCCCTTTATTCCCCTGGGTGGCACAGTCTGAATTGTGAGATGAATAATATAGCTAGTAAACACTGTCGTTATCTATTTTATCATCTTACACTTTTAGTGAATTTGTTTCAGTTTTCTCTATTGGCTCGTGATATAACCGATTACTTTGTGGAACATTGTGTCTAATCTCATAATTTAGGAACGCTGTGATTTATATCTCATATTCATCTTGCTGTCCATGGTCTATATAACACCATAAATATGCTGTACCATGAACCAAACGCTTTAGGGTGTGTCATACAAAATGACACTACTGCGTCGTAGAAATCGCCAAACTAGCCAACACATTGTTCCAACCGAACAGCTAGCAATTAACTACAACCTAAAATTACATATACTGAATGGAACATTTGCGAAGGGTGGTATAACATCATTTTGATCAATTTATGCCATATAAATAGCTTAAATAGTCCCACAGTTGTGTTCAGGTTTATTTGTCGCCGTATTATAATCGCCCGTCAAATATCAGTAAATCACTGGAATTTGACCAGATTTTGTCTTTTGGAAGGAAAATTAAGATATGAAACAGTAGATTTTATAACCACTGCCTGTTAAGAGCGTTGCATGTCACAGAGTAAGGATGTATGAATACTTTGAGCGCTTCCAGACTGCCAGTGGTACAGCTGCAGACGATCAAAGGAAGGTACGGCCTGTTGTGAATCAGACGCGAGACGTTGCGTTGGACGTATCTGCTTGATTTTGTGACACTTTCGAATGCTTTGCATTGGGACCATTGAAGAGCGTACCTTCAAACGAGGCACTTTTTTCAGAATATAAAGCATTGTTGTTGTTGTAATGGGTAAATTTTGTGTGTCATTTGACTGACTGAGTGAGATTTAGTCAGAACATATTAATAAGGTACGTCCAGATATAATGTTGCCCCGGGTAACCAATCTTGACGTTACTATGGCAGCCGGGCCATTTTGTATGCCACACCCTCATGTCTTCGATTCATCGTGCACTATGTATCATGAATTGTTCTATTTAAATGCAAAGTTTGAAGCAATTTGGCCAAAATATAAATATTATAGAGCACTTTTCCTGGAACTTTTGAAGCGCCCTACGTATGTATTAGAACTTTATGGTAGCGGAATGGATATATACATTCCCATTCAACCAGCGTATTTTACATCTGAAATAAAGACTAGCAACTGTTTTATGAGGATGGAATATAGAGTGAGCTGAATACATTTCGGAAGTAACAAAATAATGAACGAACTGAATGTCTTATGTTAACCTTTTTTACCACATGATCTCAGGTCGAGTGCGTGGGTAGTGTCTGGTGAATTGTCAAATTATGCCATTCCTTTGTCCGCGTTCTTGCTGATATACTAATTGAATTGTTGATACCTGATACACATTTATATTTACAAGACGTATATAGAAGATTGATGAGACGTCGGGTTCACGTTTCGGTGATCTAATCTTAGACGGTTCAAATCAGTTCTACGGTTAAGGACGACATTTGGTATATAACATTATACGTGAATATATAAACATTTACTTTCTAAATAATAATCGCTAATGTGAGCATTGATTGAGATCAATGGCCTCGTCGTGGCAAAAGTTATTTTTTGCACTATTTGCATACATTCACTCACATATTACGATTTTTGCATGCAATCAGGTTATTCTCCCATTAGTGCTCAAGGCTAATTCTGAAGCTACTTAGAACATATTGTGAATATGTTAGTTAATGAAGATGATACTGAACGTCGAGAATTGAGTTCTGCTTAGCCATTCACATTATGAATTTCAAAGGTATTCGCTTATAAAAACATATATCTTGAACTTACACAGTCTAAAACAGAACGATTAAATGTTGTAAATTTGGAAACTAAAACAAATGTTCGAATGGGTACAAGACTGTCAAATTCGCTTTACCTAGTTCCAAAACATTTGCAATTATACTGCACATTGTCATTTCGTCAAATATGTATTAGAACTTTATGGTAGCGGAATGGATATATCCATTCCCGTTAAACCAGCGTATTTTACATCTGAACTAAAGACTAGCAACTGATTTATGAGGATGGAATATTGAGTGAGCTGAATACATTTCGGAAGTAACAAAATAGTGAACGAACTGAATGTCTTATGTTAACCTTTTTTACCACATGATCTCAGGTTGAGTGCGTGGGTAGTATCTGGTGAATTGTCTAAATTGTGCCATTCCATTTTCAGCGTTCTTGCTGATATACTCATTTAATTGTTGATACCTGATACACATTTATATTTAAAAGACGTATATAGAAGATTGATGAGACGTCGGGTTCAAGTTTCGGTGATCTAATCTTAGACGGTTCAAATCAGTTCTACGGTTAAGGACGACATTTGGTATATAACATTATACGTGAATATATAAACATTTACTTTCTATGAGCACATACACATCAGACTAAAACAACCAGACTGTTAGTAGGCACATCAAATACAAGGTCGTGCATGATCCTGTCTACAGCAACGGAAACATGGCTACCCGGGGCAACGTTATCTCTGGTCGTACCTTATTAACATGTTCTGACTAAATCTCACTCAGTCAGTCAAAGGACACACAAAATTCACCGGTTACAACAACAACAATGCTTTGTATTCTCAAAAAGTGCCTTGCTTTGAGGTATGCTCTTCCAGGGTCCCTATGCAAAGCATTCGAAAGTGTCACAAAATCAAGCAGAAACGTTCAACGCAACGTCTAGCGTCTGATTCACAACTGGCCGTACCTTCCTTTAATCATCTGCAGCATTACCACTGGCAGTCTGGAAGCGCTCAAATTATTCATACATCCTACCAAGTGACATACAACGCTCTTAACAGGCAGTGGTTATAAAATCTTCTGTTTCAAGTTTTAATTTTCCTGCCAAAAGACAAAAACTGGTCAAATTCCAATGATTTACTGACATTTGACGGGCGATTATAATACGGCGACAAATAAACCTGAACACAACTGTGGGACTATTTAAATTATGGCATAAATTGATCAAAATGATACCGCCCTTCGCAAATGTTCCATGCAGTAATTTTAGGTCGTAGTGAATTGGTATCTGTTTGGTTGGAGTCAATGTGTTGGTAAGTTTGACGATTTCTACGACGTGACGTCAAATTTGCCTCGGGTAGCCATTACTGACGTTACTATGGCAGCAGCGCCATTTTGTATGACACATCCTCAATCGTTTGATTCATGGCACAATGTGTATAATGAATTGTTCTATTTAGATGCAAAGTTTAAAGTAATTTGAAGATACGATAAACATTATAGAGCACTTTTCCTGGAACCTTTGAAACGCCCCTCGTATACATAAATAAACCTTCTATGGACACATACATATCAGACTAAAACAATCAGACTGTTAGTAGGCACAACTGGTACAAGGTCGTGCATGATCCTGTCTACAGCAACGGAAACACGGGTCATAGACTCATAGCATTAGATACAATAATAAGTTAATATGTCACTCCAGATGTCGTCAACGAAATTAGGTTATTTGTCTTCTTCAGCCAGCAGGACATTAGTTCATTATCAATAGGTCTAGTATCTCCAGCACGTCACAATAGACACCAGGGTGACACTTGATAACTTTATTCAGTTGTACATACTTAATAACTAACATTATTGGTGACCTTTGTTTTTTACTCATTATTGAATGTCGATTTGGAAACAATATCTTACACATGTATTGTGCAAAATTAAGGCAGCTGTCGGAAAACATTTTACGCAAATGCTCATGGGATCGGTTGAAGTTAAACTGTTAGCAACCACATGACTTATTAAAGCAGACACAAACATTCTGGTCTACTAATGTTTGCTAACTTAATATGGCACAATAGATATCATTTCAGACAAAAGTCCATTATAGATTCCCGTAAGTCGTAACAATAAAGTAGTCAACTAGAAATGATGCCAGCGCTTCTTGTAGTTGTCCCCGGTGTCTAATAATGTTGCATTGTCAAAATGTTATGTAAATATTAATTAAATTTATGATGCTTACTATACCTATATATGTATGTATTCAGCAACGACAGTATACAGCCACACGACTCATCGGGTCGTTGAAACAATAAAAGACAACCTGAGTTAGGGGAACGTAATGGTTGTTTGCGAATGGCTCGCTATGCAAAACACGTTTAAGACACCACTTAACCACATTAAATAGACATGATAGGCAGTTATTGTCATTGACAATGTGTTCAGTTCAAAAATACGGCGTTTGGGGTATGATAGGTTTTGCCGTTGTAAAGAAACAAGCTTCTAGTCTGTCATGCTCTGCAATAGTAATGGATTCTTACACCGAAATCAATTTTGGACTCACTTAAGGGATAGGCTGACCTTAATAAATTGCTTATCAAACAAAAACAGCCGTCATGGAGACAAGACCTGAGCAAAAGTGAATTATGACACATCTAAAATATTGAGACCTCGAAATGCTTGACCTTAGTCCAAAAGTAGACAAAGATATATAACAAGTCGTGTTTATGAACATTGTGTGGGCGATATCAATTAGGTCAACTTTGTACCTAATCTATCGAATAGTCTATAGTTAACTTTTAGTGGTCATGAAATAAGATATTTTACATAAGTGTTTTACAGGGTTCGCGTTTCAACAATTGTTTTCACAAGGCGAAAGTCGTTTGATGCTTTTACGCATGTTATATGCACGAAGGTAGTTAACAGATATTTAAAAGGAGGTTCGCAAATTTTCTTTGATGACGAATGTTAAACCCGAAAGTTTCCGAATGGTATAGAAATGCTGTTAATGTGCCTAAATATTAACGTTCTGTTCGGGTTGTGCACATATTTGCAGTTTCCGGATATCGGCCCGTTTCCTAGCTATGCGGAAAGACGTAACCGCTATGTTTTGAGCATGCATTTCGTTAAAAGAAACTCGTTGTGTTAGTAATGCAACTCTTAAATATGTGTATGCATAATGAATGCATTATGAAGTCGATTTTTGACCAATGACGTCGATGAAAAATATCTACAATATCCTAGCGCTCCCTGTGACATTCTTACGGGACATTTTGTCCTTGCTGCAAATAGAAACGCTCTTTTTATAGACAGTACAATCTGTAATCACTACTAGAAAGTTTTAGTAGTTTTATTCACCAACTCGCAGAAATGTCAATTTGTAATGTTCTCATCTTTCCTGCAGCTTTGTGATACCGATGAGTTTCTGACCAATTTTGTGAAAATAATATTTGGCTGAGTGTGAATAAGAATGTACAAAAATGCTCACGTATATAATTGCTTCTGAAATCCGTCTGGTGTGTATACTGTATAGACAATATTATGGCACACTTCCAGTGTAACCTTTATATAACACGAAACCCCTTAAAAGTGCTTTATATTGGGATATTCGTATGATTCGAGTATACACGTTGTTTCAGGAAATCTGCCATTAACGGATTTCCTTTAAATATAGTTCCAAGTCAGTTATTGTGATATAATACAGAGCTGCAATATTAATCTTCTGTAACGTATAATGACCACGTCAGAATACGGACATAAGTATCGTTTTATCCGCAAGACCTTGATTTAATTATGGATCCCTGTTCGCTTTTCAAATATTCCCAGAGAATGATGCTTAATCGACCTACCTTAAAACTACTTACATCAATTTAAAACATCCTTTCCATAGTTCTATGTCCGTAGTTTCAAAAGCATAGGATCATTGCAGTTTTGTCTGCGTTCGTGTTCGAATCCGTACTATGCCAAGATTCAATCAACTAAGTCTATGTCTGATGCATTACTTGGATTAAGGCTTTTGCTGATGTATTTGGCATGTTGGTCGTGTCCCATCAATAAGTAAAACATGGATGTTTCTTAAGTCAGCAAACAGTACATTATTGCAGTGTTGAATGAACATTGCTATCCCATGTAGCTCAATCGATTGAACTTTTTATACGACCATTGCCCGTAGTGTTATAATAGCATGGCGTCATTTATTCAGCAGTAATCAGCAGCTACATTATTGAAATCTTGACTTACTAGGAAAAAGCACATGGGACCCGATTACTGCTTTGATCAGAAGATGATTATGATTAGAGGAAACCTAAACTGCTTGGAATAATAGTAACAGTTTACGAGTATGTTTCTGACACGGATTTTTCTCATTAGCCGAGATTTAGTCTTTTGATATTACACTATTTACCTCCTTCGTGATAGAGAAACAAATACACTCATAGCTTGGTGTCTGTACTAGATTCGCATAATTGAAATTTTTACGATTGCATATAATGCGATTATGGGTGGTATTATTACATGTTTTTCGATTCACTTTCCAAAATTGTTCACTTAGTCGGATGTTTTTGTTTTTTTTAAATATGGCACACTTCTGTTATCCATATTTTGCTAAATTAATAGAAATACCACACTGAGTGCTGAAAATTATCAAGCCACGCAGTCATAATTCTCAGCCTATTTGTTTTAATTTTCGATTGATAACAAAATTCTGTAGTATATAGTGCTTTACAGAACATAGTTGTCGACACATTATGACAGTTTTATAATGAGAACATACACTTGTGAATTGACATTGATTCATGGCTTACTGACAGTGTTTTAGAAATAAACTTCATCAATTCGAACCATTTTCTCGTTTTCCCCTGCTTATTAGTTTGTGTATGTATCATAAACTAGCACATTCAATTATACTAGATTTTGTCCTTCTTAGTATAAAAAAACAATGTTATTATTATTATTTGATTCGTTATATGGAATCAAACCGATTCTCATTTTTTTACCCTTACGATATTTTAGGATATCAGACATGAGGTAATCTAATACTTTTTACCTTAATGCCTCCTCGATAGCCTAGTGGTTCAGCCTTCGTTTCGAGTGCGGGAGTGCGGGAGGTCCCGGAAACTGGTTATCTTCTCTCACAACATCAATAATGAGGTATAAACTGGAAAATTATTAATGTTAATTTGGGGAAAATACCTAATAGTATTAAAATGGCGTAAATTCTCATTCTGAAACATGACTCTTAGAGAGCATAAAACCACGTATCGATCACGAAGAAAACTTAAATGCATTTAATCAAACAGTAATTTACATACTTACCTACTAGATGTATTACCTTTGTCATGCATTCATTTGTACAGCGTGTATACAATATGTACGAACGATTCGTATTTGCATTTTTTATGTATACCGTTTCCGTACTGTGATTTCTGTTTAAATTTTTCTCAGCTCCCGATTCATTCCCATACATTGAATCAGTTTTAAAATGTTCTCGTGTATTTGTTTGTCATTATTCTATCAAATGAACCATCGATCCATTGATATGGTATTTATTATGCAAACACTACTAAATTAACAAGACTCTATTTTAGTGTTTAATGGGATTGGTTGAGTGATATCCATTTTTAATGGAGATATCTTATAATCTCTTCTGTGTATAATGCTCCAAAAATGCATGGATGCAGTATGTTTAGTCGATATTGAATTGCAACGCATCATACTTGAATAAGCATAGTAGGCTGTGCGTCTCAGTTTCATGTGATCAGAAAATAATCAATGCTTGGTCGCCTTACTATTTGGCTCCTATATCTGGTGGATAAACGCATAGTTTAGGAATGTGTTCTATGTTTCACGAATATTGTTTTGGATGACAAGGAAACATTCCTTTAACATTATACACTACATCAACAACGTTTTATTAATATATACTACAGAGTAATACGGTAACCGTTAAAATTGATCGATTAAGCACTAGTATTTAATTAATAAATGACAAACGGGCGAACAAGGACCAATAATTAAACCAAAGTCCCACAGATCAAACGATACTAATGACGGTCCGTATTCTGACGTGGTGATTATATGTTAAAGAAGATTCATACTGTTACTCTGTCTGATACTGCAATTATTGACTAGACACTTACTGAATGGAGAGTATTCAATAAAGGGTACCTTGTAAAATCATCAAAAATATAATTATTGCAAGCCTTCAAAGAATTCTAGCAGACGAACACGGCAATGCATAACTTAAAATATCAATGTGCCATTTTTTAAAGGGTCAGCTATATACATAGGTAAGAGTAGGAGTTTGTAATGCATGTCTCGTTTCATTCGCTGAATGGCTTCACATGTTAGGGTGTACTTGTTGCAGTCTTCGAATATCTGTGATGATAATTGTTACTATAATGAAAAACAAATCTCTGCATCAAGAAGGACTGCATCCTTTGGCATCTTCAGAGTGGCAATACGTCTCCTACAAGACTGCTCCACTTGAGTGTCGGGCATTTCACCAGGATTTACGTAAATGTTATGAATATGATAGACAATGAGGTACATAACATTGAATTTATTTATTGATGTCTTGGTACAATTATAACAATTTCTGTCTCCTGAGAAGAACTCCAAAGTATACGTAAACAAAAGACCAATACATTAACACACACTCAACGTGTTTTATGTCATAAAATGTTTTATATGTACTCAGGAAGTGTGCCATTAAATTTGCTTTGTACATCCAGACGGATGTCTGTAGAAATTATACAATTGAGCATTCTTGTATTCACACTAGGCCAAAGTTTAATTTATTCATAAAAGCTGCCAGAAACTTTTTAGTACTGCAGGAATGAAAATAACAGTGACAAATCGCAATGTCTGCGAGATGATCACTACTACACGAAAATCTGGCACCATTTCTAGTTGAATAATTTATTGTTATTATTTTCGAGATTCTATTATGTGCTTATGTCTGAAAAGGTTTCTATGGTGTCATATTAGGTTTGCAAACATAGGTAGAACAAAATGTTTGTGTCTGCTTTTATAGTGTATGTGATAACTAAAGTATTTGCCTTAACGCAGATATCATGCGCACATGCATACACTTCATGACTTAAAGTAATATTTATCAGTAGCTGTCTTTTTTTTGCCCAGTAAGAATAGTTTTCACATTCGACTTTCGACTAAGTAATACTATACTAATTTTAGGTCCCGAAGAATATAAACTGCTCACAATTATGTAGAACTGAATAGTTTGTAAGTATCGCACCGTTGTCTAATGCGGCGGACCCGTACGGAGATACTGGATGACTTAGTGTCATGCTGGATGAAGAAGACAAAAAATACGAATTTCGTTGACGACATTCTACAGTGACATATTGACTCATTATTGTCTTGATGTGACACAAGGTCTCGTTGTTGTAGAAAGGATAATGTACAACCTTACACAGTATGTGTCGGATGTGACAACTAACAGGTATGATTGTTTTGGTCTCAAATTTATGTATTTATAAAACGTAAATAATTATGTATACATGATATGTATCATGTGCCGTCCTTAAATATTGAACCACTCAAGACTATTTACCGAAAGTTAAACTTTGTTTCGTATCAATTCATCTAGATATATCATCAAAGTTGTATTTTATCCGGTAGCAGTATTTACCTAATATATTGAACAATAAAGACATCAGCTAAACTGTAGACAAAGACATGGCACAATTTACACAATTAACTAGGCACAACCCACGCAATCGACCTGATATCATATCGTGACAAACATTTACTGAACTCATTCACTTGGTTCACTAATACTCAATATCTTATTCTTCAGGCTAATTGCAAACGTTTTGGAACTAGGTTCCGCTTGCACGGTTTACAAAATATTCGATTTCGACATTGCTTACGTCATTCAAACACTTTTTCTACACATCTGAATATGTAAAAGTTTTGTTTTCAATTGTGTCAGTTCTGAATACATTTCTACATGAGCGAATTACTGGGAGATTCATAACGCTTTTGAGAAGACATAAGTCAATTCACAACGCTCAGTATCGTCTTAAGTTTCTAACGCATTTCAAATCATTAACAGTAGGAAACGTTATAAAATACTTCAACATTAATGGCAGACTAATTAGATTGCATTCAAAAACTTAATACGCGTGAGAGCAAACTGTTTATATGAATTAACTTTTGCCATGTTGAGGTCATTGATCAAAATCAATGCTAACATAAGCGATAAATATTTATGAACGTGAACAGCAAAATAAATGTGACAGATAAATCACAACATTACTGAATTATGAGGCTAGACACAATGTGCCACAATGTAATGGGTTATATCACGAGCCAACAGAGAAAACAGAAACGAAAACGCTCAATGTGTAAGATGGTAAACTAGATAGTGACCGTGTTTATGTGCTATATTTCTCTATCATCGGACATAAAACATCGGACAATGCGGACATTGCCTCCAATGGGAATATAGACGATACACAGATCATAACTCAGTTGAATGACAAGATCTTGTCTTCTGTTATGCATATGTAACCTAAACTTGATGCTTTTTATCATAGACAGTATTTCTCAAAGCATGCTGATCCATCACAATTGCATCTCTAATTCAATTACAAAAGAAAATACAACTGCGACACAGAAGGCAGTATTCAACACAAACAACATAACACTACAATAGAACAGTGTTAGAGCTGCCAGTTCTGTATAATAATATCACATGAAACGAATCATAATATTCGACGTCTTTTAATTCTTTTATTACATTTATAATTATTAGGTATTGTTGTCTCGTGATGTCTGGTCAAATATATCATAACAATTGTAATAGGAGCATATGGTCATAAAAAGCATGACAACCAACAGAACACGAATTGCACAAAAATGACAACTTTTGTAAAAATAATAACACAATGTCAAAAGATGTATTGGGTTGATGTTTTACCATGCGTGATAAGTGTGTTTTATAGCATTGACACCACATCTACTTATACGGTCACATTCTTTCTAAATGACACTTCGTAAAAAAAGCTACGAAAACAGTTAATGAGTTTTCTAGAGTGTCTATTGAATGGATCCAATCGAATTAGGTTTCGCATACAACACTGACTTTGACATTCAACCTAATGTCCTAGACGGTTATTAAATGTAAAGACAAACCACTTAATTACTTCACCGACATTCAATAGCATGTCCGATGTCATCGGAGTTGTTGGGATGTCGGGCAGATAACTTAAGTTAACGTGCCAAACACCATAAACGCCATAAGCTAATGTATTTGGAAAGTGGCTTTCTTAGAATCATTTTATACGATTGTGAAACCAAGAGCATTCTGATAACATAATTGACCAAACTGCGTTACTTAACTCGGTAAAATAGCACAAAAGTAATAGTACCCGCAAGCCATTGATATTTATACTGAAAATATGCCAATAATTTGAAGAAAGCACGACATACTATGACTTTGTGGTCATATACGCTCTTCGTCGTCAAACCAAAACTGAAAATATAAATACACGGCACTGCATGTAGGAAGATGAAGCGTGGAAAATAATTCGAAATTTCTGTTCAACTTAAGATATGTCTTGGCGACCGAGAACAGAACATGCGGTGGTGATACTTAAAGTGAAGTAGGGGAATGATAGAAGTATGTTACAGAAGTATGTTACATAGATTTACATACACTTCTCAGCATAATGTATGTAAGTGCATTTATAAATCATTGAAGATAGTAAAATTTGGTTTCACAAATATGATCAAACATGACATCGAGAAGGCTGTTACTACAAAATCAATATTTTGAGGAAAAAAACTGTCTGACAATCACTTTTTAATTATGGTAAAACATGACTTTTCAACTTCAGTTTTGTCAACATGACAGGTTACGATGTTCGTGCAAATACGCTCATAAGAAGCGCATTATGATGCAGATATCAAATACGCATTAGTCTTATAAGGTCTTAAGTGACACTTACGATCTTCTCATTCTAAGCCAGCGACATGTTTATGCAATATTAGTAATTATCTATGATTATATCACTCGGAGATCGTATATTTATGGTCTAAGCACACAGGGAGTGTATGAATTTGAGGATATACTTAGGTTAACCAGTCCATGAATCTGTAACAGCCACTCATGAAAATGAAGTGCGATAAAATTAAATGAAAAGTCGACTTGTGGTAATGGAAGTACAATAATGGTATGATACAAAATGAGCGTCTGGAGGGTTGTATATTTTATAGTCACTAAAACCTTGGCTTAATGTATTTATTACCTCCTTATTTCCATGTTATTTAAGTTTAAGAACAAATTCATGTTTAAGTCAATAATTTGAAATACAAATATCACAGTTCATATTAAAATTTCTCTTGCAATCAATACATCTTGCGTACATAGTACCGAATGCATGAAACAATGATTTGGTTAATTAAACTAGTCAACAAAGTAATTATATGCCATTTTAGTAATATTAATTAAATTACAAAAACCGAATAATGACGAAATCAAAATTGCATTTTGAACCAGAGTTCAACAGGTAAGTGTTAGCGGACTATACGAACCTATACTGCGGGTTTTGCGACAATTTGTAGCCTTTTCTCATAAGGTTAGCTAGATGCACTTGGTAACATAGTACCGTGTGGTTGGTAATTCACAACATTAAGTTGGCAGTATCCCATTCAAGCAGCGTGAGTTTGATTGTCGTTCACACCTGTCAACCAAGCAAGTGATTTTGACAGCATTATTCGTTTAATTAGTCTAATTATCTATATTTTGTATCAATTGGGGTCTTACACTTGAATTGTTCAAACTGTGTAATATAACTGCACTATTGGTAGCGTCTAAGTCAAACATATTTTTTATGTTGTTAATTCACTCAGTCAGACGCTTGTATCGATATCGTATACTAGCATTATCCATGTGTTGCTGATTTAATGAAAATACCACACTGAGTGTTGAAACTCATCAGGCCACACAGTCAAAATTCACAGCTCATATGTGTTAATTCTCGATTTGTCATCAACTTCCATGATATGTGGTGTTTTACAGAACAAATTATTCGATAATCTATGACAGTTTATAATGAGAACATAAATAACCGAGACTTGGCATTGATGTATAGCTTAACTAACAATAATTTAGAAAAAACAATCAATTCAAATTATTCTCCTGGATTTATCCAACTGTGTGCATGCATTTTAAAATGACACATTGAATTCTACTAATTCTACATTCTAGATGTTGTTGATCAAGCAAAAACATAGAGATATTGAACCCATTAAGCAATAATGGATTTGTAGTTCCATGCTAGAATATAGACTGACTGTTCGATCAATCGGTTACTGACATATAATATTCTTAACGAACAATTTAAACTTTTTTATATCCAACAAACATGTGTATACATTTGAGCACAGGCCTAAGAAATTGTTTCATAAACTACAGTTTTTACCTCCGCAATTTTTCATCCATTCAAAATACTGTAGAATCATTTAATTTCGCTGGATTTCGCTGGGACGAAATTTCGTGGTTTTGGTAAAAAATACATTGTTGGGACTTGGTAAAAAATACATTGTTGGGACTTGAATTCGTGAATTTTGCATTTCAGGTAATAAAACAAGGGTCAAAATCAATGTTCGCTGGGATTAAAATTCGTGGTTTAGGTGAACCACGAAATCCACGAAATTTAAACCCCCACGAAAATTAATGATTTTACAGTAGTATATATTTAACAGGTTTGCAACGTTTCGGGTTCGATTCCATTGTCAATATCAAAACAACGTGACAACGGCTTCCAACCTGAAGCGGCTCGTCGTCGAAAGTACCTGATATTATAACTTAAACACGACTAAAAGTATATATTTGGATTGTTTTTGTATGGTAGGCCTGTGATTTGAGTGTGCTGTCCTTTTGTTTGGTGTCTTTCTCTTGCATGGTTGTCTTAGCACTGCATGCTTTGAATTGTTCTGTACGTATTGTAGGTTGCTAGGCGTGGACCGTTTCTGTTTGGCTTTGGATTGAATGTGCGCTACAGTATTTTTGTTTTACACGCGTTTTGACAGCTGATATAATCTCAGTATACGAAAGAAACGTCTATTATTTTTTCATTACCTCCATATAATTAAGCATCGGACTATCAATATCCTTCGGATTTTAGATACCCTGGTGTTATTCTTCAAGCAATGAGGTAAATTCATATTATCCTGTGAGAAATACTTATCATTTTTTATACATAACTCATATTGAAATATCGCTGGCTTAGAATGAGATGGTCGTTAGTACAAACTATTTTTTTAGAAACCAAGGAAAAATTGTTCGAACATTACTCTTTACATATTGTAAAAATTCTTTCAACTTCAGTTTGGTCAACATGACAAGTTTCGATGACCATGACAATAGGCTCATAAAAACGTCTTCTTACGCCATTTTCATTCTAAGCCAGCGATATGGCCTTTTACAAAGATGAGGAAGTATACAACCACATATCAATCATAAAGAAAAACAGATACCATGGTGAATAATATGTCTAGCAGTTATTCACTTTCACCAAAGATGAATTGCATACATTTCTAAGCATGTTTTTTATTTGCACTACATTATCAATACCGTTTCCGTTTTGAATTCAAATCAAAACTCCATGTTTTGTGCTGATGTGTTTCGAGATCAATAAATTGTGATGTTCCCATGTATTTGTTTGTCATTGTGTTATCATTATTCCTAACACACTAATGTAAAAATCTCATTAGTATCAAATGAACCATCAATCCATTCATACTGTATTCATTATGCAAAAGTTACTAACTTAACATACACATGTATCACTGTAGCTAAATGGGATCGGTTGAGTGAAATCATCGAATGTTTAATGGATTTTTTTATAATGTGCTATATGTCTAATGCATGCATAACTATATGCATACAACATTAGTATACCAGATTTAACTCAGACGCGACATACGTGAATATGCATTTTTTATTTTAAGTAGACAATCAGTCTTAAGTTTCATGTGCTCAAATGTACCTAACCCTTTCTTTTCCTCTATCTGAATAATGAAGAAACTTTATATGGGCACAGCATGAATGTGTTTTATCTTCTGTGAATATTTGTGTTTAGCAAAAAAGATCATTTCGCGTTATACGCTTTATCAACACTGACACGCTTAATAAATATTAAACACAAAATGATTCGGTAAATTTATAAAAATGTGTAAAAGCAAGTCGATTAAGCACTGGTCTCTAGAAATAAATGACAAATGGGCGAACAAGGGTCCATAATTTAACCAAGGTCCCACAAATAAAACGATACTAATGACGGTCCGTATTCTGACAGTGTGATTATATGTTGCTTAATATTTATACTTCAATTCTGCCTTATATCGTAATGAGTGAAATACGTTAAGTTACCAATTGTCTAGGGCTCTTTTCAGTTGTTAGGCCGCTCTAGCACACTTTGACATTTTAACTCCCCTGGTCATTGGGTTACTTATGGAAACCTACACTCGTGTCTCCCTGGGGATAATATTTCTCTCGTGTAGATTTGTCAGCCAACATCGATCTGCGGCGCCCAGGAATAGACACTGAGTACACAGGTGCCATTTTACTGCATGGTGGAGTTAAACCCGGGACCTTTCGATCCCAAAGTGCACGCCATACCTCTAGGCCTCTGGTCCCCACGTAACACTTAATTAGAGGACATTTGTTAAAGGCAGAATTTCTATGAAAAGCGTTCATACTCGTACCATAGCAAGGTTTCGAAGGTCCGTCTCGCCAATGGAACGTCTTGGATTTGAACTTCAACACTTACATAAAAAGATTGTTGACCGTGTTTATCGGAGAATAGCTACAAATACCCTTTTAGTTGTATGTATACAATTATTCATACACAGCGTGATAACATCAAACGACTGCAGCAGCCTTGTGAAATCAATTGTTGTAGTGCGAACACTGCTAAACACAAACCTAAACTATCTTATTTCATGGCGACTGAACGGAAACTAAAGATAGATAAGTCACTGTATTGACCTAATTGATAACGCCCACACAATGTCCGTAAACATCATAAGAGGCACAGTATTGTGAGCGATTTATGTCATGCCTTCGTCTAATTATGGGCAGAGGTCAGTCAGTTCGAGGTCTTATATTGTACATTTGTCCTCATTCCATCATTTAAGTCCATGGACTATGTTGTTGTTTATACACTTAGCGGCACTTCTTACGCTGCCACTTATATGTTTCAGTTTTCTTTAAAAGTCCTCAATGAATTGTAATGAAATTTGGCATACTTGAACATCAATATTAGACACAGCTTCTGGTGAATTTGCTGCTCGATTCGACAATAGACGATTGCACGATATATCTTCAACTGACTGAATGCTTATATTGAAAGTCGCATTTTTATCACTCAATATCGGCCATCTGATTGTTATGTATGCGTGTAGATGTCCCTATTTCCTATAATGGTTTCGCATATCAACATTTTATTCGCTCATGGTTTTTAATAGTTATTAACAATATTTACCAACATGCTAGAAAACGAAAATTGTTGGGTTTTGCTGCAAAATATAGTGTTTTCCGTACCCATAGCGTGTCTGTTGAGTAAATACGATTTTTGCGAGTAACGCAGGTTGCGCTCAAGGCTTGAAATTTAATTTTAGGATGACTAATTATTATATTAAACTGAATAAATTCAATTCTACTGCGTACTATTAACATTCGGTATTCAGAAGAAATGTGAATTTTACCATTCAAGTAGCATTATTTGAGGTTAAACGTTTATTTTAAGCGCATCGGCTTTCTATTCAGATTATGGGCTGATTTTTAGGCGGTCTAAGCTTACCAACTGCTATTTGGTTACTTAGGAAATTGTAAAGTAGATGAAATTAATGAATACTGTTATTGTGTACACTCATTACATAATACTTGAAGCTACGAAGAAATAAATATTGAAAATATTCAATTGACCCCCTAATAAATACGCTGTTTAATTTTGTGACTTTGTAATTCCGGATGACGTAAATTACGCTTTTACCACGCATTTTCATTAACACCAATTTCTGAATTAACATGTGCAGCAATAGGCACATGACTTAAACTAAAACAGGTGAAAATTTGATGAAGTTATCTCAAACGGTTTCGAGATATCAAGAATACTAAAGTGGCAGCGTTAGAAGTGCCGCCGAGTGTAAGTTACTTTATGAATGTCAGCCAATCCCTTAAGTTAATCCAAAATATTAAGTACAGTTGAATCCGGTTTGCCAATCCATTATCGTGGCAGCGCAAGCCGAACGAGAATATTAAGACACCTAAACAACACTCCAAGTCTTCATAGCGGATACCGTACACGCTGATAATTTAGACCTGGGAACACAGGCAATGACAATAATTGCCTAGCACGTCCGGGTTATGTCAATTTGTGTTTGGTACCAGCTACAGTACGGCTCGCGAATATGTATTCGAGAAATACCACTAACGATTAACGCATAACGCCCGTTAAAACGTTAATCAGGAACCGATAAACGTCAAAGCGATTGACCAATCAAATCGGCGCATTTTCGTTACTCAGGAACGTGTATTCGAGAAAGCCTGTAGAACCGTGATTTTTCGTGCAGAACCGTTATTTTTCGTGTAGACCGTTTTTTATCGTTTAGAACCGTTATTGTTCGTTGATTACCGATAATTTTCGTGCATATCCGTTAATTCGTCTGTATAGGCGAGATTTTTCGTTTATAAGCTTTTATTTTCGTGTTTACGTATGATCGAATAGATCTAGCTTTTAGATCAATTTGAATTCATAGTAGATCTATATAGTATAGACTCTCCATGATAGAAACTAATGTTAGTATGAAATTAAACATATACGGATAAGATCTATCTTGATTCGCTTATACGGAGTATACTTATAATATATATAAAGTTTGGTGATATCAATATTATATTTAAGTGTACGCCCTACTGGACTATTTACTCTTTGTAAAGTCCGTTACTGTATGTACAGTACTAGTTTTAAATTATAAATTGCCATTTTCGTGTTATGGATTTCGTTCAATAAAAGATCCGATTGGAATTTCCTGTGGAAGAGTTGGCGTACTGCCAGGCCTAAAATTTAGAAATTTGGAATACAAGATGTGCTAGACTGTTCGGTGTAACAGGAGAAGAATGTGTTCTGGAATACGTACAGAGTGATAATACGTACAGAGTGATAATCAAAACCTCACAAGCGTCTGCGCACCTTGAAATTTCCGGTGTCGACGTGCGTTTGTTAAATTACATCTAATCTTAGATGGTTCAAAGCAGTTCAACGGTTAAGGACGACATTTGGTATATAACACGTACGTGTATATATAAACATTTACTTTCTATGAACACATACACATCAGACTAAAACAATCAGACTGTTAGTATGCACATCAAATACAAGGTCGTGCATGATCCTGTCTACAGCAGCGGAAACATGGGTCATAGCATTAGATACAATAATAAGTTAATATGTCACTCTAGATGTCGTCAACGAAATTATGTTATTTTTCTCCTTCAGCCAGCAGGACATTAATTCACTATCAATAGGTCAAGTATCTCCAGCACGTCGCAATAGACACCAGGGTGACACTTGATAACTTTATTCAGTTCTACATACTTAATACATGTAACTAACACAAAGGGGATCAAGCATTGATTATTTTCTGACCATATGCAACAATTTCCATGAATAACGAGTTACTTGACTATTATGGAATTGGACAATATGTAGATGAGTAGTGAGGACTCTCAAGTTCCATCTAGCCAACGCAGATATATATAATATAAGATACGATATCACATGCTGCTATGACATCCGTTGTTATTTGTTTAATTACTTCTTCACTTATGCTATTGGTGCTGGTGGTAGTCAAATACATGATTCGTTCATAAGTTGGCAAACGGCTGTTACCAGTGTTATCATACTCAATGGTGCGTCAATTATTGATGTCAAACAAGCAGCCGCGTGCTGATATACATGTTTTACCAGAATCAAAGAAAGGATGAAAACAACAAGAGAATTTTGAATTACTCGTTCAATACAAATGCAACCTGATGAATAATATGATTTAAATGATGACAACCATACAACCTTCCTTAGAGGAAGGTAAAGTTTTTCTCAGGAACGTTCAAAATACAATGGAAACATAGATGTATGCACTTCCCACCCGATCACCGGAAACGTGTTTTCCAAAATACAAAAATGACAAACCCCCGAGTCATTCAATAAATTGGAATACATTATTTGTGGCAAACTGATCGTGTTTTATGACTATAACGCCCTTGGAAGATGGAAATAAGTTTTTAATATGAAACGCCAACATTACAACATTATAAGCGTATGTGGGTCATCCAGTATACGTAGTTCGAGTAGTCCATTTAGAATATCTATATCAGTAACGCATGAACGCGAAACTACGAATTTTTTATATATGGTCACAATAACATTTACTTTGTGTCCTATTTCGGATAAGGATCGACTATTATTTACGGAATAAAATCTCAGAAACAGTGTAACAGGATTGGATAGGAGGTTCGCTATTTTCGCAAACGGAGCGGGCTTTTAATGTGATTAGAGAATACGTAAAATGCTAATTCGCGCCAAAACTGAGTTACATCATTTTCGCACGGAGACGACGATATACAGAAATATCCACTTAAGATACATTCATATCATATACTCGTTTATTGTCAAGAACATAATACAAAGGGGATCAAGCATTGATTATTTTCTGACCATATGCAACTGATTCTCACCGCCCACTGAAATAAATATATTCTTATTTAAGTATGGCACGTCTCGGTTCAATATGGTATACTTATGCTGCATTCATGCTTTCTTGGGTCATAAGCATAGGTGACGTAATAATAATCCCCATTAAAATAATTTCGATTATATCACTCAACCAATCCTATCAAACAACACTGATAGATTTGCTGGTTAAAATAGTGGAATTGTTTGCATAATGAATACACTTTCGATGAATTGATGGTTCATTTGATACTTATGACATTTTTACATTAGTGTGTAGGAAGTAATGATAACAATGACAAACAAATTTATGAGAACACACCATTGTACTGATGCAAGAGTCAGGAAATAAAACAGGCACAGAGAGAAATTTAAACACAAATCACAGAGTTGAGGTGAATATAGAACGGAAATGGTTTCCGTCAGTCAACTCAAAGCAAATAGGAAACACGTACGTATACATTGTATTAACAGTGTACAAATCAATGCAAGACAAATTAAATAAATGTAGGACGTACGTTTGTACTTTACTGTTTGACTTAAAGTTAGAAATGCATTTACATTTTCCTGGTGATTGATAGAACGGGACTTGTCCATGTAATATTTGGTTGTCCGTGTGTTTCTGCATCCCGCTTCGGGGACTTTGGTATCTTAGCTGCGTTTTATTAAGTCACGTGTAATCGTTTTTTGTTTTTGATTAGTGATATGGGGTCATTCCGCATTTGTGCGACGGAACTTGGGCTTTTAATCAGGTCTTTCGATTGTGTGTAGGCATTTATCCCTGTTGTTGTGTTGTTAACTTTACAAATCATGGAAACATACAGCTAAGCATGGTTACAGATCCTTTCTGATGATTGACGCTAGGGAACTTAATATGTGTTTCATTAACACTGGTGATGCATTTATATAGATATTGAGTTGGAAACGTTTCCCTGACACACACATACATTCAACTGACATACACATTCGTTCAACCGATGATAAGACATTAACTTCCATGAATAACGATTTACTTGACTATTATGGAATTGGATAATGTAGATGAGTAGTGAGGATTTCAAGTTACATCTAGCCAAAGCAAATAAGATACGATAACATCCGTTGCTATTTGTTTAATTACTACTTCACTAATGCGATTGGTACTGGTGGTAGACAAACACAAGACTAATTCACAAGTTGACAAACGTCTGTCACTAGTGCAATCATATTCAATGGTGCGTCAAATATTGATGTCAAACAAGCTGCCGCGACCTGCTATACATGTTCCGCCGGAATCAAATAAATTGTTAAATTAAGAGTATAATGAATTACTTGTTCAACACATATTCAACCTGATGAATAATATGATTTAAAAAATGACAACGACAAGTTTTTCTCAGGAACGTTACCTTCAAAATACAATGGAAACATAGATGTATACACTTTCCCATCCGATCACCAGTAAACTGTGTTTCCAAAATACAAAAATGACAACCCCAGAGTCATAAAATAAATTGGAATAAATTATTTGTGGCAAATTGATCGTGTTTTAAAACTTACGTCCTTGGAATGCAAAAGTTTTTAATATGAAACACCAACATGACAATATTATAAGCGTATCTGGGTCATCCAGTATACGTAGTTCGAGCAATCCATTTATATATTTATCAGTAACGCATGAACACAAAGCTACGAAATTTTATATATGGTCACAATAACGTTTACTTCATGTCCTATTTCGGATAATGATCGTCTATTTTTAACGTAATAACAGCTCAGAAACAAAGTTCGTATTTTTTCGCCGACACAACGTTATAACTATTAATTATGTAGTTGGTAATGGTATCGCTTCTAACTATGGAAAAGAGCAGGGTGTGTCACCAATGGCGTACAAGTACTAAACAGGAGGACACTATCTGGGTATTGAGTTACACCATCTGAAGTTATCAAAACAGAACAATGTTATTCTGTCATTGCGTTGTTACAAATAAATAATTTTCATGCCGAATTGGTACATTATATGATAGCTATCTATCAAGGATTGCATATTCACCAGATACAAACACTATTTTCATCAGAGATTATCCCCTATACAAATCATGAAATTAACCAGCTAGGCATGGTTACAGAACTATTTATATGACTGACGCTAGAGAGCTACAATGTATATGCATAACATTAATATTGGTTCTATTATAGGCTATGACATTGGGTATGTTCATCCGTCATCCTCGTACGATCAACAGGATGTAGGATGATAATTTGCGAGACTCACGATGTATTGGATTATAAACGGAAACGGAGCGCTGTAGCTGAGTAGTGTTGCTTCTCAAGTTCCAAAATATTATTGTCAACACAAAATAGATACGATATCACGTATTGCTAAGACATCCCTTATGATTTGTTTAATTAGTACTTAGCTGATGTGCTTCTTGCCGGTCGTAAACAAAGACATAATGCGTTAGCAAGCTGACAAACCTACTACGACATGGCGCTGACTTAGAAGGAGGAGGTCGTAACTACAAAATCAATATATATTTTGATAAAACGAGAAACAATGTCAGTCGTTCACTTTTAACTTGAAAACCTTGTGAAAAATTTCGCATTTGGTAAGGATAGAGTCAATATTTACGTGTACTACTATCTCATTATTTATTTACTACTTATCCTGTTCTTTAACACGTTAATAACATTCGATTTATTTACAATGTCTTCGCGGAGGTCTGTGATTTGAATGCATTCAAGTAATGACATGTGTATGTGAAATCGTAAAACATAATTATATTCATGTTTTATATGTATACTAAAATTATATCTATGGCATATCAGACAGTCTGAACATTTTATAGTTCCAATCACATTCTAGTATAATTTAAGGTGATTTTATTTTTGTGGATTAAAGTATACACAAGTTATCAACATAGAAATTAATTGACATCTCAACACGTTTAAAACCGTTTGCTATTGTTGTATTGTATTCAAAGCCTATATCTTATCAGTCGCAGGATTTTTGGGTCTTACGATTTAGTATTTATGAAAATTCAGTCTGACTGCCGACACACATGCAGATCGCAGACATTGGACTGTCTAACATACCCTATGTTTATAAAGACAACTCCCCATTCTTCTCATGAACTTATTTCTCTTCGCACCCTCCAACATAGATAATCAAGTCCAGAATAAAACCTAGTTAAAATTGAAAACAGTTGTAATATTTGATTGATAAACTATATTGTCTTGTCGGGTGGCCAGACTACGCAGACATCAATGACTTGTAATTACCTAGCTTAGAAACCATGTAGATGAAATATTTCATCAAACACCGTAACTATAGTTGTACCTTGATTATATTTCGCTATTGAGTAACTATGTTAGAGAATGCAAAGGGAAATAGTTTCACGAAATAAGATTATTTGTCTTGTATAAACATAGCGTCTGCACAATTGAATTAACACTGCCCATGTATCAGTCAAACCCATCGCATGAAAAAATTATCTGATCGGTTAATCGCAAGCAAACAAATACGTCGACAAGCATTGAATGTAAATAAGAATATTTTCTGTATCCGGCTTTGTGCTTTAGTTACACTTTCTTCAAGATACTCGTCCATCCACATATTCTGAGTTACTGAGTCAACTATACACAGTTAAATTGTTTTAAGAATTGTTTTGTTTGACTGTTATTACTTGGTGTCCTGCAATTATGTCGATATATAGTTCGTTGCATAATTGTGGCATCAGTATCAATTAAACACAGGAGTAAGGCGACCAAGCATTGAATATTATCTGACCACATTATGCTGAGACTCACAGCCTGTGCTAAGGTGACAGGGGATATATTGTGGTGATGGGGGTCCCTCAAAATATCAAATCTTTGTCGTAGAGCTTATTTATGGGCACCAAAAATTAAATTGGTATTTTAAAGACCCAATTCTGTAATCATTTTTACAAAGAAGGTGTTTAAAATTTTGAAAAATCATAGATACTAAATATCAGTTGGCTCTGAAGGATTTGTTCCTCTTCAAAATGGAGGTTACCACCACTGGCGGAAGTTCACATTTAGTGTCGTTAGAAACCGCGAAAAACTTTGACAGCAAATAGCAAATAATCGGCAGGAATGGGAGACTCTTTTCTTGCTGAATTAACCTAGCTCAGACACACTTCTTTATGTAAAATACATAGGACCAAAAGTAGAATTGCATTGTCTTTATAAATACTGTGTATGGGGTGAAATTGGTCATTTTGTATTTTTTTTTACTAAAATTTGAAGGGATAGGCGCAAAAAAGGGTCATAACGCCACAACCTTAGGGGTAAGCCTTGCAATTTGATGTTATTATCTATTCATGTTGCCTAGGCCCTGAGACTGACACATAAATACTTTCTTCTCTTATTTGCTTTTTTCAAGAAATCCGCTTGACTGTTTGCGGCTTGTCGGAACCTCAAAACTGGTGAATAATATATCCCTTATTCAAGTCTAACGAGGCTTAGTCAGAGTTAACGTTTTACTTATACACTCGAGGACATAAAAACGTCTCACCTTACCTAATGTAAAATATTTCAGAAATGATTTCAGTTATTGCTCAATCCTTTTTATTAGGTATTAATTCATCTTTCCTATACCTTATTCAATTTATTTTGTAACAAAATGTTATCAAGTTATTTACTGAGAATGCTGCAAGCGCACTCACTACGGATAGAAGTGTGGGATTTTCAATGCCGGCTATGAGTGACATTACTCTTATGGTGTACATGATGTGACCACGTTTATTCGTTAAATATACTTGTTAATCGTGCTATATCATTTTTGTAATGAATCTGTTGGTGTTTATGATTGTAAAAGTGGGTTAGTATTACGCAAATACTTGCGTAACCTGATTTCAACATGTTCAACAAATTAAGGTGGTTTTGAATTGTCCGATTTTACAAATAAAACTTAAAACATGGTGATTTCAGACGCCTGCCTAAATGCATGAACTTTCTTTTGTTATTGATTTTGGTTGTGAGTGTATCTACTTTTGACACGGGTGTTGTATTGGTGGTTCATTTCGTTTTAATGACATTTTGTAAAGTAGTGTAGGGAGTAGTGATCACACAATGACATACAAATATATGGGAACATAACATTTTACTGATCAGGAAACATAAATCACAGAGTTGGTGAAAATTAAGAACAGAAAACGTTTTCGATCAAAAAATGCAAATACAAATCGTACGTAGAACTAATGAACAAATATAGTATTATTATGTAATGCATATGTGGTAAAAGTAAACCACTGTAAATAACAAATTCGCAATGATACATATCAGTTTTTCTTCATTGTTGATACGTGGTTGTATACTTCCCTATCTTTGCAAAATGTCAGGTTTCAATACGAGTTGTATATTATACCAGCTTGATATGTTCATTGTATTTCTCACAGAATAGCACTGATTTACATGGGCACATACTTAGGAACAGGGAAATAAGTAGGTTATAACTATCTAAGGCGAAGGTGTTGGTGACTATAAAATATAACAGTACTCTAGACGCCCATTCTGTTATCATACGATTAAATACTTCCACTTATATTTTTCATAAGTCGATGTTTTATTGAACTGTGTTCTACTTCTTTGTCACCAGTGTCTTTTAACTTAGACTGAGTGACTTAAGTATATCACCGTTTGAATAATCTATATCCTGGGCGTTGAGACCATTATTTTATGATCTCCTAGTGATCTTATCATAGATAAACATTAATATTGCATCAACATGTCTTGTTTGAACAACTTATTGCAATCATTTCTGTACGACCTTCCATTAACTCTACATGAACTAATATTATATTGATTTGAGGAGAACATCTAAATTCATGCAGCAGACTCGTTATCATTTCCCTTCTTGACTTTAAACATCACCCCTGTCTGTCCAATTATCGGTTACCTAGATATATAGCTCATAAATACAACGTTATATTGCTTATTACAGGATAAAGAAACAACCCGAAACATCAAATCCTTTTCATATTATATGGCTATTTATATATATCGGAATACATGTATACATATTCATTTTTTGAATTATGCGATATCGAATTTTGTACTGACCATTAGACCAGCAGAAATATTGAGACTATTTCATTTTCTCCGCGGTGTTTTATTAACGCATTTTGTATATTTTTACTCGCGTATATCGGTGCTATACACCGGGCTAGTAAAAGAACCAAGTAGTCTCTTCGGAAAGAGTTATGGCATAGCCCCCGGATACCTTGTATTACATAACTGTCTCTTCCACCTGTTGTCTCTTCAGCAAAACAAAGGACCCCGTTGGAAATAAGTGCTTGCACTTTCATGGGTTATCCTTGACCGTAAGGTTTAAATAATTACACAAACACATTTCCATGTGCGTCACAAGTAATCCAAACCGCATCCCTCAGCTATTAAGAAAAGTCTACACATACATTTGTGAGTATGGTTACGACCTCAATACTATATATTGCGTTTGATTTAAGTGTAAGCTCAAAAGTCAGATATACGGAAAATACGTACGAAAAGCACTCTATGAACCGGATGGCGTCACATTATATTTCGTTTTCTGTCCGACATTACAAACAACGTCGATGCCACCCAAAATGCCATTGACTGTATGTGCAATAATCTTAAGTGATTTGTTATTTCATTAGATAACCGTCTATGTCGGTATAAGCGAACGCCATTGCCAGTGTCTGTTCATCAATACTATAATAATGTTTTAATGAGAAACCAAATTCGAGTGGATCCATCCAATAGACACTATAGAAAATTAATTATAGGCTGTCACAGCTTTTTCAATGAAGTGTATTTGATAATACAGACGGACTATATAAGTAGATGCTTTGCCAATTATATAGAACATATTTATAGTCAATGGAACGGTCAGGGAAATCAAGATCAATCACGAATCACACACTATCCTGGGAGAACGTTAACTCAGCATTGAATTGTTCATTTGATTAAAGTACTTGACTGTGTTTGATGATTAAACGCTGTATATCGTTCATGCCATTCGTGTTCTGTTGTAACTGTCCATATTATTCATATTATATTAAAATGGTTGTGCTGTATCTGATTCTAAGATCCTATCGGTAATACTTAAATAAACTCATACACAATCAATCAAAGGTAATCGGATGTCATGATTCGTCTCACGCAACATTCGTTTGCAAAGCTAGCAATTGTACAATCTACTAACTTTTTAGTTCTCTGGTGTTTATTGTGAAAACTACCTTCTATATCCCATTTCTATTTTCTTTTGAGATCAACATGATTTGACTCTGGATTTGAAATTCCAATGTTGTTTATGGTAAACAGCATGTAGCTAAATTACAAATGCATTAGCAGAAAACATGCCCTTATCGTGCGACTTTGATTTTCTTTCAATGTTCGTTAATATTCTGTATATCGCCTATATTCCCCTGGGTGGCACAGTCTGAATTGTGAGATGAATAAAATAGCTAGTAAACACTGTCATTATCTAGTTTATCATCTTACACTTTTAGTGAATTTGTTTCAGTTTTCTCTATTGGCTCGTGATATAACCGATTACTTTGTGGCACTTTGTGTCTAATCTCATAATTCAGGAACGCTGTATTTTATATCTCATATTCATCTTGCTGTCCATGGTCTATATAACACCATAAATATGCTGTACCATGAACCAAACGCTTTAGGGTGTGTCATAAAAAATGACACTACTGCGTCGTAGAAATCGCCAAACTAACCAACACATTGACTCCAACCGAACAGCTAGCAATTAACTACAACCTAAAATTACATGTACTGAATGGAACATTTGCGAAGAGTGGTATAACATCATTTTGATCAATTTATGCCATAGCTTAAATAGTCCCTCAGTTGTGTTCAGGTTTATTTGTCGCCGTATTATAATCGCCCGTCAAATATCAGTAAATCACTGAAATCTGACCAGATTTTGTCTTTTGGTAGGAAAATAAAGATATGAAACAGTAGACCAGTGGTACAGCTGCAGACGATCAAAGGAAGGTGCGGCCTGTTGTGAATCAGACGCTAGACGTTGCGTTGGACGTATCTGCTTGATTTTGTGACACTTTCGAATGCTTTGCATTGGGACCCTTGAAGAGCGTACCTTCAAACGAGGCACTTTTTCAGAATATAAAGCATTGTTGTTGTTGTAATCGGTAAATTTTGTGTGTCATTTGACTGAGTGAGTGAGATTTAGTCAGAACATGTTAATAAGGCACGTCCAGATATAATGTAGCCCCGGGTAGCCACTCTTGACGTTACTATGGCAGCCTGGCCATTTTGTATGCCACACCCTCATGTGTTCGATTCATCGTGCACTGTGTATTATGAATTGTTCTATTTAAATGCAAAGTTTGAAGCAATTTGGCCAAAATATAAATATTATAGAGCACTTTTCCTGGAACTTTTGAAACGCCCTACGTATGTATTATGACTTTATTGTAGCGGAATGGATATGTACATTCCCATTCAACCAGCGTATTTTACATCTGAAATAAAGACTAGCAACTGATTTATGAGGAAGGAATATAGAGTGAGCTGAATACATGTCGGAAGAAACAATTAATGAACCGCGTGAATGACTTATGTAAACTTGTTTCACCACATGATCTCAGATTGAGTGCGTTGGTAGTGGCTAGTAAATTGTATAAATTGTGTCATTTCTTTGTCAGCGTTTTTGCTGATATACTAATAGAATTGAGTTACCGGATATACATTTATATTTACACCACGTATATAGAAGACTTGATAAGACATCAGGTTCAAGTTTCGTTATCTTATCATGGGCGGTTCAAAGCAGTTCAAGGGTTAAGGACGACACATATATAACATATGTACATAACTATTTACTTTCGATGAACAGATACACATAAGACTAAAACCACCAGGGCCCTTATTCACCAACGTTGTGAGTCTAAAACTCAGACTTAGACTTAATATTGCCAAATGTTCTATTTGCTCTCATCTTGTTCTAAATGTACTAATTTTTATATAAATAGTTATGCATGCACAGTGAGTAATATCAAATACTCTGACAAAATTGCATAGGTTTAAATCTAATTGCAAAGAAATTGCAGTGATTATAAATATTGTCAATTTTAAGTCTAAGCCTGATTTTCAGACTTAGAAAGTTGGTGAATAAGGGCCCAGGACTGTAAGTAGGCACATCAGATACATTATATACAGCATGGGATACACGATCATATCATTTGATACAATAATAAAACAACACGTCACTCTAGTTTGTCGTCAACAAATTAGGATTATTTGTCTTCCTCAGCTATCATGACATTAATTCAATAGTCCAGTATATCCAGAGTACGTGACCGACGGATCAGACACCGAAGAGACGCTTGCCAACTTAATTCAGTTATGTACGTACTTAATAACTAAAATCATTGGTAACATTTATGTTTTATTTATTATTGAATGTCTATTTCGAAACAATATCTTACAAATGTACAAGGCAACATTGAGGCAGCTGCCTGAAAACATTTTATGCAAATGCTCATGTGATCGGTTGAAGTTAAACTGTTAGTAACCACATAACTTATTAAAGCAGACACAAACATTCTGGTCTATCAATGTTTGCTAACTTAATATGGCACTATAGAGATTATTTCAGACAAAAGTGCATTATAGATTCCCGTAAGTCGTAACAATACCACAGTCAACTAGAAATGATGCCAGCGCTTCTTGTAGTTGTCCCCAGTGTCTAATAATATTGTATTGTGTTAATATAAATTAAATTTATGATGCTTACTATACCTATATATACATGTAAGTATTCAGCAACGCCAGTATACAGCCACACGACTCATCGGGTCGTTGAAACTTAAGGAGCCTCCCCACCTTTTCGGAAAAAGAGAAATATACGTCAGATTGTAATGATATTTGGTGTGGTTGTAGTATAAGATGTCATCTCTACAAATTGGGCATTTTTAGTGCGAAAAAAATATTTGAATGATGTCAAAAGCGCCACCTGGTGGGACGTCGTTTTTCGCATCAGTTTTGACGCGTTTGCTCTATCTACTTTTTTATTATAGCAATTCTGATTAAATAAAATGTCTCTGTGTGTAGGGTTTTGTATGCGGCATATTTTGGTGTATTTCATTTTATGCTACGTTAAGTATTATTCGAGTTACATCATAAAAACCACGCCATTTTCCACATATTGACGTCCTAAAAAACGCCGTAATGTTTGCGTTCAAGTGCAAATATTTATAAAACGTGCCGACATTTTTTTATCAAAATTTCACTATGATATTAAATAGAGTATTTGCTAAATATATGTCACAGAAAGAGATGGGGTCTACTACTCCGATATTTTGCTAGAATTAAATGAAGCTCCCTTGTAAGAGTGAAAAAATGCGCGACGTTACACAGTTTTTGTTAGATACGTCATATGCAATATTCTAATTTCATTTAGTGATAACTCCGTAATTTTTGCGATCAAAAACAAATATTTAAAAAATGGGACCATCAAAGTTTTTTTTTAAATTCCGCTATGGTATTTGATATGTAAATGATAAGATAGGGTCTACAACTAAGTTTTTTTTGCTTAAATTAAATCTAACTTAATCTGTCTTGGTAGGGTAAAAACTGCTTGACGTTATGCACTTTTTGTTGGACGTTAAATGCGACTGCCTAATTTCCTTCATCCGTACAAATTGATAAACCACAGCAAGATTAGGAGTAAGTTACATGGATATAGTTTTATACCAAAACATATCATATTGTTGCGATGACAACCAAAACTCGCCCATCAAAATTTAAAACATGGGGTCTGGTAATACACTCAAGAATTATTGAATTCCTGTAGCGAGGAGAGTATCATGTCTTCATATAGGTTTATTTAATTCATAAATATGTTTGCGGTTAAATCATGCGTTAGGTCCCTACGGTCTCCCGTTAGAGCCATCGCGGCATAGCTATACAAAGTCGAAAGTAGGATGGTGAAAAGTCGATAGTATGAAACAACGATAATACGATGAAAAGTCGATAGTACAATAGTGATAACACGATAAAACAATAATGAAAACATGAAACAATGAAAGTACAATGATGAAAAGTCCCAGTAAATGTAATATGTACACAATTTGAAATACCAATATTGCACAAATTGCTTGCGGAAATTGATATATTCAAAGCAAGAACCATGACATATATTCATGCATAAAGGTCAGGGTCAGGGCAAACTCGCCAAGCTTTACAGAAAGACATAATTTTATGCGCATGAGAACATACACATATATTCATAAAAATAATAATATCCCAATTTGAGAGAAACATGTCAGCTTTAACATTCATACATCCAATTATATAATAGTATGTCATATTAATGTAACATATCCCCGAAGTCTAGGATGAGTTACTGAAAATGATTTGCTGAGTTTCCTTATCATAACGTCAATATAAATGATTCAAACTTTTAATTCCAGAACACAAAAATCTAAAGTTATGGAAGACAGCATGTTAAGACACTTTAACAAGTTTCAAATTCATGAATTCGCGATTTATACTTCCTGATTTCAACTTCATAAGTTCAGATATCACCTTGGACATTCACGATTAAATATTATGATGATAAATCGTTAATTTGTGAAGCTGATTGATGTAATGTTTAAATATCTAAGACGCCCGTTCTGAAAACCATACCCTGCAATGTCTGTCACTGTTACTGTCAAGTTATTGCATTGTTTGTAGTGCATATTGACAGTATACATTAATTCAATGTATTTTTTTATAATAAAGTAAGTGCTCGATCACGTTGATAGAAGAACATAGAATTTGAATGTCCATCTGCAATACAGTAAACAGAACTAAACATGCCAAAACTCTTGTCCAACTGTCAGAAATTTCTGAAATGCGTTTCATTGTTTCTCACATCCCCTGTGAAAAAATCAAGAACTATTCATGAAATATTCATGAACAAGTTCATGATCTTGTTCATGAACGAATTCATTAACTGTTCATGAAGGACAAATGGCCGCTTCATGAATCTCCAGTTTTATTCATGAAACGCCCATCTCTCTTTCATGAATAAGTTCATGAACTGGAGATTCATGAATAAGTTCATGAACTGGAGATTCATGAATAAGTTCATGAACTGGAGATTCATGAATAAGTTCATGAACTGGAGATTCATGATTAAGTTCATGAACTGGAGATTCATGAAGCGGCCATTTTTTCTTAAAATGCACTTGAACAGTTCTTGAACTCTTTAAGAGCAGTTCATGTACAATTTATGAACACTGTTCTTGGACAGTGCAAGAACTTTTCTTGAACTGCTCTTGAAACTTTCGCAGGGGCAATGACACAAATCTTTTTTTTATTTCTTTTCCTTTTTTTCCAACACAACTGTTCAATTTTAATAACTCAAGTAGCTTTAACATCCCTTTGATAATCTGCCCAAACTCAAATGTATATAAAGCCATGCTGTGCATTTTGATAATAGTTAAAATATCAATACATTATTAAACAGTAAAACAGAAGTAAATTTAAAGTACAATCAAAGTATTATTCGGTACAAATAAAGTACATTATCCGAAAAATTTGTCCGAAATATTGAAAGTTTCAAGTACAAACTGGAACATGCATTGCTGCTGATTTAATGCATCATAAATTTAAAACAACAAGTATTAAAGTTGACCACAAATAAATTTTACCTTTTGGGTGTTTTGTTCATTTATTTCACCATCTTAAAAACAGGAAAAACAAAAACAAAATTTTTCTAACAGAAGATAAACCATGTGCTGCCATCAGTGGTTGTTTACTGTGAGACACGTTCAGGAAATATGAGGGCCTATAAAAGTAGGCCCAAATTTTAGCCCCATTAACAAAGCCTCTTATTTGTTACCTGATTTTAAAATGATTTCTCAGTAATATTCCTTTGGGTCAAAGTCAAAGAGGCAAAGTTCAAAACTGGGTCATTTGGGGTCAAAAACTAGGTCAATAGGTCAAATCTTGTGAAAAGTTCATGAACTTCAAAGTTCATGAATAATTCATGAACTTTGAAGTTCATGAAAGTTACATGAATAATTCATGAACTTTGAAGTTCATGAAATCTTGTTCATGAACCTGACAGAGACTTCATGAACATGGAGTTCATGAACATGAAAGTTCATGAACATCATGTGTCTGTTCATGAGCACTTCATGAACACTTCATGAACACTTCATGAAGTTCATGAAGTGTTCATGAACTCATGAATTTTTTTTTCACAGGGGATGATTAGAAATGAACTGTACATACTTTTAGCAAGAGTTAGTCTCACATGTATCGGTAACGTACGCTAACCAATTAATGCAGCATGCCCGAATTCCTTGTACACAAACTTTCTATCTCTTCCCTCGAAGTCGAAGGCGATCGATTACATGCCAACAAGACAGGGATCGAACCAAATGTCCATCCATCACGGCCGTCTCATTAACACACAATTCAACGCTTTTCTGGAGTTTCGTGTATATAGTAGTTTACTGTGTTTTCGAATGTACTTGGAACAAATACTAGTATTGCATCACCCTTGAACTCACTGAATATAAACATTTATACTCAATATAGATTCATGACGAACGCAAGTGAATTTAAATTGCAACCTGCATGTTCGGTTATGCACAAGTCGATTGAAACTCTACCACTAACCCTTGAGAAGAGCAGGGGTAGTTGGGAATAGTCCCGTGTTTTGCCTTTCCTATGACCCTGTACGTACGGCCGTGTCAGTGCGGAGCTATTGTTTAACATCAAAATAGCTGAGAAATAATCCGCAATATAGTTTTACATGAGGTTTGAGACGTACGTCAAAATACTGGCACTTCCTATGAATTGGGACGGATTTCTATTGACTAATGTATCAGCTACATACATCGCTTGACCAGATTAAACTGACACTTATCAAAGTCCGTAAAGCTTGTCGGGCCATGTATTTGATTTGTATTTTAATTTACTGTATACCGTTATCTCCTGACTTTTACGAATTATACAAGGAGTCTCAGTTTAATCTGGTAGGGCTATACATGGTTCTCATACACGGTACACCACATGCATAATAATATCCATATATAGCCTACTGTATATAGCTTGGTTAATTTGACACGAGCCTGAACTTTTGATAAGTATAATTTAACTGTCGATATATTATCTACGATACAAAACCGATTGTATGTTTTCATATTTGGGGAGTATCACAAAGACTCTCGAGATGTAATACAAACACGATTTGCTTGCAGAAATTGATACATTCAAAGCAAGAACCTTGTTGTATACTCTGGTTTAGGTCAAAATTGCTAAGCTATACACCATAGTAAAATTGGTAAAGTATGTACTAAAATAACACTGAAAAATTGTGCACACTTGAGTAATCGACTTCCGTGGCTCATTCCACATTTTTTTCCGATTTTCACAATATCCTGTGCACACTATGCCTTGATGCACTTAAATGTGAACATATTTAAGATTCATAAAATTGGAAAGTTTTTGTCAACATTGTCAATGCAACAGACGCGCAGACAGACATGATACTACCCATAACCTCACATACCAATAGATGCCGGGAGAAATTACCACTTTCAAAGCCTCAGTTGTATTAGATAGATATATTGTATTCCTCCATTAAGGAAAACACTTCACCATTTTTTCTATACCAACCACAATTTCTGTCAAATCTGTGAAGACGTGCACATTTTCTAACTGTAACCTCCAATCGTTATATTCAAAATTTAAGTACATCTACTTGATAAACTGTTGTTAGCTGGTTGTATAGTCTAGATAAATAGTCTTTAGTTTTGTTACCATAATGACAATGACTTAAGTTTGACAGAAAAAGGTTAAAGCAAGTATACACAAGTGACATGCCGTCTTGAATGTTAAAGTGTCGAGTGTGTCGTTTTGTGTGCAAAATGGGATAATTATAATGTATTTAAATAATTACTTTCTTTAACTGACTTCTTAAATTCTGGTTGCCATGACAACAATAGAACACATTGGTTTCTTTTTTAAGTCAAATACAATCAAACATATTACATGACTGCTGTCTAGAAGTTAAACTATTAATCATTTAGACCGGTTTACCAATAAATGAAATTAGAATATTGCATATGACGTGGACGAAAAAGTGTGTAACGTCGCGCCTTTTTTCACTCTTACAAGGAAGCTTCATTTAATTCTAGCAAAATATCGGAGTAGCAGACCCCATCACTTTCTTTGACATATATTTAGCAAATACTCTATTTAATATCATAGTGAAATTTTGATAAAAAAATGTCGTCGCGTTTTATAAATATTTGCACTTGAACGCAAAAATTACGGCGTTTTTTAGAACGTCAATTTGTCGAAAATGGTGCGGTTTTTATGATGTAACTCGAATAATACTTAACGTAGCATAAAATGAAATGCACCAAAATATGCCGCATACAAAACCCTACACACAGAGACATTTTATTTAATCAGAATTGCTATAATAAAAAAGGAGATAGAGCAAACGCGTCAAAACTGATGCGAAAAACGACGTCCCGCCAGGTGGCGCTTTTGACGTGATTGAAATAATTTGTTCGCACTAAAAATGCCCAATTTGTAGAGATGACATCTTATACTACAACCACACCAAATATCATTATAATCTGACGTGAATTTCTCTTTTTCCGAAAAGGTGGGGAGGCTCCTTAAGACACCACTTAACCACATTACATAGACATGCTAGGCAGTTGTTGCCATTGACAATGTGTTCAGTTCCAAAAAACGGCGTGTGGGGTATTAGAGGTTTTGCCGTTGTTAAGAAACAAGCTTCTAGTCTGGCATGCTTTGCAATAGTAATGGATTCTTAAACCGAAATCAATTTTGGATTTACTTCAGTAATAGGCTGACCTTAATAAATTGCTTATCAAACAAAAACAGCCGTCATGGAGACAAGACCTGAGCAAGAGTGAATTATGACACATCGAAAAGATTGAGACCTCGAAATGCTTGACCTTAGTCCAAAAGTAGACAAAGACATAACAAGTCGTTTTTACGAACATTGTGTGGGCGATATCAATTAGGTAAATTATGTACCTAATCTATCTATAGTTTCCTTTTAGTGGTCATGAAATAAGATATTTTACGTTAGTGTTTCACAGGGTTCGCGTTTCAACAATTGTTTTTTACAAGCAGCAGTCGTTTACTGTTTTTATGCATGAATCGATTTAAATAATCAAAGTTATAGGGAACGCCTCTTTAATATTATGTTCTGGTTGTGTACATGTTAACAGTTTTTGGATATCGGCCCGTTTCCTTGCTATGCGTAACGGCGTAGTCGTAGTGTTGGTCATGTACATGTAGTTCGCTAAAATTAAACTCGTCATGTTAGTAATATAAGTCTTGAATACGTGTATATAAAACGTATGTATCATGAAGATGGTTTCTTGACCAAGGGCGTCGGTAAAACATTCAGATATAACATAAAAGCATCTTCAACATCCTAGTACTCCCTGTGACATTTCTTTACTGACATTTTGTCATTGCTGCAAATAGAAACGCTTTTTTATAGACAGTACGAATAATCACTTCTAGAAATTTTGAGTAATTTTATTTTTTCACCAACTCGCAGACATATCCATTTGTGATGTTCTCATTTTTCATGCAGCTTTGTGATGTAGTGGAGTTTCTGACCGATTTTGTGAAGAATAATATTTGGTCGAGTGTGAATAAATTTTTTAAAAAGGTCAAACATATAATTGCTTCTGAAATGCGTCTGTATAGAACATATAATGGTACACTTCGAGTGTAAACATTATATAACACGAAATCCCCTAAAAGTGGATATTTATCTTGACGTTTGATTCGAGTATGCACGTTGTTACAGGAAATCTGCCATTAACGAATTTCTTTTAAATAAATTGCCAAGTCAGTTATTACGATATAATACGGAGCTGCAACATTAATCTTCTGTAACGTATAATCACCACGTCAGATTACGAGCCGACATTAGTATCGTTTTATCCGCGAGACCTTAATTTAATTATAGACCCCTGTTCGCTTGTCAATGAGAATGGTGCTTAATCGACCAACATTAGGACTACTTACATCCATTTGATATAACATTTCCATAGTGTCATGTCCGTTCTTTCATGGGCATATGATCATTACAGTTTTGTCTGCGTTCGTTTTCTAATCCGTATTATGCCAGGTTTCAATCAACAAAGTATGTGTCGGATGAATTACTTGGAATAAGGCCTTTGCGGATGTCTATGACATCTTGGTCCTGTCGCACCAGTAAGTCATATTTTCAGAAGCTGTTCATAAATGTCATAAATTTTGTCACTAAGCCCGGTTTCCCTTGAGAATGGCTCATATGTTTTTTTGGAACTCTTCCCCATTACTTCATTAAGTCAAATGTTTTATAAAAATATGTCACACTACCGTTATCAATATATTGCTTAATTAATAGAAATACCACATTGAGTGTTGAAAATCATCAAGCCACGCAGTCAATATTCACAGCATATCTGTTTATAACCAAATTCCGTAGTATGTAGTACTTTACAGAACAAAGTTGTCAATAAATTATGACAGTTTTATCATGAGAACATGAACTTGTGAATTGTCATTGATTCATGGCTTACTGACAGTATTTTAGAAAAAAACTTCATCAATTCGAACAATTTTCTCGTTTCCCCCCGCTTATTTGTTTGTGTATGTATAATAAACTAGCACATTCAATTATACTAGAGTTTGTCCTTCTTAGTTTAAAAAATACAATGTTATTATTATTATTTGATTCGTTATATTGAATCAAACCGATTCTCATTTGTTTTACCCTTTTATCCTTTGGGGGAAATACCTTATAGTATTAAAATGGCGTACATTCTCATACTGAAATATGACTCTCAGAAAGTATAAAACCACGTATCGATCACTAGGAAAACTTAAATGCATTTAATCAAACAGTAATTTACATACTTACCAACTTAATGTATTACCTTTGTCATGCATTCATTTGCACAGCGTGTATACAATGTGTACGTACGATTTATATTTAGATTTTTTTTTATGTAAACCGTTTACGTTCTGAATTCACATCAACTCTGCGATTTCTTTTTAAATTTCTCTCAGCTAGCTGCTCCCGATTCATTCCCATATACTGCATCAGTTAAATGTTCTCGTGTATTTGTTTGTCGTTAGTTCTTACACACTAATGTACGAATGCTATTAGTATCAAATGGACCATCAATCCATTGATATGGTATTTATTTTACAAACACTACTAAATTAACAAGAATCTGTATTTATGTTTAATAGGATTGGTTGAGTGATATCCATTTTTAAAGGAGATTCCTTATAATCTCTTCTTTGTATAATGATCCAACAATTCATTGATGCAGTATTTGTAGTCGATTTTGAATAGACTAGACACTTACTGAATAGAAAGTATTCAATAGCGGATTGCTTGTAAAATCATCAAGAATCTAATTATAGCGAGCCTCCAAAGAATTCAAGTAGACAAAAACGGCAATGCATAGTTTTAAATATCAATGTGCCATTTTTTGAAAGGGTCAGGTATATGCATAGGTAAGAGTAGGAGTTCGTTATGCATGTCTCGTTTCATTCGCTGAAAGGCTTCACATGTTTGAGTGTACTTTCTGCAGTCTTCGAACATCTGTGATGATAATTGTTACTATAATGAAAAATAAATCTCTGCATCAAGAAGGACTGCATCCTTTGGCATCTTCAGAGTGGCAATACGTCTCCTACAAGACTGCTCCACATGAGTGTCGGGCATTTCACCAGGATTTACGTAAATGTTATGAATATGATAGACAATGAGGAACATAACATTGAATTCTTTATTGATGTCTTGGTACAATTATAACAATTTCTGTCTCCTGAGAAGAACTCCAAAGTATACGTAAACAAAAGACCAATACATTAACACACACTCAACGTGTTTCATGTCATAAAATGTTTTATATGTACTCAGGAAGTGTGCCATTAAATTTTCTTTGTACATCCAGACGGATGTCTGAAGAAATTATACAATTGAGCATTCTTGTATTCACACTAGGCCAAAGTTTAATTTATTCATAAAAGCTGCCAGAAACTTTTTAGTACTGCAGGAATGAAAAGAACAGTGACAAATCGCAATGTCTGCGAGATGATCACTACTACACGAAAAGCTGGCACCATTTCTAGTTGAATAATTTATTGTTATTATTTTCTATTATGTGCGTATGTCTGAAAAGGTTTCTATGGTGTCATATTAGGTTTGCAAATATAGGTAGAACAAAATGTTTGTGTCTGCTTTTATAGTGTATGTGATAACTAAAGTATTTGCCTCAACGCAGATATCATGCGCACATGCATACACTTCATGACTTAAAGTAATATTGATCAGTACCTGTCTTATTTTCGCCCAGTAAGAATATTTTTCACATTCGACTTTCGACTAAGTAATACTATACTATTTTAGGTCCCGAAGAATGAAAACTGCTCACAATTATGTAGAACTGAATAGTTTGTAAGTATCGCACCGTTGTCTAATGCGGCGGACACGTACTTTGGAGATACTGGATGACTTAGTGTCATGCTGGATGAAGAAGACAAAAAAAAACGAATTTCGTTGACGACATTCTACAGTGACATATTGACTCATTATTGTCTTGATGTGACACAAGGTCTCGTTGTTGTAGAAAGGATGATGTATGACCTTACACATTATGTGTCTGATGTGACAACTAAGAGGTATGATTGTTTTGGTCTCAAATTTATGTATTTGTAAAAAGTAAATATTTATGTATCCATGATATGTATCGTGTGCCGACCTTAAATATTGAACCACTCAAGACTGATAACCGAAAGTTAAAGTTTGTTTCGTATCAATTCATTTAGATATATCATCAAGGTTGTACGTATTTTATCCGATAGCAGTATTTACTTCATATATAGTACAATAAAGATTTCGGCAAAACTGCTGACAAAGACATGGCACACTTCAGACAATTAACTAGACACCACCCACGCAATCGACCTGACATCATATTGTGACAAACATTAACTAAAATCATTCACATGGTTCACTTATATGCAATATCGTATTTTGCAGGCTAATTGCAAGTGTTTTGGAACTAGGTTCCGCTTGCACGGTTTACAAAATATTCGATTTCGACATTGCTTTCGTCATTCGAACAATTGTTCGACACATCTGAATATGTGAAAGTTTTGTTTTCAATTGTATTAGTTCTAAATACATTTCTACATGAGCGAATTACTGGGAGATTCATAACGCTTTTGAGAAGACATAAGTCAATTCACACCGCTCAGTATCGTCTTAATTTTCTAACGCACTTCCAATCATTAACAGCAGGAAACGTTATAAAATACTTCAACATTAATGGAAGACTAATGAGATTGCATTCAAAAACTTAATATGAGTGTGAGCAAACTGTTTATATGAATTAACTTTTGCCATGGTGAAGTCATTGATCCAAATCAATGCTAACATAAGCGATAAATATTTATGAACGTGAACAGCAAAATAAATGTGAGAGATAAATCACAACATTACTGAATTATGAGGCTAGACACAATCTGCCACAATGTAATCGGTTATATCACGAGCCAACAGAGAAAACAGAAACGAAAACGCTCAATGTGTAAGATGGTAAACTAGATAATGACCGTGTTTATGTGCTATATTTCTCTATCAATCATCACACAATGCGGACAGTGCCTCCAATGGGAATATAGACGATACACAGATCATAACTTAGTGAAATAACAATATCTTGTCTTCTGTTATGCATACGTAACCGAAACTTGATGTTTTTTTTATCATATACAGTATTTCTCAAATCATGCTGATCCATCACAATTGCATCTTTAATTCAATTACAAAAGAAAATACAACTGCGACACAGAAGGCAGAATTCAACACAAACAACATAACACTACAATAGTACAGTGTTTGAGCTGCCAGCTTTGTTTAATAATATCACATGAAACGAATCATAATATTCGACGACTTTTAATTATTTTATCACATTTATAATTATTAGGTATTGCTGTCTGGTGATGTCTGGTCAAATATATCATAACAATTGTAATACGAACATGGTCATAAAAATCATGACAACCAACAGAACACGCATTGCACAAAAATGACAACTTTTGTAAATAAAAACACAATGTCAAGAGATGTATTGGGTTGACGTTTTACCATGCGTGTTAAGTGTGTTTTATAACATTGACATCACATCTACTTATACGGTCACATTGTTTCTAAATGACACTTCATACGAAAAAGCTACGAAAACATGAATTTTCTGGAGTGTCTATTGAATGGATCCAATCGAATTAGGTTTCGCATACAACACTGGCTTTGACGTTCAACCTAATGACCTAGACGGTTATTAAATGTAAAAACAAACCACTTAATTAATTCACCAACATTCAATAGCATTTCCGATGTCATCGGAGTTGTTTGGGATGTCGGGCAGGAAACGTAATTTAATAATTAAAAGTGGCTTTCTTAGAATCATTTTACACGGTTGGGAAACCAAGAACATTCTGATAACATAATTTACCAAACTGCGATACTTAACTCGAAAAAATTAGCACTAAAGTAATAGTACCCGCAAGGCATTGATATATATACTGAGAATAAGCCAATAATTTGAAGGAAGCACGACATACTATGACTTTGTGGTCATATACGTTCTTCGTCGTGAAACCAAAACTGAAAATATAAACACACGACACTAGAAGATGTAGCGGAGAAAAATACTTCGAAATTTCTGTTCAACTTAAGATATGTCTCGGCAACCGAGAACAGAACAGGCGGTGGTGATACTTAAAGTCAAGAAGGGGAATGATAGGAGTATGTTACATGGATTTACATACACTTCTCAACATGATGTATGTAAGTGCATTTATAAATAATTGAAGCTATTAAAATTTGGATTTACCAATATGATCAATCAAGACATTGTGGCTTAGAATGAGAAGGCCGTAACTACAAAATCAATATTTTGAGATAAAAAAGAAAACATTTCTGACAATCACTTTTTACTTATGTTAAAACATGCCTTTTCAACTTCTGTTTGGTCAACATGACAAGTTACGATGTTCGTCCAAATAGGCTCATAAGAAGCGCATTATTATGTAGATTTCAAATATGCATTAGTCTTATAAGGTCCTAAGTGGCACTTACGATCTTCGCATTCTAAGCCAGCGACATGTTATGCAATATTAGTGTTTATCTATGATTATATCATTCGGAGATCGTATAGTTATGGTTTAAGCACACAGGGAGTGTATTAATTTGAGGATATACTTAAGTCCTCCAGTCGCTGAATCTGTATAAGCCACTCATGAAAATGAAGTGCGACACAATTAAATGAAACGTCGACTTGTGGTAATGGAAGTACATTAATACATGTCGTATGACAAAAAATGAGCGTCTGGAAGATTGTAGATTTTATAGTCACTAAAATGTTGGCTTTAGGTATTTTTACCTCCTTTTTTCCATGTTATTTAAGCTTAAGAACAAAATCATGTTTAAGTCAATAATTTGAAATAAAAATATCACAGTTCATAATAAAGTTGCCTTGCAATCAATACATCTTGCGTACATAGTAACGAATCCATAAAACAATGATTTGGTTAATTAAACTAGTCAACTAAATAATTATATGTAATCTTAGTAATATTAATTTAATTACAAAAACCGAATAATGACAAATCAAAATTGCATTTTGAACTGGAATTCAACACGTAAGTGCTAGCGGACTATATGAACATATGCCGCGGGATTTGCGACAGTTTGTAGACTATTATCATGAAGTTGGCTAGATGCACTTGGAAACATATAGTACCGTGAGGTTGGTAGTATCACAACGCTTACTTGGCAGTATCCCATTCAAGCAGCGTGAGTTTGATTGTCGTTCACACTGTCAACCAAGCAATGTGATTTTGACAGCATTGTTCGTTTAATTAGTATAATTATCTATATTTTGTATAAAGTGGGTTCTAACACTTGAATTGTCCAAACTGTGTAATATAACTGCACTATTGGTAGCGTCTAAGTCAAACATCATTTTTATTTTGTAAATTCACTCAGTTAGATGCTTGTATCAATATGGTATACTATACTAGGATTGTCCATGTGTTGCTGATTTAATGAAAATACCACATTGCGTGTTGAAACTCATCAGGCAACGCAGTCAAAATTCACAGCTCATACTTTTTACCACCAACTTCCATATGTGGTGTTTGACAGAACATATTATTCGATAAACTATGACAGTTTATAATGAGAACATAAACAACCGAGACTTGGCATTGATGTATAACTTAACTAACAATGATTTACAAAAACAATCAATTCAAATTATTCTACTGTATTTATCCCACTGTGTGCATGCATTTTAAAATGACACATTTAATTCTTCTAATTCTACATTTTAGATGTTGTCGATTAAGTAAAAACACCGTTCCTTGTTAAAAAACTATATTTTTACATTACTTTCAGATAGATATTGAACCCATTAAGCAATAATGGATTTGCTGTTCCATGATAGAATATTGAGTGACTGTTCGGTGACTGACTTATAATATTCTTAACTAACAAATGTTAACTGTTTTGTATCCAACAAACATTTGTATACATTTGAGCACATGCCTAAGAAATTGTTTTACAAACTACAGTTTTACTTCCGCACTGTTTCATCCATTCAAGATAGTATATATTTGACAGGTTTGCAATGTTATTGTTCGATTCTATTGTCAGTATCAAAACAAGGTGACAATGGCTTCCGTTCATCGTCGGAAGTACCTGATATTATGACTTAAACACAACTAATGTTATATATTTTGATTGTTTTGTATGGTAGAAACCGAAACCATTTTCAAGCCCGTTTATGTGATAAATTGTATATTCATGTAGGGCGGACAGAGACGTTTCAAAACTGTTCTTTAATTAATAAATGAGTGAACATTTGGGGATGTTAAACTCTGTTTTTGTAATACAATTTCTTAGGCCTGTGATTTGAGTAGTGATGTTCTTTTGTTTGGTGTCTTTCTCTTGCATGGTTGTCTTGGCACTGTATGTTTTGAATTGTCTGTATATGACAGTACTGTTCGTATTGTGGGACGTTTCTGTGTGGCTTTGGATTGAATGTGCGCTACAGTATTTTTGTTTTACACGCGTTTTGACAGCTGATATATTCTTAGTATACGAAAGAAACGTCTATTATTTTACCATTACCTCCTTGTAATTAAGCATCGGACTATCAATATCCTTCGGATTTTAGATACCCTGGTGTTATTCTTCAGGCCATGAGGTAAATTCATATTATCCTGTGAGAAATACTTATCAATTTGTCTTTATAACTCATATTGAAATATCGCTGGCTTAGGATGAGATGGTCGTTACATGTAGTACAAACTATTTTAAGGAACCAAGGAAAAACTGTTCGAACATTACTCTTTACATATTGTGAAAACTCTTCCTTCAACTTTAGTTAATTCAACATGACAAGTGTCGATGAACATGGCAATAGGCTCATAAAAACGCCTACATAGGACATTTTCATTCTAAGCCAGCGGTATGGCATTTTACAAAGATGAGGAAGTATACAACCACGCATCAATCATGAAGACAAAACGGATATCCATGGTGAGTGTTATGTCTAGCAGTTCTTCACTTTCACCAAAGATGAATTGCCTACATTTCTAAGCACATTTTTATTTGCACTACATTATCAATACCGTTTCCGTATTTAATTCATATCAAAACTCCGTGATTTGTGTTGATCTGTATTATGATCAATAAATTGTAATGTTCCCATGTATTTGTTTGTCATTGTGTTATCATTATTCCTTACACACTAATGTTAAAAAGGTCATTAGTATCAAATGAACCATCAATCCATTGATAGTGTATTCATTATGCAAACGTTACTTATTTAACATACAAATATATCACTGATGTTATATGGGATTGGTTGAGTGAAATCATCGAATGTTTAATGGATATTTTTTTTATAATGTGCTATATGTTTAATGCATTCATAACTATATGCATGCAACATTAGTATACCAGATTTAACTCAGACGCGTATACTTGAAAGTGCATCTATTTGTTTTTAGTAGACCATGAGTCTTAAGTTTCATGTGCGCAGATGTACCTAACCCTTTCTTTTCCTCTCTCTGAATAATGAAGAAACTTTATATACTAGCATGAATGTGTTTTATCTTCTGTGTTCTGTTTTGTGTTTGGCCAAAAAAGATCAGTTCGCGTTATACGCTTTAAAAACACTGACACGCTTAATAAATATTAAACACAAAATGATTCGGTAAATTTATAAAAATGTGTAAAAGCAAGTCGATTAAGCACTGGTCTCTTGAAATAAATAACAAATGGGCGAACAAGGATCCATAATTTAACCAAGGTCCCACAGATAAAACAATACTAATGACGGTCCGTATTCTGACAGTGTGATTATACGTTGCTTACTATTTATACTTTAATTCTGCCTTATATCGTAATGAGTGAAATAAGTTAAGTTACCAATTGTCTAGGGCTCTTTTCAGTTGTTAGGCCGCTCAAGCACACTTTGACATTTTAACTCCCCTGGTCATTTGGTTACATATGGAAACCTACACTCGTGTCTCCCTGGGGATACTATTTCTCTCGTGTAGATTTGGCAGCAAACATCGATCTGCGGCGCCCAGGAATAGACACTGAGCTCACAGGTGCCATTTTACTGCATGGTGGAGTTGAACCCGGGACCTCTCGATCCCAAAGTGCACACCATACCTCTAGGCCTCCGCTCCCCACGTAACACTTAATTAGAGGACATTTGTTAAAGGCAGAATTTCTATGAAAAGTGTTCATACTCGTACCATAGCAAGGTTTCAAAGGTCCGTCTCGCCAATGGAACTTCTTGGATTTGAACTTCAACACTTACATAAAAAGATTGTTGACCGTGTTTATCGGAGAATAGCTACAAATACCCTTTTAGGTGTATGTATACAATTATTCATACACTGCGTTATAACATCAAACGACTGCAGTAGCCTTGTGAAATCAATTGTTGTAGTGCGAACACTGTTAAACGCATACCTAAACTATCTTATTTCATGGCAACTGAATGGAAACTAAAGATGGATAAGTCACTGTATTGACCTAATTGATAACGCCCCCACGATGTCCGTAAACATGATAAGAGCCACATTATTGTGAGCGATTTATATCATGCCTTAGTCTAATTATGGACAGAGGTCAGTCAGTTCGAGGTCTTGTATCACAATCCATCATTTCAGTCCATAGACTATGTTGTTGTTTATAAGTTACTTTATGAATGTCAGCCAATCCCTTAAGTAAATCCAAAATATTAAGTACAGTTGAACCCGGTTTGCCAATCCATCATCGTGACAGAGCAAGCCGAACGAGAATATTAAGACGACGACACCTTAACAACTCTCCAAGTCTTCATAGCGGATACCGTACACGCTGATAATTTAGACGTGGAAACACAGGCAATGACAATAACTCCCTAGCACGTCCGGGTTATGTCAACTTGTGTTTGGTACCAGCAATGTACAGTTTTGACAATCCAATGTGGTTTTGTTTGCAGAGAAATACGTATAGTAAGCATAATATATTGAATTATATAAACATACGTTTATGGCAATGTTTTTTTGCAAGACCCTGGGGACAACTACACGAAGTGCTGGCACCATTTCTAGTTGAACATTATATTGTTACCCCTTTTGGGATTACAGGTTTATATCTTAAACGATCGTTATCATGTCATATTAGGTTAGTAAGCATTGGTCGACATGAATGTTTGTGTCTGCTTTATAAATGGTGTGGTTACTAACAATTTTACTATAACTGCATAAAGTTAGCAAGCGTCTCTCTGATGTCTAATCCGACGGTCACAAACTCTGGATATACTAAACTATTGAATAAATGTCGTACTGGCTGAAGAAGACAAATAACCTAATTTCGTTGACGACATTCTACAGTGACATATGGACTCGTTATTGTATCTAATGCTAGGACACAGGGTCTCGTTTCTGTAGATAGGATGGTGTACGACCTTGCACATGTCGTATCTCGTCTTGATTGTTCTAATATCATCTAATGTGGCCCTAGAAGATAAGTATTTACGTATATATTACTTTAATCAGTTTAAGAGTAGATAAATAAAATTTTAACATTATATCGTATCAAACCTTAAGACCATGTCATGTATATATGTATGTAAAAACAGGCGCAGCATGTGTTAGTAGAGTCCTGACATCAGCAATAACGCTGACAAAGAAATAACCCAAAGCACTCAATCTGAGACACGTTCATGCACGTGTTTCACTAATTGATTATTCGGTAATTCATACAGCACGCTCTATATCCATTCCGCTACCATAATGTTCAATTCATATTTGACGAAGTAGCATGTTCGTAGTACAATTTGTATGCATTGTTATTCCACATTGTTGTCCACATTCAAGCAATGGTTTTTGTTTCAATACTTAAAACATTTTGTTTTACATTGTGTAAGTCAAAGCGAATAACATTGAAATTCGCAATGCGTGTGACAAAACAGAGTTCAATTCTCGACGTTCAGTATCGTCTTCATTAACCAACATATTCCCAATTTGAACCAACATTAAATGTTAAAAAGGTTCCAGATTTAGCCTTCAGCATTAATGGAAGAATAACGAGATCGCTTTCAAAAGTTTAATGTGTGCGAGCAAATTGGTTTAATGGATTAAGTTTTGCCACGGCGAAGCCATTGATCCAAATCAATGCTCATATCCGCGATAACTGTTTATGAATGTGGACCGCAGAAGAAATGTGAGCTACGAATCACATCGTTACTGAATCATTAGGCTAGACACAAATGTGCCACAAAGTAATCGCTTATATCACGAGCAAACATAGAAAACAGACACGTATTCACTCAATGTGTAATGTGATTAATTTGATCACGACCGTGTTAATGTGCTTTATTATTCTGTAAAAACCCTTGAGAATGTAACAATGGGAGAAACGTATTGGGGCGGAAGTGGATACATCGACTATTTCAATGGCCGATTTACGTCGATTCGGTAAGTAAATCTTGACTTTTCGTTGCTTAGTAAGGCGTTTGAAATAAAAACAAGCTGACCAAAGTACCCGGCCAGGTTTCTAGTTTGCGACCCATGGTTGTTTTCCCTCCAAGCACCTATAATTAAGCAGAACACTCGCGCAAAGTGCCGTTTTGGTTACAGATACACTGATTTGTGAATATTTTTATCTGTAATATTTCCTATTTCTCCCGATTTTCATGGTTTATGGATTGTTTATGGGCCTAGTTTCATTATGTATATGATTATAAGTATGCATGTGCATAAAAAAAATGCGATTCCGTAATATATTGAGGCAAAACACACGAAAGATCCGCTATGATACCCTTGATTAATGCCGTTTGGGGCAAACACCCCTGACACGTAAGTATTGTTGTATAATAAAAACAACATTCGACTTGATCATTTACTGAATATTACGCGCAAATGATAAAACATGTACATTGTGAATACTAGATAAGTTTATATAATGCCAAAACAGGAATATGTTTTCAAGCTATACACATATATCTATTTGCCATACACATTTAATCTGCCACTGTGTTAAATTTTAAATTATATATTCACAATGTTTATGGTGTTTTCTATTTGCAGAACAGCCCGTAGACTGATGTAGTTGATGCTGCCTGCTAAGACCTGACAAAGAACACATACCTACAACAGTGGATTCAATGATAGGACCAAGCATTTCAACGATTAAACAGTTGACAATGACATGGATGATGAAGTTCGATAGAAAGTCTATACTAACATAACAAATATAAAATAAAACCCTTAAAAATACACTTTGTTTTGATAATAGCATGTACATGCTTGTGTGTGAGAACAGTTCACGGTGTCTACCCATAATGGCACCCTCTCGACAGGAGAGGTGCGAAAACCGACGATTTTGCCAAAGAAACAGAAAGTCCTTGAACCAATCAGGCCCTTAAATGCTTTAAATATTGCAACTTTCATGAAATAACATTAAAAAGAGACTACTTTCCGTTTCATTGTGGCACCGGAACCATCTCTGTTCGGCACCGGCACTCTCCATACAGCTAAGCATGGTTACAGATCCTTTCTGATGATCGACGCTAGGGAACTTAATATGTGTTTCATTAATACTGGTGATGCATTTATATAGATATTGAGTTGGATATGTTTCCCTGACATACACATTCGTTCAACCGATGATAGGACAATAATTTCCATGAATAACGATTTACTTGACTATTATGGAATTGTATAATGTAGATGAGTAGTAAGGATTCTCAAGTTCCATCTAGCCAAAGCAAATAAGATACGATTGTATCCGTTGTTATTTGTTTAATTACTACTTCACTAATTCGATTGGTGCTGGTGGTAGACAAACACATGACTGATTCACAAGTTGACAAACGTCTGTTACTAGTGTAATCATATTGAATGGTGCGTCAAATATTGATGTCAAACAAGCAGCCGCGACCTGCTATACATGTTCTGTCAGAATCAAATAAATTGTTAAATTGAGAGAATAATGAATTACTTGTTCAACACATATTCAACCTGAGGAATAATATGATTTAAAAAATGACAACGACAAGTTTTTCTCAGCAACGTTACCTTCAAAATACAATGGAAACATAGATGTATACACTTTCCCACCCGATCACCAGTAAACTGTGTTTCGAAAATACAAAAATGGCAACCCCAGAGTCATAAAATAAATTGGAATAATTTATTTGTGGCAAACTGATCGTGTTTTAAAACTAACGTCCTTGGAATGCAAAAGTTTTTAATATGAAACACCAACATGACAATATTATAAGCGTATCTGGGTCATCCAGTTTACGTAGGTTGAGCAATCCATTTAGAATATATTTATCAGTAACGCATGAACGCAAAACTACGAATTTTTATATATGGTCACAATAACGTTTACTTCATGTCCTATTTCGGATAATGATACAAAGTTCGTATCTGTTTGCCGACACTATGTTATAACTATTAAGTATGTTGTTGGTAATGGTATCGCTTCTAACTATAGAAAAGTACAGAGTGCGTAACCAATGGCGTACAAGTACTAAACAGGAGGACACTATCTTGGTATTGAGAAATACCAACTGAAGTTGTAAAATCAAAACTATGTTATTCTGTCATTGCGTTGTTACAAATAAATAATTTTCATGCCGAATTGGTGCATTATATGATACATGTAGCTATCTATCAATGATTGCATATTCACCAGAGATAAGCAATATTTTCATCCCCTATACAAATCATGAAATTAACCAGCTAGGAATGGTTACATACTATTTATATGATTGACGCTAAGGAGCTACAATTTACATGCATATCATTAATATTTGTATTATTATAGGCTATGACATATGGTACGCTTCTCTGTCATCCTCGTACGATCAACAGGATGTAGGACGATAATTCACGAGAATCATGATGTATTGGATTATAAACGGAAACGGAGCGCTGTAGCTGAGTAGTGTTGCTTCTCAAGTTCCAAAATAATATTGTCAACACAAAATAGATACGATATCACGTATTGCTAAGACATCCCTTATGATTTGTTTAATTAGTACTTAGCTGATGTGACTGTTGTCGGTCGTAAACAAAGACACACTGCGTTAGCAAGCTGACAAACCTATTACAACATGTTGCTGACTTAGAAAAAGGTCGTTACTACAAAATCAATATATCTTTTGAGAAAACAAGAAACACTGTCTGTCGTTCACTTTTAACTTGAAAACCTTGTGAAAAGTTTCGCATTTGGTAAGGATAGAGTCAATATTTACGTGTACTACTATCTCATTATTTATTTACTACTTATCCCGTTCTTTAACACGTTTATAACATTCGATTTATTTACAATGTCTTCGCGGAGGTCTGTGATTTAAATGTATTCAAGTAATGACATCTGTATGTGAAATAATAAAACCTAATTATATTCATGTTTTATATGTTACTAAAATTATATCTATGACATATCAGACAGTCTGAACTTTTTATAGTTTCGATCAAATTCTAGTATCATTTAAGGTGATTTTATGTTTGTGGATAAAAGTATACACACGTCATCAACATAGAAATTAATTGACATGTCAGCACGTTTAAAACCGTTTGCTATTGTTGTGTTGTATTCAAAGCTTATATCTTTTCAGTCGCAGGATGTTTGGGTCTTACGATTTAGTATATATGAAAATTCAGTCTGACTGCCGACACACAGGCAGATCGCAGACATTAGTCTGTCTAACATACCCTATGTTTATAAAGACAACTCACCATTTTTTTCATGAAATTATTTCTCTTCGTACCCTCTTACATAGGTAATCAAGCCCAGAATAAAATTTAGTACGAATTGAAAACAGATTTACTATTTGATTGATAAACTATATTATCTAGTCGGGTGGCTAGACTACGCAGACATCGATGACTTGTAATTACCAAGCATGGAAACCAAGTAGATGAAATATTTCATCGAACACCGTAACTATAGTTTCCCTTGATTATATTTCGCTTTTGATTAACTATGTTAGGGAATGCAAGGTGAAATGGTTTCACGAAATAAGATTATTTGTCTCGTATAAACATAGAGTCTGTACAATAAGATTAACACTGCCCATGTATCAGTCACACCCATCGCATGAAATAATTATCTGATCGGTTAATCGCAAGCAAACCAATAAAAACGGCAAGCATTGAAAGTAAATAAGAATATTTTCTGTATCCGGCTTAGTGCTTTAGTTACACTTTCTGCAAGATACTCGTCCATCCGCATATTCTGAGTTACTAAGTCAACTATACATAGTTGAACAGTTGAACTGTCCTGTAATTATGTCGATATACAGTTCGTTGCACAATTCCGATATCATTATTAATTAAACACAGGAGTAAGACTACCAAGCATTGCTTATTATCTGACCAAAGTATGCTGAGACTCACAGCCTGTGCTTATTCAAGTCTAACGAGACTTTAACATTTTACTTATACACTCGAGGACACCTCACCTTACATTATGTAAAACATTTCAGATATGGTTTCAGTTATTGCTCAATCCTTTATATTGGGAATATATTCATCTTGCCTGCACCTTATTCAATTTGATATCTCGTTATTTACTGAGAATCCTGCAAGTACACTTACTACGGCTAGAAGTGTGGGATTTTCAATGCCGGTTATGCGTGACATTACTCTTACGGTGTACCTATGCATAATATGATGTGACCACGTTTATTCGTCAAATATACTAAAGTCTTGTTAATCATGATATATCGGTTTTTCAAGAATCTGTTAGTGTCTATGAATGTAATAGTGGGTTATTATTACGCAAATACTTGTGTAACCTGATTTCAACATGTTCAACAAATTAAGGTGGTTTTGAATTGTCCGAATTTACAAATAAAACTTGAAATATGGTGATTTCAGACGCCTGCCTAAATGCATGAACTTTCTTTTGTTATTGATTTTGGTTGTGAGTGTATCTACTTTTGACACGGGTGTTGTATTGATGGTTCATTTCGTTTTAATGACATTTTGTAAACTAGTGTAGGGAGTAGTGATCACACAATGACATACAAATATATGGGAACATAACATTTTACTGATCAGGAAACATAAATCACAGAGTTGGCGAAGATTAAGAACAGAAAACCTTTTCGATCAATAAATGCAAATACAAATCGTACGTAGAAATAATGAACAAATAAAGTATTATTATGTAATGCATATGTGGTAATAGTAAACCACAGTAAATAACAAATTCGCAATGATACATATCAGTTTTTCTTCATGGTTGATACGTGGTTGAATACTTCCCTATCTTTGCAAAATGTCAGGTTTCAATACGAATTGTATTATACCAGTTTGATATGTTCATTGTATTTCTCACATAATAGCACTGATTTACATGGACACATACTTAGGAACATGGAAATAAGTAGGTAATAAATACCTAAAGCAAAGGTCTCAGTGACTATAAAATATAAAAGTACTCTAGACGCCCATTCTGTTATCATACGATTAAATACTTCTACTTATATTTTTCATAAGTCGATGTTTTATTGAACTGTGTTCTTCTTCTTTGTCACCAGTGTCTTTTAACTTAGACTGAGTGACTTAAGTATATCACCGTTTGAATAATCTATATCCTGGGCGTTGAGACCATTATTTTATGATCTCCGAGTGATCTTATCATAGATAAACATTAATATTGCATCAACATGTCTTGTTTGAACAACTTATTGCAATCATTTCTGTACGACCTTCCATTAACTCTACATGAACTTTTATTATATTGATTTGAGGAGAACATCTAAATTCATGCAGCAGACTCGTTATCATTTGCCTACTTGACTTTAAACATCACCCCTGTCTGTCCTTTTATCGGTTACCTAGATATATAGCTCATAAATACAACGTTGTATTGCTTATTACAAGATAAAGAAATAACCCTAAAAATCTAATCCTTTTCATATTATATGGCTGTTTATATATACCGGAATATACATATTCAGTTATTAATTTGGCGATGTGGAATTTTGTGCTGACCATTAGACCAGTAGAAATATCGAGACTATTTCATTTTCTCCGCGGTGTTTTATTAACGCATTTTGTACATTTTTACTCGCGTATATCGGTGCTATACACCAGGCACGTTAAAGAACCAAGGTGTCTCTTTGGAAAGAGCTAGGGCATCGCGCCCGGAAACCTTGTTTCACATTACTGTCTCTTCCACCTGTTGTCTCTTCAGCAAAACATAGGACCCCGTTGGAAAAAAGTGCTTGCACTTTCATGGGTTATCCTTGACCGTAAGGTTTAAATAATTACACAAACACATTACCATGTGCGTCACGAGTTATCCACACCACATATCTCAGCTATTAAGAAAAGTGTACACATACATTTGTGAGTATGGTTACGACCTCAATACTATAGATTGCGTTTCATTTTAGTGTAAGCTCAAAAGTCAGATATACGGAAAATAAGTACGAAAAGCACTCCATGAACCGGATGGCGTCACATTATATTACGTTTTCTGTCCGACATTACAAACAACGTCGATGCCAACCAAAATGCCATTGAATGCATGTGCATTAATTTTAAGTGATTATTTATTTCATTAGATAACCGTCTATGTCGGTATAAGCGAACGCCATTGCCAGTGTCTGTTCATCAATACTATAATAATGTTTTAATGAGAAACCAAATTCGAGTGGATCCATCCAATAGACACTATAGAAAATTAATTATAGGCTGTCATAGCTTTTTCAATGAAGTGTATTTGAGAATGAATAACAGACCATATAAGTAGATGCTTTGCCAATTATATAGAACACACTTATAGTCAATGGAACAGTCAGGGAAATCAAGATCAATCACGAATCACACACTATCCTGGGAGAACGTTAACCCATCATTGAATTGTTCATTTGGTTAAAGTACTTGACTGTGTTTGATGATTAAACGCTGTATATCGTTCTTGCTATTCGTGTTCTGCTGTTTCTGTCCATATTATTCATATAATATTAAAATGGTTGTGCTGTATCTGATTCTAAGATCCTATCGGTAATACTTAAATAACCTCATACACAATCAATCAAAGGTAATCGGATGTCATGATTCGTCTCACGCAACATTCATATGCAAAGCTAGCAATTGTACAATCTACTAACCTTTTAGTTCTCTGGAGTTTATTGTGAATACTACCTTCTATATCCCATTTCTATTTTCTTTTGAGATCAACATGATTTGACTCTAGATTTAAAGTTCCAATGTTGTCTATGGTAAACGGCATGTAGTTAGATTACAAATGCATTAGCAGAAAACATGCCCTTATCGTGCGACTTTGATTTTCTGTCATTGTTCGTTAATATTTTGTATATCGCCTATATTCCCCTGGGTGGCATAGTCTAAATAGTGTGATGAATAATATAGCTAGTAAACACGTTGATTATCTAGTTTATCATCTTACACTTTTAGAGAATTTGTTTCAGTTTTCTCTGTTGGCTCGTGATATAACCGATTATATTGTGGCACATTGTGTCTAATCTCATGATTCAGGAACGCTGTGATTTATATCTCATATTCATCTTGCTGTCCATGGTCTATATAACACCATTTATATGCTGTACCATGAAGCAAACGCTTTTGGGTGTGTCATACAAAATGACACTACTGCGTCGTAGAAATCGCAAAACTAACCAACACATTGACTCCAACCGAACAGCTAGAAATTAACTACAACCTAAAATTACTGAATGGAACACTTGCGAAGGGTGGTATAACATAATTTTGATCAATTCATGCCATAGCTTAAATAGTTCCACAGTTGTGTTTAGGTTTATTTGTCGCCGTATTAAAATCGCCCGTCAAATATCAGTAAATCACTGGAATTTGACCAGATTTTGTCTTTTGGAAGGAAAATTAAGATATGAAACGGTAGATTTTATAACCACTGCCTGTTAAGAGCGTTGCATGTCACTGGGTAAGGATGTATGAATAATATGAGCGCTTCCAGACTGCCAGTGGTACAGCTGAAGACGATCAAAGGAAGGTACGGCCTGTTGTGAATCAGACGCTAGACGTTGCGTTGGACGTATCTGCTTGATTTTGTGACACTTTCGAATGCTTTGCATAGGGACCCTTGAAGAGCTTACCTTCAAACTAAATGCAAAGTGTGAAGCAATTTGGCCAAAATATAAATACTATAGAGCACTTTTCCTGGAACTTTTGAAACGCCCTACGTATGTATTAGAACTTTATGGTAGCGGAATAGATATATACATTCCCATTGAACCAGCGTATTTTACATCTGAAAGACTAGCAACTGATTTATGAGGATGGAATATACGGTGAGCTGAATACATCTCGGAAGAAACAATTAATGAACCGCGTGAATGACTTATGTTAACCTTTTTCACCACATGATCACAGGTTGAGTGCGTTGGTAGTGGCTAGTGAATTGTCTAAATTGTGCCATTCCTTTGTCAGCGTTTTAGCTGATATACTTATAAAATTGCGTTACCGGATATACATTTATATTTACACGACGTATATAGAAGGCTTGATAAGACATCAGGTTCAAGTTTCGGTGATCTTATCCTGGGCGGTTCAAAGCAGTCTAAGGGTTAAGGACGACACATATATAACATATGTACATAACTATTTACTTTCTATGAACAGATACACATAAGACTAAAACCACCAGGACTGTAAGTAGGCACATCAGATATATTATATACAGCATAGGATACATGGATCATAGCATTTGATACAATAATAAGACAACACGTCACTCTAGTTTGTCGTCAACAAAATAAGGTTATTTGTCTTCCTCAGATATCATGACATTAATTCAATAGTCCAGTATCTCCAGAGTACTTGACCGACGGATCAGACACCGAAGAGACGCTTGCAAACTTAATTCAGTTATGTACTTACTTAATAACTAAAATCATTGGTAACCGATATGTTTTATTTATTATTGAATGTCTATTTCGAAACAATATCTTACAAATGTACAAGGAAAAATTAAGGCAGCTGCCTGAAAACATTTTATGCAAATTCTCATGGGATCGGTTGAAGAAACACTGTTAGCAACCACATCACTTATTAAAACAGACACAAACATTATGGTCTATCAATGTTTGCTAACTTAATATGGCACTATAGAGATTAATTTAGACAAAAGTCCATTATAGATTCCCGTAAGTCGTAACAATAAAGTAGTCAACTAGAAATGATGCCAGCACTTCTTGTAGTTGTCCCCGGTGTCTAATAATGTTTTATTGTCAAAATGTTATGTAAATATTAATTAAATTTATGATGCTTACTATACCTATATATGTATGTATTCAGCAACGACAGTATACAGCCACACGACTCATCGGGTCGTTGAAACAATAAAAAAAAAACCTGCGTTAGGGGAACGTTATGGTTGTTTGCGAATGGCTCGCTATGCAAAACACGTTTAAGACACCACTTAACCACATTACATAGACATGCTAGGCAGTTATTGCCATTGGCAATGTGTTCAGTTCCAAAAAACGGCGTGTGGGGTATGAGAGGTTTTGCCGTTGTTTAGAAACAAGCTTCTAGTCTGGCATGCTCTGCAATAGTAATGGATTCTTAAACCGAAATCAATTTTGGATTTACTTCAGGGATAGGCAGACCTTAATAAATTGCTTATCAAACAAAAACAGCCGTCATGGAGACAAGACCTGAGCAAGAGTGAATTATGACACATCTAAAAGATTGAGACCTCGAAATGCTTGACCTTAGTCCAAAAGTAGACCAAGACATATAACAAGTCGTGTTTACGAACATTGTGTTGGCGATATCAATTAGGTAAATTATGTACCTAATCTAACTATAGTTTCTTTTTATACGTGGTCATGAAATAAGATATTTTACGTTAGTATTTAACAGGGTTCGCGTTTCAATAATTGTTTTTTACAAGCAGCAGTCGTTTGCTATTATTATGCTTGAATTCCTTGCTATGCGTAACGGCGTAGTTGTAGTGTTGGGCATGTACATGTAGTTCGCTAAAATTAAACTCGTCATGTTAGTAATATAAGTCTTTAATACGTGTATATAAAACGTATGTATCATGAAGATGATTTTTGACCAAGGGCGTCGGTTAAACATTCAGATATTACATAAAAGCATCTTCAACATCCTAGTACTCCCTGTGACATTTCTTTACTGACATTTTGTCATTGCTGCAAATAGAAACGCTTTTTATAGACAGTACGAATAATCACTACTAGAAATTTTGAGTAATTTTATTCACCAACTCGCAGACATATCCATTTGTGATGTTCTCATTTTTCCTGCAGCTTTGTGATATCCTAATATTGTGTTTCTGACCGATTTGGTGAAGGATAATATTTGGCCGAGTGTGAATAAAAATTTGAAAAAGGTCAAACATATAATTGCTTCTGAAATGCGTCTGTATAGAACATATAATGGCACACTTCGAGTGTAAACATTATATAACACGAAATCCCTTAAAAGTGGATATTTATCTTGGCGTTTGATTCGAGTACGCACGTTGTTACAGGAAATCTGCCATTAACGAATTTCTTTTAAATAAATTGCCAAGTCAGTTATTACGATATAATACGGAGCTGCAACATTAATCTTCTGTAACGTATAATCACCACGTCAGATTACGGGCCGACATAAGTATCGTTTTATCCGCGAGACCTTTATTTAATTATAGATCCCTGCTCGCTTGTCCATGAGAATGGTGCTTTATCGACCAACATTAGGACTACTTACATCCATTTGATATAACATTTCCATAGTGCCATGGCCGTTCTTTCATTGGCATATGATCATTACAGTTTTGTCTGCGTTCGTGTTCGAATCCGTATTATGCCAAGTTTCAATCAACAAAGTATGCGTCGGATGAATTACTTTGAATACGGCCTTTGCGGATGTCTATGACATGTTGGTCCTGTCGCACCAGTAAGTCCTATTTTCAGAAGCTGTTCATAAATGTCATAAATTTTGTCACTAAGCCCGGTTTTCCTTGAGATACATACTTACCTACTGAATGTATTACCTTTGTCATGCATTCATTTGCACAGCGTGTATACAATGTGTACGTACGATTTATATTTTGATTTCTTTATGTAAACCGTTTACGTTCTGAATTCACATCAACTCTGCGATTTCTGTTTAAATTTCATTCCCATATATTGCATCAGTTTAATGTTCTCGTGTATTTGTTTGTCGTTAGTCCCTACACACTAATGTACAAATGTTATTAGTATCAAATGGACCATCAATCCATTGATATGGTATTTATTTTACAAACACTACTTAATTAACAAGAATCTGTATTTATGTTAAATAGGATTGGTTGAGTGATATCCATTTTTAATGGAGATTCCTTATAATCTTTTCTTTGTATAATGATCCAACAATTCATGGATGCAGTCGATCTTGAATAGACTAGACACTTACTGAATGGAAAGTAGCGGATTGCTTGTAAAATCATCAAGAATCTAATTATAGCGAGCCTCCAAAGAATTCAAGTAGACAAAAAACGGAAATTCATAGCTTTAAATATCAATGTGCCATTTTTTGAAAGGGTCAGGTATATGCATAGGTAAGAGTAGGAGTTTGTAATGCATGTCTCGTTTTATTCGCTGAATGGCTTCACATGTTTGGGTGTACTTTCTGCAGTCTTCGAACATCTGTAATGATAATTGTTTCTATCCTGAAAAACAAATCTCTGCATCAAGAAGGACTGCATTCTTTGGCATCTTCAGAGTGGCAATACGTCTCCTACAAGACTGCTCTACATGAATGTCGGGCATTTCACCAGGATTTACGTAAATGTTATGAATATGATAGACAATGAGGTACATAACATTGAATTTATTTATTGATGTCTTGGTACAATTATAACAATTTCTGTCTCCTGAGAAGAACTCCAAAGTATACGTAAACAAAAGATCAATACATTAACACACACTCAACGTGTTTCATGTCGTAAAATGTTTTATATGTACTCAGGAAGTGTGCCATTCATTTTTCTTTGTACATCCAGACGGATGTCTGAAGAAATTATACAATTGAGCATTCTTCTATACACACTAGGCCAAAGTTTAATTTATTCATAAAAGTTGCCAGAAACTTTTTAGTACTGCAGGAATGAAAAGAACAGTGACAAATCGCAATGTCTGCGAGATGATCACTACTACACGAAAGGCTGGCACCTTTTCTAGTTGAATAATTTATTGGTATTATTTTCGAGATTCTATTATGTGCTTATGTCTGAAAAGGTTTCTATGGTGTCATATTAGGTTTGCAAACATAGGTAGAACAAAATGTTTGTGTCTGATTTTATAGTGTATGTGATAACTAAAGTATTTGCCTCAACGCAGATATCATGCGCACATGCATACACTTCATGACTTAAATTAATATTTACCAGTAGCTGTTCTATTTTTGCCCAGTAAGATATTATTTCACACTCGAATTTCGACTAAGTATTGTCAGTTTAGGTCCCCGAGAATGAAAAATATTGAAAACAACTCACGATTAAGTAGAACCGAATAAAGTTTGCATATATCGCACCGGTGGATGAAGAAGACAAAAACACGAATTTCGTTGACGACATTCTACAGTGACATATTGACTCATTATTGTCTTGATGTGACACAGGATCTCGTTGCTGCAGATAGGATTGTGTACGACCTTACACATTATGTGTCTGATGGGACAACTAACAGGTATGATTGTTTTGGTCTGAAAATAATGTATTTATAAAAAGTAAATATTTATGTATACATGATATGTATCATGTGCCGTCCTTAAATGTTGAACCACACAAGACTAATTAAGTTAAACTTCGTTTCGTATCAATTCATCTAGATACATCATCAAAGTTGTATTTTATCCGGTAGCAATATTTACTTAATATATAGAACAATAAAGATTTCAGCAAAACTGCTGACAAAGACATGGTACAATTTAGACAATTAACTAGGCACAACCCACACAATCGACCTGATATCATATCGTGACAAACATTTACTGAACTCATTCACTTGGTTCACTAATACTCAATATCTTATTGTTCAGGCTAATTGCAAGTGTTTTGGAACTAGGTTCCGCTTGCACGGTTTACAAAATATTCGATTTCGACATTCAAACAATTTTTCTACACATCTGAATATGTGAAAGTTTTGTTTTCAATTGTGTTAGTTCTGAATACATTTCTACATGAGCGAATTACTTTGAGATTCATAACGCTTGATGACAAGACATAAGTCAATTTACGACGCTCAGTATCGTCTTAATTTTCTAACACACTTCCAATCATTGAGGGCAGGAAACGTTGTAAAAGACTCCAGATTTAGCCTTCAACATTAATGGAAGAATAATGATATTGCATTCAAAAACGTATTATGTGTGTGAGCAAATTGTTTAAATAAATTAACTTTTGTCACGACGAAGCCATTGATCCAAATCAATGCTATCATAAGCGATAAATATTTATGAAGGTGGACAGCAAAATAAATGTGAGAGATAAATCACAACATTACTTAATTATGAGGCTAGACACAATGTGCCACAATGTAATCGGTTATATCACGAGCCAACAGAGAAAACAGAAACGAAAACGCTCAATGTGTAAGATGGTAAACTAGATAATGACCGTGTTTATGTGCTATATTTCTCTATCATCGGACATCAAACATCAAACGATGCAGACAGTGCCTCCAATGGGAATATAGACAATACACAGATCATAACTTAGTGGAATGACTATATCTTGTTTTCTGTTTATGCATATGTAACCGAAACTTGATGATTTTTAATCATATACAGTATTTCTCAAATCATGCTGATCCATCACAATTGCATCTTTAATTCAATTACAAACGAAAATACAACTGCGAAACAGAAGGCAGTATTCAACACAAACAACATAACACTATAATAATACAGTGTTCGAGCTGCCAGCTCTATATAATAATATCACATGAAACGAATCATAATATTCCACGACTTTTAATTCTTTTATTACATTTATAATTATTAGGTATTGCTGTCTGGTGATGTCTGGTCAAATATATCATAACAATTGTAATACGAACATGGTCATAAAAAGCATGACAACCAAAAGAACACGAATTGCACAAAAATGACAACTTTTGTAAATAATAACACAATGTCAAGATATGTATTGGGTTGACGTTTTACCATGCGTGTTAAGTGTGTTTTATAACATTGACATCACATTTACTAATACGGTCACATTCTTTCTAAATGACACTTCATACAAAAAAGCTACGAAAACAGTTAATGAGTTTTCTAGAGTGCCTATTGAATGGATCCAATCGAATAAGGTTTCGCATACAACACTGGCTTTGACGTTCAAACTTATGTCCTAGACGGTTATTAAATGTAAATACAAACCACTTAATTAATTCACCGACATTCAATAGCATGTCCGATGTCATCGGAGTTGTTGGGATGTCGGGCAGGAAACATAATTTAACGTTCCAAACACCATAAAGGCCATAAGCTAATGTATTTGGAAATTGGCTTTCTTAGAATCATTTTATACGGTTGGGAAACCAAGAACATTCTGATAACATAATTGACCAAACTGCGTTACTAAACTCGGAAAAATTAGCACTAAAGTAATAGTAACCGCAAAGCTTTGATATTTATACTGAAAATATGCCGATAATTTGAAGGAAGTACGACATACTATGACTTTGTGGTCATATACGTTGTTCGTCGTCTAACCAAAATTGAAAATATAAATACACGGCACTAGAAGATGAAGTGGGGAAAATGATTCGAAATTTGTGTTTAAGTAAAGATATGTCTTGGCAACAGAGAACAGAGCAGGCGGTGGTGATACTTAAAGTCAAGTAGGGAAATGATAGGAGTATGTTACATGGATTTACATACACTTCTCAACATAATGTATGTAAGTGCATTTATAAATAATTGAAGATATAAAAATTTGGATTTACCAATATGATCACTCAAGACATTGTGGCTTAGAGTGAGAAGGCTGTAACTACAAAATCAATATTTTGAGAAAAAAAAGAAAACATTTCTGACAATCACTTTTTACTTATGTTAAAACATGCCTTTTCAACTTCTGTTTGGTCAACATGACAAGTTACGATGTTCGTCCAAATAGGCGCATAAGAAGCGCTTTATTATGTAGATTTCAAATATGCATTAGTCTTATAAGGTCCTTAGTGGCACTTACGATCTTCGCATTCTAAGGCAGCGACATGTTTATGCCATATTAGTGTTTATCTATGATTATATCACTCGGAGATCGTTTAGTTATGGTTTGACAAACAGGGAGTGTATTAATTTGAGGATATACTTAAGTCCTCCAATCGATGAATCTGTATCAGCCACTCATGAAAATGAAGAGCGACACAATTAAATAAAACGTCGACTTGTGGTTATGGAAGTACATTTATTTAATACATGTAGTATGATAAAAATGAGGGTCTGGAAGATTGTATGTTTTATAGTCACTAAAATGTTGGCTTTAGGTATTTATTACCTCCTTTTTTCCATGTTATTAAAGCTTAAGAACAAAATCATGTTTAAGTCAATAATTTGAAATTAAAATATCACAGTTCATATTAAAGTTGCGATGCAATCAATACATCTTGCGTACATAGTAACGAACCCATAAAACAATGATTTGGTTAATTAAACTAGTCAACAAAATAATAATTATATGTAATCTTAGTAACATTAATTACATTACAAAAAACGAATAATGACAACATCAACCAGAGTTCAACACGTAAGTGTTAGCGGACTATACGAACATATACCGCGGGATATGCGACAGTTTGTAGCCCATTATCATGAAGTTGGATAGATGCACTTGAAAACGTAATACCGCGTGGTTGGTAGTATCACAACGTTAAGTTTGATTGTCGTTCACACTGTCAACCAAGCAATATGATATTGACAGCATTATTCGTTTAATTAGTCTAGCTATCTATATTTTGTATAAAGTGGGGTCTAACACTTGAATTGTTCAAACTGTGTAATATAACTGCACTATTGGTAGCGTCTTAGTCAAACATCATTTGTATCTTGTTAATTCACTTAGTCAGACGCTTGTATCGACATGGTATACTAGCATTATCCATGTGTTGCTGATGTTATTTCCATGTTATTCAAGTTTAAGAACAAAGTCCTCTTTAAGTCAATAATTTGAAATAAAAATATACTTATATAATTACCGGATATACATTTATATTTACACGACGTATATAGAAGACTTGATAAGACATCAGGTTCAAGTTTCGGTGATCTTATCCTGGGCGGTTCAAAGCAATTCAAGGGTGAAGGACGACATATGGTATATAACATACATACATAACTTTTACTTTCTATGAACAGATACACATAAGACTAAAACCACCAGGACTGTAAGTAGGCACATCCGATGCATTATCTACAGTCACGGAAACATGGGTCATAGCTTTTTGTATAATAATAAGTCAATTCGTCACTCTCGTTTAACAAAATAAGATTATTTGTCTTCCTCAGCCAGCATGACATGAGTACGTGACCGATGGATTCAACAACGGGGAGACGCTTGCTAATTTAATTCAGTTATACGTACTTAATAACTAAAATTATTGATGATCTTTATTTTTTATTCATTATTGAACGTCTATTTCGAAACAATATCTTACAAATTTACCAAGCAATATTAAGGCAGCTGCCTGAAAACATTTAATGCACATGCTCATGGGATCGAGTGAAGAAACACTGTTAGCAACCACATCATTTATTAAAGCAGACACAAACATTCTGGTATACTAATGTTTGCTAACTTAATATGGCACCATAGAGATCATTTCAGACAAAAGTCTATTATAGATTCCCGTAAGTCGTAACAATAAAGTAGTCAACTAGAAATGATGCCAGCACTTCTTGTAGTTGTCCCCGGTGTCTAATAATGTTGCATTGTCAAAATGTTATGTAAATATTAATTAAAGTTATGATGCTTACTATACCTATATATGTATGTATTCAGCAACGACAGTATACAGCCACACGACTCATCGGGTCGTTGAAACAATAAAAAACAACCTGCGTTAGGGGAACGTAATGGTTGTTTGCGAATGGCTCGCTATGCAAAACACGTTTATGACACCACTTAACCACATTACATAGACATGCTAGGCAGTTATTGCCATTGACAATGTGTTCAGTTCCAAAAAACTGCGTTTGGGGTATGAGAGGTTTTACCATTGTTAAGAAACAAGCTTCTAGTCTGGCATGCTCTGCAATAGTAATTGATTTTTAAACCGAAATCAATTTCAGATTTACTTCAGGGATAGGCTGACCTTAATAAATTGCTTATCAAACAAAAACAGCCGTCATGAAGACAAGACCTGAGCAAGAGTGAATTATGACACATCTAAAAGATTGAGACCTCGAAATGCTTGACCTTAGTCCAAAAGTAGACAAAGACATATAACAAGTCGTGTTTACGAACATTGTGTGGGCGATATCTATTAGGTAAATTATGTACCTAATCTATCTATAGTTTCCTTTTAGTGGTCATGGCATAAGATATTTTACGTTAGTGTTTCACAGGGTTCGCGTTTCAATAATTGTTTTTTACAAGCAGCAGTCGTTTGCTGTAATTATGCATGAATCGATTTAAATAATCAAAGTTATAGGGAACGCCCCTTTAACATTATGTTCTGGTTGTGTACATATTTACAGTTTTTGGATATCGGCCCGTTTCCTTGCTATGCGTAACGGCGTAGTCGTAGTGTTGGGCATGTACATGTAGTTCGCTAAAATTAAACTCGTCATGTTAGCAATATAAGTCTTCAATACGTAAAAAACGTATGTATCATGAAGATGATTTTTGACCAAGGGCGTCGGTAAAACATTCAGATATTACATAAAAGCATCTTCAACATCCTAGTACTCCCTGTGACATTTCTTTACTGACATTTTGTCATTGCTGCAAATAGAAACGCTTTTTTTATAGACAGTACGAATAATCACTACTAGAAATTTTGAGTAATTTTATTCACCAACTCGCAGACATATCCATTTGTGATGTTCTTATTTTTCCTGCAGCTTTGTGATATCGTGGAGTTTCTGACCGATTTTGTGAAGAATAATATTTGGCCGAGTGTGAATAAAAATTTAAAAAAGGTCAAACATATAATTGCTTCTGAAATGCGTCTGTATAGAACATATAATTGCACACTTCCATTGTAAACATTATATAACACGAAATCCCTTAAAAATGCTTTCTCTTGGGACATTTGAGGATATTTATCTTAGCGTTTGATTCGAGTATGCACGTTGTTTCAGGAAATCTGCCATTAACGAATTTCCTATAAATACATAGTGCCAAGTCATTTATTAAGATACAATACAGAGCTGCAACATTAATCTTCTGTAACGTATAATCACCACGTCAGATTACGGGCCGACATTAGTATCGTTTTACCCGCAAAACCTTAATTTAATTATAGATCCCTGTTCGCTTGTCAATGAGAATGATGCTTTATCGACCAACATTAGGACTACTTACATCCATTTGATATAACATTTCTATAGTGCCATGGCCGTTCGTTCATGGGCATATGATCATTACAGTTTTGTCTGCGTTCGTGTTCGAATCCGTATTATGACAAGTTTCAATCAACGAAGTATGTGTCGGATGAATTACTTGGAATAAGGCCTTTGCGGATGTCTATGACATGTTGGTCCTGTCGCACCAGTAAGTCATATTTTCAGATTGAAGCTGTTCATAAATGTCATAAATTTTGTCACTAAACCCGGTTTTCCTTGAGAATGGCTCATATGTTTTTTTGAACTCTTCCCCATTAGTTCATTAAGTCAGATGTTTTATAAAAATATGTCACACTACCGTTATCAATATATTGCTTAATTAATAGAAATACCACATTGAGTGTTGAAAATCATCAAGCCACGCAGTCAATATTCACAGCATATCTGTTTTAATTTTCGATTTATAACCAAATTCCGTAGTATGTAGTACTTTACAGAACAAAGTTGTCAATAAATTATGACAGTTTTATCATGAGAACATGAACTTGTGAATTGACATTGATTCATGGCTTACTAACAGTATTTTAGAAAAAAAACTTCATCAATTCGAACAATTTTCTCGTTTTTCCCCGCTTATTTGTTTGTGTATGTATCATATAAACTAGCACATTTAATTATACTAGATTTTGTCCTTCTTAGTTTAAAAAATACAATGTTATTATTATCATTTGATTCGTTATATGTAATCAAACCGATTCTCATTTTTTTACCCTTTTATCCTTTGGGGAAAATACCTTATAGTATTAAAATGGCGTACATTCTCATACTGAAATATGACTCTTAGAAAGTATAAAATCACGTATCGATCACTAGGAAAACTTAAATGCATTTAATCAAACAGTAATTTACATACTTACCTACTAAATGTATTACCTTTGTCATGCATTGATTTGCACAGCGTGTATACAATGTGTACGTACGATTTATATTTGGATTTTTTTATGTTAACCGTTTACGTTCTGAATTCACATTAACTCTGCTATTTCTTTTAAAATTTCTCTCAGCTCCCGATTCATTCCCATATATTGCATCAGTTTAATGTTCTCGTGTATTTGTTTGTCATTAGTCCCTACACACTAATGTACAAATGCTATTAGTATCAAATGGACCATCAATCCATTGATATGGTATTTATTTTACAAATACAACTAAATTAACAAGAATCTGTATCAGTGTTTAATAGGATTGGTTGAGTGACAGCTATTTTAAATGGAGATTCCTTATAATCTCTTCTGTGTATAATGGTCCAAAAATGCATGGATGCAGTATTAGTAGTTGATATTGAATTGCGACGCATCATACTTGAGTAAGCATAGTAGTCGAAGAGTCTCAGTTTTATGTGATCAGAAAATTATCAATGCTTGGTCGACTTACCCTTTTGGCTGCTATATCTGGTGGTTAGGAATGTGTCCTATATTTCGCGAGTATTTAGATGGCAATGAAACATTCCTTCAACATCATACGCTAAACCAAAAACGCTTAATAAATATATACTACAAATTAATATTGTTCAAATCGATCGATTAAGCACTAGTATTTAGTAAAAGACTAGCGGGCGAGCAAGTACCAATTATTAAATCAAAGTCCTACAGATAAAACGATACTTATGACGGTCAGTATTCTGAAGTAGTGATTATACGTTCAAGAAGATTCATACTGTTACTCTATCTTATACTGCAATTATTGACTGGACACTTATTGAAAGGAAAGTATTCAATAGCGGGTTGCTTGTAAAATCATCACAAATCTAATTATAGCAACCTTCTAAAGAATTCAAGCAGACGAACACGGCAATGCATAACTTAAAATATCAATGTGCCATTTTGAAAGGGTCAGCTATATACATAGGTAAGAGTAGAAGTTTGTAATGCATGTCTCGTTTCATTCGCTGAATGGCTTCACATGTTTGGGTGTACTTTCTGCAGTCTTCGAATATCTGTGATGATAATAGTTACTATAATGAAAAACAAATCTCTGCATCAAGAAGGACTGCATCCTTTGGCATCTTCAGAGTGGCAATACGTCTCCTGCAAGACTGCTCCACATGAGTGTCGGGCATTTCACCAGGATTTACGTAAATGTTATGAATATGATATACAATGAGGTACATACAATTGAATTAATTTATTGATGTCTTGGAACAATTATAGCAATTTCTGTCTCCTAAGAGGAACTCCAAAAGTTTACGTACACAAACGCCCAATACATTCACATATGTTCAACGTGTTCCATGTCATAAAATGTTTTAAATGTACTCGGGAAGTGTGCCATTAAATTGTCTATGTACACCCAGACTGATGTCTGAAGAAATTATACAATTGAGCATTCTTGTATTCACACTAGGCCAACGTTTTATTATATTCATCAAAGCTGCCAGAAACTTTTTAGTACCGCAGGAATGATAAGAATAGTGACAAATCGCCGTGTCTGCGAGATGATCACTACTACACGAAAAGCTGGCACCATTTCTAGTAGAATTTATTGTTATGGATTTCGAAATTATATTATGTGCTTATGTCTCAAAAGGTTTCTATTATGACATATTAGGTTTTCAAACATAGGTAGAACGGAATGTTTGTGTCTCCTTTATAGTGTATGTGATAACAAAAATATTTGCCTCGACGCAGATATCATGCGCATATGACGTCGCGCACGATGTTCCGTCTTTTTACGTTTTTAGGGTATGCGCACTGGAAGAAAATTGGTAAAGAGCTTAATTTTTATCGGATTTCTTTCAAAATTTAACTAGGATTTGCTTTTAAAATGTACTTTTCGGTCATAATTTCAAAATAGATGAACACCTTCCTGAAAATTTATAATAGGCATTTTTCTTGAGATTTTTGTTGAAAAACGTCGTGTAACTGCGTCACATTTGTCTTGGCGCAGTGTGCGATATTTCACCTTAAAGAAGTCAATTGAAGGTCAAATTTTACGGGAAGATACCATGTGTGTTCGCAAATGAATAACAAACAAGATGTGATATTACACTTGAACGTGAGACGTCAAACATGGCTGTTGGTAATTGTTAAATAGTTTGTTAAATTCTGTAACTTTGCCATTTTTTGCGTAAAATATATAAAACTTCTATATCCCAATTCCTCCAGTTATTTTCATATTCCATGCAAAACATTGATATGTTGTACACTTTAAGAGAAATAATATGACATCGAACTAGTAGTGAAAAAATGTTTGACAAAACGCAATTTTAGAAAATACGATAATTTCATAAAAATACGAAAAAGTGTCACAAATTCTTTTGACGCGACAGTAAAATCCGCAAAAAGGTTTCATACACAAATATCTTTTTTATTATCGTCACTTTTCTTTTTTCCGTATCCATATGTTATAATTATGATTATCATGCAGTGTATACAATACTTAAAAAATAACTTAACTATATGTTTTATAATTTTAAAAGCATTCTTCGTTTGCAACCCGGTGTGTCACATAATTGAAAATGACGTAATTTTCGTAGTTAGCGTCCAAGTGGTTTATCTTATTTCATTAATATTGAATGTTGTAACACAATTTCAAAAAAATGAAAGGCATTGTTTCATTGATTGTTACACCTTCATCAAATTGTAAAAATTTCAAATAGCTAGGGTCATTAATGTTGTCCTTGGAAGGTTATATACGGACGTAAGGCGTTTTGTAAACTTTTTCTAAAATGTTGAAATTCGAATCAGGGCTAGAATTATTCATTATTATTTCAACTACGATGTTAATATATTTTAACTAATACTGAAACAAAAATATGATAGTCATATTCTGTTTTCATGACAGTTTTATCATGTAAAATTTCATAAATTTCCCAACATAAGTGATACAATTATACGATATTTTACATCGACATCATAGCTTGTAAACTTTTATATATTTACGCTCTAAACATGACGTCGGGCATAATTGACGTCCGCATGTTCTGACACAAATATACATAATTTTATTACACATCACAATTAAACACACACGTGTATGATATGCATAAATTTTATACATATTTTATGTTAAGCATTCTGCTTATTGAATGAAATCTTATCAAGGGGACAAATACAAACACGTTAATAATATAAGAAAAAGCATGTACATTTGTATTGAATTATTAAAATAACCTAGTTATCAATTACAGGTTGCATGACATTCGCTCGCTTAGAATGAAAAGGTCATAACTATTACTTACGACTTAAAAGACTGATACATATTTGAAATCTGCGTCTTATGAACCTATTTACATGAAAATCGGACATTGTCATGTTGACCATAAAACTTTTGTTGAAACGGCTTGGTTTACCATAAGTGAAAAATATTTTTCGGACAGTGTTTCCTTGTTTTCTATAAATATCGATAATGCACTTACGACATTCTCATTCTAAGCCAGTGCATTGTTTCCTATATACAGTAATAAAACCTATAGATGTTATTTACAAGTAATAAATTGAAGATGAAGATTACTATAGAATTAAAGATCTTACAGTTGAAGAAAGAGCCGTAAAACATCATTAAACCCGTTCATTTTCTAAATGCAAAAGAATTGCCCAAAGTTCTTTATGAAATTTATTAAATAAACTTACAAGTTATATTAGTCTTTCTTTCCAGTAATATGCTCGTCGATGTTTACTGGAAGAATGTATTGGATTTTAAACACATCACTTTAGTAGTTTTTTCAAGACAGCGCGATGAAAATGACTGTTCGAATATTTTGACGTTAATTTTTACGTTTTCCGTGTGACGCTTCCACGACGCAACATCGTGCGCGACGTCATATGCATACACTTTATGACTTAAATTAATATTTACCAATAGCTGTCTTATTTTTTCCAAGTAAGATATTAATTCACATTCGGCTTTCGACTAAGTTTACTTATTGAAGGTCCCCAAGAATGAGAAAAAAGAATACAGCTCACAACTATGTAGAACTGAATAAATTTTGCAAGTATCGCTCCGGTGTCTAATGAGGCGGACATGTACTTTGGAGATACAGGAATATTAACTAAGGGTCATGCTGGATGAAGAAGACAAACAAAATGAATTTCGTTGACGACAATCTACAGTGACATATTGACTCAATATTGTCTTGATGCGACACAGGATCTCGTTGCTGCAGATAGGATGGTGTACGACCTTACACAATATGTGTCTGATGTGACAACTAACAGATATGATTGTTTTGGTCCTTGCTTAAATGTTGAAGCGCTCAAGACTAATTAACCGAAAGTTAAACTTTTTGTTGCGTATCAATTCATCTAGATATACCATCAACGTTGTATTTTACCCGGTAGCTGTATTTACTTGATATAAAGTACAATAAATACATCGGCTAAACTGCTGACAAAGGTATGGCACAATTTCGACAATTAACAAGACACAACCCACGCAATCGACCTGAGATCATATCGTGACAAACATTAACTAAAATCATTCATTTGATTCACTTATATGCAATATCGTATTTTTCAGGCTAATTTGAAGTGTTTTGGAACTAGGTTCCGCGTGCACGGTTTACAAAATAGTCGATTTCGACATTGTTTGCGTCATGTAAACAATTTTTCTCTACATCTAAAAATATGTAAACGTTTTGTTTTCAATTGTTATAGTTCTGAATACATTTCTACATGAGCGAATTACTTTGAGATTCTTAACGCTTTTGACAAGACATATTTCAATTCACGACGCTCAGTATCGTCTTAATTTTCTAACGCATTCCATGTCATTTACAGCAGGAAACGTTATAAAAGACTCCAGATTTAGCCTTCAACATAAATGGAAGAATAATGAGACCGCTTCCAAATTTTAATATGTGTGTGTGCAAATTGTTTAAATGAATTGACTTTTGTTACGGCGAAGCCATTGATCCAAATCAATGCTATCATAAGCGATAAATATTTATAAACGTGGACCGCAAAATAAATGTGAGCGATAAATCACAACATTACTGAATTATAAGGCTAGACACAATGTGCCGCAATGTAATCGTCTATATCACGAGCCAACAGAGAAAACAGAAACGTAAACACTCAATGTGTAAGATGGTAAACTAGATAGTGACCGTGTTTATGTGCTATATTTCTCTATCAATCATCACACAATGCGGACAGTGCCTCCAATGGGAATATAGACGATACACAGATCATTACTTAGTGAAATGACAAGATCTTGTCTTCTGTTGTGCATATGTAACCTAAACTTGATTTTTTTTATCATAGACAGTATTTCTCAAAGCATGCTGATCCATCACAATTGCATCTCTAATTCAATTACAAAAGAAAATACAACTGCGACACAGAAGACAGTATTCAACACAAACAACATAACACTATAATAGTACAGTGTTCGAGCTGCCAGCTCTGTATAATAATATCACATGAAACGAATCATAATATTCGACGACTTTTAATTATTTTATAACATTTATAATTAATAGGTATTGTTGTCTAGTGATGTCTGGTCAAATATATCATAACAATTGTAATAGGAGCATGGTCATAAAAAGCATGACAACCAATAGAACACGAATTGCACAAAAAGTTCAACGTTTTAACATAATTAGTTAATAACACAATGTCAAGAGATTACTTAGGTTAACGTTTTACCATGCGCGTTTGGTCATTAATTCTCTCTCTATTCCATTTACTATAAATGCGTTACATGTATATACATGTACCTTTGACATCAAATCTACTTATACGGCCACATTTTTTCTCAAAGACACTTAATAAAAAAACTCGGAAAACAGTTAATGAATTTTTTATAGAGTGTTTACTGAATGGATCCAATCGAATTAGGTTTCGGATAAAACACCATCATAATATTGATGGCCAGACACTGACTTTGACGTTCAACATTCAGTACTAGGCGGTAATCTAATGAAAAGACAAATCACTTAATTAATTCACCGATATTCTAAAGTATTTTCCAATGTCACCGAAGCTGTTTGTGATGTCGGACAAAAAACATAATAGAACGTGCCAAACACCATAAGCTTCATAAGCTAATGCATTTGGAAAGTGGACTTCATAGAATCAAAATTAAAACGGAAAAGGGACTAAGATAACCATGATTAAAATAAATTGCTAATATTTGTTACTAAAAAACGAAGAAATTAAGCGCTAAAGTACATGTAATAGTACCCGCAAGTCATTGCTTTTTATACTGAATATATGCCAATACTACTTTGTGTCAACATGCACGTTCTTCTCCGCCATATCAAAAATGATGATATAAATAAATGGCAATAGAATATGAAGAACTGAACATGATTCGAAATTTCTGTTCAACTTAAGATATGTCTTGGCAACCGAAAACAGAACAGGCGGTGGGGATACTTAAAGTCAAGTAGGGGAATGTTGGAGTATGTTACACTGATTTACATACACTTCTCAACATAATGAATGTAAGCGCATTTATAAATAGTTGAAGATCTTAAAATTTGGTTTCACCAATATGATCAAACAAGACATCGCTGGCTTAGAATGAGAAGGCCGTAACTATAAAATCAATATTTTGAGAAAAAAAAGAAAAACTGTCTGACGATCACTTTTTGCTTATAGTAAAACATGCCTTTTCAACTTCAGTTTGGTCAACATGAAAGTAACGATGTTCGTGCAAATAGGCTCATAAGAAGCGCATTATGATGTAGATTTCTAATATGCATTAGTCTTATAAGGTCGTAAGTGACTCTTACGATCTTCTCATTCTAAGCCGGCGACATGTTTATGCAATATTAGTGTTTAGCTATGATTATATCACTCGGAGATCATATATGTAAAATATGTTTTACATGTATTTCAGTGAGATATTGAACCCATTAAGCAATAGAATAGCATATAGAGAGACGGTTCGGTTACTGACATATAATATTCTTAACTAACAATTTATATCCAACATGCATGTGTATACATTTCAGCACAGGCCTAAGAAACTGTTTCACAAACTACAGTTTTTACTTCCGCAATTTTTCATCCATTCAATATAGTTTTTATTTGACAGGTTTGCAAAGTTTCGGGTTCGGTTCCATGTCAATATCAAAACAAGGTGACTATGGCTTCAAACCTGGAACGGCTCATCGTCGAAAGTACCTGTTATTATAACTTAAACACGACTAAAGGTATATATTTTGATTGTTTTGTATGGTAGAGACCGAAACCATTTTCAGGCCCGTTTATGCAATAAATGGTATATTCATGCAGGGCGGACAGGGACGTTTAAAACATGTTCTTTTATTTAATGAATGAGTAAACATTTGGGGATGTTAAACTGTTTGTTGTTTTGTAATAAAATTTATAAAGCCTGTGATTTGAGTAGGGCTGTCCTTTTGCTTGCAAGGAAGGCTTGGCACTGCAGGCATAACATTATCTGTACATGGCCGTATTGTACGTATTGTGAAGGGTGGCTAGGCGATGGGCCGTTTCTGTGTGACTTTGGATTGTATGTGCGCTACAGTAGTTTGTTTAACACGCGTTATGTTAGATATCATCATCTAAGTATACGATGACAATGACATGTATTACGAAGACAATTATCTATTTGATATTGGCCACCTTCTTGTAATTAAGCATCGGACTGTACATATCCTTCAGCTTTAAGATTTCCTGACGTCATTATTCAAGACATGGGGGAAATTACAATGTAATGCTATCCTGTGAGAAATACTTATCCAACTTTTATAATATATAACTATTATGGAAATATCGCTGCCTCAGAATGAGAAGGTTGTAATTGCAAAATCTATATTTTGGGAAAACAAGGAAAAAAACTGTCGGAACATCACGCCTTACACATTAAAAAAACTTGTTTAGCTTCAGTATGGTCAACATGAGAAGTTCCAATGCCAATGAAAATATTCTAATAAGAAACGCCTACTTACGACCTTTTCATGCTAAGGAATTGGCATGGCCTTTTTAAAAGATGAGGAAGTATACAACCACGTATCAATCATGAAGAAAAACAGATATCCATGGTGAATGTTATGTCTAGCAGTTATTCACTTTCACCAAAGATGCATTGCATGTATTTGCCAATTGTTTATACATGTGTACGTACGTTTTGCATCTGCGCTGCTTGATCGATAACGTTTCCGTTTTAAATTCGCATTAACACAATGCTTTGTGTTGGTGTGTATCCTGATCAGTAAAAGGTTATGTTTTTTGTTTGACATTGTGTGTTATCATAATTCCCTACGCACTAATGTAAAAATGTCATTAGTATCAAATGAACCATCAATCCATTGATACTGTATTCATTATGCAAGCACTACTAAGTTAAACTACAAATCTATCAGTGTTGTATTCCAAATTTGTAATAGAGATTCTCTATAATGTGCTATTTTTGTTAAATGACCCAATAATACAAGTCAATGATGCAGCATTAGTAGACCAGACTGAACTGAGACGCGTTATACTGGAATAAGCATATATTTATTTTTAGTAGACCATGAATTTAAGTTTCATGTGCTCAGATAATAGTCAATGCTCGGATGCCTAACCCATTCTGTTTCACTTTCTGGAAAATGAAGAGGAAACTATTATACGGGCGAAGTATGAATGTGTATCTTCTGTGAATATTTGTGTATGCTAGAAAACGATCATTTATACATTGTACGTTTTATCAACACTGACACGCTTAATACATATACACCACAAAATAACTCGGTAAATTCATATAAAATGTTTATAAAGCAAGTCGATGAAGCACTGGTCTCTAGAAATAAATAACAAATGGGCATACAAGGATCCATAATTTAACCAAGGTCCCACAGATAAAACGATACTAATGACGGTCCGTATTCTGACAGTGTGATATACGTTACAATATTTATACTTCAATTCTGCCTTATATCGTAATGAGTGAAATAAGTTAAGTTACCAAATGTCTAGGGCTCTTTTCAGTTGCAAGGCCGCTCAAGCAAACTATGACATTTTAACTCCCCTGGTCATTGGGTTACATTTTGAAACCTACACTCGTGTCTCCCTGGGGATAATATTTCTCTCGAGTAGGTTTGGTAGCCAATATCGATCTGCGGCGCCCAGGAATAGATACCGCGCTCACAGGTGCCATTTAACTTCATGGTGGAGTTGAACCCGGGACCTCTCGATCCCAAAGCGCACGCCCTACCTCTAGGCATCCGCACCCCACGTGAAACTTATTTGGAGGCCTTTGTTAAAGGCAGATTTTCTATGAAAAGCGTTCATACTCGAACCATAGCAAGGTTTCAAAGGTCCGTCTCGCCAATGGAACGTCTTTGATTTGAACTTCAACACTTACATAAAAGATTGTTGACCGTGTTTATCGGAGAAAAGTTACAAATACCCTTTTAGATATATGCATACAATTATTGTACACACTGCGTAATAACATCAAACGACTGCAGCAACCTTGTGAAATCAATTGTTGTAGTGCGGACACTGTTAAACACATACCTAAACTATCTTATTTCATGGCGACTGAACGGAAACTAAAAGTTGATAAGTCACTGTATTGACCTAATTGATACCGCCAACACAGTGTACGTAAACACGATACGAGGCATGGTGTTGTTAGCCGTTTATATCATGTCGCAGTCTAAGTGTGGATAGAGGTCAGGCAGTTCGAGGTCTTATATTGTACATTAGTCCTCATTCCATCATTTCAGTCCATGAACTTTTTTGTTGTTGTATAAGTTACTTTATGAATGTCAGCCAATCCCGTAAATAAATCCAAAATATTAAGTACAGTTGAATCCGGTTTGCCAATCCATTATCGTGGCAGACACAACACTCAAACTCTTCATAGCGGATACCGTACACATTAATTCTTTAGACCTGGAAACATTGGCAATGACAATAACTGCCTAGTACATCCGGGTTATGTCAACTTGTGTTTCGTACCAGCTATGTACATATTTGACAATCCGAAGTGGTTGTGTTTGCAGAGAAATACGTAAAGTAAGCAGAATACATTGAATAAATATTAACATACGTTTTTGGCAATGTAATTTTGCACGACCCAGAGGACAACTACACGAAGTGCTGGCACCATTTCTAGTTGAACATTATATTGTTACCACTTTTGGGATAACGGGTTTATATCTTAAACGATCGTTATGATGTCATATTAGGTTAGTAAGCATTGGTCGACCAGAATCTTTGTGTCTGCTTTATAAATGGCGTGGTTGCTAACAGCTTTACTATAACTGCATAAAGTTAGCAAGTGTCTCTCTCGTGTCTAATCCGACGGTCACATACTCTAATTTCGTTGACGACATTCTACAGTGACATATGGACTCGTTATTGTATCTAATGCTAGGACACAGGGTCTCGTTGTTGTAGATAGGGTGGTTTACGGCCTTGCACATATCGTATCTCGTCTTGATTGTTTGAATCTTATCTCATGTGGCCATAGAAGGTAAACATTTATGTATATACGACTTTAATCAGTCCAAGAGTAGATAAATACAATTTTAACCCTATATCTTATCAAACCTTAAGACTATGTCATGTAAATATATATGTAAATCCAGGCGCAGCATGGGTTGTAGAGTCCTGACATCAGCAATAACGCTGACAAAGAAATAACACAATGCACTCAATCTGAGACACGTTCATGCACGTGTTTCACTATTCAATTATTCGGTAGTTCATAGAGCATGCTCTATATCCATTCCGCTAACATAATGTTCTATACATATTTGACGAAGTAGCATGTTCGTAGTACAATTTGTATGCATTGTATTTCGACATTGTTGTCCGCATTCAAGCAATGGTTTAAGTTTCAATATTTAAACCATTTCGTTTTAAATTGTGTAAGTGAAAGATAGATCTTTATGAGCGAATACCATTGAAATTTTCAATGCAGGTGACAAAACAGAGCTCAATTCTCAACGTTCAGTATCGTCTTCATTAACCAACATATTTCCAATTTGAACCAACATGAAATGTTAAAAAGGTTCCAGATTTAGCCTTCAGCATTAATGGAAGAATAATGAGATCGCATTCCAAAGTTTAATGTGTGCGAGCAAATTGGTTAAATGAATTAACTTTTGCCACGGCGAAGCAATTGATCCAAATCAATGCTCACATCCGCGATAACTGTTTATGAACGTGGACCGCAGAAGAAATGTGAGATACGAATCACATCGTTACTGAATTATTAGGCTAGACACAAATGTGCCACAAAGTAATCGCTTATATCACGAGCAAACATAGAAAAAAGACACGTATTCACTCAACGTGTAAGGTGATTAACTTGATCACGACCGTGTTTATGTGCTTTATTATTCTGTGAAAACCTCTAACTACTCACTTTTTAGATAGCGTCACCCTAGAGAATGTAAGCGACCACAGAACATTTACTTTGTGCATGACTAGATCTTGTTTTCTGCCTGTAACCTCACTACATGCAGTTTACCATAGACAACATCAGTATTCGAGTTGATAATCCAGTAGATTATTTTATTTTTCAAATTGTATATTTCTAAGCATATTGACGTCACATTGTGCACAAACATTAAATTGTCGCCATTAATATAATAAAAAAGTATATATAGATTTTAACTTAACTAACGCCACATCAGCACCGAATATTTAAATTGTAGCCGTATGTTGCAAAACCTTAAATTGAGGCAGCAGTTCTACTAAAACGTTTATTGTCGCAACATAACTAAGAGGTACATTTATGAACTAAAACAATTCATACTGTCACATTACTACGATAATTGTACAATATCTGACTACACTAACGTGAACTGTATCAATACGTGTTTACCTTACCAACATAATGGAGAAGTACTTTTTATACGAAATATTTTGCACATTTGTCGAATTGTATTTGTTTTCAATGTAATAAACAGCATGCCAAACGTGCAACAATGTTTCATGTGCCAAGGAAAATACAAATCGGAAATTGATGGTAGTACTCAATAGAAACAACAAAGCGCGAAAATCGCAAAATTAAATCACTTTAAACGACATTAGAATTTATTGGATACTTTCTTTTATTTTGCGTTTTTGTGACCAGCGCCATGTTTCTTAAAATCTGACATTTCGTATAGTGCCTATAACGACTTCCACAATTATCTGTGGTCAAAGGGAGATTATTTTGTACAATAATTGATTGTAATTACCTCCCTTCCACTACAAAAGCGTAATGAAGCGTTTATGTTCACAATTGTCAATTTTTGCCATCAAATTAAGCGTAAATTGCAAACTAATTTGACTTACCATTGTGTAATTCATATCACAGATATGTATTAAGTAAATTGTAAGTGGAAATTAAGTCGAACATGAAAAGCCCTTATTTTGCGCGCTTCAATATACGTTTTACTATTTGTGATGGTGTGATTATTCAAGCGTAACGGATGCCAACGGAAATGGGTTCAACATGAACACTATGTGTACACAAACGAAAAGTGTTAGTAAAATGTTATTTCGAGTTAACTATTTAAAAACACGAATTTTAATTCGTTTGCGAAATTTTTACTCATGGTAAAACAATACATTTCAACTTAAGTTTGGTCAACATGACAAGTTACAAAGTTCGTGCAAATAGGCTTATAAGAAACGCATTATGATGTAGATTTCAATTATGCATTAGTCTTATAAGGTCGTAAGTGGCATTTACGATCTTCTCATTCTAAGGCAGCGACATGTTTATGCAAGATTAGTGTTTACCTACGATTATATCACTCGGAGATCGTATAGTTATGGTCTAAGCACACACAGATTGCATTAATTTGAGGATATACTTAGGTCAACCAGTCGATGAATATTTAACAGCCACTCATGAAAATGAAGCGCGACAAAAGTAAATGAAAAGTCGACTTGTGGTAATGAATGCACATTAATGGTATGATAAAAATGAGCGTCTGGAGGGTTGTATATTTTATATTTTATAGTCACTAAAACCTAGGCTATGTGTATTCATTACCTCCTTATTCCCATGTTATTTAAGTTTAGGAACAAAGTCATGTTTAAGTCCATAATGTGAAATAAAAATATCACAGTTCATACTAAAGTTGCCTTGCAACCAATACATCTTACGTACATAGTAACGAATGCATTAAACAATGATTTTCAACAAAATTATTATATGTAATCTTAGTAATATTAATTAAATTACAAAATCCTAATAATGACCAAATCAAAACTGCATTTTGAACCAGAGTTCAACACGCAATTGTTAGCGGACTATACGAACCTGTAACGCGGGATTTGCGACAGTTTGTAGCCTATTATCATGAAGTTGGCTAGATGCACTTGGTGACATAGTACCGTTTGGTTGGTAGTATCACAACGTTAAGTTGCAGTCTCCCATTCAAGCAGCGTGAGTTTGACTGTCGTTCACACTGTCAACCAAGCAATGTGGTTTTGACAACATTATTCGTTTAATTAGTCTAATTATCTATATTTTGTATAAAGTGGGTTATAACACTTGAATTGTTCCAACTGTGTAATACGAGTATAACTGCACTATTGGTAGCGTCTAAGTCAAACATAATTTTATATTGTTAATTCACTCAGTTAGATGCTTGTATCGATGCGGTATACTACGAGGGTCATTCAATATATAATGCGAACTAACAAATATTTGTTTATATACTATTAATCATTAAAACGTAGACATAATCATCTAAAGTAACATTTCGTATGGTCAATGACCAACTTCGATCATTTCGACAGGCCTTCTATCCCCGTTGCTAGGCAACTTTTAACGACTTGGCCACGGCCTATTCCTATGTTTTCATTCCAATGTAAATTCGCAAGTTGAATTCGCAGGTAATTGTAGTCTCGTTTTCCGCTGATAAGAACATATCTACGTCTTACCTTCACAATATGGATAGAATGTTTTGTTTGTCCACAATGAAGCGCCAAAGCAAGCCAGAATCGAGTTTGAAGTGACGTTCCGTCAGTTCTGACGTCAAAAAATGGGGCATCTTCCGAGCGAAACCCTTGTCAATTTTAATATGTTCGGCAAATTCAAATGAAAAGAGCCCAAACTACTCTTCGATTACTGGGTTATATGTTCGCATGTAAATATTGTGTCTGTTTTTATAAACAATATGTCATGTTTTCTGTCATGGATGGCTCTGTTACGCAGATATTCCGTCCTGTACGGTGCTATTCTTTATTTGAAATTTTGGAGGTCGTATTTTCATTTAATCGCCTCGTCCCTTTAGAATATACAAGATGACATATTGACACCGGTCTCTGAATAGGCAAGAAAAAATCGTATAACTTATGTTTCAGCGGCGCTCGATTTTTTTGAACACTTAGTTTTTCTTGTGACGTTACCGCGTCCACGTTGTGTTAAGTGACGTCGAAGAGAGGCACGCGCTGATGACGTCATTGGCGTAAAGGCCCTTTTTTCTGACTAAACCGAAAATGTCATTAATGTTCAGTAAGCGAAATTTCATTGAATTCTCTCGATGCGTTTGCGATATAATAGGCAGTTCGCATTATATATTGAATGACCCTCGTATACTAGCATAATCCATGTGTTGCTGATTTAATGAAAATACCACTTCGAGTGTTGAAACTCATCAGGCCACGCAGTCAAAATTCACAGCTCATATGTGGTAATTCTTCCATGATATGTGATGTTTTACAGAGCATATTATTCGATAAACTACGACAATTTATAATGAGAACATAAACAACCGAGACATGGCATTGATATATAACTTAACTAACAATAACATAGAAAAAAATCAAATTATTTTCCTGTGTGCATGCATTTTGAAATGACACATTCAATTCTATTAATTCTACATTCTAGATGTTGTCGATCAAGCCAAAACACCATTCCTTGTTATTGCACTTCAAAAAATATGTTTTACATGTATTTCAGTGAGATATTGAACCCATTAAGCAATGGAATAGAATATAGAGTGACTGTTCGGTTACTGACATATAATATTCTTAACTAACAATTTATATCCAACATGCATGTGTATACATTTGAGCACAAGCCTAAGAAATTGCTCCACAAGCTGCAGTGTTTACTTCCGTTATTTTTTATTCATTCGATATAGTTTTTATTTGACAGGTTTGCAGTGTTTCGGGTTCGATTATTATTATAACTTAAACACGACTAAAGGTATATATTTTGATTACTTTGTATGGTAGAGACCGAAACCATTTTCAGGCCCGTTTATATTCATGTAGGGCGGACAGAGACGTTTAAAACATTTTCTTTTATTTAATGAATGAGTGAACATTTGGGGATGTTAAACTGTTTGTTTTTTTGTAATACAATTTCTGAAGCCTGTAATTTGAGTAGTGCTGTCCTTTTGTTTGATGACTTTATCTTCCATGGATGGCTTGGTACTGCAGGCATAACATTGTCTGTACATGACAGTATTGTACGTATTGTGAAGAGTAGGGCTGTAACGGTACGCTCACCTCACGATATGATACGTACCGTCAATTTTTCTAACGGTTCGGTATATTTCGGTATGATACAATATTCTCTAACAGCAGCTTAAATACTACAATTTGTAAGTGACAATGAATTTGTTGATTCTATAACAGCAATTATTATGTGGCTATCAATTATTTTAAATAATTTTAGACAATATGAGGCATATCTTAATACAATGACAACGACTGATGCGTGGTAATTATACATAATCAGAAGTCTTCCAGACATTTTCGTTCTCTGAATATTATTTTGCTCATAAAAAAGCTGATACCGAACCGTACCGAAATTTGCAAGTCTTGTACCGTGAACCGTGTGGGACTGAAGTCCGCGGTCTTTCGTATACCACGGTATACCGTTACAGCCCTAGTGAAGAGTGGCTAGGCGATGGGCCGTTTCAATGTGACTTTGGATTGTATGTGCGATACAGCAGTAATGCTATCCAGTGAGAAATACTCAAACAACTTTTATAATATATAACTAATATGGAAATATCGCTGCCTCAAAATGAGAAGGTTGTAATTGCAAAATCTATATTTGAGAAAACAAGGAAAAACTGTCGGATATCACTCTTTACAGATTGAAAAACTTCATTAGCTTCAGTATGGTCAACATTAGAACCTTCTCATTCTAATACAGCGGTATGACCTTTTCCAAAGATGAAGAAATATACAAGCACGTATCAATCATGAAGAAAAACAGATATCCATGGTGAATGTTATGTCTAGCAGTTCTTAACTTTCACCAAAGATGAATTGCATACATTTCTAAGCACGTTTTTTATTTGCACTACATTATCAATGCCGTTTCCGTTTTTAATTCATATCAAAACTCCGTGATTTGTGTTGATCTGTTTCATGATCAATAAATTGTAATGCTCCCATGTATTTGTTTGTCATTGTGTTGTCATTATTCCTAACACACTAATGTAAAAATGTCATTAGTATCAAATGAACCATCAATCCATTGATACTGTATTCATTATGCAAACGTTACTAATTTAACATACAAATCTATCACTGTAGTTATATGGGATTGGTTGAGTGAAATCATCGAATTTTTAATGGGTATTTTTTATAATGTGCTATACGTTTAATGCATGCATAACTACATGCATGCAACATTAGTATACCAAATTTAACTCAGACGCGTTATACTTGAAAATGCATCTATTAATTTTTAGTAGACCATGAGTATTAAGTTTCATGTGCTCAGATGTACCTAACCCTTTCTTTTCCTTTATCTGAATAATGAAGAAACTTTATATACGGGCACAGCATGAATGTGTTCTATCTTCTGTATCTTCGGTAAATTTATAAAAAATGTTTATAAAACAAGTCGATTAAGCACTGGTCTCTAGAAATAAATAACAAATGGGCGAACAAGGATCCATAATTTAACTATGGTCCCACAGATAAAACGATACTAATGACGGTCCGTATTCTGACAGTGTGATTATACGTTGTTTACTATTTATACTTCAATTCTGCCTTATATCGTGATGAGTGAAATAAGTTAAGTTACCAATTGTCTAGGGCTCTTTTCATTTGTTAGGCCGCTCTAGCACACTTCGACATTGTAACTCCCCTGGCCATTGGGTTACATATGGAAACCTACACTCGTGTCTCCCTGGGGATACTATTTCTCTCGTGTAGATTTGGCAGCCAACATCGATTTGCGGCGCCCAGGAATAGACACTGAGCTCACAGTAGGGCTGTAACGGTACGCTCACCTCACGATATGATACGTACCGTCAATTTTTCTAACGGTTCGGTATATTTCGGTATGATACAATATTATCTAACAGCAGCTTAAATACTACAATTTGTAAGTGACAATGAATTTGTTGATTCTATAACAGCAATTATTATGTGGCTATCAATTATTTTAAATGATTTTAGACAATATGAGGCATATCTTAATACAATGACAACGACTGATGCGTGGTAATTATACATAATCAGAAGTCTTCCAGACATTTTCGTTCTCTGAATATTATTTTGCTCATAAAAAAGCTGATACCGAACCGTACCGAAATTTGCAAGTCTTGTACCGTGAACCGTGTGGGACTGAAGTCCGCGGTCTTTCGTATACCACGGTATACCGTTACAGCCCTAGCTCACAGGTGCCATTTTACTGCATGGTGGAGTTGAACCCGGGACCTCTCGATCCCAAAGTGCTCCCCACGTAACACTTAATTAGAGGACATTTGTTAAAGGCAGAATTTCTATGAAAAGCGTTCATACTCGTACCATAGCAAGGTTTACAATTTCCGTAAACATGATAAGAGGCACAGTATTGTGAGCGGTTTATATCATGCCTTAGTCTAATTATGGACAAAGGTCAGTCAGTTCGAGGTCTTATATTGTACATTTGTCCTCATTCCATCATTTCAGTCCATGGACTATGTTTTTGTTTATTAGTTACTTTATGAATGTCAGCCAATCCCTTAAGTTAATCCAAAATATCAAGTACAGTTGAATCCGGTTTGCCAATTCATTATCGTGGCAGAGCAAGCCGGACAAGAATATTAAGACGACGACACCTTAACAACACTCCAAGTCTTCATAGCGGATACCGTACACGCTGATAATTTAGACCTGGAAACACTGGCAATGGCAATAACTGACTAGCACATCCGGGTTATGTCAATTTGTGTTTGGTACCAGCTATGTACAGTTTTGACAATCCAATGTGGTTGTGTTTGCAGAGAAATACGTATAGTAAGCAGAATACATCGGATAAATATAAACATAAGTTTGTGGCAATGTAATTTTGCAATACCCTGGGGACAACTACACGAAGTGCTGGCACCATTTCTAGTGTTACCCCTTTTGGGACTACAGGTTTATATTTTAAACGATCGTTATGATGTCATATTAGGTTAGTAAGCATTGGTCGACCAGAATGTTTGTGTCTGCTTTAATAATTGATGGGTTACTAACAATTTTACTATAACTGCATAAAGTTAGCAAGCGTCTCTCTGGTGTCTAATCCGACGGTCGCATATTCTGGATATACTGAACTATTGAATTAATGTCATACTGGCTGAAGAAGACAAATAACCTAATTTCGTTGACGACATTCTACAGTGATATATGGACTCGTTATTGTATCTAATGCTAGGACACAGGGTCTCGTTGTTGTAGATAGGATGGTGTACGACCTTGCACATATCGTATCTCGTCTTGATAGTTCTAATCTCATCCGATGTGGCCCTAGAAGGTAAGTATTTACGTATATACCGCTTTAATCAGTTCAAGAGTAGATCAATAAAATTTTAATATTATATCGTATCAAACCTTAAGACCATGTCATGTAAATATATATGTAAATACAGACGCAGCATGTGTTAGTAGAGTCCTGACATCAGCAATAACGCTGACGAAGAAATAACACAAAGCACTTAATCTGAGACACGTTCATGCACGTGTTTCACTAACTGATTATTCGGTAATTCATATAGCACGCTCTATATCTATTCCGCTACCATAATGTTCAATTCATATTTGACGAAGTAGCGTGTTCGTAGTACAATTTGTATGCATTGTAATTCGACATTCTGGTCCACATTCAAGCAATGGTTCTAGTTTCAATATTTAAAACATTTTGCTTTAAATTGTGAAAGTGAAAGATAGATTTTTATGAGCGAATGTCATTGCAATTTGCAATACAGGTGACAAAACAGAGCTCAATTCTCAACATTCAGTATCGTCTTCATTAACCAACATATTCCCAATTTGAACCAACATTAAATGTTAAAAAGGTTCCAGATTTAGCCTTCAGCATTAATGGAAGAATAATGAGATCGCATTCAAAAGTTTAATGTGTGCGATCAAATTGGTTAAATGAATTAACTTTTGCCACGGCGAAGCCATTGATCCAAATCAATGCTCACATCCGCGATAACTGTTTATGAACGTGGACCGCAGAAGAAATGTGAGATACGAATCACATCGTTACTGCATTATTAGGCTAGACACAAATGTGCCACCAAGTAATCGTTTATATCACGAGCAAACAATAGAAAAAAGACACGTATTTACTCAATGTGTAGGGTGATTAATTTGATCACGATCGTGTTTATGTGCTTTATTATTCTGTAAAAACCCTTGAGAATGTTAGCGACCACAGAACATTTACTTAGCGCATGACTAGAGCTTGTTTTCTGCTCGTAACCTCACTACATGCAGTTTACTATAGACAACATCAGTATTGTTTTGATAATCCAGTAGATTATTTTATTTTTTTAAATTGTATATTTCGAAACATATCAAATTGTCGCCATTAAAATGTATAGATATTAACTTCAAGTCACATCAGCACAGAATGCTTAAATTGTAGGCGTGTGTCGTTAGCCCTTAACTTAAGTCAGCAGTTCTACTGAAACGTGTATTGTCGCAACATGACTAAGAGGTACAGTCATGAACTAAAACAATTCATACATTACTACGATAATTGTACAATATCTGTCTAAACTAAAATGAACTGTATCAATACCTGTATACATGTATCTTACCAACATTATGAAGAAGTACTATTTGTACGAAACAGTTTGCACATTTTTCGCATAGTATTTTTTGTAAATGTAATAAACAGCCTTTCCAACGTAATTGCAGCGATGTTTCATATGCCAATGAAAATACAAATCGGAAATTGAAGGCCGTATTCAATTGAAACAACAAAGCACGAACGACGCAAAATGTACTGTCTATAAAATGCTAGCTCAGCAAAATAGTGTCCCCTTAAACAAATAATGGCATTTGATTAGTTTTGATAATTTTGTTCGGTTTTGGAGCATGCATCATATATAGCTCAATCAGTTTAAATCACTTAATACTCGGAAATACGGAGCATGGGCAGCAAACATCCCACAAAGAAAAATAGCACGTGCTTCAAAAATGAAATAAAGAACCCAACGTTAACAGGATGGGATATCATACGTATTTGATCATGATTGACCTGACTATTCCATTTTCTATATGTGTTATATAAAATTGACATTACATCTACTTATACGGTCACCGATTAATTCTCAACGGCACTTTATTGAACAAACAAGGAAAACACGTAATGAATTTTCTAGAGTGTCAATCAAATGGACCACTCGAATTAGGTTTCTCATTATATACCATAAATAATATTGATGGAAAGACACTGGTTTCGACGTCCACCATAAAGTCCTAGACGGTAAACTAATAACAAGACAAATCACTTAATTAATTCATCGACATTTAATATCATTTCGGATGTCATCGAAGATATTTGTTATGTCTTAAAGAAAACATAATAGAACGTTATAAATGTCATCTGCTTGTGCAAGGCATTGCCTTTTGGTCACTTTTCGTGGTATTTTACACTATGTCGCGGTTGTTTTTTAGCTTATTAAGTATGAAGGTTTCATTGATTAGGCCTTTCTTATCCAGTATGTCATTAAGAAAGTAAATGTCCGAGTTTATCCAAATCTTGTGAAATAATGTTGTGTTTGATTTTGATTTTATGTGTTTGTTGCCCCAGAGGACTTCTTGTCGGATTTCTCGGAATGCTTTAGGTATTTGTTTGTTTACATTATTTTGAAATTCAAGCCAAACCGCGAGGATATCATTGTAAAAAGTTGGAAGTTAACGTTGAATTAATGGTAGGCTTTTTTCAGAACCAGGCTTGGTATAAAAGATGAGCAAATTCTTTCCATATTGGTTGAAGTAAGATTTTGGAATTGTTTTCCAATTCGCGATTGTATCATTTTCTAAGAATTGTTTCAGCCATTAAACCGTAGTGATTTAATATAAGAAACTATATCTATCATGCCTAAACCCCCATCAGAGAGGGTGTTAATTAATATGCTTCTTTTGATCTTCTCTCTTCTATTATTCCATTAAAAAGCATATAACATTTTATTGATTTTTGATATAACATGTTTTTGAACGTAACACGATTGCATCAGGTATGTAAACTTTGGTAGTAGTAAACTTTTAATAATAGCGATTTTTCCATAGAATGTTAAATGTCTTAATTGTAAATTGTTTGTAGTTTTGATGCAGTTATCAATTTTGCTGTTCCAATTTAATGATTCGCACTTTTGTTTATCATGACCAAAATATACACAAAGTGCTTTTATTTCAGTGGCCCATTTGAGATCAGAAATAGTATTCTGGTTATTTTTTAACGATCCTAATCCTAAAATTTCTGTTTTATTTTTATTTAAACGAAGGCCCGAATATGTACCAAATTCATTGACAATATCTAACGCGTGACTGATATCATTTAAAACATCTTTTGCGAATAATGTCGTGTCGTCAGCAAGTTGGCTTATTTTCAAGGGCGTCATGCAATTTTCTATTTTGATTCCATGTATATTTTCAGCGGTTCGAATTTTAGTCGCTAGTATTTCAGCTACAATAATAAATATGATAGAACTACAAGGACATCCTTGCCGGAGAGATCTTTCTTCTGTATCTAATGATCCAAAAAAGCATGTATGCAGTATTTGTAGTCGATATTGAATTTGCGACACGTCATACTTGAATAAGCATAGTCGGCTGTGAGTCGTAGTTTCATGTGATCAGAAATAATCAATGATTTGTCGCCTTACTATTTTGGCTCCTCTATCGGGTGGATAAACGCATAGTTTAGGCATGTGTTCTATGTTTCACAATTATTAATTTGGATGACAATGAGACATTCATATAACATAACATGCTACATCAACAACGTTTAATTAATTATATACTACAAATTAATACCGTTAAAATTGATCGATTAAGCACTTGTCTTTAATAAATGACAAACAGGCGAGCAAGGACCAATAATTAAATCAAAGTCCCACAAATAAAACGATACTAATGACGGTCCGTATTCTGAGGTGGTGATTATACGTTACAGAAGATTCATACCGTTACTCTTTCTTATACTGCAATTATTGACTAGACACTTACTGAATGGAAAGTATTCAATAGCGGATTGCTTGTAAAATCATCACAAATCTAATTATAGCAAGCCTCCAAAAGAATTCATGCAGGCGAATACGGCAAAGCAAAACTTACAATATCAATGTGCAATTTTTGAAAATATCAGCTTTATGCATAGGTAAGAGTAGGAGTTCGTTATGCTTGTCTCGTTTCATTCGCTGAATGACTTCACATGTTTGGGTGTACTTTCTGCAGTCTTCGAACATCATACGCCAAAAATATATGTGATAATAATGGTTACTTTAATGAAAGAAAACCATCTCTGCATCAAGAAGGACTGCGTCCTTTGGCATCTTCAGAGTGGCAATACGTCTCATGAAAGACTGCTGCACATGATTGTCGGGCAAATCACCAGGATTTACGTACATTTCATGCATATGATATACAATGAGGTACATACCATTGAATTAATTTATTGATGTCTTCGAACAATTATAGCAATGTCTGTCTCCTGAGAAGAACTCCAAAGGTTTACGTACACAAACGTCCAATACATTCACATATATTCAACGTGTTCCATGTCATAAAATGTTTTAAATGTACTCGGGAAGTGTGCCATTAAATTGTCTATGTACACCCAGACTGATGTCTGAAGAAATTATACAATTGAACATTCTTGTATTTACACTAGGCCAACGTTTTATTATATTCATAAAAGCTGCCAGAAACTTTTTAGTACCGCAGGAATGATAAGAATAGTGACAAATCGCCATGTCTGCGAGATGATTACTACTACACGAAAAGCTGGCACCATTTTTAGTAGAATTTATTGTTATGAATTTCGAAATTATATTATGTTCTTTTGTCTCAAAAGGTCTTTATTGTTTCATATTAGGTTTTCAAACGTAGGTAGAACAAAATGTTTGTGTCTCCTTTATAGTGTATGTGATAACTAAAATATTTGCCTCGACGTAGATATCATGCGCATATGCATACACTTCATGACTTTAATTAATATTTACCAGTAGCTGTCTTATTTTTGCCAATTAAGATATTAATTCACATTCGGCTTTCGACTAAGTTTACTTATTGAAGGTCCCCAAGAATAAAAAAAGAATACATCTCACAATTATGTAGAACTGAATAAAATTTGCAAGTATAGCTCCGGTGTCTAATGCGGCGTACATGTCCTTTGGAGATACAGGACTATTGACTAAGACAAAAAACTGAATTTCGTTGACGACAATCTGCAGTGACATATTGACTCAATATTGTCTTGATGCGACATAGGATCTCGTTGCTGCAGATAGGACGGTGTACGATCTTACACATTATGTGTCTGATGTGACAACTAACAGGTATGATTGTTTTGGTCCTTCCTTAAATGTTGAACCGCTCAAGACTAATTAACCGAAAGTTAAACTTTTTGTTGCGTATCAATTTATCTAGATATATCATGAACGTTGTATTTTACCCGGTAGCTGTATTTACTTAAAATATAGTACAATAAAGACATTGGCTAAACTGCTGACAAAGGCATGGCACAATTTCGACAATTAACTAGACACAACCCACGCAATCGACCTGAGATCATATCGTGACAAACATTAACTAAAATCATTCACTTGATTCACTTATATGCAGTATCGTATTTTGCAGGCTAGTGTTTTGGAACTAGGTTCCGCGTGCACGGTTTACAAAATAGTCGATTTCTACATTGTTTTCGTCATGTAAACAATTTTTCTCTACATCTAAGAATATGTTAACGTTTTGTTTTCAATTGTTATAGTTCTGAATACATTTCTACATGAGCGAATTGCTTTGAGATTCATAACGCTTGATGACAAGACATAAGTCAATTCATGACGCTCAGTATCGTCTTAATTTTCTAACGCATTCCATGTCATTTACAGCAGGAAACGTTATAAAAGACTCCAGATTTAGCCTTCAACATAAATAGAAGAATAATGAGACCGCTTTCAAAATTTTAATATGTGTGTGAGCAAACTGTTTATATGAATTAACTTTTGCCATGGTGAAGTCATTGATCCAAATCAATGCTAACATAAGCGATAAATATTTATGAACGTGAACAGCAAAATAAATGTGAGAGATAAATCACAACATAACTGAATTATGAGACTAGACACAATGTGCAAAATGTAATCGGTTATATCACGAGCCAACAGAGAAAACAGAAACGAAAACGCTCAATGTGTAAGATTGTCAACTAGATAATGACCGTGTTTATGTGCTATATTTCTCTATCAATCATCACACAATGCGGACATTGCCTCCAATGGGAATATAGACGATACACAGATCATAACTTAGTGGAATGACAAGATCTTGTTTTCTGTTTATGCATATGTTACCTAAATTTGATGCTTTTTAATATAGACAGTATTTCTCAAAGCATGCTGATCCATCACAATTACATCACTAATTAAATTATAAAAGAAAATACAACTGCGACACAGAAGGCAGTATTCAACACAAACAACATAACACTATACTAGTACAGTGTTCGAGCTGCCAGCTCTGTATAATAATATCACATGAAACGAATTAAAATATTCGACGACTTTTAGTTCTTTTATTAGATTAATAACTATTAGGTATTGTTGTCTGGTGATGTCTGGTCAAATATATCATAACAATTGTAATAGGAGCATGGTCATAAAAAGCATGACAACCCATAGAACACGAATTGCACAAAAATGACAACTTTTGTAAATAATAACACAATGTCAAGAGATGTATTGGGTTGACGTTTTACCATGCGTGTTAAGTGTGTTTTATAACATTGACATCACATCTACTTATGCGGTTACATTGTTTCTAAATGACACTTCATTAAAAAAAGCTACGAAAACAGTTAATGAATTTTCTAGAGTGTCTATTGAATGGATCCAATCGAATTAGGTTTCGCATACAGCACTGTCTTTGCCGTTCAACCTAATGTCTTAGACGGTTATTAAATGTAAAGACAAACCACTTAATTAATTCACCGACATTCAATAGCATGTCCGATGTCATCGGAGTTGTTGGGATGTCGGGCAGGAAACATAATTTAACATGCCAAACACCATACACGCCATAAGCTAATGTACTTGGAAAGTGGCTTTCTAAGAATCATTTTAAACGGTTGGGAAACCAAGAACATTCTGATAACATAATTGACCAAACTGCGTTACTAAACTCGGAAAAATTAGCACTTAAGTAATAGTAACCGCAAGGCATTGATATTTATACTGAAAATATGCCAATAATTTGAAGGAAGCACGACATACTATAATTTTGTGGTCATATACGGTCTTCGTCGTCTAACCAAAATTGAAAATATATATACACGGCACTAGAAGATGAAGTGGGGAAAATGATTCGAAATTTTTGTTCAACTTAAGATATGTCTTGGCAACCAAGAACAGAACAGGCGGTGGAGATACTTAAAGTCAAGTAGGGGAATGATAGGAGTATGTTCCGTGGATTTTCATACACTTTTCAACATAATGTATGTAAGTGCATTTATAAATAATTGAATATCGTAAAATTTGGTGTCACCAATATGATCAAACAAGACATCGCTGGCTTAGAATGAAAAGGCCGTAACTACAAAATCAATATTTTGAGAAACAGAAAAAAGAAATCAGTATGACAATCACTTTTTACTCATGGTAAAACGAGACTTTTCAACTTCAGTTTTGTCAACATGACAAGTTACGATGTTCGTGCAAATAGAAGCGCATTATGATGTAGAGTTCAAATATGCATTAATCTTATAAGGTCGTAAGTGGCACTTACGATCTTCTCATTTTAAGCCAGCGACATGTTTATGCAATATTAGTGTTTATCTATGATTATATCACTCGGAGATCATATGGTTATGGTCTAAGCACACAGGGAGTGTGTAATTTGAAGATATACTTAGGTCAACCAGTCGATGAATCTGTAACAGACACTCATGAAAATGAAGTGCGACACAATTTAATGAAAAGTCGACTTGTAGTAATGGAAGTACATTAATGGTATGATAACAAAATGAGGGTCTGGAGGATTGTATATTGTATAGTCGCTAAAACCTTGGCTTTGGGTATTTATTACCTCCTTATTTCCATGTTATTTAAGTTTAAGAACAAAGCCATGTTTAAGTCAATAATTTGAAAAAAAATAGCACAGTTCATATTAAAGTTGCCTTGCAATCAATACAGCTTGCGTACATAGTAACGAATGCATAAAACAATGATCTGATGAATTAAACTAGTCAACAAAATAATTATATGTAATCTTAGTAATATTAATTAAATTACAAAAAACGAATAATGACAAAATCAAAATTGCATTTTGAACTGGAGTTCAACGCGTAAGTGTTAGCGGACTATACGAAGCTATACCGCGGGATTCGCGACAGTTTGTAGCCTATTATCATGAAGTTGGCTAGGTGTACTTGGTAATATAGTACCGTGTGGTTGGTAGTATCACAACGTTAAAGTTGGCAGTATCACATTCAAACAGCGTGGGTTTGACTGTCGTTCACACCTGTCAACCAATCAATGTGATTTTGACAGCATTATTCGTTTAATTAGTGTAATTATCTATATTTTAAATAAAGTGGGGTCTTACACTTGAATTGTTCAAACTGTGTGACAAAACTCCACTATTCGTGGCGTCTAAGTCAAACATGATTTTTATTGTGTTAATTCACTTAGTTAGATGCTTGTATCAATATGGTATACTATACTAGCATTATTCATGTGTTGCCGATTTAATGAAAATACCACATTGAGTGTGGAACTCATCAGGCAACGCAGTCAAAATTCACAGCACATATGTTTTAATTCTCGATTTGCCACAAGAATTCATGATATGTGGTGTTTTACAGAACCTATTATTCGATAAACTATGACAGTATATATTGAGAAAATAAACAACCTAGACTTGGCATTGATGTATAACTTAACTAACAATAATTTAGAAACAATCGATTCGAATTATTCTTCTGGATTTATCCTATTTGTGTGTGCATGAATTTTAAACTGACACATTCAAATCTACTAATTCTACATTCTAGATGTTGTCGCTCAAGCAAAAACACCATTCCTTGATTATTGCACTTCGAAAATACCTGATATTATAACTTATACACGACTAAAGGTTTACGCATACATTTTGTACTTTGATTGGTTTGTATGGTAGAGACAAAAAACCATTTCCAGGCCCGTTTGTGCGATAAATGATATATACGTGGGTATATCCAAAAGTAATGTCACTCCTCCCGTGGTTTAATTGTTTATAGGCCGATATGCATAAATATGATATCAAAATATTCAGCAATTCAATTCTGATATATATAAAACGTGTTGCATTATTCGATTTTCATAACTGGATTATATGAACATTTAAAATATACCTATGACGTCATATCGCCGCACAATAAAAAAATAATTCTCGAAAGCAGACAATACTTTCGTGACGTGATGAAAGAAATGTTTAGTCTGCTGCTAAAAATTCAATAACGTCGCTCAACTTTGAAACTCGTAATATATCTTCAACGCATTGATAACTTTGCGAAAACACGGCAAAATTGTGACAAAAAGACGCTGCGCGTAGTAATGCACTTTTCTTAAAGTTTTGAAAGTCACCTACTGAAACTTTAGTTACACAAGGCGGCAACATAGGCTCATGTGTATGTAGTATAATCTTTTAAAGGGCATAAATCACCAAATCATTATCGATAGAGAGTCATATGAACGGTTTTTTAGTAGATCCGAAAAGAACACCAAGAGTATTTTTAACGCAGTCAATTCAATTCGAGGTTCCAAACGGCAATCATTATGTGGTGAGTTAAATATTTTGCTGTGGGACTATCTAGAGGACACTAAAATAATATGATTTCGCAGAGAGTAAGTGTCGGGTGGGTTACACATTTTTAAAGGTCTTGGAATTGATTGCATGGTTAATGAGTCGTTAGAAATCACCAAAGATGAACTTCTGCCTAGATGAGTAGATGTCAGAAAGTAACGTCATTGTGACGTCGTTGACGTCGGACTTGCGGCGATGTTCGTAAGTATGTCTCATGAAAATGTTCATATCTCAAGAACTATTATGTGCATTGTTGTAAAATTTGGTCATTATATTCAAATAAGACTGAAGTTACGGTGTGAAAAATTTCGTGGTTTTACTGACATTATATACGATTTTATAGCATCAGCGACATTACTTTTGGGTATACCCTCGTATATTCATGCAGGGGCGGACAGAGACGTTTCAAACCAGTTATTTTATCTAATGAATGATTGATTATTTGGGGATGTTAAATCTTTCGTAATATAATTTCTTAAGCCTGTGGTTCGAGTAGTGCTGTCCTTTTGTTTGGTCTGTTTCTCTGCATGTGTGGCTTGGCACTGCAAGCTTTGCATTGTCTGAACATGGCAGTACTGTAGGTATTGTTCAGGGTGGCTAGGGGATGGGCCGTTTCTTTGTGGCATTGGATTGTAGCGTTTTGTCAGCTATTATAATCTCAGTATACGAAAGAAACGTCTTTTATTTTATCTTTACCTCCTTGTTATCAAGCATAGGACTATCGGTATCCTTTGGATTTTAGATACCCTGGTGTCATTCTTTAAGCCATGAGGTAAATTAATATTATCCTGTGAGAAATCTTTATCATTTGTTTATATACAATTTATATTAAAATATCGCTGCCTTAGAATGAGAAGGTCGTTACAACAAACTATATATATTATTATACCAAGGAAAAACTGTTCGAACATTACTCTTCATATATTGTAAAAATTATCCCTTCAACTCCAGTTTGGCCAACATGACAAGTTTCGATGACCATGAAAAAAGGCTCATAAAAACGCCTACTTACGACCTTTGCATTCTAAGCCAGCGATATGGCCTTTCACAAAGATGAGGAAGTATACAACCACGTATCAATCATGAAGAAAAACAGATATCCATGGTGAATGTTATGTCTAGCAGTTATTCACTTTCACTAAAGCTAAATGCATACATTTCTAAGCACGTTTTTAATTTGCACTACATTATTAATACCGTTTCCGTTTTTAATTCATATCAAAGCTCCGTGATTTGTGTTGATCTGGTTCATGATCAATAAATTGTAATGTTCCCATGTATTTGTTTGTCATTGTGTCATCATTATTCCTTACACACTAATGTAAAAATGTCATTAGTATCAAATGAACCATCAATCCATTCATACCGTATTCATTATGCAAACGTTACTAATTTAACATACGAATCAATCACTGTAGTTATATGGGATTGGTTGAGTGAAATCATCGAATGTTTAATGGATATTTTTATAATGTGCGATATGTTTAATGCATGCATAACTATATGCATGCAACATTAGTGTACCAGATTTAACTCAGACGCGTTATACTTGAATATGCATCTATTTGTTTTTATTAGACCATGAGTCTTAAGTTTCATGTACTCAGATGTACCTAACCCTTTCGTTTCCTCTATCTGAATAATGAAGAAACTTTATATACGGAGACAGCATGAATGTGTTCTATCTTCTGTGAATATTTGTGTTTGGCAAAAAAGATCATGTCGCGTTATACGCTTTATCAACACTGACACACCTAATAAATATTATATAAATTTATAAATATAAACCACAAAATAAATTCATAAAAATGTTTATAAAGCAAGTCGATGAAGCACTGGTCTCTAGAAATAAATAACCAATGGGCAAACAAGGATCAATAATTTTACCAAGGTCCCATTGATAAAACGATACTAATGACGGTCCGTATTCTGACAGTGTGATTATACGTTACATAATATATATACTGCAATTCTGCCTTATATCGCAATGAGTGAAATAAGTTAAGTTACCAATTGTCTAGGGCTCTTTTCAGTTGTTAGGCCGCTCAAGCACACTTTGACATTCTAACTCCCCTGGTCATTGGGTTACATATGGAAACCTACACTCGTGTCTCCGTGGGGATATTATTTCTCTCGTGTAGGTTTGGTAGCCAACATCGATCTGAGGCGCCCAGGAATAGACACTGCGCTCACAGGTGCCATTTAAATTCATGGTGGAGTTGAACCCGGGACCTCTCGATCCCAAAGCGCATGCCCTACCTCTAGGCATCCGCTCCCCACGTGACACTTATTTGGAGGCCTTTGTTAAAGGCTGATTTTCTATGAAAAGCGTTCATACTCGTACCATAGCAAGGTTTCAAAGGTCCGTCTCGCCAATGGAACGACTTGGATTTGAACTTCAACAATTACATAAAAGATTGTTGACCGTGTTTATCGGAGAATAGTTACAAATACCCTTTTAGATATATGCATATAATTATTGTATACACTGCGTAATAACATCAAACGACTGCAGCAACCTTGTGAAATCAATTGTTGTAGTGCGAACACTGTTAAACACATACCTAAACTATCTTATTTCATGGCGACTGAACGGAAACTAAAAATTGATAAGTCACTGTACACTTAAACGAATTTCTAATTTGCCACTCTTAATTTTTTTATATCATCTGATAAATTATATCAATAAATCTTAGGCTGTGTTATTTGTTCACTCCACACACTTACTTATCTATTTCTGGAAAGAAATGGCGTATTCATATACAAAATCATCCATGCGTAACGGTAAGTGCGAAATTGCTTTTTAGCACGTTGACCTCGTGCACAGCTTGGAATAGTATCTTATTTGGTATAAATTTGTTCCCTGTAGATGGACTTTTTTTAAACACTATAATTTGTGACAAATGAGCCATATGGAACGCGCTCATGACGTCAGATGCATGCATACATTGAACGAATTTCTGATTGGGCACGTGTTTTTATAAATTAGTTTTTAAAAAATGCTGTTAGAAGAATATAAATAATCGAAACCCCGATACTGTCCAATTTTATTGATAGAAAATATGTTTCTTGCAGTAATTCGAGCTTAACCCCACGTTATTATAAATATCGCTTTTTACAAAAAGACGTTTTCACGCACATGTCTGGATTTTGGTGCTGGTACTCGTCATTCTAACGGCCTCAGCATGCCCCTCATCACTTATTCTCGTCAGTATTAATACCTTTCATTAAGCCAATCGACAGAAAATACATTTTGACTGATTTCAAAAATCAAACATGTCGGGCACGTGAACCACGTGCACGTTAGCCATTTTGCACTAACTGTTCCGCATGGATGATTTTATACATGCATGCGTGATTTATTTCTCGAAATCGATAGATAAGTGCATGGAATGAAAATAACCACAATTGTAGAAATATTGACTGAATATATCGCATACTATAATACTTCATTGGGTGGCCAATTAGAAATTCGTTTAAGTGTATTGACCTAATTGATACCGCCAACACAGTGTACGTAAACACGATACGAGGCATGGTGTTGTTAGCCGTTTATATCATGTCGCAGTCTAATTGTGGATAGAGGTCAGGCAGTTCGAGGTATCATATTGTACATTAGTCCTCACTCCATCATTTCAGTCCATGAACTATTTTGTTGTTGTATAAGTTACTTTATGAATGTCAGCCAATCCCGTAAATAAATCCAAAATAGTACGTACATTTGAATCCGGTTTGCCAATCCATTATCGTTGCAGACACAACACTCAAACTCTTCATAGCGGATACCGTACACATTAATTCTTAAGACCTGGAAACATTGGCAATGACAATAACTGCCTAGTACATCCGGGTTATGTCAACTTGTGTTAAGTACCAGCTATGTACATTTTTGACAATCCGATGTGGTTGTGTTTGCAGAGAAATACGTAAAGTAAGCAGAATACATTGAACAAATATTAACATACGTTTGGCAATGTAATTTTGCACGACCCAGAGGACAACTACACGAAGTGCTGGCACCATTTCTAGTTGAACATTATATTGTTACCCCTTTTGGGATTACAGGTTTATATCTTAAACGATCGTTATGATGTCATATTAGGTTAGTAAGCATTCGTCGACCAGAAGGTTTGTGTGTGCTTTAATAAATGGTGTGGTTACTAACAATTTTACTATAACTGCATAAAGTTAGCAAGCGTCTCTCTCGTGTCTAATCCGACGGCCACATACTCTGGATATACCGAACTAAAGAATTAATGTCATACTGGCTGAAGAAGACAAATAACTTATTTCGTTGACGACATTCTACAGTGACATATGGACTCGTTATTATATCTAATGCTAGGACACAGGGTCTCGTTGCTGAAGATAGGATGGTGTACGACCTTGCACATATCGTATCTCGTCTTGATTGTTATAATCTCATCTTATGTGGCCCTAGAAGGTAAGTATTATACCACTTTAATCAGTTGAAGAGTAGATCAATAAAATTTTGACATTATATCGTATCAAACCTTAAGACCATGTCATGTAAATATATATGTAAATACAGGCGCAGCATGTGTTAGTAGAGTCCTGACATCAGCAATAACGCTGACAAAGAAATAACACAAATCACTCAATCTGAGACACGTTCATGCACGCGTTTCACTAATTGATTATTCGGTAATTCATATAGCACGCTCTATATCCATTCCGCTACCATAATGTCCAATACATATATGACGAAGTAGCATGTTCGTAGTACAATTTGTATGCATTGTAATTCGACATTCTGGTCCACATTCAAGCAATGGTTCTAGTTTCAATATTTAAAACATTTTGCTTTAAATTGTGAAAGTGAAAGATAGATTTTTATGAGCGAATTTCATTGCAATTTGCAATACAGGTGACAAAACAGAGCTCAATTCTCAACATTCAGTATCGTCTTCATTAACCAACATATTCCCAATTTGAACCAACATTAAATGTTAAAAAGGTTCCAGATTTAGCCTTCAGCATTAATGGAAGAATAATGAGATCGCATTCAAAAGTTTAATGTGTGCGATCAAATTGGTTAAATGAATTAACTTTTGCCACGGCGAAGCCATTGATCCAAATCAATGCTCACATCCGCGATAACTGTTTATGAACGTGGACCGCAGAAGAAATGTGAGATACGAATCACATCGTTACTGCATTATTAGGCTAGACACAAATGTGCCACCAAGTAATCGTTTATATCACGAGCAAACAATAGAAAAAAGACACGCATTTACTCAATGTGTAAGGTGATTAATTTGATCACGATCGTGTTTATGTGCTTTATTATTCTGTAAAAACCCTTGAGAATGTTAGCGACCACAGAACATTTACTTAGCGCATGACTAGAGCTTGTTTTCTGCTCGTAACCTCACTACATGCAGTTTACTATAGACAACATCAGTATTGTTTTGATAATCCAGTAGATTATTTTATTTTTTTAAATTGTATATTTCGAAACATATCAAATTGTCGCCATTAAAATGTATAGATATTAACTTCAAGTCACATCAGCACAGAATGCTTAAATTGTAGGCGTGTGTCGTAAGCCCTTAACTTGAGTCAGCAGTTCTTCTGAAACGTGTATTGTCGCAACATGACTAAGAGGTACAGTCATGAACTAAAACAATTCATACATTACTACGATAATTGTACAATATCTGTCTAAACTAAAATGAACTGTATCAATACCTGTATACATGTATCTTACCAACATTATGAAGAAGTACTATTTGTACGAAACAGTTTGCACATTTTTCGCATAGTATTTTTTGTAAATGTAATAAACAGCCTTTCCAACGTAATTGCAGCGATGTTTCATATGCCAATGAAAATACAAATCGGAAATTGAAGGCCGTATTCAATTGAAACAACAAAGCACGAACGACGCAAAATGTACTGTCTATAAAATGCTAGCTCAGCAAAATAGTGTCCCCTTAAACAAATAATGGCATTTGATTAGTTTTGATAATTTTTTTTGGTTTTGGAGCATGCATCATATATAGCTGAATCAGTTTAAATCACTTAATACTCGGAAATACGGAGCATGGGCAGCAAACATCCCACAAAGAAAAATAGCACGTGCTTCAAAAATGAAATAAAGAACCCAACGTTAACAGGATGGGATATCATACGTATTTGATCATGATTGACCTGACTATTCCATTTTCTATATGTGTTATATAAAATTGACATTACATCTACTTATACGGTCACCGATTCATTCTCAACGGCACTTTATTGAACAAACTAGGAAAACACGTAATGAATTTTCTAGAGTGTCAATCAAATGGACCACTCGAATTAGGTTTCTCATTATATACCATAAATAATATTGATGGAAAGACACTGGTTTCGACGTCCACCATAAAGTCCTAGACGGTAAATTAATAACAAGACAAATCACTTAATTAATTCATCGACATTTAATATCATTTCGGATGTCATCGAAGATATTTGTTATGTCTTAAAGAAAACATAATAGAACGTTATAAATGTCATCTGCTTGTGCAAGGCATTGCCTTTTGGTCACTCATCGTGGTATTTTACACTATGTCGCGGTTGTTTTTTAGCTTATTAAGTATGAAGGTTTCATTGATTAGGCCTTTCTTATCCAGTATGTCATTAAGAAAGTAAATGTTCGAGTTTATCCAAATCTTGTGAAATAATGTTGTGTTTGATTTTGATTTTATGTGTTTGTTGCCCCAGAGGACTTCTTGTCGGATTTCTCGGAATGCTTTAGGTATTTGTTTGTTTACATTATTTTGAAATTCAAGCCAAACCGCGAGGATATCATTGTAAAAAGTTGGAAGTTTACGTTGAATTACTGGTAGGCTTTTTTCAGAACCAGGCTTGGTATAAAAGATGAGCAAATTCTTTCCATATTGGTTGAAGTAAGATTTTGGAATTGTTTTCCAATTCGCGATTGTATCATTTTCTAAGAATTGTTTCAGCCATTAAACCGTAGTGATTTAATATAAGAAACTATATCTATCATGCCTAAACCCCCATCAGAGAGGGTGTTAATTAATATGCTTCTTTTGATCTTCTCTCTTCTATTATTCCATAAAAAAGCATATAACATTTTATTGATTTTTGATATAACATGTTTTTGAACGTAACACGATTGCATCAGGTATGTAAACTTTGGTAGTAGTAAACTTTTAATAATAGCGATTTTTCCATAGAATGTTAAATGTCTTAATTGTAAATTGTTTGTAGTTTTGATGCAGTTATCAATTTTGCTGTTCCAATTTAATGATTCGCACTTTTGTTTATCATGACCAAAATATACACAAAGTGCTTTTATTTCAGTGGCCCATTTGAGATCAGAAATAGTATTCTGGTTATTTTTTAACGATCCTAATCCTAAAATTTCTGTTTTATTTTTATTTAAACGAAGGCCCGAATATGTACCAAATTCATTGACAATATCTAACGCGTGACTGATATCATTTAAAACATCTTTTGCGAATAATGTCGTGTCGTCAGCAAGTTGGCTTATTTTCAAGGGCGTCATGCAATTTTCTATTTTGATTCCATGTATATTTTCAGCGGTTCGAATTTTAGTCGCTAGTATTTCAGCTACAATAATAAATATGATAGAACTACAAGGACATCCTTGCCGGAGAGATCTTTCTTCTGTATCTAATGATCCAAAAAAGCATGTATGCAGTATTTGTAGTCGATATTGAATTTGCGACACGTCATACTTGAATAAGCATAGTAGGCTGTGAGTCGTAGTTTCATGTGATCAGAAATAATCAATGATTTGTCGCCTTACTATTTTGGCTCCTCTATCGGGTGGATAAACGCATAGTATAGGCATGTGTTCTATGTTTCACAATTATTGATTTGGATGACAATGAGACATTCATATAACATAGCATGCTACATCAACAACGTTTAATTAATTATATACTACAAATTAATACCGTTAAAATTGATCGATTAAGCACTTGTCTTTAATAAATGACAAACAGGCGAGCAAGGACCAATAATTAAATCAAAGTCCCACAAATAAAACGATACTAATGACGGTCCGTATTCTGAGGTGGTGATTATACGTTAAAGAAGATTCATACCGTTACTCTTTCTTATACTGCAATTATTGACTAGACACTTACTGAATGGAAAGTATTCAATAGCGGATTGCTTGTAAAATCATCACAAATCTAATTATAGCAAGCCTCCAAAAGAATTCATGCAGGCGAATACGGCAAAGCAAAACTTACAATATCAATGTGCAATTTTTGAAAATATCAGCTTTATGCATAGGTAAGAGTAGGAGTTCGTTATGCATGTCTCGTTTCATTCGCTGAATGACTTCACATGTTTGGGTGTACTTTCTGCAGTCTTCGAACATCATACGCCAAAAATATATGTGATAATAATGGTTACTTTAATGAAAGAAAACCATCTCTGCATCAAGAAGGACTGCGTCCTATGGCATCTTCAGAGTGGCAATACGTCTCATGAAAGACTGCTGCACATGATTGTCGGGCAAATCACCAGGATTTACGTACATTTCATGCATATGATATACAATGAGGTACATACCATTGAATTAATTTATTGATGTCTTCGAATAATTATAGCAATGTCTGTCTCCTGAGAAGAACTCCAAAGGTTTACGTACACAAACGTCCAATACATTCACATATATTCAACGTGTTCCATGTCATAAAATGTTTTAAATGTACTCGGGAAGTGTGCCATTAAATTGTCTATGTACACCCAGACTGATGTCTGAAGAAATTATACAATTGAACATTCTTGTATTCACACTAGGCCAACGTTTTATTATATTCATAAAAGCTGCCAGAAACTTTTTAGTACCGCAGGAATGATAAGAATAGTGACAAATCGCCATGTCTGCGAGATGATTACTACTACACGAAAAGCTGGCACCATTTTTAGTAGAATTTATTGTTATGTTTTTCGAAATTATATTATGTTCTTTTGTCTCAAAAGGTCTCTATTGTTTCACATTAGGTTTTCAAACGTAGGTAGAACAAAATGTTTGTGTCTCCTTTATAGTGTATGTGATAACTAAAATATTTGCCTCGACGTAGATATCATGCGCATATGCATACACTTCATGACTTTAATTAATATTTACCAGTAGCTGTCTTATTTTTGCCAATTAAGATATTAATTCACATTCGGCTTTCGACTAAGTTTACTTATTGAAGGTCCCCAAGAATAAAAAAAGAATACATCTCACAATTATGTAGAACTGAATAAAATTTGCAAGGATAGCTCCGGTGTCTAATGCGGCGTACATGTCCTTTGGAGATACAGGACTATTGACTAAGACAAAAAACTGAATTTCGTTGACGACAATCTGCAGTGACATATTGACTCAATATTGTCTTGATGCGACATAGGATCTCGTTGCTGCAGATAGGACGGTGTACGATCTTACACATTATGTGTCTGATGTGACAACTAACAGGTATGATTGTTTTGGTCCTTCCTTAAATGTTGAACCGCTCAAGACTAATTAACCGAAAGTTAAACTTTTTGTTGCGTATCAATTTATCTAGATATATCATGAACGTTGTATTTTACCCGGTAGCTGTATTTACTTAAAATATAGTACAATAAAGACATCGGCTAAACTGCTGACAAAGGCATGGCACAATTTCGAGAATTAACTAGACACAACCCACGCAATCGACCTGAGATCATATCGTGACAAACATTAACTAAAATCATTCACTTGATTCACTTATATGCAGTTTCGTATTTTGCAGGCTAGTGTTTTGGAACTAGGTTCCGCGTGCACGGTTTACAAAATAGTCGATTTCTACATTGTTTTCGTCATGTAAACAATTTTTCTCTACATCTAAAAATATGTTAACGTTTTGTTTTCAATTGTTATAGTTCTGAATACATGTCTACATGAGCGAATTGCTTTGAGATTCATAACGCTTGATAACAAGACATAAGTCAATTCATGACGCTCAGTATCGTCTTAATTTTCTAACGCATTCCATGTCATTTACAGCAGGAAACGTTATAAAAGACTCCAGATTTAGCCTTCAACATAAATGGAAGAATAATGAGACCGCTTTCAAAATTTTAATATGTGTGTGAGCAAACTGTTTATATGAATTAACTTTTGCCATGGTGAAGTCATTGATCCAAATCAATGCTAACATAAGCGATAAATATTTATGAACGTGAACAGCAAAATAAATGTGAGAGATAAATCACAACATTACTGAATTATGAGGCTAGACACAATGTGCAAAATGTAATCGGTTATATCACGAGCCAACAGAGAAAACAGAAACGAAAACGCTCAATGTGTAAGATGGTACACTAGATAATGACCGTGTTTATGTGCTTTATTTCTCTATCAATCATCACACAATGCGGACAGTGCCTCCAATGGGAATATAGACGATACACAGATCATAACTTAGTGGAATGACAAGATCTTGTCTTCTGTTTATGCATATGTAACCTAAACTTGATGCTTTTTATCATAGACAGTATTTCTAAAAGCATGCTGATCCATCACAATTGCATCTCTAATTCAATTACAAAAGAAAATACAACTGCGACACAGAAGGCAGTATTCAACACAAACGACATAACACTATAATAGTACAGTGTTCGAGCTGCCAGCTCTGTATAATAATATCACATGAAACGAATTAAAATATTCGACGACTTTTAATTCTTTTGTAACATTTATAATTATTAGGTTTTGTTGTCTGGTGATGTCTGGTCAAATATATCATAACAATTGTAATAGGAGCATGATCATAAAAAGCATGACAACCAACAAAACACGAATTGCACAAAAATGACAACTTTTGTAAAAATAACACAATGTCAAGAGATGTATTGGGTTGATGTTTTACCATGCGTGTTAAGTGTGTTTTATAACATTGACATCACATTTACTTATACGGTCACAACGTTTCTAAATGACACTTCATACATAAAAGCTACGAAAACAGTTAATGAATTTTCTAGAGTGTCTATTGAATGGATCCAATCGAACTAAGTTTCCCATACAGCACTGGCTTTGACGTTCAACCTAATGTCCTAGACGGTTATTAAATGTAAAGAAAAACCACTTAATTAATTCACCAACATTCAATAGCATTTCCGATGTCATCGTAGTTGTTTGGGATGTCGGGCAGGAAACATAACTTAACGTGCCAAACATCATAAACGCCATAAGCTAATGTATTTGAAAAGTGGCTTTCTTAGAATCATTCTACACGGTTGGGAAACCAAGAACATTCTGATAACATAATTGACCAAACTGCGTTACTAAACTCGGAAAAATTAGCACTAAAGTAATAGTAACCGCAAGGCATTGATATTTATACTGAAAATATGCCAATAATTTGAAGAAAGCACGACATACTATGACTTTGTGGTCATATACTTTCTTCGTCGTCAAACCAAAACTGAAAATATGAATACACGGCACTAGAAGATGAAGTGGGGAAAATGATTCGAAATTTCTGTTCAACTTAAGATATGTCTTGGCAACCGAGAACAGAACAGGCGGTGGTGATACTTAAAGTCAAGTAGGGGAATGATAGGAGTATGTTACATGGATTTACATACACTTCTCAACATAATGTATGTAAGTGCATTGATAAATAATTGAAGATCATAAAATTTGGTTTCAACAATATGATCAAACAAGACATCGCTGGCTTAGAATGAAAAGGCCGTAACAAAATCAATATTTTGAGAAAAAAAATAAAAACTGTCTAGCAGTCACTTTTTACGCATAGTAAAACAAGACTTTTCAACTTCAATTAAGTCAACATGACAAGTTACGACGTTCGTGCAAAGAGGCTCATAAGAAGCGCATTATGATGTAGATTTCAATTATGCATTAGTCTTATAAGGTCGTAAGTTCACTTACGATCTTCTCATTCTAAGCAAGCGACATGTTTATGCAATAGTAGTGTTTATCAATGATTATATCACTCGGAGGTCGTATATTTATGTCTAAGCACACAGGGAGTTAATTTGAGGATATATGTAGGTTAACCAGTCGATGAATAACAGACACTCATGAAAATGAAGTGCGACACCAAATAAATGAAAAGTCGACGTGTGGTAATGGAAGTACATTAATGGTATGATCAAAAATGAGCGTCTTGAAAATTGTATATTTTATAGTCATTAAAACATTGACTTTAGGTATTTATTACCTTGGAGTGAGTCCTTATTTCCATGTTATTTAAGTTTAAGAACAAAGTCCTCTTTAAGTCAATAATTTGAAATAAAAATATCACAGTTCACATTAAAGTTGCCTTGCAATCAATACATATTACGTACATAGTAACGAATGCATAAAACAATGATTTGGTTTATTAAACTAGTCGACAAAATAATTATATATTATCTTAAATAGTAATATTAATTAAATTTTAAAAAAACGAATAATGACAACATCAAAATTGCATTTTGAACCGGAGTTCAACACGTAAGTGTTAGCGGACTATACGAACATATACCGCGGGATTTGCGACAGTTTGTAGCCCATAATAATGAAGTTGGATATATGCACTTGAAAACATAATACCGTGTGTTGGTATTATCACACCGTTAAGTTGGGTGTATCCCATTCAAGCAGCGTGAGTTTGATTATCGTTCACACTGTCAACCAAGCAATGTGATTTTGACCGCATTATTCGTTTAATTAGTCTAATTAAATTGTATCTAATTTTTGTATAAAGTGGGGTCTAACACTTGAATTGTTCAAACTGTGTAATATAACTGCACTATTGGTAGCGTCAAAGTCAAACATCATTTTTATATTGTTAATTCACCGAGTTAGATGCTTGTATCGATATGGTATACTATCATTCTCCATGTGTTGCTGATTTAATGAAAATACCACATTGAGTGTTGAAACTCATCAGGCCACGCAGTCAAAATTCACAGCTTATATGTGGTAATTCTCGGTTTGACACCAACTTCCATGATATGTGGTGTTTTACAGAACATATAATTCGATAAACTATGACAGTTTATACAACCGATACTTGACATTGAGGTATAACTTTATTAATAACAATATTTCAGAAAAAACACTCAATTCAATTCAACTCCTAGATTTATCCTGCTGATTGGTGTGTGCAATAATTTTAAACTGACCACATTTAATTCTACTAATTCTACATTCTAGATGTTGTCGATCTAGCAAACACACCATTCATTGTTTCTTGTACTTTTAAAAAAATATGTTTTTCAGTTAGATATTGAACCCATTAAGCAATAATGGATTAGCTGTTCCATGATGAAATATACACTGCGTTCGGTTACTGACGTATTCTTAACTAACAATTTTGAACTCAGGTTTCATATCAAACATACAGGCATGTGTATACATTTTAGTGGTACTGTCATTTTGTTTCTATTGCATATAGATTATGTACTGTAGCGGCTTTGCATTGTCAGTGCATGACAGTAATGTACGTTTGTACTGGGTGACTTGGAGTTTGAGCCGTTTCTGTGTGTCTTTGGATTGTATGTGAGCTACAGTATTCTTGATTTACACGTGTTAGATATCATAATCTGAGTATACGAATGAAACGTATAATGTAATACCATGGAACGCCTCAGCTGTCTTATGTCAACAACAAACGTTTTGTTTTGTCTACTATCGTGATGTTCAGTTACTTATCTATTTTGTGCTGTCAAACATCGCTCTTATTATGTTATTTAACGATTATGTTTCGTTGAGTAAGTATTTTATTACCTGGTCTGATAATCATGTTCGGTCTACTAAGTTCTTGTTTCGTCAAGTAACTATTATGTTCGGTCATACGTTCATGGTGTGCTGCTATAATATCATATGAATATAGAACTCATATTGAAATATCACTGCCTTAGAATGAGAAGGTCGTTAGTACAAACTCTATATTTTTTGAAACAAAGGAAAGACTGTACACATTGTAAAAAACTTCTTAAGCTTCAGTTTGGTCAACCTGAGAAGTTCCAATTCCCATGAAAACATTCTCATACGAAACGCCTACTTACGACCTTCTCATGCTAAGGCATCGGTATGACCTTTTCCAAAGATGAGGAAGTATACAACCACGTACCAACCATGAAGACAAAACGGATATCCATGGTGAATGTTATGTCTAGCAGTTATTCACTTTCACCAAAGATGAAATGCATACATTTCTACGCACGTTTTGTATTTGCACTACATTATCAATACCGTTTCCGTTTTTAATTCATATCAAAACTCCGTGATTTGTGTTGATCTGTTTCATGATCAATAAATTGTAATGTTCTCATGTATTTGTTTGTCATTGTGTTATCATTATTCCTAACACACTAATGTAAAAATGTCATTAGTATCAAATGAACCATCAATCCATTGATACTGTATTCATTATTCAAACGTTACTAATTTAACATACAAATGTATCACTGTAGTTATATGAAATTGGTTGAGTGAAATCATCGAATGTTTAATGGATATTTTTTATAATGTGCTATATGTTTAATGCATTCATAACTATATGCATGCAACATTAGTATACCAGATTGAACCCAGACGCGTACATGTAACACTTGAATATGCATCTATTTATTTTTAGTAGACCATGAGTCTTAAGTTTCATGTGCTCAAATGTACCTAACCCTTTCTTTTCCTCTATCTGAGTAATGAAGAAACTTTATATACGGACGCAGCATGAATGTGTTCTATCTTCTGTGAATATTTGTGTTTGGCAAAAAAGAGATCATTTCCCGTTATACGCTTTATCAACACTGACACGCTTAATAAATATTAACCACAAAATTACTCAATAATTTGGCAGCCAACATCGATCTTCGGCGCCCAGGAATAGACACTGCGCTCACATGTACCATTTTACATCATGGTGAAGTGGATCGTGTGAGTCTTGCTCAGATAAATTAACCGGAGGTCCAGAGGGGGTTTAACCCGGGACATTTCGACCCAAAAGCGCGCGCCCAACCTCTAGGCCTCCGCTACCCACGTTACACTTATTTAGAGGACATTTGTTAAAGACAGAATTTCTATGAAAAGCGTTCATACTCGTATCCTTGCAAGGTTTCAAATGTCCGTCTCGCCAATGGAACATATTTGAACTTCAACACTTACATAAAAAGATTGTTGACCGTGTTTATCGGAGAAAAGTTGCAAATACCCTTCTATACAACCATATGTATACAATTATACAATTATTGTATACACTGCGTAATAACATCAAACGACTGCAGCAGCCTTGTGAAATCAATTGTTGTAGTGCGAGCACTGTTAAACACATACCTAAACTATCTTATTTCATGGCGACTAAACGGAAACTAAAGATATATAAGTCACTGTATTGACCTAATTGATAACGCCCACACAATGTCCGTAAACATGATAAGAGGCACATTATTGTGAGCGATTTATATCATGCCTTAGTCTAATTATGGACATAGGTCAGTCAGTTAGAGGTCTTATATTGTACATTTGTCCTCATTCCATCATGTCAGTCCATGGACTATGTTTTTGTTTATAAGTTACTTTATGAATGTCAGCCAATCCCTTAAGTAAATCCAAAATATTAAGTACAGTTGAATCCGGTTTGCCAATCCATTATCGTGGCAGAGCAAGCCGGACAAGGATATTAAGACGACGACACCTTAACAACACTCAAAGTCTTCATAGCGGATACCGTACACGCTGATAATTTAGACCTGGAAATAAAGGCAATGGCAATAACTGCCTAGCACGTCCGGGTTATGTCAATTTGTGTTTGGTAACAGCTATGTACAGTTTTGACAATCCGATGTGGTTGTGTTTGCAGAGAAATACGTATATAAGCATAAAACATTGAATTATACAAACATACGTTTACGGCAATGTTATTTTGCAAGACCCTGGGGACAACTACACGAAGTGCTGGCACCATTTCTAGTTGAACATGATATTGTTACCCCTTTTGGGATTACAGGTTTATATCTTAAACGATCGTTATGATGTCATATTAGGTTAGTAAGCATTGGTCGACCAGAATGTTTGTGTCTGCTTTATAAATGGTGTGGTTACTAACAATTTTACTATAGCTGCATAAAGTTAGCAAGCGTCTCTCTGGTGTCTAATCCGACGGTCACAACTCTGGATATACTGAACTATTGAATTAATGTCGTACTGGCTGAAGAAGACAAATAACCTAATTTCGTTGACGACATTCTACAGTGACATATGGACTCGTTATTGTATCTAATGCTAGGACACAGGGTCTCGTTGCTGTAGATAGGATGGTGTACGACCTTGCACATATCGTATCTCGTCTTGATTGTTCTAATCTCATCTTATGTGGCCCTAGAAGGTAAGTATTATACCACGTTAATCAGTTGAAGAGTAGATCAATAAAATTTTAACATTATATCGTATCAAACCTTAAGACCATGTCATGTAGATATATATGTAAATACAGGCGCAGCATGTGTTAGTAGAGTCCTGACATCGGCAATAACGCTGACAAAGAAATAACACAAAGCACTCAATCTGAGACATGTTCATGCACGTGTTTTACTAATTGATTATTCGGTAATTCATACAGCACGCTATATCCATTCCGCTACCATAATGTTCAATACATATTTGACGAAGTAGCATGTTTGTAGTACAATGTGTATGCATTGTAATTCGACATTCTTGTCTACATTCAAGCAATGGTTTTAGTTTCAATATTTAAAACATTTTGTTTTAAATTGTGTAAGTGAAAGATAGATTTTTATGAGCGAATAACATTGCAATTTGCAATACAGGTGACAAAACAGAGCTCAATTCTCAACGTTCAGTATCGTCTTCATTAACCAACATTTTCCCAATTTGAACCAACATTAAATGTTAAAAAGGTTCCAGATTTAGCCTTCAGCATTAATGGAAGAATAATGAGATCGCATTCAAAAGTTTAATGTGTGCGAGCAAATTGGTTAAATGAATTAGTTTTTGCCACGGCGAAGCCATTGATCCAAATCAATGCTCACATCCGCGATAACTGTTTATGAACGTGGACCGCAGAAGAAATGTGAGATACGAATCACATCGTTACTGAATTATTAGGCTAGACACAAATGTGCCACAAAGTAATCGCTTATATCACGAGCAAACATAGAAAGCAGACACGTATTCACTCAATGTGTAAGGTGATTAACTTGATCATGACCGTGTTTATGTGATTTATTATTCTACCAAAACCTCTAACTACTCATTATTCAGATAGCGCCACCCTTGGGGATGTTAGCGACCACAGAACATATACATATACGTTGTTTTGGGGGTCTGACTCTGTGACCCTCTTCCAGGATATCTATAAATATCAAGAAGACAGTGATTCCGTTTCTTATAAATACTTTTAATTATTACGAGGTCCAATAAAGACAATAACAATTTTTTAAAGTATACAAGTGTAATCACATAAAAGGTCTACGATGAGAATGTGATAATAATTGTATGACAATAAACAAAATCAATAGAAAGACATATAAATAATAAAATCGAAAAGAAGATAAGAATAAAATTTGTCAAGTTAATTGTATACATTTCTGTAAACTTTCAGTCGTGCTGATCATTTTTCGTAATTCAAACAAACAGTAAATTGTTCCCTAATTTAACGAAAACTGCATTATATCATTCAGCAAATGTATGAAGTCAAGAAATATATCAACAACCAACCAGTTAATTCCATGATTAGTAAATAAATCAATGTTTCTGATTAAAAACTTCCGAAAGCATTTCACTTCCTGGTTGAGCAATATTTAAGAACTCAAAGTAATTTAATCGTTCCAAGCAATGTTAAGTGACCCAAAGTGGGTATTCTACCGCAAATAATGTACCCAACTAGGACCCATGTCCGTTAACAGTTTAAATCATATACTTGTAGGAATTAACTGGTTGTATTATAAAATACATATAAAATACACATCATGAAGCAAACATACAGATAAAAATATACATAACTCATTCATATGCATAGTACCAATAATATAGTCACCACAATCAATCTAGCTATTTATTCCATTCCGGTCCAGTATTAAATAAAGTTTAGATTTTTCAATTAAACAAACTTTCCAAAATCAGTCATAAAGACACAACAACAAAATAACAGTAATATCTTACCTATAAATATCAAGAAGACAGTGATTCCGTTTCTTATAAATACTTTTAATTATTACGAGATCCAATAAAGACAATAACAATTTTTTAAAGTATACAAGTGTAATCACATGAAAGGTCTACGATGAGAGTGACCTTTCTCGGAATCACGTCTCGATATCAAACAGCCGAAACTAGCTTTCTACCAATGAAAATTACTGTTACAAAAATCTTTCAACAAGCCAGCCAATGAAAAATAAGGTTGACACGTGCTCAAAGTAGCTTGCTGCGTTCACCTTGGTTGACAGGCCATAAAAACATTGCGGCCTGCGGTTAAAATTAAACAATACTGGACCCCATTTAAAGACAGTTTTATCTGTTTCTAAAGACAGGTGAAATATTATCTCAGCTTTAAACAATACATCTTTGTAAAGTACCCTCGATGTAATGTTCAACAAAATTGCAGTTTGAACAAAGAAATTAACGTTAAAGAAATTAATGCTTAAGCAGTTAAATAACTCATTGCCCAAAATATTGATAAAAATCATTGCACAAAAATATTGATAATTTCACTGCATGAAACTTGTTTTCTGCTTATAACCTCACTACATGCAGTTTATCATAGACAACATCAGTATCTAAGATGAGACTTGTAGATTATAATGTTTTATTAAATGGTATATTTCTAAACACATTGTGCACAAATACCAAATTGTCGCCATTTATATGTATAGATATTAACTTCAAGTCACATCAGCACCGAACGCTTAAATTGTAGCCGTATGTTGTAAACCCTTAAATTGAGTCAGCAGTTCTACTGAAACGTTTATTGTCACAACATAACTAAGGGGTACATTCATGAACTAAAACAATTCATACTGTTACATTACTACCATAATTGTACAATATCTGACTACACTAACGTGAACTGAATCAATACGTGTATACCTTACCAACATAATGGAGAAGTACTTTTTATACGAAATATTTTGCACATTTGTCGAATTGTATTTTTTTTTCAATGTAATAAACAGCATGCCAAAACGTGCAGCAATGTTTCATGTGCCAAGGAAAATACAAATCGGAAATTGAAGGTAGTATTCAATAGAAACAACAAAGCACGAAAATCGCAAATTAAATCACTTTATATCCGGAAATACAGAGCATGGCAGCAATCATTCGACAAAGAATAATAGCACGGGTTTTAAAAATGAAATAAATAAACCAATGCATGGTTAACGTTTAAACTGGAAAGGTTATAATACGTATTGGATCATGATTGACCAGACTGTTCCATTTCCCATATGTGTGTTACATAAAATTGACATTACATCTACTTATACGGTCACCGATTCATTCTCAACGGCACTTCATAGAAAAACGACGAAACACGTAATGAATGTTCTAGAGTGTCAATCAAATGGACCCCTCGAATTAGGTTTCTCATTATATACCATAATAATATTGATGGAAAGACACTGGTTTCGACGTCCACCATAAAGTCCTAGACGGTAATCTATAGAAAAGACAAATCATTAAATTAATTCACCGACATTTAATATTATTTCGGATGCCATTGAAGATACATGTTATGTCTGAGAGAAAACATAATAGAACGTTATAAATGTCATCTGTTTATGAAGGGCATGAACGTTAGGTCACTCTCCGAAGTGTTTTAAACTAGGTCACAGGTTGTGACGCCCCATTTGGTCGTCCTTTTGGTATGGGTTTGTACGGTTGTGTCGCCGTGCAGCTGGGCCTTGGGGAACTTGGTTCGGTCTTGGCTTGGATGCTATAACCGCTTTTCTATAATTTCTTTGTGAAATCCTGCATTTTTTCGGCGGGGACTTAGAGTTTTGATTGTTTCTTTGGCTTATGTATGGGCATTGCTCAGTGTAGTTGTGCTGTTGTTTTCTGATTTCTGTGCTTGGCTGGTTAGGTTGACTGCTACCTTCTCTCTCTGATTTCCTCATACCTGCTTTACTCAACAACGCGATCTATAGTATTGATGATGTAACCACACTAACAAGTATACTCTACATTTTCTTAGCAACTGGGTGATGTGGTGCGCATGGTAAAGTACGACTGTAGCACATAGCTGGTGTGGCTCACATATCGGACATGTCGAACGTATGGCTCGGACCAAAACGTATAACCAGGCAAAAACGGTTCATGAGAGCATGACTCGGTAAAAATTACCAGAATCCTGTAATAAAAACATATTTTATCCGTAGGCCATTTATGTTTATACGGTCCATGTGCCAATAATCTGGACAGCACTACCTTCTTCATCGCCAAATCAAAACTGCATATAGAATACATGTATATACGGATATACAATATAAAAATGATTTTGTTTTTGTTTAACTCTTTATCTAGTATAATGCAAGTGGTATGTATGAGCTATATCTTGGCGACCGAGAATAGGACAGACGGGAGTGTGATCCTTAAAGTCAAGTAGGGAAATTATAACGAGTATGTTACGTGTATTTACCTGTTCTACTCAATATACATGTAATATATGACTAGATAATGGAAGGTCGATTTCAATAAGATGTTCAAACAAGACATGTTGGTGCAATATTAATGTTTGTCTATGATAAGATCACTTGGAGATCATGAGGTGATGGTATCAACGCATTGAGGATAGATTAATTACGTGATATACTTAAGTCACTGTGTCTACGTTAACAGACACTCGTTGAAAATGAGATAGAACACAGTTTAATGAAAAGGCGAATAATGATAAACATAAGTGGATGTATTTTAATCGTATAATAACAAAATGGGCGTCCAGAGTGCTTTTGTATTTTGTAGTCACTAAAACCTTGGCTTTAGGTATTTATGATATACTTATTCCCAAGTCCTTTAGGTATGTGTCCATGAAAATCAGTGTTAGCCTGGGAGAAATACAATGTACATATCTAGCTGGTATAGTATAAAACTCGTATTGAAACATGACCTTTTACAAAGATTGGGAAGTATACAACCACTATCAACCAAGAAGAAAAACTAATATGTATAATTGCGAATTTGTTATGTCCAGTACAGTTGTTTACTTTCACCACGTATGCGTTGCAAACATTTGTTCAATATTGATACGTACATTTCGTATTTGCGTAACAATATACCTGATGGATACAGTTTCCGTTCTTAATTCATATCAACTCTGTAATTTGTGTTAACATTTCTCCCGCCGCTGATTTTCTCATCTATTTGTTTGACATTGTGTTATCAATACATTGTAATGTTCTCATGTATTTGTTTGTCATTGTGTTATCATTATTCCTAACACACTAATGTAAAAATGCCATTAGTATCAAATGAACAATCAATCCATTGACGCTGCATTCATTATGCAAACACTACTAAATTAAACTGGATTCGTTGTTGTTTTAAAGGCCTGGTTGAGCAATGTCATCTAACGTATTATTGAAAATCCTTATTCTATGTTAAATGATTCAAGAATGCATAACACAGTATCAGTAAACCAGATTGAATTCAGACTGAGATTTAAGCATATGCGGTGAGTCTCAGTTTAAATTGTTGTCAGAAAAGCAATGCTTGATCATCTAACTCTGCTTATTACGATTGTCCCAATATTGCAACGAGCATCGATAGCGATACAGCACACCATTTGTTTGATACTCATTGAACAGTACAAGTAAAAGATCGTTAAAAAGTTGTGTTGATTTGTTCAGTTGTTTTAGTTACATTGATTGTATAGGCTATGCGCATGGAATAATATATTTCGGAAAGTGTAAATAAAGCACTGCACTGAGTCGGTTACAGTAAATAGTCTTGCTTACATCCAAATGCTTGCAATCGTTTTTGTGTGCTTGTAATTTATCGGTAAGACATTCCATGCAACGCAACATGTTAATCTTTGTATTTATACCCTATAACGCTTAAATGAGTCGTGTCTTTAACCTGATATTTGTTTGTGCAAATATTTTCCATTTGTACCCTCAAACAAACATGTAGATAATTAAAATAGAAGAAACGAATGTGCCGATACGGAAATCATTTTTGAGTGTAGAATGTATATTTTCATTATAATAGTGTATGTTTGTATAATTGCATCAAAGAAATTAAATCACATCAAATGATACTAGAGTTTTATTGAAACTATAAAATGTTCAGACTATCTGATATTTGATACATATGATTTTAGTATACAAATAAAACACGCATATAATTAGGTTTTACGATTTCTCATACACATGTCATTTGTAGAAAAAATATAAATCACAGACCTCCGCGAAGACGTTGTAAATAAATCGAATGCTATAAACGTGTTTAAGAATCGGATAAGTAGTAAATCAGTAATTAGATAGTACTAAGTATTGACTCTATCCATACCAAATGGATAATCGTTTACAAGGTTTTCTGTTGAATCATTCAATCACATGAATTATTGTGCAATTTTAGTAATTTAGGCTTATTGTCGTCATGATGCATCGCGCTTATGAAAACATCCAACTATTGCCTTAAATCCAACAATGTTTCAGCTGTTGGATTATGCTAATAGGAGGCCATGGCTGCGGTTAAAATATCCGTACTGTAGTTATCGTTCATGCTTTGGGTGGGAACCAGGCTTGGTGTACGTGATGCTTGTATGGTATGGACGGCCGTTTTGACATGTTTATATCGGACAATTATAAATAATCACCATTATAAACATTTCGAACAATACTTCAATATTGCATGCAATGCACTATTGGGAATAAATCACTTAGCAAGTTGAAAATAACTAGCGATGTAATCGTAACTATTCTTTCTTCAAGCTAATAAAATCAAGTCTAAACACCGCTGGGGTGGAATGTAATCATTAACTAAAGGTTATTTAGCCGTTTTATGAAAGTATCGTGTTTTCAATTAACAACTTAATTATCGTTCCGTGTATTCATAATATGATGCCGACACACGTAATTATTACAACGTTTAATTCAAACAACGATAATAAAAAGCTGTCGTATTTGTATATAATGGTTTAAATAGTGTATTCAATGACATCAATAAATATATCAAAAGTGTTGATACGCGCATCATAATTCTTTATTCACTATTTTACGACATGATTTAGCGTTTTTAACCAATCAAATACTAATTAAATAAAATGTCAAATTACGACTAATGTTTATCATATCGTTCGATAGTCTATTAACTCATTGATCCACGGTAACAAATGTGAAAAAATAGAATGTTGTATGTCCCCAATGCATTGGTAACAACTAGATCATTGTTTTGTAGGCGAGCAACGAACAGTTAACACAACGTTAAAGTCCCAATAAGGTTAAAAATGATCGTATTTTCTATCTACAAAGAATATCGAAATATTGAGATATTAAATTATACTAAAAATGGTGCAGAAGGGACCCATATCTGACCTCAGGTCGCTTTTCCTTCTTTGAGAAATAATCAACTGAAAACGCTATTTAGTATTTTGTCCTCCGTACAAAATACTCAATAGTGTTTACGTTTAAATTTTCCGAACAATTCCGAATATTTCGTCAATGATCGGAAGTACGCATAACGTATAACGGACGCACACTTTAACCCGGTATATACCAGTACCTTCCGGTATCGTACATAGTAGCCAGGTATTGACACCTAATCACGTTGTATATTGACATGCCAGAGGCGGCGGATTTACTATGCGTGTAATATAGATAGTGCGAATAGGTGTGTGTCAGGATCTTATATAATTATATTTTATATATATTGTTTATATATAGAATCAGATGTGTGCAGATGTTTTTATTTCTCCGATGATTATTAGTTTTATATTTTCATGTACAGTAGAATCTACAATAAAATAATAATTGTTTACTTGTAAGTATATAAATCTGCATGTTCAATATACACGAATGTTGTGAGTTATATAATTTTCATAAACACGTGTCAATTATATGAAGATCAAAGAGGTGGCCTTTTCTTTTAATAGCAATATAAAACGTACAAACATGATCATATGAATGGAAAATTAAAGTACAGTCCACTTAGGATAAAAATACAGTGACGCAGTCAAGAACAATCCACTAGTACGGTGTAAAGTATAAAGGATTATACTAACAGTTCAATACCAAACTAAACTCTACCTATTTACGTGGGTTGTCCCAGAATCCTGTTATATCTTGAAAATTATCAAGTACTGTATGCCCAAATTATAATTAACTTTTAAAGAAATTATTAAATCTTCACTGTGAATCATTGTATACAAATTGACCAAAACATGCCACTGATTCTTATATATATTTTGGGGTGTTGTGATTATAACTACTTAAGTATTATTGCCATTAAATATTTAAACTTAATTTTGTAATACATTTTTTTTTCGTGCTGGACCGTATACCGTTACCATGGGTTACAAAAGCATCCAATTATCGAATACGACGTATGCTAATGTGAAATAAATTCGTCAAATAAACGTGGTATTGCTGTAGAAATGCCATACAAAATTTCATAACTCCATCGTTATGGTTGAGTAAATAAATTAAAACAATACACGCTATTCTGGGACAACCCTCGTATATATATATGTTCTCCATGTGCAAAAAACTACTTTAAAGTATGTAAAAACAAAATATAGTTCTTCTTTTGATATTGTTATCATATTTTTAATTGCTACGTTGACCTCAGTAATAAATACAATGGATTTATTGTACTATATTTAATTTGCTCTAATTATTTGAAACCGCTAATTATTATACGTTGAATGTTTCAATAACTGCCATCGTTTCTGTTAAAAAAAATCGTCCAAATTTCTTCATTTGAATGTGTACTTAAAATATAAAAAAATGGCCAGAATAAACCAAAGCCATCCGACTATGAAAACGTCCTCCCTGCACCAGATTCACGAATAGCTATTAACGAACAATTGAAACCAGACTCTGAATCAAATGATGTATCACCGACTAGCGAAATACTAGCCAACTGTATCAACCCCAAAATCGCCTGAAAAATTAGACAATGACATTAAGAGACAATCAACGACTACCGAACCCAATTAAATAAGAGAATTAAGATTGAACATGAACCTGATTATAACTTTTCTCCCGAAACATTAAATATTGGAATTCCACATTTAACGTCACCAATAAAATCACCAATATATATTGACTGCAATACAGAAAGAAGTGACATGTCACAAAATCCAGTTCCGTGGCTTTCAGAATTAAATTTAAATGATAAGGAAAGCATAGAATCAGATATTTAAGGTTAAACATATGTATGCCGTCAACAAAATATTATCAAAACAATTCAAAAATATAAACGGGCTGCAAGACACTACTTTAATACCTGTTTTCGATGACAAAACTAAAACATGGAACACATCTACTAAATTCAGACGTCAAGCTTCGCCTTGCGCACAAATTTATTTTGATGGCAACGCCCATTTGACTACAAGTATCAAATCGGAAAAAGACGACTCCGTATTTTATTTAAATTCATTAGGCACTAAATCCAAAAAAAAAAAAAAACAACATTCAAATTCAATTATCTCAAATTTACACCAGCAAAAAAGCAAAAAAACTTCAAATAAAAATCCCCAGAATTCAGCAACAGGGCTACTAGATACGATACCGGAAGGTACTGGTATATACCGGGTTTCAGTACGCGCCTGTTCATCAACAGGTGTGCTATCCATCCATTGGTTATCAGAAACTGGCGAAAGATTCTCGGTAGTCTCCGGATAGCGACGGAGATGCTGTTAAACGCCGTATTTGTAAACAAACTGGGCTCGTTATGCCAATCTTCAAGGAAAGATTATTTCACATATGTGACAGTAAGCGCGTGTTTTAATAGCTTGATGTGTTAATTATGTATCAGTCTTCAAATCAGTAACAAAGATAAGTGTTTTCTATCTATAGAAAATACGTCGTTCCGGAACCTTATTGTGGCTTTAACCCATTTGACGTATTCGACAGGCAAATATTCGTCTCGGTCTCAAAAGCAACGGTCTAACGTATACGCTCGTAGCTTACTGTATATGCTCGTCGGTCATGCCTTTAGATTTATGTAACTGAAACTAATCACGCAACTGGCTGGAAGAATTTTTATATGATATAATTGTATTTCATTGGATACATTAATATATTGCATGATGACTATTATTATATTACTCGTTGTGATTACTAATATATGTTCCTGCAGAATGTTTATGTTAACTAACAAATATTGATAATCCCATCTATTGTCATATGGAAGAAATAAAAGCCGCTAATAGTATGTCTCGTTTAAAGATTATTTCTTTTGTTGATGAAAATGTTTTATATTTTATATTCCACACTGGTTGAATAGTACAACAATAATGTTTAAGTGTTGTACAACACTTGTAGTTCGCGCTGGGTTTGCAATGCCAACCGGGTTGAAAAGTGAACCAAGTTGTATCCAATCAATATGTTGTATTATCTGGATGCCATAAAGTATGCATGTGTACCGCCAAGAATACGTCAATAAAACGTGATTATCATAGTAATCTTGATGGATGGACGTGAAACTTCAAAGACATTTCTCACAAGAAAAGTGAAGAATTTTATAAAATATACAATCTTGATACTGTTACTAATGGCACTTCAAAGAAAGGTTTCTGAGTTGATTAATGCAGCAAACATATCTAGAAGTTATAATCGTTCAGGAGAATATATTTGTTGTTTATTTTAATCAGCCAAATTTATCAGGATTACCATATTAGACAATGTATCCCAAATGAAGCCGAACATGCATATTTAATATTTAAAACTCGGAGTATTCACCAACGGCTTGTTTATCCTTTTAACTTGAAAATTGAATGAATGGGACATTGTAGCATTTACTCTTGTGCTCTACTGTTCTAGTTGAATGTTGCCATCCTTATTTAATTGTTGGTAGTATAGTTTACTTATATGGTAAATCACGGTGTGATGCCCGGGTTGGACGGGTTATTTTCTTGTATAGCAATGGCTTCATATCCTAATATGACATTGAGAAGTTAATGTGTCGGTTGCTTGCAGAATAGAACAATATAATTGAACTTGTTGGCGATCAATTCCAATTGCTGTCGCGATCGGTATACACACCCACTAAGCATCTGCTATATACGTAAGTGTCTCCAAACACTATGTGTTAGAAGCGCATAGTTTGACTTTTAATTCGAAGTTGATGTAGCAGATGCGTCTCCTATTCGATGTCAACCAAATCACACGGGAATGATTTTACTTGTATAGATAAGCGTGATAAATTATGCATCAAGTAGGCCTACATTTCCGTTTTATTAAGCTATCGCTAGAAGATTGCCGGAATATTCAAGTAACGCCTCTCTTAAACGTGCAACAAAAATACATTAAGTGTCATTGCTATTGTTATACTATTTGTCCGTAATGGGTTTTCCTAGTTTCTTATAAGGTATTGCTATATAGGATGTGTAATAAGAGAGGTTTAGCTCGCACTATACTCTCATTTAATGACCTAGTAGACATTATTCACATCAACGCTATATTGTATTTCTGGAATGCCCGATATCGCAAGTGTCCTATTCCCTTAGATAATTTGTCTCTACGTTTCATCTTCTTCTCATAGTTTTGAAGATGTTTATGAGTACAAAATGCCGTTACGGTATTTGCCTTTGAATGTGTCTGACGCGAAAATAAAAAAGCAGCGAAACAATAGTAAATGATGACGACATCACTAAAGTACGATGACCTTCAAACTAAAGTGCGATGAGGAAAACTCGCAAATACGAAACTGCGATTATCTAAAACTAAATTTTCGACATTACTTTACTTAGTATTAAGTCAGCGCGTTTTAAAGTTTGTATTATTGTCATTAATTATTGTACTAGTTTTTCCTCAACAACATTTCGTGTTCAATGTGTTGCTGAAAGCGAAATTGACTCTAAGGCAATTCCGTATACGGTATGATTCAGATATTGTTATGGAAGTTTGGTGTTAGCATTCAATATTAAAATTGTATCCATCCTCCAGGGGTTGAAAAACTATAAATCTTGGACCACACATTTATTTCCATTCATCATATGACTCCTGAGGTTTGTCGTGATTTATTCTGGAAGCAAAATCAGATAATGGTACATGTTTCTCTAGTATTTGTGTATGATCATATGCATGTTCACATTGTTGTTGACGTTTAAGTTTCTGACTGGAACTTTTCTGTTCTCAGTCGTCGTTATAGAATTCGTATCATTCACAACCACCTTGTTCATTATAGTAGTTTATAATTGTATGTTTTTGTGATTTGTTTACCAATTCTGTGATTCGTAGTAGCAAATGTGTATCTTCATGTGGCTGCTAGTTTGTCAGTTATATTTAACGCGCCATTGAGTATGATAATAAGTTTGTGTAAGTGGTATGCCTGAATCAGCTTGTGAACGCATAGTGTATTTGCCTATAACCAACAAAAATAGCATTTACGAAATAGAAATTAAACAAAATTTAATCATAACGGATGTCATAGCAACTTTCTATATCGTATCTTATTTGTGTTGACAAAAATATTTTGGAACTAGAGAATACTCATTATTCAAGTACATCGCTCAGTGTCCCTATATAATCCAATAAATGGTAATTCTCGGAAATACCGTCCTATTTCCTGTTGATCATACAAATATGTCAGAGGAACGCTGCCGATGCTATATCCGATATTAGTACCGATGATAATGAAATACGTGTTCTATCCTAGAGTCAATAATCAGAATAGTTCAGTAACCATGTCAAGCTGGTTGATTTTTTAAATTTGCATTAGGGATTATACCTGATGAAAAACATGCCTTGTCACTAGTGAATAAGCGATCATTGATAGATGGTTCTCATATAACGCACTGATTCGGCATGAATACAACTTAATTGAGACAAGGAAATGAAAAAATAACATAGTCCTGCTTTCAGAACTTCAGATGGTATTATTCAGTACAAAGACATCGTTCTCCTATTTTGTACTTGTATGTACAATGTAGTCGCTTGTTACGCACCCTGCACTTATACATACCACAACTAATTTTATCGTTAGGGGAGTTACCGTTACAAACTACAAGAGTCACTGCATGACACTAGCTGTTAACGTACAATTAAAAAACTTATTAGTCATAGCGTTAATTCTACGAAAGCCTTTGTCTGAAAATGATTGAGCTTATAATTTAACTCACATTAGAGAGTTTGTATAAAAAAGGATGATTAGTACAATGTTTATGAGGATTAATTAATCTGAAGGACAAACATAATTTCATAGCAGCTACCGACAATGAATGATTTTCTATATCTTATAGTAAAACGTCAACTTAAGTACTTGTATCAGTATCGAGATTATTTTCTATTGAATTCATATTGACGATATAGTTGGTTTATTAAGCTAACAGTCTTAGCAAGATTCCCGAAACGTTAGCCGTATTTCAGATAACTATTTCATTAACATTACATATCTTTTATTGTCTCATGTCGCGTCCATTCTATTCACCAAATTAAGCACATTGCTAGGTGAGCAATGCCATTTCACATTTATTCAATGAGATATGTATCCTACAGTACATGATCATCGGTGTAATAACCGTTTTCATGTTTAGCGTCGTCGTGCACCTACATTCTGAGGTAAAAAATAATTATAAAGAAAATTCTTGATTTTTATTCTGTCATGACAATGGTTTGTTTCATTTGAATTCTCAAACTGCAGCCAATAACAATGTTTCTGATGCAATACATACGCTCTCCGGGTCTCAAATATCTGTCAACATTTTAGGATGGTGTTATCATTCAGATGTGTTAATCTCAACATACGGATTCAAGTTAGGCAGGTTTTTTTTAAATGTTGTGTTTGAACAGGTCACTAGATTTCCAAAATCCATACCAGATACTTACACTTTTTGCTAGCACTGTCTATTGGTGTGCCCATAGTGTTCATGTTCAACCCCTTTCCGATGGCGTCCGTCACGCTTGAATGATCACACCATCACAAATGGTAAAACATCTATTTAAGCGCGCAAAATAAGGGGGTTTCATTTGCAACTAAATTTTTCGTATCACAGACATGTACCAAGTAAATTGGAAGTAGAAAATAAGTCGAACATGAAAAGCCTTTATTTTGCGCACTTGAATAGACGTTTCACCATTGGTGATGGTTTGATCATTCAAGCGTAACGGAGACCAACGGAAATAGGTTCAAAATGAACACTATGTGTACACAAATGGACAGTGTTAGTATAAAGTTCTTTCGAGGTAACAATATTAAAAAATGGAATTTTTAATTCGTTTGCGAAACTATTGACGCTCAGTATATATAATATCAGTTTTGACATTTGTGAACGTCAATGAACATTTTCAAAGACTGAGTGCAAGATGGGACAGAAACAGAAGCACAGAAATTTTGAAAACGTTATAAATAGCGTCACAGACAAAATAAGATCATTTAAGAAAATACATAAGTTACAGTTTTCAATCTGATGCCAGAAAATACTTACATATTTTGACTAACTATGTGCAAAATTTCTTTGCGACAGCAGAACTTTTAGATTTGACTAAATGCACTGAAACTGTATACTTTATTTGTGGACACCCTGTACATGTATATAAACGGCCGTATAAAATGATAAGGATTTAAAGTTTGAAATGCGAGTTGTATGTATCAGCTATATCTTGGCAATAGAGAATAGTTCAGACGGAGGTGATGTTTAAAGTCAAGTAGGGAAATGCTATCAAGTGTGTTACATGGATTTATTAAATTATGTTCTACTCAACACAATATATATACGTTCCTGTAGAGATAATGTAAGGTGGTACAGAGCATAATTTGAATATTAAGAAGACGATGCCTTAACAACGCTCAAATTGTTCATAGCGGAAACCTTACATACTGACATGCTGATTGTTTAGAACTGGAAACATAGGCAATGACAACAACTGCCTAGCAGGTCCAGGTTGTGTCATTTTGTTTTCGAACCAGTTATATGTAATATTTGACAATCCGATAGGTTGTATGGTTGTATTCTGTCATTTCTGAATGTAGTAAGCATAATAAATTGAATAAATATAAACATAAGTTTTTGGCAATGTAATTTTGTAAGACACTTGGGACAACTACACGAAGTGCTGACACCATTTCTAGTTGAATATTATATTGTTACGACTTTTGGGATAACGGGTTTATATCTTAAACGATCTCTATGGTGTCGTGTTAGGTTTGCAAATATTGGTCGACCAGAATGTTTGTGTCTGCTTTAATAACTGATGTGGCTACTAACAGGTTTACTTCAACAGAAATATTATATGCATAAACTTACTAAATTTACCTACAGCTGCCTTAAATTTTGCTCTAAATTGTTTTAATATAATTGTCTGGACTATAGAACGTTAATATGCATGTATGTATGTTATATACTGTATGTCGTCCTTAAGCGTTGATTCGTTTTGTAACGCCCTAGAGTAGATCAATTGAACCTTCTTTTATCGAGTCTTCTAAACATGTCATGTAAATACATTATGTTAATCCGGTGGCTGCAATTGTTATCCCAGTCCTGTCAACAGCAGGAACACTGACAAAGGAATGTCACAAGTTAGACATTTAACTACTCTATCGGTCAGCCTGGGATCACAACGTGACACATATTAACATTCCATTCTGCTACCATAAAGTTTTAATACATATCTGACAAAATTGCAATTTCGTAGTGTACAGTCTACATGCAAACGGTTTGGAAATAGGTGACGCTTGCATGTTTTTCAAAAATAAGTTGAATGTCGAATTCGACATTGCTTTCACAAATCAAACAATGTTTTTAGTTTTCATATTAAACTTAAAAAAAAGTTTTGTTTAGATTGCGTAAGTCTTATATACATTTAACTTTGTATGAGCTTATAAGTTTAACATTCAATTATTGACGCTCAGTATCGTCTTCATACATTTACGCATTCCTCATCTTGTACTACAAGAAACGTTATCAAGAGCTCCAGATTTAGCCTTATATTTTTCTGGAAAAATAATGAGATCGCATGTAAAATCTGAACGTGTGAGAGTGTTTAAATGAATTAACTGTTGACACGGCGAAGCCATTGATCCTAATCAATGCTCCCGTCAGATAAGTATTTTTGAACGTGGACCGCAGAATAAATGTGACATATGAATCACATTATTACACTAGACAGAAATGTGCCACTAAGTAATCGCATATACCCCGAGCCAACAGGGAAAACAGACGCGAACTCACTCAATGTGTAAGATGATAAATAAGATCATGACCGTGTTATGTGCTTTATTATTTTATCAAAACCTCTCACTGTTCAGATTGTGCCACCCTTGGGAATGTAAGCGACCACAAAACATTAACGTTATCGCATAACTAGACCTCACCACATGCAGTTACAATAGATAACACCAGTATTCAGGATGAGACCAGTGGTTGATGTTTTATTAAATGGCATATTTCTCGGCATATTAGCGTCACATTGTGCACAAACATCAAATTGTCGCCATGAATATAGAGTATATACATATTTACTTGACGCCACATCAGCGCCAAATGCTTAAATTGTAGCCGTTTGTTGCAAAACCTTAAATTGAGTCATCACTTCTACTATAGCAGCTCGACGTTTTTTTTGTCGCAACACAACTAAGAGATACATTCAAGAACTGCCGTCATTAAACAATTGATTCATTACTACGATAATTGTACATTATCTGACTAAACTAAAGTGAACTGTATCAATACGTGTATACCTGTATCTTACCAACATAATGGAGAAGTACACATTTGTCGCATTGTATTTTTGTAAATGTAATAAACAGCATGTCCAACGTAATTTCAGCCATGTTTGATATGTGAAAGTAAATACAATTAAAGCACTATTTATCAGAAACACCAAGCACAAAAATCGCAAAATGAGCTGCCTAAAAATTGCAAGCTCTGCCAAATAGTGTTCCCTTAAATGAATCATGAATTTTGAATAATTCTTTGCCGGTTTTTGGAGCAAGAATATATACAGTCTTAATATCCGAAAATACGGATGTGTGGTAAAAGTAAGTACACAGTACATCTTGACTTATAGGTAGTACATCTTGACTTATAAGTCAATATGTATACATCAAAACTTACTGTGTGTACGCACTTTAACCAATATACCGTATACTCTTATTAACAACTGCGGACGTGTCGCACTTATGGCTCGAACCAAAACGCAAAATCACCATATCGGACAAACGTCAACGGTTCACGAAAGCATGACTGGGCAGAAAAAATACAAGAATGCATTAATAAAAACACCACGGAGATAGTACATGTAAGCGTTTAACTGATAGTACATTGTATCCGTAGACCATTTACGTTTATACTGACCACGTGCCAATAATCTGGACATCACTACGTTCTTCATCGCCGAATCAAAACTAATAAATATTTGTATATAAACGGCCATATAATATGAAAAGGGTTTGATTTTTGTAATGCGGGTTGTATGAGTTATATCTTGGCAACAGCCTATAGGATAGACGAAGGTGATATTTCAAGTAAAGTAGGGAATTGTAACGAGTATGTTACTTGGATTTACATGTTCTACTCAACATAATATATTTAAGTACAAAACTAGATAATGGAAGGTCGTACAAAAATGATTTCAATGAAATGTTCAAACAAGACATGTTGGTACCATATTAATGTTTATCTATGATATGATCACTTGGAGATCATGAGGTTGATGGACTCAACGCATTGAAAATATATTAATTACGTGGTATACTTAAAGCGACTCTGTCTATGATAACAGACTCTCGTTGAAAATGAAGTAGAACAAAATTTAATAAAAAGTCGACTAATGATAAACATAAGTGGAAACATTTCAATCGTATGATAACAAAATGTGCGTCTAGAGTGCTTTTGCATATTGTAGTTTCTAAAACCTTGACTGACTTTAGGAATTTATGATCAACTGATTCCCATGTCCGTTTAGTATGTGCCCATGAAAACAGTTTTAGTCTGGGACAAATACAATGTACATATCAAACTGGTATATACTAAAACTCATATTGAAATATGACCATTTGCAAAGCTTGGGAAGTATACATTCACGTATGAAGCATGAAGGCAAACTGATATATATGATTTCGAATTTGTTATTTACATTTGTTCGATTTCACCACGTACATGTATGCATTGCATACAATTGTCATAACTATACGTACATTTTGTACATGCACTACTATATTTGATCGAAACCGTTTCCATTCTTAATTCACATCAACTATGTGATTTGCGTTTAAATTTCTCTCGCTGTTGATGTGTTTCTGCATCAGTGCAATGTTATGTTCTCATCTATTTGTTTGTCATTGTGTTATAATTAAGTCCCCACACACTAATGTAAAAATTCCATTAGTATCATATGAACCAACAATTCATTGACACTGCATTCATTATGAGTCTCGGTTTAATGTGGTGAGATGATAAGCAATGCTTGATCACCTAAATCGGGTGCCTATTATTGTGCCAATTGTGCAACGATCACCGATAGTGATACTGCTCCCCATTTTTTGAATACTCATTAAACAGTACAAAACAAAACATCGTTAAATAGTTGTTTGTCTCGTATTGACTGTGTGCATGAACAAGGTAGTTTGTAATTAAAATGTAAATAAAGCACACAGCCGGTCTTATTTTCATCCAAATGTTTGCTGACGTTGTGGTATGCTTGCATTTTACCGACGATATATTCCATGTGACGCTTGGGACTGCTACATGTTAATTTCTATATACATATCCTATAACGTTTTTATGTGCCGTGTTGTTATTGTACTATTTGTTTGTGCAAATATTCCCCTCTGAGCCCTCAAACAAACATGTAGATACTTAAAATAGAAGGAACGAAATGTGCCGAAACGCTACTCATCTTTGAGTGGAGATATGTTACAATAGTGTGTGTATAATTTTATGCAAGAAATTAAATGACATAAAAATTGATTTCAACTTTAAAATGTTCAGACTGTCTGATATCATATAGATATGATTTTAGTATGCAAATAAAACACGCGTATAATTAGGTTTTACGATTTTACATACACATGTCATTTGTAGAATCAAATTTAATCACAGACCTCCGCGAAGACATTGTAAATAAATCGAATGCTATAAACGTGTTAAAGAATCGGATAAGTAGTAAATCAGTAATTAGATAGTACGTAAATTTTGACTTGAGCTAATGTGTAGTCTTTTACAAAATTTTCCGTTGAATCGACCAATCACATAGAGCAAAATATTGTCCACTTTCGATCATTTAGGATTATTGTCTGTTTGATTCTTCGCCCTTATGAAGACATCCACCAAATATTATAAATAATCCAATGTATCAGCTGTTAAAAGTAGAAGGCCCGGGATCAAGTTAAATGATCCGCACTGTAGTTGTCGTACATTCTTCGGCTTGGGAACCAGACTTGGTGTACGTGATGATTAAAACGTGCTTAGGACTGTTTTGACATGTTTATAGCGGACAATTATAAATCATCAATCTTTAAATACTTCGAACAATACTGCAATAGAGCATGCAATGGATTATTGGGAATAAACCACTTAGCAAATTAAAAAACATCAACCATCTTATCAGAACGCTTCTTACTCCGAACTTATGAAATCAAGTCTCAACACCGGTGGGATGAAATGTAATTATTAAGGTTATATAGCCGTTTTATGAAAGTATCATGTTTTCAATTAACAACTTAATTGTCCCTCCGTGTATTCCTAATATGATGCCGATTCTCGTAATTATACCAACTTTTAATTCAACCAAGGCTAATAAAAAGTTGTCGTATTTGTATATAATGGTTTAAATAGTGTATTCAATGACATCAATAAATATATCAAAAGTGTTGATACGCGCATCATAATCATTTATTAACTATTTTACGACATGATTAAGCCTGTTTAAGCAATCAAATAGTAATTAAATAAAATGTCAAATTACGACAAATGTTGATGATCGTTTGATATTTAATTAATTCAATGATCCTCGGTAACATATTTGAAAAACATAGGGTGTGGTATATCCCTAGTGCGTTGATAACAACTATATCACTATTTTGTAGGCATGCAACGAAAAGTAAACACAAAGTTAAATCATTTGACGTATTCGGCTGGAAATCTTCGGCTTGGTCTCAAAATGTTCTTATGTTGCTCAACGTATATTAATCAACGTCGTGTACAGTTTAACAATACACTTACGGACTTTGAAAACGCACCACTTATTCAAACCACGAAATTTAATAGTAAACATTTTTTAATTGTATTAAAATTTTGTCTATAGATAGCTCAGTTATGTTTTAACATCTAGCAAAATTTCAAAAAGACATATGTAACTTTGTTACAAAGTCACGTGACATCCACGTACTTAAGTCTCAAACCCAAATTCACAGTAGAGGGAGAGTGCGTGTAAAGTTATGTTTTTGGTGCGTTCACAACAGCGGGTACTCGTTACAATTTCAATCCGCTTCTAGGGAATGTTCCTCTATTCATCAACAAAGCTTCGGACAACCTTGTGGGCAGATCGCGTCATGGAACTCATCCGTGGACTCAGGTTTGATAGAACATGTCATATGTTTTCGGTGGGATCAAAATCTGGGACATTCCATCACGCAGATATTGTTTTCTTCAAGAAAAGTGATTGTTATTCGCTATTTATGCCCATGGTTATATTCACACTGTCCAAGGGTAACACCCCTGTCATCCGGAAATAGTGATAAAATAAGGAAGTGACTGCATGTTGAAGCACGTGTTCAATGTTAGATGAAACACAAATTGGCAGGGTACTAAATGAAATCGTCGTATTTCATTAATAAACGTGTTTGATATTCTTAATTGATGATTTAGCATATCTATCGACACCAAGTATTCTTTAGACAGGCACGGTTGTTGACCGGAAGTCGTTTTTATGGCGGAACATGCGCATTAATTTATCCGAATTAGGTGGCTTTATAGGCCTTTAATCCCTATATGGAGATCAATGGTGGTGTCAGATGGCATAAAACGCTATTGGAGACGCATATTTATTGTATCATGACAATGTAATCGCGAAAAAACGCGTGGTGGCTACTTCCGGTATGTAACATGTCTTTACCTCCAGAAACATCAGTTTCAGACTGATATTAAATGTAATATTTGGTTTGGAAAACATAAAACGTGTTGTTGTTTTGGTATGCTAATGAATCGTTTACACATCGTCATTTACACATTTCGGATATTTTCATTCGCACGAGACTCACGCGCAAAAAATGAGATTTGGCCACGTGGTCACTACTAGAGATTCGGTTAGTAAAAATGGATTAAAATATACTTTACCGATAACGTTTTAACCCAGGAACATTATTCCATTGGTATAAAATAATCCTAAATAGTTCATACGAAAAATATCGACCCCTGAAAAGTGGTGCGTTTTCAAAGTCCGTAAGTGTAGTCCATTGTATGCTATACTGCAGTATTGTTCGAAGTGTTTTAAGAGTGATGATCAATAATTGTCCGCTATAAATATGTTAACACAGTCCTAAACCTGATAGGTCGTGCTTCATTCTTAATTGGAATAATCTAATTTTGTAATGCCAGCCGTCCTTTTCCGAGTTTTGTCATCGATACTCTTTTTATTCCATCTCATATTCCAGAATTGACTATTAACTACTTATTTCAGTGGTAAAAGAAAACCAGTCTCATACATGGGACCGGGTATCAGTCTAGAAAGAGCTATGTGCTGCTCCGACGGCGACACTTCGAATGACGTCGCGTGACGTCCAACGTTAGGCACCCCTTGTATCAATAAAACAATTTTAATAGTGCATTTGGTCTGAGACATCTGGATCCGAATGGTGTTAAATAGCTTTGAGCCTTGCTGCCAATGTGAAATTGCTGGATGAAAAGTCCTCGAATATATTGATCACCCCTCGTAATTGTATTTTATTGGACGTATTAATACATCGTGTGTGGACTATTTTGTATTACTCGCTGTGATTATATGTTTTTGTAGGATGTTTGTGTCCAAGACGAACACATATTTATAATCCAATCCATTTTCATATGACAGAAATAGAAGCAATGAAGAGTATCTCTCATTTAAAGATAATTTCTTTTGTTGATGAACATGTGTTATACTACATAACCATTCTGGTTAAATACTACAACAATAATGTTTAAAACGTGTTGTACAACCCTTGTAGTTGGAGCTAAAATTGCAAAATTTCATCAGGATGATAGGTGAAACGATTTGTATCGAATCAATATTTTGTATTATCTAGATGTCATAAAGTATGCATGTTATACCGCCAAGAATACGTCAATAAAACGTGATTATCATAGTTATCTTGATTGATGGACTTGAAACTCCATAGACATTTCTTCTAGAATCTAGAAGACTTTTATAAAATAAACCATATTGATACTGTAATAAATGGCACTTCAAAGAAATGTTTCTTAGCAAACATATCTAGAGGTGATGATCGTTCAGGAGAATATATTTGTTGTATATTTTTATCAGCCAAATTTGTCAGGATTACCATATTAGATAATGTTTCCCAAATAAAGCCAAACATGCATGTTTAAAGACCTTTTCGATCGCAAAATCTGAGTATTCACCGACGGCTTGTTTATTCCTTAAGCTTGGCATTGTAATGTATGGATCATTGTATAATTTACTCTTTTGATCTACTGTTCTAGTTGAATGTTGCCATCCTTGTTTAATTTTTGGTAGTATAGTTTACTTATATGGTTGAACACGGTGTGATGCCAGGGTTATACGGGTTTTGTTCTTGTATAGCAATGGCTTCATATCTTAATATGCCATTGTGCAGTCATTTTGTCGGTTGCTTGCAGCATAGAACAATGTAATTAAACTTGATGCGATCAATTTAAATAGCTGTCAACCAAACCTAACGGGAAATGATTTTACTTGTAAAGATAAGCCCGATAAATTATGCATCAAGTAGGCCTACATTTCTGTTTCATTAAGCTACCGCTAAAAAGATGACGGAGTATTCACGTAACGCCTCTCTTAAACTTGCAGCAAAAATACATTAAGTGTCATCGCTATCGTATTACTATTTGTCCGTAATGGGTTTTCCAAGTTTCTTATAAGGTATTGCTATATTGTGTGTTGAGAGAGGTTTAGCTGGCACTATACTCTCATTTAATGACCTAGTAGACATTATTCTCATCAACGCTATATTGTATTTCTAGAATGCTCTATATCGCAAGTGTCCTATTCCCTTGGATAATTTGTCTTTGCGCTTCATCTACTTCTCATGGTGTAAAATGTTTATGAGTACGGATATGCGTTAGGACCTTTGACTTAGAATGTATCTGACACTAGATTATGCGAACACGGCAACACAAATGATGAAAACACAAAAGTGAGATGACGAAACCATGCAAATACGAAACTGCGATGATCTAAAAACCAATTTATTTCGTCGTTACTGCGCTTTAGTATTTAGTCATTGCATCTTGAAGTTTGTATTATCGTCAATAATGATTGTACTAGTTTTTCCTCAACGACATTTCGTGTTCTTTGAGTTACTGAATACGAAATTGGCTCTAAGGCAAGTACGTATGCGGGGTGATCCAGATATTGTTTTGGAAGTTTGGTGTTGGCGTCCAAGATTAAAACTGTATCTGTCCTACAGGGGTTCAAATTTCGTTCAACTCGGCGTTATTGAAATCTTCGACCACACATTTATTTCGATATTTTACATAAATTTTCTTGTATCCAGGTTCATGAGGTTAGTATAGCGAGTACGTATAGCTTTAATATACGTACCACGTGTAGTATAAAGGGGTGGGTTTTTCCAATAAATCAATGCATTTTTTGCGTTTTTAGTGTCATATGATCTAAATAATCTTTCGCTCGTTGTCAATTGATATATTTATATTAAACTCGTTCAGGAAATATTATTAAGCTCGCCAATGACTCGCTTAATAACATTTTCAAAACTCGTTTAGTATAAATTTACATCAATTCAAAACTCGTGATAGATCCTTTATTTATCATAAGACTCTGGAGGTGTGTCGTGAGTTATTTTAGAAAGATGTTTCTGTAGTCTTCGTGTGGGAAAGTATTCATGTTAACATTGTTTTTGATGTTCAAGTTTCTGAGTGTAACTTTTCTTTTCTCTATGAATGTATGGTCCGTTGTCGTTATTGAATTCGTATCTCACATCGCCATCATTTTCATTATAGTAGTTTATGAAAGTGTAGGTTTTTTTTACCAATTCTGTGATTCTAGTAGCACATGTATATCATCATGTGGCTGCTAGTTTGGTTTGTCAGCAATATTTGACGCATCATTGGGTATGATAATACGTTTTAGTACAGTACCGATCTCGCGACTGTTGCCTAAAGTCGCGCGTTAGCGCGATTAATGTCAAAGTGCAATAACGCGGGAGTAACGCTAATCTTCGGCATTGCCACGGAATCGCGGTAAACGCAACAATTTCAATAACATGAAATTTCGTGTACATTACAATAGACTTACCTGTAAAATGAGTGAACGCGGCGTTTTACGCGGCAGCGCGCGATTATAGCAATTATAACATTTTAATGACCCGCGCGACCCGGTGGTTGTACAGTGGACTTTTGGCAAAAGTCGCGAGAGCTGTCCTTTTTGTGACATACGTGTGTCAGTTAGTGAACGCATCATGTGTTTGTCTACAACCAGCAACAATCACATTAAGGATGTAGAATTAAAAAAATCACAACGGATGTCTTAGCAACATTTTATATCGTATCTTATTTATATAGACAATAATAATTTGGACCTTAAGATTCATCATTTCTCAACTGCAGCGCTCCGTTTCCGTATATAATCCAATAAATCGTCATTCTCTGAAATTACCGTCCTATTTCCTGTTGATCATACGCGTGTGCCAGGGGGTGCACCCAATGCTATTTCCGATATTAGTACCGATCATAATGAAATACGTGTACTATCCTTGTGCCAATCATCAGAATAGTTCTGTAACCACGCCTAGCTGGTTAATTTCATGATTTGTATTGGGGAAAATCTCTGATGAATACATGGCTTTTCTCTAGTGAATAAGAATCATTGATAGATAGCTCTTATATAGCGCACCAATTCGGCATGAATACAACTTAATTGATATAAGGAAATGAAAGAATAACATAGATCTGCTTTGGTAACTTCAGATGGTATTACTCAGTACACAGACATCGTTCTCCTGTTTTGTTCTAGTATGTACAATGTAGTCGTGGGTTTCGCAGCCTACACTTATACAAATTATTGAGCTTAGAATCTTATTCACATTAGAGAGTCTGTATAAAAAAGGATGATTAGGACTATGTTTATGAGGATTAATCAATCCGAAGGACAAACATAATTTCATAACAGCTAACGTCCAGGAGTGGTTTTCTATATTTTATAGTAAAACGTCAACCTGAGGCGAGATTATGTTCTATTGAATTCATATAGAAGATGTAATTGGTTTATTAAGCTAACAGTTCCAGCAAAATTCCCCAAACGTTAGCCGTATTTCAGATAACTTCTGTCAAAACTATTTCATTTACATTACATATCGTTTAATGTCCACCGTCGTGTCGTGGTAATTGAATTCTATTCACCAAATTTAGCACATTGTACTAGATGAGCAATGTCATTTCACGTTTATTCATGGAGATATGTATTCTAGAGTACATGATCATTGGTGTAACAATGTTGACATATACGTGTACAAGGCCATACCAAACTGTTTTCATGTTTAGCGTCGTCGCGCGCCTAGATTATGAGGTCCAAAATTGAAAGAAAATAATAATTTTCTTGATTTCTAAACTCTCATGACAATGTATCGTTCAATTTGAATTCTCAAACTGCAGCCAATAACAATGTTTCTGATCCAATAAACACCACGCTACCCGAGTCTTAAATATCTGTCAACATTTTAGGATGGTGTTATCACTCAGATGTGTTAATCTCAACATACGGATTCAAGTAAGGCAGTTTTTTAAATGTTGTTTTTGAACAGGTCACTAGGTTTTCGAAATCCATACCAGATACTTTACAAAAAAGTATTTTATGAACCACTTTATACTGTCCAAGAGTAGAACAATGGAATTTGAACTTTATTTCTTAGCAAGTCTTATAATTATGGCATGTAAATATTGATATTGAAACATTTTTTCAATTGTGTAAGTCCAAGATACAATATTTATAAGCGAATAACATTGAACTTTTTAATGCGATACAGCATTAAATGTTAAAAATGCTCCAGATTTAGTCTTCAGCATTAATTGAAGAATAATAAGATCGCATGTGTGCGAACAAATTATTCAAATTAATCAACTTTTGCCATGGCAAAGCCATTGATCAAAATCAATGCTCACATCTGCAATGACTATTTATGAATTTAAACTATTAAGTGGACCGCAGAAGAAATGTGAGATAAGTATCACATCGTTACTTCATCATTTGGCTAGACACAAATATGCCACAAACTAAACAATCATGTCACGAGCCAACAGGGAACATCGACTCGAATTCAATTAGTAAGGTGATAAACTTGATCATGACCATGTTCATGTGCTTTATTATTCTATCAAAAGATATCATTGTTCAGACAGAGTCTCCCTTGGTAATGTCAGCGACCAAAGAACATTAACGTTATCGCATGACTAGAGCTTGTTTTCTGCTCTTGTAACCTCACTACATGCAGTTTACCATCGACAGCATCAGTATTTAAGATAAGACTAGTAGAATATTATGATTCATTAAATAGTATATTTCTAAACACATTGTGCACAAATATTACATTGTCGCCATTTATATGTATTGATATTAACTTCAAGTCACATCAGCACCGAATGCTTAAATTGTAGCTGTATGTTGCAAAAGCTTAAATTGAGTCAGCAGTTCTTCTGAAACGTTTATTGTCACAACATAACTAAGAGGTACATCCAAGAACTAAAACAATTCATACATTACTACGATAATTGTACAATATCTGACTAAACTAAAGTGAATTGTATCAATATATGTATACCTGTATCTTACCAACATAATGGAGAAGTAATTTATGTACGAAACTTCATATCTGGAAATACGGAGCATGGGTAGCAATCATCCGACTAAGAAAAAACGCGATTGGCACAAAAATAAACACTCGTTTTAAAAAAGAAATAAAAAAAACAATGCATGTTTAACGTTTTACCATGGTGTGTTATAATACGTGTTTGATCATGATTAACCTGACTGTTCCATTTCCTATTAGTATGTTATGTATATAGAATTGACAATACATCTACTTATACGGTCACCGATTCATTCTCAACGGCTCTTCATAAAAAAAGTAGGAAAACACGTAATGATTTTTTTAGAGTGTCAATCAAATGGACCACTCGAATTAGGTTGCTCATTAAATAGCATAATACTATTGATCGAAAGACACTGGTTTCGACGTCCACCATAAAGTCCTAGATGGTAATCTTAAGAAAAGACAAATCACTTAATTAATTCACTGACATTCAATATCATTTCGGATGCCATCGAAGATACATGTTATGTCTGAGAGAGAACATAATAAAACGTTATACATGTCATCTGCTTATGAAGGGCATTAACGTTAGGTCACTCTCCGAAGTGTTTTAAACTAGGTCACGGGTTGGGACGCCCCATTTGGTCGTTCTTTTGGCAAGGGCTAGTACGGTTGTGTCGCCGTGCAGCGGGGCCTTGGGGAACTTGGTTCGGTCTTGGCTTGGATGCAATAACCGCTTTTCTATAATTTCTTTGTGAAATCCTGCATTTTGTCGGCGGGGACTTGGAGTTTTGATTGTTTCTGTGGCTTATTTGGGGCATTGCTCAGTGTAGTTGTGCTGTGGTTTTCTGATTCCTGTGCTTGGCTGGTTAGATTGAGTGCTACCTTCTCTGTCTGATTTCCTCATACCTGCTTTACTCTAAAAGCGAACAACGCATGGTAAAGTACAACTGAATCACATAGCAGGTGTGCCTCACATATCGGACATGTCGAACGTACGGCTCGAACCAAAACGTATAACCAGGCAAAAAAAATTACCAGAATCCTGTAATAAAAACATATTTTATCCGTAGGCCATTTAAGTGTATACGGTCCATGTGCCAATAATCTGGACAGCACTACGTTCTTCATCGCCAAATCAAAACTGCATATAGAATACATATATATACGGATATATAATATAAAAAGGATTTTTTATTAACTCTTTATCTAGTATAATGCAAGTGGTATGTATGAGCTATATCTTGGCGACCGAGAATAGGACAGACTGGAGTGTGAGCCTTAAAGTCAAGTAGGGAAATTTTAACGAGTATGTTACGTGGATTTACATGTGCTACTCAATATAAAACATTAAGTACATGACTAGATAATGGAAGGTCGTACAAAAATGATTTCAATAAGATGTTCGAACAAGACATGTTAGTGCAATATTAATGTTTGTCTATGATAAGATCACCTGGAGATCATGAGGTAATGGTCTCAACGCATTTATATTAGATTAATAATGTAGTGTACTTAAGTCACTATGTCCATGTTAGAAGACACTCGTTGAAAATGATACAGAGCGTTATTTAATGAAAAGTCGTCTTATGATAAACATAAGTGGACGTATTTCAATCGTATGATAACAAAATGGGCATCTACACTGTATTTGTATTTTATAGTCACTAAAACCTTGACTTTAGGTATTTATGATCTACTGATTCCAATGTCCGTTAAGTATGTGTCCATGAAAATCAGTGTTAGTCTGGGAGAAATACAATGTACATATCAAACTGATATAAAATATAACTCATATTGAAACATGACCTTTTGCAAGGATTGGGAAGTATACAACCCATATCATCCATGAAGACAAACTGATATTCATGATTGCGAATTTGTTATTTATAGTACAGTTGTTTAATTTCACCACGTACGCGTTGCATTCATGTGTTCATTATTGATACGTACATTTTGTATTTGCATAACAATATACTTGATGGATACAGTTTCCGTTCTTAATTCATATCAACTCTGTAATTTGTGTTAACATTTCTCCCGCCGCTGATTTTCTCATCTATTTGTTTGACATTGTGTTATCACAAGCTTCCTACACACTAATGTAAAAATGCCATTAGTATCAAATGAACCATCAATCCATTGACACTACATTCAATATGCAAACACTACTAAATTAAACTGGATTCTGTGTTATTTTAAAGGCTTGGTTGAGCAATGTCATCTAACGTATTATTGAAAATCCTTATTCTATGTTAAATGATTCAAGAATGCATAAAACAGTATCAGTAAACCAGATTGAATTAAGCATATGCGGTGAGTCTCAGTTTAAATTGTGGTCAGAAAAGCAATGCTTGATCATCTAACTCTGGTTATTACGATTGTCCCAATTTTGAAACGATCATCGATAGCGATACAGCACACCATTTGTTTAATACTCATTGAACAGTACAAGTAAACGATCGTTAAAAAGTTGTGTTGATTTATTCAGTTGTCTTAGTTAAATTGATTGTATAGGCTATGCGCATGGAATAATATACACTATTTCGGAAAGTGTAAATAAAGCACTGCACTGAGTCGGTTACAGTAAATAGTCTTACTTACATCCAAATGCTTGCAATCGTTTTTGTGTGCTTGTAATTTATCGGTAAGATATTCCATGCAACACAACATGTTAATCTTTGTATTCATACCCTATAACGCTTAAATGAGCCTTGTCTTTAACCTGATATTTGTTTGTGCAAATATTTCCCTTTTGTACCCTCAAACAAACATGTAAAAAATTAACATAAAAAGAACAAATGTGCCGATACGGAAATCATTTTTAAGTGTAGAATGTATATTTCTATTATAATAGTGTATGTACGAGGGGTGATCAATATATTCGAGGACTGTCCTTCTCAATTTTGAAATATTGGAACTAGAGTAATGAAATTACACGCTGATGTAGATCAATCAATTATCTCGCGATTTGTCTAATTTTCTTTATAATAACGTCACTATTTACTTTATGACGTCACTTTTTGTAACCATGGTGAAGCGCGCACCGTCGAGCATTTCGGGCGTAACGTTATTTCTGAGAAGCGACACGATATTAAAATTAACGCGAAACTTGTAAATTCCCCGCGATACCTCTAAAATGACTTAACTAAATTGTGCATGGATTATGTGCGCTCCCAATTAGCCATTTTCATATGATTCCGTTGTTTATGTGATTGTAGGGTCTCTGCTAAACGGTTGTGTCGATAAAATAAGGATAAACAGCACAAATAACACCGCGTTAGGGACATTTTCCGCTAAATGATGCGAAATAAGACGCACAGATCTCCATCATATGTAACTGGCAAAAAGGAAGACTAGTATAGGCTACAACACATAAAATCGTTGACTCCAAATCAAAAGGGTTATTTCGATATTGCGTCCTAAACCTGATAGGTCCGGTTTCCGTCTTAATTAAAATAATCTAATTTTGTAAAGCCAATCACCCTTTCCCGAGTTTTGTTTCCAATTACGCATCAATAGTCTTTTTATTCCACCTCACATTCCAGATTCGGCTATTAACTACTTATTTCAGTAGTAAAAGGCAACCAGTCTCATACATGGAACCTGGAATCAGTCCATAAAGGAGCTATATGCTGCTCCGACGGTGACGCTTGGAATGACGTCGCGTGATGTCCAACGTCACGCGCCACTTGTATGAATCAAATAATTTTATTAGTGTATTCGGTCGGAGACATCTTACTCCGAATGATGTTAAATGGCTCTGAGCCTTGCTGCCAATATGAAATTGCTAGATGAAAAGTCCTCGAATATATTGATCACCCCTCGTATGTATGTATAATTGTATGAAAAAAATTAAGTTTTATTGGAACTATAAAATATAATTAGGTTTTACGATTTCTCATACACATGTCTTTTGTAGAATAAATATAAATCACAGACCTCCGCGAAGACATTGTAAATAAATCGAATGCTATAATCGTGTTAAAGAATCGGATAAGTAGTAAATCAGTAATTAGATAGGACGTAAGTATTGACTCTATCCAAACCAAATGGGTAATCGTTCATTGAAGCAACCAATCACATAAATTATTGTGCAATTTTAGTTAAAATATCCGTACTGTAGTTATCGTATATGCTGTGGGACGGGAACCAGACCGGGTGTACGTGATGCTTGTAAGGTATGGACGGCTACTTTGACATCTTTATACCGGTATATTATAAATCATCACCATTATAAACACATCGAACAATACTGCAATATTGCATGCAATGCACTATTGGGAATTAAACACTTAGCACGTTAAAAACAACTAGCGATATAATCGAAAACAAAAATTTTCAGCTAATAAAATCAATTCCCAACCCCAATGGGATGGAATGTAATAATAAATGTTATATAGCCGTTTTATGAAAGTATCGTGTTTTCAATTGACAACTTAATTGCCGTACCTTGTATTCATAATATGATGCCGATACACGTAAGTATGACAACGTTAAATTCAAACAACGATAATAAAAAGCTGTCGTATTTGTATATAATGGCTTAAATAGTATATTCAATGACATCAATAAATATATCAAAAGTGTTGATACGCGCATCATAATTCTTTATTCATTATTTTACGACATGATTTAGCGTTTACAACCAATCAAAAACTAATTAAATAAAATGTCAAATTACGACCAATGTTTATCATATCGTTTGATATTCAATGATCCTCGGTAACAGGTTTGACAAAATAAAGTGTGGTATATCCCTAGTGCGTTGATGACAACTAGATCACTATTTTGTAGGCAAGCAACGAACAGTAAACACAAAGTTAAACAATTAGACGCATTCGACAGGCAAATACTCTGCTCGGTCCAAACATGCTCTTATGTTGTTGTATTTATCAAGTTTTGTGTACAGTTTACCATATACGCTCGTAGCTAACTGTATATGCTACTTGGTCATGATGTTAAATTTATCTAACTAATACTAATCACGTGATTGACAGACAGAATATTTTATATGATATTATTTATTTTATTCGACGCATTAATGCTTCGTGGGTGAACTATATATCGCTGTGAGTATATGTTATTGTATGATGTTTGTACTCAACAAATATTGATAATCACATTTATTTTCATATGGCAGAAATAAAAGCAATGCAGAGTGGTAGCCTGGTAGTTGCTGTTAGGGTTGCAAAATTCCAATCAGGATGATAAGTGAAACGATTTGTATCGAATCATTTTTTGTATTATCTGGATGTCATAAAGTATGCAAGTTATACTGCCAAGGATACGTCAATACAACGTGTTATCATAGTTATCTTGATGGATGGACTTAAAATTTCAAAGACATTTCTTACAAGAAATGTGAAGACTTTTATAAAATAAAAAATCTTCATTCTGTAATTAATGACACTTGAAAGAAATGTTTCTCAGTTGATTAATGCAGCAAACATATCTAGAGGTTATAATTGTTCAGGAGAATATATTTGTTGCATATTTTTATCAGCCAAATTAACAGTATTACAATATTAGACAATGTTTCTACAATATAGCTAAACATGCATATTTAATGACCTTTTCGATGAGTATCGTACTCTCATGCAATTCGATACAGAGCTCTCAAAATCCAAGTATTGACCAACTGCGTGGTTTGTCATTTAACTTAAAGTGGTTATTTATAGGCCATTTGTACCTTTACTATTGTGCTCTGTTGTTCTAGTTGAAAGTTGTCATCCCTGTTTGAATGCTGCCTCCCTGTTTTATTTGTTGTTATAGTTTACATGTACCTCTATTGTAGATCACGGTGTCATGCCTTGGTTGGACGGGTCATGTTCTTGAATAACAATGGCTTCGTATTATAAAATGACCTTGAGAAGTAATTCAGTCGGTTGCTTGCAGCAGAGAACAAGATAATTAGACTTGTTGACGATTAATTAATTCAAATGACTGGAACATAACACCGCACGTAGCACATATTTTTACATAAGTTGATGTAGCAGGCGCGTCTCATATTCGATGTCAACCAAACCACGCAGGGAACTATTTTACTTGTATAGATAAGCGTGATAAATTATGCATCAAGTATGTCTACATTTCCGTTTCATTAAGCTATCACTAGAAAAATACGGAATATTCAAGTAACGCTACTCTTTAACGTGCAACAATAATACATTAAGTGTCATTGCTATTGTATTACTATTTGTCCGTAATGGGTTTTCCAAGTTTCTTATAAGGTATTGCTATATAGGCTGTGTAATAAAAGTGGTTTAGCTGGCACTATACTCTCATTGAATGACCTAGTAGACATTGTTCTCATCAACGCTATATTGTATTTCTAGAATGCCCTATAAGGCAAGTGTCCTATTCCCTAAGATAATTTGTCTCTACGCGTCATCTCGATATCATGGTTAAAGAAGTTTGTGTCTGATGCAAAATTATAAAACAGCGACACCTTAGTGAACTATGACGAAATCACATAAGTACATGTACGATGACAAAAATACAAAAGTAACATGACGTAAACTTGAAAGTGCGATGGCGTAAGCACAAAAAGTGCGACAACGAACACACATAGGTACGATGGCAAAAGTACAAAAGTACGTTGACCATCAAACTAAAGTACAATGACGAATACACAAAAGTATGATGACGTAAACACACAAGTACTTTTACTTTTTTACGGTCATGAACAAAACAAAGGTACGATGAGGACAACATAAACAAGTGATGATGAAAAACCCCAAATACAAGGTCGATGAAGATAATCAATTATATACTGAGTACATCTAGAAACACAACACTGGAGTTACTGTCAACTCTTTTTCAACCTTTTTATGATTGACAACCAAACTACATTTACCCGATGATACATGTATTGTATTCCATTAACAATGCAACTATTACATTGTTTTTATGAAGTGCTATCGATGCGATTGAACAGTTCTTGTGTGTAAAGTGGGGCTAAAAAGTAACGAAACACAAATTGGTAAAATCCTATTTTTTCAGAATCCTTGTTCTATTTGTAAGTTCAAATATTGATTAATTATTGATTCATTACATATCCATGACGCCCAACAAGTTGTTTAGCAGTGTATCAATTAGTTGTGAACTTAGAGATGGTAAATGAGAAGTTATTGGTCCTGTCGGAGAGTTATTTCACATGGATTACCTAGACATGGATGGATGTAAACGGTGCCAAAGTGTTAGTAAAGTGTATCCAGATGAAACATTGTCGGACTATGACAATTTACATGTAGCGGAAGTGGAACCTCCCATTAGACATCCCCGTCATAGGCATCCGAATCGCCTGGTTTCGCCCATGATCTGACCCTCCTGGCATTTTTACTCCGAAGCCTAGAACTTTTCTTTTTTTTGATTTTCTTTCCATTGACAAACCTTATAAAGGATTCAAAGCAATTTACACGACAATTGATCGTGCGTGAATGGTGCACGTGGAATTCGTGCGTTTTACGATTTTTGTGACGCACGGGAGTTACGTAACCCGATCGAAAAACCTTGCGTTTCTAGATGTACTGAGAAAAGTGTCGTAATAGTACTTTCGAATTTTCTGTGTACTTTGAAATTCGTATAGTCGTGTTTATGCGTAACTTATAGAGACATTGAATCTAGGGAAACTCCGTATATGGAATAATCCCGATATTGACAGTCCTCATGCTGGTGTTCAGATTAAACCTTATCCATCCTCCAGAGGTATAATGTTTGTTCAATTTGCCGTTAATGAAAAACTACCAATTACACATTAATTTGATATACTTTTATGACTCCTGGGGTGTGCCTGCATTTATTTCTGGAAGAGCAATTGCAGATGTATTATATTCTGGGTGTGTATACATCGCTTGCGTTGAATGAGAAGGTCGTAACTACTACTTACGACCTTGTAAGACTGAAACATATTTGAAATCTGCATCATGAGGAACCTTTTTATGAGCCAATTTTCATGAAAATGGGAACTTGTCGTGTTGACCGAAATGACGTAGTAAAAGGCTGTTTCTCAAAGAGTAAATTTCGGCCAGTGTGTTCTTTTTTTCTTTTTTTCTCAAATTATTGATAAAAAATCATTATTTTGGACGATCCTATAGGTTTTTTGGCTGTACTCTGACATTGCTGAATGCAGCGATATAATGACTAAATATAAACATACGAGTGTATATGTGTTTGGCAATGTAATATTGTAAGACCCCCTGGTGACAACTACACGAATTGTTTGCATCATTTTTGGTTGGACGTTTTATTGTTACGACTTTTGGTATTTTCGGGGTTATGTCTCAAACGATCTCCGTGGTGTCATATTAGGCTAGCAAACACTGGTCGACCAGATTGTTATTGTCTGTTTAATAATTGATGTTGTTACTGACAGTTATACTGCAGCAGATATGTCATGATCATTTGTAGACACCTACCACATATAGACACATGTTTACTGGCATCCGCCTTAATTTTGCCTAGCTATAAATCGCCATTCAGTAATGTATAAATATAAAGGTCCCCGATAATGTAAGTTATTGAGTATACAGAACTAAATTAAGTTAGCAAGCGCCTCTCTGGTGTCTATCGCGGTGGTCACATACTCAGCAGATACTGGACTATTGAATTAATGTCATGCTGGCTGAAGAAGACAAATAACCTAATATCGTTGACGACATCCTAGAGTAGCATATTAACTCATTATTGTATCTAATGCTGAGACACAGGGAAGCGTTGTTGTAGATTTGTGAGGTTTGTGAACGACCTTGCACATATTGTAGAGCAATGGAATTTTAACCCTATGTATATGTATATAATGTTTAAATAGTATATCAAATGACACAATAAATATATCCAAAGTGTTGATACGCGCATCATAATTCTTTGTTCACTGAGTAACGACATACTTAAGCATTTTTAACCAATCAAATACTAATTAAAAAACGTATCATATTACTATGAATGTTAAACATTGGTTGATTCAATAATCTTTGTTGATAGGTTTAAGACACTGGGAGTGTGGTGTGCACCTAGTGCGTTTGTAAAAACTAGATCACTGTTTTAGAGGCAAGCAACGTACAGTAAACACAAAATGAACTCATTAGCCGTATTTGACTGGCATAATTCATCCAGTCATTCTATCAGTTTCATTTAAATAGCTAAACTTTAACCAATAACGCTTAACAGCTGTGTTTTTAAATCCAAATTATCAGACTTTTAACACATTACATGACAGATAGAACAGGTCTAATGTTTTAACGAACAAAATAGTAATGAATTAGCAAAAACTCCTGCTATAGGGTGTGCTTGTAAATTAAAATTCCGCGAGTAAGTTTTACACGGGGCCTATGGTAACTTGTTCGGGTCTTGGCTGCGTTTCATTCGGTATCATGGAATCATCACAATTCTATTATTTCTTTGTGAAATTGGTTCATCCTGAGGGGACTTGAACTTTTATTTGTTTCTTTGGCTTATATGTGGGCATTGCTCGGTGTAGTTATGTTTTGGTGTTTCTGATTTCTGTGCTCGACACGCAAGGTTGAGTGCTGCATTCCCTGTCCGATTTCCTCATACCTTTTTAAAATGAGCAATTTCGATTGTAAGATGTTGCACTTGTTTAACTTCTCAGTTATTTGCATTCTCTCTATTTAAATTTTTGACGGTTGTGATACAATTACCATAGCCTACTTTACATGTATATATATAATATGTATGTATGGAAACTATCTAGGGAACTATACTAAGCAAAACAGCTAACCGAACGCTTATGTTTTTTATGAATATTTATAGAACTATCCATTGGAATTTTCTGAAACTTGGCCTGAAGTATAATCCAAACATTAGAAGGCTGGTGGTCAAATTTCGTCTATATATTTAATATGCATCATCGTCAAAATATGTATTTAATGACATCACCCATCAAGATGAAATTTACAAAATGTACAATTAGCCTATTTTATGAATGAGCAGCGGTTTTTACACATAAACTTGAAATTCATGATTAAGCGTTAAATAATAAAAGATTTTAGGTTTATTCCATATACATTTTAAAAAGACTCATCGCCAAATCAATAAAACAAATAGTTAAACTCGATATAATGCGATTTGATCACAAAAACATCGATTTTTTAATTTTTCCAAATTATGATGTTAATTTTCAATGGTCAAGGGGAGGTAATATCTTTTGTGTGGACAAATGAGTGTAATTATTGACTTAATTTTGGTTTTATTCTCAGTATTTTAAAATTAATTTTTGTTTCCGTTATCAGAATATCCACTTAAAACCATCTTTATTACCGAAGCGGGCATATAGCTACATTAACAATTTGTCAAACACCTGATGAACGCACTTCAAAGGAGTCCTGTATACTGAATGGAGAGAAAACACGTTTTTTTAAACATATGCAAAAAAGCCCTTAGGACTAATATGTATTACTTTTTAAAGTCAACGTGTTTCACTAATGCATGACAATACACTTTTATGGGAAAATGTAGTGAATGAACTTAAAAAAGAAGTAAAATTATGCAAGAGTTATCCCACTTGAATTTACTATTGTTCGATGCTCCTGTGATTACCACTATACTGTTTTAGGTATTTTTATGTGCATTGGTATGCACACACACACGTGAAATGAAAGGAACAAACGTTTGTGATAATTCAAATATGTGTAAAACTGATCTGTCTGATTGATACCCTCCAGGGAGCGTAATGGCCGCTCTTCCGCGGCCTACCTTTGACAATACGCCATGTTATTGACAAAATAATTTGTTTTTCCGACTTACAAACACCCATGCTACACAACATGCACACAAAACTCGTGCAATTCGAGAGCAATTGATCACAACGTGCAAAAAATTGATTTGAAGCTTTTTCGTCATGGATGAGTGATTTTGGCATGTATTTTCATGTGGTAAGCCGCATTAGGTGCACAATCTATATTGAAATACCTGTGCAAAATTTTAGGTTTGCACACTTACAGGACACTGAAGTATTCAAATTTAAAAAGCGTTCGGTTGGCTGTTTTGTTCAGTATAGTTATTTATTAGGAGAACTTGTTTGTGTAATTCCCGAGGAAATTCGCAACTTTTTACATCAGAAATATCTTATGTTTGCATATTACTGCCGTCGATAAAGTTCTTCAGCATGTATTTTTGCAAACTTCTCGAATATGACTCGGTCTCAAAATGTTCTTATGTTTCTGTGTAAATCAACGCTGCGTACAATTTAACGTATGGCTTACTGTTGGCTTGAAGAATGTTTTATATGATATAATTGTATTTTATTCGACGTATTTTAATACATTGTGTGTGATATTATTATTATATTACTCGTTGCGATTATATGTTCCTGTAGGATGTTTAAGTCAATGACGAACTCATATTTATAGTCCAATCTATTTTCATATGGCAGAAATAAAGGCAATGAAGATTATGTCTCGTTAAAGGATTATTTATTTTGTTGGTGAACATGTGTATAGTACATCGGTTAAATAATACAACAATAATGTTTAAGTGTTGTCCCTTGTAGTTGGCGCTGTGATTGCAAAATTCCAACCAGGATGATAAGTGAAACGATTTGTATCGAACCAATATTTTGTATTATATAGATGTCATAAAGTATGCATGTGTACCGCCAAGAATACGTCAATAAAACGTGATAATCATTGTTATCTTGATGGATGGACGTGAAACTTCAAAGACATTTCTAAGAAGAAATGTGATGTTTTTATATAAATAAAACAATCTTGATACTGTAATTAATGGCACTTTCAAGAAATGTTTCTCATTTGATTAATGCAGCATGCATATCTAGAGGTTATAATCGTTCAGAAGAATATATATATTTGTTGTATTTTTGTATCAGTCAAATTTGTCAGGATTGCCATTTTAGACAGTGTTTCCCATATGAAGCTAATGACCCTTTCGATTGTAAAATCAGAGTATTCACCAACGGCTTGTTTATCCTTTTAGCTTGAAATTGGAATGCATGGGTCATTGTAGTTATTACTCTACGGTCCTAGTTGAATGTAGCCATCCTTGTTTAATTTTTGGTACTGTAGTTTACTTATATGGTAGATCACGGTGTGATGCCCGGGTTGGACGGGTTATGTTCTTGTTTAGCAATGGCTTCCTATCGTAAAATGATATTGTGCAGTTATGGTGTCGGTTGCTTGCAGCATAGAACAATGAAATTGAACTTGTCGGCGATCAATTCAAATGGCTGTCACATAGTGTCGCAATCGGTATACACACCCTCTATACATCTGATCTATAAGTATGTGTCTCCAAACACAATGGAATAGAAGCGCATAGTTTGACGTTTAATTCGAAGTTGATGTAGCAGATGCGTCTCATATTCGATGTCAACCAAACCACACGGGGAATGATTTTACTTGTATAGATAAGCGTGATAAATTATGCATCAAGTAGACCTACATTTCCGTTTCATTAAGCTATCGCTAGAAAAATGACGAATTATTCAAGTATCGCTACTCTTAAACGTGCAACAAAAATACATTAAGTGTAAATTGTACTATTTGTCCGTAATGGGTTTTACAAGTTTCTTATAAGCTATTGCTATATAGGCTGTGTGATAAGAGAGGTTTAGCTCGCACTATACTCTCATTTCATGACCTAGTAGACATTATTCTCATCAACGCTATATTGTATTTCTAGAATGTCCTATATCGCAAATGTCCTATTCCCTTAGATAATTTGTCTTTGCGCTTTATCTACTTCTCATGGTGTAAAGATGTTTATGGGTACGGATATCCGTTAGGGCCTTTGCCTTATAATGTGTCTGACACTAAATTATGCAAACACGACAACACAAATAACGACAAGACAAATAACGACAACACAAAATTGAGATGACAAAACCATGCAAATACGTTACTGCGATGACCGAAAAACCAATTTCTATTTCGTCATTACTGCCCTTTAGTATTTAATCATTGCATCTTGAAGTATATATAATTGTCATTTCTGATTGAACTAGTTTTTCCTCAACGACATTTCGTGTTCTATGTGTTACTGAATGCGGCTTTGACTCTAAGGCAATTCCGTAAACGGGATGATACAGATATTGTTTTGGAAATTTGGTGTTGGCGTCCCAGATTTTAACTGTATCCATCCTCCAGGGGTTCAAAGATAGTTCAATTTGTCGTTACTGAAAAACTATTAATCTTCGGCCACACATTTATTACAATTTATCACATGACACTGGAGGTTTGTCGGGATTTATTCTGGAAGCAAAATTAGAGAATGGTAGATGCTTCTCTAGTCTTCGTGTGGAAAAACATACATGTTAACATTGTTTTTGACGTTCAGGTTTCTGAGTGCAACTTTTCTTTTCTCAGTCGTCGTTATAGAATTCGTATAATCAATAGCCACCATGTTTATTATAGTAGTTTTATAATTGTATATGTTTGTGATTTGTTTACCAAGTCTGTGATTCGTAGTAGCAAATGTGGAACTGCTAGTTTTTCAGTAATATTTAACGCGCCATGCATTGAGTATGATAATACGTGTGGTAGGAGAATCCTCATTACTCAACTACATCGCTCCGTGTCCCTGTATAATCCAATAAATTGTCATTCTCGGAAATTACCGTCATATATTTCCTGTTGCTCATACGCGTCTGTCAGAGAAATTCACCCAATGCTATATCCGATATTAGTACCGATCATAATGAAATACGTGTACTATCCTAGCGTCATTCATCAGCATAGCTCTGTAACTATGCCGAGCTGGTTGATTTCTTGATTCATATTAGGGATGATCTCTGATGAAAAACATGGCTTGTCACTAGTGAATAAGCAATCATTGATAGATAGTTCTCGAATAACGCACCGATTCGGCATGAATAGATTTTTATTGAGACAAGGAAATGAAAAAATAACAGTCCTGCTTTGATAACTTCAGATGGTAATAATCAGAACATAGTCAGTGTTTTCCTGTTTTTTTTGTACTTGTATGTACAATGTACGAGGGACATTTCAAAAGTTCCAGGAAAAGTGCTCTATAATGTTTATCGTATGTTCAAATTACTTTAAACTTTGCATCTAAATAGAACAATTTATTATACATGTTGTGCCATGAATCAAACGCTTGCAGTTGTGTCGTAAAAATGGTACTGCTGCCATAGTAACGTCAGTAATGGCTACCCGGTGAAAATTTGAAGTCACGTCATAGAAATCGTCAAACTAACCAACTATTTGACTCAAACCAAACAGCTACCAATTAACTACGACCTCAAATTACTGCATGGAACATTTGCGAAGGGCGGTATTACATCATATTGATCAATATATGCCATAGTTTAAATATTCCCACTGTTGTGTTCAGGAATATTTGTCGTCGTATAAGAATCGCCCGTCAGATGTCAGTAAATCATTGGAATTTTACCAGTTTTTGTCATTTGGCAGGTAAATTATGACTTGAAACTGTAGATTTTATAACCACTACCTGTTAAGAGCGTTGCATGTCACTGGGTAGGATGTATAAATAATATGAGCGCTTCCAGACTGCCAGTCGTACTGCTGCAGATGATCAAAGGAAGGTACGATCAGTTGTGAAACAGACACACGACGTTGCGTCGGACGTTTCTGCTTGAATTTGATACACTTTCGAATGCTTTGCATAGGGACCATGGAAGAACGTACCTTGAACCGAGGCACTTTTTGAGAATATAAAGCATTGTTGTTATTGTAGCAGGTGTATTTTTGTGTGCCATTTGACTGACTGAGTGAGATTTAGTCAGAACATGTTATAAGGTAGCCATTGTTGACGTTACATTTTGTACAGCACATCCTCGTTCGTTTGATTCATCGTATACTATGTATTATAAATTGTTCTATTGACATAAAAAGTTTGAAGTAATTTGACCATAAGATAAATATTATAGAGCACTTTTCCTGGAACTTTTGATACGCCCTACGTAGTCAGTGGATTCACACCCTGCACTTTAACATACCAGAATCAATAGTTACGGGATTTACCATTACCAACTGTAAGGGTCACTACATGACACTAGCTGTTTACGTACAATTAAATAAACTAATTATTCATAGTGTTGATTCTACAAACCTCTTTGATCCGGAAATTATTGAGCTTAGAATTCAATTCGCATTATAAAGTTGTTAAAACATGATAAGTACAATGAGGATTAAACAATATGTAGGACACATAACATTTCATAGCAGTTACTGACAAGAAGTGGTTTTCTCTATTTGTGTCACAGAATGTCAATCTAAGTACTTTTAACAGAATCGAGATTACGTTCTATTGAATTTATTAAGACGATACAATTCGTTTATTAAGCTAACATTCAGAAGATTCCCCAAACGTAAACTTTATTGCAGATAACTTCGGTCACGTTTATTTCATTTACATTACAAATCGTTTATTGCTCATCTTGGCGCGGTAATTGAATTCTATACACCAAATTAAGCATACTGTCGTAAGTGATGAATGTTATTTTACATTTATTCATGGATATAACTATATTATCATGGAGCACATACTCATCAGTGTAATAATGTTCATATACAAGGTCATACCAATCCGTTGTCATGTTAACTTGCAATAAAAAAAAAAATTAATGTCCTCGATTTCATGTTCTAATTACATTGAGTTCCTTCATTTGAATTATCACACTGCAGCCAGCAATAATGTTACTGATGCACTAAACATGCTCTTCGAGTCTCAAATATCTGTAAACATGTTAGGCTGACGTTATCACTCAGATGTGTTAATCCAAATATACGGATTCAAGTGAGGCAGTGATTTTTAAAATAGTGTTTTTCACCCGGTTGAAGGTTTCCGAAAGCCATTTGGTAAGACTCAATATATGAAACGTAGTATGGATAGCAGCACATTTGCAAACATTTGATTTAAGTATGTATTCGTTTTAAGTAGAGACCCGCCTACTGGGTTAAGTAGAGCTCCGTCAACTGTCTTCAATAGATCCCTAATACTAGATATAGTAGGACCCCGTCTACTGGGTTAAGTAGAGGTCCCGCCTACTGGGTTTAGTAGGTCCTACTTTTATATTTTATGTACATTATATACTGTTTTAACCATGTATTAGTCATGATTGTACAGCACTTTTGAACGTGTGTATACATGAAAAAAGGGCTATATAAATATGGTATGATAATAATAATAATAATTAGTTCATTGATTGCAGAGGATAACGAAACGATATAATTTTGGAAATTTAAGCATCCCTCCTAAAAATGTTTATGCAGATGCATACGTATACATATTCTAAATAGTAGTAAACACATATGCAATGTACGAATATGTTTCGTTTTTAAAAAATTACAAATCATGTATTCCTCAAAAGCAATAGTGTACTGCATATACACTGGCAGGTGCACATTACTGTGGTTGCAATACCGGTTTAATCCATTGTCGACATAACAATTCCCATTTCAGCTACTATGTACCTACGAAATGGCATCGAGGGGTAATTCAATCAATGATAATATAGTTGCCTTATTACACATGCACCAAGATTGAACTCGAAAATAAGTTTAGATAAATTGTTGTTACTATTGCGTCGTGTTTGTTGTATCTTAATATTGTTCGTATCAATAAAACAACATAATTTAGTAACTCATTTTTATACATTGTTGATGAGATGATATTTATATGCAGCAAATGAAATGTTTTAACAAAGTATTTACGGAAATCGCAAAGTTACGCAGAAATGTTGACTTCTTTATCATTCTTTGACACAAGGTTGGTTGGTAGGATGGCGTAAAATGAAACATCTTTAATATTACACATTCATGTATTAGGTTTACAATCTTTGCCAATGTTAATGTGTCGGTAGTATTACAAAGATAAACAGTCGGTCTGTGTTTTTGTTGTTTTCGGTAAATGTTGCAACTGACGTTTTAAAATTTAAAACAAACTTGTAAAACTTATTGATAAATCGTTATGTAATGCGACCCTTTCTGAATATACTTGTGCGCGTAAACTGTATGCATCACCAGTGTATAGTAGTGTATTGTCTGTATTTTATGTAATACGAAGTTACAATGCATGAGCTGACGTAAATAACACAGCGTTTTCTGAAATATTAGCGTTGGTCCAATATAATATTTTTGATGATCACCGAAGCCTATTTAATTCATAACCATCCACATGAATGATATTTACCTTGCTCCATCAAATTACATTTCAAAGAAGTCCGCTTAAACATAATGTGTAATGACCCAATCATAACTTGTTATTATAGAGACAGACAATTATTGAGTAGAAATTCAGATGAGAACATAAAATGAATATTTGACCGATCCAATCAGACTTCCACTCCTATCTTGTCATCCTGTATATTGTTTCCATGTCATATAACGGTGTTAGGTAATGTAATATACTTCGTTTGTTGTGAAAATTGGAATTGCTTGCGACAGTTGCATTGCGGGACAAATGTAAATGCCAATAATATAGCAAAAATATAAGCAAACGAATAGAAGAAAGTCACGTATCAGTGTTATGTAATTTTATATAATTCATTTGTGTGTAAAAAACTAAAATTAATCATGACAGTATTATTACAACACAAATGTAAAAATCAATGATTTATCAAAAATGTAAGCGATGATCGGAATGGTCGGAGGAAATCTAAACGAGTTGTCGATATAGATTGTTGTATATGGTTTTTAACATCGTCAAAGTGGTGTCTAATCCATATTATATTATGTCTGTTTCTGTTTTTGCACTAAGCTGTTCAAGTAATAACCACGTATTAATTGTCAGAAATTAAATAATGTCTAGTATACATTTGTCAGCCACGTGATAATTTTATGTTCGGTAGTTGGATGAACATGTGCGTCCAAATTACGTAATATTATATGCTTCTACCAATAATTCTGACAAACATATGCTTACCAATGAAACATTGAGCCCCGGTGTGAAACTGACGAATGACAAGAAAAGCCAATTCATTCTGATGGTATTTGTTTTCAAATTCTAGCCCTTTTTTCGTTTTACTTTTTATGAGTAATACAGTAACCGGTGGGATAAACTAGCAATAAACTAGCCTATTTCTTATAAGTTCTCTCAAAATTGATATGGGTTTGATATTAAGAATGCAGTTCGTGCTTGCGTCAACCGAGATACCTTGTGAACTTTGACATCTCCTACATTAATGTTTAAAAACATTCAATAAATCCTGTAAAACATTCCTTTGGATTGTAGATATCTGTTTTGTTAATATACATACCATGTGTGATATATCTTATGTAACAAGGCTAGCCAAGGTATAAGATATCTTTCAATGTTAAACCTATCTCCCATACATGTACGTCAGTCTAGTGAGTTTGTTAGAAGTTAGTCTTAAACTGTTTGATGGCGTTCAGAAAGAGGTTTACTTCTAAAACGTACTGAGAAAACATGTCTTCGGATACATTTACGTTGGCTGGTTTTAAACAAGCTTCTATTTTGGGTATTCGTAAATCAACATCTGAAATGCTCTTGTAAAATCGCTCGCTGATGGAAAAACGTCAGGTAAATTGTACAACAACTTCATGCAAGCATCACAGTAACTGTGAGTAAAATCTGAAATACAATGTAACAATAAATGCGCCCGAGAGATTTAGCGATATCTTAACAACAACAATAATGTTGCTCGGTTACAAATAGCTAAGACATTAATACAGTACCAAGTGAACGTTCAATTAAAATGTGGTAGCCAGATGTGACAACATAATTTTTCTAAAATTAATAGTTATAGCACTGTCTCGGAGAACGTTGACGAAAAGTTCTATTGAGCTTTGTTATTCCGCTATAAAATACTGACTTTTTTATGCGAAATAGGACACGAGGTGTTGTCCCAGTAAATAGTGAACATTGCTCATTTCACAAAAACGTCTTCAAAATATTCGTTTCAAATTTCCACTGATGTTAAATAAATATGGTCTCAACTTATTCTCGCACCTTGATATCTTAATGAGGCAATGTAGGCATGTGTATTCCTCGTACCAATAATGATTTGAAATACGTAGGTGTCAAAAGGCAGACATTCGCAAATACCCAGGTGACAATTATGCGCAATAACTAAAAAACAGAGAATATCAAGCTTCTCGAACAAACAATAAGAAATTTGCGGCACGTGAAGTTGCTCCGCATTTGTGTACATGGGATTAGTTAATCACTGATAATATACATTATGCACACGTTCGTATACCTTTACCACCTGATTTCGATAAGCAATGAGTTTGTAATGGCAGATAGCTACAAAAAACCTGATCGTGTGAAGACAATTATTGGCAAAGAACACGATTGACTGGGAAAACCCATGCAAACAATATAATTGTAATCATAATTATATCAAACTAATACATGTGCAACGTATGATGAAGATCAATCGCAAAAAGTTAGACGTACACTTTTGTATTTTTGTCATCCTGTTTTTATATTTTGTCGTTCATGCTTGCACTTTCGTATGCACTAATGAATTACTGAAAGAGTTACAAAACGGTATTATTCGAACTACGTTTACAGGTTGACTGAGATACGTTTATGATATTGTGATGTTGGCGTTTCCTATTAAAACATTGTTCCATCCACCAGGAGTGTTTGAAATAAAACACGATTCATTTTCCAAAACAGATCTATATCAATTTATTTTATGACTGCGGAGGTTTGTATTTTTTTCTATTGTGGAAACAAATTGGTACATACTACGGAAGCCCTGGAGGGACATTTATAATTTAACAATTATTAAACAATTATTACCTATTACTTGCCGCTTATTACCTAATACTTATAACCTATTATTTATAAGTTATTGACACGCGCCATATTTTGCGGCCAGCGTACACGATGAGCCAAAAGGATATTGAAGATGGGCATGAGTTACAGAAGGTATTAGACTCTGGTTATTTGTATCTATATTATATATTAAATCATACTATAGTTCTTAGTACTCGATATAGAATCGAATTTATAAATTCTGGCTCGAAATTGGGAAGAACATAAAATTTTGTTTAGGGTATCCGTTGGCATGCCGTTTTTTTACTTCTACGAATCGTTAGTGCGTTTTGCAACTATTTTGTACTACCATTTAACACTGCACTAGCTGCCAGTCACAGCTTTATGCAAATGCATCCAATGTAGTGCATGAGGTCCAAGGCATGCTCTATTTTAGAACGTCATTGATGGGTTCTGGAGCACTCTCAGACTATGTAGGATGCAACAGTTAATAAGTAAAAGTGTCTTCTAATCACACGTGCGATTGGTCTGTAAAGTGCACGGGCCTAGATATAGGTTTCTAAACCTAGTTTGCACAACCGGGATGGTCCTAATCAAGCTTCAGACAAAGAACAATGTGTTAATATTTGGCAGGGTTTATCAGTTTAGTTTTGCTTCATTCTTTGTGTTACTCGATCAGGTGTTGCATCTCAACTAGTAAACCCTTCAAACCATGACTGTTAATGTGAATAATTTGGCAGTTCATGGGTGAGAAAGGAGTCTAGTGCTGGGCCTTCCCAGGAAAGATAGTTAGGGAATCTGCACACCTGTCTTAACGCGTGTTGGCGTTGTGTCACTGTCCTTGGTGTTTTTAACTAGGTCAGGGTGTGGTTGTGCCGCTTTAGGTTGCATAACGTTAGGTCACTGTCCCTAGTGTTTTAACCTGGGTCACGCCCCAGGTTATTGTGCCTCATTTGGTCGCCGTTTTGGCATGAGTTTCTGTACGCACTTCTAAGGGTGGTTGTGTCGTGGTGTTTCTGACTTCTGAGCTCGGCTGGTTGGGTTGAGTGCTACCTTCCCTGTCGGATTTCTCATACCTTTTTAAGTGACATAGCATTTGAAATTACCATTTAAACCAATTAACCACAAAAAGTCAGTTTTAAGTAATAAATTTTAAATAATACGTTTTAAGTTATACATTTTAAATTATAAGTATTAAGTTATACATTTTAAATTATAAGTTCTAAGTAATAACTTTTAGATAATAAGTTTTCAGTTATAAATTTTAGATATTAGATAAATGATAATAACAAATAAGTACAGTCTCATATAGTTAAAATAAATTATTCTGTTTTTTTTTCAGAGCGTTGGTTCATATGAAAGACGTGGTCGTGGGTGGAGAGGAAATCAGAATACAATGTGCAAGTACGCTAGCGGCCTTTCAGGAGAAGTAGTTAGGAATGGAGGAGGAAAACTAATGCAAATTGTTGTGAATGAACGTATTGTAGAAGGACAAACATTATACTTTAAGGAGGTTTTTTAGAGTATTGACCATATGACTTGTGTTTACGACATATTGTGTTAAAGTGTTTATGTGTCCAAGTATGGTCTTTTTGTTAAAAAATAAAATAAAATAGTTAGCAGTCTATTGCTTTATTGTATTTGTTTCGAAGATACATCGGTTATACAGGTCAAGAATATTCGAAAGGCTGTCTCACATTTGACCCTAATGGAATGACAGGGGAATGCCTGACTCACTTGTCACCAGGCTATAAGAATTGCTGCCAAGGATATTCTCATACATAGCTTGGTTTTTATATAACATCAGTGGCCATTTTAATCTAAATTGCTCAAATAATGGCACCAGATCATTTTGACACCACCACAGGGAACTGCAAGTTCCCATATACTTATATTCGGACTAGTAAGCATTGAGGCGGGTGAATATGATTACGGAGTCATAATTTGGGCAATTCATTAAGAAGTCCATTACAATTTTGATATATGGATAATATAAAAGCCTATTATAGAAGTTTTGGCTGGGGGTAGCTCCACCACGTTTGAATTTGTTGACTCGCAGTTCGCAGTGGCTTTGTCAAAATAAAGGTTTAAAAACTTAACATGTGTGTTTTTAGTGCCACAGTCAGCTCAGAAAATACAAGGAACACGCTTCAAAGTTTTTATTGATTCAATATAATAATTAACAAAATAACAATACATTTAGGATTGGTCATTAAACCTTTAACAACATACATCATTATATGACTATTTCCGGTTATTTCCAATCTCTATTTCTGCATGAATGCATAAAACAAATTGTTTATTTCGTCATATCCACCAATGTGCCAAATATCATTTTAACCTTTTGTACAGTTTCTTTGTATATGTGGCATTTGATCCTTTAATTCATTCAGCGACAGCACATACTAAAGTCTCCTAAAACAGATACATTTTCAACTGAGTTTTATTTTTTCTCTCCATCAAGTCTCTGGTGTTTTCTTGCGATGTAAGAGTAAATATCCACAAAGATGTCAAGTATTTACATCAATTGCCGCATTCTCAACAACATTATGTTCACAAAACAGTAGAAGAACAATTTCACAAAACTTAAAACCAGCGTAAACGTATTCCATCACCAAGTTAAATCCAGGAGTGTGTATTAAATTTACTGATGGCAGATATCGAGGCACCACATATCCTGTGTGACTTATGCACCACATCAACACTTTTAAAAAAAGTACAGTTCTTCCACTCCTTTACCTTTTCAACTTTCCTATAATTAATAATAATAATTTTACAATATCACATTGATGAAGCCTGTCATCATCACCCTGGTGTTAATACTTTTGAACAACATACATCTAACAATAATATATGAGTTTATCATTTGGTAATTGGCATTACTATCAGTTTTTAATAGGATACTCATTTCAATCGTCCACTTATTGAGATGACCATGTCAACTTTTTAAACATACCATCATATATATCGTTATAATATATTGAAGGTCATAATATCAAGTATTCACCGTGCCGACGTCGGTGCACTTCAACATCGGGATTTCTATGTCGTATCGTCATTGGGGTTTGGTTGCCGACGTCGCGAGATATCATATACAACGATAGTCACATGTCGGGTCCATGCCAAGTTCCTAGTTAGCTAGTTGTCGGTTGCGAACTTACAGCTCCGTCTAACTCAAACACTTTGGAGATGGACCATTAAATTAAAGCTTAATTAAAGACGAATGACAACAAACATAACTTACCCACAGTGACTTATTTCGCCTTGCAATGGATATGAGTAGAACGCCTTTCACATAATTGTACTTGTGTTACGTTGTGTAACGTTATATCCTTTTGACTAATCGACACGAGTCCTATATATTTTATTTCCCGCCCGATACAATAGAGTTCAGTAATAAATAATAAACTATAGATAATAAGTTTTAAATGATAAATAATAATTGTTTATAAATGTTAAATAATAAATGTCCCTCCAGGGCTTCCGTAACATACTTTTCCAGTATTCGTGTGGGAAAGTGTATACAAATGCATAATATATATTATACTTTTATTTTCAAGACTGTATGCTATTGGATAATCAATGTTTATGTCGGATACAAGCTTCAAGCTTATGTTACTATGTTAAACCTTGCCGATGTTAAATAAGGATTATCTTATCTTATGCATGTATGTTTCCGTCGTATTTTGACGGACATTTTCCTGGGACAAATTTAGTCATTCCTCTGTGATTGTATGGTTTTCGTTACTGAAAATGTACCATATATCACATCAGGCTTATTATGTATTGTACCAGTAATTCATGGTTCTTGAAATGTTTGTTCTTTTGTCCCATTATGTGGTTCTTGTAGAAAATGTTCATAATCGTGTGACTGCTTGTCCGGCACCATTGTGTATTATGATACTGGTCAGTAGGTGACAGATGTGAGTCAGTCTGTCAACGTATTATGTATTTGTTTACGACAGCAACATTCACATTACTGAAGTAGTCAATTAACAAATAGTAATGGATGTCTAGCAACATTTGATATCTTATCTAATTTGTGTTGACAATACCGAACTTGAGAATTGTCATTACTCACCTATCAAGCTCCGTTTCCGTTTTTTGTTCCCGTAAATGGTTGTCAACGGACATTATTGTCCTATTTTCTGTTGAACGTATGGGTTAGTTAGGGGAACACACTCAGTGCATATATTATTGAAATTCATGAAGATCCCTAGCGGGAATCAACTGAATAGATCTCTAATCATGCCTAGCTGGCTGATTTCATGATTTGTTTTGGGGATAATCTCTAACGAAAATATGGTTTGTCTCTCGTGAATTGGAAATCATTTATATATAGCTCACATATAACTCACCGATTCAGCATGAATATAATTTAATTGTGACCAGGAAATGAAGGAATAACATAGTTCTGCTTTGATAACTTCAGATGGTGTTACTCAGTACACAAACAGCGTTCTCCTGTTTTGTACTTATATGTACAATGAAGTCATTAGTTTCGCACCATGCTATTTTACATATCAGAAACAATTCTATAGTTAGGGGAGTTACCATTCCCAACTATAGCAATAACCACATGACAATGGCTATTTGCGTACAATTCAAAGACTAATTATTTCATAGCTTTGATTCTCCGAACGCCTTTGATCTGAAAATTAGTGAGCTTAGAATTCGATTCTCATTAGAGAGTCTGTTAAAAATATTGATTAGTATAATGTTTAAGAGGATTAATAAACCTGTATGGCAAATGTAATTCATAGCAGGTACTAACAAGGAGTGGTTTTCTATATTTGTGTCGACAAAAAGCAATTTTAGTACTTTTATCAGGATCGAGATTATGTTCAAGTGTTTTCATATAGACGATACAGTTGGCTTATTAAGGTAATATTCCGAAAATTCCCCAAACGTCAGCTGTATTTTAGATAACTTCAGTCACGAATACCTCATTTACATTGTACTAAGTAATCAATGTCATTTCGCATTTATTCATGGCGATATCTATCCAAGCGTACATGGTCATCAGTGCAATAATGTTCATATACAAGTCAAACCAATCTGTTCTCATGTAAAGCATCGTCGTGTGCCTAGATTTCGAAGAAAAAACTTGAAAAAAATAATGTTCTCGATTTTCATGCTCTAATGGCATTGTTTTGTTCCATTTGAATTCTCAAACTACAGCCAACAATGTTACTGATGCAATAACATTATCTCCGAGTTTCAAATATCTATAAACACGTTAGGCTAATTTTAATTTCTCTTATTCAAGTTAATCAGTGTTTTTAAATCGTAATTTTTTAACAGGTTTCTGGGGTTCCGAAAGCCAGGCCAGCGCTTTACAAAATGCGATTAGGCATGACTCTATGTATGAAACGTAAAGTATGGATAGCGGCATATTAACAAACATTTGATTTAAGTGTATATTAGTACATCGATCGCAGAGGATAACGAGACAATGAAATCTCGGGCAGGAAAGGCACCACTCAATATGTACAGTAAGGGACACACTAACCTCAAGTGTAAAAAAAGCTTAAAATGTTTATGCAGATACATGCTAAATGATTGTAAACACAATGTATATTTTTCGTTTTATACAAATAACAATTCATGTATTCCTCAAAAAACAATTGTGTACTGCATACATATGTGCAGGTTCATATTGCTGTGGTTTCAATACCGATTTATTGTATTGCCGACATAAACATTCTCAATTTACGAAATTTGCTTCGAGGGAAAAAATAATCAATGATAATATAGCCACTACATTTCTCATGCGCCAATATCGAACTCGAAAATAAGTTAAGATAAATTTGTGTAACTATTGCGTCTTGTTTGTTGTATTTTAGTATGGTTTGTATCAATTAAACAGTATAATTATGTAACTCACACTATTCATACAATGTGCACTAGTGATATAACAATTTACATCCGGGAAATGATTGATCAAGGCATTTACGGAAATCGTATTTACTCAGCAATGTTGACTTCTTCACCATTCTTTAACAAAAAGTTGGTTAGTAGGATTGCGTGAAATGAAACATCTTTAATATTACACATCCATCTATTAGGTTTACAATATTTACCATGGGTAATGCGTCGGTAGTACTACACAGTTATTTTGAAACAGTCGCCGTATGGCTTTGACTTTTTAAAAACTATCAACGTTAAATGTTGCAACTTGCTTTTTAAAAGTTAAAACAAACTTGGAATGAATTCGCATTTTGTAAAACGTTTTGATATCTGATACATCATGTGATCTTTTGGGATTAAACAGTTGCGCGCGAACAATCGTCATTATGTAGTTATGTATTGTCGGCATGTTATTTCAGTACACGATCTGGCGTCAATAACACGTTAACTTTCTGTTTTCTGAAATACTAGTGTGGGGTCAATACAGTTATTATATCCAAGTGTTATTAATGGTTATGCGTCTTATAAATTAACAAACAATGTAATGATAATCAAAATTGCAATATTGAAACAACACACCGACACTTACCAAATTGTGCCTATGTCTGAAGGATAAATTTCTATAAAACATGTCCTTGAATAACTTAATTTGGAATGCATGGCGATAATTGATCGATCTCCATAACTGATATAATGGTACAAGTATAATATACTTATTGTTTTGGAGTTGCTACCGTGCATGCATGGCGATTTTAATTCTCATCGAAGCTTCGTTGTATGCATAATCATTCGCATGAATGATATTCACTCTGCTCCATCAAATTCATCAAACAAGTACGCTTAAACTTAACATGAAATAACCCAATCATAACTTGTTATTATAGAGACAGACAATTATTGAGACGAAAGAATGATGAGAACATACAATGAATATTTTACTGATCCATTCAGACATCTACACCTGTGTTGTCTTCTTATATATTGTTTCCATATCATATAACGGTGTTACGTCTTGTAATATACTTCATTTGTTGTGTAAAAAATTGGAATTGATTATGACATTTTTATTACGGCACGAATGTAAATGCCAATAATATATAAAAAATATAATCAAACGAAAACAAGAAAGTCACGTTTTAGTATTACGTAATATTATATAATTCATTTTTGTGTAAAGATGCATAATTAATTATTACAGCATTATTACAGCAAAAAATATAAATGTCAATGGTTTATCAAAAATATGAGCGAGGATCGGGGAGAAATATAAATGACCTGTCGACAAAGATAGTGGTAAATGTTTTAACATCATCAAAGTGGTGTCTCATCCGTATTATCTTATGTATGTTTCTATTATTGCTAGAGATGGGACCGAATACCAAAATCAATATTCGAATATTCGAAATTCATATTCGAATATATTTGAATATTCGTTTGATTATCGATGTCAAAGTATTCATTCATTTGTTCACTTCCCTACAATAGGCTATTGAATAAAAGTTCCATTTCCGCTCTTATGCAAAGCTTATATTTCTTTTTGAACCATTGGTATACATTCAACCGGATTGGAAAGTAATAGGGGATTTAATTGCCTGCGCGTAGCGCAGGCTATTGAAAATACCCAGACCGGTAATACGGGTGACATGCGTATTTTCGTTGAGTCTCAGCAGGTACTAATGCTTTCAAAAAAAGTTATTTCCGGTCAAAAATTTCAGGCAGTTTTCCGAGGTGAATGGTCCTTGGAATATTAAAAAAATAGTAAGTTGTAAACGGTTGTGCCTATCGTTCTCTTTCAATTAATTATTATTTTTAAAAAAATGTGTAATAAATAAAACAAACTTTTTTTAAAAAACGAAGGGAAGTAAGAAATACCTCTACTCCCCATGACCGTGGACCGTGTCACTAGCCAATTCATTGCAAGCGTTTGCGAGATTTCCAAGCGCCCGTTTCACATGGAAGATGTTTTAAGAAACATCAACAATAAAGGTGAAATTTTCATTTAAATAGCCGATTTATCATGACAGTACTCGATCTCCGAGGAAATTGGTCTTTAATAGACATTTTTACGTAGCTTTACAATGATATCAACACTCAGATCATACCAGATGCTTGAACGTAAGTAGGCTACAATTCGTTCCATGTCAACAACTGAACAATGCAAATCAACAATTCTATGTCTCAATGTATAGCTTGTCAAAGCAATGTTTATGAGATTATTTTGTTACTGTCAGTGTGTATAAGACTTATGTACCAGTTAGTTTCATCCACAGCAGCCCAGCCACGGGGGCAGGGCGCTCTGGAATTTTGAGTTGTCAAAAACAACGGCCCTTCTACGGCCAGCGGGGGAAGCTGATGGTAAAATCTCCCGCGTTTCCCCGGACATCTACCGGTAAATATTGTCTTTAGGCTATAGGTTTTCGCATAATAAATCCTAAATTTCCCCTGCCTTGCGGGGGAATCTGGATGGTAAAAACATGGCTGTCTCCTAGATGTGGGGCAATCTGCTAGGAGATTTTTTAATTTCTGACCTTTATCTCCATCGCAGATGTGCACTAAAGTGTCATATTTATGGGTGGGGTTTGCGATCAAATTTTTATCGGCACTTGAAAAGGTGAATGAAAAGTCGTAAATACCATGAAATATATAGCATGTCCACGAAGATCAACCCTTTTTCTCGTTATCTGCACCAAAAACATCCATAAAACACTCAGCGGTTTGTTTGTCCGACAATTTTAACACGACGAGGTCGCACTTTTAAATTCCACTACACAGCTATTTGTTGTTGATATGCAAATCGCATTCCCCTATCTGGTTTTCACAGTGATGTACACTGGTACGCGTGAAACCAATTACACTGAGCTCGCTCGGGTGAAACTAAAAACGAAAAATTAACGAAGATTTGTTGACAAATCGAGCTGATTTTTCTTGTAAACTGATAGTTAATGACTTATGAACAGAATACGATAAGTTAAATGAATTTTGCTGCTCGCTTAGCGATTCACACAACGTTAGTATATGAATTACACACGTGTTGCGCTCATCTGTACGGGCTGTACGGGCGGTATACGCGTACCGGATACTCACAGTTATGTTTACATTTGGATTTTCGGAAATTACACGTGCTGATTTATTTATCGATTTATTGATTATAAGGACCAATATTAACAGGTATTCTGTACCATTCGTTTATTTTTATTATATTTTACATGTTCAATGCTGAAAATGGCTCTAATTTGGCGTAAAAGACAGAATTCATGAAACTCAAAAACTGATCAGTAAAGCGCATAATGGGTCTTGACTTAGAAGTGGATACTCTAAGTCGAGATTGTTTGACTAGGCTGTCTCCCTGGCTATCCAACATGGATCCCTGTGGTCGGGAGAACTGGGGATGCAACTGACTGGTGCATTAATTATTTGTGGTGGACAAACTTGTGTACTAGGAGGGTCCATATGTTGTTGCTTATGTAATAACATCTTCGATTTTCCAAGCGGATAAGGACGAAAGACAAACATTGGAGGCTGTAAATTATCTATATTCGGAATATAAATAAACCATCTTAAAGTAGGCCTACAATACTACAATACAGTACATCAAGGTACGTCTTTGATTTTATTGAATTGGAATCAAATTATGACAATTTGATTGATTGACTTGTGTGCTGTATAAAGATTACAATTCACAATGATTGCATTCATTTGTTATCTCCCTTGGATAATGCATAGCAACTGGGGCCCGTGTCTATATCTACAAACATAGCCTAGCGGTTATCTTATATTTATTAAATACCCATATAGGCAATGCCTTAGTTCATATTAAACATGTTTTTATCTACAAATCGTCGTATTTCTTTACCTTTCGGGCTTCAGGGACGTGTTAATAAAGTTTTAATAAGTTTCCTTGATGAAGATTGTAATTTATTGCACTTAGCTTTTCAAGTAATAAAAAGGTATTAAATGTCAGTAAGCAAATAAAGTCTGCTGTTTATTTTTAGTTCTCTGATAAATAATAAGCATTTGATATTAAGAATGTGTTTCGTGTTAGCGTAGACCCTGGCACTAGTCAGCTCTGATTGCACAACACCAATGTATGACTATTGTAAAACCATCATATGTATGTGAATAACTATTATGTTAAGATACATTACATGTGTGATATATCAGATGCACCTAGGGTAGTCAATGTGTAACATGTCGTTCAATGCTACACCTATCTCTCATACGTCAGTCTAGTGAGTTTGTTAGAAGTTTTACATAGACTGTTTGATGGTGTTCTGAAAATATTTTACTTCTAAAACAACCTTGCTTTCAATACATTTATGCTGGCTGGTTTTAAACAAGCTTCTAATTTGGGTATTCGTGAAACAACATCTGAAACGTTGTCGAAAATCGCTCGTTGACAGAAAAACGTCAGGTGAATATTTATGTGCTATGCTACTTTTTGTATTATCGAAATGTGTATCCTAGACATTCAAGCACCATAATACCATCATAATAAGTATATAATTATATGTTTTCTTTTGCTACGACAACTTCATGCTAGCATCACATTAACTGTGATTTATTTCTGAACTCCTATTGTATCAATAAATGTGCGCGAGAGATTTAGCAAGATAATAATTACTTTTCTCGGAGACAAATATCTAAGACGGTTGTACAGTACCAACGTTCAATTAAAATTGGGTAACCAGATGAGACAACATAACTCTTCTTAAATTAATAGTTATAGCACTGTATCGGAGAACGTTGAGAAAATTTGCTACTGAGCTGTGCTATTCCGTTAATAAAATAAATCCTGTGTTTATCTGACAACATGACACGGAATACGAGGTTTGTCCCAGTATATTTTGTACTTTGCTCATTTCACAATAAGTGTTTAAAACAATTGTTTCAAATTTCCACAGACGATTAATAAATATGATCTTAGCAGACATCCGGAATTTCATGAAAATGTATTAAGAAATAAATCTCAGTTTACGTTAAAAATATGCATGATACACAAATGCGGCACACAGTGAAATCAAAGTTCAAACGGCATACCGCGTAACCATTTTCTCTATCATACATTATTGTTAATTGTATTCAATATGCTTACGATGACATTTAACCCTTTTCTAAAAGGAATATGCAAACCAACCACAGCTCATACACCATATAAACACTGTCTGACCAAAACAACCAACCGGCATGCCGGGAAACACTTATCACGAACATGTGCCTTCTACTACGAGAAGCATGCAACCCCGGTAGTACACGACACAGTAGATACGATTAATATACAACTAACCAGGTGATGTCCCAAATATTCTTAAATATTCCTTGTTACTCATCCATGTTGTGGTCTAGACACATTACTTCATACCCGTCGGTGCACGTTGAGTCTCAAACTATATTTCGACGACATATCGGCCTAAACATTATCTAGTTTACTGTTATTCTACCGAGTGTCGTATCTTGACGTCGCACTTTTCCCAGGTTTATATTTTAATGAGGCAATTGAAGCATGTGTATTCCACGCACTAATAATGATTTGAAATACTTTGATGACATTAGGCTGACATTCCAAAATATCCACACGACAATTATGCGTAATAACTGAATAACCGTAAGATAAATACAAGCTTCTCGAACAAACATTAAAGGAATTACGGCAATTAAAGGGCCTGTCTCACAGATGGAGCGATTTTTAAAAAAAGTATAATGTTCTTACCAAATTAAGTATTTATATAATAGAACATTGTTGACTGTTGCTTTAAGAAATATTTATTGCAAATAATCGATTTTAACCACTTTCAACATCGCGCACAACAGTGTGATTTTTTAGACAGCGTAATTTTTTCTTTTTTTGCATGAATTTTGAGTAATATTATTTACTTAATTGGTCTGTAACATAAACAAACTTCAGTCTAAACATCTATGAAGTATTTGGTTTGTTTTTAAATTCGTTTTCATCACATGCGAGTAAATTTCAGGCAATTTTAATGAGAGTAGTTTAAAATTCTATACCGTATTAAGACGGTATAGAATTTTGGAGGTAAAATACTTAAATAATTACAAAATCCTGATGTTTCACTGGTTATCTTTCTATCAGTGTGCTTGTTTATGGGATATACACGCATCTATGCCAAAATATAGTGAACATTTAACAATTTTATTTGATTTTGCTATACACTGAAACGTGACACAGTCCCTTTAAAGTTGCTCCGCATTTGCGTACATGGCATTAGTTAATCACTGATAATATACATTATGCACACATTCGGATGCTTTTAACATCTGATTTCGATAAGCAATGAGTTTATAATGGTAGATAGCTACAAACAACCATGATCGTGTGACGTCAAAATAAGACAAGTACACGATTTACTGGGACAACACTCACAAAAATTATTGTAATAATAAATACATCAAACAAATACATGTGAAACGTATGATGAGGATCAATCGCATAATGTTTGACATGCACTCTTGTATTTCTGTCATTCTATCTTCGTATTATGTCGTTAATGCTTGCACTTTTGTATTTTCGCCGACATTTTTTTAAATTCATAGTTTCCCGTTCCATGCTAATGCATTACTAAAAGAGAAACCAAAACAAAATTGTTTGAACTACGTTAATATGATGACCCAGATACGCTTATGGTATTGTGATGTTGGCGTTTTTTAAAAATATTTTCCATATTCCAGGTGTGTTTGATATAAAACACGACTCATTGTCCACACCAGATTTATATCAATTTATTTTATGACTCTGGAGGTTTGTATTTTGACTATTTTGGAAACAAATTTGTACACACTTATCCGGTAATAAAGTGGGAAAGTGTACACATGTATGTTTCAATTGTATTTTGTCGGACATTTTCCGGGGTCAAATTAATCATTCCTCTGTGATTGTATTGCTGTCGATACTGAACTGATACCATACATCACATCAGGTTCATTATGTATTGTACGAGTAATTCGTGATTCTAGAAGTTTGTGTTTATTTGTCCCATTCAGTGATTCTTGTTGAAAATGTTTATCATCGTTGTGCTGCTAGTTTGGCAGAAATAGTTCATGTATCATTGCGTATTATATAACTGGCCAGTAGGTGACAGATGTTTGTCAGTTTATGAACGTATCATGTATTTGTCTACGACAGCAACAATCGCATTACTGAATTAGTTAATTAACAAATGATAACGGACGCCGTAGCAACATTTGATATCGTATCTAATTTGTGTTGACAATACGGAACATGAGAAATCTCATGACTCACCAATCATGCTCTGTTTCCGTTTTGGTTCCCGTAAATCGTTATGAAAGGAAATGTCCCGTTTTCTGTTGATCATATGTGTATTGAAATACATTAATATCCCTCAATCAACTGAATAGTTCTCTAATCATTCCTAGCTGGTTGATTTCATGTTCTGTATTTGGGATTATCTCTGATGAAAACATGGCTTGTCTCTTGGGAATAAGCACTCATAGATATATAGCTCATCTCATTCAACGCACCGATACGTAATGAATATAATTTAATTGTGAGAACACAATGAAAGAATAACATAGTCCTGTTTTGATAACTGCAGGTGGTATTACTCAGTACACAGCCAGTGTTCTTCTGTTTTATACTTGTTTGCACTTTAACATGTCACACACAATTCTATGGTTAGAGGAGCTATCATTACCAACTATAAAAGCCACTATATTACACAAGCTGGTTATGTACAATTAAAACACTAATTATTCACAGCATTGATTCTACGAACGCATTTGATCAGGAAATTATTGGCCTTCAAATTCGATTCACATTGGGAGCCTCTATAAAAAGGACGATTAGTACTTCGTCTATGAGGATTAATCAATCTGTAGGACATATATAATGCCATAGCAGTTTCTACCAAGAATTGTGGTTCTATATTTTCGTCGTCATCAACTTTAGTACATCTATCGGTATCGAGATTATGTTCTATTGGATTCATACAGACGAAACAATTGGTTTACTAAGCTAACATTCCAAATATTCCCCAATGTTAGATTTATTTTGCAAATCACATCAGTCTCTTCATTTACATTACAAATCGTTTATTGCTCACCGTATGGTGGTAATGCATTCACCAAATTAAGCACACTGTACTAAGTAATCAATGCCATGTCACAGTGCCATGTCACAGTTATTCATAGATTTCACATTTATCCCGGTGTACATGATAGTCGGTGTTATAATGTTCATTAACAAGGCCATATCAATCATGAATAGTTCTGTAACCATGTCTAGCTGGGTCATTTTAAGGGGATAATCTCTGATGAAAACATGGCTTGCCGCTGGTGAATAAGCAATCATTGAATCTATTTCAGCATGACTATAAGTGATTTGTGAGAATGACTGGCACAATAACATAGTTGTTATATGATTACTTCAATTTATTACCCTCCTTGTCGCGGTAATCGAATTTCATTCACTAAATTAAGCATACTGTCCAAGATTCATGGATATACGTATATAAATCGTATTCATCATAAAGTACGGGATTGTCAGTGTGATAATGTTCAAATAGTTCAATGTATGAGAGGCAAAATATGGATAGCGGCATATTTACTAAATTGTGATTTAAGTGTAGACTATACTGAGCAAAATAGCTAACCGAACGCTTTTTAAATTTGAATATTTCAGTGTCCTGTAAGTGTACAAACCTAAAATTTTGCACAGTTACTTCAATATAAATTGCGCACGTAATGCAGCTTACCACATGAAAATACATGCCAAAATCACTAACCCATGATGAAAAAGCTTCAAATCAAATTTTTGCACGTTGTGATCGATTGCTCTCGAATTGCACGAGTTTTGTGTCCATGTTGTGTAGCATAGGTGTTTGTTAGTCGGAAAAACAAAATATTTTGTCAATAACATGGCGCATTTGTCAAAGGTAGGCCGCAGAAGAGCGGCCATTACGCTCCCTGGAGGGTATCAATCAGACAGATCAGTTTTACACAGATTTAAACTATGGGTGATGTCATTAAATACATTTTGACGATGATGCAAATTAAATATAGTGACGAAATTTGACCACCAACCTTCTAATGTTTGGATTATACTTCAGGCCAAGTTTCAGAAAATTCCAATTGATAGTTCTATAAATATTGATAAAAAACGTTCGGTTAGCTGTTTTGCTTAGTATATACCCTAACAACAATATATATGCAAATGAGAATATAATAAAGCATCGCGTATCAAGACGGCTCTCAACAGAGATACCCGATATCAAAAGGTGAGAGTTGAGACATGATGCATGCATGTAGAGTTGGCGAACACATAACTTATAAAAAAATTGTGACAAAACAATAAAAAAATCTTAACCTCGGGTGTCAAGCTATTTTATACTTTTAAATATTTTTTTATTATGTGTTATAGATCTAAAAAAGACACTCGTTACCATGTTGTGGATACAATGTATGAGTTTATCTCAGAGACAAAAGCAAATTGCATAATATGTTATATATGTGCAGGTGCATGTTTCTTGGGTTTCAATAAAGTTTTGTTTTATTGTCGAGAGTCTTACGTTAGCTACTGCCTTCGACATTTGCTTCCAGGGAACATCAATCACAAACTAACATAATTATTACCTTCCATGTGCACCTAGGATGAACTCGGAAATACTTTTAGAGAAAAGAATTGCAACGATAGAGAGCAGCTGTGTTGTCTATAGTTCAATGTTTGTATATCGGTATGGTATTTGGTGTACTTATGCAGTGCACATCAATCTTACAGGTACCATTGATTCGCAACACTTAGGAAAATGATAAAATCACATTTCCACGTATGTTCTGGATAAAACAACAAAAATAGCGAAGTGTAGTGCATTGGTTGAAACATTGAGACAACACTAGTAGTTTGAAATATACATGAATCGAGGAGATAATGTAATTTAAGGATGTTATTTGGTCATTTAATTATATATCTGAACGCAATGTAAACACTTCATTTTATAGACAGTGTGTTAGGTCAATAATATTAGGTATCACGTTTGTTGTAATATAATCTTGTAAATCATTGTTACAGCTCTCCTGTTATAGACAGCTGCCGAGGTAATTAACAGGTCGTGACAAAAATCGCTTATCAGTTGTCTATTAAAGTGTATACATTTAGGACAGGGCGAATAAGAGAGAGCAATCGATATGCATGTAAACAGTGGCAAATAATTTAGCGTCATCAACGTGATATCTTATCCGCATTATCCAATGTCTGTTACTATTCTCGAACTTAGCTGCTCAAATACAAGAACTATTGAATGTCAGTAAGTAAATAATATCTCGAATAAGGTCAGCAACGTGTTGATTTTATTGTTTGTTACTGGATTATCATGTATTTCAATATTCCATACTAACACATTATTCGACCAATAACCCCAGCCACCGAATTGTCTGCCCTGAAACACCCAACATTTTTATGCTTCTGCAGCTGAAAATGCTGGGACAATGAAAGCTGGCTTATCAAATTGCGTGAAGTCATTGAGTGGTATAATGCATTCATAGTGTTCCAATCTACAACGGCATAAAACGGTAAACGTAATCCTAATACATGAAATGGCTAGTATTCTAAAAAAGTCAAAATCAATACGTTTAAATTTCTTTGAGTGTTTGTTTGTTGAGTTAAACCTCTCTTCTTTGGGAACATAGGCAACAAGGACGTGGATAATTAGATTTGGTCACTCGTAAACAAACTTAGAGGAACCTTTTGCTGTAAATGAATTCTTCAGTCGATGGTTATTGAACACATAATTCAATTTTGTCTTGAAATACTTTTTTAATTCATTCAGACCAAACATTTCAATTGCTTCCGGCGACATTCATGGTTTTCAACATGTCTCAAACAAGTGCATGTACTAATCATGTCAATGTTATTTTGCTGGGTATAATTTAAGGTGTGTCGTGGTTAGATAATATATGTATCATATTATGGTGTAGAAGCGGGTATCCTTTGAAATAGTTTTCAGATATAAGGTGTGATCGAGAAATGTACCGTATGTTCTGTCATAATTGATATTTCTAATATAACTTTTCATGTATACGCGTTAAGCCTTTATACTAGTCAGTATACACTGTTCTTGCTCTCAAAACGAAATCTTGTAAAACCTTCGTGGGCTAGACAGATATGAGTAATGTTCATGGATATACTGTTGTATCACCTTATGAATATCGTTGGTGTACCAATCATAGCCAAGCTGTAATGTATCTTTCAATTCTCATACAGCTTCTAGTGAGTTTGTTAGAAATTATACATAAACTGTTTGATGGCGTTCAAAAAGTGTTTTTCTTCTTTAACACACTGGGAAGTTTTTGCTTCCTGTGAAGATATTTTAGAAAAGCTCCCTTTTTGCGAATTCCTAAATCAACTAATCTAATGATTAGTTTTGCTATCGCTCGTTGATGGAAAATAGTCAGGTTCATGGTGTCTGTGTGCAATTGACAATTTGCTGTCAAGACCTCAGACATAAGTGGTTCAGCAAATACGCGCAATATTATCGAGTACTTTATTCAATTGACCTGGTAGTTGTTATCAATAAAATATGGTACACTTATTAATCTTCTCTCAGTTTTAAATATCTTTAATTTTAATATAAAAACCATAAAGATTGCTTTTTAAACACTAGTTTGTTATATGATATGTTTCTACACACTGTCGAGTAGAAGAGTAAAGATAAAACTAAACATTGAGCATGTTGGCATTAGATACCTAATCATGGATTTTAGTAATGCGGACAATGCGTCGGTGACTAACCTTCAAAGTTTTTTTTTGTCCGGACAAAAATGCATTAAAGTCTGTTGTGACATGATATTAACCATTCACGGTATGTTCTCTTCCGTTTTACAAAGCGGCTCTTCAGACATATATAATGCAACCAGTTGACTTAACCATTATTCCGTGAATAAATAAGTAGTCAATACAAACGTGTTCTTTCATATATGTGACCAACACATGTTATGTTACTTTTTTATGCACCATAAATTAATGATACTTGCCACCATACAGTCCAGTTAGGATAAAAATCCAGTGACGCAGTGGAACAATCCACTAGTACGGTATAAAAACAAGTATTAAGGATTATACTAACAGTTCAATACAAAACTATACTCTACTTATTTCAGCAATGGTTTTAATCTTTTGGGTACACATCAATGATGACGTCACTGTCACCATATCCTAATTGGACTATACGTATATTTCGACCAGCCGAGTAAATATAACCCTGTGCACATTGTCTGGAGCATTTAACATTGTGCAATGCAATACAAGTAAATTAGAGATTTAGAAATGGAAGTAAACACTTCACACATCGATATAACATATTTCTTTATTTAGAACGATGATATCAATTTGTGTAGTCAAGAATCCTTTATCATGCAGTAGAAAGTATAGTATACTATGAATTAATAGCTTCTGTCGGTTGAAGTAATACGTTGTGTTCGCCAACACTGTCAGTTAAAAGCTTTATTACATAGCTACTAGCATTATCGAATGTATCTGTCTTGCCGATGTCGGATTAATTTGGAAGAATTAGTTCTATTTTAGCAACAGGAATAAAAATGGTTATTTTACATCTTCCATCATTTTAAATACTTATTTTGATATTGACCGACTTTTGTGAAGAATACTTTATCATTCCGGTAGGTAGCAATTGTAGGACAGTTACGTATTATTTAAAAGCTAAATAAACTACAAGCTACGCAAAATGATTTCAATATCTTATTGAAAATGCTGTGGATTTGTAAGTTTATGATTGCAATAAATGTTGTAAGAAGCTGATGATTTATTTGTTATATGCTGCTGTGCAATCATAAGATAAGATCAACGAAATAGCGACATATTAGGAAGAAAGCAATAAAAATGACATGTGTAAATTCATGTTCCTATTTTCAGCGTTTAAGAATACAGCATTTTAAAAAAAGTTACCAATTTTCTAGGGCTCTTTTCAGCTGTTAGGCCGCTCCAGCACCTTTTGACATTTTAACTCCCCTGGTCATTGGGCTATATATGGAAACCTACAATCGTGTCTCCCTGTGGATACTATTTCTCTCCTGTGTGTGTGACAGCCAACATCGATCTGCGGCGCCCAGGAATAGACACTGCCCTCACAGATACCATTTTACACCATGGTGGAGTGGAGCATGTGGGTCTTGCTCAGAGAAATTAACCAGTGGTACCTAGACTAAACGTACCTTCAACAACTTTAACAATTACAAGTGTTTCTATATCGGAAGGTAAATACTCGTATTTGCAAAACTGTTGACATTGTCATTGATGATAAAAAGCAATCGACTATAATTTTTTAAGTAACCATTTTAGTAACATGCTTTTTCATCGATGCTTGTTATATATATTAATACCAAAATGTACTTACTGAAGACAAAAAATACAAGTATTTTTCAGCAGCATGGAAATATCAACTTTCTGTGTCTATTTCTTGCAATGCATTATATCAATTTTGTACCCAAGGTACTTTAGATATGCATTTAATGTTGAATTAAGTGTTGGATATTTATCTATTTCTCCGCTTCCAAACACACCCCTAAAAGGAATGTTCAATCTGCATTGCTTTCTAGACACATCCATTTTCTAGAGTGCTTACGCTCCATTAGTATATATCTAGGAAAGTGCCTACGATGCATTTACAATTCATATTTACATCTTGAAATCTTTTATTGTACTTTGACTATTGTAAAGACTTATTCTAAATGTACCGCACTGAAACGTCTTATTCGTATAGCTGTGCATCATACTTTTTTTAATTGTGCATTGTTCAAATCTTTAGCCCTAGAAGTGACTTATTTGCTATTACTCAGTGTATCACATACTATCGACATGCACCTTAATTACAAATAATATACAGAAGTTTAGAATATAAAAAACTAAATTTCAACGACATAGGTACCAGCAATTAATGTAATTTATAACATAAGCATGTATTGGGGGAATGTGTTTGGTACAAAAACAGAGTTCCGGAATAACCTTGTTTACAGAAGAATACGGACATTGTTTTGCATGCTCTAATATTCCATTATATTCATTTAGCCAAACTTTTAGTAATTTGTTGAATTTATGGAGTTATGTGTTGACAAAAACTAATTCTCGAAACTAACAGAATACTGTATTTCCCTGAAAAAAACTTCTGTCACATTTAGTTATTTGTGCCTCAGACGAATAGATGTACAAACTTACAATGTAGTGTCGTTTTTATTATTTTTGGTCTTTTGTAGTTGACTCTCCTAAAGATAATACCGTGAAGTTTTAACGGATTCATAAGAATACTACCAAATCGACATAGAGACGTTACATGTTATGACACTGATAGCTGTAAGACACATATTGAGTATTACTTGTCAATGTCGTGAACCTTTTCCGAAAGGTTGTCAACTATGTCGTCATATTGACATCTCTAGCTTGTGATAGTAATTGATTGGCTCACCTCTGGTCCCAAAAGACCCTGTTACCGAAAGAGGAAATGTATGATTACTTGGTCCGATGACCTGACACTGCCATTGCCTTTTCATTTGGGATAAAACTGAATGATTAATTGTAAGATCAACTATCTGGGTATACATTTTATTATTTATTTTCTGCAATTTACCTAACTGGTGTCATTTATACTTTGTAAGGAATATAAGTGTACGGTCAATACAGTTTAATTCCCAGGTTTGTTCGCTATGAGAAACTGTCATATTAAGTAATATTCTATGTACAGTAAGTCAGAATTGCAATATTAAAACAACGCCTTGCTAAATTACAACATTCGTTCTATTTAATTTCTAAATAATCTGTATCTCAGCTGAAAATAAAGCAACAAGAACACAATTACTTGAAAACTTTATTTGACTAGTACGGTTATATTTGATAAATTACCATACGTGATATCATGATAAATGTCTTGCATAAGTATAATTCTAAAATGCTACCTTTCATCGATGATGATTTTGTCTGATGCGCCTTTTTCCAAAGCATGCGCTTGAATGATATTTGCTTTGCTCTATCGACTTAAAAATCAAAGGAGCCCGCTAAATCACAGAATTTACGTGTCATGACCAAGTCCTATTATAGACATATGTTTGAGAAGTGAGAATGAAAAGTGCATTCATTGACAGTTTGACTAATCCAATCAGACTTCCACTACTATATTGTCTTTCTGTTGACATTATTATATCATGTTACGGTGTTACGTGATGTAATATACTTCATGTGTTGTGTAAAATTAAATTAATTACGAAAATATTATCACAGAACAAAATATATACGTCAAAGTTATCACAATATAAGAAGAAAATAGAAATTGAAGAAGCAGACATACAAGTATACATTTCTCTATACCATACAAATTGAGTCTGGGACCGATAATCGTGGCAAAGTTATTGGTTTCAATTGCGAATATAATCCAAACTTGCGTATGATGATGCTATCTCAAATGGCCAGTTCATTGGACTATTACAAACGATAAAACCTCACACGATAGTCACACAATTTGCTTAAACAGGACCGTGTTATTAGATAAGAAAAAATCGAATAACAGACGCGGGATGTGAAATAAGTCAAAACAATTCCAATTATAGTCAAACAAATTATCATAATATCACATAATATCACATATTACCGTAACATGGTGACGTACTTGATTTGCCGTGACAATGGTCACTTATCTGAGTTCTATTAACGTTTGCTGATATAGCGCGGGTGGAATCTGAAAGAGCAGTCGATATAGTTGAACGAGTAAATAATCGTAAATGATTTAACATCATCAAAGTGAATTATGATATCAGGTGAATTATGTAATTACTATATTATTATTCTTTAACTTAGCCATTAAAACGTATTTATTGTCAGTTCTCAAATATGGTCAGCCACGTTTTTCATTTTATATTTGGTTGTGCGATTACTTGTACCATATGTTTCAATATTCCATATAAACACATAGTTTGATCAATTACTCCAGCGGCCAAATAACTTGCACTTAAACGTCAAACATATTAATGAAATTGACAACGCAGGGACAAAGAAAGCTGCCTTACTTATTTGCGTCAGTTTGTAATGTATTGCTTATGTTTCTACACATTAGGAAACAAGAGGACATAAGTAGTCCCAATAATAAGTAGTTTTCTGACAAAGTGAAAATCAATAAGTTTTCATTTCTTTGAGTGTTTGTTTGTACAGTTAAACCTCTCTTCATTTGGAATATTGTCAGTAAGGACGTGGATGATTAGATTAGGTCACTCGTAAATAGACTTGGAGCAACACGTTGTCGTACATTAAATCTACAGTCAATTGTTATTGAACACGTTATTAAATTTCGTCTTGGAATATTTTGTTGAAAATATTCAGACGATGTATGCAAATTGCTGCCGGTTACTTGTGTGATTTCCAACATGTCTCATGATGGTGTTGCTAATATTTTGCTGGTTTGTACTTAAAGACCTGTCGTGTTTATAAATCTTGTTAGGCCATCGTATGTTACACAGATAGCGGTTATGTAAAGATGTGTTAATACCGTGTGCGTTATATCTGATGCACCAAGAAAAGCCAATGTGTTACATAGCTTTCAGTTCTAAACATATCGATAATAAGTCAGTCTAGTGTATGTCAAGTGTATGTGTTAGAAGTTATACATAAACTGTTTGATGGTGTTCAGGAAGTATTTATCTTCTAAAATGTTCTAAGAAACTATTGCTTCCAGTAATGTTACGCTCGCTGGTTTAAACAAACTTTTTTAACGAATTCCTAAATCAACTTCTGATTATTTCTTGTGAAATCGTTCGTTGATGGAAATAAGTCAGGTGTATGTTTTATGTGTTATGATGCTTTTTGTATAATCGATGACTGAATACAATACATCTGACAAAGTGTAAATCTAAGAAGCACTCAAATACCATGGTACAATTTCTGAGGCAGTTGCCACTAAACTTGGTGTTTCCTTTGTACAGCAAACTTCATGAAATCATCACATTTAGTGTGGTTTAATTAATCTGAAACAAGTGTTGAGAAAGTAAGCTTCCATCGTTAAAAGTATGTTCTTCGACGACAAATACAATGTAGTTACGATTTTGGTTCCAACAATATGATATATATGATTGAGTTACTGACATTCAATGCGTTATAGTATTTGAACAGCTAAGTGCAAGAATAGTAACATACATTAGATAATGCGGATAGGATATCTCTCAGATGATGGTAAATCATTCACCATTGTTTACAACTATATCGATTGTTCTTTTTCTTCTCCATGGTCCATATGTACAAACGTTAAAATCATATTGATAAGCGATTTTTGTCACGAAATGTAAAGTAACTCACCAGCTGTCTATCGTTCGACGATTCGATATTCAATTTACATTTTGTGAATTCTGAAATGAATTTCGACTATCGTACATACACTACATAGCGACGAACCAATGCTAATATTGATATATTCACTGTGACGTTTTGACGGACTACAAAGCTACAGTAAACTATGATGAAATGGTCTTTATTGTATTGTATATTTTGTGGCTGAGTTATGTATGGTTTTATCTTGTGGCAGAGCCGTATCGGTAATGTTTCAACGAGTTGTACCAAGGACTAGTTTGGTACATGTATCAGAATAACTTGAGTCACTATAAAGTGTAACATGCTCTCATGTGGAAATAGCTTTGACCATTCCATGTTAGACTATATCTTTTTTGCTTTGGATATTCAAAGTGGGATTCCGTGTTCCGATAAAAAACAATCACTTCCATCAAGATTATCTATCCTAGACACAATCATATGATACTGGTATTATATATGTCTGGGACTTGTTTTTTATTTTCGTTCGATCATTCTTTGATAAATTATTGACATTTCCATTTATGCTGCAATAATACCATCCTAATCAATTTCAAATATTTACACAGCAAATGAAGTATATTACATTACATATCACCGATACGATGTATAGGATATAGCAGCAATCTACAGAAAGACCATATACAAGTGGAAGTCTGATTGGATGAGTTAAATATTTATTGTATGTGCTTATTATTATTTCTTTTCAATCATAGTCTGTCTCTATATTTGGATTTGATCATGACATGTTTAGATTACGCAGACTTCGTTGAAATGTAAGTCGATGGAGCAAAGAAGATACATTTTATGTACCATTCGTCTGTAAAATTATGAATAGATAATTATGCTTCCGCCATGATACAAATTGCTCCTGATATACCGTAACAACTCAGGAAAGCAATTATGCAACCATTTGAACATCATATCAATATTGGTAATCATATAAAATCTCGCGTTTCAAATAAAATGAAGTTTTGCTTCGCCATTCCTGTTTATTCAGTTTACCTCCTTTGTCCTCAGTTTTGGTCTGTTAGGTACTGCTATCTCTCGTCCGTTCGTGATGATATTTCTCATTTAGTAGTGTTATTTCCTTTGTACGTGTTGTATCGTTTTCTAGATTTCTTCATTATGGTTTATTTGTTCTCGATCGTACTAAAGTACACACTATAGCTAAAAGTCAAATATAGCATAATTGAATTCGTACTAAGGAAATCATTTAAAATAAGATTGATATTTTCTTTGCACATCAGTCGTTATGATATTCAATAAACCAAAACCACTAACTTTCATTCCTGTTTGAAATGATGTTGGATTTAAATTTACGTTTAAACGATGTATAATTGGGAATGTCTATCGAGTCATTAACAATTACAGACAAATTATTGCACGTGTCAGCATAACTCAGTGCCAAACATTGATATATTTGATAAAAAAGTGTCAGAATATATATTTACTATTCAGTTCGTGTTATCCAGATTTCTTTTATAGATTTGTTGAATTATTTACCAGTAGTATGTAAATACATCCGAGAAAGGAATGATAAATAAGAAAAAAATAGAAATACAGTTTAAATGAATAATACTTATGAAAGTTGTCTGCTCCAGCCAGTAAATTGCTTAACCCAGGTAACCAGTTTGAAACAGAACACATACCACTATGCAGTATGTCTGGGTGCATGTATAAAAAAACAACAATACTCCGATCATATAAGGTCTTCATGAAATGTCCTCATTTCTTACTTAGTGATACAGATATTCCACCCTAGTCTGACCTACGATAATTGCTTTTAGCAAATCTGTTTTTATTAACTTTTCCGTAGTGTCTTCAGATTTTTTGCCGTGAGATTATAAAAAACAGGGGCATCACCAGACACACACGAACGCAAAACAGTGCTGTTTTGGCCATAATCTGATTTACTGATTTACGTTGACAGCATCGTCACACAATGGGTCTCCAATAGTTTCAACATATGATGATACCAGGGCCAATGTATACTGTAGGTGATCTGTCACTAACCCGTACTTGGATGACTTGATTTCAATGTCCATAATTATGATTATTTTGCTTAACTTTATCCCAATTCAACGTAACTCATAAAGGGAAATGCAGATATGTCCAGACACATCGGACTTGTTAATCACAAGGTTTTGGCATTCCATAAAGCAATGCGATATTTGATTGAATATCATGATTACAGTGGCTATATCATGTTATATACTGCAGTATCCCTTAGTCGAGCAATAGTATTTTTATAAGGGACAAAACATATCCCCAGACACGTTTGATTGACGCCATTCAACTGATAGCATGTCTTGCTTGATAACAATGGCCATATCAATGCATACCGCAGCATGTCTATATTCAGAGATCGAGCACCCATGTTTGGTATAGTAGACAGTAGATATGTGCAGACAAATGATATTTGACTTGTCAATCATTTAAGATTGATTGTCGTGATAACAATGCTCATATCAATACACGATGCAGTATGTCATTATTCCCAAGACAAGCTTACAATATGATATACCATACAGCACACACTAGATAAGGGTTCACATTTAATCAAATTCGATACATCATAAAACGATTGTCAAGCTAAAATTACCTCGGCCTTGATGCATTGAACTTATTAACAAAGGTATTGCTTATTCTGCTATTCTCAGCCATTTAGAAATATAAATTATTGTATGCAGAACGGAATTAACATCTCACCAAAGGCATTTATATTTAATGAATTATTTCCTTTGCATGTACTGCTCATCAGTGAATACCATGTCAACGTTCGTTCTTTCAACTTGCACCGACGGATTGTGTCGAACATTGAAGTAGAAAGTTATAACAAAGACATTACTCGATTATATTGCGTCAAAAGTTGATTATGTCACAATTTATACCTATTTTGTATGAACGAATATAGTTCGTATAATATTATCTTATCAAGGGCCACATATTAGCTAACATTACCTCGCATAGTAGTATTGTATTGAACAACGAGTGAACAAAAAGTTAATAGGAAAATATATACTTTTAATAGCTGAAACATGACATTTGAAGGATTTCAAATAAGATGCATTGGGAAATGACACGACACTATTTATACATAACATATCTTTTATTAGTAGTTCGAATGCGTCGGTAGAACATTTTGGTGTTGTGTTATCCTTAAATTGAAACTATTCAATAGTGTATAAGATGCATTAGTACTTTTAATACGTTGATTAAGTTCAACAGTAAGTATGTCAGTTGCAGCGCCTGTATAGTATCACTTCAACGGGGAATATAAGTCTAATAGAATACAAGGTAATAGCAAAAGCGCCTACAGTAACACATTGTTATATAAAAAGTGTTAAATTCGTGGCAATATCTTGTACTAGAACTCCTTATATACACACTTTTTTCAAATCGCGTTTTGCTGACGAGTACAAACACCCTTTATCATGCGGAAATAACTTATTAATGAAGCTTGCATTTTTCCCACTTTTTATATTACTTTTTAATACTTTTTAGCCCATGATGGAAATACCGCCTGCATATTCATGGTTTGGGCAATTGCTAGCTTCAAATTATGCATAATACCATAGCTGTTAACTTTTTCTTTGTAATAAAGGATGTTTCTGTAAGTCATCAAGCACTATTGGAAAATAATTCGCACTTATTGAGCTCTCAATGTTGTAAAATTAGCACCATAATTAATGCATAATATTACCATAAGTTTACTGTAGGCGCTTCTGTTTGTCCTGGAATACATCATCACATATAAATGTATAGGATCCGTGATTTAGAGCAAAACGGATTAAATGACAAATTTCAGGGAAATTGTAATGCAGTATGAATATTGTCTTACAATCTTAGGGAAATATATCGCTCCAATTATATGCTAAAATTATATACTAAAAGGCAAAACGCCTACGTATTTTATATGTTCTTTGAAAACGACGTATGGGTTAACTTTAAGACACATTTTTAAATCTCATTATAAAAAACACTAACTTACATATGTTTAAAATAGTAACACACTATCAATAGTAATGATTACTTCCTTACGTCAGAGGATTTCCAAATCGTTATAACCTTTGTGTATTTTAGCTCATTTTCCATGGAGAAGCAACATATGCATGTTGTGGACATCCAGCGTTCCACAGGAATAATCAAAGTTCGAGTAGAAAGAATCCAAATGGTTGCTCACATCCACTGGTGTGAATAAAGGGCCCATTGAAGTAAGCATAATGACTTCATTATTCTACAATTCATTATTTAGGAAAACGATCTTAGTTTTCCGTGATATACCGATAAAAGATATAAATCATTTATACGTCAAAAATCTGATATTCAATATTCATTATCATACTTTAAAACACCCAGGGTCTAGATAATCACACCTTTCCAAGCTGAACAGAAACAAATAATGATATAATTATTTCCTGTATACTTTTACTACCGGCTATAAGATGAGTCCTGAAGGTTTATTGTGAAGTTTAAATGTTACAGTAACGACGGAAATGTCAGAAAATCGATCCTAGATCGAGCCTCTTCAAAACATAATGTCATGCGTCCATCACATGTGCCATTTTTAATTCCAACATGTTGATAAAATGTACAAAACCTCACGGATCTGTTGTATATTCAGGTTATTTTGTATATGCAATGAAATAAATGCAAATGTCTTGACAAAAGGTGTTCAGAGAATCAAGTAAACAACCATGACAGTTCGAGGGGTCGGCTCAGATCAGTGTTTTGCTCAACGCTTTGTACAGGAAACTCGACTGAAAAAGCAAGTAGACTATCACATTGTTGTATGTAATATACAACAATGTCGGTGTACATGTATATATTACATCATAGAAGTACGATGGTCTTATGTCTGCATGTAATATTTAGATTTCTTACTCAGTGTTACAGCTCTTTGAACCTAGACTGGCATTACAATAATTGCTTTAACAAATCTGAATTATTATTCCATCGTGTTTTTGCAATTTTTGGGTCCTGAACTGATACAGCACTAACAAGGTAGCCACGAGACAGGGCGCCAAAATATGATGAGATCGGTCAGGAAATGCAGCACACAACTCAACCAGTATAACAGAGAAAACTTTAACAACTTAGCATAACACAATTACACAGTGACACAATACAATACCAATTCATAACCTAACGAACAAAAAAAGGAAATTTCAAGTCCCCGCTATTAAAGAGCTGGTTAACCCAGTTTCACGAAAGTAAGGCAAAAGCCGGTGAACCCAAGTAACCAAACGAAGCGTATAACATATTTCTCAGTCGAATTCTTCACTGTAAAAGAGCAATTATATGCCAAACAACGATGAACCGACATGAACTACTTACTAAAGTTGCCGTTGTAAAAGAGCTGGATATCCTTGTTTCACAAATATATGAAAAACAAGCGATGAACCGAAGTGACCGAACGAAGAGGAGCTGCGAATTGACGCGCAACAGATTTTTTTTTATATACCAAGTTAGTCAGGTACTGTTCCTTGTATAAAAGTATAATGTGACATGACATGAAAACTCGCTGACACATCGATATTTTTGTGCGCAAACTCAAAGGTAAACGATAACGACAGTGTCCTTACTGCAAAGCTTTACGGGGCGTGTTCGAAAAGTAATGCAAATGTATGCACATCTTTGTAGTCTCGGGATTTTAAGGCGTCTAATTTGGCATGTATCGTCTATCGTGTATAATTGGATAAAATTTGGTTGACTTCGATTCATCGGTTGTGTCATAATGTAAGTTTAAAATGTGCCTACTAATGCACACTAAGCTAAAAAGCGTTGAAAAAACGTATGGCAAAACCGACTGAAATTATGCCTTATATCAAAGGATGCACTTAACTTAGAAAAAGTGACAAATTGATACATGAGGAACTTTTTAAGATTAACAGACATCCTACGATGCCTTTTAGCAATGTTTTATTTATTCAACATGTTTCAGAACAGACCAATAGCTGCTGAAAGACAATAAAAAAAATCAGTCGACAACAACAACAAGTAAACAAAATATTGATAAAAAGTTAGATATTGGTATCAAAGCTGCAATATTGGTAGTAGGGCAGTTAGCTGATTGCACATGCTCGATGATATCCCACTTTCGCATAATTTTGTAGAAAATTCTAAAAATTAACAACATTTGTTCCCCATGGGTACCATGCTCACTGCGAGGTGTCTAAAATATCATCTTATTTTAAATGCCAACAAATATTTTATTTATACCCCTAATACGTGGAAACTATGTTTTTACGAAGCGTAACAGATGGCGAAACACAGACTCACTATCATTTACGAAGTCTGAACCAGAAATATTATGTATTTGATTCCTGAAATTCTAAGAAGCTCGTATTTGTAAATAACACGCAGTCAGTGACGAAGGTGATGCATTTGAATTTTGTCCACCGACCAAGGCCCTACTGTTCAAATGCCCATATCAATGCGTAAATTGCTAGCTAATAAGTTCTACAGATAGTTTCTGCAGGAAAAACTTTAGAAACATTTCATGTAGCGGCGATGAGCATTATGTCCCTTTCACATGAAAATATCTCTTTGCTCCAGGCATATATTCTATAGATCTAGTCCCATACGTCTATTTTTAAGTTCTTGGTCTTAGATTGCATTCTGTATAGCGAAGGTACGTTTCCAGGAAGCCTATGCGGTCATTGGTATGTCAGTGCATTAAAGTAGTACCTATTTTAGACGCTGAAACATGATTTCAATCTTGAATTTAATAATGCAATTTGTGCAAATCTTGAAGCGTAGGTATTGATGAAGATTGTCAGTGAGTTTCATTGAAATCGGTTCTGTCAATAAAAAGTTAAAGGGCAATATGCATTACTTTTCTTACACCCCTCGTATTTAAATGGACCAACTCAAATGTGTTAATATGTACTACTATATCGTAAGGGTGCATTTTGTTCTTGTTTTTATATGTTTTAGAATTGAGTGTACATCAATAATGCAGTCGTGTTAAAACAAAACGTGAATGTGTTTGTTTGTGTGAATGTACTGTCCAACGTACATGACTAGTGAAAATGATGATATTCAGGACTCTACATCCAATACTAGAGTTCACGCTGGTCGATACCTAGAGCAAAATATCATCTTTATTCATGACTCTGTCAGAGTAGCCATTTTACAAATCGTATGCTACAGTAGTCCAGATAATGGTGGTTTCTACATTATGTCAGCCAATCAAGCATTATACACCATTGCAGGTTTCCGGATCGCATTTTCCAACTCATTAAAAACCATTATTACTTTTGACATTGTATCCTTATGTTAAAGACAATTACTTTATTAATTGGGACGTATAAATAAGAGACCGACGGTCTTTGGACACTAAATGTGAAACAATTAATTATCATCACGAAACTATAGATGTCAATAGGAAGAAAGAGTTCAAATGTTATCGACAAAACGAGCGAGACATTGACAAGTTACACTCAATATGTGTCTAAGAGCTATCAGTGTCATAGATTGTCGATTTCGTACAATTCTCAGGATATAGAACTCATTTAAAGTAGTTCAAACTTCAACTGTTTAATTGCATTCGAGGAGAGGTTCAGTAACTTTCACTGTATTATTCATAGAAGAGTCCATTACGAAAGACAAGAAATATCAGGAGCCGCTATAAGTTTGTGAAAATTAATCGCATCAAGCACAGTGGACTAAATGTTACAAATAAATTTTGTCAACACATTACTAAGAAAAATTCAAAAAAGTTCGTGATTGTGATTTTAATGTCGAAGCCTGGACAAAAGAATAGGGCGATTGGTGAATATATCTGATGATTGAAACAGGCGATGAAAGATTCGGTGACCTGTCAGCTCGATAAAGCAATATGTCTACCAGATAGGTGTATTTGTTGGTAAGTTTAATAAAAAAGCCCTATCCCAACATAAAGCCAATTTGGCCGCCTGTTTAAACATAGATGCTAAATATGTGTACTTGCAGGTCTATTAAACATTTTTAATTATTGCTGAAAAGACGAATGGTATAACTCTAACGCGATAATTTGTAATGTCAATATAAACAGAAATCACGGACCATTACATCGATTTAGGGAGGTCATCACTTTTATTGACCAAGTAAATTCAAATTACGGTACGCATTGAAAAGAGAAATCCCTTTTAAAATAGACTTGTGTTTTATACCTGGTTTACCTGTTTTCTTTAAGTGGCACATGTCCCAATACCGCGTTAGAGTTATATTATGCCATTTTGTTATTAACACAGCATTCCTCAGTTATCATTGGACAACATCTACGTTTGACACAGATGATGCTTAATAATATCATCTTTGCTCAAGTAAACGTCATAGAAAATAGCGAATCATTTCACAGGATATGTAGAATAAGGTCGTCTCACCCTCGGCAAGCCTTGTCCCTCAGCTCATATCAATGTCCCCCGTGAAAGATATCATTATCATACAAAAAGCTCCTGGTTGAGTGTAATACTCTCTGACAGTCTACACTAACAGTTCACTTGAACTTCTCTCCTCCAATTTGTATGTGTGTGTCTTTCTTATGCGTACAATACACTAGTAATTACCTCTCTGATTATATAGTATCATTAAATGGAGTGACCGCCATATGCATACACACATCCTGAACAAATCTGACTCCTGAAAACAACGAATATGAACAAATATATATACCAAGAATATAAAACTTCCTTAATACATGAAATCCTTACATTCCGTTCATTTGCAGATTCAAACGAAGTATTCAAAGTTGCCAATAGAACATAAATCATCAGTGCCTCTCATAATGTCCTACGTTCTCTTAATTCTTTAACGATATAAACATACCGACCGACAGAATCGTGCATATAATTTTATCATAGTTTAAAATATACCATTTTTTAAACAATTGCTACCAGCATGATAGATAATCTTTAAAGGAAAATGTAATAAGATTCAAAGTTAAAGGTTGAAAATAACGGAAACTAAGATACAAGCCGTCCTAGCGCTAAATATAGATCAAGTTCTTCCAAAGTAATTCGACACAAACATGATAGAAACGTTCTATGATGTTAGCAACTATTTTCTAATACACACACGTTAAAATGGTAGGGGAAATATGGTATAACTAATTCAGTCAATAAAACAGTAAGGCACAATCTTAAGCCACACAGCTACGGCGGCAGCGCCTGGCCATACACGCAAGAGTCAGACATAGTACAAGCAATCCACATCACCAAAATGAATGCTTCAAGCGAGCCTTATATGCTGACTCCGCAATGAATGACACACTGTGGTCTTTGAATGCTGTGCATAATTAGCCATAAAGGGAGATAATTATAAGTGATAACTACACTGAAGTGAAGTATGGGGCGACTTTTTACAGACGCCGAACAGCACTTAACACCTATTGTAGAGAAGCTGAATGTAACATTGTCGATAATATAAGATATCCGAATTAAATAAGGGGTCATAGAGTACCAAAATAATATAGAAAATATTTAAAAGTTTAATTTTTTTTTTAATATTCCGAATGTTTATAAATCGCATGTCAATATTTAGTATTTATTAGGGAAATAGATTATTCATGGGTCGATCGATATGGACATACCTTACAGGTCTTGTTGATGGTAACGTATAATTCAAATAATTCATTTCAAACAAACACGCCACCATTAAAAACGATAACACTAATCAGAATTTTTAACGGACATGCCACCAACATTTGTAGACGTTGCAACGTTGGCATAATTAAACACATTGTCATTGATTAATACGCAATTCAAGGAACTCTGACGAGATCGACCGACCTCATTATTCGTCGGACACAAACTATGTGAAACGTTAAACAAGCGAAATACTGAAAAAGGTACTTATCAAATACAATAGAAATGTACGTGTGGTAACAACGACGAACTACATTAAACATTGGTAAAGACAGGTCAGCCACCGATGCTACGTCAGCATTACCTAAAATCAATGACTACTTAGCTAATTCAGATTCTGAAATGCTCAACGAGTCTTGTTCATATTTGCGTTTCTACTTCGTCAATGATTATAAAGCTAGCATATGAACAACTGGTCGTCAAAAGCAAGCATTATATTGACAATGTATTATATAAAGGTCTGACGGAAGATTAATCACAGTGCAATGATTACCGATGTTTTATAGATTAACCTATCAGAGCAATTTGATGCAGACATACTCAACTATTTCTCGTATTTGCTCAACCACTTACGTTCGAGAATTGAACAGCAAACTATAAATTTCATATAGCATATAATCGAAATAAAGCAATATAAATACACGGGTGATGTTTAAAGCGGTATTGTTTAATGAAATGTTAACTGGCAAATACATCAGTGAGATAGGTTATGCATTTAAAGATACGAGTATAATTACTTATCGGCTTTCCTTGGTATATCAGAGAAACGGTATGTGACTTAATATCGACGTTGTCTATCTAATATACAAAGGATTGCAAGATTTTCACAATGTTTACTAAACAAAAGTAGTATAAACTATTCAATGCTGACTAGCTATCAGAGTCAAACCAAGTGATATTTCTTCATTCCAAGCATATTTGTAATGATGTCCAAATTTCTATGATTGACCTACGCCATTCATAGATTTTTCATGATTTAAAACACAAAAGGTCGTTTATTACAAACCTGCAAAATACAGCAACATAATCATTACGCGCACTTGTATAATACACTTGTATATGCTCAAAATCACGAAATTCAATGAAGCGTGAAGCATTTGCCTTCTTTATTCTGGATATAGTAAGTGAATGGCGTAGACAATAACCTCCGACTGAAGATAATTTGTAAAATAACAAGATCCCAAAAGTTTATCGTCGTAGTTATGAAGGTTTGTCTGATTTAATGATTGGCTTGTATATTTGCTAACGAGTAACCAATTCTGATTATCCATGTCCTTATATATAATAGCCAATATACTCACAGTAGGGAGGCTTCACTCAACAAACGAAGACTCAAAGATAATCAACGTATTGATTTTGACAATATGTGAAGACTATTTAATATGTCCTCTGATTACACTTTAGAAACACAATATATATACATTTCTGTACACACTCAAGCGGTAAATTATAGTAGCTTTGCCTGTTCCTTTTTTTGCGTTTTCATTAAAAACAGTGTTTGATGTCTAAGTGCAAACGCATTTGTAACCGGAACTGTCGGTCCTACTAAATGTGTATAGGTTATGTTAAAAAGCATGGTAACCTACAATGATTACATGGCTAACAATTTCATATACATTATTTACATACTGAGTATTACTGGCATACAATACGTTCTAGTATTTGAACAGTTAGGTGCAAGTATAGTAACATAAATAGATAGTGCGGATAAGATATCATGATGATGATGTTGAATCATTTACCACTGTTAACATCTATATCGACTTCTCATTAAGCTTCACCCTAGCCCATATGTACACACGTTAATAGAAAACTGTATAGTGATATTTGTCAAGAAATTTGAAGAACCTTGTCAGCTGCCTATACTATTATATTTATAACAAAGATTTACAAGAAACTATTTGAAACAAACGTGAGACTTAATAACACTGACTTTCCATCCTCCAACATATCGTTCTCACTCATTTGTAATGTCGAAACGAATTTCAATATTAAAAAACTTGTTTGTATTTAAAACAGTAATTTTCAATGTCAAAATCAAAATAAATGTCGATTGACCAATTGGACACTCCTTTGAATGTCAAAATAAATGTAGAACAGCTTTGAATGTTTAGAATGACAGATTCACTGTGTTGTATTGACGGAATACACCATCATTGTGTATTATGATTCAATGGACCTGTTGAACTGTACGTTTGGTACTGAGTTATGTATGGTTTTATCGTGTGACAGAGCCATACGGGGTATCGTTTTAACAACTACATGTATATGTGGCACTTTCATACTTGTGCCAAGGTCTAGTAAGATACATGTATCACGCTAGCGTTATTTCCCTCCCCATTCCTACCTTGCCCATTATTTTAACTAGGTCAAGTCGTAGTTGTGCCTCTTGTGAATGATGCTTACCTGTGCCACTTTATAAAGTGTAGCATGCTAATATGTGATAGTATCATATTCCACCCTATGTTAATCCAAATCGTGTTTTGGATATCCAAAGTGTGATTCCGTTTTCCGATAAAACCAATATCTTCCATCAAGATTATCTGTCCAAGACTTCATCGTATAATACCGATATTATGGTTGTCTGGGCCCTACACTTGATGTTCTTTCTATCATGCTTTTGATAAATTATTGACATTTCTATTTATAATGTAATATTACCGTCCTAATCATTTTCAAATCATTATACAACAAACGAAGTGTATTACATGACGTAACAACGTTATATCATATGCAGACAATGATCACAAAGACAAGATAGAAGTGAAAGTCTGATTGGATCAGTCAAATATTCATTGTATGTACTAAACATTTTTTTTCTCAATCATAGTCTGTCTGTCTCTAAAATATGATGGGGTTATGACATGCTTAGATTAAGCGGACATCGTTGAAATATATGTCGATGTAGCAAAGTAAATATCTTTCGCCCGCAAAATTGTTGATAGATATGCTTTCGCCAAAATAAAATTTGCTCCTGATGTAGCGTAACAACTCAAGAAAGCAATTATGCATCTATTTGAACATTATTTCAATCATGGTAATCAATCACATAGAATCTCGGGTTGGAATTGATTGTGCTTGCTTACAAACGGTTAACATTAGGTCAACCAATCAAGCAATCAAACGTCATTGTTTCTTTCCGGATCACATTTCAAAACCCATTTAGTTAAACCAGGTCTCAAACGATTATAGTCAGTGAGTCGCCATTCGTATGTGTTCATTCTGTCTACTTAGTCAACTGGTATTTCTGTTTGGCGCTGCTCTTTCGTGTCTGTTTGAATTAATTTCCTCTGTGCGAAGTGTGCCTGATGGTGCGTTCCACAGACGCGTTCAATATGTTTAATATTTTCTCAATTCTACAAGAGTACACACTCTTCAAAAGAGTACAGCATCGAATAATTATATTCGTACTTATATATATATGGAGATCATCTAAAATAAGATTGATTTTTTCTTTGCACACTTGTCTTGATGTAATCATATACTAGTAAACCATTAACTTACATTCTTTTTTGCAAATTGTGCTGGTTGTCGATATACATCGAATGATAAACAATGAGGAATGACTAGATCGATTCATTAACAATTACTGACAAAGTATTGCACTTGTCAGCATAATTTGTGCGAACATGCTGATTTTATTTCACCCAGTGATTATAGAAATCAACATTTTCACCAGAGTCGTAGCCATGATTAAAAATATAAATTTCTTAATGACGCATATTTTGAAGCCCGGTGCTGTTGATGTTACATTTTCTTCACGATACTGGAGCCAGCTCCGAAACAGTGAAAATAGCATAGTGATATAAGCTGAAATATTCGATAAAAAAGTGTCAGGATATACATTTTGCTACTCCATTCGTGTTAACCAAATATCGTATGTAGATTGTATTAAATTATTAATCCGAATTGTGTTAATATATGCGTACAGTATAACTCAAATACAAAAGTCAGAGTCTTCTTAAATCCATGAAAGGAAGGATGAATTAATAAAATACAATAAGAATACCGTGTAAATGAATAATACTTACGAAACATTTTAGCTGGTCTACTCGAACCAGTATATTCCTTTACGTTTTCATAGGAAACCCGACTGAAACAAAAAGTATTCTTTTATTAAATATGTATGTGTGCATGTATATACAAACAGCAATAATCAGATCATATAACATGCAATGTTTTCATTTATTACTTAGTGATATACTAGTAGATCTTCGACCCTAGCCTGGCATACAATAATTGCTTTTTGAATTACTCTTCAGATGTGTATCAACATTGACTAGTCAAATACAAGAAATCGTGGTCGATCGACCTGTTTCTCTCAACATTAATTTAGAAACTAGTTATAAGTGTTAAAAATAAAGCTAAGATAATTGAACTTTTTTGTCTAACAATTTTGAAATTGTGGCATTTGTGATAGTTTGTGTAAACACATGTTTACAATGTACATTTATACATAGGGAAAATAATCATTTTTCACCAGTTTCACTATGAATCTGAATGATAAATATAGACCATTACGTTTTCCATTTAATGATTACTCTGTCCTTCATGTAGCAATTGAGGGTACGCAATGATTGTAATTTAAGACATGAAAAAGGGATTTAAATTCCACCTTGTAATCTCGTGTGGATTTTTGAGATTATAAATTTAGAGACTGCGATAAATGTAGACAGAAGCTGGGAATTTATTTTCTATGTGCGTTTGGGAACTTGTATGTTTAAACAAATATTCATGTGTTTATATAGGATGAAAGCTATGAAGATGGCCTTGGTAGGGAATGTTTTAGCAACTATTCTCGCCTAGTAATCATTGCTGGAATTATTTGGCATACTATGCCTATAAAGACAACATAAAACTCACATAAGTGCATCCAACTAATGTCGTAAAACAATAACTTTATTTCCATCCTAACGTTTTGTAGTACAATAAGTTCTAAATGTGGGCTTACGCTAGTGGTAGATATGCAAATCTCTGAAAACATCCTTGCAACTGTTCACCTCGTGGCGATTTTGATGTGTCTGTCACCTTGACATCTTATATCGGCACACATAAGTTGTCACCAGTGTTGCCTTCAAAAGACTGACACTGCGGCAAGTGGTTTGTGAACTACTTTTTTTCTAATTGATACCCGCTCACACTGGCGCACCGCTTCAATAACGATATGTATAACAGATCTCATATCAATGTCCCTCGTGAAAGATATCATTATCATACAAAAAGCTCCTGGTTGAGTGTAATATTCTCTGACAGTCTACACTAACAGTTCACTATAACTTCTCTCCTCCAATTCGTATGTGTGTGTCTTTCTTATGCGTACAATTCACGTCTAGTAATTACCTCTCTGATTATATACTACCATTAAATGGTGTGACCGCCATATGCATACACACATTCTGAACAAATCTGACTACTGAAAACAACGAATATGAACAAATATATATACCAAGAATATATAGCTTCCTTAATACATGAACTCCTTACATTCCGTTCATTTGCAGATTCAAACGAAGTATTCAAAGTTGCCAATAGAACATAAATCATCAGTGCCTCTCATCATTTCCTGCGTTCTCTTAATTCTTTAACGATATAAACATACCGACCGACAGAATCGTGCAAAAAGTCATTTAAATCCCTTTTTGCATCTATAATTTTATCATAGTTTAAAATATACCATTTTTTAAACAATTGCTACCAGCATGATAGATAATCTTCAAAAGGAAAGTGTATACCAAATTGAGTGTATATTGGTCATTATTCTTCAATAAGATTCAAAGTTAAAGGTTGAAAATAAAGGATACCAAGGTACATGCCGTCCTAGCGCTAAAAATAGATCAAGTAGGACATTCTTCCAAAGTAATTCGACACTTGAATGCTTCAAGCGAGCCTTATATGCTCACTCCGCAATGAATGACACACTGTGGACTTCGAAATTTGTGCATAATTAGCCATATCGGGAGAAAATCATAAGTGATAACTACACTGAAGTGAAGTATGGGGCGACTTTTTACAGCCGCCGAATAGCACTTAACACCTATTGTAGAGAAGCTGAATGTAACATTGTCGATAATATAAGATATCCGGATTAAATAAGGGGTCATAGAGAACCAAAATAATATAGAAAATATTTAAAATTTTAATGTTTTTTTTAAATATTCCGAATGTTTATAAATCGCATGTCAATATTTAGTATTTATCAGGGAAATAGATTATTCATGGGTCGATCGATATGGACATACCTTACAGGTCTTGTTGATGGTAACGTATAATTCAAATAATTCATTTCAAACAAACACGCCACCATTAAAAACGATTACACTAATCAGAATTTTTATCGGACATACCATCAACGTTTATAGACGTTGCAACGTTGGCATAAACAAAGACATTGTCATTGATTAATACGTAATTCAAGGAACTCTCACGAGGTCAACCGACCTCATTATTCGTCGGACACAAACTATGTGAAACGTTAAACAAGCGAAATACTGAAAACGATACATATTAATATACAATAGAAATGTACGTGTGGTTACAACGACGAACAATATTAAACAGTGGTAAAGACAGGTCAGCTACCGATGCTATGTCAGCATAACCTAAAATCAATGACTACTTAGCTAATTCAGATTCTGAAATGCTCAACGATTCTTGTTTATATTTGCGTTTCTACTTCGTCAATGATTATAAAGCTAGCATATGAACAACTGGTCGTCAAAAGCAAGCATTATATTAACAATGTATTATATACTGAGTTCCAAAAGTTTCGCATCCAATATACGGTGTGTCTTTTTTACTGGAATCTCCAACTTATTTATGATAATTCAAATGCGCATGTGTAGAGCGATGCGTACTTTATATAAATCCAGGACAGTTATCGATTTGAAGAAATGTATCGATCCATAATAAAACCACATGTGACACCACCCAACGATTCCAAAGTACACACAACGATAAACTACTATTTTGTAGTGAAAGGGAGGTAATAAATACCGAAAATTATCTCTCTTTGACCATAGACAAGTATTGATGTTGCAATATAGTCTGTACAACAGGCCAGGTTTTAAGAAACAACCTCCTTGACATAAAAGACGCAACTTTAAAGCAAGTTTCCCATAATTTGAATGTAGGGTGGACTACAATTTAGCTACAATAATGCCGTTGTTCTTGGTGCAAAAATATAGCAGCATTACCTGTCTAGGTAAGCGTCATTGACCCTTGATCTGTTGTCACGTGGTACGTCATATACAGTTTTTATCGGATGGAGATGATACAACAGTCTTATTATGATAGAGACATGTCAATTTAATTCGACACAATGTATTCTTAGTGAAACACCAGCCTCTAGCGTCTTATATACACGAGTCGTTCTACATTATCCATTTTTGCAATCAAATTAAGCGTAAATTTCTAACTTATTTTACTAACTTATTGTGTTTTTTCGTAACAAAGACACGATGCAAGTAAATTGGAAGTGCAAATAAAGTCGAAAATGAAGAACCCAAATTATGCGTGCTTGAATAGACGTTTTTACCATTTGCGATGGTGTGATCATTCAAGCGTGACGAAATCCAACGGAATTAGGTTCAACATAAACACTAAGGGTATGCAAATAGACTGTGTTCCTTACAAGTTATTGTAAGTCAACAGTTCCAAAAATAATGAATTTTTAATTAAGATGCCGACCTTTTGGAACTCAGTATATAAAGTTCTGAAGGATGATTAATCACAGTGCAATGATTACCGATGTTTTATAGATTAACCTATCAGAGCAATTCGATGCAGACATACTCAACTATTTCTCGTATTTGCTCAATCACTTACGTTCGAGAATTGAACAGCAAACTATAAATTTCATATAGCATATAATCGAAATAAAGCAATATAAATACACGGGTGATGTTTAAAGCGGTATTGTTTAATGAAATGTTAACTGGCAAATACATCAGTGAGATAGGTTATGCATTTAAAGATACGAGTATAATTACTTATCGGCTTTCCTTGGTATATCAGAGAAACGGTATGTGACTTAATATCGACGTTGTCTATCTAATATGCAAAGGATTGCAAGATTTTCACAATGTTTACTAAACAACAGTAGTGTAAACAAACTATTTAATGCTGACTAGTTATCAGAGTCGAACCAAGTGATATTTCTTCCAACAAAGCATATTTGTAATGATGTCCAAATTTCTATGATTTACCTACGTCACTCATAGATTTTTCTTGATTTAAATCACAAACTGTCGTTTTTTACAAACCTGCTAAAAACAGGAATATAATCAGTACGCGCACTTGTATTAAACATTTGTATATGTTAAAAAACCACAACTGAAGCCGGAAGCATTTGTCTTCTTTAATCTGGATCTTTTAAGTGAATGGTGTAGACAATAACCATCGACTGAAGATAAGTTGTACAGTAACATGATTCCAAACGCTCATCGTCGTGGTTATGAAGGTTTGTCTGACTTACTGAGTGGCTTGTATATTTGTTAACGAGTGACCAAATCTGATTGAATATCCATGTCCTTATAGCCAAAATACTCACAGTAGGGAGGCTTGACTCAACAAATGAGGACTCAAAGAAAATAAACGTACTGATTTTGACAAAATTCAAAGACTATTTAATATGTCATCTGTTTACACGTTTAATCAGAAACACTATATATATACATTCCTGTACACACTCACGCGGTACAGTATAGTAGCTTAGTTTGTTCCGATTTTTGCGTGTTCATTAAAAATATTGTTTGATGTCTAAGTGCAAACGCATCTGAACCGGAACTGTCGGTCCTACTAAATGTGTATAAGTTATGTTAAAAAGCATGGTAACCTACAATGATTACGTGGCTAACAATTTCATATACATTATTTACATACTGAGTATTACTGATATTTAATATGTTCTAGTATTTGAACAGCTAAGTGTTAGAATAGTAACATAAATAGATAGTGCGGATAAGATATCATGATGATGATGTTGAATCATTTACCACTGTTAACATCTATATCGACTGCTCTTTAAGCTTCCTTCTAGCCAATATGTACACACATTAATAGAAAACTGTATAGCGATATTTGTCGAGAAATTTGAAGAACCTTGTCAGCTGCCTATACTATAATATTTATAACAAAGATTTACAAGAAACTATTTGAAACAAACGTGAGACTTAATAACACTGACCTCCCATCCTCCCACATATCGTTCTCACTCATTTGTAATGTCGAAACGAATTTCAATATTCAAAAACTTGTTTGTATTTAAAACAGTAATTTTCAATGTCAAAATCAAAATAAATGTCGATTGACCAATTGGACACTTCTTTGAATGTCAAAATAAATGTAGAACAGCTTTGAATGTTTAGATTGACAGATTCATTGTGTTGTGTTGACGGAATACACCATCATTGTGTATTATTATTCAATGGACCTGTTGAACTGTACATTTGGTACTGAGTTATGTATGTTTTTTATCATGTGACAGAGCCATACCGGGTACCGTTTTAACAACTACATGTATATGTGGCACTTTCATACTTGTGCCAATGTCTAGTAAGATACATGTATCACGCTAGCGTTATTTCCCTCCCCATTCCAACCTTGCCCATTATTTTAACTAGGTCAAGTCGTAGTTGTGCCTCTTGTGTATGATGCTTACGTGTGCCGCTTTATAAAGTGTAGTATGCTAATATGTGATAGTATCATATACCACGCCATTGTCAATCAAATCTTGTTTTGTATGTCCAAAGTGTGATTTCGTTTTCCGATAAAACCAATATCTTCCATCAAGATTATCTGTCCAAGACTTCATCGTATAATACCGATATTATGGTTGTCTGGGCCCTACACTTGATGTTCTTACTATCATGCTTTTGATAAATCATTGACATTTCTATTTATAATGTAATATTACCGTCCTAATCAATTTCAAATCATTACACAACAAATGGAGTGTATTACATGACATAACATCATTAAATCATATGAAGACAATGATCAGAAATACAAGATAGAAGTGAAAGTCTGATTGGATCAGTCAAATATTCATTGTATGTACTCATAAGGTTTTCTTCTCAATCATAGTCTGTCTCTATAATATGATGTGGTTATGACATGCTTATATTAAGCAGACATCGTTGAAATATAAGTCGATGTAGCAAAGTAAATATCGTTCGCCCGCAAAATTATTGATAGATATGATTCCGCCAAAATAAAAATAGCTCCTGATGTAGCGTAACAATTTAAGAAAGCAATTATGAATCAATTTGAACATTATTTCAACTATGGTTATTTATCAGATAGAATCTCGGGTTGGCAATGATTGTGCTTGCTTACAAACGGTTTAATTAGGTCAACCAATCAAGCAATCAAATGTCATTGTTTCTTTCCGGATCACAATTCACAACCCATTTAGCAAAACCAAGTGTCAAACGATTATAGTCAGTGAGTCGCCATTCGTATGACATTTGTGTTTATTCTGTCTCCTTCGTCCACTGGTGTTTCTGTTGGGTGCCGCTCCTTTGTGTCTGTTTGAATTGATTTTCGTTCAATACATTTGATATTTTCTTTCAATTCGACAAAAATACACATTCTTCCTAAAAGTACAGCATCGCATAATGACATTCGTACTTATATATAAGGAGATCATCTAAAATAAGATTGATATTTTCTTTGCACACTAGTCTTGATGTAATCAAATACTAGTACACCATTAACATAATATACATACCCTTTTTCAAATTGTGTTGGTTGTCGATATACATCAAATGATGCACAATGAGGAATGTCTATCGAGTCATCAACAATTACTGACAAAGTATCGCACGTGTCAGCATAATTTAGTACGAAACATAGAGATAGGATATTTGCTGATTTCGGTGTAAGATCGTATTTTTTTTCACCGACTGATTAGAGAAATAAACATTTTCACGAGAGTCGTAACCACGATTGGAAATATAATTTTCTTAATGACGCATATTTTGAAGCCTAGTGCTGTTGACGTTGCGTTTCATTTTCTTCACAATACTGGAGCCAGCTCCGAAACAGTGAAAATAACAAAGTGATATAAGCTGATATATTCGATAAAAAGTGTCGGGGTATAAATTTTCCTACTCCGTCCGTGTTAAGCAGATATCGTATGTAGATTGTGTTGAATTATTAATCCGAATTGTATTAATGTATGCGTGCAGTATTACACAACTACAAACGTCAGTCTTCTTAAATCCATGAAAGGAATGATGGGTTGATAAAATACAATTGGAATACCGTATACATGAACAATACTTACGAAACAGTTTTGCAGTTAGACCGGTCTACTCGAACCAGTATATTTCTTTACGTGTTCATAGGAAATCCGACTGAAACCCGGGTGCAATGTATCAACATTGACTAGTCAAATACATAAATTCGTGGTCGATCGACCTGGTTTCTCTCAACATTAATATAGAAACTAGCTATACGTGTTAGAAAATAAAGCTAAGATAATTAAACATTTTTGTCGAACAATTTTGAAATTGTGTCATGTGTTATAGTTTGTGTAAACAAATGTTGCCAATGTACATTTATACATAGGGACAATAATCAGTTTTCATCAGTTTCACTATGAATCTGAATGATAAATATTGACTATTACGTTTTCCTTTTAATATTATTCTGTCTTTCGTGTAGCAATTGAGGGTACGCAATGATTGTAATTTAAGACATGAACAAGGGTTTAAAATTTCACCTTGTACTCTCGTGTGGAATTGTGTGATTATAAATTTAGAGAATGCGATAACTGTAGACAGAAGCTGGGAATTTATTTTCTATGTGCGTTTGGGAACTCGTATGTTTAAACAAATATGTATGAGTTTATATAGGAAGTAAGCTATGAATATGGCCTTGGTAGGGAATGTTGTTGCATCTATTCTCACCTAGTAATCATTGCTGGAATTATTTTGAATACTATGCTTATGAAGGCAACATAAAACTCATATAAGTGCATCCAACTAATTTCGTAAAACAATAACATTATTTCCATCTTAACGTTTTTGTAGTACAATAAGTTCTAAATGTGGGCTTACGCTAGTGGTAGATATGCAAATCTCTGAAAACATCATTGCACCTGTTCACCTTGTGGCGATCTTGATGTGTCTGTCACCTTGACTTTTTAAATCGGTACACATAAATTGTCACCAGTGGTGCCTTCAAACGACTGATAATGCGGCAAGTGGTTTGTGAACTACTTTATTTCTATTTGATACCCGCTCACACTGGCGCACCGCTTCAATAACGATATGTATAACAGAACAAGAGGGTATTATAACACATCGTACAACCCGTTACATATAAATCAGATGGTACTACGAAGACAGCTGCCTGTGTTTATGAACTCAAAACACGGGGAAGTAAGTATGTCTAGTGCATGTGTTAGAAGTTATACATAAACTGTTTGATGGTGTTCAGGAAGTGTTTATATTCTAAAACGTTCTAAGAAACCATTGCTTCCAGTAAAGTTACGCTAGCTGGTTTAAACAATATGTTTTATGCGAAATTCTAAATCAACTTCTGATAATGTATTGTAAAATTGTTCGTTGATGGAAATTAGTAAGGTGTATGTTTTATGTGTTATGTTGCTATTTGTATAATCGATGTCTTAATGCTAGACCTATGACAAGTGCTAATCCGTGGAAGCACTTAATACAATCTTGCTATTATTGAGATCGTTGCCACTAAACTCCTTTGTACAGCAAACTTCATTAAACCATTTTATTTAGTATTGTTTAATTCAATTGAAACACATTATTAAGAGAGTTGACTTATATCGTTAAAATGGTCTTCGAAGACAAATAGTTAATATATTTGTTCCGGCTTTCAACTTAAGTGTGAAAACCAGATATAGCAACATAAATAAAATAAAAGTAATTGTTTTAACACCGTCTCGGCGAAAAGAGACTGAATTTGTTTCGGAACTGTCATGTTGTTAATAAAAGACTTGACTTATTCGAAAGTAGGACACGGAATACAACTAATTGTAACCATACATCATAACTGTACACTTGCAATTTATACTGAAAATCAATTTCTTACAGTTACACACAACACGATGGACACAACACTAGATAGTAGATATGTGTTATTTGAAGGTCATATACATGCATTTTCAACATTAGTAATACTGAAGTTAACGTGTATAGTTACTCGATAAATAATTGAATACAAGTAAAACTTCAGAACGAAATATGGATAGCATGAATGAAACAAAATACGAGGGATGTTCATCTTAAATACATGTATACATAGGGAAAATTGTCATTTTACAACAGTTTCACTTCGAATCTGAATGATAAATAAAAGCAATTATGTTTTCCCTTTAATGGTTATTCTGTCTTTCAAGTAGCGATTGAGGTTACGAAATGATTGCAATTTAAAATATGACGAAGGGATTGAAATTCCTTCTCGTTATATCGTGTGGAATTTTATGTAAATTTATAAAATGCGCTGAATGTAGACAGAACCTGGGAATTTATGTTCTATTTGCGTTTGTGGAATCATTGGTTTAAACAAATATCCCTGAGTTTATGTAGGAAAAAAGCTATAGATATGACCTTGGTAGGGAATATCTCGGCATTATTTCTCCAACAGAATTAATCGAGGAAAAGTAATTTTGAAGTAATATTCTTATGAAAAACGTACACAAGTCATTCGTATAACAACACAGTTTGAAATCTAACATGAATAATGAAGAACGAACATCATCGATTAGATATGTTTTTATATTTAAAAATATCAATTTCACGTCATGAGGATTCATCAATAGCTTAAACAAAAATAGCAGACAGAACAAAAAATATGTATCGCTTTAACAGCCGCCTAATAGCACAATTTTCTATTTCGTGATATGAATTGTACATAATATACTTATCCAAAGTGTAAAAGTGTTTCCTTCTGAAATGCTTCTAATGGCTAATTTCATTTTTGATAATGATTTTCGTCTTTCATCCAAATCAATACCACTGACTTAGAATGAGAATATCTTAAGTCTGAGAACACAAGAACAAGCTGTTTGAAGTTTACTCTTTAATTTTGCTGTTACAACTTCATTTTGGCTAACATGACAAGATGTTCAAATATTTATCAGTATTATAAGGTGGTAAATAGAAGTTACTTTCTCATTCTAAGTGGATTTAATAAGATATAAACATGTACATTACATTGATACTTAGATACACCAAAGTAATTCCCCTACATTCGATGTATGATCAATTTAATGGTACACAAATAGAAATAAGTATAGGCCTATATCTAAAAGTGCGAACGTTTTTTTAGATATAGTAAATTTGAGGATAATGACCTCTTGTTCTGGATGACAATATGCTTTAACAAGCCGACGACTCATAAACCGTGCATACATCACTGAGCGTATCATACCGGAATCAAACTGTAATCAAACTGTTTAAGTTCCAACAATTCTGACGAAGGGATTGGTCATTTGGCGACACTGATAGCACAAAGACTCACATTGAGTGTTATTTGCCAAGACAATCAATATTATCACTTACAAGAAATGTGGCTTAACAGTTCAAGACCCATGGAGAAAGGAAACCAGACATTGGCAAGTTGTAAGCGTAAATAAGTAGAAAACGTAAATAAACTTTAAATGATGAGTGATCTGTGTTTGTAAGACATTAACAAAAGTTATTAATTCCATTATCCTGCTCTATTGCCTTCTCTGCCTGAGTCTTATTATCTGGTTCATGTTGATAGGTCAACATTCTTAAGTTTCAAGTTTGTTAGAATAGTATCCTATAAATCATGGTAACAGATGTACTTGTAGGGCCGCCCATGTTTAAACAGCCGGTGATGTTCTTTATTTGTCGTGATAATCTGTGTTCTATGAACGTGTGTACATGTGGATCAGAAGGAATCTGACAGATAAAGTTGTAACAAAGGTAAATGATTTAACATCATCACATTGGTGCCTTAATAGTATTATACCATGTTTGTTACTATTCTTGCACAAAGCTTTTCAAATGCAAGAAGAATGTCAGAAAGTAAAAATGTGTAGCAATGGTTGCCGCTGTGTTAAACATGTGTTTCCATATTACATATGCATGCATGAACGTCGCGAAATACCACCCTGCACCAAATGTCTTGCATTGAACATTTTTGTGAATCTAAATACAATAAGGCAGGTTGAACGTACACAAGTTACGTTATCTTCGTAAGCAATAGCCATGTTTGAGCAAAGTGACGTTACGTGGAACAGAGATAGATATTCTTTGACAATTTTCCCACTAGCGCTTGAATCTACGCTAAGCGCCAGTTCATGTTAATTCCACTTAGTTGTAAGGTAGAACACATGTATAAAATACTTCAACGCACACCAGAGTATGGCCTGAAAGTGGCAATCGGCTTGGCATGAATAATCAATCTCGGGCTAAGCCCTCGCGGAAATTATCAATTTCCGGCCAATTATCAGCCGATTATTAACTTCTGCACCTAAAAATAGTTTATACATCAAGTACATTCAATCAATTTCTTAAAATATAACTGACAACGAGCTTTCTAGCGCAAATAACATTAATCGCATGTTAACGTGTTTGGTGTATAGTAAGTTTGTTATGTAGGCGTGTGATAGTTGTGCAAATCTCTGAAGACATCAGTGTATCTGTTCATCCCATGTCGATGTGTCTGTCTCTTTGACTTCTTAAATCAGCAAACATTAAACGTCATCGGTAGTACATTCAAACGTATGTTAATGCAGTACGTCGATTGTGAACTGCTTTCTTCTTAATTAAAACCCACCCACACTCACGCCACTTCAATTACGATCTGTGCAGCAGAAAAAGAGGGCATTATAAGTAATCATAATGACTAGTTTTCTTACAAAGTAAAATCAATATGTTTTAATTCCCTTAAGTGTTTGTTGTTTCTTGAGTTAAACCATCTCTTCTGTCAGTAAGGACATTAACAATTAGATTAGGTCACCCATAAACGCATATATAAATCAATCAGCAAAGTAGGTTAACCTTCAAACCAGGAAGATGCACTGAGACGCATGTTTTATTTTACAACAAACTAAAGTCAATGTTTATTAATTATATAACCCAATTTTGTTTAGACTTACAGTATAACCTCCCGAAACGGCACCTCTGAGAAGCGACAACCTCCGAGAAGCGACACTTTTATTTCCCCCCAATCGTTTTTATTCTCATTTCAACCTCTATAGAGCGACAACTCCGTAGAGCGGCAAACGGCAGTCAAAATGCGTTCCCTCCCTTGACTTTAACCTCTGAGCAACGACAGTCAACAGGTGCGATCTATTTTTAGAACACGGCATAAAAGCGTGTGTAAGATCTTCAAAAGTTAACACGTTAGGATTGTTTGTAAATCGGATGTGCATTGTACAATGTGTACAATTAGCGCTAAATTTACGGAGATTACAATGGAGAGGTTTAATAGGTGTTATAATTATCAGGTAAATTACTATAGCTATTGATTTTGGATTAATTGTGTCAACTCTCAAATAGGAGCGTCCGATTTATTATAATGATAATAATGATATATTTATAGCGATTAATCTGTTGGATGAAATAAGACCTTTAAATAATTGGTCTTAGATCAGCCAGTAAACTACATCAATGCAGTTGCAAAGATATTTCCTATAAACATATTATTATCATTATATTAAATTTACTATGTACAAATATATGCATACAAATCAATATGAATATACTACAGTATAGTCACATACAATGTAAAACAAATCACATGTACATAACTATGTACCTTGCAAACACAACAACAAGGGACTTAACTCATGTCCGAAAAATCAAGAACCTCTGCAGAGCAACACCTCTGCAGAGCAACACTTTTTCCGGTTTCCGCCAGATGTTGCTCTGCGGAGGTTATACTGTAATTGGATTTGAGGTTTAAGATATAATTTTCCGAATGCATCTAGAAATATTCGTGGTGTTCAGCTTTTTCAACAAAGTTCGCGTTATGAGTTTGTTTTGTTAATATATTCGTTAAATGTTTTAGACTTAATATGCCAAATCTTTCTTGAAACATTCAAGGTTCAGTTATACACAGTGAGTGATATTTTGGATGTACCAACGATAACAAAGGTGTAATATATCTTTCAATTATAAACCATTCGTCAGTCTCATGTATTTGTAAGCTATTATTTATGGGGTTAAGATAGTTATATATACTGCTTAATGGCGTTAAGAAAGTTTTATCTTCTAAAACTTACGAATATACCGGTACGTGATTACAGCCTGTAATGTTACGCTGACTTATTTTAAACAAGCTGCTTTCTATGAATTCCAAAATCAACATCTGATAATTTCTTGTATAATTGCTCATTGATGGACAACACTCATGTGTCTGTTATGTTGGAATTATGTGTGATGTTGCTTTTTGTAGTTTCGGTTTCTTCGCGTTACATATCAGAAAACATAGTAATCTGTTTATGCATCGAAAGTACATGAGTGGTTGACCAAATACTAGACAAAAAGTTAATAGTTTTATGCTGTCATTTTTTTCAGTTCGTTTTGACCATTAATCTTTGGTGAATTTTTCGCGATGATTGTTTAATGTATATCACTTAAATCACGGTGTGGGAGTATAATAAAGCCCATTACATAAAAACAATATTACACTGCAAATGAGGGGGGGGGGCTAATCACTATTTTTATGTTTTCATACGCGATGTGAAAAAAATAAACATACATGGCCGACCGCGATTTTGTCGTCAGCGGTAGAGGTCAGATCGATGGACAAGGCGAATCTAAAAACCTCAACGAGAATTAACAAATGCATTTCAATTCAAATATAATAAATAAACACAAACCTACATTTATTTCTTGAACAAAGCATAGGCTAACACTTCCTGCACAATGTTAATGCATTTTGAGTTTCAAAATCGCATCTCTTTAAAATTCATCCATCTCATCCTGGATATTCAAAGTAGTGATGACGTCAAAACATAAACATGACGTCACAATGTACGTGACGTTTCCAGTTTTTAGTACGAGTATGTTCCCCTAACTAATTTCAAGACTGGATAGGGCCTACTAAAAAGGTCCGTGATGTTATTACCGTTCAAATATACCCGTCTCGGCTCATTTTCGTTTTCAACATTGAATTAAATGTAATTGAAATACAGTCACTGCGCACTATGTTTAGATGCTCATTTATTCTTAACCGCATTACTCACCTCAATATTCTTCTCTCTAAAGAGGAAGCGGGTCTACTATTTTTAGTTTTCTACATTTAAATCGTTTATTTTGTTTATGTGATAAAAAGAATCTTACATTCGAGTCTTTCCATATTAAATTTATAAAACTCGTTGGATAAAAGTAATAAAATACTCGACGTATTTTATCACTTTTATCCAACTCGTTTAATTAATTCAATATGAAAAGACACTCATGTAAGATCCTCTATATATTTATATTATGTCTATATACAACTTGCTTTTTTACGAACCATTTGTTCATTTTATATTAGAGGTGTTTCATGAATAGTGCAACTATCAAACCCACGTGCACTGGGTGCTGGATTAGGTAGAATTATTCATTGCATTTGGAAAACGGTATCATTCATTGACAATATCTTCCAATATGTGATGTTATAATGTGTCGACTGATTTTGTACAGGAAGTTGCCTGTCGCGTACCCCTGCAACGACCCGGAAATACATTCATGATTATGCTTACCACTTGACGGCCAAAGACGAATGATCAAGCAAGTCACTCGATCAAATTTAAACTTAAACATCTTGAGTATAATGGACTTTCGTTTTAACAAATATCGAGTACCTAAAGCTTCTCATTTTGCTTGGTAACGAGATTCTATTAAAGCCTTGCATATATCATGTATCCAATGTCATGTCAACTTGAAAAATATTAAAATAATCAAAGGAGGCCATGGTAGTTATTGACATGTCATAAAATGTCAAAATATTATAAAATGCGAGATAAAATAAGATTGTCTGCGAACTTTTTTAACACCCTGTAGAACGATTAATTCAGACCAAATGCTTTTGTTTTGTATATCAGTGTGTCGTTCTAGAAGGAACGTAATTTGCAACATGATGAAAAATAAAATGACAAAGAAGTAAAATAATGTCATGTCTGAATCTATTATAACGTGCGATTAGTATGCTGTTACTCAGTAACACACGTCCACGATACGCACATTGAACCAATAAGCAACACTCCAATGTATATTTACAATGACACATTGATTGTAAACAATTAGCCAAGGACACGATAACAAATAATGAAAGTTGTGCTGAAAATGTGTCCGGTACAAATGTCCCAAACTACAAAATTATGGAAGGTATATGATATGTTATAAGACAGATGTTTCTCCTCTCTAAGGACACGTTGACGGAAATAAAACACTATAAATATCGTGTTGAATACGTTACGTCATTGACTGCGACCAATGTCTCACTTATTGAAGGCATTTGTATAAACAGAAATCATTGCTAACGTAATTATTTGCCATAGACTTCGGATCAACTTATTGCTACTCATGTATAATAATACTAATTGTATTCAATTGATCTCTAGATGTCCCCGGTGAATCTGAAGTAAGCAAAATATGTTGATATAAACAAACACTTTTATACAACCTGTATTATCACATTATAGTATTTGTCATATTCAATCTTCCTGGTTAGTTATGTCGAGTAACAACAAAACCTAAATGTCAATGATTTTGCAAATGACACATTGGTGTTAAAAGATTGTTATTACAGCATAATACTATGTTTGGTAATAAATGAAGACAGAAAATAACAACTACGAGAAATATATAAGCACATTCACCCACAGCTCACATTTGTTAATTAAACTATTCCTCCTAGTTAAAAAAGGGAACAAATTGTGCTGATCGGGTACTATGGGATATTGCCCAGTTCACTCGAATGTCATCAAAGAACAAGTTCATCAACCTAACCTTTCTCGCCTTCTACAATAACCAAATACATTCACAAGTCACCCTATTATATTCACAGCACTTTTACATCTCATACATCTTCACTTATTAATTCAAACCGGTTTTAGCAAATGTAAGAAACTAAATATCCCGGCGGACACAAATCACCATTTCTCTGAACCACGCGTCTGTAAAAGTGTATGCTTGAGGCAAACAGTGTTCACAAACATGTAGCGATGTCAGTACATAAGGGTCTTATTTAATTGAATCTCTTACAAATAGTATTGTAAATGCTACTGAACCGCTTCTTGAATGTATTACACTGTGTAAAAATATCAAATTGAGTTCGATGTCTATTATGAGAACTATTTTTAATCGACAAAAATGCATCATTCAATGACATTGATATTTCTAAGACACTACTTCGGGTGTTAGCTGTCAATGTCATCCTCGAGTGTGCCATTTCTTTTGAAGTTTTTCGTTATATTGACGTCACTTCTAACGTGATAGTAATTGATTTGTTCCCTAAGTCATCAAGTCTCAAAATACCTCGGCTCTCTTATTTACTGTAAAATCATTTATTTTCGTGGGGGATTAAATTTCGTGGATTTCGTGGTTTACTTCAACCACGAACTGTAATCCCAACGAACATTGATTTTGACCCTTGCTTTGTTACCAGAAATTCACGATCCACGAATTCAAGTGCCAACGAAATTGTCTTTTTTACCAAAACCACGAAATTTCGTCCCAACGAAATTAAATGATTTTACAGTATATATGTTACAATTAAGGAGGCAATCATTACTATTGATACGTCATTGTGAAATGTGACCAGGAAACTTTCAATGGTTTATGGTAGCTTGATTGGTAGACTTCTATAGTATACTATATGTATCACTGAAGACTGTACAGAGCTTCCGCTACGAGTCGACCAACTTAAACAACAATGCTTGGAACCAAGCATCATTGTTTTGCGTTTACGTTTGTTTAGTGGTGACCAGGGCACTGTTTTACTAACAAAGCGTAAATATCGCGTAAATGTACGCTTAGATACCTACCTTACGCAAATTCGTAAGTGTGTTTTACTAAACGATCGCAAGTACTCGCATGAATTTACGCAAAAATATTGAAGATTGAACGTATATAACAAATATAACGGGGACCAGAATAAATAAATATACATAAAAGGTTGTTAAGATTTGATGATTAATCACGGTCTAAAACAACAAGTGACGGTCTTAAACAACAAATGACGGTCTAAAATAACATGCGACGGTCAAAAATCAACAGAGCGTGTTAAAAACTCTTCACTTACGTTCATATTTGCCATTTAGGGTTGCCTAGCCTTGGCGTAGAAATAAGTCAAAACTTACGGCAGAAAGTGAACTAAAATATCTTTGTAAAACGCAATTACACAAATATTATCGACGTACGCAATATTTTAGGAAAACGTAGGGTTACGCTAGCGTACATGCTTTGATAAAACAGTGCCCTGTTCTTTTGTATCATTTCAAGACACAAAATTGCAAATACACGACGGAAGGGTAATTCAAAACAGATTTGCTAAAAGCAATTATTGTATGCCAGACAAGGGTCAAAGATCTAAATCACTGTGTAACAAATGAGGACATTGCATGTAGACGTTTTATGATCGGAGTCTTGCTGTTTTTATTTACATGCACTCAGACATAATTAATAAAAGTATACTTTTTGTTTCAGCCGGGTTTCTTGTGAAAGCGTAAATCGTATTGGCTCGAGTAGACCAGTTTAACTGCAATATTGTTCATGTAAACGATATTCTTATAGTATTGTATTAATCCGTCATTCATTTATTTGATGAAAGAAGAGTTTGACTTTTGAATTTGTGTTATAATGCACGCATACATTAATACAATTTTGATAAATAATTCAACAAAATCTACATACGATATCTGGTTAGCACGAACGTAATATTAAATGTATATTCTGATACTTTTTTATCAAATATATCAGTTTATTTTTTGCTTCCAATGGATTACGGTGATTTTCAGTGAAAATTATAGTGAAAAAATAACAGTGTATTATCATTTTGTTATTTACCCTGTTTCGGAGCTGGCTACAGAATCGTGCAGAAAATGAAACACCGCGTCAACAGCGCTGGGCTTCAAAATATGAGTCATTAGGACAAATATGTTTCCACTACGCCCCTCGTGAATATGTTGATTTCTATGATCACTCGGTGAAATAAAATTCGATCTTACACCAAATTCAGCAAATGTACTCTATGTTTTGTATTTAAATATGCTGACACGTACAATATTTTGTCAGTAATTGTTAATGACTCGATATTCATTCCTCATTGTGCATCATTTAATGTAAATCGACAACCAGCTCAATTTGGAAAAAGGGAATATAAGTTAATGGTTTATTTGATTACATCAAGACTGGTGTGCAAAGAAAATGACAATCTTAGTTTAGATGATCTCCTTATAGTACGAATATAATTATGCGACGCTGTACTTTAAGGAAGAGTGTGTACTTTAGTCGAATTGAGAAAATACAAACCATATTAAACACGTCAGTGAAACGCTACATCACACACACTTCCGTAGAGGAAAATACTTCAAACGGATACGAACAACGACACAACAGTGGACGAAGTAGACAGAATGATCACATACGAATGGCGACTCACCGACTATAAGCGTTTGACACCTGATTTTGCTAAATGGGTCGTGAAATGTGATCCGGATAGAAACAATGACATTTGATTGCTTGATTGGTTGACCTAATATAAACCGTTTGTAAGCAAGCACAATCATTTCCAACCCGAGATTCTATCTGATAAATTACCATAGTTGAAATAATGTTCAAATTGATGCATAATTGCTTTCTTGAGATGTTACGCTACATCAGTAGCAATTTCTTTTTTGGCTGAAACATATCTATCCTCATTTTGAGGGCGAACGATTTACTTTGCTACATCGACTTATATTTCAACGATGTCTGCTTTAACTAACCATGTCATAACCCCATCATATTATAGAGACAGACAGACTATGATTGAGAAGAAAAAATGTTGAGTACATACAATGAATATTTGACTGATCCAATCAGACTTTTACTTCTATATTGTCTTTCTGATCATTGTCTTCATATGATATAACGGTGTTACGTAATGTAATACAATTATTTTGCTGTGTAATGATTTGAAATGGATTAGGACGCTAATATTACATTACAAATGGAAATGTCAATAATTTATCAAAAATATGATCGAAAGAAAATAAAAATCAAGACCCAGACATATATATTATCGGTATCATACCATTGCGTCTGGGACAGATAATCTTGATGGAAGATATTGTTTTTTATCGGAAAACGGAATCCCATTTTGAATATCCAAAGCAACAAAAGATATAGTTTAACATAGAACGGTCATTGATATTATCACATGGGAGCATGTTACACTTTATAGTGACTCAAGTAATTCTGATACATGCACCAAACAAGTCCGTGGCACAAAACGTTGAAACATTTCGTGACAATAATCGCTTATCAATGTTCTTTAACGTGTGTACATATGTACCAGGGGGGACGCAAACAGCAACCGATATAGATGTACGCTGCAATAAGTGTTTAACATCATCACAGTGGTATCTTATCCATACTGTCTAATGTCTGTGCATGTCACGTAAGTAAATGATGTATAGCATACTATCATCCGCGTATCTATTGTATGACTGGTTGTGATGTTTCTATACACATGTTATTTTGCAACTTATATTTTTAGGCAATGGTTATTATCTACACCATTCAATTTTATTTTGACATCACTCGCTTCAAAGATTCAGACTTAATAAGTAAAATGTTTCCGGCTACATTTGTGATTTTTAGCTTATCTCAATCAATTGCAAGTAATGATTCTGTTTTCGCAGTTTCAGTTTAGTTTATAAGCTGAAGAGCAGTATTTCTGTTCTTCGTCTTAAACAATGTGTGACAGGTAATCAACATAAGAAGAGCATGTACATAACATAATAATGTAAACACCATAACATTACAAGAGTATCAATACTTACACAGAATGTACACGAAAGAGTTTTCGTAATCCAACTTAACGCTTCGCAAATGCTAGATAAACATATTTTTCTTATTTTACATATCATCATTATCATTTTTTCAAATGAAGACATTAATATTGTAAGACATTTTTTGTTTTAAATCATCATGAATGATGTAGCTCAATAATAAAAATGTGGACAACATTATATAAACATGTTTTTTTTGGATGAAAACATCGTTTCAGACATGAAGGGTGATCCTGAAGATACCAGTTTAATTTTGTTATGTTAGGTCATTATTCATATTGTTTTAAATTTAATATTTGAATGCATTGTGAATTTAACATTGCTTACATCATAAAAACCTCTACCTAATAGAAAGAGCCTAAGTATATTCATTTGCACCCGTATTTGTGATAAAGCAATGATAGTCAACGTGTAATATGCATTTCAATTATTAACCCATGAGACTGATGTGTTTGCCAATAAATTAACATTACAATATATTATACCGCTTTATACTCATACACGTATATTGCTTAATTTCGATTAAATGTTCACTAAATATGAAATTTACAGTTGGCTGTTCAGATATCGGACATGAGTGGTTGAGCAAATATTAGAAAGCGTGTTAAGTATGTCTGCATTCAATTGTTCTGATAGGTTAATCTATAAAACATTGGTAAACATGGCAGAATGATTAATCTTACGCCAGAGTTTTATATTATGCAATGTCAATATAAATAAAATTTATATGTTTAATTAAAAGGGCAAGTTTCTGCATCTATTTAGGTTACATACAGGTGGTGGAATTCAACGTGGTAAATGCTACTACTTGAAACGCTTAAAACCGAAGAAGTAACATAAACAGTTAGGATAGAATGCCAGGCGTTTCTGTGTAGGATAAGGATATCTCTCCCTAGGGGCATGGGTTTGAGACAGAGACAGGGCTTGTCGAGTTTCTGGTTATTATATCGACCATGAGGACGAAATGTCCTTATTCTACTTACTCTGCGAAATGATTGCCTACTTTTCTCTGACGTTTACTAGAGAAAAATGTCATTATTGAGCATCATTTGTGTCAAAATTAAATGTCGTCTAATGATATAACTAATAATGTTTATAAGACATGCAAACACAAGCATATCACACAACTGCATTCGATCGCTTTTGTTAAAACAGGGTGGCCAATTTGACTTTAAGTTTGGGTAAGGCTATTGCGTTAATACTGACCACCAAGTACGCCTTACATATGAGGGGTCATCAATATATTCGAGGACTTTTCATCTAGCAATTTCATTTTGGCAGCAATTCTCAAAGCCATTTTACATCATTCAAAGTAAGATGTCTCTGACCGAATGCAAGGATAACATTATTTGATTCATACAAGGGGCGCCTGACGTTCGACGTCACGCGACGTCATTCCAAGCGTCACCGTCGGAGCAGCACATAGCTCCTTTCTTGACTGATACCCGGTCCCATCTATGAGGCTGGTTTTTTGTTACTACTGAAATATGTTGTTACATGTAATAGCCAATTCTGGAATGTGAGATGGAATAAAAATAGTATTTATGCGTTATGGGAAACAAAACTCGGAAAAGGACTGTTGACTTTACAAAATTAGATTATTCCAATTAAGACTGAAGCACGACCTATCAGGTTAAGGACGCAATATCGAAATAACCCTTTTGATTTGGAGTCAACGATTTAATGTTTTGTAGCCTATACAAGTCTTCGTTTTCGCCAGTTACATTTGGTTGAGATCTGTGCGTCTTATTTCGCAGAATTAAACGGAAAATGTCCCTAACTCGGTGTTATTTTTGCTATTTATCCTTATTTTATCTACTCAACCGTTTGACAGAGACCCAACAATCACATAAACATCGGAATCATATGAAAATGGCCAATTGGGAGTCCATGCACAATTTAGTCAAGTAATTTTGGAGATGTCGCGAGGATTTGACAAGTTTCGCGTTAATTTGCATAGCAAGTCGTTTCTCAGAAATAACGCGACGTCCGAGATGCTCGACGGTGCGTGCTTCACCATGGTTACAAAAAGTGACGTCATCAAGTAAATAATGACGTTATCATCAAGTAAATTAAACAAAACGCGAGATAATTGATTGATCTACATCGGCGTGTAATTTCATTACTCTAGTTTTAATATTTCAAAATTGAGAAGGAAAGTCCTCGAATATATTGATTACCCCTCGTACTTTATCAAGGTGGCAGGTCACCACTCATTTCAAAATAAACTCTTAACGGAACCGAATGTTACATCGCATGTTCCAATCATCAGCTATATTTATCAGTCATCCAATACTATTCACAGCGCTTTGATACTACTTGCACTATCTATAATTTGTTGAAACATTCTGAGTAGTGTGAGGACTAAATCTCGTAACTGGCACAATATTTCCCTGAAAAATATCTGTGACATTTAGTCCAAGGCGCAAGTTACACATCATATAGTCGGCGCCGGTTATTTCTTATGTTTGGCAATCAGGTCTCCAATAAATATCACCATGAATTTTACTGAACAGTGCGGAATGTTATCATTCAGGTAAAGTTTTAATTACTTCAAATGAGTTCTTTATCCTGATTATTGTACGAAATCGACAATCAATGGCACTGATAGCTCTATGACACATATTGAGTGTAATTTGTCAATGCCATGCTCGTTTTCTCGATAGCTTTTGAACCCTTTTTGTCTGTTAACATCTATAGTTTCGTGATGATAATTAATTGGTTCGCCTCAAAGTCTCAAACGACCACAAGTCTTCTATTTATACGCCCCAATTCATAAAGCAATCATCGTTAACATAATGATACACTGTAACTTGTGTGTGCTTTTGTAAAATGAGTTTGGAATGGGATCCGGAAACCTTCAATGGTGTATAATTGCCTGATTGGTTGACCTAATATAGAAACCATCATCTCGACTATCATAGATTTGTACTATGGCTCGTATAAAAAAAGTTCTCAATAAAGATTAGTTTTTTGTCCAGGTATCGACCAGCATTCACTGCAATATTGGCTGTAGAGTCATGTATCACATTCTTTTTACGTATCATGTGTGCTTGACAGCACATTAAACAGGCAAACGAACACTACAACCTTCATGAAATAACACATTTTATCTCGACTACATTGTGGATGTACATCTAAAGATAATGCCTCCTTAAGATATAGTAAATATTAACCTGTTTTAACTGGTCTATTTCAACGATTATGTTTTATCGCCCGCGTTTGCTCTTGTGTCTTCACTCGTTTGTACTGAGGAGTCTGCCAAATTGCAGGTCTCACATGAACTATTCAATACAGTAACTAGATACGGGTATACACACAAATTTCTCTATTCTGCATCAAGTCGCTGGTCGCAGCTTAACAGGTCACTTGGTGTTTCCGTTTTGATTGGAATATAATTGTAAAACAATGTTTCATAGCTATTTTGCTGCGGGACTATGGTTACTTGGTCGAGTCCCAGCAACGCCTCGTTTTGGTCACTTTGGGTTACCTTTTTGACATATATAACATTTGTGAAACTAGGTCAATCTGCTCTTTTACAGCGGGTACTTTGGGAACAAGATTTTGTCACAGCTACACTTCATTCTGTCAATTGTGGTCATTGGTATTTGCCTCCTTTCGTTAAACTAGGTTATCCACCTATTTAACAGCGAGGACTTGGAATTTCATTTTGTTCGTTAGATTATGTATGAGCATTGCGCCGTGTCTTTGTGTTATGTTATGTTGTTTAAGTTTTCTGTGATCTGCTGGATACGTTAAGTGTTGCCTTTGTGTCCGTCTCGTGCTGCTTCTGTATTATTTCACCGAAATTTGTAAATACGCGCTCGTATAATAACTCAAAACGGATTTGTTATTTGAAGGCCAGACTAGGTTCGCAAAGCTGTAACACTGAGTAAAAATGAGGATATTGCATGTAGACATAAGATCATCGTAATATAATATACTAGTATACATGCACCCAGACAAACTGTATAACAGTATATTTTCTATTTCAGACTGGTTTCCTGTACAAAGCATTAAGCAATATACTGGTTGGAGCCGATTCTGCGAACTATCAGAAACTTTCGTTAGTATTATTTATGTATACTTGATAAGTTACTTCAACCTGACTTTGTTTTAAATGATATTTTTATTTCGGAGTTCGTCGAGACATTATTTATTATTGCATACGAAAGAATTACATATGGGTTTGTTTGCTGTCAACTAGGAAAGCTTTAAGTATGGAGTCACTCGGTGTTATCTCTGAAAGACTAATGGCCGCGGCTTCGAGGGAGTATAACAGATATGAAATAAAAGAATGCCTATCGAATATCACAACAGGAATACACATTTAAAAATTTACGACTTTTTAATGGTTTTATCTGAACACGCTTAATGCAGTTAACAATTTGTCAGATTTCTTATCGAAGCTGAATATTCGTGTCTGGGAGAAATATTAACATACGCACGCAATAGTAGGCGTTATGCCAGCAATATGTCTTAGATAAAATTATTATATGATCTTACATTGATATATCCGCATGATATTTCATTTCCAATTGAACAAAATTAAGATAATATTTTGCAAATGCACAGTAGATTTTTAACTGCTTTCAGCTGTCAATCAAAGTGCAATATTACCATGGTGGGGCATTTAATTTAGTAAGAATACATTAATCCCATAAAAATTTGAATAAGCAACGTGTTTTCAGTAATTGAGTGTTTTCCATGTCGAAAATCTAACAACAGAAAAGTGACTATGATTTAAATTGAAATGTAATATGAAGACTTTTAGATAAAACATTCTTAGAAGCTATTGAAACTTATTCAGATAAGCTGGGCGGTTCAGTGTTGAGTCTAGTAAACTTATATTTTACAAAGAATTAAGGCGCATAAATTCAAATAAGAGGGGTCTTAATAGTCAGATTACATGGTGTTTGTCATGCTTTGCTCTTTTAGTGTTGAACAGTGCAGGTTTTTAAGATAATTACATATTAAGTTTGGAATGCCCAACGTATAATACCTAATTGCTAGACAATCTGAGTTTGTCCATTTGTATAGAAATTCACGAGCCGGTCGCAGAGGTGCAATTTGTTTTTAACGAAAAAACGGCTGTGTGCGTACGAATTATCTATAAAAGGCTGTGTGTTTACACTTACAATGTTATGGGATGAATGTAAGCCTAAAATTAACTTCATATTATAACATACATTGCTTACATGTAATAGTTTCATCTAACTTTCGCTGGTGTAACACGTTGTTAAAGAGACACTTGCACCTCAATGCTCAACGTTTTTCGGTCTATCATGTAAGAAAAAACATCAACTCACGTTAAATCAATACGATGTTCACCAATTGTTCCAACGAATATTGACGTATACCTTTTTAATCGTAGTTAGCTCAGATAGTTTGTCAGCTACATACTAATCTTATTTACAGATCCCAGTTGAATAATTTGTACAGATATGTAGACCTCTAAGTAGAGCACGTTCTTGTCACCCGAGCGAATCATTGTTCGATTCCTGTGCTTGGGCGAGTCGTATAGTAACTAACTTTTGGATTTATCAATGTATCCAGTGACGATAAAAAATCGGACAGAAAATGCTCATTCAAGGCGCAAAAATAACATCCTTAAATTACTAGCTCTATATGAAATTGGTCGGGGTCAAAACTATATTAATTATTATATATTAAGTTTTCGTGCTACAAATACATTATATGAGGTTGTACAACGAGATGGCCATAACCATAAACAACGAGTATTTTATGATGGTTTTGATGTCTTTGACCTTGTTAAGTTAGATTCATTGATGAAGTCGTTCATGATAATGGAGACGATAAATCTATGGTCTCCAAGTATACATCAAATACGACACCATCAATCTCTTTATTGCTCATGTAATAGCACGTCTACATTTCCTTATCTGTATTACTGAAATTAACTGTAATGTGCAACCGCATCGCTGAACAGTGTGATTATTGAGCAAATGAAGACTTCATGTTTGTTTTACATGCTATACGGATATTTAAAGAAATTGTCAATACAATTGGATTATCAGTTAAAGATAGAAATCTAAATGCGATAGTGAAGCACTTGGGTTTCACGTCTAAATGGCTCTTTATGCATTATGTGTTTACTTTAATGTTTATTTACATGTATTACGATATCACTAGAAAGTATACTATTACAATTCCATAGGAGATTTATTCCATTTAAAGCAGCGCTGATGTTATCAATAAAGGTCTAGGGGTTTAAGTCCAATTCAATATCGATTAAACAAATATTGCTTACAGCTTATGACATTAATTAAGATAACACAATAATCGTATTATGTTTAATATCACATATAACTATTGGTGATATATTTCGCTAAGATTGTCTGAAAATATTAAAACAATATTGTCTTTCCAATATTGCATTACAATTTCCCTAAATTTGACGTTTAATCCGTTTTGTCCTAAAGAACGGATCCTATATATGTGAGATGATGTATTCCAGGCAAAAACAGAAGCGCCTACAGTTAACATATGGTAATATTATGTACGCGTATTATATTATAGTGTTAAAATTTGCTGCAACTAGAATTTAATAAGTACATATTAATTGATCATCATTTTTGTTCCCGCACAGAAACACCCAGCAGTATCAAACATGATTTAAAAGTAATGGTATGATGCATATATGAAGCTTGCAATTGCCGAAAACCATGAATATTCAGACGGTATTTCCTTCAGTTTGGACTGAAAAAGGAGAATAAACATAAAGATGCGCTTGACGATAATTGCAAGATTCATTAATGCGTTACATCATAACTGATAAGATATTTCCGCATGATAATAGGTGCTTTTGTCCGTCACTAAAACTTGATTAAAAAGTACATATATCAAAAGCGCTAAAACATGCAGCCACGAAATTAACACTATAAATTACAGAATGTTTACTCTACGCATTTGCTGCTTTCACCTTGTATTCTTTTAGACTTAAAGTCCCTGTTGAACTGATAAAATGCAGGCGCTGCATCTGACAGATTTACTGGTAATCTTTATCTACTTATTGAAACTATGTCTTATGGACCATTGAATAGTTTCGTGTTAATGATAATACATTGCAAAAATGTTCTAACGACGCATTTTAACTATGGTAAATATATGGAAAACTCATTGTTCAATAAAATGATAGGGGTGCTAGGAGAAGTTGGGTCATATTATGTTCTTGATAATTAGTATCAATACGATTCGTTCATACAAAATCGTTATGTTTGACACAAATAAATATTGCAACAAGTAATATCCTTATACTTTCCTTTTCAATGTACGACACAATCATTTGGTGCAAGTTGAGAGAACGAAAGTTGACATGGACTACATTGATAAGTAGTACATAAAAAGGAAATGTTTCATTATACATACATACCTTTGGTCATATGCCAATCGTGAAACATCAACAAATTCCGTTTTGCATGAAATAATTCGTATTTCACAAAGGCTGAGATTATCAGCATCATATATACCTAAGTAAATAAATTGCAATGCATAAAGCCGAGGAAATTAAATAAGATATGCATCGGAACATGCTTGACAACTTTATTAGTTTGCATTTTACTTGATATTCGTTTTATGGTATATCGAATATGATTAAATATCTACTATTATCTTGTTTGTGCTGTGTTGACTATCCTATAGTTTGCTCGTCTTGGGAATAATCACATGTTGTTTAATGTGGTGATACGGACTTTGTTATCACGACGATCAGACCCGAGTGATTGACAAGTCAAATAGCATTTGTCTGCACATATCTGCTGTCTCCTATACCTAACATTGTAGCTAGATCTGGGAACATAGACATGTTGCAGTATACATTGATATAGCCATTGTCATCAAGAAAGGCATTTTACCTGATAAATGACCGTCAGTCACATGTATCCAGAGATGTGTTTTGTCTCCTATAAAAATACTATTGCTCGACTAAGGAATGCTGCAGGATATAACATTATGTGGTCACTGTAATCATGCAATTCAACCACAGCTGATTGACAAGGTCAAACTTTGCATTACTTTCTGGAATTGCAAAACCATGAGATTTACAAGTCCGATTTGTCATGGCATATCTGCATTTCCCTTTACTGGTTGCGTTGCATTGTGATAAAGACATTCAGAATAATCATAATTATGGACATTGGATTCAAGTCATCGAAATCAGGGTTAGTGACAGGTCACCTGTATTACGCATATAAAACATTGACATAGGTTATCATAATAGGTTGAAACCATTGGAGAGGCATATTGTATTGCGAGTATTCTCCAAACAGTCAAAACATCAAACATGGGAATAAAGATGACGATGCTGTCAATATATATCAGTAATTTGGAATATGAACAAAGCATCACTGTTTTTCGTTGGTGTGTGTCTGGTGAAGTCCCTGTTTTTTTATAATTTCACGGCACAAAATTGCAAAGACACGACGGAAGAGTAATTTAAAACAGATTTGTTAAAAGCAATTAGTGTATGCCAGGCTAGGGTCGAAGATCTCTATGCCTGGGTAAGAAATGAGGACATTGCATGTAGACGTCATATGATTGGAGTCTTGCTGTTATTATATTCATGCACCCAGACATACTGTATAATAGTCTACGTTCTCTTTCAAACAGGTTTCCTGCGTTAGGTAGTGTACTGGTTGGAGCAGACTATTTCAACTTTCGTAAGTATTATTCGTGTACACTGTACGTGGGCCCATCAATAATTTCGTGAACTAATTCTATGGTTTCATAACGCTTTGACATAGCTTATTGAAAATTTGCATGGTCAAAGATTATTTATTATCCAATTAATTAATCATAAAAAGTGATTGTTGACGTCACTATTTATGACGTCATAGCAATATTCTAACGTCATGACATTGGCGTTCGTTATTAAAAATGGCGTCGCCTGGTATGATCGTGTAACGTTTTGTATTAAAGATTTATACATTTCTGAGGCAATATGTCTTCCTCATTCAGAAAAAGTTACATGAAGTTTATATGAACTCTTGGTAATTGAATAGTGCATTTTCATTGTCGTAGAAGTACTTAAAGGGCAATAGAGGAGGAAACAAAGGCGATAAGCATAATCGCCGGCCATTGGTTGTTAAAATTGGCGGTCGGTAAAGTGTATTGACCATAATATTTTGCGACATACAAAGAATTTGTAATTACTATGTTTCTTTTTAATGAAAGCACATACAACTTCAAATGTATGAAATTCTGATATACCATGAAAATTCGCCAAACCGTAGCCGCAGCGTTATTTCGAACACAATCAAGAACCTGAATATAGAACTGTTACAGCACCCATCCTATAACCCAGAATAGACTATAGGCTACTTCTGGCCATGTCCAAAATTCAAAAACAGCCATCATGGTTAGAAATACAAGCCCCGAGAAAAGTTGGGTGCGTCAAGACAAAACTTTTCGGGAGATGTCACGTGACGGCCTGTAACACGTGTTCCGGTTATGGGTCGAGCAATGGAATAAATGCAAACTGTGCACGGGATGTTACTTTAATAGGTACTATAGGCTATTAGTGTGCAAGTCTATTAATACTCGCTGCATAAAATTAGTTCACGAATATATTGATGGGCCCTCGTATTTCTATATGTTTTCCTTATCTAGCATTCCTTTTTCGGATGTAAGCAGAGTTTGTTTGTTGAAGATACAAAATTGTACTTCATGATACACGCATATATTAACATACTACTGGTAAATAATTCAACAAAGTATACATTAGATATCATGTTAACACGACCTGAACAGTAAATGTATATTCTGACACTTTTTATCAAATATTTTAATGTTTGATACTGAATTATGCTGACACGTGCAATACTTCGTCTGTAATTGTTAACGGCTCGATAGACTTTTTTTCCATTATACATCGTTTAAACGTACATTTTAATCCAACATAATTTGAAACAGGCATGTAAGTTAGTGGTTTATTAGATTACATCACGACTGGAGTGCAAAGAAAATATCAATCTTATTTTAAATGATTTCCTTATTATGGATATAATTATGCGATGCTGCACTTTTAGCAAGAGTGTGTACTTTAATAAGATTGAGAACAAATAAACCATAATGAAGAAGTCTAGGAAACGCTACAACACGCACGAAGGAAATTACAACACTTAATGAGAAATATCATCACAAACGGACGAGAGACAGCAGCACACAACAGGCATCAACAGAGGACAAAATAGGCAAACTGAACACACACGAATGGCGAAGAAAAACTACATTTCATTTGAAACGCGAGATTCTTTATGAAAAATTACCGTTATTGATATGATGTTCAAATGGTTGCATAATTGCTTTCTTGAGTTGTTGCGGCATATCAGGAGCAATTTGTATTTTGGCGGAGGCATAATTATCGATTCATAATTATACAGACGAATGATATTTTCTTTGTTCTATCGACTTACATTTCAACGAAGTCCGCTCAATCTAAACATGTCATGACCCAATCCAAGTATAGAGACAGACTACGATAGAAAAGAAAGAATTATGAGCACGTACAATGAATATTTGACTGATCCAATCAGACTACCACTCATATCTTGCTTTCAGTAGACTGCTGTCATATCATGTATCGGTGATATGTAATGAAATATACTTCATTTGCTGTGTAAATATTTGAAATTGATTAGGAGGGTATTATTACATTACAAATGGAAATGTCAATAAGGTATCAAAAAATGATCGAAAGAAGATATAAAGCTAGACCCAGATATATATAATATCGGTATCATATAATTGCGTCTGGGACAGTTTATCTTCTAGAATTAATTTTTGATTTGATAACGGAATTACAATTTGCATATCCAAAACAAGATGAGGGTAGACATAGCTTAGTTTATGGTATTATCTATTAGTATACTACGCATTAAAGTGACACAAGTAAATATGTTACACGTAACAAACAATACCGTGGCACAAGACATGAACGTGTCACAAACGACTGATTTAAATCAACAGTTTTTGAAAGTTGAACTTGACACTTATTTCGACATCCAAATTGATATAAGTACGTCATGTTGGAGGGTGGTACTTTTAAGTTTCACGTTTATTGTACTACTAAAACTTTTAAACCATTGTAATAGATGTCATGTTACAGACAGCTGACTTGGTACTTAATATTTTGTGACAAAGATCGCTTATCTATTAACAAGAGTACATATGGACCAAGCGGATGCTTACAGAACAATCTATATAGATGTAAACAGTGGAAAATGATATAGCATCATCAAACCGGTATCTTATCCGCATTATCTAATGTTCGTTACTATTGTTGCACTTAGGTGTTCAAATATTAGAAAATATTGAATGTTAGCAAGTAGATAATTGTAAGCCTATTGTCAGCCGTGTATTTACTGTATGATAGGTTGTTGGGTTTACCATGCATGTCAACATAATCTATACACCTTTAGTGCGACAAACAATTTCGATCAAAAAGACTTTGCACGAAGACACCAAACAATGTCTTCAACTGAAAATACCACAATCGGAACAAGCGAAACTACTACACGTTAACGCATGAGTGCGTATAGAAATGTATCTATACTGTTTCTGGGTAAAACTTGAAAATGAGGATATAAATTGTCCTAATAAAGACTACCGCCAGTCTTCTAAAATAGTCAAATTCAATAAGTCTTAGTTTATTTGAGTGTTTGTTTTTTGAAAACAATCTCTCCTCTGTGACTCCATTGCTAGAATAGACATGTACAATTAGATGTGGTCACTTGTTAACAAATATACAAGCCACTCAGTAAAGCAGAAACACTTTCATAACCGGGACGATAAACTTGGAGAAACATGTAATTGTACAACTTATATTCAGTCGATGGTTATTGCATATATCTTATATGCTTACTCGTCATATTACTTTTTTGCAAGTTTGTAATAATCGGTTAATTATGTTTTAAATAATTTTGTTAGGGTAGGGTGATGTTGCTCTTTATTTCAAATAGATCTGTGTTTTTGCTGGATGAAATGATCGTTTCAGATACTAGTATGAGGGGTGATCCAGAATATACAAGACTAATACTTATAATTCAGCTTTGTTCTCCTGATTATTTAATATTGTTTTAATTTGATTATTAAAATGCATTTAATTTAAGGCTAGACCAAGATTACTAGTCTACACTAATGTTGTTTGGTACACATTGTGCAAATCATGTAAACATTTGTATAATATAAATACCCCACCTATATACTGATGAATTACGATCTCTGGTATACCAATGATAGTCAATCTTTCAATTCTTAACCTATACCACTGAAGAGTTTGACAATTGGTTAATAGTTCATAAAAGAATATCGCTCTATACCCGTGCAAGTATATTTCATCAATTCGATTATATGTTCACTTAATATGACATTTACAGTTTGCTGTTCAATTCCCGGACATGAGTGGATGAGCAAATACGAGATAGTGTTGGGTACGTACGTCTGCATTCAATTGCTCTGATATGTTTATCTATAAAAGATTGGTAAATATTTCCCGATGATTAATTGTCCATCAGAGTTTTATATAATGCAATGTAAATATAAAATGTGCTTTTACCGAAGCACTTTCTCATTTGGTAGCTTTAAATCATTACAGAATAAGTAGAAACGCAAATATAAACGGAAATCGTTGAGCATATGAGTATCTGAATTAAGTAAGTAGTCATTGATTCTGGTAGTGCTGACAATGTGTCGGTGGTTGACCAATATTACATGTATTTGACAAGCTTTAATGTTGTCCTTCCTGACAACAGTTCGTACAGTTCTATTCTGTATTGATATTGAACGTTTTCAGTATTTTCTTTCTTTTATCGTTTTATAAAATTTCTAATTGGTCACTTTTTCAAAACACATATTTTTGTACATAACTATTGAGAAATACAATGTATATTTAGTTACTTAACTCATTCGGCAATATGTTCTTCATCAAATTCAGTTCGTGTTTCACATAGCCTCGTAACCTGTTCTGACTTATGGCCCATTGTGTACGAAACAGTTTTTAAAGTTTACTGCAAAACCTGCCAGTGGAAATGTGAAAGACTGTAAAAATATGAAACAATGTATGATTGCTTAAACAGAAAAACAACCAATATGGCTAAAATAATTCGGCATAAAAACAATATTCAGGTTTAAAGTTGCAAATTCTTAAATTAACTCCCTTTTAATTGAAAAGAGAAAAAAATTAAATCCTCATAAACATGAAACCCACGAGTGAAATATAAGCCAAATTTTGAACAGTCTTTCTTTCATTAGTTATCTTCTTTGTGCTTAAATTATGGAAGGTTATCAGTGCGTTTCAACTTTAGCGGCGACAATGATTTCCTATGGCGAAATACGTTGTAACTGTCAAAAATCAAGATAAGCTTAAAAGCCGATGTTTTTCATTACATTCCACCGCCTCAACCATGCAACCTATTGGAGTATAACTTTGCCATATAAATTAATTACTGCCTACTCGTCAGTATGAGATGATGTTTTTGTTATTTTTATGTTTAAATATAGGGTTATTTATACATGCATTTATTCATATTTTATGTGATTTCTCGTTCTGAGGGTTGTTGTGTAGTATTTCCAATAATTGAGCGTGAGAATAGCAGAAATAGAAGAATTTGCATCAAAGTTTCTTTTTTATGTTGTTTACACATTTATTTTACATTTACTATTGACAGAATACATTTTGAATAATCATTGACTAAAATTGTGTCAATATGTTAGGTGGAAATAAGGTGACCAATTATAATTTTTGTTCAGTGTATTGTCTTTTATTCAATTCGGATATCTTATATTATCGGCATTCAGGTCCTATGTGCTGAATTAGTCATAGGTTATTTTTACATGAATATGTTCTCGGTATATCGCTGTTCCTTTTCGCTACATTCAGTAGACAGGGTTTTGTTTTAAAGTGGAATGTTTCTGCATATCCCATACGTTTATTTAGCATATAATCGCTTTTTGGCTTTATGTTGTGTTATGGCTATTTTGATTATATTAACTACCCAATGTACATTTCTATTAAACAGCATTCTTCACCAAGTTGTCAGGTCACCAGTCATTTCAAATCACACTCTTAAAGTAACCGAACCTTGCATCGCCTACTCAAAGCATCAGCTATCTTCATCAGTCGCCTTATCATATGTACAGCGCTTTGACACTACATTCACAATTATTTATGTTTTGAAACTGTCTGAGAATTGTATTGACAAGAAACTTAATCTCGTAACTGGCACAAAACTTTATTTCCCTGAAAAAAACAAACATTTGTTACATTTAGTCCAAGGTGCTTAAGGCGAAACATTTTCACAAACTTATAGCGGCGCCTGTTATTTCTTGTCTTTGGTAATGGACTTTCTTATGAATAATACAGTGAAAGTTACCGAACCGCTCCTTAAATGAAATCAATCAGTTAAAGTTTGAACTACTTCAAATGAGTTCTATACACTTTTTAAATGTTACAAGTACACCAACATTTAATGCGTATATCTTTTTATTATGCATGATTTCATGTTCATTTTGTGCATGTCTTAATCCGAGTAGTTAAGCAGCAATATCCGATAATTCGATTATTATAATTCGCACGCTGCGAGCGATGATCCGTGAATTTTCAAATTATGCAAAATGCACATGCAAAACAAATGATTTCGCAAGAACTCTAAAAATGTTACATACACATTGTCCATCAATACCCACACCAGGAAAACACAAAACCGGTAGAATTACGATAACAGTCCGTACAGGAGAGGTTTGTGAAACATACACGTCTCATGGCAGTAATTAGCCTAGTGTAGCTAAGGTCACCACGCCCTTGACCTTGACCTTTGACCTATCGACCTCAAAATTAGTATGAGCCTACATCTGATAGTTAGCAACCTCTCTGTCAAGTATTACGATCTAAGGTCATATATTTCTTTTGATGTGGACCAGTGATTGTTGTGTGTTCAAAGGTCATGTTGGGTTTGCCCTTTGGTCCAAATGACCTTAAAATTGAGTCGGGCCGTCTGTGGAGGATGAGTAATTTCATCTTCAAATTTTAGAATCTTAGGTCGAATCGTTTTGGAGTTATTGTTGAAAAACCATTCGGCATGTCGACTGACCGACTATTTGCACTGGAACGCTTTGTTCTGTGTTGGTGTACTTATAATATTTAATGAGTGTTTTATGAGAATAGTACGATACCGATAATCAATGACACTGATAGCTCTAAGACACATACTGAGTGTAACTCGAGAGCTGTTGAACTCTTTCTTCCTATAGTTTCGTGATGATAATTAATAGGTTCGCCCATAAGTCTCAAAGGACAACCGGTCTCTTATTTATACGTCCCAATTAATAAAGCAATTATAGTTTACATAATGATACAATGATTGTTGTATTGTGATTTTGTTAAATGAGTTGGCGAATGTGATACGGGAACCGATAATGGTGTATAAGTGCTTGATTGGTTGACCTATAATATAAACTTCCATACATCTAGACTATTGCAGTATAAGATTTCTACCATGGCTCGTATAATAGAGTCATGAATTAAGAAAAGATTGTTTTAGACTTATACATTTGTACTCGTATGTAAACCAGTTGTCGGATATTACGCTTATTTACCGATTTTCAACATTCACATTTTTCTTGCATGTGTATCATTATACGGACACGCGTAGAATGTGTTATGACTTTCACATTTTCATCGATAAATTAGAGACAAGCGGAGCAAAATAAGAAAATTAGACATGAGAAATTCGCTATGCTTTTTGCAATCAAATGCGTACTATAACCATAATGCAATTGCTGACTCTACTTGAAACTGGCCCGAGCCAAGATTTATTTATAATCACAACTACTGGATTCTAACCAGTTTGTCATATCTTTGTCGTTGACGAAGCTTGTTCTTGCAGTACATATACAATAATAAAAGTTTGATAACAACAAGATGTTATGATGAAATTTGTCATTTATTATCAAGTTATAAATGACGCAATTATAACAAGTATTCAATATATAATATGATAACTGGGATAAGCAACTCTTGACAATTAATTGTCTCACAATTGTACATGGGTTACTGGATTTTTGCTTATCCCAGCTATCTACAATAATAATACAATGAACAAGTATGTACATAAAGAAGATGGCGCAACAAAACAAGCCATCAACAACAATAAAATACTATGTGAATCGATAAGGGGAATACGTAGTGAATACATAAGGTGGAAAGGAGGGGAGGAGGAGGTAAAACAATTTTAGCTGAAATCGTTCTAAATAATTTTAGCGTGATTTCACGATGGAAAGCGGTGAAGCGTAACAATTGCTCACCCGTTATAATTACTAATCAATACTCAAACAATCAATCCATGATTAACTCCCCTTATCGTTCTAAAATGGACATTAATACAAGGCATTAGTTTGATAATAAAACATTTTATGAGACATAAAATTTTATATACTAAGTATATGCGTTATTATGTATAAGGTTGTTAAACGATGTAAAATAAGCATTGTGTAATGAGAATGATGTCATTGACCAGGTTACGTCAGGCTCATTGATGAAGTTGCTCGTGTTGATGGAGACAATCACTTTATGGTATACAACTATATATCATCGAGACACGATCAAGGCTTTTATTGCTCATGTTATAGCATGGCTACATTTCCGTATCGTATACAAATGAAATTCAAAAGTACATACAGTACGATAATGTTCAATCCAGTCCCTTACTAGTTTGTTTATGGAGCAAATAAATTCATGTTTGTTTGACATGCTATACAGAGATTAGAGTAGATCGACACTTGGATTGATTTAACATTTTACGATAGGAATCTAAATGCGATAATGAAGCACTTAGGTTTCATGTCTAAATGGCTCCATATTCAGTATTCGTTTATGTCAATGTTTTAAAGTGGCATTATGCTATCAATTGCAATTATACTTTAACCATTCCCTAGGAGACTTATTCCATTTAAAGTTGTGCTGATGTTATCACTAAATGACAAGGGTTGGAAGTCCAATTTAATATTGATGAAACAAATATTGCTTACAGCATATGACATTAATTAAGATAACAAAATTATCGTATTACGTTTAATGAAACATTAATGAATTGTAAAATAATGATTCTATGATGTTTACTTTTAGATGAGACTATAGAACCACAGTGTATATATGATGTGATCATATTGTTCTCAGACATTGTTGGTAAAACTTCAATATGCTCTTCCTGTACGCCAATAGATTTGATCAATATGTTAAATTCTCTCTACACAAACTTAGATCATGCCTGTGTTATTCCTTACACAGTTATTTAAACATATATCTGATACTTCTCCGTGAACATAGGAATAAATTACATTATGGTTTTAATGTTTTGCAAATCAACTGACATCACAACGAATTATGTCTATTCATATTCTTCTACTATTTTGAACATATTTTAATTGATGGTTTATCGAATAACGATATTTTGAAATATGTGTTACAGTTACACCAAATGTCGTTTGGGAAGACACACATAAAATACGTAGGCGTTTTGCCTTTTGTATCACATATAAATGGAGGTGATATATTTCGTTAAGATTGTCAGAAAATGTTCAAAGCAGTCTTGTCTTTCTATTATTGCATTACAAGTTCCATAACCAGTTTTGTTTTAAAGGACGAATCCTTTATATGTGGGATGATGTATTCCAGGCAAAAACGAAGCGCCTACAGTAAACATATGGTAATATTATGTATATGGTGTTGTGTTAATTTTGAAACATCTAGAGCTCAATAAGTGCGAATTATTTTTCAATCATACGGAAACACCCTTTATTGTCAGGAATAAGTTAACAGTGATCGTATGATGCATAAATGAAGTTGGTAATTGCCGAAAACCATGGTTATACAGGCGGCATTTCCTTCTCGTGTTTGGCTGAAAAGGGAGAAAAGGAGAAATATGCGCTTCATTAATGCATTACATCATAAAAGATAAGTTATTTCCTCATTATAATGGGTGCTTATGTCCGTCAGCAAAACATGATTGCAGAATAGTGCATATACGTATGAGGAGCCGTAATAACATTAACACTATAATATTCTACCATGTTTTTACTGTAGGCGTTTCTGCCTACTGTATACTTTTAGATTTAAATTCCCTGTTGAACTAATAAAATGCATGCGCTGTAACTGACCTACTTTCTGGTGGGCATTATCATCTTATTGAAACTACTAACTCATTTTTTCAATATTGAATTGTTTCGAGTTAATGATAGTACAACGTGGATATGCTCTACCGACGCATTTGAACTACTAGTAAAATATATGTTATGTTATGTAACTATAGTGTCGTGTCATTTCCCTATTAATCTTCTAAACTGTCAAAAGCAATTTCCTATTTTTAACTTCTTGTTCAATAAAATGATTGGGTGCTAGGAAATGTTTGTTAATATGTTGCGCTTGATAATATAAAATTATAAACTCTATTCGTTCATGCAATTATTCGTTATTAATAATAACACAGTCAACTTTTGGCGCAATATAATCGGGTAATGTTCTTGAACTACTCATTTTTTTCAATATTGAATTGTTTCGTGTTAATGATAGTACAACGTGGATATGTTATACCGACGCATTTGAACTACTAGTAAAATATATGTTAAGTTATGTAACTATAGTGTCGTGTCATTTCCCAATTAATCTTCTAAACTGTCAAAAAGTAATTTCCTATTTTTAACTTATTGTTCAATAAAATGATTGGGTGCTAGGAAATGTTTGTTTATATGTTGCGCTTGATAATATAAAATTATAAACTCTATTCGTTCATGCAATTTTTCGTTATTAATTATGACACAGTCAACTTTTGGCGCAATATAATCAAGTAATGTTCTTGTACTTTCTGTTTCAATGGACGACACAATCAGTCTGCGCATGTTGAAAGAATGAAAGTTGACATGGAATAAATTGATGAGCAGTAAACACAAAGGAAGTTTATTCTCCATAGATGTCTTTTGTATTATGCCATTGTGAAATATCGACGGATTCCATTATGCATACAATTATGAGTAATGCACACATTCCGAAATTATCAGAATGGTGTTTTCCTGGAAAAATAGTTTGCAATGCATAAAGGACAAGGTAATGAGATTAGATATGTATTGGAAAATATTCAACAACTTTGATTATTTTAGCTTGTTATTCCATTTAATGATATATCGAATTTGATTAAATGTCTACTCTTATCTGCTGTATGGGTCATCCTATTGCTAGCTCATAATGGGAATAATTACAAGTTGCATTATGTATTGATACAGACATTGTTATCACGACAATCAAACCTGAGTGATTGACAAGGCAAATAACATTTGTCTACACATATCTGCAGTCTCCTATACCATACATTGATGCTCGACCGGGGATGCAGACATGTTGTAGTATGCATTGATATGACCATTGTTGTCAAGAAAATACCCAGATGAATGGCAAGTCAACGCCATTGGTCTGGAGATATGTTGTGTCTCCTATGAATGTTCTGTTGATTGATCAAGAAATGCTATACCATACAGAATATAAATACAGCAATTATACGACAAGCATTATGTACCAGAAGGCATAATGCTCATTATATGCAAACATTTTTTTTCAAATATTTAAGGTGTGCAATTCTAACTCAGCTGAACTTTGTCGGATTTTCTTATACCTTTTTGACACTAATGGTTCCGGAATCCAGATAATGACACGATCTATTTGAACAAATCTAGATAACAAAAGCGTGTTTGGTGTGTACAATGTGAACAGAATTACAATGGAAATGCTATGTACATGTATACAAGTATCTACGCAAGAGTGCTGCGCTAATTGAGTATGTCTGCTGGTTAAGCAATATTGACTGAATTTCAGGAATGTATAAATGCACTTGAAATGAACAATAAGGTTTCAAGTATGCTTCTATTCGATGTCTTTATTTCAAGATTCATCCTTCCATTTACAGTGGTTATAAACCTGTTCACAGTTTGGAGTTAATGATACATCGCTGAAGACTCTTTTTCTGTTGGTTGCCACATACCTAGAGATAGACATTTTGTTACTTAAGAACAATTGTTACTATTCCTAATTAATCAACATCAGCACTGACATCTCAATAATAAACAATACACGCCGGGACAATATTCCTATTGTATTACAAATGATTACACACTGTGAACAAAATTATTATCCATTGTGCAGTTACAGATAAGACATTAAAATTGAATCAATGATTATAACCCATGAACATATTAAGTTAATATACTGAGCGTCAAAAGTTTCGCAAACCAATTAAAAATTCATTTTTTTTTCAATTGTTAACTCGGAAGAACTTTTTACTAACACTTTTCGTTTGTGTACACAAAGTGTTCATGTTGAACCCATTTCCGTTGGCCTCCGTTACGCTTGAATGATCACACCATCAGAAAATGGTCAAACGTCTGTTCCAGCGCGCAAAATAAGGGCTTTTCATGTTCGACTTAATTTCCACTTACAATTTACTTGATACATATCTGTGATACGAAATACACAAATAGAAAGTCAAATTAGTTTGTAATTTACACTTAATTTGACGGCAAAAATTGACAATAATGAACATAAACGCTTCATTACGTTTTTGTAGTGGAAGGGAGGTAATTTTTTATCAATTATTGTTCAAAATAATCTCCCTTTGACCACAGATAATTGTGAAAGTCGTAATAGACACTCTACGAAATGTCAGATTTTAAGAAACAGCGCGCTGGTCATAATAACGCAAAATAAAAGAAAGTATCCCATTATTTCTAATTTCGGTTGAACTACGTTTACGCTCAAACAATGCCGTCGTGTACTAGGTCAGCGGCATCGACCCTTGACCTCTTGTCACGTGGTACGTCATATACACCGTCCGTCGGCTGGATATGATACAACTGTCTTATTATGATAAAGACATGTCAATTTTATCCGACACAATGTATTTTTAGTGAAACACCAGCCTCTAGACTCCTATATACACGATTATGTTCACAATTATCGAATTTTGCCATCAAATTATGCGTATATTGCTAACTAATTTGACTAACTGTTTGTGTATTTCTTATTCTAGTCATGTTGTAAGTAAATAGGAAGTAAAAATTCAGTCGAAAATGAAAACCTCTTAATTTGCGTGCTTAAATAGATGTTTTACCATTTGTGATGGTGTGATCATTCAAGCGTGACGGACGCCATCGGAAATGGTTTCAACATGAACATTATGGGCACACCAATAGACAGTGTTAGTTAAAAAAAATTCCGAGTTAACAATCTAAAATTTTTGAATTTTTAATTCGTTTGCGAAACTTTTGACGCTTAGTATAGTATCCATTGTGCAGATATATTTAATTTATCAATCTTCTGAACATTTCTATGGGAGAGCATGTGTTATTTGATTGTAACCACAATAACCGCAACCAAAACATACTGGTAGTGTTTTTTATGTTGTTAACCTCATGTCTTCGCTACATTTGACATTTAAACATCAGCTACGGTTACTTTATCTTAAGAACACCACTGCCACTTTTTAATTTTCTTAATATCACCAGATACTACTCTAATTATTATTTAATTAGAAGTGCAAATTTCGAGAGCTTATGTGCAAATTAGATCAGTGCTCGCCTACGTATCTTTAGAAATTGCTGATACGTGCAAAGGGAGTTAGGTTCGTAATTAGAATGATTCTTTTATCACCTCATCAGAATGACGTTAAATTTAAAGTGTGCCTTTTCAAATGACATTCTTAAAGTCAAGTTTAATTGTATACATATCCAGAAACAATACTAAGCTACCAATTACACTGAATGTTTTCTGCTTCCGGTGCTTGCAATGCCTTATAAATACGATAAATGTGCAATGCGTAGAAACAGTCAGTGCCACTAATGTGCACATCACAAGTGCGATTCCTTTAAATGTTTATAGAATGAGTATATAGCACGTTTGTCTACACAAGAACGTCTAGTTGCATTATGCAGATGTATAATAGTGTACCCTACTCTTAGACACCGAATGCATAAATGTTCATTTACTGGCATAAGTAGGCTTTAGATTGTAACACTTATTTGAAATCTGATTTGAAATTATAACATAATGCCTTAAGAGTATCCATAAACTGTTTATTGGTCGATTTTTACTCCGCTTATGATGATGTATCGTTCCTGTATTTCTCTTGTTCGCTGTGCTTCCTGTCAGAATAAAGTCTGAACATAAGGTTTATATAGACAGTAAATCGTCGTAAGATGGAATTGCGACACTTCAAGTAAGTTTGTGAAGAGTGATGCAATGCTGGTAACCCTGTAATAATACATAAGTATGACAATAAAAAAGTCAGAAAATAGGACACTTACCGAACATTGTTGTACAGAATATTTATTTTAGGAGTTAAGATCATCAATGCCGTGATTTGACATTTTAGTTGAAGTTGATTTCTGCCAGACTTCATTTGTGTAGTAACACCGCGGGACTATACAGTCGTCCTCTCCGACGTATGGAAACGAAACGTGTAAATCTACAAATACTCAGTAAACGATAACTGATATTGTTTAGTGATATTTGAAAACAAAGTCGTTTTTAATACATTTACATGTTTAATTTATTAGCACGTGATAGCGGCAATTTAATGAATCGTTAATAAAAGAAATTACTATAGACGTTACGCACAAAACTCGGACGTTTTATGAATTTCGGGTGGTTACTAAGAGTTTTTGACCATTTTAAATTAAACTGTTGAAGAAATATTAATGTCTTATACATCGATAGAAAGGTATTTTTTTAAGCAATACTGCAATATCAATAGTTATTTCAAAGAAATAAAAGAAAAATTCCCTAAGGCTTTTTTTTTCAAAGTGGAAAATCACGTCAAAACAAAAACTGCTGTCATGCGTTGCGCGTATTTCTGCGTCGCTTGATATAACAATCCATGGTTAGCGAACTGTTGATTCAAATTCGTTGAAATAACGCCACAATAAGCGTAAGCAAGTAACTGGTGTTATGTAATTTCCCCTATATCCCAAATGAATTAGCAAATTAATGACACACTGTTTACTGAATGTGAAAAAGTTGTCACGTTTAGAAGAGAAATTTTAGGCATCCATGAAAAACTCGAGTTAATTTATATAGATGGTGCGAATTTGTTTACACTTTTCGTAATACTGTTTCTTTGTATTTTTTGAACAAGTGAATATATTTTGTGTCTGAAAATACTCTAGCTACATCTTTAATTTACATAAATACTATCTAGGTAGACGTTGTCCCGACGCTGCGTCTTCGTTAAAATATTCCTCTTTCAGGTCCCATATTACATATATCACAAGCATTGAATTTATTGATATTTTGCTATTATTGTCTGTTAGTAAGTGGTTATACATCATGGTTGTCTAATTGTTGATAGCACTTCAGATTGCCTCGGAATAGCATATCAACGAAAATCCGTAAAAATGTCCCATTCCATTATTACGTCATTATTTTCTCCGAAATAACGTTATGCCGTGGTTTTAAAACGAAAAATATAAGTACGGATAATACTTGCACAGTATTTAACATATATAGGTTAAATTGAAATAGATAAACTGAATTATTGATATAAAGATCCCTAGTCAATTCCGCTAATCAACAGAAATACTAAATATTACAATTGCCCAGTGAAAATGTCCACTTGACGCGATTTAACGTTGTTGTGCAACATTTGGGTGCATGTCGATTTCGTTCAGTATGGTTAGAGCATCATAAAACGCGTACATGTTAATTATAAAATATAGCATACTAAATGGCCATATTAACCCCGTTGGAAGATATTATTCCTCGTAGACTGGTATGTAAGACCATCTTAGTGCCAAACATTGAAATTGCCCAGTGTAAATATCCAGGCGCCAATTTTAACGTCACTTTTTCATCAACTACGCGTAAATGTCGGTATAAATTGGATATTTCCACTTAGAATGACATTTTTACATTTGTATTATTTAGTTTTGAATAATTGTAAGTGAGTTTCTAAGTCGTATCATTTTCATTAGTGTAAATTCGATTAAAATACAGACTCTTTAAAATCCTATCAATATCACTCTACAAATTGGCCACATGAAGAACAATTGTTGTTATTTTTCCCCCAAGAAAACTATTTTCGCCTTATCAAACATTATATCAAAATAAGAACATGTACATGATTTTGAAAATGTAATCAACTTTCCATCATCGCTTTAAGTCATGTAAGTAACTTTACGCATTTGTAGAAAACGACGTCGACCCGTAAAAGTTGACGTTTTTGACGCAACGTTTTATGTACCAATTTTGTGCGAACGTCTATACAGACATGTCATTCAAATATCTTCGACACTATGGGAACTTTGAAAACATTTCGTGTTTAAAATGTAATTGTCCATAATTAATCCATCGCTATGATACAAGAACATTATTGTACGCAAATATGCCTAAGTCTATTCATAGATTATATTTACGACTAAAAAACAAAATAATCGGCTGTAAAAGACTTGATTTAATGTTTTTGTTTGCTTTCGTGATGCTAGCGTTATCAGTGTTTGGTCAATACAATGAAACAAACTCTAATAACTAAAATCTATAACTTCCTGATTATTGATTCTACGAGGGTCATTCAATATGTTCGTAGACAATCGTTCTCATTTTATTATATTTGTGTTTAAATAATAATTTCTTATATCATTATAAACATAAATCTATTACCTACCGTAGATACAAATTTATCTTTAATTATGCAACACAGTAGCATGTCAGCAACCGTTGTATTACCATAGTAACGCGCTACCACCCCCGACCGACGTAACGTACCCTTTTCGATAGTTCAACTAGTTATAAATTCCGAATTAATTAATTTACATTCCCATATGTTTGTCAGATTATTGCAAGATATTATCATAATATTTGGTGAAATTATTAAGCTGTTTAGACGTTTGAGTATGAATTGACAGGTGTTTGATCTATGCCTGCCACGTTGTCATTTACGTCAAAATGCCCATGAATTTACGAAAGGAAATTCATGCAACAATTAAATTGTGCACATGTCTTGGAAATACACAACAAACACACTCAAGCTGCTAATAAGAGCAAACGGAGAACATGCAGTATTCAGTGTCCCTGTGCTTTAGCGACAAAATCAAATTTCTGAAGAGCAGCATGGTATTAAAAATGATAGAGGGATCCAACGAAATTGGCAAACGTAGGGACGTTTGAGGAAACGCCAGTCTCAATTTGCGAGGTGTTTCAATTTAGCATACAACCATTAAATCCAGCTTAATACTTAACTTTGAATACATAGAATGTTGTAGTAGATCTATTTAATAATATAAAACATGAATATTTGTGTTCAATTCCATATTAATGACATAATTCCATTTCGGTTTTACCATTTGAAAATTAGCAAAACGTCAAAAACGTAGCTGACGTCAGAATATATTTGCGTTGTGTGGTGGTTGCGGTAAGGTGATAGTTTTGTTTTACCCATATCTTCTTTAAGAATTCGTCGATTCGTGCAATATTTTCTGCACTTGTGTCCGAAAGACTGTAGTTTAGTGTGGTAAAATTAGTTATTATCCATGTCAATGTGTATTAAAATGACGAGTCCAGTCCACGAATTCATTGAATGACCCTCGTACACGAGATTGCATGATTTATCGACAAAGCGATGTAAGATCCGCAATTACTTGATAAGTTCATCCTATTGTTTCAATGAAAAAAATGACCAGATGCCACAAAGAAACAAATTTGGTTATGCATGTCAGCACAGTACAGTTTTCATCCCTCATGTAATGTGTTACTCATAATGATAAACTGTATGATACAATTTAATGAACACTCTCTATACCATATTCCTGACGTAATCCCTCACCACAAGGACATGAAAATGGAAGTCAGCATCATTCTTGATAATCATGGGAGTCAGGTAAACAGTTTTATTTCAACTAAAAAATAGTCATGACAAGCCGCTGAACGACACATTTCACAATCAATGCGGATGCTTTTTACCTATTTGCTACCAATACGGGTGTTATTCAATACAACGCCTTCGTAGCAGTAGAAGAACGTAATGTGTACAAATAATTTAGGAATAGCTCTAGATAGTTTACAAAGACACAGTGGTCAATTAAACCATGAATGTTGTAAATCATTTGTCAGAGAGGTAATAAACACAAGTAAAAATACAAATAAAATTATTCATGTATTTCAATATCTCATAACTTTCATTCGAACGTGTAATTCTAACACAGATTCGACGAGTTTTCATCTGTGAATAATATGAACATATTTGAAAACACATCAGTGTGAACTTAAACAGCAGATGTATCTGTTACAATCTAATACCTTAATTTATTTATCATCCATTAAAGAAATGTACTCAATAATGTCTTCCCAAATGTTTCTTATATAGTTCGAGGTCTGTCAGAACCCAGTAAAAATCTTGGATTTTAAACTTCTAGAATATCCTTTGATATGGTTATTCTAGTATTGGTATGTAATAAACGTGATAGACATAATATGTATCGTTACTGAACCCTCTGTAAAATATAGCCTTTGTAGTCCCCAATAACTTTGGAGATTGATATTTCATGCTCGTAATGGCCGCCCGCAGAGGTAGCCATTATAACCATTTTCTTTGTGCCAGTACGTATTGAGAGAGATAGTGTGTGTGTATTAATTGTTGTTGACAATTTATAATTACAAACATCGGTCAGTAATCCATTTGCTACCGGCCAAACATTTCCTCTATGGAATACTCCACGCGTTTATCATATAGTCATGAATAGTTGATGACGCAATAAGGAAGCTAAATGACTTCCGAGTACTTGGTCCTCAATAAAAGCAATACAACAGATGGCCCTAGCGTCACGCCATACAAAATACTTACATATTTCTAACTGTTTGGTGGGTATGAATATAACACGAGCAAATCACTGAGTGTGTTAATGCCTATTTGGTACCTACATCTGCAATTGTAATATAATTGCGTACGCAGTCACTCCGTGTTATACCGATGAGATAGACTAATGACCTCGGCTTCAGGGGAGTATAATAAATGAGAAATACAAGACTGCGTATTGAATATCACAACAGTAATACAGATTTACGACTTTTCAATGGTTTTTTTAGAACACGATTTTGTAGTTAATAATTTGTCAGAATTCTTTTATGTCAGGAAGAAATCTTATCATATGCACACAATAGTATGCGTTATGCCAGCAATATGTCTTAGATAATATACTTCTAAGATCTGACATTGATATGTTCGCTTGATATTACCCTTTGAACAAGAATAAGATAAAAGTTTGCCTACGCAAATTAGAACTGTTTTCAGCTGTCAATTAACGTGAAATATTTCCATGGAGGGGTATGTGAATTAGTAGAATACATCATTGTCATATAATGAGGGTTATCTTCTAATGGATAACCCATGTTATTGGAGGCACGAGACCTTTTCGTTACTTGTAGGTTCTTTGCGCTATTTGAAAATTATGATACTTCCTTTTCCGGTTGAATTCTACACCAAGGACGGGTGATCAGAAATTGTATCGATTTTTGTCAAATATATTCTTTCATCTGTTGATATAGAAGTACAAATAATGCAAACCAATTAATGAAATAATAGTTGATTTTATGACGGGTTGTTTTAGATGGATTTGTTTAAAGAATTTGTGATATTGTTGGATAGAATTTTGGAATTTGGATCGGCTGATTTGGTAGGCCAGACATGCCATGATGGCACTATTTATTATATAGTACATATAGCTTAATAGATGCTTAGCACACACATATACATGTATATATCTCTGACCAAGAGTTAAGATTGAAATGCGTTTATATATTGGTAGTGTCGTGTCCTAGATATCGTGTGCATATTTTTTGCATTTAGAATCTAATAGTTTAGTGCATGTGCGGATCGTGAAGGGTTACGCGAGTCTTTATTTATTATTTAATTGAACCCAGAACTAAACTTGATCTATATATTATGCATATTTAAAATTAAATGCATGTCTTGGGAAATATACGTTGAGAACAAGTTGAGAAAAATTGTGACGTCATATATCCCATATGACGTCACTAGCCAATTAAGATAAAAGTGTTGTCACGTGACTAATATTTGTTTGTTTTTGTTTGGAATGTTGGTGATTGCAGATACAGTAGGGTGCTTGGGTTGACAATGTGGTTTATTTTGCACAGTTGATATTCTTAGTAAACATGTTTTATAGAACTTTAGTATGCGTAGTACAGGCGCGGTGCTTAACAATTTAAGGCGACACGGCAGTTCCAGATTTTGTTGAACTACATTATGCACTGATGAGTCTGTATTACAGGTGCGTTCGTGACGTGATACTAAATTCCAGATTGTGTAAATCTATAGTATTACAGGTGCAGTTTGAGAGGGGGTACTGCATTTCAGATGTTGTAGATCTACATAGTATTACAGGTGTGGTTCATGAGGGGATAAGGAATTCTATGCGTTGTTGAACATAGTATTACAGGTGCAGCTCGTGAATGTATACAGCATTCAATATTATTATACTTCAGTAAATTACAGGTGCGGTTCGTTAGGGGACACAAACTTTTACTGTAGATTTTGTTGAACTTTAGTAATTTACAGGTGCGGTTTGAGAGGGGATATAAAATTCCAGATTTTGTAGATTTATTGTATTACAGGTGCGGTTTGAGAGGGGATATGAAATTCCAAATTTTGTAGATTTATGGTATTACAGGTGCGGTTTGAGAGGGGATATGAAATTCCAGATTTTGTAGATTTATGGTATTGCAGGTGCGGTTCGAGAGGGGATATGAAATTCCAGATTTTGTAGATTTATGGTATAGCAGGTGCGGTTCGAGAGGGGATATGAATAACCAGATTTTGTAGATTTATGGTATAACAGGTGCGGTTCGAGAGGGGATATGAATAACCAGATTTTGTAGATTTATGGTATTACAGGTGCGGTTCGATAGGGGATATGAAATTCCAGATTTTGTAGATTTATGGTATTACAGCTGCGGTTCGAGAGGGGATATGAAATTCCAGATTTTGTAGATTTATGGTATTACATGTGTGGTTCGAGGGGGATACGGAATTCCAGATTTGTTGAAAGCAGTAATACATCAGCGGCTCGTGAAGGCATACAGCATTCAATATTTTGTTGAACTTGAGTATTACATGTGCGGTTCAAGAGGGGATACGAAATTTCAGATTTTGTTGATTGATTGTATTTACAGGTGCGGTTCAAGAGGGGATACGAAATTCCAGGTTTTATAGAACTATAGTTGTACATATTAGGTTCGTGATGGGATACGAAATTGCAGGGTTTTGTTGAATTACAGTGTTACCGGTGCGGTTCAAGAGGGGATACTAAACTTCAGATATGTAGATCTCCAATATTAATATACATATTATTACAGATGCGGTTTATTTGGTGATATGATTTTGCCAATATTGTAGATGTATAATATTATTATGCACAGTAGTAAACATATGCGGTTCAAAAGTGGACATGGTATTCCAGATAGTGTTATTTATAATATCATGTATAGTATTACAGGTGCGTTTATGGAGTGATAAGGGAGTTATTTTGTTGCTGTTTTTTTTTGTCAAACACAGTATATTATGCAGTTGCAGTTCGTGAAGGAATACTTATATCGGTATTTTGTAATATACAGTATACAGGTGCGGATCGTTGGGGGTACTTGAGTCGGTATTTTATTTATAATATAGTACAGTAACTTTGAGTATTTACAGATTGGGTGGTTGTATCTACATGTCACTACCCAATGTAGGTCATTTTACGCAGTGTGCACCTAAAAGTCCTTGTCTTCAGTACATGTGCGGATTCTGAGTGGATTCGGAAGTTCAGATTTTAAGTTAGTTGTTATATATATTATATAAGTGTATTTGCCCTGTTTTGTTTTATACATGATGGATAATCAGAATTTTGATGATAGTTAAATATATATGCAGCATTTAATGATGTACGGAATTAACGAACTTCGGCCTGTGTTTTAGAAATGTCAATTTTCATTAATGGGCTTAATTGAGTAGATTAAGTCCGCATTTGTCTGCCTATTTTTCCATGAGCCTTTGGTTGATTGAGACTAAAATAAAATAATCGTATGATATGATTGGTATAAAAACTGATTGGTTGCCACTTTGTTGAGAAGAGGTCATCACCTGGTTAATTAATGAATATCATTTTGCTGGGATTTATTCTTTAAAGCATTGTATAGTTTATTTTAACATTAAAAAAAAAAAAAAAAAAAAAAAAACTGCTCTGATAAAGTTTGGTTTAGAATAGAGTGTGTGTTAATATGAATTCCTTTGTATTTTGTAAATGAGCATGTGATTGCAAAGGGGAAATTTACACTAATAGAGTTTCAGTTACTAGTTGACAAGCTGGTGAATTTTACTGGGACTAAAGTATACATTCCAGTTGGGCGTTTGTCTGGTGTTACAATGATATGCATAGCCAAATCCGAATTTGTCTGGTACGGGTTCTTAGCATGAAAAGTGTGTAAATATGTATGGTCAAATTTTCTTAATTCTTTTAACAGGAGTTTGTATAAACCTGCTGATGCTTGGTTTGTAGACTTTGATACTAAAATTATAGCTGTGTGCATTATTTTGGTCAAGAGCACGTTGTATGTTACTGCAGTTGATTTTCAATGTGAAGTAATATATCTGTATGTTGTTCCACATCATTTGATTAAACAGCTTAAGAGGACTTAATACGGTCTGTTAGGGGTAGACAATAAAAACTGCAATTACGCGTGACTTACAAGTTATCAGTAGCCAATTGCCTTGCTTTTGCTACCTTTTATCGGAGGGCGAGTTGGTGGTCAAGCGCGGAATGATGTTTCAGACGTGTTGTTAATGATTAATTTAATTAATGATTTCATTTTTTAAACGATGATGTTACAATTTTCATGAGGAGTTCTGTGACCGATCAGTACGCATCAGTCAAGTTTTCGATAAATCAGACTATTACAAGTAGTACAATGTTTATCTTGCAGCGTTAAATAATTGATAACCGTTCAATTGCAGGCAGTGGTAGACATTTGGTGGACTGTTTCATTTTCATATATATTTTGTCCATAGTAATTTTGTTATTGTCTCATATAATTATCACATTATATTTTGTTCTTACATGTATTCTTACAGTTTAAACAGGAATATTCTGACTGGACAGTAACAATGTTGGTTTAAGGGCCTGGGCCTGGCTGGGCATGTGTATATATTTTAAATTTAACCTTTTTGGGCAAATATATATGATCTTGTCCATTCTTGTTTTGTGCTTATATATTGATGTAGCCTTTGGGGCTTATTATTGTTTAGCCTTTTGGGGCATATATATTGTTGTAGCCTTTTGGGGCGTATTATTGTCATTTGTGTAGCCTTTTGGGGCTCAGATATTGTTTATATGCTGCCAAACAAGTAATATAAATACTTTCTAATGGGTTTTCAACTTCTGCATTAACTCTTACAGATTTGAGGGAACTACTAACGTTCTGAATATAGTGCAAATATGCTTTTCTAGGAAACTGTTGTGTGTGAGTTGCCGTCTGACAATACCAGCCATTGTTGCTTTGAATGAATGTGGTCGAATGTTTACTGTAGCAGTCTGCGAAATTAGAATTTGAATCTACTTGCCCGAATTAATTGCACGACCGTGAACGTTGCTTGTCCAAATCACTTGTCCAATACAAGTGCTTATTTCGCTTACTGCTGTAGAACGTGGTTCCCGTGCTCAACCAGCAATCTGTCTTTGGATATTTCGCTGTGCCAAAACTTAATTTTGGCGATTTAATTTTGGCGTTGACGAAATCTAGATCTAGATCTGCGATGTCGTCATATGGCCGACAGCGATATCCAAACTCAAATATTGTTTTTCAAAAGATCAGTAACATAGCGATTCAAATCTCGTTTATTTAGAAAATAATTTATATAAATTATATTATTGGTACCGTAGCTTCTGATGTTGGTGTTTCGTCATGAGCGTTGTGTTTGGTGTCTGCTTCCCAGGGCCATTCGCAATTTAGTGTGTGGCGAGATATGGGCTTCAGTAGTTCAGGTATTTAAGCCTTTTGGACACACTTCAAAATTAGCCCGTTGCAGTTCAAATTTAGCCTTTGGGCCACAGTTCAAATTTAGCCTTTTAGGGCATATATTTATAATCTGGTTTAGTCTTAATTTAGGGCTTAAATATTGTGGTAGCCTTTTGGGGCTTATACGAGTAAATTGTTTAGCCTAGTGCATGGGGCTCATATATTGTTTAGCCTTTTGGGGCTTAAATATTGTTTAGCCTTTTGGGGCAGCCCTTTGGGGCTTAAATATTGTTTAGCCTTTTGGGGCAGCCTATTGGGGCTTATATATTGTTTAGCCTATTGGGGCAGCCTTTTGGGGCTTATATTGTTTAGCCTTTTGGGGCTATTTATTGGTGCCCTTTGGGGTATGCCTTTTGGGGCATTTACGGATTGCTGTCAAAGGTCGCCCTTAACGACAATTTGTCCGGCGTCCTGTTAACCTATTTCGGTTAGCACGTTGAATTCGGGAACCACGCCCATTATTCCAAACCACAAACATTCGACAAGTCAATGTGCTCTAATAATATGATTTGAAATGTTGTTGTTGCTACTTTATTGGTCTGAATTATATGAGTGAAAATTGACTAAGTATTCATTGTTTATCGGGTCAATTGGATGTGGGGCAGCAGAGATCATGGATGAAAGCTGTAATTAATTTCTTGATAGCTTTATATCAGTAGCATTATTTTATGTTTACTTTAATTAGAAAATATAATGAGTTTTCATCCATGTGCTTGTTGCTGGGCGTCCTGTTGTCCTCTGATCTCCCAATAATGAGGGTTATCTTCTAATGGATAACCCATGTTATTGGAGGCACGAGACCTTTTCGTAACTTGTAGGTTCTTTGCGCTATTTGAAAATTATGATACTTCCTTTTCCGGTTGAATTCTACACCAAGGACGGGTGATCAGAAATTGTATCGATTTTTGTCAAATATATTCTTTCAACCCACCCACCCATTCCCAGAACATTCTGTTTGTGTTATTTAGCATAATTTATAGTTTTGTTTCAGAATGCAAATGTCGTGCATGTCAAGTATGTCTTCAAAGGTTAACAATTGAAATTATATTTTGGTCGTGTTGCTTTTGTTTGTTTGTCTATTGCAGATTATTGGTGAAGTGATGTATGTGAGCTTGTGTATACAGTATCCACACGAATAGTAGAACATCAACAACGGCGTGGTTACCTGGATTTTGTGTTTATTGTTACAAAAGTGCGACCGGCGACAGCAATATCAAAATTCAAATATTGTTTTCAAAAGTTCAGAAATATTGACTCAAATCTCGTTTATTTTGAAAATAATTATATAACTTGTATTATTGGTGCCTCTGTGGCTGATGATTCACCGCTGACGTTGTGTTTGGTGTCTGATTCCCAGGGCCATTCGCAATTTGCCGACAGCGATATCCAAACTCAAATATTGTTTTTCAAAAGATCAGTAACATAGCGATTCAAATCTCGTTTATTTAGAAAATAATTTATATAAATTATATTATTGGTACCGTAGCTTCTGATGTTGGTGTTTCGTCATTAGCGTTGTGTTTGGTGTCTGCTTCCCAGGGCCATTCGCAATTCAGTGTGTGGCGAGATATGGGCTTCAGTAGTTCAGGTATTTAAGCCTTTTGGACACACTTCAAAATTAGCCCGTTGCAGTTCAAATTTAGCCTTTGGGCCACAGTTCAAATTTAGCCTTTTAGGGCATATATTTATAATCTGGTTTAGTCTTAATTTAGGGCTTAAATATTGTGGTAGCCTTTTGGGGCTTATACGAGTAAATTGTTTAGCCTAGTGCATGGGGCTCATATATTGTTTAGCCTTTTGGGGCTTAAATATTGTTTAGCCTTTTGGGGCAGCCCTTTGGGGCTTAAATATTGTTTAGCCTTTTGGGGCAGCCTATTGGGGCTTATATATTGTTTAGCCTATTGGGGCAGCCTTTTGGGGCTTATATTGTTTAGCCTTTTGGGGCTATTTATTGGTGCCCTTTGGGGTATGCCTTTTGGGGCATTTACGGATTGCTGTCAAAGGTCGCCCTTAACGACAATTTGTCCGGCGTCCTGTTAACCTATTTCGGTTAGCACGTTAAATGCGGGAACCACGCCCATTATTCCAAACCACAAACATTCGACAAGTCAATGTGCTCTAATAATATGATTTGAAATGTTGTTGTTGCTACTTTATTGGTCTGAATTATATGAGTGAAAATTGACTAAGTATTCATTGTTTATCGGGTCAATTGGATGTGGGGCAGCAGAGATCATGGATGAAAGCTGTAATTAATTTCTTGATAGCTTTATATCAGTAGCATTATTTTATGTTTACTTTAATTAGAAAATATAATGAGTTTTCATCCATGTGCTTGTTGCTGGGCGTCCTGTTGTCCTCTGATCTCCCAATAAATAGGCATTATTGAGTGTCTTCTACGATAGCACCATGAGTATAATCAGATAAAGTGAAATAAACGAACATGACCAATTATATTGAGCAATTTACACGTTGTTTGGTTGCCTATCTCTCGTCAAAAAGATGGTCGGACCAGCATATACCCTAACATTATACCTACACTTAATGTTTAAGGCAATATTTGTGTATACCTAATATTCACGTGTTCAATCTGTGCACCAGAAAATATTTTCTGCGACTTGGAAGAATTTTAGTTTGTCGAGGGATTTAATATATCAAATATAAATACGAACAACATGCTTATATTTTATCATTCAATGGTTGGTATTTTTGTATGCTGTTGGATTACTATGTCATGCTTGTCTAGCGAGCATTGCACTTAAATCAACAAACTGTTCTCAATCTGTTCCAACAAAAATTGACTTTTGTATTGTACTCGTATGTAAACCATTTGTCGAATATATACCTATCTTATTCACCGATTTTCAACATTCACACTTTTTTGCATGTGTATCATTGTACGGGTACGCGTAGCATGTGTTCCTCGATAGATTAGAGGCAAGCGGAGCAAAATTAAAACATTATACTTTGGAAATTAGTGATGCTTTTTGCAATGGTATATGTAAAACAGACAATGGGACACAGATGGTAGTAATGTAAGGAAACGACAGCGCACAAAGGCGTACTAATACCATAATGCAATTGCTGACTCTACTTGAAACTGGCCCTAGTAAAAACTTAGCTTATATACTTAGTGTGCGCGTTATTATATATGCGGTTGTTAAACAATGTTCAAAGAGCATTTGTTGTGTTGAGTCTGATGTCCTTGACTAGGTTACGTTAGATTCATTGATGAAGGGCTCGAGTTGATGAATACATTCACTCAATCGTCTACAATTGTTTATCAAAGATGACACCATCAATGCCTTTATTGCTTATGTTATAGTATGACAATATTTCCTTATCATATAGAACTGAAATTCAAATGTACATACAGTACCCTAATGCTCAATCCAGTCGCTAACCAGCTTGTTTAAGGAGCAAATAAATTAATGTTTGTTTGACATGCTATACAGAGATTTGAGTAGATCGACAATTTTATTGATTTAAGATTTTAAGATAGGAATCTAAATGCGATAATAAAGAATTTGGGTTTTATGTCTAAATGGCTCCATATTCATTATTCGTTTATAGCAATGTTATAAATGTGGCATTAAGATATCAATTACAAGTATACTTTAACCATTCCCTAGGAGACGTATTTCATTCAAAGCGTCGCTGATGTTTTCACTGGATGGTTTGACATCCAATTTGATATCGATGGACATATATAGTGTACAGCATCTGCCATTTAGATTACAAAAGTATTTTATTATGTTTAATGAACAATAATGAATTGTAGAATAATGATGCTATGATGTTTACTTTCAGATGAGACAAAAGAACCACAGTGTATTGATGATGTGACCGTATTGTTATCAGATTTTGTTGGTTTTACTTCAATATGCGCCGCATGCATACCGATGGATGTGATCAACATGTTGCATTCTCTATACACCAACTTTGACTATTTTTGTGCAATACTAGATGTTCATATTGTTATAAAATCATAAATCTGAGTCTTCTCAATAAACATTGGGCTTAATGACATTATGGTTTTAACGTTTTGCAAATTATCTGTCATAAGAGAGAAATCAAGTCTGTCTATATTGTAAAACTATTTTACATATTGTAGTTGTTGTTTATCGAATAATGAGATTTTGAAATATGTGTTGCAGTTACCCTCATTGTCGTTCACATGTAGGAAAACACACATCAAATATGTAGGCGTTTTTCCTTTTTGTATTACATATAATATGTGTTGATGCTTTCGCTAATATTGTCAGAAAATATGCCTAATAGTTTTGGCTTTCCAACATATAGTATAGTTATGGTGTTAATTTTGCAACATTTAAAACTCATTAAGTACAAATTATTTTCAAAGCTATTTTTGCTGACGTATAAAAACACCCTTTATTACCAAGAAAAGGTTAACAGTAATATGGTATGATGCTTAAATAAAGTTTTGTATAAATGGGGGCCTAGTAATCGCGAAATCGGCAATTGACTTAAAAATCGTTTATAATATGAATTTGCAGAAATTCACGATGGTGACGATTTTTCCCGTGAGAAATACGGATTTCATAATGGCCGAGCTATACAGCCAATCAGAATGCTCGAATCTCTTAATGGCCGAGTTTTCTCATAATGGCCACGATTTTTCCATAATGGCCGAGTTTTGTCTCAATAATGTCGTGGTATCGTTGATATTGGCCCTGGATTTAGAGGAAAAACTCGGCCAATATAGTATAGTCAATTAATAACAGATTATAAAACATATATCTGAGTCTTCGCCATGACAATTGTAATACAAGACACGACAGTTATAACGATCTGAAATTCTCTCTGACATAAGGAAGGAAGTATTTATTTTGATATTGTGTTATTATTTGAACATATTCTTCTTGATGCTTTTTCGAATTATCCGATTTTGAAATGTATGTTACAGTAACATGAACTCGAAATGTCGTTTTGGAAGACACTCATAAATGCATTGGCGTTGCCTTTTAGTATCACATATAATTGGTGGTGATATATTTCGCTTAGATTATCAGAAAACATTCATTATTGTCTTCCCTTTCCGACTGATTGCATTATAAATTCCCCTTAATTTAAATCTAACCCGTTTTGTTCTAAAAACCGGATCCTCAATATGTCTGATTAGGTATTCCAGGCAAAACAGAAGCGCCTACAGTAAGCATATGGTATTATTATGTTAATCTTTATGGCGATAATTTTGCAAAATCTAGAGCTCAACAAGTACGAATTATTATCTAATCGTTTCTTGCTGGCGTGCAGAAACACCCTTTTAACCAGGAATAATATATCAGTAATAGTATGATGTATAAATGAAGCTAGCAATTACCGACAATCATGAGGATACGCAGTTATTTCCTCAAGCTTTGGGCTGAAAAGGGAGAAAGGGGGAGAACATGTGCTTTGCGACAAGTGTAAGTCTCTTTAATGCATTCCAGTGTACATACTAAACTAATAAGTTATTTCCTCATTATTAAGGGCGTTCATGTTCGTCAGCCAAACGTAATTGGAGAATGTGTATATCTAAGGTGTTCTTGTAGCCACGAAATTAATACTATATATCATCATATGTTTACTATAGACGTTTCTGCTTATACCTTGTATAGTTTTAGTCTTACATTCCATGTTGAACTGATAAAATGCAGGCACTGTAACTGACTTACTTACTTGTGAACTTAATCAACTTAATGGATCTACTGACCCCTCTTATTCACTAGTGAATTGTTTCGTGTTAATTAAAATACATCACCCAAATATTCTACCGACGCATTTGAACTTCTAGTAAAATGTATGTTATGTTATCTAAAATCGTGTCGTTTCATTTCACAATTCATTATCTGCAATTTATTCGATTGTCATGATTTAAATGTCAAAATAAAAAGCTAAGGAGCTATAAAATATTGGTTAATATGTTGCCCTTGATACAATAACATTATATGAACACTATTCGTTCATGCAAAATTGTTAATTTTGATGCAGACGATGTTGGACAAAATCTCATCAAGTAATGCCTTTGTACTTTCAATGTACGACGTAATCAGTCGGTGCAAATTGAAATAATAAAAGTTGTCATTGAATAAGTTGATGAACAGTACATGCAAGGAACTAGCTTCTTCTTTATAGAGGCCTTTTGTAAAATGCCGTCCTTATCAGAATGTTGTATAAGATAATAAATTGCAATGCGATGAGCATTGAATAATGTTCAACAACTTTATTAGTTTGCATAGATCTAAGCTTGATAAGAGTAAGAGCAAATAACTGGGCATCCAACATAACAACAATCTTAAATAATTTAGGATATGGAAATATGATCAATCTACATACTATAAACATAAATTACTTCAATATATTCAAACAAAGAATGCGGGATCAATATACCCAAACTTGGAGTGACACTCTCAATGCTCAGTCAAAAATGTCCTATTACAAGAATTTCAAAACCGTATTTGAATTTGAAAAATACTTGGACTTGATTACAAAATGACACTATCAGAAAAGAGTTTTCGAGATTTAGATTAGCATCACACAATTTAGAAATTGAAAATGGTAGACAATCCGGAATAGCAAAAGAAAACAGAATATGCAAATTATGCCACAATAATTCTATAGAATCAGAATATCATTGTTTTATGTGTTGCCAAACATATAATGAACAACGATCAAAGTACATAGCACGACCAGCTTGGCCTACATTAAATAAATTCTATAACATTATGGCAAGCAAAACGAACAACAGCATCTTAATCAACGCAAAATTAGTATTCTATGCCTTAAAACTAAAGAGAAAATAAACTAGCCCTAATGTAATAATAACATGCCGTCGATGTATAAATATTGAAAATATAAATTATCCAATTTGAATTGTACCGTTTGTTTATATTTGTATATTTGTGTGTGTTTATTTCTGTTACTAATCAAGCTTATTGTTTTTGTTGAAACAGTACAATATGTATACTGTATATCACAAAACTGCATTCCTATTCTCTTTTTGTATTTATTTCTTTATCTGTGCTGGCTTATAATATATGTTATGTACATAATTGTATATATGTTGTCTTGACCATCTAGTTTTTATTGTGTAAATGGTCAAAGGCATTTCACATGCCGATTATACCAATAAACTGTATAAACTGTAAACTGATATTAGTTTTATGATGTTTCGAATTTGATTACATGCCTTCTCTTATTTTGTGTGCGCTATATGGACTATCCTATTTGTAACATGATAGCCTAGTGGCCTCCCTTGAGTTAATCAGTTATATTTGATAGCCACCAGCATTGGCTTATCAGTTATAGTAGTACACTCACAAAGTTAACATCGTTAGTATTCGTTCAATAAATATATAGTAAGAACACATCTGTCTTGTAGTTCTGTATATACGTTAGAGCAATACCAATAACATTACACTATTGATAGCTTGTCCTGGGAATAATGGCATGCTGCATTATGTGATGATACAGGCATTGCTATCACGATAATTACACCCGAGTGATTGACAGGTCAAATTGCATTTGTCTGCACATATCTGCTGACATTGTTGGATTTCATAAAATATCTTAGTTGAAACCTACGTAGTGAATACCACAATCATTAAGAAACATATAGATGTATGGATAGTATCGACTTCATCTCTATTTACATAAAATTAGACAAATTGAAATCATGCCTGTATATAACACTTACTTTTTGTATATTCCTATATTGTTTAATACTTGTGTATATCAATGATGATAATCTATTATAAACAAGGAAACTATGCTATGCATTAAGAGATATTTTAACTATATTCAATTAAATCATAAAAGCAGCTCTTACTATTTTATGTTTACCAATATAGTTCTTCTAAGTTTTAGATGATGTTTTATAAACCGTACTACGTCTTATTTGAATAATTCAATGATCGAAACGTTCAAAATGTGTTTTTAAATCACCGCTTTCATCACCACAGCATGTGCCTTCTGCTGCAGTCTCTACTTATTTCTTATTTGTGACCCATTTGATTTCTTCTCTTTGAACGTTACAGAGTCATTGTCCTTATATTGCTGAGAGTTTACTCTCTAAAAGCTCGTTCTATATGTATTAAAACATTTTATCATGCTAATAAACGCGTTAATGGTAAAATCTTTAAAGGATGAGGTTTGTAATTCGAAAATTTGTTTTCCGATAGCCAGTTTATATCTCAAAGCCAATTGTGTTGTTGTGGACCCATGGTTTGTATTCAATTTCGTGAACATATATATGTTTCCTACACGGTTATATATTTGATGTGAACCATAGCTTTTCGATGCAAATCAGAATCTGAATTGTACACACCGACAAAGTGATGTATTATTGTCATACCAAGTTTGCGATGGTATCCAGTAATATAACAAAGCATCAGTAATAGTTTGATATCCAGCAATAATACGTAAGCCATGTATAAACGAAGATTAATAACGCAACAACATTTTGTGCGAGAAAAGGCTCATTTCAATTATTATGTGATTTGTGTATTATGATGTAAAATATCTCTGTAGTAGTACGTTATATATGTAGTTGTGGTGACATTGTTATTGCATTTAAGTTTCAATAAGTGTAAACATTCAATTGATTCTGTTTACATTGTTTATACCATACGCTAATGTGTTAACATCGAAACGACCTAACCCATTCACGTTAAGTTATTGACATGTTTCATACCGATTCACATTCATGCGAATGTCTTAGCGTTCATGATAACAACATACAACATACATGTTCCAGGGAATGAGCCTTTATTGATATAACCACATCCCAGTTTAATGCATAATTGATAATATTGTAACAAATCTAAGTGACCTGAGTGTGCAAACTGAATGTCAGAAGTAGAACAAATGGTGTTGTTATTTCCAAATATTTATATTCTTGAAAATATAGTTACAATTTACAATCACTGTGGTGCAAATGAAATGAACGGTAAGATGTTAACGTAAATTTTGATATATCGAAAATCGTGGGAAGTATTTTGTTAAAAGGAATTGACGATAGAGAGCGATCGATATAGCCTCTAGGCAATGTGACAATATAGTTAGCAGGGACAAGTAATGTATTGTGCTCCATTAAACAAAAAATATACATAAGTTACTAAACCCAAACTAAGTAAAAGCAAAAACATGACTTTCCTTACTTATAAAGATTTTATTTCGAATCATTATTCAAATCTCTCTGTAATCACTTCTTTTTACATTAGGGAAAGCCAGCGATACGTATCGTTTACATTTGTTAGGAATTCTATTGTTATTATTTCACCATGAACGAATTTATTTGTATTTATATTCTGTATCTTATAGCATCTCTTGGTCACTCAACATATCTTTCATAGGAGACAAAACACATCTCCAGACAAATGTGATTGACATGCCATTCATCTGGGTATTTTTTCTTTCTTGACACCAATGGTCGTACCAATGCATACTACACCATGTCTATATCCCCAATGTATGGTATAGGAGACAGCAGATATGTGTAGACAAATGCTATTTGACTTGTCAATCACTCAGGTTTGATTGTCGTGATAACAATGTCTGTATCAATACATAATTCAACTTGTAATTATTCCCAAAACGAGCTATCAATAGGATGGCCCATACAGCAGATAAGAGTAGACATTTAATCAAATTCGATATATCATTAAAAGGAATAACAAGCTAAAATAATCAAAGTTGTTGAACATTTTCCAACGCACATCTATTCCCATTACCTTGTCCTTTATGCATTGCAAACTATTTTTCCAGGAATACACCATTCTGAAAATTTCGGAATTTGTGCATTGCTCATTATTGTATGCATAATGGAATGCGTCGATATTTCACTATGGCATATTACAAAGGCATCTATGGAGAATAAACTATTCCCTTTGTGTTTACTGCTCATCAATTTATTCCATGTCAACTTTCATTCTTTCAACTTGCACAGACTGATAATGTCGTCCATTGAAACAGAAAGTACAAGGACATTACTTGGTTATATTGCGCCAAAAGTTGACTGTGTCATAAGTAATAACGAATAATTGCACGAACGAAAAGAGTTTATAATTTCATGTTATCAAGCGCAAGATATCAACTAATATTTTATTGCACCCATGCACATCATTGAACAAAACGTTAAAAATAAGAAATTACTTTTTGACAGTTCAAACATGATATTTGAAGAAATTCATCGGAGATTAATTGGGAAATGACACGACACTATATTTACATAACATATATTTTACTAGTAGTTCAAATGTGTCGGTCGAACATCTCCGTGTTCTACCATCATTAACACAAAACTATTCAATAGTGAAAAATATGAGTTAGTAGTTTCAATAAGTTGATAATGCTCACCAGTAAATAGGTCAGTTGCAGCTAATGCATTTTATCAGTTCAACAAGGAATTTAAATCTAAAAGTATACAGTATGCAAAATCGCCTTCAGTAAAAACATGGTAGTATATTCTAGTGTTAATGCTGTGGCTATTGTAGCTCCTCATACGAATATGCACTGTTCTGCAATCATATTTTGCTGACGAACATAAGCACCCATTATAATGAGGAAATAACTTATATCACATAACTTTCCTTGTATCCAGGTTAGTATAGCGAGTACGTATAACTTTATACGTACCACGTGTACAAATGTAGTATAAACGGGTGAGTTTTTTCAATAAATCAATGCGTATTTTGCGTTTTTAGTGTCATATGATATAAAGAATCTATCACTCGTTGCCAATTGATATATTTATATTAAATTCGTTCAGGAAATATTATTAAGTTTTCGAAACCTCCGAAATAAAACCAACAATATCTGAGAACAATATGGTCACATCATCAATACACTGTGACTCTATTGTCTCATCTGAAAGTAAACATCATAGAATCAATATTCTACGATTCATCATTGTTTCATTGAACATAATACGCTAATTTAGTTATCTTAATCAATGTAATATGCTGCAAGCAATATTTGTTTAACCAATATCAAATTGGACTTCTAACCTTAGTCATTCTTTAAATGGACTGAATATCCTAGGGAATGGCTAAAATATAATTGCTAGTGATATCGTAATGCCACTTTAAACATTGACATAAACGAGTATTACATATAGAACCATTTAGACGTGAAACCCAAGTGCTTCATTATCGCATTTAGATTCCTATCTTTAACTGATCAATCAATTGTATTGACAATATCAGCATAGCATGCCAAACTAACATGAATACTTCATTTGCGCAATAACTAAAGTGTTCAGCGATGTTGTTGTACATTACAGTTATATTTCTGTAATATATCATCAGGAAATGCAGTCATGCAATAACATGAGCAATAAATAGTTGTTGATGTTGGCTTTGATGGATAAGTGTTTACCATAGAGTGCTCTTTTCCATTAAACTAACAGCTGCATCACTGATCTAACGTAACCAGGTCAATGACATCATAATCACCATAAAATATTCGCTGTACATCCGTGTGATCGTCTAGTTTAACTACCTCACATATGATATCACACTCACATAGTATAAAAGCCAATTCTTGGCTCGGACCACTTTCAAATAGAGCTAGTAATTTTATGATATTATTTGTCGAGCCTGGACATTTCTGGTGAGTGATACCTTCTCTGTCCGATTTATAATTATCGTTTTGAAAAACCCCAATCGAAATAGAAATTTACATGCAACACTTAGATCTGAGGAAATTGGGTGTTAGTTAATGTGAATTGAATAAACAAGTTGAATTATGGGTACATTGTTTAGTTTTAAGGCCCACCAATACGCAGTTGAGCACTTTAGATGTTGTATACCGCCTGACAGGAAAACACACTGTTATTTGCTTCATGTGTTATGATATTTAAGTGTATTTGAATTTATATCATAATCACTATTCTGTGGTTAGATAATCAACACAGAAAGCAATTGCTGAAACACGTTGCAAATGCAATTTTATCAGAAAATGAAGTATTCTTACTAATTTACATGTCCCTGCAATAAATATTTCACTTTAATTGACAGCTGAAAACAGTTAAACACCTACTTTGCGTTTGCAAAATGTTATCTTATTTTTGTTCAACGGGAAATGAAATATCAAGCAAACATTGTTTTGTAGATGTTATGCAATCAAGTAGGACGTGTAATAATACTACTCGAACTGTACAATCAGTTCCAATATAAATACCAAGTTACGAATGCATCGAAGAAGTACAATTGCGTTTGTCTTGTAACATTCATAACATTCATTGTATGGTTTAACAATCGTTCTTGTTCGCTATTTATTCATTTGAGCTTTCATACACACCCACAAATATGTATATTATTTCAGTGTTACCAAATATACATTCATGTCTCAGCTTCCGTCGTCACAAAATGATTTGTGTTGTTATGATTATGATATAAGGTATAAATGTGGCTTCCAATATGACACCTACCAAGATATATGTCAGAAATGTAACACCTTCCTTATGACAAGCCCGGCAGTAAGTCATTCAATATGATTCAGAGGATAGTACAAATCATATCGATGTCTATATATAAAGCTCGCTTTTTGTAAATTCCGTTAGTTGTAAATACGGGTGTATACCAATGATAATAATCGATTAAGTACAAGGAAACCAAAGTAAGTATTAACAAATGTCTTGATTTATTCAATTAAATCTTAAAAACAACGCGCATTAACAATTTTTAGATGAATCTTTATAATTTCTACAACACCGCTTTCGCATTCACAGCATGAGTTTGTATCCAGTGTTCTTTACTTATTTTTTTTATTTGTTACCCATTTCATGCATTTGGTTTCTTGATGTATAATAATATTGTATCATGCCAATAAAACGCCTCGCTGGTAAAATCATTAAAGGATGAGGGTTTTAATTCGAAAATTTCTTTTGCGTTTGGCATTTTCAATCTCAAAGCAATTTGCATTGTGGCCGATTAATGTCGACCCATGGTTTATATTTAATTTTGTGAGCAGATATGTGTTTACTAATTTCATTATATAAGGTGAACCATTGCATTTCGATGCAAATCAGACTTACCATTGTACACACCGACAAAGTGACTGTGTTATATTCTTAGCATGTTTGTGATGGTATCCAGCAAAAATGCATTAATAACATCAAATATAAAAAGAAACAAACAGGCCAGCAATAATAAGACAAGCATTATGAACCAGAAGGAATATTGCTCATTATATGCAAACATATTTTTAAAAAATAAGGTGTGCAATTAAAACTCAACTGAACTTAGTTTTGACACTAATGGTTCCGTAATCCAGATAATGGCACAATTTATTTTAAACAATATAATGAAAATGCCATGTTCATGTATACAAGTACCTGCGAAAGAGTGCTGTGCTAATTGAGTATAGCTGCTAGTTATGCAATATTGACTAAATTTCAGGAATGTGTAAATGCACTTGCAATTAACAATAAGGTTTCAAATATTATTCTATTCGATGTCTTTATTTGAAGATTCAGCTAACAATTTACAATGGTTATAAACCTGTTCACAATTTGGTGGTAATGAGACCTTGCTGAGGACCTTCTTTTCTGTTGCCACATACCAAACATACAAATAGACATTTTGTTACTTAAAAACATGTGTTACTATTCCTAATTAATCAACATCAGCACTGAAATCGCAATAATAAACAATACACGACTGGATAATATTCCTATTATATTACAATTACAAGTAAAATGTTGATGCTGGGCATCAAAGATGCCGCTAGTTCTTTTTAAGTAAATCTTTTTATTTAGTAAAAGGTATTGGTAGAAACTTGTAAACAAACTAAAATTCCGGCGTGATGTGTGATGCACAAGGGAAGTTATTCTCATGTGTTGAGTGTACGCTGCAAAAACTTAAGATTGCTGAAAATGGGTATTTTTCACTAATTCAAGGGCAATAACTCTGGTTGTACTAAATTGAAAGGGGAGTGAAACCCCAGGTGCACTAGAGTACATGCTGTCAAACATTTCTATAAAGGTTTCATGATCCTAGGTCAAATACTTTTTGAGTAGCATGTGAAACAAGTCAAAAATGGCTATTTTACACCATTTCAATGGCTAATAACTCAGGATGTACTAAACTGAAAGGGGAGTGAAACCCCAGGTGTAGAGAAAACATCCTGACCATTTCTGTGAAGGTTTCATGACTCTATGTCGTGTACTTTGAGTACCGTGCGACATAAGGAAAGCGGCCAATTTTTTCTGTTTCAAGGGCCATAACTCCGTCAAAATTGGTTGAATCATAAAACCCTGATAATATGCACCAGGTCACATGATGACAATCATTCTCTGAAAGTTTGGTTGAAATCTATGAAGAAATGTAGGAGGAGTTGTGCACAGAAGAAATTGTTAAGGCCCGCCGACATTCAGCAATCTAATAACCAGAGTTTTCCTTTGGAAAACCTGGTTAAGATTTGAAGGCAGTGAAACACCAGGAAAGAATAGAAAACATGAAAACATTCTATTTTCTATTGAAATATTTATTCAAATGAACATAACATGTTTTAGAAATATGAGCACCATTATAATATTGATTAATGCTTCACAGATGGCATTTAGCATGTTTCATAAAATAACAAAGTGTATTCCAATAACGTGGTATAGCCTGACAACGTGAAACTGACACTAAAGGACATTGTTATTTCGTGGTTTGTGAGCTTGATAAGTAAATTTATTGCGAATTAATACGTTCAACATAGTTTAAAATATGCATAGAACTAGTTCCATTTGGCAGGAGTATAGGAGCGCATATGAATATTTTGTAAATAAGAAGTGTCAGTTCAATGTTGGCAAGCTATATTTACCCGTTTAAATTTTGGCAAAACAAACTATTCTGACATACATAAATAAAGAAACATAGAGATTAAAAAAACACTTGCATTTATCAAATTTAGATTAAGACAAAACCTAAGAACTGGAAAAAATCGAAAATCATAACTAAAAAATATCTGACAGACATGAAAGTATTTAACATGTTCTATAAAACAAGTAGCGTACTGTGGTAGTTTGCATGTGTAAATTCGAAAGGAAAATCGCCGCTCCGCGCAAATAGTTTTTTTTTACTTTTTTATAGCCCCTGCTAAGACCCGCAAATTGCAACATATGTAGCCGTTATATAAACACCCGTTCCGAACTGATTTGGACTTTAGTACCTACCGAACAACATTGCCCTGGTAGTCATTCAATTTTAAGGTATGAGATAAACTGTTTTTATAAAAGTCGAATAAAAAAAATTATAAGCCGGAAATAAATGAGTGTATAATCATTTTACATACATCTTGTGATAATAATATTAAAAATATTTTTATATAAAATTTTGCTATAATATTTATCATCCTATTTTACCCCTGACGGGCGAGTCCAACAGCGTTATAACCAATCAAATCTTGTATCCTCCTGGGACATCTGGTTGCACCCTTTCATACTCGATGCCGCCTCCTGGCGGCATCGAATTACAAGCTGTGAACAAAATTATTATCCATTGTGCTGTTACAGATAATATATTAAAATTGAATCAATGATTATAACCCATGAACATAAGTAAAGTGTATCCATTGTGCAGATATATTTAGTTTATCAATCTTCTGAACATATTTATGGGAGAGCATGTGTTATTTGATTGTAATACCGCAACAAAAACATACCGGAAGTGTTTTTTGATGTTGTTAACGTGATGTCTTGGCTACATTTGACATTTAATCAGCAGCTGCGGTAACTGTTATTTGTAAGAACACCACTGGCAATTGTTAATTTCTTAATAACACCAGATACTACTCTAACTATTATTAAATTAGAAGTGCCCATTTCAAGAGCCTATGTGCAAATTAGATCAGTGCTCGCCTACATATCTTTCGAAATTGCTGATACGTGCAAATGGGGGTAAGTTCGTAATGAGAATGATTCTTTGATCACCTCATCAGAATGATGTTACATTTAAAGTGAGCCTTTTAAAATGACATTCTTAAAGTCAAGTTATGTTGCATACAGATCCAGAGACAATAATATGCTACAAATTACACTGAATGTTAACTGATTCTGGTGCTTTCATATCCTTATAAATACGGTAAATGTGCAATGCGGAGACACATTCAGTGCCACTAATGTTCACATCACTAGTTCGATTCCTTTAATTGCAATGTTCATACGAGTATACGACACGTTTATCTACACAAGAGCGTATGGTTGCATTCTGCAAATGTATAATGGGTTACCCTACTCTTAGACACCAAATTCATAAAAGTGCATTTTACTGGCATAAGTAGGATTTAAATTGTACAAAATGACCTACTGGTGGTGAACACAAAGATGTGATCAATGTTAAAGGAGTGTCTGCCGCAAGCGTATATAAAGACAGTCATTTTTGTGAGCAATAATATACAGTAGTGGACATTACCGTTTACACTGGTAAATACATGTATCTGGTATAGATATTTGTACGTGAGTGTTTTTTTTCTTAAGTGATAAATGGAAAACATTTGCGCTGTTTCGGAAAAGGGATTGCAGTACTCAACTTAACCAGTCAAGCACAGAATCAAAAACATCATGGTAAAATACAGAGCACCAATACAACGACATGATATACGCATTTAAGATTGGAAAATATCAACAATGAATTGGACATGAAATAGCAAGTTAAAGTTCAAGTTTATTAGCAAATCGGCATTTATGCAATGCCTCTTGCCATTAACAGCAACTCACAGATAACCACATCACTAAATATATCAATAGCATCATAAAGGACAGGACAATTACAATTCCATGGTTTCATATTTGTCGTACATTGTTTCATCCGAGATGCTTCTAATCTTCTAATAGGCATAGTATGCCTTCGTTTTTGTTTAATTGGTTCTGAGGATTGGGAAAGTTTACATGATAGTTTTTTACATTTGCAATGAGATATGCTCTTAAACAATTTGTTAAAGGATATGAGGAAATAATAAATACCATTTTTGTTACACAAGTGTTATATGTGACAAGTTCTATTATGCGAAGCTATGTGTCATATTTAAGTGACCTTACATAACAGTTGAAGTGTTGTACTGCTACATTGTGCATCGTTGACTTTTAATAGCCCTAGTACCTCATATTGAAACGTTTATATGAGTAAAAAACGTAAAATTGTACCCAATCATAGTGCTACAATGCTTATGACTTTGCTTTTACATTTCGGTACTGTTACCCTACCACATTAACTATATCGTTAATATATCTGATGAGAGGGTATGTAACGAATATTAATCAACATTTGTGCCAAAGCACATATCAACAACGTGTGTTAGACCTGTTTCTTTCTGTTTATAATCCGTCCGATGTGTTACTAGATCGATCGAGACAACAAAATTCGCGAAGACTAAACAATTTATATGTTTAGAAAAATCCCAGAAAAACTTTTCTTATATAGTTAATAATGTATCCACAGGACGCCAAAATATTTCAATAGGTCTCCGTTTTACTAGTGTGTCATATTGTTCTTCAGTTATTTTTAAAAAGAAAAACAACCCGAACCTTGATTGGTTAGGTAACATTATGAAATTGGAACTGATGCATTATTAACTAACCACGATGAGACTGTTCATTCTTTACCTCCATTCTATTGACAAGAAAACATACCCAATCGGACAGATAATTAAACATCCGATATAATCAGCAAAGCGTAAAAGGTACTTAGAAAGGGCCGAAAAATGATATTAATATTGGCCCTCCTTTTAAGCAATCTGATTGGCTAATAGACAGGGCCAAAAAGTGATATAGATTTTCAGATGAAATTATGGAGAATCAATTTTTACTCACTAAAATGTATATAACTTTTTTATTAATGAACAAAACATGTCATATGGGTATTCATTTTCTTAGTAAGATAATTTCCATTTGGACTATATTTGGATGCAAAAATCTGAAAAAATGTTTTTAATATTTTTTCGCAGTCTTTATGTCGGTCTAGTTCGAGGTGCTAACGTTCCTTGCAAAGATAAATTTTAAAATAATTGATACTTATTTAATAAAATTGTCAATAAATGGGTGATTTGATATTAACCCTGTTATTTTTCCTCGGGTATACGTATTGTCCCTAGGCCTACGGCCTCGGGCCATACGACTACCCTCGAACAAATAACAGGGCTAATATCAAATCCACCATTTATTAACACATAATACAGACCACAAGTACACTTCATAATGACAAATTGAAAACACATAACATGGAAAACGATGGTTAGGTGTTATGGTGACAAGGCTGGTGATACAAACCTGTTCAAAAACACTTTTCGTATGTAATGCAGGTATTCAGAATCCGGTCACGATGTGAATCTATCTTATCTTCGTGTAAACATACGTACAGAATGAGAGAAACAGTAAACTAGGATAACATTGTCTCACTCTTCGGTAACACGACTTTTAATATCTTGTTTGAAATTATAACAGAATACTTTAAGAGTATCCATTAACTCGATAGCGGTCGATTTTCACTGAGCTTATGATGATATACTGTTCGTACGTTTCTCTTTCTCTCTGTGATACCTGACAGAATAAAGTCTAAATATAAGTGTAATATAGACAGTAAGTCGACGTGAGATGGAATCACGAAATTTCAAGTAAATTGTACATGTGATGCTATGCTGGTAACCATACAATAATACAAATTATGACACTAGAAAAGTCTTAATATAACACACTCTATCGAACATTTATAGTTTCCAAACCATGTCTATTTTTGAGTGACTCGTTTACTGCACAGGAACAGTTACGAAACATAACGCATTTTTTGTTGGTCTCATATCTCAAAAAAAAACTAATTAGAGCTGTCACCATACTGTTTCCTGATGTTGGAATACTGTAGTTGACACGTTATTCCGGTAGTTTAAAGAATCAGTTATAAAATTACTACAAAGATAAATAAGCCAAACAACTTCAACCGTATCGGGTTTGAAATTGAATACATGCAAGTAGAAAAGAGTTTGAGTATAGACAAGGTGAAGTCTGTAATTAATACATCACTATAATACAATGCTATTATTGTGATTATGCATCTATTCTTAGATTATATTTACAGTGCAAACACCATAAATAAAAATATACGGTTGTAACTGACTTGATTTAAGGTTGTGTTTTGTTTGTTTTCGTGTTGTTAGCGTTATCGGCGTTTGGTCAATACAATGGATCCAACTACAATAATACAAATCTTGAACTTCCTGATTGTTTATTTTACAAAAGAATGCACATTTTATCGGCAAAGAGATTTAAAGTCAATTACAATTACATTAAAGTGTATAGAGCTATATCGGAAGATTTCTTTTTAAAAGATTCAAAAATTGAAAAACAATTATGCTTTCATATCCATTAGATCATTTTTCACTTCTGAGTTTTACCAAAAACTATCTCCGTGAATTATTGGATATGCAAAGTTTCCATTTTTATATGAAAGTGTTCTAAAACACCCTATGAAATTATAAGAATCGTCTATTTTTCGACGATTGAATCAAAGTACACGAAACCCAATCCAAAATTTTAATTTGCAATTAAGGTAGTCTAGTATCATACTTAAAACGTTAAAAGTAATTTTTTTGTCATTAAATGACTGTTAGAATATAGCTCTAAACACATTAATTATACGTTACTCATATCGTTTCCGTTCAAAATGTTCAGATGCCAAAAATAAACGAATTTAGTTACGCATGTCATGGCATGAGAATTACCATGACTTATGTGAATTAATTTTAAACAAAACAAATACTAGTATCCAACTCCGGGTGAATACACACTCCTAAAATTGTACACATAGTCCTTGGATGCATTATACAATTTGAAAATCATTCTCAATACCATATACCTGTCGGTACCCCTCGCCACGAGGACGTGAAAGGAGGGAAGTCAGTTTCCTCCTGAGCGTCAAGGAGTTAAACCCTTAGAGGACTGTTTTGTTTTTATTATAATGTATTAATGGCAAGCTGTTGACCGACACCTTTCGAACGGACGTTCTACACAACAATATCATCAAGGCGGTTGCTATTAAATACAACGTAGCAGTAGAATAGCTGTAGATAATTTACAAACAAACATTGATGTAAATCAATTGCCAGTGAGGCAATGAACTAGGATAGTGTAAAATACGATTACAATGATGCAAGTATTTTGATATCTCATACATTCAATCCAAAGTGTAATTGGTAATACAAATTTGACGTGTTTCGTTGGTGAATTATATGAGCATAACATGATAACACATCAACGGCGTGAACTTAAACAGCGGATGTTACAAACAAATTCCTGGTATTGTTTATCATCCAATTAAAAAAGTGTAATTGATTATGGTTTCCCAAAAGTTTTTATATAGTTTGTTCGAGGTCAGTAAGAACCGCGTAAAAGCGTTTACTGCTACGATAGCCTATGATAGGGAAAATAAAGCTTTGCTTTCCTTTTTGGAAATTGATACCGGATATTCGGTCTGACCCTGGCCGCCCGCGGAGTTAACCATTATAATTATTTATTTAGATTAGTACGTACATGTAATGAGAGGGTGCTATTTTATGTTGAACATTTATAATTACAATCATCGGCTAGTGGCTTTCGTCAGTAATACATTTGTCCTGGCCAAACATATCCTCTATGGAATACTTTACGCGTTTATTGTGTAGTCGTGAATATTTGATGATGCAGTTAGATTTCCTAATGACTTCCGAGTACGTGGTCCTCACAAAATTCGAAACAAATGATGACCACAGCGTGACACCATACAATCTACTTGAAAATGATTATCTGTGATATATTTCTTACTATTTGTTTGGTATGGATATCGCACGAGCGTCACTGACTCTATTTACGAAATAAAGCAGAACAGAACAAAGGTCCAATTAACGCGTTGTCATATGAAGTATATCGAATATATCGACAGGAAGATAATAACAATTTGCATTCATGATTTAGTTATATAAGTTTCAACTATAAAATACTATGTTATCACAGTGCTTTATATGTAACGGAAATGCCACATCGATAGGTTCTATCACATACATCATGCAGAGTAAATGGAAAACGACTATTGGATTGAACAGCCATTATAGATCTTTATTTGTATTGTTGGCCCTGAATTACATCTTTCAATGTTTTAGTGATAGACAATGGACAGTTCTGACGGTGTGTAAATTGTATTATCAAATTTGATTAACTGACTCTTTAAACAATGTCTAAGAACATAGCATACCTGCTTCACCCAGAATAAGAGTTCGAAACACTTGCAGACAGAGTTGTACTCAATCGGCCGCACTTAGTTGTTAAACACTTTGAACATGTTCACTTGATCACGGTTCTGTTGTCTCATCTGGTCAAGCGTGTTCGGAGTATTAAATATAACTTACGATCGTATTTGATTGTAATTAAGGACTCATGTATATTATCGTTTTTCCAAAGACAATGAAATATGCAATGTTTCCGACACTGTTGTTTATAACATAATTTACATTAATTGATTATAAAAGAGCTTTAAAAGCTGATAAAAGTATTGAAATATTGAATAAATCACGTTGGGATATTATGAGAGCCAGAAGTTATAATAAATGAGCTTGTATTTTGAATTATAAGTTATATGAAACAATGACATGATGAATATTACATCAGCACACGACTCGTACAGTTGAAAGAAAATGTTTTTTTACAAAAGGTTGGACGATAATGCATGTATACTAAATATTAAATTACAATCTCGAAATTGTTCATATTGTATCCATGGAATTTGTCTGTTTGAAGGATCAGACGAAAAAGCTCTTATCATTCGTAATGTGTGTATTTACAATTAAATGCCAGTCATTCTTGACAATCAAAGTTACATAAACATATACTGGGCTTCAATAATGTTGGGAAAGAACTAAAGTGATGTGGGTTTACGCTCGTACCTTATCGAAGCATGTTATGCATAGACTGACGAGGATAGCTGTGTTGATACTAATGGAACAACTATTGGAATATAATTCAAAGCATTTGTTGTGAATGGAACTATTGCAGATGAAGATGTTACATGTACAGCAATGAAACCATTTACTGACGTTACTATGGCAGCAGTGCAATTTCGTACGACTCACCCTCATTCGTGTTCGATTCGGGACAAACTATGTATCATGATGTGTTCTATTGAAATGCAAAGTTTGAAGTAATTTGAACTTATGATAAACAGTATAGAGCACTTTTCCTGGAACTTTGAAACGCCCCTCGTACAATTTGATAATCTCTCTCAATACCATATACCTGACGTGATCCCTCTCCACGAGGGCGTAAGAGATACTATGTTGCTGACATTATTTCTAATTCTGAGCGTCAAGGATGTATCCCTTGTTCTATTGTTTTATTTCAATTTTAATGTTGTCATGACAAAGCACGGCAACCAACTGATGTTGTATACCACAGTAGTCTCTAGGCGCAGGTTATATACCAAAACCACGTCATCGTACAAATGTAGCAGTAGATGAACGTAACAAAAAGTTTAGGATAAACTCTAGATATATTATACAAACGGTGATAAATTAAAGCATGAATGTTACATGTATAAATCAATTGTCAGAGAGGTAATAAACTCGGAAAGTGTAAAATACGATTAAAATGATGCATGTATTTCAATATCTCAATTTCATTCCAAAGTGATTGTTTTCGTTCGTGAATTATATGAACATAACACGATAACACATCAGTGTGAACTTAAACAGCAGATATACGAGGGGTGATCAATATATTCGAGGACTTTCCCTCTCAATTTAGAAATATTTGAACTAGATTAATGAAATTACAAGCTGGTATAGATTAATCAATTATCTCGCGATTTGTTTAATTTACTTCATGATAACGTCATTATTTACTTGATGACGTCACTTTTTGTAACCATGGTAAAGCACGCACCGTCGAGCATCTTGGACGTAACGTTACTTCTGAGTAACGACATGCTAAGAAAATTAACGCGGTACTTGTAAATTCCTCGCGATATGTCCAAAATTACTTGACTAAATTCTGTATGGATTCTATGCGCTCCCAATTGGTAATTTTCATATGATTCCGTTGTTTATGTTATTGTTGAGGCTCTGCCAAACGGTTGAGTCGATAAAATAAGAATAAACAGCAAAAATAACACCGCGTAAGGGACACTTTCGGTCAAATTCTGCGAAATAGGACGCACAAATCTCAACCAAATGTAACTGGCGAAAACGAAGACTAGTATAGGCTACTAAATATTAAATCGTTGACTCCAAATCAAAAGGGTTATTTCGATATTGCGTCCTAAACCTGATAGGTCGTGCTTCATTCTTAATTGGAATAATCTATTTTTGTACAGCCAACCGCCATTTTCCGGGTTTTGTTCCCAATTACGCATCGATACTCTTTTTATTCCACCTCACATACCAGAATTGACTATAAACTACTTATTTCAGTAATAAAAAAAATCAGTCTCATACATGGGACCGGGTATCATTCCAGAAAGGAGCTATGTGCTGCTCCGACGGTGACGCTTGGAATGACGTCGCGCGACGTCCAGCGTCACGCGCCCCTTGTATGAATCAAATAATTTTATTAGTGCATTCGGTCGAACACATCTTACTCTGAATGATGTTAAATGGATTTGAGCCTTGCTGCCAATATGAACTTGCTAGACGAAAAGTCCTCGAATATATTGATCACCCCTCGTATCTGTTCTTGTATGTTACAAACTAATCCCTTAAATTGTTTATCAATTTCGTCTTCACAAATGTTTCTTTTACAGTTCAAGGTTAATCAGAACCGAGAACAAAGTTGTGTATGTTAAACTCCTGAAATGTCCTATAATATGGATATTATAATTTTCATTTGAAATAAACGTCTTCTAGACATAATACTATCCTTACTGAATTCCCTGTATAATACAGCCTTTGTAATGGCCTAATAAATTCGGAAAGAATAATACAGCCTTTGTAATGGCCTTATAAATTCGAAAGTGATACCTTGTGATACCTAGTGATCAACCCGCGGACGTTATTATATATATATATTGTAGTGTCAGTTCTAAAAGAGGGCGTTATTTTGTTTTGACTATTTATAATTACAGCTATCGGTCAGTGGCTTTCGTCAGTAATCATTTTGCTCCTGGTTAAACACTTCCTCTATGGAATACTCCACGCGTTTATACTTTTGTCATGAATATTTGATGACGTATGTAGATTTCAGAGTACATTGAACGTGGTCCTCACTGAAAGCAAAACAATTGATGACCATCGCGTGACGCCACACAACACACATTGATATCATTATCGCTTATTTATTTCTTACTGTTTGTGTGGAATTAATATTATTAACTGTATCAACAGAATATAGCAAACCAGAACAAAGCTCCAATTAACACTACCGTATGTTAGCATACAATGTATAAACAATTGATCAAATGTTCATTTACCGAATTACAGGTATAATAAATCTAGTTAAAAGTGCCTTGATAAATATTCAAATTAGCACCAATATTTACAGTTGAAAGGACAATCATTGTACACAAAGTTGGACGATACTTTACTAAATATCAAATTTCAATCTCGAAATTATCGATAATGTAGCTGTAGGACTTGAATGTTTGAAGGACTAGGGATACAAACTCATAGTATTTGTAATGTTGTAGTACACTTGAGTTCCAGTCGTTCTCGAAAGTAAAAGTTATATCAACATGTTCTGCGCTACAATAATTTTGGGAAAGAATTAAAGTTATGTCGGTTTGCACTCGTACCTGATTATAGAGAGCTTTAGGTATCTACTGACGAAACATGTTATGTCTAGACTGACGGGAATAGCTGTGTTTATACTGAAGTATCACCTATTGGAATAGTCAACTCATTTGTTGTGAACGTAACTAGTGGAGATGCAGAGGTAACACGTAATGCGGTGCACCCATGTATTCAGTTATATAATGCTGTTCAATTAACATTGTCTTATCCGTTTGACATTTCAGTGATACACGTGAAACAGTGTCAATTTAAATGACAAACACATTTGAAATAAATGTTCTTGCACATGTACCTACATATTCTAAATAATTCATAGTCTTACATTGGCGGATAAATAGATAAGAGCTATTCCTGAGCCTTTTTCGATAATGTCTTGTACTCAAGGGAATATATAACTTGCTTCTTCCACGAACACAATGAAGGTTAAATGCAAACTAAACCTTGCCAAATGACATTCTTAAAGTCATGTTCCGTTGTTTTATAGATTTGGATACAATATTAATACAATCACACAAAATGTTAACTGCTTCTGCGGCATTCAATGCATAATAAATACGGTAAATGAGCAGTATGGAGACACTTTCAGTGTGAATATTGTGCGCAATTACAAGTGCGGTTCCATAAACTTCTATGTTAAATGGTACACAAGACAACAAAGAAACGATTCCCTTGTGCAAATTATATACACTCAACCGCTTTAAAAACGCTCCACTATTGAAAATTATCAAAATTTGTCAAAAATAATTGTTTTGTTAAAATTAATAGTTTACAGGGTTTGTTCAGTTAATAAGCTGGACCTAATTAAAGAAAACGATTTTGTTTTCATTCGGAATACCCCACCCAAAGAACTTTGTTTGAGTTTGCATGTTTTGCACGTGCAGCTCGATCGCGTCGACCTACGTGGTCAATATTGACTTTAAACTGTACGCTCTTGGTTTACACATTGAAAAAACAACATAAACAGTATTTGCTTATGGTATTTTTATGCTGCGAATAACTCGAATATTTGTTCGGATAATTGTGCCTTCGCTTCCAACTGAGAAGAGCATCGGTGCCTTAGCATGGCGGTTCAACTGCCTCCACACAACGAATGTGGGCTTAGAACATCGATTCCGAGCGTATGACGCAGTCAATGGCCGACCTGGATGAAACAAGTCAAAGGTATTGAGCCCGAGCTATGAGGAAACATGACACAGGTTGTGTCACTGTAATTGGTTCCGCATGGCTGCACACAGTGTCACAAAAAATGTCGGGTGTCAATAAACAAGCCAAAAGTACATTATTGCATTTCTATAACTATTGTTTTCATAATTGTCAATAAAAAGGAAAATCATTTTAGTACACTTTTTAACGAGTTTTCTTCCGTTTGAAGCAGAATGTCCCAACTTTTTGTCTTCAAGTTCCTTCATAGTGTTAATTTGAGCTGCCATATAAGCACCTTTGGAAATATCCTGACAGCCTGATGCTTATAACAAAGATTTCAAATTTAAAATAAGGCTTTAATCCATCTTAGGTTCACATAATGCGCATATCTGGACCGCATTCGGTCGTATGGTATTACCCAGACAGCCAAAGCCCCATAACATTTATAATTCAAGTTTAATTTTGCTTTGATGGTTAGAAACAACACATCGAACATAATTATATCCTAACACGTAATTAATGTTATTCTTTAGGAGGAGAAACCAAGTATATGCATCAATGTAGAAGGCTCTTATAATTGGTTTTGAAATTGTGACTTTCACTTTCATGGGTCACTGTGTTATCTATATCATAATTTATTTTTAACTCGTAATAATGGCATGAAAATCACACAACTCGTGGTGTATAGACTGAAGATTATTAATCAGAAAATGAATAACCATAGATTGACGTTTTCATCACTAAAACCGATATTTTATATGTGGTGCGTTTTTAAAGCGGTTGAGTGTAGTGTTACCCTGCTCTTTAACAAGTATTGGATTGCATTCTGTTGGCATATGTAAGATTTAAATTATACAAGATTACCTACCGGTGAGGACCACAAAGGAGCAAAAGAGTGCCTTCCTCTTGCGTATGTACACATACGTTAGGCAATTGTGGATAATACGCCAGTATACAATGCCATACTTTACTATAGTGAATGCTAGTCGGAAAATACGTAGGGGTTTGTGCTGATTCGAGAAGAGCCCATGAAATTTATTTCATATGATTGATTGTACACCTTAACCGAGCATCAATACAGCATGCATGCTACATGTATGCAGCATTATGTTTCGGAATTATCAACACGAAAAAGACACAATACACGAATACACAAACAACACTCTATCTATCGGACAGTCAACATCTTTTAAAGGTCCAATGCCATTGGTAGTTTAATTACGAGACAACTGAAGAACATCCAAACATTTACATCGCAATTTGCTACAGTTACTGTTTCGTTTCCCATTACACTTCCATAGTTTTATCTTTGTCGTTTATTATATTAACTGAGATTATTTTCATATATCATGTCTTAGTTTTTGCTTAATTATTTCTTTAAGTGGGGATGTTTATTTGGTTTGATAAATAACATTCGAGTAGCACTAGTGATATGTGTGGCATGTGATATATGCGATACTATTTATGACCTTACTTATCAGTTAATATATAACATAATCTCATCAAAACCGTATCCTAACATTTGTGCTATTCTTTTACGCTGTTCGTACTATATTAGCGAAACGTTATATTGGGGTCTGATTTGAATTAGATTGGATATTATACAGCATCATTGTGTTGCTGTATCAACATTCCGGAAACCACACATGGAATTATGTACATAAAACGTAAATTTCTACCAAACTATAGTTTACTGTCAACAGAAACGGCTATGTCACTTATACGTGTTTTACAAATTGTTTACCAAGTTGGTATGTCGATGACATGGCGTGAACAAACTACGGTCTGTACTGTCACTCAAACACAGTAACTCTTTGTGGACGTTATATATTATATTGAGGATGAATTCAATGAATATTATTGTCTGTTCAAAAGCGCTATACCAGCAACGTGTGTTAGATCTGATACGTTCGGTATATTCTCTATCTAATTTGTTATTAGATCCAGACACAAAGTTTCGAGAAGACTAAACAATTTATATTTATTATTATTATGTTTATGCTTTGCTCAGAAGCACATACACGTACATGTCTGTTTATAGGTTGCCATTACTATCGTATGTATTCACCTAGATGATAAACTTAGTACAAATAGAATCAAGTTTCAAGTAAGCCTCATCGCAATGATGGTATTATGTCTATCAGTCACATTTGTTTCAGAACTAAACTCCTTAACCTATTTGTGTCATTTGTTTCTGACATTGGAACTGGTTTTGAATGAGCAAATCCGACAGGGTAGGTAGCACTCAACCTAACCAGCCGAGCACAGAAATCAGCAATGCCCGCACATAAGCCAAAGAAATAGCATATTTTTATCTCTTGTGTGGTGTACCAAAGGATTTGTTGAAAATGTTTCGAAGTCAATTATGAAATGGTAAGAAGTTATTTCTTCCAAACATTTCTGATATATTTCTAGGACGGCCATGACGGCGTGCAACAACGGATTAAACGTTGGTTACTTCCATGTTTTGTAAAGAATGTCTGATTATATAGATATTCTAAACGCAACAAAGATTTTAAAAATATAGTTGAGAAAAGTTTACCGAAATCCATTTATAACATAGCTGTAATTTCTTTTATTTTCATTTGTCATGCTTTTGCGAATAGATACCGCATGTTCGTAATGACCACTAACGGCCAAAAAGAATCATCTTCTTTTATAACGTCAGTACCGAGAGTGTTGTATTTTGTTAACCAATCATAATGACAACCACAAGTCAGTAGCATTCGTCAGTAATCCATTTACTCCTAATCAAACACTTCCACTATTGAAGTCTGTACGAGTTTATCATGTAGTCATTAATATTTGACGACGCAATCAAATTTCCCAATAGATTCCGAGTACGTGGCCCTCACTAAAACCCAAAACAATTGATGACCATAGTGGGAAGGACAATCATTTTACTAAAAAGTAGGGCGATAATATACAAAACTGCAAACATCGATCTCGACATTTTCGATCTTGTAGCTGTAGAATTTGAAGAATCTGAAAACACAGCAGCTCACAGCACACGTAATGTTTGTAGTACAATATAATTTCAGTCGTACTTGAAAGTGAACGTTACATAAACATGTACGGAGCTACAATAGTGTTGGGAAACAATTAAAGTTTTGTCGGTTTACACTCGTACATGATTATAGAGAGCTTTAAGTATCTACTTGCAAAGCATGTAATATCTAGACTGACGGGTATATCTGTGTTCATGCTAGACAAACAACTCTTGGAATCGAATTAAAATCAAATTGTGTGAACATAACTTTTGCAGATGGAGTTGTTACACTTAAAGCATTGTACCCATTTATTTAGTAATGTAATACTGTCATTGTAATATCAGTTCGACATTTCAGTGCTGCACGTGAAACAACGTTCTTTTAATGACAAACCAAACCGGTTCGGGTTCGACTTTGAAAATGGACAAGTCTTTTAGTTGATTTAGGTTGTGCTTTGTTTGCGTTCGTGTTGCGAGAGTTATCAGTGCTCGGTCAATACAATGTAACAAACTCTAATAATTCAGATATTGAACATCCTGACGAATGGAAATGAATGATTTATCGTCATTGAGATGTAAAGTCCCCAATTACTAGTACATTATACGTTAATCATATCGTTTCTGAGCAAAATATTCAGATACCACTAAGACACCCATTTGGTTACGCAGGTTAGCGCATTATAATCACCGCAACTGCATAGCAAATACTAGTAACCGTGTATTATCTCCTACAAATGATACACGTCAATTCCATTCTAATTTTGAGTTTCAGTGGGATTGTTTTATTGCAATTAAAGAGTATTCAAGACAAGCCACTGAACGACACAATTCACAACGAAAGTGGGCACTCTATACAACTATGCTGCCGAGGCGGATGATATTCAATACAATTTAATCATAGTACTTAGGGTTGTAAGAGCCATGAATGTTCACATGGTGTATAAAGCACCAAATTTGGCACTGTTGCTCTATAAGTCAGTCTGATGAAAAACAACAAAAGAGACAATCATGAGAGGCCCTGTCTCCTGCCCAAACGAGGCCGCTAAGGCGTATGAGAATCTCCACCTACCCGTCAGTATAAATACATGATTATTTTCCTGATTGTGAAGCAAAACACATTGAGTCATAATATATAAAGTGATTAATGTGAGTGCTTGAAATCTGCAGCTTTTTGTAATCATAAAGCTTGGAATAGAGGCCCCATTGGTGGTTTTAACACAAAATGAGGCCCGAATTCGGGAAAAATAAAAAAGAGCATATGGATGTTCACATTATGACTGTATATAAATCACCAAACATAGCATAGTTGCACTTCAAGTCGACCACCTATATAAAAACCAATAAAAATGTATGTGAGGTCCCGTGTTTTGTACAAATGAGGCCCCAAATGTGTACTTGATTTCACAAATTCATCTGTATATAATAAACACATTGTTATTTTCTCAATTGTTACGCAAATAATCTATAACTGTGTTGTACATTATGTCGAATTGGTTATCATAATTTACAATCTAAATTAATAATAAACTATGACAGTGAGGCCCCGCTAGTGGTGTTAACCACCTACTAGACTCACCGTCACACTACACAGTCGTATATTATATAGAAATGCAACAAATGTTGATAATTAACGATAAATATTGAGTTACATAGCCATTGGTAAGTACAGTGTATAAACAATCTGCATTATATACTTAACTATTTCATAATATACAAAAGAGGCCATAATAAGGTAAATTTCTATCAGTAAATCACAGAATAAAGTAATTATCTTTCAAAAATCGAACCGTTAATTGGTATTATTTTCTCTCCATTTAAGCAAGCTCATATACACAGTTCATTTGATTGTAGGCATATCAGCTGTGCTATGACTAATAACTGTAAAATGTTAATTTGAGGCCCTGTCGTGGTTTAAAGAATGTGTATTTGAATTGATAAACATAACTTGAGGTTAAAAAAGTTAAATTTAAATGTGAAAATGGTGCCAATTACTATATTTTGAATGCTTTCTTACCGAGTACAAATGTTTTCATGACCTAATACATTATAATGATTTCTTTACATATTTTTTTATAAATTAATCCGCATCAACACCTTCAGAACATTAATTTTAGATACATATACTGTGGAAATCGACTTTTTAAAGAATTTATTGAGGCCCGTAATAAGGGATTCATTTCTTTTTTATGCATGTACATGTACTTATTCTGTATTAGCTCGGTTTTGGCCCTCACCATTATCATGATAAGTCAATGAGAGACTGCAAAAACATGCATTTATCAAACAGTGGTCGATGGAGGAACGGTGGTATTGAGGTAGGATCGCGCTTCAGAATATGAGGTCTCGGGTTCAATCCTCATCTGGACCACTGGTTAATTTCATGAGCAAGACATATCCACATGCTATACTCTACCAATGTGTAAATTGGTACCTGTGAGGGTTGGTTTATTCCTGGACACCGCAGATAGATGTTGGCTACCACACCCACAGGACGGGTTTCATAAGGTAATTCAATGACCAGGGAAAGCTTAAAAATGTCAAAGGGTGGTTAAACAGCTGAACTATGTGTTGTTATAGCATCAAACCACTGATGTACACAACTAATTAGATAGATTACTTCAGGTTGGTCTTTGTTTTGACTTCAATTACTGTTAAAATGTTGTATGCATTGAAGCTGACGTCGACCCTGGTCATTTGAGGTACTAGAATACTGCCGAGCAAGGTCATTTAATTTACTTAGATACAGTAAACACCACAAAGTACCACCATACTAAGACATGTTGTGAACCCGTTATGCCCATTACGTCAATTCCAGATCTTAAAAAGTAACTCACGACAGGCCGTTCAGATCAGATGTGGTAAACTGAAGTCATATGACGTGATTTAATTTTTCAAGCTACAGCTTTGCCTGGCCCAATAAAATACTTACTTTCACCAATTACATTGGTACGTGTACTCAAAACCATATGGGTATTCCATGGCATAATGCAGTCCTTTCAGGTCTTATTGGTAACTAACTTATATCAAGTTCGACCATCTCTGACCTGCTAGAGAGCAAAGCAGACAGTAGAAGCTACTAGTATACTTGGTCCTTTGAAGTAATCACCACCCTCTTATTCATCCATTTCTAATGGATACCAGTGTGTAAATTGATACCAGTGAGGGCAGTGGGCCTCAATGATAGACACACACTAATCAGTAGAGAATTTGTCTCAACACGGAGACTCGAACGCATGTTTCCTTAGGCTAATGATCAGGGGAAGTTTAGATGGCCGTTAAAACGTTGTTCTATGCTTGAACTGCTGAAAGCGGCCATTGAAAGCTGATATCTTAATGTTTAACTGTACTAGGCACACCCATGCCTCTTGAGGTATCTCAAATGTTTGGCACATTTATTTTATACTCTGTCTGGGTAACCCTTTACTCATCGACACATATATTTCCGGTGTCATTGGGTATTGAAACTAATGGTCAAATATTTCCTTGTCTACGCTAGGAACCTAACATCAATTGTCACAGTTAGGCCATACCAAACCATTTCTTCGTTTAGCGTCCGAGGACGGATAGGTTTGAGCATCTTCGGAAGAAAAATAACCAACAAACATTGTAACCTTTTTTTCTTCTTCAAAATCCACTGAGATATGGCTTTCATACTTATCGTATCAATATGTCACCCTTCCCCTACACAGCAGTAGGTTTGACACAAACCATTTTTTCAGCTTGAACGATCTATTTGTTAGCCATATAATAATGAGCAAATAAGTCGGTATGTCTTTTTCATGTGTTTTGTTCATGTCTCAGGATAACTAGATAGGTTTTCGAACTTAGGACGGACGCTAAACGAAGAAACAATTTGGTATGTCTATGAATTCAATGGGGGACAAGCTTTACTAGCCACCTATTCAATTTGGCACATCTACATCTGGCTCAATGGGGTTGGTAAACATGCCCTGTTAAATCAGTCATAACTCTAAGAGTAAAAGTTAGGGCCTCATGTGCAGATATTCTGGGTTCGTGTAATGACAAATAATACATTAGTAGGTACAGTGCCAATGTAAAACTTCATGGCATTTGGTGGTACCGGGGTACATGGCACTACTTCAGTAATTCATGGCTACGGGATACAGGTTACCTCATAAATACTTAACAATGTACTGCGAAGCCATGGTTCCATGGAGTATCTGTAAAGAAGGGTCATTCTTGGCCCTAAAAATACAACCATTCCTTGTGGGGTACCGACCTCTAGTAAACAACTTCATCTACATATACTTTCAAACATAAATACAATCATTAAGAAGAGCAATGCTAGTGCTAAATGCTGTTTTAAAGTATGTGCGATACAAACATCTATTACAAAACATTACAACATAACCAGGCAAATATTGAACTAATATTGATATACATTCACATTCACTATACATTGTACAACACAATATTATGTTTTATCTCATCGATTTGTGCAATGAATATTCGGCGGTGTTAACACGGTGTTAAAATCGATTATTATGAATATTGTAAGCAATTTATTATTGACTTTGCTGAATATATGCTATTTACCCGCTAATGGGCTTAAGTTAAGTTTAAACCACATGTGGGGCCTCATATCCACAGTTACTATTTAAAATATGGTATAGCTTATATACCAACATTCAACACAGTTATATATATTTCCGTTACAGATACTTTGATTAAATCTATAAGTTAATATAAACATTTTATTATCGTTTCTCTACATATGAATTTAATCCGTTTTTTTCAGATACTTTGATTAAATCTATAAGTTATTATAAACATTTTATTATCGTTTCTCTACATATGAATTTAATCCATTTTTTTCAGAATAGATTTCACCCTTTATATGGCCTCAATTCACTAAAAGTAATCAAGTATTAGTTATTTACTGTATATTTATATTGCTTTATTCGATGCCGCCAGGAGGCGGCATCGAGTATGAAAGGGTGCAAGCAGATGTCCCAGGAGGATACAAGATTTGATTGGTTATAACGCTGTTGGACTCGCCCGTCAGGGGTAAAATAGGATGATAAATGTTCGGTAGGTACTAAAGTCCAAGTCCCAGGAGGATACAAGATTTGATTGGTTATAACGCTGTTGGACTCGCCCGTCAGGGGTAAAATAGGATGATAAATGTTCGGTAGGTACTAAAGTCCAAATCAGTTCGGAACGGGTGTTTATATAACGGCTACATATGTTGCAATTTGCGGGTCTTAGCAGGGGCTATTAAAAAGTAAAAAAAAACTATTTGCGCGGAGCGGCGATTTTCCTTTCGAACTTTTATGGAACATGTTAAATACTTTCATGTCTGTCAGATATTTTTTAGTTATGATTTCCGATTTTTTCCAGTTCTTAGGTTTTGTCTTAATCTAAATTTGATAAATGCAAGTGTTTTTTTAATCTCTATGTTTCTTTATTTATGTATGTCAGAATAGTTTGTTTTGCCAAAATTTAAACGGGTAAATATAGCTTGCCAACATTGAACTGACACTTCTTATTTACAAAATATTCATATGCGCTCCTATACTCCTGCCAAATGGAACTAGTTCTATGCATATTTTAAACTATGTTGAACGTATTAATTCGCAATAAATTTACTTATCAAGCTCACAAACCACGAAATAACAATGTCCTTTAGTGTCAGTTTCACGTTGTCAGGCTATACCACGTTATTGGAATACACTTTGTTATTTTATGAAACATGCTAAATGCCATCTGTGAAGCATTAATCAATATTATAATGGTGCTCATATTTCTAAAACATGTTATGTTCATTTGAATAAATATTTCAATAGAAAATAGAATGTTTTCATGTTTTCTATTCTTTCCTGGTGTTTCACTGCCTTCAAGTTTTTAACCAGGTTTTCCAAAGGAAAACTCTGGTTATTAGATTGCTGAATGTCGGCGGGCCTTAACAATTTCTTCTGTGCACAACTCCTCCTACATTTCTTCATAGATTTCAACCAAACTTTCAGAGAATGATTGTCATCATGTGAACTGGTGCATATTATCAGGGTTTTATGATTCAACCAATTTTGACGGAGTTATGGCCCTTGAAACAGAAAAAATTGGCCGCTTTCCTTATGTCGCACGGTACTCAAAGTACACGACATAGAGTCATGAAACCTTCACAGAAATGGTCAGGATGTTTTCTCTACACCTGGGGTTTCACTCCCCTTTCAGTTTTATTAGTACATCCAGAGTTATTAGCCATTGAAATGGTGTAAAATAGCCATTTTTGACTTGTTTCACATGCTACTCAAAAAGTATTTGACCTAGGATCATGAAACCTTTATAGAAATGTTTGACAGCATGTACTCTAGTGCACCTGGGGTTTCACTCCCCTTTCAATTTAGTACAACCAGAGTTATTGCCCTTGAATTAGTGAAAAATACCAATTTTCAGCAATCTTAAGTTTTTGCAGCGTACACTCAACACATGAGAATAACTTCCCTTGTGCATCACACATCACGCCGAAATTTTAGTTTGTTTACAAGTTTCTACCAATACCTTTTACTAAATAAAAAGATTTACTTAAAAAGAACTAGCGGCATCTTTGATGCCCAGCATCAATATTTCACTTGTTATTATTCACGATTGGTATAAAATATGTCTTGTATTTGAATATTGAATCAATGTACTGATTTATTTTCTATTGTGTCTTATATAAAGTATTGTGTTTAGTTTGTACCCCTAATGGGGCCTCATTTTCACATTGGAACTATTATTAAAGTATCAATATGGTAAATTTTTATATACAACAAAATATAAATCACTTTTACAAATCATTTGTTGTACATTTTAGAGACATTTATATGTGTTACAGATTGCATCGTGAACATATTAAATATATCCACTTTTTCATGATTGAAAAATGTCCCTTTAAGGGCCTCAATCAATAAATAACTTGTATTTTAAATGAATTAAATTATATCATAAGCATCACTGGGTCAACTGGGCTGCATTTCATTGTTGTCTTGTTCAACTATTCATAATACTGAAACTAAGTATACAAACATGTTTTTAATTCTATGAAAATTTTAAAAAATACCCCTTTGCCTCATATTTGCAATAAAACATGTATAATAGTGAAATTTATAATACAATATATCATATATGTACTTGATTTAGACATTTGAATTTAAATTTTGGTGATTTTTATATTGTTTAAAAAATTTCAGCGTTTTCATATTTTTAGTATGCAGAGCAATTTAATTTGATGGACCCTATTTGGGGCCTCATATATGCGAAGTAAGAGGCTGAACAGCTTGTCTCTTTCACTTTTCTGGAAGCCAATATATTAATTGTTATTTTGTGAATGTTTGATGCTTTATACACCTTGTGAACAAAATGACCATTTTTTGGTTCTCACAACCCTGAGTATAGCAATAGAAGAACGAAACAAATAATTTAGGAATAGTTCTAGATATTTTACATACAAACAAACAGATAAATTCAATGGGGGAAACGTATTGGGGCGGAAGTGCATACACCGACTATTTCAATGGCCGGTTTACGTCGATTCGGTAAGTAAATCTAGACTTTTCGTTGCTTAGTAAGGCGTTTGAAATAAAAACAAGCTGACCAAAGTACCCGGCCAGGTTTCTAGTTTGCGACCCATGGTTGTTTCCCCTCAAAGCACCTATAATTAAGCAGAACACTCGCGCAAAGTGCCGTTTTGGTTACAGATACCCTGATTTGTGAATATTTTTATCTGTAATATTTCCTATTTCTCCCGATTTTCATGGTTTATGGATTGTTTATGGGCCTAGTTTCATTATTTATATGATTATAAGTATGCATGTGCAAACAAAATTGCGATTTCATAATATATTGAGGCAAAACACACGAAAGATCCGCTATGATACCCCTGATTAATGCCGTTTGGGGCAAACACCCCTGACACGTAAGAAATGTGGTATAATAAAAACAACTTTCGACTTGATCATTAACTGAATATTACGCGCAAATGATAAAAAATGTTCATTGTGAATACTAGACAAGTTTATATAATGCCAAAACAGGAATATGTTTTCAAGCTATACAAATATATCTACTTGCCATAAACATTTAATCTGCCACTGTGTTAAATTTTAAATTATATATTCACAATGTTTATGGTCATTCTAAGGGTGTTTTCTATTTGCAGAACAGCCCGTAGACTGATCACGTGATGTAGTTGATGCTGCCTGCTAAGACCTGACAACGAACACATACCTACAACAGTGGATTCAATGATAGGACCAAGCATTTCAACGATTAAACAGTTGACAATGACATATGGATGATGGAGTTCGATAGAAAGTGTGAAATTCTATACTAACATGAGAAATATCAAATAAAACGCTTAAAAATCCTCTTTGTTTCGATAATAGCATGCACATGCTTGTGTGTGAGAACGGTTCACGGTGTCTACCCGTATTGTCACCCTCTCGACAGGAGAGGTACGAAAACCAACGATTTTGCCAAAGATACAGAAAGTCCTTGAACCAATCAGGTCTCTAAATGCTTTAAATATTGCAACTTTCATGAAATAACATTAAAAAGAGCCTACTTCCCGATTCATTGTAGCACCGGAACCCTCTCTGCTCTGGCACCGGCACCCTATCTGTGCTATAGTTATTGTGAGCACAGCGAGGATTCCCGTGCCAATCAGCTGAACCACACAGAGAGGATGTCGATGCCACAACAAAACCGAGCGTAGGTATTTTACGTAATTTGACACGATACAGCGTTTTGCAGACAGTGTGCCAATACGGGTAGGGGACACCGGGGCAAGTGAGAACGGACATTTGTTTTTTAACGAGTGCTTCTCACAAATTCTACAATTGTGCAAATTAAATACGTATTATTTTATCAAGCATGGACTCTACTCACATAATATAGAGGCACTTCACAACCAATTCGATTGGTTATCAAAATATGAGCATCCAAATTGACGGGGCAAATCGGAACACGGTCGGGGTTAAGATGGAAAAATACTTAAATCATACTCTGTCCTATCGTGTATCTACTCCCACCGGACAAGTACCTATTCATTGTAGTAATAGGTACTCATCAGAACAAAATACAGCAATCCCTGACGTATTCGGATACTCACCACCAAGGAACTCAAGTAAATACAGGTGTATATTCAAATAATAGGGTCCTATTATTTGAAACAAATACTCACACAACCACTTAATACATACATATCGTATCCCATTTCGGAACTTAGCACATCAAACTAAAGCCACACTATGTCCTACGGATATTTACAACCACTGGATAGAGCCAAACAAGGTCGTTTACGGTAGGTCGCCACTCTAAAGAACAGTTTTACTAGTCCCTATTTTAGTTGTTCGTACTTGCCACGACCACATACACATGCTATAAAAATACTCAACTAATTGGTACTCACCACAATCAATTACAGCCATATCCGGTCCAATGCGGTGCTCAAACCAACATAGGACATTCACTCCCGAGACTGGGTACTCGCAAACATCAACTTCAACCATATCAGACTCGAAGGGGTCTCACAACAACCATATAAAAATGTACTACCCATTTATTAAAATCAGTACAACCATACCTTATGCATATTTACCCACACAAGAATAGCAAAACCCGACTACACGTATATGGGATAACTACCAACCATGCGTGTGGTACTTCCTCTTTCTACAGACAGGAACATAACAATGCATACATGGTTTGTAGCTAGTCCATATAGTCGGGTATGGTTGTACCTAAGGGAATAGGTTGGCTATAGTCGGTGGTTGTTCGAGATTGAGAACCCTTTCTTACCTAGAATGGGTTAAGTGTGTCGAATGATCACCACATAAACCCGGATATGGTTGTTTGCGGTGGCAATGACGACCTGGTGTAGCTATAGCATGAGTTGAATTTAAGAAATGGGTATTATATGGTTGTTGTGAGACCCCTTCGAGTCTGGTATGGTTGTACTTGAAGTTTGCGAGTACCCAGCCTCGGGGTGACTGTTCTATGTGGGTTTGAGCACCGCATTGGACCTGATATGGCTGTATTTGTTGGTGGTGAGTACATTAGTTGTATATTTTTATAGCTAGCATGTGAGTGTGTATGTGACAGTGGCAAGAACGAACAACTAAAATAGGGACTAATAAAACTGATCTCTAGGGTGACAACGACCTTGTTCGGCTGTATCAGTGGTTGTAAATATTCGTATGACATATTGTGGCTTTAGTTTAATGTGCTAAGTACCAAAATGAGATATGATATTTATGTATTAAGTGGTTGTGTGAGTAGTTATATTTGGTGGCGAGTATCCGAATACGTCAGGGATTGCTGTATTTTGTTCTGATGAGTACCTATTACTACAATGAATAGGTTCTTGTCCGGTGGAAGTTGATCGATACAGGATAGGACAGAGTATAATTAAAGTATTTTTCCATCATAACCCCGACCATGTTCCGATTTGCCCCGTCAATTTGGATGCTCATATTTTGATAACCAATCGTCCAGTCTATGAAGTGCCTCTATATTATATGAGTAGATGCCATGCTTGATAAAAATACGTATTTAGTTTGTACAATTGCAGAATTTGTGAGAAGCCTTCGTTAAAAACAAATGACCGTTCTGACTTGCCCCGGTGTCCCCTACCCGTATTGGCACCCTGTCTGCAAAACGCTGTATCGTTTCAAATTACGTAAAATACCTTCGTTCGGTTTTGTTGTGGCACCGGCATCCTCTCTGTGTGGTTCAGCTCATTGGCACGGGAATCCTCGCTGTGCTCACAATAACTATAGCACAGATAGGGTGCCGGTGCCAGAGCAGAGAGGGTTCCGGTGCTACAATGAATCGGAAAGTAGGCTCTTTTTAATGTTATTTCATGAAAGTGCAATATTTAAAGCATTTAGAGGCCTTATTGGTTCAAGGACTTTCTGTATCTTTGGCAAAATCGTTGGTTTTTGTACCTCTCCTATCGAGAGGGTGACAATACGGGTAGACACCGTGAACCGTTCTCACACACAAGCATGTGCATGCTATTATCGAAACAAAGTGGATTTTTAAGCGTTTTATTTGATATTTCTCATGTTAGTATAGAATTTCACACTTTCTATCGAACTCCATCATCCATATGTCATTGTCAACTGTTTAATCGTTGAAATGCTTGGTCCTATCATTGAATCCACTGTTGTAGGTATGTGTTCTTTGTCAGGTCTTAGCAGGCAGCATCAACTACATCACGTGATCAGTCTACGGGCTGTTCTGCAAATAGAAAACACCCTTAGAATGACCATAAACATTGTGAATATATAATTAAAAATTTAACACAGTGGCAGATTAAATGTTTATGGCAAGTAGATATATTTGTATAGCTTGAAAACATATTCCTGTTTTGGCATTATATAAACTTGTCTAGTATTCACAATGTACATTTTTTATCATTTGCGCGTAATTTTCAGTTAATGATCAAGTCGAAAGTTGTTTTTATTATACCACATTTCTTACGTGTCAGGGGTGTTTGCCCCAAACGGCATTAATCAGGGGTATCATAGCGGATCTTTCGTGTGTTTTGCCTCAATATATTATGAAATCGCAATTTTGTTTGCACATGCATACTTATAATCATATAAATAATGAAACTAGGCCCATAAACAATCCATAAACCATGAAAATCGGGAGAAATAGGAAATATTACAGATAAAAATATTCACAAATCAGGGTATCTGTAACCAAAACGGCACTTTGCGCGAGTGTTCTGCTTAATTATAGGTGCTTTGAGGGGAAACAACCATGGGTCGCAAACTAGAAACCTGGCCGGGTACTTTGGTCAGCTTGTTTTTATTTCAAACGCCTTACTAAGCAACGAAAAGTCTAGATTTACTTACCGAATCAACGTAAATCGGCCATTGAAATAGTCGGTGTATCCACTTCCGCCCCAATACGTTTCCCCCATTGAAATTGAAGCATGCATGCTCTTAATCATTTGTCAGTGAGACAATAAACTAGGGAAGTGTAAAATACTATTACAAGGATTTATGCATTTCAATGTCTCATAAATTTCATTCAAAAGTTATTGTAACAAAGAGTTGGCGTGTTTTCATTTGTGAATAATATGAATATAACACGATAAGACATCATCAGTGTGAAGTTAAACAGCAGATGTATCTGTTCTTGGATGTTACATAAATATTTATTAAATTGTTAACCATCCAATTAAAATAAACTGTTATCATTTATGTCTTACCACATGCTACTTATATAGTTCGAGATCGGTCAGAACCGAGTAAAAACCGAGTATGTTTTACTTTTACAATGTCATATGATATGGATATTCTACCATTGATATGAAATAAATTGCATAGAAATATTACCCATCCTTACTGAACTCCCAGTCTATACTACAGCCTTTGTATTCCCTAATAACTTTGAAAATTGAGACCCTGTGTTCGGTCTGGCCGCCCGCGGAGGTTACCGTTATGTGATTATCTTTTATACTGCCAGTTCTAAAACAATATGTTATTTTTGTTGACTATTTATCATTACAACCATCGGTCAGTGGCTTTCTATATAAAGAAATTGGTCATAACACTAGGCTTAATCACATTCATACGAGTATTGAAAAGTTAAGGGTAATGGACTATTGAATTTACCAGCCTATATAGACTTTTGCAAACACTGTTTCTCCCGAATCCAAGCATGGTCATTTTTGTCGAAACGTATTTTTAACTATCAAACAGGATTAACTGACTATTTAGACAATATCATAGCATACCTGTTCTACCCAGTATAAGAAGAGGAGTACTCCATTGTTCGCACTTAGTTGTAAAATACTGAATATTTTTACTTGATCGCTTTTCTTTTGTCTCATCTGTTTATGCGTCTTCGGACAATTAAACGTTTTATAATTAATTGTACTTAAATGCAAGTACTTATGCATATTATTGGTTTCACAAGACACTAAAATGTAATTTTTCCGTCACTATTGCTTATGCTTAAACTAAATGTCCATGAATTGATTATGAAAGTGCTTTTAAAAGCTGATTAAATCATTGGCATATTGAATCAAGCGCGTTGGGATATTATGACATTTCGTAGTGATAAAATAGGAGTTTGTACACACCAACGGAATTACAGTTGGAAGACAATACTTTTACAAACGTTTGGACGATAATACATGTATACTAAATATCAAATTTCGATCACGAAATTGTTCATTTTGTAGCAGTGAAATTGTATTTCTTTAAGGATCAGGCATCAAAGGTCATAGCATACGTGATGTACGTAGTACACTTGAATTCCAGTCATTCTTGAAAGTCAAAGTTACATAAACATATACTGAGCTTGAATAATGTTGGGAAATAAGTAAAGTTATGTCGGTTTACACTCGTAAGCTTTTCCAAAAGACATTCTTGAAGTCAAGTTCTATTGTTTTATAGACGAAGATACCAATCACACTAAATGTTAACGGCTTCAGGAGCTTTCAATGCATAATAAATACGGTAAATGTGCAGTATGGAGACATGTTCAGTGTCATTAATGCTCGCAATTACAAGTGCGGTTCCATAAACTTCGAGATTAAATGGCACGCAAGGCAACAAACGAACGTCCGATTTCCTTGTGCAAACGTATATCATGTTACCCTGATCTTATACACCTTTTAAATGTGATTAAGTGCATTCTCTTGGCAAATACAGGCTTTAAATTGTACAAAATTACCGACTGGAGCTGCCACTGGCTTATATACAAACAAACTTGTGAGAAACATTCGGCAATCGTGGATATTTCGCTTGAATACAATGTCATGCATTACTGTAGCGAATGCTAGTCGCAAAATACGCAATCTTAAGTGCTGTTTCGATGACAGCCCATGAAATATCGCTTATATTATTTAGTGTACAACTTTACGAGAATCTATACAACATACACACAGTACGCCATTATGTTTCAGAAATATCAAAACGGAATTTGGACAGGAGACGCAGCATTAAACATAAACAACAGAGCAACACTTAGAAAGGTATACTGAGAACACCAACAAGAAAAAGACACAGTACACAAATAAACGAACAACAATCAATCTATCGGACAGTCACCATCTGTTGAAGGTTCAATGCCTTTTGTAGTAAATTGCAAGACAACTGTAGAACAATCATAGAAAACATTTCCAATGCAATTTGCGATAATTTCGCGTTCGTTTTATTTCCAATTACGCTTCCATAGTTTTATGTGTCGTATATTGTTTCAACTGAGATGTTTCCCATATAGCATGCCTTTGTTTTTTAGTTTAATTAGTTCTGAGAATTTGGAAAGTTAATTCGATTTAGAATAACAGTTTATCTGACAGATAGAACAAATACGTTACAAACTTAACATTTGTGTTTCATTATAAGTTGCATGTGCTATATGCGGTGTTATATGTCATGTTACTGTATCTCAGAGTTTTAACAGGCCGGATACCACATATAGAACCATCTACATTAAACGTTCTACCCACAAATAGCTATAGACGGCAACAGAAACGAATATGGTACAAACCACCATCCCTACTGTCCCAACACGTTAAATATTTGTGTATAAATATGTTGAAGATGTGTTCGAAGAATAATCATCACAATCCATACAAAAGTATTATTACTGCAACGTGTATTTTATCCTATGTTACTTTCTGTTTATATTCTATCTAATGTGTTACAAGATGCCGACAACAGGTTTCGCGAAGACTAAACAATTTATTTCTTTAGAATTAGCCCAGAAGTACATTGGCATATAGGTCGCCATTGTGTAGGTATGTTGACTTATATCACAAACGAAGTAAAAAAGCAGCTAGTTCGTAATAATTCTATCGATGCTCCTTCGTCTATTATTTCATATCATTCAGGTTACCTTCTTGAGAAGGAATACAGTTCGAACTCGATGTGCTGCACTCGTTTATCAGATTGGAATTGATTTCTTACTAAACACTATTCTAAACTAGTCGTAAAAACCTCAAGTGTGAGTTACAATTGCAGCCATTAAGATGGACCAGAACACAAACACGTCGGTTAGCTGTTACTGTATCCAAGATGGTGATACAAACCTGTAAAAACAACACTCATCGTATGTACATAATATTATATTCTGACACACTATGTTACTTTTAAGATGTTTGTAATTGTTTGTAATTATTACGTGTAATTATATTATATGTGATTCATGGGCAAATGGCCTAAAAATCTTGAAATAAGCTGTATATATTGCTGGTAATTAGAATCTTGTCACGATGTGAATATGTCGAATCATCGTGTAAACGTACATACCGAAAGCGGGAAACGGTAATGTTGAACTGTATTTCCTTGTCTCATTCCCTGGAAACCGCATTTCTGTTATCGTTTTGGAAATTATGACCGAATGCCTGAAGTGTATCCATAAACTGTAAGATGTCGTTGACACTTAGACAATGATGACGTATCGTTAAATTGCGTTTTTCCCTTTCGCTGTGATGCCTGTCAGATTAAGTCTAAATATAAGGGTAATATAGACAGTAAGTCGACATGAGACGGAAGTGTTCCAATGCTAGTAACCTTGCAATAAGACAAAGTATGACACTTGAAAAGTCTGAAGCCAAGGCACTTATCGAACATTTTTGTAAGAATACTGATTTAAGAAGTGAAGTACCAATAATACAATAATAAATTAGTTTCGCTCTGTAACATCGACCAGGAATATTCTTTTTGTTGTCACATTAAAAGTTACACAACATAAATAAATGAAACAGATGTATTTGGTGTACATGTATAATAAAGATTTTCATTCAGTCATGTAGATCACCCATACAATGTAGTCGTCCTCGAAGCCGTGCATTGCCATATATTGTATGTAATAAATACATCACATACTAATATGAGGATCCACGTAAGCTTATATTAACAAAATAAATATTACACCAAACAATCATTTAAAAGCATTTAGAGGTTAGTGAAATTAAAGCAAATACTAAGTGGTGGGAGACAATAAAACAGCAATAACTGCTTTGGGTTGCATTTAGTTTGTTTCCTTGCGACCATCGCTTTCAATGTGTTGGGTCAACACAATAAAACAAAATGTGATAATCTGGAACTTCCTGAATAATAATTTATCAAGGATATAGATATACTTGATTGATCGTCATAGAGATATAACTGTCACCATGAGTTACATATATATTCCACATTGGTAGTTTCCGTGTATAGTTGATGGACTCCATAAAGAAGGATTTTGTCTGTGCATGTTTGCTCAGTCTCATTACCATAGCTTAAGTGAATATACTATTAAGCAAACTATAACTGAATAAAACATATTAAATTACCCATATTTTAATGAATATACAAAAGGCAAAACAGACAAATCATGGCAAATACCCGTGTTTTGTGAGTCCTAAAAGTATAAAACATTGTGATGTAATACATACTACAAATTTAGTCAGTTTGTGAGGGAAGTGAGCCGAATGTTATTCAATTGAAATTAATCGCAGCAGTAGGGGTGCTGAACAAATATTTCAGGAATTGTTCGAGGTATTTAAAACACTCAGTGACATAATGAAGTTTGAATGCAGTAAATCAATCTTCAACGGGGTAATACACTAAGAAAGTGTAAAATTCGATTAAAATGATGCATGTTTTTGAGTTTCTCATAACTTTTATTCCGAGTGTAAAAATAACATAAATTTGTGATCTTTTTAAACATGATTAAATAACGAGTATCGTTAAATGATAAGGATAGCTGGATGATTGATGTATTCTCATTGGTACTTGGCATTCTATTCTATGTTTCGTGAAACGAATGGACGTTCATCTAGCATTTTTGCCCCCTAGCACAAAACGTATGCCCTATTTCAGTGTTCAATGTATTCCATTTTAAAAACTATTTACCACTATTGTGCAATCGTGACATTGTATTGCGATGTTCCCAATTGTACATACATATTATCCCAAACTTACTTGATATACAAGACAAAGTTATGAAGTAAATGTCATCTAGCCATAAGAAATAAGTTTATATACATCAACGTATAACATAGCTTTAATAGTTGGTATCTCTCAGAACTTTGGAAATTGATACTGTGTGTCCGTAAGTAATGGCCGCCCACGACCTAATGTATTTTCTTCTTTAAAAGCGTCACTAGCGTCTATTCCTACAAGTTCGTGCATTTTAGTAACTTCTAAAACTCTCATTTTCGTGTCCAAGTTCATTTTGAGTCATTGAGAAGACAGTCAGTCAGCCAAATAATGCAAACAAATATTTTAATAATAGGTTTTGTTACGTTCGTGGCAGGTTTTGTCCGAGTATCGATTTTACTGATTACATATTCACCGCTTCCTGTCGCGAAGACCGGGGACGTTTGTTTTTCAATTTTTTTCAGTAGATGCGACATATTTGCGATCGGAAAAGCTGCTGACCTACTGACAATAGATCAAATTTTATTTTATGAGACTTTTTATTGGCAAAATATTTCAAATAGCTTTTGAAGGCGTCATCAATTTATGTGCCCGAACTGACAGGTCTCAATGTTTATTTCACGACTGTAGGCTGCATGTAGCAGTGAGGCTGATTTTGTCATTTGTAGCCTTTTAACATTCAATTTGTGTTTGGATTTTGTTAGATAGTTGTTGGTCACACAGATGCTTCCGTTTAAAATGTTTTTGGGCAGATGTGCCCATTTGAAATTTTAGGTGCACGAACTTACAGGTGTAGTGTCTACTGTGTGCTATATTATGTTTACCATTAATCATTACAACTATCGGCCAGTGGCCTTTGTCAGTAATCCATTTGCTCCCAGTCAAACACAGCCTCTAAGGAATACTTCGCGCGTTTATCCGTTTATCATGTAGTCATTAATATTTGATACATCGATTTTATTTCCCAATGACTTTCGAGTACGTGGTCCTCAGAAAAAGCAATGACAATAATGACAACGCCGTGACACCGCACGACACGCATTCGCATTATCATCTGTTCTATATGTTTTGCTGCTTGTTTGGTTAAGATATCACTTGACTTTAATTTCTGACTGTATCAAAAGAATGGGTAGAACAGCTTGATGACGTTACCACACAAGTTACAGCATCACTCATTAGTAAATCAACTCAGGGTGCTTGGCAAATTCAATTATTCCGTAATTTACTATAGAAGGTGTTTATGTACGTATGTCAACTTGAGTAGTAATGTATATTGCAAGTTTGAATGTATGGACATTGTATCCACTTGGCACCAGGCAACGTTGCATTGGTACAAAAACAAGATTGACATCAATGAACAAGTCAATGTACCTAAATTCATGTATTCTTAATCTAAACAATACAGTCCTACAATGACATATAAACAATAAGAGCATTTTCCAAAGTATTTATCGATCATCGCTAGCATCTAGATACATATATAACTTGCATCTTCCAAGAAAGACACTTTGTTCATCTCAACAGAATGAGGGTTGTGTTTCAAATGACATTCTTAGAATTTAATTCGGTTACTTTATAGATTCAGAGAAAATACTTAGATTACAATTACGCGGAACAACTGCTTCTGGAGTTTTCGATGCCTACTAAATACGATAAATGCGCAATGCGGAGACACTTTCCATGTCATTAACGTTCGCAATCACAAAAGAGGTTCCAATTCCTACAAGGTTTATATATGGCATATTTGTCTACCGAATAACATTTGATTGCCTTGTACGAATGCATATTGTGTTATACTCCTCTTAAACAGTGTACACCTCACATATAGGAGTCCATTCTACTTACATAAGTAGGGTTTAAATTGTAAAAATTACCTATTGGTGGTGAACACAAAAGTGTGTACTGTTTGGAAAAAAAGTATCTATCTTCTGCTTGTGTATATACTAAGTACAAATATGTTTGGGAGAAACATCACGCTGGTACAGATGTCTTTGGATGTTTTTATTCTATAGAGTGTCCTCTAGTAAACATAATTATAAAGCAGTGTACTAATGTTATCAAACATTGCTAACTAATTTGGGTTACATTTAGGTTTCGCTTTCAGTGTTCGGTCTTCAGAATGACAAACATATCTAATATTTCTGATCTTGAACTTCCTGAATAAGGAAATACTTGATTTACCATCATAGGGATGTAACTTTCATCCTGAGTTATATATTCCAGATTGATAGTTTGTTTCCAAGTTTAGTTGATGGAATCACAATGTTCAGATGTCAAAACGAAAAGGATTTAAATGGTCCTAGCATGTCAGCTCGGTACAAGTACTCTGGCTTAAGTGCAAACATTTTTTTTCAGGATTTTTTCCAGATATTTACAAATACGCAGTAAAATATTAAAGCTTGAATGCTGTTAATTAATCTTCAGTGGGGTAATAAACTAGGAATGTGTAAAATACGATTAAAATGATTCATGTATTTGAATATCTCATATTTTTCATTCCGAATGTAATTATAACACGCATTTGAAATGTTTTCGTGTGTGATCTCTATGAACATAATAAAATTACACATCAGTGTGAACTTAAAGAGTAGATGTATCTATTTTGAGATGATGTTAATATTGAATTAAAAAACTGTAATAATTCATTTCAACCCAGATAACTAATATTTCTAGGTAGGTCAAGACGAAGTGAAACAACGCATTAATCTTTGTTCAGCTACTGAATATCTTATTATCTTGATATTCTAAGCACAACAAGGATTTTATAAACTTAGTTTAGTTTGTCTAAGCCTTGAGATACGTTTACCGAAATCAATGTCACATAATTTTAATAGTTCATATTTCTCAAACCTTTGTAAATTGAAACCGTGTGTTCGTAATGACCACTTACGGGCAAACAAAAGAATTATCTCCGTTTATAGAGTCAGTACTGAACGTCTTATATATTGTACACTATTCATAATGACAACCACCGGTTAGCTAGTGGCTTTCGTCAATACTCCATTTTCTCTCCTGGTCAAATACTTCCTCTATGGAATACTTTACGCCTTAATCATGTAGTCATGAATAGGTGAATACGCATTTAGATTTACAAATGACTTTCATGTACGTGCTTCCCTACAAAAGCAATACAAATGATGACCATAGCGTGACGCCACACAACACATATGTTAATGAGTATCTCTTATATATTTTTGTACTGTTTGTATGGAAAGGATATAGCAGGAGTCTAATTAATAGATGTATAAAAAGAATGAACAGAACAGAACTAAGCTGCAAGGAGCAAAACAATACTCGTTATTTTATGTATTTGAGTATAATAATTTTGTATGTTATGTTTGGAAGCTTTACTGTTCGGCAATCTACACCAAGCAAATCAATGTAAATGTTGCTGATAAGACATTCCAGAAGGAAAATATGCAATGTATTATGTTGTTTTCCAACTAAATGAAGTGACAGTCTATAGATGTTGACATTATGGTGCACTGATCATCGGCAATTATTAAGGTCAACTCGTCCTTCTGAAGGAGCCGTCAACCTGTGCGCATGGAACGAGATTGTGTACAAAGCAAATATCATTCAACCGCGACCGTGGCCGGGTGGTAAGGGCGTCTGCAGTGGAAGCAGAAGCTCGGAGGGTTGAAACTCAGCTACAAACAAAAAACTGTTAACGACTCAGTATTAAGCCATGGGTTTCTCAGGTGAGACACAGGTGTCAAATATACTTGTCTCTACATTGGACAATACAATAATTGTTATAAAATACAGTGCCCACCAAAAATAAGTATACATATGTTCTTTCCCCATTTATTAGCCTGTATAACACTTACTGCAGAACAGAGAAACAACAATGTTTTTGAAGACCTGGAATGTTTTTGTTTATCAAATGTAAACACCATTGATTGGTACCCTAGATGTAAAATATTAAGTTTCTTTGCCAGCTTTGAAAGGCAACTTAGTAATAAAAAGACGGAAAATTCAGCTCCTTGGACCCCATGGCTATTTTAATTCAGAACATTTTCATCTTTATTTCTATCGCATCTTTGACTCGTTTAGTAACTTTAGTTTCAAACATTACGTTAATTGTGACCGTCTGATAACAAATATTGAATAATTTAACCAACTATAATTCTGCATCTGTCGAAAAATGTATACCTAATAATGGTGGACACTGTATGTCGTACTTTATGAAGTCTCTCTGGTCTAATGTGACCATGCGCGCATATGTACTATTAAATATAATAGACAGCATCCTTTTACGATCAAATATAAAATATCCATGTTGGTGACATTGGTTTCCAATGACACTGGAGTGTGCGATTTGTCCATTAAAGCTGCATATTTAATTTTCATAATTTGATTAAATATTATGTGCTTTTAAAGTTGATTGAATTATTAAAAATTTGAATCAGCGTTGGAATATTATGACCGTACGAAGTAATAAATTGATAGCTGTTATAGAAATTATATGTTTTATGATAGCATTGACTTTGTAATTATATTCAAAGTCCCCGGAAATAGCTATGTTGAAACTGGATGGACAACTTTAGAAATTAAGAGTATGTGTTGTGAACGAAGCAACTGGATTTCCTTGATTTTCTTAATATTACCATATACTGCTCTACATATTGTTTAACTAGAAGTTCAGAATTCGGAAGTGCAATTTCAACGGTTTTCGCCTTCGTATCTTTCCGAATTGCTGACGAACAAATAGGGCGGGAATAAACGTAGGTTCGTACAATATATTTTGCCGACATCTTTTACGTAACGACATTTACTTATAAAAGTTGTGATCAAACTGTTATCAGGAGGAAAAGTGCCCTGATTATCATTATTACGAGAATAAAATTGCTGAAACTTAGTCTGATAATAGTTTGATCTTCAAATCGTACATATTAAATCAAATGAATCCTATTGTCAAAAGCTATCGTAGGAAAAGAATCACATCTGTGTATACACCGCCCTACAGCTTTATGAAGTTACAACATCACTTATTGTCAACTCAACTCAGGGTCCTTAGCATATTCAATTAGACGACGATGCATAAACGTTTGCACTCACAAGTGAGGTTCCGTTATCTACAACGTGGAATAATAAAGCCATCTGAAAGCTGTGTTCGACTCTCTGTTTCGTGACAGGAAGGCACCTTCATCTACCAATTTTTGTCTCAGGCCCAAAACATATGCCCTGTTTCATTGTACAATATACTCTTTTATACACATTTTCTACCATAATTGTGAAATGGTCACATTATCTTATGATTAAACCCCTGGCCATAATACCTAATATACTAAATATGCAAGAAAACATGATCAAGTTAATGTCATGTAGCCAAAATACGAAGTTTATGATAAGAACTTTTGAAATTGATACCGTGTGTTTGTAATGACCGCCCACGGGTTAAAATAGTATCTTCTTTTATAGGGTCAGTACGTAGAGAAAATGTGATATTTTTTACCATTTATAAGTACAACCATCGGTCAGTGGCTTTCGTTAGTAATCCATTTGCTGCCGGTCAAACATTTCCTCTATGGAATATCTGACGTGTTTATCACGTATTCATGAATAGTTGATGATTCAGATATATTTCCAAATGACTTTTTGTTTCTTGATTATTGACTAGTTCTGTTATATTTTATCTTCTGTATATTTGTATTACGTATTTCTGTAAATTGCTGTATATACATTTCATGTTAATGTGGAACATATTGAAAATTGGTCTTGAACCAAATATGTAATCTACTATAAATAAAATCGTTATTATTATTATTATCACTATTATTATTATTATTATTACTTCCGGGAACGTGGTTCTCACTACACGCTCAACAAATAATGACCAAAGCGTGACAGCGTCAATTGGAATTGATTGTACAAAAAGATCAGTACAGAATTTATTGTAGAATTCCAGTAGAAATATGATATGATAAGTACGATGCTAAGTAAAACTTTAATACGAATAATATTATAATTAACGACACACGCCTGTACTATTACACATTATTAGAAAATGTGAACACAAGCTAATACTAATCTATTGTTCAATTCAATCTTCTCTGTGCATCGCTATGGATAGCATATGTTATTTTATTACATTATCTCAATAAAAACACACAGGAAGTGCGTTTTAGTATGGTAAACGTGATTTAATCGCTACATTATTTGAACACCAGCTGGTGTTATCTGTTTAATTTCAGAGAACACCACTATAGTTACTTTATTGTCTCCATATCCCCTTTGTGCATCTACTGCTAAAAATGTTTTTATTTGGTTATGAAAATCTAAGTTTGATAGAATATCTGTATATGTGTTCAAAATTGCATAATATCTACAAAACGAGTTGACACTAAATCGACAGCAGACCCTCTCCTTTACATAGAGAATAATAAGTTAGTGCCGTGGATGAGTAAGTTTATCTGGCAAGGCGGAGAAATTTATCGGGTGAGCCGTAGGCGAATCCGATAATTTCCGTAGCCGTGCCGGATAAACTTTCACTCACTCCACGGCACTAACCTATTATTCTATTTATCCGGTCACTACATCTGCTTTAAAAAGGGAATAAAAGTCGGACTATTTATTTGCCTTTTCATTATTTGTGCGTAACGTCACGTTCGTTCACTGACGTCACGACAAAACAACAACGTCGGACATCTTGATAACGTCATGTACACGCAGGTAAGTCGTAGAACAATTATTGATCGACCCAAGCTCATTTTAAATAGGAAAACCTCATCCTCGGATACAGAGTTTCAGTCGGCGACCCCGCTTTAAGAAGAAGTCCGTCAGATCACGTGATGAGGTGACGGTTTATTGCAAGTCACATGACCACTTGACGGTTTATTGAAACCCTGTTATCGGGCTGATTTGGCCGGAAGAGACTGGATAAAGTGTGATATATTTACAACAGTTTCTCTCCTACCTATTTACTTCTTCTCCTAGTATTCCTTTATTTCTATCCTTCAACTGACCCTCTTCCTTTTCTGACAGCCATTCGATCAAGTCGTTTTTTACCTAGGTATGAGATCATTTTATAGTTTAAAAAAGAGCGGGTTTTATATAAGTTGTTTTAACTTCTTTCCTAATCCTTTATAGACTGTCGTTAATTATCACATGGTGTTAAAGTTGTTACATAAATATTGTTTAAACTAATATCACCTGATACTGCTATAACTATTATCTAATACGAGAGGTGTTCAACTTATTTATGAACAGAAAATGAACATCAATATTGTGTTACTCTAACAATAAAATTAAATAAAAACTTTTATGTTGTATAAAGTAGTGTATTAAGAAGTATATATAATAATTGTAAATTGCCAATACGTTACGGTTAAATCATAATCAATATTAGGGTAGAGGGTGTTGTTATTTGCGTTTTGAAGGTCCGAAACTCGTAATAATTACGTTTACATTTTCCTTCTTTAATCGTTGTTTAATTATCAACCAGATGGAAAATTATATTCTTAAAGCATGATAAGACTTCGACATCCACTGTTTGGTTATAATATATATCAAAGTTATATTCTTAAGTATTTTTATTTGGCGTTGTATATGGTGACTTGAAGCTAAATCTGGACGAAACACTATGTTCTTGGAACAGTCACTAGGAACGATTCGTAACACTTTTTTGTTGAAAACCTGATTTGCAACGGTTCGTCCATAGACCACAGCCTTCAATTTCGTCAATTTGATATTGATTCTGATGTGCGTATTTCCATAACAACAAACTCAATGCCTTTCCATGAAAACGGCCGCGAACACACAATGCTGGACAAACATGAACTTCTCCCTATCCCTGTGACCTTTTCTTAAATAGCATACCATAATCTATCATAACATTCTTTAAGATTCAGCATTGCTTCCCCATAATGAAACAATTTTTCCACATAATGTTGTTTATTTTGCATTTCTAGATTCCAAAACATTTGGCTGCAAGGCATGTTTATCTTGATTTTCAGCGTAGGAGCTTCGCATTTTCCCAGAACTATGCATTAAACTATATCGAAATAATGTCACTGATAGTTTCTATGGACACTCCCATCAGTGGTACTATTCCACGTTTTGCAAATTGATTTATCATAGATATGGTAAAACCAATTTAACTTTATAGTGTACTTTTGGCAATGTTGGGCAATTTGCAATTTTTGGTGCCATTTTACCATTCCTGGAAACAGAACTTTAATAACGCGTCTTACGACAAATATTACTGACGTTCTCATTAAAAATGCAAAATAAAAATGTACAAACACTTTCTTAATACTTATAAAAGGGCCTTTTTGCCTTAAAAACAGGAAAAACAACATCATCTACTAAATTGTTGTTTTTAGCTTTAACCAAATGAAATATACAATGTATGATGAGCATATGTTCAACTTAAAACATTTTCTCGCATGGTTTAAAAAAGATATTTCAATTATTTTCATTCAATATTGCACAATCGGTGTTCATGTTTTGTTCATAAATAAGTTGAACACCTCTCGTATACGTGCAAACTTAGATAGCAAATGTGCAAATTTTACCAGTGCTCGCTTACGTGTCTTTCGACATTATTACGAGCAAATACGGGAAAATAGAAGTAGGTTCGTACATTTCATATCTTTGCCGACAGCTATCATGTAACTATATTTACAAATAAAGTTGTGATCAAGAAAAGTGCCCTGATTATCATTCTTACGAGACTATTACAGTTTGATATACAATCGTAAACATCAAATCCAAGGAAATATATAGTCGAAACTATCACAGAAAAAGAATCACAACTGTGTATACACCACCCGACATCATTATGACGTCACAATACAAATGTATATTGCAAAGTTTATAGACATTGTATCAATTTGTCATCGAGCAACGTTGCCTTGGTACAACGGATAGATTGAAACAAATGAACAAGCGTATGTACCTAAATCCATATATTCTTATTCTATAAGACCATTTTCCCGAGTATTTATTGATCATCGCCTGCATCTAGCGACATATATAACTTGCATTTTCAAAGAAAGACTCTTTGTTCACTACACTATTGTCCACCTCAACAGAATGATGTTTGTGTTTCAAATGACATTTTTACAGTCTGGTTCCGTTGCTTTAAAGATTCAGAGAAAATACTTAGATTACAATTACGCCGAACAACTGTTTCTGGAGTTTTCAATGCCTACTAAATACGATAAATGCGCAATGCGGAGACACTTTCGATATCATTAACGTTCGCAATAACAAATGAGGTTCCATTATCTACAAGGTTTATATATGGCATATTTGTCTACCGAAGAATTTTTGATTGCCTTATACGAATGCAAATTGTGTTACACTTGTCTTAAACATTGTACACCTTACGTATAAGAGGGCATTCTACTTACATAAGTAGGGTTTAAATTGTACAAATTACCTACTGGTGGTGAACACAAAAGTGTGTTATGTTCTGAAAAAGAGTATATATTTTCTGCTGGCGTGTGTACACTCATGTTGAGGAGCAACATCTCGCCGATACACAATTATGTCTTTGCGTGCTTTTATTTTCGATAGTGTATTGCAATAAACATAATCGTTATGCATTGTACTAAATGTAATCAGACAGTGCTAAGTGCTTTGGTTGCATTTAGGTTTCGCTTTCAGTGTTAAGTCAATACAATGAAAAGCAAAATCTAATCTTTCTTATCTTGAACTTCCTGAATGTTGATTTATCAAAGAAAAACTTGATTTACCGTTATAGGGATGTAATTTTCATCCTGAGTTATATATACCAAATTGATAGTTTCCACGTATAGTTGATGGAAACATATTGTTCAGATGTCATCAAGAAAATGATTAAAATGGTCCGGGCATGTCCGCTCCATACAATTACAATAGCTTAAGTGCATTACCTATAAACAATAACAGACGAAAACAATGCAAGTTTGTATATATTTCCTTTTTCAAAAATTGTGAAACATTGTGATAAATACATATTACCATTTGTGAAAAATTCTCGAAACATCATTGGTGGTGGAAATACTTGTAATGAGTGTATGAGAGAAGAGTAGAGTATCCATGAAAGAAAACGCTAGTGGAATTTATTTTTACCTCTTTTGGTGTGCCCAAGGAATCAAACATCTAGCTCTTAGAACTGACGTTCTTTATAACAAAACTAACCAGGCGAGTGTTATTCATTTCAAAATCGAAGCAGTAGGGAAGCTAAACAGATTATTCAGGAATAGTTCTAGGAACTTAAACAAACACACAGTGAAATATTAAAGCAAGAATACTTCCGCTGGGTAATTCACTACCAAAGTGTTTAATACGATTAAAATGATACATGTATTTCATTCCGAGTGTAATTGTAACACATATTTGATATATAATTGTTTGTGACCTCCACGAACATAACAAAGTTACACATCCGTGTGAACTTAAAAAGTAGATTTATATATTTTTGGATGTTGTTAAAGTTGTTTCACATTCAATTATACACTGTCATAATTGATTTCTTCCAGATTCGTTTGCTATATTTCCAGGTCAGTCCTGATGAAGTCAAATATAGCATTTATAACAAGGATGTTGAGACATAATGTTGTTTGGCTTAGCCTTTACGATATTCGCGTGTTATAACTGTAACGTGCTTGCAGTGTTGCACGTGCTATTTTTATTTTTACCCGACTTTTGTTGTATGTCACGTGGAATAATAAAGGCAACTTAAAGTTTATTGTTGTCTTACTGGTTGGCGTTCGAATGAACCTTCATTTTCATACTTTGCCACAGGTCAAAACATATGACCTATTTCATTGTCCAATGTAGTCCATTCTAGATACGTGCTACCATAATTGCGAAATATTGACATTTTCATTCGATATACATAGCTGTACATCCACGCCCATAACACCTATTGTACTAAATATGCAGGACAAAGTGATCTAGTAAATGCCATGTATCCATAAGATGTAGTTTATAAATTATGATAAGAACTTTGGAAAGGTTCACCGTGTGTTCGTAATGACCGCCCGTAGGGTAAAACATAGTATCTTCTTTTATAGCGCCAGTACTGAGAGAAAGTGTGCTATTTCTCCATTTGTAAATACAACCATCGGTCAGTGGCTTTCCTCAGTAATCCATCTGCTGCCGGTCAAACATTTCCTATATGGAATATTTCACTCAATATCACGTAGTCATGAATAGTTGATGATGCAGATAAATTTCCAAATGACTTCCGAGTACGTGGTTCTCTCTAAAAGCAAAACTAATAATGACCAAAGCGTGACGCCTGACAAAAGACATGGACATAATTATTTTATATCTATTGTTTACTGGTTGTTTGTGAAGGATACATACATGTATCAGGTGACTCTAAGTACTGACTATATTAAAAGAATGAACAGAAAAGAATAAAAATACAAGGAACAATACCATAATCATTATGTAATGTACATATATGAGTATAATGAATAATAGTTTTACCTATTTCATATTCTATTTGAAAAATTGTAAGGATATCACAAGTCTAAATACGGAATGTATTAAAAGAATGGGCAAAACAGAACAAAGCTGCAAGTAACAATACCATAATTATTATGAGTATAATGACAAATATATTTGTTTGATGGAGTGATTTAATGTTCTTAAGCTGTGCTGCCTAATTCAATGTGAATGTTGAAAATGAAACATTTCTATAACAGAATAGTATTGTTGTGTTCTCTAACCAATTAAAGGGGTAGTATATACATGTATATATTGACAGTATGTTGCATTTATTATCTGCCAGTACGTAGGTCAACCTGTGTTTCGAAAACAGCTGACAGCTTCGCCGCATGAGAATGACGAGGTTATGTACGATTTCAAGGTCATACCATCACGACCGTGGCCTGTTGGTTAGGGTGTCTACCTTGGAAGCGGGAGGTCGAAGGGTTTTAATATACGCATGACGGATAAATGCATCATAAGTCAAATTGACACTTTCATAAGGTATCACACGTTAATTAAAAAATGTTACCAACACAAGATTTGGATCGCTCGGCGACACACAGGTGCTCTTTCTAATATTGGACAATGCAATAAATATTAAACGTGTTGTACTTCATTGCGTCTGTCATATCTGATTTGACAAAGATTAAAATTGTACTATTATATATGATAAACAATATCTTTTTACGATCAAAATTCGAATGTCCATGCTGATAGTATTGTTTTCCGCTGACACTGTCTACATGCAGAGTGGGCGATTTGTCCGTTAATGCAGCGTTTTAAAAATTTCATAAATTGATTGAATGTTAAGTGCTTTTAAAAACTGATTACAATTTTGAAAATTTGAAACAGCTTCGGGATATTATGACAGTACCAAGTGATAACTTGACTGGTGTTATTGAAATTATTATGATACCACTGGTTTAGCAATCTTTCAAATTAGCCCCCGCATTTACATTATAAACGACACTTATTTTACAAAAGCACATACGATGGGCATTCTGAATCTTCTGATAATTGGCAATGTCCTTTTACGATCAAAATGCAAATATCTATGCTGAATGTATTGGTTTACGATGGCAAAGGAATTTGCGATTTAGCCGTTAATTCTGCATATTAAAATTTTCATAAATTGATTAAACATAAAGTACTTTTAAAGCTTATTAAATAATTCCAAGTTTGAATCACCGTTGGGATATTATGATAGAAATAAGTAATAAATTAATATACGTAATTGGAAGTGTATTTTTATGATACCATTGACTTTATAATTATCTGAATTAGCCCCCGCATTTACAATTTAAACGACAGTAATTGTACAAAAAATGACCGATGAAAGTAATCTGCATAACAAATCGACCTTGGAATTATGGAGAATGTTGCGATACAATTTGAATGTTTGCAAGATCAAGCAACATCATACCTAATGTGTGTTGCAAACTAAAATTCCAGATATTCTTGAATGTCGAAGTTACATAAATATAGACCGTGCTACAACATTATATGTATATAAGCATTAGAAGTCTCTAACGGGGAAGCATGTTATGTCTAGGTTGATGGAAATAGCTATGTTTATACTGGATGGATAACTCTCGGAAATAAATGCATGTGTTGTAAACGAAGGTATTGAAGATGATGTGAATGCTACACTAGAAATCGTATACACATTACTTTTTACATCGTATATGAACGCATTTGATGATAAATACATAAACACTTTTTAAGCTTAAACGTATAACTAGTATTATACTCTTTGGGGAGTCGTAGACATAGCTTCTATTTTTCTCTAGTGTTTTGTACCAAACCATATAGTTTATGTTAACATAAGTATCATCTGACATTCAGTCTACTATCTCGTAATTCTATACTAATATCAATGATGTATTCTTTGGATATCGCACTGCTCAACTTGTCGAACTTTCCCCAACTAGTCATCTTTAATCAGAGTTTTCTTGATAAGTGTGTCAACTTTTGTATTATTGCAAAAGGTATAAATTTGGACTGACCAGATCTAGTATCGACTTGTCGGTGAACTAGAAGAAAGCCAAGTATTGGCATAGTGCATAGCTGAAGTATCAGGAAGTGGCTAACGACAGAGTACTATTGTATCTCACACTCTTACATCTTTAGACGTTGCTTGATGTGTGTTATATATGTCAGTCGAAGAGCATGGAATTGACTGTAGTGTTAAACAACCTAAAAATTTATAATAAACTACATTTTGTTAGTTTGTATTGGCATGACTTCATTAATACATTGCTATGTGCGATTCATTCAAAGCTCGCACCTATACCAATGTTTCAGCACGATGCAGTCCAGCAATCTTGAAGGATTCCCAGTATTACCTCTCTTATCCGGTTATATTTATTATCATGTATTGAATAAGTGTTTGAGCTCGGGTACAATCTCACAGCAGTGAAGTAAATGACATGGAAGTGAAACATAACAACATGCGTTTTATCTTCTAACTAAAACTTTCTCAAATGATCAAAGCTATTCCATTGATTTAAGCCGGCACACTTAAAGGGATCAATTATGGTGTAAATTGAAGTTTATTTGACAAAAAACTCAGAACATGTTCAATTCCAGTAAAATAATTATATGATCAGTGCGATGCAAACGTGATTACAATTGATGGCAAACACTGTTCTATTACACATTAGTAGAAAATGAGAACAAAAATAAATGATAATCTGGTGTGCAGTAATGTCTAATATTTCAATCTTCTGAACATCGTTATATAGATAACATGTGTTATTTTATTGTATTCTGCAAAACAAACCGGAAGTGTGTTTTAATACTGTAAACGCGATTTCCTCGGTACATAATGTGAATACCAGCTGGTGTTACTTTAATTTGAAAGAACATCGCTGTGACTGAAATTACTTTATTGCCTTAGTCATTACAAGATACTGCTTTAACTATTGTTTAATTAGAAGTGCAAATTTGGAAGTGCCATTTAAACGGTGTTCACCTACGTATCCGTCGAAGTTGCTCTCGAGCAATGACGGCGGACTGAAGTAGATTCGTTTTGTCGACAGCTGTCATGTAACTGCATTTACAAATAAAAATCGTGATCAAACTGGTCCCAGGAATATTGCCCTGAATATCACTATTTCGAGACTAACATTGATGAAACTTAGTCAGATACATGTACAAATTTGTTTACTTATAAGTCGTGAACATTAAAATGACGTAACAGCACAAGTAGTCCGGCAGTTTGGTGAAAAAATTGTGGGTTTGACGATAAAAGCATGAAACTTTGCATGATGGTAGTTAAATGTATTTTAGTCAAAATTAGATATGGACCCACTTTCAAAAATATCCAATATGGCCGCCATTTTCAAAATGGCCGCCATTGTGAAAATTACAATATAGTGTACCTTGAAAATGTTATTTGCAATGACATCACAAATAAACAGGGCTATCATGTGCTTAAAACCAGTTAAAGAGACGCCATGAACATTTTGATATCCATCTGGTAAGCAATTTTTACGAAATTTTCACTTTTTAAAAAAAATGGGAGGGGGACTGTCAAAATCTATCGGACTGAGATCTTAAAAACAAGAAAGTGAAAATATGTTTGTTGAGAAAAGAATACAGCTTGACTTGGTTGTTATGTATGCTATTCCCAACAATATTAGATATGAACCCAATTTGTTGTATCAAATTAGCGCCATTTTCCAAGATGGCTGCCATTTTCTAGTTAGTGTTTACTAAGGTTCGAAATATGTCAATCTTCTTTTAAGTATGTCTTGATATTATATAAATACTTTATTATTAGTATTCAATATCATAGATGATGTTTTAGCATAAAAACAACCCCAATAAGATCAGTCAAAACGGCGACAATTCTTTTAAGATGGCCGCCATTGTACTAGTATTTGCAAAACAATGTTATATATGTCATTATATAGTCTACATTTGTATATTCTTTACATATAACGACAATGGTTTGCTCAAACTTTATGCAAATTGATAATAGGATGTAGAAACAAGCTTCCAGACGCAATCATAGGAAAAGGTGACCGTAATGATTACCTTTTAATAGTGTTATGTACCCTGGAAAACCTTCTGATGTTTTGTACCCAATTGCGTGTGTACTAAATTTGGTGTACACCAATGGTTGTATAGTTGTTATAACTACCAAATAAAATAGGAATAACTGTAGCTGGTGTTTGTGCATATCCCTGATGATAGGAAAGCTGTGTCTGGTGACTGTATGTACCCAATCAGACAATAACCGTAGACAAGGAATGTGTGTATTTGGTAATTGGGAGTACCATGTACATGAGTACGTGTACTAGTATATTAAACGACTGGAAAAAACGTAATCACAAATTGTTTAGGCAGTGGGATTCGCTTTTATGTATTGAATTTTATTTTTGCATATAGCTATGATCATCGATTATTATAGAAATCCATAAAAGAACAATTGAGATTGTTGTATTTCTAAGTGAATTATATTTGGAAACAAATGTTGTGAATATTGACATGCTTAAGAAGTATCTTTCAAATATTATGACCAAAAACCATCTCAAACAGAGATCGTTATCGGAGAACAAACAACTATTTCGATCTCTACAGAAATCCTGAGACGAAGATGGAGATGGATAGGACGCGTCAAAAGAATGGAGCCGCAGACTCTACCCCACGGGTAGCTATGAGATGGACACCAACATGGAAGAGAAATAGGGGAATATCAAAGGAAACCTGGCGGAGATCAACTAATCGAGAAATGACAGCTAAAAGCTGAACATGCTGTCAAGTGAAGCGATTACCTGCGGATAGAAATCATTGGCGTTCTTTAATGATGGCATTAGGAGAAAACCATCCTGAAGAGGTTTAAGTAGGTAGGAATATTGGTATTGGAATGTATGTGCATGACAGTTGTGAGTACCTAATAAAGACAAGTCGTGCCTGAACCAAAATGCACAAAATGTTAGTACACGTAGACAATCACCTGGTGACTTCGGCGATCCACACAGACCAGTTTGGGTTTACCTCATGGTAAGAAGTACTCAGTTGGATCAATAACAAATGTGTAGCTGAATTTTGTATGTAGTATGAACTAGGAATGACTATGAGAAATCAGTAGTATCAGCTCCTTGTGGTGGTTTGTACCACGTAATAATAGAAACGACTGTGTCTGTCTATGCCTGGTGAACAAGAATGACAAAAGAGGACAAGACATGCCTCAAGTAATCAATAGGACCAGGGATTGACTGACCTTTTACTGTCATTGGTGAGGGTTTGCAAATGCCATCAAAAATTGAGTTACCCAGGTGTAAGTTACTATGGCATGCACATGTACCAAACTCCAACCAGATTGAAAATTTATAGCTATCCAATACAACATGAATGGCTTTACATTTGGCATTATAGGGTCTTGACAGAATCAGGGATAACTGTGACAAGTAGCTGAGGGTATCCTGTTAGGTTGAGTATTATTATAAAGCCGGAAGCATAGTGGCTGAGTGACAAGATGCGGTGGCTGCGGGGTTGCCTTCATATCACTTAGAAACGCAGATCCCTACTAGGCTGAGAACTAAAAACGTGTTGATCCAAAACTGCGCAGACCAAGGGGATCTAAATTGTTTTTGACTACCACGTATAATGTTGAGGTTGAGTAAATTCCCATTCGAGTGCGGGGTTGTGGCGTTCTCATGACAAGTGGCATATTCAATGAATGTGCAGTTGCCGTAACCTATTTTGCTGACAAGATGATATGCGTTTCTAAGCGATATGAAGGCAACCCCGCAGCCACCGCATCTGATTATGATTATACACTTACCTGGTAATAGTAAGTGCATGTACCAAATAGGACAAATAATGGCAGTACAATGGTTACAAGACAGGCCGTAGTACCTGATGGTAGTTAGTAAATGTACCAGGAATTAATGCATGTGTATTTGATGGTGGTCAGTATCCCAAACGTATGGGAATACCTGTATATGATGGTTAAGATAACGAACAAGGACAATCTTTGTACTTAATAAGAGCAGAAATGCTTAAAAGTTAAACAAGTTACCAATATTCTAGCCTAAGGGCTTTTTTTCAGCTGTTAATCCACTCAAGCACCCTTTGACATGTGAACATCCCTGGATCATTGGGCTACCTATGTAAACTTACGTTCGTGTCTTCATAGGGAGACTATTTTTCACCTGTGAGTTTGGCAGCCAACATCGATCTGCAGCGCCTAGTCCTCACATGTACCAATTTACGCCTTGGTGGAGTGGAGCATGTGTGTTATTCTTGCTCAGAGAAATTAACCATTGGTCAAGACGGGGTTAAACCCAGGACCTATTGATCGCGAAGCGTGCGCCGAACTCCAGGCCACCGCTCCCCACGTGTACTTGTGCCTGGCGATGTTATGTGCCATATATAGCTTTATATTATGATCGTGTATCCGAAACATATAAATGTCTGTCTTATGTCCTTACTATATAGGTACCTAACACTGCAAAAAGGTTCTCGTAATGGTTAGCTTATTTTATCCGGTTAGTTTATGTCTTAGATCTTGTTAATACATTCTATTATCAAGTAATTAAGTTTTGTAAAGCTATAGCAATCTATTCACGCCCATAATTTAGCAATACTATCTATATAGGTACATCTTCCAAAGTGCACAAAATTCTAAATCGATTGATTCAAGACATATCCGAATTTATTGTTGACAAACATTTTAAACATTGTACATTTATAATGTGTATAATCACCTTATTATAAAATGCATTCTATGATATAGAGTATGTGCATTTGATTTTTTTTGGCTTAAAGACAAAGATAAAGGATATAATCTTAGTTGAGGATACACAAATGCACACAATGCCTGTGTTTCTAATTATCGGACAAGGGCGGCCATCTTGAAAGCATTGCCACCATTTTGATTGAACTTATCGGATGCATATTACTCTAAATCATCATCTATGATATTGAATATTTATGCAAATTACTACATGTAAGACAAAATAAAAGGTAGATTTAAATATTTTGAACTTAAGTAAATACAAACGTATATGCTTGTCACAAACTGGAAAATGGCGGCCATCTTGAAAAATGGCGCTATTATGATACTTGACAAATTGGATTGATGTTTAATATTGTCGGGAATAGCATATGTAACAACTATGTCAACCTGTATTATTTTTTCTCAACAAACATAGTTACTCTATTCTTATTTGTAAGATCTTAGTCCGTTAGATTTTGACAGTTCCCGCCCCCCCCCCCATTTTATAAAAAAATGACAATTTCGTAAAAATTGCTTGCCAGATGGATATCAAAATGTTCATTGCATATCTTTGATTGGTTTTAAGCACATGCTAGCCCTGTTTTATTTGTGATGTCATTACAAATAACATTTTCAATGTATACTATATTGTAATTTTCGCAATGGCGGACATTTTGAAAATGGCGGCCATATTGGATATTTTTGAAAGTGGGTCCATATCTAATTTTGACTAAAATACATTCAACTACCATCATGCAAAGTTTCATGCTTTTATCATCAAACCCACAATTCGACTAAAAATATGCCGGACTAAAGTAACAATATGAATTGATATTTTCAATTATACCAAAAACTTAATATATAGCAAGAGGAATTTTATGGACATATGTCAAACAGAGAAGAAATGTACATGTATATTGCAAAATTGGAATTAATAGAAATTGTATCCACTCGACATGAAGCAACGTTGCTTCTTACTAAACGTATTTTTGTTAACCCCGTCAGAACGACGTACAATTTGACCTTTCAGATGACATTCTTAGAGTCAAGTTCTGTTGTTTTATAAAATCAGAGACAATACTAAGATACCAATTACACTGAATGTAAACTGCTTCTGGAGCTTTTAATGCCTACCAAATACGATAAATGCGCCTTGCTGAGACACTTTCAATGTCATTAACATTCGCAATTACAAGCGAGGTACCATTATCTGCAAGGTTTATATATGGCATTACTATCTACCAAGAACTTTTAATCATTGCCTTGTACGATTGTATATGGTCTTACACTCTCCTAAACATAGTATACCTAACGTATAAAAGTGCATTCTACTTACATAAGTATGGTTTAAATTGCACAAATTACGTACTATTGGTGAACACAAAAGTGTGAAATGTTCTGAAAAAGAGTAGCTTTCTTCTGCTTGCGTATATAAAATCATGATTGAGTAAAATATCACTCTGGTTCACATGTCTTCGTGTGCTTTTTTCTATAGTGTATTCTAGTAAACATAATGGTAGTGTATTGTACTAAGACAGGTCTAACCGATTTGGTTTACATTAAGGTTTCTGTGTATTGATTCCGATATTATCGGTGTTTTCGTTCAATACAATAAAACAAAATGTAATAATTCGCATCTTGTACTTCCTGAATAATAATTAATCAAGAAAATCCTTGATTAACCGTCATCGGGATGTAACTTTCATCTTGAGTTGTATATTCCAGATTGATAGTTTCTGTGTTAAGGTTGATGGACACACAATGTTCAGATGTCATAAAGAAAAGGATTTGAATGGTCCGGGCATGTCAGTTCAGTGTAATTACCCTAGCGTAAGTGCATTACTTATAAAAAATAAAAGACAAAAACATAGCAAGAGTGTATATATTTTGTTTTCTGAAAATTGTGAACCGTTGTGATAGATACATATTACAATATGAGAAACACTCTCTTAAACATCATTGCTTATGGTAACCCTCATCACCAGTTTATGATAGAAGAGGAGTCAAGGAATGAACACAAGCGGAATTTATTTTTATCCTTTTAATGTGCCTGCTGATGTTCTCTATCAAAGAACTAGCCAATCAATTGTAACTCAGTTGAAATTAATCGTAGCAGTAAGGGTAAGGAACAAATATTTCCGGAATTTGTTCTAGGTGTTTGACACAAACACACAGGGAAATCGTTAAACCTTGAATGCTGTAAATTAATCTTCAGTAGGTTAATAAACTAGGAAAGTGTTAAATGCGCTTAAAGTGATACATGCATTTGATTGTATCATAACTTTTATTCCGAATGTAATTATAACACATATTTGATATATTAGCGTATGAACATAACAAAATTACACATCAGTGTAAACTTAAATAGCAGATGTATCTACTCCTTCAACTGCTCTATTTTCAAAACTTAAATGGATGACATTTCATGAGCGTGTTATTTATCAGAAAGCCATCCAAATGTACAAGACTCTCAGAGGAGATGCACCAGATTATCTTCAGAATGCATTTACATTTACTACAGATATTCATTCACGACTGTTACGTTCTTCTTCTACATACCAATTGTACAGTCCAAAACCCAACACCGAGTTATTTCGCCATACTTTTGTTTTCTCTGGCACCTCAATATGGAATTCTATCCCTCTTTACATCAAAAACTCTACTTCTATTCAACATTTTAAAACTTTATATCTACGCTGGGTGAAGCCATCATACTTTGAAACATCCCATGCTATTGCTACAACCTAATGACTGGCTAGCAAACTTCATGCAAACATTACTATTGCAGGTATAATAATCTATATATCCGTCTGCATAATTATTCCATTCTGTATTATGTTTTTAAAATGCCATTGCTTTAAGTATATTGATTATGTCGTTCACATGTATAATGATACGCTTGCTCCTATGGTGTGTCTATATCGGATTAAGCGTTTTTGTTTAATTACAGCTGTAGATATTGTCTTGATAAAGTTTCTATAATTATGCATAGGTATACCTTCTTTTTTTCAAATCCATTCACTGACACTCTTTTATGAATTTTTCAACTTATATTGTGAGACATCATAGGGGCCAAAATATCAAAATATCAAATATCATTGTTTTCTTGGCATAGTTATTTTTCGAGTTCATTGTTCATTGTTGAGGATCTTATGGAAGATTGATTGTTTCGTATATTGTCAAATAAGTTTCCTCGTAAAATAAAGTCTTTATTATTATTATTATTATTATTATTATTATTATTATTACAACCACCGGTCAGTGGCTTTCGTCAGCAATCCATTTGCTCCTGGTCAAAAATTTCCTTTGTGGAATACTTTACGCATTTATCACTTAGTTATGTTTATTAAATGATTAAATATTAAGTACTTTTAAAGATGGTTACATTATTGAAATTTTGAATCAGATGTTGGATATCATGACAGTGATGAATTGATAGCTGTTATTGACGTTAATAGTTGTATGATACCACCGGCCTTGTATTTATTCAAATAAGTCCTTGCATCAACAGTTTAAAAGACCAAAATGTTTTTAAAAAGACATATAGACGACGCTTCTACTTAATATCAAAAAGTAACTTCGGAATTGTCTAGAATATAGCGATACAATTAGACTTTGAATGTTTGAATTAGTATATATTCCGACCTGGTCATATATAAGAACTGCAAGTATGTACTGGAAAAGTGTGTTATGTTAAGGCTGACAGAAATAGGTATGTTTATACTAGACGGAAACCTATATGAATCGGATTTGAATAATGTGTTGTTTACGTAAGTATTGAAAATGAAGATGATATCAGAGGAAGAGTTTTCCTTTTACTTTTCTTCATCGTCTATGAAATTATAAAACTTTTGGTAATATACGGATGAACGATATTCAGCTTAAACATATATATTTTACGCTTGGGAAAATTTGCAGACATGGCTGTGTGCTATAACAACTACTTTTGACTGGCGTTTTTACAAACATACTTACCAGCAGACATTCAGTCTCTCAATTCTGTACAAGCGTCACTGATATATACATTGGAGATTTCACTTCGAAACATATTCCAATCTAATCATCCAGAATGACATTTTAAAAAATAAGTCAGAGCTGTTATCTTGACTCTCTTTTCGAAGGAGCAAAATTCAAGGGTCTGAAAGAACTGTCTTCCAGATCGACTCCAACAGCAGTCATACACACCCCTTCTCAAATAACGTTGCTCTTTAACAAAATACGTACTAAGAAGCTCTTTATTTACAAAAGACGTATAGATAAATACATATTTATCACAACTGAATCAATAGCTAAATCTCTATGTGTGTAAACTTATACATTTGTAAAGATTTCTTGAACCAAAAAGTACTCAAGGGTATAAAATCGGTACATCATTATTTATGATTAAGAGCACTTGTGTGGTACAACATTGAGTCAAAGAGTTCAGTGTCTTAGAAGATATGTACTTTTGGATGTGACAGCTGTTCACCTTGGCTATGTCGTCATGCACACTGTTCCGCTGTTTATGCAGCGTGATGTCTGTCTTGGCAATGTGTGATATACCAAGTATTTAACATGCCTCGAGTCGTTTGATCTTACGCTGGATCATCTACACTTTCATTGATCAGTCTTCGAACTCGTATCCGCTACAAATGACATGGAATGAAACAACGCCATACTGTGTTCAAAGATATACTTATAAACCATCATCATTTCATATTTTCATTCCAAGCAGAATTGAGAAACAGCCAACGTTAATTGGTATCATGGGCAATAAACAATACATTTGACACATAAACAAGAAAGCCGAGTGTCATAATTATATTATGCCTGTATGTCCTTGACAACCAACATGAGATATGCTTTTTGGGGCGTTTTTGTGCTTAATATTAACATACTGTTCTATGTCCATTTAATGTTCTGGGATGTCTAGTTCTAGTGTATTTGAGCACTTTTTATGTCGTAAATGAATTTACATTATCTATTTGAATTATTTAACGTTTTATCAAACGTCCATGCATATCGTCTACCTTTTGAAACAGTATATTATTTTGATTTGCTAATCGTGTTATAATCAAGTGCATTCTACTCGAAATTATCAAATTAGAATGAACGATTTATTTTGCTTTCCATTGCTTCATGAATATAACACATCTCATTACACGATGATAAATGTGTTCGTCACATCTACTGCATTACACAACGAACGTTCTCTAACGGAAAATTTATATACTAAACACTTGCAAGCGAAAAACCACTGCACTGTGTTTTGCTTATCAAAACATGTCCTCTCGAATTCACTAATTATGTTCAATATTCGATCACTGTACTATATTATCAGAAAGGAATTATATTTTGGTCTATTTTTGGCACTGCCGCCAACAATTTGAATCGACTGGATGCCATTAGGACATGGCGTATAATCGATGTCATTTCCTGCTTTATTATCGCAAATAAGTAATAAAACCTTCAACCTTAAATGAATATCGATGTGATCTAAATATAGTGCACTAAACGCATCAACCTAATAGCCTAAATGCATGATTTTATTTATATATCAAACATTGGGAAATTTAGCTATAGTTAGTATTGACGTTCTCTGGTACAAATATAGAAAGCATGAATGTTTTTCCCGTTATTTCGGAATGTTAATGTGTTTCAGCGGTTTCAAAATAGGATTTACGAGTAATTTTGCTAGATCCTAATGTTCTTTTCATATCACGACATATATTATTCGAGCAAAGGTTTCTGACTTGTTATATCATTGAAATAACCTTCTCATCAAAAACCTGCTTGTAGGATATCCACTTCGAGTTCGGGAGGGCGCGTCATGTCAAAACGAAAATAAAAACAGTACCACCAATTGGCTTGTAAGAAGATCAACATAAAATTCAAACTAGCTTCACTCTCATATACGGGTGTATTGATGGATAGCATCAGAAACGAGGTGACAAGAGAGATCGATAAAAATTTAAAGAATTAAAAACGTTAGAAAATGTGTTTTATAATCGATCTAAACTCATTTAGTATAAACTTAAGCAATACATGTAAGTGCGCCATGAATTTCAACATATCCCCGAATGGCAGCCATGTTCCCCGTCCTCCTCCTGAATTGGACATATGCATGCATCAACAAAATCACTTCTTCAGGATATTTCTTGTGAGGAGAATCTGTCTAATGTATTGTATGTAGTGCATGTGCTATCTCTCTTGACTACTTTATTCTCTTTCTATTTAAATGACGCCTTGTCCAATGTGGACAGTGTACTGGTGTGATTTATGGACCGTCTATAAGTGGTTGTTAGTAAGAAACTAGGAACAAATGTCTACAAGATAGAACGGCTATGTTACAAAATTATATGAACATGGGTTTGACCATGATGTCAATGTAAGTGATTCTGAAATTATGAATTGCTGCTGAACAAACAACCATATACTTAATGTTTGTTTGTATATGTAGGCCAGTACAATGTAGGTATCTTTCTTTCTGCAGCTGTTATTTAGAACGAGCAATATAAGTTCATTGTTCTTATATCGTTTTGTATTTAAATGCGATTTATACCTTACTCTGGGATGACAATCGTAGTGAATCATTTCGTATAACAACTCAATTTAGTTATGATTGTGTGTGCCACTTGGTTTGTTACATGAATTTGTCGTATTTTAAAAGAGGTAACGCGATTCCAATGTTAAATCATCAATTGAATACATATATGTTTTCAAAACAATTTGACGTTTTAATGACATTATAAACTTCAAACTACGCAGGAAATTAAAGTGATTTAATACGTTATAACTTATCGTAGACCTCTACGACGAAAAGGTTACAACGATACGTTAATAAGCTACGTGTACAATTACAGCACTTGTGAAAGAACTTATAGGTTTAGTGTTCGTTTAACTATGACAAATCACATTTAGATCCAACATTACGTAACTTTGAGACAAATAATCAATATCAAATATTTAAGAGAAAGCTTGTTTGATTGAGTGATTCAATTTGGTGTATACAAGGTTGTTAAACAGAGTTTAATGGCGTTTGCGATATATCTCAACGGTCTTAAATATTACATGTTTACGGTTAAATATGGTGTTAAAATTTTATTTACCGCTTTTAAGTTTACAATAAATCTAAGTTTATTTTCCTAGATGTGAAGAATAAATACTTTTCCGGGTCTACAACCTTCTTCTCAACTTTTGAACATTAATGCAACGATCATTCTGTGAAATTAGAAATAAGGGTATTGAGTAACAAGATTTTTAAATGCTACGTCGTCAATGCCCGAATGTACGAATATGAACTTGTGGTGTACACGAATAGTCACGAAATATCACGGCACATGCAAAATGGGGGTATGCGCAGTATATTTCTGTAACATAACACATGAATTTTGAGACGAAACTAGACCAATTTTATGAAGCGCCATTATTAGAAACGCGTAATATTCTTTCACATAAAAGTAGGAACTCCGACAATCGAATCAGAAGGAATGAATTGATAATGATCCTTATTCAAACACCATCCAATATATATGATAATGGTTCACATGAAAGAACGTAATCACTTCAAAGAACGATGCAATATCAGAATGATATATATTCAACCATATCACAAAACTGATGTTGCATGACCTTGAAACGGAAAACAGTCTCCAGACGAAAGTTGTAAGGACGTTGTTTGTATATGTTACGTTCACTTAGGTCTTCAACGGTCCCATAAATAACACGAACGTGAATTAATATTCCTTGTATTAAAGTTATTATTATTATTATTATTATTATTATTCTACTTGAGTTGTTGCACATATCCCGTATACCACATGAACTTAACGCTAAAATAGGGTAGCAACGGGCATTATATTACAGCCACCACTGAACATACTGATGTGAAAGCCTGCACAATAACCATTATAGGAATAAAACAGTAAGCTTCTAGAATTATCGAAAGGCAAGATATATTATTGGAACTGCGTTTAGTTTTTATGGGTAATCAGAAAAGTGCTAATTGAATCGTGATAGTGTTCCGGTGTTTTAAAGCAAATAGAACAAAAAGTATTTTAATTAAATAGATTTGTTGCAGGGTTTAATTAATTAAAACGAAACCGAAACTGCTAGGTCTTCTAGACTAAATTCTAAAAAAGCTGAATTTCCCCTGTGCTGACACGTGCACTTTTATTACTATGCTCCCGTATCCGGATAAATTCCGCTGCAATATCTATGAACAAACTCAATTTTCACCGAGATTGATCCATCGCTAAACCAACTATTGTTGCTTAGTGGTCATAACCTCGCATATTTGGACCATGTTCGAATAATTTGTCGCTTCCATTCTCCGCACAATATCACTACTATGACATTTTCTGATAATCCTAACCATAATCTGGCAAAACTTTCACGGGATACGGCACACAGCATTGTACGTGTGCAAACAATCATTCATACAGCTGATTGACTGTCTAGAACCAACGTTATTGGTCTAATAATACTAGACTAATTAAGGGGTTCCCAATATCAGACAAATGACAAATATAATCCGTAATTAGGATTGACAACCAAACTGTGATGCTCGACAAATATGACATTTTCAAAGAATATGATCGATAAGGAAACAACAGTAGGTCGGGTCTTAGATAATATGTGAATAGTAAGGATCAACGCATCCAGCTTCGAATATGTCAAACCATGTTAATAATAAACAAACATGTAACCTATATATATCTCATTTTTCGTCATTTATACCAATGCCACTATCAAATCAGGCAAGCAATTCATATACTGTTACATATGTGCCTTTCGTGATTGGTGTACAAAAACAATGTCGTTCCCTCGCGCCTGTGGTCGAGTGGTTAGGAAAAAACTCCCATGATGCGGGAGGTCGAAGGGTTGAAACTCGGAGGCAGCCGGCTTAGAACAAATGCGATCTAGTTAAATAATGTTTATCGCAAGCCCCTGTCCGAAACTAAGTAACCTATCGTGGAAATTTTGCTCCCTTACCGCTTGTGCGCATGCGCCAGATAAACACCTAAACTGCTGAGGTGTTCATTCGCTGTACTTGCCTCTGTTGTCTACCTTTTGACCATGATCGCATTTGTACTAATACATGAAATAGCCAATATCCTTTAAAAATAACTTTAAATCATGGTGATATTAATGGTTTCCGTTGACATGGAGAGTGCGATTTTTACGTCAATGCTGCATATTGCAAATTTTCATAAATTTATTAAATATTAAGTGCTTTTAAATCTGATTGAATTGAAATTTTAATCTGTGTAGGGATATTTTGGCTGTACGAAGTGATAATTGGATAGCTGTTATTGAATTTATAAGTTTTATGATACCACTGGCTTAGTTTTTATTCCAATTATACCCCGCATTCACAATTTAAACGACATATGGACGATTATTATGCTTTTAAAATACCAAAAATCAACCTTGGAATTGTGAAGAATGTAGCAATATAATTTGAATTTGAATGTTTGAAAGATCAGGCATCATTATACCCAATGTTTATAGAACAATCTAATTCCAGCCATTTTTGAAAATCAAAGTTACACAAACCTAGCCTCAGCTACATAGTTGTTAGGTAAGAAATAAGGTTCTATTAGTGTATACTCGTACTTGATTATATATAAGAACTAGAAGTCTCTACTGTGGAAGCATGTTATGTCTAGGCTTACTGAAATATGAATATTTATACTGGACGGACAACTATCGGAATTTGAATAATATGTTGTGAGCGTAACTATTGAAAATGAAGATGGTATTTGAGATATAGTTTACCCATTACTTTCATACATGGTCTATGACATTAAGACACATTAGTGATAAACTGATGAACGATATTAAGCTTAAGCATATCTTTTATACGCTTGGTAAAAGTGGCAGACATGGCAGTGTTTTATAACAATTCATTTTGTCTGGCGTTTTTTAACAAAACCATCTATATGGTGTCTGCATACTTATCATCATGCATTCAGTCAACTATCTCGCCATTATAATAATGTACAGGTACCACTAATGTGTTCATTAGAGATGTCACTACTCAAATTATCATATTACACAAGATCTTTCCCAAGCTAATCACACAGAATCACGTGTGTTTTGATTAGCGTGCTAACGTCTGTAAGCTTGACTCTCTTCCACAAATAGCATAATTCAAGGTTCTGACAGTATTGTCTTTCCAGATTGACTCCCGCGTACACGCATCAGATACTTTCCTCGCAAATCCCCCAAAAGACGTACTAAGAAGAAGCGATTAGCAATGTTTTTACGAGAGACGTATAGATATATACAAATTTATCACCAATGAATCACTAGCTAAACCTCTTTGTGTATATATTTATACATTTGTAACATTTCTTGAAATCAGACAACCTCAATGGTATATTCTCGATCAATCAATGTTGAAATCTAAGACAAGAGCACTTTGTGGTACAAAATAGTGGCACAGGGTTCAGTGTCTAAGAATATGATTTCTATCGGATATAGCAACTGTGTAATAAAAAAGATCATACCAATTTTCGTACGCATAGTATGTCAGTACATAATGTTAGATCTATGACACAAGACTAGTGCTGCATGCAGTACTGTCACATTATCATATGACAACCATACCGCGTGCTTGACTCTTATTGGTCATTTTGGCCATGGTCTCTTTAATGTACAATCTGTTTAGTACATTGCGCGCTCTGATGTGTATGTTATGTGGTGTGTGTCTTTTCAATTTGTTATATAGTTCAGCATGCCACGAGAAGGTTGTTCAAGGGTAGCCACACGATGGACACCGTACACGTTCATTGATCAATCTTCGAAATCGTATTCGCTATAAACAAAATGGAAGGAAAGAATGTTTTAGGTTGAGTGCTACCTTTCCTGTCGGATTTTTTTTAGTATTTACCTTTGTAGTATTCAAAGATATACTTATCTACCATTAACTCCGTATTTACATTCCAAGCAGAATTGAGAGAAAACCAATGTTACAGATAATTGGTTCTATTGATAAGAAACCATGAAAATAGAATAGTGTCTTATTTGATTTAGTAATCGTCTAATCATCAAGTATTTTCTACTGGGACACGTTGATAATTATTTCAGTTATTTACACATGTACTATCACTCAGGTTCGACCTATCAAATTTGATTTAAATAATAACTTAGTTTTGCTTTTCTCGACGAATAGAACAAATCAAATGCCATGGTGAGAAAGGTGTTAGGCACACCTACTGCGTTAAATATCGTTTGGAAATTGTTACAATGAATATTTGCAAGCTTTTCTCATCAAACAATATCCAGTCGAATGCACGAATGAGGTTCAATAGTAGAACAAAGATATTTTGAAATCAGACGGTCATATATACTTAGAAAGATGGTCTGTTTTTATGTGGTCTATTTTTTGGTACTAACGCTAACAATTTGAATCGACTGGGTGCCATTACCAATAATGATCCAAAATAAATGTCATTTCCTGCTTTATAAATCCACACGGCAAAAAAAACCTTCAACCTTAAATAAATAACGAGGTGGTCTAAATATAGTGTTCCAAATGCATCCACCTAATAGCCTAAATGCATTATTTTATTTATGAATCAAACATAAGGCAAATCAGCTGTAAATAGGTTTGACGTTCTCTGGTACAAATATAGAAAATATGAATGTTTTGTCCCGCTATATCGGACGGAATATTAGTGTGTTTCAGCGGTGTCACAGTATGATTTACGAGTAATTTGTTACATCATAACTTCCTTTTCATACCACGACAGGCATAAACGTGCACTCAAACAAAGGTTTCCGACCTGTTATATCATTGAACTAACCTTGTCCTCAATAGTCTGGTTGTAGGTCATCCGCTAGTTCGGGGGGACGCGTCATTCCAAAAGCGAAAATAAAATAGTACCGCCAATTGACATGTAAGAAAAATTTTCAAAACAATTTGGCATTTAATAACATTGTAAACATCAAATTACGCATGAAATAATAATGCCTTGTTACATAAAACTACTCGTACCGAAGACATGTCATGACAAATGCGTGATACGTTATAAAACTATAACTATGGCACTATTGAGAGAATTTAATTTGTTTAGTTTTCTAAATAAATAATCCCTATCTATGAAAAATTTCATTTAAAATCTACCAGCAATGTAACTTTGACACAATAAATCAATATCAAATATTTAAGGAAAGGCCTGATTTTATTGAGCGATTCAATTTGATGCATACAAGGTTATTAAACAGAGTTTAATGGTGTTTGGTCTTTAATATTACATCTTTACAATTGTACATGGTGTTGGATAGTTATTCCAGCGCTTTTTAAGACTAATTAAGGAGTTCACAATATCAAACAAATGCCAAATAGTATCCGTAACTAGGTTTGACAGGGGAGTTGTGATGCTCGGGAAACATGACGTTTTCAAAGAATATGATCGATAAGGAAGCAACAGTAGGTCGAGTCTAACAAAATATAAGAATGGTAAGGATCAACTCGTGCAGTTGGGAAGATATCAAAGCAAACAAAAATAAAAAGTCATGTAATCTATATTTTGAGCCAATGAAAACACCGAATATTGTTTATTATATAAATGATTAAATTATTGAACATTTTAATAAGCATTGGGATATTATGACACTACACAGTGATGGTTTGATAGCTAATATTGAAATTTTATGATGCCACTGGCCTTGTAATTATTTAAATTAGTAATTGCATTTTCAGTTTGAATGGTAGTAAATTTACAAACACACTTATGGACGATTATTATACTTTTGAAATATTAAAAGTCAACCTTGGAATTTTGGAGAATGTAGTGAAACAATTTGAATTTGAATGTTTGAAAGATCTGGCATCATCATACCTAATGTTTGTTGACAACTTAAATTCCAGCCATTCTTGAATGTCAAAATTACATAAAGTTTTAACATAGACTCAGCTACAATAGTTGTTAGGAAATACACTCGTACCTGATCATATTTATGAACTAAAAGTCTCTACTTGAGAATCATGTTATGTCTATGCTAGACTGAAATAGGTATTCTCCTCAATAGCCTGGTAGCAGGACACCCCCTTCGGTATGATGCGTCAAAAACGAAATTAAAATAGAACCACCAATTGGCATGCATGTAAGAAGATCAACATAAAATTGAAACTGATTTCACTCTCATATATGGGTGTATTGATGTATAACACCAGGTGACGAGAGTAATTGGTATCAGTAAATGTTTCATAATCAACATAAACGTATTTAGTATAAACTGAATTAATAAAAAACTATTCGCTTCACGAATTTCAACAGATCACTGCTAGTCAATCGTCTGGACTGTCAGGCATTGTACTCGTCCTCCTCCTAGTTTGGACATATAACACCACACCTTCTGGATATTTCATGTCTAAAGAAACTGTCTTGTATGTTTTATATGTGTTATCTTTATTGACTACGTTATCCTATTCCAATTTAAATGACGCCTCGTCCATGTTGACAGTGTGCTGGAGTAATTTATGGGCTGTCTATAAGTGGTTGTTAGTGGTAAACCAGAACTTAGTGTCTATAATATAACATGGGTATGTTTTCAAGATTCCTATGTAAGAGGATTGTCCCCGATTTCCGTGTAAATGAAGCTGACTATGCACTTTGACGCTGAACATGATGTTTAAAACTATAAGTAAAATAGTTTGTTATCTTTCTGCAGCTACATAGAATGAGCAATATTGTTTAGTTGTTCTGCTGTCCTTTTGTATTTTAATGCGGTTTTTACGTCCTTTACGGACCCTCGTTTTTAATCATTTCGTAGTTATTGTGTGTTTACCACTCGGTTTCTTGCCAGAATGTGTCGTATTTTAAGACAAATTACACGAATCGAAGCTAGATCATTAAATATAATCATATATTTTTTCAAAACTTTTGACATTTTAATGAAATTGTAAACATCAAATTACACTGAAAGATGTTGTGTCTTTACATGTATACATAATAACTAGACATAGACATGTCATGTCTATACGGGATACGTTTATAAGCTATAATTAAAGCACCAGTAAAAGCATTTAATTTGTTTAGTATTCGACATCAATATTATCTTTTTGACTATAAAAATCACATTTATGATCCGACATCAATGTAACTTTGAGACAAGAAATCAATATCAAATATTTAAGAGAAAACCTATTTTTTGAGCGATTGAATTTGATGGATGCAAGGTGGTTAAATAGAGTTTAATGGTGTTTGCGATATATCTCTATGGTCTCTAATATCAAATGTTTACAGTTCTATTTGGTGTCAAATATCTTAGGCACCGCTTTTTAGTTCACAAAAGATCTCGGTTTATTGTTCCTAGATATGATGAATGAATGATAATGTTCCGGGACTACAACTTTCTTTTAAACTTTCGAACTTTAATGAAACGACCATTATATGAAACTAGAAATGAGGGTATTGAGTAACAAAGTTTTACAAGCAACGTCGTCAATGCCTTCCGGAATGTATGCATCTGTGTGTACAGCACACGAACGGTCATGAAAGAACTCGGCACATGCAAAACGGACACAAGCCGTATAAGTATATTTCTGTAAACATGACGCATACTTTTAGAGACGACATCGAATAAAGTTATGAAGTCCCATTATATGACGCGCGTAATATTCTTTTATATATAAGCAGAAATTCTGCAAAGCATTGCTGTTGAAATAAATGCTAATGAAAGGTATTCAAACTCAATCCTATGTATATGATAATGGTCCACTTGAAACTAATCATAGCAATGTAAATGAATAATATATAATGATCAATATTCAACACTATCACAACTATAAAAAGAGAAACTGTCTCCATGTGCAAGAAGTGTTTTGTTTATTCGTTTACTTCGGTCTACACCAGTCACATGTAAACAACAATATGAGGTATTTCAATAGTATAAATGATATTACTCAATGCATATTGAGTTGGTGCATACCCTCGTATACCACATAAACCTAACGCTCAAAATAGGGTTGGACCGGGCAGAATTTTACAACCAACACTGAACAGACAGTCTGACTTAAAGGCCTGCACAATAGCCATTATTAGACTGAAACTGTAAACTTTTAGAACTATCGAAAGGCAAGTTATATTGTCGGAATTGTATGTAGTTTTATGGGTAATCAGCAAAGTGCTAATTAAATCGTGACAGTGTTCCATCGTTTGTAATCAAATAGAACAAAAAGTTTTCTAATTAAATAGATTAGTTGCAGAGTTTGATTCATATCTAGGCCTTCTAGAATAAATTCTAGATTAGCTGATTTTCCTCTGTGCTGACACTTGCACTTTTATTATCATGCTCCCATATACGGATAAATTTCACTCCAATATCTATGAACGAGCTCAATTTTCACCGAGATTGATCCATCGCCAAAAAACTATTGATGTTTAGTAATTTTGTTCAAGTAATTTATCGCTTCCATTATCTGCACTATATTACTGCTGCTACTGTTTCTGATAATCCTGGACATAATCTGGCAAAACCTACACGGGACACGACACACAGCATTGTGTGTGTGCAAACAATCATTCATATAGCTGATTGACTGTCTTAAACCAACGATATTTGTCTTATAATACTAGACTAATTTAGGAGTTCACAATATCAGTCAAATGACAAATATAATCCGTAACTAGGTTGGACAGCAAAACTGTGATGCTCGGACAACATGGCGTTTTCAAAGAATATGATCGATAAGGAAACAACAGTAGGTCGGGTTTTAGATAATATGTGAATAGTAAGGGTCAACACATCCAGTTGGGAATATGTCACACCATGTTAATAATATATACAAAAATGTAACCTATATTTTGAACCAACGTAAGTAAAACATCTCATTATTCGTGATTTATACCAAAGCCACTTTCAAATCAGGCAAGCAATTCATATACTGTTACATATGTGCCTTTCATGATAGGTGTACAAAGTCAATGTCGTTCCATTGCGACTGTGTTCGAGAGGTTAGGGAAAATTCCCTTGATGCGGGAGGTCGAAGGGTTGAAACTCGGCGGTAGCCGGATTAGAAATAATGCGATCGAGTTAAATAATGTTTATCGTAAGCCCCGGCCCGAAACAAGTAACCTATCGTGGAAATTGTGTTCCCTTGCCGCTTGTGCGCATGCATCAGATAAACACCTAAACTGCCGAGGTGTACATTCGCTGTACTTGTCTCTCTTGTTTCTCTTTTGAGCGCATTAGTGCTAATACATGAAATAGCCAATATCCTTTAACGATAACTTTGCAAATATCAATGGTCATATTAATGGTTTCCGATGGCATGGAGTGTGCGAATTTTTCCGTTAATGCTGCATATTGCAAATTTTTATCAATTTATTAAATATTAAGTGCTTTTAAATCTGAATTGTTGAAAATTTGAATTAGTGTTGGGATATTATGACAGTACGAAGTGATAATTGGATTGCTGTTATTAAATTTATAAGTTTTATGATACAAATGGCTTAGTAATCATTCCAATTATACCCCGCATTCACAATTTAAACGACAATATTTTTACAAAAACGAATGGACGATTATTATACTTTTGAAATACCAAAAATCAACCTTGTACTTGTTAAGAATGTAGCAATTTAATTTGAATTTGAATGTTTGAAAGATTAGGCTCATCAAACCCAATATTTGCTGAACAATCTAATTCCAGCCATTCTTGAAAGTCAAAGTTACATTAACCTAGACTCAGCTAAATAGTTGGTAGGAAAGAAATAAGGTTCTATTAGTGTATACTCGTACCTGATTATTTCTAAGAACTAGAAGTCTCTACTGGGGAAGCATGTTATGTCTAGACTAACTGAAATAGGTATGTTTATACTGGACAGACAACTATCGGAATTTGAATAATATGTTGTGTGCGTAACTATTGAAAATGAAGATGGTATTTGAGAAATAGTTTACCCATTACTTGCGTACATCGTCTATGCCATTAAGACACATTTAGTGATGAACTGATGAACGCTATTAAGATTAAACATATCTTTTATACGCTTGGTAAAAGTGGCCGACATGGCTGTGTTTTATAACAACTCTTCGACAAATACAAGGGTCTGACAGTATTGTCTTTCCAGATTGACTCCCACGTACACGCATCAGATACTTTGCTCCGCAAATCCCCAGACTCTTTAACAGAAGACGTACTAAGAAGAAGCTATTGACAAAATGTATTTACAAGAAGCGTATATATATATACATATAATATCACTAGCTAAACCTCTTTGTGTATATATTTATACATTTGTAAACATTTCTTGAAATCAGAATACCTCATTGATATATTATCGATCAATCAATCTAAGGCAAGAGTACGTTGTGGTACAAAATAATGCCACAAGGTTCAGTGTCTAAGAATATGATTTCTACAACTGTTCAATAACAAAGATCATATCAATTTTCGTACACATAGCTTGTCAGTACATAATGTTAGGTCTATAACACAAGACTAGTGCCGCATGCAGTGCTATCACATTATCATATGACAACCATACTAGGTGCTTGACTATCATAACTCATTTTATCGGTGTCCTCTTGCATGCACACAAGGTTTGGTAACTTTCTTGCTCTGGTGTTTATGTTTTGTGGTGACTGTCTTGTCAAGTTGTTAAATAATTTAACATGCCACGAGAAGGTTGTTCAAGCGCAGCCACGCCATTGACTCCGTTTGCAATTTTGCAACCTCAGATCTCAACAAACATGATTTTGCATACATTTTGAGTTGTGTCCCCTTACACTGGATCGTCTATGCGTGTCTTTGTGGCTACACGCTCATTGATCAATCTTCGAAATCGTAGTCGCTATAAACGAAATGGAAGGAAATAACGCTTTTAGAGTCAAAAGATATACTTAATAATATATACCATTCACCTCATATTTTCGTTCTTTTCGAATTTACAAACAGCCAACGTTACAGACCATTGGTACCGTTTATAAGAAACAATGCATTAGACAAATAAACAAGAAAACAAAGTGTCATAACGCTATTATGCCTTTCGTTGACAACCAACGTGAGAATGCTTTTCTGGGCGCTTTGTACATAGTACTAATATTTTATGTATATTTCACGTTGTTACATGTCTAGTTGTAATGTATTTGAACATTATTAATGTCATAAATGCATTTGCATTATTTATTTGGAGTACGGTAGTAAACTTGTTCATCAGAATATCAGTTAATATTTTCAACCTATCAAATTCATCTAAGGATTAATTTCTTTTTGCATTGCTCCACGAATATAAAAATCGTGTTCAATGCCACTGAGAAAGGTGTTAGGCACACCTATTACGTTGAACAACGTACGTTTTTCATTAGACAAAATTGTAATAATTATTATTTGCAAGCAGGAAACCACTACACATTATTTGCGCATCAAAAAGTCCAGTCAAATTCACCAATTATGTTCCATTTTAGAACAATGTTTTTTTATGTTCTCAAATAGATGGTTTATTATCATGTGGTCTATTTAAGGCACTGACGCCAGCGTTTTGAATCGGCTGGGTGCCATCAGAAATTTAGGATGTGGTGTAAAAAAATAATTCCCTGCTTTATAAACGCAAATAGCAAATAAAACCTTCAACCATAAATGAATAACGAGGTGGTCTAAATATAATGTACCAAATGCATCCATCTAATAGCCTAAATACAAGATTTTATTTCTGAATCAAACATCTAGGCAAATCAGCTGTAAATAGTTTGGCGTTCTCTGGTACAAATATAGAAAACATGAATGTTTTGTCCCGTTGTAACGAAATACTAGTGTGTTTCATTGGTGTCAAAATAGGATTTACGAGTAATTTGTTAGATCATAATTTCCTATTCATACCACGACAGACATTAAAGTGCAATCATACAAAGGTTTCTGACTTGTTATATCATTGAACTAACCTTCTTGTCGATAGCCTGGTTGTAGGACATCCGCTTCGAGTTCGGTAGGACGCGTCATTCAAAAACACGAAAATGAAACAGTACCACCAAATTGGCACGTAAGAAGAACTGCATACAATGGAAGGTGGCTTCACTCTCATTCACCGGCGTGGCGATGGATAACACCATAGAAGAGGTGACGAGAGTGATTTTGGAAAATTCTCAACAGTTGTGCTCGGCTAGATAAATCATTAATTGAATGCATACATTTTTTATCAAAATAATTTGACATTTTAATGCCATTGTAAACATCAAATTACACTAGTAGGTATAGTGTCTCAACACATATTAATAATTAGTCGTACACATGTCATGAAAAATGTGTGATACGTTACAAACTATAACTACGCCACTTGTGAAATAGTTTAATTTGTTCCGTGTTCGAACTCAATACTCTCTTTAACAATGAAAAATAACGTTTATGATCCGACATCAATGTAACGTTGCGACAATTAATCAATATCGAATATTTATGAGAAATCCTGATTTTATTGAGCAATTTAATTTGGGTGTATGTAGGGTTGTTAAACATACTTTAATGGTGTGTGTGGTAGATATCTATGGTATTTAATATAACATACGGAACATATTCTCCAGGTACATGAAGTATGTCGTTTATACGGAACGTTCACTAAGTTCTAGTGCCTCGGTCCCATAAACAACATGAATGTGAGTTTATATATCCCTGTATTACAGCTATTCCTCAATTCTACTTGAGTTGTTACACACCCCTCGTATACCACATAACCCTAATGCCCAAAATAAGGTAGAACCGTCAACCATAATGGGAATAAAACAGTAACCTTCTAGAACTATCGAAAGGCAAGATACGTATATTGTCCTAACTGAATGTAGTTTTTATGGGTAATCAGGAAAGTACTAATTAAATCGTGACAGTGTTCAAATGGAACGTTTTTTTCTAATTTAATAGATTTGTTGCAGAGTTTGATTAATAAAAATCCGGGACTGCTAGGTCTTCTAGAATAAATTCTAAATAGGCTGATTTATCTCTGTGTTGACATGTGCACTTTTATTGCTATGCTCCCGTTTTCGGATATATTTCACTGCAATATCTAATATGAGCGACCTCAATTTTCACCGTGATTGATCCATCGCCAAACCAACTATTGTTGTTTAGTGGTCATAACCTCACCTATTTGGACTCTGTTCAAGTAGTTTATCGCTTCCATTCTCCGCACAATACCACTACTGGGACTTTATCTGATAATCCTGACCATAATCTGGCAAACCTACACGGGACACAACACACAGCATTGTACGTGTGCAAACAATCATTTATAAAGCTGATTGACTGTCTAGAACCAATATTTGTCTAATAGTACTAGACTAATTAAGGAGTTCACAATATCAGACAAATGACAAATATAATCCGTAACTGGGTTTGACAACCAAACTGTGATGCTCGGAAAACATGACGTTTTCAAAGAATATGATCGATTAGGACACAATGTTCAGTAGTTCGGGTCTTAGAAAAAATGTGAATAGTAAGGGTCAACGCATTCAGTTGGGAATTTGTCAAAGCAAGTGTACAATAATTTAGCCTACATTTTTAGACTATCATAAAAGCATCGAATTTTGGTGGTTAACTGCATTATTTAATTATTAAACTATTGCTCTTAACAGAGGTGACGTCATGCGTTGGCACGAATATAGGTCGGTCAATTAAAATACAGGATTTTATATTCGCTGTTCTCGCCCCGCCCCCGTCACGTTAAGTTTTAAAATGCTACTTTAATAAGCATTAAATTGGTAACCTCTCTACAGAATAATGCAATTTAAGCACCTTAGTTGATTCCCAAATGAGGAAAACGCCTAAAAATGGAAGAACATGTAATAAAACATCCAGATGAATTGTTGAAAAAATGACAATCTGGAAACATTAAATGCATGATTTAAAGTCTAAGGGGAGCAACTCCTATTTTGTTTACCATATAATTTGCCAAATACGATATTTGGTCAACAATTTCGACAGATATGGTTAACACTCTACTCAATATACGCTATACAACGTAACTATTACACAGAATGATGCAAAACAGTCAATAATAATTATCATAATTAAATAATCCATCAATGTTCTGCGGCATAATTGCAAATCGCATTAGCCGTATTACACGTAACGTTACTAAAATCATTGTCACTCACATGCAGAGCGAGCAAAAATATATCAGGAAATCGGACAGAGAAGGTGGCGCTCAACTTAACTAGCCGAACACAGAAAGCAGTAACACCACAACACAAATACACGGAACATTGCCAACACACAACCCAATGAAATTATTAAAAGCCTAAAAACCCGCTGCATAATTGCAGGATGACCCAATTTCACAAAGAAGCCGAATGGACTGCAGTTAAGAACTCATACACTGTTCCTTATGTGCATTTCTTTTTTGGTGAGTGCTATAGTTTCACAATCCGATCGTCTTTTACTCTTTGTATGCACGTATAGTACAATCATGTAAATAGTATGTAAAGTGTATTTGCAGACTTCCATTCAATGGTTCTCGATCGTCACTGTTGGTTATGTAATACCTTTGTATTATATTCGCTAATATCCGGAATAATGATATTATACTCGCATATGACCCTAACAAGTTATACAGCATAATAACACTATACAACAATACCTTATTGCTATGTGATAAAACACACAATATGAGCTTTGTTTCTATCCGTATATTTAGACATGACGTAGGTGACACGCCCCCAGTTATATAATTCTATGCGGCGGTTTAGCTGAATCATAAAATACGCTATGACCTTAATAACAAATAATCTTCATCAATAAAGGTGTGACATTTAGGTCGAACATCCACTGCGAAATCACCATGGGTATTAAAATACCCCTGAGTTTATTGATTTACTACACTAAACGTGTATTAACTATTAAGTCTCAAAACTACGTATCTCATGTACTTATCAAGGCCTGCATTCACAGAAAACCATTGACACTTTCACATGCTATGTTTAATGTAAGTAAGAATTAACGATAATTCGCCTTCGTTTACCCAGGCAAACACTAGCATTGATAACCCGTCCTCTCTGATACCATTTTATGGCGGACCGATTGATTTAGCGACTTTGTATAGAACGTTTGTATCACTAGAGACTTGCTGTGTGGATAACCCGATATTTAAACCGCCAGTTTGAACAGTTTTCCTTGCGCTTATACTGTATAATAATGGAAGAAAATAATATAAGGAGTGAAATCTAACTAAGACGTGACTAGGAAGGAGTGTGATTTATTGTGCTTGAGGAACGCTGTCTGTTATTACGCTATGGTAAGTGTATGTTTCTGTTTTTCGATCTGTATTGTTGTATAACGTTAATGTTTTGCCGACTATTTTCATAGTTTTTGCTCTGCTATCTGATCTTAAACATTCAATATGAACTAAGGAACCAAATGATATCGTGCAATGGCTACTGGTTTATGTATACTATCATTTAATATTTATGCATCAACACAAATCCATAGACATGTATGTTGAGATGAATCTTGCAATGATAAAGTAAAACTGGTGTCTTAAATCCTATATTGGCAAAGCTTATTTTTAATATTTGCTTAAATTCATATTTAGAAAAGTGCGCAGCTGCTATTCAAGGCTGCTTACATTGTGCGGATTACGTATACCGCATATCTCGCTTTTAAGACTTTGTTATACTGTTTATTGCTGGCATTTCGTGTTTCCTTTTATTATTGCTTTACGACAGATGGATCGATGCTAGTAGAAAGCATACTAGTAGATTGCATAGTTGTAAACTCATGTCGTAGTCCAGCAGACAACAATTCCAATAATAGGTTTCCGGGTACGGGATTAGAACTAGAAATACTTTGTTTACATTATTAGCAACTAACTTCCGGTACGCTTCATAACGTTTCCGGAAGTTCATCCGCCATTTTGTTTACACAATCTGTTCTGGTCAAATACGCTTCTTCCTGGAATTTAAGACAAATCGCTCCTGTGTTCTCACCCTAACAGATGTGGCCAATCATTTCACAAATAAACAAGCGGTATTTCTGGCAAAGAAAAATGTAAACGAAATGCCTTTGAGTGAAAATGATTGTTAACGTTTGGTATTTTGCGAAGAAATGTAGAGAAGTTATAGCGAACATATAATAGAATAAATTAAATAATGAATTTTGGTTAATGTATGATATACGTATAATTATAAACTATCAAATGTGTATATCGTTGAAAGATAATAACAAATTGGTCTTGAAAATCCAGCACTAAACAAAGCATGAAAACATAAATATAACAGCTTTCATGTACTATAAATTGCATGAAACTAGGACGTGGTCAAAATTACAAATACTCAGTAATGAGATTTTATTACTTTTTATCAATACTTTAAGTACTAAAGTTGGTCGTATTGTTGACGGGTTTAGAGTTTAAAATCTAATATTTACCTATGCCACACGCCAGAAGATTGCTTTGTTTACATGTGCTACTAGTGTGTTATGCCAACGGTGACCAAATTCAGGTATATAAGGTATACTGCCAGTGCATATTTGTTAAACTGTCAAGACAAGTGCATTCAGACGATTTACAGTCTTCTAGATAACAAATACGAATAACCCAAGTTGATTTATTCGTAGTTGAACCGGAAATCCAGAGCATTCATCTCCATTATAATTGAAAGTTGAAATTCAATCTAAACCACTCACAGATAACGCCGCGCATGTTTTGTATATTAATAATGCTTACTATTGCAATATCCTAATTTTCTTGGCCCAAATCAGTGTTTGTTTGAACCACTTCAAAAACTACCGACACGGCCAATATTAAGGTTATCTAAACAAATCTGTCAGAAGTGAAACCGATTTGTAATACTACTAGTAATGTCGGGCTTAATTTTCTTAAGTAAAAATAAACATGTACACGTGCAATTTATAATTACAACATTTGAAAGTAAGATGATTTTCTCCTACATGGTGAGGTTACTTATATCAGCATTTTGTTTAAGCTTTCTCCTGGTTATGACAGGATGCGAGGCCGTTCTTGTTTGTACAAGAATACATTCACATAAAAGCTTTATTTACTTTCGATATTCTAGTGTACTTTCAAGATTCATTAATTTCGATCCAAGGTTTATCTTATCCCGGGGAGTTGGTTGTTTTATTAGCGATCTATGTTAGCGGTTATCTATAGCACTGACAGTATATATTGTAGGCTTTAATCTTTGTTTACAATAAGACATATATATTAGTGTCTGGAGCGTATATCACCCTGCAATAAGTGTCTACCTTATCACAAACACAGGTTATTTTTGGTTCACAGGCCGTTGTAGATAACGTTTAATTACAACATCCAATTCCGCTCAAAAATGAAAAAGAAAAAACTACAGTCAAGGGGAGGTAATTGCCTACTAAAATGCAGAATATGCAGGACGTATTAGACATGCAAATATGAGAGACCTGAACGTAATATGAACTTAGTCCAAAGCAGCTTATCGTGAATGTACTACTTCTTAATTCTAGTATTGGCATTATTGTAGTGTATGATTGAGCTAATATCCAGACAAACCTGTCATTTTGACAATATACGATTACTAAATCTTTATGTGAAAAGATTTTGAAAATTGAAAAAAAAAGAATTATGGTATTACTTTCAGGCCATTATTTCTTCTGATGTTGCTCGTTGATTTGGGAATAGTGTGCACATATAGCGTGATTCTAACCTCGTATTCATATACTGAACTTAGACCACACGGCTATTGGAACTCTCCCATGAAATGAAGGTTGTGCAAATAAAAGTATCAACGTGACTATATCACACCACACCAGAAATCAGTTGGTATGGATTAAAGATAGCGTGAAAATCCTGACTGATTTATTTCTGACCTATTTGTTGCCGTAAAACTGATATTTGATGAAGATATCTGATAAACCTTGCCACATTAATTATGAGATTGATATTTGTTCAAAGACGACAAAGAAGCATTAAGACTGGCTCAAATTACAGATAAAGTAGTGAGAAATATTACGCGGCTTGACAATTACTCTGGTCTTTGGTATGAAAATTTATAATCCAAGGGAGAGTACTCGATTATAAACGTATTGCTTTCTGTTACTGTTTTATACGGATACATTGAGGGCAAACAGGAACCGTGTAATTTATCACGTGAGCACGTGTTACTATCGTGTTACCACGCATTAGCCAGCACGTGTGCACGTAATAACTAACACGTGCAAGTGTAATAGCTAATATAATTATGCTCCCGTTATGGTTCTTCAATGCGAACGTGATAAATGGACTATTTGTTCCCATGTCCCGTCTATGCCAACGTCGTTTTGTATTATGAAGTTAAGCGTTTGTTCGGTCGAATTAAAACTTACATTTTTATAATAAAACATATGCATGTATAATTATTATGAATTGAAAAGTGTTTGTTTCAAACTTAAGCGCGTAACAATACTGATTATATGCCTTAACTTCAAGTGGTTAAATGCTTTTGTACTTTGTATTGAATGCAAGGATAGTCATAATATGCATTTGTTTGTACTTTGCATTATGCAAGATGATGACACCGTTTAGTAAACACGTGTAGGTTTGAACCCATATAATATAGTTATAACCTATACATGTACTATATTTATTTATTTATTTTCAGTACGGGTTCGTCAACCATGCTTTGGAATTGCTTGTGATCCGAAGATTCGGACAAGAAAAATGGGAGGAGGTCAAGTAAGTTAAACTCTGGACAATTATTTGTCACTCCAAAGACGAAAATATAAATGGAACCAGAAAGGTCATTGTTAGACGAAGCTTAGCTTGTTCCTCCCTCTCATATCGTAATGGCAACTGATAACATCAGAGATGAGGCTTCGATTGTGATTATCATAAGTCCTCACAACTTGTTCAACATTCAATCCAAAATAAAATTAATGAGCATACACTAAACCAGTTCTTGTATTTAATACTGGTAAGATATTGTAATACGAGCGAACATGTTAAAAATCATTGGGGTTGAACAAACATCATAAAGACAACTGCAAAAAGTAAAATACCCGAGTCATGATCATAGCTTAACAATTATAAAAGTAGCTAACTCCCACAAGTTATTTGATATTGGTTCAAAGTTAACGTTGTAATAATGCTTCAATATTCGATCAGTTAAACTTTTTACAATGTTTGCAAAGGGATTAGTTCGGTCCAAAAGTGATCAGCATAAAATGTTCTGACTTATAACTACAAATGTAACATAAACTAACAATGATAACATTTTATCAATTGGTTCACAAAATGGTCAACGTAAAAATGTGCAGACTTATAACTAAAAATGTAACATAGCTAACAATGTTTTATCAATTGGTTCACAAAATGGTCAACATAAAATGTGCTGACTTATAACTTACAATGCTGCTTTTCCGCATGCTATCAAACACTCTCATTAGACTACTTCTATGACCGAGATTGGACGAGATTCCCCAGCCGTATCTCGTATTTCCCCGTCATTCAGGTTTTCAATTTGTTAGGTTAACCGTTATTCATTCAAACTCTGACATACGCCGGAGTATCTGTAGCGCCAATCATTCTATCTAACAAATTGATTAAAGTGAACAGAACACAACATAGCAATTAGTTTCTGTACGGTGTGAAACACGCTGTCTGATGATCGGAGGCATCTGGTAGCCTGGTGTTTATACAAATATATACCATACTAGTCTGTCTAACATACCCTATGTTTAGATAGACAACTCCTCAGTCTACTCTTTTCTCATGAAATTATTTCCCTTTGCACCCTCAAACATAGGGTCTGTTCAACTTGGTGTTTCAATATCGCCTATATTGTGGCGATTGAACTTATCCTAAGGTCAAACAATTACAGCTGATAATGATCTTGTTATGTGAGTTGGTCAGCCTAGAATATTTATGGTTCTTGGCCAGTACTTTAAACATTATGCCCAGCTGTGATAAACCCTCAATTTCTAGGGAATTTCTAGATGTTACAAGATAAGAGAAAGAAACTTTGCTTAGTAGCGAGTGTTGTATAATCTACAAGATGAAAGAAAGAACTATCAGGCCCAGAATATAATTTAACTCAAACTTAAAACAGTTATGTTATTTGATTGATACAATATACTATCTGGTCGGGTGGCTTTTTACTCCTTTTTAGCTCATCATAGACTTGGTAAGATATACAATGAAATGGTCTCCCGATGCTACAGAAAACGTATTCGCATGAATTTGTACACAGGGGTTGTAGGTTATAAACATAAAAGTATCAATAAATATTAATCATTTTGTACAATGCATGATTACTGACAACTGTTTAAATAATTTTTAAAACAGTCCGTGGAACAGATATAATAATGAGAATTTAAAATAAGTGTTTTTCCTATAAAATGATTTTTTATATGGACGTCGTGCACGGTGTTGCGTAGTGGAAGCGTCACACGAAAAACGTAAAATTTAACGTCAAAATATTCGAGCAGTCATTTTCATCGCGTTGTCTTGAAAAAACTACTAAAGTTCATATTTATATATTTTATTTGGTAATTTTACATCAGAAATATTGGTACGTACCAATAAATAAAAATGGTATTATATAATTCAAATTTATTAGTTAAGATGTTTTGACAAAAAGATTTGGGCCATAGAATAAGCATATGGTGTAAAATAAATTTGTAATAATCTATTGTAAAAAATATAAATGGTGAAGAAATAGTTTTCTGTACTTTCTCTGAGTTTCTATTTTTCCTGACGAATACAAACATGAAACTTGTATCTCGACTCACACATGTGTTGACCGTATGGTCATTTGATTCTTATCTCATTCTGTAGGAGAAATTTGTTGAAGTGTTTTATAATACTTGTGGTCAGGAAGCTAATGGTGTAACGGTTGCGCTAGGATATCAGATTACAAGAGGCTTACAGAGTTTACCAGACTAGATAATCAAGCCCATAATAAAATCTAGCGAAAATTGAAAAATGTTATGCTATTTGATTGATAAAATATATTATCTAGTCGGGTGGCCAGACTAATACCATACCTACAGAACTGATTAACATTGCACGCGTGCATGAAGTAAATCATTTATCTAAATTTGACATTTTATCATCTCATGAAATTCTCTTGTTTTTCTATTGCTTGCATTGCTACACCTGATAAGAGGCCGATATTTACAGAAGTTAAAGAATGGTAGTGTCAATCAATGTGTTTTGCTTTATGCATCACCTATATACCATCGGGGCTGTGTTTGTTGTTAGAATGAAACAGTTGTAAGTGATTGGTCCTTTGGTATCATCCCTATATAATTGGCAACAAACCGATGGGAAACTTCTGAAGCACCGAGTATAGCACAGATACATGCGAGACAACCTCCATTGGTTCTTTAAAGGGTGTAGAGCTATATTCTGACAGTCATTCAATGTCAACATAATTACTTGCATCGTTTTTAGTATGATACTAGACTACCTTAATTGCAAATTAAAACTTTGGATGGGTTCCGTGTACTTTGATTCAATCGTCGAAAAATAGACGATTCTTATAATTGCATAGGGTGTTCCAGAACACTTTGGTATGAAAATGGACAGTTCGCATGTCAAATCAATCACACAGAGAGTTTCTGTTAAAACTGAAGTGAAAAATGATCTAATGGATATGAAAGCATAATTGTTTTTCAGTTTTTGAAACTTTTAAAAAAATATCTTCCGATATAGCTCTATACACTATGTCTCCAGTGTATAGCACCGAAACAGGCGAGACAACAAGCTGGTCTCTCTTTTTTTTCTTTTAATATTAGAATTATGCATCGTAAATAGGTTGGAAATATGTACAACACTGAGCTTTACTTGCAATCAGAAAGATGTAGGTTTGAGTCTTTTGTCGGGCTGCAACATTTCCTCTCATATTACATTTTGATCCACTAGTATATTGGTGTATGCGTTGACCTTTTTGAACACAGTAATGTTGTTTTGCTGTTGTTCATATTACCATAACTAGTAAACATGTTTAGACGACGTACGTGTTTGTAATCATAACTAGTAAACTTATTTAGACGCAGTTCTTGTGTGTATGACTGCATAAACTAAAGCCATAAACAACATATGGAATAAATTGATGTCTTTATATGCGTCTCCTGGGAGGCATTATATGACCAGACAGTTGTAACTTGGAATAAATGTAATTACTCACGTCTGTGCATTATTACATCTATCTAATCTAAGACGACACATATCACATCGCCGACCACTGTCTGGAACAATATAATCTTGTATAATTCCTCGGGAGACACATATAGAGTGAAGTGCGGTTCAAGAGTCAGTCATTCTAACATATGTACTAAAGTATATTCACCGTAGATTATTTTGTTTTTCTATTCGTCTTGTAGAACGGTGGCGAATGAATCAATGGATGGTTCAAGAGACTGTCATTCCAACATACCGATGGCTTAGAATGAGAAGGTCTATCTACTACTTACGACCTTATAAGACTGATACACAATTAAAATCTGCACCATAAGGTGCTTCTTATGAACCTATTTTCATGAAAATCGGAATTTGTCATGTTGACCAAAATGATGCTGTAAAAGTTTATTTTACCATGCGTAAAGACTAACTTTCAGACAGTTTTTTTTGTTCTCTCAAAATATTGATTTTGTACTCACGACCTTATCATTCTAAGCCAGCGATATGTACATTGTATATTCATTGTAGCTTATTTTGTTTTTCTATTCGTCTTGCAGAAGGGAGGCGAATTTAACAATGGATGGTAAATTCATCATACGCAGTCTGTATGACGATGAGGCTACCTATAATGTTGTGGCTGCTGCATCAAAGGTTCTGGGTAAGTTTGCCAGTGGAAGTATGTTTCATTATACGTACACATGTCCAAAGTTAATCTTATATCACGCATATTTGCATTTTTAGTACAAAAAGAACACCAGTTAACTATTTTTTCAGCCAGAGAAATTAAGGATTGGTGTAGGCGATGAACGAACGGGAACCTTTCCATTAAATTAAGCGCGCCCCACTCGTAGCCCAACACTAACAAATGAATCAATACAATTCACTTCACGGTTAGGTTAACGCGGGCGTTAACCTTACACAAGAATATATACCTACACCCTGTTCATGCTGGCATTGAGAAAGTTTATTTAATGGAGCTGCTAAGGAAACTAGGAACTAAATGTTCCAAAATCTAAACTGAAGATTACTTTTTAATTTAGAGATAAATCATAATTATAACGTATAGTTTCCAGACAGGCATAATAATTTAAAGGACATTAATATCAATATAAAAATGAAACAATCATGAGGCAAAGTGGGGGTAATAACTATGTAAGATGTCAAAAACTTAATAACCGTTACTTGTCTATAATTTCAGGATTACCAGCCGCCCTTTTATTGGAAGAATTCGGCAAGATGTTTTTCGACTTTTGCAAAGAATCTGGCTACACAAAGATCCTGAAAGTATTAGGAGCAAACACACGAGAATTTCTGCAGAATCTGGACGCGCTTCACGATCACCTGGCAACTATATACCCCGGCATGCAAGCGCCATCGTTCCGGTGTTCTGACGGGAAGGACGCACTCATACTTCACTACTACTCGGACAGGCCTGGGTTGGAAAACATTGTAATTGGTATTGTGAAAGCTGTAGCTAAGAACTTACACAACACGGAAGTCGAGGTAAAGGTGATTAAGACAAAAGCTGAAAGCGATCACGTACAGTTTGCAATCATAGAAAAGGAGACAACGAAACAAGTAAATAAAGATGAGAACTACAATGTTGAACACATGGGTCTGGAACCAAAGATCAGTCCTGCTACTTTCTGTCGAGCATTTCCGTTTCATATATTATTTAACAGAGACATGGTGTGCACACAAACTGGCTTCTCGTTAGTAAGGGTGATCCCGAAGGTGTCAAATAGCAAATGCCGCGTTGATGAAGTATTTGAAATGGTTCGACCACATATGAAATTCACTTTTAATCACATTATATCGCATATTAACACAGTTTATGTGCTGAGAACAAAGGAAGGAATTCTTGGTGTTGCTGATGACAATTCAAACAAAATTGAACATAATGAAACATCGCGCATGCGCCTTAAAGGACAAATGGTGTATGTTCCTGAATCAGACTCTCTTCTATTCATGTGTTCGCCAAGCGTCAACAGCCTAGATGATATGAGTCGGCGGGGACTGTTTCTGAGTGACATCCCGCTGCATGATTCAACTAGAGATCTGGTAAGGTCGTATTCTATTAGGTGTCTATAATGAAAAGGCCTCTTATAATGGCACAAACGTTCTCTACATTTTAAAAGTTACAAAGAGGAATGGAGTTTATTACAAGGCAGTATTGCCAATGAACTTATCGTGCAAGCAATGTACAAACTTCAACGTAATTAATACTTATTATGCATGCATTTAACAAATTACATGATATTATATGCAAGGCAATTTTCGAAATCATCCTGAACTTTGCAATGGGATGATGATGGCGTGTATTTTATGTGTACAATGTATGTCAGTTATCGCGCATAGTCAACTTAATGGATCGGTTTACGAATTATTGGTGTTGGTAATTTCTCCATCAACTCGTGGGTGGTTACAATAACAACATGTTCGTCAGTACTGTTATCAGACCAAGTGTATGCATCAATCAATACTGTGGCATTTTTGTGTCCTTTACTTAATACGGTTCTTATTGCAGGTGCTGCTGTCAGAAAAGTTTGATGAGGAATATCGTCTCACACAGAAGTTGGAATTTCTGACGGACAAACTGCAAACAATGCATAGAGAATTAGAAGTGGAAAAACAGAAAACGGACAAGTAAGAAAATGATAATCAATTACTAGTAAATAATTCCTACTAATGTCAGCACCATCGTACTCGTATATTACATTATGTTTCCTCATTTGTTATAAATAACATATTAAGTTAATAAAGCATTAGAAAATATTCGTAAATTAAATAGATTATTTGCTATTGCAAATCGTATTGCTGTTACTTTGTATTGTACGTAAGTAAGATATCTAATCAATTATGTTTATTTAAGGAAAGTATTAAGCCGATTATGACTAGTTATGATCAAGATATAGCTTTGCCAATTTGACACAAGCCTGACCTTTTGATTAGCATAATTTAACAGTCGATATATTGCCTAAGTTTACAACACCGACTGTATGTTTTCATATTCGGGGAGTATCACGAAGACGCCCGAGATGTAATAAAAACGCAATTTTAAAATACTGATATCGCACGATTCGCTTGCGGAAATTGATATAGTCAAAGCAAAATCCTCGTAATATATTCTTGCATTAAGGTCAGGGTCACGTCAAAATAGCCAAGCTATACTAAGCATTGTCATGTAAATGTATTTAGTATTGTATACTTTACTTTATCAACTAGGTTGATGTACTCAATTCTTCCACCTTCTGTTGCCAATGAGTTACGTCACAACCGAACTGTTCCCGCGAGAAAGTTCGAGAACGTCACACTGATGTTTAGTGGAATTGTTGGATTTTCTAAATTTAGTACAAGCAATGCAGATGCCCGTGGTGCAATCAAAATTGTCAAATTACTCAACTCTGTCTACACAAAATTTGATGACATTCTTAAAAAGCATACGGATGTATTTAAGGTAAGGAAAGGGTTGAACGTACTTTAATGTGTCTCTCTTAACTCTGACATTTATGAAAAGCCAAGATTCGCCATACGTGAAAAATACATGGGGTTACCCTTGTGGGTCCGAAAGTAAAGAAAGGCTTCTCGATATATTTACTAGCTTTTACACGTAATCATATTCTGACCTTACGCAATGCAAAGACAGCCTTGTCCTTTTGGGGGGATGCCAGACGGAGCATTATAAGTAAATACAGTTCGATTAAGCAACCAAACGTAATATTTGCAATGCTTCTGTTACTGAATAATGAATAATTCCATTGGTAAAAATACTTTTGTTTGTATCTGGCAACTAAGGTCCATTATATTAGATCAACACTGCACATGTATTGAAGATCGATGTAGGTTATATCCATATTATTGACAACCATGGCGTTTACTTTATTATGTGCTCTTCGGTTCGTTTGGAGTTTTGCCTTCCCTAGCCGTTTTGCTATGTATTTATGTAAACCTGACCAGCTGTAAATAACATAAGTGGCTAAAACCATAAGTATGACTTTAAGATGAACGATAACTTTGTATACACAATCTAGCTTTGGTTGAGCTTAGATTCATCTAGTTCCACCGACTTTCTATTAATACACAAATTGGTTAATCCACGTGCGAGGATGAAAATCCCTGCTGCTTCGGGGTACTAAGCTCATCATCATAGCGGACATTTTCCGCATGGTTGTCTGTGAACCGTACGATTTCATATCTTTAAAATGTATTTCATAATGGAAGCCAAATTTGGAGTAGTTCTAGAAGTATTTCTAGAAGTATTTCTAGATTTTCGGATTGCTTTAAGAGATTATTACGAGAGCACTTACAAGACAAAACACTCCGGGCACTTTCTAACACGTCATTCGAGAGAAACAATTTACAAATAAAACCTTGATGTTCGCAAAGGAAGGATAGAGCATTTGTATGAGAGAATGTTTTGCCACATGAAATACGTACTGTACCGAGCTTGTCCTTTGCTTAATGGCAACGTTTCTTCTAAGATGCATCGCATTCGTTTCTTAATTAGACAGGAGAGTGTCTTTACGATGTCAGTTATTTTGAGTGTCAATACTAGATGAGAGAACATACCCACATCGTGTCGCTAATTAAATTTAAACTTCATTAAATATTTAGCGATAATCTACACAGCTCACCAATCCCTTATTTTGTCGATTTTACACGTCGTTAGTCATTTTATATTTGACTAGAAGTTCATTAATTAATAAAAACGACATTCTTGGGAAAATTTGGATCTTACGAATTGATTTAGGTCTAACTGAACTGAAATGATCTTAAATTTCAATTATGCTTCAACTCAAGTAATGAATTGCTTTTAGGTAACTTAACTAGGTAAAAACGTGGCAAATGCAGCAGTCACCGTGATGAAGTTACATTGTTATATCGTAACGAGGAACTAAATTAGATAGTTTTGTTGAATCAAATTTTTTCTGCATATTGACTACGACTTAATTTGATTTGATGAATGTCAGGTTACATAAGTTGACATTGCTGAAGTACTTTTCCAGGAACAAATAGTTGGGTGAAGGAACTGGATAATTGTACTTAAGATTGGTGTTTATGGTTTGTGGAGGGAAATGATGTTATAATGGTAAGACTCCAAACAAATGAGTTCCCACGCAGCCCACTCGATCTTCCCTGGAATTATTCGTTTTCTATAGTATTGGTATAGGGGGGCTATTGACGATAAATACATTACTGTCATGATATATTTTGAGACGACTTTCAAATATCAAACAATGATTCTCACCGCTGTATTATCACTCGTAGGTCAGTACAGTATCATTAAAAAAGAAATAAAAAAAATGAAATTGGGAAAAAATGGGAAAATGTGTTATTATCGAAATTTAGGTTTTCGTAATAATTAATCCTTGGATATATTGATAGCTTATTCTTGTTTTTGATACTTTGAAAACCCGTGTTTTAGGACAAATGTACGTACCTTCTTATGACCATCATTATGAGAACCTAAATTTCGAGAAAAAACAAATTTTCCCATTTTTTTCAATTTCATTTTTTATTTCTTTTCAATGATACTGTAACTTGTGTTATCACCCAGACCATTTATCACCCTCTTCTGCTTTCTTATATGTGTAGGTTGAGACTGTAGGAGATAAATACATGGCTGTCAGTGGTCTACCTGAAGAATGTACAACACACGCTAAATGTATAGCAAGACTAGCACTAGATCTGATGGATGTGTCAAAGGACCTGAGAGATCCAAATAATCACTTAATTGAGGTATTGTATATAATATTGATACATACATGTACATAACAACGAAATATACAATCTGGTTTCGAAGGAATGCTATTTGTTAAAGCTATGTGCACTGTTATTTTTGTGATTTTCGTGCAACGTTGTTACTGCTAGTTAAGTGACGCAGCTCCATTCTGAAGCTTTATTATCCTTTTTGCTACACGTTAATCGAATGACATATTATATGGGTTCTAGTTCCAAGTTGCACAGGTTATATCTGTAATTACAGGATGCATGTGCATTGAATAGTTAGTACCGGTAGTCAAATTCTGGAAGACTGATCATTTTACCTGACCAATGTAAATGAAAGAAAAATGTCACTATAATTTTTATGTTGTTTCGTGTCTTAATGTCCACACAGTCACATAACATGTGTCGTTGTCAATGTACGGAAATATTTCTTGAAAAAGGTTGAACTTCTTAAAGCTCATGTTGTGAATAACTAGAATGTACATCAATATTGTATTGTAGATAACGATTGGCATACATTCTGGTGAGGTTGTTACTGGTGTGATAGGAAAACGTATGCCCAGATATTGTTTGTTTGGAAACACTGTGAATCTAACCAGCAGGACGGAGACTACAGGTGTGACAGGCAGAATAAATGTATCACAATATGCATACAAGTAAGTAGTCTTGCTACCCGACTAGTAAAACTTATTTTCATTTTTGCTAGATTTAGTATTATGATTTTTTGGGGCTTAAATGTCCACTAGTATCTCCTATGTTTGAGGGTACAATGGGGAAGAGAAAAGAGAAGATTGAGGAGTGTGTGCAAAACATAACATGTTCGTGTTAAGACACACACCAGTTGAAGACACAGGTCCGTGAAAAGATTTAGTGCTCTTATTTATTCATAAACATTCATTGGATACTTTCACAGACCTGTAGTTGAAGCATATCGACGTAATTATGAACTCACAACTATCCAATCGTGTGTCCGGTCGACCATGGGCCTACGTATTTCCGATATCCTTGTGTCCAGAATTCCTTGACATTCAGTGTATGTATATGTTGCAACCATTTTATTTGTGATCACTGGGAAGGAATACAATTTTAATGAGAATGCACATGCATATGTTCTTAACTTAATATGAAGCTTCGGAAGTCATATCAACACATTTTTAAATTTTAACGAGTGATTGGTTAAGAGTCCTAATTTATTCTTTTGGTCCATATCGTGAAGATTCTCTCTTTTATATTTCAGATATTTGAAGGCTGGTCCATGTTATGATAGTCAGTTTCATTTTACGAGACGTGGTGAGGTAAAAATGAAGGGGAAGAAGGACCCGATGGAATGCTGGTTCTTGTCGAGAAAACTCATGTTAGAATAGAAAACTGTATGTGTTAATAGTTAAAAAAGAATGATAACTATGTAATGACCAAGCATTATTCATGACCATCTCCCGCGAACATCCGTTTGTTTGTTCTTTTAGAGGAAATTGATCATTTTAGAACATTTAGAATGGCTCATTATGCAGTTAACGTATTATGTCAATGATTTTACTTTTGTAACACTTAGTGTATTGAGTGATAGACCAAAAACTCACAAGAACGGATTCATTTTGTATTGTTTTGTGATATCCGTTGGTTGTACATTTACATAAACTGATAAAGTATAAATACATTCAAAGATGCCTGGAATGTAACATAAATTATCATTTCTTACAACTAATTTAATAACGAGACCAACACTTATCATGTTGAACCTATTCGTACTCGTGATATTATATACATGTATATGTACTTTGTAAACTGTATACATTATAGTATTTATCTGGTAAATATCTATTTTTATAGAAATGTTATTAATTATGTTATATGTGTAATATGTGTTTTATGTTTTAGCATTGTGTTTAGAAACAGAAAAACGTTATATTCAATGACTGTGTTATCAGTATACTGTAATTATTATTATGTAACTTCAATGTACTACACAGATTGAAAAAGTACCAAACTTGTCCAAATATGCCAACATGTTTGTAACACTTGCACCACTTTAAATGAAGCTTGTAATGGTAGAACAGAACAGCACTATTTAATTTCAGAATTGATAATGGCACAAATAACGTTTATTATGAACTAAAAGAACCAAATGTTTACTGTACTCGTTTATTTAGCAGTTATTTTTGTATTAGTACTTTCTCTTTGTTATGATGCAATAAACTGGTTGTTTAGTCTTAAAATAAACTATTAAGGAAATGTCAAAAATGTTCTTTATCTTTAAATCGATTCTTGAAAATAGAAATGAGGAAATCTGACAGGGAAGGCAACATTCAACTTATCCAACTGAGCACAGAAAACCGGTAACAACCCGACATAACGCAATTACATGGAGCAATGCCCACACATAGCCTAACGAAAATATGAAAAGCCCAAGCCCCACTACAGAACAGCAGGATGATCTAGTTTCACACAAAAGAGACTAGAACTAGAACTGGTAATCACAAGTGGCCAAATGCCACGTAGCTAAGACCCAACCAAGTTCCCTAATCCCCGCTGTAAAGAGCAGAATGAGTTACGTATGTCGCAGGTAAGAAAACATCATGTGTTCAAAACAATAATAACAAGCAAGGAAGGCAGCATTCAAATTTTAAAAACCGTTTCCTCTAAGCCGGAGTTCAATTGCCAATTAGACAGCTATAAAACTGAGAACGGACGCGCGCTGTCTCAGTCAAACGCAAAAGAACTTGACCAGTCAAGCACAGAAAACATAACACAACATTGACCACAATTGACATTACGCTAGACCAAAGATCGCTCCTCCTGGATGTTTGTCGAAGGGTGCTTGTCGAAGGTTTTCAGGCAAATCCATTGGACCATGTGATAATAATTCACAGTCAAAATTAAATTAAATGTTATAGATTGACAACTGGCGTAATGTCTGTTACACGACAAAATGCCTAACACACATATGATCGAGCAAAATGAACTCAACATCTGAAATCCGAGTGATGTCCGTGACTGTCAGAAAGTCACAAGTCCAAGTCCTTGTTGTCAACATGCTGAAATACCTCGTTTCAGTTATAAAAAGGTGAATGACCCCATGACTAATGTGTGCTGGTCGTTAACAAAACATATTTGTATACTTTGATAGGGAATGACAAGAAATTGAAAATAAACTAGCAACTTACAACCACACAAGGTCCGGATTCGACCATAACTCTATTTTAAAGCTGCATATAAACAATGATCGTGTTTCATAATTTACTGATATATAATTCTAATAGGTTACAAATGTTTACATTTTACGAATCAACATACATGTATGTGCATTAATGTAAAATACAAACCCATTATATGCATCCCAACGAGTGTCGAACAGGAGATTGCATAATAAGGGATCGTATACATGTAATAAGAAGATATTGTAGTGTTAAATCAAATTCCGTGAATATTCTCATTAAAGCATAGTTATCATATAATTTGCAATATATTTAAGTTTGTTCTTCTTCTCTGGGTTCCCCCTCTCTACCTTGCAAACTCTCCCTCCCAGTGCTCAAACTGTCTTCTCATAGTTTCTAAATTAACATGTCCCATCTTTTCTCTACACAGTAACCCCTCCAACCACTTGCCCGTCCCTAAACCCTCCTCCAACCTATTCTTTATTATCATGTCATTAATTCATCTCTATACTTACCTGCCCTTCCCAAATACCATGCACCCCGTCATTCACCCCTACACCACCCCGCTTTCCATTCTCACGCCCTCTCCTCGCTCCTCCAATGCCCTTCCTCCCACACCCACCCCCACCCCCTCATTGTCCCCAGCTGCTCCTCCTCTTTCTTTAAGAGTATGACTTCTCCTCTTAAATTGTATCAAAATGGTACTTGCAATGCAATGCATAATAATGGTTTATCGTGCATCTAACAATAACTATTTTATAGGCAGTCGATAAATAAGAAATTATTGATCACGCTCATCGATCCAAATATGTTTATGCATGATGGTTTCAATATTGTAATGAAGAAACGTCGCATTGGTGGACGAGAAATGCATCAAATTAATGTAATAATAAAGACATGGTCGGACAATAATTTTGTCATGATTATGACATTTCGTGACCTCGACGTATGCTCGTACATTTGGCAGGCTCTATTTATTGCCGTACTTTTAGGTCGGTTGTATACCATTGTATAATCCATAGTTAGTACTAGGTCAAAAGCTGATATGTGACAAGCACGAGACAGGACAGCATCTTCTAAACGTATACTTATATTTGACCACTTGGACATAATAATATGGATAATAGGAATAACAAACCTGTAGTGAAACAGCGGTTAGTATCTAGATGCGTCGCATGATAAAATTATTGTACTAATATTATTTGTTAGTAAAGCCTATGTCCCACTGAGCATTTTTTGCCTCGGCGATCAACTCTGCGAATTTGAATATATGAGCTTTGAAAGGTATCTGAAACAGGGATTATGCAAATTTTCTTATGACACCGAAGCTTCCCCTAGTAGACTACCGCGGATGCCTTCCGAAGCTCAATTGTAAAATCGGGAGTACATTGTCGAGGCAAAAATACTCAGTGGAACCTAAGCTTAAAGTCCAATTAAAGTGCGTATTGAATTTTATAATCACTAATACAGATCGATTTCCGGATAATTTAAGTTCCACTGTTTTAAAATTGTCTCATCAAAATTTTACAAGCATTTTTCTAATCATGAAAAATATTAAAATGTATGATTTAAAATGTACTGTATGCCGACACGTCATTCAAAGAGTGAAACTTCACTGAGTTTTGGTTTGTTTTGTGAATATACTGAACATTTCATTTGATTCTTATTGTCGAGATTTACTTCAGACATTCAGATCATCGTATATAGGATGTTCGTGTTTATGTGTGTATTATTGGCAGACACCCGAGACACATTGTGCAAATATTTTCTTGCAATGAGAACATACAATATAAATTGCATATACGAAAGGCCATTGCAATGACATGTGGTAGGGGTCCATGCGTATTACATAGTATTAAATATAATTATTAGTGCAAATATTTAATGGCACGAACTTTCGTTCAGTGTATTTTAAGAAAGTCTTTAACAGGTAAAATGGCCTTTGGAGAGTCCGTTAAATGTGTAATAATAATTTACGTAAAAAAAAAATTACTTTTTTGTGTATATCTCATTGAGTAATACAGTGTGGGCGATGGCTGATTAAATATTATATAAGTAATAGTATTTTTGGACCTAATTTTGCAGAAGTTACCTAATTATTCTAATTAATCAGGAGTGAGACTATGACAGTTCTAACGACCATAGACACAGCTGGGAACATTACCTGTATATTACCTGAAAATAATATGCCACTAATAATTATGGCGTACCATTTGTGTCAAAGGCCTAATGATGCTTAGGGTAAACCTTGATAAGTATTATACATGTGCAGATTATTGAGTCTTGAGCTCACTTTTAGTAGAAGACGTTACATGTATATGATAATGATACTGGCGATTACACTGTCACCCCTTTAATTCCAGAATTAAAGTCTGAATTATTTCAAGTGTACGTGAATATTTTCATACAGTGCATTAATGATCGGGTGATAATGTGTGACTATGTTGTTTGTATATAAACAGAGGAACCAACTCTAACTTCCACAAATGTCTGGTGTTCGGCACGTGTTACCTGGTCATGTTTCTACATACCGGACTGTTCTACAGTATTGGTACAATATTTGTTGATGTGATGTCAACATTCAATGCGACACGTGCACAGACAGCGGTTATACACTCCACAGCGATGGCAGTCGGTCTTGGATCAGGTAAAACGTCAACTACTCTTTTATAAATTTTATTAATTGTCATTTGTTAAGTTTTTTAACACATTGTTTCAAATTATCTGAGTGTTCCTTATAACACATAACATAAACACACGACACAGTGCATACACACAACCTAACGAGAAAATGAAACATTGCCAACTCATGTGACCAAACAAGGTGCTGGTATGGTTTTACCTAGTGAACCTGATAAATAGCTTGGTTTCTTTCATTTAAACGACGTCGAGTTAACACAGAGACTTGAAAGTGTTGTAATGAGTCTTGCCGCAATACGACTTATTGACGCCTCCACTATTATATTGAATCGACGCTAATATGTGAACTTGCACGGAAAAAGACATTTAGTAGTCTGCAATGTTATGTGAACGTCCTATATGAATCAGAAAAAGTAATGAAAGTGCGAAGTTCAAGTTCAAAAACAAAACACGCGTCACTGGATCAGACAGTATTAAATTGAAGGCAGTGTTGGCGGTCAGACGTGATTATAACATGATTATAACACAACGGACGTGAGGACAGTGTTGGCGGTCAGGCGTTATATAACCACAACGTACGTGAGAACAGCGTTCCATTTCCCTGTACTCAGTAACAATTAAAAGTGAGTTATGAGACAATAACGCCACACTATTAAATAATATGAATGATATGTAGGTTAATGAACTTGCCGATGGTGTTTCCTCCTAGATCTATGACTTGTATAAACATTGTATAATTCGTATTTTCTGTACTGCATGAATCGTAGGTATACCATATCCAACTATTTGTCCCATTTGTATTCGCACATGTGACAAATTTTTTACCATTGGAAGGCATGGGGACTCCACGTAAAATTGTCCATATGATAAAAACTATTTGAGAGATTTCTTATGTGCAAACATATTTTGTAGTTTGATATGTCTACAAAATAATGCACTAAATTTCATAGTTGTATCTTTATGGGATCAGCCCCCTTTTTATAGGTTTATAACATGACTATCAATCACATTGAACCAAGAAGGAAATGAACGGATTTGATATCAAACTTGGTTACTTTCTTGTCCGTAGTTCTTTTGTTTCTCGGGGAATATATTTTGTGCAAACTTAATTAATAGTTTAATTTCTTCCCGTCAGATTGGTGTTTTGATACAAGAAATGCGATAATTAGATCTGCCCCCTTTTTACGGTTTTTTAAAACAGGTATCTTTTTTTTTAGTAAAAAAAGTAATACACATATTTAATTTGCGCATTGTTAATTGTTTTATGACGCGTCCCGCTGCGATTGTCACAGCATGTGGGGTAATAAAAGTGGTACATTCGCTTGAAGGGTTATAACCGCTATATTTCTATAACCGCTATATTTCCTGTATACATACTTTATTATGATTTTAGATATTTGAAACTTTGACTTGATGGCCGATTTGGAAACTAATACATGCATTAAAATAAAGTGAAATGTCATAAGCTCACGCATAATTTAAAATTATAATAATCGTACAGCTGAAACATAAAAATGAAGAATTATATCATTCCTATGAGGTTAGAAACCACCAAATAGATTTGCTCTATAGCTCAATGTAAATTGGCCATAGTAGGCCCCAATTTTCAACTTTTTTTAGTCTATGGCCACCTGGACCACATATATCATTGTAAAGAGGGGCATTTAAGCTTCAAAATAATGCAATAAAAAAGGGGGGTCATGTATCTTCTAAGAAAGTTTTTGTCCTTCAAACACGGTTTATCCGTTTTTACGCATGTCCGGATTTATGAGTTCTGGGTTTTACCCTAGTCTACTTTCACTTTGGTATCAAGAACTAAATAGTGGAATAATACAAATATTACAGTTTTACTACACCACATGCATATTTACCAACCATTTAAACTCAATTTCATCATTCAACTCCACATTTGTCAAGAAATATCTCCATTTACAGGCAAACTAAAGTTTTTTTAAGGACTACTTGAGTGTATCACCACTTGGTCCGCGGAGGCATTTAGTGGTTCTTTACCTATGACACTTGTTAAATAAACTGGTTAATTGACACGTGAATATATACGAATTGTAAAAATGAAAATTAAACGTCAAAAAAGGTGAGGAAAGGTGAGCTATTGACTGAATAATAAGAAAAACAAAAAGACATGTGATGTTGTAAGTATACATTTCCTTTTTTTTCATAATATAATAGATAAAAGGGAAATGGTGCTTTTGTTTGGTAACAGTAAAGTAAGAATCACTGACCAGAACGTTAAAAAAAAGTTCTACATTTCCCTTCTCGGAGAAAAAACACACTTATACCAAAAACACACTTTAAACCAACTTAAAGTGGGTTTTTTCTGCGTTTTTTGACAAAAGTATGCTAAAAGTGTGTTTTTTCTGTGTTTTTTTACTTAAGTATGCTAAAAGTGTGTTTTTTCTGTGTTTTTTTAACAACAAGTGTGTTTTTTCTGTGTCTTTTATCATATAAGTTCGTTTTAAGTGCGTCTTTTCTTCTAAGAAGTGAGTTTAAATAAATGAAGTTGGTCTTTTACGAAAATAAGTTGGTTTTAAGTGCGTCTTTTCCTCTAAGAAGTAAGTTTATATAAATGAAGTGGGTCTTTTATGAAAATAAGTTGGTTTTAAGTGCGTCTTTTGTATAATGATATTTTTCACGAGAGTAGCTTCGCGTTAAAAAGTCTCACTTAAAACACACTTTTTAAAGAAGTTGGTATTTTATTTTGAAACGTTTTTCATGGAAAACAACATCTCAGATCGACACCTTATATTAGTTTTCAATGAAACCAGGGGTTTTATTGTACCATAAATATACATAGAACAGCCCCCGGTGTAATATATAACATATCTGGTCCACCTTCATTCGATAGTTCAATCTAACAGCGTCGTCAGATTTTTTCACACTGAACTGGATTAGAACATGACTATATATATGATATAGTTGATAGTATGCATGTTAAATAAAAAAACTATAAACTTTATTGTAACATAATCATAGAGAAGTTCCTTCCAAATCACACAATAAGCGTTAGCAATGCAGCATAAGTCAATGTCACGATGGGTATTATGTCCACCCTGAAATTTATTGGGTGGGGATTTTGTCCACCCTGTAAAAAACATGGACGGGATTATGTCCTGTCCACCCTGTCAAAAATGAGGGAACGGTATTCTGTCCACCTGGGATTTTGTCCGGATTCCCATAAAAATACATACTAGTATTTTATAAGTTGTGACTGTTTTGTTGTTAAATAAATTGTAAGACATTTTTTCATAAATGTCAGGTTATTTCAAGGATCTGTAAAATAAATGACAAGTGATGATAAACATAAAGGATCAACATATCGGCGCTTAATATACTATATACATTCACCATATCGGCAAAGGATAACGCCAGTTTTTCGGAATTTCATAAACTTGGTGGTATAGTATAAGTTTACCCACGAACCATGTCCGTGGTTTACCATATAATATCTAGGAATGAGACAATATTATTGAGTGTTCCTGTCGATTGTATTTGACATCATTATTATACAACAAACTACACTGTTTTTTAAACTGAATACATATTTGGTAATGATGAATGCAACAAATCTAACTGAATATAAAATTTCCTAGGGATTTAAATGCATATCAAGGCTCGTATAATGTTTCGTCTGCTTATGGTGAGTCCGATTGTCTTGACAAAATTTATAATTAGCAGTGGGTTTTTTGTCCCTATCTCGACTGTTCTTGGTTCGAAAATATATATAACACGGAATTTTCATCAGTGATTTACACATTCCAATCTGTATGTCACGTGGGACTATAGATAACACTAAGATAATAGTTCACAGTAAGTGGTCCAGTTTTAATTAACGGTGCTTATAGATAAGGAGGGTCGATTACAAGTTTTGACCACGTGACATGTATAATATACATGATACTGTATGATTAGAGACACGTGACCAATTATGTCATATGTATTTTATATGACACGTGGCAATACAGAGAAATTCAGGGTAGTTTCACAGCGGGCAGTCTTGTAAAGATGGACGGTTGATTTATATTTATAAACTATATGAAATTTTAAAAAATCTCGATAAAATATTGTACAGTTTCACCGTACGAAAAAAATCTGTCTAATCTTTGTTATGCACTAGTCTTACAAAGGTTACATATGTTTTTTTCTCAATGATATGGATTCATTATGAGCATGCACAATAATGACTGTCGCGTTAGATTTTAAATTTGATGAGAAGTGTTTTTAATAAAATACGAATTTGATTTACTGGTAGTGTCATTCCATTTCTTGATAGCTACAGTAATTATTCATATACTTATCTAATCTTATCTTATACTTGACATTTTGGATCTCAAATTGGTAGTAATTTACTGATTACATAGATCTGTGCGTTCCGTCTTGATTTATATTATTTATGCCACAGATATATATTAGCACAGATATATATTAGATCGTAAAGATGTAGACCCACTACACGCATATCTGTTTTTATGCATGTCTACTGTATATTATATGGTTATAATTTATAAAAATAAACTTTGAATAATAAAAATCGTAAGAGAATAACAATGCCTGTAACAATCGTGGAGATTCACTTGAAACATTATGCTATTAACCACTGAATAATAAACAAACGATCGAACTACTATACTGCAGTAATTATATATTTTGAATTCATCCAAGATGTGTCCGGTTTTTGCGGGGTTTTATACCGTTCGTCGAGACGTACACGATTACTTCCCCTTGTAGGTGGCGCTTGCTAGCGTGGAAAATTCGAAAAAATACAAAACCAGAAAAATGTTACATTAAAGGTAATAATCGATTTATGATGCAATTTTTACTAAGCTATGTATTATTTTATAACAAACAAACAGCAGCACTAGTGTTCTACACTCTCAAAATCTGAACAGGCCTGTGATTGATCATTCTTGCACCATCGATTTCAATTTTTCATTGACATTTTCAATTTGTTTGCATGTTTTGTCAGGACTGGATGAATACAAAAAAATGAAATAATGGTTTCCTTTTAGTTGGAACAAGTTAGGCAATTGACGATTTTGCAAGGTTGTGGTTGATTAAAGTACAAGGGTCCCCTCCTGCAAAATACTGGTCAGTCAATATTTTGTCCAGGCGGGGGTGGGGGTTGATTTCAGACATTTTTTAGTTATTTGAAGCGGCTTTAAATTCCCAGGCTGGAGACTACGCATTATTGCTAACTGTCTAAATCGAGAATGGGACACAAAGTTGTTCCTGGGTCTAAGAACCATGCCAATTTCCGCCAAAGTCAATTCTATTTCAATATTTGTTGGGTGGCATGGTGGTCGAGTGGTAAGACCGTAAGACACTTGATTCCTGACCGAGAGGTACCGGGATTGATTCTCGGCCATGACACTTGGTCATTTCAGAAACGCTATTTAGTGTTTCCCACCCATCTTGAGATTATCTTGGTTGGAAACCCAGGGCTAGTCTCGCGTGTATCGGTGCTTTACACTGGGCATGTTAAAGATCGAACCAAGGAATCTATTCGAAACGAGCTAGGGTATCGCACCCGTATTCCTTGTATCTCACTTCTCTCTTTAACATTTGCGAAAATGCTCCTAATGACTTATTCACCCTGTATGCCCCGGGCTGGCGGGCACCAAATTGACTCAAGCTGCTCGACACTAACACTGGTCCGTGGCCAGTGAAAATCCAGAAGGACCAGTGAAAATATTGAAGGACCAGTAACTTTTATTTATAAATTTTACGTTTCTTTGCTGGGGGTGACCAAAAATAGTGTCAAGCCCTGATGCAAAGTTCACTGTAAATGTATAGTCAAGTGGGTAAAATGTACAGTACTACTAATCGGGTTCCCATTTTGGTCAGGGCACTTGGTCCCTTTCTGAAACGCTGCTTATGCACCAGTCCGTTGCATCCTTGGCCCCTACCCTCTAGGATGGGCCAGGAAAAGAATCCCAACATTTCCTCGGCAGTGCGGGGGGAAGTTGGAAGGTAAAAACATTGCCGTTTTCTAGGCCATCCGCGGATGCAACTCACTTTTGCATTAGTCTTTCCCGTCTATCTTCAGATGATCTGGTTGGAAACCCAGTGTTAATCTTAATAATCTTAAGTGTATCAGTGTTTTAGACCTGTCATGTTAAAGAACCAAGGAATCTATTCTTAATGAGCTCAAAGGGTTGCACACACTGATTCAGTGTCCGATAAATCCACTGCCCGGAGCCCGTGGGCTACTAGAAATTTTTGCCGGGCTATCAAAAAAACTCAGACGTAAGCCCGCCGGGCAACCATAAAATCTCAGAATTGGTAGTCCGGTCATTCGTATTTTACAATAAATCGAGTGTATATTCTATAACTTGTCTAATTACTTTTAAAAAGCGACAATATCACAGGCATGTATACTGAAGACCCCAATAAACAATCAGTAATTGCCTCTTGCAACCTGCCAATCAGTTAATCCCACCAAAGGTGTTAAAATTCGCCGACAATCTGATTAAATTGCTCATCGGGTTGGGTATAAAGCCCAAACTCAAATTCTCCAACCGTACTTGTGGATTCCGGGCTTTAGCAGTCAACGGCGACGTCAACAAAAATGAAAATTGGTTATGAGTTTTGCGATTTGTCAAAGCTGTATTGGAAGGCATAAATAAAAGACTTGAGCAGTAAAATATACAAAAATGTCTTATTTAAAAGAATTTGCTATCATTGATCACTCAAATGACGACAATTTGAAATGTCATATGTTTTCGCGACCTTCACATACGATTTTGGTCCAACTATGGAAATTCGACATGTCTGTAGTCAACAGAAACATTAAAATACATACCAGCAGATGTTAAATTAACAACAGGTGTGTTTTACCCTTCATATTGAATTAATCATGACACTTTTGTCTTCCAAATCTACATTATGTTTGTACATGTGCAGCAAGGACTACAAGGGAAGTAACTCTGCTCTGACTGACATTCAGAATAAAAGCACTGGGTGCACTACACACAGTTAAATATAGTTATACACATAGGCCTACAGTCTGGATGGAATTGGTATCAATTCATTCATTTTACTAGGCCTTATGATATTGAAATGACAGCCAGCAAAACATATAAAGAAGCCAAGTGTAAATTACAAGGCAGAAAGGATGGAGAAAGAATGGACATGTTTTCTTCAATTTGTGCATGCAATTTATGTATTAAATGTGCCTGGTTCAAGGGAAAGCCCTAGTACAGTACAATATGTATAGCTATTTACCGACATTACAATGAATATGAAATAAAACTATATACCGGCCGGGGTATCAGGTTACCAGGAACTAGTCATGTTTACCAATCATATGACAAGTACATTTGACAAACATTGCCATATTGACACATCTATCAAAGTTCACTGCCAATATGGAGCAAATTTATACTGGTACTTCCGCAGTTGCAATTTCTGGGCAACTAGGAAAAATTCCGGGCTACCAGAAAATAAATCTGGTAGCCCAGTGGGCAACCAGCAAATTTAGAAATTTGTCGGACACTGCTGATTCCTTGCAAGTTGTATCTCACCACTTTGTCCAGACTCCGGTCCACTTGTCTCTAATGCACCAGTCAGTTAGGTTGGCACTATATGACACCCAATAAAAGGCGATTCCTAACCCTAACCCTTAACTGATTGGAAGCCTAACCCTAACCCCCTAACCCTTAACTGATTGGAAGCCTAACCCTAACCCTGGGGTAGCCAAATACCGGGTGTCATATAGTTTTAATCAGTCAGTTACATTCAGTTCACAGCCCCCCCCCCCATTCCTGGGGATTGGCCAGGAAGTTTTACTTCTCAGTTCCGTGTTGTCAAAACGGTTTAAACCCCCATCCTTCCAAGACCCTGGGGGACAGCTGATAGTAAAATCTCAAGTATTTCCCAAGCCCCTGATAACTAAATATTGTCCCAGTGATTTAATTATTAATTTGGAGAGCAAATACAAACATTTCGGATTCCCTGGCAGTGCGGGGGAATCTTGAAAGTATAAACACGGCTGTTTCCCTGGCTATCCTCCACCCGTCCCGATTGTTTGGCGGACTGTATTGAGAATCCAATCGAGACAAACTTATTGGGTTAAATCGAATTTCAGTGAGACTTTGCATCTCCAGGCAATCTATAAATTAATTTAACACGAAAAACCTGTGTAAAAGCTATTAAAGCATACTCAACATCAGTTTGTTAGTATGCATATTTATGACATTTTCACTGGAAATTTCGTTTTAATATGCTTCATGGTTAGAAATACCAGTCCTGAGGGGAGTTGGGAGTGCCATAAACAGAAATGTGCGGGATGTTATATTATGTCACATGACAGCTTGGTGCACATACTTCCGTTATGAGTTATAAGTTGAGCAATGGAATATATATATGCATTTATTGTATACATGTGTTAATTTAAAAATACTAGAGGCCAATTGTGTTTTTAAACTGTTATTAAAGCTTTAGTATTCAATAATATTATTTATGCTCACAACATAAAATTAGTTCACAAAATTAATTTTACTGATACATGTTTATAATGTTTACATTCAGGTACCATGGTTAATGTGATAGACTTACTGAATGTAATTGTCAACAGATGAGAACACTCAGCATCACTTGACTGCATTTAAAAGAATTAATGAAGCGAATATATATGGTCCACCTAATGGTTGAGAGGAACATAACAACAAAGGAAAAGATCATGACATGTTTTCATTTGAAGATATGTAGAGAAATTCAATGTTGATAAACTGACCCGGACAAAATTACATGCTTGTCAAGTAGTCACAATGTGGCTCAGTATTAAGGTTGGTGCTTACTTCTTTCTCTGTACTGCATAAATATTGCAATTTTGCAGGGTTGGCAAAGTATTGACCGCCTGGTTTTTCCTGTCCTGGAAAACCGGGTTTTTCCCAGGCTTCCCAGTAATTCCCGCCGGGCTGGGTTTTACGCTTAAAACCCAGGTTTTTGCCATCATTATAATGGGCTCTATAAATGGCAAACTTTACATCCAGATATCAGTTACTATTTGAGCCAAGTTTGCGTATTGCAGAAGCATTGTATACAGTAATGTTAATACTGTTTGCTACTGCTGTAAGTGTTAATGCCACTCTATTGCTTTTGCAAGTGAATAATATACAATTGTTATACTATTACAATGGTTATAATTTATCGCTAAGTTTTGACTACCACAGTTTTACTACATGAATTTGATTGTATTAAATCACTGAAAATGCAGTACATGCCTGCTAAGTTAGGGTTCCCACGGTCAGGGAAAAGTCAGGGGGGGATTTTTCAAGGTCAGGGAAAAGTCAGGGAATTTTGAAATTAGTCAGGGAAATTTGGAAATTAAGCAAAAGTCAGGGAATTCTTCATTTAAGATCTCATTCAGTGTCATTTCATATGACGAAAATACCTAAAACTAAGAAAAAATCCTCGCTCGCTATGCTTGCTTGGAATATTCTTAAATTAATTATATATTATTACTTTGTGTTAAACAACAGCACTAAAAGTGCTACCTGAAACATTTTGGTTTCATATAAAGCAAATATAACCTCCTTTTCACTGTTTCTATTGTGCTCTAACAAAAAGGCCAGATCGCTAAAAAGTCATCTGTCTGGTCAGGGGATTTTGTCTAAGAATATTTTTGGGAACCCTGTAAGTCCAAGACATAAACTTGTACATTCTACCATATATCATTCATTGAATTTAAAACATTTCAATTATTGTACAATGTTAATTTTTTTTATATATTGTACTTGTATATAGTATGTAATATGTCCTCATGAGATAAATTCCTGGTTAATTTGAGCACTTTGTACAAAATCGCAAAATTAATTTGTCACATAAAAGATGCAAAGTAATAGTTATACAATTTAATAATTATTTCCTCTTTTGCTTACAGTACATCATTCAAGCTTAGAAACACCACCGTAAAATGACTTGAGAGCTGTTACACACCTGGCAACATGTTCTCTGTTCCATGAAATGTGAATCAAACAATAATGCTAATAAAAAAGTGTGATCAAGACACCGTTCTGCAGAAAGAAGGCAAAGAACAGCTATTATTGGTAATTTGCTGTCTTATTTATGATTTTACTTGCTGCTGCACAGCACACAAGTTGTAATATCATCATTAGCTCCACTTTTCGAGGATAAAAAGAGCTGTTGTCATAGCCTGATCGTCTACGTTGGTTAAGTTGATTGTTAGTAAATGTTAAGCTCAATTTTCTGGAAACTACTGTACGAGAGGTATCGACTTGAAACTTAACATGTGCATGTACCTCCATGCCATCTAAAACCTCTACCTAATTTAAGGTCAAGGTCGCCATGAAGGTCACCATGACCTTAGGTTAAGTTAATTGTTACGGTCAATTTCTTTGAAACTACAAAAGGTATCAACTTGAAATTTCACATGTGCATGTCCTCAATGGCATCAATGCCATCTACAACCCATGCCTATTTTAGGTCACTAGGTCAAGGTCACTGTGGTCTATGGTTATTTATTGTGAAGTTCAATGTCTGGAAAACTGCGAGAAGTATCAACTTGTATCTTCACATGTGCATGTACCTCATTGCAATCTACAACCTCCACCTACTTTTGAGTCAAAGGTCAAGGTCACTATGCCCTTTGGTTAAGTCAATTTATGAAAAACTAAAAGAGATATAAACTCGAAACTTGACATGTACATGTACCTCGATGCCACCCACAACCTCTACCTATTTTCAGGTTAAAGGTCACCATGGCCTTTTTAATTCAAAATTTAACCTTGGTGAGGGACACCAACTTTTAAAAGTCCGGTTCCCTCTGGGATGCCAGTTAAAAAAGTTAGTGTCAAGGCCTGAGGATGTAAACCACATACTTAAATTTACTATCAAATTGGATTAAAGTCGAGCATTCAGTACTCGTTGGTGGTTACTTACACTAGGTGCTCTTGTTTGGTTTTGGTTCTTGTCTGCACAATTTTTGTTGGATCGATTTTAATGGGGCTGTTGACCTAGGTATATATATACTTTAATATAGTTTTGTTTGCACTATTTGTGGTAACTAATAGTTAGACTGCATTGAAACGTTGCGTGGCTAATCTGGGCAAAGGTACTTATGTGGATACGCAATGATCAGATAAGTTTTGCTAATGAACTTCAAACAGAACTTAGCACTGCCAAATTTAGACGAATTTGAAGCATATGTTGTGACCCCTATATTGTTAACATGCATGACGTCATAAAAGCGATGTGACATCACTTCCATTTCTCATTGGTGTATAGACTTACATACAACAGTGAGTAAGATATGTTCTAAGTCGATGTTGGCAAAATTGTTGATTTTGTTTATTGGTTTGAAGGAATTCTTAATGTATGCATATTATATCATTGCAGATGAGGTGACCTACAATTCTGACCATGTTGTAATGTGGTGAAGCAACTAAAGATGAGGGTGGCACAGCTTGAGTTTGAGGTAATTGTTTGTACCTGTAAAAATGACAGAAAGTATTTTAATCTGTCATTTAAAGTGTATAGAGCTATATTCTAACAGTCATTCAATGTCAAAATAATTACTTGCATCGTTTTAAGTATGATATTAGACTACCTTAATTGCAAATTAAAACTTTGGACGGGTTCCGTGTACATTGATTCAATCGTCGAAAAATAGACGATTCTTATAGTTTCATAAGGTGTTCTAGGAACACTTTCGTATGAAAATGGACAGTTTGCATGTCCAATAAATCACATAGAGAGATTCTGTTAAATTGAAGCGAAAAATAACCTAATGGATGTGAAAGCATAATTGTGTTTTAGTTTTTGAAACTTACTTGTAAAAAATATGTTCCTATATAGCTCTATACACTTTAAGCAATATTCATTTACAATGTAATTTCTTGACTGTATGAACTGCAATTATCATGATAATATGTAACTAGTTCAGTGAAGTAACATGTGTGCACAACACGAACTGGACTTTTACACTTAAGGTATAAGAATAGATACTTTATGTAACTATTTAGTGTGCTATTAATAAGATTTTTTATTTTTCTAATTGTTATGTATCTTAGTCGTCCAAAGACTGGAATGGTTTATTTAAGATTTTCAATATTTATTGCCCAAAATTGACCTATCAATTTCAAATAAACATGCATTTCTGATAAGAACTTGAAAGGAAATAAATTCAATGGATGAAATGCTGGTGAGTCAACATCTTTCCATCAGTCATGGATGTTTATAATTCTGTATGTCTTTTTATAGGTCAGATTGCAGATGTTATATCCACCAAGTTTGGGATTCCACGCGTGGAGGTCGAGGCAAAGAAAATGATGCATCGATGATCAATTTAGTTTAAGTGGTTTTTTAAGGATTGTGTGTTTTTTTTGAAGTGCTTGATGTGGATAATGATTTTGTGATCTTACTTACATGTATCTGTGTGTATATATACTGAGTACATCTAGAAACGCAACACAGGTGTTACTGTCAACACTTTTTCAAACTTTGTATGATTGGCAACCAAACGGTATTAACTTGATGATATTTTATTTCATGAACAATGCAACTGTAACATTGTTTTCATATAGTGCTACCGATCCGATTAAACAGTTGTTGTGTGTATAGTGCGGCTAAAAAGTAACGGAACACAAATGTGTAAAATCATAATTTATTCAGAATCGTTGTTCTACGTGAATTGGTCAAATCTTGATTAATTATTGATTGATAACATACACATGACGTCCAACAAGTTGTGTAGCAGTGTATGAATCAGTTTTAAACTTTGCCTGGAGATGGTACATGCGGAGTTACTGGTCCTGTCGGAGAGTTCTTTCACATGGATGACCTTGACATGGGTGGTTGTAAATGGTGCCAAAGTGCTAGTACAGTGTCTCCAGATGAAGCATTGTCGGTTCATGACAATTAAGCCAAAGTGAACTTCCCATTTGACATATCCGTCATAGGCACCCGAATGGCCTGATTTGGCATATGTTCGGACTATTCTGACATTTTTATTCCGAAGCCTAGAACTTTTCTTTTGTGATTTTCTTTCCATTGGCAAACCTTACCATTGATTCGAAGCAATTTAATTCAAATTTTATCATGCGTAAATGGCGCACGTGGAGTTCGTGCGTTTTGTGATTTTCTTGATGCACGAGAGTTACGTAACCCGATCGATAAAATTTGGACAATAGCCAAGTTTCTAGGTGATTATACAATATTATGACATAAAATTAAAAAATGTATGAACAATGGAAGTAAGAAAAAATCAAGGATGAAAACGTTGCGTTTCTAGATGTACTGAGCATATAAGTTATGTTTTGTTATTACTTTGTTTGATTTTTAATAGCTTCTTACAAGTATGGAGGTATTAACCTGAACATCATTATTTTATTATTATTTTGATATGTTGATTCTTTTTATGCCCCCGTATCGATAGATCGGGAGGCATATAGTGATTCACCTGTCCGTTCGTCCGTTCGTCCGTCCGTCCGGCCTGGTTAACCCAAATTGACCGTTTCTTCTAGCATCAATATGGCTTGCTACAAAGCTTTCAAACTTGCATTGATGTTGTATATGACCACTCTCCACACGCCTGTATCACCTGACTCCATTTTGACCTTCACCTTGACCTAATTTTGGACTTAGACTTATTGAAAGGCCAAATTCTTGGTTAACCTAAATTGACCGTTTCTTCTAGCATTAATATGGCTTGCTACAAAGCTTTTAAACTTGCATGGATGTTGTATATGACCACTATCCAAACGCCTGTATCATCTGACTCCATTTTGACCTTCACCTTGGCCTAATTTTGGACTTAGACTTATTGAAATGGCTCCCACAGGGGGCATAAGCGTTTATTGAACGCAGTCTTGTTATTCCAACTATAAGTTTTTTGTGGGGGGTTAAAGATTATGTGGTGGCTGTCTCATATGTAGCCTCCCTTTCTAAAATTTGGAAATCAGGTTTATATTCCATGCAATTTTTTATATATATATTGTTTACTATTACATTGTCTTTCATCTTGGGCTGATGTTAATAAATTGGGAGTTTCATTACATAGATTGTCATTCAGGTGACTATTTAGTAAAATAAGGTAGTGGGTTAAACAAAATGAAAATACCTAAGAATTCTCTCATTTTTAAGGTCAGTCCTGATATGCTTTATCTTAATACAGTACAACCTCTCCAGAGGGCACTGCTTTAGAGAGGTTTTACTGTAGTTAACTTTGAGTCAAATGTTGCTAATAATGATTTAAATTTGTATATTTATGGCAAAAAATGTACTATCTATTTATGTGATTTGTCTTTTTATCTGTATTTACACTTTCTTGTCTACAAATCCTAAGTTTTGGTTGGGGTTGACATGTATATATTATGTATTTTTGAATATCAATATGAAATCATTATTTTTTTCTAGTAAATAATTTATTTTATTGTTGTAGTTCTCTTATTGATTGATAAGTGAGTATAAATATATTTTTTATCCAGCTGAAACACCATTCAAACATGGATTGAACACATCTTACATTCTGTGAAAAAGCATACATTTAATTTGCTTTCAAAAGGTATACCATTTAATTTAATTCAAATAAAAGTGAGTTTAAGGCGTGTTTTTACTAGGTTTTTTCATGTTTAAATGCGGGTTTAAACTGTGAAAAACGCGCTTTAAATGCGCTTTTAACACACTTTAAATGCGCTTTTAACACACTTTAAATGCGCTTTTAACACGCTTTAAACTCACTTTTAGCTCGCTAAAAACACACTATAAACACACTTATTGAATTGAAAAACACACTTTTTACAGAAGCGAGTTTTTTGTTGGTTAAAAGTGCGTTTTAAAAACCCGCTTAAAACACACTTTCTGGAGAAAAAAAATCTTGAAGAAGCGAGTTTTTAGACTCACAAAAAACACACTTTTAACACACTTCATAAAGAAGATGGCTGAAGCGGGTTTTTTAGACGCACAAAAAACACACTTTTAACTTACTTTCTTGAAAGAAGCGAGTTTTTAGACTCACAAAAAACACACTTTTAACACACTTCATGAAAAAGATGGCTGAAGCGAGTTTTTTAGACGCACAAAAAACACACTTATTGAGAAAAAACACACTTTTAACACGCTTGATAGAGAAGATGACTGAAGCGAGTTTTTTAGACACACAAAAAACACACTTTTAACTCGCTTCATAAAGAAGATGGCAGAAGCGAGTTTTTTAGATGCGCAAAAAACACACTTATTGAGAAAAAACACACTTTTAACACACTTCAAGAAGAAGATGGCTGAAGCGTGTTTTTTAGACGCACAAAAAACGCGCTTCTTGAGAAAAAACACACTATAAACCCGCTTCATAAAAAAGCGAGTTTTTTTGACGCACAAAAAACACACTGCGTTTTTAGTGTGTTTTAAGCGTGTTTTTTCTGGTTTTAATCCAGAAAAAACCCAGTCGGTAAGCTAAAAGACGCACTTTTAACACGGTGCGAATACCGCAGCGTTTAACACGCTTTAAACGCGGTTTTAAACCGCGTTTAACACGCTTCTTGGAGAAGGGTTGTTTTCGAAAATTCAAAGAAAATAAAGGTGGTAGAATAAAACTATCATCTATCACTTGCTAATGATTCGCACACTCAAGTTCACAAATGTTTTGTTTTAAAGGTCGCTAAAACTACATGCTTCTGTAACTGAATTCAAAGACCTCATTGTATGTGATATATGATTGATGTTATGAATTGATTAAAACAATGAAAACTGATTTAGTATTTGTAAAAATTTCAACTCTTCATAACGTTGAAAGCACTTGTCTAACATAAATATAAGTTGAACAAATGTTTCATCCCGATATCTTGAAAAACAAAATTGTGACAATTAGAGGGAAAATTGGAGTTTTGTCGGGTCCGCGAGCGCACGAATATTCTCCTATTTAATTCAAGAAAAAACCGCTCTATTTCACGAACTTTTTTATTTTTCAAGATATTAAAAAACCAGTTCCATAATTGTGTGGTCTATGGCTTGAAGATGCAACTGAAAAAAACGTACAAAATCAGCAGTGGTTGCTAAATTTCATTTAAACTGTACTTTGTGATATTGCACACATGCTCAAGCATTGACCGTTTCTTTTTGTAGCATCCATCGAATATGCATGATAATAAGTATACATATCGTCACATGTAGTGCGGTTACTAGTATAACAAATGCATAATTGTTAGACTCCTCATACATGATCAACGAATTCTGAATGATACCATGGAAGTATTTAAATGTTCCTGATGATACCTACATTATAAACAAAATTTCATAATGACAGAGCTATGCCCATAAAAAAAGATCTTGGCATGCATCATATACAAAATGTCAAAAATACCAAAAGTGTAACTGAACGCACAAAACCCCTCCAGCAAAGGATATACATTAATTTATACACTCCGACAACCCGCTGAGTTAGCATAGCGCGATTACGCAATCGAGATAAGATCTATCAGATTAAATCCGGTATAACACCAGTCAATGAAAGGTAACTGTGGTCGACTTGAAAACACATTCAATACAAATGAGACAAATAGTTGGATATGTATAAAGCTTAAAAAGTAAAATGGTACGAGTGTGGCCACAAAGTAGGCACATCTACAAGATATCTACTATTCGTTTTGTATTTATTGTAACTGGTTGTATGAAAAACTTGTATTGCATGTAAACAAGACGATGTACTAATATGGTAACACTCTATCCTATCGTAACAAGACACTCTTCATCGCCGTCTCTATCCTCCTCCATAGCCTTTTGGTTGGATGGCCGCATCAGAAGGTCCCGGATTCGATCCCTGTCAGTGACATACAACAGTCGTCAACGTGGTACTGATATATTACCCTTGTTTTGCGCTCTGCAGAGTATGTATCGGTCTGGAAAGCCTAGTTATTTAGTGTCCGTTTTCAGAGCAGAATGTTCCGGGATTCATCCCAGTCAACGACAAATGGATGTCGTTAAAATGGTACTGGGTAAACGCCCATTGATTTGTGGTCTAAATAATGCACCAGTCAGTTGCATCCCTGAACCCAGAGATGGACGGTGGATAGCCGGTAAAAACTAATTCCCCCGCACTACCGGGGAAATTTTGGACATTTTGCTCCGAATACAATATTTAGATGCCAGGGGGCGGGGAAATACCGGAGATTTTACCATCATTTGCCACCCGCAGGCCGTGGAAGGACGGGAGGTTGACAAGCCAGAAGCAAAACCCGTCCCATCCATGGGGGACCGTGGATGCATTTGACTGGTGCATAATTTATTCCGGTTAATGCTGACAGCAGAATTATCTGGTCCCTCACATATTTAACAATATGGAAATTTATATTTCAGGATTACTCTCAGGAATGATAATTCACCGGTTTGGTATTGTACTTTGTGGTATTGTTGGTGGGTCCCTGGCTAGTGCCGGTATAATGTCCTGTTATCTGGCAACTTCTACAACACATATGACAATCAGCTACGGAATCATAAATGGTATGTGATAATTTATAGAAATGGCTTCTCGAGTCAATATATAAACGTTCGAAATAAAAACTTATCAATCAATTATTTCTTGAATAAAAATTGACTAACAACACCGCATTTGATAAAAAAATTGGTATAAAGAGGTTTGTGTTAACTGATACAAAAGAAATAAAAACTATACGTACATTAATATTTGTATAATATTTAAAACGTTACCAATGAGGGTCCCATTCCTAATATTTTTTTAACTTTCCTCGTACATGTTATTTTAACTATTTTTTAACGTTAGGCCTACATACAACTATACATGCATAACTAGTGTCAACACGTATTGATACTGAGAAGCATTTGTGCCTGCAATATGTCTAGAACGTTATTACGTTACTTCATCATACCCAAAACCGCCGGGTTGGTTAAATGAGACTTCTGTTAAAAAAGCGACAATGTCATGATACATGTAAATTATTATTTACCACTAAGTTCACTGCACGATTCGCCAAAGCCAAGTCGACATGATTTTCTTGCACTGTAAATTCTAACCGTTCTGTGTTTTCTTTCAGCATTGGGATTTTCATGTTTGTACATAAGTTCAGCAACAGCGATAGGTCAACATTTTAGCGGTAAGAGAAAGCTACTGATACTCTCCATCCAAGCTACTGGTGCTGCATTTGGTGGTATGATGTATCCCTATATAATCATGTACTTAAGGTAAGAATGTGACAACTAAATCAAACAATCTATAGCTTGGCGAATTTGTCAAGATCCTGGCGTTTTGATTAGCATAATTTAACAGTCCATATCTTCCTGTATTAATAACCTTTTTCATAGTCGGGGAGTATCACGTAGACCCTCGGTGTGTAATACAAACACAATTTTGAAATACTGATAGTGCACGATTGGCTTGCGGGAAGTGGTGTATTCAAAGTCAGAACCTGGTAATATATTCATGCATAAAGGTCAGGCTCGTGTCAAATTTGCCAAGGTCAACAAATAGTTCATGCCGATTAACAGATGCTGATATGCGCCTTATTATTGCTTATTGTATTGCTCGTAACATACGAGGGACTATCAAACATAACGTAAACCTTTGCTATAATTAATGTATATTTAAATTAATTATAACCATTCTTATGTTAACAAAAATCGAAATATATCCGGCAAATTTCAAGACAAAATAATCATTCAGTGCAAAATTATAGGGAATAGAAAGAGGTCAAATAACTTGTACGGCAAACCGGCGAATGTCAGCGTTGGTGTCAGGGGTATGGAATTCGCCATGCAGCAGATGTGAACCTGGTCACGGTTTATTGACAATTTAATGCAATGATGTGAATTATAACCTTTGACATAAAATTATGCAAAATGAATAATTTTGCGTGTACCGAACAGCAAATTCTTGATAGGCAAACCTTGGTCAGCATCCACACATCGTGAGTTTCCGTTACTGTTGTCGCGTCGTAATTGCTTCAGCGATACTTGTGTTCTTCTTTGCTTTTACCGTCCGAAAATTAAATGTTATTTTATACATGGAACTCTTTGGTTTTCAGTGGTATATATGGGTTCCGTGGTGCATTGCTGATCATAGGAGGTGTATGTATGAACTGTATCCCTGGTTGCTTACTCTGGAGACATCATCAAGCGAAAACAAGAAAACCAAACGTGGATATCACAGACCGCATACGTAAATTCCAACTAGCCTTTCATATCAACGTGAAGACTAATAATGATGACATTACAATCGAAAAGGACAAAAATCTGTCAGAAACTAAAGACAATGACATATTTTATATTGAAAAATTCCCCGTTCTTTACGATGGCTCCAAACGGATATCCATACTATCTAGAGACTTAAGTGAAGTATCAATCACGACGGAAGACACTGAACAACCACTTACACTTCTCCAAAGTATAAAATCCATTCTACATAACTCCAGCTTTATGGTGTTTGTAGTCGGTTGTGTTGCCGCTAATCCTTCCTTGGGTCTAATTGTAATATTTATAGCCGACGTTTTCGTCGATAAGGGTTTGACAATGAGTGATGCTACATTCGGCCTACTTCTCATGAACATTGTCAACATTTTGGGACGTTTGATCCCCGGTGCCATGATGCAGTTTAAACGTGTACCAACTTTCTTCTGTCCATTATTTGCAACATTTATGGCAACAATTGTGTTGGTTGGTTTTTCATTGCCGACTTCTAGAAGTATAACGTTACTGGTATGTGCTATTAGTGGAATTCCTATTGGAATGTTTATTACCATGTTCAGTGTCATCACAGCGAAATTGGTGGGAGCAGAAAACCTTCCTACAGCTATTGGTCTACTTTTCTCTGCCAACGGTGTCGGAAATGCCATTGCAGGTCCTGTCAGTGGTAAGTGGTCATTAGATATATAATAGTAGTAGCCTTGGTCACTTTTTATATGCTTTTATCATACTTTATCATAAGTATATTCCCTCGAAGCCGGACTCATTTGACACTTGGGTAGAAAAAAGCAAACGCTTGACCCAGAACTTACGACTGTCTCATTCGATCGAAAACAAACATACGTTATACATTCTTACTAGTCTATTTAATTTCTATAATATGAATGTTTGTGTATTTTATCAATTTAGTAAATTTGGTTACATATTGTACAGCATTTAGACCCTTAGGTTTAATATTCACTGACGATATGGTGATTTTTACATTTTGGTATGATGAAAATGATCATTTTCAGATACTATACAGCATAGTAATAACAGTTCCTAGGCACATGCTGTTTTAACGTAAATACTTTGTATTTCTCATAAACCAGAGCTTAACTTTAATCAATTAGACAATATTCAAGGATTACATTGATTATGAGTACATGCAAAAGCAATCTTCATAAATCAGTGATTAATCAAAATCCCAGACTATCGGGCAAATGTTATTATTGAAATTATTATTGAATGTAATTTGTGAAGAGTGTGTTCGAAAGCACTTTGTGTAGGTCTTTGTGACTTTACCAACTGGATTGTCAAAAGCTGCGGTTACAGACATCTTCTCCGGATGTGGAGGCCATAATACTTGATTAGAGTTGAGCTATATAATATTGCACTATAACTAATATATCTTTCCCATATTTCATGTTATGTCAGGGACATGTCTGGAACATACACTGTATCATTCACGCATTTCAGGTTATGTCAGGGAAATGTTTGGAACATACACTGTATCATTTACACATTTCAGGTTATGTCAGGGACATGTCTGGAACATACACTGTATCATTCACATATTTCAGGTTATGTCAGGGACATGTTTGGAACATACACTTCATCATTCACACATTTCTGGTTATGTCAGGGACATGTTTGGAACATACATTATATCATTCACATATTTCAGGTTATGTCACGGACATGCTTGGATCATAAACTGTATCATTCACATATTTCAGGTTATGTCAGGGACATGTTTGGAACATACAATATATCATTCACATATTTCAGGTCATGTCAGGGACATGTTTGGAACATACACTATGTCATTCATACATTTCAGGTTATGTCGGGGACAAGTTTGGACCTTTCACTGTACTGTTCATACATTTCAGGTTATGTCAGGGACATGTTTGGATCATACACTGTACCGTTCTATTCAGCAGCTGGTATGACAACGTTAGCAATGTTACTTTTCCTGATTGTCTGGGTAAAACAAAGGGTCAAGAATACTCACCTGAGACGAAACTCTTCCATGTTCTACCTGACCAGTATGTAGAACCAGGATAAAAATTACCATTGTTATTTGTTACATAATGTTCGTACTATTGTGTTAAAGTTCGATATACATGTTGATGTACAAATTAACTTGTGGACGATATTCTACTGGAGCCTTTGACAAAGTCCCCCGCAAGCGCTTTGAGTTAAAACTACGTTATTGTGGAGTCCGAGGAAGTCACAGCACAACATGTTTTCGCAGTCGCAGCTTTTCCTTCCGTCTTAGGCATACCAAAGAAGCCTGCTAGAAGCCATTCATCCGGCCTCCGGTCGAATATGCCGCCTCTGTATTGGATGCGCACAACCAAGCCAACAAGATTTAAGCAGAACAACACAGAGCTGCCAGATTCGTTTCTGGGTGCTACTCTCGTGAAAGCAGCGCTACTGCATTGCTAAACACGCTTGGGTGGGATAGCCTTCAACAACACAGGAACGAGGCAAAGGCTGTAATGTTTTATAAGATCATGAAAATCATGGTAGTCATCCCGAGCGAACCGTGTCTTAATACACAGGTGGTGAACTACAGGCCACTCGTCGATGTACAGGATACCGTCCTGCAGGACTTTGGTGCTGAAGGAATCGTCCCAGCGTACCCCTGTGGAACAAACTACCAGAGACCGTCGTGAAAGCTACCACTGTGGTAACTCAAGTAATCTGTTTTCACCTGATTTTAAACTGCACTTGGAACGCTCCCCCATGTATATATTTCGCAACGGTGCAATTATACTAGTACCACAACCTTGGTCCTATATCGATACTGGAAGAATAATGTATATACCCTGTTATCAGGCCGATTTGACCGGAAGTGATTGAATAATGATTGTTTAAATGCCGAGCATAGTCGTTTTTGCCTGTCAGATTTTTGCTAAAATATGGCAGGCATATGAGTGCCTCCACCCAAATTTGAACCTGAGTCCCCGGGTTAGGCGGCAAGCGCGCTAACAACTGGGCGACGGAGACAGAACTGTACACTATAGTCTATATGTATAGGGATTGAATTATGTGTGCTGATGTTGTGCCTTGCTTCTTCTGTTTAGTGCAGTCTTCCCTGTTTTATGTGTTCTTGTCTTTCTTCAATTTTGTACATTGAACACCAATATGATTTACTTTCACGTGTTTCATAATGTTCGTTTCAAATAAATCAAAATGGCACGCTGCATGAATATTTTACTGGTATGATGTATGTGTCACGAAGTATACCATTATTCCAGTACATGTGTATTTTGATTGTGATTATTAAAACTGATGCGACATGTGCAGTGTTGATGTATAGATATTAAAAAAGCGACGATATAAATATATCGCTGGCTTAGAATGAAAAGGTCATTAATTTAGTACAAAATCGATATTTTGAGAAAACAAGAAATAAACTGTCCGAAATAGTTTTAACTTATGGGAAAATGAGCTTTTACAACTTAATTTTAGCCATCATGGCAAGTTTGGGTGTTCATCAAAATAGGCTCATAAAAGGTTCCTTATGATACAGATTTGAAATGTGTCTCAACCTTATAAGGTCATAGCTATATGTTACGACCTTCTCATTCTAAGCCAGCGATAAAGGCCTAGTGGATGTGCACTTCACAAATTAAAATAAGTTCGTTTGTCTTTTAAAAATATTGAAAAGTGTTGCTATATGTTGCCTCAATAATACATGTATTCTTTTATTATCGTTATTTCAACATATTTATAATTTATTATATAGTCTTATAAGGTCATAGCTATATGTTACGACCTTCTCATTCTAAGCCAGCGATAAAGGCCTAGTGGATGTGCACTTCACAAATTAAAATAAGTTCGTTTGTCTTTTAAAAATATTGAAAAGTGTTGCTATATGTTGCCTCAATAATACATGTATTCTTTTATTATCGTTATTTCAACATATTTATAATTTATTATATAGCCCTTTTTCACCTTCAAAAGTGAACATACAATCAGAATCAGATAAAACATGCTAGTCAAATTAAATGACTTGAGTAAAATATGTGCAACTATGGACAGTTTATAAATCAACATATCCATTACTAATGTATATTAACAAGTAATATACATAATTTAAAATGTTTCGCGTCCAGTTGGCTTAGTAATCTGTAATATGGCCAATGAACACGCGCACTACTACACCAGTCGGTTCTCACTTTTCATCACTATTCTGAAGACTTCGGCGTTTTTTCATTGTAGTTCGCGTGTATTTACCGGAGACCAACGGAAATGGTCGAGCTTTCACGTGACTGTTTTCAGTATGTATGTTACATAGTATACTAAGGGAGATTAATCTGTCATTGTAACTATTAACAGTAAATGTACAGGTAATCTCCCTTCTTGCTTAATCGACTCTGTATGCGATAACCACTCAGCAGTCATCAAATTTATGCGGAAAATATTCAGAATATTTCAATGGCAATGAAGGTTAAACTGTAACCGATTGTATGTAGGCAACAAAGCCAGGGCCATAGTCCGTTATCTTGTTTCATTGTTACCCCGATTTTAAAAGGAAACTCTTCCTCATACATAGGTGGTTAGTCAGTCACTATGCATGAGACGGTGCAATCCTACAGACCACTTAGTACTAGGTAAGAAAATACAAAGTTAAAGAAATTAAATGCAAAGGAAACGTTTAATTCGCATAAAACAGGTTTCGTAAACCAACCAACATACACACTACCAATAAATTGTTCATTAATCGACAAGGTATTACATCAACACATATAACAAGGTATAAACAAGTAAATTACGCAATAAGTCATACACGCTAATGTGTCTAGTCTTCCAGTAAATCATAAAGTGACTTGAATTTACAGGTATTTGTCTTGCAATATATATAGCCATTTCCTATAAATTTCCTATAAGCCATACAATGACTTGAAGTTGAAGGTTGTTGCATGCGTGGGATTAAAAGAAGGGCGATGAAGTGTCGTTATAAACTACATCACGGGCTTAAAATGAGAAGGTAGCAAGATTACTCTGTACTTATGGTAAAACAAGCTGTTTCAACATCAGTGTAGGCAACATGACAAGTTTCATTTTTATAAATAAGACGCATAAGAAGATCATTAACATGCTGATTTTAAATATGAATCATACTTATAATGGCGTATGTGTACTTGCGACACAACGACATGTTCCTTTTCATTGCTAGAATCATATCTAGGCGGAAATCGCCCGAATAGAAACCTGCTGGTCCACCCCTTTCTGTACAAAATAACTGGTCGGACGCCAACTGCATTGGAGATTTTATTAATTCGTTCTCTCTCATCGGTGAGAAGAAACTCAGAATCAAGGGTTATAGACAATAACCTTAGCGAACTATCGATATTTTACCATGTAAGGATATGGCAACGTTCATCAGCCGGAATAGCTCAGTTGGGAGAGCGTTAGACTGAAGATCTAAAGGTCCCTGGTTCAATCCCGGGTTCCGGCGTGATCGGAACGATTGGCGGCTGATCATCTTTTGTAATATACTTTTTTAATTTATTTAATTAGCTTAGTTGATTACTAGTTTATCAGAAATTATTTGATTTTTGCCCTGGTTATATTACTGGGAAGTCACTCTTGCTGACTGGATATAAGGCTTGTTTATAACTTTATCTCCCCTGGTTTTCAGATGAAACCACATTTGTCTTACCGAGTTAAAATTTATTATTCAAACTAATACCTCCTCGCATTTTCAGGTAACTATAGGTTCGCTTGGTGCCAGAATAATGTGACTACAGTCGGGCGGATCGGGCTGGATTTTACGTTCGTCTGCTCAAACTTAGTTACCATAGCTCAACTATAGGTCGCAAAAACCTTCAGTGATCAAACTATGGTTGAACTATTGCTTGTTGGCTTTTGGCGACTGGATAAGACAGACATGCTCGTATCATCGAAATAGATATTTCGTGTTTTGTTGCGTAATCATGGTCTGAAATTATATCATAGTCAGAAGAAACTCAGATGGTAGGGCTAAGACAAGATACCAATTATTTTAACCTATGCGAACTATCGATATTATACCATATAAGGCAAGTAATGTCCATCAGCCGGAATAGCTCAGTTGGGAGAGCGTTAGACTGAAGATCTAAAGGTCCCTGGTTCAATCCCGGGTTCCGGCGTGATCGGAACGATCGGCGGCTGATCATCTTTTGGTCTATGCTACACTCAAATAATATCAAATAACAACAAATAACACTATTTGCTTGGCCAGAACTGCGTTTATTCAGTCAGCTAGTATGCGAAAAGCAGAGCATAAATGGCATGTATACGTAAGGTAATGTGAAATTACGATGTTGTAACTTGGCATATACAGAAATACAAGTAATATAACATGCCCAAAATATGCGTTATTTAGATAACCATGTATCACGTGATGTATCTCTATATTTATGAGTATAAATCAGACGTAAAAGAAATGCGCATCGACTCGCTCAGGAAAAACCAGAGATGAAAACCTTTTTTATAAGGAAAAACACTCTGGAAACCTGTGTCCGTTTGTCCCATACAAATGTATAAATACATGTGGTGTCGATCGCTGAATGTTGGACCTCATTCTCATCACAAACAAAAACAATAATATAAAACAATATTGCAAAACTCAGTTCGTTTACAAATGAATCCGAAATGTGTGCAAAAACTCGATATTTTTAATAAAATTATGCATGCATGTATTGTCATTATTTGCTCTGAAATTTCCACTTGAGCTTTCATCGTACGTCATCGACTAATTATGTTGCAAGCTATACATTTCACCATTTAATTGGGTTATCAAATTAAACAAGACGTGACCTGACTGACTGAAATCGTCTGGTAGAATGACCAAAACTTCATATCAATACACATTTTTCTACACAGAAAAATCCCGTGAAAATCAACCGACCAATACCATAATCACTCTATTTGAATCCGTTACGCGTTTAGACAAATATTTCACGCTATTACTATCGAAACGCGTGAAATAAATAATATATGCTACACTCAAATAATATCAAATAACAACAAATAACACTATTTGCTTGGCCAGAACAGCGTTTAGACTTACAAAAGAAGGGACTGGAGCTGAGCTACGTTGTATTTTCAGAAAACAAATTTGTCTATGTGATATACGAATCCGTACTCGACGACGTCATAAGACTTACGAATGCAACATATGCACGCTTCAGACCTCTAGTCTATTGCAAAACCGCCAAATATTGAAATATAGCGAGTCTACTTTCTGTAGAATAAGGAACAGAACCATCTTAACCGTTTTCGCTCTTCCACCGACCGTGTCTTTTCCGACACCGGTCATTCACACCGAAGTGTCTGCGGCACTAACATCGCAGTATCTCAAGTAATGTAAGTCTGTGTTTAACTCGCCGACCGTTTCTCTGAGCATAAACAGTTGCGATTATCTAGTCCTTAATTTAACTTAAGGTATTATATCATTATAAAAGACTACTTTGCCCCGTGATCTAATCAAATTTTAAACAAGACTTTCCGCTGTTTGTTCCGAAAAAATGAAATAGCACTGAAGCATGATATATGGTCATACAGAGATACCTTCGACACCACGACTTTATTACCGATACGGTATTGGTCAGTTTTACTATTACGAATGAATATGCTAAAACAAGAACTTTGCAACTTGATATCAAAGAAATATTCAAAGAAACCAATGTTTCTAATTCCATCATATCTTTAAAAAACTGAATTACCCAAAAGAATCAAGCATAAATATCTGATGATAAAAAGTAAAAACATCATTGATGTTGACATATATATCACACAAATCAATCAACATTCGACTGGACACAATGTCATTTTTGTTTACAGGTTCATGAATAACTTTTTGCACAAATAAATTGTCAGTTGGATCTGGAAGATTCCTGAGAGAATACTTTTATGTCAATTTTGACCGTACACTGTCGACGAAATGACGTTATCCTATGATTTCTTGTCGACAAGTTCAGCTAATTAAAGACATACCAAAATTGATATAACTGGTAACGACTGTCCAATGAAATAACGAAATTCCCCACTGTTTGAAATAGCGTCAATACATCTCGTTCTCGAGTTCACTAGATATCCGGCCGTTTTCTGGTTGAAAACCACGTACTAAACGATCTTTCTGAAACATCGGTCATCTCAAATTCTTCAGCAGTACATTTCTGCAAACTCTAGCCTGAAGAAAAGAATAACATACACGTAGTTACACGTTTATTCGATACGTACTGCTAGGAAGCCGAACTTTAATGTCCGACCATTACAAATTCTGTCTATACCTTTGCCCCGTTTTGTTAACTTTACGGGCTCTAAATAATCAACATATGTGATAAATTTACCGGATATCCACCGTAAAACAAAATATGGCGAAATATGATGCTGATGTACAGCGCGGTACTAAAACAGTACATACTTTTTTGTCAGCAATCATTTTTATATAATAATACTCGCCAAGCCAGATTTGGCGCTGGAACTATTCAATTATTTGACCCTGATGAACTTTTCTTAAATACATTAACACAAGCGATGCCGATGTAGACTCACGTATCTAAATTTAAATTTGAGCAGTTTCTATTGTAATGATATACAAAACTGTCCATTGTGTATGGACCCCATTTCATGTCTAAAGCCTGAAATTCTGAATGTATGATAAACCAGTCGTCACTATCGGAACAACCATTAATATAGTTTGTTTCAAAGTTATCTCCCCTTGGCAACCTCTAAGATTTAAATATCAGTATTATTATCAGAACAAATGTCATCCATCTTCAATAAAATGTGACTATCATGTAAATGAGGCTTCCAACTATCAGTTGTCAGAGTTGATCTAGCATTTTCAGTCTGTATTTTCTATGGCACTTGTTTTGCAATTTTAAACGTGGCTTTGCATCACAATATAGACATATTCAATTTCGCTCTACGTTGAGATAAACGTGATTTTATAGATACACCAACTAGAGGTTTCTACAACATATCAACATTTTTCATTATAATTATCGTAACCAGGTTCACTTGCGTCAACAAGGACGTTTACATATTTTTCTAAACCAAATCCACTGGCGTCAACAGAGACGTTGGCATATTTTACTAATCCAGGTCCACTGGCGTCAACAGAGACGTTGGCATATTTTACTAATCCAGCTCCACTGGCGTCCACAAAGACGAATGCCCGACTAACATAATACCATATTTTTAATATATAACACATTTTCTTCACATAATTATTTGTTTGTACTATGCATATACGTTCAATTTAAAAATACTATTTATCAGAACCGCGGCATACCAGCTGTCTCCTTGAACTACACATTTTTGTAATTCCATTCTTACTTGTAAGCTAATTTTCTTAACGGAATCAGAACAAAACGGTTACTGACTTGCTACAGACATTCCATGTGACTTAGTCATTGTCTTTGGACATTTATTTATACCTCCGACCAAGTGCCGTCCATATCATGAACATACTGCATGTATAACAAAGTTTCTTGCAACATTATTCTCATGCTCAAAGCCAAATGAAAATCATATTTAATTTTTTGTGACAGCGTACAGAAACAGTATCGTAAACAGAGTAACCTCTTTAAAATGTCGCCAAATATTCTAAATTTGAACCAAACAGCATTGTTTAACAACATGTAACATTTTTCTACTAAAGTCAGTAGAATGTCCTAATAATATCATAATATAATGGTACAACGCTTTAAAAATTTGTACTAAACATGCACATTCCAATATAGTACTTTAGCAGCCTGTTCACAGCCCGAAATTGCTTTCTAGCAATATTTTCTATTTCTCATGTAAACGAAAAGTTAATAGTGTTATATGAATGTGGCAGCACTGAAAAACTGTTTATTTAGCAGTTTCACCTCTTATTCTATTTCTATAACTTTTGAAACCAGCAGTATTAAAGCTACTAACAAAATTTAGTCGGATGTCATGAAACATAGTGATACAGTGCTACAACCTTTAATATCAAATTCAACAAGCAATCTCCTTATGATAAAACGTAACTCAACTTATTGAGTTTCAAAACAGCTTTAAAAAAACACACACACTGAATTTTACCGTCTATATTCATTACGGTTGGTGGTATCTAGCTTTATGAATCACCCTTCGTCAGTAAACTTGCACATACTGCATTACCATGTGTTGTCTTATTATCTAATAACGATTTTCAAATCAACATTCTTAGGCCATTTATGTAATGATGACTGACCAACTAAGACCAAACATTTTGCATATTGTATCTTATTGCATCTAAGATGTACGCACCTGTAACCCGTGTTTCCACAAGCTAATGCTTTACACACCAGTCGGCTGTGTCACCACAAGCTAATGCTTTACACACCAGTCGGCTGTGTCACCACAAGCTAATGCTTTACACACTAGTAACCTGTGTCACCACACACTAATGCTTTACACACCAGTAACTTGTGCCACCACAAGCTAATGCTTTACACAACAGTAACCTATTTCACAACAAGCTTATGCTTTAGACACCAGTTAACTGTGTCACCACAAGCTAATGCTTTACATCCCAGCAACCTGTGTCACCACAAGCTAATGCTTTACACACCGGTATCCTGTGTTACCACAAGCTAATGCTTTACACACCGATAACCTGTGTTACCACAAACTCATGCTTTACACACCATTAACATGTGTTACCTCAAGCTAATGCTTTAAGCATGAACTGAGTCTACTGAAATTCTCTTTTACAAAATAATTAATCTAAATAACTAGTTCACCCACTGGAACCGAGCACGTGCTACTATATGCACTACTTTTACAATAAATATCAATGCTACTTATCTGAACTTTCTGTCTGTGACACACAACATAGGGCCAACCATGGGGCCTTCCAGTCAACAATGACCTGACTTTCTCTGTTATTCGGGTATATTTGCAGTCCTCGTTGAATCCTCTGGCGAATCATTTAATCATTATCGTGTTGTTTGCATTTGTGCAAATTTTCTTCTCATCGACGGAATGCCCTCTCCACGGATGTCTTCTTTCTGTTCGTTAAATTTACGTTGAATTATAGTCGCTAAATGTAATAGTAAAGCTTCTGCGCGTCAACATTGTTCTGGAGTCCAGTATCAAGCTTAAAACAAGACGTGACCTGACTGACTGAAATCGTCTGGTAGAATGACCAAAACTTCATATCAATACACATTTTTCTACACAGAAAAATCCCGTGAAAATCAACCGACCAATACCATAATCACTCTATATGAATCCGTTACGCGTTTAGACAAATATTTCACGCTATTACTATCGAAACGCGTGAAATAAATAATATATATATTTTGTAATTTACTGAAATAATGTATCAGCTCTTTTCTTGTCGTCTCTCGCTTCACTTTTCAACTGTCACAAATCATCGCGTTCCATTAAACTTTACAGAAAGAACTTGTTATTTGATCTCAAACCGACAGCCATTGTTGAATCGCCCATTTCATAACAAGTTTACCTTACAGCACGTCGTATCTAGAAAGATATATGGTCGAAAACAAAACATGCTTACTTTTATTTTCTTTCGCGTACTCCGTCTTAAATTATCCGTACATTTAGGCTGTACCTTGCTACCACACAGTGTTAGTTACCTGAAAATGCGAGGAGGTGTCTTCATCTGAAAACCTGGGGAGATAACTACACAAGCCTAATATCCAGTCAGTAAGAGTGACCTTCCTGAAAGTCAGGGAGGAAATCAAATATATTTCTGAAAGGTATGATTTCAATAAATAAAAAAATATATTGCAAAAGATGATCAGCCGCCGATCGTTCCGATCACGCCGGAACCCGGGATTGAACCAGGGACCTTTAGATCTTCAGTCTAACGCTCTCCCAACTGAGCTATTCCGGCTGATGAACGCACTTAGCCTTATGTGGTATCATATCGATAGTTCGGTCTAGGTTAAAATAATGGTTATCTTGCAACTTATCTTTTGAGTTTCATCTCATTGATTGTATAATTTGAGACAATTACGCAACAAAACATGAAATGTTAAAATAGGCAATACGCCTATAAATACGACTATGTTCAATCGAAAATAGTCCATGCTGACTTTAGTCTATTCTGGTTCGATGATCAGAGTATGTCTGGTTTCTCCAGCCGCTGAAATCCAACTAGTGTATGTTCGACTGCATGGTTTTGCGATTTCTAGTTGAGCTATGGTAACCATAGTTAGTGCCAAACCCGCCCGATGCGTCTGACCCGCTCGCCTGCCCCGGTATCTAGACTACATAGTCACAATATTCTGACAACATGCGAACCCGTAGTTGCCTGCAAAATGCGAGGAGTTGGTAGTTTGAATATGAAAGTTTTAACTCAGTAAGACAAAAGTGATTTCATCTGAAAACAAGGGGAGATAACTATACAAGCCTAATATCAAGTTAGAAAGAGTGACTTCCCTGTCAATCAGTGCTGAAAAGAAAATATATATATATATATAACAAAAGATGATCAGCCGCCGATCGTTCCGATCACGCCGGAACCCGGGATTGAACCAGGGACCTTTAGATCTTCAGTCTAACGCTCTCCCAACTGAGCTATTCCGGCTGATGAGTTATGCTACTCTCATGTGGTGGAATATCGATAGTTGGTCTATGTTAAAATAATAGTTATCTTGTCTTTAACCCTATCATCTGAGTTGCTTCTGACTGGTATAATTTCGCAACAAAACACGAACTGTAGTAATATGCAACAAGCTTATAAATGGTGGATACTACTATTCTTCCGATATTATATTTAGATTAACACTGTTTAACCACTGAAGGTTTTTGCGATCTCTAGTTGAGCTATGGTAGCCATAGTTAGTGTGAAACCACAATCTTTATCTCCTTTTCAAGTATGAGAATGTGAAAGTCTTCGCAAGTATGAACAGATTAGTCTCAAGAGTATATTTCAAAGTTTATTTTCAAGTTCACGATCGACTGATTATCTTACGACCAAGCCCAAGACTGCTTAGGCTAAATTCGTGTCTAGTTACGGCATTGGCGTGATGACGTCAAGACTTCCGTGTTGACGCCATGACACGATTTAAAATCATGTTTCCGTTTTATTACGTCGATAATGGTTATGTCTTTGAAATTAACAAAAAATCTACATTCTATTTTGCTACAGGTTTAATAATTTTTAAATGTCAAATTAAATATTACAAAACACACACAATACACCAACAGAATGCATATCTTTTCCGAGGTAAGAGAAATTTTCTCCACACCAAATACTACGTTTCAGCAGACGTACACTCCGTCCTGACCCGCCCGCTCTGTATCGAGACTACCCAGCCACATTATTCTGAAACTATTCGAACCCGTAGTTACCCGAAAATAACGCAAGGAGTGGTAGTTTGAATGTTAATTTTTAACCCGGTAAGACAAAAGTGGCTTCATCTGAAAACCAGGGGAGATAACTAGTCAGTCAGTAAGATCGAGTGACGTCCCTGAAAGTCAGGGAGGAAATCATATATATTTCTGAAAGGAAATGAAACTGATATTTTATTTCAATAAATTAAAAAAAAACTTATTGCAAAAGATGATCAGCCGCTGATCGTTCCGATCGCGCCGGAACCCGGGATTGAACCAGGGACCTTTAGATCTTCAGTCTAACGCTAGATCCCAACTGAGCTATTCCGGCTGATGAGCTTACTTATTCGGTATAATATCGATACTTCGGTCTAGGTTAAAACAATAGTTATCTGCTGAGCTTCATCTCACTGATGGTATAATTTCAGACAATTACGCCACAAAACAGGCAATACGCCTATAAATACGACTATGTTCAATCGCAAATAGTCCACGCTAACTTTAGTCTATTCTGGTTCGATGATCAGAGCACGTCTGGTTCTCCAGTCGCTAAAGTCCAACTAGTGATAGTTCGATCATAGTTTAACCACTGCATGGTTTTGCGATCTCTAGTTGAGCTATGGTAACCACAGTTAGTGCCCAACCCGCCGACCCGCCCGATGCGTCCAACCCGCCCGACCCGCTCGCCTGCCCCTATATCGAGACTACATAGTCACATTATTCTGACAACATGCGAACCCGTAGTTGCCTGCAAAATGCGAGGAGTTGGTAGTTTGAATATGAAAGTTTTAACTCAGTAAAACAAAAGTGGCTTCATCTGAAAACCAGGGGAGATAACTATACAATCATAATATCAAGTTAGTCTGGTTCCCTGTCCTAAATCTTACAGTGGTTTAGGTCAGGCAGCAACCAATAATCGATAACTACAGTGGTCAAATCAAAATGGCGGACATACGTTAGTTTATATAGGCAATTTTAGAATATCCCCCTAAAGTGTATGATATGTATGTGTCATTTTGATGCGACTTTGCATTATAATAGAAAAATCAATGGTCTTTGCAATGATAGAAGTTTATTCGCTACAACAGCGCTAATATCTACAAAATAACGTTTATAAAATGATTAAAATATTTTTGTAGCAGGGTTTTAATAGTCCATTAATTTATAAATTTCCAATTGTCCAAGTTAGCACAACCGGTAGAGCCACTGACTTGTAATCAAGGGATCCCTGGTTCGAACCCTGTACAGGCCTGTTATTGTTTTTCCTTTTTTAATATTTTGCTTAATTTGTGTAATACAAAAACTTTATTTTCTTATCATGTTCCTTATTCATGTATAAGCTAATAGCGAATTACGTTACATATAAAAAATAAAAAAAATAAAAATAATGACAATACTGATATCGAACCTCCAACATCAATGTTACTGGTTTGACGCTTTACCAACTGAGCTAACTGGGCATTTGATTTGAGCTGCGATTTATAAGCACTATATGCCATCTGGTACAGAAATTTTCTTAATTTACTTCGCGTTTCTTTGTACATATCAGTTGTGTCATTTTAATGAAAAATGTTCAATTGAATAGAACATACATTTTCCCATTAATATACAAAATCTCATCGATATGACACATACATAACACACATTTTTGGGGGATATTCTAAAATTCCGTATATAAGCTAATGTTCAACCGCCATCTTGTTTTACACATGGAAGCGACCATATTTGTTAGATTGCGCCGGACCTATACTGCAATGTAATGAAAGATTTAGGTACCGGGAACCAGACTAAATATCAAGTTAGAAAGAGTGACTTCCCTGTCAATCAGTGCTGAACAGAAAAATATATATAATGTATAACAAAAGATGATCAGCCGCCGATCGTTCCGATCACGCCGGAACCCGGGATTGAACCAGGGACCTTTAGATCTTCAGTCTAACGCTCTCCCAACTGAGCTATTCCGGCTGATGAAGTATGTTACTCTTATGTGGTGGAATATCGATAGTTGGTCTATGTTAAGATAATAGTTATCTTGTCTTTAACCCTATCATCTGAGTTGCTTCTGACTGGTATAATTTCGCAACAAAACACGAACTGTAGTAATATGCAACAAGCTTATAAATGGTGGAAACTATTATTCTTCCGGTATTATATTTAAATTAACACTGTTTAACCACTGAAGGTTTTTGCGATCTCTAGTTGAGCTATGGTAGCCATAGTTAGTGTGAAACCACAATCTTTATCTCCTTTTCAAGTATGAGAATGTGAAAGTCTTGGCAAGTATGAACAGATTAGTCTCAAGAGTATATTTCAAAGTTTATTTTCAAGTTCACGATCGACTGATTATCTTACGACCAAGCCCAAGACTGCTTAGGCTAAATTCGTGTCTAGTTACGGCATTGGCGTGATGACGTCAAGACTTCCGTGTTGACGCCATGACACGATTTAAAATCATGTTTCCGTTTTATTACGTCGATAATGGTTATGTCTTTGAAATTAACAAAAAATCTACATTCTATTTTGCTACAGGTTTAATAATTTTTAAATGTCAAATTAAATATTACAAAACACACACAATACACCAACAGAATGCATATCTTTTCCGAGGTAAGAGAAATTTTCTCCACACCAAATACTACGTTTCAGCAGACGTACACTCCGTCCTGACCCGCCCGCTCTGTATCGAGACTACCCAGCCACATTATTCTGAAACTATTCGAACCCGTAGTTACCCGAAAATAACGCAAGGAGTGGTAGTTTGAATGTTAATTTTTAACCCGGTAAGACAAAAGTGGCTTCATCTGAAAAGCATGGGAGATAAGTTCTATACAAGCCTATTATCCAGTCAGTTATAGTGACTTCCCCTGAAAAACAGGGGTTAAACAAATATATTTCTAAGTATTCAAGCTGATATTTTATTTCAATAAATTAAAAAAGTATATTACAAAAGATGATCAGCCGCCGATCGTTCCGATCACGCCGGAACCCGGGATTGAACCAGGGACCTTTAGATCTTCAGTCTAACGCTCTCCCAACTGAGCTATTCCGGCTGATGAACTAGTTTATCCTTATATGGTATAATATCGATAGTTCGCATAGGTTAAAAAAATCGTTATCTTGTCTATAACTTGCTTCTGGCTGATTATACAATTTCAGACAATTACGCCACAAAACATGGTAACATGTAATAATAGGCAACAAGCTTATAAATGGTGGAAACTATTATTCAAGATTTATGTTAAATTGTCCAAATATGGCTATGTTCGATCACTAATCTCCCAAACTAATGTTAGTTTAGTCTGATTCGATGATCTGAGCATGCAAAGGCCAACTAGCGATATTTTGACCAGAGTGTAATCACTTAAGGTTTTCGCGATCTCTAGTTGAGCTATGGAAGATCACATATCCTTTACAATAATGGAAATGCGAACTTCCAGGTCTTCGCCAGTATTGACAGGTTAGTGTTAAATGCATTCTCAGAAAACGACAGAGGCATAATAATATGACGAAGCCCAGCTCACAAAGTTGAAACGCGCGTCTCAAGTGTATATATATTTCAAAGTTTATTTAATTTCACGAACGACTGATTCCCGTACGTCCACTCCTTTGATTTTTATTATTTTACACCAAACTATGAATTAATCCGGATTCAGTATTACATGAGATTAAATCTAGACGTGCCAGGTACCGTCGATATACGACAACTTCAATCCGCATCTCATTTACATTTTACAAGTTCTACACAAATAACTGTACATTTCTACATTGTTATTTCTGTTAGATAGTTTATTTACACTAAACGTTGACATTGTAGAACTTGATAACCTTAAGGTTTTCCGATGATACCCGATATCACATAATGAAACCCGATCTCGTTCCGGTGTTTGCCGAAGATTTATCGGATCAATTCGTACCAGGAGTAAGATGCGGTGATCCTTGGGCCGTATCGTTGTAGAATCAGTCGGTATATATAGTTAAAATCGCCACCATTTGATCATGTGATCATATTGTACTTAGCTCGGACAAAATGGCGAAAACGTTTGCTATTCTCGCATCTCTTTCTTTTTTAATATTAACTGTGATTTGTGTACCTGCCAAAGAAAGAAATGACCCAAGCTTGGAAATTATTAAACAAGAAGACGCAGAGGAAGGGTTTGACTATCAAGTGAAAGGTTAGTAAATATAAGCTTTTTTGTAAATTCAAATTTTTAGTGGGTGTGCGAAAGTTTTATCGTGCGATCCATTTAACTTCGTTATCAACGTAGGTTTTATCTATTAACTTCTGAAGTACCTTATATGTTGAACTTCTTACATGAATTTAACACTCCTTTAAGTATTTAAGCATATACGTATAAAATGTACTTTAATAAAACATGTTTTACTTCTATAAGTGATTTTAAATATTTGGCGCTTTCACGAGATGCAACTGACGTGCACGTGCGTCTAATCCATTCCATCACTTTAAATACATACGCATACATTGCATATTATAGTTTGACATTACAAAATACATACACAAGTTTACCTCTTATATTAATTCGTATTATTATTAGCCTAAAGTTATAACAAATGGAATAAACAGCAAATTGACGAGTAGATAGTTTAGTTTATACTCTATACGTAAACTCCAAATTAGAATAGGTCACGTCGATATTTTCCGTAGTAATTCTAAGATTTTACGAAATATTTTAATTATTTTATTAATTTAAAAAATGTATTGTATAAATAAAGACAAAAGAACCTGCTGCGAACACGGGTAACTGTATCATTGAAAACGAATTAAAAAATTACGGATTTGTAATTTGCCTCTTTAGGTAACATAAATTTCGACGAAACATAATTTCCCCATTTTTCTGATTTTAAATGATATGGTTACCTGCTGCTGTCAATGCCCAAGAAAATACTTTTATTTTTCATATAATATATCGCTGACTCGGAACAAGAAGGTCGTAACTACCAAATCAATATATTGAAAAAACATGAGAAAAATGTCTGTAATTTACTCTTTACCTATTGGAAAACACGTTTTTAAAACTTCATTTTGGTCAACATGACAATTTCAGATTTCCATAAAAATATGCTTATAAGAAGCGCCATTTGAAGCAGATTTCAAATATGTATGAATCTTGTAAGGTCGTAAGAGGTAGTTACGACCATCTGGTTCTAAGCCATCGATATTCCTCTAGATAGTCTCATGGATGGTATGTTTGTGTCTTCAGTATTCTGTGCTGAGTGCTGTCATTCATAGTTATCTGATTGGATATTATAGTTCTCTTGTCACCAACGTTATTTTTCTACGATAGCATTTGCTTTATGGAATGACCGTTTTCTCCTTATTGGCTAGGTTTGGTTGATTTTCCTTATTGGTGATCATACTTTTATTGAATATGAAAGTGCTTTCTCGTTGCTATCGTATGTACGTAATGATATAAACGTAATGTGTATTCCCCCAATTCTGAAGAGCACAGTTCATAAGCATATGCGATGATGATTTAGGTACAACAATACAATATAAATTACAAAATAAGAACATTTTGATTGAAATATATACAAGTTGTACATATATATTATACACACTTCTTCATGTATGGCAAATATGGATGATCAACTTTGATGTATATATAATTCACTACGAAAGAGTAATGTTCACTTTTGTTCACTGTTCTACATATTAACTAGTGCTAGTATCACAAAAACGTCTATCAAATAATATAACTACATTGTATAATTATAATATTTTGGACTAGAATAATTATGCCGAATCTTTGCAGATAAAAAAATTATATAATATGTTATGTTTTACATTCATTGCAATGTTTGAATAAAATTTCCCCATTTTTTCTACTCTGAATTGGAAATTTATATTTTGGAAAGATATTATATGTATTCAATTTGATGTTAAACTTTATACATGTATGTTTGTTATGTTATGACTGTTGTAAACTAACGTTCCGCTAATAAGAACGGATAAACAGATTGTCTTAATCATTTATCTTACTTGTTGTAATTCAAATTAAGATTTAGGACTTTTACTGAGTATTTCGAATATATGCATTATTAAAAATATACATGATGTGGACTTTAAAGTGTATAGAGCTATATCGGAAGATATTTTTTTAAAGTTTCAAAAACTGAAAAACAATTCTGCTTTCATATCCATTAGATCATTTTTCGCTTCAGTTTTAACAGAACTTCTTTCTGTGATTTATTGGACATGCGAACAGTCCATTTTCATATGAAAGTGTTCCAGAAAACCCTATGAAACTATAAGAATCGTCTATTTTACGACGATTGAAACAAAATGCACAGAACCCATCCAAAGTTTTAATTTGCAATTAAGGTAATCTAGTATCATACTAAAAACTATGCAAGTAATGATTTTGACATTAAATGACCGTTAGAATATAGCTCTATACACTTTAAACGTTGCTGTATAACTAATTCTCACACAAAACTATGCAAAAATTTTGATCATTTACAGTGAGTACAAAAGTATGCACGTGTAACTACGTTCATCTAAGATCGTTAATACCCATAAGTACATGTAGCTACATAAAATACATTTCATGTTATGATAAGCATGTACATGTATAATATAGATGACCGTACAATACTTGTACTTTGTAATGTATCTAATTGTAAAAAGCTTGTTTTACCAAAAGTAAAGAGTGATTGTCAGACTGTTTTTCTTGGTTTTCGACATATTGATTTCTTAGTTACGACCTTCTCATTCTAAGCCAGCGATATGACCGTTCAATACTTCACTTTGTAATGTATCTAATTGTTAAGAGCTTGTTTTACCAATTTAAGTAAAGTGTGATTGTCACAGTGTTTTTATTGTTTTCTCAAAATGCTGATTTTGTAGTTACGACCTTCTCATTCTCAGCAAGCGATATGACCATACAATACTTTGTAATGCATCGCGAATCTTAAGTTGCGAAACTTTAACAAAATTATCTCAGTGAATGTGAAAATTGTTTTGGTTTTGATATGTGTACATGACAAAGATATTTCACTTGAAGTGGTACGTAGCGGTACTGACCTGAATGTTATAGATAACAATGTGATAATAGATAACATAGATAACATGATTGTGAAAGATAAAGTTGTGACTTTGCTGTATATATGTATGTAGAGAAGAAAGAAAGTGTACAACTGTACTATAAAGATTGTTGACTTAATAGTATATAATTTTTAAGTTTTCGTATACTAGTATCGCTTGGCCAGATTCAATTGACACTCACCAAAGTCCGTAAAGCTCGTTCGGCCATGCTCGGTTGTATTCGATTTGTATGTTATTTTACTATACATCATGTATACCGTTATCTCCGGACTTATACGAATTATGCAAGGAGTCTCAGTTTAATCTGGTAGGGCTATATCATGATTGTGTCGTGCTTTGCTTTTTAACAAAACAGTGAAGCGGTTGCCAAGAGCTAGGCACGCTCTTTGGGTACAGGACCAGATCTCTCTAAAAATCACGACCTGAGCTAAATCCGGTCTCAAATTTTGACATGTGTCATTTAGCTTATTACCTTGGGAGACTGGACTCAAATTTGCATCACATTTATAACATCAAGCACTATTCTTTTTTTTTTTTTTTTTTTTTTTTTTGTGGAGATATGTTTATTTTCCTCGTCTATAGGTAGATGTGGGTCGAGGACATCCCACATACTACCGTACAAATATAACGTAATTATCATCAATAATATGCATATGCATTCATACAAAACATACAAAGAAGATAATGCAAACGTTTACACTACATGACGTTTGTGTTGTGTGCAAAACAAGACAAAACAAATGAAACTTTTTGTATTAGATAACACAAAACATTCATTCTCCTTCTGTTACCACACACGCACTTACATTGACATTCAAAACTTGTAGCACACATATGCACGCGCACCCTCACACGCACACACTCACGCATGCCACTCAAAAGTACAGAGCACTATTCTTAGTTTTTAAAGAAAATTTAAAGAGTTTGAACTTCAGATGTTTCTCAAATTCAGACTCATGATTTGAGAAAAAAAATTTATTGAGATGCTTCGGGAGATTGGGAAATGGTGGTCCTTGGTTTGATCTCACGTTTTTGTCACTGCTTATTTTCTCTTGACAAGAGTAGCTACTCTAGCCGTACATGTGAATTGGCAAATGAAAGCCAGTATGCCATGATATCGAAGAAGATTTCATGACAAAAACGCCAAAACCTGCAAAATTATGCTACTCTTGATTCGATTTGTGTCAACTAATTTACATTGTAAATATTTTAAAATTTTAAGAAGATTGACAGACCGAGTTTGCTTAACATAATGTTACGTCTGTAATATTATGAACGAATGAAGACCGATTTAAAGTCAAAATCTAAATGCTTATAAGCCCAACCTCCCTCAAATGTTTGCTCTGCATTCAAGCATCTGTGATAAAAGAATGCGCTCCGTTGATTTTGGCATTTGCTGATGTTTCGCAAGTTGAGAATATTATTATTTCCTGTCCTTTAAGTCCCTAACCATAGGGTTTATATATAAGTTAACTGGAAAAGGAAAATATCATAGCAATTCCAAATGAATCATAAGATTTAAAAAAAAAATATTTATCTGCAAATTAGATCATGTCTTAAGACTAGCATTAATCGTTTCTTGATCGGTCTTGTTCAGTTAACGAAAGAAGAACATTTATCCATTTCTTTAACTGTATCAACATTTGAGTAACCATGAACATGATAATACTAGAATCAATCTTCCCGATGTTTTATTTTGATGCATTGTCTTCCCAACTGTCTATACGAAATACGAAATAATTAGAATATGAACAATACATGTCCTCGCGTATATACATACGCACACAATGAATCTAACGAAGAAATCCAATGCAGTCTTCGCATAATATTTCGATATAATATTTTAAAAACTTTAAACTTATTAAACTATTTCTGATTCAATTCCGCGTTTTCATATTTAAACTAACTTAACATTGTGAAAGTATTTCCATTCCGCTTTATACACCCGGATCGTAAGATTGCTTTCAAATAATTGAATTATTCTTCGCCTAGTTTTAAAAGAAACTAACAATTTTTTACGAAATTAATCAAATTATGAGTATAAATTATATTTATACCATATAAACCCGACGTGGTTATGTAATGCTACGGTCACAATGCTCGTATGATGTCCGAACGGATTTACCAATTCGTACGAGTCTGAAATACTTTAATCCTAACGTTATTTGTACGTTCTTAGCATCTGGTCACAGCTCGTACGAGTTGTACAGAATGTAAAGTTTTCACCAGATCAGAGTCCTTTACAAGTTTTGAAAATCGTACGAGTTTCGATATCCGTACGGGCTCCGTGTGGGCTCCGTGTGGGCTCCGTGCGGACATCGTGCGTGTTCAGAATAATCAACTCGTACGGAGCTCGTAGGGCAAATGTGACTAGGGTATAACCAATTCATAAATACCCGAGGACCTAAAAACGCCTCATCTGACTCAAAGTCAGTAATTATTATATTGAGAAAAAAAAACCAACAGATTTGTACGTGCGAGTAAAGAAGTTAATTTAGTTTGTAATGAACTGACATTTCATTATTAGTCGAGGATCCTGCAAGCACCATCACCATGAGTGTGCTTAAAGTGTGCACATGTCTGCTGCGAACACTGTGCTTTCTAATTCCATACTAAAATACTTTTATAACGATTTTATCAAGCATGTTTTATATACATTTTTCACTCACTCAGGACACGCGATTATTTAAACTTGAAAAAATAATTGTCGGTTGATGAAGATGTTAGTCAATACCAGTAAAATAAAAAAAATAGAAATGAACCAAGCACGTGTCGCTTGATTGATTGCTACACGTTTCAATGACAAAACGAAATCAATGCAAATGACTAAACGAATACATCGTTACGAAAGTGCAATTAACAAATTGAATGCAAATAATTACAGAAAATGTTTGTGTAATATTTAGGGGCGTTTCATCATCGACCGTTGATATATTTGGGTTCATTCGACAACCCTCAAAACCCTGTTGACCCTGTCTCGTGTTTGTTGTCTAAGTTGTTCAATCCATTGTTTGATACCTTTTGAATTTAATATTTGATCTTAGCATACAACCACGACACTGTCTATGAACTTTTAGAACAAGATAAACCTTTGAAATAGAAACATTGTGCCCGGTCCAATAGATCGTATATCGTAGTGCCAGGCAGTCACCACCGCGTACGAGGACCGGTTTTTATCCTATGCTGGTTGTGGCTATTGTACAATGTTACGGACCGGTACCGTATTTTAAACGGAATATCAAAGGCGCCTAATGTTTGACTGTTTTCAAATAGCGATTGAGTTTGATCCAATGTTTATGCACTGATGTGTTTGTCATTCCAATAACCCTAGGGTGAGACTATAGAATGCGAACATTAAAACTTTTGTATCATTTTGTCAATATTAATAATATCATGGGCTCTTTAAATGCGATGGTATTGTGTGATACATTAACAACTAAAAGCTAGATATATTCTAAAGCAGTTCGTAATTAAATGGTAATTGATAAATATGCATTTTATAATGTTGAACTTTACGGAACCTGGTACGACTAGACGTCATTGGACCCCACTCACAGATAACTATATTATTTAAAAATGATGTACAAAAAATGAAAAAAGTAAATTTGGTATATCTAGGTATATAATATTATATCAATTCGTGTAAAACTCTTTATCATTTAAAGAGGCATTCCCTATAACTAGCATATTTTTCTCTACTATGTATGGATATACACACAAACAAAAAGCATATACACCTAATCACAGTACAACTAATCGGGATGCTATATAATATACAATTCAACTTTTATGACAAAACCATTAATTCTGTAATTTCCGTTGAATGTATGCTGTATTGGGGATTATACCATTCAATGTATATGACTTATTGCGATAACAGGTAGTCAATTCTTTTATACACTATGAGAACGCTCCGATAGTACTTGGCACGTTGTGCTCGAGCAGAGATGTTACGAGTTGTCTTACGAAGTACACGCCGAGGCACTAGCTACATCGCTCCCTGTTTTAATTACCACTGCTTAACCCGGAACAGTGTACACCAATAGCACAAAACTGAACTATGACATTTTCCTATTCATTTAACATAGTTTTGAACAATACGTACGTAATACAATGTATCAAATAAACAGATCATTGAAGACGATAACCTTGAATGTGTATCGTATGCTTGTACGTACGTCTGTGTGCCATTCACGGATAAAGTTGGCAAGTGAAATTGGAACAGATTTCTGATATTCGTTATTACATGCGCAAAACATATGATATTGTGTCAAATATTAATAATTAACAATATCACGACAAAAATGAAATTGGTTTTAAAAATGTGCCGATTCACGATGAAATGAAACCGTTTTACAGATGTGTTAGCTAATAAGCTTTTAATCGCGATGGAGTTGGCCAATGCGAGTCATCAGAGACCATGCACGGCTTGAAACCTTTCCCGCAAGTTAATTATATCTTTTCACGTTTGTCTGTGGGATATATTTCCTTTTAGGATATTCGGAAGCTTTCAAATGAGTACCCCCAAAATTCTCTGTAATAAAAACTCGATTTATTTAAGCGTCATGAACGATCACTGCTTGTATAAGTGAAACGAAACACCCTTAGTTTAAACGATTAAATGTTGACACTGTGCTTGAGAACTCGTCTATGTATTTGAACGGTGCCTGTCCGCGCATCGCACGAGTATTGAGGGAGTATGAAATCTATTTACCTAAAATGCAAATGAACAATTTTGTTTTGTTATTATTTTACGTAAGCGTTCATTATAGCACGCATGTATAGATACATAATTATAGTCAACGTATTTAGCTTATTTCTCATACTATTTAAACACGAATGTAGCAATGCTTGTACCACTAACTGCTATGTCATTGTGTCGTACTGTATCAATAAAATTTAATAGAGAAATCAGGTGTCCATTTTCTAAGCAAAGCGCTACATTTCTCTGGGTTACCTTCCTTGCAAAGCGCTACGCACAAGTTCCAATAACAGAATGTAATTTACAAAAAAAATCACAAAAAAACTGACCTCCTTGTAAGTGCTTTTAATTACCATTGTTTCTTATCAACACTCAATTATACAAGACAACAATTTTCAAACAAATATAAATATATTATTATGTATTGACGTACGTGGCTACATGCTAATTAAGTACGACAGTACTTGTGAGGCTGGGCTTATCATATTGCATCTGTGTCAGTTACGTTCTGTACGTAGCTTTCCTTCGCGAACAGTTTCAAGTCATGTTTATTTCACATACTCGTATTGATATCACGTTGCGGGTTTGAATGCATTGGGTATTTAGGTAAATTGTCAGGTACGGATATTTGTATCAGGGTACTGTTAGAACCTATTTACCAATGTCTACTAACTGGGCTTGAACAGTTAGTTGTGACGACACGCTAAAGTACTGTAAAAGCATATATTATCGCAATGGATTAAATAACTAACAACTAACTCGCATATTTACGAAATCGATAAGTTCGTGAGCTTAAACAAGGATATTGAAGCGCGTAGAACACAGTTCTTGGGTGGTATTCAATATTTATCTTATTTAATTGGAAAATAAGGCAAACCAATCACATCGCCTGTTACTGACCAGTAGTTTAATATGGTGTGATCTGATTGGTTATCCTTATCCTTAAGCCAAGTAAGATCAATACGGAATACCAACTCAGAATTTTAAATTTCGCGAATTTTATTAACCACGCGAACTTCTCCATAATAACAAATTCGCGAGGTCGCGAAACTGTAAGATTTTACAGTATTTTGCTACCATGGCTTTGATGTTTCAACCATGTAATAGGTTAATTACAAACTATTAGTGTTGATTGGGAAAGGTGTTCTATCTCAATGTATGATCATCTCCTTATTATTGTCCAAATACATTTACAAATCACTGTAATAATATTATTGTCGAAGAATGGTGACGTCATAATTAGCATAGATTTGGCACAGTGCGTGTATAAATACCGAGACTAAATGCCGAGCATAGCCTTTATTTGCCAGTCAACTTTGTAAACATTATCGTTTGTAAATTATGCCCTACTCACGTACATACCGCGACAGTGGTCGAATGTTTTGGGCTTCCGCCATTGATTTGGGAGATAGGAGGTTAGACTCCCGGTGGACGCTTTGTTAGAACTAAATCGGTCGGTTGGTGAGATGTAAGCTTTTTAAAGAAAAAATACCATATGAACATCTCTTCCATGCGCCTGGAAATAAGAGAAGGCAATCCGGGGTACTGTGCACCAGAACATCGGAAACATAAGTGTCTGATAAGTCAAATTGGCTGATCCTTTCAAAAGGGGTGACACTATGATAAACAAAGCCTTTTATTTTAGATGTTCCTTTGGGTGGTTTAAGTAAACCGTTCTTCTTTACTTTCGATATATTTTATCTATTATTGATTGGCTATAATCTGTCATTAAGTTGATAGTGGTTTATGTAACATTGTAACTGATAATGTTCAAGATATGGCTTGATATATGTTATAATGAAGAAAACGGCGACCAAAATACACTCGCGCATGGCAAATGGACGTGTTCGTGGATTCAATAAGTAATACTAATGAGGAAACTATCCCTATCGAAAGAATAGTGAGGAATACAATTAACTCTTGCAAACCATTTTAACCCAGATAAACATAGTTTTTCTGACCGACGAACTAATATTTGCAACCGTTGTCAAGTAACTTAGAATGGACTGTACATCCCCGTCTTATATTGGTTATAATAATTGATCTAACTGACAGTTTCATCAGAAGTATTAGATGTAATATACTTTGCTTTATGATGGTTACAGATGTAATGAAGTCGCACAATACAGTACCACCTCGTCAGTTAATTACTACCCCATTAGGGTGGTCTGGAAAACTCATTTTGAGCATCTGTATTTCTGAATACGCGTAATATAACAACACAAACATGTAGAACTATGATCATCTTCGGGGGTATTTTGAAGTCTCAGTGTAAACTATGGTAACAACATAACCATGGTTTTGCACTGAGCCCTCGATTTTTATTTACCATATAACCACGTTCATCAACGTGTTGAGCGTTACAACTACCCTTCAGAAATAGTCAAAATTAGTTAAGTCAGTTCTTTGTTGTAGAAAGGATTCAATACTCGGTTCTTAATAAGCTATTAGAATCCACGTTGTAAGAATAAACGAACATTGAAAACATCTCTTGTATTACAGAGGACCCCTCGTGAAGTGTTTGACCCCTGTTAGGGCGTTCAATATAGGCTATCATATGTTTAATGAAAACGCATTTATGGGAGGTCCCGTATGAAGTATGTCAATTTCAACAACCCGAAATTTTGAGTACATTTAATTATCAATTCCTAATGTGATTCATAATAGAACGTAACGTGGTATTATATTAGTGTGCTACATATTATCGCGTTCTATGGTTAAATGCAATATGAGCGACCACCTATGAATTATGATAAATGTGTGAGTTGTAGTTTTTGTCCCATTCTAAATTTGAATATTAACAATACACTCCATAGACGTCTACTCTATTCCTTTACACACGTTAACCTACGAATTTACCAGGTCCCGTGATTATCAGTAAACGTTGGAGAGCCTGCTCAAACCAAAACCCCATGCCCCTTTTAAAGCATAATTATTCTTAGTTACGTAAAACTGCTCTAACGTATTTATAACTGAATGGACACGTATTATAGGGTTCATTTTCTTGAAATTTATAGATCTTATGCTACTCGTTGGCGTTGGTTTTGATGCCGCATGATTTTTTTTAAAAAGCTGTAAGTTAATTTTGAGCATGGAGTATGGTGTTGGATTATGAGAATGAGAACCTATTTATAATCACCGGGTATGTATAAGTACGTATTGTATTAACACCGATGCTTTTCACAACCATAAGTGTACATGTATCTCGCATAAAGCTATGAGCTCTTCAATAGAGAAGGTCCTGGATAAGGCGTTTGCAGATGTCTCCGGTCTTTTGATACCGTTCTGGTTGTTGCCCAGCTGTCTTTCTTTATGCAGTCTGTGGTTGATCTGTCAACATGTTCCCTATCAATACTGGAACACAACTTTAGGATGCGCTTATCAGTATCAGCTTGTCCGTCAGTCTGTCCATCTGCCCGTAGACGCATTCATGTGAACGCAACTTCCCCTGAGCTGTTGAGAGTTAGGAAACTTGTTCACAATCGAACTAAAATGAATAAGTATAAATTAATTGTTTACATAACTAGTTGAATTACTTTTCAATTCATTATATATCTTATACTAACGAGCGACATCATTATATATTCATTATCATGTTATAAACAGATAATTGATAAATAAATTAGGTGAATGTATTAATTACTTGGATGTGCAAGGCGTTGAGTGACATGTGAGGCGGTAAAGATACCACTATCAAAATACAAATACCATACGTATGGTTCAGTTACATCTGGTAGAACTACCTTCCGCGATGTATGTTGCCTTCATTGACATCTAGTATAAGCTTTATTGTCCGCCATATTCGGAGAGTATAACATGTTTACGTAAGTAAATGCATAGCATGACAACGATATGCCATCCGATGTGTATGTTGCCTTCATTTACATCTTGTAGAACTACCTCCCGCGATGTATTTTGCCTTCATTGGCACTGGCGCAACCGTAGAAATCAACCATGCAGTTATACACTTAACATCACACACATATACACGCAGGTCCCAATCCCATGAAGTATCTCAAAATTAAGGTTGACCTCATCTCAAATATTGTCCTTGGTCCAATGAGATGCTGGAAACAAAATTGGGATCACTTTAAATTACTCTGGGTTTAGTGCAATGAAAGCTCAAGCCACATACGAATCTAACTCTCAATTTGAGCTCAGGTTTCTACTCCAGATGCTTCAGAAGATCGGTGTCAGTTTTAATACTAAGTACATAATCCCGTTGCTAGAACATAATGTTCAATGTGTGCTCCATGGGGACAACCTCTTTAAAATGATTACGTTTCGTGTTCTTGCTTTAATAATCACTGCTCTTAGCGTCAATGGAAGTTTGGGTACTGTCCTTGATTTCTAGTGACCGTGTATGTAACAGTATTTCCGGGACTGTTGTGAGATTGTACACATTTTCTTCATATAATGGAGAAAAAAAACCAGTCGTAACGTTACTACAAAAATATTGATTTCGGTAGCATTAAGTGTCACTATATCTGTAATCGCTTACAAATTACTATATACTGTAAAATCATTTAATTTCGTTGGGACGAAATTTCGTGGTTTATGTAAAGAAGACAATTTCGTTGGGACTTGAATTTGTGGATTTTGCAGTACAGGTAATAAAACAAGGGTCAAAATTAGTGTTCGTTGGCATTAAATTTCGTGGTTGAGGTGAACCACGAAATCCACGAAAATTAATGATTTTACAGTAGTATACTGTCACAGTGATGGCGAACGATAATAAACAGTTTTATCATTGGGTCAGTAGGTGTAATGTTAAATTTTGACCCACCATGATAGTTTCTTCACTAAACCTAACTGTTCTTAGTTTCATTAATTTTCAACTACAAACATATCTAAATATTGTACTATATTCAAAACCCTTTAAATCATTAATATAGAGCTACGTGTATGTGAAATGTCTTTTTGTGATTGTATTTTTCATAATTGTAGAATTTCACCAGATTTGCATTTTACCATGAACGTTTAATGACTGCGAACATAAAACGATTTTCTTGCAATATTTTAACTATGGATTAAACAGGACACTTCCCTGCGGTGCATTTACTTTATACGGACATAACAAAAAGTTAACACCAAACATGCTTTGCTGTATTTGAAACCTTGCCATGTAATTATACAAAGTGTTACTGATCTTTTCTTGACCTAAAATCAACATGAGAGTAATCCGTACGCGGTCGCCGGATCCGATACTGTAACACTTTGTACACCTGTTTTGTATGTCGTGCCGTCTCTCGTTAAGACAGAACAGATTTGAATTTGTTAATTTAAAAAAGTGTATGTCCTCAAAGTGGGTGACTAAGCTATATCATATAACAAGCAAAATAACGATTGTGCGAAACAGTTCCTCTTCTACTGTAAAAGTGCACCAAATTACAGTCCGTTCAAAGTTTTAACTAATTATAACCGAATATGTAATTAGTTCAGGAGACTTAAAATGGAGTTTTATTTACGCCAATCTGGTAGAAAACGTCCATTGGTAGATGGTAGGTGGATTTCATATCTGAAAGACTTAGTGGTGCAGATGTTTTACCAGGGACAACAACTCTGGCTTCCGAGCTAAATTTCGAAAACACCTGATACAATTTTTAAAGTATTGTTTTGGTGAATTTTGTGTTAATGTATGTATTGCCACATATTTGCATGGGTATTATTCAATTGATATTGTGCATCAAATAGACATAAATAACAGACCAGTTTGTGGTCAAGATCATTTCAAGGTCAAAGGTAGAAAAAAAAACATTGATATCTCAACTTTTTTTCTTCATATATAGCATAATAATGTTTTGAATTTGATTTATAGAACGGTAAATTACCAAGCAATCCAGGGTCGTGGTACTGGATGGAGATATTGTCGTGTTACCCAGTTCAGGGTAATGTTGTAACAACCTATATACCGGCACTTTTTTACTTTTTTATCTTTGTAAAAGAGATGGTACAAACACACGATCGGTTCTTGTACTTCATTAATCATCGTGTTAAGATACTAGTAATTAAGCTAATTAGTGACTTTAAGCACTTAACATTTCTATTAAAACATAAAAAATTAACTAGTTCAACTTTCAGTGTGCTTTAACTAGCTAACCGTAAGCGTTTTGTACCGGAGTGATATTAGTTGATAAGCAAGTTGTACAAACCAGTACCAACACCGTTTGCGATGTGTACCATTCTACTAATATCACAGTTTGAAAAAAATAAATAGATACAATTTTCTGCTCCTGTAGTTCCCATCTCTTTTAGTGTACTTCGAGATATCACGGTACTCTCTTAAACAATGTGAAATCAATAATCAATTTGTTTTTCGTAGATTGTCAACCATTAAAAACCATATACCAGTTAGTGTCCAGTCTCGCCCTAGCAGTACGGACCGCGATTCGTACACTGAACACATTAATTATATGTGTCCAACTTCATAGAACAAAACGTCCATTAAATCAGTGTCCACTGTCGATATCCCTGACGTACCGACGATAACCACCCCCTTGGCCAAAATAATTAGTTGACACGGAAAATGGGAATTGAATATCATTCAATCCGGGCATTTGTAATTAAAACGTGAACTGCGCCACCTAGCGGTGGTTCGTACAACTACTTCATAAAACGCTTGAAAATACTGATTGCTGATCGTGGTGTAAGCTCGTGACGTTTTTTTTTATCTCCGTTCACCGTGGACTCGGATTTGTTGAATCTTTTATGTGCCCCTGTTATAGCCGTCGCTTAACTCCGCCAGGTACTCGGGTAAAATGTTAACATAATCACATTGTTCACCTTCGGGCGCGTTGTCTCCTCGCTGATCGAAATGCTTGAACTCAGGTGAGAGTCTCTCATAAGTGTCAACATCAATAGGATCGTTGATGAACATGTTATTTTAATAACCACAGTGCGGACAGTTACCGTAATTCAGTTGTACGGACTGTGTCCGAATTGGACGGCATTTAATTGGTCCGTGACAGTGCGCGCGCTGGTTTTATGGACATAACAATACATATCTTGATCATCACTTAACCTTATAAATTACTGGACCATAAAATACCCCCTGATTCATCGTATCCATCGTTTGAAGTGTCAGTCAGAACGAACCGACAAATTGATATACTAAATTACATGTTTAAATAGTGTAATATTTCTGTATTATTTCTATATGTTGGGATAATGACAGTTTTCTTACCGAATAGTAACCGTATGATTAGGTTTGATAATTCAATGCGTACTTAAAATTAAGAGTCCCATTAGTTAGTTCATTTATTATTGCAATATTATTACAAACGCAAAAATAAGTGTAAAATATCAACATACGGACTGAGTCACACGTTCTTACAACTGAATAACAGCATCAGAAGAGTTTCATTATGGTTTAGAATTCAATTCCGCAAGCCTGTCTGGAAACTATCATCAGTATGATCAAAAAGCAAAGGGAGAAATGCCCAAATACAGAAATATTGTTAATTACAAGTTATTTTGCCTGTTCTGTAATTCCTAAGGGTGCTGAGTATACCCCCTTTAAACATTGTTACACAACTTATGTGTATATGGTTGTTGCACGCCCATGATTTAGTTATTATGTCAATTGTACCCCTTATGTCCGTCATATTTAGCTAAAACAACGGCGTTTTTGACATTACGCAAAATAGCTCCAACTTGTGACGCGACGTCTATTAACTCCTGTTTTGTTTTTGCTTGCTTCTACTTTTGTCTGGCTTGGCAAATTTGTCAGGCCTCTACATAGTTAAGATGCTTCTGATACATTGGTTGATCGTTTTCTTTGCTTGTTTTAGTTGCCATGTTTCGCGTCCATTATGGTATTGACGACTGACTAGTGTAATAGAAAGCTACACAATTCTTTATAATGTATAAAAGAAATGTAATATACATGTATATAATTCATCATTTAATTTACAAAGGTCATGTGGAAGAGCGCCGATTCCTAGGTAACTTAGTTCGTTTTACCAGCATGGTCGAAGGCGACAACTACTGGTGATGGTCATAATTTATTCTTGTTTGTTTGTCCCTATTTGTTGTGTGTGTTCGTATACTGTAGGTGTGTTCCTTTTCGTGATCTTCTGAGTACTGCTCCATCTGTACGATTTGTTAGTGTCATTTTGTTGAAACATATAAAAATATCATTGGCTGCATGATTAAACTATTTACAGTGTTTTCTGTGACTTAATTTTGTTTGCATACGTTCCTTTTTGTGATTTTCATGTTTTGTCGTTTCTGTTGTATGTCCCTCCCCTTTTTGAGTTGTTAACGTGCTGTTGCAAACACAAAACAACCATCGTCTGCTGGGTTGTACTATTTTCTCTATTATCTGTGGTGTTGTCTACTTGTGTGTCCCTTTTTGTGTCCCTTTTGGTCTGTTGTTTCGGTTTAAAGCTGCCCTCCCTTTCCCATTTGTTGTTCTCTGTTCATGAAAACCGTACAAATCACTGACTGCATGGTGATACGTTTTACTGAGTTGTCTATGATTTTATGCGTTCCTTTGAGCGTGAATCCTGTGTGTGACTTTCGTGCACTGCTCTTTCTGGTATCCGTTGTCTGACACGAAGTTCTACCGAGCGCCTTTATTCAGTAACATCCCGTTCCATTAAATATAGAAGGCATTGATTACCTCCCGTGGAAAGCGCTACGTAGCACCTTGCTTAGGCAATGGACACCTGTTGAGTGCTGCTTATATGTCCAACTCATCATTATCGTTGTTTTCATGTTACAATATTTCTGGTGATCGAGCAGTAACTATGACATTGCAAATGGAAACTAAATGTGTGTCTTACATTGCCTATGATTAGCTGACAAAGGTTGAACAAGTGATTTCATTTAGAAAATTAGAACAAATGAATTAACATAAACAAGATTGTGAAATTGGGTCACTAAACGCGTTTAGAAAACATAGACCAATTGTATTGAGTACTTGTTAGTATGTTATGTCAATGGTGATAATAATTTCTTGAAAAATATGAGCTAATGCTTGACTGGGACTTCTACATTTAAAGGATATGACTTGATTGGATATGATAAATATTCATTGAAATGCTTCTTATTGTGTTCGTCGGTCTCTAAATACACGTGCCCATGTTGTATGGTAATGGTGATTCCTTGTTAATTATCCCTATCCCCTCATGTTTGCAAATTGGATCCAAGCATAGCTAGTCTTGGAACTTGACTAACCACCTGAGGTTGCTAAATACAATCTCTTTGAAAATAACAATTTTAATTAAATATGGATTTCAAATGACTACAGTAGATAGATAATATACATGCATCAAACTTCATTAAATAAAACTGTTATAATTAAATGACTTTATTTTTTAACTATATCTGTACAATTCGGTTTTCTTAAAGAGACATACCATACTTTCGGTTCAGATTTTGATTATTATATTTTCTGTTCATTACGCTGTAAACCTCACCACGAATAAAACATTAGCATACATGTACATGTATAGTTTACGAAAACTATCAGAACTAATTAGCATTTCACTAATTTTAGTCTAAGTGTTTTACACATTTTCAAAATATCTAGAATCGTTGGTATGTGAGGACCCTAAAACACCCGACAACACGGTGGTAACGGTAGATGGTGAGCCACCACATATGAGCAGTAAGGTTCGAGTCACATGTGATGAGGGGAAGCATTTTGTTGGTTCTGACAAGACTGAAGTCAATGTCGGATGTACTCCACTTCCACACCCGTGTATGTGTATGGCGGCATGGCAAACCCTGGACGACTTCATGCTCATGTACAGCTTTAATTGTACCTCAGGTCAGCAAACACATTGTTAGGTTTCAGAGAAAATCGATCTGATAAAATGTGCAAAGTGTCTAGAACCGTTGTAACGATATAAACTGAAGGTCGAAAAGCGGTTTTTCCATAAGTAAAGAGTATTTTGTCTTGTTTTCACGAAATAGCGGTTTGTACCTACGACCTTCTCATTCTAAGCTAGCGATATATGTGTACTATTTGCAATTTTAAATAAGCAAACCTTATTAAATATCTATTTGTACTTAGTTAGACACAATCTTTCTTAATGACCCTTAAATGTGTCAGTAGTGTTTTCAAGTTACGTACATAGACAAAACCTTATCAATGCAATGTATTTGTTCTATATTTGTTTAACACTAGTTAATATTGAACTACTTTAATAATAATTAAGAAAGAACAGTGCTCATTACCCCAAGATAGATTTCAAACATTGGCGTGTACTCTATTGTTTTGTAACGAATTAGAAAAGGTATCATCCGAAACAAACATGAATCACTTTGAATAACGTTATCACTTTTTACAGATCGTGGTTAAAGATTAAACTTTCTTCTTTTGCAGTTGAGGGGTCAAACTAAACGACGTGATTCCCTTGTTTTTGTATATGTTTTGTACATGTAAAATGAAATAAAACATTAACATGTCACACAATTATATCCTCTCATCATTGGTATACACACGGATCTAAAATACCTTTATATGTTTATTATGCCTTGTATTACACCGGTTACAAGTATGCGAGTTCGTATACCGGTTGTATGGTTGCTTAGAATGAGAAGGTCGTAAGTACAAAATCTATATTTTGAGAAAACAAGAAAACACAGTCTGAAAATTACTCTTTAATACTTATAAATGGAAAAACAAACTTTTTCAAAGTGATATGTTTCATGAAACTATGCTCATAAGTATTAAAAAACGCAATGTGTTGTTAATTTCAAATATGTATTAGTCTTTTAAGGTCGTATTAAAGTACTAGACACTACTTACGACCTTCTCATTCTAAGCCAGCGAAATATTTAAACACGCAATATGTGAAAGAGAATTGAAATAGTGCCAGACATCATTGTTCGTTATACCATCTCGTGCTTACTCTAAAACTTTTAACACAATGATGTTAAGGTAGTCGAACCATACATATCAAGTTTCCAAGTGACCGTACCCGGTCACGGACAGATTCGGGTTTTATCCGTACCACGAGAAGGCGGGTCGGACACGGTATGCAATTGAACACGACGGATATGAAGTTACAAACGTTGGACCTGACGACGCCTAGCTGTCTCATACAAAACACGGCACTTTTTAACAAAAATGTACCCCCAAGTTGTGATGCAGTACAATCACTTCACTATAGAACAGGCTTTATCGTTTCTACTTTATCTTTAATTCTTTATCAATCTTGATAGCACGAAGTACAAGTAATTGAAAATTTACAATTCGTAACAACTATTCTATAGAACAGAGTTAACGGGTTTATAGTCTGTTAAATAAGAAACAGTTTGTATTCACTTGTGTAATAGACTGATAATGTAATTGAATACAATGGACGTATAATATCAATGCTGAGTACGACTTGAACTGATATAGGTAGTCATGAAGAAAAAGAGACTTGGTCCTTTCAATAAATGATTAGTTCGCCGAATATTGAAGATTTAATTATCTTTGTATCTTAGCCTCACTGTGCACACACCTTCTTTCTCTAAAGTCCTGTGAAATTTATCTGATCAAAAACAATTAATGTAACCACAAATGAAGGGTTTGGTTGAACAACGGGAATGGATACACAGGACTATCGACACAATGAATAGTTCTAGCAGTCAGGAAATATATACATGTTCGCTCATGTATCGTCATCTTCGACGGCATTTAGACATTTCAATTGGTGGCAAACTATTGGTGCATGCGTTAGTATCTGAGCATTATGCCAGGAACGGGAAAGTTTCATGATGTAGATTGTTAACTTAACGTTATATGGAAATTATATATACTAATTTCCAAAGAAGTTATCGCTTAATTATCAATTTATATGACAACGATGAAGTATTTGTTTCAACACGAAGACACCACAATGCACAGAATTCAAACATATTGTAATCGATCTCACGAAACGAAACAAAATCATAATGTTGAACATTTCGTCTTGATGCATGTGGACAAATAGGTACACCAGTCGTATCTTAATAACCGTGATGTGGTCTATTGATAGATCAAGGTTTAGTTGATAATGATTTGGAGTTTGGTTTGTCTGTGACTTGTATTCTGTGTCGAAAGGTCGTATTCTAACATTTCAAGACTGTGTTGATGCAGTACTCTTTCTTCCTTATTTATTGTTTTGCGAGTCGTTCTTGTTTGTAATATTATGTGGTCGTTACATGCATTTGTACGTGTGTGTTATCTATTGTTTAAACTATAGGTTGGTATATTGGCACCTGTTGATTATAAGTTGATTTTTTAAAAATAAAAGTAACGTTAGTCATTATATCAAATAAACATACACATGTAGTAACATTTACATAAATAAATAGTATACAATAATTGTAGATACATAAACACAATTACAGCTTCTACAGAAAAATCATACAACCCTAAAATTGTAAACAAGCTACTCATAAAACACGTCTGTGTATGGAGAAAGAAATGAGGAAATCGAACAGAGAAAGCAGCATTCAGCTTAACTAGTCGAGCACCGAAAACAGTAACATCACAAAACGACTACACAGAGCATGCGATACCCACACACAACCCAAAGAAATTATTTAAAGCCCAAGTTACCGCCGCAACAATTCAGGATGCATTAAGCAAATGTGCACTTTATAATTTGTAAAAGAACAATGTTTAAACAATTACCGGCTTGGGACCTCATACGCAAGTTATTATTTGTTATGTTTCTCATATTTTCAGACCGCATACAAAATGAAATACAGACAAAAGACACGTATGAAGAAAGGACTGGACGAGAATTCCCTGAAGAAGAAACGCAACAAGAACTAAATATACCATATAACCAAATTAGTATAACGGATGCAGAAAGCGAAACAGAAACAGAAGAATTCCAACCAGAGGAAGATCTGGACGGTACTATATTCGAAGACAATGTTGACGAAGAACAAAGCGAGGTTGATGTTAATGTTGAAGTAACTGATGAACATAGTGATACAAATGAAATAGAAGTAAACACATTTACGAACGGTAATGAACTAATATACGCTAATGATGACGAAACGACAAACGTAGAACATGATACCGAAACAGAGCTACCAGAAGAAGAAGAAGAAGAAGAAGAAAGCCATGGCAGTAATAATGAACAAAAAATTGAAGAAGTAACTTATGAAGAAGAATCTGAGCCTGAAGAAAGTTATGAAATTAATGAATCCCAATATGACGAAACTGAAGAAGTAAACTATGAAAGTGAAGGCGAAAACGAAATGGAAGAACATGCCGAAGAAGGCGTAGAAGAATCCAATGACGAAGACAGTGAAGAAGAACATATTGAAGAGCACAACGAAGACGAGGAAGAAGAAGAATACGAGGAAACTAACGAAGAAGAATTTGAAACGGAAAATGTTGAGGAAGAATATGAAGGAGAAGACGAAGAGGGATCAGAAGAAAGTGAGGCTGAGACAGAACATAATGCTTGGTACGAAGAAGGATTGCAAGAATACGAGGAGGAAGAAGAAGAGGAAGAATATATTAAACGTCCTAGTATAATCTACACTGCAATTGCCGGTATGTATCTACTGATTTATTCCATAATACTGTGTATTCCTTAATTATAATATCATATTATATTGAAATTGTGCTGGGTGTCTGTCGGTCTGTCCAACGTGATGGGCGTCAGTCTGTCTGTCAAACACAAACTTGCTCTAGTTCTCCTGAAGTATTGAGTTAGATGAAGTTTTAATGTGCTCATGTGTCATTGTATTATGATTTAAACATTTTTAACATCATTTACACAATGAGAGTACTTGATTGAATAACCCAAGTGTGCTCCTCTCAACATAGTTTACGTACTAGTATTCATTCTATCATACTTCTAAGAACATGAATTCTCGTTTGGTTCAAACCTCCCACTTACAATATTCTGAGGACAACAATCTGTCTGAATACTTTGAATAGCGAGCAATGTAGTCATATCAACATTATCTTAGCAACTATGGTACGTTTTGGCTTGGTATCAAACTAGATACAAGTATGATCTAAAAACAGAGCAACGGTTCAGTCATAACTATATCATCCGTCCTTTGTTTTTTATTCCAGAGTTAACAAAATATGACGAAGATGACGATAATAAAGAAGTTGTTGATGATGGTGTATCAGAGATGGTTGAAGCACCTGAAGAATTGAATACTGTTCAAACATCACCAGTAGAAGGTATGTATTATTTGATTACCATGATTCCACCTTCAATAAACCTATAAAATTAATAATTTACATTTTTTTTGTATTATGATATTATCATAACGTAACTTGAATAGCACCAAATATACTGTATACCAGGTACAAAATGTATAAGTTTTGTCTTACTTTAAGTTCCTTGCATGTCTCGTAGCAAATACTTTTGTTCTGTAACATAGGTTACAAGCAGATTGTAAACACCAACGTCAAATTCAGTAGTAAGTCTAGTATTCCACTCATAAGGGGTCAGAGTTTGGTTCACAGTGTCATTTGAAGGTTGTAGAGGGGGTCTATTTCAGAAGTGTTTTTTTTTCATCAATTTAAAATGTATTGTATACAATGAGGAAATAATGAACAGCATTAAAATGTTGTATATTTTGCGATGTTTTGTAAGTTATGTGGGTTGAACATTTACACTCGTGGTTAATATTAAACAAAGTTACATTAATGAAGCGAATTTGTCGAAGCATTGCAGCACAGGTTTCATTCGAACTCTTTTAAAATATATTTATTAAGTCGAAAATGTAATACATGCCTATCACTTGTTAATTGCTCAACCCTTCTATGCTGTTTCAGCCACAGATGATGTTGTTTTAACAGAGGAGGGATATGGATGTTCATTATCACCACAATCAGGACCATGCAAAGCTTACTTCCGGCGATATTTCTTTAACTCCAAAACTGGAGAGTGTCAACTTTTTGTATATGGTGGATGTAATGGAAATGCTAATAACTTTGAATCATTCGCTGAATGTCATAGCACGTGTGTTAAGCGACGACAATTGTGATAAACTCTGTTGTATTTTATGGATTTTTTAAAAAATGTAACAATACGCATAAAAACCATCCCCGAGAAAATGGGAATTCTTCTGTGATAAACTCTGAAAACATGACATTGTTAGAGCAACAGGCATGACGTCAGAGATCGATTTTTCCAATGTAGAAATGGAAGTAAATTTGCTTGCATTCTCTGCTATGATTTTCTTTTCCGTTGTGCGTGTATCAAAGCAAGTTGTAAATATACAGACAAAACATTAAACATATTCGAACATGACTGATTCTGTGCACGGTGTTCACCAAACAATGTCTCAAAGAATGCTGGAACGGTGTCATAACAAAGTGGTTAGGATGTGTGTATATAAGAAAAAATACTCTGAATGACTACCAATCGTATTGCAAAGATCTTCAGTGCATTGATTAATTCGGACGTTTTTATCTTCATGCGTGTAAAGGTTTACTTCCACTCTTTACCCAATGTTCAAAATTCAGACTGTCACACTTAATTTGCAACAAATGCAAGAGCTTAGTGCACATAAATGCATCAAACATGTTGAATTCAATCGACCAGACGCCCGAGCAGATGCATTCTGGTCCTCAAAGGTAGTTGGTCTGGGAACATGACTATTGGTGTAAGAGGTGGGACAGCTAACGCTCCGCCCATTTGTTTGTCGGACGTTTCTAGAAAGCGAGTTCGTTGGAGTATGCAAATACAAAATGTATGTGCAAAGTCTTACAAGGCAAACGGTTCACTGGTCAACTGAATTTACATCCGTCGTTGATTCAGGGTGTGGTTGTATTGATACGAACTTTGAGGCACTGTGTGACCACTTACTAAAGACTGATTTAATTATTTCTTGCCAGGTGAAAAATTGCACTAACATAAAAAAGTGCGCACATTTCTATGTCTTATTATGATGCTTGTCTCGTTATTCTTTCTTTGCGTCTATTATGAAGTAACACACTTTTACCAAACATCCAAAGAATTCCAAATTATATTAGAAATAGTCGAGTTTGGCACAAAACCAAAGCCTATATAGTGCTAAACTCTGTACTTTTTTTATAAAATTTCGAATCCTTGGTGTTACGAAGCATTGATTATCACGTTAGTTTTACTTGTGTGTTGTGCTTGAATGTAGGGAATTCATTGTATTGTACATTTGTTCTTTGTGTTGTACATTTGTTCTATAATGACTAGTCAAATTTATTTTGCAATTTAAACGTTCTGGTGTCGGGAACGCTCGGATTTTCGTCGTAGTTCGTCGAGTGTTTCCGAAGAGACTCGTTGCAAGTGTTCATGTTCATTGTGTATGTATGTAACGTGCTGTTTGAATGTTTTCAACAATTGCGATTAGTATTTTTTCCAGTTAAATATATCGTTATTCAATAAAAGTCAACAAATTTGAACACGTCGTGTTGTTTTATGCACGGAGTACGAAAAGAAACGGACCTGTGTCACAATAACGGTCATTTTGGTCCGCCTATCATTCCTCCTGTATTACTTATATTAGTCCTTTTTATGACTACCTTTTTCCGGGTAACGAATATGCAACGAATCCCGACTAGTTCAAGACAGGTGCATACCAAGTTGTTTACAATCGTACAATTATGGGTGTAAAGTCTATGTTTGGCCCAGTATCAAGTACAGGTATTGTCGATTCAAAGATGTCTGTCAAAAACGCTAGAATGTTTTGTTTCTAAATAACTAAATGCAGTAAGTATAACCACTACGCTATAGGACCATTAGAGTTATAATCATATAAGTGTATTTATGATGGTAAAATTTAATCCTGAGAAACCTGTAATAATCGCCCAGGTTGAATGTTTGTTTACGCGGTTGTGACAGAGATCTTTGAATCAACTATAATTATACGCAAGTAAGGGGTCACATAAAGCTGTCTGAACTTACCGTGTGACCTTATATAATAACAATCCCTCGTGCGTATCAATCTGCATGATAAACTGTTATTGATACTTGGGGAATGGGTTTACGTTAATCTAATCAGCTCAAGGGAGACAAATACTGGTAACACACTCCACAGTCACCTCCCTTTCACCTACAATGTACACACCAACTTCTTACAGTGTGTAGTTCTAAGCCATCCCTGTCGCTTGAAATTAATTTGCCAATGGAGCGATGGAACACTGAATGCCACTTTAATTTGTAGCGCATCTGATGTTACATGTGATATAGTAAGTTTCATGAAACTTCAGCCAAAAGCATATAAAATTTCTGTTCCCAATGCATGGCTGAGAGAACAGGAATGTAAACCTCTTTATAGGTGGACAAAGAGGCTGCTTTTATAAACAAAAGTCATTGCATAGTGTCCTTGGATTAGCATTACTCTAACTTGATTGAGAGTTATCAGCCTTGTCAGAATGGATTCCTCTTGTGATGGTGAGTAACTATGCAAAGTTTCAAGTGCATACTTTTGGATGATTCTTGACAAAAAAACTTAACCAACGCAGAGGCAGACGATCCCAACAGGACAATAGCTCATCTTTTTACCTTGAGCTAAAAAATCATTTCTAGAGACCAAAAACACCAACAATTTTTACAATAGAGATGTTTATTCAAAATGACCCCCGATACAAACACTGTATCAGATAAAATAAAACATTACAAAACAAAAAAATGATTCCTAAAATCATCCTATATATCACAATGACACCAGAAGGAAAGATTTATACATTGTCAAAAACATGACTACCACACCATCGTTATATCTCGTCAGAATAAAATGTAAAATAATGTTTGTTTCTTCTGATTATTACCAGACATGTAGCAGCAGCCACATGAAAATCAAAAGTTTTTGTTACGAATCGCAAATCCTACCAAATAATAAATCCATGTTTTTACATTTAGTCATTGACAGACATGCTTTTTACAGGAATTTTTTTTCTGGAATGCGAAACAAAAAACTTTCAATTTCTTTTATCATTATCCACTAATCGTAAATTCTAAAATTTCAATTCTTCTCATTATAACCTTTACAGTCACATGGGGATAGACGTAACTAAGTTTTGGAACTTGTGGCTATATCCTTTACCCATGTGCATTATATATAAGTTTGTATGAAAGAAATTGCAAATATAAATTGGGTAATAAATAAATATGTTTAAACTAAACTACAGCCACATGATTTTTTGTAGTGAATCCCAATTCCTAACAAATAATAAAGCCATGTTTATACATTTAATCATTCACAGACATGCTTTTTACAGGAAAATGTCGTACAAAAAAAGAAACTAAAAACTTCAAAAACTTTTTTTTCTTTTATCATAACCCACTTATTGTAAAATCTAAAAGTTTAAATTTTTACATTTGTTTTAATCAAACCTAAAGGGATTAGAACAGAAGAAACAAACACTGTTTTACAATTTACCTAAAGAACTAAATGTGACTGACATTCGTGAATTTCTAGTGTACAATAAAACAACAACAGTTTTATTAGGTTCTCAGCACAGGTAATTGTATCATTGATAAAGACCAATTTGAAAACGAAAAACAAAAATTGTAAAATTTATATTCTTCTAAATATAAGATATAAATTTTCCAAAAAAAATGTTTTCCATTTTTTTTCTTTTCTGTTTTCAATGATACGGTTACCTGTGGTTCTCAGTCCTAACAAACACAAGTGACACTTATCTGAGTGATAATCTGAGTGATATGATAAATCAAAGACAACCAGAACGAAGGCTTGCTAGACTTAATAATATAACATAATCATACAGGATATTAACATATAATCGTAACAAGATTCCAACGCTAACAGTAGTACAGTCCCATTCACAAAATCAACAACAGTTATTGTTTGACCAGACTTCTAATTGTTTACCCATGCTGACAGCAGTACAGCCTTATTAATGTCTTAGTTAAGTTGTTCAGACTGCTTATAGATCAGGCCCCAATCCCCCGAAGCAACTCAATCTGAGCAAGATCTCATCTCGAATGTTGGCCTTTGTCTTTATATTAATGTTAATGCAAGGCTGGACTGGCATCACTAAACAGAAATTACATTCTGAGTTTATCAAAGCATTATCTCAAATGCAGGAACTCCAGATTTATCTATAATTCTAACTCTGATGTTCGCAAAATCTCAATTTGAGATGAGATTTCAACTTGAGTTGCTTCGGGAGATCTGGGCCAGGTACCGCACTAAGACAACAGTTGCACATGTATAATAGGCAATACCATAGCAACACAATGTATACTGTAATACAGATATATACCAGCAATAAAGCACCTCCAGCCATGTACAACATATACCACTATTAAAGCAAGAAATTACACTCAACTGAACAAAGGGAGGCAACTCTTTGTATATACAAAATATCAAAATTATCTCAGTATTTTCTGCCCTATTAAAATCGAGTATCAATATAATTTAACTTGAAGTTGTGAAACCAGATTTGATTTTATGAAGTGTACAAATCAGAAAAATTGCTCTAATGTTAAAAATTTAAAACCATGTATTATATTCTATCAAGGTATGTATCAAATTTCATAATTTAGTGATACAGTGGAAGTTTATTGATTCAAATGGAGTCAATTTTTATCCAACATATTATCAGCAAAAAAGTTACTATTTATCACAGCATTTAACTGATTTAGTAGTATTTAATTTGAGAAAATTCAAATCGCAACTTTTTTAGAGCTCCCTGCTTCTATCGATCTGCATGATTCAAGTTATTAATGACAAACAGTGTGACTTTGTGTGTGTACACTTTAATATTGATACGAAAGAATAGATTAAGGAGTCACTTGTCCTTACACAGAATACTAGGCTTCAGTGACCTAAATCTTCATATTAGGCGTCAGAGACCTGAAATTGAATAATAGGCATCAGTGACCTAAAACTGAATGTCGGAGACCTTAAACTGTATATTAGGCATCAGAGACCTAAAACTGAATATAAGGTGTCAGTGAGCTAAAACTTTCACCATTGAATCAAGTTACACATAATTCTGTTCAAGAAGAAATCTCTCCATGGTAAATCCAACTTTCTTCTACGACCGCTTTGACTTTCTTCTCATATTCTCGGCGATTCTCTTGATACAACTGGGCAGCAAGATTATTTGCGGGACTGTTTGGGTTCGGTTCGTCCAACAATGACTGATAAGTACAATGAATGGAAATTAACACAGTGTCATAATTAAGTGAAAATTAATATGCGGCTATAAAAATCGTTACATAGAACAAAAAACAGTGAAATGAGATGAAGGACTAAGTGTAACAGTCACCATTGATTGGCGAATAATATGACAACTGTTCACATGGTAATAATATCAACATTTTGAAGAAAAAAAATGTGATTAAATATTTACTGAGAATACGGTCATATAAGTTCATTTTAAGTTATACATGTGAAATGTGTAAAAACCACTTTTATCCATACAGACTCTACTAGTTTGATGTTCGTGCATTACTTTTAGCTCTTCATTGTAATTTACTATTTCTGCTTTCAATACCAAGTTTATAGGCAAAAATTCAACATGTCAAATCACCTACATCATACAAACTTTACCTACGTTAGTGCTAACACTACCAAAATAGCAAATTTCAATTTTTTTGCAATTTAATTAAAGATTTTTTGCAATTTCAAATAAAATATTACTACAAAAATGTGTGTTTTCCCCCTAATATTTTTGGCAAATTCTCAATAATTTAAGCACTTGCATAACATAATGACCTAGTTTTAACGGCAGTTGTTTTAGATAGATCAATAAATACAAGTATTACTTTTTGAAGTTTCATATTAACATTGATTTATAAAAATATCAAAATATCAGGACATTGAAAGTAATGCAAGAAAAAAAGGAGACACTACATTACTGCCTCTAATACTTCAAATCAATACCATTACAGCGTATCGATCAGATATTTGTGATGAAAGACAACCAACCAAGCTAGCACAAATATTTATAAGTTAGTCACATATATGTGGGCATTACACATCATATAACAAGGCATTTATCAAATGGTATGGTTAATTTATACAAATTAAATAAAAAATAACACACTAGAATGCACAGTGCTATTGTGATCCATACCTTAGGTGAAGGTATCATTGATAAAGACTAAAACATATTTTCTTCTAAAATTCACATTTTTCTAAAGACAGAAAAACATTTTTTATGAAAAAATTTTTTTTTTTCATTTTCAATGATACAGTTACCTGCTCCCATAAAAAATCTCAACTCATAATGAATAGAAGCACACAATTTGTTACATAAGTCACTACCCACAGAGCTTTAACAGAAAGTACTGGGTACTTGTACAGTTAGTTACGGTCTATATATAACAGTTCTATGCAATGGGAAATCTGAATGACAGTGTTGTCAACCACATAATTACGATCCAGGAATAATAAAACAACAAGAAGGTTTATCATTATGTCCTTTTAAGTTTTAACAATCTACAAGCCTTAACTGTTTTTTTTTGCAGATCTTTCACATAGAAAGACTATATGAGGTGATTTGACCAAAATATTAAAATATTAGCCATCGTCACCATTGATATTTCATAAAAGAAAAAACACGTAAAAAATATTTTTTCAGCTAATGCTACGCGTTGTCATCTTCCTCATCATCATCGTCATTCCAACTTTCTTGAACTATTGCGGCAACTTTTTTCTCATACTCTCGACGGTTTTCACGATACAACTGTGCAGCCTCATTGTTAGCTGGACTGTTTGGGTTGGGGTCATGAAGAAGTGACTAAAACGGAAAAAAATGAGTAAATTTATTAATTAGACAAATTTTAACCCAATGACTAAAACGGAAAAAAATTAGTAAATTTATTAATTAGATTAATTAAAACTCAGTGACTAAAACGGAAAAAAATTAGTAAATTTATTAATTACATAAATTAAAACCCCAACAAAACAAGACCGCTCTCAGAAGGGACAACAGAAGGGAAGCCCATTCTTGATTTAGATTAAGAAAAGATATGCAGCATAATAATGCTGTGGATTGAATTAAGCAAAACTTTGCATACTTTTCACTCTTCCCTCCATGCCAAATGAAGAAGTTATTCATTTCGAATTTACGTGAACGACCTTGCACTCAAAACAACTATTATGACAGCCAAAGACAAACATTTCCAAATTTTTACAACCAAACAATACAAACACAAAACAAAGAGGAGTGGGAAGTGAATCAGTTTTGAGAGAAAAGTGACTAATTTCCTACACACATACAGTCAGCATGACCTCATAACAGGAAAACCGGTAGTACATTTACAGATCTATTAATAGATACTGAATCATTGAAGAGGACTGAGAAATGATTTATACCAGTCACTATCATATGCTAGCTTAACATCTAAATACTCAAATAATCCAAATATTGCCTCATAGATCTGACCATTTTCTGATTTTTATACCCATCAAGTTTAAGAACAATCTAAGTCTCGAGCCAACCAAAACAAGTATGTTCTTAATATTAGAATAAATTTCTTCATAGCGGACCAATAATGCTTGAAAGGTCTTTTTATGTCCATTTTACACATACATATATAATTTTGTTATAAAATATAAGGGTGCTGGAGACTGTTGAAGACACAAATCAGACACAATGAACAATATACCATTTGAAACAAACAGGAATGAGGGAAGGGAATTCGAATGACAGAAATATTACAGATCTGGTTAAAGGTTAGCTAGGAGGTAAGCTTCATAAAACTTGTATAAGCAAAATGCTTTATACCAAAACGGTAGGGGATACGATCAATTGTCATTTGCAACAGTTCCCGTTATAAAGGTCAAGAATTGACAAATTATAAAGGCCAAGAACATACTGATATTTCAAAGTTCATGAAATGACGTTCTAAAGGTCAACGAATGATATTTCAAAGGTCAAGAATTTACATTTTAAGGGTTAAGAAAGTATTGACATTTCAAAGGTGAAGAGACAATCTCATGAAAAATCAGACCTATATTAAATATGCTCCACTACTAAGTCTACTTTACGCTGATATAACTAACAGCGTAAAGAAATGGGGCAAATGTTAGGGTCTGATTCTAAGGAGATTGGGTGAAGAGAGTATAATTGACAATTTATGGATCACTGACACACGTCACAACTATCTCACACACAAACGTTCATGATGGAATGATACAATGACGATGGTGATGACAACATTTGGCAATAACTGTGACAACAAAGTAATACTGAAAATATCAACTTTCTTCATAATTTGAACTTTATTAGAACTGATAATGTAGTTATTGTAAAAAAAATGTTTATGTGCCAAAGGGATATAGCGAGAGCTTGGCTGGTGCAAAACTATGGTAACTACATCAATATATAGAGGCATGTACCCTTGTTTTGCACTGAGTCAGGAAACAACTTTAAGACCTGCTGATGTTTCAGATGCATACAGCGCATTTATACAGTTTTATTTGAATAATCGGCATGTGAAATGCCTTTGACCATATTTATAACAAAGCTTTTATTTCATACAATAATGAACTCACCTGTATAGAGGTTAATATAGCTGATACATCATATGTTGGGCTCCATCTATTTTGTAAAATATCTAAACATATACTACCATCGGCATAAACTGCAAGAGAAAATACATATAATATAGTTTAAACTTGTAAGTATTCATCAAGGGTTGAACCATTCTTCCTAATACAGCCAATCTGGTTCCGGAATTGTAGGACACCTGTATTCATCGGACTCGGAGCCATATGCAGGTAAATAATTTTACATACACATCTTAACATGTGCATTCTAAACTTGGAAATATCCGTACAAATACAAGTACAATCAACTAAAATGAACTTCCAGCACCACTATTTATTCCATGAAATCAAGATTACCAACGTCGAACGAAGTCTTACAAGTGTCAGAGGCTTATTTTATAGGTTTCTGTTTCGAAGTCAGGGCCAACAAAAGTGTTATCAAGGTCTGTCTGCCAACAAAATATTCCATATTTATATTAAAATTTAACAAACCTGGTTTAACATAAAATAGAAACTGAAAAAGTTCCATTCTGATTACTCTAATAATCAAATAGATCTGACAAAATACCAGTAAATAGGCAAATTTTTGTGTTCCCTTTTTCTTCGAAGGACAAGATTTCTATTTGACTATTTAAACTGCATTTTCGCTTTTGGATTTGACAAAAAAAAACATTTTTACCCTTGAAAATTTAAGCTGGTGAGCTTAATTACTATTATACAGTAATACAGTTACTAAAATAAGTAATACAGATCTTCTTGCAGTATTTCAAAGACTCAAGATTGAAAATTGTGAGTCAGGAATGATTAACTCTCCACTTTTTGAGGTTAGTGAAATCCCTTGTACTAAGTTGTAGGAAGCAGTATATTACTTATTTAAGTTATCAGTAACAATTTAGTAACATAACCCTTACGCTAACATAGACTAGAGAAAACCTAGTGCACGTTTCATGCAATTAAAAGCAAAGCGCTACATAGATCATAGGAGGTACATTTGTAATCCATGCCTGCTATATTAAATTAAACATGAGGTTACCGAATAAAGAAAGTCCGTAGGGCTTTGCATAGGAAACGGACACCTAGTTTAAATCAAGTGCACATACTATAGTATCACTAATAAAAATGTACTCACCATTTGGATGAAACATTTTAGAAACAAATCGTACAGTAGGAGGTTTATTAGGATATTCTTCTGTGAATTCTATGGTTAATTTAAAAGTTCCATCTTCAAATGGAGTATCGTGAGGACTGAAAAAGAAACATAATTATAATTAATAATGTGTAACTGTTGTGTTTGATAGTGATCCCAAAGGACGTGGCAGTTCAAAAGATGGCTATAATCCCCTGCCGCATATTAAATGTTTTCATTGAACTGTGACTTTGACTGAATGGAATGCAACCGGCATGGTTTAAACTTTGTTCTGGCTTCTGCAGGTTACCTCAGTGTGTCACAAATAATTTTAATTTGTTACAAACTTTTCCCTCTAATCCAGCCAAGTCCTTTAAAGTAATGAAGCCGACACAAATTGTAAGACTCAACCCTTTAACGAGGTAAAACCATGGGTTCTGCACATCCATCTTTATTAGCTACGCATTTGCTGTAATTCAATGCAATTTGATCCAGGTGTTAAAAAGTTGAATTAAATCAATGAAGTTCTGTGTGAGTGGGGGTAATTTATCAACGTTTTCATTTATTTAATTGCTAGGCCCCGTGACTAGATGCAGTAGATGTTTTACTCAAGTCAAGACAAGCCCCTATAGGATCTTTCAACTGCCATCTAAGGTGTCTAAATGAAAGACTGCAGTGAATAATTTTCAGTCTTCAAGTATTCTCCCCGTTCGAACTTGGATTATATATTATGTCAAAGCACAATCGATATGGGTGTACTTTACCCAACAGCTTTGAGAAACCGGATCATTTTATTATTGGTTTGAGAAACTGGATCATTTTATTATGGACCGTAACATTTGCATAGACAGTCACACAGCAATTGCAAATCACCCTCGGACAAAACGGTCCTACCGGAAATTTTGAGCACAATCATAGGGTTGAAATTATTTAGATGTCTCGGACCGATGTCCGATAGTTTCCGTGGCGCCAAGGCTCGAAGTTGATCTGGTACCACGCTGTTGCGGCACTTAAAATTAAAAACATTCATGTTTATAGGAGCCCCCCCATGTTTTCAGTACATTCTGAATAGTCAGGCTGTTTATGCAGTGTCCAAATGCAGTACCATACTAGACTTTTACTGTGAAAACAGTTCTTAAGCTTATACCTGCTAGTTTACCTGCTAGGGGCCTGAGCAGTATGAATAGATAGATAAACATTTGGCAGTGACTAGGATCCTGGTAATCCTAGCGAGTCCTAGCTAAAAGGCTAGAATTACAGAAGTTTTTAAACCGAGTGCAATTAAGCGTGCATGTCGCCTTATATTGTATGTTGTCATCATTACTTCATGCATTTATGCAAATATTAGTACATTTATTGACAAATTAATATAAATATCAGTATATCATGCTTCGAATTTTACCATTCCAGGGGAAGAATATGGAGGCAGTCCGAATGTTTATAAATTAAAGTATGTGGTCGAATACACAAATGCAGTTCCATTTAAATTGAATGGCATGATCGAGACAAATTATTTAACTTTAATTGTGTTGCTAATTTCGGTGGTAGATCTGATATGTTTGTTGGTCATTCCGTCCTCAAATAAATATTAAGTAGCTAAATCGTTTGTTGATTCACAATTTACATAGCCTACTACTGGATTTACGTTGTGACAGCGTGTAGTGATATGAATTCCAAATATGGTCATTTTTAGTTTCTTAATTATTTGTTTTAATTTCTAATTGATTACGCTTTGCGTGTCATGATTAGGAATCTTTTAAAATTCTCTCAATATTTCTCCATATATATTTTAATAACTTTAGAAATGCGAAGATAAAAGTATATGCTTTATAAAACAGTATCAAAAGTATTTCCATTTGGATATTTTCCGCCGCTTTAAATATCTTTACCATACTGTGTATCTTTACCATAACAGAAACTGATTACTCAATGGTATAAATATACCAACATTTGTATAAATTCATGAAATATCAATGTCAACATGCAATATAAGGCGACCTGCACGCTTAATTGCACTCGATATAAAAACTTCTGTAATTCTAGACAGCCCTAGCTAGGACTCATTAGGAATACGGAACTTCCCTAATCCTAGCCACTGCCTAAACAGTTTGCCAGTTACCGAGTTAGCAATTTGACCACCATACTGTATGCGGAGTCAAGATTCGATAAACACTCACATAGTCTAGCTTGTGAGGATATAGGTAAGGGCATGCACCTTGATCACAGCCTTTTTATTTCCTTTTCCAGTTGACAATGAAAAACAAAAACATTGGCTTTGTGCCCTTAGTTCTTACCCAAATATAACAGCATTCCATAACATTATATTGTTGTCTGTGGGAGCACCACTTACACCAGCAGGTGGGTCTTCTTGTAATCTGAAATAAAAGTTAACAAGATATCAAAATCTGACACAAAACAAGTAAAAAATACGTATGTTATTGTTTTGCGTACATATTGAATGAATCATCGACGGCAGCCATTTTCTTCATAACAGATTTCGTAGGTCACGATTATTTTACCTTTTAAAGTCCCTCATAAGCCGTCTTCGAGCTGGAGTTGACATTATACACTAAGAATGAACAGGCTTGTAAAAGAAATATCACAGTTTAATTATTTTTCTAACGTTAAGATGGTAAATTTATTGTTTTTATTTCTGTTTCTAGTCTAATGACGTCCACATCCGGGTTTTTCTAATTATTGCGTTGCATTTGGAATACTTCCAGATTGATCCATTTGTTACCACGTGACAGTCATGTGACAGTTACAGACGCGCTTTCATAACAAAAGTCATTTTATACATCCAATTTATGTGTTGTTTCTTTCCTCACTGTTGGTGGGTTTTTTTAAAAGTTATTTCATTAAGATGTAGCCTGAACGCACTGTTTAATAACATAACCATTGAGTATTAATAATTGATAATCATGATCAAAAGGGAAACAACCCAAATATGCATTACAGAATTTAGTCAAAGATTTCTCTCCCCTTCAACAGGAAATGAGTATGATTTAAAAGTTTTAAACTACAAATTCAAAATGTTAATTTACATTTATACGTTAAACTGTCATAAAATCGACAATCCTCTAACGATGTGCATAAGAAAAAGGCAAAGTGAAGTAAAAATCGGAAAGACAGAAGAATAGACACGGTCATATATTTGCGCATAAAGTAAAATATAGAAGTAATAGAAAGTTTTACACGGTTACGTTCGGTCATCAAGGCAAGACCAATCCAGCTTCCATGGCGGTACCATGGTGCTAGACCCAGTTGACATAGCACGTCCAACCATTGGCGTTACTTTGTAAATGTGCATGAAAATCCCCTTAAAAAAGGCTTTAGAAAGTTAGGTTGGAGAGCTCATTCTTAAAGGATGCTAAAGATTTAAGCATCAACAACAGATGCTGGAAGGTTGTTCCACACAGGGATACAACGAGGGAAGATGCTGAACTTGAAGACCACAGAAGTAGTGCGGTAGGGCAGGAATCTGGTGTTGTGAGGTGATCTTGGCCTGCTTCTGGTGGGTTTCAAGTACGGACCTGGATCAATCTCTGCAATGTTGTTGACGATTTTGTAGAGCATGGTCAGTTGAATCTTTTGGCGGCGTGATTAAGGGTTTCCCATTTCAGACCGCCATCAGATAGCATATCAGTGACACTATTGATGTTGTGGTGTCCGTTAGTAGCGAACACGTGGTGCTCTTCTCTGTACCATTTCCACTTTTATGATGAGGGTTCCAAATAGTGCAGCAATATTCTAGGTTTGATCGAACGAGTGATGTACAGGCGTTGGTTTTGGTTTCTTTGCTTGTTGTTCTTAAGTTGCGTTTTAGGAAGCCGAGCATGTTGTTTGCCTTTTTTGTTGTTCTGTCTAAATGAGTTTTCCATCCGAGGTCTGAAGTAGATCAACTCCTAGGTATTTTGAAGAGTTTTCATCCACCAGCGGTACACCTTTCAACATATAGTTGGAGCGAAGAGGATTTTTGGTTCGAGTTATCCGTAAGATGCTGCATTTTTGAGGATGAAAAGTAGTTATGCGTCTTATGGTCGCATTAACGTTATGTCACTGTTCATGAAGTTTTAAATTAGCTCACGTCGTAGTTCTGCCTTATTTGGTCGATTGAGTCACCGTTTTTGCATATATTTGTGAAACTAGGTCATCCTGTTGCGGGGACTTGGGGAACTCGATCGGGCCTTGGCTGCGTTTCATTTGGTCTCTTGGGATCACCGCTATTTAGTAATTTCTTTGTAAAATTGGGTCAGCGGGGACTTGGACTTTTAATCATTTTTGGCTTATATGGGGCATTGCTCAGTGTAGTTGTGTTGTGACGTTACTGATTTCTGTGTTCGACTGGTGAAGTTGAGTGCTGCATTCCCTGTCCGACTTCCTCATACCCTTTTTGTGAATACCCAAACATATAATAGATCCATAGTTACGCTTGTGTATTATTTATACGAAAATGAATTATGTATTCTTTATTATTTGTACATGTATGAAGAACAATTAATTTGATATTCAATCAGTGTTTCTCTTTGATACATTCAGCCTCGACAGATAATAAAATTCCATGATAATGGATGATAAAATCATTTAAAAGCTTTCCATTTTACAAATAAAATAAAATATTCTGAAAATTATATATATATGATTGTATCACTAATTCAAATATGCAATATGAGTAGGTCGTGGAATTAGTATTCCATTTCATCATGATAATAACATATGCCTATCATTTTAACTTAATATAACGCTTGGTGATTTATCCCATTTCCCACTTTGTCGCAAAACACAAGGGACGTGTTATCTCTATAAATCGGTTTCCATGGCATTTTATTGGAGTCAGTTTAAGTCATATTTTCACGTTTTCAATTTCCGCTTGTTGACACTGTATCCTTTAACAATGATAAAACGGATAAAGCCCGCAATAATGAAGTGGCGAACACCACACTGGGAATGACGTCGTGCGATGTATCATGATGATAGCGAAGTTGATCACGTACGAAGAGATTGAAAACATCACACAATAAGTGTGTGCTATCTATTAATACATGTCTCTTACAATTTTCCTCATTATCAATAACCTTGGAAGAGGAAGGTGCGACAGTCGCGATTATATTATGGGTTATATTTCAAACAATTAATTGTTAGTCGTAGATCTATGCCGTTAGGCCTATATCTATCTATGGCATCTGTGAAGATACGTCTTTAGTCAGTTATCGCGTAACTGAGAAATAGTCATTTTGCATAGATTTGAATGGCAGAAAATTCCCGACGTGACACCAGCTAGCTGTAATGTGCTGACTTGCTGATGTGCCTTTATGACAACATTACAACATCGGCTACTAAGGAACATATTAACTGCTTATGTTAACATCTAAGTTATAGGTGTGCACCGTTTACTACATAGTACATCTGTTGCAATCTATTATTAATAATATTGAAAATACTAATGTACCTTGAAGTACCTATATGAAGCAGACGCTTAAATTGTTTTTCTACGTTACTATGGAAACGTAATTTCCATAAAAAGGAAAAACATAAAAAATAATTATGTATACGAATAATAATTGTACTTTATTGATTTGGAATTTGATACCAACTCAGGTCAGGTATTATTGCTAAAACTTTCTCCAGGAATCGTGTAACATCTTCTATAATTATACCATACATGTATGTCGGGTTATAACTTATAAATGTTCTGAATACGGTTTTAATTAACAAACATTATCAACAACATATGTCTTCTGTCAATGTTGATCATTCTGAGAACGTACTAAATGGGCCTCGATACCCAAGTGATATAGTGTCTATGCCCCCATGTTGAATAGAGGGCAACTGTTTTAATGAGACCACTGTGTGGTTGTGCCTTGACAGGTCGCTATGGTCTCCGAGCTGGCATATACTTTTAGAATTACGTGTGGCTGGTACGTGCTGTGATTGTGACATATTGTGGAGCTGCATGTATCTAGAATATCTTAATATGTTATGTTCCCCCTTGTTCAGTTTACTTGGATATTAATTATTAACGTTAGGTCGCTGTACATGGTGTTCGAAGTAATGAACGTTAGGTCAGTGTCCATGGTGTTCGAAATAATTAACGTTAGGTCACTGTGCATCCATGGTGTTCGAAATTATTAACGTTAGATCACTGTGCATCCATGGTGTTCAAAATTATTAACGTTAAATCACTGTGCATGGTGTTCGAAATTATTAACGTTAAATCACTGTGCATGGTGTTCGAAATTATTAACGTTAGATCACTGTGCATCCATGGTGTTCGAAATTATTAACGTTAAATCACTGTGCATGGTGTTCGAAATTATTAACATTAGATCACTGTGCATCCATGGCGTTCGAAATTATTAACGTTAGGTCACTGTCCATGGTGGTTGAAATTATTAACGTTAGGTCACTGTGCATCCATAGTGTTCGAAATTATTAACGTTAGATCGCTGTGCATCCATGGTGTTCGAAATTATTTACGTTAGGTCACTGTGCGTCCATGGTGTTCGAAATTATTAACGTTAGGTCACTGTGCGTCCATGGTGTTCGAAATTATTAACGTTAGGCCACTGTCTATGGTGTCCGAAATTATTAACGTTAGGTCACTGTCTATGGTGTCCGAAATTATTAACGTTAGGTCACTGTCTATGGTGTCCGAAATCATTACCGTCAGGTCACTGTCTATGGTGGATTAAATTAGGTCACGTCGTAGTTATGCCATATTTGGTCACTTGAGTCACCATTTTAGCATGTATCTTTTATATTTGTGAAATTATAGGTCATCCTGTAGCGGGGACTTGGGGATCTCGGTGGGGTCCTGGCTTCGTTTTATTCGGTCTCTTGGGATCACCGCTATTTTGTAACTTCTTTGTAAAATTGGGTCAGACGGGATTTGGACTTTTAATCATTTTTGGCTTATATGGGGCATTGCTCAGTGTAGTTGTGTTGTGATGTTACTGATTTCTGTGCTCGGCTAGTGGGGTTGAGTGCTGCATTCCCTGTATGACTTCCCCATACATTTTTTGTGAATATACCCAAACATATAATATGGTATAGAGGAATAGTTACCCTTGTGCATTATTGATAAAAAATGAATTATCAAGTACAATTTATTATTTGTACATGTATGAAGTAAATTAAATTTGATATTCAATCAGTGTTTCTCTTTGATACATTCAGCCTCGGCAGATAATAAAATTCCATGATAATGGATGATAAAATCATTTAAAAGCTTTCCATTTTACAAATAAAATAAAATATTCTGAAAATATATGATTGTATCACTAATTCAAATATGCAATATGAGTAGGTCGTGGAATTAGTATTCCATTTCATCATGAGAATAACAAATGCATATCCTTTTAACTTAATATAACTCTAGGTGATTTATCCCATTTCCCACTTTGTCGCAAAACACAAGGGACGTGTTATCTCTATAAATCGGTTTCCATGGCATTTTATTGGAGTCAGTTTAAGTAATATTTTCACGTTTTCAATTTCCGTTTGTTGACACTGTATCCTTTAACAATGATAAAACGGACAAAAGCCGCAATAATGAAGTGGCGAACACCACACTGGGAATGACGTCGTGCGATGTATCATGATGATAGCGAAGTTGATCACGTACGAAGAGATTGAAAACATCACACAGTAAGTGTGTGCTATCTATTAATACATGTCTCTTACAATTTTCCTCATTGTCAATAATCTTGGAAGAGGAAAGTGCGACAGTCGCGATTGTGTCATGAGTTCTATTTCAAACAATTAATTGTTAGTCGTATATGCCGTTATATCTATCTATTGTATCGGTGAAAATACGTCTTTAGACATGCAGGTATCGCGTAACTGAGAAATGAGTCATTTTGCAAAGATTTGAATGGCAGAAAATTCACGACGTGACACCAGCTAGCTATAATGTGCTGACGTGCTGATGTGTCGCTACTAAGGAACATCTTAACTGCTCATTGCAACATCTAAGTTATAGGTGTGCACCGTTTACTACATACTACATCTGTTGCAATCTATAATTAATAAAAAATACTAATGTACCTTGACGTACTTTTATGAAGCAAACACTTAAATTGTTTTCCTATGTTACTTTGGAAACGTATTTTCCATAAAAAGGAAAAACATAAAAAATAATTAAGTATAATAATAATAATTGTACTTTATTGATTTGGAATTTGACACCAACTCAGGTCATGTATTATTGATAAAACTTTCTCCAAGAATCGTGTAACATCTTCTATAATTATACCATACGTGTATGTAGGGTTATAACTTTTAATTGTTCTGAATACGGTTTTTAATTAACGAACATTATCAACAACATATGTCTTCTGTCAATGTTGATCATTCTGAGAACGTACTAAATGGGCCTCGATACCCAAGTGATATAAAAGTGTATATTCCCCCAAGTTGAATAGAGGGCAACTGTTTTAATGAGACAACTGTGTGGTTGTGCCTTGATAGGTCGCTATGGTCCCCGAGCTGGCATATACTTTTAGAATTACATGTGGCTGGTCCGTGCTGTGATTGTGACATATTGTGGAGCTGCATGTATCTAGAATATTTTAATATGTTATGTTCCCCCTTGTCCAGTTTACTTGGATATAAATTATTAACGTTAGGTCGCTGTACATGGTGTTCGAAGTAATGAACGTTAGGTCAGTGTCCATGGTGTTCGAAATGATTAACTTTAGGTCATTGTGCATCCATGGTGTTCGAAAGTATTAACGTTAGGTCACTGTGCGTCCACATGGTGTTCGCAATTATTAACGTTAGGTCACTGTGCGTCCATAGTGTTCGAAATTATTAACGTTAGGTCACTGTGCGTCCATGGTGTTCGAAATTATTAACGTTAGGTCACTGTACATGGTGTTCGAAATTATTAACGTTAGGTCACTGTCCATGGTGGTTGAAATTATTAACGTTAGGTCACTGTCCATGGTGGTTTAAGTTAGGTCACTGTCTATGGTGTCCGAAATCATTACCGTCAGGTCACTGTCTATGGTGGATTAAATTAGGTCACGTCGTAGTTATGCCATATTTGGTCACTTGAGTCACCGTTTTGGCATGTATCTTTTATATTTGTGAAATTATAGGTCATCCTGTAGCGGGGACTACGGGAACTCGGTTGGGTCCTGGCTGCGTTTTATTCGGTCTCTTGGGATCACCGCTATTTTGTAATTTATTTGTAAAATTGAGTTATCCTGCTTTTTTGCGGCGGGGACTTGGACTTTTAATCATTCTTTTGCTTATTTGCTTATGTGTGGGCATTGCTTATTGTAGTTGTGTTGTGACGTTACTAATTTCTGTGCTCGGCTGGTGAAGTTGAGTGCTGCATTCCCTGTCCGACTTCCTCATATCTTTTTGTGAATACCCAACCATATGGTAAAGAGATATAGTTACGCTTGTGCATTATTTATAAGAAAATGAATTATGTATTATTTATTATTTGTACATGTATGAAGAAAAATAAATTTGATATTCAATAAGTGTTTCTCTTTGATACATTCAGCCTCGGCAGATAATAAAATTCCATGATACTGGATGATAAAACCATTTAAAAGCTTTCCATTTTACAAATAAAATAAAATATTCTAAAAATATATGATTGCATCACTAGTTCAAATATGCAATAGGAGTAGGTCGTGGAATTAGTATTCCATTTCATCATCATAAGTTAACAACATATGCGTATCCTTTTAACTGAATATTACTCTTGGTGATTTATCCCATTTCCCACTTTGTCGCAAAACACAAGGGACGTGTTATCTCTTTAGATCGGTTTCCATGGCATTTTATTGGAGTCAGTTTAAGTAATATTTTCACGTTTTCAATTTCCGCTTGTTGACACTGTATCCTTTAACAATGATAAAACGGATAAAAGCCGCAATAATAAAGTGGCGAACACCACACTGGGAATGACGTCGTGCGATGTAGCATGATGATAGCGAAGTTGATCACGTACGAAGATTGTGAAAACATCACACAGTAAGTGTGTGCTATCTATTAATACATGTCACTTTCAATTTTCCTCATTATCAATAATCTAGGAAGAGGAAAGTGCGACAGTCGCGATTGTATCATGAGTTATATTTCAAACAATTAATTGTAAGTCGTATATGCCGTTATATCTATCTATTGTATCTGTGAAAATACGTCTTTAGTCAGGTATCGCATAACTGAGAAATGAGTCATTTTGCATAGATTTGAATGACAGAAAATTTCCGACATGACACCAGCTAGCTGTTATGTGTTGACGTGCTGATGTGTCTGTATGACAACATTACAGCATCGGCTACTAAGGAACATATTAACTGCTTATGGTAAGATCTAAGTTATAGGTGTGCACCGTTTACTACATAGTGCATCTGTTGCAATCTATTATTAATAATATTGAAAATACTAATGTACCTTGAAGTACGTCTATGAAGCAGACACTTATATTGTTTTCCTATGTTACTATGGAAACGTAATTTCCATAAAAAGGAAAAACATAAAAAATAATTATGTATAAGAAAAATAATTGTACTTTATTGATTTGGAATTTGATACCAACTCAGGTCAGGTATTATTGATAAAACTTTCTCCAAGAATCGTGTAACATCTTCTATAATTATACCATACATGTATGAAGGGTTATAAATGTTCTGTATATGGTGTTTTTAATTAACCAACATTATTAACCGCATATGTCTTCTTTCAGTGTGGTTCAGAGTGGGAATTAACCAAATGTACATCGATAGCCTAGTGGTAGAGTGTCCGCTTCAAGTGCGACATATCCCGGGTTCGATCACAGAAGGCGACAAAAGCAAGTCCTTAAGATACTTATCTTAATAATATTCTTGTCGTTTCTATTGTGAAATAACGTTACAACGCCCTCTCACCACTTGGATATGGCCTTGAGTGTGCATATGCTTCACCCATCGATATGATTTGTATAAGTAAATCTTCCTTGTTTTGCGCTTGATTGGTTCCAGGCAGTTGCTGATTGGATTGTCGGGCGCCATGATAATTATGAATGAGTAGTCAACTGCTCTACAGTAGGAATATCTACAGCAATGTGTCAGGTTGAGCGAAATTGCACCTTTATAGCCATTTTCATGATGTCAAAACTTCCCCAAAATATATCATCACCATAGTCATGCTACACTTTTGAATGTTATTTTATTGTTACAAGTGTTCTTCAAAATTTTATGTTACGTGAGAATATGAAAGTGTTACATGAATAGCATCATACCTTTTCCGCAAGTTCTGCCGATGATTTCATTTTCTCGTTCACTTGGGCATTGATGTACCTTGTGATTTAGGTTCATGTTATTTCTGTGTGTTACACTCTGTTGTTTTTTGTTAAGTGATACCTTCCCTATCCGATTTTTATTATTATTTTAATTCCACAAAATGGCAACACTACACTTTAATAACATTGTCATTATATGGTGGAAATAAAATGGGGGCACTATTATAACCAGCTCTATTTGATACCATGGAATGAATGAATTCGTCAAGGTATCAACATCGCTATACTTATCATCAAAGACTACCAGCTTCTAATTAGCATATTGTGATACCAATCTCTCATATATCTGATGCTGAATGATTAGGTCGAAAGGTCAGCAAATATATCGATGGCTTAGAATCAGAAGGTCGTTACTACCACTTACGACCTTATAAGCTCATACATATTTGAAATCTGCTTTACAAGGCGCTTCTTATGAGCCTATTGTCATGAAATCAGAAATTGTCATGTTGACCAAAATGTAATTTTAAAAACGTGTTTTCCCATAGGTAAAGACTAAATTACAGACAGTTTTCTCTTGTTTTATCAACATATCGATTTGGTAGTTACGACCTTCTTGTTCTAAGCCATCGATGTGTTAATGACTCGTACTAACATATCTCTTAATAACAAAAAATGATTACTATATGGCAACAGACAGTGACAAAATAAATAAAAATATCAAACTTGTTTAAAGGGCGGTTCATATGTTTCATCCAGAGACATTTCATTAAAACACCCCATGATAGTACCTGCTCCTTTATAGGTTTCTTGAGTACTACATAATTATGTGTATTCTTAGATATTCGCAAAAATATCCAAACAGGTCCATTCCAAAGGTTTCTTTCAATAGCCTTGAAATATCGTAGCCTTTTGTCGTAAATGAAGTTTGCAAAAATTATTTGAATATTACAACTGTTTTTGTTAAAAAATGAAAAAAGCAATTCTTTGGCACATTTTTACAAAAAAATTCTCATTTGCACCCTGACAAAAACTTTATGGCCATGAACACCTATACCAACTGTATTCAAAAATATATGTGTGATGTCTGGAACCGCGTGCTAACTCATTTAAATTAATTTTAAAAACCCATACTTTTTCATTTTTTAGAAAAACAGAGATTGGAGAAAAGGGGTCACAACAAAATGAGTACAAAAAAATACTCGATCGACTTGGATCATATCTTTTACAGTAAAACAGTTCTACAATAGTATACATGTATGTAACATAATTTATGACATATTAGAGTGTGTGTTGGCGATTTTTGTCGCGAGTCCTTCTTAAAAAAGCATAAAAATGGCAAAATTCATTTTTAAAAAATGTGAAAAAAAAGCAAAAATCGAATTTCCTCTGTTGCCATAGCAACGGTAATAAAAATGAAGTTTTGAGCCCTGAAATCTTTTTTATGGGTGAATACAAAAAAAGTGGCAAAATATTTTCAAAATCTGAGACTATGCGTGGACAACCATGTCTGAATTTGCCTGGTTTGAATATAGAATTACAATTAATATTGACTAAGATAAAAAATCAGCTGTTAACTAAATGTATTATTATGCATTTTTTGCATCCATCTAATTTTGCTTAAATAACTTTTTACCGAATACGGGCTATACTGCTCACGAATCCAGCGTACCAACAGATGGAATCTCACCATCATTTACAGCTTCCTGCATGGTGCCTATATATCCAGGTGTCCGTTGCCTAAGCAAAGCGGTAGATAGCGCTTTCCGCGGGGGTAATCCATGCCTTCTATATTTAACTGAACGGATGGTAACTGGATGAAAGCGTTCGGTAGCACTTTGCTTAGACAACGGGCACCAAATACTTTTGGATAGGACATGTGGTAACAGTCTAGATATAACGGGAAATATAACGAAGATAATTTTAGATATGTACTGTTGACATGTTGGTGATTTTACCCATGAACTCAAGTGTGTGTTTTCGACCAAACTGTTCTTTAAAGTAAGATAAAAATAAAAAAGTAAGATGTCAAAAAAAATATGTATATGCTTTGACGTAAAAGTGTCAATACAGAAGACTTTAAGGGTGTTTGCTGTTTTAAAACCGTAAGTTTGACATAATTAACAATGTCAATAAAAATGACAAGTTAGGGGATTTTCCCTATTTTAAAAATATTTGGTCCATAAACATGTCAGTGTTACTTTTTACTATTTCTATATATGCGTATTTTTGTAAACAGAACAATTCCTGTAAAGAAACTGATTCTAATAGCATAAATTATAAACGTATGACTTTTCACATGGAGCAGTTTTGGAATGTTTCAGTATAAACACATATATTTAGCACACCCAAAGCACAAGTGTTTGTTTTAAATGTCTGTATGTTACATGTACATGAAGTTAGCAGTTGCCAGCTGTCGATTAAATCTTTTGAATGGCAAACGGATGCTAACTTAACATGCACACACATGCATGTTAAACGATAGTGCATGCATACTACAAACTGATTCATAATTTGTATTCTTTTTTAAGATAAACATTTTTGTATACAATGTGACGTCCATATTACTAAATGAACGATGTCATTTCAAGTGGAATTATGCACGTACATTTACCGTGTTTGCATATTTAACCGTCGTTTTACGATTATTAAAACACTTTTTAAGAACACGATAGTCCCTTGAGACAAAACATCGTGTATGTACATAATTCATGTATCTTAATTGACTGTAACTGTTTTTGCTGTATTATTCATGTATATTGGAACATACTGCTAAGGACTGATGACAAATAATAAATTATTGACCGAAGTTAATTTGTAACCAATATGTTTGTATTATGGGTTTTATGACACCATTTGTCCACATGCTATAGTCTGGCCTGTCTAGAGTGGTCATAATCCTCTTGACCCACTGATGATTAAACAAAGACGTGCGAATAAAGGGTATTATTAATTTGATAATGAGTTTTATTACACACAAGGTGTAGCTATTGTAAAATATATGATTTATACACCGGTATAAAACCACTAAATATACCACCTTCTCAATGACGAGGTCCTATAAAAAAATCCAAATCACCGAAATGTATGGCACGATACGAGGACCTTATAAACTCATATCAAATAAAAAAAAATCGTGCTCAATGACCATCTCTATTGTAACTTACTCTTGAATTGTGACAGGGACTCTAGATACTTATGAGTATTTGCAGACAAGGTCTTGTAAATACACAAGTTTGCAAACTTGTTTAATTTTATCATGTACGTTATATTGGAGTCGTTAACAATGTTCTGTATACAATTATCGGGTTCAATTCACTTCTTAAAAGCTTGACACTCTTATACTTGTAAATTAATACATTAAAACAAAACTGTTTATGTACTAAACCGGGCAATGTACAGTACTTCTATCTGCGCGTAAACGACTAGTAAACATAAATAGAGCATTACGAGCATGACTAAATAAAATACAACGTGCAATTTAGCTTATCTTTGCATTAAATTGCTATTTAAAAACGCAATGATGGTTTAATGATGTGTTGCTGTAAAGCCTTTTCATATTTATTTATTTCGCATTCAGCAAACATAATAAAGATATTAATATGAGGTGCAAATGTATGGTATGATCAGATACCAATGTTCCGAAAAGTATTTAATTATTCATAAATCTCACCACATTAATAATATGAATAGAATGGAGTCAATGTATGAGCATCTACTTCACTTGCTATGCATACACGCTATATGGGACGGTATTCACAAAGTACCTTAAGTAAAAACTTTGATTTATAAATTATCTTAAAATCTAAAATTTCCTTCAAAATCTGAATTATCAAGTTTTACATAGTTTAGCAGTATTATGTAAAGAGCTACAATAATCACAAAGAAAACATGGAGTAGTCTTAGTTTCAATGAAAAACATTTAGCTTAATTTGTTAACTTCAGTCAAATTACTTATGTTATCCCTTAAGATGCTAAATGTGAATTCTAGTCCTTCGGTAGCATTCACATGGCATCTTAAAATCCCCCGTCAGCTAAACAGGGATACTGTGATTATGAATATTTTTGTAATTACACTTTACGTAGAAACTCTGATCAGTGCTTATTCTCTTTGATTTGGTATCGCAAATCCACCAGGCATCGTAAAATGTTCATTTTGTTTCATGTCAACCTTTCAACTCGATTCAGCATAGTTGATCAGATAAATGTATTGTCACAAATTCATAATTTATAAATACGTATAGCTCTCTTAACTTCAGCATATAAATGCAATAACATTCAGTTACACACCATTACACACCTGAGACCAAACCCATTCAGACGCATTCACATAGATCAGTGATTAGTCAAGTTCACATCATGACACTATTCTGATCAAGATTAGACTCGTGGAGGAGATGGGTTGAATTGTTATGTATGGATCAAGTGGATGCTTATCTGCCATCGCGCATATAATATTGTATGCATCATAAACTTGATGTGGCAAGAGAAACAGAATTTTAATTGAGAAAATAAATTATTAAACATCACCGAGTCCTTCCATAAGAGACACACATACACGGATATAGCGGAAACACCCGAATTTTAGCGGAAACACCCGATTTCTAGCGGAAACATACGGGCCTTGCAAAAGCACCCCTAATTCTATTGGGGACAACACGAGTGTTACAGAAACTTCGAATGCTACGGAAACACCCGATGCTAGCAGAAACAAACGAGTCAAGTGGAAACACCCGATGCATATAACCATAACGGAACTAAACGATGTTATAACCACGTCTCTTCACTGTTCAGTGTATTCGCTATTCATTCTCATACACGAAGATCGCTTACTAATATGGTATAGTAGTAATTTACTACTGCTTTATAAGTATGTGCGCAGGGAGAAATTTCAGAAAAGCACTTGACGGATATTTTTTATTTAAATGTTTAGTGCTAATTTTATTCTGATAGTTCATTCAATTGAGACAGATTTTGGGAAAATATTTGCCTAATTAAAAAAGATATATAGTCAAGGAACTATTTTCTATACCACGGATATGACTGCTTTCAAGAAATTCATACCAATGGCATGTTTTCGTCTCGATCATACCAGAGCAATCAGGCTCCTTCTTCTGATATGTGTGGTAATGACGTCATTCTACTACGGAGGTAAGTTTCTTATTACGATAATTAAATGTGTGTATTTTAGTATTTCATAAGTATATTTCTATGGCCAATGGTTTTAGATTTGTATGTTTGTATCAGGCCAAATACTCGAATACGTTTGGCTCATGCTATTTAATCAGTTGTATTATTGTTGTTTTTTAAAAAGTCCTTTTCAGGACTAAATATGCAAATAAAATATATTCTATTCTATTCTATTCATATTATATCGCTGGCTTAGAGTGAGAAGGTACTTACGAACTTATAAGACTGATAAATATTTTAAATCTGCATCATAAGGCGCTTCTTATAGGCATATTTTCAAGAAAATCTGAACATGTCATGTTGACACAACTGAAGCTGGCGAAGGTTGTTTTTCAACAGTAAAGAGCAATTTTCAGACATTATTTGTTGTTTTCTCAACATATCGATATTGAACTTACGACCTTCTCATTCTTAGCCAACAATACACGCGTTTAGTTATGCATATATACATTTAATATCTTCTACTATAATACTATAAATTATCTAGTCATTGTATCTGATCCAGAAAAAATTCACTATATAGTGTTGTTATAGACTGTTGTATTAGTACACCATAATTATGATTGCACTGTTAATGTTCTACCAAATTGGATAGCTTTTGGCATCTTTGAAAAAAAAAGTATGTAACCACTCATATCTTCAAAATCCATGGGATATTGCTTTAATACATGTTCATCATGGTCTTGTCCCAACCAATAAACAGCAGTAATTCTCACACAAACACGTTTTCATTTAGTTGAGTATTTAATAATGGTTGACAATGTTTGAAAGCTATATTTGTTATCCTTATATTTTTTATAATGATACGGATATAAGTTGGTATGGCTTGTTGTTCTAGTGTTTTGTGTTTTGTCTCATGATAGCTAGATCGGGGTTTGAACTTTGTGTGGACGTTGAACGAAAATTCAACTTTGTATGGCCTGTGTATACAAAACACTTTTCAACAGTCACTTCTGGGATCAGACAGGTCACTTCATAAGTGTTGTGAGAATGTTAATACTGCATGGGATAATTTAAACCAACATTAAGCTACACTTGATAACAATTGTTCCTGTTAAATGTTTTCATACCAAACAAGGAACCGATGCATGTGTTTATTCTGAAGTTATACAACACGGTATTAATCGTGTTACACTACGTCTCAGTTCCGTCAGAAAATTGTTCTGTTTTCATATGGTTCTGACGGAACTGAAAACCGACGTAACGCTCTGACGGAACTCAGGATACATGACATTTGAGTTCCGTCCCTGCGTTACATCAGTTTTCAGTTCCATCAGAGCTATATGAAAACAGAACAATTCTCTGACGGAACTGAGAAGTAGTGTAACACGATCCATACCGTGTACAATGTCTAAAAGATAGAGATATAAGTCTCTAACACTTTCAAGAAAGATAAAACTGAAGAGAAAAACTTAAATCACTTCAAGACTTTGAAAATTAAAAAAATACTGTGATTTTAACAAAGCAAAAAGCTATTTTCAAATCATCTGGTGAAAATAGTCAAACTGACTCAAAGTCTATATCCATGGAAGTGACGTAAAAACCCATGAATCTGAGAAAAAAAGGCAATGTGATCGATTAACATTAGTTTGAAGTAGCATTTGTTTTGAAGAACTGAAGGTGGCAGAACATTTTACCATGTTTATACTTCTGTTACTGATAAGCCAGTCCGTAAATATCACATCGTATAGTAAAAGTTTACTCTATTTTATCAATGTGACGAACACGTAAAAACACGAAACCTCCGTAATTCCACCAAGTAGAAACTCAGTGTAGTTCTGATTGAACCGAAAATCCATGCCGATGAAACAGGTTGTCGATATAGCAGGCTCCGGATAAACAAGTTACAAGTCTACTAAACTGTATACAACGTAGCCTGAATAAATTTTAATTACTAGTATATACATGCGACACCATTGAGCAATAATATGAACTAAGGCATTGCCTATATGGGTATTTAACAAATATTAGATAACCGCTAGGCTATATTTGTAGATATAGACACGGGCCTCAGTTGCTATGCATTATCCAAGGGAGATAACAAATGCATGCAATCATTGTGAATTGTAATCTTTATACAGCAAACAAGTCAATCAATCAAATTGTCATAATTTGATTCCAATTCAATAAAATCGAAGACGTACCTTATTGTACTGTACTGTAGTATTGTAGGCCTACAATAAGATGGTTTATTTATATTCCGAATATAGATCATTAACAGCCTCCGATGTTTGTCTTTCGTCCTTATCCGCTTGGAAAATCGAAGATATTACATAAGCGACAACGTATGGACCCTCCTAGTACACAAGTTTGTCCACCACAAATAATTAATGCACCAGTTTGTTGCATCCCCAGTTCCCCCGACCACAGGGATCCATGGCGGATAGCCAGGGAGACAGCCATGTTTTTACCATCCAGCTTCCCCCGCAAGGCAGGGGAAATTTAGGATTTATTCTGCGAAAACCAATAGCCTAAAGACAATATTTACCGGTAGATGTCAGGGGAAATGCGGGAGATTTTACCATCAGCTTCCTTCGCTGGCCGTAGAAGGGCTGTTGATTTTGACAACTCAAAATTCCAGAGCGCCCTTCCCCCGGAGCTGGGGTGCTGTGGATGAAACTAACTGGTACGTAAGTCTTATACACACTGACAGTAACAAAATAATCTCATAAACATTGCTTTGATAAGCTATATACATTGAGACAAAGAATTGTTGATTTGCATTGTCCAGTTGTTGACATGGAACGAATTGTAGCCTACTTACGTTCAAGCATCTGGTATGATCTGAGTGTTGATATCATTGTAAAACTACGTAAAAATGTCTATTAAAGACCAATTTCCTCGGAGATCGAGTACTGTCATGATAAATTGGCTATTTAAATGAAAATTTCACCTTTATTTTTTTATGATTCTTATAACATCTTCCATGTGCAATGGGCGCGTGGAAATCTCGCAAACGCTTGCAATGAATTGGCTAGTGACACGGTCCACGGTCATGGGGAGTATAGCGTATTTCTTACTTCCCTTTGTTTTTTAAAAATAGTTTGCTTTATTTATTACACATTTTTTTTAAAAATGAATAATTAATTGAAAGAGAACGATAGGCTCAACCGTTTACAGCTTACTATTTTTTTTTATTCCAAGGACCATTCACCTCGGAAAACTGCCTGAATTGTTTGACCGGAAATAACTTTTTTGAAAGCATTAGTACCTGCTGAGACTCAACGAAGATACGCACGTTACGCGTATTACCGGTCTGGGTATTTTCAATAGTCTATAATTATGCTATACTGTTTTCAAAAAATGTATACCGTTGCACATAACCAATCTCCAATTTCTCCATTTATTGTAATAAAAGATATCGGGAAGTTAAGTGTGCATAAAATTTGAAAGAAAAGAATACTTCATATCCTTCTGAAAACTCTTTTCGTGCGTGTCAAAAAAAAGGTCATCTTCTTTGTGTTAGTATATTATTAAGGGAATGAGACAATGCTGAATAAGTTTAGGGTGGGGATACAAATACGGCGTTTAAATGAACAAAGACAAAATGTGAAAATATTCACAAAATATGCGAGGTATAATTCTGTTTGTAGAGAAATCAATCTGCTTCTACATAATATAACGTGTAAAACACATTCGTCGTGAATAATATGTAGTTTTGTATCCGTGCAGGAACCATCTTTCTCTATCCATCTAATGAATGTAAACATTTACTATCGCGTATTTGATCGATATGAATGTTAGACTATTCTTAAACTATGTTTACCAAGCGGTATACATGTTTATGTAGTGGTATTTGAGAACAAATGTGATGTTCAAAATCTGATGTATGCTATACTAATCAACTTTTCTAAGTCCTCATTTTCATTTATCCATAACTTTTTTATTATATGCAGTGAAGTAATAAACTTTCTCAAGTGAAGAGTGTACAACAAAGACATTATAATCCGCGTCTTGAAATGTCAGAATGTCTCCTGGCTTGTTCATCACGAGTTTGACGTCCGTTTCATGCTTTTTTGACGCCATGTGTTTACATATTCATGTTGTATGTTAAAAATGCAGTCAAATTATGCCTAATGACTAACCACGTATGAAAAACAGTTAAAAATTATTAAGCTATCGACGTTGTTCGTGGAATGATGTCAGACAAAATATGAAGTGATGTCAGTACGGTACAGAGTAGCATTTTGTGTCGACAATCAATAATAATGACCTTAACATCCACGTCTGATTTTCTGATTTTCAACGTATAAAAACGTCTAGGAGTGTTAAATTCAAGGTAAACGTATCGTTTGCTTCTCGTATAATGATGTTCGTTAAGCATTTATTGTGACGTTATGACGTAAAAACGCTTTATGCCGACGTCGCATGACAACTTTGCGTCCAAGGGTAAAATTTAATTAGTCTCTTTGTTCAGCAATGCTCCCCTTGGACGTCCTTGACTGTCAATAGAAACATCACACTACATGGTGGTCATCCAATATATCAAAATCTGTCTTTCCGACTTTTACTTTCTTTCGTTCTTATGTTTTGAGTGGGTTCATTCAATTAATTTAAATCGAACACGACTTTTTATTGCACATTTCTGCACCCATATAACACACGCAAATCATTGCACAATTTCAATAAGCTACTTGCACGGTTGACAAAGTTATCTTCAAAAATATAAGTGTGGACTTAGAAAAGTTGCTAAGTATATCTTTGCATCATTACCTTAAACCTGATACTCGTGAACACATGTCCAACCTTTAGAACTTCCTCATTGTCAGCATTCCTGCATCCATAAATTCCATGTATAAAAAACATTTGATACAAAATGTAGACAAGAATACCAAAATGTCCGCCCTGTATTGCTCACATGTGCACATTGACAAAGTAGAACCATATGCAAACTGGACCTTGGTTTTGCATTCTCATGAATCAGTGTATAGTCAAGTCTCTAGATTATGTAATTGAAAATAATACGCTGGTTGGGCGAGAATGTGGTTTTGGTACACATGGTAACTTATGGCAGAAGTTGACTGAAAAATACAATCAATTTTTCATTTAAGTTCTGAGTTAACTTTTAGAAGTGAACTGAAATTTTCAACTTTTGACTTAACTTATGAGTTATAACCTCTGAGCTAATTTCTGGCAGAAGTTAACTGAAAAATATTGACATCACTTCTGAGCAAACTTCTAGCCGAAGTTTACTGAAAATGTTTTGTTTACTAAACTTCAGAGTTCACTTCTGTGTTAACTTTTGAGTTAACAGCAAACAGATAGCTGCCAACTTCACAGACCTTAACTTATTTGTATTCAAACAGGACATAGCTTAAAGCAATGGACAAAACTCTCTCATAAATACGTAAAACAATAACAATATTATATTGGGTCACCAGTCATTCAGATTGGTTAAAATGAAATTGATAGTACACGTTCTTGCAATTTGTCTGAACTCAGACGACAGTCTGTAATTTTGGAAAATCGGAATCATTATCCAGGCCTATGTATATAATGTCGATATGCAATTGTCATCAAATAATCAAAGACATATGTGTAATTATTTATTAGTCCCTATGTAGACAATGTTTATAGCATGGCTACGACAAGTTACATTAATGATAACAGAGTTATTACATCGCCGGATGCTTTAAATTGCATTCATAGACACTTGTTTCCACTTGAACCGTGCAATAGTCCTTTAGGTTATAATCCTTGAAAACTAAACATCGTTTCCCGCACCCTTACTTATACGTGGTGTGGTTCAGTCAATTATTGTCAAACAAAAATCGCTGGCTTAGAATGAGAAGTTCATAACTACTACTTACGACCTTATAAGACTTTACATATTTGAAATCTGCATCATAAGGCATTTCTTGTGAGCATATTTTCATGAACATCGGCACTTGACATGTGGACCAATTTATGCTGAAGCACAAAAAGTTGGGTTTTTTTCCATCAATAAAGAGTAGTTTTCGGACATTTGTCTATTGTTTTCTCAAAATATCGGTTTTGTTCTTATGCCGGTGATAACAATAGCCGTTGTTAACAGACAGAAATAGTCACCAAAATGACATTTGATTTCCATTTATAATGGTAAATTGCAAGAGTAAGGACAATTAGAACATATCGAGAGCAGGTATGAGTTTATGTGCTTGGCTGGTTAAGTTGAGTGCTGCCTTCCCTGTCCGATTTCTTTATACCTTTAATGATAAAATGGCAAAAAAGTGGCATTACCCAGGGTTAGCCAGCTTGCTTTAATAATTCCGTGGATGAAAGTTGCAATGGTAATGCTTAGAGAAATTTCATACAAGTATCAAAACGAATGAATGACAAAAACACTTGGTATGAACCCAGACAATACGGTTACAACCGGAAGTAGTTTGTGAAGCCATCGACAAGTGAGTGTCCTTGAAGATCAATCTAGTAGATATGACTTGATTCAGTAGTTTTGACTAAAAGTACCATACCTATGCTAATTTAATATTATCATCAACAATTACAAACATATCCACGTGTATGTTACGGTACAGTTTCAGCCCTGTCTCATTATAGTCCGGTATTATTGTAACAGTACGTGAAACAAATAAGCAAACGTATATCTTGTTTATATTTTAAGTTTGGTTGTATATTCCAGCTAGGGTAATCTGACAGTAATAATAATAATAATAACGACTTTATTTATTGTGGATTACATATTTGACAGCTAATATCAATTTTCAATAAGGTCCACTGAAAAAAACAACAACAAGCATAATAAACAAATAACAATGAATAAACCCCCTTCCCCAACATATGCATATATAAAACATAAAATTATTACATTTAGCCAAAGTGAAATGCAAATATAATAGTTTTGTTTTGTTGATAGATTGTAAAATATTAGATACTTTAAATGGAATACTATCAGTCTAGTGTGAAAATTTGTATTTGATGTATTTTGACTTAAAAGTGTTTAATGTATTTGCTTTTCTGATGTCTCCAGGGAGAGAATTCCATAGCTTTGGTCCAGCATAAGAGATTGACTTTCTGAAAATTTCCAAATTGGGTTTAGGCATGTGTAGGAGATTATTTGCTGCTGACCTTAATGTTTGATTGGGATAGTTTGTAATTTGAAATTTCGAACTCAGGTATTCAGGAGCTGCATTGTTCAAGCTTTTAAATACAATTATAGTTCACCCTACTTCTTTGTCCAAGCCAGGGATTTTCAAATTTTTGGACCACTTATTTATTTATTTGTGCAATGGACATAATAACTATTAGTAAATCCATTTATTAGGACAATTTGGCTGTTTCCTAATATGGAAAACTAGACCCGCCTACTATAATAATTTCACTGTTATTCTATCAGCAATTTATAATCTGCTTAAGGTGATACACCGGTGTTGGATTTTTCTGTAAAATGTATATAAAACCTGTTATATTTATGAAGAACACATTAACGACAACCATTCTGGAAAATCCCAACAGTTTTGCTCGGCTAGTTATTAAGACATTCTTGGATTTTGGGGACAAAACTGATAATTGTAATTTACCGAAAAAGTATTGCTTTAATCCTCATCAATTTGGTATACATAAAATTTCGTATATAACGAACAAAACAGTAATTTTTATGTTATACTGTGCAAGGTATTTGATTTTTAAAAACTATTTTAAAATATGTTAATTTTCGTTTCTGAGTTTAATATGAAAAATCGTTGAACGACATACTGATTTCATGCATACAACAAGTAGAGTGACAAATATTGAAGTATCATGTAAGATTTCATGACAGTTGCTCGGATAGTTTATATTTATTACATTTTTAGTGATTTCAGAAATGCTGAAAACAGGGGAGGTAACAAAAATAATCAACGTTTTGCATCCGTTGTATTCAGATTTCGCAATCATTATATTTTAAAAAATAGTGCATACTTCAAGGCGCTTACAGTTTAATTTGGGTACTTCTGTGTGTATTAGTTTATATTCTGTATATCACTGTATTTTTTTCCTAACTGGACTGTATAAGGGATATGATATTTTAATTGGGCACTTATAATACAAATTATACTCTGGGTTCATTTGTTTTGTATTATTGAGTAACACAATATAGACACAATTGGTCGTTTGAAAAGAAAACATAACATTTATAGTCCAGTTATAGTGTAAGATGACAGTGTCGTAGTGACTAATACGATGTAAAACCAATTATAAAGGCTTCTACAAACAGGTTTGTGTTCTTATAATGCTAAACTAAACTCTACCTGTTCTGGCAATGGTTGTAATCTTTTGGGTACATATAAACGGCTAAGTCATTGAAAAAATATCCTAACCGGACTGTAATTAATCAAGACAATCATACGATTGTATTGACACAAATTGCTATCATATACGTGTAGTTAAAACACGTATAACGAAACATTCAAGAAAGAGAAAAATGAAAATATTGTGTTATACAGAAATTAACCCTTGCTTGGATACTATGTATAAGTCTAACGCGATATTCTGCAATGTCAATATAAACAGAAATCACTGACCATTACATCGATTTAGGGAGAGCGGAAGTGTATTTTACCTGCTCACTTCTATTCGCCAAGTAAATTAAAATAACGGTAAAGCTTGGCCACATTGACATGAGCCTGACCTATTGATTAGCATAATTTAACAGTCGATATATTGTCTACGTTTACAACACCGAGTGTATGTTCAATAATCGGGGAGTATCACGAAGACGCTCAAGATGTAATACAAACACAAATCTGAAATACCGATATTGCACGATTTGCTTGCGGAAATTGATATAATCAAAGCAAAAATCTTGTAATATATTCTTGCATAAAGGTCAGGTTCAGGTCACAATGGCCAAGCTATACACATTGAAAAAGATAATCCCTTTTCCAATATCCTTATATGTTGTTGTACCTGATCTGCCTGTTTACTTTAAGTGGCACAGGTCCCAATACCGCGTTAGAGTTATACAGAGATTTAGAAATAGGCCAGATCAGTATAGATCTAACTTGGAAAAGGATCTTGAACTGAAACTTTTTTAATTTTTGACTTTACATCTAAGATTACTCCTAAGTATATATTAGTGTTCATCCTTACTGTTCTATAGAAATTAGAAACGTCGACGGGAGCGAAGCGACAGGAGACGTTTCTAATTTCTATAGAACAGTAAGGATGAATACTAATATACTTAGTGTGCAGGTTTATTTGTCTATGCTACATAGAACGGTACTAAGTTACATAGTACGTTCTATGAACCAATTTTTACATAGTAAACCATCTTGTTCGTTCTACGGGATTTAGAACTCTCGAAACATTTAAAATACAGGAATTTCATTGACTGACAAATAAACCTGCACACTAAGTTAACATCGGACAGAAATTCGCTGTGTTTTGTTTTCTTCAACTTTTGACTTAACATCTGATATAATTTATATAACTTATTAGTTACCTGAATTAGTTTACTATTTTTCTGAGATAACTTCTGAATTAACACTAAACAGTTAACAACCAACTTCACAGACCTTGTTTATTTATAATAGAAAGTGATTCTCATTTTCTCACTCGTCATATTCAATATTTAAGTTAAACATTTAAACAAATGTATAGTATATTGTATATATATATAAAAATTATGTACATAGTTATCAAAAGCAAAACGATGACCGTTGACCAAGCATTGGTATCCTTATAGAATGTCCCAATAAGCGAACAAAAAGCTGATGGAATTGCAAACATTATAATGATAACTATTTACAAAGGTACATTGACAATGTGAGTTTCCAATGGAAACATGAAACCATAATGCTATAACACTGAAGTTGGATTATGGGTTAGCTATTTGATCAATTATTCAAACTAAGACCGGATAACATTTATAATGAAAGTAAACATGCGCATGCAACCTGCTATAGTAAAAACAGAGTGTATAAGTATGAAACATGTATTCCCTGGCTCGAGATTTTATTTCCGCGTCCGAAATCTATGCGCAAAAAATATATATACATGTATATATATTACTACATAAGGGAAACTACTCTTGATACCGTACCCTGTGATTTGGGCTACGGAAATTGCTTGCGTTACACGCACACAGGTACGTGGAATGCCGGCCTAGTAACACAGTGCGTTAACTTTAGCTCGACTTAAAAATGACTAATCGTTCTTGCATTGTTATACACGTTCTAATTATTACGCTTTATTAATTCCTTGGCATCGCTGAATCTAATTAGATAAATGTCCCCGTATATTGCATCGATGGATTAATGCATCTATTAATCGTGAAGTACTAGAAACTATTGTCTTGTTTGACATGTATTGATGACTGTGACAAGATACCTGATGGTACACTAATAATTATCCATTTTCGATTCAAAGAGCACATTAGGAAAGTGTTTGGTTTTACTCTCGAAATATTGAAAACCAATTTTACGGGTATTTTTCTGTTTTATACACTTTCGCATAAGACGGTGGATACCATAAGTGCAATTCCATAGTATCAAACATACCCTTTGATATTGATATATGACTTCCATCTTCAAAGGCGGTCCTGCATGGAAATAGGCCGAGTGGTGCGTTCCAGCCGAGGTAAATACCTGATGTCGGGTAAGTAGTGGGGTTATATTTCTTACCAGAACTTATCATCGATTTCTACATTTATTTTCGATCTAGCGATTTATGAATGACCACGAAGGTTTAAATGTACTATTCACACAGTCTCGCATGCTATCATTGCGGAATAAATCTGATAGAGCCTGTTTATATACGACACGCAGAAAATAATGCTCAATTCTCACATACATTGCCCGAAATTAAACACTTTGCGTTAGTATTGAACTATTAAATCTCACAAATCTAACGAAAATTCATCTATGAACAATTCTGTAAAGTTACAACTCTGTCCATGCCCTGAAACCAACGATTGACCCTTTCAAAGAGACCCTAGTATGCGACAAAATGATGACGTTTACGGCCGAGGAGATTTGTGATGATGACGTTTACGGCCGAGGACGAAAAATATGGATGACGTTTACGGCCGAGGAAATACTTACTAAAAACTGTCATTTTTGCAGTTTCAATGGTTTTCTCACCGGTAAAGTATGGACTATTCGCCAGTGTACATTCCAATGTACCAGAAAATGTTGGGTAGGATTGCCTTACACTTACTTATTCCTATATATTTGATATTGAACGTCATTTGAGAGATCTATGAATTTACAAGGCAGGTATTTGTCTGTTTGAAGAAGCATTTAACCGTCTACATGATCTCAACGAAGAAGGTCAGTCAGCATATAGAAAATGACACTCGAATGAACCGGTCCATACCGTTGTGTTCCCTGTCTTCACCGGGACGTGCCTTACACATATTCTTGTGTTTATAATATTTTACAGAGTTGTGCACCAGTCATTTAAACATTTAAACCTTCGTAGTCATTTACAAATCACTAGATCCAAAAGAAATATCGAAATCGATAAGTTCTGGTAAAAAATATAACCCCACTATAGATCTACAAAAAGCACTCGGGCGTAACTGTACTTTAAACATTTGAGTTAGGGTGTATTTACCGATAAAGCCGCGATGTATTAAGAATTCTCTTATCAAGTAATGCGCATAGCGCAGTCGGCTAAGCTACTATGAATACGAGTTCTTCAAAACTGAAAGAATGAGTTCGAATCGCAGTCAGCTATATAAACATTTTTTTTTAATTTTGCTCAGCAAACATGTTTCGTGCTTGTCTTATTACACATAGATGCATAATTATAAAAGTTTCAGTGAGTAGGAAGCACATATGTCATAGCTGGTACACAGATATAGCGACGGCGCGAACGATCTCATCGAGCACGTATATGTTTTGAATGGAGGAGAAGGAAATAGGACTTATCCAGTCACTTCCGGCCAAATCAGCCCGATAAAAGGGTGCCGGATAACATTTTCAATAAACCGTCACCTCGTCATGTGACTTGCAATAAACCGTCACCTCATCACGTGATCTGACGGACTTCTTCTTAAAGCGGGGTCGCCGGCTGAAACTCTGTATCCGAGGATGAGGTGTTCCTATATAAAATGAGCTTGGGTCGATCAATAATTGTTCTACGACTTACCTGCGTGTACATGACGTTATCAAGATGTCCGACGTTGTTATTTTGTCGTGACGTCAGTGAACGAACGTGACGTTACGCACAAATAATGAAAAGGCAAATAAATAGTCCGACTTTTATTCCCTTTTTAAAGCAGATGTAGTGACCGGATAAATAGAATAATAGGTTAGTGCCGTGGAGTGAGTGAAAGTTTATCCGGCTCGGCTGCGGAAATTATCGGATTCGCCTACGGCTCACCCGATAAATTCCTCCGCCTTGCCAGATAAACTTACTCATCCACGGCACTAACCTATTATTCTCTATTTATCCAGTCATTTCCGGCCAAATCAGCCCGATAACAGGGTGCCGGATAACATTTTCAATAAACCGTCAAGTGGTCATGTGACTTGCAATAAACCGTCACCTCATCACGTGATCTGACGGACTTCTTCTTAAAGCGGGGTCGCCGGCTGAAACTCTGTACCGAGGATGAGGTTTTCCTATTTAAAATGAGCTTGGGTCGATCAATAATTGTTCTACGACTTACCTGCGTGTACATGACGTTATCAAGATGTCCGACGTTGTTGTTTTGTCGTGACGTCAGTGAACGAACGTGACGTTACGCACAAATAATGAAAAGGCAAATAAATAGTCCGACTTTTATTCCCTTTTTAAAGCAGATGTAGTGACCGGATAAATAGAATAATAGGTTAGTGCCGTGGAGTGAGTGAAAGTTTATCCGGCTCGGCTGCGGAAATTATCGGATTCGCCTACGGCTCACCCGATAAATTCCTCCGCCTTGCCAGATAAACTTACTCATCCACGGCACTAACCTATTATTCTCTATTTAATTGTCAGTGTGTGAGAGAGAGTTGTCAGACTGACAAGAGCTAGCATAAAGACTGCATATAAGGTTGTCTCAGCGTTGAAACTTGTTACCCAATTGATACTTACACTGATTCTGACACATTGTATAATTGATATAATTAATATAGGAACCAAGAATAACGCAAAATATGAATAGAAAAAAATGATATGTGATCATAATCGGGTAATACAATGAATGCATATAGCATTACATGTAAGTATTAGTTTATTAAATATAAAAAAAGCTGTTCGTTAGTGGGTCCGAACTCACACTGGAAAGAAAAAAAATAAGCGATTGTAAGCGATGTACTATGACTACTGCACCACACAGACACACAACATACATCGTTAGCTAATTCTGACGTTTCTACTGAAAATTCTTAAAATGGTGATTGCAGCGAAGCCAATGACTCGAGTTATTAGTAATTATATCCAATTATCACCTGAATGAAAATTGAGCAATAAATACAAATCAAGACTAAATCAATGTAATGGAAACAAAATATTTTTTATTAGTTATAAAACGTGAATTTATATATAAAATATTAAGAATTAAAATATACAGGTAATACGATAAAAACTATTGAAATAGAAATTTAATTATTGAAAAAGAGTATAGCAGCGGACTCGAACCCACAGCCCATATATAAAGTATGTTTCTGCCAAGAGAAGAGTTTATCCACTAAGCCACGTTGCCAGCTTGAAGTAAACTGTGTTTTTTCTCAAAAGTGTTCATATTTTTTCATAAAATAACGGTAAATGTCGTTTCAACCTTGGCATATGGACTCGTCCAGGGGTCATATTTCGAAGGTCGTTGAAGATCTATACTTACCCGTCATCAGTATTTACCTCGGTCGGAACGCATCACTCGGCCTAGCACGCATCCGGCTATACCGTGTGAACACTGTGGCTACAACGCGTATTTAGATAACTATGAACGAAATTAATAGTGTTATATAATTAAGTAAGGTAAAGTACATGAATGACACAAATAAATAGCCAGCTGCATTACGCCTTACTCTTGAAAACAGCATGTCCACCAATACACTATAATTTAATCAATTAATGCGTACAATCATATAATTACTTAATGGCAAAATAACATACGTAAAATGTCCGGGCAATCGATGCAAACAAGATGGCAATAAAGTCATGGATCAGAGGGACATTGTTTGGGCATTTAAGTAACATATGTTCGTGAATAAACTTATGCTGGAAATATACGTATTTTATAATGCTTTAATTAACTAATTAATTAATATGTACGAATAAATGTTGTATTTAATAGATCTAGACAAATGTCACATCTTGTATTAATTACTGACACGCCCTATGTATTCGTACATTGAACTTGGATACAAAGCCGCATAGAAGGAACGGCAGCAAAAATACAAAGCAAGATACAGACACAAAACGTACTTTCCCTCTTACTAAACGTACATTCCCAAATAGCCAATGTAGTGCCTTGTTTCCAAGAACAAATTATAAAGAGGGGTCACAATATGTGAACAGCATCAAGAAATAATATCAACAACCTGTCAGTCAACCATAATTAACTGTGAGAAACGCGCAGACAGTATGAGAACATGATATTACTCGTATGTACCAAACATTAGTGGACCTTATTGAAAATTCATATTAACTGTCAAATATGTAATCCACAATAAATAAAGTCGCTACTATTATTATTATTATTATTATTATTATTATTATTATTATTATTATTATTACATTCTCATGCATTATGGTTACATAAACGATCTAATTATAACTGTTTGTACATGTCGATTTCAGGATTTCATGTGCCTCCGTAGCTCAGTGGTTAGTGCGCTTGCCGTCTAATCCGGCGACCCGGGTTCAAATTCGGGTGGAGGTACATATATATACGCCTGTCTGACATGTTTCAGTAGAAATAAAGCAAATAAAGGCTATGCTCGGCATAATTTTATGAAAGTTACCACCAAAGGAACCCGTTGCTTTAAGAGTATAATACAGATTTACTGGTAGGGATAGTACATTCAATATATCTGACATTCTGTCATTGCCCGATAGTTCAACCAGACCTGTCATCAGAGTAGCTAGTGGTTATTTTACGCTGTATACATATTGGTGTTGGTAGCTTTCACATGGGACATTTCATCATGAAGAATCAAAGAAAGTTTATCTTGGCACTGTTTGTTGTAATTGGATTACTTGGTTATCTGTATGTTCAAGGTAGGACAATATCACTGTTGTATATATCATGGGGGGCCAAAATATCAAATATCAATCTTCATTGTTGAGGATCTTATGGAAGATTGATTTATTTATTGTCAAATAAGTTTCGTTCTTAAATAAAGTCTTTATTATTTTTATTATTTGAGAAAATATATCTACGTCGCATAATTTTGTTTTCAAACAAATTTAATTATGTTTATTCATTTTTTAAATTTAAAAGCGTTTTTCTTTTAATTCAAGTTGTATTACGCAATAAGTTTTTACCATATTAATTCGACAGATATATCTGACATTATGAGGTAAATTATTGGTCATTTGTGAAAGGCACCACAACTCCTTGTATTTGGTGAATGATACGGAAATGTTTGGGGAGACGTAATAGGGGGTGTATTTGCATCTCTCGACTGGACCTACGTCCTCGCGATAATTAAGACAGGCAATTGAATGAAAGCGAGACAAAATGTGAAATGAAAATATATTGGATCTGCCAAACTGGAGTTTGTCTTGCATTTCTATTATACTTAATTTAAATAAATGGTAAATGGTAATTAAAATATATGAAAGAAAATTTGAAATCACTGTTGCAGCTTATTGTAATCCAGCTCTAAAGATATTTAATATGATTATTAAACCTAAAACTACTAGAGACAGAATTTCGTGCAACTGGAATGATGCAAATTTGTTAATGCTCATTATATGAATATTCTGAACGATCGACATTGCTAGCTATTTGTTTATTATCATTGATCTTTTTTCCAGGCGTGTACTTTTTATAACAGAACAGATCTTATTTTTTCCAATTTATACAAAGTACATTGTCCGAAACAGATGGTGTTTCTTTTCTGATCTGATTAATATTAAATGAACAGCATTTTACAAATCCTATTAATAATTTAGTGTTGTTTTTTCTCACCCTGTGTTCTATAACCGTTACAGTACATTCCGATATTGGCATATACAAAGATTCTGATCTCTGATCGTGACCTTTGGGTACAAACTTTATAAAACAAGCTCTGGTTCGATTGGCGATTGTTAACAAAGGTTGCACTTTGGGTATGGCAATGGTCAAAGTTCTATTCACAGGTCAATACATCCACATTGTATTATGCAGGGTAAATATTAGAAATATAATTGTGTAAATAAATCATGCTAACGGAAACTGTCGCATAGAATTTTGCTTAAGTGTGGATGTATGTATTGACTAATCCATGGCTACTGACTGAGTTTTACTATTTGTTACTGCCGTACGAAAACTGTAAATATTTTACCGCTTAAAGGCATAACTAAATGTTTAAATGGTACAACAAGATGGTTAAGAAAATGAACGTGGCATTTGTCACGAATTAATTCTAGTGATCTCTAAAATCAGCCTGAATGTAAAACTATGTTTCCTAAGTTTACCATGCCATGTAGTTCAATATGTTACGCATTAATACGAGTGTCATTTATTCCAGATAGATGAGGGTACTTTAACAGTTTGTCATTTCACATCTCGCTTTTGTTATTAGTTGAATGCATGATTGTTTCATTCTGCTGGGTTATTATAATATCAGATACTGTATTGACAAACGTCCGTTGTATGTGTTTGAAGGATAAACAAAACCAAATAAACAAAATCACAATATAAAGATTAAACAAAATTGCAATTGAATTACACAGAGTCATCCACAAATATATATTATTATGAGGAAATCAGGCAAGGGAGGCAGCACTCAACTAAACCAGCCGAGCAAAGCAAACATTAACACTACATACCGTATCACAAATACATGGAACGATGCCCAAACTCAACTAAGGTAAACATCAACAGCCAAAGTCCCCGTTGTCAAAGAGCAATATGGACGAGTTTCACAAATATGACAAAAAAAACGGTAACCCTAAGTGCCCAAATGGACTCAATACACATGTTGTATCGGTTCAATTTAGTTTTCTTTCTAATTTCAGAGATCACGGAACGTTCCAGGCGGTTGTACGCATACACGTTCCGAAATAGCACCGATACGGTAAGTATTGCAAGTATAAGAGTGGTATGTCTGTCCGGCTCTTGTAACAAGTAGACCCCACACGATCGAGGTTCAACTTGGTCAGATAGGACATTTTCCATGTCCATTTCCTCCAATAAAATTTTAATGTCAATTTATATATCCCGAAACAAGTTAAAGAGGCGTTCCCTATAACTTTGATCGTTTAAATCGATTCAGGAATATTATACATTAAATGAGAATCATAATTGCTTAAACTTCTCAAATGGTCAACAAAATGTTCCCACTAATTACCGAGACTGAAAAACATATTTCCGTAACGAGCCAAAAAGGTCACGAGTTGTTTCCCTTTGACCACATAATAATAAATCGCTGGAAGCGATTAATTATTATTGGTGATTTAAAAATATTTTTGAAATTAAAGAGACATATTTGCACACTTTCTTCTGACAAATCATAATAATTGATAGTGCTTTGTACATTTAGCTCATTTAATGTGATGGTAGAGAAAAATATGCTAGTTATAGGGAATGCCGCTTTAACACTATTTGAAATCTCAGTTCAGGAAACTTGTTTCATGTACCATCCGACATATAAAAAGTTATGAGTGAAAGGGGTTACAAAGGTGACTATTACTTCACATATTGTTCTAATTGATAATTATATTATAATAATTACTTTTCCTGTGTACCGTTGCTGAAATACCAGCATTGACAAAGTAATGTAACTTTGACATTTTCTGTAATAGCAATCGGTTTCGTAGTCTGGGTTTTCCCAATTTTGTCAGTGCCTAATTTGACCTAAAACAAACGAGGAAATCAGATAGGGAAACCAACCGAGTACAGAAAACCATTACACCACAACACAACTACACGGATCAATGCCCTCAGACAACCCAAAGAAATGATTAAAAGCAAAAGTCCCCGCCGAAAAATACAGGATGACCCAATTTCACAATGAAATAACAATGAAAGATCCCAAGTGACCGAATGGAACGCAGCTAAGATGCGACCTAGTTCTCCAAGTCCCCTCTACAGGACGACAAATATATGTCAAAACGGTGTCCCAAGCGACCAATCGAGGCACATCAGCGACTTGACCTAGTTTATGAACACCATATACTAGTGAACGCCATGAACAATGTCCTAACTATAATAGTTACTCCCCAAACAAACCGGACAAGCCATAACAGTAAAACGGGAGGGAAATATAACGTATTTCTAGCTATATGTAGAGCTAAACAATATGCCAAAACGGTGACCATAGCGACCAAACGAGATATAACTGCACAGTGCCCCCCCCCGGTAAATTTGACAAGCCACAACAGTAAAAGGGGGAATGAGGGGCGACCTAACATATGTTTAGCTAAGTTTTCTAATGCTTAATTTACCTTTTTCTTCAATTTCAGTTGCGAGTTCGTGCAAACAACTGTACGCACGTAGGATACCTGAATGGAAATAGTACAATACCACGTAGAATGTTTAACTCCAGTTTAACTTTGCCGAATAGTTCTAACATCGCAAATACGCGGTCAATTGAAATTAAAAACAGATTGAACACCGTGCGTACGACATGTCGGCGTTACGCTGACATACCCTACTGGAAAAACTTAGCACCCTGGGGTACTATTTGGACATATGAAAACTTAAATTATTGCATAATACCAAAAGTTGGTTGCACGTTTTGGAAGCGTATAATGAGATTTGTAAGCGAAGATTACCCAATCAAAGATGACGTACATAAACCATCTGATATTGACAGGACTTATGTGCATTATGGAGGGGTATCAAATATCCGCAAGACGTCAGCTAAAGACCCTATCGCCCGCACAATGATTGGTAACAATGCGTTTATGTTTACACGTGATCCATATACAAGGCTCTGGTCCGCATACATTGATAAATTCCTGCTTCCTGACTTCTGGAGAACCGATGCTCTCGATATAATGAAGAGAATGCGACCGGATGCGACTGAGTATGATCTCAAATGTGCCAACACCATCACATTCCAAGAGTTTTTGATGTTTGTTAACTTGACATCAAAGGGTTCGATGAACGAACACTGGGAACGTGTTCACAGACTATGCAGTCCATGCCACATTTCGTTTGACGTAATCGGTAAACTGGAAACTTTTGCACCCGATGCTGAATACATTTTGAGTAAATATGATTTAAAATATTTAAAAGAAAATACAACCAAGTTGAATATGGTAACTGAAGAAGTTAAAACTCTTACAATGTATAACTTTAAGCTTGAAAATGCCATACGCGAAGGGTGTTTTGATAAAATGGATGTTGCACAAAGATTGTGGAAGACATTCCAATATAATGGCTATATACATCGGGACACTGGGTTTCCTAAAGAGCAACTTGAATCATCTACATTCTTATCGCAGCCAATAGACATTTTTGTCAAATTGGTATTAAGTGTTATAAACAAACAGGATGAAAAAAGACTAGATTTAAAGTCACAAAAGCGTACAATGATGCTTGAAGCATATAGAAGCGTACCTGCGAAGTTACTTGCATCAATATCTGAAGTATATAAATATGATTTCGAGTTATTTGGTTATAATAGAACACTCTTAACGTGATAGAAACACATCAAGATGTTCACCAGTAATGCTCACAAAAATAAAACGCCTTTAGCCAGTGTGGTCATTTGTTACACTATTGCTGGCTGAGAATGAGAGGGTCGTAAGTACAAAATGGATAATTTGAGAAAACAAAACAATTATCAGAAAACTACACTTTACTTATGGCAAAAACAAGCGTTCCAATTTTCATAAAAATAGGCTCATGAGAAGCGTCATTTGATGCTAATTTTAATTATATATCAGTCTTGTACTGTCGAATGAAGTACTTTGTAGTACGACCTTTTCATTCTAAGCCAGCAAAATGGTTTATAAATTTTGAAATGTTTTATAAAGTATTCTCGTTTGATCAATGAAGTTCACATTTTATTGTTTAAACAGCTTATTTCAGCCTTGCTTTTTAGCCTTGATAAAAATATTATTATCATGAGTACTTCGTAAACTTCAAGGATGTGCACAGTACTATGGAGTAATCACATTATTTTTATATGTTTATAATCTTTAAAAAGTATAACTAGGATTCATAAATATGTATTTTATTGAAGCTTTGAACCATACCATTTCTGTTTAAAACTTTATGAAACTAGGTTATCTAGCGTTGTACAGCTGGAGTTTGGGCATTTATTCTCTTGTTATGTTATTTGTGGGCATTGTGTCGTGTATTTGTGTTGTATGGTGTTGTTAATGTTTTCTGTGCTCGGCTGGTTGAGTTTTGCCTTCACTGTCCGATGTCTTCATATCTTTTTAATAATGTTCTTTGTTGATGCCATATTAATTGAACATAGAATGTACTATTTTGTTCTTATTCTGAATAAACTTGTTATGATTTTCATGTATATTGTTTATTGCGAATATGTATTTCAATATGGCTTGCGAATGACTAGTATTAAATTGACTAGTATTAAATGCACCATACGCCTGGGATGCCCTCTTTTGACCTTGACGAACAGCTAAGGAAAAATCGAAAGCAGCCCTCAGCACAGAACGGATTTCAATGACGAATATTGGAAATTTATGCAATTTGATAAATTAGTTTTAAAAAAATTTCTGTAGAAGGTATGCTCAAGCAGAGTAAACATGAATAACACAAATTACTAACATATATATATACATGTATGTGTATATATATATATATGTATAACAAAACCCATATTGGAACAGAAAGATTCAAAAAACTAAACTACGCGAAGCCCTAGATTAGTTGCCTTAAAGTTGTTTTAATAATTTTAAATGTACAACCACGCAGCCACAAATATGATTTAAATATCTGGGGATGAATTTGTTTAAGGTTCATAAAAATCATATACTCAGGATGGTACTAAAGAAAAAAGCAACATATATTTGAGCCGTTCTCCAGGAAAACCTGGCTTTGTGATAAAATAATATAAATCATGAAAATATGGAGTGAGAAAGACAAGACTCTTATGAATATCTTCTGAAAAATTGAGCAAAACATAACATCAATTTCATATTTAAATGTAAATGCAATACCGACAATTCAGTCATTTAAAGCATACATTAACTATCGAAAAAAGACGGAACAAACAATCGCACTATTAAAAAACAAACTCCAAATCTGTAACAGAAAATGGCAATAAGACACATTATACTGCAAAGTTACAGCCCTTTAAAATTTACCACTACGTCTAGTTTTTGAGTGACGTCCCAAACGTCACCCAAACGTCAGTTGACGTTACGTTAATTAACAAGCATTTAAAAAATACAGCATTTTATGAGTTCTTGAGATAAAGGTTCTTTAAGTGTATAGTTTTTCAAATTATGGATAATTTTCATAAATGGGTCACCATAGCAACGACTGAAGTTATTTTAACATATTTCATGAGATTTTTAAAAAAATAAACCTTGGACATAGCACTATGTTATCTCATTGCTTAAAATGGAATCAAAGAGCATAAATGTTTTCTCATTTTTTAGCATTTTCTGTGCCTGATCACTACATTATTCCTGTCTTAGCATTGTGGTTCAGCTGCCGCACGATTGGGGGCTTAGAACACCGATTCCTAGCAAATGGCTTAGTCAAAGACCGACCTTGATGAAACCGGCTTAAGATATTGAGCCCGAGCTAGGAGGCAACATTACACTGGCAGTGTCACTGTAATTGCTTCTGCATGTCTGCACACAGTGTCAAAAGAATGCTGAGTGTCAATAAACAAGCCAAAAGTACATTATTGCATTTTCATAATTATTGCTTTCATAATTGTCAATAAAAAGGTAAATCATTTTAGTACATTTTTAATGCGTTTTTTCCCGTTTAGAGCTAATTACCCAACGTTTTGTCTTCAAACTCCTTCATAGTGTTGGTTTGAGGTGCCATAGACCCACCACGGAACATATCCTGACAGTCTGATGCTCATTACCAAGACTTCAAGTTTAAATAAGGCTTGAAACCATCATAGGTTCACATAATGAGCATTCTTTTACTGAACTCGGTCATATGGCATTAGTCAGACAGCCAAAGCCACATGACATTGATAATTCAAGTTAAGCGTTGCTTGAATGGTGGGAAACATAACGTCGAACATAATTAATATCCTATTACTTAAGGGGGAGATACCACGTGTTTGCATCAATATTGCGGGAACATAATTATACTTGCTTTTGAAATTGCGACTTTCACTTTCATGGGTCACTCTGTTACCTATATCATAATTTATTTCAAACTCGTGATAATGGCATGAAAATCACACAACTCGTGAATAGACTGACAATTATTAATTAGAAACCATAGATTGCCGTTTTCATCACTAAAACCGATATTTCATATGTGGTTAAAGCGTTAGAGTGTACGTCCTAAATATATGTATACTTTTATACGCTACAATAAGTTTATAGACAGAAAATAGACATAATTTGAACATTTGTATGGCCGTGAGGGACTAGTTTTGAACGTTTTACCTTTGTGTGCTCGTGTTGTTATTGTATGTTGCGATATATGCGTCATGTGCATCGTACATTGTATGTGGAAGTTAATCTATATATAAATGCCTTTGATCAACTGCCAAAAAGTAAATCAGATTTATGAATTATTGTAAACGATATCATACATGAGCTCCGTGAAGTTGGCAACGGGTTACAAGTTAGTAGTTCGATATTCAATTTCTTAACTGATAGCCATTACCGAACTAGCACAGAGTTCGTTATTCGACACCCTTTGGCCAATATGGAACTGGTGTTCAATCTGCTGCTAGTTACTCAACTTTAAAAGAGGTCGAATACCGATCTGGGTTCGAATTTTCTGCCAGCAGCGGGTTCGAATCTTCTGCCAGCAGCGGGGTCGATATTGAACTCGAAAAGAAGGCGAATACCGAACTGGGTTCGAATCTTCTGCCAGCAGCTGGTTCGAATCTTCTGTCAGCGGCGGGTTCGATATTCAACTTGATAATATGACGTATATTGAACTTGGTTCGAATCGTCTGCCAGCTGCGGGTTTGATATTCAATTCGGAAAGAAGGCTAATACCGAACTGGGTTCGAATCTTCTGCCAGCACGGGTTCGATATTCAATTTGATAATATGACGAATACCGAACTGGGTTCGATTCTTCTGCCAGCAGCGGGTTTGATATTCAACTTAATAATATGACGAATACCGAACTGGGTTCGAATCTTCTGCCAGCAGCGGGTTTGATATTCAACTTGATTATATGACGAATACCGAACTGGGTTCGATTCTTCTACCAGCAGCGGGTTCGATATTCAACTTGATAATATGACGAATACCGAACTGGGTTCGAATCTTCTGCCAGCAGCGGGTTTGATATTCAACTTGATTATATGACGAATACCGAACTGGGTTCGATTCTTCTGCAAGCAGCGGGTTCGATATTCAACTTGATAATATGACGAATACCGAACTGGGTTCGAATCTTCTGCCAGCAGCGGGTTTGATATTCAACTTGATTATATGACGAATACCGAACTGGGTTCGATTCTTCTACCAGCAGCGGGTTCGATATTCAACTTGATAATATGACGAATACCGAACTGGGTTCGAATCTTCTGCCAGCAGCGGGTTTGATATTCAACTTGATTATATGACGAATACCGAACTGGGTTCGAATCTTCTGCAAGCAGCGGGTTCGATATTCAACTTGATTATATAACGAATACCGAACTGGGTTCGATTCTTCTACCAGCAGCGGGTTCGATATTCAACTTGATTATATGACGAATACCGAACTGGGTCCGATTCTTCTGCCAGCAGCGGGTTCGATATTAAACTTGATTATATGACGAATACCGAACTGGGTTCGAATCTTCTACCAGCAGCGGGTTCCATTAAAATTTAGTAAACCCAAAATGACATGAGTAACCTTAACACACCATCTAAGTCGGTGTAGCTGCTAGGATAGCCGTGTCTAAGGGACCAGGTCCTGAGAAATCAAAACAGAAATGGTCAGCGGATGAGCCCGTAAGTTTCTAGGATACATCGTGCATGTCGTGCACGTCACCTAAAATTATTGTATACACAGAGCTTTAGCTGCAAGAAATCCCGACACCTTTTCAAAGTAATATTTTTATTTCATTTTTTAAAGTTATATTTTAATAAACGAAAAACAAAATACCATTCTGTTAATTAAAAGAAACTGGGATAGAACAATATAATTGAAAAGCAAGTCTCGCCTTTTAACCAGAGCAGTTATGTTCATACGAGGGGTGTTTCATAAATAATGCAACTGCCCCGCATATGCGCGCTGAGTGCTGAATTAGATAGAATTATTCATTGCATTCGAAAAAGCTATTCTTCATTGACATTTTCGCATAAAATCATCAAAATAAGTTGATGTATAAAGCCTTGGGCAGCCTCTATTTAGGGTCCACTCGCACCCACTGTGCAAAATTCAGCAATGCAGAGATAGACAAATCATGACGTTGTCCAAATTTGAAAGACCTTTAAGTGATGTTTGCATCGTACGATTTTATTGAAACTAGCCATGTGTCTTGAGTAGTGTCTTATCCATACTATGCACTGCCTGTTCATGCAAAAGCGACCGAGATTTCCAGAATAGCCTGGATTTTCTAAGAAAAACAAAATCCACCAAAAAACAACCCATTTTTTGAAAAAGTACCTTTCAAAAAGATGTGTGTGAAGTTAGCAGCCAGTTGCCAGTTGCCAGTTGCCAATTCAACTTTTTGAATCGGCAACTTGCAACTGTCAGCTAACTTCACAACCCAGCAGCCGATTCGTCGATTTCGAAAGTTGAATCGGCAACTGGCAACTGTCAGCCAGCTGACGATTCAAATTTCACTGTAGACTCGAATTGGCAACTGGCAACTGTCAGCCAGCTGACGATTCAAATCTTTCGGGAAAATCGAATTGGCAACTGGCAACTGTCAGCCAGCTGACGATTCAAATTTCACTGTAGACTCAAATTGGCAACTGGCAACTGTCAGCCAGCTGACGATTCAAATTTCACTGTAGACACGAATTGGCAACTGGCAACTGTCAGCCAGCTGACGATTCAAATCTTTCGGGAAAATCGAATTGGCAACTGGCAACTGTCAGCCAGCTGACGATTCAGATTTCACTGTAAAATCGAATTGGCAACTGGCAACTGTCAGCCAGCTGACGATTCAAATTTCAATGTAAAATCGAATCGGCAACTGGCAACTGTCAGCCAGCTGACGATTCAGATTTCACTGTAAAAATCGAATTGGCAACAGGCAACTGTCAGCCAGCTGACAATTCGAAAAAAAATGTTTTTGTGAAAAATCGAATTGGCAACTGGCAACCGTCAGCCAGCTGACAATTCGAAAAAAAAAAATTTATGTGAAAAATCGAATTGGCAACTGGCAACTGTCAGCCAGCTGACAATTCAAAAAAAAATATTTTTTTTGTGAAAAATCGAATTGGCAACTGGCAACTGTCAGCCAGCTGACAATTCGAAAAAAAAATATTTTTTTGTGAAAAATCGAATTGGCAACTGGCAACTGTCAGCCAGCTGACAATTCGAAAAAAAAATATTTTTTTGTGAAAAATCGAATTGGCAACTGGCAACTGTCAGCCAGGTGACATTTCGAAAAAAAATATTTTTTTGTGAAAAATCGAATTGGCAACTGGCAACTGTCAGCCAGCTGACAATTCGAAAAAAAAATTATTTGGTGAGAAATCGAATTGGCAACTGGCAACTGTCAGCAAGCTGACAATTCGAAAAAAAAATTTTTTTTGGTGAAAAATCGAATTGGCAACTGGCAACTGTCAGCCAGCTGACAATTCGAAAAAAAAAATTTTTTTTGTGAAAAATCGAATTGGCAACTGGCAACTGTCAGCAAGCTGACAATTCGAAAAAGAAATATTTTTTTGTGAAAAATCGAATTGGCAACTGGCAACTGTCAGCCAGCTGACAATTCGAAAAAAAATTTTTTTTTTGTGAAAAATCGAATTGGCAACTGGCAACTGTCAGCCAGCTGACAATTCGAAAAAAAATATTTTTTTTTGTGAAAAATCGAATTGGCAACTGGCAACTGACAGCCAGCTGACAATTCGAAAAAATTTTTTTGTGAAAAATCGAATTGGCAACTGGCAACTGTCAGCCAGCTGACAATTCGAAAAAAAAAATTTTTTTGTGAAAAATCGAATTGGCAACTGGCAACTGTCAGCCAGCTGACAATTCGAAAAAAAAATTTTTATGTGAAAAATCGAATTGGCAACTGGCAACTGTCAGCCAGCTGACAATTCGAAAAAAATGTTTTTGGTGAAAAATCGAATTGGCAACTGGCAACTGTCAGCCAGCTGACATTTCGAAAAAAAAAATATTTTTTTGTGAAAAATCGAATTGGCAACTGGCAACTGTCAGCCAGCTGACAATTCGAAAAAAAATATTTTTTTGTGAAAAATCGAATTGGCAACTGGCAACTGTCAGCAAGCTGACAATTCGAAAAAAAATTTTTTTTTGGTGAAAAATCGAATTGGCAACTGGCAACTGTCAGCCAGCTGACAATTCGAAAAAAAAAAAAATTTTTGTGAAAAATCGTATTGGCAACTGGCAACTGTCAGCAAGCTGACAATTCGAAAAAAAATTATTTTTTTGTGAAAAATCGAATTGGCAACTGGCAACTGTCAGCCAGCTGACAATTCGAAAAAAAAATTTTTTTTTGTGAAAAATCGAATTGGCAACTGGCAACTGTCAGCCAGCTGACAATTCGAAAAAAAAAATTTTTTTTTGTGAAAAATCGAATTGGCAACTGGCAACTGTCAGCCAGCTGACAATTCGAAAAAAAAATTTTTGTGAAAAATCGAATTGGCAACTGGCAACTGTCAGCCAGCTGACAATTCGAAAAAAAAATTTTTTTTGTGAAAAATCGAATTGGCAACTGGCAACTGTCAGCCAGCTGACAATTCGAAAAAAAAAATTTTATGTGAAAAATCGAATTGGCAACTGGCAACTGTCAGCCAGCTGACAATTCGAAAAAAATGTTTTTGGTGAAAAATCGAATTGGCAACTGGCAACTGTCAGCCAGCTGACATTTCGAAAAAAAAAATATTTTTTTGTGAAAAATCGAATTGGCAACTGGCAACTGTCAGCCAGCTGACAATTCGAAAAAAAATTTTTTTTTTCAGAAAATCGAATTGGCAACTGGCAACTGTCAGCCAGCTGACAATTCGAAAAAAAAATATTTTTTTGGTGAAAAATCGAATTGGCAACTGGCAACTGTCAGCCAGCTGACAATTCAAAAAAAATATTTTTTTTGTGAAAAATCGAATTGGCAACTGGCAACTGTCAGCCAGCTGACAATTCGAAAAAAAAAATTTTATGTGAAAAATCGAATTGGCAACTGGCAACTGTCAGCCAGCTGACAATTCGAAAAAAAATGTTTTTGGTGAAAAATCGAATTGGCAACTGGCAACTGTCAGCCAGCTGACATTTCGAAAAAAAATATTTTTTTGTGAAAAATCGAATTGGCAACTGGCAACTGTCAGCCAGCTGACAATTCGAAAAAAAATATTTTTTTTGTGAAAAATCGAATTGGCAACTGGCAACTGTCAGCCAGCTGACAATTCGAAAAAATAATTTGCCAGCTGACAATTCGAATTTTTTTATATTTTTTTCAGAAAATCGAATTGGCAACTGGCAACTGTCAGCCAGCTGACAATTCGAAAAAAATATTTTTTTTCAGAAAATCGAATTGGCAACTGGCAACTGTCAGCCAGCTGACAATTCGAAAAAAAAATGTTTTTGTGAAAAATCGAATTGGCAACTGGCAACTGTCAGCCAGCTGACAATTCGAAAAAAAAAATTTTTTTGTGAAAAATCGAATTGGCAACTGGCAACTGGCAGCCAGCAGCCGATTCAAATTTTACTCCAAAATCGAATTGGCAACTGGCTATTCAAATTTCACGGTCGATACTCCCAGCTACTTTGGTCTGGAAAAAGCTTCCTTTAATCTCCGTGGTCTCAGCATAATAGGTCATTATCAGCAACACCATGTAATTCATACCAATAAACTGACTCATTAAAAGTGTGCAGGGCGTAGTTGGGCTACGCAAATACGCAAGATACGTACGCAGTTGGAATAACTGACAAAATTAAAGTGATATATAAAAAGCAATAAAATGCCATGCCTGGTGAGGCATGTTTTACATGTGATAATATGTGATTTATATAGACAACTCTATCTGCCTGTATTCGAACAATCGACCCCCTTCCAATGCAAACGCTCAAATCACCCGACCACAGGCGAGGTATACAAGTGCGGTTTCAGTGCATGAACCTGTCGGGTATGTACACTTTCTATCACATGGACTGATCACTAGGTACATGGATAGGCCTACATTTTCTCTATCTCCAGTACCGGTTAGTTTCAAGCATGTCATTTAAACATAAATCAGCGGGAATCATTTCTTTTATACAGCAATGATACATGCCGGAGTCGGAGAAACACACATGAAAGCGCTCTCGTGTCTACAATGGGCAGCAATGATACATGCCGGAGTCGGAGAAACACACATGAAAGCGCCCCCGTGTCTACAATGGGATTGCCTACAATATCATACATATTAGTACAAATTAAAATTCTATGACCATATAGAGCAAGGACATGTATTAAACAATTACCTAAAACCGACACTTTACGCATCCATAGTTATACGCAGTGCAACCTATGCACATTTAGCAACTCTAGTATGAGCATTATCATATATCGCAGAAGCTGTCTCTCACTATAATATATCTCTTACCTACATACAGCAACAGCATCTGAATGACCAACAATATGTGTGTTTCCGATTAGTTGTCGTCCGAGAGGTGTTACTGTATATAATATAATGAGCTAGTACAAACTTTATCTTGTAATTATTTCTATAATGCAACAGCTACGAGTAGATAGCTAGCTTTTATTCAGACATTCTACAAACATATATAATAATATGAACTTGTCATAGAATCCATCATTGTGTATGGTACGGAGTCTGGTTAGTGCCAAATGAATGATCGTGCCTCGCATCAAGAGGGCGAGGGGCGAGACGCGAAAATCGGTCGACACACGAAGCAAGGCGCGATATTCAAACACGAGATCTCGCTCTGTCACAGTATCAAAACCACGACATTTCGCGGTAAAATATCGTGTCTCCCTTGTGTTTCGCACGATATTACATCGCCCGATTGTTACAGTCGCATAAAATGTTCCAACCGTGAGACAGGACACACGAAGCGAGGCAAGAGAATCGCGCGATACACGAAGTGAGGCGCGGCATTATGTCACGCAAATATCAGTGTTAAAGTAATTTTCACCACTATATGTCCTAGCAAACAATAAAACTTGGTATGATAAAAAGGAGCATACTGAGGCAACCAGGCTCTTTGACCCTGGAAGACCGGGTATGTAGATGTAGGCAGGCTGAAGGGAGTCGAACTATACCATCGCTAGGCCCCTATCTTGGGGCTGAAAGAGGGGCAAGATCCCCAAAATAGCTACTAAAGCGGTATACAATTGGCGACTTTGGATGGATTCGGGCCCGTGAATAGCCCAAACCATGCTGTGTGACCCCATCGAGTCGAACGAGACCCATCCGCACGTACCTATCTTGGGGCTGATAGGGGCTAGAGGACCTGATCCCTTGGTGCCTATAACAGCAGTGTATTAAACGTTGTTTAGGGCCGGTTTCGGGCCCGAACATAGTCCAAACCAGGCTCTGTGACCCCGGAAGACTGGGTTTGTAGATGAAAGTCAGGCTGACGGCAGTCGAACACGACCGTCGCTAGGCCCCTATCTTGGGACTGAAAGGATGGCCAGATCCCCGAAATTAGACAAAATAGCAGTAAACCATAGGCAACTTGTGATGGGTTCGAGTCCGTATGCAGTTATCACATAACGGGAACAGTATAATAACTGAAATACTACCGGGGAAATCGTGACAAGTTGTATAACTTACGAAAATCTAAAACTGGCAAATAAACGGTACAGTGTGAATGGAGTTGGGTGTACATACAGTATCAGAAAAAGTGACCGGAAAGCCAAAGGGTTACTAACAGACGCTAGATGATTGACAGTTTGAAAGATTTTTTAACTCTAGACCATAAAAATAGAGTTTCCTCTTGTTGCTATATGAGCGTAAAACTGTGTGAATATTTATTTTGTTAAACCAATGACAGAATAAACTGCATATGATGTTACGATTTGTTTAATACTCAGGGCAATAAATTACATAAACTGTAATTAAAAATAATCCGAATAATAGAAAACCAACAAGACTCAATCAAGGATGAAGGTCAACTTTTTATACAAATTCCCGGAAGTATCTAGCTAGTGTGGACTCCAAATGATGTAATAAGGTACTACTGTTATGTGAATTTAATGTCGCTATTCTGTAGCATATTAAGTTTGATCTATACATTTCTTTGAAAATTGTTTTTACATGTGTAAACTTTCCGAAACGAAAGTGACGTAATGTTAACGTCGGCATTGGTATAGGTTGACGTCTTGTGAAAAACGTTTCAGGAGATGATTTTTTCTATTTTTTGTATATATTGTAGGTAAGATATATTAGTTTAACATATAAAAGATATCATTTTTTGACGGGCAGATTTTTTGAAATTCCAGAAACTTGCGTAATTTTTGGCGAATCAAAATTGTAAACGACGTCATGTTAAGGATTTAATTGGCGCGTTTTGAAATAAATGTGTTAAATGTACGTGTATATGCACTGATGCGCATTCATCATACGAAGCTAATGCCGAATGTTTGACATAGCTGGTGTAATTATAACGATTACCACAGCCGTATTACTATGTAAAGGATGGATCGCACCGTCACGTAAAGACGCGCGTTACATGGCAACTTAAGGACGTCATAGCAACGTCATTATCAAAAATACGGAAGTGTAAAGTTCAAATTTAAATCACTTCAATTTTACAATGATACCAAATTTGTTTATTGACTCTGAGAGTTTTCAATCCACTGGTTCCACCTTAAAAGTGTCCTGAATTGATAAATGAACTGAATGGACTCAATTTGCTCGCAAAATTAAATTAAAATACAAAATTAATCATTTAGAAAACGAATTAGTGTGAGATTCAGGTCCGGTAAATAATGCATTTTTCTAGATCGGTTCGCTCGCACAATTCATTTATTGGTGAATAGTATCAAGTAGAGATCAAGTTTGTGTGATAGATGTAGGCGGTTCAGATACAGTAGTATAAATTATGTATATTTCAAAGCTTCATCGCGACAAGTATTTCAAGTTTTACGTAGTAATGGTTGTATGCGCTATGCCACTCTCGCGAGTACTGAGTAACATATATTCCATAACAAGAACGGACAGGTCCGCATCCTATCAAGATTCGGTACGATTCATACACTTTGCGACCATTGATGATGTGGTAACAAGGCAAAATGGCTGAGCGCGTGCAAAAACGACTACAACACACAATCTACCAGGCTCCCATTCGGATGACTAAGGAATGCCCGGATAGACACTTCAGAGCAACGTAATAACTCGGACGAGAGACACGGATAATCTCGGATCAGCACAGAATGTACTCGCGTATTCCGTGTAACCACCATGCTAGGTCTGGGGACAATCGCACCTCTGCTGTCTTGCTAATTGATAGGCCGGATCTGGTATATGCCGAGAACACGTCAGGGTAAGGACGACTCCAGTTAGTCAATGCAAAAATACCGATGAACTTCATGTTCACGTTCATCGCAAGATTGTTGGTATAGCGTCAGAAGATGAGATGTAGGTGACTAGAGTTTTGTTGTCGTAGATATCCATGTGCAATTACATGCTTAATAAGTTTTTAAAAATTACACATTCAGCCAATTTATAGATACGCAAATCATGCAATAATTATTCAGTCATTAACACATATATATTGTATGAAAGTAGACTTGGGTTTCAAAAATATGAGATTCGTTGGACTTTTGAGTTAGTGTAAATATTGATTTTGAATCACTATAAAACAGCGAAAATGGTCTTAATTCTAAGGCGGTTGGATTATTGAGGTTGTCCTAATGCAAAGTTTAATTCAACGTGATTGAATTGTTTCAATGTATTATTATGACATTTAGGGTTGTATTATTATTTCTAATAATATGTTGATGTTTTCAAAATATCCAATGTATACACTAAATACAAAATGAAGATGTCAAGTCAATTACCTATGATCAAATCTGTTGATAAGTTTGTAATATATTTAATTCTTTTACCACAGTATACTAACAACCTCGCATCTCTTAAAAGTTGCAAACAATAAGCCCCCCCCCCCCCCATCCACGAGACGATCAGCAATATAGCCAGTCGAGTACCGTCAGAGTCGACACGGAAAGACGGGCCGGAGTATAGGCAGCCCATCACTTAGTTAGCTAGCCAGCTACCCAACCGTTAAATAGCGAACACATGCGTCGCGAAAAAAACACATGACCGGTAGGTAGTGGCGAAGTTTGGCGTACCGTCTCGACTGGCTAGCTAGCTAGTCGTTAAGTAGCGAGCACATGCATCACAAAATAAACTCAGTCGGCATTCGGACGTACAGTCAATTGAACACACATATAGGGAAAGCGCGAAACATCAAAAGCTCACGACAGAAACCCGAACGCTACATGTGTTAGGATGGACGCCGATGACAGCTCAATCTGGTCGGCAAGTGGTTTACCCGGGGGTAGGGACGTTGTGCCCATAACGGAGCGCGGCTTTTGAGCTGCCCGGTGCGAGGGTTTGATAAGAATGGAAACCCCACCGAGAAAACTGACTGTCGAAGCTAGGTTTATAGACCAACTCGATGGCAGATTTTTCACATCCAAGCTAACCTGTTGAACAAACAGGTATGTGAAGAGATTTCCAACACACCAAAACTGGTCGAATCCAAGCTATTTGTGAAATTGTTTTCCCCGAGGTGTAGTTTTGGATGCTTGGTAGAAGGGAAATTCCGCTGAAAAAACGGCTTGAAGACAATTGGCCGTTAGACGCGCTGTGACCATTTTTTCAAAGGCATGCTAACCAGTTGAATTTGATGCCAAATGATGGAGCACAGGAAGAGCTTTCCAACGCACCCAGACTTGGCCGGGTCGGAACTTATGTAAAAATGTTTTTCCCGGGATGTAATTTTGGAGGGTTTGGTAGAAGGGAAATCCCGCCGATAAAGCCGCCTGCAAAGCCCGGTCGTTACAAAGGCAAGCTAGTCAGTTAAGTTTAGTGTTAAATGAACGTGTATGGGAAGAGCTTTTCATTGCATACAAACTTCTTAGGATCGGAGCTCATGTGAAAAAGTTTTCCCCGAGGTGAAAATTTGAACGGCTTGGTAGAAGGGAAATCCCGCCTATAAAACCGCCTGCAAAGCTCGATCGGTAGACGCGCTGTAGATTTTTGCAAAAAGCAAGCTAGCCAGGTAAGTTTAGTGTCCAATGAACGAGCATTGAAAGAGCTTTCCAACGCACCCAAACTTGGCCGGTTCGGAGCTCATGGGAAGAAGTTTTCCCCGAGGGGAAATTTTGAAGGACTTGGTAGAAGGTAAATCCCGCCGATAAACAGCCTTCAGAAGCTCGGCCGTTAGACGCTCAATGACAGTTTTTGTTCAAAGGCAAGCTAGCCGGTTGAGTTTGGTGTTAAATGAACGAGCACGGAAAGAGCTCTCCAACGCACCCAAACTTGTAGGGATCGGAGCTCATGTGAAAAAGTTTTCCCCGAGGTGAAAATTTGAACGGCTTGGTAGAAGGGAAATCCCGCCTATAAAACCGCCTGCAAAGCTCGATCGTTAGACGCGCTGTAGATTTTTTGCAAAAAGCAAGCTAGCCAGGTAAGTTTAGTGTCCAATGAACGAGCATTGAAAGAGCTTTCCAACGCGTCCAAACTTGGCCGGTTCGGAGCTCATGGGAAGAAGTTTTCCCCGAGGGGAAATTTTGAAGGACTTGGTAGAAGGTAAATCCCGCCGATAAACAGCCTTCAGAAGCTCGGCCGTTAGACGCTCAATGACAGTTTTTGTTCAAAGGCAAGCTAGCCGGTTGAGTTTGGTGTTAAATGAACGAGCACGGAAAGAGCTCTCCAACGCACCCAAACTTGTAGGGATCGGAGCTCATGTGAAAAAGTTTTCCCCGAGGGGAAATTTGAACGGCTTGGTAGAAGGGAAATCCCGCCTATAAAACCGCCTGCAAAGCTCGATCGTTAGACGCGCTGTAGATTTTTGCAAAAAGCAAGCTAGCCAGGTGAGTTTAGTGTTCTATGACCGAGCATTGAAAGAGCTTTCTAACGCACACAAACTTGGCCGGTTCGGAGCTAATGGGAAGAAATTTTCCCCGAGGTGAAATTTTGAAGGGCTTGGTAGAAGGGAAATTCCGCCGATAAACAGCCTTCAGAAGCTAATTCGTTAGACGCTCGATGACAGTTTTTGTTCAAAGGCAAGCTAGCCGGTTGAGTTTGGTGTTAAATAAACGAGCACGGAAAGAGCTTTCCAACGCACCAAAACTTGTTAGGATCGGAGCTCATGTGAAAAAGTTTTCCCCGAAGTGAAAATTTGGACCGCTTGGTAGAAGGGAAATCTCGCCTATAAAGCCGCCTGCAAAGCTCGGTCGTTAGACGCGCTGTGGATTTTTTCAAAAAGCAAGCTAGCCTGTTGCGTTTAGTGTTCTATGACCGAGCATGGAAAGAGCTTTCTAACGCACCCGAACTCGGCCGGTTCGGAGCTCATGGGAAGATGTTTTCCCCGAGGTGAAATTTCGAAGGGCTTGGTAGAAGGGAAATCCCGCCGATAAAGCCGCCTGCAAAGCCCGGTCGTTACAAAGGCAAGCTAGCCAGTTGAGTTTAGTGTTAAATGAACGTGTACGGGAAGAGCTTTCCATTGCACCAAAACTTGTTAGGATCAGAGCTCATGTAAAAAAGTTTTCCCCGAGGTGAAAATTTGGACCGCTTGGTAGAAGGGAAATCTCGCCTATAAAGCCGCCTGCAAAGCTCGGTCGTTAGACGCGCTGTGGATTTTTGCAAAAAGCAAGCTAGCCAGTTGCGTTTAGTGTTCTATGGCCGAGCATTGAAAGAGCTTTCTAACGCACACAAACTTGGCCGGTTCGGTGCTACTGGGAAGAAATTTTCCCCGAGGGGAAATTTTGAAGGGCTTGGTAGAAGGGAAATTCCGCCGTTAAACAGCCTTCAGAAGCTCGGCCGTTAGACGCTCAATGACAGTTTTTGTTCAAAGGCAAGCTAGCCGGTTGAGTTTGGTGTTAAATGAACGAGCACGAAAGAGCTTTCCAACGCACCAAAACTTGTTAGGATCGGAGCACATGGGAAAAAGTTTTTCCGGGTTGAAATTTTGAAGGGCTTGGTAGAAGGGAAATCTCGCCGATAAAGCCGAGCACTGAAAATCGGCAGTTTCAAACTTCATCATCTTTATGACTGTATAATTTCATTTTAATACATCGTTTTTATTGTTAATGTCAATGCTTTTAAAGGGTCTGTAGACTGGTCCGTGGTGGCATTTCCAAAATTTTAATGCTTCGGTCACTTCACTACTCGACCGTCCCTCCACTGTCACTCACTGAGATAATTTTAATGATCGTTTCATCCGTGCGTTTGAGTGGGTATCCGACCTAACTAGAAAATGGTATTCGCAACGGTAAGTGTCGCTGGAGTTGACTCGACTGAGTGGGATTTCTCAAGTGGGCGAAACGGTCACTAGACAGTGACTCCTGCTACAATCAACTTAGGTTATGTGAATACCGATTTAGCGCACGAACGTTGGACTAATAAAGTTATTGTATTTTCAAAATAAATAAACCAACGAACCCTTTTGAAAGAATGTGTTGAAACCATCAATGCATATTTTGTAACATGCATTTTGTAATATTTTGTAATCATTAAGTATATTTTTGAACAAATAAAGTTAAGTTGCAGTACAGTCTGAAATACGTGGAATTTGAATTTAGTAGTTTCACTGCGATGTTAATAAATTGCATGCTGCATTGTATTCGTGTGAATAATACATGTATAAGGAATACGAATACGGAAATGCATGTATATTCATATATTGATTTTAATAATTGCTTTTTAATTCCGTGAATATAACAGAAATAGTTTTATTAAAATAAAAACGTGGTCATCTGTAACACAACCATGTATGTTATTTACTATGTTGCAAAATTAAAATTTGCCTTTGTTAAAATCATGCAAATGCACCGAATCCCCCAAAAACACATTGAATAATTAAACATGTATTGTTTACACAGTGTACTATCTTATGCTACGGTCACATTTGCCCTACAAGCTCCGTACGAGTTGATTTTGCTGAACTCGCACGACGTCCGTACGGAGTCCGTACGGTGCTCGTAAGGATATTGATACTCGTACGAGTGTCTTACGGATTTTTTCGACTCGTAGAGGTCTCGGCGACATGGTAAAACATTTTCACCGAGCTCCCGAGTTGTCTACGAGCTGTCTACGAGCTCGTATATATTTTGAGTCAGGCGTATTTCGCACGGGACATTAACGGTCAACGGCATAGGATTAGATAGTGAACAGTATGACTGCAGTTATGTCAACAATGTTAATTGTTATGTGTATGCAACAATATGTTATAGACAATATATTGAAATTTCGACACATTTTTCAATATCGAGTTGATGATACATGTGTTTAACTGCTATTGTGTCAATGCTGCATCTGTACCCAGTATCTAAGATCCGGTACAAAGATAATTAAGTATAACGTATCGATTAAAAAAAAAACAAACATTAATTAGGTAATGAAATCCAAATTTAATACACAATTATAATTATGCCCTTCAATTTTAACATCTGCTATGTTTTGAATATATAAAACAAATATTTAGTGTAATGATTAGTATTTTTATACAAAAAGCTGTTGGGGAAAGAATGATTGGTTAGCATATCCAGAACGAAATACAGGGTGCTGACAGATTACTAATGCGTGTAGGTCTATGATTCTAGGTGGCCGGATTTATCCAAGATGCGACAAGTCTGGGTACCCAATATGGCATGTTCGGCACCCAGTAACTTTATATGTCATTGTTTGTATGATTGTTTATAAAATAGTATCTGGTATGAGCAGAGGTCTACATGGAAGACTGGACTTTCCTAACCGAGTTGTCTCAGATATTGCTGTTATATTATAATAATGACGCTACTAGCTTTTGAAAGAAGTATTTAAATGATTTTAAGAAGACTCAACATGTAAGTACGTCAACAAACCTATTAACATGTGGTATAATCAACCATTCGGGTGACACTCAGACTGTGGTCGCGTGGGTAATTCTCTAGACTACGGATCGACAAGTCCATCAAAGGTTTTAATCTCGACCGGGGCATATGGTCATTCGGAAATCATTTCATTGTTTCCACCCAACTAAAAATGGACTAGTTGGTAAACCCAAAGGTGGTCTACACCTAAAATGTTAAAGCACTTAGATGTATATTCGAAAAGGCTAAGGGTCCCACATGCCGTTTAACATTCTGTCTCTTCCATCCTCTCGTGTATACGATATGTACCCGATGATTATTGATGATCGCGCAGACACTGACCGATGAGTAGCAACGTATATTTTTCACTCGATGCTACACAATCCCCCGATCTGCAGCATGACTACGTTCGGCTTCAGCCAAATTAGTCAAAATGTACGCTGACCGTTCATTGTATTATAAAGATGTCCAACCGGTTATTGTGCTAGGTCCGACTAGCACAAGAACATAACACAAGACGTACTCGTCTCTTAATGTAAGATGGCCATATTTACCAACATTCCAGAAGCCCGGACCCAACCTCACCAAACCAATAGGGGTCTGTAACGTCTTCAACCCAATTCACTGTTTAAGAATAACTGTTATTCTTAAACAGTGAATGGGGTGGAAGAAGTTACCGACCCCTATGACCAAACCTGGACGCGCTCATGCTCAATGTAAAATGAATTGACATGTCCGTGATTCGCATGCACATATCTTATGTGTACACATAAATATTTGTCTATACATCTATGTGTTCTTTTTATCTTTTAGTTTTTGACAACTGTGCAATATACATGTATTCAATGTAGAGTTGATTCAAAGATCTCTGTCACAACCGCGTAAACAAACATTCACCCCGGTCGATTATTAAATGTGTGTCAGGATTAAATTTTACCATCAATGATACACTTAAATGATTAAAAAGCTAATGGTCCTATATCGTAGTGGTTATACTTGCTGCAATTAGCTATTCAGAAATGGAACATTGTGGCGGTTTTGACAGACATCTTTGAATCGACAATACTTTAATGCATAATACTCATCGAACAATAATAAACTCTATAAACGTATATAGCCCTGATCGTTCAACGTCGATCAAGAAGTAATTAAACGTTTTTCCTTGCATTTATAAACATGACATGAAAATTCCATCATTCTTTAATCATCTTACATATAATAATAACTAACAACAGGTAATGTCAGCTTCCTTATGAGTTCCCTACTTCAATAATACCTACGAGCTCGTAGACTACTCGGGAGCTCGGTGAATTTTCACCGAGCTCCTGAGTCCTCTAAGAGTTACGAAAATCCGAACGATGCTCGTAAGAGTTTACAATGCCCGTACGGACTCCGTGCGGGCTTGCTAAATTTCGACTCGCACGGAGCTCGTACGACAAATGTGACCAGGCGAAATTGAAATATGTCGAAAAAAAATTTCTTCTCGCACGGAGCTCGTACGGTCATCGTGCGGACACCTAACGGACACCGTACGGACATCGTAAGAGTGACTTGCGAGCTGCGATTGACCTACGAGTCATTGCGAGCCCCGTACGATCTCTGTTCGAGCGCAGTAGGATCTCCGTACGAAGATTACGATGTCCGTAAGGAGCTCGAACGAGACAATTTCTTTTAATCGTACGAGGCCCGTACGAGCTGTGACCAGAAGCTAAAAACCTAAAATACCTTAATGCTACGGTCACATTTGCCCTACGAGCTCCGTACGAGGTCCGTACGAGTTGATTTTGCTGAACTCGCACGACGTCCGTACGGAGTCCGTAAGGTGCTCGTACGGATATTGATACTCGTACGAGTATCGTACGGATTTTTTCGACTCGTAGAGGTCTCGGCGACATGGTAAAACTTTTTCACCGAGCTCCCGAGTTGTCTACGAGCTGTCTACGAGCTCGTATATATTTTGAGTCAGACGTATTTCGCACGGGACTTTAACGGTCAACGTCATAGGATTAGATAGTGAACAGTATGACAGCAGTTATGTCAACAATGTTAATTGTTATGTGTATGTAACAATATGTTATAGACAATATATTGAAATTTCGACACATTTTTCAATATCGAATTGATGATACATGTGTTTAACTGCTATTGTGTCAATCCTGCATCTGTACCCAGTATCTAAGATTCGATACAAAGATAATTAAAACGTATCGATTTTAAAAAACAAAACATAAATTAGGTTATGAAATCCAAATTTAATACATGTACATAATTATGCCCTTCGATTTTAACATCTGCTATTTTTTTGAATATATAGCTTTTAATACAAAACAAATATTTAGTGTAATGATTACACGTAGTATATTTATACAAAACAAATACAATGACTAAATACTTTGATATATATTGCCTGTGTTTGTTTTGGTTGAAGCTGAGGGGAAAGAATGATTGGTTAGCATATCCAGAACGAAATACAGGGTGCTGACAGATTACCAATGCGTGTAGGTCGATGTGACAAGTCTATCCACCCAATATAGCATGTTCGGCACCCAGTAACTTTATATGTCATTGTTTGTATGATTGTTTATAAAATAGAATCAGGTATGAGCATAGGTCTACAGGGAAGACTGGACTTTCCCAACCGAGTTGTCTCTTAAAATAAAGGTATTGCTGTTATATTATAATAATGACGCTACTAGCCTTTGAAAGAAGTGTTTAAATGATTTTAAGACTTAACTTGTAAGTACGTCAACAAGCCTTTTAACATATGGTATAATCAACCATTCGGGTGACATTGTGGTCGTGTGGGTAATTCTCTAGAATACGGATCGACAAGTCCATCAAAGGTTTTAATCTCGACCGGGACATATGGTCATTCGGAAATCATTTCATTGTTTTCACCCAACTAGAAATGGACTAGTTGGTAAACTCAGAGGTGGTCTACATCTAAAACTTTTTAGAAACCAAGTTGTACATTCGAAAAGGATAGGGGTCCCACTTGCCGTTAAACATTCTGTCTCTTCCATCCTTCCGTGTATCCGATATGTACCCGATGATTATTAATGATCGCGCAGACACCGACCGATGAGTAGCAACGTATTTTTTAAATAATACTTTAAATGACCCTGGCCGCCGTCACTCGATGCTACACGATCCCCCAATTTGCAGCATGACAACGTTCGGCTTCAGTCAAATTAGCCAAAATGTACACCGACCGTTCATTGTATTATGAAGATGTCATAACACTAGACGTACTCGTCTCTTAATGTAAGATGGCAATATTTTTCCAACATTCCAGAAGACTGGACCCCACCTCACCAAACCTGGATCCGCTCATATTCAATGTAAAATGAATTGACATGTCCGTGATTCGGGTGCACATATCTTATGTGTACACATAAATATTTGTCTATACATTTATGAGTTCTTTTTATCTTTTTGTTTATGACAACTGTGCAATATACATGCATTCCATGTACTTTAATGTATATACCCATCGTACTATAATAAACTCTATACACGTATATAGCCCTGATCGTTCAATGTCGACCAAGAAGTTATTAAACGTTTTTTCCTTGCATTTATAAACATTGCATGGATATTCCATCATTCTTTAATCATGTTACATATAATAATAACTAAAAATAGGTAATGTCAGCTTCCTTGTGAGTTCCCTACTTCAATAATACCTACAAGCTCGTAGACTACTCGGGAGCTCGGTGGAAAATTTTCACCGAGCTCCCGAGTCCTCTACGAGTTACGAAAATCCGTACGATGCTCGTAAGAGTTTACATTGCCCGTACGGACCCCGTACGGACTCCGTACGGGCTTGCTAAATTTCGACTCGCACGGAGCTCGTAAGACTATTGTGACCAGGCGAAAGTGAAATATGTCGAAAAATAAAATTCTTCTCGCACGGAGCTCGTACGGTCATCGTGCGGACAACTTACGGACACCGTACGGACATCGTAAGAGTGACTTGCGAGCTGCGATTGACCTACGAGTACCTTGCGAGCCCCGTACGATCTCCGTACGAGCGCCGTGCGATCTCCGTACGAAGATTACGATGTCCGTACGGACCTCGTACGAGACATTCTCTTTTAATCGTACGAGGTCCGTACGAGCTGTGACCAGAAGCTAAGAACCTAAAATATCTTTAGGAATTGAAATGTTTTGGACTCGTAGCCTACTCGTACGAGTTGATAAATCCGTACGGACATCGTAGGGCAAATGTGACCGTAGCATTAGGATTTGAAATATTTTGGACTCGTAGCCTACTCGTACGAGTTGGTAAATCCGTACGGACATCGTAGGGCAAATGTTACAACAAGTCTCAAAATGATGTAAAAGATTTTGTTCAGTTTCCTATTTAACTGATATAACAGTGAACTTGTCAGCTGACTGCCAGTGGCCAAGTGCCAATTCGATCCTACAGAAAAATTTGAATTGTCAGCTGGCTGACAGTTACCTGTTGCCAATTCGATTATCTACAAAAAAAAAAAATTTTTTCGAATTGTCAGCTGGCTGACAGTTGCCAGATGCCAATTCGATTTTCTGAAAAAAATTTTTTTTTCGAATTGTCAGCTGGCTGACAGTTGCCAGTTGCCAATTCGATTTTTCACAAAAAAAATATTTTTTTTCGAATTGTCAGCTGGCTGACAGTTGCCAGTTGCCAATTCGATTTTTCACAAAATTTTTTTTTTCGAATTGTCAGCTAGCTGACAGTTGCCAGTTGCCAATTCGATTTTTCACAAAAAATTGTTTTTTTTCGAATTGTCAGCTGGCTGACAGTTGCCAGTTGCCAATTCGATTTTTCACAAAAAAATATTTTTTTTTCGAATTGTCAGCTGGCTGACAGTTGCCAGTTGCCAATTCGATTTTTCAAAAAAAAAAATTTTTTTTCGAATTGTCAGCTGGCTGACAGTTGCCAGTTGCCAATTCGATTTTTCACAAAAAAAATTTTTTTTTCGAATTGTCAGCTGGCTGACAGTTGCCAGTTGCCAATTCGATTTTTCACAAAAATTTTTTTTTTCGAATTGTCAGCTAGCTGACAGTTGCCAGTTGCCAATTCGATTTTTCACAAAAAAATATTTTTTTTCGAATTGTCAGCTGGCTGACAGTTGCCAGTTGCCAATTCGATTTTTCACAAAAAAATTTTTTTTTCGAATTGTCAGCTAGCTGACAGTTGCCAGTTGCCAATTCGATTTTTCACAAAAAATATTTTTTTTCGAATTGTCAGCTGGCTGACAGTTGCCAGTTGCCAATTCGATTTTTCACAAAAAAATTTTTTTTCGAATTGTCAGCTGGCTGACAGTTGCCAGTTGCCAATTCGATTTTTCACAAAAAAAAATATTTTTTTTTCGAATTGTCAGCTGGCTGACAGTTGCCAGTTGCCAATTCGATTTTTCACAAAAAAATATTTTTTTTCGAATTGTCAGCTGGCTGACAGTTGCCAGTTGCCAATTCGATTTTTCACAAAAAAATATTTTTTTCGAATTGTCAGCTGGCTGACAGTTGCCAGTTGCCAATTCGATTTTTCACAAAAAACTATTTTTTTTCGAATTGTCAGCTAGCTGACAGTTGCCAGTTGCCAATTCGATTTTTCACAAAAAATATTTTTTTTCGAATTGTCAGCTGGCTGACAGTTGCCAGTTGCCAATTCGATTTTTCACAAAAAATTTTTTTTTTCGAATTGTCAGCTAGCTGACAGTTGCCAGTTGCCAATTCGATTTTTCACAAAAAAATATTTTTTTTCGAATTGTCAGCTGGCTGACAGTTGCCAGTTGCCAATTCGATTTTCTGAAGAAAATATTTTTTTTCGAATTGTCAGCTGGCTGACAGTTGCCAGTTGCCAATTCGATTTTTTACAAAAAAAATTTTTTTTCGAATTGTCAGCTAGCTGACAGTTGCCAGTTGCCATGCCAATTCGATTTTTCACAAAAAATTTTTTTTTTCGAATTGTCAGCTGGCTGACAGTTGCCAGTTGCCAATTCAATTTTCTGGAAAAATTTTTTTTTTTCGAATTGTCAGCTGGCTGACAGTTGCCAGTTGCCAATTCGATTTATCACAAAAAAAAATTTTTATTCGAATTGTCAGCTGGCTGACAGTTGCCAGTTGCCAATTCGATTTTCTGAAAAAAAAATTTTTTCGAATTGTCAGCTGGCTGACAGTTGCCAGTTGCCAATTCGATTTTCTGGAAAAAAAAATCTTTTTCGAATTGTCAGCTGGCTGACAGTTGCCAGTTGCCAATTCGACTTTACAGTGAAATCTGAATCGTCAGCTGGCTGACAGTTGCCAGTTGCCAAGTCGATTTTACATTCAAATTTGAATCGTCAGCTGGCTGACAGTTGCCAGTTGCCAATTCGATTTTCCCGAAAGATTTGAATCGTCAGCTGGCTGACAGTTGCCAGTTGCCAATTCGAGTGTACAGTGAAATTTGAATCGTCAGCTGGCTGACAGTTGCCAGTTGCCAATTCGATTTTCCCGAAAGATTTGAATCGTCAGCTGGCTGACAGTTGCCAGTTGCCAATTCGAGTGTACAGTGAAATTTGAATCGTCAGCTGGCTGACAGTTGCCAGTTGCCAATTCGATTTTCCCGAAAGATTTGAATCGTCAGCTGGCTGACAGTTGCCAGTTGCCAATTCGATTTTCCCGAGAGATTTGAATCGTCAGCTGGCTGACAGTTGCCAGTTGCCAATTCGAGTGTACAGTGAAATTTGAATCGTCAGCTGGCTGACAGTTGCCAGTTGCCAATTCGATTTTCCCGAAAGATTTGAATCGTCAGCTGGCTGACAGTTGCCAGTTGCCAATTCGAGTGTACAGTGAAATTTGAATCGTCAGCTGGCTGACAGTTGCCAGTTGCCAATTCGATTTTCCCGAAAGATTTGAATCGTCAGCTGGCTGACAGTTGCCAGTTGCCAATTCGATTTTACCGAAAGATTTGAATCGTCAGCTGGCTGACAGTTGCCAGTTGCCGATTCAACTTTCGAAATCGACGAATCGGCTGCTGGGTTGTGAAGTTGGCTGACAGTTGCCAGTTGCCGATTCAAAAGGTTGAATTGGCAACTGGCAACTGGCAACTGGCTGCTAACTTCACACACATTTCAAAAAGACTGAATAAATGTTGAACATATTGAATTTTTTCTTTATTTTATACATATTTAGAAAGCTAAAAATATTTTCAACAACATTCTTAATCGCTACATGTGTTACTTGCACGTACGACCACAATATTTCAACTATGAAAAGCTACACGGTAATTTTTATAGCTTAATTTTAACAATTATTAGCCCCATTGAGAATCTTTAATTAAGCAAATAAGTTTCTCTCGAGTACATCAATAGATTAAAATTGTTTTTGCTGAGAAAGCATATATTGGATTAGATTTTTGAAATTTAACATATCACATAAAGCCCAAACTTGTTATAATATGCTACAAATAATGATAAGCAAATTTAGGCATGTACAGTGGCTGTAACTGAGGTCTATAAACTGTACCATAACTACCTTAAAATTTGATCGAAATGCCTGAAAATTTGCCAACTAACACTAGAAAATTTGCTTAACACATACCAATTTACGAAACTACAATAATAGACCGCAAATAAATTTTACAACCAGAGTTGCATTATTTATGAAACACCCCTCGTATTAACCATCCGACAATAATGTGTATTATTCCATTTGCTTACAATATTATACGTATCTGATTTTATATTTTATGTAGCTTCTTGTATTTCCGCTTATTTCGTACATCAATAACTGTCCTAAGTACAGGAGTAGTTCCTATACTCAGATATATCGCTGGTTAGAATGAGAAGGTCCTAAGTACTACATACGACCTTATTAGACGGATGCACATTTAAAATCAGCATAACACATGCGCTTCTTGTGAGCCCATTGTTATGATAATTGGAACTTGTCATGTTGACCAAAACTGAAGTTGAAAAAGCGTGTTTTCCATAAGTAAAGTCTAATTTTCAAACAGTTTTTCTTGTTTTCTCACAATATTTATTTTATACTTACGACCTTCTTATTGTAAGCCAGCGATATATGTCCTGCTTACATATCGACGGTGCCAAACCAAAACCCCGTTACTCAATTTTGGCGCGAAAACTTTTTTTCTACTAGACGTCCCACGCATTTCTGTCTTGTCGCCATCTAAGTAACGCAATGCTTGTTTAAACGGCGACAAGACAGAAATGCACGGGACGTCTAGCGGATGCGGATGCTGTAAAATAATTTCGCGCCAAAATTGAGTTACGGGGATTTGGTTCGGCACCGTCGATATATAAAACAATAAGCAGTTGTATAATGGGAAACAAGTGTATCCCATAATCTTCTACTATCAGGCTTTGTGAAATAATTTAGTCACATACGAGGGTCTGTCAAAGAAAACTGAGAGTTGTTACATTAAGCCTTCAAAACGTATTTACAATTATATTTTCGACCAATTATCGTCAACTATTATCCAGTAGGATATTCTGATGAATTCTGTGATCGGATATAGGCTTATCTAAAGTTGTCAAGCCACCAAAGAACATCCCTAAAGGGTATGCGTTCGCGCCAGCGACTGGGCGACTGATTTTATTGTCAATTCTAACGTTTATTTCAACATTATATAGCGTAATTTAGTACAACTGACATGTGTATCTTGTAGAATCGTATATATTAAATATTATACAGAATGGTCACTCATGCTGTATTGTTTAGTTGCCTAGCAACAATTTTCCCCGGATTTTATCGATTTTCTCGGTATGTGATCTTTGCGTTGCCATGGTTTTCTAAAAAACAGAGGTAATCATGTTTGTACCGAAAAGGAATGCCAGTTCAGTCGACAATCTCTATGTAAAAGTTGGCGATGCTGTGATCAGACCAACGTCGATGGTGAGAAACCTCGGGGCCATGTTGGATTCGCATTTGGACATGGACAAACATGTAAACTCTGTCTCAAGGTCGTGTTTCATGCAGATCCGACAAATAGGTCAAATCAGACAATACTTAACTGTTGATGCAACAAAATCCCTGATCAATTCTTTAGTAACATCGAGACTGGATTACTGCAATTCATTACTATGTGGCACCCCGAAAATCATTCTGAATATAAGTATATAAGTATAAGTATATAAGTTACAAATTATTCAAAATACAGCTGCCCGCCTCATCACACGGACACCGCGTTACAATCACATCACTCATGTGCTGAAGGATCTTCACTGGCTACCTGTACAGTACAGGGTAGAGTACAAGGTCTTGACTCATGTTTTCAAAGCACTACATGGAAAATCGCCTGGCTACATCAGAAGTATGTTGGAAGTATACACTCCACAAAGACAGCTAAGGTCTCAAAATGATTCTGTTCTTCTAGTTGTGCCAAGGACGAGGACTGTGACTTACGGTGACCGATGTTTCACAGCTGCTGCACCCAAACTTTGGAATGCACTGCCAACAGCGCTCAGACACAGTAAAACACTACCGTCCTTCAAGAAAGCGCTGAAAACGCACTATTTTAATAGAGCTTATTCATGCTGACTGTGTGTATGTTCCCATTAACTTGGCGCCCTATCATTGGGCCCAATGACCCACATGTTCCCAGGACTATAAGCCCCATCCACCTATTGGTAGATCCCAACTATTAAGTTTAGTAGGGCCCGTCTACTGGGCTAAGTAGAGCCCCGCCTACTGGGTTAACTAGAGCTCCGTCAACTGTCTTCAATAGATCCCTACTATAAGTTTTAGTAGGGCCCCGTCTACTGGGTTAAGTAGAAGCCCGTCTACTGGGTTAAGTAGAAGCCCGTCTACTGGGTTACGTAGAGCCCCGTCTACTGGGTTAAGTAGGGCCCGTCTACTGGGTTAAGTAGGGCCCCGTCTACTGGGTAAAGTAGAGCCCCGTCTACTGGGTTAAGTAGAGCCCCGTCTACTGGGTTAAGTAGGGCCCCGTCTACTGGGTTAAGTAGGGCCCCGTCTACTGGGTTAAGTAGAGCCCCGTCTACTGGGTTAAGTAGGGCCCCGTCTACTGGGTTAAGTAGGGCCCCGTCTACTGGGTTAAGTAGGGCCCCGTCTACTGGGTTAAGTAGAGCCCCGTCTACTGGGTTAAGTAGGGCCCCGTCTACTGGGTTAAGTAGGGCCCCGTCTACTGGGTTAAGTAGAGCCCCGTCTACTGGGTTAAGTAGAGCCCCGTCTACTGGGTTAAGTAGAGCCCCGCCTACTGGGTTAAGTAGAGCCTCCGCCTACTGGGTTAAGTAGAGCCCCCGCCTACTGGGTTAAGTAGGGCCCCGCCTACTGGGTTAAGTAGGGCCCCGTCTACTGGGTTAAGTAGGGCCCCGTCTACTGGGTTAAGTAGAGCCCCCGCCTACTTGGTTAAGTAGAGCCCCGTCTGCTGGGTTAAGTAGAGCCCCGTCTACTGGGTTAAGTAGAGCCCCCGCCTACTGGGTTTAGTAGGTCCTACTTGTATAATTTGTGTACTGTTTTAACCATGTATTAGTCATGATTGTACCGCACTTTTGAACGTGTGTATAAATGAAAAAGGGGCTATATAAATATGGTATAATAAAATAATAATTCTTTCTTCAGAATTTGAACAAATGTATAAACTGTTTTTGTTTTATTTTTATATTTTCTTTCAATGCTAGCTTTCCCGGAAATATGCTGTCCAACAGGTTGTGTAAAATATATACAATGTTGTTGCGTAGTATCACAGTATGTCTCTTAGTTAGTTTTGTACATTGTCACTTATTTGAAGGACAGGCGCTTTATATGTGTTGACTGCTGCTGCAACGAATGTTGCAATTAATATGTATTCCCTAAATGCTACATCCAAATCCATTGCAACACTATGTTTGTACCCAGCTAGTTTTAGTGTTGTTGGTCATATGTCCATTTATTAATTCCATGTTTATGCATGCATTGCTTTTCAAGTACACAACAATATATGCTCTAGACGAGTTTCAGAGTGTACAAATATCTTTTTCACTCATATAAACTACCACGTAGTTCCTTAATTATAATACTCAATACAGGCAAAAATAAGTAGTTTATCGCCGAAAGTAAAAGTGAATAAAGTTATATCTGAATCATGTATTCATTTGCACTCAAAACAATTATCGCTTAGTTTCCTTAATTAAATACTTGCAATTAAGGCATTCTTTAATACGCATTGTTGAATGCATATTTTACATTGAAATCAAAAGAGAGCTACATACTTTAAAATATTGATTCCAAAGATAATTGGAAGCTGTATCGTTTTATTTGTAATTAGATTCATTTCTCTGTTTCAGGGCCACACTGAACATGTGATAGCCACGGCATCAGAATGGGTGGTTGCCTTTGTTACTGTTGCCTATTTTGCCAGTTTTTATACAGAATTGAAACATTTTCGAATGCAGCCACCGGAAGTGAAATATTACGACCCGGAAGCATTTAAAGACCAATAAGAAAGTCAACGCCAAAAAATACCGATTGCCATCATAAGCTGACGTCATAACACATGATTTATTTTGCAGATTCATATATTTTTCAATTTAATTTTATACTATAAATGTACAATGTAAATGAACTTTATCAACTTGCACATGTCATTGTCTCAAATATCATCGTCCGTCATCACTTTACGTCACGTTTATGTACGTCCTTGGCCAACTCTTCTTTTTTATTCAAAACGGGATAAGGCTTGAAAGAATAACTGAGTGATTTTTTCATGGCGTGTCTTTTCGAATCAGGATCAGTTTGTCCATTTGAAATATCTAGCTCAATATCACAACAGCTTTGTAAATAGCACAGCTAGCATACATGTACGAATGTTAGGTCTTTATCTGTTTTGAACAGTACACGGGTACTTCATAATACATACCTTACAGAACTTGGTAAGATTGTTTATTTTTTGCGAATGTGTATTTTTGTCGTTTTATGACTATATAAAGTATGAATTTCATTAACAAAATCCCACTTTATGTAACGCTATGGCTTAAGGACAATTTCCGTACTTACACACAATTATCGCCTCACTATCACATAAACTAACAATGATTATTTTGGTATAACATAATATACTGTTCAAAGAGCTTGTGAACAACTGTAATGAGATATCAGATATACCAAAATAAGTGTTGAACAATCTGTTCCGAATAATGTTATTGATTCTGCTTTTAATTGAAATCCGATATATTATATGTATGCTTACAATGTGACTAAAGTACTCGATCTAGTTAATGCAAGAAATGCGTAATGGCATTTAAGGTGTTACTTTATTGCATTTTATATCTGTGTGTGTTTTAACTTGGAAAATGTACACCTTTTGACCGAGCACTGGTCCACTCACTCTAGCGAGATTGACGAGATGATTCTAATCAGATTGGACATGCTTATTGCAACTGAATACAATGTATGATACTGTATAATTATTATGTATATCTAGAACAGGGGAGTTAATCCAGCGTTTGACAATCAATCGTGTTATACATAATTGTCTCCCGGTGTTTTGTTGTGGTCCTATAAATGATATACTTCAATGATTTAGTTGGTATGTGTGCGAGTGCCAGGCCCCAATATCCAGAAACATCCCAAGCAGAAATCTCATCTCAAATTGAAATTTTGCTGAAATCAGAGTCAGGATTTCTAATAAATCTGAAGTCCGAACTCATTACAAATTTCTGGAATATACAAATAATAGAATTTTCAAATTTTGTAGATAATTTTGAGTTCATCCTCCCTTTGAAATTATCCAAACAACACATGGCAATATTTGAAATGAGATTTATCTCAAAATTGAGATGTTTCGGGAGATTGGGACCAGAGCGTGAGTGTATTGTCTTTTTCACGTAACATAGCTTTAATGTTAGATCAAAATAACATTTCTAGAGGTCGCCTGTGATTGAAAGATTATTTTACATATTCTCCCATTTCATTATTTTGCTAGTCAACACTCAGTCTATTAAGATGCAATCTTTGCCATAGCTATTACAATGTACCATGACATGTTATGTTATTTTATGTTTTGTTTCATTATATTCTGTTCAGTCGACATTGTGTCGTGCAATTGTGGTAGGTGATGCATTCATTTAAGAATATTCACCTCTGTGCTCAAAGTGTGCATATCGATGGCTTAGAACAAGAAGGTCGTAACTACCAAATCGATATATTGAGAAAACAAGAGAAAACTGTCAGTAATTTACTCTTTACCTATGGGAAAACACGTTTTTTTAAAACTTCATTTTGGTCACCATGATTTCAGATTTTCATTAAAATATGCTCATAAGAAGCGCCTTGTGAAGCAGATTTCAAATATGTATGAGTCTTATAAGGTCGTAAGAGGTAGTTACGACCTTCTGGTTCTAAGCCATCGATATTTTACGATGCATACTTAATGTACTAAGTCAAAACTCCTGATCCATAGTTTTAATACAGCTAAATGGTGTTCTTTATGTGTCTCTTTATACAACGCACAATTCTTCAAAATGATTTAACAATCGGTCAGGGCCAAGACTTCTTCACAATTTTGCTTTTGTTTTTTTAAAACCATCAAAGTTACAAATGTTTGAATTAAACGAAGAAAATTCATTCTAATTTGATGATTGTATACGAAATCGGTCGATGAGCCATGGCATACTGATTTCACCATACACGAAGTTTATGACGACAATCGATCACTCCTCTTGTTCCATACACTGCTTGTCTACATCGAAAATAAAGATAATTTTATACAATGAACTTGCATGTATTAATTGTGACTTCTATTAATAAATAATATTATTGTTAATATATTTGTTAATCCTGGTTGATATATGTGTATCTGTTATCAATTTCCATGACTGAGTTATTACATGTACTTTCTCTGTGATATATTTATACTGGAATATACAAGAACTTATATCTGTGTGTTAGTATGTTCACCTTAAATCATTTGAACCATACTCGTGAATGGCGCCTAGACTTTTAGTCTGTTAAGTGGCGATCATATCCTCGCATTAAAATTCTAAATACATTCCCGAAGTATACAACGAAACTTGGAATCACTCGTTACATAACTACAAAACACAACATCCCTCGTTTGGTTCAGTCACCAAATTAAAAAACCCAGGAATAAGGAATCTTGCAAAGAGTTTTGTTTAAAAGTTACCAGTTTTCGAGTGCCCATTTAAGCATCACAACCGTTTATTTGTGTGCTGTCAACATCGAGATACGAGGTCCAATTCATACCTTGGTCGAGTGGAGAGCTGTTGCTTATGTTTGCCCAGAGAACCCCATATGCGACGCAGAAGGGATTCGAATCCCGGACCTCTCAGTAAACCGAAAGCAGTTAGATCCTGATTTGGTGCTAAAATGTCTGATTTATAAAACGTGCCATAATCTAAAACCGGATCATAACCGATACATTCGCCCTCCGTATATATACAGGGTAGCTGCACAGCGTAGCTTTGGGCTACAGAGTCAAGACGAAAGTTGATTCACTTCGGAAAGAAAATTATAGCCGTTATAAGTATTTTATGTCTTTGCAAATTTTCTATGAAATACTCATATACGCCATGCAAATTTTGTCTTGGACATGTAGCCAAACGTCACGTGATATTGTCATACTGTATAAATCACGTGCGGTTATTAAAGAACGCCTATAAATGGCAGTACAACTGTTACGATCTTTTTATGTACGCGTCCGACCAGCTTCTATCCCAGAAAGTGATATACCTGTTGCATTTTTTATGCTCAGACGAAGTCTGCTTAGCTACATATATGTTTACTCAGAGGGTCTAGGGTCGACTGTTGAGCCATGGCATACTGATTTCAACATACATGAAGTTTATAACGACAATCGATCACCACTCTTGTTCCATACACTGCTTTCAATACGTCTTTATTTTAAATGTACTCGCTTTAGGCGAATGCAATTGTTGGTCTGTACAATAGATATATCACGTGTTGTCACCTATACACAGATCACGAGAAATTTCAGGTGTATAGATTTGAATATTTATACCTGTGTACGTCGTGTAGCTGACATGAAGTAGAGTTTTATACAGGATTGTGACACACTCGTACCGGCTAAATAATCATGTAAGTGCAGTTTGTACCGTTCTATCTACATTTATTAAAATAATTATAATTATTGTATTTTGTTTAATTATGAACTGTGAAGTCTGATTTAGTCTCAGAAGGTAGTCGTTGGACAACGTACGTCATTTAACAATTGAAATAAAGGTGAAAAGTTGAATATTTCCTTTATGTATTATCCGATTATGTTACCACTTGTTACAGTTTGTCAGAAGAAGGTCACATGTTTGAGACCGCTATATAGGGCGGCAGTGACAGTCCATTGATGAACAGTCAGTCCGCTTACTAAATGTAGCTCTGTCGGTAGAGTACGAAACTTATGATCTATGTGTTTTGTGTTCGAGTCCCAATGATGACGACCAACTAAGTTTAATAATAGCCTTTCGGAGTTGACTTTTATCATAGGTCTTATGTATGATGCTTTACACGTACATCTTTGTTTAAATTTATGCTTTCTTATACTACTGAAAACATGTACAAATCATTTGTCATAGAGGCTCACAGGGAAAACTGGGCTTGCCCAAGTGTGTTGCCTCTTTACATAAAGTCGTTATTATTATTATTATTATCTTGCTGATATGGCATGGAAAAGTTTCTGCTTTGTTTGATTGTGGAGAACCTGTATGAGATGTACACTTATTTTTTCAGTACTGTACTTGGAATGATCTTTTGGTGATACCATTCTTCATTTTACACTCTTACCTTTTTAGGTTGACGCAACTTAATGGTACAAGATACAGAAAAGGCGTTTCTCAGTTTTTAAATGTAAGTATTTCTTTTTGTCTTATCATAGGGCGCATTTGCTTAACAATTATATTTTACATCGATGAACTGTATTCTTTTCAGTCCATTGTTAGTTATTTGGTGTCTTTGTTCTGTTTCTCATTTCCAGTTTCTTGTTTTGATTTGTTTTTGTGTCCAGTTCATCGTTTGTATTCATTTATTGTTAATTTAACCATTTTACTGGTTCGCATTTGTTCTTGTTACTAGTTCATTGTTTATTTTCATTTATTTTTATTTTGCCAGTTTACTGGTTTGAATTTGCTCTAGTTTCTCGTTTCTAGTTCATTGTTTATTTTCAATTATTGCTTATTTTGCCAGTTTACTGGTTTGAATTTGTTCTTGTTTCTAGTTCATTGTTTATTTTCAATTATTGTTTATTTTGCCAGTTTACTGGTTTGAATTTGTTCTCGTTCCTTGTTCAATGTTTATTTTCAATTATTGTTTATTTTTCCAGTTTACTGGTTTGAATTTGTTCTCGTTCCTTGTACAATGTTTATTTTCAATTATTGTTTATTTTGCCAGTTTACTGGTTTGAAATTGTTCTCGTTTCTTGTTCATTGTTTATTTTCAATTATTGTTTATTTTGCCAGTTTACTGGTTTGAATTTGTTGTTGTTTTTAGTTTATTGTTAGTTTCAGTTGTTGTTTCTTTTGCCAATTTGGTACATTCTTCTTATTTTTCTTCTGCTTCTCCTTCTGCTTCTTACAGACAGTTTCCAACAGCTTTAAATTGCTTCATCCTCAATATGATTTTGAAGTTAGTTCAGAAATTACTTCCTAGTATTTTGTCTCAGTCGGAAGTAGCTATTATTTATCAGGATGGTCTTTAGAACGATATTACTGCAATACATACATGTAAGTTTTAATCTAGAATATAAAGCAAAGAATCGAGTCATACTATACTGGTTTTTATAATCAAGAGAACGAGTAACAATGTCGCACACGACTAATAATGACGAGTCATATACTAGTACTTATATCCTTTATACTGCAAGAAATTCATACTGAGTTCCTAAAAGCTGATGTGTCAGAGTCAATAAAGCACAATTTTGTACTATTCAAGAGAACAAATAATAATTTCGCAAGTGTCTTACTATGACAAGTCGATTTTATGCAGCATATAGCTAGGAAGTCACTGCTTGTTACTAATGCTGATGCGTCCGAGTCACCAAAGCACAAGTGAACGAGTCGCTAAAAAGCAGAAAGTAATTTGAGCTTGACTACCTGGGACCTGGACTGAATCACTCAATGCTGAAGCCTCCGCATCAAACTCACGTAAAAGTTGTCTATCTATAGATATATCGCAGCCTGAAGTAAGATCGAGTGGTTTCAAATGCAGAGAGTGAATACGACAAAGACTTATTAATTGGGGCGATTTTACTGTAAAAGTTTCATACGAAGCATGATCAAAATCATAATTATACAAGTTGCTTACCCACAAATTGCATTGTTTGACTGTTTAAGATTTGCCAAGTTTTCTAATAAATTAACCTAGTTGTATCATAATTCATTTAGCTTATTATTTCATTTAATTGTGTTTTTCTACTTCAGGTGGACCCTACAGATTTTTTGAGTCAACACTTGTCTTCTCAAATTGAAACAATGTGAGGGAACATCTTGACATGTAACTAGTAATACTGTATCCACCAACTACATGAATGCTTCATGCTGAACCGTATTCAACAAATGATAGAAAGTGAAGCTACAACCATAATCAGTTAGTACATATTCTACCAAATAATGATTCTATTACATGTATGTCAACACAAATTACTGTCATAGTCACAGCGTTTATAACTCATATCACTGAATGACTTATTGTGAGACTATACAATTCAACATGTTTGACTTATTGCAATAACCAGCAGTTGGCTTGTTCATACTCGTTCATTTTGTTACTTGTTGCTGTAACACATATATGAAATATCAATTTGTTTCAACAAAAATGTAGCATGTGTCATGTATGTTACTGTATCAAAAATCCTCCTTTCGATTTTATGTTACAATGTATCATAATGACATCGATCCTGACTCACAAAAATAAAAAAAATGTTTAAATGACGATTTACTAGAAGGTGCAAAATATGATGTAGATATTGTTTTGCTTCAAAACTTGTAGCTGGCGATATTTTATGGAAGTTGAAGATGTATTTGCGGTTAAGAATGGTCATCTCTGAGCAAAACGGGTTACATCTTTAATACATGACCACTTATAACTCACACGAACTGTTTGCAACAAGTACAAACTTACCCTTTCATATGTGGATCAACATCTACATTTTACGAAATGGTCAAGACAAGATATGTATTGCTTAGACCGGACTATTCGATCTGATACCACTTGATCATGATCACAGCTTTTCGAAAGTTTTATATTGACAAATATCATATGAGCTTCTGCATCCACAAGACAAATGTTCGTGTTGTGTTTGATTGTAAAGAACCGGTATGGTATGTACACTTTTTTGCAGTGCGTGGAATGAGCTGTTTATCTTTTGTTGATACCATTCTTCATTTTACACTGTTACCTTTTTAGGTTGACGCATCTAAATGATACAAGATAAAGAAATTGCGTTTGTCAAGTTTTAAATGTAAGTATCTTTTCTGTCTTATCATAGGGAACATTAATTATATTTTACAGCCATGAACTGTATTCTTTTCAGTTCATTGTTATTTATGATGTATCTTTGTTCTGTTCTTTATTTCCAGTTTCTTGTTTTGAAGTTGTTCATGTTTCCAGTTCATTGTTTATTTTCAATTATTGTTCAGTTTGCCAGTTTACTAGTTTGAATTTGTTCTTGTTCCTAGTTCGTTGTTCATTTTCAATTACTGTTTATTTTGCCAGTTTACTGGTTTGAATTTGTTCATTGTTTATTTTCAACTATTGTTCAGTTTGCCAGTTTACTGGTTTGAATTTGTTCTTGTCTCTAGTTCATTGTTTATTTTCAATTATAGTTCATTTTCCCAGTTTACTGGTTTGATTTTGTTCTTGTTTCTCGTTCATTGTTTATTTTCAATTATTGTTCATTTTGCCAGTTTACTGGATTGAATTTGTTCTTGTTTCTAGTTTATTGTTTATTTTCAATTATTGTTCATTTTGCCAGTTTACTGGATTGAATTAGTTCTCGTTTCTAGTTCATTGTTTATTTGCAATTATTGTTTATTTTGCCAGTTTACTGGTTTGAATTTGTTCTCGTTTCTCGTTTCTAGTTCATTGTTTATTTTCAATTATTGTTTATTTTGCCAGTTTACTGGTTTGAATTTGTTCTCGTTTCTTGTTCAATGTTTATTTTCAATTATTGTTTATTTTGCCAGTTTACTGGTTTGAATTTGTTCTTGTTTTTAGTTTATTGTTAGTTTCAGTTGTTGTTTCTTTTCCCAATTTGGTACATTCTTCTTATTTTTCTTCTGCTCCACCTTCTGCTTCTTACAGACAGTTTCCGACAGCTTTAAATTGCTTCATCCACAATATGATTTTGAAGTTAATTCAGATATTACTTCCTAGTATTTTGTCTCACTCGGAAGTAGCTATTATTTATAAGGATGGTCTTTAGAACGATATAACTGCAATACATACATGTAAGTTTTAATCTAGAATATAAAGCAAAGAATCGAGTCATACTATACTGGTTTTTATATTCAAGAGAACGAGTAACAATGTCGCACACGACTAATAATGACGAGTCATATACTAGTACTTATATACTTTATACTGCAAGAAATTCATACTGAGTTGCTCAAAGCTGATGTGTCAGAGTCAATAAAGCACAATTTTGTACTATTAAAGAGAACAAATAATAATTTCGCAAGTGCCTATCAGTGACAAGTTGATTTTATGCAGCATATAGCTAGGAAGTCACTGCTTGTTACTAATGCTGATGCGTCCGAGTCACCAAAGCACAAGTGAACGAGTCGCTAAAAAGCAGAAAGTAATTTGAGCTTGACTACCTGGGACCTGGACTGAATCACTCAATGCTGAAGCCTCCGCATCAAACTCACGTAAAAGTTGTCTATCTAGATATATCGCAGCCTGAAGTAAGATCGAGTGGTTTCAAATGCAGAGAGTGAATACGACAAAGACTTATTAATTGGGGCGATTTTACTGTAAAAGTTTCATACGAAGCATGATCAAAATCATAATTATACAAGTTGCTCACCCACAAATTGCATTGTTTGACTGTTTAAGATTTGCCAAGTTTTCTAATAAAATAACCTAGTTGTATCATAATTCATTTAGCTTATTATTTCATTTAATTGTGTTTTTCTACTTCAGGTGGACCCTACAGATTTTTTGAGTCAACACTAGTCTTCTCAAATTGAAACAATGTGAGGGAACATCTTGACATGTAACTAGTAATACTGTATCCACCAACTACATGAATGCTTCATGTTGAACCGTATTCAACAAATGATAGAAAGTGAAGCTACAACCATAATCAGTTAGTACATATTCTACCAAATAATAATTCTATTACATGTATGTCAACACAAATTACTGTCATAGTCACAGCGTTTATAACTCATATCACTGAATGACTTATTGTGAGACTATACAATTCAACATGTTTTGACTTATTGCAATAACCAGCAGTTGGCTTGTTCATACTCGTTCATTGTGTTACTTGTTGCTGTAACACATATATGAACTATCAATTTGTTTCAACAAAAATGTAGCATGTGTCATGTATGTTACTGTATCAAAAATCCTCCTTTCGATTTTATGTTACAATGTATCATAATGACATCGATCCTGACTCACAAAAATAAAAAATGTTTTAAATGACGATTGACTAGAAGGTGCAAAATATGATGTAGATATTGTTTTGCTTCAAAACTTGTAGCTGGCGATATTTTATGGAAGTTGAAGATGTATTTGCGGTTAAGAATGATCATCTCTGAGCAAAACGGTTTACATCTTTAATACATGACCACTTATAACTCACACGAAGTGTTTGCAACAAGTACAAACTTACCCTTTCATATGTGGATCAACATCTACATTTTACGAAATGGTCAAGACAAGATATGTATTGCTTAGACCGGACTATTCGATCTGATACCACTTGATCATGATCACAGCTTTTCGAAAGTTTTATATTGACAAATATCATATGAGCTTCTGCATCCACAAGACAAATGTTCGTGTTGTGTTTGATTGTAAAGAACCGGTATGGTGTGTACACTTTTTTTGCAGTGCGTGGAATGAGCTGTTTATCTTTTGTTGATACCATTCTTCATTTTACACTGTTACCTTTTTAGGTTGACGCGTCTAAATGATACAAGATACAGAAATTGCGTTTGTCAAGTTTTAAATGTAAGTATCTTTTATGTCTTATTATAGGGAACATTAATTATATTTTACAGCCATGAACTGTATTATTTTCAGTTCATTGTTATTTATGATGTCTCTTTGTTCTGTTCTCTATTTCCAGTTTCTTGTTTTGAAGTTGTTCATGTTTCCAGTTCATTGTTTATTTTCAATTATTGTTCAGTTTGCCAGTTTACTAGTTTGAATTTGTTCTTGTTCCTAGTTCGTTGTGCATTTTGAATTACTGTTTATTTTGCCAGTTTACTGGTTTGAATTTGTTCATTGTTTATTTTCAATTATTGTTCAGTTTGCCAGTTTACTGGTTTGAATTTGTTCTTGCTTCTAGTTCATTGTTTATTTTCAATTATAGTTCATTTTGCCAGTTTACTGGTTTGATTTTGTTCTTGTTTCTCGTTTATTGTTTATTTTCAATTATTGTTCATTTTTCCAGTTTACTGGATTGAATTTGTTCTTGTTTCTAGTTCATTGTTTATTTTCAATTATTGTTCATTTTGCCAGTTTACTGGATTGAATTAGTTCTCGTTTCTAGTTCATTGTTTATTTTCAATTATTGTTTATTTTGCCAGTTTACTGGTATGTATTTGTTCTCGTTTCTCGTTTCTAGTTCATTGTTTATTTTCAATTATTGTTTATTTTGCCAGTTTACTGGTTTGAATTTGTTCTCGTTTCTTGTTCAATGTTTATTTTCAATTATTGTTTATTTTGCCAGTTTACTGATTTGAATTTGTTCTTGTTTTTAGTTTATTGTTAGTTTCAGTTGTTGCTTCTTTTGCCAATTTGGTACATTCTTCTTATTTTTCTTCTGCTTCTCCTTCTGCTTCTTACAGACAGTTTCCGACAGCTTTAAATTGCTTCATCCTCAATATGATTTTGAAGTTAATTCAGATATTACTTCCTAGTATTTTGTCTCACTCGGAAGTAGCTATTATTTATAAGGATGGTCTTTAGAACGATATTACTGCAATACATACATGTAAGTTTTAATCTAGAATATAAAGCAAAGAATCGAGTTATACTATACTGGTTTTTATAATCAAGAGAACGAGTAACAATGTCGCACACGACTAATAATGACGAGTCATATACTAGTACTTATATACTTTATACTGCAAGAAATTCATACTGAGTTGCTCAAAGCTGATGTGTCAAAGTCAATAAGGCACAATTTTGTACTATTCAAGAGAACAAATAATAATTTCGCAAGTGCCTATCTGTGACAAGTTGATTTTGTGCAGCATATAGCTAGGAAGTCACTGCTTGTTACTAATGCTGATGCGTCCGAGTCACCAAAGCACAAGTGAACGAGTCGCTAAAAAGCAGAAAGTAATTTGAGCTTGACTACCTGGGACCTGGACTGAATCACTCAATGCTGAAGCCTCCGCATCAAACTCACGTAAAAGTTGTCTATCTAGATATATCGCAGCCTGAAGTAAGATCGAGTGGTTTCAAATGCAGAGAGTGAATACGACAAAGACTTATCAATTGGGCGATTTTGCTGTAAAAGTTTCATACGAAGCATGATCAAAATCATAATTATACAAGTTGCTTACCCACAAATTGCATTGTTTGACTGTTTAAGATTTGCCAAGTTTTCTAATAAAATAACCTAGTTGTATCATAATTCATTTAGCTTATTATATCATTTAATTGTGTTTTTCTACTTCAGGTGGACCCTACAGATTTTTTGAGTCAACACTTGCCTTCTCAAATTGAAACTTTGTGAGGGAACATCTAGACATGTAACTAGTAATACTGTATCCACCAACTACATGAATGCTTCATGCTGAACCGTATTCAACAAATGATAGAAAGTGAAGCTACTACCATAATCAGTTAGTACATATTCTACCAAATAATAATTATATTACATGTATGTCAACACAAATTAGTGTCATAGTCACAGCGTTTATAACTCATATCACTGAATGACTTATTATGAGACTATACAATTCAACATGTTTTGACTTATTGCAATAACCAGCAGTTGGCTTGTTCATACTCGTTCATTGTGTTACTTGTTGCTGTAACACATATATTAACTATCAATTTGTTTCAACAAAAATGTAGCATGTGTCATGTATGTTACTGTATCAAAAATCCTCCTTGCGATTTTATGTTACAATGTATCATAATGACATCGATCCTGACTCACAAAAACAAAAACAAATGTTTAAATGACGATTGACTAGAAGGTGCAAAATATGATGTAGATATTGTTTTGCTTCAAAACTTGTAGCTGGCGATATTTTATGGAAGTTGAAGATGTATTTGCGGTTAAGAATGGTCATCTCTGAGCAAAACGGGTTACATCTTTAATACATGACCACTTATAACTCACACGAAGTGTTTGCAACAAGTACAAACTTACCCTTTTATATGTGGATCAACATCTACATTTTACGAAATGGTCAAGACAAGATATGTATTGCTTAGACCGGACTATTCGATCTGATACCACTTGATCATGATCACAGCTTTTCGAAAGTTTTATATTGACAAATATCATATGAGCTTCTGCATCCACAAGATAAATGTTCGTGTTGTGTTTGATTGTAAAGAACCGGTATGGTATGTACACTTTTTTGCAGTGCGTGGAATGAGCTGTTTATCTTTTGTTGATACCATTCTTCATTTTACACTGTTACCTTTTTAGGTTGACGCATCTAAATGATACAAGATACAGAAATTGCGTTTGTCAAGTTTTAAATGTAAGTATCTTTTCTGTCTTATCATAGGGAACATTAATTATATTTTACAGGCATGAACTGTATTCTTTTCAGTTCATTATTATTTATGATGTCTCTTTGTTCTGTTCTTTATTTCCAGTTTCTTGTTTTGAAGTTGTTCATGTTTCCAGTTCATTGTTTATTTTCAATTATTGTTCAGTTTGCCAGTTTACTAGTTTGAATTTGTTCTTGTTCCTAGTTCGTTGTTCATTTTCAATTACTGTTTATTTTGCCAGTTTACTGGTTTGTATTTGTTCATTGTTTATTTTCAATTATTGTTCAGTTTGCCAGTTTACTGGTTTGAATTTGTTCTTGTTTCTAGTTCATTGTTTATTTTCAATTATAGTTCATTTTGCCAGTTTACTGGTTTGATTTTGTTCTTGTTTCACGTTCATTGTTTATTTTCAATTGTTGTTTATTTTGCCAGTTTACTGGTTTGAATTTGTTCTTGTTTTTAGTTTATTGTTAGTTTCAGTTGTTGTTTCGTTTGCCAATTTGGTACATTCTTCTTATTTTTCTTCTGCTTCTCCTTCTGCTTCTTACAGACGGTTTCCGACAGCTTTAAATTGCTTCATCCTCAATATGATTTTGAAGTTAATTCAGATATTACTTCCTAGTATTTTGTCTCACTCGGAAGTAGCTATTATTTATAAGGATGGTCTTTAGAACGATATTACTGCAATACATACATGTAAGTTTTAATCTAGAATATAAAGCAAAGAATCGAATCATACTATACTGGTTTTTATAATCAAGAGAACGAGTAACAATGTCGCACATGACTAATAATGACGAGTCATATACTAGTATTTATATACTTTATACTGCAAGAAATTCATACTGAGTTGCTCAAAGCTGATGTGTCAGAGTCAATAAGGCACAATTTTGTACTATTCAAGAGAACAAATAATAATTTCGCAAGTGCCTATCTGTGACAAGTTGATTTTGTGCAGCATATAGCTAGGAAGTCACTGCTTGTTACTAATGCTGATGCGTCCGAGTCACCAAAGCACAAGTGAACGAGTCGCTAAAAAGCAGAAAGTAATTTGAGCTTGACTACCTGGGACCTGGACTGAATCACTCAATGCTGAAGCCTCCGCATCAAACTCACGTAAAAGTTGTCTATCTAGATATATCGCAGCCTGAAGTAAGATCGAGTGGTTTCAAATGCAGAGAGTGAATACGACAAAGACTTATCAATTGGGCGATTTTGCTGTAAAAGTTTCATACGAAGCATGATCAAAATCATAATTATACAAGTTGCTTACCCACAAATTGCATTGTTTGACTGTTTAAGATTTGCCAAGTTTTCTGATAAAATAACCTAGTTGTATCATAATTCATTTAGCTTACTATTTCATTTAATTGTGTTTTTCTACTTCAGGTGGACCCTACAGATTTTTTGAGTCAACACTTGTCTTCTCAAATTGAAACAATGTGAGGGAACATCTTGACATGTAACTTGTAATACTGTATCCACCAACTACATGAATGCTTCATGCTGAACCGTATTCAACAAATGATAGAAAGTGAAGCTACAACCATAATCAGTTAGTACATATTCTACCAAATAATAATTCTATTACATGTATGTCAACACAAATTAGTGTCATAGTCACAGCGTTTATAACTCATATCACTGAATGACTTATTATGAGACTATACAATTCAACATGTTTTTACTAATTGCAATAACCAGCAGTTGGCTTGTTCATACTCGTTCATTGTGTTACTTGTTGCTGTAACACATATATGAACTATCAATTTGTTTCAACAAAAATGTTGCATGTGTCATGTATGTTACTGTATCAAAAATCCTCCTTTCGATTTTATGTTACAATGTATCATAATGACATCGATCCTGACTCACAAAAATAAAAAAATGTTTAAATGACGATTGACTAGAAGGTGCAAAATATGATGTAGATATTGTTTTGCTTCAAAACTTGTAGCTGGCGATATTTTATGGAAGTTGAAGATGTATTTGTGGTTAAGAATGGTCATCTCTGAGCAAAACGGGTTACATCTTTAATACATGACCACTTATAACTCACACGAAGTGTTCGCAACAAGTACAAACTTACCCTTTCATATGTGGATCAACATCGACATTTTACGAAATGGTCAAGACAAGATATGTATTGCTTAGACCGGACTATTCGATCTGATACCACTTGATCATAATCACAGCTTTTCGAAAGTTTTATATTGACAAATATCATATGAGCTTCTGCATCCACAAGACAAATGTTCGTGTTATGTTTGATTGTAAAGAACCGGTATGGTGTGTACACTTTTTTTTGCAGTGCGTGGAATGAGCTGTTTATCTTTTGTTGATACCATTCTTCATTTTACACTGTTACCTTTTTAGGTTGACGCATCTAAATGATACAAGATACAGAAATTGCGTTTGTCAAGTTTTAAATGTAAGTATCTTTTCTGTCTTATCATAGGGATCATTAATTATATTTTACAGCCATGAACTGTATTCTTTTCAGTTCATTGTTATTTATGATGTATCTTTGTTCTGTTCTTTATTTCCAGTTTCTTGTTTTGAAGTTGTTCATGTTTCCAGTTCATTGTTTATTTTCAATTATTGTTCAGTTTGCCAGTATACTAGTTTGAATATGTTCTTGTTCCTAGTTCGTTGTTCATTTTCAATTACTGTTTATTTTGCCAGTTTACTGGTTTGAATTTGTTCTTGTTTCTAGTTCATTGTTTATTTTCAATTATAGTTCATTTTGCCAGTTTACTGGTTTGATTTTGTTCTTGTTTCTCGTTCATTGTTTATTTTCAATTATTGTTCATTTTGCCAGTTTACTGGATTGAATTTGTTCTTCTTTCTAGTTCATTGTTTATTTTCAATTATTGTTCATTTTGCCAGTTTACTGGATTGAATTACTTCTCGTTACTAGTTCAATGTTTATTTTCAATTATTGTTTATTTTGCCAGTTTACTGGTTTGAATTTGTTCTCGTTTCTCGTTTCTAGTTTATTGTTTATTTTCAATTATTGTTTATTTTGCCAGTTTACTGGTTTGAATTTGTTCTTGTTTTTAGTTTATTGTAAGTTTTAGTTGTTGCTTTTTTTTGCCAATTTGGTACATTCTTCTTATTTTTCTTCTGCTTCTCCTTCTACTTTTTACAGACAGTTTCCGACAGCTATAAATTGCTTCATCCTCAATATGATTTTGAAGTTAATTCAGATATTACTTCCTAGTATTTTGTCTCACTTGGAAGTAGCTATTATTTATAAGGATGGTCTTTAGAACGATATTACTGCTATACATACATGTAAGTTTTAATCTAGAATATAAAGCAAAGAATCGACTCATACTATACTGGTTTTTATAATCAAGAGAACGAGTAACAATGTCGCACACGACTAATAATGACGTGTCATATACTAGTACTTATATACTTTATACTGCAAGAAATTCATACTGAGTTGCTCAAAGCTGATGTGTCAGAGTCAATAAAGCACAATTTTGTACTATTCAAGAGAACAAATAATAATTTCGCAAGTGCCTATCTGTGACAAGTTGATTTTATGCAGCATATAGCTAGGAAGTCACTGCTTGTTACTAATGCTGATGCGTCCGAGTCACCAAAGCACAAGTGAACGAGTCGCTAAAAAGCAGAAAGTAATTTGAGCTTGACTACCTGGGACCTGGACTGAATAACTCAATGCTGAAGCCTCCGCATCAAACTCACGTAAAAGTTGTCTATCTAGATATATCGCAGCCTGAAGTAAGATCGAGTGGTTTCAAATGCAGAGAGTGAATACGACAAAGACTTATCAATTGGGCGATTTTGCTGTAAAAGTTTCATACGAAGCATGATCAAAATCATAATTATACAAGTTGCTTACCCACAAATTGCATTGTTTGACTGTTTAAGATTTGCGAAGTTTTCTAATAAAATAACCTAGTTGTATCATAATTCATTTAGCTTATTATTTCATTTAATTGTGTTTTTCTACTTCAGGTGGACCCTACAGATTTTTTGAGTCAACACTTGTCTTCTCAAATTGAAACAATGTGAGGGAACATCTTGACATGTAACTAGTAATACTGTATCCACCAACTACATGAATGCTTCATGCTGCTGAACCGTATTCAACAAATGATAGAAAATGAAGCTACAACCATAATCAGTTAGTACATATTCTACCAAATAATAATTCTATTACATGTATGTCAACACAAATTAGTGTCATAGTCACAGCGTTTATAACTCATATCACTGTATGACTTATTGTGAGACTATACAATTCAACATGTTTTGACTTATTGCAATAACCAGCAGTTGGCTTGTTCATACTCGTTCATTGTGTTACTTGTTGCTGTAACACATATATGAACTATCAATTTGTTTCAACAAAAATGTAGCATGTGTCATGTATGTTGCTGTATCAAAAATCCTCCTTTCGATTTTATGTTACAATGTATCATAATGACATCGATCCTGACTCATAAAAAAAAATGTTTAAATGACGATTGACTAGAAGGTGCAAAATATGATGTAGATATTGTTTTGCTTCAAAACTTGTAGCTGGCGATATTTTATGGAAGTTGAAGATGTATTTGCGGTTAAGAATGGTCATCTCTGAGCAAAACGGGTTACATCTTTAATACATGACCACTTATAACTCACACGAAGTGTTTGCAACAAGTACAAACTTACCCTTTCATATGTGGATCAACATCTACATTTTACGAAATGGTCAAGACAAGATATGTATTGCTTAGACCGGACTATTCGATCTGATACCACTTGATCATGATCACAGCTTTTCGAAAGTTTTATATTGACAAATATCATATATTTTACAGGCATGAACTGTATTCTTTTCAGTTCATTGTTATTAATGATGTCTCTTTGTTCTGTTCTTTATTTCCAGTTTCTTGTTTTGAAGTTGTTCATGTTTCCAGTTCATTGTTTATTTTCAATTATTGTGAAGTTTGCCAGTTTACTAGTTTGAATTTGTTCTTGTTACTAGTTCGTTGTTCATTTTCAATTACTGTTTATTTTGCCAGTTTACTGGTTTGAATTTGTTCATTGTTTATTTTCAATTATTGTTCAGTTTGCCAGTTTACTGGTTTGAATTTGTTCTTGTTTCTAGTTCATTGTTTATTTACAATTATAGTTCATTTTGCCAGTTTACTGGTTTGATTTTGTTCTTGTTTCTCGTTCATTGTTTATTTTCAATTATTGTTCATTTTGCCAGTTTACTGGATTGAATTTGTTCTTGTTTCTAGTTCATTGTTTATTTTCAATTATTGTTCATTTTGCCAGTTTACTGGATTGAATTAGTTCTCGTTTCTAGTTTATTGTTTATTTTCAATTATTGTTTATTTTGCCAGTTTACTGGTTTGAATTTGTTCTCGTTTCTCGTTTCTAGTTCATTGTTTATTTTCAATTATTGTTTATTTTGCCAGTTTACTGGTTTGAATTTGTTCTCGTTTCTTGTTCAATGTTTATTTTCAATTATTGTTTATTTTGCCAGTTTACTGGTTTGAATTTGTTCTTGTTTTTAGTTTATTGTTAGTTTCAGTTGTTGTTTCTTTTGCCAATTTGGTACATTCTTCTTATTTTTCTTCTGCTTCTCCTTCTGCTTCTTACAGACAGTTTCCGACAGCTTTAAATTGCTTCATCCTCAATATGATTTTGAAGTTAATTCAGATATTACTTCCTAGTATTTTGTCTCACTCGGAAGTAGCTATTATTTATAAGGATGGTCTTTAGAACGATATTACTGCAATACATACATGTAAGTTTTAATCTAGAATATAAAGCAAAGAATCGAGTCATACTATACTGGTTTTTATAATCAAGAGAACGAGTAACAATGTCGCGCACGACTAATAATGACGAGTCATATACTAGTACTTATATACTTTATACTGCAAGAAATTCATACTGAGTTGCTCAAAGCTGATGTGTCAGAGTCAATAAAGCACAATTTTGTACTATTCAAGAGAACAAATAATAATTTCGCAAGTGCCTATCTGTGACCAGTTGATTTTATGCAGCATATAGCTAGGAAGTCACTGCTTGTTACTAATGCTGATGCGTCCGAGTCACCAAAGCACAAGTGAACGAGTCGCTAAAAAGCAGAAAGTAATTCGAGCTTGACTACCTGGGACCTGGACTGAATCACTCAATGCTGAAGCCTCCGCATCAAACTCACGTAAAAGTTGTCTATCTAGATATATCGCAGCCTGAAGTAAGATCGAGTGGTTTCAAATGCAGAGAGTGAATACGACAAAGACTTATCAATTGGGCGATTTTGCTGTAAAAGTTTCATACGAAGCATGATCAAAATCATAATTATACAAGTTGCTATCCACAAATTGCATTGTTTGACTGTTTAAGGTCTGCCAAGTTTTCTAATAAAAAACCTAGTTGTATCATAATCCATATAGCTTATTATTTCATTTAATTGTGTTTTCTACTTCAGGTGGACCCTACAGATTTTTTGAGTCAACACTTGTCTTCTCAAATTGAAGCATGTGAGGAAACATCTCCACATGTAACTAGTAATCACAAACTACACACAGGCTTCATGCAGAACTGTATTCAACAAATGGTAGAAAGTGAAGCTATAACCACAATTCAGTTAGTACACGTTCTACCAACTAATTATTCTATTACATATATGTCAACATAAATTAGTGTCATAGTCACAGCGTTTATAACGCTGAAGTTAGATGAATTATTTCAAAAGCAACGAGTGAATACGACAGCTCAGAGACTGCATTTAATGAATAATTTTACTGTATAAGCTATAAAGGTAACCCGGTGACTGAATAACATAACAACGTGTATATGTTTGTAATAGACGACACAGTGCTTCAGATACTTTTATTTCAAAAACTAAATTAATTTGTTTTGATTAAACATTATCAAAAATAATGACTTAGTAATAACATAATTCATCAATTTAATGTTAGTTGTTTTATTCTTCAGGCGGATTCTTCGGATTTACTAAGATAACTACGGGAATATAATAATAGTATCGGCACCTACGCAAGTTGAAATGTGAGGGTACATCTCGACATATGACTCGTGTGCATGTGATGCGTATCGACTTCATGCTGAAATGTATTCAACTGACGACAGAAAGTGATGATGCAGTACTAATTCAGTTAGTACATTTCATATATATCTTCAATATACGATATGTAATTATTTTATTATGTTAACATTAATGAATGTAATATTCTCAGCGTATAACCCTGATCACTGTATGACTTTTTGGGATCTTATATATAATTCAAGGGAGACTTCCTATTTTAGCGTGTATGGCTCATTGAGATGACCGAAATATGACTTGTCTATATGCCGTGGTATATGTTCCAGAATATCCGTATGAATTGTGAATTAGTGATTTACCATGCATCATGACGTGTTTATGTCAATCTTCCTTATCACTATTTATTTTGAGTTTATGTTACTATTTGAGCCAGGGTATAAGCTAACTGCACTTACCACTCATCCACCATGGCAAAAGGTCCTTTGAACTATTGAACGCTTAAGTATCAAGATTGTGTATCCGTTCATCGTGTTACGTTAAAATATGTCAGCTCAAGGAATGTGAGCTATTGTGGTCACTCTATATCCGTCGTACCAGTGCAATGTTTACCAACATACTGAATCTAAAACTTTATATTGAATGTACATGCATCGTCATACTTTCATTACAAATATGAATAATATTGCTGTTGCTATGCTTACAGACACTTTTTTATTTAACAGATGTGTTTGGATGGATTTACATGTATGTTTCTTCGAATACTTCAATCCATGACACAGATATATAACAACCGTCAGACTTAAAGCGAAATGAAAAATGTGTCAATACTTTTAAGACTCTGAAAGCTAGAAAATGTGCTGGATCCGAAATGAATATAAAAGTCAAATCCAAAGAGAAATGGGAAATGTACAAAAAGACTATGTACGAGTACTATTAGTAAAACATTTTGACTGATTCCCAGTGACTAACACGTTACAGCTAACTAAGTAGATCAGGTTGTGTTGTTTTAGTGAATTTTAAATCGTGTATTTAGTATGGCCTCCGTAGCTCAGTGGTAAGCACTCTTGCCGCATAGATGGCGACCTGGTTTCAAATCCGTGTGGAGACCCACATATGCCTGTCATATTCAGCAGAATGCTGACTGGCAAATAAAGACAATACTCGGCATTTTAAACAAGTGAAACACTACGACATGTAGTATATTGTATAAGCTTGGTAAGAATTATTACATGTGCAAGTGAATGTATTGGAATGAAATGTAATAAAATACAAGCAAAGTCATTTAACAGACTTACAATGTCAGACTTAGATATTTCTGTGCATGCATGTTGTTCAAGATGTGATTGTAAATTGCAGAATTCTGATGTGTTGAATAAATTGTTGATCTTTCATTGTTTTGCTAATAATTAAAATATATATTCATAAAATGTAGTTACATGTTGGTAGTAGTGATTTATTTCATTTATTGAAACCCGAGTAGCATTAATGTTCACAGCGGCTTGACTGCAGCACAAACATGTGGTAGTACCGGATATTATGTCTGTATTCACTCGAGGTGCTCTGCTGCCCACCGGCTGTATTAAGACCATCGGTACCAATATGCGATATCTTTCTATCTCAGGCCTGCGAAATTATATCACGGACTACAGTTTTGACTTCCCCAAAGTTTCAACCATTCAGTGTAACGAACTGAGTCTGTAATAATGAATAGGTGAAACTTTAGGAAAGTTGAACTGTATAAGTATGTGATATAATTCCGTAGGCCTGTGATTCAATCCACTCATATTTACTTTTTTATATGGAAAGTCCCGATACAAACAAATGCAGGTACTGTTTATGTCCGGACGTAATTGATTAACACTGAAATAGGTATATTTTAAGCAAAACACAAAATTGATGTTTTAATTTCTCTGCGACCGACTAGAAGGTCCTGTGTTAAAGTGCTTTCACAACTTTGATGTTAATGCATCAAAGCAAGGTAGGTGTCCGTAACCTAAGGAAAGTGCTATATACCGAGCGCTTTCATTCAGCTAGCCCCCATTCAATTAAATATAGAAGGCATGTATTACCTTCCATCGACCCCTGATTAAATGCTTAATAAAGTCAACTCTACTGATATAATTTATAACAGAGCCAACTCGATTATTACAGTTGTTAACACTGGACGAGTCATTACTCGGTGATACCATTAAATTGTCAGCTGCGTGAAGTTGGCACAACATACGACATTGGACATTGGACATTGAATTTTTCGAATGTAGTTATGAGAAATCATCCATCGCAACATTGAACATTGGACATTCAAAATTTTGAATGTAGTTATGAGAAATTATCCATCGCAACATTGAACATTGGATATTCAAAATTTTGAATGTAGTTATGAGAAATCATCCATCGCAACATTGGACATTGGACATTCAAAAAAAAGTTTTCGAATGTAGTTATGAGAAATTATCCATCGCAACATTGGACATTGGACATTCAAAAAAAAATATATTTGAATGTAGTTATGAGAAATCATCCATCGCAACATTGGACATTGGACATTCAAAAAAAAGTTTTCGAATGTAGTTATGAGAAATCATCCATCGCAACATTGGACATTGGACATTCAAAAAAAAGTTTTCGAATGTAGTTATGAGAAATTATCCATCGCAACATTGGACATTGGACATTGGACATTCAAAAAAATATATATTTGAATGTAGTTATGAGAAATCATCCATCGCAACATTGGACATTGGACATTCAAAAAAAAGTTTTCGAATGTAGTTATGAGAAATTATCCATCGCAACATTGGACATTGGACATTCAAAAAAAAAAATTTGAATGTAGTTATGAGAAATCATCCATCGCAACATTGGACATTGGACATTCAAAAAAAAATTTTTTCAATGTAGTTATGAGAAATCATCCATCGCAACATTGGACATTGGACATTCAAAAAAATTTTTTTTTGAATGCAGTTATGAGAAATCATCCATCGCAACATTGGACATTGGACATTCAAAAAAAAATTTTTTTTTAAATGTAGTTATGAAAAATCATCCATCGCAACATTGGACATTGGACATTCAAAAAAAATTTTTTTTTGAATGTAGTTATGAGAAATCATCCATCGCAACATTGGACATTGGACATTCAAAAAAAAAAATTTGAATGTAGTTATGAGAAATCATCCATCGCAACATTGGACATTGGACATTCAAAAAAAAGTTTTCGAATGTAGTTATGAGAAATCATCCATCGCAACATTGGACATTGGACATTCAAAAAAATTTTTTTTTGAATGTAGTTATGAGAAATCATCCATCGCAACATTGGACATTGGACATTCAAAAAAATAATTTTTTTTGAATGTAGTTATGAAAAATCATCCATCGCAACATTGGACATTGGACATTCAAAAAAAAAATTTTTTTTGAATGTAGTTATGAGAAATCATCCATCGCAACATTGGACATTGGACATTCAAAAAAATTTTTTTTTGAATGTAGTTATGAGAAATCATCCATCGCAACATTGGACATTGGACATTCAAAAAAAATTTTTTTTTTGAATGTAGTTATGAAAAATCATCCATCGCAACATTGGACATTGGACATTCAAAAAAAAAATTTTTTTGAATGTAGTTATGAGAAATCATCCATCGCAACATTGGACATTGGACATTCAAAAAAAAAAATTTGAATGTAGTTATGAGAAATCATCCATCGCAACATTGGACATTGGACATTCAAAAAAAATAAATTTGAATGTAGTTATGAGAAATCATCCATCGCAACATTGGACATTGGACATTCAAAAAAAAAATTTTTTGAATGTAGTTATGAGAAATCATCCATCGCAACATTGGACATTGGACATTCAAAAAAATAATTTTTTTTGAATGTAGTTATGAAAAATCATCCATCGCAACATTGGACATTGGACATTCAAAAAAAAAAATTTTTTTTGAATGTAGTTATGAGAAATCATCCATCGCAACATTGGACATTGGACATTCAAAAAAAAGTTTTTTGAATGTAGTTATGAGAAATCATCCATCGCAACATTGGACATTGGACATTCAAAAAAAAAAATTTGAATGTAGTTATGAGAAATCATCCATCGCAACATTGGACATTGGACATTCAAAAAAAATTTTTTTTGATAATCTCTTGTATACGTTGTTATGAAAACAGTACTTGCCTACCAAAGCCTTACCAGCAAAAGTCATATTGGGGCAAAAAAACTGGAATTTTGATATCTGAGGGAGACTGAATGACATTCCTACATACGTATTGTGTCAAAAGTTAACATTTTGAACTTTAGCATGCTATTTACCAGGTAGTCCTATTATAAATATGAAAGTGCATCAACTGATAATTATCAAAGATGCAAATAGGATTAATTAAAATTAAAGTTTAAGCTTTATATTTTACTTATCTCTATTGATTGAATTCATTTATAGTTTATTGTCCTTTGAAGTAAATGCTTTAAAAAGATATGTTTACCATGAAAAGGGGCATAACAAGAAATGAATATTTTTGATACAAACTTGTAAAAGCAGATATACAATCCAACATATGAAGTATAACATCATTTATGACCTGCAAATATTGTTAATTAGAGGTTGTTGCTATACAGAGGCTAATTTTGAGTACATATCATCTTAGAAAAAGTTTGAATGTGTTGTTAAAGAGAGGTTATTATTGTGCAGTGTGCCACTCTAGTGAGGCCCAGAGCAAATTCCATATTAAGATTGGAAAGAAAATGTGTCCCTTTTAACTGTGACAGTTCTTGGATAAATTTGTCTACTTAGGAACTCGGAACACTAAATTTATATAACTATGTATGCAATTTGTGAATATTTGAAGCAGCTATCTAATTCCAGAGCTCATGCAGACAGGGAGAAAATTATGTGCGTAAAATAAGCATAATTATCATGAAATACTGCAAATAGACTGAAAAGTTTAATTCAAGCATATTTAATATAAAATAATATTAATGTTAGCATATCCAGAACGAAATACAGGGTGCTGACAGATTACTAATGCGTGTAGGTCTATGATTCTAGGTGGCTGGGTTTATCCATGATGTGACAAGTCTGGCCACCCAATATGGCATGTTCGACACCCAGTACATTATATGTCATTGTTTGTATGATTGTTTATAAAATAGAATCAGGTATGAGCAGAGGTCTACAGGGAAGACTGGACTTTCCCAACCGAATTGTCTCTTAGAATAAATGTATTGCTGTTATATTATAATAATGACGCTACTAGCTTTAAATGATTTTAAGAAGACTCAACATGTAAGTACGTCAACAAGCCTTTTAACATGTGGTATAATCAACCATTCGGGTGACACTCAGGCTGTGGTCGCGTGGGTAATTCTCTAGAATACGGATCGACAAGTCCATCAAAGGTTTTAATCTCGACCGGGACTTATGGTCATTCGGAAATCATTTCATTGTTTCCACCCAACTAAAAATGGACTAGTTGGTAAACTCAGAGGTGGTCTACCTAAAACGTTAAAGAACCAAGTTGTATATTCGACAAGGCTAGGGGTCCCACATAACGTTTAACATTCTGTCTCTTCCATCCTCCCGTGTCCGATGATTATTGATTATCGCGCAGACACCGACCGATGAGTAGCAACGTATATTTTTAATATATTTTAAATGACCCTGGCCGCCGTCACTCGATGTCCAACCGGTTATTTTGCTAGGTCCGACTAGAACAAGAACATAACATAACACAAGACGTACTCGTCTCCTAATGTAAGATGGTCATATTTTCCCAACATTCCAGATGCCTGGACCCCGGCCACCTCACCAAACCTGGGTCCGCTCATGCTCAATGTAAAATGAATTGACATGTCCGTGATTCGCGTGCACATATCTTATGTGTACACATAAATATTTGTCTATAGATCTATGTGTTTCATGTACTTCAATGCATATACTCATCGTACTATGACAAACTCTATACACGTATATAGCCCTGATTGTTCAATGTCGATCAAGAAGTAATTAACGTTTTTTCCTTGCATTTATAAACATGACATGAAAATTCCATCATTCTTTAATCATCTTACATATAATAACAACTAAAAATAGGTAATGTCAGCTTCCTTGTGAGTTCCCTACTTCAATAATACCTACGAGCTCGTAGACTACTCGGGAGCTCAGTGGAGCTCCCGAGTCCTCTACGAGTTACGAAAATCCGTACGATGCTCGTTAGAGTTTACAATGTCTCCGTACGGGCTTGCTAAATTTCGACTTGCACGGAGCTCGTACGACTAATGTGACCAGGCGAAATTGAAATACATGTATGTCGAAAAATAATTTTCTTCTCGCACGCAGCTCGTACGGTCATCGTGCGGACACCTTACGGGCATCGTACGGACATTGTAAGAGTGACTTGCGAGCTGTGATTAACCTACGTGTACCTTGCGAGCCCCGTACGATCTCCGTACGAGCGCACGAAGATTACGATGTCCGAAGGGACCTCGTACGAGACATCCTTTTTTTAATCGCACGAGGTCCGTACGAGCTGTGAGCAGAAGCCAAGAATCTAAAATACCTTTAGGATTTGAAATATTTTGGACTCGTAGCCTACTCGTACGAGTTTATAAATCCGTACGGACATCGTAGGGCAAATGTGACCGTAGCATTAGATGCTTTGTGAATACCGGCCCAGATATAAATATAACGCTGACTTAGAACAAGGATTTACACCTCCCTGCTTAGAATGGGAAGGTCGTCAGTACAAAATTAATATTTTGAGAAACAAGAAAAAATGTCCGAAAAGTACTGGTAAAACAAGCTGTTTCAACTTGAGTTTGGTCAAAACGAAGTTCCGATTTTCATGAAAATAGGCTCATATAAGAAGCGCCAAGTACGTAATGCTGATTTTAAAAATTTATCCGTCTTACGACTTTCTCATTCTAAGCCAGCGATATACGGGTATATACGGTTATATATCGCATTGATATATTTTCTGTCACATATTTTCATAACAGATGATACTGAGAGTATTCAAGATTGTTTCCAATCTTTCCTCATTTTATGATTGGGCGGGGCTAAGGCGAAGTCTTAACAACGGGTGGCCTTGTTTATCGAAGGTCCATCATTTAATTATATAATTCAATTATCGGTATATATGACACGCTGCTGGGTTCGCTTTTAACGTTTATTGTCATATCCTTATCAAGATGAACTTGGTGAGACCAAAAAAGAAATGCTATGAACATTTCATAATTCGTATAAGTAATTAGTAAAACTTTTTCACCGAGCTCCCGAGTTGCCTACAAGCTCGTAGATGTTTTAAGTCGGACGTATTTCGCACAGGACTTTAACGGTCAACAACATAGGAACAATATATTGAAAGTTCGACATATTTTTAATATACAATTCATAATACAATGTACATGTTTATAACTGCTATTATAATCAATCCTGCTCATGTATCCAGTATCTAAGATCCGCTACAAAGATAATAATCCCGTAAATACTTAAACAAATAAAACACAAATTAGGTAATGAAATAAAAAATATATTTTATTATAATGATGCCAATCAATTTTAAAACCGTTTAACGTGCTACGTTATGTATGATAGAATACAAAACACAAATTTACTGTGATTATTAGTATTTTAATAAAAAAAACCCTTAAAACTTTGGTATATATTGCCTATGTTTGTTTTGGTCAAGAAGCTGAGGGAATTAATGATTTAGCCAGAAGTAACCATAGGTAGTCGGATTCATCCGTGATGGGACAAGTCTTGTCACCAAACATTGCATGTTCGGCACGCAGAAACTTTATGTGTCATTGTTTGTATGGATGTTTATTGAAAAGAATCAGGTACGATGAAATGCCTACAAGGAAGACTGGGCTTGCCCAGTCGGGTAGCCTCCTAAAATAAAGTTATTACTATTACTAGTATTATATCATAATAACAGCGCTACTAGCTTTTGAAAGAAGTATTTGAATGAGTTTAAGAAAAGCCACGGCTTCAGTCCATTAGCTTAAATGTACGATGACCGATAATTGTTTTATTAGGTGTATTTTAAACAGTGTAAAATTCTCGCCACACTCTGGCCATTACTGGCGACACGTGTGTGACAGGGTCTTTACGGAATTGCTAAATTTCGACTAGCACAGAAAGGACCTTCAAATGTAAAAACGGTGACAAATTTGAAAATGGTAACATATGTGAAAACATTTTACCGTATATGTAAAACTTCCTTCAAATGTGAAACACTTTTTGTTACAAATGTAAAAACTTTAAATTTTGTTGCTGGTGACATACGTGAAAACTATTTGTTACAAAAGTAAAAACAAAAGTTTGGTGACATATGTGAAAACTATTTGTCACAAATGTAAAGAAGACATTTTGGATTACACATGGAATAGCAAAAATACATCTCTCACACACAAAATTCAGTTCTTAGATTTACGGTGCTAAGTATCAGCCTGTCTTGTCAGTGACATTTCGTTCCGATCCGTAGCAACCCGTTTTACTCACACATTGTTACCATCCGCACACAGGCCCTACTTAACTCTACCTGTTCTTTCTGTTCCGATATCAACCATAGCATAGATGGCTAGTGGCTACACCTCAAAAGGGCCTTAGAAATGGGTGCACATGGTAGAACATTTCGCAACCTATTTTTTTATTGAAGATTGGGGTCTTGGAGGTAGCAAAACGATGGCTGTGAATCTGAGATCAATGTAGGTCATTATGAAAATCGACATTTCATGTGTGTGTTTTTAGTGCTTTGAGTGGCAATTTTATGACGTATTTTGTCTATGTACAGAACAAGGCAGGTACGATTTTGCCCAGGAAAAGCAAACCGCAGTAATTATTATCGTTGGATCATATTTTATCAAGTCTTCTAACTTGATATTTCATACAAAACTACAAAAATGTTACATAGAACTTATGAACAAAACTTTTTTAACTCATTTCTGATGTTGCTGAATTTTCAGTGTGTACAAGGTAGATATATTTCATTTATTCGTGCAAAATTTCATAGTTGTAGGTGTAGTAATTACAGAGAAATATTAAAAAAAAAACACAATTTTTTTTCTATCGCAAACTAGCTATACAAGGTTCTTGCTTTGAATATTTAATTTCCTGAAGCTATGGGCATTATCGGTATCTTAGATTTGTATTAATCTTACTCATAAATGGCCTCTTTGTGATACTCCCTGTTTATGAAAACATACAACTAGGGGTTATGAATGTAGACAAGATATCAGATGTTCAATCATGCTATTACATATAATAGGTCAGGATTGTGTCAAATTCTCAAAACTTCAGCAAATGCTGTACAGTTTTTTTTTTATTTATGTCTGTCACTTGTTAAAAGCAATGTAGCACCAAAACATATTTTTTTCCTTTTCATAAATTAATGTAATGGTGTGAGCTTTTGTGATCACTCTTGTTACGCCCTAATATCTACTGATGCAGGGGCATATAGAGATTTTCATGTCTACTCGTTTGCTTGTTTGTCTGTCCGTCCGAGTTCATTTGTTTAAACTTCTATATTTTTTGTTTAAGTCCATCAAGAGTCTGCTTTCAAACTTGACATACTTGTTAACTTGTCTGGTTCCCTGTTCCAAATCTTAGTATATAAGATGAGGTAGCATCCGATTAATTCCGATTAATAACTCAAGTGGTCAAATCAAAATTGTGGATGTATGTTGTTAATTCATGTAGACAATTTTAGATTAATCTCACTTAACAGCGTGTTCTGTTGGTGTCGTTTGTATATCAATGGAAAAATGTCTGGTATTTGCAATAGTATAAGTTTATTCATAGCAACAACACTAATTAATTACATTAATTTTATGTTAACACTATGATCATGTTAAAATTTGTACTTCCAGTCTTCTTTATCACCGTAGTCTATATACTGTGAGTGTTTTGATGACTATTGTGGTGTTATGGTGTACGTGTATTGATAAAGGGTAGGCTATCATTTTCATCTTGAACATGGGTCATTCAATAAATGTGTTAAAATTTTAATACCAAATTGAATGGAGAATTTCAAACTACATTACATAAACTAATAGCCCTTTAGACACAGGAGCGGAGCTATTTTCATAGAGTATTGAATGCTGTAGCTTGACCAGATTAAATTGAGACTGAGCAAAGACTGTAAGCATGTCCGCCTATACTCAGCTGTATTCCATTCCTATGTTTATTTACTATATACCTTTATCTATGTATACAGCCAGATATAATTGTAAGTTTATGTTTTAAAACTTCAGAATTTTCCGGATTTTAACGAATTATGCAAGGAGTCTCAGTTTAATATGGTTGGACAATAATTAGCTTAATAATGTTTATAAACAAAATAATATTTTGATTTAAAAGTTTTTTATGCCCCCGTATCGATAGATCGGGAGGCATATAGTAATTCACCTGTCCGTTCGTCCGTCCGTCCGTTTGTCCGTTCGTTTGTCCGTGCGTTCGTCCGTCCGGCCTGGTTAACCCAAATTGACAGTTTCTTCTAGCATGAATATGGCTTGCTACAAAGTTTTAAAACTTGCATGGATGTTGTATATGACCACTCTCCACACGCCTGTAGTACCTGACTCCATTTTGACCTTCACCTTGACCTAATTTTGGACTTAACTTATCTCCCCTTTAGTATTTTTACAATAAAGTTTTGTTTTGAGCGTATCTTCAAAACTATTTAACATATTGACTTGAAACTTCAAATATAAATAGATGGCAACTTGGAGAAGTGCATTGACAAAGAACCATAACTCTGTCTGTCTTAAATATTGAATTATCTCCCCTTAAGTGGTTTTTATAGTCAAATTTTGCTCTGAGTATATCTTCAAAACCATTTAACATATTGACTTGAAACTTGGAATATAAATAGATGGCAACTTGGAGAAGTGCAATGACCAAGAACCATAACTCTGTCTGTCTTAAATTTTGAATTATCTCCCCTTTAGTATTTTCAGAATAAAACTTTGACCGGAGTGTATCTTCAAAAGTGTTTAAGATATTGCCTTAAAACTTGAAATATAAATAGATGGTAGCTTGTAGAAGTGCATGGACCAAGAACCATAACTCTGTTTGTCTTACATTTTGAATTATCTCCCCTTCTGTATTGTCATGATAATTGTTTGTGCGGAGCGTATCTTCAAAAGTATTTAAAATATTAACTTGAAATAGATGGCAACTTGGAGAAGTGCAGTGACAAAGAACCATAACTCCTGTATCACCAGATCACACATGAAGTCGATCAAGGCACTGCTTTCAAATGTGGCATATTCGTTTACCATCATAAGCCCCTCATAGTTCAAAGCCATGTAACACTATCAAACATTTTAACTGAATAATGGCCCCTGATTGACTTAGCTTTTTATGACCATGGCTTCCACGGGGGCATAAGCGTTTATTGAACGCAGTCTTGTATTATAATATACCGTAAAAGGGCTGATGACATGTTACTGGTTTACATTATTCAGTATAAATTTAGGAAGTTAACAATTATTTTGATTATAAGGACCTATTATTCAAACGCAATTATTATCAAGTATTGAATAGTTGATGACAGTCTACAAATATATTGAATGACCCTCATGGACAATGGTTTCTGAAGACTATCGTAACTCAGGTTTTGATTGTTTGTATTTTGATGATCTCAGTTTTTGTGAAGAAATAATAATGGTTTCAAATTCTTACACTCTTATGTTGTTTTTGTTTTCTTGATTATCTGCCTGTGTTTGATGAGGGGTATATTTGCTTATTGCTTTGATCATTTCGATAAACAAAATGGTTCACATTCAATAACCCAAGAAGCATTACCCTAGGATACTCATTTTTAAAGTTAACTGATGTTGACACAGTTGTATAGGGTATAACGGATCACTTACTACATATGGATATGCTTTATTCTTTCAAAATAAAAAATGTTGCAAATGTTTAACACATTGCTCGGTCATGAATTACCAACATTTTCTGAATAAAACTCTTGCTTTATAATCAAGTAATTTGATGACAAAGCTAAACAGTTGATATGTCTATAGCAGATCACTACATTCCTTTCAATTGAAATCATCTCAAAAGTTATATAACCTGTCACATAAGACAAAACACCACCTGATATGTTCCGGTTAGTGTTGAGGCAAGTGGATTTCATAACAAAGTCGCTTAAATGAGTCAACATTTGACAGTTCCATTATCAAGACACATTAATACCAATGGACTAGTACAGTACACACGTATTATATACACAAGTGTTACATAATTATATTTTGATAAAAAATATCAAATTCTTATTTTGCAATTGTAATACCGGTCACTGGATCATACAAATGGACAAATAATTGTAGACCAAAACATAACAATGATATCTACATAACCTAAATGCACTTTTCCCATTGAGTGATCCGCTATACACATTCTTCTACCAGTACTGAACTTGATCCCACTCTGGGACATTGTCGTTCAAAATAATTATGGTGAATTGATGGTGCAAATTTGGAATAATTGGCTAAAAGTCGGTTTAAAATTATATACAGTCAGACGTGGCTCCTACATCAGTGCCAACCTTTGCTTGATAGCATCAAGACTTGAGGCTCTCTGGAAGCTGGTTACACAGTCTTGTTGCTGAGGGAAAGTATGAATGTCGCATGTAGTCGGTGCGACAATAGAGCACGATGAAACGACTTGTGTTGCCTCTGGTACTGGTAGTATGAGGATGTAGGTATTCCCTTGTGTTGATGTCGATGTGGCCGTTGATAATGCGGTACATCATCGTCACCTTTGCCTGCTTGAGTCTGTGTTCTAAGGTTCCCCATCCCAGGTCCTTGATCATATGGGAGGTACTACTCGTGGTGTGATAAGTCACCCTAAACAAATCGTGCGGCTCTGCGCTGGACGGCCTCTACATGACTGATCCAATTGTGGGTGTGTGGGTCCCATGTTGTTTCCGCGTACTCTAGGATTGGACACACAACTGTAGTGTACGTGCGAGACTTGATGTTGGCTGGGCATGAGGACAGGTTGCGTCTTAAGAGTCCAAGACTGTTGTTAACCTTCTTGGTCATGACATCGATGTTAGGCTTCCATGAGAGGTTGTCAGCAATGGTGACGCCAAGGTATCGTCCAGTCCGGACTGATTTTAGTGCCTGCCAATGGATGGTGTACTGGGACTGGACTGGGTGTTTCTTCTTCTTGGAGACGTGGATGACTTCACACATGGAATAATTGAACGGGATCAATCAGTCTCTCTCCCACTGCTGTAGTACTGCTGTATCGGCCTGTGTCTTTATCTTGCGGTAAAGGAGGCTATCATTCGCAAATAATCTAGTTGTGGAGCTCACTTTACTTGGTAGGTCGTTGATATACAACAGGAACAGAAGGGGTCCCAGGCAGAGGATGAGTGATGACAGATGTCATTCTACTAAGACTTGCTGGCTACGGTTAGAAAGGAAGCTTGGGATCCAACAAAGGACGGAAACTGTTATACCATAGTGCTTCAACTTGATGAGGAGTCTTTCATGCGGGACGCGGTCAAAAGCCTTGGCAAAATCTAGGAGGACTGTGTCGATCTGTTCGCCTGCGTCAAGTATAGATGTCAGGTCATGGAGTGTAAGTATCAACTGGGATTCGCAACAATGCTTCTTTCACGAATTTAAAAATAACAAATTACGTGCGGAATTAACTATTACCCAGCAAACAATATATATCAGACCCATATGGGTCCCACATGGGCTGCCCATATAGGACTTCAACAGTGATCCTTATGGGCTGGCCCAGCTTCTACTGAATTGTGTCCTATATGGTCAACCCAGATACATTTCAGCAGAATATACAGCACCCCATCCACTGCTTTGCGACGACACTGCATCGGAAACAACAGTTGAATAGCTTCTTCAGTGTGGAGAATCACGTGTCCAAATAAATAACGTTCACACTCACATTTGCGATTCATCTGCTATCGGCGAGTTTTTTTAACCATCTTCCATTTGTTATGGTTATATACAATAATACAAAGTTTATTTAGGCATTAAACAATAATTTGTTTCTAGCCGATAAATTATGTATACATACATGTTATTATTTGATAGGTGAAAGTTTAACAGAGGCATGATGAAAATGGTTAATACAAGCTATATAATCCTTTGTTGAACAATTAACGTAATTTGGTAGTATTATTTATAAAAACATTATATGAAACACACTGGAAAAGAATTCCATTCATGGAGATGGTGCTCGTTTTTCACGTGGAAGTGTAGCGGTCGCTATACTTTAGTCACGTGACACTGTATATTGCAAGTATACAATATCACGTGACCGAAGCATAACGATAATATTCAGGGGATTTAAATGTGCTAGATGTTTGTATTCTGTGCTAAATATGTTAATGGGACTATTAATTGCCCACATGGTGATTTTTGATGAGGTAAGTGGTTTTTGTCCATGTTTAGTGAAGACTGTGTTTATGTTGTAGTAAGTAACAAAATGTACATTAACTGGTAGTGTGATTTGGTTTAAAAGCGAGGAGACCTTAGTTACGTCCCTTTTATATAATATATTACAATGATTGAAAGAAGAACATATAAATAAGAAAACCTAGGTTACCTCGCTTTAACCGGTTCAGTAATAGGTGTATAAAATGTACATTTGGAGGATCAAATATGAGTAATGTTTATGTTTCGTTATAGAATTTGTATGGTTAATTACAAGTGGTGTCTGTAATTGTTTTGTACAATGTATTGGGTGAATACCTATTCACAGTAAACGAGTCCCATCCTATGTACACAATATAGAAACAAAGTAGAAATAATCAAAACAAAACAAACAAAAATAAACAAAAGCAAATAATAAAGTATCCATACGTATATACAAAGTCAATAAATAAATATAAGCAATGACAGACAGTTACATTATTGAGTTCTTTTTTTCATAGCGAAATAAATGAATTTAGATAAATTTACTTGTGTGCGTTTGGATTCTGAGCACATGATTTTTTCAAATTTATTTAGTGTTGGCCAATGGCAATAGTACTGAGTGAGATATTTAGTTCTTAATTCTCTGTAAAAGGGACAGACTAGGAGAAAATGGTATTCTGTTTCAGCGGTATTCATTGTACAATTAGTGCATCTTCGTTCAGATGGTGGTATATTGTCGTGACGACCGGTTTCAATCGCGAGGCAATGAGAGGAGACTCGAAATTTCGATAGTGCTATTCTATATTTAGATATTTGTATATTATTAAGGTAGTTTTCAAAACAGAAATCGTGTTTAAATAAACAATATGTTGCGAGCTTATTCGAATTATTAATATTAGAGTACCATTGTTGATAGTACATGTCATATATTCTTTGTTTAATAATGTGCATATTGTTGTTGTCTGCGGATTGATTCAGCCATATGTCGTTTAGGCCGTGTTCTTGAAGAATTGCTTTTATTTGAGAAACCCAATTGTTTCCATGATATGTTCTTGAATTCTCTGCATCTTGTTTTAGCATATTATATGTACTCCGAATTAAGCTATGCTCTGGTGAGTTTAATATCTTTATCCAATATTTGATCATTTTTGTTTTTCGTATGATAATTAATGGAACTCTACCTAGTTCTCCATACAAAGCTGTCACATTGGTGGAACGTTTAACGAGTAATACTCTTCGCATGAATTTTTTATGAACGAGTTCAAGGTCCGAGCATGTATAGGTTCCGATTATTTCTCCGCCGAAATGTAAGATAGATGAAACCAGGGTGTCAAACAGGTGACATTTTTGGGAATTCGGTAACTCAATATTTTTTAAAATTACAAATAAACTATTTAATGCGCGGGATGCATGTTGTGCTATGTGTTTTTGGCTTCGATGCCAGTTTCCATTTTTGTAGAAGTTTATGCCTAGGTACTTGAAATTTTTAACGGTTTCTAGTTTGGTACCATATAAATAAAAATCATGTGTTGTGTGTCTACCTTTTTCAAATATCATGACTTTAGTTTTTTGTGTGTTTATTTTCAGTCTCCAAGTGTTGCAATAACTTTCAATATCATTTAATAGCGATTGTAGGTTTTGTTTAGATTTTGCGAACACAGCTTGATCATCTGCATAAAGTAACATAAATAATTTGAGTTCATTGATGGAGAAAATGTCCTCTAGATCAGTATCTATATTATTGATGATATATCATATAGCCTAAAGAATATATTGTATTTGTAAGAATACCCGGCAAGTACCGATCTCGCTCTATATTTAGCTGTTTTTAATTGATGCACGACCTAATGCATTCTAGATGCAGTTTTCAACCGATTGTAATAATTTGGTCTATTAAGAAACGTTGACGTTCTATACGAATTATGAGCTTAGTAACATATATTACAACGTCTTTTGAAGGGTATTACTTTTGAAACATCAGGAACACAAACGTCTGGGTTAAACAGAGGCGATTGCTTTGAACAAGAAAAAATGATAATAAAGTGTCACTTATGGAACAAAATAATTAAGTAGCTTAAGCAAGTTAACTACTCAAGACAAGAGTCCCTCTGAGTAATACAATTTACATTACCGTGTCTAAATATTCTTTACATCAATACCTTTTGAAATACAGTATAACCTTTGTTAAGACCAAATTGACCATTCAGCTTGATGTGCTAACACGAGACTTATGTCGGCATACGTCAAAAATCTACTGAGCGTTTCTTCGCGGATGCGCATTGCGGACGACGTATCCGTGCACCGACCGCGGAGACATGGAATGTGTCCTAAATCTTTCAACCAGTTCTTTTTTTTGGCGGACGCGGACACACGGATGCGGATCACGGACGAGTGTACATGGAATACCGGCCTTAGCGGACGAAATCGCAATTGGTTTGAGTGTGAACGTTATTCATTTCAAATCATTTGTTCACGTGATTCTACACACTTTTTTGTTTTTCATATAAAACTCTTTTTTTCATATATAACTTTTCATGTAATTTATTGTACATTTGAGCCGCGTCATGCGATTTTAGGCCTTCAGACAAAATTTTGACATTTTGCGTTTTATTGTTTTCTTAAAATTCAAAGTTTTCTAATCTGAATATTGTTTGTTTTGACATTTTTTACCAACTAGTTTCGAAGCACAATTCCGTATCACAACTACTTATAAAAAATATGAAAGTAACGTCGTTTTGACGTCGTCGTTTTAACGTTATGTATGTGCGGTACTTAAGGTGGTAAACTATGACGCATAATGTGAATACAATATAACATAATGTATTATTTAAATGGAATCAGTCAGTAATGTACGCCAATACTTCTTATTTCTTAACAATATATTTTTGTTGAAAACATCCACGGCCGGTGCAGAAAAAAGACGAAAAAGTATTTGTTGTCAACCAATCCAAAACTAGATCGATGTGATTTACTTACCACCGTTTACCTTCTTCCAAAATTCGCGACAGAAACAGATGGCATCATGCCTATTACAATCCATAGCAACGTATACGTCCGATGCATAGCAACGTATATATGGTAGCTTAGCCGAGCGTAATGATCGAAAACAACACTACTACACAACACCGCGGCCTTCCTCTTACAGTTTGACCGACACTACTTTTTCCGCGATGTCTGCATCACAGTAGCAGGAATTCGCCACCTGTTTGACTCTGATATTTCCCCGCCCATTCCCGGGATTTGGGGCGAGGTTTCCATTGAATGTATAGTTCCATAATTATAATACAAACTCCACGTATTAATTCCTACAATATAATATCACATGAATCTAATTCTTATAAATGAACAATGTCAAATCTTAACAATAATAAAGTATTCATGCAACTTTCAATTACATACTCCCGTGTTGGCATACTCTCTGTCAGTATTGCCTTGATGTGACTGACAGTACTACATGATTAAGCTACTTAAAAAGCATTGCGCGATGACAGGTCTGTGGGACCGTATACCAAAGTTTAATTGAGCAAAATATGAAACACCTACTAAAACATGACACCCTCTACCAGTAGCCTGTAGCATGAGTCAGTCAGTCAAACATAACTGGAGTCAGCAGAAAAGAACGAATCGCAAGGTAACTATACAGCAGCACAAGGACGACCACGCAGCTTCAGGAAAACCAATCAATGAAGCATTTTACAACCAAACGAAGTAATGCAGTCTTGAAACTTTAGGGCAGTTGTATTTTTAACAGCTGCCGGGTATTTGTACATGTATGATGTCATGCGCTCGTGACGGGCTGGTTGAGTTGAGTGCTACATTCCCTGTCCAATGTTCCCATGTCTTAAATATGTGTAACACTTGAGATGAACATCATGCTGTTAATTGAAAAGGCACTTTCTTACGCTGAAGCCTAGGTCCCACTGTTGAATTTCTCATTGTAGATATGGAATTACACATAGTTTCTCTCGATCCCCGAAGCTACTAAATGTTATCGGTACATCCCCAAGCCAGTAGGGTCGACGTATTACGTCGGCAACATACGGGGTGTACTCCCTGGAACCCTACCGGAACAACCAAATTATACCGATAAAGAACGGCATATCTGCTGGGATTAAATATCAAGACCGCGAATGTGTAATCGAAATATTGCCAAATGTCATCGAAAATATATCTGGTAATAAGTCTCATTACAAAAACAATACATAGATCCAATGTCCGATTTTCAGACTCTGTTCCCCTTCATGATGCCATGGTTGATGCACGCGCCCGTTGCACCCACGGTCCCCTACCCGGGGATCCGCGGGGGTAGCCGGATAAACTGCGGTTTTTTACCATCCTGCCAGGGAAAGTTTTTTGTCTACGAAACAATACCCTGCCCGCGTATAATATTGAGTTCTCAGGAGCCGGTGGAAATACCGGAGATTTCACCATCAGGTGCACAAGCAGGATCGTGGGAGGTTGGGGTTGACAACGTAAAATCCCATTGAATGTCCAATGTTCAATGTTGCGATGGATGATTTCTCATAACTACATTCGAAAACTTTTTTTTGAATGTCCAATGTCCAATGTTGCGATGGATGATTTCTCATAACTACATTCGAAAACTTTTTTTTGAATGTCCAATGTCCAATGTTGCGATGGATGATTTCTCATAACTACATTCAAAAATTTTTTTTTTGAATGTCCAATGTCCAATGTTGCGATGAATGATTTCTCATAACTACATTCAAAAAAATTTTTTTTTTAATGTCCAATGTCCAATGTTGCGATGGATGATTTCTCATAACTACATTCAAAAATTTTTTTTTTGAATGTCCAATGTCCAATGTTGCGATGGATGATTTCTCATAACTACATTCAAAAAAATTTTTTTTTTAATGTCCAATGTCCAATTTTGCGATGGATGATTTCTCATAACTACATTCAAATTTTTTTTTTTTTAATGTCCAATGTTGCGATGGATGATTTCTCATAACTACATTCAAAAAAATTTTTTTTTTAATGTCCAATGTCCAATGTTGCGATGGATGATTTCTCATAACTACATTCAAATTTTTTCTTTTTTGAATGTCCGATGTCCAATGTTGCGATGGATGATTTTTTATAACTACATTCAAAAAAAATTTTTTTTTTTGAATGTCCAATGTCCAATGTTGCGATGGATGATTTCTCATAACTACATTCAAAAAAATTTTTTTTTGAATGTCCAATGTCCAATGTTGCGATGGATGATTTCTCATAACTACATTCAAATTTTTTTTTTTGAATGTCCAATGTCCAATGTTGCGATGGATGATTTCTCATAACTACATTCAAAAAAATTTTTTTTTGAATGTCCAATGTCCAATGTTGCGATGGATGATTTCTCATAACTACATTCAAATTTTTTTTTTTGAATGTCCAATGTCCAATGTTGCGATGGATGATTTCTCATAACTACATTCAAAAATTATTTTTTTTGAATGTCCAATGTCCAATGTTGCGATGGATGATTTCTCATAACTACATTCAAAAATTTTTTTTTTGAATGTCCAATGTCCAATGTTGCGATGGATGATTTCTCATAACTACATTCAAAAAAATTTTGTTTTGAATGTCCAATGTCCAATGTTGCGATGGATGATTTCTCATAACTACATTCAAATTTTTTTTTTGAATGTCCAATGTTGCGATTGATAATTTCTCATAACTACATTCGAAAACTTTTTTTTGAATGTCCAATGTCCAATATTGCGATGGATGATTTCTCATAACTACATTCAAAATTTTGAATGTCCAATGTCCAATGTTGCGATGGATGATTTCTCATAACTACATTCAAAAACTTTTTTTTGAATGTCCAATGTCCAATGTAGCGATGGACGATTTCTCATAACTACATTCAAAAAAAACTTTTTTTTGAATGTCCAATGTCCAATGTTGCGATGGATGATTTTTCATAACTACATTCAAAAATTATTTTTTTTTGAATGTCCAATGTCCAATGTTGCGATGGATGATTTCTCATAACTACATTCGAAAACTTTTTTTTGAATGTCCAATGTCCAATGTTGCGATGGATGATTTCTCATAAGTACATTCAAAATTATTTTTTTTTGAATGTCCAAAGTCCAATGTTGCGATGGATGATTTCTCATAACTACATTCAAAAATTATTTTTTTTTGACTGTCCAATGTCCAATGTTGCGATGGATGATTTCTCATAACTACATTCAAAAAAAATTTTTTTTTGAATGTTCAATGTCCAATGTTGCGATGGATGATTTCTCATAACTACATTCAAAAAAAACTTTTTTTTTTGAATGTCCAATGTTGCGATGGATGATTTCTCATAACTACATTCAAATTTTTTTTTTTGAATGTCCAATGTCCAATGTTGCGATAGATAATTTCTCATAACTACATTCGAAAACTTTTTTTTGAATGTCCAATGTCTAATGTTGCGATGGATGATTTCTCATAACTACATTCAAAATTTTGAATGTCCAATGTTCAATGTTGCGATGGATGATTTCTCATAACTACATTCGAAAAATTCAATGTCCAATGTCCAATGTCGTATGTTGTGCCAACTTCACGCAACCTAAATTGTCTCCCTTTATCAATGTAAGACTAATTACCTTCCCCACAAAGGCATGTTTCGGTAAACCTTCTTCGTAAGTGTGGCGATTAGTGTTTTACATGTATTGAATATCTTAAGCAGTTTTTAAAACACTGTTTATTGAATATGCAAGGCGGTTAAAACCAAAATGTATTATTTGTTAACCAAACTAAAGCATACAAGGACGCCTCGGACTCAAATCTATGGCACAATAGCATGCCCACTGAACACTAGACTAGTGAATACGTAAACTTGGCATGGAGTGGACGAATCCGAACGAATATTGGGCCTATCCTGAATGGTTTACTAGTGTTCGATCGACAACAGATAAGGGAAGAACCATTCAAACTGAAACGTTACGTAAGATCTGTGTCATCAATGGTCCAGTGATTATAAACATTGGAGAACGTACTCCATGCTCCAACTCATACTCCGTATTCCAATTGGAGCATTTCTTAAGTACAAAAACTGCTGTAACTTCTTTATTACTGAATGGGAACATATAAAACGGGGGTTCATTTTCTTAATTAGATCGTTTTCTTTAAGTTGATGTTGGTTTTGATGCAAAACTCTAAACACAATTCTGTTTGTCAAGTTTGAGCATGGAGCATAGAGTTTGAGTATGAGAATGAGAAATGTTTATTATCACCGGGTCTGTATTTACACCAATGATTATTGATTGACGCACACGATGTTGAAGCAAAATAATCTTTGAGAAAAAAACTCGTTTTGTTGTAGTACGTAACTATCTTCTATCCAGATTATCATAGCATACATTTTACAAAATATCATACTTAATAAACGTTAGCATAAACGTACTTCACATTTAAAAAACAATCGTTCCCAATAGGGCATATAGTTCAGATCTTTGATTTAGATTTTGAACACAGCCTTTTACGTTCCGGGGTTTTGAGTAATTCCTGAGAACTGTGCTTATCATAGGTCAGCGCGCATGCGCATCCCACTGCTACGGTTTCAAAAGTTTCTATGTATCTATAAACATTTCCGCTATCACACGACGGCTTGCCAAAGTCATTCAGTTCTTGTTTTAGAACCTTGAATGTGTATCTAATTTCACCACATTTTGAAGGTGATCGTCTCTTTCCTCCATTTATTGCTGGTTGGGTTCCATTGTTGTCATAACACCTCGGACATTTGCAACTCGCGGTTGCCATGTACTCTGGATAACGACTGTTGCTGTACCAGAAATTGATAAAGTAGGGGTATGTCGATCTGTCCATGAGGTGGTTAGTGTTGTTTGGTAGTGTCGTCAGGCATGCCCGATCACCGTACGACTGTCCAAACGGTCCACCCACACATACTACCAGACCAAATAATTTTGTTTTTGGATCAAAGGGGACAAACTCGTACAGCCCGTAGTATACATACAAGGGAGATAAAAGTATAAACACTATACACGACACACTGTATCACCACGTTAATATTATCATAATTTGCTTCAAAATCAACCAATCGTCGAGATACAGGACGTACATGGTGTCACACCGGTGAATTTTCTGCCATTTAAATTAATGCAAAATGACCCAAATTCGCATCTCTCCCTCCATTTCACTGACATTCCGGGTTATTTTCTGTGGCCGTTTCCATAAAAAGCAATCCCTGTTATCCAAAATAAGCTGGAGAAAATGGCATGTCGATAGTTTCGTTTTCGTTCTGGAAGGAAGACGCAATTTTCCATGCCTCAAAAGCTGACTTGACCGAAGCACACATACATTGTCAGTCTTCAGCCAGGGAAAGATAATTCAAAATATTTCAATTAAACACTCTTAAAAGTTAGCATGCAGGTCATATTTGATCAACATTAATGCAATTTGGTCAACAATCAGCATTTTCTACATTAAAACAGTGCTTCAACAGACATATATCAATTTTTTGAAAGGGACTATTTTAGCATACTACGACCCGGAAGTACTTTCCACCGGTGTGACAGCACATACAAGTTTAAAAGGATTCCATAATACGGAACTAAGGACATGTGTAACACTCAAAAGAAAGACCAGAACATGGCACATACCCAACAGAACACATGAAAACATAGGGACAGCCAATAACCAGCGCAAAATAACACAAGAACAATGTAAGTAAACAGTTCTTCTTCCATGCAATTTGCAGTGCCCACTCAGGGGCCTTGTGACAAAGGTGAGATACACTGAATCTGGATGCGATACACTAGCTCGATTCGAATAGAGTCCTTGTTTCTGCAAATACCCAGTGTAAAGCACCGATACACGCGAGACTACCTCTTAATTGCCAACCAGTTCATCTCTAGTTGGGTGGGAAACAATAAAAAAGTGTTTATAAAAAGACCAAGTGGCCCGGCCGAGAAACGAACATGGGACCTCTCTATCAGGAGACAAGTGTCTTATCCACTCGACCACCGTGCCACCAGCTTGCCAAGTCGTATTCACCGGTGTCAAGTTCAAGGTTTCTTCAACTGCAATGGTGTTACTTGATAGTTGAAAACAAGTATACACCACTAGAAAAATACGGACTTTTTTTTAAAGAACTGCGTAAAACACTTAATTGATGATATACATGTATTAAGACTAGAACAGTTTCGATGTATTCCAATACACACACTGACAGATAATTCCCAAGAGGTTCGACGTTGGTAGTTAAAATTCGTTTAGAGATATGTGAATACAAGCAACATACGGCCTCTGTTCTATGGATTTACGTATGAGTAATGTCTTGTCATATTGCAATATTTGTAAAAAACGAACAGTAGTGGTATTTTGAGTCTTTTTGGTTGATTTAGTTTGACATTGTTACGTAGTTTTTGAAACTTAAGCTCATTGATATGATTGAAGGGAGTAAAGAAAGTATTTTTTCCAGTCAGAAAGAATGGCGTATGCGTTATAAGCACAATTTACAAAGCGTAATCGTTACGTTTGACATAAATGTATGTATAGCTTGGCTATTTTGACATGAGCCTGACCTTTATGCAAGAATATATTATAAGGTTCTTGCTTTGAAATATATCATTTTCCGCAAGCATCGTGCGATATCGGTATTTCAAAATTGTGTTTGTATTACATCTCGAGCGTTTTCGTGATACTCTCCGATTATGAAAACATACACTCGGTGATGTAAATGTAGGCAATAAATCGACTGTTAAATTATGCTATTCAAAAGGTCAGACTCGTGTCAAATTGGCCAAGCTATACATGTTGTCATAAATTGAGAAAGCATGTGATAACTGTAAAACTGAACGGTGTCACTGCGGTATAACGTACACCGGAAATTGCTGGTAAAGTGAGTAGTCATCAATTTTCGCGATGTGTGTGTTACACTAAAACAAATTCTGTTAAAACATACTTCAAATTACATATATATAATGTACTGAACTCGCTCTCGGATATCAATTTAATATCGGACTTTGTACTCGATTAAATGGCAAAACCTCGCGTTTTAGTTCTGCATATAGATCTTTTTCATCTTAAACTGATCGTTCACCCCAAATTCAAGACGACCTAAACCGCACTTGCACGTAACCTGAATATGCAGATCAATGAATTTTCGGAGTCTGATTGGGTAAAACATACAAAGCGTAGTAAATACGTCACATATCAAGATTTAAATGCTTGGTCGATTTCCATGAAAAAGATCATTATACTGAACTAGATACTTAAACCTACCTTAAACGTTAAACTACTATTCTTGTTTAAGGTAGTATTGCGTATTATCGGATCATAGACTCTATATACTTGTGACTAACTGGGATTATTCCATACAGACATATATCTACAGGTATGTTATATTCGATATTGTGCCATAGATTAACATAATTATAATTAGCCCTAGACGTAATACTAATAACTAAGTTAGTACATTTTAAATTAACAATAGTTGTGCTGCATGACATACGACCGCAAATTTAACCACAGTTTTTTTTCGAACAGGATATGACTTTTATGTATCACCAATAGTTAAATAATTTTACATTTATGATGGATTTTATACGTGCATTGGTGAGTTGTATTTTCTTTAACACCGTGTGTTATTTAATATACATGTGTTCTTATGCGACAAAAACGTGACACTAATGTTGTTACCCATGACTTTTAGTAAGTCACTAAAAGTCCGATCTTTCTTCTTTCTTTCTTTCTTCCATTTAATTTGCAGGGCCCACTCTGGGGCATTATCGCAAATGTTAGAGACAGAGGTGAGATACAAGGAATCCGGGTGCGATACACTAGCTCGTTTCGAATAGATTCCTTGGTTCTTTAACGTGCCCGGTGTAAAGCACCGATACACGCGAGACTACCCCTGGGTTACCAACCAGGATCATCTCTAGTTGGGTGGGAAACACTAAATAGCGTTTCTGAAATGATCAGGACCGAACGCGTGTGGTTTTAGCACGTGCCGTTTTTTGGAAGGTAGGACGCATGGTGCATGCAACTATTCACGGTCAGGCACACCTGTGCGTGTGACAAGCGCTGATATACTCCATCGGCATTACCTTACCACTTTTTCAGGACAGAACACGAAGCGAACGTAAATTCTCAAAAAGAGGCATACATGTGCTAAAGGCACACACATTGGATTGTTTAAAATGCCCTATGGTGTCACACCGGTAAGATTTCTCCCTATCAAAACTATGTAAAATGACTCAACTTCAATCTCTCACTGGGTTACACTGATGTTCCAAATGATTAGCTGTTTCCATAATGTGCGTTTAATGTCATTCCAAATGAGCTAGAAAAAATGGCATGATGAACGATTAGTTTTCGTGCTATCACAGAACTTCCGGTTAGACATGCTATTTTCAATGCTCCAAAACCTGACTCGACAGAAGCACCCAAACGTTGTCAGTCAAGGAAAATAAAACTCATGAAAATATCTATTAAACACTCCTGTATGTTGCCTTTCATGTCATATTTGAACTACATTCATGAACTTTGGTCAACAATCAACAATATCCACATTAAAACATTACTTGAACCGACATAATCAAATGTTCGAAAGGAACTATTTTGGCAATACTACGACCTTGAACCAGTGTGACACCTTACAATTATTCGTCCATTTGAGGTTGAATGAGCCTTATACAGAATATTCTTATGAAGAGTACACAAGTTCAATTATAATGTTATGGTAATATTGACAATCGTTCTACATGTTGTATACTAGTAGATGGTCATGGTCAGATTTTAATGAAACCATTTGTGTTTCTTTTATTTCTTAGATTACAAATTCACAAGATACACTGTATCGACGTTTGATGTGCCTGTATCTATCACCGACACGTTACAATGGATGTTCATCTATGGGCCAAACTAGACCCTAACGGGAAGATTAACAGTGTACAATCTATGTGCTCATCAGCCGACGAGGGTCGTTCAACAGCAATAGAGCCATATAGTACTGCCAGTAACCATGGTCCAGAGAGATTCGTACCATACATGGAGAAGAAACAGCTTGTCTATACAATAGATGCCAAAGTAGACGAAATGTCCATTATGATACGCCAGTTAGCTGACCTTACTGAAAAACAAAAACTTCAAATGAAGTAAGTCATATTGTAATAATGCCTGTCATAGCCTTTATTTGCCAGTCAGCTTTCTGCTGAATTATGACAGGTATATGAGTACATCCACCCTGATTTGAGTCCGGGTCGCCGGATTAGGCGGCAAGCGCGCTAACCACTGAGCTACGGAATCGCATTTATAATCGGGTATTCAATAATAACAACGATTCAATTATTTAGCTCATTCAATCATATTTGCCCCCGCCTGTTTGTAGTTGTAAAACTATTATTCTAAATTATGTTTGAGCTTTATTATTTCGATTAGACAGTGTCCATAAATGTATGGTTAAGAGGCATTGTTATATCGATGACTTAGAATTAGAAGGTCGTAACTACCAAATCGATATTTTGAGAAAACACTGAAAAATTGTCTGACATTTACTCTTTATTTATGGTAAAACAACTTTTACAACTTCAATTTGGTCAACATGACAAGTTCATATTTTTATGAAAATGGGCTCATAAGAAGCGCCTTGTGATGCTTATTCTAAATATGTATGAATCTTAAAATTCTAAGCCATCGATATGATGACAACAAACTATTTATATCCATATAACAACAAGGTTAGATTATGTTGTACGGATGAGCAGTTTTATTTCAAGTCACAAGACATATTAATATTATATACTAAAATATTTGCGTCAGTCGTATGACACACCATCCTTACATTGCGGAAACTTTCGAAACATTTCATTTCACTGAAACCGCATATTTTGAGGAAAATGCGTCGCTTGAAATTACAGATTTAATTGTTGACATAATTTGTGCTTTACATCGTTTATCGATAATAAATAACTTTCTATAGTATATACGACAGCTATATGGAATGCAAACAAATAAACAAAAATGTAAAGCAGGCATAATATTTATGTTTGTACATACACTTCTAACGCTACCTTTTGTACGAGGGGTGTTTCATAAATAATGCAACTGCCCCGCATATGCGCGCTGTGTGCTGAATTAGATAGAATTGTTCATTGCATTCGTAAAAGCTATTCTTCATTGACATTCTCGCATAAAATCATCAAAATACGTTGATGTATAAAGCCTGGGGCAGCCTCTATTTAGGGTCCACTCGCACCCACTGTGCAAAATTCAGCAAGGCAGAGATAGACAAATCATGACGTTGTCCAGATCTGAAAGACCTTTAGGTGATGTTTGCATCGTACGATTTTATTGAAACTGGCCATGTTTCTTGAGTAGTGTCTTATCCATACTATGCACTGCTTGTTCATGCAAAAGCGACCGAGATTTCCAGAATAGCCTGCATTTTCTAAGAAAAACAAAATCCACCAAAAAAACAACCCATTTTTGACAAAATACCTTTCAAAAAGACTGAATAAATGTTGAACATATTGGATTTTTTCTTTATTTTATACATATTTAGAAAGCTAAAAATATTGTCAACAACATTCTTAATCGCTACATGCGTTATTTGCACGTACGACCACACTATTTCAACTATGAAAAGCTTAACGGTAATTTTCATAACTTAATTTTAACAATTATTAGCCACATTGAGAATCTTTAATTAAGCAAATACGTTTTTTCGAGTACATCAATAGTTTAAAATTGTTCTTGTTGAGAAAGCATATATTGGATTAGATTTTTGAAATTTAACATATCACATAAAACCCAAACTTGTTATAATATGCTACAAATAATGATAAGCCAATTTAGGCATGTACAGTGGCTGTAACTGAGGTCTATAAACTGCACCATAACTACCTTAATATTTGACCGAAATGCCTGAAAATTTGCCAACTAACACTAGAAAGTTTGCTTAACACATACCAATTTACGAAACTACAATAATAGACCGCAAATAAATTTTACAACCAGAGTTGCATTATTTATGAAACACCCCTCGTATTACCGTATATTTCAGTTTTCTTTGAAAGTCCTCTATAAATTCAAACGCTTCGGTTTTCCATAAATTGTTATATGATGAAAAAGAACTATTTATATCAATATAAAAAACTAGGTTAGATGATGTTGTACGGATGAGTACAACATATTGTTATGACATTTGGCACACGTATATATCACACGTGTTAGTCACAATTTACGAAGCATACCCTTTTATATGTCCATCGCATAATTCAGTGTGTGTTTTTTCTTTTGATGTAACTTACAAATGTAACGTTACTTATAAATCAAGTATTTCACATATATTCAGCTGAGAGTGTGCATTTGATATCATTTGAAGTGTTTACCAATTTTAATTTCATTTTTTTAAATGCTAACAAAATATGTACACATTACCACTGCGATATAACGTACACCGGATATTGCTAGCAAGATGAGTAATATTATCAATTTTCGCAACATTCTAGTGTTGACAAGGGTAAGTTCAGAGATGATTGTTAGTTTTTCTGAGTGTTTTAATGTACATTTTATACAAAGCTATCTTCTCCATTAATTTTCCTAGCCTGTGCAACCGGTAAAACGCCAGGAATTTCTTAAAAGGGTGATTAAAAGACCAAACTCGTATCGCTACTCACGCAGAAAGTAAGCTCGATCTGTCGAAATAAGATGTTTTTGTTTATATTTTTCGTTAAAATACTCAACTTGAATCGAGCGAATTGTCATTTTTGTTACAAAGATTATATTGCAAATGTAGTATCCGAAACTAATCGAAAATGACGGTGCATTGCGAGAATAAATGCAGGTGTAAGTGTACGGAGTATTGCTATATAGTTGCTCTCTGGTGTACGGAGTATTGCTGTTTGGTGTACAGGGTATTGCTTTTACTTACAGTGACTATTTGTCACTAAAACGAATAAATACAAGGTATAAGCAGCGTTATTTTATAAAAAATAACTTATATTATATAGATTATGTACCTATTAGATTGGATTGTATGGACTGCATGAAGCAAATTAATGTAACAAGCTAATCCTAGCTCCAAGTCCTCCCTGAATTTTATGGGAAACTTCTATTAGTAACCGTGTATTTCACATACAGTAAAAAGAAATAGCTGAGCAATTGCATTTGACAAACACAAAACTACTACAATGTCCAATACTTTGAATTAGCAACGTTGAACGTAAATCATAGCAAAGGAACCTCATTACAGTATCTGAAATAGTTGAGGGATTATAAAATAAACCTTGGTGTGTACATTTTGTATATACGGATGTGAATGCCCTTATTTGCCATTTGACCATTAGTATGACTCTCAAAGAATTGCATATATCCAAGCTAAATATCACCTTTGTACTACTCACAAGAACACTTTATGCATAAAATTCAGCATTCTATATTGTTAACCACATTCATCTGCCTGACGGTTGAAATATTTTAACATAATCATTTAAGAATATTCTTATTGTATCGTATAACCCATAAAACATTACCATATTTGTGAGCAGACGTAATAATACGATAAAACTGTCCATTTACATACTTTATTTACTCATTTTATTATGCCATACTCTCCGTATACTAACGTTGAGCTTATGTGCAATACTCCGTACACTAAACAGCAATACTCCGTACACGCACGCGTATCTGTTTTGGGGTGTATCTTAGTTGTTTTTCGAACAATATTTATGAAATTTGGTCACAACATTTTGAAGTTCAATATAAACAAAATGGCCAGTTCAAAAAATCTACAATTTGGTATTACAGGCGTTCATGAAGCTTGTAAAGTCCTACTGTCAATATTTGCGAGTGAGTAACGGCATAATGCTGGTTCATTTTAACCTTTCTGTGAATATCTGATATACGATAGTGTGCTATAAAGTTACCAAAATGCCCGAAGAAGTTAAAACTCAATTGGGATATGGATAAGAAGTCAGTAATTTGGAAAATTTTGTCTCTAAACTCACCCTGGTCTCCATTTCATGTCCTTAAAATTGATAATATTACTCACTTCACGAGCAATATCCGGTGTACGTTATACCGCAGTGATTACATCAATGCAGGTTGACACGTAGACACATATCGTCCACAAGTTGTGTACGAGTGAAAACAGAGTTGTATTACATTTTCAGGGGTAAAAAGACTATCCAATCTCTATTACGAGTACTCGATGCGTTTTATGACCGTCGCGGTAATAATGAGAAGTGGATTACATCTTGGAATAGTTTTCAATGTAAACAATTTACCTGCGTGTAGCAAATCATGAAATATTTACATTGAAAGCACACGGGTTAAAATATAAACACTCTAAGAAATAAACATTATTATATTAGCACAGTACAAAAAAACACATGGTCATGGTCTAATATTATTAAATATAATTATGACATAGTTACAACGCCCATATAGCTATATCATTAGATTGTGTGTGTTGCATCTTGTCATGACACTGCCTACACGCACACCCTTCCTATTACAAAGCATTTAATTGATGCTCAACTTAACTTAAGTTTGGAATATAATCGCTTATATCATCTAGAAAGTCCAACAACTAAGAAAACAGGACTCAGCATTTTTTCAGTAAATTATAAGACATTTTTTTCTGTTTCAAATATTTAAAGTTTGAGCAAGAGGATGAGAAAAGCATGCTGATTAAAAAGGAGCAATATGCTTAATTCCAAAATATTTCATATGCATAACCGTAAGGTTAGACAAGAGATATTTCCCAACCCTCTCTCACCTACGATGAGGAAGGACTAAATTGACAAAAAAATCATAGTTGAAAATATGAAACAATGATGCCTAATTGCTTGCGTACAGGAATGCTGGTTGCTTAGTTTCTGGATATGTTAACTGTAAATGACTGAACAACCGGTGGCATTTGTTTGGAAAACTAGTTCTCTTGTTATAGTTTATAAATTATGAACCTACTTTAAATATTTCACGCAACTCTATATGTTATAATTATTCGTATATTCCAGGTTAATTGGAGAGTATGAGTGTAAAATTGCTGCTCAACAAAAGAAAATCCAAAAACTAGAAGCGGAAAATTTGCTATTGAAAGGTCATGTTTTGTTATCAGCGGGCAAACAACCGCACTCTCTAAGTGTGGATAGATCGGTCACACTCCCTAAACACGTGTGTCGTGGAGAAGGATTTGGAACAAGTACAAGATCGTTATCATGGCCGGAAGGAATTAATGACAGAACTTTAAGTTCTTTGAAATACCAAAATACACCACACAGTGATCAATCAGACAAACACGAAGTTACTATGCGTGATATGAAGTTTGCGTTGTGTGGAACGCAAGTTGTTGAAAATGACGCGGACAAAGCGTCGCGATCACAGTCTTTGAGTGTGGATTGGGATATATCTGGTTCACATCAACTATTGAATCTGGATGTTAAAAGCCACATTCATCTTCAGACAAAACAGGAACTTGCTAAGCAAGGATATTCGTGTGTGGAAAAACATGTTGAAGAAAGTGATAGTAAAACTGATTCAAAACCTGTGTGTGAACTAAAGGAAGCTGAAAATGTCAAAACACAACGTGTAAGTAGTACAAGTTTGCCTTGCGATGAGTACGGTTACTTAGATATGCGTCGGACAGGCAATGCGTTGCCAGTGGACGAAATATTGTGTACTTCAAATGTTGCGGATACGTGTTCTGACGCTTTAGTAGATACGTTCAACACGGATAAGATACACGCCACGCATCATGATGTAACCAATGGATATAGCCCTAAACATCATGGGTCCACTAATGTGGAAACGGAGAGTGTCACAAAACAATGTTCAGTGCCGGATAAATCACGCCCAAAGGTATGTTTCACTTGTTATATTTTACTCATACCGCGACCGTGACCGGGTAGTTAGGGCATCCACCATAGAAGCGCTTAAGGATTGTTTGAATCCCGATGGAATTGATGCGGTCGGTTGGTGAGCCGAGTTTAAGAATGGTAACCACAGGACAATCTCTGTCAGGCATCTGACAACAAAAGATGGAATTTCGGAGGCACTGTTCACACTGTTAGCGCGACAGATATGTTTCTTACAAGTCGGTCTTATAAGTGACTGGCCTTTTTAATAGGGATGGCTTCTACCGTATATTACGTTGTCAATAACTTTTATGTCAAGAAAGTTATTGTGATAATTGCTTTTTGGTGGCTTTTTGTACCTTATAATTATGTCGGGGATGTGTAATACTTTTGTATACGCTATGAACTTATGTCCATAATGTTATTATTCGTATTTGTTTAGGCATGTGGAAGTCCACCGCGTTATGAGAAGATACACTTTCTTGATGAGCATGTGGCACCAGTCAGACCCCCGTTACCACCACCACGTAGAGTATCGCGATCGAAAAGCAAAATATCTATCACGCCATCTCTAATAGACGAATTAGAACAAGGACCCAGTGCTGCTCGCACTTCTTGTACCAATACACACAGTGAGGATTATGTTGAACCAATCCCTCGACGAAAGTCAGTTCCACATGAACCTCGGACTCGAGTAAATGACATCACACCTACCAGCCTCCCTATAAGAATAAGAACTACATCGTCTTCTTCAACCGAAAGTTGTAGTCCACATACTCCAAAAGAATTTGGGCCTTCGTCGGGTAATACCGGGTAAGTTGTTGATATATCTTCTTAGTGTTTTTGTTTAAACTTAATGGTTTATATACTTGAATATGCTTTGTTAGCTGACTGCTAGATATATGTTCTATGTTGACTTTAATTATGTTACGAGTGTACATTAGCTGCAAGTTAAAGGCACCTTAATTATGTTTTCTAAATATTTGCTTGATACATGTTAATCCTAGGTCATACTTGGCATGTTTTGCCTCTAAGGCGGACTCCAGATTGGAATCAACTAGTTTCACGAGACTTCATGAATGAATATGGTCCTCTGGTCCAGCGGAAGCTTCATGGAAGTCATAAGACATTAAATTTTGTTGACATCGCGAGTACATCGGGACATTGCAATGCATGTATTACATTTTGATTCCATGTCACCGATGATAACTTCCTAAATGGGAACAAGGCTTTTATAGGCATTTAATCGTACGTTATTAATGCGTCCGCTGTAATATATGTGTTAATAATGTGAATGACAACCGTGAGTATAAGAAAAAGGCAACTAGAATACCGAATATCATTAATGTGATTTCTCTTTAATTTTTTGCGAGAACAGTGAAGCCAGAAAGGACGATACATGTGCTCTCAATAGACTGTTTAAAGACATGAGAACTACTAGGGAATGGTGCAAGACAAAGAAGAGACTTATGAATCAGTCACATGTGCATACAGTGGATTACACTGAGAAGCAGCTTAGATCTGTTGTTGAGGTATGTACATGTGTTTGTTTGTTCTGTTGGTTCGTCCGCTTGATTCGTGCCCACCTGATTACAAGTACAAGGGCCGTATTCAACAACATTGTAAGACTGAAACTGTTAGACTTAAAATTATTGACAACTTTAATCATTTCAGCCATTTCTTTGCAATTTGATTTAACCTTGTGAACAATTATCTGAATAGCTTTTGTTGCCCACTGAACATGAACTCGTTTTTCCATTTATATCTTAATCGCTATTACATGTGTAAGAACACGAAAATGAATATAACATTTGACAATGTAAGGTCTAAGTTTGGGTTTTAGACTTGCAACGTTTGTGAACATGGCCCCGGTACCCGTTCTTTTGGTTTTAAAAACTTACCCACCAGGTCGGCACTCTGGGTGTACCTATTGCCACATGGAGACCATATGTTTTTCGACCCAAGTAAATAACGTTTTCTCATTATTATCCGTAAAATAATAACGGGAAAAATTCTCGACGAATTATGTTTTAGAAGATAATACATTAGTCAAATTGTGTGCAGATTTAAAGGTAGATTAAAAGGCTTATTATCATTCAACTTTATTTGTAACGGAATTAGTCGGACATGATAGGGAATTTCCATCAAAACTCTCTTCATCCTAATCGCATTCTTATTCAAATCGTCATACAATAATCTATCATTATGTAATGTTTTTGTGTCAATGATTACTTCGTATTTTGAAAACGTATCAGGAAGAAACTTCGGTCTGTTAAACCTCAAACCACGTTTGATTTTGTTAAATCATAATTATACTCTTACACTTCCTATTGTAGAGCTTTATGTATTATCATATTCATAATCATCTTTACTAAGATCCAATCGTCTTGATGCTTAGTCAGAATGTTATTGTACTGGTATTTAAGCCAATGTTCATGTTGTGACAAACACTAGGTCACGGGGTCAACACCTAGAAAAACCTCTATGTAGGCCACAATTGTTTTCCAATCTTAAAGACAGTTGTCTCTGAGGAGTTGTTAATGATTTTAGATGCACTCCATTGGTGTATTCGTAGACTGGTCAGCGAGCAAGTGTACCATTATTATTGTTAGGCCCGAGTCGTTTAGTTCGTTTTACATGAGCTTCCCGTCGAAACATTTCAAAACCACAACCCCTATATTACCATCATTATTCACATTTGATTTACTAGCTATTTTATGATTATACCTGTACTTTGCCGTAAGTAACACATGCATGTTTATTACAGGATGTGTTCAAGACTTATAGTATGTTAAAGACAGAGCATCGGTCACGACAGCATACCAAAGATAAAGTGTTAGAGGTGAGTTTTGTATATTAATTATATAAAGTGTGCATTGCCATCTATAAATAAAGTATCGAATACCCTGGAGGTCTACAGGAATTGCCTATGACGCGTCATCGATAATTAATATGTTTTAACCTATTATGATATGGTATCGTCCAGTCAGATACTGCATGCTTGTGTATTTTCGTTTATATATGTTCATAATACATATTTTACAATTTATCCATGTACATGTATACGGTAAAAAAATGGATACACGTACGCACAATCCCAAATAGTTTTACCCATGATAAACCGCAAACCACTTTGGGTTAACGTGAACTAAATTTTTCATAAAATCATTGATGCGTTGACATATGACTTTGCAAAAAATAATACGCCTATTCATTTCCGTACCTAAGGCCAGAACAGTTTAAATTCATATATTACCCTTTCACGCACCATTTAATCACAGGCTTAAGAAATTATATCGCAAAAAACAACAGAGTTTTAACATCCCAGAAGGGTCACTCATTCATTAGATAAAATAATACTAGTATATACTTTGAAAGGATGAAAATTGGAAAAGTGAAAACTGTAGTTAGTGATATATATAATTTTTTAGGGCTGTGATTTAATGTACTGTTTTAAGCCTCCTAAATAATTTAATGGTCATTATTCTCGCTTCGATAAGTCTGTATTAAATTTTCAAAATATAAATCCATCCAATTAGTAGAAACATGACAAGAGATGATTTGTTTCAATAGTGCTACCCGGAAGAAAAAATGTTGAGCCCTAAACCAACCAGATATAAGTTACTGTTTGTATTTACAAAAGAGTTTATAAATAAAAATATTCTCACCTTTTTGTTTAATGTACATATCGCTGGCTTAGAATGGGAAGGTCGTAAGTGCCATTTGCAAGACTAATGCATATGTAAAGTCTACATCGCTTCTTGGGAGCATATTGTCATGAAAATCGGAACTTGTAATGTTGACCAAACTGAAAGTTGAAAAGGCTTGTTTCACCATAAGTAATGAGTGATTGTGAATGTCAGACAGTTTTTATTGTTTTCTCAAAATAGTGATTTTGTAGCTACGACCTTCTCATTCTAAGCCAGCGATATTTATATATTAGATAATGTTTCTGTTGAATTTTTAACTTTTCAATTGAAATGATATATATAATATATTGGTATATACGCTTAAGTTATCGCTGGCTTAGAACGAGGAGGTAGTAAGTACAAAATCGATACTTTGAGAAAAGGAAGAAATACTGTTTAAACAATACTCTTTACTTATGGAAAACAAACTTTTTCAAATTAATTTTTGTCAACATCACAAGTTCTGATTTTCATTCAAATAGGCAGATTTCAAATATGTATTAGTCTTATAAGGTCGCAGGTAGTAGTTACGACCTTTTCATTCTAAGCCATCGATATATTTAAAGTAAAAAGAACAACAATCCTACTACTAATCTATAATAATCTAAAGTTGCGGTCACGTAGTAAAGTACAAAATTAATGTGCAACAAATAGACGGTAAAAGCGGGGGATTCCCCGTAGTTAACCCAAGTTTAAAACATATTCTTTCATGTTTTTCAGAAAGTTAAAGAAACGATGGAAAAACAAAGATCTTCAACGATTGTTTCGGACGAGTTCCTGATTAAGTGTATTGATATGGTAATTATAACATCACCAACTTGAATACAACTTTAAAATCATTTAAAAACAGTTAGGTGATTAATTGCATCCGCCTTGAACCTACATACGTACATGCACTGTGCTTAACAGCGCTCCAAATACATTACTTGGAAATGACGCAACGCCGGTGAATGAATGCGAGGAAAACACTAAATAAACCTAGACGAATATAAATATGAAAAAGTTTTAGTATGTGAATCTGAATAGCTCGTTGTATTTTAAATAGAGGAAGTGTTTATTATACAAACTTGCATTGCATTCTCTACGTATGTCTTTGCATTATCTCAACTCAAAAAGTCCTCATGCAAACATTTACAAAACTCCCTGGCGAATTATAATATATTATTATATGACATTAGTACACAAATGTGATTGGTTGATCTTGCAGTAAGTGGACTTATTACATTATCTGACTTTTGCGAACCGCTTCTTCCTTGTTCTGAAGGTTACCCGACTAAACCTTCTTAACTATAAATACCAAAAAACTGTGCTGTGAAATATAATGGACCTAGATCGTCAGCTATTGTGCTACCGGTTATTTTGGATATACGAGTACCTCATGTGACGGTTAATGGAGTATCAAGTTACAAATGCCATGTGCAATACAAAGCGGATGGCCTTGGTGTGACAATAAAGAATAAACGAATGAATGCGACCAGGGCCAAATACTGCGCAGATTAGCGACCGGTGCATTTTGGAATGTTTCCCCCTTCATATGACAGTGTACTTATGTTATTATGTAAAGCGATACATTTAATAAATATTCCATTAGCCTAGGCCCACTGGGCATGTGTCGAAAATATTTATACGAAAATAGATCGAGCCGAAATTCATGATGTCATGGACTTTTTCCCCTAAATTTGTAGGTCCTAGCAGTATCATGAGTATATTATGAAAGGAATATTACTGAGGTATTATAATCCGCTAGGCCGTCTTACCTGAACTCCTGGTAAAACGATCCGACGGGTCAATTTTCTGCAGCGATATTATATAAATACAATATGCCTACATTTCGCTGGCTTAGAACCAGAAGGTCGTAACTACCAAATCGATATATTGAGAAAACAAGAGAAAACTGACTGTAATTTACTCTTTACCTTTGGGAAAACACGTTTTTAAAACTTCATTTTGGTCAACATGACAATTTCAGATTTTCATGAAAATAAGCTCATAATAAGCGCCTTGTGAAGCAGATTTCAAATATGTATGAGTCTTATAAAGTCGTAAATAGGATTTACGACCTTCTGGTTCTAAACCATCGATTCGTATTCGTACATGTGCGACATTGACATACCCCGCATATGTATTATTATTATTATTCAAATTCCGCATTTATTTGTTTATTCCATATAGAATATCAACACTAGATCTATGACATAGTATCTATTTTGATTGTGTATTATTAATTTGGGTCATACTTTTAGCCACACTAAAGTAACCTTCCGTGTTATGTATATTTGTATGCATTAAATTGTGTTGTATAAAGCGGTCCATCCATGATCGATAGAATTATTTTATGCCAACCTACCAGTTTTCACCCAAAGCATTGTAACTAACATACACATGTATGAACATAGACTACTAGGTGATGCTCTGTTTAATGATGATGAATGAATTGACCAATAACATTATTATCTCATATTTTAGTTAACATGAGATTAGTATAAATGTGTAACTACGAAATCCATAATTTTAATTCGACAATTGACCTTCTTATATGTACAGTAAAACTTCGTTATCTCGAAGAGAGTGATCGGGACAGGTACAATGTTCGAGATAAACCGGGTGCTTGAAGTAACCAAATGGCAGGTATTGATAATACACACGGATATTTGTTTAAAACCAGTTCGAAATAAGCCGGATGCTTGTGATATCGATGCTCGTCATAACGAAGTTTTACTGTATAACATTTATGAATGTAAACTTTTGTCATATTTATTGTTCCAGTTGTCTTTATGAAGCTCACTTGATGGAGAGTATTATTAATGTATCATTAAAGCTATTATACATGTATATGCTTCCTTGTTGTAACTTGTTACGTCTAAATCACATTATCCTATTATATAATTCATCATATGGGCTTACTAATTATGGTGTTACATTTACTAGAACGCCGAATGGTGAAAGCCTAAGACGAATACAAGAAAGTCGAAAACCTGATGACAAACAATGCGACATAATTTATCATTTACCCAACGTGACTTCATATTATATTGTCATTATTGTAGTGAATAAGTTGTCTGATAGAAAACAGCGTTTGCACATCATTGCAAGAGGTAATACCATACATACTAGTTCATGAGACGACCTGACTTATAGTCTATTCAGATACCACATTCGTCTGTCCTTTATCTGGGTGCGTCTAATAGCTGTAGTCCGTGCTTCCCTATTCGCTTATACGAGGGTTGAGCCAATGCAAAAATAGTTAAGCATAAAAATGTTCAGGTAGGCATGGTTTAACTTTCAGTGCATGTTCTAATTATTTCAATACATGTCTTGTTAGTACTGTTAACTGAAGTAAACCATATCATTCAATAAATTCGTGGACTGGACTCGTCATTTTAATACACATTGACACAGATAATAACTAATTATATCACACTAAACTACAGCCTTTCGGACACACGTGCAGAAAAGATTGTATGAATCGACGCATTTTTAAAGAAAATATGGATTGAACAAAACTGTCACCTTACCGCAACCACCTCACAACGCAAATACGTTCTGACGTCAGCGACGTTGTTGACGTTTTGCTATTTTTCAAATGGTATTCCCATTTGAATTATGTCATTAATATGGAATTGAACACAAATATTTAAGTTATATATTATTAAATAGATCTACTACAACGTTTTATATATTCAAAGTCAAGTATTAAGCTTGACTTAATGGTTGTAAACTATGCTAAATTGAAACGCCACGCACATTTTGACTTGCGTTTCCTCAAACGTCCCTACGTTTGCCAATTTTGTTTGACCCCTCTATCATTTTTAATACCATGCTGCTCTTCAAAAATGTGATTTTGTCACTAAAACACAGGGACACTGAATACTGCATGTTCTCTGTTTGCTCTCATTAGCAGCTTGTATGTGGTTGTTGTGAATTTCCAAGACAAGTGCACAAGTTAATAGTTGCATGAATTTTCTTGCGTAAATTCATAGTTATTTTGACGTAAATGAAAACGTGACAAGCGTAGATCAAATACTTCTCATTTCAAACTCAAACTCAAACTTTTAAACAACTTAATAATTTCACCAAATAATATGATAATATCTTGCAATAATCTGACAAACATATGTGAGTGTAAAAGAATTACAAATGTAATTAGAAATTTACAACAAGTTGAACTAGTAAAAAGGGTACGTTACGTCGGTCGGGTGTGGTAGCGCGTTACTATGGTAATACAACGGCTGCTGATATGCTACTGTGTTGCATAATTAAAGATAAATTTGTAACTACGGTAGGTAATAGATAAATCTTTATAATGATATAAGAAATTATCATTTAAACACAAATATAATAAAATGAGAACGATTGTCCACGAATATATTGAATGACCCTCGTATACCGGGTTTAAAATAAATTCGGTATGCTTTTTCAAAAAGTTATTTGTCTGAGGTGAGAAAGATATAAAATGCACATGTTAATGTTCATACGATCCTATCTGTCGTTTGTCTAATCTTTCTGAGCATAAATAAAGCTATAAGAGTAAGGAATAATAATTAGAATAATGGGCAAATGACACAAATTTGTATAGATTTAAATTTTGATAACACACTTTTGGTACTATGTATTTATGGTATCGGTTATATAAAACAACGCCTGTATTCGCATAGACAAACCATTTATTCGACACAAACAACATGTATTGTTAGGAACATCTTCACAAACACAAATACATTTATTTTTATAGACAGACAAAAGGCAAATACATTAAATACTAAATAAATACAACGAGATCAAAATGAGAAGTAGAATGTGAAAGCAAAAGTCTAAACCATACACTAGTCTCATGGGTAGTGTGTATATTATTTGACTTGGATGGCGAAGCTTTAATCCCTGTCTATTTTAACCAAACATGCAACAAATTGGCCAAAAGCATCCACACCTCCGTCAATGGATAGGGGTTCACATTTATGATTACAATACGAGAACCATACATGGACATTGTATAAATAAAAACATTCTTTGATTTAGTCCCATAGTAACGACTGTATTCACTGTATGATTACCTATATAAAACACTGAGACGTAACGCACAAAACTCGTACCTCTAAACGTTGCGTCAAATGACGTTGTTTTGTTGACTTGACGCGAAAAGCGTTTATTGCGTTAACCAGTTTTAGAAAATAAATACACATGTATGAGCATAATCTTTTGTTACTCCTGTGTTAACCAAACACGTTTCTACGGTCTATATTTGGTTGGCATAATTAACATTGTAAGTTGATAAGAAACTATAGCTGAATACCAATGTGCGACGTTAATTCTCGCAAATCTGTCAAAATCAATGAGCGAAGAAGAAAATAGCTGTGCTTATCCAGTAAACTTCCAATCCAAAAGTTAAAAACTTATTTGAAACTTCAATGAAAACGTATTCTGGCATTTATTTCCTTTTGATGTTACCATTGCGATAATCGGTTTAAAACGACCGCTGAAATTGCATGTGTTATTTTTAGCGTTAATTCACGGGCGTAGAACAAAATCGGGGGACAAAGAAAAACAAACGGCATTTTTCGAGTCTGTCTTCAATTTAAAAATGAAAAGTATTTATGCAAATTACGAAAAAAAAGTATGTTGACATTTTTTTCTTTTACGTTTTTTTTAACTTTAAATATCTTTAAATTGTCGTCGAAATTTCGAGTTTTATTTCTCACGTTAATTCACGGTCGTAGGCTAAATTCGGGGGGACAACGAAAAAGTAACGGCATTTTTCGATTATGTCTCCAATTTAAAAATCAAAATTATTTATGTAAATTACGAAAAAAAGGTATGTTGACAATTTTTTCTTTATGCGTTTTTTAATCAATAAATATCTTTAAAATATCATCGAAATTTCATATTTCATTTTTAACGTCAATTCACGGGCGTATGTCAAATTCGGGGGACAAAGAAAAACTAACGGGATTTTTTTAGTATGTCTCCAATTGAAAAATAAAAATAATTTATGTTAATAACGAAAAAAAGGTATGTTGACATTTTTTTCTTTTGCGGTTAATTCAGCGATAAATGTTTTAATTCATCGTTGAAATTTCATGATTTATTATTAACGTTATTTTACGGACGTGAGGAAAATTAGGGGACAAAGGAAAATTGACGGAATTTCTCGAGTACGACTCCAATTTAAAAATGAAAATTATTTTCGTAAATAACGAAAAAAAGGTATGTTGACATTTCTTTCTTTTGCACTTCTTTTAGCGGTGAGTATGTTAAAATTATTGCCGAAAGTTAGTGATTTATTTTAAACGTTACTTTTACCGACGTGGGACAAATCTGTCGACATAGTCAAACAAGTGGCGTTTTGCGAGTTTGTTTCCGATTTCACAATAAAACTTATTTTTGTAAATAACGATAAAAACGTATATTCATAATTTTTTTCTGTTGCGATTCTTTGAGCGATAAATATAATTAAATTGTCGTTGAAATTTCATGTTTCATTTTTAACGTCAATTTTACGCGCGTGGGACAAAATCTGTCGACAAAGTCAAACAAGTGGCATTTTTCAAGTATGGCTCCGATTTTAAAATCAAAATTATGTATGTGAACATCGATAAAAACGTATATTGACAATTTTTCTGTTTTGAAATCCTTTGCAGTAAATGGTTAAAATAACGGTCATAGTTGACTGTTTCATTTTTTCGACGTCATTAATAAAATTGTGACACGTTTCTGGAAAATGTGTAGCAAAATAAAAGGTTACGGCATTTGCTGAGTATGTCTCCAATTTCAAAAAAATAAATACATATGTAAATTCCAACATAAACGTATCATACGACTCCTTTTTTCCGGTTGTTCTCTTTACGATAAAGAGTCTAAACGTATCGCGAAAATATCATGCCTAAACTTCTCCTGCAAAAACGCAACGTTGTGACACGTCATTTTCCAGTCAAATTTGATCTTTGTTGCGTATTTTTCATTTCAAAATGAGTTGTCGTCTCCACGGAACTTATATCATTTGATGCGTTATTGTATATGCTTTCTAACGATATGTGTATCATTTTCATAGCACCGTCGGATATTATTCAGTAGTGACTTGATTAACGGCAACACTCGATCTTTACGGAGTGGCTCGAGTTTTGTGCGTTACGTCTATTAAGCATATTCACAAGGGCATGTATCTACAATACAGTAATTGACGGTCAGAAATGTAAATGGTCTAACTACCAAGTTGAACTATTCAATCTTAGGTTCTCGTATACCCGGTAATGTGCAAATTCAACAAATTACAGTTTGTAAAAAATGCACTTACAGTCGCATTACTAACTCAAAGAAGAAAGGTTGCACAATATTTCCGATCAAATTAACATAACAACATAAATTATACCTAACAAAAAACAAGCAAAACAATATTAATAAAGACCATAAGTCCACCGAATGACACATATTACCGGTATTCAAAGCGTATGTTTGAGAGTAAAGGATCAGATAAGATAATATAAAATATGTGTGGTAACATAATGCACTACCTCATCACAATAACAATACGAGTACAAGATGCACCATTGAATTGCAAAATTAATAGCTTTTAGTTTATCAGTATCAAATATGACACGGATATCCAAAATATTTTAATACTAGTAGTTTGTAAGTGGTGGGTTTGACACATTTCAAAACAACACCCAGACTCAGAATTTAAAATGTAAAAAAGTTTACTTTGCTACAATGGTCATACAACACTTCTATTTTTACTATAATTTGTTAAATGGCATCATGTGTTATATTATGCTGACACAATTTTCTGAGTTTAGATTAATATAGTTTTATAAATTTTAAGTAAAGTCTGAGTTTTTGTTGAACCACATACTGGATAATTATAATAATCTCAAGCTAGCCGAAGAAATCCTCTTGCATTCTTCTTACACCTTATCATCCCTCGTTATACCGATATTTATAACATTGTAATTATCGCTTATTGGCAGAAAATGTCGTAGTAGGGATACTAATTGTATCGGGTGTCAATTAAATTCAAACAAAGGCCAACGGAATTATATCACAAACTACAGTTTTTTATAATTTTTCAACCATTCAATATATTACATACTTTATTGAATGGGTGAAAAATTGCAGAAGTAAAAACTGTAGTTTGTGATGTAATGTTCGTAGGCATATGATTCAATTAAACAGCATATTCATACAGCGACAGGTCCAGGGAATAAACATCATCGGTATAACGTTGGATTATTATTTAGGTAAGTCATAGCATGACGCTCAAAAACATAGCATTTTGTCTTCTCAATTTCTCAGTTGCTATAAATATATTTAGTCCCAATGTTTATAATAAAACTGTTGTTTCACGAGCGCTCTATTAATGCTTGCACCACGCCCTTCTGTAGACAACTTCCGCTTTCTTCTTTGAACACAGCCGGCCACATGACATAATCCACACGTTTACCTTGTGAAGGGAATCTTTCAAACCTGTCACTGGCTATATCAAGTCCATGTTTAACTTTGAAAAGCAAATACATTGGAGGGTCCTGCACGGACATCCCCCAGACAATTTCAAAACATGTGCTGATGTATGGCATAATCTCGTGGAAATCTCGTTCGCTGACGTGACGTAAGAATCTTGTTCTGTCGTAATCAATTTGGTTGAGGAAATCCTGAAAATGGAAATTAAAAACACGTACATGTCAAGCTTTAATCTGTGAACCAATAGCATTATTAAAACTATGAACTGTTAATGGTCAATATTGCAGGGTCCAAATTTAGTCAAATGAGAATTTGGATTCAAATCAATGGATGACATCGTGAGTATGGGTTAAATGCAGATTTGTAGTTCGTTTCCCCCTGAACAGCTTTCGTGGACTTATTTATTGACCAGTAGAACACTCACACGATCTTTATTAACTCAGAAATAGTTTCTCGTCTTATAGTTACTATGATTGCAGTTAATGTCAACAAAGTCCATATAACCTGATAAACACAAAACTGGCGCCGTTTTAAGACGTCGAATAGGATAGCAGTTCTGCATTATATACGAAGTTGGTCCGCGGGTTTGCTAATATTTGACAAACTTACAGTGACTCCGGCGTTTAGTTGTTCCTGACTCGGGCGAGATCTGTAATGTAGTAGTCTTTTCCTCAAATCTTCAGGTAAGTGTTCAACATGCGACTTCTGAAACGTATAAAATATAGAAAAGTTAAGCCGTTTCAAACAATGCATAGTATGAGAGGATTTCAGTATTACTGGATATAACTATAGAACTAGTCAATAAAGTTCACTCTATGTACACCAAGACAATCAGCAATATACACTTTCATTTTAACATAGTGTACACATCGACAAAACAATTTTATTACAGTCTTTACACCTATGTCAATGTAAATATTTGTAATCAACAATCCCATTATCAGATATACGTACATATTAGTATTGGAACACATGGTTTCCTGATGTCGGAGGTAGCATAGTTAGAGCATCCTCATCGACACCGGGAATGCAGTAACAATACTAGATATGGTACCCATCGTATGAATTATATTACCAAGACGGATTTGCCGTGTGTCAGGATCGTGTTTTACAAGTATAAAACCTGCTGTTTGGATTTAAAGTTCAACATAATTGAAAACAGTTTATTTTAACATACATTCATTCCATTTCTTTTATGTACTTGGTTACTTCTGTAGTGATTGGCTGTCGGTGCCACCAGGGATGAGGCTACAGTCTCCATCTGTGTCCGTGCTGCTCGCTTACAGAACAAATAGGCTTCCTGTAATGTAATCATTGTAAGTTTAAGTTTTGAAAGATCTGCATGAATATTTATATAATGGAGGTGGATTTGTTAGCTTAAACTGTTCAGTTTATTGTAACGTTAAACCAGAATCGTGTGTAATAAATCGTTTGGGTTTTCGCGTTACATCCTGCTCCGAGAAAATAGAGAGTTAGAAAATAATCTAAAAATCTTGCAAGACAGTGATTGTTTTGTACCATCGGATGGTTATAAAGAAACAGAGAATTACAAGTCACCTTTATACTTGTTTTACAACAGATAAATAACCAAGACGGAAGTACTTCAAACGATGCAGCATGCAAACTAGTGAAAAGTTTTACACGATCATAATTAAATTTCTAGTTTTCATTAAATGGTCGTTTCTCTTGAACAGCCTAGTTCGTTTCATTACTTAGTTAACACCTTCATTAGCAATGGTACATATCTTACGGTACATATTTCTGCCAATATCTGAACAGTTTTCTTTTCATCTCGTCGTAGCTTGCATGTCATCTTTTCGTATGCCTGTTTCCAGTACTGTTCATACAACTCGTTCCGGAATCTCTCCGCCAATGTCATTGGTGTCACCAGATTGAGATCTAGACTTTTTGTTGGTTGAGCAATTTTGTTTGCCGAGTACTCCTTCAACCTGGTTTAAACAGAAAATACAATGTACTTGAATTTGGTGATGTATGTAGTAAGCGTATATCAAAACCTTTAAACGGAAGAGCTTCATAAATGTTTTGACAATCACCGTGACCTTTGGATTGGTAATATAGAGTATAACCAAGCGTGTAATGTTGTATGAATAGCCAATTCCATAGAACAGCAAGACAAGTACATCAGTGAGAGAAATCGAATCCGGCCAGAAACACGCTGGGACAGTTAACTTATCTACCAACAGTGCTAGTGAACCAGGAGAATTCATGGTATACAACATGCTACAATAGTGCTTTAATTAAGGTTAGTCTGTAATAAATTAATTACAGCAAGAAAGAGCTATTTAATATAAGTTAATTTATTGCATCACTACTGTAGCGCACTGAGGATAAAAGGACTGCTGCCACGTGTGTATTTTACCTTCTTACCTTCAGATACTTTACAATATTAATTAAAAGTCGTCAAAAAGTAATTCTTTTAATTAGTTCAATCTAAGAACTCAGTAAACTCAGTTATATCAGTAAAGTTTTCCCATTTTTTAAATAAGCCGACTAACAAACTACTCAGTTTAATACGATTCGCTGTTCACCTTTTATTGGCTTCTTCGTACTTCTGTTTTAGATCAGCTAAATTTTGTTCTAAGTTTTCTACTTCGTGTTTCTTCTCAAAACCTGTGTCCTTCCGTTTCTGGTTTTGTTGGGAATGTTTCTTGATATCATCATTCAGCCTGCAAGATACATAATATAATACATTTGCCCTTAAAAACAAATATCTAGATAAGTGTTCGATGTTCGAACCTAGATAACGTTAGCTCTTTAAAATATCTACAACAAATTTAGAACATAATTTATCCAAATTTGTATAAAACATATCGTCAGTAACAGTTGGATAATCCGATGTATGAATAGAAAGATTTTGAAAGAGTGTTATATATTTTTCTCATAAAATAACGTGTTTTTTCTAAAACCTATTCCTGAAGGAACAATGCATACCTCTTGTTGTCGTTCTTTGCTATATTAAGCTCATTCCTTAATGTCTCGGACTCTTGTGTACGCTTCTCAATTTCGTTCTTCAGATTCCTTTGTTGTTTTAACAAATTATCATTCGTAGTTTTCATTTGATTATACTCTGAATTAATCACATCCACTCGAGTATTCAGTTGCTTACATACAAGTTCTAAAGAGGCAATGTGACTTTTTATAGAATCCTGGTCTTTTTCCTGTGTCACTAAATTATCAAGTATTTTACTATTGTCATTAAGAGCTCCTTCGGGCACCGACTTATCTTTGGAATTGATAACTTCTTTTTCATATTGGTCCAGTCTTGACAAAAGTCCATGGAATGAGTTTTCGAGTTCATCATACTGTTGGCGTAATTTTGTGTGTTCGTTTTCTGCTTTGGTAAGTGAATCCACAACAGGGGTGTGGTTATAGTCGGTATCTGAATCATCCGTCTCTGTTCCCGTTGATACTGAGTTAAGTCGATTTCTCGGTATATCATTACACATAGTCAATGCATTGTGTACCTGAAAATATTAAATGTTAACCTGAAACATAATTTATTGAAAATATTCATGGGGTCCTTTAACTTGGTACCATGTTGGAAGATTTCTTTGTGTCTACCACCGTAAACAGCGTATACATATTGAAGCTAAACGTCCTATTCTTTATTTTGAAGTACGTTACGTTACGTTAGGTATGTTCTGGTTTTGGTTTACGTGATTCCGAAAGGTTGGCTTCCGAGAATAGGCACTGTAATATGAATTGTGAGGACCAATAGCAAGAAATGTAATAATAATTCACGACTTTGTACTATGTGTTATCTACTGTAACGTACATTGAAATAATTTAAGTCATGATTGATATATGTTATTTTCTACTGCAAAAATCTGTGTATTCACAGCATTAAGGTTGTCTACGAGCAGCTGTGTTATATTAGTACAGCGTACCTGACAATCAGTTGAGTCCTCGGCGATAATAATCTGTTGTAACTCTGTATGTGTATCTAACATTTCCTTCAGATCTTCTCTCAACTGTTTGTTTTCATCTTCAGTTTGGCTCAACCTTGCTTCCGTCTTGGATAACCTGTTACAATTATAAGCATACAAGTGAGAAACGTAAACATATCTACTATAACACTTATCAGTACATTGCGTTGCATCAACAAAACTTTGTAGATGTGAAAGTTTGAGTTTGCTAGAGACCGCAAGGTTTATTTGACCTGTAATATCATAAACGCAGTGTAAGTTAGATAACTCTAACATGCAGTGTTAATACCATAACTTAGTTATGTGTAAAATTATATATGTACACAGTATTCCTTTATTAAATTATTTTAACGGATGGGCGGGGCCGGTATTTATAACGCATCTTAAGTGAAAACTTAGAATTTTCTTAAAATCTCAAATTTTCCTTAAGTATATCAGCTAAAGATGAAACTTAATATCAACAACTATTTACATTGTTTGGAAGTTTTATGTAAAGAGCTACTGTAATTATATAGAAAACATGGGCTATTTTTTCGTTTCTTGTGAAATATGAGCAGCTCAATATTTTAACTTAAGTCAAAATATTTAAGTTTTCACTTAAGATGTTTTATAAATACCGACCCTGGTCTTTTTGTTAAAGTATGTGCTTATAGTTTCATTTTACGTAATAGCCACAATCAACACATGGCGGTGAATGCAGAGCAAGTAAATCAGGATTAGTTACACTATTATTTTCAAATCGACACACTCATTTATTTAGATAAACTTTCATTATACAGGCATACCTCCATGAAAGTTGTCGGTCCTCCTGTGTCAACGGTGTCCGCTTTCTACTAGTGACATCATTAGGATTGTACGTGGTTCTGATCCCGGACAATTCTGTGGCGGGTTTAGAGCTTGTTTTTAACTCTGTCTCTTCTAGCTGTGCTATCATGTTATGAAGCTCAGCTCGGCTCATCATCGCCTGGTTCTCTTCCATACCAACGATTTTCTGAAGGAAAATTCACAATTTATTATGATGTTTACATTCTACTTTAAGAACTAAATACGACCTTTTTAGACACATAAATATTAAAAATCTTCATCAAAAGGAACTTCTTATGGGCCTATTTTCATGACTCGAATTGTGGAAGCATGTTTGTTCAATAGGTAAAAGGTAAATTTTGCAGGTTTTGCTTGTTTTCTCAAAATATCAATCTTCTACTTCCGACCTTCTCATTCTAAGCCAGCGATAAAACCCTCCTCCAAAGCTAGATTCTGTGCTAGGCTCAAGGAACATTAAACAAAAAGGTATGAGGAAATCAGACAGGGAAGGTAGCACTCAGCCTAACCAGCCGATCCCAAAAAAATCAGAAAGACCACAAATAAACTCCACTGAACAATGCCCACATATAAGCCAAAGAAAAAATTAAAAGTCCAAGTCCCGCCGAAAAAATGCAGGATCACCCAATTCCACAAAGAAATTATAGGATAGCAGTTATTGCATGAGACCGAATGAAACGCAGCCAAGACCCAGCCAAGTTCCCAAGTTCTTGCTGCACGGCGATCCAACCGCACAAACACATTCCAAAACGGCGATCAAATGAGGTACAACCATTGTACATAGAATTGCATTCAGATTACAAAGCTACGACAAGTAGCCTCCCTTTCCATCAAGTTACACCAGGTTAATATGGTACAGAGACTAGAGCTTCGTCAACTGTGATAGTCAGCGAGCTCTTATGTGATTTAAAGAATGTGAAAGTCTTTGCGTATTCTTTTTCAATTAGGTACTTGACTAACCACTGATTTATGAGAATATTATTATTATATACACTCAGATAATTGCATGGAATGAAAATAACCACAATTTTAGAAATATTGGTTGAAAAAATCGCATAACATATTTTTCATTGAGTGGCCAATTATAAATTAGGTTAAGTACATATAGTTTTTGCTACTACATGTATATAAACGACGTTTTCTGGACGGCGCGCTACCTATTATCTGAAACCTAACCAACTCTTAAAACCTGCGTACAGTCCTTGGAAAACATACCCCACTAATAGCAAGTTGACAACACTACGTACCTGCATTAACTTTTGATTTTCGATGGTTTGTTTGGCAGCATTAGTCTCTGCTATGGTAACTCTGGTTTTCAGGTCAACATGTGTTTTCTCTAGTTGACGTATCTCCTCTGTATTGGTATGTATATCATGTTCATATTTGTCTAGTTGAGTTTTATACATTGTATTCTCAATCGTTAAAGCATCAATCTCCGACTGAAATATACGAACACTTTATTAAAAATTGTCAGTATTCCATCATATGGTTGCTTCCATTCCTTAAGAAATGCTTGGCAATTATATCCGTTTAGTCGTGTATGAGTGACCAGACAACTCTAACCCTATATCTCTGTTAACGTTCATTCCATGTGTATTCGTCATTCTATCTCGTGAACGGTCATTATTTATTGTACTATGACTTTTGTATTAAAAACACATATAATATGGCATCAAGCTCAATATTGTCTTTAGCCACTTCAAGTACTACTAGTTTCGTAATTAGTTCCAAGTACATAATTGGTTCTACTCACAGTATTGTGTTTGAAACCACTCATAGAAATCGGATATATTACTACATGTACTTACATGGAGCCGAGCGTTCTCGTTCTGGAGCTCCGTCAGTTCGAGATCCAATGCTTTCTTGGAGTCCACAGACGTCTTAGATTTCGTTGAACCATTTGACTTTCTGGATGTGTGTGACTTGTTTGATAGCGTTTCTTCTTGCTTTTTACTTCCATCGTCTGCGACCTGGGGAAATATGCTAGGTTTAATGGAAATCATTCATCATTTAAATAATTTCGTACCTGTACAGTGAACTACCTACTGTATTGTTATAGTTTAAAGATGTGATACACGATTGATTCATGTATGTTTTATCAATAATAAAGAGCAATATCTCTTTGATTGTGTATTAAATTCAAATGGTGTGTCTCCGTTTAGCACTCTTGTTAACTACATACCCTTTATTATAATGTAAAACTCTTCTGACAACGTTTGTGTATGAAAACAATGTTTAGCAACCTCAGCAAAGGAATTGATTTCTTCTCCTAACGCCCACGTATTAAATGTATACATGTAATCCATACGTCTTGCGTATGTCTCATTCTTAAATTGAAATGTTGAAGGTGATCGTGTCAAGAGAGGAAGCGTAGTTGTTTCATGGCTACATTTTATCACATAAAAAGCAATCAGATGCAGTCAAATCTACCGGAATTATTTCCTAATACGACAGTAGAACAAATATCACCAGCCATCCTGTGAGAATAAAACAGAAATAATATCGTGTGCAGGATTCGTCTGAACGCGAGAACGATTATACTTGTACAATGACGTACTTGCTATTTCTTCAGAGGCAATGGTTTGCCACAAATTTTACGTTTGCATTCATATTTCTTGACCACGCATGGGGCATTGATGTAACACACGTTAATTTATTTACGCCATCTCCTTGAATACCAGACAAACGACGGGCTCAATGCTTTATAGTTTCTTGATTTTCGCGTGTCAAATGCGGAACGTAGACACATCCAAATAAGGTAGTCTTATTAGTGCATTGTATTGGTACTAGTCTAATAAGAAGCTTAAATACGTTATCGGGGTACGTTTAAGAAATTACGCAGTCAATTTTGGTAGTTGTGATGTGAAATTACTCACTTTTGTGACCTATAAAATGCTCTGGGTGTCCTAGCATAACATTTAATGTGAGGTGAAAAGACAGAAAAATGCGAGGAGCCAATCAGATTATTTGATTTAAAGTTGGTGATATGTCCGTCTCAGGCGATCTGTCAACACCTACTCGTTTCTTATTGATTTGACAGTAGCACGCATGGTATTCCGTTGCGAAAGGCTTATAAATAAATAGCGTCAGAGCAAAGCAAGATGAAAGTATATTTTTAATGTTCATCAGGCAAAAGTATTCAAAAGAAACATATACAGACAATATATATTTTTCACAAACCACGAGGAGATCTATAACGTGCTCGTGTATTCACAGGGAGATGTTTGAACGTTGACCTAGTGGTATGGCGCGCGCTTTGGAATCGAGAGGTCTCGAGTTCAACCCCATCTAGACCACTGGTGAATTTCTTTGAGCATTAATAATCCACATGTTCCACTCGACCAAGGTGTAATTTGGTACCTGTGAGGGCAGTGTTTGAACATGTTCGAATGATTTTACTACCACATGATTTAGATGTGCATGCCGCTGCATGGCATGGTTCTTTTTTTAAGCGAATTTAAATTGCAAAGTGGGTGTCTATATTTTGTAACATTGTATGTTCATCGTTGACTTCACGTACGCATGCGCATTCGTTTTTCAACCTCATTACTCATTGTAAAATTGATAACACCTAAATGTGAACTTCCTACATGATGCGGCGTCGAACTGAATTGTGTTAAAGCAAATAAACGCGAAATCGTTTACCTTTTACAGCTGAGCTCGTTTTTAGAACAAATTACTGTTTTTGACTTATTATCATTTGTTCGGTTGCTAGGAGACGGTTGTAAAACAGTGCGGGAAATCGGGAATCAATATCAAGAGCTGTACTGTTGGTGTTTATGGCTTGATACGCTGAACACATATTGATTCGAGAGAGAACTTAGCCTTAGTAAAGATGGTGGTCTTAACAGTTTATTGTATCAATCAAGCCTTATCGAGTGACTCAGTTTGCCGGAATGTTGGAAGAAATGCCATCAGTCAGTCTAGCTACACATCAAGGAAAGAAGGGGTCGGGTCTAAGATAGGGTTCATGAAATATGAATGAATGGGGACAAAGGGAAAAGGGGACAATCGATCATATTCATCAAATAGCTATAACATGTCCATTATTTACAAGTATGGTTTTCGAATATCGTTGTCTTGTCATTATCAGCTTATGCCTAGGTCCCACTGAGCATTTCTGTCTCGGTGTTGTATTCCCGATTTAATAAATGGACATCGAAGGGCCCTCGTGGTATAGCGGAAGCTTCCGGGGAAGTCATAATCAAATTTGTGAAAGCCCTGTTCCTGATGCCTCCCGAAGCTAATGTATTTACATTCTCATTGGCACCTAGGCTTTAGGCTCTAGACTATGGACGTTTATACGGGGAAGAACTAACTGATATTATGATTCATACATGCCAGATCTACTGCATCATGCAGGAGTCTCCTGTATTTGAGACTCTACTCCCGCATGAGTTTCGGTAAATTGATCTTATCAGCTGCATTTCTTGGAAAACTGAAACCTTGACATTTTTTGGTTTGCATGATGAAAATGGTATCAAATATTTATTCAAATAGCTTTAAGAAGCATGCATGGTAATGTCCTACAAGTAAATTGAATGAAAACTTCTTATTAACTTCATTTATTTAAGTTTTAAGTTTGAGCAAGAAAAATATCCTGCATTTCGTTTAAATCTCATGCATTTCAATCACCAATCTCCTGCGTAGGCTTCTGGAAAATATGGCATGTATGATGATTAGTAAGAAACTAAGAATAAACACGTGTTTTATGTATAGTAATCCGCTACTATGTGATAGTCTAAGATGCAAACCAATATTCAAACGTGATGCAAGCCATTTAGTTGATGGCATGATGATCGGTGCCAATCAAACTGTATGCAGTGCAGGATAAGCATTGTTCGAATCCCTATATGTACATGTACATTTTAGTAAGCATTCGTTAAAACGCCGATAACTTACTAAAGTATCCATCTAGTTCCGTACTTTCGTTTTTTTTTCACAAACTTGTTTATGCATTGGTTACATCGGAGGCTAGTACTAGTAATTTTAACGGAGCAAGATATCAAAATAAATGAAAGCTGAACTGGCCTCGGTATCCTGAAACATCCCAATCTGGGCTAAACCACGTCTCAAATATTGGTGTGTATCTTTATTTATTAATTTCTCTGCTTTGACTTTAATTGGTCAAATCTAATTTTGATCTGAGCTTTCTACGTGAGCTGCTTCGAGGGTATTTTCTGTGAAAACATCAAATGCTACGAATGCTACACTTTTAGAACCAATCAAATATGTATTTACTTTGTAAACTATACTCGCTGAACGTACAAATGTATAGTCTGGTTCCCTGTCCCGAATCTAACTGTCATTATGGGCTTAAACTGTAGTGTAATGTAAGATTTAGGTACCGGGAACAAGACTAATTATAAATGTATGTCATCAGAATGCATCTTTCACGTTTTACTGATACAGTCGTAATAACGTGGATATCCTTCTGTCACCTTGCCAGAGAGGCCAATAACCTCAGATTAATTGATAAGAGACAGTTGTGTGATTCTATTAACCAGGATGCCTAAAGGTTGGTTCAACACCGATACATGACTATTCATGGATTACCATCCTTACATCCAGCACTTATTGAGTGGGAAATATTAAACAGCGTATCATGAAGCTGTGTTTGACAATAGATGGGGCATCATCAAAAATGTTTTAAAAGCATTAGGCAAGTAAGAGGATTTCATAGAAAAAATACATAAAACAAGAGTGCATATTGATGACCATCTAAGACGCACTGTAGAAGTTTTCACCCTACCAGTTCGCAACATCATCGAAATCATCAACGTCGATGCAGAGAATGCAGGAGCGGGGTGTCGCCTGGGTTAACGAGGATGTGTTCGCAATATTCACCAAAAGCTGTTTTGTTCTTGTTTTTATGTGCGTGTTTCAGCTTAATACGTCGTTATACTATACTCGCATAACTTTTGTCCCGTGTAGGTCTACCTCTGAGATTAGTATAGTGTCATATGAACAACTCTTCTGGGGTTTCATACTAGAACACCATATCATGCTTGATTTAACTTGGCGCGGTTCTTGCAAACGTGATACAGTATCAGTTTAATAGTCAATACGCAACCAATAAATCTTTTGATACATCTGTTTGAATTAGTCAACACCCTCATAAATAATTCAATTATCCAATTTACTGAAATATTGCCGTTAATTCTTAACACGCCCAAGTATCGCCATTTCCCATGTATTTACTAATCAATTAATACCGATTATTACATCATACAATTATCAGTAATTTGGTGTGTTTGTGTTCTAATAATATATTCAAATATCTGTACTCTATATACCTGATTAGTGTGATAATTTAATAAAACGATGCGTGTTTTTGCAAGCGTTTAGCTTGAAACAGATGGTGAGCGAGTATTTTCTGCTACTAGACGCCTAATCAATAACAGTAAAAACATCAATAACAACATATCGGCCTTTTCCATACACGAACGGAAATAGCCGAGATGATCCGAACGTAAATTTACCGGATCAGTAACGAACAGGCAGCTTCGTGCAACAGATTTCAAATGACTCAGAATCGGTTTAGGAACAGCCAGCTTTTGAAAACTAAAAATACTAAACAACACTTCTCAGTAAATTGAAAGGGGATCAAAATGACAGTCAATATTTGTGTTGTATTATTATAATATTACACAATAGAACTGGCAGATTATATAGGAACGGTTACGGATTTTATGATATAATATTATATATTTGTGTACTTTCGTTATGTAATCGCGGTTGGCTGTGCAATGTAATTTATTTTAAAGAGTTTGTTTTATTGAACATACATCGAGTTTTATACAGCAGAATATATAGTAAAACACTGTGGGAAAAGTACAGACAATTTAGATAGATAGCTTATTTCGGTAAAGGTTGTAATTTGATTTATATTAAACCTAATCGGTGTAAATTAATCGTATAATCCCTACACAAGTGCCAATCAAGCCATATAAATCCAATCCACTCTAGGTACGTCGTATATTATTACTATTTATTATCCCAATCAAGCATTATAAAACTACTGTTGATATATTGTATATTATTAATACATACGCATATAATGCTAAGTTGACTTGTTGTTGACTTTATTTTAATGAATAAATAAATAAATTATGCGTGTATTCTTATATAATTCTCCATAGAGTTTTATTATGTCTGGGCTCTTAAATATTGAATCAGTCTATGATAGATGAAGGAAACGATACAATAATTCAGTACAATAAATGGATTTCGGAATTTCAATATTATTTTTACTCAACTTAGATTCATGAGTTTTGCCACATACTTTTTTAATCAGAATTTGAACAAACCATCTTATAAAACATTATGTCTCAAAAATATTTTGTACATGTAGGTAAAGAGACGCACAACAATAACTAATACAGGTTCACATGTCCTTCAAATTAAACAAATACATAAATTGACTAGTCGTTTTTAATTATTTCGCATGTATTTAACAATTAGAAACATATATACCTATATTGGTTAATTAAAACTGCTCTGTTTCTGAACTGCACATACAGCCCATGAATGATCACAGGGATGTAGAGAATAAAACAAAATAGAACAGATGAAGAAATTATTTCAGATTTGTACATAGTACATCATCTATACAATAAACATATAATACACATATAATGGCTGGGGATGCTTAACCGTGATGTTGCTTGCCTATGTCCATAAACTATTTATTATTGTTATTATTTAGTTTTATATTATTATTATTACGTATGAGGTTAAGTAGGTCTCAACTAGACACTCTAAGCCACTTCTACGTGCGGTCGTAATATAGATTGATTTCATATACAAAAGGTGTAAACATTACTTTCACTATTCAAGCAACCAGATATGTTTATGCCTTTGTGCATCGTAAAACAACTTATTATGTCGTCTTGTTCTGTTGTATTTTCACTCAAATTCTCTCTCGGACATATGTAATTAAATATGTCGTATCGATCATAGATGTAGCACTGATGAGCCTTCTATGAGTCCTTACATTGGAGGTACATGTACATCAATTCCAACATGACGGGCACATAGCATTATACAGAAACAACATGCTGCTAAAGCACCACTTAGATCTAAACGTTTCACCCCTATTAAAATGGTCAGTCAATTTTTGCTTATGAGACACTTATCTTTCATGAGCACAGTACCTCCCGAATCCCTTCTCTATGTTCTTTGCCCCATTTCGAACTACTGTATCGTTATAACGCCATTTTATGATTTTATCATTTGAAACAAACAAATCAATAAAACTACTCACGTGTTTGTTGATTTCACTGATTTCAGACAATCTTCTATCCACTGGTTCATTTGTTCGTCGTTTTTTCTTCGACCTCTTTCCGATACAAGATAGAAAACTCATGTTTGTACTTAATACACCAATATGTTATTTTGATCAAATCCCAAATACGCTGCGATCACCGACAAAACACCAGATGCATGTGTTGTTATTCCTTGCTCAATATTTCCCTGATCATGAATCTTTAGTCGCGTTTTACCAATATCGCAGTACGAATGCTAGTGATAACGGAAATCGATACTCTCCGTTTAGAAGGCGAGATTAGTATGGGTGCAAGGAACCGGAAATCCGTATCACGTGACTTTAATATTTTATCATGGCCATTGTCAAATATTTCCGCCATAGTGTGAAATTTACGCCTATATGTGACGACAGCGACACATAGCGTAATTGACAAGACAATAAAGGCTTCGGAGTAATGGCTAGTGATCGAATTATCTGTAATTAGATCATTGACGTGTCCAGAATTGGTGATACTAGTACATTTGTATATTAGTGACAACAGAAATGTCTGGCCAGTTGGTTTCCAGTAGAAAAGTTCGATAAATTATTGTTTGTACATTATTTCGTGATAACCCACTACTAATAGATGATATCTGGAACTTTGTGCAAGGTGTTTTTCCTTGATTTGCATGTAGGTACATTCAAGCTGCTCTAGTTAGACTGGTTTTGTATTCATATGCAAGCACAACTGACCCCAACTCTATTATCCAAATAGGAATAGTCAAGTGACACAGTGATTATCAAGGTAAAGACCTGTTTGTACCTACAGATTAGTGGAGGTGCGGAGTAGGTCTTTTTCAATTTTAAAACTAGAACCGTCAACTAAAGTTTTAGGCTAGTATTGGGAACGTGCTAATGTGATCATTTTCAGATGCATTTTTCTTATAATAAAAGTTAAAATTATTGATATGTTAGTCAATTTGAAAATACATGTAGTTCTTTGTTCTCGTATATGACTAAATTAGTAATTATTACCTAACTAAACACCTGAGAGCAAAAAAGGTTCGCATCAATTGCATGACTCTATAGACTACAGTTTATGCACATTTGGTTGAATTAGATCCGAAAAATATCTCTTTCTCAGTTCAAAACGTTGTTTGATATCAGTAGAAATAAAAGCACTGAATACATGTGTATACATGTACATACTACCAGTATGAACGATATAATATAAAGATGCCAATGTACATTTTCATAATTGGGCGTATTAAATGGAAATCGCTTGGAAAATGTGCTGTGCATTGAAATGATAAAACATCCAAGACAATTATCCACCAAACAGTGGTATTATAATTGCTGAACTAAACAGTTGTTTGTACTGTATGTAGAATATTGATTGAAAGGGCTCTATATAGATACAAGTAATATGAACTAAGGCATCGCCTAAATCGGTATTTAATAAATATTAGATAACAGCTAGGCTATATTTGAAGATATACAAACGGGTTCCAGTTGCTACTATATAAAAATTATGCTTTATCCAAGGGAGATAACAAATGTATGCAATCATTGTACATAGTCTGGAGTTTCTTCCCTTACCACTACGTTTGTAAACTATCATTGTACAAATCAATTCAATGCATTGAAATTGTCATAATTTGATTCAAAATCAATAAAACCAACGACATACCTATACTGTACTGTAATAGTGTAGGCCTACTGTATGAGGTTTTATTTTGTCCAGGAATATTGATAATTTCCAGCCTCCCAGGCCTACCTAACCATGTTTGTCTTTCGTCCATACTGTATCCGCTTGGAAAATCGAAGATATTACAAAAGCGACACCGTACGATATTTGATGGGGCCCAGGTATATATCACTAGATCTAGACCCACACCAAATATCACACAATTGTGCTTCGCAGCTTGCATACAGTGAGTGTGTAGACTCTCGGACTATCAGCTTATCCGGAACATGATTTCGCGACTCTCTTTCCAATTTCGATCGAAGCAAATTTACAACAACATCGAAGTGCTCAACCTGGTTGACGATTAATCCGGAATCAATCCATATAAATAAATATTTTATATACTTTTTCGTTTTGGTTACTTAACGTCTTAAGTTGGCTAAAGTTAACTGCAGCACACGATGTTTTTGTTTTGTTTTGAAAAAGGGAACGGTCTAAAACTCGTCGCTCCGCTCCTCGGAGTGTTTACTTCCCTTTGTTGATTCAATAATTTTGTTTCATTTCATAGAATATTTTTTAAAAATTGAAGAATACAAAAGAAAACATTTGGGCTCAACCGTTTCGAGATTAAGAATTTTCTTATTTTCCAAGATTATTCACCTCGGAAAACTGCCTGAAATTTTTGACCGGAAATAACTTTTTTTGAAAGCATTAGTACCGGCAGAGACTCGACGAAGACAGGCACATGGACCCGTTATTGGTGTGGCTATTTTCAATAGCCAGCTTCGCTGGCTATTAAATACCCTATAATTCCGAAATAAGGGAGTACCACTCACTACTTACATTGCTTTCAAATAGCAGTCTCAGCTGAGCAATAAATAAAGTTTTTTGCACGGAATTGGGACCCGGGTCCGTTCCTTAATAATAAAATAATATTCGTCCTTATTCAGTTACCTCCCGTGAGATTAAATAAAGAGTGCATTGGTTACCTCCCGTCGAAAGCTCTACTCGGCGTTATTCTCTGTTTAACGGCTTTCAGTTTTATGTTCAGGAACTATTTTATATTTATTGTAGGCATGAGACAATCTGTCACATATGAAATTCAGTCTGTCGACCACTGTTTCTATGTATGTTAATTAAATTGTTTACACATTGTTCAACAGTCTATTATCCGAAAGTGACAGATGGCATCCAACCTGTAGACATTGACTAGTGAGTAATAAATCTATATATATACGGTCATTTAATGTAAAAATAATTACTTGCATCGTTTTAGTATGATACTAGACTACCTTTATTGCAAATTAAAGCTTTGGATGGGTTCCGTGTACTTTGATTCAATCGTCGAAAAAATCATTCTCGTCCAACCAGCGTATTATTTTCAATTACATAGAGACTTGACACTGATTCATGAGAATGCGAAAAAATAGACGATTCTTATAATTTCAACCGTCGACTAAGGGTGTTCTAGAACACTTTCGTATGAAAATGGACAATTCGCATGTCCAATAAATCACAGAGAGGGTTTCTGTTAAAGCTGAAGCGAAAATTATCTAATGGATATGAAAGCATAATTGTTTTTATTGTTTTTTAAATATGGTCAGATATAGCTCTATACACTTATCTAGACACGAATACCTGTTACGTCAATGTCTACTTATGTCTTCCTTATAGTCTACCCCGTGAGAACTGGGAAGTTATAGGTAGGTCAAATTGACAAGAATAGAAAATATGTACATTGTAGTAAGAATAACCTTGAGACAGAAATAGTCCTGCTGGTCCTATGCTTTTTTCACACACCGATGCACATAAAGAGTACGTTAACATCTTTTAATATTCATATCAATTGCTATTTCATGCTTGGTTAGAACAATTCAAAATTAAAATCCGCAGTAAGCGGGGGTATTCAAATAAATATGAAGTGATGCTTGAGGTTGGTGGAGATATTTCAACAAATTTATTATTTTTTAAGATTTTAATACAGATTTTAATAACAAAACTTTAGTTGACTTAAAGTGTATAGAGCTATATTCTAACTGTCATTTAATGTAAAAATAATTACTTGCATCGTGTTTAATATGATACTAGACTATCTTAATTGCAAATTAAAACTTTGGATGGGCTCCGTGTACTTTGATTCAATCGTCGAAAAATAGACGATTCTTATAATTTCATAGGATATTCTAGAACACTTTCGTACGAAAATGGACAATTCGCGTGTCCAATAAATCACACAGAGAGTTTCTGTTGAAACTGAAGCAAAAAATGATCTAATGGATATGAAAGCATTATTGCTTTTCAGTTTTTGATACTTTTCAAAAAAAATCGTCCGATATAGCTCTATACACTTTAATATTCAACACGAAATAAGTCGTACGTATACTTTATAGCTGCAGTGCATCAGTCAGTTGCATCGGGTAGTAGTACTATATTAAAGGGAGGTAACTAAAGAATCTTAAAGGGAGGTAATAAAACTATATATGTAAAGTTAATACTAGTTTTACTCAACTGAGGTCATACAAAAAAGTTGCATTTATTATAATACACATTGACTTTATAAACAATAAGTAAATGTAGTACCTTTTGGGAATATTTTGTACTTGTAATTATTTACTATGTAGTTTATAATATCTGATATAAATATTTGAAATGGCGACTGTAACGTTGACAGACAAGCTGAAAACAGTCTAAATAGACTAATATACCCTCCGCATTAATGCGGACTTTTGAAGTGTTCGTATTCGAACATGAAATAAATTGTTATAACACTGTGATAATTCCAACAGGAAACGGTGCCACCTCAGTCACATTGGGAGAACAATAAAATGTACATTTGTAATAATTATGCCGTGTTACGATATATTTCTCCATTCCCGAACTAGGGATTAAGAAGTATTGACGTTTTAGGGATTGGGTTAAGGGCTTAATCTCATCGAAAAAATTCTCAATACCCAGGGTAAAATATGACCAGATTTGCGCTAGGAGGCCAATTTGTAGCGAGATAAGCAGTTCACATTATGTATATCGACAACCCTATATCTCTTTGTTAGTCCAAGACTAGTTGTTAACGAACAAAACACACCATTCGTCTCATAGATATTGCATGAGTATGGAACGCCGGAAATAAACATGTTATTAAAGATCGAACTTCAATGTACATTTCATTGCGTTCAAGTACAAACACAGATTTAGAAATTGCCAATAACTTCTAATCGGATACCAATGGTTCGTTGTTCACTCTGGTTGGTGTACCGGAAGTAGACATGTCTGCGTATTTGATGAATGCTTGTATGTTGTTAATGCGTTTTTATGCCAGTCTGCCCTTGTTGATGCACATTATTTCCACATTCTGTGGCATGCATTCGATCACGAAGGCGAAAAGTTGTACACTGTCCGTCATTTTTCTGACACACAATATCCGGTAATTGACATCCGGCTTTGAGGATGCCAACAACCTCTGGGTCTTCATGTTTGGACAAGGGCGACATTATAACGGATATAATTATTACCAACTTTTTGAGTTTTTCATATGTACCGATCCATATGGTACAAATAAATTATGTTTTTATTTGAATAGATGTAGATCTTTAAGTTTCAGAATCACGTGCAAAAGGGATAAAAATAGCTCAAGCGTAACCAGCGTAACCATTTATTATAATTTCGTCAATTTTTGTAGCAGACATGATAGCTGTTAGTGTTATAGGCGTATTTATCAAGAAGAACATGATTAATTCAATTTGATTTTAGCAAAAATATTTTTTATACTGTGCAGCGTTTTTTAAGTCCCTCAGTGTAGGAGTTCAAAGCTCCCATCACGTCTCTGTGTGTAAACATCATTCAAAAAGTTTATTTCCAATTTTCGATGACTTAAACCCAAAAATGATCGGACAACCTTGAGAAAAATAGCTTCGCAAAGTTGGAGGAAAGAGAGAAAAATATCGAACTACGGGGGTTATTTTGGGCTCGTTCAAAAAGGGAGGTAATTATTTGCGTTGTTTTCAATAAATTATGCTTAAAAATTAAAGTAAAGATATTTAGTTTACATAAATAAAGCTCAAATGTTTACGAATTTAAATAATATTATACTTTATGGTAAGTTTATAAATACATAATTAATTAATATTTTGATTTTTTATTTCTCATATTTAAAATAAATTCAGAGCGAGACCGTCACCGACCGATAAGGTGACTCCTTATTATTGAATACCCCCGCAATACTGCGGTTTTTCAATTTTATAGTGTTCATAATGAACATGACAATTGTAACAATCAAAGCGCCGATGACACTGGAAGAACAGGGTTTGTTCCTGTTGTCACAAAAATATTTTTCCAGTCACAAAGCAAATGAGGGTATATGCCACCCCAACGACATATGTATGTTCCAGCATCTAGTTAATACATTATTAGTCTGGTTCCCGTCATAATGTGCGTCCTAACATTAATAACGTAGGAATCAAGGGCAGGGAACTCCAGGCTAATACATTATTACCTCTACTGCCTATACTACTCGCAGTATTTTTAAACGTTGAGCGTTTATCACTGACCGGATGGTAACCTAGCTTACGTAACATAATACAGTCGCGGTCTCAATATATTTACTAAGCTTCCTGCAATAAAGTGCTAAGTTATCATGCAACATTATAAACACTGTTGCGGTTAAAGATTAGGCGATAAAGTCCGAAGTCATCCCGCGGAATGCGCAATTGGACCTATTTTTAGCTCGCAATCATATCCAGTATATTTTTAACGCTTACACTGACCAGGAAGCAAAGGTCCCTGTTCAAAAATGATACAATTACGCGAAATAATTTTAATGCCACATATAACACGATGTGTATATCTGCGTTGTCCTGTTTGAGTTATACTCCTATATGCACAGGGCGTGGCTATGACACCTACGATTAACATTTTCCAATACTTACAGTCCGTTCAATGGTAAATGATAACGGTTGTAAACATTAGCTTGTCCGTCAGGTTAACTATGTCTATGTTGGTTTAACTGGGTATATAGTGTGCCCAGGATAACGTGATATTTACAAACTTTGACCGGATTAGTCTACTGTTGCAAAAACTGGTTACTTAAATAAACGCTGATAAATCGTGTACAATTGAGTTTTCCACCTATGTAGCGGATTCCAAATTTTACCGCCTTTCTAGTTATACAGTTTGCACTTTACCTGAGTTAACAATATTCCCCGCTATTCTTTCAAATAGGATAGTCCCCCCGTTAGTAATTTAGTATTACCTATTGGACATTTAACTAGTACAGTGCTGTCGGGTAATTCTGCGCACCTAACGGGTATTGGCTTTCTACATTTGAGATTATTTTATTTTTAGAATAGATTATGGTGCTGTTTGGATAGAAACAACCTTCATTGACAAATGTTAACAATTCAAAACATCATACCTTCGCTAAACTTGGTCAAATGTCGTCTGAAAATAAGATGACTTCCGGTTTTCATGACGTACTTTTTTTTCGGCTAATTCTGCGCAGGTGGAGTTGTGTTTTTGTATAGTCTGTTTCACAAGAAATTTATCACAGAATCGAAAGAATAAGTCATTAAGCCAATGTTGACAAAAAAGGAAAAGTCATCATCCATTACAAAAGTGCTTTTATTCAATTTATGTGTCACGTGGTATATCAAATTAACGAAAATCGCCGTTGACACTCATTTTGGTCAAATTTTCGTAGAAATACTTTTCCGATTTTGTTGAAATGATTATAAAACTTTACATAAGTAACTCACATCTACAAAAACACTGGAGGACCGAAGAAAAACGACCCAGCAAAGTCTCTAGGAAATAGAAAGTTAGGGTGCGCAGAATAACCCGATGCGCAGAATTACCCGAAACCACTGTACGACATTTTTGTGGTGAAACATTTACGTTAAAGGGAGGTAATAATTATGTTAGTTTCATGATTCAAAGTATGTTATATTGTCAAAAATAGTTGTTTATAGATAAAAAGTAAATGTAATAACTACTTCTTGAAAGATTTAAGTGTATCCAAGACTTTGACACGAATTTCAAAGACTTTTTATTTGAATTATATCTCTATATTTATACTCTAGTCAACCGTTCATCGTCACCGACTTACATGTGCAAAGCATATTAAAACATATGCCCCGCTTGGCAGCGGAAGAAAAGTTATTTGAAAACGCCTACGGCGTTAAAAAAATTAGCAACTATATACATGAAAAAGAAAAAGAACATTATACTGAGTACGAAAATAAGACAAAAAAGTATTTTTGAAGTTGCCACGGAATAGTTTATCTAACGTCGTTATTGAATATCTAGCTAGGTTGAATACCAAGCTAGCAAGGTAATCGTTATTCGGGAAAGTTAAATCCAATTAGATTTCAAGACCAGGGTACTGTTTTATTAACGTACTTACGGAAATCGTAAACTTACGTTCCAATTTAAATTCTGTATAATTCTTTAAAAAGCTGCAAATTGGTGACATATATTGTTTGTAGGAGTTCATTCACTGAATCTTGATTAGTATTACGTCTCCGTTTACCACATTTTATAATTGTGAAAGAATTATAAAGAATTTAAATTTGATCGTAAGTTTTAGATTTCTGTAAATTCTTTGATAAAACAGTACCCAGGTGCGTCGCGTGGTCCTTAAACAACCGTTTAATAGCAATGCCTCGGGGGAGTATTCTTGCCCAGACACCATCAATGCAAATGTTGAGGATCTTATGGAAGATTGACTGTTTCGTATATTGTCAAATAAGTTTCCTCGTAAAATAAAGTCTTTATTATTATTATTATAAAGCGTGTTCCTCACAGTTTTGGCGATTATGATCCTCGTTCCAAATCCGTTTGATTTACCGCCTCTGATCGCCCGGCTTCAAATGACATGAAAGTCTTTAAGTAATTGTTTTACTTCCATGTATCCGCTTCGATGGTATCTCAATAAAACACAAACAAAAGTCTGATATTTCATACGAATGTGAATTATAAGATCCTTGGAATACTCAGCTCTCTAAAAGACCGAAGGGTCTGTCTCGAACGTTTCGTGTAAAACTGTGAACAATTAATCAAATGAGGGTAACGAAAATAAATTTGATGAATGCGCAAGATTTACGTGCGGCAAAACTGGTTTCGAACCCAGACGCCCTGGCGACTGTATTGGTCGTCACAGGTCAAATCAGTTAATTTTATTAAACACATAAAACATATACATTTGTAGTCAATGTTATTTTTTTTTGTTTTCGAAGTGAAGAAAATGTCGTCTTGGATTGTAGTCCAAAGTCACGTGGTATTGCTACACTGTACATTTGTATAATACCAAATAGTTATTATTTCAAAATAAAATTATAAATAATTAAAAAGTGTGTACTTGTAAGTTTTGTTATTTAAGTGTATTTAAACTCATGGGCATAATGCCTAACGTTTCTCGAAATAAACCATATAATTTATAAACAAATGTATAACAATGTCACTGGTTAGCTCAATCATTGGTAGGCTTCGTTTAATAAATCAGTATAATATGTCAATCTCTTAACGTTTGACCGCGTGCAAGATTAACCTCGTATTCTACGAAGTAAAACAATAATACATAATGGCAAATTAGGCATATTGATTAGTAAGCGGTCCATTCTGTAATTCTATATAATTCTATATTGTGTTACGGAAGAAAACCATTCTTTTAAAAATGTATTCAGTAAATGGTTTTGAAAGTATTAAAGATTATGACAGAATAAAATCATTATACATATTCACGAATACTTAACATATTTACACTTAAAAGTTAGAGTTACATGTACATAGCATAACGTCTGCAAAGGCACGGCGTATAAATCAAATCACTGTACGATTTATTGGGATGCTATTAATTCAACGAGTACAACTTATTGTGAGTAAAAGTGCTTGAAAATACCGATCACTGAATGATTCGTTGGGATACTATTTAATTCAACATGTGCGACTCATTGAGAGTAAAAGGGCGTGAAAATACCGATTACTGAATGACTTATTGTGGGACTATATATACAATTCAACGTGTATGACTTATTACAATAACCGGAAATTGACTCGTTAATATACTGTGAAGAAATAACTGTTGTGATTTGAGGTTTGTAAAATGGAACCGCGGGAGAGAGCTAAATCGACAGTTACGTTTAAGGGGGTTGTTGATGACGGCGACGATTATCAGATGTACTTTGGTGAATACGACGACGCCGAAACTCCCGACGAGAATTATTACGACGGGGATGCTTTGAGTGAGGAGTCTATTAAAATTGCCGAGTCTAAGTTTGAGTGTGGGATATGTACAGAGGACGTGGAGGCGTACTGTCAAGTGTGCGAGGAATATTTGTGTGAATGTTGTTTACTACGTCACAAGAAACGTAAAGAAACGTCATCACATGATATTTATCATTTTTATTGTAGCGAACATTTTAAAGTAAACAAAATCCAGATAGCTGACAGATACTGCACTGGGTGTGCTGTATATTACTGTGAGAAATGTGCTGTAATGCACACCGGGTTCCGGAAATGGCGGAGACACACATTTTCTACCGGACTTGATATGCCATTCGTTGATACGATAAATTATAACCAATCAGACAATCGCCAGAAACAACAACAACAGCTGAGAAGTTCCCGGATGACAGCAGTATCAGCACGATCCAGAACGAGTAGAAAAACACCACAAACTGGCTACAAATCCAAGCAAACTTGAAAGTGCCTGATACTCCTCAAAACGTGTTTGTCACGTTGGTGTGCCATTTTTACATTTAATTTATATCAACATGTTTACTCCGTGACTTACAAACTATTCTTACGTATATATATTACCGGGTCTCACATTTAAATATTTATAAATGATATGCAGTGCTCTTGGGCCCCGGTAGGCGTCGGTCCGGTGTGAAAAAATGCATATGTGATACTATACGTATACTTATATTAGTGTTTATTTGTAACCTAGATTAGGGCATTTTGACTTGACTTAAGTATATGTCGCAAAACACGTGGTATGTCCACAATGTCCAACGTTTTTATTTTTAATATGAAATAGATAAATATACTAGATTAAGTAAAGCCAATTTTCAAATCAGTCAAATGCAACCTGTTTAGTCAATGTCATCTTGTTGATTCTTAAAACATTGAATAAAACTTATACAATGTTTATAAGTCTATTTTATGGGGGTTTTATGATCGTAAACCTACGTACATATATATTAAATATTCATCAATTTGTGTGTATACAGTGATTAAAAAGGAATTTGTTTTACGTATTATTTTCTTCGCTGTTCGAGTGACAGATAACAGTCACAAAGGGGAACAACTACGTACGTACTAGTAATATTGTATAACTAGAGTTACCTCCCCAAATATATGGGAAATATATTTTCTACCTACACTAAGCTACGATTATACATAAAATATTTCGGAAGTATCGTTTATCGAAATAAAAAGTTTAATAGCGTTAATTAAAAGTATATATCCTATTATTGTATTACAAAATGTAGTAAACACTTTCAGTTGAAATTTTATAGCCCTAGTTCCATTTTATGATCGACCATTAAAACTGTCCTCCGCTTAAAGGTCAGTTTACTGGCACAGTGTTTGATTTAGTCATAGATAAATCTTTTAATCAGCCTTTTTTATGTCAATAAAAATGTGCTTAAAACGGAACAATGCATAAAACATGCATAATTTATGAAAATAATAATAATAATATTCATTTTTTTTAAAAGTGATTTGAATTTGGACTCCTTGTCGAGATTATTATAGGAGTCGGGAGCACAGGTTGGAACAATTTAAGTAGCCGATTTTTCAGCCGTTAGGCCGCTCAAGCACCCTTTGACATTTTTACTTCCCCTCGTCATTGTGCTATCTATGGAAACCTACACTCGATTTGCTGCGCCTATGAATAGACACCGTCCTCATAGGTACCATTTTACATCATGGTGGAGTGGAGCATGTTGGTCTTGCTCAGAGAAATTAACCAGTCGTCCAGAGGGAGGGGGTTGAAGCCGGGACCTCCCGATCCCAAGTGCGCGCCCTACCTCTAGGTCACCGCTCCCCACCAGGTAACTGTATCATTGCTAAAGACTAAAATATTTTTGTGCGTGTAAAATGTATGTCTTTCTATTACAAAAAGGAAAATATAAAATTTACAAAGAAAAAAAAATCGTTACCAATGATACAGTAACCTGTGATCAGAAGCACATATATTTGCATTCTTGTAAGAATTCATGCGTACATTTCATCTTCAAAGATAAAAATCAAATAGTTGATGCCACTTTTGATGCCAACGTAAAAGAATTGTTGAAATGTGATTAATACAATAATTAGATGAATTCGTGTGGCGAGTGGTATTTAACCCGATCAGTGGGTCTTATCCCCAGCTCGGTGCGTTAGGCCCGTGTTTGGTCTGTCATGGATTATTGTCTTCGGTTTAATTGATATAAAACATGTCAGTAAAAGGTATTTAAGGTTTATTTATGGGTCAATTTAGTTTCCCTCCCCTAATTACATGTGGCTGACACGGCCCCTGATGTCACCATCGTGCTGTTTTGTATTATAATTACGCTGTACATGTCGTGGTGATTTTAAATACTGCATTATGGTGCCTAATTGTTATCCATGGTATGGTGACGCGTGGTTGAATGTATACTTTCTAACTGATATGCTTTCAAGCCAGAAACCAATACTAGTAGCTAGTCTTAATATCAAATTTTGTCCAGCTTAAGTGACCCACCTGTCGGCCATGTCAGACAGATGGATGCCTCCTTGTCCTCGAATCTCATACAGATACATCCCGGTGCCGAAATGTCAGTCAGACTGCTTCGTGTGGAGCGAATTGTACTGTGACGCATTATATAGGTTTAACGAACAAACTAACCGAACCGAACCGAACCGAACCGAACCGAATGAACGTACGAATATTGTGTTTACCATGAGTTCTGGTTGGAATAGTGACCAAGTTTCAGTGACAGCAAATACTAGTACATCATCAACATGATGGGCGCCATACATCACCAGTCATTCTGTAGTTCATTATTACATAACTGTATTGGTGTCCGATGCAACAGCTGATGCCACACACAATGTGAGTGACATCACATTTATTTACTAGTTTATTAGAATATGTAACACAGCGTTGCTATATCAGGATTGGGGCTGTTGATAAACTGGACAACATAGAAGACTCTTCTGAACACGATACAAGCCAAGTCGAATAAAATTATCACTTGAACTGCGTTCAAATTGAGATTCCCAGACTCACTACGCCCAGAAGAGGAGTAAGTCAATCTATTTCTGGTTAAGTATAGCCACCGAGTCACACAACACATCTCATAACGAAATCTCAACTCAAATTTAGAATTTTCAAATACATCTGGAGTTTGAAATCTTCATGTTTCACGTTAATGATTTCTGTCCAACGTTCAGTATACTGATTCTGAAGACGGTCTCAGTTAAGAAAAATCTCAGTGATTTGATGGAATATTTTAGGTGAAAGTTAGCTACTGTTGAGATGTTTCGTGATTGGGCACATTTAGACAGGTGTAATACAATTATAAAAACAGTGGAGAGAACTGTACATACAAACGTATTAGTAAATAACACACACAGCTCATTTTATGAATTGCTAAAAAACTTACAAAACGCACCATCATCACATCAGGTTCAAGAGAACTCAGCATTATTATTAACTCAGTGGAAACTGGTTCATGGTCGCCCGGTGTCACACAGAAAGCTGTATTTATTCTTACACTGTACACAAACCTTAACAACTTAATTCTATAGCTGATTCCCAACGCTACTAGTTTCCCCTGTCATAATATATAAATATTCAAATCATGATAGTTAATGTTCTTTATTTGCCATCTATTGTGTTTCAAGAGGATGTGCCAATTTGCCCTTCGGTAGTGTTTAAAGAACATGTAACCGATATTCCGGGACGGTCTCATCTTTCCAAACGTTCTTTCTTCGTTAACAGGTAATATTGACATCTTGAAGTATTTCCCCTTAAGTAAATATTTTCATAACGCTTTGTACAAAATCAATGTTAAATCTTCTTTTTTTCTATTATCATTACTGACTGTAAGATGTTTTGACTCCAAGCATTATATTTGCGGATTGGTTTAAATGCCCAGAAGTGTCTGGTCGTCCCGTGACGGACGGTCATGTTACGCTGGACGGGTGAACATCGCGCCTCTGTTGGCATATTGTGTTTCCCTTGTAATTTCTAGTCCCCCATGGCGTCGCATTCTAGAGACCGGATACGTCCGAAACGAACTGAAGAAATCAACGAATCCCTGCCGCAAATTAATATATTTGTATTTAATCATTGTGTTTTAGAATTCAAGTTTGTTTTTGTAGATGGGATGTCGCCAGAAGCTGATCTGTTATAAAATACCATTTTCAGTCGTAATGTCATTTAACGTAACCACTTATTACGTTCCCCATTGAATAATAGGTAACCTTATCTTTATATTAGAAAATGGGATTGCGTATTTTAGAATTTAATTAATCATTGTGGTATACGACATCCTTATATGTCATCGGTGCATTGAAGTAAACTGTAATCCATAGTAGTACCAAAATACGTCTAAAATGCATATAGTGCAATTCATCAGCCAACGTAGTTCCTTGTTGATGCCCGTTTGAAAATCTGATCATCGTGTTCGGAACCAGAACTGTGGATATTACTGTGAGGAACTTTATTCATAAATGGGTGACAAATAACCTGAAGTTGGACAACAATAATGTCTTATAGAAAATACAACATCATCCTTAAAATCTTCAAGCACAAATACAACTTAATTCGAACCGTCTTTTTGACAGAGGAAAAATGTATTTCCTTTCAAAGTCAAACAAACGACAATAATAAAGCAAAAGAATAATGTGGTTTCTTGGTTACGTTTGGAAGTGATTTCAATTATTTCATTTAATTGGCCTTTCGGTACTAATTAGCATCAATGTTAATGATTTATCTATAGTCTGAAATGAATACGGATTTCTATAAATTGATAAAATGGTAGGACAAAAGTTTCCCTTATCGTTAAATCTGTAGTATTCCCGTACAAATAATACATTTGTACATTCACAAATAGAGCTAATATTTCACTCTGGCTCATCCTTTTTAGCCTTTAATGATCTATGACAGACGGGTAGTGTTTCCTACTTGAGAATGTATACACGTACAAACCACTTCTAAACCTTTATGTTCCTTATCAGCCCGGGTGTAGAATTCCGCCGACCGTGGATCTATTAGGTTCGAGTGTTGTCTAGCTCGTTAAAAGAAGCAACACACGGATCGTTAACAAGCATGCCACAGCAATCCGATCTCCAGCAAGGGGAACTGATAAGCAGCCTTGTACTTTGGTATACATTTTATTAGAAAATCATTAAACTTTGCCAATTTGTAGAATGGGCAAAGAGCAAGGGCATGCGTCGTTTGATCTTTATCAGTTTGTACAATATGTTTGTATTTGTTTTGAGTGGACCGGCGGTTTTGACGATTTTATAGAACGAGCTCTTGAACATGCGGTGGTCCCTAAGATGATCTGTGTACAGCGTGTGTTAGACCAACATGTGATTCTATAATAGATAAGTCCATTCATGTTGTTAGCTTGAAGCCATGTCGGGACGACGGGGCACTAAGAAGAACAACGACCGGTTTTATTAAATTTCGGAAAAAGGTAAATTAAACAGTATAAAGTGACCCTTAATGGGAACAGTTTATAGGACACACAAACATGTCCCTGATATGATCAAATCCAAAACATCAACTACGGGCGTTACAACAATATGCGCGACCATCTTCTATAATCAGGTATCATAACATTTAAAATTCAACTACATGTTCGTAAGCATGCCCCTTATACAATAATACATGTACTTAAGATAACAATAGGATTTCTACCATCTTGAACACATTGAAGTTATGTCAATATGTTATTCTAGTTAGAAAAAGGGATAAGGTTTAAACCAGCATTAACTTTAACTCAATGGACGCCACTGTTAATGATCCGGCTATTCAATGCGACCCGAACTGTCCTCTTAAATTTAAATTTTCACAAATGAGATTTTAAATGGTCTGAAAATATTGATTCGGTGTGACTATGTTTGATTAATCTGAACACTTGTAATTGCGGGGATGGGTAAATATTGACTGTAATCTATATCCGACAACTGTTTTCTCCACAAAATCGTGTCTCAGCCTATGACAGCGTCTTGTTTAAGAGTTTTAGTTCTCTAGACGGAAGCAGCTTAAGTCGTGCGGATTACGTTAGAACAGCGTCTGTGGGCTGGTCAAAAAGTACTGGACGGGTGTACTTGACCCATACATGTTTATATTTCACATACACATGTACAATGGAATTACAGTTTGATCTCACTGAATGTAGGTTTTAATGAAAGCGTTTACAAGAAGCATTATTTAAATTGATAAGTCTACTATCTTGTTTACTATTTCTTCCATTATTTCTCTGTTATTTGACCACCTCTAAACTAACACAAACTGAGTCCGAAATTAATACTACGGTGTCTTTCACCGCTTTGTTAATTGGGTAATCTACTTATTCGTATTGGCAAACAAAAATATTTCTACATGTATAACCGCGGGTATTGCACCATTGGTCATAGCGGTTGTGAATACGATATACTGACACAGGGCCTGGTAGATTTGGCACTCTTGAAATATTATTGCAAGTTAAATATGAACATAAAGCAATCGGACTTTCACTTGTTTGTCTTAGGTAACATATGTGATCGTGCCAACATAATGTTATTCATCCAGTCACTTCCGGAAAAATTAGCCCGATAAAGGGGTGCCTGATAAACTTTGTGATATCACGTCAAATGGCCATGTGGCGTGTTCTATTTCCTCAGCATATAAATGTTTTAAAACACAAACCAGTGGCTATATTTGGTACTGCAGTTTCACCCAAAGATGTGATTTAGTAAGTCTTGTAACAACCCCTGCATTCACAGAATTAATTAAACATCCTCGTCGCCTTCATACCATGCTGGGTCGAGCGTCAGCCTCCCTTAATTCGGATATAATTGATTCTTCATGCAACGTCCCCTAAATAAAACCTTGGTCGGTTTCTAAAATTGGCCCTTAATTAGTTGGGGCTGGCATGACCATTTTCGTCATGATTTAAAAGGCTCACCATACGATGTATCTTGCGGCTATTTGGTTTTGAAATGAGAACAGGGTGTAGAGACAAACCCCTTAAATTAACCTATCGCTACAGTAAATCAGCTCGTTAATTGAAATGTCAACCTTGCACGGTCCACGAGGAATACAGCTCGATCCCTTGCCATGTATAGAAATGAGTTTGGGAGATTTCCTTACACTAAACATCCGAAAATGACATTGCCAAATATCAGTCGGTCAGCTGCATGTCTTGAGCTTTCGTGTACATCACTTTAGGTGTCGCATGTGGACCAATGTTTATATTAATAGATTTTAGCCTTAATCATTATTACACAGCGGGAACTACGAACAGAGGTATCGTAGAGTCGTACTTGACAATAATTATTTGATTTGTGGTCAACCCAAGTTGATTTAGTAAGTCAGAAGTCACAAAATGATGATACTCAGTTTGTTATACAGTTTCTGTGCCACTGAACAAAGCACTTTGTCATATACATTGTAACATGATAGTTCTGTAGTTCCTCTTCAAAGTGCCAAAACAAAGTTTATGTAAGTCTATTCTTAATAATATAACAAAGCCAACTCGATATGCCCTTGCATTGAAATTTGCATTTAATTGTTGTTTTTATTAATTTATTACATTGCATTTTGATGCTTCGATTTCACTTTTGTAGCGCCGCCATCATTGACCATCACTGGATAACAGTTTCGCGCCATGAGTTCATTCCTAACTGAAGCTAATAAACTTCAGATAGGAGAATGAACTAACTGAATAAACGTATAATTGACTTCGTTGCAACTAATGAATGGGGCAGATCAACTAATTTGAAGAGCTATTTTATAATTGCATTGCAAATTCAACATTTAAAGAACCCAAGGCGGAATAACTATAACTCTTCCGCACCAGAGTGACCAAAGTCAAGCCAATCTTTGGTCATTTTATTACGGTCATTTATCAATCATAAAACGCATGAAACTCGCTTTGTATGCTTTTTGCATTTAGAATTTAATTTTGACAATTATGAAAGGATTCTTGTTTGGTGAATTCACCGCTAATAACTGGACAGATTTTTATGGGTTTGCACCTGATTAATTTTATTGAACATAAAATTGAAAAGGTTTTTAAAACATTTCGTGTTTTGTGGTACCTTCTCACGGAAGTGATTGCACTAATTTTATTTTTATTTTCAATTTTAGAGAATTAAAACATTTTATCTGATTATTGACATGGTGGTGACAACTTGCGGTATTATCTCCAATTAGGAGACTGGGCGTCATTTAATCCAATAAATGAAGATGTCTTAAAATCTGTGCACGATGTATTCTATATCACTAGTCTTTTAATGTTTGGTTTCGAAGTCTGAGCATTTAAGGAACTTACAGCATAGACTCAAAAGTAGACTGGTATTTAGATAATTTACTATGTATCCTTAACTTTAAAATCAACAAGTGAGACCTAATTATTCTGAGAATGGCTTCCAAATCAAAATTATGATTATGACAGGTCGATAGAAAACTAGATAGAACCTCGAGCCATAGACCATTCCATGGCCAAGTTAGGACTTTGTGTCATAGGTACTAAGATGACCATCTTATTAACTAGTGTGTCCAGTGTAGCACCCAGTCTGAGTAATAATGTTACCTCAATATAACATCAATGGCAAATAAGTACCACAGACTGTTTTCTATCTTTTACAAGGAGGATATATATCCAGCGCCGGTTGGTGCACTATACGTTCCATCCTAGACATTAAATCAACGAACACATCTGATTCTGAGATTTCACCGCTTTGGTGATATTGACCGTGCAATGACTTCTGGACATACACATTGTGTTCTTTATTTCCGGTTTTTAATCCAAGAACACCTGGGAGTTCCCTACGTAACTGAGAAATTGTTAAAACCAGCGTAAATATGTAAAACAAATGACTACAATGTACCACATTATAATGGCAAGGCAACATTATCGAAAGTTCTTTTAAGTTGAACAGAGCTATCCTTTAATCTCTACGTACTAATTTATTCTTATATTATTCATATAATTATACCAGCAGTGTTAGATTTTTAACGGTGGAATAATTAGTTGATTATACAGAGAAGTGTTGCTAACCTCCTATGTTTTTATGTTGATTTTACGATTTTTATGATCGTGACACATTTCCAATGCGGGCCATTTGCTGACTAGAATGGCATTATTTACACCCAATGATCAATTTCTTATTATTATAAAAAAAATCTATTGTAAATCGATAGCGTAATAATTCTTAATCAAACATAGATTAATATTTCTTTAGGAACAATTAAAATTTTATTTTCGTTATTAAAAGATACAAATCGTCGATGAAATCGTTTGACCAATTAAAACACACGGTTCGATATGAGGTGATTTGTTCTTTCGCAATCAATGCCTTTATTGTGCTATGGACAAGAAAACGCCACCGTTTTAAACTGGAGTCAGGGCATTTAAATTTTATCATTCCATTTGAGAAAACGAAACGTCACAATAGCTTACACAAATCATTATATTTAATTTCATGATGATATCGGAAGTTTATTAAATATTGCGACAATTTCCCAGATAACGTTAGCTCATCCTCAAATCAGATCTGAACCCTTCCACAGTAACGTCCCCCGTCAGCCCGGGGCTCGACATGAACATATTTTCTCTATTGTCTATTGCGCAATATTTATTCCATATCATTTGTTTGTTATCAATATCGATTAATAATCACATCGCAGCATCAGCTGACTGTCATATTCACTGAACACCTATGAAAAGTTACCCTTCAAAATTCTTGGCGTGCGCGATTCGTCACACTAGGTGACAAAATCCCCTCAGGTATGATACAGCGTTCAAATGACAAATTTAACGATCGTCAAAATGAAGTGACGTTTCTGAAGACAATATGAATTGTGTATTATTAGGAGAATTAGCACTAGCTATACTTCCTAACCTGTGATTTATGGTCACTTAGGAAGACACGTAACAACAATTAGATCAGGACCACCATCATGAGCATTACAACCACCACCATACCAGGGGCCTTATTCACCAACATCGTAAGTCTAAAACTCAAATTTAGACGTCTTGCAAGGAGGTTGGTGAATAAGGCCTCTGGACACCCTGGCTTCATCAACATTGTCATTTCCCCCATGCATGGTAATAAATGAGTACAAATTTCACCTTTCTAAAGCAACCTTACCATAATAACAACACCAAAAATAATTAAATGAAAGCATAAATTGTGTGAATATATCTCTTGCTTAGAATGGGAAGGTCGTAAGTACAAAATTGATATCTTGAGAAAACAAGAAAAAACTGTCTGAAAAGTATGGTAAAAACAAATGTTTGGACTTCAGTTTGGCCACTTTGACAATATCCGATTTTCTTGAAAATAGGAAAATTGTACATAATGCAGATTTCAAATATGTATGAGTCTTATAAGGTCGTGAGTAGTACGTACGACAGTCTCATTCTAAGCCAGCGATATAATAGATACTTAACATAGTTTATGCCATAACTATAAAAAAGCATTTATTGTGATTGCGCTGCACATGCTGCGCGTATTATAGCATGGGTTCTATAACGAATCAGAACATAATTGTATTTCAGACTTGAATCTTTTGATGAGATGTTATGGCTTAAGCTTAGGGATAACACTGGGCATCCAATGGACGCCGTTGCCACAGCAACCGTTTATCCAACTTCTGAATCCAGCATGGAAATAATCCAATCACTTTCACAAAAACAAACAAAAGCCAGAACCCACTGAACAAGCTGTCCAGTTTAATACCGAGATAATTGAAACCCAAATAAATACTTTATTTACAACAATTTAATTATATTTAACCTGAGCTGACGATTTTATACTCTTTTATCCCCTCTTTGGGTCAGCTCCGGACGTAAAATCAATATTTGGCAACCCCATAAACATCAGCCCAAACAATTATTTAAATAATTTCAAACAGAGAGTTTTATGAAGCACCTGTCATCCTCGACAATTAAACCACACGGTATGAAATAACCCTCGTCAAATCTAGCGCGCGATGGTATTTAAGAAATTATAAGAAATTAAACATCCAGACCCTGTCATACCTCTGTCCTGTCTCTTATAACTGGATTAGTGAAATAGAAAAATGTCACGAACTATTAAATTAGATACTGTACTGACAATACCGCACACACATCCAGGCTGTATTGTCACGTGATCCTATCACCACAATTTGTCTCTGCGAACCCGGACTATCTCCACCCCTTCTCATCTGCCAATATCGGCATACATAGTCAACACATACCGACTTTCCCAAATGTCTTGAAGAATCGGACGAGAGATCTGCTTATAAATTATATAATCTTCGTGTATCCACGTCCGTTGTTTCCTTGCGTCTATAAGTGTGCCATCAACATTGTGTCATCAGCATAGCTCCTGGCTAGTTATTGTATGTGCTCATCTAGTGACTAGCCTCAGTCAAAGACAGGTATTGATGGAGCTTTCAAATTTTCATGAGACAAAAGTGCCTGAAGGAACCATTCTAAAAAGAACATATGAGATCAAAAGAGAGCACTAGAGAATTCCCTAACGTGATCAAGTAACATGTCAAAGACTTTGTTTCATTACATCTTCCCTGTCTCACGGTTTCCATAAAAATGCTAGTATACGATTACATGAATCTTGGTGACAATTGTCATACTGCAAGACGATATGGGAAAATCGGACAGGGGCGCCAGCGTTTAACTTAAACAGCCGAGCAAGTTGTGGGAACGGGCTGGGAAGCCGTTGGAGCTCCCATATCAGAAGAGTGAAATACCAAACGGGGAGCAGTTTGCAGTAAACTATTCTCACGATGTGCACTTGTTTTGCTACCTAATAATGTGAGCGGACCTATACGCACTGTTATGACATTAGTAGCAAGCAGAAATGGGCATGTTATCACACAGACGCTGCATCTAGGACTATAATTCGTGAGGAATGCGGTAGACCTTTCAAGACATACGAAGCAATACTTCATATAACGACCTAGATCTTAGCTGATGTTTTTGTTGGACATGAAAACAAAAACACCATAGCTGTAAAACATTGGCGCCTTTTAAAGCAAACTCGTGAAATGGAATGGGTTTTTGTTATTATGTTTTAATGAGAAAAACTGCACTTAGCTTACATCCGTCGTAAAAATAATCCAACATAGGGTTAAAGACGTGAGACTTGTGAGCGAGCTCTACATCAAATCTTTACTAAATGGGTTTTACTGTTTAAACAAAAATCCTATTGTCGAATGTTGTCCTTGTTTCTTTTTTTTCTTGAATTAATGTTGTTTTAAGTCATTGAACTTTTTTATTATTTGCTAGAGGGTTACCCAGCATTTTTAAACAACCTAGTTTTATTCATGATAATTATGTATATTGGACCTATGTATTACATGAATTCTACAGCAGAAATCAGCGTAGTACGTTTGCATGATGTTGGTGCCACAGATGAAAACCCTTAATAGTTTTTAATAGTTTTACTTGCATTGTGAACCTAGGGAATAGCAAGCCGTCTTATTTTCATTCATTAAAGTAGCATACTCTCCAAATGTACAAACCTATTTAGATGCAAGGAGTCATTTTTCTCAATCATTCTTATTGACAATGGCGCTAATACTACTAGTAATAATTTAATTAAGGAACAAAGCATGATACCTAATTGATAGCACTAGCGCAACATCTAGATTAAATGTTCAAAATATTCCCCACCAGATACGCGTTTGGACAATGCCATGTGCGAACAAAACTTATGGTATTTCAATTAAAGAAACGTTATTTTATTAGTACAAATATTGTTGGATTTTCTTTGCAAATCATCTTTAAGTCTTGTCAAAAAGTACTTGTCAGATTTGCCAGATTGACATTGCTCGATTTGTCAAAGAGGTGGACAAAATGCTACGTAACTAAGCTCTGAATACATGTTTGATTGAAAATGCAGTCCAGAATGTGTCCATGCTCTCATAATCTGTGTGTGAGGGCAAGGTATTACTAACAACATGTTCAGGTGTGCAAGGTGTATATATTTCACCCTTACAATACGCTGATATAAGATGGTCTAACTAGCCCGTATATCATATGTTATATGCTATTCTGACAAGCGTATGAATACTGTAACCTCTAGGTGCCAGAATTAAGTACTCAATGGTGAAAACTTGTCATATATACTGACAGCACGAGGTCTGACAGCCTCACCAACCAAACTAAGCAAAAATAGAAAACATACGTATACTAGTACAAGGCTGTCTCCTCGATGGTTTATGAGTTAAATGGACACTGTATGTTGGTAAAACATGTGGCTATTGTTGGTTTTTATTGTCACAGTAATGTGCATGCACATTGTACCGTTTGTTTCACGTCTGCTTCTTCTTTTTTATTTGCAGGGCTCACTCTGGGAATATGTTGCAAATGAATAACTATCTACATGGTCGTTCCAACAAGAACACTAACCAACTCACTATGTACAACTCTTCTGGCAGTTGGTCAACAATCGTGGTGCAGCAAATGTAGCGTGTATAGAATCTTGTAGGCCAGGTTGTCAAAAGGGCAGTGTGTGATTAAGAATATCATCACCAGTCTGTTGCCAGAACACCCCTGATTTAAAGAATTCCAGTCGAAATCAGATATCACCTGACTGGTCCTGTAAGTGCATGTGGCAATTCTTGCAGTCATGCAATGGGCCACAACCAACTGTTGACTAGCTGTTCATGTTGGTATAAGGGTACCAGAAAGTGGTTGCAGTACATCCCACGTTGGCCAAACCAGACTAGTGTAGCTCTGAGCTTTTGTATCAATATTGCATCTACCGACATTTTTTCTAACTATTTGAGTATGATGTTGGCTTTCTTGGCGTTAGCATCCACATAGGCGTTCCATAACAGAGTTAAATCATTTAGTGTCAAATAAAGTAAAATGCTGATTTTACTGGCAGTACCTTTCAACATTCATATACAAGTAATATATACAATAATCTTTCCATAATTATTTGGATGCATGCGATTTATTTCATGTATTATTATAATCGATAGAATGAAATACTGAGGTGACTGTAAATGTGGCATTGCGGGTCAGATTTGGAAACTGTTTTAGAACTTATGTGGCATCAAACCAAATGTTATCTGAATGCAACACTGAATAACCATGTGATTTAGGGAGAAGTTCTTTACATTTCTAAACTAGTTAGTGACCTGCAAACATCTCTTTTAATTATCTTACACATTCTTCTAAGAATGTCATTTATTTGGTGTTTCTGTCTGACTTTTAACGACTTGAAAGATATATGGTCAAAGAATAATGACACGTAGGCAAGTAAAATAGTCACCACATTTTTAATGTTTCTGGAGGTCGATCTTGAAACTATCAATTATTTGCGGTAGGATTCTGTCTTTAAACACATATAATCTACATGCATAACTAACTTACTACTCTTTGTGATATTTATTTAATACTTTGATCTGTAATTTCGGGAGGACAGTTAACATTTTACGGCTTGTCTGTTGTCTCTTTACTCGTTGACAATTTTATTATAAATTCCGCCAACACAATCGTGAATAGTTATTTCACTGGTAATAAAACATTTGTGTATTCGACGGTTTCATTAATTATCAGTATTTTATTGTGTATTTATCCTGCATTTGTTATATCAACGTACCTGTCAAATGTAATGACAATGGTGTCAGCGGCTTGATTGAATCACTGCGCATGTTTCTCCGTCACGTGACATCAGCGAGCTCTCTGATTGGCGAATAATTAATTATACAGTGGTTATCATTTTTTCACTATACTTGTATAGTATTCACACTATAATGGTAGTATCGTTGTATAGCCTATTTGACTGAACAACTTTTATGTTTACATCCAAGTATTTTAACTGCTCTGTGAATATTCTAAGACGAAAAGACATTTTATTGAGTGATTCAAGGATACAAATAAATTCCAATTTAAGGTGAGTTACACTTTGGGATAATACAATGATATATTTATTAAGTATTAACGAAAACATGTAGATAGAGTACATGTATTTCATTTTCATTATTCTCAAATTAATGTTAGTTAGAATGTTTTCTTGCCTTTAACGAATATATTGTATAATATTATTCTCTTAAATACTTCATCATTGTATATACATGTACATGCAGATTACTTCGTTTTGTGTTTAACGTATCCATGTGACTGTTCTGAATTTATTTTAAAACTGCGTGTTTTTGTTATGTGTTCTGTCAACATTAAAAGTGTTAACTAAATATTGTATTCTATATCCATTTCAAAATACAATGCATTTATGTACTGATTAGTCTTGTATTTCCAAATGCTTCTGATACGTTTGAATGAAATATAAAACACCATTTATAATTAATACTGACCACTGTACCCAACAATTGAACATCGCCATGGTTGGGCTTTTCATCCAACGTTAGTGATTTCTGGTAGCTGCAAATTTTGCTGCCTGTCTAAGCTCAACTACTACAACAGTAACTGAAACAAATGAATTAATGTTTCAATGTAATTATTTAATTTTGAATTTTATTTTAAACACTAAATAAATGTGATTGAACTTACCCGTCGGGATTATTATAAATATATAAACGCAGTGTATACGTTTTAACGATTAGAATAATTAAATTCTCACTTAGTCTATACTATGATATAATGTACGTTATAATACGTAATTGATTATCTTTTATACCATCTATTGGGCCAAAGAACGCTGGTTATTACATGTGCGTTTGTCTCCGGATTAGTCAGGTTTCAGAGTTTTTTTACTGTAATCTGAAGTTGATAAAATAAAACTTTATGAACTCCGTAGCTCAGTGGTTAGCGCGCTTGCCGCCTGATCCGAAGACCCGGTTCAAATCTAGGTGGAGGGACACATATGTCTGTCATATTTAGCAGAAAGCTGACTTACAAATAAAGGCTATTCTCGGCAACAATGAATGTTTAGAAAGAACAAGTACGTATATAACACGTCAGTAGATCTACCACGTCCAGTCACTATACGGTAGTTAACGTATGTGGTTTCACATTCTAAGAAAAAAACACAATCACCCGAGGGACGTTAAACCAGGTTATAATAACAACCTAGAGGGTGATCCCTATCTTGTTCAAATAATGTGATTGTAAGAACAAAAACTGTAAGCGCAACATTTTGTCATTTACATCTGATAATGTTAGGGGTAAACCTAGGTCCCGCTGAACGTTTTTGTCTCTGCGATGTATAGTACTTCCGATTTAATAAACAGGTACCAGGCGACATAAAGGAAAGGGGCCTTGTGATCTGTGGGAAGGTCCGGGCAAGTCATTAGAAAACTTTGTGAAATCCCTGTTTCCGATGCCTTTTGAAGCTCATTTGTTACGATCGGGAGTACATCACCGAGGTGAAAACCGCTAAGTGTGACCGAGGCATTAAATGTTTGATAAATCTACCAGCTTTGATAAATCATCATAATGGTCTTTACTCACGTTGGTTAGCACACAGGTGACTATGGTCAACATCTAGACAAACGGCTTCACTAGTACATACCAATTCATCATTCAGTGATGAATAAATATCTGGCTTTTGTTTGTATAGGAATAAACGTATAGATGAGTCCTGAGTAGCAAACCTACGACAGTGAGTTGCAACTTTAACAGTGAAGTCATCTAAGAACTGTGGTTCAAGTTTAATTGAAGCTGATGAACAAACGGTCAGACACACAGACGGACGTCTTCCACCGAAGGACATAAGTACACATGCAAAACTACGTGTACCATACGAGCGTGCAGTCAGACTGATATTCCTGTGCACAAAGATAAATCATATACTATCACTTTCATTTTATTTTAATTAGATATATTCCTGATGGCTCCTTGCAGCTAAAGTCGTGAATAGCATCATCAACAATTTATTGGAGTTGCTAATCTTAGCCACCGATAAGAACATTGTATAATTGTCTACTTATAGACAGATTATCGTAACTGCTCATCTTTGCTAATTGAAATACCGGTATCCTCGGAATTCTTGCCCAAAAGTTCTTAATTACTCATTCTTACTTCTGAACCTGATTATATTGTTTTAGATATTTCACGGATAACATTTAACTTGAAACTCGGACACCTTTGTTTGACTTCGTGTCCACAAATTGCTCTAAAAATGCTCCTACTAACTTCTGAATTTAAGAATAAGTATGCTATATTTATTGGCAACATGCATTAAACGCTGGGGACTAGTTTGAAAATATCATTTATGTATTTCACTTTGAATTTACTTTTGCTTACTCGTTAATATTACCTACACTGGCATATTTCTTTGCAATCTAATACAAAAACCAGCGTATTTGTTCGTCCAAAACAAAGTCTCCCGGGAACTTTACTAAACACTGGTATAAGAGGGTGGTTTCTTGGATAAAACAGTCAAATTTGCTTGATTCAAATCATACCTTCTGTCTGTTTGAGTAGGGAGGTACGGTTTCTCAATAAGGGCCAGACGTTTTCTCCACTCCAAGATTTCGAACCTGATACTAAACCATTGCGATACCCAGTCTCGTGACGAACAAACCCAAACATCCAGTTGGTGAACAGATGTAATCTTTTCTTTGGTTGATTAATTATAAACCATTATATTGCGTGATTACCCTGATAAGTAAACGGTTGGGCGATAACAAGCATCTGTTACGTCAGCAGTAACAAGTCAGACAATGCAGAATTTGGCTAGACGTTTTAAGGTGATCGAGGTGAACAAATTGGAAACAATGAACTCGATAACAATACCTAAGTAGCGAATAACAGTGTAAACGGCTAAATATATTCTGTCCCGGTGTTGAAACAAATGGGTATTTTCTGTATTGTAGTTTTTTTGTCATCTTTATACAGTAGTCGGTGTGTCCATCCACTTATTTGTGTCCGTGTGTGTTTCCTTTCTTCGGAATGAAAGTATGCTTCATATCTAGAGTCAAATGTTCCTTTAAATAGGGAGAAATAATTAACATTAGATGTATGTCCAGAACGTATAATGTCATCTAGCCCATCTATAAATACGTCTTGAAACCTTTATAACCAAATTAGGAGTTACCATTAACAGTTAACTTTCATTAATATAATGTTATTGAAATCGGAAACCGTCATGACCCATTTGGCAAACATAAAGAAGATGCTGAAGTTTGCCATAAAGTGATGTAAGTGATTGGCGAACAGTCGGCGTGTTTTCCCATACAATTCTCACTAAATTAACGGATAATCTGAACATCATCGTAACAAGTCGAAGATTTATCGTCACGATAGTTGAAACAAAATTATATCATAAAATACGAAATTGACAATATTACAATATCATACAACACCGGATGCTGACGTAGAACATCCATTATCTGATGAAAATGATAAAAATGTAGTTAAATCAAAAGAAATGACTGACAAAACAGTATACTTAACTGATCACACAAAAGACATACCGCTACTCACCAGTTATACTTACCGATAAACACTCGTACAAAATAGTCAATCACTTTTATTTGTCACTTTGATCTTCGTACTCACACCGCTAGTATACAGGTATACATCTTTGGTGATTCGTCCATGAAAATTAGCAATAAATTGGACAAATTACTGCTTTGTATAGATAATAACACTATGGGTGATACACGGCGCATCAAAGTGATATTTAATGCATAAATTATTTATTTTCTCATTTAAATATTATAGGATTAAAGGCATTTTCAGCTAGAAAAAGTGCAAGCTCTTTAAATCTGATTTTTTCATTGTGTTTTTATACCAGTAAACTAACAAGTGTGGTCCTCAATGCATACATATATCTCACTTAATGACTGATTTCTATTAAGATTAGAAAGTTTTCTATTTTATGAAGTAATTGCTCTTTTCTATATAAAAGCCATTTTGATTCTATAAATCTAAAACGCGTGATTAGATACCTTAGGCGCAGATAAAGTCCAACCACTTAAAGTGAGAAAATACGGTCAGTTTTTACTGTACGGTTTTAGCTGTCACGCACTTTTCTATGATAAAACTTAATCAAGGCAATATCTCGACAGGAAATCTGTGATGCTCCACACTGAGTATTACGCGTACCTGTTATAAAAACAATACTTTGGTACGGATGCTACAAAAATGTTTGGCTTAAGATTTTTATTTATGTCGCAATCCAACGTTAGACCAATTTAAGTGTTTTCAAAATATTTATTATCCCACAAGTTCTACGGGATTACAATTTTCAACGGAAGGAGATCCATTTACGATTTCTTTAAATCAATATTGAAGCATTTGGATATTGTAATTTTGCTTTGTAATGTACATGTATTGATGCAATGTGAAAGTCGCAGTCATGGAGCCATAAATTAATGCAGATTAGAAATGTAGGTGAAGTGAACGTTCATATTGCACCTTTAAAGTTTTTTTCGCATTATCCAGTAATAAACGTAACTGATTAAATATGTTTGTTAACAAATAAAGATATCTAGAATAAAAAAAAATGGTTTCAAGTGGCGTAATCACTAGAGAGCAGCCATTTTACTTGTGAAGGAAGAGTCGCGAAAACTGATATCAAAACGTTAAAGTTTACAAATGTGGATAAGAATGCTTCACCATTTAGCAGGCTTCTCGCGTCTGTTCACCTGACATAGGATCAATATATTGAAGTCGTTGTAGAACTGTTTCCGTACTCTGCAAATACCCTGGAGGTCGTGAAAGAAAATTATAAAAGCGCTTAGAAGATGTTGATTAACCACGTGACAGTAATTCTAACCACCCAGGTGGAGAGTTCCTGCAATCATTCACCAAACGACAATTTACATATAAAAGGTTTTTGATTAGAGTTTCAAGGAAACATTGTGAGTCCAGATTCGTATCTCGATCTATCGTTTCTGTTTAAAGTGACTAAATTTTGAATGAGTCTCATGATGGTCTGTCTTCAGCAATATATTATATGACAGTTGGTTAATAAACGTCAATTAGAAGCTACTTAATTGCTATTACAATGACAATGCGAATATAGCATATATCTAAACACATAAAATATAAAGCTGATTTACTTATTTAGGTTTACAGCGATTGTCTCCAAGCATCGTTACATGCACTCGGTGCTTCGTATTTCTATCCTTCGAGTGACTTTGGGGGGGGGGGGGTGGAACAAGTCCCGTTCATTCATTTTTTTATAAAGTTTACCTGGATATATCTTCTTGTCTAGCATGTCAGCAGTGATAGTTGAAATACTACATATTTTTATAATTAATGTACATTATGCAGTAAATGCAAATTTCAAACTTCCTTTATAAAGGAATAATTAATTATTGTGAATTAACGGACGTATGCATTTGCGATGAGTTCTGTGTATATATCATAACATCATGACACGAACAGCTGAACATAGATTGTACAGAACGGAACATTGTGTCCGTATAACTGAAAGCACATGTAGCATGCAAACTCGCCATCAATCAACTTTTCTAGTGAATAAAATATCCGAAATTAGCACTAATTGTGCCGTCACCAAGTTTGAAAAAGATAGGATCGTCGTCAGGCATATAACGCTGGATATACGGTCCGGAGCAGACGATTTATGTCTTATGTTATATGACACAATGCATATAAGACAGTAATCGGCTTCAAATTTATGAAACTGTCAACAAAATTCATAATCAAAACCTCACATCATTTATTAAATATATCAAATGACAACGTTTATTAAATAGTGTGCATAAATAGATTTAATAAATGTCATTTAATATACAAACTGTACACATGGTTCTATATATGACAGAGGTAATTATCATTTGAAGAACAGAATATGGAGATTTTAGAGTCAAGATGTCGTCCTTGAGGGAGTTTGTTTGGTTGCCATGGCTACACTCGTAACATACTTTCGTAAATGTTGCATTTTGGTACAATCCCCAGAACCGTCTTTGAAATTAATTTTAGCCATTTCTGTCACGATTAACAAGATTTAGTACTAGATCAAGAACCCCATGTATCCGGGAAGAACAATAATCGATGCTTTCGATGACACAAACTTGGTAGAAACTGTATGCAAAAACTATGCATACCATATATAATGGTTAATCTGAGGACGACGCATTGTTGGCTGCATTGTTGCAATACTAGGCTCTTGTGGACTATCTCCAAAGTGATCAATGACCTTCACGAGTTTTTGAGCGAGAAACTGGGTGCAGCTTTAAAAAACAAATAGGTTGTTCGGTTTATTCTGCAACAGCTCCCTTCCACATCTAAATGGAGCAATGAAAACGAAATAATAAACATTTTTTGTAAAATTGATATTTTACCATTTTTTCCGGTTTAGTCCCTCAATGGAACGGTTATCTGTGCTTCCCAACAGGACATAAACATGTTATAGACGAGCATGTACTGTCTCAACATGTTCAAGTTATAATATACCATAATATTCCGTAATGGAATAATATAAATACAGTTATTTTAAATTTCATTGTGAAAGGTAGGTTAATTTCATAGGCGCCTTTAATAGAATTGGGAACGAAAACACATACAAATACACTTAATGATATCCGAATCTGTGTGGGTATATTAAAACTGACTGGATATGGTCGTCTTAATTGGTGTTGTCAAATTCATTAAAATATTAAAATACAGATCGAATGACATTCCCAACGAGTTGTATGAATTTGAAACCGCCTGCCAGTGAAATGTATAGAAATCGTTAAATAATTTTGACAATTTAATAATAAATGATATGTGTAATTTTCTCTCATTATTCTCTCCTGATCGTCCGTCACTTTAACTGTGCCTCCTTTTTTACCCGCGTGTTCGAAAGGAAATTCATATTTACTATTCGTGATGGTCTCAGTGTTTGGATGATTCAACCGATTTTTTTTCAAGGCCTCTGTTTGCATTTGAGTTAATTAAATGTCTTTTCTTAAATATCACAAGACCAGATAAACCATTTAAATCATAAGATAAATAATAAAGCTGAAGGTTTTGTATAGACATGCGGGTTTGATTTGAGGTCATTAGATGGCATTCTGTACACGAGCCTTGGTCGCCCAGTTTTTTCTTCATTTCTTAAGTATTTTGATAGCGATAATATATGCCCTGAGTTTAGGAAACATGTCAAAGCATAGAGGAAATTAGGTTCTTAAATGGCCCCGGGCTTAGTGGACTTAGATTGGAACTCGTCGCTTTTCCATTACGAAGCCATTTCAAACCTTTGAACAATTTGGTGATGTATATCCCCTTGGCTTACCGTTAATACGGTGTCAGTTAATGTGAAATTGCTGGGATAAGATCATCACAAAATGATGTGAAATACTTAAAACTTATAGCTACAGAAATCATAGATCAAGCTATTACACTCTATAACATTGATAGTTTTGATACATGTTATTGGGGGCGTTTTATCTTTGCTACAATAGGATTGCCCATCACGTCAACGTATTCTTTAAAGTTTAATCCCCAAATTGTCATACATAGTCAGGATAACCGTACATGCTTCACCATATCCGTGAACTTGATCATTACGAATGGAATTTTGAAGGAATTTGAGTTTTAAGCAACAAAGAAATGAAATCATCAATATTCAAATAACATCACCACGGTTAAAAGCCCGTATCATAACGTACCGTATGTAGCTTGACCGGGAAAGGAAACGTACATTTGGCATCGGTTTCTAACATAATGTATACTGTATCAAGTTAACTTCAGAATGTTATTAAAGCTGCAGAAACTATATAGTCTATATGATAAGTTTAGATTTTAGAACAATAATTTAAACAATACAAACACACTCTATTGTGTTGCATTTCTTTCGCCTTAGGGCATATTACGAATTGTAGTTAAAACCCATATTGATTCCTTCATAAAACCCAAGATAAAGTTTAAAAATTCATGTACATTTAATTATGGTAAATGTTATATACAAACAACATGCAACGTACTGACTGAAGTAACTCTATGTACAGTTGGTAAAATATGTGTTTTATGAACTCCTATCCAATATATCCAATTAGTGAGGCACGAGCGCACGTGCTTGGTCTCAAAGTTCATAAATAATTTCGAATAAATAAAACTCAGAGCATCTGTCATCGACCAATTATGTCCCTTCCTATGTTTGATTGAGTATACCAATAGCATTGACTTTCTTGTTTCTCATAATCATTTGATAATTGATGAATCCTTCACCACGTGGTTGATTTGTTTTAACTTTTAACCTAAAGTAGAGCATCTCACACTTTTAAACAAAAGCTCATTAAAATGGTAATACTGATTGACGCCTTTTGACAGATTGTTTCGACAAATCGTTACTAATGATGTTAAAGTTCAAGATCTCTAATATTTAGCAGTCTTGTCGCGAAATTAAAAGGACAATTTGATGTAACACATGCCGGTTTGTGAAACTTCGACACGTTGTTTGGGGCCCGCAGATAAGATCAACATGTCGCGGTTTTCCTAAGGGGACAAGTAATTGTTTTTGATTGACAAATCTTTCGTGCGAAGAATTGGGATACAAATCAACAGAATTACAATGGATTTTGATAAAAAGCTTCGTTTATCAAAATAATGTTAAGAAATATTTTTAAAATACCAACGTTAATGATGTGTTTTTAAAAGGGGGGACCAAGCATGGGATTTTAGGGGACAATAGCGAGAATTGTACCCAGTAGGCTTGGGTAAATACACGACACAATTAAGTCGACAAGTCGATGGTAGCAAATTATTATAATTATTTCAATTGTTGTTAAGGAAGTTAAACCTCTTCAGGCATGTTTTCATTTTCCACTGAAAGTTAGTGTTTTCCTTAACACAATATGGCCTTAAATTACACGATACCATTGGTTGCCTGACCTTTCGAAAAATTACCTCTTTCGAAATGCTTGCTTTTATTATTTTATGTACATTTACCATTTCCCGTGTGTTCTTGAACCAATTTATTCCCTTTGAGTTTTTCATACATTATTGACAATGCAATGAATTCATATGACACAAAGCGCTCCGAAATCCCCTATGTTCATTACATAAAAATTATGTGTGCTGATGGCTTATTGTATTGAGTTTTGATAGCGGGGTTATTTATCAATTCAATGTGCGTTGAATCTGCGAGAGAAGCGATATATGCCAACGTCATAAATCATTAAGATTTTTTATAAAACTTCCAGGGTTATGTACTTCATTAAACAAAACTTAAAGCCTTTTAGATTCCACAAAGTCGTTTACGCTGATAGCGCCGCGGATATTACCTGAGTGTCCGGAGAATAAACGATTAATTAAAAATACAATAACATACCCGCCAACCTTTTGTTCACATATATGGGTTCATGGCTCTGTTTTCAGATTTTACGACAGATAAATCTAATTTTAATAAATATTCTAGGGTTTCAATTGTAGTTTTACCGCCATGAAAACGGTATTTTACATTTGTACCACCAATAACCCTTAAGATTTGATGAGGTTTTTTCAATGCCCCTTTTTATTTCTTTTTTCTGTATTTCAACTGCAAATGGTTTCGCTGTTTTTCACCATCAGTTATTCATAGATATACCCAGATCTATGTTCTGATTAAGACATTCAGCTGTGTGTTAATGTGCCTTTATTTCTATCTGCAAACAATCGAACAAAGTCATATATCAAGCACACAATCCCCCAATGCCGCGACCCTACCACGAGTATTATATAAATTCAGACCCATTAGGAGCAATTCAAACAAGACTGAGGCGTGACACTACGAATAAAATATATCTTAATTATGAAAATTAAGTGTAATCATAATATCATATGGATTAAAAGTATAACAGAACGGTTACCCATTAAGGACGACACGTTTCTATTTACCGTTATACGAACTGTTACCCATATACAAAACACAAGGACATTCAATGAACTCATAATGATATATTTGTACCTTGTACGGAAAAGCTTTCAACTACAATTGTGATTTGCCGATGTCTGGTCTCATTTAGATGCTCATTTGCAAAGATTGTAAGGCATTCACAGTCCTTCAAAAGCCGGTGTGAAGTGTGAACCTTAAATGTACGACTTATTATACAATAAATCTGCGACAGATTGTGGTATGGCCAAATTCGGCACATTTTATGTTTCGGGGGCATTATCCAGATTCCAACCATCTAATACATTACCTTACTTTGAAGTGCACGCAAAATGAATTCTTTCAAAATGTTCAGGAAATATGGCATCTCTTAGAAGTTGAACTATTCTAACAGCTGAATACCATCGAGTATCTTAGAGGTGTGTGTTTCTAGGATAAGTAACTACAAAAGTGCTTTCGACAATGTCCACAACAAGTAGTCTTTTCTTGAGGCGATCAGAAAAGGCTGATTTACAAATGAGTACCGCAATAAACGCTTTTCGCGTCAAGTCAGCAAAACAGCGTCATTTGAGGCAACGTTTAGAGGTACGAGTTCTGTGCGTTGTGTAATGACTCTTACAAGAATAATTGCAAATGAAAAGACAAGTACAGGGAAGCGACACAAAACCACAGTACCATTATGCATTAGAATACAGAAAAAAATGCCTCGCTTTCCATTACTTTCAAAACCACGTGATCTCTTAAGTATTAAAATTAACGACGTTGTATAAGTTATGCATGCCACCATCGGTTTATACATCCACCGATATAAATAAAATTTCTGAATGATGTGTAAAGTAGAAGGTTCAACAGATTATCAGGATGCTTATAATGATGTGTATTTTATTAGACTATGCCTCTCTATTACATGTTATATGACGCGTATTGTTACAATCGCGGTCACCCGATGCTATCAGTCAGACCAGAGTAGACTGAGCTTCAAATCTTGATGTATTTTATGTTGACATTAAGTCGTAATGGCGTCACATTCAGCTGCCAAATTGCGACATGTAAGTCCGGCAACTTGACAAAACATGGATACAGTGTACATAAAATCCACCATGGCCATAACAACAGCAATGTAACACTCGACTCGGTCAAACAATTTGACTTTGTTTGTTTCGCGTTAAGTTCACCACGTGGTGTCGAATAAAGCTGAATTTCAAAGTTTAGTACTTAAATTAACATAATCCGAATTTTATGAGGTATAATATTAACAACATAACTAAAATGAATAATCGCCCGAAACCCCAATGGTTTAAAGCTGTTAACTTTTATGTCGTGCTGAATTTCAATACAAAAATCTACAAGACTTATAAAAACTTTACAATTTATAATGGGCTCAAGTACTTGACAAAATGATTCTACCAGTGAAAGACAGATCTTTGAAACTTTTGTCAAACATTTTTTATCTCCTTGTTCATTTCATCAAGTAGAGCTTCGTGTTGATTTAAACCTATTTTTTATTATATTTAACTTTGAAGTGGGCAAAATACGACATGTGTTGGGATTTGTTTAAGTATTATTTATTTAAAATAACGTTACATAGGTGGCCAACTCATCATTGCGTTCATTCAAATATTTTGTATTACTTACAATATTTATTCATCGAAACTTGACTCTCTTCTTTTCATTACAATATTTAGACATATCATGCTCGATTATTGTGGTACCCAATCATTATTATTCGGTAAACACCGGTGCCATTCGGTTGGCCGATTCAAAATCCGAACATTCCCAATTGCAAGTTGCATTGGTTGCCGGTTGCTAAGTTCAATAATAACTTCTGGCTGTTATATACTAAGTCTCATAACATCTTGGCATCGTTGCCAGAATATCATAAGAACCAAAATGTTCACTGGACTTTGAAAGTCTTCATTTTACTAAATTAGTCGATGTTTTTCGGCGTAAAATAACATACTTGTATTTGGTGTTTGCTAGTCCTATTTATGCCAATCCCAGTATGAAAATATTAACCCCATCGTAAGTTCAGCTTCTTGATCTTGACTAGCTCAAACTATTTATGAGTACTACAGTGTACCACAATGGACTATAAATATCACAAGTTTTTGCAATATTTTGTGACAACATTGACAGAGCCTGTCTAAAGTCCGAAATTTGAAGCGTGTTGACGTTCGGTATTTATAAATAGTAAGTACATTTTGTAGCTATTTTAAGCCGTCGTCCAGAAATTTATTGCTGTTGAAGTTGTGGTAAATTAGCGAAACTGCTGAGAAACTGTAGTAAAAATTAACAGAAAATAAGCTGAGCAATAAATGACACATCCCTAGATCATGGCCACCCCTAAACACGAGAAGTGATTGACGTATATTTATAAAATATCTTTATAACTGTCAACAATTTCAAATTGCAAAAAAGAAGCAAATCAGAAATGTTTAGGAATTATGTTAATACCAATATAGAACGTTCAACGACAAACTTGTCGCTAGGACAGAATGTTGCCAATGGTTAACGTGTATGCCATTTCCAATTTGGGTTATCGAGATGTTTTAGGTAATCAGCAATGCTTATTCTCGTGTATAGAAGTTCACTATGATGTTCCTTGCGCGTGTTAGCTTTGATTTGACACGACAAGTGCGTAGACCACATGGTAGATATTTATGTTGCTGTATCTAATTCGTTTCTGGCTTCTTTAATGTAGTAATAACTACAAAAACGTGTTGAACATATACCGCTGAATAAGAGTTATACGTGGGCATTGACTTGTTTTGTTGTATTGTAGGATTTTGTGTTGGAAAAAAAACATTTAAAAAATGGAACTGAGACATCGTGTTTACTTTTACATGACGTGTGTAGCATTTGATCAAATATTGAAAATACATTTACATCTTCATTGAAAAAAAAACTCTGGAAATCCTGATAGCTGTGACTTTAACAGTATTTATTTATCCTCTATTGACCTATGCTTTTTATGATGCAGAAAGGGTATAATAAATGTTACATAATAACCATTTCTTATTTCTATAATAAGAAAATACGTTGCAACAAATATATTCAGTATCTCATTATATCGAAACTATTGAAGAAATGATCGATTCTGACTTCAGTAAACAAACTCACACAATATAAAAGGTGTCAATGTATTTAAACTATTGTAGGCTTTAAGTAAATTGGAGAAAAATACTCGAAAATTACTTTCGGAAGACAAATACAGATCAGTCACATAACAGGGCTATAACAACAATTTGCGAACTTTGCTTTGGCAAATAGCACTGGTAGACCAACAGACGGCGATCTGCGGTTTCGTTCAATTTAACCAAATAAGCTGAAAGCTCAATTACCAATTTAATACCAATATCAATATAAGGTAAATATTAGTCTTTAAAGTAAGTTAATTTCCGCGCTATGGAAAAGCCTTTAGCTGTAAGTGTTGGAGTTTTTGTTGATTTTAGCGATTCAAATCATTGTCGATCTGTATGTACACACAAACTTCTAAATGCTGGCTATAATTGCCAGTTGGGGAGAATCTAATAGTTGGTTTATCAAAAATTTCTGACCGTGAAAAAATCTCTCAGTAAGAGAACGATAGTGAACCATTAGGGGTTTCGATTGACTCCGAGGGGAAAGTTTATAAAGATCTAACAACCGTGACTCCTAGTGTGAATACACGAACCAGTTAAATTGCTTGATGCCCTTTCGAATGTTTAATTCATGTAAAATAATTTTGGTTCAGAGGAATTGAAAGTATGATAATCATTTAAACAAGTATCGTGTGGATATGGCTGTATGGTGACAGATTTAAGCTGAATGCATGATTTACATTTTTTCAGTTCATTTATAATCGTGTATGAAAGTGACGCAGATGGACTGATAATTCTAAAATTGGAATATATTAATTCACGATACATCATAATTATATTTTTGTAAGTATCAAATTTATATTTTATTTTAACTTTTAGATACTGATGTTTCAACTACATGTATTTCCATTAATTGATAACGGTTTACATTTTCTAACATAACTGTATTTGTTCATGTTTGTTGGGTTTTTTTCTAAAATAAAACCCAACTATATATCAAAAAAGATGTCTCTGAATTAGTTAATGGCATTACTATTAATGCGTATGCTAGCAACTTACTTTATTATCATTATTTTTGTTTCGGCTTCTTGTCCGAATTTCTTATATCGATAGATGCTTTATTTCCTATCATCATTTTCATACAAAGAAACATCAATATACAAGCATATTAATACGATTACAAAAAAAACATATTCCAACAAAACATAATTATATACATAGTGCATAATTATGTTTTTTTAAATATGTATTTTGTAATTCTTGTCCGAATTTCTTATATCGTTTCTCAAGAATTCATTGGCATCATTAACATTACATTTGTATTTACGTCCATTAAAAATAGATATATTAAACATGTACGTATCTGAAGTCTAAGAACAATTACCAAATACAACTTGGGTACCATTAAAAAGGGGTCATTTTATGGTGTTGGTCTTCATATGGGATTTGAAAGAAGCTAGAATAACGAAAATGTACCGGACTTTATAATGTTAAATTTAAGGGGTCTAATTTTTTGCAATGGTGTTTAAGGGTTACGTTGGTTCTTACGTCAGTGCATTAAATAGTCCATCTTCATGTCGAATTTAACTGAATCATAACACGTTATATACATGTATTCTTAAAAGTGTGAACGCTATCATAAATTGAGAGTATGGCTCAATATGTTGAATACAAAACTAACATTTAACAGATTGTCGGGGGAAATATTAAGTAAATTGTTTATAAAAGTTTGTCCATGTTTGAGTATTTCTGCCATATCTGACAAATATCATGAGGTTGTTTATACTATACCGAGTTATATACAGACACTAAACTGATATTCTAGGGAGTATAATGTTTCTAATTAAATTTTATCGTGCACTTGTTGAAAAATCCAGAAGTTTGACAAATGGTTCACAATTTTTGTGAAGTCTTATTTACCTGTCAAAATTTCCATATCGTCTTTCCTGTCCTAATCCCTTAAGAAAATTTGAATCCCTAAGACGGAACAAATAGGGATTTCCAGATAAATGAGATAGGATTCATTATGCTGTTTATACATAGATATACATTATCAGAGTAATAATTATTTAATAAAGGGGCTGAAAAGGGGCTGACGTTTATGAAATGATAGAGAATGATTATCACTGCTGTGTGAGCTTCATCTTCATTATTAAGCACTCCATTTTGTCTATATGATATGTTGTATCATACACCCGATACACTGCTTATGTAATCCGCCTTAAATGGGGAATTGTGATAAAGAGGTAGGGCGCTCGTTTGGCGCCCGAGAGGTCCCGGGTTCGATCGTCGTCTGTGCAAGCTGCTTAATTTCTTGCAGCAAAAACTACCATCCATGCTCCACTGTATCGATGTACATGTATTATCATAAATAATTATGTAAGAGGATCAAAAGCCAATGTGTTATGACAGCCATCGGTGCCTAGTGTTACAGTCGATTTGCCCCTCAAGGATCGTGGATGGGTAAAATACTAAATGTACAGTCGGTTGAACCGACGCGTGTTTGATAATAGAATTTAAACTGTTACCTTTGTTGTCACTGAATTCTTAAGATGGACAAACACAACAGTCCGTATACTATAAGAGTGTATTTGTCAAATGTTCCTTTGTCAGAATGAAGATTGTTTAAGTATCGAAGTGATAATACTGAAGGATGGACGGCAAAAGTCAGGCCTTCGACCTTTTAATATAGTACCAATTCACTGCCGAGTTAATTTATGTTCCATCAAACCCTCTTCAACATTCGGACATTGAAACATTACAACCAATGACTCCTTGATCACATCTGTGTTGTACAAATATTTCTATAAGAATTATAATATCGCCTGTGACTGTCCGACTCTATCGTCATCAAGGAGCTTAAGGGGCCTTACTGAGACAAGGTCCAGGTGTTAAAGAAGGGGTCTTAATCTGATTACAAGGGGCTTAGAGGAGATGTTTAAATATGGTTATCGCGTCTTATATAGGGAAGCTTAAACAATCAAGTATCGAGGCTATTTGTGGCAAAGTTTTGATGAGAAGCGATTTTTTCCCCAAAATCATATTTTGAACATGGAGTGTATGGATCTAATATTTAAGAGAAGGCGCGTAATGACACTGTGAATGGACGTATCGTTACATGCTGTTTTATGGACGTACGCTTTCATGAGTTAATAGAATAGTGAATCTTTTCATATTTATAAAATTAAGTCATTTACAAATTATACGTCATATCTAACTAAAGCCTAATTTATTTTTTGAAAAACATGAAAAGTGTCGTCAAAATGACTTTCAGCATCATGCAGCGTTTTAGGTCATTTAAGGTAATACAATTTGCATTTATTTAACATCATATACACCGAATTTTAATTGATTAATTAAAAAATCATCTTTAGGAAATTGATTCCGTGAATCATAAGTGAAAGATCGGTAAACATATTTCATGCGATAATTAATTTTGTCTATCATGACACAGCCTATCTGTGCTATTTTACATTTTCTCTGTGATTTAAGGATCTCGAATTTACATTTTTGACCCAAGGACAAAGATAGACTCAACTTTGTAGTTTTTGGAACGCTTTGAGTCTATCAAAATGGATCAAGTCATTTGCGTCACAAAGGCTATGTATGCAACGTTACTTTCTTTGCAACTACTACAGTCAGGTGCAAAATTAAAGTTAACAAAGTAGAAATTGTATAGACAATATATAATCATGCGCATATACTTTTGTAACACTTTCTAGACAAATGCGTTCGAAATACGTAATTGTAGTCATTTCATAAGATGATTGAAATATCTCTTCAGTTTCAACAGGTCGATTCGCGGATTACATTATTGTTTAGAAGTTGCAAGTGTGACACCTTTGGTCATAATGAACTGTCGAACAAACGCAACTCTAATGATTTCATTCAAAATGTGGTTAATCTTAACACAAATCTTCATCGCATTAGGTAAACTGCATGATCACTCTAAAATGTATTATTATTATCAATCTATGATTATAATGCCCTATAAAGTTTTATAATGCTACCCGCATTTGGTTAATGTCTGTTGTCACCCTTGATTGTATAAAAGCATTAACACGAATTCAGCTCGTCTTGGTGAAAGTAGTGAAGTCCTAATGAAATTAATTAGCTCGATTCACCGAGCCGCAACAAGTGAACTGAAGAAAATATGTGTAGCGTTCATAATTATGGATATTTAGTTATTTTACATCAGTTAACTTTCAAGAATTTATATCTTTCTTTAAAGTTTACAATGCAAGACCTATCAGTACGGTATTTCAATTGTCGGCATTTGATAAAATTACCAGATAATTAAATTGTCGGTAACTTTCAATATTTTTGTCTGTGATCATTTCTTGTAGCTTATTAAGATCTTAATCTCAAAGATGTAATTCGTTAATTAGTAAAAATCTTGATACGTGTAAACGGTTTATTGTTTCCGCGAGTTTTACTTTGTCGAGGTACAAACCGCCTCGCTTCAGGCAAACTTTGTAGTCTTTTTGTTCAGCGTTGTGAAAAGAGTCTTCAAAAAATTTAAGCTGTCATTTCCCGTAATATAAGATGTTTAACACTTAAAACATATCGGTAGTTAAAATCAACAAAGAAGTTTAGTCAATGTTATCAAGTTTTGTGTCTATCCGATTTTTTAAACCCCGATGGTGAAATGATTCGACGCTGCGCTTCGTTGGGTGTTTACACTACGGAAAGTGAATACAACGTTTGTCTATAAATGGACTTTGAATGTAGTCAGTTCATGTCAGTCTCATTTTCTACATTGTACAGTAAAGGTGGTATTATCCACGGGTCATTTGTGCTATATGACAAGTTTTTTGATGATCTACCGAATCAACCATTTGGAAATATAAAAAATATATTCATAATTACGATCAGGAATTTACGGGAAGCAGTTAAGCGTTTAGAAAAGATAGGATTAACGTCGTTGAGTGAAGGTGCGTTATTTTATTACTATTTTTGTGAAAATCCAAATTTACGGAATATCAAATATTTCTGAAATACCGTACGGCAACTGGTATATTACGGAATATATTTGTGTTTTTGTTGGTTATTTTATAAGGGAATAAATGTAAACTATTAAAGGAAAATGTATGAAAAACCTAATAGTATTTTTAAATTAGCAGCTGCATTTCGATTGTTGCATTTTCGGATACTCTCTATACTTTAATGAAATTATAACTATTAAGTGAACATTATTATTACGTAGTTAATTTACACATTTAAAACATGTGAATATTTCGTGTGATTTTTTCACTTAAACCAACATGCTTTTATATAATGTGACTGTCTTTCGCTGTCATTCTGTTTAATTCAGTTCCATTCCGTGTTTTCTATTGGTATCCTAGAAGAAAATTTGTATTTTTATCTGAATAAAAATGCAGAATTTAACTGATTGGATTAATGTGCATGATTAAAAAGTATTGTCAAGACCGAGTACTATCAACATGTAGGTGTTTAGTTATTTACAAGCTCGAAATGTATATGCTAACCATGTTTTGTGAAACATTTTTCGTAGCCTACAAAACTCATTTATAACCATTGCAGCGTTTTTTAATATATTATTTATGTTTCTATAATTGATTATTATTCTTTAACAAAAACTACTGTACAAGTGAGTGTGTACTAGTTGCACGGCTGTAAAGGCACATTTTTGTATAAGTAACATGGATAAATACATTTATATATCATTTTTTGCAAAGCTTTATTCAATCAAGGCGACATAAAGAGCAGTACACTGTCCTGACACTATACACCTAAGTACGTAATCTGTCAGAATGTCGCAATAAATCAAACAGTTAATTATTCTGACCTCGGTAAAACAATGGGTGAGATGAGAATATGTTGCTCGGTGCAATATGTTGCACCTGTAATGGTGTGAGTGTTTTCACATTTATGTCCATACTGTGCAATATGTCTAACAAGGCCAACTGTCCCCCACACTTGTACCTACCAATGTTTTATTACGTTCGAGCTGTTGTAGGTGGTTTACCTGTTGGTGCAGGTTGCCAGTTGTTGCACATTTTGTCCAGGGCGCTTATAGCGTATTTTACATAAGAGTTGAGTTTGTAAAATTAGCAGCGCGAATATAAGATCATTCATGTTTGTGAAACATACTAGTAAATGCTGTGGTTTTGACATGTTTAACATTAAGTCATTACATGTAACGAATTACATGTACAGTATAACTTGTAACAACAGTTGGTGCTTTGGAACATAACTCAAACATACCCTTGAAATAAAAGACTTACGAATTCATAATTATGTTGCAACGTCAATTGTTGTTGTCTATTTTAGTTGCCTCAGTTGGTGGTGTTACTGCTTATGTTGCTGTTGTTGTCAGTAATAATGATGCTGCTGACACCATTGTTAAATAGCATACACTATATATATTTATTTCATTTCATTTATACTAGTTATGTAAAATGTGTATACATATTTTTGAATGGTTTCTATTCTGATGTATTTTTGTATCTATGTTTGCTTTGATCCCTTAACCCTTTGTATAACAATGACACTATGATACCGTATGATATTTGTTCACATGGTATATTTAGTAGCCAGTGTTCACAAAAACAGTTGGAACCTTTTTAGTCAGTATAGTGTCAACATCTAAAAACATATCATTAAAACATAACTCTGTGTATCTCTACAAGACCCCTGTGAAGAAAGCCAACAATATTCTTCAAAACTTTGTCTGATATTTCAATACAAGTTTTATGAATATCAATAATAGGTTCAATCTTGTATCCATTACTTTGTTATGGAGAATATTTAGCATGCTTGTAAAAACATTTGATATATTTTCAGATCGATTAAAAGTTTTCGAAAAATCTATTTTCACTTACAAAGACATAAACCCAACCATCCGAGGATAAGTACACGAAACAAATTATTTAAGCTTTAAAAAAGATGAGTTAAATTGCTCAGCGGTGAATAAAAAACGTTATAAAATCATTTTGATAAACTATCAACCCCCTCAGACGGTGTAGCATTTATTTAAGTCAGTTATGCATAAAATTGGTGTGCAAATTAAAATCCAATTGAAAAACAAACATAAAGGCAGCTAGTTACTTAAATGTGAATTTAATGAAACCGTTATTTATTTGAACTTTGAAATAAAACTAACGTTTGTTTTACCATCTGCGAAAGTCTTAATGTGTCGTTTTCTATAAATTCGTTCAGTTTATAGTCGACTGTTTTGGCTGTATGATATATTACAGTTTTACAGTTGACTTAATAAAGCAGTCATACTTTAAGATCTTTTAACTGATGTTTTTATCATATGACATAAAAAGAAACATTCCAACTAATTATCCACTTGTTTAAGAAATGTGCGACATTCGGAACGTTTGAATAATTGTTTAAAATGTGATCGTTTATAAAGAATTACGAAAATTATGAGTATTTATTTGTCATAGAAAACGCATTAAGTACAAAATTACACCGAATGAGCTTCCACAAGGACGGTGATTTTCATAAATTTAAACTGACAGAAGTAATATTGGTTGTACCTTAAACAAACGGTCAATAGTGAATACATCATATTATGGTATTACAAAATGTATTTGAATCCAAATATTATCTAAATGACGTTTAGTTCAAATTGTGTGGTATGCTAGGCCTTTTACAGATGACGATGAGAACGAAATACATATTAACATAGATGTCGATTACAGCCTATATATCGTTCTACGAGATACAGTCATTAATACCCAGACTTTTGTCAAGAAAAATGTCTATAATTTTGGTATATTTTGAAAATATTTGGTCTGTGGTGTCTATAAAGAATTAGCTATTATTATAATTGTACAACCTATACAGTGGCTCCAAATAGTAATGCTTATAATACAATTATAATTTAAACCTCTGCAGTGCTGGCAATAATAAACATAGTTCAAATGAAGCCCTAGTCTTTGCCTTCAGAAGGAGACCTTGATTTACTTGTTTGCTACTTTGCACCTCCGAGATTCAAACCATTGCATATACATGTATTACTCTGATAACGACATGATATTGTTCCACTACTTTATGTTCGTATTGACCTGACTTCCAGGATTTCTGTTGTTACAATGTATACAATACCGTTGGTGCAATTTCGAAACAGATTATGTTAATCGATTATGTTTCGATTTTCAAAGTGCTGAAATAATAGTAAACTAAATATCAATGTGGTTAACGTAGGAAGTCATTGTTGTGTGTTGCAGAGAGTAGTGTTATTTTCGCTGTGCTGGAGCATATGTCGGAACTGTTTATTTTATTCTGAGTGAAATTTGACATCACGCAATATCATAATTAAAAACACAGGTTGCATGTATGACTAGATCAATATTTAAACATATAGTGTGATATCTATATACAGACATTTGTCATATTTCAAAAACACTGAAATATTGGCGGGGATATGCATTGAGAATCATCTAATGCAACACACAAGGGATGCAAAATAAAATTATTTTCAAGCAAACGGATCTAAAGTTTATATAAAAGACCCATAAACCCCAGCTGGTTAGCAACTCGTTGTCATTTTTACAAGTTTTATTAAATAGGCATAATATGAAGATTATACTGTTTTATATCTTGATGACATTTCTTAATGCGTTTTGGCGTTAAGTGTGAGTTTTCATTAATAATAAAGGTAACATTACGATAAAATTATGTGTAACTTTGTTAGACTTGAAAAATGACTTCTCACGCGCCGCTCAACAATTGTTATAATTTTGTTACCTTGAATTTAATTATGAATAATAAACATGCTCGTTAATTATGATAACAATGTCAGTATGAATTTAAATGTAATAAGCTTAAGCTCACTGCTGATGTATAATTAAATATTTTACATAATGCATACAGCATTACCTTTCATCAGCCACCCTTTCTTCAGCAACAGCGCCTTTCGACCGACCTTGAAACCAACATAATTATTACCCAACTGCCTTTCTCTTTAAGATGATCCCTAATTTTGCATTATAAGACCGGTTTTTTCTCAGAGGATGCGTAGTGTAGGCTATTGAAACATTTTTAAAATAACACTTTAGACAGGTAGTTCAGACTATCTTAAAACACCATTGTTGCATTATTGAAGGCGCATGTTATGAAGTGTTGTTCCAGTGTATTAGCGCTCATGAGCGCGTTTAGAAAAATTTTAAGGTGCTTCAACACCTTGAAAGTAATGCTGAGGTCCGTATTTGTCCTGGAAGTCTATTTTCCCGCCCCGTGAGAGTAATACTATTAACCGGTGTCAACAAGATTAAGTAACATATGTGACATTTTTATTAGCCATTGGCTCACTTCTACCCTATATGTTAACCGTAGCTGATTTCTTTACCTATTATTTGACTATTTTGTCAGAAATGTAAATGAATTGCGTATACTTATTGTTCGTTTGTTCAGTGGGGGTTATTCTTGCGGGTAGTTTCACATCGGTAGGGTTTATATGAAACATTTGTATAACATTTAGCTATCATTATTCTACTGTTTGCTATACTGTACAGAGGTGCTAAGATCAAATATGCAAATATACGATCCAACAAAATAAAAGATTAGCTCCGATATAAATTTCAATGATGTCTAAGTTTTTATATCAATATCTAGCTGATACTTACAAAAAGGGGTCGTAGGGGTCATAGCAACGAAGCTTCCTTACACATAGTCGTATCATATTCACACTTTAAGTTGCAAAGCGCTGACATAATGAATAAGTTACGGTAAATATACGTCAGTATTTGGACAGTATCAATTTATTACGTAAGAAATTAATTGCCAGATTTGCACCGGTATGGTGTAAGCTACTGCCGTCTTAAGTTACTCTTGAATTGTAAATAATTAAATTAAATGTGAAACTATTTTGCTGTACTGTCAGATAACAAGATGGGTGTAATTTATTTAGTTAAGGAATATTGCTGTTCGTAGGGTATTGTATGTACATCTCAATGAATATATAATGAGACTGCAGAGTAATAAAATACACGCAGTTCATATTTCTTTGTTACCTATTACTGGTAGTTGAATCCTTAGATCTAACGAAGAAAAAAAAACTACCACCAAGTTTTTGAAAACACTATAGATCTACCGGCTTAAGAAGTAACGGAAACTTAATGAAAACGTATCATCAAAGAGGAATGATTGTTTTTATATATTAAAAGCGAACAATAACCGTTTTAAAATCCATGTATAAAAACGTAACACGTTATTCATATACATTTCATAATTTGAACAGGGCAAAAAGTTTTGCTATTTACGAGAGTTCCCGTGTGACAGCGGCGAAAAGTACACAAGGTTTTAATTGTCTTAAAGCCATTACGTAACACAAGAGCAACATAATAACATCTGAAACGTTGGCAGTTATTGTATGTTTTACGGTCTAAAAAATCAACGCTGAAGTGTCGAAAATTGTCGCCTATTTTAATATGTCATCTGTTAGCGAACGTGCAAGGTTTACGTTGAGTGACGCGGCTAATTTTTGATATTACATTAAATCAAAACTTTATTATAATTCGAGTTTTTTCCACAGGAAATAACAAATTAAAAAGTGAAACAACGTAATGCCTCGCATCAGCCCCACGTGACGCGATGTCAGTCGGGATATAGATAAATAATGTAAATACGTCACTCTGTGATGAGAAATGACGGTTTTGTTAAAAGCTGCGTATGAATATCGTAATGTTTTATGGGTTCAAATTACGAACGCCTTGATTGTGTCACGTGACTACTTGCAGACTGTTTAATTTATTATTTTAATTTATTTTCAGTGTTTGTCGGCATGAGAAGAACTTACAAGCTGGAGTAGTTTGAACAAACTTGCCGCAACCATGTGCGTCGTCTTAGTTTCCTTCTGCTTTCTTTCCGTCAGCGTCGGCAGATTGACGTCAGCGGAAGAAACTGGACTTAAATTCATAACAAGTGTTAAAGAAAATAAACAACCAGGATTTTTCATCGGTAACGTAGCGACCGGAAGTGACGTTTTCCAGAATACAACACCAGAAGAAAAACAGAATGCAAGATTCAATTACCTTAGAGATACTGATTATAATAAATATTTCGTGCTAAATGACGTCACTGGAAATTTAAATACGTCATCAACTGTAATCGACCGTGAAATCGTCTGCGAATTTTTAACCACTTGCATTCTGACCTTCGACGTTGCCGTGACTTCCGGTAAATTTTTCGCCATTGTTACAGCTAGTGTTGAGATCATTGATGTAAATGACAATTCTCCAAAATTTTCATACGTGGACAATTCCTTGACTGTCAATGAAAATGAACCAATCGGAACTGAGTTTAGAATCGGTTCGGCGTCCGACGCTGATTTACTTGAAAAGTATTCGATCCAGTCATTTCGTTTGGAACACTCTACCGACGTTTTTAGTCTTGATACCAAGGCTGAGAATGACAAGGTTTACAGTTTAAGTCTGATACTCGTTCAACAATTGGACAGAGAAGTCAAATCAAGCCTGAGTGTAAAGGTCACTGCAGTCGACGGTGGTGACCCTGCACGTACGGGAACATTGTTTATTACAGTATTAGTTGCCGATGAAAACGACAACCATCCTGCATTTTCTTCCAACATTTACAACGTGACAATAAATGAAAATATTCCCCAAAATGCAATGATTAAACAACTGAAAGCATCTGATAAAGACATTGGTGAAAATGGTCGAATTTCATATCGAATCCGTGAACGCCAGCCGAATGTTGACACTATTAAAAGATTATTTCGTCTTAATGAAGATTCCGGTGAACTATCGGTAATTTCCGAGCTAACCAAAGAACCTTCGGAATATTATGAATTTATTGTTGAAGCCATAGATCATGGCGACGTCCCATTAATGAATCAAACTACTGTTAGAATCACCGTAAATGATGTTGAAAATTACCCACCAACAATTGAAGTTAACCTGCTTTCACCAGGAAACATTGGTTTTGTCGATATTGAAGAGAACCAACCTACTGAAGTGTTCGTTGCTCACGTTAATGTTGAAGATTACGACAAAGGAGAGAATGGACAGTTTTCGTGTGATATTGCTAACGAACTGTTTACACTTGAAAAGTTTCCAGGACGTGGCTTTAAAGTTGTTGTCGACGGTTTATTGAACAGGGAAGATACGAACATGCACAACGTGACAGTTGTATGTCAGGACCACGGTACACCAGCTAAAACAGCATCTGAAACATTCTTTGTACGTGTACTTGATGTAAATGACAACGATCCCGTTTTTGACAAAGATGTCTACACAGAAAACATGGAAGAAAACAATGCAATTAATGACAAAATAATACAAGTTAAAGCTACTGATATCGATCTTGGATTGAATGGTACAGTGGAGTATAAACTTGCTGATAACCAAGACAAGTTTCGTATTAATAATAACACCGGTGTGGTCTATGCTAACAAAGTGTTCGATAGAGAGTCAGAAGGATTGGTAGTATTCCGCGTGTTGGCAATCGATCATGGTACGTCTAGACGCACAGGAACAACAACCGTCTCACTGACTTTGATCGATAAAAATGACAATGCCCCCATCATGGTTCCAGCTCGTCCGGAACTTAGAATAGCCGAAAACCTACCAGCAAATACCTCAGTGGGACTACTGTTTGCTAAAGATAAAGATATGGGTGTTAATGCTATGTTTACGTTCAGTCTCGCTCAAGTCGAGACTACATTTCCCTTCACACTTTCTCCTAATGGTGATATTCGCACCAATGAAGAGTTAGACAGGGAGGACAAGAACCGATATGAGATACCTATAACTGTCACAGACATGGGGAGCACGGCACTTAGTAACACTCAATATATAACTATATATGTCACAGATGTAAACGACAATGCTCCTAAAGTTACATTTCCCAACGATGTTAATGATACAGTAAAGTTTGTTTATCCACCACTTGATGGTTACAATGTTGTAACAACAATTGCTGCGTACGATGCCGATGCTGGAGAAAACGGTTCCCTTACGTATGAAATCGTTGGTGGAAATGAGTTTGGTATATTTGACATTGACCCTGAACTTGGAGAGATCTCAGTCAAAAAGCTTGTTAACATACATGAAGATTTGACCATTGCTCTCTTGGTGGAAGTTAAAGACAAAGCTAAAAATCCAAAATCAACGAAAGTGACTCTGAAAGTACAGTTGGTGTTTGCTAACGCAACGAATGCAGCACCTGTTGCGGACGATGTTGGTAATAAATACGTCATCATATCTGTGGTTGTCATAGTAACGACGGTGGCTGTTGCTGTGGCAATAGTCGGAGTTATTTTGTTTTTACGGTCTACTGACAACAAGAAGCACCAAGAAGACGGAAGCGCAGGGTACTCCGATTCTGGAATCTCGTCAAACACTGACTCACTTCCGGCGGAAGGAGATGGTAACACAAATGGCGAAGAAAAGTTGAAGAAGAAAAAGGAAGTGAGTTTCTCTCTGGAATTCTCACTGGATGGTTTAGATGGTGGTCGTAATGTTGAAACAAATACAGAAGAATATACACAACAAAATGTAAGTATACAAAAAATATTAAATCCGCTTCAAAGGCAACAATTTGTGTGAAAGTACACTAAACGCCAATTATCTTGAGTACTGGTACACTGTATGTAGTTCCAGATGACAGTTGGACATTGAGATCATTCGCAACTGCACAAAAAAACGCAGACACAATTTAATGTGTATAATGTATAAAATCGGAGATTTCTAGTTTATAATAAATAAAGACACATGCTAAAGTCGACAGTTCAATTACAACAATTTTAACCAAGTCATGGTGGTAGTATGCATCAATTATCCCAATTAACTACTTTCTGTTGCAATATCTAAGTTATGATCATTTACTTTGACTGCACTTAAAACTTAATCGTATGTTTTATATCACGCAGTTAAACTTTATAGCATGTAAAATATGTTTTACATCTGTAATGTCAGGTAGAACTTAAGGTAACATTTGCAAACGATTACAAAACTATAATAAACCAATATTATGACATGCATTTTATACAACAATGCAATATTTTCAAAACATGTCAATTCTGTGTTCAATATAGGACTCTCAAACATTCAAACACTCCTGTAAAGCTGGTCTGTATAATGTCAAATGTTGTTTTACGCTTAATTGGCGCTTTGTATTTGTTTAACTTGGCAAACCAGCTCCATAGAAAATTTCCAGCAAACTTCTCTTGTTTAATACCGTGCTCTCTATTGTATCCTGAGAGGCTGAAATTTAATCTGACCAGATCGATGCCTGCTGTGTACTTTATAATGACTAGCTGTCAGTCTATATATGGTGTTCCAATCAGCTCTAGAAACGTACCTGAAGATAAAACTATAAATTGTACTCGTATATGGAGATCCCGAGATAATTGAAATTAAATTGTCATTTCAACGTTTTATGAGTGACGCGGCATGAAAACCATATGTAAACACTATATATCTATATGAATGTCCCAAGATAATTGAAATTAAATGGTCATTTCAACATTTATGAGTGATGTGGCATGAACACTATTTATTAATTCATAATAAATCTATCAACTCAGACACTAAGAGTGTAAATGTAAATACACAAGCAAAGCAGATTAAGTTTTAAAAAATTCAGTAGTATATCATAGAATGTTTCGGCTGTCACTAAGCATTCGTCAAGAAAATCTTGAAAACTCAAGTTGAATTTGACCATATTATTTAGCATTGATACCTGATTATTTACGGTATTTTTCACAAATTCTTGAACAATTCTTCAGCTCTTGGTTTATTAGTATTCCATATGCATGAAGGTTAACATTTTGGAATCGATCAACTGTTAATTTATTTAACTATAATTAATTAGATTGATTTTACCTGTACCCGCAATGGTATGGTTGCTTAATCAAGGCAGTACCTTGTATCATCTCCTAAAAGACAATGAGTCAGTTGACTTTATTGCTACTAAAAGTCTAAAGATAACTGTAATCAGTTATCTATAATTGTATTACTATTTTTATTACGAACAGTTCGACAACAACGCGTGTTACTTTTGTCAAAAATCTTTGCTTTTGTAATTTTCATTCGCGTTCGACCAGAGCATTTTTTCATTTTCATCTAAAATATAGGGAATTGATCAAACAATCATTTATGAGTATGCTAATTTTATCTTGTTGTATTTTCAGAGATATTACGATAAAGCTCCAGTCAGTGAGAGACATGGTCCACCTATGTTTAATGAACAAAACCAGGAGAAGATTGACCGACATATGAAAGCTTTAAAGTTACAACAATATTTGTGGGAAGCTAAGTCACGTGTCTGGGAAAATTCAACGGTAAGCTACTTACATGACATTGGGTTTTTTTCTGAATCTATGTTCAACTTAAAATTAAGTCTCTTGCGTCGGTTACCCCTGTTTGTTTTGTTCTAAATATTTCAATCAAATTATTTATCAAATGCGGGTATAATAATATATAGTAAGCTTAGATGATACATATACCGGTAAAATATACATTTTATGAAACCAAAGTAATGTAATTTGTGCCTCCATAGCTCAGTGGTAAATGCGCTTGTCGTCTTATCAGGGTTCACCCGGGTTCAAATACGGGTGGAGACTCATATCTGCGTGTCATATTTCAGCAGAAAGCTGACCGGCAACTACCTGGTGATGTATTGACTCACGTTTTGATTTTGCTGCAATAGGACCAACGGATTCTATTGACTTTCGGTAGAATAACCTAAACCAACTTTTTCCGTATCGAACAAGTTTTGATCAATTTTGTGTTTCCTTATTTACAGGCTCATCAACTTCCGGTAGGTGATAGCGAATCAGAGACGTCACGTGAGACTATAACGTGTGATAGTGGGCGTGGCGGAAGTGAAGATGATGTTTCCATGTCTTCTCCTTCTGGCAATGGTAAGTTCACTCAAAATACTTATAAAAGCATTCTTCTCATCTTTCGTTAACAAGATAAAAAAGATCCTCAGTTGCTTTTGTTATGATTATTTATTCATGAATGTGGAAAAACGCGTGTTGAGACACATTATGAACATACTGAGCGAGTCAAAAAATCGATTGTTCTAATTTTCACACAAAAGATAATAATTGTCCGATTGCATGAGTGTTGCCTAGAAACAGTTTTATCACACAGCCAGGAGTCGTTAACGTTCTTTTTATGTCAAATCACTAATTAAGTCATGAAAACCCAATGTGACATCATGCCAGACCATCAGATTCATATGAAACATATGCAGTGTATAATCATACCTTTTTCTGTTTCAGATGACAAAAGGTTTTTCTCACCCAACCAAGATGCAAAGGGGAAACACGTTCAGTTTATTCATCCTCCAAAATACGGCTCAAACACAACACTACCAACCGTGAGAGAAAGCACACCGATCCACAGCAAGCCTCCACCACGTCCAGCACCTTACCGACAGTCGGCGAGGGACCTTCCGAGCAACTCACAACAAATACTTCATCCTAGACTAGCTATAAAAACATTTCAAAATCCAACGTACTCAGCCAATAATTCACATAACTCTACTATGAGCCGTTCAATCAGCAATTCCGAACCTTGGGTGGATTATTTTCATCAAAATGGCGGGAAAAACTATCCGCGCATGCGCACAGACAGTGGAAGTTCATTCCGATCAAATGACGATGACGTATGCTCAACAACCACTTCCGGTAGTTACACTTTAGACAATGACTTAAATCTCGTTGATATGTATCCAAATCAGAGGGATTTAGTGGTGTGATACCTGAGAATTTGGAAACCGGAAGTGTTCATCGTGATATCTGTGATAATATTATTATTCTAACTTTTTGGTGCAATCTTTTACAAATTTTGATAAAACTTTACGGACAGCTTTATCGACGGTTGCTATGGAAACAAAAAGGCAGCAATATATGTGCTAATCTGATGTGAAACCGAGTCTGATACAGAGTCACGTGGTGTCAAAGAGAGCGGAAGTGGAGTTGAGGTGCTACCTGTATTTGGAGATTGTCAAACCGAAGGTAACTATTAATTTTGTCAAAATAAGTTATATGTTATAAGAATGTCGTGTTACTTGCTAAATCTATAAATTATATTTCTTATTCAAATATGTAAATTATAATTAGATATCATTGCAAATTTAGTATAAATACATATACGGCTGTCATGTTGTTGACTTCATCCATACGGTTTCTAGTGTGATGTATCGTTCATTACGATTGCAAAACTGTAGTATTAAATTTAAACGAGTTGTGTTTTGTTGCATTTAAATAGTACAACGTTATACAGTGAAGTTCCGCTAATAAGACAACTTTAATTATTTTTAAATCATGCAGATTTTTGCTAGTTTAAGGTCCCAAAGTATTAAATTTAGAACAAAAAAGGTCCGCTAATAATCCCGATTCGCTATTAAGACCACCTTTTTGACTGGTCTTATTAGCGGAACTTCACTGTATCATCATCAGTAAGATGTTAAACATAATAAGGGAAAATGTTCTATTTTTCAGGGTACTATTGTATGTGAGTACCAAGGCGACAAGACAACGCTTCACGTTGGAATATGTCAATATGACGTCAGTTGGAGTGCTGAATACCAGACATAAGGTTTTTACATACATGACCTGGAATTAATCCTACCAAATTCAAAACTTCTTGTGGACATATTTAGCTGAATACAGAATTGAAGACAGTATATAAACACCTGCCTATTTTAAAACGATACAAAAACCTAAATTTGGGTCTTTGAACGACAGGAACGTTTAGCGAAATATATGCGCAGTTTCCAAGGGGATAGTGTTTGAAACAATGGAGTAGTATTTGAGCTAGAGTTCGGTGTTGGACTGAGTGTTATACGTCAGAACAAAGAGGGAACGAAAAAAGTTTTTTTTGCAAATCTACAAAAATCTACACACGCGAGGACAAGATAGTTAAATAAAAAAACTCAGTTTGCTCCTTTAGTTTAAAACATGGTGACTCAACGCTCACGCATTTGAAAATTTATAAATTTACAATGCAATGTGAATTTATAGTTTTAATAACATTAACTGTACATCATATTTATTGAATAGAATATGTGTATCTATTATTCTATCAAAAAGACGTGTTATATTAGACCTGTCTTCGTCTTACAAAACAGTTTAAAGAGAAGATGTCAAATAAGTGAAATTACAGATGTTTACAGCTTTATTCAGCGGCCATTACATTGATCGAACTGATAAAAGGACACAAAAATCAAATAACACACAAAACGTTATCTTTTTATTCACTTGGCATAATAATTATTATGATTTATATATAAGTTTGTATTGTACAAATGTGCTTGTCATGTGTGTAACGAGGCTTACCTTTTTCTGAAAAAAGAAAGTTTGTTATAAACCGCTATAAGAATTTTAAGTGCATACAGTGTACTAATAGTTCAACTAGATTGCAGATTCAAATAATTATTGAAAAACCTTTCAGACAGTCAATTTTCTTGGTACTTTGGCATTTACAACATCAGTTCCATGCTAGAACATTTGAGATAATATTCAAACCAAGCACAAGCTTTTTGTCATGAATGGTTATCATTTGTAATGATTTCTAAAGCGTATGGCACGCATTTGTATTATATACATAGCTGCTAAATCCATGTCATGACGTCTTGCGTTTGTGTATTGTTCAGTTTGCCGTTAAAGTTGGCTGTTAAAGTATCTCTGAAAAACAATTGTATGTTTATCTGTATATCAGCCATCTCAGAATGTTCTACAAATTATCAACATTGTATACAGACTGTTCAGTATTGTAAATCGCTTTCCCTATTTACAAAAATAGCCATTGCATTCATTAGGTGCTACACAAACGAACGTGTTCCTTTGGAACAAAAGCCTTGCTGCACCCTATTGGCGTGACATATATGTATGCACTTACGTTCTATTCTGTTAATGACATTCAAAATTTATTTAAAATGTACATACCATAAATGGTATACTAGTACATTTTTGTTCATGTATTTTTATAATCACAACTACTGGATTCTAACCAGTTTGTCATATCTTTGTCGTTGACGAAGCTTGTTCTTGCAGTACATATACAATAATAAAAGTTTGATAACAACAAGATGTTATGATGAAATTTGTCATTTATTATCAAGTTATAAATGACGCAATTATAACAAGTATTCAATATATAATATGATAACTGGGATAAGCAACTCTTGACAATTAATTGTCTCACAATTGTACATGGGTTACTGGATTTTTGCTTATCCCAGCTATCTACAATAATAATACAATGAACAAGTATGTACATAAAGAAGATGGCGCAACAAAACAAGCCATCAACAACAATAAAATACTATGTGAATCGATAAGGGGAATACGTAGTGAATACATAAGGTGGAAAGGAGGGGAGGAGGAGGTAAAACAATTTTAGCTGAAATCGTTCTAAATAATTTTAGCGTGATTTCACGATGGAAAGCGGTGAAGCGTAACAATTGCTCACCCGTTATAATTACTAATCAATACTCAAACAATCAATCCATGATTAGCTCCCCTTATCGTTCTAAAATGGACATTAATACAAGGCATTAGTTTGATAATAAAACATTTTATGAGACATAAAATTTTATTTATAATCACAACTACTGGATTCTAACCAGTTTGTCATATCTTTGTCGTTGACGAAGCTTGTTCTTGCAGTACATATACAATAATAAAAGTTTGATAACAACAAGATGTTATGATGAAATTTGTCATTTATTATCAAGTTATAAATGACGCAATTATAACAAGTATTCAATATATAATATGATAACTGGGATAAGCAACTCTTGACAATTAATTGTCTCACAATTGTACATGGGTTACTGGATTTTTGCTTATCCCAGCTATCTACAATAATAATACAATGAACAAGTATGTACATAAAGAAGATGGCGCAACAAAACAAGCCAAAAAGTATCTTATATACGTTCTGTTGTAAGATACTGCGCCATTCAAGGAAAACGACAAAAGCTATTGAAATGTGTTGAGCTAATGGACGATCAGCACATATAGATAAGTATTAACATTTTAATAACCACACCATGATAATTGTCCTGTGTGTCCTAGATATTTGAAAAAAGGTACAAATTCAACATTGATTTAAATGATATACGAAACATGAAGAAAATGTGTCAATAAGACAGTATAATCAGGTGTTAATATATATAACACTTATGGCGGCGACACAAGAATTATCCCTATCATAAAAACATCCATATACTAGTAGTGATGTGTTATACATTGTACATGGAAATATTTGCATTGACATATTATACTAAAATGGCATCTTATCATAACAATTGACTATCATTTGTAATGGTTTCATGAATACATCAATAATGAAAACAACAATCATAATAATAAATGAGATATAATGGCAACATAATGTCTTTATGCCTATCTATCACAAACAATTGAATATAAGTTTTGAAACATTAATTAAGGCAGCCAAATGCTAACCCTTAACAACACATCAATAACTATATTATGGGTTATTCAAGGTCACATAGTGAGCCGGTGGATGTAACTGGGAAAATTGGTAAGGCAGCCATATGCTGACCCTCTGGAAAACCAACAGACATGATGAATTGGTATATATATGAACTAAGATAAATGTTGTATAACTCAAAAGATTGTATACCAAAAAGCACACATGTATCTAGACTTGACTTTATTGTTCAATAATACAATCACCATAATCAAAAGGCAGCCAAATGCTGGACCTTTTAGTCAAAATGTTGTTTGCATTTTAGATTTATAAGTCAGACTTTAAAAGCATTGATTCTGATATAGCGCTGTACCGCATTAGAGTGCCATCTACCCAATTTCTGAATAACAGTCTCTGACATGCCTAGTTTTGCAGCTTCAGTTGCAGCCCCTATTCTAAAACTATGACCCAGGTAGTGGGAAGGATTTAGCCCTATGAACTGAACTGCATTCTTCAGGTGGGACGATACAAAGTTATGAGTAATAGGACGACCTGATTTAAATGTAAATAGCGGCCCAGATGTGTGAGGCACAATATCTAAATAGTTCTGAAGAGCTGTTACAGGGCAGAATGTAGGCTGGGAATTTGAGCTTAATGTAATAGTCATTGACTGATTGTTTTTCATGTGTTTGTAGTAATGTAGGGAGATTTGTACCGAAGCACTATCCACAAACAGAACATGAGATCTTTGAATAACTTTGTCTATCTGGGCTGGTGAAATTGGTATAAGCTCTCCAAGACGCATGAATCCATGGAATGCTAATAGAAAAATAGCTCTTAAAATAACCCTATCGTGTTCGTTAGCAACAGTATGCTGAAGAGCTGCAATCAAATTTGTCAGAATAGCCTTTGTAATAGGTAATCTGGAGTCAAATGATTTCCTGAGATTATGAGCCCCTTTAAGAATTTTTCTAACCATGAATGAATGAGTGGGGTCATAAACCTCACATAATTTATGAATATAGCTGATAGCAGAAATATGGGATGTAATAGAATTTGGACTGTGATGTTTGTTGTGTAAGTGACCAACGAAATTACATATAAGGGTTGGACAGCATGGAAATACAAATGGTAGTGTATACGATTTACAAAATTCTAGCAATAATGACCAACTACGAAGATATGAGCTACGAGATGATGGAGACAGACTACTCCTAAGTAACATTTGACAAGTGGAAGTTAAATGAAGACCATGTGATCTGACAATTCTGTTGGGTTGACATCTAGCCATGGTGCCAATGTTCTGGCTTCCTGAAATTTGAGACGTGAAAGTTTATCTGGAATCACATTGGTTTTTCCAATGATGTGTTTTGCTTTAAACATAATATTATTTGACATAGCAGCTATAACTAGGCGTCTAAGTAAACGCATGATAGTCTTTTCCCTGCTAGATTGTTTGTTGATGACCTCAACAACAGCTTGATTATCCGAAAAGAAAATAACTTTACAATTGCTTAAAGTAGCACCCCACAATTCCAATATCAAAACAATTGGAAACAATTCTTTTATAGTAATGTTGTAATGAGCATGTATGTCTTTCCATGGTTTGGCAAACCATTTTGACCCAAATACTGCCGCGTAACCCAGACTTCCAGAAGCATCAGTATATAATCGTAGCTTTTCTGATGAATGCCAGTCTCTTTGTAGGAAAACTGATTTTCCATTGAAATGGGATATAAACAATTGCCATGCTTTCAAGTCCGCTCTTGCCTCATTGTTTAACCTGATAAAATGGTGGGGCTTACTGACATTGCAAGTTAAGTCAATTAGACGTCGTAAAAAAGCTCTGCCTGGAGTAACAACCAAACAAGCGAAATTCAGCAGACCGATAATAGATTGTAAATCATGTAGAGTGATTCTCTTTCGGTTAATTGTGGTGACCAAAAGTTGCCTGATTTTAAAAAGTTTATCATTTGGTAGCCTACATTCCATGTTGATAGAGTCAATTTCAATGCCATAGATGGTAAGTTTTGTGGTAGGATAGACGGTCTTGGATTGTTTTAACGGGATACCTAGTCGTTTGCATAATCTCTCAAAACAGATAACATCTTGTAGGCATTTATTAGATTTAGATGGGCCAATGAAAAAGAAATCATCCAGGAGATGGGACATGTCATGGGCTTTGTATTTTGTCATCATTATCCATTGTAGGGCTGTGCTGAGCTTCTCAAATATTTGACAACTAGAGCTAGCCCCCATAGGTAGGCATTTGTCATAGTAGAATTGACCCTCCCACACGAAACCCAGAAAGTGGTAGTCAGCCGGGTGAATAGGAACATTTCGGTATCCATCTTCAATGTCAAGTTTAGCCATAAGGGAATTAGGTCCACAATTCTGTACTAGATCTATGATCGTTTCGATAGAATCGTACTGGACATTAACAAATTCTTGGCCAATGTGGTCGTTCACAGAGTTGCCTTTTGGGAATGATAGGTCATGAATGATTCTAAACTCACCCATAGATTTCTTTGGGATGAGGCCTAAAGGGGAACAATGAAAATTATCAAATGGTTTCGAATGAAACGGCCCAGCAATGCGACCCAAATTCATTTCTTTGGATAGCTTGAGTTGTACATGATCTTGATTTTGGTAAATAGAAGAGTGGTTGCGACATGTCGACTCTGACTGGAATTCAGTGCAACCTAACCTAAAACCTGATTTAAACCCATCAACAATACTGTGTCGCAAGGACGTATCATAACCTGATAATTCATTACATAAAATGTTACTTTTGATTGGTGTTGGGAGTTTTGTAATTGGATGATTTTTTATTAGACTTTGACTTGTCTTTTCTTGGGCATGAAATTTTGGGGTGGGATTCTTTGCATATTTGGCAGGAATGTCTGTACTGACAGGGGGTAGCTCTACATTTAGTCCCATTGTTGAAGTTGAAACAGAGTCTTGCCTGGCTGGACTGAGGGGGGGCACGAAAGGGCTTATGGATAGTGCAGGCTTTGACCATAAACTCTGTGATTGGTACCTGCCATGGGATGGCATTGGACTGACGAAGTTGTCTGAAGTTTTCGTCATAATAATGCCATGCGACATCGCCATGGGATGCTCCAATTTCACGGACAGTGGAGCAGTATTTTAAAAGGTTACTGGCTTCAGATGGATATTTTTCTATATATATACATATAAAAATCAAAAGGGCAGTAGTCCATTGATTCAAAGTTAGTTTATCTTGATTGGCAGCTTTTTTGTTGAATTGAATGGAGTTCGAGTCGATATTAATTGACACATTGTCCTCTTTAAAATTGGGCAAGAGACATTTCATGGAAATGAATGAATTGTTCCAAATTTTTTGTTTAATTCTAACTGAGATATTAGTGCCAAGAGGAATGCCTTCAGATACAGATATAGGAGGGGATTGAAAAGTATTACCATTGTGACAACCCACCGACTCACCAGAAAAAATATTTTGGAGAAAAGAACCAAATTGATCTGTATTAGAGTCCTGGATTTCATCCACATTCACAATTGGGGTACATGTAGAAGATGGACCAGGCACAACAGGGTTAATGTCATCAGGATTCTGTTGTTTGATAATAGCAGCTGCCAGCTTATCATAGTCAATATCACCAACTGACGAAGATGACACAGTTCTCGATGTCTTGGCTTTTTTGGCAGCTGGAGTGGTGTTAGTGTCAATATCAACCACTGAAGAAGATGACACAGTTCTCGATGTCTTGGCTTTTTTGGCAGATGGAGTGGTGTTAGTTTGCCTACGTTTTGACGGCATCTACAATTGATTAAAGTATGTATTACAACACGCACTTCTAAAGTGTGTAATCTCTAGACATAACAGATTAAGGTGCTGGCTAGTTAACATATGACCTATACTGGACCACTCACTCTTGGTAGCTTTTGTAACCCGGAAGATATCAAATACTTGATATACCAGCCAAATTTGATGCTAACGATGTGGTACCATGGACAATATGCAAAATAGGATAAATTAGCCAGAATGTAGACACCAATAGTAAAACAAGCACCAATTGTGGGTGCCCTCATGAATTGACAATCATTCATAATAAACAAGCACCAATTGTGGGTGCAAACATGAATTGATAATCATTTCAAATTAAAAAGCACCAATTGTGGGTGCAGTCATGAATTGATAATCATTCATAATAAAATAGCACCAATTGTGGGTGCGATCATGAAATGATATATCTATGACAATAAGATAACACCAATTGTGGGTGAAATCATGAATTGACAGATCTTTTGACAATAAAAGGCACAAATCGTGGGTGCAGCATGTTGTTAAAACATTTAAAATAACAAAACTACACCAATTGTGGGTGCGGTAAGAGCAATGGATAAATTAATCACAGGAATAAACTCGGTTACACTTCATCCTCTAAAAACCCAAAAGCTGGGAATAAGACAATGCAGTATATAATTTAATGGAAGCTATGTTTAACAAACCACATTTAGCAATATAATGTTAATCATTGAATAACATAGTATAAAGTAATATGGATGCCAACCGATTACTTTATCAACATTATGAGTGGTCATAGCTTTAGTTATTATGCATTAAAGTAATTTCACAGCCTAGATACTATGCATTTAAGTACTTAGCTGGTGTAATTTCTTGATTTACTTCTCTAGTCGTCTGGATACATGGAGGACTGCACTTTTGATACTCTGAAGGTATTTATTCATATACTTGACATTATCATCAGTGTGTAGTAAATGTACTCCATCACGTCCAATATGAGATATTTCTGGATCCCAGAACCCCCTGTGATGCCAAAACACCAATGAGAAATCAGGTTGGCGACAAAGACGTTGAAGTTCGATATTTAATTCGACCACTCTGTTGTTAAAGAAAGTGCCTACTTTCCTTGGATGTCGTCGTAGCACTTGTCCAATAATGACACAATTAAAACCTTTTGATATACTTATAAAGTTTGCGAAGGACACTATATTCTTTGCAAGTTTTTCAATACACAAATCCCTTGAATATATATCATTACCACCAAGTTGCAAAAAACATATGCTGCGCTTATGCGATAAGTCAAAGTTCAAAAGTTTACAACATTCCTTGGAATTGTTAACACAAAGTCCACCTTTTGCCTTCACAAGAACACAAAATTTCAAGCGATTTAGTCTCAGATTTTCATTTCCAGGGTTAGATAACATGTAAGTATTTAGTCTTCTTATGTAAGAGTGTCCAAATAATACCACGTCCGTTTTTTCACTGCATCCAAACTTTTCCAGAGAAAAGTAACTAATCACACAGCGATCACGCACTGAGCAAGGTTAAGGTCACTATCCATGAGTGACCCCCAACAAAAAACGCAATTTGAGCGATAAACGTAAATGTTAACCTTGCAAGCTGTTGATATTCTAGATGAATAAGACTTTGTTTGCAATAACAAACAAAAGTTGAACACAGAGAATGTCTGTGTAAAACAATTTTAGCTGAAATCGTTCTAAATAATTTTAGCGTGATTTCACGATGGAAAGCGGTGAAGCGTAACAATTGCTCACCCGTTATAATTACTAATCAATACTCAAACAATCAATCCATGATTAGCTCCCCTTATCGTTCTAAAATGGACATTAATACAAGGCATTAGTTTGATAATAAAACATTTTATGAGACATAAAATTTTATTTAGACGACGTCCTGATGGATCACATGAAATTATTGTTTATAATGTTTCTTGTATGTCAGTCTGTGTATATAACATAAATATTACACTGCAAATATATCATGTATGTACTACTAACAAGCTACTAACGAATGTCCCCAGATCTCAATATAAATAATATTAAAAATCTAGAAATAAAAAATGACAAATGTGCAAATATTCCTGTCTCATTATATCTTTTTATATAGTTTTTTATTTGTTTCGTTGAAATCATTCATTACAGTAAATCGGTGCGTGTGTGAGTGTTTTTTAAACATGTTACGTAAAGTACCAATCCAAGCTGAAAAACTGATGACTTTGTGGTATGGGAGATGTTTTTTTTTTCTAAACGTTCCTTGGTTTACTGAATGAAATAAAATTCACACAATTTACTAATGATTTAGTATTGTTGTGAATGCAACCGCCTGTGAGTCTGGTATTCAACGTCGCCATCGTAAACAAAGTACTAGTAATTTGAATTGGGTGTACCATGGACGTGGAGTCGGATGCTACATCCAGCTTGCTCTTACAGCCTATAGGTAGGAAGCCAGCATGGACCATGAATTACACAATCCTTGAACTTGGCACCCATTTGGTCAGGTGCCACATCAAGAGTTTGAAGTCATAATTTGGAAGCCAGCGTTGACCACAAAGCTCGTAATACTTGCTACTACCACCAACACGTATTAACAAGACACGAAGCATACACTAAGAGCGGTTAATATATAGTATGGGTTGACAAAAGGCAAAGATGACGAGTTCAAACTACATGTAAATAGCACAGTTGCCATCGTTGTACGCACAATACAATGTACCTGTTACACAATGGTTGTCAAAATAGTCATATCACAAGACATGGGAGCAAAAAAGTAGATCTACGTGTGTATAATGAAATGATGTTTTCGTCAAAAAAGGTTTTGCACTATTTCACAAAAACGTCGTTCAGCGAAGCATGGTAACATTGTTTTGTGCGTTAAAACATTTGCAGTTACTCACATTTCAAACAAAAATTAGTCAAATTGATTGATTTTTACTTGAAATCAAATTATCTCGGGGGTTTTTTTGTTTCAAAAATGAGTAATTGCAACATAACTCATTGAACATCGAAATGGTGTAAAGTTTATGACACATCGAAAGTTAAAACGATTTAGCACAATGTAGACAGTATCTTACTAAAAAGACAACAACATATCTGACCCAAACATAAATGGCAGCAATCGTGAAAGCTCGGCCATTTCCGTTTGTCTCCGGTAAGTTTTTTCCATTCGATAAAAACAGAGGTTATCAGAATGAAACGACAGAGCACTAACGGCATAAAAAGAAAAGGCTGCACAAACTCAGATCCACCTCGGGAACTGATTTATCTGGTCTTGGTTTACATACACCGGAGTCCAGATTATAAGGACGGCAAACAGAGCATTAAATGTTATAAATAAATACATTGATGAAGCTATTAAAACTTATCAAAACCAAGATGAAAAAATGCATTGACAAATGAATTCAAACTATTTTGTGGCATTATATAGGTCGTAGTACTGACCTATACGCCGAGTGAACATACATACGGCTTTGAACAGACGAGTGAGTATGAGAATTAGGCTTTCTTATTGAGAAATCAGGCATGTTCGCGAGTCATATATCATGTTATATATCATACTCAAGCTTTGAATTAAACCTTAGTCATCTTGCCTTCTCTTCACTCAGTCATTATCCGACACAATACCTCTCAAAGAAAAGAAATTTTAATATCAAATGTCCTTAATCTTTCAATGAACTAACAAGATTTAAAATGTCTTTATTAAAATATCTCTTTTCTGTAAGTAGAGCTTTTGAAAGATCAATTTCGGGCATGTTTGATACGACGTAAAAATAATATTTGTCGAAAATGGTTACACTTGTAATTTGGATATTTGAAAACTTTGTGTACTTAGCTCATTAAAGATCATTGATATTCACAATTTGTTTCTCCAGATCAAACTTAATATAAATGTATGATAAATAACCCAAAGGGATTTTCGAATAAAGTGGTAGTTTTTATGTATACTTACCCGTTTATCTGTGTGAGAAATTGGACTCTAAGCATTGCTAAAATGACTAAAAGTTAACAATCAATTTATATGTATTGTAAAAATATTTGATCGGTCTTGGATAATCACACACATGTGACTTCAATAAACCAACATTATTTCTTCAAGGAAAACAACATGTTTGCTTTGGTCTCCGTAATCAATGTATACTTATTAGAATTGTACTTTAATTAGGGACCACTATTGAGTCTAACCAAATACAGAACAGGACTGAGCAGAACTGAACTCAATAGATAGATAATTAAAGTAGTACCGTTTATTGCCACGGGCAGTAGATGGAACACCCTATCCGAGTTGCTCTATTTACATGTTTGGAGTAATTCGAACATACAATACACATTATGGAGCACTTTTCCTGGAACTTTTGAAACACCCCTCGTAGATCTGCAATGGTAAGTAAGAGACAGCATGTTGCGATAAGGTCTTTATATTGCATAAATGACACTGGCAAGACAAAAAAATAACATAAAACAACAAAAGTTCTCAAACACGTCTTGATAAAAAAGTAACAAATTTTCGAGGGCTGTTTTCAGCAGTTCAGCCGTTCAATCACCCTTTGACATTTTAAAGTGTACATGAATAAAACGTTTCTATGACCGAAAAATCACCCTGTGTTGTGCAAATACAAAAAGTGTAATGTATATGATTAAATATTTAAATATATCGAATTGCATTAAAATAAATATCGACAGATATCATATGAAATCGATTCGGACCGAATCATTACGAACTCTATTTAAAGTAACTACACTTTTGAGAGCAATGCAAACATATATTCTACATGTCAAAATTGCGGTTTCAATGTTATACAATATATTGAATCGTGTGTATGTCGAGCTTTCAAAGAGACTATGTCGCACATTACATATCTAAATCAAATTCTATGTCCCGGGTTAGATCCTAGATCGCTTCATACCAAAGACGAAATATAAATACTAATAGTACCAGTAGTGCTCAGCATTAAAGGTGACCTGGCTTCACTTCTCTCATACCCTCGTGGCGATGAATAACATGATTCATCAGGTATCTAAATATTCTAAATAAAGTCAATCGTTCAGTTAATACGGGCAGCAATTTGGTCCAAGAAACAAACCGACCATGGACACATTGAATTGTTTACTTCCGGTGACAAGTCGTGTTTTGAATCGCTCTGGATGTATTATTGTTTTTCTCATACTGTTGTGGTGTGGTGTTGTGGATTTTGGACATGATCTGTATGATTGCTAGATCAATTACTTTCTGGTTTGTGAATTTCAGACATTTTGTGATTTTCGTGTATTTTGATGAGAAAGATTGTGCATTATGGTGTGGGGTATGACTATTTGAATTACCCACCTTTGCTATCGTTTGATTCGTCACGCATGATTTCATCGGAGAATACATCTCACTACTATGTGTAATGAACTAACGGATTAACAATGGCCTATTATATACATCGCAGTCCATCACAACCTAATGGACCTACCGCCGCTTATGTAACGGATTATAACGAATCAGATACCCCGAGCTATGGAAAGGAACAAAGCTGCTTATCACAATTAACTGCTGTACGTTTCTCACCTATCAATGAACGACAACAGTTTGATAGTCAATATTCCATGCTGGAAGATAATGATAGTAATTCCGATATGAATATAACTATTGAAAGCAGATTCGATACTGATATGGGATATAGTCAGCCAGTGTCAAATCAACTGTTTTATCAGATGCTAGACGACGTCTTGTTCAACCTACCAAAAGCGTTGTATATTGAAAAATTGCTACAGTTAACCAAAAACAACGACGATGATATTTGTGTCTATAGGTCTATTTTATTAAAGCGTGCTCAAACTGTTGACGATTGTCCCAATGGTTCCTTAAGACAACGTCGAACTACCAGTCAAGGCGAAAGTCATTTACGGTATGCACAAGACTGCTATTTACTCCAACAATTTATTATGAACAATGATCCAAAGAGTATAGCGGACATATTCACAAAGCGTAAGATGTCTACCAAAACCGAGCAGCATACAAATATGACGATGTCAAACTCTCTACAGATGGAAACGGCGGAAGCGAGATCTTGTCTAAATTTATTAAAACAAGATGTGACTGAATTAAAACAGCAGCAAATCAAGGACGCGCACACTATTGAAAAACTTTCTCACGAATTAATCGAGATGAAGAATTACACTGCTAACCTACTGAGCACATTTAATAGACAATATGCGCATCACAACCATATAATCGACTTCTTGAAAACTGAAGTGTTTGCCCTAAAGAAAAATATATCGCTTATAGAGACAACAAATACACCGATAAATCAACGGACACCCACGAATGTACCTACTTTGCTCAGTACCTCGACTGGTGATACCTCAAATACTAAGCACCAATCTAGTACGGTAAAAAAAGGTAGTCCTGATGAACAAATATCTCTGTTCAGGTCTATAGAGAGGCAACGAGCTGACGAAGAATGTAAAAATAGCAAGGACTAAAACCTACAATCCCCTAAAGAAAGTGTTGTTTACGAAAGTACAAACTGTGAGTATACTGAAAACACTGACAATATCACAAAAACAGCTACAAATAATACCGACAGTACTAACATTGAAACTCCCTGTGGAATTCAGAAAACGTACGCTGATGCCGTCACTAACGGTTCTGAGAATATGAATACAGATTGCCATGACATACGAGTACACGTGACTTCAAGGAGACAAACCAATAACAAACAGCCAAACAAACGAGGACATGATATGAATAATAATATACGTAGAAAAGAATACGATAAAACAACAGAGCCCCCTTTATTCAACAATGAAATCGAACAAACCTCACATAATCGACACCAACGCCATGAAGAGCCAAATGAGGAACCTGTTTTTGAAAGTGTTAACTCTCGTAAAACGCGACGATACTATGTGGGTGGAATAGCTGAGTACTCTAACAGATCTGGCATGATACAATTCTTGCGAATGAATGGGGTGACTCCAGCGACTGTTAAAATTATTGATACACACCGTGGTTCACTTGCTGCTAAAATTACTGTACATGAAAATGACTGGGACACTGTGGAGCGAAAAAGCTTTTGGCCACGTAAAATGTATTGTAGGAGGTGGTATTCCGAGGCCGAGTGGGAATCTCTCTTCTATACAACCGCTGACAAAGAGTACAACAGCGCGTCCGCTGTCGACTAGATTGTGCATAACAAACAAACAGTATGAACTTATCGTGTAAACTATTAACATGGAATATACGCGGAGCAATGTCATCTGCGGGTAGTCTTAGTGTTGTGCTAGATAAATATGATATAGATCTAGCTTTCGTATCAGAACACAAACTGCTTGAACAATCCAAAAAATTCCTAAGTTCTATACATGAAAATTATAGGGCAGTAACTACTTGTGAAGAAACAACATTTGGTGCACGTAGTGGTAAAGGTGGTGTGAGCGTATTGTATAGAAAGGACTTGGATTACAGCGTCACCCCAATAGCATCAACATTGTCGTCTAGAACAATAGGTGTTAAGATAAGCGAACCTAATAATGTGCCGTTCTTCATGTTTTCGGTATATTTACCGTCTGTTAACTATACAGAAGAGGACTGTAGTACGAGCCTAGATGCATTAAACGGCTTAGTTGAACGATACTCAACAGAGGGGCATGTGATGTTCCTAGGCGATTTTAACGCGGATTTGTCGAAAATGGTCAATACAGATTTCCGCGCTGACGCTCTCAGACAATTTATAATACGCAATAACTACACTGCCTTGCCAAGAGATAATAATGCTCCAACATTTCGACCAGCAACAAAGTGTTAGATTATGTTCTTATAGAAGCCTCACTAAGTAACTTTGTAATAAACAATACCGTAGTATGTGACGATATTTGTCTAGTTTCAGACCACAATCCAATTCTGACAACTATGCGATTGGTATTGCCTAAATTCACCCAAAAACGTGAACCCTACATAGCATGGAATAAGTGCACCAGTAGTAACATGGATAATTATAATGACCTACTCACATATTATCTCCAGTGTTTAGCCTTGAAAGACTTTCAAGCGAAACCAAATGATATCGAACAGTTGTATAACCATATAATAAAAAGCATTAATTCGGCCAGTAAAGTGCTACCACTTAGCAAATACAATAAACATGCTAAACCATATTGGACTAAAACTGTAAAAAGTGCACACACTGCCCAAAGGCGTGCACGAGTGAAATGGATTAGCTCTGGTAGATCACGTGACAAGGATAATACGACTTACGTAGAGTACAAACGAGCTAAGCGTCTATTCCGAACAGAACAAAAGGCAGCCATTAAGGCACGCGATAACAAATTCCTTGATGAATTACGAGAGTCGGCTACATGTGATCTGAAATCTTTCTGGAGACTTGTGAACAATAAGCAACGCAAAGAGAAATCATCTATATCAGAAATTACTACCGCTGGTTCAACAGTGCATACCCCCGTTAATATTGCAGACTCATTCAAAAATCACTATGCAGAAATATTTACACCAAAGCCAAAAGAACACTTTGACACAAACTTTCAACGCAATGTAGCTAGAAATGTTCGCAGTTTTCTCTGCTCAAATGACTTCTCCACCGATGATGTATTAACAACCAAAATTGAGATTGAAGAACTAACAACAAATATAAAGTTGCTGAAATCACGAAAAGCCCCCGGGCACGATAGCGTGGTAAATGAACATATCAAACACGGTGGTCATACGTTGCAGGAATATATACTTAAAGTGTTTAATCTAATAATTGATGCAGCATACGTTCCGTTAGACTGCAAACTTGGCATAATTGTTCCAATTTATAAAGACGATAAGCCAAAAGATCAGGCGAAAAGTTATAGACCAGTTACTCTGTTGCCTTCACTTTACAAACTATTTGAATCTGTTATACACGGTAGATTAAACAAATGGTGTTTACTCAACAACAAGGACTTTCCCAACACCCAACAGCATGCGTACCAGAGACATATTGGTTCCTTAACGGCCTCGTTTTCTGTACAAGAAACTGTGATGTCATACCAGGAGTACGGATCCTCGACGTATGCTGCTTTTCTAGACGCTTCCGGAGCGTTCGATAATGTGAATCACTTTGCGCTGTTCTATAAACTTCATGAATTTGGTATAAAAGGGAAAATGCTACGTATGCTGGTAAATTGCTACACTGACATTAAAAGCGCAATTAAAGTCAACGGAGTGACGTCATCAGTTTTTCCAGTTTCCCAAGGAGTCAGACAAGGTGGCGTACTATCTACCTGGATGTACCTTCTTTTCATTGATAAACTGTTGTGTGACTTAGAATCATCTCCTCATGGTACCTGTATAGGATCAATAAACACTGGAAATCCTACTCTAGCAGACGACTTAACGCTGATCTCCCCGTCTCTGAGTCACTACAAGCACAAATCAACAGAGTGACACATTATGCTAATACATGGGGTTACGAACTAAACGAGACTAAATGTAAGCTTGTAGTGTTCGACAAAAAACTAAAACAGGACCATTTTATATCCATAAATGGCGAGCATCTTAGTGCGAGCGATAGCGCGACACACGTCGGTATCAAGCTACATCATACCTTGAAATGTAAATACGCGATAGAAGACAGACTTCACAAAGCCAGATCATCTTTATTCTCGATGCTGACAATAGAAGAAAACTACGGTGATGTAAATCCACTAACGTTAGCTTCTATTGTTAAGAGTACATCACTACCTGTTGCTCTCTATGGTGCAGAACTCTGGAATAGTTTAACCGCGCAAGACATCATAGTATTAGAGCGTTTTATTCGCCTTTGTGCTAAATGTGCACAACACCTACCTTCACGGACAAGAAATGATTCTGCATTGTCCTTGTTAGGCTGGCTACCTATAATAGCAGACGTAGATAAACGGAAACTGTCTTTTTTCTATAAACTGTGTACTATGCCTTCACACTTAATAGCACGTAAGATATTTGATTACAGAACACAGCTATTTGTAATTCGTGGCTTTACAAATCAATCCGGATTAATTCCAGACATTTGTTCCATACTAGTTAAATACGGATTAAAGCGATACTTGACTTCTTACTTACAAACAAGTACACTACCACCAAAACCAGTGTGGAAACGTATAGTAAATAACGCTGTACATTATCATCACCAGTCGGCATGGTTACGGCGTACTACCAATGACACGGACTTCAGTAGATTAAGATGTACTCAGGATAGAGTAACACCGTCGTACTTCTGGTACTGTGCCATCTCCAAGAGTGACATTATACATGCTATTACAACAATGAAAGTGATAACATTTGCATACAACAGAACAGAGACACAGCGCTGTCTTTTATGTGAAACACAAACTTATGACATAAAAAGACATATCATTACAGAATGCGTTTGGCTAAGCCTTATTCGACGAAACTATATCAACGTGTGTCAAGTGACTTTTCAAATGAATTAGGTGCACAGTTGATGTTACTTCACGGTGAAAATCTCTTACAAAGACTTTTTGACATAGATTATATAAGGCAATACTTCATTGATTATGATGCGGAACGCATGTTCGTCGCGCGCCTGTGTAAATTTGTGTATGATATTCTTACAAGGTACAAGCATCTGTCGTACACAAGTTAACACAAGCGTCTGATTAACATGACAAGGACTCCTGAAATTAGTTAATTGTCATCATATTTTTGTTGTTGCTATTTGTTTTGCATGTGATGATATAATATGTATAATATGTCATTCATCCATATGTGTAATATAATGATTCATTTTCCATTCATCTATATGTACTCATGACTGTAAATATGCATATTAATTTGTGACGTTGCTGCTTTGTTTAATTTAGCAGTTACTATTTGTATGATTATGTTTAAACCATTTATCAAATGTTTATAATACATGTACTATGTTAAATCACTGAAAAGTGGAAATAAAGAGTATATACAGCGCTCGCCATTACTCATGACAAATAACAAATATTTGTTCAAGAAAACGATCAGCTGTCACTTTAATCGTTAAATTTCGTCATAATGTACCAACTTGCCAATTGACTTTCGTTATGGCCGAAACGTTAATGTTTGCATTCACTGGCTGGATAGACGTTTCACATAAAACTGCCAGACAGTTAAGTGTGAAATAGTTGAGAATATTTGGTAGATTTAACGTGTGTTTGCAACTCGTTATGTACACACTCCAGCATTATATATTCATCGATGACTAATGTACGACCATCAAAACTGATGACTGCAACCAAATCACAAAAACAAACACTTCTCCAGTCAGTCAATATTTGACTTAAGGTGCGAACTGCGGGTCTATGTTGCCCTGTGTTGCTATTATTGGGGTGCTACCCACAGACCACATCCAGGAAACAGTGTTTATACAAAATTTAGATGGCGGAAGTTGAATGTTTTGTATCGTCCGACGGCCAAACATGGTGGTGGGCAACTGTCTGTCACTTCATTAGTGAGTTGAAAGCAACATTACTGACGTTACAAAGAGGTTTAGAAATGAATCGTGTGTTTGTGTTCATTAGGAGTATAATGAACGGACAAATAAACAAAATATCCGTTACACACTTGCTTAAATATTTTCCCAATTTTATTATTTCTATTTGTAAATATTTTTCTATCCGATAGAGTATAGTATGTTTGCATGATATATTGACATCCAATTAAAAAATGCAGTTTAAATAATTATATAATCACCGCTTTTTATTTCTTGTTGACTTGTATGTTTGATTTAATTTTACATTTCATTTAACTTTTATTCATGTATATACTTGTGAACATGTTTATGTTGTTTGTGTCTGAAGTTAGCGTAGCAGATATAGTGTTCCATTGCTCATTCGGAGATTGTAGGCTCCTGCGTTCTAAGACTTTTTCACTGAGACAGATTTGGTTTATTGGGTAGGTAGCATTCCCTGTCCGAGTTCCTCGTATCTTTTTTTGTAAAGATGGTACAGTTTTGACATAATGAACCCTCTATATGACAGTTCAGGTTCAGTTGGTCAATGTCTGGATAATGTTACTGGGTAGGTTTACATGAGACTATTAAAGTATTTTTGGCTGGAGGTACAAACTCAAAATGAACAAAATCACAATCTTTGTATTAACATACAGCATGGATTTCTATCCAAAACGTAACATGTTCACTGTAACGTGTTATAATAGTTTAGTCAAGAGTTTCCAGCCTGTCAGAAAGAATGTTTGAAAAAAGCGACTAAAACCCTTCAATTTGTTGCTTCTATTGAGTTAGGACTCATATAGTTCATGACACAGTGTATTTTGTATTCATTCTATGTACTATCTAATTTTGTCGTGGTTATTCCGAGTTTGTCAACACCCCCAGTTTGTCTACATAAACATCACCCGTGATATATGATCAGTCTGACTCTCAATAAATACCAAGTTGACGACAAGCACACAGAAATCTACCCTATCATTATCTCGTAAGTCTTATAGTTAACCATTCTACCCCAAATTACAGGCTCTACTTGCAAGTTTACACCCTCGTCTCTAGTATTTCACTCAAGCCATTCAACGTTGATTGCTTCTTTAATCGAGAACCCGTCTATTTATGCAAATTAGGCGTTATCGCGATTTGAAACTGCAACTTTTCGCGATTTCTTTGACTTTGGGTTAATTACCCAATTACATTTTTGTTTGGTGTAGAAAGACATGTTTAAAAGGCACAACAGACAAAATAATAAGTGTTTTCAATCAAAAACTTGACAGGACTCTTCTAAACGAAACGCCTCATAAAGTAACCAAGGTAATGTGTCACTGCGCGAAGTTAAACATCTACACTCGAAAGTTCCCTTTGTGTTATAAAAGAACGCTGAAATCTCGACATCGCTCGTAAGATCAAGGATTATTACGAAGTGTGACAGATTACCGAACAGTAGCAACCGTGTTAAAACCAAAACAATGATGGGTTTTGTATCCGTTGGATATAAACAAAGACCGAAAAGTGAAACAAGCGATTAGGGAATCAATAAAACCCTTTTCCCCCGATTTAGATTTAAATCGTTGTAATAAACGGCGATGAAATTGGAACATCAAAAAGTTTAACGGGTTTTTAGCGATTTGTTGTTTATTGAACGAAAAGTTTGAACTTATTGAAATAAGTTAAAAAACTAAATTTATGGCTTTCAAGCTGTTGATTAGTATCAGTGACAACTTGGTGAAATAGAAAAAAAAAGACCGAAGTGTGTTCCAACTCATTAAGAGCAACCATTCATTTGAATGATACTATTACATCTAACATCTTGTAGTAAAAATACACTAGATGACGTTGATGACTTTAGTTTATCATTATCAATTATTCTAAATAGGCATTAGCTGTAGACTGATGTACATGTATATCAAGCTCTCTGTACAGGAAACCAAACTAATCATTTAACAACAACAGGCTACTTTCTTCTCGACAAGAATTGGTTCACAACCGATTGATCATTCTAATGACTGAAATGATGCCATTCTGAACGCACAATGTAACTTAATCAAATTCTATACTAGACCTTACTTGGTCACCATCTCAAACGACAATGCGGTCATGAAAAAGAATTGCTCAGCACCGTCTAATGTCGCCTGGTATCTCCACTTTGGTCTCGAAGGACGAATCTGTGTACCAAAAGCCATGTAGTGATTTGTCCGGATTTGGACAGGTTTGCAGTTTAGTCGTATAATTTTTCAACTGTGTCTGCCCTTCTTGTCCGCATATCTAGCTGTCTCTACAATAACCAATACAACTGTTTATATGTTTCCTCTAATCACAATGTCCAGAACATAGTTGGAAGATGGTAGTTTGACAGTGCTTACCAAGTGCTTGTAGGCCATCTTCTCATGGAACACACAGGTTTTCCGTACTGTCTTTGTTTATACCATATACATGCGTGTATCTAGTATTTATACAGTTGGTGATTGGGATGACCTCTCAATTGCTTTCTTTGCATTTAATCACCCGAATATTCCCATAAATATGAGCAGGAACCCATTGAAAGCCTAAAGAAGATGGCCACTAGCTGTAACAGATTAACTCAAATAAAACACCATTGTCTGTTAAGGGTTATCTAATTCAACCTTACAAGTCCAAAGGTTAGTCAAAGAGTTCCATTAATGTCAAATCATCCAAACGAAGTATAAACTCACATGGACAGGGGTTGACAGGACGAATAAGAACAAGCTTTTATACTCTAAATTTATACTACATGGTTTAGTACACATTTATTATTAATAACTTTAAATTGCGGGACAGACAATTTGAAGTAATTGTGCTAAGTTGGGGGTACTATAGTGTCCGCAATGACGCTCGGTCTATCAAACAATTGTATGAATACTTCGAGCTGGGTATTATATTCCATTGCCTAATGGGCTCGTTCTGTTGGCGCGTGAAAGTCTTCGCTTTTATTTTGCCATGACTAGAGGTGATCTTATCAGCCGTATAAAACTGCCCCATCAGTTTGTGAAAATAGCTTTAAATCCAATTTTGTTGTCAAGATTGGAGATATTGTCAAGCAAAGGGATTTGTTTAATTTTTGTTGAAATGAGATAAAGGGAATCGGAGAATGTAAATGTATAGGGTACCACAGATGCCGTACGAAAAGTATGTGAATTGTACTTTGATTCACTTATAGTTAAATTCATTTTGTATATAAAAAAAACCTTCTCAAATCACTGTAGAAATTTACAAAATTGTACAATGCTGATTACCTAGGGTTAAATAATGATAGATTAATGTCGTTAACTATTAAAAGTTAAAATGGTTATAACGGATGAATAAATCATGTGTACATACTATTTATAATGACGCTTCACTTTTTGACAATTTTAAAATTGAACTGCTTGATGAAATAATCGATTTGCAAGCAAATGTACAGTGTGATGTGAAACTGTTTTCTAGCAACATTGTAAATCTCTCGCCATATTATGATGTTGTACCTATAGACTACTAGCCTATGAGCAAATGAGTTATTTCACATGTAGAGTGGTCGATCAATTTGCTTGAAACATGACCTTTTACTTAATTCGTCTTAGACTTCGGGGAAAATGAAGAGTTTATTTGAAAGGCAGTGGGAAATAACAAAAAGGACAGAGAATATAACATTCAAAAGAAACAACAGAGCACAAAATACTTAGCAGAACAGTGTACAAATTGCTAGATCTGCAAGTCTGCATAGAACTGTCCTGATCGAAATAATGAATACTTATATCTGACAACTTTTGGGTGACCATTTAAGTTTGAAAATTATCACTGTCCGTTAGAAATAAAGGTCGGATGTATAGAAACATACAAATGTAAATAAAGACAATGCCAAAATTAAGCCATTCGTCCGTATTCTAAAGACAATGAAACTACGACAAGCTATAGTTGCTTTTCAATAAGAGACACGCGAGATGTTTGTTATATTTTATCAAAAAAAGAACATAACTCTGAAGACGTGGGTGGTTAGTTTTAACCATGTGAAACTTTGTAAAAGGATTTTATAATTTCATTTTGACATAGTTTTCAGATTGTTGTCTTCGTATGCTAGATGATCATGACATTCATAACATGGTCACTAAACCTGCATCGAACGTAGGGCTGATGTTTTCTGATAGCGGCTCATATCTTGTAGAGGACATCTTGCATTGTTATCCTAACGGTCAAACACATTTTTATTATCTTATTATTATAAAGAGCGATTATGCCAATGAACTATTCAATTAATGAACTTTTTGATAATGGAGTGTACTTCGAAGTATAGAGATTTCCTTTCAATTAAACGTGCTGTTGTATTATTCCATTGAATAGCACCGGTAATGTATTTTAGGGTTATGTTTAATTCACCACAACAATTCGCTATAAATAAAACAGACGTTAATGTAATTAAGAATTGATTTATTTACTCACAACAAACAACGCTCTTCATTATTACTTAAATAAAACCTTCACCGGTTTAGATAATGCTAGAAGTAAATGATTTATTAGTAATTTTTGCTTTATGTCTCTATAAAAATAATGTCTCAATACAATAGAATGAAGAGCCTTCGATTGATGAAAGCGTCCAGGAATATTGTAAAATCATTAATTTTCGTGGTTGATTAAATTTCGTGGATTTCGTGGTTCACATTAAACACGAAATTTAATGTCATCAAACATTAAGTTTGACCCTTGAATTTATTATCTGAAATGCAAAATCCATAAATTCACGTCCAATCGAAATGGTCTTTTTTACCAAAACCACGAAAAATGATTTGACACTAGTATGAGAATATCGGAGAAAAAAGTCAATATCCTGAAAAAAATACTTAATTTATACTTCGGTCGTAGCGGAATAGTGCTTTTTATTCTAGTGTCAATATTTTTTATTTATTAAAGAGGTACATGTGACCGCATTTAAATTCTCCAAATTCGACTCAATCAATGCAATAAATAAATAATCTGCTACAATACGGTATCAGTACATTAAAAAACTAGCGGGTTTTGCATCCTCTGTAAAAATGAGGGCGTCGTGGCGTTCTGATGTTCTTTTTAAACACACGCGATACTTTCCGCTTAGGAGAGTGGCTCTTTGACTTGCAGACAGGCCACGGGGTATTGTCGCATATTATTGTTGTTTATATTTGCAAATCGTAAACATTAAATATTATTTGCCAATGCTGTCTTTGCTGCCAGCTTTCAATGACTTGATGTAGCTCTAACGTAGATTTTAGAAGATTTACACCAACTGCATATCTTTTGAATTTCTAAAAACACTTGTAAAATTACTATCATTAGAGAAACGCACGTCAGTCGTAGACGCTACAGCACATTAACGTGACTGTAACATTCAATCATTTGAATAAGCACTGATAATTGTACAACATGGTTACATTAGTTGATAGTAATACATCAAAACTAATGTCATGTATGTTTGTAAAATGTAAGTATCATCATTTACCATGGTTGTACTACCTATCTAACATTTTTTAATATTATAAAACTGTGTTGGGTATTCTAATGTCATATTAAATGATATACATGTATTATGACGAGTTATGACGAGTTTTATTCATAACTTCAAATATAAGCCAGCAGGGTCATTATACTTTACATGCTTACATTGATACAAATTCACGCATTGAAATAGGACTTCGGGCTGTTTCTTTTTTGTATTTGTTATTGCGACGTTTGCTTGTGGTCATTCATTTTTACCCGTCATGATACCCTCCCCCCCCCTCCTGAGACCCCAATACTACCCAGTTACTAAAATACCCAAAATATACAACCCTAGCACATATTTTATACATATCACACAAAATAAAATACTTGTATGGTCTCTTAATTACCATACCACATGTTGTGTAATATATTTTGTAGAAAACCATTTTATTTGGAGTGATATGTATAACATATTAGCTAGGGTTGAATATTTTGGGTTGGTGGTGGTACCTGGGTAGTATTTGGGGTTCACAGGGCATAATATGGTGGATGATTGTGCTTTTTAGTAACGTGTAGGCTTACATGTCATTCTAGTGGTACCTGGTATGGAATGTTCCAGAAACATTTCCAAGGAACTGATGACCTTTCTCATTGTGAGGGGCAAAGTTATTAGTCTGACCTTTTGTCTCATTATCATACAAATATAGAACACACTGGTCAACCGCGTCCGTCCAAATCCTTTGACCAACAGCCGGGCGTTATTAGTGGTCGTTTGTGCAAAAGGCATACCGATATAATTGCATCAACATGTCAGAGAATGTCTAGAAAATTCCGGACACATTTTTCTTCGGACGAGATAACAGATTAAAGCTGTTATATAGCAGCCGGCCTCGTACGGCGTAATTACACCGCACATTGCACATGACGGTCGTAAATTAACATGGTTAGTGTTAGGAACCGTTCGTACCGTACATGCCGGGACAGTAACTTCATTATGGCGATAATGAGTTGATGTTAGAATCTAATTGTCCACATGAGTACATTCACGATAGAAAACCAGACTACATTAGTTAGTGTCATACTAAATTACTTGTATGCGACGAAATTTAGTTAGGCCTATTCTAAGTACGTGTCGACACGACAGTCATTCATCCAAGTATGCCAATCCGCGATTCTTAGTTATAAATTCGTTACACGCATTTTCTTACTCAGCTAAGATGTCCAATGCATTAACGATTGGCATTCGCTGAGTTTAAATGAAAAAAAACAGTTATATTCTCTTCGATCTATGACTATCAAGACTGAAGGAATAATTTGATGACCTAGTAGATGTTTCTGGTGCAGCAAATGGTCCTTCAGTTTGACGAAGTTTGCGTAAAATACATGCATACAGAGACGTAGATACACGCCAACTTGATTAATGAAAAGCAGAAAAAAAAGTTTTGTAAACACCTGCCTACGACAGATCCGCCATGCCCGCTGGGATCTTTAGAGCAAAACTAATCATTAAGAATAGCGATACATTGCATGTATTGGCCATTCTCATAAAATTATCCGTCTATCTTTTGACCGGAACCCACAAAGGAGGATGGAGAGAGGAGGGCGTTTGTTGGAATTTGGATGGGCATTGGATAGAGAACTATTTCAGACCATGTTCTGGAATGGAGCAAATACAGCAGCAAGACAGACACAGATTGCGGGGAACAACGAGGAATCAGTTAGATCAGTATGAACTATGCCTTTGTAAAAAATGTTTTGGTACATGACACCCGAGAATGTCGTAACTACTACTTTCGACCTTATAAGACGGATACATCTTTAAAATCTGCATCACAAGGTGCTTCAAATGAGCCTATTTTCATGGTGATAGGAACTTTTCACGTTGACATGACAACGGTCAATATGACTTTATAAATATAAAGAATTTCACCATATTACTGGGTACACCCTCTATTTTTAGAACTGGAAAAACCGTTACTTGGGACGAGTGTTTTTTAGGTAAATAGTTGATTTTCTATCTACCAACTTGTGAACTAGCGCAGCGTATGCCTTAAGGGTTGCCACGTTTAGGTTGTCATCAATTTCTTTGAGAAGATCCCCGGATTAAATAAAATAGCCGATACTAATTTTTAATTGTTTAATTGGAGAATCGTTTCAAAGAAAACGATGACAACCTGTACGTGGCAACTCCTAAGGCATACGGTGCGCTAGTTGAGGTTTATGGATAGTAAGTTGTTAGATAGAAATAAAATATTTTCCTCTACAAAAACGAAAGTCACCCGTTCCAAGTAACGGTGTTTCCAGTTCTAAAAATAGAGGGTGTACCCAGTGCATATACTGCATGAAGTATCTTTTAAAAAGATATAAAAATATGTCTATAAGTATAAGAATCGTTCAGCTACACCAATGATGTAACAGGCAATGCTACTTTTTTGAGATTCCAATTAATGAGCAGACGACAATATATCACAAAGACAATCACAACATATTCATTATTACAACTTCAGATATTGTTTCTATGGTAACCTATATACAACTTCTGATTGATTAAGTCACGTGTTCAAGCAGCCACGTGTTCAAGCTATAAATAATACGCTCATCAGTCATCTTCAGCGAAATCAATAAATAATTTATAGAAAACAAATCAGTTTCCAGAAGAGAATAACTTTCCCTGGTTCCAGACTCCAGTGCTAATAAAAATGTTTCATTATTGCGTTTTGTGTGGCGTACATCTCTTTTTCATCTACGTTTTCATTAATATGAAATTGAGCGTACATAATTCAAATTCTGATTCTATGTTATGTTCAGCATTTCGATGGCTTAGTATTAGAAGGTCGTAACTACCAAATCGATATTTTGAGAAAACACGAAAAAACTGTCTGACATTTACTCTTGATTTATGGTAAAACAAACTTTTACAACTTCATTTTGGTCAACATGATAAGTTCAGATTTTTATGAAAATGGGCTCATAAGAAGCGCCTTGGTATGTGTATTCCAAATATGTATGAATCTTAAAAGGTCGTAAGTGGCACTTACGACCTTCTAATTCTAAGCCATCGATTTCCAGATGATTCTATTCGATATACCAGACCTACTTTGACTTACAGCAAAAATGATAATGGTGATAACAATAAGAATTTATTTTACAAGGAAAATGATTTGACAAACCATTCAGTCAATAATAATTTTACAACGCGTACAATGATGGACTATCAAAGATTGATAGTTCAAAGATGTGCAAATGTATTTGAGTCAGTCTCCAGGAAAACCTGCTACTTTGACAAGTTTTTGTCTGACGTCACTTTAAAATTTCGTAAAAGATCGTGTCTTCTCAGTTTAAGTCATGGTAAAAAAGAGAACATATTCGTGTAGAACAAACCACACCCCTTCAGCCACTCCCACACGAGGACCAATCAAAGTGAATGGACGCCGAAAGTTCGAATAAGTATCGCAACTCTTTGAAAGATTCCAAGATACGTAACACGAACTGACAAGTTAATACTAGTACGATAATGGACAGATGGGTATGTACTCGTAGTATTCACCAAGTTTCAACATCAGTTTCGATGTTTAACAAAACTACGAATTTAATCACACCAAACCTTGATTAGTGCCATTTTCCTAATGGAACGTCAACTTTGCTTAGAAGGTACTAAATATTTCGTATTAGGACTCGCGAAATGTCATTTACCGTGTTCTATGGTCAAAAGTTCTTGTCGTCCGTTCTTGTATTCTGTTGGTACTGTATTGGTTGCTTATTCTAACTGAATCACGCGAATATAATTATTATTATATGTAATGTGCACACATTCCGGATTATTCACACTACAAAGACATTCGTACAATGCCTTAGCACCACAGTGTATAAACGCGTTGAAATCCGGTTATTGCAATAAGGCATACATGTTGAATTGTACAGTATCACACTAAGTCTAGACAGTGATCGAAAGTTACATGTGCTTTTAATCGCAATACGTGAAACACATTAAATTTCAAAGTATCCAGATCCAGATAAGTCATACATTGAGTTGGTTTATATAGCATAGAGAAAATCAAAATAACAACCCATAATCACCACATCAGCTTTTGGTTCATTTAATTTAAAGGTTTTTTTAAACTGTGGATCGGCTGAACAAAAAATTCCATCAAATTTATAAATTGTATTCGATAGTATGTATGGTTAATCCGATGTAAGAATCGTGTCCAAAGACTTATCACATGCATATCAAACGATTTTAAAAATTAAACAGATTGTTAGTGTCTAAGGTGTTTTCCTAAAGACGTATAAATCTACCACAAGAAAAACAAAATACAACTTTGTCATTGAAGCCTGAATAGCCAGCTTTTGATAATTGACCCTTATATGGAGTAATTCAGATGCCAACTATAAAACGTGCTTTGTCGGTCTTCGAATAACTTATAAAGTGGAGCAACTGCTGCCAGTTACACCATATGTTCACTGACCACCAAGGAAGTCCTGAGCTGTGCCTAGAGGTAGGGCACGCACTTCGTGATCAATAGGTACCGGGTTCAACCCCCGTCTGGACCACTTGTTTACTTCTCTGAGCAAGATTAACCTGCTTCGCTGCACCAAGATATAAAGTGACACCTGTTAGGGTATTGTCTATTTCTAGGCGCCACAGATCAATGTTGGCTGTACACCACCAGGAGAAAATAGTTTCACCAGGGAGGTTCGAACGCATGTTTCCGTAGGTAGCCCAATTACCATGGAAAGTTAAAATGGCGTAGGGTGGTTGAACGACAGAACTGTTGAAAAAGCTATTGTTTGTCCTTTATTTAATAGGGGAAGTAACTTAAATCACAACGCTTAACATGTTTGGATAAATTGTTTCCCTTAGATACTCGTACTTATTTATGAATAGGATTTCTTATTTCTGATGTGAACGAAGTTTCAAATTATTAAAAACAGGTGGTTTAATCAGTTCTCTACCTGATTATAAGTGTGCATATATGTTTATTATAGTGTCACCCCTATAAGGACCAGCCAATTTTACATATAAGACACCTATCTTTTTGCGCGCAGTACCTACGCCCCCGAATCCCTTCTCATACTGCCGGGCACCTACGGTAACAATTCGTTAACAAGCTGGCGGCTCAACAACCGGCCTCATCATAGTTCTAACCCATTTACTACCAGGATTCGAACCTTCGACCCTCCGCTCCGAAGGCGGACGCTTTAACAACTCGATCAAGGTGATGTTACAAGATCCAGACAAGTCGATGGGACAGATAGTTACAGTTTAATAGCACAAGAACACTTGACCCTTAAGATGCTCAAACTTTACACGGTTGATCACCAACAGAAGATAACCCCTTTTTATATGTTGCTTACATTTTGTCAACCACCCTCCATACCTCATTTCTGATGTTCACAACCCATCGCCATGAGTGAACGACACATCCCATTGGTCTCATGATCAAGTTCATTCTAAACTAAAGTTCTCTGACTAGTCAACTTCTGGTTTCGCTTTAGTGCTGGACACGAGAGACTTTGTGGTGTATTTGTATTTTGAACTTAATCTACTCGAGTACCTGTTACAACACTTGACCGTGCACTTAACTGATATAAAGGTGTAAATAAAATGTCTAAGGGATCAACAGATTAATACGATTATTAGTAGGAGATTAGTAGAGGTATTAACAATCATTGAAAGTACATGACCTTTTGAGAGTTAACTTTTTGTTGTTAAAATCTTTGTGGAGATCCAGTGCAAGTATAATTTTATATGCAGTATCGATTGCAAATACACACATTGGATTTTTAAATGGTTTTAATAGCAATTAAGAATTGCATGCTATTAAAAAGTGAAGTAAAACCATAACGCATTTGAATTAACTGTGAGTCGAAAGGAATATAGCTGTGTTAGAACATATAACTGGCAACAAAATCGCAACATTCAGCTGAGGAATACTTGTTTAATAATCATATATTTATAAGGATTCTATGTTGGTTAACATATAATTAAAATTACAGAACTCATATAGTTTTGATGATAAAATGAGCTTTTAAAAATAAGTTTTTTAAACAAACTAACAATACACAATGTGTGCGTATCGGGAAAGTCTAGATGTGTGTCCAGTGTCACTGGCAACATCATACAGGCTCGAACAAAAACCTGTTCGACCACCCATGAAAAAACTGAGTCGTAAGAAGAAAAATGATAAAGCTAATGTTGTCAGTGAGGTGATTGCAGACAAACCTAAAGCAACAGGTCCGGGTATAAGGTTTGCTAGAGAAGGTTCAATTATACCCGGAATCGATGACGACGATTATGACTATGACGGTAAGTTAATTACTTTCTAGGCCTACTAGCTATTAATCTATTTCAACACGTTATGTAGGCTATATTAAATAATATAACTTAAAAAATATAAATACATATCGATGGCTTAGCATTAGAAGGTCGTAACTACCAAATCGATATTTTGAGAAAACACGGAAAAACTGTCTGACATTTTCTCTTTACTTATGTAAAACAAACTTTTACAACTTCATTTTGGTCAACATGACAAGTTCAGTGAAAATGGGCTCATAAGAAGCGCCTTGTGATGCTTATTCTAAATATGTATGAATCTTAAAAGTGGCACTTACGACCTTCTAATTCTAAGCCATCGATATGTGTATGATCCCACGTCCAATCATATTGTTATGTTAAACAGTCGAAGAATTCTTGTGGTACAGTACTGAAAACACCAGTGTGGTTTAACATTTACAGCATTTACTGTACAACTATCAGTGCGAGGTTCGAGCTCATACATTTCGTAATGCGAAGTACTAAACTATTACACCAGTATCAATGTGTAGAATCACATGATCAAACGAAAACGGTTTTACGCTCAAACTGTTGCGATGTCGTCTGCTAACGGTGAGTTTTTTCTTGATTATAACGATCGTGCATTTAATATGGTTATATTATTTAGCCTAAAGTACATTCCGTATATGTACGAATACCCGACAAGTACCGAGTTCGCTCTATCTTCAGCTGTTTTTAGTTGATGCTCGACCAAATTAATACACTCTGTTGGAAACTACGTTTTGTCGAGCATCAATTAAAAACAGCTAAAGATAGAGCGAAATGCGCGATCGTTATAATCATGAAAAAACTCACCGTTAGCAAACGAAATCGCAATAGTTTTGAGCGTAAAACCGCATCAATTTCAATCGATTTGATCACGTGATTCTACACACTGATTATGCTAACCTAGGCTCACTGGTACGGAGCGATGTCAAAGCGTAACGCAAGTCCAGACGACAGCCTGTTATAGACTCTTTCAGACAATAGCCAATACTTCTTAGTACCTTGGGGTGGGTAAAACAGGTTTAAAGGGTATTTTCACTTATTTCTTATGTTTTTATGGAAACAAAGATAATGTTCAACAGTGAATGATTATCCTATGTATCAATGTACCCATTAAGCATTCTAAATGCTTAACACTTTGATTTTGTTTCATTATTAGTATGGTGTAATCAGCGGAAACATAATATCTTTAAATAAAGGCTTATATGTTATCTTTATATATGAAATATACCATTTGAATAGTCAATACAATACCTATAACTGACATGCTTGTAATACCATGCAAAATAATCACCTTATAACAAATTATTTCCAAAAAATAAAATTCATACATGTCATAGTTTCGATCAGACGGTGTCATGGTCTGCATACGAAGTCCAAGTTCGGTGTCGTGATCTCTAAACGAAACCTTTATAAAATACATTTTTTTCGGAGTACGGAGTTTGCATTATTTCTGGCATACACGTTGTTATGACGAGATCGAGAGAAACAGAAAATGGTAGGGAAGTCTTGTATGTGTTATCGGGTGATTTTAACTTCAGTATGAATGCACTATTTCTTCAAAGTACTAACGGACATGTTACATACACACACAAATCAAAATATCAATCTGCAGCAACTACATATTGTCAACAATTATAATGGCTCGGCGTTATTTGACTATTTAAACATTATTAATAGTACATGCCTCTCTTTATCACATTCACACTTGGATACAAATATGTGGCTTCTTTTAGTTAATAAGACCCAATGGGTCATATACGTATTTTGTGGGTTTTTTCGGCCACTGGTCCTAGCATTTGTAATTCCTTAATATGGAGATTGAATGATCATTTGAATGTTACACATAGAAATACATAAAATGTTCAATGGAATGTGCCGTACGCATCTTTTTAAACACATTTTTTCTAATATAATGGCATGTATCCCTGCTCAATTTAGCTGCGCCTGCTTCATACGTTGACTGGTTATGTGCTATCTCGTTTGAAATGGCCACTCATCTCTGTTACAAAATATACCTTACAAATGTTTTGTTTAGCCGAGTGGAATATTGTAGTGAAATCATCACCTCTTATTATCATTAATACAAGTTATGATTTTACTTTTTTGGAACACAAGTTCAAATGCAGCTTTTGTGAAGTGTGCAGTGAGAGTGAAAATTCAGCGAAAAGGCACTGCATGCGAAGTCACGACGATGAGGAGATTTCTTATCTTCATTTCTTCAAATGAGAAGACAAACTAAAATACAAAATATGTTGTTTTAAAATTAGAGGAAGTGAGTTAAACTGTGATCCGAAATCAGTGTATATTAATCAGGAGACAGGAAAACTTAACATTCCCATACAACAATGTGGCACAAGTCCAATAAAAAAGATGTGTAAAGTAAACAACAGTTCGAACTCAGTTCACAACAAGGTATTCAATGACATTGGCAACACTTCGTCTACATGTAAAGGTTAACTCGGATAGTACTCCTAGTACTTATCGAATCAAGGTTAACTCGGATAGTATTCCTAGTACTTATCGAATCAAGGTTAACTCGGATAGTACTCCTAGTACTTATCGAATCAAGGTTAACTCGGATAGTACTCCTAGTACTTATCGAATCAGAAAAAAGCATATGCACACAACAACTCTTGTTGACTATCATTACTATTTAGTTTGATGACTACATAAGTTTAACAAAAGTTCTCCTGCAAGTATTTTCATTCTATGTCCCATCAGCATTTGTTCTATGACATTAAGACTACCTATATATCACAATAATTCATCAAGTTTTGTATAAACGCCTTAACATTTTGAACTAACGAACAGGTAAGCCATGTTTATATAGGTTTGACTGGGTATAAGATATATACAACAGTCAACGGGATAGTTCCCTTATTGGTATTACTTATTGAATGGACTATCTTTGGTTATCATTAACATTGTGTGTTAAGATAGAACGTAAAAAATAGTTCTACAACACCTGTTATTAAAAGTCGACGACAGAATGGTTGGAGTATCCGCATCTTGAGCAGTAAAATACGGGTCTGATCCCAGGCAAATTGTGTCTGTTACCAGGATGATATATAGGTAGTCTTAATGTCATAGAACAAATGCTGATGGGACATAGAATGAAAATACTTGCAGGAGAACTTTCTTTACAGGCGTACTGAACATGTGTGGTTCAGCAATGTCTGTCGTCGTTACATCCATAAATGAGCCGACATTTATGCCACTAACATCAACCGAATCTCCATATTCGTAAGAGATTTCCTTCATGAGAATGTCGTTTATTATCTATATCACTTTCGTTTAGAGACCATGACAAAATATTTTAAGTCGTTTAGAGTGCAAGACATTCCCAAAAAACCAACAGCTTCACATTTTACGGCCTGTGAGACATGTACGTTTATCAATACACGTATCATAGTAAAGATAGTTCTTATAGAACATTATCTGATTATAATAACTCATTTGTACTATTCATATTGCGATATATTAAACATAATTAATATTTTCTTTAATTTTTCGCAAAACATGACCAATTCAGGTATAAATATAAACTTACTACACGCGTTTAATTGTATTTTTTAACGTAATCATTTAGAACAAATACTTATATGTCGATGTGTTGAACGATCGCATCAAGTAAAACGTTATTAGCGGGGTAAATCGTTGTAAAGAAGACACACTCAAAAGCGTGCTGCCTGATGTGCAAAGTTTCTATTGTATTTTCGCGAGGAGTCTATAGCAGGCTGTCGTCTGGACTTGCGTTACGCTTTGACATCGCTCCGTACCAGTGAGGCTATCACCACACGTATCAATGTAACTACACCAAACAAATACGTAGTCGGTTAATATACTTATCATATTTACGTAGAATAACAAAACATGTATGTATATGTAACGAGGCACCTGATATACACGTATGAGTAAATGTCTTGCAAGATAATCAATTAAAATCAATTGAATTAAAACATTATTTATTGGTTGAATGGATCACAGGTTAATTTCTCTGAACAAGACAACATTTTCGTGAACTTTTCGATTTTAAGAATATAGTATTGTCATTAATCCCTCGCGAAGATTCAATCCGGGTTTACAGTATTTGAATGGTTTCCATTTGTCAGATGACTATGATGATGATGTTGTTGCTCCGGTCGATGATGAAGATTTATCACAGAAATATTATCTCATGGCATGTAAGGAACTCAAGATTCGATCAATGAGGTTTATATATGATGGTCTAGTTCTAGAGAAACTGCAATGTAAGAGTTTCGTTCTGTTGCCTAAAGATGTCAAAGCTTGTGCCATTGCTCTGGTGGTAAGTCATTGTTATTATTGTTTATTTGAAAATACACTTTAAATGTTATTTACTAGTATTTAGGCATACGGATATGTTGGTAACATGTATAACGATACGACCCGGCTTTTATGGTAGATTGTATGACTATATCTGATACATCGTTATAGATTAATAACAGTTTTAGGTAGTGGCTTGATAAAGTTTCAATACTAAAGCATATTCATTTACCGCAGCTTTTTGATAATATTTCACTGACTTTCTTTATGATTATTATTCACATCGTATTGCTACACATCATAGGGACCTTATTATAAATACCATTCTTTATTATGCATATCACTGGCTTAGAATGAGAAGTTTGTAACTACTACTTACGACATTATAAGACTAATGCATATTTAACATCTGCAACATCGGGCGCTTCTTATGATTCTATTTTCATTAAAATCGAAAGTTGTCATGTTGACCAAAATGAAGTTGAAAAAGCTTGTTTTTCCATAAGTAAAGAGTAAATTTCAGACAGTTTTTTCTTGTTTTCTCAAAATATCGATTTTGTACTTACGACCTTCTCATTCTAAGGCAGCGATATGTAGTTATTTTTCTAGTTGATGGTCTTATGGAGAATCGAATATTTTGTACAGTCAACTGAGTTCCCTTAGAACAATTTAGGACAACAGAAAAATAAAATTACTTTTATGATCATAATGGCTCAACATCTGTAATTTGAACGGCGGAACCATGCTACCGGAAATATTTCACCAAGCTATCATTAGTAAAATACTATAAACTGGTCGATATGTTGTTGAAGTTGTATCACGAAATAATTGTTATATAATTGTTTTCGTTTCAGAGTAATTCGTACGTGGAAACCCTCGAATTTGATGGTAATGAGATAGGACCAGAAGCCGGTGTGTACCTGGGAGATGTGTTCACTAAAAATAACTACCTTACCGAAATAGTAGGTATAACTTGGATATACTAGTGATGTCACAATCTTCATATCAAGTCTGTATGATTTAACATTCTAGACTAAATACACCTTGTCAGTTGGTCTGTAAGTTTTTCGAAGCAATTGGATCTATTTCGGGCAAAGATGGTGAGCTTTTGAACAAAACATTATATCAACTAAAATTTGCGTGACTTTAAAGTAGAGCACATTCTTGCTACGCATCGTGGATCGGTTGAAGAATAAAATAATAAATACAGTTGTGTGTTTTGATTTTCAACTTTCTTCATGCGGTGTCACATTCCAAGTGAATAATGCCAAATTAATACAACACAAATATGCATGTGGTAGTGTAGTGTATGCTTTACTAGCGGCACCTTAACATGTTTTGTCATGATGATATCGATGGCTTAGAACAAGAAAGTCGTAACTACCAAATCGATAATATTATATTGAGAAAACACGGAAAAACTGTCTGACATTTACTCTGGTAAAACAAACTTTTACAACATCCTTTTGGTCAATATGACAAGTTCAGATTTTTATGAAAATGGGCTCATAAGAAGCACATTGTGTTGCTTATTCTAAATATGTATGCATCTTAAAAAGGTCGTAAGTGGCACTTACGACCTTCTAATTCTAAGCCATCGGTATGGCGGTGCGCATGTATCATTTCCTTTGGCCTATCTGAACGTGTCCGCTAGTTTGGTGCATCTTGTCCTATAAGGTCCATAAAGGTGATCTCCGCCAATAAACTGTTTTAAAACTAGTGATAAGTTTCAATACAACAAGTAAATGATCATAGTTTATATATGTTACAGAGAATCACATGGAATGGTTTAGGAAAGGAAGGAGCTGAATCTATATGTACAGCATTATATAAGAACACCACAGCTAGAATACTAGATCTTACTGGTAACAGATTCACCGAGGACTCTGCAGAATATTTTGAGAAATTACTTTCAGTACGTAGGTGTGGTTTGCTTGAATTGCCCTCTTGAGGACGAATTGTTTCAGTCGAAGAGATTGTTAATTAATTTTCTCCCCAGAGTCCTATCACAGCTTTGGTCGATGGATGCGAAACCGTTACAGGACTGTCTAAAGATTGTTCCCAGCTCATTGTTCGCAAGTAATATCCTCCATTTGCTATCTAATTTACTCGTAGCGTTTGAGGTGAAAATGTAAACCCCTTCTGGTTTTTAAGGTTTCTGACTGAATTTGTTTCCGGATTAGTTTTCAAATATTATAGATATAATACAGAAAGTGAATTGTAACCTTAACCAAAATACATTATAATATACAATAACGATACTTTTACAGAATGATAAACTGTAAAGTTTGTCAAAAATGAAGAAATATCATAATTATATAGACTTCGACTATTAACAAATAGAACACAGATTGTTTCCATACGTCCGTAACTTATAATCCCTATGAATGCCATGATTTCCTTTTTCAGGAAAACGCCACATTATATGAGTTATACTTGGGACATAATTACTTCAGAGAAGAAGGCGGGAAACGTCTCGGTGAAGGCATAGGTAAATAAAACCAGACAAAACATGTGTCCATAAGGACCAACTAATATAGCTAGACCGATATAGCTACTTTGGGTCTGATGTATTCTTGCGGACGTCTCAATTTTTGAATATGTGTGTTGGTGTGTTTGCACTGAACAGTAAGAGCCACTCTTGAGAAAATATATTGACGGTTCAGAAATTCAAAACTGTTTTTGTAGACACAATACTTACGAGAGTGCCATGAAATATGTTAATGTACTAAACACGTGCCCAAACGTCAACCGTTGCTTGCTTGCAGATACCATTTCTTAGTCTCCTTTTACGCATTAGTTACATTGGAAATACCAAAACAATATCTGTTCGAAATTACCGAAATTTAAAATAAATATACAGTGCATTTGTCTGTCTCACCATTGGTTAAAACGTTACATTGCAGCACAGAATGAGTTCCTACGAGTGTTAGATCTTAGCTGGAATCATCTACGATTGGAAGGAGCACAAGCTATAGGACAAGGTTTAGCGGTAATACTTCTAGAACACATTTCTGTCATATCTAACCATATCGCTGCAACGATTTCAACTCTAGACAATACTAACATAGTTTTCAGACAAATTAAATAATTTAGTTAATATAATAAAATTATGATACACTGTACGCAGCGTTTCATTTTGGCGAGAGTTTTAGAGATTATACTTTATTTTTACGTAGTTGGACAAGTTGAATTTTAAGTTCAGTTGGAAAGCACTGAAAGTCTTCAAAACCGAAACGAAAGTTCAAACACAGCATCTATTACTAATTTACTAGTCATATACATGTATGTAATGCCAATATAAGGTTAATATGCTTCTTTTGATATAAATGGTTAAACACCAAAACATACTTCAAGCAACTGACCGTGACTTTGTGCCATTTAATTGTGGTCTGTGCGGTTTTTTATGTTTTCAGTGCTCGAATGCTTTTCGGTTGAATGATGCCATCCCTGTCCGACTTTCATAATATTAATTCTATAACATAGGCAGCTGCAGATGCATTAGTATTTTTATCAATTTTCAGAAAAACATCAATCTGGAAGTGCTGGACGTATCATGGAATGGTTTATACATACATGGTGCTGCACATATTGCTGCTGCTTTAGCCAAGAACCAATCATTATTAGATCTAGATATGTCGTGCAATAGACTCTCCGAAGTTTGTGTAGCACAATTCCTGAAAGGACTAGAGAACAACACCACATTGAAAAAGTTACGAGTACGTATATAATGTTCACTATTGTATGTCTATGTCTATTGTATGTCGCTGTGCATAAAACTAGTGTAATGCCGTAGTAATTGGCGTTCATTTACAGTTGGGGATCTTTTAGCTCCCAAGTACCAAGTGTTCTATGAGTATGTTGATGGGGATTCTGCTTTTATGTACAGATCCGTTCATCCGTGCGTGTGTGTATATAAGCTATCCAGTGTAACTTTAATAATGTAACAAATCCAATAGTGTTGTTTCCCGAATAAGTTCAAATTAGAAAGTCAATGTTAAATGAGTTGACAAATCCAACGTCCGTTTTACTATTTTTATTTTCTTCGTTTCATCCAGTAATTAACAAATAACAGATATATTTTAACACACAAAGTAAGTGATTTAACACAGATAAAATATAGTGGAACTCCACTTCTTTTCCTAACTTAACTTTCGAAAATCCTGCCCGTTCCCTTCAAACCCTAATTCATTTCTCCCTATTACCTATTTTTTTAAAACCCACAGAAAAAGTATCTAATATATTTAAAGTTAAACCAATCAAATTGCATGTTACAAAAAATCTTAATGCGTTCTTAGTCAATCAACACGCGGCTGTAAAATTATTACATAATTTCCTTTCAATAATTACGAAACAAAGGTATATTTTTGACAATCCCCTAAGGTTCAATATAATGTTTGATTAAATCAATTATGGTGCTATCTCGACATATTAAAGGCAAGTTTACGATTATACATGCATTTTCAAACAGTCAAATAGCCACAGGGTAGTAAAATAGTTTGATACCTCGATTTTAAAAGGCGTCACTAAAATATACAATAAAATTTACCGCACGAAAGTTTCCCCTCCCTTATTTTTCTTCATTCCTATGAAGTGGTTATCAAATTTTAACCGTACTTGAATGAACAAATGAGTAAAATTCCTTTCAAAGTAACAACTTAACATCTTTTTAAGAATAGTGTAAATAAGACTGGAAATTATAAAAATTTAAAGGTCCTAACATATTGTATTCACTTATATCGAACAACACTATTACCTCTATACACATGCAGTTTACATTTCTAGGGGTATGAGTTCAGCATATTATGTAAATACCGGGTAAATCCATTTCCCTATTTTCGGGTAAATGCACCATTAATCAATGCTACCCGCTTTAAATAGCCGAGTGCATAATATCCCGTGGATATATTCCATTTATGTTTTAAAGACAGCTATGAAGTTCAAAGATGCAGCTCACTTAAGGTTGATTCCAAAATACCGTATGGAGTCACAGAACGATGGAAATCAGAACAGCACTAGTCTACCCCCAGTCAACTACGATATAAGAATGTGACTGTTATCTACCATACAAGCAATAATTGTCGACTATTATTGCATCCTATCAATACAGGCGTTGAGAATAAAAAAATCCACTCACACTAATAGTTACCCTATAATACTCACTCACACCTTTCATACAAAAAATACACACCCGTACTGGTATTGGGATAACTATTGACTCATATTATGTGCTACTGTAGCACAATAAATAGATTGACTGAATGAGAGCATAGTGAGTCTAAACTTCCTTAATTTATCATATGACATTAATTCTGCGGTCCAAAGTGTTATTTATACAAGCAGTCCTCGATATTTGAAAGGATCTAACATGTATATAAACTTAGAAGTATTTGTGAGCTCTAAACAAACAAGAACATTGCTGCTTTAACATTTTACCAGACACAATATAATTTATACCGCCTCGAACAGTTATAAATATTTGTTTAATATCGCTGACTCATAATCCCCTTAGAATCATTGTAACTCATTGTATTTTGTATACGTAAATGCCTTTCATACATTTTAATGACACGTGCTGCCGATTAAGAGTTTATTCTTTTCATTCAAATTATGCATTTTCTCTATTTTCGAATAAACATCAATAAAATGCTAGCTTAACTGCAAAATAGCTTAGACCATTTACTTATTCGAAAAATCATCTGATCGTGAACAATGAAAAGAACGAAATCATTTTTACGTAATATTATTCACCACTGATTTTGAAAAATCTACTAATGGAAACAATACATGTAGCCCAAATTTAAAACAAATACATTATAAACAAATAAGACGAGAAAACATTGTCAATTATAACAAATACAGTTTTCAACTGCGACGTGAATGTATATAAAGTACCAAAATTTACATAAAATAAGTACAGATTCATCGACGCAGAAGGTTCGCTGATTATTCCACATCCAAAGTTTAATGTCTATTGTTTCTGTACGTCGTTTGTTTCCACCGTTCGTGAGGTGAACGTACAATGGGTCCACCGGTAATCCATGCGTCATCAAATACCGGCAGATGATGTTGGGCACCCAACCAATGTTGTTGGTTGGTCGTTCTAGTTGTCATCGTTAACGTCCACTGTTGAACTTAATACAGAAATATTGAATTCTGGCACTGATCTAATTAGACATTATAATTAAATTTCACTTGCACGAATTTGCACATATTTACTAATCTGAATTTATTCACTAGTTAAAAATCACTTATTTATAAGTAGAAATTCGATTTTAGAAACCCACTTGGTAGAATTACTCGCTGGTAGAAATTCGATTTTAGAAGTTCGCTTGGCTGTGATTATTCGCTGGATGGAATTCGCTTGGAAGAATAACTTACTTCTAGAAATTCACTTGGTTAACGTGTAATAGTTGAAATTCGCTTGGCTGTGATGTTGTGAGGTACCGCAAATACTAGCCTCTCTTCTCCACCAGTGTAATGCCGTAGTAATTGGCGTTCATTTACAGTTGGGGATCTTTTAGCTCCCAAGTACCAAGTGTTCTATGAGTATGTTGATGGGGATTCTGCTTTTATGTACAGATCCGTTCATCCGTGCGTGTGTGTATATAAGCTATCCAGTGTAACTTTAATAATGTAACAAATCCAATAGTGTTGTTTCCCGAATAAGTTCAAATTAGAAAGTCAATGTTAAATGAGTTGACAAATCCAACGTCCGTTTTACTATTTTTATTTTCTTCGTTTCATCCAGTAATTAACAAATAACAGATATATTTTAACACACAAAGTAAGTGATTTAACACAGATAAAATATAGTGGAACTCCACTTCTTTTCCTAACTTAACTTTCGAAAATCCTGCCCGTTCCCTTCAAACCCTAATTCATTTCTCCCTATTACCTATTTTTTTAAAACCCACAGAAAAAGTATCTAATATATTTAAAGTTAAACCAATCAAATTGCATGTTACAAAAAATCTTAATGCGTTCTTAGTCAATCAACACGCGGCTGTAAAATTATTACATAATTTCCTTTCAATAATTACGAAACAAAGGTATATTTTTGACAATCCCCTAAGGTTCAATATAATGTTTGATTAAATCAATTATGGTGCTATCTCGACATATTAAAGGCAAGTTTACGATTATACATGCATTTTCAAACAGTCAAATAGCCACAGGGTAGTAAAATAGTTTGATACCTCGATTTTAAAAGGCGTCACTAAAATATACAATAAAATTTACCGCACGAAACTAGTATTGATTTAATGTTACACCCACCAAAACAGTTAAGATGTTCAGACCATGCCTCAAGTCATAGCCAATGATTAATCCTGATGATACATTCACTACCCTACGTCCGCTAACTGATAGTTATTGTCTTACAGACGAATTGTGCGCTTTCATATAAAACGTACTTATTTAATTATCGAAGTGTCGGTCGATTTAGCAATCGAAGTCAACATATTATTAGCCCCAGCTGCTTGCAAAAGCGTAGAAGTCTTATTAACACAAATGTCACATACCTAAATGCCAGGCTTGTTGAAAATATGAAATAGAACCGATGATGCATTAGCATTATATATAAATGGTATAGATTCTATATCGACTCTATGATACTGGGCCGGTATTTATAAAGCTTCTTAAGTGAAAGCTTAGAATTTTCCTAAAATATCAAAGTTTCCTTTTATGTATCAGCAATACATGAAAACTAATATTAACAATTAGTTACGTTGTTAAGAAGCGTTATGTAAAGAGCTACAGTAATCATATTTTTATCATAGTTTTCACTTAAGATGCTTAATAAATACCAGCCCTGGAATTGCTCACCACTTGGTTGTATTACAGATAGCGAGAAATCACATTACACACACTGGTGTTATAGTTCTACTACAACATATAGAGAAACATCCTAAGATTGCCCTAGAATACATAGATATTGGTGTAAGTATGAAGTTTTCCTGTCTAACGCTCTCACTTCTCTGTGAAGATACTTTCTTCAAAAAAACCAGTTGGTCACTCAACCATGACGAATCAATGTTCACGAATGGATTCCCAAAAGATAGGACAAAACTTTGTATCGACTCAATTGCTTAATATTGGCAGCGTTCTTGAGAATTTCATGTAAAATTTATCATAAGTGCATGTGAAGACATGATCTTTACTAAGGAAATAATATATAATCTGAGCAGTGGTCCAAGTGTATGCATAATGAAGCCATCGTTTATCTCTATTATAGGATCAACATGTTCAGGATGAGTTTGTTGTATTGTTGAAGAAACTACAGGAATCTCGGACACTGGAGGTGAAATACGGCATGGTCTGGTCACGGGACAGAGATCCTATTGGAAAACATGTGAGTATTAAATATTGAGTACAGAGTATGTGACGTTTAGTCTACACTCAGCCGTGCGTCATCTCAGCAAAGGATCTCAAAATCGCTTTATGTTGATGTCTTTGTCTCAGTCGACTATTCATTTCCTGCGATCATCGAGTAGAAAGTTGGATGTGATATTCGGCATCCATAGGCTTTGGTACGCTTTTTACCCATTCGTTCACCTGTATAGTGTTAGGAATGCCCTTCGTTGTTGCTTTTCTTGCTCAGAGAAATTCAATAGTGGCATCAATCACATGACCTCTCGATTCCATTAGGTACATGTCATGTCAATAGGCCACCACTCACATAATATGCAATATATAGGAGAAGGCATGTTTATATATGGAGTATTCATATACAATGTAAAATGTTCTCACCAGTTAGGTATTAGTAAATGTTTGTCATTTATTGTTATCTCTTCGAATAAGATTTGCATACGAATAGGTGATCTCTATAGAATGACAACGGATAACAAATAAAGGTACGCCAAAATATGTCCACGACTGATTGAATCAGTATTTGTATTTCAGGATCAGACAGAGGATGAGTTAGCCTTGTTGAACGAGAATCCACACTATGTATTGATGGAGTTTATGAGATTACAGAAACTAAGATTGGTGGATTTATTCCATCAGTTAGATACAGACAAAAGTAAAGGCATCAGTATACTTGAGTTCCAAGTCGGATTGAGGGTAAGTGAAAGTTAGACTGGTTACATGAATGGTACATGACTGCGATTAGCACAAACATGTACTGTAAAATCATTAATTTTGTGGGGATTAAATTTCATGGCTTTCGTGGTTCACCTTCAATCGCAAAGTCATATCACATCGAACAATGATTTTGACCCTTTTATTGCATGAAACACAAAAATCCATGAATTAACGTCATATCGAAATTTTATTTTTTACCAAAATGCCCACATTTTGTCCCATCGAAATTGCATCAATTAACAGGAAATTATGCAAGTTATTCACATCATGACCACAATTTAAAGGGAATGTCATTTTTTCGTATTTGGCTTTGCCTTAAGGTGACAGAACTATAACTTATTACGGTGTTTTGATTGAATACATGTAATCCAAATTACTATGAAACATCATTTTACATTAAGGCTGTAGATATACCATTGAAAGAGAAGACACTGGAGAAGTTTGTCAAGTCATGTGATGCGGACAAGAATGGTGAAATTGATTTTTCGTAAGTATACAATTAGAATGTGTTTATAAATTGTAAAATTACAAGTAGAACTGCTTAGAAGAACGTTTGGAATAAGTAGATGACATGATCGGGGCCTATCCAGAGTTAGTAGAATATTCATACTGACCAAGGTGAATGGTCACACAATGCCTTCCATTATTTTCTGAATATTAACAAATACTTCATATAGTCCGGCAGATAAACAGCATATTTTGGGGTAACCGTGCAATGTCTTCTATACAAAATGTTTTTGCATTTTCTTGTTCTCTGGACCATACCATGACAGAATCCGAGTGATGCCACCTTGTCATCATTGAGCAATTCTCAGAATGAGGCCCCAAAGGGGGTATATGAATTTTCATAAATTAATCAGTATAAATACATTATTATTTATCAAATATACAGAAAAAAACACACTTAATGTTGTTTATAGTATGCCAAATAATGTGTTTATTAAAATTATAAACATTTTTAATAGTAATTTTTGAAAATGAGGCCACACTCGTGGTTTACACTTAAAACGAGGCCCGTTATTAGACCATCAAATGTTTTATGTTAGTTAATGATGCATGTTAAACACATGTTTCATTATATCTACTATTCAAATTGAAGTAAGTGACATTGGCAAGTACAAACATTGAATTAATTTACTTGAGGCCCTGTCATCATTTGTCAAATGAGGCCCCAAAGGTGGTTTATGATAAAATTATCAGCGTAAACACATATAATTTATTATATTCAATCAAACGCAAACACCAGAAACATAGTTCATGTTGTGTACGGTACAAAATGTATTGCGTATATAAATTATACCTTAACCATAGTAAATTGTTGAATTGAGGCCCCGCTTGTGGTCGACACATAATATGTGTCCCGGCAGTAGACATACGCAGAATATTAATTAGATAAGTATATGTGTACGTGTAAAACACATACTCCATGTGCGAATAACACAAACTTAAAAACATTGATGAATACAAATGTACAACAGCTTTGATTAGCTGATGTAATACTTTAAAAAATTGCATTAAGGCCCAAGTAAGGGTAAATCAAAATTTGAAAAGATATATTATCATTTAAAAATCGATTAGTCATGAACTACTTTAGTATAGGAAATAATTTGAAGTTATGAAAGTTTGAATGAAATATACAGGTATTAAATTTTGAAATACCGGTAATAAGTTGAGGAAATGAGGCCCTGCTAGAGTGAAAAACTATAAATAAAGAATGTACTAGGAATATGGCGATTAGTTCATCACTCAGGTATGGAATATACTACTCAAATGAATTCAGTAGCGTCGATAAGTATAAATAACCTCGATCACACTTATAGATATGGCATTCCATAAATATGAGGCCTTTGTAAGTGTGAATTCAACTGTGAATAACGTGTAAACAATTTAAGATAAGACATAACACCACATTTGGAAATAGAAAAACGGGGACATGGATCTCTGCTAGTGATTACTACATATGTAGGATTCTATCAAATTGTTACTTAAATCTGACAGAGAAGGCAATCCTGAATCAACTGAAACAGCAGAACACAATATGATGCAAAAAGAACAACTACAAATTGCTTGTTGGAAGTGCCACAGCTAATTGACGAATACACTGTACTGAGTTCTGGTGATAGTTGACCAATTACCAAACCATTGCATTATATGAAATGTTTGACCCAATTTCTGTATATACGTGGGTATATCCAAAAGTAATGTCACTGGTGCTATAAAATCGTAAATAATGTCAGTAAAACCACGAACTTTTTCACACTGTAACTTCAGTCTAATTTGAATATGATGACCAAATTTCACAACAATGCATATAATAGTTCTGGAGATAAGAACATTTTCATGAGACGTACTTACAAACATCGCCGCAAGTCCGACGTCAACGACGTCACAATGACGTTACTTGCTGACACCTACTCATCCAGCAGAAGTTCATCCCTGGTGATTTCTAACGACTCAAAAACTATGCAGTCATTTGCAAGTCCTTTTAAAACGTGTAACTCATCCAACACTTACTCTCTGCGAAATCAAATTATTTTTAAGTGTCCTCTAGATAGTCACACAGCAAAATATTTAACCCACCACATAATGATTGCAGTTTTGAACGTCGAATTGAATTGACGGCGTTAAAAATACTCTTGGTGTTCTTTTCGGATCTACTACAAACCGTTCATATGACTCTCTATCGATAATGATTTAGTGATATATGCCCCCTAAAAGATTATACTACATACCCATGAGCCTATGTTGCCGCCTTGTGTAACTAAAGTTTCAGTAGGTGACTTTCAAAACTTTTAGGAAAAGTGCATTACTACGCGCTGCGTCTTTTTGTCACAAATCTGCCGTGTTTTCGCTAACTGTTCAATGTTTTGAAGATATATAACGAGTTTCAAAGTTGAGTGACGTTATTGAATTTTTAGCAGCAGACACAAAACATTTGTTTCATCACGTCACGAAAGTATTGTTTGCTTTCGAGAATGACTTTTTATAAACACGCATAAACGAAAACTGTTATGATAATGAAAAACAATCGTAATTTTCGTGTGCGGCTATATGACGTCATAGGTCTATTTTAAATGTTCATATAATCCAGTTATGAAAATCGAATAAGTGCAGCACGTTTTATATTAATCAAAATTGAATTGGCGAACATTTTGATATCATATTTATGCATATCGGCCTATAAACAATTAAACCACGGGAGGAGTGACATTACTTTTGGATATACCCTCGTACTATTACTAAAAGCGTTGTGTATGCATATTAGCAATCACATTAAATAACTTGATATTTGGTATGTAACATCATCTAGTGGTCCCTTACCAAGCTTGCTCAAATTAAGCCCCTTCGGCCCCGCCACGGGGGTCATCGTTTAACAATTACTGCATAGGAAGCATCATTTTGTATAAATATTACTCTATCATCAATGCCAGTGGTTTTTTATTGTCTTACCAGTATTTGCGGTATTTAACCCCTACCAAACAAATTATTACTGGCTCTACATGTGTATTAATGACCACTGCCTAATGTGATTCAGATCGCTTTGTTTCTCTCACAGCCTCTCACAGCAGGCCTTAACAAGTACCCGGTAGAACAATCAGACGGTGCATCATCAAGTCACGCAATGCCAAGCCAGATGGCATACAAACGCCAACAAATGAATCTATTTAAACCACAAAGGTTACTCCCCAACCTATGTACTGTTGTTCCAACTCTAACAGGCACACACGACCACCAACCAGACAACGTCATAAAATTATAGCTTACTCTTTATCCCCGACATATAAACCTTTAAAGTACTGATCACCAGTGAGAACCAGGCTATTGTATTCCTGGCGTCATTGAGTACACAACACCTCTACGAACCGTTCACCACAACCACGTATGCATTGCACTTGCATGCCTTTAGGGTATTCAAGAATTGCAATACTATGTGGTGGTTAGTACCATATGGGGGTGGTGTAGATTTATTTGGCTACTGGTAAAGTGAGTACCTAATAATCACAGGGGACAAGCCATAACTCGCTAATGGATGGTCTAAATGACCAAGCACCCTATTCAGCCTCGAATTACAGTAAATGGTGGTAGTGAGTACACGTCTGGGCGCTGGATAGTTTGACTCTTAAATGAAGAGTTTCCCATGGCTCTACTGCGTAGTCGCATGTACCCATAAGGGACCTAAATGATCACAGTCGCTCCTGATATGTAACCAATACAGCTTGACTATACCACACCGGGTATTACGTGCAATTTATATTCAGTAGAAAAGGCTAAACCTGATGATGGCGAATACTTCATTGGGATGTTCTTGATAGCGATGAGTACTTTTATGTACAGAATGGCCTTCCTCTATTGTTATAAGGATAATACCGGGTGCGGCATAGAGTCACTGACTCTGATGCACCTTTCAATATTTTGACCGAGACCAAGGGGTATTATATGTATTGTATCCTCACATGGGAGATGCTCGTTTCATCAAATGGTCTGGGTGCATGTTCGGAAACCCTCTTAAACATATTGATAGGTGCATTACGATTATCTCATAGTTTTTAGTTCTAAGTGGTAATACCAAGGTATAACATCTTATGAAAAGGAAAAATTTAAGAGTTTAACGATACAGTACGGGCCTCAATTCATCATTTCATTTCCAATCTATTATTTCGTTGTTTATGTGAATATAGATAATTTACTGAAATTCGATTATTAAGCAAGTCTCAATTTTCATATAATAAAATGTTGAATTGAACATGGTCTATGTATCATTTTCTCTTTTTCATTGTTTAACACGGACGCACACCCTCATGGCCTCATTTGTCTATTTAAAAATGTAGTGCAACACTTTTCTAACAATAACAGTTATGGTTTAAGTTGTATTCCGTAAGGTTTAGTGAACTAACTTGACATAATTACGAATAGTCTGAACGAGTTTCTTAAATTTCATAATTTAAACTTACCCCTAGCAGAGCCCCAATTCAATTAATCTAATTGTTAATTCATGTGTGCACTTGTCAATGCCACTTAATTCAATTTGAAATGTATTCAAATATAAAAATGTGTGAGCATGCATCATTTACTAGTTTAACTCATTCGTTTGGCTAATAACAGGTCTCGTTTTAGGTGTAAACCACGAATGGGGCCTCATATTTACAATTTACTACTACAAAAAGATGTTGATAAATTGAATGAACACATTATGTGGCAAAATATAAACATCATTTAGGATGTTTTGCAACGCAATACTTAACACAACATGAACTGCATTTCATGTGTTTTGCGTTACATTTGGTTGATCATTATACATTTTATGTGTTGAAACCCTAATATACCCCTATGAGGCCACATTTGCTAAATGATGACAGGGCCTCAAGTAAATTAATTGAATATTTAGCTATGTTTATACTTACCAATGTCAATGAATTCCATTCGAATAATATATATATGAAACATTTGTTAAACATGCATCATTTATTAATTTAAACGATTTGTTTGTCTAATAACAGGCCTCGTTTTATGTGTAAACCACGAGTGGGGCCTCATTTTCACAATTTACTATTACAAATGTTTATAAACTGAATAAACACATTATTCGGCACACTATAAACTACATTTAGTGTGTTCTTCTGTACATTTGCTAAAATAATAATGTATTTATACTGATTAATTCATGCACATTCATATACCCCCTTTGGGGCCTCATTCTGAGAATTGCTCAATGATGACAAGGTGGCATCACTCGGATTCTGTTATGGTATGGTCCACAGAACACGAAAATGCAAAAACAGTTTGTATAGAAGACATTGCACGGTACCTTGCAAGTTCTGCCGGACTAATATGGCTAGGTGATGATGCACAGTATGGGTTCTACAAGTGCGAACTATCAATGCAACAACTCAGTGCTCTTACTTTTAATGCCTTCTAACTTCACATATATCGCTTGGCCATGACCTACAGTATGTGTTTTACGGGCGCTAACTATCAATGCAACAATTCTATATGGTTCCAAAGGATAATGTTCATCATATGTTTTCAGTGAGCTGATTGAAGCTAACCGTAACTACAAAGAAGAGATCAGAAGATTGGCTAAATCCAATAAACCACTGTGTGACACCAACATAGGTCGGATACAGAAATTACTCAGGAAAATCATGCTAAATAAACGAGGTGTTCCAAATGATAAACCATCCAACAAATCTGAAGATAAACCAGCAGAGACAGTGGCACAGACAGATAATTCTACCGATAAACAGTCGGATAAACCAAGTTAAAAGTTTTAAAGATTTATGAGGATAATCAATGAGATGTGTCCCTCCATAGCTCAGTGGTTAGTGTGTTTGGCGTCTGATCTGGCGACCCAGGTTCTGATCTGAGTGGAGGCACTCATATATTATTTCCCGACATATTTCAGCAGAAAGCTGACTGGCAAATAAAGGCTTTGCTCAGCATTCAGATAAACTTTACAAGGGGTCGATTACCTAAGCAAAATGCTACCAAGTGCCATCATCGAGTTGTAACCTCCTGTTCAATTAAATATAAAGGCATGGATTACCTCCAATGGAAAGCGCTATGTAGTGCTTTGCTAAGGCAATGTACACCAGATATCATTAAGATACCTGAAGTCTGTTAACCTAGTAGCAAAGCAACTTGTAGAACTTTCCATGGGAGGTAATCCATGTCCACAATGTTTAACTGAACTGCGGGTGACTGAATAAAGTCACTCAGTAGCACTTTGCAGTGGGACTGGACCCCGTGTCTATTCAGTGTGTGAAATCAAAAGGTGCTTTGTTTTATAAATCACTTCAGTGCAAAACTTTATGTAATTAACACAAAATGCAATAAAAATAAACTCATGTATGAAGTAGTTTAATACTTTATTTCCAACAATTAATGTATGTTTTCAAACAAATATTTTATCACATGCATAAAATGACTGTTGCTGAGCACCAGTATCGGAATAACAAATATAAATGCACCACACATTATTCTAACCAATCACATAGCAGTCCTTTTCGACCAATCACTAGCACTTACCATTTTGACCAATCACAGGGCAGCACTGATCATTTCGACAAATCACAGACTAGCATTTATCATTTTGACCAATCACAAACTCGCACAAATCATTCAAATCAATCACAGGAAAATTCCACAAGGAAGAATAACTAAGCCAGAACATGTATAATGATTAACAAAATATTATGCAATCAACAAACAAGTCACAACCAAAATAATAAACAAGAGGGCCATGATGGCCCAATATCGCTCACCTGATAATAAACCCTGCACAATTTTCACCCCAAGGAATAATTTGAACATCTTGGTAGAAAACCATAAGATGATGCTACATACCAATTATCAAAACTCTAGGCAGTGTAGGTTTAGGCAAGAAGAGTCTATGTAAAACGGTGACCCCGAGTGGGGCCAATTTTGACCCCAGGGGCATAATTTGAAAAATCTTGGTAGAGGACCTCTAGATGATGCTACATACCAAATATCAAAGCTCTATGCAGTGTAGTTTTAGACAAGAAGATTTTTATATGTTTTCCCTATATAAGTCTATGTAAAATGGTGACCCCCGGGCTGGGCCAATTTTGACCCCAGGGGCATAATTTGCAGAATCTTGGTAGGGGACCACTAGATGATGCTACATACCAAATATCAAAGCTCTTAGGCATTGTAGTTTTAGACAAGAAGATTTTAATATGTTTTCCCTATATAAGTCTAAGTAAAATGGTGACCCCCAGGGTGGGGCCAATTTTGACCCGAGGGGAATAATTTGAACAATCTTTGTAGAGGACCTCTAGCTGAGTCTACATACCACGTATGAAAGCCCTGGGCAAAGCGGTTACGGAGAAGAAGATTTTTTAAGGTTTCCCCTATATAACTCTATGTAAAACTAAGGGCCCCCGGGGTGGGGCCAATTTTGACCCCAGGGACATAATTTGAACAATCTTTGTAGAGGACCTCTAGCTGAGTCTACATACCAAATATGAAAGCCCTGGGCCAAGCGGTTTCGGAGAAGAAGATTTTTTAAGGTTTTCCCTATATAACTCTATGTAAAACTAAGGCCCCCGGGGCGGGGCCAATTTTGACCCGAGGGGAATCATTTTAACAATCTTTGTAGAGAACCTCTAGCTGATTCTATATACCAAATATGAAAGCCCTGGACCAAGCCGTTTCGGAGAAGAAGATTTTTTTAAGGTTTTCCCCATGTAACTCTATGTAAAACTAAGGGCCCCTGGGGCGGGGCCAATTTTGACCCAAGGGACATAATTTGAACAATCTTTGTAGAGGACCCCAAGGTGATGCTACATACTAAATATGAAAGCTCTAGGCCTTACGGTTTCAGAGAAGAAGATTTTTGAAGTTTCCTTTTTGAAAATCTATTTTTAGCCTGTGTGACCTAGTTATGCGACGGACTTGACAAGGTGATGCTACATACTAAATATGAAAGCTCTAGGCCTTACGGTTTCAGAGAAGAAGATTTTTGAAGTTTCCTTTTTGAAAATCTATTTTTAGCCTGTGTGACCTAGTTATGCGACGGACTTGAATTTTTTTAACAACTTTGGTAGAGGTCCACCCAAGGAACATTCCTGTTAAGTTTTATCAAATTTGGCCAAGCGGTTTAGGAGGAGAAGTCGTTTGAAGAAATTGTTGACGGACGCACGACGCACGACGCACGCCGCACGCCGCACGACGCACGACGCACAACGGACATCTCGGTATGACAAAACCTCACCATGACCACATTGTGGTCAGGTGAGCTAAAAACAAGATGCCAAATGTCACAAAATACGCCTGTCTTGGTTGTGCTAGTGACAAAAAATATTAATTATGAAACAAAAGCTTTTATAATCATTACAATCAGAAACTATATATAATGTTTACAATTGCTGTCACCAGGTTTGAAGAAGATCGGACGAAAACTGTTTGAGTTAGGTGAAAACTGTTTGAGTAAGAGTACGGAAAAGCTAATTTCACATTTTTTGGGTAAATGAAGGACAATAACCCAAGAAGGCCCGCACCGATTTGGCCTATAATCGAACTTGGCCTAGATAAAACACCCATAAGCATTGTCAGCAAGTTTGAAGAAATCGGATGAAAACTGTTTGAGCTAGAGTACAGACAAGGCCAATTTCACTTTTTTTTTGTAAAAGTAGGACCATAACCCAAGAAGGTCTGCACCGAATTGGCCTATGATCGAACTGGGCCTAGAAATTACACCCATAAGCATTGTCAGCAAGTTTGAAGAAATCGGATGAAAACTGTTTGAGCTAGAGTACAGATAAGGCCAATTTCACATTTTTTTTTGAAAATGAAGGGCCATAACCCAAGAAGGCCCGCACCGATTTGGCCTATAATCGAACTTGGCCTTGACATAACACCCATAAGCATTGTCAGCAAGTTTGAAGAAATCCGATGAAAACTGTTTGAGCTAGAGTACAGACAAGGCCAATTTCACTTTTTTTGGTAAAAGAATGACCATAACCCAAGAAGGCCTGCACCGAATTGGCCTATGATCAAACTGGGCCTAGAAATTACACCCATAAGCGTTGTCAGCAAGTTTGAAGACGATCGGACAAAAACTGTTTGAGTTAGAGTACAGACAAATATTTTAAGGCCGCCGCACGTCCACACGCATGCCAAGGGTGTTCACATAATACGGCCCGTTTTTCAACGGGCTTATAAAAACTAGAACTGCCACAGAGTGACTAAGAATACCCCCACATACCGCTTTGTCACAGACTTAGGGCAAACCATGTCTATATGAAATTAATGTCACACGGTGGGTAACAATTTTACACGGACTCAAATTTCAAGAAATGATAATCAAATTTATTTGTATATATAAGCCCATTGTGTGTGTTAGTGGGCGGGGGGGGGGGGGCTCTAGATAATTGTAATTGTCTGTCTAAGATAATATCAAGGTAATACTATTCTGGTGTGATAATACATGTATACAGGAATACAAAGTTTTCCAATCTTAAATTTTCTCAATTATCAATTTAATTTAACTTTTTTCTGTATGTTAAAGGACCAAACCATTAAAGTTAACAATGTTCCTTCAACATATGAACATGAAGTTTCAATCTCGAGTGTAACTTTATTCCCGGTAAAAATCCAGTATGGTACAGAATTAAACACCCTGTTAACAAACGAGTATTTCAAATGTACCGAAAACAACATGGGCGCCGCAACTGCGCGATACAGGGTAAATTTCGATCGTCAGCGTCTCAACAACTGTCGGATATTGGTCAGAGAGAAACGATTGTAACCATCAGACCATTGTCTAAATGTCCAACAGGACCGTTTGGTCCGACGATGATTCACGACGTCTGTCAAGTTACATCAAATCCAATCATGCATAAAGAAGAATGATCCATACAAACTTCAATGTGACTTTTGATCTTCAACTGTGAACTTGACCTTTGAGAAAGGAAACTGGGGTTGCTTATGAAGTACTGAGCATTTGTGCCTAATTTTTTTCAAATCCCACAATAAAAGACGGTAGTTACACTCCAGGCTAGCTAAACAAGCTAAATTATGGCCATTTCTGACCTTACAACTCCAAGTGTGACCTTGACCTTTGACATATTGATGTGATTTTTGCGCATGACACACTGCCTCCTGATGGTGAACAATTGTGCCAAGTTATATTAAAATCCCACAATAGATGACAAAGTTATTGTCCAGACAAGCTAAATTATGGCCATTTCTGACCTTACAACTCCAAGTGTGACCTTGACCTTTGACATATTGATGTGATTTTTGCGCACGACACACCGCCTCATGATGGTGAACAATTGTGCCAAGTTATATTAAAATCCCACAATAGATGACAAAGTTATTGTCCGGACAAGCTAAATTATGGCCATTTTTGACCTTTCAACTCCAAGTGTGACCTTGACCTTTGAGATATTGAAGTGATTGTTGCGCATGACACACCACCTAATGATAGTGAACAATTGTGGCAAGTTATTTTAAAATCCCACAATAGATGACAAAGTTATTGTCCGGACAAGCTAAATTATGGCCATTTCTGACCTTACAACTCTAAGTGTGACCTTGACCTTTGACATATTGATGTGATTTTTGCGCATGACACACCGCCTCATGATGGTGAACAATTGTGCCAAGTTATATTAAAACCCCACAATAGATGACAAAGTTATTGTCCAGACAAGCTAAATTATGGCCATTTCTGACCTTTCAACTCCAAGTGTGACCTTGACCTTTGAGATATTGATGTGATTGTTGCGCATGACACACCACCTCATGATGGTGAACAATTGTGGCAAGTTATTTTAAAATCCTTCAATGTATGGGTAAGTTACAGCCTGGACAAGCTTTTAAGACAGACTGACAGACCGACAGACAGACCGACAGACCGACGGACAAAGTGACTCCTATATAGCCCCCTCTACCTATGGTAGTGGGGGTATAACAATTTAAGGTTTTAACAATCAACATTAGAACCATCACACTGGATCAAAATGTTGGCGAGACAGCATTCAAACCTTGATGACTGACATAAAAATATCTTTAAAAACATATCAAACAAAACCATTACCAAATTATGATTTATGGATATGAAGACAAAACACAATACTGAGTAAGACATGAAAAATTAGTATGACACAAGCATTAATACATGGTAAAATAACGAGTCTACTTATCAAATAAGTACTTAGTGACTTTAGTCTAATATCTAATATAGTATCCAAGTTTATTGATTATGTAATAATGTTTCACAAATCACAGATAACAATTCAATCTTCAATTTGATGACGAAAGATTCACAGCATTTTCACCGCACAATTTTAATAATAATAAATGTACATCTGATATAGCACTTCATGGCAAGACAAAGCTAACATCTGCCTATACAGAATTTTTTCATCACAGAAGTTGAATTAAATGGTAAACACATCTTTTACATATTTATGTTTAAATCAAGTATGATACTTTATTATACCAACAACCAAGAGAAATCATGTTCAAAACAAGCAGTCATTTCACCCTGCAAGCTTTGAAGGAACTTAATCATACTATCCTTTAACACAAGCAACTGGCAGCTTTTGGGGTACATGACAGACACCTTTGGCAGAGAAAAACGCAACCTGTCCTAACAGGGGAATCAACCCAGTATTTACCATATAACTGTCATTGAAATGCTCTACTTACAACCTGAGCTAACCCAGCAAGCTTCATTTTATCAGACATTATTACAACTTCATGAAAGTTCAAACCACAGCAGTCTCACAAGCATGTTCAATCATGCTCCGCAACAAATAATGATATGAAGAAATTGATTACAGGAATTTAAAATAATACATTACAGAAGGCTTGATTTTATAAAGCACTGAGGTCGGTCTCTGCTGTAATTTTTGGAATTCTTTTGAACACATCTTTTATCGTTGACTTGACTTTCTCTTTCACTGAAATGGTAAAATTCACAATGAATATGATATTATAATCCCGATAAACAGCTTCACAGTTCTGTCAGAGAAGTGTTATGTTTCACATGGTTTCTGGCTGAACTGAAAACCAATGTAATGCTCGGAGGGAATTGAGATGTAATGTCTCTGATGGAACTGGAGAAGCAGTGTATGGTGCAGAATGTACATTATTTATTAGGGTTTAATACAGTTCCTGAACAATATTTTCCATTATATATTTATTCTTTGTCCTGCACTATATCCTAACCAGTACCAACCTACCATTCCACAAGGATCCAACAACCACTCCTAAAATCAACATGGCTATTAATATTCAATGGAAGGGTGTGACCTACTGCGAACACAAAATCAAACCTAAATTGTCAGATTACAAAGCAAGCTTCAGCAAAGTACAGCATTCTAAAATGTAACTAGCAGATTTGCTCAATACCCCAATAACTTTGTTTTACTGACAGTTTGAGATTTACATTAACAATCATTATTTCATTGCACATGGAGTCTCAAATATATTGATCATACATTCTATGGAAGAAAACAGGGACGGTCCCCTAGTCTACAGATAATAAGTGTACCTTTATCAGTATTTAAATCTTTTGAGTCCATTGCAACCTTATGAGAGATAGTCTTGGCAGTTTTCTTGAATAACTCCTGTAAAAAAGAGACATGAAACACAAAAACTGTTATGAACACTAAGTCATATTGGCTGAAAACAAAATCTTCAGATTAACTGCATGATTTTTGATGGTTTACTATGAAATTAAGGTGAATTATTATCTGATGCTTAAGCATGTTCTTTTAACAAAATCCATGTCAAATTCCCCGAAATGAGTTCTCTTTAATTGCAAAATAAATGGTAAACATTACATAAATTAGAAATAACACCAATAGCTGTATTTTCATAATTAATATTCACCTCACACTTAGGAAGAATAATTTCAACACACTAAAGTGATACCTACCTTTGAAGCAATGTTACCACTGTGTAAGTGAGGTGTTAGGTATTTCACGACTAGGTCAGCACATTGTTTGAGTCTTGTATTTGATGCATCTCCACTAGATGATATCTTCTTATCCTTACTTCTATGTTCAGTTTTACTTCTATGTTCAGTCTTACTTCCATGTTCTGTCTTCCTATGTTTACCATGATGTCTACTCTTATCCTTAATAAATAGAAACATTTAAATTTAACTGAAAAAAGTAATGACACATCTGGGGATTTTATAAATCAGATCATGATGTTGTTAAGGCCTCCGCGGGTCATATGTTCAAATCCATGTAGTGTCACTTAATGAAATTTGACCAATCAAATAGAGCTCAAACTGTGGTCGTTGGATGTTGTTGCTGCATGTGTTACAAAAAAAGATCATTAATATGCAAGAAAAATAGAATGGACAAGTTGAAACCGGTCACTCAATATGGGTGGTCGCTACTCATTTGTACAAGTTAGACTGTACTGTATAAATAGCAAGTAATTACTATACAGTCTAATCAAAATTTTAAGACATGAAAAGACCCAAGACTCACCTTAAAGTCATGTGATCTTTTCACCCCATGTTTATGACTAGAAGCTTCTACTTTACTAACAGAACTACCAGAACACTCTATGTCGTCATGCCGACCACCTTCCACGTAGTCATGGCGATCTTCTCCCACGCCTTCCACATCGTCACGTTGATCTGTTGTACTATCAGCTGCCTCATTTTCCTTCTTCAATGAATCACCTCTCTCAAAGAAATACACAATCTTAGGTTTAACAGGTTTAAACTGAGGTATTTTAACAACTTTGTCACCACTACTACCACTTATATCACTTTTTGTTTCTTTAACATCATTCACAAAATCAGATTCAGTCTTATCTGTTTTATTCAAATCACATGTTGCATTTGTTTTTGAGTGTTCAGTTGTTTTAGAAACACCTACAGGACTAGCATCGGTTATATCACAGACTTGTTTAGAAACATCATCAGAGTTGTTAGAGTCTTTACTCTCCGTATCTTCAGAGTTAGCAAGTCGATCTTCAGCCGCGGTTGACCATTTTGGAACTAATGAGGTATGTAGGTCTTTCAGTGCTGTAGCCTTCTTCACATCAGATACACTCCTCATTACTGATGCCTTGTAAATGTTGTGCATTCTGTTAGCTAAGAAAAAATAAATATGAAATTTAAGTTCAAGATAATATTCAGAAATCACATTTCACTCAAATATTTTAAAGAAATACCAAGTATCCGTTTCCTTAAGCAAAGTGATACCAAGCACCTTCATTCAGTAACCTTCTGCCTTCTGTTCATTTAAATACAGAAGGCATAGCTTACCTCCCATAGTAAGAGCTACATAGCACTTTGCTTAGGCAACGGATACAAGCTTCTGGTATATACAGAGTCAGCAACATACAATCACAATGCGAGACAGAGACTTGATGTAGTGTAAAGAATTAGACAATTGTCCAATAGACAATGTATACATAGATCAGATGAAAAAGTATATAGTCAAACACAAACATGATGACAATTGATATGCTCAGTACATTTAGAAACGCAACGTTTTCATCCTTTAGTTTTTCTTACTTCCATTGGTCATACATGTTTTTATTTTGTGAAATAATATTGTATAATCGCGTAGAAACATGTTTATTGTCAAAATTTTATCGATCGGGCTACGTAACTCCCGTGCGTCAAGAAAATCACAAAACGCACGAATTCCACGTGCATCATTTAGGCATGATAAATTTTGGTGTTAATTGCTTCGAATCCTTTGTAAGTTTTGTCAATGGATAGAAAATCACAAAAGAAACATTCTAGCCTTCGAAATAAAAATGCCAGGATGGTCTGAACCTGGGCGAAATTGGGCGTTTTGGATGCCTATGACGGGGACGCAAACTGGAGGTTCCACTTCGGCTAAATTGTCATGAACCGACAATATTTCATTTGGAGACACTTCACCAGCACTTTGGCTCTGTTTACAACCACTCATGTCCAGATCACCCATGTGAAACAACTCTCCGACAGGACCGGTTACTCCACATGTACCATATCTAGGCAAAGTTCACAACTGATGAATACACTTATAAACAACTTGTTGGACGTCAAGAATATGTAATCAATCAATAATTAATCAATATTTGAATTTTTCACTTAGAACGGTGAATCTGAAAAAAATAGGATTTTACCACTTTGTGTTCCGTTACTTTTTAGCCGCACTATACACAAGAAGTGTTCCATTGCATCGATAGCACTTTATGAAAACAATGTTACAGTTAAATTGTTCATGGAATAAAATATCATCAAGTAAATACAATTTGGTTGTCAATCATAAAAAGTTTGAAAAAGTGTTGACAGTGACCCCAGTGTTGCGTTTCTAGATGTACTCAGTATATATACACATTTACCAGGAAGTGAAATTTTACATCATTCTTAATTGCCCTCTGGGTTCTGAGTTTAAAATATATTTTATTACCCAAACAATATAAACAATTTCTATCATATAAATTTACATTTAAAATGCATGGGTAAAGGATCAATTCGCAAATTCCAAAACTTAGTTAAAGTGGTGGCTCATAAACAGAAAACAAACAGACAAAACATTCATTCATCAAAGCAGACATCAAGCACAAAATAAAAACACATTTCCCACCTTCATAAAGTGTGGAAACGATAAATGTTCACCAAAATGAATGAATGAAATAATACCCTTAAAGACTTCATATTCTAGATCTATAGCACAACATCTTGGTACATAATCCTTGGCTGCAATCTTGGCTGGAATGTCTGTATAATACTGTACATAGTTATCTACTAATACTTTCTCCAATAGTGACATACAGTGTTCTCTTTGCTGAAAGGGTAGTAATAAACAAAAATGTTAAATCACAGAAAACAAGATTCGAGTAAATGAATGCTCATAAACTGTTATTAGGATCAGTTCAAGTTGCAACTTCTGATTGTTTCATGAATTCATGTAATTCATAAGGGTGGCACGGTGGTCAAGTGGTAAGACGCTTGACTCCTGATCGAGAGGTACCGGGTTCGATTCTCGGCCGGGACACTTGGTCATTTCAGAAACGCTATTTAGTGTTTCCCACCCAACTAGAGATGATCCTGGTTGGTAACCCAGTGGTAGTCTTGAGTGTATCGGTGCTTTACACCGGGCACGTTAAAGAACCAAGGAATCTATTCGGAACGAGCTAGGGTATAGCACCTGGATTCCTTGTATCTCACCTCTGTCTCTAACATTTGCGATAATGCCCCAGAGAGGGCCCTGCAAATTACATGGAAGAAGAAGAGAAGAATTGAGTCTTAGACAGTAACAGTGAAATAAATGTAAGATGAACACAGAAGTAATGATGAAGTCACAAATCTTTTTCCCACCAATCCAACACAATGAAAAAGTAGGACATTGTCTGATTTCTTAACAATTGTTTTGACCCACAGGTCAACAGTATTTCAGTCATATAGAGACAACCTAATCTAATTATCCTGACAAAAGACGAAACAGCAGTTACCTGTAACTAACTTCTGAGTGTCAAGGCTCAAGCAAGTATTGTTTTTATGATTTTGGTATATGTTAGTAGGAAGTAGGGCTGTAACGGTATACCACGGTATATGAAATACGGCGGACTTGAGTCCCACATGGTTCACGATACAAGACTTCTAAATTTCGATTCGGTTCGGTATTTAAGCTTTTTTATGAGCAAAATAATATCCAGACAACGAAAACACATGACAGCCTTCTGATTATATATAATTACCATGTATCACTCGTTTTAATTGTATTGAGATATGCTTCATATTGTCTAAATTCACTTAAAATAGTTGATATGCACATAATACTTGCTGTTATAGAAGCAACAAAATCATTATTACTTAAAAATTGAAGTATTTATGCTGCTGTTAGAGAATATTGTATCATACCGAAATATACCGAACCGTCAGAAAAATTGACAGTACGTATCATATCGTGAGATGAGCATTACAACCCTAGTAGGAAGAAAGTTATAAATCAGATTGTACTGGTATGAGTGATATACATACAGATACTGTAAGTTTGGGTATCTTCTGACTAGATGGTTCCCTCAGTGGACAATCTTCACTAGGTGGTATAAATGTACTGTCTGATGCTGGAGTAGATACGGCTGTCTGTAAACATACAAACATATAATACAATACAATACTGTATGACTAGATGGTTCCCTCAGTGGACAATCTTCACTAGGTGGTATAAATGTACTGTCTGATGCTGGAGTAGATACTGCTGTCTGTAAACATACACAAATAATACATTACTTTTGGCACTTTATTTCTGATGTCCTTGACCATGGGAAATGTGTATTTGACATGATTGAGTCTGGGATTGAACTCAAGACAACCTATATACTAAATGTGGGCACTCTAGCAATAAGCAAAATAAGCAATTTTTTATACTAAACATTCAGGGAGATTTTTGCTAATGTATATATGTTTGACAGTATATATATAGGTTTGTAAAATGCGCCTACCCCTTTTCTTTTCTTGAACTCACTCATGATTAATCTAGTGCGTTCCTTTTTATCCCGTGAGCTCATGGATTCCTCATCATCTTCATCATCATCACTACATTGATCATCATAGTCATCTGTGTCCCTGTAAATAAAATTCCAATATAAGACTTAATGGTTTAATTAATTATTTAAATGTCTAGCTTAGCCTTTATTTGCCAGTCAGCTTTCTGATGAATATTGCAGGCATATGTGTGCCTCCATCCGGATTTGAACCGGGACGCCAGATTAGGAGGCAAGCTCATTAACCACTGAGCTACGGATCAAATAACTCAAAATGTGCAAGGGCTGCACTTTTGATAAAAATTGCTGCAGCAAATATGCAATCCTTTATAGTCAACTACACATCAAGGTTATTAATCTGTGAAAGTTTGAAAAAATTCCCCATAACGATTTGTGAGGAGTTCAACACACAAGATTTGTTTATGTACAGACATGCTTACGGAACTGACAGATAGCACCAATGCTATATACCCCATTTATAAATAAGTGAAGGGACACACTTAGTGAACTGTAAGCTTAACCAAGCAAAGTTGAAACATGGGTTCTGCATGTCATTCTGTGAGGAACGCTTTTGATTCATGAAAATTAGTTGGAAAAAGGGTGTAAAGGATTGGAAGGAAACACAATTTTATTCTTGGCAGAGGGTAACTATTCCTATCATAGGTTATTCAAGGTCCTGATTTTATAAGGCTTCCAGCAGTGTTCAAGCTGGTAAATATTAAATTATATCATTAAAATATCAACAGTAGCTGGTAGCCTCATATAATGTAAATGATAACACATAGATTTGATTCCAGAAAAAAATTAAGGTCACATTATGAATAGTTTTGGTACTATGTTTGCTACAAGCTTTTATGGACAATCAACAATTTTTTGTCACTAGTCGGACAGCTACAGGTCCTTCATAATTTTCACTGGTCCTTCAAGATTTTCACTGGCCCTTGGTCGGGGGACCAGTGTTAGTGTCTAGCCCTGACAACAGTTCGAGGATTTTGTCACCTGAAACAATTATCTCCCTTTTGCTACTCACTTTTTGGCACCTTTTCTACCTCCACCATACATATCTTCCGATACATCTTCATCAACATAATACATCGTCCCAGCCCCGCCTTTCTTACTGTTCACTGAGGCAAACATACCACGCTGTAGATCTAACAACAGTCGCTCTGTCTTCTTAGGATCCTTACATGCGTCACATGCCTTGTTACATTCTGGTTTCCGATCTCCGAAAAACTGTGAGATACACCAATGTCTACATCTGTAATTTAAAGAAGATTGCGTTCAACAAATGTTTTTTCCATGGCCCTGTGTTAACCATGAATTGGTTTTCAGATCAGACTCAATTTTATTTTACTTCATGTAAAGACAAGACTGAATTCAATAAACGCTTATGCCCTGGTGGAAGCCTTTCTATTGCAGGAAGTTAAGTCATTCAGGGCCAAACTTCTGCTGTAACCTCGGACAGTGTAACATGATGCTGACAGTGCAGTGTTCATGAAATGACGGCTCACAAGTATGTCCAGCTTGAAAGGAATGTCTTGACAGACTTTGAAAATATATTAGTTTCAACAACTTTTTTAACATTTTCAATGGGACAAACTAACGGATGGATGGGCACGGGGACGAAAGGACAATCACTTTATGGTTCCTGCATCAGTAGATATCGGGACATAAAAAAATATGTAAGTTAGTAATTGTACGTGGAATCATTTTTGTTCTACATGTTTGTTAAATCATAACAACCCAATTCTCATTTAGTACACACAGGGTATAAGAAAACATCAGCTTACAAAAATGTTTATCTTATTTACAGAAAATACTAATCATTATTTTGCATCATTTCATCATACGTAGTGGCCCTTTTACATATCTCGAGAATTAAAAACTTGCAACTGATTTTTTTAAAATTCTATTTTAAGTTTAAAGTACCACAGATTGTCGTTCAGTTTTATGGGTTTATACCTGATTTCTTCACAATAATTCACCATACTCTCAAAGTTCTTCAGTGCAGCTTTCAACTGTTGTTTGACTGTTTCTTTATCCTTCTGTAATATATGACCAGAAAACAAATGAAAATAACAACAAGAGAGTTACCCGTTACACCTTAATCAAGTATTAAATGATCAGCCTACCATTATTTTGATACTAAGTTACCATTAAAAATGTACAAACATAATATTATTAAGACATTGCTGTATATCTGCAGTATATCACAAACTAGAAGTGTTCTTATCACGAAAGCATATGCCTTCCACAATCGGTCATAACTCTGACAAAAATCATACTACCTTAATTCATGGCAATACTTAGCAAATAGGCTCGGAAGCAATTACTTATGATGTTAAGTTGGGTAATGGAGAACTGACCGATGGAGAAATAGCACAGACAAACTTTGTGATATCCATCTAGACAGACAGGGCTCATCTGTCCATAATATATTTGTAGCATCCATTCACACAGTCAGATGTCTAGCACAAAATCAATCTGCCTCACTCACTGTATGTGGGAGAGAGGAATAGTACAAAACATTGAAAACAATTCACAGGCTGGAGATAATTATCAACTTTGTACAATAACATGTACCTTCTTATGTCTTTTGCTTTCACTATGTATGAGAAAGTTGACAGTATTTTTATCCTCTCTAGAGTAATACAATCTACAGTACGACTTCTCACCATCTCTACCAGCACGTCCAGATTCCTGGTAATATCCAGCCATAGATTTAGGCATGTTCCAGTGGATTACAAACCTGCAACAGTTAATATTGTATAAATAGACTTTTCCACAATTCAAAGTTTCAATTTAGATTTCAGACATTTGGTGAACAGAACAAGAGATATTTGTATACTCCATGTATGCCCCTATGGCATCCCAATAGTGGGAAATGGAAAATGTCACAGTGACCTTGACCTGTGAACTAATGGGCTCAAAATCAATAGGGATCATCCACTGTTGCTGATCAACCACCATGTAAAGTTTGAAGATCCTAAGGCAAAGCATTCTTGAGTTATTTAATGGAAACCATTTGGTCTAAAAAAATGGTTAAGGTAACAGTGACCTTGACCTTTGACCTCAAAACAGAAATAATTCGGCCTACAGACAAGAGCAAGACTGACAAATCATGAGCAAAGCAATATTCCCCTTCTTCAAAGATGGGGGGGGGGCATAAAAATGAGGAATCAGTTTATATTCTAATACAATGTCCATGTTTTCAATGCACAATGAGCAAAAATGTAATTACAGAATAATATAGCAAATAGGAAGCACATCAGTAGTGCTTATGTTAGAATAGGATAGAAGTCTTGTGTTATAACATCTGATCAGCAGAATCAGCTGGAATGCTTGGTTTCCAAACCTGTTACCAACTATCCCTCAGAACTCTAGAAAAACATGCATTATCTGTACATGTATTCAGATTTCAGATATGATAATTGGCAATAATCAGTAAGTACCTGACATTGGCTTTATCCACTCCCATTCCAAAACTGATAGTAGCTACGATCACAGGGAACACTCCATCCATCCAGTCAGCCTGATTGCCCTTCCTAATACTGTCCTTGAGACCAGCATGGTATGGTCGCGATGGAATACCTTTCCTAGATAGACGACTAGCTATCTCTTCACATCCATCTCGAGTTCTTGAATAAATAATCCCACAACCAAAGCCATTCTGTAATAGTAAAGAGGAATTTAACAGTATGTAATATAATTATACTAGTCATTGTTGATTCGAGCAAGTAACTTTTGCAGGAAATATGTATCCAGTAGAGAGGAAAACTCAGGGTTTTTTTTCAACGGTAGGGGAAAGGGGCCTTTTCTTTAAATTTGGGAAAAAAATAACAGATAACTTTTGCAGAAGGCAAAAAAAAACTTGATGAAAATTGTTTATGTGGTGAAAACTGCATGATTTAAATGTACTTTCCTGAGGGGAAAGGGCTATAGAAGGGAAAAAGCCCTATTAAAACTATTCACTTTAGCAGTCAGATTCTGGCAAGTAGTTTCAAATCCTTAATTAGCAGATTATAAGGCTTGCTGTCTGATCTGACATGCTTGTATTGCGGACCATATTAAAAATTAATATGTAATCCACAATAAATAAAGTTTTATCACTATAATAATTTTGTAAAGGTAACTCTCAACTTCTCAAGGCAAAACATGATGCATATATGCACTATTCCTTATTTTAGTGATTATTACATTCAGACTATATTCGAAAAATACTAAAATAATATATTTTGATTGTTTACCCAGCTTTGCCCATCTTCAGCTGCACCACCAAGTGCTTTCAGAGCAAATACTTTAATATCTTCATATATATCTCCCACTGTATCCTTCATCTGAATATCGTAGAACAAATTGGGTCTAAAAACACTCTGCTTAAACTTAGCAATTGGTTCTTTCAGCCGTAACTGTTTAATGATATCCTGTATGACTTGTTCTGGCGCTGTGGCAGTCAGAGCAACACAAGGTATACCTTTCAGGTATTTCGTCCGGAAGTAGCCAAGTCTGAGATAAGTCGGTCTGAAGTCATGACCCCACTGTGATACACAATGTGCTTCATCTACCACAAAATACTGGATTAATTTCCTAGCCGCCAAACTTTCTGTGAGTGCCTTGAAGTGGTCTGTGTCAGCTAATTCTGGTGTAATGTACAGCAACTTGGTCTCCGGTTTCTCTTTCTCCAAATCTTTCATCACCCTTTTTCTTTCTTCTGTACTTAACTTAGAGTTGAGTGTTTCTGCAGCTATACCTAGATTATTCAAGCTGTCCAGTTGGTCCTGCATCAGGGCGATCAAAGGGGAGACAACAAATGTTATACCAGGGGAAATAACTGCTGGTAGTTGATAGCACAGTGATTTACCTGCCCCTGTCGGCATACACACAAAAACATCTTGCTTCTCTGAAAATACAGTAAAAAGTAAGTTACATAATTCTACCACACACAATTAATATTTTCACTACAACGATATAAAACAGGTCATTATTTCCCCACATGATCCAGGGATTTCCCTGATGCAGGTTTTCTGCGTCCCTGACGCAACTTTGTGGCTTGGGACCCTCATTTCTGCATTACTGTGCATCCTTGGGACCCCCAATAGGATCCCTCAAATAGACATTTTTATTTCAGCTAGAACATTTTTCTTTCTGCCATTTATTGCACTAAGTCTTGTGGTGCATTTAGCAATCTGAATTTGCTGCTTTATTTATTTATAAATTTGATACTCCCTAAAAATGAGCTTGAAATGTATTACTGTATCGTGAAAGGACCCCCAAAATTTCTCAGGGACTCTCTAAATATACACCTTAAGGGTCCTAGGACCCTCGTATGAAAAATCCTAGGGAAAACCCTGAATTGATCTATCTAGGATTACATGTAATTCTTATAATATTTATAAGAACAAAACACCATACTACTAGTCAGTGTGCTGTGCTGTAGGCTCCATGCAGACTTCACAAGTTTATGTAAATTAATACTTGTCACTGTCTGTCAAAAGACAAGCCTGGCAATATCAGAGTTTAACAAATTTACATCACAGGTCATGTCGAGACGAAAATGAAACAAGAGGGCCTGAAAGGCCCTAGGTCGCTCACCTGTTGCACATTAGTCTAGGTATCAGTACAACCTACAGTCTGACCATATAAATTTCATGAAGATTGGATCAAAACCACGACCTCTGGAGTGAACACAAGGTTTTTCTAAGATTTGATCTAGTGACCTAGTTTTTGACCCCACATGACCCAGTTTCAAACTTGGAATCTAGCAAGGGAGTTTCTGGATCTTGTGTTCACTCTTTGTCCGCCGTCCATCGTCGTCCGTCAACAATTGGCTTGTGTACACTCTAGAGGTGACAGTGTTGATCCAATCTTCATGAAACTTGACCAGAATGTTGTTCTCTATGAAATCTAGGCCAAGTTCAAAAGTGGGTCATGTGAGGTCAAAACTAGGTCACTAGGTCAAATCTTAGAAAAACCTTGTGTACACTCTAGAGGTCACCGTTTTGATCCAATCTTCATGAAACTTGGTCAGAATGTTGTTCTCCATGAAATCTAGGCCAAGTTCAAATCTGGGTCATGCGGGGTCTGAAACGCCGTGAAAGTATTCAAAGGGTTTGAAACATCCTGGGCACCAGTATATCCAAACTTTCGAAATTATGCACAAGGGTATTAAAGAAGAGAAGCCAGTTTCATTTTACTCCGAGTGTCAAGCAAGGAAATTTCTGATACCATCTCTATTACGTCTTTGGTATGACTCAGCCTTAGATCAAACCAAGGACCTTTCACACTCAAGCTCTAGTTATATGCTATTTAGGAGGTATTGACGGTGTTTTGTTTATATAGTGAGATCTGTTAAGAATGTTAAATACAGTCGCACTACAAGTGTTTTTTATACTTTCTCAAAGGCGCATTTTCAGTAAACGTATTCATGACATAATTACGGTCTGTTCCGTAATAAAAATCAACTTTCTTTTTGCAAATTTTGGATTTGAACACAGTAGGTGATGAGGGCAGATATGCAGAAGGATCTAGCATTAATTTAACCCTATGTATAGTGACATAATTGTTGGCTTGTAGCACTAATTCCTCTATGCGTTGTCATTGTTTACGAACTATCTCAAGATTTCGATTCATCGCGCCCCAAAATCAATAACAAAAACGTGTGTATCCGAAATCTAAACGTCATCCGAATCGCGTACAGTTTAGTAAACACAAGCACCTGTCCGGCTCACAGGTCCAATAAATATGGTGACAATCACTTACGTTCGACGATTGTTATGACAGCCGACTTCTGTACATCGGACCTAAACTGTTTATGGCCAAATATTTGCAGTAAAGCGTGCTCAACTGCTTCTTCCATATTTGCTGACGATCTTAATTTTTAGACTGGGTATGACACTAACTACCAAAAAGAGAGGTAAAGAACAAAAAGGAATGATTGAATTTTAGATTGCTAAAGACCTCTTTGATAATTGTGCTCATGTATATCTCGACACTCATATAATGCTGTGTGTATAACTATTTTATTATTTAGTTTAATTACAATTTATGTTGCTGTTGTATCGTGATAGTTCTAGTACATTTACACAAGCATGGACGTCACTGACGTAGTTAATTCTCTATTTATATGGTAGGCTATGGTATAGACCAAGTCTTTTTTTGGTACTGTACCATAGCCTACCATATAAATAGAGAATTGACTACATCAGTGACGTCCATGCTTGTATATATCAGATCATATACTGTATTTTATTGGTAGGCCAATTATAAATTCGGCATATCATATTCCTAATTTACATGTAAATGTTCTTCGGTAAATATCAATCATCTCCAAAAGTTTGAAAATTAGAAGATTATGGAGCACAAACTTTATGTTTGAAGTGCACTTTAGTGATTTTACAAAACATAGGCCTGATCAATTCCATTTGTAATATTTTGCATGTTAAATATACGAAGAAATTTTCATTTGAATGGCTGCTAGTATATGTTAGTGCATAAACGTATTATAATAATTATTTTGTGTATTATACACTCGCATTCAAAATTGGGTTAAAACTTTAACTAGCGCCTGCATTTAATCTTCAGAGTTTTGAAGGGGTGTAGTCTATATAAGAAGAAGAAGAAGAACGTCAAACTGAGCACTAAGTAATATACACTATTCATTACTATTTTACAAGCATTGACTCTTTGAACGCATTTATAAATGTGTTAGTGTCTAAGTCTAAAACTCTTGAAAATAAGTGTCTCATTATAGCTAAATTAGATGTTACTTCGTATTGAACTACCGTCATATATGTAGTATAAAATTGTATGTTATTTCAATTTAAGTATGATTATAGTTCAGTTAAGTTTGTTATCTCATTGAAATGTCATTATAGTATAGATTCGTAAGCCTTAGCATAGTACATTATAAAATAAGTAGTATGTCACGTGTTAAAGCTTATTTCATGTCGAAATGTCGTATACACTTTATGTCTTTTGTATTACATATGTCGTTTACAAGTTAATTCGTTTATACTTCATGTATATAAAAATTATGTATTTATTTGTTTACATGTTTAGACGTATTATGATACTGAAATGTCGTTTACAAAATATATTGATTGATTGTATATGTATATTTATTTGATGATGTATTATTGCGATTTATAACTTAGAAACATAATAAGATTGAACAATTGCATATTACATGTATTAATGTCACGTGTATTAATTAAAACTACTGTTTAAAACCTCAAGCATTATTGACATGTTGAACATTTAGATGCCACGTTAATTATTTATTAATCGTTAATTACCATGTATTTCATTTTAGAGCTATTCTATAAAATTATATTGTAGTAATATTAACAAGAACGTAACTATATTATGACTTTACTATGAATATTTAGATGCAAATGGAATTGATCATTTTTGTAAACCATGTCCGCCAATATCTATGTACTATTATATTCATTGTCGGGTCATGGGCTTATTAGCTTACACCAGACTGTTGTAATTGTATATGTGGAATTAGAAATAAAATATATATATAGGGTTAGAACAATGATACATGTACTTAAATATTTGGTTAAAAATCACATGCTCTGCTGCACGCTCCATGTAACTACTTGCACAGGGTTGCTGGAATATTGTCATACACTTCCATTACACTAGTAATAAGTAAAACTTACGATTCAAGTATTCGTTCAAGTTCGTCCTCTGAGCTTTCGATTTACAATACATACCGTGTCATTTATCGTGTATGTTCTGTTGTTCTTCATACCTTAAACAATTCTATCCTTTTTGTGTTATACTTGACACTGGTTTTATGTTGATTTGAAATGGCTATTTTATTAATTAATTCGATCATGCCTACATCTACTTTATTTGTGTGTTTTTTATATTATGATTGCCATTTAAATGCTCATCTTATGTTGAAATAAATATATCTATCTACACGGTATCTTTAATATATAATTATACAAAAGTATTTTCATAGATCAGTCGTAATGCTTGAACATTCTATAATTACTTCACTCAATTGTTAGTCATCCTCATAAATCAGTGGTTAGTCAAATCTCAAGACTATCTTTTGGATGAAAATATACGATGGTTGAACGAGAATGTGGTCAGTGTAATCAGCTGATTAAAAATTGTCATGCACCATACATAAAAAATAATTTAATAGCAACTAGCTGAGGGATTACATTCGTAGAGAATTTTCAAAATACATACATGTGTCATACATGTTTCAGTTTCGTAGGTTAATACTTTTATTCGTTTAGTGTTAAAGTAAACAAAATGTACTTTCAGTTTTTGTCGAGAAGATCTTTACAAAAGGACTTTAAAGGCTAGTTTTAAAATATGTAAAGTTTTTGATCAGCTACAAATTTTGATAGTACGTTTTTTTCATCTTATTGCTCATACAATTAAACGAATCCTGTTATATGGGAGTGAGATCTGTGGAAGCCCTAATACGAATAATATACTTAACAACTTTTCTAAGTCCACATTTATATTTTTGAAGATAATTTTGTCAACCGTGTATGTAGCCCAATGAAATTTGGCTATTACTTGCGTGTAATATATGTTTGCAGAATCGTACAACAAAAAGTCGAGTTTGATTAAAATTTATATAATGAACACACTCATGGCATAAGAATGAAAGAAAGTAAAAGTTGCAAATGCAGATTTTAGTATCTTGGAACACCACCATGTAGTCGGTGGTCTCTATTGAAAGTCAATTATCCGAGTGGGAAGCATTGCTGAACGAAGAGGCTCATTGAATTTCACCGTCTTTACTCAAAAGTTGGCATGCGTCTTTGACGTATAGCGATTTTATGTCAAGACGTCACAATAAATACTAAGCGCTCTCTCTATTAAATCGACAAGCAAACGATACGTTTACTTTAAGTTAAACACTCATGAAAGTAGGCATTTATACGTTGAAAGTCGGTCAGACGTGGATGTTTAGGTAATTGTTTTTGATTGACGACACAAACTACTACACTGTACTGTGATGACGTCACTTCCTATTTTTCTGACATCATTAGACGCATAAATGTGATATCTAATTTACTTACAAAATTTTTCATACGTGGTGAGTGATTGGACATAAATTGAAAACAATTGGACCTCACTCCAGGGTAGTGTAATCACGTGGCGTCACAAAATCACAAAACGTACGTCAATCTCGTAACGAAAAAAAACACGTGTCATTATGACATTTCATGACGCGGATTATTATGACCATGTTGTACAAACTTTACATGCAAAATTTTGTCACTTTACTACATAGAATAATAGAGTTATGGATAAATGAACATGAGGACTTAGAAAAAGTGTTAAGTGTACTATTTTGAGAAAACCTAAAATCTGATGAAAATATGTACTATCTTGAAATATCTTCTTTGCGTCCACAAAAAACAGGTAATGAAGATGTATGTGGTGAGATTGGGAGAGTTACAATTTATGTAGATGTTATAATTATGTAATTTAGTGAAGTATTGTAAAGGCTTGCCTCTGGTAATGTCACGGTAACCTACTGTCTGCTGCATATGAGGAAAGTAAATTATTACATATTAATAACAATTAAATCTTGTTGGTTTACTTAAACAGTGTCTCAAGTCCATAGATGTATCTGTTTCTGAATTGTTCAAGAAAGACATTATAAAAACTGTTCAATCTAAATTAATTGCATTATACAAGACCAACTGGAGCACAAACCTGTCTTTAAGACCATGTTTTCTCTATTTTCTATAAATTGTTACTGTTTTATGCTTTGATTATACATGTCATGTTTTGTATGACCCTTGATTTGAAATTAAAAGTATTCTATTCTATTCATTCTCATGAATCAGTGTATAGTCAAGTCCCTATATATCCCTGTATTACGGAGGAAAACACGCTGGTTAAATGAGAATGATTCTATTCTATTCTATTCTATTCTATTCTATTCTATTCTATTCTATTCTGTTCTGTTCTGTTCTGTTCTGTTCTGTTCTGTTCTGTTCTATTCTATTCTATTCTATTCTATTCTATTCTGTTCCATAATATCAAGAATTTTAAAGTAAAAACAAACATGTCCAATTTCTCATTATTTTTTACTTTGTGAACTTTAATTTGGGACCTGACTGGTTGAAATACTGTAGATTCTATCTAGAATACAATTTTGCAATATCGGAAAGACTCGAGTGGGTAATGTTTGCTCGGTGGCATGAGACTTTTTACACTTTTCGTTAATTATTTTCCTTTGCGCTAATTTATCCACCGAAAAGTGAACAAGTCTGGGAGGCTGACAGCATCTGTCATTGGGTTCTAAAAGTGAGTTTTCTAGATGTAAATTGTTAGTTTTGCCGGGTAAGACTATTTCTCAATATTGGGAACGTTATTTTCAACACAACTCATGTTTTGTTAACATCAATAATTTTGTTATTGCCGATTTATTGCGAGTAACGTTATTCGTACTCAAAATTATTCGTACCCAAACATGTCTATAATTTATCTTGTGATTAAACGTGAGGTTTTTATGTTGACAATATTGAATTACCCTGTGATGATGTTAATAATTGAGTTTTTTATTATAATCAATGTCAATTTGCCCCCTGTCTTTGTTCACATTATTGTTCTTCGCAGCTGAACAGCTGAAGCCTGGTGATTTTTTTCTAATCTTGACCCAATACCCTGGGAGCAATAATATTAAGTTGTCAGGTGCCGGGAAAATACCAGAGATTTTAACTTCACTGTTCCCGAAAGGGTGAGTGAATGGCGTTGGTTTTGACAACCCAAAATGCAAAATCCTCTCCCTTCCCCGGGATGGGGATGGTCGGTGTTGCTGCATTTGACTGGGGCATAAACCTGATAATCGTAACTTGTTGCTATATATTGATTTTAAATTTGGCCCTCTTAACATTCACAGACACCCTTGGTGTACATATCTAAAATATGCAGAAAGGTTATACAGTAAAACTTTGTTATACAAACACTTGGTACAGATATGTCGAGCAAATTTTTAACTTTATATAATTTAAGTCCCAGTGAATTTGCACCTTTATGATGAGCATCAGTATTACGAGCACATGGTTTATATAGTGCATTTTACCTGTCCCGATGTCTCCTCGAGTTATTAGAGTTTTACTGTATTTGAATAAATTTCACCTTGCCAAGTCATTGCCAGATACACTTGAGAGTAAAACCAATTATACTGATTACTCAATATCGCACATGTACACACCGTCACTGTGTAGCAATATGACAAAAAAATTTATAATTAAGAGATTTTCACTTTCGGATTATACACTGTAGAGCAATAAAATTTATAAGTTTCATGTAGGGCGTACTAAATTAATAACATCTGCGTTAAAATATTGTGGACTCTAGAGTCTAGTTATATAATTTGTGCTTAATAAGCTCTCGCGCTGATTATTAATTCTGGGCCGATTATCACTTTCCAGCCCGGCAATGTCTTGTTATTACCTCAAATCTATATTAATACACCAGAGAATTAGGTTTGAATCCCCCCCCAAATGTGCAGGACATAAAACATGGCTCAACAATGTGAATAACTGGTCATCAACTGACTAATAAAAGTGAATTCTATACATTCAAATAGCAATTTTAAATTTTTAGGTCAGAGGCCAAATTAAAACTTCATTATGACCTAAATCAGACCATCTGAAATATTGACTTTTATTAATATTTTGAATATTTAAAGCTCTGAGATGCACTTACAAAAATGTATACCTGTACATCACTACCCAATATGCCTTTTAAGTGGTTGTCCACATTGAAGACATCTAAAAGGAATTCAGATCTTGTTTGAGATTGTGATTCACATCTAAATATTTTATTTTGAACTCAGACTACCTAGGCTATCAGGGTTTTGAGATTATTATTGATAACAGACCAGCATCAGGAAAACCAACCAATTTGGTCTGAGGACCCTTTCTGTTACAGTAATTGTCAATAAAAGATCTTCTAATAACAAAGTTATCTTCGATTTAAAAAAATATCTGATTAAACGCAATTCTGCAATAAATGACATATTTTTCAAATAATTATAAAACCAGGCTAATCATGAGCCATAATTTCTGTTTTACTGGCTTATTTAGAATTTTGCTGAATTGATTAATTCTGCTTCATGAGCATGTAAAATATTAATTGCTGAAATTAATAGTCTTGAAACTTAAAATTTGAAACAATCATTTTTGTATGTGATTAAAGACGATTATAAACTGCTTAATTAATGAAAGTCATAACAATATAAAATAACCTCCTCCTCCAATAATTGATTGTTACTAATTCAACGATAACAAGACATTAAATAGTTCACATCTGTATTTAAACCTTAATATTTCATTGTAAAAGCTGATCAATCTTACTTTTTAAGATACGCTTGTGATCATAAAATGTCTGATAAAATCAAGACTCAGATAAAACATCGCACAGTTAGTTATAAGCTTGTTATCAGTGATTGTTGACATACTGTTGATTCATAATTTACAGGTAAATTCCTATTTTGTTGAACTACCGATATGGTTTTATAAATAATTTAAATATTTCTGTTTTGTACTATTCTACATATTGTTGACTATTTTACCAGTAAACATGACACCATTGGAGATACTAAAATATTTATGGTAAATGTACATGTAAATGGTATTATTGTTTGGAAACAACTAAAAATTGACATTTTAAACTCAAATTATTCAAACATTGTTTTCTTTCAAACTTTATTTTCCTTCTAATTTTGTCACTACTGTTGATACAATAATTAAATACTAATGAGGGAACTATCCCATTCTAAAGAATAGTTGGTACTACCCATAACTCAGTTCACCAAGTTATATCTAAATAAGCATAGTTTATCTTTAACTGTGGTAGCAGAACCTATGTTTTTAACTGTTATCATTTAACTCTGATCAGACTGTACATGTTTTGCTGTGTTTTTCTGCAAGAACTAGTTTGTCTTGCAAGTCAAATTCAATGATTTGTCAACTTAATTATAATTTGGATTTATATCAGTGGTTGGCAGTCTTTTGTGAATAAGTTTTGTAATTTCGTTGACAACATGCATACAGATAAATGTTTGTCTTAACATTATTTGTCAGATACATAAATTATTTATTTTGTGGTAAACAAAGATTTGGAGAAAAAAATCTGTAATTTACATTGTATTTTAAAATCATTTGACTATAATCGGCTCTTAATTTTGATTAAACAGATTTCTTTCTTGTCACAATTATGTAACATGCAAAAAAATTACTTCAAAATGTCAAAATATATTGATAAGATTTTTGGTAATGGCTTTGTTAAAAGTAATCGCTTTATTAGTATGACTCCCACACATAGTGGGGAGATATATTAGTTTGCATGTCTGGATGCATGTCAGAATGTTTGTCAGTAGCGTAGCTGCCGCTAGGCCATTAGGCCTAGGCCTACACAACATTTCGAGAAAAAAACTTTGATCCCAACGTATTAAATATAAGATAAGTTTTGGATTGAAGTATGAATGAATAAAATATACATGTACAACGTAATGAGAAGATTGTGTTTGCTAACTTCTCTCGCCTTAAGTGTATGTTGTTGCCATATTTTCTAAAATTTCAACAATTGTGTAACTCTCAATACTCCTATATATACGTCAAAACACACTAGTCCTTTCAAGGAATAAAAAATTCCAGGGGAGCATGCCCCGAACCCCCTAGTTATTTCTTCTTTACATACGGGCCTACACATTGCTAAGGTTCTAGCTACGCCCCTGTTTGTCAGCTTTAGTTCACCTTTAAGAATATTAGTCAACGAAACTACACATCATGAAATTTATATATGATGAATACTTAATTATTAATACCAAGCTTAAGTTCTTAGTGCAAATTGTCTGGAATATATGGTTGCTGCATGCTGATTATTTTCCCACTTTCTAGCCCTTTGTGGTTTAAACTTTAATTGGTGACAAATTTGTTCCAATTGAAAGTAAAAAATACGTATGAGAAGATATTTTCTTTGGCTTTTTAGTATAATTTACTTACATCCATGTTTGTATAGTTAGGCCTTATGTATGAAATTACATCTGCATCATATCATGTAGAAAGTGCATGATTGTTTTGTTGAAAAAACACAAACCAAACTGTTTAAATATCACTGGCTTAGAAAGAAAAGGTCATAAGTACTACTTACGCCCTTACAAGACAGATACATATTTGAAATCTGCATCAAAAGATGCCTCCTTATGAGCCTATTGTCATGAAAGTCGGAACTGAAGTTTAACAAAAGAGTAATTTTCAGACAGTTTTTCTTGTTTTCTGAAAATATCGATTTTGTACTTACGACCTTCTCATTCTATGCCAGCAATATGCTAGATTAGATAATTATGAAAAAGGTTGAAAAAGGATGAAAAATGTTAAGTGTACACATAACAATAGAATGAAAACAAGATTTCACACATAATTTCTTCACCAGTTGTCAGTAAGGTGTTACAGATAGCAATATCAGGTGTTTTAATCTCAAATGACCATCTGACATCCATGGTAAAAAAAATTTGTGAAACAAATCTAATTCCAAACTATGACATTGGTCTAAATCTGTGATTTTTGTAACATAATATTAAAGAGATACTGTTGATTCAATAAGTATAATACTGAATGAGGGAACTATCCCAATTCTAAAGAATAGCAGGGATTACAGTAAACTCAGCTTTACCCAGTTAAACCTGGTAAACATAGTTAACCTGAAGGACAAACAAATGTTAATAACCGTTATCATTTAACTTTGAACATTATTTATTGTGATGTTTAATTGTCAGTATGTGTAGGAAACACGTTAATATTGACATATACTGATAATGATGTACTGTCTGTGTGGTATGTCTTGTGACCCCATGTTTGCTTGTTTTATCTTAGTTGGTAATCATGGGAATGATATGCTGTCCAAAATTCTATTTCATATGGTCAACAGTAATAGCCAGTTTTATGTTTAGAAGGAAAAGCATATATATGATGTTTTTCATCGTCATTGTGCTACAATGTACTATAGTTCGATTTCGAGCATTGGCCCATAGCTGCACTTTTAAAGTTTAATCCTTTCGCCGATAAACTGTAAATCGATAAAATTCACACAGTAGTAAGTAGCATATCTTTAAATAATGACTATTGAATAAATCATGGGTTACCCGCCCAAATAGACTCGTCTGAAAGTTCATGGCTCAGGGTTCAAAATTGAACTTAAGTTTATACTAAATAATTTGAGGTCAATGCATTGTGAAACAAGTTTTTCTTATTTATATTAATTTATCTCGACACCTCATTCTGGATGGTATCCATCGCCACAAGGGTTATAACAGTATATAAAGAGAGAAGCCAATTTTCCTTTAATAATGTTCCAGCTTGTGACAATTTGCAACCATTCAATTGCTAGCATAAGCTGAGAAGCACATTATGATAAGATTGTCATCAACAATGCCTTTGGCTAGCTCCTATGATTTGCATAAATTTATTAACCACTTTTCCTTTTTGACCATTTTTCTCCATATGAATTATAGACTTATAGTACAGAGAAATTGACGTTCGATGTCTTCTACTAGCATAATTTTAGAGCTAATATCGTGTCAACATTTATAACTCAAGGTGTATGATTTAATAAAAAGGGAGTCATAGTCTTGAAGACGCACATCGTGTTGTACAAAATCTTATTTAACTTGGTAAAGGACTGATAGTATTGCACGGTACAACAGGAAATACCATTGTGAGCTCTTGAGAGTTTTGGACATGTTCAAAATTGTCTACGCCGATAGGCTGTTGTATGTCTTTTGTGCGATATTCTATGTTGTTGCTCAATGGACGATGATTATAGAATCATACTAGGCACTGAGAATCATACCAATATTGCGTGATGGATGTTTGATGGACTTGCGATTGTCATACCATACAAAATACGAACAACAGAAGTATGGTAACACATCCTCGCACGATGGTGGTGCGTCAATCATATGATTATTGCGACTCAGAGGGCAGATTCTACCATTATCGTGCCGTGTCCATAATATATATGTGTTAGTTACATGAAAATGGGCATTACCGTAAATATTTTCCGTTTAAGAACTCGATCTTAACAGTATTGTAACATGAGGCACCTCAGTTACTTATATTTTAATCAAGTTTTATCATTCATGCATCAATTTATATTTGGGTACGAAAATCGTAAGTCCGTAACAGCCATTTTTGTTTGGGTCGTGGAAATAGGTGACATTTCCATAAGTGGCTATTATTGCATGTTTTGACGCACTTTTCAATCGTAAATCCATTTATTGAACTTGTTATTAGCTGGAACTTACTTGTATTTCATGATTGATTGTGTATTTTAGCGTTAATCTGCATTCCGTTTCAAGGTTATCATTCCCCACCACAATCCGTTCAACAGGCGCCATATTTTGAGTTCCGTGCTTCGTATTAACCTCTTACGGGCTAATCTAAATATAGTTCTGAGTACCGTAGGTCATGATGTATTTGTTAAATAATGATTTCGTAACTTAAAATATTGTAAATGAATATTTTCATTTTCCGTCTTAGAACTAATTTTTCAGACGGAGTAGGAACATAGATACTTGGTAAATCGGAATTTTCCGCGTGAAATTCATTGGCTAGGATTCCAGATTTTGAGAATTACAGGAATTTCATTGGTCTATTTATATCACACCATATTTGCTTAAATTAATTCGCTCTTTGAAGTATATCAAGCGGGAGTGCATCAAAGCGGCGGCTTTTGAACATCGGATCTGAGGGGAAACACTAGAAGTAGATCTACTGTAAACTGTAAAAATTCGAGACGTTTGAGTATTATTAGGAATTGAATGGATATGTAAATATATTTTTATTGTATACTTGTATTGATACATTTTCTGTCTTTTTAATAAATCTTTGTTTGAATTTAAATCGCATTTCTACATTGTCATCTGCTCCCGCCCACTTTAGATTTCTTATTGTATTTGTACTGCCGTCAGTCCCGTCCACTGCTCGCACCGACAGATCCCGACCAGTAGCTGTCCGGAGCGTTAGACCTGTATTATTTGTCCTAGACCTATATTATTTATCCACTCGCCTGAGGGTGGGTGCCTGACTGGTGGCGCGCCCGTTTTTGTTACAGTATTGTTCGTAATTAAAGGATTTTGAATAAGATACCAGCAAGATTGTATTAACAACAATATCATACGTCATCGTAATCTTAAGTTTCAACCAAATACAAGACAGGAATTTTGACAAGGATCACAGCTGTCATTTAATGCATTTATCATATATGGTCATTAACCTTAACAATATACCATCCAGGTCCATCCTCAGATAATATTTCATAATGTAAACCCAGTGACTTAATTCTTAATAATACCTTACAAATATTGACTACAGTTTATTGTTTGCAAGCCTGTTTGGTGCGTTGCCACATAAATGGAATTCTTTTTTCAAGTGAGTATATTTAAATTTTTCTATTGTACTTATTTCATATTTTGACGTTTGACATAGTTTTGAACAGGGTGCTTTGTGACTGGAAATAGAATTGTCTGACAGCAGGAACAAACTCTGTTCTTTCAGCGCTATCAGTGCTTTGATTTTCATAAGCACCGGTGAGTTGTGACCTGTTTAAATGAGAGTCCCTATCTATGTCACACAGACAATACAATGTACTAGACTAGTAGTTTTATACCAGATAAGATTCCGTTAGCAAGGTCTTGTCAAACAATGTAAACTTGTGTAGTTGACATATAATTTTAAGGTATGATTCTACTTTTAATAAATTAAATTGTCATCTTATCTAATGCAATGTTTTATTCAGGACTCGACACTAACACTGGTCCCCTGGTCCAAGGCCAGTGAAAATCAAGAAAGACCAGTAACTCTTTTATTTACAAATTTTATGTTTCTTTGCTGGGGGACCAGTGACCAAAAATAGTTAGTGTCAAGCCCTGATTATTGAGTGCAATAAATTGTAGAATAGCTTCTAACTGTGTATCATATATAAACATGTATGCATGATCATTACTGAATCCTGGAGCCTGTTGCATAGCCAAGGTGCTATCGAGCTCTTTTTGGTAGCGCTTTAATACGTATACACAAAAACATAGTACCAGCATTTCACAGCGCTTTGTTAGGCAAGCGCTACTGAGCGTTTTCATATGCGACAGATCACATCGGTAGTGCTTTGTTGTGCAAAGATCTGCAGGTGTTTTTCTCTGTAAAAACATTCACTTACAAATTTTGATTTTGAAATAATTGAAAAACAGGTTGGTTTAATAATATACATTTGATTTGTACTGTAAAATGAGGATCTAAGAATGTTAAGCGGTAGTCACTTATTGGATCGCCATATAATAAAATTCATAAATCCATTGTTTTATTGTTCTAAATGTTACCAGTGCTTTTAAATAATTTAAAACAAAGGTTTTGTCATATGCATATAATATTACATAATCTATGTTGAACCAGTATGTTGATTACAGCTCATGTTTTTATGCCCCAGCAACTTATTTTTTATGCAGGAGGCATATATATAGTGATTGTTCTATCCGTCCGTTCGTTGTTTTGAAGTCCATCCATGCATTGCTTTCAAATTTGGCATACAGTCATGCATGTATTTAATGTTTTACCATCATATTTAAAGTACATTACATTATCAAAGCCATGTAACACTATCAAACACTTTTCAACAGTATTATTGCGCTTGAATTACTTTGCTATTTGTTATGGACAAGGCTTCCACCTGGATGGAAACTTACTAAACACAGTCTTGTTCAGAAGTTGAGAGTGTTAGAATATTTTGATGGTTTGACAGAAAATTTATTGTTAACTAAACTCACTGTTTTGGACAATAGTTTTCCACCCAGCCATCAATAAATATCAGCCAAGTCTGATATTTTAGTATAAAACCAAATAATTCACACCAGATGACCTAAAAACTGAGGGTGGGTAAATTCCAGGTTTTCCAGGAAGCAATATTCATGTATTATCATTGCATGAAATCATGTTGAACTTATGAACTTGACTATAGATTATGGTGTACTACTGATATAATCCACATCTTACATGTATAGCTTGGCTGTATAGACCTGAGTCTGACCTTTATGCAAGAATATATTACAAGGTTCTTGCTTTGAATATATCAATTTCCGCAAGCAAATCGTGCACTGTCGGTATTTCAAATTTGTGTTTGTATTACATCTCGGGTGTCTTCGTGATACTCGCCGATTATGAAAATATACAATCCGTGTTGTATCGTAGATAATATATCGACTGTTAAATTATGCTAATCAAAAGGTTAGGCTCATGTCAAATTGGCCAAGCTATACCAGATACGGGATACAAATGTTGGTCATTGTTTGAACAGTAGAGAACTCAATAAATTTTGTCCCGTTGGTGCAACAAGGTTGTATCTCTCTATGTAATATATAGTGGGATACAACCTTGTTGCACAAAAGGGACCTCTTACTGAAATATTCTTCTGTGTCCTCTTTGTAATCTACTCAACAATACTGTACACTATGACTGAACCTGATGATGGTCAATGAAAATTACATGCACATTTTTTAAAGTCAATCTGTAAATTGCACATTTTTCAATGCTTATGTAATGTTCACACTTTATTTGTATTATGCAATATAGCTCTTCAGTTTGGAAAGTTCAAACCAAGTCTAAGCTGTGTTAACTACATGTGTTTGTTGTTTTGTATTTTACATGATCATATCTGGATTCTCACGAGAAAGATTTCAATATGTGATAAAATATTTACAGTATTGTAAGATTCAGTGCTGTGTGGTTGATGGACAGGATACTTGCAGTGTTCATTCAGGTGTTTCTCATTGTATACGTTCATGAATGTAGTGTACACTCTTCATGAATGTAGTGTACACCACAGGTGGCAGTATCAGTGTTTTGTCCGCAAACGATTAAAAAAAAAAAAAAAAATATTAAAAAAATTCTGTACTGAGCTAATATACTATCAAGGTATAAAGCGTACTATATATGTCTATATGCCAAAGATTGTGGAACATTGCATCTCGTTGTTTCAACATAAAATACGTGCGCTGAAGAAAAATTGCTATATAAGTCATTCAAATAAACTATAAGATATTCATTCTTACCGAAAATCTCGTTCAATTGTATCTTATAACTGCGAAACAGCAAAACAGTGTTACTTTCGTTATTTAACTTCGCTCAAGGTCATTTTATTCATGCACTGGTTACCCGCTGCGCTCACAGTATCGTAATTATTGTTGGGAACCAAGCCTATGCGATGTTTCACAATCTTTGGACATAGACATATACTACGCTTTATACCTTGATAGTGTACAATTTAAGGAGTTAGTTAGACAATCGATATATATATATACCAGGGGCGTAGCTGGGCATATTTTCAGTATACGCACATGATGAAAGGAGAATTGCTAGGAGGGTCCGGGGGCATGCTCCCCCGGGATTTTTTTTATTTCTACGAAGCCGTACATGCATTCTGGCGTAGTTTCAGACCATATTATAGTGTAATAATAAGTAAATTATATGGCATGATAAACTCTGATTCTATTTTTTAAATTAAAACATAATGATTTCGCTTTATACTCTAGTAGGCCTAGTTTAGGATTTAGGTGTATCATTTTCATGCATAAGAAACCGTGATACTGCTTGGCATTAAATATGAAACTAATGGACACTTGTTTATTTATGTGGCTTAAGCTAAATTTGTAGCGTTAAAATGCCAATGAAAGATACGTTATAAGGCACCAGTTGGTTGCATCCACAGCACCCACATCCCCGGGATTTTTGCTTTGGGTGTCAAAAAACCCGCCCTCCCCCGGCCTGTGTGGACAGCTGATGGTATTTCCCAGCACCTGACAACTTAATATTGTCCCAGGGGTATTGGTTTGTAGAAAATTTCCCAAAATTTCTCCGGCCCACGGGGGAAGCTGGAAGGTAAAAACACGACCCATCCCCGAGGATCCCCGGGGTGGTGTCGTGGATCCAACTCATTTGCATAAAAAGTACACGTGGGTATTTTCTCATTATCACAGCGATATTTGTACCAACAAAACTCTATTCACTAACATGAACATCTCGTCTTTTGACGTTAGGTACGAACAATTTTGCGACCAATGTGGACATTAAGTTCAGTTTTATATCTGTAAGGACTAACGGGAGCCGTCCGTACCTTGTCGTGCCATCTTGACAGTCCGGGGACACATGGCAGACCCTGTTATATCAACGAGCATGACGACAGAGGAACGACTGTCCTCAGACCTCGCACGGCGGTTACGCTGAATACACGGGCACATACTGTGTTGATCCGAGATAATCCGTGTCCTCGTCCGAATTATTCCGTTGCTCTGAAGTGCCTATCCGGGACATTCCTTGGTCATCCCAATTGGAGCTTTGTAGATTGTGTGTTTTTATCGTTTTTCCGACACAAGCTCGTACGTGTTGCATTGTCACCACCGCATCGATGGTCGCAAAAGCGCAGGAGGTGAAATGGAGGGGCATTTAGAGTTATCCTTACTTCTAACGGAGTATGTGATTCAGTGCTCACAAGAGTATGGTAAAACACAATGTACCTGAGGGACTTAGCACACACAAACATAAGTTACGTTAACACTAAATGCAATGTCATATAGTGAGGAACTTTGCTGACTCGCCTACATGTATCCATAGACACATGTACACATGTATGTCCATGATTTATCACACAAAATTAATCTCTACTAGATACTATATAACAATAAATGCATTGTGCGAGCGAAGCGATCAAGAAAAAAAGCATTAATTACCGAGGATGCTTTTAAAAGTATTCTTTAAAAGAGAAAAAAAGAAATAGAAAAAAGTATTCTTTAAAAGAATTACATTTCATCACATGGAAAATATGCTGCACCCGGGTAAGGAATTGCATTTTATATCTCTTAAATTTTGTCCGTTTTTCAAACAGTGTACGCGCGTGCGTATTTGCGTATGGCCAGCTACGTCTCTGGGCAACTTGCTGTCAACAAGTTGTATTTTTGACCATTTCCAAGCGTGTCACCGAACAAATCACCATATGGCGGATCAGCTGATGTAGCCATTTTGACATTCAAAAAAATACCGCTTTGTAAACATCACGCGGATACCCATAGCATATAACGATACAATGCTATCCACTAAAGGGGGACAAATCAGTATGATGTTGTATACTTCACGCAGATAACAGCGTATCATTTTTCTGTCTGTAAAAATGATATATTATTGAAAGGGAAAAAAGTGTTTATTTGTGCATTTAAGAGATCGAATAATGCAACACAAAGTGCAGTTTCAATTAGATAGGACCTAACCCCCTTAGCCATTGATTTTTAATGCAGTTTTGGACTTTTTATTTTTTCACTTTTTCTGAGGAAGTGTACGCATTGGCGTACGTGCGTACGCCTGGATACGCGCCTGTATACGGTCCATGTAGTGTATTAGCTCAGTGACGGATTTTTTCTTTTCCAAACACTGATACTGCCACCTATGGTGTACACTGGACTCAAAGAGTTACTGACATGTCATGCAAACAAAACATTTGAATAATTGATTTCTGTGTTTAAATTATTATTCTAACACTGTCTATTTTTAGCACCGTGTAAACGTACAGGACTGTACCGTGGTTAAATTTCCGGTATATCACAGTTTTTGCAGTACTACTTTTTGGCTGTTGAATTACCTCCCACGTATAAATAACGCTTTTTATGAATGGAATTTACGTCTTGTTTATCACATGACGTCATGGATTGTATGACGTTTATTTGGTGTCAACGTTAACGTGACGTTGTGCGAACTTTTATTTGCGTAGCGTTCTTTCTTAATTTATTTAATTATATCCGTATTATTGCAACAGCAATTGCATTTATCGATTCATTTTAGTTTTTATGAAATACATACTTTCGAATGAGCTCTAGTTATGCCTCTGTTTAAATGAAATGAGCAAAAAACGATATTCCAGGGGTGGAGGTTTTATACTTTAAACAGCGGAAGTTGTCTATAGCAACACGACAAACAACGCATCACTCTGCAATAAGAATGAGTCCATATGAAATTGTGCATATTACACGTGTAAGAATGCAAATAGATATTAGTTTTCCGTAATATACCGGCCAATATATCACGGTTTGTCGTTCACATGCATAGTTATTAATCACTCAGGTCTACGGCCTTCGTGATTAATTCCTACGCATATGAACTCCAAACCGTGATATATTGGCCGGTATATCACGGAAAACTAAGATCTATTTCCTAATTCCACTCCAGCAATTTTCAAAGCTTTAAGATAAATTTTATATAAGAAGTGGTCAAATAGATTGCATGCATTTTTAATTATGCATGATAAAAATGGTTTTTGACTCGTTTCTTGAAAACAATGTCATTTAGCTGTCAAAAAACTGAATGACCTTGTTTCAGAAATCAAAAAGCTGACTGACCTAGTTTCAGTAATCTAAAAGCTGGATGACCTAGTATATGTAATCGAAAAGCTGAATGACCTAGTTTATGTATTCAAAAAGCTGATTGACCTAGTTTCAGTAATAAAAAAATCTGAATGACCTAGTTTCAGTTATCAATCAACTGAATGACCTAGGCATGTAAAACTGTATATACTCTGAAACCTATGTTGCATGTCACCAATAATAAGAATAAATTACAGCACTTCCGAGTATTTGTTGATCATTCCTCATATTTGTCTCATCGCAACATGATGCTCCAGATGAGAGCAGGATTATGATAGAGGCATATTTTTGCTCAACAAAGAATGCATGCATATTTTCTGGTAATTAGTCATCATTTAGTGTCAGGCTGGATGTATCCACATATTGTACATGATATCACTGGTATATAGTGCTGGGAGAATTTGACAGGACTCTCAACCTTGTAAAAGCAAAGCTTAACAGCTGACATATTTTCTGTATTTATGTCCTAGTTGTATGTTTTCATAATAAGTGGGATCAGAAGTATCATGAAGATGTTCGAGGTGTAATCCTAACACAAATTTAAAGGACTGATTATGATATTGCATGATATTCTCAAGGAAATTGATATATTCATCGCAAGAGCTTTGTAAAATAAAAAAGTAATATATTCATGCATAAAGGTCAGGATCATGTCAAATTCTCTTGACCTGTGATAAATCATACATTGAGCTCTGATCATTGTTATGTGCATCATTATGTATTGTAATAGTTATTAGGCGGCTTATTGATGGCAAATGTGTGTATAGCTGGCTCACATAACTTATGCTCTAACAAATTACTCGATGTGTTTTAGATGGGGGGGGGGGTATTATTGGCACTGATATCTACCATATGGGGGACAAATATCACTGTGACATTTGGTGCCTGTCTGCATGCCTGCAGTCTCATTACAGGATATTTATATTAGAGTGATGATATTGGACAGTTTTATAGTTTCATTAGTTTACTCCCTATATTGTCAATGAAGCTCAGATCTAAAGTTTACTGATATCTGTGAGGGTCTCATATATTCACTGTGTATAAACGAGAGAATTCCAGCAATTGCAACAAGGCATACACATTGGATTATAATTATAGTATTGCAATAAATTATAAATCATACAGTGATCAGATTTTACATGTGCTTTCAATAGCAATAAATGATACAAGTTGAATTTTATAGTTATCCGATAAGTCATACAGTGATTTGGTTTATAGGCTTCTCGCTGTGATATTGGTACTTGTCCAGTGTCTGTGGGGTGGTGGATATATATTGGTATTTGTCCGGACTCCAGTGTTTGTGAGGTACTGGTCATGTATTTTGGTGTTTGTCCAGTGTCTGGCATCATTTCTATTGTTGGCTGTTATGCTTGATCAATGTGTTCCATTGTCAATCTGTATGTCTTTGTGCTAACCAAACATTCTGTAAGTCAGTGATTTCAGATGTTAAATACTACTGGAAATGGCATTGTGACTCAAAGTTTTTACTGTTACATGTATATACAGTCGATTCGATAAGTAATACCAAAGAGAGAACTGTCCCATTTGAAAGAATAGCGGGGAATACCGTTAACTCAGGTATTATGCACAGTCAAACCTAGATAAACATAGTTTACCTGACAAGACGAGCTAATGTTTGCTACCGTTATCAATTAACTTTGAACATACTGTAATCATGCAGTAAGTCAAGTATTTGTTGACCCGAGTCACTTGAGAACAAGGAAAGTACATTGACTTTGTGATTACCACAGTATGTCCATTGTCGTCATGATTCTGTCATGACATTTTCAATGTGATTGTTGACCCCATTTTTCTTATATGAAACTTGAACGCAATTAATGAATGTGATTTATTATTTTTTGTCTGTAAAAATATATGCTGACTCTAAAACACATGGTTTTGGTCATCTAGTACTGCATACTCAGTAAGTCCTTTAAAATTAAGTAATAAACTCATGATGGTATAATTTCTGGTGGATCTTGTTTGCAGACAGATTACATGCACAACAAACATATGGTGTATGTTTTAAAACATTTATTACTATTAAAACAGCACTTTGATTTTTATCGCAAGTATTAAATGTCATAACGGAGATTTATGGTCAGTAATTAAACTAATTATTCAAAATGTATGTTAATAAAAAAAGTTAAATGTCACATTGTTTCGCGAATGATATAAGTTTGTGCTCCACTCAAGCTTGATTTTTATTGCTTTGTACGTAACTAGAGCAATGCAAGAATTTAATTTAACGTGAAAAAATGAACATTTTATTTTTCATAATGTTGCAAGATATGTAGTAGCATCATTAAGTTATATATTTGCTGGAAACAGTTTTAATGAGTGTATTTGTACACATTGATTGTAATTAGTATTAATATTTGATAATGATGAAAGATAGATATTATTTACATTGATAAAGTTTTATATTGCTGAAAAAGTTTTAACTAGCTTAATTGTATTTTGTATTTTAACATGTAGTTATTTATGAAACTTCAGTTTAACCACTAGATTAAATGATATATCGAAACCATGTGTATGAGTGAAGTTAATTGGTGACTATTAAATCATATGCGGACTTGTGAGCACTGTTTTGCTGTTTTGAAATGACGTATTAGGATATAATTATAGGATATAGGATAGTGTGTGGATGGCACGCCTGATTCTCAAATTTTTCATAAATTTTCTCCTCTACTACATCCTGGTGGAGCTACCGGATATATATTACATGATTTCAATTCTCAGTGTGTGGGGAGAAATTGTTTCATGATAAAGTTTAATTTATGAGTTACATTTTGGAGTTGGATCTTAAATTATCTTTAAGAGAATTTTGTTGTGGAGGAATATAAAGTAGGTATGTGTGTTTTTTTCTTCATTGTATCCACCTCTTTAGCTTAGTGGTAGAGTGTCTTGTTCAAATCTGAGATGTCTCAGAGGTTGGATCCCAGGGGCAGTGACATACTGAGTTAAGTCATAAAAAATGGTAAAAATATATATCTTTTTGGCTTGACACTAGGGATCATTTAGTTCCAGCTGGTAACTGCTGGTTTGCCCAGTGTCAGAATAATGTGATTTAAAGAGGCGTTCCCTATAACTTTGATCCTTGAAATCGAGTCAGGAATATTAAACACTAAATGAGAATCATTATTGCTTAAACTCTTCCAAATTTCAACAAAAAGCTCCCACTAATTACCGAGAAAAGAATGAAAAAATATTTCCGTAACGAGCCAAAATAGTCACGAATTGTTTCCCTTTGACCACATAATAATAAATCGCTGGAAGCGATAAATTATTATTGGTGATAAAATATATTTTTGACATGATAGAGACATATTTGCGCTCACTTTCTTCTGACAAATTATGATAATTGATAGTGCTTTGTACATTAGCTCATTTAACGTAAAAGTAGAGAAAAATATGCTAGTTTTAGGGAATGCCTCTTTAAAAAAAATGTCTATATTTATTGTCTAATGGAATATTGTGACAATTTCTTTAAGTTTTATTATAGTCTGTTTCACTACAGATTTCGACTTTCTCAATTTGAATTACTTTAGTTTCGTGAATTGGATTCAGACTGTTTTGCTTTCTAAAATTGTGAAGGTTTTGATACTGTTTTTGTGTTAAATGATAGGGGCAGTAACATATACCCTGGAAAAAAATCATGCTGTTTTTACCCAAAATGAAGTTTACCTCAACAAAATTTGTTGACCATGTTATAATATCCCCCTCTCGGGAGAAATTTTCCTATAACAAGGATTGTTCGAAAATTCATTTTTCATGCGGAGTAACCTTATATACGTTGATTAAAGTAAAAAAAATGGGGGGTCTATGACTTAATTTTTTGGCAAATTGCACTTGAAGTGACACTGTTTAAAATACAGGGGAGTTGTTTTATGTCATTTAAAAATGGGGTAGGGGTAGAATATCGATTCATGCTGCCTAAAATATGGCAATGTGTATAACGAAAAGTAATGTAACCTTTAGTCATATAAATATCACACCAAAAAAATTTTTTGGAGTTTTTGTATTTTTTTTGAAAATTAGCACATTTTTAACATGTAATAAATAAAGTACCAAAAATCATGAAAAATAGACATTTTTCTGAAAACAAATACCTTGTAAAAATATCTTTAATATAACAAGGATTTTCCAAGTCTTTGCCATGATGTGCAAACATCTACGGTCATTTTAGAAATGCATTAAAAACAACATGTCTATGCGCTTAAAAAAAAGTTATTTGAATTTGAAATTTTCTAAATATTAAAGGCCGAAACACATAAAATATGCAATTAGTCCAATTTATGAAAATAATTACCCAAAAAATTGATAAAAATCCATATAGAATGTAATTTATACAAAATAAAATAGACATACTGTATTTATCTTATTTCAAAAAGACTTAAAGAATACAAAAAAGAAATAAATAATGTTAAAATCTTACCCCACCCATTTTTTAACATTAAAAATCTTTAAAAATTGAATAGTTTGTTCATTTATTGTTTGATTATTAAATAACTTGGCACAAATGTAACTTATTATAAGTTTTTAATATAAACATAGTAATGTTGTTAGTTATCTAAAGGTCAAGGTCACAAGGAAAGGTCAGTATTTGTGTAAAAATGACTATTTTTCCTATACACGGCCCTGATTTTGAGAAGTGATGCTATATTTATACATAAATAATTAAATACCCACAAACATAAAAACTCATGAACAGGAGAGCAATATTCCATATTTAAAGCCATGTGTAACTCGAACATCCAAGGTCAAATGCTAAGGTAAAACAATCATTGGTAGATTCTATATGAATGAACAATTTTAAGACGTTTGGTCATACAGGTATTTTTACTTGTAATAGATTGATACAAATATGAAATATGCTTGTTTAATAATTTATATGATGCATTTCAGTTATTAACTCACATAAGAATGGTCATATATATATATGTAATGGGGAATCAAACAAGGTGAAAACATTACCCCACCCACTTTTTATGACATTGAAAATCTTGAAATTTCATCAGTTTAATAATTTATTGAAAAAGTATCAACTTGTTTTGTAAAATATAATTTATTAGAAGTATTTTATACAAACTCATTAATGGTTTTATATAGGTAAGTTCAAGGTCACATTGAAAGGTCAAAGATCACAGTTTATAAAAAAAACCTGTGGCTGGTTCGAAAAGTTCTTGAGTCAACGAACGGAAACCATTTGATCTACTGACCTACATGTGCAAAGCAAAATAACTTACGGTCCTTACCCCCTCATCAAAGATAGCGGGGCATAAAAATGCCCCTAAAAGATATAAAAAATAATCATTAATTGATCAATATTTATTTTCAAACAAATGTAGGAATTCAAATTGATTTACAGTGCATTCTGAGAGTTAAAATAGCAATAGAATATAACAACACCAACACAACAATCAAGTAGGTAGAGTATGTTCATTAATATTTGTGGTGTAAAACAGTTTATATTGTTTCTAACAACACATAGTTTCTCCCGAATCCTTTATGATCACCAGCATCATTTCTCCACTTCAACAGACAGGTTTGCTTGACATCTCATCTGCAATGATATAATATGCAAACATAAAAAACATAGAAAGTTTAACAAAAGCTATAATCACATGAGCAACCCTGGGGTATATGTTTGCAAGTAACAGGACCAGGTGTTTGTTGTAAGAAGTGTTTTCTCAAAGCAGGACTTGATATATTAAGTATTCATGCACTTCTCCTAGATGTCATCTACAAATCAATCAACTGAATACTATTTAACTTATGCTCCAGACAAACAATACTTTAATTAAATAAAGGGAGATAATATGGTCACTTCATTTCTCCAATTTGCTATCTATTCCAATATTAAATTTCAAACCAAAACCTGGAATATTTTTAGAGTTATACATCAGATATTATAAAATTCAATAAGGGGAGATAATTTCAAATTGGACCACAAAGTTATGGTTTTTGGTTACTGCCTTTGTCCTAGTTGCCATCATTGACATATTAAGTTTTAAGTCATTGACAATATCTTCAATATTTTTAGACAAAAATATGGGACGGACGGAAGGACACTGATTATTACCAGCTTTATCAGTATGGATGCCCATCTTAATTGTGAATACCTATGTTGGATTTCAAGAGGATATAATTATCTTCCATAGTCTTTCAATCACAAATTGACATTTTTTCAGAAAAGGGGAATAATTCTTTAAAAAATCAAGCTTATAAAATATTTATTACACAGACCAGATCAAGTTAGCCAATAAGCTATTACTCTGTAAGCTGTAAGCAATTATGGGATGTACCTGTTCTTTGACTGCAGCAGGATGTCTTGATCACACCTTTGTATCTATTTGATTCACATTTCATGGAGAAGAGAGAATATGTTGCCAGGTGTAAACAGTTCACCAATCATTTTATGATGACATTTCCAAGCCTCACAACAATATACTGCAATCAGAAAAGGAAATAAATATTGAAAATGTATTATTATTAGTTTAATTTTTGAAAGAACCCCCCCCCCCCTAAGTTTGCTCTTGAAATACCTAATTCTCCTATCAAAATAATAGGACAAAACCAGATATTATTATGAAATAATAGTGTGGCATTGTACAAAGGTGCTCTTGGTTTACGGGAATAGACCTTAGAGGGGTGGCTGCATATAACAAATTGAAAACAAATACAATATATTTGCTATTATTTTTGCTGCCCATAGTTCATAACAAATCTCATACCTAAATTCAAGGACTTTTCAAGGTAGAATGTGAATTTTCAAGGCCATTTACAAAGCAAAATTATAGAATGAAGACGCTTTGTGCAGGATAAATAAGATATTTATGGTCATCACGACTACTGCTGTAACACTCACAACAATGCAGTAACATCACTTTTTAATTTGTAAGACAAAAAGTGTTTCTTCATCAAATTTTATGCAGATAATGATGTTATTTTCACAACATTCTTATTCATACACAATCATGCATATCCAAGGCAGTGTGACTAAATTAAAGGACTTTCAGTTAAATTCAAAGACCATTTTTGCATTTTTTAAGTTTTTCTTCAAGGCTGAACCCCAATTCAAGATTTGAATTGAATGGTAACAATGTGCAATTATATGTCTTTGTTTGAGTATTCATGAATCATGGACATGTACTGCATTACTAGTCAAAACTTAGCAATAATCATTGCAATAGTATAACAATAGTAGTTTGCCATAAAGCAATAATATCGCAATGGCAAGAAGTATACTATTATAGTCAAAATTAACCCCAAAAGTCAACACTTCTGATATCTGGCTCTAAAGTATGTCATAAAAGAACACAGCATAATTATGGCAATAGTCATGCAGTACAGTGAATGAAGTCAGGACCATCCTATATATACTGAGCCACAAGTTTGGGTCAGTTAATCAACATTTTCAACATATCTTACCTATATTTTTCTCGTTTTGTTTATGAAGGTTCCTCTGAATGATTAGTAGGACTCAGGAGGATATCACTTCATTACAAATCAAGGGAGCAGCCAAGTGGTGTTGCCTAGTGGTCTAAAATGTCTGTTGACATAAAGTCTATAAGTTAAACCATGACACATGACCATGACTCCTCACACCTGTAAACAATTATATTGATTCTACATATTTAAGTATTACAAACAAGAGAACTCATTCAACATCAATAAACCCTTTATTTTGAAGTTTCATTTAAATTCCATGACTAAGAGCTGTATACATAGTTGGCCTGTATTTTTATTGTATTGTATTTGCAGTGTAATTTTGGTTGTAAGTTTGGGAACATATATCGGTGGTGTTACCTAAACATTGTCCCGGCAAAGTGAGTTTGTTCCCAAACAAATGATTGTACCTCAGCAGCTTTCGACCGCCATGCGCCCCAGCTCTAGGGACAGGTGTCAAACCTCGACTCGGTATCATATAGACTGTGAAACTTCAGAAATTTAAAAGGAGCTCCTAGGCACAGCACACTAGGGCCAGGTGGCATTGGTTTCGATTGACTTACTTCACTAAGTGTATAATCATAATGGACAATAATCATAAATGATATGAATAAACGCTCACCTTTCGGATTAAACATGCAACATATTTTGTGTGTAAAATTATTATGATTAATAATGCACCATTGTATTGTCGGTTGTATTCACGGCGCTCCACTGCCAGGGATGGTCTAGGATTTTTACTTTTGGATTGTCAAAGCACCGGCTGATGGTAAAATCTCTGGTATTTCCCCAGCCCCTAGCTGAGTCTGACAACTAAATAATATCCCTGGGGTATTTGTTTGAATAAAAAACATCAAAACATTTTCCGGCTGTGCGGTGAAAGCTGTAAGGTTAAAACATGGCTATTTGGCTATCCCCGGGGGTTGGGTGCCGTGGGAGCAACTGACTGGTGCATAAATTCTTGCAATAATAACTTAATATTGCCAAAATTTTGGGGGAGAAAATAATGGAAATTACAATAATTACTTGTTTGTGGTCGTCTTACGCATGTCACCGCTGGATTTGACCCTGCCTAATTTTGTTTCGCTTTCGAGACATCTATTTACTTTCGAATATCATTCTTACAGCACCAGATAAAATGTTACAAATTGTCATAATTTCGCGCAAAAAAGGTTGAAATTTGTCGTGTGTTTGTTGTCTAACGCAAACCAGCAATGTGCAAAGGGAGGTAACTCTGTGTATGTCGTAAACTTTAAATCACGAAAAGTCCAATAAAAGGCGAAAAGAATACAGTCATATTCGACGAATGCATTGTTTGAAATTAGTTTTAACTTAGTCAAGTGTGAAATATGCGTTCTTTGAATGTGTGTATTCTATGCAAAATCTGAACGATTTCCGGCGAAAATTGGCCAGGAGTCAGTAGCCTTAAGGTGTTAAAGGCTTGGTCCCCTATAATGGTAAGGAAATTATTATAAAGCCCTTTGATACGGTATTACACCAGTCCTGTATTATACTACATGGACTTTTTTATGTGATTAATTTCCTGCCTATGCAGTGCATGTGGTATGAGGAAGAGATTCATCTATTTCCGTTGTTTTATCCTATGACCCAGATTATTCCACGGCTATAAAACCTTATTTTTATGACAGGCAATTATTCCATGGCTGCTTGTAAAATCTGAGAAATTTTCAATTTTATCTAATTCTGGTATGTGCAAGTGTTGAATTAAAATGGTAAAATAAAGACATCTGATGATTAAATTTATGTATTTACTGCATCAGACAAATTACTGGGTATGTGTAACAACAGTCAGTTTGAAATTTAAGATAAAATTGTGCTGCATGGACAACTTACAGTATTTCTAGAGCAGTATTAAACACCTACCTAAAATTATTCCATTATTTTACATCCTGATATTTAGGTATTATGTGCTTTGTGTAAATCAATGATAATATTGTGATAATTAATATATCACATCCAGAAATTGCATTTTTCAGATAATTTGAGATTCTGAAATATTTACTAGATTAAGTGCCTTAATTCATTACTATAGCTAGGTAATTGATATTTGGTATCATAACCTGAATTACTTAGCAAATTTTTGCTGCCAAACATTGTAACCAATATTAAACTAAGTTGGTTACTATTAGTCAGTAAATAATATTACTATAATTTAAGTTATCAATTACTTATTACAAGTTGAATGACCTTAAAAATGTATGAGTTACCTGCCTGAAGGTAATGACATATGGACGGTGCCAAACCAAAAACCTGTAACTAAATTGGCGCGAAAACTTTTTTTGCAACATCCGCATCTGCTAGACATCCCGCGCATTTCTGTCTTGTCGCCATATAAGTAACGCGATTGGCTATTTAAATGGCGGCAAGACAGAAATGGGCGGTACGTCTAGCAGATGTGGATGTTGCAAAAAAAGTATTCGCGCCATAATTGAGTTATGGGGTTTTGGTTCGGCACTGTCAATATACTAAGTTAAAAATATAACAGAAAAAAATAAAATCCTTAAAATATAATTAATGACGATGGTCAGGCGATGGTCATCTGTATGGTATACCAGGTAGAACTGTATACTGATGTGACTGAAGATTATTTTGGTGTGATCTGTATACAACATCTAGTACGGTACATCATGTATGTGAGTGTGTAGAATCACATGATCAAATGAATGCGGTTATACGCTCAAACCATTTGCGATTTAGTCTGCTAACGGTGAGTTTTTTCTTAATTATTTTAGCTGTTTTTAATTGATGCTCAACCAAATTACTACACTCGGTTGGAAACTGCATTTGGTCGAGCATCAATTAAAAACAGCTAAAGATAGAGCGAACTCGGTACTTGCCGGGTATTTTTACATATACGGAATGTACTTTAGGCTATATAAAATAACAATATTAAATGCACGATTGTTATAATCAAGAAAAACTCACCGTTAGCAGACAAAATTGCAATAGTTTTGAGCGTAAAACCGCATTCATTTCAATCGATTTGATCACGTGATTCTACACACTGTATGTATTTATGTCAAAATGCCAGAAGTGAACTTTGTATTTAAAAGGTATATTTAGCTATAAATGATGTTTTACAATGTTTTACAATTTGTTTAAATTGATGTTTCAGGTAGCAAAATTGGACATATAATTTAACACTGGCCTGTTGCTATATTTCAGGTTACTGTTTGAAGAGTGGGATTCAAACATCAGAATAAGTGTTGATGCATTGCTATACAGTTCAGGTAATACTTTGAATTCATGCATTGTATATTAAAATATTTTTTATCGTGCATGATATATTTAATTATTAAAACACATATGATATATTTTTGTCTCTGATTATGTTGATTGTATTTCAATTAAGTAAATTTTGTTTTATTTGATAATCACAATTAATGAATGTAACTTTTATCTAGATAAATTTTGTTTTATTTGATAATCACAATTAATGAATGTAACTTTTATCTAGGTTGACTGAATCATGCAGTTATCCACTGCGTTGCTAATATTATTCTGCTTTGATTATTTAATTTATAATTTGGGATAATGTTGGGGAAGAAATGGCTTTAAAAGGATTATTATTCCCAGCTTCTTCAACAAAATGCTCCTTGGCTCTACAAGAAACCCAGACATAAATGTATAATGTTAGTACTGATACAGACTCCTCTATATCCATTTCTTTAATTATTTTAGCTTCGTGTTCGTTGTCCCAAGTAGTCATTGTTCAATGTTCAGAACAAATTTCTTGTCAAGTCCAAGCAGATTGGACATTTATTCCACAATATAGATATATACTACCATAAGGCATATTGAAGGGGTGGAGCTGGTGTTGGGCAGCTCCATATATAGAACAGTTTTTAAAAATCTTGACTTTCACATCAAAATTCATTTTCTTTCACCAACTATTTGTTCTTCATCTGGGAACTGTCCATTTGTTTTAAAGAATAATACATTTAATTGACAATGGATGAGTAGTTGTATTTTGATAATAGTAATGTCTAATGTCAACCCCCACCCACTAACCAATACCCTCTCCCCGCCCCTGTCTACCCTATGTTAATGTTTTGCCATACACTGCCAATCATTTTCTCTTGTAAGATTTCCCTGTGGTAGACTGTAGTCTATTTTATAAATGAAAAAATCGGACTTTTCTATCCCTCCCTGTCTGTTTAGTCTGAGATTAAATATGTTACGGGATATCCAGTGACAGAATTGTCTGATTACTGTAACCTTGGTAATTCATTACCAATATTTCAGATGTTTGGATATTTCGTCTTCTTCCACGGGGTATAATGATTCCATCCCGCCACATGTCAGACTGTCAGTAGCAATATTCTCAAGAAGAAAACGATTATTAGCTCTTTGCTTTAATGTTAATATCTCATTTACGATATATTGTCTTTTGTACAGAACAGTTTTAGCATTTACTGCAGTATTCAAGTTCTCGTAAAAAGTGCATGCTTTGTTTACAAACAACTTGATTGCAAACTTAAAACAAACGGAAATGTGTTCCTATAACACTTTAATTAACAATGAATTCATCAACCAATGTCTAAATCTGGAAATTTTATTATAGATTTTTGCCGATATTGCAATTTCAATAATTTTTAATTAACAACAAATTCTGTCAGCAGATTGAATAGGCACAGTGCAGTGTCAGAAGGATAAAAACCTGTTCATTCTGTGGAGTCCTAAAGTTACAGAATCTGCAGGGGTTCTACTATTCTGTAATAAACTGGATTTTCTTTACTGTTCATGTATTATATAATATAGTGTTAAATGCTTACATTATAAGACAATGGTGTCGTCCTTTTTTGATTTTTATTATTTCCTAATATGTTTCCTTGCATTTCGATATTTCGCCAAGGTTACATATAATAGGAATCTTCAAGTGCGTTGTTTGTTTGTATACATTTAGCTAGAATGAAGATATGCTCAGATGTAGTTTATACTTATGTGCATGTTTGCGAGAACGTATGCTTATACACACTTGCGTTTTTTATTTGGGATCTTACCCATGTCCGCATGCTTATATTTCTCTATAAATAAAGACTTTTTGTGATTCCCTTCTCGTCTCCTTTACAAGTGAAAGGTCACGAAACCTGGGAAATACTATTTATAAGAATGTATACTGGCACGCTGCGCACTTGACATGTACACTCAAAGATATTCTGTCTGTATTATAATGTATTAAATGTGTGTTCCTCCATGTATGATCTATAACTAGACACTAGGAAAATCGTTATGTTTTAGAGCTGCTAATATAAATATTGCACGCATGTTTTCTTTGTTGGTACATGCTTGAAGTACGCTTTACATGTATTAACCCGATTAAATGCGTGGTATTATAAATATCGTTTTCGGCTTGACAGCAAGCGATTTCTTGGAATTACACTCTCATAACAAACATGGTACATACTCTTAATGGTAATGTTATGCTTTATAGCTAGTACCAACCCATATTTTTATAATGATATTAAAACATTGATGTACATCTAAATTTTTTTACAAAAACATCCCCTATACTTCAATACTGATGGATATAGCAATACGCAACAGTAACATTTACTCCTGATTGACAATAAGTTTTGTTTTGTTCTCAATCATGTCTGTTGCACATTAACATGCATTATGCTTTTCTTATAATAAAAACCCTCATACAGATAAGATTTTTTTTCCTATTATAATTTCTTTCACGTGGGTAACTTACATTAGCCTGACTATTAGTGCTCGTAAACGTACATTTTAGGTGTTTTATTATAACACAACCACGTTGTCATGTCCTCCTCGTATCCCTAAATGTTGACAAAACAGGGTTGACATTTCATCTTTCTGTGTGTTGTTTATGTATAGAGTACTTTTAATTTTGTGAAATTATTATGTGAACATGTATGTATTTGTATTTTGGGCCGGTTGCCGTTATTTACGTAATAATAATACACTTGTAATATATACAATTATGAATGTAATTTAGTAACGGCAGTAAGCATGGTATACTTGTACTTTTTACACATGATTATGATACTACACTTGGAATATGTATTTATGCTTTTTTGTATTTTTTGTTTTGTTTTTTAAACAAGTATATGTCTATATCCTATTCGCTTACACCCGAATGTCGACCCTAATGAATATCATATATGTAAGCTAACTTTTATTATAAAACAACAAGATGTAATAATCTAACCTTGACACATTAGATATATTTTTTACAAACTATTTCAAATAGGAACGTCATGCTTATTGTTCGCCTGCATGCTATTTATGTTTCTGATAATATACATTTGTAGTATATACATGCAAGTAATGGTGACAATTGTAGGCAGTTGTTGTACATTGTACATGTATATGCCACAACCTACCTTTTTTAAAAAGAAGTATACATGTTATATGTTAACACCAAAATGTACATAATACATCTCAGGTAACATATCATAATACAACAATATGCAATAATCCAACCTAGACACATTTTGACATCTTTTTTTACAAACGATTTCAAATAGAAACGCAATGTTTCTTTTCGCCTGTATAAGCTTAACCCCCTGTTTGACAGGCATTTATTCTAAATGTAATCCTTCTATATCCTCTTCTTACTATCTTTTCCCAGACCCCTTTCCTCTCGTCTTCTCAGTTCTTGCAATAAAGGGGAATAACCTCAAATACAAATTCTACCATTTCAATTACAGAAAGCTTAATATTTGTATGCGCAGTACTGATCATGATAAATTATACATTACACTGTAGTTAATGAGTATTAAGTTCTGTACGCTTAACGTTAAGGGTATAGCATCGAAAACAAAAAGAATCGAATTGTTTGAATGGTTGAAACTTAATAAATTTGCAATAAGTTTTTTACAAGAAATACACTGTACACCAAATAATTATGATGAATGGAAAAGGGAATGGAAAGGTGATATATTCCTCAGTGGTAACCAGTCAAATAGCGCTGGGATAGGTATATTCATAAATGAAAATGTCAACTTTACACTTAAATCCTATAAAGAATACAAACAAGGACGCCTCCAAGCGTTAAATGTAGATATCGACGGTAAAAGCCTACTTCTTGTGAACATATACGGACCGAATAAAGATGACGAGGAACTATTAAATATTTTAGAAAACATACTTATAGATAATAGTGATGAAACATTTGTAATCGGTGGCGACTTCAACACAATAATTGATGTAAATATTGACAAGCTAAACGGTAACAAAACCACACACAGGAAATGTTCAAAAAGAATTCAAGAGATCATGGAAAATAATGATATATACGATATTTGGAGACTAAAGCATCCCAATTTGAAACAATTCACATGGCAATCTAATCATAAACCACCAATATATTGTAGACTAGATTATTTCTTAGTCTCGTCCAACATCTTAAATCATGTGAAAGATTGTCATATTAAAATGGGCTTTAGATCCGACCACTCCGTTGTTACATTTGATCTTGAACTTGCGTCAACAGAACGTGGACGAGGATTCTTCAAAATAAACAACTCAATATTGTTAAATACAGACTTCCAAACAAAGGTCAAGCAGGCAATTAATGAAACAGCTAATATAAATAAGGATTCAAACCCAAATACTTTATGGGAACTAGTTAAAGGCACAGTCCGGAACGAAGCCATTAGATATTCCAGTAAACTACAAAAAATAAACAAAGAAAATGAATTAAAAATACAACAAAATATTGAAAGGTTAGAACGTGAAATCTGCTCTGAACCAAGTAATGAAAACATACATAACGAATTACTTAACCAACAAAAAACATTAAAAGATATAACTGAAGAAAAGATTAAAGGCATTATTCTAAGATCACGTGCCGAATGGATTGAAGGTGCGGAAAAAAATACTAAATATTTCGCAAATCTGGAACGCAAAAGAGCTGAAAGTAAAACCATGCACCAATTGAAAACTGATAATGACACGATAGTTACAAACAGCAATGATATTTTATCATACTGTAAAAACTTTTATGCTGATTTATATAAAATTAACGAAAGTCTAACTCACAATAATACTTTTTTCTCAAATGGACACAGTACCCTATCTGAAGATAATAAAACACTCACTAGTGGAATAATTTCAGAATATGAATGTTCAATCGCACTAAGAGAAATGAATAATAACAAAAGCCCTGGTTCAGACGGTTTATCTGTCGAATTCTATAAGATATTTTGGAACGATATTAAAACATTCCTAGTTAACTCACTAAATTACTCTTACGACATAGGGAAATTAACAGAACTACAAACTCAGAGTATCATAACATTAATACCAAAAAAGAATAAAGATCCTTTGTCTATTAATAATTGGAGACCAATATCACTATTAAATGTCGACTATAAAATTGCCTCAAAAGTCATTGCTAATAGAATAAAAAAGGTTGTAGATAGTATAGTTAATGAAAACCAAACTGGGTTCATCAAGGGAAGATATATAGGAGAGAATGTGAGAACAATTATTGAAACAATAGAAAAAATGCAACTTAACGATGAACCAGGTCTCATATTCTTTTCTGATTTCCAAAAAGCTTTTGATAGTTTAAATCATAAATTCATGTATAAATGTTTAAAAGAACTAAATTTTAGTGATTCACTCATACAATGGGTTGAAGTTTTTTATGCAAATGCGAAGGGCTGTATTACTAATAATGGTCATTTTTCTGATTTTTTTAACATTAAGAGTGGAGTACGGCAAGGATGTCCTCTATCACCGTATCTTTTTATCCTATGTATCGAGTTTTTATCTATTTCTATAGAAAACAACGATGCGATAGAAGGTATAAACTTAAACAATAAAAGTACAAAACAAACTCTTTTTGCAGACGATGCTAGCTTTCTACTTAAAGGAAATCGAACGTCTTTCGAAAATCTTATAAATAACCTTGACGATTTTGGTAAAACATCTGGGCTTAAACTCAACAGAAATAAATGCTCAGTCATGCGCATTGGAAGGCTAAAAAATACAGATATTGTCTTTGACAACGAATTTGAATGGACTTCGTCGGAGGCAACTACGTTAGGAATTACCTTCAGTAATAAGTTATCTTCAATGTATGATCTAAATGTAGCAAATAAGATAAAAGAATGTAAAAATGTCCTAAAACAATGGAAAAAATGGAACTTAACACTCATTGGAAAAATAACAGTTCTAAAAACATTTGTCCTTCCAAAGCTAATTTACCCCCTAACTGTGTTACAAAACCCACCAGCACATTTTATAAAATTGATCAATAAAATGTTCTTTGATTTCTTATGGAATTCAAAACCTGATAAAATATCACGTAAACAAATAATTCAAGAATACAAAGACGGAGGTCTAAAAATGATAGACATGGAATTTTTTCTAGATTCATTAAATATAAGCTGGATAAAAAGAATTTTTAGTTCAAACGCTAACTGGAGTTTTCATTACAAGGCCGAATTAGAAAAGTATGGAGGATTATTTCTATTTAAATGTTGTATTACTGAAAAAGACTGTAAAGGTCTCAATATAAAATCAAAGTTTTTAAAGGATATATTGATTTCATGGTCTAAGGTCAACACCCTAAACACTGAAATCGAAACATCCAAACAAATCATCTGGAATAATTCAAGTATAAAACATAAAAATAAAAATGAGTTATTTTACTATAACACATGGTTCAGTAAAGGAATCCAGTATGTAGAACATATATTTGACTTCAGACACAAAATATTTCACAGCTTTGAGCAGATGAAATTTCTATATGATATCCCTAATGGGGATTACTTGAAATACTATACTCTCATTAAAAACATACCGAAAGAATGGAAGACACAAATGCAAAACGAAAGTATAACATATAACCAACCAAACTATCTAATCGATAGACTAAATGGAAAAAGCAAATTAAGTAAGATTGCATATAATTCACTAATCAAGACTAAACTACCAACAGAACCAAAGTACAAACGAAAATGGAATCTCAGGTTCACCATAGAAGACACAGAATGGGTTAAAATTTTCCAACAAACGAATACTATTACAATAGACACTAAACTTAGAGAATTTCAGTATAAATACCTCATGAATATAATACCCGACAATTCATTTTTACACAAGTGTCATATAACCCAGTCAAGCTTATGTGATTTTTGCAATAGACAACCTGACTCTATATACCATATGTTCTGGGAATGCCATATTGTACAAAGTTTTTGGGCTGAAGTTAGGTCATATCTAGTACAAAAGCTTTCAAAAGACTTAAATATCACATTCCAAAATATTTCTGTTTGCAACATTATAAAGAATACAGAAGAAGATGGACTTATTACCAACTATATTATACTGCTTTCAAAATATTTCATATTTAAATGTAAATGCAATAAACACACACCGACAATTCAGTCATTTAAAGAATACATTAATTATCGAAAAAAGATGGAACAAACAATCGCACTATTAAAAAACAAACTCCAAATCTGTAACAGAAAATGGCATAAGTTTTCATAACTTGCATAACTCAAATGGTGATACATGTATTGTGTAAATTCCCCGAACCCATAACCATTTCTTATTAACTTTCTCTTACTTTCCTTTCTTACTCTCTACAATCACAACCTCTCTTCTAAGCGACTATCCTCATAACTCTTCCCCTTCCATATATATACTACAACAATCATAATGACATTAATGAATAATATCATGTGTAGTGAATTAGTTTAACATTTATTTTCACAAAATTGTTTGTATGTTATTGTGTTGTGTATAGCTGTATAATATGTCTTATGAAAATAAAAAAATGTTAAAAACGAACAAATTCTGTCAGCAGATTGAATAGGCACAGTGCAGTGTCAGAAGGATAAAAACCTGTTCATTCTGTGGAGTCCTAAAGTTACAGAATCTGCAGGGGTTCTACTATTCTGTAATAAACTGGATTTTCTTTACTGGAATATCAGTGGACATTCCAGTGGGATTCAGTGATAAATTCTGCTGGTATTCCTCAGGGATTTCACTGGATTCAAATTATCAATTCTGATAGAGTTATCTGGTTGAGTTAACATTAGTGTACCAACATGTAATATTTAAAAAAGAAGATTAGTATCATGGTATAAAACATAATAAAGTTATGAATTCGTATGACATAATAATACATTAAATGTTTTAGGGTTATTGCAAAACTATGGTACATGCCTCTATAAATTTACAAAGTTGCCATAGTTTTGCACTGAGACCTCAAATGTTCCATGGTTTGTTTTATTCATAACGTTACAAGTGCATTTCAATTAGCGAGTGGTCCCCTTCAAATATTAAATTTTTGTTCTACATGTATAGATCAACTCTATTGACAGCCAGTTGAAGATTTATGTTGCTTTGTTACGGTTATAATTTATTCTGTTCAATTCAACTTGAATAATTAACAAGATACAATTGATTAAGCTGTACATCTTCGTTTTAAATTAGGTCACTTAAAAAAATATTTTCTGGTTTAGTATAAATTACATAGCGTTTTGATTATAAGCATCTATTTATTTACAAACTTTCACCAGAAATAAAAATCGTACATGTCAATATTATGACCAATTGACATGAATAAGATCAAGAAATCGCTCTGTCTTGCTGTTTGTCAAAGGTGTTCATTGATGGTTTTCCATTGGTCCCTATGATTATAATTTAACGTTAAAATTGATTTATTGTTAATTAATTCACAACTAGCATGATGCCAATTGGGAGGGGGAAGCATATTTGTCTTTTTCGTGTCAAGGTTTATAAACCAAGGACATTAAAGTTTGCGTGGCCTTATTGAATACATTAAAATGACAAATCATGATCCAATCTATGTGCAAATTGCACAATATCAATCAACTCTTGTTTATCCAGGGCAATTAAGTACTGCATCATCAATTAACATACAGAAAATAGATTGCAGGAAGTTAGAAATTGTAACATAATGATAGATGTGGCCCACCATTTGTTAGGCATTAAAATGCCACATCATGCACACACATACTTTAAAAGCTGTCTATTTCAAGTGTTACAAAAAACATGTTTTCACACTGCCAAAAATTCTTCACAAAAACTCATTGTATTTCAAAAATGTGCATCTCAAAATATAAATTATTGTACCAGAATTAACATATTTTTATGGCAGGAATATGATTGTCTGAATAACTGGAGCTTAAACTGTAAATAACTTAATAATTGCATGTTTTTTATTTGGCAACTTTTAGTATGTAGCCTTCACACAGCCACCCTACGTAGAGCAACCATTAATCTCTTGCGAGCAACATATATATGGTTTTGTTCCAGAAGTTACAACCATATTGAAAACACTTGAAATATTTGCCGGGACATGATATATTTCCTGGTTATATTTACCGCGCAAGTATTTACTGCCCAACATTGCCATTTTCAAATTAACTTTATCTCTTCAGAGCATCAGCCTCTGTACAGCAACCAAACTTTGTGGTTCCATTCTTAGAAATTGTTCTGTATGTAAAATTATTTAAAATTTGATTTTTTCTATATTTTCAGTTTGTTAAGTCTGACCTATGAAGCACGGAGCCCGAAGACTAGTTATACCACCACCGTACAAAAACTAGGATAAGCCTCTGACCATACCCCTGCCTGTGAACGACTGCCCAGTGTACAAGAAAGCTGTTACATGCTATCATCTATTCACCAGGGATCAGTATTCTATTGACAGACTGTCTACTTGAAGGTAGGAACAATATTCTTCAAGTGTCAGACAGGATAACATTCCTCATAAAATACTTCAATCACCTGACACTAAGTTTAGCTACAGATGCAATAACAGACGGACAGTTCATGCTTGCAAACAACTTAATGGCTGCTATATAGGTATCTCATGTGATTGGGCAAGGCGTAAAGATGTTTGCGAACAAATTGATGTAAAATTAGTAGGTTATCGGAAATTGGATTTTTATTGAGAAATGCCATTGAGTGTCTATAGGGCATTGGTATTGAACAAATCAATGGATTTGACTTGTGGTAAATAATATATTGATGGGGATATACACTTCTTTTTCTCTTGTGTTGAGACTTTGAACAGGATTTTTATTAGTCTGCTTTTGGAGTCATAAAGACAACTAGATATTATAGAGATCATTTCATTCAACAAACAAGCATACTGTAACTTCATTTAATTTAGATGGGAATTTTTTGGCGTTTTTTTTTGGTTATTAAAGTTATTAATCAGTGGGACTTGATTTCGTTGTTGAAGGTGAACCGCGAAATCCTTGAAATTAAATACACCACAAAAATTAATGATTTTACAGTATTGATGAGGATCTGTACTTTCTTTTTCTCATGTGTGGAGATTTTGGTCTGGATTTTTATTGGTCTGCTTTTGGAGTAGTAAAGCCAACTAGATGATTGAGATAAGTCATTCAGCAAACAAATAAGTTTATGAGTTCTATTGTGAAAGAACAGTCACCTGAAGATACTCATGAGACTTGCATGTCAGTTTTAAGAAGTGATCCGACATTTTGGTGTTAAGTGAATGGGAAGGGACATCATTATGTTGGAAAATTACTTACTGTGTTAAATGGATTTTCTATTTAAATAAGGAGTTTTTTCAACAATGATTAAAAGTGAATTAAGTTTGTGTTTCTGTTTGGATTTTTTACTTTCAAGGAGGGATGAGGGTAAACATAGCAATTAAGCTTAAAAAAACTTTAAAAAAAAAAAATGCTTATTTGTAAAAAGTATTGTAGTACTTGTGTATGATGGATGATCATGTGATGTGTAAAATAAGACTTTTAGAATGGTTCAGTATATCTATGCACTATCAACTCATTTCTAACTCAATGTATCTATTGAAAAACGCTTTGAAAAAATAGGGTTGTTTTATATAGGTAGAGAGAAATACTCTGTTAACCTTTAAATCATTCATTTTTATACCCCCCCCCCGCCCCCGCAAACAAAGTTTGAAGGGGGTATACTGGAGTCACCATGTTGGTCTGTTGGTCTGTCGGTCTGTTGGTCTGTTAGTATGTTAGAGCATCGTGTCCGCTCTGTAACTTTGTCATTTCTTACAGGATTTTAAAATTGCTTGCTACAAATGTTCACCACATCAAGACAGTGTGTCATGCGCAAGACCCAGGTCCCTACCTCAAAGGTCAAGGTCACACTTACAGGTCAAAGGCTATATAGTAATGCAAACCGTGTCCGCTCTGTCACTTTGTCATTTCTTACTGGATTTTAAAATTGCTTGGTACAAATGTTCACCACATCAAGACGGTGTGTCATGCGCAAGACCAAGGTCCCTACCTCAAAGGTCAAGCTCACACTTACAGGTCAAAGGTTATATAGTCATGCAAATCGTGTCCGCTCTGTAACTTTGTCATTTCTTACTAGATTTTCCTACGAAGTTCATTGCCAGACACTATAAGTGTCCTCACCCAGTGCTAGATTGAACTACTGTGCCAGACATCACTAAACCTACAGTGCAAGATATAACCGTGGTAACCATCTTGAGTTTTGTTGATTATAATTATATTATAACTTTGTTTTGTACTAGTGTGCTACTTATTTTTTTCTTCATCAATTTTCACATTAGCCTTCAATCATGGTGTTTTTCAATCTGTATAGCAGCAGATTTCCATCAAATGTGTTGTTTAGACTATAATTTTAAATAATATTCCTGTGTCAAGGCGGTGCTGCGGGGATATGATTCATCACTCCTGTGATAGCTCTAGTTATGTTTAGAATACTCACCTTCTTTGATAAAGAAATACAGAAAGAACAAAAAATGCCTTGATAGAATAAGTAAAAATCCAAGATTCAGATTTTCTCATTTTTTTCCAAAAAAACCCATTAGGGTCGGGGGTGGGGGGCAAAATAATTGGGTCGGTAGGGGTAGTAGAAACAAGCAATGTTTTTTTTGCCTTATGTCGTCCATATCTCAGGGAACATCATCCTGACTTTGTTTAACTTTTAACTCTTTGGAATTATTGATGACACGAAGAGCAATACCTACATTTAAAGACTTAACTCAGTTAAACATGTAAAGCAAGACTTTGAGATTGCCTTAAGCAATAGGAAGTAAATTGTTTGAAAATCTTCTCTGAAACAGGTGTTTAAAACTTGATCTATGAATACTGTGAAAATGTTCCTATACTCTTGAAGTAGGCTTACTGTAGTCTACAAAACGTATTGTTATTCATTTTGTTGAACAAAAATGCTAATATAAAATATTTGAAGAAATTCAAAAACAGAAGTCTTGAAAAAATTATAGAAATTGCTTTGTGTATATAACTTTAATATAGACTTTTATTTTTATTTATTTTTTATTTTAGTAGGTGAGCATTGTAAGACAGTAGAATACGTCTACAGGACAATTGTCTCATTGAATTAATATATTTTCACTCGTTGGATGATAGCCTGTCTCCTTTGCTGTTGTTCAGATTTGTATATTATATTATTTGAGTTTATTTAGATGAATTTTATTTAAATTTCAGAAATTTGTGGAGACAAAATCCTTTAAAAACCATATAATATTATTTTTGCATGTTTGCATGAATTTTATTTAAATTTCAGAAATTTGCGAAGACGAAATCCTTTAAACACCATATAAGTTCCCTGACCTTGGAGACATAAATATTTGGTATGGCTGTGAGGCTAACATTGTCTACGGTGTGAAGGAAGGAAATAAGGACTTGATTTCTACACTCCAACTTGAGTGCAATATTTTGCATGGGTCGAATGAGAGCGAAGTTAAAGAATGTTGTTGTCACGGGAATCATTGTGTGCTGTGCCATCTTTCTATGGATGCTGGGAATATCGAAAAATGGTAACTAGTTATTATACAATGTACTTTAAAGTGTGGACTTTACATAAATAACATGGAGATCTACACCTGACTTAAACCCATCAACATCTTAACTTATGTTACAGATTTTAATTTGTTTTGTCTAAGATACAAAAAAGTTTTCTGCCATAATAGTCTTTATGTGTACTTATAAATCCAATCATATGAACTAAGATCCTCACGCGAAATAGGGTGGAAAAATAGTGTAAAACTACATTCTTACAAGTATATAAAAATTGAAACAATATAAACTCCAGACCCACAGCCACTCTGAGGCTCACAAAAGTGCTTGCCTCGGTGAAAATATGAAAAATTACAAAAAAAGGCATGTTTTGAAGAAAACAAAATGCCTCCTATAGACGCTAGAAAATATTTGCCTTTGTACTTTTTGTCTCTGGATATGTTCATGAACATGATCATATTTCTGATACTACTGTTGTAGATGGAGCGTACGAAGCGTTGATGCAGGACCGATATGTTGAGATGCAGGAGAAGTTACAAAGATCCGAGCTGGTCAACAAACAGAGGATGTCTGATCTACAAATAGTACGCAGTCAGTTCAATGTACTAGTCAATCTCGTCACTAATAATTCATCCAATAGGTGAGGTAGTCTTCATATTGTTGTCATATCATTATGTTACATCGCAAAACTTATGTCCTTGCTTTCATGATTACTTCAAAGTAATTTGGCACATTTTCTGTATGATCATCTAAGCTATGCAAATATTCAAATTTAGGGCAGCTTGACAAATAGAGAGCAAAAATAAGAAAACCCTTGCTAACACTCAAGATTTATAGCACATTTTATAATCAATCTTCTATAAAATCTAGGCCATATTCGATTCTTGGGCCTGGTCCCATGGAGTAAGAAACATAGTTTATAAAATCATTCTAATTGTATGTTCATTACATGTTCTTCAGTGAGCGCTTTTAACAAAATTGTGAGTTCTTTATTTTCAACTTTTGTTTGAGTCATCAATTCAATGACGCTTAGCTATGACAAGTTCATCATGACATTGTGTCTCAAGCATTTTCCCTTCCTATATCCCTCCAAAGAATAGTAATCAAAGTTTAACTGTATTCATGAATTGATTTAAAGATCTCATTTATTCTATTTCAGTTCTGTTGTGAATGATTTCCCGAGTATATCTAATACTATAGGTGGGAATGTGAGTGAACAATTAGGAGCAATACATCTACCTAGTATATTCACATATCTACCACATCTAACAGGTCATCCAGATAGTCTCAAACCAGTCTTCAAATTATCCAAAAACAGATTTGGAGGTAAGATAAATGTTAAGTTATACAGTACACAATTCCCATACAGAATAAATGATTAAATGCTCAACTGCAACAGGCTGCTGAAGGCTAGTTGTGGACTAGATGGAAAATTGCCATGTAAATGTGGACTTTAGAGTCCTCAACTGTACATTGCACCCTCCTCCGCCAGCCTGGAGTAAAATAATAGCCAGCAGACAAGAAAAATTCTCATGGATGGCCACACATCACAAGTACAGCCCACATTAAAAGTCACACATAGCACCAACAAACAGAAACACTGCATGTTTTTACGCTTAATGAGACTTAGGCATATTTAGCAAATTAGCATACAACATTTAGCATGCCAGTTAATTTGTTTTTATCAGAAAATGAGCACAATCATGTAGCGACACACATTTTTAGCACTAATTGTGCTGTGATTTTTACACTGATAATATATTAACCTACTTACTGTCATCTAATGGAGTCATTTATATGAATAATTCTGTGCATTGACAACAAGCTCATGAACAATCCTCCAAGTTACATAATACATTTTTTTTCTGAGGAAATAGATGACTGTAATTAAAGACCAATCAGCTGAATATCTACTTTCATTCATTTTCCCATGTTGCCTGAATGGGAGAGATTTTCTGCTATACCAATAATTATACAGTTCATTTACCGTACATATGTGCGATTATACTTTACAAAATATTGTGTTGGACTCTCTGCATATCAACGAGTCATACACATTGAATTGTATAGTCTCCCAATAAGTCATACAGTGACTGGAAATTGCAGATATATGCTTTTGCTTGGAATAATTTATACAGATATTGCATTACATAGTCTCCCAATAAGTCGTACAGTGATAAGGTGTATAAGCTGCGAGACTTGTACTTTAGGCCAGCTTGCTACTGTTGCCTAAGTAACTTTCATCAAAATAAGAGAATAAAATATCAACCTGAATGACATATTGGGATAACAAGAAGATAACAAGAAGTTGACTTGTTTAATCAGGATGGTAATCAATTACTAATCCGTCAATGTTAAAAACACAAATAAAGACAGTCATTTTTCACACAACATGTAATCCACTGTCCAACAATAGGGTGATTGGTCAACTTTAAAGCATTGGTGTAAAGGTGAATTAGTTCAGTTCATGGTAGATCTCGGGTATATGATGCTTCTGGTATACAGTAAAAGCATTATTATTTGTGGGTGATTTAATTTCGTGGATTTCGTGTAAGATCTCAAAATTCCCCCCCCCCCTGAATATTATTGATTCTATATAGCATCTAGTCCATGTCCCAGGTCTTGAAAATTAGCAATCCATTACCATTACCATTACCAAAGAGGTGAAAGATCCAACAATGATTTTCGGTGAGCTTGATATCTAAGACGTCCGAAATCAGTTGATGGACTTGCGGCTAATTTTGCCAAATGACCTTTTTACATGTATTGCTAAGCGGGCATTATTTTGAGCAGTCATAAGGTTTAGGAAAACTTCGATAACTCCTCACTCACAAGGGCTATCGGCTTGAAATATGTCTTAAAATGTTTGAAATTGAACTGCACATCTGGTATATGAATATATATATAATACGGTAAATAATTCATAATTATGATAATTTTTGTTGTTAATTTTTCTTTTCAAATTGGATTAGAGTTGGAATTTGACTATTTGTTGACTTAGCGGATCCTTGAAAATATGTCTCCACAAAATGGTCTTTTTCACAAAAATCTGTTTTATTATGATTTTACAGTACCGTATATGTGTTTTCAGCCTCATATATTTATGAAGTGTATGGTTTCTGTGATATATAGCTGATCAATATAATTTCTGCGAATATTAGAATATATCGTCATTACTGTCATTAAAATACCCTCCATGTTGAGTATTATTGATAATTGACATTTCTGTGGATAATCGTCCTGGTAGTCTATGGGGAGTGAAAGTGACAGCCTAGTATGCCAGAGACACGTGTGGAACATAGATTGTTTATCAATTTGGCTTTTGAATAGGCTTGATTATCTACGAGTACATCAGCTGAGTAGCAGAATGGAGAGAATGTATTACCTAGAACAATGTAGCAATTTATGTATTGGGCTCAGTAATTCCTACATTAATTCCTACATTAACTTCAAATCTTGATAGCTTTAAGGGTACCGTTGGGACTGCTGTCATTTAAATGGTTAAGTGACTGTATATATGTTCATTCTGGTATGGTATAGAAATCTGATTGATGACTTGATTTGATGATCATTGATTTATGTTGTAATTGCAGAGTGCTTTATGCATGCACTATATGTACTCATTTTCTATTGAAATTAAACTCTTTAAGTACAGTCAACGTTAATAAAGGTATATGAGTTGTTTATGAAAAATTTATATACTACCGACAAGCGCCCAGGTCTAGAAGACCATTGCAGAATAAAGCGCTACCGACCATCGGAAACTGCACATTGCATTGGTGGCGCTCTCCTACCAATGTGTTCAGAAACAGTATGCTATCCGCTCGCTGGTAGTGTTTCGTTGCATAGATCTAGTAAAGGGCTTCCAGAAGTGCTCGATAACTGTTTGGCTGGCAGCAAACTCGATTCAGGTCATTTAGACAAATAATAAAAAACTGAATTGCTATTGCAACAAAACTTTTAAGTGCTTCACTTGTGTGGTATTGGACAATCATCTTGTTATTCATATGCTTTTTAATGATACATCAGTACTACAGTAAAGTTCCGCTAATAAGACCGATTCGCTATTAAGACAACCTTTTTGACTGGTCTTAATAGCCAAACTTCACTGTACTTAAATAGGGACAGCTTTAAGGAATAAAATGTTTTAAATTAATTATTTTCTGACTAGGTATGTAACTCTTTTGATTTCTGACTGTTCTTATTGTGAGAGATAACAAGGCGTTGATTGATTACCAGTAATCTTGTTATAAATATTCTAGTTTTTATTCAGTTTTTTTTCGGGCAGTAATAAGGCTGTTACTTACACATCAAGAGCTATTATATTAGGGAGCTAATAGAGTATTCATAGGATATTGCTACTTCATTCTCTTCTAATAATTTATATATTAAACAACATAACCACTTCATATCAAGCTGTCTTTTAACTAGATTTGTGTTCTGAGACTAAGTACTGATTAGGCTTTGGGTCAAAACTATAAAAAACTCAAATTCTGAATGCCAAGGCTAAGTTGTAGTACTGTTGTACTAATTATTTGGCCAAACACTTAAAGTGGATGTGCAGTATTCAACTACAGTGGATAACTTTTTCATAATCAGAAAGTAGGTTTAAATTACTGCAGTCTTTAACAACAACTGCTCAAGCTGTCAAACATTCTAGCATGTAGAACATTCAAGGGTGTCATTCAGTGCCTAATGGCCATGGTTGTGCAATATGGTACTTATAATTATTATTTATAATCTTTGATGAGGGGGTATATTGCTTTGCTCTTTCTGTCTGTCTGTAGGTCAAATGGTTTCTGTTCAATAACTCGAGAACATTTTGTCTAAGGGTCTTAAAACTTTACATAGATGTTGGTCAGCAACAGTAGATGACCCCTATAGATTTTGAGGTCGAAGGTCAAGGTCACTGTGCCCTTAACTATTTTCAACTATTGGGTTGCCATGGGGGCATAGTTTAAAATACATCTCTTGTTTATAGCCGTGACTGTCATATCAAATCCTGACATCCAAGTTTGTCAAGTCGATACTAAACATTCATCAGTCAGTTAAATTCCTTCAAGATTGTCTGAAAACTGCATATTGCTGGCTTAGAATGAGAAGGTCGTATTAATTAGTACAAAATAAATATTTTGAGAAAACAAGAAAAACTGTTCGAAAATTCCTCTTTACCTATGGTAAACAAGTTGTTTCAACTTGATCAACATGACAACGCCTTGTATGCTGATTATAAATATTATCAGTTTTATAATGTTGTTCAAAGCAAGCAATATGCAGAACAAGTTTTCATAAACGGTTATGAAAGAATAACTTTAAACAATGAATTGTGTTAGCGGTTACTTTCTATGTTGAAAGTGTGTTATAATACTAAATAGTTGCATGTTCAGATATGATTTAACTGATGAAGGTACTTGATGATAATGGATGAGTCCATTCAGTGCTTTGATTGATATGTGTTTATATTCTACTTGATGGTGCAGTATAAAATATGTACGATGCAAAACACCTGGAAGTGTTTGTTGTTTATTGTAGAAAATATGCTTTATTCCTGGACACTCGGCATAGTGAAACCTTGTCTGTTATCTTGAGTGTATTATCCATGTTCAAATGTGTTTCTTGTTGATGCTGATGTAATAGAGCGATTAAATTGGTTGTAAATTCTTTACTGTGGGGAGCGGTGGCCTAGAGGTAGGGCGCGTGCTTCGGGGTCGAGAGGTCCCGGGTTCGATCCCCCTCTGGACCACTGGTTAAAATCTCTGAGCAAGACCCACAGCTCCACTCCACCATGGTGTAAAATGGTACCTGTGAGGGCAGTGTCTATTCCTGGGCGCCGCAGATCGATGTTGGCTGCCACACCACAGGAGAGAAATAGTCTCCCCAGGGAGACACGAGTGTAGGTTTCCATATGTAGCCCAATGACCAGGGGAGTTAAAATGTCAAAGGGTGCTTGAGCGGCCTAACAGCTGAAAAGAGCCCTAGAAAATTGGTAACTTAACTTTTTTTTTTACTGGCTGATTGTTTATTTGTATGTTATTGATGAGAATTTATACTCTAATGTGAGAAGAGTTTAGCTAAACTGTTTTTTTTGTCACCTTTTGCATTCATAAATAATGCTGTTAGAGAATTATTCAATACCTGGGGATTAAATTAGGAGTCACAGGTTTGATCCCAAAGTCATGCATGTTACTTGGTTTATCTGGACCCTAACATGCTCAGGGTATAAGGGTTTAAGTACAGCTACAGTAGATGACCCCTATAAATTTTGAGGTCATTAGGTCAAATGTCAATGTCACTATGAATGGTGTCAGGATAATGTGACTACATGCATTACAAGTTCATCGTATGATTGGTGGGACTTAAAATTTTAATAGTTTCATTAGCTGAGGGGCTGATCAATTATGAATGTAAATTATATTTATCCAAGTATACTAAACACTTAATGATGGCTATTTATGAATATGTAAACAAACCTTGTCAGAATAACCATATCTGATCTAAAACAACATGGACTAACATGATGTTCAAATGTTTGGTTGTAAAATGTTGGCAAGATAAGTGGAAAAGGCATTTTTGTACTCGGCTCCATAGATAAGACATTATTATGCCCCATCTTTGATGAGGGGGGAAATTGCTCATGTTGGTCTGTCTGTCAGTAGACCAAGTGGTTTCTATTCAATAACTCAAGAACACTGTCCTAGAATCTTCAAACTTGTACGGTCATGGAGGGTGGTCAGCAACAGTAGATGGCCCCCTTTTGATTTTGAGGTCAGTAGGTCAAAGATCTTTTTTTTTTAGACCAAATTGTTTCTGTTCAATAACTCAAGAATGCTTTGCCCTAAGATCTTCAAACTTTAAATGGCCAGCTACAGTAGATGACCCCTATACATTTTGAGGTCAGTAGGTCAAATGTCAAGGTCACTATGACCTTTTCCATTTTCGACTATTTGGCTGACATGTATGAGTTTGTGTGTCAGAATGGATGCAATGCCTTGATATTGATTACTGTATGCCAGGTATTATTGGTGAATTTTGCTGAAACATACTTTCCTATAACATCAGTACAGGTCTTGGAACCTAAACTGCGAATTTATAAATCTGCATTAGAAGTCTGTTATGGATTTTTGCAAAATAAAGATCATGCAAATATCCTGCGATCACAGTATTTATATAATAGTTATAGCTATAAATCCTGAAACAACAGTATAAAATTTGATGCTTAGTATTCGATAATAGTAATTTGAACACTTTTAGTTAGTTGATAATATGTAAACATAACAGTTTTGTAGATTGTTATTAACAGATGTATATTATTTATAAAACATGCTCTGCACTTCATGCCTTCCTGTTATAGATCATACATTCATGAGGCCAACATCAAATGATACGTTTTCAAAAATACCAGCCCCCATTTTAAAAAATAATAGCCCCCCCCCCCATTTTCAAAAAACTAGCCCACATCTTAAAAAATACCAGCCCCCATCTTCAAAAACACCAGCCCCCATTTTAAAAAAATACCAGCCCCACCCTAAAAACACCAGCCCCCATTTTAAAAAATACCAGTCCCCATCTTCAAAATTCCAGTCCCCATTTTCAAAAATACCAGTCCCCATTTTCAAAATTCCAGTCCCCATTTTCAAAATTCCAGTCCCCATTTTCAAAATTCCAGTTCCCATTTTCAAACATACCAGTCCCCATTTTCAAAATTCCAGTCCCCATTTTCAAAATTACCAATCCCCATTTTCAAAAATACCAGTCCCCATTTTCAAAATACCATTCCCCATTTGCTATAACTGCTCCAGAAGTTAACTCTACTGCCTCAGAAAATTCTATATCCTGACTATTGCAGCCATTCTGACACACAAACTCAAACACACAGACTCAAAGAAGAAGAATACCTTATCTATATGTTATAGATCACACATTCATGAGGCCAACATCAAATGATACGTTAATATGTGTGCTGTTTTCAAAAATACCAGCCCCCATTTTAAAAAATAATAGCCCCCCATTTTCAAAAAACCAGCCCCCATCTTAAAAAATACCAGCCACCATCTTCAAAAACACCAGCCCCCATTTTAAAAAACACCAGCCCCCATTTTAAAAAATACCAGCCCCCACCCTAAAAACACCAGCCCCCATTTTCAAAAATACCTGTCCCCATTTTCAAATTCCAGTCCCCATTTTCAAAATACCAGTCCCCATTTCAGTCCCCATTTTCAAAAATACCAGTCCCATTTTCAAAATACCAGTCCCCATTTAAAAAATACCAGTCCCCATTTTCAAACATACCAAGTCCCCATTTTCAAAAATACCAGTCCCCATTTCAGTCCCCATTTTCAAAAATACCAGTCCCATTTTCGAAATACCAGTCCCCATTTTCGAAATACCAGTCCCCATTTTCAAAAATACCAGTCCCCATTTTCAAAAATACCAGTCCCCATTTTCGAAATACCAGTCCCCATTTTCTAAAATACCAGTCCCCATTTTCAAAATACCAGTCCCCATTTTCAAAAATACTAGTCCCAATTCGCTATAACTGCTCCTCTACTGCCTCAGAAAATTGCTGTGATGTTGATTTTGGTCAGATTAATCTATTTATTGCAAACATACTGTGGTCTTTCATGTGATAACAAACGACAGAACAATGTTCTGCAACACGCTTGAGACCAAATGCTTGATGTCACTAGCTTTGTGGCATGAACACATGATATAGTTAGTTTAAATTCCTTATTAATGTGACGCTGTTTTGCCACTGTACCAATGGCTTGCTTAATAACTTGTGATTTCTTGACTCTTTTAAGAAATGTTTATCTCCGAAGGTTATGGATCCTATATGTATCACTGAAATCAATCATTATGAGTTTAAAAAGTTAGTTGTCTACATTTGCATTGCATAGCCACTAGCTTTGTGTGTTACGGTTAGAAGACAGAAAACACAGTTTATATATTTGGCCATTTTTGTACAAGGAAATAAAGTTTGATATGTCTAGTAGTAATTCCCCTAAGTGAAGTTGTAATGCACACGCAGTAGGCTCATCAATACTTAAGTATATTGTATTGTACTACATGTATATCGCTGGCTTAGAACAAGAAGGTCGTAACTACCAAATCGATATATTGAGAAAAGAAGAGAAAACTGTCTGTAATTTACTCTTTACCTATGGAAAAACACATTTTTAAAACTTCAGTTTGGTCAACATGACACTTTCAGATTTTCATGAAAATATGCTCATAAGAAGCGCCTTGTAAAGCAGATTTCAAATATGTATGCGTCTTATAAGGTCGTAAGAGGTAGTTGCGACCTTCTGGTTCTAAGCCATCGATATGTACACAAATCTGGCAAAACAAAACTCTAGTCAGCTGGTCGGTCCTGTATGCATACTGGTATATACTCATAGAGGATTTATTATGACCAAATATTGTAATTATCTCAGAGTCCTATATTTGTGGGTAGAATAATTGCCAGGAAATCCAGTAATCAGTAGAGTGATATTGCTTGTTTGTCTAAATGTATAACCAATAGTATCATCATAATGACCGGGATTGAACAAATTCATCCTGACGTTTAATAAGCTGCCGGACTGCCGGGCGTTTTGATATTGAGCTGTGATAGGTCCTCGAGTAATTAAGGTGATGAACTTTCCTGGAAAATATAATTCTGTACACCCAATATGGATTGTTTAGTGATTTGTTAGAATCGTTAATATCATGGTTTTCGTTTAATTTACAACTTGTACCGTCATACCTCTGTATATTTCCTTCAGACTTCAAATTTTGTTTCAAGATCAGCAACCTTAAAGTCCATTCTGACTGTTAATAATATTGTGTGCTCAAAAGGTTTTTGTTGCTTTTGAAGTGAAGTCGAAAAACATGAATCCTCTACTAATTTGTTGGAAAATGTTCTAGAGGAAAAAAATAGAATTTAATAATAAAGTTTATAAACTTAATATGTCTGTGTGTATAAATGAAAGTATGTTTATATTCAAGTTACCTGATACATGTGTTGTTATAGCCGACAGTATGAGAAACTGTAAATCGGCAGTCTGGTCAATAAACAAGCCAGACCAAAAAAGAAATATCTATTTTACCTACTGTCAAATAATCATTATTCACTGGAAATTAATTCCACTTTAACAGTTGACCTCAAAAATACATAACAATTAAAAGATGTTTCTTTTACAATTGAAATCCACGTGAACAAGAAACCAACATATTACCAATTCACTAGCATCCCAGAAATTCAATACTGACGAAAATTCAAGATTTTACAGAGCTCTTGAATTATGAAAAAGCACTTTTTTGCAGCTGATTAGTTCAATCACTAAATTATGATTGATTTTTAGCTCACCTGACCACAAAGTGGTCATGGTGAGGTTTTGTCATACCGAGATGTCCGTCGTCCGTCGTCCGTCGTGCGTCGTGCGTCCGTCAACAATTTCTTCAAGCGACTTCTCCTCCTAAACCGCTTGGCCAAATTTGATAAAACTTAATAGGAATGTTCCTTGTGTGGACTTCTAGCAAAGTTGTTAAAAAAAATCCGATCCATCGCATAACTAGGTCACACAGGCTAAAAATAGATTTTCAAAAAGGAAACTTCAAAAATCTTCTTCTCAGAAACCGTAAGGCCTAGAGCTTTCATATTTGGTATGTAGCATCACCTTGGGGTCCTCTACAAAGTTTGTTCAAATTATGTCCCTGTGGTCAAAATTGGCCCCGCCCCGGGGGGCCTTAGTTTTACATAGAGTTATATAGGGGAAACTTTAAAAAATCTTCTTCTCCGAAACAGCTTGGCCCAGGGCTTTCATATTTGGTATGTAGACTCAGCTAGAGGTCCTCTACAAAGATTGTTCAAATTATGCCCCTTGGGTCAAAATTGGCCCCACCCCGGGGGCCTTAGTTTTACATTGAGTTATATAGGGGAAACTTTAAAAAGTCTTCTTCTCCGAAACCGCTTGGCCCAGGGCTTTCATATTTGGTATGTAGACTCAGCTAGAGGTCCTCTACAAAGATTGTTCAAATTATGCCCCTTGGGTCAAAATTGGCCCCGCCCCGGGAGACTTAGTTTTACATAGAGTTATATAGGGAAAACCTTAAAAAATCTTCTTCTCCAAAACCGATTGGCCCAGGGCTTTCATATTTGGTATGTAGACTCAACTAGAGGTCCTCTACTAAGATTGTTCAAATTATTCCCCTGGGGTCAAAATTGGCCCCACCCTGGGGGTCACTATTTTACTTAGACTTATATAGGGAAAACATATAAAAATCTTCTTGTCTAAAACTACAATGCCTAAGAGCTTTGATATTTGGTATGCAGCATCATCTAGTGGTCCCCTACCAAGATTGTGCAAATTATGCCCCTGGGGTCAAAATTGGCCCAGCCCCGGGGGTCACCATTTACATAGACTTATATAGGGAAAACATATAAAAATCTTCTTGCCTAAAACTACAATGCCTAAGAGCTTTGATATTTGGTATGCAGCATCATCTAGTGGTCCCCTACCAAGATTGTGCAAATTATGCCCCTGGGGTCAAAATTGGCCCAGCCCCGGGGGTCACCGTTTTACATAGACTTATATAGGGAAAACATATAAAAATCTTCTTGCCTAAAACTACACTGCATAGAGCTTTGATATATGGTATGTAGCATCATCTAGTGGTCCACTACCAAGATTTTTCAAATTATGCCCCTGGGATCAAAATTGGCCCCACTCGGTGGTCACCGTTTTACATAGACTTATATAGGGAAAACATATTAATATCTTCTTGCCTAAAACTAGACTGCCTAGAGTTTTGATAATTGGTATGTAGCATCATCTTGAGGTTTTCTACCAAGATGTTCAAATTATTCCTTTGGGTGAAAATTGTGCAGGGTTTATAATCAGGTGAGCGATATTGGGCCATCATGGCCCTCTTGTTTCATTTTTTTTGCTGGTGAATTAAAAAAATAATATGTGACAGTAATTATTATTTTATTGCATTTATGAAGCTTTTAATTTCCGTCAAGCTTAGCCATGTATTCATGTGATCTTCTAATAAATAGATGGAAACACAGATAGTATGAGATTATACATGCCAGTGTCAAATTGGAATATCAGGCCTCATTTAACCGTGATATTATATTCCTATTATTTTTTTCTCTGGTGTCTAAGGGTGTTTCTATTCAGCTCTAATGAAGTGTGAACAAAATATGATGTGAAGTTGTTGTGGTTCTACTGGCCAGAAGTAAAAGCTATATCATAAAGTTGATGTTCCTTGTCTTGCCTGGAATGATTTAGCAATGTGAAGTGCTATCTATCTAAGATAATATACTGTAAACTAATTAATATTCGAGGGGGGGGGGGTAATTTTGTGGATGATCTCAACTGCACAATTAAATCTCCACAAATATTAATAATTTCTATATATATAGTATAGTATATGACTTTTTTTTAGTGGATAAGATATCCTTGAAATTACGTCCTAACAAATGGCCTTTTTTCACCAAAACCATGAAATTTTGTCCCATTGAAATTAAATTGTAATAGGAGGTTAAATATATGGCACAACAGAAAGCTGCTCTGTAGAGGTTGCAATGTACATTTATTATCTATTATCGAAAACTAAATCTAGATGTTAGAAGAATCTCTTGAATTCAGACAACAGACTGCATGATGTCTGAAGCTAGTAGACTTGTAAAGGAAACATCAGCTGTTCTTCTGAGATAATGGGGGTCACTAGGTTAAATCTTAGATTTACAGCATGTTTTCAACACATAACACAAAACTTAAAACAATCTTTTTTTTAAAAATTGTTGAAACAAAACAAATTAAATTTACCGTGCTCAGTGCAAAACTATGGTATGGTAACTACATCATTCGATTGATACAAGCATGCGCCATAGTTTTGCACTGAGCACTAAAATTGCTTCTCCAGGCATTTTTCAAAAGATAAGAGATTTGACTTTGTTTTACCCCAGAGTAAAGAACTTAGTAATTATACAACTAAGAATGAATTTTTAAAAAATTGAACAGGTTTTTGTACTAATGTTTTATATTTCTGTTTTCAGCATCTATTGTGATGGGTATACCTACTATACGACGAGAGAATGTTGATTATTTATCACAAACTGTGAAATCTCTGATAGATGGAATGACACCAGAGGAACAAAATATGTGCCTTATTATTGTCTTTGTGGCTGAGGTAGGATTTTATACATGTATAGCTTGGTTATTTTGACCTGGTCCTTACCTTTGTGCATGAATAAATTACAAAGTTCCATAAGTCAGGGAGTTTGTCTTAGAATATTTGTGGGAACCCTGTAAGTGTTATTATTACTTGCTGCAATAAAACTTTATATATCAGTTAATTACGTTCCTTTAAAAGAAGCTGGGAATAATAAATTGCTTCAATGCTTTGCACATGTTGATCGGTCTGTGAATAGGTGCATGCTCACTAGAGTAAATGATTTCTGATCAATAGCTATTGAAAAGTTTTACCTATATTCCTCGGACATTGTGTCGGTCAGACAGGTGTTATTTTCCAATGAAAATAGAAATAGATTATATACTTCACTTATTTGTATGTATTAAATGTGACCTACCGGTACTGCTATAATGCAATATTATGCATGTATTATGTACATTTTCAGCCCTGGGATAAACCCTATGCAGAAGAAGTTGGACAACGTCTAACAGCTGAGTAAGTAATGACTACCGTATCACTATATCGCTGTTTTTATGCCCCCATATCGATAGATCGGGAGGCATATAGTAATGCACCTGTCCGTCCGTCCATCCGTCTGTCAGTCCGTCCGTCCGTACACACCCACTGGTAGTTGTGGGGTGTGGAACAATAGGCTATATTTAGATTCTATTCATTCCGTTGCTTACGGGGTGCAAAATGTTGCTTATGGGGTTTTACAAACAAAAGGATGAACAAAAGAAAACCCCACAATGTCAAGTCAGTGAGAACGTCCGTTCGTCCGTCTGTCCGCCCTGGTTAACCCAAATTGACCGTTTCTTCTAGCATTAATATGGCTTGCTACAAAGCTTTCAAACTTGCATGGATGTTGTATATGAACACTCTCCACGCGCCTGTATCACCTGGCTCCATTTTGACCTTCACCTTGACCTAATTTTGGACTTAGACTTAATGAAAGGCCAAATTCTTGGTTAATCCAAATTGACCGTTTCTTCTAGCATTATTATGGCTTGCTACAAAGCTTTCATACTTGCATGGATGTTGTATATGACCACTCTCCACACACCTGTATCACCTGACTCCATTTTGACCTTCACCTTGACCTAATTTTGGACTTAGACTTATCTACCCTTTAGTATTTTCACAATAAAATTTTGTCTGGAGCGTATCTTCAAAACTATTTAACATATTGACTTGAAATATGAAATATAAATAGATGGCAACTTGGAGAAGTGCATTGACAAAGAACCATAACTCTGTCTGTCTTAAATTTTGAATTATCTCCCCTTTCGTGTTTTTTATAGTCAAATTTTGCTCTGAGTACATCTTCAAAACTATTTAACATATTGACTTGAAACTTGACTTAGCTTTTTATGGACATGGCTTCCATTGGGGCATAAGCGTTTATTGAATGCAGTCTTGTTTACTTGTTTTTGGTTAACATGACAAGTTCTGATTTTCATGAAAATATGCTCATAATAATCAACTTATGATGCAAATTTCAAATGTGTGTCAGTCATATAAGATTGTTAGTGGTAGTTATAACCTTCTCAATCCTAGCCACTGATATGTAATGTTACTGTAAGTAAAGCCGGTAAAGTCAAGCCCTCATACAGGAACCAAGTTTGGCACACCTTTATTTAGGAGTTGAGATTAAAGTTTGATCACCCACAGATATGAGTACTGTATGCACTTAAAAAGATCATTGTTGTGCCCTCTCCCCATCCTTCGAGTGACGTGGGCATGAATTTGCCCTGGTCCATCAATCCTTCAGTAGCCATAATCTGAAAAACATGAATTTACTATTTAAAGAAATTATAAACTACTAACTACACATGGGTGTGTTTGATTTTAATGATAAGGTCCTTGAACTTATCACTTGAAGTCTTGATAAGTAGAACATGAGCACTCAACATTCTGTATGAGGGTTTGTTACACTGTATATGATCATTATAAATCACCATCAACAAGTAATATCCTGTCCCTCTCTGTCTTACTACTATATTACATCAGACACTGTGACTTCCTGTTTCTATATCATATATGATGTGTGATCTAGGATGTGTTGATCTCCGATGTTTCGATCAGAAATGTTGGACTGAAGATTTCTGAAGTTACTTACAGCATATGTGTATAAATCAAAAACAGAAGACACAGGGTAACAGGATATCGTTACATCAAAACATTTCTTGCATCTATCTACTTAAAATCATTGATTTTCGTGGGGGATTAAATTTCGTGGATTTCGGAGTTCACCTTTAGCCACGAAAGCAAATCCCATCGAACACTAATTTTGGCCCTAATATTTATTACCTGAAATGCAAAATCCACTAATTAAGGTCCCATTGAAAAGGTGTTTTTACCAAAACTATGAATTTTTGTCCCATTGAAATTAAAGTGTATAGAGCTATATCTGACGATATTTTTTAAACAAAATTCAAAAACTGAAAAACAATTATGCTTTAATATCCATTGGATCATATTTCTCTTCAGCTTTAACAGAAACTCTCTCTGTGATTTATTGGACATTCATATTGTCCATTTTCATACGAAAGACGGTGTTCTAGAACACCCTATGAACTTATAAGAATCGTATACGGAATCCATCCAAAGTTTTAATTTGCAATTAAGGTAGTCTAGTATCATACTTTAAACAATGCAAGTAATTATTTTGACATTAAATGACCGTTAGATATAGCTCTATACACTTTAAATGATTTTACAGTACAGCATATGGGTATAAATCAAATACAGAAGACAAAGGGTACCAGGATCTTATTAGGGCCCTGCAAATTTTTTGCAGGTGCCCTATAGGAATCACCCTGTCCGTCCGTCTGTCCGTCCGTCTGTCCGTCCTCATTTTTCATGTTTTTCTTAACAACTTGCAAACCGTTAAAGGTATTGACTTCAAACTTTAAACATGAGGTCACAGCAACAATACACTATTGTATGCCAAGTTATGTTACTCCAGCTACAATATTGTAAGAATTATGGCCCTTTGTAAAATTACAATTTTCCTCATTTTTCATCTTTTTTTCTACATTACTTCAAAACCGTTACAGATATTCAAATGAAACTTGCTATACATATTGACAGTGACAATACACACATGTGTAGCAAAGGGCAACAACTCTAGCTTTAATAAATTTTGGCTTGTGCCCCTTTTTAGACCTCAAAACTTTAACATTGGCCACAGATCAAAAACTTTTCAAGATATTCAAATGAAACTTGCAATACTTATTGACAATGATAACGACAGGGCCCTGATCACGACAGTGATGGTTCTAGTTCTATTTGTCTTACTGCTACATTACATTATGTCCTGTGTATATCTATGTCCTGTAGAGATGTGAGGCTGATCATAAATATTAGGCTTTGTGTTATGAACATGGTATATATATTAAGGGAAAAGGGTTTTCATGTAGGAAAATTTAAAACCCTCGGGAGTTTTGGTTGAGAGTGATTACTATAAGATCATTTAATTTCAATGGGACAAAGTTTCATGGTTTTTGTGAAAAGACAAAAGACGTAATTTCAAGGATAACTTATCTACTAAGTCATATACTATAGAAATTATTAATATTTGCAGGGATTTAATTTGGTAGTTGAGATCATCCAAGAAATCCATGAAACTAAGTCACCCTTGAAAATTAATGCCTTTACAATAATAGGAGTTGTAGAATTTGTTTCTCAATTGATGTAGATATAGAATTTATTAACTTGTCATTAGAAGCTAATGTAACAGCAATTATGAACAGATGTGTACCATGGTTTTGTCTTACATTGATGCATTTAAATAACATTTCTTAATCAAATAACCTATGAAATATTAGTGTAGACAGTTTATCATCTAATATAAAACCTGATTGACAATACATCTAGACATGTTACCTTATACAGTGAATGTTAACTATGATTCACCGTGACATTCACTTTTTATTGCAAAAATCTAATTCTGGCAAGAAATATGATGTGCTCAGTATGTGTACATGTAAATGTCAATTATGTACACAAATTATTTACTTTACAGTCTGTTCAAATGTAATTATATACCGTAATGATAACGGTTATAAACATTGGCTCGCCTGTCAGGTAAACTACATTTATCTAGGTTTAACTGGATGTAACTGAGTTAACGGTAGTGCCCACTATTCTTTCGAATGGGATGGTTCCTTTTAAGTTATTTAAAAGTATAAATGATTGAATTGATAGTACATGTAAATGTCAATTGATGAACACAAATGTTGTACTGTATTTAATTTAGTAAGTTGATACTGTTGCAGTTGAAATTCTTCACCAATCTGTGAATTTTGACTCCAGGGGGTGTTTGCAAACCACAGAATTTGAGAAATTAGTACTGTCACATTGTACATTATATTGTTACATTGTATTAAACTTGTATTACTAATGAGATATTAGAGATGATCATAAATCAAGCATTTCCGTCACCATGGTATATATACCTGTCTCAAATTCACAAACTTGAGAGAGTCTGTCTACATTTCCAATTTTACGACTTTTACAACTTAAACAGTCCTTGATTGTATGAACAAAAATACTACAAAAAACCTTGTATGTTATTGAGTGTACAAGGATGTTTACCAACTAAACTGGATTGGTGATTTTTTGTGTCTCACTGGATGTAAAAAACACAGTACATATTGTTTATACCACCCACACATTAATGAGTAACAAAGCTCCTGCGATTGGTCTGTTACTTGTTTATGCTTGTTTAGTATTTTTTCTTGCCATCTCAATTTGAAGACTGCTATAGTGCGTCCAGGATAATGTGATGTTTACAAACATAGACCGGATTGGTCTACTGTAGCAAACTTGGTTACTTAAATAAACACATGCGGTCTATTATATGCTAAAATAACACAGATAAATTGTGCACGCTTGATCTTCTACCTATGTGGTTTATTCTAAATTTTCCCGCATTTTTTGTTATCCTGGGTGCACTATAGTTAGTTAGATTAATATTAGTATTTTGAGTGATATTATAGGCATGGAAATCTATCATCTCCCTCTTTTACTAGACACTTCCACAGATATTTAAGCTGTAATATTATACTTGTATATTACCCAAAAGGAGGGCCATATTTTGTATTAATATTGTCTGTCCATGCAGATCGAAGGTCAAAGTACTATGTGAAATATAGAAGGTCAAATCAGTTATGTGATATCATAGTTGTCATGGTATGTTATAGCTCGGAGAATTTGACACTATCCTGAGCTTCATGCATGAATATATAACAATGCTGAATGATTGTATTGAATAAATCAATTTCCACAAGCAAATGGTGCACAACATGTCCTTGCTTAATTTCCTGGACTGTATTCTAACCAATTCTTACTTTTTCACCTCGACCAGGGAATCACGCCAGGTTGAAAACCCAATGCAATTGCCACTGGGCCACTGGACCACCTAAGGCTTTACTACAATGTATTTGAATAAATGTATATATTATGACTGTCATTTCAGATTCAGTGAAGCGTTATCAGCAGGTTTGTTAGAAGTGATTGCTCCACCTGCAGAGTTCTATCCTGATATGGAACATCTCAAACTTACATTTGGTGATACACAAGAAAGAGTCAGGTAGGATTCTGCCTGTAGTCAGTATGGTGTGATCTCTGCTGGAGTTACTTCCTAACTATTATAATGATATATTTATCTGTCTGTTGTCTTGGATGGTCAGTAGATCAGTAGACCAGAAGGTTTCTGTTTGTTTACTCAAATGCTCAAACCTAGGACACTTAAAACTTTACATTGAGGTTGGTCCCCAACATTATATGAGACCTATTAATTTTTAGGTCAGTATGTCAAGGTCACTATAACGTTTATGTTTGTTGGGTAACCATAGAGCCATACATGTTGTATCAACTTCTAATCTATTGCTTTAAACTTAGTTTTTCGATACTTTGTATCTGTATACTTCTGAAGTTTTCCCTCAAAATTCGGTGATAAAACTCTACATGATTCACTTTGTATCATGCTTGAATGGAACTGAAAATGAAACAGCACAGGATTTCACTTCTTTTCTTTGCTGGTGTAGATCTAAAAATGTTGTTAGCTCACCTGACCACAATGTGGTCATGGTGAGGTTTTGTCATACCGAGATGTCCGTCGTCCGTCGTGCGGCGTGCGTCGTGCGGCGTGCGGCGTGCGTCGTGCGTCCGTCAACAATTTCTTCAAACGACTTCTCCTCCTAAACCACTTGGCCAAATTTGATAAAACTTAACAGGAATGTTCCTTGGGTGGACCTCTACCAAAGTTGTTAAAAAAATTCCAGTCCGTCGCATAACTAGGTCACACAGGCTAAAAATAGATTTTCAAAAAGGAAACTTCAAAAATCTTCTTCTCTGAAACCACAAGGCCTAGAGCTTTCATATTTGGTATGTAGCATCACCTTGGGGTCCTCTACAAAGATTGTTAAAATTAAGTCGCTGTGGTCAAAATTGGCCCCGCCCCGGGGGCCCTTAGTTTTACATAGAGTTATATAGGGGAAACCTTAAAAAATCTTCTTCTCCGAAACCGCTTGGCCCAGGGCTTTCATATTTGGTATGTAGACTCAGCTAGAGGTCCTCTTCAAAGATTGTTCAAATTATGTCCGTGGGGTCAAAATTGGCCCTGCCCCGGGGGCCCTTAGTTTTACATAGAGTTATATAGGGGAAACCTTTAAAAATCTTCTTCTCCGAAACTGCTTGGCCCAGGGCTTTCATATTTGGTTTGTAGACTCAGCTAGAGGTCGTCTTCAAAGATTGTTCAAATTATGTCCCTGGGGTCAAAATTGGCCCCGCCCCGGGGGCCCTTAGTTTTACATAGAGTTATATAGGGGAAACCTTTAAAAATCTTCTTCTCCGAAACCACTTGGCCCAGGGCTTTCATATTTGGTATGTAGACTCAGCTAGAGGTCCTCTTCAAAGATTGTTCAAATTATGTCCGTGGGGTCAAAATTGGCCCTGCCCCGGGGGCCCTTAGTTTTACATAGAGTTATATAGGGAAACCTTTAAAAATCTTCTTCTCCGAAACTGCTTGGCCCAGGGCTTTCATATTTGGTTTGTAGACTCAGCTAGAGGTCCTCTTCAAAGATTGTTCAAATTATGTCCCTGGGGTCAAAATTGGCCCCGCCCCGGGGGCCCTTAGTTTAACATAGAGTTATATAGGGGAAACCTTTAAAAATCTTCTTCTCCGAAACCACTTGGCCCAGGGCTTTCATATTTGGTATGTAGACTCAGTTAGAGGTCCTCTACAAAGATTGTTCAAATTATTCCCCTCGGGTCAAAAATTGGCCCCACCCTGGGGGTCACCATTTTACTTAGACTTATATAGGGAAAACATATATAAATCTTCTTGTCTAAAACTACAATGCCTAAGAGCTTTGATATTTGGTATGTAGCATCATCTAGTGGTCCCCTACCAAGATTGTGCAAATTATGCCCCTGGGGTCAAAATTGGCCCAGCCCCGGGGGTCACCGTTTTACATAGACTTATATAGGGAAAACATATAAAAATCTTCTTGTCTAAAACTACACACTGCATAGAGCTTTGATATTTGGTATGTAGCATCATCTAGTGGTCCTCTACCAAGATTTTTCAAATTATGCCCCTTGGGTCAAAATTGGCCCCACTCGGGGGGTCACTGTTTTACATAGACTTATATAGGGAAAACATATTAATATCTTCTTGCCTAATAATTACACTGCCTAGAGTTTTGATAATTGGTATGTAGCATCATCTTGTGGTTTTCTACCAAGATGTTCAAATTATTCCTTTGGGTGAAAATTGTGCAGGGTTTATAATCAGGTGAGCGATATTGGGCCATCATGGCCCTCTTGTTTTTGTTATGCTGGCATGTTAAAACAGACGTTGATATTCATCTGCAGACAATTACATGATTTGTGTTTTAACTTGTTTGTTTCAGATGGAGAACGAAGCAAAATTTAGATTTTACATTTCTTATGCTATATGCAAGAACCCGGGGCTTTTATTATCTTCAGGTATGTATGATTTCATAAATTGTTTGGCCTTAACTGTATTGTTTGTTTCTAGTAACACCCCTTTCCTGAGTTTCCTCAAACATTTACAATGAAGAAAAAAAACAGAATGTAAAGAAAAGTGAAAATATCAGAAAACATCCAAACTTTCCAAAGTCCCTTTGCTGTGTTGTGGAATGTTTGTAAGGCGTTGTTGGATATTAGAAGCAAACAGCTTCTAGAGGCCTGTAATAGATATATATGTATCATTCTGCATCTCTGTCTAAATTGCCTGCAATATGTGAAGTACAATTGTGTTTGTTATTTAAAATGCCTTTATGTCTGTCTGCTTGTACAGACATTTGGCTTTTCCTAAAAAAACTTAAAATATTTTATATTTTACAAATTGGTGGTCTCATTATTTACTTCATTATAAGGATTTTCTGACTACTGGAAGTAGCTGACTTAGCCCAAGGTCTTTATGTTCAGACTAGTGCAGTAATTGTCGGACCACTTGGAGACATGTAACCTTCCACCAGTGCCTAATCACAGGTGGCAGTATCAGTGTTTGGTCCGCAAACAATTAAAACAAATAACGTTAAAATAAAAAAAATATAAAAACAATTCCGTCACTGAGCTAATAGTATACTATCAAGGTATAAAGCGTACTCTATGTCTATATGCCAAAGATTGTGGAACATTGCATCTCGTTGTTTCAGCATAAATTACGGGCGCTGAAGAAAAATCGCTATACAAGTCATTCAAATAAACTATAAGATATTCATTATTACCGAAAATTTCGTTCAATTGTATCTTATAACGGCGAAACAGCAAAACAGTGTTACTTTCGTTATTTAACTTCGCTCAAGGTCATTTTATTTATGCACTGGTTACCCACTGCGCTCACAGTATCGTAATTATTGTGGGAACCAAGCCTATGCGATGTTCGAAAATCTTTGGACATATACATATACTACGCTTTATACCTTCATAATGTACATGGAGTTAGATAGACAATCGATATATATATACGGTCCATGTAGTGTATTAGCTCAGTGACAGATTTTTTCATTTTTTTCCCAAACACTGATACTGCCACCTATGTGCCTAATCAGGCATCGGCCATATCAGAATTCGCAAAAGGTTTCACGAACACTGGTGTTTACACTACTTCCAGGTCCATGTAGTGTTTTAGTTTGTGGTATTGTGCTATTGTGTTATTGACTGGAATCGTTTGATCAAATCCTAGAGTTAATCACATACATAATTCATTGAATGTTTCATATTGCAGCTCTTTGTCATAGTGAGTGTTGTTGTCTTGATTTGATTTTATCTGTTAGATTATATGTTTGTTGTGTTGTTTACATTGTTACCATTTCAATCACCCTTCAATCAGACTTCAATCAACCTTCAATCAACCTTCAATCAACCTTCAGGCCAATAATTCCTCATTATGTTCTATTTATTATATGCTTTCAATGGATTATGGTAATTTTCAGTGAAAATATTCAGTGACAAATAACAGTGAAATTATCATTAAGTTTTGTTATTAGCACTGTTTAAGAGCTGGTTCCAATATCGTGTAGAAAAAAAATGCAACATAAACAGTGCCGGGCTTATTTAAAAATATGAAATTATGCAAATATTGATTTCTGTGATCACTGGGTGAAATAAAATTTGGTTGTACACTAAAATCAACAATTATGCTCTATAACTTTGTAAACAAGAGTCCCCCCCCCCAATATCATGGGTGTCAATATATCATAAAAAAATCTATGACATGAAAATGTTTTCAAATGTCACAAAAAGCCTGAATGTCATGAAAATGTCAATAATCTGGCTCTTGTTTACAGAAGTTCATATTTGGAGTACTGTGGTGCATTATATTGCGGGCTTAGAATGAGAAGGTCATAAGTACTACTTACAGCCTAACAAAACTGATGCATATTTTAAGTCAGCATTACAATATGCTTCTTATGAGCATATTTTCATAAAAATCAGGACCTGTTACCGGTTGACCAAACTGTAGTTAAAGCAGCTTGTTTAAGCAGCTTATTTTACCATAAGTTAAGACTAGTTTTCGGAAGTTTTTTTCTTGTTTTCTCAAACTATTGATTTTGTACTAACGATGTTCTCATTCTATGTCAGCAAAATGTTCTGCAGGCCATTATATACTAGTCTTGAAAACAATAGATTGTCAAAATGTTTTCCTCTTGAAAACAAATGATATACTAGTAATTACAGTATGTACTAGGATTCAGTTGAAACTTTTAATCTGTATTGTTCTTAGAAGATTACTTGGCAATAATTCAAACAGGGGAGAAATGTGTCCACTTTCTAATCTATGACAAAGTTTACTGTAAAATCATTAATTTTTGTGGGGGATTAAATTTCGTGGATTTCATGGTTCACTTCAATCACGAACTTTAATCCCAACAAACATGGATTTTGACCCTTGTTTTGTTACCTGAAATGCAAAATCCATGAATTCAAGTGCCAACGAAATTGTCTTTTTACCAAAACCACGAAATTTGATCCCAACGAAATTAAATGATTTTACAGTATTATGAATTGATGTAGCAGTGATTACATGTGTCCACTAATAAATGAGTAATGGACAACCATGGAGTAATTTGTAAATTAACAACTTATCCATTATTGACAGACTCTTATAATTGACAAAGAAATGGTCGATCTTATTGTTTGAATGTTGAACCTAGTTAATAAGTTAATAACAAAGACGTGCCAGAAAGTTTAATATGTTATAAGGTATAGATCTATACATATTTAGATCTTTGTATAAGCCCTGATGGCCGTTTATAGACATGTCTAAGCTAGGATTTAACTAATCTTCTTATTATGTTATTTTAAACAAACTACTGTTACGACACTTATAAATACATTCAAGCAAAGTTACTTGAACCAGTATGATCATTAATAACTAATTAACCCTTACAAAAATATATTGGTTCACTTAGTATGCTGTCAGTAATATAAGGAAAAGTCTGATTTTTCCCTAAGATATCCCTACGTAAAGGGCCCCTGGGTTTTATACAGTGAATTTTTAAAGACTTAAAAAAGTAATCAGTATTGGATACAACATGTCACTGGCTTAGAATGAGAAGTTTGTATAACTACAAGATCGATATTTTGAGATAACAAGAAAAAAAACTTCATTTACTCTTTACTTAATAATATGGTAAAATGCTTTAACAACTTCATTTTGGTCAACATGATAAGTTCCTATTTTCATGAAAATAGGCACATGTTTAGAAGAGCCTTGTGATGCAGATTCCAAATATGTATCAGTCTTATAAGGCTGTAAGAAGTAGTAACGACCTTCTCATTCTAAGACAGCAAAGTGATTACTGAGATATTTATACTGTATATCGAGTAAAATGGAGCAATCCCTTCACTATGTGGTTCAATTCTCTGTACACCTACAAGATGTTCAGTACTTTAAGAAGCAATACCTTGTTGACATTCTGTTTTTGTATCAGTTTTTGTCCTTTTATAATTTTTCCTGACATTTGGACAGAACAATGCTAGTCTGGCAAGAGCTTCCTAGCCTTTGTCATTCTGACTTTCTGCATTCAGAAAAGTTCATAGATACGACAATTGTTATAAACATTTTAAAATTACATTATTTTATGAGCCGTCAATGTTGCCAAATAAAAAAACCTAATACCCAGACAAAATCAACATGAACACAATTGTAGTGTTGTATATTTAGACAGAAATAACAAGGTTTCATTGATCAGTGTATTTTATTTCCGTTAATATTTTATCAGCTGAATAGATTATACAATAAAAGCAGTATTGTAAATTGATTGACTAGACAAATAATATGCCTACATTATTCATAATTAGTCACATCATATACATCCAGAAAAAAAACAGCATAAAAAAAATATCATGGTATTTTATGCTGGTTAATATTTTATCTGTTGTCAGAATGACAATGCAGATTACTGATATTTAGAATTCATCCTGCCATTGGCATTCTAGTCTATACAAATCACTGTGAAACATTGTATTATTGAACAGGGTGCCACAGGCTTTGTGGCTGAAAATATATAATTGTCTGACTACAGGAACAAACTCTATTCTGTCAGCGCTATCAGTGCTTTGATTGTTATAAACACTGGGATTCTCCAATGTACTGGCCACACATTCTATAGATAACACAATGATATAAAACACGAACTATGATTATTCAGCATCATCAGCTGATTATCAGTAGAAAACAAACATAACATACTGGCTGTGAACGTCATGCCGTTCATTTTCACTGCAAATATCAACAGGATAGAATAGAATCAACAATGGCAACTTACCAACATGCAATTGAACATTTGACTACTGTCGATTCAATAAGTAAAAAAAAATGACGAGACTATCCCATTCGAAAGAACAGATCAGACTAAGTTCACCCAGTTAAACCTACTAGATAAACATAGTTTACCTGAAGGATGAGCTAATGTTGATAACTGTTCTCATTTAACTTTGAATAGACTGTACAAATATGAATAACCAACCTGTTGTCTAAATGAATAGACAACTACCAAGATAAGCAGTTAGGCTTGTTCAGTATGCTCCATACGTTGCATTGAAGTGCACTTAGTCTGTTGCAATCACTTGTAAATGAAGGTGACAAAATATAATAATGGCCAGTGTTATCAGCAAACTATTAGTTCAGCTGCTACCCCTTGATATATACAACAATACAAATATTAAAATGTAATAACATGGATTTAGAACATGAGAGATCTATATAATCATATGACAACAACATATATCGAAAGCTTATAAAATACCAATTGATAGATTGTTAGCCTTACCAGTTTTCAACCGTAGGGGACTATAGGTTTGTCCGTCTGTCCGTCCATTAATCAATCCAAAATCCATCTGTCTCTCATGAATCCATTAAGGAGATTATGCACATCTAATTTGTTGACAAAAATGGATACAGAAACGCTGAAAATAGTGAAAATACTTCAAAATCTGGATCTTGTCATAACACTAATAGTTAAGTTCTTGAAACTTGGCATGTGAATAGAAGCCATTAAGGAGATTATGCACATTCAAAAATATTATATGATTCTAAAAAAATTGTTATTCCTTATAATAGAGATGAAAACAATGACAATGCATAAAAAAGGGTCATTATAACAGGTTTCAAACTGTTTACGGACTTATATTTTACTTGCAATTTTTTAGTTACTTGTTCTTTTGACTTTCTGATAGACATCATTATTGATCTAAACAGATACATTAACATCAATCCTAACCAAATAACTTATTTTGAAATTAAAACAATTTTCTGCTTCTTTTTTTATGCCTGGGTCCCACCACAGGTAACTGTATCGTTGAAAACGAAAAAAGAAACAAAAAAATAGAAAAATATAAATTAAAAAAAAAATCTTTTTTTTTCTTTGCTACGATACAGTTACCTGTGGGTCCCACTGAGCATTTTTACATCAGTGGTGTACTCCCGATTTGATGCATTGGTGTCGGAAGGCATCGGGAAAAGGGTCATCGTGGTCTAGGGGAAGCTTCGGGGAAGTCTGTCTCACAGAGTTAATTTATATCGGGAGTACATAGCCAAGGCAGAAAAATGCTAAGTGTTCTGAATATGTGAAAATCTGTATGATAATCATGAAATGGCAATGAACTTTTAAACGAACGGAAACATTGAAATATTCAGCCATTATGTTGGCTACAGTTAAATTTGGTAAATGTCTTTTGAAATAAGCAACAAGGTTTTAATTGGTCTTCTACTGTCTGAAGCCTTTTAAGCATTTTAAGCCTTTTGTAAAAATTACTTCTTGAGTTAATTAGTGCAGGTACTTTAACAGTATCAACCTTTATATTGTGGGCTGTAGTAATTGAACATATTCCAATTAGCAATTTAGGAATCAATGTTCTTGCTCCTGAAGTGAATTCAAAAGTTTCTGGGTACATATATAGACACCAACTAACAGTATGTTGTGGTAAATGAAAATACTGGTTAGTTATTTAATTAGGCATAAGTAAACTGTTGTTGTACAATTATCCTAATTTAGTTGGTGTGGAAATGTTTAGCACCAATTCATCTTTAAAGGGTAAAACATCCAGAAAGCAATGAAACTCAAATATAGTCTGAAAAGTTTCAAAGGTATTGAATTTGGAGTTACAAGTACAGTTATAACTCAATGATGGTCTATTTTAATTTATATACATTTTTAAATATAGATCAACTTACGTGGGCACCAATGTTCTCAGTGATCCCTAGCTGTCAATACAGCATAGACTATAGCGTGGCCAGGAAAGGCTGGCCATTTTGGTATAACATTTACCAAGTTTTTTTGTATGAAACTGACAATACTATGTTTTTACTTAAGAAACCAGTTTTTCAACAGTTGGCAAATCTGGTCAATATTTGCAACTTCACATCATCCTGGGGGCAGTAGCCGCAGTCAATAAATCACATTTTGTTGATTTTAACCGTTAGTGAACTTATATGGGTGGCAAAGACCTCTGTTATCTCTAGCAGTTGTTAATACAGCAAGGACTATAAATCTCAATATTGGTTTGAACCCTGAGTGAGGCACATTCCAGATTCATTGGTATATTGTTCAGTTCCCTCATTATGGGATGGTATTATAGTTTGTTTTGATTTATGTTAACAGTTTACAGTTTTAACTGTTATTAAATTCATATTTTCCAAGAGTAAAATTTCTCAAACATCTTACTGTTTCCTGAGAACTTGAAAATAAATTCTAAGATTTTATTGATTTATTCATTTGAGTGTACTGTCCTACATGCATTTTGCAGGTTATTAAATATCAGTTTGTTTACATATTTTGTGCAAAATCATCTACTTAATATAAATGTCACAGGTGCTTGAGAACAAAGTTTGATTTTTGTGTTCATAAAAATTCAACTCTACTCTATAATTTAACTGACTTTAGATTCTTATCATTTGAATGATAAATATACTTCAATATTTCAGTAGATCAATAAATTATTTTAAATAATTGAGCGTATCTTTATTATAAATGTATCTCTACAGATATAAGTAAATGAACAAAATGTGTATCCTTTTGCGGTAGGATGTTTACATTCTTTTAGTATCCATGTATCATAATTTACTGGTGTCATCATGAGTTGATGACATAAGCTTTATACAAGAACCAACTGCAGTATGACTTTGATGTATGTTATTGGTGTATATTTTCAAATGGACCTCGTGTAGGCAAGCTAAATACAATATATCAAGTTGTTTGATCTAGTATTTAGATGTACAGTTATCTTGTAATCCAAGGTTTAAGGGTCTTGATGTGATAATCTCTATCATAAACAGTCATTGATTTAAATGTAAATTTTATTGTCGTGAACCTAACACTAGCTTTAGTATGTTAAGTATACCTGTGGTCACTCCTGGTGAGCTCACTGGGTCCAGCACACGTTCTGTCAATCAAAATATGAATGCTTTACGTCTTTATCAGACATTAAAGTGTATAGAGCTATATCTTAACGGTCATTTAATGTCAAAACAATTACTTGCATCGTTTTTAGTACGATACTAGACTACCTTAATCTGCAAATTAAAACTTTGGGTGGGTTTCGTGTACATAATCAGTCGTCGAAAAAATAGATGATTCTTATAATTTCATAGGGTGTTCTAGAACACTTTCGTATGAACACGAACAATTTGCATGTCCAATAAATATCAGAGAGTGTTTCTATTAAAGCTGAAGCGAAAAATGATCTAATGGATATGAAAGCATAATTGCTTTTCAGTTTTTGAATTTTTTTAAAAAATATCGTCAGATATAGCTCTATACACTTAAAAGTGTTCATTGACTCTAGAATGACTTAAATTATCTAAGATATATAGCATGACAGTCACAGCCAATATCACAAATTCAGAACCTGTTATTCAAGATTCAACCTGTGAAAGACTTTTTGATGTGTTTAAAATAACTTTTTTTTTCTTTACAGTTAGAAGATGATGTTGTAGCTAAGCCTGGGTATATTTCTATCATGAAAACATATGCAGATCAACAGAAATCTAATGATTGGGTCTTATTAGAGTTCTCTGCCCTTGGTTTTATAGGTAAGTAATGGTTGAAAGATGTCATCATCATACCTGCCAATATAACTATATCCAAAATAGGAGTGATAAAAAACGATACATGTCACAAGATGCACATATATTCGATTTAAAAGGGATCTATATGCATAAAAAAGGACGGTTTTAATTCTAGTGGTTATAAATAAGGGTCAGATGATCATAAAATGAATCTACTGAGTATAGTTGATACAATGATTGGGGAATAAATGGCCTAGTCTATTTTATCCCCCACCTTAGTATAATTAATATGAAGATGGGGAAGAAATAGCCTAGTCTTTTTTATCCCCCGCCTAAGTATAATTAATATGAAGATGGGGGAAGAAATGGCCTAGTCTATTTTATCCCCCGCCTGAGTGTAGTTAATATGAAGATGGGGGAAGAAATGGCCTAGTCTATTTTATCCCCCGCCTGAGTATAGTTTACTTGAAGATGGGGAATGAAATGGCCTAGTCTATTTTATCCCCCGCCTTAGTATAGTTAATATGAAGATGGGGGAAGAAATGGCCTAGTCTATTTTATCTCCCGCCTGAGTATAGTTAATATGAAGATGGGGGAAGAAATGGCCTAGTCTATTTTATCCCCTGCCTTATTATAATTGATATGAAGATGGGGGAAGAAATGGCCTAGTCTATTTTATCCCCACCTTAGTATAGTTATTAATATGAAGACTGTTACAGAAATTGAAATGTAATAAAAATTAACTTCTGCATGTTGTTAATTATATTGCATTCATGAAAATAGTGAAAACACATAATGAGAAGATCAAAAATTAAAAGTAGTATAAAATGGACTAGGCCATATCTTCCCCAATCATTGTATTAACTATAATCAGGTGGGGGATAAAATAGACTAGGCCATTTCTTCCCCCATCTCCGTATTAATTATTCTAAGGTGGGGGATAAAATAGACTAGGCCATTTCTTCCCCAATCATTGTATTAAATATAATCAAGTGGGGGATAAAATAGACTAGGCCATTTCTTCCCCCATCTTCGTATTAATTATACTAAGGTGGGGGATAAAATAGACTAGGCCATTTCTTCCCCCATCTTCATATTAATTATACTTAGGTGGGGGATAAAATAGACTAGGCCATTTCTACTCCATCTTTATATTAATTATACTAAGGTGGGGGATAAAATAGACTAGGCCATTTCTTCCCCCATCTTCATATTAATTATACTCAGATGGGGGATAAAATAGACTAGGCAATTTCTTCCACCATTAATTATACTAAAGTGGGGGATAAAATAGACTAGGCCATTTCATCCCCCATCATCATATTATCTCTACTCAGGCGGGGGATAAAATAGACTAGGCCATTTCTTCCCCCATCTTCATATTAATTTTACAAAGGTGGGGGATAAAATAGACTAGGCCATTTCTTCCCCCATCTTCATACTAATTATACTAAGGTGGGGGATAAAATAGACCAGACCATTTCTTCTTCCATCTTCATATTAACTATACTCAGGCGGGGGATAAAATAGACTGGGCCATTTCTTCCCCCATCTTCGTATTAACTTTACACAGGCAGAGGATAAAATTTACCAGTCTATATCTTCCCCATCATAATTTTTTGGGTGGGGGAAGAAGAGGCCTGGGGTGGGGGAAGAATAGGACTGACGGGGGATAAAACTGACTGGGGGAAGACGGGGCCTGTTACCTGTAACGGTCAGTTTTATCCCCGCCCAGTTTATCCCCCGGGGGATAAAACTGACTGGGGGAAGACGGGGCCTGTTACACCGGTATGGAAGTTTTGATCCTGGTATATTAAATATAATATAAGACCCAAGCATAGCAATGATAAATATCCTGTGCTACAGTACATATTGGGGTGTGTGAAGGCATGGTGGTTCACTGTTACGATAAAAGCCCTCATTAAGTACAGAATGAGAGGTCCCAGGTTTGATTTTCATTCCGGACACTTGATAATCTCTGAAAGTACTAGTATCTGTTTTCAAAGACCTAGCAGCGTACACAGATCCCTTCAATCAAACCAAGTTTCGGTCTCTTCCTCCAAGCGGGTAAGCCGGGACTAAACAGGATTGTGATGCACATGCAACTGTCTCAGTAAAACTAACTTAAGGTTTTCTCTGTTCTCTGTGGACATGAGTATTAATTAAAGTATCTAAAAATTTGTTGTTTGTTTTCCAGCTGTTGATTGTATTGTTTATTGTTTACTTGCAGGAAAGTTGTTCAAATCTTCCCAGATTCCGGTGATTGTTGAATTTTTTCTCATGTTTCATAAAGATAAACCAATAGATTGGTTATTGGATCATTATCTTAATGTCAAAGTTTGTAGTCCAGAAAAAGATAAGGCAAGTATATATAACTTTCACTTCTCTGTCATCAAGTATTTTAATTCAGATTGAGGTCATATATTATAAATGAATGTTTCACAGCAGTTAGCGAACCCTTTTGCATCAGTGAAGATTTGCAAGATCCATATAATGCAAACATGAAGGGAGTGAAATAATAACGACTTTAATTTATTGATAGTGGACAATATATTTGATTGAAGACCCATTATAATCATGTTTCTAACTGTGATGCAGAGTCTATGTGGGAAAGCATTTCCTTTGTTGGATTTTTTACAGCCTATCACTCATTTCATTGACATTTAAAGGGTCAACAAGCCTGTGGGAAAATAGAGGAGGGTTATGAAGTTAATCTAGAAGTTTATAAATTGAGTATTGAAGATTGTACTGGTCAGAATAGAGTTGTGACCTTTATTGACTTCTATCATAAAATTGTTCAAGATTTATACTGCCTTAGTAAGGATAACATTGCCCACAGTTTTCAAGGCCTGTGCTGCTTTTGATGTCAGTGTTTCTAATCTGACTTTAAATATAGTTAAATCATCTGAACCTAGAGCATAATCTGTTAAATACTGATAGTCTTAACTCTACATGATGGAATTATCATACCAAGATGTGATAAAAAATTGTTATAGATCAAGGGAAGTAATTCAGTAATAAAATTATAAATTCAAGAAATTATTTTCCCACATGATATAAATTAAAATGGGGGAAGGATATTTAAATTATTTTTCCACATGATATAAATTAAAATGGGGGAAGGATATTGATAGTTGATGTCTCTCTGGATAGATGGATGTCACAAAGTTTGGGTGACTTGTTCTGAGTTCTCCATAACCTAATGAATCTTAACAGAAATACTAGGTACCAAGACTATTTGACCTACCATTTTAATACATTGTATAACTTAAGTCTAGCCTAAGTATCCTAATTTATAATCATGATGATTCATTAAAGATTTTCTTAAATGAAATATTATGTAACATATTGATTTGCCTTACAGAAACATTGTCAACGTATGATACAAGAAGTACGTAAAAGATTTAAACCTTCATTATTTCAACATGTCGGTACACATTCTTCATTGAAAGGCAAAACTCAGAAATTAAAGGTAAGTGTTGTCAGCAACTTTTAATGATTTTAAACAGTATACTGTATACCGTACATGCTGAATATAGCGCTGCAAATGGTTTTTTAGTGATTATCTCCATTTCATCATATATTTATTCAGAAAAACTTGTATTGGATTTTTATGTCCCCCACATATATTTATCCTGTAGAAATGCCTTCTTCTATGACATGCATGACATTAACACCTAGTAGAAATATAAACACACACAATATTACATTACACTTATAGAACACATGTAGCCCGTTGGCTAACCAAACCCTACCAAATAGAGTTATATGGAATATTTTCCTACTTCTATGCACCAGCACTCAGTGGTCCCATTTTAAGCAAGGAGACACAGAGAGAAATTGAAATATTTCACGAACATATCTAAAAGTCTATCATATGCATATATACAGCATTATATATAGGGATCCTATAATAGACCTACTCCGGATCTCCACTAATCTGTAGGTACAAATAAAGTTTTACCGTTATAATCATTGAGCCTATTGAATATTCATACCCGAACAATAGAGTTGGGGGTCAGTTGTTTTTGCATATGAATGTAAAACCAGTATAACTAGGTCAGGTTTGTTTGTACCTACATGTAAATTAAGGGGAAAACCACATTGCACAGAGTTCTGGATATCAACTATTCCGGATAATCTGGAAATCCGGATAGGCGGCATGAGGAAGAAGATCTTTGATTGTTCGAAACTTAGTAAAGGCGGTAGGAACGTGTGCGAATGGCACCCGAAACAGACATGCCACTTGTTTTCAGGATTGGGTATTATGCCTCAGTAGAACCCCTGTTTATAAAATTATGATGTTATTTGTATTTCAGGATAAAGATTTTGGCAAACAAGCAATCTACAGAGCACATGTGAACCCTCCTGCTGATGTGGTATCATCTATAAAAGCGTACCAGAAATATTATGCCAAGAAAGTATATATCGGTGAAGATATATTCTGGGGTTTGAACCCTGCTGCTGGTGATACTATAGTGATCAAGTTTAATGATCCGCTTGATATTGAGAGGTATGTTGTCAAATGCTGTAAAATCATCAGTTTTCGTGGGGGATTAAATTTCGTGGATTTCGTGGTTCACCTCAACCACAAACCTTAATCCAAACGAACATAAATTTTGACCCTTGTTTTAATACCTGAAATGCAAATTCACGAATTCAAGTGCCAACGAAATTGTCTTTTTTCGCAAAACCATGAAATTTCGTCCCAACGAAATTAAATGATTTTACAGTATATTATTATGCAAGTTTGGACATTGTTTATTTACAGTGTTATTATCATTTGGGGCATAGATCTAGCTGCAGCCAAGGTTCAGTGATAACTGAACCCTGTGTTTAATGTTTGATTTCTACTCACAACAGGTGATACCCTTCCATGCAAATAAGGCAATTATGTTAGGTGAAGAAGTTGCAACTTCCTTTCGGTAGGGTGCAGGATAACTGGTTTGCCTTGTGTAAGTTGTATAAGGTACAGTCAAAACTGCCAAAGCGACCCCCTGTATTCAACTACTTCCTGTCATATGTGACCTTGTTTGATTCCAACTGACAATTTTCGCTATATTATTGCACTGTACTTGGCGAAGCCATGTGTTACGTGACCAGCCACCTTGATTTTAGCATATATAGTTGCTACACACTGTTGTGTGCTAGAGAAATTAGATAAAACTTTTGTTTTGTGAGAGTATTTTTGTGACAGCCTGTATACCGTATTAATTATGTATTACCAGCTTCCTGTTCCGGAGTGGCAATGTGAATCACCAGGACGACAAGTTTCAAAATACCATCGTAGAAATATGGAAAGAAGAAGCCGGTGATGATGAGTACACAAAGGTCGGTGAATTTGACGAGACGGGACTCGCTCAGTACGAGCTTGCTGCAGACACTGGTAGAGTTAGAGCTTTACGTATATCAGTACTCAAGGAGAGTGCAAACTGGGTGATACTCAGTGAGGTATGTTATAGCAGTTTTCATGGCAACTACACAGTAAATGTTATTGTTAAATTAACTCAAAATCTCTATTTTTCAAATCAGTGTTCAGTCTTATCTATTTTTTCAAGTACATGATTCAACATTAAATTGTTCCACTCCCAACAATATGTGGGTGGTAATGATCAGATTGCTTGATGGCCTTGTCATGCAAAAGTTCAATACGAAAATGTATCAGCGAGGGACAGAATCTGCAATATTTGTGTTGAGAGTGATTGATATAAGTTGTAATCTGAACTTGTTTTACGGTCAACCTTATATGAATTAATATTTTTGTACTATAAATCATGTACACTTTATGAACACAACTATACAAGTATGTTTTTGGTGCCCTAAGGCATGCCTGCTGTAGCAAAACATTAACACAACTGACATCAGTTAACCTTTTTATTGAAAGCATTTACTGGTATTATTAAAAGTAATTTGTTGATTATTTTAGGTTCACGTTGTGCCAAGGAAATCCAATTAAAGCAGTCCCTACAGCTCATTGATTTAATCACCCAGAGAATGTACAGTGTGGCTACAAGCGAACAGAAAGTCTCATCTCCCGAAACACATCATAGACTTAACACAATTGTTGCCAAGCATAGCCTTTATTTGCCAGTCAGCTTTCTGCTGAAATACCGCAGGCGTGTGAATGTTAACAATGTTTGGATCAAGATGACTTAGACTTATTTATCTGTTTGTGTGACCACAGATTGAAAATGAGGTCAGGAACGTCGTGAGTCAGCCTCACTTTGGTGGCCTTTTTGTGTTAGATTTCCATATCGGGATTAATGCAATATTTGACATTATGTTGAAAACTCCATGTATGGCATTGTATGTCTCTCCTTGTTATACATGTTTGTTAATCTGTCTCGATGTGATGTGACCGAGGGTTGTTTGTGAAATTAATATAGAAGATTATGACTATTGAAAATGGGATGGTCTTGCTCACAGGTAACTGTATCAATGAAAACGAAAAAAAAACATTTTTTTTTTCGTTTTAATTTTTATCAATGATTCAGTTACCTGTGGTTTTGCATTGAACTACTTTGTGAGGGTTGAGATTTTGCACATGTGGTTCAGTTCATTATTACCTCCCTTAGTTGTTATGTATAGTCAACATCACATGGCATTATCATATAGGCAATCATCATGTTACCACCGCATTTATCAATCATTCAATGCCAAAGATTCATTTTTCACATTACCACATTTATCCTGACTTTTGAGTAACTGTTGTACATATGATTACATGTATATGCAGGTGTGTTACATATGATTACATGTATATACAGGTGTGTTATACCTTGTTGCTGGTTTCTTGTGCATATGGATGGAAGGGTAAGTTAGTATTGGTGAGGGTACAAAACAGGAAATCTCGTTCGGTGAATCTGTAATTATTTAAACCTTTCGGTCAAGGATAACCCATGAAAGTGCAAGTACTTATTTCCAATGGGGTCCTGTGTTTTGCTGAAGGGACAGCAGGTGGAAGAGACAGTGATGTGATACAAGGTGTCCGGGCGCGATGCCCTAGCTCTTTTCGAAGAGACACCTTGGTTCTTTAACGTGCCCGGTGTATAGCAATCTGCCAATGTATATAACTGAATAATTGTTTAGCCATTCTTCCAATGCAGATAATCTGTTTACAGCCTTAATTATCCATACTTTTTATGTCCGATTCTGTCAAGAAGTGTTTTGTTGTATAATTATGGTCAGAAGATCAGTAAGGTTGATGTAATGCTGATTATGATATACTGTCTGAGTTTGGGTGTCACAGGTCAATAAGGGAATTCTGCAGATTGGAAAGGGAGGCCTCTGACCAGTCAGATGGGGAGGCAAGCGGATTTGGCAGGTAGATGGATGGTTGGCGTTGGGGCTGATCAGTTATACAGGGGTGAGTTGGTATGATGGGCAAAAAAGCAGGACATTGTACTATGGTAACCAAACTGTATTTTGGGCAGTTTAGAATTTTTCTGGTTGCAATGAAATAAGACTTCAGTGGATAAATGTACAAGTCCTATATTTATGCAGTTTTGCACTAGTTACCTGTGACCTTGTGTTAACAATATTTATAGTGTTAAAGTTATATATATAAGATTTATATGTATATACTATTGTGATATGTTTTAATGTAGATTACGATTTGGGTTGTGTTTGAGCCAGATTCTTGCTGAAGGTTAATTATATCGAACTTATAACCTGGAACCTGTAGCTAATCAAAGCACATTGTAGCGTTTTCCAAGGGAGGTAATCGTTATAAATGCCTTCGATATTTAATTGAAAAGGCAGTATCATCTGACTGTAATAAAGTGCTACTATGTGCTTTAGTTAGGCAACGGGCTCCTGATATATTAATCAAATATTGTATGTATATTTCTGGATCATATCGATGGCTTAGAATTAGAAGGTCGTAAGTGCCACTTACAACCATTTTAGATTCATACATATTTAGAATAAGCAACACAATGGGCTTCTTATGAGTAAAGAGTAAAGAGTAAAGAGTAAATGTCAGACAGTTTTTCTGTGTTTTCTCAAAATATCAATTTGGTAGTTACGACCTTCTTGTTCTAAGCCAGCGTTATATTATACATGTATATACTTACAATGATGCAATCAAGCACTTGGTGACACTGATCAAGAGATGGTTATAGTACTTTTTGTAAATTGCATGTTATAATATTCAGATAGGACAATCAATCAAAACTAATGCAACTTTGACTGAACTTCCTCTACCATATTGCCATTCACAGCTCTTTACTTCACTGTATCATTAATAAAGACTAAAATGAAGAAGAAAAAGTAAAATTAAAGAAAAATACAAATTTTACCAAAATATTTTATTTTCGATATTTCCATTATCATTAATACAGTTACCTGTTGTTTACTGTACAAACAACTTTGAAATTGTAAATGATGTGTTAAATCCACGTCATCCAAGGATTGAATGAAGTAGCTATCTGCTACATTTGCCATATTAGTATCACATTTCTTGCCTCTATCTAGACCTGGTGATTTTTTGACAGACAATGCTTTTCAATTGTAATAATTTAGTACTTATGTGTTTATGTGGTCATTTGTGAGACCTAGTGATTTTAATTCCGATGGTATTTATTTCATAAGTCAAATTTTGAGTGCTGTGCAATAACCTGTTCAAAAAATTACTTACTAGTATATGGTGAATCTTGTAATATATATCTTAATATTGGTTCTTTTCACGCCCTCAGCTATACTTTTCACCATGTGCCTATGAGTTTCAAATTTAAAAAAAAAAAATTCTTTTAGAAACCTTAATCATTCATCTTTATAAATCAGTGGTTAGTCAAGTTCCAAGAGTATCCTGTTTAGTTTAAATATGCTAACTGAACGAGAATGAAATAATAAAACGAACAGAAAATATAGAATTTTGACCTAAGGTTGGAAATCGCTCTGCAGGGCTCAAATACTACCCAGTTCTGATGGATTATACGATAGATTGTGGTGCTAGAATATCTTGTTTGTTTGTTTGTTTGTTTGTTTATTGACATTGTTTATACATTTTCTATGTTATTATATTATAATGAGAATGAATGAGTGTAATTTAGGATAGATGGCAAACTTGACTTTGTCTGTTATTTAGAAAGGGTACCAGAATATTTATATTTAAACACATTGGGGTTGAGCCCCAGTGTTATGTTTTGTTCTTTTCATGTACATATTTTGTGAACGGATTGTGCTTTGTTCTAGATGTGTTTAACATGTGCTTATATTGTGAATGTTTTTGTTACAATTTTACATGTATGTTTATAATTTAATATAAGACTTCCGTCATTTCTTCTTTTTTTGTACTACAGATTTCTACAATTTGTACTTGAGTTTATATCACAATTTAACCACAGACGCTGCCCATCCCCCAACACAAAAAGTTACATATTGTACCCCACCCACCTAAGAAAAAAATATAGTCAAGTTCCCCCATGTATTCAATCACCATTTTGTTATTTTTCCTGGGAATATTAAGCCCTTTCATTATCCTTACAATATTTTTAAATTTCATTTCACAATATTTATATCTTGTTTTGTAAGCTCTTACTTGAAGCCATACTACCTTGCAATAATAATACCAACTTTATTTGGTTCTACAAGAATGACTATTTGTTCCATATTGCTGTGTAAATGCTAGTTTCAACAACATACATACGCTAGTTAATTCGAGTTACCAACTTGCAGACCTGGTAGTACATTATGCATATTGCTTTTGGATACATTGCCTGCAACTTTAAAATATTAATGAATACCTCTATATTAAAGCTTTAATTACCCGCTCTATCCATCCCCATGCTGTATATTTTAACATTATTTGTTCGTCACAATTATCACACATGGTGTATTGAATTCTTAAAAAGCTCATTGAAATTTCTCCCTGAGAAATATATAATAATAAACAGAATCATTAATTTAATGGATAATTTTTTATTATTTGTTTGAATAGCAATAAAAGAGGTACCGGTTTGTCAAAGAACATGGAAGATAACTACGGGTATTGGTCAATTATTAAAGTTATACATGTTTTTCTATTGATTTATGTCTTTGAAATTAATATGCATGTATTGCAATACAAGTAGAGTATTAATTTAATGAAGATTTATGTAGAGTTGCTCTTGCCAGATTTAAGAAAAAATTCATTGTACCAAATGTCAGTGTACCAAAGATTGCTGTAGATATTTTAACTTACGCCTTTTCAACTTGCGCATTTAACTGCATGCAGTTTACCGGTATCCTGATAGGCATTTATAGTTTTTACCTTCCAGGGAAGTTTTATAAAGTGTATTAAATCCCAACTTAGTTTGTTGACCATGCCATTATTGGCTTCCACGTTTGTTACTTGGTACGGAGATATTGACTTGATCCTTACCTTGCTAGTATTTTATGTGGTTCATGCATAGAATATAGTGCTGAGAAGTTGACCTAAGTAATGTTTTATCTAAGCATTTACGGTAATCCTAAACGTACGTTCAAGTTTAAGTTCTTTATAATTATTTAACATCTATAAAGTGGGGTGAATGGAGTTGAAATACTAAAGATTTATTTAATTAACTCATTCTGACAATATCTGTCTTCACTTTGAAGTTGTTAAATAAGTATAAAGAACTTAAGTTTGAATTTAAGTTTACAATTTCTGTAAGTGCTTTGATAAAACAGTATCCCGGTCCTTATTGTTTGATTATATTACATGGTTTTTGTTTGGAATATATTAAATTATGTAAGCTTCCTGTGCATTATTGGTCTTTAAGATTTGTGTTTGTATTGCACTTTTAAGTATCTCCGTGATACTCCCCACTTATGAAAACATACAACCTGGGTTATAAATCTGGACAGTATATCAGCAGTTAAATTATGCTTATAGACAGTGAAGGGTCTTGTTAATATCTCCACAGGATATTTGTTATATTGCGTTATAGAGTGTTTTGTCATACTGACGTGTTTTATGGTTGATAACTTACCATTCATTAATAGATTGCATAATTTATATCAAATACCAAAGTGTATGTTTTACATTACAGATACTTGTCTTCATTTCTCATGAAAGTATATTGCAATAATTATTATTCTTTATTCATCTAAGCTCATAGTGATAGTCCGGCACTGCACATAGTTGTGAACCATTACGTACCTCTTGCCAGAGTTGTCATTCTTGTCGATATATCTCAGTTGCTGCCATAGTTATATAGTAGGGTATAATGCTCATTTCATTCTTGAGTGAATACTCATAATTTGTCAAATTCTCATTTAGAAATCATGACATTGAAATTGGAATAGAAACCACCAGATACAGTGTACCAATACTATGTGTTTTTTGGCTACAGTTCCAAGACAATATTTCTTGTGACTTTGTAAATAAAAATGGCCGTAAGTAATTTGTAAATAAAAATGGCCGTAAGTAATTTGTAAATAAAAATGGCCGTAAGTAATTTGTAAATAAAAATGGCCGTAAGTAATTTGTAAATAAAAATGGCCGTAAGTAATTTGTAAATAAAAATAGCTGAAGTAATTTTTTCTATACTGATTTTTTTGAAGCATAAATATGGCAAACAAAAGGAAATATTTTAGCTTTAAACGAAATGCAGGATCCCTATCAACAGTTTGTTAGTTTTGTTCGAAGTGAAGCAAATTTTGTCTTGGGCCTGAAGTCCAAAGTCACATGTTATTGCTACACTGAGATGCAATATCTACTATTTAAATTTGTGTGTAAATAGAGTGATTATTTGTATGAAATTATGTTGTTGCAACAACAATAGAGTTTTAACTACTGTAAAATCATTAATTTTCATGGGGGATTTAATTTCGTGGATTTCGTGGTTCACCTCAACCACAAACTTTAATCCCAACGAACATTGATTTTGACCCTTGATTTATTACCTGAAATGCGAATCCACTAATTCAAGTCCCAACGAAATTGTCTTTTTACCAAAACCACGAAATTTCGTCCCAACGAAATTAAATGATTTTACAGTATCATCTAGATACTGAGTATAGGATCATCGTGAGGTGACTGATGGTTGTATAAAATTATGTTGAATGAAAATGATAGTGTTTTACTGCAAATATATCATACAGATTATTTGAGATACAGTACCGGTATGTTAGATCATGTTTGGTAAAGCTGGTTGTCATAATGCAATTAATAGTTAATATTTGTTGTGCAATTCTAGTCGAATCTATTGTTATCTGAGTTTGGTTATACCAGGCAGGGTTCCATTAGTCTCTGAATTTGAAGGGTTGTTTGGATACTTTTGACTAAATTTTACCACTAAATAGTCAAAAACCCTATGATTTAAGAAAACAACAACAGGCAATTGAAACCAAAATCTTGGCATTCAAATTGTTGCTTTTTGGAAATTTCAAGGGTCAGAACACTTCTCCAGAGTCAAATGGAACCCCTGCCTGGTATGATAAGGTGTGGTTATATCACATGACTTTCCTTGTATCCAGGTTAGTATAGCCAGTACGTATAAAGTTATACGTACCACGTGTAGTATAAAGAATTTAATTTTTCCAATAAGTCAATGCATATTTTACCTTTTTAGTGTCGTACGACATAAAGAATCTATCACTTGTTGTCAAGTGATATATTTATATTAAACTCGTTCAGGATATATTATTAAACTCGCCAGAGGCTCGCTTAATGAAATTTCCAAAACTTGTTTAATATAATTTTATATCAATTGACAACTCGTGATAGATCCTCTATGTATATGATCGGATTGTTATACACTCTCTCATAGGGATAAATAGTACAGTATTATGTCCTGTAGTGTTCTAAGTAGACTTCATTTAACTGAAAATTCTAATTGTCATAGCTTTGTGCAGTCTAACTGCCTACTGATACATATAGTATTGTGCTACCATTTGATGTGAAACACCCTTAGTACCAGTTCTCATTTAGTATAGCTTGGCTATTTTGACCTGAGCCTAACCTTTATGCAAGAATATGTTACAAGGTTCTTGCTTTGAATACATTTGTATATCAATTATCGCAAGGAAAATTGTGCGATATCGATATTTCAAATTTGTGTTCGTCACGCGTATATATTACATCTCGATCGTCTTCTTGATACTCCCCGATTATGAAAACATACAATCGGTGTTATAAACGTAGGCAATATATCGACTGTTAAATTATGCTAATCAAAAGGTCAGGCTCTTGTCAAATTGGCCTAGCTATATATTGAACATTTGAAGATACATAATAATTCAGTTAACAAATAAATAGATATAGATGCCGTAATTCTACAAATTCTCTGCTTAAATTTGTTTTAAGTTGTATTAATTCACAACATTTTAGACAATTCATATGTAAGCTTTTGGGTCAAGCAGAGAAATAATGTCCTAAACTTTTACAGAATGTTAAACTTTCCTGTCTAATCTACAATACTGTACTCGTATGCTACAAATAACAGTCATGTTCTTTGTGGAATAATTGAACTACAGTGTATTGCAGTTAGCATGTTTACAATACATCTGTTCATTATTTATTTTGGCACATTTTTTAAGTTAAGCATTTTTAGTTTAATCACATTGTATTCATTATCGTTCATTTATGTTACACACAAGAATATGTATATAATAGGAACGAACGCATTGAGAATTTGGTCATACTTGTATTCTTGTCAAATCAAAACATATGTAATTTTCAAAATAAATATGTTTTAACTATACATGTATGTTTGAATGATTGAATAGATGAATTGATAGTGAATCTGTCACCTGCTTGAATGGTATCTCAGTTTGGACAGTCCTTGATCTAGGTTGATGGAATAAATATTACCGGTATTTAAATTGAGGATAAGTCGCATAATTTTAGAAATATAAACAGTTTCACCTTTTGCAATATTTGTATATTGGAAAGCTGACCTGCTTGTACTGTTTTTATCATGGTTTAACTGGTGCTCATGTATATGCAGTGTGCAAGTCCTGTTATCCTGGTAGGTTTATTATTTTTACAAGTAAAAAAACTCTTGATACAATGTTGAAAATACACAAGGAGTACGGTGAACCAGTTTAATGCTACCGTACTCCCTCTAAGCCGGATGTCATTGGTTAATTAGGCACATAGAAAAACAACTGGTCAGCAAATGTCGCAGTCTAATGCAAAAGGAAATATTGTTACCATTCTATAGTTACTTTTTGTTCCTGCATTATTTATGTTAGCAGCAACAATGGGCTATCCGTATAGAATTTCATGTGTAAGAAGACATTTCATTGGCTTTGAATGAGAAGCTTGTATGACTTTATTTTATTTAGACTGATTCATATTTAACATCAGTAAGACAAGACGCTTCTTATGAGACTATTTTCATGAAAATCAGAACTTGCCATGTCCACCAAACTGAAGTTGAAACAGCTTGTTTTACCATAAGTAAAGAGTTATTTTTTCGACACTTTTTCTTGTTTTCTCAAACTCTTGATTTTGTACTTACAACCTTCTCATATTAAGCCAGCGACTTACATACATTATATTCAGTTCTCTCGACATTTACCATGGACTATTTGGTGTGTATGTTTAGTGTATATGTTTAGTGTATATGTTTAGTGTATATGTTTAGTGTATATGTTTAGTGTACTGTATAGCGGGTATATTTCGCGGGGGTTTAATTTTCGCTATATTCGCGGTCAACATCGAATGCGCGAAATCTAAACCCCGCGAAATAATCACCAAAAACATACATATTTTACAAAGGTAGACAATGCATCAAGGATCTTTAAGAAATAATCAAACATTACTTTGCAAGACGTACAAAACGACACATTGTGTCGCTTCTGTAAATTACGGCAATAATAAATAGACTACGACATGTATAAAGTATGGTTAGAAATTGGATATTTGTAAAGAACGTGTTAAAATCTCTATGCATGATATCAATATCGTTTGAAGGTTTGAATAGTAAGCCGTTTCATCACACTTGTTCAATTTCAATAACAGTTTTGTTTGCGGAACGTGTAAATGTTTGCCGAAATAATTATTTGTTTGTAAATAGATCTACATATTTTTCTTATGTTAGCAGTTAATTATCAGTATGTTTAGTTTATTGCGTTTCTTTATCCTCACCACCGGATAATCCTTATGGGTGAGGCCTCAAGAAGACTTCTAGTTTTGGGGGGATACTGCAATATACAGAAGATGCCCTAATTACAGAAGCATTCCTGGTTCTTTTTGCATGCCATATTTATAGCACCCATACATGGGACCTCGGTTTAAAGTCTCACCCAAAATACGATCAGTAATTTTAGATGGCCAGCCCGGGATTCGTACCCACAACCCCAAGATCAGTAGTGACTATTATACTCGTTTACCACCCCTTCAATGTTTACCAACAAGGTTTTAATTTCGCGGTCAAGGCCGTTAGCGCGAATTCAAGACACCGTGAATTCAAAAGGATCCAATTAACGCGAAAATTGGACACCGTGAAATATACCCGCTATACAGTATATGTTTAGTGTATATGTTTAGTGTATATGTTTAGTGTGTATAAATGTATTGTTGTGTAGGTACTTGATCATGTCGTCTCATCAATATTTTCATGGTGAACATAATTATAAAAACATAAAACTTTGTTATACCCAGATTATGTTGTTGTGTTTTATTTTATCCATTGTTCTGCCTTTCACTTGTTTACCTGACTCATTTGTCTCAATAGCGAAGTGGTACAGTGCGCTCAGGATAATGCCATATTTTTAAACATTAACTGACCAGATTTGCCAACTGCTGCAAAATTGGTTGCCTAAATAAACACACATTGTCAGTTTATACTAAAATAACACTGATAAATTGTGCATGCTTGATTTCTGCCTATGTGGTTTATACCAAATTTTACTGCCTTTCTTGTTATCCCAGGTGCACTATAGTCTGAGGCGGTTGTCATTCAATACTATACACATACCCTCTTGTGCATTTTGATAATGTTGTATAGGCATATCTTTGGTTTGACGCCCAATTTTGGCAAGGTATATTTGTGACAGTGGCTACTGGTCAAGTACTCCATAATGGGAAATCTGAAAATGTGTCAGTTCTTGCTGAAACTGATATTAGTACTGGTGTTTTACTAATCCAAGGAAAATTGCTAGAGTCAAATATATAAACAAACTTTGACAACTTTATGCTCCGGCATGTTGACATGGCCCCAATCTCTAAGCCGTGCCATCTGGATGACTCGGTCTTTTATAGAACAGCAACAGCATCAGAGAACAGCAACATTATCAGAGAAAGTGAATAACTGAAACAACTGTGAAATAAGCAACAAATCAGTGGACAGTTAAAATCCCAGAAATTAACCTAGCTCAGGTGAATGAATTCTAGCATACCTGGAGATAGGTAATAACAATGTCTTTATTTTTTGTGGATAATATAATTGGGAAACCAATTTTTATTATAGTCCACGTAATGATAAAGATTGACTGCAATTTTTTTTAAAGATTTATTTACAAAGTTACAACAAAGATAGAATAATTATGTGAACATTATTAGTAGCTGTTTCAGATTAATGAAACAATGTGCTTGACTAAATACATGTACATGTGTATTAATAATGTTGACCCCAGTATCCGATTTATTGATTCATCATTATGATAAATTTGTGAACATGATTTACATGTAATAATATTTTTGCGATCAGGATTGATGTGAAACAGAGAATATCAAAGTCACACTAAAAATGTATTAATTTATAAATAAAAAAAAAACTTTTCATTCAATATCAAATAATTAGTCTAAGTCATTAATAATTGCAAACAATGATGTCTGTCATTGACCATCTATCCAATGTATACATTGCTGGCTCAGAATGAGAAGGTCGTAACTACTTATTACGTCCTTTTAAGACTGATACATATTTGAAATCTGCATCATAAGGGACTTTTTATGAGCCTATAATGAAAATCGGAACTTGTCATGGAGTTGTGAAAGCTTGTTCAACCATAAGTAAAGAGCAATTTTCAGACAGTTTTTGCTTGTTTTCTCAAAATATAGATTTTGTACTAACAACATTCTCTTTCTCAGCCAACGACATGTCATACAGATAATTGAATTGAATTGATAATAATCTGTCCAATGGGATGCAGATATGTAAGTAAAATGATGAATGTTTGTCTGAGATCTTTTCAATACTTATAATTATGCTGTTGTGATTGTTCAAAGTCATTCATTTATTTTTAATTACGGTCCCTAAGATTATAACGTCTTGATGGAGTTGACTCTCGTTCAGGTGATTCTGTTCTTCTTTGCGATGTCACTCGTTTTTCTTGGCGAGGTGAAATTGGTCTGCTATCGACGTAGTCGTATGATGTGTTGGTCGTTCTGGCTGCTGATAATGTCGATGATCTATAATTTTGTTTTATATCAAGAAAATCTTGAAGTAGAACCCAGATGACGTATTTTGGGACAATTAACCAAATGGCCGCACCACCGTAAGTACATGCCTCATGCCACCAATGTTCAATGGTACGTCCACCGCTTGCTATATCCATCGTGTAGAGAATGTAGATAACCGTTTTATACGCTGTCATCGTACTCACCATCATTGTTACCAACTTACTCAGTCTGGCTGTCCTGAACACGTTCATCACTATGAATATACCTACTACCGCTTCTACAAGATTTCCACTGAAAAAGAAAAAACAGTTGCTTGTTTAACTTAGGGTTACGTAATAGTCCAAACAATTAAGTCAATTATTGATTAAAATGGGCGAGCGAGGTAAGTGCAATAATTATAAGAAACTAAATGGTACTAGTTCCGATACACCGCTTCTCTGTTTCGTCAGAGAGTTGTACAGTCTTTATATGACTGACGGAACTGAAAACTGATATGTGTAATGCTTGGATCTTAGATGCCTTTGTTGTAGCTTTAGCAAATTTGGCAAATTGATAAAAAAATAGTGTATACTAAATACAATTCCTGTTCATAGGTCTACATTTTTCTGATCATATTTAGACATGGCATTATGTATTGTAATATTTTAGCAAACATTTTTTCACCAAGATATTTTTAAATCTAACAAGAACTGTCCATAAGACAGCTTACTCAACTATTTGTGATCATTAATCACATAAATTTAAATTAAAAACATGCTATAATGTATACAATTTAGTTTCAGTGCAGTATCATTGACAGAACAGTGTATAATGAGATATGATATGAATGAAGCTTTAACCAAGAAACATCTAAATAATAAAGGGGCATAAGTGAAATCAAAATAGAGTTATTGCCCTTGACTGATACCATGACTAATAATGGATAACAAATAAAAAAAGTCTCAAGGCAGTGGCATGGAGAGTAGCTGAGATATGGCCTCAATGAAACTTACATGCTAAACTTTAACCCAGAAAAGTTTAAGTTGAAAGGGGGGGATAATTCAAAACAGGGTCATTGCACTTGACCAGTACCATTGACTAATGGTGATAAACAAGTGTTTAGGTATCAAGGTAATATGATATAGAAGAGTTGTAAGATATTGTCTAAAGGAAGCAAAGTAAAACTTCAACCAAGGAAATTCTAAAATTCTTCATTAAAAAGGGGCATAACTCTTCAGGTATTACCCTTAATTGATACCATCATATAACTAGAGATATAAGACCGCATACCACAGGTAACTGTATCGTTGAAAACGAAAAAAAAAGAAAAATATAAATATATATTAATTTTTCAACAAATTTTTTTTTTTCAACGATACAGTTACCTGTGATTTATACTGTACTTACAATCCTTGTGTAAAGATAAAGGAGTCCGATGTTATACCATAATACTTGTCTACCACAATATACCATTTGTCTGAAAATAATGCAGATAAAAGTTATAACCGAGTGCTGGAAGTAATCATCGTCAGTTTGAAAGATGCTGAAACTACAGATAAGTATGATCATAGACTCGAGACATAAATGAGTTGTCTCCCTTGGAATTGTTAATAAAGATGCATAACAATATCCGAGACAAAAGCCTCCAACAAGAGTACACGTATTCAGAATTAACCTGGTTTTTCCTTTAAATCAATAATGAAGCAATAGATACTGTTACTTTATCCTTATTCTAAAACAGGTCTAAATCACAGGTAACTGTATCGTTCAAAACGAAAAAAAGAAAATATAAATTTTCAAAAAAAAATATTTTTTTTATTAGACCTGTGGTCTACATATTTTTTTAAATATTCGAATGTCAATGTTATGAAAGGGCTATGTAACTAGGCGTTTTCCAGAATGAACCATACACTCATGAGACTGATGTTATGAATTTGTTTACTGTGTCCAGGATGTTGGACAGACACTTTGCTTCAACATGTAACTGATTGTTATATACACATGTATACGTTTGTGAGACGTTTGCAAGCAATAGATTTGTGTTACTATAGCAACATATTTATGGGTGATCACCCCACGTTATATTTAATCATGGACTTTTTTGTTTCACTGTTTATTATATACTTACACCCATAGAACAAGGTGCTCAGACATCCACCAGGGAGAGAGTGTGGTCGTAATACACAGAACATACCATCCATGATGAGTATACATGAATTCAACACCAACCATTTATTCACCCAACTCGGCATTGCTTTATCCAGGTTCGCCATTTCTGTATACTTCGTAAACCTAATAACAAAAGAAAACAAAAATTTAATAACGTTACTTTATTGTAATCGTATCTGTACATTAAGTTAGTGTATTTTATTGACTTAGTGGGAAAGTTATTGTCGCCCGATTACCAAAACCTATAACTGCCACTAATAACATGTACATTGTATAGGAAACGTGTGACTAACCCCTTCTAAAGTGAGATTCCAATAAACGATGTTTTAGCAAATGTGTTTGCATTCGTAAATCCGATTATTTAGGTGTACTAAGACATTAAATTGATCAAAATACAGGGTTCACACAAACATTCTAAGACGAAATTCCCTGACTTTTCGTTTTTTTCTCTTGATTTCTCTGACTTTTTAGAGCGATCGAGTCTTTTTGTTAGAACACAATAGCGCCGTATCCATGGATAAAATGAGGCTATATTTGCATATTTATATGGAACCACACACTTGCAGGTACAAGTAGAAGTTTGTGGGCTGTTGAATGACAAAATACTTATAATCGGGAATTTAATACGAGCGAGCGTAGCCATGATCGCGAGTGAGGTTTTTTTCAGTCTTTGGTAGTTTGTTCATAGGTCGTGGGAACTCTGAAATAACGCGACGAGAATAATAACCACGATTCACTGCTTCTTATAGTTCCGTCGTAGTTTGAAAAGTTTTCATATTGCCCTATTACTGTATGAACCAATCGTTTTGTTCTATGAATCTTCAGAGTCAGTTATGGTTAATTCGGACATTACTTTGTTCTAGGAACCTGTCGACTCGGTGGTGGTAGACAAGATTTCGGTCTCCGGTGGTTTTCTTCCACGCACGGGCTTTGTGACGCCTAGTCACTAGGTCGAGATTGTTTGACTACGGTGGTGGTAACTCCTCAAGTTCTGTGTCGGGCTCCAATGTGGATTCTGACAACGATAGTGCTCACACCGCTGCAGTAATTACCGGGCTAGGGAACTTACCAGATGATTGTGTACGTAGTGGTATTGCTAGTCAAACAATCTCAACTTAGGTGTGTTGGAGATAAAAGTCAGAAATTAAAAGAATCTCTCAGCAGACTGCCATAAGTCTATGGTATTGCAAAACGTGATAAATACTCCGGGTGTGCGCAATGTTTGAAATGCGGTTAGGTTATGCAGTATTGAATGCAAGAACCACTCTGAAATATTTGTTTAAGAGCTACATGTATAATGTTCAGAATCAAAACTAAATAATGGCATGTCTTTGATGATTACCTTGACTTGTAGGCTATTCCTTTTTGTGAAGTTGTATATAACATTAATATTGATTGCACCTTGTGACTTTGGTGTTCGTGATAAGTGACGTCAACTTTGACGACGGTTCTCCTATACTAGTACATCAGGTATTGACAACAACATGAAAATATGACATGGAACCTTAAAATTTGCAGTATTACACACGATCATTTTTAGCAAAACCCCGACCCTCAAATGCCCATAATGCCTATTTCTCTTACGATAATATATTCTAGTCTGATTTGAATGGGCTTACTAAAGGTCAGGGTACCGTTTTATCAACGTACTTCCGCAAATCGTAAACTTACGTTCAAATTAAAATTCAGTATAGTTGTTTAACAGCTGTACATTGGGGACAGCTTTTGTTTATAAGACTTCATTAACAGCATCTTGATTAGTATTACTGCTCGAATTTCCACATTTTACAGTTGTAACAGTATTATAAAGAATTTAAATTTGAGCGTAAGTTAAAAATTTCCGTAAATGCTTTGATAAAACAGTGTCCTGGTCCTTTATGTACCAGTCAGTTGCAGCCACGCCCCCAACCCCCGGGGATGGCCCGGGATTTTAACTACGGGTTGTCAAACCCCTCCCTTCCACGGAGGGGCAAGCATATGGTAAATATCCGGTATTTTCCGGTCCCTGACCATTAATATTGTCCCCAGGGTATTGGTTTGGAGGAAAAAATCCCCAGCAGTGCCGGGGAAGCTGGAAGGTTAAAAACACGTCTATTTACCACCCATCCCCGGGGGTAGGGGCGAGTATTGGGCGTGGGTGTAACTGACTGTTGCATGATCCACCAGTGCTAGTCGTATAAATCCCAGCCTTCTAGTCTGAAACTGACTATGGAATAAATATGCGACATTACCAAGGGAGAATGTCCCACAAAACAAGGGCGTCGGTACATATTTTTGACAAAGCTACGCTCCTGGTGATGCAAATATCTATGGAGTTACACGCATGCGCGGTTCCAGAGCGCGGGCGGGGCATTCAGACCCTAGCTCCCCTTCCTATGATTGGGACATAGTGGTCATCGAATTATAGATATACATAATAGTTATTTACTTTATGTAACAGGACTTTGAGTAGGTTCAGGGTACCCTTCACGGAAAATACCTGAATCTTATTCGACTAGTGATTAAAATTATTATGAGACAGATAGACACAATAGGTATTGTCCCAGATGAAGCAAAAGGTAGCTGACCGAGTTCATAGAGTTGTACATTTTGTACCCGACAGTGCATGCGCCATAGGCCTATATCACATCATATGTGTAAATTGGTGATCTAAAATAATAGGAGTATTGTACGCCCGCAAAGCATTGAGTCAGTAAACTTTTATATCGATCTATACAAACAAATGAAATACAAACTTAATTGGCTGTAAATGTACACGTCAAATACGAAACCGAAAGTAAAACTACCGTAGATATTCAGATAATCAATTGCAATAAAATATACTTTATAATAAACGGTAATTACCAAGCTTTAATAATCCAATGTTACCCCACTTTCACATATAAACACGCCTCGTGACCTTAAATTGTTAACACAACTCTACACTTTAATAGCGTCAGTGACCCACTTAAGATAAAATGTAGTAAAATTTTAGCGTGCATGTACATGTATAATAATCGTGGTTATCTCCCTTAGGCTAAATATTGATAAAATCGCTTTATTTTTAAGTCAAACAACTGGTATTGTCTGGATAGTTTGACTTGTCACCTGCATCAATATCTTACATAATAAAGACATTAAGACACCAACTTTTGTTCAATAGTTATTATAGCTATTGACAGACAATTCAAATGGTGTAATATCACCTTAAAGCAGGTGCGTAGCTAGAATATTATAATTTTAAATCCTTACATATACACAAAATGTATATATAACTGAGCCGTTCTCCGGGAAAACCTGGACATAATTGTAATTGTAAACAATATGAAACAACGTTTTTAAAAAGCTCAAAAAAGGAAAAATACACATCACTAGATTCTAATTTATCAATAAAGTGCAATATCTTATTTCGTAGATAAAAACATAATTCTTAAACATGAAGCTAACGTGTTATTTTGAACAGCTTATATCAAGGGTGCATGTACCACGTGACTTTTTGGGGAATCACGGGTAAGAAAACATGGCCGAATTCAACGACTCAGGTAAGATTTTTCGTCATTTTGTTAATCTATTCCATCGTCTGTCTCTCGTAGTGATATAGACGGAATAGATGAACAAAATGGCGAAACATCTTACCTGAAACGATGAATTCGGCCATGTTTTCTTGTGCAACAATGTTTTTATTCTATGCCCTTTGAAGAATGTGATGACACTTACGTAAAAAGCTCCTGAACGCCACAATCCATGGGTTTAGGAATCGTGGGACCAGGGGCCAGGTCCCAGGTGTCAGAACAAGAGTTTTGCTTCCTCAAGAATTCAGATCAGATGTATAATGTTCGGCCTTCGTAAACTAGTCGAATTACTGTACTATCAAATCTATCTTGTATCATTTATTACTATAGAAAACCCATGTAAAATCTAATCACTGTATGACTTGTTGCCATACTATGTAATTCAACGTGTATAACTTATTGTAATTGCCAGAAATCGACTATACACAGTGGTATTCTTCAACAAAATATAATTCTACACAACGTTGACAACAGATAAACTGTTTTATTAATATCTCTTTCAATTTATGGTTATTTTACACAAATCATTAAAAAACATTATCTGCAATAATTCATAGTTCAGTTTCCAATGAAATCTTGTAGCATTTAATACTTTGTCACATTTATTTCACATGAAAATAATCTACTAGCAGAGATATGCACATGATTAGAAAGTCCTCTCTAGTTATTAAGACCTGGCATATATAATCACTTATAAAATAAAGATTTTCAAAAGGGGAAGAAACTCTTCCACTTGGGGTGAATAACCCCAATTTTTACTTCCCTGTTTCTCTGGTGAAGACACTCTGGCTGATAAAATTTGTCAAATAGAGTTATCCCCCCCTTCAAAGGGAGGGAACTCTTGCCGTCTTAAAATAAGCTGGTTTAGAGAACATCCCTTCGAAAATCTAACGAAATGGCGATTTAAATTTAGTTTGTTAGCATTTGCCTCCCTTTAGAAATCAAAGGGAATGAACTCCTGTCGACTTAAAATAAGTCACTACGCAGTTGCCAACCTTTGAAAATCAAAGGGACCAAACTCTGGCTGACTTAAATAAGTCGTTACGCAGTTGCCTCCCTTTGGAAATTAAAGGGAGCGAACACCTGTCGTCTTAAAATAAATCGGTACAGAGTTGCCTCCCTTTGGAAATCAAAGGGAACAAACTCCTGTCGACTTAAAATAAGTTGGTAGAGTTGCCTCCCTTTGGAAATCAAAGGGAGCGAACTCCTGTCTACTTAAAATAAGTCAGTACGGAGTTGCTTCCCTTTGAAAATCAAAGGGAGCGAACTCTTGTTGTCTTAAAATAAGTCAGTACGGAGTTGCTTCCCTTCGAAATCAAAGGGAGCGAACTCCCGCTGTCTTAAAATAAGTCGGTATATAGTTGCTTCCCTTTAGAAATCAAAGGGAGCAAACTCCTGTCGACTTAAAATAAGTTGTTACGCAGTTGCCTCCATTTGAAAATGAAAGGGAGCAAACTCCTGACATCAAAAAATAAGTGGGAACGGAGTTGCCTCCCTTCGGAAATCTACGGGAGCGAACTTCTGTCGGCTTAAATTTAGTTGGTACAGAGTTGTCTCCCTTTGGAAATCAAAGGGAGCGAACTCTGGCTGACTTAAATAAGTCGGTAAGCAGTTGCCTACCTTTGGAAATTTAAGGGAGCCCACCCCTGCCGTCTTAAAATAAGTCGGTACAGAGTTGCCTCCCTTGGAAATCAGAAGGAGCGAACTCCTACTGACTTAAAATAAGTTGTTACGCAGTTGCCTCCCTTTGGAAATCAAGGGGAGCAAACTCCTGACAACTGAAATTTAGTTATTACTGAGTTGCCTCCCTTTGAAAATCAAAAGGAGCGAACTCTGGCCAACTTAAATAAGTCGGTACGCAGTTGCCTCCCTTTGGAAACTAAAGGGAGCAAACTCCTGCCGTCTCAAAATAAGTCGGTACAGAGTTGCCTAACCTTTGGAAATTAAAGGGAAGCGAACTCCTGTTGACTTAAATTTGGTCAGTACGGAGTTGCCTCCCTTTAAAATCAAGGGAGCAAACTCCTGCTGGCTTTATTTTTGTCGTTACGGGTAAGGGAGCAATCTTCTGCCGTCTTAAAAATAGTCTGTACGGACACCGATTTTAAGGATATTAGGGTGTAATTAAAAATATCCTCTTGAAGAGTACTCGAGTTCTTTTAAGTCATGGTTTTTCTGTATGCCATGGGTTCAAACCCCACTAGAGCCAAACTTTATTTTCTACCCCTTAAGCAAGTGCCCCGGATCCCCAAACAACATTATGTGGTCCGACTCCCGTACATACTTTGTGACCCCCCCCCCCCACTCAGAAAATCCTGGATCCGGGCCTTGTCATGGCCCGTGAAGTTTCGTAGTCTTTTGCCCTTGAATGATTATGAAGCTGGGCACATTTCTAGTTATTTCTAAACAAATGCAGCAGAGCTAAATTAAAGGGTAAAAGTAAAAACAGTTCAGTTAAAATTATTCTTGATCACCCATCTCGTGACCGATATTTTAGGTCAGAGCTCGTACGGCTTGGTTGGAGTTTAGTGTTTTCTCGACGACAACAACAACAAAAGAAAAAAAATCGCACATTTCAACAGTTGGTCGGTTATTTTGAAGATGTTTAAGAAGTAAGTGTTGATTTACGACTGGAATGAGTTTGTAACAATATCATCTACTATGATTTCCGACTGTATTTTAGAAATGAATCATTTGAGACAGTTTTCTCAAGCCGCATTGCAATAACACTTATTCGGATAATCACATATTCGGATACATTTTTTAAATTTTTATCGCCCACTGATTACCAACTTATAAAACTTTTCGTGTTTGTAATGATTTGAGGAGAGAGTGGCACGGTTGTCGAGCGGATAACATGCTTAACTAGTTTGATCTGGTTTGATCCTTGGCCGGGGCACCTCACCACTTGTCATTTCTAAATGGCAGTGGCTAGGATTACGGTATGGTAATCCTAGACCCACAGGCTAGAATTACGGAAGTGTTATTTTGTTGATACATTGTCATTAAATATACCAATATTTGTATAAATTCATGAATAATGATAACAACATGCAATAAAATGCGACCTGCACGCTTAATTACACTCGATATAAAAAATTCCGTACTCCTAGGCAGCCCTTGCAAGGACTTGCTAGGTTTACGGAACTTCTGTAATCCTAGCTAGCCACTGCCTTTCTAAATAATGAGTAAATTTAGAGTTTCCCTACCAAGTAGGGATGAACTGGTTTGAAACCAAGAGGTAGTCTCGTGTGTATCTGTGCTCTATACCAGACATGTCAAAGGGCCACGGGATATCAAGGGGGAATTAGGCATTTCTATTTTTTATTCCTTAATTCTCACCCTGGAGACAATGCTAACTGTCTCAATGCCAGGGATAGGACATGTAATCATGTATTAATTCCCGGGTCTTGAAAGTTTGAACCTGACCAAAGTCTATTCCTGGGACTCGCAGTCATTACTATTGTCAATTCCCATCTGTCTCCCTGTCAAGCTGTTCAAGCTACAGTAAATATTCAGGCCTACTGATTGTGAATACATTGTATGGCCAAATTGTTTTTGATTAATGAGTGCATCTCAAAAATTGGTTTAAAGTTTTTTGGCCTTTTTTTGCTATAAACTACCTTGGCTTTCATTGTACTTGGTCACTAAAATCGTTTTGCTATGATTTTATCTACTCACATTTTATGGAATCTACTCACATTTACTATGATTTAGTGAGTGATAAATTTGAGCCAAGCTGCTGATCAAAACTCATATTTGTATGATAAATATAAGAGCAACTTGTACTGATGCTTGGATGAGATTTCCCAGGGTTCCCATGGTCAGGGAAAAACATATCTTTTTCAAGGTCAGGCAAAAGTCAGGGAATTTTCAAATTAGTCAGGGAAATTTAGAAATTGAGCAAAAGTCAAGGAAAAGTGAGGGAATTCTTCATTTTTAAAACATGTCAAAAAGTGTCATTTTCTTTGAAAAAAATGTAAAGTTTCATATGTTTGTATTATTTATAGGTTTGATGACAAAGAGAACATATCGGGTGTAAACAATGCTAAATCATCAGTATTACGTGGTGTGAGGGCATCAGTTTTAGAACAGTTCCCCTTCATTGCTAACTACACAGACCAGATATTACCTAAGAAAGATGCTCTAAAATTAGTCAAATGGTAAAAATTTTCATTGCTTAGTATGAATTTGTATGTTGTCTTTGGATCAACAGTGTATCTAATTCTGTAAGATCATATCAAGGACCTAAAATGTATTTTGATCATATTCAAGTAAAATAATATTATTTATAAAAAAATTAAAAGCCCATTGCCAAGTTATCATATACTGGTAAATAAATAAAAATTGTCCATTGTTATAAAAAGACAGCTTCTAAGTTACAACCAACTACCTGAAATGTTACCTTACTTAAGTTAACAGTTGCTGTTAATTGTTAGGAATATATTTAGGTATTTGTTGTATATAGAAATATGTTTCATATATACATGTATCTCTACTAGTAGTACACACGTATCATGTCGTTTCAGTCATGATCATATTGAGATTCTGGCCAACTCAAGCGGTGAACCTGTATTCTTCAAACAAAGAGATGGTCCGTATTTTCCTACATTGAAGTTGTTACATAAATGTGAGTATTCCCATTGTTCAGTCTAGGATTTGTATGTTCTAAAATTATGTAAAATGTACTTCTTTACTTTATTTAATAAGGTAAGATTAAGGATAAGGTTCCAACCTCATATTAATTTTCAAAGGCTGCATTATGACCTTTAGGATTATAGCTGATATGAAGGGTTTGAATTTTTTCTTTGAAGTAAAGATACAAGTTACTACGTGTTATTTGTGTATAAATGGTAAAATTCTGTGCAACATTATCGTTAGCATGACCCTTGGGCAAAAATGTATATTATCTCCTGAAATTCACCACATGTTGACATTCTTGATTAAAAAAATGTCTGACAATTTCTTTTGACAAATCTATATGAAAATAATTTTGGTTATATATCAAACCTTGTTGCATGCTGCGCAAAAAGTTTTTAAATGTGTCATTCCAAAATATATGTGTCATGGGTGAATGTTTCTCTTCAGTGTAAATAATAAAAAACAGGTGTTGATGTGTTGGACTCAAAGTTTGTCTGTCAGGACTTCATGGCTGACATTTTTCGCGGAGCCTGTTTTTGGGAGTTGAATGTGTGTCTTATATAAATGTTTCTATGCAAATAAGTAAAGTTTTTTTTATATTTCAGTTCCATTTATATTACCTCACATGCAGGTGGATAAAGGTGCTATCAGATTTGTACTTAGTGGTGCAAATATAATGTGTCCTGGACTCACATCTCCCGGTGCAAGAATGACGAAAGTTGGTGATAATCAAATTGTTGTATCCTTTTCATAATAATGCAGCCAGCTGAATGCAGCTGAAATAAACCTACTAGTTGCTGGTGTTGAGATGCTTGGTTAAAATACAAACTGTAAATACAATACAGTAACATTTTAACAGTGACCGTCACCTTTTGTAACAGCTTAAATATTGGGAAAAAAGCTTTCATAAGTAATATGTTATACACCCCATCAGTTGTAAAATGTCTTCAAGTAGTAAGTGATAAGTGAATCTTCAAGAGAAGGGGCCTTATTTGAAATAGAAATCTCACTTCAATTAGAACGGAGGATAATAACAAAGAGTAGCCAGCAAGAATGTTCAAAAACAGAGTTCTCCACAAGCCCCAGCTGTTAGCGATTTCACTGACTACTGAGGGAGTTACCATCATTGGTATTAGATGTTCACTTGTTCCATAAAAAATGGTATTATAAAATCATGTTTACCTTAACTCCAATTAGGCCATTATGGCAGAAGGCAAAGAATGTGCTCTAGCTATTGGTTTAACTAAAATGTCAACAGAAGATATGTAAGTATTAGACACATGTTTCACTTTTTTATCCTACATGTTTAATAATCATTCCATGTTTGATAATAATTGGTTTTTAAACAAGTTTGTAACCTATTTACATGGAATCTTAGAAACATGTTGAAATGTCGCTGCATGGAGCTGGATATGTTTCATGTGTTATAATGGGTTGCTCATCACGGAATAAATTGATAGCAATTTTACACAGATGCATGTTCCCAAAATAGCCATGAATAATAATAATAATGATTATAATAATAAAGACTTTATTTAAAGAGGCAACACAGTTGGATATATTGCCTACCTATGAAGTTTTAAAATACAAATGTAGTAGAATAATTTGTTCTGAAGATGTTTTATCAGAAACCACTCAACCAACAAGTGCAATCAATGGAACAATTATATGACATACAAATGTGTGTGTTCTTTCTTCTTTCAGATTGCAGAAAAATAAAGGAATTGGTGTGGACAATATACATTACCTAAATGATGGTCTATGGAATATGAAATCTGTAAAATAGCATTTGTTAATACTTAGATAAATATGTGATGATTGTTGATAGAATGAAATTGATACAAGTAAAAATTGCGCCCTTATACAATGTTATATATAGAACATCACTTACATCAGTGGATTGGAACTAGTATGATGTATTATACATAACAAATCTCTTGTCAATTCTGATTTGGGATGAATTCTCAATTAATTTTTGGAAGTCCATGTATAAACTGCTATTAATAGCAATTGTTCATGAAAGTTTAACTCTTTTGAAGTTTTGACCTGTTGTTGACTGGTGACCTGTCAACAGAATATGTGCTATTTCCTTAATATGTTGACAAGATATGCTGGAGTTTCACTAGTTTCTGAATCTGAAGGGTCATTTTTGATACTTTTGATTCAATTTTACCTTTTTATGAAAACAAATGTGCATGGTTAAAGACAAATTGTCCAAACCGAAATATTGAGGTTCAAATTGTTTTCTTTTAAATTTAGAGGGTCAAACACGAAACCCTTTTCTCCTTAGTCAATTGAAATACCTGATAAGTGCTATTTCCTTAGTCTGTCGACAGGATAATTTTTATGTGCTAGTTTTCCAGACTGTCAGCGTGACACACTGCCCTCAGAAGTACCAGTTTTGGTGGGATGGAGCATGTGGGTTATTCTTGTTCAGAGAAATTAATCAGTGGTCCAGACGGGGTTGAACCTGGGACCTCTCAATTCCGAAACGCGTGCCCTACCTCTAGGCCACCGCTCCCCGCAGGCCACCGCTCCCCACATATAGTACAGACAGTACTGGCGCCATATCTTATTGTCACAACTGTCACTATGTTTCCTAGATGTAGTACCTATGTCATTGGTTCTTATATACTTTTTGGATCATTTTAGATGCAACTTTAAGTACTTGTATTTCATTCATGTTGATGATTTTAAAGCTGCTCATTATTTATAATTATGTAGTACTATTTTATTGCTTGTTCTATTCTGTAGCAATATGGTGTTGCCTGTTTTGGCCCAATAAACCTGTTAAAGTGCAGCCTTAGCAGACACTGTATTCACAAAGCATTACAAAACTTTTTTATTTTGACTTGAGTTAAAAAGTGTGCTGCGCATTTTTCCTGCAAAATAAGGACTAACTGGTTTTAGTAGCTCTCGACATGTTGCTTAAAACCTATCTAAAAATTACCAATTATGTTGTCTAGTGTTGTTTCTGATTAGCTGATATACTGGGAGATTTTTAAAATTCGAAAATTGTCTGAAATTCTTATACAATTGTATTTTCTATAATATGCTTTGTGAATACCACGGCAGATACTACTTTGTCTAATTAGTTGTAGGTCTCCAATTGAAATCATTATGAATAGTATGTAACCTTACTACATGTATGTTATATTTATTTACTAAGACATGATCTGTTTGTTATGTGATTTACAATAATGTGTATGGCATGTGGCTATAAAAGGCCCAAAGATCATGTTACTAAGGGTATTTAAATTAACAGCAATTATTTTGATACTATTGTGCATTGCATTGGTTACAATTTAGAATATGAAATGAAATAAAAACTTACAGTACCCTTTAAATTGTGTTGGTTTTCTTGCTTATGACATATTTGAATATGTTCATGTATATTTGTATATGCTTAGTTTTATAGATTCGAGAAAGGAGACCAACCAAGGATTTAGTCCTTATTGCATACACTGTGCAAAGATGTAGCTGCTATTACCTGTGTAAGCACAAAGTAGCAGTATATAAATAACCATTTAAAATGTAACTACATCACACTGGCTATGCTACAAAATTGTTGATACCTAAGCAACATCTGTCGACAGCACTAACTGTATGTTAGGGGAGATTTAATGGATGCAACACAGCACATATATTTCTGTCTTGGTACAATCAGTAACTATGGTTGGATTCCAACCCATTCTGTATGGCAATAACAAGTATTGAAACTTTTGACTACTGCTATTGATGATCCACAGAAAGGTTGCGCAAATATCCACTATCAATGTAACTACACCACGTCACACCAACACCACACCACACCACACCATTTATCAGTTGATATACGGGACGACTTTTTTGGCACTTAGCGACACATGGAGTGCTATTTGAAATAAATGGTGTTCACCAACACTGTATATTGGGATTCTAACCACACGCACCTAGCCACTAAGTAGTCACCATCAATTGCCTAGCAATGCAAAGCCCAAACGCATTGAACTGTTATAAATTCATTTCCCTTTTGTTGGTTGTTGATTGTATATAGCAATGACGAGTTACCCCCCTTTGTATTGAAAATATCGAAGTACTGACTGGTTACGAGTAGTAGTAATAAGTATTTATGTTTCATTATTTTACAACCAGTGTTATAATTGTCGTATGATCCCGTTGCGGATGTACATTTTGAACATCATATTAAGTATCCGAGATTTAAGTGGAAATGATCACGTATAATTTCCTGTTTGTTTGAATTCAAGTCGGGATATTTTAAGTACCGGAACATCAGATTGCTAAACTGATTAGTTAACAAATTTAACTTTTGATTACGCGTAGGAGTTTCTTCAAAAATGATAACACATAACTGCATATTATTATTATCAACTAAATAAAAATAAAATTTGAATTTTATACATTTATTTTACTGAGCGCGATTGTTCGAGCTGTATGGGAATCGATGCCAGGACTTTCAACTAATATTCGTACACATATCTCCCCCGTACGATCACCTCGACAAGCATATTCAATTTCTGCCCAGGTTTCAGATAACTACTGGATCACCTAAAGGTCACCCACAATATGAATGTATGCAGTCTCTATATGACTGGAATACGATTAAACTGTGGAACTTAAAATACTTTTGACATGAACAGTTTTAAGTGCGTAAGATACACAGCGATGATTCACCAAAACGATAAGTGATATTCACCATAGAATATACATGTATGGCAGACTGAACATACGAGTTTCGAGATACATGTTAACCAATAAAAGTAAAATCTATTGTTATACATGTATATGTTTATGTATTGTTTATTAATATTATTGCTAGAAATGAGAAAGTTGTAAGTGTTGCTATCCGGTTGACGAGGAAGAATATTTAAGTCTAGGATGTGACAACTCGAGTAGGCCACTCAATCTTAAAATGCTGTTTTCACATTTAATCAGCACATTGTTTGTTGCTAGATCTGTATAATGTTCAAGCTTCTTGTAAGCTCGTATTAATATACAAATGTACACAGAACCTGTACCTGTTGGATGGATAGGGGAGGTACAACCAAGTCTTCGTATAACTTTGTTCGTTACAAAGAGCTACAGACAGATCAACATTTAATGTACGACTATGATGCTTTATTCATTATTGTTGTCCAATCGTTTGGTCATGTATTACTTCATATGTACAAATAATAATGTAGATCTGACAAGGGGAGGTACAACAAAGTCTCGATATAACTTTGTTCGTTCCAAACAGTTATTGTAACGAATGTCAGTACATGTACAAGTTGAATTGATACGTTTTATTTTTTTTATTTTCATTGAATTTTGCTATTTATTTTTACATGTCAATGTTTTTTTTTTCATTTACATCAATCAATTGTAGTCACTACTCAACTATTTCAAATTGGTGAAACTGATATCCTATCCGGTTACCCTATAAGGTTGAATCTGTCTTATGCACAATGTGTTCTATTTGGTTACCAACGGCATACATGTATAGCACCAACCTGCTCCAGCTCCATGATAAATTCTTTATAACAAGTAAAACAGTATTACTCATAAGGTTTTCAGTCAGGAGATGAATGGTGTGGCCCGGCAATAGCAGTAATAGATCGCTGATTGACAAAAAACTACATTTACAGTTCTCTCATACCATCCATGGGAAAGTTATGTCGACAGTGCAGATGTTCCATTCTAATAGAAGATCACATAGAAGAAACGAGGGAATATCCAAATAAAAAACCACAGAAACAACAACATCTTTTTGGCACAAATACATTGGTTTCCTAAAATCGGGAATACTTACGGACAATTAATGTACGATCATACATGTATGTAAGACCTTTACTGTACGACCATTTCTATGTACATGTACAATTATTGCTTTACGACCGATGCTATTTATAAGACCTTATAATGCCTGTACGACCGTTTAGATATATATAACCCCTTTGCGGTACGACCGTTACTATAATACATTTACTGTACGACCGTTACTATATAAGCCCCTAACTGTACGACCGTGTCTATATAAGTATGACCGTTTCTACATAAGTACGACCGTTCATGTACGACCTTTACATATACAACTATCATCACTACATGTACAACATTACACACGATGAAAAAAACACCACTAAAAAGGCTGGGCGAGTATTGTTTACATGCTGTCAAACTTTATTACAGTCCGAGTGATCAGTCGTCAGCGGTCATATACGCCACATGATTGTATAAATGTGGCCTTTAATACATTATAAGACGTCAATACATTCGTTATAGTATCAAACTACTGTTACTAGTATACTATCATGATGTTATCAATATAGAGAGATCAACATTTAATGTACGACCCTGATGCTTCATTGTTGTCCAATCGTTGTATGGTCATGTATTACTTCATATGTACAAATACTAATGTAGATCTATCAAGTGTTGTACATTATGAATAACTTCATCTAGTGCTAGGAATACACTATAACACACAGTCACAGTGAGTATATTTTCATTTATATTTAAAGTTTATTTGTATGATTATATATTCTAGACTAGCGGATTCAATGCATGACACTGCATACGACGGATGCATATTATTCTGTAGCTGACATTTATAAACTCACATACATGTTCATGTTGTATTCTACCCCCCTAGTGGTGGTCTGACAGCATGAAATAACTTGCCTACTTCTGGTTAAAATACTTAGGACCAATTTGTATATTTTGTATATAGCGTAGTGGTTGAGTGTTCGCTTCCAGTGCAGTAGGTCCCGTGTTCGAGTCCAAGCCGCGACATACCAATTAGATACAACATAAAAATGGTACCAGAAATTCCCTTTCTAGACGCTCAGCATATAAGGGAACCTGGCATCTCTTCTCTCATACCCTCTAGGTGATGGATAACATCTGGAATGAGGTGTCGAGAGTGATTTGTATAAGCTGGAAAATTGCACATTTGACTGAATGTCTTAGAAGGCCGAGATTAGATCTGGGTGGCTTAGTACAAACACTCAGCTGCAGCATGGGATGAAGACAGTCAAAAAAATCATCTCGTGTTTTTTTAACTTTCCCCTCGTGGGTAAGATGTCAGGACAACGGACCTTGCATGTACCTCGACACACGACGACAGTCCCATTCCCTAAGTATTATCATTATTATTTTAGAAATGTCCTGTAATGAGTCGTAATTATTATATTTGTATAGCTTTGGCTATTTTGACCTGTGCCTGACCTTTATGCATGAATATATTACAAGGTTCTTGCTTTGAATATATCAATTTCCGCAAGCAAATCGTGCACTATCGGTATTTCATATTTGTGTTTGTATTACATCTCGGGCGTCTTCATGAAACTCCCCGATTATGAAAACATACAATCGGTTTTCTTAAACGTAGATATATATCGACTGTTAAATTATGCTAATCAATAAGTCAGGCTCGTATCAATGTGGCCAAGCTATACATGTACATGTAGTAACTGACGGATGTTTTAAATTGAGGAGTACGTTAAATTATATAACATATCTTGGTTCTATATGCTCTCGACTGAAGACGAAATGTAACTTGATTCTTAAGACGAAACCAATAAAACTAATATCTCAAATGGCTACTATAATTGAGTTTTACGACATTGGGTCCTTCTAACTGGCTGCAAATTGTAACACCACTTCAGACATAGAATCCCAGAAAATGTCTGGGTGAAATCTGTTTAGCAACTAATAACCAGGCTGTGGTATGACAACAGTTTTTGCAATGGAAATAAATCTAAGCATATACCTTTCTACTCATACATTTTCTACTTTCTACTTATTTATTTGTATAGTGTTTGGTAATGATATAACTACACATAATAATCACCGTTAAACCTCATACATTCCTATTACTTAGTCACGATAGGTGGAAAACCACTATATCTTGGTTTGATGTCATCATACGACAATATTTATTGGTATATGCGGACCATGAGTTGTTGTTGAAAGGTGACCGTAACAAAGTAAAACGTCGTGATTGGAAAGTGTTCTTATGTTACAAACTATTCCTCCTGGGTTACCAACCAGCGCTCCTGTGTTACCAACCATAACTCCTGTGTTACCAACCATTACTCCTGTGTAACCAACCAGCGCTCCAGGGTTACCCACCATATCTCCTGTGTTACCAACCAGCGCCCCTTGGTTACCAACCATTACTCCTGTGTTACCGACCATTACTCCAGGGTTACCAACCAGTGCTCCAGGGTTACCAACCATAACTCCAGGGTAACCAACCATTACTCCTGTGTTACCAACCAGCGCTCCAGGGTTACCAACCATTGGTCCTGTGTTACCGACCAGCGCTCCAGGGTTACCAACCAATGGTCCTGGGTTACCAACCATTGCTCCTCTGTTACCAACCAGCGCTCCAGGGTTACCAACCAATGGTCCTAGGTTACCAACCATTACTCCTGGGTAACCAATCAATGGTCCTGGGATACCAACCATTACTCCTGTGTAACCAACCTATGGTCCTCGGTTACCAACCATTACTCCTGGGTAACCAACCAATGGTCCTGGGTTACCAACCATTACTCCTGGGTAACTAACCAATGGTCCTGGGATAAACCACTACTCCTGGGTAACCAACCAGTGACCTTGGGTTACCAACCATTACTCCTGTGTTACCAACCAACGGTCCTGGGTTACCGACCATTGGTCCTGGGTTACCAACCATTACTCCTGTGTTACCAACCAACGGTCCTGGGTTACCGACCATTGGTCCTAGGTTACCAACCATTACTCCTGGGTTACAAACCAATGGTCCTGTGTTACCAACCAACGGTCCTGGGTTACCAACCAACGGTCCTGGGTTACCAACCATTACTCCTTGGTAACCAACCAATGGTCCTGGGATACCAACCATTACTCCTGTGTTACCAAACAGTGTTCTTGGGTTACCAACCATTACTCCTGGGTTACAAACCGGTGCTCCTTGGTTACCAACCAGTGACCATTGGTTACCAACCATTACTCGTGTGTTACCAACCATTACTCCTGTGATTCCAACCATTACTCCTGTGTTACCAACCATTACTCCTGCGTTACTAACCATTACTCCTGTGTAACCAACCATTACTCCTTGGTTACCTACCATTACTCCTTGGTTACCAGCCAGTGCTCCTTGGTTACCAACCAGTGTCCTTGGGTTACCAACAAATGCTCCTGTGTTACCAACCAGTTCTCCTGTGTTACCAACATTACTAAGTGCTCCTGTGTTACACGCTATTACTCCTGGGTTACCAACATTACTAAGTGCTCCTGTGTTACACGCTATTACTAGTACTCCTGAGTTACCAACATCTCTAAGTGCTCCTGTGTTACACAATATTACTCCTGAGTTACCAACATTACTAAGTGCTCCTGTGTTACACGCTATTACTCCTGTGTTACCAACATCACTAAGTGCTCCTGTGTTACACGCTATTACTCCTGGGTTACCAACATTACTAAGTGCTCCTGTGTTACACGCTATTACTCCTGGGTTACCAAAATTACTAAGTGCTCCTGTGTTATACGCTATTACTCCTGAGTTACCAACATCTCTAAGTGCTCATGTGTTACACAATATAACTCCTGAGTTACCAACATCACTAAGTGCTCCTGTGTTACACAATATTACTCCTGGGTTACCAACATTACTAAGTGCTCCTGTGTTATACGCTATTACTCCTGTGTTACCAACATCACTAAGTGCTCCTGTGTTACATGCTATTACTCCTGGGTTACCAACATTACTAAGTGCTCCTGTGTTATACGCTATTACTCCTGTGTTACCAACATTACTAAGTGCTCCTGTTACACAATATTACTCCTGAGTTACCAACATCACTAAGTGCTCCTGTTACACAATATTACTCCTGGGTTACCAACATTACTAAGTGCTCCTGTGTTATACGCTATTACTCCTGTGTTACCAACATCACTAAGTGCTCCTGTGTTACACAATATTACTCCTGGGTTACCAACATTACTAAGTACTCCTGTGTTACACAATATTACTCCTGGGTTACCAACATTACTAAGTGCTCCTGTTACACAATATTACTCCTGAGTTACCAACATCACTAAGTGCTCCTGTGTTATACGCTATTACTCCTGGGTTACCAACATTACTAAGTGCTCCTGTGTTACACAATATTACTCCTGGGTTACCAACATTACTAAGTACTCCTGTGTTACACAATATTACTCCTGGGTTACCAACATTACTAAGTGCTCCTGTTACACAATATTACTCCTGAGTTACCAACAAGACTTAGTGCTCCAGGAATACCAACCAGTACACATGCTAAGATTTTCTTCGGGATTATGGACTGAGGTCTAATGTTTGCGGTTTTTGTGCAACTGGTCATTGTGACAATTGTATCAGCAATGCTACATACGTTACAAATGTCCTGGTTGGGCGTACGATGTAAATTATTATGTGTGGTTATTTTTGTCCCGGTGATTCGTCTAATCAATGAGGTCTTATTAATGTAATAGCGACACATTACAACATACAACTGTCGTCGGTGAACCGACATAGAATACAAAAAACTGAAGTACTAGTTAACTAAAAATAAAATGAAATGACATTGGATTTATTTGTCGTAACTTAATATAGGCTTAATATTGAGTAGGTTGATGGAAATTTGGAATGAGTTTTAATATACTAGTACATGTACTTTTACTTTATGTTGAGGAGATTATAATCATGATTGCGAAGGTTCAGGCCTTTCAACTAATCATCCTTAACCGAAATACACTGTTTGAAATTGATACAATACGCGAAATGCATGTCATAGCCCTTTCAAAGAACAACTTTAAAGCACTGGAAACTTACATCGTATACTGAATACTGATTGGAAACCTTACGAAATAGCACTATTTCATATGGGCTACTTAAAACATATACAGTAAAACTTCGTTATCTCGAGAAGTAATCGGGACAGGTGAAATGGTCGAGATAAACAGGGTGCTCGAAATAACCAAAGGGAATGTATCAATAATACAAAAGGATACTATTTTAAGTTTTTAACATATGCTCGAGATAGGCCGGATGCTCGTGATATCGAAGTTTTACTGTACTTAGTTTTAGGCTTGAACATAGTCCATTGCCGAAAGATCTCACTCAACAAACAGTGACAGTAAAAACTTCGTAACTTAATTGTTATAGTATGGACTTTAGTTTTAACAATCGAAACTATTTCTTCCAAGTAGCCGGAATATATTAATATGCTTACAATTCGTACCTTTGGTGCAACACGGTTGAATCTCTCTACATACATGTACTATATAGTGAGCTGCAACCTTGTTGCGCTAAAATGGACGGATTGTTCTTTGGAGGGAAACACGCATGAAAAACGACAACTAATGTTTATTTATTAATTTATATACATGTTATCCTGCCCACGTATACCTGGTAACTTATATTAATTACGAGGGCGATCCGGTGGATAAACAAACGATATATATAATTATTATCTCATGTCCGTTACCTAATCAAAGCGCTACCGAGCGCCTTCATTCAGTTACCTACCGTTCAACTAAACATGAAAGACATGGATTAGCTCCAGTGGAAAGCGTTTCGTAGCGCTGTGCTTAGACAGCAGGCACCTGATGTAATATTACTGTTTTATTTATGACAGTTCGTATGTAACGTATATTAGTACTAAACACCTGTGTCATATTTAGAACATTTAATATACTACTATACGTATGTAGTCATTAATTGGTTTCTCGATGTGTCAGCAATTAAAATATATTATGGTAAAAGTGTACGTGTTCACCTAAACAAAGTAAACACTTACCAAAAAGCAACTAAATATAAATTATACATGATTATTATATAACATAACATAACTTCAAATGTTTGATAATACCATGACCACTCCTGATGTTCTGGGTGTTAGAGCGTGCTCCACGAACGGAAGGGTGTGGGTTCGAAGGGTTCGTCCCATGTTGGAATCATATCAAAGACGACAAGAAACGGTACCAGTGTTTGGCATTCAGCATAGATTTGTGAACACTGGCTTTTACTTGTTCAAAACCTAGTGGCTGTGGTATTCGATCAGGAATGAGGTGTCGGAGGTGATTATTACAACGATGATGGTTGTCTATTAATACCCATATGAATATAAAGTTATTTAAGTACATTGTACTTGTGTCACTTATTTAACAGATTTTTTTTGTACTGAAACCTTATTTAGTTATGAAAAGGGAATCTCGAAAACCCAGCGGCGACTTCACTTCCGAACTCGCTACACCATTGATATAGCGATTGTAGGAGCGGAGTGTCGCATGGGTTTTCGAGAATGAGGAAAATGGGCTAGCGTCACATTTTTATTTGAACTTATTTGTTTGTAAATACGTTATGTATATCTTCAATTATGGAGGAATAAAAGTAAAAGGGTATCTGATTAAATAAACTGCAGTCATTTTGAGTGAGTAACACAAAATATACAATTCTGAGACAACATCAACAATGGATGTACGATTCAAGTTTAAATAGTTTTGAAAACACGAGAGTTGACATTTATGAAATTATGTAGTTATGATAATGTCAGATTCCGATTTGGTTTATGCCATTTAGTAAGTTCAGTAAGATATATGCACGTAGTCATAGTTACTTAAATGACCAACAGTTACTGGTGTGTCACACAATTTACTTTACACGCCTCCCACTTCGAGGTCCAGAGTTCGACCCCAAGCCGCGTAATACTATAGACGAACTAAAAAGATACCAGTATTCCTCTTGCTAGACGTTCAACATATAAAGCAAACTGGTTTCTCTCCTTTCATATCCTGATGGCGATGGATAACATCGGGAACGAGGTTTCCAGAGTGATTAATATAAGTTGAAAAAACTTGTTACACACTCGACCTAAAATAAATTAGTATTTACTATATAGTACATACTTCACGTTTCGGTATGGTTTGGTGTCTGACAGTATATAATAATGTTTTGTTCGGCAATAGACAGGTAGACAAACGGTATCCGTCTTAAACTTAGTAATGGTTTACTCGACTGGTCATACAAGAACGTGACCATTCATGGATCCATACTTGGATGTACACCTCAAACTAGCACGCTTTTGTTTTTTCCTGTTAAGCTGGAACAGTCGATTTAATTATGTAAAATCTAGTTTCTATGCATTGACAAAATATTGTTTGTTTTGCAGATGTTAAAACTGAAAGAGAAATGGCACCGGATCCGGCGACGACACTCGCCAGATGACAAAACCGATCACAGAACAAGAAAGAAAAGATTTCCAAAACTAAACCAGATGAGGGTTGACTTACTGGCAAAACTGAAACGAACTCCCAAACAACCGGAAGCTGAGACAAACCAGCGACCACCTACACCTGTAACCCCGGATGTTTCACAAGGAGGGATTGAAGACACGACACCGGAATGCGATGTTTGGTGCGGTGGAAACGGGGTTCAGAAAGTCGACCACGAGATCGACGAGACTGCTGGAGAAGATGCAGACAAAGATACTGAAAGCCAGGACCAGCTTATACACATCACGGTTGAATGTTATGAGAATGAGAGTAATAAAAGTAATGCAAGCAATGTGCCATTCCTCAGGACACCCGTCCCGTCAGAGCGCATGTCAAAGTCTTCCATTGGGTCGGGATTACTCTCAGTTTCCAGAACATCAATGTCAAACAGATCTTTATCGAACTTTTCTGTTGGCAGTTCTCGGAGCTGCAGGGTCAAGGATATGCGAACTGTTTGGACACAGGCTTCGTTCCTCTCAGAGCCTGGATTGACCACGGAGGTAAGCCAAGAAACTTTACCAGGCCAAGATGCTGAAACACAAGTTGAAGGTCTAGATCAATCAGTATGTTCAAGTATTGATTTCGGAATAGATGAAGTTCTTAAAGACTATGAGGATAATACAAAACTGTTAGAAGTTAAATATAAGATTGAGGAACGTTTAACGTACCCTGATCTCTCTGATTGTGACGTGGCCGTCTGTGTGGACATGCTTAGAATATCAAAAGTTCCTTTCTTAGCGGCTTTGAATAGAAGAATCCTCACCGAGGAAGGATACTTTAACGAGGAGTTTATAATGTCCTGTGGTATGGATATTCTGCTAGACGAACTCGGTCGTGTATCTGACAGAGGTTTAACGAGTATGGCTGAAGTGGCGAAAGCATTGCTTATATCTGAATGTATTGCTGCTTTATTTAATTCAGAATCGGGCCGGAGATTCATCATGGAAAATGGAGAGCACATTGCTTGTGTTGCAAAAGGTAAGTTGTTGATAGTTTTACATTTTTTCAGCGGTTTCAATTGCAGCCACTAAATGTTTCTTTATCCTTTGGATATACTTTTCGAACTCATTTAAATCTCACACCAAACTGTTTAATAATGCTCGCTGTTTAAAACACCTATATATATGATATATTTCCCTATCTTTCCATATTCCAAACTGGGGATTTGCATGTTATTTGGCTACTTACTCCCTACGGTACGTCAAAAGATATTTCATCAGAATAAAAAAATGTTTGTTGGTGAACAATAGCTCTTTTTTATTAAGGGAGATCACTGTGAACCAATATGTTTCGTCCATTACTATATAACCGCAGTTCTAAAGCAGTTGCTTCCCTTGAACTAGATATTCACAAAAATAGTGATTTTGTACTTAATGTCTATACTGTAATTGTCTTCCAATTGAAATAAACATATCTTATTACAACCTCAACACAGAGTTAGACAGTCAGTAGGTACACCTGAAGTGGCTGTTCAAAGCAGGTATCCGATCAATACAGGTTAAATAAATGATTTGTGCTGGGCATTATGCAGCGTGATTGTTGTCTTTGTCATTTTTGTTTTCTGTGATCGACTGTTGCAGTTGAGTGTTGCTGTTACTGTCCGAGTTTCTGTTTTGAATGATATACAAGCACTTTAACACATATTTATTTGTATCGAAGTTCAAACTTAATGCGAGAATGGACTCACAATAAGTTGATCAGTAGTTGCGGAATATGCATAGAAAGAAAAGTAATCAGGAATGAAACTAACATTTACATATTATCGAAGACAAACATTTGAAGTAATGATACTTGAAGTTGTTTACAATGCAACGACATGGTTTTACTGACTAGTAAATTAGTAATTATTGAAATGCAGGTTGGTGATACCAATACTGTAGTGTATATAATTCATCAAAATTGTTTGAATGAAAGCAGGATAGAGCTAGCAATATTAATTAATTGGTATTCTCCTCCTAATAGTTCAGGTGTAAATAGTGCAGTTGGTTTGGATAGTGATTTTACACTGCTCTTCTATGAAGTTCATACTTACAGATTTAGTTGCAGACGTTCTAACGAAATGCACATGTTTCACAAGTAATTAATGTTGTCGTTCGATGAAAAATAAAAAATAAGCCACATAACCCCCAAAATTCGTCCAAGCGTTTTCGGCCACATACTAAGTTTGTATGCATGGACCAACGGGCAGATGGACGGACTAGACGGGTATTTCAGCATCACATGGATAACTTGAAAACTACGTCCTGTCCAGTTGGGTACAATGTATTTAAGGAGTAAACGTTTGGTCACATAACCTAACATAAACTATATCCGCTTAATTAAACCTTGTATGTATAATCTGCACTTCTGGCAACCTTTAAGTTATAAGTGAACTGTTTTAGTTTACGTGTACGTGTGTGGGGTTATAAACGAAGTGGTTGTATATAAGTGATGAGTATAGTTCACGTGTGACAATGACAATCCTTGTGTGTATGTGCAAGTGCACTTCACTATAATCATGCACATCGCTTAATCTCCATCATGTGACATCCATTGATCGCAATTGTTTCTAAGAAAATGATAATTCGGTAACAACATGTCATTTAATGATTAGCAACATCCGTTACAAAAGAGCAGCCACAACTATCGAAGTTTATTTACATCACACCACAGATAGGTTTAGGAAAAAAACTCCTTCATCAGTGGGTTTTGAGAACATGTAGGAATACATGTGCAGTGAATACCGAGAACTACACGACCACTGCGTTGTTTATCATTTGTGAAAAAAACCCCGCACATAAGCAGCCTACGATTTGGGGGTAGTGCGTATATATGATACAGTTAGTTCTATTTGTTCTAACGTTTTATATGAGCCGTTTAGTCCATTATGGTCATACGGGACAAGTCATCTATAAAAAAATACCAATTAACCTATTTACTTAACACCAAAACGTGCTGATTTTTCTTTCATAACTCAATGACAACTTTTACTCAAGCGGAGGACCTTTCACTACCTATTTTTTATTCCGACAAATACCTAATAAACGGATGAGTATCGTTAAACGAAAACACTTTAAACGTCACACCCAAAACATCGAATAGACACGGAACAACCCGACACACCACCCTGATTACATGTTCCATGGTGATTCTACATGTGAGCGGTATTATGACTTGGCTATTTTGACCTGAGCCTGACCTTTATGCAAGAATGTATTACAAGGTTCTTGCTTCGAATATATCAATTTCTGCAAGCAAATCGTGCAATATCGGCATTTAAGATTTGTGATTGCATTACATCTCGAGCGTCATCGTGATACTCCCCGATTATGAAAACATTCAATCGGTGTTGTAAACGAAGACAATATATCGACTTTTAAATTATGGTAATCAATAGGTCAGGCTCATGTCAATGTAACCAAGCTATACCACACCCCGTCGATTATCAAATAATAAGTAATAATAACCATTTGGAAAGAAGGTTTTACTCCCACCACATTTAGAGAATGTCTATACTAGGTGTGTGAGTTTGTCTGACAATTGTTTCAAGTACATTATACGATAACTGTTTGATAAATTCAACTTAAAAATCAATATTCAATTGCACATTTTGCACACATGAACGTGTTTTACAAGGTGTGGCACTAGAGTGAAAATGCTATGAACATTTTGAGCATACCGCGTAACCTTGCTCGTTGCTATTTGAACACCCAAATGTGCCGTACAAGGTGTTCCACTAAGTATAGTTCGACGAATGTTCGAAGCCTCGATTGGCGGTTGGTAAGCCATCATCAGCCATAATAAAGGTGATTGTAGATCTGTGTTGTTTTTTTGTCGTTCAGAAAGGACACTTTATAGAGACCAGTCATTAATAATACGTGTATTACCCGATACAGGGTAATGGATACCATCACATGAGGTATCAAGTGTGATCAAAATAAGTTTTAAACTGGATCTAAACTGTATTGATATAAAGAAAATATTAGAACAAGTTTTAACGACATGGCTATGTGACCACCTAACATCCTATAATTACAACCATTAACCTACATATAACAACATGCAAAGTAAGCCTTTCTAGAAAGGAAACCTCAACTGTAAAACAGGCAAACTTTGTGTTCAAATTGTTTTTAACAAACATTGGATGACTGTATCGTTATAACGTTTCGTACGTGTATGAACTCGGTTTTAAATAATTTTCCTACCATTGAAATTGAATTTTATTACAACAGTTAATGCAACTTCCTTATAATTATCATCTTATAATCTGGTGTGTACATTTTATTAACATCCGTGAGTATAAAATCTTTACTACACCTGAAATGAATAATTAAACTCTCAATATAATAATAATGATAATAAAAAAAGTAAAAATAAAAATCTGTTTGACATGCCCATTCGTCCATGTGAGTCTTTTAACGCATGTGGATGTCAAGTGAATCCAGACAGAAAATGGACAAACATCTAACAACACTAATATACAGGTTAAGCTAACACCATACGTTTGCGGTGGTGTAATAACAATAAATGTTTCATGTACTTCATCATGTACAACATTCCACAGTTTCAGCTTTTATCATATGTCCCAACCTTATAGATTTTTCTACAAGAATCTAGTAATTATAAGCAATTTATAAAATTTAATATTCCTTTGCACATCATACGCTTAATTCGAAACAATCCCTCATAAACGTTTAATATGCAATTAAAGAATACTGAATAACACATGTTTAACACCTGCTAATTGCTTCACGTTACCCATACCGGTGTGTATATTGTACAACCTATCAGAACTTTGACAGTGATCTCCCAAATAAATGTCTGTAATCTGAAGTAAGCCGGAAATTGCCGGAAATAACCGGAAATTGCCGATGCGACTCGTGAAGACAATATTTGCCGAACGAATATAGTTGATCCGAAACGGAGAAAACGGCAATAGCCGAGATTTCACGATTGATTTACAAGCCTGATTCCGATAGTATCCGGAAACAGCCGAACTGTTACGATCACTTCATACCTGTATATTTCGTTTCTGAAGAGATACTGACTCATATATATGAGTGTTCAGAGAGTGGAATGCAAAACATTCCCTCACAGTGTCTACATGTACATCAGTCGTGTATCTGATGAACCAAGCTGGCACTAATTATTGTACAATATGCTTGTAAATAACTTTCTTGCGTCACAGAATTCCTGTCCGATCATTATAAGAATCTACTACGTAGTTTCCAGCAACTGACCGTCGAAAAAATGAATATGTAAATGAGGTGGATTTAAATATTTAAATATCAAACGCGCACATAATAAATAGGATTAACGTTTCAAACTGCCACCGATGTTGCAAATTTTCAAAGAATTTATTTCATAGCGTGTTAACGTTCATTTATCGGAGATTCAACCACCGCGAAGGTAGCTAGCTAGTCGATCAGGCCAAATGTTATTAAACAAAATACAAATTGGAAAAACAAACGTTTTATTGTTGATGGAATGATGTGTGGCTAGTACGTGGTTAGTGAAGGTTGCTATACATTGATGGATCTACATGATGAAGGATTATTTGTTCATATGTTTATCTCCATATAGACTGTTGTAACAACACCACACAGTGTTGTGAACATTATTGTATTTTTTGAATAACTGAAGACACTTCAAAGATAAGTAGATCGCCTGTATGTCTTGTGAGTGCACTTCTGTATAAATATTTGTACTTGGATAAGCAAGAATTCATAGTGTTTAAAGTGAAAACTAAAAGGGATTCGGTTGATCAAAATGGCGTCTAGGGTTCAAATGCTCTCCAAATCGTTTATGAATGGAAACGTTAAAAATGACGTTCGTGATAAAGAAAAAGAAGACCGCAGATCAAAGGATAGATCGCCGTTTAACAGATCAGCAACAAATTCCGATAAAAGTGCAAGCACGAGTCCGCAAACGCGTCGGAATTGTGTAACATTGACACTGAACCAGGACAAGAGTAGTCCAGTGACGTCACCGCTGACGCGGAATAGGATTAGCAGCGTTCCTTCAAAATTATTGAAAGCCAGTTTTGACAAGGATGACGGTGATGTTAACTCCAGTATTTCCAATGATACCTCAACCAAAGAAGAGCCTTCGACTCAGCAAGTTGCTAAGCAACAGCCAAGTAAAATGGAAGAACCATCTGTTAAATCCAGCAAAAAAGACGAGGGTGTTTCCAATACGAAAGCAGAAAGTTGTAAAACAAACAAAGACAAAACGAAACTCGATGCCAATGTGATAAAACCGAGCACAGAAATGATTCCATTATGTGCTCCAGACAAAGCCAATAAAGACAAAACGGATATAGGTGACAATGTGAAAAAACAAAGTACAGAGATGAGTCCACTGTGTGTTCCCGACAAAGTTGAACCAACTAAAGAGAGTTGCAAGAGAGATACCAAGAGCACCAAATACCTGATGAGGAAACAGAAACGAGCCAAACGCCACAAATCTGACGGTTATATGCTGGGACTGGAATTGGCTGCAAATTCATCCGAGGATGAAGGTGGAATAAATGACTCTTCATTAGGAGATGCAATAAACTTCCTTCAATTAATAAGAAATCCATCATTACAAAATTTAGCCAAATTACGAAGAAGTATTAAAACTAATGATAAGGACTGGATGAAGGAATTCTTGGAATTCGATGGTCTAGGTTTACTATTTCAATGTTTGAAGGATCTCAGTGCCATTCAGGGCTTCCATTTAACTGACATGGTGCTCAAGATGGAATGTGTGATGTGTATACGAGAGGTAGTGAACTCACAATCAGGGTTAGACTGTCTCCTACATCTGAAAGAAAGAAATGATAATCTCTTTGGTCGTAGATTTGCTTCCGGTACGTATTCATACTATTGTAGTATTATGGCTACCCGACTAGATCACAGTTTTTTTCATTTTTTTTCGGTTTCAACGATACTGTTACCTGTGGACTAGATACTATATTTATCCATCAAATAGCATAAATCATTTTCAATTTTAGCCAAGTTTTATTCTTAGGCTTGATTGGTTGAGGATGCAAAGGGAACTAATTTCATGAGAAAAGAGTAAATTGAGGAGTTGTCTTTATAAACATAGGGTATGTTAGACAAACTAATAATATTGTTAAGGTTCCCAGAGTATGGGTGTTTTACCAGCCTTTACGTTCAGTGAATGTAATAAACTCGTCAACAAAAAAGTTATATAGGAATTGTTATCAATTACGTATCGGTTTTTGGTTACTTCAGAGTAATAATAACATCAAAAAACAAAACGACGGATGTCTTTTTTTCGTTCAGTCACATTTTGTACATTTCAAACATTAAATTGAATTAATGTTTCACGCTTCATACGTTTATTCCCCCCACTCACTTAGTCATACACACCAATGACATACAATCACGCTAATGTACGTAGGTGCTTGACTTCTGTAGTAATTATTAAACTTTAAATACCTTTATATTGGCATGCCATAGTTCACACATGGCTGCTTTGACAACTTTATGAAGGTATGGAGCTATGGAAATACAATAAATAAGTTTTAGGTTCCTTAGTGATATTCTCTTACACCAACTAACTATCCCAAATAATGCAACAACACGTATATACTCCACATTCCATATTCAATTTGCGCAAGTAGGGTATTTGACACTAGCTTGAAGTGGGGAACATATTAGTGTTTGGAGCACACTGACCCTAGCTAGTCAACAAGATCACATTGGTGTTGAGTCCCATCAAATGATGAACTGCTTCTACCTATATGCACCCATTATGAACAACTTCTACCACCACCCATACCATTCATTAACATGTGCATGGGGATTCATCGGTGTAAATGGATACGATAACATGTACGGGGTGTTACTTTAAAAAGGACTAAAGGTTAACAGTGTGTCTCGCATCATAAACTTAGTTCACGAAATTATTGATGGGCCCTCAAATTTACTATGAAACAATGAGTATTGGAATGGATGAAACAAGGCTTTAAGCAATATATTTCTGTCTTATTGCACACTCGTGCACCTACATGTATTTGTATACAATCAGAGATCCACAGAAACTGTTTCTGAAATACCAATATGTTTGGTATCGTATCATCTTCTGCAAAACCAATGAAGTAAAGTTTCAAGTATTATAGCACTATCTGACACAATATAGATTAAACTGTAATTAAAATTGACACTTTTGTAAACGCCTTTGTAGACAAAAACATTCAACAGACTACAATGTTTGCACTTATTGTGAAAAAAATTTGGCACATTTTGATTCGCAGTTCTCTGCAAGCGGAAACATTCTGGAGAAAATCGCCACAAATAGGCTTTTAAAAAATCGCTATAAATTTAATTAAAAATTAATTGGTCCAGGAAATCTGCACAGTTTTATCCCAATTTCTGAGAAACAAGTTCTCTATTTAGAATTAGGATTGTTCAATCAATATTAATTAAATAATTAATTAATTATTCATGAATAATGAGCCATTTAACAGCCAATCTTCTAGAATAGTATCACCCTGGAAACCATTGAAAATAATCTTCTAGAATGATTCATGCATTTGACTTAAACTTTAAAATTGTGTATTTTGACATGACCGTATTATCGAGGTGGTCTTTAATTTAGGATTTGTTTGTACTTTAATTCACATATAAAATTAGCTACAAAATATGGTAACACTTTTCCTAATGAACTTACATCTGGTTAAGTGGTTGATATTAAGATGGAAGCAGTTAGTGTTATAGAAGAACATGCTTATACTCGCACCAAACACTTAAATGTTCTTGATGGATAGCACAATAAAAACGTTTGAACTTCTGCAAAATGTAAGAGTATTGCAGTTCCTTTCGGCGTAGCGTTTATTTCTGTTCCCTGCACTTACATTTGTATATTAATCAGTTGATCGCATATATCATGCAACAAGCACAGTGGTTCCAAATGTGTCTAAAACACTTTTTACACTGATTCCAATACATCATGCTTGTGTTAACAGTCTCATAGCTCCTCCGTAGCTCAGAGGTTAGTGGCCATGTCGTCTAATCTCGGACCCTGCTTCAAATACGGATGGCGACACTCATATGCCATCCTCGTTTAACCAGCGTATTTTTCATCTGGATACTTGACTAACCACTGATTTATGTATATGAGGATGCTTAAATTCGTGCTATATTTCAGCAGAAAGCTGACTTACATAAATAGGCTACATTCGACTCAGCATGTACTTTACCGCAGTATTCTATTTTCGCTTTCAACCAACCGTCATGTATATTTACAGGTAACGAATTGAAAATACATTATACGTGTATATATGTGAACATTAGTTTTATCGCTAGAGTAGATTATATATGATTATATTTCCTTTCTGCCGAGAATAAACCAACTTGGAACATTTCCAGTTTACTGTAAGATCATATCTGAGTTTCAGACATTGATATTTCAACATGAAAACAATCATTCCTTCAGGCGACGTCGGCAGATTGTTGTTGCATTGTTGCTTCATATCATTGCTTAAAGCAAATACATACTACTTGTACAGAGCAATGATTATTCCACTCTATAATGTATTTCTTAAAGACAACAATGCTAAAACAAATACCTAATAATAGAGAGAAAATGTAACCCCAGACTATAATACATTTCTTTGAAAAGTGTGTTGGTATTTTGCTGCACTCTCATTGTTGCTTCTCAAAAGTCAGTTATTTTCGTTTGTTCATTGGGTGAGCTTTAGGTTATTTACAACATGTTTTTGCAAACTTTTCAGATCGTATTTACATGTAATAAAAGCATCAATCTAGTAAGAATTCGGTTAATGTAGCTGAAGTAATAGGATGCAATAAAAGGGCAATTTAGAAAGTGAATGCATTCAATCAGAATGAAATGGAAACAATTTACGAATGTATAAAAGAGTTGTCCGAATAAAACATCTAAACATAAACGGTCTTAATAAACAACTTTAAGTTTGTGCCCATGCGCTGCAACTGATAAGAAAACCATATGAAACCATTTGTCATTCTTTTCCTTAATTGACGATACCTATTTCGTGCAGATAATCCGTATTGAATGGCAACCAAACGGATGTGCTTTGGTTTATAACCGCCCTATCAAGGTATACATACATTTCGTATATTTAAAGTACATTGTATTGGTCAATATTAATAATGATACAGATATTCTGATGTAAAATGATAATGTTTGTTTTTATTTTCAGCCCTGGACACAAATAACTTGATAGTAAAGATGCAGATATTTGAGCTGTTGTCAGCATTATGTGTCTACTCTAAGGATGGCTACTATCTTACCCTAGATGCCATAGAACGATACAAGGTATGCCTTATCCCGTTCAATCATAAAACATATCAATTTGTCATGCTCTTTTTACCTACCCTGTGAATTTTCAATGGATTCGTCCATAGTGAATAATGGATTGTGTAACTGTTTGTGGAAGGGGTGTCAGGAAATAGACGACTGAAAACCGGGTTTACACAAATTATAAGTATGATCAGCAGTGTACTGTATAAACTGGTTAATGTGGTCACCTAAAAACTCAGCTATCTTTGTAACATAACGCCGTATGACTGAATTCTATACAAAAGCACATTCAGTCACTAGACAACCACATACTCAAGGCATTGACCACAAGTTAACAAAGTCTACTACATATGATGCATCACAAAACCTGTTTACAAAATTACAAAATCGCATTAAGTTCCTGTCGCATCTTTAATGAATTTTAACCTCTTTTAAAGTGAATATATGAATGACCTTATGCAAAAAACCCCGGTTATTTTCTGTTCGTTCCAATGTGTGATCTTTACAGGCAAGTTTGACTGTGCGTACTAATTCTTACTACATTTGCTTTCTCCTGTATCCCTGGAATACTCACTTCTACATCACCGTATTGATGGTATCACAGCAATGATAAATATTTTCTAGATCTATAGATCAAGGTGTCAAATTTTCACCGAAAAAATGTTCATGTACATCTTCCTGCATACACATCACATCTAATGATCTATACATGTATACCCGTACACCTTCCATCTGATATTCCACTGAGTCATAATGCTATATGATACCCTAGTCTTAGGTTGTTTCACCACCTTTCTATGGTACGTTAGATACATCAACTTCCGTGTCTATATGATTGGATGATTAATATTATAAAAACATTGACAGTTAACAGATGTTTATAGATATCAGGGTCGCCCGTCGTGTATTGAAAAGTGAACATTGCTTGATATACCTTGTTCAATACAATGTGCGAATCTATAGGGCATACACATCATGGAAGTCTGGTTTTGGGCAGAAAGCTCAAGTCAAAGTCAAAAGAATATTAGAAAATCTGACAAGGAAGGCAACATTCAACTTAAACAGCTGAACATAAAAGTATATATAACAATCACACACCATAACCAAGTCGAAAGTCAAGTCTATTTTATTCTGCAATCATTGTAACGACGTGTCTTTGGCATCACAAAAAATAATGTACATATATCAATAATTGGCATGCTTTATAAAATGTGAGCAATAAAAAAAATATTGCCATGCTTGTACTTGTACGAAAGGTCAAAATAATTGCACATACCACGTATAAAAAGGTGTTTAGAGTCGATAAAAATCATTTCAATTAAATTGTAAAACTCAACCATGATAACACCCAATGATGGTTGGGCTGGATTCTGTAATTGTGTGTACATGTAAATGATAACATACGTGTATTACATTTGTATATATAAACAGCCAAAGTCATGTTTCGTAATATTAATGATATGTACCGGCTATTATGTTGTACGAATAAATATAATTGCTCCTAAATATTTTCTTCATCGATTAAAATAGAAATATAATTAAAACCTCTTTCTGTTTCATACATCTTACGTGTTCAATGTTGTAGGTGTGTCTGGTTTGAATGAGATGTTTTCTAAATACTGCATTGAATGCATGAATGAAGTTCAAACATTGAGGTTATGATCAAACACAAAAACTTTTTCGACACCACTTTCCCATCAAACCCCATATTCTTTTCAATACAAATAATCAATCAAAGCATCTAATCTCAGTATTCGTCATTCTGACCGGGGTCATTTTCATGTAAAGCTAGCCGAATCTGTAAAGTTTTTGTGCCTTTCATGCACTGTTCTGAACGAGAATTCTCTAGGTTTTGAAGTTATATTTTGATTTAGGAAACCATTTTGTTTTCATTTAAGAAAATTTCATGTTACAGTACAGTAAACCCTCAACACTATGACCGCTGCTTTGGTCCTAATATTGAGATTGACCAAGAAACATATAATAAGCTTGCTATTCATATTGAGATTTTTCACATTTAGACTTAGATTTAGATTTAAACCATACTCTACCCTTATTAGCTGATATAGTATTAATTGCAGATATTAAAGAAATATATTATAGCAGATCTCAAGTTGATATCTCTTTTAAACACATTAAAGTTTCCATAAAAACTATTATCACTATTTTATAGTTTTGGAAAACCGAATAGTTTTTATCAGATGAGAACGAACTATAAGATGATATGTTGTGTGTGGTTCAGATGCAGTTCTAGACTAAGTTAAGTATTGAGTAACGCTGTTAACATTTTATTCACAGAGCTGGCAGAAGCTACCGTACAGAATGTTAGTCTTGGTCAATGAAATCCGGAAATCAGAAATGACAACCTACAAAACCACCTTGATGGCGCTGGTGAATTCAATCATATTTGCCAATGAAAATATTCAAAATAGAGTGAGAATCCGCAACGAATTCATAGGTAATGTATACTGTTTTGTTTTCCACTAAAGGTCAGCTAAACTGGTAGATTAATTGGACGTCGAGAACTGTGTCCAAAGCAGAGGTCATTGCGTCTTGCTAAAGCCCCTGTTACTCCAACCCACCAACAGCAATAACATTCGCGTTCGACTAGCGTAATGCTCATGTTAAATATAGGTCTAGGAACTTGAATAACTACTGATTCACAAGGATGCAACCTTAGGGATGCCCAGATTTCGACATACTAGTAGTTATGAGCGCCAAATAGAAAATTCTCTGCATGAAAGGTATACATGTATGGGCGAGTTTTTCTCATTGATTCATAGAAGGTTCAAACAACCTGTTCAGATGACTTACTCCACTCCACACATACATCCGAGTTCAATAAATTCCAGTATGCTACTGTTTACAGTTGGAACAGCTGGATCATTTATAACATAACATGTTGTAATTTAGTAATTTTAAAAGACACAAAAGCCTTGTATAGCACTGAAATGTCAAATTTATTTTTTAAGCCGTTTTGTTATTATTGTTGGTTGTTTGATGTTGTGATTATTGAATATTATGACAATCTACATCAATTTTACGAGCCAGTGACATTTTAAGTTGGGCGGTATTTGGTACACTCTTATTGAATGTGTTGATAAAACACATGCATGCATCTTACGCAGACTTGCACTTTAACGTTAACAGAATACTTCTCCGCTTATAATGTAAATCATCGTCTACATATTTACGGCTATGCACTTTCGGGCTTTGTTCTGATCATTCATATCATTGTTAACAACAAGCTGGCAATCCAGCTATAAGTATTTTTCCTGAGATTACTTGTATTCGTTAGCTAGGTATTTACCTTAAGACTTCGCAAACCCCATTTACGTATATCGCAAAAAGTTAACTTTGGAATAATTTGAAAACTGTTTATTAAATAATTCACAGTAAGCATAAAATGCCACGACACACGAATTATGTTGTTTTCATCTATGGAAAAAACGTAAACAGATCTTAACTTGTTCAACTTTGAAGAAAGAACATACGGTGTTTAATGAACCTACTGGCCCACATACTTAATGAAGTGTTGTTTAAATGCAGAAACTATTCAGATTATGTATACTTGAAGCATCTAGAGAGACACGAGCCAAGCCTTGCTAACCTACTGACAGCAATAATGTCTACTTCAATCACTTATATCAAGTGTATTATCACATTTTTCTCTCATCTTCTCACTGAATTAACCGAATGGACCAAAATAACCCAGTGTGGTCAAGAGTTAAGCGTGAGAAAGTCACTAAAATAGACCGCTATTTCTAAATAGTCAATATTCTTAATTCCTAAAACCGCCTACATACTGTGAAAGATGAATGGATATATTAAGGGCCGTATTTTGCTATCCCTTTCATATTCTGTTTTGGACTTATTCAGTAAACATCTTGTTAACGTGAAATTGAAACTATTACAATGGTTGCTAGGAAATATAGATTTGATCGATCTAAATGTAAGTTTACGTCAAGTTCTTGAATCATTGACATACTATTGATTAATCAATTAAATAATTAGTTTGACTGTCTTTCGGTGGACATTAATGTCAATTATTTCTAGAAACACAATTTCTTATTTTAGGAGGATAATATTATGACCACTCGAATTGGGCAGTACTGAGTCATTGACAGGAGTACATTCAATGTTTATACACTTTGTAATTAACGACAGTAAACAGGTTGAACAATGATGTTCATTCAAAAGTGCTGCTTCTAAACAGTTTGAAAAGCTAGTAACCTGTATACATTTTAATAAACAAACAAACCATTGTTATGTCTTCTTACCTTAATTTTCTATGTCAGTGTACTTTTTCTGTGATGTGTTTGTTTCTCAAGGTATCTAAAACACAATTAAAAGCTGATAACAATCTCTACAAATTGAAATTCAATGTCGTATCTTGTATTACAGCACTAGATCTGTTAGACACAATCAGCTGTCTTCGAGGTGAAGATGACGATGTTCTCCAGGTCCAGTGTGATGTATTCGAGGAAGAACTAAATGCCGACAATGAGGCTCTTGAAGATGCTAAGTCAGCTCAAGTTAACCTGAATGATCCACTTTCTGTTTTCACATCTCTTCATAAAAAGGTAGGATTGACATTATTACCGGACATGAACGGTAGTGAAACATCATATGAAGCAAACATTTTAGATAAAACTGAAATTTTCTAATAATTCGATTGTACATTTATCTAAACGAGTTATTTTACTGACACTGAATTTATTTTAAACTTAATTGCTTTCGATAGTTTATTCGACTATAATAGTTTTTCTTGATTGTTTATTATACCCAAAGGCTTTCAAACTTCGTTCCTTTCTTTATCATAGTTAATTACATCCTTTTGTTTCAGTTGGACGGCACACCATTGAGTGCTCCATTCCTCGGTATTCTACATGGCTTACTACAGATTGAGTCACAAGGTTCCCAATGGTAGGTACATGCACTATTATTGCAATTACCTTACTTATCACATCAATACTTTCATAGCTTTCCATTACCACAATGTTATATATTATACTCGCATTTTCGATTTAAACATTTTGAGTGCTTTGAATATGAACTACGTAAGTATTATTTCAGACTTATCCATTTAATTAGTGACTACATAAAATTCATTTACTATTGTTAATTTCAGCGAGACTGTTTGGAATCTTGTTGAGCGTTTGGTACAAGAAGCTGTTAACACAGACACATTCAAGGACCATGATAAAGGCTTGCAGAAGTTCAAGGAAGGACAGAACACGTTAAGAGACCAAGATGCTCAAACAGATATAACTCTGGACAAAGACGCTGATGCCAAGTTTACAACAGAAAATCTCGCATCTGGCCCAGTAGCTGCACAGGCAGCCCCGCCGCCACCACCACCACCACCGCCGCCACCGGGAGTTCAACCACCTCCAGCTCCACCAGCACCGCCTGTTCCTGGTATACCGTGTCCTCCACCACCGCCGCCAGCACCGGGTGTACCAGGTGCCCCGCCACCGCCTCCCCCTCCACCCGGCATGCCAGGGGTTCCACCTCCGCCGCCACCTCCCGGACCACCAGGTGCCCCACCACCGCCACCAGCACCCGGAGTTCCAGGGGCCCCTCCACCACCAGGTGGCGCACCAGTCGCACCTGCAGAACCTTTACCTGTACCAATTGAAACACCAAGACCGTCTAAGAAAATGAAAACATTCGCTTGGAACAAGATCCCTCAGTTTTCTTTCAAAAGTAAGTTCAGATTTTGATCTGTGTAGTTCAGAATATAAATCATTTGGCAACTGCAACATTTAGCATTAGCTGAGCTCATATATTCATGTTTTATTATTTAGACATAATTTTCAATTCTTTTTAATTTAGCCAGTTGGTTATTGTGGTAACTTGTGTTGTTTTGCCGTCTGTGTGTTAGCTTTTTATGTACTTTGTGTAATTGTGTATTTTGTGTATTTTGTGTATTTTGTTCTTTTTATGCTCTTTAATCGTTTTATCCAATTTGTTATTGTCTATACATTTTACATGATCTGTTTCTTCCAGAGAGTGTATGGAATGATGTACTCAATATGGATGACAAGGTCGATGTAGATTACAGTAAATTTGAAGAAATGTTTTCACAAAAAGAAGTCGAACCTAAACCAGCAGCATTAACAGTTGAAAACGAGAGTAATTTAACTAGAAGAAACTCAGGACATAACACAGAGGTTGGTACATATCTTCCTGATTCTAGTGATAATAAGTATTTCTCTAGTTGAGCTAATGTTCATAGAAGGCATTAAACCTCCGACAGTTAAAACCCTACCTGTTGCTGTGTGTAATGTATTATGGTATATGACAACCTAAAGTTAGCTTGAATTTATAATGTCAAATTTGTAACTTTCTCAGTCTTTAATAATCGTGAACTAGTTTCAATTCTATTTTAGGCAGAGGAAGATACAAACATGCACAATCATGTATTTTTTTTAGAAGACTGTGAGATTACTGTTCAGTTTTAAAAGCACAAACAAGAACATGCACATTAGATATATTGTTGTTCATTTAATGAACTCAAAAAAATATCTGAAAACCTATGCAATTAAGTTGTGGCTTATCATTTGCTACTAGCATATATGTTTCATATTATTTGAGAAAAGTTGAAACTTTTGCATAAAGTTAATCTTTCATATACTGGTACCATTTCAGGTAACTTTACTGGACCCAAAGAAAAGTATGAATATCAACATATTCTTGAAGCAGTTTAGAAAGCCAAATGGTGTAATAATTGAACTGATTAAAGCCGGTGATGCCAGGGGACTTGGTGTAGAAAAGCTCAAAGGATTACTCAAACTTTTACCTGGACAAGATGAGGTAATTACTCGTTTGCTTAGAATGTTCAGAAGGCTGGCATCGTGTTTCAGTTTTAACAAACATCAGATACTTTATTGTTTCATCGAACGACATGGGTGTAAGAATTACCGGAATTAAACACCTCGAAATCGTTTATACGAAGTGTGTACCTACTTCAGTCAAAACTTATGTCAAGGAGCACCACCATGCTGATATTTTCCTTGACGTATTTTAAACTTAATGACAAATCTTAAAGTTATGTTGATCCAAGTAAAGAGCTACACAAAGGCATCAAACTTACGAACTTCAAATCTTCGACAGAACGTTGCCGACTTTGATTATAATTAACGAGATTTGGTTCAATGTCTACGAGAATCCAAGTTGTGTCTTTTCATACATTGGTACGTAATTATGACGAAATAACCGGTGATTATATCTCTTTCAGGTTGAAATGTTACAAGGTTACGAAGGAGAGGTTGACAAGCTAGGGAATGCTGAACAGTTTTTCCACCAACTTATCCATGTACCAGATTACAAACTTCGTATAGAGTTGATGTTGTTAACCGGAGACTTTAATGCACAACTTGGATCTGTTAGACCGAACTTACAGGTTCTAACGTCCGTATGTCGAATGTTGATGGACAACGAATCACTCAAAGTATTTCTGCGATATGTGCTACACGCTGGGAATTTCCTGAACAAAGTAAGACAATTTTTAATTAAATATCTGAATCATTTAATCAATGCAAATAACAAAATAGTCAAATTTCAACATTATTGGACAAAATTATAAAGTGCAGATTTAAACAATTAAATACCTCAATCAGACGGTAGTGAACAAAATAGAAGCTAGGTCTGATATAACATTTGACAAAACAGGTACCATCGACTTATACTATAGTACTTGAAGATTGTGATCAAAAGAAATAGTTCCATTTAAATAACGACTAAATGTGGTATTATGTGGATCATATACGAGGGTTGTCCCAGTAAATCGTGTACTTTGCTCATTACACAAAAAGTATCCAAAACATCTGTTTCAATCTTTCACTGATGATTAATGAATATGTCCTTAAAAGGTATCCGGAATTTCATTAAAATATATCAAGAAATAAATTGTCAGTTAACATTACTAATACACATGGTATGCAAGTGCGGCGCACATTGACGTCAAAGTAAGAGCGTCATACCGCGGAACCATTTTTCTCTATATCTTATAAGCTCATGTTCCTTGTATTCAATTGCTTACGATGACATTAAACTTTTTTCTGATACGCATTTGCGAACAGATCACAATCGAATGCACCATAGAAAAGTTGTCTGATCGAAACAACCAACTTTCATGGTGGGATAAAAACCAGCCCGAACATATCCCTTCTACTACGAGAAGAGTGAAAGCACTGTGGTGCATGGCACATTTGATCAGGGTGAAATACAACCCGTTAATGTCCCAAACATGATAAAATATTCATAGTCATTTATGCATACGTGTTCTGGAAACATTACTTTATATCCTCTAGTATTAGGTGAGATTCTTAAACTATTTTTTCACGGCATAGCAACCAAAAATATAAAGTGTACTATGATTCTACGGGTGTTTCCTCTTCTGACGTCACAATGCTCGCACGTTTTAATTTTTAGTGTTGCTATTCAAACATGCGTATTTTTCGCACAAATAATGAAATTGATTTGAACTTTACTGTGATGACATTAAACAGACAGTCCTTAATGTCGAAGTGAAACTTATGCACAATAACTTATTGAAAATATGAGAATTACAACTTTATTGAACATACATTGAAAGAATCACGGCGGGTTTTATGGGTTGCGCCGCATTTGCGTACATGGGGTTGGTTAATCACCGATAAAATGCAGCATACACATATCTGTTCAGTTTTTCCACTTGATTTAAATCAACAATGAATTAATAAAGGTAATTACAAAACAATATAATCATGTGACGCCAAATAAGAAATTTTTTAAAAAAGTACACGATTTACTGGGACAACCCTCGTACTTACTAACGGAACCTACTGTAAGCCGGCAAATAAATACTATATTCAAATTCTCATTTTGTTACAGGGTAACAGCTCAGGTGGTGCCTTAGGTTTCCGGATCAGCTCGCTGAATAAATTGCTCATGACAAAATCCAACACCGCAAAGATGACGTTACTTCATCATATAGTAGAAGAAATACATAAGAAGAACACCGATGCCCTTAGTTTCGTCGGTGAACTATTGGTACCATTACAGAAATCATCCAGGTAAATTACTCAGCAATTACTGAATATGTTTGTTGTATCGGCTCTAAGATAATTTTGTGGTTCACCGATTATATACCAATAATTAGATATATGTAATTAGCTGTTATTACTCTGGGATGATATTAGACAGAGGAACGGTTTCTGTGTATATACACGTACTATCAGCTAGTAGATACGGCCAATGTAAGTGACCTATCGCAGCAGAAGGGTTCGATAGATGCGAACACATGTTTATTGTATCTACCTGACCTTCGATGATTCCATTTTTGTAAAGCATTGCACGTACTGTGTGCTATACTGAAATGGTAACTTTATTGATGAAACGTACCAAATCCAATCCCGAAGTGTTTTTACATTTTCTTACATACATTTCATTAAAGTTGTAACTTCTCAGAAATGGTCATTGGCAATTTTGCAGCCATGTAACAGAACTGGTCGAGATTACTCATAATCCGGTACAGAATCAGGAAAAACTACTTACATATTTATAACGTCAGTGTCTCTTTTACTAATTTTATTTGGTCCTTTAATTAACAGGTTTACTCTAGACGGAATGGTTGGAGAATTTGAAGCTCTTAAAACAACGGTACTACGACTTAAAGCTCAACTTGAAAATGCGGATGAAGAAGTCAAAACTCAATTTGCATCTTTCGTTTCGGTAAGCCCACCAACTTTTAATGTAACGATTTTTATAATAAAATGTAATATTCTGTTTTTCTAAAATATTGTGTGTCATCTTTATTTGGTAAAAAGTACGTTAAATCCTTAAATAATCGCGAAGCGATATTTTAGAGTTTATTTCTGTATGGAACTCAAACGAGTAAAAATGATAAGTCATGCCTATCAGTAAATCGAGCCTGGATACACTTCCACATGTATACCCAGTGGATAATCAGGAAAGATCGAACAGTTTTACTTTACATGTTGCATATCTTGTTAAGACTTAATTAGCCTGTGAAAGATTAATATGTTTATATTCTATAAACACAGGAAGCTGAAAATGACATTGGTGATATCACGGAAGCCATCGACAGGGTGAAGAAACTATCCACCAAACTAGCAATACATTATTGTGAAAATGAGAAATCATTTAAAGTGGATGAGTTCCTAATAGCGTTTAAGGACTTCTGTGAAAAGGTGAAGACATGTGAACAAGATTTGGAGTCATGGCGAATAAGCGCGGAAAAAGCCGAACTAAGACGACGAACTCAGGCGGACTTAGCCGAGAAAAGGCGATGTGAGTATTTGTTTTATTGTCATTAAATTTTTAATCAGTTTGTAAATTATACAGATACATTTTATTGAGAAGATGAAGTTAACTTTGTAATTTATAAATACGCTCTATTCGTCAATGGTTGGTTCTGATGAAGCAAACCAATTATCAAATGTGTTGTTATATTTTCAGCTGAACGTCCGTCAAATACAGGTAAAGGAGCCCCACAAGACAGAAAGATAGTGGACAATATTGTGAATGAAATCAGGAAAGGAAAAGTTCTACGACGGCTTTCCATGAGGAAGAAACCCGTTGAATCGTAAAACATGCTGCAATAAGTAGAACAAGAATTCAACGGAGGAAGGGAGGTAACAAGGTTGGAGTGCTTTGGAGTTACCACAGATTAACCTCCCTTGTCCCATATAGCTGACATTCACATTGTCCTTACAGTTTGAATGGGTCAGCTACTCTGTCCGATGGAGTTGCTCATCACGCGTGTGACCCATACCTACATGTACAGGCATCGGGGAAACACGGACCTTGGATAAAGGCGTCTTTTGAGGAAAATTGAATATTGATTGTTTGCCCAGCTTTCGAGAACATGCTGTAGGGTACAATCTATGTAAGTCGGCACCCTATATGGAATTGGTACAACGCATAGAAACAGTATTCTTCAAATTATATGAAATAAATCAAGAAATTATTTCTAAATTTTCTTCCATATGAAGATCGTTGAGTTGTCGAATCTTAACATGTTGTATAGACTGTCCTCCTGCCTTATGGAGCATGAAGTGTATGCACATTCAATATGTTATAAAAAACGAGTACACATATCTTAGTGTTATGATTATATTCTCGCTAACTTTTGATAATAATAACTTATTGTGTGAATGTATTTTTAATGTAATTTCATTAAAATAACCCTCACTATGATGGACGACTTGTTCGATATGAATGCTACATTCATACTTCATGTATGTATTCCGATCACCTCGGCCTTTATGCAATGCAGTATATTTACCGGAGATAAGCGCAAATGGCCGAGCTTTCACGATTGGCATAAGTTATGTAGTATGTATGTTTTATAGAGTCAAATGCATATTTCTTGAAAATTGCTGGGCGAGTTTGCCTAACGATATGGGTTTGAATCCCACAATAGGTGCAAGCTCGTCATTGTTTTTTTTTATCTTAGACATACATGTGCCTGTATCAATATGATCACGCGATGAATTAACTATGGACATATCACCGTTTTCTTACGAAATGCTAGCACGTGTTATTTTTAAATACAAATATATCATTATACAGTAAAACTTCGTTATCTCGAGGAGTGATGGGGACAGGTGAAATGCTCGAGCTAAACCGGGTGCTCGTAATAACCCAATGTCATGTAATGATTATGAAACGGATATTGGTTTAAAACTTGCTCGAGATAGGCCGTGTGCTTTTGATATCGATGCTCGACATAACGAAGTTTTACTGTATATTTATTTATGATTATCCGGGCTTCCTTTTGTTATGCATATAGTGTTGCCTTCTAGTACTAGAACCTTTACAATTGTTTAGCTGACCAAATACTCTTTTTAAATAAAAATGTCGACTGTCTCGTAGCTGTTCATAATACATTGTGTTTATTTGATATACTGCTCACATTGCTTATATGGCAAACAATACCAATATATCTAATAGGGCTGTAACGGTACGGTCACCTCACGATATGATACATACCGTCATTTTTTCTAACGGTTCGGTATATTTCGGTATGATACAATATTCTCTAACAGCAGCTTAAATACTACAATTTTTAAGTGACAATGGATTTGTTGATTCTATAACAGCAATTATTATGTGGGTATCAACTATTTTAAATGAATTTCGACAATATGAGGCATATCTTAATACTATTAAAACGAGTGATGCTTGGTATTATACATAATTAGACGACTTTCAGACATTTTCGTTCTCTAAATATCATTTTGCTCATAAAAAACTTATACCGAACCGTACCGAAATTTGCAACTTTTGTACCGTGAACCGTGTGGGACTAAAGTCCGCGGTCTTTCGTGTACCGCGGTATACCGTTACAGCCCTAATATCTATATGACACCGTGTAGTTTATTATCATAATTATAACTACACTAATGTCATATGATTAATAAATGAATAATCGGTGCTTTTTATGTATTATGATAATTGTGTTTGTATAATTATTTTATTTATTTAAATGTGCTATAATTTTTATGTATTACAATTCTCTTCCTTTATAAGGCCTGGCTTCTTTCATGACATACCAATAAAATGTTGATACTATCATTGCTGTGTTTAGTTATATGTTCGTCATGTTAATCTCCATAGTCTTATAACTGAACCGGATTCTTCGTAGTCTATTGGATAGAGAGGTCCCCGGTTCAACCCTCGTCTGGACTATTGCTTAATGTCTCCGAGAAAGACTAACCACTCTGTGAAAGTGTAATTTGGTGCTTGTGAGGGCATTGTCTATTCCTGGGCGCCGCAGATCGATGTTGGCTCCCAAAGGGGAGAAATAGTGTCAAAATGGAGTCTCGAATGTCGGTTTCACCAGGTAGCCACATGACTAGTTGAACTGAAAATGTCAATTGGTGGCTGACCGGCTGAACAGCAGAAAATAGCCCTCGAAAATTGGTAACGTTAGCTGATAGAACAAAAAAATATAACCAGGTTCGAATGTTGTATTCGAGAAAGGGGAGCTAACCATATTTTACTAATCATAAACATAGTTGCAGTAGTTGCTTCCCTTGTTGTTCAAACATGCGTTCAGAGCTTTAATTAGAGCTTCATTAAATTCCAGCTAATATCATTGAATATTTTGTACTAAACAGTTAAACATACACCTGTAAACGGATGTGGCTGCTTTGATAATTGACTGCGGTAATGTATGTCCAGAATAAAATAAGTTCCTGTACGGAGTGTCAATATAATAATATATGACCTGTATATCCATGTCAGTCTATGCCGACCCTATGTTTATAGGAGACAACTTATCAGTCTATTCTTTTATCAAGAAATTATTTCCCCTCGAATCACCGAATAGCTGAAACTGGCAATAAAGTTATGATATTTCGTTCGCTTACACTGAAAAAGTCGTAAAAACAACTTACGACCTTAAACGACTGATACATATTTGAAATCTACATCACAATGCGGTTCTCCATGAAAATCGGAACTTCTTATGTTGGCCAAACTGAAGCTGAACAGCTTGTTTTTCTAAAAATAACGAAAAATTTTCAGTCAGTTCATTTTCTTTTTGTTTTGTATTCACGACCTACTCATTCTTAGCCAACGATTTGATTAATACAATATATTATCTAGTCGGGTAGCAATACATTACTATCCCCAATGGCATACAACAACATTGACATAAACTTTGTTTCACCACAAATAGGCTACTCATCATCAGTTTCTAAATCAAAATCCACTTGTAAACGCATTAGGTATAAACTTTCTATTTAAAGTACAGTTGCATAAATATAAGTTGATTTCCCAAGAACATAGTTCACCAACATGTATAAATTATATTTTAACCATTATTGTGAGCACAATACAATACGATACGATACGATACGATACGATACGATACCATTACCATTACCATTACCATTACCATTACCATTACCATTACCATTACCATTACAATACAATACAATACAATACAAATTGAAAACACGATTGAAAATAAAAGTTTATGAACAAGTCAATGGCTTCGAACATGAAGGTCGTAACTTCCAAATCGATATATTGAGAAGACAAAAGAAAACTGTCTGACATTTACTCTTTACTTATGGTAAAACAAACTTTTACAACTTCAATTTGGTCAAATGACAAGTTCAGATTTTTATGAAAATGGGCTCATAAGAAGCGCCTTGTAATGCTCTTAAAAGGTCGTACGTGGCACTTACGACCTTCTAATTCTAAGCCATCGAAATGGACGTACGAGCTTAATGTTCGGCATGTGCGTTCGTAACCTTTTGGACAAGTTTTAAAATACCGTTTGCAAATAATCATACCCGAAGGTTTTATTTTGGTCGCGACTGTGACTTTACTATGTCTGGTTCAGTGAAGCAATTTCGCGTCTGTAGGTCTTAATAAATGTTCAACAGCCAAACATAAAACAGTCGTCATTAGTACCAGCAACAAAATAAATTGTTATAATTTTCACATGAAATGACAATGTCTTTTCTTTTCGGTATATTAGCACGCAGTAAATAAACCCTAGCTACACACATGTTGTATTTACAAACGTTAAAATTTACGACAAAATTGTGACAACCAAGTTTTTGTACAAAGTATACGATTTCAAACGCTAGTCGTAAAACACACGAAAATTTTCAATTGACTTTGTATGGTACGCATACGGGCCCATTTCCCTATTTGATGTCTATGGTTTACAACCAATTTATGTCCCACCGTCATTTTTTTAATAATCATATCTATGAAAACTCGTTGTTATGGTTTTCAATTAACGTAAATTTACGACTTGCATGTCATTCAAACAGATCAATATAGTCGGTGTTTTATGGTAGTTATATTTTAACAGCCGTGCAAAACCACACACCCATAATTCAAGCTCCAATGGTTAAAAGGCTCACAAAACTACACATAATGTACATCCATGTGAAATTCACTTTTGTCAAGGACGGGAAACTTTAAGTCGGTCGCGAAGACAAATGGAACTTTGCTTGCACACAAGAGGCACACCAGGGATTGCATGGCTTCATAAACATGATTTGCCAGGCACGGCTGTACAGTTTCCGTTATGTTTGCCTGCGACTGAGTCTTTTCTATCAATGTTTCTACAAAATGCAACAGTGCAAATGTAATATACGACTTGTACACAAACAGTAATCAACACTGCAAAACATGGGTATTGAACCTGATCCGCCTGTCTAGCATTGTGCATCGATTAAGTCTAATCTGCCTAATTAGATGACATGTTCGGCGAGAGGAGGACGCTCTCTTGACTACGATTCGGATTCCATGTATCTTAACATTACTCTTCCCGGAAGTCTGGAGGCATTCGCCAATATGAGACGGAATAAAACCAAGGACCATGCTAACACTTACGTCTTCCTCCGCGGATATCAGAACCGCACTCCCCTGCTCCAGGTCGACCACTCTAGCTACAAGACTGTGGGGACCGCGGTGCCTTTACAGCTATATGTATATCAGGAGTATTGACATTTATGTGACCTTGACCCGGTTGATTATGCTATTCGAACGCAAGACCTCAGAAATATTTAGGAATACAGCAAAATCACAAATCGTTCTCTCATTTATGACAATAAAATACAAATATATTGCAAAATGAAAAAGCAAACTGGTATGAAATGACACACCGTACATCAAAGTGTTACACTTTATAATATAAACACTCTTGCTTTACATGTATGTGAAATAAATAAAACTAGTTTTGTAGTTTATAATAACGTACGTGAACATGTGCATAATATGGCGGAAATGGAAACCTACTTGTTTGGTATGCGAAATATTGAAGAAACAAAGGTGTTCCAAGTGCAAGAACATTTGCCAGATAGCCACAGATGCCAACAGGTGGAGAAAGTGGCCGAAACAAGTGACCCCAAACTTACCCCTAGACCCATACAGGGTCACAAAGCAGTTTTGGCGGGATCTTTTATGGCTATCGTACTTAGGAATGCATAATCAGACTTATCGTAGATTCATAAGAAATTTCAATAACGCTCTTCAACCGATTATATCTTTTAATTTCCGAATACTTGATCTAAACATGAAAGTGGAAGAAATAATAACATTCCTCTTATATTGCGATCAAAGTTTGTACAAATGTTAAATTAATACTTTTATCTTTGCAGTACGCTGGTAATTAAATTAGTCAGATATTGTAATTTGAGTCGAAACTACAAAAGCAAATTATTCGGTGAAAGGGGTTTATATCTTTGTTACCCCCTTGACAACTTTTGAAACTAATATTCTAGCCTGTCCGAAGTTAGCTTCCTGTCCTGAACTGGCGCATAATTAGCAGATAATAGTCAGTTATTAACAAAATTTATCACCCTCTGTCTGGGGATTGAGTTTCTGCTTTTTTCAATAACCAGTGTTTATGAATAGGGACCGAGGTCTGATAAAAATCGGGTCTCCCATGAGAGAACTAACATAAACAGGGGGCTGTGGTAACTTGAGATCCCCTAATCCTTTGAAGATTTGAAATATACAAAACTTCTATCATTTTATCGGCGTTGTAATATTTACTTAGTTCATATACTGTTACAAAACTGTTCAATTATTGAACAACGAATAAAGAAGACATTCATAGATAAACTGTCATATAAAATAAGTATGCTGTGATACTAATATAGATCAATTGATAACATGACAAATGTTTGAACATCCCTTTCAGAAGTATGTTACGCTCTCTGTATGATCACTCCTTTGGTAGAATAATGCTGCAAATGTATTTGTATAAATGCAATCAACCCTATGTCAGTGACCATCTGAATACCACTTATTTCACATAATTTATATTCCGAGCATAGAGCATAGCCTTTATTTGTCAGTCAGATTTCTGCTGAAATATGACAGACATGTTGATGTACGATTGTGTACCTCTATCCGAATTTGAACCAGGCTCTCCGGATTAGACGACCGGCGCCCCTACCACTAGGCCAAGGGAACAGAGGATTGAAGCGATATCATCCACTTAAAAATACCGGAGTAACAATTTTAGTGCTTTTTAATACTATTTTACATTAAAATCGTTAAACAAGCTTTAGGTGCGTATCTCTGCAAAATAATCGAAAGTCATCGCCCAGTTGATAACTCCACCAGGGCATGTTTGTGGAAATAGAAGACCGATCCTAGCGTAGTTTCGGCGTATTGCAGATGTCGAAAGGTGCAAGAACAAAAAGTGCCGTTAAATGCCATCAGCTTTACAAGAAAGAACACTCTTATCAAAACTGTTACTTTTTAAATTACAGTTATGTATAATAAAAGATCCCAGATAAATGACGAAAAAGTATGCTCCTGAGAACCTATGTTTGTTTTTAAGTAGTAACTATTTCAACAGACCATGGCAAATATAGACATCTCGCAGAGCTCGATTTAGTTTTCATATCCAACACTTACTCGTGTTCTATCCTATACACAATCATTTCCCTTATGAAACAATCGCCATCTTTAAGCCGCCGTATAAGTAGTGTCCCTTTACCAGTTGGTTAAACTACGTTTAAAGCGTTATTCAAAAAGTTCTTTTAATAATAATTTTGACTATTTGATTATATTAGGACAGTGACTTTTTGACAGCAGTCCCTGGCAAGACGGTTTGTTTTTAGAAACTAATTAGGTCTGAGATGGCTTTTCGTCGAATTATTATTATTCAATTACATGTTCTTTTATGCTAATTCGTTGTATATTATGGTGTTTGTCTGGTAAGACGATTGTAAGTTGAACTTTGGGTGTTGTCTCAATAAATAAATAAAGTCTTTATCGTTTTAAAAAAAATATTTATTAGATTTATATCTATACAATTAGAGCAGAAAATGTTAAAATAAGACATGAAAGTAATGGGTTATGTCATTATTGGTAAGATAGTATGGACCTTTGAGCAATATAATAATTTTACCAATTGTACTGTAAAATATACGTTTAAGATGAAAAGAATATTTTGTACAAATTGCACATAAATCAGTTAAAATCACACAATGTGTCAAATATTTAAATATCAACAAACGACGTCGTTGTTCCAAAATTCACCGACCCAATTAATCACGGTGAAATGATTATATTATTATCAATAGTTCTAAAACGTGTTTATGAGAATACATAACTGTTTAAACTTAAATGTTTCCTTGCATGCGCAAAATGCATCTGTTAATAAAATGACGATTTTAACCGAAAAAGAAACGCTGTCAAAAAATCGATAAAATTCGCATTAATCTTCAATAGCTGTTGGCCCACTGCGCCACGAACTGATCGTAATTTTGATAGCATTATGTCATAACCGCCGCCTAAATTTAATTTTCATTTGACGGAGAGACATGGTGTCGTGCTTGACACAATTTACAGCAGTTCAATACAGACCGACTACCTGTTCTATTCGACAAAACTCATTAAGGAAATCCATGTATAGGTAAGAATAACGATTGATTCAAACTGAAATTGTTTAATTTCTACCAAAGGTTATCTTATCTCCGTACAAGTAGTTGACATTGTGATCTCCTGTGATCTCCTGTCTAGTTGGTTTTGTTATTGATTCATGAATCATCCGCAGACAGTTTGGAAATGTTAGATGTAAGATTAACAGCACAAGTAATCGTGTATGCGGTTTGTGCTTCAATCTTATAATAACCCCTGATGGCATTCTTTGTCTTAAAGCATTGGTTACTTAGTAAAAATCAAACAGGTGGTCGCCCGTCTACGGGGGTTCGTGCACGACAGGACTCACGTGCATATTGTCAAGCGATTTTATCAAGGTTTGGAAACTGCCGATCCTTTCTTTGCAATGCCAGATCTGCTGTCTCTGCAATACCATTGTATTTGATTGATCAACTGTATAAAATATTGAGCATATGCGTACAGCCTTTTTTCCATGCACATCCGTATTAATTATGGATATCCGTTTTGAAACGAATAATTCTATGTTGAACATAAAACAAATAATATTATAAACTTATCTGCTGCAAATCTTCAGCACTAGTGGTATGTCAAGTTCCAAGACCTATACGCTCGTATGCCATACTAATTATTATGAGAAAGTTTCTCTATACGTGTTAAATTTATACACAAAGATGCGTCATTTAATCATCTATTCTTCCTTTGTGTTATTTTATATACAAAACGGGTAATTGTTTTTTTTACCTAAACCCGAAACTCATGTGCACGAGTAATTACCCTGAGTTGATTAATTAAGAATCCAATCACATAAACGGAGGTAAATGACCATCGCGCAGATCATATTATACTGAATGACCATAATGAATGTTACTGGAATTAAACAATGCTCGTCGCATCTTTATATGCATGTTAAGGTACAGCTAATTTGTCATTTGATTTTTCTATTTCATCTTCGAAAATTAATCATGAGCTGCTGGGAATTAGGTAGTTACTGAGATATAAATACTTAAATGACAATCTTAGGGTCATTAAATGGTGATAAACAAATGAGACAATAATTAGCATTGCATCGGATTGTAATATATTGACAATATATTGCTCTTTAGCACGGTATTCTGACAATACATATCGTTGTCTAAGAATGTACAGAATCGGTATTTTGAGAAAACAAGAAAAAACTGTTCGAAAATTCCTCTTAATTTATTTTATAACAATCTGTTTCAACTACAGTTTGGTCAACACGACAATTTCTGATTTTAATGAAAATACGCTCATAAGAAGCGCCTTGTGATGCTGATTTTAAATATGAATCAGTCTTATAATGTCGTAAGTAGTACTTACGGCCTTCTTGCTCTAAGCCAGCGACATACCGGGGTACTAGTAACTACAAGTTATATGTTGAAATTAATTCAGTAACTCGTCTTTCTTTTCATCACGTCATTTCATGTCGACAACTGTTAGGGGGAAATGGTGCATTTATCATTTATATTTCACTCATCAAATTTGTTCATTTACAAAGAAATAATTATGCTGCCAGCCAGAAAATGCACATAGCTTTGCATCATGTTTTGATTAGTACAAATTTCTAGGCATTCTTGTTCTAGACAGGATTACAGGAGACAGATTGTGATCCGCTGTATCTTAGACAGGTTTTGACTAGACAAGGCATCAAAATTCGAGTTTATTATCCGCCATGTTTTATAAATAATATACAAAGAGAACAAACACAAACACAATTTTTGCTTGCAGTAATAGAGCAAACATATAATGAAAATCACCATTTTGTTGTTGCAATTGATGTTAAGAAACAATAGTCCATGCGTGTCATACGGTTCAAATTGAAAATCTAGCTCGCAGGTTTAGGCACATCTGTCACATAAACAATACCAAACAGATCAAGTTGTGCACTCGGAAAGGGAACACAGGTGGACCAATAGTAAGCAGTAAAATGGCACCATTCGTTTAGTTAGGAGGAGGTGGGTTACAACACCAAGCGCTCCAATATGTGGAGGAGCAGCATAGTCCATACCAATCCGACCAAGATCTGTACTCGGGGAGGGGAAACGGATATCAAACAACAGTGGAATACACTCACTGAGGGGACACGGGACCTATATCAAAAAGACCTGGAGGTACTGGAGGGAACACTATAAATCAGATTAGGGAGGTACACACGTGGATGGGTTACTTTTATAACAACCACGCCTATACTGATTCATACCAACCACGCTACTTGGTCCCTTTATATCCAGAAAGAACACCTTAACATCCGTAAAATGAATGTTTAAATTATTATGAAGATCATCACCGATGATTCGTGAAAATTGTCCCCTCAAGCGGTGATGTTGGCTGCAGTTCACATGTTAATCTTATTTAAAATTCTTTTTCACACGCAAAGGGCTAATGGCTAGACCAAATAAAAAACTGGATTTAATCGCCGGGGCAGAAAATGGATGAATATATTTACTGTCTTTTCAACATTATATTTAAGGCTGTGTGTTTTACAGTCGTATTATTGACAGGAGGACAAGAACTGGTATTAGATATGCATCCCAAATGCGCCGCATTAACAAAAAGTCAAATGATTAAGGGTGCTTTAATCCGCGCAATTGTTGACGTTTTTCAATCCCTACTCGAGTCATTCTGGTCGCTTGTCCCTCTGGGTATCTCCGCCTTTAGATGGCCAATAATGAAATACACTCGAAGTGTCGCCAAATCCACAGTTGAACAGATATTACCCTCCCAAGCAGAAAATTATTTTCTATGGAGCTTTGAAAAGCTGCATTCGTGTAGAAAATTGTAGATTAAGCATGAGTTAAATATTGCTCGATATTGATGCGTCCATCGCTTACGATGTTAAGGTTCATTTCTTGTTAGGATGCATAGCAACGTCATTGTAACGTTGAATCAAAATATCTGACCGTTCACATCGGATGAAATCGGAGTATAAATTATTTTGCTTTGATGAAAGTTTATATGATTTCGTGATAAACTGACCAAACACGAAAGTTTTTCATTTTAATAAATACTTTAATTAAAAGTACTATTTTCAAAAGCTTCAAACACAATTTCTTCAAAGTTTATTTAGAAAAAAATGAGTATTTACTGGACGGAGAATTGCAAGCATTCATTCTATACAAGAATAGAATAGAATCGTCCGTATATGCAATAGTAAAAGGCAGGATTATTGCAAATATTTAAGTATCGTTGAACATGGAAACTTCGTCTCACTTGAGAGAAATTCGACGCCTTGTTCCAATAATTTGAAAATAAATTGTTAATAATATATTGTTTCTCTTTATTATATTTTCCGCGTTTGAATCTTTCCAAGGTTTGCACAATAGTTTTTAGAATCTGGTTGGAAATACTCCAAATGATACAGATAATGCATTTACTGTCATAATTGTCCACATACCAAAATCTTGTAATCCTGTATTGTGTACAATATATCATTCAACTATACTCGTTATTTTCAGTTTCCAAAAATATTGTTTCAGAAATACGTCAATTTACGAAGAATGTAACTGTATAAATAAAGCATCTTTAACCCCCGCGTATCTTCCATAATTTTGGATATATAAACAAACAACATCAACAACAGTTATGTACAGGAATGTATGATAAAGATTACCTCTGTTGACAACGATATTCTTACCCGGTCTGGTAAGTCTATATCATAAACATGAGCTCTATATTCACCTACATCGTAATATAAATTCTATATTAACGATACTTGTCTTAGTTATGTCAAATGTAGCACCAACGCTTGCTTTTTCGTTTTATAGCATATATTTTCGCAGACTATAAAACGACCGGTGTAATTAAAGTTTTTTCCTGTTTTCACATATTCACAGACTATATGACAACCAGTACCATGGATTTGTTTGTGTCATTACTTATAACAAATATGCCGACCACATATGACGACCGGTGCCATTATTGAGAATATTTTGCCGTTGGATCGGTCTTGACAAGTATTGTTTTACTGTGAATGTTTCTTGTTTACAAACACTGTTTGTCCAATAAAGAACAATTCCAAAAATGCCCTTTTGAAAATGTATCACAGCAATAAAATTGATAAACACAAAACATGAATAAATCGGACAGGGAAGGCAGTGTTCAACTTAACCAGCCGAGCACGGAAAACATTAACAACAAACACAGGCTCACAGAATCTCTCAAAACGCAAAATATTGCACTGAAGTGGTACATAAACATGTATTTCTACACCCCCTATCCTCAGTACTGCTGATGTGTACATATTTGATCATACTTTCAACCTTCAACTATGTAACAGAAGGCAATGGAAATTCACTAATGTCTATTAGTTCTACTCGGTAGTTAAATACTATTGTACTCGTAATATAATGAGTGTTCAAATCACTCCTAGAAAAGCTTTGGTTTGGTCCCTCTTTTGGAACATTTCGTATAATTTATATCTTGGGGTTACTCTGGGATAATACCATTCTTTTATATTATTTCACCATCATATGTGCCAATTAGATAGATGGACGGACAGTAATGTTTTAAAAATCCAGACGGACTCCGTGAAAAACTAATTAATAATTTCTTTGTGCCAAAAATACGCGTCCATTTTCGTATTTTATCTGTCATATCCCGGGGGCTCGTGGACAGAATAATTTGGTGGAATACTCGGTTCGTTTAATGTTTCCAGTTCGGTTTGGAGCCATGTTAACAACTAGACGTAATTTGAGAGGCTGCCGCATGCGATGTTATTAGTTTTTTACGCAGTTAGTGAAGTCGGAACTCGTACTAATTCTTTGATTAGTGACTCGCAAATTGCTTAAAGGAGGACAATATAACTACTTCCACACAATGTCTGCCTTGACTTTGAACAACTTGGGTACCAGAAGAACTGTCTAACATGGTTTGGTTTCTGATCACTCAGAAGTGCAGTAAAAGTCGTCTAGGTTTGGTCGTTATAAGACATTTGCCAAAAGCATGTCTAGTGTACAAATTGAACGAATATTGTTGAGAAAACGACTGCGGAACTAACATAAATATATTATAAATGTACGCTTTAGGAAAACAACACTCAGTCTAACATGTTGCAATGAATATTTGACAAACATAAAGTTAAAATTTGTGAGCAAACAACACGGTTAGTTTGACTTCCGCCTCTAACGTATCTATTTTGGTACTGGTACATAGCGGGTCTTTTGCAAGACCTCAACAACAACGGGACCTTTTCATGTAAGCTCTTGCATACATTCATTTGTGTATTTGAAAACATTAATTAACTCAGAACATTCATCGTTTTTACCGGATTTGAAGTATGGTAAATTACCATACTAGTCATTATTTCTCAGAATCTGATGTCTTGAAAAGTTTTACAGCGGGATTCTCCGCATATTGTACTGTTGGTGACAACCTTTGTTTATATGTAATGCACATGCTTTATATTTGTCGATTGTTATAAAGTTCAAGCATATTAATGTTGCTCAACACCTCATTCCTGAAGGTGTCCGGTAATCTATACCATACCTGCCAAGTACTCCTATTAAAGTGGAATTACACCTATTTTTTTAAAAATATCTTTCTGGTTTTCCATTTTCACCTACCTTTGCACAAAGGTACATTTGATTCACTTTATGCTCTTCTTTTCCATATGTATAACCAATAGAAGTAATACCTCCCCTTGCTCATTAAGATACAGCTCCACGTTATATCTGGTACGGTTGAAATGTAATAAAAACAGTTAGTTGTCATTCATAATGTTACATAAGATATAAAAATATAATATTTGCGTTACCTAATCAACAACAAGAATTTGGTGCTTGTAAACATCCAATTTTCCCTTAGCTATCTAAGATACGAGATGATTAATGACATTTCTTTAATGACATGGTGTTGCTTTGTGAAAAAAGATTTTCCTAATACCTTTGACATGCGAAAAATCAGCAAACAGTAACATTAGATTTTGAAAATTAAATGTTTTGAACTTTCCATTTTCAGTTTTCACAACAAGACATCGGGTAAAGTTGTGTGATGTTTTCCATTTTCATTTAAAAGTTAACATTTCATGTCACGGGATATAATCACTTTAAAATTACCATGTTACAATATTACCCTCTCTCAATGAAATACGATATTGGTTAAGAAACAGAGAAAATTTTTTATATTTGTGTTTATATGAGAATTTTATTGTAAGCGTTATTGCCACGTTTAGCCAAACTTTCAATAGTTTGATATATCTTAAGGAAACCCTGACATATGTTTACATATAATTTTCGGGTCCAGTATCTATTCATTTGCCTCTCAAATGAGTTTCTAATGTCCTTGTTTTATAATTGGACATATAATTATTAGGACATTCGGATGTTGCCGTTTTATGGGTCAACGTTTCCATAAATTACCTAACTTTAAGTTCAGGATTTTGTAGTTTGATCTCTTTGACTAAAGTCTTTTCCTGTTATGTGGTTTGTTCGCTTTGGTAAAAGTTTTCCCCGAGGTACATGCCTTACCGCAAGGTAGACAGAGTTCTTCCCGTCGAAAGTTTCCCCTAGCCGATTTTTCGCCGGTGTTTTTTTTCGCTGGTAACTAAACTGAAATATATGAGTTTAGCAATTGAACTTCTTATCGCAAGTGACATGTTGAAGCATAATAATGGAATGCATCCAATACACATTAATACACATTATTAAAGTACATACTGGTCTGCTATAAGATTATAAATATGCATATGCACGTGAGTTAGTATGATTGAATACAACAAATACAGGCATGTATCTTGTTGGAATACTGGCCGTTTGACCACCATCGACGTGAATAGTTTCAATATACATGTAAATTAATATGTCTTAAAGTTTAGTTATTACATCTTATGTCTTTTACAAGAATAAAAACGCCTAGTTCGCATTTATACTTAATTGGATTGAAGAAAACACGCATTGCAATATGACATATAGCCATTTAACTTTCAGGCAAAATAATGAACATACTCCATTTCACTATGGATGTCGGTGATATAGGTCATTGGTTCAGGTAATGAAGCAAATAATATATTATACATATTTTAATTGTATATATTTAAGATTAGACCAATAATATTATGACAATAATATGATGCAAAGGCCAGTGTCACATGGTCCGCTCTTCCAGCGGTTCTAATATACCAAATAATTACATGACTTTGTTCCAGATCAAAATACACTGTTTCTACAGCATCCTATAGTTGTGTACTATATCTGCATTTTTTTTCTACAGCAATTTATTTTTAGCAATTACAACAAATCCGAATAAACATCATTTAATGCAAAAAATTAAGGAGATCAATGTTTAGTTTAAACATCTGTGGCAATTCTCACGCACCGAGTTCTGTATGGTATAATTGGACATGGAATAGTCATCATTAAAAGCCGAATGGAACACATGAAGCACCGCTAACATCCTTCGGCATTCATCATAAGGACATAATACATTTCATAGTGACAAAACTCATCCACTACCAGTCTGAAATTGTCACCTTATACTGGATAATTGTATTACGGTAACTATAGTGACAACTCCTCATCAACTACGTCATTGTTTCTACACCCCACGTGCTCATATAGCAACCACGTGCTCATATAGCAACCACTGTGCTTGTCTCTCATATTCAGAACATCACCAACCTTACATTCTTATTGCTCAGCTGTTTCTGATGAATCTGATAAGTATTGCCTTCGCTATCCGATTACCTACCCATATCTTCTAATTGTTAATAGAATAAAATTATGTACGAAACTACACATGTTTTATCAAGCATTTTCTCATTAGTATGACCATAATCTGCTGTTTCTGTCACTGTATACGTTTGTATGTTTTGTTAGACCATGGGTGTCATTATGGGATATAAGGCCTTTGGAATTGAAAATTAACTTCTCAATTATTATATGCTATTCACCCTTGTATATCCTTGCTCTTGTAAATAGACTCTTTTGGTAACATTGGTACTGTACCTTTTACATAATCATAACTACATTCCCACTATTAAGATAACATGATGAAATTGATGTGTTTATTTGTTCGTTTTGAAGATACCATTTTAGTCTGAAATAAATTTAATATATTCTGTTAATTACTATTACACAATCAAGTCGTTAATGAGACGATATGACTAGAATTTATTAATGGTGATGAAGCAACTTCAAATCTTCAATCTAAATTGAAAAATGGTAAACATGATATAGCTTGTGATAATTATCAATGTATTTGATAGTTTTGTTTGATTGTGACAAGGATGTGATGATGACATTTGGACAACATCATAAGTCATTCCAAATATCTTTGCAATCAAATAATTACTATAATTGTGTGTATCTAATAGATATAGACATGTCGTGTATGTGAATTTGCATCTGTGTTTGAAAGTACAAATTACTTCAACCATTACAACCAGTATTACAGTTGCATAGTGACTATATGACCGTATCTCTTCAAGTTCATAAATGAGTTTTGGTTGTACAATTAAAATAAAAAAATGGCCAATGACAATCCCACTTTGAGGGAAGTTGTGCTAATGAGTTAGTGAACATTACATAAATATTCTATTATCCAATCAGCTTTCTGCTGAAACATGACAGGCATATGAGTGCCTCCACCGGATTTGAACCCGGGTGGCCAGACTAGACGGCAAGTGGCTGTACCACGCTGAGTACCATATGAAAATGCTCTACAGACTCGAACATCTCCTTTTTGAGTTTCAATTCCCAACGGACACTAACAAATAGGAGATTGAATAATACGTTTCGCACCATGTGACATTATAAATTTGACACTGGTTATATCTTTATTATAATCAGTGTGCATAATACATCTGACCAACAATGTTTGATACATCATCCTTTGAACATTGAGTCTGGTCTCCGCTTAGGAAATATAAAGTTACGTATCGTGTTTTGTGTTTTTGGCTGATTAACACGTGTTACCTGTATAATTGAATTAAACCTGAAATGTCGGTGGTCGGTTGATATTAGATTGATTGATTATAAATCTGTATGCTCGCTTGACCCTGGATGAAACTAGAGATCCGCGTACAAAACACCAATCGGAGCCTGTTATTGTTCGACCACAATTGTTTGTTTTGTAACAATGTCTATATTTGCATTCGCGATTTTCCACCATTCGACCGTGGCTATGATAAATGTATATATTTCTCTGACACCCATTTAGTACACGGTTCGAATTACAAATTATTTGCCCGGATTGAGCTGTTAATGTAACCGGAATGCCAAATTTACCACATAACAAATGTGTTATTTTTTACCCTGTGGGCAACCGCATACTATGACGTCCCTAAGTCTGGCTACCAAAACGACAGAACGCATGTCTTATTTTTAATTATATCAATTTTCAAAATGAATGTTATTTTTATAAAATACGCGAAACATTATATTTTAAACTGTTTATTTACAGCCTGTTAAATGATATATTTAATACCTACGCATACACACATATTACCATCTGAATAGAATATACAAAGCGAGGTGAAGCACTCGAGCTGTTAAGTCATAAAACAACTTATCGACTGTCAGTAATAAGAAAATGGTTTGGATTTCAAGTTTAGAGCAAAATAGTTATGTGCGAGGCGAACGGATGAGACGCATACGTATAAGGTACAGATATACGATTTTAATGAAATAGGAAGTCTAAAATGGTGAAGAATGTGATGAACGAGATCTTCCGAGATTTTAACAATCGTGACGTCACATTGCTGGGTGACAGGAATATGGTCGTACGAACAAAAATGCGAGTAAGAAGAAAAACAGAAAACATGTCTGAAAATTCCATGTGCTCTTTACATTCGGAAGTGCAAGCTTTTTCCAACTTCAGTTTGGTGAACATGACCTTTCCGGTTTCAATGAAAATCTGTTCATAAGATGCGCGTTGCGATGCAGACTTGTAAATATGTTTTGGTCGGATACGAGTGCATGTAGTTCTAACGATATTGCTCTTAGTCTAGGCCAGTGACATGTTCTAATGTTTTATTCTGACATTATTATAATTCCTCGAGTGGAAGTGAAGTTCTACCGTATGTGGAACATGCAGACACACACGGTATGCACATGTTGTTAGTCAGCAACATAGTGCAAGTTACGACATCGTTTATCATACCAGAATAGTGCTAGATTTATCAGTTACGGCACATTTGTTTTGTTGATTTGTGAGGTTTTTGTTGTTGATTTGTGAGGTTTTTGTTGTTTTGTGAGGTTTTTGTTGTTTTGTGAGGTTGACTTGATCCGTGTCTGTTTCGTCTCTCTAGTACATACATGCTTGGCGATAGTGTAATACATGTACTAGTTTTATTGATGCATATAAACCATACAGCTAACCACCTGTGCCAAATATTGACACGGTCAGTTTGTAGGTTTCTTCATTTGAATACTTGTCAGGATCATCTCCGTGTATACAGTAAAACCTTGATTTAAACAACCAGCCAGGTAGATACAATCTTACAGCTTGAATTAAAACAAGGCTTCCTTTGGGATTGTTTTTTTATAACTCCTCTTCGTCCCCAGTGGGATTTAAGGCCGCAATGGTGTCTCTCCACTTAGCTCTGCCTTTGGTCAATGTCTGTGCTTCGCCCAAGGAAAATACCATGTCCGATAATTCTGGTTCCTTTATACAGGAGGTATATTTTATGTAAAATGGCGCCGCATTGTAATTTGGCAGTATTGCCCTAGTACCATAACCTCTACAGAGAAATCCACGACATACAGTAAATGGGTAAATCAGATGTAGTGAAATTTGAAACACTATGACAGGGACACCACACACTGGTAGATTTAGATAGGACGGTGTACAGTAGAGATGTTGTTTACCTTCGTCGCTCAGTGATTAGTGCGCTTGGCGTCTAATCTGGCAACATGGGTTCAAACCCTGATGGAGGTAGGCCTACATATATTTGCCTGTCATCATACTTCACCAGAAAGATTACATGCAATAAAAGACTAAGCTCGACACAATGCTAACGCTAGAAAATGTGTTAAGCGTTGTATAATATTATGAATCAAGCGTTCCTTTGATCAAATTATTACCACACCCGCAAAACTCTATACCGAAAGTATCTTACAAGTCCTGCAAATGATTCATCGTGTAATTTCCCTTTTCATGTAGAGTCTAGTATCGTTTTGCAGCGAATAACAATTTGCATGTAATAAAGCCATATTGAAAAGGGACCATTTCGCTATGGCAATAGCGCAATAGAACTACAACAACAACAATATTGCCATAAATTTTGTAATTAATTTACATAATAATGCAAAGATTTTACGATTTGCCAATGCATAATTCATTTGATATACGCATTATCTGTTGAGCATAAACGTACAGTGAATTGATTCTCTCTTTAAGATGAAACACTTCATAAGTTCATAAAATAAAGGGTTCACAATAACTTCACACTTTCTAGTGAAATAATTTAGCTGGCTGTGTTTATTGGTCACATGGTACAATTTTATCTCGTATATCAGACATTTGATTATATTGACATAGAAGTGTCATGCAATAACTACGGAACTTTATTTGCCGCAATATAATATATCATGGTGGCATAAAGGGGACACCTTTATCCCCATACACCATGAGTTATTGAATATACTAGACATCAGATCAGATGCAGAATAATTACATTGAGGAACAAGAATAAGACGATACAGGACATTTAATTCATTTATGAGTTGTGCACGTGATATTACAATATTTCGGATGTCCCATCCATGCCAGCTTAGCTTACTACTGAACCATATAAGTGACATGTCAAGAAAGCATATCGACAATAGATAGCAGTTATTTCGGTTATGCTACGGTCACATTTGCCCTACGAGCTCCGTACGAGCTCCGTACGAGTTGATTTTGCTGAACTCGCACGACGTCCGTACGGAGTCCGTACGGTGCTCGTACGGATTTTGATACTCGTACGAGTATCGTACGGATTTTTTCGACTCGTAGAGGTCTCGGCGACACGGTAAAACTTTTTCACCGAGCTCCCGAGTTGTCTACGAGCTGTCTACGAGCTCGTATATATTTTGAGTCAGGCGTATTTCGCACGGGACTTTAACGGTCAACGTCATAGGATTAGATAGTGAACAGTATGGCAGCAGTTATGTCAACAATGTTAATTGTTATGTGTATGTCTATAACAATATGTTATAGACAATATATTGAAATGTCGACACATTTTTCAATATCGAATTGATGATACATGTATATATGTGTTTAACTGCTATTGTGTCAATACTGCATCTGTACCCAGTATCTAAGATCCGGTACAAAGATAATGATAACGTATCGGTTTAAAAAAACAACAACGTAAATTAGGTAATGAAATCCAAATTTAATTCATAATTATAATTATGCCCTTCAATTATAACATCTGCTATTTTTTGGAATATATAGCTTTTAACAAATATTTAGTGTAATGATTAGTATATTTATACAAAAAATAAAATGACTAAATACTTTGGTATATATTGCCTATGTTTGTTTTGGTTGAAGCTGAGGGGGGGGGGGGAGAATGATTGGTTAGCATATCCAGTACGAAATACAGGGTGCTGACAGATTACTAATGCGTGTAGGTCTAGGATTCTAGGTGGCCGGATTTATCCTTGATGTGACAAGTCTGGCCACCCAATATGGCATGTTCGGCACCCAGTAACTTTATATGTCATTGTTTGTATGATTGTTTATAAAATAGAATCAGGTATGAGCAGAGGTCTACAGGGGAGACTGGACTTTCCCAACCGAGTTGTCTCTTAAAATAAAGGTATTACTGTTATATCATAATAATGACGCTACTAGCTTTTGAAAGAGGTATTTAAGTGATTTTAAGAAGACTGAACATGTAAGTACGTCAACAAGCCTTTTAACATGTGGTATACTCAACCATTCGGATGACACTCAGACTGTGATCGCGTGGGTAATTCTCTAGAATACGGATCGACAAGTCCATCAAAGGTTTTAATCTCGACCGGGACATATGGTCATTCGGAAATCATTTCATTGTTTCCACCCAACTAGAAATGGACTAGTTGGTAAACTCAGAGTTGGTCTACACCTAAAACGTTATAGAAACCAAGTTGTACCTTCGAAAAGGCTAGGGGTCCCACATGCCGTTTAACATTCTGTCTATTCCATCCTCCCGTGTATCCGATATGTACCCGATGATTATTGATGATCGCGCAGACACCGACCGATGTGTAACAACGTATATTTTTAATATACTCTAAATGACCCTGGCCGCCGTCACTCGATGCTACACAATCCCCCGATCTGCAGCATGACAACGTTCGGCTTCAGTCAAATTAGCCAAAATGCACGCCGACCGTTCATTGTATTATGAAATATCCAACCGGTTATTTTGCTAGGTCCGACTAGCACAAGAAAAAATAACATAACACAAGACGTACTCGTCTCCTAATGTAAGATGGCCATATTTTTTCAACATGTCAGAAGCCTCACCAAACCTGGATCCGCTCATGCTCCATGTAAAATGAATTGACATGTCCGTGATTCGCGTGCACATATCTTATGTGTACACATAAAAATTTGTCTATACAGTACATCTTTGTGTTCTTTTTATCTTTTAGTTTATGACAACTGTGCAATATACATGTATTCAATGTACTTTAATGCATAATACTCATCGAACCATAATAAACTCTATACACGTATATAGCCCTGATCGTTCAATATCGATCAAGAAGTAATTAAACTTTTTTTCCTTGCATTTATAAACATGACATGAAATTTCCATCATTCTTTAATCATCTTACATATAATAATAACTAAAAATAGGTAATGTCAGCTTCCTTGTGAGTTCCCTACTTCAATAATACCTACGAGCTCGTAGACTACTCGGGAGCTCGGTGGAAAATTTTCACCGAGCTCCCGAGTCCTCTACGAGTTACGAAAATCCGTACGATGCTCGCAAGAGTTTACAATGCCCGTACGGACCCCGTACGGACTCCGTACGGGCTTGCTTAATTTCGACTCGCACGGAGCTCGTACGACTAATGTGACCAGGCGAAATTGAAATATGTCGAAAAATAAAATTCTTCTCGCACGGAGCTCGTACGGTCATCGTGCGGACACCTTACGGACATCGTACGGACATCGTAAGAGTGACTTGCGAGCTGCGATTGACCTACGAGTACCTTGCGAGTCCCGTACGATCTCCGTACGAGCGCCGTGCGATCTCCGTACGAAGATTACGATGTCCGTACGGACCTCGTACGAGACATTCTCTTTTAATCGTACGAGGTCCGTACGAGCTGTGACCAGAAGCTAAGAACCTAAAATATCTTTAGGATTTGAAATATTTTGGACTCGTAGCCTACTCGTACGAGTTGATAAATCCGTACGGACATCGTAGGGCAAATGTGACCGTAGCATTAACGCATTTTTTGCAACATTAGATTTTAGCCACCTAGTTTTTTAGCAGACCTATCGAGTTAAATGACAGTTATTATCAATTACGTTAGTCACGTTAATACTTACTTTCATTTACGTAAATTGAAACAAACAGGGAAGACGGATGTTTGTACCTGGCCTAATGTCATCGGAGGACATGACCTGCCTTGTCACGGATATACTACGAGTAACTATGGTCAGATCCGTTTATTTTAGTGAAAATACTTCAAGTGTGCCCATTTTTTCATGTTGGTATTTCTTTTTATACCAGTCTTCCGAGTACATAATTATATGGTGCTGAACTAATGCTCGGACAAATTCTCAAATAGTCAAAACTAAACTCAATATGAAGCGACTTCGTATCAAAGTTATTTGGTATATGAACATAATCAAATGATAATTTCTATAAGCTTAATCCTGTACGTATTTGATAGAAGGGTCAACATTCTTATTATACATTTTAAATGAATCTTAAAATATTCTCATTAATTAACACTGACCTCGTCTGATTGTTGAAAGATTTGCGATGATTTGTCTGGTCACCTGTTAACACAATTACCTGGCTGTCTACAAAGAAAACATAACCTTAGTCGATAGTGTACACTGTACAATGTACGGGTGATGCTTCTAGTTTTAAAGCGTTTTTCCACAACAGTGTTACTTGTTCCACGTATAATATCTACTGCCCTTAGAATGAACAACGAGTATCATCCGATATACCACAAACAACATGCAACTTCACAAAGAATGCATGACACGAGACTAGTCAAAAAGACAATGAAAACTCGGACCGGGCGGTAGCATTCAAGAGAAACAGCTAAGCACGAAAAGCACGAAAAGCACGAAAAGCACGAAAAGCACGAAAAGCACAAAAAGGAAGGCAACAAAGTTCAATTGAATGGGGGCATAATTTGGTCAAATGAATCGAACCTTTCTCTGTCTGGTGGCAGTGTTTCGTACTAGACGGCAATTACTAGTATGAAATTGTAGTCATATATAAAAAAGTGAGGTCATAGAAAGTCAAACGTGAAATTACATTTTTGTAGTATTTTTAAAAACACTCTCATTAAAAATATGTAGAGTGCTCTAATGCATAACCTATATTTCAATACATACTTTCCACATCAAACACCAAGTGACTAGTTTTCAATCTTTACACCGATACATGATTTACCAAACTACTTTTTAGCAAAAAACCAGATAGGTGTAAAATTAGCCTGCCAGATGCATCGAAAAATGACAAAAAAATTGTTGATATGTAAAAAAACTTCAAAACATGTTAGGCAATTAATTATAATTGAAATCATACTAAAGCAAACACGGTGGTAACGCTATCAACTTTTGTAAATGTTATAGGAGTTAACTTATTCAATTATGACTACGCATTTTCTTCTCCTTTTCGGCTAATTTTGTATTAAAATTGACATGGCTGCGAAAGTTCAAGGGTTGGTTTTAAAAAAAAAATGCTTCTTTTCTATGTAGTCATTTCTACAATGTCACTTGTTATATGTTCAAGTGTTTTACAGTTGATGGTGAATTAATGGTTTCCATTTTTCTTGCTATTCTCCGTCCATCAGTGTTTTCGACAGGCTGATTAGAGAAATATAAAATTTCATTTTCCTCTGTAATTGCAATGATAGTATCTACGGCTCTTACAGACTTCCCGGCCTGGGGTTAATTGCCAATTAGATCACAATTTATCTTGTTATGAAATTTATGATGGAAAATGAAATACAGCTGAAACTGTAATCCCTATAATATCGTTCTCAAATTGAGTTAAATCAGTATCTGAGGGGCATAATTGTACACTTCCTTCGTCAGCCTTAAGTCATAGGAATTATTCCGTGTTTGGGAGTATTGGTTTCGTTTATTTCATCATTGAGTCGCACATATGTGGTGTTTTATAATTCAATATTTGATTTATAGTCTGACAGTAGATCTTTCTTGTGGAAATGAAACATGTACATTATCATGTACTTCCTACCTTTATACATGTACACTGGACACCTTTGAAGCAAATGGACATTGTAAAACAAGTATGCCGTATATAACAGTATGTCTGGGCCACTTTTTAACAGTCGTCCATAAAACTAATACAAATTTTTCGAAGCTTCAGTATCCATCCCCAAAATGGTATGAGCGATCAAGCCAGTTTCCTCACGAATTGAAGAGGACAAACCGCACAAAGCGAGTTGTTTAAAGACTAGATTTCGTAGATTTATATGAGAGTTTACTCTGAGCACATGCAACTGTATCATAGATAAAGACAGTCTGAAAACGAAAAAAATAATGTAAGAAAAATATATATTTTCAACCGCCCCCCCACTTTTTTCGTGTTTTTTTTTTCGTTTTCAACGATACCGTTACCTGTGACTCTGAGTACAATAAATAACGACAATTTCGATAACGTTAGTATTAGCTTCCATATTATTTAAACAACATGATATTCTGTCCGAAATTAATATAACAACATAAATAACAATTTACCCAATAGTCATGTCTAAGGATAACTAAAACTACTGAAGAACACGTCTAAGGAGTATAATTATATACAATTTGGTACCAGTATATAATAATGTTGTAACTTCTTGTCTCTGGGCATCTTCTGGCAAATACATTTATGTCTGCTCATAAAAAGATATAATATTGTCATTTCATTGTCTTGTGTACCAACTATTGTTTTATGTACATTCAGTATGTCTTTATTACATTCTTCAAGGTGGGAACAGGGTGGTATATATACTAAATCAAATGGACACATCATGTGGTACTCCTAGCTCATGTTCGGTTCCGCTGATGTTATTAGAAGCTTTGATGAGGTCGTTAAATTGTTCTAGTAATATACCTACATTGCTCATCTAAAAACTGCTAATGTAGTTTGTTCCAGCCAAGAGGAGTCAAAGGCTGAAGTATTATTACTTGTATATCATAAAGCTGTCGTCAGGGTTAACTTTCTCATGACTTGGAATATTCTTGTAACATATTCCACTTATAGGTCAAAACATTTGATGTCATAGTTTCAATAAAAGTCTTAGCTTTTTGTTGCTTATTTTTCTTATGATATTTTTATATAAAACAAAGTGTCAAACAGGCTCATGATGTATGAATAAACATTACATAAATTGTTAGTTTTTGTTGTTGCTTTTGTTTTCATATACTATTTCCATCACACGAAGGCAAAGTATATTGTCAAACGTGTGTAGCCTGTACATGTACAAAATGTATGTTGATTGAAGAAGTTTTCAGATTTCGCAGTTTACAAACTAGTATTCATTCTGAGCAGGGCGATTCCAGTTGAATGTGAACATTATAATTCTCACTGATAAGTAGGTATTCAAGATTATCACCAGTAGGGAACAACTCCTGTTGAAATGTTTAGAACAAGGTAACTTACTTTTTAGGTTTATGATATAACTTTAGTTTATTTCCTGTGTGCCTGGGTTTATCAAGGGCATCCCACTACACACCTTACAAGATAACTTTAGAGCTCACGAATATCGCGTTGTGAGTGCAAGTCAACATTTCGGACCAGTTTATGCGAAATAAGTGATATTCGTCTTCTTTAATTTTTGCTTTACAAAATTTACATAAAATCAAACTGCTGGTTAGTGCGCACATGACGTAATGAGAGGTTATATTAATCTTACAATTAGTTACTTCTAACGGTTGTTTTGTATGTCGAGAAAAGAAATAATTACAGACAATTTCTTCATATGATATACATAATTTTTATGAAACACATTTGTGGGTGCATCCCGGAACATTATGTGAAAGAACTTTCTAATCCGATATATAATTACAAAATATACAAAACAGAGAGCCCGAAAAACTCATCAAAGATCCTGGCATTCCTGTAAGACTCAAATCAGACACTTCTGAACCACAACTGCTGAGAAAATATTCACCGCAATATTTAACATAAAGCTCGAACCATACATTATTACATGATTGTCATATCTTAAACGACTTGGCAGTTAGCATGTGGGCTTTCTTGGTATTTATGACATTCGCAAAACATTTCTTAGTTAATGCTCAAAGGAATAGCGAGGAACCACGCCGCAATTAAGTAAGATCATCTGCTGAGTACAAAACATGACATTCGTTTTGCTTTAATACAAAACATATATAAAGCCCACTTCATTAACTGTGCTATGCAGAACTCGCGAGGTTTGGAATGTATAGAATTTTTGACAAGTACATAAAGCAGTACCGAATGCTGTAGCAGAGGCAGGCGACGTAAACCTAGACACATTCTATAGGCTGTGATTTCAACGCTACTGTATTAATGTCAGCACATTATTTTAATTGAGAAAATTTATTTGTCAGGAATTTTGCGTGGAAATAACGATTCCCACGCTGTGGAGAGCGGCCGCGGCCATTGTAAAACCACAAAAATTGGATGTTATGAATATAGGCTATAAATACGTACCGTTGTGTTGTAACACGCCTTGATTCACTTTTTCCATAAAACACTCAAAATGCTTGATGCAAAAATAATTGTGCAAAATAAAAACACCAGAAATATCGTCATGTTTTGTTACGTTTCATTTTCTCTATGATTTAATACATTTTGAATGAATTTGCACTCGGTAACACCAAGTCTGAGAGAGTGCAGTTTGTATACATGTTTATAACTTAAACTAGTACGATTCTTGGGCTTTATTCAGTTCCTTTTCTTTTTCTTCGAGTAATTCAATTCCAGGCGACATTTTGATTAAGAAAACAACAAATATTCTCAACATAAACTATACTATTCTCTCGAGTATGTATTGCTATTGTTATTGGTAAGTTTTCACATAATTTGTTGATATTGCCAAAACTTGACTTGCTTTGGCTGCAAGTGTAGCTCGGTGTTTGTGTACAACTAAACCTCATTTCACTAGCTTTCTAAGATTCCGAATCCTGGCAACATTATTAATATCGCCACACGGCAATGGAGAAAGTGTTGGTTTCAACGGTTAAGGAATGGTTGGTTGGTACTTTACACCACTGACGAATGATTCAGTCTCGTCTTTCATGTGTAACACGGCTTCGGTATGTCATGACCTGGACTAATCCCGAAACTGCTAGTCTGGGACATTCTATTTGAATACCAGTCCACCTGGACCCGATACTATAATGAAACATATATTTGTAATAAAATAAAACATCATAATAATATAGAAATATTGTATGCCGTTTGTACTGCACATGTACGATCCACGACGGTAAGCATTCTAGACGGGTACTGGCATGGTTTTCTGGGTATTACTGTCAATTTGATTCAATGTAGTCTTCTCTCATACCGCTCACAAACCATCCTGCACCAAATGATCACACAAGAAACATGTCTGTGATGGCGAGGATAATTATAATTTAATTGGTGTAAAAGCATCAATAAATTGCTTTGTTATGGACTGTGTTTGCTTTGGGGTACACGTGCGTGTCTCCGTGCACGTGTTAACCACGTGTTCGAGATTTTCAGCACAATTATACGGATTCTACGATAAAATACTTCTATGCGCCAAGGTTCCCGCTTAAACCGGAACTAGATGGTGAGTGTTAAAACCCGACTTGACAGTAATGCGACATTAGTGTCGAAACGTGGATATGCCAGTCTTAGAATATATGGTACCGAATCGGCATTGTTTCCAAGAGAAAAAAGAATGACATTTTGTGTTTTATACGCCATGATAATTTGTGTCGATTTATAGTCTCAGACTTGGGCGTTCGTCCATCATTATTAAGCTTAATGTATTACTGTCAATGCCAGACATATGCAAATTACAAACACTGAAATTATGTTATTTTGAGAACAGAAAGGCTGCATTATTTTTGCCAGAGAAGATGGAGATATTATAAAAAATAGTTTAAAAAAAGAAACGATGTGCTTCTTATAATATTCTTTTACATTTGTACTTATAACTCAGCTAGAGTATTGGTTGGGGTGGGCTGCCTAGTCGAGCGGCGGATCACTTGAACCTGTGGAACACACGATTCACTTGATTTAGGAAACTTTATTTAACACTGATTCAATTTCTGTCATGTTAGTTACACTTATATAGGGAAAGGGAAGCCTTATGACGTGGTTAGCACTTTTTATCCAAACCGTTTCCCTTTAAATGAATGTTTAAAGAAATGGTAATATTATTATATATATCTAAACTAGAGTATTGGAGTACCTTGATAGTGCATGTTACAAGATCATGTTGTTACCAACTAACTAGTACAAACGTATGCATTACATATCAATGGTATTCTAATAAATAAATACAACATAAATAACCAAAACACACCATGGCAAAATATCCAATAGCTAAACATGTAAACATGTAAGTCTGTACCACACAAACCGATCAAATGAACCATAGATGGTGAGAAAATATGAGATATTTCGTACTGACAATTTATACATGCCTCGTAGCGATTCATCCGAATTGCACTTTGTGAAACAATGTTACATGTTTAAAACATAATAATCGCACTTGTACATGTAAATGTTATATATTATAAACAGCCTTTGAAGAAAATGCTCCACAAGAAAGTATAATCTAATAAAAAGCCGTCGTACATTCCGTTAGCTTTTACCGACATATTTTCGCAAATGTAAGACAAGTTTTGGAATGTTCGTCTTTCCAGGCAATATGGTGTTTTACTTGGCAATGATTTAGCCTTTGTCTTTGAGTTATACAACTTGAAACACGATATAACTTGTCGACAGACGAACATACACTTATGATATGATGGCTTAATTCATTTTTCCACGATACGTATGGTCTCAGACGTTCGATATAAGCTAGACTGGTCGAAAATTCGCTGGTTTTGGAATAAGAATGTCGTAAGTACAAAATCGATATTTTGAAAAACAAGGAAAACTGTCTACAATTTTCTCTTTACATAATTATGGTTTCAAATAATTCATCTATATTATCATATGGTTTCAACTTCAGTTTGGTCAACAAGACAAGTTCCGATTTTTATCAAAATGGGCTCATCAGAAGCGCTTCGTGAAGCTGATTTCAAATAGATATGGCTAGTCTGATGAGTTCTTACGACCTTCCCATTATAAGCTAGCGAATGGTACTATTGCACTTTCAAACAACCAAATATATAGTATACCTACATCAATTGTTATTCAATATAATGGTGTTTCTAGTTCACAGGATTGAAGATACTGGTATCACCGGTAGTAAGTGTTAACCTCTATAATAAGGTCACCATTGGGACACTTAAAGGTGACATTGATGTGGTCTTGTCCTTTGTTTTAATCAAGTAAATATCTTACAAATTTAATCAATAACTCATTACTAGCAAAATGAAAACGAAAGTACTTTTTAATTCCATTACATGTTTTATAGTCGATTTTGTCTTCGTCGCGTGATAGTGTACAGGAAAGGAATAAATAACAGGTCCAGTGATTAAGTGGTATATCCAAATTTTCACACAGTATCGGTCTGTTTCTTTTGATGTTCAGCGTAAGGGTGGTAAGTATTCAAGTATGGTTGGTAATTCTACCGGGTAACAGAACAGAACAGAACAGAACAGAACTGAACTGAACTGAACAGAACAGAACAGAACAGAACAGAACAGAACAGAACAGAACAGAACAGAACAGAACCGGACAGGACAGGACAGGACAGGACTGGACAGGACAGGACAGGACAGGACAGGACAGGACAGGACAGGACAGGACAGGACAGGACAGGACAGGACAGAACAGAACAGAACAGAACAGAACAGAACAGAACAGAACACTTTATTGTCGTAAACAAAATTGTTTCTTGACAAAGAACCATTATTCGACTGAAATTCTGTCGAGAATTGTATTCCCTACTAATGAAAACTGATTCCTGAATAAACGATGACTTTTCTATTAAATCATTGTAGGTATTTCAGTTAATCTATAAAGCTAAATAATACAATATGTTACCATTTAAATACTGTCATTATAGGGGAGTCGTTATGTTCATCACATAATGAACACCAATGTGATTTTACCTGAAAATATGTTACATGTAATTATCTTTTTCACAAAAAGCATTCTTAGTTTACGTAAAATTACTAATAATAAATAGAATACTCGTATGTACGATTATGTTATAATGATCACGGAAGAGTTAGTTCACGACGTAACAATCCACTGTCAGAGGTTTTTCGGCGGGTCTTCAGTATCACTTGATGCGTAGACTACTGAAATGCACGCACAACATTCTGGTAGAGAGTTATTACAATCATATTCAATCAAGCAGCATCGTGCTTTATCGTGCCAGTTTATTTGTGGCCGTTAATTTTATTCCTCTCTTGTTGTAAAGAACGGAAACATTTTGATAAGGTTTCAGCCACAGCTGTTAGTAAGGCTCACACATCTAATTCAATCAGTGTTAACGACATTCAGACTATTACACCGCAGGGATTGGGTCTATATAATCGGACATCAACTTCGGCTGGAATTCCCTAAAACAATCTTAAAGTGTGTGTAATAAAATCCACTTGCGTTGAAATGCCTACTGGCGGTCAGTTAAATTTCCTTCAACAAATTACGCCTATCGATTCAAAAGTTTTGTATCCAGTAGCTTTTCCTTGGGTTTGACGTTTCTTGAAATGTTCAATTTCGTTCAACAGTATTCTATTCACCACCTCCTGTCACGTCTTGGAAATTGATACGTCATTGGCAGAGGTAAGAAGATGGCAAATGAAGGACATAAGTCGAATTGTATATAGTACAATATTTCATTCAAATATATATTTTTCCGAGTTAACATACTTTCAAGTTTAAAGGTCAGAAAGTTAAAACATAAGATTTGCATAATACATATTTGATACAATGTCGTTGAAATGTCTTCCTGTCGATTCTTTAACATTCGACCAATTATGCATTATTTGAAGTTAATGAATTTACTGATTACATAGCATCAGTACGTTAATAGAAAGAAGTCTACGACAGCCGGGAGCTGACATGCTCGGGTCAGTAACCTCACTTTTCGACCACACCAAATGCATTACAATTTCGCGAGTTGTGTGATGCTCGTAAAATAAAACATACATTATACTAGTCTTAGAAACAAACAATACATACATCACCACACAGCACAGTATAATTAATTGTTGAAGCTAATTAAGTCTATACGGACCGTACGTGTATTTCCACTTACTACAAATCTTAGTTAATCACCCAATTCCAAAGAGAAGGTACTTTTCCCCATTAATGTATTTTACATACAGTGGGTGGGCGGTCTGCTGCGCATATTGTTGGGGGTAATAAACTGAAAGTTACGTTCTGAGAATTATATTAAAGCCTCAACAATTACAATAATGCAATATGATATTGTATAAAGATCTTATCTGAGTTCATCGGCTTAAAATATAGCTCAGAGACCATTCAGTCGCCTGCGGGTTCTTTGCGGTATTTAGCTCTTCGTCGTAGAAACCCCACGACTAGTTCTTTAGTGCAGGAGAGTCACAGAAAAAGACAGAAAAATGCCCCCATTTGAGCAACAAAATAACATTTTATTTTTTTAAAAATGTGATCATTTGGTGTACTTTTCAATGGCGGGAATAGAGAACGCGCTGATTAACATGGCGGCACTTCCGCTTCCGGTTGTTGCTGCAGTGTACATTATTAAAAATAATTATGTTTACATATAATTACGTGAGTGCACGTGAAGAAAGAAGGGTGAATTACAAAAAACTTATAATTCTTCAGATTTTTTGTCTTACTAATTATTTGCTGATATCTTTCACCGTGCTGAAACATAATAGGAACACCAGTGTAACACCTGCTGTCGACATGTAAACACATTTCAACGCCTAATTAATGACGTGTGATAACAAACGTGCGCGTGATACGTGTTTACGTACCAACGAAACAATACGAAACAGCGACATAAATTCTATTTATTATAAAATATTTATCTTCAAGATAAAACCTTGGGTAAGCAAAAGGAAGCTCTTTTCTTGTCAAATTTCGGATATATATCCGAACTTTATTTTCCCTAGAATAGTCTGAGAAGCGATGTATCCATGGGAATATTTTTCTAAGAATCGGTAAATACTGGTTAGTCAAGTTACAAAGAGATAAGTCACACGCATAAGATCTATACGGTTTGTTTAATTAACTGCGTCTTGTATTTGGGCAGCTACTTTGCTACTGGTTGTCTTGAATGTGGAGATATTGTTATTATGAATTGTAATTTCATATATATTTCGCTACCATTTTAGAATTGTATGCAGAAGAGCTGTCAATTTGTTCAATTAGGCCTCTTCTTTGAAGAAGCTACATGTATGTCGACGAAGATTGTTTTAGTTCGATATTAGGAAGATAATGGAAAAACAAAAACAGACTTTGCAAACAAAATTGAAGCCGTCCGGGTGAAAGACAGGGTGCGTTCAAATGCCAAATTCTTCGTTTTCAAAACGTTCTTCTTTGCTGGATTCAGACCAAACGAACCAACGATTGAACATTAAATGTCCAGGCATTCATGACAAACATGTCATATTGGTTAGTGATTCGTTAAAAACAGTTTTATAAGAACTGACCTCTATCTTGGTTTGAAACGCTTCGAATTCGCTTTCCCCAGGTGGTTGCCACCGAAGGGACTGGGACGAGCTAACTGAAGGAAAAGACAACTGTCCAACATTCGCGCAACCTTGAACTCGTAAACATGTTTTATCTTTGACTCAAACCATCAATATGCACAGAAGGTATAAACCCACTATCACGATCGCCACGTGTAGTCATTTGTTATTTCATTTATTCATTAGTCGAGTAAAGTATAGAAAATTAATAATGTCATATCCATGGGAGGTTTTACATCGTCTGACGTCATAATTTGATGTACAATACGGGGGCATAATTATTCCAAAACCTGAAAATATAAATAATTAATATAAATGGAGGAAATAAGTTGCTGGGTTTCGTGTTTAACCTCAACCACGATATGAAATCCCCGACTCAAGATGTTTCCAAAATATGTGGAAAATGCTGTATACTAGTATATATGCCTGCATTCATGGTATCGTAATTTGTATGTTTCCATCCAATAATTTCCAAGTTGACGCATCAAAACATCTGACCACAAGCAAGACTATTTGCATCTACGAATCATGGATACCTTTCACGTTTCGTGATTGTAGAAGTAATCTATATCGTTGTAGCCAATGCGTGAAACATGCTGAGAATTATTGACCAACGTGGAATTGATGCCAGCTTTTATAGTGTCAACGTGACATTATTTACTGGTCAATTGAACGACAGAACGAACTAGCCAGTTTGAATGATGAGACTAATTTATTAATAACTACAAAGATAATGAAAATTAGAATTGGCGTTCATGCATTGGGGTATTACGTATATGTCATGTTCATCATTACTTACTTACTTACTTACTGTCCGTTATGTTTTCTGGCATGTATGGCAGCAACATAGGACCTCCACCGGAATCTGTCTTCTGGCTTCCACCTATGGCGATTGCAAAAGCATTTACCCCTTGCGGGCAATTATGGCTCTTTAGCTTTCTTGTTTCGTATAATGGTTTGTCCTTGTGACTTTGTAAGGTTTGAGCCAAAAATTGGTAGACACTATCTGTGTTACATTATGAATTATGCGAGTATATAGAAGATGAAAAGGATTTAACTGGTTTAATTAACCACACCATGTTTTATTTAATCAAACGTGAAATAAAACACGATATGGACATATAAACTATATTTATTCACGGTGTGTCTTGTTTATGGACTCCATGTGATCGCCATGTTGACCACTTTAGGTTTCCATAGAGAATAACATTTGTCATTGAAATATATAGAGAAATATCAGAAATATCAGAACTATCGCAGTTGTTGGTTGCAGAGCGATGGTTTCATAACGGTTTGTGTAGGGAATGAATTAAGTAGAAAACAGCTTGAGTTATATGATTTATCGCATGCTTACCCAACATGTGCCAGTAAATTCTAGATATGACGTGTTTGTTGTTCTATGTAATTGTCTATGCTTTCTACATGACATTTTCTGACAATCTGTTTCCAGGGATGAGCGAGCGCACATTTATTAACGACACAATATGTACCGAATATTTCTTCTTTCATTGCGGGTTTTATAGATCGACGCTCCCTGTTACATTTCATTTGTTTCCCTCGTCTTTGGTTAATAGTTAATACATTTCTAACATCCTAGGATGAGTCAAGAAGATGTAATTCGTCAATAACATATTCCTCGGTACAGTTCTTGTGTTTTTTCTTCTTGGAAATTTTTGTATTGTGATGAGTACGAGAAGAATGTAGGCATTTAGTCAAAGATGTTTACACAAGACATGAACAAAGAATGGCAACATTGATACACGGAACACAGATTATACATTACGATATTATCACACGTACGTGTACCAAGTTCATGAAAGTCACATCATTATTCTAAGGTACCTGCATACTAGTAGCCATATTATTTACAGTCAGTGTTTTACATACACAAAATAATGTAACTCGTAGAGATTGAAAATACATTATCATGCAACTTTACATTAATTTTACAAAATAAGTTATAATGATTGACTCATTGGAAGACAAATTTTAAAGAGTTGTGCACTTTCGTCATCAGCGTTTTATGTCATAATAAACATACTTGGATTCTAACCTAAGGTGGTTTTAAAAACTATTTTCTGATAACATTGACTACATGGCATATAATAGCTTCGAACTCCTAGATATAATTGTTTTGTGACCTTCTGAATGCTGAACATTACAAACCAACTATCCATATGTGTGTGAAGTTAGCAGCCAGTTGCCAGTTGCCAGTTGCCAATTCAACTTTTTGAATCGGCAACTGGCAACTGTCAGCTAACTTCACAACCCAGCAGCCGATTCGTCGATTTCGAAAGTTGAATCGGCAACTGGCAACTGTCAGCCAGCTGACGATTCAAATTTCATAGTAGACTCGAATTGGCAACTGGCAACTGTCAGCCAGCTGACGATTCAAATCTTTCGGGAAAATCGAATTGGCAACTGGCAACTGTCAGCCAGCTGACGATTCAAATTTCATTGTAGACTCGAATTGGCAACTGGCAACTGTCAGCCAGCTGACGATTCAAATCTTTCGGGAAAATCGAATTGGCAACTGGCAACTGTCAGCCAGCTGACAATTCAAATTTCACTGTAGACTCGAATTGGCAACTGGCAACTGTCAGCCAGCTGACAATTCGAAAAAAAATATTTTTTTGTGAAAAATCGAATTGGCAACTGGCAACTGTCAGCCAGCTGACAATTCGAAAAAAAAAATATTTCTTTCTCAGAAAATCGAATTGGCAACTGGCAACTGTCAGCCAGCTGACAATTCGAAAAAAAAATTTTTTTTGTGAAAAATCGAATTGGCAACTGGCAACTGTCAGCCAGCTGACAATTCGAAAAAAAATATTTTTTTTGTGAAAAATCGAATTGGCAACTGGCAACTGTCAGCCAGCTGACAATTCGAAAAAAAAATATTTTTTTCTCAGAAAATCGAATTGGCAACTGGCAACTGTCAGCCAGCTGACAATTCGAAAAAAAAAATTTTTTGTGAAAAATCGAATTGGCAACTGGCAACTGTCAGCCAGCTGACAATTCGAAAAAAAATATTTTTTTTGTGAAAAATCGAATTGGCAACTGGCAACTGTCAGCCAGCTGACAATTCGAAAAAAAAATATTTTTTTTCAGAAAATCGAATTGGCAACTGGCAACTGTCAGCCAGCTGACAATTCGAAAAAAAAATTTTTTTTGTGAAAAATCGAATTGGCAACTGGCAACTGTCAGCCAGCTGACAATTCGAAAAAAAATATTTTTTTTGTGAAAAATCGAATTGGCAACTGGCAACTGTCAGCCAGCTGACAATTCGAAAAAAAAGTGTTTTTTTTCAGAAAATCGAATTGGCAACTGGCAACTGTCAGCCAGCTGACAATTCGAAAAAAAAAAAAATTTCTCAGAAAATCGAATTGGCAACTGGCAACTGTCAGCCAGCTGACAATTCGAAAAAAATTTTTTTTGCAAAAATCGAATTGGCAACTGGCAACTGTCAGCCAGCTGACAATTCGAAAAAAATTTTTTTTGTGAAAAATCGAATTGGCAACTGGCAACTGTCAGCCAGCTGACAATTCGAAAAAAAAAAAAAATTCAGAAAATCGAATTGGCAACTGGCAACTGTCAGCCAGCTGACAATTCGAAAAAACAATTTTTTTTCAGAAAATCGAATTGGCAACTGGCAACTGTCAGCCAGCTGACAATTCGAAAAAAAAATTTTTTTGTGAAAAATCGAATTGGCAACTGGCAACTGTCAGCCAGCTGACAATTCGAAAAAAAAAAAAATTCAGAAAATCGAATTGGCAACTGGCAACTGTCAGCCAGCTGACAATTCGAAAAAACAATTTTTTTTCAGAAAATCGAATTGGCAACTGGCAACTGTCAGCCAGCTGACAATTCGAAAAAAGAATTTTTTTTGTGAAAAATCGAATTGGCAACTGGCAACTGTCAGCCAGCTGACAATTCGAAAAAAAAATATTTTTTTCAGAAAATCGAATTGGCAACTGGCAACTGTCAGCCAGCTGACAATTCGAAAAAAAAATATTTCTTTCTCAGAAAATCGAATTGGCAACTGGCAACTGTCAGCCAGCTGACAATTCGAAAAAAAAATTTTTTTGTGAAAAATCGAATTGGCAACTGGCAACTGTCAGCCAGCTGACAATTCGAAAAAAAAATTTTTTTTGTGAAAAATCGAATTGGCAACTGGCAACTGTCAGCCAGCTGACAATTCGAAAAAAAAAATTTTTTGTGAAAAATCGAATTGGCAACTGGCAACTGTCAGCCAGCTGACAATTCGAAAAAAAATATTTTTTTTGTGAAAAATCGAATTGGCAACTGGCAACTGTCAGCCAGCTGACAATTCGAAAAAAAAATATTTTTTTTCAGAAAATCGAATTGGCAACTGGCAACTGTCAGCCAGCTGACAATTCGAAAAAAATTTGTTTTTCTTCAGAAAATCGAATTGGCAACTGGCAACTGTCAGCCAGCTGACAATTCGAAAAAAAAATTTTTTTTTCAGAAAATCGAATTGGCAACTGGCAACTGTCAGCCAGCTGACAATTCGAAAAAAATTTTTTTTTTTCAGAAAATCGAATTGGCAACTGGCAACTGTCAGCCAGCTGACAATTCGAAAAAAAAATGTTTTTGTGAAAAATCGAATTGGCAACTGGCAACTGTCAGCCAGCTGACAATTCGAAAAAAAATATTTTTTTGTGAAAAATCGAATTGGCAACTGGCAACTGTCAGCCAGCTGACAATTCGAAAAAAAAAAATCAGAAAATCGAATTGGCAACTGGCAACTGTCAGCCAGCTGACAATTCGAAAAAACAATTTTTTTTCAGAAAATCGAATTGGCAACTGGCAACTGTCAGCCAGCTGACAATTCGAAAAAAGAATTTTTTTTGTGAAAAATCGAATTGGCAACTGGCAACTGTCAGCCAGCTGACAATTCGAAAAAAAATAATTTTTTTCAGAAAATCGAATTGGCAACTGGCAACTGTCAGCCAGCTGACAATTCGAAAAAAAAATGTTTTTGTGAAAAATCGAATTGGCAACTGGCAACTGTCAGCCAGCTGACAATTCGAAAAAAAAATTTTTTTGTGAAAAATCGAATTGGCAACTGGCAACTGGCAGCCAGCAGCCGATTCAAATTTTACTCCAAAATCGAATTGGCAACTGGCAATTCAAATTTCACGGTCGATACTCCCAGCTACTTTGGTCTGGAAAAAGCTACCTATAATCTCCGTGGTCTCAGCATAATAGGTCATTATCAGCAACACCATGTAATTCATACCAATAAACTGACTCATTAAAAGTGTGCAGGGCGTAGTTGGGCTACGCAAATACGCAAGATACGTACGCAGTTGGAATAACTGACAAAATTAAAGTGATATAAAAAGCAATTAAATGCCATGCCTGGTGAGGCATGTTTTACATGTGATAATATGTGATTTATATAGACAACTCTATCTGCCTGTATTCGAACAATCGACCCCCTTCCAATGCAAACGCTCAAATCACCCGACCACAGGCGAAGTATACAAGTGCGGTTTCAGTGCATGAACCTGTCGGGTATGTACACTTTCTATCACATGGACTGATGACTAGCTACATGGATAGGCCTACATTTTCTCTATCTCCAGTACCGGTTAGTTTCAAGCATGTCATTTAAACATAAATCAGCGGGAATCATTTCATTTATACAGCAATGATACATGCCGGAGTCGGAGAAACACACATGAAAGCGCTCTCGTGTCTACAATGGGCAGCAATGATACATGCCGGAGTCGGAGAAACACACATGAAAGCGCCCCCGTGTCTACAATGGGATTGCCTACAATATCATACATATTAGTACACATTAAAATTCTATGACCATATAGAGCAAGGACATGTATTAAACAATTACCTAACTCTAGTATGAGCATTATCATATATCTCAGAAGCTATCTCTCACTATTATATATCTCTTACCTACATACAGCAACAGCATCTGAATGACCAACAATACGTGTGTTTCCGATTAGTTGTCGTCCGAGAGGTGTTACTGTATATAATATAATGAGCTAGTACAAACTTTATCTTGTAATTATTTCTATAATGCAACAGCTACGAGTAGATAGCTAGCTTTTATTCAGACATTCTACAAACATATATGATAATATGAACTTGTCATAGAATCCATCATTGTGTATGGTACGGAGTCTGGTAAGTGCCAAATGAATGATCGTGCCTCGCATCAAGAGGCGAAAATCGGTCGACACACGAAGCAAGGCGCGATATTCAAACACGAGATCTCGCTCTGTCACAGTATCAAAACCACGACATTTCGCGGTAAAATATCGTGTCTCTCTTGTCGTGTCGCGCGATTTTCGCATGTTGCTTTGTGTTTCGCACGATATTACATCGCCCGATTGTTGCAGTCGCATAAAATGTTCCAACCGTGAGACAGGACACATGAAGCGAGGCAAGAGAATCGCGCGAGATACGAAGTGAGGCGCGGCATTATGTCACGCAAATATCAGTGTTAAAGTAATTTTCACCACTATATGTCCTAGCAAACAATAAAACTTGGTATGATAAAAAGGAGCATACTGAGGCAACCAGGCTCTTTGACCCTGGAAGACCGGGTATGTAGATGTAGGCAGGCTGAAGGGAGTCGAACTATACCATCGCTAGGTCCCTATCTTGGGGCTGAAAGAGGGGCAAGATCCCCAAAATAGCTACTAAAGCGGTATGCAATTGGCGACTTTGGATGGATTCGGGCCCGTGAACAGCCCAAACCATGCTGTGTGACCCCATCGAGTCGAACGAGACCCATCCGCACGTACCTATCTTGGGGCTGATAGGGGCTAGAGGACCTGATCCCTTGGTGCCTATAACAGCAGTGTATTAAACGTTGTTTAGGGCCGGTTTCGGGCCCGAACATAGTCCAAACCAGGCTCTGTGACCCCGGAAGACTGGTATGTAGATGAAAGTCAGGCTGACGGTAGCCGAACACGACCGTCGCTAGGCCCCTATCTTGGGACTGAAAGGATGGCCAGATCCCCGAAATTAGACAAAATAGCAGTAAACCATAGGCGACTTGTGATGGGTTCGAGTCCGTATGCAGTTATCACATAACGGGAACAGTATAATAACTGAAATAATACCGGGGAAATCGTGACAAGTTGTATAACTTACGAAAATCTAAAACTGGCAAATAAACGGTGCAGTGTGAATGGAGTTGGGTGTACATACAGTATCAGAAAAAGTGACCGGAAAGCCAAAGGGTTACTAACAGACGCTAGATGATTGACAGTTTGAAAGATTTTTTAACTCTAGACTATAAAAATAGAGTTTCCTCTTGTTGCTATATGAGCGTAAAACTGTGTGAATATTTAATTTGTTAAACCAATGACAGAATAAACTGCATATGATGTTACGATTTGTTTAATACTCAGGGCAATAAATTATATAAACTGTAATTAAAAATAATCCGAATAATAGAAAACCAACAAGACGCAATCAAGGATGAAGGTCAACTTTTTATACAAATTCCCGGAAGTATCTAGCTAGTGTGGACTCCAAATGATGTAATAAGGTACTACTGTTATGTGAATTTAATGTCGCTATTCTGTAGCATATTAAGTTTGATCTATACATTTCTTTGAAAATTGTTTTTACATGTGTAAACTTTCCGAAACGAAAGTGACGCAATGTTAACGTCGGCATTGGTATAGGTTGACGTCTTGTGAAAAACGTTTCAGGAGATGATTTTTTCTATTTTTTGTATATATTGTAGGTAAGATATATTAGTTTAACATATAAAAGATATCATTTTTTGACGGGCAGATTTTTTGAAATTCCAGAAAATTTTTGGCGAATCAAAATTGTAAACGACGTCATGTTAAGGATTTAATTGGCGCGTTTTGAAATAAATGTGTTAAATGTACGTGTATATGCACTGATGCGCATTCATCATACGAAGCTAATGCCGAATGTTTGACATAGCTGGTGTAATTATAACGATTACCACAGCCGTATTACTATGTAAAGGATTGATCGCACCGTCACGTAAAGACGCGCGTTACATGGCAACTTTAGGACGTCATAGCAATGTCATTATCAAAAATACGGAAGTGTAAAGTTCAAATTTAAATCGGAAATAACAATGATACCAAATTTGTTTATTGACTCTGAGAGTTTTCAATCCACTGGTTCCACCTTAAAAGTGTCCTGAATTGATAAATGAACTGAATTGACTCAATTTGCTCGCAAAATTAAATTAAAATACAAAATTAATCATTTAGAAAACGAATTAGTGTGAGATTCAGGTCCGGTAAATAATGCATTTTTCTAGATCGGTTCGCTCGCACAATTCATTTATTGGTGAATAGTATCAAGTAGAGATCAAGTTTGTGTGATAGATGTAGGCGGTTCAGATAGTATAAATTATGTATATTTCAAAGCTTCATCGCGACAAGTATTTCAAGTTTTACGTAATAATGGTTGTATGCGTTATGCCACTCTCGCGAGCACTGAGTAACATATATTCCATTACAAGAACGGACAGGTCCGCATCCTATCAAGATTCGGTACGATTCATACACTTTGCGACCATTGATGATGTGGTAACAAGGCAAAACGGCTGAGCGCGTGCAAAAACGACTACAACACACAATCTACCAGGCTCCCATTCGGATGACTAAGGAATGCCCGGATAGACACTTCAGAGCAACGTAATAACTCGGACGAGAGACACGGATAATCTCGGATCAGCACAGAATGTACTCGCGCATTCCGTGTAACCACCATGCTAGGTCTGGGGACAATCGCACCTCTGCTGTCTTGCTAATTGATAGGCCGGATCTGGTATATGCCGAGAACACGTCAGGGTAAGGACGACTCCAGTTAGTCAATGCAAAAATACCGATGAACTTCATGTTCACGTTCATCGCAAGATTGTTCGTATAGCGTCAGAAGATGAGATGTAGGTGACTAGAGTTTTGTTGTCGTAGATATCCATGTGCAATTACATGCTTAATAAGTTTTTAAAAACTACACATTCAGCCAATTTATAGATACGCAAATCATGCAATAATTATTCAGTCATTAACATATATATATTGTATGAAAGTAGACTTGGGTTTCAAAAATATGAGATTCGTTGGACTTTTGAGTTAGTGTAAATATTGATTTTGAATCACTATAAAACAGCGAAAATGGTCTTGATTCTAAGGCGGTTGGATTATTGAGGTTGTCCTAATGCAAAGTTTAATTCAACGTGATTGAATTGTTTCAATGTATTATTATGACATTTAGGATTGTATTATTATTTCTAATAATATGTTGATGTTTTCAAAATATCCAATGTATACACTAAATACAAAATGTAGATGTCAAGTCAATTACCTATGATCAAATCTGTTGATAAGTTTGTAATATATTTAATTATTTTACCACAGTATACTAACAACCTCGCATCTCTTAAGAGTTGCAAACAATAAGCCCCCCCCCCCTCCCAATCCACGAGACGATCAGCAATATAGCCAGTCGAGTACCGTCAGGGTCGACACGGAAAGACGGGCCGGAGTATAGGCAGCCCATCACTCAGTTAGCTAGCCAGCTACCCAACCGTTAAATAGCGCACACATGCGTCGCGAAAAAAAACACATGAGGTAGTGGCGAAGTTTGGCGCACCGTCTCGGCTGGCTAGCTAGCTAGTCGTTAAGTAGCGAGCACATGCATCACAAAATAAACTCAGTCGGCATTTGGACGTACAGTCAATTGAACACACATAGAGGGAAAGCGCGAGACATCAAAAGCTCACGACAGAAACCCGAACGCTACATGTGTTAGGATGGACGCCGATGACAGCTCAATCTGGTCGGCAAGTGGTTTACCCGGGGGTAGGGACGTTGTGCCCATAACGGAGCGCGGCTTTTGAGCTGCCCGGTGCGAGGGTTGGATAAGAATGGAAACCCCACCGAGAAAACTGACTGTCGAAGCTAGGTTTATAGACCAACTCGATGGCAGATTTTTCACATCCAAGCTAACCTGTTGAACAAACAGGTATGTGAAGAGATTTCCAACACACCAAAACTGGTCGAATCCAAGCTATTTGTGAAAGTGTTTTCCCCGAGGTGTAGTTTTGGATGCTTGGTAGAAGGGAAATTCCGCTGAAAAAACGGCTTGAAGACAATTGGCCGTTAGACGCGCTGTGACCTTTTTTTCAAAGGCATGCTAACCAGTTGAATTTGATGCCAAATGATGGAGCACAGGAAGAGCTTTCCAACGCACCCAAACTTGGCCGGGTCGGAACTTATGTAAAAATGTTTTCCCCGGGATGTAATTTTGGAGGGTTTGGTAGAAGGGAAATCCCGCCGATAAAGCCGCCTGCAAAGCCCGGTCGTTACAAAGGCAAGCTAGTCAGTTGAGTTTAAAGTTAAATGAACGTGTATGGGAAGAGCTTTCCATTGCATACAAACTTCTTAGGATCGGAGCTCATGTGAAAAAGTTTTCCCCGGGGTGAAAATTTGAACAGCTTGGTAGAAGGGAAATCCCGCCTATAAAACCGCCTGCAAAGCTCGGTCGTTAGACGCACTGTAGATTTTTTCAAAAAGCAAGCTAGCCAGTTGAGTTTAGTGTCCAATGAACGAGCATTGAAAGAGCTTTCTAACGCACCAAAATTTGGCCGGTTCGGAGCTCATGGGAAGAAGTTTTCCCCGAGGGGAAGTTTTGAAGGGCTTGGTAGAAGGTAAATCCCGCCGATAAACAGCCTTCAGAAGCTCGGCCGTTAGACGCTCAATGACAGTTTTTGTTCAAAGGCAAGCTAGCCGGATGAGTTTCGTGTTAAATGAACGAGCACGGAAAGAGCTTTCCAACGCACCCAAACTTGTAGGGATCGGAGCTCATGTGAAAAAGTTTTCCCCGAGGTGAAAATTTGAACGGCTTGGTAGAAGGGAAATCCCGCCTATAAAACCGCCTGCAAAGCTCGATCGTTAGACGCGCTGTAGATTTTTGCAAAAAGCAAGCTAGCCAGGTGAGTTTAGTGTCCAATGAACGAGCATTGAAAGAGCTTTCCAACGCACCAAAATTTGGCCGGTTCGGAGCTTATGGGAAGAAGTTTTCCCCGAGGGGAAATTTTGAAGGACTTGGTAGAAGGTAAATCCCGCCGATAAACAGCCTTCAGAAGCTCGGCCGTTAGACGCTCAATGACAGTTTTTGTTCAAAGGCAAGCTAGCCGAATGAGTTTCGTGTTAAATGAACGAGCACGGAAAGAGCTCTCCAACGCACCCAAACTTGTAGGGATCGGAGCTCATGTGAAAAAGTTTTCCGCGAGGTGAAAATTTGAACAACTTGGTAGAAGGGAAATCCCGCCTATAAAACCGCCTGCAAAGCTCGATCGTTAGACGCGCTGTAGATTTTTGCAAAAAGCAAGCTAGCCAGGTGAGTTTAGTGTCCAATGAACGAGCATTGAAAGAGCTTTCCAACGCACCCAAACTTGGCCGGTTCGGAGCTCATGGGAAGAAGTTTTCCCCGAGGGGAAATTTCGAAGGACTTGGTAGAAGGTAAATCCCGCCTATAAACAGCCTTCAGAAGCTCGGCCGTTAGACGCTCAATGACAGTTTTTGTTCAAAGGCAAGCTAGCCGGATGAGTTTGGTGTTAAATGAACGAGCACGGAAAGAGCTTTCCAACGCACCCAAATTTGTAGGGATCGGAGCTCATGTGAAAAAGTTTTCCCCGAGGTGAAAATTTGAACGGCTTGGTAGAAGGGAAATCCCGCCTATAAAACCGCCTGCAAAGCTCGATCGTTAGACGCGCTGTAGATTTTTGCAAAAAGCAAGCTAGCCAGGTGAGTTTAGTGTTCTATGACCGAGCATTGAAAGAGCTTTCTAACGCACCCAAACTTGGCCGGTTCGGAGCTAATGGGAAGAAATTTTCCCCGAGGTGAAATTTTGAAGGGCTTGGTAGAAGGGAAATTCCGCCGATAAACAGCCTTCAGAAGCTAGTTCGTTAGACGCTCGATGACAGTTTTTGTTCAAAGGCAAGCTAGCCGGTTGAGTTTGGTGTTAAATAAACGAGCACGGAAAGAGCTTTCCAACGCATCAAAACTTGTTAGGATCGGAGCTCATGTGAAAAAGTTTTCCCCGAAGTGAAAATTTGGACCGCTTGGTAGAAGGGAAATCTTGCCTATAAAGCCGCCTGCAAAGCTCGGTCGTTAGACGCGCTGTGGATTTTTTTCAAAAAGCAAGCTAGCCTGTTGCGTTTAGTGTTCTATGACCGAGCATGGAAAGAGCTTTCTAACGCATCCGAACTCGGCAGGTTCGGAGCTCATGGGAAGATGTTTTCCCCGAGGTGAAATTTCGAAGGGCTTGGTAGAAGGGAAATCCCGCCGATAAAGCCGCCTGCAAAGCCCGGTCGTTACAAAGGCAAGCTAGCCAGTTGAGTTTAGTGTTAAATGAACGTGTACGGGAAGAGCTTTCCATTGCACCAAAACTTGTTAGGATCAGAGCTCATGTAAAAAAAGTTTTCCCCGAGGTGAAAATTTGGACCGCTTGGTAGAAGAGAAATCTCGCCTATAAAGCCGCCTGCAAAGCTCGGTCGTTAGACGCGCTGTGGATTTTTTCAAAAAGCAAGCTAGCCTGTTGCGTTTAGTGTTCTATGACCGAGCATGGAAAGAGCTTTCTAACGCATCCGAACTCGGCAGGTTCGGAGCTCATGGGAAGATGTTTTCCCCGAGGTGAAATTTCGAAGGGCTTGGTAGAAGGGAAATCCCGCCGATAAAGCCGCCTGCAAAGCCCGGTCGTTACAAAGGCAAGCTAGCCAGTTGAGTTTAGTGTTAAATGAACGTGTACGGGAAGAGCTTTCCATTGCACCAAAACTTGTTAGGATCAGAGCTCATGTAAAAAAAATTTCCCCGAGGTGAAAATTTGGACCGCTTGGTAGAAGGGAAATCTCGCCTATAAAGCCGCCTGCAAAGCTCGGTCGTTAGACGCGCTGTGGATTTTTTCAAAAAGCAAGCTAGCCAGTTGCGTTTAGTGTTCTATGGCCGAGCATTGAAAGAGCTTTCTAACGCACCAAAACTTGGCCGGTTCGGGGCTAATGGGAAGAAATTTTCCCCGAGGGGAAATTTTGAAGGGCTTGGTAGAAGGGAAATTCCGCCGTTAAACAGCCTTCAGAAGCTCGGCCGTTAGACGCTCAATGACAGTTTTTGTTCAAAGGCAAGCTAGCCGGTTGAGTTTGGTGTTAAATGAACGAGCACGAAAGAGCTTTCCAACGCACCAAAACTTGTTAGGATCGGAGCACATGGGAAAAAGTTTTTTCCGGGTTGAAATTTTGAAGGGCTTGGTAGAAGGGAAATCTCGCCGATAAAGCCGAGCACTGAAAATCGGCAGTTTCAAACTTCATCATCTTTATGACTGTATAAATTCATTTTAATACATCGTTTTTATTGTTAATGTCAATGCTTTTAAAGGGTCTGTAGACTGGTCCGTGGTGGCATTTCCAAAATTTTAATGCTTCGGTCACTTCCACTACTCGACCGTCCCTCCACTTTAATGATCGTTTCATCCGTGCGTTTGAGTGGGTATCCGACCTAACTAGAAAATGGTATTCGCAACGGTAAGTGTCGCTGGAGTTGACTCGACTGAGTGGGATTTCTCAAGTGGGCGAAACGGTCACTTGACAGTGACTCCAGCTACAATCAACTAAGGTTATGTGAATACCGATTTAGCGCACGAACGTTGGACTAATAAAGTTATTGTATTTTCAAAATAAATGAACCAACGAACCCTTTTGAAAGAATGTGTTGAAACCATCAATGCATATTTTGTAACATGCATTTTGTAATATTTTGTAATCATTAAGTATATTTTTGAACAAATAAAGTTAAGTTGCAGTACAGTCTGAAATACGTGGAATTTAAATTTAGTAGTTTCACTGCGATGTTAATAAATTGCATGCTGCATTGTATTCGTGTGAATAATACATGTATAAGGAATACGAATGCGGAAATGCATGTATATTCATATATTGATTTTAATAATTGCTTTTTAATTCCGTGAATATAACAGAAATAGTTTTATTAAAATAAAAACGTGGTCATCTGTAACACAACCATGTGTGTTATTTACTATGTTGCAAAATTAAAATTTGCCTTTGTTAAAATCATGCAAATGCACCGAATCCCCCAAAAACACATTGAATAATTAAACATGTATTGTTTACACAGTGTACTATCTTATGCTACGGTCACATTTACCCTACAAGCTCCGTACGAGTTGATTTTGCTGAACTCGCACGACGTCCGTACGGAGTCCGTACGGTGCTCGTAAGGATATTGATACTCGTACGAGTGTCTTACGGATTTTTTCGACTCGTAGAGGTCTCGGCGACATGGTAAAACATTTTCACCGAGCTCCCGAGTTGTCTACGAGCTGTCTACGAGCTCGTATATATTTTTAGTCAGGCGTATTTCGCACGGGACATTAACGGTCAACAGCATAGGATTAGATAGTGAACAGTATGACAGCAGTTATGTCAACAATGTTAATTGTTATGTGTATGCAACAATATGTTATAGACAATATATTGAAATTTCGACACATTTTTCAATATCGAGTTGAAGATACATGTGTTTAACTGCTATTGTGTCAATGCTGCATCTGTACCCAGTATCTAAGATCCGGTACAAAGATAATTAAGTATAACGTATCGATTAAAAAAAACAACAACATTAATTAGGTAATGAAATCCAAATTTAATACACAATTATAATTATGCCCTTCAATTTTAACATCTGCTATGTTTTGAATATATAAAACAAATATTTAGTGTAATGATTAGTATTTTTATACAAAAAGCTGAGGGGGAAAGAATGATTGGTTAGCATATCCAGAACGAAATACAGGGTGCTGACAGATTACTAATGCGTGTAGGTCTATGATTCTAGGTGGCCGGATTTATCCAAGATGCGACAAGTCTGGGTACCCAATATGGCATGTTCGGCACCCAGTAACTTTATATGTCATTGTTTGTATGATTGTTTATAAAATAGTATCTGGTATGAGCAGAGGTCTACATGGAAGACTGGACTTTCCTAACCGAGTTGTCTCAGATATTGCTGTTATATTATAATAATGACGCTACTAGCTTTTGAAAGAAGTATTTAAATGATTTTAAGAAGACTCAACATGTAAGTACGTCAACAAACCTATTAACATGTGGTATAATCAACCATTCGGGTGACACTCAGACTGTGGTCGCGTGGGTAATTCTCTAGACTACGGATCGACAAGTCTATCAAAGGTTTTAATCTCGACCGGGGCATATGGTCATTCGGAAATCATTTCATTGTTTCCACCCAACTAGAAATGGACTAGTTGGTAAACCCAAAGGTGGTCTACACCTAAAATGTTAAAGCACTTAGATGTATATTCGAAAAGGCTAGGGGTCCCACATGCCGTTTAACATTCTGTCTCTTCCATCCTCCCGTGTATACGATATGTACCCGATGATTATTGATGATCGCGCAGACACCGACCGATGAGTAGCAACGTATATTTTTCACTCGATGCTACACAATCCCCCGATCTGCAGCATGACTACGTTCGGCTTCAGCCAAATTAGTCAAAATGTACGCTGACCGTTCATTGTATTATAAAGATGTCCAACCGGTTATTTTGCTAGGTCCGACTAGCACAATAACATAACACAAGACGTACTCGTCTCTTAATGTAAGATGGCCATATTTACCAACATTCCAGAAGCCCGGACCCAACCTCACCAAACCAATAGGGGTCTGTAACGTCTTCAACCCCATTCACTGTTTAAGAATAACTGTTATTCTTAAACAGTGAATGGGGTGGAAGAAGTTACCGACCCCTATGACCAAACCTGGACGCGCTCATGCTCAATGTGAAATGAAATGAATTGACATGTCCGTGATTCGCATGCACATATCTTATGTGTACACATAAATATTTGTCTATACATCTATGTGTTCTTTTTATCTTTTAGTTTTTGACAACTGTGCAATATACATGTATTCAATGTAGAGTTGATTCAAAGATCTCTGTCACAACCGCGTAAACAAACATTCACCCCGGTCGATTATTAAATGTGTGACAGTTACCAGTTGCCAATTCGATTATTTACAAAAAAAAATATTTTTTTTCGAATTGTCAGCTGGCTGACAGTTGCCAGTTGCCAATTCGATTTTCTGAAAAAAATTTTTTTTTTCGAATTGTCAGCTGGCTGACAGTTGCCAGTTGCCAATTCGATTTTTCACAAAAAAAATATTTTTTTTCGAATTGTCAGCTGGCTGACAGTTGCCAGTTGCCAATTCGATTTTTCACAAAAAAAATATTTTTTTTCGAATTGTCAGCTGGCTGACAGTTGCCAGTTGCCAATTCGATTTTTCACAAAAATTTTTTTTTTCGAATTGTCAGCTGGCTGACAGTTGCCAGTTGCCAATTCGATTTTCTGAAAAAAAAATTTTTTTTTCGAATTGTCAGCTGGCTGACAGTTGCCAGTTGCCAATTCGATTTTTCACAAAAAAAATATTTTTTTTGAATTGTCAGCTGGCTGACAGTTGCCAGTTGCCAATTCGATTTTTCACAAAAAAATATTTTTTTTCGAATTGTCAGCTGGCTGACAGTTGCCAGTTGCCAATTCGATTTTTCACAAAAAATTTTTTTTTTCGAATTGTCAGCTGGCTGACAGTTGCCAGTTGCCAATTCGATTTTTCACAAAAAAATATTTTTTTTTGAATTGTCAGCTGGCTGACAGTTGCCAGTTGCCAATTCGATTTTTCACAAAAAATATTTTTTTTCGAATTGTCAGCCGGCTGACAGTTGCCAGTTGCCAATTCGATTTTTCACAAAAAAAATATTTTTTTTGAATTGTCAGCTGGCTGACAGTTGCCAGTTGCCAATTCGATTTTTCACAAAAAAATATTTTTTTTCGAATTGTCAGCTGGCTGACAGTTGCCAGTTGCCAATTCGATTTTTCACAAAAAAATTTTTTTTTCGAATTGTCAGCTGGCTGACAGTTGCCAGTTGCCAATTCGATTTTTCACAAAAATTTTTTTTTTCGAATTGTCAGCTGGCTGACAGTTGCCAGTTGCCAATTCGATTTTTCACAAAAAAATATTTTTTTTGAATTGTCAGCTGGCTGACAGTTGCCAGTTGCCAATTCGATTTTCTGAAAAAAATATTTTTTTTTCGAATTGTCAGCTGGCTGACAGTTGCCAGTTGCCAATTCGATTTTCTGAAAAAAAAAAAAAATTTTCGAATTGTCAGCTGGCTGACAGTTGCCAGTTGCCAATTCGATTTTTCACAAAAAATTTTTTTTTTCGAATTGTCAGCTGGCTGACAGTTGCCAGTTGCCAATTCGATTTTTCACAAAAAAAATTTTTTTTTCGAATTGTCAGCTGGCTGACAGTTGCCAGTTGCCAATTCGATTTTTCACAAAAAAAATTTTTTTTTCGAATTGTCAGCTGGCTGACAGTTGCCAGTTGCCAATTCGATTTTTCACAAAAAAATATTTTTTTTCGAATTGTCAGCTGGCTGACAGTTGCCAGTTGCCAATTCGATTTTTCACAAAAAAAATTTTTTTTTTCGAATTGTCAGCTGGCTGACAGTTGCCAGTTGCCAATTCGATTTTCTGAAAAAAATTTTTTTTTGAATTGTCAGCTGGCTGACAGTTGCCAGTTGCCAATTCGATTTTTCACAAAAAAATTTTTTTTTTCGAATTGTCAGCTGGCTGACAGTTGCCAGTTGCCAATTCGATTTTTCACTTTTTTTTTCGAATTGTCAGCTGGCTGACAGTTGCCAGTTGCCAATTCGATTTTTCACAAAAAAATTTTTTTTTCGAATTGTCAGCTGGCTGACAGTTGCCAGTTGCCAATTCGATTTTTCACTTTTTTTTCGAATTGTCAGCTGGCTGACAGTTGCCAGTTGCCAATTCGATTTTTCACAAAAAATATTTTTTTTTCGAATTGTCAGCTGGCTGACAGTTGCCAGTTGCCAATTCGATTTTCCCGAAAATTTTGAATCGTCAGCTGGCTGACAGTTGCCAGTTGCCAATTCGAGTCTACAGTGAAATTTGAATCGTCAGCTGGCTGACAGTTGCCAGTTGCCAATTCGATTTTCCCGAAAGATTTGAATCGTCAGCTGGCTGACAGTTGCCAGTTGCCGATTCAACTTTCGAAATCGACGAATCGGCTGCTGGGTTGTGAAGTTGGCTGACAGTTGCCAGTTGCCGATTCAAAAGGTTGAATTGGCAACTGGCAACTGGCAACTGGCTGCTAACTTCACACACATACTATCCATCTATAAGTTAATGATATTCATCTTCTATATCACTCGAATTACACAATGTACAAAGACTTTCTTATCGCTATATAGTGTCACTGCTAATATAATGTATACACTTTTATAATTTGTAAGACAAAGGAAAGCACCCGATTAAAAAAGTCAGAAACCTTCAAGCCGCAAGTCATTGTCCCATCAGGCAAATGTATAACCGAATGCCGAGGCACTACGAGTGTGCAAAAGAAATGCACAGACGGATTTGACGTATCCATCAACTTGCTACTTACGGCAGGTTAGTCTATAAATTTAACAAGCGTCTCTTTGAATTGTATATAAATTACAAGCATAAAGGATATTATCAAAATATCCAAAACAAATGGAAACATTAGTTTTAATCTCGCATTGGATTAATGTATTCTATAGTGCGAGACTACATAGGTGCTTGATATGTGGAGTCAGGCAAGCATGCTTCAAGGAACTTTACATTAATCAAGACTGGCTTGAGTCGGTGTATCATAATTCAGTCTGACATATACTGACCACTTACATTCGTCATAAAGATACTACAAGCCTTCTCATGAAGATAAACGCATACATGTGTTCAACTTTCACACACCATACATATCATTTATACAAGAGGGCTTATCAGTCAAACCTGAAACTTTGACGGTGATAATCTAATTCTACATTATCTCTGGAATCTTGGGCTTGGCTATAAAACAAGAGCATGTCTGCTAATGGAACCAGGAATAGAACCAGTCACACAAAGGAAACCAAATATACTGCTCATCACAGTAGCATTGTATGTCAATGAACCATGTATCGAGTGTATGTAATTATTTAAAGACCTTTCGGTCATTGATACTCCAAAATTACAAACACTTATTTCCAATGGGATCCGGTGTTTATGCGGAAGGGACAACAGGTAGAGGAGACAGTTGGGTGATTCAAGGTATCCGGGCGCCACTGCCCTAGTTCGTTCCGAAGATCAAATTGGTTCTTGAACGTGCCCGGTGTATAGCGCCGATACACGCGAGACTACCACTCTCAATCAGTTTATATCTAGTTTGGTGGGAAACGCTGAAAAGCGTTCCAGAAAAGATCAAGTGCCCAGGCCGAGGATCGAACCAGCGACCTCTCGATCAGCAGTCAAGTTCAAGAGGGCTTTCTGCAAGACCACCGAGCCATCCGAAAATAGTGGTTAGAGCATTCGATTATAATGTAACAGGTTCCAGGTTCGATCATAGGCCGCGACAAAAGAAATTGATTAAACGTGGTATCAGTGTGTATTTTGAAAACCGCTAGTTGCTAGAACTCGTTTTGGTTTGTGCCTACAACTGTTTCGTCCGATTTCGAATTAGATATGATACTTCTACTTGGAAATGTCCAATTGTATACATATTTGTCACCCAACTTCTGCAGTCAGTTGATGCTGCAATCGATTACTATCGTAGTTTAAAATATTCATACGACGGATGAGTAAAAGATATAATTGTCATTTGTCCTTTATCCCTGATTTATTCTGCAATGATTTGGTCGCATGTGAAATATCGACACAATTATGAATAGGCTCGTAGAACATGGAATATATTGTGTTGCTTGGCAAGACAAAAATGCATTCCAAACGCTCTAGGACAGTAGTAAGGTTTGGAGTTGATACTTGGATTTTCAGTGGTTAAGTTGCGTTTTGTTTTCTCCCGATTTTATAAATGTGCATTGGAAGGCATCAGGGAAAGTGGTCTCGGCGGAGAAGCTTTGAGGAAGTCATTACAAAATTGGTAAAATCCCTGTTCACAAAGCTAATTTATTCAAATCGGGTGTACATCGCCGAGGCAAAAAATGCTTAGTGGGACATAGGCTTAAGGTGTTTGGTACCCGGTCGTGTAAGAGGGTCTGTGCTGCGTTTTTATGTTTTCTGAGTTCCATTGATTCAGTAACGTACTGACTTCCCTGTCCAATTTGAATTAGCCTTTGGCCGATAGATGCATACCTTTTTTCAATATCGACCAGGGTCGGTGGTTATCCAATGTGTGGTCTGTATAGGGAGGGTTGAAATATAACCCCGACGTTCTCAGCGTCAATGTCAGCAATACCAGGTCTCAAATGTGAGGACGTCATCCAATGAAATTTGTCATAACCACTTCTGGGAGGGATAATTTTATTAGGCGTGCATATTGTGTTGATTATCACAGGGAGGGCTGAAAACATTAACTCCAATGACAGATGGTAGGCACTTGTATCTGACATTTCACATTTTCCAACAATTCGCTCTTTTCTGGTGCCGGTGCCATGTGATAATTCCTGAGAACTTCCTAATGTTTGACTAGGCGACGGTATTATAAATAAAAAACGTGCATTATGTCTTTTAGTTGCTATTCCATTTTTCGTGTTGCTATTCCAAACTAACGAAGTGTACAGCATTAAATGCGAATTGGCGTACTTACTATCGGAATGGTCAATTACATATCATTGTACCGACATTTGGTGGGCTCATTTGATACATATGACTAGTGAATAACATATTTCTGCCAGTATACAAGGTATATAGCGCCTGAACGTCTTTGACTGTCGTATTTATATGTTTTACACATGCGTGTATGCCTTTAGACACATTAAGCTATCATGTAACTATGATGTATGATTATTTAAATCACTGTGGCATTCTATGAACGTTTAAAATAGATTGTACCAAAACCTGAACTGAACAAATCATCTGATTTTATTTAGACGTGTAATACAATTATGAATTAGAAAGTATCTTACTTTCAAGAAAAGCACCATTCAAATCGGAATTAAATACCGGTCTCTTGGTAGTTTAATATCAATATTTGGAGTAAGTTTAATGGAAACATTAAAACAAATGTTCTTACTGATGCAATTTCTCTATCAGAAGTATTTTACACCCCTTATGTTTATATAATGTTAGCCAATTTTAAAAATATAAACATTAATTTGTACGCTGTCTTTATTCAATGATTTATAATACAGAACTTACAACATGTAAGCAATTTGAGCATTCATTAACAACATCTGCTGTGGAGGTTGTACTTGTGGTGTGTGGCCTTCCTTTGGGTTGGTTCTGCTCGTAGCTCTTGTTTTGTTTATGTTTGACTGACTGGGAGGCAGTAAGTTGTCGTGTTTTGTAGCCGTTTAGTTTACAAATTCTAGTTTACAATTATGTCAGTTAAAGCACTCAAATGACTTTACTGAGTTTTTTTGAATAGTTCGATAGGAAGTGCATACAGCCTTTCTATTCCTTATAAATGCAATTGGTAAAGTTCACAAATAATTTAAATACTATGTTCACCAATTAGGTAATGGAAATCGGTCTGTCACATGGACTATAGTCGAAAATTGTCCTAAGTTGTATGGTTTTCCGTCCAACTAGGCCTACTTTCTGTGCAATTGTTTCCGGAAATAAAAACACAATCTATCAGAGGAAAGGTGGTAAAGAAACGTTGTGCTCGATTAGAAGAAGACTGTATATTACTGATCATACGAGTATGGTGAATATGTTGCACCCCCGGAGGATGAAACACAAATTTGAATCATTGTGTTAGAAAACTACCATGAGGGACGCCGAATGCTGTCATCGACAGTAAGTAACACATACATACATCGGCTGTAAACTTGTTTCACATTGGAAAGGTAATTAAGTAATTAAAGTATTTCAGAACCAACACATGCCAATGACCAAATGACAATGATGCCAATGGTCGAAGCTAAATATCAAAGTACAAAAATAAAAATAAATGAAGTGATAGCATGAAAGGGCTGTAGTTATTTTACGCAAAGGTAAACATTTCAAGTGTGATTTCTGATCTTCTGTTGTATGCTATGTTACTCTCATGTCGTCAAGCTCCGAGTGAAGACATTTTAAAAACCAATTCCAATGATATTTATTAAAAAACCTCCTCCAGCGAAGATGTTCATGCTCTTTAAGAATAGAACATGTGCCAAGTTTCACATAGGGCGTCACAAAGAAAACTTGAAAAATGGGAAATGTTCAAAATGCGAATGTGGATTCCATTTTAAAACAATCGCTTTTTCGTGTTTGCCCCTAGGATCAGATGTTTGTTTGAAAAACAATTTGCGAACTACGAGAAAACATCGAATGTTTTGTCATGAATTGATTTACAGTCGACATATTTTAATTATATTATTTGAGAACGGAAGCCTTTTCCTCGCTCAGGGAGGAAATTTAATGTTATAAATCGAGTCAAATAGTGTGAACTTTGTTCCTCCAATGGGCAATTATTGAATTCCTCCAGTGCACATTTAATATCGCAATATGTATCATTTCCTGAATAAAGAAATCAAGCAAAGATTTCATTAATTTTGGTTGGGTGTGCTTCGGTCAAAACATCTATCGATGTCGCTAATTTTGTGCTGTGCTGTGTTGTTTTGTGTTGTGTTGTGTTGTTTTGTGTTGTGTTGTGTTGTTTTGTGTTGTGTTGTGTTGTTTTGTGTTGTGTTGTGTTGTGTTGTGTTGTGTTGTGTTGTGTTGTGTTGTGTTGCTGGTGATTGACCAAGGGATTTCAAATGTTCGGACAAGTCAGCCATTTTGTTTTACACAGTCTGTATTTTGCGTACATTATAATGACGTATCTGCAATTTCATTATTATTTATGATTCTACCCGTGTGAGAATAAATACACTATGATCATATGATATTAACCCTGTTTTTCACGGTTATTAATTTATATGTCGCCATATTCAATAAACGTTTTATTTCTAGACTTGTCATCGCATCGGTATATTGATTTCCTTTTTCTCATGTAAATGTCGTATAAATATTCTTTGATACCCCGAGCGGAAATCTGAAAACAATGAAAAATTACTGCATAAATTTCCAGCTTTGGTTCAAGTTAGGATTTATTAAAGCGGAATTGATCGTTTTAAGCGGAATAGGACATTTCGCGAAATTATTATTTAATAAGATTGCCTAACCAAATTAGTTTTAAAGTAATTGGCAATTAAATAGATACTTTGTGGGTATCTAATTGATAAACATATATGCACCATTGATCTTAATGATTTAGGTGTGGAGTCTTCCCACAAACGACGTCTATATTGCAACCGGTCCTGGTTGTCTCCTCGTGGATATTGGGTATTGGCTTCGACGCACGAAAATCATGCTGCAACATACCAATCTCGTATAGACGCTTGGACGTTGCAGACAACGGGCATTGACAATTATTTGACTGAATAAGATATGCAATGCTGGTACACGCACTTATATCACCAACGTTAAAAATGATCAAACCCCAACCCCACAATCTATATTGTTGAATGCTGTGAAATATAATCAGAGGTATCCTATGAAATACCTTAAACTGTTCAAAAATTACAAAAACGGAAGTTACACACATAATTAAAGACGACCTTGTCGAACAAATACCAATTTAAAGTCATTTCCCTCCTAATTATTCCAAATGTTGCCTAGTAATCAACTCGAACGTCGTTTCATAGCGCTCAGCAAAAAAAAACATTATTGCGAAAATAATCAACACCGAACATTGAACAAAAAACAGACAAGCATATTATTATGTATTTCAGACCCCACCTTTATGATAATGGCAGATAATTTGCAGATGAACTTCAATGTAGGGGACAATATTGCTACTTAAATCACTTGAAGGACAACTTAGCGATTCAGATATTGTTACAATGAGTTTACTGTTGCACAGATTATGCCTCTCAACTGTTATCTTAATTTTATTTAAACTATTAGTAACCTGGTATCGAAAATAGCCATGGAAATCATATTTAGAAATCAATTTTCACCGTTCCTCTAACAAATACCGCTCTATTCTATACTGATATCCACGATATCCCTACCTTGGCGCTAAGATTACCGTTTCTGTACTGACCGACACGTTTCGTTTGATCCTCCGACGTATAATTGTATCAAAACTGATTAGAATTGAGTTTAATTCTATCGTAAATTCACCGTTATCAATAGAGGAATGGTATTAGAAGATATTGGGACATTACATGTGAGACAGTGAGGCTTGTACGCGATCACTTTCACTACCATATCGGTGATAGCGTTAACAGATGCATTATCTATTTCTCTTAAAATCGGCAAATTCACTGAGATTTATGCGCGGATTGAAAATTTAATCAAAGTTTGAGTATTCAATCAAAGTGGGTCAGGGTGGTGATTTTTCATCAAAGGACCATAACGTTGACAGGAGGAACCCAAAGTTTCTGAAAATCTTGGTTTTCCTGAAGTGGTCAGCGCCGTACATCATCCATGACCTGAATTCAATGAATACACACATTATCTGGCTGTTTACACGCTACCCCAAAACAACCTTTTAACCGGACACGCCTCAAACTGCTCATAGAGGTCTCATGTATTGCCTCAATACTTCAAAATACTTGAACTCTTGTATAAAAGCACACACATTCGTGGGATATTTCTACTGTTCTTAACTACAAAACACCCGGTCGTCGAGTTTGCTCATTTCAAAGTCAAGACAACTTTGTACTAAGAATTACAAATTATGGTGACATCAACCAAATTGAAATGTTTATACTAAGTTGAACTTTTAATTGAAAATAAAGACGTATACAAAAAGTATGTATAGAATATAATGCATACGATCTAATAAGGAAACCGATGTCATAGCTTACAAATAATACAATAGTATTCATTTACCTTTTACCTTGTATGTAGTCAAGATTTTAATTCAAACTTTTAATTGCATTATGTTTTAATTACGCCATGTCCTTGCAGCCATAGACTGAGGGTCTGACTTCAGGGGCACCTATATGTCTGAATAAGACATACAATTGACTGGTTTAGAATGAGAAGGTCGAAAGTACAAAATCGATATTTTGAGAAAACAAGATAAAACAGTCTGAAATTTACTCTTTACTTATGGTAAAACAAGCTGTTTGAACTTCAGTTTGGTCAACATTTCAAGTTCCGATTTTCATGAAAATAGGCTCATAAGAAGCACATTGTGCTGTTGATTTTAAATAATTGTTAGTCTTAAGAGGTCGTAAGTAGTACTTACGACCTTCTCATTCTAAGCCAGTGGATTGTAAATCAAATTGCTAACCTATAAAATAAGTCATTGGATAACTTAACTTAATTTTTTATTTAATATAATAGACATTTGATAAGTTAAATGTGTCATCAAAGAAATATACCAGTACTTTAAAACACGAAACAAAATAAAAGTCACTGAGTTGAATGACTGGAATAACACGTGGCTAGAAAGTCGACATAAAATAGCGCAAGTTTGTTTATGGTTATGCTTTATGATTTATTAATTTTGTATTTTATTCCATAATAGAAAATTAATTGCAATATTTATGATCACATGTCACACACTGCGGTGAACAATTCGTCATTCAATTTAATTTACGTTGTACTAAACACTCAATAAAACTGCAACGTTGTATAGTATGACAAAGCTTGAAAATGCTTCAATATGCGTACAGGGGTGGTATTCACAAAGAAGCTTAAGTGAAAACTAAGAATTTTCCCAAAATCTTATGATTTCCTTAAGTGTATCAGCTAAACAAGAAAATCAAGATGATCTACGTTTTACATTTCTTTGAAGCATTTTGTTAAGCGCTACAAAAATCATCAATAAAAATTGAGTTATTCTTAGTTTCTTGCAAAATATCGACAATTTATATTTTTAACTTAAGTGAAAATATTTAAGTTTTCACTTAAGATGCTTTGTGAATACCGGCCCTGTACTACAAACAAGTGCATATACATGTCTGTAATCAAGTGTCATAACCACACATCATATAAACATGCATTTGTGAATATTTTTGCTAGGTTAGTTGGTGAGCTTGTTGCTCTGTATACGTCGGGTACACCAGGTAAAACGGGTGAGACATAGAATCAAACACGAAATGTACATGTCCATGGGCCTTATTCACAAACATTGTAAGTCTAAAACTCAGACTTAGACTTTACGTTGTCAAATGTTCTATTCGCTCTCGTGGTTGTAAATGTACCGATTTTGATATAAATAGGTTTACATCTTGAGTGGGGAACAACAAATAAGCAGATAAAATCTCACATGCAAAGAAATGTCAGTTATTATAAATGTAGTCAATTGTATGTCCAAGTCTGAGTTCAGTCTTACCATGTTGGTGAATAAGGCCCCAGCTGAAGGGAAGTCAATGCAGACGAATGTACCACATTTTGGGACGAGAAGGTTGAAATAAGTTAATAAAAAATCCTGGCAGATATAATGTTTTATTTGACGTGGATGTCGTTAGGTTGATACAAGTGTGGCATGAAGAAACTATGATTGACTCGTACATTTCGAAGTATGAAAACATATTAAGACAAACAATCGTGACATGTGGTACACAGATGATAATACAGTGTATAGACACATGGAATGATAACATAACATAAACACATGAGTACAAGAATGAAAACAATGCTGGAAACACTGATAGATGTACGTTTGTACATGTACATGAAATCAAGAATGAAACGTTAAAATTATATTTTATGTAAAGCAATGTATCTGTACAGTACAACCTCTGTTGTAGAGTAAAATCCAGTTGGAGCTGCAAATATTGACCGTTGTTAAGTGGTTGTTGCTCTACACAGATTAAATTTATAAGAAAAATGTGAGACGTTTTTACGGTGTTGTTTTAGAGAGGTTGTTGTTCTTCAAAGGGCCACTATGGAGAGGTTATACTGCATATAAATCATGATTTGGTGGAAAGTAAACACTAACGGTCGTCTGAGTGACCGACAATGATCCTTTTAGGTCTAGTAAAGGTCCAGTCGAAAGTGTTTTTTTTATTATATTAAATCCCCACGAATATCAATAATTTCATTTCCATAGTATACGACTATAGTATACGACTTAGTGGATAAGATATCTTTGAAATAAACGTCGCCATGAATTGGTCTTTTTTACCAAAACCACGAAATTGTGTCCCATTGAAATTAAATAATTTTACACTATTGCAGTACAATTATGTCAACAACCGTTGTTTGATTGTTATTTATTGTTAGAATTAGGATTTTATATTGTCTGTCTGGAAGAACACACTTGACGTAATCGTGTTATTAATTAATTCAGTAGTTGATTTACTTGTAGTTGACCGAAGCACCATAAGTGCGTTCGAGTTGAGTCTTGCTACCAAGCCTTGCCGAGTCTATATCAACAATAATTATAATAAATACAAGTTATGACGCTGAACAGGTTGGAAATAACATTTACGAGTCGACTGAGACTATTTAATATCTCCTGCGGGTCGTGCTTACAAACAAAGAGATGCACACATACTTCATCGACAGACAGACTTACGGAAGACTTAGAAAGTCATTGCAGATGTAATCTAAATATTAAGTATGAAGTTATAAACAAACTGAGTGAAACACAAACAAGACGAGGCAAACTATTTCATTGGCATAAACATATTTGTCCGTCGCCAAATATAAATCAGAAATGACTATGTAATCAAATACATTATACCAGTACAACAAAATATATTACATGCACTGCATTTAAGTAACGTCATACTGTTTAATATTATATGAACAACATCATCGCATTTTGTGTTTGATTGCCGTTCTACGTACATATTTATACATGTGGAACTACTAGTATCTTGATGACTGCTATCTTCATTGTGAAAAAAATGTATTATATAAAGTTACCAATTTGCTAGGGCTCTTTTCAACTGTTAAGCCGCTCAAGCACCCTTTGGCATTTTTACATCCCCTGGTCATTAGGTTACATATGGAAACTTACGATCGTGTCTCCCTGTGGAGACTATTTGTCTCCTGAGGGTGTGGCAGCAAACATCGATCTTCGGCGCCCAGGAATAGACACTGCTCTCACAGGAACCACTTTACACCTCGGTGGAGTGGAGCATATGGGTCATTCTTGCGCAAAGAAATTGACCAGTGGTCTAGGCGGGGATTGAACCCGGGGCCTATCGATTCCGAAGCGCGCGGCCTACGTCTAGGCCACCACTCCCCACATATATCGTATTATTTGTTTACAAACACTATAGGTAATTTCTTAATACAACATGCATTTCAAAATATTTTATTACAAGTTACCAGTATAACCAGTTGTGCATGTTCTTTTAAAAAACGTTTTTATTAGCTTTAATAAATTAATACCATCATTATTATTATAATAATCCCACCCTCTTTCGTTTAATGACACGTGCCTCGGAATCGTGGTCCGCGCAAAGGGACTAATAAATTGCCAGACAGAAAAATTGACATCCAGAACTGCTCACGCATGTGTTTGTTTTAAATGGTTGTGTCGCTGGTAAAGTTTTATTAATTATTTCTATCGGCACATTAATATTTGCCACAAATATCTATAAATCAGTAATTCTATCATACTGTAGCGGTGAGGTATTGATAACACCACCCAGATTCGGTTACGGTTCATAGTGTATTTATAGCACCAAACACGCTTGGGTGCCATAGCCAGACAGACACAATCAAAATACCATGTCATACATAGAACAACACCAGCAGCAACAATACCAGCAACAACATGTATGTAAAGGTAATAAATGAGTATAAATATTTTTTTATAAAATGTACCTCTACTTAGCAAACCATACGAACATATTATTGGATGTTGTTGTTAAGAGGCTGTTGTTTAGACGTATTAAAAGTATATACCCTTCTATTTTACGTTGATAATATTGCAGGAATGCTGTAGATAAATAAAATACCAGACTACAGAGGTGGTCCTGCTAGTGCTCCAAGCTAACATTCCAAATGAAGGTCCAGGGTTGATCACATTTTTGCACTTATGTGTATTGAAGTATCGAAAGAAACTAGGTATCGGCATCACCATATCTCTCGAATCCATGACATCTAAATTAGCCGGTGTTCGTCGGAAGCCTCTTACAACTGAGCTAACTTGGTAGACGTATGTACTTAGTAAGTATATTTCCTAAACACGATGCAAGTTTACACATCGCTTTAGGTAAAAAATGTGATATGTACCCATCATGTCCACATTGGTTTATAGGTGTCATTTTAGACCTTTCTGATGGATGCAGTTTACCGCATTGCCAACTATTTCTGATCAAAACTCTGGTAAGTATAAAATAATAATTGAAATCCGATATTTGCCAATATGTACTCGTACCATCGAAGTAATATAAAATAAAATGATGTTTACCATTTATGACATATAGAGTTTATGGAGCCATTATATCGTGTCCCAGTGCACCATGCCCCCACAACATGCCGCCAATTTCATACTAATAATATCTGAGGCGATTCCTCTGAAATATACCAGAAATGCAGAATGTCATTATATGTAAGACAGTAGCCCCACAGCGATCAGAATTTACATAAATGGTAGCTTATTAGTCGTGTAATTTGTGTCAGATATCAGGAATTCAAGCAGTACGTTTATGTATCAGCATTTCACATTGCTAGATCGATTCTAATCTTCAGCCAGACAGTATAGTGTGAACATGCGTACCTCACTCAGGCGTCTACAAGTATTTATGTTTCCTAAAATTACCCATCATTTGTTCTTACTACGCGACACAATCCTTTGCTTCTGGTCTAGTAGTGTATTCTGGCTTTTTGGTTCGTATTTGTTTGACTGACTGGGGGGGGGGCAGACTGTAAGAGTTTGTTGTCGTGGTTTGTAATTTTTCTGCATTCAGTGCTCTGTTGATTCTGGTAACCATGAGTGTTTTCTTCCCTATCCGATTACGAAAATATTTTTTTGTAATTTCCGAATCCATGACAACCATCGTATCTTTTAAATGATTACTGTAACCCTGGAACAGAATATCTCAATATCTCAATCTGACTGAACAGGACGGTCTTCCTAAAGGCTAACTAAGTGCACAAATACTAGGAAATCCAACCATTTGAACATCAGTTTGGTCAATATCATATGGCAAGTTCCGGTTTTCATGGAAGTAGGCTCCTAAGAAGCGCCTTGTAATGCAGATTTCAAATATGTAAGAGCTCTCGTTCTAAGCCTGTGACTTGTACGTGAAGCTGGCACTATCTCTATAACAACAACATCATTCATCAACAACATAAGATGGCTTACATTGCTTCATTTAGTTCCTAGACTCTAAAGACTGTACGTATCACAAATGTATCAATTATTAGACAAGCATTATCATTGCGGTCGATTTCATCTTTAGTCACATGATCAAATACGCAATAATGATCTCGCGTGTTCGCGTGCTGACGTGATGTTAATTAAGTACCGAATTCCGGATACCTTTGATCGACTTTGACATATACACAAAGTATCGGATATTTGCATGTATTTTACGACCAGGGATGCAAGCAACATTATACAAACGTTCGTCTTATATTGGCATATTCAATTTTTACATAATTTTCGTATAGGTGGCTGGCAATTTACACGGTGCCTTGAAACGGGCGATTAATTTTGATGTAATTAATTTTAACGATATTTAATCATTTCCACTAGGCGTCAGTATGAGGTTGAATCAATCAATTAATCGTGATGCCTACCCGACACATGCCATGGACGTGGCCTCGTGTGATTTTAGATGGATACCAACATATTGGTATACTTTTACACCCTCGATAAACATCTCTGAAGTGCACCTCTATAATAAGACCGCCTTAAATCACATGTGATTGTATTTAGAATGCAATAATATGGAAGTGCATTTGTACTGCTATGTGCTATTTTCAGCATAAAAATTAAGACCACAAGCAATAAAAGTATTGGGACCCAAGGTTGGTCTTATTTTTTAGGTTTTAATGACAATAAAGCAGTCCAATGGTTTATTAATAGCGCGTTTGTCGTTTAATCTGGCGACCTGGGTTCAAATCCGTTTGGGGACATCCATATGCCCGACAAATTTCAGCATTAAGTTGACTGGCAAAACAAAGGCTATGCTTGACATTGGAATTAAGAAGCTATTCTACAAAATACGTATCTTTTGTCTCCATTTACAATAGCAAAGTTTCAATGACAGTGAAGCTGAAGCAGTAAAAGTCAAGCTATTGGAAGAAATTGTGATTAATGACACACTTTTCTTATAACCAGGATGTAAGTTTTTTCTACGAGTCTTGACACGTAAATATTTTTGTGTACAACGCCACAATAGTGTCCATAAAATTCAATTCATACAATACAATTGCAACCACTGTCGTGCGAGTTCAGTAAGTCCACGAAAAAAGAAACTTGGCGAAACCAGCACGTTAAAGAAATAGATTGTTCCTATTACAGACAAGTTTAGTTTGCGACAAAAACGTATTTTACAATGTGACATCACATGACAAAACAAATGTGAGGTTGTTCTGTGCCATAATAATGAGAGTGTCCCCCTTAATGTTAGTGAAGTACTGCAGTGTGTAGTTGCAAGCGATAACTGTCACATACATACGACTAGGTCATCTTTATGACAGCCCTCATTTGTACTTAGTACAGGTTGGAGTTACCAACACGGTAAATGATGAACGGGCACATCTATAAGGAGGAGAGGTTGTTCACATATCTATATTTCATAGATCAAGCTTTTTTGTACCACTTTGTATGTTATTTATTTACTATACGTTGGACACGCTTTAGTTTTTTTTAACCGAATTATACTGAAAACGGGTGAAAATGTCACCAAACACACCTGGAAATTAAAAAAAACCAAGGATAATAAAGAATCGGACATGGAAAGCAGCACTTACCGTGGTACAAATGTTTATCACAGCTCGAAGGGCACGAACAAAAAGAAAAAATCGGTCAGATCACAACCATATGCTATAATGACAAAAACAATTTACAGAAAAACCTTAATCAACTGAACAGCAACAAGGATCCCACAGTTAGTCAGTCTATGTATCGTACACACATACCATTCAACATTCAGCATTGAATCCAAGACAAATAGTGCCACTCGTATCGGTCGGTGACCAATTGGTCGCCGTCAGTTGTCAGTTGGAAATTAGTTGTTCAGCGGCTGGTCAACGAGATTCTGTCTGATGGGTGGCTTGGTTAGCCAAAGATGACGCCGGTATTTGGTATTCGGACGGCGATCGCCGAATGGTTGACCCAGTTATTACTCGAGTCCGAGACCTTATAGTAAGTAAGATATCCGAGAGTTTTGAATAACATAATCGCAGAGAGTGTGTGCTATTCAATGTTCATTGCAGTATTGCAGTTATAGCACTTTCTCCACCGTAGCTATGTAAACTCTATATACTGGACAATTTCATTTCATGAAAAACTTCGATAGCATCTGTCTGGAATGCATAGTAGAACGTTTGGTCAGGGAACCTAAAGATAAGGCAAAGATCAAATGCAGTGCTAAAGATTCAAAAATAGCTTAACAACCGGAAAAATATAGATAACCCAGTATCTCTGCAATAAATCAACATAAAATGACCAATAACAATTATACGATTCTTTTAACTTTCGAGATTAATGTAAAACTATTCGAAGTTTGACTTTCAAGTGTAAGTATTTTTAACGAGACCACTTTTCACAATGGCTGTTGGTAAAGTATTTTAAACTGAAATTACCAATATTGTAACTATTTATAATTGGAGATTTACCGTCTTCTCTGAGAACTCTATCAGACTCGCAACACAAGGAGCAAAGTGAGTTAGACTTTTGATTCTTGAAGGGAAAATGTTACTAATTTACCACCAAAACTCAATTTAAATTTGCGAGAACAATTAAATATGTTTTAACATTTTTACTGAAAATTAATTGGATTCATTATTATCGGAGAATGTTATCGAATATCGCGGTATATGATATTGCAATATGACATTTACTTCTGTCTATGTTATCATGCATTTTATCGGATAATTATTGTGTCGATTGAACGCGTGATCGTATGTTGATTTTCTAAGTACAAGCATAAAATATGCGCTCATAACATGTAACCTGCGAGAACAATAAATTAATTTTCTGATAAAACTTAACGTTGACAGGACAGGGGACTCCTGTCGCTTGAGCCCCACATTATGTTTCATCATCTGTCAGTCAGTTTGTTGTTATTATTACATCATCGACACTGTTGACAGGTTTATATATCTTCTAGACAATAAATGACCACAATAGGAAAAGTTATTAAATAATCAAATTGAAATAATTATGAATGATTAGAGATCGGGAATATTCATTATACGTGTTAACTAAGGTCAGTACGACTCCAGTGTAGACTCGGTCACGTCTCTCATACTAGACATAAGTCATAAATCCGCAGTTGACCTTAAAATTGTACTCAACGTTCGATTTATTGCCTTTGAACGTCCATGCGATTGATAAAACAATGGTCAGTGTAGTTTTCTTGAGGTCAATGTGTCCGGTTGTGGGTAATGCCCGAAGTCGCCACATGCATAAGTCATTAACATTAATATAATATAATGGGTCAAATTTAAGAATTGTAGATTAAGGTCCATGCTACGTCTAGATGGTCGGGGTCCTTTTTTACAAATATTGTAAGTCTATAATTTATTGCCATAAAAGTACCGAAGCACTATAGATGATATATTTTTTAAAGCATCTATTTAATATTTAAAATTACTTTTATCAAAATGGGTGATAGTATTGAATCATCCTGCATGCATTAATTTTATGTTAGTTATTACGAATATCATTTCTTTTTTTATGAAGTTATGTTATTTATTGCAGAATTTCAATAATAATTGACGATGACCATTTCATGTAGGAAAGCGTCTAGAGTATGTTCAAATCGCCCGTCGTTATACATGAAAACTTAATATGTTCATATATTTTAGTTACAATACATGATATGTTTGATTCCAAGATATACATATTGGTCATTCATAAACACCAAAAGATGTATAGAAACATCAGCCTTATAAACGATGGTCTCAGCAAAGACCTAAACTGCATATATTTGAGACCTTTGTGCATTTCAGATCTTGGCCTCAGTAATAAGGTTGAATGAAGCGCAAACATTGAAAAAAATGAAGTTGAACAATCAGTATTTTATTAAGAATGAAGTGATCTTACTGAAATGATGTATTGACCAAATGTATATTAAAAGTGGGCTCTTGCACAAACATTTTAAGAACCTTTGCTGACTCCAGGTGGTTCTTGTATAAAGGGTATTGCTAAGTTACAGCGTGCACGCGTCTATACAAATTAACAGACACGATATAAGCGTGGAACTAGCCAGATGTGAAATACTTCAGAAGTCAGGGATTCAATAAATCAAGTAATTGTAATGGTATGGTCATCGGCTCGGTGATAATAAAATTAACCATGTAGTTTAGGCGTTATAGAAGAATATTATAGTCATTTAAGTTTGTGATTAAAGAAACCTCATCAGTACTAATTAACCCGTCTGATTTTCTAATCCGTTTTAGATTGCTTGGACGTTCAAGCCTTGTCATTTCAGTGACGCTAGAATATTACTTCTGCTAGACTAGACAGACAAAATGACCACATGGCTAGGTCGATAGTAATATGGTAATATAAGATTCTATTTTTGAGGAAATCATTTAATAACTAATGAACTTCCTAGCGTCAATTTCTTTCATTTTCAGTTAACACAGCCAGTCAGACATTTTAATGAAAAAGTCGTATTTTCGTGTCACAAAACGTGATATTTTCCTATCTCCCTTGATATTAATATTGATATTTCCTTTTTATCGAGTTCATTAAATTAGAAAGAAAAATGTATACAAATTTCATATAAAATTGTTCGCAATTTTTCTTTTTTGTGTGTTTTTTGCTTATCATCACATAAAAACTTCACATATCGTACGCTTGTCAAAAAATTCGTATTTGATAATTGAAAACAAACATGGTGACAACACTGTCACTGTTCACCTTTGAAGATGGCTCGTATCTAACATTCATTCTATTCTGATATCGATCATTAAGTTTTGATCAGAATGAAATCAGTGAAAATTGAAATATCTTTAAACATTTAAAAGCAAATAAATAAACACGCTGCTGCTGACAAGTTTTGTTATTTACATAGCGTTTGACGCATTGATCGCTGTACGCGAGCGGTTGATGTGATTGGCGGAGAGCGGTTACAGTAGGCGGAGTTAACTCGCTGATACGAATCTACGGCTTACGGTAGTCCCGTACTTTTACATCCACTACTTGTTTTTATACTCAACCGTGAGCGAGTTTACATTCGGATTATAACATTTTGGAAAACTTGACATTTATTATTTCGATGTTTCTTAATGTGTGAAAATGTTGACAAAATTGTGAAAGGAAAACATAGCAGAGGATATTTGGAATTGTATTTTGATTATTGACAATATCGATGTCAATATTATACTGAGTGTGATCAACTGCAGCACGCGCGCTACATCATTTGCATTTCGTTCATATGATGATGTTATAATAGTTTCAATTGAAAGTATACGATATATTTCACTGATGTGTGCTCTTCAAGGATTTATATATGTTCTATAATCGTGTAAGAAAGGACTGTAATTTCTCTGAGATGCATTTGTGTTTAGTACATTGCTAAATTAATAATACCTGAGAAATGGCAGGGAAGTGTTCAATGTGTTCCGGACTCAGTGTAATAAACATCATGAACCGTGGAATACTATTAACGACATTATTATTAATAAATAGTTTATTATATACTGAAAGTGCTGAACTTACTTATTCTGTCCAAGAAGAGAGTGGGAATGCATTCATAGGAAATATTGCAGACGACAACGACCTACGATCAACCATGACACAAGAAGAGTACTCGAACCTAGTCTATCGTATTTTATCAACCGGGAACAGTTTTGCTCATTTCTTTAGAGTGGTGAACACAACTGGTGAACTCTACACCACGGAACCTATAGACAGAGATAGTATCACACATTGCTCAAGGTCCCTTAACTGCTTACTTAGTGTAGACATTGCTGTGCAATCAACTATTGGAGCTTTCTTCCGCAAAATAAATGTTCAAGTCAATGTTCTAGATCTAAATGACAACAGCCCGCAGTTTTCTGCCAGCGTCGACAATGTAGTTTTTCTAGAGAATTCAGCAGAAGGAACCTCTCCCGCCTCTATTGATGGAGCTCAAGATATCGACGCCGGTAACAATTCAGTTGCTCATTATTACGTTGATACTCCTGACGTTCCCTTTGACGTCATTCCAGAGAAATACCCGGATGGTAGTTCCATTGTTAAGATCGTAGTGACTGGAAAACTTGACAGGGAGACCAAAGATTTCTATCAAGTTAGAATTGTTGCTGAAGATGGAGGTAATCCAAAACGTAGTGGGCACATTGATGTGAATATTAGCATCCAGGATGTAAACGATAACTCACCTAAGTTTGATCGTCCATTTTATAATGTTACATTAAACGAGGACACCGCTCCCTATACGGTGTTCGAGACTATTTCTGCCACCGATGACGACGAGGGAGAAAATGGGGAAATAGTATACAGTATAAGCACAAAAGATGAAGCTATAAACAAGATGTATTCAATAAATTCTACGTCAGGGGAGCTCATGGTCACCGGCCAACTAGTATACTTGCCAAACGAACTCACGCGGATATTTGTGGACGCCTCAGACCAAGGATCACAACCCCGTGTGTCTCAAATCGCTGTATTTGTTAACATCTTAGATTCTACAAATAACCCACCAGAAATAAATGTGAACATCTTACAAGGTGATATAAATGCTCGAATCTCAGAGTACGCGAACATTGGTGCTCCAGTAGCCCACATTGGTGTCGTGGATGATGACACTGGTCGTAATGGTAAGGTGGAATGTATTGGAATTAGTGACTACTTCGGTCTAGAAAGATACGAGGAAAAGGAATATAAAGCAGTTGTTACAAGATCCCTGAACAGAGAACTTGTGCAAACACATGAGGTTAAGATTGTATGTAGTGATAGCGGATCTCCATCGATGAATTCCACAGCAACATTTACCGTCGTCGTCGGTGATGAAAATGACAATCCACCAAGATTCACACAAGGTACATACTTCGCGAAGGCGGAAGAAAATAATGAAATTGGTGCAATTGTAGCAACAGTACTCGCCGAAGACATCGATGCTGGCGATAATGCCAGGATTGAGTACCAAATACTTAACTCAGGAGGACACAGTTTCTGGATTGACTCAGTTAAAGGTGAAATAAGGGCAAACTTTCGGTTAGACAGAGAGGATGTCGCTCAAATCAAGCTAATTATAAAAGCAGAGGATAAAGGGAAGCCGAAACTATCAGCGACATCTACTGTTATTCTTACCATCAGTGATCAAAATGATAACTACCCAGTTTTCTCTCAGCCTAATTACGAGTTTTATGTATTAGAAGGTGTACCAAACAATACGACGGTAGATCAATTAACTGCTACCGATAAAGACTACAGAGAAAACGGTACGGTTTCGTTTTCATTCGAAGTTTTCCCAACGTCGAGCTTCCCTTTTGTGCTTTATTCTGATGGGACTATTAAAATGATACGCACCTTGGACAGGGAAGAAAAGAGTATCTATCGGTTCGGTGTAGTTGCTGCCGACCATGGGAATCAATCGCTTAGTAGTTCAGTAACAGTGACTATATCTGTGTTAGACGTCAACGACAATGCTCCAGTGTTTGTATTCCCTGATGCTGACAATAACACAGCAATTATTCCATTGGCAAGTAAACTAGATACCGTCGCTATCATGGTCGTTGCCACTGACCGCGACGATGGTGCAAATGGCGACATTTCATACACACTTTTAGACCACAATGCAACTAGTTTGTTTTACATTGAAAACGAAAATGGCATAGGGAGTATCAAGTTAACAAGACTGCCTGGTTCTTCCGATAAACTTCAATATAACTTAGTGATAAAAGCGGAAGACAATGGCAAACCAAAGCAGTCAACTATCACTGCATTAACTGTAATGTTTACCAAAGAGAGTGACGATTCGGACAGACACAACTTTAGAATAGCCATTGCACTAGGCTGTGTGACAGTTGTCTTATCAATTGCTATCGTATTAACAATTTACCTCATACGTCGGCATGATAGACGCCGACATAAAACAGAAATTCGGTATAATGAAAAAACTGATATGGAGATAGTTCCTGATGGTTTTAAACCCAGAGAAGATCTGGGAAGTATTTCATCGGACAGTAAAGAAAGTTTGAAAAAAGTGAGTTTCTCCACGGGCCATAACTCCAGCATAGAATGCGATTCCTCAAGAGACGTGACGCATTCTCCATTAGTGAACAGTTTTGATTCAATAAAGGTAAGCCATAGTACTCATAGTAGACTATTACAGTATATCAGTACAGTGTAACCTCTTCAGAGTGACCACCTCACTTCAACGATAACCTCTATTAAAAATCATATCAAATTGCTGAATAGTAATAGTTTAAGACATACCATATTACAAATTAAGCCTTTATAAAACAACCACCTCTAAGCAGCAGCAACATTTGCATCTGTTAAAGGTATTGCTCTGTTCAGGTTTCACTGTACGGTACTCGTATTGCATGAAGAGATGTTATCAGTTAAAATGTTGCTACGTTTCGGAAATGGTCCGAATGGTCTTATCTGGACCGTTTGTATCTCAATACCAACGTAGTGCTAATGTTTTACTAATTCATTCCCCCACATATCGCCCAACAGTAGTGTTAAAATATACATAAAATACTCGACAAATTGCTCTTTAAATGACTCTAAAACACGAACAATGTATAGAGTTTCTCTTCCACACAGTGGCTTTGACAAATTCCATTTCTGATGTGTTTAATAATTTTGACAAATGAAAGTAATAGCTTGACACACGTAAAACATTGAAGGACACACTTTTTCAAATACCTCAATAAATTCTAATTCCAGTGGTATGGGACATTTCACACGGATAGACTATGACACTAATTTTTCAGCGAATTGAAATTAAAATTTAGCGTGACCCTATCCATTCTTTCTATAGAAATCGTTTGTATTTCAAACAACATGCACTTGAGCCTCGGTATTATACGGACAGTCGGTGCTCTGAGTGCAGAGGGTCCGTGGTCTTAGCTATTGTGGTTACGGGTCTATCTGGTGAACGGTTACTAATGTGATACATGCCACAAACTAGGCCGGGTAATTGACAAAGTGAGTCCTGTACGAAATATGATATCATACTATAAACAGGAGAGGAATGTCACTTTATTTGTATCTTGTTTCAAATTTCTTGTTTTACGAGGATACTGACTAAACTGTAGATGACAATACTATATACAATGTATATGATATGGTGTGTGTCTAGGTGTCTGCTGTGTATATGCCACAATGAGTAATACAGGTCCTGGTAGGGGTGCGACCGCTAGGTCATTACTTTATGGATATGAATTGTTTTCTTGATATCATTTTAGTATCCTATAACTATGCTATGAGTCAGGTCACTGTCATGCTTCTTTGTAAGGTCGTTGTTCATCTTTTCACCAACCTCGGTTCCAAGTTCAGATTGTCCTGTACTGGTTATGTTGGTAGTAGAAGGTTCAAGTCATACATATCGCTGGCTTAGAATGAGAAGGTACATAGCCTAATCAATATGTTGAAAAACAAGAAAAAAACAACTTTATGAAATTTACTCTTTACTCATGGTAAAACAAGCTTTTCAACTTCAAGTTCCAATTGTCATGGCAATATGCTCACAAGAACCACATTGTGAAGCTGATTTGAAAGATACATCAGTGTTATAAGGTCGTAAGGAGTAGTTACGACCTTCTCATTCTAAGCCAGTGATACTAGTATACTCATTAAGGAATACACATACATTCACATTCTAGATTTTATCATTACAGTGCCTTGTTTTTCTCCCTATTCTGCTTCGGGATACAAAGATTGGTATCTTAGTTACCATTTTATTATCTAATTGCGCTTTAAAATTGAATACATTTACGTACAAAGATGTAGGTTGTTGTAATTTAGCACGTGCAAACTGCAAAGTCGTTAAGCTCCGTCTAACGTCGGTAAGCTTCGGCTAAAGTCGGTAAAGTCCGTACAGTCCGGTATTCGCCGTCTGTTTTGTATAAGGTTTCAATCAGATCCTAATGATAACACTTCAACTTACTCAACTGAGGCGATATTTTTAATATATACAATTACTCGACTAATTAGTACTCGCCTTCCACTGCTGTCAAATTATCATGGATAATACGATATTTTATGAATCTCATCATGGTCTTCAAAATCGCTACTCCAAAGCTGAAGTTAAACACTCCCTTTACAAGTCAGTAATAATACAATATTGTATATATTGCTTCCTTTAACTATAGTTAATACCTTGTGGCCTTTTATCTAAACAAATTCGATTTCAAATATTTAAGTTCCATTTCGGGTGTAATATTTAGGGGTCTTCCGATGGTCTTCTTTCCGTTCAGCTGTCAAACTAACAATTAGCCCTTTAATAGTTTGTTTGACTTCGGCCCTCTTCAGATTTTGCCGTGTTACATTTTAAGCTTACTATCATCTTCAGTTAAGACAGCCTTACTTTACCGAGCCTACTTCAAATCTAATATAAATATTTATGTTTTACGTGTATTAAGCCTGTATTGAATATTTTCACGCTAGCTAAATATTACGGAGCACCCTGTATAGTCGTATTTGACTGTTTAACAAAATTTATGGCAAAATTTTGATTTCTTTCGTAAACAAGCTGAATTAAATCAGAAATGTTTATTTAATTTAATTAAATGACATAGTACGTCGCGACGTAGTACGTTGCTTGTACACTCGACTTAACTATGCCAATTGAGATAAAAAAATGTCGGCCACATACAAAATGAAGGAATGAGAAATAAATAGCTTGGAAACTAATCGAGCGTACATGATAAATACTAGTAATGACAGTAAGAATTAATCACACATTCGAGTTTTTGTTGTACCAAAGCTTGTAATTACTGTTTAATGACTGATTTCTTGCCCCCTGAAATAGTTGTAACACGCAGCATCTCCTTAAAATTCGGATGTTAAGCGATACTTGATATGCCTATATATGTACAATAAAAGGGTAGCAACCAATTTTTAATCTAAAATGCCACGAATTGACAAATATCGTTGAACGACACCTTTTGTTGCAGTTTGTTCGTACATGGCTATAGCTGTTCTTGCTATTTTTGAAAGTGTCAAAGATATGTTTCAATTAGGGTTTCTTTGATTGTTCAGTTTCCAACGTTTCATTTTTTGACCATTTCGTTACCATGGCAACACTCCTGAAAACTCCTTTGAACTTTACATTTATGGCTACCAGAAAAGGTCACTAATCCATAGTGGTCATTTGCATAATATAAAAATTATGCAAATTATGCATAATGTCGAATTCAAGTATTAATTTAACATTTAAACGTTAAAGCCTTTCTAGTGTTCCTGTTTAGTAGCAAGATGTGTCAATTTTGAAGCAGTCTGTAGATAAGCTAATTGGCAATTTGCGAAGGTCATTATCCTCTCCGTCGAATACTAGTAGTATGTATAATGTATAGACTTGTACGTACTCGGAAATTGTATTTTACTACATGTGCTACTGACATAATCACATTGGTATCGTATGAAACACCTCTCATTCGTAAATAAACAACAATAGTCAAACATCTTAATAATAGAAACCACGAATTATCAAACTATCATCACTCATGATAAAAACTTTAGTTTCCACGACTCGTTTTCTTAAAAATTAAGTTAATTCAATTGTCTGACCATCTTTAAAAAAGGACCGACTCTCTGTAAAACAGCCAGTGGTCGTTATTCTGACGTTTAGCGTATATTAAAGTAAACCGAAAGTAGACAAATTTGATACTCGTAAACGTTACTATAAAGTTTTCAACGTAGATAACGCAATTTTACTGGGACTCGATTGAACATGACCAAACAACCGTTTAATAAGTTTGTTGTGTAAACTTTGAACCATGTTTTTCCCTAACCGGACGTATTGAGACTATTTTTAATTGGTCGTACATCCTGATGTAACATTTTCTGTCATGGTGTACCAAAAACACAGGATGCAAGTTTTACTATTAAGTCTGAAACACAGGCTACTGTTTGTGAGAAAATCAAAACCTGTCGGCGTGAAATAATGTAACCTTATTTACTACTGAGACAAAAAAGCTCATATAATGACAATGTTGTATTTAAAACATTCACTTAAAGTTGTCAACCTCCAAAATCTCATGAAATAGAGTTTTAAAGATGTCAACTCTGTCTGTCGTGTCGAAATGATGCTTAACCTTTTTGTATTGTATACCAATTTTTGCACAATCATGTGTGATTGTATCAAATCTTTTGTCTAATTTACAAAACCCTGATACTGTTTAACATATCCTGTATTGTGTAAATTTGTTTAAAAACAACTATATGTTTTGTAATGTTTAAAATCCTGCGGCCATTTTGTTTCATACATGGTGTTATTACTTTTTCAAGTCCGAAATTAATTTTCGTTCAGGCAAGAGGCTGGTGGTAATGTAAGCCTTGGGGCCAGGTCTCCGGACAATACATAGCCGTAGTAAATAAACATTGCTTCATTTTCAAATAATTATCGGTGCAGCCATCTGATGAGGTCCATAAACCATCTAAGGTTGTTATATGGGAATGATAAGATTCCCTTTCCCGGTGACCTCTGTTTCAAATGAATTTCAAGCGACATACGCCGGTTAACTAAACACAGCTTTGGAGAATGAAACGATATACCCGATTTGTTTATATAAATTACGGCAAACTTTTTCAAATTAAGGTCAGTGAATTGGGTATAATAGAATTTGATATTTATTCACAACTTTCACATGTACAGAATGCCCAAATATAAAACGAATATCTTTGTCAATATTTTGATGCCTTCGGCGACATCGCTTGCTTCCAACAATCGCTTGTAAAACTTGCAGTCCTAGTATAAATCACAATATTGGTTTTACAGTACCTGTTAGTTAGATTAAAAGTGACTAAATCTTGCTACAAAATGCAACAAAGACTGTTTGATATAAATTGATACGCACTTACTATTAAACACACCCCTTTTAAATGTTGGCATTTTGGATTAAAACTTAAGAACAAAACCTTTGCACTATAGATTTCGAATTGGTCTTTGTATTGCTTTTCTAGTTTAAGAATACCCCATACCCCAGACATTAAATGTACATTGTTTATTTCTTATGAATAATATATCCGTATTGTTGCGACCATGACGCGAGATATATTACCGTACCCTTCAATACACGAAACAGAAAACTGTTAATAAAATTGCCATCAAACTATCGTCACTGTGAGAAACATGTTAGCTGACATGATGTTTATATCCCTATAGTACTGTATATCACAGCATGTCATATAATGTCTTCAGTATGTAAGTGCCAAAGTTCCAATAAAAATAATACGTTTCACAGCACGTGGGCGGTATTAGGGGCCCACATAATACACAGTTAATCAAAATCCCTGCCATTAAGGCCTACATGGTCCCTGATTTATACGTAATTTATCGCTTCTTTCATCCCCATGTGATAAATGCCGTCTAGTAGGGTTTAGTTCTGGTATTTATGTATCGATTGAGTGATTACATCAGGAAAAATTGATTTGAAATGGTCAGAATTCGTATATTTACGTACAAACACAACGTAATTCATCGCAATGCACCACATCGCTATTTGTGACAAAGCACCGTGGCGTAACGCACCGCAACACAGCATGCACCTTGGCGTAACGCACCACAACGCAGCGCTACTTGCGACAACACACCATGGCGTAACGCATCGCAACGCAGCATGCACCGTGTTGTAGCGTAACGCACCGCAATGCAGCGCTGACAGGTGCAGAACTACTGTCAGACCCAACACATGATACAAATCTGGACATACATTGGAATAGAGTTATTGTTTCTTATGGACCCATGAACGTTCTTTATGAGCGTAGAATATAATTACATCTGATATATGTATACTTTGCTAGGTACTCAGGCATACCACGATAGACTTACTCAGCCTAAGTGATACAAATATCACCAAAAACTACATTATACTTCATGTCTATGGGATGAGCAGGTACTCTGGTCCTACAACTACTTCATTCATACATAATATTATGATTATTTTCCCATTCCATGTGTTTTTAATTATTGCAAATGATTTTTCTTCTTTATTGTCAGTAATTATTGTCTTTGATAGAAGCGACAATAATATAGTTGCCGTAGACGCGCCGCATGTTTTGCGTAGTTGATATAAGCGACTCCGACACGTTGGAACTTAAAGAACTTTGTCGACACTAATTCACAATGAAGGATAATAACTCTTGATATTTGGCAATGGTCTCCGAGGTACTAAGATATACATCAAAGAACGCTTGATAAATAACATTGTAATAAAGGAGTCTGAGCGCGAAGATGTAGCGTATAATAACTTCTCCCCATCAAGAACACAATAACTTCTCCCCACTTATTTGTATTTCCAGCGAAATTCTCATTTTTTGTGATAAATGATAAATGTACGGATCTTTCTTTCTATTAGTTACACTTGTATTTTCTTCTATTTGTCTCGTTTCGACCCATTTCAAGAAATTGATACTGGATACACGAATGATGTATCGCTTGTTACACAAACTTCTGACGTCTTGTTTGTACTGTTTGGCTCACAGAAACGTTCGTTATTATTTCCTTTTGGTAGCCGGAATGTCTCCTTTGTCTAGCAGTAGTTAGCGTATCTTGTCATCTATCCGGAGTAGTCTTTTTTGGCAACATAGTCTCTGTTCAAAAGTAATATCATTTCTCATATCATAAATGCTACTATCAAGTTTGACCTCTTCAGAAAACTGCCCCGAAACAACAAAGCGATTTGACTGTCTCAAAGGGGCGATGCCTGGATTCATGAGGCAACTTTTATTTGATATCCATTTTCTACTCATTTTTCAGACTTAATTTAAACAAAACTTAAGTTTGTACTTAAAACTTGTTTTTTTCTGATCCCGGGGCCTAGTTGAGGTTGTTGCAATTTTTAATGTACTACTACTAGTATATTTATGTGGTTCTATGTTCTGGTACGGTGTCCTGTCCCCAAGTCCTCTATGTGTTGTATTCATACTACTGTAAGCTCACATATATTAGTAAGACATTTCTTGTACATAATTTCCGGTTAGTACAATACAATCATCGTTGCAGAAATTATGACTTATGGTTTATTTATTTAGCTTTGTGATTTGTTACCCTGATTTAGATTATCAACGCTACGACTGATATCAAAAGTATTATGTAACTTCCGATAATTCCAAATTGTATTGAACTTATTCGTCAGAATTACCCATGCGATAACGGAACTAGAAAGTAGAATACGTTATGGCACATATATAAATATAACAGATTCGGCGTACGAGTCTATATTCATTCCAAATTCAAACGGACACATTGTATATTCTCAATCATTAAACACATTATCAGAACGAAAAGCTGCCCAAGGGTTAGAATAAAAAAATATGCTGCGTTTTTCATCACCGTTAATGTACGTGGTACATAATTAAGACATTTTGTTGGAATGGTATGCGCGTTCACAAGTTCAGTGTAGATGAAAACAGGCATGATTGATGAAGTTTGGATAAGTTTATCTTCGTGAAGTCCGGCTAATTCATATCTAGCACACTTGTATTTTCTAGTATATCTTCCACATTTTGTACAAATGTACTGAGTAAATGTCCATTTGATTTGCGTGTCAGTAACAACCTTATCAATGGATGTATTACTAGTTCTCTAAATGTTGGCTAGTTACTAGATATACGATTCTCATTCTTACGAATACTTTGTCTTAATCTAAACAATACAAACATCTACATCTGTCAAGATAGATAAAACAATATAATACAACCCGACGTTTCTTGTTAACGCCTGATTGTTGATGTGACTGTGTCCATGTACACACAACTACCATCGCATCTTGTCAAGATATGTCACTATCTGAAAGCTTCGTAATATCACCAAATTAAAGATCATTATCACTGTAATTAAATCTAGCTATTGATTATTTTATAATATCCAATAAACATTGACAGGCCGATAATGTGGGAAGAGCTTTTGGCAATCTATTTGCGGGCGATTCGGGATAATTTCTATGTCCAGATGCGAAGACGTTGCTAATGCGAGCAAATTCGTGTAAATGTCCGTAAATTGCTTTGGTACCATCTCATAATGTTCAAAAAATGTGATTCAAGCCATATAAATGCCTTAATAGAGCTTAGAAAACGGCGGAGATAACAGACGAAGCCACAAAGATGGCGGTAAATATGCGTCTTTGTCGGCTGTAGGCGAACAATTCTTGCTCAGTGTTCAGGTTGCTATCTCCGCGTCGACCGACAGACGCACTTCAAAACTAATTGGAATGGTTTATATCAATAAATTCACGACCATATCGTCCGAAGTAATCCGCACCACTTGAAGATGAAGACGAAATAGAAGTAGTCGCCAGCTATCAAGCTGTGGCATTAGCTGACGTGCAGATAGCAGGCCTGCCTCGGACAAGATAAGCAGTGTGTTTAATAGCGAATAAATATGGACTACAGTTTAATATAACAAACAAGGTGTTTTCCATTTAACTCCAACCTGGTCTAAGTACTCGAACCTGTCAACGAACAAGTATTTTATTTTCAATAAGAGTCCAAATGAAGACATTAGTCCATGTGACAAGTGCAAAACAAACAAATTCATTTCGAAACAGAAGCTATATTACATGAAAAGTTTGTTTAGAATTCATATTCTTTCAAACTTTCCATGTCGCGTTGTCAGATCGTTACGTCATTAATATCACTTACTTCAAGCAATCTCTACATGATTTTTAAAACGACAACGATGTTAGAATTAAAGATAGTGCGATATTGGATCGTCGGAACAGGTGGCAGCAGACCTTGCTGTAGTACTATAGTATACCATGTAGTAGAAGCATAATTGTTATTCCATGTTTTCTGTGTTGTCTCTGTCTTCAGGATCGATCTTCGTTACTTAACATTTCGCACTGTAATCGGGTGCTAATGACTCTCTGCTGCAATATCATTTATTTGACTCATATTTTAATGACGGTAATTAAAAAGCTATTGGATCTTTAGGTAGGTTATTTCAGATGGTTTTAAGTAGCGCCTATCGTGTGTCTGCGAAACATGTTCTCATCACTCTAACTCAAGTGTTATGTACAGAACTGATCAGGGTGGGGAATTAGTTATAATCACGAATATAATTTTTATCTTCTAAAAAATCTTTTAAAAATCATAGTAAAGTTACCGTCTACATTAAAAGTATCACTATTCGTGTGGCATTCATTTTCATTTATTTCGTGGATTTATTTTAATACGAATCAAATGTCCTAGATTAGGCAGTGTGTTTCGTCCAAAAGTGTTAGCCTATGAATCACCCACGCAATCGCCAATTGCCATTTACGAAATCAAATGGCCTCGAGTATGAGGATGTTCACAGTATTCTTAAGTGTGTGATACGTTTAGTGCTACCACTCTTCAAACGTCTCTCGTCTGTAATGGGAAACGAACATTCTTCTAGTCTCCAACACTCACAGTTTCATCATACCCACTTAAAACTTATCAGACAGAAGTTATGTTTCTGTCAGATCTAGTTTACGTGTTTCTTCACATGCACGCATGTCTCTATGTACTTCATCAGTATCTACCTTTCTAATTAATATCAATTCTGAGGGGAACACATGTATCATGAAGTTTGATTAACATTGCTTGTATATTTTAGTTAATACGTATCATTTTTAAATGAAACACATGACGTTGGTCATTTATCAGCAGTTTGGAGTATAAAGATGATTTTTTTCGTAAACTCTTTAATTTTTGAAAAAAGAATGTCTAATACTCCATTCAATGGCTTCCCCTTCCTACGTTGTCCTGCCATGATACATGAGAAGAGCGATGGCTCTGCATATATTATATTGTTTCCTGCTATTCTCTAACAATTTAATTATAAAAACCAAAACATCTGTCAATCATGTTAATTCAAAATTTCAAAAATTAGAAATCAGTCGAGATTCACGATTCTATGATACTCGTATACTCGCATGTATACATGTATAATCAGGGTTACATCTAACGTTACTCTTAGCATCATAAAGAATTGAAATGTACAAAGCTTATAGCATTGATCACAGTTTCATACAAGATATACTCCAGTTTAGCAGCATTAATACAAGTATTGCATGTAAAAGGAACTGAGGCTAAAAATGGAATTAATAAGACATTATTTAAAACATCGTACTTTTTTATCGATTCTATATATTTTTCTGATGTGTTTTTCTGCCCTGTTTAATTTCATCACAAAATGTCATTTGAAAGCCCCATTGCCCCGAGATCTTTTTATTTGATCCGCGAACGTAGAATAGATGTCTTTTCAAAGGAAGCTATTTATTAATTTGTGGTTATACACAAAAGCAAAGTGGCAAGGTAAAGATTATTGAATTAGGATATACAAGCCCGAGTTTAATAGCCGTTTTGGAAATTGAATATGCGGGGCATACCATAGCGCGCTTCATTTACCGGGCCTTGATGATTTAAGTAAATAATTGAGTTATATATAATAATGGACAAGGTTATTTGGCATTAAGTTACCTAATGTCTTGAAATTGACATTTGACTATATCATTCATTCGTCTTATAATGTAATGTATGTAATTAAAAAGTAAATTGAATACGTAAATGTTTGCGCTTCCGTGAGATGATGTGTCGCCGTATTTGAATGACTCAATCAGGTCGCATTAATCACCCTGTACGTTATGGTGTTGTGTCGCCATTGACTGATCGGGTAATTATTGTATAAAATAAAACACACTTCTAACGTTCGCTCCAATCCTGTCTTATCTTTTTCTAAATTTCCATCAAGTTTATAAAATGACACATGCGTGCGCGCACCACAAATCGAAGGTGATTTATGTCACTTGTTTAAGGTAAAAACGGCATGAGTTAGCACGAGAGATACGTGTAAAATTGCACACTGATTTGGTAGATTATTCAAGTGCACGTTTGAAGTCAGATTGTATTCACCCACTCAAAATCACAATCTGCGGCATTTCTACCTTCAAATGTGATACAATTGTTGTTTAAACAATAGTTTAAAGCCGATAGGCATTGAGCACAACAATCTATGTATTTCGAGTACATGCGAAGATGGATTGCACAGTTTAGTCAACAATGTGTATATCTACGACTTTGACATGAAAAGTAAAATGACTACCGTTTACTCATAGATAGTGAAATGAAAGAAAAGAAGCCGCTACATTGTTCACTTCGTTTACAGTTAACATGATTATGTGTCATGTTGTCTGGACCGTGTGTTGTCCAGTTTGGTGTGACATAGACACACTAGCCACGCTGATGCACACCAAGGCGTTTGCCAAAGTATATCTTTGAGAAATTACAAGTACTAAAACAAGGCAAGTTTTTGAAGGAAATCACGTCTCAAATAGACCATAGAAGATAATTTGCCTCGGTGTTTTTGTCTCTGGGTACGGTCCTGTGTATACAACAGTTATCTACATAGTTATCGTTCTTGTTTCAGAACCCGGTGATAGATAACAGACGGGCCCACAACTACACCCCTACACCCTCACATTATTCGACGGGTCCACCACCTGACGGGGACTTACAACGTTTAGATCCTGCACGAGTTCTACAAATTCACCGAGCGCTTGCACAATCACGTGACCCAGCATGGACCAATCATAGAGATATACACACAGTAAGTATAAACATTGACCTACTTTTATTACCTAGAACCTAGGGGCCGGAAACTAGTACTGAGGAGGACACCACAGAAGGGTTTGGTTAAGGGTGATGTGTTTTCCCTTTTGCTTATCCCCTATATTATATATTCTTCAAATACTTGCCCAAACCATTACTCAACGCTTTAGGTGATTACTAACCCTTGCTACAAAAATGTACATAGATAGAAAATATATCAGTATTAAATATTATTTGTCCAAAGCTATAACAGATTCTACTATTTAAAGACAACTACTCATTTTCCATTCATTTTTTATTGGTAATATGCTATATACAGGGTAATTCTTGTGGTCATTATCAAACGGTCCTCATTTGGAAAGAAATGTCAAAATTTGGTAGTTTTCCTACACACCATCAGAGAACAACTCAAATCTCGTTTAAATAAATACCAGTATGACAAATACTTGGCTTAATTTCATTTGGATCGAACATGCAAATCGTAAACAAGTTAGAACTTTCAAGAACAGTCTTGAAGCCAACAAATACATTCTTACATGTTAACAAATTTCACACGTGTTTATAATATAGAAACAGAGTTCTGCATTTTGCTGTACAGAACATTTTGTCAAGTGGTTTTGTTTTTATCGAAACTATTACAAATACAAAAAAACTGGATGTTTTATGTGAGCAAATGTCTGTAGTCTAGGTATAATGTTCAACACTTCATACGCCAACTTTTCACGCTTTTCTCTTAAATCATACTTATATTATAAGTGAGAGTACGTCAAAAACTTAAGTACGTAGTACGTAGCAAAACTACCAGTCTCCCTCTAAACAAATTACAGTATCAGAGCAATGTAAGTACTTAGGCAACTTAGACAACTATCAACTCTACTCACTCATATATATATACATAACACTCACGTAGTCATGAAGACAGGTTGTTTTATTATAAAAATTCCCAGTGCAAGTGCCCCGCCTTATTATGTAATTTGAATCTTGGGAAAATATCTGACGTATAAGATTATTATCGTAAGCCAACAAGTGTATAACTGTTTGTTCAAGTCTTGAGTATGCTATCAGATACGAGTCCCGTTATTGTTTCAGTCTGGGAAAAATGAAATGTAAACATAGTTAATAATTTTAAACATGCATTTAGAATTTTAAATGTCATAATTAATAGTAACACTATATTGCAACGTACAACATACATGCAAATTATTCATTGAGAAATAAACTGTAAAACTGTACAGGCAAATTATGAATGAAAATTACCGCGTTCATCGTAATTTATAAGTACTGAACGTTCTTCTTTCTCAAGTTCAGCTCAGTTAAGAGTTTCATTTTGACTCAATCGTAGTAAATGAATCTATTTATTCAAACTTCAAAATCACGCTCATTACGTATGCTGACTGCTGACTTTGAACAAAATCGATTATAGGGAAGCAAAACATTTTTTTGTCGATTTTCCGAATTTCAAATTCACGTCACATTGTCCCTCAAAGGCAAACAGGTTTATTGTAGTGCTGACGGATGGTATTGTTTAAATGAAGGCCTAATCACTCACCGATCAAATCGATAGTAATCAACTATCCATTATTGTTTAAACAGAATACAACGCGCGGTAATAAAACTGTCGACTGCACCGTTTACGTCTTCTTTTTAAGGTCGTAAAATGTGTAAGATATTATATGATAAAGGATAAGATATTTCAATTGTGATTATGGCTGTGATGAGTATTATACTCATTAAAACTGCTAACCTGACAGTTTTTACAACTTTGTTACATAAACCTGTACCTTGCCTTGATTATTATTTTCGCGCGCTATTCAGATCTACTTGTGTTATTCAAATGAATTGCAATGTAGACAAAATAGATAAAAAAAACTGTCAAAATCGCATTCATTGTATCATTTATAACCGACTTTGCATATCGTAAAAGTTATTTTAAATATAAATATAGTATAATTTGGATGGCGACGTAAGTACCCATAGAGACACAAATATTTCAAATCAAATTGATCGAAAGAAAATATTGGTCGAACCTTGACTTATCCGAAATTACATCTTTTTTCGATAACATTTTAGATGCATCACTTAGCATTTTTGAACCCATATTGACATAAGATAATCAATCCGCATGTGTTGCGTGTTGTGAGTTGAACAATTATGTTTTATATAAAGGTTACCTGTCACAAATGCGTGCACATTGATGAACATTATTTGCGAGCGTTTATGATGTATAAATGAAGTGAGTTTACGGACAGGCCATTGAGACTATAAGAGACAATACAGGATCAACAGTGCCATATGTTACTATCCGTCAATCTCTCATATAGATAAGATCACTAATACGTGTGTTTTATTGACTTAATATGAAGAAAATCGACGACACACGCACTGCCAATAGTAAAACTCATGTTTAAAATTACCTTCAGTGCTGTTTTTGTATTTATCGTATAAAGTATTGCGTCGGTAACGCCGGTAACTATTCCGTCGGGTTGATCTATTGTTAGTTTAGTCATGGGACAAAAGTCAAAGGACAGCTGTTCGTCTCAAGGAGATGTTTTTATCAATATTATGATTTTTTTTCTCTCGAAGAATTAAAACCGAAAAATTCGCTTCGAGCATTTTAAGATCTCTATTTCTAATTGCCCGCCTTGATTTGTGTATTATTTGACTGGCTGTATTGTGAATAACTCATTTACTTGCCTTAGGGTTGTAATATCAGAATCACTTGCGTTTAACACAAAAATGTTTTGTAGAACTTTGCGTGGTTTTCGTCAGGATAAAAAGATACAAACCAAATTCAACAAAAAATTCCGAAATTAAACTAAAATAATTCTAATTCTTTGTCCACATTGACTGATTCGTTGTGATGTTACATTGGATTGGGATAATGAGGCGAACTTTAACAATTTGTTTTTGGATAATCAGCATCTTATTCAATGTAAGCGTTTTGAGTTTGATTTCTTTGCCTCAGTCCATGTTCGTTGCAAATAATAGAGACAGATGTAGTCCATATCGCCCGGACTTTAAGGTTGGTATTTGAACGCCAGGACACAAATCTGAACACTCAACTAAACACGAGCATCACGACTTTAAAAAACGTTTACAATTGTCTACACCAGCGTGCACTCGTTCACTGTACACATTTATTCATGTATATATTTATTATGCATGATGATATAGCGCAAGTCTGAAATAAAATATTCTGTTCAGTTCAAGTTTAAATATTGTCTGTAAAAACACCTTTAAACTTATCTAGACGATAATGTACTTTGTCTGATACCACATAGAATACTGCTATAATCGAATATTCCAATTTATTTCACATTTAAACTCTCATTCCACGGCAATAAATAGCTTTAATAGGAACAATTTCTCGTTATACAAAATATAAACACGTCAAACTACAAAATTGAACTACTTAAAATAAGAATGTTATCTGATTTCGGAAAAGTCTGTATCGAACCATTGCTACAACACAGTGCGGACAATAAAATCGGCGGCGTCCAGCATAATTTGGCCATCTAGGAGTGAAATCTTCCGCATAAATGCCTGTCCCTTGGAAGGGTATTTGTTTAATGAGACGTTTCTACGATCACAAATGACAGGTTTCTGTTAAATTAGCGGGCTGAATTTGTTTGATTTTGGGGTCTGTCTTGGTTGACATATCACTTTCCAACGACAATTTTTATGCCATAGTTGATTTCTCCAAGGAATTCTGATGTTGCTATTTTTCACCATTGCAGTCAGAATGGACCCTTAGTGGACCCTGTCTATGCATCAAATATTTGTCGCATTATGTCCGACAGTTGTGGCTTCCAGTTCAGTGAGATTTGTAACGTGTTGAGGTTCTATATAATTTAGTAACTCATTTCCTTAATAACTGCAAGTTTCTTAGTCCAAGGTGTCAAATGTCACTAGTTTTCGCGACATGCAGATAATTTTCGGAACTTTTTGTTTCATACGATTGGCAAATTACTAGTACATATCACGATAACATATGTTAAATTGGTATAACATGGTGCCGAATGCGTGTCTGTCGGTTCAAGATTGTGATATACGGTTCGATGTAATTTTCTGGTTTTATGATTTACAATTTCGAAAATAACACAACACAGCTTAATGGTCGTATTCCATGTAACCGGTTGTGTAACAACTGTTTTATTACCTTTAAAACAAGTTAAATTTCATGTAAGATGGCTTGATACAAATGATTCAGTTTTGTTACGTGGCGTATTGCATGGTGTACCGTACTCAGGTTTAATACACTTACATATCGTGCTTATAACTTTCTCTCATAACATTGATTAATTTATTTATTGTGCAGAATTGTGATGTATTTTCCCCGTTTCATCTTGATTCATTATTTATGTGATGATATTGAGAACCTAGGTCGTTGTAATTTTCTCTTTTTATTAGTTTCTTCGCCTCTAATACGAAACAGACTTCAGAAGATAGGTTTGCTGCAATTGTCAAGTAACTTCACAAAACACACATTTCAACGATTTTACTGAATAATATCAATGGTGTTCCATAATTTTAGTAAAATCAACTTTGATCTATTGGTAAAATAAGAACGTAATTAAATGGAATTTATAAAAAAACAAACATCAGATTGGTAAAGCCATATTTCAAAGATAGGACAGCCGGATAAGGAAACACATATTTTTTATTGTGGCCTCTTACAACTTAATTAATTTCTTACAATGAATGGTTATGATAAATGATGGTATGTTTTATTATTCTACAAATACATGGTATAAGATATCCCTGCTTTCACGGACGTTTGATGAATCATTATTGCGTAAAATATATTTAACCCCAAAAAAATGTTGACTTCATCTTCATACGATCCATCCATCTTGAATATTCATAGGACATAGCCATTTCAAGTTGATTAATGAAATCTACAAGATCAACCATTTCGTCTTTTCTCTCGTGTTTTTGGTTTTCTTAAAAGTGAGGTTTTTCGGTTTTCAGTTTTCAATTTCATGGTCATGTTGGTTTGTAAGACTCGTTTTCCGCGTCGGTGTCACTGCAAAGTAAAAGATGAAATTACATTAGTACTCGAGATTCGAATAGTGACTTGACATCACAATACCCGAGGTTACAAAACTGACTGACGAGAATAACAAATATTTAAATAGGAATTTCTCGATCTGTTAGTAATAGAAAACGCCACATTATTAGTTTGGTTAGGTTATAATTTATTTAAGATCTTGATTTAGATTACCGTACCTAAATATACACACCAAACACTTGCCATCCTCCCTAACCCCTATCACCTGGACACATGTCCTGACATAATCCACAATCCAGCCTGATTAAAGATGCCACGATTAACCAGCCACTGTATTTATGTGTGGACAAACAGTTTATTTTCACTAAAATTCTCTTTTAAAATCAATGTTATGAAATAATTACCCTACCCGTTCAACAAAATGTCAAAATCCACACCTGGCAGTCTTAACAGCCTCTTTCATGTTTACTTTCTCTATTCAACAGTTTTTACTAAATTTTCTAAATGTGGTATGCAATGGACAAGATACTCATATATTATTATGCCGTATTGAATGGTATACTGATTTGACGAGAGATAAAATTATTTGCATAATAATATACCGTACAAATGATTCATATGTAGTACTAGTATTATGTGTCGTATCCACATTATAATAAATGCATCCTTGACACTATACCCATGTTGACATATGATCCTAAACTTCTTTATCAAATCTATTTATCAATTTTTATTTTCTATTGAAAATAGTACTAGTATATGCATTCTCTGACTGATAAATATATTTAAATGCATTCTTGACTCTATACTCATGTTAGAATAATGGTCCTGTACTAGTACTTCTTTATCAAATGTGTTTATCATTTTTATCTGCAATTGGAAATAGTATGTACATTCCCTTACTGATGGATATTACTGAGATTATTTTTTTTATTATATATGTATTAAAACTTTATTTGTATTATGGTATTTTTAGTATAAGTATTCGTAGATAGTCAGTATAATTATTAGTACGTATCTACAAATTCACTCTTTTTATTATTTTTTTCTCGCAAAATTTCACGCTTCATGCCAACCAAGAACGTGTACTCGACGACAACAACTACGCATCATAAAATAGTACCCCGTGTTCTTATAATGTCTATCGATTTGCCTTAGATTTAATTCCGATTAAACTACGTAAAATGTTCACAAAATTAATTTCAAAATCAGAAATATTCAGCAAATTGACAAATATTTTGAAAAGTGACGACAAAAAGTCTTAGAATGTATTCCTTTTGTAACTTTGCCATCAAAATGGTAGACATGTATCCTATCAAGCAATCAGTTATTTCGAAAAACGAAGAGATATTGTACGTTTTAAATTTGATCAATTTCAAATGATGCGGCGTGTGTTGTTGTTGAGTACATGTTCAGTTATGTTATCGTCTGCTTTGCTTATTATACTGATGTGTTTGTGTTTGTTTTGTTTGTTAGTCACCCTTAACCAAAGACCTTCTGGTCCAGCAAGAGGATAATGGATCAGAATCATCAGCAGAGACTGCCACCTATGACAGCGGACGTGGTGGTAGCGAGTCCGATATCCAGACATCACTATCGCAATCACATGATCACGGTATGTCACATGACAACATAAGACTAGTCACATGATCAAAAATTTGTTCGGGAAATGTCTTCAAAAATATATAAAAAAAAATATTGAAAGAATACCATACGCCAAACGCTCAATACTATAACGGCGACTGATAGTAGTGGTACTTTTCTGTTTAATCAATTAATACATATAATATTATATAGGAGAATCATAAGAAACTATACTACGTAAAATAACAATGACTTTATAGTTACAAAACTGTCTTTCGAAATTGATATACTTGTCTAACTCAGCGTTTTGTAGATGTTTTATTAGGCTAACGGCACTGTAACACTGATTTGTTCTATCGACCATACCGAATTGTTTCAGCATGAAATGTTTTATATTTTGTAAGCATCTACATTTTGTGCTTCGTACTAAGACCAATATTCTTGTATTTTCAGATCAACCAAAGACAGTGACGTTTGCTAATAAACCTGTGTTACATCATTTTACCAACGGCAACCAATGGAGAGACGCGACAGAATTTACAAAATATGACAAACCCTCTTCACACAGTTCAAGAAGTCATGAAGTTACACAACCTATTCCAAATAATAAGAAACCAATAGTCCCCACAAGGGAGAAACATAAATCGTTGTCATCTTCTAGTCATCCGGGCTCATCTAAAACAGGAAATAATCTTCCAACAATAAATGACGTCCCAGTATCTAGTCACATGACGTCATACGATGATGACGACGATACGACAACTTCCGGTAGTTATACAATAGACAACGATCCTGATTGGATAGATAACCGGCCTCCTTCCCGAAACTACTTCCTGTCTCACAACGAGGCTTACTGTTGAAGAGTCTGTGATAAGAAGGTACGTTTTATGGTATTTTATATCAACTATACAACTGTGCTCGTTACATATCAATATCAAAACGTCCAATTAGGACTCAGTGAACGAAACACGAGCATTGATTCTAATTAATTCTATTAAATTGCTGCAAATGTATCACTCTCTCGCGTGTGTAAAATCGTTATAAGGGAATTATTTTTTTCAACCGGACGTCCGCGCCTGTCGGCTTAAGCCGCCATCATTAAAGTAGTCCGGCTCTGGGTAAATTGATAGAGCACGTAATTGCTTATTATTCATGAGATGTCGTAAAATATGGAATCGATTTAGCAATTAATCAACGCATCAGTGATTAATATATGCATATTGAACCGGAAAGAGTACTTAGTACGGTCAATTTCACGTAGTCTGAGTTTTTGTTTGTCATCTTTGCTCAATTAAATGTTGCAATTTGTCTGATAGACCCGGAGCTCGTGTTTCGTCGAACAGAGATTGATGACACTCTGTCCATGATTTTTTGAAAACAAGTCGCAAAGTCAATTTTGAGTGTACTTAATTATGTACAGGTGAGCTCAAATATCATCGAAACAACAAATTAATGTTCTTTGTGTATGCAATATATATGTACATTTTTATTTAAGGACATGTTGTGTTCAACTTGATACTTCATTGTATGATTAACCCTTGGGACTGACTACGTCTACTTTTTGCGACGGGGACTTGGGCTTTCAATAATTTCTTTGGGTTTTGTGTGGGTATTGCTCCGTGCAGTTCTGTTGTGTTGTGACTGTTTTCTGTGCTCGGCTGGTTAAGTTGAGTGCTACCTTCACTGTCCGATTTCCTCGTTTCTTTTTGCTGATGAATGAACGCCCAAGATAAGATAAGGTTAATCTTGCGGTCCACATATATTTCTATAATTATACATGTAACAAAATTACCAAATGTTGTAATGCAGAATTATACAGAACACCTAGCACTCTGCACCCGAGTTGACGACACATTTTAGGCATTTGTTTTAGACCTGTCCAGTGACCACTAGTGGGGTTGTCCATTTTGGTTCGCTTCATTAAGTGAATTCGGACTACCAATGCCCTCTACTGTACATCATGTAGTTACTTATGAATTACAATGTTAATAATTATTAATTTATTATTTCTATTTGTATAATTTCAGGAGAGAGTTAATAAATAATAAATGCATCATTGAAGTACTAGAAATCTATCGACAAGTTTTGACCGGATGTTGGAAGATACCCCAGACCATGCTGAGAAGGAAACCATGCTGGGGGAAGCCGTGTTCTGGTCTCTGTTGACAATTCTGTGATCTCATCATATACACTACATTCATCCGCTTATAGTGTTAATCCATTGTCTCGAACTCTCAAAAGTCGAACAACAATTGAATTACAAAATGTATGTGTAATTATATACATGTATATTATTATAATATCATATTTAATATGTATGTGACACGTGTGTCGAAAAGTAATCTAATAAATTGTACACTATAGCAACCTATATCGCTGGCTTAGAATGAGAAGGTCGTAACTAATACTTACGACCTTATACGATAATTGTTTAAAATTAGAATCACGAGGCGCTTCTTATGCGTATATTGATATAAAAATCGGAACTTGTCATGTTTACCAAACTGAAGTTGAAAAAGCGTGTTTTACCCTAAGTAAAGAGTAATTTTAACACAGTTTTTGCTGTTTTTTCAAAACATTGATTTTGTACTCACGATCTTCTCATTCTAAGCCAACGATATGTCGATATGCCTTCTCTCGACACCCCTATACTTCGAACATGAATTATGTCGATATCTTTTGACTCGATGTTGCATCCATAAATTATGTCGATCATTAAACTGGGTACGTCGACGTTCCACCCATAAGTCGAGTCATTCCACCCATAAGTCGAGTAGCTGAAATCGTTATGCTTGTGCTTGTATAAATGCCAATATTCGCGTATCTCGTACGTTTGTTCTGATGTTTCGTTTTTTTCAGAGTACATGTATTTGTATGTTTCTTGCACATGTATATATGTATACAAATTGTGTAATGTTCAACGTCGTGCATGGTGTTGTTTTCGTGGGAAATTTTTTTTGTCAAATAATTTATTTTCCAATAAAAAAAAAAATTGTTAAAATATTTTATTCAAATAATTTAAGGTGAATCATTGTAACAATTGATCAAAATTTTATTCGATTATTTAATAGAAAACTTGAAATTTACTTGATCTAGTTCTGTGTTTCAGTGACAACAATTCTGTTACTGGATTTAATGCCAAAGAGTAATTACATTTATGTATTTGTGTTGCATTTTCGAACTTAACTTTTCATGTGTTATTTGTACTTGGAAAGTATGTTTAAAGTTGTATGTTTGGTCAGTGTATATAAAGTATTATGTGCAATATATAAACATGTCTTGAATTGTATCCACATTGAAAAACTGTTTTCTAACATTTAATGAAGTTTCGTGTAAATAAAGAGAGGTAACTCATATTTTAATAAAAATATTCCCGTATGAATTACTTCCCTTAGTTTTGTAATATTCAACGTTCAAATAATTTTCATTCTTTTTCCTCGTTATAAATTGTTTAGCTTTAATTGAGGCGCTTGGGCACGTTGCACATTTATTAAAAAAAGTTTTTGTTAACTTGTATTATTAAAATTTAAGAACAATAGTGATAAAAATAAATTTTATAAATAAAATTAACAAAAATAAAAAAAAATATTCTGGAATATTATTTTAGAATATGAGAGGATTATGATAGTGCATCACGTGTTATTTCTTATTCAAAGATTTTATCATGACGTCATTTTTGCTCCCTATCCACATTTGGAATCCTATAATATTTTGCTTATAAGCAAATTATTCGAATTATTGCATAATGTTTCTTTGTAATATATATGGATTATAATCGTGTTATAAATGAATAATATTTGTTATGACGTATGTATTAATACAGCATCATGGTGCTATTTAAATATATTATAAAATATGGATAAAATATGATAATTAAAAAATATGAAAACTTGAATTGGCTTCATTTTCTCTTATCATTCACACAGGTGGCAGTATCAGTGTTTGGTCCGCAAACGACAGAAATTTAATCTGTCGTTTGCGGACAAAACACTGATACTGCCACCTGTGATCATTCATTGGTGTTTTGCTTAAGTTTTCGGTGCTCAGCTGTTTAGCTCTGGCTTCATTGTTATATTTTCTGATGAATTGCAAGAATTGCTTGAAACTACATATGCTTTACAAGGCGCACATGGACATTCGGCGGTTTCCTTTACTGTACTTTAAGGATCGTTGGACTCTTCTCTCATACTCTTGTGGCGGTGGATAACATCAGTAATGAGGTGCCGAGAGTGATTGATGTAAGTTGGATATAATTCTTAAATAAATTAGTATAAACTAATACAGACCTAACAGTGACATCAAAATTCGCAATATAATGTGGGTGCATACATACACGTATATGGGTTTGAATAAATAACAAACTCTGATGTTAACATTCAATTTAAACCAGCGACGAATGAATGCTTAGATTCGGGTACCAATTCTGCTCTGACATTAACATCGTACCGGTAACGATTGCAAACACAGGTTCAAATACAGACCTAATCTGGTTCCCTGTCGTACTATAGCGTCGTTTTAGTTACGTAGTGATCCAGGGGAGGTAATCCAGACTATTGACAGATCCAGAGACATACGCAATATTAGACGGATGAATACAGAACAAGGTGAAAGCCGACATGATTTCTGGAGAATACAAGCACAGATGTCCGTTGTCTAAGCGGGGCGCTACGTAGCGCTTTCCACTGGAGGTAACCCATGCCTTCTATATTAAATTGAACGGGGGGGGGGGGTAACTGAATAAAGGCGCTCGGTAGCGCTTTGCTTAGGCAACGGACACCAGTTGTTATAAAGATGATTGGGACAAAACAAAACTTTCAATAATCGACCATACAACACTATTTTTCCATACTTTAATATAACAAAACATATTCTATATATCTAGGGAGTACATACATTTATATACTGGTATATAACTATTCAAATCCCGTATACATGTGGACTTATTGCTACATGTATGTTTTCAGTGACATTTCTGTGTATACTAACGACACTCTACATTTGATTATTAGTCACCATTGTGCACCATCTTACACATTGAATCAGATTGAACGACGACATTTGTATTCAGCATAAAGTCACATTATCAATATTGTAAATAAATAAAAATGCTTCAAAATTTGATAAGCCCAACACAACTATAATGTTTATGCAAATTGTACAACTCATTTCAAAATGTAAAAAAATAAACTTTAAATTATTCATTGGAAAATGTTGTAACGAATACAACCCAAGAGAAGGAACTCTTTATTGTCCAAATTATAAGTCTGCTGAAGTTGCTCCCCTTGAATTGTGAATAATTAGTATCTACATGTAACCACAGAGATACGGAGGCCCACATATTATTAAAACGATTCAGATGTGAAGCATTCAATGCAATGCCGCATTTAAAGCAACACTAATGCCTATGTTTGCAACGTAAACACGTACAAAAGAAACATAATCGCAACAGCTATATTGATAATACAGCACAGGGTTTTAAGCATACGTATGTGCACTAGCATATTATATATGGTCATAAACAATAACACAATGCCCATATATGCCGTGGTTCATCATTATGACACTTATCATGACGTCATCCGGTATAATTATCATTGGTTGTCAAATTCTGAAAACAAAACATCCAACCAAATCATGTTGTTTCTGACATCGAAAAGCAAATAATGCCAAAAAACCACAGTCTAGTTAATTAATATAATCTAACAAGCTGTATAAGTATTTTTTCTATAATCACAAATGCTCAGTGTGATCGGGCGCTGTCCCGGTCGGTGCTGTGGCTAGTTTGCCCTTGTTCACCTGCGCGTACACTTCTTCCACACTTTGTGGTTTTGGTGACGGTGGTGACGATGGTGTCGCCTCTTTAGTGGTACTGGCATCTATCTGATATTCATACCCAATGTGACGATCTTGACCTTGGCCATTACGTGGGTTGGAATAATAATCTAAGTCCGACAATTCCTTCTTCTTGCGTCTGCACCGACAAACAGCGCAGCCAATCAGAACGATTACCACAACGCCACCGGCAGCGATACAGCCAATCAGGACGTTCCTTTCAAGCTGTGCAAGTTTTGCCTTGTAATACGGTCCTTCTTCGTTCAACCCAACCCTGATCGCACTGGACTGGTAGTTTATATTGTTCCAAATCATAAAGCAATGATAAACGCCATAGTCTTGGTCATCAATAGTTGAAATAAACAAATTAAATGTATAAACATCAGGGGAGACAATCTTTATCCTCGGATCGAGACCGGAGTTGGTTCGAATCACGGTAGCGTTTGGCAGTATCCAATACCTCAAGAAAGGGACGGCAATCCCGGGATAAGTTAGATTGTGGAAAGTAAAGTTGCAAGGTAGTGACACATTGGAATAATAATCCACCTCGTAGCTTTCTCTCGAAGAACCGGCTGTGACTGCATTGGAATAACAAAACACGACCAACAACACGGTACTCAATATAGGTGGTAATCTGTGTTGTCTGTTCCGGTATGTACTGCTTCCATGGAAGCGGTATGTCATCTGAAAGCATACATACATGTGTAATTACAGTCATTTCAATGTCAACTGAGAACGGTTGTAAATATACTTTCACCTTTAACTGTGTGTAAAATGAGTGAACTATTGTCCCCGCTATTCTTTTGAATGATACGGTTCCCTATTTACTAGTAATTATAGTATAACTTATTGAATCGACATTACAAACTGGACATTATTTTACCCCGTATTTGTATTTTGCGAACATATAATATATTTTATATTGTCATAAATCCAACATAAACGCCGAGGATTGGCCAGAATACCTAGTTGCATAAAATCGTCAAAAGCCGGTCATGGCAGCCATTGTTGGAGAAGTATTTTTAAGCGTAGTGTCCGGTAAAGAAAAGTGATTTATTTAGTCCGTCCAGCAACATTAACAGCAATCGGACAACAGCCTGGCCATCGTTTGAGTAATATGTCGTTAATTCCTTTGAAATTCCATCTTAACTGCATGTACTCGTTATGAGATGACCAACCGCGAATGATGTCTGTTGATACCTTTTGGCCATGTATCGTCCCCCATACGGCCAGGTATTAGCATAAGATGAGCTAATCTACTGGTCGACCAAATTGTACCAAAGGTACCAGTGCATGTACATGGACCGTAGATTTAAAAGATTCGTCAGTATAACCAGTTATTTGAAAAGTAACAGTTTTGAAGTCCCAAATGTAAAAATATACCAAGCAATGGTGTCGCTAGATACCGAACATTCACGGAAAAAACTTTCTGACAACTGATGTTTACTTTTACATTATGCTCGGAAAACGTTATTGAAACATGCAATGGCTCTATGCGAGAAAGGAACTATCCCTCTTATGCCAGTTCACAAAGTTTTATTGTATCACTTTTTGAATAAAACAAATGTTTCAATAATCAGTAAAGCTAAACTGACGAATTGTTTGTTCTTAAATTGGCATTAAATAGTAATTGAGAGCGGTATCGTTTAAACAATTAAATACTATATGTACTTTAATAATAAATAATTAAAATAGTATAAAATTAAATATAAAATAAAGGTTTTTACCTTAAATAATGTGATTTATCCCCGATATAAGATATTTTCTGTATCAGCCGATCAATATGTTACAGTCTAGTACAAATGACGAATGTTTGTATACAAAATGTTTCCCTTATTTTAGTTTCGATGTTTTTGTCTCTAGATATTTGTTTAGATGAAATTCAAACAAAAGGTTTAAGTATCTATTTATCTTGGACATTTCAAACTACAACCAATCGCCTGTTTCTTTAATCTTTGCCACAAAAATTCAGACAATAGCCAAATCAAAGGAAAGTTTATTCAGTATATATTTACTGCGAAATTTGCATGTCAGCGCATGTTTTTTGTTGATCGTCTCTCACATACTTCATTAGTATAACATAGGGTCATTGATGCGTTGTGTACACTTGCACTAAATCAGACGGACCAAGTCCAGTAAATATGACGTCCGCCTTTTTGACAAAAAATGAGGATTGTCCATCAATATATTTTAATAAATTGGCACAGCAGACGTGCTTTTGAATCTTACACATAGAACAATCTGAAACCGGTTATGTATGTTTCTCTGGAGGAGGTGGAAGGTCCCTAATGTTATACAAAAACATTTTCACAACACGTAAAATGTAGCTTTGCTTATGTGAAGTAATATTTCATAGTACAAAAACGCACAAAAATGTACGATTGCCACATCTAGAATTCGTCCTCCCTATGTTGTACTTGTAATATGTAACTCAGTCAGCTTATGCCCCGGCCACATCTACGTGCTCCGTACGAATTGATATCCGTCAACCTACATGTACGGCGTCCGTATCGACATCATAGACAATTACGAGCATCATGCAGAGTCCTCTATCAAAAGTGAAGACAACAACAAGAATCGTTTTAAAATAATACAAAATATAATGTATAATGATGATATCTGTAAAACGCTCACAAAGAGCCAAAACAGTTGATTTTTTGTAATATTAATTTTATTAAGCATAATTTAACATAAAATGTTCGTACGAAGAAAGCATTTTGAACTACCATGTATCAATATTTGTATGATACACTTGAAACATTTGGATGTGATTGTATAAGAGTTTTGTTTGCACAGAGATAAACCATGTAACATGTTACAATGTAAATCTACCCACTCCTTAATGATAAAGATCACGACAAATATGCCGTCTTCTTGGCTATATTCAGTATTAATTACCTCCCTTGGACCTGCGCACCTTGCTGATGATAAAGTTGATGGAAGGCATGGCATACTGTACTAGTACATATTACATTTTAGTACTACGCCACTTGCAAATCTTTACAAGCGTATACTAGTATTTTATATTATGCGACATATTATTTGTTTGTTAGTTGAGTCCATGTAATAGGGGATTAAAAATAGCCCGCGCAGCGGGCTATTGAAAATATTTCCGGTCAAAAATTTCAGGCAGTTTTCCGAGGTGAATGGTCCTTGGAATATAAAAAATAGTAAGCTGTAAACGGTTTAGCCTATCGTTCTCTTGCGATTAATTATCATTTTATTCACATCACAAAAAGTCTGGTCGTCATCATATCATTCTGTCCAGGTGTCCGTTGTCTATGCAAAGCGCTACGTAGCGCTTTCCACGGGATGTAACACATGCCTTCTATGTTTAATTAAACGGGAGATAACTGAATGAATGCGCTCGATATCGCTTTGCTTAGGAAACTAACATCAGAAGTACCAGACGTTTATCTAAAATGCTGTGTTTTCATAACTTCCATCTTCGTTTAATTTTGTCTTTTTCGCCTTCTCGATGGTCCCTATAGAATGATAATGATCGGAAGTTGTAGACGGCAGACGGTCCTCTCGCTGTACTTCCGGTGTATGCTGTTGTTGTTGTTGTGGTTTGTCTGGACCATTGTCGACAGGCATACCGTCTGCTATATAATACACACTATCATCCCCACTCTTAGTCTCCTCGATATCGTGAAGATGTAGAGCTGCTCTCCTGTCATGGTTAAACTTGCTTCTCTTGCGACTGAAATACGAACAGACGGCCCATAGAAAAGCCAAGCACACGACCGTACAAGCTGCGGCTATCCCGCCAATTTTCGCCCCGTTTGTAAGTTCATGCATGAAGGCAGGGCCGTAATATGCTCCATCGACATTCACGCCGATCTTAATAACCCCTGTGTAGTTTACACCTTTATCAACAATGCAGTAATAAATACCAAAATCTGGATCATCCAGACGGTCAATGCTTAACGAGAAGCCGTTGTCTGTTATGTAAACATGTGTGTTATCCACCGGTTTGTGCGGTTGCCGAACTTCACCTGACGGCAATATCCATGCCTGCACGGAATGGATTGTCCCTTCATCGTTGAATTTCGCACACTCTAGATGAACGTTTTCGTAGTATTCTATATTCTGTTTCCAGTCACCGACGTCACCAGAAACAAGTGTCACTATGGATACGACCAATACTGCAGCCAATGAGGATCGCATGTTGTGGGTGTGGGCCTGGTCGTTCAGCACGTGACCTGAGTGCCTGAAAATGGCAAAATAAAAACAATTCTAGAACACATCGAAGATACATAAAATAATATATATCAGAAAAAAACCAAGTCAACGCATGCAACACATTGATAAAAACAGATCGGGTTGTATTGACCCAATGACCCATTATTTTGAAGGCAATGGTTTCCATAGCAACCACATTTTAAGATTTTATTGACAACAATATAAAAATCAAGGTTCATAAAAATTGCTTGGAAACCTATTATATTTTTGTCAGAATCCAGATTTTTTGCCTCTTGAAATACATAATGAACTGGACAAAAATAACAAATCAGGGAAGGCAGGGAAGGCAGGGAAGGCAGGGAAGGCAGGGAAGGCATCACGGATACATTCTTTATTGTCGTCTACATATGAAGACACACGAAGAACCGTGTACAAATACTTAGACCTTCAAGCATGAAAGAGACCCCCCCCCCCTTAGAAGACGAATAATGCTTTTTGCAGACACTTAGTTGACTAGTTACGTTTGGTAATTAGTTTGAAGTCATCGCTGATGATTTAAGAGCTTATAATCATTTCGAAATACTAAAAATGTGCATAGATATAGAAATAACAATAATGAATTATAACTTACCTATTTTCTTTAGCTCTCTTATTTGATAAAATTAATGACTAATTCCACATTCAAACTTCGATAATGAAAAACACACGAGACTTTTGTCATGTAACGTATAATTATAAATTCTCTCCGTTCGCTTAAGTGAATGTAGGCGACACATTAAGGAAAATATTTAGCTTATCTACGAAATAATTTATTTTGTAAGCTTTGAGGGATATCTTGTTTATCCAGTAAGATGGATTCTTACGTTTCTAGGCTTATCGGGTGCTCAATGTCTACCCTACGTGCATATTTGACGCCTTCATGAAATTGTACACAATTTATCAACACTTCCGTGTATATATTTATGTACCTATCAGAATTTAAAGGGCTTTTATTTTTAGATTAAGGGCTGATATGAAGGACAGTTTCTCCCTGGTCATTCCTTGTTTGGTTATCATCATTTGTATATAACCGGATAATGTAATTGTCCGAAATGTATTACTCGCTCTCCACACATGTGGAGAAATTTCAAGTTGCTTGTAATGATCAAACTTATTCATATGTAGTCCTCTTCACCGTTCACACAATCCATGTCTACATTGTAACATTTAATCTTTAAACATCATATTTTATTACCATGCTACATTATTTTTCTGTAAATGTCTTTGTGTTTAGATACAAGGCTCTGTCTAAGTACTTGTAAATAATGAAACTATAACATATTGTAAAATTTACTAATGCAAATGTCATATTATATTGCAAATAATTATGTACAGTATAATTCATGTGCATGTATGTGATTGAACATAACTATTTGTTTCCAATTAATATTATTCATACAGTGGAACTCGGTTATAACGAAATCCTCGGGACCATGAGAATTGTTACGCTATATCCGATTTTCGCTATATCAGTACAACGAAATTTCGTTATATGTGTACGGATATAACGTATTTCGTTATACCATGTATACATGTATAGCCTGTCGTGGAACAAAGTTATGTTGTACTAAACACAAACATACATGAGGATGAACAGTATTTTAATATGAAATACATATCACATATAGTTAGTGTGTACATGTAATATTATGTTGATTAACAGTTTAAGTAAGCACACTAGTATGGTTAAGTTTCAACAGAAACTAGTGTATGAGATATTTACGTTAAGAAATCACTGATTTTCATTTGCTTTGATCCAAGTAAGTGTGTTTTTTTCTGTTCCACGACATTGAACGATGAAAAACATGTCCTTCTATATCGTCGCACCTTTCAAGAAACATCCATTTTGGATATCTTGCAGAATGTCAAATTTAGTTTCATTTGAAATTGCTTTTCGTTTTTTTATTTTCCATTTTGTGACAATCCTGTTAATTTACTCGCTTACATGTACACCAACGCGAATGAATTACACACACACAATAATGATAGTGTAACTATGATCCACATCGTGTAAGTTTTAATATATTCAGCAGTTTATTATAGGGTAATGTGAGTTGATTTGTCATTTAAGTTCATTATATTGTGAAAGCTGTGTTACTGTGATTAATAAATGTATCGGTTATGTAAAGGATTATAGCATAAATACTAATAGATAAGCTATATCGCAAATTTGTATGCCAGCTGCACAAACACATAACACCTTATTAAGATTGTTTGCACAAACACATCGCTCTGTTACACCTAGTCAAATTTTAATTGTCTTTGTTATAACCGATCATAAATGCACACAAAATACTCCATCGGGACCTAGAAATCATTACGCTATAACCGATTTTTCATTATATCCGATTACGTTATAAGCGAGTGGTGTTACAGTTAAATAAAGAAGGGACTCGGTCGGGGATTTTTATTTGTTACGCTATAACCGAGTTTTCGTTATAAGCGAGTTCGCTATAAGTGAGTTCCACTGTACTTTTCTTTTTTTCTTATAAATGTATTTCTCTGTAATTGTATATTTAAAAAGCCAACTATTTGTGGCGACAAACATGTATATATTTTTATGCCAATAAAATTTCTTGAACTTGAACTTGTTATGAGGGCATGGAGCAGTCACCACTTCCTCTATCTCTATCTGTTTCATGCTGTCACCTTCGTTTTATTCCAGGACATGATAGTTTCTAGTTCTTTGTACATTGTCTTTCTGTAAAGTCTGTAGACGACGAAGCAGTTGTTTGTCTTCTGTCAAGTCTGTCACTTACCTGTCCTAAGAGGTCTGGGATCAGCAGTGCTATTCTTAAGCATAATAACATAAACAATGATGTCTACTTTCCCCATTGCGGGTAACATGCAAGGAGTTGGTGGACATTTTGTTCGGAGGTATTCGGATGGTATATACATTGTCATTTCAACCCCTTTAGTGTATTGTATGCTTGTTTTGTTGAGACTTTCGTGCCTCATGACGTGGTCAAACCACTTATGCTAAACCTATTTCGGAGATGCACAACTCCATTGTAACCAGTGTGAGGGAAAACTAATGTTTAATGTTCATCTTGCGAAATATACATCATAGACTTATACACTAACATGTGCTATGTAGACACACCTCAAGACAGGTTTGGATGTTATAACTCGTTCTTCGTTGTTTTTCATGTAAGTTTATTAAATCGATGACACCTGGCCCCAAGTTCACAAAGGATTAGTTTTAGGATCAGGATCAACTATAAATCCTTTCCATTCAGTAGATATGATAAGATTAAGATCGATATGTTTTATACATGTTGGTAATAACAAATTTTTAATTTCAAAGACATTAAAATGAGTTTTTATTCTTAGTTATAAAAATACGAACTTTAGCCTCAGTTTCAGTCTCAAGTACAATAATTCACTTTTGCAACAGAAAAATGATGGTCTGAATATTTTGAACATGTAAGCTTGAAGTATATTGGGTAAGCTCTACATGGATGTAAGTTGTAATTGCCAAGAGTTACCAAAAACTTCCAAAAACTGGGAAATTATTTTCAGGTTCAAATTTGATCCGGATCAGTCGATCCTTTGTGAACACGGGGCCGTGCGCCTGTGATACTGATGAGATAATAATGCTATTAAAGCGTGCATCTGATATGTTATCAACGTTTACTGATTATATCGTTCAAACAACATTGTAAAACATTTTTATTAATACAAACTTTTCTAGAGTATTTATGTACTTGTATAATATATTTTCCTGTACAACTATAAATTTCAATACACGATGTATTAAAATTTAAAACTAATATCTCTCATTATATGTACATGTATAATATCGTAAACGACTGGAGAAATCGTATACATGTATTGTCGATTCAAAGATGTCTGTCAAAACCGCCATAATGTTCCATTTCTGAATAGCTAATTGCAGCAAGTATGCTATAGGACCATTAGCTTTTTAATCAATTAAGTGTATTATTGATGGAAGAATTAAATCCTTACACACCTTTAATAATCGACCGGGCGAATGTTTATTTACGCGGTTGTGACTGAGATCTTTGAATCAACTATAGTTCCAAAAATAGCACATAACACAATGTTACCAACAAAAGTTCATGAACAGATCATACTAGTAACACATTATAATTTCTGGCTAGCAAACAACTATTGGCAGTATATAAAGTGGATCTCATCTTAACTTTGTTCATCCTTTTTTTCACATTTTATCATCTACAGTGTCAATTTCAGCTTCCATCTTCCTCGGACCGTTTGTAGATGATGGAGTCCCGGTCTCGCCTTCGGCATAGCCAACATTATCATAAGCCTTCAGATCATACCCGTCTATAGCTTTATCCAGCTCGTCCACTGCCTTATTACGCTGGTTTCTGCGCTTGTACTTCAACTGTGAGACGAGACAGAAACCAGCCACCGTCACAAACAGGATACCAGCAGCGATGCCACCAATGACGGCGTTCTTCCGGTACTTTGATAACAGATCACCATAATCCGCACCGTCAACATTCACCCCGTGTCTTATTCTCTCAATTGAATTATCAGAACGAACCATGAGACAAAAGTAATAACCAAAGTCAGCATCGTCGATTTTGTTTATGGTGAGTGAGAAGTTACTACTTGAAGAAGCTACGCTCAAATGTTCCGTGTCAGTAAATCCGTCAATCAAGTCACCATTTGGAATCAACCAGTAACGGTTCACTATTGGTGGAACGTCACTTATATTATAAGCTTCAGCATCACATGACAGGGAAACTGGTTTATAATATTCTAGATGAAAGTTATCTCCTCGACAAAGGCAGAATAAACCAAGAGCAGCAAATACACGGAGTAAGTGCTTCATCTGCAAGAGAACAAGAAAACCATGTTAGTGTGACGTAATCAGTGCCAAATATTTACTGGTGACTGTTTTAATAGTGTCCTTAAAACAGTAACAAGCTTACTTTTGGATACATCAAACATTGACTTTCTTAAAAAGCTCACTCATGTTATATGATTTAACATAACGCCATCAATCTAAGATATACCTGCTTAGGTCAATGTATTCGTGGAATGCACGCATGTCCTACATGATTTTGTGCTAACTATATAATAGGAGTGTACGTGTACGTGACTGGAATACGATGGTTATACTGAAGTATCCGAATATCTTCTCTATATGGAATACTAGCTTTGTTCTTGTTCTATGCCGTGAAGTTGCAGCAAGAATTATTACGATATATTTGTCTATTGTATCACCTGGCCAGTGTGTAAGAACAGATGTGCGGCGTCAAACGTACAGTTTTAATGGTATAATCTGCATGTGACATGCCTTTGACCATGTGCAAGGACGAAACGAAAATGGTGCCAGAAATTCCCTTTTATAGGAAATGCAGCTCGTTTTCAGTGTCTCATATTTTCGAGACAATGGTATGTACCACCAGGAATAAGGTGTCGAGTGTGATTAATATACGGGTTAATTTAGAACATTGAACCTTTCGACATTAGTAACAATAATAAGTATAAACTAGATGCATATATGATCTATTTAGGAATTTATTTGACAACTTGTTTTTCTCCTCAACTTTTTATGATGGAAAGCTGTCGGTTGCTCACACTTTGTGATGAGTTGGTTAGTTCAACGCAAACATAAGTCAAACGAACTCAATGCCGTAATTTAGTACAGTGAGTAACACATGTCAGAGTAGCTAGTTATAGGGACCAAGTCCATTAACCATTAGACCACAGCCGCGATTTCAGCAAATACATAATTATAACAAATTGTAAAACATGAAAACTCACATACATGTTGTACTAGTATTCAAAATTCACCTACCTTGACATAAATATACGTGCTAAATTTATCCCACAGTTGTCACTTGTATAATAACGCTTGAAGTTTTAAAACCCAATTTTATAGAGCTGTTTACGTATAAACCATTTTAATACGAATTCATGTTGATAAACCCCAACCCTGTTACATAATGCAACATCCGGGCGACATACGGTAGAATGTTTTTGAATTTAAATAGATTAAAAAGAAAAGTAACAAGTTCGTAGATTTGATTGTGAAATTAAACATGTACGGTTGTCAGCTAACCGTTGAATTACTACCGTATAATCTCAGTTAACACTTTAGTTGTACCTTAAGCCTAGGTCCTACTGAACATTTTTGACTCGGCGATGTACTCCCGATTTTATAAATGAGCATTGGAAGACATCAGAAAAGGCCCAGTCTACAATTAAGAATAGCTCAAGCGCAACAAGAACACAATCCATGGGGACACAGAGACTCTAGAAGTGAAGTGGAGAGAGATGGGGTTGCTCATGAGAGGGCCGATGTAAATATTTCAGTAAACCTTATGGTCAAGCACTTATTTCAAATGACTTCCTGTGTTTAGCAAGTAGAAGATGTAGGTGTGATGCACAGAACGCAGCCCTATCTCTTTCTGAACAGTCTCCTTGGTTTTTAACACACCCGTTGTACATCACCGATACACGCGAAACTACATATGGCTTTTCAACCAATTAATCTATAGTTGGTTTATTATAGTGTTTCAGAAATGACCAAGTGCCCCGGCTGAGCATCGAACCAGGGAACTCTCATCGTGCCACCGAGCCGATCCGAGCTATAGCTGTGTATATTCGTAAAATATAATTTTGTCTTGAGTTTGCTGGTTTCAGGGTGATTGGCACTGTCTCATGTATTTTGAATGAAACTTATCATTTCAAATTCATCTCCATCCTACTCAGGTTGGGAAGTAGACGTTTCTTAATAAAAAAGCTACAACTATGATCTATGTCTCCTACCATTCTGTTCGGACAGATAACAGTGACTTATATATAATCCAGGGGCTGATATTAGGATAAAGTTGTCCATGTGATAAAATGTTCGTACTGATAACGATATCGCTCATGAGCAAACATCTTCATTTCTTATTTGCATTTCAAATCGTACGTTTACTTATGCGAAGTCATTGACAATGAAATAATTGATAGGAATAGAAGCGCACCAAGTTGGTAGGATAATTTAAACGTTTAGAATTTTCGTAAATTTGAAAACTGAAGTTCACCCAACTTTCACTCAGTTGAGGTAGATTATTTATTTTGTCATTACAGGTATCAGGTTATGGTCAATCCATTGGTTATACTACACCCAAAGTGACGGTCACTGAACGCACATGACCGGGAGTGAAACTTCGCCACAATAGCTCGACCAACATAACCAGGCCGGCAGCTTTCACCGACGGGAAATTCGGATGCTTTTTATGGGTGACAAAACGTGAAACAGTTGACAGTAACAAGGGAAATTACTCGTAGACGATTTGCTAAAATGGCGTCCAGAAATTGTTGAGTTATTTCCCTTGCTGTCTACAATATGGCAACCCGGTGGTTGATGACAAGAATCCAGCTCTGAGACTTACGCACTCGACATCACTTCTGTGATTAACTTATGGTCGTATAACGATTACTTCTGGTATCCCAAGATATCATATAAGATCAAAACAACCCCGGGAGAAAACAACAACTAGAACAATGTGTTTCTTTTATTTCTTTTTTTATTATAAACATATTTTTATGATAATAATTATATTGAAGTATAAATGCGCGAGATTGAATTATTCAACAGATAATACAAGGTATGAGTAAATACTAAAAGGCAGTCTAGTACAATAAAGCATGCACACATATACACATTTGATATGGAACGCCTCAACTGATTGTTTATGATTATAAAAAGCAAGTCGGTAAACATACATCAAATAACCTAATCAATTATATTCCATGAACTAGAACCTACAGCAACTTGGCCTTTGCACATAAGGAATTAGGATATGTAATGCTTAAATGCAGTAAAACAATTAACACGAGGCAGCACAGGCGTTCCATAGTAATTCACCGATAACTGAACATTACTTTGCTAACTCTTGTCATGTAATGTAAAAAGGATATTTCAAGTATAAACCAACAATCACAGCCAGGTAATTCACGATATAAATGTACACAATTAAAGTTATACAGTTTGTATAATGTGATAATATCAGTATAGCAATACGATGTGACCCAGACGTCACAAATGCATCAAATCCAAGACAGAATTCGTCAACATTGGACTGGACTGTACACATTTCTATTGAACATACACCAGTCAAAGGGGAGCAAGCGTATACGAGCGTTCACGAAATACAGGACCACTACTAGCAGATGGGCCGTTTTCTAACTGACTAACCATCCCGAATGTTTCGCAGGGTGCAGATATAAATAACACAGCTGCTGAAGTATATCCTATGTTTCATGAAAGCATTATATAGTTTCCTTAGACTGGTGTATGGTATCTAGAAATCGACGATGAATTTAAATACTTAAAATTATTTTTGTTTTTGAAACAGAGAAAATTTGCCAAAATGTCTAAAATCATGTGTGACGCCTTAAGTGGTGTCATATCTACGCGTTATTGCTACACTGCATATTCAATGTCTGATATCATATCTTAACCATGTTCCCCTTTTGCACTATTTCCACATGATATATGTTTTCCAACTCCTTTTCGTATCAAGAATTTGTTATAACAAAGCCAATATACAGTTTTAACCATCGTATCCATAGTTATTGTAGGTAAATGGCATGGAATTTATAGAGTTACATTTGTTTTGAGTTTTATACACTTCCAGGTGTACATTTATTTATTTGTAATTTTCGCATACATTCACCTACACAAGACCTTGACGCACACTTACAGATTACGACACCGATGAAAACCATTAATACCATACAACTTGTGATAATACAACCAATCAGAACGTCCCTTTCATATTGTGTGAACTTTTCCTCGTAATATGGTCCATCTTCGTTTAATCCAATCCTGATTGCACTGGACTGAAAATTTAGATTGTCCCAAATCATGAAGCAATGATACACTCCATAGTCTCGATAATCAATAGATGTAATCAATAAATCAAACGTCAACGAGTCAGGATTATCTATCTTTACCCTCCCGTCCTGAGCAGAGTTGATGTCAACCACGCTTGTGTTCGGAAGTATCCAATACCTCTTGTGAGGAACGGCGATGCTTGGGTTGTTAGATGTAAGATTATGGAAAGTAAAGTTGCAAGGTAATGTAACGTCTGAGCTATATTCAGCAACATAGTTCTCCCGGGCGTCGTCGGCAGAAGCTGTATTACAAAACACAACCAATACCACAGCGGTCAATATTCCTGGTAGTTTTTGTTGCAGCCCATTCCGAAACAAACGTCTTTTGAGTAAGAAGCATGTCATCTGCAATATAATTATGTACAAAACATGTTCAATAAAAACACAGATAATGTTTATTATATTGGCCTAAAGCAATAGAAACATTTTGTATTCATATGCACGTACACCGGAAATTGCTTTCTTGTGTTTTATAAAATTATTATCAATTCATTGTATATTGTTACAATTGAGGCATTATTTAATGCATACACACATCATCTGATACGAAAAATAGCACAGAGCAAAACAGTCATAAATTATCATTTAAAAATTGTAAATTATAATAATTTATTTCACAACAATCGCAATAGGAAAAAACGCGTTGATCTTAAATCTAAAAAATCAACGTTATTCTTAAAAGAAACTATGTAACTATGTATATCTGCACGTTAATCAACGAATAATGTCGACAACCACCAAATGAAAACGTTTTCAATCGAAAGCAATGCAATTCAAATTGAAAGTCGATATAAGGACACTAATTATTATTATATTTGATGTAATCTGTGTGCAGTGGTTTTTATACTACATGCGCATAATCAATCAATTAATTGGAAATTAATTAAATTTATTGGAATTACCTTCGAGATTATGATAATCCTTTTTAACGTGTTTTTCCTTTGGTAGATTCAATACTTTACAAACTAGACGAAATGAGAGGTATATGTGCCCAGCATGTTTCGAATTGTTAGTTTCAATGTTATTGTCTTAGTATATTAGTTAGTTAGTTTAAGCATATTTTATTACCCAGAATAGCATAAACATTATATTTATATTATATTAGATGAAACAAACAAATTGTTTACGTGTATATGTATTGTAAACATCTCTACCCGCCCCGTTACTTTCATCTTTGTCGAATCAAAGAATGGTTTATTTTCCATCTATATTTACTGCGAAATCTGCATGTCACAGCATGCGTTTTGTTCATATCTTTATCCCTAATAAACCTGAATCGATTCTAAAATCGCTCGAAAGGTTTAAACAGATCAATTGACTTCATAGAAAACATCGCGGATCACTCACGAGTGACATTTAATACGGTTTTGTCGTGACCACAGGTTACTGTATCATTGATGAAGAAAACTGGACCTGGGAGGACAAATATAAATTTTCAAAATTTTTTTTTTTTGTTATCAGTGATACAGTTCCATGTGGTAGTGACGGGGCTTGAACTTTGAATATGATTGTCGACAAAATACAATACGAACTATGTATAATATTAGTGAAATCAATTATAAATGTACTATTTTTGAATATGCTGTGCATTTATTCTATTCATTTGAACTTTTATGTTTAACGAAATGTAAATTGTGTTAATTAATACACAGATAAACGCGATACAAAAAGGGCACATACTCATGTGGCTATTTGAGACTGTATTTAAAAGTGAACACGTTCAAATTCATCATCTGGACCAGCTTTGGCACCGTCTTCATTCTTCGAGCCCAACTGCTTACCATGGTTCATTAGTCGAGCCATCAGTTCCTCCTGAAACGTGAACGACTTCATCGTGTCAAAGTGACTTTTAATTTCAGTCATATTGATATCAGAATCAATCTCTACATTCACATTAGCTTTATCATCCGCACTGGCTTCGTCTTCGTAATCATCAGCTTCGAAAGCTTTGTTGTAATATGTGACGTCATCACAGACGTTCAACTCTTCCGGTTCCTCCTCTGGCAGAGATTCAGGAGGCGGTGGCGGTGGTGGTGTTGGAATGTGTTCATAGCAATCAAGAATATCTTCCAGAGTATTTTGTGTTTTAGAATCTTCCACAGCGGCATGCAACTCGTCAGATTTTGGCTCCAGTTCTGGACCTTCAACATTTTCGACGATGTCGTCTTCAAGTTGTTTAGAACTAATCGTAATCACAGCTATTTCTCCATTCATTTTAGTAGTCTCTTCCACATCATAACCACGTACTGCTTTATCAAGCGCATATATAACTTCTTTTTCCGTAATAGTATCTTCCTCGTCAGTTAACTCGGGGGTACTTACATGTTTCTTTTTGTTTATTTTTTTCAAAAGTTTTTTGTCGTCATCTTCTTGCTCGTTTTCATTTACTCTGTTTGTTTCGCTATATCTGCACCAGTATAGTAAACACAACAAACCACTTAGAATGGCCGTGCATCCACCAGCTATCAAAGCAACCAGGGCACTTTGTTTGTATGATTCAAATATATCATCATACAATGCGCCGTCTACATTCAGACCGATGTTCAGGGAATGTACAAGAAATATGTAATCGTCCCAAAGTATGACACAACGATACCAACCAAAGTCCTCATCTGTCACATGGCTTATTGTCAGGTTGTATATTGGGTATGGACTGACAGTGTACCTGCTGGTATTCCCTGGGTCATGATTCCACTGTATGTCAGTACCATCAGGTAGGAGCCAGAATACCTTATACACAGTATATTGTGGTAGGTTCAGTAAAGTGGAATCACAGTCTAAAGTTGCATTGGAAAAATAGGAGAATTTGTATTCCACGTCCACACATCTTACTGCTGTAACCAGTGTACCTAGCAGTAACACTGCAGCTTTCATAAACATCTTATCTGTAAGCAAAACATATATGTCATTTTGAAAACAAAATATTAATAATGTCCCTATGAAAATTCAAAAACAACCCGACTAGAGAGGTTATTAAAAGTGTTAGACTACAGTTCGGGAGATAAGGGTTCAACTCAAAAGCCTGTTTTGTTCTTCATGAATAACCACGGTCATATTCTGCACATCTAGACAAGCTCTATTGTATGATTATAAATTTCAGGAAATTAAATATGCATTTGTTAATTTAAATGATCTGGTCAAAATGCTAAAATCTTCCGATTTCATGTTTCTAATAGCTGATAAATAGAAAACATAAAATCTTGCAAAAACATCATTGCAGTTTTTGAAGGTCTGCGTTACCAATGGACATAGGCCTACTGGCGTACAAACGGACATCACTTATAATATATGCACCGACATATGCAACGAACGCATAAATAAACAAAATGTGCGTCGATTATTGCAAGCAAAATGTATTAAGCTTACAATTTATGTTTCACAATTATCAGGCATGTGTTCTTTTGCTTTACCATGGTAATCATCTCCATTTGAACAAAATAAACTGTCTAAAATTTCCAACGAAATTTTATCTAAATATTGATGTTTAGCTAAAAGGCAATAAAATGTAATAATTCAAACTTACCCGTATATCAAATTGCAATTAAAACCATCAAACGCGAGGTGTCACTTAATCACCTCACTTCGTATAAAACAATGAATTGTTACCCTTGTTGTGTGTACTTATAGTTCGACATTAAATATCTCCATTAACGTTGGGGGTATAGATGTCTAGTGTTTGCCTAAACGCCTAGTTGAGAGATTGTATAAATATGTTTAGTCTTTGAAGCGACTTGTTAGTTATAAAATGTAAATATTTCTAACATGGTTACATTGTTAACATCTCGACTTGAAATTATTATACATTGGCTATAAATGTATATCACGTGGCCATCGGTTTTAAGGACATTGGTCTTGACGTAATTATCATTTTTAAAAATGAAAGTTCCCATGTATTTCAGTCATATGTAGACTAATCAGGGACATTAGTAATTTTTTTTTGTTTAACTTTTTTGTTTATGTTTGTTTGTGATACCTTTGTTGGCTTTTAGGATTCCACCTAGTGGAGATATTCCCGTATACATTATAAGAGTATCCCTTTTCGCCACCGGAAGGGCCCCTATAGTCTTTATAGTATGACCTATTGACACTATACGTAGGACCCCAAACTGTTTTTCTATGGGTAATTAATACTAGTATGGTGTTATGGGATCTATCTATGTGTTCATTCCTTTAGGTGTTTATCTAGTGTAGTATACTATACGTCCCGCAGACATTATTATTTGGACACCAGGTCACCATTTGACGAATCCAATGAATCCCTTGTAAGAGACACTGGATACTTTTCGTCTATCGGTTTTTCATATGGTGTATCCGAGTGTTTTGGAATCCTTCTATTGTCTTATCCATCCAGTGGATATTTTACTACATACATTAAAAGCACCCATAGTTTAATTGTTGAATGGACCCCTAGAATCATTTCGGTACTATTTATAGGATTCCGAATACCAATGGTAGGGCACTTGGATCATGGCTGGTCTATGGGTTCTTCATATCGTGTTACGTGATCTAAGACAGTGTTTTGGGATTCTTCCATTTGCTTTCTAGGAGGCTTTTTGTTTCATACTCGTATACCATCAAGAGGAAACAAAAAACTATCTAGCATTCGATAAGGTTTATTTCCTTTATCTGACTTTAACAGAAAAACGTTAATTTCTCAAAATACTATAAACTGTATCTTCTTAAGACTCAGCGTAGTCATTCACTATGTAAAGATACGTCCGTAATGACAAGACCAATAACACTGTGATCGATATTTATGAGTTATCTGTCTTTGTTACTCTTAGAATTGTCACTCACAGAAAAACAAGGATACTATTCTCTGCAACCTAAGATTTGACCCAGTATTAAGTCCAACGAATCTCTAAGTACCGGTAATTAAGCAAGAGTCTGTTCAAGTGATGTCAAAAAGATTTGTCAAGTACTCTTCAAAATATTGTAGTGTTTTTCTTCAACATATACATGTAATATCAATTACAACATGTCTTCATAATATTTACGTCAATGATACATGTAACGTTACAGAAAGTAACTATGATATAATACGGACACACCAACAATACCGCAACCCTAGCCCAGTGGTTGGGGCGTCTGCCTTGGAAGGAAACGGGGTGTCGAAGGTTCGAATCTCGACGGCTGAAGGTTTGGAACTGACAAGACTGGTGGGTTAGCCGCCAGCTAGTTAAATAAATGGTTACCGTAGGGCCATCTCTGCCAGGCGCCTGGCAATACGAGAAGGTGTTCGGGAGGTACTGTACACATGAACGATAAGTATCTCATAAGTCAGAATTGACTGGCCCTTTGAGTAGGGATGACACTATAATAAACAAACTTTACTTTACCACTATGATTAGATAAGAACATAACATAATGAAGACGAATTAAAAAAAGAGATGATACAATCGAACAGGGAAGGCAGCACTCAATTTTAACAAGATGCATGTACACAAATATAGCTACCCCAATTGTTTCATAGCGTGTGTTGGAAAGCTAGTGTGTACTGTAAGCATGTACACATTCTTCTACGTTTTGGTTGAATATAATCACAGGCCTAAGAAATTATATCAAAAACGTTTTACCTTTTCTTAATTTTTTTTCATCCATTTAATATACTCAGTACTATACTTCAGTAGAATATATTACTTTTTTCTTATGAATGTGTGAAAATTGGTAATGTCAAACTCTGTTTCTGTGTTATATTTCTTAGGCCTATGATATAATGTTATCGCCGTTCACTGGCTAGTTAGGAGTATCATTTGCTGGGTTAGCACTTCTTTTCATATAATTCCATGCCGACATTATCGTAAATTCTTGTATCATAATTATTGATTCCCTTCTCTAACTCTGCAACAAGATTTCGTTTTCTTCTCACGCGCTCGCTGCACCGGAAGTACCAAATGACGTAACACGTCAGACAGATGACCAACAGAACGCCAGCGGAAATGGAACCAACAATGGCGTTCTTTATTTGTTTTCTATAATATTCCTCCATTGGAACACCATCTATATTCAAAGAATGCCGAAACGCTTGAATAGTGGAATCGTTAAATACGGTAACACACCAATACACACCAAAGTCATCGTCGTCAATATTCTTAACACTTAGAACTGATGAGTTTTCTCCAAATGTCATATGAATTCGCGACCCCTCAAAAGTCGGTTGTTTTGCACTCAAGACATGTCCATTGGGTAATAACCAAATAGAGTTTGACTTCATCACGTTGTCATTTGTATTATTGACACCAGTCGTGAAATCATTACAGACAAAATCAGCGTCGGTAAAATATGTCTGACTCAAATCTGTTGCTTCAACCTCCTTCCATATTCCTAGACTGAATGTCATAATGAAGGTAACAGTTTGTATCTGAAATATAAAGGGAAATATCCAAGGTTCTTATACAAGGTATTAAGAAAGCTTATAATTATAAGAAAACACTCACTTGGAGTGTATTGTATGAATTTCCTTAACGACTTTTATAAAGCTAAAGTGTCTGCAAATGATTAGGGTGCGGTGGCATATTTAGGACATTTGCCAAACACGTGCTCATAGCATGAAAAAACATTCAATGTCCGAACTATGCTACCGTAGTTACATAATTATATAGGGGTCTACCGGGAATCGTTAGTACGACGGTCGTAAGTACGAATCCCTAGCAGTAATATATAATTTGATACTGGATAGCATTTTTTCATATTCCATTAAAATTAAATGTCCACATAATATTATTTTTACCAAAACAATTAGTTATGTTTTGCCAAAAGCTATTAGCAGCATATGGACATATAAACATTAGAATATACATGTAGTTACATTCAACCTTTTACATCTGTCAACGCATGCGGCATTAATCTCCACTGATAATGTCATCTATATATATGTGGCATTTGGTAAATGAAAACATTTAGTGTTTATGGAAGACAAATATATGACTTCAAATTAATTAAACATTATAAGCATGTACTCGTACTTATATACGTTCAAGCTTTGTGATGCACAACTCAATCTTCTGTCGATTCAATGATTAACACTAATGAGGGAACTATCCCGTTCGAAAGAATAGCGATGGCTGCCTAAACTCAGGTATACCCAGTAAAACATTGATAAACACAGTTTATCTAACGGACGGACTAATATTTACAACCGTTATCGTTTAGCTATAAACGGACTGTACTCGGTGTTTATATTAAGCGTCTCTACATCTCAGCGTAGCGGCAAGGGTCGGCACTGCGTAGGAGTTTGAATGTAAATGTAACATGTTTGTGATGCTAGTAGGACACCTTTTGTTCGGTGATAACCTAATTGATATGAGTATTCCATGTATAAAATCAAAATCTCATTGATATTCCTCACTTGTTGTTGACCTTACAACATTTAATATTGAAACAATTAATTCATGTATGGAAATCGTGATTACATTAAGTTAATAATTAAAATTAGGTTTAAGCTTTGCATAATTACATGAATGAATAACATGTACATGTAGAATCTAAATATAATATCCTCTTATCATCATAATAATTAATTCAATTGTTAATTGACTAGATAGGTTTTATAAGGGTGATTATGATTTGCGATTTCCATATAAAATCTCTAAAACATTATTAAACACTATGAGCATATTAAAGAAAAAGCTTTGTTTGTGCGTTTATAGGTACGATCTCAAGTTGACCTAAACCGCTGCTTATACCCTAGTCATATTTGCCCTACTGATTTGCCCGTACGGATATCGAGACTCGTACGAGCATCGTACGGATTTTCACAACTCGTAGGGGACTAGGTGATCTGGTGAAAACTTCACATTCTGTACAATTCGTACGAGATCCGTACGAGCTGTGGCCAGAAGCTAAGAACCTACTAATACCGTTAGGATTGAAATATTTCAGACTCGTACGAGTTTGTAAATTCGTACAGACATCGTACGAGCTTTGTGACCGTATCATTAGTTGGAAAACCATTATTACAACTTGCTAATTTATTTAATTAATTGCAACTGGCAACTAGCTCCTTAGATATACTCAACATAATTATTTAAAACATAACCTATCCCACGATGGTTAGAATCAGTTGTTAAGCGTTTATTTGTTGAGCGTACGTCTGACTGTATGTACATGTATGTATAAAGTTACAAATTTAAACTTAAACTACATGCGACCAATCAGACACTGTAAACAATGTGTTTTTCATTAGGTGAAGTACCTAAAGTTCATTGCGTACAAATCAATATATTTAAATCAACGATTTTCAATCAATACAAATGCACACAATAAAAAATAAATACAAACATACAATACATACCTTCATAGTGTATCATTATCTCACAAAAACACTTGCTGTTTTATTAATTATGAACAAAAAATGTAACATATGTTATGCCCAGCCAACTGTTTCAGTAAATTAATTGTTTTAACTTCAGCTCTGCTTGTCCATTAATTTTGTGTATAATGAGGAGTATAGTTATGTAAATGATGTCTTGTCCATTTGCATAAAATGATCATACATTTAAAATCTTGGTGACAAGTGAGAGTTCATACTGCCCTGGAATGTATTTGTTAAGTTACAAAAGTTAAGTTACCACTTTTCTAGGGCTCTTTTCAGCTGTTAGGCCGCTCAAGCACCCTTTGACATTTAAACTTCCCCTGGTCATTGGGCTACATATTGAAACCTACACTCGTGTCTCCCTGGGGAGACCATTTCTCTCCTGTGGGCGTGGCAGCCAACATCGATCTGCGGCGCCCAGGAATAGACACTGTCATCACAGGTACCATTTTACACCATGGTGGAGTGGGAGCATGTGGGTCTTGCTCAGAGAAATTAACCAGTGTTCCAGAGGCGGATCGAACCCGAGATATCTCGATCCCGAAGCGCGCGCCCTATCTCTAGGCCACCGCTCCCCACACGCTCCTGTTTGTCAATGTGGGAAACCCACAGTCGAATACCACTTGCCATTTCTTGATACATGGGGTTCAAATACCGCATTATCAAACTTGTTTTAGTTTCTAAGCGAAGAAGGTAACGTTACTTGCTACTTTAATTATCAATATTATTATTTCCAAAATGATGCATTGAAAAACATATGTATCAAAGACTGAAGTATCTACAGTCTGGACATGTACATTTTTAATTAAAAACGGAACATGAACTAAGGTCAATGGAACATTTGAATATCCATATGCACCCTTTACTTCTATTCTGATTAACCAATTCCAGCGATACGATTTAGACTTTTAGAACTATTTTAGTGGATAAATCGCTGGCTTCGAATGAGAACGTCGTAAGTACAAAATAGATATTTTAAGAAAACAAGAAAAACTGTCTGATAACTACTCTTTACTTATTGTAAACCAACTCTTTGGACTTCAGTTTGGTAAACATGACAAGTTCCAATTTCCATGGAAAAAAACTCATAACAAGTGTCTTGTAATGCTGATGTATGTGTTTTACTTGTAGTACTAGCCAGCGATTTGTGCGACGTCTAGCCTTGGTCAATGAAATACATTTAATTCGATTCCATTTTGCATGATTCACAATGTTTATGTAGAGGAAACGAAGACATATAGAGGAAACGCCCCAAGCCTTGAAACTATTTCGGGTATCCTGTGAAAGGTGGGTATTGAGGTACCGAGATCTGACTGACATTGTATGGCTCTCGGCATACTAAGAAAGAATAGTAGAACATTTCCATGTCATATATGGAAGGGAAAGACGTTATAAGCAAATTTCATAAATCACAAAAGTCATATACTTTGGATGATATGCTGGTACATCTAACGCATTCAAGTATTCCTCATTTTGGTTACTTTTAAAACATGTCTGGTCTGTAGAAGAGAAAATAATTTTAATTAAAAGGTCAAGTTATATGAGTTATAAGGTATTAAGTACATATAATACATAGCATTATAAATAATGCATACATGCAGTAAATGTACCAAGTGTCTACTAACATTGATTGGTATACTTAATGCACGTAACCATACAGTTTTATATACATGGCATATTTAGTATTTAATCCGTTTGGCTTAATCAGGATTAATAAAGATTTGGATATGATCAAGCTAGCTAGGTATGATCCAGCTAGCTAGGGATTTAAACAACTCCTTGGTACACATTACTTCACAGACAGGGGTTAGATCACCTGTTTAGACTGGCTATATGCTGATATATCAAATCACTTAAGAAAATCTTAAATATAAGTTCAAATTTGAAATATTCATAATCAATATCGAATTAAAATCCAACATAAATAAATAAAAAAACTTCTGCTAAAAATGGTCCATCATAATTATTGTGACAAGAGTACATGCGCAGAGTGAGATGCTGACAGTTGTCCGTAATACTATTCGTTGTTCGGGGTTTAGTGCATAGTGTATGCAGTCTTATTTCTCTGACTGTCGCTATAAGAACAGCAGTGTGATCATACGATTGCTCTCTATAAAATAATAATACAACAATTAGCTACATTCATACCCGAAACCTTACAAACTGAAAGGGTATTTGTATACTATATTGAGTGTGGCCACAATGCGCAGGCCTTTTTTCACTATCTATGGCGACTATCAAGTTCGAAAAACACCAAGGTCCAGGATATACAGAAGACGAAATTATATGAATGTTCCTTAAATCTATACAAGTTAACAATGAATTAAATTAATGCGAAAGCTGGGATTAATTTCTTGGGCGTATTGCAAGTCTACAATGGGTTTAAAAGTTTAATCCAAATCCATATTCACTGCCCATTGACCATATATTTTATCCGTTGGTCTGAAACTATGAGAAACAATACAACATTCAGACAGTAGCCCTCCTTAATGTTCTGAGTTATTAAATAAACCGGTTCTAGTTATGGAGAGTATATGAAATGAACGTTTCTAGACAATGAATTATCTAATAATTAGTGTTTTGATATCATTATCATTTTGTCATATAGGTAAGTACATATTTATATTTTTCGTGTGTTACGTAACGCCTTTTTACTTTTTTCACTCAGTAACTTTACAAAATACTTAAAACGAATTCGAATCTGTTGAGTGTGTGTTTTTGCATAGATGAGGGTATTCTTTTTAACAAGTATTAGCAACATGATCTCTTTAATTCTGAGTATGTGTGTTGAGTGGCTTCAGTATTGGCAACACTTAGAACATGCATCTCCCGCGCTCTACAAGTACAATGAACACAAAATCAATGAATATGGCTCATCAACTAAGGATAACAGTTTTCCCATGGCAATATCGTATGTTCCAAAGTTCACGTTTGTTGAAGGCATAAAATAAATAAATAAAATTGGTCGTTGATTACCGGAACTTTTTTCATAATCAAGTATAAAAATAAGAGTATATTTTGAATACGGCGGTAAAAGTTAGCGCCCAACGTAGGACTTGAACCCACGACCCTCAGATATCATATAATCTATAAAAGTCTGATGCTCTACCGACTGAGCTAGCCGGGCTACTTATTGTCCATGAAGAAACTTGATTTTTCTCCGCTGAACGTAAGTTTACGATTTCCGTAAGAACGTTGATAAAACGGTGCCCTGAAGCTTGAGCTGAAGATGAAGTAGTTAGCGCGCGATCTGTCTCATCCGGATTCAAATCAGAGTGGAGACACTCATTTTGGAAATTGTCAATCGAATGTCATATTATACATGTATAAATTTCATCTCGTAAGTCAAAATGTTTGCCACACTATACTGTTAATTCTATCGAATATTACCTTTACCTCTGTTTTATCGTTCATCGTCATTGCAGTGCTCTTCATATTGATTATTGTACATGTAATTTGCAATACATTTAAAAATATTTATTTATATATCACATGAAATTATGCTCAACTACATTATTATTGTTTAATAAAATTAATGCTCTTATTCGGAATTTAAATACTCCTATGCTATGGTGACTTATAGGCCCATTGGGCCGGGTGCTTCTTTATTTTTGTATTGTAATTATGTTTGTTTGTAAATATATATGCACATGTCACGTTAATAAACAATTTACTTACTTACTTACTTACACTCATGCCTGCCATGTTAAATCATAATGCTGATTTGCAAATAAAGGCTATACTTGGCATTGTAATATAGCAAGACTCATACAGTAAAGTAATACTGTGAATCCTCAATCCTCAACTTATAATATAATAGAAATGTATCGAACTTTCTTTTTTAATAGTTAATTATCGGAATACTTGAAATGCTATATTCATGTATTATATGTGTAATATATGTGGGTCACTGCCGTAGTATATTATTTATAGCATTAACTATGTTCACACTTACAAAACTCGTTTGGGTTTAGAGTTTTCTCGCCAACAATTGTTATGATTTGGAGTATGCCCGTCATCAATAATAAATAACGATCTAAATGAGAATAAAACAATCTCCGCAATAAATCCTTCATATGATTTTTGTATGTTTCAAAATACACGTTTGTTAAAGGCATATTTGCAATTACAGACTATGCTAAAACACTGAAAGTTAGTCGAAGATTAGGCCTACAGGATTTGTTTCATAACCATTGTTAAAAATATGAGTACATTTTGAATAGGGGTGTGAAAAATAGAGCCCAACGTGGGACTTGAACCCACGGCCCTCAGATATCATGTTATCTATAAAAGTCTGATGCTCTACCGACTGAGCTAGCCGGGCTACTTATTTTCACTGAAGAAACTATTTTTATTTTCCCTATTATGCAAACATGCTTGCGTGATGTAGCCCCTGAAGCTCAGTAGTTTAGCGCGCTTTCCGTCTCACCTGGGTTCAAATCCGAGTGGAGGCACTCATATGACTGCCATGTTTCAGCAGAATGCTGATTGGCAAATAAAGGCCATGTTCTGCATTATAATATAGCAAAACACACACGGAAAAGCAATGATGTTAATCCTATAACTTCTAATAAAATAGAAAATTAATGTATCTAACTTTCTTTTTCAATAGTTTATTATGGGAATACTTGAAATGCTACATTCATGTACTATATGTGTAATATATATGGGTCACTGCCGTAGTATATTATTTATAGCATTAACTATGTTCAATGGGGGAAACGTATTGGGGCGGAAGTGGATACACCGACTATTTCAATGGCCGATTTACGTCGATTCGGTAAGTAAATCTTGACTTTTCGTTGCTTAGTAAGGCGTTTGAAATAAATACAAGCTGACCAAAGTACCCGGCCAGGTTTCTAGTTTGCGACCCATGGTTGTTTTCCCCCCAAGCACCTATAATTAAGCAGAACACTCGCGCAAGGTGCCGTTTTGGTTACAGATACCCTGATTTGTGAATATTTTTGTCTGTAATATTTCCTATTTCTCCCGATTTTCATGGTTTATGGATTGTTTATGGGCCTAGTTTCATTATTTATATGATTATAAGTATGCATGTGCAAAAAAAAAATGCGATTCCATAATATATTGAGGCAAAACACACGAAAGATCCGCTATGATACCCCTGATTAATGCCGTTTGGGGCAAACACCCCTGACACGTAAGAAATGTGGTATAATAAAAACAACCTTCGACTTGATCATTAACTGAATATTACGCGCAAATGATGAAAAATGTACATTGTGAATACTAGATAAGTTCATATAATGCCAAAACAGGAATATGTTTTCAAGCTATACACATATATCTACTTGCCATACACATTTAATCTGCCACTGTGTTAAATTTTAAATTATATATTCACAATGTTTATGGTCATTCTAAGAGTGTTTTCTATTTGCAGAACAGCCCGTAGACTGATCACGTGATATAGTTGATGCTGCCTGCTAAGACCTGACAAAGAACACATACCTACAACAGTGGATTCAATGATAGGACCAAGCATTTCAACGATTAAACAGTTGACAATGACATGGATGGTGGAGTTCGATAGAAAGTGTGAAATTCTATACTAACATGAGAAATATCAAATAAAAGTTATAAAAACCCTTAAAAATCCACATTGTTTTGATAATAGCATGTACATGCTTGTGTGAGAACAGTTCACGGTGTCTACCCGTATTGTCACCCTCTCGACAGGAGAGGTACGAAAACCAACGAATTTGCCAAAGATACAGAAAGTCCTTGAACCAATCAGGCCTTTAAATGCTTAAAATATTGCAACTTTCATGAAATAACATTAAAAAGAGCCTACTTTCCGATTCATTGTAGCATCGGAACCCTCTCTGCTCTGGCACCGGCACCCTATCTGTGCTATAGTTATTGTGAGCACAGCGAGGATTCCCGTGCAAATTAGCTGAACCACACAGAGAGGATGCCGGTGCCACAACAAAACCGAACGGAGGTATTTTACGTAATTTGATACGATACAGCGTTTTGCAGACAGTGTGCCAATACGGGTAGGGGACACCGGGGCAAGTCAGAACGGTCATTTGTTTTTAACAAGGGCTTCTCACAAATTCTGCAATTGTACAAACTAAATACGAATTTTTATCAAGCATGGCATCTACTCATGTAATATAGAGGTACTTCGTAGACTGGACGATTGGTTATCAAAATATGAGCATACATATGGACGGGGCAAATCGGAACATGGTCGGGGTTATGATGGAAAAATACTTTAATCATACTCTGTCCTATCCTGTATCGATCAACTTCCACCGGACAAGAACCTATTCATTGCAGTAATAGGTACTCATCAGAATAAAATACAGCAATCCCTGACGCATTCGGGTACTCACCACCAAATATAACTGCTCACACAACCACTTAATACATACATATCATATCTCATTTTGGTACTTAGCACATTAAACTAAAGCCACAATATGTCCTACGAATATTTACAACCACTGGATACAGCCGAACAAGGTCGTTGCCACCCTAGAGATCAGTTTTATTAGTCCCTAATTAGATGTATATTTTTATAGCATGTGTATGTGGAGTGGCAAGTACGAACAACTAAAATAGGGACTAATAAAACTGATCTCTAGGGTGGCAACCTACCGTAAACGACCTTGTTTGGCTGTATCCAGTGGTTGTAAATATTCGTAGGACATAGTGTGACTTGAGTTTGATGTGTTAAGTACCTGTGTGAGTATTTGTTTCAAATAATAGGGTGTATTTACTTGAGTTCCGTGGTGGTGAGTATCCGAATACGTCAGGGATTGCAGTATTTTGTTCTGATGAGTACCTATTACTACAATGAATAGGTACTTGTCCGGTGGGAGTAGATACACGATAGGACAGTATGATTTAAGTATTTTTCCATCTTAACCCCGACCGTGTTCCGATTTGCCCCGTCAATTTGGATGCTCATATTTTGATAACCAATCGTCCAGTCTATGAAGTGCCTTTATATTATGTGAGTAGAGTCCATGCTTGATAAAAAAATTCGTATTTGATTTGCACAATTGCAGAATTTGTGAGAAGCACTCGTTAAAAAACAAATGTCCGTTCTTACTTGCCCCGGTGTCCCCTACCCGTATTGGCACACTGTCTGCAAAACGCTGTATCGTATCAAATTACGTAAAATACCTACGCTCGGTTTTGTTGTGGAACCGACATCCTCTCTGTGTGGTTCAGCTGATTGGCACGGGAGTCCTCGCTGTGCTCACAGTAACTATAGCACAGAGAGGGTGCCGGTGCAAGAACAGAGAGAGTTCCGGTGCCACAACGATACGGAAAGTAGTCTCTGTTTAATGTTATTTCATGAAAGTTGCAATATTTAAAGCATTTAAAGGCCTGATTGGTTCAAGGACTTTCTGTATCTTTGGCAAAATCGTCGGTTTTCGTACCTCTCCTGTCGAGAGGGTGACAATACGGGTAGACACAGTGAACTGTTCACACACACAAGCATGTACATGCTATTATCAAAACAAAGTGGATTTTTAAGGGTTTTATTGGATATTTCTCATGTTAGTATAGAATTTCACACTTTCTATCGAACTTCATCATCCATGCCATTGTCAACTGTTTAATCGTTGAAATGCTTGGTCCTATCATTGAATCCACTGTTGTAGGTATGTGTTTTTTGTCAGGTCTTAGCAGGCAGCATCAACTACATCACGTGATCAGTCTACGGGCTGTTCTGCAAATAGAAAACACTCTTAGAATGACCATAAACATTGTGAATTTAACACAGTCACAGTGGCAGATTGAATGTGTATGGCAAGTAGATATATGTGTATAGCTTGAAAACATATTCCTGTTTTGGCATTATATGAACTTATCTAGTATTCACAATGTACATTTTTTATCATTTGCGCGTAATATTCAGTTAATGATCAAGTCGAATGTTGTTTTTATTATACCACATTTCTTACGTGTCAGGGGTGTTTGCCCCAAACGGCATTAATCAGGGGTATCATAGCGGATCTTTCGTGTGTTTTGCCTCAATATATTATGGAATCGCAATTTTTTTTGCACACGCATACTTATAATCATATAAATAATGAAACTAGGCCCATAAACAATCCATAAACCATGAAAATCGGGAGAAATAGGAAATATTACAGATAAAAATAGTCACAAATCAGGGTATCTGTAACCAAAACGGCACTTTGCGTGAGTGTTCTGCTTAATTATAGGTGCTTGGAGGGAAAACAACCATGGGTCGCAAACTAGAAACCTGGCCGGGTACTTTGGTCAGCTTGTTTTTATTTCAAACGCCTTACTAAGCAACGAAAAGTCAAGATTTACTTACCGAATCGACGTAAATCGGCCATTGAAATAGTCGGTGTATCCACTTCCGCCCCAATACGTTTCCCCCATTGATGTTCACTCTTACAAAACTCGTTTGGGTTTAGAGTTTTCTCGCCAACAAGTGTAATGATTTGGAGTATGGCCGTCATCAATAATAAATAACGATCTAAATGAGAATAAAACAATCTCCGCAATAAATCCTTCATAAGATCTATGTTTGTTTCAAAATACACGTTTGTTAAAGGCATATTTGCAATTACAGACTATGCTAAAATACTGAAAGTTAGTCGAAGATTAGGCCTACAGGATTTTTTTCATAATCATTGTTAAAAATATGAGTACATTTTGAATAGGGGCGTGAAAAATAGCGCCCAACGTGGGACTTGAACCCAGGACCCTCAGATATCATGTTATCTATAAAAGTCTGATGCTCTACCGACTGAGCTAGCCGGGCTACTTATTTTCACTGAAGAAACTATTTTTATTTTCCCTATTATGCAAACATGCTTGTGTGATGTAGCCCCTGAAGCTCAGTAGTTTAGCACGCTTTCCGTCTCACCCGGGTTCAAATCCGAGTGGAGGCACTCATATGACTGCCATGTTTCAGCAGAATGCTGATTGGCAAATAAAGGCCATGTTCTGCATTATAATATAGCAAAACACACACGGAAAAGCAATGATGTTAATCCTATAACTTCTAATAAAATAGAAAATTAATGTATCTAACTTTCTTTTTCAATAGTTTGTTATCGGAATACTTGAAATGCTACATTTATGTACTATATGTGTAATATATGTGGGTCACTGCCGTAGTATATTATTTATAGCATTAACTATGTTCACACTTACAAAACTCGTTTGGGTTAAGCGTTTTCTCGCCGACAATTGTAATGATTTTAAAGTATGGCCGTCTTCAATAATAAATAACGATCTAAATGAGTATAAATCAATCTCCGCAATAAATCCTTCATATGGTTTTGGTATATTTCAAAATACACGTTTGTTAAAGGCATAAATGCAATTACAGACTATGCTAAAATACTGAAAGTTAGTCGAAGATTAGGCATACAGGACTTTTTTCATAATCATTGTTAAAAATACATTTCGAATACGGGTGTAAAAGATAGCGCCCAACGTGGGACTTGAACCCACGACTCTCAGATATATTAATATATTAACTATGTTCACACTAACAGTTTCAGTTTCAGTTTATTAGCATAAGAACATTGTTTATGTTCGTCGCCTTAAACAAACAATAGGCTAACAAACAAAACTTGTTTGGTTTTAGTGTTTATTCGCCAACAAGTGTAATGATTTTAGAGTATGCCCGTCATCAATAATAAATAACGATCTAAAAAGATTAAGACAATCCCCGCAATAAATGTTTCGTATGAGTTTTAGAGTTTACTTGACATGTTATTGTACTGACATTTGAGTTTTCTTGACACCAATTATACGAGTTTTAAAGTTTACACGTCATCACAACAAACAGTTAACGGAACTACGAACGTTAATGCACGAGTTGTGTCGAAATGTTCAACAATTTTGTCAAGATTGTTATGTATCTATTAGTCCATAATATTACACATCATATGTTTATTCCCTTTTTATTCTAATGTGACGTCAGAGGGTCCATTAATCGCATAATGACCCGTTCATTGACCGAAAGCTATGCTTTCTTTGTAAAATATTGGGTTTATTCAGAAATATGCTATTATCATACGACAAAACATGCAAACAAAATAAAACATATCATGTAACGGCGAGTTAGAACGCTTTACTTTGTATATATCACGTTACTGTAAAATCATTAAATATTGGTGTAAAATCGTAAAATCAGAAAACATTATTTTAAAGAAATTGTATAAATTAGCCGTTAAAGACTGTTTAGCCGGTTATAACAATTGGGTAAGTCGAGTAAAGAAATTGTTAGACGATCATTGTTTTTCTGAAGTGTTTAAAAACGCGAATGTCCATAATGTCCTCGTAAAAAATGTCAATGTTATATTTAAAACCCGTGTTATCGATTATTTTAAACAAGAATGGTTTGGCTCGTTAGCAGGGAACCGCGTTTTAGAAGAATACAAGGATTTTAAATTGAATTTTGTTTATGAACCATATCTAGATATTGGACCTAATAATATTATTTTTTTTAATACAAAACTACGTATTTCTGCTCATTCTCTACGAATACAGACTGGTAGATTTGGAGAAAATAGATTACCACGTCAAGAACGATTTTGTTTATTTTGTAATTGACACGATATAGAAGATATTTATCACTTTGTATCCATTTATCCCAATTATAGAACGATAAGATTAAAATATATTCAACAATATTACTATCTGAGACCGTCGGTCTTTAAATTTTATGAATTATTGTGTAGTAACAACAAAAATCACCTATGTAACCTTGCATATTACTTGAAGGAAGCTTTTAGAACTTGAAACACTGCTAATATAATTGGAAATAATTAAATCAAGTGTGTATGTCAATGTGCCGTAAGAAGTTTTGAGTGCGCGAGAGCATGTATTCGCTGAATGAAATTATTGAGTATAAGATTTTGTCGAGCGTGTCTGTGTGTGCGTGAAATATACTGTAGGATCATATAACATTGAACTGTTTATTAACTATTTCTAAAGAATTTAGCATATTCTTATCTAGACGTATTTAACATATTAACAATCATCATATTTGAGTATCTTAAACCTGTATTTAATAACGTTTACAGACATCCTATTAATCAACGGTGCTCTACCTAGTTCTCCTGATTTAGAACTATTTTGAGTTTGTATTTTAACGCCTAATATTTGTTTAGATAATCGTACATGCATTCTTTCTATTATGTCACTGCTGTTGAACCCACAAATTTCACTTCTAAATAGTTACTTTATATTGATATAAAACTACCTATTATAAAACACATTATACCAACATAACCCTTTTTTCGACTGCTTTTTGTGTATAAATACTTAAATAGACAACAATGTGCCATGCCGATATTTTATAGTCACATACTTTTAAAATGACAAATGATGATCAACGGGAAACAACTCTTCATGGTATAAAGCTATTTTGAAAGGGAGGCAATTCAATAAAATATGCTATATTTCACTGACCACCAATTTCGGCGTCGATTACTACTAAGCTAATATACCCAATTAATTCAAATGCACGCAGATACTGAGACGCCTTGAATAATGCAATACTTCATATTGAAGAAGAAGTTTATGTCATTAATGCTTTGTACAATACACATTTGAAATTATCAATATATATCATACAACAAATCAAGTACAGTTAGTATTATGAGAAAGTTACAAGATACACTTACAAAAAAGGTATGAGAAAACTGTACATAATATAATTATGATAGTAAAAAGAGAACATAATTGGAGGGTAATAAGATTGGGAACTGCACTTTTTGTGAAGTAGGCCTAGATATAGTTATTATATGTCTTGGGAATTTAGAATTTGTATTTTGGTGAAGTGCTTGTGTCTTCAATATAACAGATCTTGAATTCACCCTTGATTGGTAAAATAGATATCTGCAGTCAAACTCCTGTGTTTTTCCAAATGTTGAGAATAGCCTTTATTTGTTTTATTTCAACAGTAATATAGCAGGTTTATATATTGTGCATTTCACCCGGATTTGAAACCGGGTCGCCATATTAGATGGCTAGCGCACTTATCACTGAGTAACGAAGACACCTTCACCTGTATCAAATGATTTTACAACAGAATACAAGCTTTGATGATTTTAACAATATAACTTATTAATACTTAAAATCTACTTTTTTAATTCATATTACCAATGTTTGTATTTATACTTTCAGTGTCATCAACATGTACGTTCCCCAGCACCTTGCAGGGCGTATGGGAAAGTCCTGTGAAAGGCAATGTCACTATAAACAGTACACATCTCACTGGATATGATATCTACACTTATACCGGTCTCAACTTTGAGTGTCACATGATGAGCGGCAAGAATTATATTGTAAGGTAGGTGAACTAGAATTTTTTTTATTTTTATTTATTGCTTTTTTATCCTCACCAACGGATAATCCAGATAGTATCACCCGAAATACTATTAGTAATTTTAGCTGGACAGCCCGGGATTCGAACTAGGAAACCCTAAATCAGTAGTCGTGTGTTCTACCGACTGAGCTATGCGGACTGACTAGACTAAGTTAACTACATATTTCGATTTATTGCTTTTCTTTACAATCCTCGTCGTCGGATAATCCATATGGAAGAGGTCTCCAGAAGAGTTTTAGTTTTAGTTTAAATTTTTGAGTGATAGTGCATGATACAGACGATGACCCAATTCCTCTGATTATTTTACTTGCCATGTGTTTAGCACCCTTACGCGTGACTTCGGTTTAAAGCCTCACCCGAAAGACTATTATAAATGTAGTCATTTAAGTAGGTCAGCCCGGGATTCGAACACACAACCCAGAAATCAGTAGTCTCGTGCTCCATCGACTGAGCCAAGTGGGCTGACAAGTTAACTAGACAATAGTTCCCCTTACTTATAATTATACACACGTGACCGTTACTTGGCGATCGTATGGTTTAGTGTAAAATAATGACAATGTACCGCGGAAAGAAATAGGACACTTACCAGGAAGTAATTCTACTTATTCCTTCAATTCTGAAAAGCATAGCACATGTCGTGTTTTATACAAATATATTTGAGTATACGTATACAGTATGTACTTTGCTTCTCATCGGATCAAGTGTAAGTTACATCCCTTTTCCCGGAGAAGTGGTTGTTATTGTTCCGGCGAAAAATATTTGACACATTGATTTGTCCTTACTCTTCCACTAGATGGAAACTAGAAAATAATATATACTGAGTTCCAAAAGTTCTGCATCTTAATTAAAAATTCATTTTTTTTTGGAATAGTTAACTTAAAATAACTTTTTAGGAACACAGTCCATTTGCGTACCCTTAGTGTTTATGTTGAACCTATTTCCGTTGGATTTCGTCACGCTTGAATGATCACACCATCGCAAATGGTAAAAACGTCTATTCACGCACGCATAGTTTGGGTTCTTCATTTTCGACTTTATTTTCACTTCCAATTTACTTGCATGGTGTCTGTGTTACGAAAAAACACAATAAGTAAGTCAAATAAGTTAGAAATGTACGCTAAATTTGATTGCAAAAATGGATAATGTTGAACGACTCGTGTATATAAGACGCTAGAGGCTGGTGTTTCACTAAAAATACATTGTGTCGAATTAAATTGACATGTCTCTATCATAATAAGACTGTTGTATCATCTCCATCCGAAAAAAACTTTATATGACGTACCACGTGACAACAGGTCAAGGGTCAATGTCGCTTACCTAGACAGGTAATGCTGCTATATTTTTGCACCAAGAACAACGCCATTGTGGTAGCTTAATTGCGGTCTACCCAACATTAAAATTATGGGAAACTTGCTTTAATGTTGCTTCTTTTATGTCAAGGAGGTTGTTTCTTAAAATCTGGCCTGTTGAACAGACTCTATTGTAACATCAATAATTGTCTATGGTCAAAGAGAGATAATTTTCGGTATTTATTACCTCCCTTCCACTACAAAATAGTAGTTTATCGTTGTGTGTACTTTGGAATCGCGGGGTGGTGTCACATGTGGTTTTATTATGGATCGATACATATCTTCAGATCGAGAACTGTCCTGGATTTATATCAAGTACACATCGCTCTACACATGCGCATTTGAATTATCATAAATAAGTTGAAGATTGTAGTAAAAAAGACACACCGAATATTGGATGCGGAACTTTTGGAACTCAGTATACAATCATGAATAACAAAACAGATTCGAGAACTAGTATTCAATCGTGCCGCGAAATCATTGCCATCAACGGTGTAAGAAGGAAGGCATTTTGTGACGTCAAAGGAATGTTAAATAAGTGCGAGATTTTACAGTCGTCTGTAGGATCTTTTGCTAGTGCAAATCTTCTGTCGCAGACTAGAGCTACTTCATTTTGCCCTTAGCTCAACAAATAAAATACCGTATATTGTTGTGAGAACTTATCAATTTTACATTTGCTACCGGAGAGTTTGCATTTATCGTCGTTTCCCCTCCATGTGCATCAACATTTCCCAACCTCTAGGCAATTCTGTCGCGTTCATATTCGAAACATTCATAAATGGAAACAGTGAAAATAAATCTTCTGAAAGTTCACCGAATTATAATGTTGGTAATAAAAATGGTAGATATACCAGAGATTTTCTAGATTTAAGGAATGTTAAAAGAAAATATAAAATATAAAACTTTTTTATATTTTTTTTTTATTACTAGATTTAAGGAATGTTAAAAGTAAATATAAAATATAAAACTTTTTTATATTTTTTTTTTATTATTAATTCCTTATATTATGTACCACGATAATTATTTCCATACTTCTCGTAGTTCTAGTCTGGCATGCAATTATGCATGTAAGGTATGTTGTGTATCATGCTGCGATGCCCTTTTTATGATCCGTGATTTCTACAACTTACACAGCTACAAGACTCCATATAGCGATATAGAGACATTTGAGATTTGGAACGTAGAACTTTTGGTAATGGCGAGGATGAAGTTTGGTTTTAAGATTTTGAAATAAACACTATCTTGTATATATCAGGACAAATATCCGTTGTTAAAATACGAAGCAATTATGTCTCGTCTGAATAAAATTCACACAATTTGTGTATGACATGAAATTGCTACACATTGCATTTTTAAATTTTTTATTTCGGAACTTGACCAAACTATCAACTTTATTTCACACCGTTATCACATTTTCCGAACCTTAAAATAGAAACAATATAGCTTACAGGTTATTCTGTTGCGTTGTCTTCAGCGTCACATTTGAAATTTCTCCAGCGCATTTGTCTCCACCGCATGTTTTGATATATCATTGGTGTCTTGACGTAATTTGTAACACTGCGGTACTTGATGTGGTATAACACAGCACGTGCAACAATACCATAGAACGTATCGCCTTATAATATTGAAAACCCACGAACATGCCCCGACTGTTAGATTACTTTCTATTTCTATTATATGATTACAGATCTGGAGATTTCACTGTTCTGTCAAACAGCGTGAATGCAGCGATGTGTCTGAAAATGAAAAAAGAATCATCGTCAAAGTACTCCTACTTCATCCTAACATGTAAGTACGGTAGTTGGAAAACATTTGTAATGTGTCGCAAAACACTAAGAGAGTCAGCAAAGCAAAGCAAAATGTATAAACTTAGAAATTCGTCTAAGTGAAATCAGGGAATACTTTTTGAATAATATTATGGAAAATACTTCAGCGCATATAGGTTAACCTCCGTCTGCTTGTTTGAATTATATATGGCCAACTAAAGTATTTGTTTCAATATCCCGAATCTATGACCGATCACTCTTTCCAGAATTCCAGACTTCCTATAGTACATTTGGTAGTCGTTGCTAGTAACTTAAAAATTTAGAATTTGGTATCCTGACATAAAAAGTGTCTATAGTTATGGCAAACTCATTAGTTTAATATCTATTATGTATGTTACTAAACGAGACAATATTGTTATTCCAGCCGAGCTTGCGGACGCCAACTATGAACGTGTTAAGTTTATCCAAGCTTCCAGCACTATAAGCGATACAAGCACGATATGTGATGAGGAGTCTGTCGCTAGTAACAAGCAAGAGACCAAATTGTTTATTAAATACGGTAATATATTAAATGATTATTTCATATTGTGCATCATATGTTTAAAGGCAATTAATGCTTTATTTATGTTAAAAGATAAGCACACACTAGACAGAGAAGGGAGTTAGAAAATATTATCCAAAAACTCCTGAATAGTTCGATGCAAGGAGTTCACAAAATTGGTGGCATATTTTAGTATTTTTTAAGCTATGCTGTGATAACTACTTACCTACCAAGAGATGTGATACCACTTTCTATGAAACATTACAGCCCGCAGAAATTTATATTATCATCCGTTATAATACAACTGTAACATTCGATGACATATTCACAGTAAGTCTGATTTTGTAAGTGGTCTCCTAAATACAAATACCAAATTGTCTTAGATAGTGAGAACCAATGTAGTCGAACTTGATGATTAATAAGTCTAAAATGAATACCCATGTACAAGTATACAACACTAAGTCCAGATAATTGCTTTAATTTACGTTTTATTATACACATTACACTGTGAAATGAAACAGACTTTCTAAATTGTACAGGAAAAGCTAACAAAGCCAAAGTACAGTGTCCAGATGATATACTGGGTACATATAGGGACTTCAATGATACTAGTACCTGTAGTAACGTCACCTACTGGGATGTATGTAGTGATAGAAAGACCATGTCATTTGATGGTTCCCTGTGCTCCACAAAACAGGCATTCTCAGGTAGGTGAAATTACCAGTCCATGCTACCGAGTATCTCGACCGTGTCATTTGATGGTTCCCTGTGCTCCACAAAACAGGCATTCTCAGGTAGGTGAAATAGCCAGTCCAAGCTACCGAGTATCTCGACCATGTCATTTGATGGTACCCTGTGCTCCACTACACAGGCATTCTCGGGTAGGTGAAATAACCAGTCCATGCTACCGAGTATCTCGACCATGTCATTTGATGGTTCCCTGTGCTCCACTACACAGGCATTCTCAGGTAGGTGAAATAGCCAGTCCATGCTACCGAGTATCTCGACCATGTCATTTGATGGTACCCTGTGCTCCACTACACAGGCATTCTCGGGTAGGTGAAATAGCCAGTCCAAGCTACCGAGTATCTCGACCATGTCATTTGATGGTACCCTGTGCTCCACTACACAGGCATTCTCAGGTAGGTGAAATAGCCAGTCCATGCTATCGAGTATCTAATACAAGCCCATTTTCTAATTTTCTGGTTACCATCAACCATAATATCCAGGAGCCTTCCAGAGAGAAACTCATTCCCAGTCGGCACATTCCTAGATCTCACATGGAATAACGGTATACTAGTACTTGGTCTGATTCTAGCGTTTTGTAAGTAATGATCGGGGGAAAAAGTCGCGTGCGAATTGTCTCTGCTCTTTGTAAACACATGAATATATTTTATTGGGATGCGGTCTGATATACAGTCGGGAAAAGTAAAAGAGGACGGTCTCTTTTCAATGAAATTGTATACCTGTAAAATGCCATCTTTGATTTGTCGTATGATAATCTGCAATAAGGAAAGCCCAATCAATATATGTGTAGTTCAGATAACAGCATTATAATTTGTAGTATTTTAAGAAAGTCAGACTATATTTATTTTTCATGCTTCTCATGTAGCTAAGGTATGCATTCCCGTGAGACGTTTAATTCCTGGTTTTGTCTTATACTAAAATATTGCTCTTATTACAGACAATGGGACTGTTAATTGTGTATACAGTGTAAAGAGTGGTAAAGAAAAGGTTGTGTATACATACAATCAGGACGACACAACCGACGAAAGTACCTATTACAGATTTACTTGCATGGTAATTATAATCATTTCTTTAATGTTATAATTATATTGTTTGGGTCTCTAATGTTATCTTTGGGTTGAATATATTTTAATTGAATAGAGTAACTTTCATACAGAGCTAGCAATTTATACCAACTTCTCTTGTTTGAACCTTACGTGTTCTGCTATTTCAGTTGCGTGCGGTCTAGCCTGTTCGACTTTGCTCTATGATCATTCCTTTTAAACATCACACATACACAATGCATTTCAATGACAATGGATTTGTTGATTTGGGCCACCGACCCACCACACCATAATACAGACCAGTAATTGCATGATATGATATCATTTCAAACAGTACGAACAAGGAATTCATTCTGAGTTTGAATGCGCAATGTACTAACATTGAGGAAGATAGAGTTTATTCAATATCGTTGGCAATGACATGAAAGCACAATACATGTACAAGGGAACGGTATGTGATTGTGAACGTGTATCACATACTCCCCTTACTTTCTTTTGGTTATCTTTATCTTGCGCCTTGCAGTTATGTTGTGTTGCTACTGTTGTTTGTTCGCGGCTGGTTAAGTTGAGTGTCGCCGCCTTGTCAGTCCGATTTCTTCGTATCATTTTACATTGTATTGCAGGTTATAAGGATGAAAGGTAAACGAGTGTATGTGACACAGTCTCCACAAGAGTGTCACTCTAATCAGACATCAACCTATGTTTTGTCTCCAGGAACGACTGCTGATCTCAAAGCCAAAAGTATGTAACATGCTTCTTTAATTCATTTCAATAATTAAGTATTTAAGACCGTAATTATATTCAACATGTAAGACACATCATTGCATAATTTATGTATGTGTTTGTTTAGTAACTAAAATCAGCTTATATTATTTATTATTTTGTATTGAATCGTTTCAAGGATGTGTTTGAGGTTTTGTTCCCGGTGATTCGTTACAGTTTGTATATCTTTGCCCGACCGACCTTTGTGGCAGACTGTCGGCGTGCATAATAATAATTTGTCTCAGTTTCAGTCTTATAAGCAACACTACGTTTAATTGGTTCGACTGAGTAATGCTTTCCATGTCCTTACAGTGGTTACATATAGTTACCATATACGTATACTTTTGTATATATATACACTTAAACGAATTTCTAATTGGCCACCCGAAAAAATATTACATCATTTGATATATTATATAAATAAATCTTAGGCTGTGTTGTTTGTTTATTCCACGCACTAATTTATCGATTTCCGGAAAGAAATGGCGTATTTATGTAGAAAATCATCCATGCGTAACGGTTGGTGTGAAATTGCTCTGTTGCACGTTGTCCTCGTGCACAGCTTGCAATAGTATCGTATTTGGTATGAATTTGTTCCCTGTTGATTGACTTTTCTTTAAACACTATACTTTGTGAGAATGAGCCAAGTGGAACGCACTCATGACGTCAGATACATGCATACATTGAACGAATTTCTGATTGGCCACGTGTTTTTATAAATTAATGTAAAAAATGCTTTTAAAACAATACAAATAATCGAGACCCCGATACTGTCCAATTTTATTGATAGAAAATATGTTTCTCGTAGTAATTCGAGCTAAACCCCGCGTCATTATAAGTATCGCTTTTACAAAATGACGTTTTGACGTACATGTCTGGATTTTAGTGCTGGTACTCGTCATTCTAATGGCCTCAGCGCGCCCCATATTACTTATCCTCGCCAGTGTCAATGCTTTTCATTAAGCCAATCGACACAAAATACATTTTGACTAATTTCAAAAATTAACGTGAGTCACGTGCACTTAATCCATTTTGCACTAACTGTTCCGCATGGATGATTTTATACATGCACGCGTAATTTATTTCTTGAAATCGATAGATAAGTGCATGGAATGAACATAACCACAGTTTTAGAAATATTGATTAAATATATCGCAAAATATAATATTTCATTGAGTGGCCAATTAGAAATTCGTTTAAGTGTATATATATACTTTATCGCGTTGGTGAATTAACATGACAATATAAACATACTTATATAAATTTGTTTTTCTGTTTTCAGAGACTTGTGGTAAGTTGCTATTGGATTGTTTTTTTTAACGTGTTTAGTTTGACAAATCTTGGAATCTGATCAATGTTTACCAATATCAACGATGTTAAGATAAGCCGCATCTACTGTTCAATTGTGTACTTAATACTATGTTCATTCCATTAATTTTGATATATAGATCTATGGCTTGCTGGCTTGCATCATTATATGAAAAACTAAACATTTTCGTAAACGATTCTATTTGCTTTTAGTAATATTTTATACAATCTTCGTAATTTAAATGACTGTGATTTGCTTAAATATGTTTATATTTTTTTTAACAGTACCATCTAGTGCTTCCGAAGAGGCCGTCTCTCAAGCAGGTCTTGTGGCAGGAATGGTTGTATTAGTCATCGTACTTTTAGCAGCAGGTGCAGTGGTAGGTTACTACATTTATACTAAGAAGTTCAAAAAGGTTGATCCAAATGAGAAACGGGTCATTGATAAGAAGCATAGCGACGGAGATCAGGACCACAGAGTGACCGATGCCGTGACCCCGAGTGTGGTACATACAGACCTCAAGAGTCCGAAAACTAGCGGGTCGCACGGTAAGATCACACAACTATTAGGGCCAGAATATACAATGACAAATGCATGCGATGATGCTAAGATTGACGATGAGGAGGAATTGCCGGAGTCAGCGCGAAGGCTACCTGCGCTTGTGACCGGCAGCACACCACGTGACGCTCTGACGTCACCTCTTGATACACAATTGCAAAAGCCTCAGTTGCCACCGATTCCATAAAATGGATATCGGTTTGATCTTAAGTACCACACAATGGCTGAAAAGCTGCTTAGACAATTCGTATATAAATACGTATCGAGTGCAAATTTACTCATTACTAAAACTTATTCCAATTGCATTTCATTATGTTATCTAACATAATTTTTATATTGGTTTTCATCTGTTTTGAAACTGTGTAAGTAACCTCTGATTGCATTCATTGGCAACAGCAACACGTGTGTTCTATTATCACATTTATCATTATACCTACATGTTGCAAGAACAGATGTTAATTAAGAATAGTGTGTAATATACGATGGACCATTTAGAAATTCACGTTTCTACATTAATTGTTTGGAAATCATGCAAATATTTGCAATTTAAAACACCAAAGTCACAATTTTAGATCATAAATATTTCGATTTAATATCATGACTGATTTGATTTTTTTCGTTAATTTCCTTTACTGCTTTTCGAACGTTGACTGTATCCGACTTGGTAGATGTACATGAACTAGGTAGATACATTCAATGTTATAAAACAAACTGCAATTTTAGCAGACATGCATTATTATTGTATTATATACACTGAGCGGCAATGACAACGCAACACTTTTTAAACAAACTTGAATATTTCCGTAATCCGTTAACGTATAAACCTAAAATTTTGTATGCTCTCTTCGACTTATATTGTCTACAGAATTCAGCCTTTTCCGTGAAAATGCTTTAAGAATCACTCATCAATAGCAGAATAGCATTGAACCACATTTTCCCGCATGATAATGGGTGGCTAGAGATTTGCTCGCATATTGGGCAAACTTATGAAGAATATGGATGATTTAATCGGAAAACAAAAACAAAAATAACAAGTACAAAATATGGTGCGTATGTCAAAGGAAGACTCCGACTGATCGGTCGGTATTCTGACGAGTGGGGTATCCGTACTAAAAATCCAAGTTTCGTTGATTTAAATCACCGAAGTCAATATTGCATTCGTTTGACCGGGTTTGAATACATATATACACCTGTTAAGAAATATAAACATGCATTAGAAATCGCAGGATGTAAGAAAAATGTTAAATTCAAGTTCGATAACTCTTGGATAATTATCCTCATTTTTTAAGATCAGTCACCAAACTTTTACACTAAATCATATTATTGGATATTACCGAAATGTCTACATGCTCAAGTTATCATATTTATTAATATTTAGACGTAAATTTTGTTTTGAATATTAAGCACGCATTTTAGTAGCATACCTATAGCGTTCATCCAATTTATTTCCAGTAAGAAATTGTGATACTTTCACTGTGCTTGGGACAAAAAGAATACCATTATATTAATCTCATAAAAATCAGTTGGTACTATGCGTTTAGATCCGCCAACTTTGAAGCAGCGTTATAAAGAAACTGACAAGTTCATTATTTACTCACTTTATTACTCCATGTTTACCAGATGACCAGAAACAGTGCATCATGGCTGTAATAGAGTATGTTTTATTGCTTTTAGTGGTCGTGCGCGAAACAGAGTATAGGCCCCTTAAAAGTACATGGACTTCACATAGCCCTTCCACAAGAACGGAACAACATCCGACAAGCATGCCATAAACGTTTCATACGATTAATCCGTCGTAGATGCAAACAATGCATCGCTCCAGACAGTGGTTTTTTAAGATTTAAGAAATGCGTTTTTTTGTTTTACACTGACACAAAGACAACTGGTACAATACTATGTTGCCTAACAACTTTTTCTGATTCGAATGATATTCATGTGCCCCAAGGATACATCTATTCGATGCTAAAATTTTGCGATGCTTTCACATTAATTAAATGTGTTGTGCTTTACTATGTAAGTGTTGCGTTTTCATTGCCGTGTATTATGTTTTTTATCCATTCTCGTTTTATTCAAATGTATGCTGTGATATCTGTTTTCTATTGTTTTGTTACTCTTGTCAGTCTTTGTTATCTAACTCTGTTTTTCAAAAATAAACCTATTCCAACACATGTGTTAACTTGTCTGTGTGTCTTACCTTCCCTGCAACGACTCCAATAGCTCAGCTAACTTGAACAAGCTATGTGCACTGAACCTTACCAAATGATTGGCCAGATGGCTGACTATTTCATTTAAATCGGATTCTAACAATAGCTTCATTCCTTCACGCGGTTAGTGATCTGATTACACTCCGTGGAGGTCACGTTCAATTGGATTCTCTGTCGCACACTAACGTCACATAGTTCGTAAATCTAAAGAGTTGTGGAAAATCTATAGTCCCAGTAGCCCAAGTAGAGTTTCCCACACTTTCAGAGTTGTGAAAGAAGCGATTTGATTGGATGGAGTAAAGAGGGTCGTCAGATGCTACATTAGCATAAAGTAGTGGAGTGTAATTTTATGCTCTGAATTTAATGAGATTGGATGACTGGTTGTCACACTTAGAATCTTTCCATGCCATTCGATATACATCAGTTCTTAAAACACACGTCACACAACGTCCTGTCCCACTAAGTCCTCACAATAAAAAAGTTGATAAGGATATTTGCAACGAGGTTACAACGCAATATAAACTGGAGATGCTTTGGTGAAACGTATTCTTGACATACCTAACCCCTATAGGTCACAAACCACCAAATAGAGTTGTTCTTTAACTCAATGTAAAGTGACCTAGGTCAGCCAAAAAAAATGTCAACTTTTTGTCCATGGGGCCCTCTCAAAATCTTTTAATCAATAGAAATAGCATCCAGCTTGAAGAAAATGAAAAAAAAGCAGGGGGTCATGTATCATATAAGAAAAATTTGGTTCGTCAAACGCGGTGAACAGATTTTCTCACATGTACGGATTTACTCACTGTCCGTTAGCCCCAACCTTACTTTCACTTTCATATTTAAGCCAGAATACAAAATATTTCTTAATAAAACCATTTCACTACATCACAAACATGCATACAAAGCATTTAACACCAATTTCATGATTCTGATGCCGATTTGTCAAGACATACCCCCATTTCCAGTCGCTTTAAAGTTTTTTAACGGACTATTTGACTGTATCTGAATTTGGTCCGCGTAGGCATTTAGTGGTTATTTACCTATAAGGAAATTGGTTGTCGAATTCCTAATCTGTTCCCACTTTACTATCACAATTCTTACTGCGTCATTTGACGTTTCTGTTATATAAATGAATCCCGTAAAGTTAGGTTTTTATGAAACGCTCCTGTAGGGATAACAGCAACTTCTTTGGTACGCTTGGGGTGAGTTCTTAACACATCTATGCCACTTTCGAATGAAGATCATACATACATTGAATTCAAGTATTTAACGATTGATAATGTTCAGTATGTTTGTTTTCACCACAATCTTCTGGATGCAATGGATTCTCAATGGTCTTCGTCTGGTATGACGTAGCCATTATAAAGAAAAAATAATGATCCTAGAACCGAGCTTACAAATAATAGCCACTAATACTGTATCACTGATTCCATATCTTACTACGCTTTATTAATCATATCACTAGCACGCTTCTATGTTATGATAGCCAGAGGCAAACCCATCCAAATAACAGTTGACACAGAATTACAATAGGGTAGTTCAGGGTCAACCTTAATTTTAAATCGTCTTGAAAGAAATAACTGCCTTTTAAAATAGTGTCTTTACTAAATGATATACTAAAGATACTTAATTATCTAATACGTATGTTACAAGGAGTTTTTAAGATTGCTAACGATTGCTTATTCACCAACTTGCTAGTAAGAAACGGCATATATTTAATTTCTTTTAGCCCGATAACGACCAAGTAGAATTGCCTACCTTTAAACTTTCAATCAACCACTACTGCAGGAACACGAAGACACAAAAGAATTGGCATAAAGAGAGTGTCCGGACCAGTCGTTCCTCTTCCACCAGTTGATAGTCATATTACACCCAGTGAAAGACGTCGTAAAATTGAAAAAATGTCATTGATCACACCAAGAACATTACGTAATTCATCATCTAATCATCAAGCGACATCTAAACAAAATGGGAGACCAAGGACTCAAGAAGACACACAAGGTCCAAAAGTTGATACTGCACCCGTTGTGTTACAATTACCTTTATCAAGAGAAGAGACAACGCGATCTGCTGCAGCAATTTCTAGATGCAGTACAATCTATGAGGATAAGATAGGTATTGAAATACCACAAACACCAATGACCACCGTTGTTCCACAAACACCCAAAGCATCTCTTACTCCGCGAACGCCTAAGGCATCTAATCCGCCGCGAACACCTAGGGCATCTGTTCCACCGCGAACACCTAGGGCATCTGTGCCGCCTCGAACACCAAAGACAAATAATCCTCCTCGAACTCCTAGGGCCTCTGTTCCTCCAAGAACACCTAAGACACCTGTCCCACCGCGAACACCTAAGGCATTCGTTCCACCTCGAACACCAAAAGTTTCTGTTCCGCCACGAACTCCTCGGACTTCTGTGCCTACAACGCCAAATACACGAGCTAGAAGTCGACCGTCTATCACTAGACAATCTAACATATCGAGAAAGAGTGTAACCTCAGAGAGTAACCGGCAAAATCGTAAGCAGCCAATACTTACTGTCGGCGCTCTGGATAGTTCTAAAAATAAATATGTCAAATATGCAAAGGCCGTGTTTAAGGATGCTGGTACAGTTTATAAGAAGAAAATCAAACTTGTAGGAAAAATACAAAAACGAAGACCAAGTGCCACAAATAAATCTATAAAATTAAACAAAGTCATGAAAGATAAGATTGCTGAAAACAATACAGAGACAAATGATACTATCGAAAAGAAAACTCTGGATAATTCAATGTTAATAATCGATATGGTAAAAGAACTTGCACGACCAAAATTGGAATATGTTCAAACCGAACCTATTGTTGAATCGGAGTCTAAACCCGAACAAAATCCGGTGCCTGAACCTGACCTTGAGATTATACCTGAAGTTATTCCTGAACCTATACTTGAACCTGAAATTGAACCTAAACCTGATCCACCAAAAGCTGAAGTTAAACAGGATAAGTTTATCTATGGCAATCCTGATGAAAATTTCTTCATGTGTTCAAATGATGAAGATAATTTCTACAAGGAGTTTATGGAAAAGCGAAAACAAGAACACGAAGCAGCAGTCAAGTTAAACAATGCTTTTCGCAATAAAAACAGACATTCTTCAACAGTGCCATTTGTAAAAAAACGGACGAAGAAAGATAACTCTGATGGGAAAGAAACCCAACCATCAGGGTTAGCAAAATTGTATAAAAAAGTAGAATCGATAGCGAGGTTTAGCGCTCTCAAGCAAAAGTTAAGCACGTCTAGGAAGAACAACGAATCAAAGTCTTTAAAAGAATCGAAGTTAGAGCAGCACATTTTGAATAATGTTGTTTATAATAATGATAGCAAATCGAACTATAAAATACAACACAGAAGTCGACGCTTTCAACGTACGGTCAATCTTTCTAGGAATCTTGAGAGATTACCAACCTTGGTAAACTGGGTTGAATGTAGTGATATTTTATCTACTCCAGCCATGAGAATGCAGAATAAAATCAATAATGAAGAGTTAAAATATGACAGTGTGAGAAACCCGAAATTTGTTAGCTTAAAATAATTGTGGTGTATTGGTACCTTTGTCTTGGTTGTTCATTGTACGTGTATGTGGATAGAAAAATGTGCGTAAGCGGATTATCATTTGTAGGTAACTCATTTTGACTATGTTTACAATCTAAACATTTACTATGCATATTGCTCACGTCGTTATTTGGTGCCAAGTTCTGTCTGAGTGGTATTAGTGAAGTATTGTTGGAGTATTACGGTGTAATACGATATCGTTGTTGTTTAATCCTCTTTCGACCACTTTGCATTGTCATCAATGCAGAGAAGGGTACTTATCAACATAACTACAACACTAGAGATACTTCTTCCGCAATGTTTCCGGCAAACTATAATAATATAACTGCTTTCATCAAACTCATGGCTGTATCTATTAGTTATATGTTGTGATTTATTAATCATATGTGTAAATAATATCTCATTAATATTCATATGTCATAAAAAATGAAAATTATTCATGCTTTGCTTTCCATTACTGTATCCAATTACGGAAATGTTTTGAAAATATATGAAACATTCTCCATTCTGAATGCAGTACATATACACGTATTTGGACACATTATGCAAATCAGCGGCAAACAGGAATAAATAAAAGATTTATCGGATATAAGCTACAGTAGAAGAAGAGTTGGGTTTTGGTACTATCTGCAAATGAGCAATAATACAAAATCAGACATATATCTAGTACCCAGTGATGATGCGATAGTATATTCTGATTCTAGTCCAAAAGTGGAGGTTTGTTTAACACTAACTGATTAATTGAACTCATCCATATTACTAATAAATCAGCAACACTGTCACACTTTCTCGTATTATCCGATCATTAAGTAGATTTATTGGTTGTAGAGGTCATTGTCCACAACTGAAAACGATCCCAGATGTACACATTCCTCTATAAGTAAGTGACGTATGCTTTTGTACTTTCTATCGTATATTTACCATTAATAGCTCAACTAGTGGACTGTTCACTTCTACTCCTCGAAGGGTTTTATTTCAAATTCCTATTTTCTATATGGTCACATATTTTGGCGTGTTGTTGCTTCTTGACGTAAGGTCATTGCCATATATGTATAATAAGAGTGGGGAAGAAATGGTTAGGGAACATATCGAAACTACAAACGTGATTTGAGGACAACGAATAGTATTGTACTGGATATAAAGAAACATGATTTTGCATGAAACGATAGATACATCAACTAGACTCACAATGACGTTATTACATAATTTCATATGTAAACAAACTTGATAATAGCAAATCAGAAATGTTATTGCTGCGAAAACGGATATGAGAAATAGTACAGACAATGCAGCACTCAGCTTAAATAGCCGAGCACAGAAAAGAAATAAATACATCAAATGCAAGGTTCATTGTCCAACACATAACCAATATTCTTCGTTCATGAGTAAAACATAGCCAGATGTAATAAAACTGTCCAAGTCATGCAAACGTTCTAACAAATGCATTAAACAGGAATGACAACAACAAGTTAATGTTGCATTTAATGCAATGTCATGAACTGCCAAATAGACAAACAAATTGCAACATGATTTTTCGCCAGCATGTTATTACAAGCATAAATTGAATCCTTAAAACAATGCTTGATAATGAACTTTGTTTTAGTCAGGATACAAAATACCACATTCGTCATATTTTAATCATGTTGGTAACTAAAGCATTTCGAAACCATTATCACAAAGATTCAACACACATCGACGAGAAGTACACAACACAAATGAGTCATGTTATTACAGCACAGTGGATTACTTTTTATGATACAATGTACCTCGAAGCCGGATGTCATCGTCAACGAAAATGCGGATAACTTTGTTACGAGAACAAATTACATTTGATCGCACGTATTTAACATAAGCAATTTGGTCATCGCCATGAAATTATCAAGCACGTCTGTTCAAAGTTTCATAAGTACCATATTAAAGTCCACGCATCAGTTTGAAAATCATTTTGCTAGCTTGCCAAATGATCAGCACGACGATTAATGAGTCCAGGATGTTTGAAGTATTACTGCAGTCGAACAGTCATTGCCTTCGTGTTATCTACCAAATGGAATCAGATTTCAAGTATAGCATCTCATCTAAATGCGTATCAATATGCATAGCATTTTTCGGTAACCCATGCCTTGGTAGAATGTCTTGGTATGGTACAAAGTTATTGGGTGAATGAACGGGACGACGACAATCCTTATATAGAAGGATAAATAAAATCGTTTAGTCTGACACAAAATTGAGACACTTGAAGGGATGAAAGCTTGTATGCAATATGTACGGATATTGTCTCATAAACATTCAAACTAGAATTTGTGCTACCCTTAAAGTGGTATTAGCGCGATTACTAAATCGTTCATCACAGTTATATAACATCACTCGCATGTTATTAGAATTGAAACATACATGAACGCAAATATCATGGTTAATTCAACAACACCGACCAAACGTAAGATTGTAAATGCCAAGTTTTTCCGAATGCCAGTAAGATTAACATCAGAAAATATTTCACAAAGATAATGATATCTAGTAAAGAAAATATTCATCGTTACGAAAGCATACACTTTTTTTATCTTTGGTTTTATCAATTATAATTCATTTATTCTCCTCACCAGAATCGACAACTTATTCTGGTTGTACTAGTGTATATCACAAGCCATGGTGTGGGAAACGAGACATAAGTCAGCTTCCCTTTATGCTACGCGTAGAACATAATGTTAATGAACTGCGGATTCCATTTTATTTCGTCTTTGGTATGACGCCTCAATTTTGTAGTAATTGCTACACGTTTACTGAACTACATTATGTTATGATCTGATTTAAAATATTATGAGTATTAATGTAGGTTCCCAGCATTTTAAAAATGTTATGGAATATGAATAAATCAACAGCAGGCTATCTCAACTACAGGAGAAATATATTTACCATTTACAAGTAAAACACTTTTTTTTAAAACTATTTTTTTTATATGTAACCTTCGTTAAATAAAGATGTTATTATTATTATTATTATTACTTACAGAACGGTCGTTTTTTAGGCATTTAGTTGGTTCGTCATCAACCTGCTCATTTATAGCTTGATAATGTTTCAGAAAATCTTCGTTTACGTGTTTAAACACTTCAGATAATGAAAATATCCACACTTGCTTGACATGAATGGAAACATATGGGTAATGACGCGCCAATCACTTTAGAAAAGTGTTTGATATACGTCTGAATATCATCTGGTTACAGTCTGCAACTATGCCGCAAAAGGAACACAACGTCCATGAATGTCGGAATGCTTTATTTACAATAAATGTCGATTCAAGATGACTAATGAAGTTATTGATGAAATTCGAGTAAGACATAATATCGTTTAATGTCAATCGTTGTTGTAATTCTATTATAAAAAACTATACGTTAGTCATGGCTACCGTTAATTAAGTTATTGGTACACGTATGGAAAGGGACTTGTGTTTACAGACAAATCACTTTGCTTGATTTATTCGCACTTCAAGAACGAACAATTTGACGCACATGCGGTTATATTTGTTCGAACTTTTTACGTAATAAAAACCTTTCTATCGCTAATTAAAACCCACCAGTCAGATTTCTCTTACTTTCTTATTAAAATCAAGTACGAAACATGCTTGCCCTTGCACATTCCAGCGCTCTGCAATTAAAGGTGTTGTTGTATTTGTACTTTTCTTTTGACTGCCTTGATAATACCAGTATTCAGTTCTTTTCTGCCGCCTGTCAATTTGTATCACTTATTTCGATCGACATATTAATAAAATATGGTTTTATGGTATCGTTGAACTTGTGCCGGATATGTCGGATTCAGTTTGAAGATAATAACCCACAAGTAATTTTATCATTGATGAAAGACACGATTAAAGGTTTTGGTAAAAAACTATATTTCTTTCAAGATCCTTTCGTAGAAACATTGACCATTCGGTCAATGCGGTGCATTTTTGATATTTTACAAAATTGTGTATATTAGCCCAGCCTGTCAATAATACTCTGACTAGGTGTTTGGCAGTAAAGATAGATATATAATTATTTGTCTTATGTAGTACAATAGGGGCAAGCTGCACTGGGGCATTATGAATAAAAAAGAGCTTACAATAAGTAAAGTGGACATTTGAATACAATTGCATATATACATTATTACGGCGACGCTTGTATTTTTACCAAAGTTTACTCTGCTGTGATTGAGATACATTAGTTAATATTATTGAACTAATGGTATACTAGAGTATACCAGTATTATGTAAATACTGGTTAAACATAGTGTGTACATGTACCATGATAAAACATTATTTTTTAAATCGTTTGGCTATTTGACAAATAATGGCATCCCTGCCGATTGTTACTCTCATGGCACTGCATGTTACAATAATGTTGTCTAAAAAAGCCAAGAACAATGTATCACGAAGCCAGAAAAAAGAATAATTGCAAAAAATGCCCCAAATTAACATCTGGTCGAATTTTAAATTGATATGAACCATTAGACGCCGTGTTGGATTGCATTTAAAACACTCAACTTTGGATACGAGTATACCATGGTTAGAAATATTCCTAGAGCTATTCTTAACACAACGTTGTACATCGTAGACTTGTGATATTCAAACATATATTAAAAGAATAACTGTTATCCTAAAACAGTGAACTGGGGTGTACATTAACACCATTCATTGTCATTGTTGTTTCTGTTAAATGCCGCCTACCTACGAGACCCTGCATGTTACATTAGAAATACGCTGGTCAAATGACCACGACCACGATAATGGATTTCTGGACGTTACAGCGGCCGAACTATATTTCGTTTCGTGTTATCTACCAAATGAAATCAAATTTCAATTACAACGCCCCGTCTTAATGTGTTTCAATACATCATTGTTCTGAGACCAATGCCGTGATTTGCATTGGGATTCTACACATCGTGTTCTTTCGTGTCCACTCTACAATTGGTATCGTTGCAATCATTTTTCGAATTCGCGAATCTTTTAAACGACAATTGGTTTCGTTGTATGTCTTTTTAAAATGGGGTCACACTGCGTGTTTTTGGCGGGGACTTGGCATTTAATTGTTTCGTTGGCTGACGTGTGGGCAAACCTGATGTTTGAGAAACATAGAATTCTACAATATACAGCAACGTCACATGTAGAAATATTTGACATCCTTGAGAAATTGGCTTAGTTACTAATCACCCAGTTCGAAATTATACCCGATGGCGACACGAATATTCAAGTAATGATAGTCGATGAAATCAACTGAACAATACACAGTTAAACGAAATTACGTTTCATTAGCCTCGTACTTGCTGACACTACTCTGTCGATAGTGCGTCTTAAAACGATCTTGCTCTGTCAATTCATATCTCTCAATGTTCGTTTATTACCTTTTCTTAGAGACATCAAATTTATATCACAGTTGTATTCCCCATTGCTCGCATAAACCCGCCATCGGCAGTTTGACTTGAATGAAATTGAGTGATTTTCAGTTGCACTGAGTGGGATGCCTAAAACAGTATTGTATTAAAAAACATTATATTACATTAAAACGTTTAATAGTTCCCTGTTCTTATCTCAAGCGACCACGCATCACAATTATAGTAAACAAGAAGCAGTCACTGACATCCATATCCCCGCCGAAGGAAAAATTGAAGTAAACGACAAATATTATCACGAAAGCTTCATAAAGATGACCACTACAGTTGATTTGTTGTTGTTTCCAACAGGAATAATGTCAAAACAACCTAATATCATAACGCATAAAAAATGAATGAATGAAAGTTTCATCAACATTCCTTAAGAAATGTAGGAGCAGTTACACACAGAAGTTAATTAATATGTAAAAAATCAACAAAGGGCCATAATTCCTTCAAAAATGGCCGAAATGAAAAACCCTGACGATATCCGCTAGTGCACCCCATAACTGTACTTCTGTAAAAGTTTTGACAAAATTCCCTGAGGAATATGAAAAAATTAACAAAGGGCATTACCTCTGTTAAAAACGGTCGAATAAAAAAATACTGACAATATGCGCTGGGGGACATCATAGCAGTTAATCTGTGAAAGTTTTCTTGAATTCCCTTAAGAAATGTAGGAGGAGTTGCTAGACTGACGGACTGACGGACGGAATGACGCCTACCATTACCATATCCCCCTTCGTCCTTCGGCGGGGGATAATTAAACATTATATAATGCTGTTTTCGTTTTGGTTTTCAGATTAATTGTTTAGGCAATAACTCTAAATCCCATGTCCCATGTTAATCTGATATTATTTAGCACATAATTAGTGCGAATATATGGTTGTTGAAATGGTTAACATAAACATACGTAAACACCACATCGGAAGGCACACAGTATAAATGGTGTTTGTCTGGTCGGATTTTGCGGTTTTGTGCCTGATATTTAGTAACTAGGTCAAGTAGCAGTAACGCATCATTTGGTACACTTGGGGTCTCCGTTTTGGCATATTTTGTGAAACTATTGCATCCTGCTCGTTACATTGGGTACTTTGGGAACTAGTTCGGGTCTTAGCTGAGGTTCATTTGGTCACTTAGGGTAACCAGTGCTTTTGCATTTCTTTGTGAAACTGGGTAATCCTGCTATTTAACATCGGGGACTGGGTTTAAAAAAATATTTTCGCAAGGTTATGTGTGGGAATTGCTCCGTGTAAATGTGTCAGGTTGTGTTTCTGTTCCGGTGATCGGCTGGTTAAGTTGAGTTCTGCTTTTCCTGTCCGATATTCTCACACAAGTATCTGTTTTGTTGATTCATAGCTGTCATATAAATCAACTCTTTGCTTTATTACTAACAGACAGGCGGATGATTTATTCATTTATAAAAAAGACAATGAATATGTAACATTCGTTAACTAGAGCAGGAACAGTCTGGGTCACTTCTTAATTATAATAATGAGTCAATAGAAGAAATATATATGACAGCATAATCTCTAGTCGAGTAGTCACTGTGTTGTAAGGATAACGACCCCGTTACATAAACCACCCTCACAGAATGTCTGCTTCTTAGACAACATAGCTGATAGTGTGTAATATGATACGTCAGTCATATAGATATTATTCCAAAATACCAGTGGGTCATCTGGCTAATCAAATTACAATATGTCAACAAGCGATAAAGTATTTAATACAAAATGTAATGAGGATGCAGAATAAAATCAACAGTGAAGAATTAAAATATGACAGTGTGAGAAACGCGAAATTTTTTAGCTTTAATTGTGGTGTATTGGTACCTTTTTCTTGGTGGTTCATTGAATGTGGACAGAAAGCTGTATGTATGCGGATAATGATTTGTACATAACTCATTTTGTAAATGTTCACAATCTGAACATTTACCATGTATGTTCACATTCATATTCAATCGCTATTATGTACCAAGTTCTGTCTGAGTGGTATTAGCAAAGTATTGTTGGAGTGTTACTGTGTAATACAATATCGCTGTTGTTTATTCCTCTTTCGACCACTTTGCATTGTCATCAACACAGAAAATGACACTTATCATCACAATTACAACAGAGGAGATACTTCTTCCGCAATGTTTCCGGTATAATGATAATAATATAACTGATATCGTCAGATTCATGGCTGTATTTATTTGGGATATGTTGTGATTTATTAATCATGTATGTAAATACTATCTCCTTAATATTCATATGTCATAAAAAAGTGAAAATTATTCATGCTTTGCTTTCCATTATTGTATCGCATTACGGTAATGTTTTGAAAATATATTAAACATTATCCATTCTGAATGCAGTACATATACGCATATTTGGACATATTATGCAAATCAGCAGCAAACAGGAATAAATAAAAGATTTATCGGACATAAGCTACAGTAGAAGAAGAGAAGGGGTTTTGGTACTACTAGTATCTGCAAATGAGGCGAAATACAAAATCAGATATATATCTTGTACCCAGTGATGAATGAGTAGTATATTCTGATTCTAGACCAATAGTGGACATTTGTTTAATACTAACTGATTTATTGAACTCATCCATATAACCAATAAATCAGCAACACTGTCACACTTTCTCGTATTATCCGATCATTCAGTAGATGTATTGTTTGTAGAGGTCATTGTCCACAACCGACAACGATCACAGAGGTACATTTTCCTCTATCAGTAATTGACATTTGCTTTTGTACCTTCTATCGTCTATTTACCATTTATAGAACACCTAGTAGACTGTTCACTTCTATTTTTATATATAAATACTTTTATATATGGTCACATATTTTGGCGTGTTGGTACCTCTTCACGTAAGGTCATGACCATACATGTATAATAAGAGTGGGGTAGAAATTGTTAGGGAACATATCGAAACTACAAACTTGCTTTGAGGACAACGAATAATATTGTACTGGATATAAAGAAACAGGATTTCGCATGGAACGATGAATACACCAACTAGAGTCAAAATGAAGTTATTTCATGTTTTCATGTGTAAACAAACTTGATAATATAAAATCAGAAATGTTATTGTTGCGAAAACGGATATGAGAAAAAAGTACAGAGAAGGCAGCACAGAAAACATCAAAGAAATAAATACATCAAATGCAAGGTTCATTGTCCAACACTTAACCAATATTCCTTGTTCATGAATAAAACATAGCCAGATGTAATAAAACTGTCCAAGTCATGCATGCTACCACAAAAGTTATAACAAATGCATTAAACAGTAATGACAACAACAAATTAATGTTGCATTTAATGCAATGTCATGAACTGCCAAATAGACAAACAAATTGCAACATGATTTTTCGCCAGCATGTTATTACAAGAATAAATTGAATCCTTAAAACAATGCTTGATAATGAACTATGTTTTAGTCAGGATACAAAATACCACATTCGTCATATGTTAATCATGTTGGTAACTAAAGCATTTCGAAACAATTATCACAAAGATTTAACACAGATCGACGAGAAGCACACAACACAAATGAGTCATGTTTTGATACACAACATGTCGTTTACTAAAGATATTATAGCATAATGGATAACTTTTTATGATACAATGCACCTCGAAGACGGGTGTCATCGTCAACGAAAATGCGGATAACTTTGTTACGATAACAAATTACATTTGAACGCATGTATTTATCATAACCAGTTTGGTCATCGCCATAAATTATCAAACACGTCTGTTCCAAGTTTCATAAGTACCATATTAAAGTCCACGAATCAGTTTGAAAATCATTTCGCCAGCTTGCCCAATGATCACCACCACGATTAATGATAGCAGGATGTTTGAAGTATTACTGTAGCTGAACAATCGTTTCGTGTTATCTACCAAATGGAATCAGATTTCATGGGGTATACATTCTAGGATGTTTAACATGTTTCTATTGTCGTTTGAATAACGTTACGCTCAGTGTTTAGATAATCGAAGCGCACATTAATTCGTTGACAATTCGCCAATCTATATCATCAAACTGAACACATACGTCACGATGAACTCTGATGAAAGAATCATGGAAACTGTAAGTTGATGTGTGTTATGCAGACCAATCACTTGTACCATCTGTTTTAAAGTTGGTGCAATCTTTCAGCAGGCAGGCAGGCAGCAGGCAGGCAATCGATGATTGCTCACAGGAATGCAGTAACTGCTTATAATTAAAGAAGGACATACTACAGTCTTGAAAACAACACTCGAAATTGAGACACTGAAGGGGATGAATGTTTGTATGCAAGGTTTACGGATGGTGTCTCATAAAAGTTCAAACTAGAATTTGTGCTACCCTAAAATGGAGTATTGGCGCATTTGTTATGCAGTATTGCTTGATCACATCAAAACAAATCACACAAAGAAACATGCATGGGCGCCAACGTCGTGGATAATTCAATAGCAAATGCCAAACACAAAATTATCAATGCCAAGGTTTTCCGAATGCCAGTAAGATAAAAAATAAGCTACAATGCTACAATGTTCATGCGATCAAGTATAGAGAATATTCATCTTCCAGATAACAGAAGCTCTTTTGAAACATACAACATGTTTCATTATTTATATTATATACATGTAATTACTTATATTCTATTTACCAGTATTAGCTCTATATTCTGGAAGGTATAAATCCTTGGTACAGGAGACAAGAGTACGCTGCCCTTTATGTTTGGCGTAGAGGCAATGAATTACTAGTAATATGTTATTGTAGTCTTTTATATATGAGGCCTTCATAGTGTGGTAATCGTAACACATGAACACTGAATTTCATTACAAAAATGTATTTGATAATCTGATGAAACACAATAAGACTATCAATGCATTTTTAATGTACGTTCGCCGCGTAAATGGTTCTTTTAGAAATATTATGGAATGTAAATAAAATAATACCAAAATCTGTCTATAACTATCCGACACACACATACAATGTGTCAACTACAGTATATTATTACTTACAAGTAAAACACTTACAGAACGGTCGTATTTTAGTCATTTAGTTGGGTTATCATCAACCTACTCATTTATAGCTTGATAATGTTTCAGAAAATCTTCGTGCACGTGTTAAAACACTTAAGATAATGAAAATAGCCACACTTGCTTGGCATGGATGGAAACATATGGGTATTGAAAACACCAACTACTTTAGGAAAGTGTCTGAGCCATATCTGAATATTATCTTGTTTCCTTCTGCACATATGCAGCAAAAGGTACACAAATCACTGGAATGTCGAAATGCTTTATTTACGATAATTTTCGATTCAAGATGACTGATGAAATTATTTATGCAGATCCGATAAATACATACTATCGTTCAATGCCAATCGTTGTTGCAATTAAAAACTATGCGTTAGTCAAGGATACCGTTAATTAAGTTAATGATTAATACACGCATTGAAAGGGACTTGTTTTTACAGACAAATCACTTTGCTTGATTTTATTCGCACTGCAAAAATGAACAGTTTAACAAACATCTGGGTTCATGAGTTTGAACATGTTACATCATAATTTCCTTCTAGCACTAATTAAAACTCGTCAGTCGTATTTCTCTTCCTTTTTTAGTAAACCAAGTATGAAACATGTTTGCCCTTGTACATTCCCGTGCTCTACAATTAAGGTTGGTGTTGTATTAGTATTTTTCTTTTGACTGCCTTGCTAATACCAGCATTCAGCTCTTTGCAGTCGCCTTTCAATTTCACTTATTTCAATCGCTATATTAACAAAATGTGGTTGTATTGTATCGTTGAACTTGCGCTTGATATGTCGAATTGCATGCGCTACGCCTGGTTCAGTTTCAGGACAATAACCTACAAGTCATTTTATCATTGATAAAAGAGAAGAATAAAGGTTTTTGGTAAAACTCTACTATATTTCGTAAGATCCATTTGTTGAAAAATAGTCCAGCCGGTCAATGAAGTGCATTTTGTTTGAAATATTTTACAGAACTATGTTTATTAACCCAACCTGCCAATAATACTCTGACGAAGTGTTCGACAGTAAATATAGATATATAATTATTTGTCTGGTATAGTACAATAATGGAAATCAGTACTAGGGAATTATGCATCTAAAAAGAGCTTAAAATAAGTAAAGTTGACATTTGAAAACAATTGCATGTATACATTATTTCGGCGACGTTTATCTTTGTATGAAAGTTTACTCTGCTGTTATTGAGAAACTTTAGTTTATATTATTGAATAAATGGTGTACCATGATAAAACTTTCTTTTAAAATTTCCTGCAATCGTTTGGCCATTTGACAGCTAATGGCATCCCTGCCGATTGCTACTCCCCATGGCACAACATGTAACAATAACATTGTCTAAAAAGCCCAGGAATAATGAATCACGAAGCCAGAAAAAATGAATGATTGCAATAAATGCCCAAAAGTGACATCAGGTCGTAGGAACCATTAGACGCCGTGTAGGATTGCATTTTAAACACTCCACTTTGGATACGAGAATACCAAGGTTAGAAATATTTCTATAGCTTTTCTTAACAAAACGTTATACATCGAATATTTGTGGCGTTCAAACCTATATTCAAAGAATAACTGTTATCCTAAAACAGTGAACTGGGGTGAACATTAACACCATTCATTGTCATTGTTGTTTCTGTTAAATGCTGCCTACGTCACTTTTATCCTAATGCATTTTTTCATAATGTGTATAAGACAAAATTTAGGACCTATCAGTCAGTCGTTGCGCGCCTTTCATGCTGCTATAGTGAGATGGCTATCCTTGGCAGACTATACGATTGTTGTCCTGAGTGTTTATTGGAAAGTTAATACTGATGTCTTGAGTGATTAGTCGGAAAATAAGCATTACCTGATATAAATACATAGAAATAACAGTTGACATGTAATGTAATTATCGTTGCCCTTCATCAGAATTTAAATCTCGGAGTCTGAAATGTATTCTTACATGCATAGACGTTAAATAAGACTTTACTATTCCATCACAAACGAGTACATTTAGAATGGCACTTGCATTATTTGTAGAGTGTTGGTATTACCTCCAAAAGTGATTGGTTACAAGGCATTTGCAAATATAAATGTTAGGAGAAGATTAACTTCATCGCAATACTTCATAATGAATTTGCAACACAGATATGTTAGGTGGATAAATCGTGTTTTATTTACATATTTGGTATAAGTGATATTGAATACTCCTTTACGAATCATATATTAAGTTTCATTGGATATGCAATTTAAGTTAATGTTTTGGTACATCTGTAGATGTGTATCAATTAACAATTTAATTTTTTACAAATACAAATGTATCTTCCAGTAGTATCATTATCAAGAATTAATCTTCACATCACTGTGGTATGAATATATCGGTAAGTGGCAATCCTGGAATAACCATGACAAACTATTTGCTAAAGTCGTAACATTTTCAAAAGCACTATGTACTTGTAATATGTTTAAGGATAATAGTAGCATCAAGTATAAACTATGAAAATGGTTCGTTTCCAAAAGCAGTAAATATACGACGAAGTATTGAGGGAAATAAGCCGTCAAATGATCACCAGCACGAGAAATGATTTCAGGATGTTTGAACCGTTACGGCGACCAAACCATCTTACGTTTCGTGTAATCTACGAAATGAAATCATATATCAATTACAACAACGCTCCATCTAAATGTATTTTGGTACAGCATTGTTCCGGGACTCATGTCGTGATGTGCAGTGGAATTCTACATTCATATGCACAATTGGTCTGGCTGCATTCATTGTTCGGATTCGCTAATCCACTAATGGCTTGTAATGATAACCCACATGCTCCACTCGACTATGGTGTCAATTGGCACCTCTAAGGAATCTTCGACATGATCGATATTACTGGGCCCCATGGATCGTTGTTGGCTGCCAAACCCACAGGAGATAATTTGGTACAATACGGAAACTCGAACGCTGGTTTCCACAGGAACGCTTTTGGTCAGGAAAAGTTAAACAATTAAAGGGTAGTTGAACGGCTGTACTGAAATTAAATAGCCCTCGAAAAATGGACACTTTGTCTTGTATAAATTACGTAACCTATAACGAAGTAAAAGAAACGAAACATAGGAATACTGCAGTACATACCAATGCCACACTCAGAGGTATTTGACATTCTTGAGAAGCTGCGCTTACAAATAATTTTGATCGACAATACATCCCATGGCGACACGAATATTCAAGTGAGGCTGGTCGATGAGAAGAATTGAACAATAAACGGTTAAACGAGATTACGTTTAATTAACCACGTACTTGCTGATACTAATTTGACGATAGTTTGTGTTAGTGCGATCTGGTGTGTTCGAATAAATACGTAATGGATTAGAGCGTGTCACAAACATTCGGATTGGACAGTATAATTTTATGCAATGCGCTTGGAATGCAGAAAATGCATAGCATACTGTCATAACGTATTCGATCAAAACAATGAAATGCCAAAGTCCCATATGTCAATACGTGGACCTTTTATAAAGATCTGCCAAATCTAGGATATTCTGTATATTATTTGACCAAGTGGTTTTGACCCTGTATGAACAAAATATCCAATGCCAAAAATGCGACCTCCAGCGACCAAACAATGCCTTTATATGATCCAACCATACCGATTATGCCAACTTATGATCTTTGGAGACTACTCAAGGGTTTCTATTTGAGATTAGCCTATAAAAATCCAAAAAAGGGTATGTGAAAATCGGACAGGAAAAGCAGCACTCAACTTAAACAGCCGAGTACAGAAATTAGTAACACCACATAATAACCGCACTGAACAGTTCTCACACATAAGTCAATAAAAAAGTCCCCGTCGAAAATATGCAGGTTGACCCAATATCACAAAAATATAGAATAGCAGTGCTGCCATGAGACCGAAAGAAACGCAGCCAATACTCGACCAAGTTACATAAGTCCCCGCTGCATGACGAGCCAGTTACACGAACACATGCCAAACGGTGACAAAATGATGCACAACCACCCAGTGACCTAATTTAAAACACCATGGGCAGTGACCTATGTTATAATTCGACCCAAGGAGGTACAACGAGGTACGATGTCACCTAGTTTAAATCATTGGGCATGGGAAGAAGGAAGCGGACAAAAAACAATACATATTTCTTGATGCATTCAGCTCCAAAATATGCCAACGAGGTGACCCCGGCGACCAAACATGGTACAACCGCACAGTGATGTAATTTAAACAGTTTTCCTCCCAGTAAACAGTAAAATCTTTACTACACTAGAACGCATTGCTCTGTATTTGACGACTCTCCGTGTTCGTTAATTACCAGGTCTTCGAGACATAAAGCAAATTGATCAAACAGTTGTATTTCCAATTGCTCGAAAGAACCGTCATCGGCAATTTGATTTGAATAAAAATGAGTGATTTCTGGTAACAGTGTGTGTGATGCCTCAAACATTATTGTATTTATCAATATACATGTCGTTTATTATATTGCATTAGAACATTAGAATGTTCCCAATTCTTATCTTAAGGGACCACGCATCACAATTATGGTAAATTAAACATTATATATTGCCGTTTTAATTTCATTTTGATTGTACATTGCAATACGTATTGTTAAGGCAATAACTCTGAATCCCATGTCACCACGTTGATAATCGTATATCATCAGAATGTGTTTCTGCAGAGGTCTCTTACTTTCTGCTTCTTCATACACAATTGTATATTGTTCTATATCATTTTAGGTTTTCAAATACAACATTGTAGGATCGTTTGCTTAATCGAACGTTTCTTGTACGGGTCCTATAGGATTGGCAGTATTCCTTGTCTTTGTGATCTTGTCGATCGGTGGCATTATTTTATCGCTGGATATGGTGGTGTTCGGTAGTGTGATTGGTAACTAGGTCTAGTCAGATTAAGGCCTCATTTGGTACACTTGGGTCATCCGTTTTTGTATATTTTTGTGAAACTAGGTCATCCTGTTCTCTTTCAGCGGAAACTTGGGGAACTAGGTTGGGTCTTAGCTGACGTCTTTTTCCCGCCAATTACGCGCCGAGTGTCCCCCAAAGTAGTTTTTCTGCAATGGCTTCAATTTCGTTTTTTTTTGCATTTTTGATGGCGAGGATTTGCTTTTAAAAAAATAGTCTGTTTGCGTAAAATTATCGACTAAGAAATAATCGGCTGTGAAATTATCAACTGTGAAATGATTGCGAATAATCCACCGTTATTCCGCCGTAAACCCCTAAAAATAAAATAATGTAAGATACTACATACTTACTCAACGCGATACTTCTTGCCCAGCAATCGAAAACAATCTGCACACGGAACAAACCAATTGGACTATAACTGTTTTTTTTTAACATCATTTATTTGGCCATGGTGATAATACAAATTGCTCATAACTTGGTAATGTGTCTGCTTTGTTATACGCTACTAATGAGTGTTGTTGACATACTATCTACCGCACCCTCAATAACAACACCAAAACTTATATAACCTCGAGTTTACTAACCCAATAATCGGCAAGATACATTGGTATACCTTAAAATATGACTGCATGTATGAGTCAATCTAGTCGCATACTTTTTGCACGTTACACAATATTCGACATAGGGTGCTGAATCTAACCCAAAGCGTAGCTTTGACAAAAAGTTTCACAGGCATGACATGCATACCATTGGGATAATCTAGTTAACCATTAAGCGTTGTACTCTTACGATTACATTCATCTACATTACCCCAATCATAAGTATTGGTACATGTAAATATATTTGATTTTTTTCAGCTTGTAAAAGTTATGCACCATTACGTCGACAATTGCTTTGATTTAGATATAAGGATTATTCAAAGTAAATATGATAGAATCAAAGTCATTGAAAGAATCGCGGTTAGAGCAACACGTTTGGAATAATGTTGTTTATAATAATGATAGCAACTCAAACTATAAAATACAACAAAGAAGTCGATGCTTTCAACGTGCAGTTAATCTATCTAGGAAACTCGAGAGAATACCAACATTGAGTGTTACTGTGTAATACAATATAGTTGTTGTTTATTTAGGAAATAGATCTTAGTTTTCCGTGATATACCGGCCAATATATCACGGTTTGGAGTTCATATGCGTAGGAATTAATCACGAAGGCCGTAGGCCTGAGTGATTAATAACTATGCATGTGAACGACAAACCGTGATATATTTGCCGGTATATCACGGAAAACTAAGATCTATTTGCATTCTAACACGTGTAATATGCGCAATTTCATATGCACTCATTTTTATTGCAGAGTGATGCGTTGTTTGTCGTGTTGCTATAGACAACTTCCGCTGTTTAAAGTATAATACTTTCACCCCTGGAATATCGTTTTTTGCTCATTTCATTTAAACAGATGCATAACTAGAGCTCATTCCAAACTATGTATTTCATATAAACGAAAATGAATCGATAAATGCAATTGCTGTTGCAATAATACGGATATAATTAAATAAATTCTGTAAGAACGCTACGCAAATAAAAGTTCGCACAACGTCACGTTTACGTCGACGCCAAATGAACGTCATACAATCCATGACGTCATCTGATAAACAAGACGTGAATTCCATTCATAAAAAGCGTTATTGATAGGTGGGAGGTAGTTCAACAGCCAAAAAGTAGTACGGCAAAAACTGTGATATACCGGAAATTTAACCACGGTACAGTCCTATACGTTTACACGGAGCTAAAAATAGACAGTGTTAGAATCCTCTTTCTACCACTTCGCATTGTCATCAACGCAGAGAAGGGCACTTATCAACATAATTGCAACAGAGGAGCTACTCATTTCGCAATGTTTCCTGTCCTGTGTAATTAGAATAATATTACTGATATTATCAGACTCGTGGCTGTATTTGATGAGTATATGTGTTGTGATGTATTAATCATATGTGTAAATAATATCTCTTTAATATTCATATGTCATAAAATGTGAACATTATTCATACTTTGCTTTCAACTATTGTATCTCATTACAGTAATGTTTTAAATTGTATGAAACATGGCCCGTTCTGAATGCAGTACATATGCACATATTTGGACACATTTTGCAAATTAGCAACCGACAGGAATAAATAAAAGTTTTATTGGACATAAGCTAGCAGAACAGTAGGGATTTTGGTACTAGCTGAAAATGAGACATTGTACAAACTCAGATATATATATAGCACCTAGTGATGAATGGACAGTATATTCTGATTCTAGACCAATAGTGGAGGTTTGTTTAACAATAAATGATTCATTGAATCCAGCCGAATTACTAATAAATCAGCAACACTGTCACGCTTCCTAGTACCATCCGACCATTCAGTCGATTTATTGTTTGTTGAGGTCATTGTCCAAAACTGACAACGATATTAGTTTTACACTTACTTGTCGTTTATGGCCACATATCGCAGACTTAGAATCAGAAGGTGGTAAGTAAAAAGTTATATTAAGAAAACATAAATATACAATGTATATCAGTCTTATAATGACCTTTTTGTTTATGCCTGTCGTACTGTTACGTCTTCCCGTAAGGTCATGCCCATATAAAGTGAGCAAGGAAGAAATGGTGTGAGGAGATATCGTAACAACAAAACTGGTTTGAGTGCAACGGGTAATAGTGTACTGGATCTAAGAAAATACGATTTTGTTTGAACGATAGAGGACTAAACTGGAGTTACAATGAAGTTATTGCATAATTTTAGGTGTAAACAAAAAAACCCCGATTGTTGTCCTTGTCCTTTCATTGAATTGTTCCCGAACAGAAGTTGCTGTTTATGCCAATCTATATGATCAAACTGACCACGCACATCACGATGAACATTGGTGAACGAATCATGGAAACTGTAAGTCTGTATGTGTTTATGCAGACTAATCTGTTGTATCATATGGTATACCGCTAGTGCACCCTTTAGTGCAGTTGTAAGTTATACAGATATATGTAATCTTTGTGGGCATTTCATATATTGCATAAATAAATCGCGTCATAAATATGGCATTGGTTGAATGAACGAGAGACTGATATAGAATAAGACATAAGATCGTTTATTCTGCAAAAAATTGAGATACTTTAAGGGGTGAAAGTCTGTATGCAATATGCAAGGATGTTGTCTCATAAAAGTTTAAACTAGTATGCGTGCTAACTTAATAAGACACATTTGCTCATAGGAAAACAATATTCCTTCATCACAGCAGCATAACAGCTCACACATGTTATTTGAATATAAACATGCATGAACGTCAACATCGTGGGTAATTCACCAGCACAAGTCAAACACAAGATCGACAATGCCAAAGTTGACCGAATTCCAGTAAATATTCCATTATAATATTATACAGTAACTAGCTCTAATTATTATCTGTATGCTAAGCGTAAAAGAAATGAACTACTAGTATAAGTTATAAATTGTTATTTCGTATTTGGTATGACGTGCCAATGTTGTTGTTATCCAATAATTATCTGATTTACCGAACTCCATTAATTTATTATCTGATGAAACACAATGAGAATATCAATGAATGGTTAACATATGCGTTCAATTTAAAATTGGATCTTTTATACCTATTTTGGAATTTAAAAGAACAAAATCTATCTATAACTATCCCGCACAAACATACAATGTGTCAACTACAGGAGAAATAAATTTACCATTTACCAAGAAAACAATTACAGAATGGTCGTACTTTAGACATTAAGTTAGCTTGTCATTAGCAAGCGCACTTATAGCTTGATCACATGTTCATACGCCAATAAATTGAATTGAATTGAATCCCGTTTAAAACGATCTTCGTGTTTGTATGGTATCGTTGAACTGGTGCTGGATATGTCAAATTGCATGCGCTATACCTGGTTTTGTTTGATGACAATAACCAACAAGTAGTTTTATCATTGATAAAAATATTGTTCTTTCAAGATCCATTTGTAGAAAGACTTACCACCCGGTCAATGAGGTGCATTTTTTATACTGACTTATGTTCATTTAACCAGCCTGTCAATAATACTCTGACGAAGTATTAAGAAAGATATGTAACCCTATGTTTTGTGTAGGACAATTGGGACAAGCTGCAGTAGGGCATTATGAATCTTAAAAGAGCTTAAAATAAGTAAGGTGGACCTTTGAATACAATTACATGTTTAAATTATTTCGGCGACGCTTGTCTTTTTATCAAAATTTACTCGGCTGTGATTGAGATTAGTTAATATTATTGAATTAGAGTATTATGTAAATACTGGTTAAACATAGTGTGTACATGTACCATGATAAAACTTTCTTTTAAAATTTCCAGCAATCGTTTGACCATTTGAAAACTAATGGCATCCCTGCCAATTGCTACTCCCATGGCACAACATGTTGCAATAATATTGTCTAAAATGTCCGGGAACAATGAATCACAAAGCCAGAAAAAATGAATGATTGCAATAAATGCCCAAAAGTGACATCTGGTCGTATTTTAGATTGATAGGAACCATTAGACACTGTGTAGGATTGTATTTTAAACACTCCACTTTGGAAACGAGAATATCATGGTTAGAAATATTTCTCGAGATATTTTCAACAAAACGTTGTGCATCGAATATTTGAGGCATTTAAAAAATATAAGAATAACTGTTATCCTAAAACAGTGAACTGGGGTGTACACTACCCACATTCATTGTCATTGTTGCTTCTGTTAAATGCTGCCAACGTCGCCTTTATCCTTTTGCATTCTTTCACAATGTGTATAAGACAAGATAAGGAAATATCAGCCAGACGTTGTGTGCCTTTCATGCTAATGTGGTGAGATGGCAATCCTGAGCGGACTATACGATTGTTGTCACTACTGTTTATTGGAAAGTTGATACAGATGTAATGAGTGATTTGTCAGGAAATAAGCATTTCCTGATATAAATGCATGTATATCAAAAGCTCACATGTAATGTCATAATCGTTGCCCTTCACAAGAATTTGAAATGTATTCGTACATGCATAGACATTAAATTAGGGTTGATATTCCATCACAAACAAGTACATTTAGAATTTTACTTCCATTATATGAGTGTTGGTATTCCATCCAATAGTTTTCTATAAATAGCAAGATATTGGTTACAAGGCATTTACATTGATAAATGTTAGGAGAAGATAAACTTTATCGCAATACTTCATAATGAATTTGCAAGACATATATGTGAGGTTGATGCATCGTGTTTTGTTTACATGTTTGGCATAAGTGATATTGAATACTCCTTTACGAATCATATATTACTTTTATGGGATTGCAAAGAAAGTTGATGTTTTGATACATCTGTAGATGTGTATCAATTAACAATTTCATTGTAATCTATTTCTCACAAATGTCTTCCAGGAGTATCATTATATCATTATCAAGATTAAATCTTCACATCACTATGGTTTGAATATATTGGTAAGTGGTACATAACAATATAGTTGCTAAAGTCGTAACATTTTCAAAAGCACTAGGTAATATGTTTTAGGATAATAGTGGCATCAAGTATATGAATTAGTTCGTTTCCAAAAGTAGTAACTAAACGACGAAGTATTGAGAGAAATAAGCCGTCGAATAATCACCAGCACGATTAATGATTACAGGATGTTTGAATCATTACGGCGGCCAAACAATCTATCGTTTCGTGTTATCTACCAAATGAAATCAGATTTCAATTACAACGCTCCGTCGAAATGTGTTTCAGTACAGCATTGTTCCGGTAATCATGCCGTGATTTTCAGTGGGATTCTATATTTCTTTTTTTCATGTGGACTCTACCATTGCTCTGGATGCATTCATTGTTCGGATTCGCGAATCTTAACGTATAAACTAATGAGTTGTAATACTAACCCACATGCTCCACTCGACCATGGTGTCCATTGGTATCTTCGACATAATCGATGTTACTGGGCGCCATGGATCGTTGTTGGCTGCCAAACTCACAGGAGAGATGTTGCACAATTGGGAAACTCGAACGCAAGTTTCCATAGGAAGCTTTATGGTCAGGGAAAGTTAAAAAATAAATGGGTAGTTGAACAGCTGTACTGCAATAAAACAGCCCTCGAAAAATGGACACTTGTATAAATTAAGTACCATATAACGAAGTAACAGAACCAAATGTTTGAGAAACATAGGAATACTGCAGTACATAGCAATGCCACACTCAGAGATATTTGACATTCTCGAGAAGCTGCGCCTACAAATCATTTAGCTCGACGATACATCCCATGGCGACACGAATATTCATCTGCGGCTGGTCGATGAAAAGAATTGAACAATAAACGGTTAAACGAGATTACGTTTAATTAGCAACGTACTTGCTGATACTGCTCTGATGATTTTTTGTCTAAGTGCGATCTGGTGTTTTTGAATAAATACACACACGTTTAAATCATGTCAACATCATTTAGATAATTTGTGTTAGTGCGATCTGGAATGTTCGAATAGATACATAAAGGATTAGAGCTTGTCAAAAACAGTCGGATAGGACGGTATAATTTTATGCAATGCGCTTAGAATGCAGACATAATGCAAAAACATGTAAGTATTATATCAAATCAGCAATTCTTATTCCGACGACATTCTGACTCTTCCCGTCACTAGTATGACAAGTTCCGTGTTTAAAATGTTTGTTTCGAGTAAAACTAAAAATATGAGATTATCGGATAGGGCAGGCATCACTCAACTTTGGCAGTCGTGCACCAAACATATAAAAACATCGCATAAGACAATGCATGACATACTGTCAAAAAGTATTCGATCAAAACAATGAAATGCCAAAGTCACATATGTCAAAACATGGACATTTTATAAAGATCTGCCAAAACTCGGATATTCTGTACATGATTTGACCTAGTGGTTTTGACCCTAGCCAAAACTGCGACATCAAGCGACCAAACAATGCCTTTACATGATCCAACTATACCAACTTGTGAGCTTATGAGACTACACAAGAGTTTATATATGAGAGTAGCCTATAAAAATCCAACATTTATAAAAAGGTATGTTTAAATCGGACAGGAAAGGCGGCACCCAACTTAAACAGTCGAGCACAGAAATTAGTAACACCACAACACAACCACACTGAGTAGTTCCATATAACATAAGTCAATGACAAAAGTCCAAGTCCCCACCGAAAAAATGCAGGTTGACTCAATATCACAAAAATATAGAGTAACGGTGCTTCAAGCAGACCGAATGAAACGCAGCCAAGACTCAATCAAGTTCCGCAAGTCCCCGCTGCATGACGAGTCAGTTACACAAACGCAAGCCAAACGGTGACAAAATGATGCACAACCACTCAGTGACCTAATTTAAAACACCATGGACAGTGACCTATGTTAATGCGACCACAGGAGGCACTACGATATGACCTAGTTTAAAAATTGGACAAGCGAAGAAGGCAGCGGGCAAAAACATTGCATATTTCTTGATGCATACACCTCCAAAATATGCCAACGAGGTGACCCCAGCGATCAAACAAGGTACAACCGCACAGGGTTTAAATTAAAATAAGTTGTCCTCCCAGCAGTAAAATCTATACTATCCTAGAACGCGTTGCTCTGTATTTGACGAATCTCCTTGTTCGTTAATAACCATGTTTTCGAGACATTAGCAAATGTATCATACAGTTGTATTTTCAATTGCTCGTAAAAACCGTCATCGGCAGTTTGATTTGAAGTAAAATGAGTGATTTCTGGTAACACTGAGTGTGATACCTCATAAATTATTGTATTTATCAATATGCATGTCATTTATTATCTTACATTATCTAGAAAGTTTAAATGTTACCAATTCTTATTTTAAGGGACCACGCATCACAACTAAGCTAAATTAAACATAATATAATGCCGTTTTAATTACATTTTGCTTGCTTACGATACTTATTGTCAAGGCAATTACTTTCAATCCTATGGCACAACGTAGTTAAACTAATATTATTTAGCGCATTATTAGTGCGAATATGTAGTTCTTGAAATGGTTATTATAAACATACGTAAAAGCCTCAGAAGGTGTATCTGCAGTGGTCCCCGTGGAACATACTTTACAACTACTGCATAAAGAACGGAATATAATTATTATTTATTTTAGCGTTTGAAACACCCCTGACACCCCTGAGAACTAAGCAATTGCTAAATTAAGGAACTATGTCCGATATACATGTATCATGGATTGAAATGTCTTACGATGATGTGTGAATAAAAATTTGTGGGTTTTGCATAGTTTGTTATAATATGTTACAGCATGTCAACTGGTGTGGTCGTTTGCTTAATCCAACGAGTCCAATAGGAGATGACAGTATGTCTTATGTTTGTGATCTGGTTGATCGGGGGCATTGTTTTGTCGTTGGATTTGGAGGTTTAGGGCATGCTATTAAGCAACTAGGTCAAATAGCAATAACGCCTCATTTGTTACACGTGGGGTCTCCGATTTGGCATATTTTTGTAAAACTATGTCATCCTGCTCTTTACATGTGGGACTTGTAGAACTAGGTCGAGTCTTAACTGCGTTTCATTCGGTCACTTATGGTCACCAGTGTGTTTGTATCTGTTTGTGAAACTAGGTCATCCTGCTACTTAACACCAGTCGCTGTTAACAAATATTATCGTAAGGTTATGTATTTGCATTGATCCGTGTAATTGTGTTATGTTGGATGTGTTGTTGCTGTTTTATTGCGCTCAGCTGGTTGGGTTGAGTGCTGCCTTTCCTGTCAGAGGTCATCATATCTTTCTTGTACGATTAAAAGCTGTCATATGTGTAAAATGTTTGTTTTATTACCAACAGACAGGCGGGTGAATTATTCATTTATAACAGGGATAATGAATCTCTAACATTCGATAACTAGACCAGAAATATTCTGGTTCATTTCTTGATTCAAATAATGAGTTAATATAAGCAATTTATATGACAGTATCATCACTAGTCAAGTAATAACTGTTGTAAGGATAACGACCCCGTTATATAAACCCTCACAGACTGTTTGTGTCTTAGACAACATAGCTGATAGTTTGTAATATAATGCGTCAGCCATATTGATATTACTACAAAATACCAGTAGGACATCTGACTAATCAAATCACCATATGTAAACAGGCGATAAAATACTGTATAATAAATTGATAGAGAATTGAATAGGTTATACAGGAAACACCTACTTGACACCTACTTGACGCAAAGTTATAATTATTGCCTGACAATGGAAATAAGAGAGCTTCATACGGGACCAACCAACAAAATCTTATCTTGACACGCATCATGTTGTTGATTGTAATTCAAATCGCTTTTTTACGCGAAAATTAGTCTACTGTGCCGTACGCTTCTAAAGTATGATATTGACATACCTGCGATTTACTATATCTTTTAATGAAACCTCAATGACAACCTCCAAAACTTGGATCTAGCCAAATACTTCAACTTCCACCATACAAATGTTCATTACTGTGTTATCAAACTAACTTTTTATTCACCCATCTAGATAAACATATAGCTGGCTTAGATTGAAAAAGGTCGTAAGTCCAAAATCGTTATTTCGAGAAAACAGTAAATAAACCTGTCCGACAATTACTCTTTGCTTATGGTAAAACAAGATGTTTCAACTTCTGTTTGGTCAACATGACACTTTCCGATTGTCATGACTATAAACTCATAAGAAGTACATTGGGATGTTGATTTTAAATATGCATCAATACTTACGATCTTCTCATTCTAAGACATATATATGCTAAGTGATAATCTTATTCTGGATAAACACTATTGGGCAACAATATCAATTATTGAGTAACCATAGACATAACACAGACAAAACTGCTTTAGCATGTTTGATTGATATAATATTATTCATTGCAATCTATCACCAGTATGCCTTATTCATATAATCTCTGATGTGTCATAGAATGACATGTAATGCCAGACTCTCATGATGTAAATCCTTACAGACAGAACGGACGTTAAACAGGAAATGATATTGTCACATTATAACTGAAAGTCTGCTTCGTACAGTACAGTATTAACAAAGAGGTCACATATATGGCAGAATTCAGATTTTTTATGAACAAAATATACATACGTAACAGTAAGTCTATCAGTTCGAAGAACTCTCGGTTATTAATGTATGAATAGACCAAAAACACACCGAAAGGAAATTTTAAACTATATGGCGTCAACAAAGCCACAAATCTGGTACATATACTATTCACATTGTGTAGAGGGTATATCGTAAAATAACTTACATGGATACACTGTTGAATAAAGGGAATATATTTACAATACAACTGCTATAGATAAACCTACACAAACTACCCACTACAAAAGCACAACAGTGTAACATGTTCTTCGGTGAAAAGTGCTGTGATGTTTGTGAAGAGTTGGTACATTCATGAAAGCACAGGGTAGTGATATGTACTGACAACACACCACAACACATAGGATTTTGACACTGTTAACGATCTATGAATTAGAAAGTGTCGATAAATAGTTAGTGGAAGGACGGGACTCTATGCTCGACAATTGATGGATTACTAAAACTTCCTAATACAATTATTAACCATTATACGTTAACTGTTCTGTTTGAATACAAGATATAATATGTAAACCATACTGAGGTATTCAAAATGAAAGATACATACGACAAATACATAATATTGGCTTATGTCAGCATTTGAAGTTCTTTTTAACCACATTGGGTTTATATTTCAGTACGATTCATACCGAGTGCTTAATTTCAAATTGCACGATTTAAGAATACAATGGGGTTTCTTGCCTTATTTTGAACAAAGTTCTGTCAAAATAAACAACATTCCCGACTTTATGTGAAGCACGTCAACAAATGCAATAAATATTGTAAGAGATGATGTATTGGGTGCTCAGAATGTCGTTATAGATGTTTTATTGCCTGTAAATATGGTAGCTATTCTGTAATACTAGTATATCGATCCTAAGTAGAATTTTAAAACAAATTTAATTTTGTGGTGACATTTACGCTACCATGTCTGTAATCACTGACATTCTAACTGTGATTTGCTATTTACGAATTATCGTGGTATAATTACACTCAGAACATAATCTCAGAAGCAAGCCAATCACCGCGGAGACAAGGTGTTGCATAAATCACGTATACAATCTTTTTCAATGATAATCTTTGATAAACATAACATATATCAACACTTTAAAATAAGACATAGTACATAGACACACTTGCATATAGTTACATTTGCATTGTTCATTAAATGTTTGCCTCTGCGACTTCTTCTGTTGTAAACTTTGTGTTCTATTTCTGTCTTTTTGGGTGCTGTTTCTGTAGTGTTTCCTTTTCCTTTATTTGTGATGTAATCTTTATCATACCATACATGCCTCCTATACACATAATACAAAAGAAATAAAAACGTTATAAGATACACTGAAGAGCAACCAGTCAACCAGTTTTCTTTGAGGATAATCCTAGTCACCTGGCCAGGATTCAGCAGATGTGAAGTTGAAGTTGAAACTATTTATATAGCGCTTTATATAAGTATCTAAAGCGCTAAACACGCGAAAGTCAGCTAGTTGACAGTTCATTTAAAGTCTAAAACAATTTCACTTGATTCACTGATATGTACTTTTAAACAGATGTGTTTTTAAAATCTTTTTGAAGACTGTCAGAGAGTCAATGCGCCTGATTTACACAGGAGGACCGTTCCGTAAGGTGGCAGCACATTTGTCGAACCGCCTTTCATCGTAGTTCTGGGTTCTTACTTAAGAATGTTTAATAGCAATGCAGTGTCTGATCTTAAAGACCTGGTTGGCTGGTATTCTCTAGTCAACTCATTCATGTAGACAGGAGCATGGTCATATCTGATTTTAAAGGGTATAGAACGATCTTGTACTGTACTCTATATGGAACAGGAAGCCAGTGTAGTGGATGGAGTATTGTAGTTATGTGTTCACGCTTTTTTTGTTTGTGTGATCTAACGAGCTGCAGTATTCTGGATGCGCTGCAGTTTACTTAGATATTTCCAATCGAGGACAGTATATATTTTTGTCACCACGGATATGCAGAGGAATAGCAAATTTGTCGAAAAAGTAATTCCATTTCGAATTGCAATGTACATGCTGTTGTGCAATTATTTTATCACGGTAATTCAAGGCCAACAAAGCGATGTTCATACTCCCATATATGTGTGTTGTAAGAAATTTATAAATACTCTTGAGTAGTCGAGAAACATACACATTATCCAACTTGATATAAAACAATGAATGAAGAATAATGTGAACAACTTCCTTTCTTTTCCCCCGTTGAAAACATTTACTGACGTATAAATAAACGGAGTTTCCAATAAATCAAATTGTGAAAGTCGCATATCCTTCGGCATCTCGACAGGGGTTTCATGGCACCATAAGTACGTCACATCCTTTGTGGAATATACGACTGGAAACATTAGATGTGTTTTCAATGATTAGACTGTTGGTTACATGGAGCAATTCTGATGATATATGTAGCGATTACAACGAAGTAGTTCAGCTTTAGTGTCAATAACAATATGCCCTAGGAAAACCTTTTCGATTTGAGTGTAGACAAACAATTTATCAAACACCAATGCTGTGGCTGTGGCAACATATAACTCACACTGTCTTGTTCACATCTTTTCCGGGATTAATTACTTAGTCGACGTGTGTATTTGGGTTGAATGGCACATGTGGATATAGGCTTTCACAGAATAGTGTTCTACTGTGTACTAGACAGTTCTTTTCATCCATTATATGTTGCCAGGAAATAAACAATGAGGCAAGTGCCAGTTACATGATAGTGTTTGTTCACTTTCCTTATTTTGGCCCCCACTGTCAGTATAATGAAAAATAGATAACGCCCCTTTTGTTAGTTTTGTTTGATTATTACTGATCTTGACCGATTATTATAGTCAACAGCTCTTAGTGCCTCATCATCATGAATCTGAATACTATAACGTTTTATTGTAACAGGCTTTTAACATAGAACAATGGCATGGACATAATTTCTAACATTAAACAACATACTAATACAATGTACTAATATAAGTATATCATTTCAGCGACCAATTGCTTCATGATGTGTTTACTTATACGTTGTACGACCTATTGTTTAGGAATGTCGTTGAACGTACAGTGGATTCAATCAGTAATATCAATGAGGGACCTATCTCATTCGAAGGAATAGCAGTTGTTACCGTTAACTCAGGTATACATAGTTATACCTAGATGCACATAGTTTACCTGATAGACGACTCGGTGATTACTATCTGTTCTCGTTTATTTTTTTAAATACTGTAGACTGTTACCGTTTTGGGTGTTATCTGTTATTATACATTGGTACGTCCTATACGAAGACGTTCTGGACAATGTAAAAGGAGCAGGTACTATAAGGGGTGGTTTTGGCCCAAATATTTTGGAAAAAATAAAATCTATGTTAAGAAAGTTTTCTTTACAGAAAACGATAACCCCTTATCTTGACTGTCAGTTTATCATGTTTACACAAATTTATATGAGCTGGATGATGTCATAAGGGGTCTCATTTGACCCCTAAAATAGCCAAAATAGGCAATTTTTGTCTAAATATGGTCATAAAATGACAAATTGCAATACGAGCACAGGCGTGTACCAAGACCAAATTTTGTACAATTGTTGAAAATCATATTATTTATGAATACACAAAATATAAAGTTGGTACACGCCTGTGCTGATATCTAATTTTTAAAAATTAGTAAAAATAAGAAAATATTAAATGAGAGTGTGAATTTTTGGAATCGGTATACTACAAAGTCATTAGTTAAGTTATTTGAAAATAAATCACTATGGTATATGCAAATAAACGTCTAGTTTTATATATTACAGCATTGTGTACGGGGCTTTAGCAAAAGAAACGCTATTTTGGGATAAAAGTGACAAAATATTAAATAAAAGTGTGAATTTTTGGAATCTGTTCACTGCAATGTCATAAATCCCTTTATTTGAAAATTAATTGCTTTGGTTGTCGTATAGTAACCCTAAGTCTAAGTTATACAAATTCCAGATTCAAATCTTTCTGCAAACAAGGTATATTTTGGGGTAAAATTAACAAAATATGAAATAAAAGTGTGAATTTTCGGAATCGGTAGACTACAATGTCATAAATCATTATTTTTGAAAATTAAGTGCTGTGTTGGGTGCATAGTAACCCAAAGCCTAAGTTATACAAATTCTAGTGTCAGATTTGTATGCAAATGAGTTTTATTTTGGGGTAAAAACCACAAAATAAGAAATAAAGTGTGATTTTTTGGAATCGGTACCCTGCAATATCATTCGATATTTTATGTGATAATGAATACCCGTTGGGGATGCATAGTAACCCAAAGTCTAAGTTAGATAAATTCCTGATTCAGATCTTTCTTCAAACAAGGTGTATTTTGGGGTAAAATTAACAAAATATTAAATTAAAGTGTGATTTTTTGGAATCGACACTCTGTAATGTTCATAATAATGTTATTTGATGATTAATCAATGAAAAAGGTGCATGGTAACTTACAGTTTATTTAAGCCAAGCTCAAATGTTTCACTATACTTTAAAGTGGAATATTTTGGGGATAAAATAACAAAACATGAAATAAAAGCGTATGAATAATAAATGAAATTTCAATGTAAATCGTATATTTTTGCATATTTATTAATTTGTGTTAATGGTTGCTATGGCAACAGAAGCACAGAAAATTGTAATAACAGTTCAAATATATTAAACACAAATGGTATATGTCATATATTGAATAATACTTCAGAAAAAATAGATGGAAACACAAATTATTGCATATTTAGCAAAAGTAAAAAATGGTTGCCATGGAAACAAAAACTAACTTTTTTAAAATTAAAATGTAGAAATCGTGATATTCAAGTAGATGACTTCCAATGATCACTTTTTCGTTTAAATCAGAAGAAAAACACAGATTAATGCATATATGAGAAATTAGAAAAAACGGTTGCTATGGCAACATACAGTGAACAGAAAATATTTAAAATACCAAAATCGTTTTCAGGAGGGTTTATATCTTTCATTTACAGAAATTTCATTAAAATCGGGCATTGGGCCAAAAACACCCCTTATAGTACCTGCTCCTTTATATAAAAGCATTACTGAATGCTTTTTTAGGTGAGTGAGGTGAGGGATTTAGACAATTAAGTTGCAGCAGGTTTATTACTGTAGACATGTACAAGTATTTCATCAGTACCAACTGTCTTTTATGTGATGTGGAATTAATAATATTTTCTCCCGATGGCTCCCGATACTTCCCGAAAGCTCCTGATTGTTATGGACAGTAAATTCCAGAGAAGCGGGGCCGCCAATATAACATCGGGAACACATCAGGGTAATTCCCGATGCTTACCGGTAGCCCGACGTGTTGGGGGAATCAACGGCGATGCCTCGCGGAATTATTTTTTTATCGCTGAAGTATCCCCGATCATTCCTCGATGATTTTGGGTGCGAAAGTCGATGAATCGGTGCTAGATTCAAAAGAATGAGAAAATTCAATCTACGATTTCTTTATAAACATTTTGCAATATTCGGGTCAGCATATTTATTTTCTATACATTATATATATTTGATCAAAAACAGATATTTAGTCAATACAGAACTGCCACAAAAACTTATTTTGCGGCCTTTGGAAATCAGGAATTGTGCATACAAGAAATATAGCGTAAGCGATTGGCAATGTACTGTACTGAGTCATTAAACATAACTGTCTAATATAGAAGAGTTGAACATATAGTATATGAAGTGTATAACTTAGCAACAAAAAACGGTTGTCATGATAGCTTATGGTCGTATCACGAGGATCGATACCTATCTACACACACATCGTAGTAACAATACTTGAAGGCTTTAATCTTTACTGGTACAATGAAAAATCTACTCAGTCATTGAAGCAAAGTCATCTATTTGACACTGACCTCATTGTTTATTGTCTGCCAAGCTTTAACTTCTTGTTCTATTATTCAATGGTTTTGCCAAATCCAGCCAAGTATTACCATTTACCACATAACCCATTTTGCAAATGTTGCTGTCACGTATTATTAACTTATGTCTACTTCCCAGAATATTCGAAGCAACACTAACGTGGTAAAAACTGAAAATATCCCGAGACATATTCCAATCAATTCACATTTACCTAATTACGCCCGACCTGTCAAATAGTTAGTAGACATTTAGAGGATTATAGTACATATGTTTTCCGAAATATGTCAAAACAACATTACTGATAGACGACCGGTCAACGTTTGTCTTAATATCGAGAAACAAAAATGGTGTTTGTTGATGGCGTTTTGGCAAAAATCGGCAAATCTCTCAGAAACAAAATATCTATAACAATCATTTTACGCAAAATAAGATGTTAAGCCATTAATACTCATTCAAACGTTTAGACTAATGTGCTCAATAAATACGCGCGCCCTTCATATGTCATGTATATAAATAGTGGATACTTGGGTTATGGATAAAAAGGTTCGAGCGACACGCTTTATTAGAAATACTGGACATAAAACATAATGATACACCACTTGACGGTATATCACAGATGGTATTTTTGAATTATTAGTGCAATGTACAAAATATATATTTACTTCGACAAATACATAAATGTCTGTTCTTGCAGATCAATTGCAACAAAAGTGACCGTCATGACGATCATATTATGTTATATAAGAGCTTGCGTGACTGTAGGGCAGTCAATATAATGGACGGCAGACATCAGTGGTCAAAATAACCACAGAAACAAAACTATATGTTACTTCATGAAAAGACCCAATAAATCAAATTACTATTGATATCCAAACAATGTCGTCTACTTCGGTATCTAAGATATAAACAGTCTCATAAAACCAACATACACTTAGTATGATACTCATAAACCGAGGACAAACTATTAGGTTAACACTAAATAACTCCATATTGCCTGTACTATTGTTTGATATAATAAGTTCTAGTAAAATAACGATGGTACGCAATTCATGTAATTTTAATTTAAAAGGTAAAAAGAAACATAGGTGTAATAGTCAATCATGAAGGTTTACGAGAATCTATTCCAAACTGCAGGACTACCTTTTAATATTGACATTTACTCACGAACCAATGCAAGCGACAAGTTGTTTATACCTTGGGGCAATCTTAGTGACAGGGAATCGAAAACTCATTCATTCAACAAAACATTTAATAACCATTATAAGAAAATCACAATTAAGTGAATGAGTCTCTAGACGATTTGTAAATAAGTTATTGTTGTAAGAAATCATAGTTAATGAAGACAAAGCTGTAACTCTGTATGTTGGTGTTATAATAGGCTCTGTGTACAAATGTAGGAGAAGTACTGTCTGGACTGATGACATTTCATTCAAGCACTTAATACGTCATTAGTCACATTTATTTTGTCATTTATTGGATCGTAAATAATAGGAACATAATTCCCGTTTGGAACATATAACTGTTTATCGTCTCTGTCTTACTAGACAACTGATATTATTTATTTCACTCGTTTCGATAGTAATAGCGTGAAATATTTGTCTAAACGCATAACGGATTCTAATAGAGTGATTATGGTATTGGTCGGTTGATTTTAACGGGATTTTTCTGTGTTGAAAAATGTGTATTGATATGAAGTTTTGGTCATTCTACCAGACGATTTCAGTCAGTCAGGTCACGTCTTGTTCTAAGCTTGATACTGGACTCTAGAACAATGTTAACGCGCAGAAGCTTTACTATAACATTTAGCGATTATAATTCAACGTTAATTTAAAGCGTTTGATGAACACATCCATAGAGAGAGAATTCCGTCGATAAGAAGACAATTTGCACAAATGCAAACAACACGAGAATGATTCAATGATTCGCCAGATGATTCAACGAGGACTGCAAATATACCCGAATAACAGAGAAAGTCAGGTCATTGTTGACTGGAAGGCCCCATGGTGGGCTCCATGTTGTGTGTCACAGACAGAAAGTTCAGATAAGTAGCATTGATATTTATTGTAAAAGTAGTGCATATAGTAGCACGTGCTCGGTTCCAGTGGGTGAACTAGTTATTTAGATAAATTATTTTGTTAAAGAGAATTTCAGTAAACTCAGTTCATGCTTAAAGCATTAGCTTGTGGTAACACATGTTACTGGTGTGTAAAGCATAAGTTTGTGGTAACACAGGTTACCGGTGTGTAAAGCATGAGTTTGCGGTAACACAGGTTACCGGTGTGTAAAGCATGAGTTTGCGGTAACACAGGTTATCGGTGTGGAAACATGAGTTTGTGGTAACACAGGTTACCGGTATGTAAAGCATGAGTTTGTGGTAACACAGGTTACCGGTGTGTAAAGCATGAGTTTGCGGTAACACAGGTTACCGGTGTGTAAAGCATTAGCTTGTGGTGACACAGGTTGCTGAGATGTAAAGCATTAGCTTGTGGTGACACAGTTTACTGGTGTGTAAAGCTTAAGCTTGTGGTGACACAGGTTACTAGTGTGTAAAGCATTAGCTTGTGGTGACACAGCCGACTGGTGTGTAAAGCATTAGCTTGTGGTAACACGGGTTACAGGTGCGTACATCTTAGATGCAATAAGATACAATATGCAAAATGTTTGGTCATGGTTTGTCAGTCATCATTACATAAATGGCCTAAGAATGTTGATTTGAAAATCGTTATTAGATAATAATAATAATAATAACACATGGTAATGCAGTATGTGCAAGTTTACTGACGAAGGGTGATTCATAAAGCTAGATACCACCAACCGTAATGAATATAGACAGTATAATTCAGTGTGTGGTTTTTTAAAGCTGTTTTGATACTCAGTTAGTTGAGATACGTTTTATCATAAGGAGATTGCTTGTTGAATTTGATATTATAGGTTCAGTTGTAGCACTGTATCACTATGTTTCATGACATCCGACTAAATTTTGTTAGTAGCTTTAATATTGCTGGTTTCAAAAGGTATAGAAATAGAATAAGAGGTGAAACTGCTAATTAAACAGTTTTCAGTGCTGCCCTTTTATATAACACATTACTTTTTGTCTACATGAGAAATAGAAAATATTGCTAGAAAGCAATTTCGGGCTATGAACAGGCTGCTTAAGTACTGTTTTGGAATGTGCATGTTTAGTAAAAAAAAAAATAAAAAAAATAAAGCATTGTACCATTATATTATGATATTATTAGAACATTCGACTGACTTTGTAGAAAAATGTTACATGTTGTTAAACAATGCTGGTTGGTTCAAATTTAGAATATTTGGCGACATTTTAAAGAGGTTGCTCTGTTTACGATACTGTTTGTGTACGCTGTCAAAAAAAAAAAAAAAAAAAAAATATGATTTTCATTTGGCTTTTAGCATGAGAATAATGTTGCAAGAAACTTTGTTATATATGCAGTATGTTCAGGATATGGACGGCACTTGGCCGAAGGTATAAATTAATGTCCAAAAACAATGACTAAGTCACATGGAATGTCTGTAGCAAGTCAGTAACTGTTTTGTTCTGATTCCGTTAAGAAAATTAGCTTACAAGTATGAATAGAATTACAAAAATGTGTAGTTCAAGGAGACAGCTGGTAGGCCGCGGTTCTGATAAATTGTATTTTTAAAGTGAACGTATATGCATAGTACAAACAAATAATTATGTGAAGAAAGTGCGTTATATATATATAAAAAAAATATGATATTCTGTTAGTCGGGCATTCGTCTTTGTGGACGCCAGTGGAGCTGGATTAGTAAAATATGCCAACGTCTCTGTTGACGCCAGTGGAGCTGGATTAGTAAAATATGCTAACGTCTCTGTTGACGCCAGTGGATTTGGGTTAGAAAAATATGTAAACGTCTTTGTTGACGCAAGTGAACCTGGTTACGATAATTATAATTAAAAATGTTGATATGTTTTAGAAACCTGTAGTTGGTGTATCTATAAAATCACGTTTATCTCAACGTAGAGCGAAATTGAATATGTCTATATTGTGATGCAAAGCCACGTTTAAAATTGCAAAAGAAATGTCATAGAAAATACCGACTAAAAATGCTAGAGCAACTCTGACAACTGATAGTTGGAAGCCTCATTTACATGATAGTCACATTTTATTGAAGATGGATGACATTTGTTCGGATAATAATACTGATATTTAAATCTTAGGTGGTTGCCAAGGGGAGATAACTTTGAAACAAACTATATTAATGGTTGTTCCGATAGTGACGACTGGTTTATCATACATGTAGAATTTCAGGTTTTAGATATGAAATGGGGTCCATACACAATGGACAGTTTTGCATATCATTACAATAGAAACTGCTCAAATTTAAATCTAGATACATGAGCCTACATCGGCACCGATTGTGTTGATGTATTTAAGAAAAGTTCATCAGGGTCAAAGTATTGAATAGATCCAGCGCCAAATCTGGCTTGGCGAGTATTATCATATCAAAATTATTGCTGACAAAATATGTATGTGCTGTTTTAGTACCACACTGTACATCAGCACCATATTTGGCAATATTTTGTTTTAAGGTGGATATCCGGTTAAATTTATCGCATATGTTGATTATTTAGAGCCCGTAAAGTTTACAGAACGGGACAAAGGTATAGACAGAATTTGCAATGGTCGGACATTAAAGTTCGGTTTCCTGGCTGTACGTATAGAATAAACGTGTAACTACATGTATGTTATTCTTTCCTTCAGGCTAGAGTTTGCAGAAATGTACTGTTGAAGAATTTGAGATGACCGATGTTTCAGATAGGTCGTTTAGTACGTGGTTTCAACCAGAAAATGGCCGGATATTTAGTGAACTCGAGAACGAGAAGTATTGACGCTATTTCAAACAGTGGGGGCATTTCGTTATTTAATTGGACAGTCGGTGGACAGTCGTTACCAGTTATATCAATTTTGGTATGTCTTAAATTAGCTGAACTTGTCGACAAGAAATCATAGGATAACGTCATTTCGTCGACAGTGTATGGTCAAAATTGACATACAAGTATTCTCTCAGGAATCTTCCAGATCCAACTGACAATTTATTTGTGAAAAAAGTTATTCTTAAACCTGTAAACAAAATGACATCGTGTCCAGTCAAATGTTGATTGATTTGTGTGATAAATATGTTAACATCAATGATGTTTTTACTTTTTATCATCAGATATTTATGCTTGATTCTTTTGGGTAATTCAGTTTTTTTTTTAAAGATATGATGGAATTAGAAACATTGGTTTCTTTGAATATTTCTTTGATGTCAAGTTGCAAAGTTCTTGTTTTAGCATATTCATTCGTTATAGTAGTAAAACTTACCAATACCGTATCGGTAATAAAGTCGTGGTGTCGAAGGTATGTCTGTATGACCGTATATCATGCTTCAGTGCTATTTCATTTTTTCGGAACAAACAGTGGAAAGTGTTGTTTAAAATTTGATAAGATCACGGGGCAAAGTAGTCTTTTATAATGATATAATACCTTAATTTAATTTAAGGACCAGGGAATCTTAACTGTTTATGCTCAGAGAAACGGTCGGCGAGTTAAACACAGACTTACATTACTTGAGATACTGCGATGTCAGTGTCGCAGACACTTCGGTGTGAATGACCGGTGTCGGAAAAGACACGGTCGGTGAAGAGCGAAAACGGTTAAGAGGGTTCTGTTCCTTATTCTACAGAAAGTAGACTCGCTATATTTCAATATTTGGCGGTTTTGCAATAGACTAGAGGTTTAAAGCGTGCATATGTTGCATTCGTAAGTCTTATGACGTCGTCGAGTACGGATTCGTATATCACATAGACACATTTGTTTTCTGGAAATACAACGTAGCTCAGCTCCAGCCCCTTCTTTTGTAAGTCTAAACGCAGGTCTGGCCAAGCAAATAGTGTTATTTGTTGTTATTTGATATTATTTGAGTGTAGCATAGACTATAAATATAACAGAACGGTGTATTAAGTCACAAATATACAAGTGAGAAACTTAGATTGGGAAACCACGATAATAGCGAAATAATTCGATATAAAAGTGTGTTTGTATCGTGTTTAATGTACAATTTTTAAATATTGTACGTGTTGGACCATTTGGTCTCTTTTGTCGACGATAATTATTCCAACGTGCCAAACAGGAATTTGTTATAGTTTCCGTTAAGGTAATAAAAGACACCATATTACACACAAATGCGTCCTCTATAACACAAGTTCGCCGAATTAACGATTATGGTTTCACATAATGGAGCAGCTACAGAAATCCTAAACATCAACTCCGAAACATAAAGATTAATCATACTCTAGCGTGCAATTCTAAAAACCATTGGTCATGATTTGCCAAATAATTTGTGATGATTGTTTAAATGAACAACGGGACAGAACTATAAAGCCATCTTTAAATTACCATACCCATTGATCGCTCGTCTTAACCAAGACAAATCTACCAATGAATGGCACAAATGTGTTTGCACATATTATTTAATAGATGTTACGTTTCCTTATATATACTGAGCGTCAAAAGCTTCGCAAACGAATTAAAAATTCAATTTTATCAAATTGTTAACTTGAAAGAACTCTATACTAACACTGTCTATTTGTGTACCCGTAGTGTTCATGTTGAACCGACTTCCGTTTGCCTCCGTTACGCTTGAATGATCACACCATCACAAATGATAAAACGTCTATGCAAGCTCGCAAAGTAAGGGCTTTTCATTTTCGTCTTAATTTCCACTTCCAATTTACTTCATAGATGTTTGTGATACGAAATACACAAATAGTTAGTCTAATTAGTTTGCAATGTACGCTACATTTGTGAAAAAAACGCATCACTACGTTTTTTTGCAGTGAAAGGGAGGTAATTTAATCGGTAATTGTACCAAAATAATATCCCTTTGACCACAGACAAGTGTGGATGTCGTAATAGACACTTTACGAAATGTCACATTTTATGAAACGGCGCGCTGGTCATAAAAAGGCAAAATTAAAGGAAAAGCACCATAAATTGTAATGTCAGTTGGACTACGATTAAGCTAAAACAATTCCATTGAGTTTGGTGCTATAATTATAGCAGCATTCCCTGTCTATGTCAGCGGCATTGACCCTTGACCTGTTGTCACGTGGTACGTCATATACACGGTCCGTATGTTGGATATGATGCAACATTCTTTTTATGATAGAGACATGTCAAATGTATCCGACACAAGTATGTTTAGTGAAACGCCGGCCTCTTGACCCTTATATACATCCTTTCAATTAAGACCGTAATTAAATTGTCTCCCTTTGATGACGTCATACGAGGGCTCAAAGCGAATACACGAGCCGATTACCGTTAGCGTGTAAAGGAAATAAAAATGTGTCAACTTTAAACCGCTGTAAATCACGTTTTACTCTGTCGATTTTTAAAAGATGAACACTTACGAAAACGAGATCATATAGACTTTTTAATAATGTAACTCTTGCTTATGTATTTTCAATAATAAAACATAAAAAGCCATGTTTTCGGAACAAAAATTTCAAGGGCGAGAAAATGTAAAAATAAAGAACTGAATTCAATACTCAACAATTAGCATTTAACTTGCTCAAAATGTTTATTATTTGCAGTTTTAAGAACTGTGCAGACTAAGCTTTCCAACAATTACATTGCAGAACAGATATTATTAAAGTTTTAAAAGGAGAGCCATGCTTTTCGAACCTAAATACCATGCATCACGCGCTCACAATCCACTCATTGAAACCTGACTTACTTTTATACTAGCGTAAAGAAATTGTGTATTTTAATAATTCATCACACATCATAAAAGTATAGAATATTATATTAGCTATATCAAAAGTACGACTATTCAGCCAGAAATTAGAAAAGTTAATTTACACAGGAGGACATTTCTTTCTAGATATAGTTTGTACTAAAATCCGGCCGGCATGATTTTACATGTCCGCATGTGCTTACTTGTTAAGTGTTAACACGAGTACATTAATGTGTTGTTTACTGCAATCAAAGAAAGAAAGGAATCATCGGAAAAGTTAACACAACGAATAACTTAAAATCAGAATCAATTCTATGCAAACTTTTGTTATATGTAGGTAAAACTAAATTGTTTGGCAATACAATGTAGTCTGTTCCAAATACTCTTTCATCATGAAACCTTTGTTCATTTGAAATTCATATACAAGTACATGAGAAAAGTGCTTTATTTATTTTAAATGGTGTCTACGTGTAAAAAATATTGCAATAAAATATATTTGAAACATCAAAATGAGCATTGTAGCACAAGTCATACAGGTGCATGTCCATTAATTTACAGTTTTTGTTCGGACACGGAATTAGAGAGACCTCCGTGGTTTGGATAAATATAATTTATACTTTTTTTATAAAAATAACCCAAACGTTGATTTAAAAGTGTCAATCAATGTCAATCATTTGAAGTAAAACACTGATCAATATACTGTACATGTATATAAAGATGACAGATGGTGACAACATAGTACTGATTGGTTATATATTAGTACCCTGCTGTGAAACTAATTTAGAGTATGGTCTTGGTGGCTTATCTTGATATTAGGGGATCTATGCTGTTTATTGTAAATCATTATATAATTATACAGCACAATATTGACCTAGATTTTATTTATGCGTTACGGTTTTAGCACCTTATCATCTGACAAGATTTATTTATGCATTAGGGTTTTTACACCTTAACTTCTGAAGTATCTGTATCACTTTAATTTGTTATGTTTTTCCCATCACTCGAAGTGCAGTTTAGGTCACTTTTTGTGAATTAAGATTTATAATTCTTGTATTAAAAACAAAATAGTGTCAATTGTGATGTCAGTTTGAAGAGCAGTTGTGTATAAATAATGTATTTCTTAAATTAATTTATAACAATCAAATAATATCATAATCGTCATTTATACAGCTTTTTAAGCCGAAATGGCACGTATGTAACCAGATAGGACATTCCAATAAATCATTGTGGCTCTAATATACGTGTGGTTTTAATCAAAGGCCTAAATAATTATGTCTATGTTTTATTACAATCCATAATAAACAACACATGACTTGTGAATTGTAATGGAAAGAAATGAGACATAGCTAACTAGGTCTAATGGTGTAATATTGAAAGAACCAGGTGAAAATACTTGCGCTTTATATTCCCGGCAAAATATACATTTATCAAAGTACAAATATACACTGTATCTTAGCACTAACGCTCAATTTAATGTACGAAATGTTCATGACAATCAACCGAATTACAAAACAGCGTTAATACAACTACATATCTTTTTGGAAATTAACGCCCGATAATTGACCATTGTTTATGGACAAAAATCCGAGAAATCACACGTTTCCTCCACATCCAAAACATGTAACATATTATACATACATTATTAGTACATTATAAACATCTTTATTGAAAAAAACAACAGCTACAAAACATGCAATTAACGAAAAAAGTGATTAAATAGTCTCGTCGCTACTGCGTGTATAGTGTCGTTAATTTGTAGAGCCCCCTTTATACGTCACATCCGGTTTACGGGAGGTAACTCTGTACATACGATTATCGCTTAATTGAAAGGGTCTATACACGATTATGTTCACATTGGTCATTTTTTTTGCCATCAAATGTAGCGTACATTGCAAGCTATTTTGACTAACTATTTGTGTATTGCGTATCACAGACATGTATCAAGTAAATTGGAAGTGGAAATTTAGTCGAATATTAAAAACCCTTACTTTGCGCGCTTGAATAGACGTTTTACGATGGTGTGATCATTCAAGCGTAACGGAGGCCAACGAAAATGGGTTCAACATGAACACTACGGGCCACAACTAGACAGTGTCAGTAAAAAGTTCTTTCGAGTTAACAATTTAAAAACTTTGAATTTTTAATTCGTTTGCGAAACTTTTGACGCTCAGTATATATGCGAAGTAAGGGGCTGAACAGCTTGTCTCTTTCACTTTTCTGGAAGCCAATATATTAAAAGTTATTTTGTGAAAGTTTGGTGCTTTATACCCCTTGTGAACAAAATGACCATTTTTTGGTTCTTACAACCCTGAGTATTATTGTTGATTCTAACACTTATTCTTAATGCACTTATTCTAAATCGCATGTCACATCGTTGTTAATCTGATATTATCTAGCACATTATTAGTGCGAATATGTGGTTCTTGAATGGGTTAATGTAAACATACATAAAGGGCACATCCGAAGGTGTATACGTAGTGGTCCCCGTGGAAGATACTTTACTACTACTGCATAGAAAACGGAATGTAATATTAATTTATTTTAGCCTTTCAAACACCCCTGAGAACTTGGCAAATACTCTAAATCACTATGTAATTGTAATTAAGGATCTGAGTCAGATATATTATTGAAATGTCGTACGTTGATGTGGGAATAAAAGCAATGTTTTAAATATATGGTTTTGCATATTTTGTTATATTTTACAGCATATCAACTGGTATGGTCGTTTGCTTAATTGAACGAGTCCAATAGAAAATGACAGTATGTCTTGTGTTTGTGATCTGGTTGATCGGGGGCATTGTTTTGTCGCTGGATTTGGAGGTTTTGGGCATGCTATTTTGTAACTAGGTCAAGTAGCAGTTTTGGTATATTTTTTGAAACTATGTCATCCTATTCTTTACATCGCGAACTTGGCTCAGTTTCATTCGGTCACTAATGATCAGCATTGTTTTTGTTTTTCTTTGTAGGTCATCCTGCTATTTTACATCGGGGACTGTGGCTTTTAAAAATATATTAGTAAGGTTATGCTTGGGCATTGCTCCGTGCTGTTGTGTTATATTGTGTTGCTGGTGTTTTCTGTGACCGATTAAGTTGAGTGCTGCCTTTCCTGTCCGATGTTCTCATATCTTTCTTGTAGATTCATACTGCTGTCATACATAACAATTGTTTGTTCATTACTATAGGAGACAGGGGGATGCATTATTCATTCATAACAAAGACAATGAATCTGTAACATTCGATAACTAGAGCAGAAACAATCTAGTTTACTTATTAATTCAAACAATGAATAAATACAAGCAATATATATGACAATATCATCTGTATTGGAATATTCGTAAGGATAATGACCCCGTTACATATAATGTCCCAGACTATCTGCATCTTAGTCAACATAGCTGATAGTTTGTAATATATTACGTCAGTCATATAGATAGTATACCAAAATGATAGTGGGTCATCTGGCTAATCAAATCACCATTTGTCGACAAGCAATATAATGTATAATACATTTACTAAGAATTGAATAGGTTATAGGAAATCACCTACTTGACACAAAGTCATAATTGTTGCCTGGCAATTGACATAAACATGCTTCATACGGAACCAACGACACAAACGAACATAAATCTTATCTTAACACGCATCCTTTTTTATGGTAATTCGAATCGCTTTTTACGCGGAAATTAGTCTACTGTGCTGTACGCTTCTAAAGTATGATGTTGACATGCGATTTCTATATCTTTATTCAACCCTCAATTACAACCTCAAAAACTAACCAAATACTCGGCTATACATATATTGGTATACCGATAAATATGACTGCATGTATAAATCAAACAGGCATGTGCATACTAGAGAAAACATGTTATCCATTGCGAGAGTCGAGTTAACCATTAAACTTTGTACTCTTACGAATATATTCCTCTAAATTACCCGATCATAAGTATCGTTAGATCAATTCGATTAATTTCAGCTTGTAAAAGTTATGCATTACATTCACAAATTGCTTTGATTAAGATGTAACGATAACTCAAAACAAGTATGATAGAACGGTAATTGTAACTTACATGACTTTTGATAATTTACTTGGTATTTATGGTAACCAAGACAATAGAACATTGGTCCAGTCGCTACAGAAATAATGACGTATTGATGTACAGTACAAGTAAAGTAGCATAATTACTAGTTAGTGTCATTGTCGATAATTACTGCGACGGTTACGTCATTATCAATTCACACGTATACGGTTGTATGTCTAATACTAATGCATATTAGAAACCCTGTTGGTTGAACATATATGAACTGGTTCAGGTATATAAGGCCAATTAATTAGCATGGATAGGTGAGCATGCTTTTCCATTGACGGGGTTTGTTGATAAAGAGTCAGTACACGTTATGTACATTCTCTGCTATGCAAATGGTGTGGACCTATGTTCACTCCTGTGAAATAGAAAAAGATATATTATGTATTTTTTTATTATATTGTACTTAATTTGAAACATTCTTGTTTAATATGCGAACTGACAAGAACAATAACATTTATGGTAATCATATCATGTTTGTTTTAAAATTTTCATACAATTACATTTGAGTTTCGAAACCGGGCTTAATGACAAAATTATGAAAACATGGCTTTAGAACGACAAGACTCTTGTGAATATATTCGGAAAATTTGAGCAAAATATGACACCATTTTACAAAGTTACAGACATGTGAAACTTACCACTTAATTTTAGTATTTGGGTGACGTCGCACATGTCATCCAAACGTCAGTTGATGTAACGTTAACAAACATTTCAGAAATCCAGTAGTTTATGAATTCGTGACATAAAGGTTCTACATTTCAAATAGTATCAATATTTAGAATATTGTCCTTATTTTAAAACATCATATAGTAAATCTGATCATTTGCATGAAGAAAAAAGTAGCTACTGTTTTATTCACAAATGTATTACCATAGCAACGACATATAGTCCAGTCAAAATAGCCTTAAAATGGGCCGAACCCAAAACAAATTTCAACATAAATAATTTTTGCACCAATGTTAAGTATGAATCGTTGTGCGCTTCAGAAAAAAAATCCTCCAAAAATTGATGAGGGGAAAGGGGTAAAATCCAAGATGGCGTCCAAGATGTCTGCCAAAAAATACCAAACCACTACAGCACAGATGTTCCCTTGTGGTGGTCACATGGATAAATAGAATGCTAAACATTTGCTTTGAAAGTATTCCTTATGTTGTGTCCATCAATTTGATATACAACATTGACCCCTATGAGGTCAGGATCAAGGTCATTTCAAGGTCAAAATACTAAGAAAGGCTGAAAAATTGATATTTCCTCTGTTCTTCACTTAATATTTCAATTAAGACAAATTGCAACAGAAATAATGTTTGCACCGAATCGTTGTGCGCTATAGAAAAATATTGATGAGGGGAAAGGGGTTAAATTTAAGATGGCGTCTAAGATGTCTGCCAAAAATGACCTAACCACTACAGCATATATGTTCCAATATGGTGTTACATGGATGAATAGAAAGCTAAGCATTTGCTTGGAAAGTGTTCCTTAAGTTGTGTCCATCAATTTGATATACAAATGTACAACATTGACCCCTGAAAGGTCAGTGTCAAGGTCATTTCAAGGTCAAAATACTAAGCAATGCTGAATAATTGATATTTCCTCTGTTTTACATAATATTTCACTTAATTCACATCCATAATAGTAATTTCAGTAATACTAGAATGGGCAAATGTATAAAGCATCCGTACTGGCTTATTTTTACAGGAAAATATTAATCATTTGGGGAAACAATCATTTGTAAGAAGAATATCTAAAAAGTAAAATATGTCAAAATATATGACATTCATAAATATACTCATACTTATTGTTAGCAGATCAGAGCATGTAGTTTGCTTTACAATGGTACAATGTCAAGGTCATCAAAGGTCAAACTACAAACAAGACACATCCTCTCATTATATTGTACAACGTTATCATACACAAACATCAACTTTTTTATTGCTATCATTCTTGAATGTGATCATCGACACCCTCTTTATTGCTACAACTCGGACCAGGACATTCTCCACATGCTGTTGAACAGTATGGTCCATGCTTTTTACATGTGATTCGTTTAGAATTTCTGTTATGTTTACAACAACATCGGATCATTTTAAAGAGTCGTTCAGTTGCAGCAGGCAGAGTAGCTTTGGAAGTGAGTGAGTTTGTGATTGACATGGTTCTAACCCCATTCATTCGGTGAGATGTCTCGACCCATCCATGTCTGAACCTGTAAATATACTCGGTAGTTATGGTAGGTTGCTGCTACTGATATAGTGGTAAATACTGAACTAAAACAACAGTTTTCTCATCCACGGCCCCACCCCCAGGAGTGGGTCGGGATTTTTACTTTTTGTTTGTAAAACACCAGTCTTCCACGGTCCTGCTGGGAACAGTTGATGGTAAAATATCCGGTATTTCACCGCCCCCCCACTGACATTTAAATATTGTACCTGGGGCATAGGTTCGGAGAAAAAATGCCAACATTTCTCCGGCAGTGCGGGGGAAGCTGGAGGGTAAACACACGGCCGTTTTCCCTACCGTCCACCGACCACCGCCCATCCCCGGGATGGGGCGTGGATGAAACTGACTGGCGCATTAGTTTGAACCTTTTGCACACATTTACAGTAACGTAAGAGATCTAAACCTTGACAAGATGCTCCACCGTACACACTAGAGAATATTGCTTCAACAGCAAGCATGTATTTCCTAATGTGACGATTTTTTAACAAAAAACACTGATGTGATTTCCAAAGTTTGCGCCAGATATAGCCTTTTTTGCAACTGTACCTTTACCAACTACTAAGTACGTAAATGCGTGAGGTTGTGTCAGTACCTGTTAATGCGTGAACAAGTAATAACAACTGACATATTTCATTTCCGAGCATTATTTCAGTATTTTGAATATCTCATATTTTCTTGCACTTCACAGAGGCTTTGGAATCAGAGGTGTAATATTATGTTATTCCCATTTAAAATAGTATAGAAAGACAGTAAAACAAGATGACAACAACTTGAGAATGTTCTGCTTATTGTTCGAGAGAAATAATTATGTTAAGTTTTGCATGGAGTGGTTTTATCAAACAATGTTTTTTGTTTCTTTGATACCTTTTGATCGGCGTACATGAGTTGATCCTTTGTTGTTGGAGCCATACCCATCAAACACAACTATAACTCTACCATAAAGCCTTCATTGTAAGCACTATTTTACAGTAACTGTAAACATAATGTCATGAAATGTGTCTCCATGTTTTCGTGATATTCTGTCAATTAATGAACAGACAAAGAAATTGAATGAAAGGTATAATTTCGTTTATATACACTAAATTATCATTCAAATACATAGAAAGATACATTTTTAATTCAAAATAATCAGTGAAGAAGAATAAAAATCGATAAAATGTATAAAACTGAGACAAACGTTTATTTGTATGATTTGCTACATACATTCAATTATTTATGGCAAAAACGTGCTTCCGTAGATTAAAAAATAGGACATGCGTTGTCGTCTACTATTTATTTTATTATAGTGCAATTGACCTTTCAGTACATTTTGCTGTATAAATTACATGTTATCTTATATTTCGTGTTTGTTTCCTTCAGGTTGAGCATATTTTTAGTTGAATAAATATAAGTAAAATAACATGTAAACAAATCGCGAAAACCGATAACAAATCTTTTTTGACACAGTGACGTCATCAATGAAATACCATGCAGTATGGCGTAGTACACCGGACACAAATATTTAAAAAAGAATAAACCCAGTTTGTGTCATTAGTGCATTGAATATTTCTGAGGACTTTTTATATGTTATTAAGTTGCCATTCACCTTGCTTTTAATCGAAAAATCGTTTCTGTTGCAATTTGTTTTACCCTATTTACCAATTTGACTGGACTAATATGTTATCTTAACATATTTCATCAGAAAAATTAAATCTCGGACATAGTACTATGTTATATCACATGACTTTTCTTGTATCCAGGTGAGTATAGCGAGTAGGTATAATCTTATACATAACACGGGTAGAATAAATTTTTAATGCATGAGTGATTTTTCCAATAAATTAATGCGTATTTTGTGTTTTTAGTGTCATATGATATAAAGAATCAATCACTCGTTGTCAATTGATATATTTATATCAAACTCGTTCAGAAAATGTTATCGAACTTGCCAGAGGCTCGCTTAATACAATTTCCAAAACTCGTTTAATATAAATTTATATCAATTGTCAACTCGTGATAGATCCTCTATTTCTAATTGCTTAAATTAAACATGACATTTTCTGTCATTGTTTAGCATTTGTACGCCTTATGACATAATTCCTATATGATGTCAACAAGCCTGGTTTTCCTGAAGAATGTCTCATTTGTATGTGCATACTGTATTACTGCATTATTATCGATAATATGAAATAATTGTCTTATCAAACTTTTGTTTCACCCATCTACTGAAACACATCGCTTGCTTTTAATGAGAAGGTCGTAAGCACAAAAATCGACAAGAAATGAAACTGTCCGAAAATTACTCTTTTTACTCGCTTATGGTAAAAAAATGATTTTTACCTTTTGTTTGGTCAACCTAACAATTTCTGATCGTCATGACAATAGACTCATAAGAAGTGTATTGGAATGCTGAGTTTAAATATGCATAAATATTTACGACCTTCTCATTCTAAGCCAGATATATGCTTAGTGATATTCATTTATTACAATATCAATTATCGAGTTACCATAGACATATCATAGACCAAACTGCTTTAGTATGTTTGATTGATATTCACAATATATCACCAGTATGCCTTATTCATATAATCTCTGACGTGTCACAGAATGACATATACTGTCAGACTCTGTTGATATAAATCCTCACAGACAGAACGGAAGTTAAACAGGAAATGATATTGTCATATTATAACTCAAGTCTGCTTAGTACAGTACCATATTAACAACGAGGCCACGCATATGGCCGAATTGAGATTTGTATATGAGAAAAATATGCAAAACGTAACAGTCAGTCTATCAGTTGGAAAAATCTCGATTATCAATGTAGAACAAACACTCTGAAAGGAAACTGTAAAAATATGACATCCGCAAATCACAGTTCTATCACAAAGTATACCGTCTATCTGGTACATGTACTATACATATTTTGTAGAGTCTACTATTATATCGTTATTAAGAGCTGACCTTAATACACTGCTAATTAGAGTATTTTGCATGAGTGCTCATTACATACCAGTTTTATTAAACGAGTGGTCAAAACAATATGACTCGGGAATACAACTCGTATGTAATAAGCACGTATCACATAACCTTAGAGGAGAATGTACGCTTCATATGTAAGCTTATCAATCATTTAGTAAACAGTCATAAGAAATTTTTTACAGCATTTGTAGATTTTACTTAAGCCTTTGATTATATAGTGCGAGACATAGCATGGTTTAAGCTTACATTGTATCAAACTAGGCATAAGGGGAAAGATGATGGATATTATTCGATCAATGTACTTCAATGTTAAATCGAGGGTAAAATATGAAAATGAATTAAGTGATAGCTTCACATGTTTGTTAGGTGTACGACAGGGGGAATCTTTATCACCATTTTTATTTTCAATGTATTTAAATGATATCGAGGAACATTTTATAACAAAGAATTATCAGGGTATAGATTTAGACTCATTTAAAATATTTTTATTGTTGTAAGCAGATGATATTGTGTTATTTTCAGAAACTAATAATGGTTTACAGTATGGTTTATTGCTACTTGAAGAATACTGTGATAGGTGGAAATTAACGGTTAATTCACAAAAAACTAAGATAATGATTATAAGGAAAGGGGGAAGATTGAGAAGAAATTTACAATTTTTGTATAAAGGTCAATGTTTGGAGATTGTGGACAAATTCACCTATCTTGGAATAGTGTTTACAACCGGTGGCTCACATTTGACAGTTTATCAGGTCAGGCCATGAAAGCAATTTTTAAAATGAGACAATGTTTGTCAAAATTTCCAACGTTATCTATAAAACATAGATTAGATATTTTCGATAAATTGATATAATCAATATTAAGTTACGGATCGGAGGTGTGGGGTCTTTTTAAATGTAACCAACTAGAGAAAGTGCACTTAAACTTTTGTAAAGAAGTATTAGGAGTAAGAAGGCAAACACAGAATAACTTTATTTATGGTGAACTTGGTAGAACGACATTGTCATGTAGGCACTCAGTAAATGTAATTAGATATTGGTTAAAGATAACGACAATGCAACCTGTTAAATATGTAAGAATTGTTTATGATAGAATCTGCTTAGAATAAGACAGAAATCAAAATAACAAATCGTGGATCTTTATGGTTAGACATTTACTACAAAGTTGTGGATTTAATACTTGTATGGTTAAATCAAGGTGTTGGAAATTGTGAATTATTTTTATGTATGTTTAAACAGCGAGTATCAGATATGTTTATACAAAACTGGAAATCTGAATTGGAAGATTCAAATAGAGCTAGGATATATGTTTTAATATCAGAGTTTAGTTTTCATGCTTACCTAAATAATGTTAATATAGACAAATATAGAATCGCATTGACCAGATTACGACTATCTGCCCATAGACTGATGGTAGAAACTGGCAGATGGCACAAACCAATAGCTACCCCTTTAAATGAAAGAAAGTGTCATTTGTGTAAAACTCTTGAAGATGAGTATCATTTTGTTCTGGAATGTAGTCTCTATAGTGATATCAGAAAGTTATATGTTAATAAATATTTTTACTTGCGTCCAAATATGGTACAATTTATAGAATTTTTAACCTCTCAAAATGTTAATATTAATGGACGATTAGCTATGTATGTTTTTAAAGCTTTTGAAATTAGAAATCAGTATTATATGTACTATGGATGAAGTATTTTGTTGGTACCTCTCCCGCTGTATGTAAAATATTGACTGGTTTAGTTTATAATTTATGAATAAGTTCGCCAGAATTAGTAATCATTATATATTTTTGACCGCTGACTATATTTATGTTTGGAGATATACATAATACTCTGTGTAAACTCGTGTGATATTCTGATATATTACGGGTTTCTACTGTTCATTATATAAGCAATATATTTATTGTTGACCTTGTAATATTTATGTAATTATGTTTTCATGTACATATTGTATGTATATTTGTATACTCATGGGCATAATGCCTAATGTATTTCGAAATAAACTGTAAACTGTATGTATGATTCAAAATTTAGGTTATCCATCCCAACAACCAACGTCAATATAATATCTATGTAACGGTCTGGGAGTGCCGAATGATATTTCCGGCACGACAATCCGACACCCAAGACCACAGGTTATGTGATCAATAAAGGACACACATTTATGACTATCTACCGAATGAAAACGTGGATAACTGAAAAAGTTTTTTGTATCGCAAAATTAGTGAGGAAAAACCAGATTGCGTTAACTGCCAGGATAATTTAATGACTAATTTCTTAATTTTCCAATTGCAATTCAAAAGACTATAGTTTTGCTGTTCTGTTCGAATTCCCTAATATTTATGCCATGCTGATTTAATACAAATGGCAGATACATACAACAAATACTAATCTATTGGCTTATGTCAGCATTTGAAAGATTTTAACCCATCGTATTTGAATTGCCTGATATATCGAATTACGATTCATTCGGGGCGCTAAATGAACTTCTGCTTATTTTGAACAAAGAGCTGTCAATATAAACACATCGAATTTATGTGAATACATGTAGTTAGTACGTCCCGACTTGTCAAATTAAATTTCTCCATGTGAAGCACGTCAACAAATGCAATAAACATTGCACGAGATGATATGATATATTGAATGCTTAGAATGCCGTAAGTGATGTTTATATTGCTAGGAAATAGGGTAGCAATTCTATAATATTTCGATCCGATATAGAATTTTAAAACAAATTTATTTTTGTCTTGACATTTGCGCTACCATGTCTGTAAACGCTGACGTTTTAACCTTGATTTGCTATTTGCGAATTATCGTAGTCTAATAACACCCGGCCATAAATATCAGTAGCTAGCCAATCTCCGCGGAAACAAAAATTGTTACATAAATCACGTATACAACTTATTGGTATGTAATATATAACTGTAGATCTCAACACATGAAAAAAGGATATTGTACATAGACACATTTGCATACAGTTACATTTTTTACATTTGTGTTGTCCACTTTATGTTTGCCTGTATGACTTTTGCTTGTAAGATGTGTGCTCTGTTTGTGATTTTGGAGCTGTGCTCTTTCCCGCAGTGCTTCCTCTTTCTATGTCTGTAATAAATAGTAGGGCACAAACCAAAGCCACACAGCTACGGCAGAAGCGCATAGCCATACACGCAAGAGTCAGACAGAGTACAAGCCATCCACATCCACAAAAAATGGATGCTTCAAGCGAGTCTAATATGCTCACTCCGTAATGAATGATGCACTGTTATCTTTATCATAAAATACATGCCTATAAATCAGAATAAAATCAAAATACATACGAACGTTATTAGATACGCCAGCAATATGTAGGAGATTAATATAGCCACAATAACAAACATTGGCTCTTGACATGAATAAACTATGGTTTATGCTGATATAATCAGGTGCATTACACAGAACTATCCAACTAAAACATACCCAATATTTTGAGTCCGCATAACTTGAAGACTAGGTGACTGATTTGTTAAAAAGTCCTGTGTTTTTTCGGCGGGGACTTGGATTTTTAATGATTTCTTCGTCTTATGTGTGGGCATTGCTCAGTGTAGTAGCTAGGAATATGATATATTATTTCCCACCCCATTCCCACCTTGGCCATTATTTTAAACTAGGTCAAGTCTCAGTTGTGCCTCTTTAGGTCGCATAATGTTAGGTCACTATCCTTAGTTTTTTAAACTAGGTCACGCCCCGAGGTTGTTGTGCCTCATTTAGTCGCCGTTTCGGCATGGGCTAAAGTGGGCATTGCTCAGGGCAGTTGTGTTGTGGTGTTTCTGATTTCTGTGCTCGGCTTGTTAGGTTGAGTGCTACCATCCCTGCCGGATTTTCCCATACCTTTTTTGAGTGTTTTGAAATAATTTATGTAGTATAACTACCCTCAGTAAAGACCAAAATTATTCAATTCCAACAGTGATCTTTTAGTTTGAATTGGTATCAAGTTATTTGTCAGTTTGAAAACACACGATGTACTACCACACTTGAATGAAAAGTAACAAACGTTTCTATTATCAGTTTGTTTCTTTTGTCGTGTAATATTGTACATTAAATTGTGCATTTGTATTGATATTTGTGTATTTGGTCGTACCAATTTGTCATGCTCGTCATTGTCCTCCTCTGCTGTATGTCCCATATCCATGCTTTGTGTAGTAATGTACCGTTACAAACTGTACTATGACATTCGACCAGCCCGTTCGTTCCATGATTTAACAAAACCATTTTTTCTTTGAGGGTAGCCCTGGTCAGAAATTCAGCAGATACGGTGCCTATAAAGCAATCTATCAAGCAAAAATAAATCCGGACGGTGATGTAGTATAGGGCCAATACCACAAATACTCGGATTAGCAACAACCCGAAACAAGTAAACCGATAGGGCGCAATAAAGATATTAATGGATTTCAAATTGACGTTTTAAGCACTCGATATAAAAAATTAAAATAGTGTATTGCAATGCTCCAAGACTCTTTGTTAGACATAGGAACCTTTCAATCAGATAAGCAGGCGGATTAAAATTACCAAGAGCAATCCAATCTGCTGTAGCTTCTCGGTTGAGCCAAACGGCGAACCAGGAAAGAACTACAAGAAGGCAACAAGGAGCGTATACATTAATAAACAAGACATAATCGAACATCTAGGGACAAAAACGGATGCAAGGCTGGAGCAAGAATAAAACAGATGACAAACCACAGCACTATGCAATTCGCGTCTGAAACGGAAACAAAACAATTTTGTCAAATCTTCGTCGTGGGATTTCACTGAAATTGAGGAATCCACTCAAAGATTGTCCCATGTAATTATAAGGTCGGTCTAACACGTTCACGGAAGAGCAACATCTTTACAAAACATAAGATTAGTACACGGTTAAAGTAATCAGTCTTAAGAAAATTCAAGAGCCTGTAAAAACGATGCAATACATATTCATGAATGTCGCGTTTGTCTAATTGATGTTCAACGTCTAGTGAGTGCATAAACCTTTTCCAGGCATTCTAGCCACGTCGGTTGCACTTGTAGATGTTAAATACGACGCCTCAATGGGACCTTATACGTCTAAACACTTTGATTAATTTCGAAGTACTAGTACAGACTATTTCATGTATATGACAAACACACGCGTTGATGCTGTGTAACCGTGATGGTCATATATGGGTAAATGTCTGTATAGAGTCTTTACAGAAACACCAACCTAGGGTATTTGTGCATGAAAAAGTACGTGTTGTGACCTACATAAATAACTAAAAGCCTTACACCTAATTTAGTGCTTTCTACAAGTCCATAACATGTTTAATGGGAAAGGACATTAGTAGCTCCTTAGATATTTCCAATCGAGGACAGTATATATTTTTGTCACCACGGATATGCAGAGGAAAAGCAAATTTGTCGAAAACGTAATACCATTTCGAATTGCAATGTGCATGCTGTTGTGCAATTATTTTATCACGGTAATTCAAGGCCAACAAAGCGATGTTCATACTCCCATATATGTGTTGTAAGAAATTTATAGATACTCTTGAGTAGTCGAGACACATACACATTATCCAACTTGATTTAAAACAATGAATGAAGAATAATGTGAACAACGTCCTTCCCTTTCCCCCGTTGAAAACATTTACAGACGTATAAATAAACGGAGTTTCCAATAAATCAAATTGTGAAAGTCGCATATCCTTCGGTATCTCGACAAGAGTTTCATGGCACCATAAGTACGTCACATCCTTTGTGGAATATACGACTGGAAACATTAGATGTGTTTTCAATGATTAGACTGTTGGTTACATGGAGCAATTCTGATGATATATTTAGCGATTACAACGAAGTAGTTCAGCTTTAGTGTTAATAACAATATGCCCTAGGAAAACCTTTTCGATTTGAGTGTAGACAAACAATTTATCAAACACCAAGGCTGTGGCTGTGGCAACATATAACTCACACTGTCTTGTTCACATCTTTTCCGGGATTAATTACTTAGTCGACGTGTGCATTTGGGTTGAATGGCACATGTGGATATAGGCTTTCTCAGAATAGTGTTCTAATGTGTACTAGACAGTTCTCCAAGGGAACCTTATAATTATAGACACTTTGTGAATAATTTCCGTATATTAGTACAGACTATTACATGACAAACACACGTGTTGATGCTGTATAACAGTTACGGTCATATTACAGAGTCTTTACAGAAGCACCAACCTAGTGTATGTGCGCATGAAATAGTACGTGTTGTTAATAAATAAACAACTAAAAGCTTTACACCTCATATGCATTCATTTAGTGCTTTCTACAAGCTAATAAAATGTTTAATGGGAAATGATATTTGTAGTTCCTTTGATATTTCGTATTTCATTTGGTCGCCACGGATATGTACAGTAATAGCCAATTTGCCGAACACATACTACTATTTAGGATTGCAATGTGCATGCTTTGATCCAATTATTTTATCACGGTATTTCAAGGTCAAAACATAGATGTTTATACTCCCATTTGTGATTATTGTAAGAAATTGATAAATTCTCACGAGTAGACGAGACACATACACATTATCCTCAATTATAATTAAACGGAGTTTCCAATAAATTAAATTGTGAAAGTCGCAAATCCTTCGGCATCTCGACTGGGGTTTCTTGGCGCTATAAGTATGTCACATCCTTTGTGGAATATCCAACTGGAAAGAAAAGATGTATGTTCAATGATTTGAGATAGTATACATGTAACACATGGGCAGATACATGAATATATTACGCAAACCTCGCCACCCGAACGATATCACCTCGCCTGATAACATTGTTCTCACCGGACAGGGACCCGAGTTTCTTTATATATTACGCAATTACGCCACACCACAGTATTTTAGTTTTAGTACACGTATTAACACTATGTTCTATGAAAACAATTTCGCCAGAGGGTAGACGAACAAAGTATTAAGCACCAAGGCCGTCTTGTCACATCTATTCTGAGATTAATTACTTAGTCGCCGTGTTTGTATGGGATAGATGACACATGTGACACATGTGAATCTAAGCTTTCACGGAATGATGTTAGAACACTATACACCTGTGTGCATCACAGTGGTATGCGATAGTTGGACAAACCTACAACAGTTCTGTGATTCCATTATATGTTGCCAGAAAATGATGGTGTTTGTTCACTTTCCTTATTTGGCCCCCACTGTCAGTCTATAATGTAAAATAAATTACGTCTATTATGTTTGTTTATTATTGGCCTTGGAATGTCGATTATTATTGACGACAGCTCTTAGTGTCTAACCATCTTGAAACTTAATACGATAAGATGTTATTGCAAAAGGCTTTTAACAAAGAACTATGACAGAGACATTCTCTCTAAAATTAGATATTATGCTAACATATCATGTCACATTTCAGCGACCATTGGCTGCATGACTTTTACGACTTGTTTATTTAGGAATATCATTGACACAGCTTAACGTAGAATGTTACAGTTTTTTGCTGTCATCTATTATTGTACACTTATAATTAAAGGTCATTAGAATCAGCGAATGGATCGCCTAACAATTAATTTACATTTATAGTAATTGTACATCCTTTAAACAAACAAAAATGCATCTGCGGGATAAACCATAACAAGGGAAATGCATCAATGAATTTAGTTTCTGTTGTATCCTTAATCTTGCGCATGTGTGTGTTCAATTGATGATTGTTTCACCACTAACCATTATTTATAATAAAAATTGAAGAGTACTGTATACAATTAACACAATTCCTATCTATGCGTCACTGTACCGATAATTTGCTTAACTGAACCAATTTTAGATTGAGTATTTTGGTATCAAAATTTAATTCAAAACGCTTTAAAAGAGAATTGCGTGGATAGTACAAAATACTATTCGTTTGAACTGCATCTTAAACTAGACATTACCATTCGTCATCAACGCACTAAACTAGGACCGATTTGTATGGACATGATGACTTGTTTTCTATCATTGTGAAGTATAATGCAACGGTAACACAGAGTACAATACAATCAACATTTATTTTCTTAAACTGGCAATATTTCAGTCAATCGGTATAGTTTTTTCAAATGTTTCGATCGAGAGACGATTTACATCAATACTTCATACACTGTTGTAGTAAATCATATTTATAAAGGTCATATCAAGTCTATATGGCCTTTGCAAACCAGGTCATCGTCATCTAGCAGGAACGGTTACAGATCCGCACTGTAAGCATGTAGACAATGATAAAACCGTTTCATAGATTATGGATAATCCATCAAATCAAAGCGTTTTATATGTTTTCAATAGCTCTTGTCGATAGATCTACATACGTGAAAGAGTGGCAATATGCTAAGTCATTAAACATAGCTATTTAAGAATATTTGGGGCATTTATTACATGAAGTGTACATGTATAACTTAGCAATAAAAGGACGGTCGTAAGAATGATTATGATCGTTACTCAAGGATCGTCACTTATCTGCACTCAATCATAGGAGGAAAGTGAACAAACAAAGCACCATCATCTAACTGACACTGACCTCAGTGTTCATTTTCCAGCAACCTTTTCCAGCAACTCCCTTTTCTGTTATTCACTTGTTTTGCCAAATCCACTCGATTCCTACCCTTTTCACATAACCTATTCTACAAATGTAGCTGACATGTTTTATTTACTTATTTCTACTACCCAGAATATTCGAAGCAACACTAACGTGTTGAAATACTAAGTTATGTTCGTGTTAATAGTGTTGAACTGTTCATTAATTTAAATTATTAATTGTGATAAACTTTATGTAAAACTTCGCCATAAAGAAGTTGTGCTCCAAGCAGGATAAGAAGTAGAAAAAGTAAAGTGATCAAAACTAAATATATCCTGAGACATACTCAAATCACTATTCATATGCCTAATTACATTTTACCTGTCTAATAGTCAGATGACATTTAGAGGATTATATTACATATTTTTTTCGAAATATGTCAAAACAACATTACCGATTGACGACCGATGAATGTATGTCTTGATATCGAGAAACAAAAATGGTGTTTATTCATGGCAAAAATCGGCAAATCTCTAAAAAGCAAAATATTAATAACAATTATTTTTACGCGATTAAGATATCATACCTTACATTTATACGCTTAAACTTATTAGCGCAATAAATACAAACACCCTTATCATACCATATTCAAATATTTGATACATTGAATAAACAAGCAAGATAGTGAGTAATGCATAAACAGTTTCCAGGGACATGTTTTATTAGAAATACAGGACATAAAACATAATGACAGAGACGTATTGGAATATAACATATGGTATTTGCTGATTTATTAGTGTACTGCACCAAATATTTCCTTCGCGAAAGACATAAACATCTGTTCTTGCAGACCAATTACAAGAAATAGTGACCGTCATGACGATCGTAATATGATATATAAGAGCTTGGTAACATGCCTAGGGCAGTCAATTTAATGTATGGCACACGTCAATGGTCAAATCATCAGATACATTTTCCGATATATTTATGATTATGTGATTTGAAGACAAGAAATAAAACCTATATGCTACCTCATGAAAAGACCAAATAAAACAAATTACTATTGATATCCAAATAATCTATCGTCTATTTCTATATCTAAGATATAAACAGTCTCATAAAACAACATTCTGTTAATATAATACTCATAAAACAAGGACAAACTATTAGGTTAACATTACATAACGCCATATTGCCTGTTCTATTGTTTCAGATAATATTTCGCAAGTTCTAGCAAAATGGTACGCAATTCATGGAATTTTAATTTTAAAGGTAAAAAGAAGCATAGGTGTGATAGTCAATCATGAAAATTGACGACAATCTATTCCGGACTGCAGGACTACCTTTTAATATTGACATTTACACACGAACCAATGCAAGAGACACTTATTTTATACCTTGGTGCAATGTTAGTGGCGGGGAATCGAAAACTCATTCATCAAACCAATCATTGATTGCCATTATAAGAATTGCAAAAATAAGTGAACGAGCCTCTTGATGATTCTAAAATAAGTTGTTTTGTAAACATAGCTAATGAACACAAAGTCGTAACTCTGTATGTTGGTGTTAAATTAGGTTCTGAGTAGGAAGATTACTGTCTGGACAGATGACGTTTCCTGCAAGGACTTTTAAAATACGTCATTAGTCACAATTATTTTGTTATTTATTGCATTGCAAATGATAGGAACATAATTCCCGTAAGGACCATATAATTGTTCATCGCCACCGTCTAACTAGACAGTTGACATTCTAAATATAACAGATGAGTCTACAAGTCACAAATTTTCAAGAGTGAAACTGAGATTGAGAAACAACAATAATAGCGAAATAATTCGATATAAGAGTGTATTTGTAACGTGTTCAATGAACATTTTTTAAATAGTGTACGTGTTGGACCCTATGGTCTCTTTTGTCGACGATAACTATTCCAAATTGTGCAATAGGAATGTGTTATAGTTTCCGTTAAGGTAATAAAAGACACCATATTGAACACAAATGCGTCTTCTAAAAAAAGAGATCGCAGAATGAACGATTATGGTTTCACATTATGTAGCAGCTACGGAAATCCTAAACATCAACTCCGAAACATAAAGATTAATCATTATCTAGCGTGCGATTCTAACAAACCATTGGTCATGATTTGCCAGATAATTTGTGATGATTGTTTAAATGAACGACGGGACAGAGCTATAAAGCCATCTTTAAATTACCACACGCCTTGCTCGCTCGTCTTAACCAAGACAAATCTGCCAATAAATAGCACAAATAGGTTTGCACATATTACTTAATAGATGTTATGTTTCCTTATATAGGATGTATAGCAAGTATAAACATCAATTATATTTAAAAGAGAGAGAGAGAGGAAAAGTTATAATCTCAGACAGAAACCTTTGGACAAAACGTAGTAGAAGGGACGTATTGCGCATCAGAAATGTTACTAAAACAATAATTAACTCATGTTACTTTCCAGTTGTTGATATATATGGTGTCAATAGGATGTAACGTTTTAGTTCAATTGGTTTCAAGTTAAATAATGTGACTTGCATATGTTATATGTTTTGTTTGGTCTGTTTATTACTACCTTTCATTATTGATTGCTTCTATATGTTTGTAAACATATCCACAGAATAAGGTGAACATTTATCAAAGCGTAATGTTCATGTAAAAGATACAATTCTGTATCTATAATTGATGATACATTCTCGACATTGCAGAACCGGTTGTATCAAAGAAAATTGTAATTGGTGCGTCTGCAACTGTCTGCTCATCTTTATGTATCAATTTAAAAGACTTATAATGTAATTATGTTGTGGCATGAGATAAATAGTTTTGCAGAAACATGAAAGGTGCTGGAATAATTTGTTGGGACGTAACTCACCACAGCATATTTATAGATTTTCTCAAGCAGACAGACACTTACGTGTGTTTACAATTGCAGGGGCGGTTGGTATCCAACATTAGGTAAGCCTTTTCTGATTACATGCACCACAGGCAATCGGTTGTATGGTGAGAAGTGTTGGTTGTTGACAACACAGACAATCTTTACACTTTTAAACAACCAACTTAATACATTGGACGTATTACATTCAGATGCATTAACTACTAAAATCGTGAATTGTACATCATTTGGTGTTGTAAACCTTTAAAAATCCAACTTACCTTAAAGCTTCTTTAAAATTGGACAGATAAAGCTGTCTAAATACCTACTTTTTCACGCAACGAGCCTTATGGTAAACAACATGTCCCGAAGGAGTGTATGTTCTTGTACATATGGACTGACCGATTAAACAAACAGGGATGTATCCCACTCTATATATTATTTGATATGTCATCATTCGTAATTGAAGAAAATTGAACTACACAGAAATAAAACAAAATCTCGTGAATTTAGCATAAAGCAGCAATAACCTTATACAAGTGAATAAACAGATAATCCAAAGTAAGAGGCGACAAAAAGAATGCGATATAATCGTTTATTATGCATCATTTTATACCAAGTGAATATAAATTCCACTCAAACTGCTCTTCAGCCTATTTTCTTACAATAAAGGTAAATTTTGTCACGGAGCATTGCCTATCAAAGTGCTTTATATTTGTTAGTTCGCATTGCACAGAGTATGCACTTATTTATTTGTCTTTGCTTTGTATGCAATGAGTCCATTGACTTGTCGATAGGTCATACTGACTTAAGGAAATAAATCCAACCAGTTTGAAAATTGGCAAGAAATTTGAAAATAGAACATTAATGAAGGCGGTATTTTCCATTTGTGTACTTAGTATTCTGTGCTGATAACAATCCCATTATTATCTCTGTAACCATTTCAGATAGTCTGCATCTTAGGCAAATTATCTGATAGATTGTAATGTGATACGTCAGTCAGATATATGTTTTTTCCCTGGACCACTGGCAGATCAGTCTAATCGAATCACTATTCGTCAACAAGCGATACAATACATACACATGATTGAAACGGTTATAGCAAACTACCCCCTTGATACAAAACGATGTAATGCATATATAAAGGAAGTAACAAATGAACAGCACAATATACAAATATCAAGCCTTACTGCTTATGGTTTTTGTACGTAATGACACCAATAAGTTTCTGTGCTCGGGCAAAGTTCTATTTAACACACACTTGACTCTTAGAGTTGTAAAGTATATTATGGTTTACGATTGACTACTATGTTTCTACTCTAATGATACAGTCATGCAACTAGTTGAACAAATCGGACAGGGAAGGCAGCCCTCGAATTAAAGTACCCAATGCAGACAACATATTTTGACACAGCACAAACCACAATTGCACAACACAAACATAATAAGTCATTCACTTTTTTGACATCTGGGACTTGGTTAAATTTCAAATGAATTTATTCAAAGAACCAGTAGGTCATCTGGCTAATCAATTCTCTATTCGTCAACAAGCGATATAGTGGATAAACTAATTGAATAGATTGTAGCAAACTAGCTACTTGACAGAAAACGTTGTCATTTGCATAACAATTTGAATACAAATTATGTACGGATAAAACGATAATAAACTATTAATCTTATATTAGTAATTTGGTCTTGCCGAGATCACTGGGCGAATAGCATACTAAGCATTGTATATAATTATATCAAATAGAACATATCTAACTGTCACCAAGCAAATTATGCATTGATTTTGTAGTACAACTTTAATGTTCCGTTTATGTCATAGTAACATTAATTGTCTGCAATTTGAATATTATGCTACTTAGTGCTTTCATGCAATATTAAATTTAATTGGTAGTTGGAAGATGTACTAGAAAAGTACAGTTTGTATTGTTATTTCTTGCATATGACATTTAAAAGGCATTCTCTTTTAGTTTTCAAAATGACAAGGCATATCAAAATATAGTAATTGCCACATAATGGTACAATCACCTTCGATTTACATCAAAAACATTAATTGTATCTTTATCGAGAACATAGGAAAAGTGTTCTAAAACATAAGCATAAACTTACAAAAGTGAATTGTTTGGTTTGAATGGTTTGATTATCGACATAAAAGTATACGGACCGCTTAATGTCTCATAGCAAGATGTAAAAATATTTTTTCCTGTCTTATTTTGAACGAAGAGCTCCCAATATAAATTCCATTGAATTTATGTGTATAGTAAGTACATCCTGATTTGTCACTGGCTATAAAATATTTAAAAAGTGTATTTTAAGTCCTACAAGACACACTAATTTAGAAACAGAAACCTTTCAATCAGATAAGCAGGCAAATTGAAATTACCAAGCGCAATCTAATCTGCTGTAGCTTCTCGGTTGACCCAAAAGGCGAACCAGGAAAGAACTACAAGAAGGCAGCAAGGTGCGTATACATTAATTAGGACGACTTAATCGATAATATACGGGCAATACTGTATGCTAAGCTGTAACAGGGATAAAACAGATTAAAAACCACAGCACTCGTCTAAATGGAAACAAAACTATCACTTTGTCAAATCTCCATCGTGTGAATTCCCTGTAATTGAGGAATCAACTCAACGATTGTTCCATGTCATTATAAGGTCGGTCTACCGCGTTCACGGAAGAGCAATGACTTTATAAAACGTACACAATAGTAAACGGCTACAAACAATCGGTCTTTATCAAAACCAAAGCCAAGATGCAATACATATTCATGATTGTCGCAGTCGTCTAATTGAATTCAAACGTCTAGTGAATACATAAGCCTTTTATAGGCATTTTGGCCACCTCGGTTGCACTTGTTAATGGTAAATACAATGTCTAACACGTTCATGGAAGAGCAATGATTTTTCAAAACATATGATAAGTACACGACTAAAATACTCGGTCTTACGCAAAATCAAGAGCTTGTAATAGGGGTGCAATACATATTCATGAATGTCGCATTTGTCTATTTGTTGTTCAGCGTCTAGTGAGTGCATAAACCTTTTTTCCAGGCATTTGTAGATGTTAAATACGATGCCTCAAGGGGAACTTATACTTCTAAACACTTTTATTAATTTCCGTATATTAGTACAGATTATTACATGACAAACACACGCGTCGATGCTACATGTATATAACAGTGACGGTCATATACGGCTAATTGTATGTAGAAAGTCCTTACAGAGGCACCAACCTAGTGTATTTGTGGATGACACATGTAAAACTACGTTTTCTCGGAATGATGTTAGAACACCATACATCTGTGTGCATCAAAATGCTATACGATAGTTTGACAAAATTACAACTTCCAATGTGAAGTGGACAGTTCTGTGCATCTATTATATGTTGCCAGAAAATAAATAATAAAAAAAGAAAATAAATAATAAGGCCAGTGTCAGTTAGATGATGGCGTTTGTTCACTTTCCTTATTTGACCCCCACTGTCAGTCTATAATGAAATATAAATTACGTCCCTTGCGTTTGTTTATTATTGGCCTTGGAATGTCGATTATTATTGACGACATCTCTTAGTGTCTCACCATCTTGAAACTTAATACGATAAGATTTTATTGCAAAAAGATTTAACACAGAACTATGGCAGGGACATTCTTTCTAAAATTAGATATTATACTAACATATCATATCAAATTTCAGCGACCATTGGCTTCATGGTGAGTTTACTTTTACGACTGGGTTTGTTTAGGAATATCATTGAAACAGCTAAACGTAGAATGTAACTGTTTTTTTGCTTTCATCAATTTTTGAACACTTATACTTTTTGTTCATTAGAATAAGCGAAAGGACATCCTCACAATTTACCTTTGTAGTAAGTGTACATCCTTTCAACAAACATAAACGCATCTGCGGGATAAACCATAACAAGGGGAATGCATCAATGAATTTAGTTTCTGTTGTATCCTTAACCTTGCGCATGTGTGTGTTAAATAGATGATTGTTTCACCACGAACCAATATTTTATAATAAAAAATGAAGAGTATTATATACAATTAACGCAATTCCTATCTATGCGTCACTGTACCGATAATTTGCTAAATTGAACCAATTTTAGATTGAGTATCTCGGTATCAAATTTAATTTAAAACGCTTTATAAGTGAATTTAGTGGATAGTACAAAATACTATTTGTTTGAACTGCATCTTAAAACTAGACATTACCATTCGTCATCTAAGATCTAAACTTGGACCGATCTATATGGACATGATGACTTTTTTTCTATAAGTGTGAAATATAATTCAACGGTATCAGAGAGTACAATACAATCAACATTTATTTTCTTAAACTTGCAATATTCCAGTCAATCTGTATAGTTTTTTCATATGTTTCGATCGAGAGACGATATACATCAATACTTCATACAATGTTGTAGAAAATCATATTATAAAGGTCATATCAAGTCAATATGGCCTTTGCAAACCAGGTCATCGTCATCTAGCAGGAACGGTTACAGATCCGCGTGGAACAAGAGCTATATAAGAGCTTGTTAACATGCCTAGGGCAGTCAATTTAATGTATGGCACACGTCAATGGTCAAATCATCAGATACATTTTCCGATATCATTATTATTATGTGATTTGTAGACAAGAAACAAAACCTATATGCTACCTCATGAAAAGACCAAATAAAACAAATTACTATTGATATCCAAATAATATATCGTCTATTTCTTTATCTAAGATATAAACAGTCTCATAAAACAACATTCTGTTAATATAATACCGAGGGCAAACTATTAGGTTATCACTAAATAACTCCACATTGTCTGTACTATTGTTTCAGATAATATTTCGCAAGTTTAGCAAAACGGTACGCAATTCATGGAATTTTAATTTAAAAGGTAAAAAGAAACAGGAGTGATAGTCAATCGTAAAAAATTAAGACAACCTATTTCGGACTGCAGGACTACCTTTCAATATTGACATTTACTCACGAACCTATGCAAGTGACAAGTATTTTATACATGGTGCAATCTTAGTGGCGGGGAATCGAAAACTCATTCATCCAGCCATTCATCATTGATTGTCATAATAAGAATATCAAAAATAAGTGAATGAGTCTCTTGACAATTTTAAAATAAGTTATTTTTGGGTTAAATCATAGCTAATGAAGACAAAGCTGTAACTCTGTATATTGGTGTTTACTAAGCTATGTGTAGAAGAAGGACTGTCTGAACAGATGACACATCATGCAAGCTTTTAATCTGCCAATTGTCACATTTATTTTGTACTTTATTGCATTGCAAATGATAGGAATATAATTCCTGTTTTGACCATATAATTGTTTATCACCACTGTCTAACTAGACAGCAGAAATTCTAAATATAACAGATGAGTCTACAAGTCACTAATATGCAAGAGGGAAACTTAAATTGAGAAACCACGATGATAGCGAAATAATTCGATATCAAAGTGTGTTTGTAACGTGTTCAATGTGTAATGTTTAAATATTGTACGTGTTGGACCCTATGGTCTCTTTTGTCGACGATAGATATTCCAAAGTGGCAGTTAGGATTTTGTTATAGGTTCCGCTAAAGTAATAAAATACACCATACTACACACAAATGCGTCTTCTAAAACACAAGATCGCCGAATTAACGATTATGGTTTCACATTATGGAGCAGCTACAGAAATCCTAAACATCAACTCCGAAACATAAAGATTAATCATACTCTAGCGTGCAATTCTAAAAACCATTGGTCATGATTTGCCAGATAATTTGTGATGATTGTTTAAATGTACGACGGGACAGAACTATAAAGCCATCTTTAAATTACCATGCGCCTTGATCGCTCGTCTGAACAAAGACAAATCTACCAATAAATAGCACAAATAGGTTTGCACATATTACTTAATAGATGTTATGTTTCCTTATATAGATATATATCCAGTATAAACATCAATCATCATCAGAAACCTTTAGACAAAACGTAGTAGAATGGAAGTATTGCACATAAGAAAAATGTAACTAAAACAATAATTAACACATTTTACTTTCCAGTTGTTGATGTATATATATGGTGCCAATAGGATGTAGCCTTTTAGTTCAATTCTTTTTCAATTTAAATAATATGACTTGTATTTGTTATATGTTTTTTGTTTGAATGAGTGTGCCTTTTATAATGTGTCTGTTTATTACTACCTTTCATTATTGATTGCTTCTATATTTTTGTAAAAATATCCACGTAATATGGTGAACATTTATCAAAGTCTAAAGTTCCTGTAAAAGAAACAATTCTGTATCTATAATTGATGATACCTTCTCGATATTGCAGAACCGGTTGTTAAAGAAATTGTAATTGGTGCGCCTGCAACTGTCTGCTCATCTTTATGTATCAATTTAAAAGAGTTATAATGTAATTATGTTGTGACATGAGATAAATAGTTTTGCAGAAACATGCAAGGGGCTGGAACAATTTGTTTAGACATAACACACCAAAGCATAAATTTATTTTTTCTCAAACTGCCAGACAGACAATTACATGTGTTTACAACTACAGGGGTGGTTGGTCTCCAACGTTAGGTAAGCCTTTTCTGATTACATGCACCACAAGAGATCAGTTGTATCAGGTGATAATTGTTCTTTGTTTACAACACAGACAATGTTTACACTTTTAAACAATCAACTTAATACATTTCATACATTCAGATGCATTAACCACTAAAAACGTGAATTGTATAAAATTTGGTGTTGTCAACACTTGAAAATTCAACTTTACTTAAATATTATGTAGATTTGGGCAGATAAAACTGTCTAAATACCTACCCAACAACACTACATCAGTATGCACAATACAGTACATTTTTGTGTAATAAGGATAATGACCTTGTATGTTGTTACGTTTGGCCTGTCTGCTTATTATACAAGACACACATCAATGATGTTTGTTTATTATTAACATCAATACATACTAACAAATCATGATTTACAGATCCTATAATACTGATGGTATTCGGGCGTCATTCCGGATAATTCAAATGATGTCCCTGTAGTGCTGTTTGGCAGAATTAAACAGAAACATCTGTATAATCCATTATTTTTTAAATGTTTTTGTACGGTATAACCGCAACACTCATAATGGTAAACAACATATCCAGATGTAACCTATTTTTGACACTTAAGGATAGGGACCGGAAACAGATTTAAAAAAGTTTAAAAAAAAGTTAAGTTACCAATTTTTTAGGGCTCTTTTCAGCTGTTAGGCCGCTCAAGCACCCTTTGACATTTCAACTTCCCCTGGTCATTGGGCTACATATGGAAACCTACACTCGTGTCTCCCTTGGGAGACTATTTCTCCACTGTGGTGTGGCAGCCAACATCGATCTGCGGCGCCCAGGAATAAACACTGCCCTCACAGGTACCATTTTACACCATGGTGGAGTGGAGCTTGGGGTCTTGCTCAGAGAATTTAACCAGTGGTCTAGAGGGGGATCGGACCCGGGACCTCTCGATCCCGAAGCGCACACCCTACCTCTAGGCCACCGCTCCCCACTACCCAGATTTCACTCAGAAACAACATTACAAAAACACAAACTGTATAATTTAATTTTGTATCATCGGTAATAAAAGAGAATCGAACTACACAGAAATAATAAAAAACGCGCGAATTTAACATAAAGAAGCAATAGCATTATACATGTGGATAAACAAATAATCTAACCTGCAGTAACGGGCGCCAAAAAGAATGCCATGTGCTCGTATTGCATGCACTATTTTATTCCATGTGAATACAAATTCCACTTAAACTGCTCTTCAGCCTATTTACTTACAATACATGTAACTTTTGTCACGGAGCATTACCCATTAATATGTTTTGATTTTTCTAGTTAGCATTGTACAGTGTCTGCAAGTATTTATTCATCTTTTCTTTGTGTGAAATGATTCCATTGACTTATCGATATGTCATACTGACTAAAGGAAACCAATCCAATCAGTTTGATAATTATCATGAAATTTGAAAAAAGAACATTAACGAAGGCGCTATTTTCCATTTGTGTACGTAGTACTCTGTACTGATAACAATCCCTTTATTATCTTTGTTACCATTCAGATTGTCTGCTTCTTAGGGATTTTATCTGATAGTTTGTAATGTGATACGTCAGTTAGATATATGGTATTCCTAGAACCACTGGGAGATATGCCTAATCGAATCACTATTCGTCAACAAGCGATACAATGCATACACATAATTGAAACGGTTGTAGCACAGTATCCCCTTGACACAAAACGATGCAATGTACATAACAATAGAAATAACAAATGGACAGCAAAATATACAGATATCAATCCTTACTTCATTATGACCTTGTACGTAAATGACACCATGCAATCACACACTCGTGAAAATTTTAGATATGTAAAGAATAGTATGGTTTGGCGATTGACTACTATTTGTCTAGTCTAATGATGCAGTTATACATGCAAATAATCGAAAACTAATAATGAAAAGATAAAATGAAATCGGACAGGGAAGGCAGAACTCGAATTAACGTGCCTAATACAGTTAACATATTTTAACACAGCACGACCACAATTACACGGCCCGAAATAATAAGTTATTCACTTTTTTGACAACATGATCATGGTTTAATTTCAAATGGATTTATTCCAAGAAGCGGTAGATCATCTGTCTCATCAAATCTCTATTCGTCAACAAGCGATATATTGGACAAACTAATTGAAAAGGTTGTAACAAACTACCTACTTGACAAAAAACGTCATTTGCATAACAATTGGAATACAAACTGTGTACAAATTAAACGATAATGAACTATTAATCTTATAATTATAAGTAATTTGGTCATGCCGATATCACTGGGCGTATAGCATACTAAACATTTTATATAATTATATCAAGTACAACATATCTAACTGACACCAAGCAACTTATGCATTGATTTTGTTGCACAACTTTAAAGTTCCGTTTATGTCATAGTTCCATTAATTGTCTGACGTTTGGATATTATGCTACTTAATATTAAATCAAATTAATAGTTGGAAGATGTACTAGAAAAGTACAGTTCGTATTGTTATTTCTAGCATATGACGTTTAAATGGCATTCTCATTTAGTATTCAAAATGACTAGGCATATCATATTGATGGTAATTTCCACATAATGGTTATATAATCACCCTTCATTTACATTTGTATATAATTGCATCTTTATCGATAATATAGGAAAAGTGTTCTAAAACATAAGCATACACGTACAAAAGTAACTCACGAGTGTTTTTTTTTTATATTTCAATACTCGTACATTTGTACATTTGGTTAGAATACATGTGTAGTTTGATTAATTTACATAAAAGTATACGGGCTGCTAAATGTCGCAATACACGACGTAAGAATGATATTGAACTTATTTTGTCTGATTTTGAACAAAGAAATATAAACATAGTCCCACAGGATTATGTGGATTTTAAGCATAAAATGATATGTCAATTAGATTTCTCGATGTACGTCAACACATACAATAAACGTTGTTAGAGATGATATATTGGATACTTAGAATGTCGTAATTGATGTCTATTTTGCCAGAATATAAGCCGAAATACTGTAATATTTCCATTTATGGTAGAATTTTAATAACATTGGATTGTGTTGTGACATTTACACAACATTGCCTGTATATACTGTCGCAAAAGTACCCCGATTGACATTTTAGGTCTTTATATGTTTAAATGTTATTCTATCATTTGATATCAAATAAGTGATATATGTTTTGGTTGAATAAGCGCGCCATTTCACTTGCGCCACTTTATTGGTTAATGCGCCAATATTGTGGTACTTTTCCGATGTATTAGTGCGCCATAATTATTTGCGCCAATGGAAATATTCCTTGGCGCGCAGGACTCTATATAAAGCAAATGCCCTATTACAGACTATTACTATTTAGATAAAACTCTTTGGCTGCGGTCACTTTATTCGAAAATTTAGAAATTAAAATTATTATTGTCATTATTAAAAATAAAAGAACTTTGTGAAAATTATAATTAATAAAAGTGTTAAATTGAATATGTGTTTTATTTAATCAGTTTCAATTTTAACTAAAGACACAAAAAAGGAATTAAACAAAAAAGAAATAATTCCAATGTGGCTTCAGAGAAAATTCAAACTTTATACAGTCCTCAACAAGAAAACTACAAGAAGTCGCCACATATACTGACATAAATGTAAGGGCAGAAAACTTAACTACTTTAACCAAACAAGTCTAGACGCCAAACATGTTCACAATCTCGACTTGGTTGAAGGCATCATGAAAAAGTTTGGTGTGTTATGTTTTACATCTTAGGAAAAAACTACTTAGAACAAATACTGTTGTTAGGTAATAAGTAAGCAGTTAACTGTTATGTCTTCAGGACAAATGAAATAATTACAACACCAAGCTGCTAGACTTTGTGAAAATAAATCATGCCGAAAATACCTTTGTGAAAAAAAAAATTCTTTCCGTCTCGGTAAATCTGCATGAATCTGTAACATTCCGTTGTAACTTTGGCATGTATTACAATAGTTTAGTACCATTATTGGCACATAACTGGTTTCACCAGACGCAAGTAGACGTCGGTAGAAGGTTATATTACTTGGAAATTTCAAATCAATTTGTGAAGAATTCTAGAAAGTGTAATTTTTACTTACGTAAAAAGAACAATCGGAACACTTCACGTATTCAAATATTTCACACCGTGTGATTGCGGAATATTGCAATGTCACAGCTTATTTATTAGTGTACAGTACTAAAAATAACCTTCGACAAAGACATAAACATCTGTGTTGCAGACAAATTACATGAAAAGTGACGGTCGTGGCGGTAATATTATGTCGCACAAGAGCTTACATGTCAATAAATATAATAGACTGCACACGCCAAAGGTCCTCTTATCAGATACATGTTCAGATATCTTAACCATGATATAATAATTATATAGACCAGAAAGATAATCAGGATGATATCACTTGGAAACACAAGATAAAACCAAATTACTAGTTATATCCAATTTAATGTACCGTGGACAAACTATTAGATAATTCAATATTTTCTACTTTTAATAGCGGAAGAATAGATCGATCTGTGTGTTAAACATAACTCCATTAAATATTTATATAAGATTTCACTAGACGCCAAAGTTCATTTCAATAATGGTGACCACAGTGGGCGCCAAAATCAAACAGAAAGAACAACGAATAATTAAAATATGAGCACAATGCAAGTAAGTGTCTTTTGAGTACGTCGTCACGTTATTTGGCTTTCAAGTGCATTGTATCTTATCCGATACATACAATGCACATGTAATGTTCATGTGATAATTATTAAATACTGATACTAAACTGACCGAAGTGTTAACTATTAAATCCCCTCAAAGTAATGAATTCATATCTCGGAATGCGAATAATAATGTCAGTAAAACGTATTTTTATCTTTAACCTAGCAACTATATTATTGAATTAATCCCCTTGTATTCAACAGCGAAGGGAATGATTTATGTTTATTGTATGAGTTCTCACTAAGTTAGGAAAGTGCTAAATGGCAATTACTATGGGCATGTTTAGAATTTATGTTTTTTCTTTCCCGGCTGAAATGTTTTTGTATTCAATGCAATCAGACAGTTGAAGACACTGTTGATGCTTGATGAACTAATCCGGAGATCACATTGTATTGACCGAGTAGAATTATATTGCCAAATGTTATATTAAGTTGGGATATCTTGACATGATGGATCATATTTCATCTTTCATGATTTCACTTGCATAACTTTCTAGGCAACATCCAACTCCCTGACTACAATATACGTATAGATCACACTTAGCTGATTCATCGGAATCTTTTTATCATTTGTATCAGAACCTCCTGAGAATATAATAAATAGTAATTCCTTTTACATGTACGGATTGTGAAAGCTGAAATGAAAAATTCAAACAGCTTGATAATATTAATCGAAGTAGACACATCACTCATGTCAGACAAAAAGTGAAAAGCCATATCAAGACACTGTAATCCACACGCGGAAACCGATGAGTTAGCTGCAACATACATTCAAGAGGATTAATCAATTGCAAACGTTAGATTCGCGTAAATGTTCATCATCCAACCCAAGATCAAGGCTTATAAGTTGAGTTAATATAGACCGATTACTTTGGCAGAATAGTACAATTGGAAAATTGCTTTGAAATATACTATACTTGCTCGTTTAGAAGATTCATTTAAAACCATCATTACGCCGAATTACCCCTGGAATGGTTATCAATGTGGATGGAAAGGCAGTGGTAAGTATAAGAAATTTATTTTAGTTGCAGAACCAACGTTTGCATTTGATAACTACGAATATAAGTATACAGCCATTAATAGTATGTCTGCAAACGCGTTATGCGCTAATCCAATTATTAGGTTTTATATTAGTTTGCTAAATGGCAGTACCTTTATGCTAAGTTGAATGAAGTCGTTTGCATTTGAATTATTTGATCTGTTGGAACTGTTTCTCACTGCCAGTCTTGGATCCGTCAATACTTGTCGGTTATACATTTCAAACAATATATACTATAGAATGTACGTAAGAAGATCCAGAATAACGTGGATCGTATGTCGCTAATGCTAGTATATGTCGAAATCATGTCACATAACGAGTATATACATTGAATACACACGTAGCACAAAACAGTCCTGAGTAATGTGCTGAGTATTTTGTTCAAACTATTTGGCGTATCAGTATGTTGTGCCTTGTTAGTTGTTCAGTTATGCTATTGCTTTATGAATCGAGTGGCATGGAATTTGAATGTTTTAAAAAAGTTGCATTGTTAGTTCTTGACAAATGCTAACGTCTGGCAGACTGTCATCATTAATTGTCTTTTACATTGCACAATCAGAAGAAAATAGTTGACCTGACATTCAACGCTTGCCTTTATTCTATTTGACAGGCTGTTATCGATGTCCTGTTTAAATTTAATTTAAAATCCCGGTCTATATCGAGATTAATTTATTGCATTTTCGGCTTGTAAATGAGTCCCTCCGCAGACCAAGCGTATGCATATTGAGAATAAACGAACATGAAATAACACCGACATATCACGGATTTGTCAAGACGAATTGTGAAGGAACACAAAAGTATGCACGTTGCAAAGTTACTGACATCGTTGCTTTAGTTATGTTGTTATCGCGTTTTGATTTCTGTTTTCTAACTACAAAGCGTTAGGAGTGTTTTTATGTATTTCAAAATGACCTTAATACTAAGTTCTTATTGCATGTGCTACATGTAACTAATTATCTTTGATATACAATTCGCCTTCTTAATTACAACCCTTTTTATCCCCCGCCGAAGGCGAAGGGGAAATGGTAATGTTAGTCGTCATTCCGTCCGTCAGTCCGTCAGTCAGTCCGTCAGTCAGTCCGTCAGTCAGTCCGTCAGTCAGTCCGTCAGTCAGTCCGTCAAGTCAAAATCCACACAGCTCAACACCAAAGACAGTGCTGTCATATATCGGTGACTTTTGTATAAAGATCTGATCAATATTTTAGATAGCATTTACAATAGGAATATATTATATGTGTTCGATTAATCTTAAGATAAAAATTTCTCCCAAAACCTTACAGTAAGGCATGTTCACGAATTGTATACGATATATTGCGTTTAATGCAGCGAAAATAAATACGTATATAATGTTATTTATAAACAAATGCCATTTATTTAGAATATGCAAAGTTTCCACGATCTATATATCACTGCCTAATTCTTCAAAATGTAAAATATTATTCTGTATTTAACGCAAAGCAAACTGTCAACAGTACTCGTGATTCCCCTTAGGATTATCAATGCTGCTTTAATATATCGCCAACCATTGGAATGAACAACTTTACGTTTTCATGTAATTTATATAACCATTTATCATTTCGTTGGTAATATTTGGTTCTAGGTCAAATCCGAAGCGAGTTAGGAAACAATAACTGATGTCAGCTGTTATACTAATAATCTGCTATGGGTTTAATAGTAAAAAAAAAGGAGAAACATGATAAATCGTTAGAGTTTAAAGAGGCGTTTCCTATAACTTTGATCGTTTAAATCGATTCAGACGTATTATACATTAAGTGGGAATCATTATTGCTTAAACTCCTCAAAATTTCAACCTAAAGCTCCCACTTATTACCGATAAAATAATGAAAACATATTTCCATAACGAGCCAAAATAGTCACAAGTTGTTTCCCTTTGACCACATAATTTATTGGTGATTTGAATATATTTTTGACATTAAAGAGACATATTTGCGCACACTTCCTTCTGACAAATTATGATAATTGATAGTTCTTTGTACATTTAGCTCATTTAATGTGATAGTAGAGAAAAATATGCTAGTTATAGGGAATGCCTCTTTAAGGGTTATCTTAAATTTAAACGTATCTAACAAACATTGCCCAGACCAGTCCTTTGTATCTGATCGAAAAATTAATAACTGTATTGCAATGTTCGCATGTCCAATAATTGTTTAATACATTTTGCTTTTTGCTGGTTTGTTCTATTCTATTATTACACGTAAAGCTAATGATTTATTCGTTTTCGAAAATTCGTCGTATCCATGTATGCAGGGGAGTAGCTGTTTAGCGTCTGAAAAATATCGCTGCTAAGTGATTTGCTTAATTAATAGACAAAATAAAACTTTTAAAGCAGTGTCATGTCTTATCCCATGAAATAGTTTTTACCATGCATATCCATGTTAAATTATTCAAATGAATAATAATCCAATTCTGCATGCCACGTAAATCAAAAGCATACGATCGACATTTTAGTAGAAACAGTTTGATGACAGAACTTGTACCTCGGTCAAATTGCTACGAGATCCCTGTCACATAAGCTTATGCAATCTTTCTAAACATTTTAATGTTGTTTCACTTTGTAACATTGAAATGCACCGGAAATTTAATGGCGAATGCAGTTCCTTTATGGCATACAAATAGCTTTTTATGTTGGCAAATGATTATTAACAACGTTTTGTCTGTTAACACAACTTGCGACTTATGATGGATAGTTCGTCGATTGCGCCTTGCGTCCAACAGCAACAATTAAATAGCGGTTTCCGCTAATTTCGTTTTCTGTTTTACAGTCTTCTATATAACTCCTGAGGGCAAACGTATACAATGTGCTTACAGATGCCATTGCCTACTCCACTATTATCTTGAATGTAACCGTTAATGTTACATCATATTCATTATTGTAAAAGCAAAATGACACCAAGTTGTAAATTGAGTGTTGCGTTGGTGTAGTTTATTGTTCAAGCATCATTTTACCTCTATGCCGATCTTAAATAGGAAGTCAAATGTTAAAAAATCACACAATAAGTAAATCAGTTAAGTGGCGGAAATGGAATTGCTCTTGGTCGTGCAATACCTTTGTAATATAATTAACAGAATCTTTTTTAGTTCTAAATGGGTATTATCTTGATTTGCTCAAACTGGGATATTGGTGATCAATTATGCAATATAATCTAACGACATCTAACAAATCTAATGCTTCTCATCGTAGCAAATAAAGATGTTACTAAAGGAAAAGGTTAAGACATAACAATACAACAGAAGTGTTTTTTTAAAAATCATGAGAGATAATTGATGTAGCACATAGAAATTATGTGTATTTCACCAAGTAAATAAAGTTTATTACAGAACACAATGAATTCAAAATTATAGAGCATAAAGAGTATATAAAAGGTCGACTACAACTCCTTAAAATAGAAATCATGGGCAATCAACTAGTAATAATAAACATATATGGTCCAAATGCAGATGATGTAAATTTTTATACCACTGTACAAAATATAGTGCAAGATTACAATGATTATTCACTAATTTTAGGCGGCGATTTTAATGCTGTTCTTAACTACAAACTAGATAAACTAAATGGTCGAAATGATACAAACAAAAAATGCTCTGATAAGATTAATAATATATTAGAAAACAATGACTTACATGATGTTTGGAGAAATAATAACCCTGACAATCGTACCTTTACATGGCACTCAAATACGAGTCCTCCTATCTTTTGTAGATTAGACTATTTCTTAGTATCAGCTAGACTATTAAACTCTATTAAAACGGCAAACATTTCAGTAGGATTCAAATCAGACCATTCTCTTGTTCATATATGCATAAATTCATCAAAAATAGAACGAGGTCCAGGCTCTTTCAAAATAAATAATTCCATTCTTGACAATACAAAATATCAAGAAATAATACGCAAATCTATTACAGAAATTGCAGAAATAAATAAAGAAGCGAACCCAAACGTGTTATGGGAAGTCATAAAATGAAGAATAAGAGATGAATCGATTAAATTTTCAAGTAAACTGAAAAAAGAACAAAACCTAGAAGAAAAAAGGGTCGAAATCAACATTAAAACACTAGAACATGATATAACAATTAATCCAAATGACGAAGAAATACTACAAAAACTCAAACAAGAAAAAACTAAATTCGATTCAATACAAGAAAACAAAATTAAAGGCATACTATTAAGGGCTAGAGCTGAATGGATAGAAGGTGCCGAAAAAAACACCAAATATTTTTCAAATCTAGAAAAGAAAAGAGCAGAAGAAAAATCTATCAAACAATTATTTGTGGATGACAAACTAATAACAGAGCAAAAACATATTATGTCAAGTACGGCTAAATTTTACGAACAATTATATAAGAAAGACAACTATATACGTAATAATGATACATTTTTCGAAACAAATGGACATACTATAAACAACGAACAAAAACAACAATGTGAAGGGGAAATCAGCGAATATGAAGCTTTCACGGCATTAAAAGAAATGAACAACAATAAAAGCCCTGGGTCAGATGGCATTTCTGCTGAATTTTTTAAATTATTTTGGAATGACATTAAAGAGCACTATATAAAATCAATAAATTACTCATTCAAAAATGATAATTTGACAGAACTACAAAAACAGAGTTTAATTACATTAATCCCAAAAAAGGACAAAAACTTAACAAACTTGAATAACTGGCGCCCTATATCTTTACTTAATATAGACTATAAAATAGCATCCAAAACAATAGCCAATCGAATTAAAAAATCGTTACCACATTTAATAAGTGAAGATCAAACAGGTTTCGTAAAAGGTAGATATATTGGTGAAAACGTAAGATTAATCCAAGAAATAATTGAAAAGATGCAGGAAAACCATGAACCTGGTATAATATTCTTTGCAGATTTTCAAAAAGCCTTTGATAGCGTTGACCACAAATTTATATTCAAATGTCTCAAATATTTTAATTTTGGTGAACAATTAATAAAATGGGTATCGTTGTTCTATAAAGATGCAAAAGCATGTGTCACGAACAATGGTCATTGCTCAAAATTTTTTGACATTAAGAAGGGAGTACGTCAAGGATGTCCTCTTTCCCCATATTTATTTATAATATGTATCGAAATCTTGTCTAGACGAATCAACACATGTGAAAATTTAAAGGGTGTTACTATATATAAAAAAGAAATGAAACAAACATTATTTGCGGACGATGCCAGCTTCTTCATCAATGGTGAAAAGAAGTCATTTGAAAAACTAATAGAAATTCTAGGACAATTCTCGTTAATATCAGGTCTAAAACTAAATAAAAATAAATGCACAGCACTTAGAATAGGTTCATTAATACACAGTGATTTGGAATATTGCAAGAAAGATAACTTTGTATGGACATCAGACTCTGCTAATACACTAGGCGTTGTCTTCACTAACAACATCACAAGAATGCACGACCTAAATCTGACCCCCAAAATTAACGCGTTCTGTCATTGCCTACAAAACTGGAAAAAGTGGAACTTATCACTTATAGGTAAAATAAATGTTTTGAAAACATTTGCACTCCCAAAACTTATATACCCACTTACTGTACTACATAAACCAAATATAGACATTATAAAGAACATTGAAAAACTCATGTTTGACTTTCTATGGAATGGTAAACCAGATAAAATATCAAGAAACACAATTATACAAGACTATAAAAATGCTGGTTTAAAAATGGTGGATATTCATTCTTTTATTGATGGATTAAAAATAAGCTGGATAAAACGATTAGAAAATGATAAAGCCAATAACTGGCAGCATATATATGAACAAGAATTAGCCAAATATGGTGGAAAATTATTTTTTAAATGCAACATGACAGAAAAAGATGTAAAAATGTTAAATATAAAATCAAAATTCCTCAAAGACATAATGTTATCATGGAGTAAGATAAATTTTAAATCAGAACACAAACAAATAGCAAAACAAATCATTTGGAATAATAGCTCAATTAAACTTGATAGAAATACCACATTCTTCTTTGAAGATTGGTATGACAAAGGGATACTCTTTATAGAGCACATTTATGATTACAGATCTTCAAACTTCTATAGTTTCGGAGATTTGATACAACTGTACGATATACAAATTGGTGATTTTACTAAATACCATAGTCTTGTACAAAACATACCAGCAGAATGGAAACAAACTTTATCTACAGAACCTATGTCATACAATCCACCAAAGTACCTAATCGATAAAATCAAAAATAAAAGAAAAATCAATAAAATTGCATATAACATTTTGATTGAAACCAAACAAAATAATCCTGTTAAGCAAATTCATAAATGGAACCATGAAATAGGACACGATAACATGAAATGGGAGAATATCTTTTTAACTCCTTTATTATGTACTGTTGACACAAAACTCCGAGAATTCCAATACAAATACTTAATGAGAACTATCCCAAACAACTCGTATTTACTAAAGTGCAAACTAGTTCCGTCTACCCTATGTGATTTCTGTTCTATGTTCCCAGACAGCAACATACATATGTTCTGGGAATGTCATGTCATACAAGCCTTTTGGGGAAATATTTATAATTTTTTAAAAGTATATGTTCCATCTATTAATATTTTTAACTATTTTGATATATCGTTCTGCACAGTGCAAAGTAATGATCCACAAAAAAGCATTCTAATAAATTACATCATACTTCTTACAAAATATTTCATTTTCAAATCAAAATGCACACTAACTAGTCCATCAATAGAACCTTTTAAAGAATACCTGAAACATAGAATACAAATAGAGAAAACAATATCAGAAATAAAAAATCAAAGTGAAATGTTTGAGAACAAATGGAGTGACTTTATAATATTATTAAATTAAGAAAACAGAAGTATGTTTTTATTGAAGAGATGGTGCAAAAAGTATCTATACATTCTACTTTTATGTCTCTCTCTTTCTCCCCCCTCTCTCTATCCCTCTCTCTCTCTCTCTCTCTCTCTCTCGAAAAATAATTTATAAATCCATTTATTTTTATACTATTTGTTAAGATGTTTATAATGTATGGCATAAATGTAAATGTATTTATAAATGAATAAAATTGAAAGGACAAAAAAGAACACAATGTAGTAAGCGTATGGATGTTTCATCTTATACTATACTAAACTTATATAAAGTTGTCCTCATATACACTGACACATTTATTGGAAAGTGGATACCGATTTTTTGAAGAGTCAGTCAGGAAATGAGCATCTTATTTGAATGTAACAAATGCCCACAGAAAGCAATGTACTAATCACTGTCCTTCACAAAACAGTGACAAGAAGTGTCCGATATTCAAACGCCTGTGCACAAGATAAAGCTTTAATATTACATGTACCTTGTGAACATGTGATTAGAGTACTGATATGTTAGATTATGGAAATGCGAATGCTACGCCGATCATGTAGAGTTTTGGTATTCTCCTTTATAGTTTTTTAAATAGTAGATTGGTAACAAGCATTTGAAATGATAAATGTATGGAAAAGATTTACTTTATCTCGATACTTCCCAATAAAATAATACAAATAGTCAAATACACAGATTTGTGATGATGATGCACCATATATCATGTTATGTCATAATTATAAATCAAAATGACATGAAGTGTAAAATTGTTTGTTGCGTTCATGTAGTTTATTTTGAAAGCGTCATATAAGGATTCCTCCAATCTAAAATAGGAAGTCAAATGTTTACAAATCACAAAATACGTAAATGAGTTTAGCGGGCGAAAATTGAATTGCTCTTGGTCATGCAATACCTCTGTCATTAAATCATTAAACTCTTTTTTGCTTCTAAATCGGTATTATCTTGATTTGCTCCCACAAAAACTGTAAATGAAACGAAATGAACTATCAAACCCTTGACATTGTGTAATCCAATATGTAACAGAATCTAACGCCGTCTAACAAATCACCGTAGAAAATACAGACAGTTTAAAAGGAGAATTTTAAGAAATAACAATATATCTAAAGGGTTATTTAGAGGCCGTTTGAGATTATTGATATGGTGCTAGGAAAATACTCGCATTTCGACGAAGTTAAAAACTACAATGTAGAAAACATGTAGTTAGTGTACGGACCGTTCGACCTTACTCTACTTAACGTATATAACATGGTCATCATATGCATTGGCACATTGGTTGGATAGTGGATATCGATGTTTATGAGGGGTCAGCCAGGAAAAGAGCATCTCATTTGAATGTAGCAACTGTAACGGTTTCAATCACTGCCCTTCACCAAAGGATGACATATGCCCCTACACACAATAAAGCTTTAACATTGCCACACTCTTCGTGAACTATGAATAGTGTACTGATAGGTTCGATGCTATGGGTATCATGATTGGATTATGTAGAGAATTGGTATTCTTCTTTTTAGATGTTTTCAAATAGCTAGATTGGTTACAAGCATTTGCGGTGATGAATGTGCGGAGAAGATTAACTTTATCTCGTTACTTCCTGACAAAATACACATATTCAAATGAATTCGCAACATATATTTGTGATATTGATGTATCGCATGTTATGTTATTGTATGACATAAATAATGACATTTTATAGTCTCCGTTACACAATTTAGAAAGTTGTATGGTAAATACGAAACACGTTTGTTCTGAGTTCAAGAGTAAGGTAGTATTGAGCGAAGATAGTATAGCGGGAGATACCAAGTCATTTCACAAACTAAGAAACTAATCACTACGGCGATTAATGATTTTAAGAGATAAGAATCATTACGGCTTCCGACCAATCTTTTCTTTATCTACCAAATTAAATCAGATTTCAATTATAGCATTCAACCTGAATGCGTTTTTCAATACACTATTGTTCAGTAATCCAAGAGAGATTCGCAGTAGTAATCCAAGTATCCTTTTCTTTCCATGTGCGTAAAATGTACTACAATTCGCTCGCTTCGAAGGTTGTTAGGACTAGTTACGACCTATACATTATACATGAAAATTCTGCATCAAAAGCACTTCTTTTTGAGCACACGTGAATCCAAACTTGGCAAATTGAAACAGTGACAGTTTTTTCTCATTTTCTCAAAATATCGATTTTGTATTTACGACCTTCTCATTTTTAGCCACTAACCTTTGAACAACACCAATGCATATGCTTTGCTGTATACTGTACCAACGTTGCTTTGTTGTTAGAGTCACGTTATGTATTTAGTTTTTTAATATTTAAATCACATGTTATGGTTACTTCGTTGATATATTTAGCTTATTATTGAACAGTTAATAGTAGTGTAACGCATGTTTGTCCGAGAAATTAATCGAATTTACTAGTCAGTTAGTGAATTCACACAGTGTCAACAACTAAGTACTAAATTAGTTTGGGTGAATAGAGCATTGGTGAAACTATGAAGCGTTTTACTTGAAGAACAACTGTCAAGCATGAATGTGATATTCACGCTTCCAGAGCCATAATATATGCTACATGATGCCATTTTAACGCATTAACGAAAGCATAGTAGGATGGGTTACGTACCACAATATGAAAGTAAACAGAATGTTTGTTGAAAAACACAGGACTACTGCAATATCTAGTATCGGTTCGTGCAGAAATATTTGACATCCTTGAGGCACTGTGCTAAAACATCAATCATCAAGATCAATGATAGATCCCATGGCTTCACAAATATTCAAGGCAGGAGAGTAATTTTTTATGGCTTTTTAAGAAACAAGGTTTTCCAACTTTTTTACGGTGGGAACTCGGGCATTTCATTTTGTCGTTAGGGTATGTGTGGGAATTGTACTGTGTATTTGTGTTATGTGATGTTGTTTATACTGTCTGTGCTCGGCTGGTTAAGCTGCGTGCCGCATTCTCTATCTTATATAATACATAATGGCTATTCTTAACAAAACGTTGTACATCCAATATATGTGGAATTCAAAAATGTATTTTGGTATATTTTTGTGAAACTGTGTCATCATACTCTTAACATCACGAACTTGGCTGCGTTTCATTCGGTCACTAAGGATCAGCAGTGTTTTTTTTGTATTTCTTTGTAGGTCATCCTGCTATTTTACATCGGGGACTTAGGCTTTTAAAAACTATGTTCGTAAGGTTATGTGTGGGCATTGCTCCGTGCTGTTGTGTTATGTTGTGTTGCTGGTGTTTTCTGTGACCGATTAAGTTGAGTCCTGTCCGATTTCCTCATATCTTTCTTTTAGATCCATTGCTGTCATATGTATATATCGATTTTTTGTTTATTACTAACAGACAGGTGGATGAATTATTCATTTATAACAGAGACAATAAATCTGTAACATTCGATAACTAGAGCAGAAACATTCTGGCTCACTTCTTGATTCAAATAATGAGTAACTACAAGCAATATATATGACAGCATAATCTCTAGTCGAGTAGTTGTAAGGATTACGACCCCATTACATAAACCCTCACAGACTGTCTGCTTCTGAGAAATCATATCTGATAGTTTGTAGTATAATACGTCAGACATATAGATATTATTACAAATTGACAGTTGTCTAAATAATCAAATCACTACACTATATGTCAACTAGCGATATAATGTATAAAACATTTTATAAAGAATTGAATAGGTTATAAGAAATCATCTACTTGACACAAAGTCATAATTATTGCCTGGCAGTTGAAATGATAGAGCTTTATACGAAACCGTTCAAACAAACGAACATAAATATTATGTTGACCCACATCCTTTTGTTGATTGTACGCTTTTTACGCGGAAATTCGTCTACTGTGCTGTATGCTTCTAAAGTATGATATTGACATGCGATTTACTATATCTTTTATTCAACCCTCAATGAAAACCTCCAATACTTGTAACTAACCACATGTATTGGCATACATATAAATAGAAGAACATGTAGCAATCAATCAAGACGCAAATTTGTTGCACGCTTTATCATATACTGCATAAGGTGCTGACGCTTACCCATAATGTAGTTTTGGCAAAGGTTTCAACAGACATGCGATGATTTTGTACACTCACTTAACTAGTGACAGTGCCACACATGATGTACATGTGCGATTGGCATAAACGAGAAATGGGTACTCACCTATTCCGAAAATCTCGTTTTCCATTGTACTCTTACCAATATCTATCTCTACATTACCCCAATCATAAGCATGTATATATCGAATTGATTAATTTCAGCTTTTAAAATTTATGCATTACGTTGACAAATTGCTTCGATTAAGATTTAACGATAATTCAAAACAATTATGATCAAACTGTAATTGTAGCTTACACGATTATTGGTACTTTATTTAGTATTTATGATAATCAAGACAATAGAACACTGGTCCAGTCGTTACAGAAATAATGCGTCAATTGAAGTACAGTACAAGTAAAGTAGCATAATTGCTAGTGGTCTGTTTATAATTGCGACGGTTACTCCATAATTTATTCACATGAATACGGTTGTATGTCTAATATGCAAATTAGAAACACTATTTGGGTTGTAATACGTTATATGAAACGTTACTGTATATGAGGTCAATAACCCACCCTAGATTGGTGAGCTCGCTTTTCCATTGACGGTGTTTGTTTATTAAGGGTCAATACACGCTACACTATCATGTTTAACTGACACAATGCAACATTAACTTTGATTCAGTGATACATGTACAACTACTAATTGCCGTATTTGTCACAATACCATAAATCCTCGGCAATGAAAATGGTGTGGAACTGGCATTATAAATGATATAATTATGTTTATTCGTATATTGCATTAGACATTTAAAACATTCTTGTTTAGTATCCAAACTGACAAAACAGTTAAAAATTATGACAATGCTATCATGTTTGCTTTACAAAAAAGGTATGAGAAAATCCGACAAGCCTCATTTATTACATCTGCATGTGCTTATGATTGCATTATTATCGGGACTATAGGGCTCATTTTCTAAAACGTTAGCACAAACTTGCACATGTGTCTCAAATGGTTTATTTCAGCTGTAAATACAAAAGTGTAACGACATTTATGCCTTAGGGGTACAATGAGCACAAAATTATAATAGACTGAAGTGTTAAGTGACAGATATATCAAAGCTGACGAACCATAGTTATATTTTCCATAGCTGTCATATGTATCAAATGTTTGTTTTATTACCAACAGACAGGTGGATGAACTTTCCGTTTATAACAAAAACAATGAATCTGTAACATTCGATAACTAGGCCAGACACATTCTGGTTCACTTGTTAATTCAAATAATAAGTTGATACAAGCAATATGTATGACAGTAGCATCACTAGTCGAGTAATTGTAAGGATAAAGCCCCGTTGCATAAACCGTTACAGACTGTCTGCTTCTGAGACAGCATTGCTGATAGTTTGTAATATGAAACGTCAGTCATATTGATGTTATTCCAAAATACCAGTGGGTAATGTAGATAATCAAATCACTATATGTCAACAAGCGATATAATGTATAATACATTTATAAAGAATTGAATAGGTTAAAAGAAATCACCTACTTGACACAAAGTCATACCTTTTGACCAGCGATTGAAAAATTACACCGAACAGACCAATTGGACTATAAGAGCTCTTATTGAAAATCATCTTTTTGGCCATGGTGATAATACAAATCGCTTATAACTTTGTAATTTGTCTGCTTTGTTATAGGTTACTAAAGAGTGTTGTTGACTTACAATTTACCACATCTTTTACTAACAAAATATTCGGCAACATACATTGGTATACCTATAAATACGACTGAATGTAAGAATCAATCAAGTCGCATCTGTTAGACAAAATGCTACATTAAGGTACTGCATCTTGCCCAAAACGTAGCTTTGACAAAAGGTTTCAACAGACATGTGCATACTAGAGAATCCCCGGTATCCATTGTGAGAATCAAGTTAACCATTAAGCGTTGTACTCTTACAAATATATTCTTCTACATTACTACAATCACAAGTATAGATATATCCATTCGATTAATTTTTGGCTTGTGAAAGTTACGCACAACATTCACAAATTGCTTTGATTAAGATGTAACGATAATTCAAAGCAATTACGATAGAACTGTAATTGTAGCTCACACGACAATTGGTACTTTATTTGGTATTTATGATAGTCAATGCAATATAAAATGAGTGCAGTCGCTACAGAAATAATGACGAAATTGATGAACAGTACAAGTAAAGTAGCATAATTACTCGTTAGGTTCATTGTCGTTTATGATTTTAACGGTTACTCCATAATTAATTTGAACATGAATACAGTTGTGTGTTTAATATGCAAATTAGAAACCCTGTGAGTTGAAATATATGAAAAAGTACAGGTATGTAAGGTCAATGAACCAGCCTGGATAGGTGAGCATGCTTTTCCATTGACGGGGTTTCATGTGTCATATTTGTCACAATATCATAAATCCTCTGATATGTAAATGGAATGGAACACAGTTCTGTCATGTAATAGTGAATTTATGTTTGAGTGGCAAGTTGCAAACACTTTATCTGTAAATAGGAATGATACGCGTTTATTCGTATAATGCATTAGAAATTATAAACATTCTTGCTTAGTATATCCAAACTGACAAGATAAATAGCAATTATGGTAATTACACCATATTTGTTTTAAAAGTCTCATTCAATTACATTTGCATGTGTATACTATTGCATTATTATCTAAAATATAGGACAAGTGTTCTAAAATATTAGCATAAACTCACAAGGTTTATTGTCAGCTGTGAGGACAGACTAGTTATGTCAATTTATGTTCTTTGAGTGCAATAAGCACAAGTATTATACGTAATAAAACCAAACCAGCTTGCAACTTCATGGTATCATTTCAGTGACAGATAAAGAAATATTGAGTTGAAGAAATAATACCGTATTTATTAAAGCTGATGAGAATGTCGTAAGTATAAAATCGTTATTTTGAGAAAACAGTAAATAAACCTGTCCGAAAATCACTCTTTGCTTATGGTAAAAGCAGGTGTTTCAACTTCTGTTTGGTCAACATGACCATTATCGATTGTCATGACGATAGACTTATAAGAAGTGCAATGAGATGCATCAATACTTACGACCTTCTTATTCTAAATCAGATATATGCTTAGTGATATTCTAGTTTTGGATAAACAATATTTGGCAACAATATCAATTATTGAGTAACGATAGACATAACAGAGACCAAACTGCCTAAGTATGTTTGGTTTATATTCATAGCAATATACCACCAGTATGCGTTATTCATGTAATCTCGGACGTGTCATAGACATAGACATAAACTGTCAGACTCTTTTGATGTAAATCCTTGCAGACAGAACGGAAGTAAAACAGAAAATGATATTGTCACATTATAACTGAAAGTCTGCTTCGTACAGTACAGTATTAACAAAGAGGTCACATATGTATGGCAGAATTCAGATTTTTTATGAACAAAATATACTTAACGTAACAGTCAGTCTATCAGTTCGAAGAACTCTCGGTTAACAATGTATGAATAGACCAAAAACACACCGAAAGGAAATTTTAAACTATATGGCGAAGTTCTTTTTAACCACATTGGGTTTATATTTCAGTACGATTCATACGGAGTGCTTAATTTCAAATTACACGATTTAAGAATACAATCAATGGGGGTTTCTTGCCTTATTTTGAACAAAGTTCTGTCAAAATAAACACCATTCCAGACTTTATGTGAAGAACGTCAACAAATGCAATACATATTGTAAGAGATGATTTATAGGGTGCTTAGAATGTCGTTATAGATGTTTTTATTGCCTGTAAATATGGTAGCTATTCTGTAATACTAGTATATCGATCCTAAGTAGTTTTTTTAAAACAAATTTAATTTTGTGGTGACATTTACGCTACCATGTCTGTAAACACTGACATTCTAACTGCGATTTGCTATTTACGAATTATCGTGGTCTAATTACACATAGACCATAAATCTTAGAAGCAAGCCAATCTCCGTGGGGCAAAGTGTTGCATAAAACACGTATACAACACTTTGCTATGATTATCTATGATATACATAACTTATCTGAACACTTGTGAATAAGACATTGTACATAGACACATTTGCATACATTTACATTTGAATTGTTCATTATATAAATATGCCTCTGATAATTCTTTTGTTGTAATCGATGTTTTCTACTTGTGTCTTTTGAACTCCGTTTCTGTAGTGTTTCCTCTACCTTTATCTGTAATGTAATCTTTATCATACCATACATGCCTTTACACATAATTCAAACGAAATAAGAACGTTATGAGATAAACTGAAGAGCAACAAGTCAACCAGTTTTCTTTGAGGATAATCCTAGACACCTGACCAGTATTCAGCAGATACGGTGCATATGAAGCAAACTAGCAAGCAACAACAAATCAGGACGATGATGTATAGTACTAATCCCACACGACCACTACACGGATTAGCATCATATCGAAAAAAGTACACCGACAGGGCACAAAAAAGATGTTATTGGATTTCAAATTGACGTACTAAGACTACAATAGCTATAAAATAGTACACAAGTGTATTTCAAGTCCCACAAGACACGTTTTTAGAAATAGGAACCTTTCAATCATATAAGCAGGCACATTGAAATAACCAAGCGGAATATTAATTAGGACGACTTAATCGAAAATCTACGGACAAATCCGTATGCCAAGCGGTAACAAGAATAAAACAGATTACAAACCACAGCACTATGTCATTCGGGACTTATCTGAAACGGAAACAAAACTATCAATTTTGTCTCATCTCCGTCGTGGGAATTCATTGTAATTGAGGAATCCACTCAAAGATTGTTCCATGCAATTATAGGGTCGGCCTAACGCGTTCACGGAAGAGTTATGGCTTTACAAAATATAAGGTGAGTACACGGTTAAAATAATCGGTCTAAGGCAAAGTCAAGAGCTTGTAAAAGCGTAAAAGCGATGCAATACATATTCATGAATGTCGTATTTGTCTACTTGATGTTCAACGTCTAGTGAATACATAAACCTTGTACAGGCATTCTAACCACGTCTGTTGCACTTGAAGGTGTGGAATACGATGTCTCACGGGGACCTTATAATTCTAAACACTGTGTGAATAATTTCCGTATATTTGTACAGACTATTACATGACAAACACACGTGTTGATGCTGTATAACAGTTACGGTCATATATGGATAATTGTCTGTATAGAGTCGTTACAAAATCACCAACCTAGTGTATTTGTTGCATGAAAAAACACTTGTTGTGAATACATAAACAACTAAAAGCTTTACACCTCATATACATTCATGTAGTGTTTGGTACAAGTTCATTGCATTCATTTACTGCTTTCTACACGTTCATAACATGTTTAATGGGAAAGGACGTTTGAAGTTCCTTAGATATTTGCAATTGAGGGCAATAAATCTCGTTCTGGATTTATTTTGGTCGCCACAGATATGCGCAGGAATTGCGAAATTGTCGACAACGTAATACTATTTAGGATTGCAATGTGCATACTGTTGTGCAATTATTTTATCACGGTAATTCAAGACCATCAAAGAGATGTTCATACCCCATATATGTGTGTTTTAAGAAATTGATAAATACTCTTAAACAGTCAAGACAAATACACATTATCCAACTTGATATAAAAAATGAATGACGAATAATGTGAACAATTTCCTTCCCTTACCCCCGATGAAAACATTTAACAGACGTATAATTAAACGGAGTTTCCAATAAATCAAATTGTGATAGTCGCATATCCTTCGGCATCTCGACAGGGGTTTCATGGCACCATAAGTAGGTCACATCCTTTGTGGAATATACCACTGGAAACATAATATGTGTTTTCAATGGTTAAACTGTTTGTTACATGGAGCAATTCTGAAGATATGTTTAGCGATTACAACGAAGTAGTTCAGCTTTAGTGTTAATAACAACACGTCCTAGGAAAACTTTCGATTTGAGTGTAGGCAAACATGTGGTAAAATATAACTCACACTGTCTTGTTCACATCTTTTCCGGGATTAATTACTTAGTCGCCGTGTTTATTTGGGGTGAATGGCACATGTGAACATAAGCTTTCTCGGAAAAGTGTTAGAATACCGTACATATGTGCATCACTACGGTATGCAATAGTTTGACAAACTTACAACTTCCAATGTGTAGTGGACAGTTCTTTTCATCCATTATGTGTTGCCAAAAGAAAAATAATGAGGCCAGTGTCAGTTAGATAATGTTGTGTTTGTTCACTTTCCTTATTTGACCCCCGCTGTCAGTCTATAAAGAAATATAAATTACGTCTCTTGTGTTTGTTTATTATTGGCCTTGGAATGTCAATTATTATTGACGACATCTCTTAGTGTCTCACCATCTTGAAACTTAATACGATAAGATTTTATTGCAAAAAGATTTAACAAAGAACTATGACAGAGACATTATTTCTAAAATTAGATATTATACTAACATATCGTATCACATTTCAGCGACCATTGGCTTCATGGTGTGTTTATTTATACGACTGGTTTGTTTAGGAATATCAATGACACAGCTAAACGTAGAATGTAACTTTTTTTTTGCTTTCATCAATTTTTGTACACTAATACTTTTAGTTCATTAGAATAAGCGAAAGGACCTCCTCACAATTTACCTTTGTAGTAAGTGTACATCCTTTAAACAAACATAAACGCATCTGCGGGATAAACCATAACAAGGGGAATGCATCAAAAAAATTTAGTTTCATTGTATCCTTAATCTTGCGCATGTGTGTGTTAAATTGATGATTGTTTCATCACTTTCTAATATTTTATAATAAGAGATAGAAAATGAGTATCGTATACAATTAACGAAGTTCTTGTCTATGCGTCACTGTACCGATAATTTGCTTAATTGAACCAATTTTAGATTGAGTATCTCGGTATCCAAATTTAATTTAAAACGCTTTTAAAGTAATTTAGTAGACATTACCATTCGACATCTAAGAACTAAACTTGGACCGATCTGTATGGACATGATGACTTGTTTTCTATCATTGTGAAATACAATGCAACGGTATCAGAGAGTACAATACAATCAACATTTATTTTCTTAAACTGGCGATATTCCAGTCAATCGGTATAGTTATTTCATATGTTTCGATCGAGAGACGATATACATCAATACTTCATACACTGTTGTAGTAAATCATATTTATAAAGGTCATATCAAGTTTATATGGCCTTTGCAAAACAGGTCATCGTCATCTAGCAGGAACGGTTACAGATCCGCACTGTTAGCATGTAGACAGTGATAAAACCGTTTCATAGATTATGGATAATCCATCAAATCAAAGCGTTTTATATGTTTCCTATAGCTCTTGTCGATAGATCTACATACGTGAAAGAGTAGCAATATGCTAAGTCATTAAACATAGCTTTTTAAGATAGAATGTTTGGGGCATATATTATATGAAGTGTACATGTATAACTTAGCAACAGAAGGACGGTCGTAAGAATGATTATGATCGTAACTCGAGGATTGTCACTTATCTGCACTCAATCATAGAAGAAAAGTGAACAAACAAAGCACCATCATCTAACTGACACTGACCCCAGTGTTCATTTTCCAGCAACCTTTTCCAGCAACTCCCTTTTCTGTTATTCACTTTTTTTGCCAAATCCACTGGATTCCTATCTTTTTTCACATAACCTTTTTTACAAATGTAGCTGACGTGTATTATTAACTTATTTCTACTCCCCAGAATATTCGAAGCAACACTAACGTGTTGAAATACTAAGTTATGTTCGTGTTACTAGTGTTGAACTGTTCATTAATTTAAATTATTAATTGTGATAAACTTTATGTAAAACTTCGCCATAAAGACATACTCAAATCACTACTCATATGCCTAATTACATTTTACCTGTCTAATAGTTAGTAGACATTTAGAGGATTATAGTACATACTTTTTTCGAAATATGTCAAAACAACATTACTGATAGACGACCGATGAATGTATGTCTTGATATCGAGAAACAAAAATGGTGTATATTCATGGCAAAAATCGGCTAATCTCTAAACAGCAAAATATTAATAACAATCATTTTTACGCGATTAAGATATCAAACCTTACATTTATACGCTTAAACTTATTAGCGCAATAAATACAAACACCCTTATCATACCATATTCAAATATTTGATACATTAAATAAACAAGCAAGATAGTGAGTAATGCATAAATAGGTTCCAGGGACATGTTTTATTAGAAATACAGGACATAAAACATAATGACAGAGACGTATTGGAATATAACATATGGTATTTGCTGATTTATTAGTGTACTGCACCAAATATTTCCTTCGCGAAAGACATAAACATCTGTTCTTGCAGACCAATTACAAGAAATAGTGACCGTCATGACGATCGTATTATGATATATAAGAGCTTGTTAACATGCCTAGGGCAGTCAATTTAATGTATGGCACACGTCAATGGTCAAATCATCAGATACATTTTCCAATATATTTACGATTATGTGATTTGAAGACAAGAAACAAAACTAATATGCTACCTCATGAAAAGACTAAATAAAACAAATTACTATTAATATCCAAATAATCTATCGTCTATTTCTATATCTAAGATATAAACAGTCTCAGAAAACAACATTCTGTTGATATAATACTCATAAACCAAGGACAAACTATTAGGTAAACATAACATAACGCCATATTGCCTGTACTATTGTTTCAGATAATATTTTGCAAGTTCTAGCAAAATGGTACGCAATTCATGGAATTTTAAAGGTAAAAAGAAACATAGGTGTGATAGTCAATCATAAATTTTAACCAAGACAAATCTGTCAATAAATAGCACAAATAGGTTTGCACATATTACTTAATAGATGTTATGTTTCCTTATATAAGATATATATCAAGTATAAACATCAATCATATTTAGAAGAGAGAGAGGAAAAGTTATAATTTCTGACAGAAACCTTTGGACAAAACGTAGTAGAAGGGACGTATTGCGCATCAGAAATGTAACTAAAACAATAATTAACTCATGTTACTTTTCGGTTGTTGTCGTATATGGTGTCAATAGGATGTAACGTTTTAGTTCAATTGGTTTTAAGTTAAATAATGTGACTTGCATTTGATAATGTTTTTGTTTGGTCTGTTTATTACTACCTTTCATTATTGATTGCTTCTATATTTTTGTAAACATATCCACAGAATAAGGTGAACATTTATCAAAGCGTAATGTTCACGTTAAAGATACATTTCTGTATCTATAATTGATGATACTTTCTCGACATTGCATAACCGGTTGTATCAAAGGAAATTGTAATTTGGTGCGTCTGCAACTGTCTGCTTATCTTTATGTATCAATTTAAAAGACTTATAATGTAATTATGTTGTGGCATGAGATAAATAGTTTTGCAGAAACATGGAAGGGGCTGGAACAATTTGTTGGGACATTACTCACCAAAGCATAAATATAAATTTTCTCAAACAGCCAGACAGACAATAACATGTGTTTACAATTACAGGGGTGGTTGGTCTCCAACATTAGGAAAGCCTTTTCTGATTACATGCCTCACAAGAAATCAGTTTTATGGTGATAGTTGTTCGTTGTTGACAACACAGACTATGTTTACACTTTTAAACAACCTACTTAATACATTTCATCTAGCGAAATCCATTCAGATGCATTAACCGCTAAAACGTGAATTGTTCATAATTTGGTGTTGTAAACATTTGAAAATTCAACTTAACTTTAAGCTTTTGTAGATTTGGACAGATAAAACTGTCTAAATACCTACCCAACAAAACTACATCAGTATGTACAATACAATTCATTTTTTGTGAAACAAGGATAAATCATGACCTGGTATATTGTAACGATTGGTCTGTCTGATTATTATACAAGACATACACCATGGATGTGTGTCCATTATTTACGTCTATAAATACTAATAAACCATGATTTATAGATCCTATAATACTGATGGTAATCAGGGCGTATTTCGCGATAATTTAAATGTTGTCCCAGTAGTGTTGTTTGGCAAAATTAAAGCTTCTGTATAATCGATACTTATTTGGATATTCTTGTACTGTATAATTTTTAACACAACCAACATTAATTTAAACAAGATGTCCCGATGTAACCTATTGTTGACACTAATGGATAGGGACTAGAAACGCATTTAGTTAAGACAGTAGACCCTCTAATCAAATGTGTTGCCTCTGTGAACAGCATGAAAAATATTGGTTATGTTTTTGCACATATGAACTGACTGATGATATAAACATTGATGTATCTCACTCTATATAGTATTTGATATTGCATCATCCGTAATTAAAGGGAATTGAACTACTCAGAAATAATTCAATGCGTTCATTTAACATAAAGAAGTAATACATTTATGCATGTGAATAAACAAATAATCCAAACCACAATAAGAGGCGCCAAAAAGAATGCGATATAATCGTTTTGTACGCACTATTTTATACCAAGTGAATATAAATTCCACTTAAACTGCTCTTCAGCCTATTTGCTTACAATAAATGTAATTTTTATCATGGAACATTAACTATTAATATCCTTTGAATTAGTTAGTTAGCATTGCACGTAGTATGCACGTAGAATGCACGTATTTATTCTACTTTTCTTTGTTTACAATGATTCCATTGACTTGTCGATAGGTCATACTGATTAAAGGACATCAATCCGATCAGTTTGAAAATTAACATGAAATTTGACAATAGAACATTAACGAAGGCGGCATTTTTCCATTTGTATACGTAGTACTCTATACTGATAACAATCCCATTTTTATCTCTTTTACCATTCAGATTGCCTGCATCTTAGGGAATTTATCTGATAGTTTGTAATATGATACGTCAGTTAGATATATGGTATTCGCTGAACCGCTGGGATATTATCCTGATCGATTCACTTTTCGTCAACAAGTGATACAATACATGCACATGATTGAATGTGTTGTAGCAAACTACCCCCATGACACAAAACGGTGTAATTTGCATAGCAATGGAAATAACAAATGGACAGCATCTATCCTTACTACATAATGGTCTTGTACTAAATGACACCATGCGTACCACACACTCGGGCAAATTCTTAGCGTGGTAAAGAATAGTATGGTTTGGCGATTGACTACTATGTGTCCACTCTAATGATGCAGATATGCATGCAAATAATAGAACACTAATAATGAGAATATACAATTAAATCGGACAGGGAAGGCATAACTCGAATTAAATTTCCTAATACAGAAAACACATTTTAATACAGCACGAACAACAATTACACGGCATGAAATAATAAGTAATTCCCTTTTTTGACATCTGGCTCTTTTTTAATTATAAATGGATTTATTCCGAAAACCAGTATCACGAGATATATTGGACAAACTAATTGAATAGGTTGTAACAAACTACCTACTTGACAGAAAACGTTGTCATTTGAATTTGAATAACAGCTCTAATACAAACTGTATATGGATAAAACAATAATTAATTGTCACTGCATGGAATTTTTTCACTTTTGATTTCAGGCTATGTCACAGAATTGAATAAAAATACCATAAATGTATAGAGGGGTCCCACATTTTGGGGTTTGGTACAAAAATTTTTTTCTATATCATCTGGTTTCCCTAGCAACCGTCGTCAAAAAAACGTAGCAGTGGCTAGCGAACCGGAATCGGTTCGCTAGACAGCGACCTTTTTGAACCGGAATCGGTTCTCCAGCCTGCCCATTGAGGGTAGGCTAGCGAACCGGAATTTTCGTTTCTTTAAAAATACGGCAAATTAAAGAATAATTGATGTATCAAATATGTTATTTTATGTAGCAATATATATATACTTACAAACTGTGTTGGTTTAAACTTGTATAATCGTGTATATTTGTGTATATTTGACTATTTCAGCGAGGACCTTTTACCGGTACTTTACTACATAGATATCCGCCATTTTAAGACATTTACGAATAGTGTAGAATCGATGTCGTCATACCCCAGTCCAATAAACGATGGGCCTATCTTTTTATTACAATATATGCATTACTAAATATAATTGACATTTGTTCGTATAAATTTTTTTATTTATTGGACTTTTGTTTGTATAAATAGATGCTTTTGAAAGATGAATTATATTGTAAACAGGTAATAAAGAAGTGAATTATCTGCAATAAAGTCTTTGTTTGAGATAATCTATATCAGTCCTGTTAATCACACGTTGTCACTTTCATAATCAATTAGACAATAATTGTCAAATTGATTGGAATGTTGTGTTCATATTTAATGCAATAAAGTCTTTGTTTGAGATAATCTATATCAGCCCTGTTAATCACACGTTGTCCTTTTCATAATCAATTAGACAATAATTGTCAAGTTGATTGGAATGTTGTGTTAATATTTAAACCCAATTAACACCTAAACAGATTGAAATTACGAGTGTGCGCCTTATTGTGTTATAAATATAATTACGGTTTTTTTTTGGTTTGTTTACGTTCGACTGAGACTGTAATTTAGTTATTACTAATTGCGTCTTTAATTACGTGGAGATTAAAAGGTCGGCCGACATTTGAAATTATTTGTGCGAAATCGGTATCGTTTTATGATATTCTTCTTCTGGAATGTCTATTTCAAACAAAAAACAAACAAACAAATTCATACCTGTCCATATAAACGGAATGTTGTAAAGCAAAGATGTCATTAAAGTTTCCTAATTGACAATGGCTACCGTATCTTTTTCTGTCGGAGACACATTCTCCAGCTTTTCGGAGTTTGAAGAAAAACTATCGTATTATCAAAAATTTAAATGTGTTCAATTTTACAGACGTAATTCGCGTACAATCGAGAAATCGTTAGGTCGTTTTCCAAACAAGACTTTTAATAAGGATGTTAAGTACACCAATCTGACTTATAGCTGCATACATGGTGGTCGGAACTTCAAGAGCAAGGGCCATGGAAAGCGGTCAATCAGGTATGTGTCCTATTTCAGATAATAAGAATAGCCTATATAAGAATAGAAATATCTACATTGCATAACTTCTATCTCCTTTATTCAATAATCGTAAATGTAGTCAGTTCATGTCTTATTGGCCAGTTATGGCCTGGCCATCAGTAAGAAAAAATTATGCAAATTAATTGAAAATCAATATGCACGAAACGCACGTGACACCCAAACTGATAATTTCACCTGCAGATAAAAGATGCGCTTTTTTCTTATCTAGATTGTCCATGCAGAAAATAGGTTTATATTACTTTTAATTCTGACAATTTAAATTCACAACACTACTTAATATTTGATAGTTTCGGCAAATATTAAAATATGTATGATGGAAGTTTAACAATGATATGTTATTTCGAATTACCTCCCATCAATACCACAAAACATCTATTTAAATCTTCAATATAACATATTTTGCGTACAATTAATAAATTTGGTAATTCTCCATGCCCTTAAAGGATATCGATTCTCAGAAGAGACAAAGGGCCATAACTTTTGTTTCTGATGTTAAAAGTAAATAAAATTTAATCCGTATCATTATGGCTTCATTTGGTTTTGCAATTGTGTCATTTAGGTGGGTTAGTACCATTTCAGAACTTTGCTAGTATCCGTCTTTGACAACTTGCTAACAACGTAGGTTTCAGTGTCATATGAATTTTGGACAATTTCTTTATTTATTTGCCCCATTTCCTCCATTTAAAATATCTGCACGCTTCCAATACAATTGAATACAGGTCTTATTAGCAGACCTTTACTGTACATAGTTGCTTATACGTAAAACATTTATACAATGCAAATGCTTATTAAACTTGTACGGACGGAATTGTTGTAATTAATTTCAATAATAACGTGAAAACAATTCATACAATCATGCACACCCAATTGCAATGCACTGGTGTATTTCAATGTTTTGAGACTATCATATGAATATGAATACGAATACGACTTGTGGAATAAATTAGGACATTTGTGTGTACATAGAAAATGTATCCCCTCTCGTTCTGCGAACTTATATAATATACATTAACTTATTTATGAGATTTAAAAATGCTTTATATATTATGGTGTTCGTAATTCTATCATTATGCTAGTGTAACCTAAAAACTATTTATAATGTCAATATAATGTCTATATGAACATGACACTTAGTGTGCGTTAGGCAATGATTGATAAAATTGTGAGTAAAAATGAATGATTAGTATTTGAGTGACAATCAGTGTGTGCGAGGCAATAAATGATAAGCTTTTGAGTGGCACTTAGTGTGTGCGAGTCAATGAATGATAGGTTTTTGAGTGACACTTAGTGTATGCGAGTCAATGAATGATTGGTATTTGAATGACACTTAGTGTGCGTGAGACAATGACACTTAGTGTGCGTCAGGCAATGATTGATAAAATTGTGAGTAAAATGAATGATTGGTATTTGAGTGACACTTAGTGTGTGCGAGTCAATAAATGATAGGTTTTTGAGTGACACTTAGTGTATGCGAGTCAATGAATGATTGGTATTTGAGTGACACTTAGTGTGTGCGAGTCAATAAATGATAGGTTTTTGAGCGACACTTAGTGTATGCGAGTCAATGAATGATTGGTATTTGAGTGACACTTAGTGTGTGCGAGTCAATAAATGATAGGTTTTTGAGTGACACTTAGTGTATGCGTGTCAATGAATGATTGGTATTTGAGTGACACTTAGTGTGTGCGAGTCAATAAATGATAGGTTTTTGAGCGACACTTAGTGTATGCGAGTCAATGAATGATTGGTATTTGAGTGACACTTAGTGTGTGCGAGGCAATGAATGATTGGTATTTGAGTGACACTTAGTGTATGCGAGGCAATGAATGATTGGTATTCGGTATATGTGCGAGGCGTGTGCGAGGCAATAAGTGATTAATAAAATTGTGAGTGAAATTGAATTAGTACGAGATAGTACTTAATGTGAATATCAAGTGATTGATGGGTTGTAAGTGACAGTCAGTTTGGAGTGAATGAAAGTGAGCGAGTGATAATCACTTAATGATTGAATTGTGAGTGATAGCCAATTAGTTGTGTTTATAAGACTGAAACATTCCATTTCAGTACGTTTAGAATGGGATGTGAATCAACAATAAAGCTGAAAACAACCAGAGACGGTCAAAACCTTGTAATTTCTTCAAAGAATGAGGAGCATAACCACCCCATCAACCAGGCATTGTTTGAAAATCTGTTTCATCAGCGTCGTTTGAATGAGTCGGAAACTGAAAATGTCGCAAATATGTTACAAGTGAAAGCAAATGTAAAAATTATCCAAACACAATTGAGGAATGTTAATGGGAAGAGAGTTCAGCTGAAGGACATTCATAACATTAAGACGAAACAGAGAGACACAGACAACGGAACAGGTGTACTACAAAATGTGGTTGATATATTGTCAGGAATGAATGGTTCTTATGTGAAGTTAATAACAAATGACGACAACGAACTCAGGGGTATATATTTCCAAGATAGACGAATGCGTGAGACATTTTCAAGGTATCCAGAGTTTTTGTGCATTGATGCTACATACAAGCTTAATGATCTACGAATGCCTTGCTACATACTTATGGTAGAGAATGGTAACGGACAGTCGGAAGTGATTGGGATGTGGTTATTAGCAGACGAAACGGAAGATATGCTTTCTAAAATGGTGGGCCTTTTTAAGGAGCAGAATGAGAAATGGAGCAACGTAAAGGTGGTTATGTCAGACAAAGACTTCGTTGAGCGTGAGGTTTTCAAACGATGTTTCCCGGACACGAGATTGAAAATTTGTTTGTTTCATGTATTACGCACCTTTAAGAGAGAAATAACCAGCGAGAAGTTGAAAATATCCGCAACTGTCAGGGAAGATATCCTAGAAGTTTTTCAAAAATTAGCATACGCCCGTTCCATTGAAGAGTATGACGAATACCACGAACGTTTAACCCAGATAGGATGTCAAGCGGCAACATCATATTTTAACAACTGCTGGCATCCAATTAGACATGAATGGGTATGCGGCTTGTCTCAAGACTATTGCTTTGGGAACAGAACAAACAACAGACTTGAAAGCCTGAATCAGAAGCTGAAACAAGTGATTTCCAAACACTCAAAGATCGATGACTTTGCTTCAGGATTCATAACGTTCCTCGGCAGCCACAGAGCTGAACTGGATGGAAAGCTGTCTAGGGCCACAGTTAAAGTACCAATTGAGTCATCGGGAGATGCTGAACGCATTAGCTACCGGAATTTACTTACGCAATACGCTTACAGATTAGTTAATAAACAGCTTGAAAAATCGAAGAAGGAGCCAGTAGATACACTGTTGGATGGAAGATACCAGGTATTGTTGGACGAATGCACATGTCAATTCTACATTCAATACAGACTGCCATGTTGTCATATGTTTGCCCTGATGATACACGAGAAGAAGCCTTTGTACAACAGCACACTAGTCCCCGAACGCTGGACGAAAATATACAATCTCCACAGCATGGACAATTCCTTACAACCACCAGAAGTCCTGTCTGCGACACTGGTTAACGATAAGAAACCGAAATCGCAGCAGCAGAAGTTTCGTTTAGCGTTAAGTACATGTCAAAAATTGGCAGGTTGTGTAGCGGAGAGCACTGGAAATGAATTTTCGGTTAAACTTGACCAACTGCGATTGATATTGCAAACTTGGGAGACGGGGGACGATGTGGTCATAGAGATTATCCAAAATTCAGCAGAGACAACTGAGACCAGTGATAGGGACACGCAATTATCAACTGAGACCAGTGATAGAGACACGGAAATCCTAAGTGAAACCAGTGATAGAGACACGGAAATCCTAAGTGAAACCAGTGATAGAGACACGCAAATCCTAAGTGAAACCAGTGATAGAGACACGCAAATCCTAAGTTAAACCAGTGATAGAGACACGCAAATCCTAAGTGAAACCAGTGATAGAGACACGCAATTACCAACTGAGACCAGTGATAGAGACACGGAAATCCTAAGTGAAACCAGTGATAGAGACACGCAAATCGTAAGTGAAACCAGTGATAGTGACACGCAGTTACCAACTGAGACCAGTGATAGAGACACGGAAATCCTAAGTGAAACCAGTGATAGAGACACGCAAATCGTAAGTGAAACCAGTGATAGTGACACGCAGTTACCAACTGAGACCAGTGATAGAGACACGCAAATCCTAAGTGAAACCAGTGATAGAGACAGGCAAATCCTAAGTGAAACCAGTGATAGAGACACGCAAATCCTAAGTGAAACCAGTGATAGAGACACACAAATCCTAAGTGAAACCAGTGATAGTGACACGCCAATCCCAACTGAAACCAGTGATAGTGACACGCAATTCCCAACTGTGACAAGTGATAGCGACACGCCAACCCCAACTGTGACAAGTGATAGTGACACACAAACCCCAAATGTGACAAATGATAGTGACACGCAAACCCCAACTATGACAAGTGACAAGCAAATCTCAAATGTGACAAGTGTACCAGATGAAGTCATTCATACAAGTGAAAGTAAGATTGACCATGAAATAGTAACACAAGGAACTAATTATCACATCGCTTCCCAAGCCGATAGTATCACGCATGCTCAACATGCACGAGAAACCGGGGCGGGTGCGATTGAACAACTTGCAATTGAATGCATAACTTTACCAGGAAATATCAGGAAGCGGGGTCGACCAAAAGGCTCCGAACTTACTGTCATTGGGCTCCCAAATAAGAGGCTTAAGCTGAAAAGGAAACAAGCTGTACATAAATTTCAGAATCTCCCAGAAAATCAGATGGTTCAGACAATTTTATCATGGTTTGTGGAAGAAAATATAGTAATTGAAAGTATCAGAAACGAAACACTTATTTCGGAAGAACACGTGGAATGCAATCCAAAGAAAATCGAGAAAACTTCCATGGAGACACTTACGAGGCTACAGCTTAAATAAACAAAATTGTTGAATTCATTTTTTTCGTCAGTGTTATAAAACATACATGTGTTATCAATTCTATTATATTTAAACCTTCTTTAACGTTCATTTAATATGATAATTCTTTCGTAAAATGTGCCCCATGCGTTTTCACACCTAAAATACTCGGTGTTTTGAATGCGTGTTTTTTCACTTATGCGAAGGCTTTGGTTTATAACAACGGTTTTAGTATAATTTCAAAGCTTTGAAGTTCACTTTCTAGAAGTCACAATTACTTTTTTATAGATTCGCGCCTGTAATTCGATTTTGAAAATTGCTCTTTTCGGTCCTTTTCGTATTTGAACGCACTTTTCGTTCCAATACGCGCAAAGTTAACTTCCGTTGTCAACCGGAAGCAGGAAGTAAAAGCGATTTCAGAAATGTCGTGAAGTGAAAACTATTACAAAAATGTCAATCAAAGGCTGCACTCGTCAGGGTAATGACGCAGGTGAGTGTTAAAATAAAACCTTTAAGTTGAAATCGTATTGTACAGCCGTTTGAGTGCATTGGTATCGCACTGTCTGGTCAACACGTGACTTGTTAGCGAGTGGGTGGGGTATTTTTGCTGTTTACACTCGGTAACTTTTTGGACGAGATAATTTTATTGTGTCCGAGTTCATCCTCTACCATTGTGATTTAGTGTTTAATCATGGATGACATGGTGTTCAAGCCGATATAACTGATCGAGTTGTCCCTGGTACAATCCTTGGCTGTGGAACTAGGTCATGTCTGAAACGCTAGCATGGCTATGATCTTCATGCCTGACTACCCTTATGATTATTTTCTTACTTAGATCTATGTCTATACATTTATTTATCCTTGATAAAAAATGGGAATTCTGAAAAACAGGTTTTAACCTCTAATGCACCCACCAGTCAATTTCATCCACGCCCCGACCCTCAGGGATAGCCTGGGAAACAGCCACATTTTTACCTTCTTTCCCTGCACTGCCAGGGAAATGTTGGAATTTATTTCCCCTAACCAAATACCCTGGGACAATATTAAGTTGTCAGGGGCCGGGGAAACACCGGAGATTTTACCATCAGCTGTCCCTTGCAGGGCCATGGAAGGGTGGGGGTTTGACTACCCAAAAGTAAAAATCCCGGCCCATCCCCGGGTTGGGAGGGCGAAGTGGGTGCAACTGACTGGTGAATAATGTCGTTACTGTGAATACTAGTATTTATATATGTGAATGTTCTCTTTCAGGTATGGTTACATGTTTGGACTTACATGTCCACAGGTGAGAACAGTCGTGACTACTTTCTAGATTTCTAATGATGTGAATCACTAAAATACATACTGAAGATATGTAGAGAATGTTGGTTAACTGACGCAGACAAGATTAAATGCTTGTGGATCAGTAAATAAGTAGGTTTTGACTTAATTCTCACCTTACTTCATGACTATTTGCATTAATATAATTATCCAGGCTCTTTTATGGCAAGATTTAGAGCCAGATATCTGAAGTTTTGACAGTTCGTGTGTATTTTGACTATTGCTGAAAGTGCTTTTGCAATGCTTTTTAAACTTTTACCTAATCAGCACACATACAAGATCTTATTTTCTACAATATCCTCTTTTTAACTCATCACAAAATTATATAAAGAAGCTTGTCGAGCTTAGCCTTTATTTGCCAGTCAGCTTTCTGCTGAAATATGTCAGGCATATATATGTGCCTCCACCCGGATTTGAACCCAGGTCTCCAGATTAGACAGCAAGTGCACTGAGCTACGGAGGCTTGTTTCATAGCCTGTCTGTTATTGACTTGTTAAATCAAGAAATGCTGATTACAAAAGACAAGTGACAAATATTCTGCATGATTAATTGCTTTTGTGCATATTGTTGGTGCACATTATTTAAAAAAAATAATTATGTTTAAACTCAAAGACAGCGTAGTTCGCCAGTTCAATGTTTGTGTCTAAAACTGATAATGGTTAAAAATTGAGCTAATCGTATTAATCTGAATTGATTTCAACTTATTGTTTGGTTGTTTATATAAATTGATTTTTTCAATATTTGCACATTATATCATTGCAGATGAGATGATATTATCCTACTTGTTGAAGTGGAAAAAAACAAGTTGATCCCTAAGGAGCCTTCAGACCATGAATGGTCACTGCAGAAATCTAGTGCTTTGTGCAGAAACACTGTTACAGTAGATGGATAATTCGATTCATTATGGCGAGGCGTGATGATTTGAGGCATGTTTATGTGTGCATTCATCAGGGTTCAAATTGACTATCCGGCAAATAAAATAACGAACATTATTTAAACACAGTGTTGTGTAGGCTAGCATATGATTTGTATTTTTAAATATGCACAAAACAGCTATTATGCTTTAAATTTAACAAAATAATTCATGGAATTTGTGTATAGGACTGAGCATATCACTGCTTCAATGGCTATGATACAAACATATCATTGACCAGACTGGAAGAGTTTGTTGTGATGAAATCTAGGTTGGGATTTCATGTTGGTCCCATGTGCAGTCAAAATCTATGTCACTGAAATCATAGCAAACTTGTGTCACAATTGTGGTCAACGTCACAAGTTATGTCCCCTTGTATATCATTGTTTACTTGAAAAAAGGTATTAAAAGTTGGTTATATTGCTTTGCACAGGTCAGTTTAACTAATAGTAGAGTAAATATTTTCTGCCCTAGACTGTGTCTAAGATCTTTCCACTTTAAAGTGACTGTGCTGCTTCTTTGGCATAAATGATTTACAGACACACAATTAATTTATTGTTTTAAACTATAAAAAGTACTTAAATCACTTTATATTTATGAGATATTTATTTCTTTAATTTTAGTGGTATATTTATTCTGTAGATTAATTAATGTCCTGTCTAAAGTTTAGGATATGTTTCATTTTGATTTTGAGGTCAGTTGGTCAAAGCTTCAATTTTGACTATTTGGCTGCCAATGGGGGCATACATGTTTACAAACAACTGTTGTTATTATCGATTTTACTGTAAAACAGTGCTTGATATAACTTTATGTTTGCGTTATCTTTACTTCCTAAATTCAGAATCAGATTTATGAATTCTACATCAATTTTAACATGAAAGTATTTCATACAGGTATGAACTTTTCTGAAACTATGACAATGAAAGTTATAATTTATTGTTATTCTTACATTAAGCTTGCCTTGTAAATCAATTAATATGTCATCAATTTTTGAAATTATATATTGATCAATTTATGTTTATTGTTATGGTTTTTAAATGTTTTTTTCCAAATGTTGGTTTTTATGGGTTTGAAGTGTGATAAAAGCTTGTTTAACGTGTGTTGTTCCCAGATAAAAGATGGTGAAATCCAGGGTTTTCTTTGAAAAGTCACTTTACATCCACTTTGACCCAACAAAAAACCAACTAATTGGAAATATCTCTCTTCAAGCCCACCTTCCAGAAACACATAAAATCAACTTATTGAGAATTGATGAGACCTTTGTATCAACATGGAACAGGCTTGTCTTGAACAAGCCAACAGCTCATTTCTTGATGCAAAATGTATAAGAAGCATTTAACTGAAACAACACCCACAAAATGACAAAACTAAATTGGTTTATTTTAGTTACCATGGCAACCATCCAAATAAATTATCACAACTGTTTTGAGTATGCATTTATTTTGAACACTAATGGTGTATTGGTAACTGACTTTAAGCATGTTTCAAATCAAAAGAAAAAAGCCAGAAATCTAACAAAAATGCTTAAAAATTGATATTGTTTATTCAGTTACCATGGAAACAGATCTTGAAATTACTGAAAACCATACCCATAGTAAAGCATGTGGTATATATTTTGATTATCCAATTCCTAATTTATATTACTGTCTCAATAAAACACACTGTATGCTAAATATTATGCCAAAATTTATGTATAAAAATTGACAAAAATATTGATTATTTCGGTAGTTGCTATGGCAACCACTTAACAACACATCAAACTAGGTTTACAAAATAAATCGGGCTGACAAGTTACACAACATATGATATCCATATGCAGTTTTTCTATGTCCATTGACGAGAAAATCGAGTTAGATTGATGTTTTAATGTGTAAAACACTTACAGCTATGGTTGATTTTGCTATGTTACCATGGTAACCACTTCGAAAATTGCCACAAATACCACACCAAATAACTAAAGGAATATGCTTTCACAAAGTAAAGCATAATTTAGTTATTCAATTATATATTTCTGGGAATTAAGTGAGTTTAATTGACAAAAATGTAGGGAAATACTGAAAATGTCACTCATTTTGATTATTTGCCATGGCAACCATGAATCGTTTATATCAGAACCGCGCACCAAACATTACAACTATCAGTTAATAGTAAAATAAGTCATGTTTCGCCATTATGTATGCATGAATTAAAATTTTGTCCTTAGAAACGAGTATGATATAATATATCACAAAACTGAAAAGTCTATAAACCGTTGCCATGGTTATGGACTTATTTGGAAATAAAAAAAAATTTCACAATCAAGAACAACAGTCATAACGTCATTCTTGGAAGTGAAAATAGTGAATATATTGAAAGCCTTCGCATAACTTTTATTTAGTTCCTTAAATTTTATCAAAATTTGATGTTCACGATAAGGCTTTACCCCACCCACTTTTGACAGGGAAAAAAGGCATGTTTCAAAGTTCTAGCCAACTTGTATTTTGGTTCAATTATTACAGCTAGGTATGTTGTATCCCATAATATAACACATTTTAATCAAATATCTCACATTTATGCAGGACATTTAGATGAAATATGTGATTTTTTGGTATGAAAAATTGGCATTTTTAGGCCAAAATATTGTTTTCAGGTTTCCATAGCAACGGTAGTACCAGAAAGTCAAAGATGCATAAAAATCTTTGTTTGGCCACCTGATGTACTTTCATGCAAAATTTCAAGTCATTCTGAGACATAGCCTGAAATCGCCCCTACTGAAAAAGTGAAAAAATTCCATGCAGTGACTGTTAACTATTAATCTTATATTAGTAATTTGGTGATGCCGATATCACTAAACAATTTCTATAATTATATCAAATACAACATATCTAACTGACTCCAAGCAAATTGTGCTTTGGTTTTGTTGTACAACTTTAATGTTCCGTTCAAGTCATAGTATCATTTATTGCCTGCCGTTTTAAATATTATACTTTTAAGTGCTTCCATGTAATATTAAATCTAATTGGAAGTTGGAAGATGTTCTAGAAAAGTACAGTTTGTAGTGTTATTTCTTGCATATGACGTTTAAAAGGCCTTCTCATTTAGTATTAAGGATGACAAGGCATATCATAATTATGGCAATTGCCACATAATGGTTATACAATCACTATTCATTTAACTTTGAACATAATTGCATCTGTATCGAGAATATAGGCAACTTGTTCTAAAACATAAGCATAAACTTACAAAAGTAATTCACACTTTTTCACCATATTTGGTTCTATAAGTCTGGTTTATCCACAAAACAGTATACGGACCGCTAAATGTCGCAATACACGATATAAGAATAATATTGAACTTCCTGTCTTAAATGAACATAGTTCGAGTGGATTTATGTGGATTGAAAGCATAAAATGATGTGTCAATTAGATTTCTCGATGTTAAGTACGTCAACAAATACAATAAACGTGGTCAAAGATGATATATTGTATACTTAGAATGTCGTAATTGATGTCTATTTTGCCAGAAAATATGGCAGAAATACTGTAATATTTCGATTAATGGTAGGTTGTTATAAAATTGGATTGTGTTACGATATTTACACTGCATTGCCTGTATATACCGACATAAATTTAAGGGCAGAAAACTGAACTTCTGTAACCAAACAAGTCTAGACGCCAAACATGTTCACAATCTCGACTTGCTTGAAGGCATCATGAAAAAGTTTGGTGTGTTATGTTTAACATCTTAGGAAAAAACTACTTAGAACAAATACTGTTGTTAGGTAATAAGTTAGCAGTTAACTGTTATGTCTTCAGGACAAATGAAATAATTACAGCACCAAGCTGCTAGACTTTTGTGAAAATAAATCATGCTGAAAACACCTTTGTGAAAATTTTTTTATTTCCGTCTCGGTAAATCTGCTTGAATCTGTAACATTCCGTTGTAAATTTGGCATGTATTACAATAGTTTAGTTCCATTATTGGCACATTACTGGTTTAACCAGACGCAAGTAGACGTCGGTAGAAGGTTATATTACTTGGAAATTTCAAATCATTTTGAAATAAGTTTTTATAGAAAGTGTAATTTTTACGTAAAAAGGACAATCGGAACACTTCACGTATTCAAATAATTCACGCCGTGTGATTGCGGAATATTTTAATGTCACAGCTTATTTATTAGTGTACAGTACTAAAAATAACCTTCGACAAAGACATAAACATCTGTGTTGCAGACAAATAACATGAAAAGTGACGGTCGTGGCGGTAATATTATGTCGCACAAGAGCTTACATGGGTACAAGTCAATAAATATAATGGACCGCATACGCCAAAGGTCCTCTTATCAGATACATTTTCAGATATCTCAACCATAATATAATAATTATATAGACCAGAAACATAATCAGGATGCTATCACTTGGAAACACAAGGTAAAACCAAATTACTATTTATATCCAATTTAATGTACCGCGGACAAACTATTAGATAATTCAATATTTTCTACTTTTAATAGCGAAAGAATAGATCAATCTGTGTGTGAAACATAACTCCCTTAAATCCAACAGGAAGAACAACGAATAATTAAAATATGAGCACAATGCAAGTAAGGGTCTTTTGAGTACGTCGTCACATTATTTGGCTTTCAATTACATTGTATCTTATCCGATACATACAATGCACATGTAATGTTCATGTGATAACTATTAAATACTGATACTAAACTGACCGAAGTGTTAACTATTAAATCCCTCGAAGTAATGAATTTATATCTCGGAATGCGAATAAAAATATCAGTAAAACGTATTTTTATATTTAACCTAGCAACTATATTATTGAATTAATCCCCTTGTATTCAACAGCGAAGGGAATGATTTACGTTTATTGTATGAGTTCCCACTAAGTTAGGAAAGTGCTAAATGGCCATTACTATGGGCATGTTTAGAATTTATGGTATTTCTTCCCCGGCTGAAATGTTTTGTATTCAATGCAATCAGACAGTTGAAGACACTGTTGATGCTTGATGAACTAATCCGGAGATCACATTGTATTGACCGAGTTGAGTTATATTACCAAATGTTATATTAAGTTGGGATATATTGACATGATGGATCATATTTCATCTTTCATGATTTCACTTGCATAACTTTCTAGGCAACATCCAACTCCCTGACTACAATATACGTATATATCACACTTGTATCAGAACCTCCTGAGAACATAACACATAGTTATTCCTTTTACATATACGGATGATTGTGAAAGCTGAAATGAAAAATTCAAACAGCTTGATAATATTAATCGAAGAAGACACATCACTCATGTCAGACAAAAAGTGAAAAGCCATTTTCAAGACACTGTAATCTACACGCGGAAATCGATGCATTAACTGCAACATACATTCAAGAGGAAATTAATTAAGTGCAAACGTTAGATCCGCGTGTATGTTCATCATCCAACCCAAGTCTATAACTCAAGGCTGTAGGTTGAAATAATATAGGCCGAAAACTTTGGCAGAATAGAAGAATTGGATAATTGCGTTGACCTGTACTATTTTTTCATTAGGCTATGCATATGCATTGTTCCGTGTAATTGTGTTATGATATGATGTTAAGGTTTGATGTGCTTGGCTGGTTAAGTTGAGTGCTACCTTTCTTGTTCGATTTCCTCATATATTATTGCATGTTATAAGTGTTACCGACAATCAATTGGTACACAAATAACATACCTAACCAGATGACTGACAAACTAATAAAATCCACGAATAACACAGCTTAACACCAAAGACAGTGTTGACATATATCGGTTGCTATTGTATAAAGATTTTATCAATCTTTTAGATAGCATTTACAATAGGACTATATTGTACGTGTTAGATGAATCTTAAGATAAAAACTTCTCCCAAACCTTACAGTAAAGCATGTTCATGAATTTAACGATATATTGCGTCTAATGCAGCGAAAAAAATACGTATATAATCTTATTTATGACAAATGCCATTTATTTAGAATATGCAAAGTTTCCACGATCCATATATCACTGCTTTATACTTAAAAATGTAAACTGTCATGAAATATCTGTATTTAACGCAAAACGAACTGTCAACAGTACTCGTGATTTCACTTAGGATTACCAAAGCTGCTTTAATCTATCGCCAACCATTGGAATGAACAACTTTACGTTTTTATTTTAATTTACATAACTATTTATCATTCCGTTGATGGATAATATTTATTTCTAGGTCAAATGCGAAGCGAGTTAGGAAACATTAACTGATGTCGGCTGTTATACTAATAATCCCCCATGGATGTGATAATGAAAACAAAAAAGAAGAAACATGATAAATCGTTTAGAGTTCTTTAGAGTTTAAGGATTATCTTAAATGAAAACGTAGAACAAACATTTCTCAAGATCAGTCCTCTGTACTGCTCAAAATATAAATAAATGTATTGCAGTGTTCGCATGTCCAATAATTGTTCAATACATTTTGCTTCTGGCTGGTTTGTTCTATTATATCACTACGCATATACCAAATGATTGATTATTTTTCGAATTATCGTCGTATCGATATATGCAGGGGAGTAGCTGTTTAGCGTCTCACAAATATCGCTAAGTGATTATATTAATTAATAGAAAAATATTTTAAAGCAGTGTCATGTCTCATCCAATGAAATATTTTTTACAGTGCATATCCGTTAAATTATCCAAATGAATTATTATCCACTTCTGCATACCACGTGGATTAAAAAGCACACGATCGACATTTCAGTAGAAAGAATTGATGACAGAACCTGTGCTTCGGTCAAATTTCTACGAGATCCTTGTCACATAAGCTTATGCAAAACTTTCTCAACATTTAATGTTGTTTGGTTTTGTACCATTTAAATGCACCGGAAAATTAATGGCGGATGCAGTTCCTTTATGGCATACAAATAGCTTTTTTATGTTTGCAAATGATGACTAGCAACGTTTTATCGGTGAACACAACTAGTGACTTATGATGAAGAGTCCGTCAATTGCGCCTTGCGTCCAGCAGCAACAAGTCATTTTATAGACATAGCGGTTTCCGTTATTTTTTTTTTTTTTCTGCTCTAGTACAATCTTCATACAACTCCCAAGGGCATTCGTGTACAATGTGCTATTACAGGCTTAGAGATGCCATTTTTTACTCCACATTTATCTTGAATGCACTTTGTAACATTTAATGTTACTTCATATTCATAATTCTAAAAACCAAATGACAAAAGTTTTAAATTGTTTATCGCGTTAGTGTAGTATATTGTTCAATCATCATATTACGATTCCGCCGATCTAAAATAGGAAGCCGAATGTTAACAAATCACAAAATACGTCATCAGATTAGCGGACGGAAATGGAATTGCTCTTGATCATGCAATACCTCTGTCATGAAATCAACAAACTCTTTTTTTTTGGGTTTTAAATGGGTATTATCTTGATTTGCTCACACAAGAAGTGTAAATGAGACTACGTTCGTGACATTGTGTGATCCAATAAGCAATAGATTAAAACGCCATCTAACAAATATAATACAACTCGTCGTAGCAAACAAAGACTTATTAAAAGAGAAGGTTAAGTCATAACAATTGATCAGAAGTGTTGTTTAGAAGTCATTTAAGATAATAGTACGTACAAAGCTAATTTCTAATTGTTTTTGGTCATACAAGGCTTATAATCCAGGAAGACATGTGTCGATTGGGCTCCTAAGTTTGAATTAAAGAACAGGCAAAGTTTGTATGAATTTTGGAGTGTAAGAAAAAAGTTAAGTTCCAATTTACGAGGGCTGTACCCAATGAAACATTCGAGTCTCACGGGGAGACTTTTTCTCTTTTTCGGGCGTGGCAGCCTAGGAATAGACACTGCCCTCACAAGTATACTGTATATACCATTTTTTGAGTACATTAATTAATACTGTGCAAATACAGAGCTAGGCTGAAAAACAACCTGTTAAAAACATTGTAGTTATGTCCATCACGTTGCATATCAATTATTAATATCCATGTATAGTTTATGCACGGAAATATATCCTCTGACTGAAACAAAGTCTAAATAATGTCAACCGTGTTATAACATCAAGTTACACTGGGTAATTGACCATTGATTGATCGTGTAACACATAACTCTAAACTTGTGTTTGCATGGACTACACACCATTATAAAGTAATAGAGAGTTATTGTATTAGTTCACTGGTTTCATGAAAAAAGCATGATCTTCTCGCTCAGTCATGTAAATATTTTTAATTTTCTATTTATAAGAGGTACATTAGGGGAGCTTGTTTTGGAAAAATGCAGTTTCTTTCAATTTTGACATTAACAACATCTTTTCAGAAAATCAAATTTACATTATTGACAGTATTGGTGTATTTTAAGTCAGAGAAAATCCGCGTATCTGTCCATTCCTGAGAAATAATGAATACTCATTGAATGCTAATAACAATCGAATTTACACGTATTGGAATCTATAACAAGCAAATGTATCTTTGAGTATATCCACTAGTATATATCAACGAATGTGTCTATGTGACATGGCTACATGTAGCAGGTATAACAACAATATTTTACAACGATTCCAGCTATTATATGCGTTCCCACTAAATAAGGAAAGAGCTAAATGGATATGTTTATAATTTATCGTACGAGTTCTTCCCCGGCTAAAAGCTCGCATGTTTTGTATTCAATTCAATCAGACAGTTGGAGACACGTTTGATGCTTGATGAACAAATCCGGAGATCACATTTTATTGACTGAATTGAATTATATTGCCAAATGTTATATTAAGTCGGGATATCTTGACATGATGGATCATGTTTCATCTTTCATGATTTTATTTGCATAACTTTGTAGGCAACATCCACCTCCCTGACTACTAAACACAAATAGATCACACGAATATAATTCATCGAAACCTATAGATATTCCTTTTATATAGAAATATTATTGTGAAAGATGGAATGCAAAGGGAAGTCATCAACTAATATCAATCTAAGAAAACACACCATTCATGTCAGACAAAAAGTGAAAAAAAATTCAAGTAAATGGAATTCACCCTCGGAAACAGATGCATTAACTGCACCATAGATTCAGGAGAAAACTAATTAAGTGTAAATGTTAGAAACTTGCCAACTCAAGGTTATACATAAAGGCTAGGAGTTGAGTTCTATATAGGCCGATACCTCGGCAAATTTATAAAATTGTAAATAAACTTTCTTCAAAGTGCAATGTTTTGCTCGGTTCCAAGCTGTCATATAATAGACATACTATACAAGCATAGTGCGTTCATATTTGAGCTACATACGTCTATCAATTGCCCAGCTCAGTGCATGGAGGACAAAAGCCGACTTGCGTGTATATCACTATTGATGGAAACGCAATCGTAAGTATAAGAAACGTTTGAATTTCGTTTCCTGGTGCGAATATAAATATATAAAACCACTATTTCTGCGAACGGAACTCAGTTGAGCTGCGTCATGCGCTAAGTCAAAGATTAGATTTTATATAATTTTGCTAAATGATTATACCTTAATGCTGAGTTGAATGAAGTCGTTTGCACTCGAACTGATTGATTTGTTTGACCTCTATCCCATTGCCAGTCTTTGGTCCGGCCATACTTGTCGGACATATCAATTTATGGTTAATGCCTGCACACTTTGTATTAAACATGTCCAATAAGATACATGTATATCATAGAATGTATGCCGTTCCAATGCAAGTATCGAATTAATGTTACATTACATTTATACTTGTAGTACAAGACAGGGGGAGTGTTCTGAGTATTTTGTTAAAAGTAGTTGGCGTATCAATATGTCGAGCCTTGTTAGTTGTTCAGGTTTGCCATTCCTTTAAGAAATGAGTAGCATGGAATAGGAATGTTTTAAAAATAATTTCATTATTTTGCTTGACATATGTGAACGTCTCAAACACTGTCATCAATGTTTGATTTTTACATTTTGCAATCAGGAGAAAATAGTTGACATGGTATTCAGCGCTTGCTATTATTCTATTTGACAGGCTTTTTCGATGTCCTGTTTAAATTTAATTTAAAATCCTGGTCTAGAACAAACTTGATTTATTGCATTTGTGGCTGGTAAATGAATCTCTTCACAGACAAGCTGCATGCACATGGATAATACACGGACATCAAATAACGCAGACATATTACGATTTTTTCAAGACGAAATGTAACAGATTATGGTAGTCTGAATGTAGGTATGTTTCTGAAGTGTGATATGTATTTAATACCGTTGGCCGGGGCTGTGTTTTGTTCGGTCTCTTAGGATCACCGCTATTTTGTGAAATTGGGTCATTGCTCCGTGTAACTGTGTTGTCACTTTAAGTAACTTCTTTGATAAAACTGAAAGCACGGACAAAGAAGCTACAGAATGTAATGAACTACATGTATACTCATCTTACTTATTCCATCTGCATAGAATCGAACGTATTAGGCATATCACTACCGTAAATGCCTACTCAACACTTGTGAACTGTCTTGTACAAAATGTAACGTCTCGACTGGTCTTTTCAAATGTCCAATTTTAAAGTATGTAATTATAAGTCTGTTTCGTGCGAAGGAGCAAGTTAGTACATGATGTTCATTTTAAACTAGTTAGGCAAAGTAAACATATTGTCTCATGAAGGCATGCAAGCTCGGTCACGTACCAATGATGATAATAAAACAGATATGTTCTATCTCGTCTTCGCAACCACAAGATGAGTATTTGCGTTTCTTTATTCACTCACATTTTCTTCTTCTCTCATCGTGTGATCCATTGTGATCTCGGTATATGTAATATGCATGTACGTGTGTTAATTGAATTACCGTACAACCTATTTCGTCAATGTTTGTTAATTTACCATGGGAGTATATTGTGTGTCCCTTATGGCAACGCGTGTTGTAGGTTTCTGCATGTCATTCACTCCCCTTACGAAAGCATTTACTTATAACAAATGTAGCGGTCCGATATTATTAACTAGTAACCTATAAATAAGCGTTTTAGCGGTTTACCATTTCGGTGATCCTTTTGATGATGGTGATTAATGGTATATTATAATTTTTGACAGCAAAGTAGTATGTAAACAAGAGGGCAAGTTTGTGAAGACATCGACTGTAAAACGTTGTTTGACGTAATTGACATTCTACAGCGTATTTATATTATCATGTTTATGGCATTTATCAACAATATTATAACAATTGTTGATCGCTGTCATTTTCTAAAACTCATACATGTGACTTCCCCTCAGAATAATTTCGCATGTACTCACCACGTCGGTTTAAAAACTTAATACGTTTGCGATTAATGTTAATATGTATGTTGAAGAAATTGAAGTTACGCTTTACTTCAACTGGGGAGCGGTGGCCTAGAGGTAGGACAAGCGCTTCAGGTTCGACAGGTCCACATGCTCCACTCCAGTATGGTGTTAAATGGTCAGATCGATGTTGACTGCCACACCAACAGGAGAGAAATAGTCTCCACAGGGAGACACATGTGTAGGTTTCTATAGGTAGCCCAATGATCAGGGGAAGTTAAAATGTCGAAGGGTGCCGTAGCGGCCTAACAGCCGAAAAGAGCCCTAGTAAAAATTGGTATTTTTTAACTTTTAACTTCATGTAGGTTATAGTTAAACGTGTTGAGCGAAGACTCATCAGACTTGAACCAGCACCAACTCGGAGTCACATACAGCACGTAGTAGAATATATACTTGTATACGAAACAACAAACCAGCAAACAATTTACCCTCTGCTGAAATCTTGAACGATTTCACTCAATTCGTCGAAGGCTTGTTCATACCTAAATGTGCCGCGTTTTGATAGAAAAAATCTCAAACAGAACATGTTATTCGTCGCTGAAGACATTTGCACGATGGTAATGAATAGCAAAAAAACCCACAATTTTTAAAGAAATATTTTACTATGCAAATGACACATTCATGTACACATATTATGATAAACAATAAAATATTAGGTCATGTAATAATAAAACAAACAATAGAGAATATTAAATAAGAAAAACACTAATGGGAATAAAATCCTTGATGCTATGTCTATTTTACTGACACTATTCATCTGATTTTCGGGTTCCTTCTTTTTAGATATCCTGGTTATTCTTTTCCATACTTTAGATGCACATCTTTTCATTGATGCTCTACTAAAATGATGTGGGCCACCATTAGGATGACCTTGACCTCCGCGCTGAAGAGCTCTTTGTCGTTTTAGTCTTGCTGTTCTCGTACCTAATACCTTCTTTGGTGGAGGTAACTAAAAATAATGACAATATATACAATATAGTCTGAAGCACGTCTATAATGCCACTCCGTAAATTGATACCGTGAACTCGACCGTTTTCCATCCACTGATCTGAACACATGAAAGTAATATATTGTAGATACATTTTTTCTGTAACCTTTTTATTCTTCATTTCCAGTCAGTTGTGTGACTTGTATTTGTACATTATATGTCATATTTGTGTTCTGCGGTTTCAAAGGCATTTTTCTTCATATGTTCGTAATATGATATATTAGCATGAAAAACACGCCATAAACAGATCCCGAATGAAATTCGAACGTTATGAGATACACCAAAGAACTACAACTATATTTCAGAGAATCATGTATGTTCTCAAATCGAACAATTGTAAATGCACCAAACATTACGAATAGAAAATAGGAAATTGATAAAAAAATGTATAACATAATTATATCTGGTGTCAAAATAAAATATTGTACCGCTGTTCGTTTTTTATAAGCATACTAACAAATTCCGAACTAGAATCTGTCATATTTAATGAATAATTAGTTACTTAAAACTGTCGTTTTGTTTTATGAAAATGACAAAAATAAATTACTTAAAAAAACTTCCATTATTTGTATATTCGTGTACAATTAGTATAATACTTATAATGTTGAATGTCGTACCAATTTATCATGTTCCTCGTCATCTTCCTCCTCTGTTGTATGTCCTACAGGAGGTGGTGGCAGGGGTTCTCCATACCCATGTTTCGTGTAGTTATGTACTGCTGCAAATTGTACCATTGTTGCTAACACAAACACAAACGCCATGGCTATGTATATATCTAACGCTGTTGTATAGGATACCCGGGGTAAATCACTACGAGACTCTAAACCAAGAAACGTCATTGTCAGAACCGTCATTGTGCCTTCAAGAGAAAACATATAGAATTTCGTTAATTGAAGGATATCGGTACAATGGTAATGTGATATCACCAATATCTACTTCAACATGTCCGGATCCCAGGTTTAATATGTAGAAGAATGTGAACAGGAATTTAGCTGAAAGAAATACGAACAGCTTATTCATTCCGGAGTTAAAAAAGACTCTATTCGTAGATGGGATCAAGATCAGACTTAAATGAACCACATTTTAGTTTGAAAATACGATGCATGCATGAAAATATTTTTTTTCAAAACATCTAGTGCGGTCGATACTGTAGGAGTTAACCGATATGGTAGTGAACAAACGCAACACTACACCAAATTACAATACATCTACATAAAAGTGCACCGACACTACTAAACTAAATAGCATAACACTGGATTCCAACCTCACAGTTCAAGAATGCAATCGCTGAATAAAAGATATCAAAAATATGTCTAGTCCCTCTAGATAAAGTTCGTTAGAAAAACAAGATTGCTCCAATCAGATAGCAGACAAACTTAAATTACCCAGTGCGATCCTATCAGCTGTAGCTTCTCGGTTTATCCAGAAGGCGACCCAGGATAGAATTACAAGAAGGCAGCACGGGACGTATACATTAATTAGGAAATAACCAAGGTGACGACTTAATCGAAAATCCACGGACAATACTGTATGCCAAGCTGAAAAAAGAATAAAACAGATGACAAACCACAGCACTATGCCATTCGGCACCTATCTGAAACAGAAACAAAACTATCAATTTTGTCAAATCGTCGTCGTGGGAATTCACTGTAATTGAGAAATTCACTCGGAGATTGTTCCGTGTAATTATAAAGTCGGTCTAACGCGTTCATGGAAGAGCAATGGCTTTAAAGACACGCAGAATGGCACAAGGTTCAACATGATTGGTATTCATCAAAATCAAGAGCCAGTTTAGAGATGCAATACATATTCATGACAGACGCATTGATGCTCATATAATACATAAAGTTTTCCCGGGCGTTCAAGACACGTCTGTTGCAGTTATCAATGTGGAATACAATGCCATAAGCGAACCCTATAATTGTAAATATTATGATTCATTTGTGTATTAGTACCTGCAGACTATTAAATGACAAACACACGCGTTCATGTTATATAACAGTCGCTGTTATGTGCTGGTTATTGTAAGTATACGAGGGTTGTTAATTTAATTACCGGACGATCGATATTGCTGAAAAACGATTGGACGGATATTAATGAAAACGCACACTAGCATAATCTCACCATTCATTGATTCACATACAAAATTTCAACTTGGTACGATGAAGGGATTTCATAATAAGATTAGCGTTTTACGAGTAGTAAGCTCGTGTAACGTTAGTCGGTCCAAGTCGACGTTTTTGCATCTAAAACGCTACTTTTTGCATCATTTGATCATTATTTAGGGGTTGAGTAGTTGCCCGGACACATACATTCGCCATGTTAAGCTGTTCAGCAGTAATGTAATATGCTATAACTACGATAAAATTCATGTAGCTACAATTTATACAGTACTTATTATTCTATAAGTGTCTTGAATCTACGACATTTTCTGTTGATGACTTAAGGTTTGCCCGGCCTTTGATCATCACATGGTGGTGCTATGGCATCGTAGAACGGTTTATTTCATATATAAACAACGGTCCACATTCATGATAATTGTCTTAAGAGTTTTGCTTTAAGGGAGTCTTCAGTTTTACAGGGTACGGCCAATATTTTCATAAAATCGTTTCATTAGATGTTTTCTCTAAACAAATCGCGATATTCACAGGAGCACACTCTTCTTTATTAGAACGCAAAAGGCTACACGAAATTGACATCAAATATAAGTATATTACACGACATAAATACATACATATTGTTGGCTGATGTTTTCTGCTAAAAATATGCGATAATACCACTACCCCTACCTAATTAACACTCTACATACCACTACAAAATGGGGTTGGACCGGGTAGTCGTTTTTGTGGTTACTATAGCAACCATAGTTTGTGTTCGATTGGGTAAAATTATTTCATGTTTTGTCAAATAATCAAGTTGGTGACTAACTCTTACGAAACGAAATTTTATTACAATCGCATGTTCCAATCAAGCGCTGTGGCGATCGTCCGGGAATTAAATGAACAACCCTCGTATAGTCTCCTAATATGAACCCAACTAGTACATACAATCTGCTGAATATGTGCATACATTGTATGACACAACATGTGTTAATCATTGGTAACTGTAGCATTGATTAAGTATTCAACGAAATAAAAAAAATCGATTATGGGTTATATATTTCAAAGAAGCCAGAACTTGAAGATATCAAAAACATGATTTGACCTTCGATATCTTCATAAACAAATTACATTCATACAACCATTGCGAAAACTACTTCAATGCAAACTCCCATCGAAATTGATCAACTAGTAGAAACGTTAAGCTATGAAATGTAGTCGATGTAGCCGAAACATGCCGCATGTGAGCCTTACTGAGTTTTACACCATCGAAAGTAAAATTAAAAGTTCAAACACTAGATACTATGATATACAGGTAGATATAGGCAACAGTTTAGATTGACTATAGCCTGTGCTGCATGGACATCCGACTAGTAGGACGGCATAGATCAAATATGACAGATAATCCAAAAAAAGTGCTCCTTAACATGTTAACAGTAAAGCAGTCAATTCAGGCAAGTTAAAGAAAATTGGACACTGTAACATATCCGGTCGTTATGTCGTGGAGGATATGTACATACAGCATTGTGATTGATTTAAGGCTACCCAAAAGGATTTTCATTACACCTTTCATTACGTTGTAAGAAATTGAAAACGAAATTGAAATGCTCTGAAATAGAAAATACAACTCATCCAACTTGAAATAAAACAATTGCTACAGACTTACTTGACCAGTTTCTAACACTTACCACCTTTGAAGAAATTTACAGACGTATAATTAAATGGAGTTTCTATTAAATCAAATTGTGAAAGTCGCATATCCTTCGGCATCTCGACAGGGGTTTCATGGCGCCATAAGTACGTCACATCCTTTGTGGAATATCCAACTGGAAAGAAATGATGTATTTTTAATGTTTAAGCAGTATGTTACATGGGCAAATGCAGTAAATATATTCAGCAATAACAGCGAAGTATATTAGCATGAGCAATAACAAGACGCGTTAGGAAAATATTTTCGATTAACCATAGTGTAGACAAACACTTTATCAATCACCAAGGCTGTGGTAAAATATAACTCATACTGTCTTGTTCACATCGTTTCTGGGATTAATTACTTAGTCGCCATGATTATGTGGATGAAAGACACATGTAAAAAGTTTCTCAGAATAGTGTAAGCAGACTGTACATTGTAAGATTTGTTACATATACCATACAGAACATAAAGTGTTTCAAGTTGGAGTTGCGAATTTACACTGGGTTTGATAATCCTTTAAAAACACACATATCGTGTGGAAGCGGTTTTTCATTGATGAACATGAGATTTGTTAAGTTTATGGGCGGAACTTAAGACTGCTCTTTGGAATAACAAGTAAGTTTTGTTATATGTTGATGGAAATGGTATGGCAATGCCAAACTTACAACTTCCAATGTGTAGGGGACAATTCTGTTCATCTAGAGGATACTTCCGTAACTCCATCTTACACATGGCCCGGACTGTCAGTCTATAATGAACAACACATTGTGTATTGTGTTTCTTTTTTATATGCGTTATACTTTATTAAATTACCTCAACATCATGAAACTTAATACTATTATATTTTATTGCAAAAAGCATTTAACAAAGTAAATGACATTATTTCTAAAATTAAAACTATGATTTCAGTTCACATGTCAGTAAACATATGCTTCGTGACGGGTTTAGTAATACTTTTTGTTTAAATTATGCATTGCCGAATCCAAATTTAATAGTAAACGCTTTAGTGGATAGTGAGTGATAGTGGATATAACACGAACACAATTTGAACCAACAGCATCTTTAAATTACACATTATCATTCGTCAAACTTTTAGTACAATTGTGTATGAACATGATTTATTGTTTTCTAGGATAAGTATATGTGTTCCTTACTTACTAGATTAATCTTTCAAAAAACATTAAACTTGGTAATGCAAATATATTCCAAACAAGACAGTTTATTTGCAATTCTAAAATGTGCCTTTAATATGCAACATTTTAAAGATCGTATCAGTGCTATTGGAGAATACCATATTGCCATGTTAGAACAATTCATATGAATTTATATATCTAGAGCGACTTCTTAAATGGCAAAACACCTACTTATATTTGTTTATAGTACAACATCCATAATATGCGACAATCTGTGGTTTACAAACCAAAGTTACTAAAGTAAACGTCATAAACTTTTAGTAGGAATCTTGATATTATTATATCGCTGGCTTAGAATAAGGAGTACAAAATCAATCTTTTGAGACAACAAGAAAAAACTATCCCGATTTACTCTTTACTTATGTTAAGACAAACTGTTACAACTTTATTTTGTAATGCAATATCGTGGTGGTATTGGCTTCAGAAATGACACACCTCTTATAAATGCTATTTTCATGAGTTTAACACCCTAAATGACATAGATTACCAGTATATTTTTAAAGGTTTTATGTTTTCTGTCTATGATGTAAATAAATTAGACCGATCAGGGTTTAAGAAATTCAAATGTATGCCCTATCAATAGTTGTTGTTATTTTCTGATGTCTTATGTTTTCTCCAACATTATATTTCTACAATTTTGAGAAATAGAATATTAATCTTACTCTGTTTTGATAGAGACCACTAGCATCCATGTAAGCATAAGGTCACATTATTAAAATGAATGGGTTGCTGCAACATAATTGTATTTGTCTTTCTAAATGTATTTTATTATCTTTGAATTTTCCCAATTTATACCCAAGGAAGCACAAAACCTCAAATATTGTAAGTTAAGCATTTTGATTTAGTACAATCACATTTTGATACGAACACGCATTGTTAAAAAGATTACTCCAAATCTCCTGTCACCACGTTTTTAATCGTCTTTTATTATAGCACTGTATTGCCAAAAATATCCGGTTCCGGAAAATTCACATTTGCGTAAATATGGTATGTGCAGAAAAGAGGTACGTAAAATAAGACGAATTCGTTTTATCACTCCAATCCCAGTGAGAACTTAGATAACATGCCATGCAAATATTCGAAATGAATATGTAGTTGTAACTAAGAAACTTATCGTCAGATCAAATAACTTTAAATGTCCCACACTGTAATTCAAGTAAATGGCATGGTTTTAAAGATTTGCTTTTGCGCAATTTATTATATACTGTAAAAACGTCCATCAAATGTTAGTCCTGTTTGTGTATTCCAGAGTAGCGTATACTAGTATACCTTTCTGGTAGATTGATATATAGGCTAAGCATACTTAGCTAGTTTTATTACTTACAGACAGACGAATTAATAATTAATTTATACCTATATAATGCATTAAAACGGATCTATGGCTGGATCAATAACATACTATGTCACTTAATTATTTTATGAGAGAGTTTAGTTCACTGAGTATAAAAGTGCCATATCCAGTAGTGCATTTTGAACAGATAGCTACCCATCTACGTGTAACATCACCTACTGACTGATTACGGTACTATATCTGATATACCGGATAGCTTGTTGTGCAATTTGTCAGCCAAATAATGTTTATCCATGAACCTGTGTGTCATCTGGCTAATATAATCGCAATTCGTCAACAAGCAATATAATGGATGCAGATAATTGAAGAGGTTGTAAGAAACTACCTACTGGCCACAAACGCTGCCATTTGCATAACAATTGGGAGACGAAGATTTGTACGGATAAAACTATAACGAACTTTCAATCCAAACTTGGCAAATTGATAATTCCGATACCACTGGGCGTATAGCATACTAAATATTTTATTTATAAAACAATACATGACTGAGCAGTGCCTTTGAGTGATAATCGCCCCGGTAGGCTGATAATTACCCGAGGGCAATTATCACAGACCTACCAGGGCGATTATCACTCAAAGGCACTGATAAGCCATCTGTTGTTCTGCATAATATATATTGCGGCTTTCTCATTAAAACAACACATTGAAAAAACGTAACGTGTTCAGTTATTGGTAGATTATTTGCTATTGTAGAGAGTTATTGTTGTCACACTTGGATCTTGGCGCGCAATGCACATTTACAAAGGCTGTAGATCTAACACTAAATTGTTCTTAACATTTTTATTATTGAACGGAAACCTATCATGTGGGCATTCATTTTCTTAATTAGATAATTTGCTACACGATGATGTTTAGTTTAATGCAAAATTCTGAACAAAAGTGTATTTCACATTTTTGAAAGAATATAAAAATATTGATCTCCTCTAGGAAACTCGTTGTTTTTGTCATAAATTATAAGTCTAGTAAATAAGTCATGTATATTTCATCGAAGGTTGATATTTTAAATGTGCTATTCTGCTTCTCCAAAGCCATCAACCGTGTTTGCAAGTGATTTTTGTAGAAATAGGCCTACGCTTAGCGGCCGACGCAAATGACGTAACGATGCGCGTGAACGTTTTCCGTGGGCCATTATCAGTGATAATCGCCCTGGTGGGCGCGAGGCCGGCCAAAAAGCTGATAATACTTTTGAAAGGCCGATAATGCTATTTTTAGAAGGCAAATTTGTTACTATATATAGTAACATAAGTATTATTCAATAATAGGGGATTAAAAATAGCCCGCGCAGCGGGCTATTGAAAATACCCACACCAATAACAGGTGCCACGTGCGAATTTTCGTTGAGTCTCTGCCGGTACTAATGCTTTCAAAAAAAGTTATTTCCGGTCAAAAATTTCAGGCAGTTTTCCGAGGTGAATAGTCCTTGGAATATAAAAAAATAGTAAGCTGTAAACGGTTTAGCCTATCGTTCTCTTGCGATTAATTATCATTTTAAAAAAAATTGTAATAAATAAAACAAACTATTTAAAAAAAACAAAGGGATGTAAGAAGTACTTAAAACACCGTATTAAAGATTAAAGCGCCGTATTCTAAACATCGACAACCAAGGGAAGTCATTCTAGATAGTGATTTACAATAATTGTATACATTCAGTTAATTCAGACGTTAATTATCCAAAACAAATAATTATCGCATATCTATTTAAATGGATTGATTCCGGATTGATCACCATCGGTAGCTGGAGTTCGGTTAGTGGGAGTATGAAACTGCGGAGCACAATTGTGTGATGTTTTTTGTGGTCTTGTATGATTGACTAGGCCCCCAATTAACGTCATACGGTGTCGCCTTTGCAATATCTTCAATTTTCCAAGGCTTGAAGCTGATCTGATACTATGGACTGGACGAAATATGGTTACAGTAGGTTTAGAAATTATCCCTGGACTAATTGAAACTGCTCTCAAGAATACAGTTAGGCCTACAATAAAGGTATGCCATAGATTTTACTCATTTTGAATCAAATTATGACAATTTCATTTTGAATGTGTTGTGTACAAAAAGATATTTACATTGTACTGCTAGGTAAGCGCTACCAAGTGCTTTCGTTAGAAACGGGGTGATTTGGTTGCACTTTTCAGCGCTATGTAATAGTCAGCTAGCCACAAGCGCTTGCTGCTTGCCGAAATAATAATATATTTTTCACTTTTTCCGATATACAGTAGCGCTTATTTTAAGAAGCTGTTTCTAAGCATAGCGCTCGATAGCGTGAGTACTGTACATCTCACGCAATGTTTGCCTAAAATCGTGCATTTCTGCGGTCAGGGTCAAACAAACATTTTACTTGCATCTCTGCAGCCGCAAAGCCTAAAGTAAAATAATTTCACTCACAGTCGCATTAGCAGGCTTTCTTGCAAAAAAGAGTGACCATAAATCGCCGCATTAACAACGTCACATCTAAGCATGTCGATTATTTACTCTATCCGCTTGGGTAAATAGGTCAAATGCCTTATGTAGTCACTACGTCACAAATTTGGCCTTATATTTCAAAGCCTTTAATCAGAAGGATATTCTTTTAAAAATCAAGTTCAATATTGTGACATCCGGGGTCAAAAGTGTGTCACTAGGTCAATTCCTAGAAATTTCTTGTCACGGTAGACAATAGAGATAAAAATGTTGGTCTTTTCTTGATGAAATTTCTCCAGAATAAATTATTTCATTATAATCTAGGTCAAGTTCAATTATAGGTCTTCTGGACCGGGGTCCCTGATTTTTGGGCTACCCGACTTCCCGATAATCGCTGATAACCTGTGGGACTGACGATCTGACAGACTAAAAAAAGTCGGTCAGACTGTCAGACTTTTTTCTGCTAAAATCAACAAATGCAGTTATTCCATTTTAAGGCGGCGTTTACACATTAAAAGAAGGGTTTCCTTGTTTCCAAGTACTTTTATCATGATCTCGGTGTAAGACTTTGTTTTCCGGTTGTCATTTACCAATAATTCAATCGTTTTAATGCACAAAGTTTTCCCTCGCGAAATCATCGAGACTTCAGAAAAAGAGTACATAAACACCAAGTTAGAAACATGTTTCAGCTTTGCGATTGGCCTAAGAATTTATTATCGACCTATCAAAATATGTCTTACACAAGACACCGCATTGTCGCAAAACCAGGCTTTCTATACGGGTGTCCGCCTAATGATGGTTGAAAATTCTTGAGAAACATAGGAGTTGAGCACAGAATTAATTGCTTACGCTGCCTGCCCACACATTTGTGGCTATACCCAAATCTAATAACCAAGTATTCTGAAGCCTGGTTAATAAGTGTAGAAAGCATGAATATGCCAGCACAAAAAATAGCATTTCATGAAAAATGCCCAATGCAAACTGAACTTATTGACCGGAAACCTTTTTTTATATATTTTTAGTAACGGTGACCATGACCCTTTTTGGCCCCAAATACAATCCCAATCTAGATATCCATGCAAGCTTGCTATATACAAAGTTTTATTAAGATCAGCCTATCCAAGCTTCAAGTTATTGACTGGAAACCCCTAGTTAAAAATTGTTTGACTTCTAACTAATTCTAATTGCCCGTCATCTAGTCCGGGACCCATTGTCCCAATCTAATAAGGAGGATTTTTCGTTGGAAAACCTTGAAAAAAATACACGCGATAATGTACCCAGGAAAAACGTACCCAGGACAGAAACTGAAATTGTTCAATTCATCGGACGGCTAATTGAACAGTCTGGGTACGGTACCCTTACAGAAAATATGCTCTCTGACAAATGTGTAACATGTGTGCAGTTAACATGTATCAAATATGAAATGAATATACTGCGAATGCAGTCTTAAAGGGACTGTGTCATGTTTTAGCGTATAGCAAAAATCAAATAAAATTGTTAAATATTTACTATATTTGGCATAGATGCCTGTATATCCCATAAATAAGCACACTGGTATAAATATAACTTGTGAAACATTTTTTAAGTATTTTACCTATAAAAATTCTATACCATATATCTGAAATATAGCTTAGCAGTTATCCAACATCTACTATTTAATCCCCGTTTAGGCGGTGCCTTAGTTCATATTATTAAATACAATTGTTTGACTGTTCGTCATTGTTTGTTTGAGATACATACAAAGATCAGCGTTTACTATCATGAAATTATATACTAACTGGGAGTTCGTTACTATACGTCTGAATATAAGTGCATATGCTAGTGGAATATTAACAATCCGAACAATGGCTTCATCTGGCGCTGATCTTTACCCTTTGGTATATTTGGTAACGAATTATAGGTTTGTGGTGGTTTGTTTTAATAACAATGAAGTGACTGCGTGAACCTGTAAGACATACACACCAGAGAAAATAGTACTTTGTCATTATGACTAAAAATCTGTCGTACATACTTTTGCCGACTGTAAGTAGAAATGGATGCATTATATTAATTTCTGCCAGTTAAATTACGATAACGATTTGCTTCGATCAACATATACCGATAATTCAAGATAATGATGATCGAACGGTCGTTGTAGCTTGTAGCTTATTCCACCAATGCTACTTTGTTATTATTAAGACACCATGGCAATTATTCAGTCGCGACAAACATAATGATGTAATTGATACACATCACAAGTAAGGCATCAAAATCGCTTGCTTCTTTGTCGTAATAATACATTTAATTCGGAGTTGGAAAATACAAAACATGTATTTGGTTTTAGAACACTTTTGCATTTTTATCATTATCGCTTGCATAGGACGTTTCCTAGAGTGGCTTAGAATAGTCTGTAGCATAGTTACATCGGCCCTTTTGTATTATTCAGAATCCTGGACGGTTACTAACAGCTAAATAGGCTATATTTTTCGAAACGACAGCCTAACACAAACCGTTACAAATGGCCCACAACAAATTGAACTGGGAATGTTGTACTCAACTTAACCAGCCGATCACATAAAATATCAACAATGGCTGCCCTCAAGTGACGGAATAAATGGTATCTGCGACTTGTCCTAGTTCCCGCAATAAAAGAGCAGGATGCTATATTTTCACAATTATGTACGAAAATGGTGACCCTAGGTGACCAAACGAGACGTTGGTTACGACTTGATCCCGCTGTACAAGAGGTTGTTAACCGAGTTGTCCGGACATATATAAAAGCGGTCATATCATGTGCCCGAATGAAACAGAACTGGGACTTGAACAAATTTACCAATTCACCACTGTAAAACAGCGAGATGACCTAGTTCCACAAATGTTCGTCAATACAGTGACCCAAGTGACAAATGACATCATGAACTTAACATTTCTTAGACAGTAATACTAGTATGTGATTTTACATTCATAATATCTTTACAACTTAAGTACCAAACTTTCTTTACAGATTTCGATAGAGCTGTGGTGCATGTTGCTAGTTGAAATATTTCTGCAAGCATAGTGGATGAATACTCTACTAAAAATATTCATTTAATAAGATTTCGTATTTAAAAATGATTTAAAACATCACACGTAGGTTGTTCTGTTAGAATTATTTAAACATTTAAATCACACTGAAATATAACAAATGACGGAAATGCGGAAAATCTATTGGCTTATGTCTGCATTCGATTTTTTAGTTCACCACAATTGGTTTTAATAATTTGAGTTATCGGCGTAAATTTTATTGTCACAATGCACGAATTAAGAATAGTACGGAATTTCCCTGCCCTATTTTGAACAAAGCGCTGTCAATATGAATACAATTCCATTGAATTTATGAGGATTGTTAGTGCATTCTGATTTATCAAATTAGATTTCTCTATGTGAAGTACGTCAACAAATGCAATAAACATTGCACGAGATGAAATATTGGATGCTTAGAATGTCGTAATTGATGTTTATATTGTCAGTAAATATGGTATTAATTCTGTAATATTTCAATCCATGGTAGAATTTTAATAAAATTGGATTTCGTTTACACTGCCTTGTCTGTATATGCTGACATGAATTAAAGGGAACAAAACTGAACTACTTTAATCAAAGACGTCTAGACGACAAACATAACATCTGTTTGCTTGAAGGCTATATTAGAACGGTCTCCTGAGCATTCAAGTTTAGTTTGTTATGTTTTTCCTCTAAGGAAAATATTTTTTCAGACAACTACAGTAACTGTATTCGGGTAATAAATTAAACAGTCAAGTGTAAATCTTTTTCAGAAAAATGAAATGATCACATCATCAAGGTGCTAGGCCTTGCGCTATAAATACCTTTGTGAAAACAAGATCTTTCCGTCTCGGTATATCCGTATGAATCTGTTAGGTGTAGTGATAGTATGTAGATAAGATTTCATTCCGTTATAGAATACTGTATCAGGGTACCAGATACGTTCCAAAATCTAAAATACACACATCATATTATAATGGTTAGGCAACAAAATAATGATATCGTTTTGGACATACTATGGTTAGGTTTCACCGAGTATCTGCGCATAGTTTGTTTTAGTCCAAAGTGTATCGTCGCTAGATGACTTGAACTGCGGGTACCAAAGTATACGCCAAAATTCAGTCGAAAAACAATAGTTGTGAATTATTTGAAATAGACATGAACACCTGGTAAGTGTTTGGTCTGTGAGTACGACGTCACATTCTTTGGCTTACAATTGTATTGTATCATATCAGACAAATAATATCCATCTGAGAACAATAAATATACTTATATATGAGCATGTATACAGCAATAGGTATATCGCGCTGCTTCATATTCAAATTAAATTTCATCGAATTGGAATGCGAATAATAAAGACGTACGAGGGTAGTACCACAATTACGTAGCGTTTTGTCATATTGTTTTTATTTAGCCATGTATTATCACCAAATGTGCCGTAGAATAACTTTAAACCATTTTCAAGAGAATCAGTAAAAATAGTTTCTAACATAATGTTAGAAAGCCATTTAATCTGTTGCCGTAGGAACCAATAACTGGATAGACTTACACCTCACAGATATCAGGTCTAATTTTAACGCAACTTCGTGACATACAAGCGCAATATCTTTGGAACATACGCCGTAGATTTCGACTTTATAAAGGCTACCGTTATTGATTTATGGTACTAAACAAGCAACAGCTGCTGCGCGTCATCAGTGAAAATATGACGTTAGCGAAATACGCTGGAAATCGCATCAACATGATGTTTTGTGTGAACCTCGGGAAGACGCCTATCCCGAAACTGCAAAATTTGATTCAAATTTCACGCACTTACGCAGTAAATACCCCACACAAAATGCTTGTTTGTATGATGAATGGTATGAAACCTATTACAACAGTTTACTTAATTCTGGTGAAACCCTCGTATACACGTGTTTTAATCTATGACCAAGAAAATTTATCATTGAATTGATAACCTTGTATTCAATAACGAAGGGAATGTTTCACGTATTGTAATAGTTCTACGTAGATGCGACTAGCACGCATTTCAGGGATATTTTACCTTGATTTCAGCTATTGGACATACACGTATTTAGAATATATGGTATTTCTTTATCGCCTTAAACCTCGTATGTATTTATATTGATTTCAATCAGACAGTTGGAGACGCTTGACGAATTAATCCGGAAATCACATTTTATTGACTGGATTGAATTATATTACCAAATCTTATATTAAGTTTGGATATCTTGACATGATGTATCATGTATCATCTTTTATGATTTTATTTGCATAACTTTCTAGGCAACATCCAACTCACTGACTACAATATACAACTATATCACACTAATCGAATACATCGGAACCTTTATATTATTGTTATCAGATCTTCCTGGGAACATAACTTTTACATACAAAGATAATAATGAAACATAAAATGAAAAAGAAAGTCAAACAACTTAATATTAATCTAAGAAAACACATCACTCATGTCAGACAAAAAGTGAAAAGCCATTTCCAGGAATTGAAATCCACACGGGGAAACAGATGGATTAACTGCAACAAACACTCAAGAGGAAACAAATTAAGTACAAACGTTAGATGACCGTGAATGCTCATGTTCAGGCTATCATTAAAGGCTGGAAGTTCAGTTAATACTGGCCGATAACTTGGGATCGAGTAGCATTGGAAAATTCCTTTCAAGTGTCATATAATGTCCAGTTTGAAGCTTCCAAATACTAAAATGAATTCCAATTCACTGTGGCATTGTAACATGTATCAATGTGGATGTAAACGCAATTGTTCTTATAAGAACCATGTTTTAGATGCATATTCAACGTTGAAGTTTGTATTATAGTAAGATTCGAAATACCACCACTATTTCTGCTAACGCCGCAGAGCTGGATTATGCGCTAATCGAACTGTCAGGTTTTATATAGTTTGCTAAATGACAGTACCTTGATGCTGAGTTGAATGAAGTCGTTTGCATTTGAATTATTCGATCTGTTGGAACTGTTCCCCATTGCCAGTCTTGGATCTGTCCATACTTGTCGGAAATAGCAATCCATGGTAAATGCCTGCAAATTGTAATTTATACATGACATGTGTTGCAATAACATATATCATAGTGTGTATGCCGCTCAAATGCAAGAAAATGACGAAATCATTTTACATTTCATAAATAATATATTATTTACACGTAGCACACTACTGTCGCAATGTGTAGCGTATTTTGTTCAAAGTAGTTGGCGTATCAGTATGTAGTGTCTTGATAGTTGTTCAGTCATGCCATTCCTTTAAGAATTGGGCGGCATGGAATTGGAATGTTTTAAAAATAGCTTCATTATTTTAGCTTCATGCGAACGTCTGGAACACTGTCATCAATAATTGCTTTTTCATTGTGATATTAGAATAAAATAGTTGAAATGACATTCAGCGCTTGCCATTATTCTATTTGACAGGCTGTTCTCGATGTCCTGTTTAAATTTAATTTAAAATCCTGGTCTTCATCGAGATGTGTTTATTGCATTTTCGGATTGTAAATGAGTCTTTTCGCAGACAAGTTGTAGACATTGGAGAATACTCGAACATGATGTAACGCTGACATATCACGGTTTTGTCAAGACGACTAGTGACAGAACACGGTTGTTTGAATGTTGCTTAGCTATCGACGGCATTGTGGTAGATATATTAAGTACCGCTATTTTATTTTTTTTCTCTAAATGTAGAAAATCTCTATTATGTGTTTAGTGCGAGGATCATTCAATATATTCGTAGATAATCATTCTCAATCGATCATATTTAGGTATATATAATAACTTCTTATATCATTATGAATATTTATCTATACATACCAAGGATACAAATTTATCTTTGATAATGCAACACAGAAACATGTGACCAGCCGTTGCAGTACCATAATTTCGTGCTACCATACCGCTTTTGTAACGTACCCTTTTCGCTAATTCAACTAGTTATAAATTACGAATTAATTAATTTACATTCTCATATGTTTGCCAGATTATTACAAGATAGTATCATAATATTTTGTGAACTTTTTAAGTTGTTAGGACGTTTGAGTATGAATTGCGAAGTATTAAATCTATGCCTGTCACGTTTTCATTTACTTCAAAATGCCGATAATTTTACGCTAGGAAATTCGTGCAGCTATTTAATCGTGCACCTGTCTTGGAAAATACACAACACATACAACATGAGCTGCTATAATTAGAGCAAACGGTGAAAATGCAGTATTCGGTTTCCCTTTAAGTAACAAACTCGAAGATAGAGGGATCGGAGGAAATATGCAAATGCAGGAACTTTTAAGGAACGTCAGTCAAAATTTGCGTTTCTGTTTAGCAAATAACCATTAAGTCTAGCTTAATCATTAAGCCTGAATACATAAAATCTTTAAGCAGGTCTATTAAATGATATACAACTTAAATATTTATGTTTAATTCAATATGAATGACATAATTCAATATCGGGTTCAACATTTAAGAATTAGCTCAACGCCAATAACGTCGCTGACGTCAGAAAAGAATTGCGTTGTGTGGTGGTTGCGGTAAGGTGATAATTTTGTTTTATCCACATTTTCTATAAAAATGAGTAGATCCGTGCAACATTTTCCGCACTTGTGTCCGAAAGGCTGTAGTTTGGTGTGATATAATTAGTCATGTTCTGTGTCAATGTGTATCAAAATGAAGAGTCCAGTTCACGAATATATTGAATGACCCTCGTAATTGACCTTTGTACTCAATACCTTTCACAAGTGCTAATTATTTTGCTTAAAATAAAGACGCTTTCTTAAATGCAACCCTATTTTACAATAGGTTAGCACAGCATTATATTGTTTTATGTAACTGAATTTTTCGAAAAGTGCTTCCAGATTTTGAGTGAACTGGTCTGAAATTTGCCAAGTGTTGAAACGGAAAATGGCATTTGAAATTTTACTTGTAACTATGATTTTCCATTGCACCATTTAATGTCATTCTACCAAACAATGTCCCAAACGTGCGCGCACAGCAAATGTCTATTGCTTCATGTAACATTTCTCATCTGTATGCAATCGTTGTTACAATGAATGTGGTTACTGACTTCACAAATATAGAAAAAGAGAATTCTTCTCGGGTGATATAGTTTTTATTGAACCCCTTTATCACGTCCCAATCATCAATTACCGTTCTTGTACTATTATGGCTTCTAAACCTAATGTGTCTATTGTTTACCTTAATCTTTGTTCGACAGTTTGCCCTACACAATAGATTAAATATGGTGATATATCAGTTACCCATTCCAAATATTTACTTAGAATGTACTCTGTCCTCGTATATGCGCATTCCCCTGATATATACATCATTATTTGTATAACCTTAGGCCCTGATACCGTATTTATAGCAAATCATCATCTATAGTTTACTGATCGATTTGCAAAATTATGACATACGGTACAAAGTATTACTTAACAAACGGCGTACAAATTTTAAGGAACTGATTATAGTTTCGACAAAAGGAAATATATAGTGCAACAATTACCGACCATGTCCATTTCGGATATCGGTCCCAAGGATCGAATATTGATATTGATCGTTACGTCAACTGGATCTCCTGGAAAAAGAAATCATCATTATTAGCAAGTTAAGTACGAAGTTTTGAAAATTAAACCATATCATTAGGTATGTAAAATCAGTATTAGAGATAATTTCGAAATCTTGCAAACAAATTTATGATTAATTTTACTAAAAGGTCATATAAGTACAAAAATATAAATATGTATCTATGGCTTAGAACCAGAAGGTCGTAACTACTACTTACGACCTTATAAGACTCATACATATTTGAAACTGCTTCACAGGGCGCTTCTTATGAGCCTATTTTGATGAAAATCTGAAATTGTCATGTTGACCAAAATGAAGTTTTAAAATGTGATTTCCCAAAGAGTAAAGAGTAAATTACAGACAGTTTTCTCTTGTTTTCTCAATATATCGATTTGATAGTTACGACCTTCTGGTTCTAAGCCAGCGACATGTTGTTAAACATTTAGAGAAACTGCTCACAGCGATTGGGTCAGATTGTTTGACTTTAATTAATGATCGAAACGGCAAGAAAGGTTAGTGCGTAGGAATGCGACATTGAGAAATTATGGTAGGAGATTTTAAATAAATTGCTTTTCTTTTGAAAGACAATAAATGATATATACATGTATGTAACACACTGAAAAAATCAGATCCAAACAATATACATGTATATTGCTTGAAACAAAAATTTATTTGTGTGCACATAATACCGCTGCTGTAAATACAAAATATTCCAAAACCGAACACAGCAAAATAAAGCCGTGCATATTGAATAAATATTATATAAATCTTTTAGATACCATTTAGATTTTAAATGCCGAAAGGAATATATCATACGTATTCGATAAATCTTAAGACAAACATCTACCGAATTTACCAGGAAAGCGTACTCACGAATTGTTTACGATATATTGCATTTTACGCAGCGAAAATACATACGAATACAACCTTATTGTTAGACAGATGCAATTTATTTAGAATGTGCAAAGTTTCCACGATGAATAAATCACTTCATAATACACACAAAAAGCGTTTAGAATAAGTATGATTATCAATGCATACAGTTCTAACTCCCAATTTCAATATTCAGAGATATCAATCCTAAGATAAAAAAATCAGTGGAATAAAACCATTACCATGTTATACTCGTATATTTAGAACAGACAAATGAAAGGGAAACAAATCAAAACGCAATACTACTTTCTAAGCGTTTTAATGTAAACAAATAATCAAAATTTAAACAGGAGTGTCAACATACTGTAAGGGAAGGAGGTAATATACCCAATGGACTAAAATATGCAGCTTTGACTCTTATGTCAGTCTGAATTGGTTGTTAAAATGAAGAAGTATATGGCACACAAATAGCAACGGCCCACTATACATTACTGAAGGGGTGACATGTATTTAATCATACCTCCATATCCTGGTCGTATTCGCTTATCATAATTGTTTAACATATCTTCCAAAGCAACTGTAATAAATTCACTTTCTGTGATGTTGCTCGTATCTGTATAACCACTCACAAAACTGAAATAGACAATAAACAAAATGTTTGTTTCAATACAGACATAACAACAGTATAACTATAACAATAATAACAAAAGACAAGACATCATACTTTAAATTATGACAAAAATGTCGAATATATTTTCAGAATCGTTATAGCATGTCTCTAATGCAGTGTATATTTTTCCATTTTCACGTTTTAAGAACGTAAATGTTTTGTAAACAGACATTTTTTTTAATACAAAATTAATCATGTATCTAAAATTAAATGTAAATACATTGCTGGAAAAATCCTGTGAAGCAACACAAACTGCCTAAATTATACATGATTCCCCCAAAGAATTTCCAGAGTTGTGAGAATACATCATGTACCGTTGGAATGTTAAGTTTTAAAGTAGTTTGTAAAACCATTAATCATCCGTTGATGGGTAATATTCATTTCTAGGTCAAATGCATAGCGAGTTCAAAAACAATAATTGATGCCGGCTGTTATACTAACAATCCCGTACGTGGTTGATAATGAGAACAAAAAAGACGAAAATGATAAATTGTGGGAGTTTAAGGGTTATCTTAAACTAAAACGGAGAGCAAACATTGGCTAGATTAGACCGCTGTATCTGCGCGAAATATGAATAACTTTATCGAAGTGTTCGCATGTCCAATTACTGAATATGGAATCTCACTTTCGCATTTTATGTGTTTGGCGTCTGACAAATATTGCTGCCGAGTGTTTTCCTAGCTAATAGAATAGGAAACTTTCGTATTTTCAAGACTTATTCCAAACGTATTCATATCAAATTTGCCAAATATATTATGAGCCACTTCCCAAAGACACGTGTATCCGAAAGATATCGACAAATGCATTTTAAACGAGGTCATTCCTTCTCGTAGCTGAAATTTTTAGTTTTAGCCGTTAAGTAGATTCTACATTTTCTCGTAAAGTTGTATATTAGGCATTTTGCCGTGTAATTTTGGTATGGTATTGTTTTTATTTTTCTGTGCTCGGCTAAGTTGAATGTTGGATTCCGTGTCCCATTTTCTCTTATCTTATTTAAGACTATCCTCTGCTTTATGACTGACAACATATATAAGATGTTTAGAAGGAGAAAACCAAAATTTTATTGTTTTAAATTTCGATAACTCCACCTTTATTTCTTACTTCAAAAACAAACAAAAACGGATATCAATATAATGTTACGTTTCATAGATACTAAGTCCTACACAGGCATAACACAGGTTTCCGAAAATAATTAAAAATTGTCTTGTGTACTTTGTGTTTTTGGTGATGTATTGATAACAGCATCACCAAGACATAAAGTTATACTCCTTCGACAAATACGGATTAATATCAGCTATATATTTGTTTCCATGCAAAATTGCTGATAGGATAATGTCTGACATTATCCCTTATTATATTCTAAAGTCATTCTAATATGGTTATGTTGTCGTTTTATTCTTTCTTTACAACTACAATAGCTGCAACTACATTAACTTAAATACTTCCAACTGCACAAAATCTAAATTTCGTCCGCATATTGATTAAATTGTATTGCATGGTTACGACAAAGAAACATTAAGTAAATTGCATGATCGTTATTTGTAAGTTTGTGACCCGCTCCATTAAATTTGATTTCGTCTAGGGTTCTGGAATAACTAATCGCAGAGTGATGTTGTGATGTAATGGTATATAAAAACGTTGATTTTATTTTCAGTGCATAATGCATTTACCCTTTACATCGCTATACTTATGCAATAACAAATATCACCAAACATAGTTAGGAACTAAACTTTAATAAACATGAAGTATATATTCATGCTACAACATTCACTTCAGCAATTACTGCAATAACCTTGACGAAGTGGGTAATAAATAATAGTAATAAGTGTTGTTTTGTTATCCGTGCTGAGGAATGCATTATACAACAATATCGAGAACAGTATTGAACAATGACAATCATTCCCCTGATGGACATTTTTACATAAAGTTGATTGCGGGATATCATTACATGCCATTACAATTTTATATCGAATTTGGAAAATGACTTCAGGACATTTAATAGAATTTTAAAAGTCTTAAAATACGGGAAATGTGGCGAAATTTAAACGGAGAGGCACAGTTTCTCTTCGAGAGCCAATAACAAATACCGTCGACGAATTGTCTCTGTTGACTCTTTTATATTTTTTATTTGCTTTGATATTTATTCATACTAGTCTCCTGAATCGGTTTACATTTCTAATACATCAACGTGAATCATCACACAGTTACATCGAGGTTTATTTAATTAATTTTCGTGCATTTTTGTCTCTGTTTCTTGTACAAATTCCACACACTACAATTTTCAAGGATGCACTTGTGGAAGATTGAAGAGAAAGACACCCACTCCGTTTGACCAATAAATACTTCATTCTGTTTCCTATTCCATGCAATGGTTCTCTTTGAGAATTGCATTAGCCTGCGTGTCATGGGCTTGTACCTAAAAGCCTCCACACGTTTAATAGAAATATTCAATATAACAAGGCCATTATGAAAACACTTAATTATTAACATTATAGTAGAATATTAAAAGGGCATAATATTGCGACCACGTCAATACAAGTCGGTGAGATTGTGCATGGAGTTAGATTTTCAAATATCTATATCAGTGAATTGTATTTGCACACCACCCACTGATAGATCGAATACTAATAAAACATGTTCATAAAGAAACTGTCAATACAATGCTCGAAGATGATCATGACTATTTTGCTTTTTATACGCTAAGTCTATAAAATGTGATAATAGATGTATAAAACTGTCAATATCTCGGGCTGGTGAGGCATGGTTACTATATCTTACAGGTATAAGGGTATAAGTATCTAAAGCGCGCATGTTCGGAAACAGTCAACTACCGTTAAATCGTATCTTTGCGATGAATTGATCCCCTCTTTGTAATAATTGCAAGTATTTATTTTAATTTTCTCTTCATCGTTTCATCAATAGGAACCAATTCTGGTGAAAGTTGTGATAAGCGAGGATGTTCTTTTGTGCAATGGATTATATTTCTCCTGATGAATTGTAACCGTAGCATCTTAGTTATTCTGTGTCTTCACTCTTTAGGCGATATAGAATATGATATTGGCACTGGAACACTGCGTCCAGAAGCACTGAGAATGAAAATTGTCACGTTTATCCTTATAAACGGTGTCTAGTTCATCATTTTATTATTATTATTTTTATTTATTATTATACCATATTTATATAGCCCTTTTTTCATGTATACACACGTTCAAAAGTGCTGTACAGTCCCGACTAATACATGTTTAAAACAATATACAATGTACATAAAATATACAAAAACATTTTTATCAACGCTATTTAGTCTCTCATCAGTATCATATTGCCGAAACGAAATGCAACATAAAACTTAGGAGACATGGTATATAGAAATACTTTGCTACAATAAGATAGTGGTGTACAACGATTTGATTATCTGTAGGGGTATTAACTGAATGTAAACCTCAACTAGGACAAGGATAACGTCAAGTACCATTACCACATGTCCTTAACCCTTAAAGGAATAGTGATACTTCCTTTAAAAGGGGGATGACTCACAGATGACATAAAGTTACTATCATCATATGAGTTACAAAGGTCGAAGAAATAACATACTTTCTTCAAGACCTTACCATAAAGGTCGAAGAAATAACATACTTTCTTCTAGACCTTACCATAAAGGTCGAATAAATAACATACTTTCTTCTAGACCTTACCACACTTAGAAACGGGGCTCTACTTAACCCAGTAGACGGGCGTCTACTTAACCATGAACTTCAGCATGAATAAGCTATAGTAAAATAATGCGTTTTCAGGGCTTTCTTGAAGGACGGGAGTGTTTTACTGTCTCTGAGTGCTGTTGGCAGTGCATTCCAGAGTTTCGGTGCAGCAGCTGTGAAACATCTGTCACCGTAGGTCACAGTCCTCATCCTTGGCACAACTAGAAGAACAGAATCATTTTGAGACCTTAGCTGTCTTTGTGGAGTATATACTTCCAACATACTTCTGATGTAGCCAGGCGATTTTCCATGTAGTGCTTTGAAAACATGAGTCAAAACCTTGTACTCTACTCTGTACTGTACAGGCAGCCAGTGAAGATCCTTTAGTACAGGAGTGATGTGATTGTAACGCGGTGTCCGTGTGATGAGGCGGGCAGCTGTATTTTGAATAATTTGTAGTTTATTCAGAATGATTTTCGGGGTGCCACATAATAATGAATTGCAGTAATCTAGTCTCGATGTTACTAAAGAATTAATCAGGGATTTTGTTGCATCAACAGTCAAATATTGTCTGATTTGACCTATTTGTCGGATCTGCATGAAACACGACCTTGAAACAGAGTTTACATGCTTATCCATGTCCAAATGTGAATCCAACATTGCACCAAGGTTTCTCACCATCGATGATGGTTTGATTACAGCGTCGCCAACTGTCACTGTGAGATTATCGGCTGTGCTGGCATTCCGTTTTGGTACAAACAGGATTACCTCTGTTTTGTCAGCATTTAGTTTCAGCAAATTATCTTTCATCCAGTGCAAGATATCCTTCAGACAAGCTTCAATTCGTTGCAGAGTTTCATCCCGCGAGACACAATCTTTTGGTTTGAACGCCATATATAATTGTGAGTCATCAGCATAGAAATGATGTTGCAATTGATGTTTTCTACAGATTGCACCGACTGGTTTTGTGTACATGATGTAGTTCTTTGGACCAAGCACAGATCCCTGTGGTACGCTGTAGTTCATAAGTACAGGTTTTGAAAGCTCTCCATCTATACAAACAGTCTGGTAGCGGTCACACAAATAGGATTTCATCCACTCTAATGGCTTGCCTGTTATACCGAAATGATTTTTAAGTCTGCCTAGTAGAGTGTTGTGATCAATGGTGTCAAATGCTGCAGACAAATCCAGCATTACAAGGACCGTAGCTTTATTCTGATCTAGAGAGCAAAGGATGTCATTTTGCACACGAAGAAGAGCCGTTTCAGTAGAGTAAAATTTTCTGTATGCTGACTGACGTTCTTCGTGGAGACCATGTAGTGCTAAATGCTCTTCCAGTTGAGCATCGACTACCTTCTCAAGAACTTTGGAAATGAAGGGTAAGTTTGACACAGGTCTATAATTTTTCAGTACATTTTGATCAAGGCCTGGCTTCTTTATCAGTGGTCTTATTCTGGAGCTTTTAAAAGCAATGGGTACATAAGCACTTTTGAGTGATGCATTGAATATTCTTGTTAATAGTGGTAGTAGTTCATTCAAGCAATCCTTCAACAGCCATGTTGGTATAGGATCAAGTTCACATGATTTACTAGGTGATTTATTTATCAGTTTTCGGATTTCATCCTCTGATGTTGGAGAAAATTCGGACAGTTGCTCTTCTTCGAAAGGAGTTTCAAATTCAACACTGTCGTTTTGTTGGTTTGACTGAATACTGGTGGCTATTTCAGTACGTATTGCTTCAATTTTGTTAATAAAGAAGTCACTGAAGTCCTGTGCAAGCATTTTAGCAGGTTTACCAGTTGGTAACACAACTTCTTTTTCTTCACCCATCAGATGTTTAGTTATCTTGAATAACCCTTTCTGATCACGACCACAGGCTTCTACCTTATCTGTGTAATAGGATACTTTGGATTGTTTCAACATTTTGTTGACTACCGAACATTGATTCCTATATATTTCATGATCTATTGTCAATTTAGATTTTCGCCATTTTCGCTCCAATTTTCGTCTCAGATGTTTAGCGTCATGTAGATCTTCAGTGTACCACGGACATGAGGGTCTTAATACTATGGTTTTGGATTTTAGGGGCGCATGTTTGTCAATTAGTGATGAAAGCCCATGGGTATATACCTCAACTAGTTCATCAACGTCTGATATATGCAGTCCACTTTCCAAAATATCTGAGGATTCGATGTCTTTTTTGAATTCATTAATGTCAATAGATTTTAACTTTCTTAGATTCACTGTTTTTCTTATAGGTGCAGGTTTAGCAGCGCAAGCTTTAAAAACTACTGCAAAATGATCACGAGAGGTTTTTCCACTGTTGTCGGGTAGACCAGGATCAGATATTTCTACATGTGAGACAGAAGTGTCAGTGTCTCTTGTGATTACCACATCCAATGTGTGGCCAGCCACGTGGGTTGCCCCAGTAACGTGCTGTCGCATGCCACAAGATTCAAGAATACTTGTGAACTTTACAGTGTCTAAATTCATTAGGTTGTCAAGGTGAATGTTCAAATCCCCAACAACTATGATGTTACTTTCTGATGTTACAAGTTTGGCCAGAAAGGATGGCCATTCATTTTCCAGGAAAGTACTAGTTTTAAGGCCATTTTTACTAGTTGGTGGTGGTCTATACGCAACAGCTAGACGCAGAGAATAGTTCTTAATGGATACAGTGCATTCCATGTGTTCAAATGTAGTGAAACCCTTATCATTAGTAGAAGTTAGTATTTGAATATCTAAAGAAGTTTTGTACACAACTGCAACTCCCCCACCACGTCCACAGCGAGGAACATGTTTTATTTTGTAACCACTAGGAACAAGTTCAGCAATGCAAGACTTATCGGAGGGTCCCCCCAGCCATGTTTCAGTTACAGCAACAATATCATAATCATTAGATGATATGTAATCTGAAAGGGCAAGACTCTTGTTTTTGACTGACCTTGGATTTATACAACACACCTTTATATAAGTTTGGCCTTTGCAAACAGTGATTGAATCGCATTTGATCTTAGTTAAATCATGATGGTGGGAACTATTTTCGTTTTCATGATTAGTTCTGGGATTTTCAGGATTGGTGTTAGGAGATAAAGTACAAATAGGTACTATAGTAGGTATTTCTTGGGGAAGTGTCTGAATGTTTTTTAAATTTACACCATCATTCAAGTCCCATGTTCGTTTATTCTGACCCCCTCTAGTACCCCTAAACTTAAGTACTCCTAACTGTTTAAATGTTGCCAATGTATGGGTATCAGGTTTTGTAGGTGATAATTTCCCAATCTCATACAGGCTATACCTATTGTATTGTATAATCCCTGGTATACATTGGGTCATTTTTGCCTGAGGCAAATACACCTTTATATTTTCAGTTAAATATTGTACAAAATTGTAAAATATTTACACAAAACTCAAAATTTCACAAAATCTACAAACAATTACAACACAAAAATTACATATATACAAAAAGAATACTTCCATAAACATTCACAGCAAAATCCACAGCAATCACTACAGTATTTCTGTTGATTTAATCCAAAAATGACAGAGCACAAAATGTTGCAGCCTACACTTGGCGCATTCACACCTGCATTGTGCATTTTATCACGGAAAAATCACAAAAGTGAGCATTTTTTAAAGGTTGTCTATCACAGATTGTAGATTCATGCAAATACAAACGAATTTTTGTCTTATAATAATCTGTGGTTTTATAACTGATACATCAGATGTTTAAAACAATATGGTTATGTACATGTTGGATCATGTAAAAGAAATATTGGCAACTTGATTCAAACTGTTAACCATTGAAAAATGTCCAAAAGCCACATAAGTGGCAATGGTAATATCTAATAGCGCAACATTTTACATAATTTACGTTCATATTATGCAATATATTCAAGGAGTGATCAATACAAAATATGACAATTTCTGTAATGTTGATGAATCTGAACCATATACGAGGGGTGATCAATATATTCGAGGACTTTTCACCTAGCAATTTCATATTGGCAACAAGGCATTCGGATTAAAATGTCTCCGACCAAATGCGCTCATAAAATTATTTGATTCATACAAGGGTCGCGTGACGTTGGACGTCATTCCAAGCGTCACCGTCGGAGCAGCACATAGCTCCTTTCTGGACTGATGCCCGGTCACAAGTATGAGACTGGTTTTCATTTACTACTAATGACCAATTCTGGAATGTTAGGTGGATTAAAAAAGGTATCGATGCGTTATTCGAAATAAAATTTGGGAAAGGGCGGTAAGCTTTACAAAATTAGATTATTCCAATTTAGAATGACACACGACCTATCACGTTTAGGACGCAATATCGAAATAACTCTTTTGATTTGGAGTCGACAATTTAATGTTTTGTAGCCTATACTAGTTTTCGTTTTCCCCGGTTACATTTGGTTGAGATCTGTCCGTCTTGTTTCGCAGAACGTAACTAAAAGTGTCCCTAACTCGGTGCTATTTTTGCTGTTTATCCTTATTGTATCGACTCAACCGTTTGACAGAGACCCTACAATAACATACACAACGGAATTATATAAAAATGGCCAATTTGGAGCGCACAGAATTCATGCAAAATTTAGCCAAGTTATGTTGGAGATATTGCGAGGATTTTACAAGTTTCGCGTTAATTTTCATAGCATGTCGTTTCTCAGAAAGAACGTTACACCCGAAATGCTCGACGGTGGGTGCTTCACCATGGTTACAAAAAGTGACGTCATAAAAAAAATAACGACGTTATCAAAAAGTAAATTAGATAAATCGCGAGATAATTGATTGATCTACATCAGCCTGTAATTTCTTTACACTAGTTACAATATTTCAAAATAATTGAAAGGAAAGTCCTCGAATATATTGATCACCTCTTGTATTATTGCTATATGTATGTCTATTTAATGCCGATGTAGACGTATTATACTTTGCTACTATACTCTGTATTAAATGAAAACAGCGTTAAACCGAGGTGTCGCGCTATGTCGCAACACTCAAAACTTCTTCAATTTTGGCTGCATCATTAATAGCATATGCCTAATATCTTAATAAAAACTGCTACAACAAGTATCTAATTAAATGGCTGAGTCGTCGAAACCTCAAACAGCCGTTAATTAAAATACGTTTTTGAAAGTTGATAATGATACCATGAACATGTAGTTTGGTATATGATTAAGCAATTCTTCCACAAGATAAGGAAATACGAGATTGATTAACTGTCCCAATGAATTCTTCTTGTGGTAACATGGTACTATCAAATAGTAAATACAATGCCAACGTGTGCGTTTGTAAGGATACCGTCAAGCACAATGCATTAAACCATTTTAGGTACATTGTATGTGTATACTTCTAAAATCATGGTCAGTTTAGGCAGTAGAATCATATCTGTTCTACATACCGACCGTCGATACATGCTTTGCATCATGCTTCAACTCAATCGTCGCAAAACAATAATAGTAAATACGACAGTGAAGACATTACTCTGCATACATCATATGTTGCAATAATACATCATTATGGAAAGAAATGGTGTGTGGATAAAATAATGCCTAATAAATGACTACTGACCTTGTTAAAATTAATAGTATAAATCCAATGATTGTTTCCTTTAGAATCATGCTGAAATATTTAATCCTCATAATCAGGTAATTCCGTTTTTGTCAAAGATTTCCACAAATGATCACTGACGTGTATGTATTAAATATTCCAGTTATTTAAAATCAACTTCATATCCGCAAGTCTAATATTTGAAACACCACGACGTACATCCAGCAAATAAGCAACTTGGTGTTATGGAATCTATACACATGCAACTATATCCAATCATACAGACCGACAATGAAAAGTGACGTTTTACAATACGATGTATTTGATAATTATAATAACGTGTTGCATTTACTGGGAAAACACCGCAAACTTTTATTAACTTTATGTTTATGTTGAATATGTTTGGCTTCATCCAAAGTTATACAAACGAATCACTTTATCGAACATGTGTCAGTCTTTAATTTGGCTATTGCTCTTCAACATACACTGCTGGTTTCGTGATATTCGCTAAAATTCTTTTAATTCCAATAAGTTAATATTAGACTTGGAACTAGCGGTATAGAATTATATCTTTCTCATTGGATAAACTATCGTCGTTTTACATGTACGGACTTTATTTGTCAATTATGAATGTTCCTCCGTAGCTCAGTTGTTAGCGCGCTTGTCGTCTAATCTCGCCACCCAGGTTGTAATGGCACTCATATGTGAGTCCTACTACAGCAGAAAGCCGACGGACAAATATTGCTCGCATGACACATCAGAGCAAGTAAACTACGTTTTCCTTCAGTTTTTACATCCGAGTGAAAGCTCGAATACGTGTTCGTAATAAAGTGAACTGCTTCTCCGTAACAAAGAGAACTTTTGTACCACAACAAAAGGAACCTTATAATCGTGGACAACAATTCTGGGTAATATAAATACCATGAGAGTGCTTCACTAAACTTATCGAAATAGCATAAAAAAGTAACAAGCGGTATTAAGTATTGCTTTTGAAATGCAGAGGTAATTTATTTGCAGAATGCGTCTTGTTTTCTATGCGTCAACTCGAGCATTCTTTCAACATTAGAACAACAATATGGTAACGTTGTGTTCAAATAATTATTGCGCAAAAGGCCACCGACCCATACACAAAATTTATCAATACGTACAAGATATATTATTTGTACAACAAGCGAATGCATCGATTTAGAACGAAGAAAATGAAGAAAAAAAAACGAACAGCACAAGCAACATAATAGAGGCTGAACAGTTTAAACAACCCACACAATACTAAAGAGAACGAAAAACGAGGAATTTTGGACCGTACATACAATTTTGCACCAGAAAGGAAAAATAACTAAGCTTCAATTACTTTAAGTTAGCAAAAACACTGATCTTACATGGAACTAATTCTGAGAGCTAATAAAACTACACGCCTGTTAAACTGTTCACCTAGGCATTACAAAATTCCAATCAACTCAAGTGATTCCTTGCATTGTGGGAGAATTGTGCTAAAGACTTGTAATACCTAATTAGCGTGTTACAACCCCATTGGCAATTGAATCTTTCTCACCATTCAAGTTCTCATATTACAGTTTTCGGAAATTAACTTCATAGTTTGTTTGTTGAGAAATAGCCTAATTAGTGTCCTAAGGTTATTGTGTTTGCATCATATAATTAACTCGCAAACTTGTTAATAATTGAATAAGCACAAGCTAATGCATTTGTTCCTTCAAAATGTAAAATAATTTTAATAATTTTGAAGAGTTTTAAACGAAGAAGTCATTGGTGATATATAGATACATTGGACTTGGATATATCTGCACGTGTCTCAATGAAAGATGATATTGGCCTGGCATGGATACATATATTAGTGCTATTTCTGTGAATGTTCTGTGCTTGGCTGTATGAGTTAAATCATACCTCCGAAGTACAAATTTTGAATACATTTCATTACTCGTAGTTTGTACTGTGCCAAACCTACAGATTCTACACAAGAACACTTAAAACGTTTATGCTAATAATTAGAAGACGTTTGATTTATTCTGTGCAAAAAGGGTTAATACATTGAAATTACAAACAACATTCTCAAAACATAAATACTTATCGACAAATACTGATAGAAATCAGCTATATTCCTCATTTAATTCAAAATCGCGGAGAGAATTATGTCGGCAACTATCCATTATAGTGTTCTAAAGTAATTGTTCTGGGGTTCTGTTGTTAGTTTTATTCGTCTGAATAGCTACAATAGCGGCAACTACATTACCTTAAATGCTGATTTCAACTGCACATAACGTTACTTCTGTCCATATGTCGAATGCATTATATTGCTTGTATGCTACAAATGAACATTAAGTAAATTGCATGAACGTTATTGGTAAGTTGGTGAAGTGTTCCATGACAGTTCACTAAGTTGGTTTCGTTCAAGGTTCCGATTGAAATACTATATACTGTTATTGTCTAATGCTTTATGTAAGGAGGTCTAAAAAAGACATACTGTACTACTGTTATTTTGGTTCAAAGTGATCAGTGCGTTTAACCTTTGGTTTGTAAAATACCTAAATTAAAGTAAGGAACTTCACGTAAGTAAATGTAAAAGTGGAGCTGCCGATTGAGCAAGAGACTACATTCGCTTAGAGGACATGGGTTCGATTAACGGGTTGGAAAATCTGTAATAAATGACAAAATTGTCTATATTATATTAGTATACGAACATAAATACACTTTTGAAAACGATTCTTAGCTGTCTATACTGTTTCTGTGCTCAGCTGTTTAAGTTAAGCACTGTCTTCCCTGTTCAGTGTTTCATTATATTATTATCTTTTATACAAAGTCATGTAGTTGCGGAAACACCATCATTAACAACATTATTGAATCATATGCGTAGGTGATCAAAAAAGAATTCGATTCATTTTTTGTGAGAGGTATGTGATACCAATTTCTCAGCCTATTAGAATTGGCCGTCCAAAATCCCAAAATACCCAATTACCACTTTCATGCGCAATATAAAAGTAGTTCTTCGCGGATCTCACTAACCCGCCTTTAAAAATGCAGAACATCATTATTTAACATTACAGTTTCATAAAAAAGTGTAAAAGAAATATTATTGAAGCACAATTACCTTTACAAAGAGATTTAAAAACAATGAAGCTCGTAATTGGTAAGTTGTATGCAATCATTCCTTCTACCATGTATATATGAACAATGAACAGGCACAATCACAATGGCCAACAAAGAAATGTACAAATAATGAAACCCCTTGACTCTGCTCCACAAAAGCCGTATTTCTCTTTATGTATCCTTAGTCCTAGAACAGTGACTGCTTTTCTTTGTTGTTTTTTTAACATATTTCACATTCTTTTTTTATTAGCTAATCTTTTTTTCAATCTTCGACTTACTTATTTCAGAATGAGAAAGCAATAATACATCATGATCCAAATCTTGAAAAAAAAGTAAAGTGTACCTTTTTCGGACAGACACATTTTCGGATACAGTGACCAATATGCTCCCATTCATGATACAGTGCTCCAGATAAGGGCCGTACTTTCGTAAATACGCTTTTCTGTGAACATTTACTGCTTTATTTTCAAAGACAGGCTGTATACTTACGACCCAAATATCCGTGGTACGAAATCAAAACAGATATCGAACCGTATCCGCATGTCTGCGTTTACTCATTAATTTAGTAGTGTGAAGCCTTAAAAGATCTTTTAGAACTAAATGAAAGGGAGAAAAGCAAGTAGAATTGCCAAACATCATGTTACGTTTTTGTATACGTACTTCAGTTTGGTCACTAAACTTCTTCCCAAGCATACAAATTTTAGCCCCAGGCCTTCAGCGCTTACAGCGCTTTGATTATAAAAGGTTGTCTTTAAAATCCAAAAGTCAATAACAAATAACTTCGACGAAGTTTCTTGTTCAATCTCGAGTTCAGCTTTTAACAAAATCACAGATATATTTAAATGCCTGTGAATTTGTTGCGTTGATGTATTTCATTTTGCTGGCACTGTGTTACAAATCATCAGTTCTAAAATAGTAAGTCAAACGTGCTAAAAACAAATCACAAAAGACGTTTGACGGGCGGAAATTGAATCGCTCTTAGTCATGCAATAACAATGTAATGGAATTAACGAATTAGTTTTTTGCTTCTAAATGTGATTTTAGTTTTATTCTCTCACGCAGAAAACATAAAAAAATAAAAAAAAGTCTCCAAACCAACAAAACATTTGCGACATTGTGGGATCCGATATGCGATATAATATAATGCATTTGAGGAGTTACATCGTAGGAAATTCAGTATAAAAGATAAGTGTAAGATATAACAATAAATCTAAATGGTTGTTTAAAAGTAATTTGAAAAGCAATTTAATCAAATGCATTTCTGACAGTTTTAGAGAAGAAGGTTTAGACAAACCAATAAATCTGCAGGGTTGTTTAGAAGTCATTTGATATCATTTACGTGGTGTTCTTACATTACGTGTATTTGGATATAGAAGTAAAAACAATACATTGAAGGATAAAGATGAAGGGGTATGACCATATCCGTTTTGATGTGAAATATGATCACATGACGACGTATGTTAGAGATAACAATAGCATTCCAAAATCAGGATTCCACAACACAATGAACCTTACGATATATTGAGCTTGCTATTGTCACATCTGTTAGTAGAAATGTATACCTTTTTTGTAAGAAAATTGAACGCTTCTAATACCATGAACTGAAAGGTCATGGTTTTTTTATTGCACGTGAATACGTACAACTCCGACTGGGGATTCTGCAAAAAACATTCTGATTTGTTGGCCTTGCAAGTGTCAAAGAAGTAAGTGGAATTGTATACGGACATTGAACGCCTTTATATTACAAACATGATGCTGAAAGGTCAGGGTTTTCTTTATTGCACGTCAATCGTACAAGTCTAAAGACGGCAGATAAATATACAAAAATATCAATGTCTAAGGCTAAATTGATATGACTACCATATAATGCACGTCAATACATCGTACAATACATGTACAGAAACTGTCAAGTACACTTTTCAATCGTATCTCTACAATACATTGATCCGCTCTTGGCATCAAATGTTTGTATTTCTTTTCATTCTCTCTTCGTCGATTCGTCAATAGGAACCAATTCTGGTGAAAGTTGTGATAAGAAGGAGTTCCTTTGTGCAATGGATTATATTTCTCCTAATGTTTTGAAGCCATAACGTATTATAATAATGTTATTCCTTCACTCTTTAGGCGGTATCAAATGGAATAGTGGCACTAGAACGGTAAGCGTAAAGATACACAGAACCTGCAATATACTAGAAGCAACTTTTTCGATGACGATTACTTCATCGTATTTATGAAAACGTATAATTTTCAAAGTCACATCTTAGCATATAATTCACAAAATCACATCTTAAAGCATCTTCATAAATCTCATACATTTTAGAATTATTTAGTGAAAATAGATAATTGTTATTTTTAGTAAATGGCAGTTAACTAAGTTTAACTAACATACTCATATCAGTGGTTTGATACATTAAGTTAAGTACATTTTTGACATGTATTTGTGCGGCTGGGTCGCCCAGCTGCGGGGCATTGTGGAACTTGGTGGGGTATTGGCTGCGTTTCTTTCGGTCTCATGAAATCACCGCCATTCTATCATTTCTTTGTGAAATTGGGTAATCCTGCAATTATGCCGTGGGGACTTGAACTTTTTATTGTTTGGCTTATGTGTAAGCTGTTGTAACACGATTTTTGATTTGACGATAACAGGAATCACGCTAGTGACGAAATACGAGCTATTTTTAGATTTTCGCACGATATACCACGTTGTGTATCAGAGTATAGTCCAGACACTTGACTATACACTGATTCAGGAGAATGACATAGATTTAAACTCTGTGAGTTTGTTGCGTTGGTGTATTTCATTATGCTGGCATTATATTACAATAATCGGATCTAGAATAGGAAGCCAAATGTGCAAAAATAAATCACAAAAGACGTAATTCAGTTTTACGGGCGGAAATGGAATCGCTCTTGGCCATGCAATAACCCTGTAATGGAATTAAGTAATTCGTTTTTTGCGTCTAAATGTGTATTATTTTGACTTTCTCATGCAAAAAGCGTAAATGAAATGAAATGAAGTCTCCAATCCGACGAAACATTCGTGACATTGTGTGATCGGATATGCAATAGAATATAATGCATTTGCTGAGCAACACCGTAGCAAATTCAGGCAGTATAAATGGAGAAGTTTAAGATAGAGCAATAAATCTAAATGGTTGTTTAGAAGTAAGTCGAAAAGCAATAGAATCTAACGCATTTGTGGAGCACCATACCGTAATAAATTCAGACAATATTAGAGGAGAAGGTTTAGACAAAACAATACATCTCAAGGGTTGTTCAGAAGTCATTTAAGATTATTGACGTAATGCTCTGACATTTCGTGTATTTGGGCGTTGAAGTGAGTAACATCCATTGAAGGGTAAACATGGAGCCGAATGACCATGTCCAATTTCGATGTGGAATATGACCACCCCATGATATATATGTAAGGGATAACAATTTTAATTCCAAAATCAGGATTCTGCAACACGAACCTTACATTGTACGATATGTTGACCTTGCAATTGTCACAATTGTCAGTAGAATTGTATGCATTTTGGTAAGGCCATTGACCGTCTCTACACCAGAAACATGATGCTGAAAGTTCAGGGTTGTCTTTAATTGTATGCCAATCGTACTAGTCCATACACCGCAGATAAATATACAAAAAATGTCAATATCTAAGGCTGAACCGATATGACTACCGTTTCTTACACGTCAAATGAGGTATCAACACCGTACAATACATGTACACAAACTGTAAACTACTGCTCAATCGTATCTCTACAATACATTGATCCAATCATGGCATCAAACTGTTTGTATTCCTTTTCATTCTCACTACTTCGTTTCGTCAATAGGATCCAATTTTGGTGAAAGGTGTGATAAGCGAGGAGTTCCTTTGTGCAATGGATTATATTTCTCCTGATGTATAGTAACCATAACGTATTATAATAATCTTGTTCCTTCACTCTTTAAGCGGTATCAAATAAAAAAGTGGCACAAGACCAGTTAACGTAAAGATACACGGACACTGCAATATACTAGAAGCAACTTTTGCGATGACGATTAATACATCGTATTTATGAAAACATATAATTACATAGTCACATTTTAACATATAATTCACAAAGTCACATTTTAAAGCATCTTTATACCTCTCATACATCTTAGAATTGTTAAGTGAAGATAGATAATTGTTATTTTAAGTAAATGGCAGTTCACTATGTTTAACTAACATACTCATATCAGTGGTTTGATACATTAAGTTAAGTATATTTTTGGCATGTATTTGTGCGGTTGGGTCGCCCTGCTACGGGATATTGTGGAACTTGGTGGGGTATTGGCTGCGTTTTTTTCGGTCTCATGAAATCACCGCTATTCTATCATTTCCTTATGAAATTGGATTATCCCGCATTTATTCTGTGGGGACTTGGACTTTTAATTGTTTGACTTATGTGTATGATGTTGTAACACGATTTCTGATTGGACGATAGCGGGAATCACGCTAGTGACGAAATACGAGGTATTTTTTAGATTTTCGCACGATATACCTAGTTGTGTATCAGAGTATAGTCTAGAGACTTGACCAAACACTGATTCATGAGAATGACATAGATTTAAATGTCTGTGAGTTTGTTGCGTTGGTGTATTTCATTTTTCCGGAATTATATTACAATCATCCGAATCTAATATAGGAAGCCAAATTTGCAAAAATACACAAAAGACGTAATACAGTTTGGCGGACGGAAATGGAATCGCTCTTGGCCATGCAATACCCTGTAATGGAATTAATGAATTAGTTTTTGCGTCTAAATGTGTATTATTTTGACTTTCTCACTCAAAAAAGCGTAAATGAAATAAAATGAAGTCTCCAATCCGACAAAACATTCGTGACATTGTGTGATCCGATATGCAATAGAATATAATGCATTTGCTGAGCAACACCTAAGCAAATGCAGGCATCATAAATGGAAAGTTTAAGATAGAGTAATAGATATAAATGGTTGTTTAGAAGTAATTCGAAAAGCAATAGAATCTAACGCATTTGTAGAGCACCATACCGTAACAAATTCAGACAATATTACAGGAGAAGGTTTAGACAACACAATACATCTAAAGGGTTGTTTAAAAGTCATTTGAGTTTATTGACGTGGTGCACTGACAGTTCGTGTATTTGGTCGTAGAAGTGATAACATGAATTGCGGGTAGACATGGAACCTAATGACCAATTCCAATTTTGATGTGGAATATGACCACCCCATTACGTATGTAAGGGATAACAATTCCATTCCAAAATCAGGATTCTACAACACGAACCTTACGATATATTGACCTTGCAATTTTCCCAATTTTTTGCATTTATGTTCGGACATAATGCTGAAAGTTCAGGGTTATCTTTTATTGTACGTCAATCGTAAAAGTCTATGAACCAAAAATAAGTATACAAAATGTCAATAGCTAAGGCTGAACTGATATGGCTAGCATATCTAGCACGTCAATAGAAGTATCTACACCGTACAATACATGTACACAAACTGTAAACTAATGCTCAAACGTATCTCTACAATATATTGTTGATTCGCTCTTGGCATCAAATGTTAGTAATTCTTTTCATTCCCTCTTCGTCGTTTCGGCAACATGATCCAATTCTGGCAAAAGTTGTGATAAGCGAGGAGTTCCTTTGTGCAGTGTATTTTATTTCCCCTGATGTATTGAAGCCATAACGTATTATAATATTTTTGTTCCTTCACTCTTTAGGTGGTACAAAATGAAATATTGGCACTAGAAGAGTTAGCGTAATGAAACACATGCACTGCAATATACTAGAAGCAACTTTTTCAATGATGATTAGTTCATCGATTTATGATAATATATAATTCACAAACTAACCATTTTAAAGCATCTTCATAACTCTCATACCGTTTAGAATTCTTAGTGAAAATAGATAATTGTTATTTTTAGTAAATGGTAGTTAACTAAGTTAAACTAGCATACTCATATCAGTGGTTTAATACAATAACATAAGTAAATTTCTGATCAGGCCGAACAACTATTTGGAACTTGACTCATGCTGTAGCGAAACAATTGATTTACGTTCAACATCCGCCTAAGTGTCAATGATAACTTCCATTCTACAACTATTTGTATAGACTATTTAAAGTCTGGTCATCCAATGCACAAATAGTTCAAAGGAATACGCATTAGAAGCTCGATAAATACGCGTTTAAATAAAAGTAACCATTGAATTATGCATTAGATAAACTGGATGAAATCAAGTTGATGTTTAAACATTTTAAACATTAAATCCATTCATAAATAGATATAATTTTGGCTTCATTTGAATCGAAACAATGTCGTATGTATTTGCATTTTTATCTATCATAAACAAGACATTGTATCGGCACTTATTTGAATTTGTAAATTCAATCACGACCATATACTTTTTTCTTCAATAAAACCGAGGTCCGTGAAATATGTACGATTTCTCAATAACTAACTCACTAGGGAACATTTTTGTTAACTTTGCTCGTATTGGTGGACATGAAAACTTTGTGTAGATATTGTATTTTATTAGTTCGCTGACTCGTGATTAGGTACGCCAGTTATTCAATCATTCGTGTTATCATCCTTCAAGTATCATAACATCGCCTAAAATGCCTGTGATACGCATCGCATGTCGGAAATGGAGAATTATTACGACATTATGTGTGTTCGCGTCTTTGACAAAAATGAATTTGTTTCGGCTACAACACTCAAGTTTGGTAAATCACAACGTTAAATGGAGTTTGATTTGTGTACAAAGTTACATCAAAAGACGATTAAGGCATTCTTGAACATTATATTTGTCATTTAGTAGTATATAGAAAGTACTAATAGTATATCTGCATCGGTCAATACATTCAGGTGAAATGTAAAATTTTAATATCGTGATTTATTTCCGTATGTCTGAGAATCAGACACACACGGTATGATAAACAATTATTACTTCATAAACATAAACGCAACTTATATCTATCAATTTTATATGGTCACAGACACTTTCTCCTACACTAACACACTTAATACGTTTAAGCAAATAATTAAAAGACCCCTTCCACCATACAGTGCAATTCTGGTTGATGTATTGGTGTTGTGGACAGCATTCCAGACATAAATACTCTTCGCCGAAAACAAATAAATCTCAGCTATATCTCTCAATTTAAAATAGTCTGATAGAATTATGTCTGTAACTATCCATTATTGTGTTCTAAAGTAATCATTGAGTGGTTATATTGTTGTTTTATACGTCTTTATAGCTACAATAGCGGCAACTACATTAACTTAAATTCGGATTTCAACTTCACATAACATTACTTCTGTACATAATATCGAATGCATTATATTGCTTGTATACAACAAAGGAACATTAAGCAAATTGCATGAACGTTATATGTATGTTTGTGAATTAAACCATAGTATGTTACTAAGTTGGTTTCATGCGTGGTTCCCCATAAAATTACACTCAATTGTCCTTGCTGAAATGCTTTGATGCAATAACATATAGAAAATAAGTTCACCTTGGTTAATGCGCTTAACGTATGTATGGTAAAATACATATTCCAGGAAGGAACTTAATGTCAAAAATATTAAAGTAAATCTTCTGACTGTGCTGTCGATTGAGCAGTAGAATAAACGGAACGAAGTTTGGTTAATTAAAGTATATACGGCGTTTGCTTAATTGTTATGCTGTTAATCTAACTACGGTTAGAAAAGAACCTCGTACGTCGGATCGTTATTTAGATAAGGCCCAGCAATGCTGACATGGCACATATATTGTTTCCATTCAAATAATTACTTTAATTTCTTCGTCTAGACTATTTGTGCAACGAAATTCCTTTCAAAAATTATTTCATACAGGGCAGTTCGCAATGGATAAAGTTGACATAAAGTTGATTGTTGAATTTAGTCGGATAAACTTACAATTATATTGAGTTAGGAAAATGGCTTCAGGGCACCAAAAGCGATGCAAAAGTGTTGAAATGCGACGAAATCCTAATGGAGAAACCAAATTTGTTTTTAAGATACGGGAGTCAATACAAAATACTATCGACGCATTGTATCTGGTGGTCTTCTTATTTCGCTTTGATAGTCAATTATGCTAGTATATTTTTAAGCAGTAATCACAACTGGAGTACCCGTACGTGGTGAGAAGTCACGTAGTCTTTGAATTGTTTGTAAATAACGATGCGTTCAAATTGTTTATACAATTAGCAGACCCCGTACATGTATTTAACTGAAATAGTGTATGACTGTTCAACATGTTCAAACCATTTTCCCATGTTTAACTGAAGTATTGATTTTAAGATAATCCTTTTGCAACGGATTGCATACAAGAATGAAGATAAGCATCTACGAGCATCGATGATGCTAATAAAATAGATTTACATTTTCGATGACTCTGATATGGTAACTTCGGATATTTGAATTGCAACTTACATGCACAATGCCGTTTCATATTTATGATGTTATGATTTAAATGACATCTAGATTAAAATGTTCCCGAGTTTGTTGCGTTGGTGACTTTTTATTTTGCTGGCATTATATTACCATTCATCCGTTCTAAAAAAGGAAGCCAAATGTGCAAAAATACCAAATAAAATCACAAAAGACGTAATTCAGTTTGGCGGGCGGAAATGGAATTGCTCTTGGTCATGCAATAACCCGGTAATGGAATCAACGAAGTATTTTTTTGCTTCTAAATGTGTATTATTTTGATTTTCTCACGCAAAAAGCGTAAATGAAATGAAATGAAGTCTCCAATCTGACAAAACATTCGTGGCATTGTGTGATCCGATATGCAATAGAATATAACGTAGTTGGTAAATAACAAATAAAGACAATATTAGACGAGAAGTTTTAAGATATAACAATACATCTAAAGGGATGTTTAGGAGGCATTTGAAAAGGAAAATAATCTAAAGCATTTCGCTGGCTTAGAATGGGAAGGCCATAACTACAAAATCAATATTTTGAGAAATAAAAAAAGTGATTGACAAGAACTCCCTTTCTAAGCCAGCGATTTGTGGAGTACCCGACCGTAGCAAATTCATATCGTATCAAAGGAGAAAACAAAACAATAAATCAAAAGGGTTGTTTGAAGTTATTTGTGATTATCAACTATATAAATTGCATGTATTTCGAATTAGTAAATAAAATAAATTGTAAGATATAATTAAGAACTCTTATCTGTATGTCCGGTTATGAGGGGAATGATTAATAAAGCCGAATATTCATGAATGAGAACACTATGACCCATGATTGGACAAGACGAACAGCATTATCAAAATAATACCTATAGTGATACGTTGGTGTTACACGTTATTTGAATTGGATGGTGCTATATGTAGCATATAATACGCCTGTAGATGGTTCAATTCATACCCGTAAATAATAAAACAACAACAAGGAAAGTTGAAAGTTCATGGCTATATGATACTGCACGTCAATCATTCAAGTATACAACCCGTACACACGTTATAAAAGTTTCAATAGAATGCTTGACAGTCAAAGCTACCATATATTGCACGTTCAAAGAAGTATCTACACCATAAAATACAAGAACAAAACCTGTCAACAAATGTTGAATCGTATCTCTATGATGCATTGATCCCCTCTTGGCATGTAATGTAAGTATTTCTTTAAATTTTCTCTTCGTCGTTTCGTCAATAAGATACAATTCTGGATAAAGTTTTGATTAGCGAGTGAGTTCTATTGTACAATGGATTATATTTTCCTGATGCATTTTAACCATAACGTATCATGGTAGTTGTGTTCCTATGCTCTTGATGCGATATAAATGAAATATTGGCACTATAACACTGCGTCCAGAACCATTTGTATTGCAAAAACCTAGGAGCACCTTTATAAATCATTGCTAGTTTATTGTATTTAGCAAAACAAAGTTTTCCCGAAGTAACCATACCTCTCATACAGTTTAAAACTATTGGTGGAAATAGATAATTTGTGTTTGTAATAACAGATAACAGTTCTTTAAGTAAATGCTCGTATCAGTAGTTTAATGCGACGAGTGAGGTAAATATTAGATCATGGTGAACATAGATTGGATTTCATTCATGTTGCAGTGAAACAATTTATCACTTTTCAACAGCCGATTAAGTGTCAATGATAACATCCTATTACACAAGTATTTACATAGACAATTTGCAATCTGGTACGATCATCCGTTGTAAACTACGCAGACAAGTCAACTACAAACGAATGTGAAGATGGATATACACGCGTCTTTAATAAATGATAAATATAACATTCAAGTAACTGATACTTATCTCGTACATACTGGAGCATATACATTTTTTAAACATTTTGAGCAACCCATCCCATATATTCATCACGGATAAGATCGCGAATTGCACCTTCGTAAGAATCGAATCAATGCCATGTCGATTCAAAAAGTAATGCTTATGAGCAAACCTTCCAATTCGAAAGATTACCTGTCGGATGATAGTATATTTAAAACTGTTATTATTTGACTTTAAAAAGGACGTGTAAAGGCTTATTTTCGATAATAATCAACTCATGGTATGGTCACTAGTTCGAATGCGTAAATTAAAGCACTATGTAGTAACCATATAATATGTTCTATTTTAAAACACGGTTTATTTTAAATCATTTCTTGATTATAGAAAAAAGCTAAGACAACAGTGTTTGTTAATTCGGTTCCTGTTATCGGTATTAAAACCTTGTTATTTAGTTATTTCGCTTCCAAAGCATCCATGTTGTCTGTCTGCACTCGTTGCAACGCGTAAGTGTTTCGGACTTTGCGATACGCATCACAAGGGAAAAGGTAAACCTCTACCCAAAAGAGAATTATAACGACATATTTGATGTTCGCTCGTGTCTTTGAAAATCAGCTTCGTCGACAACACTCGCAATTTGGTATATTAGAGCCATATATTTGTTTGATGGTGGAAAGGAGGTAACTCGTGAGTAATAAGTCAAGTAAATAAAGAATTTGCGAATTCCTTTACAACGCTGCTTCTAATTTTGGCAGCTTTAAAAGCATGTTCCACTCGTTTAAGATTGATATAAATATATTATATTTGACCCAAGAACTGTGATAAAACCGTGTAATTGGACATGAATTGTATGAACACCCCGGTATGCTTTTAAGAGGGTGTATTGCATTTATTGAAGAAAATGCGCTTTCAAACTACGTGCTTAAGTTTAATAACACAATTTACATTTGACTTAACGTCATAACATAACTTGAGCAAGTAGAAAAGTTGGGTAAAATCCAATAATGCAATTCAATGTAACAGTTTTGTGATTGATCTTAAAAAGGGATGCATTGATCCCCTCTTGGCATGTAATGTAAGTATTTCTTTTAATTTACTCTTCGTCGGCTTGTCAATAGGATCCAATTCTGGCTTAAGTTGTGATAAGCGAGTGAGTTCTATTGTGCAATGGATTATATTTTCCTGATGCATTGTAACCATTAAGTTCTATCATAGTAGTTGTGTTCATCGCTCTTCAGGCGATATATAATGAAATATTGGCACTATAACACTGCGTCCAGAACCATTTGTATTGCAAAAAACTAGGAGCAACTTTATAAAGTATGGCTAGTTTATCGTATTTAGCAAAACAAAGTTTTCCCGAAGTATTCATTCCTCTCATACAGTTAAAACTATTGGTGAAAATAGATAATTAGTGTTTGTAATAATAGATTGTAGTTCTTTAACTAACATACTCGTATCAGTAGTTTAATGCGATGAGTGAGGTAAATATTGGATCATGGTGAACAAATATCGGATTGCATTCATGTTGCAGTGAAACAATTTATCACTGTTCAACAGCCGCATAAGTGTCAATGATAACTACCTATTCCATAACTATTTACAAAGAAAATTTACAATCTGGTACGAGCATCCAATGCAATATACGCCGACAAGTCAACTACAAACGAATGTGAAGATGGATATAAAAGCGTATTCAATAAAAGATAAATATAACACTCAATTTACTGATACTTTTCTCATTCATACTGGAGCATATACATTTATAAACATTTTGAACACACCATCCCATATCGCTGGCTTAGAATAAGAAGGTCGTAACTACAAATTCAATATTTTGAGTAAACAAGAAAAACTGTCTGACAATCACTTTTAACAAGCATTTCAATTTCAATTTGGTCAACATGACAAGTTCCAATTGTCATGAAAAAAGGCTCATAAGAAGCGCCTTGTGATGTAGATTTAAAATATGCATTATTCTTATAAGGACGTAAATGACACTTACGATATTCTCATTCTAAGTCAGCGATATATTCATAACAGATAAGTTCGCGAATTGTACCTTCGTGAGAATCGAAACAATGCACTGTCGAATCAAAAAGTAATGCATGTACTAATGAGCGAACCTTCCGATTCGAAAGAATACCGTTTACTCAGGTAGGAATACCCAGTTAAAACTAGATAAAGATAATTATCTGTCACACGATAGTATATTTAAAACCATTATTTGACTTTGAAAGGACGTGTAAAGGCTTGTGTCGATAATAATCAACACATGGTATGATTACTAGTTCGAATGCGTAAATTAAAGCACTATGTAGTAACCATTACTATGTTCTATTTTAAAACACAGGTACTTAAATTATGTATCATTTCTTGGTGAAAGAGAACGTTAGGACAACAGTGTTTGTTTGTTGGTTTCCTGTTGTTGGTATTAAAGCCTTGTTATTTAGTTATTTCGCTTCCAATGCATACAAATGTACATGTTGTTACCTCTGCACTCATTGCATCGCCTTAAGTGTTTCGGACTTTGCGATACGCATTACAAGCGAAAAGGTAACCCTCTACACAAATGAGAAATATAACGACATATTTGGAGTTCGCTCGTGTCTTTGAAAATCAGCTTCGGCCACTACACTCGAGATTTGGTAAATCATAAGGCCCGCGTACTGTTAAAGCCATATATTTGTTTGATGGTGGAAGGGAGGTAATTCGTGACTAAAACACTCAACCGCTTTATAAACGCAATGTATATGAAAAATCGGTTTTAGTGATGAAAACGTCAATGTATGGCTATTTAATTTCGGGTTAACAATCTTCAGTCTATACACAACGAATTGTGTGATTTTCATGCCATTATTACGAGTTTTAAATAAATTATGATATAGATAACACAGTGACCCATGAAAGTGAAAGTCACAATTTAGAAAGCATTTATAAGAGCCCGTTACATTGATGCATGTACGTGGTTTCTCCTCCTAAAGAATAACATTAAATACGCAATAGGATAGAACTATGTTCGACGTGATGTTTCTAACCATCTAAGCAAAGCTTAACTAACTTGACTTACAAATGTTAAATGTGGCTTTGACTGTCTGGCTTATACCATACGACCGAGTGCGGTCCAGATATGCGAATTATGTGAACCTTAGATGGATTCAAGCCTTATTTAAACTTGAAATCTTGGTTATGAGCATCAGACTGTCAGGATATTTCCCGTGGTGTTTACATGGCACCTCAAATCAACACTGTGAAGGAGTTTGAAGACAAAAAGTTGTGATATTCGGCTCTTAAGGGGAGAAAACTCGTTAAAAAGTGTACTAAAATGTTTTCCTTTTTATTGACAATAATGAAAAGAATAGTTATGAAAATACAATAATGTACTTTTTGCTTGTTTATCGTCACCCGACATTGTTTTGACACTGTGTGCAGCCATGCGGAACCATTTACAGTAGCACAACATGTATCATGTTTCCTCATAGCTCAGGCTCAACAGCTTTAGCTTGTTTCATCCAGGTCTGCGTTTGAGTGTGTTATTCGCAAGTTATCGACAGCTCAAGGAAGCGAAGGCACAATCATCCGAACAAATATTCGGGATATTCGCAACATACAATTACCATCAGCAAATACTGTTTTTTGTTGTTTTTTCAATGTGTAAACCAACAGCGTACAATTTGAAGTCAATATTGACCACATAGGACGACGCAATCGAGCTGCATGTGCAACACATGCAAAATCATAACAAATTCTTTGGCGGGGTATTTCGAATGAAAACAAAATCGCTTTCTTTAATTAGGTCAAGCTTATGAACTGAACAAACCTTGTAAACTATTAATTATAGCAAAACATGATTTTTGACAAATTTTGATTATTTTCAATAGTGGTGCGTATTTTAAGCGGTTGAGTGTAAGTCAAGTAAATAAAGAATTTGTGAATTCCTTTACAACGATGCTTCAAATTTTGGCGGCTTTAAAATCATGTTCCACTCTTTTAAGATTGATATAATTATGTTGTATTTGACCCCAGAACTGTGATTGAACCACCATTTGGACATGAATTTCATGAACGCCCAAGGTATGCTTTTAAGAGTGTGTATTGCATTAAATAGAGAAAAATGCGCTTTCAAAATACGTTCTATAGTTTAATAACACAATGTGCGTTAACACTGACTTAACATCATAACTTGAGCAGGTAGAGAAATTCAGATATATCCAATAATGCAATTTTATGTAACAGTTTTGTGAATTGATCTTAAAAAGGGAGGATAATTATCCAAGAGTTATTGCACTTGAATTAAACATTTCAGTACATTCTGCGACATCTAATGCGTTTTTATATTTCTTCACATGTCAATATGTATTCAAACTTATGTTAAATGAAAACAATAATGACTTCAATGATTTAAATCAACGTAAAAATGACTTTTCGTATGGACACGCTATCCATGAGCATACCGAGCGATCTTACGCAGTCTACCTTTGACATACGCACTTTGTTTTCAACTAATTATTTTGTTTTTCCGACTTATCCATCCATATTATTCACAACGTTTACCCAATATGCGAGTAAATGACGAGTCACCCAGCACCTGACGGACAAATGCTGTTTAAGGATTGTCCGCTATGGACAAGTGATTTGTTAAAGTTATTTCACGTAATAAGCTGTATTCTGTACATAACCTATATCGAAGAGACCATACACAATTTGAAGTTTGTAAGTTAAAGGATAACGAAAATATGCATTTTTAAAAAGTGTTGCATTTTCATTGCCTCCCAGCGTAGATTCAATCATATATTGTATAGATGCATACGTTGTGTAAATATATATAATATTAGAAATACATTATCTGAGGAAATAAATACTGTTTAATATAAATAAAAACGTACTCACCTTGTGGTGAAAATCAGTATGAACACAATAATTGTATTCTTTACTATCATGTTGGATTATCAAATCCGTAGAATCTAAATGTAGCTTATATTTCGAAAACCTTTACCGAAACCTTTAATGTTTAAATAATCTAATCGGTGTTAAACCAACGGTATATCCGCACGTCTACGCGTTGAAACTCATTGAACTTTATCCGAACTATTCAGCACTTCGTGTTATGACATTTATCCGAATGAAATTAATTCCAATAATAGAGAGCGACACTGAAAGGTAATGTCTATAATAGGATATATTTGTTATAAAAACATGTATTGGGAAAAACACTGCAAGTTTATGAACTAAGAACATATGTTAAGATTCATCCGATGCTTTATGAAAGAAAACAGAAATCACTTTATCGAACAATTCTATGTACATGAATGGTCTGTGATTTGGCTATTGGACGTAAACAGTGTTTGTTGCATGACGCTAATGCGTCTTTATTTTACATATATCACTAAACATTTGGAAGCTTGTAGCCATGCTGTCCTAGTCGTTTATAGGATAATTTATCGCTGTTTACGGACTTCATCTGTCCGATGAGACACTGATGAAATACTACAAGTATTATTCGTGATGAACAGTTTTTTGGATGTATAATTGTCAATACGTCGCTTACAAAGCAGACTTAAAAAGCAATACAGAAAAACAAACAAGCACAAACAGCATATAACATAAATATCAAAATAAATTTTAAAACACAAGTTACAAAACACCGGATTCATAGAGAGCATGGACATATCACCATTTTTAATTTAGACCGTAAATATAATTTGGAAGGAGAAGTGGCAAAAAAGCAGAGCTTCAATTACATTAAGTTAGCAAAACACGGTATGACTTGAAACGATTTCTCGGAGCTAATAAAATACACGCCTGTTTAACTGTTCACCAAGGCATTACAAACTTCCAATCAGCCCAAGTGATGTCTTGCTTCATGGGCCAATTTTGTAAAATATTTGTTATTCAAGTTACAAACTCACAGTCAAACGGATATTTCTCACCATACAGGTTCTCAATGTTACTGTTTTTGAAAGAAAAGGAAATATCAAGGACTGTCCTACAACTCCTAAATGATAATGTCTCATTAGGTGAACTATATCATAATGTGTCATAGAACAGAATATAGCGGTCGATTTCTTTTTAACTGTTTAACACCCATTATAATAGCTTATACAAAAATGTGCAGCTATACTAACAATATCCGCTCTAAAAATGATAACGTACAAAATAGGTATTTTGAGAAAACAACTTTCAGAAATTTTGTCTTTACTTATGGAAAAAGAAGCTGTTACGATTTCACTTTGGTCAATATGACAAGTTGATGTTTTTATGTCACTGATCTGATTAATGCGGGTTGCTTTTGGTTGAAGAGGAAAATGTAGTCATCGGGATGTGGCTTATTTTTCCTTTTTTCCTTTTGAGTCTAGTCATTATTTGTTTGTCTAGATTGTTATGCGGTGACATTTATAGTCATTTGGTGTGACTAGTAAGACTAGTTAGATTTAATTTCAAACCATTGCTTGGTTGTATAGTTTGAGCTTTATCCAGTTATATTTAAGCTTGAACTAGTGATGAACGTGTTGAATTTTTAACTGTCCCTACTGTACTTGGTTATTTTCTAACCCATATTACTATTTATATCCAGTGCATATCATTTTACTTATGCCTAAGTTGTGATGACTGTACAGCACATTTGAACGTGTAATTGACATGAAAAATGGCTATATACATATATTATAGTAATATGATGCAGATTCCATATATTTACGTGTCTTATAAGGTGGTAAGTAGAAGTTACCACCTTCTCATTCTTATGAGCCAGCGAATTGTTCAGACGAATACTGTCATCTTTAAGGTACACTTTATCAATAGTTATTACACACTCGCAATGTTCTAACTGGACAGTAGAAATAGTCCATATAATATAACTGCAATGATCAATGCACCATGTGAAATGTAAAGTGCTGATATCGAGACATAAACGTGTTAATGTTATATATATATATGCATATAATTCACATCTGTCTGCGAATCTGACACGTAGTGTATGAGAAACAGATAATAATATTGATATTTATTGACTTTGGTTATTTAATCTGTTGGCTTTATTCACTGACGGACCCGCATCATCCAGTTTATTTCAATGTACACTGCATTACACTCAACCGCTTTAAAAACGCACCACATGTGAAATATCGGTTTTAGTGATGAAAACGTCAATATATGGTTACTGATATTATAACTGCATTTGGCAATACATTCAGGTGAAATGTAAAAGTTTAATATCGTGGTTTCATTCAGTATGTCTGAGAATCAGACACACGGTATGATAAACATTTCTTACTTCATAAACTTAAAAGCAACTTATATCTTTCAATTGTATATGGCCAAAGGCACTTACTTCTACACTAACACACCTAATACGTTAAAGCAAATGATTAAAAGACTCTTACACCATACAGTGCAATTCTAGTTGATGTATTGGTATTGTGGACAGCATCCCAGACATAAATACTCTTCGCCAAAAACAGATAAATCTCAGCTTTATCTCTCAATACAAAATAATCTGATAGAAATATGTCTGTAACTATCCATTATTGTGTTCAAAAGTAATCATTGAGTGGTTATATTGTTGTTTTGTTCGTCTTTATAGCTACAATAGCGGCATCTACATTAACTTAAATTCGGTTTTCAACTTCACATAACATTACTTCTGTACATAATATCGATGCATTATGTCGCTTGTATACAACAAAGGAACATTAAGCAAATTGCGTGAACGTTATGTGTATGTTTGTGAATTAAACCATAGTATGTTACTAAGTTGGTTTCATGCGGGGTTCCCCATAAAATTACTCTCAATTGTCATTGCTGAAATGCTTTGATGCAATAACATATAGAAAATAAGTTCACCTTGGTTAATGCGCTTAACATATGTATGGTAAAATACATATTCCAGGAAGGAAATTATTGTCAATAAATATTAAAGTAAATCTTCTGACTGTGCTGTCGATTGAGCAGTAGAATAAACGGAACGAAGTTTGGTTTATTAAAGTATATACGGTGTTTGCTTAATTGTAATGCTGTTAGTCTAACTACGGTTAGAAAAGAACCTCGTACGTCGGATAGTTATTTAGATAATTCCCAACAATGCTGACATGGCACCAATATTATTTCCATTCCAATAATTACTTTAATTTCTTCGTCTTGACTATTTGTGCAACGAAATTCCTTTCAAAAATTATTTTATGCAAGGCAGTTCGCAATGGATAAAGTGGACATTAAGTTGATTGTTGAATTTAGTCGGATAAACATACAATTATATTGAGTTAGGAAAATGGCTTCAGGGCACCAAAGGCGATGCAAACGTGTTGAAATGCGACGAAATCTTAATGGAGAAACCAAATTTGTTTTTTAAGATACGAGAGTCAATACAAAATACTATCGACGCATTGTATCTGGTGATATTCTTATTTCGCTTTAATAGTTATTTATGCTAGTATATTTTTAAGCAGTAATCACAACTGGAGTACCCGTACGTGGTGAGAAGTCACGTAGTCCTGGAATTGTTTGTAAATAACGATGCGTTCAAATCGTTTATATAATTAGCAGACCCCGTGTTCATCATGTTAAACCATTTTCCATCTTTAACTGAAAAATTGATTTTAAGATAATCCTTTTGCAACTGATTGCATACAAGAATGAAGATAAGCATCTACGAGCATCGATGATGCTAATAAAATAAATCTAAATTTTAGTTGACTCTGATGTGGTAACTTCGGATATTTGAATTGCAACTTACATGCACAATGTCGCTTCATATTTATGATGTTATGATTCATTTTAAGAGCTATATGACATCTAGATTTATATGTCCCCGAGTTTGTTGAGTTGGTGTAATTCATTTTGCTGGCATTATATTACCATTCATTCGTTCTAAAATAGGAAACCAAATGTGCTAAAATACCAAAAAATCACAAAAGACGTAATTCAGTTTGGCGGGCGGAAATGGAATTGCTCTTGGTCATGCAATAACCCGGTAATGGAATCAACGAATGACCTTTTTGCTTCTAAATGTGTATTATTTTGATTTCCTCACGCAAAAAAGCGTAAATGAAATGAAATGTAGTCTCCAATCCGACAAAACATTCGTGACATTGTGTGATCCGATATGCAATACAATATAACGTAGTTGGTGAGTAACAAATAAAGACAATATTAGAGAAGAAGTTTTAAGATACAACAATACATCTAAAGGGTTGTTTAGAAGGCATGTGAAAAGGAAAATAATCTAAAGCATTTTGCTGGCTTAGAATGGGAAGGTCATAACTACAAAATCAATATTTTGAGAAATAAAAAAAGTTACTGATAATTACTCAAATTCTAAGCCAGCGATTTGTGGAGTACCAGACCGTAGCAAATTCATATCGTATTAAAGGAGAAAACAAAACAATAAAGCAATAGGGTTGTTTGAAGTTATTTGAGATTATCAACTTAATTAATTACGTGTATTTCGAATTAGTAACTAAAATACATTGCAGGATATAATTAAGAACTCATGAATATGATGATAACATTATATCTATATGTCAGTTTATGAGGGGAATGATTAATAAAGCCGAACATTCATGAATGAGAACACTAAGACCCATGATTGGACAAGAGGAACAGCATTATCAAAATAATAGATATGCTGGTACGTTGGTGTTACGCGTTATTTGAGTTGGATGGTGCTACAGGTAGCATATAACACGCCTGTAGATGGTACAATTCATCCTCTTAAATAATAAAACAACAACAAGGAAAGTTGAAAGTTCATGGCTATATGATACTGCACGTCAATCAATCAAGTATACAACCCGTACACACGTTATAAAAGTTTCAATAGAATGCTTGACAGTCATAGCTACCATATATTGTACGTCCAAAGAAGTATCTACACCATAAAATACAAGTACAAAACCTGTCAACAAATGTTGAATCGTATCTCTATGATGCATTGATCTCCTCTTGGCATGTAATGTAAGTATTTCTTTTAATTTTCTCTTCGTCGTTTTGTCAATAGGATCCAATTCTGGCGAAAAGTGTGATAAGCGAGGAAGTTCTTTTGTGCAATGGATTATATTTGCCTGATGCATTGTAACCATAACGTATCATGGTAGTTGTGTTCCTTTGCTCTTGATGATATATAAATGAAATATTGGCACTATAACACTGCGTCCAGAACCACTTGTATTGCAAAAAATTATGAGCCACATTATAAATCAAGGCTAGTTTATCGTATTTAACAAAACTAAGTATTCCCGAAGTATCCATTCCTCTCATACAATTTAAAACTATTGGTGAAAATAGATAATTAGTGTTTGTAATAATAGATTATAGTTCTTTAATTAAATACTCCTATCAGCAGTTTAATGGGATGAGTGAGGTAAATATTAGATTATGGTGAACATATATTGGATTTCATTCATGTTGCAGTGAAACAATTTATCACTGTTCAACAGCCGATTAAGTGTCAATGATAACAACCTATTTCACAACTATTTACATAGACAATTTACAATCTTGTACGACCATCCAATGCAATATACGCCGACAAGTCAACTACAAACAAATGATGGATATGCACGCGTCTTCAATAAAAGATAAATATAACATTCAAGTAACTGATACTTATCTCGTACATACTGGAGCATATGCATTGTTTGAAACATTTTGAACCAAACCTCCCATATATTCATCACAGATAAGTTCGCGAATTGTACCTTCGGTAGAATCGAATCAATGCCATGTCGATTCAAAAAGTAACACTAATGAACGAACCTTCCAATTCGAAAGAATACCGTTACCTCAGGTAGGAATACCAAGTTAAAACTAGATAAAGATAATTATCTGTCGCACGATAGTATATTTAAAACCGCTATTATTTGACTTTGAAAGGACGTGTAAGGCCTATGTCGATAATAATCAACACATGGTAAGGTCACTAGTTCGAATGCGTAAATTAAAGCACTAGGTAGTGACCATATGAGCTCTGCTGTGCGATTTCCAACCTGATGTCAAAATTTTACATCTTCACATTTTGGTAGGATTGTGTATAGTAATGTTTCAGTATTCCAAATAGGTATACCTTTTCAAAATCGTCCAACATAGTGACATGCTATGACAAAATGAAAACAAGAGACATAAAATTACAACTGACATTCAAAATGACGTTATTGACGTCACAAAAATAACAAATATAGTAACGTCAGAAAAAGAAATAGAATACACGTATGTAATTTGTTGGATCATGGCACACCAAGGATGTACTGTAAACTAAGTTGATATTTGATTTTTTGAGTAAACACAACAAAATAATTAAGCAATTTTCAAAATTCTCACTTTTCGTTTATGTTTTACACTACTTTACCCCAAAAATACTATCATTTAGCAGAATATTCTGGCACTATTGTTTTGATATCTTAAACTGCAAGGCACTATGTATCTACCACATTTAAACATTTCAAATACATTTCTATGACATTGTTAATAACCGATTCCCAAAATTGTCGCTTTTGTTTAGATTTTGACAGCTTTTGTCCCAAAATATCGGATTTTAGACAACGTTTTGGAAAATGATTTTTTATATCGTAAACTGCAAGTAACAACGTACCTATCACAATCTATTTGTATCCCATAAAACTGTAAATGGTGATGCGGGTTACTGATTCCAAAAATCATGCTCAGCTTTTATATTTTGTAAGGTTTTACCCCAAAATAATATACTTTCACAAACATGTAAGGACCTAGATTTTTAATGTTACGAAAACAAACACAGTGTGACATCATCAAACAAAAATTATTTTTCCCCACTTTTTCTCACAAAAATATGTGCTCTGGACTAAATATGGGTTTCCCAAAAGACAATATTCTATCAAGCGGTTGGAATCGCGCAGCAGACCTCATATACATGTTGTCACCTTGGCACTCATTACAGTGTCTAAAAGTGTTTCGAACTTTTCGATTCGCATCACAAGCGAAAAGGATAACCTCTACACAAATGAGAATTATAACGACGTAGTTGGTGTTCGCTCGTGTATTTAAAATTAACTTCAGCCACAACACTCGCGATTTGGTAAATCATAAGGCTCAAGTACTGTTAAAGGGCCTGTACATTGTTACATGTACGCACACGACCACAAAATTGGTTGAAAACATGCTCTATTAGAGCCGTATATTTGTATGCTGGTGGAAGGGATAAAACTCGTGAGTAATAAGTCAAGTAAATATGGAATTTGCGAAATCCTTTACAACGCTGCTTCAAATTTTGGCGGCTTCAAACGTATTTTCCACTCGTTTAAGAACTGTGATAAAACCACCATTTATAATTTGACATGAATTGCATGAACGCCCCAGGTTTGCTTTTAAGAGTGTGTATTGCATTCTATGGAGAAAAATGCGCTTTCAAAATACGTGCTTAAGTATAATAACATTAGTTGCGTTTAAATTTGACTGAACATCATAACTTGAGCAAGTAGAAAGTTGAGTTATATTAAATACTACAATTTAATGTAATAGTTTTGTGATTGATCTTAAAAAGGGAGGATAATTATCCAAGAGTTATCGCACTTTAAGTTAACATTTTCCGTTCATCCTGCCACTTCTAGTGCGTTTTTATATTTCTTCACATGTCCATATGTATTCAAACGTGTGTTAAATGAAAACAATAATGACAATTACAATGATTTCAATCAACGTAAAACTGAATTTTCGTATGGGCACCCCATCCGTGAGCATACAACCGCAGTCTACCTTTAACACATATTGTTTTCGACTAATTATTTGTTTTTCCGACTCATCCATCCATATTAATCAAAACATTTACCCAATATGCGTATAAATGACGAGTCACCCAGCACCTCACGTGTAAATGCTGTTTAAGGCTTGTCCGCTATGGACGAGTGATTTGTTAAAGTTATTTCTCGGAATAGGCTGTATTATGTACATAATCTTTATCGAAGAGACTATACAAAATTTGAAGTTTTTTGTAAGTTTACGGATTACTGAAATATGCAAGTTTTAAAAAAGTTGCGTTTTTATTTGCAACTCAGCGTATATTCACTCATATATTGTAGAAATTCATACGTTGTGGAAATACGTACTTTTAGAAAAACATAATCTGAGGAAATAAATAATGTTAATATAGATTAAAACGTACTCACCTTGTGGTGAAAACCAGTATGAGCACAGTACTCGTATTCTTAACGATCATGCTTGATATTTAAAATCGGTAGAATCTAATTGAAGCTACTATTTCGAAAACCTACACTGATATCTTTAATGTTAAAATAATCGAATAGGTTTAAACCAACGGTATATCCGCACGTCTCCGCATTGAAACACATTGAACAATATCCGAACAATTAAGCAATTCGTGTTATGACATTTATCCGAATGAAATAAATTCCAATAATAGAGAGCGACACTAATAAGTAACGTCTATAATAGGATATATTTGATATAAAAACATGTATTGGGAAAAAAACACAATTTTATGAACTATGAAAATATGTTAAGATTCATCCGATGCTATATGAAAGAAAACAGAAATCACTTTATCGAACAATTCTATGTACATCAATGGTCTGTGATTTGGCTATTGGACGTAAACAGTGTTTGTTGCATGACGCTAATGCGTCTTTATTTTCAATACATCACTAAACATTTGGACGCTTGTAGCCATGCTGTCCTAGTCGTTTATAGGATAACTTATCGCTGTTTACGGACTCCATCTGTCCGATGAGACACTGATGAAATACTACACGTATTATTCGTGATGAACAGTTTTTTGGATGAATAATAGTCGATACGTTACTTACAAAGCAGACTTAAAAAGCAATGCAGAAAAACAAACAAGCACAAACAACATATAACATAAATATCAAAATAAATATAAAACACAAGTTACAAAACACTGGATTCATAGAGAGCATGGACCTTATCACCATTTTTAATTTAGACCGTAAATATAATTTGGTAGGAGAAGTGGCAAAAAAGCAGAGCTTCAATTACATTAAGTTAGCAAAAAACGGTATGACTTGAAACGATGTCTCGGAGCTAATAAAGATACACGCCTGTTTAACTGTTCACCAAGGCATTACAAACTTCCAATCAACTCAAGTGATTTCTTGCTTCGTGGGCCAATTTTGTAAAATATTTGTTATTCAAGTTACAAATTCATAGTCAAACGGATATTTCTCACCATACAGGTTCTCAATGTTACTGTTTTTGAAAGGAAACGAAATATCAAGGATTGTCTTATAACTCCTAAATGATAATGTCTCATTAGGTGAACTATATCATAAAATTTCATAGAATAGAATAGTGGTCGGTGTTACTTTTACGGTTAACATCAATTATAATAGCTTATACAAAAATGTGCAGCTATAATCATAATATCCGCTCTACTTTGCTGGCTAAGAATGAGAAGGCCGTAAGTACAAAATAGGTATTTTGAGAAAACAACTTTCAGTATGTTTCTCTTCACTTATGGTAAAAGAAGCTGTTACGATTTCATTTTGGTCAACATGATAAGTTGATGGATTTAGGTCACCGATCTAATTAATGCGTTGTGCCTTTGGTGGAAGAGGAAAATGTATGCATCGGGATGTGGCTTATTTTTCATTTTTTTCCTTTTCAGTCTAGTCAATGTTTGTTTGTCTACAATGATAATGCGGTGACATTTATAGTCATTGGGTGTGACTAGTTAGATTTAATTTCTGACCATTGCTTGGTTGTATAAATTGGGCTTTATCCAGGTGCGTTCAAGCTTAAATTAGTGATGAATGTGTTGAATTTTTATAACGGTCCGTACTTGGTTATTTTCTAACCCATATTATTATTTATATCTAGTGCATATTGTTTTACTTATGTCTAAATTGTGATGCTTGTACAGCATTTTTGAACGATTAATTGACACGAACAAAGGGCTATATAAATATATTATAATAATATGATGCATATTCCATATATTTACGTGTCTTATAAGGTGATAAGTAGAAGTTACCACCTTCTCATTCTTAAAAGCCAGCGACTTGTTCAGACGAATACTGTCATCTTTTAGGTACACTTTATCAATGGTTATTACACACTCGCAATGTTCTAACTGCACATCAGAAATAGTCCATATAACATAACTCCAATGATCAATGCACCATGTGAAATATAAAGTGCTGATATCGAGACATGAACCTATTAATGTTATATATATATACGCATATAATTCACATCTGTCTGCGAATCTGACACGTAGTGTATGAGAAACAGATAATAATATTGATATTTATTGACTTTAGTTATTTAATCTGTTGGCTTTATTCACTGACGGACCCGCATCATCCAGTTTATTTCAATGTACACTGCATTACACTCAACTGCTTTAAAAACGCACCACATGTGAAATATCGGTTTTAGTGATGAAAACGTCAATATATGGTTACTGATATTATAACTGCATTTGTCAATACATTCAGGTGAAATGTAAAAGTTTAATATCATGATTTCATTCAGTATGTCTGAGAATCAGACACACGGTATGATAAACAATTCTTACTTCATAAACATAAACGCAACTTATATCTATCAATTTTATATGGTCACAGACAATTTCTCCATTCACTTACACACTTAATACGTTTAAGCAAATAATTAAAAGACCCCTCCCACCATACAGTGCAATTCTGGTTGATGTATTGGTGTTGTGGACAGCATTCCAGACATATATACTCTTCGCCGAAAACAGATAAATCTCAGCTATATCTCAATTCAAAATAGTCTGATAGACTTATGTCTGTAACTATCCATTATTGTGTTCTAAAGTAATCATTGAGTGGTTATATTGTTGTTTTATACGTCTTTATAGCTACAATAGCGGCAACTACATTAACTTAAATTCGGTTTTCAACTTCACATAACATTACTTCTGTACATAATATTGATGCATTATGTCGCTTGTATACAACAAAGGAACATTAAGCAAATTGCATGAACGTTATGTGTATGTTTGTGAATTACACCATAGTATGTTACTAAGTTGGTTTCATGCGGGGTTCCCAATCAAATCACTCTCAAGTGTCCTTGTTGCAATGCTTTGATGAGAATCTTTTACTTGAACCTACATTATCCAGTCACGTAGTCATGGAATTGTTTGTAAATAACGATGCGTTCAAATCGTTTATACAAACAGCAGACGCCGTACATGTATTTAACTGAAAAAGTGTATGACTGTTCATCATGTTCAAACCATTTTCCCATCTTTAACTGAAGTATTGATTTTAAGATAATCCTTTTGCAATTGATTTGATTGCATACAAGAATAAAGATAAGCATCTACGAGCATCGATGATGCTAATAAAATAGATTTACATTTTCGATGACTCTGATATGGTAACTTTGGATATTTGAATTGCAACTTACATGCACAATGCCGTTTCATATTTATGATGTTATGATTTAAATGACATCTAGATTTAAATGTCCCCGAGTTCGTTGCGCTGGTGACTTTTTATTTTGCTGGCATTATATTACCATTCATCCGTTCTAAAATAGGAAGCCAAATGTGCTAGAATACCAAACAAAATCACAAAAGACGTAATTCAGATTGGCGGGCGGAAATGGAATTGCTCTTGGTCATGCAATAACTTGGTATTGGAATCAACTAAGTATTTTTGTGCTTCTAAATGTGTATTATTTTGATTTTCTCACGCAAAAAGCGTAAATGAAATGAAATGAAGTCTCCAATCTGACAAAACATTCGTGGCATTGTGTGATCCGATATGCAATAGAATATAACGTAGTTGGTGAGTAACAAATAAAGACAATATTAGAGGAGGAGTTTTAAGATACAACAATGCATCTTAGGAGTTGTTTAGAAGGCATGTGAAAAGGAAAATAATCTAAAGCATTTCGCTGGCTTAGAAGGGGAAGGTCATAACTACAAAATCAATATTTTGAGAAATAAAAATAAGTGACTGATAATTACTCCCATTCTAAGCCAGCGATTTGTGGAGTACCAGACCGTAGCAAATTCATATCGTATTAAAGGAGAAAACAAAACAATTAAGCAAAAGGGTTGTTTGAAGTTATTTGAGATTATCAACTTAATAAATTACGTGTATTTCGAATTAGTAAATAAAATACATTGTAGGACATAATTAAGAACTCATGAATATGATGATTACATTATATCTGTATGTCCGGTTATGAGGGGAATGATTAATAAAGCCGAATATTCATGAATGAGAACACTAAGACCCATGATTGGACAAGACGAACAGCATTATCAAAATAATAGCTATACTGATACGTTGGTGTTACACGTTATAAGAGTTGGATGGTGCTACATGTAGCATATAACACGCCTATATATGGTACAATTCATATTCTTAAATAATAAAACAACAACAAGGAAAGTTGAAAGTTCATGGCTATATGATACTGCACGTCAATCATTCAAGTATACAACCCGTACAAACGTTATAAAATTGTCAATAGAATGCTTGACAGTCATAGCTACCATATATTGTACGTCCAAAGAAGTATCTACACCATACAATACAAGTACAAAACCTGTCAACAAATGTTGAATCGTATCTCTATGATGCATTGATCCCCTCTTGGCATGTAATGTAAGTATTTGTTTTAATTTTCTCCTCGTCGTTTTGTCAATAGGATCCAATTCTGGCGAAAAGTGTGATAAGCGAGGAAGTTCTTTTGTGCAATGGATTATATTTTCCTGATGCATTGTAACCATAACGTATCATGGTAGTTGTGTTCCTTTGCTCTTGATGCAATATAAATGAAATATTGGCACTATAACACTGTGCCCAGAACCATTTGTATTGCAAAAAACTAGGAGCAACTTTATAAATCATGGCTAGTTTGTCGTATTTAGCAAAACAAAGTTTTCCCGAAGTATACATACCTCTCACACAGTTTAAAACTATTGGTGAAAATAGATAATTAGTGTTTGTAATAATAGATTGTAGTTCTTTAACTAACATACTCATATCAGTAGTTTAATGCGATGAGTGAGGTAAATATTAGATCATGGTGAACATATATTGGATTTCATTCATGTTGCAGTGAAACAATTTATCACTGTTCAACAGCCGATTAAGTGTCAATGATAACATCCTATTCCACACTTTTTACATAGACAATTTACAATCCAATGCAATATACGCCGACAAGCCAACTACAAACAAATGTAAAGATGGATATGCACGCGTCTTCAATAAAAGATAAATATAACATTCAAGTAACTGATACTTATCTCGTACATACTGGAGCATATGCATTGTTTGAAACATTTTGAACAAAACCTCCCATATATTCATCACAGATAAGTTCGCGAATTGTACCTTCGGTAGAATCGAATCAATGCCATGTCGATTCAAAAAGTAACATTTATGAACGAACCTTCCAATTCGAAAGAATACCGTTACCTCAGGTAGGAATATCAAGTTAAAACTAGATAAAGATAATTATCTGTCGCACGATAGTACATTTAAAACCGCTATTATTTGACTTTGAAAGGACGTGTAAGGCCTATGTCGATAATAATCAACACATGGTAAGGTCACTAGTTCGAATGCGTAAATTAAAGCACTAGGCAGTGACCATATGAGCTCTGCTGTGCGATTTCCAACCTGATGTCAAAATTTTACATCTTCACATTTTGGTAGGATTGTGTATAGTAATGTTTCAGTATTCCAAATAGGTATACCTTTTCAAAATCGTCCAACATAGTGACATGCTATGACAAAATGAAAACAAGAGACATAAAATTACAACTGACATTCAAAATGACGTTATTGACGTCACAAAAATAACAAATATAGTAACGTCAGAAAACGAAATAAAATACACGTATGTAATTTGTTGGATCATGGCACACCAAAAAATGTACTGTAAACTAAGTTGATATTTGATTTTTTGAGTAAACACAACAAAATAATTAACCAATTTTCAAAATTCTCACTTTTCGTTTATGTTTTACACTACTTTACCCCAAAAATACTATCATTTAGCAGAATATTCTGGCACTATTGTTTTAATATCTTAAACTGCAAGGCACTATGTACCTACCACATTTAAACATTTCAAATATATTTCTATGACATTGTTAATAACAGATTTCCAAAATTTTCGCTTTTGCTTAGAATTTGACAGGTTTTGTCCCAAAATATCGGATTTTAGACAACGTTTGGAAAAATGATTTTTAATATCGTAAACTACAAGTAACAACATACCTATCACAATCTATTTGTATCCCATAAAAATCGCGCAGCAGGCCTCATATACATGTTGTCACCTTGGCACTCATTACAGTGCCTAAAAGTGTTTCGAACTTTTCGATTCGCATCACAAGCGAATAGGATAACCTCTACACAAATGAGAATTATAACGACATAGTTGGTGTTCGCTCGTGTATTTAAAATTAGCTTCAGCCACAACACTCGAGATTTGGTAAATCATAAGGCTCACGTACTGTTAAAGGGTCTGTAAATTGTTACATGTACGCACACGACCACAAAATTGGTTGAAAACATGCTCTATTAGAGCCGTATATTTGTTTGCTGGTGGAAGGGATGAAACTCGTGAGTAATAAGTCAAGTAAATATGGAATTTGCGAATTCCTTTACAACGCTGCTTCAAATTTTGCGGCTTTAATCGTATCTTCCACTCGTTTAAGAACTGTGATAAAACCACCATTTATAATTTGACATGAATTGCATTAACTCCCCAGGTATGCTTTTAAGAGTGTGTATTGCATTCTATGGAGAACAATGCGCCTTCAGAATACGTGCTTAAGTATAATAACACAATTTGCGTTTACATTAACATCATAACTTGAGCAAGTAGAAAAGTTGAGTTATATCAAATAATGCTATTTAATGTAATAGTTTTGTGATTGATCTTAAAAAGGGAGGATAATTATCCAAGAGTTACATGTATCGCACTTGAAGTTAACATTTGTCGTTCATCCTGCCACTTCTAGTGCGTTTTTATATTTCTTCACATGTCCATATGTATTCAAACTTGTATTAAATGAAAACAATAATGACATCAATGATTTCAATCAACGTAAAACTGAATTTTCGTATGGACACCCCATCCATCAGCATACAACCGCAGTCTACCTTTAACACACCTTGTTTTCGAATAATTTATTGTTTTTCCGACTCATCCATCCATATTAATCAACACATTTACCCAATATGCGTATAAATTACGAGTCACCCAGCACCTCACGGATAAATGCTGCTTAAGGCATGTCCGCTATGGGCGAGAGATTTGTTAAAGTTATTTCTCGGAATAAGCTGTATTTTGTACATAATCTATATCGAAGAGACCATAAAAATTTGAAGTTTTTTGTAAGTTTACGGATTACTGAAATATGCAGGTTAAAAAAGATTTGCGTTTTTATTTGCCACTCAGCGTAGATTCACTCATATATTTTAGCAAATCATACGTTGTGGAAATACGTACTTTTAGAAAAACATAATCTGAGGAAATAAATAATGTTTAATATAGATTAAAACGTACTCACCTTGTGGTGAAAACAAGTATGAACACAGTACTTGTATTCTTAACCATCATGCTTGATATTTTAAATCCGTAGGATATAAAAGAAGCAACTATTTCGAAAACCTACACTGAAATATTTAATGTTTAAATAATCGAATAGGTTTTAAACCAACGGTATATCCGCACGTCTACGCGTTGAAACACATTGAACTATATCCGAACTATTCAGCACTTCGTGTTATGACATTTATCCGAATGAAATAAATTCCAATAATAGAGAGCGACACTGAAAAGTAATGTCTATAATAGACTATATTTGTTATTAAAACATGTTTTGAGAAAAACACTGCAATTGTATCAACTATGTACATATGTTAAGACTATTCCGATGCTATATAAAAGAAAACAGAAATCACTTTATCGAACAATCGTATGTACAGCAACGGTCTGTGATTTGGCTATTTGACGTAAACAGTGTTTGTTGCATGACGCTAATGCGTCTTTATTTTCAATATATCACTAAACCTTTGGACGCGTGTAGTCATGCTGTCTTAGTCGTTTATAGGATAACTTATCGCTGTTTACGGACTTCATCTGACCGATGAGACACTGAGGAAATACTACACGTATTATCCGTGATGAACATTTTTTATGTATAATTGTCAATACGTCGCTTACAAAGCATACTTAAAAAGCAATGCAGAAAAACAAACAAGCACAAACAACATATAACATAAATATCAAAATAAATATAAAACACAAGTTACAAAACACCGGATTCATAGAGAGCATGGACCTATCACCATATTTAATTTAGACCGTAAATATAATTTGGTAGGAGAAGTGGCAAAAAAGCAGAGCTTCAATTACATTAAGTTAGCAAAAAACGGTATGACTTGTAACGAGTTCTCGGAGCTAATAAAGATACACGCCTGTTTAACTGTTCACCAAGGCATTACAAACTTCCAATCAACTCAAGTGATTTCTTGCTTCGTGGGCCAATTTTGTAAAAAAATTGTTATTTAAGTTACAAACTCATAGTCAAACGGATATTTCTCACCGTACAGGTTCTATATGTTACTGTTGTTGAAAGGAAATATCAAGGACTGTCTGTCTTACAACTCCTAAATGATAATGTCTCATTAGGTGAACTATATCATAATAGTACCTAGAATAGAATATAGCGGACGATTTCACTTTTACTGTTTAACACCAAATATAATGGCTTATACAAAAATGTGCAGCTATAATTACAATATCCGCTCTACTTTGCTGGCTAAAAATGAGAAGTCCGTAAGTACAAAATAGGTATTTTGAGAAAAGAACTTTCAGAAATTTTCTCTTTACTTATGGTAAAAGAAGCTGTTACGATTTCTTTTTGGTCAACATGACAAGTTGATGGATTTAGGTCACCGATCTGATTAATGCGTTGTGCCTTTGGTTGAAAAGGAAAATGTATTCATCGGGGTGTGGCTTATTTTTCCTTATTTTTCCTTTTCAGTCTAGTCATTGTTTGTTTGTCTAGATTGTTAATGCGGTGACATTTATAGTCATTGGGTGTGACAAGTTAGATTTAATTTCAGACCATTGCTTGGTTGTATAAAGCTTCATCCTGTTATATTCAAGCTTAAATTAGTGATGAATATGTTCAAGTTTTAACGGTCTATACTGTACTTGGTTATTTTCTAACCCATATTATTGTTTATATCCAGTGCATATTGTTTTACTTATGTCTAAATTGTGATGATTGTACAGCAATTTCGAACGTGTCATTAGCATGAAAGAAAGGCTATATATTACAATAATATGATGCAGATTCCATATATGTACGTGCCTTAAAAGGTGGTAAGTAGAAGTTACCACCTTCTCATTCTTAAGAGCCAGCGACTTGTTCAGACGAATACTGTCATCTTTTGGGTACACTTTATAAATGGTTATTACATACTCGCAATGTTCTAACTGGACAGTAGAAATAGTCCATATAATATAATTGCAATGATCAATGCATCATGTGAAATGTAAAGTGCTGATATCGAGACATAAACCTGTTAATGCTATATACATATATACGCATATAATTCACATCTGTCTGCGAATCTGACACGTAGTGTATGAGAAACAGATAATAATATTGATATTTATTGACTTTGGTTATTTAATCTGTTGGCTTTATTCACTGACGGACTTGCATCATCCTGTTTATTTCAATGTACACTACATTACACTCAACTGCTTTAAAAATGCACCGCATATGAAATATCGGTTTTAGTGATGAAAACGTCAATATATGGTTATTTATTTTCGGATTTATAATCGTCAGTCTATACACAACGAGTTGTGTGATATTCATTCTATTAGTACGAGCTTAAAATAAATTATGATATAACACAGTTAGCCATTTCAATGAAAGTCACAATTTCAAAAAAAATACAAGAGCCCGCTACATCGATGCATGTAGATGGTTTCTCCACCTAAAGAATAACATTAATTATGTAATAGGATAGACTTATGTTCGACGTGATGTTTTTCACCATCTAAGCAAAGCTTAATTTGAGTTATAAATGTTATGTGGCTTTGGCTGTCTGGCTAATACCATACGACCGAGTACGGTCCAGATATGCGCATTATGTGAGCCTAAGATGGATTCAAACCTTATTTAACCTTGAAATCTATGAGCATCAGACTGTCAGGATATTTCTCGTGGTGCTTAGATGGCTCCTCAAATCAACGCTATGTAGGAGCTTATTATTGCAAACTTGATTGTTGAACTTTACATGAGCTACTCACATTTCATACTTATGCTGCGTTTTGCATGGAAGAAAACAGTATAATCGTGGAACCGTGTCACACGAGAGACGGAATGAGATAACATTACATCGGAATCACAATAGGTGATATAATCTTATAACATTATGCATGAATTACATTATGTCTGTATACCAAGTGCATTCAGTTATACTGACCATTCCGAATAGACATTATGTTGACATTCTCTAAACATTTCTGTATTTATTTGAACTCGCCAGGTCACCCTGACACTGGATGTCGTGAAAATAAGTTCAACCGGTTCGTGACTAATTAAACGTAAATTCGCTTAACCGTTTATTACTCTATTGTTCTCATTGACTCTCCTTCCTTGAATATAGGTGTCGCCATGGGATGTATCATCGATCTTGATGATTGATGTTTTAGAACATTGCCTCAAGGATGTCAACTCGTTCTGCACGAAGCGATGCTAGATATTGCAGTAGTCGTATGTTTCTCAACAAACATTGTGTTTACTTCCTTATTGTGGTACGTAACCTATCCTACTATGCTTTCGTTATTGTGTTAAAATGGCATAATGTAGCATATATTATTGCTCTGAAAGCGTGAATATTACGTTAATGCTTGACAGTTCTGCAAATAAAACGCTTCCATTTTCATCAATGTTCTTAAAGCCTAAAATTATTCAGTCCCTGACTGTACACAGTAACTTAAATGACTTGTACATAACGTTAATTTATTGGACACGCATTCGAAATACGAATTTTCCAATTAACTCAATTTATCAACGTATTATTTATAACTGGTGTAATGAATATTTAAAAACATGACGTGAATCTATCAACCAAGCATGAACTTCCAATTGAGATATTTTTCAAAGTTTCGCGAATACGAACATTAGATGCACTCATACCCATTTAGCAAAATATGTACACCTAGCATTTCAAAGGCATAACTCTTATTTAGATAACCAGTATTTTTGTAATCATTAATTGGTATATAAGAATGTATCGTTATTCTCGGTACATATTGGGACTATTGTTATGTTATTGTGTTCACATTGTTCATCGTTTATTGTGTTTTGTACATGCTCTTCTTATGTTGATTGCATGCCGCCTATTGTTTGTTTAAAGCGACGAACACAAATAATCTCTTTATGCTAATAAACTGAAACTGAAACTGATTTATAGTACATTTTACGCACTTGGAAAGACAATGATATGAATAATTGATCTGCGAGTCACTGCATATTGAAACGCATTTAGATGGAATGATATAATTGAAATCTGATTTAATATGTTGATAACTCGAAAGCAACGATTGGTCGGAAGCCGTAATGATTCCAATCTCTTGAAATCATTAATCAAGTTAGTGATTAGTTGCCACGTTGGTAAAATGACTTTGTACTTCCCACTATATGTGTCCTTCTTTGAATACTACTACTACGTACAGTTACTGGCATTAGAAAGAAACAAATTTCATAATTCATCGATTTGGAAATCGCAGATATTAGTGAAACTGAATACTTGGTAACTAAACCTGTTGGCTTTATTCACTGACGAACTCGCACAAACATTTTGAAATCAGAACAAACGTGATTCATACATACTATCTATATTTATATAAACCATAATCGAGACTATACAATGTCATCTGCGATATAATATAACAACAAACACGATATATCAACATCACAAATATGTGTTGCAAATTCATTTTTTTAGCATTTTGTCAGAAAGTGACGCAATAAAGTTAATCTTCTCCGCACATTTATCATCGTAAATGTTTGTAACCAATCTCTATCTATTTGAAGAAAACCATAATGGAGAATACAGAAACTCCACATAATCGAAGTTTCATTCTTATATCATCTAACCTATCAGTACATAATTAACGTGCTCAATTGTTCAAGGGAATGTTATGTTAGAGGTATGTTAATTTGGTGCACTTCTGCTCAATTTTCTGAAGGACATTGCTTACCACATTGCTGTATGTAAGCATTTTCTTTATTCGAATAAGACGCTCATTTCCTGACTGACCCCTCACAAACATCGGTATCAACTTTCCAATAAATGTGCCAAGGTTAATGAGACTACGAGTATGTTATTTACGTTTAGTATTGTAAAGACGAACAATCCGTACACTTACTACTTGTATCCTTCAATGTATTTTAGTTACTTTGTCAAAATACACATACTTTCTAAGTCGACATCCATACTATAAAATGGCTTCTAAACTGCTCTTTATATGTATTTTGATTTTTAAACGTCTCCTTTAATACATTATATATTTCCTACGGCGAGTTGACCGTGTTATATTAGATTGCGTATTGGATCGCGCAATGTCACGAACGTTGTAAGGCTTTTTAAAGTTCCTTTCGTTTTACTTACACTTTTTATGAGAGAAAATCAAGATAATACTCATTAAGAATAAAAAAAGAGTTTGTTGATTTCATTAAAGAGGTATTGAAATCATGAATACAAAGCAACATTAACGTTGCAAAGTACATTAAAGATAAAAGCAATATATACAAGTACATTGGCATTTCTAAGCAATTACAAGACGTGTATAGCCACTACACCTGTAAGTAAGTGTACCTAACATTTCAACTTGGCTCATCTGCACAAATACAGTTTAATTGGAACCATTATTTTGACCAACAACAACAATCATCTAACATTTAACAAAATTCAAACACAAATTGAATATCAAACTGTTAAAAATGGAAAAAAACAGCTACTTCCATGCTTGTAATAGCAGAAATTGTTCCCGTATACGAAAGTATGCGAATCAATGCAGCTTTCAAAGTTTTTTGAATTTGGGCAAGATGCGTCTTTTCTTATCGACAATTTATGCCTCATTTATATTAGTTAATTGCAAGTTTGACTAGCTTTTGAAACTATTAGAACTCCCTGTAACGAATTATCCATCATTAGTCGCTAGTGGTGCTTGTCGATAAAAAGATGCTAATGTGTAATTGCCAACAACAATGAACTACTTCTGTGACACAGTCGAACTGAATTCTCCATTAATTGTCCGGTGCATTTTAATGTTACAACATAAACAAACTTAAATTCTCGTATATGCTTACTGTATGTGAAAGCAATACATAGTATTTTGATAAAATCAAATTGTTTCTACATTTGTACTGAAATACCGTGTGCTGTTGTGAACATTTCTGATTCGAACTGGTTCTTCTCCCGGTGCAAACATACAGTTGCTCAATGCATAGTACTAGGTAAACATGCGTTACAAACCATTATCATTTGTATACATACTGCCTGAATATGTTTTTAAATAATGATCTAGAAAATACAAAAAACTAAGGATTTGATAAAGGTACAGAAACCACTAAATATTACAGTCATTTCAGAATTCGCAAAGTGAACCATTGAAAGGGATAGAATATATATTGAAAGATTAAGGGTCAAGCGGAGTGGGTGTCTTTCTTTTCAATCATCGACAAGTACATCCTTGAAAATTGTAGTGTTGGGAATGGGTACAAGAAACAGAGACAGAAAACATGAAAATGAATTAAATAAACCTTAGTGAAATTATATGATGATTCGCGTTGATGTATTGGAAATGTAAACCGATTGATGAGACTAGTATGAATAAATATCAAAGCAAATAAACAGAGTCAACAGAGACAATTCGTCGACGGTATTTGTTATTGGCTCGCGAAGAAAAGCTCTGCCATCTCACTTAAATATAATCACATTTCTCCGTAGTTTTAACATTCTTGCTATGCTTTTAACTGTCCTGAAGTCATTTTCAAAATTCGATATAATTGTAATGACATATAATGACATCCCGCAATCAATGTTATGTAAATATGTCCATCAGTGAAATGATTGTCAATGTTTAATTCCGTTTTATATAAACGATATTGTTGCATAATGCATTTCGAAGCATGTATAATAAAACAACAATTATTATTCTTATTTATTACCCACATCGTCAAGGGTTATTTCAGTAATTGCTGAAGTGAATGTTGTAGCATGAATATATACTTCTTGTTTATTAACGTTTAGCTCCTAACTATGTTTGGTGATATTTGTTATTGCAGAAGTATAGTGATCTAAAGGTTAAATGCATTACGTATTGAAAATAAAATCAACGTTTTTATGTACCATTACATCACAACATCACTCTGCGATTTGTTATTCCGGAACCCTAGACGAAATCAAATTTAATAGAGCGGCTCACAAACTTACAAATAACGTTCATGCAATTTACTTAATGTTTCTTTGTCGTAACCATGCAATACAATTCATATAATATACGGACGAAATTTAGATTTTGTGCAGTTAAAAAGTATTTAAGTTAAGGAAGTTGCAGCTTTTGTAGTTGTAAAGATAGAATAAAACAAACAACTTAACCATATTAGAATGACTTTAGAATATAATAAGGGATAATGGCAGACATTATCATACCATCAATTTTGCATGGAAACAAATATATAGCTGATATTAATCCGTATTTGTCAAAGGGGTATTTATGTTTTGGGGATGCTGTGGAGTTATCGGAATTTAAAACAATACAAAGTCATTGTATCATGGCTTTACAGTCTTCTCTCTTTCTCCTTCTAAACATCTTATATATGTTGCCAGTCATAAAGCAAAGGATATTCTTAAATAAAATAAGAGAAAATCGGACACGAAATCATTCAAATAAGCCGAGCACAGAAAAATAATCAAAGCGCTGTAAGCGTTCAAGGCCTGGGGCTAAACTTTGTATGCTTCGGAAGATGTTTAGTGACTAAACTGAAGTATATGTAGACGGATCCATGCTCTTTTACTTCCAACTGCAGTGTACAGTTATGTTGACCGTACAAAGTTGAAGGTTTAATTTATTGGTCATGCTTAACTTGCCTATCTAGTTTAAGTACTAGTAAACAAGAGATGTCAGAATGACATTTATGCCTCCCACTACCCACATACATGCACAGTCACATAGACTGTGACAATTGACGACATGTACTATTACCATGCTAATGTTTTGGCTAACAATTTCTTAAAGATTTTGAAACTTATGACTGAAGTCGACTTTCTAACACTGATGTATGTTAAATTAAAGAGATTTAAAATTTTTTTGATGGGTGCGACTTATACAGAGTATCGACTCATGTATGGGCAATCGCGGTATTTTGGTAATTTGTTTCAAGAGATGCGATTTATGTATGGGGCATTACGGTATCCAAAAAATAATTTTATTTTTTCTGGAAAGTCTTGTTAACGCAAAATGAAATAACAATATTTAAAATATGTTTATATAAATACCAAATATAATGTCTACAAAAAATGTCTCAGAAAAAAAGTTTCTTCTTACTGTCTCCGTAAACACTCCTATCTTTTCGGCATAAGACCGTCAAGTGAGGAACTTATTCTCGCATGAATATGTAAACAATAGAAACTATGTCCTAGTCAATGCTTAGCAATTTGGTTCAATAATATTTCTTTTACACTTTTTTATGAAACTGTAATGGTGATGTACTGCATTTTTAAAGGCGGGTTAGTGAGATCCGCGAAGAACTACTTTTATATTGCGCATGAAAGTGGTAATTGGGAGTTTTGTGATTTTGGACGGTCAATTCTAGTAGGCTGAGAAATTGGTATCATAAAAAATAAGCCATACCAAAATTACACGGCAAATATACAACTTTACGAGAATATGTACTTAACGGCTTAAACGCAAAATTTCAGCTACGAAAAAGAATGACCTCGTTTAAAGTACAGTTGTCGATAGTTTTCGGATACACGTGTCTTTTGGAAGTGGCTCGTCATATATTTGGCCAAATTGATACGAATACGTATGGAATAAGTCTTGAAAATACTTAAGTTTCCTATGCTCTTAGATATGAAAACCGTCGGCAGCAATATTTGTGAGACGTCAAACACTCACAATGCGAAAGCAATTTCCATATTCAGAAATTGGACATGAGAAAACTTCGATAAAGTTATTCATATTTCGTGCAGATACAGCGAACTAATCTAGTCAATGTTTGTTCTACTTTTTAGTTTAAGATAACCCTTAAACTCCCAAAATTTATCATTTTCGTCTTTTTTGTTCTCATTATCAACCACATACGGGATTGTTAGTATAACAGCCGGCATCAGTTATTGTTTCTGAACTCGCAATGCATTTGACCTAGAAATGAATATTACCCATCAACGGATGATTAATGGTTATTCAAAATACTTTAAAACTTAACAGTCCGATGATCCAGGATATATTCACACAACTTTGGTAATTCTTTGGGGAATCATGGTTAATTTAGACAGTTTGTGTTGCTTCGCAGACTTTTTCAGCAATGTATTTACATCGAACTTAAGGTACATGATTAATTTCAAACTTAAAAATGTCTGCTTATAAAACATTTACGTTCATAAAAATCTGAAAAGGGAAACATATACACTGAATTAGAAACATGCTCTAACGATTCTGAAAATTTATTCGACTTTTTTGTGATAAGTAAAATATCTAGTATTTTTATCATTGTAATTGAAATACTCCATGTCTGTATTGACAAATACATTTTATTTATTGTCTATTTCAGTTTTGTGCGTGGTTATACAGATACGAGCAACATCACAGAAAGTGAATTTATTACAGTAGCTTTGGAAGATATGTTAAACAATTATGATAAGCGAATAAGACCGGGATATGGAGGTACGATTAAATACATTTCACCTTTTCTGTATAGTGGGCCGTTGTTGTTTGCGTACCATACACTTCTTCATTATACCAACCAATTCAGTCTGACATACGAGTTTAAGCTACGGATCAGGTTTAAGTCCATTGCATATTTCCCCCGTCCTCCAAGTTTCATGTATAGTGGGCCGTTGTTATTTGCGTACCATACACTTCTTCATTATACCAACCAATTCAGTCTGACATACGAGTTTAAGCTACAGATCAGGTTTAAGTCCATTGAATATTTCCCCCGTCCTCCAAGTTTCAATTTTGATTGGGTTTTGGAAGATTTTATTAAAGTTTTTAGTCATACGCATAGGATGCATGATTTCGTAGGTACTTATGCATCCTCTTCGTTTTGGGTATTTCAGATTGTTATTGCTTTGTCTTTCTGTCCCCTCAATTACCCCGATACGCAGCTTTTATGTAGCTCTGGTTAAGAGCGTTTCATAATTAAATTTAGCGGGTTTTTTTTATTCTAGTATAACCTTGTGGTTTGTGTTATTTATCTTGTATGTTTCTATTGTTGCCATCGTGGTAAACAGACTTTTATGATGAAATTCCTGTTCCGATGTTTGCTTATCTGTTGACATTAAAACGCTTAGAGCGTACAGTCCAGTTATGGTATTAATACAGTGACGCAGTGGAACAATCCACTATTACGGTGTAAAAACAAGTATAAATTCTGGTACCAACAGTTAAAAACAAAACCTAACTCTATCCGTTTAAGCAATGGTTCGAATCTTTGGTATACACATAAACCTTACGTCACTGTCAAAATACACGGACTTCATTTCTGCATTTTGATTTGTTTCCCGTTCGTGTGTGTTCTAAATATACGAGCCTAACATGGTAATGGTTTTATCCCATTGATTGTTTTATTTTATGATTGATACCTTATGATTAATACTTATTTGCAGGGCTCTTTGTATGTATTATGCAGTGATTTATACATCGTGAAACCTTTGCACATTCTAAATAAATTGAATCTGTCTAAAAATAAAATTAAATTCGTATTTATATTCGCTGCGTAAAATGCAATATATCGTATACAATTCGTGAGTACGCTTTCCTGGTAAAGTCGGTATACGTATAATATACTAAGCAAAACAGCTAACCGAACGCTTATGTTTTTTATGAATATTTATAGAACTATCCATAGGAATTGTCTGAAACTTGGCCTGAAGTATAATGAAAGCATTAGAAGGCTGGTGGTAAAATTTCGTCAACATATTTAATTTGCATCATCGTCAAAATATGTATTTAATGACATCACCCATCAAGATGAAATTCACAAAATGTACAATTAGCATATTTTATGAATGAGTAGCGGTTTTTACCGTACAACTTTTTTATTTATTAATATTTTTGCACAAAAATTTGTGTATTTGTTATTTACGATCTTAGGGTGCGATTTAAGTAGTTTCTTTTTCAAAAATGCGAAACGGAAGTTCACAGAACCATGAAATAACAGAACCAGACATATAATCTTGAAATTCATGAATAAGCGTTCAATAATACAAGATTTTAGGTTTATTCCATACACATTTTAAAAAGACTAATCGCCAAATCAATAAAACAAATAGTCAAACTCGATATCATGCAATTTGGTCACAAAAACATGGATTTTTTAATTTTTCAAAATTATGATTATAATTTTCAATGGTCAAGGGGAGGTAATTTGGTCGAATATCTTTTGTGTGGATAAATGAGGGTAATTATTGACTTAATTTTGGTTTTATTCTCAGTATTTTAATATTTATTTTTGTTTCCGTTATCAGAATATACACTTAAAACAATCTTTATTAACAAAGCGGGCATTTACAATTTGTCGAACACCTGATAAACGCACTTCAAAAGTGTCCTGTATACTGAATGGAGAGAAAAACACGTTTTTTCAAACACATGCAAAAAAAGCCTCTGCACTAATATTTATTATTTTTTAAAGTCAACGAGTTTCACTTATGCATGACAATACAATTTTATGGGAAAATGTAGTGAATGAACTTAAAAAGATGTAAAATTATGCAAGAGTTATCCCACTTGAATTTGCTAGTTTTCTTTGCTCCTGTGATTCCCAATATACTGTTTTAGGTAATTTCATGTGCATTGGTATTCACACACACGTGAAAGAAAAGGAAATAATGTTTGTGATAATTTAAATCTGTGTAAAACTGATCTGTCTGATTGATACCCTCCAGGAAGCGTAATTGCCGCTTTTCCGCGGCCTACCTTTGACAAATGCGCCATGTTTTTTACATAATATTTTGTTTTTCCGACTAACAAACACCCATGCTACACAACATACACACAAAACTCGTGCAATTCGAGAGCAATCGATCACAACCAGCAAAAATGAGATTTGAAGCTTTTTCGTTATGGATGAGTGATTTTGGCATGTATTTTCATGTGGTAAGCTGCATAAGGTGCACAATCTATATAGAAATAACTATGCTAAATTTTAAGTTTGTGAACGTACAGGATACTGAAATATTCAAATTTAAAAAGTGTTCGGTTAGCTGTTTTGCTCAGTATATATTCCATTCGGCATTTAAAATTTAAATGTTATCTAAAAGATTTATAAGATCTTTATTCAACATTCACCGACGTCTTTCGCTGTGTTCTGTTTAAGATAGTCTGCTGTAACAGCAGTGTTATATGTGGCGTTTCTTATTGAGCCATTTATCGTTTTCGGAATATAATTATTTTGCCAATTCGTTGTCAGTAAAAGTTACAGCATACAAACGGCATCATTTATTTTTCCATTTTTGCATGTATTTTTTCAGTGTGTTACATGCATGCATACGGTATTTATTGTATTTAAAAGGAAAAACAATTTATAAATGTATTTAAACATTCTAAATATTCTCCCAAAATATATTAATGTTGCTCTCTTGCGCAGTTACACTCCTGCCGTTTCGATTAGTAATTCAAGTCGAACCATGTGACCAAATCGCTGTGATGAGTTACTCTAAATGTTTAACAGGTATATTTATATTTTGTATTCATGAGATCTTTAAATAAAAACATACTAGTACATATGTTTGCTAGATTTCAAAATTATCCCTGATAGCTATTAAGAAGGTTACGACCTGAATGCTATTGTTCAGTTTTCCAAAAATACGTACTTAACTTGCTAATAATGATAATGTCTTTTCCCAGGAGATCCAGTTGACGTAACGATCAATATCAATATTCGATCCTTGGGACCGATATCCGAAATGGACATGGTCGGTAATTGTTGCACTATATATTTCATCTTGTCGAAATTATAAACAAGTCTTGTATTTGTACGCCGTTTGTTAAATAATGCTTTGTATCGAATGTCACAATTGTGATAATCGATCAGTAAAATATTGATATGAATTTGCTACAAATTCGGTATCAGAGCCTAGGGTAATACAGATAAGGATGTATATATATCAGGCGAACGCGTATTTAACAGGACAGAGTACATTCTAAGTAAATATTTGGCATGGGTAAGTAATATATCACCATATTTCATCTATTGTGTAGGGCAAAATGTCGAACAAAGATTAAAGTAAACAATAAACGCATTAGGTTGAGAAGCAACAGTACAAGAACTGTTATTTATGAATCGGATGTGATAAATGGGTTCAATCAAAATGTATAACTCACTTACAAGAAGAATTCTGTTTTTTCTATCTTTGTGAAGTCAGTAACCACATTAATTGTAGTAACAATAACATACAGATGAGAAAGTATAGATGAAGCAATAGACATTTGTTGTGCGCGCACTTTAGGAACATTGGTTGGTTGAATGACATTAAATGATGCAATAGAAAATCATAGTAACAAGCAATATTCCAAATGCTATTTTCTGTTTCAACACTTTCAGACCGTTTACTCAAAATCTTGAAGCACTTTTCGAAGAATCCCATTTACATAAAAACAATATAATGCAGTGTTATCCAATTGTAAAATATGTTTGCATTAAAGAAAGCGACTTTTATATTAAAGCAAAATAGTCAGAACTTGTGAAAGGTATTAAGTAAAAATTTCATTTACGTCGGTCTGAACACATAAAGATGTTCTTTATTTAGAGAACAGAAATAAAAAAGCGGTACTTGATATATCTACCAAAATACTGTCAATAGCTAAGCAACATTCAAAACTACCGAGTTATGTCACAAAAGCGTCATATGTCGACGTTATTTCGTGATCGTGAATTCTCAATATGCGTACAGTTTGTCAGGAAAGGAATCATTTACGAGCCGAAAATGCAATGAATCAATCTCGATAAAGACCAGGATTTTAAATTAAATTTAAACAGGAATTCGAAAACAGCCTGTCAAATAGAATAATGACAAGCGTTGAATGTCATGTCAACTATTCCATTCTGATATCACAATGAAAGAGCAATTATTGATGGCAGTGTTCCAGACGTTCACATTTGTCAAGCTAAAATAATGAAACTATTTTTAAAACAATCCAAATCCATACCACCCAATTCTTAAAGGAATGAACTATTTTAGCAACTAACAAAGGACGACATATTAATACGTCAAATAGTTTGAACAAAATACGCTACACGTTGCGGCAGTCTTGTGTTACATCAAATAAAATATTATTTATGTAGTGTAACATGAATTCGTCATTTTCATGCATTACACAATGATATATATTATTGCAACACATGTCATTTCTAAATTACAATTTGCAGGCATTTACCATGGATTACTATTTCCTGCAAGTATGGACGGACCCAAGACAAAATACGCTACACGTTGCGGCAGTCTTGTGTTACATCAAATAAAATATTATTTATGTAGTGTAACATGAATTCGTCATTTTCATGCATTACACAATGATATACGTGGGTATATCCAAAAGTAATGTCACTGATGCTATAAAATCGTATATAATGTCAGTAAAACCACGAAAGTTTTCACACTGTAACTTCAGTCTAATTTGAATATGATGACCAAATTTCACAACAATGCACATACTACTTCTGCAGATATGAACATTTTCATGAGACATACTTACGAACATCGCCGCAAGTCCGACGTCAACGACGTCACAATGACGTTACTTGCTGACACCTAGTCATCCAGCAGAAGTTCATCCCTGGTGATTTCTAACGACTCATAAACCATGCAGTCATTTCCAAGACCTTTAAAAATGTGTAACCCACCCGACACTTACTCTCTGCGGAATCAAAATATTTTTAAGTGTCCTCTAGATAGACCCACAGCAAAATATTTAACTCACCACATAATGATTGCAGTTTTGAGCGTCGAATGGAATTGAAGGCGTTAAAAATACTCTTGGTGTTCTTTTCGGATCTACTAAAACCCGTTCACATGACTCTCTATCGATCATGATTTGGTGATATATGCCCCCTTAAATGATTATACTACATACACATGGGCCTATGTTGCCGCCTTGTGTAACTAAAGTTTCAGTAGGTGACTTTCAAAACTGTTAGAAAAAGTGCATTACTACGCGCAGTGTCTTTTTGTCACAAATCTGCCGTGTTTTCGCTAAGTTATCAATGCGTTGAAGATATATTACGAGTTTCAAAGTTGATTGACCTTATTGAATTATTAGTAGCAGACACAAAACATTAGTTTCATCACGTCACGAAAGTATTGTCTGCTTTCGAGAATTATTTTCTATAAAAACGCATAAAAGAAAATTGTTATGATAATGAAAAGCAATCGTAATTTTCGTGTGCGGCGATATGACGTCATGGGTATATTTTAAATGTTCATATAACCCAGTTATGAAAATCGACTAATGCAGCACGTTTTATATTAATCAGAATTGAATTGCTGAACATTTTGATATCATATTTATGCATATCGGCCTATAAACAATTAAACCACGGGAGGAGTGACATTACTTTTGGATATACCCTCGTATATTATTGCAACACATGTCATTTCTAAATTACAATTTGCAGGCATTTACCATGGATTACTATTTCCTGCAAGTATGGACGGACCCAAGACTGGCAATGGGATACAGTTCCAACAGATCGAATAATTCAAATGCAAACGACTTCATTCAACTAACAAATGTACTGTTATTTATTAAACTTATATAAAACCTAACGGTTTGATCAGCGTAAAATGCAGCTCAACGGCGTTCGCAGTAGTAGTGGTTTTATTTAGATTCTTACTATGTAACGAACTCTGCAACTAAAACATGGTTCTTATACAAACAATGTCGTTTACATCCATATTGATAACCATGCCTAAGCAATTCAGATTTTTGTGTGTATTAGGAAGCTTCTAACTGGACAATTATATAATACTTCAAAGACAGTTTCCAATGCTACTCGATCCCAAGTTATCGGCCTGTATTAACTGAGCTCTAAGCCTTTAATGATAGCCTGAACATGAACATTCACGGTTATCTAACGTTTGTACTTAAGGTACTTGGCTACGTTCGTCTGCAAAATTCTCACGTCGCCCGATTTTCATGAAAATTGGTGTGTAATAAGATTGGCCATTATAGATTTTAAAAATGTTATTATTTTGCACACTTTGGCTGACGTCGCCATGGTAACGGCTTTCGTTCGCAGCACGTGTAATTAGGTGCGCGACGTGAAAAAAGACGTATAATTGTGTCAAAAATGCATATTAATTATTTATTTTGTCTCAAAAGTATGTGCTAATAGCTGTGCTTGTGTCTCAGCATGTGTTTTATTTGTCATGTTGATCCTTTACAGCATGGAGTGGATAAAACGACGTTGCCAAGTATATTTTGACGCTTGACGTTAGTCGTACTCGACGTCGCTTTATGCCTGATATCTCGAAAACGAAGTAACCAACTACTATTTTTTATTTCTTTATTCCATTCTCTATACATTTTGCATTACAACGGTATAAAAAAATTGATATGTCAATTGTGACCAAATTAGTATAAAAACCGTATGAAAATAAAATTACAACGTAATTTTCTCACAATTTTGCGCGTCGTTACGTCAAGAACGTAACGTTAATGCCATTGCTTGCTATTGGACTAACATTAGGAAAAGTTATTTTTATATTATAATATCAAATGACAAAAACCACATAATTAAAAACTTCGGAAATGAACTATACAAACTTAAATAACATCATAGTGCCGCTCCTTGACTGATCAAGGCTCTACAACAGACACATCTTCTTCAAGGCAATGAACTCCGGGTGGAGTTTGAGAAAATAATGTCTAGGTAGGTAATCGTATTCACAATGCATGTACATTGTTTACTGTGAGCCCTTGATCAGTTGAATTTGATATGTTGATACATGTTATGTTTATATACGCCACAAAGCGGAAGTTGTAAGATGGGTTATCTGTTATTCGCTTGTCTTTCCAACTGGCCGTCTGACCGTTAACTGACTATTGCGGACGTAATTACTCATACAGTTGCAATGTTTTGCGCGACTGTTTCCACTAATTTCCACTTGCTAAGTATTGAAAATATGTGTGTTTTTGTTTATAAAGGTACACTGAAGACAATATGTTAGAGAACCTCCAATCCGTACAGAGTACCAACTCATACGAAAATCTCAATCACATGATTGCAAGGAAGGCGCCAAAGGGTGTAACATACTGCGAATCTGAAAGTTTTGATCATCGGGTTGCTGCTGCTGTGTTTCAAAAGAATGATTATTTGTCGCCAATATTGGCACCAAACGAAAAATACGAATTGATTGAAAGAAAAATATAATTCGCTAAAATGTGCGATATCGATAAATATGAGGTGAATTTCACATTGTAAACGCTAAAACTAAACCATTTAATGTATTTTCTACAATATAAACCAATAAAAAACGGAACTAGAGAAAATCAACTTCGTCTCATAGTTCAGATACATGTATAGGACCGTTATCGGGCGGATATTAGGTTTATTTTTGATATACTGAAATAAATAAATGCATCACCAAAACAAATGAGTAAGACATCCCGTGCGTCAAGAAAATCACAAAACGCACGAATTCCTCGTGCACCATTTACGCATGATAAATAATGGTGTAAATTGCTTCGAATCCTTTGTAAGGTTTGTCAATGGAAAGAAAACTTTCACAAAAGAAAAGTTCTAGGCTTCGGAATAAAAATGTCAGAATAGTCCTAACACGGGCCAAATCAAGCGATTCGGATGCCTATGACGGAGGCGTCAAATGGGAGGTTTCGCTTTGGCTAAATTGTCATGAACCGACAATGTGTCATCTGTAAACACTGTACTAACACTTTGGTACCGTTTATAACCACCCATGTACAAGTTATCCATATACAACAACTCTCCGACAGGACTATACTGAGCAAAACAGCTAACCGAACACTTTTTAAATTTGAATATTTCAGTATCCTGTACGTTCACAAACTTAAAATTTAGCATAGTTATTTCTATATAGATTGTGCACCTTATGCAGCTTACCACATGAAAATACATGCCAAAATCACTCATCCATAACGAAAAAGCTTCAAATCTCATTTTTGCTGGTTGTGATCGATTGCTCTCGAATTGCACGAGTTTTGTGTGTATGTTGTGTAGCATGGGTGTTTGTTAGTCGGAAAAACAAAATATTATGTAAAAAACATGGCGCATTTGTCAAAGGTAGGCCGCGGAAAAGCGGCAATTACGCTTCCTGGAGGGTATCAATCAGACAGATCAGTTTTACACAGATTTAAATTATCACAAACATTATTTCCTTTTCTTTCACGTGTGTGTGAATACCAATGCACATGAAATTACCTAAAACAGTATATTGGGAATCACAGGAGCAAAGAAAACTAGCAAATTCAAGTGGGATAACTCTTGCATAATTTTACATCTTTTTAAGTTCATTCACTACATTTTCCCATAAAATTGTATTGTCATGCATAAGTGAAACTCGTTGACTTTAAAAAATAATAAATATTAGTGCAGAGGCTTTTTTTGCATGTGTTTGAAAAAACGTGTTTTTCTCTCCATTCAGTATACAGGACACTTTTGAAGTGCGTTTATCAGGTGTTCGACAAATTGTAAATGCCCGCTTTGTTAATAAAGATTGTTTTAAGTGTATATTCTGATAACGGAAACAAAAATAAATATTAAAATACTGAGAATAAAACCAAAATTAAGTCAATAATTACCCTCATTTATCCACACAAAAGATATTCGACCAAATTACCTCCCCTTGACCATTGAAAATTATAATCATAATTTTGAAAAATTAAAAAATCCATGTTTTTGTGACCAAATTGCATGATATCGAGTTTGACTATTTGTTTTATTGATTTGGCGATTAGTCTTTTTAAAATGTGTATGGAATAAACCTAAAATCTTGTATTATTGAACGCTTATTCATGAATTTCAAGATTATATGTCTGGTTCTGTTATTTCATGGTTCTGTGAACTTCCGTTTCGCATTTTTGAAAAAGAAACTACTTAAATCGCACCCTAAGATCGTAAATAACAAATACACAAATTTTTGTGCAAAAATATTAATAAATAAAAAAGTTGTACGGTAAAAACCGCTACTCATTCATAAAATATGCTAATTGTACATTTTGTGAATTTCATCTTGATGGGTGATGTCATTAAATACATATTTTGACGATGATGCAAATTAAATATGTTGACGAAATTTTACCACCAGCCTTCTAATGCTTTCATTATACTTCAGGCCAAGTTTCAGACAATTCCTATGGATAGTTCTATAAATATTCATAAAAAACATAAGCGTTCGGTTAGCTGTTTTGCTTAGTATAGTAACTCCACATGTAAGATATTTATGCAAAGTTTTTTTTTCATAATTTATTCCTAATATGACGTTTTAAAACAACAGGCTGCACAGCAGCCTGTAATCTGCTTCTTTTGTGAAAAAAGGGAAGAGACCAAAATTAAACTAAAACGGAAGCAAGTTGATGTTATTGAATTTTGAACAAAAATAATATTACTTATGGTACTAATATATATACCAGTATATATATTTAACTGCTATATGAAAATAATCGGAATTTGAAAACATTGTACATCGACTTGCTTTGACATATTTTATAAGTACAAATTGAAATATTTGACAAAGATGTATATTTATTTGATCTTGTCTTAAACTGTTCACGAGAGCAAGGGTATTCAACACACGCGTATATTTTATCTACAAAGACTGTCACGAGGAGGATTCTAACACAGTTATCACTGATCTGTATTTGAAGTTCACATTTGATAGCCAAGAGGAGGATTTCAATATGATCGTCACTGTTCTATATTTAATGTTCACTGGTTTAATATTTAAATGTCACACGCGTATTATTTGAATGGGATGGTTATTATAACACGCGAGTTAAAGATATAACGTATTGGTAAATATTGAATTAACATAGTAAATTTGAACATATTCATTTTACAAATATTGAAGTTTTTTTAAAAGTTCACAACTGGTTCATACAAATAAATTTGCAGCATCTCAACATTCGGAAAATCGCAATTCCTACTATTTGACTTTATCTTACAAAGATTGTTAGGTAAAAACAAAACAAGCTCAGTAGCATTGCAATATTTGTTCATACATATATATAGTGTACACGCAGATAAACACTGAGTATTTAATTTATTTTCTACAAATATAAAATACAGTATTCGGACTCTTATAAACAAATATTACCTCCCTTTATATTGTGCGATAACAATAATGAATTATGTTTCTCAATACAGTTTAGTTCAATTCATCGATATATCAGTTGGTAACATCGCATATTTAATTTTTATTGATTTGTATTTTAGGCAGAAAAGCGACACAGTGGTTTCCTACATGAGGTGCTTGAAGGCAAGACCTATGAGTCGGGTATTGGTCCTGAAAACATTTCAGAAGACAACGTAACGAGTATTACCACTAGTACGAATGCCATTCACGAACCTGACACTCGCAAATTAAATGATAAGGGGGGGGGGGTTAATAAATTTTAGGATAGTCTGGAATATTCTAAATGTTATCAGGTAAAGAAATGAAATATTGAGAGTTGATTTCCATATATACTATGTTTCATTTCGTTGTTTTTTTATTCGCATGTATTAATTATTGCTTTCACGGATACTCTCACCGAATTTAAACTTATACTGATATTGAGAAAATATTTTTTATGTAATTTTAGGTGTGCACATTTAAACATTGTAAATGATAGAATTTCGTTTCGTCTACTTCAAAGATATAATAATATAAAAACAAAAATTCCCGATGTTAGTCCAATGACCAGCAATGGCATTAATAACGTTACGTCAAAAGACGCGCAACTTGTGAGAAAATTACGTTGTAATTTTATTTTCATACAGTTTTTATACTAATTTGGTCACAATTGACATATCAATAATTTTTTTATACCGTTGTAATGCAAAATGTATAGAGAATGGAATAAAGAAATAAAAAATAGTAGTTGGTTACTTCGTTTTCGAGATATCAGGCATAAAGCGACGTCGAGTACGACTAACGTCAAGCGTCAAAATATACTTGGCAACGTCGTTTTATCCACTCCATGCTGTAAAGGATCAACATGACAAATAAAACACATGCTGAGACACAAGCACAGCTATTAGCACATACTTTTGAGACAAAATAAATAATTAATATGCATTTTTGACACAATTATACGTCTTTTTTCACGTCGCGCACCTAATTACACGTGCTGCGAACGAAAGACGTTACCATGGCGACGTCAGCCAAAGTGTGCAAAATAATTACATTTTTAAAATCTATAATGGCCAATCTTATGACACACCAATTTTCATGAAAATCGGGCGACGTGAGAATTTTGCAGACGAACGTAGCCAAGTACCTTAATTAGTTTCCTCATGAATGTATGTTACAGTTAATGCATCTGTTTCCGCGTGTGGATTACAATTTCAGGAAATGGCTTTTCACTTTTTTTCTGACATGGGTGATGTGTTTTCTTAGATTAATATTAAGTTGTTTGACTTTCTTTTTCATTTCATGTTTTACTATTATCTGTGTATGTAAACGTTATGTTCCCAGGACGTTCTGATACCAATAATAAAAAGGTTCCGATGAATTAGATTAGTGTGATATATGTGTATATTGTAGTCAGGAAGTCGGATGTTACCTAGAAAGTTATGCAAAACAATTATGAAAGATGAAAAATGATCCATCATGTCAGGATATCCATACTTAATATAACATTTGACTATATAATTCATTTCAGTCAATAAAATGTGATCTCCGGATTTGTTCATCATGCATCTGCAACTGTCGGGTTGAAAATAATATAAATACATACCAGTTTTAAGGCGATGAAGAAATACCTATTGTTGTATACATGCTCAATGACTTAAAAGTACGGCAACATACCAATTAATTCAGTTACCACATGTACAATGATAACCAATAACAATCGATAGTTAAATTGCACACACATTGTCCGAATCCGGCTTAAAGAGTCACACATAATATGTAGGAAGGACAAGTTTTACCGTAACATAATTCCATAGACAGCCAGGTGTAATATCCTGAGATTTTTGTTTAGCACTACGGTCAGTTAGTCTATGTTAGTATGTTTATAGTTCTCAGATGAATATTTGTTTTCCTGACATTGTACAAAATAATTGTAAGCCAAAGAATGTGACGTCGTACTCACAGGCCAAACACTTACCATGTGTTCATGTTTATTTTACATAATTCACTACTTTTGTTTTTCGACTGAGTTTTGGCGCACACCGTGGTCACCACAGTTCATCTAGCGACGATACAATTTGGACTATGACAAGCCATGCGCAGATACTCGATAAAACCTTACCATAGTATGTCCGAAACCAAGCCATAGTATTATTGCGTTCTGTCTAACCATTATAACATGTGTATTTTAGATTTTGAAACGTATTTGGTACCCGGAAACAGTATGCTATTACGGAATAAAATCTTATCTACATACCATCACTACACCTAACGGATTCATACGGATATACCGAGACGGAAAGTTCTTATGTTCACAAACGTATTTATAGCGCAAGGCCTAATATATTGATGCTGTAATCATTTCATTTTTGCGGAAGTGATTTACACTTGACTGTTTAATTTATTACCCCAATAAAGTAGTTGTCTGAAAAAGTATTGTTCCTAAAATCATAACCAACTAAACTTGAATGTTCGGGCGACCGTTCAAACAAACCAAGATTTTGTTTGTCGTCTAGACGTCTTTGATTAAAGTAGTTCATTTTTCTACCCTTTAATTAATGTCTGTATCTACCGACAAAGCAGTGTAAATGTGACAACGAAATCCAATTTTATTAAAATGCTACCATGGTTTGAAATATTACAGAATTACTTACCATATTTACTGGCAATAAAAACATCAATTACGACATTCTAAGCACCCAATATTTCATCGCGTGCAATGTTTATTGCATTTGTTGACGTACTTCACATAGAGAAATCTAATTTGATAAATCAGAATGCACTTAAAATCATCATAAATTCAATGGAATTATGTTCATATTGACAGCGCTTTGATCAAAATAAAGCAGGGAAATTCCTTATTATTCTTAAATGGTGCATTGTGACATTTAGTTTTCCGTATAAATTTAACGCCGATAATTCAAATTATTCAAACAAAACGTGATTAACTAAACAAATGCAATGCTGACATAAACCTATTTATTTTCCGCATTCATCTGTCATTTGTAATATTTCAGTGTGATTTAGATGTTTTAAGAATTGTAACAAAACAACCGACGTGTGATGTTTTGAACTGTATTGGGTAACTCCAGTAATATAAGTGTCGAACATGAAGTCCCGGTCCCTTAACTATTTATTTATGACCTATTTCTCATGCATATGTCATTTTAAATATGAATTCTTATAAAATGAAGTTTTTCAGTAGAGTATTCATCCACTATGCTTTTAGAAATGTTTTAACTAGCAACATACACCACAGCTCTATCAAAATATGTAAAGAAAGTTTTGTTCTTAAGTTCTAAAGATATTATGAATATAAAATCACATATTACTATTTAAAAAATGTTATGTTCATGATGTCATTGTGTCACTTTGGTCACTGTTGTGGCAAACATTTGTGGAACTAGGTCATCCTGCTGTTTTACAGGTAGTGGTGAATGGGTAAGTTCGTTCAAGTCTCTGTTTCATTCGGTCACATGGTATGACCGTTTTTGCATATGTTTTCGTATATAATTGTAAAATGTGGCATCCTGGTCTAGATATTTTATATAAATTCAAATGAATTGTTCAAATTGGCAATATGGTATTCTCCAACAGAACTGATACGATCCTCAAAATGTTGCAAATTAAATTTACATTTACGAATTGCAGATAAACTGTCTAGTTTGGAATATATTTGCATTACCAGGTTTAAAGTTTTTGAAAGATTAATCTATATAGAAAGGAACACATATACTAATGCAAGAAAACAATAAATCATGTTCATACATAATTGTACAGAAAGTTTGACGAATGATAATGTGTATTTTAAAGATGTTGTTTGTTCAAATCGCGTTCGTGTTATATCCTCTTAAACTCACTATCCACTAAATCGTTTAATATTAAATTTGGATACGGTAATGCGCAATTTTAACAAATAGCATAACTAAATCCATCACGGAGCATATGTTTACTGCAATGTGACCTGGTATAATAGTATGATTTTTCAGTTACTTTGTTAAACGCATTTTGCAATAAAATATCATATTATTCAGTTTCATGATTGTGAGGTAATTAAAATGAGTATATAGCAAATAATAATCAAACACAATACAATGTGTTTTCATTACAGACTGACAGTCCGGGCCATGTGCAAGATGGAGTTACGGCAGTATCCTCTGGATGAACAAAGCTGTCCACTACACATTGGCATTATCGCATACCATTTTGATGCACATATAACGCAACTTATTTTGTTATTCCAAAGAGCAGTCTTATAGCCATCAAATAACTTAACATAGCTCATGTATCGCTATGAAGAACCGGGTCCACACGATATAAGCGTTTTCAAAGGATTCTCAAATCCACAGTAAAACCGGTACTTCAACTTGAAACACCTTATGTTCTGTACGGTATATGTAACAAATGTTACAATGTACAGTCTGCTAACACTATTCAGAGGACCATTTTACATGTGTCATTCACCCCACATAAACATGGCGACATAGTTATTAATCACAGAAAGATCTGAACAAAAACGTGTGAGTTATATTTTACCACAGCCTTGGTGTTTGATAAATTGTTTGGCTAAACGAAACTATTTTCCAAGGGCGTATTGTTATTGCTCATGCTAATATACTTCGCTGTTATTGCACAACATATTTCCTAAATTTGCCCATGTAATATACTGCTTAAGCAATGAAAATACTTATTTTCTTTCAAGTCGGATATTCCACAAAGGATGTGACGTACTTATGGAGCCATGAAACGCCTGTCGAGATGCCGAAGGATATGCGACTTTCACAATTTGATTTATTAGAAACTCCGTTTAATTATACGTCTGTAAATTTCTTCAAAGGTGGTAAGTGTTAGAAATTGTTCAAGTTATTCTGTAGCAATTGTTTTATTTCAAGTTGGATGATTTGTTTTGTCTATTTCAGAGCATTTCAATTTCGTTTACAATTTCTTACAACGTAATGGAAGGTGCTTGAATATTCCTTTGGCAGCCTTGAATTAACATGGTAAATCAATTACACTGCTGTATGCACATATCATCCACGACATATCGACCCGTATATGTTACAGTGGCCATTTTTTTTAACTTGCCTGAATTGACTGTTTTGTTAACATGTTAAGGACCACTTGTGTGGATTATCTGTCATATTTGATCTATGCCGTCCTACTAGTCGGATGTCCATGCAGCACATACTATAGTTAATACAAACTGTACATCATGGTATCCATTGTTTAAACTTTTAATTTTACTATTGATGGTGTGAAACTCTGTTAGGGTGGAAAATACTGTTTCAGTACAGTAACTACATTTCATAGCTTAACTTTTCAACTATTTTATCAACTTAGATGGGATTTTGCATTGAAGTCGTTTTAGCAATGTTTGTATGAAAGTGATTAGTTTATGAAGATATCGAAGGTCAATTATTGTTTTTGATACCTTCAAGTTCTGGCTACGTTGGAACAAATACACCTTAATAGAAAATATACGTGTTGATGTCGTCGTATTCTTTATCAATGATGCCGGTACCTGTGATTAATAAATGTTGTTTCATATGCATATATATAAAACATAATATGTACCTAGTTTGAATCTTATTAGGCGAAAATTTACGTACAATAACCAGTACACAGCAGTCAATGTTATAGAACACAAACGCGTGTGTTTGCCATGAAATAGTCTGTACTAATACACGAAATTAATCAAAGTGGTTGGAATTATAAGATTCCCTTATAGCATTGTATTCAACATTTACAAGTGCAACAGACGTGGCAAGAATGCCTGGAAACTTGACGCTGAACAACAATGTGACAGTGCACCTCTTAACTGGCTCGTGATTTTGATAAATACCAATCATGTTGAACCGTGTACCATTCTGCATGTTTTCAAAAGGCGTTGCTCTTCCGTGAACGCATAAGACATACCTTATAATTATATGGAACAATCTTTGAGTTGATTCCTCAATTACAATGAATTCCCACGAGGGAGATTTGACAAAATTGATAGCTTGGTTTCTGTTTCAGACGAGTTCCGATTGGCATAGTGCTGTGGTTTGTCATATGCTTTACTCTTTTTTTCAGCTTTGCATTCGGTATTGTCCGTGGAGTTTCGATTAAGTCGTCATCTTGGAAACTTCCTAATGAATGTATATGTCCCTTGCTGCCTTCTTGTAATTCTTTCCTGGGTCGCCTTCTGGATAAACTGAGAAGCTTCATCTGATAGGATCGCACTGGGTAATTTAAGTTTTCTATTATCTGATTGCAACGTCCTTGTTTTTATAAATAAGTATATCTAGAGGGACTCGACATATTTTTGTTATCGTTATAGCGATTGCACTCTTGAACTGTGCGTTTAGAATCCCTTGTTATGCTATTTGGAGTAGTGTCGTTGTACTTTTATGTCGATGTTTTGCAATATGGTGTATTGCCGCGTTGGTGCACAACGGTGCCAGTTTACTACTGTAGTACCGAACCTGCTGTTTTGTAAAACAACATCTTTTATCACATAAACCATAGGGCAAGAGTTAATTAAACTTATTTAATAAAAAACATATTATACTAATCAATAGAGTAATTACTTTGCAAAAGAGGCAGCTGATCACTTGCTTATGTATTCATATGCGCTGTCAAAAATATACATATATAGACAGGATGCATAGACAACAACAGGTCCCTGTCGTGATTACGATTCAAATGCTAGTATATCAGTCTCGTTCCAATAATTATGCAATACATGTAACAGTAATTGAAATACAGTGCTGCACTATTTTTAAAACATCCCGATTCCATGCTAATCAATTCTTAAAGAAATGACATAACTGAACAACTAACAAGGCACAACATACTGAAACGCCCACTTTTTTAAACAAAATACTCAATACATTCATTCTGTCTTGTACTACTACAATGTAGTATAAATGCAATGTACATGTTACATTAATTCGACAAATACTTTGAACGGAATACATTATATGATATACATGTATCTCATCTGACATGTATAATACAACGTTTGCATGCCTTTATTATGAATTGCGATTTCCAACAAGTATGGACTGACCCAGGACTGGCAATGGGAAACAGTTCAAACAGATCAAACAGTTCCGAGTGCAAACGATTTCATTTAACTCGGCATTAAGGTACACTCATTTTAATAAACTTATATAAAATCTTATATTAAGCTTAGCGCCTGACGCAGCTCAACTGTGTTCCGTTTGCAGACGTAGTGGTTTTATATTTATGCTCGTACCAGGGCACTGTTTTATCAAAGCATGTACGCAAGCGTAAACCTAAGATTTCCTAAAATATTGCGTACGTCGATAATATTTGCGTAAATGCGTTTTACAAAGATATTTTAGTTCACATACTGTCATAAGTTTTAGCTTATTTCTACGCCAAGGCTGGTCAACCCTAAGTGGCAAATATGAACGTAAGTGTAGAGTTTTTAACTCGCACTGATGATTTTTGACCGTCGCATGTGATTTTAGACTGTCATTTGTTGTTTTAGACCGCCACTTGTTGTTTTAGGCCGTGATTAATCATCAAATCTTGACGTATGTTTATTCATTCTGGTACCCGTGATATTTGTTATATCGGTTAAGTTGTGTCCCGAGTTTCGTTCAATCTTCAATATTTTTGCGTAAATTTATGCAAGTACTTGCGATCTTTTAGTAAAACACACTTAACTATGCATAATTTTACGCGGCATTTACGCATTGTTAGGAAAACAGTGTCCAGGTAACGAAATTCAAACGTTTGTTATACTTACAATTGCGTTTGCATCAATAGTGATATGAACACAATTCGGCTTCCTTCTTCCATGCAGTTGGACTATTGATATACCTATTTATTTCAAATATGAACGATTTATGTTTGCATTATGTGTCAATTATATTATAGCTTAGAACCGAGCAATTGCATTGCACTTTCAAGAAAGTTTCTTTCCAATTCTATAATTGTGCCGAGGTATCGGCCTACATGAACTTAACTTCTAGCCTTTAGTTATAGCCTTGAATAGAATGACAAATATTTGCGAGTTTCTTACGTTTGCAATTAATAAGTTTCCTCTTGAATGTAGGGTGCAGTAAATGCATCTGTTTCCGAGGGTGAATTCCAATTCCTTGAAATGGCTTTTCACATTTTGAGTGGTGTGTTTTCTTAGATTAATATTAAGTTGTATGGTATCTTTTTTGCATTTCATCTTTCACAATTATCTTTCTATATAAAGGAATATCTATAGGTTTCAATTAATTAGATTCTTGTGATCCAATTGTGTATAGTAGTCAGAAAGTTGGATTTTGCCTAGCAATCTATGCAAATAAAATCATGAAAGATGAAACATGATCCATTATGTCAAGATATCCAAACTTAATATAACATTTGGCAATATAATTCAATTCAGTCGATAAAATGTGATCTCCGGATTAGTTCATCAAGCATCAAAATTGTCTCCAACTGTCTGATTGAATATAAAAACCTATGATTTAAGGCGAGGAAGAAATGCCATACATTCTAAATATCTCCAAAGTAATGGCCATTTAGCCATTTACTGACTTAATGAAAACGCATACAATAGCTGGAATCGTTGTAAAATATTGCTGTATTACCTGCTAGCCGCGCCTACGTAGACACATTCGTTGATGTTTACTAGTGGATATATACTAAATGATACATTTGCTTGTTATAGATAAAAATACGAGTAAATTTGAATCGTTACATGTATTAGCATTAAATTGAATGAATATTGTCATTACAACTTACAATGTAATATGACTAATTATGTAACTGAATGGTGTAGATATTGCCGTACACATGCGCAATGACATACCCATATACGTTATTACGACTTTATACGTGGTTGATGCAAACACCACAAGTGCAATGATTGCCAGTAAACTGATGATTGAATTACATGGTGTCTGTAAACCAAGTGCATTCAATTATAGTGTCCATTCTCATATAAATAACTTGCCGGCTTAAGTGCTATTCATAAGAAGCACACATTATAGAAAAGCAAATGACATTCCATTGAAACATTAAATTGCAATGTAAGTAGACATAGACATGATGCAGTAATTTCCGTTAGCAAACAATGCAAAAGATGAGTGGTTTATTTTACTAATTGAATGTTCCCCATCAGAGTTTGTTTCTCAAGCATTCAGGATATTTTTTCAAGGACACACTCCCTTTTACAGTAATGTTCTAATTACCCCCGAATTAGTTAGTTGAACTTCCTGAATGCGGGCATTGTATACATTTCCTCAAGTGACATGCAAATGAGGTTCATTTCTCGGACAATAAACTAAATTTATCAAATTTATCAACGGATAATCTTCATTCCAATATTTAAATACGGAAGACATAACATTATTCTAACGACATTGGTATATCGAATAGCATGTAGATCTACTTTCCATTAAAGATTGTGTTCAGAAATTTGCGAAACGAACAATGAATGTACCGATACCAATTGTAGTGCATGCACGCACATGGAAACAGGGTCTGTAGAATCATACTGCCTACGACTCACTGCATGTGTTACCAAGCAATATTGTAACGCATTTAGATGGAATGCTATAATTGAAATCTGATTTTACTTAATAGATAACACGAACTCAAAATTGGTCGGAGCCGTAATGTGTCTAATCTCTTGAAGTCATTAATAGCGTTAGAACAGAGTTTAGTGCTTTTGGTAGCTTTTAAGTCGGTTAACTATTAATGTTGATATGAATCATACTTTATGTCCAACAGGCCCGCTTTGTTATTATATTTACTACTTTATTTTATTGTTTCCTTGAAATATCATAGGACATTTTTGCATGCAGGATGTGTCTTATGAAGGATTCTGTATATTAATGCATTTCATGGTACTCTGAACGAAAGTGCTTCATATATATTATTAGACGTTATATAATCCGTAATAAAGACTATCCAATGCCATTTGTGGCATAAAATATCACACAAATGGTGTATGATCATAAGAAATCTGCGTTACAAATTCATTTAAATATTTATTAGTCAGGAAGTAACGCGATAAAATTAATCTTCTCCGCACATTTATCATCGCAAACGCTTGTAACCAATCTGGCCATTTGAAGAAAAGCTATAATGGAGAATACCGAAACTCAACATAATCGACGTAGCATGTTCATATCCATCATCTAACATATCAGTACACTAATCACATGTTCACGGGGAATGTTAAAGCTTTATTTTTTGTAGCGGTATGTGACTTTCGGACACTTCTTCTGACTGTTTTGTGAAAGGCAGTAATTACCACATTGCTCTATGTGAGCATTGGCTTCATGCAAATAAGATGCTCATTTCCTGGCTGACCCCTCAAAAACATCGGTATCCACTTTCCAAAAAAAAATGCCAATGTATATGAGGACCATGTTAAATACATTTAGTGTCGAAACAACGGCCCGTACACTTACTATATGTGTTCTACAATGTAATGCATTTACTTCGTCGAAATACGAGTAATTTCTAAGCCCCACATCAATAATTTCAAATGGCTTCTGAACAACCCTTTAGATTTATTGTTATTTCTTTTAGTTCTCCTTTAATCTCGTGTAGATTTGCTACAGGGTGTAGCATTAGATTTGTTAGACGGCGTTATATTCTATTGCATATTGGATCACACAATGTCATGAACGTTGTAAGGTTTGGAGAGTTCATTTCGTTTCATTTACACTTTGTGTGAGAGAAAACAAAGTTAATACCCATTTAGAAGTAAAAAAGAGTTTGTTGATTCTATTGCAGAGTTATTGCATGACCATGAGCAATTCCATTTCCGCCCGCGAAACTTGTTTACGTATTTTGTGACTTTTTAACATCGTAATATGATGCTTAAACAATAAACTACACCAACGCAACAAACAATTTAAAACTTGATGTCATTTTGTTTTTAAAATCAGCATCTCCGCAAGATACAAATGATGGGAAGAGGGGGAAGCTTCGTCGTTTCTTAATCGACGATCGATGCACCAGTTCGATTAATTAATTGCATGGTTGACTAGCTTTTGAACCATTAATACTTCTTGGGTTTTTTTACTGTGGACAACACTTAGAATTTGTGTGGTTGAAAAGTGATTAAGTTAATGTACGTGGGGTGTTCCACAATTAAAAGGACTTTTTTAAAGCAATGTGAGAAATAATAAAATTGGAAAACTAATTTGATATTGATAATTTTCTATCTATCACTGATAAGTATGCAAAATTTGAAAGCAATTGGTCGAAAAGTAAAAAATATATTAAACATTGAATATACCATCAACCTTGGAGGCGGGTCGCGGCGTGACGTCAAGATGGCGTCGCCTTTAAAACACAATATTATATAAGAAATACACACTTCATATTTTTATATATAGTCACATTGACATTCAAAACAGATCTATTGTTGATGTTCGCATTGTTTAAAAGTGTTATGTACCACTGTTCACAAAAAGTGGCACCAGTGATGTAAGAAATGACTCTGACATTGACGCGTATGCCAATGCACGAACAGTGTCAATTAACGTCAAACTATCTTTCAAATGACCTGACAGGTGTTCATTTGTTAGCTCATATCTCTGCGATATGAAAACAATTTGAGTAAACGGAACACAAAAAGCTTCTGATTGCCACTACATTCTGCTTATTTGACCATTTCAATGGCTTGCATTGTTGGTTTTCTTAATTGTTACCACTATTTAACAAATTGCGTAGATTTTAATTTTTGGCGTTGACGTCATTGCAACCGTGACGGGTATTGGTACATATAAGTGTATACTCAATTATGACCATATACAAAGACTGATTGCTTCATAAGTTGGCATGCATTCGTCAGGGATATCTATGTAATACCACAAAGTAAGGCGTTATTATTTATCTAGAGGTTACTGAGATATTCCCATTTTTAATAAGGATTGTAATCTGAAATAGCACTGTGACCCGCCTTGGCGTTACATGGTTTCTATGACAACGCTTTGTATGAGTATCACCAATAACAACAACCACCTGTTTTTACCTGTATATATAGTATGGATTGCTTAGTATATGAGACAACTGTCATTAAAATATAAGCATTGAGTAAGAAGTTATGAGAAAAGTCCTATTATTTCTGGAACACCCCTCGTAGTTACATCTAATATACATGTAGTAGTAATTTAAAGATGAATAAAACCAACAACATAACTACTTTAGAATATAGCATTTTTAACATAATTACAGACATAATAATGCTATCAACAGTTTTTCATTGAATCAAAGATCTAGGTGAGATTTACCCGTATTTGCCAAAGGGTACTTATGTCTTAGAGATGTTGTTCGTAATTCCAATTTATCACCACCAATCAAAAGTACACAGAACACTTATTTGCTGAAATAAATGTTATGCCTTTGTAGGACTTAATGTCTATGAAACGTTATAGTGTATTGATATTCGTTTTGTGTTTGCTTTTGAAAGAAGAAATACATTATAAATCATAAGAATTGAAATCAATGTCATGTCACTTTTTACGGCTTTACAGTTTCGATTGTATCTCGTTTTCCTAATAAATATTTTTGTATATCATAAAACAGGGTCTAGTCTTAAATTAGATAACAATGGGTACGGAGTCCAGTATTCATCTTTAACAGCCGAACACAGAAACTTAAAATAACTATGCCATACCATATTAACACTGTAAATGCCTAATACACAACTTTATGAGAACATGTACTTAACCGCTGTAAGGCCAACATTTCAGCTACGAAGAGGAATGGCTTCCGTTCAAAAAAATAAGTGGACATGTCCGCTCACAAATATTACCACCATCACATTATAAAGTACCTTTCCCGAATGCTTGGGACCGATATCCGAAATGGACATGGTCGGTAATTGTTCCACTATATCTTCCATTTTTATGGAAATTAAAAACAGCATTTCTATGTAAATTTGCCTTTTGATAAGTTATACATTGCACCGATTGCAAATTGAGCAGTGAAATATTTATATGGATTTGTCAATTCAGTATCGGAGCCCAAGAGTATATAGATAATGATGTTTATATCAAGCGGAAACGCATATACATTCCAAGTAAATATTTGGTATGGATAGCTAATATATTACCATATTTACTCAATTATTCAGGGCTAAATGTCGAACATACACTGTATATTAAGGTAAACACTAGACGCATTAGGTTGAGAAGCAACAGTACAAAGGAATGTTATTTATGAATCGGACGTGCTAAATGGGTTCAATAAAAACTGTATAACTCACTTACGAGAAGAATTCTTTTTTTCTCTGTTTGTTTAGTCAGTAACCACATTCATTGTTATAATAGTATCATATAGACCTTGTACTTAAAGAACATGTAAAAAATAAAAATGGTATATGTTTGGCACATTTTTCTTCATTCCGACTGGACTAATATAGATGAGTAAATGTAAAGGAAGTAATTGGCATTTGTCATACGACACTTTAGTATCGTGGGTTTGTAAGCCTATATTAAATGGTACAATATAAATGCATAGTTTCATGTAATATTTCAAATAATGTTCTGATTCAACACGAAGCGAATTGTATGTTAATAGCATTTGCGAAAAGAACTTAATTAGAAAAAATAATTCTAAATACATAAAGACGTTCTTAATCAGATATGTTAAAAAAGCAATAAAAAGAGGTATTTAATAAATCTAAAGCAACGCTGTGCGTATTCTGAGTTATATTCAGACTACCGGGTTCATTCACAGTTCGTCTTGACAAAACCGTGATATGTCGGTGATATTTCATGTTAGTTTATTCTCCATATACGACTGGAGTGTCTGCGAAGGCACTCATATACGAGCCGAAAATGCAATAATTCAATCTCGTTAATAGACTAGGATTTTAAATTAAATTTAAACAGAATATCGAGAACAGCCTTTCAAATAGAATAATGACAAACGTTGAATGTCATGTCTACTGTTTTCTTCTGATTGCACAATATAAAAACAATGAATGATGACAGTGTTCCAGACGTTCACATTTGTCCTGCAAAAGATAATGAAACTAGTTAAAAAAATTCCAAGTCCATGCCTCCCAATTCTGAAAGGAATGGCATAGCTGAACAATTTACAAAGCACAACATCATTGGAACGTCAAGTAGTTTGAAAAAAATACTCAAGACATTGCTGAGGACTTTCTTTTGCTACGTGTGTATTCAGTGTATATAATGTACATGATTTCGACATACGAGGGATGATCCAAAATAACGTGGACTTTTGCTATTGTTTCAAACATCATCGTTATTTCTTCCAAATACTTACATGTTTTATTATCGGAACATCTATTGCATACGATAATTTGAACAAAATTTACATTGACACAATATAGTAAGCACGCCGCATGTTGTTGTAACCATAGTAACGAAAAATGTGCGACTATTCTCAAGTACATATGCACTCATATAAAATGAAACGGAAGTAAGAAATGTGCTAAACTTAACAATCATACGATGGGATGTGCACGAGACATCTTGTTAAGATTTAATGGCGTTGAAGACAAACACATTACTCTTTCCACGGTACCACATGTGTAACGTACGTAAAATGACGTCGTCAAACTGTCACGAAATACTCTTAATTGTGAAGATCTACCATGATCTCGGAAATATGCAGAAAAAGACACTTAAAATCATTGAGCGGACTAATAGAATATGTTCTACGAACTGAGCTTACAAAAGTGAAAAGAAACACTGTCAAATATGGAATCAAAATCAAACATTTAAATATTTAAAATACCATTAATCGCATTATCAGACATATCAATTTATACGATGTGACATGAAGTTCCTTGGTTACAATTCATGGTGATTTATAATGCTGGAATCGCATGTCATTACATTTATTAGGGGATTTGGTGTCCTAAAATGTAATAGTCGTAAATTAAAATTGTTTTCTGAGTTGCATAATTATATAAGACAGGTAAATGTACTTTTATATTAACTTTCAAGAAATGTATACCACCGTCAATCTTTTTTACGATAATATACGATTATCAATTTGATGACATGGTATTTAGATTTATTGCCTTGCATATTAGACTTATAATGAAATTTAAAAGACATTATATAAAGTTTGAATTACCATTATTGTGAGGAATTGTTCCCTTGAGGTTTGGAAATACCTAAACGTTCCAACGCAAAATAATAAATAAAAGAGAATTTTGTAAGGAAATCAAAGTACTGACGTACTGACAGGCTGGCAAATGCAATAGCTTTTCAAGTGATATAACATCCAGTGGTTTTCTAAGTCGAAAACGACATAGGTAAGTGCTGGACGAAAAATAAAATTTTAAAAATATAAAAAATTCGAGCCGCCGTGATTCGATCGCTGGACCTTAGCATCAGAAAAGTACGGAGCGAGTTGCTTAACCAATCGGCCACGATCTCGTTAGAAAATATGGAACTTAATAATTTAACATGATAAAATCATGGATGCACGCGCTATATCGGTTTCGTAACGCGTAGTAATAAATATTAACGCCTTTAAACACATTTTCTTTTAATTTCATACAATTTCCTTCCATTACAAGAAGAAACTACATGTAATATAGCACAATCGAACAGATTAAATTAAAGTTTAATGTTCTAATCTTGCAAAACTGATTAACGAGGAGGAACTATTTTGATTGAGTGTATAGATTCTGTGTTGTCAGTTATTGGAGTAAATTCATCTTGGTGGAATTCATTTTTTGGCATTGTAATAGATCTGGCGACATCGCCAGCCTAAAAACCATTTGTTAGAGTGTAGAACACTAGTTTAAGTGCAGCAGGAAATCACACATTCTCATACCAATCGAACACCCGAGGACAATATAATGCACACAATAGGAGCATACAATTGCGTGAAAAATTTGCTGGAATCAGGGAAAGGACGAATATGATACCATTACTGCTTTAGCCCAACATATGCGTAATGTACTGATTATCGGGCATGACCTTATTCTGTCGACAGGACAACATTGTCGTGGTCTGTATAAGCTTAATTAAGTACCATGGTTAGAAGCTGTAACTATGTTTTCCTAGCATTTGGACATTTGAGACTGGATTGTATTACTGTTCTTTAGTCATGATGACCTATCGACTATATTTCTAGTTAATGCATCGTGATTACATTTACATTGCCTTTATTGTATGCGAATAGGCTAAAGAGCAGTTTAAGTGGAATGTATATTCACTTGAGATTAAATAGTGCGCGCAATACTAGTACATGGCATTCTTTTTGGTGCCTGTAACTGTGGTCTAGATTATTAGTATTTCCACATGTATAATGTTACTGCTTCTTTATGTTAAATTCACGCGGTATTTTCATTATTTCTGTGTTGTTCAATTCTCTTTAATGACCGATGGTACAACATCAAATTATACAGTGAGTGTTTTTTTCATAATGTTTATAGATTCAACCATTTTGATTACCAAGTCTATTTTCTGAGCAAAATGTGTTTCTGGTCCCTATCCTTAAGTGTCAAAAATAAGTTACATCGAGATATAGTGTTTACAATTATGAGTGTTGCGGTAAAAGTCTACCGTACAAAAACACTCAAAGAATGATCGATTATACAGATATTTCTGTTTAATTCTGCCAAACAACACTACTGTGACAACTTTTGAATTATTCGGTTATACACCCTGATTACCATCAGTATTATAGGATCTATAAATCATGGTTTGCTACGTATTTATAGATGTAAATAATGATCAAACATCCTAGATGTATTTTTTTTATAATAATCCGACAGGTAAAAAGTAACAACATACAAGGTCATAATGTATCGAAGTTAGTGTAGTGTCCATATTCGTGTTAAGTTTGTGAGTACGTATTAAGACATTTTAAAATATCTGTACAGCTGTACTCAATAAGTCTGTGCTTGAGTTATGAAGTGTTTATACCATAAAATTTTGTAATAAAAATTCACGTCTGTAGTGTGGTAAATATATGTCAATATAATACGTTAAACGATAGTCATGTATTAATTTGGTTTTTTGAAAGTGTACAAATTGTCTGCGTTGTCAGCCACGAAGGATGCTAACTACATAGTACATACCATCAGGAAATTGCGAGTACATCTCTTCTAATGATGGAGACCAAACTCCCCTGTAATTGTAAACACATGCAATTGTCTGTATGTCTGTTAGAGAAAATGTAAGTTTAAGCTATGGTGAGTAATGTTCCAATCAATTATTCCGACACGTTCAGTTTTTCTGCAAAGCTATTCGTCTTATGTCAAGACATAATAACATTATAAGACATTTAAATTGATGCATAAAGGTAAACAGAAAGTCGCAGACGCACCAATTACAATTTCCTTTTATACAACCGGTTCTGCAAATTTCGAGAAGAAATAATCAGTTATAGATAAATATAATCGTTACCTTTACAAGAACATTAGGTTTTGACAATCGAAAGAGACAGGCAGTGTTAAACATACATAACATGCATGATACAAGCATTCAAGCAGAAAACCATATAACAAGAACTAGTCACAAGGTCAGTCACAAAATTTAACTTGAAATCAATGAAACTGAATGACTGCATCCTACACACTATACCAACACCTTGAAAGTAACATATGTTAATTATTTGTTTGGTTACATTACTAATGCACAATACTTCCCTCCTACTAAGTTTTGTCTAGAGGTTTCTGTCTGAGATTATAACTTTTCCTCTCTCACCTAAATATGCTTTATGTTTATACAATGGATCCTATATACGGAAACATTAACGTCTATGATGTAATAGGTACAAGTTTATTTGTGCAATGTATTGGCAGATTTGTCCTGATAAAGACGCGCGATCAAGACGTATGGTAATTTAAAGATGGCTTTATAGTTGCGTCCCGTCATTCATTTAAACAAACATCACAAGTTATCTAGCAAATGGTGACGAATGTGTTGTAACAATTGCACGCCTGAGTATGATTAATCTTTATGATCCGATGTTGATGTTTTAGATTTTTGTAGTTGCTACATTATGTGAAACAATACTCGTTCATTCTATGATCTCGTGTTTTAGAAGACTCATTTGTGTGCACAATGGTGTCTTTTATTACCTTAACGGGAAGTTTAACACATTCCAATTTAACACTTTGGAATATATATCGTAGACAAAAGACAACATTTAGCCTAACAATGACACTATTTGAACATTGCATATTGAACATGTCAAAAGCAAATATATGTTACAACACAAAATCTGGTCCATAAGTCATATCCGCTATCACAAACCACTTATTTGGGCTTGATTCTACGACAGACATACATATATACGAAGACGTTTCAAAAGTCCCAGGAAAAGTGTTCTATAATGTTTTTTGTATGTTCAAATTACTTTAAACTTTTCATTTAAACAGAACAATTCATTATATCAAACACTTGAGACATTGACCCCAACCAAACAGCTACCAATTAACTACGACCTATAATTACTGCAGGGAACATTGGCGAAGGGCGGTATAACATCATTTTATGCCATAGTTTAAATCGTTATACTGTTTTGTCGAGATTTATTTGTCGCAGTATTAGAATCACCCATCAAATGTCAGTAAACAATTGTATAATTTGACCAGTTTTTGTATTTTGACAAGACAATTAAGACTTAAAACAGTAAATTTAATAACCACTGCCTGGTAAGAGTGTTGCATTGCAATGTGTAGGATGTATGAATAATATGACCGCTTCCAGAATGCCAGTGGTTCTGATGCAGATGATCAAAGGAAGGTACGGTCAGTTGTGAATCAGACGATATACGTTGATTTGGACGCTTCTGCTTGATTTTGCGACACTTTAGAATGCTTAACATAGGGACCCTGGAAGAACGTACATGGAAACGAGGCGTTTTTTGAGAATATAAAACATTGTTGTTAACAGGTTTATTTTGTGTGCCATTTGACTGAGTGAGATTTAGTCAGAACATGTTAAAAAGTTAAGACCTGAGATAACGTTGCCCCGGGTAGCCATTGCTGCCGTTACTATGACAGCCGTGTCATTGTTGACGACACATCCTGATGGTTTGATTCATTGTACAACATGTATAATGAATTGTTTTATTTAGATGCAAAGTTTTAAGTAATTTGGCCATATGATAAATATACTCGTAATAGAGCATTTTCCCGTGAACTTTTGAAACGCCCTACGTACAACAAGTATGTCAAACACATTTGTCCATAGCATTTATCATGCTTAACCTCGCTCGGGAACATAATTGAAACAAATATGGACAATACATTATTTACAGTAGACAGCTTTATCCATTATAGTATCAATAATTCATTTGTTGATAAACGAATGACTTATCCGGTATTTCGTTTGGAAGCAACTCATCGCCGAAATAAAAACTTTATATACAGTTTTTTGATGTGGGTTTAATGTTCTAACTCTAATATGTGATGAGTATATTGTCCTTTTGATTACATATTGTCTTCATACTGTTAATGCTATTATGGCTATTATGGTTTCCACTGATTTAAAACGTGTGTAGTAATGTTCTGCTTGTGTGTGAACGATATAATTTGTATGAATATTCGTTTGTTCGTGTCTGACCGGGGTTAGATAAGATATTCCGCGTAGTATAAAACACAACGTACGTCAATTGATCATTGGAAGTAAGTTTCATTTTGACAAATATGTTAGTAATCACAACTTTAAAACACTATATGACGGCACAGTAGAATGAATGAATTTATTATTTTAACATTGATCAAATGTAAACTAATCCGTAAACCGAATTTAAATCAGCTTTTGAGTTTCACAACATTTCAATTATCGAATTGCAACATGTACTGAACAACATTGTTAAAATTAACCATTTTGGCTTGGAATCGCGTACAACTGAACATGCATCAATTTAATTTAAATCAATATACTACCGGTATGTAATCAGATTAGTCATATCATAAGCTAGAAATTGTCTAAATAGGCCTTCCAATATGCAATTAACCTTTAAATCCATCAATCAGCTCGGTATTGTACTTTTGTACTTCGACGTCAACGTATACTGTTGTGCTATAATTGCAGAGCATTTGCGATGTTAAAATCGAAATGATGAATATTAGCAATATAAGCAACTTCAGACCAGTGGGATTTCAGTCTAAATATCCTCACACACACATTTGTTACTTGTAAATTCATCTGTTATGTTTATAATGTCAGCTGTCTAGTTAGACAGTGGCGATAAACAATTATATCGATGGCTTAGAATTAGAAGGTCGTAACTACCAAATCGATATTTTGAGAAAACACGGAAAAACTGTCTGACATTTAATCTTTACTTATGGTAAAACAAACTTTTACAACTTCATTTTGGTCAATATGACAAGTTCAGATTTTTATAAAAATGGGTTTATAAGATGCGCCTTGTGATGCTTATTCTAAATATGTAAAAATCTTAAAAGGTCGTAAGTGGCACTTACGACCTTCTAATTCTAAGCCATCGATATGATCCAAACGGGAATTATTTTCCTATCATTTACAATGCAATAAAGAACAAATGAATGAGACTAATGACGGATTAAGTGCTTGCAGGAAATGTCATCTGTCCAGACAGTACTTCTCCTACATTTGTACACAGAGCCTGATATAACACCAACATACAGAGTTACAGCTTTGTCTTCATTAACTCTGATTTCTTACAACAAATTAACTTATTTTAGAATCGTCAAGAGACTCATTCACTTATTTTTGATATTGTTATAATGGCAATCAATGATTGGTTGGAGGAATGTGTTTTTTGTATTGCAAGCCACTAAGATTGTATCAAATTGAAAACTTCCGGTATCATGTATTGGTTTGTGATGTTATGTCAATATTGTTAGATTGTCCGACCGTTCGAGATGTAATGTGAGAAATTTGGATGATAGTCATCAAAATCACGCACATGTTTTTTTACAATCTTAACATTTTCTGTTTATTACTAAAACGTGTGAAATATTAGATCATATAATATAAACGACTTCATTGAGTTATTTAGTGTTTAACCAGCAGAATGATCTCTTATTCCACTTAAAACTGTAAAACAGATTGTATTATCTAGTAGTTAGACCTGGGTATATAATATTATCTAAATGCCGGTTTAATGAGACTGTTTACACCTTAGATACAGAAATAGATTACATTTCTCGGGATATCAATAGCAATTTATTTTCATTTTGTGTTTTCAAGAGGTAACATCGTGGTTATTCGTCTGGTCTTCATATCATATTATCATAAAGATATCGGAAAAAGTATCTGGTATGATGACCATTGGCGTCTATCATGCATTACATTGACGGTCCTACAGCCATGTAAGCTCTTATATAACATAATATAATCAACAAATCGGTCAGAATTCCTGTTATTGGTCTGCAAGAACATGTGTTTATGTCTTTGTTGAAGATATTATTTGGTACTGTACAGTAATAAATCAGCAGTCATCTGTTATGTTCCAATAGGTCTCCGTTAAGCGGTGTATCATTTTGGTTTATGTCCTGCATTTCTAATTAAACGTGTCTCTAGAACCGTTTTATCCATTATCCACACTCTTGCATATTTATTCCATGCATCCAATATTTGAATATGGTATGTTCAGAGTGTTTGTATTTATTGAGGAAATTAAGTATAAACGTATAAATGTGTGTAAAAATTTAAGCTTTGGTATCTTAATCGCGTACAATGATAGTTTTGAATGTTTTGTTTCAGAGAGGTTTTGTCGATCGTTTGCAAATGGTAACCCAAGCCAAAACACTATAATGTCTCTCGAAATAAAGACATACATTGACCGGTCGTCTATCAGTAATGCTGTTTTGACATATTTCAGAAAACATATCCTCTATAATCCTAAGAAAGTCTACTAACTATTTGACAGGTCGAATGTAATTAGGTGAATGAGTATTGATTAAAGAATGTCTCAGAATATATTCAGTTTTGACCACGTTAGTGTTGCTTTATATATTCCGGCAAGTAGATTTTAGTTAATAATACGTGTCAGCTACATTTGCAAAATAGTTTATGTGATAAGAGGTAGCAGTCGTGTGGATTTGGCGAAACAAGTGCAATAGAATTAAGGGTTATATGTTGTCAGAAAATAACAGTGACAGTTATATGATGGTGTTTGTTCACTTTCCTTTCTGTGACTGAGCAGTTCTTTCATTGTACAAGTTTGTGTTAATAGATATTAAGCCTTAAAGTCGTGTTGCTACATGTAAGTGCAGATATGTGACAATCATTCTGAAACAATCACAATCAATTCTTACTACCGTCATTTTGTTGCTAAGACATGTACTTCATACAATATGTACTCAAAATCCTCTATCATAGACAGCTAGGTTAAATGACTCAGTATATTGCAACTCTCTTATGGTATATGTCCCGTAAGTACATTTATCATTATTAGCCATTGAAAACATCAGTAACACTTTGATTTATGCGTTACCCATAAAGCTATGAGACCGTTTTATCATTGTCTACATGATTATATTGCGTATCTATAACCGCTCCAGCTAGGTTGCGATGATCTGATTTCCAAAGGCCATAAAATATTTTTTATTGTGGTTCACTTTTGCCTGTATATCTGTTTTCGATCCAATACATGTATATATAACGAATATAAAATACATTAACTGACGCAAATGTGGCCTAATATTATGGAAACAAATCGTAGATTGTACTCTTTTGAATCTAGCACCGAATTATCGACTGTCGCCCCCAAAATCATCATGGAATGATCGGGGATACTTAAGCGATAAAAACGTATTCCGCGTGGTATCGCCGATGATTCCCACAACACGTCGGGCTACCGGTAGGCATCGGGAACTCTCCCGATGTATTCACGATGTTATAATTATACTTTTTCAGGAATTTACTCCCCTTAACAATTACATGTGGGAACTTTTGGGAGGTATCGGGAGCCATCGGGAGAACTTATTATGACTTCGACATCGCCAAAAATAATTCCTCCTTAAGTGGTGCTACGATCATCAATTTGACTCACGCACGCACGCACGGACACAACCACCCACCTTTCCACCCACACAAGCACGCACGCATATGCTCACACATGCACACAAACGCGCAAGTTTTCATTTGATGCAAGTTTTTGTACTGGTACATGTCTACAATTATAAACCTACTGCCACTGAAGCGTCTAAATCCCTCACCTCACCGCCTTTCTTAAATAATCATTTAGTAATGTTTTACTGAAACGTATAGGACGTAACAATGTACAACAACAGGTGACAACTTAAACGGAAACATGTTAAGTTTGGCTGTGTCAACGACAAACAAGTTGTATAAAAAACCATAATGAGGCCAATATTATCGCATTAAGTTTCATGATGAAGAGGCACTAAGAGATGTCGTCAGTAATAATTGACATTCCAAGGCTAATGATAAACAAACAAAAATGATATGTATTTTTCTTTACAGACTGACAGTCAGGGCTATGTGTAAGAGTATCCGCTAGATGAACATATTTGTCCACTTCACATTGGAAGTCGTAAGTACGACTCATTGTGTCATCCCAAAGTACAGCCTTATAACCCTCCAATAAAACTAACACTTCCCATGTACATTGTATCTCTAGGAAATACCGGGTACACATGATATATGTGTTTTCAAAGAGTGTATCGATTTCAGAGTATTGTCTGTATTCCAAACTAATGTACCTTATATTCTGATCGATATTTCTAACAAGTCATCGCTATACAGTTTTCTAACACAATTTCGAGAAAGCTTATTTTCACATGTTTCCTTCACACTCAAATGAAAGCGGCGACTATGTACTAGTAATTAATCCCATAAAAGATGTGAACAAGACGGTGTAAGTTATATGTTTCTACTGCCTCGGTGCCTGATAAATTGTTTTTCTACACTTCCAACAAATCGAAAAGGTTTTCCTAAGGCTTATTCTTAACACTTTTTATATACGTTTTCCAAATTACTCCCTGTAACAAATTGTCTAATCATAGAAAATACATCTTATCTGTCCAGTCGAATGTTCCCCACATGATGTGACGTACTTATGGCGACATGCAAACCCTGCCGAAGTGCCAAACAATATGCGGCTTTCACAATTTGATTTAGTGGAAATTCGTTTAATTGTACGCCCGTAAATGGTTTCTAATGTGGAAAGGGGAAAATTGTTCACATCAGTCTTCACCCAGTGTTTTATATCATGTATGATAATGTTTATGTGTGTCGTCTGCTCAAGAGCATTTATCAACACACATACGTGGGGATATCCAAAAGTGAACTTTTGCTCTATTTTTTATTTCAAGTCAAATCAGTATGAAAATAACTATTCAGTCACATTAATCTATAACATGTACAAACAATAACCTCAAAATATTTTTGTAAAATACCCGTTGTATCGAGAGTAACACGTTGCCATCGTAACACAAACATGCGTTAGCGGCGCACTGCAGATTTTTTCCAGTAAAATGCGTTACGTATTGCCGATTGTTACAGTCGCAAAATAATTCAATTATATATACAGCTATGGGAACCCGCAGGGAAGACAAGAATTGCTTGGCAAATTAAGTATGAACCCTTCTCTATTAGTAGGGGAAAATATGTCCAATTTTGGTCGATTTTGTTACCGGAATGACAATGACTCAATATTTTACATACACACACCCAACACCTTACTCGACCTCTTAAGGATGGGAGCAGCACTGTCAAATAGGTATGCTTAGAGAAATCCAAGATGGCGTCCAAGATGGCCACCAAAAAACGAAAATATCAGCGTTTGCCTTTATATAGCCCCTGGGAATTAGAAATGACATTTCTCATGGGAATAAGTCATTTTAACAGTGTATGGTATGTTGTTCTTATCATATTAGGTGATATTTGTGGATAATTATGAACATGGAACGTTATTGAGTTGTTTTTCATCATATTTATCATCAAATTTTGGCAAAAATTAGGAGTAGGGGTAAGATTTTTAACCACCCATGATTATTCTTACCACATTTATAACAATTCTTGTGTAAAGTATATACTATATAGTTAGGGAATTGCAAAAACTAACAAATGTACAAAATAAAAGTACTTAAATATTGACAATACACTATAAAAGTGGGTGGAGTACGAAGTTCTTAAACTCTACGAAAGGCATCAATGTTTTACTTAATATACATAATTTAGACACTATACCGTACGGAAAACAGTTTGCTCCATTTAACTATTAGGAAAGTTGGAGCGTGGTGTCATTTATGCACCTTTCAATTAAATATTGGAATACTTTCTCGAATTTTCTCGAATTTTCCTATTAAATACGGCTCAAAAGTTTCCTCATGGTATGGTGACACTTTGGCTAAAAAATCAAAGGGGTCTGCCATGAAAGGCAACAAGAGGTGTTATATACCAAAATGTCCGGGCAGTTCAGCTGATTAAAAAAAGACGGGAGCCTTTCATGGGACGATATAACGTTAGGCGTAATCCAAAATGGCGTCCAAGATGGCCGCCATAATTTACGAATACACCTGATAGTATACTATCTAATGTGATTTTTTTATTTATGTATAAACTGACAGGTATTAGCCTGGATATTATTCATTTGATGATGTACATTAACTGGGAATGCTGTACTGACCACTTAAAGGTCAAGGTCAATGCCATTCCAAGGTTAAATTATGAAACATAGCTGAAAAATAGATATTTCCTCTCTAACTTTCTTATTTTAGTAAATGTTTTGTATTTAAGTTGGCATTAAATGTGATAAAATAATTTGTACACATATATTCTTTAATTATTAGTTCAGTTTTCAATTCAAAATACTAAATCTGACACTATTATGCCATGTACACGTTGACTGAGAAGGTATTCTGAGGTAATTGCATCCGTAATTTGAAATTTTAAGTTTTCTAATGTAAATCATCCTAATAGTACATATATAAATAAGTATTTTATCAACATTGCTCATATCTACTCTATACTTTTCTAATCAGGGGTAGGACCGTAGGGGTAAAGTTGATAATAATGAAACATGTTCCAAAGATGACATGATTTGAATTAGATTAGTTATCATTTGAAATGATGAAGTTGAATATTAGCAAATATGTACTTGTTACAATATTTGTAAAAATAGGCTCCTCTGTCAACCTTGATGTCAATGTCATACAGGGTGTTTCATAATATCTGTCCCCATTACAAATTAATGCCATGAGAACATTCTTGGTCATTTCTGATATCTTCATATACCATTGAAAAGCCAACATTTCACTGTTTTATTCGGTATATAACATGATAATTTTGCTATCATAGCAACCCAGAAAATAAGATTCTTGCAAAATGTCACTTTTTGATAATTGTTAAAAATAAAGTTCAAAATGATTTTTATCCCAAATTGATAGCATAGCTTGTAAAGTATCGAACGATAAAACACTGTTTATTACCCACGTAATATATTGATTACAAAGTTAAGATTATATACCACAAGTTAAGTTCAGATAAGTTAGTGGGACAGTTAGTTTTCGTTTCTAGTTGCTAGGCAACGAAAGAACTTAACCACACAGATAATTCTCACTTGTAGCCAAGTAAAACGGTGACTGGTTTTCGACGAATATTTTTTCCAAATGGATGTGATAAATTCACAAAGAGTCGTATTGAGTCTACAATACCACCATTAAAAGCAATTGATGACTTTAAAAACATGATTTTGAAACAGAAACAACCAAAGATCAGCAAGTTGGTTACCGGTACTTTGTATTAATTAAAGCGAGAACGTAGCGTTATGCGTTAGATTCTTGCATCGCCTAGCAACTGGTAACCAAAACAACTGTATCACTCATAAGTGGTTAGATTATCACAAATGGATGAAACTTTCACATAGGTATCGTAATTATTTTTAAACTGGTTATATCATGCAATACTTTAGAATAACATATTATTCAACTTCGGAAACAGATCAAATATGGACGTCATTTTGACTTTTATCGAAAAAATGACTTTTTGGGGGAATCTTAATTCCTATCTTGCATTGATATTAACATTGTCATGTTAGATACTGAATAAAATGGTACAATGCTGGCAGATATATCAGATGAGATCAAGTATGCTCTCATGGTATTAGTTTGTAATGGGGACAGATATGAAACACCCTGTATTACAGGTCAAATGTGAAATTTGGAATTTCGTAATTTGCATTGTAAGTATGAACACAATCAAGTAAATTAATGCAGGAATAAATAGTATGTTTTATGTCGATTTGATTACTTTAACAAAAACAAACCAAATGAACCTTGATTCTTTGATAGAAAAAAACTTAGTGTAACCATGGCAAATATGGTTTCCAATATTGCTGTCATCATCTTCACTCATGTATATAAAATAAAATTTATAGTTCAATCAAATTAGCATTAAGGCAAAAGTAGTTGCTGCAACAGTAACTTATTTGGTCACCCCGCTTATTCTGTGCATAATGCGGACCTTGGTTTGCTATTTTATACAGTCATTAGTCCTTCCAAGTCCCTACTATAACTGCTGCCAACATCATAGACCTTAGGGCGGTTGGTGACTACTTCGAAAAGTCTTGAGTCATTCTAATGGCCTGGCCACAACCGACATGCGTGTTTTTGCAAGGCTGTGGCCACTGCGTTTTTTTCGAAAAGGAAGGAAGTACGAAGTAAGTACGTCGATGCTCATTGCATGCAAAGCTTTTCCTGACTGTAATAAAAAACTGTGTGAATCGTGCGTTGCTCACTTGTCAAGTACGTTGCACATGACTCTATATCCAGCCAGCCCATTTCATTTTTGTATCCACCATCCCTATTTACAGCAATACTATACCATATTAGGTAACCATCTCCTATGAGTGCAGTCATCCCGAAACCTAATGGTTACCCTACACCCTTCCCAGACATGTCGTTAAAAACTACAAACACACAAGGCCCTTCGTCCTATAACTTCTAATGAAAGAAATTTACTCTCTGAACCTAAGATAACACATCTACATCAAAATGCACAATACAATGAATTACAAAATGATGTTTTGCGCCGAAAGTATCAAATATGTGGGTATGTTTTGTAGTTTGACCTTGACCTTGTGTGGCCAATGTTTGTCTGTAAAAAGTACAATATAAAAATATCTATAATGTTATACAAAGATTTATTTCGTCCATTTGAATTAAAACTGTCAAACTTGAAAACTAAGAATTATAGATGGACGCATCAACTCAAGAAATCGATCTTGATCAACATGCACATAAATGCCATTTGTTGCAAAGTTTTCGAATTAAAAACTGGCCTTGTGGCAGGAAATATATGTTTTCTAAGACTTTAAACACTTTAAAACCCAACATTAATATATAATATGTTGCAACATGAACAGAAGGGAGAAAATATCTCAATTTAATTCAAATTATTTTAGGTAAAATATTGACTTAAGCATTTGATAAAGTTTTGACCTCTAAATGACCTTGACCTCCACCATTTGACCTTGGTAAAAGGTTCATGTCGGAGGTCCGCATATGTTTATTAATTGCAATGCTTATTTAATAAAATATGTATTGTCTACTTATGGGTAACAAACATGAGATTTTGACTAGTAATTAACTTATAAAATGGCTGTAACATAGGCCGCCATCTGGGTTTCCATGGTAATTAACCTTATTTCAGCACTCTCGTCTGGATTTAAACCTTAGACATCCCTCAACACGAATAAACAAAGACATTTATAATAGAAGGAAATGGTACTCGATGAATCAAAATCAACTAATGATAGCTTTCTTTTTACAACGTAAAAACGTGACTTGAACCATTTTCCTGAATTTGCACCTTTTAATGACCTTGACCTTCATGACCTTGGTAGACAGATCAATTTGAACGCTGGTCTAGACATCAGTTTGTAATAATGTTTCTCTTACTTGGATATGTATGCGTTATTTACACATATGAACCCGATGATAGTAAATGCAACGCATACAGTTATTTCATAATAATCAAAGAATTATGAAATTTTAATTCTGGTGGGGTTACCGAATTCCTTCTTATTTTTTCATTTTTCAGCTCATGACCATAAAATAAATGTTGTTATGCGACTTAGTGATGCCACATTGTGATGGCGTACATCAAACTTATTTTTGCCTTAAGTGCACCTATAATTACAGATAACCTTTTGGGGATAAAACACAAATTTTACACATTTTTTGCCTTTTGACCTTCAAATGACCTTGACCCTGAAATTAAATAACCTTGACACACATATCATTTTGGGGCAATATATATGTTCTTTAACTATTGTACAAATGCATATTGGTATACAAGTGTACATACTTAGTACGAATGATTAGATAAAGATGGGGTGTGTGCTTAAAGTGGCCGGAAATTTGGACGCCATCTTGGTTTCCATGGTAACCTGCATGATGCCAGCTGTCCATACTCGCTGAAATCAAACTTCAAACACCCCTCTGCACAAATAAACCAAAAAACCCTCTGGACCGCTGCACACAAAGAAGTCAGGATACTGGACTACATGAAAACTGTCTGAAATAACCGGAAAAATGTCAAAAGTTGACCTTTGACCTCTGACTGTGACCTTGACATCATGCGTTTGCAATTAAAGTATATATTTTCATCATTGCTGGGATATTGTGAGGTATCATTGCAAGTTTCATTAAAATATGTTTATTCGTTAAAAATATATTAGGTATTTTCGTATACAGTGAGAAATTCAAATATGTATCCACACGGTTGCCATGGAAACGCTGATTCAAGTGCTTTATAAATGACCCTCAGTGCTGCTCCCATCTTTTTTAACATCACCAAGACATATGCTTACATATCTGAAAGTATCTTTCCATTGTCACTCAGGTAACAAAATTTCGAAAATTTTCCCCTACTATATTGTATTCACTTGTTTTTAACGTTACGTTGGTTAGAATCGACCATCCTAGGTTTTAGAGAAAAAAATCTACTTGTAGAGATAGAAATGACACAATTCAGTACACATCGACAGAACAAGCGTGTTTGCATATTATAAGTAAACAGTTAATTACGGGAAATGAAGAACAACTGATTAACAGTTTTTAAGAGCTTCATAAAATGATTTACTCGAGAGGGCGACGTCGTACGTCATATCTGAGCGTGCGCCGTGTATGCCTACCTCGCATGCTTACAAATGCTATATTTATGTTATTTTTTGTCATATCCGTATGATATTTGATATACTTGTACAATATAAATCAATTTTACAGGGACGATAGTTTCGTAGCTTTAAGTTAAATGGTTTTTGAATAAGAGCAAAAGTCCACGAACTTTCGGATAACCGCACGTATATGGGAGTATGGACATCTCTCTGTTGACCATAAATTACCATGATAATTGCGCAACGGCATGCACATTGCAATTCTAAATAGTATTACGTTTTCGACAAATTGGCTATTCCGTGGCTACCAAACTAATTCCGAAACGAGATATATTGTCATCGATTGGAAATATCTAAGGAGCTACGAATGTCCCATTAAACATGTTATGGACTTGTAGAATCGCTAAATGAATGCATGTGATGTGTAAAGCTTTTAGTTGTTTATGTATTCACAACACGTACTTTTTCATGCACACATACACTAGGTTGGTGTTTGACCGTCAATGTTATACAGCAACAACTCGTGTGTTTGACATGTTATTGTCTGTACTAATATACGGAAATTATTCAAAGTGTTTAGAATTATAAGGTCCCATTAAGACATCGTGTTCAACATCTACAAGTGCAACAGTCGTGGCTAGAATGCCTGGATTCACTAGACGTTTGGCATCAATTAGACAAATGGGACCGTCATGAATATGTATTGCATCTTTTAACAAGCACTTGGTTTTGATAAAGACCGATTATTTGGAGCCGGTTACTGTTTTGTATAGTCATTGCTATTCCGTGAACGCGCGAGACCGATCTTAAAATTACATGGAAAAAACAATCTTTGAGTGGATTCCTCAATTACAATGTATCCCATGACGGAGATTTGACAAAATTGATAGTTTTGTTTCGGACGCGATCCAAATGGCATAGTGATGTGGTTTTTAATCTGTTTTATTCTTGTTTGCGCTAAGCATACGGTTTTGTCCGTAGATTTTCGATTACGTCGTCCTAATTAGACCTGCCGTCCACTAGGACCCCAAAGGGTTCCCGAAGCTGCAATTCACCTCTGGAAGGATCGGGATGGTTCGGCATGTCTTCGGGGTGTTCTGGAACCTTTCCGCATCATTCCGCAACGCTTCGGGAAGCCTTCGGGACCAAAAATCTTCGGCATCGAAATTTTAAAAGTTTTAAAATTTCGACGCCGAAAGTCTTGTTCGGAAGTAATTCGGGATAGCTTCGGGGTAATCGGGAAACCATCGGCAACCGTTCGGGGTGTTCGTGAACCCATCGGCATCCTCTCCGCATCATCGGGACGCCTTTTGCAAGGCTTCGTGATCATTTAGCTATCCCGAAGGAAAGCCGAATCGATGCCGAAAGGGATGAGTTCTACACACGGAAGCTATGCCGATGATGTTAAGAACACATGCCGAACAGTTGCCGAAGGCACCAGTTGATCGCCAAAAGGGGCGCCGAGTCGTCGCTGTATATCACGAATGACAGTAAAAGCGATGCCGTCTGTTTGCAGACAAGTTGAGATAGTAGTTCGGCATCGCATATATACATCGGTAACCTTTCGGCGATCTACCGGTATCCATTCGTAAACCCTTCCGCATTCTCCGCAACGTTACCGCGTCCTTTCCGCACGATCGGGAAACATTCGGGACTAACTCCTTAACTGTCGGCATGTAGTCGGGATACATTCGGCTACTTAAGATAGGCTTCGGCATTTATACCGCGTGTATTCCGCAACCATTCGTATACCCATCCCCGAATGCTTCCCGAACAAGCACCTAGACAAAGCTCCGCCAATTTTAATGATAAATGATCCCGAAGTGTTCCCGAATCGAGCACATTGTAATCGGCATCCCTTCCGCATACAGGGTGTCCCAAAAAAACGGGGACCTAGGAAAAACAATTGTAACTTTTTTCAAAATTATAGATATCACACTATTAATATGTCAAAACAATAAGGGAAGAACACTGTTCAGAATACTACTATCACTGTTGTGATAATATAGTTCAATACCCGGAGCTACCTCCCATGTTTACAATCACATGTTTCAGTAAAATACCATAAACTGAAGCAGTGACTTCAGAATTCAATGAGATATATTTCCATGTTGACCTCAAACATCTTCTTATGTGCTCCAAATAATTTTTTATGGTTCGTGAAACATTAGTTCATTGTGTACAGCAAAGAAGTTCACTATTGGGATCAAGTTTGAGTAATTTTAAGATCATATAGCTTGTGATATGAGGTAAGATGTCAGTACTATTTCGCAAACATTTCCTGATTTTGCTGCTGATTTATTGCAAGACGAGTTTTCTGCTAGCATATGGTACAATTTTATAATTTCTGACATACACAATTTCTCCAAAATATATCTATAAACTGTTTGTTTGGATAAAACTTTATACTTTTTGCTCCTTTCTATAGTCTAAGCTTTTTTGTAATAGTCCTTGACAATATTTACGTTTTTAATCATTGAATGATTGTTGATGCTATTTGGAAGGTTTTCCACTTCCCCTTGGTCAGTAAACGTGCCACGTTTTCCTCTGTTTTGCTCTTTCTTGTCATATTTGTTTTATTTTTACAAGATTTTGATCACCCCTTTCACTTTAAATGTTTTTTTCTAAAACTAAATGCCCTGACACAAATGCCCTTGTCTTATAATGCCCCTTTTCATGTGATTAAGCAAAAATAACGTGAAATGTTGCCATAGTGAAAATGATGACGTCACTTCCTGATTTGAAGCACCATATTTAAATAAGTGCTCTTTTTAGAAGAAGGTGTCCCTTACATACACTTTCACAAAATATCAGCTTAATTCATCAAAATATAAATGAGTAATAAGGGTTTTAGGTAGGTCCCCGTTTTTTTGGGACACCCTGTAGTATCGGGTCTAGTGGAGGTAGGTCTTCATTAATTAATCTTCCGCTTGGTAATTTCAATTTGCCTGCTTATCTGATTGAAATGTTCCTATTTCTATACAATTGTGTCTTGTGACTTGAAATACCCTTTTGTAATATTTGATAGCGAGTGTATGCTAAAAACGTCGATTTTAATTCCAAAAACATGTTTTGCACCCTGTCGGTGTACTTTGTTTAGGTATGTTGCTAATTCGTGTATTTGGCGTGTGGGCATTATACTACATCATCAAATTGTTTTTGCTTGCTGGGTTGATTCATAGGTACCGTATCCGCTGAATCCGAAATTACAACCAATACTTACATTTAGCACTCAGCACTCAAGCATTTAAATTGTTAAATAATGAGCTATTAGTTGTTCTAGTTTGCAATAAAAATGGAAAATGCACTGAATGTCAATTGGAAACTAGCAGATGATGATATTTAGCACCTATTCAGCATAACTTCAACGTGTCGTTCATAAGTTTCGTATTTCATTTCAAATATGTGTATTTTATGATTGAGATTGTATAACAGATAAAGCAAGAGGAAAAACAACATCCAAAAGACACAAGTAGAACACATCGATTACAACAGAAGAAGTATCGGTGCAAGTATATAATGAAAAATAAAAATGTAACTGTATGCAAATGTGTCTATCCACAGTATCTTAGATTATATTAGTTGAGATATGTTACATTTGTATACATGTATATATCATAGATATTCATAGCAACGTGTTGTTTACCATATATGTGATTCAACACTTTGTATCCACGGAGATTTGCTAGTTTCTGAGATATACGAGTTATAAGTGTAATTACACCACGATAATTCGCAAATAGCAAATTACAGTTAAAATATCAGTGTTTACAGACATAGAAGCGTAAATGTCACGACAAACTTAAATTTGTTTTAATATTCTACCACGGATCGAAATATTATAGAATTTCTGCCATATTTTCTAGCAATACAAACATCAATTACGACATTCTAAGCATCCAATATATAATCTCTTACAACATTTATTGCATTTGTTGACGTACTTCACATGCAGAAATTTAATTAAAGTCGGGACGTGCTAACTATTCACATGAATTCAATGGAATGGTGTTTATACTGGCAGCTCTTTGTTCAAAATAAGCAGGGTTACATTAAATGCCCTACATGAATCGTATTTCGATATCAGACAATTCAAAACAAATGTGGTGGAAATCCTTGAAGTGCCGACATAAGCCAATATATCTGTATTCGTCGTATGTATCTTCCATTTGGAATACATCACCATAACCTAAATATCAGGGAATTTGAACAGAACAACAAACCTAAAGTGTATTTAAAAATTTGAAAATCGTCAATAGATTTACCCGGAAATCAACGCAATCTTGTTTTTTCCCTCCCTTTTTCTGTGATACAAGCAACTTTTGCAGTTATCCACGTTTTCATTCGACAAATAGTCAAACACGTGTATCCTTTATTTATCCCATAACCTGTGGTCTGGGTGCCGGAAAGCCTGGTCGGAAATATCTTTCGGCACTCATAGACCATTACATAGATATTAAAATTAGTTTCACGTTGGTTTGTGGATTGGTTCTGGGCGACGTAAAATAAGCCAATCAATGCCTCAAATCTATCCGTGACGTCAGGATAATAAAAAACGTCGTCTTGACGTCGCGCGCATTGTAACGCTAAATATTGAATGAAATCTATGTAGCGTGCATCATCGTTTGAATGATTACGGACGTTCTCTAAGGTAATGTGATAAAAAGAATCTTACATACGTGCTTATTACATATGAGTTGTAATAATTTCGTAAAAGAATATGACACTCGGCTAATTCACGTGTCATGTTATCTTGACCACTCGTTTAATAAAACTGGTATGTAATGAGCACTCATGCAAGGTCCTCCATCTAACTGTGAAACAAAGTCAGCTCTTTATGATATAGCCTCTGCAAAAATAGTGTACATGTACTGGCTAGACGGTATACTTTGGGGAAGAACTGTGATTTTAGGATGTCACATCGTGTTACAGTTTCCTTCAGTTTTCTTGTTCTATATGGTCAATTGACATTCTTCGAACTTATAGACTGATTGTTACGTTATCTATATTTTGCTCATATAAGATGCTGCCATATGTGTGACCTATTTGTTAATATTGTACTGTACTTTAGAAGCAGACTTGGGTTATGATACGACAATATCATTTCCTGTTTAACTTCCGTTCTGTCTGTAAGGATTTACATCATAAGAGTCTGACAGCATATCTCATTCTATGACACGTCATATATTATATGAATATGGCATACTGTTGATATATTGCTATGAATATCAATCAAACATAATATAGCAGTTAAGTTGCTTATTCAATAATTGATATTGTTGCCCAATATTGTTGATTAAAAAAAACAGTATTGATAAGCGCAATTGATATGTTTAAATAGATGGGTGAATACAAAGGTTAGTTCGATGACAAAATTATGAACAATTATACCGTATACATGTATGGTCGTAATAGTTGAAAGCTCAATTTCCAATTATCAGTTTTGGTATATAATAATTATTCAACTCCATATTTCTTTATCTGTCACTAAAATATTTCTATGAAATTGCAAACGGAGTCGGTTTTATTATCATACTTGGGCTAATAGCACTCCAGAGACATAAGTTGTGGTTACTATTCTGTACTCACAGCTGACAATAAACCCTTTGAGACATATGTGTAAGTTTATGCTGATGTTTTAGAACAACTGTCTTATATTCTAGAAAAATAATGCAATATTATGCCAAGCAAACGAAGTTGAATGAGGATTATAAAACAAACATGATGTCATTACTATACGTGTTATATGTCTTGTGAGTTCGCATATTTAAAAAAATGTTTAAAATTTCTAATACAAGATAATAAAAAAACATTATATTTACAGGAAATAAATGAATCGAATACCATTTGCATAGAAGAGAATGTACGTATTAACATGTATCCACTTTTTAATCAACAAATCCCGTCAATCGAAAAGCATGCTCACCTATCAAAAATGGTTCATTGACATACATTTTACCTTTTCATATATATTACAGGGATTCTAATTTGCATATTATATATACAATCGTATACATGGAAAGTAATTATGGCGTAACTGTCGCAAAAATTAACGACAATGACTCGAACAAGCAATTACATGTATGCTACTTAACTTGTACTGTACAACAAAACCGTCATTATTTCTGTAGCGACTGGACGAATATTACATTGTCATTAATGCCAATTAAAGTACCAATAGTCGTGTTAGCTACAATTACCGTTCTATCATATTTTTATTTGAATGATCGTTACATCTTAATCGAAGCAATTTGTTGACGTAATGCAATACAATACAATTGTAATTTGTCGACGTAGTGCATGTTTTAAGTTTAACAAGCTGATCCGATTCGATCTAACTTTACTTATGATTGGGGTACATGTGTACATTGTCGTTCGATTAAGCAAACGAGCATACTAGCTGACATGCTTTAATATATAACAAAATATGCAATACCAAATATTTAAATATATTTCTTTTATTCATACAGTTAATTCCTAAATTACATAGTAATTTATAGTATTGGCTTAGTTCTCATGGTGTTTGAAGAGCTAAGATAAATTAACATTATATTCGGTTCTATATGCAGTAGTAGTAAAGTATGTTCCATGGTGACCAATGCAGGTACAAAAATGTACACCTTCCTTCTGAAATATTCGCATTTTTGGCTTGAGTTGTCATTCAGGGTCAAAACCACTAGGTCAGATCTTATACGTACAGAATATCCGAGTTTTGGCAGATCTTTATAAAAGGTCCACTTTTTGACATATGTGACCTGGCTTTTTGTTCGAATGCTTTATAACATTGGTTTCTATGCCGTGTATTCATGTTCTGAGATGGTTTTCTATGTCTTCTGTGCTGTCTACCCTGTCCGATTATCTCTTTTTCAGATGAACGCGAAACAAACATTATCAACGTGGGAACTGGTCACACTATTGTCGTGATGTGTTAGAATGCCGTCGTATTCAGGACTGTTGGTTTGATCTAATACTTTTATCTTTGTTCATTATGTCTGCATTCCTAGTGCATTGCATAAAATTATACTGCCCAAAATCGAATGTTTTTGATACGCTATAAACCTAACACACTAGATCGAAATAACACTATTTAAATTATTTTGGCATGCTCTTATAGGTTGTGCATTTATTCGAAAACACCAGATTGTACTTATAGATAAAATATCGTCAGAGTAGTATCAGCCAGTACGTGGATAATTAAACGTTATCTCGTTTAACCGTTTATTGTTCAATTTTTTCTCATCGACCAGCCTTACTTGAATATTCGTGTCGCTATGGGATGTATCATCGATCTAAATAATCTGTAAGAACAGCTTCTCAAGAATGTCAAATATGACTGAGTGTGGCTTACGATCTAATGCAGTATTCCTATCATTCTCAAACATTCGGTTCTTTTTCTTCGTTATATGGTGTACGTAATTTATGCAAGAAAAAGTGTCCAATTTTCGAGGGCTGTTTTATTGCAGTCCAGCCGTTCAAACGCCCTTGTAAATTCTAACTTCCCCTGACTAGATGGCTACCTGAGGAAAATTGCGTTTGAGTCTCCCTACTGAGACAATTTCTATCCTGCTGGTTTGGCAGCCAATAGCCATCTATGTCTCGCAGTAATATCGATTATGTTGAAATCCGTTACAGATTCCAATTTACATCGTGGTCGAGTGGAGCATTTGGTTTATTATTACAAGCCATTGATGAATGTGTTAAGAGTCGCAAATACGAACAATGAATGTAACCAGAGCAATTGTAGAGTACATATGAAAAACAAGATAAAACAGCGGGGTCTTGGGGAACTTGGTCGAGTATTGGCTGCGTTGCATTCGGTCTTGTGCAGTAGCCGATATTTTGTGATGCCTTTGTGAAATTGGGTCATCCAGCATTTTTAGGCGGGGACGTGGACTTTTATTGTTTCGTTGGCTTACGTGTGGGAATTGCTCGGTTTAGATGGGTCGTGGTGTTTCTTATATGTGACGCTCGGCTGGTTAGGTTGAGTGCTACCTTCCCTGACTGATTTACTCTTTCATGATGTAATGTCAAAGCCTAATTCAATGTCGAAGCATGTACACGAAAATATGCAGACTCTTCGTTTAAATTCGGGTGAAGAGCATCTATTATTACATGTGAGCTTCGATAGGCATGTATTGATATCAGACATGATTGGAGCGAACTCCTTGTTTCCTGACTAATCACTCAATACATCAGTATCCACTTTCCAATCAAGAAGACGGACAACTCTCGTAGTCAATATATACTAGGGATAGTTTTTATACATTTAGAGATGTAAATAAGATCTAGATATATTTCAGATGATGAATCATCAACTTTATAATTATTTTTCCGGTTTATAAGTCACACTATAATACCATAAACAGCCATCTTACTACATGAGCATGAAACGCGCGCCACGGCTGAGTGATAGTTCCTATCATTGTTATGCCACATACACATTGTGACAGAATACGAGAGGTGCTCCACTTATATTTGAACAGTATTCAATATCAAATAGTTCGATGCGTATAATTCATAGTCAAAATAGTTCTATATCATCGTGCAAAATAACGTGTTAAGAAACACATACAACCATTGGTTATTACTTCATTACTTAGTTTGCACTCAAATCTACAATTTTGTAGATTTTGTTGTTTGGCTTTTTAATACCGAATAATCCGATCGATACTGTTGCATTTTTTCGCCTGTAACAAACGCTGCAATATTCCCTAAAGTAAAGGGTTTGTGGGTATATTTTCATTGGACTTTGGCCTTTACTAATATTGCGCAATATACACTTGGCGGCACTTCTAACGCTGCCACTTGATTTTTCTTGATATCTCGAAAACCGTTTGAGATAACTTGATTAAATTTTCACCAGTTTTAGTTTCAGGCATGTGCCTATAGATGCACATGTTAATTCAGAAATTGATGTGTATGACAATTCGTGATAAAGGCGTAATTTATGTCACCTGGAATTACAAAATCACAAAATTAAACAGCGTATTTATCTGGGGTCAATTGGGTATTTTCAATATTTTATTTCTTTTTAACTTCAAATGCTTTTATAATAAATGTCAACAATAAAAATATTTATAAAACTCATCTACATCACAATTTCATGGGTAACGAAATAGCAGTTGTTAAGCTTAGAGCGCCTCAAAATTAGCTCATAATTTGAATATAAAACCGATGGGTTTAAAATAAACGTTTAACCTCAAGTAAGGCTACTTGAATGGTAAAATTGATATTTCTTTTGAATAACGAATGTTAATAGTACATGTACAAAGTAGAGCTGAATTTATTCAGTTTGATATTATAACTGATTACCCCATGTGTTGCGGGAACAGTTGTGTAGAGATTTCAAAATTACAGGAAAATAAGTTGTTATTACACTGATAAAATTGTTCTGCAATATTTATTTTTAATAATTTCTCTTTGAAATTTCCTATAAAAAATACGTTTTTCATATATTATTAAATACGGTACTCATTTTAGATTTTGAGTCAAGAAATCAAAATAATTTCAAATTTTCTTTGTCGACCTAAAATGTCCCACCCTGTGCTTAAAACTAACAACTGAATTAAACATGAAATTCGATTTGATCGAACGTGAAATTTTCTGTAAAACAATATTCGTCACTGAAATGATAAAATACGTTTTTTCCACGCTGTTGAATAGTATATTGTTAATCAAAATCGTTCAATATACGATGAAGTTATTAGTATTTTTCAATGTCGACACAAAATGTCCCACCAGCAAAATTACGTAATAAGTAACGTCAAAATATCTTAAGTGTTTATTTTGTAGCTTCGATAATTCAATGCAAAATTGAAATAGAAATTTTAAAGATTGGTTCGAAAATGTATTTTTTATATACTAGGAAATGTACACAGTACTTTATTCATCAAGGGATTTTTATTTTGAATTCTTTGTTCATTGGGGCTACATCAAGCTAGTCTAAACTGTACAAAGAGCAAACGGATAAATGCACACATTGCATAAATATGGTTAATTACGTACAAGTTATTTTGCCTAAATATAAGTTCTGTAATTCCGAAGGATGCTGAATATACCCCTTATACACATAGTTACACAACTTATGTGTTTATGGTTGTTGCGCGCCCATGATTTAGTTATTCTGTCAATTGTACGCCTTATGTCCGTCATATTTAGCTAAAAGAACGGCGTTTTGACGTTACGCTAAGTAGCTCCAACTTGTGACGCGACGTCTATATTTTGCAACAAAACCAACACTTTTTCGTTAACTAGCGTTTTGGTAAATATTGCTAATAACTATTAAAAACCATGAGCGATTAAAATGTTGATATGTACAACCATTATAGGAAAAAGAGACATCTACAGGCATACATAACAATCAGATGACTGGTATTGCATGATAAAATGCGACTTTCAATATAAGTATTCAGTCAGTTGAAGACATGTCGTGCGATAGTCTATTGTTGGATCAAGCGGAAAATACCCTGGGACTTAAGTCAAATATTGATGTATACGTTTGCCAAATTTCATTAAAATTCATCAAGGAGTTTTAAAGAAAACAGAAATATATTAACGGTAGCGTTAGAAGTGCCGCTAAGTGTACTTCAAATGTGTGTTCGTAAGGTACAGACTAGTGTTTTTTGTGGAGGGAATTGAAGCTCCGTGTTGACAAAACACCATGCTCCACATATGGGCTCCAGGAAAGATGTTTGGCAAACATTTTAATCAAATATAGTTTCGAACCTAATGTACACAGCAATGTGCATTCACCTTTGACCTTTTAGGAATAAATATGTGTTCCATTAAGCCAGTATAGCAAGCAATAGCATACGTTATGCAAACGTTCAGGAACATGTGATGCTTAACGAATGTCAACTTATGGGTAGCCTCATTAACATTTATCATATAGTTGGCTGCCGGTTCATGGTATAGTTCTCAATGATAAAGCATTGCCTCTACAGAGGTGACAAAGTTGTGGCATTTACGGTTCCGTTGAAGAATACACAGCGTTAAAGACATGTGTCTCCCTTACGTTGTTTTTTGTGGTATTGAGAAGGTAAATACCGATTTTATCCCGAGTTCATCATATAAAATTCTCTAAATGAACATATCGAAAGTTCCAATGGATACTTCAAACGTAGCTGTAGTCAATATTTAGGTTTTTAGATTTGCCTTAGATATCAAGTAACCAAAGTTTAAGATTTTGGTAGGTATCATCACTTTTTGTCAGTTTTTAATATTTTGCCTAATTTCATTAAAAAAAAAACAAAGCGCAAAACACAATAACACAATATTTATGTACGTCAATTGTATCGAACGTGTATATACTTATTGAGTGTTATAAATTGTGTAATATATGTAACTTGTAAGTAGAGAGCTAATATAGTCTAAGCCTTTTGCATAATCCTTTTTCTTTGGGAACGAAATAAATATTAAATTACATAGTGCTGTGATAAAGGAATAGTGCATAATAAACCCGACAATACTTTATATGATAACACAAATACTAGGTTTAAACTTTTATGATGCAACATCCTTATAAGTTGCATACAGACGTTCACTACTTCCACTGTCTCACGTTCTTGTCAGACTATACGATTCTATTCAAAACAAGGATTATCGGCCTCTCGTTCATTCACCCAATAAATTTGTACCATGCCATGACATTCTAATCCAGCAATTTATTTACGCAATATATGAAACGTCCGCAAAGATTGCATCTGTCTGTCTGTCTGACAACTGCACTAAACATTGCACTAGTGGTATAACAGATGAGACAACTGATTGGTCTCAATGAACACATCGACTTACAGTTTCCATGATTCTTTCACCAGATTTCATAGTGATGTGTGTGGTAAGGTTGATAATCTAGATTGGTATGTAACAGCAACTTCTGTTCGCGATCAATTCAATGAAAGGACAAGTCAATGTCATTGAGTTTGATGTTTTAATTATAGCAGCGTTCCCTGTCTAGGTGCGTGGCATTGACCCTTGACCTGTGGTCACGTGGTACGTCATATACAAGGTCCGTATGTTGGATATGATGCAACAGTCTTATTATGATAGAGACATGTCAAATGTATCCGACTCAAAGTATTGTTAGTGAAACGCCAGCCACTTGACTGTTATATACACGATTATGTTCCCATTTGTCAATTTTTGCCCTCAAATGTAGCGTACATTGCAAACTATTGTGACTAAATATTTGTGTATTTCGTATCACAGACATGTAGCAAGTAAATTGGAAGTGTAAATTTAGTCGAAAATGAAAAACCCTCACTTTGCGCGCTTGAGTAGACGTTTTACCATTTTTGATGGTGTAATCATCCAAGCGTAACGGAGGCCAACGGAAATGGGTTCAACATGAACACTATGGATACACAAATAGACAGTGTTAGTCAAAAGTTCTTTTAAGCTAACAGTTTAAAAAAAATGAATTTTGAATTCGTTTGCGAAACTTTTGACACTCAGTATATATTCCTGAAATCTGAACGAAGGTGCTTCATTTATAATATTACACTTCATATAATCTGTAACGGAGACTATTCAATGTCACGTGCGGCATAAAATACCATGGTGTATGGTGAATCTTCATCATAAATCTGTGAGGCAAATTCGTTTGAATATTTGATTATTTTATTAGGAAGTATCAAGATAAAGTTAATCTTCTCCGCTCATTTATCATTGCAAATGCTTGTAACCAATCTAGCTATTTGTAGAATACTATAAAGGAAAATACCAAAAGCCTACATGATCGACGTAGCATTCTCATATCCGTCCTCCAACATATCAGTAAACTAACCACATGTTCACAAGGTAATGTTAAAGCTTGATCTTGTGTACAGGCATGTTAATATCGGACACTTCTTTTCACTCTTTTGTGAAGGGCAGTGACTACAAAAACATGTACCACATTGCTTTCTATGCGCATTTGCTACATTCAAATTAGACGCTAATTTCCTGAATGACTCCTCAAAACATCGGTATCCACTTTTCAATACATGTGTCAGTGTATACGAGGACTACTTTATATACGTTTAGTATAGTATAAGATAAAAGGTCAGTTCACTAACTACATAATGTTCTGTAATAAATGTTATTAACTTGGTCGAAATACACATACTTTCTAAGTCCTACATGAATTATCTGAAATGACTTCTAAACAACCCTTCTGATGTATTGTTATGTGTAAAACTACTCCTTTAACATCGTCTTTATTTGCTATGGCGGGTTGTATTAGATTCGTTAGATGACGTTTTAATATGTTGCAGATTGGATGACGCAATGTCACGAACGTCGTTTCATTTACACGTTTTGTGTGAGAAAATCAAGATAATTCCCATTAAGAACCAAAAAAAAATTTGCTGATTATATCACAGAGCTATTGCATGACCAAGAGTAATTTCATCTCCGCCCGCGAAACGTATTTTGTGATTTTTACTTTGTTTTAGCACATTTGGCTTCCTTTTTTAGGACGGAGGAATGGTAATATAATTCCAGAAAATAAACTACACCAACGCAACAAACAATTTAAAACTTTTGTAATTTTGTTTCAAAATCATGAAAATGAAGTAACACTAAAGGTTTCAAAGTGCACTCAAGATGAAAGGGTAATGAAAATGGCATTGCTAAGCAATTGTACTCCACTGCTTGAAATACCACATGGAACGTGTATGCCCTCGGGAGTGATACAGAAGGTTATATTTAAGAAGAAAACGAAATTAGCGGAAACGCTATGTCTATCAAATGAATTGTTGCTGCTGGACACAAGACGCAATTGACGAACTCTCCATCATTAGTTGCTAGTGGTGTTAACCGATAAAGCATTGCTAATATTCAAGTTTCAACAACACAAAGCTGTTTGTTGGACATAAATTGACTGCATTCGCCATTAATTACCTAGGCATTTAAATGTTTCAAAGAAAAAACATTGGGTGCAAAAGATTGTGGGACACGAAACTCGTAACAATTTGATTGAAGTTCAATTTCTGTCATCTTTTTTTCTCCTGAAATGCCATGAGCTTTCATATCCACGTTACGTGGAAGGGGAATATCTTGCATTCGGAAAGTTGATAACGACTTTGCATGGTGAAAACTATTTAAAGTGATAAGCTATGAACATAATTTAACGTTTTCCCTATTTATTAAAAAATGATTAAATCACTTAAATTAAATCGCGGTGATATTTTTCAGACGCTAAACAGCTATTCCCGAGCATACATGGATACGACAATAATTCGAAAGCGAATGTAACCAATAGGTCAATGCGTATAGTTTAAAATGGAACAAAAAAGCAAAACAAAATAGTATTCCATTGTATTCCAACTCTTCTTTTTATAAAGTTATTCATAATTCGCACATATACAGAGGACCAATCTGGAGCAATGTTTGTTTCACATTCTAAATTACAATAGCCCTTCAACTCTAACAATTTTATCATTTTATTTTTTTATCTTCATTTCAAACCCTTAAGAAATTGAAAGTACAACAACTGGTATCAGTTATTGTTTCCTAACTCGCTTCGCTTTAACCTAGGACTAAATATTACCCATCAATAGAATGATAAATCGTTATATAAATTACATGAAAACGTAAAGTTGTTCATTCCAATGGTCGGCGATATATTAAAGCAACTTTGGTATTCCTAAGGGGAATCATGCGTAATGTTGACATTTTGTTTTGCGTTAAGTACGGATATTTTATGACATTTTTAAGTATTAAGCAGTGATTTAGTGATCGTGGAAACTTTGCATATTATTCTAAATAAATGACGTCTGTCTAACAATAAGATTATATACGTATTTATTGTCGCTGCATTAAATGCAATATATGGTATAGAATTCGTGAGCATGCCTTCCTGTAAGGTTTGGGAGATGCTTTTGTCTTAAGATTTATCGAAAACGTATGATGTATTCCTATTGTAAACGCTGTCTAAAAGATTTATCGAACACGTATGATATATTCCTAGTGTAAACGCTGTCTAAAAGATTTATCGAACACGTTTAATATAGTCCTATTGTAAACGGTATCTAAAAGATTTATAAGATCTTTATACAATAGCCACCGATGTCAACACTGACTTGGCTGTTGAGATGTGTTATACGAGGATTTTGTTAGTTTGTCATAAACTAGTATCTGTTTCGGAATGTTATTTGTTTACCGATAGATTGTCAGTAACATTTAAAACATACAAATACATAGCAGGAAATCGAATAGGAATGGCAGCACATACAACATCATAACATAACACAGTTACATGGAATAATGCATATACATAACCTAACACAAAATGAAAACCCCAAGTCCCCGCTGTAAATCAGCTGGATAAACTTTTGTTTTACACACATTTTCCAAAAAGTGATGACCCTAAGTAACCGAATATGTATAGGGCTAGTTGACCTAGTTCCGTAAGTTCCCGCTGTAAAAGAGCAGTATGGCCAGTAATCACCATTATTACACATTCTTAAACACAATTTAAAAAGTCATTTTACGTGTATATAAAGTACAATTCAAGTTTGTAACAAGTAGTATTTGTTTTTAAATCTATGTTTATCATTGTGATACATGTATGTATACATATTCATTGTCACACAAAGTGTGCACACGAAAAACAGTTTATCCAAAATCCTATTACATTACTACGCAGTGACCTTACTTGACCATTTCGATCAGTAATGAAAATCAAACAATGTGAAACAATCGCTGTGGTGAATTTCTTGAAATGTAAAACTGTACGTATATTTATATTTTAGTTATCAATTTATAGTTTTACTTATTAGAACTTTAAGTAAAAGCAAATGTGTGTTTGATAAATTTCGAAATTATTCAAAAAAGGTGATGCTCTAAATGTAATTGTTTGATTTTAAATGCGTATGTTCATTTTGGTCATGTGTCAATGAGATCCAGTTGACGTTACTAATAATATCAACATTTTTTCCTTGGGACCGATATCCGAAATGGACATGGTCGGTAATGATATTTTTGCACTATATCTTTCCTTTTTCAAAAACCATATAAACAGTAACTCTATGTACATTTAGATCAATCATGTTTTGTTTGGTTTTGCTTTTTGTAGAATATCACAATTCTGCAAGAAGAGTAGTACAATAGTGATGTTATCGTAGCATTAATCATTTAGATACTGATGTATACATCAAGCAAAATCGCACATACGCCGACAGTGTACATCAAAAGTAAATAGTTGGAATGGATAACTAATATATCACCATATTTAATACATTGTGTAGGGCAAAATGTCGAACAAAGATTAAAGTACACAAAGGAAACAGTAGACGGCGAAACAACAGTACATCGAAATGTTATTTATGAATCGACTTTCATAAATGAGCTCAATAAAAACTGTATAACTAACTCACGAGAACGATTTCTCTTATTCTATGTTTGTTAAGTCAGTAACCACATTCATTGTTATAACAGAAGCATACAGATGAGGAAATATAGAGAAAGCAATGGACAATTGTTATACTGGCACTTTAGTAACACTAGTTTGTAGGCCGACATTAATGATGCAATAGATTTCATGGTTACATGTAATATTTCAAATGAAATTTTCTGTAACAATACCAGGCAAATATCGGATCTCAGTTCCGTTCGCTTGAAACACATTTCGTAAAATTCCTATTAACATAATAAAACAGTATTGCTGGTTATTTCTGCGGGTGTAATATTTTGCGTTTGTGCCCCAAAATGTGTGATTATTTCTGCTGATTTTAATTTCTACGGATTCACACAATGACAAGTAGAGTAAATTTCTGCGGTTTGCTAAATGGTAAGAATTAGCATACACCACTTTCATTGGCAGTCTAATCCATGTACATTGTAATTAATTATTACAGTCCAAACTGTGAATCACACTATGACATTATCATTATACATGTGCAAACAATGCTCGCTTAAATTATAAACACCGTTGTAACACTAGACAAACTGCAATAAACTATACAATAATCAAGTTAACTTGTGATTACCCATTGATTATTGCTTTTATATAGTGGAGATAATATTCTGCGTGAAAATGCTCTACGTCTGATAAAAATCTGCGTAGAATTAATTCTGCGAATTGATCTTGGACAGCAAGATGGCGAAAATTTCGACCAGGCAGAAATAACCAGCTATACGGTATAGTATTATCTTATTATAAAATAGGGTTGTTTTAAAGAAAACGAACTGTATGTTAAAGAAAATTTGTTAGCACACGAAATGAAAAAAGTCATTAACTAAACACATAAAACTCTCCTTACGTTCTTAATTTATTAAAAACGGTATTAAAAATAATCTAGAGTAACGCTGTAAGCATAGAATATGCATTCAACCGTGTTCTGTCACAATTCGTCTTGACAAAACCGTCATATGTCTGCGATATTTCCTGTTCGCATATTCTCCATATAGACGTCTATAGCTTGTCAGCGAAGGGATTTACTAGCCGCAAATGCAATAAATCAATCTCGTTACAGACGAGGATTGTAAATTAAATTTTAACAGGACGTCGAGACTAGTCTGTCAAATAGAATAATGGCAATCTTTGAACTTCATGTCAACTTTTTTCTCTTGATTCCAAAATGTAAAAAAAACTCAATATTGATGACAGTGCTCCAGACGTTCACATTTGGCAAGCAAAAATAATGAAACTGACTAAAGAAATTTCATGACACTCAATGCTGACAGGAATGTCACATCTGAACAACTAACAAGGCACATCACATTAATACGTCGATCCGTTTGAACAAAATACTCAGCACATTACCCCTGTCTTGTGTTACTAATATATGCACACTAACGTATGTAATGCAATATTAATTCGACATGTACTTGAGATACATTCTATGATATATCCCATTTGACATGTATAACACACAATTTGTAGGCATTCATCATGGATTGTTAGTTCCGACATGTATGGACGGACCCATTACTGGCAATGGGAAACAGTTTAAACAGATCGAACAAATCAAATACGAACTGCTTCATTCAACTCAGCATAAAGGTTACACAAACCATTTAGCAAACTAATATAAAACCAAAATAGTTCACTAAGCGAATGATGCAGCTCAACGGCGTTAGCAGATATGGTTTTTTTTTATTTGTTTACGAATTTTCAAAATTTGATTCTGCGACTATAACAAGCTGCTTATATTAATGTACTAAAATTGCGTTTTCAAACATATTGATACTCATGCCCAAGTAATTTGGCTTCTTCTGTGTATATTGTACTGAGCTCGGCACTTGGTATGCGTAATTAGCTCAAAAAAAAATATTTTGTGTGTAGTATGTGTGTTTAGACGAACGCATATAACAGAGCAATTATATTACACTTCAAATATAAAGTGTCCAATTCTACATTATGCAAAGTTATCGGTTTATATTAACTCAACTTCTAGCAACCTTTAGTTTATAGTGATAGCATTGAGATGATTAACATGTACGAACATCTTACGTTTGCACTCAATTACTTTCCTCTTGCATGTACGAGGGATGATCCAAAACGTAGACTTTTGCTACAATTTTCGTATGTTTCAATTAATCATTTGCAAACTTATATCAACATTTATCGGAATATGCCCGACATATTTCTGGTACAAAAAATCAAGGAAAAATAATTATTCAATGAAAAATTATATGCAATAGAAAATGATCACTAACGACTACCCGGTGCGCGTCAGTGTTGGTTTCATGACGTCGTGTATCGAAGCTCGTCACTGTATCAGTTTTAAACCTGCTCATTTTTATCTAAAATGTCACACAATGATGTAAATTATTACAGCAATATTAAAGATAACATTTGACCTTAAATTGTGCAAAATGATTTTCGTTTACGGCTCCATAGCGACCAGATTATTTCCTAATAGGCAATTATTGGCTAGCGCAAACGTATCGCGGATTACGACACTGCTGTCGCGCCGTATTGTCTATTTCATCCATGATGATTGCGCTCTCTATCCACATATTTACAATGACAACTAAAAATAAGAGCTCAACTTATAGGACATGCTCTATTAGTCTGCTAAATCATTTTAAGCGCCATTGTATGCATATTTTCCGAAGAATAGGGTAGAGCTTTACCATTAAAGGTGTTGCATGCCGGTTTGGAGACGTCATTTTAAAGTCAGCTACACAGGTGTTACCACACGAAGATAAATGTGTGTGTTCAAAACGCACTGTTCAAATGACATCAAATTTTGACAAGTTGTTACCTGCACATCCCATCCCTACTCTTTTACAGCGGGGACTTGGGTACCTAGGTCAAGTCGCAACAACGACTTATTTGATCACTTTAAGTCACAGGTATCTGCATATATTTGTGAAAATATGTCATCCTACTATTTTACAGTGTGGACTTATGTAACTATGTCAAGTCGCAGCTCTGCGTCATTCGGTCACCTGTCATTCGGTCACCTGCAATCATCTTTTAAATGCATATCTTTTCGAAACAAGGTAATCCTGCTCTTTTACAGCGGCGACTTGGGTAACTAGGTCAAGTTGTATTAACGCCTTATTTGATCACTTTTGTGCGGCGTTTGTTTGCCTATATTTGTGAACATATTTCTACAAATTTATTAAATGACCCTCGTACTGATATCCTATAAGATACGATTATCATCGTGGTTACAGGAGATTTAGAGTTATCTTTTAACCGATGCGCGTAAGTGTATTACATTAACTTACGACAGTAAAGATGTATTGTCCCCTAAGATAAGTATTGGGAATATTTTAACGTTCTAATGAAAGTTAATAAAATACATTTAGAATGACAAATTCAATTATGTTGCAGCATCCCACTCTTTGTTATTGGTATTGAATTTACCCACTTACATACCAATCAAGCATCAGATTGCGGTGTTTTAACATTGTAGGGTATTTAATTGCTTGATTAATTTGCTTTATATCTGTTAGACATGAAAACGGATGAATATGATGCTACGAGTTTAGTTGTTGCAAGACGTATGCGTAATCTACTGAATTTAACTAACAACTTTATTTCTGCCAAATGGGCAACTATAGTATGATCCTAATTTGCATCAGCCGAATAAGTTGAACATAATTATAAAAGGTCTAATATACTAGATAATATAACTAGAATAGTATATGTGACATTGCTTCAACTTTAGCATAGTCACAACATTTTTTACACTAGTTTACAATAACAACTTTTAGCATAGTCACAACATTTATTTACAGTAGTTTACAATTACAACTTTAAGAACCATTGTTATGTAATACAGGCATTTGTCGTGTGGTGTGGCATGCATGTGATAATTATGAAATTGTAGGTATGGTGTCCAGTAAAGATTGATTTTTGTATCTGTTGTTGTCCATTTCGCTATTTGTTGTATATCAATCGTTATGTATATTACATCGTTTTGAGTCGAGTGGGTAGTTGCTACAACCTATTCAATTATTTGTATGCATTGTATCGCTTGTTGACGAATAGTGATTCGATTAGGCAGATCTCCCAGTGGTTCCGGGAATACCATATATCTGACTGACAAACTATCAGATAGGATGTCTAAGAAGAAGACAGGCTGTATGGTAACAGACGAGATAAGACATAACGGGATTGTTATCATTACAGAATAATAGTACCGAAATAGGGAAAATCTCCTCTAATACCGGTGTATGTATCGATCTTCATTTTGTTAAAGACCGATTTTGTAGAGGATATTTGTTGATTTTGGTTAGAATTATTTCACCGGGTGGTCACCGAAATTATTATTTTCACGAGTGGCATACCCACGATAAAAAATATAAAGGTAAAGGTAAAGTGTTTGTTTATTATAGTGTCACCCCTATTGAAAGGGCCAGCCAATTTGACTTATGAGACACCTATTTTTCGTGCGCACAGATCCGTGATCACGAGTGAAATAATATAAGAACTTTCTCCAAAAAATCAACACATTTTCTGTTTATTATTAACTCTATTTTACGTAACGTTGTACAGTTATTGGCTAAATTACGATGTCATAAGAACGTCACGACGTGATAATGATGATGTCACAATGAGGTTTTGTTGACGTTGCGTTTCTTTTCCTGCACGATACCGGAACCAGCTTGATAATTTCACTGTTATTTGTCACTGTTATTTCACTGAAAGGCACCATAATCCATTGACAGCAAATGATAAAATCGATTTTTGATACCATGATGATCTATAAACAAAATGGAACCATTGGCAAAACTTGTGTATAAATGTATAAAGCATTAATGCTACGTTGGAAAACATGAATGTTTTTTTATATGGCCATGCATGTAACATACTTGGCTTTCTGTCATAATTTTATAACATTACTTGTTATATTTGCTCTAACCCGTTTATTTTATTTTTGTAGTTCTATTGTATCTATTCGTGTATTTTAGTAAGTTATGCAATTGCCCGTGTCCATTGTTTCCGTCTTTAATGCATTTAGTAAACTGCTTATCATTCCGAATTGATTCCATAGTAATGTTATGACATGTTGTAACAAACGTTTAAAAATATCTGTTCTGTTCTCCGTCGAACGTTTACTCATTCAATCCATGTAATTGTTGTGTTTGTGAATCGGTAGGATTTCACAAAATGTCAACTATAAATAGTATATATACAGTCATATTGTTTTATCTTTTATAAGTGGTAACGCTTTAGAAAAACATGTCACTGATACGCATATTCGTCTGAAAGAAATAAGTCTTTAGAGCCATAACGGTCTGGACCTTCGACAACAATACTGTATAACATATAAAGTACAAGTAATATATCACACAATTCTATTAGTCTCCTTCAAACATTCGTGTCTATTTTGAATGTGCCATGTGCCCCCTTGGCGCTTGCAATAGATTTTTGATAAAACGCTGTCTGTGGCTTGTGGTTGGCACAATATGACAAACGCCAGTCCTTAGACATAATAAAACATGTTTCATTTGCAGGGAATGATATATCTTCGGTCTTGATAAAGATCGCCTGTTTTTTCCATGATTATGACAAATCGTGTTAAGCCTGTTATTGATTTGAATTAATGTTAGCTTCATTGTTGGTCCAGAAAATCCTTGATGAATTCGAAATGGCCTTACGATGATAAAATGTTAATTATGTGCAAAGTGAGTTCAAGACCTTTCATCACTAACATGATATCATTAATTTAATATGAACAATTGTACGAGATGATGAATTCTATATTTGACATAAAATTGGATCAAACAACCGAATGTTTTCAGATAAATATATCATAACACCAACATACAAAGTTCAAGATTTGTCTTCATTATACAATGTATATGCTTTGTCACAAGAATAACTCGAATTTAATCGTCAAGATTTCTAACCATCGTCTTATTCAGTAACGTTTGTAATTCTCTTAATGTCAATCAATGTTTGGTTGAACGAATGAGATATCTACTCACTAGAAGTATGATTTCACCAAGGTCTACAATATGTGTATGTTGTCTTGATTGGCGAGGTTATAATAATAAAGACTTTATTTATAGAGGCAACGTAGTTAGGCATTTGCCCAATCTTCCCTACGAGCCTCTGAAATTCAACACATTTACATAAAATATACAACAACAGTCACATTAAAAATGGCAAAAGGAAAAAAAAACTAAACAATTCAATAATAAGGAAAATAATCGTGCAATATATAATAGTAATGTCATCTTAATTGCAATGGTGCAATTGTCTTAAAGTCAAGAATAGATTGACTGAATATAAAATCACACTCTTATTTCTTTTTCTTTTGAAATAAAGATTTCATGTATTACGTCCCTGTGTTATTTAACAAGAACTTGCGAAATATAAAATCAAACAATATTAATATTTCATGGGGGTTTTCAGTGCTTAACATTCAGAATGAAGTGTTCTTTCATCATTAAAAGTAAATCATATATTACGTTTTTCCTTTGGTATATCACATTACTAGAAGTCCTGTTTAATAAGAAATTATAGGTATGGTGTCCAGTAAAGATTGATTTTTGTATCCGTTGTTGTCCATTTCGCTATTTGTTGTATTACGTCCCTGTGTTATTTAACAAGAACTTGCGAAATATAAAAACAATATATATTAATATTTCATGGGGGTTTTCAGTGCTTAACATTCAGAATGAAGTGTTCTTCCACCATTAAAAGTAAATCATATTTTATTACTCTAAGGTTTTTTCCTTTGGTATATCACATTACTAGAAGTCCTGTTTAATAAGTATGTAACTGCCAAACATACAGATAAACGTAAAGATGTAACTGGGATATCAATATCAATTTGGTTTTATTCGGTATTTACACGAGGGCATAATGATAATGTTGCTGGTATTAAGAATACGTTATCGTAAATATATCAGAAAACGTCTCTCATATTCTGACCATTTGTGTCTGTCATATTGGCTGTTCTGCAGCCACGTCAGCTGTTGTAAACCATAAAACGGTAGACATGATGGTCATTTTTCTTGTAATTGGTCTGCAGATACAGAAACACAAGCACCATTGCAATTACTGGACATATAGACAAAAGCAATCTGTCGTCAGTAATGTTATTGTGACATATTTCGGGAAAATATTTTATAGTCCTCTAAAGGACTGTTAAATTTGACTGGTCGGATGTAATTAGGTTCATGTATATGTGTATTGACTGGGTTACTTCTCAAAATTATCTCCCCGTTAATAAGTTGTGCTCGCGTGAGCCTTGTTTCGTTCAATGGTATATATATCGTGAGGTATTCGAGACCACCAATTAGTCTACATGAATCATAGAATATTCCCATGCAGCGCAAATGAAATTATGATAAGTAGCCTTTGTAGGGAACGTACCATAAACCAAACAGTATACGCACACTACTAAACGATGATTTTGGTATGTAATGCGTAAACATGTTTCGATCGCAATACTAAATAATATTGTTAAGTTTCATCATGAAATAGCGCTAGTTGTTAAAATATTAATTGAAAAGATATAAGAAAATCGGACACGTATGGGATTCAACTTTACCAGCCGAGCAAAGAAATACCACATAACACAAATACACGACACAATTTCCACACATACCTAACAAAAAAATGAAATGCTTTAGTCCTAGCTGTCGAAAAACTGAATGACCGAACGTTTCATAAAATATATTACATTCTTACTCTAGCGACCACACATTGCTTGCCATGATTTGACAAAATGTTATCTTATTCTTTGACCGATTATCTACGCTCAAACTGAGAATAAGCACAACGCATTGTGATCGCTTTGTGAGACAGACCATAGTAAGTCTATGACCGAAACCGACTGAACTGCTTTAATATCAGTTTAAAAGGCCTGTTTCGGGCAACACTATGGCCTTCTGTTAAATAAATTTAAGTTGCATCGGTAGTGACTATTCGTTGCTACAATAAGTTATTATGCATCAAACTATCATTTTATTAAAAAAATGGGTTACGTTAAAGAAATCAAACTGTATGTTAACATTTCAAAATGAATTGAACAAATAAAGACACTCTAAACTTTTTTATTTAAAATGTAAGAATAAAAAGCCGTATTTGATATATCTAAAGCAAATTAGTCGGTAGCTTAGCAATATTCACACGCCTTGACAAAAACGGGATATGTCGGCGTTAGATCCTCTGTCCGTGTATTATCCGTTTGTCTACAGCTTGTCTGCGAAATGACTCATTTACGAGCCGAAAATGCAATAAAAAAAATCTCAATATAAAACAGGAAATTTTAATTTAATTTGAACAGGACATCGAGAACATCCTGTCCATTAAAATAATGACAAGCTTTGAACATCATGTCAACCATTTCTTCTGATTACAAAATGTAAAAAAATATTGATGACATTGTTCCAGACGTTCACATTTATCAGGAAATAATTTAATGAAAGTTGTTAAAACTTCCATGTCAATTAATTCTGACAGGAATTGCATAGCCGGACAACTAACAAGGCAAGTAGCTAGAAAAAAACTGACATCATTGCGCCTGTCTCGTGCTTCTTGTTTAAATTGTTTACGTAATGCAACATGAATTCGACCTATCCTAGCATTTGAGAGACATACTTTGTATAACATGACTCATTGGATATTTACAACACACCAGTTGCTGGCATTTGCAATGGATTGCTATTTCCAACACGAATGGACGGACCAACGACTTTTTTAAATTCATATAACTTTCTTGTGAAAGTGGGAAATCCTGAATTTTATCGGCGGGTGCTTGTTTTTTTTTATTGTTTCCTCGGCTTATGTGTGAGCATTGCTCAGTGTAGTTGCTAGGAATATGTAATATTATTTCCCACCACATTCATACCTTGCCCATTATTTTAACTAGGTCAAGTCGTAGCTGTGCCTCTTTAGGTCGCATAACATTAGGTCACTGTCCTTAGTGTTTTGAACTAGGTCACTCCCCGGGGTTGTTGTGCCTCATTTGGTTTTGCATTGGTTTATTATTCAGGGTAGTTATGTCGTGGTGTTTCTGATTTCTATGCTCGCCTAGTTAGGTTGAGTGCTACCTTCCCTGTCGGATTTTCTCATACTTGTTTTACGAGTATCTTACGTTGGCACTTAAAGTGTTTCCTCTTGAAAGTTGTTGCCGTTAATGCATCTTCTTACGAGGGTGAATTCCGAATTTCTTGAACTGGCTTTTCACCTTCTGTCTAACATGAGTGAGAGGTTTTCTTAAATTAATATTATGTTGTAGGACTTCATTTTTCATTTCATCTTTCACAATTATCTATGTATATAAAAGGAATAACTATATATTATGTTCACAGGAAGCTCTGATACAATTGATTAATAGGTTCCGATGAATTAGATTGGTGTGATATATTTGTATATTGTAGTCAGGGAGTTGGATGTTGCCTAGAGAGTTATGCAAATAAAATCATGAAAGATGAAACGTGATCCATCATGTCAAGATATTCCAACTTAATATAACATTTTGCAATATGATTCATTTCAGTCAATAAAATGCGATCTCCGGATTAGTTCATAAAGCATCAAAATGGTCTCCAACAGTTTTACTGTCTGATTAAAATAAATATAAAAACGTACGAGCATTTAGCTGAGGAAGAAATACCATAAATTCTAATAGTAATGGCCATTTGGCCCTTTCGTAATTAAATGAGAACGCACATAATAACTGAAATCGTTGTAAAATGTTGTTGAAGAACGTGCTAGCCGCATCCACGTAGAAATATTCGCATGTCTAGATAAGAATATTATCAATTCGAGGGGATTTAATATAATCATGTAGCAGAACGATGTACCTGCTGTTGTACATATGCTCCACGGCTTTCAGTTACGGCTTTTTACCGACTCATGTCTACACCACAATTACAATGATTACCAGTAATTATCGATTATTCAATTATGCACGCATTATTATAGTCTGGTTCCCTGTCCTAAATCTTACAGTGGTTAAGGTCAGGCAGCAACCAATAATCGATAACTACAGTGGTCAAATCAAAATGGGGGACGTACGTTAGTTTATATAGGTAATTTTAGAATATCCCCATAAAGTGTATGATATGTATGTGTCATTTTGATGTGACTTTGCAGAGAAATAGAAAAAATAATGATCTTTGCAATGATAGAAGTTTATTCGCTACAACAGCACTAATATCTACAAAATAACGTTCATAAAATGAATAAAATATTTTTATAGCAGGGTTTTAATAGTCCATTAATTTATAACATTTCAATTGGCCAAGTTAGCACAATCGGTAGAGCCACTGATTTGTAATCAAGGGATCCCTGGTTCGATCCCTGAACAGGCCAGTTATTGTTTCCTTTTTTAATATTTCGCTTAATTTGTGTAATACAAAAACTTTATTTTCTTATCATGTTCCTTATTCAAGTATAAAATCATAGCGAATTACGTTACATATAAAATAAAAATATAAAAAATAATGACAATACTGGTATCGAACCTCCAACATCCATGTTACTGGTTTGACGCTTTACCAACTAAGCTAACCGGGCATTTGATATCAGGTGCGATTTATATGCTCTATATACACGCTGGTACAGAAATTTTCTTAATTTACTTTGCATTTTTTTGTACATATCAGTTGTGTCATTTTAATGAAATATGTTTAATTGAATAGAACATACATTTTCCCATTAATATACAAAATCTCATCGATATGACACATACATAACACACACTTTTGGTGGATATTCTAAAATTCCCTATATAAGCTAATGTTCAACCGCCATCTTGTTTTACACATGGAGGCGACCATATTTGGTAGATTACGCCGGACCAATACTGCAATGTAATGAAAGATTTAGGTACCGGGAGCCAGACTAGCATTATAAGAACTTGTCATCTTTCAAGAATCGAATAACAAGGACAAGTTTTATCTTAAACATAATGAGTATTCCAGGATAGCCATGTATACTATACTGTTTATTGTTAGCCATTCGGTCAGTTTAGAATCCGTATTCTATAGTAAAAATATACACTATACAATGTACTTGTAAGCATAATAATGTATTGACGTACACACAAGTCGAATACCTACCATACTATCATATTTTAATAATTATTCTTTCCGCTGGCCTATGTAGCTTACGCTGGTAATCGTAACTCACCTCGCAACAGAGATGTAAGGTATTTGGCGCCTGACATGCGCAGACAATCGAACCGAGTCAAACAATAGGTAGCGCAAATCTCATCCATAGTATTAGTGTGTTCTTTCTTTACATTGTACTATGTATGTATTTTAATTTTGTAACCTGATACAGCATTCTAAAGTATAATGGAATGAAATCTTATCTACATACTATCACTACACTCAACAGATGCGGATATACCGAGACGGTCAGACTTCCAAGGGCACTAATTCCTAGTTATTTGATCAAAAGAATAACTCTCTAAAGTCAAAGAAACGTTTACAACTAGCTAATTGGGTTATCTAGTTAATAAACGGAGGTATGGAATCGAGCTTTTGTTCGCGACAAAATACTATGGCTAGTACATGTATACGTCGTAACTCATGATGTTTACTATAAAATCTTAGCGAGCCCAACTTCGTTTATTCGAATAATTAAGATTAATCATCCCTGTAATTGTAAACACATAGAAGCGTCTGTCTGTTGGACAAATGTTATTCTGCGAGGATTAATGACACTATGGATAATTCAAACTCCTACAGTTTTTATGCAAACCTATTTATCTTACGTCTCGACATAGTGACTTTATAAGACAATTAAATGGCTTCATAAAAACAAGCAGCAAGTAGCCATCGCACCAATTACAGTTGTCTTTTAGGCATACGGTTCTGCAACTTTCGAAAATGCATCCTTAATTATAGAAAAATATGAACTTTTTCTTTACAAGCACTTTCGACCTAGTAACAAAATATGTCCAGAGCACACATATACAGAACAAAAGTCTCACACAGTAGTGAACAAGAAAACATTTAAGCTCAACAACTGTAAAACATTGAAACCTTGATAACATTACTTTGCTTTATCTCAAAGCTGGCCTTAATTCTATCCTACTTAGTTTCGTTCAAAGGTTTCTGTCTTAGATTATAACACTGTCTCTCACTGGAATGCGATTTATGTTTATACTTGATATAGATCCCTTATTAGGGAACTTGAAGATATGTGCAAGCCTATTTATTTGCTATTTATGGGCAGATTTGTCTTGGTTAAGACGCGCGATCTAGATGTATGGTAATTTAAAGATGGATTCATAGTTCTGTCCGACAATCATTTAAACAAACATCACAAATTATCTAGCAAATCATGAACAATGATATATTACAATTGCATGCTGAGGTATGATATATCTTTATGTTTCGGAGTTGATGCTTTAGATTATGTTACTGTTTACTAGTTGCTCAAAAGGGGAATTACTAAAGATATTCCATTGATAAATACAGTATACCAAAAGTTGAATACTATTTGAAGGTAACTGAATCTGGCTAGTCTTAGGAGAAACACGTTTATAACATCTGTATCATTGATCACGTGGGAACCTTCTAGATTTAAATTGCTGTACTTTATTTTTGTAATGTGGTAGACTACTAGAAATATAATGTAGATCTTGATTCGACTTGGTTAGAAAAATGTGGATTGTAACGGTAAGTCTAAGTCGGTATTCAATTACTTTTTCCATTCATTTAAGAATTATCTTGTTATAAATGATAAAAGATATGCCAGAAAATACTAATGACCGATATGACCAGGTGTAGTCATAAATGTTCCGTGTCGATACTGATTACTAGAGTACTGAAAAGTAATCTTTTTAAAAAGACCACAATGTGCCGTTATATTGAAAAATATAGTCTACTAACAATTACATTGTCACCTAACCTATTTTTTTATTATATGCAATAGAATTTGAACTCCAATCCTAAATTTATTTACTAATACTATATACCAGAACACTAATGTATAGCCCAAATAGTAAATTACACACTTCCACTATATGCTGACTGCTCTCATAAAAATCTAATAGTTCGCTGCCAAACTGTCAGACTGTATCATAATGAATGTGTTTTTTCTTAGCTGTCTTTGTCAATGTTTGCCTTATTCTGGCCAATGAACAAGTACAAGCTACTTACATGTGCTTGGCTTCATGGCATAAGTTGTAAGCATTACTCGTATTATTCGCTCTAACCCGTTCACTTTATTATGGCAGTTATATTGTATATGTTGGTGTGTTTTGTGAGATATACATCTGTTCGCTTCCATTGCTCCGTTCTTCTGTTCCTTTGGTTACGTGCTTTTCTTCTGTTAAAATATATTAATAAGAATATTAACCACCAAACAAGTATAAATTTAGATGTATCGTTAATTTATTTACTTAACGATGTTTCGCCTTAACGGCGTCATCAGGTCATAACAAATTAATCTTTTTTTAAATGAAGATTTTTTTTGTTAAAATATATTGTAACTAAAGGTAATCAAATCTCCGTTCTGTTCTTATATTTTTAATTCAATACCTTGTAATGGTGGTGTTTGTGAATCGGTAGGCTTTCCTAATATGTCAGCTATAAAACACGAAATCGAATATTCGAATAAGTACCGTATAACATCATTAAATATCTTATTTTATCTTTATAAAAGAGTTTACGCTTTAGGAAAACATGTCAATGATATTCATATTCGTCTCGAAGACAATTAGGCATTTGAGCCAACACTGTTTGGACCTTTGGCAACAATACTGAATAAAATATATCACACAAGTAATATTTCACGCAATTCTCTCAGCAATGTCTCGCTCAAGCATTCGTGTCTATTTTGAATGAGCCGAAAGCCCCCTGGCGCTTGCCATCGAGTGTTGTATTACAGCTTCCCTTTGATATTCTCTATAATTTTGAACACGTGATACATATTCTGTTATGATAAGACGCTGTCTGTGACTTGTGGCTGGCACCATATGACGAACTCGAGTTCTTAATACATAATAAAACATGTCTCATTTGCAAGGATTGATGTATATTCGGTCATGATAATGTTCGCCTGTTATTCCATGATTATGAAATATCGTGTACTTCGCCATCAGACTAAGCCTGTTATTGATTTGACTGAATGTTGTATTTTCAAAAAAGATCTCTCCAATACGTCTACGCTGTTTGGACAGAATATATATCCATGGTGAATTCGAAACTATTATAGGAAGGTAAAGAAATACTTATTTGTAAATGTACTGTTATTTCAAGACATTTTACTACTGACATGATACAATAGATTTAATAAAAATCAGTTGTACGAAGTGATAATTCCGATAATTGACTTAAAACAACCGTGTAAATATATAACACCAACATACAGAGTAACAACTTTGTCTCCATTATATATGCTTTCTCACAAGCATAACCTACTGTATGATATTACTTCAATAACTTGTTATTCTCATAATGTCCAATCAATGTTTGTTTGCAAGAAGAGTTTTCTTCTCACATTTCAACTATGATTTCATCAAGGGTATACACTAATTCGTAAAATCATGTCAATATTGATTACACAATGACGGTTCTGATAATGACATTTCTTGGATTTGAGTGTCGTAGAGAATATTTTGTATGTGTTAGTCGAAAGCATTATATAACATTGAATAATAATGGCATCATATGTTTTGATTAATGTCACCTTAAAATTGTAAACTATTCCATGATCTACTATCTGTTAATAAAATGTTTCCTCGCAATTACAAACAGGTTAGGTTTTACTTAATGCATGCAGTAATGGCTCTACGGGGGCCTTAATGTCCGTTACCATTATGTTACCAAGTTTATGTAAACGTTTTGAAACAAGCGCCATTATATGTTGTCAGAAAATAAGACAATGAGATCAGTGTCAGTTAGATGATGGTGTTTGTTCACTTTCCTTTCTATGACTGAGCAATTCATCATTGTACAAGTTTGTATTATAAGATATACAGCCTTAAAGTCGTGTTGCTACATATAAGTGCTGATTGTGACGATCATAGTGATACAATTACAATCAATTCTTACTACCGTCTTTTTTGTTTTGCTAAGACATGTACTTCATACAATATGTGCTCAAAATCCTCTATCATAGACAGCTAGGTTAAATGACTCAGTATATTGCAACTCTCTTATGGTATATGTCTCGTAAGTACATTTATCATTACTAGCCTTTGAAAACATAAGTAACACTCTGATTTATGCTTTACCCATAAAGCTATGGGACTGTTTTATCATTGTCTACATGCTTATATTGCGTATCTATAACCGTTCCAGCTAGGCTGCGATGACCTGATTTCTAAAGGCCATAAAATATTTTTATTGTGGTTCACTATTGCCTGTATATCTGTTTTCGATCCAATACATGTATATATATTGACTTTCGGCTCCAAAATCATCATGGAATGATCGGGGATACTTAAGCGATTAAAACGTATTCCGCGTGGTATCGCCGTTGATTCCCCCAACACGTCGGGCTACCGGTAGGCATCGGGAACTCTCCCGATGTATTCCCGATGTTATAATGATACTTTTCAGAAATTAACTCCCCTTAACAATTACATGTAGGAACTTTCGGGAAGTATCGGGAGCCATCGGGAGAACTTATTATGACTTCGACATGCATTCCTCATTGGGATGTAGGCTTAAGTGGTACTACGATCATCAATTTGACTCACGCACGCATGCACGGACACAACCACCTACCTACCCACCCACACAAGCACGCACGCATATGCACACACACGCACACAAACGCGCAAGTTTTCATTTGATGCAAGTTTTCATTTGGTACTGATGCAATACTGGTACAAGTCTACAATAATAAACCTACTGCCACTGAAGCGTCTAAATCCCTAACCTCACCGCCTTTCTAAAATAATCATTTAGTAATGTTTTATTTAACCTTAACACTGGAACGTATAGGATGTAACAATGTACAACAACAGGTGACAACTTAAACGGTAACATTTTAATTTGGCTTTGTCAACGACAAAAAAGTTGTATAAAAAACCCATCATGAGGCCAATATTATCGCATTAAGTTTCACTAAGAGATGGCGTCAGTAATAATCGACATTCCAAGGCTTATGATAAACAAACAAAACAAATGATATGTATTTTTCTTTACAGACTGATAATCCGGGCTATGTGTAAGAGTATCCGCTAGATGAACATATTTGTCCACTTCACATTGGAAGTCGTACGTACGACTCATTGTGTTATCCCAAAGTACAGCCTTATAACCCTCCAATAAAACTAACACTTCCCATGTACCTCTAAGAAATACCGATTACGCATGATATATGTGTTTTCAAAGGCTGTATCGATTTCAGAGTATTGTCTGTATTCCAAATTAATATACCTTATATTCTGAACGATATTTCTAACAAGTAGTCGCTATACAGTTTTCTAACAACATTCCGAGAAAGCTTATTTTCACATGTTTTATTCACCCTCAAATGAAAGCGGCGACTAAGTAATTCATCCCAGAAAAGATGTGAACAAGACGGTGTAAGTTATATGTTTCTACTGCCTCGGTGCCTGATAAATTGTTTGTCTACACTTCCAACAAATCGAAAAGGGTTTCCTGAGGCGTATTCTTAACACTTACAGCTAAAATACTTCGTTGTAATGGCTCAATACGTTTTCCAAATTGCTCCCTATAACAAATTGTCTAATCATAGAAAACACGTCTTATCTGTCCAGTCGAATGTTCCCCACAGGATGTGACGTACTTATGGCGACATGCAAACCCTGCCGAAGTGCCAAACAATATGCGGCTTTCACATTTTATTTAGTGGAAATTCGTTTAATTGTACGTCTGTAAATGGTTTCTAATGTGGAAAGGGGAAAATTGTTCACATTAGTCTTCACCCAGTGTTTTATAACATGTATGATAATGTTTATGTGTGTCGTCTGCTCAAGAGCATTTATCAACACACATACGTGGGGTTATCCAAAAGTTCGTGACCTTTTCTCTATTTTTTTATTTTAAGTTAGATCAGTATGAAAATTACTATTCAGTCACATTAATCTATTACATGTACAAACAATAACCTCAAAATATTTTTGTAAAATACCCTTTGTATCGAGAGTAACGCGTTGACATCGTAACACAAACATGCGTTAGCGGCGCACTGCATGTTTTTTTCCAGTAAAATGCGTGACGTTTTGCCGATTGTTACAGTCTTTCTTCATTTAAAAGTACAAAAATGCGTCCCCGTGTGGAGTAATGTCATACCGATATTTTGCTATAATTTAAAGGTTATATCTTATATATTCGTCATTTTATGAATATGACGGTTAATGTTGTCATATAAAATTCAACGTAAAAAATGACGTCTCAATATATCATTTGCAGTCGCAAAATAATTCAATTATATATACAGCTATGGGAACCCGCAAGGAAGACAAGAATTGCTTGGCAAATTAAGTGTGAACCCTTCTGTACTGTATTCACTTGTTTTTAAATGACATAAATGGTTAACAGAAAGTTAGGATGACGTGACAGACGATGCAAAAAATCCACTTGTAGATATAGAAATGACACAATTCAGTACACATCGACAGAACGAGAGTGTTTGCATATTATAAGTAAACAGTTGATTACGGGAAATGAAGAACAACTGATTTACAGTGTTCAAGAGCTTCATAAAATAATTTACTCGAGAGGGTGACGTCGTACGTCATTTCTGAGTGTGCGCCGGGTATGCCTACCACGCATGCTTACAAATGCTATATTTGTGTTATTTTTTGTCATATCCGTATGATATTTGATATACTTGTACAATATGCATATTGCAATTCTAAATAGTATTACGTTTTCGACAAATTGGCTATTCCGGTGCATATCCGTGGCTACCAAACTAAATCCGAAACGAGATATATTGTCATCGATTGGAAATATCTAAGGAGCTACGAATGTCCCATTAAAAATATTATGGACTTGTAGAATCGCTAACTGAATGCATATGAGGTGTAAAGCTTTTAGTTGTTTATGTATTCACATCACGTACTTTGTCATGGACAAATACAATAGGTTTGTGTTTCTGTAAAGGCTCTATACATACAATTAGCCACATTTGACCGTCACTGTTATACAGCAACAACTCGTGTGTTTGACATGTTATTGTCTGTACTAATATACGGAAATTAATCAAAGTGTTTAGAATTATAAGGTCCCATTAAGACATCGTGTTCATCATCTACAAGAGCAACACACGTGGCTAGAATGCCTGGATTCACTAGACATTTGGCACCAATTAGACAAATGCGACCGTCATAAATATGTATTGCATCTTTTAACAAACACTTGGTTTTGATAAAGACCGATTCTTTGGAGCTGTTGCCGTTTACTGTTTTGTATGTTTTATAAAGTCATTGCTCTTCTGTTAACGCATGAGGCCGATCTTATAATAACATGGAAAAAACAATCTTTGAGTGGATTCCTCAATTACACTATATTCCCATGACGGAGATTTGACAAAATTGATAGTTTTGTTTCAGACGCGATCCAAAATGACATAGTGATGTGGTTTTTAATCTGTTTTATTCTTGTTTCCGCTTGGCATACGGTTTTGTCCGTAGATTTTCGATTACGCTGCTAATCAATGCATTAATCATCCGCTACGTCATTTCAATTTGCCTCCTTATCTGATTGAAAGGTTCCTATTTCTAAACAATTGTGTCTTGTGGGACACTTTTGTAATATTTGATACATGTAGCGAGTGTATGCTAAAAACGTCGATTTAAATACCAAAAACACCCAAAGATTTTTGCACCCTATCGGTGTACTTTGTTTCCATAAAAGTATGTTGCTAATCCGTGTTTTTTGCGTGTTGGCGTAATACGGTTTTTTCTTGCTGGATTGATGCAAATGTAGCCACCAATAGAAATCAAAGGGAAATGTAAGATTACCGACATGCATTGTCTCAATATGTATCTTATTTGATGCAAAATAGCATCCGATGTTACCGATTGGTTTAAACATGAGTCTTCAGGCATGATTAAAGCAGATCATACAAGAAAAATAGAACGGCTTGGCAAAGTAGTCCACTTTCATACAAGCTCAAACAAAGGTTTCACCGGATGTTTGCAAAAACGGTCCAGATACGGATAGAACCACTGTATTTCGTTGAAAGTGTATCATTTTTCCGCTTAGCATGGGCTATTTGTCATAGAAATCGATGAAGAAATAAACTACTACGCTTGTTTTCCTTCCTGAGTCGACGATTTGTTGTCAAAAAATTACTTGGGTTTATAGCCGTTTGTGATGTCATGGTCACGTGGTATGGCCACACTGAAATGTGTTTATGGACAATATCTTAGCTTATTTGTATACGTATCATAGATATTCATAGCAACGTGTTTCAACACTTTGTATCCACGGAGATTGGTTAGCTTCTGAAATATACGAGGTATAAGTGTAATTATACTCCGATACGCCCTGTGACTCCATTGATAAAGTGTACATAATTTTCGTAAGTGTACACTTTTTGAGTTGTAAGAAAGTTGTTTGTACAAAACATTTACTCAGAAAATCATTGGTCAATCATGACAAATCCGCTTATAACTACATGAACAGTTAAATAAATGACATACTGTAAAATCAATAATATTCAAGGGGGATTTAATTTCGTGAATTTTGTGGATGATTTCAACCACGAAAATCTTTTAAATTACGTTGAACTTTCCACAAAATGGTCTTTTTCACCAAATCCACAAATTTTGTCACATTGAAATTAAATTATTTGTACTTGTCAAAAACATGTAGCTAGAAAATTGTAAATCCACCCAATGATAGTGCAACATTAGCCTGTACTACTGTAAAACCATCTATTTTGTGGCGTTTTACTCGAATCAATAGTGTAGATAACTAAATCATAAATTCCAATATTCTTGATTAATTTAGGTCAGAACAAAGTTTAGATAAATTGCTTATTGTTTCGTTAACCGCAAATGGGGAGCAAAATTTATATTCTTGTAATGACCAAGAAAAGTAGAAATTAATTATAGCAATTGAAGCAAAGTTACAGAATATGCATACCAAGCAAAATTTATTTTTGTACTTTATTCTATATATTAATACGACTGTGAGCGTCAACATGGGTAGTACGAATATACATGTAACTTTGTTATGTGTATTAAAAAAGAAAACAATACGAATATTTTCATAGCAAGTGTATTATAAGCACTTATAAGGTGTATAAACACATTGACACTTGTGAATTTTAATCACAAGCTAATTAAACCTTTGAATGGACATTTTTGGACAGTTAACTTAATCCCTTTGGTACATTATAGGCCAAGCATATTTTTACATTATAACTATATTTTCTATGCTGCAAACGATGCTCTGTTCATGGATTTTGCAAGGAACTTTTGGAAAACCATTGTCTCTCTGGAGATCATTTTGCTTTTTGTCGGAGTATAAGTCAGATACAGAACTTGTTATCGCTCAAAAGTGTTTTCTTACAAGTGTTATTGTACAGTTTCGGAAGGACGAACAACAAATTATCCTCGGCTTCGCCTCGGACAATTATGTTGTTTGTCCTTCCAAAACTGTACAATAACGCTTGTAAGAAGACACTTTTGAACGAAAACTAGTACTGTATCTAATACTTACGCCACGATAATTCGCAAATAGCAAATCACAGTTAAAACATCAGTGTTTACAGACATAGAAGCGTAAATGTCACGACAAAATTGAATTTGTTTTAATATTCTATCAAGGATCGAAATATTATAGAAATGCTGCCATATACGAGGGGCGTTTCAAACGTTCCAGGAAAAGTGCTCTATAATGTTTATCGTGTCTTCAAATTACTTTAAATTTGGCATCTAAATAGAACAATTCATTATACATGTTGTACCACGAATCAAACGATTTAGGGCGAGTCATACAAAATGGCACTGCTGCAATAGTAACGTCAGTAATGGCTACCCGGGGCAAAATTGACGTCACGTCGTAGAAATCGTCAAACTTACCAACAAATTGACTCCAACCAAACAGCCAACAATTCACTAAAACCTAAAATTTCTGCATGGAACATGTGTGAAGGGCGGTATAACATCATTTTGATCAATTTATGCCATAGCTTGAATTCGTCGTATGCATCATCCATTTGGAATACATCAGCATGACCAAAATATTAGGGAATTTGAGCAGAACAACAAACCCATAGTGCATTTGAATTGCAATTTGAAAATTTGGTAAATCGTCAATAAATCTACCACGGAATTCAACGCAATCTTGTTTTTCCCTCACTTTTTCTGCGATACAATCAACTTTAAATTTGCAGTTATCCACGTTTTCATTCGACAGATAGTCAACCACGTGTGTCCTTTATTTATTCAATAACCTGTGGTCTGGGATGCCGGAAAGCCTTGCCGGAAATATCTTTCGGCACTCATAAACCTTTTCATAGATATCAAAATTAGTTTGACGTTGGCTGGTGGATTGGTTCTGGGCGACGTAAAATAAGCCAATCAATGCCTCAAATCTATCTGAGACGTCAGGATAATAAAAAAAACGCCGTCATGACGTCGCGCGGTTTGTAACGCTAAATTTTGAATGAAACCTATGTAGCGTGCATCATCCTTTGAATGATAACGGACGTTCTCTAAGGTAATGCGATAAAAAGAAGCTTACAAACGAGCTTATTACATATGAGTTGTAATAATTTCGTCGACAAACTAATATGAAACTCGGCTAATTTGCGTGTCATGTTATATTGACCACTCGTTTGATAAATCTGGTATGTAATGACCACTCATGCAAGGTCCTCCATTTAACTGAGAAACAAAATCAGCTCTTTATGATATAGCATCTGCAAAATATCTACTGTACATGTACTTTGGAAAAGAACTGTGGTTTTAACATCGTGTTACAGTTTCCTTCAGTTTTCTTGTTCTATATGGTCAATTGCCATTCTTCGAACTCATAGACTGATTTTTACGCTATGTAGATTTTGCTCATGTAAGATGTTGCCATATGTGTGACCTATTTATTAATATTGTACTGTACTTTAGAAGCAGACTTTGGTTATGATACGACAATATCATTTCCTGTTGAACTTCCGTTCTGTCTGTAAGGATTTACATCAGAAGAGTCTGACAGCATATCTCATTCTATGACACGTCATATATTATATGAATATGGCATACTGTTGATATATTTCTATGAATATCAATCAAACATACTATAGCAGTTAAGTTGCTTATTCAATAATTGATATTGTTGCGCAATATTGTTGATCCAAAATAACAGTATTGATAAGCGTAATGATATGTTTAAATAGATGGATGAATAGAAAGGCTGTTTGATGACAAAATTATGAACAATTATACTATATATGGTGGTTATAGTTGAAAGCTAAATTTCCAATAACCATGATATCATCAGTTTTGGTATATAATATTGATTTAACTCCATATCTCTTTATCTGTAACTAAAATATTTCTATGAAATTGCAAAAGAATCCGTTTTATTATCATACTTGGGCTAATTGCACTCCAGAGACATAAGTTGTGGTAACTATTCTGTACTCACAGCTGACAATAAACCCTTTGCGACATATGTGTAAGTTTAAACTGATGTTTTAGAACAACTGTCTTATTTTATATTCTAGAAAATAATGCAATATTATGCCAAGCAAACGTAGTTGAATGAGGATTATAAAACAAACATGATGTCATTACTATACGTGTTATATGTCTTGTGAGTTCGTATATTAAACAAGAATGTTTAAAATTTCTAATACAAGACAATAAAAAAACAGGAAATTAATGAATTTGCATGGAAAAAAATGTACGTATTTATATGTATCCACTTTTTATAAACAAATCCCGTCAGTGGAAAAGCATGCTCACCTATCCAGGATGGTTCATTGACATTTTACCTTTTCATATATATTACAGGGTTTTCTAATTTGCATATTAGATATACAATCATATACATGGAACATTATTAATGCGTAACTGTCGCGATAATTAACGACAATAACTCTGACTAGCAATTATGCTACTTAACTTGTAATGTACATCAAATACGTCATTATTTCTGCGACTGTACGAATGTTCCATTATCAATAATACCAAGTAAAGTACCATTATTCGTGTAAGCTACAATTACCGTTCTATCATACTTGTTTTATAGATAATCGTTACATCTTAATCGAAGTAATTATTGACGTAATGCTGAACAGAACAGAACATATCCTTTATTTTTTAGCACAGATTACATAGTAATGACAAGTGCAATTAAATATATACATAAATGATATACATGGATAATGGCGGTGTGACATGTAATAAGGATTTTTAACAGGAGAGAACATATTTCCAGAAAACAACAACATTTTATGTTAAAAGTAAAGTAGATTCTAATAATTGTTTATAAACGGGTGGGGAAAGCAGTTGTTACTAATTTTATCTTATGACATGTATACATAGTGTATATACACAAATTAGATTATTAAATTTAGCAGAAGTCTTTAACGACGGGTGCAAATGACATTATTAACATGGATGAAACACTTACATAGTAACAGTAATAACGGATGGAAAAAATACAATTAAACAACCGTGGAGTAAATATTACAACAAATTAGTGAACATGGATGAAAAACAAAACAAATTTACAATCTATACACAAGACAGCGTTAAACATGAATGACATATGTACAGTGAGTGTTTACTCAATCAAAACGAATAATGGAAAATGTACAGATAGATTCATCAATGGGTGTTTACTCATTTGGAACAAAACACGATTTTGGACTACACGTGGTTTAATAAAACAAAACATAGTGCTGGTGGAGACCTAATAGTTTATATAATTAATTGAAATGTGGCTGTACGCACGAATACATTTGGATGATAATACAAAAACAGTAAGTAACATTTTTCACATGTAAAGTTGTACAATACGACGACTTCTTAGAGAACATTTAATAAGGAACAAAACAGATACAGCTGGTCATAGAGTAAAAGCAAGTTTTATTGATGTAATTGGATATTAACATTTCTTGAAAAGAAATTCATGACAAAATTAACGTAAGAACTGAGATTTTTTAATGTCAATGGATCTTTTACGGTTAGAAGCTGCTTAAATTTGAGCAAGCTTGGTCTGTAATTGAATCGGCTTGGTAAAAGTTGTCTACGTTTTTCATTGAAATACTGACAGATTAATAGGTAGTGGAATTCGTCTCCCCGTCGCTCGACTAAATTGCAAAGGATGCACTTTCTTTGATCTACAGGTATGAAAGAGTTAGCCCAGCGACCGCATTCAATTGGGAGTCTGTGATTCGCCGTGCTAAAGTGAAGTAGACGTAATCTGATATGTGATGGTAAAATGACGAGATATTTCTCAAATTCTAGGTTTTCCTTGAACGAACTATAAATTTCACCTTTACTGGAATTCCGAAGGCTAGCGTGCCAAGTTTGGTTAAATTGGTCTATCAGGTTTTGTTTAACGAGTTTGTGTATGTAGTTAACTTGGACGGTTCTTTGATTTAGCCAAACATGGGTATTCCCGGTTGAGTCTAAAATACTTTTAATAGATGATAGCCATTTAAAAGTGTGTGGTGATCTTAGCATGTATTGGTAACAGATAAAAGAGATTTTAGAATCTTTAGATAAAATTAGCTTATTCCAGAAGTTAATCATTCGTGTTTTAATTAAAATTTCGATTGGATATCGGCCTAACTTGCCATATAGCATATATTTAGGGGTACTTTTTCTGGTCTTAGTTATTTTTCGTAAAAAGTTAACATGACATTGTTCAATAATGTCGAGAGATTCATAACCCCATATATTACTGCCGTATGTTAAGATAGGTACGATGGTATGGTCAAACAATTTAAGTTGCAAATCAAGCGGTAGATCAAGGTTGTTTATCCGGTTATACAGCAAGTGCATTGCCTTATTTGCTTGTTGGACTACGTGTTGTCTACATTTGAGAAAAGATCCGGAATTTGAAAATATGACACCTAGGTACTTATATTCGGTTATGGTTTCTATTTCTTGATCATTTATATTGAACCTAAATAAAGAAGGCTTGTTCGTTCCGAAAACTATAGTCTTTGTTTTTGAGAAATTTATTTTTAACTTCCAGCGCTCACAATATTCAAAGAAATTATTGAGACATGCTTGAAAAGAGGCTTTGTTTTCACCAATTATAACTGTATCATCTGCGTAAAGTAGAACTAATATCTTAAAGAAATGAACAGCCTCGTCCGTAGATAGGTCTATTGCGATACCATTATCGTCTCTGGTTAAAGCAGATTCTAGATCATTTAGGTACATAGAAAATAGGATTGGGGATAAATTCTCCCCCTGTCTTACTCCTGAGAAGCTAGGAAAATATGCAGATGTTTGACCATTCATGTTAATACATGATTTTATGTCAGAATACATATTTTTTATGACTGTTAGTATTTTGCCATTTATGTCAAGATTTGATATCTTGTGCCATAAACCCGCACGCCACACTGAGTCAAATGCTACTGAGAAGTCTATGAATGTGCATATTAATTTTCTTCGTTCGACTTTCATTTTTTCAATGATAAATTCAATGCAAATATGTGGTCACTTGTAGAGTAATTGGGCCTAAAACCAGCCTGATTTTCATTGAGTAAATTATTTTCGTTTAAAAATTCATGGATGCGGGTATTTAGGACCCCGGTAAAAACTTTACCAAGACAGCTTAAGATTGTAATTGGCCTATAGTTCGCTGGGTCTAAAGGGGATCCTTTGTTTTTATACAATGGCTTAATTGTACCTATTAGCCATGCTTCTGGTAAAATACCCGTGTCTAAAATTGTATTAAACAATTTTTTATAGATATGAACCATTTCATTTTTTGTACATTTCAGATATTCGTTTTTAATGTTATCTATTTGGGAGGAGGCTTTACCGTTTTTAGTTTGTGAAATAACTTTAAGTATTTCGCTTTCCGTAATTTCCCTGTTTAAGGCACTTGTATCGTTCACGTTGATCGTGGTTTCAGAAATATTACCAGTATTAGAGTGATCTGACTGAGAAGAATTCACGTTTTTAAAGTATTCGTAAAAGTTTGTGATTGGCGGCGATTGCACGGACTTCGTGCGTGAAAGGCTATTTAGGTATTGCCAATAGTCTTTGGGCTTATGCGAGCTTAGGTCACGAAGTTTTCGCTCTTGAGAGTAACGATGTTTACTTATGAAGGTGTTCATAGTTTGTTTATATGACCTACTGGCCGTCTGTAACCTACATTTAGTAGTGTTATTTTTGTGGTTTTGGTAAGTTTTACGTGCTTTATGATAAATATTTCTAGCTCGTTTGCATTGAGGCCCGAACCAAGGTTTATTATGGGAACCTTTATAACTTATGTACCTAGGTTTCGTAGTTTGGTTTAAGGTTGATGATACGGCCTTCGAAAAAACATCAGCGATTTGCGATGTTATTTCATTAATGTATGTTTTTGTTGCCATATTATCTGGTTGGTTTTCAATCAGGGACGTTAGTTCATTTATGGTATTCATATCAAGGTTTTGCGGAAATAGACCTTTCGCGTTTTCAGTCCGTTTTAGGTTTTTGCTCGCTAATGGTTGGTGTTCTTCACCATGTGTTAATGTTCGGTCACAATTAATATTAGGATTATTTGATGTAGATAGGCATATGTCTAAGAGGCTGTGGCCATCAGAAAATATGGAATCTAGTTCTACAATATTCAGATATTTCACATATTTAAGAAGCTGGGCTGAGGTTAACGCATAATCAATCACCGACGAGTCTTTGAATGTTAGTTTACCACTATACTCACCAAATCTACCGTTTAATATAAAAAGATTGCTACTTTTACATAAATCTAGCATCCTACGACCCACACTATTCACCTTTTCGCACTGCGATGAACGGTCTTGGGGAATATTTAAACCTTCTAACATATGTATTGAATTCAAAAAGTCAACTGAGTCAACATCAATGTTAAAATATTCACATAGGAAGTCGTCAGATTGTACATAGTCCGGCAGCGATGCCGTGTGACCGTTAGTATCTCCTGTAATCAGAACATTGTCGTATTGACTGTGCTTCGTGATTACATCAGTTTCAAATAAGGAAAACTCGTCATCATTGAAAAAAACGTGATTGTTGTGGGGGTACATACATACTACCGATAACAACAGAGTTTACAGATCTATCAACACTAATAACACAGTTATTTACCTTAAGCCAGAACACGTATTCACAATTTGATTCTAGTATATCACAGTTGTTTATAATTGAGTTATGTACAAAAAATCCAATACCCCCTGATTTACGTTTAAAAGTTTCAGCCCTAGGTTTCGAATAAAGTGAATAGTTAGGAATATTTATTATGTCATGTTTATCAAGTTTTGTTTCTGTAACACAAAGTATAGAATAATTGTGTACCATTTGAATAAAGTCCGGGTACTTAATTCTAGTTTTGAGCCCACATACATTTATACAGCCTATTTTTAAATCAGTTACATGTTTCACATTGTTTACAGTATCTTGTTCATTTACAATTCGAGAACTAGCTCTAGTAGGTACATCTAGCACATTGTTTGTACGGGTAGTTGACACATCATTGGAGAGTTCAAAATGTTCACATATTTTGAAATTTGATGAACTTGGAATGTTTATACATTTATTACATAAATATACTACTGTCCCCGGGTCTTCCTAGGTGAGTGTAGAGCTTTTTCCACGACCTTTACCTTTTGATTGAGGATCAGTTGGTGGGCACTGTAGAGGTGTATGTACCTCCAGTAAATACCCTGGTGCAGTACCAGTACGTTGACCTTGGTAAGTATGCTTTTTCTTTGGAGCGCTTCGAGTTGATTTGTTGCTATCTACACTAGTGTGGCTGGCAACAGACTCTACGTCACTTACGTCACCGGCGTTGAAATCCATATCAGTAGGTTCAGTGGTGAACTCGGTGGATACAGACTTGGAAACTAAATGTTTGAATTTTTGTCTAATACGGGCCTCAACATTCGAGTTCCTGGAACCACTTAATATAACATACCAATCTGGGAAGTGGTTTTTCACGATATCACCATTGATTTCCAATGCAGCTGGGAATCTGATTTTCACATGTTTTGCACCATACAATTTACGGGCTTCTTTGAATTCTGACCAAAGGTCCTGTCTGGCCTCCCGAATGCTAATATACAGTACAATTGTAATTTGAGGACATAGAGCATATTTTAAGTTTTACAAGCTAAAATCAGTCGATTCGATCTATCTTTACTACATGTAATGATTGGGATTATGTACATGACTGTGTACATTGTCGTTCGATTAAGCAAACGATCATACCAGTTGACAAGCTGTAATATATAACAAAATATGCCAAACCGAATATTTAAATATATTTCTTGTATTCACACAGCATCGTAAGACATTTCAATCCATAATATATCGGACTTAAATCCTAAATTACATAGTGATTCATAGTATGTTCATAGTTCTCATGGTGTTTGAAGAGCTAAGATAAATTATAATAATAACACTCATTAATGATGGAATGTCAAAGCCTAATTGAATGTCGAGGCATGTAAACGAATACACTTCAGGCTCTTCGTTTAAATTCGGGCAAAGAGCATCTATTATTACATGTTAGCGTTGATAGGAATGTATTGATATCAGATATGATTGGAACGAACTCCTTATTTCCTGACTAATCACTCAATACATCAGTATCCTCTTTCCACTAAAGACGAGGGAGACACCATTTGTACGTTATTGTATACTAGGGATAGTTTTTATACATTTAGACATGTAAATAAGATCTAGATATATATTTCAGATGATGAATCATCAACTTTATAATTTATTTTTCCGGTTTGTAAGATACAGTATTATACCGTAAACAGCCTTCTCACCACATGAGCATGAAACGCGCGCCACGACTGAGTGATAGTTTCTATCATGAGCATGAAACGCGCGCCACGACTGAGTGATAGTTTCTATAATTGTTTGCCACATACACATTGTGACAGACTACAAATTGATACGAACGTGGAATGAGGTATTCATCAGAAAAAGAACAATGACAATATACGGCGGTGGTGTACCGTGTACCTCATTATGAGCTCCAGAACGAGAATTTCCCTTTTTAAGATACTATCCGTTATATCACCAAATCCACTGTTTTAGACAGTTATTCTTTGAATATACTTTGAATGCCACAACTATTAGATGTACAGATTTTGTTATACATTGCTCTAGACATATATCGGAATATGGTATTCTTGCAGCAAAGGCTGATTGTTTGAAATGCCATCATGCATGCGGAATATAATTATGTACTTATTTCTATATTTCTGTCATTCAGATAATCATGATATTGACACTCTTGTGTTTGAACTGTGCTGTGGAAGTATCAACGATGTTGCCGCTCACGTGTGATGTGATAGTTCTTCTTCTTTTCCAGATTCTAACACAATCGTTATGTATGTCAAAATGTATCGAACGTGTATATACTTATTGACTGTTATGAATTGTGTAATGTATGTACCTTGTAAGGAGAGCGCTAATATAGACTAAGCATTTTGCATAATCCTATTTCTTTGGGAACGAAATGAAAATATTAAATTACATAGTGTTGTGATATAGAGGATCTATCACGAGTTGTCAATTGATATGAATTTATATTAAACGAGTTTTTGGAATTTTATTAAGCGAGCCTCTGGCAAAAATACGCATTGATTTATTGGAAAAACTGAATAACCTATACTACACGTGGTACGTATAACTTTATACGTACTGGCTATACTAACCTGGATACAAGGAATGTCATTTGATATAAAGGAATAGTGCATAACAAACCCATCTATACTTCTTTGTATGATAACACACATACTACGTTTGAACTTCAATGAGACAACATCCTTAAACGTTGCATGCATACGTTCACTACTTCCACTGTCTGACGTTCTTGTCTGACTATACGATTCTATTCAAAACAAGGATTATCGGTCTCCCGTTCATTCACCCAATAAATGTGTACCATGCCATGGCAGTCTAAGCCAGCAATTTATTTACGCAATATATGAAACGTCCACAAAGACCGCATCTGTCTGTCTGTCTGACAACTGCACTAAACATTGCACTAGTGGTATAACAGATGAGACAACTGATTGGTCTCAATGATCGCATCGACTTACAGTTTCCATGATTCGTTCAGCAGATTTCATAGTGACGTGTGTGGTAAGGTTGATAATCTAGATTGGTATGTAACAGCTACTTCTGTTCGCGAACAATGCAATGAAAGGACAAGTTATTAATTGAATTCAGTCAATCAGATGTTGTTTGTCAGGAATAAATAATAGTTCTTCAAGTTAAAGACTCCCCTTTCCGTAATGTTCTTACATCTCTGAATGAGTTAGTTGCTGAGTACGAGGATTGTACACGTTCACTTAAATGACTTGTAACCGAGGTTCATTAACGGCCATGTACATGTACTTTATACCAATGTTCACTTCCAGGTTTCTATGAACAACTTATAGGGCATTGATGCATGTAGGTTGTGTCTTATGAATTATCTAAAAATTAATGTATATTCCTGAAATCTGAACGACGGTGCTTCATTTATAATATTACACTTCATATAATCCGTAACGGAGACTATTCAATGTCACGTGCGGCATAAAATAACATGATGTATGGTGTATCTTCATCATAAATCTGTGTGGCAAATTCGTTTGAATATTTGAGTATTTTATTAGGAAGTATCAAGATAAAGTTAATCTTCTCCGCACATCTATCATTGCAAATGATTGTAACCAATCTAGCTATTTGTAGAAAACTATAATGGAGTATACCGAAACGCAACGTAATCGACGTAGCATTCTCATATCAATCCTCTAACATATCAGTACACTAATTACATGTTCACAAGATAGTTTTTAAAGCTTGATCTTATGTATAGGCATGTTAATATCGGACACTTCTTTTCACTCTTTTATGAAGGGCAGTGATTACAAAAAATGTACCACATTGCGTTCTATGTGCATTTGCTACATTCAAATAAGACGCTCATTTCCTGAATGACTCCCTAAAACATCGGTATCCACTTTCCATTAAATGTGTCAGTGTATACGAGGGCTACTTTATATACGTTTAGTATAGTATATGTTCTGTAATACATGTTATTAACTTCGTCGAAATACACATACTTTCTAAGTCCTACATGCATTATCTGAAATGACTTCTAAACAACCCTTCTGATGTATTGTTATGTCTAAAACTACTCCTTTAACATCGTCTTTATTTGCTATGGCGTTGTATTAGATTCGTTAGATGACGTTTTAATATGTTGCAGTTTGGATGACGCAATGTCACGAACGTCGTTTCATTTACACGTTTTGTGTGAGAAAATCAAGATAATTCCCATTAAGAACCAAAAAAAGTTTGCTGATTATATTACAGAGCTATTGCATGACCAAGAGCAATTTCATCTCCGCCCGCGAAACTTATAAACGTATTTTGCGATTTTTACTTTGTTTTTAGCACATTTAGTTTCCTATTTTAGGACGGGTGAATGGTAATATAATTCCAGAAAAATAAACTACACCAACGCAACAGACAATTAAAAACTTTTGTCATTTTGTTTTCAAAATCATGAAAATGAAGTAACACTAAAGGTTTCAAAGTGCACTCAAGATAAAATGGTAATGGAAAATGGAATTGCTAAGCAATTGTATTTCACTGCTTGAAATAGCACATGGAACGTGTATGCCCTCGGGAGTTATACAAAAGGTTATATTTGAGAAGAAAACGAAATTAGCGGAAACGCTATGTCTATCAAATGAATTGTTGCTGCTGGACACAAGACGCAATTGACAAACTCTCCATCATTAGTTGCTAGTGGTGTTAACCGATAAAGCATTGCTAATATTCAAGTTTCAACAACACAAATCTATTTGTTGGACATAAATTGACTACATTCGCCATTAATTACCTAGGCATTTAAATATTTCAAAGAAAATACATTGGGTGCAAAAGATTGTGTGACACGAAACTCGTAACAATTTGATTGAAGTTCAATTTCTGTCATCTTTTTTTCTCATGAAATGTCACGAGCTTTCATATCCACGTTACGTAGAAGTGGAATATCATGCATTCGGAAAGTTGATCACGACTTTGCATGGTAAAAACTATTTAAAGTGATAAGCCATGAATATAATTTAACGTTTTCCCTATTTATTAAAAAATAATTAAATCACTTAGCGGTGATATTTTTCAGACGCTAAACAGCTATTCCCGAGCATACATGGATACGACAATAATTCGAAAGCGAATGTAAACAATAGGTCAATGCGTATAGTTAAAATGGAACAAAAAAGCAAAACAAAATATTTTTATTCCATTTTATTCCAACTCTTTTATGAAGTTATTCATAACTCGCACATACATGTATACAAAGGACCAATCTGGAGCAATGTTTGTTCCACATTCTAAATTACAATAGCCCTTCAACTCTAACAATTTATCATTTTTATTTTTTTTTATCTTCATTTCAAACCCTTAAGAAATTGAAAGTACAACAACTGGTATCAGTTATTGTTTCCTAATTCGCTTCGCTTTAACCTAGGACTAAATATTACCCATCAATGGAATGATAAATCGTTATATAAATTACATGAAAACGTAAAGTTGTTCATTCCATTGGTCGGCGATATATTGAAGCAGCTTCTGGTAATCCTAAAGGGAATCATGCGTAATGTTGACAGTTTGTTATGCGTTAAGTACAGAGTTTTGTGACATTTTACATTTCTTGATATTAAGCAGTGATTTATTCATCGTGGAAACTTTGCATATTCTAAATAAGTGACGTCTGTCTAACAATAAGATTATATACGTATTTATTGTCGCTGCATTAAATGCAATATATGGTATAGAATTCGTGAGCATGCCTTCCTGTAAGGTTTGTGAGATGCTTTTGTCTTAAGATTTATCGAACACGTATAATATATTCGTATTGTAAACGCTATCTTAAAGATTTATAAGATCTCTATACAATAGCCACCGATGTCAACACTGACTTTGGTGTTGAGCTGTGGTTTACGTGGATTTTATTAATTTGTCAGTTATCTGTTTCGGAATGTTATTATTGTCAGTAACACTTACAACATACAACGGAAATCGAATAGGAATGGCAGCACATAAAACATTAACATCATAACATAACACAGTTACATGGAACAATGCCTATACATAACCTAACACAAAATGAAAACCCCAAGTCCCCGCTGTAAAACAGCTGGATAAACTAGTAGTTTTGTTTTACACATATTTTCCAGAAAGTCATGACCCTAAGTGATCGAATATTTATAGGGATAGTTGACCTAGTTCCGTAAGTTCCCGCTGTAAAAGAGCAGTATGGCCAGTAATCACCATTCTATTACACATTCTTAAACACAATTTAAAAAGTCATTTTACACGTATATAAAGTACAATTCAAGTTTGTAACAAGTAATATTAGTTGTTGTTAAATCTATGTTTAACATTGTGATACATGTATGTTTTCATTATTCATTGTCACACAAAGTGTGCACACGAAAAACAGTTTACCCAAAACCCTATTACATTACTACGCAGTGACCTTACTTGACCATTTCGATCAGTAATGAAAATCAAACAATGTGAAACAATCGCTGTGGTGAATTTCTCGAAATGTAAAACTGTACGTATATTTATATTTTAGTTATAAATTAAAAGTTTTACTTATGAGAACTTTAAGTAAAAGCAAATGTGTGTTTGATAAATTACGAAATTATTCCAAAGGTGATGCTCTAAATGTAATTGCTTGGTTTTAAATGTATATGTTAATTTTGGATGTTGATGAGTCCAAGAGATCCGGTTGACGTTACTATCAATATCAACATTTTTTCCTTGGGACCGATATCCGAAATGGACATGGTCGGTAATTATATTTTGGCACTATATTTTTCCTTTTACAGAAACCATATAAACAGTAACTCTATGTACATTTAGATCAAAACATGTTTTTTTTGGTTTTGCTTTGTGTAGAATACAACAATTCCTTAACAAGAGTAGTACAATAGTGGTGTTATCGGAGCCTTAAACATTTAGATAATGATGTATACATAAAGCAAAATCGCACATACGCCGACAGAGTACATCATAAGTAAATATTTGGAATAGACACCTAACATATCACCATATTTAATATTTTGTGTAGGGCAAAAAGTCGAACAAAGTACACAATAGCAACAGTAGACGGAGAAACATCAGTACATCGAAATGTTATTTATGAATCGGACGTGATAAACGAGCTCAATAAAAACTGTATAGCTAACTCACGAGAACGATATCCCTTTTTCTATGTTTGTTAAGTCAGTAACCACATTTATTGTTATAACAGAAGCATACAGATGAGTAAATATAGAGGAAGCAATAGACAATTGTTATACGGGCACTTTAGTAACACTAGTTTGTTGGCCGACATTAAAGTGTATAGAGCAATATGGGGCGATACTTTTTTAAGAAGTTTCAAAAACTGAAAAACTCTCTGTGTGATTTTTGGACATGTGAACTGTCCAATTTCATACGAAAGTGTTCTAGAACACCCTATGAAATTATAAGAATCTTCTATTTTCTGACGATTAAATCAAAGTACACGGAACTCATCCAAGGCCTTAATTTGCAATTAAGGTAGTCTAGTGTCATACTAAAAACGATGCAAGTAATTATTTTGACATTAAATGACTGTTAGAATATAGCTATATACACTTTAATGATGCAGTAGAGTTTCATGGTTACAAATGTACATGTAATATTTCAAATGAAATTTTCTGTCTCAAAAGCAGAGAAATATCGGATCTCAGTTCCAATCGCTTGAAACACATTTCGAAGAATTTCTATTTACATAATAAAACAGTATTGCTGGTTATTTCTGCGGGTGTAATATTTTGCGTTTTTGCCCCCAAAATGGGTTCGATTAATTCTGCTGATTTTAATTTCTGCTGATTCACAAAATGACAAGAGTAAATTTCTGCGGTTTACTAAATTGTAAGAATTAACATACACCACTTTCATTGGTAGTCTAATCCATGTACATTGTAATTAATTATTACAGCCCAAACTATGGATCACACTATGACATTATCATTATACATGTACAAACAATGCTCGCTTAAATTATGAACGCCGTTGTAACACTAGACAAACTGCAATAAACTATAAAATAATCAAGTTAACTTGTGATTACCCATTGATTATTATTTTTATATAGTGGAAATAATATTCTGCTTGAAAAATTTCGACGTCTGATAAAATTCTGCGTTGATTTAATTCTGCGAATTGATCTTGGACAGCAGAATGGCAGAAATTTCCAAAATAACCATCTATACGGTATAGTATTTTCTTATTATAAAATAGGGTTGTTTTAAAGAAAACGAACTGTATTTTAAAAAAATTTGTTAGCACACGAAATTACGTTCTTGATTTATTAAACACGGTATTTAAAATAATCTAGAGTAACGCTGTCAATATAGAATATTCATTCAACCGTGTTCTGACACAATTCGTCTTGACAAAACCGTGATATGTCTGCGATATTTCCTGTTCGTGTATTCCTTATATGTCTATAGCTTGTCAGTGAAGGGATTTACTTGCCACAAATGCAATAAATCAATCTCGTTACAGACGAGGATTGTAAATTAAATTTAAACAGGACATCGAGACCAGTCTGTCAAATAGAATAATGGCAATCTTTAAACTTCATGTCAACTTTTTTCTCCTGATTGCAAAATGTAAAAAAATCAATATTGATGACAGTGCTCCAGACGTTCACATTTGTCAACCAAAAATAATGAAACTGACTAAAGAAATGTCATGACACTCAATGCTGACAGGAATGTCAAAACTAAACAAACAACAAGGCACATCACATTGATACGTCAACCCGTCTGAACAAAATACTGAGCACATTACCCCTGTCTAGTGTTACTAATATATGCACACTAACGTATGTAATGCAACATTAATTCGACATGTACTTCAGATACATTCTATGATATATCCCATTTGACATGTATAACACATCATTTGTATGCATTTACCATGGATTGTTAGTTCCGAAAGGTATCTACGGACCAATTACTGGCACTATTTCATTCAACTCCGCATAAAGTTACTACCATTTAGCAAACTAATATTAAACCAAATAGTTCACTAAGCGAATGATGCATATCAACGGCATTCGCAGAAATAGTGGGTTTTTTTTATTTGTTTACAAATTTTCAAAAGTTGATTCTGCGACTAAAACAAGCTGCTCATACTAATATACAAATGTACTTCATGTACTTTACAGTGTGGACTTATGTAACTATGTCAAGTCGCAGCTCTGTGTCATTCAGTCACCTGTCATTCTTTTCGAAACAAGGTAATCCTGCTATTTTACAGCGGCGACTTGGGTAACTAGGTCAAGTTGTATTAACGCCTTATTTGATCACTTTTGTGCTGCGTTTGTTTGCCTATATTTGTGAAGGTATTTCTACGAATTGATTAAATGACCCTCGTACTGATATCCTATAAGATACGATTATCATCGTGGTGACAGGAGATTGAGAGTTATCTTTTTACCAATGCGCGTAAGTGTATTACATTAACTTAAGATAGTTAAGATGTATTGTCCCCTAAGATAAAAATTGGGAATATTTTAACGTTCCAATGAGAGTTAATAAAATACATTAAGAATGACAAATTCAATTATGTTGCAGCATCCCATTCTTTGTTATAGGTAATTACCCACTTACATACCAATCAAGCATTAGATTTTAACAGTGTAGGGAATAAAACTGCATGATCAATTTGCTGTTAGACATGAAAACGGATGAATATGATGCTAGGAGTTTAGTTGTTGCCAGACGTATGCGTAATCTTCTGAATTTGATAAACATCTTTTTTTCTGCCAAATGGGCAACTAGAGTATGGTCCTAATTTGCATCAGCCGAATAAGTTATACATGACTATAAAAGGTCTAATATACTAGATAATATAACTAGTATAGTATATGTGTCATCGCTTCATCTTTAGCATAGTCACAAAATTTATTATCAGTAGTTTACAATTACAACTTTAAGAGCCATTGTTATGTAATACAGGCATTTGTCGTGTGGTGTGGCATGAAGGTGATAATTATGAATTGTAGGCATGGTGTCCAGTAAAGATTGATTTTTGTATCTGCTGTTGTCCATTTTGCTATTTGTTGTATATCAATTGTTATGTATATTACATCGTTTTGTGTCGAGTGGGTAGTTGCTACAACCTATTCAATTATTTGTATGCATTGTATCGCTTGTTGACGAATAGTGATTCGATTAGGAAGATCTCCCAGGGGTTATGGGAATACAATATATCTGACTGAAAAACTATCAGATAGGATGTCTAAGAAGAAGACAAGATATGGTAACAGACAAGATAAGCTATAACGGGATTGTTATCATTACTGAATAATAGTACCGAAATAGGGAAAATCTCCTGTGGTACCGTTGTATGTATCGATCTACATTTTGGCTAAGACTGATTTTGTAGAGGATATTTGTTGATTTTGGTGAGACTTATTTCACCGGGTGGTCACAGAAATTATTATTTTCACGAGTGGCGTACCCACGATAGAAAATATAATTATCTGTGATCACGAGTGAAATAATATAAGAACTTTCTCCAAAAAATCAACACATTTTCTGTTTTTTATTAACTCTATTTTACGTTAAGTTGTACAGTTATTGGCTAAATTACGATGTAATAAGAACGCCACAACGTGATTATTATGACGTCACAATGAGGAAACGTATATTTTGAAGCCCGGTGATGTTGACGTTGCGTTTCTTTTCCTGCACGATACCGGAACCAGCTTGATATTTTCACTGTTATTTGTCACTGTTATTTCACTGAAAGGCACCGTAATCCATTGACAGCAAATGATAAAATCGATTTCTGATACCATGATGATCTATAAACAAAATAGAACCATCGGCAAAACTTGTGTATAAATGTATGAAGCATAAATGCTACGTTGGAAAACATGAATGTTTTTTATATGGCCATGCATGTAACATACTTGGCTTTCAGTCATAATTTTAAAACATTACTTGTTATATTTGCTATAACCCGTTTATTTTATTATTGTAGTTCTATTGTATCTATTCGTGTATTTTAGTAAATTATGCAATTGCTCGTGTCCATTGTTTCCGTCTTTAATTCATTTAGTAAACTGCTTATCATTCCGAACTGATTCAATAGTAATGTTATGACATGTTATTACCAAATGTTTTCAAATATCTGTTCTGTTCTCCGTCGAACGTTTATTTATTCAATCCATTCAATTGTTGTGTTTGTGAATCGGTAGGCTTTTACAAAATGTCAACTATAAATAGTATATATACAGTCATATTGTTTTATCTTTTATAAGTGGCAACGCTTTAGAAAAAACATTTCACTGATACGCATATTCGTCTGAAAGAAATAAGTCTTTAGAGCCATAACGGTCTGGACCTTCGGCAACAATACTGTTTAACATATAACGTACAAGTAATATATCACACAATTCTATTAGTCTCCTTCAAACATTCTTGTCTATTTTGAATGAGCCATGTGCCCCCTTGGCGCTTGCAATAGATTTTTGATAAGACGCTGTCTGTGGCTTGTGGTTGGCACCATATGACAAACGCCAGTCCTTAGACATAATAAAACTTGTTTCATTTGCAGGGAATGATATATCTTCGGTCATGATAAAGATCGCCTGTTTTTTTCCATGATTATGACATATCGTGTTAAGCCTGTTATTGATTTGAATTAATGTGGTCTTGTTATTCTGGAAGAACTTTCCGAAATAGCGTCATTGTTGGTCCAAGGTTATGTCTTAAAGTCAAGGATAGATTGACGTAATTTTCCCAGACTGAATATAAAATCACACCTTTTCTTTTGAAATAAAAATTTCAAGTACTAGTATTACGTCCCAGTGTTATTGAACAAGTACTTAAATATGAATCAAAGGACACCAGTTTTTTCTCTTTTTAGACAATTTTTGATAGACTTATTGCACAAATACAATACAATGTCATTGAGCCCGGTTTTCCTGGAGAACGGCTCATATGTATATCGTGATGTATTCGAGGCCACCAATACATGAATAATAGAATATTCTCATGCAGCGCAAATGAAATTATGATTAGTAGCCTTTGTAGGGAACGTACCATAAACCAAAGAGTATACGCACACTACTAAACGGTGAATTTGGTATGTAATGATTAAACATGTTTCGATCGCATTACTAGATAATTTTGTTAAGTTTCATCATGAAATAGTGCTAGTTGTTAAAATATTAATTAAAAAGATATAAGAAAATCGGACACAAGGCATTCAACTTTACCAGCCGAACAAAGAAAACACCACATTACACATTCAAATACACGACACAATTTCCACACATACCTAACAAGAAACTGAAATGCTTTAGTCCTGAATGACCGAACGTTTCATAAAATATATTTCATTCATTCCCTAGCGACCAAACATTGCTTGCCATGATTTGACAAAATGTTATCTTATTCTTTGACCGATTATCTACGCTCAAACTGAGAAGTAGCACAACGCAACGTTGTTGCTTTGTGAGACAGACCATAGACTATGACCGAAACCGACTGAACTGCTTTAATATCAGTTTAAAAGGTCTGTTTCGGGCAACACTATGGCCTTCTGTTAAATAAAATTTAGTTGCATCGGTAGTGACCACTCGTTGCTACAATAACTTATTATGCACCAAACTATCATTTTATTCGAAAAATGGGTTACATTGAAGAAATCAAACTGTATTTTACCATTTCAAAATGAATTGAATAATAGACATTAACAAAACAAATAAAGACACTCTAAACGTTTTTTTATTTAAAATGTAAGAATAAGAAGCCGTATTTGATATATCTAACGCAAATTAGTCGGTAGCTTAGCAATATTCAGAATATAGTGTTGTGTCATCACACGCCTTGACAGAAACGGGATATGTCGGCGTTATATCCTCTGTCCGTGTATTATCCGTTTGTCTACAGCTTGTCTGCGAAATGACTCATTTACGAGCCGAAAATGCAATAAATCAATCTCAATATAAAACAGGAAATTTAAATTAAATTTGAACAGGACATCGAGAACATCCTGTCCATTAAAATAATGACAAGCTTTGAACATCATGTCAACCATTTCTTCTGATTGCAAAATGTAAAAAAATATTGATGACAGAGTTCCAGACGTTCACATTTGTCAGGAAATAATTTAATGAAAGTTGTTAAAACTTCCATGTCAATTAATTCTGACAGGAATTGCATAGCTGGACAACTAACAAGGCAAGTAGTTTGAACAAAATACTGAAAACATTGCGCCTGTCTCGTGCTACTTGTTTAAATTGTATACGTAATGCAACATGAATTCGACCTATCCTAGCATTTGAGAGACATACTTTGTATAATATGACTCATTGGATATTTACAACACACCAGTTGCTGGCATTTGCAATGGATTGCTATTTCCAACACGAATGGACGGACCTACGACTTTATTTAAATTCATATAATTTCCTTGTGAAAGTGGGTAATCCTGAATTTTATCGGCGGGAGCTTGGTTTTTTTATTGTTTCCTCGGCTTATGTGTGGGCATTGCTCAGTGTAGTTGCTAGGCATATGTAATATAATTTCCAACCACATTCCTACCTTGTCCATTATTAATTTTTAAATAGGTTAAGTCGTAGTTGTGCCTCTTTAGGTGATCACTGTCCTTAGTGTTTTAAACTAGGTCACGCCCCGGTGTTGTTGTGCCTCATATGGTCGCCGTTTTTGCATAGATTTATGTGGGCATTGCTCAGGGTAGTTGTGTCGTGGTGTTTCTGATTTCTGTGCTTGGCTAGTTAGGTTGAGTGCTACCTTCCCTGTCGGATTTTCTGTTTTACGAGTATCTTACGTTTGCACTTAAAATGTGTTTCCTCTTGAATGTTGCTGCCGTTAATGTATCTGTTTCCGATGGTGAATTCCGAATTTCTTGAACTAGCTTTTCACCTTTTGTCTGACATGAGTGAGAGGTTTTCTTAAATTAATATAACGTTGTAGGACTTCATTTTTCATTTCATCTTTCACAATTATCTTTGTATATAAAAGGAATAACTATAAATTATGTTCCCAGGAAGCTCTGATACAAATGATTAAAAGGTTCCGATAAATAAAATTGGTGTGATATATTGGGTAAATTGTAGTCAGTGAGTTGGATGTTGTCTAGAAAGTTATGCAAATAAAATCATGAAAGATAAAACGTGATCCATCATGTCAAGATATCCCAACTTAATATTACATTTTGCAATATGATTCATTTCAGTCAATAAAATGCGATTTCCGGATTAGTTCATAAAGCATCTAAATGGTCTCCAACTGTCTGATTAAAATAAATATAAAAACATACGAGCATTTAGCTGAGGAAGAAATACCATAAATTCTAATAGTAATGGCCATTTGGCCCTTTCCTAATTAAATGAGAACGCATATAATAACTGAAATCGTTCTAAAATATTGTTGAAGAACGTGCTAGCCGCATCTACGTAGAAATATTTGCATGTCTAGATATGAATATTATCAATTCGAGGGGATTTAATATAACCATGAAGCAGAACGATGTACCTGCTGTTGTACATATGCTCAACGGCTTTCAGTTACGGCTTTTTACCGATTCATGTCTACACCACAATTACAATGATTACCAGTAACAATCGAGTATTCAATTATGCACGCATTATAAGAACTTGTCGTCTTTCAAGAATCGAATAACAAGGACAAGTTTTACCGTAAAAAATAATGAGCATTCCAGGATAGCCATGTATACTATATTATTTATTGTTAGCCATTCGGTCAGTTTAGAATCAGTATTTTATAGTAAAAATATACACTATACAATGTACTTGTAAGCATAATAATGTATTGACGTACACACAAGTCGAATACTTACCATACTATCATATTTTAATAATTATTCTTTCCGCTGGCCTATGTAGCTTACACTGGTAATCGTAACTCATCTCGCAACAGAGATGTAAGGTATTTGGCGCCTGACATGCGCAGACAATCGAACCGAGCCAAACAATAGGTAGCGCAAATCTCATCCATAGTATTAGTGTGTTTTTTCTATACATTGTACTATGTATGTATTTCAATTTTGTAACCTGATACAGTATGAAATAAAATATTATCTACATACTATCACTACACTCAACAGATGCGGATATACCGAGACGGTCAGATTTCCAAGGGCACTAAATCCTAGTTATTTGAACAAAAGAATAACTCTCTAAAACCAAAAAAAACGTTTACAAATAGCTAATGGGGTTATCTTGTTAACGAACGAGAATGAAATAACGGTCATAGTTAATAAACGGAGGTATGGAATCGAGCTTTTTTTCGCGACATAATACTATGGCTAGTATACGTGGTGACTTATGATGTTTACTATAAAATCTTTGCGAGCCCAACTTCGTTTATTCGAAGAATTAATATCAATCATCCCTGTAATTGTAAACACATACAAGCGTCTGTCTGTTGGACAAATTATATTATGTGGTGATTAATGACACTATGGATAATTCCCAACTCCTGCAGTTGTTATGCAAACCTATTTATCTTACGTCTCGACGTAGTGACTTTATAAGACAATTAAATGGCTGCATGAATACAAGCAGCAAGTAGCAATCGCAACAATTACAGTTGTTCTTTAGGCATACGGTTCTGCAACTTTCGAAAATGCATCCTTAATTATAGAAAAATATGAACTTTTTCTTTACAAGCACTTTCGACCTTGTAACAAAATATGTCCAGAGCACACATATACAGAACAAAAGTCTCACACAGTGGTGAACAAGAAAACATTTAAACTAAACAACTGTGAAACATTGAAACCTTGATAACATTACTTTGCTTTATCTCACCGCTAGCCTTAATTCTATCCTACTTAGTTTTGTTCAAAGGTTTCTGTCTTAGATTATAACACTGTCTCTCACTTCACTGGAATGCGATTTATGTTTATACTTGATATAGATCCCTTATAAGGGAACGAACATAAAGATATATGCAAGCCTATTTATTTGCTTTTTATGGGCAGATTTGTCTTGGTTAAGACGCGCAATCTAGATGTGTTGTAATTTAAAGATTGATTGATGGTTCTGTCTGACAAGCATTTAAACAAACATCACAAATTATCTAGCAAATCATGAACAATGATATGTTACAATTGCATGCTGGGGTATGATATATCTTTATGTTTCGGAGTTGATGCTTTAGATTTTGTTACTGTTTAATAATTGTTCAAAAGGGGAACTATTAAAGATATTTCATTGATAAATACAGTATACCAAAAGTTGAATACTATTTAAAGGTAACTGAATTTGGCTAGTCTTAGAAGAAATACGTTTATAACATCGATATCATTGATCACGTTGGAACCTTCTAGATTCAAATTGCTGTACTTTATGTTTGTAATGCGGTAGACTACTAGAAATATAATGTAGATGTTGATTCGACTTGGTTATAAAAATGTGAATTGTAACGGTAAGTCTAAGTCGGCATTCAATTACTGTTTCCATTCATTTAAGAATTATCTTGTTATAAATGATATAAGATATGCCAGAAAATACTAATGACCGATATGACCAGGTGTAGTCATAAATGTTCCGTGTCGATAATGATTACTAGAGTACTGAAAAGTCATCTTTTTAAAAAGACCACAATGTGCCGTTATATTGAAAAATGTAGTCTACTAACAATTACATTGTCACCTAATCTATTTTTTTATTATATGATATAGAATTTGAACTCTAATCCTAAATTTATTTACTAATATTATATACCAGAACACTAATGTATAGCCCAAATAGTAAATGACACACTTCCACTATATACTGACTGCTCTCATAAAAATCTAAAAATGCCAAACTGTCAGAATGTTTCAAAATGAATGTGGTTTTTTCTGTCTTTGTCAATGTTTGCCTTATTCAGGCCAATGAACAAGTACAAGCCACTTACATGTGTTTGGCTTCATGACATAATTTTTAAGCAGTACTCGTATTATTCGCTCTAACCCGTTCACTTTATTATGGCAGTTATATTGTATATGTTGGTGTGTTTTGTAAGATATACATCTGTTCGTGTCCATTGCTCCGTTCTTCTGTTCCTTTGGTAACGTGCTTTTCTTCTGTTAAAATATATTAATAAGAAAATTATCCACCAAACACGTATAAATTTAGATGTATCGTTAATTTATTTATTTAACGATGTTTTGCCTTAACGGCTTCATCAGGTCATAACAAACTAATCTTTTTAAATGAAGATTTTTTTGTTAAAATATATTGTAACTAAAGGTAATCAAATCTCCGCTCTGTTCTTCTATTTTTAATTCAATACCTTCAATGGTGGTGTTTGTGAATCGATAGGCTTTCCTAATATGTCAGCTATAAAACGCGAAATCGAATATTCGAATGAGTACCGTATAACATCATTAAATATCTTATTTTATCTTTATAAAAGTGTTAACGCTTTAGGAAAACATGTCAATGATATTCAAATTCGTCTCGAAGACAATAAGGCCTTTGAGCCAAAACTGTCTGGACCTTTGGCAACAATACTGAATAAAATATATCACACAAGTAATATTTCACGCAATTCTATCAGCAATGTCTCGTTTAAGCATTCGTGTCTTTTTTGAATGAGCCGAAAGCCCCCTGGCGCTTGCCATCGAGTGTTGTATAACAGCTTCCCTTTGATATTCTCTATAATTTTGAACACATGATACATATTATGTTATGATTAGACGCTGTCTGTGACTTGTGGCTGGCACCATATGACGAACTCGAGTTCTCAATACATAATAAAACATGTCTCATTTGCAAGGAGTGATGTATATTCGGTCATGATAATGTTCGCCTGTTATTCCATGATTATGAAATATCGTGTACTTTGCCATCAGACTAAGCCTGTTATTAATTTGACTGAATGTTGTATTTTCAAAAAAGATCTCTCCAATATGTCTACATTGTTGGGACAGAATATATATCCATGGTGAATTCGAAACTGTTATAGGAAGGTAAAGAAATACTTATTTGTAAATGTACTGTTATTTCAAGACATTTTACTACTTACATGATACAATAGATTTAATAAAAATCAGTTGTACGAAATGATGATTCCGATAATTGACTTAAAACAACCGTATAAATATATAACACCAACATGCAGAGTTACAGCTTTGTCTTCATTATCTATGCTTTCTCACAAGGATAACATATTTGAAATATTTCATAGATTACTTCAATAACTTGTTATTCTCAAAATGTCCAATTAATGTTTGTTTGAAGGAACAGTTTTCTACCCACTATAACTATGATTTCGGAGATCATGTCAATATTGATTGCAACGTGGTCATACAGTCCTGGATAGATTGTTGTAAATTTCAAAGATTGAATATAAAAAAACACACCCATACATTTTTTTCTTATGAAATTAAAATTCCACGAATTACGTCCTAGTGTTCTTTTACAAGAACTTGCGAAATATTCAGTCAAACAATAGCATTAGTTTAATTCAGTGGTTAACACTCAGAACGATCTATCCTTCCCATACTAAAAATAATGCATATTGCATTACCTTAAGGTTTGTCCTGTGTGTATTATATTTTCAGATTGCCATTTTTTAGTCTGTTACTGCCTTCCATACTGATAAGCAAGACATAATTTGGATATCAATATTAATCGTACAGCATCATGATAATGTTTCTCGTCTTCAGATAACATAATAGTAATGCTATCTGATACTATTACCATTGGTGTCTGTCGTCCAGTATATTGATTTCCTGTAGCCATGTCAGCTCTGGTATAACATAATTCCGTAGGCACGATTGTCACTTTTCTTGTAATTTGTCTACACGTGCAGATGTTTATGACTTTGTCGAACGTAATTTTTGGTCCAGCATACTAATAGATCAGCTGTCATATGCAAATACATCTTTATCAGTCGGTGTATCATGTTGCATTATGCCAAGTTGTTCTACTAAAAATTGCTACACAATTATATAATATGCACTAACCTGATGACATATTTAACGTTAATCTAAATTTAAAAGTTGATACATCTTTATCGTGCAGAATTTTTGTTTATACTTACATGTATCTGTGTCTAAAAGTTATTCTAATTATTATTTGCAATGGAAAATCATACCCACAATCACCATTACTATTATTAGACATAGAAAAAATCAGCCAGTCGTCAGTAATGCTGTTATGACATATTTCGGAAAGGCATACTTCTGGACTATAATCCTCCAAATGTGAAACGTCGGATATCATAAGGTTCATGTGTATTGATTGAGTTACGTCTCAAAATTTTCTCCTCGTACCAATACAGTTTGATCTCGTTATTTTTGTTTCGCTCATTACTGGTGTGCGATTTCAATAATATCCGTCCAATAATGTTTCAGCAATATCGATCGTCCGGGTATCAAATGAACAACCCTCGTGCATGTTTACCTATATCAAGTACGACTATATCCCTCAATCCGGTTGATATAAAATGTGGATAATATGTGGATGATTTACCAGTACAAGTGGCTGTTTTGTGATTTAAGGAGTCGCTATATGTATATAAATTCATATTAATTATACAAACATGGCAAAATGGTTTTCTCCAATAACAATGATACGATCCTCAAAATGTGCGCATTGAAATTACATTAAATTTTACGAATTGCAAATAAACTGTCTGTGATATTTTCAAAAGAAGTCTAAATGCTTTTGAAAGACTAACCCAGTAAGGAACACATTTAAACAGGCTAGAAAATAATAATTCATGTCCGTAAAGAGATGTACAAATTAGTCATTTGAAAGTTTGATGAATGGTAATGTCTAATTTAAAGATGTAGTTTATACAAATCGCGTTCGTGTTTTTCCTACTTCAACTAACTTTAAAGCGTTTTTGTTATTAAATTAGGATACCGTCATATTAAATCTAAAGAAGTAGTCTAAGTAAACTCATCACGAAGCATATGTTCGCTGAAATGTGACATGAACTTATAGTACGGATTTTAAATTTAGAAATAATTTCTATGCTACGTACTTTGTTGGACGCTTTTTGCAATAGAATCTATAGTAGTAATTTTCATGATAGCGAGGTAGTATAAGCTTTGGGAAATCAAATTGAGTATATAGAAACTAATACGAAACAAATGACGTCACGTTTTTTTCTTTATACACTGACTGTTCGGGCCATATGTAAGATGGAGTTATGGAAATATCGTCTAGATGAATAGAATTGTCCACTACTCATAGGAAGTTGTACGTTTGTCAAACTATCGCATACCATTGTGATGAACACTGAGCACAAATAATTCCTATGTGCAGCCTTATAACGCTCCGATAAATTTAACACGTATCATGCATCTCTAAAAAAAACGAGTTCAAACGATATGTGTGTTTCCAAAGAGTATTGCAGGTATTCCAACTTGATACTCCTTATGTTTTGTACGATATATCTAACAAGTGTTAAAAGATATTGTTTTCTAACAACATTCCGAAAAAACTTATTTTCACATGAGCCATCCACACCAAATAAACTCAACGACTACTAGGAAGTCATTTATCTCACAAAAGATGAGACCAAGACAGTAAGAGTTATTGTGTAACCACAGCCTTAGTGTTTTATCAATTGTTTGTCTACACAATTGTTTTTCGAGGGCGTATTGTTGATACTGAAGCTAAAGCTAAAATACGTCGTTGTAATCGCCCAATATAGTGCCTGTATTTGCCCATGTAATATACTATCAAATCATTGAAAATACATCTTTTCGTTGAAGTCGGATATTCCTCAAAGGACGTACTAATCGTGCCATGAAACTCCTGTAGAGATGACAAAAGATATGTTACTTTGACAATTTGCTTTATTGGAAACTCCATTTTATTATACGTCTGTATATTTCTTCAAAGTTGGTAACTGTTAGAAATTGTTCACGTAATTCTGTAACAATTGTTTTAATTGAGGTTGGGCAATTTTGTCTATTTCAGGACATTTCAATATATTTTTCAATTCCTTACAACATCAAGAACGGTGTCTGAATATCCCTTTGTCTTGTCTTGTATTTTCTTGGTCAATCAATTACATGAGTACACCGCCGTATGGTCATATCCTCAATGACATAACAATCAGGCTATTTTACGGTGTCCTATTTTCGTTACCTTCCCTGAATCGACCATTTTGCATTCATGTTAACGGCCACTTTTGTGGATTCTATCTCAAATTTGATACATGCAGACCGACTAGTTGAATAACCCCGGAGTACATATAGTAGTCAATCTAAACCGTTAAGAGACAGAAAATTCCCAATTCGTAGATCAATGTCTCGAGAGAAAAAAAACACAATTCATAAACACAAAAGAAACCTTTGCGATTGTATAAATGACGATAACGATGGTCAATGCTTGTTTTTATACAATGCAGTTACTTTTAGGCTCTTTTAGAACGAATACCCCATTGTATAAAAATAGAAAATTTTACATTTTTGAATTTCGTTTGAATCTCTATCAATGTTACAGTTAACTGTGATTAACACATATGGTTTTCATACGCACACATTCGGTATAATCACATGCATCTAGTTTGGATCCTATTGGACGACTGTACACAGACAATAATCAGACTATAACAGCCAATTGTTATAGAGCAACAACGCGTGCGTTTGTCATGTAATTGTCTGTAATAATGTACGGAAATTAATCAAATTGTCTAGAATTATAAGACTCCCATAAGGCATCGTGTTCAACACCGGCAAGTGCAACCGACGTGGCTAGAACGACCGAAACATCCATGTATTAATTAGACGCTGAACATCAATTGGACAAATGCGACAGCCATGAATATGTATTGTATCACTTGATTTTGAAAAAGGCCATATATCTTGAACCGTGTACTATTCTGTGTGTTATTAAGCCATGGCTCTTCCGTGAACGCGTCAGGCAGACCTTATAATTTCACGGAACACACTTTGAGTGGATTTCTCAATTACATTGAATTCCCACGACGAAGATATGACAAATTGATATTTTCGTTTTTATTTTAGACGAGATCTGAATGACATAGTGCTGTGGTATGTAATTTGTTAATTCGTTTTTCAGCTTGGCATACGGTATGTCCGCTTATTTTCGATTGAGTCGTTACCTTGGTTATTTTCGAACTTATGTGTACGTTCTTGTAATTCTTTCTTGGGTCGCCTTCTGGATCAACCGAGAAGCTACAGTAGATTGCGCTGGGTAATTTAAATTGGCCTGCTTATCTGATTGAAAATAATTGTTTTTCTAAAAAAGTGTCTAGAGGGACTTGACATATAAACTTCTGTTATCTTTTATAACGTTTGTATTCTTGAAATCCAATAGCATGCTATTTGGAGTAGCGTCGGTGTATTTTTATGCCTGTCTGTGTTTTGCCATTTGTGTACTGGCGAGTCGATGCAATGCGGTGTCGGGTTACTCCTACAGTACCGAACCTGATGTTTTGCAAAAACAAATATTTTATATGCATCGTATTTCTAAACTAAAATGTCGGGATTTTAAGTCTCTTCAGGACAACTCCTACGAAGAAATCATGTGTAGTTTCTGTTGAACCCCTGAAAGAATTAACAGTTCGAATTTCCTGCTGTTAAATACATGTTCCTATGGTCAGGACGATATTTTGGGAGATCTCGTTACTATTGTATCACTATCCTTTAATTGATGATATGTTTTATATGTGTATACGTAAAGGCACAATGACGGTTCTGATAATGACATTTCTTGGATTAGAGTCTCGTAGAGAATATTTTGTATGTGTTAGTGGAAAGCATTATATAACATTTTGAATAATAATGGCATCATATATTTTGATTAATGCCACCTTAAAATTGTAAACTATTCCATGATCTACTATCTGTTAATAAAATGTTTCCTCGCAATTACAAACAGGTTAGGTTTTACTTAATGCATATAGTAATGGCTCTACGGGGCCTAAATTTCCGTTACCATTATTTTGTAAGTTTATTAACGTTTTGAAACAAGCGCCATTATATTCTCGCTAATTGTGCTATTATATACAGATGCAAATGTAATTGAATAATGAATGTACGATAACCATTATGTTGGATTTACCATAACTTTGAGTTGCCGTTGTAGCTTTGTATACTAAATGAGAATGTTTTATTGTTATGTAAAAGAGATAATTTTTAATTACAAATGAATGGTTTTACATCTTCATATTCCTAATAATCAAATTCACTATTACAGGCACTAAGTATAATAATAGTATCATTAAATTGCAGAGTGTAAATTATGACAAAAACGGACCACTCAAGTTCTACAACATAATCAATGCTAAATTTGTTTCATGTCAATTAGAAACGATAATAAACAACACTTACACTAGCGATTATGTTGCCTAACTTTTATATGAGTCAGTTATTTATTTATTTCAGACAAATGTACTTGTTCCAATGTTGGACATATCGTGAATGTTCACGATACAGCACAGTCACTTGTTGGCATTAGAAACCAACACAAACCTATTCAATTACCAAGGGGTTAAGATCAGCATCAGATGAAGAAGCCATATTTTGAACTGTTCCAATATTTGCATAAAGTGTAATACGTATGTTGCAGAACACGTATATTTTAGTAAACGCAGAAATGATAATGCATCTTAAACAAGACAGCTATGGAACATGTTGTACACGTTGTGATAAAAAAGAAATAAGGCACAGTGAAAATCAATTTATGTTGTAGTGGTGCATACTATGCAAATGCCAAAAACTGAAAGTGGTTTTAACCCAATACATGTTGTGAATTCACGGTCGATGTTGTATTTGGTGTACTTAAAGAAAGTGTTTCCACCCACAACACGGAGACAAGTTATGGTCATCTTCGATCACGAAGGAAAAATAAAAGATAGTATTTTCACCCACTACACTAAGACGAGTTATGGTCATCTTCGATCACGAAGGACGAACAACAAGACAGGATTGATAGTTCATTATAGCTGTATCGATACACAGCTTTGTATTCCAATTGTTATGCAAATGGCATTTATTTGTATCAAGTAGGTAGTTTCTTACAACCTATTGTATTATTTTATCCATTATACCGCCAGTTGACGAATAGTTATGTGATGAGCCAGATGGCCCATTGGTTCTTGGAAAAACATCAATTTAGCTGACATATAACACAAAACACTTTAAACCGACAGTAGGCGGTACTATATGTAGAATGGTTGCTATCCTTCAGACTATACTACTTGATGTACTTTTCTACATGTATGGTGTGTATTATACTTACGCAAATAATGAAATAGCCAAGTAGGTTATTGCTCAAGATAACAGATGTTACCGTTGTAGTGTCTTTGATATAAATAAATACTTCATCCGTCTGAATGTAATAAAACAAAAATAATTAAATTAATATACGATTACCAACGTGGTGGCATGGGATAAAGAGTTATGTCTTTATCAATACGCATCAAAATGTAAATGCGTTAACTCAAAATGCTTAACTTATTTGGCTGCAGTCACTAGAAGGACTCGATTTCAAGTTTTTGGAGAATAAATATTCATATAAATTGCTGCAGTGGGTTCTATTGTGTGTGTAGAATTTAGATTTTACGCTTGACAGCACAGTATTGAATAGGGAATCATAGATGTGTTAAAATTTGTTGAGTTTTGACTGTATTGAGTGAAGGGCTTATGCGATGGTTCAGAGGAACTTATTCCATGCATGCATAATTGATGTTAGTAATCAGTAATGCATATAGGTAAGAATAAAACTGTTTCAATACATCACATACATGTATACAAAGCCTGTTAATCGAACTAGATGATTCCAGTTCCCCCTTGTCAATGCATACTACAATTTAAACACAATCACAAGTTTACTAAGGGACTATTTGAGTGTATCCTATTTTTGTTCACGGAAGCATATAGTGGTTTGTAACCTGTAAGCCATTTTATAAAACAATGTTTATAATTTCCCTCCTTTCTTTCAGAGTTTCAACGCAGGTTCCCATATACAGAGTGTCAATTACTTTAGCAGCTCTGCAAATGTTACTACAAGTATCATATGGTATTTTTGCCAAATCAACGTCAGAGTACTCAAAGAGAGGTCGAATGAAAAACCAATATATTGACGTAACGTCAAAAGGTGAGACACACGCGAAACCACAAATAATTTCGAACGATAATTATCGCTTTACTCGGCCTAGCAAACTGTAAATTACATCATTTAACGCAGAAATAAATTGAGCATTTAATAATGTATAAATATAAATGGAAAAAATAAACGTAAAATGCACCAATCAAATATGTTGTTTGATTATTTCGCGAAAAACGTAGCAAGACTTTTAACAAAAACACAGGGTCAATTAGATAAATTACTGAACAGATTCGCAGGGAAACACCGTCACCGGTCAAAGCATGCTTGAAACATGTTGTCATGTTATTTTCGTGCGCTTCCGTCGAAATAATTAAAAATTAAGCGAAAAAGGTACAACGGCAAAAAACGAGACTTTCGTATTTTCGTGGTGTAATTTTAAATAGTCTGTCTTTTAAGGTGAATGACTTTAATAAGTGGGTATGTGCACGTGAGTCAATTCATACTACAACAAAATACTTTTTTCCGTCGATGTGTTGGTTAAAAAATGGTTTTGATACCATAAAATACGAATGTTTTCTTGAAGAGGAGGTTGCGTCTACAAAATGTCCAAAATTAGTTAAAATGTACGTTTGCAAATTTGGTCGATCCAAAGTTATTTCAATAACAAATAATAAAAAAAGACCTTTTTTCCGTAGAACAAGCATATCGATTTTCAGGTGGATTGAATGATAAATAAAACAGATATAATGTTTTTCCTTGCGTCTACGACGTCAAATTAGTTCAAATAATAACGTCGACGGGAATTCCGACAACAGATGCCTTTTTCATTTAATCGTAGTATGGCTTAAGTAAGAATATATCAGTTGGAAAGCCCATACGACCTTGTGTGTATGTAGTATCCAGATATTTGAGACTTGAAATTTAATAATTTCATTTGGTGCGGATTCTTATCAAATTTACTTATTACTGACACTGAAGTTTTTAACAAAAGGCTGTTCGACGTCAAAAACGTTACACTTGCGTGCCTCACCTTTTGACGTTACGTCATTGTTTAATGACTTTCTATCAAGAGAGAATTTGAGTGAGCGCATGATACTGGTTTGTTGTAATGCTTTACGTCTGATACTATCAATGTGCTAATGCCAAAATCCATCATTAGAGTTCTTGCACTGTGATAAAAGTAACAATTTTTTAATGTGGATATTCGGCGGAAAAGTAGTTCAAATTAAAATCACATATACTTTTCAAATAAAATACTTCGAAAATACTTAGTCGAAATATATGGCATTATTTGGACGCCTCTTACTGTTATTTGGTTTTATCTGTGTATTCAAACGTATGATGTTATAGCGCTTTAATGTAAAATCCACGTAGATATATTTTACTCCTGTGTTTTGAATTGCACAGTTCAAATAAATTACACAGCGTATTATTACGCACTTACTTACATTCATTATTAAAATTGACATATTCTGATGTAGTCTGATTTAGAAATATATTTTCCCTTCGTTAGTCGGTAATCGCTGCTCGGGGTAGTTGTGTCGTGGTGTTTCTGAATTCTGTGCTCGGTTGGTTGGGTTGAGTGCTACATTCCCTGTCGGATTTTCTCATACCTTTTTTGCCGGTCATTATTAAATTCAGTTCACTCGTTTGCCCTTTACAACATTTTACCAATTAACTAAACTTATATTTATTTATAAAGGCACTTTTATCATTATACGAGGTGTCCGTGTATGTCAATAGAACAACTGATTTTTACTCAAAATTGCTTTAGGGAATTTTCTGACTCTCGAAAATTAGATTTATTATTATAATACGTATCGTATTTCGACGATGACAATTACAATGGGACATAAATGCGTTATAAGGCATTGCTCAATTTTGGAATTAGAATAAAGCTATGTATATGACTATACTTTAAGTTTCTAATTCGTCACTGTTCGCTAGTATTTCGAGAGAATTTATTTCCCTAGACACTATATTCCAGTTATTTCATAAAAGGACAAACGCATAGTATCGATGTATACAATATCAACAGCTTATCTAGTTTAAGAACAAGTCGAGGTTGAAATTATTTTTGCATTTTACGAACCGTGTTGACACTCAAAATGGTGAGATGTGATTAGTGGCACCTTCAGTAGAAACCAATCATGCATATTGTGTAGAAACATAAAACAAACCTTTGAGTTAAAGGAACACAATAAATCGATGCGTTTTCAATTTCGTACGCTAAAACATGTAAATCTGTTCGATGTTAAGCACTAATCTGTGTATGGGCGGGTTGGGAGAGCGATCAGACAGGCAGGTTTCATCGATAGTTCAATTAAATGTAGAATTAATAGGTATTCAAATTCATTGTAGGTTTCATCACTATTCAAATGCATTGTTGGTTTAATCGGGACTTGATCTTAACTGATGTATTAGTTGGTTGAAATAGTATACACAACTCTAAATATTACATTTGTGTACGTTTATGATTACCGAAGAAGAAGCCTTACTGATTATATAAAGTCATCTGTTCAATTCTGCCAAATAGCACCAAGTTCTGGCATAACATTTGAATTATCCGGAAATACGCCCTGATTACTATTAACATTATAGAGACTTTACGTCATGTTTATTTCGTATTTATATATGTAAATAATATATTTCCGTCAATGATGTATTTCTTGTATAATGATCAAACATACCGAACATACCATGATGTATCGAGGACAGTGTCATATCCATATTCATGTTGTTGTTTTAGTACGTGGTATATTCAAACAAAATTACTTGTACGAATCAACTATAATTCTAACATTATTCGTGTTTTTTTTATATATTTGTTATCATTGAAACACATGCTACATTGTTCACAATGTTGCTGTGTTTCACATGTTATAACGTAATTTGCTGAGAGCAATATAGGTTGTATGTTTGGATGTATAAAACTATGTACGTATTGTCAATCAGACAAACTACTCACGTTTAAACAGATATATTTGCAGGCAATTGCGCATTAAACTTATAATTCTTCGAATAATTGAAACCAAACACCACGGTAATTGTAAACGCATGTAATTGGCTGGTTGTCTGTTAGATAACGTATAAGCTTTTGTGATTAATGACCCAATCATTGGTTCCGACACCAACTACTTTTCTGCATAACTATTTACCTCATGTCTCGACATATTGACTTAATAAGACCTATTAATTCATTTAGAAATAAAAGCAGGAAGTTGCAGTTGTACCAAATACGAGTGTCTTTCATCAAAAGTCTCTGCAAATTTCAAAAAGGCACCTCAAATTATACGTAGATAAACATAATTATGTTTTACAAAAACATTATACTATGACATTTATAAGTCCACCGTATTCCACTTGATTCGATTATACATAGATCTAGCTCGTTTAACAACCAATAGAAACAATCAAATGAGGATTGCAATATTAAACAGACACAAAATGAACGGCACAATCATTCAGACAGAAAACCATATAACAAGTACTGGTCGCAATGCCAATCGCAATACTTAAATTGTAAAGGAGTGAAGCTGAACGGCTACAAAGTTTAGCCGCCCTATGCCATCACTTTGAACGTAATAGGTTTAAAGTATCGTTTTATCATGTGCATTATTTTTGTCCCACAAAGTCTTGTTCAGAGGTTTCTGTCTGAGATTATAAGTTTTCCTCTTTCCTAGATACGATATATGTTTATGCTTGATATCTTTCCTATATAATGAAACACTAACATTTATCATGTAATATGTGTAAACCTATTTGTGCTATTTATTGGCAGATTTGTCTTCGTTATGACGCGGGATCTAGATATATTATTTTAAAGATGGCTTTATAGTTCTGTTCTGTCGTTCATTTAAACAAACATCACACATTATCTAGCAATTCATGACCAACGATATGTTACAATTGCACGCTAGAGTATGATTAATCTTTATGTATCAGAGTTGATGTTTCAGATTTTTGTAGCTATAACATCATGTGAAACCATAATCGTTAATTCTACTATCTCGTGTTTAGACGACTTATTTGTGTGCAAAGGATGCCTTTCATTACCTTTACAGAAACTGTAAAATATCCCATTGTGCACTTTGGAATAATTATCGACAGCGGAATCTTTTTACACAGAAAGGACACCATTTAAACATTGCATTTTTAGCACCTCAACAAGAAATATCCAGCTATTTATGCTACAATACGAAACTATTTCTTGGATTTTATACTTAAATAGTTTAACCGTATCATTAAATTGCTATAACGTATGAACAACATATACATGTTAAAATGAAGAACTCGTAACGAAATATGTTTGATTTATACTGATTAGTAATCTAACTACTTTGTACCGTAGCAAGATAGGATTGGGTATATTCGGCAACCCGATGGTTTATGACGTCATATAGCGGATGGGAAGCATATACATTTCAATTTGTTGAGTACCATATGGAAGATTGCATTATTGTTTAGCCTCGTAAAATAAAGACTTTGTGTTTCTATAAAATTATTTTTAACATATGTCATTGGTACAACTTCCCAAACGTGATATCATTCATACCACAAATTAATGTGTACGTTAAAATTGCATATATTTGAGCTTGTCCAAATGTATGATTATCATATATGTCGCCATCACAGTTAATTTGTTCTAACTAGCTACTTGACTTGATATACACGTAGATAAACCACGAGCATGTCCTCTACAAAAAAGGTTTTCCACCATTCATAACATTCATCATATTTAACGTCTCCATGGAACATAATAGAAACAAATATGGGCAATATATTAGTTACATGATACAGTTGTATCCATTATATGTATAATTCATTTGTTGATATAGGCAATAATGTATATTGAGTATTTGACTCGGAAGAAACTGTGGAAAATAATCATTGGAAAATCAATGGAAATGTGGTATATAGTAAGAACGAATTTCACTACAAACACGGTGATACGTTTATGCTTTCTTTTGCATTTATAAAATTTTCGCATATAACCTTCTAACATAATTATATAATATTTTATTCCTGAACATAAACGGGGTTACCCGAAAAGGGCCTCAAAGGAAAAAAAAGATTCGAAAACATAATATGACATAAATGTATCAGCCAGTAAATGTCATCCAGTATTAGATTTGATTTTATTAAATACTTTAAACTAAGGAAATACGAGGGGAATTTATCTATTTATCACTATATAACCTACATATTTAAGACAAAACCAATTACATCCAAATACTCTTGTCATAAAAAGCTCTAGGTTTGCTGCCAAACCATTAAAATATTCCATAATGGTGTCTGCTTTTATCTTTCTATGCCAATAGCGTATTTTTATTGTGGCCAATGTACAAGTTCAAGTAACCTACTTGGCTTCTGTCACAATTTTTAAAAATCTTATGATTTGTCCTGACCAGTATATTTGCATTAATGTAGTACTTTTTGTTTTACATTGAGTTAGTTGAATTCTGCCTGACGCATTATAAATCTATATTTCCTGGTGTTCTAAAGCTGAAATGCCAACACAGGTTAAGTAATATTATGATGCAATTTAGATGGTTACCGTTGGCAGATTGTTACTCCATTCCTTCGCTGCAGGTTTGAGTGTCAGACTCTAACATATGATTCACTGAATCTTCCGTTGTAGTATTTCGTACTCTTAACTATTATGTTAGATTAACCAAGGAAGCAGTCTGTCGGAATAAAGCGTCCGATATTTTCTTTAAGCTTCTAGCTATGTGTCAATCGTTTACCTTTCTTTACTGTTCTTTTTGTTTTGTTACCTGCTGGTTTTGAACTGCATGTCTTTTCCGAAATGTTTTGGTAATATGTTGTGTCATAAAAAGTTTTCTGATGTCTAATATGTTCCTATTTCGTAAAACATCGAGCGTTCACTGGTGTACAATTCTAAAGAAATAGTGGTGTTTGGTAATAGGTTAACTTTCACATATGTCAGCCTTTAAAACTGAACCGAAATATTCAAATATGTACCATCCTTCTACATCAAATCACTAGCTGTATACTCATAAACATGGCAACATCTTGAGTAAACATGTCAATTATATTCATATTCGTCTCGAAGACAATTAGCCCTTCGAGCCCGAACTGTCTGGCGCATTGGCAAAAATGCTGTATAAAACATAGTTATACAAGTAATATTTCACGCAATTCTATCCATGATGTCTCGTTCAAGAATTCATGTCTATTTTGAATATGTTATGTTCCCCCTGGTGTCCGCCATGGAGTGCCAGATTACTAGTTCCTTTTGATATTCTCTATGAATTCAAAAAGATGATAAATATTCTGTTATGATAAGACGCTCTCTGTGATATGTCGTTAGCACCATATGACGAATTAGAGTTCTTAATGTATAATAATACATGTTTCATTTGCTGAAGAAGTATATCTTCGGTTATAATAATGTTCACCCACTTGTTCAATGATCAGACAGTAACGTCTTGTTCGCCTTCAGACTTAATCTGCTTTTTTGTTTGGTTTAAAGTAGTCTGAATTTAGTAATATTTAAAATTATGATTCAAAAACCTAATCATTGTTGGGTTAAGTAATATTCATGATAGATTTGGATGATCCTACGTAGATATATAATTATATGTGTGTGTTATAGTTAGTACACGTATTGTAGACAATGTGTTACTTACATGCGACCATTGTTTGTTTTAATAACATCCATTGTATGAAATGATAAATTCGATATTTATAAATTATAATTTATAAAACAAAGGTTTGATACATGTAATGCCAATAAATAATAGTTCTAAATTCGATCCATACATGTCGTGTATTAAAAGCTTGTAATCAGTATTCCAGTAGTAAATGTAAAGCTGCATCCAAAGTTCAAATACAATATCATAGTTTTCCCATGTACAGACTGAGACTTTTCTTTTAGATTCATTGTTGCCATCATTATTGTAACCCCTGATTAAATTATTGTAGTATGGTTCTGCTTGCGTGTGATCACATCTAGTTCTAAGCATGTAATCAGAAGAGTAGTGTGACGATGAAGTGTAACGATATAATTATTATGCTCTTAGAATTGTTTTGCTGTGTTTGACCGGTGTTGGGTAGGTCGCTTGCGTAATATAAAACACACGTTCGTCAATTGATCTTTAGAAGTGCGTTTAATTAGGACAAACGGGTTCGTTTTGACGACTGAATATCTAAGGAAATCAGTTTATAGGATGCATTGATCCTCGGAATATTTACAAAAAAAACTAACTCGTGGACAGAATTTAATTTATCTGATTTAGAGTTTCAGAACTAATCAATTAACAAATTACAAAAATGTATTAAACTTCATTGTTAAGATTAACTTCTGTTTTGCTTGAAATTCTCTGCAATCGAACATAAACATATTTCATTTCAGAGTATAAATTACCGGTAGGTTATCTGATTAGCCATGTAATTAGCTAGAAGTTCTCGGAATATTAATTCCAATTTCAGTAAGCCTTGAAATCCCCAACCAGCTATGTACCGTTTGTTTTGTGAATTGAAATATTTATTTATAGAAAATACAGTTAAAAGTGTATAGAGATATATCTGACGATATTTTTTTAATAAATTCAAAAACTGAAAAACAATTATGCTTTCATATCCATTAGATAATGTTTCGCTCCAGCTTTAACAGAAACTCTCTCAGTTATTTATTGGAAATGCGAATTGTCCGTTTTCATACGTAGTTGTGCCTCTTTAGGTCGCATAATTTTAGGTCACTGTCCTTAGTGTTTTAAACTAGGTCACGCCCCGGGGTTGCTGTGCCACATTTGGTCGCCGTTTTGGCATGGGTTTGTGTTGTTGTCGCCGTACAGAGGGGCGTTGGGGAACTTGATTGAGTTTCGGCACCGTTTCATTCGGCCTCATGCAATAACTGCTATTCTTTAATTTCTTTGTCCAATTTGGTCATCCTGCATTATTTCTGCGGGAACTTGGACTTGTAAGATTGTTTCTTTGGCTTATGTCTGGGCATTGCTCAACGTAGTTGTGTTGTGGTGTTTCTGATTTATATGCTCGGCTGATTAGGTTGAATGCTACCTTCCCTCGGATTTTCTCATACTTTCTGTGTTCACAGTATGTTTATAACATAGTAGTACTTGTCAAGATTTGCAGTTGTCCTTTAGATTTGCTATTATTCATTGGTTTTTACTTTAAAATTGGTAATGTTAGACTGATCAGGTGTTTTTCTCGTTTATTTGTCGTCTAGCTGATCGTGTGATATGTTGCTTTCGTTGTGCTGTGAAATGTTTATTTCCCTATTCGATTTATTATACGTATAATTATGGTGCAAAATGATACCTGTTCCATTACCTATCAATTGTCTTTTGCATGTGAATATACATTTATTATGGAGCCCAATGAATGTTTGTTATTTGTTTTTCATGTATTTGTTTTTCACGTATATTTTATGATCCCATGTTGATATTGAAATGCTGTACATGTATATTGTTTTGAAATAGACAACATAGTCAAAATATGTACACATAACATTTTAAATGACATATAACAGTTATGTTAATTTGAAAACTCTAAGTATCACATAGATAATATCTTTACTTTATATCTACTAAACATCATTCTTCTACTTCTACTATCTTAAGCTGTATGATTGTGACTATGTGTGTGTACATAATCTGCTTTGCACTTATTACAAATGCATTTGCTTAGACTGACTTTTTTCTCTCTATTGCAGTTTGTATATAATCTACTATGCCTTGTGAATGTTTATAACAAAATTATGAAATGAATTCAATGATAGCGTATGCGACATGTTAATTAGTGCAGACAGACCCCATTGCATCCAATACATTCGGTACGATAGACTCACAACTATGCGAAACTTTAGATGATGTCAAAATGTACCCAAATGTTTTAATTTGCGGCCCAAAAATTCATTTAAGCTCTGTACTATTGAGGTTCACGTACCAAGCATACATATATACCAATAAACATCGGTCGAATACACAAACTACATGTGATTTCATTAAAGAAGGCGCTTTATTTGCCCTCATGTTGATAATTTACAGTGTCTACTCAGATGCTTCGTTCCTGTTTCGACTTTTCGTAGAAACTAAGCTCCTGAAGTATTGTACTAAAATTTTTCCATGCGGTAAGAATGCGTCCATCCTGTCCTTACATATGTCTTAAGGAAGGTACTGGACTACTACGCATCGGTGTAGCCGTCTAATGTTATGATTGTGTCTGTATCAGCCCATGTACATTTTTGGTGTATTTGAACACACATTTTGAATTTCCTAATTGTATATACATGTAATCATGTCTGTGTGAGAGTGCATGTCTTGTTCGTGGAATGATTTAGTAGTGCGTGTATGCGTGTGCAAGAGTGGCTTAGTCTCACTTTTCTTTTCTCCTTTTTAGTTCAGTTTGTATATTATTCAATTTATTTGACTACTATGCTTTGTGAATGTATTTTATAGTAGATTATTAGTCTTATCATGTTGAGGTATATTAAGTAGGACTCAAAAGACACTCATTTTACAGGGTATCACTTGAATACTTTAATATAAACACTTCATATAATAATGACGCCATAGACTTGAACAAGCATAGAATGGTAACCAAATTTCAATCACCATTTCAATAACCATGATTCAATTTACCTTATAAACTTCTAAATGGTTACGGAACCAGCAACATCCTATTTGATGTAGTATATTTTTCTGTCCGTTGCTAAGCTTTAATAATTAATCCTTAATATAAATGCTTTTAAATACCAGTCAGTGTGTCTAATAACTGGCATTAAGTATGATAATCTACTGATGGTCCATGGCCAACCCTCCTGTTGTTTTTGAATATCTAGGATTTCAACTGTTCTTATTGATCGTCAGTCATCTGGTCTTTCCATGCAGGTTAAAGGTCACTGCTACCCTGACATTTGACATACTTACCCCAACATCAAAAGGAGTCGTCTGCTGACCAATCTGTACTTAGATATTAAGGATTATTATGCCAAGCTTTTGTTGACTTATTGAACGAAAACGTGTAAGCCTACCGTCTGAAGAATTGACAACGATCACCAACATATACTACGTACATAGCAATAATATTATACTCCTTCATAAAGATGTGGGGGGGTAAGTATAATAACATCCCCCTTAATCATGACTTACAGCTTATTTGGATGATGTTTATTTAAACTAATATGTGATGTAACTATTACAATAATTGTTAGATTTTTTGCGTTATAAGAGTGATAAAACAACAAAAATATCATTTTTCCTGATTTTGCGGCCATTTTGTTGGCCATTTTGGATATTTCAAATCAATATTTTGTCCAAATATATGTAAAATACATATTTAACAATAAACTACTAAACATGCGCATCTTATACTGTTGCAAACCTAGAAAATTGTATAAATATGTACATTTTCAATTTTTGGCGGCTGTATCAAAATGCTCAATGATGACAAGGTTGCATCATTTAGTTTCTATGAAAGGACATGTTATAGTACCATTTTATGCAAAAACGTTTGTGCGTACTATTTTTTTTGGGTAAGGGTGCTCTTTGGTACTTGGCATATTGACTATTTACACCAACCTATATTTGTCATAAAAGCTAGTTAGGGTTTTAAGTTTTAAACGTATAACTTGTCCAATTGCATGGTGTTATAATAAGAGGATAGTCTGACGTAGCTATTTTCATACCCTCGTATAAAATGGGTAATATACACATGTACATACAGTTGCATGAATAACTCTGTAACATTTCAATGACATAATTACATCAAACGTACTTAGCACAAATACATGTACTGGTTTATAAATGTACTAACATTTATGAAAGAAGTATCAAAGGTGATACAATACTAAATGATAGATTATACAAACGCGTATAAAAAGATTAAACCAGTTTGTTTATGATGTGTAATGTTTGAGCTGAACTTTTCTGGTTCCCTTGTCCCGTCCTAAATCATATATTCCAAACATTGCCATAGAAAAGTACAACCTCTCCAAATTCATTAAACTAGTGTATGTTATATCATAACATGTTGTTCACTGCTATTTTAGACGGGTTAGTTTGTTGACTGGTTAAGTTGAGTGTTGCCTTTCATGTCCAATTTCCTAATTAATGTTTTGATGATCGAAATATTCGAAGATCTACTGGTTATCTAGATGGGTCTGTTGCATAATGCGAAATAGCTCTACTGGGATAACAGTCAAATTATCCGGAAATACGCTCTGATTATGTTTAGCATTATAGGATCTATAAATCATTGACTGTTACGTACTTATAGATGGAAACCTCGGACGAAAATCAGTGAGTTCTGTGAAATACGCAGACCAAATATTACGTCATTCATAATCATGATTTATATTTGTATCTAGGTAAGTGTCTTATCCATGTATAGGTTTTTAATTATAAACTCAGACATGGTCTTAAGTATAAACAAATAGAAATCGTGTCTTATATTGATGTGTTTACATAATATAACCTGAAAGAGGAAACCAAACACACCGATTATTGTAAACTCATATAAGTGTCTGTCTGCCTGTTGGACACAATATATGCTATGGTGAGTAATGACCCTATCAACTGATCCGACATTTGCAGTTTCTCTGCAAAACTATTTATCTTATGTCTCGACATAATGTCTTTATAAGACAGGTAAATTGTTACATAATTATAGACAGGAAGTCGCAGTCGTGGTCGCACCAATTACAATTGTATACAACCAATTCTGAAAATGTCAAAAACCAACACTTATTACAACAATTAAATATAAATAATTAAGTTTCTGCTACAAGAACATTCGACTTTTGCTCAACTTTCTTAACCAGCTATTAACTTAATTTAATTAGAGCACATATACACACATAAGTTACAAAAAAATACATATATAGTCGAGGTTGAAAGGCTGCATTCCAAAACAAAATATACAGCATGAAAGGTACGAAAGACTCAAACGGAACACATTTAACTTATAAGTTAAAAGGATAGACACAACAATGAACCAAAATTAAACAATTAAACTTAACGTTTACAAAATATCGACACCCAATACCACCGGTCTTTGAGTAACATATGTACATTTTCGTTTTGTTATCATGTCGTATTGGTCACTACTTCCATCCTATAACATTTTCTTTCTATACGTGAAATAGAGCCTATGTAAGGAAACATTCAGTAATATGTACACGCCTATTTGAGCTATTTATTGTCAGATATATCTTGGTTAAGACGCACTTTGTAGATATATGGTGATTTAAAGATGGCTTCATAGTTCACTCACGTCGTTCATTTAAACAAACATCACAACTTATCTAGAAAATCATGACCAATTGCGCGCTAGGGTATGCTTTATCTTTATGATTTGGAGTTGATGTTTTAGATTTCTGTAGCTACTGCATTATTTGAAGTAATAATCGTTAATTGTGTGAGTTCATGTTTGACAAGACTCAATTTTTTGTACAAAATGGTGTCTTCTATTACCTAAACGATAACTATAACAGATGGCATTTAACACAAAATGGACAATATTTAAATATTGTACCTTGATTGAGACTGAGAAAATCGAACTGGGAAAGCATTCTCAACTTAACCAACCAAACACAGAAAAAATGAACAACAGTATATAATACAATTACAAGGAAAAATGCCCATACATAACCTAACTAAAAAAGTAAAACTCGTGCAAAGGATAACGTGACATAATGGTGGCCACTAGTAACCGAATAAGTGTCGTAGCGAATTGGTATAGTTACCTTTGTCCCTGCTGTATAAAACAGGACGGCCTAGTTTCACAAATGTATGCCAAAGCGATGACCTGGTAAGGTTAGTCTTCGACTTGACCTAGTTACACAAGTTCCCGCTTTTAAAGATCTGGATAACATAGTTTCACAACTTAATGCAATAAAACGGTGACCCCAGGTGACCAGATGAAGCGGAGCTATGACTTGACCTAGTTTAGCAACGTTAAATGGTAAGCAATTATAATACGTTCAATAATGGTGTTTTTGAATCGGTAAGCTTTCATAATATGTCTGCTATGAAACATCAAACGGAATAATTGGATGAATACATTGTACCATATTTCTTCAGGAAATAGCTAGTTTTATCCTCTTAAAAGTGGCAACGTTTTAGGAAAACTTGTCACTTGTATTCATATTCGTTTCGCAAACAACTAGCGCTTTGGGACAAAACTGTCTAGCCTTTTGGCAACAGTACTATATAAAATGTACCTTACAAGTGATATTTCACGCAATTGTATTACGATGTCACGTTCAAGGATACATATTGTGAGTTGTATAACCTCTGGCGCTCGCCATGGAGTGATGGATTACTGGTTTTCATTTGATACTCATGATTTGGCACATGATAAATATTCTGTATTGATAAGAGGCTGTCTGTGACTTGTGGTGACTATATGACGAACAACTCGAGTGCTTAAAGTATAATGCTACATTTATATTGCAGGCAGTTGTTACCTGTACCTTTGGTTATAATAATGATCATCCAGTTTTCCCCATCATTAGGAAATATCGTGTACTTCGCGATCAGTCTGAGTCTATAAAAGAAGCTATCTAATGTAGTTGACACTAAGTACATTTGAGATGAATGTTCCCGAAATATTGCCATGTAATACTAATGATCAATTTGACATGGATGTATTGAGAAGTTAATGCATTTCTTACATAAGAAAAGAACAATAAAAAGACAAACATGGTCCATAGAGAATTCATAAAATTGCAAAGTCGATCGACAATGGAAGATTGTAATGAGCGTAGTTAATAAATTTAGCTAGATCAACAATTTTCAAAGACCTTTTCTTCCTTTGATTCTTTGTCAACATATGTAGTATGCACAGTTTCTGTTTCCAATCAGGATTATTTTAGATTCATCGGTGTTCTCAATGCAATCACTGGTTTATTGAATGTAGTAATTCGTTGCTTGCGTGTGAGTTAATCTAGATCTAACGATCTTATCAGATATATAGTGTGACGATATAATAATTATGCACGTTGAGCTGTTTCCTACTGTTTGACCGTTGCCGCGGTGTAGAATAATATTATATTTAGAAGAATCGTTTTTCATGCGGGCCAAAGGGAACGTTATTACGAATGAATAATATCTGAATGTAGTAAATATATTAAATTGATCAATTGAACATTTACAAAATGAAAATTATCTCACCAAATTTATTTTATCAGATTTTGAGTTCCAGAACAAATTAATCATCGAATTATTAAACAACATTTTCATGATTGAACTCGACTATGTTTGAAATCCTGGATAATTGAACATGCATGAATTTGATTTAAATGCGTATTACCGGTAGGCTATCAGATTAGTCATTTTATTAGCTACACAATCCCTGAAATAGTCCTTCCCATATACACTTAGCTTTTTAAACCCGCAACAAGTTCTGTATCTTCGATTTGTTTATTGAACTATTGAACGGTAGAATGTACAGTTAAATCCAACTGGAGCTCATCAATATTTATAGTAGAGAAGGTCCTGATTCCAAGGAGGATATTGAAGTAGGATATCAACATTGATAATGTTTCATTTCAATTTATGTCTTATAATGTCATTTTTGTAGCACAAAATGCATTATTAGTGATTGAATCAGATAGTCATGTTACAGAAACGTATGCCCGTGTTAACTTTATTTTGTTTCTATGGCATGATCCCTTCGTCAATATTTGCACTATTTAATCATTCATATTGGAATTCATTTCTCATTGTCTTACCTTATCATTTCGTGTTTATCTTACTTTAAATACAAAATGAAGCCTTCGAATCGATTTTATAACTTGGATCATGGTATAGGTCATATGAAATTTTAATGCAAGCTTAAGTTATATTGTTCCGGCATTCATTTAATAATCAAACCATATATAGAGGATTTATCACGAGTTGTCAATTGATGTAGACTTATATTAAACGAGTTTGGGAAATTTTATTAAGCGAGCCTTTGGCGAGCTTAATGATGTTTCCTTAACGAGTTTAATATAAGTTTATACCACTTAACAACGAGTATTAGATTCTTTATATCACAGGACTCTAATAACACGGGAAAAGCATATCTTTCATCTCAAAAACCGACTCCGCTATGTAAAGGACACTAGACGCAACGTCATTTTCAGCACAAAATGTTTAAACGTTATACTAAAGAGTTATACGTACTGGTTATACTAACCCGGATACAAGGAAATTCAAGTGATATATAATAATGTCTGTAATTTAGTTTCTTTCTGATATATATTGATTTCATTTGACTTATAAAATGCAAAATATCTACATATATCCATCCTGAATGCTATTTTCTCCACAATAATTGGCTATCATCAATATTTACGACGGACATAGTAATACAATGGAACTTCGATGCCTCGAACGGTATTTGCCTGTAACACCCATGATACCGCAATTGGTTATATGGTCCCGGCAAAATCATTTCTTTATTCATATTTATATTTTGTATAATAATAATGCTGTATTCTGTTTTAGGAATAATAGATACATTACTTGTGCCTAGTAATTGTTTATATCTTTGGTCAGACATTTATATAATAGTTTTATTGTTCTAGTATTCTCCAAAAAGTTATAGATATCTTTATCAACGCGGTCAATAATAATTTAAGTACGGTGGTTTGGTCATATATGTTGTGTTGTTTGATAGGTCCTTTCATGCAACTTAACGCCATTCATATAAAACGTAGAATAGTCTACTCTAAGCTAGAAAATGCAATAGGTCAAGGCCCGTCAGTGGCTCGTCATAGCAATTATGACGATCATTTTGGATTGAATTCCAGTATTGCAATAGTACTTGTATGTGTATCACTCAGTGTTAATCACTGGTTTCGCTCCTGTTATGTTTGACTTGTGCAGACGTAACAGCTTTCGAATATTGAGTCAAATTTAGCTCTGTTCGTTTTCGTCAAGCTGTTTGTTTGGATGCATAATAGTATGTGCAACTATCACTCCTCAAGTCATGCATGATTAACACAAGTACGTAAATTATAAGTTATGAGCCTTCGCTGCTACTATTCGTGCAAATCATTTTCTGCTAAAGAAAGTGGTTTCTTACTCTTATAGACACATATGTTATATTTAGAAATTCTACTGTCTTGTTAGTCTGAGACCAAAAAACAAGTTTAGGGCCCAAGCGGGAAATTATTTACCTATTTTATTTGCAATGTAATAACGGACGCAATGAATGTGACTAATAACTGTACAGGAAACATCTGTCCAGTCAGCGATTCGCCTACACATAGCCTAGTATATACCACAAACATACAGAGTAACGGCTTTGTCTTCATTATCTTTGATTTATCTCTAAAATAACTTGTTTTAGAATCGTCCAGAGACTTATTCATCATATCATTATTGACAGACTCTCATAATGACATTCAGTGTGTTTTTGTGCTGAATTATGGTCAACGTACACTCAACCCGTCGGCATGATCCTATGCTTAGAACGGACAAAAGCATGTCGCTGGATTAGAATGAGAAGGTCGTAACTACAAAATCAAAAGTTTGAGAAAAACTGTCTGACAATCACTATTTACTTATTATGGTAAAACAAGAACAAGTATGCTGTATTTAGTTATGTGCACATTTTTTTTTGATATGCCAATGTATGCCACCACCAAAACGTTTTAACATTTGCAGCAATTCTGTTACACTTATAGATAGTTCACATTTACACTAAGGCATAATACGAATATTTCTTTTGGAATTCAAATTTCATGAAATTGCTTTCCAGTGTCATTTTACATTGAATTGCTAGATAGCAAGTCAAAGACATTAATGGCATTTTGCTGTTATTTACTTTTCAATCTACGGAGGTATCTATTCCTTCACTATAAACAGTAAATACAGCATATAACTTAATAGTATGTCCTGGTGTATTATATTATCAAAATGCCAGTTTTATGAGATCTTTATTGTCTTAGATACAACAGTAGACGTCATTATTAGGTTATCAATAGTAATTTGTGATATCTGGTCTTTTCAAGAGGTAACATCATGGTTATTTTTATGGTGTTCAGATCGCATTACCTTAAAGATATCAGGAATTGTCTCTTATTTTATGACTTTTGGTGTCTGTCACCCATAATATTGATTGTCTCGCAGTTAAATTAGCCCTGATGTAACATAATATATGGTCGATTTGAATGTTTATGTCCTTGTCGATTGTAATTTTTTATATAAAGTATACCAATAATTCAGCAAACATCGTCTGGTATACTCAAAATCGTCTTCATTACATAAGACGGTGTATCCCGAATAGGTGTGTCATTTTATATGATGCCATTTAGTTCTAATAAAATGGGGTTCTCGAAGAAAATGTTAATTTTTCAATCAACTTTGGTACGCATTTTTTATATCACATTTGATAATGTTGAACTACGTGCTCATGTCATCATGTGTAATATAATGACAATTAATCTGACACAATAGAGACTTCTACGAGCCTGGTTCACCTTCCTGAAAACTGTCTACACCCTTGTCCTGTTTTATTGTAGGGGCGTAATAATGGATAATGACAGTTGACAACCAAACAGTCTAAGTTCAGTTTTTACGACCTTCCCTTAACTAACATGTCTTACACTGTACTTAGTTAAAAGCTTCTTACAATACAATTTTATATTAGTATGTTTCATGGTGGCGAGACACTAACAGCTGACATGAATAATAAAAGACGATTTATGTTAAATAATAAATAAACACTTAACGCAATATAGTTATCATTATAGACTGGCAATTCGGGCTTTGTGTCAGATGGATTTACGGAAGTATCCTCTGGATGAACAGAATTGTTAGTACCTTCCACATTGGCAAATGATCACACCATCACAAATGGTAAAAACTTCTATTCAAGCATGCATAATTTGGGTTCTTCATTTCCGACTTTATTTTCATTTCCAGTTTACTTGTATCGTGTCTGTGTTACGAAAAAACACAATAAGTTCGTCAAATTAGTTAGAAATGTACGCTTAATTTAATTGCAAAAATGTATAATTGTGACGTACTCAGGTATGTAAGACGCTATAGGCTGGTGTTTCATTAAAAATACATTGTGTCGAATTAAATTGACACGTCTCTATCATAATAAGACTGTAGTATCTTCTCCATCCGAAAAAACTGTATATGACGTAACACGTGACAACAGGTCAAGGGTCAATGCCGCTGACCTAGACAGGTAATGCTGCTATATTTTTGCACAAAGAACAACGGCATTGTTGTAGCTTAATTGTAGCCCACCCAACATTAAAATTATGGGACACTTGCTTTTATGTTTGGGGTTTTATGTCAAGGATGTGGTTTCTTAAAATCTGGCCTGTGGTACAGACTCTATTGCAACATCAATAATTGTACGTGGTCAAAGAGAGATCATTTTCGGTATTTATTTACGATTATTACCTTCCTTCCACTGCAAAATAGTAGTTAATCGTTGTGTGTAGTTTGGAATCGTGTGTTGGTGTCACATGTGGTTTTATTATGGATCGATACATATCCTCAAATCGATAACTGTCATGGGTTTATATCAAGTACACATCGCTCTACACATGCGCATTTGAATTATTATAAATAGGTTGGAGATTCTTATAAAAAAGACACACCATTAATTAGATGCGGAACTTTTGGAACTCAGTATATGTTTAACTTTACAAGTGCAGCTGACGTGGCTAGAATACTTAGGAAATGTTTACGTATTCACTAGATGCTGAACATCAATAGAGAAATGCGACATTCATGAATATGTATTGCATCTATTTTACAAGATCCTGATTTTGATAAAGACCGATTATGGAACCGTGTACTGTTTTGTAAGTTTTTTAAAGCCATAGCTCTTCCGTGAACGCGTTAGACCGACCTTTTAATTACATGACACATTTTTGAGTGGATTCCTCAATTACAATGAATTCCCATGAAGGAGATTGTACAAAATAAATAGTTTTTTCGTGTTTCAGACGAGTTCAGAATGGCATAGTGTTGTGGTTTGTAATCTGTTAAATTGTGTTTCAGCTTGGCATACGGTCTTGTTCGTGAATCATCGCTTAATTTGTCATATTGGTTATTTCCAAATTAATATGTATGTCCTCTGCTGCCTGGCCTGCTTGTAATAGAAACTATAGCAGATCGGTTCGCGCTTGGTAATGTAAATAACTACAAGACTACAAGGCTAGTACACGTTGCTTTCAATTAAGCAAACGCGCAAGCACTCAGACATTACATTTCTTAATTACAAATAAAGAATGATTTAGAATACTTGAAGCACGTGTCATCTTAGTTTTCAGGGGATTCGATGTCCTTAAATGAATTAGCCATATATGCCTACATGTAATACGAATGTCTTTTTATGTGTCTACAGATAACTGCGGATAGAACAAACGTGTATGTATAATTATATCAACTTTCCAGAACCATATGTTCTCACTGTGCTACGATATAATACAAATGTCAACGTAGTGACACGGGATTTAGGGTTATCTAACAATACGTATTAGAATCAAAATTAAATTGAAAATGCATTATATAATGTTTAAATTACAATAGTTGTAAAGTGTTGTTCCCATGGGTAAGAATGGTGAATATTTAAAAGTTGTAATGGAAGATAGTAAAAGCAAGCAAAAAATTCGTCATGAAAAAGACAATTATTCTAACATCCCTCGCATTACTTCAGGAAATCACACATTCACATACCTATCAAACTGCGGATGAAGATATTAATACAACCAATATGGAATTTAACTGCATGGCAAACTTGTTTTATGACACCTGTACATAATGAGCTTATATTACAGTTTTTAATGTCGATAGTAGGACGAGTAGTTCAAATGTAAACCACATTTACCTTATGTAGAATATTGTGTTAAAATGTTAAATTCATATGGCAATCTTTTGACGCCACTAACAGCCATTTTGAATAAATTGTTAATTCACATGTATAATACAATGGCGCTTTTATGCAAAATCCACACAGACAGAAATATAACCATGTGTAGTTCATTTCAAAGTCCAAATAAATTTCACAGCCTATTATTCAGCACTTAACAATTGTATGGAGCATGCTTAAATTCCTAAACTCATAGTCTGTTTATGAAGCCGTCAATTTTAGTTGCTTCACGGAATTTAATATCATCAAGACTGACATTCCTTTGCTTAAACCTATGTATCGCTGTTCTACAAATAGTATTTTTACAGTGCAGTAAATTACATCTAGAAACTTATTAGTAAGGCTCTGTATTACATTTGGATGTAGTCAAAATGGGTAATTGGGAAATTAAGTAATATACTTGATATAATATACAAAATGTATAGTAATATCCCTTTGTAAATTATTTCTGTTACATTCTCCATTATACGAGGCGTACGTTTATGTCTATAGAACTATCAAATTGTACTCTACATTTCTTCCGGGAAATTACTGTTGCATTATCCCCCAACAATTGGAATTAGATTTAGAATAAGAATACTTATCTCGAATTGTCAAAAACAACAATGAGACGTAAATGCGTTATTTGGAGCTTATCAATTTCGGAATTTATATCGAGGCTCATACATGACTAAACTTTTAAGTTTCTAATTCGTCAATCTTCGCTAGTATTTCAAAATAATTTATTTCCCAGGACACTATATTTTATCATTTTACGAACCCTATCGACATCCAGAATGACGATCTGTGATTAATGGCACCTTCGCTTGAATGTAAGTGAGATATGAATATGTTTGCAATAAACTATTTGAAACACGCTATTGTCCCCACTATAGTATAGTGTATGCGCGTTTATGATATATACGAGTGTACGTAATACTGCAATGTAATCTAGATTTAAAATAAAAATATTTAGGGGTAAATAAAATCTTGAAAGAAAGTTACGTAACAAAATGACAATCTAAGTATGACAATGACAATTAAAGTATGTAATTCATCATTTTGTGCTATTTGTGTTTCTGTTGGTGACGTCATTGACGAAGGGTAATTCTGTTACCCGATATAAAACAGAAAACGTTTGCTATAACCGAATTAAATTGTTATATATTTACTCTTGTTTGTGTATCTATTGTCTTTTTATTAAATACAAAACATTAAATTGTATTATTTATTTAGAAAGGGTATAATGTGTCGCCGTGGTTGTAGATATACCAATTGAAAACATCAATCGCGTATTACCACCACGCTATATTTGTCATAAAAGCTATTAGTGGCAAAGCACTAGGATTTTTTATCTTATTTTTTTCCAATTGCAATGAGTAAGAATAAGAGTATAGATTACCATAGCTTCTCTCAATTACTCGCATACTTTTTGTGATTCTTCGTTTATATCCGAACATTATTATGACATATTCACATCAAACGTACTTGACACAAATACTGACACATACGTTTCTTTACATTCATGAATAAAGTATTAACTATGATAAAATACTAAATTAAAGATTATTCCAAAACATATAAAACAAACTACAACTAGTTTGTTTATGGCATGCACTTTCTGAGTGAAAAGTCCTTCTGGCCCCTGTTTATCAGTACCAAGAATAGTCAGAGAATTAGAATAGTACATCCTCTCAAAAGTCATTGTAGATTTCATCGTGATAACTGATATTTTAGATGCGTTAACAATTTGGATGGTTAAGTTGAGTGCTACCTTCCATGTCCGATTTCTTTGTATCTGTTTTTACGAAACATTATTGATTATGCAGACGTGTCTGAAATAGTACGGGGATAACAGTTGGATTATCCGTGAATACACCCTGGTTACCTTTGGCATTATAGGGTCTATAAATCATGGTTTGGTACGTATTTATAGATGAAGATCATGGACGAACATCAGAAGTGTTTGCCTTGTACATACATTATACCCAGACCAAACATAGCGACATACGTACATGGCCATGGTTAATCTAGATTAGTGTCTTATCCATATACACATCCATACCAAGTTGAGTGCTGTCTTCCCTGTCCGATTTCCTCGTACCTTTTTTGTCCATATACAAGTTGTGTTTTGATTACATATTCAAACGTGGTAATAAGTACAAAAGTACTGATTTTTTGCCATCACACAACTACACTTGTTAAAAGTTATAAGTATAGCAACTTCAAAACTACGCAATATTTCGGCAAAAAATCGCTTGTAAAAATATAAGTTTTTCCACAAACTAGGATTACGGTCTGTACAAACATTCAAAATGAGGAAATTAGCACCGGAAGAGAAGTGTGTAAGATGTATACTTATGTATCGTTGGTGGGAAAGTGTTTTTTGAGGGGAAATAAACTCTATTATATCAAGCCGAGATCAGAAAAGCATTAGATGAGCTGTCAATTTTGATTGTCACTCAATTGACGGACGTCGTACACGAGAGCCGTCTTTAAAATGAAAATGATCGAGTAAATATTCAAAATTTTCTTTATATTTTATAACAAGTGAATTGCTTTTAGTCAAAAGAAAACTTCTTGTAAATAAACACTGAATTATAAATAAATCTATTCAATAGTTTTAGATACATAGGCGTTTATTCGGAGCAATGATACATCTACGTTCGAATAATTAACAATTTACGTACGTGACGTCATTGACGTCTTCAATGTGCGGCGAGGCGCTGTACAAACCCAAGGTTGCAAAATAATGGATATCTCTGTCAGTTATGGATGAAAACTTATGAAACTCTGCAGACGGAGAGAGGATACATATTTTATTTAAAATAATAACTTATTTTATTTTGATATCACGAACAATGTTCATTTAAGAGCGTTCGTCTCATTACTTCTTGATCACCCCACGTTTATAATTATTTTTAAGCTAGAAACAAATTTACAGGCACTATTTTCACGTATCCCTATGTACTGTGTTGGTGTACTTATAACATTTAATGAGTGTACAGTTCTTTTTATATATTTATGTGTTAACACCTTTAAATACCCCTGTAATTGTAAACGCCTAAAATTGTATGTATGCCTGTCTGTTCAACAAAATATATGCTATGGTGACTGGTGACTGGTGACTGGTGACTTATGACCTTATAACTTGTTCCGACATCTGCAGTTGTTTCTCCAAAACTATTTTATCTTATGTCTCGACATAATGACTTTATAAGACAGTTACATTAATAATAACTATATACAGAAAGTTACAATCGCGCAAATTACAATTGCCTTTTATACAAACCAACAGCAGATACAAATAATAACTACTGTTACAAGAACATTCGACCTTAGCAAAAAGTCCTCTTTGTTAGCCAGCTATTTACCTAACCTTATTAGAACATACATATTCACATATTGTTTACAAAAAAGATACAATGAAATATAATCGAGGTTTAAACGTAGCATTCACCAGACAAAATATAGAAAATGAAAGGCACGAAACACTCAAACGGAAAAAAACATGGAAGATAAAAGGACGAAACGCAATAATAAACCAGAAAACAATTAAACTGATCGTACAATATTTCAACACCCTACACATCGACTGGTGAGTAATCGATATTTTGAGAAAACACGGAAAAACTGTCTGACATTTACTCTTTACTTATGGTAAAACAAACTTTTACAACTTCAATTTGGTCAACACATGACAAGTTCAGATTTTGATATAAATGGGCTCATAAGAAGCGCCTTGTGATGCTTAGTCTTAATATGTATGAATCTTAAAATGTCGTAAGTGGCACCATCGTAAGCCATCGATATGTTCAGTATCATACCAGTTTTATTTACATCTCGTATCGTAAGTTTTGTCCGGATATTTCTGTCTGATATTATAATATTTGCTCTCCCCGGACTGTGATTTACTTATGTACTGTATACTATATTTGGAAACAGAAACATCTATCTAGTAATATGTGCAAGCCTATTTGCGTTATTTATTGGCATATTTGTCTTGGTTAAGACGCACAATCTAGATGTATGGTCATGTAAAGATGGTTTTATAGTTCTGTCCTGTCGTTCATTTAAACAAACATCACAAATTATCTAGCAAATAATGCTCAATTACAGGCTAGAGTATGATCAATATTTATGTTTTGGAGTCGATGTTATAGATTTCCGTAACTGTTACATTATGTGAAACCATGATCGTTAATTCTGCGATCACGTGTTTCACAAGACTATACGTGTGCAAAATTGTGTCCTTAATAACTTTAACGGAAACAATTAAATATAACATTTAACAAAAATGGACGATATCTAAACATTGCACATTGACGCAAATATGAGAAAATCGGACGTGGAAGGCTGCACTCAACTAAAAAACAATATAAAATACAACTATACGGAACAATGCCCATATATGACCTAACGAAAAACTGAAAAAGCCCAAATCCCTGCTTTAAAAGTGTTTGATGACCTAACAAAACGGTGAATAAGTGTAACTGCGACTTGCCATAGTTCCCAAGTCTCTGCTGTAAAAAGCCGGATGACCTAACGCCAAAATTGTAAGCCAAAGCGGTGACCTGATTAGGCTGAGATACGACGACCCAAGTCCGAGCTGTTTCACAAATATTCAAATGTACTACAAAACAGTGACCCCAGGTCACCGAATAAAGCAGAACTGCAACTTGAACTAGCTTCTCAACGTTTACTGGTGTACAATTATAATGCATTCAATAGTGGTTTTTGTGATACGGTAAGCTGCCATAGGTCTGTGAAGTTGGCAGTTATCTGTTAGCTCGCAACTCAGAAGTTAAGTCCATTTCAGTTAACTTCTGGCAAAAAAAAGTTAAAAAATGAAAATTTTCACTTCTGCCAGAATTGAACTCAGAAGTGAACTCAGAATTGAAGTCAAAAAATTATAATTTTCACTTCACTTCTATCAGAAGTGAACTCAGAAGTGAACTCAGAAGAGTTTTCATTTTTTGACTTCACTTCTAAGTTAACTTCTGGAAGTGAAGTGGACATTTTAATTCACTTCTGGGCTCACTTCTGGTAGAAGTGAAGTGGAATTTATCATGTTTTACATCACTTCTGAGTTAACTTCTGGGTTCACTTTTGTCAGAAGTGAAGTGAAATTTTTCATTTATGACTTCAATTTTGAGTTAACTTCTTAGTTCACCTCTGACAGAAGTGAAGTGAAAATTGTCATTTTTTACTTCACTTCTGAGTTCACTTCTTGGTTCACTTCTGGTAGAAAAGAAGTAAAAAATTACATTTTTACTTCACTTCTGAGATAACTTCTGTGTTCACTTCTGGTAGACAATTACTCATTTTATGACTTAACTTCTGAGTTCACTTCTGGGTTCACTTCTGGAAGAAATGATGAGAAATTTATCATTTTTACTTCACTTCTGAGTTCACTTCTGGTAGAAGTGAAGTAAATATTTTCATTTTCTGACTTTACTTCTGAGTTAACTTCTGGGTTCACTTCTGGTAGGAGTGAAGTTAAAAAAATCGTTTTTAATTCACTTCTGAGTTAACTTCTTGGTTCACTTCTGGTAGAAGTGAAGTGAAAATTTTTATTTTTTGACTTCACTTTTTAGTTCATTTTTGGCAGAAGTGAAGGGGAAAATTTTTATTTTCTATTTCACTTCTTAGTTCACTTCTTAGTTCACTTCTTAGTTCACTTCTGATAGAAGTGAAGTGTTAATTTATCATTTTTTTACTTCACTTCTGAGTTAACTTCTGGGTTCACTTCTGGTAAAAGTGAAGTGAAAATTTGCAGTTTTTGACTTCACTTCTGAGTTCACTTCTGAGTTTACATCTGGTTTCACTTCTGTCAGAAGTTAACTCGATTTTTTCTTTCTTTTGAGTTGACTTCTGGGTTAACTTCTGCCAGAAGTTAACTTAAATGGACTTCACTTCTGAGTTAACTTTTGAGTTCACTTCTGTCAGCTACCAGCTAACAGATAACTGCCAACTTCACAGACCTAAGCTGCCATAATAAGTATTTTATAAAATATGAAACGGAATATTCGAATGAATACCATAATTCTGTAGGAAATCTCAAGCGTTATCCTCTTCAAAGTGGCCACGTTTTAGGAAAAAAATGTCAATCATATTCATTTTCGTCTCGAACACAATTGGCCCTTTGAGCCAGAACTGTCTGGTCCTTTTGGCAACAATACTGTATAAAACGTGTCATACGAGTAATACTTCACGCAATTTTATCACCAATGTCTCGTTCAAGCGTTCGTGTCTGTTATATGTTAGTATAAATGAGCTGTGTATACCCTGGCGCTCACCATGGAGTGTTGAATCACTGGTTTTCCTTTGATATTCTCTACAAAATTGAATACATGATTAATATCATGTTTTGATTAGGTGCTGTCTGTGAATTGTCATTGGCACCATACGACGAACTCGAGTTCTTAGGGTATGATATTACATGTTTTATTGACAGTCAGTTGTATATCTCCTGTTATAATAATGTTCACCCAGTTTTCCCCATGATAAGGACATATCATGTACTTCGGCATCAATCTAAGCCTGTAATTCAAGCTATTAAGTGTAGTTGATACTAAGTACATTTAAAATGACGAATTATGTGTATAGATAAATAGAGGCAACCTTTCTCGTATTTCTAACATGAGAAAATGTGAAAAACAAATCGGACAGGGAAAGCAACACTCAACGAAAACAGCCGAGCACAATAGAAACGGAAGCAAAGTCAAAAAGACGGTAAACGAGGCATGGAATAGAGAATCTATACGATTGCCTATATGATCGACAGTTAACGGTATTAGATAGTTTTAACGAAACAAGTAACGACCTTATAACTTTTTGACCTTATGTTGTATGTACAATTTCTGCTTTAATGCACATTTATTTTAGATTTATTGCTGTTCTCAATACAGTTACATAGTTTAGTAAGTGTAGTAATTCGTTGTTTGCTTGAGAGTAAATCTAGATCTAGCGATGTAATCAGGTATATAGTGTGACGATATAATCATTATACACGTTTAGCAGTTTCCTATTGTTGACCTTTGATGTGGTGTAAAACAAGAAGTATTCCTCAGGGCATTCGGGAAGATTATTACGATTGAACAATATCTGAATGCAGTGAATAGAATTAAATTGATCAATAGAATATCAACAAAATGAAAATAATCTCACCGAATTTAATTTGTCAGATTTTGAGTTCCAGAACAAATTACTCATCGAATTATTAAACTACATTTTCATGATTGAACTCAACTAGGTTTGAAATCGTTGATAATTTAATAAAAACCCTCAACAAATTCTGTATCTTGGTTTTAGTCATCGAACTATTGAACGGTAGAAAATACATTTCATTCCTCGTAGGAATTTATAGTATGAAATCAATGTTGAAAATGTTTCATTTTAGTTAATTTTAAATCATGTACGTTTAGTAGCACATGTGTTTCATTGCACAAAGCGTGTTTCGTTGACACACGGTTGTTCTGTAATACGTGATGTTCTGTAATGTTCTGTGGTTTTACTTAATGCAAACAAAACGCATTATTGGTGATTACATCACGTCGTCATGTTGACGAAATGTATGTTCGTTTGATGATGTTTTTATATCATGAACTTTTCATCAATTGTTGTACTTTTAAATATTATGATTCGAATACATTTCTCCGTGTCATACCTTATCATTTCGTGTTTGTCTTACGTCAAATTCAAAACGATGCCTGCGATTATTAGTTTATTTATCACTTGGACCCTATCATTAGTCGATTGAATTTTGTGTGCAAACTTAACTTATGTTGTTTGGGCATTTAATAGTCAAATTATTATGTATAGCAGCAAACATTTGCTGCAATTCAGTTACACTTATAGATAGTTTACATTTAAACTAAGACATAACACTTATATTTCTTTTGGAATTAAAATTTCTTGAAATTGCGTTCCATTGTCATTTACAAGAAATTGCAAGATAGTAAGTCAAACGATATTAATGGCATTTTGGTGTTATTTAAATTTCAACCTACGGAATGATCGATCAACAATAATTTCATCATATAACTTAATAGTATGTCCTGGGTGTATTATAATAACAAAATACCAGGTTTATGAGATCGTCATTGTCTAAGATACAAAAATAGACGTCATTATTAGTATATCGATAGTAATTTGTGTTATCTGGTCTTTTGAAGAGGTAACATCGTGGTTATGTTTATGGTGTTCAGATCGCATTACCTTAAATATATCAGGAATTGTCTCTCATTTTATGACCCCTGGTGTCTGTCACCCAGTACATTGATTGTTCCGAAGTTATATAAGCGATGGTGTAACATAATATATGATCATTTTGAATGTTTATGTCCTTGTCGATGGTTATATTTTATATAAAGTATACCAATGATTCATCAAACATCTGCTGGTATACTCAAATGCGTCTTTATTAAGTCAAACAGTGCGTCTCGAATCGGTGTATCATTTTGTACTATTTAGTTATATCAAACACATGCTTATCCAAAGCATTTTATTGATTATTTTTAATATGATATACGAACACTACTCTATAGTGCTTAATCGCCAGTTATTTTTTATTCCATGTATGTCTAAATTACTTGTTTTCTCATGACATTTCGCATACCGATTTTTAAAATTTCCAAACTATGCACCTATCAATGAACGTTTTGGTATACCTACTGACAGCTTGGTTCGCAAAAACGCAATTTTCATTTCACATGTGATACTGTTGAAGTACGGGTTCTTACATAATGTCTACTATGATGACAATACATGTGCCAAAATAGAGGCTTCAGCATCTTTCGTTCACCTTCCTTAGAACTATTTACAGTCATGTCTTTTTTATTCTAAGGACATAAAATGTACCGTGACAGGTGACAAGCTCTTTCACGACACTCCTAAACAAACAAGTCTACCATTGCCCGTTGTAAAAAGCATCTTACAATAAAATCTTATATTATTAAGTCGCATGGAGGTAATGCACTAAGATCTAAAGTGTGGAGAGCGGTGGCCTCGAGGTAGAACGCGCGCTTTGGGATCGAAAGGTCCCGGGTTCGATCATCTCTTAGAACTTAAAATTTTCCATGTAGTATGAAATAAGGAAAACGCTGAAATTGCTACCAAAATAGACCTTAAACATGTTGATTTTTTTGTATTTTCCCCACTGAAATCGCATATTTTATGTTTTGTCTGTAGTTGATAATAGTCTGTAGATGATGAAAATGCAAAGAAACTCTGTTTTGCAATTTGTTTGAGGTTGACCATATTTTTTAGCTTCAATGACTGGACTAATGTAGGTACAAACAAACCTGACCTAGTTATACTGGTTTTACATTCATCTGCAAAAACAACTGACCCCCAACTCTATTGTTCGGGTATGAATATTCAATAGGCTCAATGATTATAACGGTTAAACATTTTTTGTACCAACAGATAAGTGGAGATCCGGAGTAGGTCTATTAGACAAACGCGACAGTCATGAATATTTACGGCATCTTTTTTACAAGCACTTGATTTTGAACCGTGTACTATTGTGTGTGTTTTTAGATAAATAGATAAATTCTTTATTTCATTTTGATTTGTGCTTTTTTATAAAGCCATTGGTCTTCCGTGAACTTGATAGACCGACCTTATAATTACATTGAACAATTTTTTAGTGGATTTCTCAATTACAGTAAATTCCCAAGACGGCGATTTGACAAAATTGATAGCTTTGTTTATGTTTCAGACGAGTTACGAATGGCATAATGCTGTGGTTTGTAATTTGTTTTGTTCTTGTTTCAGGTTGAAAAACGGTATTGTCCTTCAACATGTCGACACGTCTACCCGTAGACCCATCAATACATTATCCTGTACATGGGACTTGAATATACTTGATCATATTAAAATATTTATATATGGCGCAATAATATAAATGTCTTCACTGTGTTTGCTTTTAATAAACTTTGGCTGTTTGTTTATTATCACATGACCTAGTGTTTTACTGTCTATCATAATGACTCTTGTGTCTTTTCAATCAATGCATGAAGCCCATAAGCTCGATGCTCCTACATCCTTTATTGATATCACACATAGCGTAACCGAAATGTACATCAGAAGCAGTGGTATTGATTTTCGTAGATGCCCTATACATAATGATCTACATAAAATGGAAAATACCAATTACAACAGTCTACGTTTTACAGCCGACGTCTTCACAAAATTAAATTCTCGTTTACATACCAATATAATGTCAACAAACATCATTAAAGGTTTATCGGAATGGTAAATAGCTGAAATATCTAACGTCTCGGTTTCAAAGTAATGATCTTAGCGGTGAATCGGTATAATTGCATTAGTAACATTTTTTTAATCATATAACTCACCAGTGAAAATTATCTTTTCTCGTACGGCATGTGTTTTGCATAAGGAAGAATAAAACACTTGTTGCCAGCAGGGATTCAAAAGTTAAATCTAAGGTGTACCATTTGAAGTAGAAGGATGCGCATCAATCATACCCTACTGTTATGTCATTTGACAATCAAAATGTTCAATCGATATACATGTACGCATAAAACAATGGGACAAACAGCGCGAGAGAAGAACAGTCTTTGTGTGATTAGAAAAACAATGAGTTGGGGCATCTCGTGGTTGTGTAGTTAACATTAAACAAAAGATAGTTTTATCAATTTTATGTGGTGCCTTATTGATAGATTCAATAGATGTATACTCTTTTTAAAAACGATTTCAATGTTTTTTTGGCCTGTTTACGCAATAACCAGTTTTGGTTTTGGAAATTAATATTGAACTAGCTTGTTCCATCCATTGCACAGAACTGGGCTCATATAGAGGGGTGTGTGAATTTGAGATATATTTATGACGTAACAACAGACTCCTGACTGACGTTCTTCGATACATGTTCTAAGTTTATACATGTAGTGTTCTTAACGTGTCCTGCATTATATACATCATTTTAATCACTGTTATTGGTAGATAAAACGAACGTATTGTCAATATACCGCAGATAACTAAATGGTATTGACATAGGTTTATCTACATGTCCACATGAACAAACAGTGTAAGCTTGCATATTTGATAACAATTTATCACTCACCGATTGAAATCAAGATTTAACATTTGATACCTGGGTAGTGGTTGGTTGGTGTTCACTCATTGAGGAAGTTGATATCTATACATACAAACTCCTTCATGTTCATAAATACCGGTGCAACATGATTTCAAAAAGAGTGAATAAATAGGCAAGCTGGAGAGAGTATATATTTTGATAACTGATAAATAAATTGCGAATAAGTATTTGATATAACTAGGTGGGTTAAAAGATAAAATTCAATATTTAGCTGCAAATTAAACCGATTAATGCGTCATGAGCACTTCGGACGATGCCAATGAATCAGTGGATGTTAGAGAAAAGAGGATTTCCAACAGGACGTCACGACCAATAGCGGTGGTTAATCCATACTTCGAGGATTCTGACTCAGGTACGTACAATTTTGTAAGACATAAAGATCACTGAACATTCATTGGATCCAATTAATAAATTAATAATCTTTTAATTAACCACATGAACCATTCTACCTTATTTAATTTTGTGCAATATCAATGCATTTTAGTTATTTATGTTAGCCCCGACATTAAGAAGATTACTCATACGATATTACCGGCGTGCATGGAGTTGGAGGTGCATCTAGTGCATCAGTGGGCCTTCGCCACAGCCAGATTTCGAACCCACACTGTTCGGATTTACAAGCGAGAACGTACCCGGACTGGCTCATGAATATATTTTCATACGTACGCTTAAACATATCTCATAAATAGCTATCTTTAAAACAATAAATCATATATGCCACTCTCACCAAGTACATGCATGTATAAAGTAGCGTTTATCGTATACACATGCCGTCAATTGCAATATTTAAACCTTTTTGATATACGAGACTACGAGTTAATAATGAAAAGCAATCGAAAATGTCACGAAACAAGAGTACGAATACAATAGTTAAGAAGACATGGAACAACATCACCGCATATTTGCAGTAGTAACTGATTTAAGAGGCTACCTATGATCAAACGTGTCTGACATGTAGTTAAAAGTAGGAGTTGGGAAATAAATGTGGGTATAATGTAGAATCACGTGATCAAATCGATTGAAATGAATGCGGTTTTACGCTCAAAACTATTGCGATTTCGTCTGCTAACGTTGCGTTTTTCTTTTTTGATCGTTTTTAATTGATGCTCGACCAAATGCAGTTTCCAACCGAGTGTAATAATTTGGTCGAGCATCAATTAAAAACAGCTAAAGATAGAGCGAACTCGGTACTTGTCGGGTATTCTTACATATACGGAATGTACTTTAGGCTATATAATATAATCATATTAAATGCATGATCGTTATAATCAAGAAAAAACTCACCGTTAGCAGACGAAATCGCAATAGTTTTGAGCGTAAAACCGCATTCATTTGATCACGTGATTCTACACACTGAAGTATGTACGTTTATCTGATTGGACGACACGATATGCTCGTAATCAATTTTACTTTACAAAAAAAAGCACGCGGAAGTAAAGAAGTAGCAAAAGCGTTTACCATTTGGTATCAAGTACAAGTTGGTATCACTTGAAAATGTTATCTTTTTGTCATGAAATACGTATCTTCACATGGTGTGTTGTGATAGTACAAACGGCGAATTCATTTACACATAGGTCATGATTTAATGTTCCTTCACGTTGCTATATTTATTTACTGTAATATTACTCGCATGGATAAGCATGTACTTGTTTGAAGTAAACAAAAAAATGAAATAGTTACAAAATAATTGAATACAATCTATACTGAGCGTCAAACGTTTCGCAAACGAATTCAAAATTCAATTTTTTTAAATTGTTACCTCGAAATAACTTTATACTAACACTGTCCATTTGTGTACCCAAAGTGTTCATGTTGAACCCATTTCCGTTGGCCTCCATTACGCTTGAATGATCATACCATCACAAATGGTAAAACGTCTATTCAAGTGCACAAAGTAAGGGCTTTTCATTTTCGACTAAATTTCTACTTCCAATTTACTTGATACATGTCTGTGATACGAAATACATAAATAGTTAGTCAAATTAGTTTGCAATGTACGCTTCATTTGATGGCAAAAATTGACAATTGTGAGCATAATGGCTCCACTACGTTTTTTGCAGAGGAAGGGAGGTAATTTAATCGGTAACTGTACCAAAATAATTTCCCTTTGACCACAGACAAGTGTGGATGTCGTAATAGACACTGTACGAAATGTAACATTTTAAGAAACAGCGCACTGGTCATAATAACGCAAAATAAAAGGAAGTGTCCCATAAATTTTAATGTCGGTTGGACTACTATTAAGATAAAACAATGCCATTGAGTTTAGTGCTCGAATTATAGCAGCATTCACTGTCTAGGTCAGCGGTATTGACCCTTGACATATTGTCACGTTGTACGTCATATACACGGTCAGTCTGTTGGATATGATCCGACAGCCTTATTATGAAAGAGATATGCCAAATGTATCCGACACAAAGTATTTTAGTGAAACGCCAGCCTCTTGACTCTTATATACACGATTATGTTCACACTTGTCAATTTTACAATAAAAAAGCGTACATGTACATTGCAAACTAATTAGACTAACTTTTTGTGTATTTCGTATCACAGACATGTATCAAGTAAATTGGAATTAGAAATTTAGTCGAAAACGAAAAGCCCTTATTTTGCGCGCTTGGTTAGACGTTTTACCATTTGTGATGGCGTGATCATTCAAGCCTAACGGAGGCCAACGGAAATGGGTTCAATATGAACACTATGGGTACACAAATAGACGGTGTTAGTAAACAATTCTTTCGAGTTACAATTTTAAAAAATTGAATTTTTAATTCGCTTGCGAAACGTTTGACGCCCAGTATATAAACAGGAGTAGTATAATACAAAATGAGTCATGTTTATATGCAACTAGAGCCTTTTTAAACAAGTTTAAACACAGCATGCAACTCTTGTGCAGTCTAATCTCCTAGAGAGCTTTTCAGCCGACCAACTAACCTAGAACATGTTCTACCTCACTACGAAAATGTCCAAAGTGAAAATCACCCGGAAACCATTTGAACGTGTACACAATACGTTTACAGCGAAAATGTGCATTGATAATATTTCCGTTGTATAAAGTCTTGTTTTAATATTGGTGTTGTAAAGCATTTTGAGTAAGGTATTTTCATTTATATTCAACATTTATCTTCAACAAACGTTGCATCGTCTACAGATGTTGATGATGAAACATCTACTGACTGTGATAAAACAGGGACCGAGGACCAATCAGAGGAATCAAAAGATGAACTATCAGAATCAGCATTACAGAACATCACAACGGCACACGTAAGTGACTTAAACCCCTTTTATCTCTCCATCGTATTGCTTGACAGGAAGTATGCATTGTTTGTAAAATTCAGCATATTGATTTCACACCCGTGTTACTTAATAAGTGGTACGCGTATAGCTTTCAGGTAATGTAAATATAATGTGGGGTTGTTAAGGTTGCTGATTAACTAAGTGGTGCGCAGGTTGCTTAATAAACGAATTGATGCGAGGTCGCCGGTTGTGATGTAGTTCGGCATCCCTTGTTGACAATAATATACAGCTCATGTGTATTCGTTGCATACGTCCATTGAACATTTACTTAACATCTCTTCAGTTTCCTCTTTTTGTTTTCTTTTTTTAGAAAAAGGATGTTGGTAAAACGGGATACTTATCAAAGAAAGGAGGGTAAGAACTTAAGTTAATTCATTGGTCCCGGTTCTCGGCGATGTACTCGTTATTTAATAATTAAATGGGCATCTGAAGGCAAAGAGAAAGGGTCCACTTGTTCTAGCGGAAGCTTCAGGGTGATCGTTAGGATGTGATACCCCTGTTTGCGATGCCTCCGTCGACCATCTAACCTACAGCAGGACCTACCTCATCGGGAGTACATCGCCGGCATAAGCAAGATGGGCTACAAAAAAAACGTGCAATATTTGTTTACGATTTAACATTTTAAACTATATACATTGTTTTATGATCATGTGCGGTAAGGATAAAATTTCATCGCAACTAGACCCTTAACCTGGGTGACCAATCATCTGACAATTGAAATATCTTTTAACTAAAACGAGTTGGAGTGATAAAGAGAACAATATTAACCGCATGTGTGATACTCGCCCTCTATGCACTTGAGAGGTTTGTGTTGCGGTGGATTTGCCAACATTTTTCTTCGCGTACTTAAGAATTAAAGTTAATTAACTATTAAGAACAATGTGGGTGTGGAACGATATGACTTTCAATGCGGACGTTAAGCAACTATATTTAAACATTAGTTAATTATTCTTCACAGGCAAAAACAATCAAGATTAGTCTGAACTTAAATTTAAAGTGCAAATGCCATGTATAACCCAGTTAGAGCATTATTATCCGGTTGCTTTTTTCATCGTTAACCCAATCAGAAAGAACAACACTCAAGGCTGGAAGAAGAGGTGGTTCACATTTGATGGGAAAGTCCTCAAGTATTTCACAAATAGGAAGGTAAATATTACAGCAAACCATTTTTTGACATTAATTAAACATACTTGCTGTAATTGTACCTGCAAGCGATGGTACACAAATGTATTATATTTCACCAAGAGCTTTATTTTTAAGCATATCGTTTACGATTAACATCCTCGATTGGCTATCGGTAAAGTTAAGACGTATCTGTGCCCCACTTACCGCCTACATGACTTTCAATGCGGACGTTAAGCAACTATATGTAAACGGTTTTTAATTTGATAAATTGATTGATGATGCACACGCATTGAAATTGATACCGTGTTTTTATTTCAGAGTCAAATTTCATTGCGAATTGTTCCTGTCGCCCAGATGATTACTGTGACTGCTTTAAATGTAAGTATATATAGTATCAGACATATAATTATTTGACAGATATAAACCCCATCTTAGTTTTGTTAATTTTTTATTTAAGAAAAAAGGCAAGTAAACACTAGCCATAGTTTTTACACATCAAAGAGGTAAAAACCAAGTGATGTTAAATTTCTGTTTTAACTGATGTCGCAACCAGATTCATTACAGCATATACCCGGTATGAAGTTTATGATATCGACCTTCGTACGTTTAGGGTTGGTTTTTTGCTTCGAAGCTCGGACCTGTAGGATCACTCATTATTCATGCATTATGTACCACGTAACTATCAACACAATTGAGTTAACTTAGATTACATAATCGTGATTAAATAAACTACCTTCATGATTGAATTGTACTCAACTGAAACGGCAGAACATAGGATATTAAACAACTACAAAACATCGGCTTTTTAATTTGACGATGTTGTAAGAGCTTGATTAATTTTCTCTACATTCTTGGTCAAGAAATAAAGGCAAACGTACATGAGCGCAAGGCGGAAATGTTCCACAAACTGATCAAATAGTCATACATAAAATCTCGAAAAAAATGCAGGCATTCCCAAGTGCCTTTGGCAACAAACTGCACTTGTTTTATTGCAAAGAATAACATATATTGTGTGCCGCAAATAGTTTTACACGGATAATGGTGCATTATACTGAATCAGCCTGAAAGAAAGAGGGTTAATGTGTTACTTTTGAGTGAAAGTACATTAGCACCATTACCAGAGGAACATGATTCAATTGTCTACAAGCAACTACGTTTGAACTAAATGTAACGTTTATGTAGATGTTCACCAATGATATTCCTGCTGTAGCTAGTAGGTAGTGTCGTCTCCACCAATACATAGCTGCTTACAAACTTAAATTATCAGTTGGCCTATCTTGTTTTAATGCAGAAGCTTTCATAATAACAAATTGAAATCGTGGCATGCCTCTTTGAGGACAAATGATGAAGTTATGGTTGAACGGATAAATAGCCTGAAATCAAAGTGTAGTCATTATTCATATTGTTTTGTTTGAAATGTTAAACCGTTATAACAAAGATGGTCAATTTTTATTTGTCCATTTTTCAGACTGATAAATATAAAAATATATCCAAAAAAACCGAAACTGTTGCTTACTTTCATTTAATTTATATTAGATATAGTTGTGCATTTTTGTTTTCACAAACTATAACTAAAGGCTACGAATGTTTAAATTGTACTTTAACAACGAAGTTAAAGAGGTGGAGTAATGAAATGTTAAATTTGACCCCCTTGTCAAAGTCTTGTGAAAAAATAAACCAAAGATGGTCAATTTTTATTTGTCCATTTTTCAGAGCAGTAGGACAAGATCAAGAAGTTCAGCTGAATTATTCGGGGTAAATATATTTGTGTATGATATTTCAATGATTATATATTTATATGTAGTTCTACATAAAAAATGTACAAAATGCAATTTGTGGGGGAGTTTTTTCCATCTTGGAAAATGTAAACGACTAGAAAACGCTTACCAAAACTCATTTGTACGATACTAGCATCTGCTAGTCACCTTCAAATGCACAATGAATACAACAACAAAAACAACAGTTATTCAGCTTTTAAGCCATTCTTTGGCTTCTAGCCTACAAATAGAAACATAATATATGTGGACTACATGAAGACAATATGATCCATGCATTACATGTTGCAGTGTGCTATAGGGATAATTAAGACCGGAGCGGGAAGATACTATATCTTTGTGAACTTTTTATCATATAAGTATGTATTTACCAAAGTGTTGTATATAACGTGAACATGTTCGTATAGCTTTCAGCTCGACAGTACCAGTTCTCCTTGGAATGCAAGCAGCGGACGTTCATACTCGGAACCGATTCGTTAGGTACATGTACTTGTTGTTTATATTTTGAGCATTGACAAATTTATTCAGGAAGATTGATTTGCTCTCACGGGATAGATATAAGCTATGTATTAAGGCTTAAGCAATATAATTATGTTATCAATGACAGTAACCAGTATATGGCCAAAAGAGATTTTAACCAGGTATATTCACATACCATGACTTAGAAATGTAATCTTCCGTCACGGCTCATAAACATGGTTTATCTATAATGACACATAAGGTGTGTTATGAACAAACAAAAGAAAAAAGCACACATAAGTCGCATAATACATACAGAGACATACATGTATAATGGTGTTCGCTGTTCATACTTTTACTTCAATTAATGACTGATATGATAAAAGTAACTACTGAAGAGGTGTGAAATAATGAGGAGATTAAGTCGTTCATTGTAACTTCCGTAGTTTTTACTCAAGTGGACAATGGTGCTAATAATGTTATTTATTTGAAGGCTTACTAGGCATCTAGGCTCACGGTAACATTTTTTATAATTAAAAAAAACTCTCAAAACCTGTGTGGATTATTTTTCCACAAGAATTGGACAAGGGGTCAAATTTAACATTTCATTGCTCCCCCTATTTACCTTAGTTGTTAAAGTACAATTTAAACATTCGTAGCCTTTAGTTATAGTTTGTGAAAACAAAAATGCACAACTTTATTTAATATAAAATAAATGAAGGTAAGCAACAGTTTCGTTTTTTTGGATATATTTTTATATTTATCAAGTTAGTTTATCATTTGCAACTGTTCCATATCTGCATATCATTTACATTTAAGTACATGTATGGTGTAAACTCCCATCAATGGTGTACATCATCATTATCTGTTATCGTTAAATGTATCACATACTCCTTTAACTACCTCATACTGTTAATGGATTATATAGATAATGAGATATTTATATACAAGTATATAACTTATGAACGACACAATGGATAATGGTTGTGAGGAGATGTTTATGTGTGTGAATAAATTATTCTAGGGATCGATTAGATTCAACAAAAATAAGAAGAAATATTTTGTGGCTTTGAAATGTGGAATTCTACGATACTACTATAACGAGGAAGTAAGTTGTTTGATAATTGCTTTGGTTGATAAAAATAAAGTGCCTTATAATAACATTTGGAAGGAACTTTGTAACAATCTCCTCTTTGCAGGAAGGCAATCATAATCAAATACTCGTACGTTCACATACGTTACTGACTAAATAAAAAATGTCATATTATAATATTTGTCACGAAATTTCATTTTCTGACATTTACGGTACAGTAGTCAAGATCATAAATAAGTGACCACATACGTTATGCGTTTCATGTTGTTTATATTACCGGAATTCCCGATAACATATCTAAAATTATTGGGTCTTTACATATTAAGCTCATTAAATGCAGTAAATTCGATTATTAACAATTCTCACCAATGTACGTTTTATTTTATTCCTTTCAGGACTTTGCAATAGATTCACCAATCCATGAATTAAACGTATCTGTTATTCGAGTGATAGAGATAGACAAACTAACTTTACAAATTGACAGTCCACCATCACAAAGATTCATGTATGTATATGTTTTCAAATTATTCACTTGTTGAAACTATTCTTGTTCCAATATTCGTCGACATATAAATTTTAAATGTAAATGTTGTAATTTTGGACTGCGTGGTTATTTGGGATCTAACAAAAGTGATCCACTTATCATTTCGGACATAACCGTTTTTGAAATTCCTGACAAATGATTTTGTAATTATATATGTTAAGATAAAGTCCTTATAAATGTGTTATGTGCAAAATAATATGCGTATGGACCGGTTGCCTAAAAATACAAATACAAATTTCAAATTAATGAAAAACATATAGTCCTAAAAATATAGTCTCGCCAAGATGTGATAAAACGAAAGTTATAATTCGAATTTTTAGAATCTGCAACGTGAATGAACGAAAGTGCGAACAACATTACAGCACTACGAAGATAGCCACATGTTTCATTTAATCATGTCATTTGAAGAAGTATATCATAATACTGCAGTTCTGACCCTGTAGAAATTGGAAACTGTCTGAAAAAGTTATTCATTTTCGAGGGAATTGAATTTCAAATAATATAGATTTAAAATACTTCTTAAATCATACCTGCCGTTTCAGCATAGCCTATAAGACATCAGAAGTCATTTACCTCTCACAAACTCAAACGACTGAGTTTAAAAAGTTTACAAACTGCATTTATTGCATTTTACAGATTACATTTTGACACGGCAGCAGATACAGTGTCATGGAAGACAGAAATAGAAGATGCTATTGCTGATATACTTGGAGATGATGAGGTAAGTAGATAATTACATTATATCAATTACTGTATAAATCATAAATTTTCACGTTGATAAATTTTTCGATGATTTCATTGTTTAAATCGACCACGAATACTCAACTGAATATTTACTTATGGTTCCCCCTCTCACTAATCTTTGGTGTGTTCCGCAAATTCACAACCTACACTCCAGGAAATTAGTTTTTCTCCAAATTCTACAAATTGTGATATGTTTGTAAATAATTGGGCTTACAGTATTCCAATAAATATATCATTCAATAAAATTAGTAAATATCTGTAACGTGCGTCTCATCTGCGTTAAAATGTAACTTTGGAAGATAAATACTGAAGTAGGGAACATGACACAAGAGTATAATTAGTATCAGTGTTATATTGTCTTCACACGTGGTGTTACTTCTAATTAGTAATGCACGAAGCACATGGGGGAGTGAAGATACACTTATGTTTTCCTTAAATGTTACCTAGTATCTAGTAGAAAATAGATGGAAACTTTAACGAGTGTTGCAAAAACGCTATCCACATATTTGGTTAATTTTGTTTTCTATACCAGGTGTACGATTTTGTGAAAATGACTGAAGGTAACAATGTTTGTGCAGATTGTGGAAGCAAAGGTATGTCATTTTTTAAACTTAATAATAAATTAATAACTAAAAATATTAAAAATAATAAAAAAATATGTGAAAACTTGGTTGAAGTATTATGTTCTATCACAGCTTTACTGAGAAACGCTCATTAGGAGTCGCCATGTTGGACTGAGAATATTGACCTAAGAATATGTTAAATAAGGTGCAGTTTACGACTTTGAATACAGTTCTTAAAGATTAGTGTTAATATCACAATGATAATGAACCTACTAGCCTGTTTGTAGGTAAAGAAGTGTATATTTCATACACATATGAAACACCGATGCAAGTGAATTATTCATTATGTTGGCAAGCAAATAAAAATAAACCTGTTCGATTTAGAATTAAGTGGTAAAAGAATGCTGTATTTCGTTCTGCCATACCATGGATTTAACTATGACGATTTGTGGTAATTGTAGCATTATGTTTAACGTAGTTCTTGTTTATATTGTTTTGCTTTCAGATCCAAAATGGGCCTCTGTTAATCTTGGAATTGTGATCTGCATCAAATGTGCTGGTAAGACTTTATTTATGATAATATTAATGACAAAGATGGGAAATCAAAAAACGTAATATTTATTTGCAAGCGTGATGTACATGGTTCCCAGATCACGTATGGATTAATGTTTCACCACCACTTTTCTTAGCGATTGTTTTAGCTCATTATATTATATGCAAATTAAATGCTACTGAAAGCGCACAAATATAATCTAATATTCGTATATCACATTTTAGGACCACATCGTAGTCTTGGTTCGCACATATCAAAAGTCAGATCGCTACGTATGGACAACATCTTCAAGAAGAATGGTGATCTCCTCAAGGTGAAGTATGACAAAAATCATACATGTACTTATCAGAAATGTGGTCGTGTTAATTCTGTATTGGATTAATATAATGGATACACTGAATTCCATTACATTTTCTCTGTCTTCCATTTCTGTTTCCTTCGTTACTTAGCACTCATTTATACACTTAGGTTAGTTTTCCGTTTCACTTCTTCGTCTGTTTAATATTCCGTGACTGTCCCTGTCTTCCGCAATATATTTGAGCTTGTACTTTTAACATTTTTGCATAAACCTTTGACTCAACTGATAATTCAATCAATTGTCAAAATTATTAATCCTGATTGTATTTGTCGTTTTTCAACTAATATTTCTTAATTTGATTTATGATGGAAGAATAATGTACCAAAGGGACCTTTCTCTAAGGATAAGATCCCTCCTCATAATAGAGCTAACAACAGCACTATAAAATACAGACACTATGACGTATAAGGCATAACCGTTTATTAATTTCATATCATATTAATCAATTGGATCAGGGTTTGCTAATACTATTGTTGAGGGGGTAATGTTCTGGTCAACAAAAAATCGGAACATTCCATATTGACCTTATTGAAGTTTAAACAGCTTTTTTATAGTAAGTAAAGAATAAATTTCGGACAGTTTTTTCTTGTTTTCTCAAAATATTAATTTAATTATTGTACTTATATGTAAACGAACTTTTCATTCTAAGCCAGTGAATGTTATTTGTAGCACATGTAGACCATAGTAAGTGATGTTCTACTTCAGTTGTTATCTGTGATTGGGAACAACCGATCTAAACAATTCTGGTATCACTCAGATAATGCTCGTACCATAGATGAACATACACGAGATATTATAAGACAGAAACACATTGAGGAAGTATATAAATGCAAGAAATTCGTAGACAAGAAATCAACATCTCAAGCTGAATTAAACAAGGTAAGCTTAGAAACCTATGTGGTCGTTTTCTAGGTTTTAGAATGCATTTTAATTCAAATTGCACTGTATTTTAATGACACTTATGAAAACTTTAACTGATGTTGTTATATATAAAATTGTTTGAATATTATAAACTACGTAGACCAAAACCTATTTCAAAACGTTTATTTATGGTGAGTAAACCTGGAAGTTACATTTATATATAAGTTCGCTCACAAATCACGCTAATGTACAATTGTTTATATGGTTTATTGTTGCATGCAACGTGAATCAAACTGTTTATACGAGTATAATAGGTAGGAATTTCAATCAACAAAGATTCCGAATTAAAAATGTATAAATTATTGTTTAATCATCGACAGGAATTACTCTGCGCAGTACAAAATAAGGACATATTGAAGACGATGATGGTGTTGTTTTCTGGTGCAGATGTAAGCATTTATTCATATCTTATTTGTTATCAATGAGTGGATGACGATACTTTGCAGACTGCTTGCTTAGTTACTTACTGATCTAGTTGCATTTGGTATTTATGTACGAGCCGTCTTAAGAGTACTAACTAACAGTTTGTGCTCGCGAGTTCGATTTTCGCATGTTCGAATTTTCACAATTAAGCATTTTTGAATGGCCTTCAGTTGGCCATCATCATATACCAGTACTAAGTCGGGTGACCCATTACGCTAGGTAAATGATGATTTTAATTTCTCATTGTTGCAAGATTGGCCAGGTCATAGTTGTCCACCGTGTCTGGACGATAAATTCTTGAACGTTGTCATATTGTTTTAAATTGGTTGGTCACCAAGGCAATACTTATACTATTGTTTTTCAGATTCACTACAGAGGAGACAGTAGTGGTGAAACTGGTACGTATTAAATACTTTTATACATGTTTAAAGGTATTAATATAATGTCTGGGGAAAGTACACAAATACACGCGTTATGCAAAAAAGTGTCACTCGGCTATGTATTTCGTCATTGTAACTACATAATGCTTATCAAAATAAATGCTTAAAAAGTTTTGTGACACTGCTTAGTAGATCAATTGTTGGTGACCAAATTACACAGAAATAATGCGTTAACGTGTAACACTTTCAAATAATAATAAATAATGTATACAACGACACAATGCAGTTGGATATATTAAACAAACTTTTTAGATGTAGGGGAGGCTACTCGAACATATGGGAAGCACACGTTCCACAGAGTTTCTTCTTCTTATGTTGATACTACCGTTTGAACTATAACATTAACTTGTATTTTGTTGAATTAGTTATGTGAACATCTGACATTCAAGAAAAACATCTTCATTTCATAATGCGTGTAAGAGTACTTTTAGTATTGTTAACAGATATATCGGTACAATGTAATTCTTTATTTTCGGTCGCAGTGACAGAATTAGCAGAACAATCAGGCAATACTGTATTAAAGGTATGTTTGATACTCACTTATGTTTTTGTAAATGTGATGTGCCTTTTAATTTAATATTAAACTTATTTGTTATTTTTGTAAATGATTCAGTGTCGGTAATTAAAAGACGATCATATCCAGCTGATTTCAGTTTTATGTGACACCAGTATGTGTTAACCAAATCTAATCAAAAGTTCTTATTGTGTTGTAATCAAAAACGAAAATGTGTAGATAAATTGTCTGATCATATAAGTTTCAGTGAAAATGTGTCTCGGGATTTGGATAAAATTTAATCATATACCTATGCTTTGTAATGCTACTTTCCATAATTTCAGCTTTTCCTGGATTTGAATATAAACACAGGTTGGTAGTTAAAAGTTGTTCTTTCACTTCTAATACATAGATGAATGGCCTCACCACCAAACAATATCAAAACGGTTATATTCCCACTACTTATACATAAATATTGATGAGAAACATCCAAATTCAATCTTAGTTACTGTTTGCAATAATATAAAAACCACAGTAGAGAACCATTTAAACTAACTGTATAAATTATGTAGTATAGACTTTGTGAAAAGCGTTTATTTTGTAACATTGTTACTACTGAGCGGATTTATTTTCCAAATCATGCATTGCCGTTGATTATTTTACAGATTTCCGAAGTTCAGTTAGCGAGACATCAAAAGAAGATGTAAGTTGATCGTTTTGGTATTCAAACCTGACGACTTTATTTATTGTTGCGTTATAATTATTTCTGTTTTCAAATATTAAAAAATTACCTTAATGCAATAGTTTCATGTTATATTAAGTTGTACTGATTGTATAGTTACTAAAATAATATGTACTAGCAATAAGATTTTAATGTCAGATTTTGAACAACTGTTCGATATTATTTCAGCATTGCATAATGATGTGCATTGATATAGTGGGGAGCGTTGGCCTAGAGGTAGGGCACGCGCATCGGGATCGAGAGGACCCGTGTTCGACCCCCTCTGGTCCACTGGTTAATTTCTCTGAGCAAGACCCACGGCTCCACCATGGTGTAAAATGGTACCTGTGAGGGCAGTGTCTATTCCTGGGCGCCGCAGATCGATGTTGGCTGCCACATCCACAGGAGAGAAATGGTCTCCCCAGGGAGACACGAGTGTAGGTTTCCATATGTAGCCCAATGACCAGGGGAAGTTGAAATGTCAACGGGTGCTTGAGCGGCCTAACAGCTGAAAAGAGCCCTTGCAAATTGGTAACTTAACTTTTTTTTGATATGTCAAATTATACTACGTTGTTTTATATTCTAGGAGAACAAGAATGGCAAGAAATCGTCTTTATACTTCGAAGGCTACTTGGAAAAAACAGGACCAGCTTTGAAAGGTCACACAATTCACCATTCTGTTGTCTCTCAGCCTTGATTACAATAACTCGTTTACAAACTTGTACCAATTTACACCTTGGTTGGGTGAAGCATGCGGGTATATATTTTCTTACTGAGAGAAATTAGCGGGTGGGCCAGAAGGAGGATGAACCATGGGACCACTGGATCCCGAAGCTTGCGCCATACCTCTACACCGCCAATAATAATATGTGAAGTATAAATTACACACCGAACGACTCTAAACTTATTTACAATACATGTATTAAGTATAGTGTAGTATTAAATAGTTACACTATACGTGAAGTGAGATTCTAACAGATGCTTATCGGCGTCATCGGAACTGTTAGACAACTCGTCATTTTTATCACATCCTTTTGTTTCTTACATTGCAGGGTTTTTGGAAAGGTGGTGTGTTTTGCATTATGGAAGTATTACTTATTACGCCGATAGGAATGTACGTATTTGTTTGATCAATATGCGCATTTAGTGGACAATATTGCATTGCGGTATTGTTGTTGTCAACATCCCCGTTTTAAATACGTTTACTTGTATTTAATTTTATAGAAAGAAAGTAATCATTCTGCAGTGACATCTTTAATATTTCTTAATAATTGAATGTGGTCGTCATAGTGATTTTACTTGCATTTTTGTTTTTTGTACCTACCTTGTAATGCTGTTTCCGTTGATTCTACCCAAATTGTTAATATCAGTTTCATTGACATAAAAAATTGCATTGCAAATCGAATATTATGCAAACCCTCATGTAATCCAAACATATTGAAATAATGCCTAATTTCAGAAACCTGTTGTAAAGGGGTGTGTGGAATTATCTACTGCAACTAGTATATCAGCAGTGATAGGAAACAGGTAAATATCAATTTATATTCTGATATAAGTTTTATTACCTAGTAATAAAAGGCATGATTTTATTACACTAATTGTTATTTTTTCATCGCATTTTTACAATACAGTGAGCGCAATATAGGAATATGGTTTTGAACGGAACTTAAATTAAAAAGATAAGGCAATAACTCATCTCCCACTTGAACGAACTACAATTTGTTTTGAGGATAACAAGTTCTCCTTTGACATCAATAAGCAATGTTATAGTTCATGAAGATAACTATGCTCAGTACATCTAGAAACGCAACGTTTTCATTCTTGGTTTTTTCTCACTTCCATTACTCATACATTTTTTAATTTTGTGTAAATTATTGTATAATCGTGTAGAAACTTGGCTATTGCACAAATTTTAACGATAGGGTTACGTTATTCCCGTGCGTCAGGAAAATGCAAAAACGCACGAATTCCACCTGCACCATTTATGCATGATAAATTTTGGTGAAAATTCTTTCGAATCCTTTGTAAGGTTTGCCAATGGAAAGAAAATCACAAAAGAAAAGTTCTAGGCTTCAGAATAAAACTATCAGGATAATCCGAACATGGGCCAAATCAAGCGATTTGGATGCCTATAACGAAGTCGTCAACTGGGAGGTTTCGTTTTGGCTAAATTGCCATGAACCGACAATGTTTCATCTGGAGACACTCTACTGGCACTTTGGCACCGTTTACAACAACCCATGTTCAGGTCATCCATGTGAAACAACTCTCCGAAAGGACCAGTAACACCACATGTACCATCTCTAGGCAAAGTTCACAACTGGTTCATACACTTCTAATCAATTTGTTGGACGTCATACATATGTAATCAATCAATAATTAATCAATATTTTATCTTTTCACTTAGAACAACGATTCCGAAAAAATAGATTTTTTAGGATATTTGTGTTCCGTTACTTTTTAGCCGCACTATACACACAAGTGTTGTTCAATTGCATCGATAACACTATATGACAACCATGTTACAGATGCATTGTTCATGGAATAAAATGTCATCAAGTAAATACAGTTTGGTTGCCAATCATACAAAGTTTGCAAAGTGTTGACAGAAACGCCAGTGTTGCGTTTCTAGATGTACTCAGTATATAATCGACACATTATCTGCACATGCTATGCAATATAATATCTCTGACATTGGTAACATAATATTTCCTTGAATTTCAGGTTTTGTTTTAATTTTTTTAATATTGTAATCCGTGTCATTTACTATTGTGGATTGATTTTGGTTATAACTAAAATAATTTATGTTATCCACAGACAGCATAGCTTCGACATAGGTACTACGGCAAAAGGTCGTGTTTACAGATTTGCGGCTGCTGACAGAACTACGATGCAACAATGGATAACATTATTGTCAAAGGTTAGTAATATTCACTTTTTTATTCATCACTTATCTAAACATAAAAAAATAAATTGCTACACATGTATAATACTCTCAAAAGGAACATATTCATAATTATGTGTTATGTTAATGCTGTCGGAGTATTGAACGCTTATTTTTTTCAGCTAGATTATGTAACTGTTCCTTGTTGTACTTGTCACTTCTTTGTGTACAGCCGACTGAGTGCTCATTTCCCTCTCCGATTTATTGCTTGAATAATTTAACTTGTAACTACACGTATAAATGTAAAACTATAGGGATTGTGCAATTTTGTCTCTGGACAGGTTTTGGGAGCTGATAGTCAGGATGTATTTGACGATGTAAGAATGACTGGACATTTCTACTGCAAATTTCATAATACATCGGAATGGATGAAGGTGTGGCTAGTCTTGCAAGGGAACCAACTTTTCTTGAGATGTTTGGTAGGTAGATTAATAAATTACAGTAAATGTCCTAATAAATGATAGGTTACCAAATCCGTCTTCTTAATTGTTTTTCATGTCTTGTTTTTTTAAGACATATTACAAACGTCGCAATATACGTGATTAAAGTGATATAATGACCCAAATCTCCAATAACCCGTTCAGTTTTGTCTGTAGTGCACTTATCTGTCACAACACAACCAACATTGTGTTCCGTGGTTCACTTACCATTATAGCATGTACATGTAGGTAGGTTGACAGCTGCTTCCGGAAGGGTATGTCAGTACTAGTAGGTAATTAAGACTTTAAAAAGGATAAGGTCAGCTTGCTACAGTCTATGACTGAATGATGGAATAGGGCCTTATAATCTTAGAAACAGATACTAGTACCCAATTTGAGACTGAATATGGTGAATAATACCTATGCATCCCAAACTGTGAGTCTCGTACTCGTTTGTTATAACAGTTCCCTCTGTATTTTTGTATATGTAATAATCACAAATTATTTAATATATGAATAATTCTCTAAATATCGTAAGTAAGGAGAGTTTACATCATGATCATCATCGTATTTACAGGATAAAGAACGAGTAGAAGTGGTGGATATTACAAAGAAGGTTCAATGTTTCCAATGCAATGTTGGGAAACATGTGGGTATGTGAAGTAAAAATAAATAATACTGTTTGGTAGATGTTAGTGCGCGAATTAAGCTAAAATTGTTGGCAAAGCTGTGCTGCTATACAATGTAAATATATTAATTATAATAGCAAGTATCATAATTAAAGTAAAGACACTAACAGTCCAACACAAATATGCAGACAAACCATATATTCAACACCCACGTTACTATAAATGAACCACACATTTGTAATCAACGATTACATAATTATAATTGTTATGTCGCGTGCTTTATGAAATATGGTCAGTTGTGGAGTCATAAAGAAGCCCGGTTATAAAGGAGCTTTGATGTTTCTTATCTAGTCTAAAACCAATAAAAATCATTATAAAAAATTATGCTTATTTTCCTGTATATTTCTATACGACAGAGAAAGCAAACAACACAGTGATGAACACAAACCATCGAGTGGAAATTGTTCCAGCAGACATGTAACTATATTTATAATACATTATGTTATAAAGTGCATGCGTTCCATTGCACCCACCAATGTTTTGACTAATTTTAGTGACCCGTATAAGGACTACATTTCATAAAATGCTTTGTGCACGACTGTGATAGTGCCGTGTTGCCGATTGGGCGCTGTCCGGTGCATTAACGTGTTAGATGTGGTAACGACTGAAAAACTCTCGATTCCAGAATAGGATATGTGTAATAACGTTTACTTCTGATATATATTGATAATATTTAGTGATACAATAGCGTCAATAAAACAACCGGTTTCTAATACAGTTTACAAAGCATGTATTGATTGATACAAACTAAAATTTGTACACCTCTGATTTTTATTTCAGGTCAGCAATCACCAACATTCAAGGGATTGTGATCAAAGACACCAAAAAGTTGTTTTCTCTAATACAGAATATGATTTCTTAGCGGTTAAACATTAGACATTGAAAGTATTGCTGCCATTGCAGGGCTTTCATTTGACTCTTGAAATTGCATTCAGGCTCTTGAATTTGAAAAAAGTGTCTATTTTGACTCTTGTAAATTTAAGCTCAATGGTAAAATTTACTCTACTTATAATACAAATTTTCTTGCAAAATTATAATGACTCTTGAAAATCAGGAGTCAGGAGTCATGTTGACTCTTCGTTGTTGGAGCCTAGTGACAGCCCTGCAATGTATGTAGTGTTTTATCACTGTGTGATTTATAAGTAACATGCATGTAGTCGAATATCAACTTATATGATTACCAATTATGTGCAATGAAGATGATATAAGAACAATGATAAAAATACTGTATACCACATTATGTGTTTATAAATTTATCAATCATATTGTGTTTAATCGTGTGCTTGACTTTGTGAATATGTTTAATTTAATTTGCATTCCTTCGTCGGCATATTTATGTGAATATTTATAGATTAAATACATACCATTGTCATAAACATTTTGTTATGAAATTATGAAACACAATATTGCACAAAAATAAAATCATCGAAGAAAAAAAGTTTGCATGGTCAGTAAATTTTAGACCAGTTATTTCAACGTGGATACAACCCTAGGACAGAGGACACAATAGTCTCGGATATAAATTTTGTATGTGAAGCATACGTTATTTCTGTCCTGACTAAAACTTTCCACCGATGTTCGCAATGTTTATTTTTATAATGAACTGTTTGAATGTATTGAGTTTGATTCTAGAAGTAATATCATTGACGATGTAAATAGATATGAGAAAAATGGACTGGTAAGGCAGCACTCAACATAAAATGTCGAGCGCAGAAAAAGAAATCTACATCACATAACACAAATACACCATACAATGCCTTCAGATTACCGAACGCAAACATGCAATGCCCAACTTTATGCTGTCAAAAAGGTGATTGACCTACTGTTTCATTAAGATATTCTAAAGGTGTGACATCGGCCTGTGAACAGCAAGCTTTGTCAACAATTTTTTCTATAAAGGATTTTTGTGTGTTTCTATAAGTACTCCGTCGTAGAGACAAAGTCAACCAAGGCCCGGAATAATAACCAATACTTACACTCGGCACCTAACACTCAAATATGGAATTTCATCATTTTGAGGTTCTTTTTCGAGAGCAAGAAGTTGTCAAATCGTTAAATAGGAACCATATTTCATTTTAGCTTATTTTAAAAAGTAACGATGTAATTTATAAGGCTGAGCACTGAGTGTGACACTCTGATTCAACAATTACAGTTTAACCTGATAAATTGTACACAATGTCAAAGAAGATTTATCAAATGTTATTCCAAAACATTCAATTAACAATTCTATACCCCCCACAATCTAGAACAAATAAAAGCTCCCATTCATGACATTTTCAATAGATGAGTGATGAGTTCTGATTGTATGCATTGATTATAATTCCGGACCCAGTTATATCTGGGGTGTGAAAAACAAGAAATGCGTTAGTCCAAATAGTGCTACATATGTGAGCTAATGGTAATTTAACGGACATTTTTATCTAGACGATCTATTAATTTATACATACTATATTGTTTGATGCAAATATTTTGGGATCACAAATAGAACACATCGGTGACAGTACGAGTAAGTTGGTAGTTGTTTGTCAGTGATTATTCGACTTGAATTGGATTTCAGGCAATTTGAAAATATGCTAATTGTAGAACCATCATATTCTTGGTAGGTAATCGGCGAAACTAAAACAGACTGACCCACATGTTACATAACCAGAGCCACGCAATGATATTCGTCTGTGTCTATATGTCATTTGACAAGAATTTAACATTTAACCTTAAAACCATTATTGTTTAACTGTTTGACTGATCGATACGTCTCAGGTCACTTAATTGGTCACTGTGCTCTTTTGGGTCTTAGTATTCTGTGAGGATGGTTAGAACGGTAATGTAAGGACAATATACTTACATGTAAATTGTATATTTGTCTCTTATACCACGAGATTAACAAGTCACCGGACTGGGGCATTGTGTATGGTGACTGCAGACACAACCGAAAAAGTGCACACTAAATTTATATACTAGTAGTCTGATGCTCTTAAATGGTAACCATTGCGTATATATTTCAAGAAAACGATAGTTTTTAACTTATACAATGAACCTGGGTCTCAAATCACCCGGTCACCGGATGTGTGCCTGGTGTGAACCCGATACCTACATAATATGGTATATTGTTGTTTAACATCAATTGACCAGACGCCTCAGAACAGAACGCTCCGCCCATATTGTCACGTGACATAGATACGAGAAATCTTCCCCAAGCAGAAAACAAAATAGCTGGCAACGCGTTGTGTCTTTGTGAATTTCCAGGTGATATCGATGAAAACCACCAGCCATATACGCCAACATTGAGGCAGAGACAAAAGGCTAAAGGTTTAAGCAAAGATAGATATACGTTAACCAAGTGAAATTCCATTGTACATGTATGCGAGCCATCCGCAAAAATGGGTTCAAACAGTATTTATGTCATCCAAAATGTACATGTTATTCGCACCTGTACTGTGTGGTACCATCGCCCAGTGAAATCAAATATAAAATTTACACGTAACACCACTCAACAATCTCAAAGATGCGGAAATGATCAATATTGATGCAAGTAAATATCAAAATATCAAATATCATTGTTTTCTTGGCATAGTTATTTTTCTAGTTCATTGTTCATTGTTGAGGATCTTATGGAAGATTGATTGTTTAGTATATTGTCAAATAAGTTTCCTCGTAATATAAAGTCTTTATTATTATTATTATTATATCACACGGGTCAGAGACACCATGGCACATATTGAACTTAATAACATCCGTACTTCTCTAACCCACGGATTTAGATCCACATAGTTTTGTGAGATGCAACTTGTTACAACCATCCATGATCTACTTGTCAAAACAGACAAGGGCTCCCAGATCGACATGACCATACTCGGTTTCGGTAAGGCATTCGAGACTGTCCCACACAGGAAGCTACTTCATTAGCTGTTATTATTAATAAAACCAAACCTTAAAAATCCTAGGTAATTTACAGCAGTGCAGTGCAATTCAACACACGTTATGCAATAAGTATTACTATGTTTATTCCGATCGACTGTTATTGGCTGGAATAAGCTAAATGACTGTGTCACCAGCATCCCGAAGGTAGACAGCTTCAGAACAGCTGTCCTTAATTGATACTAAATATATCCTACTACCAACCTGTGAAAGGTCCTTCAATGTACCCATCTAGATCCAGACCCACCAGGAACACTGGATACAGAGCTTCCAGGTGAAGATTGGTTTAGATTACTAGCAATACATGAAGAGTAAGTTACTAGTAACTCTACCAGCAGGGAAGGACTCCAGGATTATGACACAATTATCTTTTCTTTTGAAGGTCAACAAGGTTCAACAAGCTTATTTTTTCTCATGGGGCTGTCATCCTCTTAAATCGTGTGATATCTAAGATAGTCACATATCAGCATTAGATCTATCACCTATTTGTGGAAATTACAGGGACCCCCTCCCCATTTTGAATTAGCGTTTGATGCATATCTGGCATCTCACGTAATAAAACAGAACACATTTAAAACATATGTACTTATAAATCGACCTTTATCATCTTGACACACCATGTTCTGGTTGAAATACACAACCATATTCATAGAACTGCAATGATTTTATCAGGAAATTTAACAGTGGTTTAATTAGCGGACGTGATCGCCCCGGACTCACTGACCCACGGCTGTTTGTCTGGTAGAAAAATATTCCATGTGATTTTAATTATCTATACAGTACATATTTTGTACACTACTTTCCATCAATTGTGTCGATATTTAGTTGTTCGTGCGGTCTTCCACACGCTTTGATTCATCGCATGCATTTAGCCAGGTTTCGTTTCGGCTTCGGAAACGGGATAAAACGTATCCTTCCACCTTCAAGTCGATCTAAATATCGACTGTCAGAATTGCACAATCCCCATTGACATCGTTTTACCATTTTTTTGAAGAAAATCACGATTGTATTGTCAATTTGGCAAATATATAAAGCAAATCGTTCTATTTTACATACTCGACAGCGTAGAGCTTGTCCAAGTTTTATGGCGGCGTAATCAGTATCCAAGGGATGCGTTAGTTGCTGATATCTGATTGGACTACTGATAATACGTGATTGACTGCTAATAAAATCGGCGTCTGGTCAATTGTTTGATTGCGAACTCATCATAACCGTATACCGTATATGTTCTCAATATGCAGGTTTTAAAGATCAATTAAGAAATTGAATATACATTTGAACTTAAATACTTCGATTAGTACTTTGATAGTTTAAATATATTTATTCCCAATATTTACAACAGTATTATATACACATTTAACAATAAATAATTACAATAACATTTTAAATATCGGAAAGGATTGGAACGAAAGACTAATGCTACGGTCACATTTGCCCTACGATGTCCGTACGGATTTATCAACTCGTACGAGTAGGCTACGAGTCCAAAATATTTCAAATCCTAAAAATATTTTAGGTTCTTAGCTTCTGGTCACAGCTTGTACGGACCTCGTACGATTAAAAGAGAATGTCTCGTACGAGGTCCGTACGGACATCGAAATCTTCGTATGGAGATCGCACGGCGCTCGTACGGAGATCGTACGGGGCTCGCAAGTTACTCGTAGGTCAATCGCAGCTCGCAAGTCACTCGTACGATGTCCGTACGGTGTCCGTAAGGTGTCCGCACGATGACCGTACGAGCTCCGTGCGAGAAGATTTTTATTTTTCGACATATTTCATTTTCGCCTGGTCACATTAGTCGTACGAGCTCCGTGCGAGTCGAAATTTAGCAAGCAAGGCATTGTAAACTGTTACGAGTATCGTACGGATTTTCGTAACTCGTAGAGGACTCGGGAGCTCGGTGAAAATTTTCCACCGAGCTCCCGAGTAGTCTACGAGCTCGTAGGTATTATTGAAGTAGGGAACTCACAAGGAAGCTGACATTACCTATTTTTAGTTATTATTATATGTAAGATGATTAAAGAATGATGGAATGTTCATGTCATGTTTATAAATGCATAGAAAAAACGTTTAATTACTTCTTGAGCGACATTGAACGATCAGGGCTATATACGTGTATAGAGTTTATTATAGTATGATGGGTATATGCATTAAAGTACATGTACATGGAATACATGTATATTGCTCAGTTGTCATAAACTAAAAGATAAAAGAACACATAGATGCATAGACAAATATTTATGTGTACACATAAGATATGTGCACGCGAATCACGGACATGTCAATTCATTTTACATTGATCATAAGCGGATCCAGGTATGGTTGATCTGGAATGTTGGAAAATTTGGCCATCTTACATTAAGAGACGAGTACGTCTTGTGTTATTTTATGTTCTTGTGCTAGTCGGACCTTGCAAAATAACCGGTTGGACATCTTCATAATACAATGAACGGTCGGCGTACATTTTGGCTAATTTGATTGAAGCCGAACGTTGTCATGCTGCAGATCGGGGGATTGTGTAGCATAGAGTGACGGCGGCCAGGGTCATTTAAAGTATATTAAAAATATACGTTGCTACTCATCGGTCGGTGCGATCATCAATCATCATCGGGTACATATTAACGGATACACGGGAGGATGGAAGAGACAGAATGTTAAACGGCATGTGGGACCCCTACCCTTTTCAAATGTACAACTTGGTTTCTATATCGTTTAGGTGTAGACCACCTCTGAGTTTACCAACTAATCCATTTCTAGTTGGGTGGAAACAATGAAATGATTTCCGAAAGACCATTGTCTCGGTCGAGATTAAAACCTTTGATGGACTTGTCGATCCGTATTCACACGACCACAATCTGAGTGTCACCCGAATGGTTGATTATACCACGTGTTAAAAGACTTGTAGACGTACTTACATGTTGAGTCTTCTTAAAATCATTTAAACACTTCTTTCAAAAGCTAGTAGCGTCATTATTATAATATAACAGCAATACCTTTATTTTAAGAGACAACTCGTTGGGAAAGTCCAGTCTTCCCTGTAGACCTCTGCTCATATCTATTTTATAAACAATCATACAAACAATGACATATAAAGTTACTGGGTGCCGAACATGCTATATTGGGTGGCCAGACTTGTCACATCATGGATAAATCCGGCCACCTAGAATCATAGACCTACACGCATTGGTAATCTGTCAGCACCCTGTATTTCGTTCTGGATATGCTAACCAATCATTTTTCCCCCTCAGCTTCAACCAAAACAAACATAGGCAATAAACATCAAAGTAAACAGTCATTTTATTTTTTTGTATAAATATACTAATCATTACACTTAATATTTGTTTTGTATTAAAAGCTATATATTCAAAAAATAGCAGATGTCAAAATTGAAGGGCATAATTATAATTATGTATTAAATTTGGATTTCATTACCTAATTTATGTTGTTGGTTTTTTTTTAAATCGATACGTTATAATTATCTTTGTACCGGATCTGAGATAGGTACAGATGCAGCATTGACACAATAGCAGTTAAACACATGTATCACCAATTCGATATTGAAAATGTGTCGAAAATTCAATATATTGTCTAAAAACACATAACAATTAACATTGTTGACATAACTGCTTTTATACGGTTCACTATCTAATCCTATGACGTTGACCGTTAAAGTCCCGTGCGAAATACGTCTGACTCAAAATATATACGAGCTCGTAGACACCTCGGGAGCTCGGTGAAAAAGTTTTACCATGTCGCCGAGACCTCTACGAGTCGAAAAAATCCGTACGATACTCGCACGAGTATCAATATCCGTACGAGCACCGTACGGACTCCGTACGGACGTCGTGCGAGTTCAGCAAAATCAACTCGTACGGAGCTTGTACGGAGCTCGTAGGGCAAATGTGACCGTAGCATAAGTCTTATTTAAGTACTTTGATAAAAACAGTACCCAGCTGATCTCATGTGAACACGTGTGTAATACATGATCTTCTTTACGATTTAAGAGGAAGATATGTAAGGTCATGTCACTTCATACGTAATGCGAGATAATGTTGTTTCATCTTTAAAACATCAGGAGCCCTATTCCTAAGCCAAGCACTACCGAGCGCATTCATCTAGTTATATCTCGTTCAATTAAACATAGGAGGCATGGATTACCTCCCATGGAAAGCGCTGCGTAGCGCTTAAAATAAGGAAAGTATAGCAACTCTATACCCTGACCTCCTCCTGAATTACAATGTGTTTAACTTATGAAATTATCTTGTCAGTTAAAAGGTGGGACACTTTAAAGCGAATATTGCGTTTGAATTTATACGAGCGGACAATTACATTTCTTTAAAGTTGTATTTATAATGCACCACATGGGTACTGTTTTATTCACTTGCAACATTTTTACACTTAGAACTGTTCAACTTTAATCTGTTAACGCATGTAAATTGTGACATAAGATTGTTCGAGGTATTAATTATGCTTCAGTTAAACAACTATTACAGACCACATACATCTATACCTATGTCACCAATAGAAATGTTGTAAACAAAAGTTTAGAATTTATAATTAAACATAAGATTCGGAACTACTTAAATGCTTTGATAAAAACAAAACACTGGTGGGTATCATTATGACCCATACTTATAGGGGCAAAAAGGCTCACTAATGTCGTAGTGCGAACTGATGTGTGGTCACAAAATGAATACAATAAATGTCATACAACACTTGACTAAGTTTAAAGGACCATTATCTCTCAAACTAGTCACTAAAATGTTGTTATTTCTAGTTATTGTTTATCAGGACTTATAAAATCATAATAATTATACACGAATTTGCATGAATTGTGTGCAGTAGAAGATTCGTTTGTCTAGAAATAATTACCTTACATTTAGTTACCCCTAATGTGTTATAGACCGTTTGGGATAGAGGATACTTATATTTCCCTCGGCAAGTAGGATATTTACTCCACATTGTATTTTATCTGGGCTGTCTAACATACCCTATGCTTATAAAGACAACTCCCCAATCTACTCTTTTCGTATGAAATTATTTTCCTTCGAATCCTCAAATATAAGGTCTGTTCAACTTCGTTTTGAATATCGCCTATATTGTGGTGATTGAGCTTTCAGTACTAAGGTCAAATTATTACAGCTGATAATGATCTAAGCATGTGAGTTGGGTAACCAAGAATATTTATGGTGCAGAAAACATTTATTTAACACACGCATTCTGACTTGTTAGTTGTTGCCATAGTAAAATGTAGACAAACGGGGCTACTCTTGCGACATCCTGTTGATGCACGACATAAAACAATGCTGTTTTCAGCTGTTCAGCCGCTAAACCACCCTTAGATATTTTAACCCTGGTAATTGGGCTACCTTAAATGAAACCTACGTTCGAGTCTGCATATGGAGACAATTTCTCTCCTGTTAATGTGGCACTCAACATCGATCTGTGGGGCCCAGCAATAATGCCTGAGCCTGGCATAGAGCCTGCATAATACCCAAGTAGAATATTGTCCATATACATTAAGTGGTACTTTATCCTATTGCGCAAAATATGTTTGTGATGATGTATGTAGAGTTTGACTAATTAACCTCAATTAAATGAGAACTAAGGCAAAATTATAACTAAATTGTCAGTTTAAAAAACAAATATACAAATGCACATGTATTGATATACAGCTCCATACGCACTTATAAATCGAACAATATTATGGTATAAAAATATAGATGACCTTGTTTATATTTTCATGTACTTTCTGTTTGTTCCTTTTGTTTTATTTAATTCAAGATGTATATATTGTCTAAATGTTTCTTTTTTTCCTGATAGATAAAACATTAAACCAAGTTACTTGTATCTGGACTCACACATGTGTTGACCAGTGATTTGATTCTTATATCATTATATATCAGAAATTTATTGAAGTGTTTAAATACTTGTGGTCAATAAGCTAATGGTATAACGGTTGTGCTAGGATATCAGATTACAAGAGACTGACAGAATTTACCAGACTAGATAATAAAGTCCTGAATAAAATATAGCTACAATTTAAAACAGTTATGCTGCTTGATTGGCAAAATATATTATCTAGTCGAATGGCCAGACTATATTTTAGCATGTGCTAACATTTCGATGGCTTAAGTGTAACCTTGTTATAGTGCGATATACCGCATATTAGGTTTTTAACTGACAGTTTTTATCAATATTTTATCAAGTTAAAAAGTGTGACGCTGCGATCTAATAAATACATACATACATAGAGTCAGTCTCATTTTACTGTTCAACGGTATAAGATATGGATTTGACAGCGGGTTTCGTGTTTGGGTTGGCCTTTCTTTTGGCTGCTTTCTTTTTACGAAAGAAGCAGAACTTGCCACCTGGATATGCGGCTGTACCAATTTTTGGGTCTATTTCTTTAATGAGGAAATTAAGGGGTAAAAGACCGCATATTGTTTTATCGGAAGAATCTAAAACTCTAGGAAGGGTATTCCGGTTTTATCTTGGAAGGCAATTGGTCGTGGTTCTGACTGGATATGATATTATTCACGAAGCTCTGGTGGAACAGAAAGAGACATTTAGTGGGCGAATACAGTTTGCAAATACTGCGTTCAGGAAGGCGCTCACAGCCGATGTTGAAGGTATGCACTGTAAAATTATAGTTATACGAATAGATAAGTGTTCAATTTCTACGAGCATATTGTATTTCACATTACTGGAATTAATAATTTTACAAGTTAGTCGACCTTTTTTTATCACTTATTGGAACAAATCTCATAAAAGAGCATATTTGTAGTATGGTGCCTTAGAGTTTGATTCTTTCATGCGGCCCTATATAGCGGAAGGAAGAAAAAGAATCAATAGTTTTCATCTACAATTTGGTTCGAATCCAAAGTATACGACACCGGGTCATCACCTTGCAGTTAGCAGGGTTCACATTTTGTCATGAGAAATGTAGACTAGTACATTCGCAAGAATATTATAACCTCAGCAATAGCATGTAACAAATGATACATTTATCTACAATACACTTAAAACATCATATACATTATTTCTAGATGGTGGTATTATTCAGAAAAAGTATGGAACCGAATGGCGAGATTCACGAAGATTTACCTTACAAGCTTTGCGGGATTTCGGTGTTGGCAAATCCTCTATTGAAGACAAAATAAATGAGGAAATAGTTTCTATCGCTAGTTATTTTGATTCGATAAAGAACAAGCCAGCTTCTGTGCTAGACCTAATGCAATGTGGCGTCGCAAATGTGATGTTCAGCATTATCTTTGGTAAAAGGTAAGTGTTATTATTCGTTAGACTACATAAATGGGTATGTTTGCTGAGCCAATCATGAAGCGTGGTCACTTAGTTTAATCCCTGTCTGTTTAATCAGTGACCATATGCCACTGGGGAAGAGACAGAGACCATTTTTGGCGGGATCCCAAACTATTTCCGAACATACTCCTTGTTTCATTACCATGTTTAGTGTTGTTTTCCGACCAGTTCATCTGTACTTGGATCGTAAACACTAAAACCATTTCTAAAATCCACAGTGCCCCGGCCGAGGTTTAAACCAAATACCTCCGGATTGTTACTCGACAGCGCTTACAGTTCAGCCATAATTGGTATAGATATAGTATATTTGGGTTAACAAATGTGTGGTATTATTTATATGGGTTTATCTGAAGGGTAGTTTTTCGTGTCTGGTTTATTTGTTGGACTTCATGCAAACTACGTGTTGACAGTTTGTATTAAGTCCATCTATTCAGTGACACTGTTTGTATGTGGACATTTTATATATTGAATTGAACTCGAATTAAATATTGCACATGAAGTGTGTACCAGTGGGTAGTGTTCGGTTACAATTTAAGCGCATTGTTCAAATAAATAAAATTATGTTTATACAGTTTCGATGTTGCACGTAAATTGGAGTCATCATTTATAAAACATATTAAAAAGTTATGAGAAATCAGACAGGGAAGGTAGCACTCAACCTAACCAGCCGAGCACAGAAATAAGAAACATAACAACACAACTACACCGAACAACGCCCATACATAAGCCAAAGAAACAATAAACAAGAGGGTCAAAAGGGCCCTGGGTCGCTCACCTGTTTGGCCTAGTGACCTAGATTTTGGCCCAAATGACACAGTATCTAACTTGACCTAGATTTTATAGAGATAAACATTGTGACCAAGTTTCATAAAGATAGAGTCAAAATTGTGACCTCTAGTGTGTTCACAAGATTTTTCAATGATTTGGCCTCGTGACCTAGTTTTTGACCCCAGATGACCCAATATCGAACTTGACCTAAATTTTATAATGATGATCATTGTGATCAAGTTTCATAAAGATAAGGTCAAAATTGTGACCTCTAGTGTGTTCACAAGCTTTTTCAATGATTTGGCCTCGTGACCTAGTTTTGACTCCAGATGACCCAATATCGAAGTTGACCAAAATTTTATAGTGATGATCATTGTGATCAAGTTTCATAAAGATTAGGCTCAAATTGTGACCTCTAGTGTGTTCACAAGCTTTTTCAATGATTTGGCCTTCAAAGGCTTGTGACCTAGTTTTTGACCCCAGATGACCCAATATCGAAGTTGACGTAGATTTTATAGAGATGATCATTGTGATCAATTTTCATAAAGATAAGTCTCAAATTGTGACCTTTAGTGTGTTCACAAGCTTTTTCAATGATTTGGCCTTGTGACCTAGTTTTTGACCCCAGATGACCCAATATCGAACTTGACCTAGATTTTATAGAGATGATCATTGTGATCAATTTTCATAAAGATAAGTCACAAATTGTGACCTCTAATGTGTTCACAAGGTTTTTCAATGATTTGGCCTAGTGACCTAGTTTTTGACCCCAGATGACCCAATCTCGAACTTGACCTAGATTTTTTTTCAGAGATGATCATTGTGATCAAGTTTCATAAAGATAAGTCTCAAATTGTGACCTCTAGTGTGTTAACAAGGTTTTCCTTTGATTTGACCTAGTGACCTAGTTTTTGACCCCAGATGACCCAATATCGAACTTGACCTAGATTTTATAGAGATGATCACTGTGATCAATTTACATAAAGATAAGTCACAAATTGTGACCTCTAATGTGTTCACAAGGTTTTTCAATGATTTGGCCTAGTGACCTAGTTTTTGACCCCAGATGACCCAATATCGAACTTGACCTAGATTTTACAGAGATGATCATTGTGATCAAGTTTCATAAAGATTAGGCTCAAATTGTGACCTCTAATGTGTTCACAAGGTTTTCCTTTGATTTGACCTAGTGACCTAGTTTTTGACCCCAGATGACCCAATATCGAACTTGACCTAGATTTTGTTAAGATGATCATTGTGACCAAGTTTCATAAAGATTAGGCCAAAATTGTGACCGCTAGAGAGGACACAACCCAATTGTTGACGGACGGACAGACGGACGGACGGACAGACGGACAGACGGACGGACAGACGGACGGACGGACGGACGGACGGACGACGGACGAAGAGTGATCACAAAAGCTCACTCTGTCACTTTGTGACAGGTGAGCTAAAAACAATAAAAAATCTAAGTTCCCACCAAAAAATGCAGGATGACCCAATTTCACAAAGAAATTATAGTATGAGACCGAATGAAACATAGCCAAGACTGGACCAAGTTCCCCAAGGCCCCGCTGCACGTCAAAACAACCACACAAACACATGCCTAAAACAGCGATAAAATGAGGCACAACAACCGCGTGACCTAGTTTTAAACACCTCGAGGACAGTGACCTAACGTTAATGCGACCTAAAGAGGCTCGACTACGACTTGACCCTGTTTAAATTAATAGGCAATGTAGGAATGGAGCGGGAAATAAGTCTATATTTCATGACTAAATTTGTGCGTTTCGCACGTGCTTTATATCCGCATCCGCATGTTTCATGTCGGATTTCTATAATACTTTAATCTGGAGTTGCAGATTTGTTATACCAATGAAAGTACTCGTACACGTATATATTTATAATGTCAAATTCTTCCTCAGGCTCGAATATGATGACCCAGAATCGGAACGATTAAGAAATCTGACAACTGCAGCAGTTGCCGGGGCAGGAGCCGTCAATGTAGCAAACTTCTTACCAAACTTCATTTCTAGAATGTTGAACGGTAAAGTACGTAGCTGCTTGTTTTTCTATTATTTTGATAAATTAGCAATAATTGCTCTCGTTTGCTCATGTTTGAGTTTTGACCCATAATCTAAAACAAATGTTAATACGATTAGTCTTAGCATGTATAGTCCCCATCAGAACGAACCATTGCCTTAACTACCCACACTTCCGGTCCATTATTTTAGTGAATTTCGAACATTTATTTGTATCCCTAACAAATGACTTACGAGAAAGGAGCGATCAACAACGCGAAATTGATCTTCCGCCAAAACTTCAAGAGCAAAAAATCGATATTTCCTCGGTGCTCAAAGATTGATTAAGACTTAGTTATAAATAATGTGAGTTAAACGGCGATTACAGATAGACCCAAAATTCAAGTCTGTTTAGTTAGAACATTTTGTTAAGTGTATATGATTCCTAGATTATTAAAGTGCGTTCAATCTTATTTACTTCCATAATAAGTGTGTAAGTAGCTTCAGAGTTATATTTCAAAAAGGTTACCAATATTCGAGGGTTGTTTCCAGTTGTTCTTTCGTTTAACTCTCCTTTGACATTTTAACATTCCTGGTCATTTGGCTACTGAATGAAACGACCATTCCAGTAGAAGACTGTTTTTTCTTATGTTGGTGTGGCAGCAATATTAACATCGATCCGTGGGAATCGATCAGGAATAGACACTGTCCTCATAGGCAGCAATTTACACCTTGGTGGTGTGTAGCATGTGGGTTATTCTTGCTCAGATAATTTAAACAGTGGTCCAGACGAAGGTATAACCCGGGACCCGTCGATCCTGAAGCGCGCGGTACTTCTAGGCCACCGCTCTCCACAACATGCTGTATTTAATTGGAAGTTTGTGCGCAATTACAAGAGGTCAGAAGCATCATTATATTTTAAGAGCAATACATGGGAAAGTGGGTAATTGTCTTATTTCATTTCTCTATCCATGACGTTTTTATAATTATCTTTATGGTTATATGTTATGTATAGGAAAGCGAAATCGATACCTTGAGGGGCCAGGCGCTTGTGGGTATGAAGGAATACGTTTTCAGTCAGATTGAAGAACACGAAAAGTCGTTCGATGAATCAAGTATTAGGGACTTTATTGATATTTACATACAAACATCTAGAAGTGATGGGAACGATATGAAACAACATTTAACAAGTAAGTATAATGTTTGAAGGTAAAGGATTAATATCACGGATTGTATATCGCTGGCTTATATGATATAGAGGATATTTGTTGATTTTGGTGTAAATAAAATTCAATCTTACACCAAAGATCAACAAATTTTCTGTTTATTATATGCATAATTAACCATAGTATTACTATTTGACGATTCCCTCTTGGAGCCTCACCCCGTGGGGCGCCCCGAATTCATTTCAACCGATTCACTCTTTCGAACAGAAGTTCCGCTAGAAGTTGTGCCGCTATTTGTTATATTATTTTTCTGCAAAACATAAAACAATATTTGTGCGAAAGCATTGATAAAGGGTCGTAAGAAGTACCAATAAAACTAATACATACCGGTATTTAAATTCAGCATCACATGTGCAAAGTGCTTTTTATTAGCCATTTGTCACGAAAATCGGAACTTTTCATGTTGACCACCCAGAAGTTGAATAGCTTGTTACACCATATCTAAAGTGAAGAGTTTGTTCTTGTTATCTCAAAATATCCATTTTCTTCTTACGACCTTCACATTCTACGCCAGTGATATATCTATTGCGACCTTCACATTCTAAGCCAGTGAAATGTCAATTGCGTCCCAGTGAAATAAAGTAACTGTCAAATGAGTTTGTTGCTGTTACATTTACAATCTAATTGCGACTTTCACATTCTAAACCAGCGATATGTTTATTGGTTTTTAAATAAACTCATAAACTCATATCAATGCGTCTTAGATTTCGTTATTTTCTTCTTTCATTTTCATGAAGCTGTAGATTCTAGGTAGGGATATTTCAGGGGAAATAGAGTAAAAATTACCTATTGAGAAGTTAATTGTATTGTGCTTTGCAGAAGACAATATCTTCCGTATCATCTTGGATTTAATTTTGGCTGGATTTGAATCAACTTCTACTACTCTAGACTGGGCATTCCTATGTATGGTAGAGTATCCAGAGGTCCAGAAACGATGCCGAGAAGAAATAACAAAGGTAAGGATGTTCACTTGAACTTTGCATACACAGCTGTTATACGTCCGTGTATTAAATGAACAACCCTTGTACATTCACTTTGAAGATATAGAAGCCCTCACGACGCCCATAATTAATTACGACATCGTCTTAACACAAATATAAACGTTATAAACGTTATTTATATTTAGCGATCTCTGATGCTATTTTTAACTCTGAAACATAAAGAGTAGCGTTCATTAGAAGATAAATTCTATGTATCCCTATATACTAAGTATATGTTATATACGTGTACTCATTGTTATAGTAATCTCAACCGCCATCAGTGATTTAAAAGGTGCGTGTTAAAAAGTATGTGAAAATCAGACAGGGAAGGTACCACTCAACCTAACCAGCCGAGCACAGAAATCAAAAACACCACAACACAACTACCCTGAGCAATGCCCACATATACATCATAACCTTTAATACAAATAGGTTCAAATATTTTGACATCATATGTGATTGTTTTGCTTTTTTACAGGTACTTGGAGACAAACTTATCGAATACAGTGACAGAAACAAACTACCATATGTCAGCGCTGTCATCATGGAAATCCAAAGAATCGGCAACATTTGTAAGAATATTTGTTGTGTGTAGACTTTAAATTTAGCTTTTTATGACGTTATGTTATCCGTGCCATGATCGGCCAATGTCGCCAGGATACTACTAATGTCGTCAAGACGTTAAACGCACATATCGTAGTGCAAGAGCGCCTCTACGTCTTTAACTCTATACGTACACATCGATGGCTTAGAACCAGAAGGTCGTAACTACAAAATCGATATATTGAGAAAACAAGAGAAAACTATCTGTAATTTACTCTTGACCTATGGAAAAACAACTTCATTATTGTCATTATAAAAATTTCCGATTTTCATGAAAATAGGCTCATAAGAAGCGCATTGTGAAGCATATTCCAAATATGTATGAGTCTTATAAGGTCGTTAGTAGTAGTTACGACCTTCTCATTCTAAGCCATCGATATATCAACATTTCACCCACTAATTAGGTTGCTGTAGATGCCATCCAGTGTTTGGCTTTATATTAGCTAATAGATATAAGTAAATTGAAATAATAGAAAGACCAGACGAAAACTATAATCCACACATCATGAGGACAAACGTGAGTGCGCAAACAAACAAAAAGCAACCGTTGACGATGTAACATATTCCAAAACTTTCGATTCGCGAATGCTGCTTTGAATTTATATTAATATTATTTCTATTGTATTAATGATACGACACTATTAAAATTACAACACGAAACCGTTTTAGTACGATGTATCTCTTTATGTTAAGTTATTTTTTATTTCTATAATTTGACCTTGATGTTTCAGTACCATTGAATGTCCCCCACTGCACTACAAAAGATACAGTACTAGATGGATATGACATTCCACAGAACACGTTAATTATACCAGTTTTGTATTCCGCAAGCATGGACGAGAAATACTTTCCTGAACCTACGAAGTTTAACCCGGATAGGTTCATTGATGGACAAGGACAACTAAAAAAGACTGATGCAGCCGCTGCAGCGATACCATTTTCTACAGGTATTGCTTGTTTTTGTGTGCAATCTTTGAGTAAATTGTATTTCGTCTTTATTCATAGTCTACATCACGAGGAACAGTACCGTTTGTTTCGTCTTCTAGTGAATATGACTTTATAAGCAATACATGCTGAAACAATGACATGTGTTATGACGTCATAAAACATCATGTAAAAACAATATAGTGATTACAGTTGTTTTTGCCTAACTTTTAATTTCTTTTCTCCTGTCATTTGTTTTACAGGTCCTAGGGTATGTCTTGGCGAACCACTAGCAAGGATGGAACTCTTCCTTACTTTCACAAGCCTGCTACAGAAGTTCACATTTGATAGAGAGCATCCTAAGATCCCGCATACATTTGAAACCAGACCAGATCAAATAACTAACTGTCCCGTACAGTATAAACTACGAGCAACTAGATTGCAGTGAAGAATGAACTCAAATACACGGTTAATAAGACAGTTTGGATTCGTTCCTTTATAGAATAATTTTCTCAGATTTTATTTCGAGGACAAATTTGAGGAGTCTGGTTTGTCTATGTATTTCAATAATATGATACTTTTTTGTTTCTTAGCGAAGCTTTCTATGTTGATTTTGTAAACACAATACTGATTCTGCAAACACTTGATACTGATAACCAGAAATTCCAGCCTACCACATCGAAGATCTTGAAGAGTGCAGAGGACATAATGCGAGCTAGTGTATCTTGCATGCGTGCTAGTTTGCCTTGCGGCCATATGTACATATACGTGTATATATGATTTATTCTTTGGTAGGTGCTGTAAATATGAACTATGGGCATAATGCTTTATTTTTAAGGCAATTGCTGCCTTTTGTTTTGGTTGAAAAAGCATAACACTTGGCACACATGAACTTTCGCATGTAAGGAATCAAACAGTAAAGTTTATTATATAGTTTGTAAGTTATTTTTAGGTTTAAATAATATTTTAAAATACTTATTCTCCGACAAGCTCACTGACTCCTTTCAAAAAGTGTACATTATTTCTGTAAATGTACACTAAGACGGATTAATATGACCGTGCTACTGTAACCTGATCAAATTTGCAGTATTGAATTATAATTAGTGTCTTGGTTAAACTTATTAATAAAACCAAATAAATGCAGCATTGAATGTTAATTAGTCTCTGGTTAAATTCAATGATGAAACCAAATAATCACAATTTATCTACACCCTAACAAAAATTAATATTACAGAACAAATGCTAATCATCATTGCTGTCCACAAAGTTTGGAGCAAAATCCATCAAAATTGAATGATTTTACATTATTGGTTATCAGCAGGAATACAGCAATACTATAAAAAGTACAAACAGTTTGTAACATACCTTGTGCAACCAACAAACAAATCTGAATTATTATTATACAAAGTTCGAAAAGCAGTTATAACTTTCTATTTGTTTTCCTGAACGTAGTTGATGCCACTTAGAATCAATCGAATACAACATAATGCTGTAGTTTATATTTCAATAAATGCAAATGAATGGTTAAACTTGAACATGTGTCAATTCATTACGATGCTTTTATAATACATTTTAATATCTATAACATACACTTAAATATGTTTTAATTAACATCAACAAAGCAGTTTCAAATATGTTATAAGAATCGCCTAAAACAATCTTGTTTGGAAATAAACATTTATCAATATTTTCATGATATAAATGACAATTCGTCTCGGACAAGTTCTAATTGTCCTTACATAAAATCCTATAACGCTTGTAAGAGGAGGACATTTTTGATAAAAAATAGTACTGTAGCTATTACGTATTGTTTTAGAATATGTCTAACGTGAAAACTCGTTGAACGACAGACTGTTTTCGTTTATGCAACAAGTACATTTACACTTATAGAAGTTTAAAAGCAAATTTCATGACGATTGCCCGGCTAGGTGTTTTTAATTTAACTTGAAGGTAGCAATGACCTTAAACCTACTGTGTACTGTATGGATACAGTAATTTATTATTACAATTTCTGGATTTTCATAGTTTTTAGTTGAATGTACTTAGTGTGGAATATTTCTACATTCTTTACTACACGTTTGCTTCCAGTATTATTATTGTGTATTAAATTTTTTGTCTCCAATGCATCAACAATCGTATCGATTGTAGCAAGATATACGCATGTATGTTGGCGAAATATGGAAGAAGATATTATATTATAATTGTTTTAGCAAGGTCAAAGGTCAAATATTAAATAATTTAAATGACAAATAAAGATTTATCTGGTTAATGTCAAATGAAGATCCTGATATTTTAAAATTTTAACAACACTGTTACCCAGTTAGTCAGACCTTTACACAGCAAACAAAGCATGAGAAGTTTCTTCTAGTTATATGTCTGTGTATATATGTATTACTTAAATAGTAGATTTACTATGTTAGGTTTTTTATGTTGATGTCTTGGTTAACTTGCTGTTAATTTAATTCGAATGAAGCCGTCTTTACTTTAGCATCCTTATTGTATGTCATTTGTTTTGTTTTACTGTTCATTAGCATTTTATAGTGTGATTCACATGTCATGTAATATGACCCTTTGATTGGTTATATAAATAAACGATCTTACATGAGTGACTTTTCATATCGAATTTATTAAACTAGTTGGATAAAAGAAAAAAAATACGAGGCTCTGCCGAGTATTTTATTACTTTTATCCATCGAGTTTAATAAATTTAATATGGAAAGACACAAATGTAAGATTATTTTTATCACATAAACAAAATAAGCCATTTAAATTTAAAAAAAAAACTAATACATGTAGACCCGCTTCCCCTTAGAGAATAAAATTGAGGTGAGTAATGCGGTTAAGAATAAATGAGCATCTTACCATAGTGCAACACAGTGACTATATTTCAAATACATTTAATTCATTGTTGAAAACGAAGATGAGCCGAGACAGGTATATTTGAACGGTAATAACGTCAAGGACCTTTTAATGAGGTCCGGGTGTAAAAACTTTTTTTTTAATTTTGAGGAATGCATTTTAAATATTTTTATTCTATTGTATACCCATTAAGACAACTGCATGTGAATTTTAAAACACATGTATTGTCATTTAAGAGAGTTATTGCTATTTTAATTTCCCTACACCCAGCCTAAGAACGTACTGCACAAACAAATGGAGGCAACCGCATGATAAATAGAATAAATCTCCAACAGATAACACAATAAAAACAAAAGTGTATTTAAATCTAATGATAATGATTATTTCTTCAATCAAAAGTGTAAAAATGATGTTTGGTCTAATAATGAAGTAGATAAAAATAAAAATGTAACCCCACCCTCCTCGAAATTAAGGCATTTTTTTGCATATTGCCAATAAGTACCCTATAGATAAATGGAAATAAAATATGATCTAAACAATTGGCACCATAGAATTTTTTTCAAAAATAACTTCAATGTGTGTGTAATGTTTTAACACAATTTTAAAAGGTTTTACCGAGCGGTTTTGAAAATATACATTTCAGAAATCCTTAGTAACCAGATTTTCATCTGTTTACCACATATTAATTCCTAAAAAAATAAAGAAAAAAATAGAAAAAAAAATATTTTTCTCCAAATTACACTATAAAGTGATGCTACGAAGCCAAAACATTGTCTTATAACTAAAAATTAAATAAAAAAGAAAAAAAAATATTTTGGCTCTAGTGGGGGTTGAACCCACGACTTACAGGAAATCAGTCAATTTGTCATAAAATTACTGAAATCAAGAGGAGATTCTTTATTAGACCCGGATATCCTTAAGTAGGCCCTATCTAATCTTGAAATTAGTTTGGTAAGGGGAACATACTCGTACTATAAAACAGGAAACGTCACATGCATTTTGACGTCATGTTTTGACGTCATCACTACTTGGAATTTCCGGAAATAGATTGATGAATTTTAAAGAGATGCGATTTTGAAACTCAAAATGCATTACATTTTGCAGGAAGTGTTAGCATATGCTTTGTTAATAAATAAATGTAGGTTTGTGTTTATTTATTGTATTTGAATTGAACTGCCTTTGTAAATTCTCGTTGATTTTCAGATTCGCCTTGTCTATCGATCTGACCCGTACTGCTGACGATAAAATCACGGTCGGCCATATTTTTTGACAGCGCGTATGAATACATAAACATAGTGATTAACCCCTCTAATTTGCATAGTTATGATTAATTATTCAGAAGTGTAATATCGTATTTATGTAATGGGCTTTATTACACCACCACATCGTGATTTATGTGATAAAAATAATCTTATTCTAATTAGAAACACTAATCGTTGAGGAGATAGGGAAGGTCATTAACAGTCAAACATCATCACAACATCGCTGCCTTAGAAAGAGAAGGTCGTAACTACCACTTACGACCTTATTTGACAGATACATATCTGAAATCTATATCAAAAGGCGCACATTGTGAGCATATTTTCATGAACATCGGAACTTGTCATCTTGACCAAAATGAAGTTGCAAAAGCTTTTTTCACCGTAAGTAAAGAGTAACTTTTAGAAAATTTGTTCTTTTTTTCTCATTTTTTTATAGTTATGACCTTCTCATTCTAAGCCAGCGATATAGTTATATAGCGATATAATTATATAAACAGCTTGTCAAGTACCCAATACTAGCAAATAAGTGATGACCGACCGCCAGTAATGACCGGACAAACGCTGTGCACGCTTTGTTTAGTATTATAAATCATTGATTTTTGTATCAAATCACTCAGAAACATGTTTTAAAGGATTCTGGTAGAAAATAAATAATTGAAACCATCAAAGCACTACATATTTATCAAAACATTCGTCCGCTCATTAGCAGCGCCAGGGAAATTGTGTGTGCGCATGCACAAAAAAGCGTGTGCACCAGCCATTTTCTACTATTAAATAACTATACACTAAATTTGTTGTTGAGTTCGTGGCCGAGTGGTTAACGACGTTGGAATTCGCTTAAAGACCCAGTTATCGCATCTCCGCTGCGTCTAATTTTTTTCCCAACACTAATTATACCACAAATAGTAAAGTGTATACTCGGATATCGGATAATAAACATTTTAATATTTATTTCATTCATCTTGAAGAATTTCAAGGTCGTTTTAAAATCTTATTCTCGATATTCGGTCAATAAACACGGTACGGTATACGAGAGGTGCCCCACTTATATTTGAACAGTACTGAATGTCCGATATCTTCAATCTAACATGATATAAATGAAATATCTTTTTTGAACAGTGAGAAGTAATGTGTCAGGCATCATATCCAGTAATTTTTTGGACATTTGCAATATGGTTCCCACTGAAATTGCCAATTCTTTAGAGGATGTTGTTTTAGGCTTTTTGAAGGCCAAACACTCCAAACGAATCGCCAAGAAGAAGTTGAAGAAACATCGGTGTACCGTTTTTGTGAAGATAAGTAGTACTCGTCACTAGAAGGGTGTTTTTTGTCATGTTGCGTCCGTAAATGAAATAACACAAAATATAAAAAATGCCAAACAGTGACTATTTCTTTGATAAACGTACTCATGGGTGTACAAGTGAAATGTTGATGCTGGGCATCAAAGATGCCGCTAGTTCTTTTTAAGTAAATCTTTTTATTTAGTAAAAGGTATTGGTAGAAACTTGTAAACAAACTAAAATTCCGGCGTGATGTGTGATGCACAAGGGAAGTTATTCTCATGTGTTGAGTGTACGCTGCAAAAACTTAAGATTGCTGAAAATGGGTATTTTTCACTAATTCAAGGGCAATAACTCTGGTTGTACTAAATTGAAAGGGGAGTGAAACCCCAGGTGCACTAGAGTACATGCTGTCAAACATTTCTATAAAGGTTTCATGATCCTAGGTCAAATACTTTTTGAGTAGCATGTGAAACAAGTCAAAAATGGCTATTTTACACCATTTCAATGGCTAATAACTCTGGATGTACTAAACTGAAAGGGGAGTGAAACCCCAGGTGTAGAGAAAACATCCTGACCATTTCTGTGAAGGTTTCATGACTCTATGTCGTGTACTTTGAGTACCGTGCGACATAAGGAAAGCGGCCAATTTTTTCTGTTTCAAGGGCCATAACTCCGTCAAAATTGGTTGAATCATAAAACCCTGATAATATGCACCAGGTCACATGATGACAATCATTCTCTGAAAGTTTGGTTGAAATCTATGAAGAAATGTAGGAGGAGTTGTGCACAGAAGAAATTGTTAAGGCCCGCCGACATTCAGCAATCTAATAACCAGAGTTTTCCTTTGGAAAACCTGGTTAAAAACTTGAAGGCAGTGAAACACCAGGAAAGAATAGAAAACATGAAAACATTCTATTTTCTATTGAAATATTTATTCAAATGAACATAACATGTTTTAGAAATATGAGCACCATTATAATATTGATTAATGCTTCACAGATGGCATTTAGCATGTTTCATAAAATAACAAAGTGTATTCCAATAACGTGGTATAGCCTGACAACGTGAAACTGAAGTTCGAAAGGAAAATCGCCGCTCCGCGCAAATAGTTTTTTTTTACTTTTTAATAGCCCCTGCTAAGACCCGCAAATTGCAACATATGTAGCCGTTATATAAACACCCGTTCCGAACTGATTTGGACTTTAGTACCTACCGAACAACATTGCCCTGGTAGTCATTCAATTTTAAGGTATGAGATAAACTGTTTTTATAAAAGTCGAATAAAAAAAATTATAAGCCGGAAATAAATGAGTGTATAATCATTTTACATACATCTTGTGATAATAATATTAAAAATATTTTTATATAAAATTTTGCTATAATATTTATCATCCTATTTTACCCCTGACGGGCGAGTCCAACAGCGTTATAACCAATCAAATCTTGTATCCTCCTGGGACATCTGGTTGCACCCTTTCATACTCGATGCCGCCTCCTGGCGGCATCGAATGATGAGGACGACCAATCAAATAACTAAAGATGGTTTTCAACGAAGTAAGGAGTATCCATTGTAACTACTTAAACAGAAATTTCGAAAATATTACAAGCCAAACTCCGAAAATATTGGTGTTCACAAGCGCAAAAACAAAACAAAAATTAAAGGGAGGCAATCGTCATTAACCATCGTATATACTACAATAGAACGGTTATATCAATAACTATGTCACCTCTGATAAGACAATACATTTACATTGTGATATTTACGGTATACGACCAGACTGCTATATGAGAAATATCCACGACCCTACCTCGAAGTTGACATTCGTTAAGCTACATGGGTTAGCAGCCTGTTTTAATACATGTGCTGTTGTTTGTTATAACTAATTAAAGAGAACTCACAATTCTTCTACAAACGAAGAAATTAGCTCACGATAGTATAACAGTTATGTTCAAAACCGTTTGTTGGACAAAATGTACCCAACATGGCTGTCCTGGCGACAATTTCCGAATCATGGTGTTTTGACCAAGGCCCAGCACCATACACCAACACAATCACACCATTCGGTACCATAAGAACACATATTTCATGTTTATTGTGCGAAAAAAGTAAAGAACATTGTCAAACAACAATGCATCCAAAGAATTAGAATCTTAAAGATAAAGCAACACTGGTTACACTCGATACATGTTCACAACATTGGTGGGATTTTTTAAGTCTTAAAAAAGCTCAAAAGGATGCCCGTACAAAAAAGTTAATTTTTGGCTCTTACTTAAATACAAATACCAATGGATGTGTATGTTTATTGACACATTGGTGTCTACGATTGAATAAAGACTTTTTAAATATACAATGCCATGTTGAAAATATGGGATATTCAACACTGTTCAAATATAAGTGGGGCACCTCTCGTATTATTGTTTTTAGCCTGTCTCAGAACGCCCCGTAGGAGGAAAACATCGTGAGTTACGAGTTATTATATCGTAAATCACGATTGTTTTGCATGCATGTGAAGTTAGGACACTGTTCTAAATATTCCTAATCACAAATTCTCGAAACGGACTGTCCGGTGGTCATTGTCTCTATAAGTCGTTGAAAAAAGCGCCAAAAGTGCACATGTTTCGGTCCCAAATTTGGCAGTTCGCGTGGCGTCATATCTTGGGGCGATCTTTTTTTGTGCCAAAAGTGTCCGGTCATCACTTCTTTGCCAGTAAGGACCAACCCCAAATAATGAGTACTAAGAACAAAATGTTTTTACATAAAATCGTTATTTAACATGTCCCTTCTTAGAAATCAAATGATGCATCTTTGTCATCATTCTGATTCTCGTATTCTAGATGGCTGCAACGAATTATTTTGTTTACATACAATATAGAAAAAAATGTACATTTTCCATTTTTGGCAGTCACCTTTGCGACCATCTCGAATAATTCAAAATGCTCAATGATGGCAAAGTTGCATCATTCAGTTTCTTGGTAGTAACATTTAATAAAATCATTATATGCAAAAACAAATTGTGCGTACTGTTTTGGGGTTCATTGATTAGCAAACCAAATGTATACGCGCCAGGAGAAACTAAAGTCCTTCAACTACCGGTCTCCATCCCAGGAGTAAGTAACCGTTTATGTCTCATTAAATCTTAGTCTTCTGTGAGAATGATAAGAACGTTAATATAATTACAATAAACTGAACCACTTTTCAACGGTTGGTCACTTTTCAAACCACAAATACTTTTAAGTAGAATACTATTTTCGTGATATTATGCACTACACAGACTTGTTATGTATAACTTATGCATAACCAAGCAAAAATAACTTGTCTTATTACAACCGCTTGTACATAGTCAATATCGTCATGAGTCTTGTTTTTTTTAATTTGGAGAGTAGACCCAGTACACTTTCTTAAAGATTTATGTTGAAAAAAGCATTCCTCACGCAGCACACGGTGAAAATGCAAACTTGATTGCATGACTGACCATGCATAGTTCAACGTGTGCTTTTGACTTTTTGATGATTTGGTTGGTAGTCATATACATAAAACGCCCGGGTACATAATACCATCAAAAATATTACTACACCACAAGTATTTAGGGTTTGAAACGAGACATTTAGGAAAGGTGGTTCAGTGTGTACTTTTATTGTATGTTTGTCACATACACCACGATAGTCTCACCCAGTGTGTTTGCTTTCTAAAAAAAATAGGAATTTAAATTTGAACCAAAAATACATTTCGTTTATAGTACTTTGATATACATTTTAACAGTACTGTGTCATCGAACACGAGACGAGAAAGTGATGAACGATAGACTTTCACCCACACACGAGTCAATGTCTATTCATACGTAATGCGCACTATACATTTATTGAAAACATCAGCTCTATATACTGACCTCCTTCAAATAGCACTGTTTTTAATTTATGCAATATCTCGTCAGTTAAAAAGTGGGACGCTTTTAAGCAAACATTGCGTTTTAATTCATACGAGCGGACATTAACATCTTTCTAGAATACTTATTTGATTAGTTTGAAGTACATTTAAACATGTTATGTACTTTGAACCACCTGGGTACCGTTGTATTAAACACTTACAAAAGTCTTACACTTCAGTTCATTAGTAATATTTGAACGCATTTGAATTGTGAAACAAGGTTGTTCAACATTAACTATGTTCCCGTTAACAAACCCTTACATACCTTATATGTCACCAATATAAAGGTTTTAAGGAATATTTAAGAACTTATAATTGAACAAAGGTTTCGTAAGTGCTTCGATAAAACAATACCCTGACAGATATATTCATGACTCGTACTAATAGGTTAAAATGTCCAATCGTCGTGAAATGGGTTAGTTTGGTTTCTCTGCATGCACAAAGCATGTCATACAACATAATACACCAAAAAAGGACCATAATCTCTCATACGTTTTTTTACCTAGTAATTATTATGCAGTTTTACATGATTTGTAAACTCACCATAATATACAAGAAATCTAATGTGCATGACATGTGTGTTATAGAAAAATCAGCTTTCTAGAAATAATAATCGGGATAAGCCATATGATCAATATAAACCAGGAGCTCGACATAGCGGTGTTATGTAAGTATTCAACACATATTGAGCTAATTCCTTGTGACTTTGAAAGTCGTTCGAAATTAGCCGGGAGCTCGTAATATCTATGCTCGTCTTAACGAAGTTTTACTGTATATTTAAAGTTTAGTAACCCCCTCCTGTGTTATAGTGCGTCCGTGATACAGACGACTTAAATTGACCTTGACAGGTAGAATATTTTCCCCTTTTTCATTATCATACGATTAGGTTTCGGTGGATTTAAAGTTTATCACTGTTTACAATGTACTAGTATAATTATTGTGCGATGCACCGAGCCAAGTTAAAAACTGGGACGCTGTTATATCTAATAAAAGTGTTGCATACACACTTAGCGTCAGTCTCATTTTACTGTACGTGGTTAAAGACATGGATTTAACAGTGGCTTTAGTGTTTGTGTTGGCCTTTCTTTTGGCTGCTTTCTTTTTACGAAAGAAGCAGAACTTACCACCTGGATATGCGGCTTTACCATTTGTCGGGTCGATTTCTTTAATAAGGAAGTTAAGAGATAAAAGACCGCATATTGTTTTGTCGGAAGAATCTAAAACTCTAGGTAGGGTATTCCGGTTTTATCTTGGACAGCAGTTGGTCGTTGTTCTGACTGGTTATGATATTATTCATGAAGCTCTGGTGGAACAGAAAGAGATATTTAGTGGACGAATGCAATTTAGAAATCCTGCGTTCAGGAAAGCTTTCACGGCCGATATTGCAGGTATGTACTGTACAATTGCGTAATGACAACGAGATATCATATTTTACTGTAATCGATTATTTCAGAAGTTAATCGACAATTTCTTTCACTGATTGGAACAATTTTCTTAATAAAGAATTCGTAGTATGATGGTTTAGTGTATGTCGCTTTCTTGTTTTCACTGATTAGAACAATTCTCATAATAGAGGATATTTGGAGTATGATGGTTTAAAGTATGTCGTTTTCATGTTTTCACTGATTAGAATAATTCTCATAATAGAGGATATTTGAAGTATGATGGTTTACAGTATATCGCTTTCTTGTTTTCACTGATTAGAACAATTCTCATAATAGAGGATATTTGGAGTATGATGGTTTACAGTATATCGCTTTCTTGTTTTCACTGATTAGAACAATTCTCTTAATAGCGGATATTAGTAGTATGATGGTTTACAGTATATCGCTTTCATGTTTTCCCTGATTAGAACAATTCTCTTAATAGCGGATATTAGTAGTATGATGGTTTACAGTATATCGCTTTCATGTTTTCCCTGATTAGAACAATTCTCTTAATAGCGGATATTAGTAGTATGATGGTTTACAGTATGTCGTTTTCATGTTTTCCCTGATTGGAACAATTCTCTTAAAAGCGGACATTTGTAGTATGGTTTAGCGTATGTTGATTTGATGCGAACGTGTATGTAAAAGGTAAGGAAAAAATAGAAGAGATCAATTGCTTTCATCTAAAATGTGTTAGGTATCACAACCGTATGGCGCCTGGCCATCGCTTCAGAATTTCTAGTATTCACCATCTAAAAGTAGACTAATACATTCGCACTAAAAGCGTACAATAACCTCAGTATTAATATGTAACAAATGATTGATCGATTATACAATTAAAACCCCTATATATTTTTCTAGATGGTGGTATTATTACAAAAAAGTATGGAACAATTTGGAGAGATTCACGAAGGTTTACCTTGCAAGCTTTGCGGGATTTCGGTGTTGGCAAATCCTCTATTGAAGACAAAATAAATGAGGAAATAGTGTCTGTCGCTAATTATTTTGATTCGATTAAGGACAAGCCAACGTCTGTGAGAGACCTAATGCAATGTGTCGTCGCAAATGTGATATTTAGCATTATCTTTGGTAAAAGGTAAGTGTTGTCATTCGTTAGACTACATTAATTAGTACATTTTCGTTCGCTTGACCCAATCCTAAAGATGGTTATTTAGTTAAATCACTGTCTGCATAATCAATGACAGAGAACGTTATGTCGGGATCACATACTATTTTCGCATATTTCTTGTTTCATTATCGTGTTTAGTATAGGTCACCCACCAGATCATCCCTAGTTTGATCGGAAACATTAAAAAGGTGTTTCTGAATTCCCAGTGATCCGTCGAGATTTGAACCATATACCTCCGGTTTGTAACTCGAGAGCGATAACAGTTCAACCATGATTGGCAAAGCTATAGTAATTTTTTTCTAACAAATCTGTTGGAATACCTGTATAGCTTCACTTGAACTTGAAGGGTGTGTTTTCGTATTTGGATTACGAGTTCGTTGGACTTCATGCGAACTTGGTAGTAACAGTATGTAGTTCAATAAGACTATCTATTCAGTGACACTGTTAGGACGTCAACGTTTTATACTTGAACAAGAATTAAATATTATCACACACAAAGTATGTACTGTTATCGGTAGGTGGTTTGGTCATGTTCCTAGTTAAAATTTAGGCGCATGGGTCAAACCAAGTAAAAATGATGTTAACAGTTTTTATATTACTCATATATGGGACTCATCATTTATATAATGTATAAAATCTGTATTTCATGACTAAGTGTGCGTGTTTCGCACGTGAGTTCCGCATCTGTGTAACCTGAGCGCACAGTTCCAACCAGCGATGTTACCACTTAATTACCAGTAAATTGCTTTATATGTATTCGCATCGGCGTTCTGTTAGCGTTTACACCGCTGTTTCATGTTGCGTCCACTCCGCTGTTTCATGTTGTATTTCTATAAGTATTTTAAATTGAAGTAACAGCTTTGTTTATGCCAATGAAAATACACGTACATGAATAAATGTTTATTTAGAATGTCTAATTCTACCTCAGGTACGACTATGATGACCCGGAATTTGAGCGATTAAGAAATCTGACAACTACAGTGATCGCTGGGTCTGGATCCGTGAATATTGCAAACTTCTTACCAAACTTCATCACGAGATTAATAAACCGTAAAGTAAGAAGCTCTCTGTGTTTCTTATTCTAATCAATCAATTAGTCAAGTTTTGTAATTGAAAAAGAATACGATGGTTGAACGAGAATGTGTGTTTCTATTCTTTTAGTAATCTTACAACCGTAACCAAATCTCTATAAAATGCTTGTGCCGTACATAATTTAAGTGTGTTTAGTCTTACTTACTACCATAAAAAGTGTGTAAGTCGCTTCAGAGCTGTTGTATATATAAACATATATAAAAATAAGATATTACCAATTTTCGAGGGCTGTTTTCAACTGTTCAGTCTTTCTATCACCCTTTGACATTATAACTTCCCCTGGTTATTGCGCTATCTAATGGACCCTACATTTAAAAGTATCCCCGTGGAGACTGTTTCTCACTTGTGGGTGTGGCACCAAACATCGATCGTCAGCGCCCAGGAAAAGACACTACCCTCACAGGTACCAATTTATACCTTGATGGATTGGAGCATTTGGGTTATTTTTGCTCAGAGAAGTTAGCCAGTGGTCCTTTCTCTCAAGCACACATTCTCTCACTCTCTCTACCATGTATTTGGTTTGGAGTAATTTCGCAATTACAATATGCAAGAACTCTTATTTGATCGTAATAGGCACACATGGGAGAGTGACCAAATGACTTATTTTATTTCGAGCTTTTATGATTAACTTTTATTGTTTATGTAATGTATAGGAAAGCGAAATCGAAATATTGAGGGGCCAGGCGCTTGTGAGTATGAAGGAATACGTTTTCAGTCAGATTGAAGAACACGAAAGGTCGTTCGATGAATCAAGTATAAGGGATTTTATCGATATTTACATACAAGCCTCTAGAAATGACGATGATGAGATGAAACAGCATTTAACAAGTACGTATTGTAGAATATGTCTATAAAATAGTTTCCAAATTACGATATCGTGTAAGATAACTGGTGTAAACTAAACGACCGCTATTAAGTTACAGTAGTTGATACAATATGCAGAGCATAGCTTTTATTTTTCATTTATTTCTACTGAAATATGGCAGGCATACATATAAGTGCCTCCATCCGGATTCGGACCCGGTCTCTTAGCCGGGTCAAAGACACAGTGTATAAACCAAATCTGTGTATGAATTATTGGAATACTATAAAATCCCACCTACATGTATACGACTTATTGCAATGGAAAACACATGTAACTGTCTTTTTTTCCCAATGCTCGAGGGCTGTTTTCATCTGTTCAGCCGACAAACCACCTTTTGACATTGTTACTCTCTCTGGTCATTGGGCTACCTAATGAAACCTACATTAGAGTAGGTGTAGACTATTTCTCTCATGTGGGCTTTTTAACCAACATCGATCTTCGGCGTCCTCATAGGTACCGATTTACAATTTTATGGAGCATGTGGGTTTTGCTTGCTCAAAAAAGAGTAGCCAGTCGGGGTTGAATCTAGAACCTCTCGACCAGGAGCACCCGTTTCACGTCTAGGCCACCGCTTCCTACAATTGTTTTTTTAATAAACTCATGTCAACGTGTCTTAAGATGTCATGATGTTTCCTGAAATTGTGTTTTGGGGATACAGTTAAATAATTTATGAGATAAAAAGTAAAACATTATACAATTAGCCTTTGATTTTATTGTGTTTTGCAGAAGGCAATATGTTCCGTATCATCTTTGATTTATTCTTGGCTGGATCCGAGACAACATCTACTGCTCTCGATTGGGCATTCCTATGTATAATAGAGTACCCAGAGGTCCAGAAACGATGCAGAGATGAAATAACTAAGGTTAACGACGTTAATACATACAACGTACTTGAAATTTAAACACAAGTCCAAAACAACAAATTGCAAGACGAAAACGTACACTATTATATTGCTTGCACATTTGTTCAATCTTACGACATTGAAGCCCTTTAGTAATCGCTTTTAACTAAAATACTTATTACGTTTTATGCATTATATATTTAGCGATCTCTTCTGCTAACTGAAAGGCTACACTTGCTGGAGTTGAGTTTATTAGCACTGGAATAGAAATTATGAGGATATCTGTATAATAAATACGAGTTACTTATCTGGTTTATAAACAACTGTTAACATTGAGTCACGAGGTTCGTGTCAATTCAGAAACTTAATACATATATGATGCAGTTCTTTAAGAATGCCTAATGTGTCAGGGGGTTTTTGTTGTTGTTTTTTTCACAGGGACTTGGAGACAAACTTATTGAATACAGTGACCGAAACAAACTACCGTATGTCAGTGCTGTAATCATGGAAATCCAAAGAATTAGCAACATTGGTAAGAAGAAATGTTTTGTGTAGGCCTTAAATTTAGTTTCATGTGACGTTTGGTAATCCATTCCTTGATCAGCATAACACGTCAGAAAATACCAATGTCTTCAAGACGGTGTAAGCACCCATAATCATTTTAAGCCTCAACAAACGATCCTTATGATTTGTGATACAATAAGCTTGCATTCGTGTACATAATCGTGTCATATTATTTTTACAACTTGTTCAGTAAACTACATATGTAACGAGCACATATGACAGATCCTAATGTATTAAGACATTTCACCTACTCTAGTAAGACCACGAATAAGATTGCTGTAGATGCCATCCAATGTACATTAACTTTGTTTTAGCTACTGGGTAAAAAGAATTTGAGCTTAGTAATCCAAACATCAAAAGCATATGTCACAAAGACAAAAAAAACAGGCAACATTTGATCGTGTAACACATTCCCAATGTCAAAATTATATAGATTCGCAAATATTACCTTACAATTATATTACCATTAGTTCTATTTAATTAATAGTACAGTACTCTTAATGGGGTGGAGTCAAGAAAGGAAAAAGTGTCACAATGTCCAGATACTGTGAAAATGATAACGTAATATCAACGGTTCAATTATAGTTTTCAAAACCGAAACCGTTGAAGTAAACATTGTATCTTGAATGTTATGTATTTTTTTATTTCCATTAGTAGACTTTGATTTTCAGTACCAATGAATGTCCCCCACTGCACTACCAAAGATACAGTATTAGATGGATATGATATTCCACAGAGCACGTTAATTATACCTTCATTGTTTTCCGCAAGCATGAACGAGAAATACTTTCCTGAACCCACAAAGTTTAACCCGGATAGGTTTATTGATGAAAATGGAAAACTGAAAAAGACTGATGCGGCCGCTGCAACGATACCATTTTCTGCAGGTATAGTTCTTGTTTTTGTGCAATCTTTAAATTACATGTACGTCGTTTTGAGTCCTAGGGCCTAATTCACCAACGTTCTAAGACTGAAACTCAGACTTAAAATTGACAAACGTTCTATTCGCTGTCATGTTCTTATAAATATACCGATATTGATATATATATGGGCATACACGTTAAGTAGGTATCAGCAAATAATCATATTAACGTTCACATGGTTAAATGTAATTGCAAATGAATGGCAGTGATTATAAATGTTGTCCAATTTAAGTATGATTTTCAGTCTTACAACGTTTGTAAGTAAAGCCCCAGTCTACATCATTTGAAACGGTCTCTCGGTATTCGCCGTGTCATTATAATATTATAATGATATTAAAATGGATTATTAAATACAAACTTACGCTTCGAATTGTATCAAACGTTTTTGTTTAGTCTTCTTCATGGATATTACTGTATGAACAATCCATGCAGTAATAAGTTAACAACGTCATGTTTTATGACGTCATCAAATATCATATTAAAGCAAACCGGTTGTTACAATATGTTTTTGTCATACCGTTCATTTTCATTTCATTCCTCCTGTCATTTGTTTTACAGGTCCTAGGGTATGTCTTGGTGAACCACTAGCAAGGATGGAACTATTCCTTACCTTCGCAAGTCTGCTACAGAAGTTCACATTTGAAAGAGAGAATCCCAAGATTCCGCATACATTCGAAACCAGACCAGATCAAATAACTAACTCACCCGTACTGTATAAACTTCGAGCAACTAGATTACAGTGAAGAATCAGTACAAATACACTGTCTCGAAATATGTTACTCTCAGTTAAGAATGTATCAAAGAGATAATCGGGGTCTGTTTACACAAATAGAATATGTGTTTTGTTTAAGAAAAAAGCATTCCTACTTTTTTTCGCGAACTTTGTCTTAGGTGTACTTTTGTTTTTCAATAAAAATATACTTTTAATCTCTTGTTTAACATGTTCGTCTATGAAAATGACTAAGAACCACAATCCTGGCTCTGCAGACAATTTAACGATGATTCTGATGATGCTTGGATATGATAACCAGAACTTCCAGCTAACCTTATTGAAGATCTTGAAAGTGTTCTGAGGATATATTTCTAGCGAGCGTGCGTACGAGCATGTATCTTGTGCGCTTGTGAGCGTGTCTCGCGAGCATCTGTATATATGATTAATTCGATAGTAAGTGTTGTAAATATGAATCATGGACATAATGCCTTAATTTTAAAATATACTGTAAACTATGTGGCTGTAGTCAGTCATTATTTCTAGTTTTGGAGATTCACAGTTTTTAGTCGAATGTTCTTATTGCGAAATAAGTCTACTTAACTGCATGTTTGAGTCCAGGTATTGAATGGTAATGGACTAGTCATGTCAAATTAAATCGTGTTTTTTAATTAAGCGACAGTACCAAATAAAAACGCATCTTAAAGTCCGGAATCACAAGCAACGACTCGCGATCATTAATCAACATACGTTGCATTTGCTACTGTTAAATGACTTTTAATTTCAAACAATTATATAGCCTGAAAGGACATGCGTTCCCTACACAATATTGTCTGCTTTACATAATGTTCATGAAAATTTAAACAATTAATGTACTATCAAAGGCATATGCACAATAACTATATTTAATTTACCAATAAATATACAAACATATCTATAAAATATCACTTTCGGATTCACCCAATAAAATAATGAGACCATCTGAATATTACAAATACTAGAATGCTAGAATCATTGTCATGAATAAAGCTAACGTTAAAATGGTAGTAACCACCATGAATACAACAAAACAAATAAAGTCCGAACATGACACAACATCTGACCACGTGACTTCATCTTCGTCTTCTTCTACTGTTGTTATTGTACTAACACTTTCATTGTCTTGGACCGATTTAACACTTGTGTTATCACTGTCCTGCGTGTCTTGCACATCGTTATCGTTATTAAGATTGTCACAGTTATCTACACCATTTATAAGACGCTGAGAATCCAACTGATTTCCCATCAGACCAATACCAATTCGTTGACTCATTCGAGATACTGGTTGTTGGTTTGCATCATTACATCTAGATAAAGAACGGCTGAATGGTCTTTTATCAGGACTACTAGAAATGTTTGAAGACAAAACCATCTGACGACTAATTGGTCGCTGATCTTTAAACGTTATAGCACTACTAACTGGCCTGGAACTTTGGTCGATTGTATTAGATTTGTTTGAAATAAAACTTAGCTGTCGACTATTTGGTATTTGATCTTCCATTGTTATAGCACTACTTTGCGGTCGGGAACTGTATGGTCTTTTATCAGGAGTATTAGGCTCGACTGTATGGGAATCGTTCGAAGACAAATGTTGTTGGTCACTCATTGGTCTCTGTTCATCATGTGTATCAGCATAACTTGGTGGTCTGGAAATATGATCAACTGGTGGTTGATGATTTAGAGACGATTGACCATCATCATCTCTGGATAGCGATCGACTTAACGGTCTTTTACCAGGACTTTCCTGGGTGACTTCCAGAGCATTGGTTGATGTAAAACTTAACTCGCGACTATTTGGCATCTGATCTCTCAACGTTACAGCGCCACTTGGTGGTCGGGAATTATGATCAACTTGTGGTTGTTGGATTACAGGCGAGCGACGATCACTAATAGTGGATGGCGAACGACTTAACGGCCTTCTATCAGGACTACTATGATCGACCTCTGGGGATTTGATTGACAAAACTCTTGACTGGCAACTTACTGGTCTCTGGTCAGCTATCGATATACCACTTTTGATTAGACTCGTATCAGATTGAATTGTTCCAATGTTATTTGGACCTAATGTATTTGATCTACTTGAAATTGCAGAAGACGGTCGCTTCATTCCATATTCCACGGCTTCAGTTGTTTGTTTGTTGGCCACACTCTCCACGAGAGACCCTGGTCCAGTGTTGTCACCCTCTAGAACAGCTTCGTTAACATTTTTGTCGTCTTCATTTTTCAGAAGTGAGGTCTGACTAGACTGGGTTAATGTTGAATTCAATTGTTTGCCCACTGCAGTTCCGCTATTTGAGCTGATACCACTGGCTTCCATTTCATACTGGCCTGTATTGTCTTTACTTGTTAAGTGTTTCGGTGACTCAATTGTGTTGTTTTCTTCGGCTTTGGTACCATCAGTGACATTGTTAGGCGTTTGCTCATCACCAACCGTCCCATTCGATTCAAAGTCCCTTGTATGCTCACGAGACTGTGGTAACTGGTCTTTGTCTATATGACTCTGAATACTGACAGCCGAGTTTGTCTTTTCAACTGAATTAGGATCGCTCGTGTGATTTACAGTTTGTTGAGAATCGATGACCTGTAGAGGTTCAGTACTACCATGAACTAATGGCTTATTGGTATCCACATTTTCAGCAACATCTACATCACTCTGTTCTGGGTTAAATTTTGTAATAGATCTTTCAACTGCTGTTGGGGTCAGTATATCATCGGGGCGACCACCAAATGAAACAGTTCGAGTGAGAGTTTTGCTTGATGGTCTAGATGAAGGATTGCCTTCAGTCAGAGATTTCACCTGCATTATATTTGATTCCGGTAACTGATCGTCATCTGAATTATGTTCTGAACCAGAGTCCGTTTCAGCCTCAGAATGAGAATGTTCTTTGTCAGAATTCGAACAATTTGATTCATCTTCATTTTGTTTGTCACCCGACGAAGAAGATTGGGTGGCGGCAAGCTTAAACACCGACTGTGTTGGTTGACGGATATTGGCATATTCCGTAAATAAAGTGGTTTCTCTGTCAAACGTTCGATTGTTCGGTTCATCATTACCTAAAAGGCCTTCGGGTGTTCGCTCACCGTATGAACTTATTTCATCATCGACAAATGCAACTGATCGCTTTGTCTTTAGTTTGCCTTTACTAAACGAATGTTCACTATCCCCATCATCATCATCACCTAGAAGCTTCTCTTTGTCTGATTCAGTAATAGTACTCTCGCATATACTTCCATTGTCTTCAGGATTTTTTGAACGGCACAGTTTGAAACTACGCAGCCTTTTTATTGCTCTAACAGTTTTTGCTAGGTATGAATATCTTGGATATCTCCATTCCTTCAGTGTGAGTGTCAGTGCCTTCACTTGTAATACACATATGATTAAACCGATCGCACTAAGAACTGTTAGTATCAGCAGGTACGCCGCGTACAAAGATATGGAATCTGAATTTTCTGGCATTGATGAATTCGTGATTATCAAAAGAACGACGAAGGATAGGAAAATTGTTATACTAAATCCGGTCTTCTCGCCTGATTCCGTCGGAACCACAAATGTAAACACATTCAGGTAAGCTAACATGACAATCGGAAGTGTCATATAATAAGACACATATTGTGGATTCCGTTCAAGGGTTAGGAAAAATTCTACGACTTTATGATGGTTTTTGTCTTCTTGTTCAGTTCTATGAGAAATCAGTCGCCATTCTGAATGATCCTGAAAGCTCGGATGTATCTGTAAACCAAGTGCACCAAGTTCTGTGACCACTTCATTATCATCTGTTCCCCATGTACCAAACTGAAAGACGAAATTAAAGCATATTAAAGTTATTGTTGCTACGTCATCTGAACACCACGTCGACCTTTTTTATCGTAACTAGGATGTGTAGCATAATACGCTATCAAGTTTGATACAACCTCGTTGCGCCAATGGGACAGGTATAAGTTGCTATCAATTTTATCAATGCATTTTACGATATCGTATACATGTGGTACTTATGTTAATTGATGACTCGCAGAAAAGTTCGACTAGACAATGTTTATATTATAATGTTATTCAGAATTACTTGCATTTAGGATAGTTTCAGTAAGTGATGACGTACACTTGCTAACATTTCATGAGACGATAATTAATTCTCATTTAGTATTGCTGTTTCGCAAATATTTACCTTTAGTACACATGTTTGTCGGTCATACGGATAATGTGTTAGGTCGACCTTACATACGGACTCCATGATCTGGTACGGTTTCCATAGACAACTACCATCATAATCGACATCGATAAACATAAACGACGACCCCATTGCAGTTATCTTTGAGAATCCATTCATTAACGCGATGTCAGGTTTCCACAAATCGTTCTGAGGGAGAAGCATCTTGACAATACCCTGACGTTTAGTGGGATCCCAGGACATACTTTCATCCTGCCACGTTACTTCAAATTGTCCGGTCGTCGTCAATTTCTGCTCCACCTATAAACATTATGATGCATTCCGTTACTGTGTTGTTTTGTAAAATTGTGTGTACTAGTATGTTAATTTTGCTGCTTTTGCTTTTGTGGGTCATTTAGCTGCGTTGAAGGTCAGCACAGACAACTTTGTTTATTTCAGAATTACTTGACAATACTGTTTCTGCTTAGATTTGCGTTTTGGGGTTTTCTTGGTTTGCATGGTCGTCCTTGAAAAGTTGTTTCACAAAACAATTTCGCCAGTCCAAACACGAGTGTTAATTATGTGTACATCCTTGAACGCAAACAGAACGTTTTAAAAAATATGTAGTAAAGTCCTTATTATTTCACACAGCTCCCAAATGTGATTGAAGGGTCGTGATCAGTTGATATGTGAATTAAATGGTTACGATAACTACATGTATGATTACTTTACATTCTTTCGCGTATGTCAAATATTCTCTAAGAAGGTTACACAGGGTTTCTCAAAATACATGTCCGCTTGTTGAGGACATTTCACTCCGTAATGTATTGTATTACGTGTCTGATTTATATACACGATCAAAGGGCATTCAAATCAATGTTGAAATTACAAAACATTTTTCAAAAACAATGCATACGAAACCTATAGAATGCATTTTGAGTAGCTACACCAAATTCGGTAACAATCTGTGTTTGACTTCGTTTGACGATTTTGATGACGTTTACATAATTTCGAGTCGGATGGGATGTTTCCATTTGTTCCACAAATTGATGTTTAGTATGTTGGTGTAGTTATATATCTTGAACAGTATAATCACACTTTCAAATAATATCAGAAGAAATAAATATTTAGGATATTTTGGTTATGTTTTCATGATTTCAATAAAAGTAGCATCACCAAATCCATCCTCCTACCAATACAGTGTTTTCACGATTGATCCTTTATTGAATTTTACGTTGTATCATATGAATAGTGTTGGTCTGTTTGAGATAAGCTATACATACAGCTTGACATTCGACCCATTGTGTGCGTTTCGAGGCATTTGGTAAACAGGATATGCTTAGACATGTCTGCATATCAAATCTTAAGTCCCATTTTTTTAATGTGTTTCTTCCCTAAAGTGCATCCGATTTCATTTTCTAATCATTCCTGGTCAGTTTCCCAGTCAGTACGGGTATAATAGGATGCAGGTGACTATTGCTATGCCCACATATTGTATAAAATTTACCCATGTTTCCGTACAACCATGTTTTCTACCTCTTCAGTCATTTTAGAACGATCGTTGCTAATGACATTATTATAACGTATATGACGTCATCAACTGTTCTAGTGTTGACACATGATATAATTCATCACACATTGTTTTCATTTAGCTATAATATGAGACTATGGATATCAATTTACTAACTCATTTGATAAAGTTATGGCACTTGAACAAGAGGACATGTATTTTTGAGACAACCTGTATATGTTCGTGTCTGACAGTTTGATAAAATTTACCTTAACTTGAAGGTAGTTCAATTGAAGGTATATTTTCCTTGTACATAAACAAGGTTAATCAATAATTATATTCCAGCTGTTCTTGTTTCAGTTGAAACATGAGCAAATTGACCTGATATTAGTTCGGCTATTGCAATTTAAAAACATGTCGGAGGCTTAGAAAGAGAATGTCGTAGGTATTACGAATGACCTAATTAGACTGATAATTGTTTAACAGCTGCATCATAAGGCGCTTCTAATGAGCATATATTCATTAAAATCGGAACTTGTCATGTTCACTAAATTGAAGTAAAAACAGCTTTCCTCACCATAAGTACAGAGTAATTTTAGGACAGTTTATTCTTGTTGAGTAATATTGATTTTGTACTAACGACCTTCCCATTCGATGTATGCTATATTATTTCATATCTACCTCGTCAATCCCATTGATTCCGACAAGAAAGAAGTCCAACGATGCGGTAATTGCAAGACTTATGTTCTTAACAGGAAAGTTCTCACTTGAATAGTTAGTCAAGACATCTTTAATTGCATTCACAACTGCTTCAACAGGTGGTCCATTAGTAGTGGTCCTTGGAGTTGTAGGTGGTGGTGCTAATATGTTCTCCTCTGTTCAGAATAAAGACACAGGTCTACTTATCAATAACTCGTAAGACAAATCAAAATGCAACACGAATAACCATAACATAGTTTACCACACAGAAATAGAACATGTGACTTGTGACTTGTGACTTCAGTACCTAATATCGAGATTGGTATTTAAAGAGCAAAGAAATTGACATACGATGCTTGTTCAGCGAACAACATTTATGCAATATCAATACTCTGCTGTTTTGGTTAGATGCTTCCTTCCTTGTATGAGCAGTAATAAAGTATTGTTGTTTGAAAGTTCTAACTTAATCATTATGAAGTTAACTGTATTTAAGATAATCAATAAAGGCTATAAGAATGTGAATGTATTTATATACTAACTATGCAAATAAGTTGTACTGTCCTTGCAGATTGGCTTGCCTTGATAACATGCGTGTTTTAGAAATAGCCTACTCACCAGCATAGTAATCTAACAGAAAGCCGCCATAATTGAAGGAGTTGTCAGAGTGGAAGTGTAGAAGATATTCTGGTCCTGTAAGATCCCAACGTTTCTCCCAGTAACCACAAATCTGATCGTATACACCATCTGCTATACATGGACCTGACATAGAATGATGTTGAATTTAATTTAACTCACAACACGTGGTACAATGCGTCAAACAATTCGTATGGCACAGTAAATGTAGTATACTAATATGGACACCTAATGGTCGAGGAAATATCATGAGTAAAAGCATCGGTAAATCTGCAGTAGTTAGCATATGAAAATAAACGCTGCACAGTAGCAACGACACTCAAGTGTATTTGAAACCTTCGTTTTTTGGTAAAAACATATAATTTTTACAAAATATTTATTTTGTTTCGTTATCAATGCTACAGTTACCTGTGGTACTGAGTAGACTGAAAATTAAAAACAAAAGTTGTAGTTTTAACATTTGTTATTTTTCAACATGGAATAACAGAAATCAATACATGTATTACCATCATATATGATAAGTTTGTCGTATAGACAGTCATATGCTGATTCTATCTGGACATCCCGTAGTTCTATTACCATCTTATAGTATGTTGTGTTATCATTCGTCAATAACCAGAACAACTCAAGGTTACTGAAATATGTATCAAACAAAGTACGGATACATTTAATATATCAAAACAGTAATATTACAAGTATGTGATAGTGTATTCAGAAAAGAAGATATTTGTTTGAATGATATCTTTGCAAAGGATGTTATGAGCATTGTTCCGTGTAAATGTGCTATTTTGTATAGTTACTGTTTTCTGTGCTCGGCTGGTACAGTTAAAAGAGTGCTTCTTCCCCTGGTTGATTTCCACAAGTAGTTTATTTAGTCTGTTCAATGATATGCCTTTTAACGGTCATTCAGACTTAGTATGGAAACTAGCATGAAACTAAGATCAATGCCAAGGGTCTTGATACGGATCATTTGGTTGAACTATTACCGTACAGTCCATATAAAATGATTATATTTACTTGACAAATAAAACATGGTTTTGAGGTCAAAATGGAAGTTTGCGAGCATGAATGATCCGAATTTAAGTATAAAGTGGTCTACCCTTGGGCAATATGCATTATATGGACCGGTGAATATGCGATTCATGGACAAAATAAGGTTATTAACATCCATGTAACCAATGTCAATGTCACACAACTTTGTAGTTACAAGTCAGGTAAAAATTGTACGGCTGTGAAGGACCTTTTCAGATTCTCCATCCATTTCAGAAAAAGGACTTTTACAATCTTTACACACAAGTGTAAACGTCGCTTAACCAATGTTTACTGGTAGTGTCCATGTCACGTCTTGGCCAACCTGAGTGCAGGGATTTGCCAACTTTGGAATTATATATAAATATATAATACACTTACTTTGGATATCTTGTGTAGCCGTAGATATAATCATAACCATAACTTGGTGTTGATAGATTGTTTATGTATGTCTCATTGTTAATATGATAGTCATACTTTGTATTGTACGTCACAGAATATGTGTCATAATTGTCTACACATCCTGGGTAGGCTGAAAACACAATTTTCATACAATTGACATTACGACAATCAGGTGTAGCCACGCCTTTTTTGTCGGACTGGGCTTGAACCAATTTGAATTGTGTATTTTATTGTTTAACATAAATTTATGTAGGTAAAGATGGTTAATAAATTACATGTACATTTTAACCATGTCAAAATCGTGATTAGCATGTGTAATCCTCATGAAAAGGCTTTATAACTATGGTATAATAATAACATAATATTGTCGGACGTTTGCATGAAAATTCGTTGGATACTACAAACATGAGCACTTTATTCAACTTTGTTCGACCAAAACTTGAATGATCGAGTTGGTTCAATTGGATAATGCTTACCGATTAGGTATGAACTAAGTTAGGCTGAAACGGGAATGGTTCCTTTTTCTGACAAATATAAAAAAAATCAAAAATATTTCCCGCCAAAATACAATATGACATGAATGATTTGGCCATGCTGAAGTGTAATGTTGATTATGTTCGCATATGTACTATGTATACGTTAAATGTAAAGTTTATCATTTGAATTTAAAGATAATTTAATGCGGTAAATAAATTCAACAACTTACTGTTTAATTTCGCATTAACATTAAGGCGGAAACCGTTATAGTTTAATGCGTAATCTGATGAAAATATGAGTAACATGAATCTATCGGTGCTCCGGTAACTATACTCAGGGACAGCAGTTCCACACAGACGATTCAACTGTCGGTCTGTTGTCGTGTTATGTCCTGAAAGAGGCAATATTATTTTTCATTTAACTGCTACAATCGCATGTGGAAATTTTGATAGTGACGCAGTCGTTTACTATGTACCCAAAATATTACAACCATTGCCCGAACAGGTAGAGTTTGAATTATTCTGCACATGTTTGTACTGTGAAGTTCCACTTATATGACCACTTCAATTATTTCGAAATCATGCATATTTGGCAATGTTGTAGTCCAAAAGTATTAAACTAAGAACAAAAAAGGTAAGCTATTTAGACCGATTCGCTTATAAGACCACTTTTTGACCACTTAGCGAAACTTCACTGTATAAGCCTTTATTATATTTTATGGGTTTTACACCGTAATAGTTGATTCTACCGCTGTGTCACTGTATTCGTAATCATGATTTTTTTAATAACACCAAAACGCAGCCCAATTAAATGCTTTTGACAACCAGAATTAAATACTGATAGCGGTCATTGAATTTGTCGGGCGGTGATTTAGGTTCACACCCGAGCGAAAGTAACAAATGATACACAGCTGCCACTCATGCTCTATCCTAAACATGTGCAACTTCGCTTGAGAGTACGAATTGGTATCTTAGAGGAGCAAAAGATAATTTGTTGAATTGGGTTGCCTGTGACACATTTTTTACAGCCAAATAATTACATGACTCCTTGATCAGGGAGGTAAAATAACTGACAACTGAGTGGATTTCAGACGGAAAGTAGACTCTTAACCAGATATCGCTGGCTTAGAATGAGAAGGTCGTAAGTACCAAGTAAGAACAAGAAAAAAACTGTCTGCAATTTACTCTTTACTTAATTGTAAAACAAGCTTTTATAGCTTCATTTTGGTCGACATGATAAGTTCCGATTTTCATAAAAAAATAGGCTCATTAGAAGCGCCTGGTACTGGAAATTTCAAATATGTATAAGTCTTATAAGGTCGTAAGTAATAGTTACGACCTTCTCATTCTAAGCCATCAATATGAACCACTGTTTCTGTAGTCGTGTGCACTAAGATCGTATGTGCTGTTTTATAAACAAAACGTTACGGGTGACTTGATATATGATGAAATAAACTTCACAAGTTTTGTTGTGCAATAGAATGACAGTAAATCATAACTTACCGTCATAAATGATAAGATAATCCCATGAACAATAATAGTTGTACTCAATACCGTACGTAGCTTGGTCAAATGAGACTACTACAGAATAATTTTCTGGGGCTGTTATGTACCACTGACAGTCCGTATTACTGAAATTAAGGTGTATAAGGTGTGCAACTTATTCCAGCTTTATGAGACTGATTGAACGGGGGGGGCACAGCAAAAAATAGCTTCAATAATAGCAATTTCAGAAATCCGACAGAATTCCTTCAAATACAGATGCTGATATCTGGAATGCCTTACCACAAACAGTTAGAGACTGTAAAACGATCATTTCATTCAAAAGAAATTTTGACAAATTCTGGGCTAGCCAAGTCACTAAATATAATTATAAAACCACAATTAAAACCGGTATAGCACCAACAAACTACACAACAGTTGAAAACTTAGAGCTGAATCACGAGGTCCTGTAGTTGGACCTTCTCTCAGAAGCGGATATGCGAGTTTGTGAGTATTTGTATATATTTTATGACGTTATGATTTTAATTGCCTTGGTGTTTCGTAAACCCGTGTATGATATTAAATCTGGAAAGAACAACATCAAGTGAAAGAGGTTGTTAATATTATATATGTGGTATAAATTGCAAACGGTATGGAATCCATTTTCTTGATTTTGCGTTAACTAGATGTTAAGGTAAAAAATAAAATCAATTATGCTTCCAACATTATTTAGTCAATTGACTTAATGTTGTAATGTTAAAAAATCGAATTTCTGATTAAGAATAAAATAAAGTATAAAAAAACTTACCTTGGATAATCATTGTCTCCCCCAAAGTTTGGCGACTCGAGCTGATCATATTTAGGATAAATCTCTGCTGTTATATTAATACCCGTCTCATTACAGGTGGTATAAATATTCTCCGGGCCTAAAATGATAACAACGATATTAATAATAATATCAACAATAATAAACGATACATACTTTCTTTTACGAGGAAACAAATTTGAATGGGGTGTTTCAAATAAAGTTTTAAGGCTTTTGCCGCTTTATTCGTGCCTAGAAGTTCTATCGTTTAGGTAAATACAAAATAAATGTAATAAGACTGCCAATCATTTTGCTGTTGTAATACATTTATTACATGGTTTTTTTGGACAGTAGAACATGAAGTTCACTTCAGTTAATGAATGATAAAGATGTTCTTGGGTTTTGACGTACCATTTCCTTCAGCGAGTTACTAGCAACTTTTCAGGATGGGATGGACTTTGATAACAATATTATAATATATATGATGTCGAATTCAGACTACAATAAGGGGAAAGAGACCGACGTTCGTGTGTACAATACCAAGGTCATACATGTGGTAAGCCCTATATGAATTACTGACGCGCTGTCCATGCAATAAACGGCTACTCACCGGTCAGTCTATATGTTAACATGAATCCAAAGTAATCAGACGTTTCGTCATTGACAATCCAGTTGATGTATGCTGTTGTCATTGTTGTAAGCAGATCGTCGAATTCATACACTTGTGATGTTTCACATATACTGTCTAACAGATTAGCTGTACCATTACCTGTTATACAAAAATAATGAATTATCAATGAAAACTTATTACAAAACAGTAACATCAACAGATTCTCTGTTTACATGTATTGTGTTGTTCTTTATAATTTATATTGATGTTGGTGCTACTGGTGTTATTGCTTGTGTTATTGCTGTTGTTATTGGTTGGCACAAAACAGAGTCATAACAAGGGTGTATGCTTGAATACAAGGTTAATTGCTTTTTAGGTTTAACACACAAATAATTCGTAATAATTTAGACATTTGTGTAATATAAGATCATCAATCAATCAATGGTATACAATATGTATTTACCATTATACATGCTTAACTGGGCATCTCCCCCACACTGCAGGTCTAACATCTTGATTGAGAACAGAATTAGATCACTACCCTGAAAACTCCAGTGACATGATTGATTCCTGAAAAAAATCATATACTGTAAAATGATTAAAATCATATGATTTCAATAGGACAGAATTTCGTAGTTTGGATAAAAAACATTTCATGGGGATGTAATTTCAAGGATGCCTTATCAACTACGTCATAAGCTATCGAAATCATTATGTAGGAATAAGTGAATACATGCATTCCGTTAACGAAGTCTTTTTTTCATTGTGTGTATGTAAATGTATAGTATGTCAAATAGTAAATTGCCCTAGATCAATGTTGATAAAAATTCCACTTCACTTTTATATTAGGCCTACCAGGGAATCTAAATGATTTCACAGTATTTCAACTGTGTACTTATACGCCTCCACGATAGCCTTGTGGTGGCAGCGCGTCCGCTTCGAGTGCGGGAGGTCCTCTATCGATCCCAGGCGGCGTCATACCAAATACTAAATTAGCATGGTAATAGAAATGCCCTTGCTAGATAAATGTAAGTTGGGGAAACTTGTTTCACAATCGACCTTATATAAATTAGTATATTGTTTATAAACTAAATTTATAAGCCATAGACAAGTCACATACCCGAGGTAGGGGTTCGGTAAGTTGGGTGACATCAATACTTGAGTTGAGGCGGTCACTTGTAATGTATCCCCGCATGCATACTGAGTGGCTGCAAATAGTTAACATCACATCTTTTAAAATAACAACTTAACTAAAACATGTTATTTAGTAAGTGTACGTTGTTAAGCTGTGTGAACGATTGGATTTCAGGCAATGACTAGTCTTAATCACAGGTAACGGTATCGTTGATAACGAAAAAAAACACGAAAACATTTACATGTGAAATTTATATTTTTCTTTAGATATAGACAAATAGACCTTTGTAGAAAAATATTGATTTTACAAAATAAAATATCATTGTTTTAGTCTTTGATGATACAGTTACCTTTGATCTTAACCCCTGTATTTCGTTTGAAAAATCAAAGTCTTGTTGAACAGAAGTTAAATAATGTTGAAAACACAATCATCATGTATATTTTTATTTAGTTACTGATAAAAGTATTGCAAATGTGTTTGCATTATCAAACGGATTTGCTTGAAATCTTCGACCCAACTTTCCACTAACAAAAGGGCGGAGCATTCTCTTCACTTGTATCTTCGGCCTTATTCAACAACGTTGTAAGACTGAAACTTAGATTAAGACGTAAAATTGACAATATGTATAATATAACTTTAAAATAACTGCCATTTCTATGCAGTTAGAGTTAACCATGTGAAATGTTATCTAATTATTTGTTGTTTCCCACTGAACATATCAATATATATCAAAATATGTACATTTAAATAAAACAGCGTAAGAGCGAATAGAACATTTGACAATATAAAGTCTAAGTCTCGGGTTTAGACTTACAATGTTTGTGAATAAGGCCACTGATCAATTAGGCGTTAGTTGATATTTGAATATAATACATGCAGAACTTACACGAGTCATTGCTGTAATACAGAATCTGGAATCCGACGAATTCTGTGCTACCATCCGACATGAAAACAAAATGCATTTCTCTCTCGGTGCTAACCAAGGCGTTGAAATCATTACGGTTTGATTTATCCATCGTTGCAATCAGGGTTTCAGAAGAAACGACTGAAAACAAAAACGTATAGGTTGATTGCAATTGTTCCATAGACAACCTGATGTCACAAAATGAAAATTTCATCAGGAGAAATATCAAGATGACCAGGGCCCAAAATTACAACCAATACTTATACTCTTCACTCAGCACTTTTAAAGCATTGAAAATGTTATATAGTGTCATAGTGTCTGTACTCGTAGTAAATGACATGTAATATCGTACTACTGTCTCCATGACATAATATATTTTCTGGTGTTTACTTACTTCCATCATAAACAAGTAATTGATCATTGTCTTCCTCGGTTAAAAACTCCTCAATATTGACAATCACTTTATCATACACTCCAGGTGCTGTCACCGTCCACTCACAATCTGAGTTACTGAAAAGAAAATATCGGACGTATGAACACTGAATGCGTTTCTTGGACGCCATCTTGAATTTATCGCCGTGTCCAATGATGCTAGCTGGGCAGCATTCAGATTCTTGAATTTAATCATATTCCCTAACAGAATGCCAAAACATATTTAACTATTTAATCCAGTGCCAGGTTTAATCTAAATGTCTCATTTATAGACAGGACTGCATAATATATTGATGTAAGACTTTTTTAAAGATGTTTATAGAAACAACGTAAAAATGAGACATCATGAACACGTATTGCAAAAATGAAATACACATGACAATTTTCGGAGGAAGTAACAGCCTGAACGAATGCTCGTTTTAACATACACCAATTTATAAAATTTAATCAACCATGCAGAGAAAATGACACTGATTATAGAGCACTATGACTTACGCTGGATAATCTGCAGGATAATTGGGAGATGTGAAGTTATAGAGCACTATGACTTACGCTGGGTAATCTGCAGGATAATTGGGAGATGTGAAGTTATAGAGCACTATGACTTACGCTGGGTAATCAGCAGGATAATTGGGAGATGTGAAGTTATAGAGCACTATGACTTACGCTGGGTAATCTGCAGGATAATTGGGAGATGTGAAGTTATAGAGTACTATGACTTACGCTGGATAATCTGCAGGATAATTGGGAGATGTGAAATATTGTGCCTGGGAGGATGCTGTCAGAGCAAGGGGTCTCGTAGTAACGTCACATTGTCCTACAACTGTATAAATATAACTGCATAAATATAAATACATAATGTAGTTGATGACTTTTTTATTTGTTTGCACAATTTATTACACGTTATTTAGAAGTCCTTCTGCTTAACATATTTATCCATGCTACCGCTTAGTAATTATTTAAACCTTTCGATCAAGGATAACCCATGAAAGTACTTATTTCTAATGGGGTCCTGTGTTTTTGCTGAAGGGACAGCGAGTAGAGGAGACAGTGGAGTGATACAAGGTATCCGGGCACGATGCCCTACCTCGTTCCGAAGAGACACCTTGGTTCTTTAACGTGCTCGGTGTACAGCAGCGATACATACGAGACTACCTCTGGGTTGCCAACCAGTCCATTTCTTGTTAGGTAGGAAACACTGAAAAGTGTTTCGTCCGGGGATCGAACCGGGGACGTCTCGATCAGCAGTCAAGCGGCCTATCCACCCGACCACCGTGCCACCGTAATATTTACTGCGTATGTATAACTAATGGCATTCAAGTGCGCTTGTGAAAGCGTTTTGTTTCTTTGATGTTGTTGCAGATACACTATAACATAATGAATTGATTGACCAATTAGCAAAATATGCATAGCTTTTTAACAAAGAGTTCGACAGTTATTGATATTGCAAATCGTTATATCTCCCTGTGTTTCTGTTTCATTTTATCATGCATGCTGTAATTATATTATTTATAAGCAATCTATAAAGTAGCGAATAACTTGTTCTTTTAAGAAAAGCCAATGAAAGTATTCAAAGCCCTATCCTGATTTAATACAATGGTCGCACAAACAAATGTTACTAAATTTTCTAAAATTAAATTCTTACCACTTTGTACAAGGTACACCACCACGAATGCAATCACGTGAACGATGTAAGGATCCATGTTCACTAACTCCTGGAGGTTCACTATCTCATCAGATATGTCTAAACATTATAATCAACAGTATTCATGTAGATTTAAAACATTAAACCAAATTTGTTATTTCGACAAAAACATTGTAAATATATGTCAATATACTAGTAAAATGAATACATTTCTTTTAAATTTAATGGACTGAAACGATTTTGAATATAGTAACACTGTTTAGTATTGTTTTCTTTTTAATTAGTAGGAATACTTAGAGACGAAATTACTACAATAAAGGGATCTGTCATTTGCAATAATTTAGACAATTAACTTCGGTAATAACGCTTACGGATCATGTTACTCCCTTTTTGGCCTACATTATACCACATTCTAACCCGACTAGTGCTAATTATTTTCAGTATTTATATGAATACACAAGGACAACTGCTCTAGAATGAAAAGGTGAAATGTCTTTAATTTAATACTTTTTCTTGTGTTCTTTAAACGACGTTAACATTTTATAGATCAGATAGAATTGAGTAACAATGAACGGTGCACATAGGTATTCTTCTTTCTGTCATTCGATATTCTTGTAGCAAACATTGTATTTAAAACATACTGAGTACGCACAAAACTAATTAAATATCGAACACATAAACAGTCCGAAATTACAACGAAAACTAACACTCATCTCAAATATTCAAAATGCTATTTATTATGGAAGGGAATATCCGCCAGTTCATGCATGCTGTTAAGTGACAATTTTATGCTATCTACTTGCACATGCGTTCTACTACTTGACAACTGCATTTTGATTTCTTACAAGTGTTGTCCACGTTATTCATACTTCATGCTTCTTGGTGCTAAGTGGACAATCCCTTCATGTATATCGTTTATTCTTGCATGTAATTGCCAACTGCGACATACCTTTTTGTTTTGACTTCTGTAATCTTGAATTATTCATTCTTACTATTGCTTACTGCATTCTATGTTTGACTACGTGCATTTGACTTTGTTGCAACTGAACTTAACTAACTACAAACAACCTTTTGGATCGTTGGTATATTTTGATACTTGATTAATTGTTACTGCTTTAAAGTTGTAACTTCGCGAACATTTAAGCATGATAATACATTTTACAACATTAAGAACATTACAGGGAACCAATAGAAATTTTAGCTTCTAGCGCAAATTACTATACAAGGGAGATCACTCAGAACAGCAAATTTAAACGTTCGGTATTTTCATTTTCCGTGGTTTAGCGGTGAGTAAGTGAAAACTTACCCGTCCGTTGTATCGTTTTTCGCGGAAATCATGTCTCTCTTAAAACGAATTATTTACAATGGACGGATAGACTCTTGTAGCTGACACTTCTGACTGTCTAATGTATAGAGGCATTATATCTTATAGTTTAAAGGGGGACTTTGGTTTACCAGGAAAAAAATTAGCGGTTCAGCAGGCTTTTCATTAATGACAATGTGTGAAAACTGGTATCTGTGAGGGTCAGTCAAAACATGTGTTGTATCTTTCCTTATCATCATCTATCAGCATGTGGCATATGGTCAGGGTAACTTGGCGATATTATGCGAATGATAGCATCTCTTTATACACTCAGAAACTGCATTGATTTTATATCATAATTAATATGATAGTTTGGAAGAAAAAATAGATTTTTTACCAATTAGTAGTAGGAATGGATAAACACATCCACATAAATTATTTGTATAATGGGATTCTAACCAGTACAGTCATCATACATACTGTACATGACTATAAAAGTTACATCTCAGGCCCATATGAAATAATCAAATCAAACTATTACTCTTTCACAATGTCAGACTGGGAATGTATTGAAACAGATGCAAAGTAAGTTTTAAACTAGACGAATTTTTAGATTTTGTCTAAACTGAAATATTTCATTTTAATTATTTAAATGTTTTAAATGATTTAAATTTATTTTTAAAATGTTTAAAAGGTTCTTGTTTCATAAGTAGGGGATGGGCATAATAAGCAAGAATCTTGAAGTTTACCATTGTGTGTACATCAATATTAAGGAATAGTTTTAGAACTAAAACATAATTATAAATCGCATATTAACCCTCACCCGGTTGGGTGGGATTCGAACCCACGACCCCAACGGCGACAGCGCCTAGCACTGAAGTGACCGCGACCATACCGACTGCGCCACCGAAACAACTAAAAAAAGTTGCTCAAATGACGCTGATATGGTCGTTGTCACTACAGTACATGAGGTATAAGGCGGGAAATGGTCGCGGTCACTTCAGTGCTAGGCGCTGTCGCCGTTGGGGTCGTGGGTTCGAATCCCACCCAACCGGGTGAGGGTTAATATGCGATTTTTAAATATTTAATAGATAGCTACTGTCCCAGGCATTCTCGAACGCGAAATGCGGTGTCTGTCTGCGAGGCAAATACGTAGTTATAATTATCAGAGATAATACAACATTTCCCGCCTTATACCTCATGTACTGTAGTGACAACGACCATATCAGCGTCATTTGAGCAACTTTTTTGAGTTGTTTCGGTGGCGCAGTCGGTATGGTCGCGGTCACTTCAGTTATTGTAACTAGCTAGCCTACATTTCGAATACTGCATCTAACTTTATATTCATGAAGTCCTAAAATGCTTTGTTAAGGCATGGTCTTTCAACTGTAAATTATAACTTAACCTGCCATGCACCACTGCCACTAGATCTAGTCATTTGCAGTCACGGCCCATCCACCCACCCTCGGATAATATGGTTACTTTTGCTTGAGCCCAGCATATCATTTGTAAGTCCTACTAATTAGACTGTGACGACGAGATACTTTTTTATCTAGCCGTCCCAAGGATGGCCCTTCCAAATTCATTCTCGAAAAACGGCCAACCAGAAAGCTGAATTAGTAATGTTAATCATGTGCAAAACCTCCATCCTGAGGGACCGAACTCATGATAAGATCCCTACCAAATCAGGGATTCTTTATAGAAGATCCTGACCAAACGCAACCATACTGCAGGGACACCTCAGTTCCCTTTTTGCCTTTTCCCACTATTTATAGGAACTAAGGGTGGGTAAAAACCGAGGCTCATTGACCTGCTTTTGTCCGCACTTTCCCTGGGGTGGAGGGCCAGATAACAAATTACTGATGCGTTTATAAAGAAACATATGAGAAATACATAGTAGGCCTAATACACTAGTGACATATATATATAGTGAAAATGATCATAATCCCTCATACCACTTGGTAACAACGAAGGCGTACATCTTGAGAGAGGCGTACTTCGCCTAAAGGTGCGTACACACAGTAAGTTTTGATGTAGAGTCCCACAGTGGTCATAGTGATCGAGTCCAGGCTAGAGCTGCCACCTACAGATACCGGTTGTCGTTTAGACAGAGTCCCACAGTGGTCATAGTGATCGAACCTTGACTAGATCTACCACCTACAGATACCGGTTGTCGTTTAGACAGAGTCCCACAGTGGTCATAGTGATCGAACCCTGACTAGATCTATCACCTGCTTTACTAGTATTTCTGCTGATATATGGCCGGCATATCTATGTGCCTCTATCCGGATTTGAACCCGGGTCGCCAGATAAGATGGCAAGCGCATTAACCACTGAGCTACGGAGGCAAATGTATAGTACAAGATATTGTTCCATTATGTTATTTTCTCACTATTTGATATAGATCTAGCTCCCATTAACTTTGTACAATACTGGCCAATATTTAAAAACACTTGGTGATTAGTACATACTTATATACAAGGCTATCGTGAACAAACAAAAAATTATGTCAGTCCCCTGTGATATAACTCTAGAAATATAATTCTAGAATTATATCTTTCCTGACGTCCCTGACCATTTAAGCGTAAATTGTTTAAGAAGTGCTATTTTCCATGCAGCGCCGTCCGTACACTTGCTTTTATGATTTAAAAAAGGTATGAGAAAATCCGACACTCACAGGGAAGGCAGCACTCAAACCAACTAGCCGAGCATAGAAATCAGAAACACCACGACACAACCACCCTGAGCAGTGCCCAAAAGCCGCACCCCTTTCCTACAGATACCGGTTGTCGGATAGAAATGACCCAAAATTGGCGGTTGGGCTAACACTAAATCGTCGTGTAGTTTTTTGTTTAAGCACCGTGCAAGGTTGACATTTTTACGGGAACTGCCAAAAAGTCTGGTTTCCAGCATTGTATGAATTGAATATTACAAATGCATTCGTTTAAGTTCATGCTAGCTTCTGCTTAGTTCTTATTGGTTTCGCCTTGCTGAATTTGCAATCATTAATGTTAACACGCATGGGTCGGTATGATAATAATGGAGGAACGATTAAATCAAATTCACTAAGTAAAACGTAGGAAGCAATAAGAATGTGTTGGCATTCACATTTTAAGATGATACACAAACAAATTAATAGAAAGGACGCATTTGTCATTTACACGCAAGAATTTGTAATTTATATACATAGAGTAAGGAAAGATTCAAGCCACGTGCCACTTACTGGAGGAAAGAAGCACAAAGACACACGGATGTTGCAGTAAGTTTAAAACGAATGAAAGAAGGCAAGATGCAATTGTCATTTAGCAATATGCATGTAATAAGACAACATAAAATTGTCACTTAACAGCATGCATGTACTGGCGGATATTCCCTTCCATAATTTATAAGCAATTACGTGTTTCAAATTGTAAATTAGAAGGGAAAATTTTCCGAAAATGTTACATGAATGTTAAAATGAAACTTGATGACATATTTTTGTAACTAAGGCTTTAACAGCTCAAAAAGGTATAAGGAAATAGGACAGGGAAAGCAGCACTCAGCTTAACCAGCCAAACACAGAAATCAGTTACACCACAACACAACTACACTGAGTAATGCCCATACATATGCCATAAAAGATTAAAAGTCCCGGTCGCAAAAAAATCAGGATGACCAAATTTTTACAAAGAACTTGCAAAATAGCGGTTATCCCAAGAGAACGAATGAAACACAGCCAAGACCCGGCCGATCCCCAAGCCCCCGCCCCAAGACGACCGGCTCCACAAACACATGCCAAACGGTGACTCAAGCGACCAAATGAGACCAAGCCACTACTCGAACCAGTTAAAACACCATAGACAGTGACCTAACGTCAATAATTTCGATCACTATGCACAGTGACCTAATGTCAATATTGTAGTCCCAAGTAAATTGAACAATTGAGGGGGGGCGAGCAATAACATAAACTATTTTTAGATACATGGAGCTCCAAAATATGCCAACACGTTGATCCCAGCTATCAAACGATGCATAACCACACAGAGACCAAATTTTAAAAATTGTCTCCCAGCAAACTTGTCAAACACTAAAATGGGGGTAGTCAACAAAGCACACACCAGCCACACGTAATTCTAAAAAGTACATGCCAACTCGGTGACCCTAGCGACCAAACAAGGCACAACCGCACAGTGACCTAATTTATAAGGCTGCCCTTCAAGCAAAGGGGGGGGTCTGCTTACAAATTCACTGAATTACACGAGAACATAAAATAATACTAGTAGCTTTTATTTAGAATTTTCAAACATTTTTGTACTCATGAATTGTTATCATGAACCTTAAAATAGCATTTTGATATCTGAATTTTGAGTGCCGTATAAGTGTGAATATTAGTTTATTCGCCTTTTAGAACTTTTGTTGAGGTCCACAGAAGATGGAAGACAACGAATTACCACCTCCAGTTGGTTTTTGACAAAATAACGATTTCTTAACAATGAAGGCTTAAGTTGTATTGTAAGGGGAGCAACGCTTGCAAACTTAGTATTTTGTCATCCATTCATTTTACTTACTTATGATTTTTCGGCATTGCATTTCAACAAAGATTTATTTATTGCCTGTATTTAATAGTTAATCGAAAAAATGGGAGTGACAATGGTGCTTCAATGAGAGACAAATACAGTAGCTTACTTGTTTATAAAGGCATATTCAGTTGAATTTCTTAATGACTCTTATTACAGGTAACTGTTTCAGTGATGAACAGTATTAAACGAAATAAAATGTAATATACACGAGTCGAAACCTATGCGTAAACATAAAGAATCACGCGCAGTTGGTGTTCAGTTTTATGTATGCTAATTTCAGGGCCCTAGTAAGCGACGGAAAATTAATTATGTACAGCCCTCTTGTTGTACATTGTTCATAGGGGCAAAGTGTATATTCCTAAAGTGATAATTTTCTGCAGACTTTGTGTTGTATGTGGGCATCGCTCCGTGTAGCTGTGTTGTGATTTTTCTGCTTTCGGTGATCGGCTGGTTAAGCTGGTGTCAGACTTCCTAATAATATCGTTTTTGTGAAGATGATTCATTGCATAACTAATGAACTGATGAACATGAATAACAGAACTAAACAGGGCTTTCTGTGACTGTGACACATAGCTTCGATCGTGTCTTTGCCCAAGACAAATATTGTTAATTGTGGATAAATTGCTTCTGAATGTGAATTTCCTGTGGTAGCTTAGCTGAAGAACTGCGAAAACCTGCTGAAATGTCGACAATATACACTGCATGTACCTACTGCAATATGCACCATACTTGCATTGCTTGGTAGTAGATCATTCGGTGTAAGCCATTTCACTTCGAACACCAACACTATTTAGGTGACGATGTACAGCGTGTTTGCCATACGTCCTATAATTCAAACCTTATTTTCGTATTTGTGATAAAAATGTACTTGTGTGTTATGTAGTTTTCCGGTGTTCTTCTATTTAATACGGTAGTATGACAAGATGCTGAGTAAACATATACACGTACACAGTGTATTTAGGGTAAGAATAAAGTGACGCATTGGAACAATCCACTATTACGGTGTAAAAACAAGTATAAAAGCTTTTACCAAACTAAACTCTACCTGTTTAGGCAGTATTTTTAATTTCTTAATTATTCAAAGACTCCCTACTATAATTAAAAACTTGTTCTTGGCTATTAAAGTATACCATTTGAAGATGCAATATGCAATATTCTGTCCACATACTTTGTATGCGATTGCAAAAATATAAAATAAAAATAAGCGTAAAAAGTTCTGCCGACGGGGTTCGAACATGTTTTAGTTACTACTATTGCACCGTTATCCTCTCGGCCACTATTTCATGCAGATAATAGGTAAAGAAATATACTGATCATCCATATTTTTGCAGACGCATGCCCAGTCCAATGAATGTTGCGGATTTATCACCGTCTGACCGTTACAGTGTTATACTCAATGTTTTACTCGCTTTGTTTATATTATCTGTTTATCATACAAAAACCCGTAACCAATGGATTCGTTATGCATAACATTTTCTCATCAACTTGTTTAACCCTCATTTAATTACCAACAAACCAAAATACACATTTTGAGTATAACACAATCGAAAGCAACTTGCAACAATCAGAATATTTATTGGTAGCAATTTTATAAACAAAATAACAAATAACAAAATAATACCAGCATATGTTTGTAAAACAAGTATGCCTCCATAGCAGCAGAAACAGTTTATTAATGATAATTGCAAAGTCATAGCAACCTTGATATAAGTACTGACCACAACATCAATAGGGGCCAACTGTTATGCAAGCACAAACTCAAAGGACTGATAATTCAATCGATGTATTCTGTTTCAGACCTTACAATGCATGCATGAAAACATGCAAAGGGTCATGATAGGACTGATATGTCCCAACTATACCACAAGTACGTGACACTGTAAACCAATCATTTCAGACTCAGGTTTACAAGGAAACCCAGGGTAATGGCTAGTATCGCAAATAAAAACACCCAGAAACATACAAAGTCCAAAGCGGACACAAACTCCTCCCAGATCGTATCCTCGTCGCCAGCATCATCGTCCTCTTCTTCATCATCGTCACCAGACGCTGCGTGAAACCGCTTCCGTTTCTGTTCGTGCTGTTCTAATCTTTGTTTTCTTTCTTCAGCCGCTTCTATTTGACTTCGTATACACAACATTTTTGTTTGCATTCCTAATATAAACTTAGTAAACGCGATAGTACACCGTGTAACGGGCTTGTGTCTAGTTTTGAGAGTCATCATTCTCAGCTCAAGAACTGAAATCATTAAAGCTAAAGCACTGAAGCAGGTCATTATTAAAATGTACATCGCGAATAAAGATATGGTATCAGAACTTTCCGGCATTTTGTCAAAAGTCACAATAACATACACAACAAAGGATAGAAAAACGGTGATTGAAAAGGATGCTTTCTCACCAGACGAAACCGGAAGTGCAAATGTGAATACATTCAAGAAGGACAACAGCACAATAGGGATTGAAATATAAAACACGATAAATGAAGGGTTTCGTTTCAGCGTAAGGGTGAATATTGCAGTGTCTTGTCCGTTTATAGTTTCTGTTCTGTAACCAATATCGAGCAAGTGCCATTCAGAGTTCTCTACAAATGATTCGTGTCTCTCCATTCCGTTCTGTCCGACCGTCACTTTAACTTGACTGGAACTGGCCGACCAAGAACTGAACTGTAAAACGAATGAAACAGTAATTTTGATTACAATGAACTTAGGCGTATTTACAGGTACTTACTGCCCGTTATACCCTCTGGCATGTAGGACAGCAACAAAAGACCTCCGCCTAGAGGTATCTACATGTGATAAAATGTGTAGCATGACTGAGTCTGTAGTGTTACTAGTACGTGTAGCATATAACAAGCACAAGTACATTTGACAGCGCATTAACACGAACAAATAAATTGACAGAAACACTTTCCAAAGTAGTACGTTATATAAAACAAACAAGAAAAAATGTAAATACATGAACAAAAGTATGGCTTTGAAGACCGGGCCTGTGATGCCACTGCAGAATTATGTAGTCAATAGCAACATGAAACACTTCACACTTAAAGCTAACCTGTAATTCGCATGTCTGTGTATCATACGGGTAGTTTGTCATGTCAACCAGGCACGTACTATCTAGTATCTGGTATGGACTCCACGTACATCTACCATCGTTCTGTACCACAACAAACATAAACTTACTACCCATCTGTCGGATCTGTGTAAAACTGTTCAACAAAGCAATATCTGGCTTCCATACATCATTCTGTAAAGGACAAAGCAACCACCATATTATCTATGATGATGCTCGATTTTAATCATATCCTAACGGTATCCAAATACCAGGTAAGTGTTCAAATCAATTTTAATTAATAAATTAATTACTTTTTTAAAATAATGGTACCCATCTCTGGTAATAACATTTAAATATGTATGACAATTCGAACATGGAAATGCAGCACTCACCGGAATCAGCGTAATGAGCGGAGCATGAAAGGGGGGATGCACAGAAAGAAATGTTATAAACCACAAGAATAGGTGACAAGGACATCAAAGTTCTCCTTCCACGTGACCATTTGGATCAGCCTTTCTATACAAGTCAGGATGGCATTCATTAAAACAAAACTCGATTTTATTAAGTTTTTAGTCATGGTATCTCAAAAGTACGGGATCGTTGAAGCTTAATTTTCTCATTATCGTATCAGTTATATCAGAACAATTATAATATTATTGTCTAACAAGACCGCCGCGTTTCTTGAGGATTTGATGATATATAATATAATAAAGCTGTGTTTGAACGTAACGGTCGTACCTGAGGTATAAGTAGTGAACTTATGCCGGATAGTTTGGATGTTGGCCATTGCATGTTACTGTCCGTCCACTTGATGTTAAACAGTATAGTTGTTGTCAGCTTTTGTTGAACCTGAAAGTAGTTGTATACATGTCATGGCGCTTTCAATGACCAAAATAATATTACTAAAACAACTTAGCAAGACATTTGCAGTCTCATTATTTGGTGCGGTAGTTTTGTTCATACATTCCGTTATCAAAAGAAAAATAAAGGTACAAAATGGGCTCATAGCGCTGGTATTTCAAAGCATCGGAACGAATTTCCTTATGGCCGTAGTTTTGTACGAGGGTTGATTTACTGTGAATTTAACAACATTGCAGCAGTTTTTACCTCATCGAATCCGTTAATTCCGACCAATGAGACATCTACAGTTGTATCAACGGGTATTGATAGATTTCTAGCGGGTAGATTACCAATGCTGTAATTTGTGAGGACGTCGTTAATGAGACCAATCTCTGCTGTAACTGGTGGTCCTAGTGTTGTGGTAGTAGTAGTTGGAGGGGCCGTTCCACCTACACCTAGAGGGACATAAAATAATACAGATTTATACCCGAATATTTAAGTTTCTCATTCTATAAGAAACGAACACGCACACGTGGTTTGTCAAAACAATGGTTGAAATAAAGAAGGACTTAATAATCGAGACCACAAGTGCCCGTTCCTATGTCATAAAAATCCAGGCTTAACTAGGCAAGCACATAAACACAAAACGAGGTAATGAGGGTATTGATATTTTACTAGACTCTATTAAGTACATCTGTAGGTATAAAGTTTTTAAAAGTTTCCAAGTTTATTCGATACATCAAAATATATGACACAGTATGAAATTGTGCATTAGGTCAAAGATGATCCATGATCACATTATCAAAACAAACATTCTACATAATAGTGCTGGTGTCAAGGTCAAACTACGAAATGTACAAAAATTTAATTCTTAGGCTAAAAAGCAGAAACGAAACTATTGTGCAAAATACTATGATCCATTAAAATTTAGTTGTAATTACCTGTATAATAATTCAGTGAAAATCCATATTTTTCCACACTACCATCGGAATGGAAATGTACGAGATATTCTGCATTAGGCAGTTCCCATCTACTTAAATACGTTCCACAATGTACCAGCATCACTCCATCAGCGGTGCAAGCGCCTGAATTATAACATGTCAAACATACGAAAGTGTTCTAGAACACCCTATGAAATCATAAGAATCGATTGAATCAAAGTACACGGAACCCTTCCAAAGTTTTAATTTGCAATTAAGGTAGTCTAGTATCATACTAAAAAAGATGTAAGTAATTATTTTGACATTAAATGACTGTTAGAATATAGCTCTATACACTTTTATAAAGACTCTATTTTACTAGGAAACTCATTTGACAATACTAATATCAATCTTCCATAAGATCCTCAACAATGAACAATGAACTAGAAAAAATAACTATATTGATATTTGATATTTAGGTCCATATGATGTGTCACCATTATTATTAGAAAATATTCGCAAAAGTATGTCAGTGAAATGATTTGAAAAAAAACTATGCTATATGAATATGTATTATTATGACAACCTTATCAAGACAATATACGAGGGGTGTTCGAAAAGTAATGCAAATTGCCCTCTAACTTTTTATTGACTTAACCGATGTCAATGAAACTAACTCACTGACAATCTTCATCGAAGTCTCCGCTTTAAGAGGTACACAAATTGCATTATTAAATTCAAGATTGAAATCATGTTTCAGCGTCTGCAATAGGTACTACTTGCATGCACTGAAATACGGTTGACCACATAGGCTTCCTGGAAACGTACCTTCGCTATACAGAATGCGATCTAAGACAAAGAACTTAAAAATAGTCGCATGGGACTAGATCTTTAGAATATAATTGTTTATCAGGCATATTTATCTGATTTTTGTTCAAAAACTACTCTTCAGTAGATGCCTGGAGCAAAGAAGAATTTTCATGTGAAAGGGACATAATGCTCAGTTTCAGTAACAAATCGACGCTATATGAATTGTTTATAAAAAAATATTTCCTGCAGAAACTATTTGTAGAACCTATTAGCTACCAATTTACGCATTGATTTTGGCATTTGAACAGTATGGCCTTAGTCGGTGGACAAAATTCAAATGCATTACCTTCCTCACTGATTGCGTGTAATTTACAAATACGAGCTTCTTAGAATTTCAGGAATCAAATGCATAATATTTCTGGTTCAGACTTCGTAAATGATAGTGAGTCTGTGTTTCGCCATCTGTTACGTTTCGTTAAAAAATAGTTTGTACGTATAAGGGGTATATAAATAAAATATTTGTTGGCATTTAAAATAAGATTATATTTTAGAAACGACGCAGTGAGCATGGTACCCATAGGGTAAAAATGTTGTTAATAATAGAATTTTCTTCAAAATGGTGTGAACGTGCGGTAACATCGAGCATGTGCGATCAGCTAACTGCCCTACTACAAATGTTGCAGCTTTGAGACCAATATCTAACTTTTTATCAACATTGTGTTTGCTTGTTGTTGTTTTCGACTGATCAGTTTTGTTGTTCTCTTTCAGCTGCTGTTAGTCTGCTTTGAAATATACTGAATAAATAAAACATTGCTAAAAGACATCCTACGATGTATGTAAATCTTAAAAAGTTCCTCGTGCATCAATTTGTCACTTTATCTAAGTTAAGTCATTTCTTTGATATAAGGCATACTTTCAGTCAGTTTTGCCATACGTTTTTCCGACGCTTTTCAGCTTAGTGTACATTAGTAGGTGCATTTTAAACTTACATTATGACACAACCGATGAATCGAAGTCAACCAAATTTTATCCAATTATAAACGATAGTTACATGGTTAAACATGCTAAATTTGACGCCTTAAAATGCCGAAACTACAAAGATATGCATACATTTGCATTAGTTTTCGAACACCCCTCGTACACTGAGCGGCAATGAAAACGCATAACCTGTCAGGAATGAAAGCATTCATTTTAGAACATGGAACTTACAATATTGGGGGGGATAAGAAAAAACAGAAATGTTAAGATGCGTGGATACTTTGTTCCATTTTAATGGGATATTCGATACTTTAAAGCTTGACGGACAAGCATTCGTCGGATAAACCCAGCGGATTATCTCCCTTCCGTTATAGTGGCAGTAAGAGTGGAAATGGGCGGTAATCCACCAAACGTGCTACATATTACTTACAAAATTAACCTCTGCAATGTTGCTGAGTTGAAAAGAAGGGGTACATGTTAAGTGACAGTTCCTTTTTAAATGTTAATTCACTTTCTAATTATCTCGATTTTTTTGTTAATACATGTATCATGTACATCTTTGAAGAATGTGAATGTTTATAAGCATAGTTAACGTACCAGCATAGATTGTAAGACGATCATAAACGCAACCATCAGCTCGTTCAACATTCATAGCTGTGAGTTCTAGGATCAGCATCTTGGAAGCATCATTATTCTCCACCAAAAAATATTCATCCTGGTTGCTAGGAAACAATAACATATAGTTTAACCATGCCGTTATGACTCATAACACAAACTGAACGACCTTCGACCTCACCTTCCTTTTCTATTGTCGCCATTCATTAGAATTCTAAGATTTCATCAGGTAGCTCAATGACCAGGGAATGTCAAATGATGGCTGAATGGCTGAACAGCTGAAAACAGCCTTCGAAAATTGGTATTTTTTTCTCTTTATTTGTTTGATAGAGACTTTGATTTAGACTTCGACTTGTCATTAGTGATGATGGTCATTGTCAGGTCAAAAGTAAAATAAGTGTTATACATGTATAACGCTACTCCATAGTATACTTAATACAGCTGTAAAAGTGGTATTCACTTAAATTTTGTAATTGGCAAACCAATTCTCATTATGGTCATCGGTGGTATTGCTGAAGTTCTTTCAGAGTTGGTCATACTTTTATATACTTATATGGCACAGCTCTCAGAAAATTGTTTCTCGCTTTTGCTGCTATAACAGTAATACACTGGTCGGTGCTGCTAAAGTTAGGATGTCACGGCTGCGAATGTACACGTACGTACGCATTATATAGAAAATGCAAAATATGAAAAGCGTTACCTTTGATACAGGTTAGGATATTGTGCGTTAGTGAATGACTGAACAGTTGCTCCTGCACTATAAACCGTGTAACCTGCCTTGCATGTTGGGTACGCTGAAAAATGAAAGTGATTTAAAGTGTAAAGCAAACTAATGTTTTATCATTTATATGTGTACAGTAAAATACAATCGAATCATCTCAATGCGTTGTTTTCTGAAGAGTCAAATATCAAAACATCCGATAGTGAACTTCCTTTTTTCCAATTCTAAAGCTAAATACTATAATTTGCACATTATAATTTAATATTTTTAACAACACAATGTCAGCAGCTCAGAATTAAAAAGGAAACGTGGCCAACACCAGGAACAGGTGACAAGAGTGAAAAGTTCAAGATGTTTCACAATCGACCTCAGATATATCGGTTACAAAATAATTGACATTTCTCCAGATCATAGATCGCTCCGCCTGATTGTTTGTCAAAGGCTGCTTGGCGGAGATTTTCAAGTTAAGGTGCGTACACACAGTAAGTGTTGGTGTATAAGTCGAGGATGTACGCTTTGCCACGTGTGCGTCGTGCGCATACATTTCCCTCATATCTATTGGTAACAATGTAGGTAAACATCTCGAAACAATGTATGGTAGAGGCGTACTATAGATGTACAACAATCGTCGAGGCGTGACCTCTTTAGAGATAGAATACTAAGTGTTTACTAGTCACGCCTCGAAGGTTGTTGTAGATCTATACACGTAACTATAGTTAATTCAAAGATCTCTGTCACAACCGCGTAAACAAACATTCAACCCAGTCGATTATTACAGGTTTCTCAGGATTAAATTCTACCATCATAAATACACTTATATGATTATAACTCTAATGGTCATATAGCGTAGTGGTTATACTTACTGCATTTAGTTATTTAGAAATAAAACATTCTAGCGGTTTTGACAGACATCTTTGAATCGACAATATAGTTCGATTTCGAGCATTGAGCCGTGACTGCACTTTTAAAGTTTAATCCATTCGCCGATAAACTATAAATCGATAAATTACACATAGTAGTAAGTAGCATATCTTTAAATAATGACTATTGAATAAATAACAGGTTACCCGTCCAAATAGACTCGTCTGAAAGTTCATGGCTCAGGGTTCAAAATTGAACTACAAGTATAACTACACAATATATATTGACTAGGTCAAACTGTATACATCAAAACTTACTGTGTGTACGCACCTGTAATCATTTGGACCAAGTGATTATAATGTACCGTTAAATTTGATTCAAATGATGACAAATGAAATCTTACAATTATCTGATGGTGAGAATGTCCACAGTGCTCCGGGATACTCGAGAGAGTAGTCTGATTCAAACACAATATATAGGGCATTAGATGAACTGGTGATGGCCCCAGGAGCGGTAGACCCACAGTATGTTCCTATCAACGTAGCTGTGGTATCACTACCTGAAATATACACATTTATTCTTCTATACTGCAACTGTACAATAGAAACATTAAAACTATACTTAGAATGAGTAATTAGTCACTTAATATCTTAATTGCACCCATGAGCAAATATCTTAATTGCACCCATGAGCAACCATGCAGTCATATAATAATGAAGGAAACAAATGACAACAGATACTTGTATATTAATAATTATGAAAGTGACAGTTATATTCTTTAATTCTGAAACATCATGAAAATGTACAACTTGGGTGGCATTCAAAAAGTATCATAATTAAGGGAACACTTAGAACTTTCTATAAAATATTAAAACCCTTTCCTAACGTATTATAGGCTAAACAGGGAAATCAACTTTCATCTTTACGTAGTTCAAAAGCTAACTAGATAGAGATACAATGATCACAAAGAAAACACGGATTGTTCTTTGTGTCATATTAACATGCAGTTCAATATTTAAGCTTAAAGAGTAGGCCTATAGAGCTATATTTTAACAGTCATTCAATGTCAAAATAATTACTTGCATCGTTTTTAGTATGATACTAGACTACCTTAATTGCAAATTAAAACTTCGGTTGGGTTCCGTGTACTTTGATTCAATCGTCGAAAAATAGACAATTCTTATAGTTTCATAAGGTGTTCTAGAACACTTTCGTTTGAAAATGGACAGTTTGCATGGACAGTTTGCTCAACATTTGACCATTTCTGTTAAAACTGAAGTGAAAATGATTTAACGGATATGAAAGCATAATTTTTTTTCAGGTTTTGAAACTTTTTAAAAAATATCTTCCGGTATAGCTCTATACACTTTAAGTCAAAACATGTAAGTTTGCCCTTGTAAATATGAGACCAGAATTAATACAACACGTGTGCTTTTACTGTCTAAATCCGTTACTTCACTCACCATCGTATATCAAAATTCTGTCGTAGGAACAATAACTTTCCTCCTCCAATGAGAAAGTTGAAAACGTCAAGGTTAATGCAAACCCACTGGAGGCGGTTATCAAATATGTGCAAACAGTATTGCTGAAATGTTACAAAACAGAAATCATTCTTAATGTTACTGTTTCAATTATCCCATTATTTTACAATTATGGTTCATAAGTTTTATAGCGTTACTCGAATTTGTTTTGGAATGATCATAACTACAAATTATAAAATGATCAAGATAAAATGTTCTAATGCAGCTGTAAAATTGTCGAACTCGGAAATAACGATGTGAAACGGCTAAAACGGATAAACTCAAGTGTACCATCTACAATTATGTTGCTGCTGTTTTATGAAGTTCGCCCCCATCCGTGACCTCGAATTGGACAGTAAAGGTATTGTGGCACAAATTAATAAAATAGTTAATTACAAAATATGTTCTTCTTATGGTCCTATCCTAACCTGCTGCCCTCCACAAACTTACCTAGGATAATTGCCGCTTCCGTAATTTGGTGTCCATAGTGAATTGACAGTTCCAATGGCTGAATGAGTTTGTCCACAAAACGGTGCTAAATTGTAGTAAAATAGATGTTGTTAAAATAAAAAAGAATGAGTAGAATTAGCAAAACTATCTCAATTAAACGTAAATGACAGTAGGTCTATGAGACTGTAACTGGAAAAGTTAAAACATCATCTCACGGATCAAATTGAAGGCAAAACCTTCGCAAAACATCGACATATTATAAAAAATATACAGCGACTTCTGCTCGTGTACAATTTCGACTGGTAAGGAAGTTTGTATCTAGTCGTATGTTCTGTTCGTAAACGGCGACCGATGACTCTAACCTGTTAATACTGCTAAACAACAACAACAACAACAACTACGACAAATAACGATCTATAGATACATTCTAACTGAGTGTAAAAACCTGTCCAGTAACCTTATATCTGAACCTAGTTATTTTTCCATCGCATCATATTGTGGAGAAATGCACGGTCATAATCTTCCGAAGTATCTAAAGCAGAAATCTCATTTCAAACTGAGATTTTGGTGAAGTAATTAGATGTTTTAGCTCTTGTATTCCAGCGAACAAGTTCAGAATAATGTTTCTGTTTTGTCATGCCAATGCTGAGTCAAGTTTCCCGTGGATTCTAACCAAAAAACACAATACAATAATTATTATTTGTGAGATTCAGCTCCGTTTCTCAGTGTGTAATGCTTTGAGAGATCGGGGTTTGGCGTTATAAATCTTGTTGAAACAACCATGATGAAAGAACAATGATACGCACCTACAGTAGTCGTGGTGACCGGCAAAGTAGTAGTCGTGGTGACCGGCAAAGTAGTGGTCGTGGTGGCAACCGGTGTTGCGGTAGGGTCCGGCCCCTTAGGGTTCGTGGTGGCGACTGTTGTGGTAGCAGGCGGGTCTGTTGGTGATGTCGGAGAGTTTGGAGTTGGTCCACGTGTTGTACCTGTAGGGTCGGGTGGGGGCGTTGTGCCTGTTGGGTCGGGTGGGGGCGTTGTGCCTGTCGGACCTAGTGGAGCCGTTGTGCCTGTCGGGTCTGGTGGTGGCGTTGTACCGGTTGGGTCTGGTCCCGCCGTAGTGGGAGCCGTGGTAGGAGGCACTGTCGCAAATAAATTAAGCAAATAAACTAACGTTAATACTTGAAGGTGTAAAAGTAAAATACGAATTACGTATAATATTTGTAAAAAACATTGAATTGGACTAAGTAGTACATTGTGCATGAATCATACATTAACGATTTAATTGCAAAATAAAAGTTTAAAATGCACATTAACTGTGAAACTGAGGACAGTATGGTTCACATAAGGTGAAATTAGAATTAACCTACAATGTACCATGTGACGATATTATCACCGACATCGTAATGGAGCTAGATACAATGTTCTATCCCAGACCCCGTCATACCAAAGACATTCGAACTTTTACGATTTTTATATGTACGATATTAGGAATATGAAACTAATTCTAAAAAAGTCAGTTTGGACAGTTTATGCCGATAATTGGTCAAATGATGAACAGGCTAATAACTAAATTAAGACTTTTGAGTCAAAACAGCAGGGTTTCCTTCAGACTGGAGGTCACAAACCACTAAATAAATTTGTTCTTTAGCTCAATGTAAAGTGACAATAGTCAGTCCCAGGTTGATACATGTTAAAGTCTATGGCCAGGTGGCAGACATATATCAATGAAATGAAGGGGCTACCAGCTTTAAGAAAATACAAAAAAAACAGGGGGTCACGTATCATATAAGAAAAATTTTGTCCGTCCAACGCGGTGAACATATTTTTACAGGCGCGCGGACCGACCAAATCCGGGTTTTACCCTACCCTACTTTCGCTTTGGTATTTTAGCCAAAATCTCAAAATATGTAAAATAAAACAGTTTCAATACATCACATACATGTATACAAAGCCTGTAAACCCAATTAGATGATTCCAGTTCCACCTTGTCAAAGCATACTACCATTTAAACACAATCACAAGTTTATTTAGGGACTATTTGAGTGTATCCTATTTTGGTTTGCAGAGGCATTTAGTGGTTTGTAACCTGGATCATACAAGTAACTAAACAATTATAAGTTAGAATAAGTTGTAAATATCCTTACCGTTCTGCATAAATATCGCAACTGAAATAGTAAAGAAAGATATAATGATCATAATGAATGATAATTTAATAATAATGACAAATATTGACAATTAAGATACAAACACATTCCGATCAAGTTGTCTATATGTTCCAGTAACCGTATCTGTGTACCAAAAGATGAGTAAATTTGTAGTGAATAGTTATATTACTCTTTTAGTTATAAATTATAATAATAAAGACTTTATTTATAGAGACAACACCGTTGGGTATGCCTAGTCTTCCCTGTGAACACAGGTCTAAGAAATTATATTAAAAAACGAGTTTAACATCCCCACATTTTCACTCATTCATGAGATAAAAGAATAATTATGTGTACTAATGAAAAGTTGGGGAAGTAAAACCTGTCGTTGGTGATACTATATCTTAGGCCTGTCCTGTGAGACTCCTTATTCTTGTATGGAGCGGTTTCCCTTGTTTACAATTAACCCTGGTAGGCATTGGTTGGTACATGTACCAAAGAAACACGAGTTAATAAAGAATATTACTGCAATACCCTTTTGAAACAGTCTGCACAAAGTTAAACGAGAATGGTTATAATCATAAGCTCGTTCGTCCGACAGGTAAACTATGTACATCTATGTTTAACTGGGAGTAACTTCGTCCTATTCTTACGAATGTGATCGTTCTCTCAGAAGTATTACTTAATAAATCGACAATAAGGTGTAAAATTGCAATCAAAATACAATTTTGATATTCCAGTATTTCCGAGTGACAGGGCTGAATAAATGGGCAACTGAAGAACTACTTACCGAGCAATAAAACGAATTTCATCTTGATGGGAATGGGAATGGGAAGGTATATCTTGCTTTTAGGTTGATGGTTCCAGTTCGAGGGTAAAATTGGAAATATCTGAAAAATAAATTCATTGAATAACGTGTCTTTAATTTTAGTGTTAAACACGAAATATGCTATTCAACTCTTATAAATAGTAAACATTATGTTCAGTCGTACGCAAACAGTTTTAGGTTTGCATAATTTCGAAAAGCATACGTTTATTTCAGCGTTCAATTGTGTTCAATGGTACACCCAATTTATACATCCAAAGACTGGTCGCCATTGTCATTCTAATTAACAACTGGACCACTGGTAACAACAATTAATCAATCAAACATCAATTTATTAATAACGATTTGGATAAAACTATGTAAATACAAATTTACTGAACTGGTGATTATTAAATTTTAAATTAAATTGTTGCACATGATAATTTTTCTCTGATATTGGCCTCTGGATCAGGTCAACTGTGTGTTGTACCTTACTGAAACACACTACTCAATGGCTAAACTCAACTACTGACTCAACACAAGTAAAATAAACACGTGCTTCGAATGAACGCTACACGTGTATTAAAGCTATCTACTGTTGAAATCTAAATATTAAAGAAAATAATAATTACCAAACACGTCAGATTCTTTGATCAAATAACTCCCATAAAAATGTTGAACAAAATGCATGTATACAGTAGATTAAAAACACTATGTTGAGATTTAAATCCGGTTGCTCAATAACTTATACAGTTCTAACAGTGTACACAAAAAGCCAACATACGACTTGAAATTTAAAACAAATACTCTACTTAAAAATGAAATGAACAAAACCGAAAATGATACTAATCTAATATTGTTCTAAAGATCTAAAATAACTTGGCGTAGATTGCCCATTGTTTCAAGAATAATAGATACTAGACGCGTCTAATGCCTCAAAACTAGTTCATTACAAAAAGTAATCCATTAAAATTTGTAATCAATCAATTAAATCACATATTGTAAGTAGCAACATGGTATGTTTGTAAACAACTCTATGTCCGTGTTAATGACCGTACTGTTTTAGGGCATATATGAAAGATTTCGGGTGCAACTCGTAAGATTCGCTTTCTTTGATCATTCGGTATTTTCGGGTAAGGAACACTCTTCCGTACCTCAAACGGAAGTTCCCGAATGTGCTGTCGAAGATTAACGAGCTTTAGGTCAATATGCAGGTACTGTTCTTAATGGGTTTGGTAAAACCTAGTTCGAAACAAAAGGAACGGCGATTCCATTGTGTGCGCATGGTCACATAGTTTTAATAGTGTAATTTAAAGCGGTTATGACCATAGCCGTAGGTCTGAACAGTATCATGTGCAGATAATTTTCATAAATTTGCTCATTCCTGTGGAACTTAAATAAATCGGTATGGCGAGCAAATTGATTTAAATATGTCGTTAAACAATTCCCAACAGGTGACATTGACATTTTTCTGTTGCCTAGATACACGTTTGTTGTTGAAAGATATATGACAAGATCTATAATATTAAAAACGTCGCTTGTAATGCTGTGCAGAAATATGGGTGATTCCAAACACATGGTGTAACTGATGAGCAAACTGTTTTGTGGCCTTTCTTGTGTCCTTTTTGTGTCCTTCGTGTTACGCTTATTTCTGTTGATCCATTACATCTACCTGGTATGGTGTGTTATTTATCTTGTGGCTGCCACAAAGAGTATTCTTACTATCAACCACAGGCGATCATTCCATTACAATACATGACACAGATCACTTTAAAATAAACTATATAGAAACTGTTTGATCTGGTAAACTGATATGTTAAAAGAAAGTGATATTCCATTCACTTATATAGAAAATCGCACAGACACGCGTGTGACATATTGCATAAAGTATGTTAATTATACTGGTACCATTCAAGCGGAACATAGAGAGTGAGACAAAAACCAAAATTGTTTATACAATTCGTATAATATGATGTATAAATATTACAAATTTAAAGAAACAAAGAATACATCTATCTGAATAATAATTTTGTAATAGCTGATGCTTGACAACAGTTTTCCAACCACATAAACTTACCATAGTGCATTTTTATTGATTAATCTATTTACGAATATAAATAAATTACACATGTTACGAATTTGATTCGTCATAGAACTGTTCCAGTAATGATTTACCCGTGGCCTTCTTGTCTTAATGAAACAACCTTCTCAACTAAATTTTATTCTAGGTGATAATCGCTTGGAACGCAGACGTTTTGTCTGGAAGTGCATGTGTGTGGAAGCGCACGTGTGTGGAAGCGCATGTGTGTGGAAGTGTGTGTGTGTGGAAGTGCATGTGTGCGGAAGCGCATGTGTGTGGATGTGCGTTTGTGTGGAAGCGCATGTGTGTGGACGCGCATTTGTGTGGAACCGCGTGTGCGTGGAAGTGCGTTTGTGTGGAAGCGCATGTGTATGGAAGCGCATGTGTGTGGAAGTGCATGTGTGTGGAAGTGCGTTTGTGTGGAAGTGCATGTGTGTGGAAGTGCATGTGTGTGGAAGTGCGTTTGTGTGGAAGTGCATGTGTGGGGAATCGTTTGTGTGCAGAAGTGCATGTGTGTGAAAGTCAAGTGTGTGGAAGTGCATTTGTCTGGAAACGCATGTGTGTGGAAGTACATTTGTGTGAAAGTGCATGTGTGTGGAAGCGCATTTGTGTGTGAACGCATGTGTGTGGAAGTGCATGTGTGTGGAAGTGCGTTTGTGTTAAAGTGCATCTGTGTGGAAGTGCATGCGTGTTGAAGTACATGTGTGTGCAAGCGCATGTGTGTGGAGGTGCATTTATGTGGAAGCGCATTTGTGTGGAAGTGCATGTGTGTGGAAGTTCATGCGTGTGGAAGCGTGCGTGTGTGGAGGTGAGTTTGTGTGGCAGCGCATCTGCGTGGAAGTGCATGTGTGTGGAAGCGCATGTATGTGGAAGTGCATTTGGGTGGAAGTGCATGTGTGTGGAAGTGCATGTGCGTGGAAGTACGTTTGTGTGGAAGTGCATGTGTCTGGAAGTGCATTTGGGTGGAAATGCATTTTTGCGGATGCGCATTTGTGTGTAAGTGCATGTGTGTTGAAGTGCATTTGTGTAGAAGCGCATGTGTGTGGAAGCGCATGTGTGTGGAAGTGCATTTGTGTGGAAGTGCATGTGTGTGGAAGTGCATGTATGTGGAAGTGCATTTGTGTGGAAACGCATTTGTGTGGAAACGCATGTGTGTGGAAGCGCATGTGTGTGGAAGCGCATTTGTGTGGAAATGCATGTGTGTGGAAGTGCATGTGTGTGGAAGTGCATTTGTGTGGAAGTGCGTTTGTGAGAAAGCGCATGTGTGTGGAAGTGCATTTGTGTGGAAGTGCATGTGTGTGGAAGTGCATGTGTGTGGAAGTGCATTTGTGTGGAAGCGCATTTGTGTGGAAATGCATGTGTGTGAAAGCGCATGTGTGTGGAAGCGCATTTATGTGGAAGTGCATGTGTGTGGAAGTGCATGTGTGTGGAAGTGCATTTGTGTGGAAGTGCATGTGTGTGGAAGTGCATTTGTGTGGAAGTGCGTTTTTGTGGAAGTGCGTATTTGTGGAAGTTCATGTGTGTATAAGTGCATGTGTGTGGAAGTGTTTGTGTGTGGAAGTGCATTTGTGTGGAAGTGCATGTGTGTATAAGTGCATGTGTGTGGAAGTGTATGTGTGTGGAAGTGCATGTGTGTGGAAGTGCATGTGTGTGGAAGTGCATGTGTGTGGAAGTGCATTTGTGTGGAAGTGCGTTTGTGTGGAAGTGCATGTGTGTGGAAGCGCATTTGTGTGGAAGAGCGTTTGTGTGGAAGTGCATGTGTGTGGAAGTACATTTATGCGGAAGTGTGTTTTTGTGGAAATGCATGTGTGTATAAGTGCATGTGTGTGGAAGTGTATGTGTGTGGATGTGCGTTTGTGCGGAAGTGCGTTTTTGTGGAAATGCATGTGTGTATTAGTGCATGAGCATGTGTGTGGAAGTGTATGTGTGTGGAAGTGCGTTTGTGCGGAAGTGCATGTGTGTGATAGTGCATGTGCCTGTGTGTGGAAGTGTATGTGTGTGTGGAAGTGCATGTGTGTGGAAGTGCATGTGTGTGGAAGTGCATGTGTGTGGAAGTACATGTGTGTGATAGTGCGTTTGTGTGAAAGCGCATGTGTGTGGAAGTGTATGTGTGTGGAAGTGCGTTTGTGTGGAAGTACATTTGTAAGATTTTGGAAGATTTTATTCGCATTTTAATAAGGATCTATCACGAGTTGCTAATTGATATAAATTTTTATTGAACGAGTTTTGGAAATTTCATCAAGCGGGCCTTTAGCGAGCTAAATACTATTTCCCAAACGAGTTTAATATAAATATATCAATTGACAACGAGTGATAGATTCTTTAAGGCATATGACACTAAAAATGCAAAATACGCATCAAATTATTGAAAATCACGCCCATGTAGCATAGCCTTATATCACACATGTTACATATACGATTATACGTACTCGCTATACTTACCCGGATACAAGGAAATTTATGGGATATAAGACATTACAGTACTAACTAGACCTAGTTGTAAAAGGTCGTCGTACTTTGGTGATCGGAAACAAGCACAGGACATTAAATACGGTAATTAGTTAATTACACTTCATGAAGTAAGTCAGAATGGTCATTTAAACTGCGGAAAGTCAAACATTAAATGCTATATTAGTGTCATATTACAAATGCTTGTTGAAGCGATTGGGTGAGTTTGACTTGTTGAAAAAATGTCGCTTTGTAACCTATATTTTTGCTGAATGTAAGAATTATACACTGCATGCAGACACAAATGGAACTAGCAATTGCCTAATTACTTAATTGTCGCGTAGGTAATCCCATTAATGTTGATTGAAAATTTTTATTTATTTGTTTTGATTGGTAACTTAGTTTAGGCAGTTCGTTTTAAGTGTTCATGGTGTTCATGGACCGAAATAAATTAGCCATTTTAAGCCAGTGTTCCTTAACATAGTTTGTCAATATGTCGATATCGGTATCTGCATATTATTCTTTAATTATTGCTTTCAGGGGGTTACTCCTATGGATAGTTTTCAGGGGGTTACTCCTATGGATAGTTTTCAGGGGGTTACTCCTATGGATAGTTTTCAGGGGGTTACTCCTATGGATAGTTTTCAGGGGGTTACTCCTATGGATAGTTTCCAGGGGGTTACTCCTATGGATAGTTTTATGGATAGTTTTCAGGGGGTTACTCCTATGGATAGTTTTCAGGGGGTTACTCCTATGTATAGTTATCTGTTGTCAGTAAATTGTAAATAACTCGTTTGTACCATCGTGTTTTCACCATCGTACCATCTTGTTTTCACCATCGTACCATCGTGTTTTCACCATCGTATCATTGCGTTTTCACCATCGTACCATCTTGTTTTCACCATCGTATCATTGCGTTTTCACCATCGTACCATCTTGTTTTCACCATCGTATCATTGCGTTTTCACCATCGTATCATCGCGTTTTCACCTTCGTACCATCGCGTTTTCACCTTCGTACCATTGCGTTTTCACCTTCGTACCATCGCGTTTTCACCATCGTATCATTGCGTTTTCACCATCGTACCATCGCGATTTCACCATCGTATCATTGCGTTTTCACCATCGTATCATCGCGTTTTCACCTTCGTTCCATCGCGTTTTCACCTTTGTACCATTGCGTTTTCACCTTCATACCATCGCGTTTTCACCATCGTATCATTGCGTTTTCACTATCGTACCATCGCGTTTTCACCATCGTATCATTGCGTTTTCACCATCGTATCATCGCGTTTTCACCTTCGTACCATCGCGTTTTTACCTTCGTACCATAGCGTTTTCACCTTCGTACCATCGCGTTTTCGCAATCGTACCATCATACTATCACCATAGACTTTATTTAGTATATTTGGGATATCGTACATTGTCCTACCATTTCTTCTGAATCATTAATCAGAACGTGATATTCTAAGTATGAATAATGTACGGTCGTTTTGACATGTGGCATAATCATTGTGACGTGTGCTTATGGGAAGTCATTTTACTCGTTTGTGTGTGCCTTTGTGAGCCTTTCAGGCTATGCTATTTCAGTTGACTGTTGGTGTATCTGTTATTTGTTATTTTCATTTTGTTTTATTCTGCAAATTAGAAAATGAATATTAAAGATTTACGTATTGTTCGTTCACATTGCTAATTGAACATTTGTCAGAAAATGACATATCTATACGTGATCTATTCCTGTCAGACATTTTAAACAGAGTAGAAACTGAATTTTTCATGGGAATAGTAGCCTACTACTAGTGTTCGAAAAAGGCAATGAACGCAGCATAATATTATGTTGTGCAAATAAACATCTGCATAGACGAGTTCAGTGTCTCGTTTCTATCAAACGTGCGTGTACTCTTTTGTCATCGTCCTTGTGGTGTAATATCGTCGTTTTGGCCAGTTCATGTCTTCTAGCTATTGTCCCATATTTGAAACATCGTGTAAATGAGCCTCTGATTTAAGAGCAACAGTTTCAGCGTCGCTTACAACACTGAAATTCGTGGTTCAATTTTAGCTCAGCTGATCCGCATCAATTTTAGCTTCGTGAACACCAAAATAGAGATTAAAATCAGCTGATCCTTAAATGAGGATCGACTGATCTGATCTTGATACTGATCCTTTGTGAACTCTGGGCAAGGTGACAGACAACCGGACTTGGATATGGTGATTGTATACCTATTCAATAGATGGTGATTGGCCGGTTCTGATGAGAGCTACCCAATCTGATTTAAAATGGACACATACGATGCTTCACTACTTTATACTGATTTACTTGTCATAATGGATTTGTTTACCCTTTCCACCGGGAAATCCCATATGGGCGGGTTTATTCTGATATACTGTTCTCATGACGCTTTATATGAGGTCATGTCCATGTGAACCTTACATGAGCCAATCTAATCGCTTATTTCACAAATCTGAAAGTACAGAGTATCTCAGCTGAACTACCTAGTTTAACGTGAGAGAGTTGTTTTTACATAGAGAGTTAAGGGTAGACTGACTTTAGTACTCTTTCTATCAATACAAGTGAATGGCCACAATGCAACATAACTATGCTCGCCCAAATGGGTTATCCCGGTGGCGAGGGTAAATAAATATAACAATAAAACATGCACCAGAGAGGCCATTTGCGCATGACCTCTTATGTAGTGTTACCGTATCTAACTAACAGTGTAAAGGAATGGGGCAAATGTTAGAATCTGATTTTGAGATTTTTTTAGATTGAGTGCTACATTACCTGTCCGATTATTGTTATGTCGCATTTACCGAATATATGGCGTTTAATCTTGAGACGAATATCGCTACCGAAAATAACTCTTTAATGATGCAGGAACATTTCATCAATGCTATCAGCCTGGATTTCTACATGTTTGCAAATGTTTGCAAATGTTTGCAAATGTTTGCAGACCTTCGCGTTAGAATTAGACGCAATTAATTCTCCAGTCGTTTTGCAGGTTTCAAAATAGAATATTTATGTGGTAAGCCGGGAATAGTATTACTTTGTGTCATATTGTACAGTTGACACATTTTATAAGGCTGACATGTTATCAATTCCATAAACGAAATGCATTATTAAATTAAAAAATAAATACATTAACAGTTTGTTCAATACAGCAAAAGTTGGCAATTTGAAAGTCGATGCTATTTATTCATAGTTTATGAATTTAAATCTGAAAATAAATTGCTTCATTACTCAAAATAGGAAACTGTCACCTTTATCAACAGAATCATTTCATGTCAATTATCATTCTAATGAATACTCATAATAACTCGCATGCATATTTGATCATGTCTAGAACAAGCTTTGAAAATAGAGAAACTCGAGTCACTGTCCGATGAGAACAATAACGGCAAACAATTTTCAACGATAGTTATTGCTTTACTCGGCCTAGCAAACTGTAAGTTACATCATTAAACGCAGAAATAAAATGTGCATTTAATAATCTATAAATTTAAATGAAAATAATAAACATAAAATGCAACATGCTTCATTTTGTGTGATTATTTTGCGAAAAACGTAGCGAGACTTGTAACAAAAACACAGGGTCAATTAGGTAAACGTTATAATAAAGTAACAACTACTGAACGGATTCACAGGGAACCAACCTCATCCGTTATTAAGAGCATGCTTGTAACATGTTCTCATGTCATTTTCGTTCGTTTCCGTCGAAATAATTAAACATTTATCAAATAAAGGACTACGGCAAAAAGGCGAGACTTTGTATTTTCGCATCGTCGGATACCCACGGTACACATTACGTACAACTTCATTTGGTACCGTGGGTTTTTTGACTGCCGAATTCTCGTTTCTCAGCTCAAAGGGAAATAACTCTTCAAACCCTGTGTCCAATGAAATCGCTCCTTACAAACAGAATACTCTTCAATCGGAGATTTAACCTTGCGTCATTAGGGGGGTTTGTTACTATAAATAGATTTTTCATTATGGACACGAGTGGCGTGACGACGAGAACTTGACTGGCACTGCACTTTTGTCGCTTAATAAACTGATACATTTGATAGACCATGCTTTTTCCCCACCGGTCCGGGTGCTTAGAAATATATCACGTCCTTCTAGTAGTTTTGTGATATCACAGCGGATAAACTACTGCATGTATATACCGGATGTTGTCGTTGGATTTCGATGGTGGACGCTAAAACCACAACAAGGTTGGTTAAATAATTTGAAATACTTAGCATAAACACTAACGCAAAATTGTAACTTGTACATATTTATTATCATAATTAACTTAGCTTTCGTTCGCATATACTCGATTCCGTGATGTTTGCTCATGCTATCTAAAATCATTGAAAATCGTTTGACTTTTTGGAGAAAAATGCACACCGGTCACTTTTAAACATTATTTACATCGTGATTCTATACGCTTCAGTCCAGTAATTGTACATATTATAATAGATATATTATTCATACATAATTTGTACGTTTCAAAATGTCTTCAAATTGTGTTTTTATCGAGATTGAGCCAAAAAAGAGTTAACAATGCGCTGCCATCACTGTATCCTTTATTGCATCGATACTGTTTGTTTATTGCAATTATCAAAGTTGGATTTGTATCATTTATTGCACTTTTTTATCGTGATTTGTGCAAAGTATAATGCTTTACTTTTGTTTCTTTCAGATACAATGGACGAATTTCGGTGCTTATATTGCTCGTTTTAGTTCCCCTATATCGCTCTCCCGATTATAAATGAAGCCCTGTACAATTTTCACACAGGGGAATAATTTGAACAAGCTTGGTAGAAAACCAATAGATGAAGCTACATACCAATTAGCAAAGCGTTAGGCATTGTAGTTTTAGACAGGAAAGTTTTATATGTTTTCCTTACATAAGTTTATGTAAAAACCTGACATCCGGGGTGCGGCCAAGTTTGACATAAGTGGCATACTTTGAGCAATCGAGCAATTGAGCAAGCCTCATTGAACATAAAAAATTGCAGTTTCTTGGACAAATATGTAATCTTTCAAATGTCTATATTGCTAAACATATATTCAACAATAGACTTATTCACTACATCAATTATGACAATCAACGTAATGGATTTATTCCTGACGTCTACTCGATACTCCAGAAGTATGGCTTAGTTGATTATTTATCGAACTATATTTCAAATGGGACTTTTCCTTCAAAAGCAAGATGGAAGACTATTATTCGTGACAATCTGTTATCAAAACAACGAACTGAAATGATGAATAATGTTATAACTAAGTCGTCACTCCTTCAACCAATTTTAAGAGGAGACCAACCGTGTACATTGTGGTTGTTATCTAGACATAATCCCCGGCTGTCCTCTGTTTGCCTTAAAATAATGTCGTTGATTGTGCGCTTTGTTTCGAAGAAGTTTATATGCATATGCAAAAAGTGCGATTGTGCAACTGAAAGTATTATTGTACACTTGATCAGTTTCTGCGAGAAAAATGTGACAATTCGAGAGCAAGTGTGGGATATGCTCATTTGTGAATTCGGGTATAATGCATATAGGAAATTTACTGTACTGTCACCTACTGAACAGACCGAGCATTTGTTAAGGCTAGCCACTATTATTGATGGTGATACCTTTAAATGGTTTCTGTTAACATCATTGTTAACAAAATTATTATAGTGATCGAAGCCAATGACACTATTACACATGTATCGATCAATTGTTTATACACATGATTATTATACCTACTGAACAACTTGTGTTTGTAACACGTATGTTCGTGAAATTTGTAAAACATACTTTTGGTATGATATACATGCTTTTATGCAAACTGAACATGTATGTGACTGATGTATATTATACACTTAAAAATGTGTTTCTTGAAAAGATAAATGACATCAATAAGTATTGTACTCTTATCGGCAAGAGTTAAGTACATTGCAATCTCTCCATAGTGGCCCTCCATAGGGCGTCATTCTATCCTAAGCAACACGTTCACTTCATTTAAAGAAAAAAACTTTCAACGACCATTTGCTGTTTTTTTCAAAAGCCAGAAGTTGTGCTCTCATAGGGTGCTGCTCTAGAGAGGTTGCACTGTATTGTTGATTACATACACTGAACTAGCAACGTCCATCCTTGGTTATCTAGCTATTTCGTTTCGCTGTCTAGGTAATCTTCTGATGGTGGAATTTGTACATGTAAGATATGAACATACATGCTATTATGTACGTGTATGTTTGGTTGTGTGTACGTGTATGAATGCATACTTACATGTATCAATGTATATAGTGCGTGTGCTTCATGAATGTGTTTAGGCGTGCGTGCGTACGTGTGTAAGTGTTTGGATGTATGCGTGGTGGGTATATATGAATGTGCATGCATGTGTTAGGGGTACGTGCGTGTGTGTATGTGTGTGTGCGTGTGCGTGTGCGTGCGTGTGTGTGATAACGTGTACGCATGCATATGTTAATGGGCGTGTGTATGTTTGTGCTTGAATGTGTTTAGCTGTGCATGCATGAGTGCGTGCATATCTGCGTGTAAGGTTATGTTATCTTATTTAGAAGTGATTCCATGTGTTACTGTCTACTATGCCATTATATTTGCCATTCAGTTTTGTATTGTGTAATTTTGTATATTGATGTATATTTGAATGTATTGTAACTCTTCAGAAAATGGAGGAATAAAAGTTAATAATCTCCCGATTATAAATGAAGCCCTGTACAATTTTCACACAGGGGAATAATTTGAACAAGCTTGGTAGAAAACCAATAGATGAAGCTACATACCAATTAGCAAAGCGTTAGGCATTGTAGTTTTAGACAGGAAAGTTTTATATGTTTTCCTTACATAAGTTTATGTAAAAACCTGACATCCGGGGTGCGGCCAAGTTTGACATAAGTGGCATACTTTGAGCAATCGAGGTAGGGGACCACTAGATGATGCTACATACCAAAGTTCAAAGCTCTAGGCACTGTTGTTTTATACAAGAAGATTTTATATGTTTTACCTATATAAGTCTATGTTAAACTTGTGACACCCGGGTCGGAGCCAATTTTGACCCCAGGGGCATAATTCGAGCAATCTGGGGTAGGGGACCACAAGATATAATAGTTTATAGACATTGAAGTTTTTGACAAGAATATTTTTTATATATTTTCCCTATTTAAATCTATGTAAAACGGTGACCCCTGGGGCGGGCCACTCTTTACCCCTGTGCCATACTTTGAGCAATTACTAAATCCCCCAATGCCACGAACAGTCAGGAAATAATTCATCAAAATTGGCCAAACAGTTTAAGAGCAGAAGTTATTTGAAAGTGTGAACGGATGGACGGACAGACAGACGGACGTACAGATGGACATGAGTGACTTTGTGCATGGTAAGTGGCGCATATAAAAAGTAAGTTGAACGTGCGTACAATGTGTTTGCAGCCAAAAACCTAAAGCACATGATTTAGGTTTTTGTTGGAACGTACGATGTCCGTTGTATCGCACGTACGCTGCCTAATACGTGTTACCTTGTCGAAAGACAAACAGGAATGGGAACTGAATTCCGTTGTACGTATGCGATATTACAAATAAATTAAATAAATTATTATTAATAAGATATATACGTACTTTCAAATAAACCTCCGTCGGAAGACAACTTCAATCCTAAAATGTGCTGTTTCGTACTACCTAAATAAGAACTGACCGAGTAATCACGTGAAAAACGAGAACACCGAGAACGTGTAGCCGTCTATTTTTAGAACGGCAAGTTGATACTGATTGAATGCTTCAACAACCTAAGGGTCTCAAAATGGCATTTCAAACTTTTGATTAAATAATTCACGAAAAACATTGAAGAACCAATGTCAAATCACTGCAATAATGAGTACACATTGATTTCAATAAACATACAAATCAATTTACCACTAGTGTCAATAAACATACAGTGATGGGATAACATAGCCGTATCACTTTTGGCCTCTATCTCGATAATAACACAATTTGTAGATTTTTTGAAACGTACAAATTGTGTATGAATGTTATATCTATTATATTATGTACAATTACTAAACTGAAGCGTATAGAATCACGATGAAACAATGTTTTAAAGTGGCCGATGTTTTCTCCAAAAAAGTCAAACGATTTTCAATGATTTTAAAAAATATGAGCAAACATTACGGAATCGAGTATATGCGAACGACAGCAAATTGAATCATGATAATGAATATGTACAAGTTACAATTTTGCTTTGTGTATATGCTAAGTATTTCAACTTTTTCTACCAACACTATAGCTTTTTTTTCTTCATTGATTGATATCCAACGACAACATCCGGTATATACATACAGTCGTTTATCCGCTGTGGATATATGTCAATTGAAATTCACTTAGTTTCTCTATTTTAAAATGTTGACAGGCTTCGGCGAAATACTCTTTCATGGGGGTCGCCATTTTGGAGAATGAAACGAAGGCGGAATGCAACATGTAATTTCATTGGCTGATCTTCTAAAGTGGAAATCCTTTGGAAACCAATGAAATTGCACCATTTATCTATAACGTTTACGATATTTTGCTAGCCAAATAACCCACGGTCGATGTATGAGTATAACGTAATGCAATCGAACGTGGGTATCCGACGATGTATTTTCGTGACGTAGTTGTAAATTTTCTGTCGTTTTAAGGTAAACCACTTAAATATGTATGTGTGTACGTGAGTTATATACTAAAAAAAATTTTTCCGTAGATGTGTGCGTAAAAAAATTGTTTTGATACCACAAAATATTAATGTTTTCTTGAAGATGAGGTTGCGTCTACAAAATGTCCAAAAATACACAAAAAGTGGATTTTAAAAAAAAGTTCCATTTTTTAACGTTAGCAAATTTGGTCGATCCAAAGTTATTTCAATGACAAATAAACAAAAAGTTACTTTTTTCCGTAAAAAAAACATTTTGAAGTGGATTTTCAAGTGAATTGAATGATTTAAAAAAATAACATTTTTTTCCTTGCGTCCACAAAATGTCCAACGACGTCAAATACGTAAGTCCAAATTATGACGTCGACGGGTATTCCGACAAAAGATTCCTTTTACATTCACTCGTACTATTGCTTGAGTAAGAATATGGATTCCGTTAAAATGCCCATACGATCTTTTGTATGTAGTATATTGATATACGCAACTTAAAATTTAATATCAATTCTTATCCATCGTCCATCTTACTTATCCTGGCGTTTTTTACAAAATGCTGTTCGACATCAAGAACTTTACACTTGCGTGCCTCACCTCTTGGGTTGTGTTTTTCATGTATGATAATATATTTCATGCTTACCGGTGGTTTACGGCGGAATAACGGTGAATTATTCCCCGATAATTTCACTGTTCATAATTTCACTGTTCATAATTTCACGGCAAACAGACTATTTTTTAAAATCAAATTTCCTCGCCGTCAAAAATAAAATAATAAGCATTTTCACTTGCTCTCTTAATCTTTAACAAATAACACAACATTATATATACATAAATGTAAAACAAATGGACGAAATTATTACATCAGCTGCTCACTCGGTGAATTATCAGCCGATCATACACGGAAAAATACAAATATCCTCTATATATTGTCTAGTAGTGTGCAGTATCTATTGAATGATTGATTTCGAGTTGTTTAGACTATTAGACATTATATTGAGTTGGGCCAGTAAGCCAGTTATTTCCCTTTCTATATCTAATGAATGGAGGTTGATTTTTAGTCATGCCGAACCCCTTTGACATGCATATTTAAATTTAAAAATGAAATAAGGATAAAAAATAACCAAGTCAAATTTGTTTCCAAAGTTTTGGTAATAAACATCAAAATTGCTCTTTTTGTAGAATAATTTGAAGCATATTTCAGCAAAAAAAAAAGAAGTAAACACATGAGATTATGCTGGTGCCAACATTATGAAGCGATGTGCTGTATAATTCAACCAATAAGTGTATACTAATTAAGCTGCCCAAGTTTTACAGCGTTTTAAGGGCATCTGAATCCATACCCATTCACATTATCAGTATTGACGTATTTTCTTATGCATGGGCATAGGAGCGTCTTCAACATTCGGAGGCCAAACATTTATCAACTTAGGGCCTGCCCCCCCCCCTGCCCCCCCCCCCCCCCTTCTCCTTCGCCCATGTTATGTCAAACTATAGGATATATGACCTACATGTATTAGTATCAACGCCGATCGATCTGTGCCTGTGAAAATATAAATACTTATGCACCAGTCAGTAGAATTCTTTAGAAAATTAAGATCCACCTTCGATTATAACCCTTTCAGTTAACACAATGTTAATTGCCATAGTCATTATATCATTACAGGATATGTGTAGTTTTGTCTAATAATAACATAATGATGATACATAGACAAAGTTTATCTGGACCATTTGCATGTAGTTAGTTGTATTCACAAATGAATCGATACTGATTGTTACAACCATAGTCATTCCATAAGTATTTGTTGTACGGAGAACGGTATTTCAATCTAGTACATTGTCCATTGCCATCCGGTGATCCTGGATCCCAATACTCTTCCTCGGCCATCGGCATTGCTGTGACGTCAGGATATGTCCATGTATTGGTGGAAGAATCAAGGGTCCCATCTGTCCAGTAGTATGTAGATGTTTTATAACCTGAAAATACGTAATATGATAAATTTGATATGATCAAGTTTTACACATTTTCAAGTTGATAATTTACCTTTCTGTTTCACTCATCACACGGACACCAGACGATGTCATGACACCGCGATGTTATGGTGTTACACACTTTATTTTCTTTTGCTATTGAGGAGTACATGTCCACGTATCGATGCATTATTGGCTAATGCCTAGATAGGCGTTATTACACAAATTTCAGGAATCATTTGAACGAATATAAAATAAACAGTACTGGTCGTCAAACTATCGCCACTGTCAACTATTTTGTCTTGTAATAATTTTACTTCAGTTTCTGTGAAAGGTTCATCTGTTGTTGATTATTGCATTACACCTCATGAAAATTTGTTGTATTTTAAGGATTTTACTGTCAATTAACTTCAGATTTGATTAACAGTTGTGGAGATATAGAGGTGTTAGCACCAACTAGCATACCTGACCACTCTTTATTGTCGTGGAATATTATTACTGATGTTTGTAATACAAATGAAACATGTTCCTCTTTTAGTAATTTTGATAAGTTCGATCTTAATAACGTCGGTAATGATTTTATGTCTGATAATTCCGTATTGATTGAAATCAACCAGTTGATTCAGAGGTTAGAACAAAGTTCAACTAATCAAGTTTCCATAGATTCTGTCTATAGAAAATGGTGTGTTATCGTTAAGGACAGTATGTATGCGAACATTCCTTATAAGAATATTGTTCAACATAGTAACTTCAGGAAAAGTAGACCAGGTAAACCTTGGTGGAATAATAAACTAACTGAACTTTAGTCTATACTCTGTACGACTGAACGCAATTGGTTAAACAGTTGTAATAGAAATGAGAAACTGAATATGTACAAATGCGTAAGGAATTTGATAGAGAAGTACAACGTTCAAAACGTACTCATTGGTATAATATGCAGTGTGAGTTATTGAATGAATGTGATGCAAATCAAGACACATTCTCGAAATCTATTGGTAAGATAGGAGTGAGACAGTCCAAAAGTAAATGTATACCAGAAGAAGTTGTACTTTCGGATGGTTCTGTATCTACATGTATAAATGATGTACTTTCCAAACGGAAAACTGATTTTAGTTCTTAATTTGTTAATAGTAATGTACACGTGGAAGTTAATGTTGATAACAATGATGAAGCTTCTAACCTGGCTTTTAATGATGATATATCTGTTGTAGAAGTTGCAAAGACTGTTTCTAAAGCTAAATTTCGAAAAGCTTGCGGGATTGATGATTTATCTGCAGAAGTGTTGTGTAACGATACTGCTATATAATTTCTTCATGTACTTTTTAACTTATGTTTCAATAATAGCATTGTTCCCTCATTATGGAGTCGATGTATTATTAACCCGATACCAAAATCATCAACACTAGATCTAAGGGGTCCTCTTGTATATAGAGGAATTGCCCTTGCGTCGTCTTTTTATAAAATTTATTGTAGAATACTCAATGACAGACTGACTAAATGGTCAGAAACCACTAAATGCTATTGTGGTTGATGAACAAAACGGGTTTCGGAAAAACAGAGGAACAATTGATCAAATATCCTCTTTGACTAGTATTGTTGAGACTCGTAATAAATTAAAAGTTTCCACATTTACAGCCTCTATTGATTTTAAAAAGCCTACGATTATATTAATCGTTCGTTATTATGGAATAGATTGGTTGATCAAGGTATAGGTGGTAAAATGTTACAGGCCATTAAATCGTTATACACGTCCGTTTCGTCATGTGTGCGAGTTATATTAATTCTCACAATACTGAATGGTTCGATAATAAATCAGGGTTAAGACAAGGTTGTATCCTATTTCCCCTTTTGTTTAACTTGTTTATAAACGATTTGGCTATATATCTTAAATCATTTAACATTGGAGAAAACATAGGCAATGGAACTGTTTGTATTCTCTTGTATGCTGATGATATTGTACTATTAGCAAAGAACGAAAATGGCTTGCAACTGTTGTTAAATGCATTAAATGACTGATGTACACGTAATGAGATGTTTATAAATGTTAATAAGAGCAACGTAGTGCACTTTCGTACTCCATCTACTCCAAGATCTATTTTTGTGTTTAAAGTTGGAGATAGTGTACTTGATTATACCGTTCAATATACATATTTAGGTCTTGTACTTCATGAACATTTAGATTACAGTATCACTGCTAAGATGGTTGCTCATAGTGCTGGTCGAGCGCTGGGTCTTCTCATTACTAATTGTAAGCACATAGGAAGTGTTCCTTATAACGTGTTCACCAAATTATATGACACGGTTGTATGGCCAGTAATCTCATATGGAGCAGCAATTTGGGGAAACAAAACTTTCTTGTGTATAAATTCTGTACACAACAGAGCTATGAGGTTTTTCCTTGGTGTCGGAAAGTACACACCTAATACAGCCGTGTCGGGTGATATGGGTTGGATCCCACCGTTTATCCGTCAGTGGAAAACCATTGCAACATTTTGGACTCGTTTGTCAACTAATGACTCCACGAGATTAAATAAGCGTATAGCACTCTGGGCAAATCATCAATCAGTTAAGTGTAAAAATTGGTATTATATTGTTAAAAAGCAATCCTGTGATATAGACCTGAACCAGTTTTGTTATATTTCTGTGCCAATACCATAAGTCTTCTTTTTTTATTACAAGTTTCTAACAATCTTTTTCCCAAATATGTTAATGACTGGTTTTCTAGTATAAACAATGTTAATGGTGTGTCTGGCAGAGGTCGAAACAAACTAAGAACATATTGTACCTTCAAGCATTGTTATGAAGTTGAGAATTATTGTACTATGTTATTGCCTTTGAGACACAATTCAGCCTTTTGTAAATTTAGATGCGGAGTTGCTCTAATACGCATTGAGACAGGGCGTTACGAAAGTTTACCTTTGTTGGGACGAGTCTGTCAAAATTGTCACGTTTTAGAAGATGAAGCTCGTGTTCTTTTAAATTGTGATTTCTACACAGATTTGAGAAATACCCTGTTTGAACAAGTTCTAGCTGTTCGTCCAGATTTTTCTATATTAAATGATGTTGATAAATTAAGGGTTCTTTTTACAGAGAAAAACGTTTTAAGAATTTGTGCCAAAACCTGTTTTATGATTTTGCAAAGACGCCTTTTTATCTGTGTAAATAATGTATTTGTATTTTGTTATTCATTCTTGCTAGTTTTACTGACATCTAAGAGACTGTTGTTAATCAGTTCATCTACGGTCTGACCGGGGTGATAAACGATTTATTAACATTGTTTTTTAATCAGTGCATGAGTCCCTATTTACAAATTTCAAGTTTCTTAATAATAAATGATTTAGCATTATTTTGATACAACGTATTAACGACAATCTCTTAGTTTTACCTTTGTATATATCACCTATTAGTTGTAACTAGCAATACCTTTTTTCAGTTACTAGTATATAAGGATATGATGAATGCATTATATTCAGATTGTTTTAAAAGTTTTCACTAAGAGTCTCTTATAATTCAAGTTTGAATGGTTGTGTACTTATTTTATTTGTTTTGTTATATGATATATTGTATAAGTATGTACATAAATGAGACGGAAATAAAAAAAAAATTAAAAAATTTAAAAAAAAATACATATGCAAGTAATGATAACTACAAATATTTGTCCACGGTCATTTGTAAACTCTATTGTAATACCACTGCGCGTTCTATTGACAATTCAATGGCTCTGCTCATTTTCTGAATAACTAAAGCTTATCTAAACACTGCATGGTGCCGATTTGAATAATAATAATAGTAATACTAATATCAATCTTCCATAAGATTCTCAAAAATGAACAATGAACTAGAAAAAATAACTTTGCAAAGTAAAGAATGATGTTTGGTATGTGTCCCTATGGTGCGTAAAAATTTGATTTGAAAATCTTCGTAAAAGAGTGTCAGTGAAATGATTTGACTGTGATATATGAGTATGTATTAGTACGGAAACTTTATCAAGACAATATCTAAAAATGTAAGAAATCTAAAATGTTGTATCCGATATAGATACACCACTAAGGGTCATCGTATCATTCAAAATATATGTTAACAACATAATTCATATACCTAAATCAATGGCATGTTAAAACATGACACGCAACAGAATATAATAATTATAACTTACTTTTACATGATGTGAGCGCAGCTTGTATTTGATTCATGTGTGACTCGTCTTTGATTCTCAACAAAACCCCACCCGTCTCCTGGCAGCGTGTCCGTGCTATACTATGTTTAACTGTCTCGGAAAATATCCTCAGCTTTTTTACACCATGTACCCATCCATGACAGACTGAAATTCATAATTTAATTGATAGCAGTCGTTTTTGTCAGTCTAGATGTACCCTTAATATCATTTAAATTAAGAAACAATATATATATACCGGTATTTTATCGCAGAAAAATACATATTCGTGATTTCGGGTACGTAGAAATGCAATCACAAGTGCGCAAAAAGGCATATACATTTGTACTAGTATTTATTTTAAGTCAGCAGCCTCAATTGTAAGCAATGGTGTAAGTCTAAAACACAGAGTTAGACTTTACATTGTCAAATGTTCTGTTAGCTCTCATACTTTTTTATAAATGTACCGATCTTGATATAAATAGCTGCATACATGTTCAGTGCAACTAATTAGATTAAAGTTCACATGATTCAATCTAATTGAAAAGAAATGACAGTGATTATAATAGTTGTCAATAATACGTCTGATTTTCAGTCTTACAACGTTAGTGAATAAGGCCCTAGTACCTAATTATATTACTAGTAACTTCTATAATATTAAACTAACCGCTTCTTCTAAAGTACTCCGAACCCGCCATTTCTACAAGGCTTGCTGTAGCCGCAGAGTTGAACAGTTGGTTACACAACAAACACGTGTTCCGGGAACCATCAATCTTGTGAAAGAAGCCGACACATTCATAATGGTTCTCACACTTGGACGCACATTTGGACCTGGATTCTTCGACGTCATCTCTAGGCACCCTAACTGCCAAATCACCAGCGCACGAATACCCATTTAATAATGTGTTAGCGATAAATAAACCATAGTTTAAGTCATTGTAGCCGGTAACTCCAGGACGAAAAATAAAAATTAAAATAACACAAACGATAAATGCGATTGTAAATCGCATCATTATAGCATTAGCATCTTCAGTACACCGTTCCGAACGTTCCAATGAAGCACTTATCTATTGCGTACTGAAATATCGCTGCCGACAGTAAATTACACGTGATTCACTCTCATAAATTATAAATAACAGTCGCTCACTGCGGCTTGATCATTTTAAAGGTTATTGTATTATACCGGTTAGAAATAATTTTTAAAAAAATAATTTAAAAAAGCCTTTTTTGTCGCCGTGGTTAAAGCAATCATAATCAGAAATATAGAAATTTATACATTAAATTTGTTTAGAATTTGTTTTTGATTTGATAAGATTTTAATGAGTCTTCGTACCGTCCCATACCAACTGGAAATCTGGATTTTTTATAGGACCCGCAACGTGTACCCCTTCATGTCGGCCTAACTAAAGTTAAAAGATCGCAAAAGGGTAAATTTATCTTGTGGATAATTCATCCACAAGCATTAGCCAAAGAAATAATTTTGAGAAAAAAAATAGGACGAAAAAGGCGATCAATGAGATCTTTATATTTGCGTCCTGATGCAAGCAAAGTCGGACGTGAAATGAATGATGAATGTTGTTTAGATAAACCCCTGTGTTTTAAGGTCATTAGTGTTAAGTTAGTGTTACGAATTAATTCGATAAAATTGTCCGATTCGGGCTTCCCTACTTGCTGGCCAGATCGGGAAGTATTGCTGCAAACATAGCTTGATCGGGCAGAAGAAACTTCCTCTTTTTGTAAACTTACCTGTACACAAAGAGTCACGAACGGAGTCAGCTTTGTTTTATTTTATTAATTGAGTCTGCTCCAAAAGGACTACAAAAGGGCCCGAGGAAAAGGTTTTGGTATTTACCCAATTCGTGATAAGGTATGTACATGTATTGAACTTAAGCTAACGCATTCATTTGAACAAGTCAAGACTTTACGACAATACATTATCGTAAACGCATCGGCTTTTAAATACTTATTTGAAACATACAAATGTTCGACTCAAGCTGCATCAATATGCGCTTGACACTTGTAATAACAAAATCGATTTACTTGACTATATTGGAACTTTGTTGAGGTTTTTAACCCGAAAACAGTACAGCTACCCTTAGTCACAAATGTTTTAATCAGCATAGTAATGTTTGAACGAAACCAGTTATTCCCCATTGTTTTCATCAACAGAGTCGACAATAGTTAAGCTTGATAATTTCTTCGTAAGAACTTTTTGTTATATTTTGAGTGTATTTGCTGGGATTACTGGTACGTTGTTAGACGATATATCTCAGAATCTAGACAGGACAAATAAATATTTAACGGTAGGATGTTGTATATATTTGTATTTACTATTTTATCATGAGCTCATTGTACAGATATTCTAACCTACATGCCGATAGTCTTTAATTGTAATGTTGCAGGTCGTATTTTTATTTCTTTTTCTCGCTTCTTTAGAATATAAAGACATTTTGGCAAGAGTCGGTGGTAGGCCAAGAAACAATCGTGCCACTTATATTTCAGTGGCGCTCAATTGTTCATGATGACCTCGTTGGTCTTGTCAATTTTGCAATCAAAAATAAGCGTACATTGCAAACTAATTAGGCTAACTTTTTGTGTATTTCGTATCACAGACAAGTATCAAGTAAATTGGAAGTGGAAATTTAGTCGAAAATGAAAAGCCCTTATTTTGCGCGCTTGGTTAGACGTTTTACCATTTGTGATGGCGTGATCATTCAAGCGTAACGGAGGCCAACGGAAATGGTTTCAATATGAACACTATGGGTACACAACTAGACGGTGTTAGTAAACAATTCTTTCGAGTTAACAATTTAAAAAAAATGAATTTTTAATTCGTTTGCGAAACTTTTGACGCTCAGTATATATTGAATGACCGTCGTACTTGTCAGTTACTATTTTTAATTTGCTTTGTTCTGCAAATTAGAAAATGAATATTTTATATTTACGTCATATTCGTTCACGTTGCTGATTGAACATTTTTCAGAAAATGGCATATTTATACTTGATTATTCATATCAGATTTTTTAAACACAACTAGTATTCGAAAAAGGCAATGAACGCAGCATAATATTCCAGTGCCGACATAACAATTGACCCGGAAAGTAACGAATATATTAACAATTTCCAACAAAGGGAAGCAACTTTTGATGAATTAGACCGACCCTTTTCGTGTGAAGAAATACTATCCGCAATAAAACATTTGGGTAATAATAAAGCTTGTTCTATAGACAACATATTATATGAATACTTCAAGGTTTGCAGTGATGTAATCGCTCGGCCGTTAGAAATATTTTTTAATCACATATTAGATAAGCAGGTATTCCCACGAAGTTGGTCAAAAGGGGTTGTGATACCGGTATTCAAAAAAGGTGACTCCTCGGACCCGAATAATTATCGTGGAATAACGTTAATCAGTTGTTTTGCGAAACTATTCACTACGATTATTAACTGTCGGCTGCAATCATGGACTATAGAAAACGAGATATTGACGGACGCGCAATTTGAATTTAAGAGCAATTATAGTACCGTAGACCTTGTCTTTATTTTAAATGCGTTAATTGAAAAACAACTCGGTAATAAAAACAAGTTGAATAGTTGTTTTATAGACTTTAAAAAGGCCTATGACTTAATAGATAGGGAACGTTTATGGTACAAATTAATCAAATCGGGAATAGATGGAAAAGTGTTGACATTAATAAGATCTATGTATCAAGAGGTCAAACTATGTGTAAAACACATGGGGTCGATATCGGACATATTTGAAAGTAATGTCGGTTTATTTCAAGGGGAGATCACCTCACCTATACTATTTTCGTTGTTCCTAAACGACATTGAAATGCACTTACAAGAAAACATACATCTCGGCATTACTATAGATCAAATATCAATATACCTACTTTTATTCGCGGACGACGCAGTTTTAGTATCGGAAACGGCTGACGGTTTACAGCGTATACTGGATAGTCTTTTTAATTATTGTGAAAAGTGGACTCTAACGGTTAATGTTGAAAAAACTAAAATACTTGTATTCCGAAAAGGGGGTAGATTGTCACAAAATAGTCATTGGTATTATAACGGACAGGAAATTGAAATCGTTAGTAATTTTAATTATTTGGGTGTTGTATTTTCTTGTGGTGGATCCTTTACAAACGCTGCTAGTACACTTGCTGGTAAAGCCCTTCGTTCTTTATATTCGTTGAAATCGATTACGAGAGAGGTTCAAACTCCTGTTAATATCTTATTTAATCTATTTGATGCACATGTTTTATCGATTTTAAATTATAATGCAGAGGTCTGGGGAATGCAAAATATGGAAGTTATTGAAAGAGTTCATAAAAAGTTTTGTAAATATGTATTAAATGTGAAAAGTTCTACAAATTCATTGGCAGTCTATGGGGAACTTGGAAGGTTCCCATTAATCATAGAAAGACATATACGAATTATTAAATATTTTTTAAAATTGCATCAAAATAAATCAAATAATTGTATTTTACAATGCGTATTAATGGACCAACGTCAAACCATAGAAAAGAATCATAATTTTAATAACTGGTCTGCTAAAGTAAGAAATTTATTGCAAAATTCTGGTTTTGGTGATATCTGGGAATTTCCACAATCTGCTAATATTAACTTGTTCATACCAGTTCTTAGGATAAGACTTAGAGATACTTATATATCACAATGGAGAGAAGGTATGAGGAATAGTTCATCGCTTGATATATTTAGAGAAGTTAAAACTAATTTTGAACGATCATCATATCTATATCTTCTTGACAATATTAAATATAGAGAAATTTTATCGAAACTTAGACTCTCTTCACATAAATTAAACATTGATATAGGACGACATAATAGAATTAACAGGCAAGATAGAAAGTGCAATAATTGTAATTTAAACGATGTGGAAGATGAGTTTCATTTTGTTCTTATATGTCCTTTAAATATAGAAATTTAAGAATAGCATATATTCCGAAGTATTATTATCAAAGACCAAGCGTTTTTAAGTTCATTGAATTGCTCCAAACTAATAATAAGTCTGTTTTAGTAAAACTCGCCATATTTTGTACTAAGGCTTTCATAATAAGAAATTAATATAATAATATGTTACTACATTAAACGTTTGCAGTATGTATACTCCTTTTCGATTCCGTAATAACTCATTGACAATAACAAAACATTCTCACTTACTATTTACTATTTTCTGTCTTCAGGAACGTGTTATATATGTCTTTTTTATTTTTCGTTTTTTTTCTGTTTTTTTTTTCTTTTGCATGCATTATTTATATTATGTATATATTATGTAAGGCTATAAGCTATGTATGCTTTGTCTGAAATAAACTTTCTGTTCTGTTCAGCATAATATTATGTCGTCCAATTAAGAGTTGTTTGCCATTCTGTTTGCCAATGGGTTCTATGGTCGTCATTGTACATTTGTAGTGTATGGTCGCCATTATACATTTGTAGTGTATGGTCGCCATTATACATTTGTAGTGTATGGTCGCCATTATACATTTGTAGTGTATGGTCGCCATTATACATTTGTAGTGTATGGTCGCCATTATACATTTGTAGTGTATGGTCGCCATTATACATTTGTAGTGTATGGTCGCCATTATACATTTGTAGTGTATGGTCGCCATTATACATTTGTAGTGTATGGTCGCCATTATACATATGTAGTGTATGGTCGCCATTTTACATTTGTAATGTATAGTCGCCATTTTACATTTGTAATGTATGGTCGACATTTTACATTTGTAGTGTATGGTCGCCATTATACATTTGTAGTGTATGGTCGTCATTATACATTTGTAGTGTATGGTCGTCATTACACATTTGTAGTGTATGGTCGCCATTTTACATTTGTAGTGTATGGTCGCCATTTTACATTTGTAGTGTATGGTCGCCACTGTACATTTGTAGTGTATGGTCGCAATTATACATTTTGGTCAGTTCGTGTCTTCTGGCTCGTGTTCTCTATTTGTTTAGTGACTATGGTGACAGGCAGTCGGGCTTGGGTATGATGATTTTATAGCAATTGACTAGTTGGTGTTTGTCTGTTTTTGGTTAGCGCAACCTTCCCTGGTCGATTATTGATATATCGCATTTACTGCATACTGTAAAAACATTTATATTCGAGGTGGTAATTTTTTCGAATTTCGTGGATGATCTCAACCACGAAATTAAATTACCACGGATATTACTACTTTCTGTAGTAGATCTATATGACTTAGAGGATAAGATATCATTGAAATTACGTCCATACGAAATTATCTTTTTCCAGAAAACCACGAAATTGTATCCCATTAAAATTAAATGAGTTTATATTATCCTGCGTTATCTGGAAAAAAAGAGTATCGTTACCGAACATTTTATCAATGCTATCAAAAAGGATTGATAAATGTTTGCATATTTTTCAGGGCTTCACGTGGAAATTAAACGCAATGAATTCTCCAGTCGTTTAGCAGGTTTCTAAATAGCAAACTATTAGTTATATTGTTATCCGGGAATAGTATTAATTTATGTCAAATCGTTTAGTTGACGCATTTTCGAAAACTGACAAATAATCATTATACAATGCATTATTAATTGATAAATTAAACATATAAACCATTCGCTCATAACAGTAAAAGTTTGCAATTTGAAAATCGATGATATTTATTCCTATTTTATTGATTTTATCTAAAAGTGAATAATTTCATGTCAATTATCTTTCTAATGAATAATCATAACACCTCACATAAATAGTTCATCATGTCGGGAACAAGCTTTGACAATTTGCATCAATATACAGGGACGCCCTCGATTATACGAGAAACAATCCTCAAAATATCAGCTAGTATGTTCATTTTAGGTGTCCGTTGCATAAGCAAAGCGCTACCGATCGCCTCCGTTTAATTTCGTCCCGTCAAATTGAAATACTTGTAGAAGGAATGGCTCTAAACCTTAAACGGAAAGTGATACGTAGATTTTTGTTTAGGCAACGGTCAATATAACAATATGGATTTGTTTGACTATGTAAAGAATTAAACCCAACAAACTAAGGAACTATGTGCGATAAAGTGCATCTGCGATATGTAAAATCTAGTCCTGGCTTTCAGATTATTCATGTCTTTCATTGTGATCAGACCCCGATCTCCCGAGGCATCACAATCTGAGCTAAATCGCAAATAGTCTCATTTGTATTTGAACGGTTTCCGTGACAGACTCGGATCAAAATATGCATCAAAACACAGAAACACCACGTCGCCTGTGTGGAACGTTGCTCTATCTACCATTTTCACTATTTTGAGAAAATCTAGTTTAAAGTTTCAGTTTGTCATATTTCTGTAACCGTTCCACATATGGGGACAAATGTATACGTGAATAATCGAAATTAAAAATACATTAAGAATACCGGTTTATTTTGTTTTAAATCATTGTATATTTCTATTCACTTAGTTTTTTGTGTTTGGATATATAGCACTTTTGTCCCAATATTTTATTTTTTCTTAGGGGTGAACTGCTCTATCTCTTGCCACTGGAGATAGAGCATTCATTTACTCAAAGTCGTGGAGATAGAGCAGTTCTTTACTCAAAGTCGTGGAGATAGAGCAGTTCTTTACTCAAAGTCGTGGAGATAGAGAATTTCTTTACTCAAAGTCGTGGAGATAGAGCAGTTCTTTACTCAAAGTCGTGGAGATAGAGCAGTTCTTTACTCAAAGTCGTGGAGATAGAGCAGTTCTTTACTCAAATTCGTGTAGATAGAGCAGTTCTTTAGCCTACTCAATGTTATGAAGATATAGGATTTCTTAAGATAAGTTATGGAGATAGAGCAGTTCTTTATTTATAGCTAAGGAGATAGAGCACACCATTACTGAAGCACTAAGAGTCACATGTGTAAATTACTCAATTTGATTGGCTAGATATATTGTTTAGAGGTTAAGTGCTCCAACTCCTGGAGTTAGAACAGTATAAGAATCAATTTTCGATTTATTTAATGGAGATAGAGCAAATCACTACTGGATATCTTCGTTTGTGTTCGGCGGATTTATTATTAGATAATATATTATTGTAGAGCTCGACCAGACGATTTCAGTGATATAAAAACCTCATTTTTGTAAAAAAAAATGGAGATAGAGCACTTCTGTACTCAGGCAACGACCATTCTGAGTTTATTGCAGTAAATGTTAAAGAGCTTGAAATCAGATCTATCTTTACTGTTGACTCTGATTTTAGCTAAATCGCTATTATAGTTGAGATTTCTACTTGAGATGTTTCGACCGTATCGTCTTATTTGTGTATTTCGTCCTCCGGTGTTTAAATGCTTCATTATTACTATAATTGATTGTTACTGTGATATTCCAGTGTTAATTTTGACCCCTTTTTTAATTTTGACACATTTTAAATACCTTTATAATTGTTTCATTCCACTTCACTGACCAAAGTAAATAAAATCTTAAACAGTGACAAATGGCCATCGTGATTATAACTCTACTAGAAAATATAAGCATTGCGTTTGACGTCTGCATACACTCCTTGCTATTCGTTTTGATAATTAACTTATTATTGCCATTAAAATGACAATCGATCATGACCTGAAAGTTATGTTTATGCACGCATGTACGCCAGCACACACGCACACACGCACGCGCGTACACACAAACACATCACATGTATATTCAATCATAAAAGAAAAACAAAATAATCAAGTCAAATTGGTTTCCAAAGCATTTTTTTTAAATAAACATCGAAATTGTTCTTTCAGTATAATGTGGCAAGACGCATACAAACGAGTAAAAAACAAATACATATTATTGTACACAATATGATGCTGGTGCCAAAGTTATGAAGTGATGTGCTATATTTAATCGAAAAGTGTAAACTTATTGTTATGTGCTGTGCATGTAACGTTTCTGTATTTAGTATAGTTTGGAGGGTATCCAGTGAGAACGTCCCCACTCGAAAACGTCCCCACTCGAAAATGTCCCAAAAAAATCGAAAACGTCCCCACTTTTATCGAAAACGTCCCCAGTTATTTTTTCAATTATCGAAAACGTCCCCAATTATATCGAAAACGTCCCCAATTTTATCGAAAACGTCCCCAATTTTATCGAAAACGTCCCCATATATTGTTAATTTGATAGCGCAGGAAGAAACTAACCTTCAAACAGACTGCGAAAACCTATGGGTTAAAATTCAACTCCAAGGATCTAAGCCATTGCTCATTGGGTGCTACTATAAGCCAAAAGAACATGACCCCTATAGTATGGAACAATTCAACAAATCACTAAACATGGCTACACAATCGAATGCAACAGTATGGTTGGGGGGAGATTTCAACATGCCCAAAATGGATTGGCCAAATATTAAACCTGCTCACGACTGCAAACACCAATCATACTACAGGGAATTCATTAAAATCCTCTACAACAACAATCTCACACAAACAGTCCTAGAGCCCACACGCGAAAACAACATCCTGGACCTATTCTTAACTAGCAATCCCTCTCTCATAAACAGAACAAGTACCATCCCAGGAATCAGTGATCATGACGCTGTCCTGGTTGAATCCAAAACATCTGCTAGATTAAGACCACAAAAACCCCGAAAAATTCATCTCTACAATAAAGCAGATTGGGAAGGGCTTCGCACGCACATCTCCAACCTTCACACATCACTCACAAACTCAAACAAATACGTTACTGACTCTGTAGAAGATCTTTGGCAAACGGTCACACAATCAACTGAGGAAGCGTGCAATCTCTTTATACCTTCCAAATGGTCATCCACAAAAAACAAACTCCCCTGGATCAAAGTTGAACTTAAAAGACTGTACAGAAAAAGAGACAAAGCATACAAACAGTACAAGAAAAACAAACAAAACAAACTCAAAGAAACATACCTTACTCTCAAACATAAATGTCGCAAGGAAACAAAAATAGCATACCAAAAGTACCTTGAAGATATATTAAATGTAAACACAGAACATAAACCAGAACAAGCACAGTCCAGGCCAAACACCAAAGAACTCTACTCACTACTTAAACACTCAAAACAAGACTCAGTTGGAATAGAAACACTCAAAAAACACAACAAACTACACACTGCAGATTCTGACAAAGCAACAATATTAAATGAACAATTCCAGTCTGTCTTTACCCCTAAATCTCCTCTTCCTCTTAAATCCCTTGCTGAATTGAAAGTGCAGGAATCCGCAGATACAGGAAGAGAGAGCTCCCAAACTACGTTTAGCCCACATGATCCCATGCCCGACATTGACATATCTGTAAATGGCGTTGAGAAACTTCTCAGGAACCTGAACCCTCACAAGGCTGCAGGGCCTGACCAAGTAAAGCCAATCATACTGAAAAATACATGTAGAGAAATTGCCCCTATCATAACAGAAATGTTCAAGAAATCTCTACAGACAAACACCCTCCCCGAGATCTGGAAAATGGCGAATGTTGCCCCAATATACAAAAAAGGCTCCTATCAGACCCCTCTAACTATAGACCTATCTCTCTGACCTGTATCTTGTGCAAAACCCTGGAACACATTATCGCATCTAGCATAACAAAACACTTCACTAAATCAAACCTCTTCTACGAACTTCAACATGGTTTTAGAGAAAAAAGGTCATGCCAAACACAACTCCTCATGCTCATAGATGATATCCTTCAGTCAGTAAGCCTGAGAAGTCAAGTCGACCTTATACTCCTTGACTTCTCAAAAGCCTTTGATATGGTCAACCATGAAAAATTACTCTACAAACTTCACTATTATGGAATCAGAGGAAATACTCTGAGATGGATCAAAGGCTTTCTAGATAACAGATCACAGTCAGTAGTTGTCAATGGCTCCACATCCAGCACCATACCAGTCTCCTCAGGTGTTCCCCAGGGTTCGGTCCTAGGACCGCTTCTTTTTCTCATTTACATAAATGACCTCCCTGAGTCAGTTCAATCTTCCAAAGTGCGTCTCTTTGCTGACGACACAGCTATCTATCGTGCTCTTTCTGTTGCCTCTCACTCCAGCGTACTCCAACAAGACTTAAACCGGCTCCAACAATGGGAAACAAAGTGGGACATGAAATTTAACCCATCAAAATGCCAAGTCATCCACATCACCAAAAGAAAAACAGTCATCCCAACAAAATATACTCCACATAACACAATCTTAGAATCAGTAACATCAGCAAAATACCTAGGAATTACAATATCAAATGACCTCACTTGGAACACACACATTAACAACATCACAAAGAAAGCAAATCAAACACTAGGATTTCTCAGAAGAAACATAAAAGTACATTCAGAAAAACTAAAAGCAACAGCATACAAAACACTTGTTAGGCCCCAACTTGAGTACAGCTCTACTGTCTGGTCCCCACATGTACAGCTACCCTCATTGAGCAACTTGAGGCCATACAGCGTAGAGCTGCTCGTTGGACCAAGCGAGACTATAGTCGTACGTCCAGTGTCACAGACATGAAGACTACCCTAAACTGGAGACGCCTTGACCAACGACGTATCGACCAACGACTGACTATGCTACACAACATCTTACATGACCGGGTTGCTATCCCACGTCCAAACTGTCTCATCCCTAGCACCCGGTCCTCACGCGCATCACACTCTCAGACATTCCAACAGATACATGCAAAAACAGACTACTATAAATTCTCCTTCCTCCCTAGAACAATAATACACTGGAACTCCCTACCCCCTGACATCATTGACCTTCCCACACCCGAGTTCAGCACGGCTGTTAGCCGTATTGAACATTACTTACTTACTTACTTACTTATCCTCTTCGTGCCTGCTGGCACATAAGGCTACAACCAGATCCCTCCACTGACGTCTGTCCTTCGCAATCTTTTCAATTTCGCCGAAGGTCTTCCCCATGTTTTTGATGTCACTAGCGATAGTTCTCCTCCATGTCTCTTTAGGTCTTCCTCTATGTCTTTTACCATCAGATGGTGTCCACTTTAATGATGTTCTTGTGATATTGGTGTTGTCTTTCCTAATTACATGTCCTAACCATCTGAATCTTCGTTGTTTGATTTGTGTGGTGAGGCTTGTTTGTCCGGTTCTTTCGTAAAGGTCGTTGTTTGAAATTATTGTGGGCCAGTAGATTTTGCAAATTTTTCGGAGGCATCTTGTGTGGAATCCAGATAGTTTTTGGCTGTCTTTTACTGTTACTCTCCAGCATTCTGCTCCATACATTAATACTGATAGGACGTTGCTCTGGTAGAGTTTCAATTTTGTTCTTTCGCTTATGTTAGCAGATCGCCATATCTTGAGTAGTTGGTGGAAGGATGTTCTTGCCTTTTGAAGTCTGTTTCTAATGTCTTTTCTGTTGCATTGTTTTTACTAAGGATGCTACCTAGGTAAGTGAAGTCCTCTACCTCTTCAATAGGTTTATCGTCTAGTTTTATTATAGATGGAGTGTCGGTGAGTTGCATTGTCTTTGACTTTTTCTTGCTGATGTTAAGTCAGACTTATGGGCATATTTAGCTAGATCTTGGGTTTTCTTCTGTAGATGGTCAGCATTGCTTGAGAGTAGAGCAATGTCGTCTGCGAATTCAAGGTCTTCTAGTATTGATGTCAGTGTCCACCTGATTCCTCTGTTCTTGTTTCCTATGGCATTTCTCATCACCCAGTCAATAGCAACAAGGAAAAGCATAGGCGACATGATACATCCTTGTCGTACCCCACTGGTGATGTTAAACCAATTGCTTAATTTATTGTTGTGGATGACACTACATGAGAAGTTTTCGTAAAAACTTTTGATTAAGTTCACAAATTTGTCTGGGCATCCATAGGATTTAAGAATTTTCCATAAGCTCTCTCTGTGGATACTGTCGAATGCCTTTTCGAAATCTATGAAATTAATGTGAACTTTACTATTCCACTCAAATCATTGTTCCATGATGTTTCTAAGTGTAAAAATGTGATCAGTGCATCCAACTCCAGGTCTAAACCCAGCTTGTTCTTTTCTTAAGGTCCCATCAATATAGCTGCCGAGTCTCATGCAAATGCTTTTGCAGAATACTTTACTAGGTATAGACAGTAGTGTGATTCCACGCCAGTTTGAGCAGTCCATCTTGTCACCCTTCTTTGGTAGTTTTACTATGAGGCCTTTGCACCAATCGTCAGGAAGTGTTTCTGAAGCCCATATCTTTGTAAATAGTTCATACAGTTGTTCGGATGCCACTTTTGGATCTGCTTTTAGTATTTCACTCTCAATACTGTCAATCCCTGGTGCTTTATTACATTTGAGTTGGTTTATGGCCTTTATTATTTCTTCTCTGGAAGGAGGATCTAAATTTAAGTTGAATGGTTCTCCAGGATGTTCATCAATGTTTGCTGTTTCTGGTGGTTCAGGTCTATTTAATACTTCGTTAAAGTGTTCGGCCCATCGTTTTAGTTGTTCATATTCAAAGTGATCTTATTTCCTGCTTTATCCTTAACTGTTCCTGAACCAGAGTCAAATTTTCCTGTTAGTTCTCTTGTGATTCTATAAACTTCACTCATCTCTCCTCTATTGGCTGCTGTTTCTGCCTCACTTGCTTTATTGTCATAGTACTCCTGCTTGTCTTTTCTAAGTTTGCGTTTTGCTTCTTTATTGGTTTCAGAGTATTCAGTGTTGTATCGTTCTACTAGTCTTTCTGATCTTGCACTCTGCATTTTCTCTTTTAAAGTTCTTCTTTTGTCTATCAGTGTCCAAGTATCACTTTTTATCCATTTCTTGTCACTTTTCTTTCTTGTACCAAGTACTGTTTTGCAGGCATGGTTGTAATTGCCCTTTATATTATTCCAGGTGGTTTCAACATCTTGGTCTAATCCCTCTCCAATATCGCCAAATGCTTGAAATCGATTCCTTAATACAAGGGAGAACTTTTTGTTTATTGCAGGGTCTTTTAGTCTTGCTGTATTGAATCTAGGTTGAGTTGTTTCTGCTTTGGAAGGAGCTTTTCTAAGGTGAAGTTTGATCTTGGCTAATAGAAGGTGATGGTCACTACCAACATCAGCTCCTCGTCGAACCACAACATTTTCTAAGGAATGTCTCCATCGACCATTGATGATGATGTGGTCTATTTGGTTTTGGTCTCTTCCATTTGGTGACTCCCATGTTTTCTTATGGATATCTTTGTGTGGGAAGATGGTACCACCAATAACAAGGTTATTTGTTTCACAAACGTCTGCTAGTCTTGAACATGCCTCTCCCTAAATAATACCTGCCCTGTTTTTAACCTATCTTCTTTCTCACATCTTTTATACTTTTATTTCTTAGCCTTATTAACATTCTTTGTCAGTTTGACGCATGTCAAAACCTAAGTCCCCAGCAGGGATTTGGCTATCAGGAAGATAGATAATTTGTGTTGATTTTAACCATGTTTTACTTTTGTTCTTCGTTTTGTTTTAGATGGATTCACGAGGTTTATATTCCTTTCTTCGTTATTTTTATATGTTTTTTATATGTTACAACGATGTTTTCATATTACTGTTTGTCATTTGTTATCCTTTGTTAAGATGGATTAACGAGGTTTTTCTTCCGTTCTTCGTTATTTTTATGAATTTTTGTTGTTGTTGTCGTTTGTTTCATATTGTTGATTGTTATTTTTGATCATTTTTAAAGGAGAACTCACAAGGTTTTCCTTTTGTTGTTTAAAATTGTTCAATGTTTTATAATGTGTTCATCCTTTTTGCGATGTTCCAATTAATGTTCCTTCTGTTGTTTATATGTATTTTTTATTTCAATTATTGAAACTTTTTGAGTACAATATTAATTAGCCATATTAATTATATTTTTATCTAAATGCAACAGATATATATACTCAAAATGTTAGCAATAATTGAAATGAATAAATATAGGGCCTAATACATAGAAAAAACGCAGGTGTAGGTAGCTTTATATATTTATTATGAATGATAAACACTCAAGAAATTGAACATATTGAACTATATTATGAAGAAACACTACAAGACAATTAATAAATTACAACGCACAAATAACGAAAAACTTTAGACAACACGAATCATATAATAAAAATATATCACATCTTACACAATATTTACAAAAACATTACACAACACAAATCATATAATAAAAATATATCACATCTTACACAATATTTAAAGAAACATTAGACAACACAAATCATTAAATAAAAATATATCACATCTTACACAATATATACAAAAACATTAGACAACACAAATCATAAAATAAAAATATATCACATCTTACACAATATTTACAGACACACTAGACAACACAAATCATATAATAAAATATATCACATCTTACACAATATTTACAAAAACATTAGACAACACAAATCATTAAATAAAAATATATCACATCTTACACAATATTTACAGAAACATTAGACAACACAAATCATTAAATAAAAATATATCACATCTTACACAATATTTACAGAAACATTAGACAACACAAATCATAAAATAAAAATATATCACATCTTACACAATATTTACAGACACATTAGACAACACAAATCATAAAATAAAAATATATCACATCTTACACAATATTTACAGACACATTAGACAACACAAATCATAAAATAAAAATATATCACATCTTACACAATATTTACAGAAACATTAGACAACACAAATCATAAAATAAAAATATATCACATCTTACACAATATTTACAGAAACATTAGACAACACAAATCATAAAATAAAAATATATCACATCTTACACAATATTTACAGACACATTAGACAACACAAATCATAAAATAAAAATATATCACATCTTACACAATATTTACAGACACATTAGACAACACAAATCATATAATAAAATATATCACATCTTACACAGTATTTACTATAGGGAATTCTGGGAATCTATGGTATCGGAACTCCTCGGGTTTTCCCGGAATGAGTAGACTGGTGCCACGGTTCAATTTTTGATTATTCAAACAGGTACCAGTCTAAAGAATGAAAAGGATGTTTGCATCGACTGTGATTTAAATACCGACCACAAGCTGGCGACCGATAGTGAATCGACCGATAACCCGAACGCCAGCGACCAATAAGCTTGTCTAGCAAACAATAGGCATAGCATATAGCGCTGATTGGGGCGTAAACTTTCGAAAATATTGTTAAATATGCGTTTTATATGTACATTTATACCGTATACAATAATAATAGAGACTATAAATTAGTGAATTTACAATGAATTTGTTGTAGCTTCATCATTTATTTAGCGAAAAAAGCCGTTTTTGACTGTTATATCGAGGTATGCTGTGAGAACGAGCTAATGTGACCCCATAATACTGGGCACTGGTGTTTAGTGCATTTATATACCTACAAAATGAGACCATTCACATGGCTGAATTATCTTCACAACCTGAGATATCCGAGAACGACCACAATACTATAATAGCGAAAAAAGCCGTTTTTGACTGTTATATCGAGGTATGCTGTGAGAACGAGCTAATGTGACCCCATAAGACCGGGTACTGGTGTTTAGCACATTAATATACCTACAAAATGAGACCAGTCACATGGCTGAATTATCTTCAGAATTCGAAATATCCGATAGCGACCACAATATTTGATAGTGAAAGTGCAGTGAAAGTATGTATTAGTAACTTTTATTCCTCCATTTTCTGAAGAGTTACAATACATTCAAATATACATTTATATACAAGATTACACAATACAAAACCGAATGGCAAATATAATGGCATAGTAGACAGTTACACATGGAATCACTTCTAAATTAGATAACATAACCTTACACGCAGACATGCACGCACTCATGCATGCACATCTAAACACATTCAAGCACAAACATACACACGCCCATTAACATATATACTTAACGGATTTAAAAACGCGACACTGGGGTATGTTGTTCAGTAGCAGATAATTCAGGTTTATGTCGATATTTGAATAGTACAGATGAAAGGTAAATTTGTTGCCGTCATTTTGGTACAAAGATAATAAAAATCAGATATGTATTAATAAATCTATCGTACAATTAGTACGTTGATCCAGAAAACAAAAGTCACATTCTGGCCAATAGACAGTAAGTGTAAATAAAGCCGTTTTGTGAATTCAAATTGCGCTTGACCAAGACACAAGCTTCAGTCTATTCATTTCATGCATCAAAATGAGTTACAGTTATTGGGCAACTGATCGGATATGTACGCTGATTTCAACTCAATTGAATCTGAAGCGAGGAATTTGGCTACGCCGACTAAACATCGTACTGAATCTTCAAATTGTACTGCAAGCAGAATGGTTTTTTCTGGCATTTTAGAACATAAATACAGGTCTATGCGACAACGATGTGTTGCTGTGATGAATGTTCCAGGAGGACACTGTAACACTGTGATGAACTGCATACATTCTAATTGTGTTGTGAGGTGATATTTGTAGGACGTGTACAATGATAAGTGATCGTTTTATTTATGCATTTGTCATGTAATAAAGTCAATGTAATCATACCATGATAGTCAAAATCATCCATGATAGCCAAGTGTCATATAGAGTGATTTATATTTCTGGGAACATTAAATAGTATGGTTCCCGAAACAACATAAACACATTTTGAATAATTTGATATGACATTTATGATATATTAATTTTAATTTAGAATGTGTGTATAGCAGGTAGGTTACCCAAACGTATGCATTGTTATACAGGCTACTGATCATCAACGCTGAAATAAATGAGCCAATAAATATGTTACTTTCGTTTTCTGGACTAATGTCTTATTCGTACAATAACTTGTTTAATACACGTGTGGTTTGGTTGCGTTTGGTATTAAAATGACGGCATCGAATTGCCCGTTACGAATATATAAAGATATATTTGATAGGAATCTGATTTTCTAAAATATACCAACATAACCAAGTGTCGCGTTTTTAAATCCGTTGACCATACATGCATACACGTTTTCACACACACACACACACACACACACACACACACACGCACGCACGCACGCACGCACGCGCGCGCGCGCGCGCGCACGTGCGCACGCACATACCCCTAACACATGCATGCACATTCATATATACCCACCACGCATACATCCAAACACTTACACACGTACGCACGTACACATAAACACATTCATGAAGCACACGCATTATATACATTGAAACACGTAAGTATGCATTCAAACACGTACACACAACCAAACATACACGTACAGAACATCGTGCAGTGAAAGTATGTAACATTTTAGAGCCATGTATTTATGAAAAATAAGTATTTAGGTGTTAGAACATGTAAAAATGCATAGATACTTGCGAAGGTTCGGAATTTGTGGTGTTCAATGAAATTTGTTGTTGTGTTTTTTGTAAATAATCGCTGTAATAATTTAATAGTGAGTTTCAATTAAGATAGCAAGCATTTTAAGCTTAAGATATGGTATAATAAATGTTATTTTTGGGGTAAAATATAAAACATATGGAGGAATCGTGCTCATTTTGTAGTCAAATTAGAACGGGTGTACATATACTGTCGTCTGACAGGTAAACTATGTTTATCTAGGTTTGCCTGGGAGTAAGCTATATACCTGAGTTAACGGTATTCACCGCTATTCTTTCTAATGGGATAGTCCCCTCATTAGTATTACTTATTGAATTGATAATACCATGCAATACCTCACAAGTTATATAATTCAACTTGGGAAACAAAATCAATACGGACGTCATTTTGTCATTTATTGAAAAATGACTTTTTCAGGAATCTGTGTTGCATCGATAGAAACATTGTCATGTTATATACTGAATGAATCGGTGAAATGAAAGCTTTCCATTGGTGTATGAAGATATCAATGAGATCAAGAATGTTCTCTTGGCATTATAGTTTGTAATGGGGTAAGATATTATGAAACACTCTGCATGTCCCCAGTACAAACGTCCATCTCATTATGCAATTCAAGTAATGCGTAATATAATAATATGCTTTGAGCAAAATGCGACAAATTGGAGTAAAGCATCTCTAAATAATAGAAATGTTTTAATAAAGAGGGGCTTTGATACTGATAGTAAAATATTTTGTTAGTAATCTAAGTTCGTTGTTTAGCCTGGTACAACTTCATAAGCCGTAAGTACGCATAATCAATACATACATCACATGTACTATGGATTACTCACCATAACTGAGTACAAGTCCTGTTGGATACATACACCACAAGTAAGTACAACCATTTAATGCCCCATAAGTACGTCCATAAGACTTTCTGAACAGGTATCAGTTGTTCCCTTGCTAGACATTCTGCATAAAGGGGAAGCTGGTTTCCCTCTCGTGCCATAGTAGCGATGGATAACATACAAAAATTAGATCCGGTGCGATTAATTAATATAAATTGAAAGAACTTGTTGCATGATTGCTCTTTATTTGGGCATGTATTTTCACAAAATTTGTAGAAAAAAACCTAAGTCAAGTGAATCAGATAACTATTTTCTTACAAACTGTGAGAAAGTTATCTAATCGGTTGTCATAATAACCACTAATCGGATAGGCGGGGCAGTGATTTTTGAAAACATTTTTGCCACATTCAACTGCTTACAAGTACGTCACATATAACAAGCCTAACTTTAAAGTGTATAATTATAGCTATATTTTAACAGATATTCAATGTCAAAATAATTACTTGCATCGTTTTTAGTATGATACTAAACTACCTTAATTGCAAATGGGTTTCGTGTACTTTGATTCAATCTTCGAAAATAGACGATTCGTATAGTTTCATAGGGTGTTCTAGAACACTTTCGTATGAAAATGAACACTTTGTAGCAACGTTAAATGTCGCATCGACGCTAAATGTCGCACTTGACGTTAAATGTCGCAAGGCTGACGCTAAATGTCGCAACCGACGCTTAATGTCGCAACCGACGCTTAATGTCGCAATTCCCCCTGACGCTAAATGTCGCATCTGTGACGTTAAATGTCGCAACAAACTGGCCTGACGTTAAATGTCGCAACACTAACGCTAAATGTCGCAATCCTTTATATACACTATTTTGTAGTATTACTGTTCTAGTTTTGGTTCAGACGTATCCACAGTTATTAGGGGTTTACTCAAAGGGGTTCGACACTTAAGCCTGCAGTGATTAAAAACTTTAAAAAAAAATTATTTTTTTTACTTCTACTGTGTATATTGTATGAAATATAGACATTAGAAATTAATAAAAAAAATTGAAAACAGTTTTTAATTACTGCAGGTTTATGTGTCGAACCCCTTTAGGTTTACCGGATGAACCATATTTTACTCGTTATACCCGGTTCAGTGAACTCTCGTACAACCGTAACAACACTGGATCGGCAAGACGAACCGTGGTGAACCGTGATACTGTAATCAAACTGGCAAAAGAGGCCTGTTTTAAGCCTTGTGGAGTCATCAGGAGATACCAGGAGGAATGGTCAATATTTCAACAGAATCGAAATATGGAGTCAAAACTGGGTTACAACCGGGGTTACACCTTAGCTGTACGGCGATGTTGCATTCCGGTACATGTATCAGTACGGATTATCTCGGTGTATCCCGGTTCTGAGCTGACAGCAGAGACCTATTATCACGGTGCCGGTTTGGCATTCCCGGTTTGTCCCGTTGTATGAACCTTTGAGACATCGTGAACTTCTTAGTCGTTTTAGGCTAACCTTGACGAACTGTGTTGATCCGACCGTATGACAGCGTACAGTATGGGTTCGATATCCACTTCAGGTGCAAACCAAGTCTGGTATTTTTTATTTTATGTATTTATTACCTCCGAGCCTTGAGCGAGCAGGTATATTGGATTGCCTTAAGTAAAAAGGCAGGGAAGAACCTAGTATATACCCGAATTATGGTTATATACGGTAATGGAAGAAACGACTTCAGCGCCAATACACTAGAAAATGCGCGATTATAAAATAATGGTATAAATTGGAAAAACAACAATACAACCCATTAGAATAAGTACATGAGCAGAATGTAGTGATTACAGATATTAGGCAGCCATTTGTGTTTGTTACCAAAACGTTGTTGTGTCAGAATACCACTTTTCATTATGTTGTTCTTTTTATAGATAAATGAGATCTTAGTACTTCAAAAACATATCATGGTAAATAAGTTGGCAAAATTAATATTCATTCTTCTAAAACAAGAAGGTACTTGTAAATACAGCAACTTTTATTTTCCGTTCTATGAAACCGAGACAGGAAAGACTGTCAATAATCGCTGCTTCGTAAGATTCACACGTTTGATTTTGTTTTATATGTACGAAACTTTGATGTAACTATGTATGCATCTATGTTAACCCAGGCCATATATTTTCTGATTTATGTATGTAAATGACTAAAGGTTATTTATATGCCGATTTGCTTTAAATGGTATGTGTTCTGTTGGTTCAAATTGTTCACAGATCGCGGAGATATGAGCTAATAAGTGAATACATGTCAGGTCACAGAAAAAGTAGTTTGACGTTGATAGACACCGTTCGTACACTGATAGACGCTTCAATGTGAGAGCAATTTCTAACATCACTGTAACACATTTTTGTAACAGTGGTAGATCTACAGAGACTCAATGAATAGGGAGAGTAACAACATATTTATCTGTTTTGAAAATCAGGGTGACTGAAGCCCTCGATGTGATTATTCATTTGCCAGGCGGATTATCGCCTCCCTGCACGGCATTGTCGTGTATTAACCTTAAATACACGGTGTAGAGGGCGGGGTCCTGACAATCGGGCCTCGGTTCGCATAATCACCCAATCGGGACACCTCGGACAATCTTATGAATCATCCCGTAAAAACGCCGTACGGACTGCTCCGACTGATAATCATCCTCGGACTAAAGCCACTCGGGCCATTATGCTTCCTGCGGGCCGATTATGTAGACCCCGCCCTAATCAGCCGTGCATTATCCTCTAAGTAACTCACAGCGCCGTAACTACACTGAGGCCAGGCGAGGCAGTTGCCTCGCCTAAAATTTGCGGACCAAACATTTTTTTGTTATATATACAGGGTGTCTCAAAATACATGTCCGCTTGTTGAAGGGTCGTAACTTTGCCAAATGAGTTAGTAAATTCATAATCATAGTCTCATATGAAAGCTAAATTTAAAACTTGTGTGGTGAATTATATCATGTGTCAATACTCGAACAGTTGATGACGTAATATACGTTATACTTACGTCATTAGCAACGGACGTTCTAAAATGTCCGAAAAGGCAGATAACATAGTCTGTACGGTTACATGGGTAAAATGTATATCATATGTGTGCATAGTAATAGTCAGTCGTATCCTACTATACACACACTGGCTGAGAAACTGATCAGAGGTCATTAGAAAATGAAATCAGAAAATCGGACGTATTTAAGGGAGGAACACATTTTAAAAACAATTAGGACTGAACATTTGATATTCACACATTTCTAGGCATATCATATTCATAAAGATGCACAAATCGCCTCGAATGAACATACTGGGTTGAATGTATAGCAGTATATCAAGCTTATCTCCAACAGCCCAAACATAGTCATATAATGTAACTTGAAAGTATAAAATAGTACTTTATGAAGTATCAATCACCAAAAACTGCCTTGGTAGGAGAATCAATTTGGTTATGCTACTTTAATTGAAATCAGGAAAAAATAACCAAAACATCCTAAATATTGATTTCTTTTTATACTATCTGAAAGTTAAATAATACAGTTCGCGATATGTAACTGAATCGAAACTCAAAATATCAATTTGTGGAGAAAATGGAAACATCACATCCGAGCCAAAGGTATGTTAACGTCATTAAAATCGTCAAACGACGTCAAACACAGGTTTTTACCGAATTGGAGTTAGCTACTAAAAATGCCTTCTATAGGTTTCGTATGCATTGTTTTGGATAATTGTTTCGTAATTTCTACATTGATTTGAATACCCTTTGATCATACATATAAATCAAATATGTAAAGCAATACATTACGGAGTGATACGTCCTCAACAAGCGGACATGTATTTTGAGACACCCTGTATATATACATGTAATGAAATATCCCTGAATATATTTAAAATAAAATTTCTCAAATTGTCGCATGTAATAAACAATGAGGCAATTTATTCTGAGGCACTAGGTAAGCAGCTGTCTCGCCTAAAATTTGCACACCTAACCATTTGGTGGAAACTTCGTCTTCAACTTATATGTAAAATAAAATGCCTGAATAATACAAAATATTACGAGCTGTCGCAAGTTATAAACAAAGAGTGCAACTTGAGGCACTAAATTTGCACCTTAATGGTAGTATACATTGTGCAACTTGAGGCACTAGATTTGCACCTTAATGGTAGTAAACATTGTGCAACTTGAGGCACTAGATTTGCACCTTAATGGTAGTATACATTGTGCAACTTGAGGCACTAGATTTGCATCTTAATGGTAGTATACATAATGCAACTTGAGGCACTAGGTTTGCACCTTAATGGTAGTATACGTTGTGCAACTTGAGGCACTAGATTTGCACCTTAATGCTAGTATACATAATGCAACTTGAGGCACTAGATTTGCACCTTAATGGTAGTATACATTGTGCAACTTGAGGCACTAGATTTGCACCTTAATGGAAGAATACATTGTGCAACTTGAGGCACTAGATTTGCACCTTAATGGTAGTATACATTGTGCAACTTGAGGCACTAGATTTACACCTGAATCGTAGTATACATTGTGCAACTTGAGGCACTAGATTTGCACCTTAATGGTGGTATACCGGACACTTTCCCTTTATTATATATAGAAAGCAAGTGGCACCGGCACACCATCCCCTTAATATCGCCACAATCCAGGTCAATGTTCTGTGAGTAAAAATAGTTAATATGCCAATTTTCGCTCGCTACGCTCGCATGGTACTGTTAACAATCAATTTAATATTGAGGTGGGCTACACATTTAAGAGTATAAGCATGTGCATATAAGTATTTTCTCCTTTGAGCTCTTGTTTAAAAATTGCTATGGATTTTCTTGATGTTCCGTTTCAATACCAAAACAAGGGACCAAAGAATGTAGCAGATGAATTTGTTTTAAAATTACCATGGAGCATGACATTGATCCCTTAATTTACTTGCAATCAAATCGCTCAAGCTTCCCCTTAACACAAATGTGCAGCCTTCGAGTTCGTAGGATATACTGATGAAAGGTGTCTCGAGTAGAAAAACGATCCTGTCGCCAATGGTGCTCTTCAGAAAATAATGCTTTTTCTAGCTGGCTTCGCCTTCACAACAGTTGTATCAGTGACTATTATCAATTAGAATGCTTCATAAATCTAAGTGAATACTATCAAATACAGAATATGTTTTGGCATGGTGTTCAAATAATATAAATAATGTTTATCTAGCTCGCTTTGCTATTCTACTTTTCTGTTTTTGTTAATGTTGAAAGTGTATTCGGTGGTTTAATTGCGTGCTTTCAGAAACGTTCTAGGTTAACAAATACACCGGACCACTACGTGGTCATAACTAAGGATTGCATCGGGCGCAAACGTACCACTTTTACACCACTTTAAGTGTTCCTGGTTAGAAGTGCAATGTTTTACATTTGAAAATAAATTCGGCTCGCTTCGCTCGCCAAATGAATTGAATACATATTTAAGAATGTCATGTAGAGAGTAGTTTGTGCTACCTGAACCTCAGAGAAATCATGATCTTTTCGCTTGCCAAATAACTACTCGTTTAAAATACCATGTAGATAACTGGTTTGCATGACATGCAACTTGGAGAAACAGTGCATTTTCTTTGGCTCGCATTGTCTGTCACATAACATCAATGCTTCATAAGTTCGTGTAGAGAACGAATTCATGTGGCATGCAGCTCGGGTAAATAATGTGAGGATTTATCATACCATTTAGAGAACGAGTTTGTGTAAGCTAGGGCAAATCATGCATCTTTAAGGATAAATCACACCACACGAGTTTGTGCTGACAAATATTGCATTTTTTCTGCCTCGCTTCGCTCGCCAAATAACTAATGCCCATTAATAATATCATGTAGACAACGAATTTCGTGGTGGCTCGTACAAATAGTTTTTTTCTGGCTCGCTTCGTTTGCCAAATAATTTATCACCATTCAAGTTCATGTAGAGAACGAAATATGTGGGCTGATACAAATAGTGCATTTTTGTGGCTCGCTTCGCTCGCCAAATAATTTATGAGCATTAATAATATCATGTGAGTAAAATGTGTGTGGGCTCGGACAAAAAGTGCATATTTGCCATAAATTAAATTTGTGTCAGCTTCAACAAATAGTCCCTTTTTCTGGCTCGCTTCGCTCGCAAAATACATTGTAAATATTCAAAATAGCATGTACAGAACGAATTTGGACGACCCCGCCTGTAAATACCCCGTCACCCAATCAAGACCCGATTTCGCACCACTTTGGAAAATTCCTAGAACTTTACGGTCATGTCCAGCCCCAAGGCTGCCTCGGCTAAAATTCGTGTCTGGGTACGGCACTGACTCATCGTGTGGGGTTGAATACAACTTTTCGTAAATACAAATACTAGTAAACTGATTTGAACAGAATTTCAACTACGATTTACATAATTATTTACTGTATTTGGCATTGTTCGACAAATACTCGGTAACTGCAACTTCACACACCTTAGTCGTGATCAAACGAGTATATTTATGTATCATCCGTAACGAAACGGGGTTCTACCGAGCATTACCGTATATAACCATAATTCGGGTATATACTAGGTTCTTCCCTGCCTTTTTACTTGAGGCAATCCAATATACCTGCTCGCTCAAGGCTCGCAGGTAATAAATACATAAAATAAAAAATACCAGACTTGGTTTGCACCTGAAGTGGATATCGAACCCATACTGTACGCTGTCATACGGTCGGATCAACACAGTTCGTCAAGGTTAGCCTAAAACGACTAAGAAGTTCACGATGTCTCAAAGGTTCATACAACGGGACAAACCGGGAATGCCAAACCGGCACAGTGATAATAGGTCTCTGCGGTCAGCTCAGAACCGGGATACACCGAGATAATCCGTACTGATACCGGAATGCAACATCGCGGTACAGCTAAGGTGTAACCCCGGTTGTAACCCAGTTTTGACTCCATATTTCGATTCTGTTGAAATATTGACCATTCCTCCCGGTATCTCCTGATGACTCCACAAGGCTTAAAACAGGCCTCTTTTGCCAGTTTGATTACAGTATCACGGTTCACCACGGTTCGTCTTGCCGATCCAGTGTTGTTACGGTTGTACGAGAGTTCACTGAACCGGGTATAACGAGTAAAATATGGTTCATCCGGTAAACCTAAAGGGGTTCGACACATAAACCTGCAGTGATTAAAAACTGTTTTCAATTTTTTTTATTAATTTCTAATGTCTATATTTCATACAATATACACAGTAGAAGTAAAAAAAAATTTTTTTTTAAAGTTTTTAATCACTGCAGGCTTAAGTGTCGAACCCCTTTGAGTAAACCCCTAATAACTGTGGATACGTCTGGACCAAAACTAGAACAGTAATACTACAAAATAGTGTATATAAAGGATTGCGACATTTAGCGATAAGTTGCGACATTTAACGTCAGGCCAGTTTGTTGCGACATTTAACGTCACAGATGCGACATTTAGCGTCAGGGGGAATTGCGACATTTAGCGTCGGTTGCGACATTTAGCGTCAGCCTTGCGACATTTAACGTCAAGTGCGACATTTAGCGTCGATGCGACATTTAACGTTGCTACACACTTCACATGTCCAATAAATCACGCAGAGAGTTTCTGTTAAAACTGAAGCGAAAACTGATCTAATGGATATGAAAGCATAATAAATTTTCAGTTTTTGAAACTTTAAAAAAAATATCTTCCGATATACACTTTAACACGTGGAATGGCACTGGTAATTTCGATTTTATAAAGGTAAACGTTCTTAGTTTATAGTTGTTGCACGAAAATACTGGTATGACGTCCCTTGAATATGCTGCAAATGGCATCATCATGAAGTTATTAAACGACATAGGACACGGGAATGCTAGGTCACTTAATGATGCCAGAACAGAAATTTCCTAATCTATTTTTTCCCGAGGATCGTGTTCAAGTACCTTAACAAGCTTTAAGAGATGTGAGAATATAAAAATGGACTGAAGAGCTTAGCGAACTACATAGGAGAATGAAGTGCCCAAGAGAAGAGTGGTGTAAGGCAGGTAGACCTAGGAATAAGAATTCGCGTGTGCTCATACATTACAAACAGTGTAAAACTGAATTTAGACGTCGTCATAGACAATGTATCCGACAATACTTATTGTCTCTTGACCGGAAGTTAGAAACTGAAGCAGAAAGACGCGACGTAAACTTTTGGAAAACGTTAAAATCGCGTAATCAGACGAATAAATCTACCAACGGAGCCGGTATAATATTTAATGGCGAATTGTGTAGAGGTCGAGAAAAGTTATCTGAACAATGGGGACTATACTTCAAAGATTTGTATGCACAGTCAGATGCGCGAATGTTTGATGAGGATTGGAAAGAATGTGTCAAGTCTACCGTGAACGATCAATTTAGCTCATTGGAACCGGACAAAAGTGCATTTATGAGTGCAGAAACTATAGAGAAAACAATTCAAACTCTTCCAAAAGGAAAAGCCGGAAGTGATGACCATTTAGTATACGAACATCTTTTATATGCAAAACGAGAACTAGCCCCAGTGCTCAATGGGGGAAACGTATTGGGGCGGAAGTGGATACACCGACTATTTCAATGGCCGATTTACGTCGATTCGGTAAGTAAATCTTGACTTTTCGTTGCTTAGTAAGGCGTTTGAAATAAAAACAAGCTGACCAAAGTACCCGGCCAGGTTTCTAGTTTGCGACCCATGGTTGTTTTCCCTCCAAGCACCTATAATTTTGCAGAACACTCGCGCAAAGTGCCGTTTTGGTTACAGATACCCTGATTTGTGAATATTTTTATCTGTAATATTTCCTATTTCTCCCGATTTTCATGGTTTATGGATTGTTTATGGGCCTAGTTTCATTATTTATATGATTATAAGTATGCATGTGCAAAAGAAATTGCGATTCCATAATATATTAAGGCAAAACACACGAAAGATCCGCTATGATACCCCTGATTAATGCCGTTTGGGGCAAACACCCCTGACACGTAAGAAATGTGGTATAATAAAAACAACATTCGACTTGATCATTAACTGAATATTACGCGCAAATGATAAAAAATGTACATTGTGAATACTAGATAAGTTTATATAATGCCAAAACAGGAATATGTTTTAAAGCTATACACATATATCTACTTGCCATACACATTTAACCTGCCACTGTGTTAAAATTTAAATTATATATTCACAATGCTTATGGTCATTCTAAGAGTGTTTTCTATTTGCAGAACAGCCCGTAGACTGATCACGTGATGTAGTTGATGCTGCCTGCTAAGACCTGACAAAGAACACATACCTACAACAGTGGATTCAAAGATAGGACCAAGCATTTCAACGATTAAACAGTTGACAATGATATGGATGATGGAGTTCGATAGAAAGTGTGAAATTCTATACTAACATGAGAAATATCAAATAAAACCCTTAAAAATCCACTTTGTTTTGATAATAGCATGTACATGCTTGTGTGTTAGAACAGTTCACGGTGTCTACCCGTATTGGTACCCTCTCGACAGGAGAGGTACGAAAATCGACCATTTTGCCAAAGATACAGAAAGTCCTTGAACCAGTCAGGCCTTTAAATGCTTTAAATATTAAACTTTCATGAAATAACATTAAAAAGAGCCTACTTTCCGTTTCGTTGTGACACCGAAACCCACTCTGTTCTGGCACCGGCACCCTCTCTGCGCTATAGTTACTGTGAGCACAGCGAGGATTCCCGTGCCAATCAGCTGAACCACACAGAGAGTATAATATGGTATCTCATCGATGTTTTGGCGAATACCAATTTTGGGTATGGAAATTTGATTCTTGTTACCAGGCAACCGAAGAAGACAACTCGAAGGCATGCGTTCGCGCTGTCTGTAGAACACAGTTGTGTGTTGCTATGGAAAAATAAAGTTATATCGAACATTTTCAAACTTATTTTTTATTTTGTAATACATTAATCTATCAGATATACTTAATTATGGTTGATTTGTTCCTCCAATATAGAAAATATACTTGATGAAACTATGAATTGTCACTTTATTTGTTGATATTGAAACCACAATTTTACCCCACCCAAAAGAACGCATAATGTTTTTCAAAAGCAAAGTCTTATTTTTTATTTCTATTATGGTCACTGGACTCAATTAGATACATTCAAAATCCCCCTGAGCAGAAATTATGAATTCAGAGATTAGTTTTAGAATACCATGGCAACGCAAAGAACACACGCCGAGGAAATCAATAAAATACGGGTAAAATTGTTGCTAGGCAACTAAACAATACAGAATTAGTGACCATTCTATAATAAACGCCCATTATTATTTAATATATACGATTCTACAAGTTACACATGTTAGTTGTACTACATTACGCTATATGAAGTTGAAATAAACGTTCGAATTGACAACAAAATCAGTCTCCCAGTCGTTGGCGCGAACGCATACCCTTTAGTTATGTTCTTTGGTTGCCTGGCAACTTTATTTACAATCCAATATCCGATCACAGATTTCATCAGAATATCCGCAATGAATAATAATTGACGATGATTGGTAGAAAATATAATTGTATATACATTTTGAAGGCTTTATTTAACAACTCTCAGTTTTTCTTGACTGACCCTCGTAATACAAACTTAGTTTCAGTTAAAGACTTGTGGGCAAACAGTGTTTAAGAAAATGACAAGAAAATAAAATTATCGGAGTTTAAAAGACTAAACTTGTGACAATTTAAAGTTCATGCATTATAGGTATGACTATCGTCAAGTTACTCCACTTACAAATGATAAACAGTATTATTTAAATAGTATCTATTAACAATGACACATGTTATTAATTTCAAATGTACAATTTATTAATCAACTATAGTTCCTTAATAGTATAGCCTCGTCTGGGCGTTAACCCCCCGAATGGAGTTGGGGGTCTTGCATCAAGGTTTGCCGACCGGGACTTTAGAAGTGCCTGTAATAATGGTACAAATGTACTAAGTATCATAAGGGTGCAGAAAGACACAATAAGTATTCGATCTAACGGACGTATGAGCCGGGGACAGATCCAAATGTCATAACAGGGGGGTGGGGCAACATGCCGTCAGACTAAACTCTCGAACACTTGTTATTGAACTAGTAATGATGAAATAATAAGGACTTGAGTGTGTAAGTTTCTTTATAAAACACCCCGTTTGATATGAAACAATATAGCTCGGCCCAGAACGCCCAGGTTTTACCAGATTGTGATTTCAACATTTTTTCGAGGAAGCATGTCCCAGAACCCAACCACCAATACTGATCAATGTAATAAGGTTCTTATTACCGGTGTTTTGTCAAATAAATACCTCAGCAGATGAACATTGTATGTAAAACGTATATACACCACATGCTAGGTTGACATATAGAAAATAATGACAATAATTAATTAAATTTTGTCATTACTTATAACAGACAATTCAAATTAACACCGGAGATAACGATGCACAGGCGTATATGCATTCTCGTTCAACCAGCGTGTTTTTCATCCGTAATACAGGGACTTGACTATACACTGATTCATGAGAATGGCGTATATGCGGGTTTGTCAATTTTTCTAGAATTGATTCTTTTGTGCTGCATATACATACATGTAGTATTATAAAAAAGTGCAAACATCACTTTTAAAAACAAGCCGAAGAGGTTCCCTAAGCCGTTCGAATAAGCACATACAAACATTAACAGTCAAAGGGAAGTAATCCAAACATAATTATGAACAAATTTGTGTACTCACTATATGCATGGTAGTACAATAAAACTCAGAGAAGTTGGCAGCTCGAAGTTTGTAGTTCGATATTCAATTCTAACTGCACACCGATAACGAACAAGCAGTGAGTTTGTTCTTCGACAGCCTTTCGCTTATGTTGAGCTTCACATGTAGTGTGACTGTCCAATCTGCTGCCATCAGCAGATTTCGATTTCAACTTGATAAGAGAATGAATTATTTTTTAGGTTCAAATCTATTGCCAGCAGCCGGTTCGATATTCAGCTCGATAAGAAGTCGAATACCAAACTGGGTTCGAATCGTCTGCCAGCAGCGGGTTCGATAGTCAACTTGATAATATGACGAATACCGAACTAGGTTCGAATCTTCTGTCAGCAGCGGGTTCGATATTCTACTATTCAACTTGATAAGAAGTCGAATACCGAATTAATTTCGAATCTGCTGCCAGCGGGTTCGTTATTCAACTTGATGAAAGTCGAATACCGAACTAGGTTTGAATCTTCTACCAGCAGAAGGTTCAATATTCAACTCGATAAGAAGTCAAATACCGAACTCGGTTCTAATCTCCTGGTGATAGGACTATTTCTCTCCTGTGGGTGTGGCAGCCAACATCGATCTGCGGCGTCCAGGAAAAGACACTCGATCGCCTCACTGATACCTATTTACACCTTGGTGGAGTGGATCATGAGGGTTATTCTGGATCAGAGAAATTAACCAGTGGTCCAGCTAGGGGTTGAACCCGGGACCTCTCCTCTTATATGTACCGGTAGTTAATGTTACTTGTAATTATTAAAACCTTTCGGTCTAGGATAACCCATTAAAGTGGAAGCACTTATTTCCGATGAGGTCCTGTGTTTTTGCTGAAGCGACAGCAAGTAGAAGAAACAGTGGTGTGATAAAGGAATCCGGGTGCGATGCCCCAGCTCTTTCCGAACAGACTCCTTGGTTCTTTAACGTGCCCGATGTACAGCGCCAATAGACGCAAGACAACCTCTGGGTTGCCAACCACTTCCTCTGTAGTTTGGTGGAAAACACTGAAATGACCGGCCGAGGATCGAACCAGGGACCTCTCGATCAGTAACCAAGCGGGTTGTCCGCTCGACCACCGTGTCACCATTTATGTTCACTTTAAAATTAAAAAGCACAGGTTATATTTTAGGTTTTTATAAATTATCCTCCAGTGAACATGAGGGCACGGGTGCCTGTATAGTGATGCTTACAAATATGGGTGGGACACAAATGTTGCTTAAATTGGCTTGAGCTAGGACCGAAGGAGTCCTGTTTAAAGAAACAAAGCGTGGTCAATTATCATAATTATAATAAAATAGTTATGACATTTATTAACACTTTATTAATTCATGTGCCTTTTCGTGTGATATCAAAATTCCCACCTTTGAGATTCTCACCAAGAATCTAAATATAATGTAAGTATGTGTAAACACGGTCACACAATACGCTATTCAAATTGCTTGACCTGTTTCGGTGTGTTCAATGTCGCGTGTTGTCTTGGTGAGAACGTATCATTATACAATAATCTCGTGAATATCATGACATCGGGGCTTCTGTATTGAAGAAAAATGCCCTTATTTGGCGAAAGCACAATACATATGATCACGTGACTGTATAATATTGCCCCGCGCACTGCGAAAATTAACTTGATATATCTGTCATTCTAATTCTCGTCTTGTACGGAATAAGAGCTTATATATCGTTGTAACATTTGTGCTTACAATATATTTACTATCATGATTTTCCACGTCGCCTGTTGGGTTTTGTTGTGCTTGGTGCATATTCTGCTGGTGGTCGTTGATGTAAGTATAATATATTTATTCAATATTGCTGTGATTTCAGGTTGGATGTTCAATTTGATGTAAAATCGGGACTTTCAAGATTATCCACGTGTTCAAATCAGGCGATAAAATGTTTTGATTTTGAGACTACATTTGCAAACCAAGCAACTGACCGACCTATTTATGTGTATTTAGTGTATATAAAGATTAATTAATTTCAGTTGCAAGTTGTTCTTGTCATGATGTTGTTCATACATATCTTGAATTTAATTATCATTTATTTGTTCATTTTGTAGATGCTACTTCTATTCCAATTTTAATATTTTCAATATACTAAAGTCTGTAACCTAGACTTGGGTTGTGAGTGGGCATTGATGATTGCTCCATGTAGTTGGGTTGGGACTTTGTTTGCAGTGCTCAGCTTGAGTGCTGTCTTCCATGTTGGATTTCCTCATTTCATTTTTGTTAATATTTTGGGCTTTAGCTATAGCTTTTTGCAACAACAATACATATGAAACAAACAATACATTTTTTATGATTTAAATGAAAAATACATTTCATTTATTTTCGGTGTAGCAAAATGCATTGACGCATTTTAAAGATGTTTCATCATACTGTGCAGTGTTCGTGTCCTGTCCGGACAAGACGGCATTAGAATGATGTTTGGTAATTAGCACCAACCGAGTTGTTTCCCCTTATTCTTTTCCGCCATATGTATCAACCAGAATTATTTTCTTGTTTCCTTACAGGTTCGACTTCTTCAAGCATGGCTGACTGGTGCTGGTCAATCTGAGTCATCGATGGAAAGACATGAGCTGATAGTAAAAGATGACTTAACAGTAGACTTGCCAGTTTACGAGTTGCGGCTTCCACACGACAAGTTGGTATGTCAGGTAAAAAAACTTATTTACTGCCATGGATAGTTACACTTATAGTTTTGTTTAATTCGTCATATCCCAGATATTGTAAGTAGATCGAGTTAGCAATATCTTTGATTGTACTATATCCCTTAATATTTGCTTATTTATATTTAAGAAAATTTTGTATTGTGACTCAGTGATTGGGTATCTGTGTCACAAGAGGATACTTGGCTGCTATTCCAAAACATTTCCAAAATATTGTCCGAATCTTAATTAAATTGCATGCAGCTAATATCACAGGGTTGACGTTACAAACCACTAAATGCCTCCGCGGACCGAAATCGGATACACTCAAATAGTCCCTATATAAACTTGTGACTGTGTTTAATTGGTAGTATGCTTTGACAAGGTGAAACTGGAGTCATCTTATGGGGTTTACTGGCTTAAATTTGTATACATGTACATATTTTGTCTTACATATTTTGAGATTTAGGCCAAAATACCAAAGTGAAAGTAGGGTAGGGTAAAACAAAGATTTGGCCAGACTGGCGACTGTGAAGATATGTTCATCGGGTTTGGCGGACAAAATCTTTCTTGGCTCCTAAAACAATCCTTTTCAGGTTGGGAATTAAGCCTCAGTCAGAATCCTTGTGCTTGGTACATATGTGCTAGGAAATATTAGTCACAGGTTATGTTTTCAAGAACTATTCTTATATAGGTGACAGGTCTCTGTATTTTATGATTAACCTTTTATTCTTTACAGGCTGTTGATACCCCAGTTTTGGACTTGTACCTCCGTCATACTTCTAGATCTAGTCACATGCTCCAGGGATTTCCAATCGTAGCCAGAGATCAACAGGAGGAACACAGACTGGTGTTTATGTCCTGTATATGTATGTCTTCATACAAGGATTCTGAGGTAAAGTAACCCTTAAATAATATTCTGATTAAATAAATAAAATATATCGTGCTGAGATATTAACATGATCCTCTCACCTGCAATTACTAGTTAAGGGGCCTTATTCACCAACCTTGTAAGTCTAAAATTCAGACTTAGACTTTAAATTGCCAAATGTTCTATTTGCTCTCATGTTGTTATAAATGTAACGATTGTGATATAAATGGGTATACACGTTTAGTGGGTAACATAAAATAATCAGACAAATTTTCATAGGGCTAATTCTAATTGCAAAGAAATGACAGTGATTTTAAATGCTGTCAATTCTAAGTCTGAATTGGAGACTTATAATGTTGGTGAATAAGCCCCCAAGGTATTTGCATAATTCAAATATCTTCAGCTATCTCTCGGAAATTGAGATTGAAAATAAGGAATTTATACAGAAACATTAAAACATTCAGTAGTGATAATTCAATTAATATAAATTTGTGTTATTGTTGATTATCCTGATGTATTGAAACTGTACATAGAAACTACATTACAATACCATACAATGTTCATTTCAAGTCGGATAACATTTACAACAATGTATTGTTAGCTATCTACTGTAAAATCATTAATTTTCGTGTGGGATTAAATTTCGTGGATTTCGTGGTTCACCTCAACCAAGAACTCTAATCACAAAGAACATTAATTTTGACCCCTGTTTTATTACATGGAATGCAAAATCCACAAATTCAAGTCCCAACAAAATTATCTTTTTTACCAAAACCACCAAATTTCATCCCAATGAAATTCAATGATATTACAGTATACAGTAGAACCCCGCTAATAAGACCACTGTCCGTTCTTTTTAAAAGTGGTCTCAATAGCGGGGTGGTCTCATTAGCGGAATAGACCACTCAGAGTATTTATCAGTTGGATATTTCTGTCTGTAAATCATAATATTTATCTTTGTATTAAAGTATAAGTGTATGTGTTGTTTTAAGTCTTTTGTTTTCTTAATATTTTGATGTTTAAAACTTAAAATAATAAAGATATAAACTATATGATAAACCATGACATGTGTGAATAAATAGTTTCACAAATACCACTTGGATGGATGCTAATTGAAATCAACATGTTATACTAAAAGAGTCAATATGAATAATATTCGAAATTAGTGCTATCCGATTACTACTCAACTTGATTTGATGCACACTTCTTCTACAATGGCTAAATGACTTTTATACTCGTAGCTTACTTCAGGTGAACATATTAAACAATTTATTGATCAAATCACCTAGAATTAATCCTCAAGCACGCTGAATTAAAAGTTTCATTCATTTTCTTCTCCCATCATTTTGTTCCATTTTAATCTCGGAGGAGTCGTAAATAATTAGCCCTTGCCAATGGCCGACATGTACAAATAAACAATTAAAAGTTCTGTATTACGGCAATTAAAAGATTATCACAACATCTTATATACTTTAATTATCCCCCTTATTGGACAAGCATTGCCCTAATGTACTGACAAAGGTGGTGATAATACAATGGTGTCATTTTTGGATAATGTACAGAGGTGTTGACAGTTTGTCTCGGCGGCGATTATGTAAACAATGGCAGGTGTATTCAGAGGTGTGATTACAACTGGTCGTAATTTCGGGGTTCAAATCTGCACAAATTGACCATTTGGTTGGCAAAAAGTGGTCGCATTACGGAATAGCGGGGTGGTCGTAATTTCGGGACTAACGACCATTAGACATAGAAGGAAAAAAACCGTTCTTTCAAAAAATGCCCGTATTAGCGGGGTGGTCGTAATTTCGGGGTGGTCGTAAGGTGGGGTTCTACTGTACTGTATAGCTTTTGTCTGACATTGAGAATACATTAAAAATCAAAAGTTTGACTAGACAAGTTTGTCCGACTGTATGTCCTTACCTAGTATAAAATATAATTGTCTTACTGATAAATGATGTGCATTTGTACATTATGAAAGTTGCATATGACTGGTGAGTGTCTTATTTTTTGCCAGATATACTGTATTATTGTTATTTTAATTTAAAGCATGATAAACTGGAGGACTTCTTTGAACAGTCTCTCTAGTTCAGTGGGCTACCACCAAGATAAGAACATGTTCAACCCTACAGAACTGTTGGTCTCTATTATAATATACTTTACATTTCAGGATAGTCATATCACACCTAGTATGTATGGAGTTGTCTTGTATGAGAACTTCACTGTTGACATTCCCACACTGATGTATATGTGTGTGTTAGATGTTCAGGGTAGTGGTACATTGGTAGCCATGATGATCGACAGTATGTGGACTCAACCTACATATATGGATGATCTGGTAAAAACTGACACCACTTTGTCTGAGGTAAGCTTACTTAATATATGAGGGTGGCTTCGTTTGAACTTGAAGTAGGCTCACTATAACTAATATCACAGCATCCTTGCAAAATGCAGGTATACACTGATCTTTGATCACTTTTAAGATCCTTGGTAGGGAATTCCCTTTGTGTGTGTCTACTGAAGAATCAGTCAAACTCATCAAGACGCTGTTTGCAACTTATCCTTTGTTCAGTGAATATATGTTTCAGATTTGTCCAACTTTTTGTAAACTTGGTGAGAACAACTGGACTTTTGGATGAATCATTTTTATTGATTATTGTGCAATGCGAAACTTAATCCCCACAAAAATTAATGATTTCACAGTAATACAAATAGATAATTATGTCAAATTTACAGTGGTAACCATACTTGCTTTCGTATACAATGTATAGTCGGGTATAACTCATGATTTGGACAGTTTACTTGCATATGATTATCATATCTTATGTTATAAAATAGTTGTTATATGGTTGTTGCTTAAAACATTCCTGATAGATTGTGGGTATATTGACTTTGCCTTTCTTTACAAATCAGAAATATATCTGCCAAACATAACCAATGGTCTTCTTGTTGAATGTGGTATATAATGATGTATTTAACATTTTAGGATAGTCATATCACACCTAGTGTGTTTGAAGTTGCCTTGTATGAGAACTTCACTGTTGACATTCCCACACTGATGTATTTGTGTGTGTTAGATGGTCGGGGTAATGGTATATTGGTAGCCAAGTTGACCCAACCTACATATATGGATGATCTGGTAAAAACTGTTGCCACTTTGTCTGAGGTAAGCTTACTTAATATATGAGAACCTTAACTTGAGGTATAGCTTGGCTATTTTGACCTGAGCGTGACCTTTATGCGAGAATAAATTACAAGGTTCTAGATTTGAATATATCAATTTCTGCAAGCAAATCGTGCAATATCGGCATTTCAGATTTGTGTTTGTATTACATCTCGAGCGTCTTCGTGATACTCCTCGGTTATGAAAACATACATTCGGTGTTGTAAACGTAGGCATTATATCGACTGTTAAATTATGCTAATCAAAAAGTCAAGCTCATGTCAAATTAGCCAACCTATATACTTGCTAAATCCTGCGTCACACGAGTATTGCTACAGTGGTACACTCATCTATGCGTAATTGCTAGTATTATATTTGTATGTGTGTCTATTGGACATTGTCCAAAAAATCTTTTTCTAGACAAATTTCTTAGGATATCTGTTGCTGGTCATAATGAAAGTACATTTGTAAAGGGCCTGGAAATAAATGTTTGATTTCATGAGACGTTAGACATGACCAGGGTTGACATTTTTATGTATTAGTAAATGTCAGCAAGTAACATCATTTGGACGTCGTTGACATTGGGCTTGCAGTGATGTTTGTTAGCATGTCTCGTGTAAATGTTCATATCTCGATAACTGTTCTGTGCTTTTTTGTGAAATTTGGTCATAATTTTTAAATTAGAGTGGAGTAACCATATGCAAAACAATTGTTGTTTTACAGACATTTTGCATGATTTTATATCATCTAGTGGCAATTCAATTGCACATTCAAATTGATCATTAATTACCAGCTGACATAATTGTATCTGAAGTATTTTACCTGTTCACTCTCTCCTTATAATAGTTTGAAATTTTATTATAAGTCTTCTTGCATCATCATTGGGTAAAGGGTTAAATGCAGCTGATATTTAAATCTTATATTTATATATTTCAGGTGTTGGATGTAAGCCTAGTTCAGTGTGATGAACAGTTTGATCTTGGTACCAACCAACTACCATTGGCTATTGAATTGGTGGAGTTAATAGATGATGCAATACATGCTTTCCCCGAGGTTCCTTCCAGCACCACCTGCCATTATTGTCATAGCGGTCTTGTTGCAATGAGGTGAATATTTATTATTCTGTACCTTAGGTTATTCCACCATTGTAGGTTATCTTCATGGATAATTACTGCAGCACAGTCATAATTATAATAGTTGTTCAATTCTCTGTAAACAAATAACAAAGTACAACACTGTGTTAATAAAAAATTGGTCAACATACACATACTTTTATCTACATGTATTTTGATATATGTCTTCTTTGTTCTTTCATCATTGCGTCTGAACCTTGGACTAAACATCTTAAATTGTTTTTTGATACAATGTTCTGGCATTCAATTCTTTTTTGTATCATTACAAATTACACATCGCCCATTTTAAACCACCTCAGCTCATGATATTCTCTTAGACTAAAGGAGTAGTACTTGACTGTGAAATTCCTACATTAATTTATAATTTTAAAATTTTCAACTGCTAACAGTATGTTGCTGTATTGGTTAATTCTCTTAATAATCCTAGAAAGGGCTCAAAGACGTCTGCTTTTTTCTGCTACTCAAATTGCTCCATTTGTTAGCATATTGTGCCTTATAATAAGTTTTCCTTATCAAAGACGACTAGAAATTTTGATCAGGAATTATTTTTTGTTCCATGTCTTCTTGTTAATACATTTTGCCTTAACTTTATACAGAGATGAGACTGGACTGGATATACTAGACACTGTTTACTTGGTGTTTTCCATATCTGGAATGACTGCTGAAGGTGCAATTATTAGAGGCAGACATCGTCCTGATGGAGCTTACATTCCGGTAGATGGTGCTATTGGAGGAAATAAAGGCTTTGCTACAGAAGGGGCCTCTGGAGTTGTCAGTGTTCCTGGTCATGTGCATCAAGTTGAACTCCCTGTAAGTTTCACTCATATTTGCATAATTGCTGATATGAATGTTTTACAGCCTGTTAGACAGCAAAGTATGCTTATAAGTGGTATATACAGTTTTTTGTTTCCATGGCAACAACTGTATGAAGTTTATTCAAAAACCACATTTTTAAAGTTTTTGTATGGTTGAGTAACACATTTTTCCAGCTGTTTAATGAACAAGTTCGAAAATGTATCTTAATTAAATCTAACCTTTAGATGGACAATTACACATAAGAAAATGATACCTAAAAGAGTAAAAATAATTAAAGGTGTCTTAACCGTGTAAAAGATAAATGCTTTAAACAGACCGTTTTTCAATACTATTTGAATGGTAGATCATATATGAGGGCCTCATAACTACACGAAGTCATTAGATATAATTATTTTCCTGAAAACATGACATTGAGTTTTATCATAAAACAAACGCGACCTAATCTGTGCAGTTAGGTTTGAAGGAATGTTTTGCCTTGCTTGATCAATTACACTTGAAATTTACCAGTATGGAATCTGGTTTATTCACATTTAAGAATCATGAGATTACAGCAGTTTTTTTCTTTTATTTTAGTTGTCATGGACAGTATGCAGTAATGACCGAAGTCACCCTATGGTCAGAATATGGCAAGTCCATTGAATAACACTGTTCACATACTGGTAAGTACCTGTACTTCTTGTAAAACTAATATATGCAGTTGACATGTTAGGTTTGATGGAATGATCTAGTTAAGGAGTATGCTCCACTTAAGTTGTTTTGAAGCGAAACATAGCGGCTTGTTGGCTTGAAACCATTCTGAATTAATGATATAATATGTTTTCTTTTGGTGTATTGTCCAATAAAAAGTATGTCTATAGTAAGTTTCCTGAAAACATGATAATGAGTTTTATCATAAAACGAACAGGACCTAATCTTTGCAGTTGGGAGGTTAGGTTTGAAGGAATGATCTAGTGGAGGAGTATGCTCCACTTTGTTTGATTTGCCTAGCTTGATCAATTACACTTGAAATTTACCAGTGTGGAATATTGTTGATTATGAGATGACAGCAGTTTAAATTTCTTGTATTTTAGATGTCTTGGACAGTTAACTGTAATGACCGAAAGTCACGCTATGGTCAAAATATGGCAAGTCCATTGAATAACACTGTTCACATACTGGTTAGTACCTGTTCTTCTTGTAAAACTAATTATAACGGTGATTGCAAAGGAAAGAAGCGAAACATATCCGCTTGAAACAGTCGTCTGAATTAATGATATAATATTTTTTCTTTTCGTCTATTGTCCAATAAAAAGTATGTCTATAGTTAGTTTCCTGAAAACATGATAATGAGTTTCATCATAAAACAAACAGGACCTAATCTTTGCAGTTGTTATGTTAGGTTTGATGGAATGATCTAGTTAAAGAGTATGCTCCACTTTGCATGTTTTGCCTAGCTTGATCAATTACACTTGAAACTTTGATTATGAGATTACAGTAGTTTAAATTTCTTGAATTTTAGATGTCTTGGACAGTTTACAGTAATGACCGAAGTCACCCTACGGTCAGAATATGGCAAGTCCATTGAATAACACTGTTTACATACTGGTAAGTACCTGTACTTCCTGTAAAACTAATTAAAATGGTGATAGCAAAGGAAAGAAGCGAATCAGAGCGGCTTGAAACAACCGCCTGAATTAATCATGTAATATTTTTTTCTTTTTTTGTATTGTCCAATAAAAAGTATGTTTATAGTTAGTTTCCTAAAAACATGATAACGAGTTTATCATGAAACAAACAGGACCTAATCTGTGCAGTTGCATGTTAGGTTTGATGGAATGATTTAGTTAAGGAGTATGCTCCACTTTGCATGTTTTGCCTTGGTTGATCAATTACACTTGAAATTTACCAGTGTGGAATCTTGTTGATTACGTGATTACAACAGTTCAACTTTCTTGTATTTAAAATGTCTTGGACAGTTTACTGTAATGACCGAAAGTCACGCTATGGTCAGAATATGGCAAGTCCATTGAATAACACTGTTCACATACTGGTAAGTACCTGGACTTCTTGTAAAACTAATATATGCAGTTGACATGTTAGGTTTGATGGAATGATCTAGTTAAGGAGTATGCTCCACTTAAGTTGTTTTGCCTTGCTTGACCAATTACACATGAAATTTTCCACAGTGGCATCTTGTTTAGTCACATTTTAGAATCATGAGATTACAGCAGTTCAAATTTCTTGTATTTTAGATGTCTTGGGACAGTTTACAGTAATGACCGAAGTCACGCTATGGTCAGAATATGGCAAGTCAATTGAATAACACTGTTCACATACTGGTAAGTACCTGTACTTCTTGTAAAACTAGTTAAAACGGTGATGGCAAAGGTAAGAAGCGAAACATAGCGGCTAGACAGTCGTCTGAATTAATGATATAAATTTTTTTCTTTTGATGTATTGTCCAATAAAAAGTATGTCTATATTTAGTTTCCTAAAAACATGATAATGAGTTTCATCATAAAACAAACAGGACCTAATCTCTGCAGTTGACATGTTAGGTATGATGGAATGATCTAGTTATGGAGTATGCTCCACTTTGCATGTTTTGCCTTGCTTGATCAATTACACTTGAAATTGTCAAACCACGGAGGAGTCTTGTTGATTGAGATTACAGCAGTTCAAATTTCTTGTATTTTAGATGTCTTGGACAGTTTACAGTAATGACCGAAAGTCGCCCTACGGTCAGAATATGGCAAGTCCATTGAATAACACTGTTCACATACTGGTAAGTTAAGTACCAGTTCTTCTTGTAAAACTAATCTATGCAGTTGGCATGTTAGGTTTGATGGAATGATCTAGTTAAGGAGTATACACCATTTTACTTGTTTTGCCTTGCTTGACCAATTACACTTGAAATTTTCCACGGTGGAATCTTGTTCAGTCACATTTTAGAATCACGAGATTACAGCTGTTCAAATTTCTTGTATTTTAGATGTCTTGGACAGTTTACTGTAAAGAGCGAAGTCACGCTATGGTCAGAATATGGCAATTTCATTGAATAACACTGTTCACATACTGGTAAGTACCTGTACTTCTTGTAAAACTAATCTATGCAGTTGACATGTTAGGTTTTATGGAATGATCTAGTTAAGGAGTATGCTCCACTTCAGTTGTTTTACCTTGCTTGACCAATTACCAGTACTTATTGTAAAACTAGCAATGTTTTCCTTACCCCTGCCTCCCAATTATACGAGGGGTGATCAATAGATAATGAGAAAATGATTACAACATAGCTTAATTTATCCTATCTGGTGGTTAGTACATAATAAGACGAAAACGTACGAAATGGTTTTATATTGAAAAATGAATTAATATGTAGAACATTTTTTCCAACCCATGAAAGTCGGCACTTCAATCAGAACTTAACTGGTTCAATTTGACAATACAAGTCAAAGCCCTACAGTATTAATGTTGTATACCCATGCCAGTATGAAATTTACCTAAACATTGTCTATTCATTAAGCCTGTGCAACAACTACCGGTATGCAGCTTCCAGATGTAACCAATCAACAAAACATCATAAAATAGAAATGTAGTGGTACTGATATAAATGAATAGACCATTTCAGATTCAGTTACTGTAGCAGTATAGTTTTATGATAACACCCAGACATTGTATGGTTTTTTTGTTACTGTTCAATCAATTAATCATACAAAATATCCTTGATTTGCAGGAAGTAAAGTTCCAAATTCCAGTGTCCAAGATAGTGATGGTGTTCAGACGCATGAGCTGCACCAGGATTTTTCAAAGTAAGTTTTATCATACACAAAGGAAAATGTATATGTATGTAAATGTTGTATTTCTGATGGATAACTGTCTGCAGCAAGTTAGTTTGGTGGTGTTGTTGCTTTAACCAATGATGATTGATTTGTTGGTATTGTATTCGTGATTATGTTACAAATACCAGATGGCTGTCTGCATCTTTAAGGCAGTGCCCTAATGTTTTTACTGTTAGACACTCTTGAGCATAACTATGTCAAAATGTTTTAGACAAAATATACTACATTTATTGGGATACTTTGTTCATTTATGATCCCAAAAAGCAGTGATGACCAGTTCTAAATAAAGCTCAGCAAAATTGCACTTTTGCTTTTCAACATTTTAATTTGTAGCAATCCCCTACTTTATTAAACAACTGCTGTTCTTCCTGTGATACTGATTTAATTAGAATTTAATCAGTTATAAGATATTTACTGTAGATATTCAAATACTTAATCTAAATAGGTGTACAGTGGTCATGGTTGTATTGCTTGATTCTTCCATTTTCTAGGGTTTTTGTTTATTTATATTTTCAGGACATAATTGAGAGCAGATGTGAATTTTCCGGAATCCGATCATGTAGCTTGCATTTGGTTCGGTTAATTACATGTTTACTGTCTGTTGGTCCCATTGGTTGATGTTGTATGTCTGAGGCAAAAGTACAGGGAAAAGCATTTTTTTTATTTTACTTCGAGAAATGTTCGGCAAAGTAAAACCAGTTTTTGGTATTATACTATGCATACACACCCCTGTAAAATGTAAAAGAGTCGCATAGTCACTGATACAATTTTCTAAATTTTTTTGTGCCCCGAGGCACACTATGATTCCTTTGTTTTTTTGGGCCCAGTACCTAGTACTTCAAGTTAGGTTAATTGGACAATGAAACTTAAGAAATAACTCGAGGAGGTTTACTTCCTGTAGTGAGTTATTTGAAGTGGCTGTTAGGACCAAGTGCTACTAAAGCTGGTGATTGGTGGATGGGGATGATCTATGCTTAAAATTCAAGTGTTTGAAAGTTATTGTTTATGCTGGAAGACAAGTACCTGCATTTGATTGGAACATACCACTGTCGTTGAAAGACGAGTACCTACATTGGTTCAGAACGTACCATTGTTGCTGAAAGATGAGTACCTACATTGGTTTGGAACGTACCACCGTCGCTGTAAGACAAGTACCTACGTTTGATTGGAAAGAACCACTTTCACTGAAAGAGAAGACCAATGAAGCTACAGGACTGCTTGAGTCATGGTAAGATATATATATATAATACAACCATATCATTTTGTGCAACTGAAGCTTGCTAGCTAAATTTTACTGAGATCAGTGTTTACATGCATTGGCATTGAGCATCGAAATCTACACAAATGACAGGTTAATATAGACAGCTAGTTCTTCTGCAATTGCTTCAATTTTGTCCATTTTGTGATATTTATGTAAAAGTAGTGTTCTGTTATTTGTTAAAGATTAAGAGGACAAGTGAAAATGCTTCAAAATTTTATTTTTGATGGTGGGGTGTTTGCTAAAAAAGTGTTTCCATTGAGTGGTCAAGTTTTAGCAAATTATGATTGTATGTTACTGTGTTATATTACAGGTACACTCAATCTTGCTGGATTGGAAAGTACAACTCTGTCTCTAGATGAATGGTGTAACCATACTGTGAACGGATGCAAGTCCATTGAATAACACTATTCACATAATGGTAAATATTTGTACTTCTTGAAAAACTAATCTATGAAGGTGACATGTAAAGTTTGATGAAAGGAGTATGCTCCACTTTAGTTGTTTTGCCTTGCTTGATCAATCACACTTGAAATTGACCAGTGTGGAATCTTGTTTAGTAACATTTTAAAATCATGAGATTACAGTAGTTTAAATTTTTTGTATTTTAGATGTCTTGGACAGTTTACAGTAATGACCGAAGTCACGCTATGGTCAGAATATGGCAAGACCATTGAATAACACTGTTCACATACTGGTAAGTACTGGTACTTTTTGTAAAACTAATTTATGCAGTAGACATGTTAGGTTTGATGAAATGATCTAGTTAAGGAGTATGCTTCACTTTAGTTATTTTGCCTTGCTTGACCAATTACACTTGAAATTTTCCACGGTAGAATCTTGTTAAGTCAGATCTTAGAATCGTGAGAAGACAACAGTTCAAATTTCTTGTATTTTAGATGTCTTGGACAGTTTACTGTAATGACCGAAGTCACGCTATGGTCAGAATATGGCAAGTCCATTGAATAACACTGTTCACATACTGGTAAGTACCTGTACTTCCTGTAAAACTAATTAAAATGGTGATTGCAAAGGAAAGAAGCAAAACATAGCGGCTTGAAACAATAATCTGAATTAATGGTATAATAATTTTTTCTTTTGGGTGTATTGGCCAATAAAAAGTATGTCTATAGTAAGTTTACCGGTACTGAAAACATGATCATGAGTTTTATCATACAAACAGGACCTAATCTGTGCAGTTGGCATGTTAGGTTTGATGGAATGATCTAGTTAAGAGTATGCTCCACTTTGCATGTTTTGCCTTGCTTGATCAATTACACTTAACATTTTGATTATGACATTACAGTAGTTTACATTTCTTGTATTTCAGATGTCTTGGACAGTTTACAGTAATGACCGAAGTCACCATGCGGTCAGAATAAGGCAAGTCCATTGAATAACGCTGTTCACATACTGGTAAGTAACTGTACTTCTTGTAAAACTAATTAAAACGGTGATTGCAAAGGAAAGAAACAAAACATATTGGCTTGAAACAGTCGTCTGAATTAATGATATAATATTTTTTCTCTTGGTGTATTGTCCAATAAAAAGTATGTCTATAGTTAGTTTCGCGAAAACATGATAATGAGTTTTATCATAAAACGTACAGGACCTAATATGTGCAGTTGGCATGTTAGGTTTGATTGAATGATCTAGTTTAGGAGTATGCTCCACTTTGCATGTTTTGCCAAGCTTTTTGATTTTGATTATGAGATTACAGTAGTTTAAATTTCTTGTATTTTAGATGTCTTGGACAGTTTACAGTAATGACCGAAGTCACCCTACGGTCAGAATATGGCAAGTCCATTGAATAACACTGTTCACATAATGGTAAGTACCTGTACTTCTTGTAAAACTAATTAAGATGGTGGTTGTAAAGGAAAGAAGCGAAACATAGCGACTTGAAACAATCATCTGTATTAATGGTATAAGAATTTTTTTCTTTTGGTGTATGGTCCAATAAATAGTTTGTCTATAGTTGTTTTCCTGAAAAAATGACATTGTGTTTTATTGTGTTTTATCATAAAACGAACAGGACCTAATCTATGCAGTTGGCATGTTAGGTTTGATGGAATGATCAAGTTAAAGAGTATGCTCCACTTTGTATGTTTTGCCTTTGTTGATCAATTACACTTGCAATTTACCAATGTGGAATCTTGTTGATTATTTGATTACAACAGTTTAAATTTCTTGTATTTCAGATGTCTTGGACAGTTTACTGTAATGACCGAAAGTCACGCTATGGTCAGAATATGGCAAGTCCATTGAATAACACTGTTCACATACTGGTAAGTACCAGTACTTCTTGTAAAACTAATTAAAACGGTGATTGCACAGGAAAGAAACGAAACAAATTGGCTTGAAACAGGAGCTTTAAACAGTCGTCTGAATTAATGATATAATATTTTTTTCTTTTGGTGTATTGTCCAATAAAAAGAATGTCTATAGTTAGTTTCCTGAAAACATGATAATGAGTTTTATCATGAAACGTACAGGACCTTATCTGTGCAGTTGGCATGTTAGGTTTGATGGAATGATCTGGTTCAGGAGGATGCTCCACATTGCATGTTTTGCCTAGCTTGATCAATTAAACTTGAAATTTACCAGTATGAAATCTTGTTTAGTCACATTTTAGAATCACGAGATTACAGCAGTTCAAATTTCTTGTATTTTAGATGTCTTGGACAGTTTACTGTAATGACCGAAAGTCACGCTATGGTCAGAATATGGCAAGTCCATTGAATAACACTGTTCACATACTGGTAAGTAACTGTACTTCTTGTAAAACTAATTAAGACACGGTGATAGTAAAAGAAAAAGAAGCGAAACATTGCAGCTTGTAACAATCATCTGAATAAATGGTATAATAATTTTTTGTTCTGGTGTATGGTATAATTAATACGTTGTTTATAGTTATTTTCCTGAAAACATAACATTGAGTTTTATCATAAAACTAACAGGACCTAATTTGTGCAGTTGGCATGTTAGGTTTGATGGAATGATCTAGTTAAGGAGTGTGATCCACTTTAAAAGTTTTGTCTTGCATGATCAATTACACTTGAATTTTACCAGTGTGAAATCTGGTTGATTATGAGATTACAACAGTTTAAATGTCTTGTATTTTAGATGTCTTGGACAGTTTACAGTAATGACCGAAGTCACCCTACGGTCAGAATATGGCAAGTCCATTGAATAACACTGTTCACATACTGGTTAGTACCTGGGCTTCTTGTAAAACTAATATATGCAGTTGATATGTTAGGTTCGATTGAATCATCTAGATAAGGAGTATTCTCCACTTTATTTGTTTTGTCGTGCTTGACCAATTACACTTAAAATTTTCCACTGTGGAATCTTGTTAAGTCACATTTTAGAATCATGAGATTACAGCAGTTCAAATTTCTTGTATTTTAGATGTCTTGGACAGTTTACTGTAATGACCGAAAGTCACGCAATGGTCAGAATATGGCAAGTCCATTGAATAACACTGTTCACATACTGGTAAGTAACTGTACTTCTTGTAAAACTAATTGAGACGGTGATTGCTAAGGAAAGAAGCGAAACATAGCGACTTGAAACAATCGTCTGAATTAATGATATATTTTTTCTTTGGTGTATTGTCCAATAAAAAGTATGTCTATTGTTATTTTCCTGAAAACATGATAATGAGTTTTATCATAAAACGAACAAGACCTAATCTTTTCAATTCGCATGTTAGGTTTGATGGAATGATCTAGTTAAGGAGTATGTTTCACTTTGCATGTTTTGCCTTGCTTGACCAAATACAATTGAAGTTATCCACTGTGGAATCTTGTTTAGTCACATTTTAGAATCACGAGATAACAGCAGTTCAAATTTCTTGTATTTTAGATGTCTTGGACAGTTTACTGTAATGACCGAAAGTCACGCTGTGGTCAGAATATGGCAAGTCCATTGAATAACACCGTTCACATACTGGTAAGTACCTGGACTTCTTGTAAAACTAATATATGCAGTTTACATGTTAGGTTTGATGGAATGATCTAGTTAAGGAGTATGCTCTACTTGAGTTGTTTTGCCTGGCTTATCCAATTGCAATTGAAATTTTCCACGGTGGAATCTTGTTAGTCACATTTTAGAATCACGAGATTACAGCAGGTCAAATTTCTCGTATCTAAGATGTCTTGGACAGTTTACAGTAATGAACTAAAGTCAGGCTATGGTCAGAATATGGCAAGTCCATTGAATTACACTGTTCACATACTGGTAATTACCATTTCTTCTTGTAAAACTAATTAAGATGGTGGTTGTAAAGGAAAGAAGCGAAACATATCTGCTTGAAACAATCGTCTGAATTAATAATATAATATTTTTTTCTTTTGGTGTATTGTCCAATAAAAAGTATGTCTATAGTTAGTAAGTTTCCTGAAAACATGATAATGAGTTTTATTATAAAACAAACAGTACCTAATCTGTGCAGTTGGCATATTAGGTTTGATGGAATGATCTAGTTAAAGAGTATGCTCCACTTTGCATGTTTTCCTAGCTTGATCAATTACACTTGAAATTTTGATTATCAGATTACAGTAGTTTAAATTTCTTGTATTTTAGATGTCTTGGACAGTTTACAGTAATGACCGAAGTCACCCTACGGTCAGAATATGGCAAGTCCATTGAATAACACTGTTCACATATTGGTAAGTACCTGTACTTCTTGTAAAACTAATTAAAACGGTGATTGCAAAGAAAGAAACCAAAACATATCGGCTTGAAACAGTCGTCTGAATTAATCATATATTTTTTTCTTTTGGTGTATTGTCCAATAAAAAGTATGTTTATAGTTAGATTCCTGAAAACATGATAATGGGTATAATGATAAAACGAACAGGACCTTATCTATGCAGTTGGCATGTTAGGTTTGATGGAATGATCTAGTTATGGAGTATGCTCTACTTTGTATGTTTTGCCTTGGTTGATCAATAACACTTGCAATTAACCAGGATGGTATCTTGTTGATTATGTGATTACAACAGTTCAAATTTCTTGTATTTTAGATTTTTTGGACAGTTTACTGTAATGACCGAAAGTCACGCTCTGGTCAGAATATGGCAAGTCCATTGAATAACACTGTTCACATACTGGTAAGTACTGGTACTTCTAATAAAACTAATCTATGCAGTTGACATGTTAGGTTTGATGGAATGATCTAGTTAAGGAGTATGCTTCACTTTAGTTATTTTGCCTTGCTTGACCAATTACACTTGAAATTTTCCACGATAGAATCTTGTTAAGTCAGATCTTAGAATCATAAGATTACAGCAGTTCAAATTTCTTGTATTTTAGATGTCTTGGACAGTTTACTGTAATGACCGAAAGTCATGCTATGGTCAGAATATGGCAAGACCATTGAATAACACTGTTCACAAACTGGTAAGTACCTGTACTTCTTGTAAAACTTATTGAAACGGTGATTGCAAAGGAAAGAAGCGAAACATAGCGGCTTGTTGGCTTGAAACAATAAGTACCTGTACTTCTTGTAAAACTAATTAAAATGGTGATTGCAAAGGAAAGAAGCGAAACATAGCGGCTTAAATCAACCATCTGAATTAATCTTATAATAATTTTTTCTTTTGGTGTATTGTCCAATAAAAAATATTTCTATAGTTAGTTTCCTGAAAACATGATAATGAGTTTTATCAAAAAACGAACAGGATCTAATCTGTGGAGTTGGCTTGTCAGGTTTGATGGAATAATCTAGTTGTGGAGTATGCTCCACTTTGCATGTTTTGCCTTGCTTGACCTATTACACCTGAAATTTACCAGTGTGGAATCTTGTTGATTATGAGATTACAGCAGTTTAAATTTCTTGTATTTTAGATGTCTTGGACAGTTTACAGTAATGACCGAAGTCACCCAACGGTCAGAATGGCAAGTCCATTGAATAACACTGTTCACATAATGGTAAGTACTTGTACTTCTTGTAAAACTAATCTATGCAGTTGACATGTTAGGTTCGATTGAATGATCTAGTTAAGGATTATGTTTCACTTTAGTTGTTTTGACTTGCTTGACCAATTACAATTGAAATTATCCACAGTGGAATCTTGTTTAGTCACATTTTAGAATCACGAGATTACAGCAGTTCAAATTTCTTGTATTTTAGATGTCTTGGGACAGTTTACAGTAATGACCGAAGTCACGCTATGGTCAGAATATGGCAAGTCCATTGAATAACACTGTTCACATACTGGTAAGTAACTGTACTTCTTGTAAAACTAATTAAGACACGGTGATAGTAAAAAAAAAGCGAAACATAGCAGCTTGAAACAATCATCTGAAATAATGGTATAATAATTTTTTGTTTTGGTGTATGGTATAATAAATAGGTTGTTTTTAGTTATTTTCCTGAAAACATAACATTGAGTTTTATCATAAAACTAACAGGACCTAATTTGTGCAGTTGGCATGTTAGGTTTGATGGAATGATCTAGTTAAGGAGTGTGCTCCACTTTAAAAGTTTCGTCTTGCTTGATCAATTACACTTGAATTTTACCAGTGTGAAATCTTGTTGATTATGAGATTACAACAGTTTAAATTTCTTGTATTTTAGATGTCTTGGACAGTTTACAGTAATGACCGAAGTCACCCTACGGTCAGAATATGGCAAGTCCATTGAATAACACTGTTCACAAACTGGTAAGTACCTGGACTTCTTGTAAAACAAATATATGCAGTTGACATGTTAGGTTCGATTGAATCATCTAGATAAGGAGTATTCTCCACTTTATTTGTTTTGTCGTGCTTGACCAATTACACTTAAAATTTTCCACTGTGGAATCTTGTTTAGTCACATTTTAGAATCATGAGATTACAGCAGTTCAAATTCCTTGTATTTTAGATGTCTTGGACAGTTTACTGTAATGACCGAAAGTCACGCTATGGTCAGAATATGGCAAGTCCATTGAATAACACTGTTCACATACTGGTAAGTACCGGTACTTCTTGTCAAACAAATTAAAACTGTGATTGCAAAGGAAAGAAGCGAAACATATCGGCTTGATACAATGGTCTGAAATAATGATATAATATTTTTTTCTTTTGGTGTATTGTCCAATAAAAAGTATTACTTTAGTTAGTTTCCTGAAAACATGATAATGAGTTTTATCATAAAACAAACAGGACCTAATCTGTGCAATTTGCATGTTAGGTTTGATGGAATGATCTAGTTAAAGAGTATGCTCCATTTGCATGGTTTGCCTCGCTTGATCAATTAAACTTGAAATTTACCAGTACGAAATCTTGTTTAGTCACATTTTAGAATCATGAGATCACAGCAGTTTACATTTCTTGTATTTTAGATGTCTTGGACAGTTTACAGTAATGACCGATGTCACGCTACGGTCAGAATATGGCAATTCCATTGAATAACACTGTTCACATACTGGTAAGTACCTGTACTTCTTGTAAAACTAATTAAAACGGTGATTGCAAAGGAAAGAAAGGAAACATATCGGCTTGAAACAGTCGTCTGAATTAATGATATAATTGTTTTTCTTTTGGTGTATTGTCCAATAAAAAGTATGTCTATATTTAGTATAATGAGTTTTATCATAAAACAAACAGGACCAAATCTGTGCAATTGGCATGTTAGGTTTGATGGAATGATCTAGTTAAAGAGTATGCTCCACCTTTCATGTTTTGCCTCGCTTGATCAATTACACTTGAAATTTTGATTGAGATTACAGTAGTTTAAATTTCTTGTATTTTAGATGTCTTGGACAGTTTACAGTAATGACCGAAGTCACCCTACGGTCAGAATATGGCAAGTCCATTGAATAACACTGTTCACATAATGGTTAGTATTGGTACTTCATGTAAAACTAATCTATGCAGTAGACATTTTAGGTTTGATGAAATGATCTAGTTAAGGAGTATGCTCCACTTTAGTTGTTTTGCCTTGCTTGAACAATTACACTTTTCCACTGTGGAATCTTGCTTAGTCACATTTTAGAATCACGAGATTACAGCAGTTCAAATTTCTTGTATTTAAGATGTCTTGGACAGTTTACTGTAATGAGCGATGTCACGCTATGGTCAGAATATGGCAAGTCGATTGAATAACACTGTTCACATAATGGTTAGTACTTGTACTTCTTGTAAAACTAATTTATGCAGTTGACATGTTATGTTTGATGGTATGATCTAGTTCACAGGTAACTGTATCATTGAAAAAGAAAACAAAAACGAAAAAAAATGTTGTTTTTTTTTAATTTATATTTTTCTATCAAGGTCAATTTGTACAGAAATCCACGAGCCAGTTCGAGAGGTGCAGTTTGTTTTTAATAAAAAAAAACTGCTTTATGCATACCAATTATCTATAAAAAGATGTGTGTTTACACAATGTTATGGGATGAATGTAAGCAAAAAATTAACTTCATATCATAAAATCCATTGCTTAAAGGTATACTTTAACTGTCGCTGGTGTAACACATTGTGAGGGACGGCCATATGGATTTGTGTTGCCTGCACCATATAAATCGGCTGTGAAACAGTATCTACATTTTATAGTATAACTTTTTAACTATTTGATCAATTTTGATAAGATCTGGCATATAAATACTTTAAACATTGTTGTATATAAATATGATCAGTTTATGAAGATATTGATAGTCAAATTTTGTTTTTGATTGATTGAAAATCTGGTTCATCTAGAACAAATAAACCTTTATAGAAAAATATAAATTTTCAAAAAACATGCTCCACTTCAGTTGTTTTGCCTTGCTTGTATAATTACCTGTACTTCTTGTAAAACTAGCAATGTTTTCCTTACCCCTTACTCTAATTTATATTAGGGGTGATCAATAGATAATGAGAAAATGCTTACAATTAATAGAGCTATAGTTATCTTATCTGAAGGTTATTACATAATAAGACGAAAACATATGACATGGTTATTCTATTGAAAAATGAATTAATATGTAAAACATTGTTTCCAACCCATCAAAGTCAGAACTTCAAAAAGAACTTAGCGTTGTTCAATTTGACAAAACATCCAACGCCCTACAGTATTCATTTTTTTTAAAACCTTCAAATTACCCTCTTTTCATATTTATAGATCATGGCTAACACATACTTGCTATCAGAATTTCGTTCTGAACATGGTGGTAGTAGTTCTGATGTCGACTTCACATTGCATTCAATAATTAGCTTTTTTCAATTCCATTTTGTAATATATAGTATGTATATGATTTGAAGCTTTTGAAATGGCATGATCATCAAATGATTACTGTACACCTCAAACACAATTTCATTATAACCTGTTTTCATCAAGACTGAATATTTTATTGATATAGTTCAATTTTGAACCCTGAGCCATGAACTTTCAGACAAGTCGATTTGGGCGAGTGACCGTGATTTGTTCAATAGTCATTATTTAAAGATATGCTACTTACTACTGTGTGTATTTTATCGATTTACAGTTTATGGGCAAATGGATTAAACTTTAAAAGTGCAGTCTCGGCTCAATGCTTGAAATCAAACTATAGTCTTTTGTTTTCATTCATTTTTTGCAATCATATAACAATAACACGTGCTTCACAGAACATATGACTACCTAACCCATGTTTATTATTACTGCCAAAACAAAATTATTATAAGCATTTTCTTGTTATATTTTGATCATTCCTCGTTTTGTGTTAATTAAAACATTTACTTCTCTTCTCATCTTGTATCATCTCATTTAGAAAAATAATACAGACTAGTTAACTTAGTTACACCCAGTTTAATCTAGATAAACCTAGTTAACCTCATGGTTAAGCTTATGTTTAAAACAGTTATCATTTGACTTTGAAAGGATTGTATAGGGAGTAACATTTTTATCAAGTTTTCAAAGTTTCTATTATGTAGTCCTGATTTTTCCGTTTTCCTTAAGAGATTTCAGAGAGTTTTTGCCATCTTGATTTCCATCTTGATATTCAGATGATGCCAAATGTTGTCACATCATGTTGGTATGAAATTTACTTGAACATTTGATTGTATATTCATTAAGCCTGTGCAACAACTACCGGTATGCAGCTTCCAGATGTAACCAATCATCAAAACATTATAAAATACAAATGTAGTGGTATTGATATAAAATGAAGGTTTGTGAAAGACTGTTTATGTGTCAGTTACTGTAGCAGTTTAGTTTTATAATAACACCAAGACATATAATATTTTTTTCATTTTTGTTCAATCAATTAATCATACAAAATATCTTTGATTTGCAGGAAGTAAAGTTTCACATTCCAGTGTCCAAGATGTTGAGGGTTTTCAGAAGCTTGAGCTGCACCTTTGGGGCACTTTCAAAGTAAGTTTTATTATACAGACAAAGGAAAGTATAATGTTATATTGAGATGGATAATCGTCTGCAGCAAGTTAGTTTGGATGTGTTGGCACTTAAACCAATGATGATTGATTTGTTGGTATTGTATGCAATGATTATGTGACAAATACCAGATGGCTGTCTGCATCTTTAAGGCAGTGCCCTAATGTTTTTACTGTTAGACACTTGTGGCATAACTGTGTCTATACTGAGAGCTATTGCTCCGCATTATCGGCTCTATATATAAGCTCTAAAGACATACTATGCTATATTCATTGAGATAATTTGTTGATTTATAATCCCCAAAAACCAGTGAAGACCAGTTCTAAATAAAACGTGTACTTTTCAAAATTTTAATTCGTAGCAATTGCCTACTGACTACTGTCTAAATTAAATTATCTTATTGCTACATGATATATCAACTTAAAAAAGCTGATGTTCTTCATGTGATGCTGATTTAATTTGTCATAAGACATTTACTGTAGATGTTCAAATAATTAATATAAATACATGTACATTGGTCATGGTTGTATTGCTTGATTCTTCTATTTTCTAGGGTTTTTGTTTATTTATATTTTCAGGACATAATTGAGAGCAGATGTGAATTTTCCGGAATCCGATCATGTAGCTTGCATTTGGTTCGGTTAATTACATGTTTACTGTCTGTTGGTCCCATTGGTTGATGTTGTATGTCTGAGGCATAAGTACAGGGAAAAGCATTTTTTTTATTTTACTTCGAGAAATGTTTGGCAAAGTAAAACCAGTTTTTGGTATTATACTATGCATACACACCCCTGTAAAATGTAAAAGAGTCGCATAGTCACTGATACAATTTTCTAAACTTTTTTGTGCCCCGAGGCACACTTTGATTCCTTTGGTTTTATGGGCCCAGTACCTAGTACTTCAAGTTAGGTTAATTGGACAATGAAACTTAAGAAATAACTCGAGGAGGTTTACTTCCTGTAGTGAGTTATTTGAAGTGGCTGTTAGGACCAAGTGCTACTAAAGCTGGTGATTGGTGGATGGGGATGATCTATGCTTAAAATTCAAGTGTTTGAAAGTTATTGTTTATGCTGGAAGACAAGTACCTGCATTTGATTGGAACATACCACTGTCGTTTTAAGACGAATACCTACATTGGTTCGGAACGTACCATTGTTGCTGAAAGATGAGTACCTACATTGGTTTGGAACGTACCACCGTCGCTGTAAGACGAGTACCTTCATTGGTTTGGAATGTTCCGGTGTCGCTGAAAGACAAGTACTTCTTTGGATTGGAACATACCATTGTTGCTGAATATCTGCCAGGTGCAGGAAAAAAGGGTCAGTATATTTTAGGTCAATTTTATTTTTACTGTTTGTTTCCTTTAGATTGGCGAATTTGGCAGGCATATGAGTGTTAGTCGACTTTGTTACCCTAAAGCAACCTACTGTTAGATGGGTGATTTCCGCTATGAATAGATTCATTCACGATAGTGACTCTTACAGGGGTGTGCATTGTCTTGCATGGAACTATTGGGTGTGAGGTCCTCAAAGTATTGTATGATGTCTGCGTGTGTGCATGGTTGTTGGCATGTGTGCGTGAATGCTTGCATGTGTGTGTGTGTTTATTTGCATGCATATGTCCATGTCCTTGTTCTTGTGCGTACAACCCCAAGGACTAGGATGTGTAATGTAGGCTGCACATGAGCTTGTTGGCGTATGCGTGGTTGTTGGCGTGTGTGTGTGATTGTTTGCATGGATGTATTTATTGGCATGCATATGTCCATGTCCTTGTTCTTGTGCGTACAACCCCTAGAACTAGGATGTGTGATGTAGGCTGCACATGAGCTTGTTGGTGTATGCATGGTTGTTGGCGTGTGTGCGTGATTGTTTGCATGTGTGTATTTATTGACATGCATATGTCCATGTCCTTGTTCTTGTGCGTACAACCCCTAGAACTAGGATGTGTGATGTAGGCTGCACATGAGCTTGTTGGCGTATGCGTGGTTGTTGGCGTGTGTGCGTGATTGTTTGCATGGGTGTATTTATTGGCATGCATATGTCCATGTCCTTGTTCTGGTGCGTACAACCCCTAGGACTAGGATGTGTGATGTAGGCTGCACATGAGCTTGTTGGTGTATACGTAGTTGAGTATTTGAGGCTTGGGTGATTTCCGCTAATAATAGGTTCATCCACGATAGTGACTCTTACAGGGGTGTGCATTGTCTTGCATGGAACTATTGGGTGTGAGGTCCTCAAAGTATTGTATGATGTCGGCTGCATTTGAGATGTGGCGTGTGCGTGGTTGTTGGCGTGTGTATGTGACTGTTTGCATGGATGTATTTATTGGCATGCATATGTCCATGTCCTTGTTCTGGTGCGTACAACCCCTAGGACTAGGATGTGTGATGTAGGCTGCACATGAGCTTGTTGGCGTATACGTAGTTGAGTATTTGAGGCTTGGGTGATATCCGCTAATAATAGGTTCATCCACGATAGTGACTCTTACAGGGGTGTGCATTGTCTTGCATGGAACTATTGGGTGTGAGGTCCTCAAAGTATTGTATGATGTCTGCGTGTGTGCATGGTTGTTGGCGTGTGTGTGTGAATGCTGGCATGTGTGTGTGTTTATTCGCATGCATATGTCCATGTCCTTGTTCTTGTGCGTACAACCCCAAGGACTAGGATGTGCGATGTAGGCTGCACATGAGCTTGTTGGCGTATGCGTGGTTGTTGGCGTGTGTGTGTGCATGGGTGAATTTATTGGCATGCATATGTTCATGTCCTTGTTCTTGTGCGTACAACCCCTAGAACTATGATGTGTGATGTATACGCTGCACATGAGCTTGTTGGCGTATGCATGGTTGTTGGCGTGTGTGCGTGATTGTTTGCATGGGTGTATTTATTGGCATGCATATGTCCATGTCCTTGTTCTGGTGCGTACAACCCCTAGAACTAGGATGTGTGATGTAGGCTGCACATGAGCTTGTTGGTGTATACCTAGTTGAGTATTTGAGGCTTGGGTGATTTCCGCTAATAATAGGTTCATCCACGATAGTGACTCTTACAGGGGTGTGCATTGTCTTGCATGGAACTATTGGGTGTGAGGTCCTCAAAGTATTGTATGATGTCTGCGTGTGTGCATGGTTGTTGGCGTGTGTGCGTGAATGCTTGCATGTGTGTGTGTTTATTTGCATGCATATGTCCATGTCCTTGTTCTTGTGCGTACAACCCCAAGGACTAGGATATGTGATGTAGGCTGCACATGAGCTTGTTGGCGTGTGCGTGGTTGTTGGCATGTGTGTGTGATTGTGTGCATGGGTGTATTTATTGGCATGCATATGTTCATGTCCTTGTTCTTGTGCGTACAACCCCTAGAACTAGGATGTGTGATGTAGGCTGCACATGAGCTTGTTGGCGTATGCGTGGTTGTTGGCGTGTGTGCGTGATTGTTTGCATGGGTGTATTTATTGGCATGCATATGTCCATGTCCTTGTTCTGGTGCGTACAACCCCTAGGACTAGGATGTGTGATGTAGGCTGCACATGAGCTTGTTGGTTTATACGTAGTTGAGTATTTGAGGCTTGGGTGATTTCCGCTAATAATAGGTTCATCCACGATAGTGACTCTTACAGGGGTGTGCATTGTCTTGCATGGAACTATTGGGTGTGAGGTCCTCAAAGTATTGTATGATGTCGGCTGCATTTGAGATGTGGCGTGTGCGTGGTTGTTGGCGTGTGTGCGTGAATGTTTGCATGTCTGTGTGTTTATTTGCATGCATATGTCCATGTCCTTGTTCTTGTGCGTACAACCCCAAGGACTAGGATGAGTGATGTAGGCTGCATTTGAGCTTGTTGGCATACGCGTGGTTGTTGGTGTGTGTGCGTGTTTGTTTGCATGTGTGTGTTTATTGGCATGCATATGTCTATGTCCTTGTTCTTGTGCGTACAACCCCTTGAACTAGGAAGTGTGATGTAGGCTGCACATGTGCTTGTTGGTGTGTGCATGGTTGTTGGTGTGTGTGAGGCTGTATGTGAGCAAGGCTGGCATGCACATGCACTTGTTGGTGTGCGTGTGTGCTTGCGGGCGTGCATGAGTTTGGTTGTTGTTTTTTTAAGTTTATTTTTAGTATTTTTTAATGTGTTTTGTGCGTCTGACCGGTTGGCCAGTATTTCATGTAATTTACCTGTGTCCTGCATGTGGAATGTAATAGCATCCACAGTCAGGGAGCAGGCTTAAAGACATGGAATACTGGCCAAACTCTTTAATTTTATTTTTTTTACAGATTTTTCCAACTGAAAATTATGGTGCCTTAATTCTAGGGATGACTTATCCAGATGTGGGACTTGAAACTTATCAAGCATTGTAAATTCAGAAATGCATTCTCTAAAAGAAAGTAAGTGTCTTAAATCATATTTTTGGTACAAATTCACTGTCTACAATATATGTAAATGTAAATTTGGCTTCTCTATCTTTATCAAATGCAGCAATTAGTTCCCAATAAGTAACCGCATAAACCATGAGGTTAACTCTTTGCGTAACTCAACTACTTGGCTGCTGATATAAAATTAAGTCTATTATAGTTTGTTCAAAATGTTTAGCTACTGTCGGCATACTTTCTGGAATATGTAGTTCTACACCAGATTAGTAATCATGTATTCTATTTAATCACAGAGGTTATAATGCTTTGTTGACTACTGTTCTTGGATAGTCGATATGAAATGTTTATCAAAGAGAGATAAGTACAAAAACTGGCCATGCCCTCATTCGAACCGTTGACTTCCAACTCCAAAGGTAGTTGTCTTAACCATTAAAATTTTTGTTTATGGGAGATCAATCGTGTGACTGTGCTTGTTGTTAAATATTTGATTGTTCTTGTTTTTACCCAACAGGTATCCTACAGATGAATATTGTCTACATGGACATAGGAACAATTCTAATCAGATAGTGTCTACTATGGATTCAATAAGTAATTCTAACGAGGGAACTATCCCTTACGATATAATAACAGGGCCTACCAGTAACTTGGGTTTACCCAGTTAAACCGAGATAAACATTTTACCTGACAGATGATTTGATGTTTACAACTGTTATCAATTAACTTTGAACAGACTGGATAGTATCATGGACAGTTCAAATACAAAATTTATTGTGCTAAGACATTTTCTCTGCACAAATAGACAAGTATGTGAGTTTGATCCAGTATACTGGACTGTCGAAATATTGTGCTAGACATTAAGTCTGCAAGAATAGATGAGTGTGTGATTTCAGATGATATATTTTAGAGGTGTAAATGATGAGATATTGTCGCTGTTGGTATGATATGTGTTATGTGATGGTGTAATGTTCTGTTAAGAGTTTTTTTGTTGATATATTACTGTTATTTCGATGTTATGTTGTTGTTATTGATGGTATATTGTTTTAAGATGATTTACTGGGTGTTAAAATTGTAATTTGTTGTTGGTATCAAGAAGACTTATTGTGTTTAAAAAAACCTCTTATTTTTTAAGTTGATATGATGTTGAAATATGATCTCATATTGTTGTTAAATGGTATGTTGTTGTTAGGAGTGTTGTTTTTAGGATTGTTGTCGATACAATGGTGTGATTGTTTGGGTTTTTTATCATATATATTGTTTAAAGTTAATATATTGTTATGTCGTTCTAGAAAAAGTACTCCAGCATACATTCTCTGTGCAGAACTTGGTAGTTGTAACCCGCTAACAATTACCTTTAAAACAAGAATGATTAAATATTGGTTAAATATTATCCGTGGCAATGAAGATAAATTCTCCTACATGATATGCAAACATCTTATTTATGGTAACAAACCAAGCAAATGGATATCTTATATCCGAAATATCTTAGATTCAACCGGTCACGCTGACTTCTTCATTAATCAAAACAATGTAAAAATCAAGAATTTACATTTGTTAATAAAAAACGTAACAGATCAGTTTAAACAAACTTGAACAGTCAAACAAAGGTAAAGCATACAAAACATTTAAAAATAATACCGAATTTGAAAAATACTTGATTTCTTTAACCATAAATCCCCCATCGAAACCGGATTGTTGGATGACACCCCCTGTCACGATCGAATATGTAATTTTTAGCTCACCTGAGCACGAAGTGCTCAAGGTGAGCTATTGTGATCGCAAAATGTCCGTCGTCCGTCGTACGTCGTACGTCGTACGTCGTACGTCGTACGTCGTCAACATTTTGACTTGTGTGCACCCTAGAGGTCACAGTTTTGATCCAATCTTCATGAAACTTGGTCAGAATGTTCTTCTCTATGAAATCTAGGCCAAGTTCGAAACTGGGTCATGTGGGGTCAAAAACTAGGTCACTAGGTCAAATCTTAGAAAAATCTTGTGTACACTCCAGATGTCACTAATTTGTTCCAATCTTCATGAAACTTGGTCAGGATGTTGTTCTCCATGAAATCTAGGCCAAGTTCGAAACTGGGTCATGCCGGGTCAAAAACTAGGTCACTAGGTCAAATCTGATAAAAACCTTGTGTGCACCCTAGAGGTCACAGTTTTGATCCAATCTTCATGAAACTTGGTCAGAATGTTCTTCTCTATGAAATCTAGGCCAAGTTCGAAACTGGGTCATGTGGGGTCAAAAACTAGGTCACTAGGTCAAATCTTAGAAAAATCTTGTGTACACTCCAGATGTCACTAATTTGATCCAATCTTCATGAAACTTGGTCAGGATGTTGTTCTCCATGAAATCTAGGCCAAGTTTGAAACTGGGTCATGCCGGGTCAAAAACTAGGTCACTAGGTCAAATCTGATAAAAACCTTGTGTGCACCCTAGAGGTCACCGTTTTGATCCAATCTTCAAGACACTTGGTCAGAATGTTGTTCTTCATGAAATCTAGACCAAGTTCGAAACTGGGTCATGTGGGGTCAAAAACTAGGTCACTAGGTCAAATCTTAGAAAAATCTTGTGTACACTCCAGATGTCACTATTTTGTTCCAATCTTCATGAAACTTGGTCAGGATGTTGTTCTCCATGAAATCTTGGCCAAGTTCGAAACTGGGTCATGCGGGGTCAAAAACTAGGTCACTAGGTCAAATCTGATAAAAACCTTGTGTACACCCTAGAGGTCACCGTTTTGATCCAATCTTCAAGACACTTGGTCAGAATGTTGTTCTTCATGAAATCTAGACCAAGTTTGAAACTGGGTCATGTGGGGTCAAAAACTAGGTCAATAGGTCAAATCTAAAAAATCCTTTTGTATACTCTAGATGTCATCAATTTTATCAAATCTTCATGAAACTTGGTCAGAATGTTGTTCTCCATGAAATCTAGGCCAAGTTTGAAACTGGGTCATGTGGGGTCAAAAACTAGGTCACTAGGTCAAATCTTAGAAAAGCTAGTGTTCACACCAGAGGTCACAATTTTGGTTGTATCTTCATGAAACTTGGTCAGAATGTATTTCTCTATGGACTCTAGGCCAAGTTCAAAACTGGGTCATGTGGGGTCAAAAACCAGGTCACTAGGTCAAATCTTAGAAAAACCTTGTTTACACTCTAGATGTCATCAATTTGATCCAATCTTCATGAAACTTGGTCAGAATGATGATCTCTATGAAATCTGGGCCAAGTTTGAAACTGGGTCATGTGGAAAAAGTTCCAAATTCAATAATGCTTGATTCTACACAAGTACAACTAGTCGGTACTAAACCCATCAGCAGTCAAACCAAAGTATGTTTTTCAGGAACTCTACTTTACCTACTACTCACAAACATTTTAGTACAAAATTCAAATCTAGGCCACATAAGTATTTTGAGTTCATACTACAACAATCTTGCTAACAAAGCCAACATTGCAACAAACTCAGGTGAGCGCTTAAGGGCCAATGGCCCTCTTGTTTGTAGAAGTGATATAAGTGACAATTTTAACTATCCGCTAGTATGTAGTCATTTCCATAACTAACGTTAATTATTTTTAAATAGATACTACTATACACATCCTAATGTAATTAAATACCAACAACTACTAAACAATGAAAATATGAGCATTTTGAAGAGTGGCTATTTTTGTTTCCAACTTAACACTTTTAGCTGATTTATCCATTTATTATTTCAACCACTAAATGTATAATGTATTTAAGTTTTCTTAAGTATTTGTACAACATTATCTGGAATGTGTATATGTGTATTGAATTGCGTTAATATTGTGTACTGTGTGTTGCTATGTATTTTTTTAAGTCATTTATTTAGGCTGTTATTACTGTTCAATGTGACCATCATTGTTTTGTAAAGCTCAATAATCAATGGTTTCTAATAATTGAAATAGTACGTATTATTCTTCCAGTTATAACTAAATAAAACAATTGCATATAACAGTTCTATTCCTATTGAACTTAGTTGCAAAACAATAGAATCTTTTTTGACCGGGTCATAAATTAATTTACATTAGTTTTCAATCATTTTTATATGTTGGGGTATGCGTAGTTGAGTATTTGAGGCTTGGGTGATTTCCGCTTATAATAGATTCATCCACGATAGTGACTCTTACAGGGGTGTGCATGGAACTATTTGGTGTGAGGTCATCTAAGTCTGTGCATCCATTAATAATTATGTAATGTTAATATTACACCAACTATTAACAACAATGCTTTATATAATCCCATCAAAGATAGTGACGGATGTGCCTTGCTGTCTGTCATGGAACATAGTTGAACCCTGGAAACCTGGGTGGCTAGTTTATTATTACTGTGGTTTATTTGGTCTTTTCGTTTAAGGATAACTTATCATTAGATGGGTGATATCCTCTAATAAACATTTGTACAATAGTAATTGTTTTTTTCTAAACATTTTTCTTGACTGCAAATTTTTTGATCAAGTATAACAGTATTATGACTTTAATATTGTTCCACATATATTGATAGGTCATTTCCATAATACTGCCCCACGTATATTGCTTAGTCATTTCTTTAATATCGTTCCCCATACATTGATAGGTCATTTCTTTAATACTGTTCCACATATATTGCTTAGTCATTTCTTTAATACTGTTCCACATATTTTGCTAAGACATTTTTAACACTGTTCCACATACATTGATAGATCATTTCTTTAATACTGTTCCATATATATTGCTTAGTCATTTCTTTAATACTGTTCCACATATTTTGCTAAGACATTTTTAACACTGTTCCACATACATTGATAGGTCATTTCTTTAATACTGTTCCACATATATTGCTTAGTCATTTCTTCAATACTGTTCCACATATTTTGCTAAGACATTTTTAACACTGTCCACATACATTGAAAGGTCATTTCTTTAATACTGTTCCTCATATATTGCTTAGTCATTTCTTTAATACTGTTCCACATATTTTGCTAAGAAATTTTTTAACACTGTTCCACATAGATTGATAGGTCATTTCTTTAATAATATTCCACATATATTGCTTAGCCATTTCTTTAATATTGTTCCACATATTTGGCTAAGACATTTTTAACACTGTTCCACATACATTCATAGGTCATTTCTTTAATAATGTTCCACATATATTGCTAAGTCAATAATTCCATGCTGCTCTTAATATATTGCTAAGATATCGCTTAAAAACTTTTCCACATATATTGCTAAGTCAGTTCTTTAATATTGTTCCACATACATGTATATTGCTATGCAACTTCCTTAATATAATATGTATTTTACTATAAATGCAATTTTGTTTAAGTACTATACTACATATGTCCATTCACGTCATGTAACCACAACAAAATGTTAGCTTTTAAAATATTTATTTCTTCATTTGTTTTGTATTTTTGTTGACGTTTATATTTTCTTTCCTCTTTTATAGTGAATTCAGTATTAACACTAATGAGTAAACTTTCTCATTTGAAAGATAAGCAGGATGTACAGTTAACTCTGTTAAACCAGTTAAACCTAAATAAACAGTTAATTTATCTGATGGACGTGATTATGTTTACAACCATTATCATTTAACTTTTAATATCTTGTATTGCATTATATCTCACGTCACAAACTGATCACTCTATGGGCTGTCGGTGGTCCATATCTCCAAAATTGACTTGTTCAGACACTTTTTCACTTTTCATACCCTCAGTATGAATGCTTCATTTTATTTTTACATCATCTCATAATGACACAACTGCAAACTATTACATTGTTGAGTCTTTTCCATTTAGAGTGTTTAGTGTGCATACTAACTAGTGTATAGGGTTATATATATTAGATAATGTCAATTGTGCAGGGTTAAAGCTCAAGATCTTTTTGACAGAAAATTTATTTACATACATTGTATATTAACCGTTGAAAAATGTCTAAATGTAATAACTCGGGTGCAGTTTTCCAGAGCTTTTTCTCAGAAATGAGATTTTATCTCTGGTTTTTACCCTGGCCTGAGTTATTACAGTGATTAATAATTTGAACGAGAATTACTTAAAGCATTTCTGTGATTATAGATACATTTCTTTATGATGTTGTTGCTCCAATGTTTAATTGTTGCTATGCTGATAATGATTGTTGGTGTTTTGATGTTACATTATTACTTTGAAGATGAGATGTTTTCAGAGATGTTTTTAGAATAAAGTTATGTACATACTCATGTCTTGTATTCATGTGTTGTTATTGTGAACACCGGCACATGGTTTCGTTGATTTAAAAAATTTATAAATAAATTTATGTAGTCAACAAATTACAAGTTGTTAAAATCAACTAAGCCATGTGATTGTGAAAACATTATTTGATTTCCAGGGAAGATACTTTTATATTGCTTATATTGAGTTCTTTCCCTTAATGTTCAGGACTGTCGCTTATAACCATGGTGGACATGTATACGATGTGACCTTTTGGTCAAGCTGACAAGTAAAAGTATGCCAACAAAAATTTTAAACAACTGTGAAGTCAATTTGGTTGATTTTTACAAGGCATATTCAACACTCGAACGGGGAATGAACACTACCCTAGGAAGTTAGCCAAGAAATCACATGATTTGTCCACCCTAGTAATTGTTTAAGGTCGGGCCAAATAAGCCTACGTGAGACTTGTAGCACAAGGCTTCTATGAAGCAGATGGATTGACATGCAGATCCATGTTTCATTCTAACCGGACAAGGTTCAATGAGCCTAGAGACACACATGCACAATAAAATGCCAGCGTACCATAGCAGCTGTGGTGACTAGATACTAAGATATCAAAGTCAGAGAAGGAAATCAAGAAAATGGATTCCTTTTAAAACAGAACAAGATGAATAAAACTTGTGCAGTTTCAGGCCCCAATTCCGCAAGTCATGGCTCCGTTGAGCGCTATTTTGAATATATAAGTTACAGGGTGTCCCAAAAGACGGGGACATAACTGACATAATTACATGATTCAGAATCTCTTCATTTAAAACAAATTTTCACAAGACGACATTGCACATGAATTTTTACATTTTAAGATTTCAATACTATAGTTCGATTTCGAGCATTGAGCCGTGACTGCACTTTTAAAGTTTAATCAATTCGCCGATAAAGCTTAATTGTTACGGCATGGACTAACTGTGTTAAATTGCCAATTGATAAATTACACATATTAGTAACTATCATATCTTTAAACCATGAGTATGAAATCAATAAATCACGGGTTACCCGCCCAAATAGAATCGTCTTTAGAAAAGGTCATGGCTCAGGGTTCAAAATTGAACTATAATACATAGGTTCTATTTTGTATTTAAAAGTATAATTTATTATATCCTAATTACATTTGTATATTTCTGTTCGATACTCTTATAGGAAATGCACCTTAATCAGAATTTCTTAAATTCATAAGAACTCAACAAATTTGTGTAAGTGCTTTACTAATTGAAATCGAATGAAATGGTTAAATCTTGTTAAAACATGTTATTTAATAAAGCCAATAGTTACGTAGCTCCATACTATAGTTTATAGGTTTAATAATAGAATAAAACAATAACTAGTGCAATATATATACACTTGCACACATACACACAATAAATGTCATCGTTCTTTCAGCGTCATCAGCTGGGTGAATCAAATGGGCAACGAATACTGCGCATATAGATCACAATAAATTGTATGTATCATCTGGGATTGTATTAACATCTAGTGGGGCCATATTGGTAGGCTGCATATTGACGTATGTGTACAGTATATACTTGGTTGCAATTAATAAAATTTGTACTATCCATTGAAATCCCATGGATCTGCAAATTCATGGGCGGATCCAGGATTTCCTGTTAGGGGGGGGGGGCGTAAGAAATTTGCTGGGGTCCAGGGCATAGTCCTGCATGGGCGTAGGAGCGTCTTAACATTACAACCCTTCAATCATGGAAGCGCATTTTGGTTATATCTATATACTGATATATATGACAACTGAGTTTATAATTCTCTGGCAATTTTGTTATTACGTGGTAACTAGAAGTTGATCATTTGAAATAGGGGGGACCGGGGGCATGCTCCCCCTGCAAAATCTTTTTAACTATGGATCAATCTAATGCATTCTGGGCGTTCTGAGATACCTTATTTGGTGTTAAACAGGACACGTTTTATTATTATATACAGAGCAGTATTTAGATTAATCGTAATGAAGTGTTTGCACAAGTGCCCGAATTTGAGATCTGAAATTGTTTATGTTAACCTTTAAGGGCTTTATATCTAATTGACAACCTCTAAAGGTAATATAGGAGGTGGGAGTATTTAAAATATAAAAAATATTTATGGAGTGTATTCGTTTTCGCAAAGAACGTGTGTTGACACATTTTCATAGATTGAAGTTACTTTGCGAGTGAAGCGAGCAAAAAAAAAATTTTTATCAGTAAAACAAGTAATATAAAAATGTTCACGTATGCTATCTGCACTGAGTCATAGTTTTACACGAACTCGATTTACAAAATTAATGATATTAAAATTGCAAAAGTAGTGGGTCCTGGGAGGCATGGTATGTGACGTGAAAATTTTCAAAACGAGGGATCAATCAGGTGCATTCTGGTGGTCTGAGATACATGTACCTTATTCGCTAGTAAATAGGGCATGCTTTATTACAAAACCAGACTAATTTAAATCTTTAAAGTCTACGGTGTTTCATTGATTGCAGAGTGATCCAGTATATAGCAGGTATGAATGCTTCCAAATTTGGAGTTTCTGCGCACGGTCGCAAAAATTCCGGTTGTGGATTTTCTGCGTATTTTTGAATTATGCAGTATGTTATGATATATTAATGGACGCACAAAATCCACTTCTGAAGTATTTGCGTATGTACGCAAAACTGTAAAAGAGACTGGGAAAAATGTGCGTACATGCGCAAAAACTCCTACTTGGGATTTTATGCGTACATATTAACGATATACATCTAGTAGCGATGTCTGGAAGAATTGTGCGTATGTACGCAAAACTGTAAAAGAGACTGGGAAAAAATGTGCGTACATGCGCAAAAACTCCTACTTTGGATTTTATGCGTACATATTAACGATATACATGTAGTAGTGATGTCTGGAAGAATTGTGCGTATGTACGCAAAACTGTAAAAGAGACTGGGAAAAATTGTGCGTACATGCGCAAAAACTCCTACTTTGGATTTTATGCGTACATATTAACGATATACATGTAGTAGTGATGTCTGGAAGAATTGTGCGTATGTACGCAAAACTGTAATAGAGACGAGGTAAAATTGTGCGTACATGCGCAAAAACTCCTACTTGGGATTTTATGCGTACATGTTAACGATATACATGTAGTAGTGATGACTGGAAAAATTGTGCGTATGTGCGCAGAAACCCCACCTTTGAGTTTTTTATTTTTATGAGTGCATAGTTTGATTCGGTATATATAGGACGCAAGTATAGTGATGTTTGGAAGACATTTGCGTGCATGTGTGCATTGTGTGGAATCTCAAGGTTACGAGCCCTGAGGACGAAAGATGTATTTCCAACTTTACCAGCCCTTCATGGTAAAGCACGTTACAAAGCGGACCAATCTGGACAAAAGAATGCGGATGAGTGTCGGAAGGAATCATGGGGACACCCGACATTAACTCCTGGTATTTTTACCATTTACTGTCCACATGGAGTATGTTATGGCTTCACGGTTATGGAGAGTTGTGAATCTCCGAAACAGCCATTTGAAATTTTCAAATGTAGATTTCAAAAAGCTCCCAATGTGATAGTGTATGATAACGCCTGTAAACTTCACCAGTACTGTCTCCTTCGTGAACCTGTGTTTTTCAAAAACACGCTTTTTCTGGTGGATCGGTTCCACTGGAAAGGACATATAGGCTGTTCATTGGGATACAATCTCAGCTTGTATTTGGCAAACCAGGGTTTGAAAAACATCAACAGTCAAGTAAACGAACAGGGAAATGCTGGAATCCAAAAACTCAAAGGTCACCTGTCATATATGTCATTTGATAATTTCAAATTCCACGTAGCACTCTATTACGCAGTGCGTAACTTGAACATAATTGATGGTCTGACCTATGTGAAGTAAGCTTAAGACATTTGTTTTTGGGTGTCAATAAAATGCTTTGTTAAACAATGAAATGCTGGCATTTTGAAGCAACAAGTAGTATGTGTCTATACTTTTTTCTGGTATGTATACTGTAGTTGATTCAAAGATCTCTGTCACAACCGCGTAAACAAACATTCAACCCGGTCAATTATTACAGGTATGCCAGGATTAAATTCTACCATCACTAATACACTTAAATGATTAAAACTCTAATGGTCCTATAGCGTAGTGGTTATACTTACTGCATTTAGCTATTCAGAAATGAAACATTCTGGCGGTTTTGACAGACATCTTTGAATCGACAATAGTGTATACTCGTATATTGTACATTTGTATATAGTATGTATGTATTTAAAATGTTTTATACATTAACTTATGATATATGATTCTATCACATTAAAATCAATTAAGTTCGATTCAAACTGTGTTTAAAGTTATTAATGTACTGGTCTCTTTTAAAATCTTGTCTTTCATTAGCGGATTTTTTTTCATTTTTTAAATTTTATTTTCCAAACACTGATACTGCCACCTGTGACTATATCCAGTGATTAAATTTTGGCGCTGGCTTAGAGTGAGAAGGTCGTAACTACAAAATCAATATTTGAGAAAAAACACTGTCTGACAATTAGTCTTTACTTATGGTAAAACAAGCCTTTTCAACTTCAGTATGGTCAACATGACAATTTCCGATTTTCATGAAAATAGGCTCTTAAGAAGCGCCTCGTGGTGTAGATTTCCAATATGCAATCGTCATAAAAGGCCGCATAAAAGTGGCACTTACGACCTTCTCATTCTAAGACAGCAATATAAACAAGGCATTTGCTTATGTATACAAACTTCTTCCAGACATCGCTACTGAGATATACATGTACTCGTTCAGTGCGCACATAATCCCCAGCAGAGGTATTTGCATATAAACTCCAATCTCTACTACATGTGTATAATTATGTACGCATAAAATGTTTTTGCGCATGTACGCACAATTCTTCCAGACATCACTACTAAGATAAACATGTATATACATAGTTATGTACGTTTAAATCCACATGATGAGTTTGTGAACCTGTACGCATCTAAAGTATAATTACAGTTTTGCGTACATGCGCAAGTACTCAATCAGTGGTTTTTTTGCGTCCTATATATACCGAAACAAACTCTGCACTCCAGAAAACCCAAAGCTCAAAGCTGGGATTTCTGCGAACGTACGCACAATTCTTCCAGACATCACAACTACATGTATATCGTTAACATGTACGCATAAAATCCCATGTAGGAGTTTTTGCGCATGTACGCACAATTTTTCTACGTCTCTATTACAGTTTTGCGTACATACGCACACTTCTTCCAGACATCACTACTACATGTATATTGTTTAAAACATGTACGCATAAAATCCCAAGTAGGAGTTTTTGCGCATGTACGCACAATTGTTCCACGTCTCTATTACAGTTTTGCGTACATACGCACAATTCTTCCAGACATCACTACTACATGTATATCGTTAATATGTACGCATAAAATCCCAAGTAGGAGTTTTTGCGCATGTACGCACAATTGTTCCACGTCTCTATTACAGTTTTGCGTACATACGCACAATTCTTTCAGACATCACTACTACATGTATATCGTTAATATGTACGCATAAAATCCCAAGTAGGAGTTTTTGCGCATGTACGCACAATTTTTCCACGTCTCTATTACAGTTTTGCGTACATACGCAAATACTTCAGATGTGGATTTTGTGCGTCCATTAATATATCATAACATACTGCATAATTCAAAAATACGCAGAAAATCCATAACACGATTTTTTGCGACCGTGCGCAGAAACTCCAAATTTGGAAGCGTACATAGCTCCCCTGATGCTTCTGTCTGCATACCTATCACCTTAAATGAACCCATACTGGTTCGGTGGCTCCCCTGTCCACACAAACTGCGTCGGGCCCGAACCCTCACTTTTTCTGAGGCCTCTCTGACTTGACTACTAAAAGCTGGAACCCACACTGGTCCCTCTGACCTACCTGCTTCTGGCTGAAACCTACGCTGGTTGCGTGGCTCCCCTGTCCACACCACCTGTGACTGGCCAGAACCCACACCACATGAACTTCTCCCTCACAAGCTGACTTGACTACTGAAGGCTGGAACCCACACTTGTTCCAAAGTCCCTCAGACGTTCCTTTTTCTGGCTGAAACCTACGCTGGTTCTGTGGCTCCCCTGTCCACATCACCTGTGACTGGCCAGAACCCACACTGGTTCCAAGGCCAATCTGATCTAGCTGATCAAGCTGGTTCCCAGGCACCACTATATACTCCACCTGTTCACACCACCGGTCCCTGGCCACTGGACACTGGTTCCAAGGCCCCTTTGACCTATCTGTGTCTTGCTGGAACTTGCACTTCTTCCGGGCCTCTACTGACTAGAACACACTCTTCCTCCAAGCCTGAGCCACCTTAATGCAGTTCCGCGTGCCTACAACAATCAACACTTCTGGAGCTATGTATCACTACTCCCTGTGTAGCCTATAATACTTACACCCCGATCCCATGCTCCACCACTTATGTACCATATGTTATGTTTACCCTGGACTTTCCACTCACAGCAACCAAATACTTGACTCTTTGCTGCTATTAACAACTGGGCTCCACATCTACCTTTACCCTGACATCTACAATGTCCCCTGACATCCATGATGTCAACTCTTTCACTTCTCAACATAAACCTATTGTGTATTTCCCACTTCAAACTCCCTAAAGATTTCCCTGGTAAAGACCCTGAAACAGTAGCAATGTTGTTACCCGCCCCAGCACATCCATTTTGACCTTCTTCTTGACCTAATTATGCACTTAGACTTATTGAAAGGCCAATTCTTGGTAAACCCAAATTAACCATAACTCTGTCTGTCTTACATTTTGAATTATCTCCCCTTTAGTATTTTCATAATTATTGTTTGTCCAGAGCGTATCTTCAAGACTATCTTAGATATTGACTTGAAACTTGGTATATAAATAGATGGCAACTTGGAGAAGTGCAGTGACAAAGAACCATAACACCTGTATCACCAGATCACACAAGAAGTCCATCAAGGCATTGCTTTCAAATGTGGCATTTTCGTTTACCATAATAAGCCCCTTATAGTGTGATATCTATGTAACACTATCAAACATTGTAACTGAATAATGGCCCCTGATTGACTAAGCTTTTTATGGACATGGCTTTCACGGTGGCATAACCGTTTATTGAACGCAGTCTTGTTTCAATAATAATTCACTTCTATACATCGTTGAAAGACTCAGCTATTAAACTGGTTTTTCTTGACTAAGTCATTCTCGTTCAACCAGCGTATTATTTTCAGACTTGACTATACACTGATTCATGAGAATGGACTAAGTTTAATGTGTTATGGTCTGACAAAGTTATGTGAGAACGAAGGCATAAACTTAAATATAGGCCTACTTTAAACAGGTTGTATAATATTATTGGGTTTTTTAGGTTCCATCATGAAGATTCTAAATCAACAAGTAATGTCAAGTGCAGAAGAATGTTGTCAGGAACGTTTCCTTGTAAGACACGACATGGTATGACATAATGTCATATGCTGTTGACACTGCGTGGCAGAAGCGGGAATTTGATAGTTTAACATGTAAGTGCCTATGAAGATGAAGATCATTTTATCAGTAGTAGTATTGTTCATTCCTACATTACTATTGATTTTTATCTGTCAGTCTGTCCTAAAATTTGAACATGCTGTAACTTCTCCATCCATTGAATAAGTTTTCAATAACTTTCATGCAAGAGTGTGTCTTTTATTATGGCAGACACAAGACACTAAAATCAACGGTCAAGGTCACACTTCTAGTTCAAAGGTCAGATGTACAAAATTTAACACAATTGTTCACCACCACAAGACTATCATTTTATTATGGATGTGGCATGTTATACTTCTATGGGGTTATTTGGTAGTATCTCTATAAAATTTTGATTCACATATCAGCACATACATTTTTCATGAGCCTCGAGAAGTATGGCAAGTTTTATTAGGCTGTAGGAGATAACATTCTTCAAAAGCAAACGCCAGGGTCATGTCAATCATAGAATAGCTTTTACTCATGATGTAAACATCATCTGCACAAGCAGAGCTATTGCTACTACAGTTCCAATCCGACCTCCGCAACCTGTACTAGTTTAACGATTGAGTAGAAAGTTAACATATATTTTGTATAGGTCTGTAGACAAGATACCACCTTGTCTCACACTTTGTAGAATTTCAAAGGAGTCACTAATTTTGGTTTGGTATTTGATTACACTTGAGGATCTCTCATGTAAAGATTTCAATAGTAGCCAGAGGCCATCGCTAATGCCAGCATGGTACAATCGAGGTAAGAGGTGGGAATGGTCAACTACATCAAAGGCGGATTTGGCGTCCAGTAGTACCACATGGGCTGGTTGCTTCAGATCTGAACATTCACAATGAACTCCTCAAGAATAAAAGCAGCATTAAGGGGTGAGGAACCAGATGTAAAGCCCCTCTGTACCATGATGTAGTTCAAATGTCCTTAGACTATGAAAAATAATTAATGATTAGGTTTTCAAACTGTTTCCTTATAAGGTCTGATCTTGTAAGGCTGATAGTATATGAAGACTTAGTGTCTGTGTACTAGAGAAGAGGTGCTATGTTTGATTGATCACTGGCTGAAATTATTTATTGCTTAGAATATTACGTACTCCAACATGATTACCTTATCTAGCCAAGTATTGCTATTAATAAAAATTATGATGTAGAGGTGAAGAACTTTAATTGCTGGAAGAAATTGTCTGACAGGGAAGTTTATATCTCATTTTAGGTAAATGTGGAAGCTGGTATGTCTCCTGGAGAGCACACCGTCAAGTATGCTGAGAAATGTGCTCAGAAACGGAAGTCTGCCAAGAAAGATCTCAACAAAGAGGAGGTGTCTATTTTTAAAACAGAACCGATCTGTCTCTTAAGCAGCTTATGAGGCACTAGAAGGTGATTCCTATCAGTCAGGTTTGTTCATTCTTTTGTAAGTTCCCTTATATTGCATGTACCGAATCACATAACCAGGTCTCCTGAAATGTATCCTAAACAGTGTGAACTTACCATTCCAAATGGCATTTGTTTCAATTGTGAACTTACCCTGAATCCCAGGTTACTAATCCGGCTCAAATACCACTGTCATCCAATATTTTATAATTACAATCTTTCCATGCATTATAAAGATTTCATTATGTTGGACATTTGTAAAATTAAAGTTTGTTTATAATAGTGTCGCCCCTATTGAAAGGGCCAGTCAATTCTGACTTATGAGACACTTATCATTGAATTTCATGCTTTACAGTACAATACCTTCCCAAATCCCTTCTTGTAAAGTCAGGCACCTGGCAGAGATGGGCCTACGGTAACCATTAATTTAACTTGCTGGTGGCTGACCAACTGGTCCATCAGTTCCAACCCGGCTTCTGCCGAGATTCGAATCTTCCAACTCCCGCTTCTTAGGCTGACATCCTAACCACTCGGCCACAGTCGCTGTTGTATTAGAGTTATGAAATATATGTACTAATATATACATGTAAGTATTTGAATTATAAAATAAAGTGTAAAAGAAATCTTCTTATGCAGGCATTGGACTTGAATGTGATATTGATGTGGAAAAAACGTCCGGACCCCATACCACATGGTGTATTTAGACCAGTACGGCACACAATGGTTCTCCCTCACACATCATCTTCGATTTAGAAACAACAAATCAAAGTAAGTATACATATGCATTCATTAGTCATATCACAATCATCACATCAAGGTAATTTATTTCCTTTAATGATCAAATGTTTCCTTTAGATACCATATATGAAAGACAGTAAAACCTGTCTGCTGCCACCATCCATCAGGTATAGATGGTATTGACTAATGGTATTTAGACGTTATGTATATTGGAGATGTTTGCAAATCTGTTTAGTTATAGTGCTTTTTATTCACACATGCGTGACTATAATTACATTTTAACAAACATATTTTCAGTACGTTCAGGACAGATGCCCCATATTACCTAGCTAGCTGCGATTGATCTGGAAACTTCACAGACTTTCAGCTGCTGCATACAGCCAAAAATACCAATTACAGACAATGCTTAGCGTGTCACTGGTGTAACCATGGTCAAAAACAATGATAGTGAATGGGAAACTTGTTACTTTATATCATTCACCCTCAACACCTCATGCATGATAGTGTTTTTTATTGTCACAGGGTATGATAATGTGAGAAAAGTTGATTTCTACAAATATCTGAAAAAATATTTATTTTATTCAAATTGTGTTCATACCGACTGTGAAGTTCTACAAAGCCATGATAGTATCTACTATTGTTATGACGGTAGTTTAATGTGTAAATTGTATTTTTGTAGGAATATAATACTTCATAATTATTATGAAATGACAACTTGTATTAGTTTTGTTGAAAAACTAGAGTTACCCGCCACCTTAGTATTATAATTTGAAAACCTGTATGGTAAACCTTTATAATATGTGTTATTATATTGATTTATGTATACAGTTATTGTGTAAAATGCATTGTTGTTAGAATATAATAATTGTATAATGAAATGACAAGTTGTTAACTGAATTACTTTATTTTGGGCGATTTTTCAGCATTTTGAAATTGTAGAGTTACCTTCCCTTTTGTACAAGATGGTTAACCTTCTTCAGCTGTTAAGTTATCTTGGTGTATGTATAAAGTTATTGCATAAAGTACATTGCTGTGAGAATATAATACTTCATATGGTGAACATGACAAGTTGTTAACTGATTTACTTCATTTCGGGCGATTTTTCAGCATTCTGAAAATATAGAGTTACCTTCCCTTTTGTACAATATCTTCAAAACAAGATGGTAAACTTTCATAATTTATGTTTAAATTATCAGATATATAATAAAAGTTAATTTTTAGAGCATTTTGGCCACTGATTTTTGCCCTTTTCATTTTTTATGATTTTTTGAAAAATTGCTATTTTTCGAATATTGGTATCACTTGATTAAATAAAAAAAATTTAAAAAATCACGATTATATTTCATCTTAGCATGTTTTTCATGAACTCTAATGCTTGTTGTATAGAAATAAACTAATATTGATAAGGTTATCATTGATAGTTGGAAAATAAAAGCTATTATATGAAATATGTACTTGTCGTTTTGTGGGTTGTACTTGAAAGTAAGGGGGTAGGCATGATAAATCGCGAATAACTTTTTTAATAAATGGTAAAAAGTATTAAAACTCTGAATTCAAGTCCACAAATGAACATAGATTATAACTACGTGGGCCCATCAATAATTTCGTGAACTAATTCCACAGTTTCATAACGCTTTGACATAGCTTATTGAAAGTTTGCATGGTCAAAGATAATTTATTCACCAATTAATTCAGCATGAAAAATTATTGCTGACGTCACGATTTATGACGTCATAGCAACATTCGAACGTGATGTGATGGGCGTTCGTAATAAAAAATGGCGTCACCTAGTAGGACCGAGTAACGTTTGGTGTCAATGATTCATACATTACTCAGGAAATATCTCTTCTACATTCAAGAAAATTTGCATGCAGTTTATGGGGAGTCTTGGCAATCGAATAGTGCATTTTCATTGTTGAAGAATTGCTTTAAGGGCAATAGAGGAGCATACAAAGAAGATAAGCATATTCGCCAGCCATTTTCCATTACAATTGGCGGTCGGTAAAGTTTATTGACCATAATATTTTGTGGCATACATGGAATGACTTGTAATTAATGTGTTGCTTCAAAAGCCGACTGTTATTAGAAACTTTTGAAGCAATAATTAAATTTCAGTTGCTATCGGTTATGAAAAGAACGCACACACAACTTCAAATGTATCAGATTCTGTTATACCATGATAATTCGCCAACCCAAAGCATCAGCGTTGTTTCGGACACAATCTAGAAATTGGATATATAACTGTTACCGCACCCATCATATAACCTAGAATAGGACATTAGCAACTTCTGGCCATTTCAAAAAACTCAAAAATAGGTAGCATGGTTAGAAATACAAGCCCCGAGAGGAGCTGTGTGCGTCGTAAACGGAACTTTGCGGGAGATGTCACGTGACGGCATGTAGCACGTGACCCGGTTATGGGTCGAGCAATGATATAAATGCAAACTGTGCACGAGGTGTTCCTTTAAAAAGGACTTGAGTCTAATAGCGTGCTAGGCTATTTATATTCCCAACATAAAATTAGTTCACAAAATTATTGATGGGCCCTCGTATATTAATGTTTTTTAAGTTTTTAAAAATTCACTATTAGGTGGGTAATACCTTAATTGCTTTCTTTGTAATACTGTGTTGTTTAAGTAAATATTTTTTTTTTTTTTTACTTAGAATTGATTTCTTGAGACAGCTAGTCAGTAGTTATATTTTGCACTAAATTTCGTCTTGAAGTGAAACTGTCGGCTTAAGTGGCCATTATTTAGTTATCAGCTTGTTGCAGTCAGAAATAAATCATTTGCACCTATTTATCTAAAAACGAAATGTTGGCTTCCTGTTCCATTGATTTTTTTTAGAGAGAAAACTAAGTAATGCGCAAATATTCTTATATTTGTTATATCTTATTGTTTTAATTTTTTTTATTATTTTGATTAAGGCGTAGTCCTTCTCACTAAAGTGTGTTAAGTTGTATCTACCACTTCATACAATATTATATCAAGTCAATGCTAATTTCCCCAAATTAGTATTATTTTGAAAAATGTTAATTTCCCCAAATTAGTTGTAGTTGCAATTTTTAACTCTCAAAATATGTATTAATTATTTTGCAACTGATATTTCCCCTTGTTTTCCATAAACATTATTTCTAATTGCTTATTCATATTTTTAAGAGTAGATAATATTGGTAAATGCATGTTAATTTAGTTATTAGTCCCCAATAGGTTTTCAACCAGAGGGGACCATAGGTTTGCCTTCTGTCTGTCAGTCCGTCTGTCAGTCAAGAAAATCTGGATCATGCCATTACTCAAACAGTTTGCGAGCTAGGTTTATGAAACTTGGTTTGTGGATAAGGACATACAAGGGGATTATTCATGTCTTATTATTTTTTTATTCCAACATAAAATTTGGTTACAATGGCAACAGAAACATTGAATACCTGGAAACCAGGTAGGGGCCATCATTCTGTATTGCTTACAATTCCTAATTACTTGTTTACCTACATTTTGTCATTAAAATATTTTTGTTACAATATTTTAATCATACTTAGGAACTTTGACAAGCAATAAAGTAACATCAAACTTATTCAAATGTTCTTGGATAATTTCCAGGCACTCATCATACCTCTCCTCAGTCACCCACAAAACACTATCAAACAACCAATGACTGTCGTACAAAAAGACTCATCATAGCATCATTTTGTCGCACATAACAGATGCATTGTTGATATAATATTTTAATTAAAGAATATGTTGATTGTTACTATCACGCTTTCCACTTAATGTAAATATATGTATTACTGTAAAATCATTAATTTTTGTTGAGGATTAAATTTCATGGATTTTGTAGTTCACCTTCAACCAAGAAATCAAATACCATTGAAAAAATAATTTTGACCCTTGTTTTATTACCTGAAATGCATAATCCATGAACTAACGTCCCATCGAAATGGTCTTTTTACTAAGACCTTGAAATTTTGTCCCATCGAAATTAAATGTTTTACAGTAAATGTTGCATATGGTCCGGTCGCCTCAAATATGTTTCTAAATAACCTGTAACTTGACTTTTGCTCATTCACTAGTTATACCTTGTAAACTTCTTGTGTTTCGTTTTCGGCAAGATGATTAAACGGGTTACGAATTATTCTAGCTCTTAGAATATCAGTAAGTCTCCGTCATTACATGGTCTCTGTTGTACATTTATATAATATGTATATGTATGCAGAGGCGTCGCAAGTGGGGCGGCATAACTCTTTCGTCGAGCGCACTGTCCCTCTGAACACTGTTGTTGTTTATGATGCCATCAATAATTATGTATTATTATGTAAATATGTATGTTTTAACCCAAAAATATAGGCGTCATGTGTTAGTATAGAACTCCATATTAAGTATGTTACAAGGCAACAATTATGTGGCAGGATACAACATAAAACATTTGTGTGCATTTTTTGCCTCGTTCTGAAATTCGCAGAAAATGATGTCATAACTTTAAACTCAATTTTCTCAAATTGATGTCAATGTCATTAAGGGCCCTTTTTTCAGATCGCGGCTCATATTTATTCTTCATTATTGTTTCATCAGTGTACATATACATTTATTTAACATCAATACAGTTATATATCACCAGAATTTACTTGTTTCCAGGTTAGTATAGCGAGTATGTATAATCTTACTATGTATGATACTTATAATGTGTGATATAAGGTTATACTACATGGGTGTTTTTTTTCTCAATAAATTGATGCATAGGTTGCGTCTTTAGTGTCCTATGATATAAAGAATCTATTACTCATCGTCATTATGACCCTTCTTGAACTTGGAATATTAATGTTTAAGTTTTGCATGTAGGCTGGCATCTCTGTGACCACTGATGGGAGTGGTTTGAAACCCCCGCTCATATGCCACCAAGAACTGCTTAAGTTAATCCTAGCATGAATTTTGACAGAACTTTGTCCTAGTTTGTATGACCATGACATAGGTTTTGATTTCTTGTTTCACTATCAATAACTCTTTAGTCGAGCGCACTGTCCCTCTGAACACTGTTGTTGTTTATGATGCCATCAATAATTATGTATAAAGTTGAGAAAAGTTAATAAGACACAATTTTTCCTGTGGATAATCACGTGATCAAACGAATAACGTTTTTCACTCATTACAATGGCATTTTCGTCCGCTAACAGTGAGTTTTTTCTCGATTATAACGATTGTGCAATTAATATGATTATATTATACAGCCTAAAGAAGATCTCTTATATGTAGAAACACTAGACAATTACCAATTTTACTCTTTTTAACAGCTGAAGATAGAGCGACATCGTTACTTTCCGGGAATTCTTACATAGGGATATATTCTATTTAATACAACCATATTAAATGCACGATCGTTATAATCAAGAAAAACACTCACTGTTAGCTGACAAGATCGCAATTGCTAAGAGTGAAAAAGTTATTCATTTGGTCATGTGATTCTCCACACTGTCTTACTGGACTGTCCGAGTGTATGACATGTTTGTATTTTCAATTTGTGTTTGATATCTTATTTTCAGAAATAAATAGTTGCGAAATAAAATTGAAACAAACTTAACATGAAAGTGTTCATTTATTGTATGGATTCCAACCTAGCAAGTCCAGACCATTAAAAATATGTTTGTACAATGCATTGCACCTATTTAATATGGGTGACATCCTTAAACAATGGATTTAGAAATGTTGACTGGATTGGCAGATTTATTTCCGCAAACTTCTTGCAAAACAATACATATAACAAAGATGGCGATCGATGAAACTCGCCACTAAAACTCTGTGATCCCACCAAATATCGTGACAAACAGAAGTACGCGTGATTCAAAGTCAATTTCTATGTATTTCAACTGGGTCACGTGATGCAGTGGCTAATCCATACTATTAATGTCTATGATTCCACTCATTTATGTAAAAAACGTTTACAGCATTACATTGACATCTATCTGCAAACATACAGTAAATTTTTGAACAATGTTTTGCCAGCAAGGAGTGGGACATGCTGGCTCACGAGGGTGTTTAAAAAGGAATTCAATTTTGTGCATATCTTCGTAGTGTCGGTGTTGCGTACCCTTGGAACTATCCTCTACTTGGGTAAAATTATGTGTAAAGTCCAGACAGTGACGACATTGTTAATGTATACCCAAAAGATTTAAGCCATTGATTAAATAGGTAGAGTTTAGTTTGGTATTAAACTGTTGGTATAGATCTATATAAGTTTTTATAGTTGTTTTTACACCGTACTTATGGATTGTTCCACTGCGTTCCTAACTGGACTGTACTTCATTGATTGGTTTTGTGATGTACACCTAATTACATATCGACGGTGCCGAAACAAAACCCTTTAAACTCAATTTTGGCGTGAAAACTTTTTTTGCAGCATCCGCATTTGCTAGACGTCCCGCTCATTTCTGTCTTGTCGCCATCTAAGTAACGCGATTGGCTCTTAAGATTGCAACAAGACAGAAATGCGCCGGACGTCTAGCAGATGCGGATGCTGCAAAAATAGTTTTCGCGCCAAAATTGAGTTACGGGGTTTTGGTTTGGCACCGTCAATATAGAGTATAGTGCATCCAGGATAATGTGATGTTTATAAACATTGATCGCTTTAGCCTACAGTTGTAAAATCAGGAAATTCTGTACTAAAATAACACTTCTATATTGTGCACACCTGAGTAATAGACCTCTGTGGCTCATACCACATTTTCCCGCCATTCACAATATCCTTGGCCGATATGTTTTGTACTTGTAAAGCTGATGAATAAAACATATTTGAGTGTAAAAGAACACTATGTTCTTCTACTTTCTACGGATGGAGAAAAACGTTACCAATTTTCTAGGGCTCTTTTCAGCTGTTAAAGCACCCTTTGACATTTTAACTTTCCCTGGTCATTTGGCTACCAATGGAAACCTACGTTAGTGTCTCCCTTGGGAGACTATTTCTCTCTACCTCTAGGCCTCCGCTCCCCTTGTTTGAAATTTATTGTGTGCAGATGGATTTTGATGGTAAGTACTGCAGTGGCCACCATTTTTAGAATTGTCAAAAGTGCACCCATTGAAATAATGTGTGTGTGAAAACGGGAAATACCTCGATTGATTACATAGTGAAATAACTAATTCAACAATTAGGATACCCTCTACAGATTATTTCTTAAACGTTTTCTTAAGGTTAAAAAATTCCTTATCCTCAGCTGAGGAAAATCATTTAAGGATGAGGCAAACGTTATACTTAATATAAAATCTATATAGAATTGAAATCTGTAAGAATTCATGTGCAATGTGTGTCTTGTCAAAGTTTGTATTCAATGAGGACATTCTGAATTATGTGTTTATGCAGTTATGTCCCCGCCTTTTGTGACACCCTGTAACTTATAGATTCAAAATAGCAGACTTAGCTGAGCAATAACATGACGGAATTGGGGCCTGATATTTTATGCGGCTGTCATAAGTATCAATTTCATGTTCTTGCTAGTTTTATTCATCTTGTTCTCTGTTTTAAAAGGATTCCATGGTCTAGATAACCTTCTTTGGCTTTGTACTGAAGTATAGCTTGGCCATATTGACATGAGCCTGACCTATTGATTACCATAATTTAACAGTCGATATATTGCCTACTTTATAACACCGATTGTATGTTTACATAATCAGGGAGAATCACGAAGACGCTCGAGATGTAATACAAACACAAATCTTTAATGCCGATATTGCATGATTTGCTTGCGGAAATTGATGTATTCAAAGCAAGAATCTTTTAATATATTCGTGCATAAAGGTCAGACTAATGTCAAAATAGCCAAGCTATATCTAGTCATCACAGCTGACATGGTCAGCTGGCATTTTATTGTTCATGTGTCATCGTGTGTCTCTAGGCTCATTGAAGCTTGTCCGGTTAGAATGAAACATGGATCTGCATGTCAATCTGCTTCATACAAGACTTGTTGCACAAGTCTCATGTAGGCTTATTTGGGCCAACCTTTAACAATTACCAGGGTGGACAAATTGTGTGATTTCTTGGCCAACTCCCTAGGGTAGTGTTCATTCCCTGCTTGGGTGTTGAATATGCCTTGTTAAAATCAGCCAATTTTACTTCAGAATCAGAATTGAAAAATTTAAACTTTTAATTGGCACACTTTTACTTGTGAGCTTGACCAAAATGTCACACAGTATATCCACCTTGGTTATAAGGAACATTAAGGGAGAGAACTCAATATAAGCAATATAAGAGTATCTTCCCTAGAAATCAAGTAATGTTTTCACAATTACATGGCTTAATTGATTTTAACAACTTGTATTTTTTTATTACATAACTTAATTCATAAAAAAGTTTAAATCAACGAAACCATGCGCCTGTGTTCGCAATAACAACACAGGAAAACATAACGTGAGTATGTACATGACTTTATTTTAAATACATCTCTGGAAAAACCACATATTGTAATTTAATGTATCCCAACCAGTAATAACTTATTATTCCACAAGGAATAAAAACAATCTGAAAATCAATTGCCTCCTTGATAGCCTAGTGGTAGAGTGTTCTCTCTGAGTGCGAGAGAAATCAGGTTTGGACCCTGGTTGTATAGATAAAAATGGTGCAGGTAATTCCCTTGCTTGATGCTTAGCATTAAGGGGAATCTGGCAGCTCTTCTCTCATGCCATCTTGGGGATATCAACAACAGTAATATAAATCAATATGAACATATTAACTTTAAAGCAACAATGACACATCTCAACAACAATATATAACAACAACAACAATACACAATCATCATAAAGATCTTATCTCCATAGCAACAATGTAACAACAACAACAACAATATAAAATCGTTATCAGCATCTCATCTTTAAAGCAACAATGAAACATCACAACAACAATTTAAAATCACAAACAACATCTTATCTTTAAAGCAACAATGAAACAAAAAACAATTTAAAATCACAAACAATACGAAAAAAAACAATCTATATTTATGTATAACATCTTTACAGCAACAATACAAAATTGGGAAGCACAGAATGTAATTTCAATATACACATCTTGAAGTGTAAATTGTGCTAAAGGTACCTGTAAAATAAAATCAACAAGATATAATATACACAAGGCGATTGCCTTTAACATTGAAGTAGAAAAATCTAGATTTACACAGAAACCATTGATGCATGACGTAAATGACAAAATCCTATTTTTCTCGTGCAAACTACTCAAATGTGATTTTTAAAAATTTATTTCATACACGCTTAAAATTTAACTCCTAAACATCAAGCCATAAAAATATTGCATAATATACGTCGCGAATGTTAATTGAAGACCACGCACTTCAGATAAGAATGCTCAAAATGACATGTCAATAAAACGGGTAAGATTTTGATTTCTTAGCCAACATTATTCAATGTTTCTATTGACACGTTTCTAACTTGAGACGTCATCTGAATGCACTTACAGGTAGTCATTAAATGCGTCAAAACAAGTTTGTTACAATGTCCGATTGATGGTTATATAACTAAGGGATCCCAAAATAATGTGGAATCGTTAAATTAAACAGGATATGTCCACTTCTTTGTGTGGAGCATTTTAAAGTTGAGCATGAAACTGACGTCGAACTGGCATTTAACATCAAAATTACAACTTTAAATTAGCAAAATAGAACTTTTCCCAGACATTCATTTCTGTTGAATGAAACGAACACACTGTTATCACATGGAATTTCATTTTGATGAATTATTTTATAATTTGATGTTTGCCGGGTATTTAGCCGACAGCGGAGGGCCCCAGACGATAATCTTTCCCAACGTTATTCCCCATGTATATTCCAACCGAAGAATAATACTGTACATTATAACGAACTTTGTACTAGAATGGCACTCTGGCAACAATTCCTGAACAACTATATCAATTTAATGCATCGGAAATGTAAGGATGTCATTCGGGCATTTGGTGGTCATGTAAGATATTGATGTGCGACTTTGTTTTTTTTTAGCAATGGTCATGGTCATTTTTTAATAATTTGTTATTATATTTTAGAGTGGTAGTTTACTGCATATGATAGAAAACAGTTGCCTGATTCCAATGGTATATTAGGTTCAATTATCGGTGTTATACTTTTTTCAGAAAAATTAATATTACAATTCAACTAGAGTATACAGTCCCAGAGCATAACAAAATATCCACAAGGTTAAATGAGGCAATGAAGCTATTTACCCATAGCTGGAGGCCTGTTCATGGGCACCAGGGCATGTCCACACGCTGGTGGGCCTAGCATGCCGCATGTCTGGGGGCAGACCACCTCCGAGTCTCCTGCAGTTCAGTTTGAGGCCGCAAGGCGCTCAATTGACATGTGCTGCCACGGGAAGGCACTGCATGGAGCTTGCCTATGGAGAGGCTATGTACTGGCAGAGAAGGCTTACATACTTGGCTTCCTTTTCACCTGAGCTAGCCAGTGGTAGAGGCTGATAGTAGAAGGTGACAAGCACATAACACACAACATACCACACTTAGTCGCATCCATAGACCATTTAGCACACAAAAAAGAGAGTCTGAAGCTAAGTAAATGAAACACTATGGTATGCATAGCTGACTTACATACCCAATCTAAATGACCGTTCGCGACAATTGAGGGTCAGTGCCTTGCCAATTAGACGACACTCCACCTTCCTAACTTAAAGCTCATAGGCTGAATACCTAGAGCTGTAGACTCTGCCATAGAGTCTACGCACGCGACCGGCTCAGACTAAGCACCGGTCGGTGGGTCTACAGAACACAGTCAGGTTGCATAGTCTGCAGACCAAGGGACCAAAATAAATGGATCGGGACAATCCACATGAATGCAGGATCACCGGTTGACCTGCAGGCAATGCTGGATTCTGGTAAATCACATACAATGCTGCATCCGGGGATCCACAGACTCCATCATCTGGTGATCTTCTCATCATAATCCTGAAACATAGTACTAAAAAAACGTCATATCCGTCAAAGTAGAGGGTATAATTGTAACAGGGTATCAAGCATGATGTGTCAATTATTTTTACAATATTTTGAATAACAGAGTTTGCAACTGTCATTCACCTGTCCGGTCCAACCTATCAGTGTGAAAACTATAATGGCATTCTGGTTATTCACTTAATTTAACCTTATTTGATTCATCTAGAGCAAGCACTGAGTGAGAACTTTTTAAAGACTTGATATTTAGATAATCCATGGTTTGTACGTCATGGTCAATCCATCATGGTTCGTCTCCAACTATGTCCTGGTTCTCCCAGTGTTGTTAAATCAAAAGCTATACTAACACTTCATTATAAGTAATATCCATTAACCACAGGAATTGAACTCCCTGAATGTTATGTAAAGTTTGTTTTTTCCTAAATCGAAAGTACAGGTAATGGGTTCAACAGATGAAAAAGTAAAAAGACCCAAAAAAAAAAATTTTCCACAAATGGTATCAGTGACCATGCGACTCTTTTACATTTTACAGGGGTGTGTTTGCATAGTATAATACCTCCCCTTACTTGGCCAAAGTTTTTCTACTTTCCTACAAAAAAATGCCCTTGCCAAACTTTTCCCTGACTTTTGCCACAGACGAACAACCAGACCAGGCACAAGGTCCATCAGTTCAATGAAGGATAAACTTATAAATAACTGAAGCAAGCTAATGATCTGTCATCGTCCATCTCCATAATCGTAACATCGTCTCCAAAACCATCACATCATCGTCTCAAAAACTTGCCATTTCAAGCAAGCTAATGATCTGTCATTGTCCGTCTCGATTATCAAATACCAGTCCTTATTTCCCGATTTACAGTAATTAATATACTAGCCCCAGACTTTGAGGGCTCAACACATCTCCAAGCTAGACAGCAACGCACACCTTTACTATCTTTGATGAAACTGTATAATGTAAGGTATATCAATATTTATTGTAATACGGAAAATTAAAGTAGACACCCGCCTATCCACCTATCTGCCAACCGAAATCGCCAATCTAATAACCAGAATTTCAAAACCTGCAGTCCGAAGAGACGCCACCCTCTTCTGTAGACTTAGTTAACATTTAACTGCCTCAACCCATATGGGGGAGAGTATGTAACTATCTTAAAATAGACTTATCTTAAAAAAATTGTCACGCCTGCAAGCGGATGTCCGTCTCCAAAACCATCACATCTGCACTCCTCGTCTATCTGAAAATAGAGAAATAACAAAGAATTGATTTTACTATTGTATGCTGATTATATGTAGTCATGCTGAATTTCATTGAAATCCAACCAATGGTAACGGAGAAATATTGCAGTAAAAATGCACTGATCTACGTACAAAGGCTAATATATATCTAACATAAGTATTATAAAATTTGATTAATAATGGCAACTGAAGAAATGTCACAAAACACTTCATCATAAACACCAACTACTGTAAAATCATTTCATTTCAATGGGACATTTTTTCTTGTTTTTTGGTGAAATTTTGACATAATTTCAAGGACTACTTATCCATTAATGACATTCGTACCTTTTCAATTTTTCTGTACAAGATATATAAAACCTGTTCCTTTTTTAAATTTATCGATTATTTCTTGAGGTGAAACTTGTAGTTAACGCGTATCCACGTAGTTGTTTACATGTAACTATGGGTTTAATTAGCACTCTGTGAGAAGGTGTACATGTGTATTTATTGACTCGGTTTCGATCTCAGCTTAATTATTTTAGATCTACGGAAAAATTTTGAAATCGGTTTGTTGGTTTCAAAGTTTTTGTCAGAATAGAGAATCTAGTTCTGAAATCATTGTGATTTACCTTTGACCTGTTGAGACTTATTTACTTGACCAAAACACACATGCATTTATAATTGAATAAAAAACATCAGAAATAAGTATAGATCTGTCCTGGGTTGTAAAATAAAGATCTGCCTTATTTCAGCACATTCATTTTACTGATTCACTATAAACTGAATGTTCTCAACAATATGCATTCTCATAGTGGTAATTATTTAAACCTTCAGTCAAGGATAAACCATGAAAGTGCAAATACTTATTTCCAATGGGGTCCTGTGTTTAAGCTGAAGGGACAGCGAGTAGAGGAGACAGTCGGGTGATACTAGGTATCCGGGCACGATGCCCTAGCTCATTCCGAAGAGACACCTTGGTTCTTTAATGTGCACGGTGTACAGCACCGATACACGTGAGAATACCTCTGGGTTGCTAACCAGTTCATCTCTTGTTAGTTGGGAAAGCTTTTCAGAAATGATCAAGTGTCTCACTTGAGGATGGAACCCGGTTCCTCTCGATCAGCAGTCAAGCAGGCTATCCGCTCAACCACTGTGCCACCGTTATAAACAATTATCTTATGCCGAAGTAACCAACTAATGAAATGCTGTTATATAAGAACATATGATGTTTCCACTCGATGTTGATCAAATATATCTCCTTGGAAATAATTAGATAAGTTTGTTATGGTACAGCATACATGTTTTCGCTGGTCAAAACATTACATCTTAAAGGACTGCAGTTTTTTCTCTATATGGCTATTTTTTTAAATAATGGTCTCCATAACAACAGCAAAACTTATTTTTTGAAATTATTTGTGAGAAAATCAAATCCTTAGACATTGAACTACAATATCCAAGTAGAAAAAAAATCAAAGAGCGTCATGTTTTCTCATTTAAGAGCCTTTTTAAACAGTATTACGTAGTTAGCCTACAGCATCACTAAGCCAGAATTCCATGGCTACATTTTAATTATCAATTGTTTTGAACATCAGTCATATTTCGAATCAAACTCATTCAAAATTCATTATCATATATGCTCTATACAGAAGTTTCATATCAAATTTCATGACGACTGCTCGGCGAGAATTTTTTAACTGAACCTGTGATTTTAGAAATGCTGAAATCAGGGGAGGTTACAAAACAATTCAAAGTTTTGCGACCGTTGTTTATAGTTTTCGCAATATGTGTTTAATAAATGTTTTTAATCAAATATGTTTAAGGGTTGTTTCTCCTGCATTTGCTTGTCAATACCTTTAAGAAATAAATGCAAAGGAACCTTCTTCAAGATAGTTTGTGATGCGGTTTTAAAATATTAACTAGTTCCGATAGGACCGAGTGCATAGTACTATGCTTTACAAACGTTGTAACCAATTCGTGAGATTTGGTGTTTAAAACCATTTGGAATAAATCATTCGTAAGGCCTCATCAGTAGTTTCTTCAATATTCTTTTATCAATAATGTATATTAGTATTTAATAAGATTTTAAGAAATGAAAATGTACAACCACATCAATTTCAATTTTTTGCATACGTTTTGATCATGGTAGTTAGATCCTTGAAATACGTCTTAGGGACCAGCTCTTTTTAAACTTCTGCTCAGATGAAAAAGTATGAATGTCCTTAAGTCATATTCTATATAAATCGCTAATACTCTTAGGGATTTAATTTCATGGTTGAGATCATACATGTATCCACAAAAACTAGATCCCCACAAATCTTAATGATTTTACAGTTCATGAAATTTCATAGATATCAATCATAGCACTAAATTTAATAAATCAAAGATGGTTGCCAGTCAACTTTCTGGAATTTTAGGTACAAACATTTCAAAAACACTAAAAGGCATCATAATCAAGTCAATTGTATAAAGTGTAATGAAACTAAGACAATTGTGCAACATTACCTCGTCATCCATCCAGGCGGTCAGGGTACAGGCATCACAGGGATAAGGTTCTTTGGGCTGACCCATTCTAGCAAAGCTGGGTCACATTTCTGACCTGAAAACATTTCAATTTAACTTTATAATAAGCTTACAATAGACAACATTGTGCGAATTCGTTTGGGTTGTTGCTTAAAATATTAACATGATTTTTGCACAGCATGACAAATACATAATTCACTCAGTAATTGATACTTTGAAATAGGCGAGAGAACGATTACAAATTGATGTATTATTTATGGATAAATACAGCATACACGGTAAGTACAGAGTTGCTAGGGAGTTTTTAGAGCATTTGCTCCCCAGAATTTATTTTTTTTACCAAGCCATATGTGCATTCTGGAGTAGTTGCATACCAAATTGCATTTTAAGATCACTTTAAATTTAACAGTTTTACAAACAGCGTATGCACATGCGTATTTGCGTATGCCCAGCTACGCCACTGTTTTCTGAATCGATCGCCAAACCAAATGAAAGGAGTCAACACTGGTGCCCCCATTGGTGTATATAGTAAAAGTAACAAAGGGCCAAACCCTGGTAAAATTGCTGCAGCAAAAAATTCTTCCTTTACGATAAACTTCACATCAAGGTTGTTGATCTGTGAAAGTTTAAAGGAATTCTGCTCAACGGTTTGTGAGGAGTTCACCACACAAGATTTGTGTTACGTACAGACGGACAGACAGCACCAATGCTATATGTCCCCCAATAATAGTGAGGGGGGGGGCGCAAAAACTAAATACATCACGAATCTAACAAAGGGGATTATCGGTATATCTTAAGAGTTGTATCCCTTTTTTAAAGTCTGCTGATAATTTACACTAGGGATGGCAACTTTAAAAGGTATGATTTTCGAATAGTACAATCAGTATTTGAGTACTCAAAAAAATAATTTAAAAATCACTGTCAATGTTGTCTATTACAGAATGAGACCAAGTGTTATCTGGTCAACTATAATTACAATTAACAATGTGTCATCAATCCTTAATCGCCGCCACGAGGTTGCTAAATGCAAGCGCATTGAAAACACAGAACTGTTAATCATCGTTTGTTAATTCGTTTACAACACATAGCTTGGTGTTCTTTCGTTGACATCAACCGGAGTAATTTAAGTTTCATCAATTTTTAATTGGCAGTTATTGTTAATTGGGTGTGACAATCGATTAAGAAATAAAAAAAGAGTATGTTAAATTTTAATCGTTCACGCGCGTATATGAATGAACAATAACTCCAACTATGTACTGGTCACTTAGTGTAAATATCATGTCACTGGTTGATAAGAGTACTCCCCCTTAGTTGTTTCTTGTTATATTATTTTATTTTCTAGCGTTATTGATTTGATAAGTTCTATTGATTTTACACTGTATTTTTTTTTTTTTGTAAGTTTTCAATCTTGTAATTTCTACCGATCTAGATTTGATCAGCAACTGAACAGAACGGAAGGCAAACAAGCTGTTCTATTTGAAGTTGAACAAGCACATTGGCAGTACAATATTTCTATTTCCCATCATGCACATTTATTGTTTTCCGAGTATCCAACAGAAGCTAACAGTGTTGTTTTTTTTAAATCCTAGTACTTGGATACTGGTTTAACTACCGGTTTTCATGTACACATGTACTGATCTTTGAAAGAGTACTCCAATACTGGGGAATTGTTGCCATCCCTTGTATTTACCATCAAGCAGATGTGCTTTATATTTTCATGATCATCAAGTGTTCAGCATCTTAGAAGATGAACAACAAAGTATATGTATATTACCTGGCGAACCTTCTTCATCAGGCTATCCACAAAAACCAGGTAAACAATCAGGACAGAATGAACAGTAGTCGTCCATCAAATCCATCTGACAGTGTGGTCCAAGAACGAGCACCACAGGGATAAGGTTCTTTGGGCGGACTGACCCATTCAAGCGTAGCTGGGTCAAATGTGTCACCTGAAAACATAAAGTCCACTTGATAAGGATAAGCTTACATATATATATATACTACTCCGAATTCAATAAGGTTCCAGACATTAATATTCCTGATGTGTTACATTCACTACTGTATAGCGGGTATTATTCATGGGTGCTTAATTTTCGCTATATTTGCGATCAACATCGAATGCACGAAATCTAATCCCGTGAAATAATCACCTAAAATATACAATTTTCACAAAGGGAGACAATCATTCATTAAAGTCAATGAGCTATAAGAAAGAACCCAACGTTGACTCAATTGCTTTACAAAATGTACCAATCAACGCATTGTGTTGGTTCAGTAAAATAATAATTAGATTAGGACATGTATAAAATATTATTCAAAATCATATACAGTAAAATCTCTTTATCTCAAGGACTCATCAGGGTTAAACCGATTGAGCAGCAGTTTGCAATATAAAAGTATAAAGGTAATGTATTGCAGACGATTATATGAGAGATTATTACTCAAACAACTTAAAGTACCGGTAGTCATAAATTTTTCATAATTATGTACTAGTCATTAATTTCTCTTAATTAAGGTGAAGGTCTCAATATTGAATTGTATTGTTCAACATTTTTCTTTGGTACAAACAAACAATTAAAGTCTTGCAGGCTATGCTATTGTAATAAATGTGTGAAAAATACACTTCAAATGGTAATAAATAGCGATTATCAAGGACGCGTAGAAAAAACAACGCATACGAAATACAATCTAACATTTTTTCGGAAGTGAGAAATTTCATTTAGACGACCCCCTCGAGCTAATGCAAGTAATAGACAAGGCCATACCAAATCGTATTTCCGTTTAGCGTCCACTTTAAGTTCGAAAACCTATCTTACTATCCTGAGACAAAAAACAAACACTCGAAAAAAAACAAGTCATAATGACTTCTATCATCACCATTATACATGTAGGCATATTGCTAATAAATATAGCTATCGAACATTGTCAATCATAATAACTTACTGAAATAACTTAAAACGTGTTTGTGTAGAAGTTACTGCTGTGTAGGGGTTAGGGTCATGATGGTAAATAAGTATGATGGGTATGAAAGCAATATCTCAATGGATTTTGAAGATATAAGAGGTTGCAAATTTTTTTTTCCAAAGATTCCCAAACCTATTCGTCTTCGGACGTTAAACGAAGACACAATTTGGTATGGCCCAATGAAAGTTGCTGAATGGACTGCCACCTGTGCTTGAGTAAAGCTAGGTGCTCATAACATTGATGCTTGAGATAATGCAATAAATTCACATACAATATAAAGCAGATTCGATGGGACTTTGAAATTTCCTCGACTTAAGCTATGTGCTCATCTTATCGATGCTCGTCATAACGAAGTTTTACTGTTTTTGTAAAAAAACATGTTTAAATCTCTATGCATGCGTATCAATATGGTGTATTTACATAATTATAAGGTGTTTATGGTATAGTCCAGCTAGGGTAATCTGACGTCATACCCAAAAGATTAAAACCATTGCTTAAACAGGTAGAGTTTAATTTGGTATTGAACTGTTGGTATAAGCATTTATACTTGTTTTTACACCGTACTAATGGATTGGTCCACTGCGTCACTTGATTTTTATCCTAATTGGACTGTAAGCCTGTGTATCAAACTTGTTCAATTGCAATAACAGTTTTGTTTGCGGAACATGGAAATGTTTGCCGAATTAATTACTTGTTGGTGAATACATATATTTCTTATGTCAATGATAATAATATCACGGAAAAAGACGTTTATATATCAGTAGACGTGCAAAAATAGTTATAACATGAAAGCTTACTTCTTTACTTGCAAATTGTTTATGAATCATCAAACTTGATGGATGGAATCGTTACGTGCACATGTGTACTGATGACGAGAATAAATAATTCTAACATTGCACAGGGTGTGTTATATAAACATGCCTTACTTCTTATTATACTCTTTAACATAACGTATGATTGTGCGTCTCAAGAAGATCAAACGTATAACACAGACGCTGCATGTGTACACAAATACATGTATAGATCTTATATGTTTCAGCATATTCATAAGCGTTCAAATAATTTTGCAAAAATAATTGAGTTCTTAATTGTTGGACTTGCTTAATTATTGATTATGGATAGCAATATTAGACTTCTGAAAGTGTACATATCTTCGCAATTTTGAAATCAAATCTAAATGAACAATTTGTCTTTACGACTTGTTTTTGCATTTACGGTTAGACTTAATTTCCATGTTATTTTTTTGCGTACTTACACTGTGAAGCTTATGTTAGAGGGACCTCCAGAGTTCATTTATTCAAACAAGGTTTTATGTTTGCGATAAAGGCCGTTTGCGCAAAATCAAGACACCATGAATTCAAAAGGATCCAATTAATGTGAAAATTGGACACCATGAAATATACCCACTATACAGTATACACAAACTACAAAAATTCAAACAACATCATATCAAAAGATACATTAAGTCGCTCAAACTTGGGCATCGAGGGGTCAGCATCTTAAAAGATAAATGTAATATAGTATTATAATTTTATACGTTACCTGGCGAACCTTCTTTGTCAGGCTATCCACAAAAACCAGGTAAACACCATCCATCCAGTGACAGTACGGATACACCATCCAAATGTTCACAGTGTGGTTACACCATCCATCCGTTCACAGTTTGGTTACACCATCCGTTAATTGACAGAGTTGTACTTTCCAATCAAGCAAGATCAGGTGTACCTGTAATATAGCACAGTAACATACAATCATTATTTGCTAAAATGTGACAAAAATGGGAAATTTGGAGTAGATAAAACCTTTGCAGACAAGCGCTTCGTCAGACATTGGGGAATCTCCCTATTTGCATCGGCAGTATGTACCAGTGGAAGTTGGACCCACAGGTAACTATCATTTGTAAAGAGTAAAATGGTCAGAATTGTTATGCATCAAAACAATGGCTTTTGATATCTTCATAAACAAATTACATTCCAACAAAACATTGACAAATTAGGTAGTGTACAAAACCCCATTCGAAATTGATCAACTAGTTATGCTATGAAATGTAGATACTGTATCAAGACAATCACTGAGGTACATTCGAAACAAACCACAATGACCGTCCGTACAGCGTTTTATGCTTTGATTACTGCGTAAATCACTAAGGAATGTTAAAATAAAAGATGAATTATATTGCATGCATTTAAATTTAAGCATATGTATTCATTTAATAATGTCTCATTTGTTTATCACATGCCTTTATAGAGGATACATTTATATGATGCCATAAATAAAGAAAATCAAAATGCACCTAAGTGACCTGCTGTCAATGTCTTGAGTAAAAGTAGTCCTATAGCTTGGCGAATTTTACATGAACCTGACCTTTTGATTAGCATATTTTAACAGTCGATATCTTGCCAGTATTTATAACCTCGGTTGTATGTTTTCATAGTCCGGAAGTATCACAAAGATGCTTGAGATGTAATACAAACACAATTTTGAAATACCGATATTGCACGATTTACTTGCAGAAACTGTTATATTCAAATTCAAGAACCTTTTAGTATATTCATGCATAAAGGTCAGGTTCGTGTTGAATTCGCCAAGCTATACCTGATGATAATGGAACATTCAGCTATGAGATCAGTCTACGGTCACATTAACAAAACAGGCATGATGTAACATAAGTATAACCAACACAATAACTCACCATTTTCTCTCTGTCTCCTCTCATTATGAAGAAACTCATCCAGAAACTTTCACAGGAACTGCATCATCTGGATAACCTGTGAAACATAGAAAATCATTTGAAATTAACTGAATTCAAAAGCTAGTATACTTTATTTACTCACCGGTAAACACAGCCTAACTACCTTTCCATGAGCAACAAGAACCTTCCTCACATTCATAATTTGAGAAAAAACAAAACAGAACTGATATCAATCACAGAAATTTTCCCACTGTCAAAATTTTGTGCATTTGAAAGACAGAGAAGTTGTGTAGTTATGGGTATGACTCACACCATTGATTAATTTCACCCACATAAATTAAGGTAGAATAACAGCAGATTATTCCCCGATAATTTTTTTGATAATTTCACTCAAGGGGTACAAGTTTTTTAGCAAACTTCCTCACCGTCAAAAATAAAATAATGAAGCATTTTCACATGTTCTCCTAATCTTTAACAAATAACAGAACACTACATTTACATAAACTTAATGTCACAAAATGGACGAAATTGAAGCCATTGCAGAAGAACTATTTCATGGCAACTCAGCGGAAAAAAGATGACACACAAAACATTTTACTTCTTTAGGCATATACAATGTAGTTGGGAATTTAAATTTAATTGGGGGCATATAATTAATTAAAGCTATTTGAAGTATGAAATAAATAGAATATTAATATTTTACGGTATATGATCTGTTGGTATTTCACCTCATGAGCAGCTGACTGATATTTTTGTAGATTTCAATGATCAATTCCAATGCATGTAAACACTGATCCCAGTAAAATTTAGCTAGCAAGCTTCAGTTACACAAAATGATATGGTTGTATAATATATATAGCTTACCATGATTCAAGCAGTCCTGTAGCTTCCTTGTTCTTGACTTTCAGCAAAAGTGGAACTTTCCAATCAAACGACGGTACTTGTCTTTCAGCAACAATGGTACTTTCCAACCAAACGTAGGTACTTGTCTAACAGCGAAAGTGGTACGTTCCAAACCAATGTAAGTACTTGTCTTCCAGCATAAACTCATATGCTTGAATTGAATGCATAGATCATCCCCATCCACCAATCATGAGCTGAAGTAGCACTTAGTCCTAACAGCCGGCTCACATAATTAACTACAAGAAGTAAAACTCCTTGAGTTATTTCTGAAGTTTCATTGTCCAATTAACTTAACTGGAAGTACAGGTACTAAGCCCAAAAAACCAATGAAAACAAAGTGTGCCTCGGGGCACAAAAAATTTAGAAAATTGTATCCGTGACTATGCGACTCTTTTACATTTTACAGGGGTGTGTATGCATAGTATAATACCAAAAACTGATTTTACTTTGCCAAACATTTCTCTAAGTAAAATAAAAAAATGCTTTCCCCTGCACTTTTGCCTCAGACATACTACATCAACCGATGGGACCAACAGACAGTAAACATGTAATTAACCGAACCAAATGCAAGCTACATGATCGGATTCCGGAAAATTCACATCTGCTCTCAATTATGTCCTGAAAATATAAAGATACAAATAACCCTAGAAAATAGAAGAATCAAGCAATTCAACCATTACCACTGTATATGTATTCAGATTAATTATTTGAATATCTACAGTAAATGTCTTATAACTGATTAAAGTTTAATTACATCAGCATCACATGAAGAACATCAGCTTTTTTAATTTGATATACCATATACATTTGTAGCAATAAGATAATTCAATTTAGACGGAGGTCAGTAGGCAATTGATACGAATTGAAATTTTGAAAAGTAAAAGTGCCATCTTGCTGAACTTTATTTAGAACTGATCATCACTGTTTTTGGGGATCATAAATCAACAAATTATCTCATAAATACAGCATAGTTTGACTAAAATAGAGCTTATAGATAGCAATAGTACAGACATAGTTATGGCCCAAAAGTGTAAAACAGTTAACACATTAGGACACTGCCTTTAAGATGCAGTTTTACAAGAAGCACAGGTACTTACCAGTACGTGAACAGTGTTGTTAAATGGAATTGCCATATTCTGACCATAGCGTGACTTTGGTCATTACTGTAAACTGTCCAAGACATCTAAAATAAAAGAAATTTAAACTGCTGTAATCTCATGATTCTTAAAAATAGACCACAATATCAATATTTTCTTGGCATAATTACTTCTCTTGTATATAATTTGTTCAGGATCTTTAACACCGTTAAGACACCTTAAATGACTTAACAATCATTTTCTTATGTGTAAAGGTCCATCTAAAAGTTAGATTTAATTAAAATACATATTCAAACTTGTTCATTAAAACAGCTGGAAAAATGTGTTACTCAACCATACAAAAACTTTAAGAATGTTGTTTTTGAATAAACCTAAAACAGTTGTTGCCATGGAAACTGTAAATACAACTCATAGCATACAGTCTAACAGGCTGTAAAACATTCAAATCAGCAATTATGAAATTATGAAAATATGAGTGAAACTTACAGGCAGTTCAACTTGATGCAAATTATCATCAGGAACACTGACAACTCCATTGGCCCCTTCTGTAGCAAAGCCTGTATTTCCTCCAATAGCACCATCTACCGGAATGTTAGCTCCATCAGGACGATGTCCACCTCTAATCATTGCCCCTTCAGCAGTCATTCCAGATATGGAAAAAGTGATGTTGACAGCGTTGTGTATATCCAGTCCAGTCTCATCTCTGTATAAAGTTAAAGCAAAATGTATTAACAAGAAGACATGGAACAAAACAAATAATTCCTGTTCAAATTTGAAGTTGTCTTTGATAAGACTTATTTTAAGGCACAATAAGCTAACAAATGGAGCAATTTTAGTAGCAGAAAAAACTTATTTTAGCCCTTTCTAGGATTTTAAAGAGAATGAACTGATAAAGCAAAACAATGTTAGCGGTTGAAAACTTTAAAATTATAAATCATTGTAGGAATTGCACAGTCAATTACTACTCCTTTAGTCAAAGAACCTCAGGAGCAAAGGTGGTTAGCGTGCTGAATTTGTAACCCAGTGTCCTGATTTTGGCAGTAAAATTTGAGTCAATATTTCCCTGTGGTAGACACAATGATAAAAGTACAAAGAAGACAGTATCAAAATAGATTAAAGTATGTGCAGTTTATCAAATTTATGAACACAGTGATGTACTTTTTGTTTGTGTTCAGCGAATTATGACTGTATAACAGTAATTATGCATGAAGATGACCTACAATGGTGGAATAACCTCAGGTAAAAAATAAAAATAAATAGTCACCTCATTACAACAAGACTGTCGTGAAAATACTGGCAGGTGGTGCTTGGAGGAACCTCCAGGAAAGCATGTATTGAATCATCTCTACACTCCACCAATTCCATGGCCAAGGGTAGTTGGTTGGTACCAAGATCAAACTGTTCATCACTCTGAACAAGGCTTCCATCTGACACCTGAAATATATAAATACGTGGGTATATCCAAAAGTAATGTCACTAATGCTATAAAATCGTATATAATGTCAGTAAAACCACAAACATTTTCACACCGTAACTGCAGTCTAATTTGAATATGATGACCAAATTTCACAACAATGCACATAAAAGTTCTGGAGATATGAACATTTTCATGAGACATACTTACGAACATCGCCGCAAGTCCGACGTCAACGACGTCACAATGGCGTTACTTGCTGACACCTACTCTTCCAGCAGAAGTTCATCCCTGGTGATTTATATTGACTCATACACCATGCAGTCATTTCGAAGACCTTTAAAAAAGTGTAACCCACCTGACACTTACTCTCTGCGAAATAAAATTATTTTTAAGTGTCATCTAGATACTAGTAGTCCCACAGCAAAACATTTAACTCACCATACAATGATTGCAGTTTTGAACGTCTAATTGAATTGACGGCGTTAAAAATACTCTAGGTGTTCTTTTCGGATCTACTTAAAACTGTATATATGACTCTCTATCGATAATGATATGGTGATATATGCCCCCTTAAAAGATTATACTACATACAGATAAGCCTATGTTGCCGCCTCGTGTAACTAAAGTTTCAGTAGGTGACTTTCAAAACTTTTAGTAAAAGTGCATTACTAAGCGCAACGTCTTTTTGTCACAAATCTGCCGTGTTTTCGCAAAGTAATCAATGCGTTGAAGATATATAACGAGTTTCAAAGTTGATTGACGTTATTAAATTTTTAGCAGCAGACATAAAACATTTGTTTCATCACGTTACGAAAGTATTGTCTGCTTTTGAGAATTATTTGTTATAAAAACATATAAAAGAAAGTTGTTATGATAATGAAAAACAATCGTAATTTTCGTGTGCGGCGATATGACGTCATAGGTATATTTTAAATGTTTATATAATCCAGTTATGAAAAATCGAATAATGCAGCACGTTTTATATTAATCAGAATTTAATTGCTGAACATTTTGATATCATATTTATGCATATCGGCCTATAAACAATTAAAGCACAGGAGGAGTGACATTACTTTTGGATATACCCTCGTATAATCTTTAAATATCAGCTGCATTAACCCTTTACCCAATAATGATGCAAAGCGACTTATAGTAAAACATCCAACTATCATAAGAAGAGAGTGAACAGATTAGATAGTTCAGATACAATGTGCAATTGAATTGCCACTAGATGATATATATATATAAAATATGATCTGATGGAACATCAGCACTGGTGATGACTTGGTTACAGATATCAAAATGTACAAGAATAACAATTTCTGTACACAAAATCACATTCATTTTCTCAAAGTATAAGAGTAGCTAAGAGTAGCCGTATTAATTCTGAGAATACATTTACTGGTAAATGAAGAAGTTCTATTTTAAAACAACAGAAACAGCATTATTTCATTGTGAACAGGTATCCTGAGAAATGTGTCTAGATAAAGAACAAAAAGATTTTGTTGGACAATCGTCCAATAGACACACAGAATACTAGCAATTCCCAAAGAGGTGCCTGCAAGTGTTGGTAGATGAGTGTACTACTGTAGCAATACTCTTGTGAAGCTAAGTGAACTCATATATTAAGTAAGCTTACCTCAGACAAAGTGGTGAAAGTTTTTACCAGATCATCCATATATGTTGGTGGGGTCAACATACTGTTGATCATCTTGGCTACCAATATACCATTACTCTGACCATCTAACACACACAAATACATCAGTGTGGGAATGTCAACAGTGAAGTTCTCATAAAAGGCAACTTCAAACACACTAGGTGTGATAGGACTATCCTGAAATGTTAAATACATCATTTTATACCACATTCAACAATAAGATCATAAGTTATGTTTGGCAGATATATTTCTGATAAAAATTTCAATATACCCAAAAACTATCAGGATTTTTTTTTTTAACAACAACCATATGATATGATATGCAAGTAAACTGTCCAAATAATGTTTTATACCTGACTATATAGGAAACCAAGTATGGTAGCCACTGTAATTTTGACATATATATTTGTATTACTGTAAAATCATTGATTTTTGTGGGGGATTAAATTTTGCGAAATCAACTCCCATCAAACTATAATCGATAAAAAATTATTTTGTCCAAAAGTGCAGTCTTTTCCACCAAGTTAACAAAAGAGTTGGTCAAATCTGAAACTTATATTCACTGAACAAAGTATAAATTGCAAAGAGCAGCAGGTATTTTGATGAGTTTGACTGAATCTTTAGTAGACACACACACACACATAGGGAATTCCCTACCAGAGATCAAAGATCAGTGTATATCTGCATGTTGCAAGGATGCAGTGATATAAGTACTGTAAACCTAGAAATTATTTCGCACAATTTAAGTTCGCGTTGTTCGCGGATTGTAAAAATACGCGAAAGTTAATAGCCGCGAACATGTCCAGGACAAGAAAAACGTGAAAGTTTCTCATTTTGAAGGAAGTTCATCGTTTTGGTACGACGTTTACAAGATCGGTTTAGATGTGTTATTTTGTCAAAATATGAAATGTTAGGTTAATAACTATTTTGTGAATTATATAACAACCATTTATGATTACGGTCCAATCATAAAAACACTTTTTGTTTTCTTGAAAAAGTGTTAAACTATACACTCAATAATCATATTAGGTGCATGCGTGTAAATAGCGTTGTTTGTTATGTCATAATACTGAAGGACTGATAGTCCATTAAACCGGGAAAACATTTCCAGCGTAGTTTGCAATTTTTGTAAACAATACAATAGGTAACTATCTACATCAAAAAGAGTTTGAGAGGGTTTAACAAATGTGAGAACTATAATTAAGAAGCAATTATATACGAAGCGGGCAAACAAATGCAACTTAGTTTTCGCGGAGTTTGCGAGAGACTTAAAAACGGGAAAGTTTGTAGCCGCAAATATGCCGATGATTGGCAAAACACGAAAGTTTGTAGCTGCGAAAGTTTCTAGGTTTACAGTAATGGTGAGCCTACTTCTAATGAAGCCACCCTCATATATTAAGTAAGCTTACCTCAGACAAAGTGGTGACAGTTTTTACAAGATCATCCATATATGTAGGTTGAGTGAACATATAGTCGACCACCTCGGCTACCAATGTACCATTACCCTGAACATCTAACACACATAGATACATCAGTGTGGGAATGTCAACGTTGAAGTTCTCATACAATACAACTCCATACACACTAGGTGTGATATGACTTTCCTGAAATGTTAAATACATAAATGTACATCATTATATACCAAATTCAACTATTGAAAGTTTCAATCAGTGTTTCTGTATAATGTTTAATTTCCTTATTTTCAATCTCAATTCCAAGAGATAGTTGCAGATTTTCGGTCCTCTATGAATTTTTTTTTATTTATTACTAGAATATGAATTTAACCATATATCTTATTTTAGAAATCAGACAAACTGGATTTAAAAAATCCCGAAAAGCAGTTGTTGAATTATGCTAATACCCTGTACTAGTAATTGCAGGTAGAAGGATCATGTTAATATCTCTGCACAATATATTTTATTTATTTAATCAGAATATTATTTAAGGGTTACTTTACCTCAGAATCCTTGTATGAAGACATACATATACATGACATAAACACCAGTCTGTGTTCCTCCTGTTGATCTCTGGCTATGATTGGAAATCCCTGGAGCATGTGACTAGATCTAGAAGTATGACGGAAGTACAAGTCCAAAACAGGGGTATCAGCAGCCTGTAAAGAATAAAAGGTTAATCGTAAAATACAGAGACCTATATAAGAATCGTTCTTGAAAAAATAACCTATGACTAATATTTCCTAAATTGTCAAGGATTTGCGAATGCCCAGATCGACTACCAAGCACAAGGATTCTGACTGAGGCTTAATTTCCAATCCTGAAAAGGATTGTTTCCGGTGCCATTAGCATACACCCCACACAAAATCTCATTCCAACCATTATTCTATTGCTTTAGTGACATAACACCATTAGTTTAAGGTCACAAAATACTAAATAAATGTGTTCTTTAACTCAATGTAAAGTTACAATAGTCATGCAGTCCCAGGTTGAAACAAGGCCATAGTCAGGTGGCAGACATATCAATGAAAAAGCATACTACCAATTAGACACAGTCACAAGTTTCTATAGGGACTATTTGAGTGTTTCTGATTTTGGTCTGCAGAGGCATTTATAGATTTGTAACATCAACGCTGCGATAAGCTGCAAGTAATTTAACTAAAAGTTGGACAACATTTTGGGAATGTTTTAGAATAGCAGCGAAGTACAGTCGTTTCGGATAATTCTGCGCATCGGGTAATTCTGCGCACCTTACCTTTCTATTTCTTACAGACTTTGCAATATCGTTTTTCTTCGGTCCTCCAGTGTTTTTGTAGGTGTGTGTTACTTATGTAAAGTTTTATTTTCATATCAACAAAATCGGAAAAGTATTTCTACGGAAATTTAACCAAAATGAGTGTCAACCGCGATTTTCCTTAATTTGACATACCACGTGACATATAAATTGAATAAAAGCACTTTAGTAATGGATGATGACTTTTCCTTTTTTGTCAACATTGTCTTAATGACTTATTCTTTCAATACTGTGATAAAATATTTTGCTAACTCGATCTACTTAAAATATCTGGGATATGACCAATTAAACAAAATTATAAGTGTAACTATCCATGGCGGTAAATAAGTTGTTTTACCTGACACACCAACTTGTCATGTGGAAGCAACTCGTAAACTGGTAAGTATATTGGGAAGTCATATTCTATCAGCTCCTGTCTTTCCATCGATACCTCAGAATGATCTGCATCAGTCAGCCATGCTTGAAGAAGTAGAATCTGTAAGAAAACAAGAAACGTCAGTGTGTAATAAGAGAGACAATGCATCCACTAGTAACATGTTTATTTATGCAATAATCGGGACATGATGATAATAACACGAGAGAAAAAGATGAAATTCAACTGGTTGTTATAGATGGCGGAAAAAAATAAAGGGAAACAACTCGGTTAGTGCTAATTACCAAACAATTATAATGCCGTCTGATCCGTATCGGACACAAATATATCATATAATGCACAGTAGTACAGTACCGCATGGCGAAACATTTTTAAATTGTATCAATGCATTAAAAAGTGTTTACATTTTGCTACACCGAAAATAAATGGAATGTTTCATTTAAATCATTAAAAATATAATGTTTGTTTCTATCTATCTATCTACATTATACGTTAATTGTACTGTCAGACTTGACCACTATACATATGGCCTTTGGGCGTATTGTTGTTGCAAAAAGGTAAAGCCTAAAATATTAACACAAATGAAATGAGGAAATCCGACAGGGAAGGCAGCAGAGCGCAAATAACAAAGTCACAACCCAACTACGTGAAGTAATGCTCACTCACAACCCAAGTCTAGGTTACAGACTTTAGTATATATTGAAAAGATTAAAATTTGAATAGAAGTACATCTTCAAAATGAACAAATAAATGATAAATTCAAAATCTGTACTGTATATATGTATATATGAACAACATCGTAACAAGAACAACTGAGTGGTTAACAAATGTAGTCTTCAAAATCAAAACATTTTACCGCCTGGTAAAAATAGTTAATGAGAAAATCCGACAGGGAACGCAGTGGGTAATCTTGAAAGTCCCGATTTTACATCAAATTGAACATCCAACCTGAAATCACAGCAATATTGAATAAAGATATCATACTTACATCAACGACCACCAGCAGTACGTGAACCAAGCACAACAAACTATAACAGGCGACGCAGTAAATCATGATTCCAATTAAGTTAGCAAAAATGTAATTGTTCAGCGATATATAAGCTCTTATTCTGTCCGAGACAAGAATTAGAATGGCAGAAATCGTGTAATTTTTCTCAGTGCGCGATATAATTACCTTCCCGGGGCAATATTGACCACGTGATCATATGTATTGTGCTTTCGACAAAAAAAGGCATTTTTCGCCAACACATTTGAGCACTGATGTCATGATATTCACGAGTTATTGTATTATGATACGTATTCACCAAGACAATCCGTGACATTAGGTCAAGCAATTTGAATAGCCTATTGTGTGATCGTGTATACCTACAGTATAAGTATTTAGATTATTGGTGTTTATGAGAATCTCAAAGGTGGGAATTTTGGTATCACACAGAAAGGCACATGAAATAATGAATTAGACCACAGCTAACTGTAACTGACCAATCAACGAGCAGAAAAAGTGTTGAATAAATCCCTTCAATTTTTTTATACAACACTTTTCTGTGGTATATAGAATAAGTGTTGTATATAAACTTACATTGATTTATCCAATACTATTTAGGCCAAGCCAAATAATCCATCAAGTCAGGAATTTTTAGCTTTATTGTAAACACAATCCATCGACAAGTGTGATTGTAACAGTGAAGTTAAGCATTAACAATCACTATACATGCATATATCCAATACAAACATCAAACATAGAGTTTAAAGAGGATGAAGCGGCGTTTTCAATGACTTAAAATTGTTATGTTACTTTATATCTATATTTTGTGTAACTATAGTAAAGTATCATTAAAATACAGAATAATTTATTGCTGAAGCAGTAAGAATTACAATAGTATCGATTTATATAAAACATATACATGCACTTAAATACTATTTAAGCAGTTAAGTATATCTAAAAAAATATTAAATCATTGTTAATGAATGAACTATTCAGTTATAACATAAGATTTTTCTGCTCTTTTACAAATCGGTATGCCAAAAATGAAAAAAAACTTTCAGTGAAATAACATTTTTACATTTTACTGCTGCTTACACAAATGTTTCGACTGGTGATTTTACTGTGTAATCAACATCTTTCTGTCGCCTTTGAAAAACTATGATAGCAGATATACAGTCAGGTACTTCTATCACAACAGCATTTGAGTCTGGCAAGCCAGCATACTCGGCCTTGATAACCGTTGCCGAGACGACTAGTCCAGCTGTAGACTGGGCGATGGAGGCGTCTTCGATGGCGTTTGTAGTTTGGATGATAAGTTACACTGCAGTGCCTCTAACGGTTGTTTATAATAATACACAGCAGTGCTTCTATGCCCACTGCGTGCCATTATTGCTTGTTCGTCAAAATTGTTTTCATATAGACGGATACCCTGTATATTTAAATGATGAAAATGTAGTCCTGGTAATATCTTAGAATTGCGTCATCGTGCATATTGCTCATATGCTGAACATGTCCAAGAATGTTACTTTCTGGTATCTTTCGACGGACGCTGTTCTGAATGCGGTTGCACGTCCTTTAACCTTTGATTTTCTTTCAGATCTTTGACTAAAAGGTCTCAGGATGGAAGATGCTGGATTTGCGTAACCGCGGTTACGTCCTCAAACTCCAAAAACATACTACATGTCGATGGCTTAGAATGAGAAGGTCGTAACTACAAAATCGAGAACATCATGCATGCAAGAGCAAACTGTCTGTAATTTACTCTTTAACTATAGGAAAACAAGTTTTTAAAACTTCATTTTGGTCAACATGACAATTTTAGATTTTCATGAAAATAGGCACATAGGAAGCGCATTGTGAAGCAGATTTCAAATATGCATGCGTCTTATAAGGTCGTAAGTAGTAGTTTCATCAAGTAAATCAAATTCCGCTACTTGTTTTTAAAAGCACATGCATGTACACTTGCTTTAAAAAAGATATGTAAAATATGTACGATACAGAAAGAAAGTTGACCAATGGAATGTTAACAACGAAAACACAAAATACCCGTGCACCAAACATTCCTTAATTTTATTTTATGAATGGCTAATGCACACGATTTGGGGAGATTGTGTTGACTAAGTATTAATCATAGTATTGAGTAGTTGATTGTTGTGCAAATTGTATCTGAGAAACTAACATTTTTAGCTGTGGTCTAAGACAGATAGATCTCTCGTAAGTGTTGCTTCAAAATATGCGAATAAAAGTTATGTCTCTGCTTCGTAAGATAGAACATTTGTATTGGTTTAAGTTTCATTCCAAAATCGCTATATCGACAGTACTAGTGTTTCTAAATGTTCTTTTGTTTTACTTGGTCCATGACATATTCGCTTCATTCATCGGAGCCTTCTCATTACGTCTTGCTGAATAAAAATACAGGAAACTGAATTAAACAACTTAAAGCAAGTTTAATCAACACTGAACCAAGGATCCAAAATGCGTACTAAATTTTGTTCTAAAATGTACAGGTTTAAAATGATCCGTGGTTAGTATCACAAATATGTTAATCCGTAGAAAGTGCCATTTCAATTATTTGATATTTTTACAAAAAATCGCTTCAAGTCACCGATATAGGACGTTATTAGTCTCCATATTTCAACGACAAGCCTTACAATACAGCACAGACACATGAACATGGTCAAATATATCAGGGAGGTATATAAATAAATATATGTAATTCCTTGAATACATTGTCTTTAAATGCAGTTTTTGTGTAGTTTATATACAATAATGTAGACTTGTTGACAAATTATTCCTCTGGTTCACCTCAAAACCTCGAAGGTATTTCAGAAACCAGAGCGATTACAGTTATGACACGTGAACCATTAGAAAGAGCGTTAAAAATAATCGAGGAGAACTTACCATGATTCGAAAAACTATCAAAATATCCAGATTTTCGCGATTTATTTCACCGTGCTGAGTACCATTTTAGTCACGTGATTCCCCAAACTGGCCATGTGTAGTAGAAATACGGACAACAATAAATTTTGCAGGATAATGTAAAGGGAAGTAACTGCTGCGAAGCGTTGGCATATTTACCCATCTTTGGTTTCATTTAGTAACTTTTGGTTCCTTTAATAGTCTAAGTCGTCCAGACGTTTGCAAACATGATTTAAAGCGTCTGGTGATTTTTGTAAGTCAAGTCAAAACATCAAAGATGGATAATTATAAAATGCAACAGTTTGTTGCAAGAGAGCAACAAGTACAGGAAACAAGAGCTATGATTGAATTACTGACAGAAACGTGAGTTGTTGACAGTATCATAATCACTTGATTAACATTGATTTTGGTCCTGACAATTGTCCTACAAAAAATCAAAATGCCCTCAAAGTCAAATCTAGCCTCAGTTATTTCATCATTCAATGCTTCATTATGGAATATAGGCCTACTATGTACACTCCCCATGATCATATGCACCAGTTGATTGGAAAGCCCCGATCCACAGAAGCCTAAGGGGAGGGGATAGCGGGGGTAGGGGTTGTATGTTTCCGATGTCCCCACATTAGCACCAGTCAGTTGCATCTACAGACTACAGCCCCCCCCCCCTTCACCCAAGGGGATGGGCAGTTGATAGCCGGGGAAATGGCCGTGTTTTAACCATCCAGCTCAAGTTCCCCCACACTGCTGGGGAAATGTTGGGAAAAATTTCCCAACTATTACAGTCGTTTCGGGTAATTCTGCGCATCGGGTAATTCTGCGCACCTCAGCTTTCTACTTCTTACAGACTTTGCTGGGTCGTTTTTCTTCGGTCCTCCTGTGATTTTGTAGTTGTGTGCTACTTGTGTAAAGTTTTATAATCATTTCAACAAAATCGGGAAAGTATTTTTACGAAAATTTGACCAAAATGAATGTCAACGGCGATTTTCGTTAATTTGACATACCACATGACACATAAATTGAGTAAAAGCACTTTTGTAATGGATGATGACTTTTCCTTTTTTTTGTCAAAATTGTCTTAGTGACTTATTCTATCGATACTGTGATAAATTTCTTGTGAAACAAATCTTTGAAACAGACTATACAAAAAACAACCACACCTGCGCAGAATTAGCCGAAAAAATTTATGTCATGAAAACCGGAAGTCATCTTGTTTTGTGACGAAATTTGACCTAATTTAGCGAAGGTATGATGTTTTGAATTGCTTACATTTGTCAATGAAGGTTGTTTCTATCCAAACAGCACCATAATTTATTCTAAAAATAAAATAATCTCAAATGTAGAAAGCCAATACCGGTTAGGTGTGCAGAATTACCCGACAGCACTGTAATACCCCAGGCAATATATATAGTTGTCACAGTCGTGACATTATAAGAACTTAAGAAGAGCGTTGAGATTTTGTTCTGCCACAAAATAGCGGGATGTATATAGCCATGACTTTATTTTACAGGTTTATAAGGAGGGGGGGGGGGGGCATTTTTGTCAAAGTGATATAATCATAATTTGTGGCTGTGGTTAAGATAAATCAGTATTTGCTTTATAAATTAATAATTAATGCCAAAGATACTTTCCTAAACCAACAATTTCTTGTACCAGACTAGCGCTAATTTCGCAGACAGCCTATTTCACATGCACAAGTTTGCATATTCACATTCAACTTCAGTATGCATTCTTGACCAAGGAGTTTATTATTTTATCTTAGTCCCTAAGGCATTCAATGGAGCTCTGTTTAACAAAATTTAATACAGGTCTTAATGTTTGATTGTTCTTATATAATAATACATTTTCATGACTCATAACATATGCTTGTATATTTAAGATGCTGGGATAAATGTGTTGGTTACCCGAGCAACAAACTGGATTATAAAACAGAAAATTGTATCAGTAACTGTGTAGCTAGGTTCGTTGACACAACAAATCGTATAGGTGGTAAAATGGCCCAACAAGTACAACGGGCACCAAATTTGAACATTGGAAGTGAATTTTCGTGATTTTTTGAGGATTTTTCGTGGGGCATAGAAACTGAAATACCGTAACAACACATAATCTCATCAAAAATATTTAAGTGATAAAGATTGAACATTCTTCCCATATTGCAGACTTAACAGCTCTGTATACAAATGTACATGCAGGGCAGTAGAGATGTTTTCATGCAGCTAGTAAACCTTCAAAAGTACCTTGGGCAGTTGATTTGAAGTCTCACTTAATATGACAAAAAGTATTTGGCAAGCATTTTGAAATAACCAGTGGGTTTTACCGCCTTCTGCCTCATTTCTGCATCTCTGACATACATGTGTACATTGTAAATTGCCTTTGTTCAACATAAAAAATATAGCATCACAGATACTAGACCACCAAGTGTTACCTAGCTCATCATTAAGAGACATCAGGGTATTCGGTCAAATCATCTAGTTAGCAACATGGTGAGATTGACATTCTGGATGTTATTCCAGTGAATGATAGTGTTGGTACATGTATTATAAACAGCAGGAAATGTTGACAGTTCCATTGTATAGAGTGAGTTGTTTAAGAGTGCAGTTCTGTTGTGTGTACGTGTATATTACTGTTTATTAAAGCATTTATTAGTATAGTTGTATATGAATCTATTAATAAATATGTATGTCTATTACTTGTGTATTTTATTAAAAGTCTCTTTCAAATGCATAGTGTGGAGAAATAGACCTACTCCGGATCTCCACTAATCTGTAGGTACAAATAAAGTTTTACCGTTATAATCCTTTCGATGCTTGAATATTCATATCTGGACAATAGAGTGGGGGTCAGTTGTGTTTGCATATGAATACAAAACCAGTCTAACTAGGCCAGATTTGTTTACAAGTACCTACATGTAAATTAAGGGGAAAACCACCTTGCACAGAGTTCCGGATATCAACTATTACACATAAAATTTGACCTGATCATGACCTTTATAATTGAATATATTACAAGGTTCATGTGTTGCATATAATTATATACTTCCACAATCTCATCATGTAATATAGGTCCTTTGGATTTGTGTTAGTATTACACATGAGCATCTGGCCCATCTTCATTATACACCTCATTTATGAAAACAAACCAATACTGACTGCTGTAATACAAAAAAGGTTGAGGATCAAGTCATATTCTCTGTACTGTATTTATATCAAACCTGGGGCTTTATTCACCAACGTTGTAAGTCTAAAACTTAGACTTAAAATTGATAACATTTGTAATAACTGCTATTTCTTTGCAATTAGATTTAACCATGTGCAATTTTATTTGAATATTTATTGTTACCCATTGAACATGTATTCCAATTAATATCAAAATCGGTACATTTACAACAGCATGAGAGCAAATAGAACAATAGGCAATATAAAGTCTATTATAAGTCTGAATTTTAGACTTACAACGTTGGTGGATAAGGCCCCTGATCTTTGTCAACTACCAAATAAGCATATTTATAGTCAATTTTTTGTCTGGTAAATCAAGTTGTTTTCATAAGAAGAAAGTATTAAAGGTGTGCTACACAAAACTAATAAAGTCTTGGTAGTACTAAACTTTCTGCTGAAATTCGATACTCAAGAACCTTACATTATATTCATGCATAAATGTCAAAATGAGGTTAAAATTACCCGACTCTATGCTAACCATGTATACAATGATGGATACTGTTTCATGTTTAAGTGTTTCCAATGTTGCTATATTATGTCCTGTCATTATAATCTTTATTTAAAGCATAAACCTACACGGTGACCTACAATATTGAATACCAAACCGTCTCTCCACACATCATGTATACAGTATCAGTGGTTATGACTTGCATGACATACAAGACTAGTACATGTAGTATATCAAGCTTCAATGTTTTCATCAAAAGAATAAAGTTAATTGTCTCAGTTTTTAGGCAGCCGATGTTGCAGTTCTGAGTTGAGACAGGCAGCCACAGGCATTTTGGCATACAGTCGGCACTTCAGGACAACAAAAAATAAAATACTAAACAATTTCATTTCATTGCCTTTATTTTCTTGCAACAATAAATCATAACCGGGCTTGTTAACATGATATAAGATTGTTTATGTGCATAATACATTGTATTAATAGTTCCCTGGCAGTTTTCCAAAATCTGCCGAATGAATATTTAACAATTAACTTGAAGATGAAATCATGAAATAAATGGTACCAGGATTAAATCATTTCCATTAAATGAATCCAATGTTTTTTTATGCTAAATGTATTTTAGTCACAGCAAAGTTTCACATAGTATAAATACACATTCAGCTTGCACATGGCACATTAATATAAGTTTACAATGAGTAATTTTATATAATCCTAAAATAAATCTTAACAGTAATTATTGGCTATCACAATAACTTAATAAGTGGGGTTTCAACTTGACCAGTAAATTTCACAAAAAACTGGTTCAATTCTCTAAGTTATTTCATAATAATACATTATGTCGTCACATGTGCTGCTGAGGTCATTCACAGTTTTGGTTAACATTTTGTAGCAGTAAGCATCCTATGTGAGCGTCATGTAGATCCCTCAACCAATGAAATCAACAAATAACTAATGCATTAAAATTTTATTTTTGACAGTTGCATGGTAGATGAACATGTAATGCATTTATACCCACTAGTACTGAGGTGAACTCAGACAACCGTATTAGAAGCACCATACCATTTAGCGACTACAGCTGTGGTCAATTACATTTAACTATAAAAACTAGAGCTGTCTCTATTCGGCAGAATAATTTACCCCTGTCGGTGACCTAACAATTTGACATATTGACAACAGCATTTCATCATTCCATCATTTACATTCATTTACATTCATTTAAACAATTATCCTACTCACACATTTATATAATACTACATCATAGATATGTACAGGATCTGTTCCACACTGCAAGATTGATACAAATGGAAATGTGGAAGCTTGGTCAATAATGTCCTGCACACAAAAGTTTTATGATAAACTGGCAGTGAGTAAAAGAATGGTTATACACTGTGTTGTAAATGGTATATTTTTATACAAAATATTTTGAATGAATAATTTAAGATGTGAGAATATACCGATGGCTTAGAATTAGAAGGTCGTAAGTGCCACTTACCACCTTTTAAGATTCATACATAGTTAGAATAAGCATCACAAGGCGCTTCTTATGGGTCCATTTTCATAAAAATCTGAACTTGTCATGTTGACCAAAATGAAGTTGTAAAAGTTTGTTTTACCATAAGTAAAGAGTAAATGTCGGACAGTTTTTCCGTGTTTTCTCAAAATATCGATTTGGTAGTTACGACCTTCTAATACTAACCCATCGATATGTCCCTTTGTTTCCTGGTTTATTCTGCTGTTCAACAATACAATAAGCTTTGGAAACATAAAACAACAATACAAAAGTACATGTATCTCAAAACAAAGCAGCAACAATTGTAATCCATTTACTTGAAGATGTCACATAATATATGATACCATAAACATGGTCAGTGCACACTCATCATACAGGAATAATCTGTAGAAACAAAAGGAGCACAAACATTGTTATGACACGGTGTCTGTTGCCTAAGCAAAGTGCTACGTTGAGCTTTCCACGGGAGGTAATCCATGCCTTCTAAATTCAATTGACAGGAGGTAACCGAATGAAGGCGCCCTGTAGCGCTTTGCTTAGGCAACGGACACCTATATGTATATATATTATAGAGACAGTTAATTAAATGAAGAAACTAAAGACAGTAATAACAATCCCACATCATATATGATTATATACAATTCAAAGTATCACTAGTAAACACATTATAACAAAAATAAATAACATATATGCCCATATGTAGAAAGCGCTTTAAAATAATTTATACACGTCCATGTATCATGCATGCTTTCTTTACAATTAAAACTGGAACTTTTGTCATTCGGAAGACTAATATACCACCTGCCGGTAAAAAGGCCGTCATTCTGGCAAAATAATCTGAGTGCCATATCTTTCCTCAATTAAATCGGATCTACATATTAAGGTAACTCATAAGTGAATATTGAAGAAAATATTGCAAGAACTGAAAGAGGAGTTGTGTTTACAAGTCTCAGGCAGACAAACTGAAAACAGTATACCCCCTGCGAAGGGGGTATTGAAACAATAGATAATGCCAATAGATTTGTAAACAAAACATAAATAATAATTAATATTTATACAATTTATAATGAACATTCTTTCAAAAGAATTTTAATGAATAAACTACAATTCGCATAATCATATTTAACACTACTTCTAATGGAGTTACTTTGAGCAGTCTTCTACTAAACAAACTTAACTCAACAATAAACAAAATAATTCCCAAAAACAAATCCCCAACAATGAAATGGCACCATTAAACAGAGAAACACTACTCCGATTTAAGATTTCACTCAATACCAAGAAAATTCACAATAGGTCAAAGTATAATGTATTCCTGACGTATACTGTGGCTGAGTGGTTAGGGTGTGTGTCTAGGAAGTAGGAGTTTGAATGTTCGAATCTCTGGAAGCTGGGGTATAACTGATGATATTGGTTGATGAGCCAACAGCAAGTAAAATAAGTGTTACAATGGGCCAATCTCTGTCCGGCAATATTAAAGGGAAGGTATTTGGGAGGTACTGTACGTATGAAATATAAGTATCTTAATTCTTTTAAGTCAAAATTGACGGACTCCTTCAATAGGGGCGACACAATAATAAACAAACTTTACTACAGCGTTAGTAAGGTAACACACGCTCCCTGTACTAGTACTCGAAGGAAATAACCAGATACATGTATATGGATTTCACAATCAAAGTAAAATAATCATGTTTAATACATAAACATTGTTCTAGTATGGTTCTACTACAACTACAGTAAAATAGAGAAAACATTCAAATGAACACAGTCATAGGCATAATTATTACATACTCATAAATGTACCAGTATATGAATTCAACACAGTATGTTTTAAAGAAGAACAATTGAGAAACAAGCCGTAAATACCCTCTTACAAGATACTCATGGGCTGATAAATGGGTATTTCAAACAGAACTTTACATAAGACAATTAAGAAGTCATTTTTAAAGCAGGTAATTACACAGTATCTTTGTTCACCACTTCAGGCAAAAATCTTAAGTAGTGAAAAAGATGACAATCAAAACAGTACTGCACACTGAATAACGTTCCAGCACAAGGGAGGTAACTGGCATAACACTTACTTTAGAATTATTAATTTGGTGAAAACTTGTGGCAGATTAATTGATAAAATGTAACAACATGATGGTCTTAAAAGAAAATTAGTAAAACAAAAACTTATCGACTATTTATAAATAATGACCTTGTCTTATTCAGAGTCTTGGAACAAAACTGTGGTAACTGCATCAATTTATAGAGGCATGTACCATAGTTTTGCACTGAGCTCACAAATCGTTTTCCAAAATAATATTAAATGAAATACAAACAATTCAAATATTTATGAATCGCAATGGAATCAGCTGTAGTCATTTCATCACACACAGTATCATTGATATTCTTTATCACAGAATGAGAGCCTCGATGAAAGGCAAGGAGAAATCAATCTAGATGAACAAGATACGGGACCCAGTTGCCTAATTAAACCACTACCAAGCGCTCTATAGCACTATGCTACGAGTGGTTTGCTTACAAAAGGCAACATGTGACAGACGAAGCAAAAGATTTTTATGCCATCGAAGCTGTCCCTTGCATTTGAAAGCTCTCGCCTAGCAAAGTGCTGAGAAACAGTTTGTTGTCAGCGGGCAGTTACCATGCCATTGCATGAAAATAGAAGTGTTACCAAAAACCACTTGGTAGTGCCTTGATTAGGCAACAAGCTCCCAGGTAATATTTTAATCCAGTATGTGGTCGTACCACTCATCATCATCATCAAGGCCATCTTCCCAACCATCGTCCATTTCTACACCTTCAAACAGTCTATTCTGACACGGAGATCCCATAGTGTTGTAATGTAAGTAAGGATTTCCACGTGATAATAGAGTGTTGCAGATCCAGCAAAAGTAAGCACGACATTTCATACATGTCATCTTATTGCAGCCATCAATTTTCTGAAAATTTCCAAGAAAAACAAAAATTGTGGTATACCAGGGTTCTCGATAAGTTTTAACCTAGCAGGCCGAAATACTTAACCAACAGTCTTGATATGGTCCTTAATGCAGCTAACTTCTTAAAATTGTGTATGAATTTCACATTTTATCTGGCCTCAACTGGTTTTTAAGGTGTCATTTGACATTATGCCAGTTGTCAATCAATACTTTTTAAATCAATTTTAATGATAAATTATAATCACAAGGTCCAATAGTTTAACTTGGAAATCTTTGACAAACAATCGGGAGGAGCGATCTCTGCTCCGGCGTAATGTCAATTTGGCCTGCAGCGTGCTGTTATTGAGAACCCTCGTATACATATGAAGCCTTATTTGGGGAAGCCAATTATGCAAAGCAATGAATACTTAACATTCATATAATTATAATCATTGCATCACATTTTACTTCAACCAGCTTTTAAAGGAATGCTTTTCAGTGTTTCTCACCCAACTAGAGATGAACTGGTCGGTAACACTGCTATTGTCTTGGGTGCAAGCGATGCTATACATAGGGTATGTTAAAAGACCAAAGAGTCTATTCAAATTGAGCCAGGGCAACATTCCCAGATTTCATGTATCACACAAACTTTCTGTTCTCTTCGCTTAAAGCCAATATCATTGGCCTATCGGGCAGGGATAAAACCGAAAGGCCATACACTGCGGCTTTTTCAGTAGAACACTGTTGCTCATGTATACATGTATTGGAAATGACATGAGAAGAAAGTATTTAGAGTCCTGTGTACTGTTTTATCAAAGCATTTACGGAAATATCAAACTCACAATCAAATTTAAATTCGTAATAATACTTTTGCAACTATAAAACGTGAAATGAAGATGTTATACTTATAACTAATCAAGATTCAGTAAATGAAGGTCTATAAACAATATTCCTTATTTGCATTTGTTAAAGAAATATACAGAATTTAAATTTGAACGTAAGTTTACGATTTCTTTTAGTACATTGATAAAACAATACCCTTATGCAAAGAAAATAGTTTCAGTCTAACCGATACTAACCTGGATATGAGAACCACAACCAGGACATTGTTTTGAATGTTGATTCAACCATTCATTGGTAAAACTTTCTTCCAATGCTTGTTGTATGGTAACTTTTCCATAACGTCTCTCCAGCAACAGCTTAGTCTGTTTATCCGCGGCCAGATATTCCTCACGTAACTTCACCAAACCATCTGATATAGAACAATCCACATGGTATCTAACTGTTTTACAGGTAATACAATCTGGCCTCACAACAAATGCATGGTATATATACAGGATATAGTTCAATTTCGAGCATTGAGCCATGACTGCACTTTTAAAGTTAAATCAATTCGCCGATAAAGATTGGCGTGGGATTGACTATTCAGATATATGTATAACACACATTAGTAAGTAGCATATCTTTAAATCATGACTATTGCAATCAATAAATCACGGGTTACCCGCAAAAATAGATTTGTCTAAAAGGTCATGGCTCAGGGTTCAAAATTGAACTATACCAACGCATTAATATACTGTAAAATCCTTTCTATGAGACAAAATTTTAATTTTGTGATTGAGATCATCCATGAAATTAAATCCCCCATGAATATTAATGAATGTACAGTACATGCTTCATTGATGCTTTGCATGGAAATATTATTTTTCTCTATATCTGACACACAACAATAACATTTTGCTTGGCATAAGCAATATTGTTGTATCCAGGTATGAATGTTCTATAGTATACTATTGGCACATTATATGACATTGATTGATGCTCCAATAGCTATGGTCTTCTTTCGATTACAAGAAAAAGACTGTGTCTCACATGTCTTTAATACAGTATACAGGACTTTGACACAGACGCATGTACCAATAGCCCAATACGCATCAGAATAAGATCAGGAGTGTCCAAAACATCAGAGAAAATCTGTAATATTGGCTAACATTTTACTCCAATGGAAAAAGATTTCTTAACACTGAATGACGACCTCGAAAACCCAGCAGTGACTCCACTCACAAAATCGCTACCTTGATCAATTTAGCAAGTACAGGAGCAGAGTGTGGGTTTTTGAGGAGGACTGAATGCTTACCTGCTTTCAATCTGCAAGGTGACAGTCCATGGTAAACAAGTCTACACAGAGTACAAAATGGAAAGTGACAGACAGCACAAGAAGCCATATTTGCCTCCCTGTCCATAAGTACTGGTGACTGACAGCTAGGTCGAGGACAAAATGTTACATCTGACATCGTGTCCAGACTAAACTGAAACAATAACTGGTCGTATTTGCTGAACAATTCTGGTGATACAAGCTTCTTCACCTAGAAATATAAACAAGAATCAATCAATCTCAAACGATATAATAGGAATCATTTACAGCAACTGTTGTGGTGGTATGAAAATGATATATACCAGAAATGGCTATAACTTGTCACAGTCATCATGGTCATATCACAAATCTATAAGTTTTAAGTTGATGGTGAAACAAAAATGTTCAACTACTTTATGAAATAAATTAATCACCCAGAACGGGTAAATCCTGATGGATCCATCAAGACTGAATGAGAGAAGCCAGCATGCTGGGGCAACTCCTTTTAAGCATGCTGTGAGTACGCCCAGGAAAAGGCTGGTGCGAATGCGTACCCTAAGACATATTGATGTTCTTTGATTACTTTTTATTAGCCTATATCCGATGACAATTCATCATAAGATCTGCAGAGGATAATAGTTGATGATGATTAATAGAAAATAAAACTGCAAATACATTTTGATGGCTTCATTTATCAGCTCTCAGTTATTTTTTACTGATTCTCGTATTACCAGAATTGCAAAATCCATGAATTAAAATCCCATCGAAATGTTCCTTTTACCACAACCATGAAATTTTGTCCCATCGAAATTACTGATTTTGCAGAATGTAAATAACTACATGTCAGATGTGATGACAAAAAGCTACAATATGACCTACCTGTGCAGGATGAGCCTGAGACTCACACTTGTCATCCGGACATTCCAGACCTTTCACGTTACCCTCCTTTATCTGAATACTAAAGTAATCCTTCATACAGTCATTACAATAAACATGATCACAGTCGTAGAACATAGTACAATAGACACCAGCTTTCTCACTGAAGCATACTTTACATGTATAACTTGACCGCTCAAACTGACGTATCTTCTCCTGCTTGTTAAAGTCCAGTATCACAGGTAACAATTCATCTTGTGATGAGATATCCTGTATACCTCGGTCATCAAGTTTGGAATCTTTTTTATGGTTGACAACTTTAGCCAGTTCTAGCGGAGAGGTGAGTTCTAGATATTCAAAGAGTTCGTCTTGTAGGAACGTATTCCACACAAACAATACGACACTACCTTGATTCTCCTCCCACAGTGAATCAAGTTTCTCACACAATCCACTTAACTGAAATACAAGCAAGCATAACATTTACCACATTGGTGTATTCTCACTACTGTCTATAGCATACCTGCCAAGTTAGTTAAATCCAAAATAGGATTGATACAGCGAAACAGTCATGTCACAAGATGCACTTAAATGTGATTTAAAAGGGATTTAGATGCATAAACAAGGAATGTATTAATTCTAGTCGTTATAAATATGGGACAGAAGATCATAAAATGAACCAAATGTACTTTTGTGCAAGGTAAGTGAACTTGGAAACCAGAAATTTCTAGCTACGAAAATAGGAGTACTCCACTTTAATAGGGAGTACTTGGCAAGTATTTTTTTCAGAAAGTTAACAAAATTAAAGTGTAAAACTAAACACAATTAATGATAAATCAATTGTTCATTTTTGTTGATATTTGCAGCGCTTAATTATGGATGATAAAAACACTAACTTTGAGTGTGTAAGCAGTAATACTAGCAGCAACTGTAATTTTCACCAATTCCAGTCAGAGAAACAACTGATATTTCATATGCAACAAGGGACACCCTAGATTCAGCCTAACAAGTTCTGAGACTAATTAATTCAATTCGCAATTATTTAGAAAACAAACAGCGAACAGACCATTAGTGTTTTAAACATTTTAATTAAAAATTAATAAATTGAAAGGGCTATTGCAAAAAAGTTTATTCTTATACCAATACCATTCTATAAGACAAGCTAACCTGAGGTCTGTTCAACCATTTACAGGACAATGTGAACTGTGGAGGGTTAGATGATGGATAGTTTTTGGGCAAGATAAAGTTGAGAAGTACTGGAGGTAGGTATCGGATAGAATGTAACTCTGCTTCCATCGTCTCATTGTTACTCTCTGAAAATATCAAACCCGGATATTATTACATAACTAATAGTTTAAATGTATTATCGTTATTCGTTTCCATTGAAGCTTGAGGTCATTTGTCATTGGAAGGAAACCGAATGGTCATGCACTATAATGACTATCACAGTTGAAACAAAAAAGAAATTGTATAATTCAAATTAAACCTAATGGCTATGCACTATGAACCCAATAGAAATGGTACAATTCAAATACAGCCTTAAAATGGCAGATGCATTAAAAGGAATAGTGCACTTTTAATATCACATACAAACATAATCAACCTAAATGTACAGTGCCTCTCCAGCACGTTTATTTCTTGTAACCCAAGGCGAGATAGGATTTTTTAAGTATATACACTAAAACGAATTTCTAATTGGCCACCCAATGAAATATTTTATTATGCGATATATTCAGTCAATGTTTCTAAAATTGTGGTTATTTTCATTCCATGCACTTATCTATCGATTTCAAGAAATAAATTACGCATGCATGTATGAAATCATCCATGCGGAACAGTTAGTGAAAAATGACTTACGTGCACGTGATTCACGTGCCCGACATGTTTGATTTTTGAAATTAGCCAAAATGTATTCTCTGTCGATTGACTTAATGAAAGGTGTTAATACTGGCGAGAATAATTTATACGGGGTGCTCTGAGGCCGTTAGAATGACGAGTACCAACCCCAAAATCCAGACATGTACGTCCAAACCTCTATTTGTAAAAAGCTATATTTATAATAACGTGGGGTTTAGCTCGAATTTCTGCGAGAAACATATTTTCTATCAATATAATTGGACAGTATTGGGGTTTCGATTATTTATATTCTTCTAAAAGCATTTTTTTTAAACTAATTTATTAAAACACGTGGCAAATCAGAAATTCGTTAAATGTATGCATGCATCTGACGTCATGAGCGCGTTCCACATGGCTTATTTTCACAAATTATAGTGTTTAAAGAAAAGCCGATCTACAGGGAACAAATACGATACTATTCAAAGCTGCGCACGAGGCCAACGTGCAAAAAAAACAATTTCGCACCAACCGTTACGCATGGATGATTTTGTATATGAATACGCCATTTCTTTCCAGAAATAGATAAGTAAGTGCGTGTAATGAACAAATAACACAGCCTAAGATTTATTGATATAATTTATCAGATCATATAATATTTTTTAGGGTGGCTAATTAGAAATTCGTTTAAGTGTATGAAGTCAAAAATATATAATACAGCGAAGGCAGCACTCAAGAAAAGCAGCAGAGCATGAATGGCAAAAAATGGAACACACAAAAACATTGGTTTTACCTTTCTTGGTTTTTAATATTTTCACAGAAAAATCTTCAGGTAATACAGGACTTGCTAACAATTCTCCAGCATTGAGATCACCTTCCTTGATGACCTTGAGAATGTTGTCATAGATACTTGATAACGCAAGTAGTTCATCATCTTGTTCCTCTAGATCTGACATGGTGTGGTGAGTCAGCGGTCTTTCATCAAACTAAAACAAGTAAATATATCAGACTTAAGGACTGAAACAAGTAAAAACATTTTTAATGACTATTATGTATCTCATGCAAAGACCTAAATTACACAGATTGGACACTGAAAATTGAGAGAAAACGCAAAATAACAGGCAGCAGAGTCAGTTATTGTGCATAAAACTTTTTTTAGTCATTCAATTTTAAAAGACAATGTATCATGTTGAAAAGCTAAGTTTCTTCTACTACATGAAGTAACTAATTTTTGTTTACCTTAAAAAATACAGAATATTAGTGTTTGAATGAGGCAAATCAGGTATTTTCTGGTAAACTTGAAATATACAGTAATTTGATTAAAATGAGAGTAGGTCTGGCTCTTCGGGGTGTATTGTTTTATTCCTTGACTGATTTCAATAAATGAGGTATCATTTTAAAGCTGAATAATAAATCTATTGCATAGACTCATTAGTTTGCTCGTAAGTATATTAGAAGAGGAGATATAAGTTATTAAAAACTGACGAGATTTCGCGAGATTTAAGAAGACCTGCCACGAGATATTGTGAGATTTGGTACATGTTTCCAATCTGTGTAATTAAGGTCTTTGATCTCATGCAAGTAGGAGAATCTTTCACCCTAATTTGAAAATTGTCGCTTCGCATTTTCGGGCTTTGCTTTACTTTAAAGCGTGTCATTTGATTATGTCGCAGTCATGTTTGCAGGGTCATTAGATGCAAAAGTGACATCGCGACAATGTGCAAAGTGACATCGCGACAATGTGCAAAGTGACATCTCGACAATGGGCAAAGTGACATCGCGACAATGTGCAAAGTGACATCGCAACAATGTGGAATGTGACATCGCGACAATGTGATACAAAGCTCAAGAGTGTGATGTATCGTATGTCACTGTGACAATACAAAAGACCCCATGATATTTTGTTTGAAAATGTTGTCCGTCAATTCTTAGCACTCTCAAACGTCCCATGGAGGTATCGGGTGTCTCTTTGCATTGTTGTGTGTCACCCTATAAATGTATAAGCGAGGGCGACATTATTAATGGCAACAATAACATGAATAATAACCACAATAACAATTAGACATAAACAAATAAAATATCATTTACATACATTACCTTAGATTACATTATAGAGATGACATAAATTTGAATGCAGATGGTAGGTTCTAGTAGAAGGCCTTGTCATCAAACAATTACAATCATATTTCCAATGTACTTGACTAAATGTCAAATTTTATCCAGAATTGTAACAGACGATTACTAGGCAACTTGCAACAACACAAGAGTTGACAGCCAACTGGGAGCTCAGTAGAAATACCTTCAGTGGTTTAAATGAACAGTAGTTATTCTATACAAACAGACATACATTAATTACGTGCTATCAAATAGCTATTTACTTACAATTTCTGGAACATTATTTCATAATAAGTAGACACCTTTGACAAGGGAGGTAACTCAAGAAATTTTCAACGACGTAAGCTACCTCAATCCCAGAAAGCCGTCGTGAGCATGCGTACTGGAACTTAAAAGAGTGAGAGTTGTTTTCAAAATAAAGTAACACAAAGCAAAACTATTTGAGATTTACTCACCGAACGTTCTCTTTGTCAATCTGACAATACATGTTGCATTAAAGGTGGCATTCATCTAACATGACAAGTGCGGTTCCTGGTGGGAAAAAGGCCGCACTCTGCAGATATTTTATCAGCACTGGAAGTTGCTCGTACGGGGAAGAGTGCCAGTTTTTGCATCAGAATCCTCACGCTTTTCAGCAGCAACAACAATCTAATTTACCGAATTCGTTTTTAAATGGGCCTATTCCTCAGAACGGACCTACTAGTTCTGCTGAGAATATAGGTAAGTCGATTTCTTGATCTATTTGTCCGAGTGAAGAAAAGATGGAACTGGGTCAAACCTCTTACGTCAATGAAAAAAATAATTACCTTAATTAGCTGAATTGGCGAATAGTACTCACCGGAAAAGTTACAGTTCGTATCAGAAATTGTTGAGTTACCACACAGTCTCATTTTAATTGGATGATCTTGAATTTGGTAAGTTTGTGTATTCTTGTCATTGTAATGTTTTGTGAAAGATCTAAATATTGTGTCCCAAACCTGTGAGATTGGGGATTTTAATCACAAAACACATGTTACAATGAGTATTAAAATATGGCTGATACCAATGTGTTAATATCCGCTTATTGTTCACTACACTACTAACAAAATCAATAAACGACTTAAATTTTATTTACATATTATATGTACTGTGCGTCATTATACGAAGTGAAAAAGACGCATGGCCATGTTTTGGAATCAGCGACAAAAGCAAGCACTGCTCTAGGATTCCTCCGGCGCAATCTACGTAGCTGTACTAAAGAAGTAAGAGAGAGCACATTTCACACCTTTGTTGCACCAGTACTCAGCTATGCTACAGCAGCTTGGGACCCATACATGACAGGGGGCAGGTTATATTGATGATTGCATAGACTAGGAGCAAGGTTTGTGACCAATGACTACCCGGATAAGACACAAGGTTTCATCACCAACATGATCAACAATCTCGGCTGATTGCCACTTCAAGACCAAAGGCAGATCCACAGACGATCCTACCTACATAAGATTGAAAACCATCAAGTAAACGTAAACCCTGGAGAACTACTACACTCTAATGACTCCAGAACCAGAGGACGAGGTCTCATCAAACAACTGAGCACCAAGTCAGCAGTATATCACCAATCATTCTATCCATACGTGAATGGAACCTACTCCCGACCAGCATCATAGACATCGACAATGGCCAGTGTTGGGCGGTATTTACCGCCCCGGTATTTACCGGGCGGGAAATACCGGGAAATACCGTCCTGTCCAATACTCTCAAAGTGTCCAATACCGGGAAATACCGGGAAATACTGGTCAATTGAATGGTCAAGTGGGAATTTTTTGTGTACCGGTTATTTTAAATGCATTATGAAGCAACTAAACTCTCAGGTTTTCATTTGTTGTTCTTTATTCAGTTCTATATCATTCAATAGATCCTTAATTTATTTGAGAGTATGATCTACAAGTGGTCAAATGAACTGGTCAATTCATTTTCAAAGCGGTCAATTGGACTGGTCGATTCAATTTCAATGTGGGAAATACTGGTCAATTGAATGGTCAAGTGGGATTTTTTGTGTACTGGTTATTTTAAATGCATTATGAAGCAATTGAACTCTCAGATTTTCACATGTTGTTCTTTATTCCGTTCAATAACATTGAATAGATCCTCAATTTATGTGAGAGTATGATCTACAAGTGGTCAAATGAACTGGTGGTCAAAGTGGTCGATTGGAATGGTCGATTCAATTTCAATGTGAAAAAAAAATCTAAAACACAATTATTCTTTAATAACTAAATTTTGATTTAAACATATAGATCAAATACACTTGTTACAAATCTAATTAAAATATTTAGTAATAATTAATATATTAATTTCAATTTAAAATGAAAGTTGTAATGTTATAGTTATACTAGAAAATGCGTGAGAGAGACTGTTATAAATAATTAATATTGATAATCATTTAGGCTTGTAAAAATTGGCTTAAACTAATTTAGCACATATTTAAATCAGGTCAACTAAGTGTGAAGTGTGAAACTGACAACTAACAGATTATGCAATATTGTGTCATATTCTTGCAGTTAACAAAGGATTAGTCTGAGTGTTTACATAACTGGACATAACCCCAGTACCCTACAATACAAAATTAAGATGTTCTATGGACAATTTTCTACACAAAGTGCATGAGTTTCAAGCATCCCATTGAAGAGAACTTGCATGAAAAAATAGAATTTAAAACAAATAATAATTAAGTTGATAACCTTTACACTAGTAGAGCTAGGTATATAGATAAAGATACATGTATGGAAGCATAATTTCACATGACCAATTCAATCGACCACTTGTATTGTCCAATTGACCAGTATTTCCCAGTATTTCCCGGTATTTCCCAGTATTTCCCGGTATTTCCCGCCGTCCTGTCCGTTACTCAATCGACCGTCCGTTATGCCAACACTGACAATGGCGAAGAATTTTCAGCCACTCTGGATGATTTAATCAAGGGTGGCTTCAAAGCCTAACTCACCAGCATTATGTAAATAGTTTTAAACTTGTAAATATTCAATGAATTGCGTCTGGATGTGATGGCTGTCTCACCGTTTTGCAACTGGTCACCTGTTTTTGATTTATCACATATTTCCTATATACGAGGGATGATCAATATATATAATGGGAAAATGCCTATAACTTTGTAAATGCATGTTTTTTTCTAAAAATACATACATTACAACTTACAAGAAATCGTACAAAGTACTGTGTGTCAATAAATGAAACAATAACTAGTTTAGAACATTTGTGTGGACCTATGCAGTGATTCAGATTGGATTCATTTTTATAGCTTCTCTTAAGCAAACATTGGCGTCGATCGACGATGACAATTTGCGTTTGTCCAACATGTTAATGAAATGTCGTTATCAACGGTACTAGTCTTTCCAAGGAATGATATTTATACATGAATTTGTCCTATTTGTACGATAAATTGTCTGTCGAAGATATTTTTATCGGCATTTTGGGCCTACTGGTTTTTGTTTTGTCAGTCAAATTGAAATTTTATCGGCCCATGGCCGATCCAATCTGAATCCCTGTTTATTAAACCGGTAGGCCGGCAACGTCATTTTGCACAGTATAACATAACGTTTGTTAATTTCACAATCTCTATCCAAATTCAAAAGTTCATTATCATTTTTGAAATACTTTTCAGAATACACTCCTTTAACATCCATACCTCATTGCTAAGTCGATATTGATGAGAAAAGTAATTCATGATCGTCATGCTTTGGTATTTCCTTGCGAACATTCAACATTTTTGTACGGATTTCTGACGTTGACGTCACAGTTTTCCATTGCGCACGTTAGATCAGAGGCGTTTTGATATCCGCGTTAGATATGTAATAGTAATATAGATAAATAATATTTTTTTGCAACATATTATCACGAAATTAGTGTTCCAAAATCGGACCAAAATCACTATCGATAATTGAATCGAATTTTCATTTCACTATCGATTGTACAATCGATTGTGCTATCGAAAACTCGAATGAACATTGACTTCATAGTTTTTTTCAGTCAAAAGAGAGAATTAATTTGCCTCATGTTCCTAAGACTAGTGTTCCAAAATCGGACTAAAATCACTATAGGTTATCGAATCGAATTTTCATTTCACTATCGATTGTACAATCGATTGTGCTATCGGAAACTTGAATGAACATTGACTTCTTAGTTTTTCCAGTCGAAAGAGAGAATTAATTTGCCTCATGTTCCTAAGACTATGAGCAATGAACCAAAGTAATTGACTGCAGTGGTTACCTGGGTGTGACCCCAGTCACAGGACTCTTATAAACAATTAAACTCAATATTGATTGATCATTTTCTAAAACATAGAGTAGAACTCTACTTGACGGTGGTCTAATGTGTGAATGTTAAAAGGTTGAAACTATTTATGGTAATAAACAGTTCTTTTCAAATTAAACAATAATGATATTGTGATCATTGCTTTTAGCTTCAGCTTGTGTTATAAAAGTAGATTATGTATAATTGTGTCTCGTAAATAATTAGTACATGAATGAAGCCTTCTTGTAATATTTCATCAAATAAAGAAAAGTTATTATTAAAGCATTTTCCTATATAGATTCAGAAGTTCAGAAAACAACAAATAAATACGTGTTTATTGTGTAAATAAACAATTCTGGGTGGGTTAAGATGAACAGTATTGCTATACTTTCGATTTACAAAATAAGGTCGCGAAAATATATGACAATCGGAAATAGCCCAATTCCGGTTGCCAATAACGTATAAAATATCAAATTATGTTATTTTAGATACTTGCATGAACTTATGATTTAATTGTCGCTGCTCATTATTGCTCTAAAGCAGAAATACGAATCTAAATATGCGGTAATTGGATTCAGAAACTCACTAAATCGATGTGCGGTAAATCGTTCTAGTAGCCGTTGACTCCGCCTCCCAATAGAAATATATAGAGCTTGGAGGCGGGGTTTATTTAAGGATTGTGGAAATATTCCTTGTAAAAATTGTGATTTAGCGGTTCTATAAGATTCTCGCGTGTGCGTCAAAACATAAACAAACAAGCAATGGCGGTGTGGTCTATGAGGCATACGCAAGCGCAACGCATATTGATTCCATTAAAATGATCCATACAAGTAAATGAGTGATATGTTTATCTAAAATTAGGGGAAACGGACCACTTCACGTGGCAGTCAATTACTGGTGACTATCGATTATTCCAATTCACTATCGATAGTCGGCGACTTCGACCTTACAGCGATGATAGTTCGATTGTCGGCGACTATCGTCGGATCACTACACGAAATGATCACTAAATCAGTAAAATCACACAAGCAACTTGATTGGTACTATTTCACATCAAAACTAAATAATTTATCAAAAGTATTTAGTTTCTGCGATGTTTGCATGGCTCAACATTTAAACACAGAACCTTTTATTTACCGCTCCAATAATATGGCAAGTCCTATGTGACTATGTAATTGCCAATTTTCAGAAATGTACTATCGCTAATATGAAAATTATTAGGATTTGAATATAAGTGAAAATTCCGAAAAATGCCCCGCCTATGCGTATTAAGTGTTGCCTTAGCAACCGTATTTTTCAGTTGATTGCTGCCATGATCCTCATTATTTACTAATTTATTACTAATTCATGTTGCTACACCCAGCTAAAGTTTGAGTAAAATCTGACGGATATTAAAACAGTTACAAATAAGCATTTTCCCGTTATATATTGATCATCCCTCGTATATCATATGGATTGAATCTGAAGCATCAGGGAAAGTCAACCAACAATGAACGTGAGGGTTGATCATCATGACTTGTTAATATCACGAGAATACTCAAAATGAGGCTGTGATGCGATTACCTAAGATGATTATCAATTTGATGAATTAGAAACGACCAACAATCCACTAGTAAATCCTTACCTAGTGCATTCTGCAATTTCTAGTGCTTGAAACACTGCTATAGATCTCCAACTAGGTCAGACTGCAGCAACTTGAAAGCAGTTCCCATTGTAAGAGTTGACACACTCGAGTGTCAAACATAGGGCTACTCTCGACAATCAGCTTGATGGCTTGAACAATACAGCAAAACTAGACTGGACCGATGGACATACATGTCCAATAAAATGATGAATGTTCTTCCTATATAGATGAATTCAGGGGGTTTTTGGGGTGATTTTATAGCTGAATATGGGCTATGTTTCCAATTGAAAATCATATTTTTTTCCCAATTTCAAGCCAAAAATTCCCAATTCAGAGTTAAAAAAAAATTGGGAGAAAAATTTACTAATTTTCCTATAAAAACAGACAGCACCACTGAACTTGAGCATGAACAATACTTAATTACAGCAAATTAAACATAAAATTTAAGTAAATGTACACCTATCAGGTTTTTAGGCTTTGGAATTAAAATTGTACTTTTCCCAATTTGGACCGAATGTCGCTAAAATTCCCAATCCCAAGGGTATGGGTCATGTTCCCAAAATACTGAAAATAAACCTGGAATTTACGAGCCAACTGACTGACGAAAAAATCTGTCCTAAAAGGTCTGATTGTCTGATGAAAACTGTACAGTACATGATCTCCATGTACCAGATAGTACGTTTGCTGCTTGTTGTAACATGCATTTTGTAAACTGCATCCAGATACCAATATAGGCAGTGTCAAGGATTGTTTGCTGCCAGTTTGCCTTTTAATTGTATTTCTTTAGATGATGTTATTCAGTTTCTGTACCCTCTTAACCGATCATACCACCAACTTTTGAGTCCAGAGGAAGAGTTTTCCCCTTAAAATAAACATGTGGGATATATAATTAATAAATTTATAATTAAAACAGATGGTGTATTGTAAGTGCGATATGATTCAGTATAATTGAAAAAAAATATCTGTTTAAATGGAACAACCAGCTCACTGTAGCCAGAAAACACTTAAGTACTCCAGCATTTGTTTTAGCCAGAAGTATGACTGTAATACCACTGAAGCCTTACAGCTGCCAACCGTCCTCTAACTTTCTGAGACTTTGATTTATTCTAGTTGTCTTGATATTAAACTGGTCTTGATTGACATTAAAATGACAAAATCCTGTATTTGAATTTAGAATAAAGCATAATTGGCACAGTTATATGACCTGCATGTAGGTTATTATCCAATTAAATCTTACAAATGAAAGCACCAATTGGCCCAATACTTCTAAACTAATTTAAGACATCAAAGAATTTATGGTGCATTTGAAATTAATCATGTTTTTCAATAGTCATGAAAAAATTGAAATTTTTATTATTATTATCTGAGTGCTTGGCTATTTACCTTAATAACAAAAGCCTTAGTTTTCATAGTTCATGAATTGATAATGTCCCATACCAAATTTATTGTATGTTGATTGGTTAAAATGGCTTCTACAAAAAGTCAATTTGTCCCAATTACTAGTTAATGCTAAATTATTTAGTTTCATAATTATTCAGCTACAGGCATGTTACATTCAGATTCAGAATTGGGCATGATGCAGCTATGCGGCCTATGCAGCTACCTTTAGATCCCCTAAAGTTTTGTCATACTGGAGTGTTACTAGATGAAAGGATTACAGATTTCGATGCCTTAATTTATAATATACAGTGTTTCATTACAGGTATGCCAGTTCAAGACGGTACAGGGAATAATGGTGATCAGTTTTTCAATGCAACCTTTTCTGGAGCAGACACCAGTGTTCCTGAGTTTCAACCATTTTCTGTGAGTACCCCGGTATTGTTTTCCTACTATTGTTCAATTTCAGATGTATCTCTGAATTAATGAATCATAATGCTGGAGGCTTCACATAATTATATCTAGGATTCAGTGCTAAACTATGGAAACTACATCAATTTATAGAGGCACATACCACAGTTTTGCACTGAGACCTTGAATTTTATACCGGTACTTTTGATTGTCTTAATTTGCTAGGATTGGAATGAAAGTTATTGTTTTGTTGCCTTCATATTACTGCTTAATTAATCCAAATGTGCACTTGTAAGAGAGCTGTACTGTGACATTATTCTTACTCTATCAAGTGCTATCAATACCTCTCTCATGATTGTTTAAACATTTATTCACCAAATGTAAATATTGATAGTTTACTCAATGAAATGTCTCCCTGTTGAATACGGTATAATCATTTAATTTCGATGGGACAAAATTCTGTGGTTTTAGTAAAAACGACCATTTCGATGGAACGGCTTCACGTTAATTTGTTGGTTTTGCATTGCAGGTAATATTATATATACAAGGGTCAAAATTATTGGTTGATGGGATTCTATTTCGTGTTTGAAGGTGAACCACAAAATCAACGAAATGTAATCCCCCACAAAAATTAGTGATTTTACAGTATCTGCTCAACTGTGGTCACTGTGAAGGTTACAGCAAATAGTATACGCTTGCATATATTATTACATGTCTCTCATTTTGATCTGTATATAATTTATTAATAACTTGTTGTGATAAGTTATTGATCTGTTGCCATTTATAGAAAATATTAAACTATGTAAACATGATAGGGCTTTGTATACTGACCCAATGTATTATTTGTAGCATGTTGAACAACATGGACTTTTAAATTAAATTCAAACAAACATGCAATAGTACACTTTCCAGTTTTACATGCTAGGGTTTTACTAGAGGTCACAAACCACCAAATAGAATTGTTCTTTAACTCAATGTAAAGTGACCAAGGTCAGCCCAAAAAAAAGTCAACTTTTTGTCCATGGGGCCCTCTCAAATCTTTTCATCAATAGAAAAAGCATCCAGCTTCAAGAAAATGAAAAAAAAGAAGGGGGTCATGTATCATATAAGAAAAATTTGTTTCGTCAAATGCGGTGAACATATTTTCTCACATGTACGGATTTACCCAAATGTCTGTTAGCCCCAATCCTACTTTCAGTTTCATAATATAAGTCAGAATTCCAAATATTTCTGAATAAACCCATTTCACTACATCACATACATGCCTACAAAGCATTTAACACCAATTTCATGATTCTGATGCTGATTTGTCAAGACATACCCCCATTTCCAGTCACTTCAAAGCTTTTTACTGGACTATTTGACTGTATCTGACTTTGGTCCGCGTAGGCATTTAGTGGTTATTAACCTAGAGGCTGGATCTCATGAGTCATTTTGTTCTCATTTTGCACTGGATTATACTGTGTTATAGTCCAAAGACCTAAGGCTATAATTTAAACAATAATTGACACTTTTGTCAATATGCTGAGTGTGCACTTTGTAAAATTGAGGGGTCAAAGGTTCAAATAAAACCCCAATGCTTGTCTTAATGCTGGTATTCACAAACTTGATAGCATCTTCATCATTTTGACATAAGCTAGAGAATTGTGATTTGAATATTTCCCACTATTAAATGAAAAAATAACCCATGTTAATTTAGGAATAACTGTAGCTAAATTTACAATTCTTTGAAACTTTAAGTAAAAAATATTGGTTTTCGTGTGTAACTGATTCACTTAGAGAAATTTTAAGAGAGAAATTTTAAGAAAACTGTATTGAGTGCATTGGATTCTTAACCCTGGTAGAAAGCAGTATGTTACATATGTTATGCACAAGACAAAGAACTCCATAATAGGCTCACCCGTTGATACTGAAATAATAAAATACACCTGCCCATGCTTGTATATCATTATTGATGAATAGTTTGTAGTTGCTTGGAAAAACAGCCTGAAAATTATTGTTGTTGATATTTAGATCCAGTGACCTGGGGGGGGGGGAGATTATTATAGGCAACATTTATATTTTTGTCTCAAGTTACAGTCAAACATATTTTTGCGAAATTGCACTATTCAATTGTTTGGTCTGTGTCACACAATCAGGTTATTATGCCTTCGTGCTTACTGAAGTATTTTTGTGGTATTTCCCAAATGTTTTAAACAAACTGTAACTGTTGTAGTCTGCCTTATTGGTATTTATATAAATATTAAAGTTCAAACCTATTTATTTTCTTGAAAATTCTTGTAAACAAATGCTTACATGTTGACACGTTTTGCAAAAGTTTAACCTGGTCTGATCTTATGTTTAATATATTTTTCATTTGATCTTTGACCTCATCAAACACTTGATATGTTGAGTGACCCTACAATTCTGACTGCAGTGTCAAATCTTCATGAAATGTAAGTAAGTAAGTAAGTAACAAATGGTATTATGACCACAAACCAGTTAGAGCTAAATTAAAATTATAAAAATCTCTTTTGACAGCTTGAGATTGAACTCCGAGTGTAAAAATTGTTACAGGCCCGAACTTTTAATTAATTGATTTATTGATATTGTTTTGCGTGATTGGAAAATGTATTATTTTCTGTTCAAATCTTGTAGAGACAAGGACCGATCTCACGCCAGCCAAGGACAAATATTGGCATGGCAGGTAACGGAAGTATGATGTCAAATAGTCCACTCTCGCAAGCCAACAGTATGCTGTCCCAGCAGCCCCAGCAGATGTCCAGTCCATTCAATAACAGCTCCATGACCCCTAATAAAGCCCCTATTTCACAGAGTACTCCACTATCACAACAACAGGTAATTGTGTGCATGTTAGACAATTTGTACTGGCGTAGGCTGAAAACCAGTAAGACCAAAAATTAAATATTTAAGGTCAACCAGAGATGTATAGTTAAAATACAAAATTGTGCCAGGCATTTGGACCTAGTCCAGTTCCGAACCAAATATGTTGTCTTTTCTATATTTTTGTGTCATATGATATAGACAGGGTTTCCACGGTCAGGGAAAAGCCAGGGAAAAACAAAACTTTTTCAAGGTCAGGGAAAAGTCAGGGAATTTTGAAATTAGGGAAATTTGAAAATTGAGCAAAAATCAGGGAAAAGTCAGGGAATTCTTCATTAAAGATCTCAATAAGTATAATTTCCTTCGAAGAAAATACCCAAAACAGAAAAAAATCCTCGCTCCGAAAATACAATGTCAGGAAATGTATATTTTAAGAATTAACTGAATTCTGATCCAATGTACTGAGTCTTGTTTTGAAAACCATTCAATTTTGCATTCTGTCTTAAAATGCACCAATGGAATAAAAGTTAACAAGATCATTTCATGAAACTATTTCAAACGTGCATGTTGAAATAGAAGTCATTGTCAGAGCATCATTCAGACTTGAATAGAGAAGTTTCTAGACTTGCATTTCATGTTCTTTTAATTTCTTTCAGCCAAATGTTCCTCCACCACAGAATGGACCTGTTTCCAACCTCATGAACGGTTCCCAGATGCCACCCAATATGAAACAATTTATTGGTAACAACAGTGGCTTTGACTCGAGTATAACTAGTGAATTCTCAGCCTTGAATCTCTCTGTACCTTCCACTACCAAGGTAAGGATTGGACCAACCCCCAGGCCTGATTTCGTGAAAAAACACCCGTCTTTAGTAATATAGTAAATGCTACAATACACCATGCTTAAGTATCTTTAAAAATGAAATGTAGAACTGCACTATATTGTTCTTTGTATAGTATGAAAGATTAAAGTCTCTTCTATTTAAAGACACTCAATTAGAGTTAATCAAGTTTAAGTTATAATTTAAATATAAATATTGTCCTCATATGTTGATGAACTTGTAGATTTGGATTAAAGTACACTTTATCGCGAAGTATGAATTTATGATACTGTAAAATCATTAGTTTTCGTGGGGGATTAAATTTCGTGGATTTCTTGGTGTACCTCAACCACGAACTTTAATCCCAACGAACATTAATTGTGACCCCTCAGTGTCCGACAAATTTCTAAATTTGCTGGTTGCCCACTTGGCTACCAGAATTATTTTCTGGTAGCCCAGGATTTTTTCTAGTTGTCCAGAAATTGCAACTGCGGAAGTACCAGTATAAATTTGCTCCATATTGGCAGTGAACTTTGATAGATGTGTCAATATGGCAATGTTTGTCAAATGTACTTGTCATATGATTGGTAAACATGACTAGTTCCTGGTAACCTGATCCCCCGGCCGATGTATATTTTTATTTCATATTCAATGTAATGTCGGTAAATAGCTATACATATTGTACTGTACTAGGGCTTTCTCTTTTCTCTATTGGGGTCTTCAGTATACCTGCCTGTATATTGTCGCTTTTTAAAACTAATTAGACAAGTTATAGACTCGATTTATTGTAAAATACGAATGACCGGACTACCAATTCTGAGGTTTTATGGTTGCCCGGCGGGCTTACGTCTGAGTTTTTTTGGTTGCCCGGCCAAAATTTCTAGTAGCCCACGGGCTCCGGGCAGTGGATTTATCGGACACTGCCCCTGTTTTATTACATGAAATGCAAAATCCACGAATTCAAGTCCAAACGAAATTGTCTTTTTTACCAAAACCAGGAAATTTCGTCCCAACGAAATTAAATGATTTATGAAAACTATGCTAGTACTATCTGAGGTGCTGATTGTTTACTTCACTTACTTTGTTTTACAGGGAGGTAATCCTATGGTGTCAGAATTTATTCCCAAGTTATCACACAGTTCGAGTTCACCTAACTTTTCCAGCTTCAACAGCATACCACCACCTGGACATCCTCCACCTAACTCTAATACTGGAAATCATCTTGGAGGTAAAATGTCTAAAAAATATTTCTGAAAATTATGTCTGTCACTGGGAGTTTGTGATTTTGTGTCATGAATTTCCAGTCACATGATTATTGCCTTAGTTATGGTCCTTTGTGGGAGACAAACATTTTTGTGTCAAAAACATATTTTTGTGTCTATTTTATTTCAAAAAAATAGTTGACAATAAAGTAGAACAAATCATACTTATTCAGTTACTCTAGTATAGTATCTTTGTTCATGGTAGTCAAGAACTTCTTATTTGAATTGCTTAAAAAAATCTCACAAAGCTGTCGTTTTCAATGTAAAGTAATTATTATAATTTTATGATTCCTTGTTATTACAGGTTTAAATATCACATCAAATTCAAGTCCCAATCACAGTCCTAGATTGTCCCCTACCAACTCTCCCCTAATGATGAGAAGAACAGGATCGCCGGTGAATCCCTTACGACAGGGAAAACCTGCAGGCAGCACGATACAGGAGAATGTAGGGGGTACCACTTACTTCTATAATGCAGAAGATTTCACACCACAGAGAGATGGCATTGTAAGTATAGTCAGGCCTGTAATCTCAATTAGGTACTGAGAAAACTTTAAAAAATGCAATTTATTAGGGCCCTGCAAATTTTTTGCAGGTGCCCTATAGTAATCACCCTGTCCGTCTGTCCGTCCACATTTTTCATGTTTTTTCTTAATAACTTGCAAACTGTTAAAGGTATCGACTTCAAACTTTAAACATAAGGTCACAGCAACAATACACAATTGTAAGCCAAGTTATGTTACTCCAGCTACAATATTGTAAGAATTATGGCTCTTTGTAAAATTACAATTTCCTCATTTTTCATCTTTTTTTCTACATTACTTCAAAACCGTTACAGATATTCAAATGAAACTTGTTATACATATTGACAGTGACAATATGCACATGTGTAGCAAAGGGCAACAACTCTAGCTTTAATAAATTTTGGCTTGTGCCCCTTTTTCGACTTCAAAACTTTAACATTGGCCATAGTTCAAAAACTTTTCAAGATATATAAATGAAACTTGCAATACTTATTGACAATGATAACGACAGGGCCATGATCACGACAGTGATGATTCTTGTTATCATTGACAAGAAGATATGGTGAAATGTTGGCTGTATGGTTAGCACTCTCGACTACCAATCAGGAGAGTTTGCGAATCGAATCTTGGCTGTGGCACGGAATATTCAGAAACTTCAATGTAACCCATCAGAAACTTCAATGTTGCCCATCAGAAACTTCAATGTTGCCCATCAGAAACTTCAATGTTGCCCATCAGAAACATCAATGTTGCCCATCCAACTTGAGATAAACTAGTTGAAAACACAAAAGTAGACTTGGCTGTATTGGTGCTAAACACTGGGCTCAAGGTTAAAAGAACCAAGTAGTCTATTTGTAAAGAGCTAGGGCTGTGTGACTGGATTTATGTGTCACACAAAGTTCCTAGCCATAGGTTATTTGCCATCAGGTAGGGATAAAACCAAATTGACAACCATAACAATCATCACAGTCAAGAGCAAAAATAAATCTCTAGAAAAAAGAAAAAACATACATGTACTGTATAATGTATATATATTTAATTGAAAGTTAACTCCATTTTGTTGTTACAGCAATTACCAAACTTCACAATGTTCCATGGACCACCACCACATATTGCACACATGAAGATCAAGTCCAACATGCCACAGTTCTTCCTACCTGATGAGCTCAAGGTGGAAATATTAAATAAAAGTGCTATCACAATGGCTCAGATAGATCTCGGTCAAAATGGAGGTATGTACGATTTCATATGATCAATTCATGATTATTCCATAGCAATTTTCCTTAACTTCATGAGTTTTAGTGTCCAAAAAACTTATTTTGGTTTTTGACAAATTTTCAAGATTTGCAAACTATTACCCATGGGCATCTTGATGCGTCTTCTACAAAATTTTCTCTTGTAGATTTTTTATGGTGTTGGTCATCAATTTTGAATTCCTTGGCATGAATTTTGGGTTTTTTTGGACAAATTTTCAGGATCATCAAACTTTTACCAACGTACATTTTGATGCATCACCTCCTACTATCTCCATGTAGAATATCTATGGCATTTCCCGTGATGGTCATCAATTTTGAATTAATTGGCATGAAAAATATACTTGTAAACTTGTATATTTAAGCCGTTTTATTGATCCTCATTGTTTTGCACAAGATTATTAGCTAGTCTAGATACTCGTTCATGTGTTTCCTGACGTTTTTGTCAGTTTTAAATCTTTAAATAAGAAGTTTACATAAATTTCTATTATAATAATGGAGAATTCACCAACAACACGTATATTATTTATTTTGTATTGACGTTTTTTTTGTTGTTGTTTTTTTATAAATTTCCATTAAAATTCTTATAAACATGACCCTTAAAAAGCTGTCATCACAGCTTACTCACTGTAAACCAAGAAATTATTTACCAAAATTTAATTTCGCCTGAGTTTGGGAATGATAGAAAATTACGAAAATAAGTAGCTGCGAAAGTTTTCAAAACATTAATATGAGCATAGCAGGAGGCTTAAAACCAGGAAAATAAGTTATTGCAAGTATGCCGACTAAAGGCAATTACAAAAAAATAGTATTCACAAAAGTAAATTGGTTAACAGTTGTTGTAAAATAATTAATTTAAATGGGACGCAATTTCGCGGTTTTGGTAAAGACGACCATGTCGATGGGATGTTAATTTGTGGATATTGCATTTTAGGTAATAAATACAAGGGCCAAAATCAGTATTCGATGGGATATGATTTAGTGGCTATAGGGAACCACGAAATCCATGAAATTTACCCCTCCCCCACGAAAATTACTGATTTTACAGAATATTTGTGTGGTATGTTTTCAGATATTCCTGCTGAAGTTGACACGTACAGGAACCTATTCCCACTAGAACCACCACCTGATAACCCACATCATAAATCAAAAACATTTGGTTATCCTACCACTTGCTATAAGGCATTGAACTCCAAAGATGGACAGACATATTGTCTCAGGAGAATACATGGTAACATTCTTATTTTATTTTAAAGATCTTTCTCCTTGAGGAATAAGTTGTATACCACCCTTTTAATTTCCACTGATCATTGGGCTCCCTAAGGAAACCCATGTTTGAGTCACTCCTGTTGGTGTGGCAGCCATTATCGATCGAGAGCATTTTCAAATTCATATTCAAAGTTATTCACCATCACAAAACGGTTCCATACTGACAAGGCTGATAACTCTGTGACCTATATTTATTGAGTTATCTGCCCTTGTTACTATTATAAAAAATGAGAAAGTCGAGCGTCCAGCACTTGTAGGCGGTCCTCTTGCTTTATGGAGATATTTACTGTACACTGATTATGTATTTACTATTGTAGGATTCCGACTTGTACATACTAAATGTATGACACTAGTTGATATGTGGAAGAAGATGTTTCACCCAAATATTGTACAACTACGAGAAGTGTTCACAACTAAAGCTTTCGGAGATCATTGTAAGTTTCACATTTTTACAATCCACTTGGGAACTGTTATACTGTGAAATCATTTAATTTCATTCGGACAAAATTATGTGTTTTCTGAATAAGACCTTTTTGTGGGAACGAAATTTCCAGGATACATTATTTACTGAGTCAGATACTACAAAAGTATTAATATTTGTGGGAGATTTAATTAATTTTGTGGGGTTTTTTTACCCATCAAATTAAATCCCCCGCAAATATTAATGATTTTACAGTACAATTGAGTGAAGTTTGTCATTGAGAAACTGAGACGTTTAACTTATTTTTAGTGAATTGCCTATACCAACCCCCTTCCTCTTCCACTGGGGATTGAAAGAAATGGTTTCCAAATCAGACTATTAAATTAGATGTTGGCATCATTCTGATACCAAACTAGAGTAAATTCAGATTATTTCCTTGAAACAGTTTTAAAATATGCACATACCTTTAAGGCTATATTATAGCAATGTTTAACCTTTCGGTTTTACACAGTTTAACAGCATACTGACATTTCATGATGACATTTGTTTTCTTGTTTCAGCTATTGTGTTTGTGTACGACTACTTCCCTGTTGCGGACACTTTGTTGTCGAAACATTTCAGTCAAGTGCATCATAACAATCAACATAATCCATTCACCATGGATTCATCTGCACGTCCATTCAGTGCTGGCAAAGGCAATTCTAGAGGAGGTAATGCAGGAGGTACCTATAAACCTATTCACATCTATTTATTATACCAACAAAGAATATGGGGGGGGGCGATACTCTGACCAACATTGTAATTGGTAGAAGCATAAACATTCTCAACTGATACAAATGAAATTAAATGGGCATTGCTTGTTCATAGTGTCAAACTATCCCACTTGTCTGATGGTGTAGCGAACATGAAAATTGGCTATTAGACGTTTTGAACTAAGGAAATTTATGCCGACAAGCTTGTTAAAAATCAATTTACATTTGTTAAATTGACAAAATGTAAGAATTCCTGTTTGTTTATGTATTTTGGATTGACATGATATTGATTGTATGTATTCAGGTGGTGGTGGTGGTGGTGGTTCGTCAGGACCTCGTCAACATGCTGGTTTACTACCAGAAAGTCTGATCTGGTCATATGTTGTACAGTTATCATCTTCATTACGAGCTATACACGCTGCTGGTCTCTCCTGTAGAACTCTCGATCCATCAAAAATCATCATCTACAGTAAATCGAGGTAAAAATTTCTTGTACCCAGGGTTTGCTCTTAATTATACCCCTTGCACACTGTATGTTGTAACACATGTCTGACTGTCCATAGATGGACTCTTGTGAACGCACTCCTACAGTTTAAGATGGATTTCCTTAAAAATTTCACGCCTGAACAACCTCAACATGTATGTGCAGAAAAGAATGATGCGCTGCAATGATTTTTGCCAGAATTATGGCGTTGGCCGGCAGGGGTATATAAGTCTACCAAATGGTGACAGCTCTAGTGATACTAGTAGTCCCTCATATATGTAGTAATTAACTTGTGATACCTGATGCATATTTTCCTCAAACATTGTAGCTTATTGTTCATGGCAGTATGAAAATCCTTGTCATATATCTTTTATAAATTACTACACATCACATGTCACATTACATGACCCTGTTAGAATATGTTTGGAGTTTGAGTGATGTCTTCTTACAAATTGTTATCATTATTTCAGACTACGGTTAAATTGCTGCGGAATATTTGATGTTCTCACATATGACAACAATCAGAGTAATCCCATGGCTCTCACATCACATTATCAGGTAGGACTAGTATCAATACAATGTGTCAAATCTCTGTCTGTTATTTTTAGGCAGAAAATATTGCTTGTTCGCTCAACTTTCGAATAAAAAAATTAAAGCTATTCTCGTGACATGTTCATGTGCGACTGCAAGTGCAATGGTTAGGTTTATTGTCTGAGTCATTTTCTCAAAGGCTACTGGTATCAAAGGTATCCATTTGAAACTTTGCAGAGTTATTCACCATCATAAGAGGAGTCCATGCTGACAAGACTGATAAGCATGTGACCTATATTTATTGAGTTATCTGCCCTTGATACTATTTAAGCTAGAAAATCGAGCGTCCAGCAATGGAAGGCGGTGCTCTTGTTTTGAAACATGATTGTTACATAATTTGTAGAATGTTGTAACGTTGCTGATGTTCTTGGCAATGGTTCAGGGATACCTTCTTTAAGCAGGGCTCATTCAGGATTAACTGCACTGAAAAAGAGCAAGTAAAAGTATTTGATCAAATAAGTGTTGACAAAGTGATGGTCATTTGAAATTTCATAATTTGGCTTTTAACAACAGAAAAATGTGTGAATTAAGAGTTTTGGTGTAGAGAAGTGCAAATGACACTGAAACAGACAAGTTTGCATCTTATTTTCAGGATTGAGCATTTTGCCTTAATTAGTCCCCTGATGTTGGAATACTGTGACATCCTTAAATACAGGTGTTCTACAATTCAGGAATAAACCGGAAATCCCGATTTGCTGCACTAGGAAGAATGATCTTTTCGGCACAACATAAAAGATCAATGAAAAATTTCAGAGAATTTCGGTCTTATTTGAAGTTCCTTTGTCTGAATTTCAACAATAAAACGGTGTTTGAACCCTAGTTAAGGTGTAGGGAGTGTGTTTATGGCACCAGGAACAGACTTTCCACTTGTTCTCAGGATTGGGCATTACACCTCAGCAGAACCCCTGTAAATATTACCTTCCTGTTTATGTATTTCAGCAAGAAGACTTGATATCACTTGGAAAAGTTGTTCTAGCCCTAGCATGTAACAGTGTGATGGCTATACAACGAGATAACTTACAGACATCTATGGATTTGGTGGCAAGAAATTACTCAGCTGATCTCAAAAACCTGATCCTGTCTGTATTCATTCTTACATCATTTCTTTTGTTGTAGTTAAGTTGATACAGCTTCTGTAAAGACTTTGTTTTATTAGCTCGACTTTTTGAAGAAAACAGTTCAGCTATTGTCCTGACCTGATTGTCGGTATATGCGTCTTCATGGGCATTGGTTAAATTTATTGTCAGAGTCATTTTCACAAATATTATCAAAGGTATGAACTTGAAACTTAGCAAAGTTATTCACCATCACAAGAGGAGTCCATACTGACACAGCTGATAACCCTGTGACCTATATCAATTGAGTTATCTGCCCTTGTTACTTTAAAAACCCAGAAAGTTGAGTATCCAGCACTCGTAGACGGTGCTATAATTATCTGTATGACATCTTCAGTTTCAATTTAAAACTAGAATTGAATAATTCAATCTTGCTTATTAGCAATGTTTTTGAAATTTTTGCAAAATGATTTGCTATTATAAACAGCAAGTTTCCAGTCATTCTATTATATAATTTGTGCTTCGCAGAAAGTTTTGCATTGCTTGAAGTATATACATAAATTTATGTTGTTGCCAATGACATGAAATTGATGTGTTTTCTTCTTCCTATTTGCAGATACTTGTTAGGAAATCAGAATCGTCCTAGGAGTATAAACGATATTATGCCGATGATTGGAGCTAGATTTTACACACAGCTAGATGCAGCTCAGCTTCGGAGTGATGTGGTGGAAACTGAACTAGCCAAGGTTGGTGGATTTAGTCCTTGTATTGAAATTAATAAAGTATTCACATGGATTTAAAACTTTAATGACACTGTTCATAGACAAAAACTAGCTGCCAGTATTTCCTGGTGTGGCACACATTGACACACAAAAGTTGTAAAAAATATGATAGGAAACTGATTTGAAGTTAGCCCTGCAGTGGGAGCTTGGAAGTTTGCTACTCAGCCTAGCCATATCCAAGATATTCTGTCAGTCTGTTCCGTGATTGGCACTAAAAGAAATTTGTATAGACTCATTGCTGTTCAAAGCTTTCAAATGTTTCCAGTGGTTGATATCTCAAGTTTTAAAACACATACTTTGTGTCATAATGAACCTGCTTCTATGATTATAAACAAATTGTTTGTATGCTACAGGAAGTGGAGAATGGTCGCTTGTTCAGATTGCTGTGTAAGATTGGGGTCATCAATGAAAGACCTGAGTAAGTAATATACAGGTTATTTATAATCACCCCTGCCCCAATATGCCAAATATTGTACAAAGTTGTTGTAGCCGAGAGCAAAATTTTCATAAAAAAATTTAATGGTCAGTTCAGATTGGTGTTAAATTACAGCAAGCAAATAATTAGGTAAATACAATAGTATAGTATGGCCAAATACAGTTTTTCTCTGTGTACCCATTGATGCTGCACAAATTAAAAAGCATGTGAAAAGATCAGATGTGAAAGTACAGTGTTCTATTTTCAAGAAATTTCATTATTAGAAGAAGTGAGGCGTATTACTTTGGAGGTAAGCAGATCAAAAGAAACTGTAAGCATTGATCATTGTCGTCTGATGTGATTAACAGTATATTTATACCTTGATCATATTTATACAATTCTTATATGTTTGATTCAGGTTTAACTTGGATCCACAATGGTCGGAGACAGGTGACCGTTATATGTTGAAGTTATTCCGTGATTATGTGTTCCATCAAGTAGATGAGAATGGTGCACCCTGGGTAGATATGTCACATATTGTCATGTGTCTAAATAAGGTAAGCATTCTCATGCTGTTTCATTATTAGGCCTCTAGCAGTTTTCAACCGGAGGGGACTATAGGTTTGCCCACTGTCCGTCAAGAAAATCTGGATCCTGCCTTAACTCAAACAGTTTGTGCATAGGGACCAATAAGGAGATTATGCAAGTCTATTTATTTCTTGATTCGGACAAAAATTGTGGTTACCATGGCAGCATAAACATTGACAACCTGGAAACCAGGGAGGGAATTTCTTCAACATCTTGTCTGAATGTCACTTACTTTTTCCTCACTGCTGTATGGATTTCAATTTGGTTCTAAGCCTGGTTGTGCTGATAGTCAGGGGAATTTTAGGTAGAAACTTATTTTATGACCTTTTGTGGTGATAAGCATTTTTGTGTCAGAAAGCATTGGTATTCTTGAAGTTTGTTTTAGCTCACCTCAGCTTAAGAGTGCAGAAGGTAGCTATATTTGATTTGTTGAATATTAGACATGACTGAATTGTGGATAATGTGCTACAGTTTACTGCTAAATATTTTCCTCCTTCCAGTATTGGTAAACTTTGCCAGTCCTTGTTTGTTGACCGTTACTGTGTTTTATCCAGTCACTTCTGGCAAAATCGGCCTTATAAAGGGATGGCGGATAAACTTTTTGATATCTCGTTAAGTGATCATGTGATTGTGGCTTGTTATATCCAGTCAACTGACCACTGACCTACGGCTCACCCGATAAATTCCTCCGCCTTGCCAGAAACTTACTCATCCACAGCACTTACCTATTTTTATGCCCCTGTATCGAAAGATCGGGAGGCATATAGTGATTCACCTGTCTGTCTGTTCGTCCGTCCAGCCTGGTTAACCCAAATTGACCGTTTCTTCTAGCATTAATATGGCTCGCTACAAAGCTTTCAAACTTGCATGGATGTTGTATATGACCACTCTCCACATGCCTGTATCACCTGACTCCATTTTGACCTTGACCTAATTTTGGACTTAGACTTATTTAAATGGCTTCCACGAAGGCATAAGCGTTTATTGAACGCAGTCTTGTTCTCTACATATTACTTACACTGGTTACTTGCTATTACAGTTGGATGCTGGATCACCAGAGAAGATCAGTCTGATGTCTAGAGATGAACAAAACATTCTGGTGGTGAGCTACGCAGAGCTCAAACAGTGCTTTGAGAAATCATTCGGCGATATTTTAAATAGTGCCCACTCAATGGGTATCTCGTAAATATCTCGTAAATATTCAGTCATCGTAAATATTTCAGTATTTACGTTACTGTTTCATTCAAGGAAGTTTTGAATATATGTCATTTATACATGACTTGGTTGACAATGTTTTTTACTGCAGGATTGTTTCTTGTGCTAAACATAATACTGCCTGTGACGTATAACTTGGTTATCGTGGCATGAATATGCCTGTACTGTTAACTGTGGTATAATATATTGTAGCATATTTTGTCAAATTGACAAACTTATACAATGAATATTATGTTATTTTCTGACTTATGTATGCATTGTATACCTATAATGACATTATGAAGAAATTCTATGAAGACTTTATATTATGAAAGGCAGCTTAGAGCTTCGGGGACTTAGTGGAATTATGTTTTGTTAGAAAACTAAGGGACAGAAAAATGAGGATAAATAGGGGACTGTCGGAAAAGGGAGATTTGGATTTTACGGTAAATTTTGTGATGAGAGGAGTTGGTGATTAAACTTTCTGTTCCAGGAAGAAAGTGTTGTGTCTTGACTTAAAAATATTTGGGAATATAGATAAGGATGACACATAATTGTGAAATTTGGACAAATGATGATTTACACAATGCTGGCTGAATGTTGAAATAACATTCTGTATTCGTGATCGGTGTATTCGTCGTTGTTATACAAGCTGATTTAAGTTTTTTGTCGTGTCTGCTCAATTGAACTGTTTTATCAACCGTTCATTCATTCGTCATACCATATATGGACGGAAGGTCTGGAGATGCTGGAATAAGAGACAGGCTGCAATCTGCCAACATATTTCAAATCCGGCATTTTTACACTGTATATTGATCAGTTAAGTTATTTTTGTGGTATATAAAAATTGTACATTTGTATGACACTTTATGTATAATGATTTATCTTGTATATAATATTATAGGATATATTATTTTGTTGACCATAAAAAATGAATGTTTTGGAGATGAATAAGATAATTATTTTGAAATATGAGTTACAGGGAGCAGCTAGTTTGCACTTTAAGGGCAAAAATCATTATTCTGTTCAGATCCTGATTGCATGGAAATAAAAACCAATTAAATAGCTTGTAACACTCAGGTATAGAAAGCTTATCCAACCAGATTATTGACATAAAAATGATTTTTTGGGAGCTGTGGTGCTTCACTTTAAAATGTTTTTTTATTTGTGAAACCAGAGGAATCAATCCTTACTAGATCCAACAATCTTTCTACACCACTGTTCCTTTAGATTAGTTTGCAAAATTTGGGAGAAGTTTATATATTGTGTAGTACAGTTATACTTGTGTGTATGAATACAACTTGTATAGGGATTCTGATCAGAATAGTGTGAGCTAGCTGCTTAATGTCATCCCTCTTGTGTTATGTCTATGTTCAACTTGGTTTGAAATTTAACTCATGTAGGGATAAATACATTGCTATACATCTGCTAGACTTTGGTATTGTTTACACAAAGGTTTCATGGCAAAATGTGTAATGTCAAGTTGGATTTATTTACCCTCACCACTGGGATAACCTATTAGGGCGAGCATAACTGTGTGAAACCCTATTTATAAGGGAGTTAAGAGGGTATTCCTAATTCTTTGTGATAATTGACATTATGTCAGATGTTGAGACTATTAATTACCTTTAAATACATTTTGAAGGTCAATTATAAGCACATGTTCCAATGAAAATCGTTTAGAAACCTTTGACAAACAAAAAGGCTGAGCATTTTCTAGCTTCGACTGTTCTCTATCTCTGAGTGTTCTAGCTCAGGGGCAATGAACATAGTTGTCTAGTTATTGTATTTCCTACATGGTTGTTGTTTCACTACAAGTTGAACAAAGATAAGATATGAGAGGGGAGATTGTAATATTCAGGGTTTGTTAAACTATGATCTGATTCAGCAAGCTGCCTAATTTAAAGTCTTATAGATTGATGAGTACAAGACTGCAGTAACACTGGGTAATTACCTAGGCTAGTTTTCTAATAACTTCTTACATATTTTTGTTTGAGAAATTTTGTTGAAATGTCTTGTTAGATCTTTATGAAAAATCTTAGCTTTCACCTATGGTGGATTGTTTCTTTGTATTTCACAAAGAGAACCGACTTTTCTATGATGAAAATTGAGATTTGTTTTATTTCTAACGGAAACATTTCCATCCAAGAAAATGTAAGTATTAAAGAAGCTTTGTTAATACGAGCCCTGAGATATCGCAGTCTAGTTTAGTCGGCCGGTGATAATGATAGCCTCCTTTTTTTACCAAAGAAAATGGAAATAAAATACATTTCCTATGCCCAATTTTGTTCAATCTTGTGCATAAATACTTTGAATGTATTTACCTGAAAAAACTACACTAAAACAAACGGACAGTCCTTTGTGGTTTGTTGTTACAGATCTTTGTATGTATACAAGGCTTGAGTTATCGTCGGCGAGCTATACTAGACTGTAGTCATGTAGGGTAAATACCTGAGCTACCACAGTCTGGTACTGATTGATTCTGATAGTTTTATTTTATTACGTATGTATGTGAAGGTACGAGTGAGATTGGTTGATATATAACAAGGTTGTGATCCCTCACGTAGTTCTTGTCAAGCTACATAATCTGTCAGTCTGTCTGTATATACACACCTCTATCAATCTTGCACTGCGAACATAGGGCCATCATGAAGTCACTTCTACATTTTCATTCAAAGTTATCTTCAAATGGGGTGGGGAAATGTTTTTGATAACTGATATCTTGTTCAACTGAGACTGATTTTTTAAAATTCTTTCATTTTTATAGTTTGAATCATTTTATCATTATTCTGTTGAATGTTATTCACAAAATCAATGAATTAATGGGTTGAAAGTGGACAAAAACACCCAAGTTTGTAGACTATTGATTGCTAGGAGGTTGCAGTGACAAGGATAGAAGCTATGGTGCAGGCAAGTTGTAAGTGTAAGATTTGATTTATTCTCGTCTGATTACAGTTTATATGTATGTTATTTGAACTTATTTGTGAATGGAATAATATATGAAACATCCAACTTTGAATTTTAATTATAATGGTTGTTAAGTTGTTACGGAATATTTCCTGTATATGTCATAATCTCAACAAGTGTGCTATGTGTATTTATGAATGGTTTTCTTATAGTTTGTTTGACAAATCCCACCTTTACATGTTGGTCATCTTGATTACGATATTTTTGATACGTTGCTGTTGAATCTTTGTTGATTTATAAGGATGTATGAGGGTATGGGTGAGGGATGTGAAAGAGGAATGCTTCCTCTTGAATTTCAAGTTCAAAAAAAGAGGTTAAATTTTGAGTCTATATTAGCAATGTTTTGTATGGTAAACTGTGCTTCTTTTTCTTTCAACTTCAATGTATGTTGCTTACTGGAAACCCTAGGGTTCTAGATTATACTGCAAGCATGGCGGAGTTGTTAGGGCATCCGCCTATGAAGCGGGAGGTCGAAAGTGAAAATTCTGGGGTTCTAGGTTTGAAAATATTTCGTCAAAGTTCTGATGGTGATAGTAACACAGAACTTAATGTTCTGGATATTATTCATTCTACATTTTTAATTCCAAATCCTAAATCTGTAAGTGAGTGGAAATGAGAAAGTTTTGCTGAATTTGTTCTTAATTGTCATAATAATTTCCAAGCTAAGACAACAATTCCAATTTTATATTTTCATATTTTCTTTGCCATTATTTTGTTTGGTTGTTTGCGTTCAGTGGAAAGGAGACGAGTTCGATACAAATCTTATTGATAAATGAATTGTATAATTGTTACTCTATATAATATTGTTGACTAATTTATCCTAATAGTATTCCTTTCTTCATTAGTCATTCTTTATATGTTATTGTTATTTTACATTCTACTCAATGATTTGTTCCAGTAAGTTTGTGACGGCATAATTGTAGATTACTGGTGTCAGATCAATGAAAATAATTTTGACAAAAATAACTTGTGTCAAAATAACACTTCTTAATAAGACAGTCTCTACCCACAAATTGAATTTACCACATAGATGCTAACTCATTGTTTGTCATTACGAAGTATGTGCACTTAAATTTTATCTCATTATTTTCATTTTTTTTAATGATCAATATTTTTGACTCTCCACATATTCAGGGATTCTGTCGTACATTTCCAGGAGCATTTGTCGTGACAAAAATTCGCAGCACATTTATCATCCAAGATTAATATAGTCGATCACTTACGATGTTCAAACCTTATTGGTTCCCATACATTCTCTCATACTATGGATTCAGGTATAAAGTTTGCAATTATAGATCATTTATTGTGTTGCTATTCCAAATCGCCATGAAGTTAATTTTCTTGAAGCACTCCTGAAATTAGACATCCCTTTTCACTCAATTTGTCTGAACAAAATCTTGAAAAGAGCATACAACCATATGGTATTCTTGAAACCTGCTCTTTGAATAAATGAAATAAGCTTTACATTAACCAAGAATATTGCATGTTGGTATTTGAAGTTTTATACAAATGGAATTAATAAGAAAATGAGAGCAATAAAGCCATCTTATGTCACACTTACTAGTGTGTATGCATTGTGACTTTGCTGATAATTGGTGAAAGTTTTAATCATTCCTGTGCACTAATTGATAAAAACGTTTGTTAAATGTTACTTGTTATTTAGTGTTGATAGTGCAATAATTGTTGAACTGTCGTTACCTGTGCTTGTATGGATAGATTTTTAAAGTGGGCGGGGAAACAGAGTGTGGACTCTGGATAATTAAGCTTCCAATGTGCCTAGACTAGCAGGAAAGAATTTGAATTTTGATTATTATTCGCATATTGTATGAATTGAGTTTTGACAGACTGCAATATGTATCTTACGCCATCATTAAAAACATATTTGGCATACCTTTACCACGCTTAAAAATATTAATCACTGGCTTAGAATGAGAAGGTTGTAGGACCTTACAAGACTGATACATATTTGACATCTGCAACACAAGGCGCTTCTTATGAGCCCATTTTCAAGAAAAGTGGAACTTGTCATGTTGATCAAACTAAAGTTTAAAAAGCTTTTTTGCATAAAGAGTAATTTGCAGACAGTGATTATTTGTTTTCTCAGCGTTTCAATTTTGGACTTAAGACCTTTTCATTCTAAGCCAGTGAAATACATTATTTGGTAGATGTGTTCTTAACTTTCAGCACTCTGTTGTAACTATGAATGGCTCCATCCATATCTGGTATCTGGTGTTCTTGAACAATTCACATGTGACAGATATACCTATTTATAGTATTACAGTGTCAAATTCATCATTTGGGTTTCCAATTACACATTTGTTATGAAATTGTATCAATAGTTGTACACTGGTTGTCTTCCTTAGTCACAGGAATACTGCCTGATGTCAGTTTTAATATGTACCGTATTTATGTTTAAGTAACATTCTTTATTTGTTGAAATTTTGAATATTTTTTGTTGTATTTCATTTCAGTAGCGACTTTGAACTAAGGTTGTGTTGTATTATTCATACTGTTTCTGTTGTTCTTACTTATTAGTCGATGATTTATTTTACTCAAAGTCCATTCTTGTTCAACCATCGTATTTCATGTGAAATATAGTCTGGGCACTTGACTAAACACTGCTTCATGAGGATGTCTTTAGTCTAAAGATCAAGGAAACCATCATCAATATTGAAGTAACATTTACGTGTTGAGGAAACTGATATTTGAGATGAATCTGTATACATCGTTTCTGTATCCAGCTTCACATAACTATTATATGTACTTGCTTTCAGCAGCGAAAGTTATTTATTTACAATTTACAAGTTTAGTTGCAGATTTTGAATGGGAATGAAATGAATTTCAAATTATATATTTCTTATTTTTGAAATTGGACATTTGCAGTTAGTTTTGTGACGTTTTAGCCGAGACCAACTTTCATTACTGTTACAAACCTTGATTGAATACTTTGTGGACTAGTTGCATGTGTTGTATCTGTTTTGTGTTAAACTTTTTTGTCTGTGATTGGAATTGATTGTGCTATCAAAAGAATGTCCTATAAAAATTAAGCCAAAAAGCCATTTTTTTCATCATCAGCTTTGGTGAATGGTATGCGGCCACATTTAAATATAGGTACTCTCCCAAGATTGATCAAATTAAGCTCTTGGGCCCTCTTTGACATTGCAGAGGCTTAAATTTCCTGTATAGATACGTCCGAGTAACTGCTGAATACTTACTGTAATGAAGCTTTAATTCCTATAAGCATGTAAGTCAATATTGCAGGTTCTTTTTATCATTCCCAACTTTATGTAGATATATCAAAGTATTATGTCTCATGAAAAAATACTCAAAATTTAATTATTTCTGAAGAAAATACCAAAGGGAGACAACCTTTGAATTGGTCATACAAAGTCCCACCATTGTAACCTCCCTTTGATGAAACTGAATGTTGAAATGAATTGGCTGTAGTGTGTAGCTTGGAGAATTTGACACAATCCTGACCTTTTAATTAGCATAATTTAACAGCTGATATCTTGTTTATATTTATAACCTTGATTGTGTGATTTCATAAGCGGGCACTATCACGAAGATCCTCAATGTGTAATACAGACACGAATATGAAATATCAATATTGCATGATTTGCTTGCTAAAATTGATATATTGAAAGCAAGAACCTTGATATATATTTATGCATAAAGATCAGGATTGTGTCAAATTCTTCAAGCTATATTAGGCAGTAACATGTAGCACTACACTATGTATTTCAGTTAATACTAATTCTCTGGCCACTGATATACTTAACAACTTTTCTAAGTCCTCATTTTTATTGATTAATAACTTTTTTGTTATAAAAAGTAACGTGTTAAAATTTCTCAAGTGAATGTTATACAAGACAGACGAAATATTCCGAGTCAAAAACTGGCCATATGTCACGTGGTTTATTCGGTCCGAGATGCACGTGAATTTTATGCGCATGTCCCTTCACGCAGTTACACATACACGGAATTTGTTCAAAATACCTCCATATTATGTCCAAAGAATCACCACGTTGAAAAACATTTGAAAATCATTTAATGTCTCAAAGTTATGCGTCAGATGATGTCAGAACAATTATGACGCGACGTCAGTACAATTCATATAATTATATTTTCTGCTGACATAACCATGATAACGAATAATTACCAAATTCATCATTGGTTGATTGATTTTTAACGTAAACATGTTTATGAGTATATAATGAAAGGTTAACTTATTGTTTGTCAGAGTTACAATGTTGGTTGCAAGAGCGTTTGATATTGAAGTGACGTTATGACGTAAAATCGCGTTTTTCGGAGACGTGACTGTAATTTGCGTACAGATAAGTAATAATCATCGAGACGATACATTCAAAATTGCTTACGACTCAAGTTCATGGCTGCAAATGGAAAAATCAGATTACATGGTGGTCATCAAAGATATCAAAATATGTATTTGTGACTTTTACCTCCCTTGGTTGATATGTTAAAATCGTTTCGATTTAATAAACAATTATCAAACTCAACATTTTGTTGTACAATTTTGCAAACTGATACTTGACGTGTATTATAGCCAAATTTCATTGATATATATACATGGTTGACAAAGTTATCTACGAATATATAAGTGAGGACTTAGAAAAGTTGCTAAGTATATTTCATAGTTGTGGTCAGTCAGTAATGTTTTTGCCAAAGTTTCATAGTTGATAAATAAAACCTCAATAGTGACATTTTCAGGTCATTATTTGCAGTTTAAGGGCATGATTATTATTTGTTGTTTATTTTGCGATGTAATGTTCATTTTTTGCTGCATTTAGGAGCTTTAAAGGGTATTTCTACATCATTATTATATAAGTTCTGTTCATAATGACCAGATACTGTTTGTATGTGAGAGTATGTATGTGTATGAGTGTTCACTCCGTATGTTTGCAATAAGTTTTAAGAAATTACCTATTGTTATTTATAGAGATGGGGTTATTTTTCAATATGAGATATGTTACAGGCCGGTGATAGGGAGAAAGGTGAAGTGAATCGTACAGGGGTGTCAATTTTCTGGATCAATCTGGAATTCTGGATTTTATATCTTGCAAGAGCCATGATTTCTGGTCAAAAGAAATGTTATTTGATGAAAATATCCGTTTTGAAGGAATTACCTATCAAAAACTGATTCAAATATGGAAACTGTCAACAAAATGGTTGAAGGTCTCTTGTTTGTCAAAAATGGTTTACTGCATCTGATTTTCCTGATTTCAAATTTGGCCTCGTTGACACCCTTGATCTGACAACATTCCTGAATTTCGGGACAAGATTCTAAAAACGTATCCCATTTTTTGCTCAAGTTAAAATAAAATTTTAATTTCTCTTTATTGTATTGGGCACCATTGACTTATATTTAAGTCTGTAGCTTTAAATCAATGCTCTGAAATTCAGAAAAACATGCTTTACAACATGATAATATACCATAGTGTAGTTATATATTGATTTACGCAGTGATATATCTGAATTGCTTGTAAAAAAAGTGCCGAGCACAGCCTTCATTTGCCAGTCAGCTTTTTGCTGAAATATGGCAGGCATACGCAAGAGTGCATCCACACAAATTAGACAAGTGCACCAACCACTGAGCTACGGAGGCACATGTATGTTTAGTATTTGATAAAAAAACTGTTTTACGTTATCTATTCTTGTAATGACTAATTACAAATAATGAAATGTGGTTCATATTACGAACTCTTTGGTATTCATTTTTTAAAAGAATATTAATTTTATATATTTTTGTCCTGAAATTAAGAATGTGATGAATACGACATTGGGAATGGGGAATATGTTATAGTGAAAGGAAATAAGCTGGTGAAGTAATTGTTGTTAGATTCTGTTTGGAATTGTGAGAGTGATTCAGACAAGAATGAGTGAGTGAAACTGTCTCTATAAATAACATGTGTACATTGTACATTGGAAAGATTATTTTTATGACGATAAAAGTAAAAACCCTTAAATAAAAATGTATAAAACTTTGAAAAAATTATATCTTGTTGTTGTTGTTTATCTTGCAGTACATGGTTGAGTTTAGTTTGCAGAAGTGAAGTGGTGTTGTTAGGGTGATGTTACCACATCTGTCTGTCCATCTTTAAGCTTGAAAATATGATCGGGCTGGAAAAAATACACTTATCATATCCGACTTCAGGGATGAACTCATATAGGGACATTCTTGTGGATGTGACTCCATATAAATGTTTTGTAGGATCTCCTTAAAACTTTCTCTGATGATAACCAGCTTTCTCATGCACAGAAGAAATAATTTGCTATGAGGCCATTTTAGCCAGAATTATGGCCCTTGTAAATATTTATCTCTCTCAACACTTTATTCCTGATGTTATTCATCGCCACTAGAGCATGAGAAGAGAAGCCAGATTCCCTTTCATGCTATGCTTTAGTTACTCGGAGGAATCTCGTCCTCTTATCGGACATGTTGTGGTATATTGAAAAATTCTTGTGGTCTCAACTTCAGACAAACTTGTGGAATGTAAGTTTGTACTTAGTCTAGTTACTGGTTAGGACACAGTCCCAGAAAACTGGTTAGGTGATTTAAAAGCTGTAAAATGTGTTGAGAAACAAACAGCATATTAAACCCAAATAAGCAAACAAAAATAAAAGAAACTACTAACAATTTGAGCGAGCTAAGTTCTTTATTCATATAAAAGCTTATGACATTGAATTCCTAGATTTAACGCATACGGGTAATCACATTTACTGAAGCAGGGCAATGCTTAAACTTTAAAGAGAAATATGCTCAGGGTCTGTTTTCAGAAAAGTCTTTACACATAGAAAAACTTATCATCTCAAACAATTCTGACTGTTTGCATATTGAAACAAAAGGGATAGAGAAAATTCCATCCTTACCATAGATTATAGATAAAATACTAGTGTACAAAGCTTGATAGAACATTGAAAGGTGATAAATGACCCCAGGATGTAAAGTTTAATTCAATGCTACAGTTCATGTTGACAATATATGAAATACCAACACCAGTATGATCAAATATATTCTTCAAATTTGAATATTAAAGTTTAAAAAAAATAAAGTACATTATATTACTGAATTGGCCATAAATTAAGCTTTAAAAAGATACAGACCAGTCTAGAGATTCATGATGATATAAGGATACTGAAAGATTCATGATCATAAGCAAAGTCAGAAATAAAAAAAATCCTTCCTATATGGTAATTTATATGTTTCATATATCAAGATCTATACATTTGATGCAATGCTTAATTAGTTGTTTAACCTTGTTTCCTACAATGATTGTTTTATACTTATTAATTTTTAGGTCAATTGTGAAACAAGTTTTTTGCAAGTTGTATGGACACCTCAATCCTGATGTTATCCTTTGCCATGAGCAGGGTTGTCATTAGGATTTACACCCAGCTGCCTTTTACCTTCAGTGCTCAAGCACCTTGGCCTCCTCAAATGTACAAAAAGCCTCCTACATGAAATCCTAGTGAAAACCCTGCATGAGTATATGAGAATACAGAAGCCAAGATTCCCTTTCATGATGAGCGCCTAGCAAGGCAAATACTGATATTTTGTCTTTGGTATTACATGGCCTATGCTTGAAGCTCGGACTTCCCATACTTGAAGCACTCTACAACTACAGTTTAACTGGGTTTTTTTCAGAGAAATGAAAACAACATTTTGTCCTGTTGTTCCAGTATCACCGTTTGACATTTAAATGACAACATGTGAAAGGAAAGACAAAATAATTGTTCTCGAACTGACGCATGAAAAGCAATGTTTCTCTAGGTGATAATTTGCTGCATGCCAACAGCTAGTCTGCTAGATATAGTCTGGATACTTAATTATAACCACACTTAGACAGCAATAGGTTATTGGCAGCCCCATAGGGAGTGAGCTACCACACAAACAACTTATATAAAGTAAAGTACTAGAAAGTACAGAGTTTAACATTTCACACTTGGCATGTGGCATAATTACTGTATAACCTCCATGTTGATATTTTATTTTTCTTCCTATTCTAACTAATTTGCTTGGTCCACTCTGGGGGCATTATCACAAATTAAGAGACAAAGGAGAGATACAAGGAATCCAGGTGTGTTACTCTAGCTTGCTTCGCATAGATTTCTTGGTTCTTTTTAGTGCCCAGTGTCAAGCACGGATACATGTGTGAGACAACTTTCGGGGTTTCCACCAATTCATCTCTAGAAGGGTGGAGAATTATTTGAAGTTGGGACCATTAATTAGCACAAATAAATGGCACAAAAATACCTTAGCATCATAAAGAGCCCAAAATTGTTATCCATAAGACCTTTGAAAGTATTTTTTATTTGATATCATAATCTAATAATTATTAGTCTCTTAGTAAGTGTAATTTAATTTTTGTGTATAAAGATTTGTGATATGTTGAAAAAAGTCAAGAAATAGTTATTTAAGTGCTCCTTTATATACAACCTATAATTGTCTGAGAATAATTAGACAAGCTTGTGTTTATATATTGCACGTAAACTATGCAAGGCTGGCATAAAATGTATCCTTCAACACTACATTGTACTTACATATATCAATACGGGAGCCCATTTCATAACCATAGCGCTAACATGCACTTTTTGGTAGCACTTAAGTATGTCTAAGCAACGACATGCTACCAGCAAACATGTTATTCGATAGCACACCATTTTTTAACACTTTGCAAAGCAAGCGTTAGCGAGCGCTTTCTTATGCACCAAAAGACTGCTTCGGTAGCATTTGCTGTGCAATGGTCTGATAGTAGCGAGGGCTCGCCAGTAGCATATGAATTTTTTGCATCATAGCGTAGGGCTACCGAATATATATATAGTGCCTTGCTTATGCAACAGACTTCTAGCTTATCATAGAGTACACAGTACTCAGATGTTGTGTATCCTCAGTTCTGTATGAGCGTTTCATCAGTTTTCAGTTCCGTCAGAGAGCCATTTATAATCAGCACTATTCCCTAATGGAACTGAGAAACAGTATATAATAGAATAACTGCCAAAGAATATATGTACAAAATAAGCTCCAGCCTATCCATATATGTCAGAACTCTAAAACCTTTCCTATAAATAGCGCTAGCCTCTATGTAACCAGGGTCTTTTCATATTATATATATTAACATAATGATTTTACAATACAATTTCTTCTTTGTTTTTGGCACAAGAATACTTACTATGAATTATAATAATATTTTATAGGAAATTTAATATTGGTAAAAATACAGTCAGATCAACAATATCAATGCATTTTTTTGCGTTCGAAAAAAAACCGAAGCACTTAAATGTATCACATTATTTATATGAAAAAGGCATTCAGTAATGATTCTATAACATATGAAAATTGAAATAAGAATAAGTAATGACTATAGTCCATGTAAAAAATGTACATGTACACTAAACAAGCAATATTATGTGCATAGTAGGACTAATAGTTTATACAATTCATGAGATTTCCAACAGCTTACAACATTTTAATGTCCTATAAAATCATTATTTTTCAAGCGGGGTTATTTTTCGTAGATTTCATGGTTTAGGCTTAACTAAATCATGAACTTTAATCCCAACAAATAATTGACCTCCCAAATATAGAAAAATTATTTGCAAATCAATAATCTGTAATCAACGAATAATTAACCCCACAAAAATGGAATTTTACATGAAAATCCATGAAATATAATGGCCATGAAAATGAGTGATTTTTACATATCACATATATACAAACGAATACACTGGAATGTTAAATATGAGATCTATAATTCCTCTAGCCTAGAAATGAGGCGACACCAAAGAAGACACCAGAAGGTGCAACAGTAACATTGAAATTATCCTGGGACTTGTATGTACCCATAAACTTTCCAGTGAACACTTCTGTGATATTGTAGCCGCTGGGAGATAAGGCACCTAGCTTCGTCAGTTTATAATGTACCTAAAACAGGCAAAGTATAGTATAGAAAAACAATACAGAGGTCTATCAAACAAATAAATATCAGCTATTTTTTTTATATATTAACTGTTTTCATATTAATTTTGTGAACACATATTCAAAAGAAGCACTGTTATAAACAGATATATGAGCCGTTCTCCAGGAAAACCGGACTTATTGACAAAATTGTGCAAATATTGATAATTTTATGGTTAGAAAGAAGAGACTCTTGTGAACAGTTTCTGAAAATTGAACAAATTATTCCATAAATTTACAAAGTTAAAGACTTTTTAAACCAACCACTACCGCCTACTTTATGAGTGACGTCGCGAACGTCATTATCTATGTTTTTGACGTAACGCAACGTGTCATTTCAATGATCCAGTATCTGGTACATTTTTGATGTAAACTTTTAAAATTGTGGCAACTTTTATAATCATATTCTTATTTTAATAAAACGTGTCCAGCTTGTGAGTATTTACTTCCACAGAAAAATAGCAAGTGTTTTTAGCCACTTAACCCTTGTTTTCCTTGATATGAATTATTTTTAGAAATCGATCACCATAGCAACAACATACTTTATTTTAACACAATTTTAAAGAAAACTTGAAGCTAATGGATAGAACTATTCTATTCAATTACTTAAATATGAAGAAAAAATACACAACTTTTATCTCATTTTAGACATTTTTCTAAGTCTTATTGCATAATTACAATGCAATGTCATTAAGCCCGGTTTTCCTGGAGAACGGCTCATATATATAAAGTAGATAACTGACAGTGGGGGAAATAGTGATAACCATTTTCAGTGTAAAACATAATAAAAACAATCAATATTCATTATTGTAACTAAAAATAACTTTAACTTTTTTAAGGGTTTTTCACACTAAATTGTATGCCTCCTACAAAATGCCTTAACTTGTTACCAATTAGTCAGTCGAACAAGCCCAGGCACACTATGCGAAATCCAGCACAAAATCTACAGGTGAGATAAAGTTTGTTTATTATAGTGTCACCACAACTGAAAGGGCAAGACAATTTTGATTTGACACTTATTTTTCATGCATACAGTACCTCCCGAATACCTTCTCATATTGCCGGGTGCCTGGCAGAGATTGGCCAACAGTAACCAGTATTTAACTAGTTGGCGGTTCGCAAACCAGTCTCATCAGTTTTAACTGGGCTTCAGCCTAGATTCGACCTTCAATCTCCCGTCTCTAACAGATGCCCAAACCACTTGACAATGGTTGTGGTCTATATGTGGAAAACTTAAAAACTTGAGACATAGTCATCAATGTTTAAAGAGGCATTCCCTATATCTAGCATATTTTTCTCTACTATCACATTATGTTAGCTAAATGTACAAAGTGCCATCAATTATCATAATTTGTCAGAAGAAAAGGTGCGCAAATATGTCTCTATAATGTCAAAAATTTATTCAAAATACCAATGATAATTTATCACTTCCAGCGATTTATTATCATGCGGTCAAAGGGAAACAACTCGTGACTATTTTGGTCCGTTACGGAAATATGTTTTCATTTTTTTCTCGGTAATTGGTGGGAGCTTTTTATTGAAGATTTGAGGAGTGTAAGCAATAATGATTCTCATTTAATGTATAATATTCCTGAATCGATTAAAACGATCAAAGTTATAGGGAACGCCTCTTTAACAATGGTCAATTGCGTACCTCGTAAGGACCACCAGCAGTTCCAAGGTTTAAGAAAGCAAATGCTACAGACTTTCCACCTGGGGATAAAGGTCGTGCCCAAACTTCAATAGATCCTTTATTTCCAATCTGATACATAAAACAAACAAAACTAAAGTAACAACAATAATAAAATATATTCTGTGATTGTTTCCCCTTCTAGTGTTCATTAGACAAGTAGTGAAAATACTCTTTATATACATAATAAACTGTCTGGCTTCCTGTCAGACCAGGTGAGCCTGAGGGGGCCTGATTAAGCAGTGTCCTGGTAAAATAAGGTTTTTAGAAATACATTGTACATGGATACATACTGAAAAAGAGAAACTTGAAAGTTGTTCTAGAAACAAAATAAATAAATACTACCTAATTTCAATTGTCGCTGAGTTTGCGAATATAGTATAATTGCTCCGCCAAAATTAAAATGTTTATCAATGTTATAGAAATTTGTTATTTCCTTACCTGATCGACCCTTGATCCCTCAATTCCAAGTGCGTCCTGGTTGATAGCAATAACCCTTTTATTTTGAAGTAAAGCTTTGGATGCTGGGGGCATACTTCTCAAATTATTCGACATAAAAAGTGGTGATGCCATGATGGCCCATATTGCCATCTGAGCCTGTTGTTGACTGTAGCTCAAACTAAAATCTCCAACAATTAGCTAAAAGTAAATAAATAAATATATCAAGAAATGGCATGAACACAAAACAAATAAGCCCAGTAATAATGTATATAGATGAATCATGGCATGCACCATTTCTCCTAAAGAAGACTGATTGGTCGAAACTTTAAGCCAATAGTGAGATTTATCTACATACAGTAATAAAATAATCTTGTAAGATGAAAACCATTCTCGTTCAACCCTGAAATATCTGAAGACTTGACTATCGACTGATTTATGAGGATGGATGAACACTAAAACTATAAACAATTTCAGCTCCATAACCTCTACCAATGTTTGAAAATTGATATCTTTACATCATTATTGCCAAGGAATGCCAAGTACAAACATATCACACCACTCATCTATCTCAACAATCCCCAAATAAAGTTGCGTAAATTAACAAATAAAGTTAAAGTTATTGACCCTACATTAGTTACCAAATCAATTACCATTCAGAATGATTCTCAACCAATAACAGGGGTTACAGGCCCATTGTGGGATTCCAAAGTTAAAGGTGCAACCCTATCCAAAATGGGATTCCGACCCACGATACAAGCTGGGCCCTTATCACTTAAACACTGTGCCTAAAACTTATTTTATTACATAGCCTGCAGTGTGGGAGTGCTGGAAAGCCGTGCCAGAGATATCGTAATGCACTCCCAGCCAGTTACATAAATATGCAAATTAGCTTGACGCAATTTCAGCCAATCCATGTTTCGATCAACCCATGAAGTATGTGCGTCATCCTTCAAGTACCACTAAATTTTGTTTGAAACCTCATGAACCTATGCAGCATACATAATCATTTTCAAAGATATTCAGCATTCATAAAGGTCATATGATATAGAGGATCTTACATGAGTGACTTTTCATATTGAATTTATTAAACGAGTTGGATACAAGTGATAAAATACGAGGCTCTGCCGAGTATTTTGTAACTTTTATCCTACGAGTTTAATAATTTTAATATGGAAAGACACGAATATAAGATTCTTTTTATCACAAAAAAAATAAACCATTTATAATATATGTAAAAAAAATCCAGCATCTAAACATAGTGCAACAAATCCATTTACGGACATTGTATGCTATGTTTAAATGGAGGTTTGTGTTTAATTTATTATATTTGAATTGAAGGGCTGTAGCAATTCTTTTTTGTCTGATTCTTATTTTCTATCAATCTGAACTGACGACGATAAAATCATGGTCCGACATTTATTTTTATTTCTCAATTTATTTTGACAGCGCATATGAATACATAAATAAAGTGATCAGCCGCCTCATTTGCATAGTTATTATATTACTTAGTACATGTAGTGTAATATCGTTTTAATTAAATGGGCTTTATTAAACTATAGCACCGTGTTTTATGTGATAAAAATAGAATCTTACATTCATGCTCATTCCTTACCATTTTTATTAAACTTGTTGACAAAAACAATATGACATGAGGCTAATATTGTTTTGTCAACTTGTTTAATAAACAATTCCTAAGGAATAAGCACTCATTCAAGATCCTCTATATCATAAATATTTACCATGTCTGGGTCATTGAAGTTTCCTGGCCCAGCAGCTTTGGTTAACTCCCCCTTGTCTAGTGCAAACCATTGTATTATACCTTTCACACTATCCCAGGAATCCTGTATGTCGGCATAGTTACGCCAGATATTACAATACTTGGCAATCTTAGCATAGTCAGGCTGAAACATATGGAATATTTATCAACATAGTTACGCCAGATATAACAAGACTTAGCAAAAAAAGCTTAGCATCTAGTCAGGATGAAATATGTTGAATAATCATCAGTGTTATTCTGCCAGATATTACAAGACTTACTCACTTAACAATCTTAGCATCTCGTCAGGCTGATATACAGGGAATAGCTATATCTTTTACGAGTTTTCAGTTTTATATGGTGGCAGATTCACCAAACCAGTTTTTCTGTTACCAGTTACCAGGGATAGAACACGGGTCACCAGGTTACCAATCTGTCACACTTTCACTTTATATATTGACGATGCAAGTTCTTACATCTACTGATTATTTTAGACTGTTCCCCCAGGTAACTTACTGCTGGTAGAGACAATTCTGTCTATTACACATCCTTAATTGAAGTTAATGTGGTACACAGTCAGGCACTCTACCCTCAACATTTGTCAACACTATCACTGTTTTTCATGTATTGGCTCTTCAGCAAATCGAGTCAAATTTACAATGAATTAGGTAAACTGGTACAAAAGGTACAAAGACTAGTTCTACACATTCAGTAAGTATAACCTACGTACATTCGAGGATCCTGAGATATAAGCCGGCCAACTACAAGAGTATAGCATTGGTCTACCAGTCCGATTCAAGAAGAATTCCATAGCAGGGTAACCTGAAGAACAAGTTATTTCAAGTGGTAATGGCAGAAATATACAAATTATTCCTTTCATTAGAAACAAAATTAAATTAGTCATTATTTTTAGATGAAAATTATTTATTTTGTCAATAAAACAAAATATGTATGTACTATACAGCCAATAATGTTAATGTTGACCAAACCTGCATTAAGGAGTCACCTCTCATAGCCAGTACTATTTTGTTGTTTAATTTAACACCAGCATATCTGTTTAAAGCAATTACAACTGGTCCAGTCCCTCAAATGGCTACTGAGCACATGTATGACAACACATGTTTCATGATTTATTACTACAGTATTGATTTAATTAAACAGTGTTAAAATGCTTTAATAATATTTGTGTATTATAAACTGCCAAAAGACTATGAACAACAGTCTAATACAACCAACCCCAAAGAGTGACACCTCTGCAGAGGGGCAGTTATTTCTGTTTCCACAGAATTTCCTACTAAAGCGGCTAGACTTTTAATAATTATAATTCTCACCATATTCCATGTCTGAGGTTTGTGTATAACAGCCGTCTAGTTTGAGCATATCTACTCCCCACGAGGCAAACGTCTCTGCATCCTGTTGTAGATAGAACTTACTACCAGGGTATCCCCCACACGTCAATGTACCAAAATCTCCATAAATACCTAGCTTCAATCCTTTCTTGTGGAACTATAAATACAAGTATTACTTGGTGATAGTAATTACAAGTTTTTTTTTTGTTTTTTTTTTTTTTTTTTTTTTTTAAGTTTGAGGAACCAACTCGGTTAACCCCGTTTATTCAATAAAAGAATGGTAACAACATGGTTTATGGTATTGGCACAATGATACAATACAAGCAATACATGTATAATAATCACTACAATACAATAAATAACAGTATTATTACATGCAAGCTAATTTAAGATTAATTGATATGTTCTTTTATTTTACTTAATAAATGATCAGTATTATTTTTACAAGTTTATTTAAAGACACAGCACATGTTAGGCAAGCCAAGTTTTCCCTGCGTGAACCTATTGTGGTGTTGATCATTGATTCACCAGGTAGTAGTAGTAGTCAAACATGTGCATTTTATGTTTATCTAACATGAAAAATATTGTTCTCTATACTGAGGGTAGGTACTGTAGTAGCTATCTAGCCATAGGCCAGAGATTCTATCAAAGTAGTTCTTTTACCAGGTATTCAATTTATGCCCTATGAAGGAACATTATTACTAAGAACTCACTAAAATGGACACCATTAGGGGCAGAGAAGAAATAGAGGAAGACTGAAAGAGACATGGAGAAGAACAATCAATACTGAGATTAAGACCATGGGGAAGACATTTGGAGAGATCGAAAGATTGCCAAAGACAGGAAGCAATGGAGAACTCTGGTAGCAGCCTTATGTGCAGGCCGGCACAAAGAGGATAGGTAGATAGGTAATGGTCAGCCTTGCTATGTGAGGACAACCTAGTTTACTAAAGAATTAATAGTCCAGCAAAAAAGGTTCTGCAGGCATTTAGAATTATAATTGAATATTCTAGTAATCTGTTCAAAAGACCTAAACGTAATATTCTATTCTCATAAATATTGCAACACAACAACACAATAAGATACTGTAATATAATTTTGATGGGACAAAATTTTGTGGTGTTTTTTTTTGGTAAAAAAGACCATTTCAATGGGACGTAAATTCATGATATTTGCAGTTAGGTAATAAATACAAGGGTCAAAACTATTCCTTGATGAGTTTTGTTTTCGTGGTTGAACAGGAACAACGAAATCAGTGAAAGTTATTTCCCCAAAAAATTAATGATTTTACAGTATGTGAAAGAGTATACATTTATACAGTAAAATTGTAGGGGATTAAATTTCATGGATTTTGTGGTTCATCTGCTACCACAAAATTAAATCCTATTGAACAATAATTTTGACCGTTGTATTTATTACCTGAAATATTGACATCCCATTGAAATGGTATTTTTTACCAAAATAACGAAATTTTGTCCCATCGAAATATAATTATCTTACAGAAGTATAATTTTTGTAAACATACATAATCAGCGAGATATTTGATTCCGTGAGGAAATCTTTCAGGATCAGCCACCAAGGAACCATTGCTATCTCTCTGCTTGGACATCCAACAATCATCAATGTTAACATACTCGTAACCAACATCATGGTAACCCTCAGATACCATCAGATCAGCCATGTCTAGATACAATTTCTCACTGAAATATAACACCATTATTAAGTTAAAATTAATATGATCTTGGGCCTTATTGACCAACATTCTAAGACTAAAACTCAGACATAGAGTTAAATTGCCAAATATTCTAGTTGCTACCATGTTGTTATAAATAGACCAACTTTAATATAAATAGGTATACATGTTCAGTGGGTAACAACAAAAACTCAGACAAAATTTCTCTTGTTATATCTAATGTTAAAGAAATGGCAGTGATTTTAAATGTTGTTAATTGTAAGTCTAAGTTTGAATTGCAGTCTTACAATGTTGTTGATTGAGGTCCCTGGTCAAATTATTTTATTAACAAGTCACCTGTAAAGGAGAGCACAAAAGTCTGAAAGATTTTGTTTTGCCATGGAAAACATCACCAGATTAAAAGATTTTATTATCTTTATTTTTCTTAAACATTTTTTATTTAGAAAGTAGGCTTACTTATATTCTTCCATTGAACAATTAGCGTGAAGTCAGTGATGATAATATAGGAATTCTGACTATAATTATTTTACACAAGGTATAGATTACAGTCAATATACTGACAAAGGAAGTTACGTTTTACATATATAATAAAACATATTTTTTCATTATATATAATATGTGAACTATCATTGCTCAACAGTGAACTATCATAAATTCACCAAAAGTTCAGAAATATAGTCAAATATAATTATTACTAACCCAATGCAATTATCTGGATCATTCTTGCAGTCAGTGTTACATCTGTAACGTTCCCATGACAACCATCCCATTGGTGGAGTCAGTGCTAACCCATTATCCAGGCAGATCACTACATCGTACAGACAGATTACCAACAGCAAAATATACATCTAAAATAGAAAAACAAGTTTTACATAGTACATGTACTTCAATTTAAAGACGATGGGTAAAAATATCATGAGATAAAAATATACAACTTTTTGTTGCAATAGATTTTTCTACATACACTTTTGTGATCCTGTGAATTCAGCAAAAAAAATTGAACATAAAAACAATATATGCCATTTTAAAGGGTAAACAAGCGTGTTTGTTGACTGTAACCAACCAACCTGGCCTCGCCTCATCTCAATTACAGTAAGTTTGGAAACAATAAAAATCCAGTCCTCACCAGGGATTGAACCCAGGACCCGTAGCACTGTAGGCGGACACTCAAACATATTGCTAAAGATTTAACTCAACAGCAGTGCTCCAGTTGGCAGTGTTGGCATAACGGACGGTCGATTGAGTAACGGACAGGACGGCGGGAAATACCGGGAAATACTGGGAAATACCGGGAAATACTGGTCAATTAAACATACAAGTGGTCGATTGATTTGGTCATATGAAATCATGCTTCCATTTAACACACTATAGTATGTACATACATTTGTAAAGGTTATCAACTTATCACTGATAATATACTTGATATATTTTCTGTTATTATTGATTTTAATCTCTATTTTTTCATACAAGTTCTCAGGTATTTAATGCAACACTTTAAACTCATGCACTTTATATAGTGTAGAAAATCACCCACACGTCATCTTTATTTTGTATTGCTGGGTTATCTCCAGTGGTGTTAACACTCCCCCAGACTAATCCTTTGTTAATTGCAGGAAAATGACATAATATTGCATAATCTGTTAGTTGTTAGTTTCACACTTAGTTGACATGAGAGCTTGTAACAAGTTATTTGATCAATAAGTTTAAATTAAAACTTAGAGACTGAGTGAAAAATGATTGTGTTTCACACATTGAAATTGAATCAACCAAATTCCATTTGACCACTTTGAAAATGAATTAACCACTTGTAGATCATACTCTCAAATAAATTGAGGATCTATGGAATGATATAGAACTGAATAATAGAGAACTGCATGAGAAAACCTGAGAGTTCAAATGCTTAATAGGCATTTAAATTAGCCAGTACACAGAAAATTCTCAATTGATCATTCAATTGAGTGAATCAACCAGTATTTTCCACATTGAAATTGAATCGACCAGTTCATTTGACCACTTTGAAAATGAATTGACCACTTGTAGATCATACTCTCAAATAAATTGAGGATCAATTTAATGATATAGAACTGAATAGTAGAGAACTGCATGTGAAACCCTGAGAGTTCAAATGCTTAATAGTCATTAAAGTTAACCAGTAAACAAAATATTCTCAATTGACCAGTATTTCCCGGTATTGGACACTTTGGGAGTATTGGACAGGACGGTATTTCCCGGTATTTCCCGCCCGGTAAATACCGCCCCGGTATTTACCGCCCAACACTGCCAGTTGGGAGATGCCATAGATGGTGGGCAATCTGCTAGGAGATTTTTTAATTTTTTACCTTTGTCTCCATCACAAGTGAGGGTACTCACTATGTCGAGATTGTTTGACTAGGAGATGCCATATCCCTACAATCACTACAGGGGTAGGGTTCGGGTGCTACCGCGTGCTCAAGAGCTACTATGACAATGACAATGCTATAGACTAGGCATTCTTCTTTTTTCACAAACTCGTAAACAGGTCAAAATTACAGTTGAAAATTCGACTCCTGACTATACACTGGAAGTAGTCAAATAAGCTCGACTTAGAGACTACTCGTCTGTTGAGATAAAGGTCAGAAATTAAAAAAATCTCCTAGCAGATTGCCACACATTTACACTGATCTGCCATATCATCTGACTCCAAGTCCAACTCAACTGGCCTATCTTGGCTAAATAAATTTACAAACTGCTCACACAAAGACTGCCACTGGTTACACTAGTCAGCTATTTATCAAATACATAATGTGAACAATAGATAAATTGAGAGCTATAAAAGAAGAGCCTTAATCATTCCATGAAACATAATTGACTAGATTACCTGTTTTTGGTCGGCCGCCATTTTCAGGTCATGTGATGTGTAGTACGGAATGGATACGGTACGGACTGGACTTTAATACATTCGTTTGTTTACATACGGGTTACTCAAAACCGTTACCCCAGTAACAAAATGGAGGTTTAACTTATTTTTGAACTAGATATTGTTCGTATTTTTAATTATTCATCGAGAACTTGAACTAATTAGACGTTACAATGTCGGGATTGAGGTATTGTTTTATCATAATCCCTTACTTAAGATATATTTTGTCGAGCCTATGAATCTGGTGGCTATATTTGTAGTGTCACATGATTTCGCGATGATTTTTTTTATTGACATGTTTCATTTTCTGCATTTTGGTCTGTTTACTTTTATTTCTGTATTGTTATCACATAAATCTTTCTCTAAATACGAAACATTGATTGTATTTGGGTGCTCCCACTGACTCACTCAAGTTACTGAGCCAGGGGGTCGTTGAATAGGCAAGGCGCTATCTAGTGCTAATGATAGACCCTGCGTTTGCTTCACGGTATGCTACACTATGTTTCACAAACTAGGGTGCTAAATGGCGGCTCTTAGATGTGCATAGCTTTTTGCGACACGATTCTTTGTCGCTGTTTGGTGACCGATTTAGAACATTTAAATTCAATATCATGATATACAGTTAAAGTAGTCAAACAATCTCGACTTAGAGTATTCACTTCTAAGTCAAGACCCATTATGCGCTTTACTGATCAGTTTTTGAGTTTCATGAATTCTGTCTTTTACGCCAAATTAGAGCCATTTTCAGCATTGAACATGTAAAATATAATAAAAATAAACGAATGGTACAGAATACCTGTTAATATTGGTCCTTATAATCAATAAATCGATAAATAAATCAGCACGTGTAATTTCCGAAAATCCAAATGTAAACATAACTGTGAGTATCCGGTACGCGTATAACGCCCGTACAGCCCGTACAGATGAACGCAACACCAGACATTCTGAAACTCGCCGGTCCGACGGACATGTCCGGCAGATTTTGTCACGGTCCGACGTGTTTTTATTCCGTACCGGTCCGACTGACCGGCCTTTATCCACTGCCGTAAACAAAATGGCGTCGATTTTAAAATATTTCGACTCGGCACAACCCGGAAAGAAAAGGAAAGACGCGGTCGATCGCTCCTTGTCAAAGAAACGATATGAAGAAAAAAGAAAAAGTCGGTCTTTCTGTGACAAATGGGCTAAGGACCACGAATGGCTCGTGTTCGATAAAAATGAAAAAGTAATGCGATGTTCTGACCAGTATTAACAGAGTTATCCTTGGAATAATGAAATTTGACATGATTATTGCTGATTATTTTCGGTCCGGCAGTTTTTGTTTCGGTCCGGCAGATTGGAAGTTGCTGCCGGACCGAATGTCCGGCCAATTTTTTAAACTTTCATAATGTCTGCAACACGTGTGTAATTTATATGCTAACGTTGTGCGAATCGCTAAGCGAGCAGTAAAATTCATTTAACTTATCGTATTCTGTTCATAAGTCATTAACTATCAGTTTACAAGAAAAATCAGCTCGATTTGTCAACAAATCTTCGTTAATTTTTCGTTTTTAGTTTCACCCGAGCGAGCTCAGTGTAATTGGTTTCACGCGTACCAGTGTACATCACTGTGAAAACCAAATAGTGCCGAAGATCTCCCAGCATCCTCCATTGTTCTAGAAACTCATTCCATCGAGTATTCTGATTGGTCGATAGGGGAATGCGATTTGCATATCAACAACAAATAGCTGTGTAGTGGAATTTAAAAGTGCGACCTCGTCGTGTTAAAATTGTCGGACAAACGAACCGCTGAGTGTTTTATGGATGTTTTTGGTGCAGATAACGAGAAAAAGGGTTGATCTTCGTGGACATGCTATATATTTCATGGTATTTACAACTTTTCATTCACCTTTTCAAGTGCCGATAAAAATTTGATCGCAAAGCCCCCCATAAATATGACACTTTAGTGCACATCTGCACTGGAGATAAAGGTCAGAAATTAAAAAATCTCCTAGCTGATTGCCCCACATCTACAGTTAAAGCACACCACACATGCCTTCATAAATGCCTTTCCTATCGTTCAATACCAATATTTGCAAGAACACTAACCTCACTGATGCACAAATTAATCCAGTTTCACTTCCACTGCCAAATTACTGAAATTTCCAGAATGTTGACAAACAACAATATGGCGAATTTTTAATAGACGAAAAAAGTGGCTTAAACCCGGTATCCGGAACATAAAATCCGGAACGATAATCAAGAACAACTGCTCTGTACAGATTAATTATTTCTTCTAAGACACGTGCGTCTACGTTAGATAACCAAAATGGGGTCAACTGAAATTGATTCACTGCGGCTGTCAGAAAAAACGTTTTATCTAATATTGGTTGTGTAAAGGTATATTTAATGATGTTTTTGTAGTTTATGAATGAAATAAGCATTACTATGACCATGTTAGCTGTTAAATACAGAATAGGTGGTTTAGTTTGCAAATTACACTTTGCTATGGAGAGCTATTAATAGAGCGATAAAACTCAGTACTGGAGCATATTCATACCGCGACAGATATCTGAGTTTTACTAGTAGAACTAGGTGCTATTCTTCTTCTTCTACCAGTCCTGAACTTGATCCCACTCTGGGGCATAGTAGTTCAAAATATTTGCGCTGAATTGATGGTGCGAATATGGAAAAGTTGGTTAAAAGTTGATTTAAAATTATATACAGTCAGACGTGGCTCATACATCAGTGCCAACCCTCGCTTGAAAGCATCTAGACTGGAGGTAGTGGCAAGGCTCTCTGGAAGCTGGTTCCACAGTCTTGTTGCTGATGGGAAGTATGAATGTCGCATGTAGTCGGTGCGACAAAAGGGCACGATGAAGCGACTGGTGCTTTGTAATCATAGAGAAATGGCTTGCTTCAAAAAAGGCTTTTTAGTGGACGAAGCGAAAAAATACTTGACTAGTGGTGAGTGCTAGCGGCTAGCATACCATTGCATAGCGAAGCGCTACCGAGCGGAACCGAAGAAATCCATTGCATAAGAAAGAACTCTGTATCGCTTGCCTAGAAAAGTGTTTAGAAACGGTTTACTATCGGCAAACATGTTTGCTGAAAGCATGTCGCTGCCTAAATTCACTTAAAATAGTTGATAGGCACATAATAATTGCTGTTATAGTAGCAACAAATTCATTATTACTTAAACATTGAAGTATTAAAGCAGCCGTTAGAGAATATTGTATCATACCGAAATATACCGAACCGTTAGAAAAATTGACGGTATGTATCATATCGTGAGGTGAGCGTACCGTTACACGGAACTTACACCCCTAGCGGGTATATTAGTGATTTTGTTTCATGAATTTGGATGATGTTAATTGTGAGCGTGAGGCCGCTTCAGGAGTGAATCTATTGCTGCCCTCAATGTAGTCCAAACTCTTGGAGGATAATTATTCCATTTCAAGATCGACGTCAATATCAATAAAAGATCATTTTATGATTTAGTTATGGTATCCAGAATTACCCTCACTGTTGTTGTTCAGGTGCTATATACAAGCTCTGCCAATAGAATGCCATTTCTTTAATAGCACTTTTCTAGGCAAATGTTACTGAGCACTTCAGTAGCGCTTTGCTGCACACTGTCCTCTAGTCAAACCAGCTCAGTTTTGTAGTTGTAGTAACCTGTACTGCATAAAGGAAATTCAAAATAAAGGAAGCTTTCTAGTTCTTTCTGATAGCATATAAATTGTTTGGGTCTAATATCAGAAAGTGCTTGTTGGCAGTACAAAGTTTGTAGCAAACGGGTTCTTACCAAAGCATTATCAATAACAATTGAGATTGACAACAGACATCTGCCCTGGTCTGAACATGCTCTCATTCTTTAAATATCGTACAGGCTCTGCAAAAACTAGAAAAATATTTTCTGCCAATCTGAATAAAAATTTGTCTATCAGGACTGGTTTAAAAAACTTTCACAGACCCTGAATCATTTATCTAGGTTAAACATACTTATTAAGTATGTCCTTTATTCTTAAAATCGTGAATGAGTAATAATCATTGTATAATAAGTGTCAATATTATGTAACAGTATGATTTATACTTTGAATAGACATACTGGGTAAGTTGGTATGTAATTACATTTACCAGTTTTATATATTTACCTACTGTTCGTAATGTTCATTTCATGTTAAAACATCAGTTATAACTTATCAGTTGATGTGTTTACTGTTGTAAATATATTTTTAAACTTTAACTGATTTTATGTAAACTTTCAGTTAAAGTTGGATGTTTTATAATCAATTAATGTTACGTTTCTTTTTAATGCATCATGTGGGCATTTGTTTCAAATCAACTAAATTTTAAAAACATTATGGTGCTGTCAAAGGTAAAGATAAATTGATAATAAAAAACTTGAGTCACAATTCTATTCACAGTTGCCTGAGGGGACAGCTATGACAATGACATGAATGTTGACATAAATTCTAATATTTTAGTGTTTTTAAAGACATCTTATTATATATGTCAAGAGTACAAGTTAAGTACTGTATGGTGCATTTTAATTAATACTATAGTAAACCTTTGTTATGACGAGCATCGATATCACAAGCACCCGGCTTATCTCGCGCAAGTTTTAAACCAATATCTGTTTGTATCATCAATACATGTCATTTGGTTATTACGAGCACCCTGTTTATCTCGAACATTTTACCTGTTCCGATCACTCCTCGAGATAATGAAGTTTTACTCAGTCTGTTCCACAGCCCCACTTTTCAGAAGAAATCCCTGATATAGAGTAACGGTTAATACTAATTGATCTCTTCACGCTCTTCTATCGTAAACTCAGTTTGACCAAGGGTTCCAAGGAGTTTCCTTCATGGTGATTTCCTGATAGCAATCTCAATAGATTGGAACCTAGTCTGGCCACCCGACTAGATAATATATTTTATCAATCAAATAGCATAACATTTTTCAATTTTGGCTAGATTTTATTTTGGGCTTGATTATCTATGTTTGAGGGTGCAAAGGGAAATAATTTCATAAGAAAAGAGTAGATTGAGGAGTTGTCTATCTAAACATAGGGTATGTTAGACAGACTAATTGGAACGATATGGTCAGCCAGTAGAGTCAAAATATCAACATACTAGGTTGTTACAGGGTTGGATTTTCTTTGAGAAACAAAGAAAACATAGTAACATTATTAAGCATAATTATTTATTTTTTGATAAGAATTTAGTATAAAAATCAAAACTTTATATTGAATAGAAAAAATCGTTAAAAAAAGATGACTTTATGTCCCGCCAAAAAATGTTTTTGATATTTAGTTTACTATGAACATTATTTACATTTTGTATATTGGAACTTTGCTTACTTTATTTTTTATCATTGGTCGACCCTGTTATACAAGTGACGTAACTCTGTAATGATTTTGTCATTAATGAGCTAATTTGACCCTTTTTAACCTAGACATTTCTTTTTAAAATTCAATTCTTTTTTACTACCAATGCTTTTGGTGCATTTTTATTTAATACTAGTCTTTTTAACATCAGTTTATAAAGACAACTACTCAATCTATAGTCTTTTCTCATGAAATTATTTCCTTTTGTACCGTCACACACGTATATAATCAAGCCCAGAATAAAATCTGGCTAAAATTGAAAAAAATATGCTATTTGATTGATAAAATATATTATCTAGTTGGGTGGCCAGACTAATTTATTACTTTTAGGTGATTGTGCACGAATTTTAATGGCCTTTTCATTTTCAGTTCAACGTTTTGCTGTTTACCATCAATGTTATTGGATTGGAACTATGTACACTTATTTATTATAATAAGTCGATTCTACCAGACACATTAAGTAGCATGCTTATGTTTCTATTTAGTGATGTTCAATATTTTGTTTACTAGTTCAATGTGTAAAATTAGGGGTGGGGCACATAATGAAACCATAGCAAAACTTAACAAAACATGTTCAGGAATCTACTGTGCTAGTATTCCTTTGTCATTTTACTTACCATAAACACTGTTATAAACACTTATCATAAGAAGACATAAAAAATTATGCATTTGTTTCATTTGGTAATGCATCTTTCAATTTCAATAAAACTTACTTTAGCATAAAAATGTTGCAGTACATGTATGTTGAGCTGCACTACCAAGACAGATACTAGTATATACATAGTACCTCTGCAATAATAAACATCTGGGGCTTATCAGGAAGTTGATCCAACATTTATTGCCTTCATGCTGTGAAACTAGCCACAGTGGCCCTTTATGACTTCACGGTGATTACTGAAGTAACTGTACTGGCCTGCTCAAAAATGAGCTGATTTTTGTCACTGTGGAACAGACTGTACTGTATATTGTATTCAATCTGTATTATCGAGGCTCCATCTTGGATACATGTCTGATTCAGAGGAAATTTAATAAACATGAATGTATTTTGTGTATGTAATTGTTAGAATTATGTATTTTGAATTTCAGAAAAATATCTGTCTCCTATCTGTGATTCAAAATTGTACTTATAATACATGCCTACCTTACATTAATTTCAGCGTTGTAAAGTACCAGCCTAAGCGGAAGTCAGATACGCAATCAGCTATAGATTCATCTAATAAGATCATCCCATCTGTGGATTTCTCCTTCTGCCGAATTGAAGACATAGCTCGTAAGTTCACTAAGAATAATTTTATTATTATGATTATCACATAATCTGTGGGAGTGCATTAAAGCCATGCCGGAAATATCCTTATGCACTCCACTTTACATAAATATTTATATTAGGATTGATGTCGGTTGGTTGGTTGATTGGTTGATTCAGGGTGACGTAACATAAAGTCAATCCGTGCCTTGAATCGACCCGTGATATCAGTATAATACAAATGTTGTCATGATGATTTGCGCATTGTAAAGCTATATTTATTAGTTTTGAATATAAATGAGCGTTCTCTAAGGTTATGTGATAAATAGAATCTTACATTTGTGCTAATTACATATAAGTTTTATTAAACTCATCGACATAATCAATATGACACTCGGCTAAGGCTTTTGTCATATTGTTTTGTCCACTTGTTTAAAAAAACTTGCATGTAATGAGCACTCATGCAAGGTCCTTTATTTAGAATGTGACTAAATTTATCTAGTTGTTTCTGATTTATTTATCAATATGTCATGGAGTTTGTGAGTGGTAGAAATTGGCAGAATTAAGTTGCAGCTCTTGCGCTTGTCCGGTACATAACCTTGATTACCTTATAACCACCTTTCAATAAACTTTTTATCTTTTCTCTGACATGGTCTTCCAACGGCCGCTTGTTTCACATCATATACAATGCAATTGTTCGGTACAAATAAGAGAAAATAAGTGGAGCACACAAATGCAATTTTTTGTACAAATATTGGAATGTTATATATTTAATATAATATATATAATCATATAGTGTTATAACTTGAAAAAATGATTCTTTAGATGCTACAGATGAAGAGCCACGCCCACCTGCATCTCCACGTTACAAAGGTAAACAGCCACCGCCTCCAGAGGAAGGAGCCAAATCTTCAGCTAGATCTCTTAAACTCAACAACAACCGCATCACAAGTCTCGATAGTCTAAAAATATTTACCGAAGTAAAGTTCACCAATTGGCAAGACATTGCCTGGATTGACCTCTCACAAAATGAACTGGTCACACTGGGTCCGGTAAGTGTATTGTTCTGACTCAATACCTAGTACTTAATATTTGTACTTTCTTCATTTACAATTTTTTTGTGTCCCCCCTCGTTTATTTTAAAAAATTGGGGGGCATATGGCATTGTTGCTGTCGGTCTGTATGTATGTAATGCAAATCTTGTATGTTGAACTCTTCACAAATCGTTATACGGAATTTCTTCAAACTTTCACTGATTAACAACCTTCATATGAAGTTGACCATAAAGGAAGGGAATTTTGCTGGGTCATTTTCTACCAGAGTTATGGCCCTTTGTTAGTGTTACTATATATACCCCAGGGGCATCACCGATGTACCATGGACACATTTTTAGTCAGGTATTCTGATTATGGATTCACCGTTTAAGGACCAAGTGCCTTATAAATGACAGAATTGGTCTTCTGACTGTATGTTGTGAAAGTGTGTTAGGCAAAATTACAAACTTACATGTTCCCCAGCACTTGATTCACAAATTATAGCAAAATGAAAATGTCACATTTTATACAATACCCACAAACAGTAATTGGAATATTTACTGCTTATTGTCAAGCCATGTATTAATGAAAGACAGTAATAGTTAGCAACAGTTACTGTAAGATTCTTCTTGTAATGAAATACCGATAATAAATAAGAATGTGGTAGTTGTGTAAGCATTTTTGTGCGCCCCCCCCCCACCATACATAGTTATTAGTGTGAATATAGATCATTGTTGCAGTCTTCACGAAAAACTTTTCAAAGTACTAGCCAGTCGGGCTACCAACAAGGCAGAACTTACTAGCCCGAGAAGAGATTTACTAGTCAGATCATTAAATTATTAAAATTATTTTAAATTTTCACTAAACTTTCGGACTCGTCACCTAGAGACAATTACTAGCCCAACCCAGTTTTTACTAGCCTCTGGCTTAGGGCTAGTGGCCAAATTCGAAGACTGTTGTTGCTGTGCATACATAGAAATGTGCTTATTCTTAACTTAAAAGACAGATATATTTCCCTAACGTAATTGTGATTTGTCATGCTTGTTTTTTTCCAGGAATTAACGGAATTTGTGAGTTTACAAATTCTGTATCTTCATGGTAACAATATACAAGATCCTGCACAGATTGATCAACTTATTCCTATAAAATCTCTCAGAAAACTTACATTACATGGAAATCCTGTGGAAGGTATTAAGGTAAGCACAATGTTACCACTTATAGTATACTGTATTGGTTTGTGACAGACGTGTACGTAAACTCATTGTGATCTTCTTCTGGTGTTAAACTAAGTAAGATTATTGAGTATTACTTCAAAATGCTGAACCTACACATTATTCAATTGCATTATTTAAGTCTGCCCCACCACAATCTTTGATGAGGTCAGAGGGGGATTTGTTGCATTGCACATGTCAGTCTGGCTTTCAGTTGGTAGACCAGAATGGTTTCCATTCAATAACTCAACAGCACTTTGCACTAGTGCCTGCAAACTTGATATAGACATTGGCCAGCATCACGATGATTTTGGGGTCAGTAGGTAAAATGTCAAGTTCACTTTGACCTTTACCATTTCCGACTATTGGGCTGCCATCAGGGCATACATGTTTACAAACATCTAGATTTACTAGTAGTTTAGATTTATGAATAATAAACAAATTTTTGACCATGATGAAAACATTTTTTTTTCAGGGTTACCGGTGGTTAATGTTGACAAAACTACCTCAGTTGCAGTATTTGGACTTCAATTTAGTTACCAAGGCGGATAAAAAGACTTCCAATACCTGGGATAAAATGAACAGCTGGGGCATAAAAAAGAAGAAAAAAGTAATTGATGAAGACTAAATAACTTTCTGTGATTTCGTTCATAATGTTGTCACAATATTTAATATCACTCGATGAAGCTTCAATGTTTCTATTGTAACAAAGTTTTTGATGTATATATAATTTGTAAGTCAATATTTTATTGATACTTCTTTGTATGAAAACAAGTGCTTGAAGTTAAAGCCAAATAATGCCTTTTGAAATTTGTTCATACTTTACTGAGATCAATTGAAAATAAAACAAAAAAAATGCAATTTGTTTTTAAATTTATTGCATACATCTAATACTAGTAGTAGTATTCATATTATGTTTTTTTTATAAAGGCAAGTACCTATGTATAAACTCGTTAGTACTAAACCTACTGATATGTTTAAGATTTGTGTATTACATAAAGTCCATTAAGTATTTGTTTTTGTGTAAATGCATTCCAAAGAACCTGCTTGAGTGTATTACAGACAAAAAAAACAAAGTAAAGTTTATAAATATTGAGTGTAATTTAGAAATGACGCTGCTGGGTACACCCGGGCTATACTGCGTACATCTATAATGATTCCAGATCTATGCATTCCCCTTGACTTGTTGTTCAAGTGTTATTGCTGGTTGTGAAACTATTTATTTCAATGTATATCGTGTAGATGCTATATTTACTCAGCGCTGTTCATGCCATACGTTATATCTGTGATTGTTGTTAGTGAATATTGTGAAAGTATAACTTGGCAAATTTGACCTGATCTTAACCTTTATGCATGTTTATATTACAAGGTTCTTGCTTTGAATATATAAATTTCGGAAAGCAAATCGTGCAATATCGGTAATTTTAAGTTGTGGTTGTTTTACATGTCAAGCGTCTTCGTGATTCTCCCTTATTATGAAAACATACAACTGAGGTTATAGATAAAGACAATATATCAACTGATAAATTATATGCTAATCAAAAGGTCGGGTTTGTGTCAAATTTGCCAAGCTATATTTGTATTGTTAGCTGTATAAAGTGGCTTCAGTCTGTGATATGTGCCTGGAATTTCATTATTTTATGTTTTATTTTGCATTTTCGCATCAGTTTGTTTTTAGTTTAGTGTCAGATTCTACAAGCTTTTATCAATTATGTGTATTATTATTTGACGAGACTTTGTGCATTTGTTTGTAAAACATGGTGCATTACTGTTAACCTAGAGAAGTTTACCATCACTATGCTTCATGAATTTTCAAAGCATTAGTATTGAACTTGGTATTTTTGGTGGCTAGCTATTTAAATTTGCTACATTAACATCATATAATGTGGTACTATGATGTGATTTTACTTTTTGCACTCTCGAAACCTTGCACTGCTTATTTGGTTTTGGCAAAATTATATTATTACATACAAGTATACAATACATTCCAGCTCAAACTACTTTCTTAATTCCAAAGACATAAAATTTCTACTGTACATAATATGTTGTTTAGAAGGTTAATTTGAGGCGTTGATATACTGCCATACAAATATACCATATAAGTGATTTTACTTTTATTATATTTCTAGGTGCATTACTTGAGTTGTGAAATTCAATGATGTTCTAAGTTGTGATTTTTATTTTGATGTTCAAAAATATTTAAGGCTTTCAAACATGGGTTATCTGGGTCTGCAAAACTTGAATACATATATACGTAAATATGATAATATTACTACTTATTCTGTCAGTTTAGTAAATACATGTAATATTGTCTTGTATAACTAATGTGATGCTTATATATAGGTAAAGAACCACTAAATGCCTCCGCGGACCAAGTGGTGATACACTCAAGTAGTCCTTAAAAAAACTTTGGTTTGCCTGTAAATGGAGATATTTCTTGACAAATGTGGAGTTGAATGATGAAATTGAGTTTAAATGGTTGGTAAATATGCATATGGTGTAGTAAAACTGTAATATTTGTATTATTCCACTATTTTGTTCTTGATACCAAAGTGAAAGTAGACTAGGCTAACACCCAGAACTCATAAATCCGGACATGCGTAAAAACGGATAGACCGTGTTTGAAGGACAAGAACTTTCTTAGAAGATACATGACCCCCCTTTTTTATTTCATTATTTTGAAGCTTAAATGCCCCTCTTTACAATGATATATGTGGTCCAGGTGGCCATAGACTAAAAAAAGTTGAAAATTGGGGCCTACTATGGCCAATTTACATTGAGCTATAGAGCAAATCTATTTGGTGGTTTCTAACCTAAAGAAGGGCAAAAATCTAGTAAATTCATGTTTTCATTTTTTTGCATTCAAATGTATGGAAATGCATCCCAGATAGGGTTTTGACCACTTTTATCTGTTTAAATTGTCTAAAAAAGTGAAAATTTGGATTTTTATCATGAAAATCTAGAAAATTTCAGATTTTTTTCTTCTAAAATTGACATTTTTATGCCAAAATTGACCTTATTTTAGTGTCAGACAGGAGTAATTGTGATTAAATATGAAAAATAGACACATTATTAGGCATCTAAAGCATAATTAGTGTTCAGTGAAATAGTTTTTCACAAATACAACCCAATTTAAAATCACTATTCATAATATTTTGCAGGTGCTGGCCAAATTTCTCCTTAAAGGCGCATATGCGTGTTTGTCATTTTTTCTAGAATTCATGCACAATTTGTCTAGAATTGATTGTTGTGTGCTGCATATACATAGTAGTATTGAAAAAAGAGCAAAAATCACTTTAATAAGTAAAACTAGGCTGTCTTAAGGTAAAGAACCACTAAATGCCTCCGCGGACCAAGTGGTGATACACTCAAGTAGTCCTTAAAAAAACTTTGGTTTGCCTGTAAATGGAGATATTTCTTGACAAATGTGGAGTTGAATGATGAAATTGAGTTTAAATGGTTGGTAAATATGCATATGGTGTAGTAAAACTGTAATATTTGTATTATTCCACTATTTTGTTCTTGATACCAAAGTGAAAGTAGACTAGGCTAACACCCAGAACTCATAAATCCGGACATGCGTAAAAACGGATAGACCGTGTTTGAAGGACAAGAACTTTCTTAGAAGATACATGACCCCCCTTTTTTATTTCATTATTTTGAAGCTTAAATGCCCCTCTTTACAATGATATATGTGGTCCAGGTGGCCATAGACTAAAAAAAGTTGAAAATTGGGGCCTACTATGGCCAATTTACATTGAGCTATAGAGCAAATCTATTTGGTGGTTTCTAACCTATAGGATACTTATATAAAAATGTATCAGTGGCATGAAATTTTCAGTATTATTTGGTTTGGTTTAACATTGTTGCATTCCAAGTCTACCCACATCCTCTCCGTCACAACCTGACTGTTGCTTATCACTCCGAAATCCTGAATTGGTCCCTGTGCTTTCATAAAACAGGCCAGGGCCGGTATTTATAAAGCATCTTAAGTGAAAACTTAGATATTTTGACTTAAGTTAAAATATTCAGCTGCTCATATTTCACAAGAAATGAAAAATAGCCCATATTTTCTATATGATTACTGTAGCTCTTTACATAATGCTTCTAAACAAGGGAAATAATTGTTCATATTGGTATTCCTGTTAAGCTGATACACTTAAGGAAAATTTGAAATTTTAAGAAAATTCTAAGATTTCACTTACGATGCTTTATAAATACCGCCCCTGGTATTTTTCAACCTTATGTCTGATTTCAGGGTTTTGAATCCTGAAATTTTCTTCTTTGTCTATAGCAAAAAGTAGATTTTCAGGCTTTGAAACCAGGATTTTCAGACTTGAGACTGATTGCTACTTACCAGGCTGGTAAAAAAATGAAACAAGCACAATGCTTGGTAATTGCGGTAAAGCATTCCACTTTTGTGTATGTATTTGGGTCAGAAAAGTCTATCTGGGAAGTCAGGCGAGTGATTTGGTTGTGAAAATATTTGTTGGTCTCATTTTATCACATTCAATATTTTATACCATTTTGTACAAGTAGCATTTATATGATATCCCTGAATCAATGTGTGTATATAGCAGTATGATAATATGGAATATTTTGTTGTTACTGTTTATTGTTCTATCCTCTTCTGCTAATGATTTCAGTCATCTTTTATTTGTGTTGAAGATTTCCTTGTTTTTAATTTCCTTGCTTTTAAGTTAAGCTGTTGAGTTAAAGAAAACTCAAATAATTTAATTATTACTTATTGGATGAATGAGTGGTTTTCTGTCTTGAACCAACACTGTTGTTTGTATCACAGTTGGATGTATGTCACTAAGTCTTATGTCACTAAGTCTTATGTCACTTAGTCTTATGTCACTAAGTCTTATGTCACTAAGTCTTATGTCACTAAGTCTTATGTCACTAAGTCTTGTGTCACTTAGTCTTATGTCACTAAGTCTTATGTCACTTAGTCTTATGTCACTTAGTCTTATGTCACTTAGTCTTATGTCACTTAGTCTTATGTCACTAAGTCTTATGTCACTTAGTCTTATGTCACTTAGTCTTATGTCACTAAGTCTTATGTCACTAAGTCATATGTCACTAAGTCTTATGTCACTAAGTCTTATGTCACTAAGTCTTATAGACTTTGTATTCTTAGAATCAAGTATCATGGTGCGATTATTATGCATGAATAAATCATTTATAAACCTAGATGTATTTGTTTGTTAATATTTGAAGAAAGGTAGGATCTACCACAATTTTCTTTTGAAATCAACATTTCTTAAATGAGTCTAGAAAAACAGTTATGAGGCGAGCCTCTGGCATGACACTTCTAGCTTTAGGTAGATTCTACAGTGTACTGGAATTACTGCTGACACCTCACTCCTAGTATCATTCATTGCATAGAAAGAAGCTACTTTCCTCTTGCAATAAAAGATGATATTCAGAACATTGTGCAAGGTTGTTTTTCCCTTAATTTACACATAGGTACAAGCAAATCTAGATCAACTAGACTGGTTTTGTATTCATATGCAAACACAACTGACCATAACTCTATTGTCCAAATATGAATACACAAGGATTCCAACAGTAAAAATCTGTTTGTACCTACAGATTAATGGAGATATGAAGTTCCTACAGTCTTGCAGGCAACTATCGACATGTAGAAACCCTCAAACCTGTGGTAAAGACAACCTGCAAACCAATACTAGTACCGTAGAGCTGGTCATTTCTGCCATTCTGCGGTCCAAGATCATTTTGCAAAATTAAATCTACGCAAAATTTTATCATCCATACAAAATTTTCATGCAGAATATTTATGATCTCCACTAAATAAATATAAAAATCAAGGGATATTCACAAGTTAACTTGATTATTGTATAGTTTATTGCAGTTTGTCTAGTGTTACAAAGGTGTTTATAATTTTAGCGAGCATTGTTTGTACATGTATGATGATAATAATGTCATAGTGCGATCCACAGTTTGGACTGTAATAATTAATTGCAATGTACATGGATCAGACTACCAATGAAACTCTTACCATTTAGCAAACAGCAGAAGTTTACAAAAATAACCAGCTATACGATATTGGTAGGGGATCGTTCCTCTACTAGTATTACAAATTCTTTCGACAACAACAAAGTGCACAAATTTTATCTCCCATCAAACATTTTTACCAGTTGAAATACCACTTGTCAATAAAGACCTGTTTCAATGCATGAAGACTACTTTCCTTTTGTAGACCATAAAGCTATCACACTATTAGTATTGATGTTGAATTGTTTCCCTTGTAGCTAGTCAGTGACGGATAAGGTATGTATTACCTCCCTTAGTTCATAAATCACATGTTGGATATTGATGTTCTTTTGTATGTTGCTTTTTGTTCAATTCTGCTCACAGGATCAACCTTTAATTAACAAATGTTTCAATGTTTGTAGCTTAAGAATATTCCATTATTTCCCACTGCCTAGGACCGTCAAGCACCGGTCAACTTAAGATGCAATACATTGCTAAAACTATGTGTACAAACAAATAACATACCTTTATTGATTTCTTTGAAGACAAACTGAGAAGCTTGTCATAGTTCTTAGTGAGAATATTTAAAAAAACATTTTGATATCATTCCTGCACAACAAACAAGCTGTATGTTCATATGTATACTGGAAAATTGTTATCCTTCAAATGACAATATTATTTAGATTTATTGATTTCAGCCATCGGCCCACAACATTATACAGATCAGTAATTGCATGACCTGGCTACATACACCCTCTCCTTCGAAGAATTCATCCTCGAATTCCAGGAGTACCAGAACCTCCGTGGGACTTTCTGAGGGTGAAAGGTGGGTTATTTGCGTTGAGCGCCAAATGTTACAAGGTGAGAAAAATTTGCAACAGACCGGGGTCGAACCTGGAACCCTTCGCTTACAGTGCGAATGCTCTACTGTCTGAGCTAGCCGGCTCCTAACACATTAGTTATTAAATCCTATACACCCAGCTACAATAGAATCAAAATACCGAGCAGGGATTCAACCAGTGACTTAAAACATGCATCCATTTTGCTAGCCTAGTAGTCTTAAGAGTGTCTGCTTCAAGTGTGAGAGGTCTTGAGTTCAATCCAAGGCCACAACAAACTGTATTTGTGAAAAAATGGTACATCTTTGCTCAACGTAGTTAGTTCCAGAGCCGGTATTTATAAAGCAACTTAAGTGAAAACTTAGAATTTTCTTAAAATCTCAAATTTTCCGTAAGTGTATCAGCTGAAGATAAAACTTAATATTAACAACTATTTACATTGTTTGGAAGTATTATGTAAAGAGCTTCAGTAATTATATAGAAAACATGGGATATTTTTTGTTTCTTGTGAAATATGAGCAGCTCAATATTTTAAGATGCTTTATAAATACCGGCCCAGGTAACTGCTGGTTTGCTCAGTGGCAGAATATCGTGACTGGCTGGTCTAACTATGACTGAAATACTGTGTCGGACCTTTTTAACATATTTGTATAACAAAATTTAAGAAATAAAACCTAAATGTTCACATATTCTGTATAATTCATTCAGTATTATCATAGTTTAACATAAACTATCAAAACAATATTTGTATAAAATCATCTTTGATGACAACATATTCGTGCAAAACTAAACTAAATTTTGACAAAAATGCAAATTGATATCTTATATTTGTCAATTAACAACATCCCAGCAATTCTTTTGTGCTACTTTTACAAAATGAAATCACAAAGGTTTAAATTTTAAATGGTTTAACTTCAACCACAAAATCAAATCCCATCAAACAATTATTTTTACTCTTGTATTTACTACCTGAAATGCAAAATCCACAAATTAATGTCCAATCGAAAAGGTCTTTTTTTCTACCCAAGGAGCCAGACCACAGTTTCCAAGCCCCATATGCGAATTGGCCATGGAGGGATTTGATAATAGAGACATTTTATGTTGCATATTTATAGAATATTTCATTGCTGGTTTTAGGTTTTCATCCCTGGCAGTGACCATAATATAACTTAATGGCAGGCAGCCCAAGCCACAAAATTTTGTCCCATCTTTATAAGGGGCACTATGAACCTACTATGTATGTATCGTCACGCACCAGTGGTATAACATCTAAATTTTCTTTGGTATAATATCTTAATTTTCTTCTGTAGTCATATAAAATCTTGTCTTTCACTTAAAGTATGCATACTTTAATCATGTTTCAACATAAAAATTAAAAAGATATTTTACGACAATACGTGTACCTGGTAAATTAATTCCATAGATCGTACAAAATCAGTGCCATGGAACAATGATTCAACTCATCATTAAAATCTTCATATTAAATTCAAATTTTACGGGAAAACTATAAACTGGTAAAATTAATATATTCATCATATGCACAAACTCTTGCATTTGTGATCGAAACTATGAGGAAGATGTGCTCGAGGGGGTATTACTACCTTATAATGCACACATACTGAATATGTCAAGTCAGCAAGAACAAGGTTAGTATTTTGCTGGCTAAGGCACCAGGGCACTGTTTTATCAAAGGACTTACGAACATTTTAAACTTACGCTCAAATTCAAATTCCTTACAATGCGTTAACATTTGCAAATGAGAGAATTATATTGTTTAAAATCATTTACTGAATTATTAACTGATGATTTTACCTATCGCTTTACCAGAATTTGAAGGAGTTACATAATTATAAAGGATTCAAATGTGAACGTAAGTTTACGATTACCGTAAATGCTTTGATAAAACAGTGCCCTGTAGTGTACTTATGACTTTATAAGACTGATACTTATTTAAAATCACCATCACAAGGCGTTTCATATGAGCCTATTTTCATGAAAATTAGAACTTGGTCATGTTGACCAAATGTTGAAATGTTGTTTTAGTTAACTTTTACCATACAAAAAGTGCTATTTCCTGACTGTTTTTTCTTGTTTTCTCAAAATATTGATTTGGTACCTACGACCTTCTCAATCTTAGCCAGCGATATGTATACTTGTATAATTTTTGTACTTGTATAATGTGTATGCCACTGCTAGTTGCCATTTACTAAGTACATCAACCAAGATCCCTACACTACCAGAGGTGTCTCCAACAAGTGTGAGGTGTGTTACATGTTTGTCGGTCTGCTCCTTGGTGCCAACAATATTAGATACAACATTTACTAATGCATTGTGGGATTTTGTGATCCAATCTATATGAATATCTTGAGTGTCATTATTTGAACACTGCTGCAGGAAACATAAAATCATCACACGCAGCACTCTACATACAACACCGTATCCAGTGGTTAAATAAATAAACAATAAAAATATTTTAATTTTTCTGCATTTAATTCACAATTTTGCATGACAATGTATTTTCATTCACAATCTGTTATAACAACAAAATAATTCTGAAGTTAAAATGTGTCGTTATAGATGAAGTTACACGGATTCCATGACAAATAGAATTCTAAAGTTAACATTTGACACATTTGACATTAATGAAGTGACACGGATTCCATGACAACTATAGAATTCTGAAGTTAACATGGGGCATTTATGAAGTTTCACGGATTCCATGACAACTATAGAATTCTGAAGTTAACATGGGGCATTAATGAAGTTTCACGGATTCCATGACAACTACAGAATTCTGAAGTAAACATGTGACGTTAATGAAGTTTCACAGATTCCATGACAACTATAGAATTCTGAAGTTAACATGTGACGTTAATGAAGTTCCACAGATTCCATGACAACAACAGAATTCTGAAGTTAACATGTGACGTTAATGAAGTTCGACAGATTCCATGACAACAACAGAAGATATCGTAGAACAATAGAATAGTGAAATACAACAAATTGACAATGAAAAACCAGAAACAAATGAATCTGACAAATTATTGCTCAATATCTACAATCAATAAAATTATAGAGATATTAACAAAAATCAACATTACTGAGCACTTTACACAAAATTATTAAAACTATAACATAACACAGTAAGCTATTAACTCTACCAAGGAAAACAGAAGCAGGGGATCGTTACCATTTTATAATGCTGTAAATATGATGAGATGGTTTCATTTTAACAAGGGGCATTTGCAAAGTGTCAAACTATTTTGACATTAAAAGCAAGACTTTTCTTCACAAACATCAACCTTAAATTTATTTCTTAACTGTATTCAGGCCAGGTAATTAGCAATCTTTCTCAGACCTAAAATTCTGTGTGCCACAGGCCAGAAAAATACTAGTCCACCTGTGTATTTGACAAGTTGATGGTAACTTGTACATAAATACTTAATACAATAACTAGACCTCCGTCAAAGGCTGTGCACAGCTCAGAGTAAAGGACAAAGGGAAATGGAGTAAATTTGTGGTGACCTTATTTATGTCCCACAAGGGACGAACAGGATAGGTAGGTAGGTAGGTAGACCTGCATCAAAACTCCTGATGCATTGGATCAAAACCCCTGGGTCCTTATTCACCAACGTGGTAAGTCTAAAATTCAGACTTAGACTTTAAATTGCCAAATGATCTATTCGCTCTCATAAAGTTATAAATGTACCGATTTTGATATAAATTTGTATACATGTTCAGTGGATAACAGCAAATAATCCATCAAAATTTCGCATGTTAAGTCTATTTGCAAAGAAATGGCAGTGATTATAAAGTTTGTCAATTTTAAGTCTAAGTCTGAGTTTTAGACTTATAACGTTGGTGAATAAGGCCCCTGATGCATCTGGAAGCAACAAAAAGAGCGAGAAGGTTTGCAAATAAAACAAGTTCAAGATGATTGGTTAATGGTTAGTCAAGAAATGTTCCTACAAGATCTACTACTCAGTGTGTGACTCTCTCTCTGCTTCTGTTCTTCCTGGCAAAGTCTCATTCCAAAAACAAGCAAATAATCACAAAACAACTACAATGATTTTATAGCAAAGCATGTTATTACTATGAAGCAAACTATTGCCAAATTCCCATAAAAAATTTCAATTATCATACATGTATATGAATTTCTTATTTCATTAAATAATACGATACTAGTGCAGTTGAACTTTGATTCCTCAAACTAATTTTGGATCGGGATAATAGAAGTCATATGCCCAGTCCAGGCACCGACTCTATACTAGATATTGTGTATCATCAATTTGACAGGACTGAACAACCTGTTTATGATTTCTCTGGTGTTTGAGGCAAAACGGTGCGAGACATCAAAGCTCTATAAATCAAAAGAGAATTTAAATTTTAACAATTTTGACAATTTTAAGATAAAAATATGAAAATCTAGAAAGTGTAATTTATTATTTATATAGAAATTGGGATCTGTTAAATAAGAAATAAAGCAAAAATAGGACAATTTATTAAGGGGCTTCAACTATGTCATGGAAGGCAAACATAATATTAGTTTAAATAATCAACAAATAAAATCTTATTATTAATATAAAATTATCTACAACGAAATAGATTTTTAAAGTAACTCGAGTATAAATAAAAATATAAAATCTTATTTACACAATACAAATAATTATATAACAACTTAAAAAAAATGTTTTTGCCTATCAAAAAAAGATATTTCTGATATCAAAAATTTGCGCCCTCAGCAGCATAAATAATACATATTGCTCTAAAAAAAGCATACTTTTAAAAATTACCAAAAATGTAACGACATTTTATTGCTTCTATGGAGTTTTGTCCCATTCATCTACAAAGCTTTTCTTCTTCATGATCTTATTAGAAAAATTAACTAAAATCACACACAAATTAATACTTTTAATTTTTTAATTACCCATTGGGGATATATTTTTTACTAAATTCCATGAAATTTTGAATGCACAAGAATGAATGATCGATTTTGCAGTTTTATGTTTTGTGCTGTTAACAGCGATCAAAAGCAACAATGTTTCAAGTGGATACAACTTAAGACAGCATAGATCCATGATCTACTTCTATTTGAAAAGTTCATTTTTGTATTGCAAAAATAAAATCTAAAAAAATCAGAAAGCATATCACAAAATGAAAAGCAACAAAACATGAGTCACAGAAATGAAACAGAAAGCACCAACAAAAAGTCAACATATGGCAGTATGGCATAATAGCACTTGTAATACAATCTACTCTACTGTTACAGCAACGTTCAAACATCTAGTCATTGTATTGTTATAACATAAGTTATTTGCTCATAAAATACTGAAGCCGATATATCTATATCATCTCGATAATATTCGTTGCATTAAACAAAAATGGAAAATTTAATACAAAATGAAACATAAATTCTAACATTATTGCTACTATGTGTGATGAATGACAAGTAGATATGTTACAACAACTCTCATTGGCTGTTCAAAATGTAACACAAAAAAGCTATTGGTCAATAAACAATAAATGAGGAGCCATGTTTTCAACAATTCTGATTGGTTGTTACAAGTCACATGACTAATGTAAGCCAATAGATAGCCAGAATGTTTCCGTTTTGGCTAAATCAACCAATAGAAATTCAGAACAACAACAGCAACAAGCACTATGATGTCACGATTTACATTTCAATATGAAATGTGATGTAGTGCGATGCACTATTTGCAGTGCACCACAAGTCCGGTATCTAGTCTATCAAAGAATAGACAATAGTCTATCCCTGTCTCAATACACCATGCACAAATACAATAGTACACACAATGCACTATATTCTCCAAAACAACAGAACAAATCAACAATAAACACAGAACAAACATATAAAATCATCAAATGCTGCTGCGTGCCGCTAGAAATAGGGCCTAGAGTCGTGTATGAAAATGAAATTCATTTGTAGTGTATAAACCCTGATTGCAGGAAGCTCGTTAGTTGCAGAGAAATCACGTTGTCCAGCATTTAAGCTCAGCATTTAAGCCGTTATTTTGATTAATATTGACACAAATGCTTGAGCTCTTGTTTAGTTTTTTTAACAATATTCATTTCATGTTGAAATATAATTCTATACATACACTATGGCATATAACAACAATATACGGTCATCAAGTCATCATGCACGTCATAAGTTTTTAACTTAATTGTTATCACAATAGAACACATGTTCATGCTTTCAAACATACATCATAACTAGCCAGCCAACTATTTCAAATTTTTATAATTGTGTCATGCTGTACATGTATATAGGGCGAGTCCTGCACTTTGTCCGGCTCAAGCTTTGTCCGGCTCAAGCTTTGTCTGACTCGAGCTTTGAACGGCTCTAGTTTTGTACAACTCTAGCTGTGTACGGATCTAGCTCCGTCCATCCGTCTGTGCGAGGGAGAGGCAGGTATCACCAGTATTTATATACATATATGTGTATACACACATAGTCGCAATTGACATGAACACTTCACTATGTTGTACGATATTGAACACGTAGAGGGCAAGCATGATTCTTTGTTAATCAAATAGTATTGCACTTTAAGCCTGACGAACACCAATCATCAGTTGTAGTAAATATTCCATATACGGTAAACAAAGTCTCGGCATGCAGAACAGCTTCAGGTCATGTAGGGACGATCGGCCGTCTAGAACTGTTATACAGTTGATTTTTACTATGCTCATCCCAGGGCTGTTGTTGTAGTGTCCAGATTTTTCCTATGATCACACCGGGGCCGTTGTTCCCATGGATACATAAAATCGTCGAGCCCCTGAGAGCATGGTCAGTTTCAATGCTGATCCGAGCCAGCCAATCAAACTGCTGCCGATAACAGCGGTCAAAATATGACATCAAGGTCATATAACAAGGTCACCACAACATCAATGTTATTGCTGAAAGAAAAAGAAAATAGTTTCTGAATATATATAAGAGTAATTGCTAATTTGGAGTACCATAATTTACAAATGGATATGCCTTACTTCTTGACAAAATAAAGACTTCCGTCAATCAGCTCAACACAGTGACAAAACTAATTTATATGAATATTTTTATTTCTGTTATGTTTAATAATGCATGTTTAAATGGCATTGAAACTGTCATCATAACTGAAATTACAGTCAGTCCATCACAAATCTATTCAAATTTCAACTGACAGGATAAACCTGAACAAATCATGTACACCAGTAAACGGTAATGGCATATAATATTACAATTAGTCAGAATATACCAAGTGGGGAGAGCAGGGATAACACACCTCAGTCCTCTTCATTTAACCTTGTATTCCATCTTCAAAAAGAACAAACATATTATAACCAAGTAACAGGGAGAATAAATCGGGTTACCCTTCTGGGACCCAGAGAATAAAAAAATATACTTAACATACCTAATATAATCAGTGACGTTTCATATGTAGACTAAGATGGTCACTTCGTGAGAATGCACGGTCACAAATTGTGCACTTGAATGGTTTATCACCAGTATGTTTTCTGTAATGTCTTGTCAGTTCATCGGAGCGTGCGAACCTCCACGTGCAGCCCTCCCATGTACATATATATGGCTTCTCTCCTGCAAAACAATACAGGTAATTAAGTGGCAATTCACTTATAACAAGAAACGTACGTAAAACATGCATGCCGCATGGCAACCCAAAAAGTCGAAAATGGTAGAGGTCACAGTGACTTTGACCTACTGACCTCAAAATCGGGTCATCTAATGTTGCTGGCCGACCTCCATGTAAAGTTTGAAGATCCTAGGGCAAAGCATTCTTGAATTATTGAATCGAAACCATTTGATCTACCAACTGAACAACCAACAGACATGAGCAAAGCAATGTACCCCTCATCAAAGATGGGAGGCATAATAGCAATTTTAAAGGAAATATTTTACTGGGGGGGCATTCAAATATTTACTTAAATACTAAAGCAAGATTAACATTGCCATTTTATGGAAAGGGTAAGGACCATATTTATCATAATTTGAAATAAAACATTAAAGTTTTGCACACAAAAAATGGCCTTCATATTTGCCCGCGTGCCTGATACATAAATATCAAAACTGTAAGCAGGGAATTATTTAAACAAGGATAAGGAATCAAGATAAACTAATAAATCAAGACAATAAATCATGAAATTGTTCCCTTGTTTAAATGCACAAAATGATAATGAGATTTTGAAATTATTTCCGGTTCAATTTTTTGCGTTTTTTTTTTTGTTATCTGTACGATAACAATGATAATAAGTGAGATATGATTTCCATGAGATTCACATGATAACCTAGTTATTGCTGCGTAGGCCTATATGATAATATAAACCACAGGTTTACTGTTATCAAGATAATCAAATGAATAAGAAACTTACGTTTTACAGAAAATTATTTCTTAAATTAAATTATGTTAGATCTGTCAATTGTTTTAAATATTTTTTATTGCTTATCATTGATACAGCAACCTGTATTGTTATTTCGAGAATTAACTTGCCTGAAAACAAATTAATGCGTATTAAAAGAAGATTAAAACTTTATAGCATCATTTATATCAATAATTGCTGATTTTTATGTAAATGTGGGCTAATTTATTACTGCAAATAACTTCCTAGGAACATTTATTATTCAGATTTTCAAGGACAATTTTTTTTATTATGGTAACAGCTGCTTCTATGGTCGACCAGAAAGTTTCTGTCTTGTACATACCTGTATGGGTTCTTCTATGAGCTTTTAAGTGTGAACTTTTTGTGTAAACTTTTGAACATCCCTCGAAGTCACATCGATGAACACGTCGTTTCTTCTGTTCGTTGAACATGTCGCTGGCGTTAGGAAATGAGGAGGTGACTGGATGTGTGGGGACTGATGGGAGTGACTTCCCATTGTGTATACCATACTGATGCTTCTCCATAGCTTTAAATTGTCTGAAATAGATAAAACATTACATTATAAAAAATTATCATTGTTAATATGATTATAACAATTATCTTTTTTTAAATGCCCTATAGCATCTATAGCCTTTATTTGCCAGTCAGCTTTCGGCTGAAATATGGCAGGCATATATCGAGCTACCAAGGCACTATCAAGTCTTATGAACAGTATAATATACTACAGTTTAACCTCTGTAAAGCAACATCCTTTGCTGGTAAACACTAAGTTTGGTTGTTGTACTGAGGTGGTTGTTTTAGAGAGGTAAATTTTATAGTAACTGGATACTATCGGAATAAACTGAGTATGTTACTTAAGGGAGGTTGTTGCTCTATAGAGGGCTGCTCTGGAGTGCTTTCACTGCATATACAGGTATGTCAGAGTCCAGATTTGGGGGTCATACTAGAGTTACTGCCTAAGGCAGGACTGTTGGTTGCGTAAAAAGCTCCACAAGTAATACAGGTTCAATCATACTATTGACAAGCTTAGAATAAATATAGGACAGCTTCAAAGAGACATGTACAAAGTTCAGTTAATAGAACCCTAATGTCAACAATAACATCATCATAATAAACTTATATTTGCTTCGTAAGTAATCGACAACCGCCCAAAAAAAGATATAATTTCTCTATAACTTTGCTATAATATAAGTTACAAAATCAAACACTGCATTATTTTTCAAAGCATACCAGGGTAATTGCATGGCAACACCCAGTGAACTTTATGGTTATATAATTATGTTTATAACTCTATAAAAGTTTGTGGTCCACCTTGTTCACCCACAAAATGTACCAATGGTTACATAAAGATGCAAAACTTAACCAGAGACATATTGGGTACAGTACATGGGGACTATAATATACCAGGTACATCGAACAGTGTGATCAATATATACATGAAGCAACCATTCCGAGCGCCGAAAAATTAGGAACAGTCAGGTCTTAAGCTGTTAGGTTAAGTTACCAATTTCTAGGGCTCTGTTAAGTCGCTCAAGCATCCCTTGTCCAAATATCATTGATACAAATATGTCAGTTTACTGTATTAATGCAAAGTGCCTTTTGAAACTTTGTTCCCATGAAATATTATCATATGAACATGCCTGTACATTGGATGTTGTTTTATAATGACCTAGTTGTATATTCTAAACAATAAATGTTCCTATGCCAAATCATATGGCCAATACATCTGTATGTTGTGAACCAGCTACTGTACACTGAATATATTGAAAATGCATGATTGAACAAAGTTACACAATTTATCCTAATTAACGTTGTTAAATTGTTAACAAATTTTGAACAAAATTAATGTTCAATTTGCATTACTTTGTTATTGTTTGAATCAATTCACTAAAACTGCTTCAAAACATCAAAATTAGCAGTTTTCAAACAAAGTGGTGATAATGTGTAATGAACCTCGTCTTGATAATAATACATTTCATCTTTGTACAGTGCAAATGGTTTAGATCAGAAATTGTCTAAAAATAGTTTATTACTGCAATTTGTAACATCTGACTAGTTTAAGTACTTGAAATAACAACTTAAAGTGTAACTAAGTGTTAGTGTTACAATCGACTATAAATTATAAATTTGTTTCACCTACATCACAAGATATATTGTTAACCCCAGGTTTTTTGTAAAAAATGTTTTGCAAACTGTAAAACTCATAAAAATAGGATATTTTGCATGGAAATTTGTAAAACTCAATTAATTTACCATCTCAATAACCTTGAAGATTAAATTGTACAGATCTTTTGACAGGCTTCATATATTCAACAAATTTTAGACTACTGCTTTTATCACTTCTGGTCAAAATTAACAGTTGTTTTTGATTCCATAACTTTGTTGAATTTCCTTTAAATTTGTTAATTTTTGTTGACATCAATACTTGGGTTAGATTTTTACTTTGTGTTGAATCTGTTACTTTGGGTTGAATTCATTATTTGGGTTGGATTTTATACTTGGGGTCAATATAAAAGAAGACAAGACTTACTCTGAAGCCTCTTTGATCCGTTGTAAAGAGAGAAGAGCAGCTGAGCCGATCTTGTTCATGGATTCCAGTGTGACTGTCGGAAGATCATCAGGTTCTGAAAATAAAGAAAAACATTCGTTAGACACATGATACAGGGAAACGTCCCATTGGGGCAACAAGGTAACATTGCAGACTCCACAAAAATGTCAGTCCCCTGGTCCTAAATGACAAGTTTTTATTCAGACTGACAAAAAATCATGTTAATGAGATGCAGAGGAACAAACATTCACTCATTTTATCAATTGATAACAGAGCTGGAGGTTACCACTGAATAATAAGCCTTGCTGGAAGGTTAACTTAAAATTTTACCTCAAATATCAAATTGTTAAGGGAGAATATATAAGACCTATCTTCATATATGGATATAGCACATAGATTGGCTTGTTTTACCCCCTATTTTATGGTTACAATGACGTGTTTATAACAATTTCAATACTGCAAAAGGGCAATAATTAAGTTAATGACATTTGTATTAAACATTTCTCAGAAACATGATTCAACCACAGACTTGAAGTAAAATTCCAAACATTGACAATTCACACATAACTTACGTACAACGTAAACACAGAATTTAGTGTTAATCAACCGACGTTATCATCGGACAAACTTGCTAATTAATGACGCGAGCATGAGGTAAGACCATGACAACATATGGAGACTGTATGTCAAGGTTCATTTCAAACTTGAGTTCAGCACGTTTTTGCCATCCTGCAAAACCTTACACAGTCGAAGCGGAAGAAACATGACCTCAAAACCTTATAAAGTTTGGGACGGGAACAAACGTGACCTATCTCATGCATTAAGCCAGTAACGGTATAGTGTCAATTCTTAAATATTCATGGGGGATTTAATTTTGTGGATTTCGTGGATGACCTCAACCACAAAATTAAATCCCCCACGAATATTATGATTCTGTAGTATATATCTGTCTTGGTGGATAATGAATCCATGAAAATATGTCCCCACAAAATGGTATTTTTCACAAAATCCACAAAATTTGTTCCACTGAAATTACGTGAATGTACAGTATCAGAATATGAATTTAGTTCCGTAAAACTAAATGGTGTGTAAAAAAACTTGAAGCATCAGCAAATTAACCAATCAACTTATGCTGACTGATGTTAAACATAAAGGTCTTGTCTTACAAAAACATCAAATACAAGCAACAATAGCTTGGGTCAGTAAGTCAAGCAGGCACTTATTGTGAATAGTGTATTTCTCATGCTATTCAAGAAAAGCTTGAGGATATTAATTCATATTAAACAATAGTTGTATACTTGATTATAGTTTCTGGTATTTTGTAGGAAAGGGGGTTGTCTTAGTGTAAACAAGGGTCATGGTTCCACTACTCAGACCCTTTTGCTTTACACAATCTCCGTATAAGTAGCTGAAGTGGTTTCACAGATAGTGTGTTAGCTGCAGTATTGTTAAATCTAAAATAACTAGCTTGCAAATATGTGTTCCCCATTTTGTAAATTGTCAGAAAAATAGTTAACTATGAACAAGTAAAGTATGGTTTGCGCATATAATAGTGAAACTGTTTCTGAGATGTCCAATATCATGCTTAACAAAAGAATGAAACGCCAGGCCAATAAAAAGGGTTGCCCGTTACTAGGTCGCAATTATTTTTCAAATTGCCGATTGTAAAAATCTTCATATTTTTACCCAACAATTTATAAAGCTGTACAGAACAATTGATGTATGTGAATGGAACTACTAAGTTAGCTACTCTATTCATGCATGTATCAAAGGTGAATTAAGATGAATTTAATGAATTTAAGCAAGTCATTAATACTAAGTATACAAATAGTGTTTTTCAACCAGCAGTTTTTCAACTTAATGCACTAACCTGCAGGGGGTATTTTACGAACAATTGAATGGTAAAAATAGGCAATACTCAATTAATTTTATCTTTATTTATCATATCAACGAAAATCGGCAGAAAGTTTTTTAGGCGAATAAAAGCCCTCATTATATATCCTGAATTTAGTGAACAAGAAAAGAGTCATAAATATAGTAGGTTTTGAAATGGAATCTAAATTGGTCTCGTTAATGAATAACAATTAGTTAATATACTGTCACTAGCATACACATTCTAATTACAAATTAAAGCCGTGGGAGGGAATGGTATGCTATTAATATGCATTAAAAACCTGTCAACTGCCAACGTAAAACTGTACCAAGAGTCGGTGTGGTAGATCATAATGGCACATAATGATTAAAGGTCATATACAATATATAGACCGAAAATATTTGTCTGATATTTAACTTAATCTTATGAGAGTTTCATGAACACCAAGCAAGTATTTTGCAGACTTTCACAACGTTTGGAATGGTATCAAACACATTCAGAAAGACAAAGCCTGAACTTTGACGAAGTAATCACCTAATGTGCGAACAACATGATTTAGAATGGAAACAAATTGTCAGCCCCTATAGATCCGCTTTTACATAATAATAACGACTTTATTTGACAGATTAGTACGAGTTACACAGAAGGGGTCCACACAAAAGGGGTCCACAATTCAAAACTAATCTGGAAATCCAGATTTTCTGTCAATTTAGAGGACAAACTATTCTGCAGAAAATAGAAGTTATTTGATATAAAGTCAAAATATTGACAAAGTTATAGTTATTTGGGATTTCAAAAGCTCAAATTTAGTTGAAAGTATGTCATTTTTTTAATGTTTTGGTGAAGGGATGTTTGCTTTTGGCCTCCGCAGCAGACTTGTTTAGTTTTATCCGGATTGGGCATTAGGCCTTAGTTAGTGACCCCAGTACAGGAGTGTAGAAATGACGTATTTGACGCAATTGAATGCGTATTCAATTAGCAATAGCTAACAAACATCTAAGGTACCAGACATAACAACCAGAGTGCTAATTGTAACAGTACACTGACATTTTACTATTTGCTGAAACAGTGATTTAAGTAAGATATACATGCATGAAGTCATACAGTGAGGCAAACAATTGTGTAATGTTTTTAAACTTCTATCATTGTTACCCAGCCACATATTATTGTTCAAAGATATACCATTTTATTTAACAATATCTAAAATCTGGATGCTGTACAGAGGCCCTGTGAGCCTGTCAGTATATCTGGTACCCTTAGACTGATTGAATAGTAAATTTCTATCAGAAAAGATCGCATTATTCATTAATACCCCATCCAACCCATAGTATTCTCATGCCCCCTCAATGTACAAATGTACAATCAAATGTCCTGTTATCATATATGAGACTCAATCGGACAATTTAATGAACTTTATCTAAAAGTTTACTAAAATGATAAACGGACATTTCAAGTGTTTATATTTATCATGAGGCATATTCACTGTTATGCAGCATATGTCACCCTAGTAATCTCCCATCCAACATGACAAATGACGTGTAGGGTTGAATTCACGACATTGTGATAAGAGATGGCCACCAGCGGACTGTCAATCAATGATATACAAGCATTTATAACCCACTTCCTGTATAGTGATCCTGGTTAATCCCCACTTTAGAGGTATCGAAAGCATGGTGGCATGCCGTCCAGGGGATATCTTATACACTTGGTCCGTATTTTTGATACACACTATCAGTATCAAGTCCATCCACATATGATATTATAAGGATATCAACATAATTTATACATGTCACCGTTTCAACAGTTGTGCTTTCAACTGAAGATTTTTTATAATAAATTTATCAAGGTATAGGTTTGCACAATGTTAAAGGAAATCTCAAGGCTAAAGGGTATATTATATTGCATTGAAGTGCATTATAGCAATGTATTAATACAAGCATATAAAGATCCAGGTACATGCACTATAAGACAGCCCCTTATTTAAATGTTGAATGTTTACCTTTTTTGACATAAGATAGACCCCTAAAGCCGAGTCTGAGATCAGCGGCAGCTTGATTTTCTGGTTCAGCAATATGAACATCATCGTACCAGTGTACCGGACCTGCTTTCTTCACCGATAAATCCACCGGTTCTGTCTGTAGAGGCTGAAAATATACAAAGGGTCACGTTAAATATACGATAATCATAGGTAGGCTACAATGTATAAGTACATACAGAATATCACAAAGCATAAAGGTACTAAAGCTGCTGTTAGCTAGAATGTTAACAGTAAGTAACCTTCCTTTCCTCACAAATATGCTTACTTTGAACCTCAGCATGCAGAAAATTTTTTAGCCATGATGCTTTCTGTTCACCATGTAATTATGTATCAATGACGAATATAAATATTGATAACTTTGTGGGATTCTATTTTATTATACTAGTACATATACGGATAGTAAACGAGACTCTAACACATAACAACAATGCTTATATGGGTTTGGATACTGAATTCTAATAAGGGTCACTATATTTGTGGTCTGATTTCATTTCAATATGTTCATTTCAAACTGTCATTTACAGCAATTACATCATTTTCTCAAAATACCCAAAAACTTACAACATGCAATGACGACAAACTTCTTACATATGTATAAAACGAGCAAATGTCGGTCTCGACTTTGTCAATGAGAAATATTGCGAAATTCTAAACGACTTACATAAATTCATTCATGTTTTTGTCTGCATGTACAAATAAAACATGATACACGGCTCAAAAACATGTGTTTAAAACGAGAGAGAGAACGACATTTAAGAATTATTATATTATACCAATCGCTGAATCATCGTATGCTTTTTCATATTGAAACGATGACTTGACTTATTTGTCCTTTTGAAATTGAAAAAATTACCTATCAATATATTATATAATACAATCAAAGTTGTATTTAATGTCGGCCAAAATTGAGAAGTTTTGCAAAGATATTTGTCAGCCATCATTGAGAACGTTTTACTCTATTAAATACGTCAATGACCTGAATGGATTTACATCATTACACTTTTTTTAGGTTTTTCAATACAAATCAATACAAATATTTTCTAAGATTTTAGAATGATCTAAAAGTAAGATTTGTAATACTTGATTCAGATATTAAATCTTTGCATATTGAAGGAGGTGTTTTGAAGAAACGGTCACATAGGGAAACTGAGTCGGTGATCCTAACTGTATGACAGGGATTCACACTGTGACCTTATCAGGTCAACACTTATCTCAGGAGCCTGAATAAGTCCTTGTTACTCATTATATGTATATGTCAGTAGGGGCTGGGGGTTGGGCATTACAAAATCCCCTTATTTAAATCTAAGGGGATTCTCTTAGACATGCCTGTACTAATTTAAAATGAACCTAAAAACCAAAACCCAAATGACAAACGGATTCATTTAACAAAGTGCACAGGGTGTAGACAGGATGGGGAATATACATGTCTTGCTGTTTCATAATGCACTACAGAATGTTATACGGGAGAAATCTGATCCACTTGCAAGTTGCATATATCAGTGCAGTCACTGCAGGTCTGGTATCAAGTTCTAACATATCTTCATCTCAATACACTAGATTTATATCAAACCGTGTATGCATTTAATGTACATGTTATTTGAAGTACAGTGGAAAATTTAGCATTTCATAACCTTTTCATACTGCATAAGCAACTCTTTCTTTAACATTTATTTAGTATATTTTCGTGCATTTTATTATAGTTCAATGCAGACTATATTATGCTGTGCCACCAATTATTTTCAATAAGTTAAAAGTATTCAATAGATTTAGGGTCTTAAATGACAGAATAAAGGGCTATCAAAGGTATAACAAGGGCAGATAATCAGATTAACAGCTGATAAAAGGTCCCGACTAACCCAGAAAGCAGACAGGTTTCAAATATTAACTATTCAACAGAAAGTATTTTTTTTACATCTTTTTTTTACAAAATATGTAACGCTGAACCATATTCTTTTGCTTAACCTTTCCATATTACATTTTAATACCAATAAATGTTTGATGTCAAATATTTAGTAATCAATAATATTTTAAGAATAACATCTTTAAACCATAAAACATAATTAACAGATTTCACAATTTTCGTGATTAGTCATTTTCTAAATAGACTCCTAATAGATCCCTCAGGGGAGGTACAGTATGACGAAGCTTAAAAAATAAATATTGTATTTATCATTATTAGTAACAACGACAAATTTTCTCATAATACCACGGTACAATGCAAATATTGCCACAGCCATTCTTGTTAACAAACTGATCTCCCGATCTAACCCCTGACAAACATTGTCGACACGATTACGCCAGGTTGCTATGTAATCACAGATTTGCAGTTAATAATCGTGTTATAGCACAATCTGAACTGTCGTCTATGTGAACCACCCCACCACGCCTTCTAGCGCTCCAGGGGGCTTAAAAAACTGATTAAGATTACAGAAGTATTATAGTCAACATTATGTATACAATGACTTGAAAATTTCAATATTATCGATTGCCAATAGCTCACAATAAAGACTTCATGACGAGGCCAAGTCAAACAGTCAGAACTGCTAAACTGACGACAGGCAAATATTTAAAATAAAAACACACCACACCGAGATGTTAATTCATTGACCAACGTAGTGTCCTTGATATGGGTTTACGTGGTTAACAAATAACTCCACGTCTGTATAACTGGACCATGTTTAAATTTCAAGTGTCTTGTAACGGCCATATACATAAACCTATACCCCCACCTGGGTATCCACAATCACAAACAGTTGACAAATTAAACATCAGGTAGTACAGGCTATGTAATTAATGTGTTCAGTTGAACAGAGATAAAAACACTGTACATTCAGACAGTATGGGACACACTTACAACATATTTTCAGACAAAAAAAATTGAAGTTTGCAAAAAAAGTTAAAAACAGATCTCAGTCAAGCATTTAATGCTTTAGTTTTATTTATTAGAGAGTACCAATTAATAAGAAAAAAAAAGATTAAAAGTACTTCACATGAATCATTTTCAACACCTTACTTGAAGGAAACTACAAATGGAAAAATTACGGGCTTTATAATCCAGCTCAAATTGAAACAGGGGGTCGAAATGCGCAAATTGGTGCTACAAGAAATTTTTTCATTTTGAATTATTTTTCCTACGACTATAAGGTAAAAGTTATTATCATTTGTCACCTTTACGTCTGAGGTATATGTAATTGCCTCTGAGGCAAACCAACCGGAAGACAACCAAATCGGTGACAAAACAGCCGGTTTGCAACTCAATGATCTGGGGGGGCGTTTATAACAAATGGGCGCACAATGTTAAAATATTAAATTTTAAGCAGTTTTATTACCATGACGCTTTAATATTCACTATTTGAAGTAGGCCTATTATATGACCATGACACTTTAAACATACAAACAGGATATGAAGGAGAGCAGGTATTATAACAGGTAATTTTATGCTCTGAATAACATGAACACCAAAATCTTCAAACAACAAAAGAACATCTTACTCATTCTGTCCCAGCAAAATTTTATTGCTTTTATTTTGTAACAATACCGGGCATAGTAATTTAACTAAATGTCATTCCTACATAGCGTCAAGTTGTCGATAAATGCGTATTTGTCATTCAGTTTTCAGCACAGGTTCGCAATGAGCTCGAAATTTAATGTAATCCGCATATCCGCTTAATGAGGAAATAAGGAAAAAAAATAAATGAAGATAGGCATAACACCACTAAATTAAAAGATGATGCATTTAAAGATAAACCATTTCAAAGCAAAATAGGCATAACACCACTTAATAAAAGTACGAGGCATTATACCACTAAAATACAGATGATGCATTTAAAGATAAACCATAAGCATGATAGGCATTACACCACTAAAATAGAATATGATGCATCTTAATATAAACCATTGGAGAAACTTTATTAAGTGTTTAAAAACATTGCAGTCATGCTCATAGACATTAAGCAGATAAGATATTATTAACCTGACAATAGTAATTAGAATAAATCATAGATACGGCGAAATAAGGTGAACGCAAAACAACATTAACTGCTTTTTAAAAAAATATTCAGTTAAGTTAGTACTGCATGCACTGCACAATATGAATGATTAGTTAAGACCATTTAACTATAAACAGCAGCAGTTTTAAGTGCAGACGTAAAAAGTGAATTAAACGCAAACTCGGTGGGAGACTCACTTCAAATTGAAGAGTAAATCTGGCAGCTGATAGGCAAACTTTGGCTTATAATCAAAAATCTACGTAAGAATGGCAAAAACTGAACTGCACAAAGGTCGTGAGATTTTACCCACATTTCATGCAGTAAAGTGCTGTTGTAACAATATTTATTAATAAATTTAAGATATCAGACTTTGTTATGATTATAAGTGATACAGAATATGAATATATCGAACAGTTTAAAGTATGGTATTGATACAAAACCATTTGTAGTTAACCTGAATCATACAGAACCCGGGCTCACATCGTACAATGGCTCGAACATCAGTCTTTTCTGGATCACTACTTATAAAATGCAATATAATTCACACAGACGGATGTCATATGAATACTGAAGCACTCAATCACTGACTGTTGCACTTCAGCACAGAACTTGACGGTAGAACTCAATGATGGACCATAGCACTCAATTACTGACCATAGCATGCAAGTACTAACTGTGGCACTAGCACTGACCATAGCACTCAAGCCTTGACTGTAGCATGCAAGCAATAGTTGTAGCACTCAAGCACTGACCCCAGCACTAAAGCACTGACCGTAGCACTAAAGCACTGATCCCAGCACTAAAGCACTGACCGTAGCACTAAAGCACTGATCCCAGCACTAAAGCACTGACCGTAGCACTGTAGCACTGATCTCAGCACTGTAGCACTGACTCCCAACCTGAGTCAGCAAATCTGAGTCATACACAGAAGTGTGAACTGGTACATAAACGTTTTAATACAGACAATTAGCCGAGACAATTGTGAATAAAACCTACATTATGTAGTGAGGGGAGCAATATGACAGTAAACTGCCACTAGATCTTCATATACTACAGTAGTTCTACACTGTTAATACTTTAATACAGAGACACTGATATACATGACAAGTACCATCTGAAGTGCTTATACTCAGAAACGTCCACTTGTTACAGTGTGAACTATACCATCGTGTGAGCATACTAAATGTACCAGCCGCGGTATCATACTTAGTCAATATGTATATTTTTTAAGGACAGTTAAATAAAATCAAAAACAAGGAAACTTAATGAAGCACACTTTCTGAGTCATAATCAACTTATCGTAACTTATTATGATTGAAGAAAAAAGAAAGTGACATCTGAATGAATGAATTCCAAGAATGAAACTTTTCAAGAATACCAGATACACACAGACTCCAACAGGCACCACATACTGTCATCTCTTACTATAAGCTGATAAGCCTGTATCATCGATGACATAAAAAAAACACAAAAAAAACATAATCAGAGATTTTGTTCTTCTACCAGAATAATGGTATAAATGTATAGTCAATTCAATAAGTAATACTTATGAGGGAACTAGCGGTGAATACCGTTAAATCATTTAAACCTAGATAATCATAGTTTACCTGCTGGAGAATAGTATATTTACAACCGTTCTCATTTGACTTTGAAAGAACTGTACAAAATATCATAAACACATTAAAGTATATATAAACATTGAAACTTACGACATGATACGGGAACAAGTAGCCCAGATAATGAGGTGGTGGCGGCGGTGGTGCACATTGTAAACATGGCATCAACGGAACATCATCTCCGTACATTAAATGCATTGTTGGTTTTTTTTTTAAACAATTCAAACAAATCCAGAATCAAGTCCAGTTTCAGAGTTTAAGTCCACATATAAGCTGTTTCACTTTCGTTTCAACTATAGTTATTGATACATGAAAACGTATTGTGCTAACTGACTCTTTTATAAGACAATATACTGTTTGTCAGAATACCTGAAAAGTCCACTGCATAAATTCCAAACTGATTAGAAATTAAACGAGAACATCTCAACAAGCACGGTAGTATCCTCAAACACGAACAAATCCTTCAGCAGGGAAGAAGTCAACATTTAGAATTCCGTAATCTTTTTCCTAGTAAATATTTAGGAAAGTGTGTAAGATATATCCGAGAGCCCAGAGATAGTGTGTATTCACATCAAGTGCAACTGCACACAACTACCATAAAACTCTACCGTAAAACTCCAAGTGTATAATTGCAATTTAAATGCATTCAAAGAACTGCCACCTACGATACTAGACTGTATTTAATTTTTCATCCGCTCAAGCTGAATATCATTACAATAAACTTATGATTGTTTAAACAACAATACAGCTATTTATACATTCCCTAGACAGATTTACTTAATAATTTACCAATAATTTTAGCTTTAGTCGGTTTATATATACACACTGAAAATTCTCTATAATTAACTTTTGGTATAATTTCTTAAAATAGTCGACATCAAAACCTCTGTCTGTATTACAGCTATCACAGCTTTACGTGTTAAGAGACTACCGATTAGAAGACTGACTGTTTACATTTTAAACCTATCGAAGTCCCACACAGTGAATTGACAATAAACATTATGATTGGACAAAATTTGCTAACTCGATTATATGACTTCCTAGTAATTTAACATCGTATATCAGTTAAATGCTTCGATGAACTCAAATCTAAATCATATAGAGTTAGAGTGTTTCATACACCGGGGCTGAAAACCACTCCTTGGGCGAGACGTGGGCGCCCCTACAAAACAAGTCAACTGTAGCATGCAAGTGAACCGGGGAATGACAAAATGCAGTAAAACTCTATCAGGTGTGAAGAATATTATGAAGATGAAAAACATTAAACACTAAAAATCGACTGACTAAAAGTTGTAAAATGCTTGACTTAATTTTAAGTCATAAACATAATTATTCATACCTGTACTACAAAACAGTGTGGGTTTAAATGACGAAAATGTCCTTTTAGCAGATGCAATTTGCAATTCGCATATAAATAAGCTTTCATCATAGAGAAGTACTTGGCAATGCGTATTAAAGTTTGAACATCTTTTTATTGACTTTACTTTGAGCAACCCTTTCTTTTTAATACTTTGTATTTAAAACATTCTGTCTTGATGCAGATACCCAAACCATGGAAGCATTTGAGTAGTAAGTATCTAGTATTGTCTGAAATTACATGCTGACAGCTTCAAAAGATCGGATTCCTGCAAGGGTTAGAATAACTCCAAAATTCATACAAATATTGTAAAGTGGTATGTGTCCATAAAACAGCCAGAAATGCTGACATCTTGAAAACATTAAAATTATCACTGAATCGAAGAAAGAAGAAAGTATTTTACATTGATGAGGAAAATACCAAATAATAATTATTGCACTCTGTTCCTATGTTGGTTAATTTGAACAATAAATTAATGTCTCATTTAACAGGCAATAAAATGGAGGGAAATCAGGGCTCGACACTAACAGTCTGGTCCCCTTGCCAGGTGAAAATCGTGAAGGACCAGTAACTGTTTTCTTTACAAATTGCAAGCTTCTTTACTATCGGACATGAGTGACCAAAGATAGTGTCAACCCCTGGAAATGCTGTGAACTATAACCCAAGGGGTTGAAACTCATGTACTATGAACCCTCATGCTTTGATACAACAGTTACTGCTCCATCGATTTAATATTTACTAAGTTACCACTAATGAAGTATCATACTTCACACCTTGATGAATGTTGATGGACAGGTCTAAAAATAACTGCTGATTTCTTCCCCTGTATGTCTTCAACTTGACATAATTTATCAACCAAAAAATTTCCCAACGAAAACTAATAATTTTTTTTCGAAATCTTTCATACAGGAACAGTAAATAGACAGACTGACAGCCTATCTCGAAATCTCAACTCTCACTCTATAGATAGCATGACAGATTCTTACAGTTGATAGAAGATCAAGTTTTGTATTATAAGTTTTATTTCTCAGGGCTTCCATTGAATCCATGGTAATTATACAGGGCAGTGTTTTTGTCTAAGTACTCTTGGCAATAACTTGAATCCACAAACATCATCACAACATGTTGTTATAGTATGCTATATTTTGATACCAGTAAAATGCATCTTTTAATACTGAAAATGACGACCTTTGTGTCCTCTGCATCTTTTGTACAATACATGTAGGGGAGACAATCGAATTGTTAAAATGGACTAAACAAGACATTAGATCAAGGGAGATAATTCTGGATATCTGTAAAAAATAGGCGATTTCTTATCAAAATAGTGTAGGTTGTATGGAGTAAAGGGTTAACATGGATGGGCTGATAATGCATTTGGACAAGGATAAAACTATATCTCACACATCAGATAATGTTGTACATGGTATACATGCAAATTACAGATAGCCAATGTAAGAATACCTACCACTATGTGACCCATAGATAAAATAATTATATGATATACCAACTAACCTCAATTTTTTTTATTTAAAATGAACCATCTTTTGAGTCATCCACTTAAGTGGACACTTAAAGTACTAACAATACTTCATTATTATCAATGTTACAGGGTTGTAAATTCATAAACATGTGCCATAAACACCTTCATTGAAAGTGAATTCTTTTCTCTTGGACAACGGAGCCAGGAACAAAAAACTTGCCTAGATACTGAATGTGACTGTATGTATTTCAATGACACATAGTTTATAGTGTGTTAAATAAATGACAACTTTCATCTTTACGTAACATGGAAACCAACAGCAAGAACAAATATCTGCTACCCTACAATGCAGCCATACAGCCGTGCATTTGAAGTTCAGAACCCAAGACATATTGAAGACCCCGGATTAAAAAACTGCAGTTCCGATATTTATACACCATGGAGCGATGTTAACTCACCTCAAATCGTAAATCATTCTTGTTTTTCATACTACATCAAGTTTTGATTCGTCATCTGACAGAAAAATCTATAATCCAAACTATTAAGGTCTTGACCTTATTCGATTGAGTACAAATACGAGGACACCTCCCACTTAGAATTTTACCCCCTGGGTGACACACCTTAATCAATCTCTAAACTAAATATGGAAATTCTCCAAGTTTAAACTACTTGACTATGTATGATAAAGCTGTTTTCAAGATAAACACAAGTAGGCATGTACCGACATTATAACGCTAAGCCTAATACTTCTTTTTATGCAAACAAAAACCATCGGATATTTTTATATTTTTCCGCAAAGTGACTGTAAAGCTGAGGGGGTTCCAATTTTCTTTTTGGATCATCACTCACTTAATGCATTAGTTTGTAAACGTTATAAGGAGATATAAGAGGTCTTTTTACCGACGGGGATTAACCAGATTATCACAGATCAAATACTTTCAATACCTTATAAAGAATGGATATAAAGGAATAAAATGATTCAAGTTGACTATACATAAATTTTAAGCTTATTTTTGTTCAATGTTTCATGCATTTTACGTCATCACCCGCTACATTGGTGTCAATCTGAATATACTGTCATTAACCGAGTGTCTGAAATAGGTTTATACGTCAACATACTGCATCATATACACTCACATTCATATAATTTAATGAAATATAAAGTAATAAATTTATTTAAACGGCTTAATGTGATTTAATGTTTTGGGGGATTTTTGCATAATCTATACAGCTTACGTCAGTGAATAAATTATTAAACATAACTATGAAGATGGTGGGGGAGTAAGCCGAGCACAAATACCAAGCCGGTAAGCCGAGCACTAATACCCAGCCAGTCAGTCACTGTGTACATACCATTCAAATGTTGAGAGCCTGGTCTTGAGTTCAAATGTCTTTAATTTACAAAATGTCGAGCATAGTCATTATTTGCCAGTCAGCTTTCTGCTGAAATATGGCAGGTATGGATATATATGTGTCTAAATCGGAATTTGAACCCGAGTCGCAGATTAGATGTCAAGTGCACTAACCATTGAGCTACAGAGACATCATACAAAACAATACATATGGTAAATGACCAACATTGTAACAGAATTACATTATGCAACCATCACACTTCTACTTACTATTCAACATGGTCTACATTTTATGGACGAGACATAAAGACACAGGAAGTTTGCAGACACATCGCTGACAAATGTAGGTCAAGGCTACTCATCAAAACCACCAACGTCCAAAGCATGTCAGCATTATAACATACATATTACAACTGGGGTTAATTTAAAAGCATGCTGTGTACCAAATACAAAGGATCATAATTTCAAGATGTGACGATTCTAAAAAATCTAAAGGCAAGTAACTCTTGATGAAATTGAGACCAAATTGGATCAAAGATTAAATTTAAGAAAATCCCATTTCATCTAAAGAATTAAATCAAGTGTTCATAATAAATTGTGTCATATTGAATTAAGCTGCTATAGAATTTTTTAATAGTTTTAAAGTGAACTGCAGAAACAACTGTCGGAACTAGTGAACTTTCAACACTTTCCATGTTCAGAAGAACTAGAATATAAAGAAATCTGTGAATAAAATTTATTGACAGCTTTGAGTACAAACTTGACAGTTTCAAGTCGCTGATCAAGTTACCAGTATGTCAGTAGACTGTGAATGCACCGTCATGCACGTGGCAAGCCGTGCACGCTACAGCTAGATTCACTACCAGTGCAATCATCTCCACGTTTAACTGACAAGCAAGATAAGTGCATTTAAAGATAAAAGTTTTTACTCGTAAATCGTAAATTACCCAACATTAAAAATGATTTATCAGAACTCTGTCAGATTGGATGTCAATATGATGTAGTGTTTTGAACCAAATCTGGCGGCCATTTAAAACAAGGGATAAAATAAGACAAGATATGGCCTTCAAATGACCTTGACCTAAATCTGACCTTGTCGATAGTGAAAATACCATAAAAATGCCATAACGGAATATAAGGGGAAAAAATAGTCAGAATATAATGAGCTTCCAAGATACATGCAGTAGCCATACTGGAAAAGGAACACAAAAACCTGAGCTGACTGAATAGACAAGCAAGAATGATCGATGAGACCTATGATGCTGATCACGATCAACAGAATTAGTTCATCAACTATTAGCTATACATAGACAACGGGATTAAAACCACAATAATGATATACCTGTGGAGTGGGGAAGGGCTGCTATTTTTTACAACAACAACCAAGTTTCCCTTTATCACGGACACAAACCCGTAGCGTTGTCTTCTATACCATAAGCAGATTGTCTTACATCAGAAATGCATCAAGTATATGATAAGACCAGAGATATGAGATGCAATTATTTCTACCACACGTTTTTTGTTACTGAGCTTCAAACTCTTGCGCAATAAACACAAATTTTCGCAATAAAATTAAATAGATTTGGAAGCAGAAACCGCAGGTGTTCAAATGCATAAAGGTAAAAAGGTGCAAGATTTCAACTTACATCAAGAGATTGAGTGCACTAAAACAAAGGTGTCACATTTAAGTATGGTTTTAATTTCACTTAAAAGTATGTACAGAAAATAGTGGTATTAAAATTAGCACCATTTTGTAATCTAAATCCTTCATGTATTCCGTTAGGTAATTCCTTAAATTATTAGAATGATTTAAGGTTCAGATTACATCGAACCAACCATTTTTTTGAGAACCAACCTATGTGTCCGTTGCTACCGAGTGAGCGCCTTCATTCAGCTACCTCCCATTCAATTAAATATAGAAGGCATGGATTAACTCCCGTGGAAAGCGCTACGTAGCCCAATGAAATACTCAACCTGACTGACTGGTTGCACAAAAAGAAACGGTCTAAAATAATTTTGGTCTAAAATAATTTGTGACCACCTCTAGTATTATATTACAGCAGGAACAAGATGGTAGACAAGCTGACTTTTATACCAACATTTTATGTCTGATTTAAACACAAGTAATATCATAACAGGTTGAAAAACTGGGGTATGAAGCCCCTTTGTGGACTTCATTATTTCTTTATAAATGTGTACTCAGTATTTTATGCAGTCTTTATTCAGCGGTACAAAAACTGAATAAATTTAGGAAGCGGAGAACACCATCAAAAGATGCATAATTAACATATAGCGGTTAACAGATACGATGTAAAAAACCTTGTGGGGGATATGATTTCAATTTCATAACATACAGTGCAATTCAAATGTCAGCTATTCATGCACATAACGGCTGATGCACACTGCATTCAACCACAAACATCCGGCATTTATCAACCATTTCAGCTCAGCATGCAATAATAAAAAATCCCCACAAATCCATTTTTACACACTTTTAAGTTTAAATGGCTTGAAGCTGTGAAAAATATGTAAATAGATGAAAATCGACAGACTGAAAATATAAAGTACTTCAACAACATCCCCTGACTGCCACTCCTCGTCTTCGTTAATGTGATACCAACTCATACATATAGTGTACCGAGTGCCACACTCAGCACGCCCCGCAAACACTCCCAGTCTAAACTCTGTGAAAGTACAAACATGTACAGTATACATATGTACAAAAACATATAAACATATCGATGGCTTAGAATGAGAAGGTCGTAACTACCACATACAACCTTATAAGACTCATACATATTTGAAATCTGCTTCACAAGGCGATTCTAATTTATGAGCCTATTTTCATGAAAATCTGAAATTGTCATGTTGACCAAAATGAAGTTTTAAAAACGTGTTTTCCCATAGGTCAAGATTAAATTACAGACAGTTTTCTCTTGTTTTCTCAATATATCAATTTGGTAGTTACGACCTTCTGGTTCTAAGCCAGCGATATGTACAAAAACATACAAACATATATCAATCAAGCCTGTGATGTCATACATTCATCAAAGCATATCCAGAACTTACTACTTAGTCAGTGTGACATAAAACGCCTCATTAAATAAACCTCATAAATGACTAAATAACTACGTTTTAAGCTCGTTTAAATCGGCCACAAATGACATAATTCACCTTAATGATATATGTAGGCCATACCTTCATCAGTACAGACTCAGTGCATTAATCATATATTGATTTTGTACACTATTTCATAAATCAAGAAAATGCGAAATCCGCCTCAATAGCATAGATGTAAAGTGTCTGCTTCGAGTACGAAGTCACAGGTGTCGAGTTTAATCCAGGCCGAGACATCCAAGACATACCAAAGTCATTGAAAAGGATCTCCCTTGCTTGATGCTCAGCATAGTTTCATGTAAAGTTTCAAGTTAATGTAAAAGAGTACTGTCTCCCGGTGCTAAAATAATGCAGACCAATCAGAATGCAACATTTTTTTTAAAGTTTAAAGGAATTTATAGTAAGTATTCGGACACACTAATGAACTTTGTCCATGCTTTTATGAAAGTAGTTGAAGAATCAGTTTTAACAAACTAGTCACAGGTAAAGGTGTATTTCATGATATAGTCAGACCAAATGTCAGTAGTTAAGATTTCTGTTCAGAGAAAAAGACAAAGATTTGCGATCATGATAGCAAAAATACCTAAAATGATGACACAACATTTAACCATAAAAAAACATCCATAAAATATAACTAGGTCAACAAGATTGCCTTGTTTATGAGAGGTAAGATTAATTTATGAGAGGTAAGATTAATTTATGTGTACGACAATGAAATATAACGCTTTCAAATACTGAGACATTACAAGAAAAAAGCCAACAAAAACACAAGACCATCTGAAGGTTCGGACAGTAACAAAAATGTTATGATGTGTGTAACTGTATAAAAATCTTGTTGAGGTTAACCACAGATGATAATGTACTTCCTTAACGGAGAGTTAGGAAAGTGCTTAACCCATTCACAAACAATATATCATTGTTTTGGGTTTTTGTGATTTCACTACTTCAAAATCTAGAACACACTACAAACTGAGGACAGTGAGCGCTACATATTCACCAATGTTCATGTTAAAAGGGCCATGTAAGGATTCTAAATTTTTGTGCAAATTATTTAATAGGTTGATTTAAGATTTTCATGATCACCAATATTATGAAATTTTAGTCAATTGAACTCTTTTTTTTTAAACTGAATGGTGTCAAAACTTGTCAGAGGGAATTGATTCAACATACATGTTGCAAAACTTAACTGTACATAAGGGGACTGAATTCCTGCAACTACCATACTGAAAATGAGATATCATTGTTTGGCTACAAGCTCAAGTCAATAATCTCTGCACAGATTAACTCAATGCTCTGTTATCAAAATGGAAAATACGAATTTAATCCCAATTTCAAGTACAGCAAAAAATAGTATCCTGGTTATGAAATTTGTAATCTAACTTCAGACAGGCAAAATCACACACATTGAATGAAAATGACAGATTTTCAAAGACAAAGTATCAAGGTGTTTTATTACATTAATGTAAAATGTCTTTAAAGGTATCAATCAAATTTGAGCGTTAACTGTTTATGCATTATCATTTTATGACCAATGCAAAGTTGCTACCGACCTCGACGTTACCATCAGTAGCTGGTACAAATTTGATACGAAATTTGAAATAATATCATCCCTCTTCTTTAGTTCTTATAGCCACTGAGTACAACAGACCTCCAACTGTCAAAGTGAACACTTTATTTATAACCTCAATTGTACCTACAGCATAACAATAGAACAATATAGGCATGATATGTCAGTTTCTTTGACCACAACCCACTATGCATGGGCCATATTTATAACAAGTCTGTTTGTTTTCGAATTCCTGTCTAGTATTACCAACGTCATGGGGGCAAACTTAATACTATCCGACATGGTACAGGGGTGTAGCAACTAAATCAATTGACATGCAACCCCATATTTATACATAACTTAAGAAGCAGCACCTAATGCTAACAAATGACGTCACTTCTACCTCTTTCTAGAATTTCAACAGCAATTAATGCTAACTGTTGTTGAGATTTGCTGCTGAAAAACTGCCCGATTGTCACATGTGTCAGCCTTTTGGGCCAATGCAATCATTTTTGTCATAGATATAGATCTAATCACAGGTGGCAGTATCAGTGTTTGGAAAAGAAAAAGAACAAATCCGTCACAGAGCTAATACATTACATGGACCGTATATATATCGATTGTCTATCTAACTCCCTGTACACTATCAAGGTATAAAGCGTAGTATATGTCTATGTCCAAAAGATTGTGGAACATTGCGTCTTACAATAGGCTTGGTTCCCAACAATTATTACGATACTGTGAGCGCAGCGGGTAACCAGTGCATAAATAAAATGACATTGAGCGAAGTTAAATAACGAAAGTAACACTGTTTTGCTGTTTCGCAGTTATAAGATACAATTGAACGAGATTTTCGGTAAGAATTAATATCTTATAGTTTATTTGAATGACTTGTATAGCAATTTTTCTTCAGCGCCCGTATTTTATGTTGAAACAACGAGATGAAATGTTCCACAATCTTTGGCATATAGACATATAGTACGCTTTATACCTTGATAATGTTAGTATATTAGTTCAGTACGGACATTTTTATATATTTTTTTATTATTTTATTTAATCGTTTGCGGACCAAACACTGATACTGCCACCTGTGGATCTAATGTGTGTAATGTAATACTACAGTACACAGTGCAACTTGCAGGTGTTGAAAGCACTTTTGATAAATGAGAGCTTACTGGAACTTCAAAGCTTATAAGATCATCATTGAAGACAAACACAACTATTTTTTTCTTCCTTTGTTATTTATCTTTAGACGATTGATGTAGCATTCATACTGTCATAAATTGATACCCGGCACGGGACCGGGTAGGATGACAATACACAGACCCCAGCAGAGGTTGACAAACCGAGAATAGTGATAGGAAATTCAATTGAACATATAGAACCCATGTGTTGTACATACTTCTAGTATCAAGGCGCATAGTACTGCCTACCATACCGAAATATCATATCATAAAACCCTAAGTGAGACATACAGTCTGTTCAACAGTTGTAAACATAAGCTTGTCCGTCAGGTAAACTATGTTTATCTAAGTTTTACTGGGTAACTTCCTATCCCCCCCTATTCTTTTGATTGAAATAGTTCCCTCATAAGTATTACTTAATGAATCGACAGTAAACCAGCCTATAGTCAATGTTAATATTAACATTCTTAAACCAGTCTAAATATGCAGCACTACATCAATGACATGTATAATATCATAAATATAATATTTAATGTACCAAAAGCATATTTGACCTTTTAAAAATCATTCAACTTCCTCTTACATGTGCACAATTAAAAGTTGTAACAAATTTTAAAAAGAAATTTCCATTTTAACCGGCCAAGAGATACCACCTTTTGAACAAAGACCAAATCATTGTATGTAATGTATGCACACAGGCAATTTATATTTCTTGGTGTTTTCTTCAATTTCGTCAGAAATTTACTTGATGTACTCAAATACCTCCATCCTTAAGGCTGGTAGGTATACTTGTAAATAATACTCACAAATTGCTTAATTAAAAGCAGATATTCAGTTCAAAATGAGTCGAATGCAGCTCAAATTTCTGGCATTTGATTACAGTGCAAAACCATCTGACATAGTTTACATTGTTTGTTAGGCCACAATGTAAAGGTACAATACAAACTTCTGTACCAGGCAAATATGTGGTTTTCAGAACAGTAAGAAGTGCAGAAACGAGACATATCGTAACCTTATAGATTGTTGGAACATGACTACAACAACTGGCCAACATCCGAGCTGAAAGTTGTAGTCCTATATGTGAGCCAAGATGCCACAGTTTACATGCACGGTTAAAACATCAAATAGAAAGACATGATAAAAGATGCAAACACATTCTACCAACATGGCAACGTCCATGTCACAAAAAATCTGAACACGAAGATGTCCATGTTGAAAAAATATTCAGTGCAGAAAAACTATGTTGTCAATTGACTTCAATAACATTCCATGCACATATTACAATGTTGTCATTTGAGTTGTAACTTAAATGTACTTAACTTTATATTACTGTGTAGGATTATATTTCACAATCAAAGAAAGCCAGTCAGGACAGACGAGAGCCGGGGTGGTTAGCGTGCATGAAATTTGACACGAATGAGCAGTAGATTTAGTTATCAAACAAGTATGTCATTAATATCCTAATAATTGGGAATTTGTTCAACAACAACACGTTTTCTGTAGAATTATTATTATATTTATGTTTCGGCCGAGGCCTTCTTCAGAATAACAATAACAAAACAACGGATGTGACGTCATCTAGTAGTTTTTTTGTTGTTTTTTTTTGTTTTTTTTTATTAATATCCTAACAAATTTTTTATCCTAGACATATTCAAAATTTGAATTTCAAACCAGAACTAAACTTCCACAAGGAACTTAATTCTTCACCACATGTGAAGGTGTATCAAAATTGTTGTCAATAATTTATGTAATGGTATGAACGGCTGCAACTGGGAATCAAACGCTGGTATATCAAACGAGGATCCAAAGTTACAAATTAAGTATATTATAACCACTGGATCGTGGCCGGGGCAGTGCGTATCATAGGACTGTTCTAGACTCTTACATCGACCAGATCTTCTCCCAGGGTTCGCATATTGTTTTGCACGAGTGAGTTTATTTTCAAAAGAATAACAGTCAAAAAATTTCACTTAAAGATGGGCTACAATAATTTTAACTAACATTTTGATCAACTTTTAATAACAGGAATTACGATATATCATTTTTATCTTAATATATACTATTACATAGTTTATCAATTACCTTAAAGATGTGTCAACCAAAATTAAATATTAGTCAATCAAACAGTTGTACAGTGACACGTAAGTGCTACAAGTTCTTCTTTACAACCCAGTAAACCACAAATCATGAAAAACCTGCAGACACATTACCCAAAAATGCATTCAAAAACTAGCGATAAAAATTTGGCACTCATTTACTGGTCTCGATAATGGCCAAATATCTCAATTACAAAAATTACAAAGCTTATTCTATTAAAACATCAAAAATCATTAACCAATAAAGTCACGAAAATTCCAATAATTTTAAAATTAGTCAAGTGCTGTACTTTTACCTAAATATAACATTGACACTAACAATGATCCACAAATGTACCGGTATATTATCTCGTTGGTTTTGTGATTAGCGTTATTACATCAACGATAATCTCGATTTAATGGTTGACGAACGTCGACAATACCTTCGCCTCCTTGTTTTACCCCTCGGACAGCTCTAGTACAATAGCCAGTCTGTACTAATCACGTAGTTTGGAGTAATAAGAGAATTAGCTTACAGCTGATATTGGCCACCACACCTACAAAGCGGACCTCCTGGAGAGACGTATGATCAAGCAATGTTTTTGTATAATTGTGTGTTTTGGGAGCGAAAAATGCCGAGGTTGAGGATATATTGAAGAAAATGTCAAAGTTTGAATGAACCGTCAGGGCGTAACTGCGATACAACTGATGGGAGATAGCGGATAAATTACAAACAAGAAAGCTCCATTCTAATGCCTCATTGAACTAGATGCAAATTTAGAATCAATCACGAAATCCAATTTTCATTACCATAAAAAATGCAACAATACCCGTTATTTACCCGTTACAAAGTGTATTTTGTACGTAATGTGAAGAATAAGTGCCATACAGCGGAGGACAATAAGTTCATATAACTTGACACCTTCACATGACATCCTTCAATAATACAATAATGACTAAGTGATGTACTGTAAACTTGCAGTAATTTAAGAGGCCGTAACTTTTTAAGTGATATAAGGGTGCTCTATTAAATCCAACGACATTAAGAAGCTATTTTTAGCAAAGTGATTAAACTTATTTATGAATTATATGTGATTCCAAAAGATTTCAGACTGGACCTTTTGGAAGACATTTGTCAAATTCAAAATCATTAAAAAAATTTGGACAATAATTTAACAACTGTGCATTAGGAAATTAAACAATCTGAAGTTTAATCTTTATGAATTTTCAAAATTTAAATCAAATTCAAACTAAAAGATTTTCAGGTTCATAACAAAATTTTAACCCAAGGACCTTTTAATCTGATAAACCAAAACAATGAAAACATGGCAATAATAGCAAACAGGAGCAGATACAGGACAGAATACTTTGTTGGTGGTAAAAGTCAGTACCGGACAGTTAAATACTACACCAATCCTAAACCTATAAACCCATATACAAGGTGAGTGCCCACATTAGTACAATAAGATTAAAGCATTCTTACAGGTCAAACATGGCATGTATTAAGCTGATATACCCCTATAGCTAGCTCTGTTTGCGTAATTAATCCATAGTTTCACCTAGTGGCAATGAAAATACAACATATGTCAAGTATAAACAGTGTCATTAGCAATTATAATGATTACCTATTTTCAATTAAGTATATGATAATATGCAGTACTTTACAACTTAAAGGGACCTTTGTGTCTACCGTATCTTTTCACCATTCTTATCTGATGGTGATTGTGTAAGGAATTCTTAGAACTAGGATACCTAGAGGACCTATTTGAACCTTGGGTGAGGTGTTAGTTCAATGGGACTCTTATCTATAGTGCAAAACTGTCTAATTTCGATGAGAGAAATTTTCATGATTTTGGTAAAAAAAAACTTTTGATGGGACATTAATTCATGGATTTCGCATTTCAGGATATAAATACAAGGGTCAAAATGGGAGTTAGATGGGATTTGATTTCGTGGTTGAAGGTGAACCACGAAATTGAAATCAAGGAAATTTCATCCCCACAAAAATTTATGATTTTACAATATATAGATTTTACCTTAGAGGACAATACCTCAGACAAGTCATTGCTTTTATAGTACTAAATTTACACATGTCAGTGAAATTTGTCAGTTACTTTTGGATGAATATAATGCTAGGCTAGTTAATACCTCGAAACATGATTAAATGACAACTGTCAAGCATAAATAGCTGAATTACTGTTGAAAAACTCAAAAAAAGTTGACACTTAAAGTAACGAAACAATAAAAAAAACTTTGCTTATACCCTGTGTAAAAGTGAAAAAAAAACAGTTAGTAATCTAGTCGGTACAACATAATGACCAAAACCAGGAGGATGCTTCATACATTAACAACACTTTGAGTAGAAAAAGAAAACAATTAGCTGTTCATTCAACCTAACTGCCTTAAAATTAAAAGCACACAATATCGGCCGGAGGCAAGACTATAACTACAGGTATTGAACATATTTGGGTTTCTCAGTGGTTTTCTAAACAAGGCTAATATAGAATGCACCAATTGTGAAGCTTGCAGCAACATTGTTAACAATGCCGCAATAAAGGTGCATCTTACCATGCTATTGCTACCAGAAACGTTCACCCTCCGGCCATCTATCCAATTCATTATATCATTAAACTACTCAACTTAAATTTTGTGAAGGGAATTACCAGTTTGTTTAAATGTCACACTAGCTGATGAACTACTGTCATATCATGAGTGCAACACACTACCAACAGTATGTACCAAATATAATAGTTTGTCTTTACTTGGTAGCAGACCAAACTGTTCCTGCATTCTTTCATTCTTTGTTCATGCTACTAGTTTCAGCATCAGCAGAATTTAAAAAGAACACAACTCTTGCAAACATACAGCTGCAATCAAAATTGAGCAACTTAAAGAGGAAAAGTCCACAATTTAAAACTGCCATTGCTTTCAAGGGAAGCAACTCCAACAACTTTGGTATACCAATCAACTTCTTGCACTAAATGATTTAGTAGAAGAAATTAAAATACTCCTGATAATGAAATAAACTGATGTAATATCTAGAAATGAGCACCAAGCAAAAACTTGAAAGGGAGAGAACTCTGCATGAATTACAGAGTTCAAAGAGAGAGCATTCAGTATCAATGGCAGTTTTCTAAGGGAAAGAACTATGTATCAATTATATATTCAAAGGGAGAGAATTCAGTATCAAGTATCTTGTATTCAAAGGGAGAGAATTCAGTATCAAGTATCTTGTTTTCAAAGGGAGAGAATTCAGTATCAAGTATCCTGTTTTCAAAGGGAGAGAATTCAGTATCAATTATCCTGTGTTCAAAGGTAGAAAACTCAGTATCAATTATCCTGAGTTCAAAGTGAGGGAACCCAGTATCAATTATCCTGTGTCCAAAGGAAGAGAACTCAGTATCAATTATCCTGTGTTCAAAGGAAGAGAACTCAGTATCAATTACCCTGTGTTCAAAGGGAGAGATCTCAGTATCAATTATCCTGTGTTCAAAGGAAGAGAACTCAGTATCAATTATCCTGTGTTCAAAGGGAGAGATCTCAGTATCAATTATCCTGTGTTCAAAGGAAGAGAACTCAGTATCAATTATCCTGTGTTCAAAGGGAGAGATCTCAGTATCAATTATCCTGTGTTCAAAGGGAGAGAACTCAGTATCAATTACCCTGTGTTCAAAGGGAGAGAATTCAGTATCATTTATCCTGTGTTCAAAGGGAGAGAACTCAGTATCAATTACCCTGTGTTCAAAGGGAGAGAACTTGAAATCACATTATCATTCAGAGATAACAGGACTAAAACATATGCCTGTTACTTCATTTACTTGATCTAACAGTGCATCAGTGAGACTTATCAGATCGTTCTATTATGTACAACCATACATGAGGTTACTGCATGTCTGTGTAGTTAGGATATATCTGTGTGTCTCACCACATTGCCACCACGTCTACAGGCACAGAACCTTCATAAACACCAAAATGTTGCTCAATGAGACAAATTAAGTATTAATAATGACTCAGGCTGTATATACACGGTATAAGGTTTCATTTTAGGCACTAACTCTTGTTCTTTTAGTTTATAAGTAGATCAAAGTCCACCATTGGACACGGTCAAGAACTATTGACCATACATATTAAATATAGTACCCAACTTTGACTTTTAATAGTGCAGATCAAGAAAATTTTTAAGCTGGTGCTTGAAAATGAACTGTCTACTTGTACAAGCCAGACAGCCAACAACATTCCTTGCATCAGTTCTGTGAATTCATCTTTATGCTGAAATCAGGCTCCTTTAATTGCTGAATAGAGGTTAAGAATAGAAGCCTGTTGTTGACCATGTCCCTGGCTTAGAATAGGTTGTAAAGTTGCTCTTTACTTAAGGTAAAACAAGCTGTTTCAACTTCAGTTTGGTTAACACTTCAAGTTCAGATTTTCATGTTTATAGGCTCATAAAAACTGTGTTTTGATGCAAATTTTAAATATGGACCAGTCTTGTAAATCTTATGAATAGTTACTTATGACCTTCTAATTCTTAGCCAGCGTGATGTTTAAATTCAGGGCTATGACATTACGTGAAAGTTGAGATAACACCTACCTTAACCCTGTGTTCCTCGTTGTCACTTTCTATTGCTTCTTCTTTAATATTTTGTGGCGAGTCACCATCGAAGCTTGGCTCCGAGAGTCCATCAGAGCCACTACCTTCTCCACCATGCAGCTCTTCGTTTAATGCTTCTCTTTTTATTATTCGCTTCTTAAGCGCAAACATGTGCCCTAAAGAAACCGCGGCCTCTGGAATGTTCCGGTCCTCCGTTAACGTAAAAGCTGACTTGATCTGATGTAACTTTATCAAGTTCACAGTGTTTTTATTATTATTGCAACCATTTTGACTAGAATCATTATTGTTAACATTCCTGAATGCACTGTGTCCGCTTTCACCGACCATTTCCGGAAAACGTGAAACCGGCACTCTGTCTTCGGAACTTTGTAAAATAGGTTTGAAATAAGAGTTTTCCATTTTTCGTTTCAGTTTTAATCGCGCAAATGGAGACAGTGACTTATAACTGTCTGTTGATTCTTCAAAGGAGGCAAATCCCGAAGGGGATTCTGTCGGCGACAATTCTGTATAGGAGTCCGATCCCACATCACTTGCGCTGTTCGGTGGAGTGTCCATCAGTGAATCTCTCTCAGGGGAGGCAACTCTGACTTCACTCATTGACATAAACTGAAAATAAAATGAAATTAATAAACTGTCTTGGGTTGTATGCAACATCTAATCTTGAAATGAGATTATACTACACAGCTTACCAGCAGATGTGAGTAAGGAATCACCATTTGTATAATTCGAAATAGGGAAGTCTTAATTTTGATACAGTTGGTATCAAGTATTCAAAATCATGGAAAGTTTCATTGAGTTAAGAAAATGAGTGTGGATGAACTTCATGACATCTGACACGGACATCCAAAAGAATGTTTTGCTCCACTCTATGTGGCAGATTTTTTTGGTTGTTTCATGTTACAAAGAGCCTGTCCACGGGACCACCATGCCAAACCTAGGTGATTTTACATAATAGGAGCATACAACAATACATTAGAACTTCCTACATACTGTGACAAACAATACATTAGAGAGTACTGATCATGCGTGCAGCAAGTTATTATGTGAGACTTTCAAATGTCAACAAAATTAGCACATCCATCCAATTATTATAACGATGACGCAAATCTCAACCTTTCCATCAAATCTCAACCTTTCCATCAACGACACTGGCTCTATACCACACACCTTAGACCAACAACAGGCTGAATGATATCAAAAGTTTTTGAATTTTGTGACCTACATGTATGTGCACAGCTGACCTGAACCAAACTTATCCTGTACATGTACAGTTTGGTTAAAACAAATATGCATAGTAACAAGTCTGCAGTCCATGCACTCAGTTAAAGGCCTAGGTTTCAACCTTCTGTATTGAATTGACCAAGAAAATTCTTGATGTGGTTTCACAACAAATGAATGAAGACAGACAATGCACAACGAACGCTTGACATGAGCATTTTGTACATAGGCGAGCTAAAACAACTAATTGACGTCACTCGATTAATTACTTAGCAAGCCACTGATAAAATGACTGATTTACTTCATTGCAATTAATTAATAAGCATGTCACTAAAGCTGCTAATTCTGCTTCGGGGCCATACAGTACAGCAGAGCAACTCTTTGTTGACCAACATCATCAATAACAATGCCTTAAAAAGTTCCCTAAGCCAATATTTAATCATACATTTTGTGATTTAACCTATGTAGGGAATCAACCTCTTTTTAAACAACATGGCTATAATTAACAGCTACAAGGTGTTGCTCAGTAACAGTGGTTGTACTTTATTTATAAGACTGCAGAATCTGATAGCATACGAAGGTTTCCGTTACAGTCCTCAGTGCAATAGTTATGCAGCCTCCTGAACACTCACTACTGTATCTTATACAACTGAAACTGGGTCATTTACGCTAGAATTAGAATTATTGTTCAGGTAAGTCACTACTAATGTAAATCATGATTGGATTGCTACTGTTGATTCAATAAGTAATACTAATGAAGGAACTATCCCATTTGAAAGAATAACGGGGACTACCCGTTAACTCAGTTACCCCCAATTAAACTTAGATAAACATAATTTACCTGACAGACTAGTTGATGTTTATAACCGTTATCATTTAACTTTGAACAAATTGTACCAAATCATGCTAACACTAGGTACAATAATTATCTTCCAAACAATGAAAGCTGTATCATAGGTAAACAGCAGGCAACAAGTATTTATAGAAGTATGCTTATCCTAACAATTGACTCAAGATAATTTAATAGACTCAGAACAGATTGTCTGGTACCCAAATCCATACAAACTTCATAGTTAACTCAGTTTAGATTGCCTGGTACCCAACTCGCAACTCAAATCAAGAATAAACTTCAGGGTTAAGTTACATTAATTTACAGAAATCAATGAACAATCATAATATCGAAGGTAACAAGTTTAAACCAAAGTAAACTCGGTCTTATTAACTGTACATTTATGTACCTCCCAAGCACTTTCAAACACCAGGGACCTTATTCACCAACGTTATAAGTCTAATATTCAGACTTAAGACTTAAAATTGATAATATTTATAATCACTGCCATTTCTTAACAATAAGATTTAACCATATGACAATGTTTCTGATTATTGTGTGTTACCAAATGAACATGTATACCTACATATATTAAAATCGGTGCATTTATAACAATATGAGAGCGAATAGAACATTTGGCAATACAAAGTCTAAGTCTGAATTTTAGACTTAAAACGTTGGTGAATAAGGCCCCAGAGCTCCTCTATGCTTATAATCTGTCACCGTGCCAAGCCCAAATCCAAAGGCACACAAACCAACCTTATCACGCAACAAAACAACGGACTTAGTCTTAGAGCGTGACCTTGACTTAATGCACCAAAACAACATGACCTGTATTACTTGATTCAATGGGTACGAGAACTGCTATCTTCCATCCATCCAGACAACAACAACAACAACAACAACAACTAAACAACAACATATTTCACACATAGAAACAGTGTACGAACACTACGTTTTATAATCCTCGTGCCAAGTGACAATACATAAATGACAACACTGCTTGACACACTGTAGGATCATGTCTGACCTAAATATACTATGACAATAACACCCATCCAAAGTACACGATTAACATATATTAACTGACAGTATTCTACATATTACAATAACCCATAAAACGGGGTCAAACCCCTTAAAAACTCAACTTCAAGTCACTCACAATGCTTTCACACAGGCAGAATCATTTCTAGAACATACAAATACAAAGAAAAATAAATTAAATTACAATTAAATACCTCCATGAGATTGAACTGTGATGGTTTATTAACAGAAACGTCTTAAGTTAATATAAAAATATCCATTTAACACACAGCATCAAGTAGTGGAAAAAAACATGAGCATAAAAACACCATCAAAGTTTTTCTTTCTTTACCAACAACACAAGATCGTATGTGATGTTTACATAGAGCGAACATGAAGAAGCAGCTAGCACACATACACATGACCTAGAGGTACATACACTCTTACATACATCTCATAGTGCATACATCATTCTACTGACTGACATTAAGATAGGAGGGTTTAAGGTGTGGTATATAGGTGTGGTAATAACAAAATGTTGTTATCTATACTTCATACAACTATGGCTTCCTTTGTGGTCCCGGTCACAAACATTAACTTCTGTCTTCATCAGAAATAATCACAATTATCTACATATTTATATCTTTTTTATCTTTCAAAAATAACCATAAAATCCAGAAATTTCACTCACTGCATATTTATAGAAAAGCAATCATTACTCTGAACATATTCCTATCATCAAAATTTATTTAACACCATCTTGATATATTGAAATTGATGAAATTTAATTTAAAAGCTAATATAAAGAAAATTATAATGTGTATATTGAAATCAAAATCATAAAGTGCAATACTAATCATTTATATTTGTTCAGGGGTTAATTTGGTAGATTAGACATCAGCACAAAATTATAAAAATCTAAAAAACAAATAGACATCTGAAAAATACACATGAGGATTTTATTCCAATGTCTTAAATCTCTAAATTTAGAAAGAAACCTGCACAAAATTTCATAGAATTTTATACACATGTGATGGATTTAATGAAAAAGATTCCCATTAGAATGTGCAACACAGGGTATGCAAAAATGTCTTCAGGTCTTGGTTATGGACATTCATTCCTTTTGATTTTTTCTGCAAAAGGTATATGAAACCTGTTATCTTTATGAAGATCAGATTAATGCCAATCATTTAGAAAATTTCTAACAGTATTGCTCGATTATTTTTTAAGAAATTCTTAGATTTAGGGGACAACCCCTAAAAACTGAAAAATGTATTTTAACGAAAAAGTTTTGTTTCAAAATGCATAAAATTAAGTCATTTGTAAGTCATTTGTATTTTTAATAAAAATAAGTTTAACGTGAAAAATCGTTAAACCACATTCAGAATTATCTCAACTTTAAAACATGAAAATGTGTTACCACATCAATTTTACAATTTTGCATATGGTTTGATCATGTTAGTTAGATGCTTGAGATACGTCTAAGGGACTGCAAACTTTAAACTTCCACTCAACTGAAAGGGAACGAATGTTCTTAAATATACAGTGGAGAAAGTTTAAAGTTGACAAGAACTTTTTTGCACAAACATATGTCTCCCATAAAGGGCTGATACTCCAAAAAAAAAAATTCCACCTGAAATTCTTGATAATATGTACAACTTAGCCTTGGTATAAAATTTCATGTAAAGTTTCATTGCAATCCAACAAATGGAAAGGGAGAATTAGTGCCATGTGACATGGACCCAGACAGACAGATTTAGCAGGCAGATTAGCAGACAGTCTATCGGAAAGCCTTCTCCCATACGTTACCTCACTTGGTCATTCCATTGTCAAATAACAAAATAATTTAATGGTCACAGAAAATTTAGGCAACACCTCCACCACCTAAGGTGGCAAACATATGTGCGGACGGCGGACAGACGGCCAGCATAAAATCAATGTCTTCCCATTTCTACTATTTCCACAAATCAGTCTGTCTTGTTATCTCATTAAAAGCTTATAAAATTTTGTTTCCAATTTCTAAAATTTTGGGGCAGTGGTTTTGGTTAACCAGAGAATATAAAGGTAGTGACCCAAACACATTACAATGATACCTTACATCAGAGAATGCTCGCAGGGAATGTTTGTACATCAGTTTCTGGTAATCCATCTTTAATTACGTAACTATGGCAACGAAATAATCGTGAAAACGTAAATTCCAAATTCTAAACAATAACGTTAAGTCCAAATTCTAAACACAATAATGCTAATTCCAAATTCTATGCAATAGCGTGTATTTCAACGTCTAAGCAATGTCAAGATATCAAAAGTCCGGTGAAACAACAAGCAGGTCTGGACAAATACTTATGAATTTCACTGAACAAAGCAATGGACTATATATATTCTACAATAGTAGCGACCATAACGTCAGCTTCATTCTCACCTTTATATGTGATAATAAATTCTACAGGAAATCTTCAAACTGACGTAAATACCGAACACAGGCAACGTCATAGAAACTTGTCCGCTCCTTTGATTTACTCCGAGCTCCAAATTAACTAATTATTTACGTATTTGTACAACAATGTACAATATCACATTGAAATTAAGGTTGAGGAGCTGAAACGCGTCACAGAGAATCAACAACAACGTCAACGGTAAATCCAACAAATAGGAAAAGGTACGAGCGTCACAGAGAGTAAGAAAACGCTTAAAGAATAACACCTTAAAAATTCTGCAACTGTCAGGAAAGAAATCACATACATCAGCAATAACAGACCTACAACACCAATGACATCAGCAACTGGTCAACAATCAAACAACTTCAGCAAAAATTTGCATCAACAATGGAACACAAAAACACCATCAGATCAAAAGCAGCAGAGTTTTTAATAAGAGTTGCAAGTTCCAATGTCAAGATTTTAACACACATTTATGCCAAAAATATCTGATTTTACGACTATTCATCAAAAATAAATTCCAGCAAATGATTAAATCGTATTAGGGTAAAATACACGACAAGTTATAATAAAATACAAATACCATGTACATGCATCATTAAACTGGAACTGTGTAGTTGCTGGGATAACGCCCGCCTCCAATGCCTGGTAACCAAAATATTCTGGGTGCCGCCCACACACCATCTATCATTTCAGTGATGGTCAGTGATATATACAAGCTACCGCATATATACCAATGTAAGGCCAAGCATAATCAACTATACAGTTAACTAACAAAACAGGCTCTTCCATAGAATACTTCGAAGGCTCAGCTGCAATGCTGAAGTTGCAATGTTAGGAAATATGTTGTTGTTGTTGTCTGAAGTGTATAGTAGGAGAGATACCTTACTTGCATGCCATACCATATAAAGATATACAACAGTATGAGCATTGATGACGATAGAAACAGGATAGGTACGTTCTATGTGATACCATATATAGAGGATATTCGTATCAATTTATATTAAACAAATTCCGGAAAATTTTATTTAGCAAGCTTCTGGCGATTCTTCATATCATATGACGATATAAACACAATACTATGCATCTTTTTATTACAAGTATTACAAGAACAGTCATGAATGTTATACCACATTTGTAGTGTAGTGGACGCACAAACGGACGTAGGAACAGACAGGAGAATCACTATATGCCTTCTGCATCAGTAGATGTCAAACTGATGACTGAAGGATGGTTTAAGGAAGGACAAAAACTGATGAGTGAAGGATGGTTTAAGGAAGGACAAAAACTGATGACTGAAGGATGGTTTAAGGAAGGACAAAAGCTGATGACTGAAGGATGGTTTAAGGAAGGACAAAAACTGATGACTGAAGGATGGTTTAAGGAAGGACAAAAGCATAGAAAGAGGCAACAGTTTTGGATTTGATTTGTTTGCCCAAGTCATGGCCCCCATTACGAGGGCCATAATAATAAATTTTGATAGTTGATAGAAATGATATTTATAGCCTTTGTACCCAGAAGTTTGTGACACAGATGAAGTAAAGTTAACTACTGCTGATTCAATAAGTAATGCTTATGAAGGAACTATCCCATTTGAAAGAATATAGCAGTGATTACAGTTAACTCAGGTATACCCAGTTTTACATAGATAATCACAGTTTACCTGACAGAAGAGCTGATGTTTACAACCGTTATCAATTAACTTTAAACAGACTGTATCAGCAACAAAATGACAGAAGTGACATCAATTAAACCTCAGCAACAAATTTAAATACAAGTGGCCTTACTACAAACCAAATCCTGGTGGTTTAGTTTCAGTAGCATCCAATAGATAAAGCAAATGGAAAGTGGAAGCATTTAATTTGTGTCTAATGGCGAGTACAAACACAGCCATATACACACTGCTGATAAACAGCTTAATCAAAATACAAGCTTACAGGTCACACCCACCATTAAATGGACTTATATACTGCCCCACCCACATCTTAAATGCTGCAATAAATATATCTGTTTTATAACTTTTTTCTGTTCAGAACTTTTTTATTAAATCAAGGTATTTTGCTGTTCAATGTATTCATTAAATAATTATTTATAGCTTGGCTATTCTGACTTGAGCATGACCTTAATGCAAGAATATATTACAAGGTTCTTGCTTTGAATGTATTGATTTCTGCGAGCAAATCGTGCGATATCGGTATTTCAAATTTGTGTTTGCATTACATCTCGAGCGTCTTCGTGATACTTCCCTGATTATGAAAACATACAATCTGAGTTGTATCGTAGGTAATACATCGACTGTTATTAAATTATGCTAATCAAAAGGTCAGGTTCGTGTCAAATTAGCCAAGCTATACAGACTGGTACAAGTTTATACCAATTTAATGAATAATTCACAAAAGTTAGCTTCAACAAAGGATCAAGGCATGCAAGAAATTATTGTTACATAATGAAGCATGATTAGATGTAAAACAAATGTAACTCACTTATTACTAACTAAGCATTTACAAAAGTTTGCTTACAACAGGCAACTTGCGACCCAATGACACGTTACAGCAATCGATGTGATGATTTAAATAACAGCTATTAAATGTCAATTAACAATGCATTCTTTTTCTAAATATTTCATTTATTTTGGACGTAACAAACTATTTAAAGAGGATGCATACAATTTGGTATCTTTTCAAAAGAAAAAAATAAATTTGTAAAATGCTGCTGCAGCCACTTTAAACAATCCATAACTACGGGAAAGAATTTGTTCTGTGACAACAGAAATGTTATTATTAAATAAATAAAAGATAGAAATTCAATAATTATTGACTGTAAAAGGATTAAAAGTCAAGGAATTGCGGGTAATATCATTGAATACAAGTAGATGCTCCGCCCATTCGGTATTCGAAAAATTGATTTCATGACTTCTCTACCCTCAGCTGACAATTCCTATGTAGACAACTGAATAAAACCTGTTTTCAAACGACTGTTACATTAAAATTAATGTTTCATCAGTTTTGTCAGGACACAAAGATAACTTCAACTAACAACATCCCTGAACCTACATACATACTGAGTACTCATACATGTTTATACAGCAAGACATATACATACTGAGTAATCATACATGTTTATACAGCAAGACATATACATACTGAGTAATCATACATGTTTATACAGCAAGACATATACATACTGAGTAATCATACATGTTTATACAGCAAGACATATACATACTGAGTAATCATACATGTTTATACAGCAAGACATATGAGTGTATAATATAAATTAATGACAATGGTAGAATATATACCTGTCAAATCCAACATGCATATCAATTAGTTATAGTAAATTGCACCATGTTGTAATCTGTGTGCCACTCTACCTCAGGCTAAAGCTTTAGGCTTACAGCTAGGTATTAATTAAAACTAATCTTTTGCACTACATAATAATAAGAACTCAATTATTAATGCAAACCTAATTGCAGTCATAAGACATCTATTTTCATCATCACTATCTGGGCTTCAAGTTTAAACTACTGTAAAATTAATCATTTTTGTATGAGATTAAATTTCGTGGATTTCGTAGTTCATTTTCAACCAGGAAATCAAATCCCAACAAACTACAATTATGACCCTTGCGTTTACTACCTGGAATTAAAAATCCACGAATTTAAGTCCCATCGAAATGGTCTTTTTTACCAATACCACAAAATTTTGTTCCATCGAAATTAAATCATTTTACAGTACCTTCCAGAATCAAACAACCAGTCAATGACAATTTTTCTTCCTGAATCAGACAACCAGTCTAATGACAATTTTTCTTCCAGAATCAGACGACCAGTCTAATGACAATTTTTCTTCCTGAATCAGACAACCAGTCTAATGACAATTTTTCTTCCTGAATCAGACAACCAGTATAATGACAATTTTTCTTCCAGAATCAGACGACCAGTCTAATGACAATTTTTCTTCCAGAACTGGTCAATGGACAAAAATTTCTACAGGAATCAGACAACCAGTCAAATACCAACAGTTTGTCTTACGTACATCAAACACAACAATGAAAGGACTTCTCTCCAAGTCTAAGTAAATGCTGCTTATGTAAATGCCAAACTATCAAATCCTTCTTCGACAGCCTTGACATTACTCATTCCATAACGGTTACCTTCAAAGTTCAACATGAGGCATACATTGTTGATTGTATCCTTTACATCACCTTATTGTTGATTCAAAGATGTCTGTCAAAACCGCCAAAATGTTCCATTTCTGTATAGCTAAATGCAGTAAGTATAACCACTACGCTATAGGACTATTAGCTTTTTAATCATTTAAGTGTACTTAGGATGATAAAATTTAATCCTGAGAAACCTGTAATAATCGACCGGGTGAATGTTTGTTTACGCGGTTGTGACAGAGATCTTTGAATCAACTATAAGTCTATACGTTCAGTGTGACCTTGACCTTTAAGCTCCTGAGCAAAATATGCCAAATCATCATAGTGAAGTTGTCAAGTTTCATCCAGGACAAAATCACATGGATGAAAAACTCATACACACATATCTGTCACATGCAACAGGGCTTTCTCTAGGCCCCAAAGATGAAGAGTCAAAATGGCTCCTGACTCTCAATTTTCAAGAGTCATCAAAATTTGTAAGAAAGTTTGTATTATAAGTAAAGTAAATTTTACTCTTTTACTTAAATTTTTAAGAGTTAAAATACACATATAGACACTTTTGTAAAATTCAAGAGTTAAAATGCAGTTTCAAGAGTCAAATGAAAGCCCTAATGCAAGCAACATTGTGGTGACTATGGCTAGCTCATAACAGGTCAATGCTAGTGCTAATAATTGTTTTGTACAGTTATGTATCATGTTTGCTCTTTTATGACAATATGCACTGACAATGCATCAATCTCCATTCAATGCATTGAATTACCAATGGTAGTTGCTGAAAAATAGTGAGACAAACAGACAGATGGAACAAGAAGACTGAATCAATGCTCCTTCTTCCAGTAACCAAGTTGTTGGTAGGTGAATTGGAGGATTGCTAGGTCAACATTGACACTGCATATATTCAAGTTTGGGTATAACATGGTACACAGGATGTCATAACAGTATCATATTAGTCAGAGGTGGTAAAAGATAACATTAAAGAGAGTTTTGGGGAAATCCACAAAGTTTATAAATTATTTTCATCATTGTACTTTTGCTTACATAGTAGTAAACAGAACTTATCAACTAGATTTGCCCAAACTATCTACACAACTATCATGCAATTACTTCAACTTTCTCGTAAAATTACAATATTAATATTCAAAATGTGGTAACCTTGAACATCAAGTTGCCGATAACACACTTTGTAACTGTGTAGTGAAAACATGTTACGATCAGATAGTGAGACGTTTGAATGACATTATACCAGGTATGTTGCTGGTATAATACCAAACCTACCAAGTACACCTATTAAAGTGGAGTTATTCCTATTTTCGTTGTTAATTTCTGGTTTTCCAAGTTCATCTAAATTTGAACAATTTTGAGGTACATTTGATTCATTTTATGATCTTCTGTCCCATAATTATAACCACTGTAATTAATGCATTCCTTGTTAATGCGTCTAAATCCCTTTTAAATCACACTTAAGTGCATCTTGTGACATGTTTCGCTTTATCACTCCTATTTTGGATTTAACTGACTTGGAAGGTATACATGTATAATGTGGTCACCGAGTCTGTGAGTCACATACCTGGATTCCTCTCTTTGGGTTCTTTAACTTCCGGCATCTAGTTCTGAAAAAAAGATGGAAAAAAATTGTATTATAAATATTATTTTGCTAAAAAAGTCCTATTCATTATGGAACAACCGACGTAAATAACACACAACCAGCTCTAAAAACCTATATCTCTGTGGGAGTAACAAATTACTCGTATTTATATTTCTATGAAAAAGATTCAGAATACATCAAAAAAGAATTTAGAATATAACTAATTTAGAATACATCATATTTAGAATACGGGAAAAGTACAACATTGAATTTAAAGAAATACCATTCATATTTGTGGGGGGTAACCAAGAAAGGTGGTCCAGGTCTAATTGCAATAAACACAATGTAAATATATCTACACAGTACAAGACTAAACATCCAACCAATTTTAAAATGTTTATAGACAATTATGAAATCATGAGATTATCATGAGAATATACTGTACGCAGGAATTTCCTTGCGTTGTATTGTAAGTGCTGCTCTACTTATTATAAGTTTAATAATTCAGAAAATGTACATTTTTTTATCGCAAATTATCATTTAATACTATTTGAAGTCGTCTTCTAATCTAACGGTAACATTTTACACAGATAACAAACAGATAACAATTTAGTTTTCAAATTCGTAATCATTAAGTGGGGTCCTCTTTTCCTTTTTCATTGTTTTCCATTAAATGTTAGATTAATAAGAGCTGTCTGCGGATAGTGTAGTGGATGCTAAACATGCATACGCCTGAAACACAATATTTTGCAAATAATGTTTGTAAAATCAATTTTCGGGCTGCAAAATTAATTTAAGGGTTACCTGCCCTTGTAAAATGGGTTAGCCTTTTGATGATAAACAAGGATACCAAGATTGAAGGAAATATCTTCGATGGTTTCTGGGATATGTAATTAAACATGAAAATTCTAAGTCGAAAAAGGGCCACAAAATTGGCAAAATTAATTTAAGGGTTACCTGCCCTTGTGAAATATGTTCCCCTTTTGATGATAATCATGCATACCAAGTTTGAAGCAAATATCTTTGACGCTTTCTGAGATATGGACCTAAACATGAAAAAGTCGAATAGGTGCCATAACTATGACAAAATTAAATTTAGGGTTACCAGCCTATGTGGAATGGGTTCACCTTGTGATAATAAACGTGCATATCAAATTTGAAGCAAATATCTTTGAGGGTTTCTGAGATATGGACATAAATGTGAAATTCTAAGTCAAAAAGGGGCCATAACTATGACAAAATTAACTTTTGGGTTACCTGCCCTTGTGAAATGGGTTCCCCTTGTATTAGTAAACAAGCATACCAAGTTTGAAGCAAATATTTTTGACACTTTCTGAGATATGGACCTAAACATGAAATTCTAAGTCGAAAAAGGGCCATAACTCTGGCAAAATTAATTTTAGGGTTACCTGCCCTTGTGAAATGGGTTCCCCTTATGATAGTTAATATGCATACTAAGTTTGAATCATATATCTTTGACGGTTACTGAGAAATGGACCTGAACAAAAAGGTTAACCAACGCCGCCGCCGACGAGTGGATCATGACAATAGCTCCACTTTTTTTCTTCGAAAAGTGGAGCTAAAAATAACATGAAAAATTTCTCAAATTCTTCCAAGTCAAAATATTTTTTATCAATCAGTATTGAAATCCATGAAAACAATGTTTACAAACAAGTGCTATAACTCTGCTTAAACTTGAATTCAAATTTTCCATGATGGCAAACAAACTGTCCAATCTAGGATTCAAATTTTCCATGATGGCAAACAAACTGTCCAATCTAGGATTCAAATTTTCCATGATGGCAAACAAACTGTCTAATCTAGGATTCAAATTTTCCATGATGGGAAACAAACTGTCGAATCTAGGATTCAAATTTTCCATGATGGGAAACAAACTGTCGAATCTAGGATTCAAATTTTCCATGATGGGAAACAAACTGTCCAATCCAGGATTCAAATTTTCCATGATGGGAAACAAACTGTCGAATCTAGGATTCAAATTTTCCATGATGGGAAACAAACTGATTCAAATTTTCAGTCAGGGGAAACAACTCTCCCAAACTTTGATTTAAAAATTAAATCAGGGAAAACAACTCTGTTGAATACTGAACCAAGAAAACCAGATTTTGTCTATGGAGTAAGGGTTTGAATCTGGTAAAAGTTCAAACATTAATTGAATCACTGATGAACAAGACTATGTTAAATAAATGCTTTGCCCTGGTGGAAGTCAAGTTTGAAAGCAATGCCTTAATGGACTTTGAAAATAAGATCAAGAACTTCAAAGTTTTGGTTAACATTTTCAATGGAACAGACAGACAAACGGACAGACAGCCTCCCAAATCAATAAATTCCATGCATAGCACTGAATCGTCCATTTATCATGCTGCAACAGCCTCCCTCTCTCAACCTATCCCAATTCTCACCAGCAGTATACAGACATTATCTAACAAACTTTTAACTCCTATTTCATATCTTTCTATAAAATTTCAAACACATAAATTTTTCATAACAAAGATCAGCAGATACTATCTGGCTTTAACTTCAGCAAATATATCTGAGAATTGTAGATAAAGTCTATCTTTATGTAATATGCTAATAAATGCACCCATCGTCTTCACCTAACAGCCAGTAAAATTCATTCAAAATCAAGAACTATGAAAATACAGAAATTAAGTTTGCAGTCATAATATCACAAAATTACCATCACTGTCATATTAAACTGACAGACTTTTATTAACACTTAGGAATATAGGTAGAAATGATGGGGCATTTAATGGAAAATTTACATGGATTCAATCTCGTGATAAATAACATGTGCATTTTTCCATATCATGATATTGTTAGATAAGATATAATTTGTACTAACTGAAAATGTTTTCAAGACAAAAGTATTCAGGTTAATGAGACAAGCTTTTATTGCAGTTTGATCTTAGACAGGGCTTCAGCTAAGCTTATATTGCATGTTGCTCATAAGACAGGGTTTCAGACAAGCTTATATTGCATGTTGGGTCCAAGAAAAGGTTTCAGCAGAGCTTATAATGCATGTCGCTCTATGACAGGGTTTCAGCCAGGCTTATATTGCATGTTACACTAAGACAGGGTTTCAGCCAAGCTTATATTGCATGTTAGCCAAGCTTATATTGTATGTTGACCTTAGAAAGGGTTTCAGCCATGCTTATATTGCATGTTGACCTTAGACAGAGTTTCAGCCAGGCTTATATTGCATGTTACTCTAAGACAGGGTTTCAGCCAGGCGTATATTGCATGTTGACCTTAGACAGGGTTTCAGCCAGGCTTATATTGCATGTTGACCTTAGACAGGGTTTCAACCAAGCTTATATTGCATGTTACAATAAGACAGGGTTTCAGCCAAGCTTATATTGCATGTTGACCTTAGACAGGGTTTCAACCAGGCTTATATAGCATGTTGACCTTAGACAGGGTTTCAGCAGAGCTTATATTGCATGTTACTCGAAGACAGGGTTTCAGCCAGGCTTATATTGCATGTTGACCTTAGACAGGGTTTCAGCCAGGCTTATATTGCATGTTACAATAAGACAGGGTTTCAGCAGAGCTTATATTGCATGTTACTGGAAGACAGGGTTACAACAAAGCTTATATTGCATGTTACTCGAAGACAGGGTTTCAGCCAGGCTTACATTGCATGTTACAATAAGACAGGGTTTCAACCAGGCTTATATTGCATGTTACTCGAAGACAGGGTTTCAGTCAGGCTTATATTGCATGTTGACCTTAGACAGGGTTTCAGTCAGGCTTATATTGCATGTTACAATAAGACAGGGTTTCAACCAGGCTTATATTGCATGTTACTCGAAGACAGGGTTTCAGTCAGGCTTATATTGCATGTTGACCTTAGACAGGGTTTCAGTCAGGCTTATATAGCATGTTACAATAAGACAGGGTTTCAACCAGGCTTATATTGCATGTTACTCGAAGACAGGGTTTCAGTCAGGCTTATATTGCATGTTGACCTTAGACAGGGTTTCAGTCAGGCTTATATTGCATGTTACAATAAGACAGGGTTTCAACCAGGCTTATATTGCATGTTGACCTTAGACAGGGTTTCAGTCAGGCTTATATTGCATGTTACAATAAGACAGGGTTTCAACCAGGCTTATATTGCATGTTGACCTTAGACAGGGTTTCAACCAAGCTTATATTGCATGTTACTCGAAGACAGGGTTTCAGTCAGGCTTATATTGCATGTTACTCGAAGACAGGGTTTCAGTCAGGCTTATATTGCATGTTACTCGAAGACAGGGTTTCAACCAGGCTTATATTGCATGTTCCTCGAAGACACGCGTGTCCGATGGTTCGTAATTGTCGGGGCACGTTTGCATTGGGTATGTTTTGCTTTGGGTACGTTCCGTGTGCACTTTGTAAGACTTATTTTGATTGGTCGGTAATAAATTCTAAAGCCAATGGCAAAGCGCAAACCATTTTTCTAACTCTGCGTTCTTGTACTCCTATTTTGAAGAGTCTCTTCCACTTTCGCGTGGGAAACATGGAAAAATATGGATAAAATCGAAAGAATTATCAGTAATTGGCCATGGGACATCAAATTTAATGCTGATTTCTCGATAACAGTACTCGGAAAGGAGGAAAGCCATCTCTTATTGTGTGTACGTCGTCTTAAAAGGGAAATTGAAAATATTTGCTTTTTTGTTGATTTTAGCGAACAAAAATCGGTCCGATAGATTTCCTTCTGGTCTGACAGTTTCTCCAAGTCTGTCAGACTGTTGGTCCTACAGATTGTGGGCGACTATTTGGAAGTCTGCTTTATATGCAGTATATCGACGGTGCCAAACCAAAACCCGTAACTCAATTTTGGCGCGAAAACTTTGTTTCTAGCATCCGCATCTGCTAGACGTCCCGCGCATTTCTGTCTTGTCGCCATTTAAATAGCCAATCGCGTTACGTATATTGTGACAAGACCGAAATGCGCAGGACGTCTAGCAGATGAGGATGCTGCAAAAAAAGTTTTCGCACCAAAATTGAGTTATGGGTTTTGGTTTGGCACCGTCGATATGCTTGTCACTAACCTGCTGGATTCTGTTTTTATTATGTCACTCCCTTCTGATCCATTGGTTTCTTAAAGAAAAACATAAAATGAGTACATTCTGGACATCACCCTATTTACTTTCTTTTTTAAAACAAAAAAAACATAATTTCACTGAACATTACATTTAATGTAACTAAGTCAGTGGTCCACAAGTGTCATATATAAGGTCTGTCGTCCAGTATCCAATGAACAACTAATAATAAATATCCATAATTATGTTTATAGCAATATAATGAACATAATTAGCACTTCATAATGAATCATTTGAAATAGAATTTGCCATATTAGTATTTTCTTACAGTATCTTGTTTTATTTCCAACAATAAAATAGATTTTATGTAACAATGTCAAATATCAGTTTGGATTCTGCTAAACATAATTGAATTTCCAATATTCCTCAACATAACATAATGTTCATGGGCTTATAATAATAAAAACTTGTCATCATGTTATGCAGTTCAAACCATTGAAGGAGGCAACAGTGTGTAAGCAGCCCGCTATGTCATTTGGGAGGGTATATTAAAGTCCTGTAAACGAAGGGACCAAGGTTCAAGTCTAGGTCTAGCTGCATATTTTTCACATGTTAATAATACAGACCTCTGATAGTCGTCAATAAGAATTAGTATGACAGGGTGAGAGTTCACCTGAGACTTATTAATCTGTAGCATTATCTGTGTATGTAACATTCATGGCTGTGCTTCTTGGATAAGATATTTAACCCGTAATCTCAATCGATATTAAGATGACATATGGGGTTTAGCCTTTAGGGGATTGCAGGTTCAAGGGTTAACAACCCCACAATCAAATTGGGAGCAACATTTTCCCTTGGTTTACATTATATAGCCACAGCGATTTTCGAGGGCCCATTGGTTAAGACTCAAAGGTACAAAGTGGAGGAGTGTAGTGAAGTGAAGTTAAGACAGCAGCCCAGTTACATGAGTCCATAGTATTAGAGCACCATGGATGCTAGCGTCAATGAGTAATGAGTTTACCACCACAACATTTGTACTTCAACCCCTATTAAATAAGAGTTAAGAGTCATCAGCATCATCATCTCAAGTGATTGCCTGACTCTATTACTAGTATTAGAGTATACTCGCAATTTCGGTCCTGTCAGGGGTTTTTTTTTCACCTATATAACTGAGGCCGAAATAAAGCTACTTCACAATTTGAAGGAGGGTGCTTCATAACTCCAAAATGCCAATTTCACGCGTTTCACAAATCTTACAGGCTAGGGCTTCTGCACAATTTTGGCAAAAAAAGGCCTGCCAGTGTAAGTCAGAATTCTGATGACTTTACAAAATTCCAGCGGAGCTTAATGTGTGGTATGAACTCTGTCATGAGGTATTGGCTTGCCCTCCAAAAATCAGTACAACAAAACGTCAAAATAAATATAAATTCTAATTTAAGAAAGGAGCTTTTTACTAATTAATTGGATGGACATATCTTCATGTATACAGGAAACATAATTTGGCACATCTCAATAAACTCATGCACAATTTATCAAAAATAAAAAATCACACAATATTCCTCCCATGCATTTAATTTCATTGCATTTTTATAACAACAATATGATTGGTACGAATATGCTTGGGACGAATGAGTAGTAACTTAATTTGAAGTTATTCGACAAAATAAAGACATTTAAAGCAAATTACCAAGCACGCATACCTTAAATAAATTGTTTGTTTTATTTTGAATTTGATCCAATCTAAGCATGCCATTACAGAAAATGTACTGATTTTATAAAACCATTCCCCACCCACATCGCTTTACACTATCACTTTCTTAGAGAGTAAAGTTCATCGAAGTAAGATATAATTAGCTCCCTTTGCACAACAGAAGCATCGTATATTAACATGTGATTTGTAAACGGAACATTTTAAAGTGAAAGCAAGATATAATACCTTCGTTTAGAACCATAATTGGTTCGTTTACATTCGCCATCCCGTCTCCAGAATCACCATCCGGACGGTCGGCCATTTTGGACCACCTTGGACACACCCACTTTCATCCGGGAATTTTCAATTGACACACCCACCACCGCCCGGAGGCTGCCGAATCAATCAAATACTGCATTACCGCGACCGAGCAAACATTGTGACCGATGTAGTTGTCATTTTGTGCGTCTACATTACAGTTGATATTAAGGCCTATAATAAGTAAAGATTTTTTTAATTACAATTATATTCTAATTACCAGGCATTGACTTAGTACTTAGCAATTAGTACTACCAAGACCTGCTGTACTGTACTAAAAAAATAGAATTAAGATTTTGGCTTTAAATTCATATTTGTTAATCGAAGATGCAGTCTATATCTGCTACACATGTCTGTACTACTGTGAATCTACGCATCTTAGTGGCCTATGGACCCATAATCGGATGAAGTCATGTTGTCAATTACATGCAATGAACAATTTATATCTGAAGAAGAAAGTAAAGGCTTTTTCACAAACAAACAAAAAAAGTTTCAAATCACTTAAACTATCTTGTTTTCTAAAAAAATAAACGACCGCAACCACTTGGCTGTTTGAAAAATGAAGCATCGTGCGTTATTCAAACCCAGACAAGGAATGAAATAGCTTGAAACATGAATTTCTTGATCCCTAAATCATAAAAAGCTCACATTTTTTCTCTTTGCCATCTCTCTCACATGGTCCAAGAAAAAACTGAGAAATAATTATTATGTATCTTTCATATACATGTACATGTATGCGTCTTTATTTCTTGTAAAATACGTGTTGTTGTTGAACAAATTCCCAATCTTTATTTCTTGTAGAATACAATTGTAGTCAGCTCAAAATGCTGTTACCATGGTAATATGTGTCCATTTACGTCGGGCATTGTACGTCATTACATGTATATCGCTTAGGCTCGTGCGTGTTTTGCATTTCACCTGAATGTGACGATTATCACAATTACCACATTGTGACGAAAAGTGCTCGGGTACTGACTTCTAAAGACGCACGATCACGTACGAAATGCAAGGGGCCAATTGTCAGTTGACGTCAATCGCATTTAGAAGTGTCTGTATACAGGAACGAGGATGGCTAGTCTGTATGGTGAATGCTGTCTGGTTAGCGAAAGGAATAGTGCATTGCGCTTATATAAGAATGGCCATAGAGCATTGACACACATACGCAAACATGAACATATAACCTATCCCTATCTCGATGCTGTATACCAGGACATGAGTAGGGCATCAATTAGGACATGCAGGTTTAAATGTGACCATAAAATTATACTAGACGTATACATGTACTTAAAGTATTTTTCTCTGACTAAATGGACTGCAAATAGTCACCTTATCACGCTAACAAAGAAACGGTATACTGTACACACGTTTCCACACAAACTGGCATCCCAAAAGACAAGGTACCAACCAACTGGGTTATTCTTAATGTCTTGCGTGTAATACTAGTACATGGTCACATAGTTTTCCGCTCGTAATGATGCTCCGGTCAATATTATGCCCACCCGCGGGCGGCTGCGGCGTGGATACAGGGGGCATTAGACTGACAAATCTTCTTGATAGGCGGGAATTTTTTATAACCTTATCAACGCCTAGTCCCGTGGAATAGACCCTGGTCGGTTCCAAGACCCGGGAATTCACTACGTAATTACGTGTCCCGACCCCGGGGATTTCTTAAGACATTGAGCATCGCGTCTCCAGGCTGAGGATTTAAACGTCAAAAAATGAAAATTTCTAATCCACGCCCAGGTGGGCAAAACATTGACTGGTGCACATTATTACGGAATACCGTTAGGGCCATCGTGGTTACACATTAAAATCCAGAGGGCGACAATGCGATAGTGCGATAGTACGATGGCGACAATGCGATAATACGATGGCGACAATGCGATAGTACGATGGCGACAATGCGACAACGCGATAGTACGATGGCGACAATGCGATAGTACGATGGCGACAATGCGACAACGCGATAGTACGATGGCGACAACGCGATAGTCATATCGTACTATCGCCATCGTACTGTCGCATTGTCGCCATCGTACTATCGCGTTGTCGCATTGTCGCCATCGTATTATCGCATTGTCGCATTGTCGCCATCGTACTATCGCATTGTCGCCATCGTACTATCGCGTTGTCGCATTGTCGCCATCGTACTGTCGCATTGTCGCCATCGTACTATCGCGTTGTCACCATCGCGTTGTCGCATTGTCGCCATCGTACTGTCGCATTGTCGCCATCGTACTATCGCGTTGTCGCCGTCGCGTTGTCGCATTGTCGCCATCGTACTGTCGCCATCGTACTATCGCGTTGTCGCCATCGCGTTGTCGCATTGTCGCCATCGTACTGTCGCATTGTCGCCATCGTACTATCGCATTGTCGACTATCGCCAATCGACTACTGAGTCCAAAAACTAGGTTTCATCGACTCAATACAAGGAATAATCCTGTGAAGTTTGACTAACCTTGCTCAATGTAAGGTCATGTGACCTTGACCTTTTGCCTACTAACCCCAAAGTGTAGGTTTCATCTACTTAATAGAAGCAATCATCCTATGAAGTTTGAATACCTTAGGTCAAAGTAATCTCCAGTTATTGAGCCAAAATCCTTTTCTATCATAAGGTCACAGTGACCTTGACTTTTCGACTGATAAGTATCATCTACTGAATATAAGCAATAATGCTATGAAGTTTCACTTCCATTGGTCAAATTGTTCATTAGTTATTTAGCTGCAACTGTGTTTTAATGTAAGGTCACAGGGACCTTGACCTTTGATCTACTGATCCCAAAAACATTAGGCTTCATCTACTTAATACAAGCAACCATCCTGTTAAGTTTGACTACCCTAGGTCAAGGCAATCTCTAGTTATTGATCAGAACAAAAAGGTCTACGGACCGGCCCATCAACATTTGCAAAACAATATACCCCCACTTCTTTTCAGTTATTATTCACAGAGTTATCTACTCGCGCCTTTTGATGGGGAGTGTGATCATAAACACGTATGCAAAGTTTCAAGGCAATATCTTGAAGGACTTGAATTTAAGGACAATTTATGTCAAATATCTAAGGTCTAGGAAATGTGGTTCTGGTGAAGATTTTTAGTTTTTCCCATCCGAATCCAGAGATGCCCCGAGGAGGGGTCTATCTGATCCCTGGGGTTATGATTTAATCAAACTTCAAAATTGGTAGAGGTCCATTAGACCATGCTACATGTCAAATATCTAAGCTCTGGCTCTTGTGGTTCTGGAGAACAATTTTCGAGTGTTCCTATACAAAACCATATATGCCGCGGGGCCAATCTTACCCGGTGGTCATGATTTTAACAAACTTGTCCCCTAGACAATGCTTCACACCAAATATTCAAGCTCTGGGCCTTGCTGCATCGTAGAAGATTTTTTTAAAATTTGGCTGCCATGGAAACCAGAGTTCCTCATGAAATTCCATTTTTGAACAACTTTGAAATGGGACCACCAAAGGATCATTACTACCAAATTTGGTACCAATTGACCCAGAGGTTTAGGAGAAGTATATTTTGTAATTTGAGGCAAAATTTTGACGGACACATGGATGGACAGTCTGATGACAGTTTCCACAAAATCTCAAAAGCTCACAATGTCACAGTGTAACAGGTGTGCTAAAAATTGGACTGGTACGAAAATTTTAACCAACGACAACACCGTGGTAAGAAGAGCTCCGCTATTCCTTGAATAGTCAAGCTCCGCTATTCCTTGAATAGTCAAGCTAACTAGAACTCCACACAATGAGATCTATATTATGTATCAAGTTTCAAGTCAATATCTCAAATACTTTTAAAGATATGCTCCGGACAAAAAAATAAGTATTTTAAATAACAAAGGACAATTACTCAACAAGAGGGCCATGATGCGACAATGCGACAATGCGACAATGCGACAGTACGATGGCGACAATGCGACAGTGCGATAGTACGATGGCGACAATGCGATAGTACGATGGCGACAATGCGATAATACGATGACGACAGTACGATAACGCGATAGTACGATGGCGACAATGCGAAAGTACGATGGCGACAGTACGATATGACTATCGCATTGTCGCCATCGTACTATCGCGTTGTCACATTGTCGCCATCGTACTATCGCATTGTCGCCATCGTACTATCGCGTTGTCGCATTGTCGCCATCGTACTGTCGCATTGTCGCCATCGTATTATCGCATTGTCGCCATCGTACTATCGCACTGTCGCATTGTCGCCCTCTGGATTTTAATGTGTAACCACGATGGCCCTAACGGTATTCCGTACATTATACTAGGTATAGTTAAACCAACATTTACCGGGTTAAAAAAATATTAAGTTGAAGGATGCATGGTTGTTTCTTAAGGATAGTCATGGGCGGACGCGCAGTAAGTAACACACTAAAAAAATATACGAACACTCGAGACACCCGATACGGAACAATGTCGAAATCCATGGGAGGTAACTGTGGAGAAACGTTTGGTAAATTAACCCAGTGTTCTCTCCCATGTTATCATCGAATGGAGGAGAGAAAACATAAATATCAAGGACCACAATAACAAGACAGAATACCCAAAACACAACTGGAGAACATGGAGCTAAACGGCTGTCAGTGCAAGTTTCATATGCAAAAACCCGAAAGAACTTGATTCAGCTGTCAACCTGCTAGTTTGTACTCAAAAGTCAAAAGTCGAGGCACAGTGGTCGAGCGGATTATGCGGACGACTGTATGCTGATCAATAGGCACCTGTACCAATTCTCGGCCGGGTCATTTATTAAATGACTATCAATTATTAGCCCTATACCACAGCATTGCCCTAGTCTAATAATACGCATGCTTCCACTATATCAGGGCCAAAAATCTATATCAGTTATCGGCCCCGGGCCGAAAAAGTGATTGGCTAATAGACAGGGCCGAAAAGTGATATTGATATTGGCCCTCCTTTTAAGCAATCTGATTGGCTCATAGACAGGGCCAAAAAGTGATATAGATTCTCAGCTGAAATTACGGAGAATCGATTCTTATTCACTAAATTGAATATAACTTTTATTACTGAACGGAAACATGTCACATGGGTATTCATTTTCTTAGTTAGATCATTTGCTACAATTTGAGCTATATTTGGATGCAAAATCTGAAAAAAAATGTTTTTTTCATTCTTTCGCAGTCCTTTGTGTCAGTCTAGTTTGATGTTCTAACGTTACAAACGAAGACAAATTTTAAAATAATTGATACTTATTTAATAAAATTGTCAATAAATGGGTGATTTGATATTAACCCTGTTATTTGTCCTCGTGGCAGACGTATTGTCCCTCGGCCTTCGGCCTCGGGCCAATACGATTACCCTCGAACAAATAACAGGGCTAATATCAAATCATCCATTTATTAACATATATTATTAAACGGTTACGCCTTTCAGTGTTTCTCGCCCCACTAGAGATTAACTGTCTGGCAACCCAGAGGTTGTCTCGCGTGTATCGGTGTTGTACAAAGGACACGTTTAAACTTCGGAACCAAGGTGTCTGTTCGAGAAAGAGCTAGGACACATACCACCCGGATTCCTTGTTTCACATCACTGTCACGTCTACTTGTTGTCCCTCAAGTCATCAAAAAACACAGGACCCCAGAAATTCATTTGTGCGGGTAAGTGCTTGCACATTTATGGGTTATCCTTGACCGAAAGGTTTAGTTTAAATAATTGCGATAAAGATACGAGGAAATCAGACAGGGAAAGCAGCATTCAACTAAACCAGCCGAGCACATAAATCAGTAACACCACAACACAACTAGACTGGGCAACACACATACATAATTTTATGTTTGTCCTTATGTGGTGAACATGCACAATATATACTCAAAACAAAAAGTTTAACCATTAAATTGGATGAGCGCTAAAACCGTTTTATATAGCTATAAGTCCTTGCCATTTATCATTGATCACTTTGACAAAGAATTGCCCAGCCAAATTTGATAATAATTGCCCTGTTTTGACCATTCCTACACAGTTATGGGCCTTTCTGGGATATGGTCATTTTGTTGATATCCTAAAAACTGTTATGTTGTTGCTTTCATTATTCATGTTATCGAGTAGAGATTGGTGTCAATAACAAATGACCACGAAAAAATTGAATCTTTTTTATCCTAGTCGGGAGAAAAATCAGGACGAGTATCATGTTACCTCCCATTGATTTCAATGTTAGGCTTCTGACAAACCATGTGATATATGACGAGTTGTTTGACATTGAAATATTAGCTATCTTAAACAGCATTATAATCAGTAATTTGGCATCATAATTTGGGTAAGACGCTTTCATGCTACAGTAGCTTGAGCGTTCCTTATGGGATTTTACATGCGTTTCCACTGACTAAGCTTTTTGATTTGAGTATATACATGTATAACAGAGATTGTCGGTGGTTAAATGCGTGTTTATTCTCTAGCGTCTACAATCATCAACGCACTTACTAACTAACCAGCTATAGCCCACAGACTCACTGTGCGGCTCAGCCATGCATGCAAGCGTGTAACATGATATCTTCTAGTCTGGCCACCATATATTTTTCAAATGCTATCAAATAGCATAACTTTTTTCAATTTTCGCTAGATTTTATTTTGGGCTTGATTATCCTGTTTGAGGGTGCAAAGGGGAATACTTTTATGAGACAAGAGTAGAATGAGGAGTTATCTTTCTAAACATAGGGTATGTTAGACAAACTAGATATCTTCATACACTACACCTTCTAAAATGTATTCGTATTTATGTGAATTTCGTACTTGCCTGTTGAATGTTAAATGTTTGTCTTCCCTAACCGTTTAGTTATCCTCACTTTGGTATATACAAGATGTAGGACTATAATGTAGATTTCCGCTCGACGCTTAGATAAAAATCAGAGGAAATTAATATTTGAAGTAAATCTATGTACTTTTCAATCATTCACATTTCAATATGATAATGTTCATGTATTTGTAGTTTGTACAAATATAAGTTCTGACTGTATCCTGCAGTACGACGTGGAGTGATCATAGTTTTGGACTAAATATGTTTATAAAATATATTTACTTTTATATACGTTTTAGCAAATGTACTAAATAACAACATGGAAATGGGTGTTGTGGCAGTTTTCAACCGCCTATTGTTACTTTGTGTTGGTTTGGCGAGCATTCAAACTTTGGAATTAGATGGTGGCTGTACTATTAAAGGAACTAAAGTTCGTTGCAGTGATTCACATTTCACGTATATTCCTAGGATACCACATGATGTTACAAGTCTGTATTTTTCCAATAGCTATTTACCGCACGTAAGACAAGTAACATTTGAAAACATCAGCGATCCGGAACATTTGGTTTCTCTGCTTCTACTATTCGACAAGATAAGAACCATCAGTGTGGACTCATTTGACAAGTTGACAGGACTGACATTCTTAGATCTTAGTGGCAATTATATCTACAAGGAATACATGCAGCCACTACTCGGAGCTCTATGTCACAGACATTTCATTCTGGTATTGGACTTCATGGGTCATCATTTCATATACGAAGACACGTTTTCTGAAATGAACCACTGCGACCTGCATGGCCTGTATTTAAGACACGACTACTTTAAGTACATTTCACAAAATCTAATGAAGCATTTTGGTTCCATCAAAACTCTGAGTTTTGAAAATAACAGGATTGATGTCTTTCAGTTGTCGTATATGAAGAACCTAGAGGAACTTGCACTTGACTTTAATCATTTGCACAACTTTCCGAACTTTTGTGCAGGTGGTAACACCTCACTATCACTGGTTCCAAACATAAAAAAATTGTATATGAAACACAATAAAATTATGGATTTAGGTTCTCGACATTTCGAATGTCTCACGACTCTGAAATGGTTAGATATTTCTGAAAATTATTTCACAGTCTTCACGGGCTATATGCTGGACAATCTTCCCAATCTACAAAGCTTGATAATACAAAAAAAACAAGTGTTACTCAGCACGTGTTGAGAAATTTGCATTTCGTTCTAAGTCTTTGGAAAGACTGACGTTCGATCAAGACGGACCAGTAGCTATCATATTCCCCTCAACCAACGAAACATTTAAACATTTACCAAATCTTAGGATTTTGCAGCTTGGATTCATTGACATGGTCGACTTACCGATGAGTTCATTTCACGGACTGTTCGCACCACTTGATAAATTGGAAGAACTTTATTGCTACGACTGCAAAATTAACGATAACCCCTCCGTCATTTTGCAAAACAAAGACGATTTAATCTTCATAGATTTTGACGTTAACCTAATAGGTACAATTGACGGTACTGAGATACGTTCTAAGCGCTCACTGAGATATCTGAACATGAAAAGGAATCGCCTAGCTCACATAACTTCAACAGCCTTACCAGTCGATTTCCTAAACCGACTTGAACATGTCGACTTCTCAGAGAATCCGTTCGTATGTGACTGTTCACTTGCTTGGTTTATTGATTGGCTGAAATCGGCAGATATATCAAAACTAGGTAACATTAAAAATTACAAATGTGCATCTCCACAGAAGTATGTTGGACGTCCGCTATATGATGTTGAATTCTCGTATCTGGAATGCCATCCACTCAAGACCTGGATGTGGTTGCTGATCGGGGGTTTACCCACCGCTCTGGTCATACTTGGTATTTCCATGGTCGTTTATCGTAATCGATGGAATATCAAACATTATATTTATCTCATGCGCTGGAAGCGGAAGAACTATATTCCAATAGATGGCGCCAATTTATTGTATGACGCGTTTGTTTCATATGATCAGACTGATTCTAATTGGATAGTAGATAGATTGATTCCCGCGCTTGAAGATGAGGCTCATTGCAGACTATGCGTTCATGAAAGAGACTTCCACATTGGTGCGTATATCTCAGACAACATTACACAGCGTATTGAGGAAAGCAAGCGTATGATCCTAGTACTATCCGACGCCTTTGCAACCAGCGGTTGGTGTATGTTTGAACTGAAAGTCGCACTGTCTAAACACATTGAAGATGAGTTTGAAGTAATTGTTATTCTTTTGCAACCAATCACTGCGCGAAACATGAACAAGTCTATCAAAACACTGTTAAAAATGACAACGTACATAGAATGGACAGACGATATTGTTGGAGAAGAATTGTTCTGGAATAAACTTCGTGATACTATGGGGATAGGAAATCACTGAACATGACACTTTTCTATCAGACCCGTATTCAAAATGAATCATGTTTTTTATACCCTGAACGATGTGACCCTGAATTGCCTTGGTCTTTGTTAAGAATACCAACGACAGTGTTTCTAATAAATTAGCACATTTTGATGTTATGACGTCAAAGCTTGAAGTATTTACTTCATTGATATATTATTTTGACATTTTATCAGCGCAAGTTGGTACCATATTTTGAAAGTGTGAAACTCCTGATACTTTGTGTAAAGCATCAGCTATGCTCTCAACTCCATCGCAATGTATTTTCGTTTAGTACGAGGGTCAGTAACGCAGTAAACTACGAGGGTGATCCAAAATTACGTGGACTTTTGCTATTGTTTCCAACATCATCGTAATTTCGTCCAAATGCGTAAATTGTTTATTACTATGTTTGAACTAAAACTCCATAGCAGCTCTGCTTTCCGAAGCAGTACGGAGTTGATTCCCAATATGAAAGTTAGGAAATATCATTTACGTACATTTATGTTGTTATTGTTGCTATTTCTGTGTTTCTTTACCTCCAGGATTTGAAGTTAACAAAAAAACAACATATATTGCTGATATTTGTTGTAGTAGTTGTTGTTTTGAGTTTAGAACATTTCGGTCAAGGAAAAAACATCAAAGTTCAAGTACGTATTCTGTGGTTTTGTTGAAGAGACAGCAAGTAGTCTAAGAGACCATGGTGTGATAAAAGGAATCCTGGCGCGTTACCATATCTCGATCTTTCCGAACAGACTCATTGGTTCTGTAATTGCACCAGGTCTGTAGCATCGATATACAGTGATACCTCTAGGTTACCAACCAGTTCATCGCCTCTAGTATGTAGGAAACACTCAAAGGTGATTCTGAAATTTCACTGTCGAGATTCAAATCGGGGACCGATGGATTAGGGGTCGAGAAAGTTAACCCCTTTGCAACCGTGTCACCACCCATGTATGTAGAATGTTATTATAACAATTTTAATACCTACAATGTACTTGTGTCACTACAGTATACATGTATATTTGATATTCAAATATCCAATATTTGATATATTTATCAGCTTCTTTGACGATAAGTAATACATGTGATATAGCTTGTGAATTCGACTCGGATGGTGTGAAACCGGATCAAGAAGCATTGTGAAACACGATCGTAACTACTCGGGTCTTTCCGTGATTGTCCGAGGTACAGCACCGATTGCATGAAACAATGGCGACACCAAGTATGTCGTGTAAATATTTCACAGTTTCACTGCGGACCCAAGGTTACATCTCACACCGGACATCTTTAGATCTCAACCCGGAAACAAACTCAGTTCTGATACCGATGTTAATATGTATGTTTCCGAGTGCCTACAGACCTATTGTATCTCGTTTTCGTATCTTGATAAACACTTCGCTGGCTAAAAATAAGAAGATGATAAGTATATAGCTTGGCTATTTTGACCTGAGTCTGACCTTTATGCAAGAATATATTACAAGGTTCTTGCTTTGAATATATCAATTTCCGCAAGCAAATCGTGCGGTATCGGTATTTCAAATTTGTGTTTGTGTTACATCTCGAGCGTCTTCGTGATATTCCCCGATTATGAAAACATACACTCGGTGTCGTAAACGTAGGCAATATATCGACTGTTAAATTATGCTAATCAATAGGTCAGGCTCGTGTCAAATTGGCCAATTTATAGATACATTTGACCTTATAAGACTGGAACGTGATTGAAATATGCATCATAAGGCGCGTCTAGTCAGCCAGTTTTCATAAAAATCGGAACTTGTCATTTTGACTAAACTGAAATTAGAAAAGCATATTTTTCCATAAGTAAAGAGTTGCCTAATTTCAGACGTTTTGTTCTTGTTTTCTCAAAATATCGATTTTGTACTTATGACCTTCTCATTCTATGCCAGGCAGCGACTTTTAGTATTACATAACTTTGAATTTAAAGGGGAGATACCCGTATGTGTTCATGCCTGAGTGTGCAAAATGAGATGCTTTGTTTTCTAGATCAAAATATCCACGCCTGGAATATCCGATGGCGATGATAAATAAAATCATACAACAACAACAACAACAACGACGACGACGACGACGACGACGACGACGACGACGACGACGACGACGACGACGACGACGACGACGACGACGACGACGACGACGACGACGACGACGACGACGACGACGACGACGACGACGACGACGACGACGACGACGACGACGACGACGACGACGACGACGACGACGACGACGACGACGACGACGACGACGACGACAACAACAACAACAACAACAACCTTTTATTCGCTCAATTCATGCACAACATGAAAATAAGAGGACTATAGTTGATTCAAAGATCTCTGTCACAACCGCGTAAACAAACATTCACATCGGTCGATTATTAAAGGTGTGTCAGGATTAAATTCTACCACCAATAATACACTTAAATGATTAAAAAGCTGATGGTCCTATAGCGTAGTGGTTATACTTACTGCAATTAGTTAATATTCAGAAATGGAACATTATGGCGGTTGTGACAGACATCTTTGAATCGACAATAAATGGCCACAATTTATAAGAACAGAGAACGAGGCTATAGCTACAAAAAGAATAGAACATTTATACAGTTTATATGATGGTGAGCCACGATACACCTTAAATGTATGGACACATATCAAAGTAATTAAAAACGTTTAAATAAGAAAGAGATGTTTAAGCAAAATGAAGTATAACTAAGTATGTTGCAGAATTATTTTGAAAAAACATGCATAGGTTTATATAACTTGTTTTGTTTTTTATGTTCATTAGATGTTCAAGTTTGTATATATTTGGTCGATTGTAGAACATTGGATTTATGAGAAGTCTCCGCTGCCTGCTAAATTTTGTGCATTCGAGTAAATAATGGAACTCATCCCCTATTTTGTTCTGGCAAGTGCTACATTTTCTAAGATTAAGAGGAGTTCTGGCCCAGTTTCCTGTTTCGATAGGATAAGATAAGATAAGATATGTTTTATTTGTAACGAGGCCACCGGCCCAAAATACAAATTAATGTAAATGCATGTATATGAGTTATGATAAATGCATAGTATATTACGAACAAACACTGAAGAAAACAAACATGGTATTATGAAAATATATAGACCTGCAATACATTAGATTAGATCTATATAAATAGGCAAAATATAAGTAAAATGTATATACATGTATAGAGATATAGACATGGTAATGACATTATACATGTACAGTAACAGAAATGACATCTTTGTATATAGACACGTTCAGATAATATATTACAGAGTTTGTCATAGGCAAGCGAAGGTTTCTAGTTCTAAATCGTATAGCATAAAAATAAAGGTGAATTTGGAGTGGTCAATAAATACGTTTCAATACCAAAGTTAGTTTTAAAAATTCTATAAAATGTACTTTTACTAGAGTTATCTACAAGAGAATACCATTCTGATAAATAGGTGTCTTTTAGTTTTCGTCGGACGTTTAGTTTTAGCCAATCATTTTGGGGGAAATTATGTTCAATCCATATGTTGTTAAGTCCGCAATTTGTTAGAATGGTTTTCACGTTGTACATTCATGGGTAATTACGTTTTAACGCTGCATCATTTAAATTTAATGTTAATGACAGTATGTTTCTATAGACTAAGGATGACAATTTATTTGGTAAGACATTTTCATCTATTGTACCGATTCTAGACCAAAATGTTATACATTTTTCATCTATTTCAAGTTTAAGGGGTGTATCTCCGGTTTCACCGTATACCATGTAACTAGGAGTTGAACGCTTGAGTTTCAAAATGCACTTGAGGTATTTTAGTTGTACACGTTCTAAGACATCTATATTTCCGAATCCCCATATTTCTGCGCCGTATAGTATTTCTGCGCCGTATAGTAATATTGGTTTAATTGTTTTATTGAATAGATCTATTTGTAAGTCAATTGGTATAGTTGTAAGCGGCTGGAATTTCTTAATAAGCTATACATAGCGCGTGTTGCCTGTGTTGCTATATGACTCTTGTAATTGTTAAAGGATCCGGTCTTACTAAAATATATTCCTAAATACTTATACTCGTTTACTACATCTAATGTTTGGTTATTAAGGTTAAAATTATACACCGGTTGTCTCCCTTTAGAAAATACCAGTACCTTCGATTTTGATGCGTTTACTGTAAATTTCCAATCATTACAATACTTGTCATATATATTTAATGCATTTTGTAACTCTTCTGCTGACTCGGCTAAGATTACTGTGTCGTCAGCATATAATAGAATGAATATTTTTAGAAGGTTGAACATCTGGTTTATGTCCTGATCATTGGGAATATGAATACCATTTACACCTTCATTATTTACAAAAATATCATTCAGATCGTTTAGAAATATTGAGAATAATAGAGGAGACAAATTTTCACCTTGGCGTACGCCAATGTTGCAAGAGAAAAAATTAGATAATTCGGAATTAACTTAAACATACAAAAATACTAAGAGAAAGTGATATTCGTTTTCAATTACATGCATGATTTGGCGGTATATATCTGTTCTCGGTGTATTTGTGTGTCTACCTCTTTCAATCGCTAGATCATGTGAAAAGACTCTCAATTGTGATAGCGCAATTTTGTATATTATTCGCTCGAATAAAATACCGGACTTTAGGCTTTACGACTGATTGAGAGGTGCCGGGTTCGATCCTGGACTGGGGCACTTTATTATATCGGAAACGCTTTACAGTGTTTCTCACCCAACTAGCGATGAACTGGTGCTATACTCCAGAAACGTTAAAAAACCCAGGTGTCTCTTCGGAAAGAGCTAGGGCAGCATGCCCAGATTTATTGACATCCAGAAAGGTCGGCTGAATAAATGAAGGTGATACTTGTCAGTAAAACCACAAATAAAACATATAAGATAAAACAATATCAGGTGTATTCGTAAATTTTGAAGGCCACTTTGAGGATTATTCAAAAACCTATAATTATCATCCGATGAATGGCTCCGTCCTAAAATAATCTAAGTTACCAATTAAGTTACCGTGCCTTTGGCGAGCTTAATAATATTTCCTGAACGAGTTTAATATAAATATATCAATTGACAACGAGCGATAGATTCTTTATAATTATCATATGACACTAAAAACGCAAAATGCACATTGATTTATTGGAAAAACTTAATACTTTATAATACACGTGGTACGTATAACTTTATACGTACCTGGATACAATTCAATGACAATTACGTAACCCCACCAAAGCTCTAAAATGACGCGTTTTGTCTTTAATTCTACATCGACAGTGTCAAACCAAAACCCCGTAACTCAATTTTGGCGCGAAAACATTTTTTGCAGAATCCGCATCTGCTAGACGTCCCGCGCATTTCTGTCTTTTCGCCATATAAGTAACGCGATTGGCTATTTAAATGGCGACAAGACAGAAATGCGCGGGACCTCTAGCAGATGCGAATGCTGCAAAACCAGTTTTCGCGCCAAAATTAAGTTACGGGGTTTTGGTTTGGCACCGTCGATATACTGTTCGACAGCTGAACTGTGCTATAGTTTTTACATGAAATCCAATTTATTTTAAACAGCCTAAATGTTGCTTCAAAGGCGCGCACCGAAATATGCCTGCGTCGAATACATCGCAATTACCTTCAGTATTCAAGGGCAATTTCAGTCAGTCCCCGTAACTATGTATTCTTTAAATACCAACCAACTTAAACTTCTCTGACTTAGAATAATAAATTTACTTTCCTTGTCTTGCTGAAAGATTAATCTTTCAGAAAAATGTTTTAACATGTCTTCAGAATGCCCCTCGTATATTTATTCCACTCCGTTTGGGGAAAATAATTATACACCTGCCTATTAAAATCACTGTAAAACAAACATGCAAATGAACCATCAACGAGAATATCAACATAAAAAATAATTATAAATTACCAAAACCACAACCACAACCGAGCAAATATATCGACGTTACTTCATTAAAGAGGCGTTCCCTATAACTTTGATCGTTTTAATCGATTGAGGAATATTATACATAAGTTGAGAATCATTATCGCTTAAACGTCTCAAATTTTCAACAACAAGCTCCCCCTAGTTACCGAGAAAAGAATGAAAACATATTTCCGTAACGAGCCAAACTAGTCACGAGTTGTTTCCCTTTGACCATATAATAATAAATCACTGGTGATTTAAATATATTTTAGACATTATAGAGACATATTTGCGCATACTTTATTCTGACAAATTATGATAATAATTGATAGTGCTTAATACATTCAGCTCATTTAATGTGATTGTAGAGAAAAATATGATAGTTATAAGGAATGCCTCTTTAAGTGTCTACATGCAATAATTGCGTAAATGGGCGTAAATACAAAGTTCTCGTATTTCGAACTAAACACTTCATCAACCGGATCTTTCCTATTTACGTAACAACCTTAGTCAGTGTAGCAATGCCACGTGTCAGTGTAGCAATGCCACGTGTCAGTGTAGCAATGCCACGTGTCAGTGTAGCAATGCCACGTGTCAGTGTAGCAATGCCACGTGACCTAAGGCCACAGTGCCAAGAAAACAAATGCTGCACGTCGAAAACAAATAGCCGTAAGTGAAGTATATTTATAATTATATTTTATATAGAATACATATTTTTGTGAAACGTACTCCGTGCTAAGGGACATTATGCAAAAAAGGTATGAGAAAATCCGACAGGGCAGGTAGCACTCAACCCAACCAGCCGAGCACAGAAATCTTAAACCCATGCCAAAACGGCGACCAAATGAGGCACAACAACCCGGGGGCGTGACCTACATGTAGTTTAAAATACTAAAGACAGTGACCTAACGTTATGCGACCTAAAGAGGCACAGCTACGACTTGAACTAGTTAAAAGAATAGGGCAGGGTAGGAATAGGGTGGGAAATAATAATACATATTCCTAGCAACTACATTGAGCAATGCCCACACATAAGCCGAAGAAACAATTAAAGACCCAAGCTTAACATGCATGATCCCTATAAGCCTGATCACCCAACTATATAATATATGTTATCAATCAAATAGCATAACTTTTTTTCAATTTCAATTAGATTTTATCCTGGGCTTGATTATCTATGTTTGAGGGTGCAAAGGGAAATAATTGCATGAAAAAAAGAGTAGATTGGGGAGTTGTCTTTCTAAACATAGGGTATGTTAGACAGACTAGATCCCTATCAGCAGTTGAAGCGTTCTATTTAGCATCCTGTGAAATCATGAAAAAACGGTTTGAAACTTTAGACCGACACTTGCCAAAACAACCAAGCTATGGAAAGATATACTACAATGTTTATGTTGCGAAATGCTCAGATTTCCCTTAGCGTGGCGTTTATTTTACAGACATTGGTGAAGAAATATAAACATACTTACCTGAAAACTTTTTTGTTTTCGAAGTTAGCAAAACTTGTCTTGGCACTGTAGCCAAGTCACGCGGTATTGATACATCGAATATGCGATCCGGTGGTTAAATCACTTGTATATTCCGTTGTGTTATGATACACATGTAAGGACTAAATCAGAATCTTGAAATGTTTATTTTTAAAATGGGTGGATTTTTCCAAACGATCATTTTGGTGTCAATCGGATCGATTGGTACGATGGCAGAAGAACCAGATTGTCCAATGCGGTATTTTGAAGAAAGGATTTTAGAGAAAGTGATGTCCTTAGAGTTGAAAAGTGGAATGGCTTTAGAGCGATTAGACGAACTGACAACTTCCCAACACAACAGGGGTTCATCAGAAGTGAGGTAAGCATTCTTATATAATATTAATTTTATATTTTACATGTATACTATAAGTAGTTTATTGTGTCTTTCTAGTAATTGATGAACTCACACCAGGGGCTAATCTCCTGTCTGATTGTTCGTACAGTTTGGCTTTTTCTTCTCATAATTGACATTACGCCAGAGCAGAAATCGCTCCTCCTGGTTGTTTGTCGAAGGCTGCTTGGCGAAGGTTTTCAAGTGAACCCACTGGATCACGTGCTTATAATTTACCGTTAGATTGATTTAAATGGTATGGATTGACAACTGGCATAATGTCAATTACAAATACGTCGAAGAGAATAATTATTTAATTATAGTGAAGTGAACATAATTGTCGCGCAATATAGTATGTTTCGGAATACTTCGTTCAAACGATTGTCAAATGTTTATTGCAGACCGATCCTACATCCATTCAATGGTGCAGTACTTGTTAAAGATCTAGAGCATGATGGTTGGCAACTGGTGTTCAGGGCAACAGCTGGCAATGGATTCAACGTAGTTCAAGCTTGGACTAATGGTGGGTAAAACTTATGCATTGGTTAAAACTATTAACCTGAAACCATTGAATATTCGCGCTTATATGTCACCCTATCACATTTGTAATTTAAACCAATTTTATGTCAATAGAAATTTTATCAGGTTGAAAAACATATACTTAGACAATGTTGAAATTCTAATGAATGTATTGTATTTATTGACATACTTTGTTCTATGTTTTTGTATATATTGTTTATTTTATTGAATAAACGGACCACATTATATGGTCCAAAGAGAAAAACAAATTTTTAACCAATCAAACTATTCAGAGAAAAAATTCCCAATATTTCCCCGGCAGTGCAGTGGAAGCTATAATGTAAAAACACGGGCGTTTCCTCGGCTATCCACCGCCCACCCCCGGAGGTGGGGACCGTGGATGCAACTTACTTACAAGTACGTTACAAAATGATAATACTACATGAAGTTGAATTAGTAATTTGTGAATGTATTGTCGAAAATACATCTATCCTAGTTTATATGGAGTGTCTTTAAATGTGTGCTATAATCGTAAAAAACAATTTACAAGGCACGCTTTCTTTCTGTTATAAAACTTATATTAAAAAACAGGCCAGTTTGCAACTATAAGACACGCTTTCTTTCTGTTATAACAAAACAGGTCAGTTTGCAACTATAAGACACGCTTTCTTTCTGTTATAACAAAACAGGTCAGTTTGCAACTATAAGACACGCTTTCTTTCTGTTATAACAAAACAGGTCAGTTTGCAACTATAAGACACGCTTTCTTTCTGTTAAAACAAAACAGGTCAGTTTGCAACTATAAGACACGCTTTCTTTCTGTTATAACAAAACAGGTCAGTTTGCAACTATAAGACACGCTTTCTTTCTGTTATACCAAAACAGGTCAGTTTGCAACTATAAGACACGCTTTCTTTCTGTTATAACAAAACAGGTCAGTTTGCAACTATAAGACACGCTTTCTTTCTGTTATAACAAAACAGGTCGGACTGTTATGGTATTATAGACGTTATCAATGATTTATGCTCTATTTCTATTGACCAGGTCAAGGCACGTGTGACAGTAAACCGGAAACAATGAAGAGATCAAACGCTTGCTCTTACAGGAGCCCGATAGTCTCTGCATGGAATACACTAAAGGTTAACATGGTGAAGTTGGCGTTTTACACTCATGAGATGGAGGTGGCGTACGTCATCTTCAATGGTCAAGACAGCGATTCCACGAACTGGTTTGCCAAATCACGTGTTATTGATTCAAGTTGGCCGGATCTTACCAATTCACACGAGTTCAATTATTTCTCAGTAGCTGGCGATACCCGATACGATCGGCGATTTTATATCAATCGTCTCTATGGTGGATGCGAAAACGATCTGGGACATATCGCTGTCCTCGACACAAAGACGGATACAAGGTGCAAATGGGATCGTCAGCCAACCTATCCACAATTTCTCTATTCTCAGATAAATTCAGTCGACTACTGGAATATAATGCAGTTTGGTAGAGCTGATTATATGGCAATATTCATCAAAACTGCTTAAATCACATCTAGTGATTCCGTTTATTGAGATCCCTCACTAGCATACAATCACAGATGGCAGTATCAGTGTTTTGGAAAATAAATAAATAAAAAAAATATTTCCGCCACTGAGCTAAGTGAAACGGAAATTTCTTTATATAGATTTTTATATGTTATTTTCCAAACACTGATACTACCACCTGTGTGCAATATCACACGTAGTTTTTGGCATAATGTATTATTAGCGTAATTTGACTAAGTTTAGCAATATTATCGCTTTACATGTCACCATCTCAATGTGAATTACTTTTATATCGCATTATACATGTACATGTCGCTGGCTTAGAATGAGAAGGTCAAAAGAACAAAATCAATATTTTTAGAAAACAAGAAAAAACTGTCTGAAATTTACTCTTTACTTATGGTAGAAATGCTTTTACAACTTCATTTTTGTCAATATGACAAGTTCAATTTTCATTAAAATAGGCTCATAAGAAGCGCATTATGATGTAGATTTCTGATAGGTGGCTCTTACGACCTTCTCATTCTAAGCCAGCGATGTATATAATTGCATGCATATTTACCGCAAAGCGCTGATATTAATACTTTAATAGCTTAATGCCATTTCATGTATACAGTTTTCTTCTCGATGTTGTTTTGGACTGTTTGTCAATACCATCTATGTTCTTTTCCCTCCGTCTTTGGAGAGGCTGCTGGTTCCTTGTGGACGTCAATACTGGTTAGAATGCATTTCAGGAAAAATAGCTACGTGAATCTGCAACCTTGTCTGAGAAAGTCACTTTGAATTGGCAATTAAAATAAATGAAAATATTTTCTTGAATGATCAAAACTTTTATCCTCGTCATCGAGTTTGTTTGTTGTATACGGATCACGTTTTATTGACAAAATACCCTTTTTCTCCACAAACCAGAATACATATAAATTTATGTTCGTATGTTATTCTCCTTGTTGAAGGAAATAATTATACCCAAGAACACAAAAGAGTATTACTGAATCACAAAGAGACCATTTCGCTTCGTCAATAGCGTATAGAACTAGAACAACAACAACCCAAAACAAAAAGAATATTTCCATCGAGCAAATCTCAAACCTTCTGTGGTCCGGTATATCCCATGATCCACTATTGCACAATCAACGGTGACTTATCTTTTTATTCACACAGTACCCGTTTATTATGCCCCCATCTTTGAAGAGGGAGATATTGCTTTGCTCATGTCGGTCGGTTAGTCGTTCTGTCTGTTGATAGACTGATAATATGATTTCAATAACTCAATAACGCCTTCCACGACGATCTTCAAACTTTGTATGAAGATTGGTCAGCAGCAGTAGATGACCCTTATTGATTTTGAGGTCAGTTGGTCAAAGGTCATTGTGACTTTTACCATTTCTGACTATTGGTTTGCCGTGGGGCACACAAATCTCGTATGATAGTTTTACTTCACATGTTCGTCATTAATTAGCAAGTCTGTCTGGTGATAACGTCATAAGTTAATTGACACTGAATTATCTGTTTATATAGAACTTACGTAAGTTATGTGTGAAATTGCAATTTCATACTTAGTATGTCATACTTAAATGGCATTCACAGAATGGCTCAGGGATTTGCAGGATAATAAAGACATTTTCAACTTAATGTTTGATATGAACTTTGGCATTCTCCATTTACTATGATAGTGCTTGCGTCATCAATTAGCATTTTTTTCCTGTTGATTAACACCAAATCAGTTGTTACACTGGTATGGAACGTACACCGGATATTGCAGCTAAATGAGCCGACTTTTGACAGATTGGACGGAAACTGTCGTCATCCAAGGTTAGTAAAGGGATATTTCTTACTTGAGTAGGTTTCAGTAAATGGTAGGTTATTTATATTATCATATACATAATATATAATTCTTAATAGTTAGTAATATGCATGATTCGATGCAAAACATTGTTTTGTGGGTAATATACCGTCATTTGTAATGTGGGTTCGCAAAAAATACGACAATATCAAATATTTAGTCAGGCAAAAACAAAAACTGTGGATTGGGCGATCTCTTTAAATGTCATTCATCTAGGTATACTGAAAAGAGAAATGTCCCTTTTACTATCCTTGGACGGCAACAATTTTCATCCCATCTGTTAAAAGTCAGCTCGTTTAGACATGCATTTGAGCTGTTAATGTTTAACATGAAAAATTGCTAATTAATGACGTAGTTCGTAACTTATGTGTGAATTGGCAATTTAATACTAAGAAACAGTCTCAGGTATTTGCAGGATAATAAAGACATTCACATTTTTAGATTTACTACGTCATAGTGTCATGCTTGCGTCACCAATTAGCGGGTTTTCCTGTTTATTAACATTAAATCAACTGTTAACACTTGTGATGTTAGTGCGTAAGTTATGTGTGAATTGCCAGTTTATTACTAAGCTACACCGTCACAGACTTAACGCACAAGATATGTTCGCGTTTCTTACATTTGGTTCGTTGTGAGGTTTTGTGGGATTGTAAAAACGTGCTAAACATGAGCCTTGGCGTCATGCGTCATGTCCACAAGTTTGGCTGATGGTTTAAACGCATGTTTATTAACTTACGCTCGTATACAATATAGAATGTAAGTTATGCGTTAATAGATATAACATAAGCGAGAGGATAGTGCTTGTTATGGAAATCGAGTAAAGTAGGACGTTGGTTTCGCAAGCAGTGGTCCCTATATTCAACGTAGAGTGCACCATGCCAAAGCCACTAACATTACAACACAGCAAAGCAACGAACACTGCATCCGAATAGAGCAACGAACATTATATCACAGCGAATCAACGGACATTGTATCACAGCAAATCAACGGACATTGTATCACAGCAAATCAGCGGACATTGTATCACAGCGAATCAACGGACATTGTATCACAGCGAATCAACGGACATTGTATCACAGCAAATCAACGGACATTGTATCACAGCAAATCAGCGGACATTGTATCACAGCGAATCAACGGACATTGTATCACAGCGAATCAACGGACATTGTATCACAACACAAAAAATCAGCGGACATTGTATCACAGCGAATCAACGGACATTGCATCACAGCGAATCAACGGACATTGTATCACAGCGAATCAACGGACATTGCATCCCAACAGAGCAACGAACATTGTATCACAGCAAACAAACGAACATTATATCACAGCGAATCAACGGACATTGTATCACAGCAAACAAACGGACATTGTATCACAGCAAATCAACGGACATTGTATCACCGCAAACAAACGGACATTGTATCACAGCAAATCAATGGACATTGTATCACCGCAAATCAACGGACATTGTATCACAGCAAATCAACGGACATTGTATCACAGCAAATCAACGGACATTGTATCACCGCAAACCAACGAACATTGTATCACAGCAAACAAACGGACATTGTATCACAGCAAACAAACGGACATTATATCACATCAAAGCAACGAACATTGTATCACAGCAAAGCACCGAACATTGTATCACAGCAAAGCAACGAACAGGGTATCACAGCAAATCAACAAACACTGTATCACAGCAAAGCAACAAACAGTGCATCACGACATAGCAACGAACATTGTATCACAGTAAAGCAACGAACAGTGTATCACAGGAAAGCAACAAACAGTGCATCACAACAAAGCAACGAACATTGTATCACAACAAAGCAACGAACATTGTATCACAGCAAGGCAACGAACATTGTATAACAGCAAAGCAACGAACATTGCATCACACCAAAGCAAAGAACATTGTATCACACCAAGCAAGGAACATTGTATCACACCAAAGCAACGAACATTGTATCACAGTAAAGCAACGAACATTGTATCACACCAAAGCAACGAACGTTGTATCACACCAAAGCACCGAACATTGTATCACAGCAAAGCAACACACATTGTGTCACAGCAAAGCAACGAACATTGTATCACAGCAAAGCAACGAACGTTGTATCACAGCAAAGCAACGAACGTTGTATCACAGCAAAGCAACGAACGTTGTATCACAGCAAAGCAACGAACGTTGTATCACAGCAAAGCAACGAACATTGTATCACAGCAAAGCAACGAACGTTGTATCACAGCAAAGCAACGAACGTTGTATCACAGCAAAGCAACGAACATTGTATCACAGCAAAGCAACGAACGTTGTATCACACCAATGCAACGAACGTTGTATCACACCAAAGCAACGGACATTATATCACAGCAAAGCAACGAACGTTGTATCACAGCAAAGCAACGAACGTTGTATCACAGCAAAGCAACGAACATTGTATCACAGCAAAGCAACGAACATTGTATCACAGCAAAGCAACGAACATTGTATCACAACAAAGCATCGAACATAGTATCACAGCAAAGGCAACACACATTGTATCACAGCAAAGCAACGAACATTGCTCCTCAGCCAAGCAACGAACATTGTATCACAGCAAAGTAACGAACATTGCTCCTCAGCCAAGCAACGAACATTGTATCACAGCAAAGCAACGGACATTGTACCACAGCAAAGCAACACACATTGTATCACAGCAAAGCAACGAACATTGTATCACAGCAAAGCAACGAACATTGTATCACAGCAAAGCAACGAACATTGTATCACAGCAAAGCAACGAACATTGTATCACAGCAAAGCAACGAACATTGTATCACAGCAAAGGCAACACACATTGTATCACAGCAAAGCAACACACATTGTATCACAGCAAAGCAACGAACATTGTATCACAGCAAAGCAACGAACATTGTATCACAGCAAAGGCAACGAACATTGCATCACAGCAAGGCAACGAACATTGTATCACAGCAAACGCAACACACATTGTATCACAGCAAGGCAACACACATTGTATCACAGCAAAGCAACGAACATTGTATTACAGCAAGGCAACACCCATTGTATCACAGCAAAGGCAACACACATTGTATCACAGCAAAGGCAACACACATTGTATCACAGCAAAGCTACGAACATTGTATTACAGCGGAGCAACGAACATTGTATCACAGCAAAGCAACGAACATTATATCACAGCAAGGCAACGAACATTGTATCACAGCAAAGCAACGAACATTGCATCACAGCAAGGCAACGAACATTGTATCACAGCAAGGCAACGAACATTGTATCACAGCAAAGCAACGAACATTGCATCACAGCAAGGCAACGAACATTGTATCACAGCAAGGCAACGGACATTGTATCACAGCAAAGCAACGAACATTGCATCACAGCAAGGCAACGAACATTGTATCACAGCAAAGGCAACACACATTGTATCACAGCAAGGCAACGAACATTGTATCACAGCAAAGCAACACACATTGTATCACAGCAAAGCAACGAACATTGTATCACATCAAAGCAACGAACATTGTATCACATCAAAGCAACGAACATTGTATCACATCAAAGCAACGAACATTATATAAAAAAAGCTAAGAACATTGTATCACATCAAAGCAACGAACATTGTATTACACCAAAGCAAGGAACATTGTATCACAGCAAAGCAAGGAACATTGTATCACACCAAAGCAACGAACATTGTATCACACCAAAGCAACAAAAATTGTATCACTGCAAAGCAACGAACATTGTATCACACCAAAGCAACGAACCTTATATCACACAAAAGCAACGAACATTGTATCACACCAAGCAAGGAACATTGTATCACAGCAAAGCAAGGAACATTGTATAACTGCAAAGCAACGAACATTGTATCACACCAAGCAACGAACATTGTATCACAGCAAATCAAGGAACATTGTAACTAAGGATGGCAACGAATATCCGGATATTCGGATATTCGCATCGAGTTTCGTTTATCCGGATAGCAAATAGGTATCCGAATATTCGTTTTAAAAATTTAAAATACATCTTATGTCAAAACATTACGAGAGAAATTGTCGATTAACACCTTTAACAATAGAATACATTTGTTGTCGGTGTCACCACAGAGGTTGGTCTATCTTATTCCGTGGTGACAAATTCATGATTGCTAATTGCGGGATCTGTTTACTTCTTAGACACGGGTATCCGTTAGATTCGTGATAATCATTTCCCAATTATGTTAATGTTTAGCCTGACTGTTGATTTTATAATCATGTTAAGTAACAATCTCTGATTTAAACAAGTTGCTAGCTCAATTAGTAACTGAACTAGACCCAGTTCATTAATTGGTTTTAATTTCGCGTATTCACGAAGATGCAATGACGTTTGACGGGTTACAAATTTTGTGTTACAGACATTCTTTTCTCATCGGCAGAAATTAAATCAAGTTTAGCATTGACTTTTGATTGATCTGACAAGTGCATTGACACATGAAATGCAAGTCTGTCTGGCACACAAAAAAAGATGTTGGTCGCGAAATTATGTTACATTCTAACATAGTATTTTCTTTATTAAATGCGAAAACAACGAACATTGTATCACACCAAAGCAACGAACATTGTATCACACCAAAGCAACGAACATTGTATCACAACAAAGCAACGAACATTGTATCACACCAAAGCAACGAACATTGTATCACAGCAAAGCAACGAACATTGTATCACAGCAAAGCAACGAACATTGTATCACAGCAAGGCAACGAACATTGTATCACACCAAAGCAACGAACATTGTATCACACCAAAGCAACGAACATTGTATCACAACAAAGGAACGAACATTGTATCACAGCAAAGCAACGGACATTGTATCACAGCAACGCAACGGCCATTGTATCACACCAAAGCAACGGACATTGCATCACAACAAAGCAACGAACATTGTATCACAGTAAAGCTACGAATAATATGAACTAAGGCACCGCCTAAATGAGGGATTAAATACACATTGGATATCTGCTAAGCTATGTTTCAGATAGAAACTGACTAAATATGAGTTGAATTTATATGTTATAAAATATACATAGATAGTTATTGATCAGCAACTGATCACTTTTCGTCTTTAAATTTAAGACCAGAAATAATAATTATTCAAAATTTTAGATTTGCTATGTATGTGTGGTTTATGTTTGGAATAAGTGTATGCATCCCTTACCTGGAGTTTTACCTATATTATACTGATTTGTTATACATTGCAACGTAACGTCATGAGTCTATTTGGCGTACTTTTGGTATGACGTCATTTCCTGTTATTTGTGACGTCATGACATCACGTCTTGTATTGGCGCCGTGTATCCAGTACAGTAGCGTATTTCTTACTTCCCTGTGTTTTTTTAAATAGTTTGTTTTATTTATTGAATATTTTTAAAGATGGTTATAATTCGAAAGAAAATGATAGGGGGCAACCGTTTACAGATTACTATTTTTTTATTTTCAAAGGACCATTCACCTCGGAAAACTGCCTGAAATTTTTGACCGGAAATAACTTTTTCTGAAAGCATTAGTACCGGCAGAGCCTCGACGAAGATACGCACGTGGACATTATTGGTATGGGTATTTACAATAGCCAGCTTCTCTGGCTATTTAATCCCCTATTACATAACATCAAACTACGTGTTATTCAAAGGAGGTAATTCTTTCTATCACTGAATCAAGTAGAAAGTAAGCAACTATCCAGGGTGGGGATTTAGACATAAACGATGGAAAATGTCTCATTCCCCGGGTTTACCCGCCGCCGTAATATTTTATAGGGCAATATATTGACTGGTGCATGAACTTGTGGTCTTTCTTTGAAACTTTGAAACTGAAAATGTTCATATGTTTATAACCGTTCAAAAAAGAACAAATTACAATTGTGCAGAATATAATAGTGAAATAATGCCGTAGTTGTTTTAATTGCTCAGCAGACAGTTGGTCCACCTGAATTTACTTAAGACGATGAAACCACACCAGGCAATGATGGCCCTTTCCGGATACCACGTGTCCAATGGCTAGCTGTTGTGACAGCTGTTCCTCAGCTGGGAGGAAAAATACTAAGTCAAGTAAGTACCTTATGTTATTAGAATGTAGATTTTTCGAAACACAAGAGGGACAACTCTAGTAACCTTGCAGTACGGTCAATGAATATTTCTTGTCCTTTCTCAATTTTTTAAACTTGCATTTCAATGCTATGATAATCGAGACAAAATCATGAAACGATTTACTTGAATCCCCTACAGAATTACAACTTATAATTCAATCACTAGTATTGTAATAACAGATTTTTGTCTTTGTTGGGAATGTTACCTAGCGACATATGAACGATTGGTCGAATGTATGATTTTCTATCGTAATTTTCTGTAAAGTGATGAACAAAAACGGAACCGTCTCTATAATTATCCGGATATTCATCAGGAAGTGTAACATGCATGGTCATGCAGTATAACAATGCAAAGATAAAGGAACACCGCACAAATTACAACTACTCTTTTGTGATAAATACGGGCGTAATTTGAATGTATTAAAGAGCGTACACTCATCACCTGATTCATCGACTGTACTGGGAACCAATCGGTACCAATCGGACGTTGCCAACGCAACAATAATTTGCATAGGGACGATTGCCTGTGACCAATCGCGACCCCTTGGGCGTTACTAACGCAACAATCACGTAAGGACCCAATTGCCTGAGAACCAATCGGTACCCATCGCACGTTGCCATCGCAACAATTACGGAAAGACCCGAGTAGTTATGATTGCCAAGGAACTTGAATAACCACCACTGACTGGCGTATGAGAATGCTAATGTTGAGGTACTTGTTGTTTGTTCAGACCGTAATTGAATTCGATATTACCAGACTAGAAAACGTATTAATAAACAATTGCACAGCAGAGTCTGGGTTTTTCAAACGCTTGGCAAATATGTGCTTTCCAGCCCAAGTCCTAATTGTCTACAGTACGTGCTTCGAATGCAGACGAGCATTGTATTTATGGGCGTATTTTGTTTGCTTTGAATATTAGAAATAAGGAAAATTCAAAAACATTTGTACAACAACAACATTTTCGTAAAGATGACAACACGCCTTTACGAAGTGCATTAATTTTTTATCTATATTGTTTTGTTCAAGCAAACTTGACTGTGTTCGCTTGTATTCTGTGATAAAGGAGTCGGTTCATAAACAGGGAACACGTAAAGCGTTCCGGGAAAAACGGATCGGTAAAACATGTCCTCAGCAAGAAATCTGAAATTTGATTGGAAATTTGGGCATTGAGAATTTCAGGAAAGGCAACACTATCATACAACACGCAATCGGGAATTTGATTTGTTCAAACGATTGTCGACCCAATCTTATTGAGGGAAGTTGAACTGCTTTCGGGTTGTAATCAGTTAAGTATATCGATTTCGATATCAGAAATGTCCAATGAATGTTGATGCAGATCGGTTCAAACGTGTAACCACTTGAGACCGTGGCGATTCCGTGTGGTTACCTGACAACTGGTGAGTCAAGTTTGTTTGAAAGAAGTTACTTTGAGATAAAGGTTGTTTTGTTAGGATATTTATTTTCGTCCTTGTACAATGGATGTTATCATCAACTGGAAATTGAAATATAACATATCGTATGTAGTTCAACACTGATTCGCTAAAACACATAGTCATAATTAGAACAGCACCCTTATCCAGTTGAGGTCAGACAGGATTAGGCCAAATGTCAATGCCCTTGATATTTGATTTGGCATCATTTAGAAGGTCTCATTTGTCATTGAAGTACTTAAACATGGCTTCGACGTTGAACAAATATTAAACAAGCCATCTACTTCGACATGCACCTTCCCTCGTGTATCGTTGAGTAACTGCAGTATCGCGCATGCGCGTGAGGTGTATGAGTATATAACGTATATTTTTCAATGTTTAGTCAAAATGTTTCTAGAATTTGTTGGTTAATAAGTTAACATTATGTTGCACGTTCAATGTACTATATGACAATTTGAATTCACTAAATGAACATTTTAATATCACAGTACACTGAACGTCGCACGTATGAAATCCCACGCGGAATATCGCCTCAGCATATTTTTCGTGATTGGTGAAACCTGATGTTTACATTTAATTTATACAACTTCATGCACATCAACACCAATAAACAACATAACGTTTCACAGTCTGGTAAAAAATAAATTATCAAACGTTTAGGAGACTGATAGGTTTGGAATGTGGTGCTGGCATTGGTCTGTGAATACTGCCGGAAACCGTATCACTTCTTGAACCTGTAATGTCGCAAAATATGTTTTCTTCACCTAACAGACAACGTAAACCAAGAAAAGCAAATACAAGCGCTTCTTTGAAGTTGATTGTCTCGTCGTCTGCTTTTTCTATTTCAAAATCAAGACCGTCAAGTTTCTCAGCGATCCGTTCCATAAGGAACTTATTAAGCGCCCCACCACCCGTGATCAGAATCCTAGGGGCGCTTACTGTTTCCAGGATCATCTTGGCTTGGATACAAGCGTTGGCAACCATACTGGCCACGTGTTCTGTGAACGTTCGTAGTAAGTCATTCACACTGTCTGTTTTGTCCTGAAATATATAATAACATAATTGTACCCTAATATAAAGTAATTCCGACACTCCAACACTAGATATGTTCAACCTTACGCCATTATGCGGTGCTACATTTGTATCTCTAAACCAAAGGTCAATGTCACTGGTCCCTGTGACCTTCCACATATTTCAATTTGAATGGTTTCTGTAACGTTAGACCAATGTTCTTCAAACTTCATGGGATTTTGTCACTATCTGAAGTTGACCCCTACTATTACTGATCTCAGTAGGTCAAATATCAAGGTCACAATTACCTTAATCATTATTACATTACTAAATTACTATTCCTTGTAAACATCCAATGTGTGGACGTTCATTTGAAATATGTTCCGTTTAAGCGACACCACATGAAGTTACAATGTATCTCATTTTTTAAATGAAAGACATAGTGTGCCAAAATTTATGTAAACAAACTGTAACTAGTACAAATGTAGGTCAACTCACTACTATATTTGGACTTGTTATTTGTAATTTGTGAGTTTTTATTTCATGTGTTGTTCTGTTGTAACATGTACGTGTGTGTAATATTGCTATGGCACACGGTCGATGTAAGTGTAATGTTTTCAACTATTCAGCATATAAAAGTGATTCGATAAAACAAAACAAATGTGCTTTGAAAATATATGTTTTTTTTTAGATTTTAGGTCACTGGCCCATGGATACACAAATCAATAATGTATAGTGTATACCCTTTCTTATGTATAAACTTTCTCTCAAATTACATGTAGGTCACACAAAGATTATTTGACTGAGTTACTGTCCATTTTTCATGTCATTTTCTTTGTATGATATCGTTTAAAACAAGGTCATTGTACATGTACTGAATATATACAATCGTAAAAGCTCGGCCATTTCCGTTTGTCTCCGGTAAATATAGTGTTACAGATATAGTCTGTACTTATAACCTCGATTGTGTGTTTTCATAATCGGTGAGGATCACGAAGACGCTCGAGATGTAATGCATACAACACACATTCGTAATAGCGATATTGTACGATGTGCTTGCGGAAAGTGATATATGCAAAGATAGAACCTTGTAATATATTCATGCACAAATAACAGGGTCAGGTCAAATTCGTCAAGCTATACAATATTTTGAACTAAACGAGAATTGTGAGATATTAATAGAACAAGACTAATTACATTATAGTTACGTTATCACACGACAAATTATGTATTCTTACATACTAGTTTACACATTCTGATATATTTATTCAAATGAACAAAGCTACTTAATTACTTCATGATATTAATGAGTTATGGTTGACTGATTTACCTTTCTTTTTATTTATCACTTAACATTTCTGAAAATAGTGTCATAAATTTGAATGCAAGTTACAGTTTCTTTGCATATCTAAAATCGCTATTTCCTTATAGCAGTAACTTTGTTCACATTATTTCAAGATCTTCTTCTGGTATTTATTGAGTATTGGATACTAGTATAATATATATATATATATATATATATATATATATATATATATATATATATATATATTGTGTCATACAATGGGGTGATCAGCATCCTTAAAAATACATTTAGACCTAATCCATGTTTCCGTATAGAATGATTTATCGAAATTACGCGTTGGATACGTGTTTATTGTTGTATTTGATTCCACAGCACGATCATAATTGATAACCGACAGCATTGTGTAAACGAATGATTTATTCGTGCAACAACAGTGATAGCACCATTGGAATATGAACTCGGACTGATAAAATTAAGATTGCAGTATTAAAGGTAACCAAGCAGTAGTCTAGTACGTGCAATATAACATTTTCCTAATCGCATAAATTCAATGCATCAGTTTCTGGTTGTTGCGTCACACTCACTTCAACCATAAGTCCTCCTCGGTTAAGAAAATAACTCAGTCCATTTTGAATATCATACTGATAAGACCAACCCACAAAACAATGTTGATCGTTTTCTAAGACCCCCGATGGTAGCCTTACGAATATTGAGATTTTAGTACATGTGGTAGAATTAGAGGCAAACTGTTTACGTTCACATATAAACATGATATTGTCTGCAGATCTAATTTTCTTTTACATGTAACATTTGATAAGAATTGACCGAATTTCCAGCAATAAGAAACACACATTCAGTTATGAACCAGGAGTATTTTTATAGAAAGAAACGAACCTGCATTAGTAACTTTTAGATACGTTTGCTCAGGTTACAATTTATCGTTAGTTCTGGGTGTCATAACTAAATGGTCTTTTATCTATACTGGCGTCGACCGGTTAAGAAATGGAATGAGATTCGTCAAAGAGCTTGGGCTAATCTTTCGTCTGTTGAAAAAATTACTGGATTTTTGTGACTGTATATCAATTCGAAGAAATTGTCGAGACATACGTACCTCAAGTAATGGAAATATTTCCGAGTCGATCTGATTTTTCCAAAGAGATTTAGGTGGTGGTTCCTTATAATACGACAAATTGTTGAGTGCGTCTAAAACTTTAGGTAACACTTTCCCACTCCTTGCCAAGTCACCGTCTTTGTCAAACATTAGTTTGTCGTCTGCCCTTTTCGCTAAATGATTGAGCACAATATTACATGGCGAAATATCGTAACCATAATGCCCTTTAATGCCAATATTACAAATACCTCCAAGATTCAAACACATGTGTTCGTTCGTGTACAGGAATCGTTCGCCACACGGTACAAGGGGAGCACCCTGGCCCCCGATGCTAACATCCTTGGACCGGAAGTCGCACACATAGGGAACGTTTAGATGTGTTGATGTGGTTTCACCATCACCTAGCTGGAATGTGAAACCATCAGTGGGTTGATGGAACACTGAATGACCGTGTGAGGCAACATATTGCACTAACTTAATACCCTTCTTTTTAATAAAACTAGACACCATTTCACCGACAAAATGCCCATAGTCCACGTGCAGTTTTATCAAATCCGCACCTGTGAGGTTGGCTGCCTTGTTGAGTCTTTCTGTCCACTCAGTGGAGTAGGGAAAAGTTTCTGCACCCAGTATCCTATATCCCCAGAGGTCTGAGCACCGGTCGCCTGTAAATTCCACACAACAAATGTCAAGGCCGTCTAGTGATGAACCAGACATGCAACCAATTCCAACGAATGATGCCATAATTAATCCGACGACCAGATTCAAATAATGCACAAACAACGTCGAATACAGTAAATGCCCAATAAATCCTCCCTTGTTAGATTTCCGATGTATTTTAAAATGCAACTATTCACTATCTAGGCTGTATTTCATTCATTCCTTACTCGACCAGTTCACGATTACTAAAGTCATGACACACAATTGAAACTTTATCAGCACCTGGATGGATATATATAAATCCTCTTAGTTATCCAAATGAACTTGACATGAATAATTTGCAAAGCACGCTTAATACGCCGTCTGTTTCGTTGATAAACATTCGACGTTCATTGACATACTAAAAAATAGGCTATCATATATACCGACAGCACACTTTCTGTTATAACATTATTCAATAGCTGTGTTTAACAAGCAATCAAACGTTCCATTTAAACTCACTATTTGATAATGTGTAATCGCTATGAACACAAAGCTTAAAGTCCACATATGTGATAGTATTTACACAATAAAATATGACCGATTCGCTTTTTAAAGAGCTCCTGTTTTAGAAACATAATACGACACTCGAGCACCGACCTCGTATGTATATTAAATAACCTATGTACACTACGTATAAACCAAATCACTATGTGACTGATCGGATTACTATAAAATTCAACGTCTATCATTTATTGCTGTTGAAAACACATGTAAAATCCAGATCACTGTACTCCTTATTGTCGTACTGTATATTTCAACGTGTACTTATTATTGCAATTGTCGAAAATCGACTCGTTTATAAATACGCAGTGGTGTATACTGATAGTACTTTGGAGTAGTTCTCTTTTAACTGCAATGTTCCATCATGAATTAACGTTTCGGAAATGTATTTATTTCAGAGCGTCATTTTGGTATGTATAATAATCTATGCAGTCCTTGCAGAAAAGTAAGTTTGCACCAAATATTAGACACCAACAATATCTTTTCTATGTCTATTCCGGTATAGTAGAAGTAGTCAACCTAAATGTTTTATCTGAGCATTCAGTATACGAGTGAACATTTCCTGTATGTATTATCTGACATAAATATTATACAACATAAACACTTAAAAATTAAAGCTTAGAGTACATTTGTATACTCTCATTTATCATTGTTGAGTTATAACTTGATTTAGGTTAGCACAATATAGGAACATGCATCATGTCAGTACATACAAATGTTTTACATGTCACAGACCGTTTACTTTATCAATTTGCACATCTGTCAGATAACAAGTATTATCACATGTTTAGATTATATACCACTATATCTGCCAGGCATCATTCTTATTTCATGTAGTATCCGTCATTTGAACAGCACTTTATTAATGTACTTGATATTACAAAAAATGTACCAAACGTCAGCATACATATTTTGACAACATACCAACAGTTTATAGTGTATAATTATCTTTAATGTACTCCAACGTTTCAAAACATCTCGCCTATCAACACTGGATTTTTATATACATGTAAATGTACTCACGACAAATTTAACAACATTCACTTCTCTGAACTAAACTTCTTACATTATCTTAGAACTTTACAAGTTACAATTTCTAGATATAGCTCGCTCACAAAATCAAATCTCTGTGGCACTATTCATTCAAGACATGGAATACTTAGGGAAATGAATGTTCAGTCTGTGAGCGAGTTCATACTACAATAAAACTGTATTTATGACCAGTCATTGTCTAAGTTATTGTGCAATATGTCGACTTGGGTATTTTATATTCATTTTGCGACAGCTTGTAGAATATTGATCACTTATTCTCAACGATTAGGAATCAGATTACAGTGAAATGTGAAAGCCACACAATGCTATCAGATCCCTGTACTTATTTGCATATTGATCAGTTTAGCGTCCATGTATTTTTGTTATTCATTTGTATTAAGCACATGTAACAGTATCGTTGAAAGAAAGGGAAAAAATGAAATTGAATTTTTTTGAAATTTAGGTATTATATAATACCCAAATTTCGAGATTTTTATTTTCAATTTCATTTTTTTTTTCTTATTCAACGAAACTATTACCGGAAGTATTAAGAGGCGAGACTGTCAAATTCTTTCAAACAATAACACCTTTCTGTCGATTCCATAGTCATGGATGCATTACCAACTTATATTTTATCTGTGTAGTATTATTACCTAACGTACATTCAACGCATTTTGATATAAATCGATTGTTATGTGTTTTTTTGGAACTCATATGTCTCTGTACAAATGAATTGATAATAAATAAATCTTGAAAGCTCGAAATGCTTATCTCCCGTGTTAAAGTTTTATCTAGGCGTGTTCTTCTTATCTCCCTTCTATCATCGTGGAACTTGCCCATCCGCAAAATCTGGTATCATTTGAATAGTTATTTGTATTATTAGATGTACATGATGTTCCTATCTTAACAAAGTATTTCAATAATATGTGGTCATGATGAACCAAATGGGTTGTGAACATACATGCATTTAATTGACGTATACTAGTATTTGAGGAACCGAAGTGCATTAATTAGCTACCTGTTAATCTTTAATATGTAGTTTAACCGTCGATGGTCGTGCTTTCCCGTTGTTTTGCCTTAAACACAAGGCTGTGGAACAATACTTTAGTTCTAGGCTACAACTAATAGTGTTATTCCAGCAGTGATTGCTTCACAAATATCCACTCGTCGCATGAGAAAACAGGGATGGATTCTATGAAAAAGACAAAAGTGCGAAGGGTAGTAGGTACACATGTGATGCTTTTGTCAGCTTCATCACACAATTTTAATTTTCCTTTTCACTGTATGGTGTGCTGTGTGTTTTGATTTTAACGTCAAAGTCAAATGTCACAGTGTCAAATGAACTCTTTGTATATATATATAAAAATATAATTGTATTTTTTCCCTATAAACCATCCTGAAAAGCTTATAATACCACAGCTATTTCTTTGTACCTGTTTGATTACACCAACTTTTTTTAACAAATACGTGATAACACCTATGTCCGTCCTCAACTAGAGTCCTTCTTTCTACGAACTATCAGCATCTTGAACTCGATCCTGACACCTTACAGTGTACATGTATAGTCCAGTATTTGCTGACCAGTTGGCCTCTGTACCTCAAAATTAACAAACAGTAGTAATATGTTTCGAACATTGTATTGTATGTATGAGTCAGCCTCCAATTTTGACATTATGCAATATACTAAAGATAGCTAGATTCTGCCAAATATTTTCTTGTCAGCAAATAACTGGATATGTTTAAAACACATCTTAAATTCCTAGAACCATAGAAAAGCAAGCAAGTGCTATATTTCAAATACATGTAATACAGTTCTTATTTTTGAAAAAGCTAACTTAGTTGCTATGGTGACCAATTTCTTAAATGTATTCAGGTTTTCATACATATTTTAGAAAAATAAATCATATAATTCTTAAACCTCATGTCAAATTTAATACATGTTGTCTCGATTTGATCAAATACTGGGTTTATGAAATACTGTACTGGATACGATTACGTCAAATTGTAATCAGATGCCACCGTCTAAAAAGCACCAACAGGATGCAAAAAATGAGCTCTTATTTTATTCAAAGGTCTGAATATTTAGATTTTTGCTTTCTTTAAAAGTAAGATAGAGCCAATTTTTTGCATTTTTCTTCAAGGTCAGTGAATTCTCTGAATCGTCAGGGAAACGTAAAATTTTAGAAAATCAGTGAAAAAGTCCGGGAAAAATGAAATTTTGCGACGACGTTTGATATATTCTGTGGTCTTGACAATCCGTTTTCTTGTTCGCAACGCGTCTGCTCGCACAAAGCTAAATCATTTAAGGATTTTTTTCTGTTTATAAGTGTTTGCTTAAATAGTTCATTTATTTCTAAATACAGGTAGTAATAAAAATGTTAATAATACAAAAGAAAAACCTTAATTTATTATAAGGAGAATTACCGCGATACTGGTCAGTGAAAAGTATGTTTTAGTCAGGGAAAAGTCAGTGAAAAGTCAGGGACTTTTTACAACCAAAGTTGCTGGCAACCTAGTCTGACTAGACTAGATAATATATTTTATCAATCAAATAGCATAGTCTAATATTTTTAAATTTTCGCTAGAATATATTTCGGACTTGATTATCTAATTGTAATTGTTTGACCGTAGGATAAGTTCAATCGGCACAAGATAGGCGATACTGAAAACGAAGTTATACAGACCCTATGTTTGAGGATTATAAGGGAATAATTTCATGAGAAAATAGTAGATTGAGGGGTTGTCTTTCTAAACATAAAGTATGTAAGAAAGACTTCTGGCAACCCTCTGAAGATTTAATACACTAATTAAGCAAATCAGGAACAATATTTATAAATCTAACCAGTTATACAATTGTTCCGGTGCAAATTAAATGTCAAAGAAGCACCTGCTTTTCTGGAGGGAGGCCGGCTAATATTCTCTGATTATTTGCACTTATTGAGATTTTCTTTTTTGCTTTTAAATCGCTGATTCTGACTGCATCTTCCAATTATAATCGGTACCCGAGCGGGTAATTACTCTAGGTTTTTTTCTCGGCGATGATTTAGTTCCCTCACGCCTTTCGTGATCGATCTTCACGTCAAGTAAGTTTCACGCTACACCGTTAGTACTAGCGCCATCTACTTCCTGTAACCATCGAAACATTTCTCAAGAAGATATTTATTTTTGTTGACATACGCTAAACTTCTTTTGCACTAAGGTTATCAATATAATTTTTATATATTATCGAAATAAATAACATTAAGTTTCCCGAAAGGCCCATTTAGTTTTGTTTTATGCACTTTTTTCGTACGATCCCGACAAAAGTCGAGATCGGTTTCGAACTTGACGTCCTGTTCGTTCACGATTTATTTTCGTTTTGCGAATATCTGGAATTGCTTGTTTCTATTAAACGTGAATTTCAAATTCCTAAGTGATTTCGTATTATGAAATTTAGTGATCACATCTGATGATATTTGTTACTGTTACCAGGGATTTCCCTGTAGACAGTTTTTCTGTGTCTCTGACCCAACTTTTGGCAAGTTTGGGACCCCACATTTCTGGGGCGCCGCATTTCTGCGAAAATAAGCATCCTTGTGACCTGCATTCCAATCCGTCGAGTAGGCATTTTTATCATCTAAAGCGTATTAATTTCCGTTATTTAACACACTTGGTGTTCATTGACAGGCTTGACACTAACGCTGGTCCGAGGCCAGTGGTTTTTGTGAAGGACCAGTAACTAGGGCTGTAACAGTACGCTCACCTGGAGATGTGATGCATACCGTCCATTTTTCTAATGGTTCGGTATATTTCGGTATTATACAATACAATACTTGGGAGTAGATCAACAATCTGACCTAGGCTGGACCTCACACATCAACATCAAAAAATAAAAAAAAGCGAACAGCATCCTTGGCTTCATCAAAAGAAATCTCCAGAAAACCTCCGAAAAAACTAAGACCAAAGCATATTTTTCTCTAGTACGACCAAACCTTGACTACTGTGCCACCATCTGGAACCCTCACCATCAAAACCTATCCAAAAATATTGAAAAAGTACAACGCCGAGCTGCTAGATTTGCGACCAATCGATACAGAAATACCAGCAGCGTATCAGACATGATCAGCCAACTAAACTGGGAAAGCCTAGAGTCGAGATGCCAGAAACAACAACTTACGATGTTCTACAAGATAGTAAACAACCAAGTAGACATCCAACCCGACAAGTACCTCCAGAAAGCAAGATCTATGCCCAGAGCACCACACAACACTAGATTCCTTCACCATCACGCCTCTACAGACTCCTACAAATTCAGTTTCTTCCCACGGACCATCCCTGTGTGGAACAACCTACCAGCCTCTGTGGCTGAGGCTCCTTCTTTGACATTTTTAAGAAGGAGCTTGAGAAACTCTCATTCTAAGGGGACCATCTCGCTCAGATATGAAGTACAGCCACATGATAGGTGTTGAGCTATGTCAGCTGGGACTCAGTCCCTGTCACCGCCACGGAAGCTGGACAGGACAAGTGCCTTGATGGTCGAAAAATATCTGAGCATATCTTTTCTTATATTTCTATCCTACTATGCATATCTCCATCATCTTGAACGAGTCTATTCTTCCATACCTTTCCTATCACTCTCTTTTTTTCTATCTAGCGCACCGTTATATTATTGTCAAGTCTGACAGATTAATGCATTATGTAGATGTAGAATATTCTCAAACAGCAACTTAAATACTTCAATTTATTTATAAGTGACACTGAATTTGTTGCTTCTGTTACAGCAATTATTATAAATTTGCCTTTTAACTATTTTAAATAAATTTCGACAACATGAAACATATCTTAATATAATTACAACAAGTGGTACATGGTAATTATACATAATCAGTCGGATGTTTTTGTTGTCTGAATATTATTTTGCTCATAAGCTTATAAATACCGAACGGTACCGAAATTTTGAAGTATTGTACCGTGAACCGTGTGGGACTGCAGTCCGCATTGTTTTGTGTACTGCGGTATACTGTTTCAGCCCTACCAGTAACTCTGACTAAAGTCCGAATCAGACCCGTTGGTCTACCATGAAAAATTGGTTAGTGTCGAGTGTTGAATCATTATCATCTGCACGCTAAAAATAATTTGATATATTACGGTCTTCGTATTACCATCATCAAAACCTTGAAGTCAGGGTTTCCGCTGGTATTCGCCATTTCCGTTTTTGGCGGAATTATTTTGAGATTGGCGAAAAAATAATTTCAAAGCTTAGAAAAAAAAAATTTCAAACCTAAATTTTTTATTTTGGTGTAAGATCAGTATACCGGAAAGACCTGTAGACACCAATAAACAACTGACTAATTGCCTCTGGCTACACTGCAAACAGACAGTTAATCCCCCCCTGTCAGGCAATTAACAGATTAAAAGGTGTGATAACGATCTCCATTTCTGCTCTTCGTATCGGGTCGTGTTTAAAATCAATCTGTGTACGGCCCTTTGTGTCTAAAACCAAGTTTTGTACGGTCAGTCGTGTCTAAAGCCAACACCTGTAGTGTGTGTACGGTCCGTATCATCTCCTGGGATTCTCTTAATTGCATGTGTTAATCGGTAGTTATTTATTGTTGTAGCATCAATCAAAACTCTGTTTGAGTTTAATAATGACAAACTAGATACCAGATTGTTCTAAATTATTTATTTTCACGTTAATTTACTATTAAGCAGCCATGTCCGTGAAGGTTGCAGACCAGAGAACATTAATTGTAATTTATACGACTATTAAAGCCAATCAAATGCTGTTTAAGATCTGTTACTCTCATTGAAGTTGGCATATTCCATGTACTTATTATTTCACTTCAATCTTTACCTCAGATAAAAAAATCTCTTGAAAATTGAAATCTTAAGGCTAACTTGCATAGTAATCGGACGTCTAATTCGGATACGATCTTTTTCTCTATTAATGATTATACTTTTTCACGAGTCAAATTTTTTTTTGAAGGAAAACGAAGATCAAACACAAAATGATAAATTTACCATTCATTCTCACAATTATGTTGGCCTGTCTTACAAATATTTCCGTAAGAAAAAGAAATTTGGAAACTATTTTGTATATCTTCAATGTACAATGTAGGCTAGCTCTAGGTCTATAGATACATTTTGCAAATCTATGGACATTGTCACATGACTCATTGCTTCACTACTAAAATTGGAGCTTCACATCCCTACTTTCTAAATCAATTATAACTTTTGGGGTTGAGAGTGTAGTTGGTAAATGTTAATTTTTTAGTTTGAATACATGCTGCTCAGCTAAACTGTAAACTGTAGAATGCAACCTTTTAACAGGAATCCTGTTTTACACACCTACAATAGCTCTAAACCAATTGTTGTATATGAAGGGCAAGCAATTTTGAGATCCCTTTGTTCAAAGACAGGTATTTCATTTATCCTTTCACAAGATGGAAACATTATTAGTGCTAAATATGTTTGTATTGAGTGTGTTTTTCTCTATTATCTTAGTTGAAGAATGCCTCAAATTTACCCATTTTACTTGCATATTTAAAAAAAAATCGATACACGGAAGGGGAAACACCCCCTCCCGCACCCACCCCCCAGTTGCCGTGCAGATTTTTTTTGGCGGAATTATTTTGGGACCCAGTGGAAACCCTGGAAGTGTATATCTGAGCTATATCTAATGGTTATTTAATGTCAAAATAATTACTTGCATCGTTTTTAGTATGATACTAGACTACCTGAATTGCAAATCAAAACTTGATGGGTTCCATGTACTTTGATTAAATTGTTGAAAAAAATAGCTGATTCTTATAATTTCAACCGTCAACTTAGGGTGTTCTAGAACCCATTCGTATGAAAATGGACATTTTGCATGTCCAATATATCACAGAGAGTGTTTCTGTTAAAGCTGAAGCGAAAAATGATCTCATGGATATGAAAGTATAATTGTTCTTCATTTTAAAAAAAATATTGTCAGATATAGCTCTATACACTTAAAAATAAATAATGATTGACTTATACTTATAGCTAGTTTTTTATGGACAAGACTTCCATCAGGGCAAAAGGCTTTGTTGAATGCAGTCGTGTTTTAGTTAGAATAATGAATTCAGGTTCTTTACTCTGTTACTTCTCTTTTTAGGCAGAGGTGTGACGATATTCCAACATGGTATAATTATATTGCTTCCAACATTTGTGTACATATTTTTACTTGTGACTGGTTAACCATATACAACCAGAAGTTGATTCAAGATGGGACAAACATTATCAGAACCGGTGACCACTAAGGACACATCAAGCTGTAAGAACAATGCTGTGAAAGTTGGGTCATCATGTATGCAGGGATGGAGAATCAGTATCCTTCGGTTAAAAGTTGTATGTATTGTATTTGATGGATTTGGTTTGATAGCTTAGTTGTAGAGCCTCCATTTGTAGTGTGCAACAGGCTGAGGGTTTGCTCCCATGTTGAAGAACGTGCCAAAAGTAGGCAACAAACATGTTCAAATAGCCAGTGAGTTTTTACTACCTACTACTACTATACACATTTCTACACCACTGCCTTGTTTGACACTTGGTATAATTTATTCCAGACTGTGAATTTAAGATTTGAAACTCCAAAATTGAATAGTTTTCCTATATATATATATATATATATATATATATAGTAATATTTTCAAATTTATAATTAATACATACTTCCCATCAGAAGTAGCTTGTCCTGAAAAACTGCTAGTTTGGCAGACTTGAGGTAAAATATCCTTAACCCTGGCCTAGATATGGAAGATGCTCATGTACAGTTACTATCTCTACCAGGGGACAAAGATGCAATGTTTTTTGGAGTATTTGACGGCCATGGAGGTAATCACATTTATTATACATCCTGATATTTTATGTACATGTAGTGATATCATGTAGCATCATCTCATCAAGTCATCTTGAGGGTATGGTGGAAACTTGCTAGATACAATGCAGGTTAATTTATTATTAATTTCTAGGTTCATCCTTCCCAGCTGGAAAACTTGTTTGAGTGGACTCGACAGTTGATCCATATTCCTTGAATTACATTTAGAGCAATATTTTCTCGAAGGTCAGAAAATATTGCTTATTTATCATTTTTCAAATTAATTAAATCAAGTCGGTGTTAATAACAGGATATAAGTTACTCACAATTGAAGAACATTTTTGATGCTGCATTCATTAATTGGCAATATGTGTCATGGGTTTCATTTGACTCAAAAGCTGAATTTTGACCCTCAAAATTTTGCCTGTCAAATTTTGTGAAACATACCAAACTAACTTTAGATTCATAAACTAATGGAACCCATCTCGTATTACAGCTTTGGAAGTCAGAGATAGCTCAGTCAGTACTTTTTTAAAATTCTTTATTATGATTTGTAAAAAATGTAGCATGGAAAGTTTCTCACCAAACCAGCAATTTGATCTTGTGTTTCTTCATTCCCATACTACCATGTACATTGATACATGATATAGTTGCATGCTAGTTATTGTGTGTTAGCATGACAACCAATGTTGCTTGTTGTTGTTATCTATAAGGGTAATGTACAATTAAACCATTTGACCTCATGCTTCAAATTATGCTCGTGCCACATCAAACATATGAGTAGTTTCAGCTTCGTCAATAATATCATAATCCTGTCGCTGTGCCAGATTCTTTATTGTTTATATTTTTTGCAATTTAAATGCTGTAAGATGTAAATTTGTGTGACATTTTGTTTACCTTTGTGTTAATCAACGACTAGGCTTTGATGTTGAATAGTTGTATACTTTTGTACATATTTTATTTTTTCTTTATTTTTGGAAGATTTTTATCAAAAATGATTTTTGTGTATAATTGCACGTTCAGAAGATCAACTGACTGATCCCAAGGATGTGGCTAATACACGTGGTATGTATGGTTAGGCCTCAGATGACCATTTGTCAGACTATTTCTTTATACATTCAGAAATCTGCTTATATCTTATGTATCTATATTGGCTGGTCCAGCTGGGGCTAGATTTCAAAACTCATCTATATATTGGCTGGCCTGGCTGGGGCTAGATTTCAAAACTTATCTATATATTGGCTGGCCTGGCTGGGGCTAGATTTCAAAACTCATCTATATATTGGCTGGCCCGGCTGGGGCTAGATTTCGAAACTCATCTATATATTGGCTGGCCCGGCTGGGGCTAGATTTCAAAACTCATCTATATATTGGCTGGCCCGGCTGGGGCTAGATTTCAAAACTCACCAGTCCTTGATTGGTATATTTCTTAAACTGTAAGACAAATACTTGATGGTCCCCTGATCCGTATATCTGAAGTATATACAGTACTTTGAGTAAGAGATTATTCAACATTAAGACAAAAGTGCAAACTTTTTTTGAGTAAAGGTAAATTTGATAGTTGTATAGCTTGGCTATTTTGATCAGAGGCTGAGAGCCTGACCTGTATGCGAGAACATATTTCAAGGTTCTTGCTTTGAATATGTCTGACAGTCAATATACGCAAGCAAATTGTGCAATTTTGGCATTAAATATTTGTGTTTGTATTACATCTCGAGCATCATCGTGATACTCCCCGATTATGAAAACAAACAATCGGTGTTTTGTAAACATAGACAATATATCGACTGTTAAGTCATGGTAATCAATAGGTCAGGCTTATGTCAATTTGGCCAAGCTATATACATTCAGAGAGTCATGATAAGGCATTTCAAATTCCACTTGGGAATTCAGCTTGAGCTGGACCTGGCTTGCTATGGTATAAATTGTTTACATGCATCAATGCCTTTTAAACAGGTGATGACTAAATAAAAAGTGCTTTGTATCATTATATTTCAAATAGATATGGCCTTCTGCAATTGATAAACTGATGACGATCTTGTCATGGCTGTTATGCCCCCATCTTAGATGAGGGAATATATAACTTCGCACAATGGTCGATCAAATGGTTTCCATTCAATAACTCAAGACCACTTTGACCTAGGATCTTCAAACTTTGCATTGAGGTTGGTCAGAAACAGTAGATGACCTCTATTTATTTTGAGTTCAGTAGGTCAAAGGTCAAAGACACTGTGACCTTTACCATTTCTGACTATGGGTCCGCCATTCGGCGTACATGTTTTACAAACAGCTCTTGTTTCTCTTTGAAAGATTCCCGGTCCAGAAGTTTCTTGTCACAGTTATATTTAACTTGCCTTGGACATGGCTTGCGTCAGACACAATGACCTTCAACTCTTTTAGCACAATCATATAGGCCTTATTCTGTATTCTACTTGCTTACGCACAATTGTAAATAAGGATCTTAGCTTTTATTGTATATTTATCAATGTTTGTTGTGGTGGTCATTTTAAATATATTTGTCAACATAACACTAACGTCCAGTGTTGTAGCTGATCTACTGTCGTCCATGTGAAATATTTCAACTACATTTGTGTTCTGCCCTCAGTAAGTCACTTATTATCTCTTGTTTCTAAGAATGATGCATTCAATCACTGTATGTACTTGGTCTATCTTCTGAAGTAGGTGTTTTCATATCCCATTCGAAATAATAGGGGAACATTACAGTATCAGTTTCACCCATTAAAACCTAGATAAACATATTTTACCTGACTGACGAGGTTATGTTTCTAACTGTTATCATTTGACTTTATATGTCTGTAAATAATAATGAAGTATTAAACACTTTTTATTTTAATGATAACTTTATCAACATTGAAGTTTTATTGATAATGTCTGTATGACCTAGCCTCTCAGGTCCCTCGTGTACGGTATATAAAACTTCCTGTAATCAATACCTGTAGTGTTGATGTCGGAGGTCATTGGTTATAAACCTTGATTGTTGTTATTGATGATTATATTGATGTTTGATTTTACAATAGACCTATTGTTCTACTGTCTCATGTCATGACAATTACAAGTGATTCACTCTTCACTAATCAACATGAATTTACTGTAAAATCTGTGATTTTTGCTACATTTCAATTTTGTTCATTTTTTGTAAAATGGCCATTTAATGGTAGTAAAGTGATTGATTAAAAAAAGTGGGAAAGAATTCCTTTTTGTAATACCAGTACATTGTTTTGGTGGTGAGTGTCTTTGAGTTCCTTGTTCATTAGCCTGAAGCAAAAAGGTGTTCAGTTATCAACTGAGAGTTGTCAGTAACTTGGCACGGTGAGGCATTATATAGGGCTTGTCCAAAACGAGGTTAGTCAGGCTGACAGGGAAGGCTTATGCACTCAACAAGTCAGCAGTAAAGGTATTTACAGAACAGAATGATTAATCTGGATACTGGTTTACAACCTCAAATACAAATTGTTAACCAAATGGGGAAACAGTATTCATCAGAAACAGCTTAGCACAAACACATACAGTACAAAGGTAACAGCATATAAGCCATAAAGGCTTTACATTGAACTAATATGCATGCCAGGTAAAAGTGGAATTTAACTGCTGGATAAAAATCATAAACTTCATCTTTAGAAGTTTATTTTTAGACACACTTCAACTGTAGTAGTATGTATGTGAAGTGATACTTCTGTTGCTGATGCTTGAATGTGGGAGGTTTGAAATATAAATACATCAGAACTTAATAAATGAGAATTATTACCCCCCCCCCCCCCCCATCTTTGTTGAGGGGGTATGTTGCTATGCTCATGTCTGTCAGTCGGTGAGTAGACAAAATGGTTTCCATTCAATAACTCAAGAATGCTTTGCTATAGGACCTTCATACTTTGCATGGAGGTTGGCCAGTAACAGTAGATGACACAGGCTATTGATTTTAAGATCAAAAACTGGTCAAGGTTACTGTGAGGTCAAGGTTACTGTGAGGTCAAGGTTACTCAGACCTTTACCAGTTTCGACAATTAGACTGCCATGGGGGCATATGTATTTTACAAACATTTCTTGTTCAATTTTGATACAGAAATATCGGTAATACAAACAGTGTTGTGGATGCACAGGAACTCCCGCTTCAGTTTGGTTGATGCATTGTTTTCTTCCTCATATATTTCTTGGTGGGTTTTCTTAGAATTCAGCATGAATACTTCCGGCTAAGTGGTTGGAGTTATTGCCACTTGACTTAAGGACTTTGACTGGTTAAGTATAAAGATCTTCTGTTTTATGATAATGATAGTCTTACAAATTAGCTGATGTTGCCCGGCTTTATGATGCACACTTATCTATTTGTTCAATGCAAAGCAAACTTGTGTGGTTCAGCTTTAAGATGCCGAATCAGCTGCTTTTCACCATTGTTATACTGTGTCTATTTCATGTTGCCATCCATACTTAGTTCTATCAATCATGAGTGCAAACTCTGCTGGCCTTATTTATTATGTCCCCCCCCCCCATCGTTGACGAGGGCCCATTGAGGGGGTATATTGCTTTGCTCATGAACATTTTGCCATGGGATCTTCAACCTTTACATGGAGGTAGATCAGCAACTGCAGATGGCCCCTATTGATTTTAAGGTCAGTATGTTGAAAAATACAAATATCCTCTATGTCTTTTCCAGACTTGCTCAATCACCATCATAACGTAACACTACTGTTGCATAAATACAAGAATCTGGCAGTTTAGTTCATCTTCAGTCACTTAGTTTAATAGGATGATCAATTATAAAAAATGATTCCCCACACCACTTCAAACATAATTTTCAGCCTTTGATCCTAAAGGTTCTCATTTTGTATCTTTAAAATCCATTATCTAAAGCAATTGTTTTGGATTTTCTGTCCTTTGTTTTATTTCTTGCCTTTCTTAAGACAGTCAGTTTCTGTACCATGTGTGACAGTATGAATGATCGCTTTGTTCCTGAGGTCGCAGAGTCTATAGACCTATGTAATGTTAAGGAGAATTTCTGCTGCTAAACATAAACTTCTCTGCTTTGATCAACCTTGTATAAACAATACTTACGGACACTGGTTGTTGTAATATACTCAGTATTTAACTACCATATTCAGAAATTATTTCATATTCATATGTGTTTTTGTTTCTATTACACTGTACTAAAGAACTCATATTGACAAAGAGGATATAAACTTAAGTTTTTTACCTGATTTTTTTTCAATGGATATTTGATTAGTTATTCAGGCAGTCTTGTTACTGTTTGTGCAGCACATGCCTCCTAGAGATTGCAGAGGTGTCAAGTTTTCTGATTTATCTGGGATTCTAGGGTTATCACTTCTGCAAGAGCAATGGCTCTTGACCAAAATAAAATTTATACATTGTCAATGAAAATATCTCATTGGTAGCTCGCCTATCACATAGTGACAAGGTGAAATGTTGTGATCACTCTTCGTCGGTCGTTTGTCTGTCCGTCCGTCGTCCGAAAATAATTTGCTTGTGTACACTCTAGAGACAACAGTTTTGATCCAATCTTCATGAAACTTGGTCAGAATGTCGTTCTCCATGACATCTAGGCCAAGTTTGGAACTGGGTCATGTGGGGTCAAAAACTAGGTCACTAGGTCAAATCTTAGAAAAACCTTGTGTACACTCTAGTGGTCATTATTTTCATCCAATCTTCATGAAACTTGGTCGGATGTTGTTCTCCATAAAATCTAGGCCAAGTTTGAAACTTGGTAATGTGGGGTAAAAAACTAGGTCACTAGGTCAAATCTTATAAAAAGCTTGTGATTCCAGAGGTCACAATTTTGATCCAATCTTCATGAAACTTTGTCAGAATGTTGTTCTCCATGAAATCTAGACCAAGATCGAAACTGGGTCATGTAGGGTCAAAAGCTAGGTCATTAGGTCAAATCTTAGAAAAACCTTGTGTACACTCCAAAGGTCGCTGTTTTGATCCAATCTTAATGAAATATGGTCAGAATGTAAGCTGTATTGATACCTAGACCAATGTGCAACAGGTGAGCGAGCTAGGGCCCCTTGTTTTACATTGAAGTACCAAATGCAAAGAGAAGTGAGTTCAGTGGACATGTAAAGCTGAACCAATATGATGTTACAAAAGCTGGTACCCAGTTTTTCTACAGTTGGCACAGCCAATTAACATGGGTAGTAGTTACTGTTCCTGTGATGTCATATCTATTGCAGCTTAAGCATTATCACTTCACTTTCTTCTCTTTATATGTTGTATCCTCAGATGATTTGCGGCAAACCTAGTGCCCATGTTATTGATACATGCTCAAAGAAGCTAGTCTTTATCAAAGAAATAATCTTTTTTAATTGTACTAAAAAAAAGAAAGAAATAATCTGATAAATGGGGCATTTAATGTATTGTACTCTAGTATACTAATGATTAATTTATGGGTGAACATTCTTCACTAGTTTTCTGATTCACTTTTAGTAATATTCTACAATCCTTAATAGTGTGCTATCCATATTGTGTAACTATATGTATATGTATTAAACTCGAACTTTCAAATAGTGACACTTGGTCTATGGAATAGTATAGTCAGGGGTGTCAATATTCAGGATTAATCTGGAATTCCGGATTTAAATGTCCTAAAAGAGGCATTATTTCTAACAAAAAAAGTTATTTGATTGAAAAATTTTGAGAAAATGGCTAAGCTTTAATCTGTATTGAAGGAATTTCGTAATATAAACTGATTCAAATATGTGGTTGAATGCCTTCTTGTTTGTCAAAAATGGTTGACTACATTTGCTTTTTCTGATTTTAAATTTCACTGAGTGACTATGTTGACACCCCTGTGTAGTATATTGCATAATATCAAAACTTTGGGTTTGTGTGCCCCTAACACTTTGGTTTACTCGGAATTGTCTTCCTGTCTTCATTATTGCTTTGCACATGTCAGTCTGTCGAGCGTCCGTAGTTCTGTCTATAGGTAGAACAAAATTAATAGCTTCTGGTCAATAACTCAAGAACAGTTGGCATTATATCTCAAAATTTTAATTTGAGGTTGGACATCATCAGTAGATGGCCCTAATTAAATTTGAGGTTGGATGTCCTTAGTTCAAATGTCCTTAGCTCGAAGTTGAAGGTCATGGTGACCTTAAGCATGATAAAATTGAATTGATTGCTATGGAGGCATACATGTTTTACAAACATCTCATGTTTTATTAAATGGTATCAGAGGGTGCCACATATTGAACTATAGTGAGAGAAACAGTAGGTGATTTGGAAGATTGACATATCTATATTTATTATCTATCGGGATATGCTATAATTGATATTTAGCCAGATCTGTCGTGGAATTTTAGTATTATTATTTTTAAAGCTTGTTTATTTTATGTTACATATTTTTTCCTGTTGTCGAAGACCAGCAACTTTAGAATAAAAGTTCATGTGTCTACTAACATATTAACAGTATATTTAAACAGGACAAACTAACCTATTATACTAATTGTTTTGGAATTATTTTGAAAATTTGCATTATAGAAATTATCCGTCTCAGATATTAGACCTACATGCTGTAGATTTATTGTAGAAGATGTCTGCTTGTACCACACAGTCTAACACTGTAACACCATCTCACTCTGGGAAACGTTGCCTAAACATCTAGGAGGATGCCCCTGGAGTACTGTAAATTGGTTCTAGTGCATGGTATGGGAGAGTCAGACTCCATCTGGGGTCAAGTTGGGTAATTGACTGAAGGTTGGTTGTCATATAAGACCCATGTCTATGTCATATATGTGTCAGGTACTTTGAATGGATATGTATTTGTGTATATTTCAGGAGCTAAGGTAGCCCAGTATGCCAGCACCTATCTTCACAAGAAAATCATTATGCAACCTGCTTATGGTAAATACATTGTAATCTCATGTAAAATTCATTTTACTGAAAGATTTTATAGAATTTACCTTCATCAATAGATATAAGTCTTGATGTTTGTCACAAAGTTGATTGATGCTTGTTCTCCTCGTCCATAAGTTGTGTATTGAGAAAACTATTGTGTACACAGGTAACAGTATCGTTGATAAAGATTAAAATGAAAAAAAATTTTTTTTGTAAAATTTATATTTTTCAATAGATCTAGATAGAAAAATATATAATATAAAATTTTACAATTTTTATTTTTTTAGTTGGTTATTCAATGATACAGTTAACTGTGATTTTATGATGAATTATGCTATGAAAACAAAATTTTAAATTTTATTAAAAGCATTCATAGTATAAAATCTTAGATGTGAAGCATGCAAGCAAACCTGACTGTTTGTCTATCTGTATGATTGTCCTTTCATGGCGGCTACACATATCAATTTCTTAACAACACCTTAATTGTCATACTGTAAAATCTTTAATTTTCGTGGGGGATTTAATTTCGTGGATTTCGTGGTTCACCTCAACCACGAACTTTAATCCCAACGAACATTGATTTTGACCCTTGATTTATTACCTGAAATGCAAATCCACGAATTCAAGTCCCAATGAAATTGTCTTTTTTACCAAAACCAACGAAATTAAATGATTTTACAGTACTTGTTTTTGTACACTTCTTTAGTTATGTTCATAATTTCAGCACAAAACCGTATTGCAGAAGCATTAAAAGGTGGATTCCTTCAACTTGATGATGACATGACCAAAGGTAATTGTCAAAGTATGACTGTTGTTATTGTGGTTTAACCCTGAGGCTAATAAGTCCATGCTGGTGTATATGATTTGTTAAAGAGCTGGGTACCATTTTATCAACATACGGAAATCGTAAACTTTTAAATCTTTCCACTTTCAACTTTAGATTCAGTATATTTCTTTAACAACTGCATATCAAGGATAGATATTGCATTGTAGAAGTTCATATGCTGAACCTTGATTAGTATTTCAGATCTATTTACAATATTTTTATTGTTTTAAAGGTATTATAAAGAATTTAAATTTGACCGTAAGTTTAAGATTTCCGTAAATGTATGCTTAGATAAAACAGTACTCTGGGGCCTGCTTCATTGGCATATCTAAGCTAAGATTCATCTGATCAAACTTCCCATATATAATTCAGAGCATATTAAGTGAACCCATACATTTTTGTCAAGTTAAAATCAGGGCTTGACACTAACTATTTTAGGTCGATGGTCCCCCCAGCAGAGAAACATAAACTTTTAAATAATACAGTTACTGGTCCTGCAAGATTTTCACTGGTCCTTCTTGATTTTCACTGGCCTCGGACCAGGGGACCAGTGTAAGTGTTGAGCCCTGAAAATAGGTATTTATTGTAATTCTAGTTCACCAAACATTGCTCGAATGTATTAGCTGTTTCAGTTTGCTCAAAATTGTGTATGAAAAAGACAAATCTTAGCTTAGATACGTCTATAATACAGTCACCTGGCTTGCTTAATCATGTGCTAGTAATACAATGCCACTTGCTAATGACATCCAAGCTATACAACTCATTAAAATGAATATAATGACTGATTCTTTTATACTGTGTGGGAGGTTTTAAACAACATCAAGTTACCTTCAATTAAGAAGATAAACTTAAGTTTACCTGATATTGGTTCATAATTACAAATCATCTTCCTTGTGAAAAGGCACTGCTATTGATTTAAGATGTGACTTCTTAGCTTACACCACATATTATATAGCTAATTGACAGTGCTCCCTGCTAACGAGTTATATACAATGATGATAGTATTTTACTTCATTACTTTAATACAGCACATATCTGATACGGTAATATCATTAATTTTCATGGGGGATTTAATTTTGTGAATTTAATTGATGACCTCAACCATGAAGTTTAATCCCCCACAATTATTAATTTTTCTACAGTATCTGGCTTAGTGAAGAATTTATCCTTGAAATAATGAAATTACATCCGAACAAAATGGTCTTTTCACAAAAACCATGAAATTTTGTCCCATTGAAATTCAATGATTTAACAGTATCTGATATAGCTAATTGAAAGTGCCCCCGCTAACAAGGTATATATAATGATGAGGATATTTGTGTTTTTGTAGATGAGACGATGAAAGATGAACTAGCAGGAACTACAGCTGTAACTGTGTTAATTAAAAATAAAAGGATATATTGTGTAAGTATCTTAAACAGTTTACTTACAAATAGTGTGCTTTGATTTAGATAAGTGTGTCTCTATTTATAGTTGTATGTTCGTAAATCAACTTAGAAAGCATGTGTCTCTTTTACCAAATTGGTTGCCCCTTAATAAAAGGGGTTACCCAGTAATAGAAAATAATTTCATAGTTGATGACACCACCTAAACTGATGAACTGATATTGACCAATGATTACTAGAATGATACCTGGGTGGTTCTTTACAAATATTGTGCAAACAGTTCAAGTCTACAGCATCTACTTATAAGTGGTCTTTACTATGTCGATACAGCCAAACTTATTCAGATAAATTCAAAATCTTGATGGGTTGAGGTGAGGTGAGGGATTCATGGCCCACACCCAATTGTTGATAAATTTATCATATAAACTGTATGTTTTCTTGATTGCAGGCGAATGTTGGTGATTCACGTGCTGTAGCTAGTGTACGTGGTAAGGCTGATATATTATCTAACGACCATAAGCCAGGCAATGAGCAGGAGACAAGACGGATCATAGCTGCTGGTGGATGGGTGGAATTCAACAGAGTTAATGGTACAATTATATAATGAATATTGAGGGCTCGGTTAGAGTTTTAAGGTGGCAGCAGGAGGCCTCAAATTTACCCCCAGTTACCTTCCATCTTCAGTGCCCAGGCATCTTGGCCTTCTCAAATGTACAAAAAGCCTCCAACATGAAATCCTAGTGATTACCCTGCTTGGTGCAAAACTATGGTATATGTCTTTATGAATTGACGTAGTTACCACAGTTTTTCACTGACCCCTTGATATATTCATAATGAATATTCATAAAAAATCTAAGTCAAATTGAATTTTGTAACTTCTCTTTATGACCTCTATTTGAATAACCCAATGGTGTAGACTTTGTTACTGAAGACAAGTCAACTAGTAATATACTATAGAAATTATTAATATAAGTTGGGATTAAATTTCATGGTTCCGGTTGAAGTCATCCTTGAAATCCACAAAATTAAACCCCCCTCGAATATTAAAGATTTTACACTATAATTAGGGATGAAAATAATTAGTTTCGGTTGACTCCATGTTGTTATAAATGCCTTCTAAAGAGATATTCTGTCCTTATTTTCACAAGGAAAGTAGTTCGTGATGCTGAAATTTGTCTTCACAACTTAACAACTTTATAGATTATGGTATTATGTATGATATTACCCTTTGGATAAAAACTAGAAACAATTGAAATGTTTCTGTGTGTCAGATACTGTAAACCTAGAAATTATTTCGCGCGATTTAAGTTCGCGGTGTTCGCGGTTAGTAAAAATCCGCGAAAGTAAATAGCCGCGAACATGTCCAGGATAAGAAAAACGCGAAAGTTTCTCGTTTTTGAAGGAAAATCATCATTTTGGTACGACGTTTATAAGACCGTATTATAAGTGCTGTTTTGTCAAAATATGGAATGTTAAGTGTACGTACTTTTTCTGAATAAAGCCTTTTATGATCACGGTACAATAATGAAAAAAACATTCTTGAAAACGTGTTTAACAATACTCTCAATATATGAACATGCGTGTAAATAGCGCTGTCTATTATCGGGTATGTCATAATACAAAATGACTGACAGTGCCAATAAAACTGTGAAAACATTACCAGCGTAGTTTTCAATGTGTGTAAACAAATACAATAGGTAACTATCTACATCAAAAAGAGTTTGAGAGGGTTTAGCGAAGGTGAGAAGTATAATTAAGAAGCAATTATATACGAACCAAGCAATGTATGTGAAGGTTATAATATCAATAACTTTGTCACTATGCGACTGAGTGTTCGCGGAGTTCGCGGGAGACTAAAAAACGCGAAAGTTTGTAGCCGCGAATATGCCGACAATCGGCAAAACGCGAAAATTTCTAGCCGCGAAAGTTTCTAGGTTTACAGTATATTAATGGATATGTTCAGTTGTTATGGATATGTTTATCTGTTGCTAGGTAACCTTGCCTTGTCTAGAGCTCTGGGAGATTTTGTGTTTAAGAAAAATGACAAAAAGGGACCAGATGAACAAATAGTAACAGGTTTGTATTATACAGATATAATTACTCTGTGAGGTTTCCAAGTTAATCAGATAAAAGTTTTGGTATGCTTCGAAGTTGTGTTAAATACCATTATTAAGGTTTTTTTATGCCAATGCATCTACCGATACTGAGGCATTTAGCGATGCACCTGTCCAATCATTCGTTACAAAATGTTGGAATCATAATTTTGAAGTCCATTAATGCATTGCTTTCAAACTTGGCATACTTGTTTACCATTTATAAACACATATTCTAACACGATCTGCGGATTAATCGTTTAAATATATAGCGGACCTAACAATGTATTATTACCCCCATAAAACATACCAATCAAATTGGCTGTTACTATTTACGCCCAGTATCACGTGACATATTTATGAATGAATGAACGTAAACTTTATAGTAAAATTTATTACGAGTCATGATGACAAGGCGAGTTGCACGAGAATCCAGTGTTACATCTACGACGCATCTATTTTTAGAAACTCCAATATACTCTAGAAACCAAGTTTTATTAAAGCTTCTGATAATCAATCCATTTATATTTTTCATTTTATGAAATAGATACCATATACTCGTGTTATTAAAATTGTTTCAATGTTTAAATTGTGGTATTTCCTTCAGAAAATTACGTAGGTCGTTTTCATTAACGAGGGAGGTAATTGTACCAGCTAATAAGCCACTCAATTTCTTCGTGGAATTATGTTCAATGTCAAATGGGTGAAAATGGAATGCGGGCAGTTAAATAGTGCAGGATATTATTGTATTTAGAATCGAAATAAAAACTCTGTTCTTGTATATTGTCGGTGAATAAAACACGGGCACTCGTTCGGATGCGGAAAATTAAATCACTCGTGCTACGCACTTGTGATTTAATTTTTCCGCATCCAAACTCCTGCCCGTGTTTTATTCACCGTCAATAAACGCAAAAAGATTTTTATTTCTTAAACATTATCAAAGCCATGTAAAACTATCAAACATTATAACATAATTATTGTCCCTGAATAACTTAGCTATTTGTTACAGACAAGGCTTTCACCATGACAAGTATTTACTGAACGCAGTCTTGTTCTTGAATATTGTTTAATTTTGAACCTTTCACATTTTATTTGACAACTCTCCTTTAATTTGAAATTGACATACTTTTTTTTACAGCTTTCCCGGACGTACAGGAGCGGATGTTGACGGGAGAATATGAGTTTATACTGTTAGCGTGTGATGGTATCTGGGATGTGTTGACCAGTCAGGAAGTCATAGATTTTGTACGAGCCAGAATTGCTCATAGAATGGAACCAGAAACTGTAAGTTCTTACCTTGATCTGTGCCTCCGTAGCTTAGTGGTTAGTGTGCTTGTTGTCGAATCAGGTGACTAAGCAGGGCCTGACACTAACTATTTGGTTACTGGTCCCCCATACAAGAAACGTAAAATTTGGAAGCAAAACAGTTACTGGTCCTTCAAAACTTTTACTGGTCCTTCTTGATTTTCTCTGACCAGGAGACCAGTGTTAGTGTCGAGCCCTGCCAAGGTTCAAATCTGGGTAGAGGCACATATGAACCTGTCTTATTTCAGTAGGAATAAAGCAATGAAGGCTAAATAAAAAACAATAGTGATGAGTTGTTTTATAATTGAATGAAATAAACTGTTTGATCTGTTCTGTTCTTAATGTTGGCTGAGTTTGAGTCATACAACAATTGTCCGCTCAAAGTTTTGTGTTCATATGATTATTCTTTGTGTGTATTTAAGGCAACATTTATCATCATTCATTATGAAGTAATTATGCTTCCACATGTACATTGTAGTGGCAGAGACATTTTATTTTGTGCTGGATGTCTCTAGATTTGGATGAAAAGATGGATGTTGCAAAGGTTGTCCATACTTGTTCTCCTTAACAATTTATTAGATTTCAATGAAATTTCACCATGAATATTTGGTGCCGAGCCTACTTGTGCATATTGTCAGGAATTTGTGGTTGGATGATTTTTACTCGAGTTATGGCCTTTTGTAAGTGACTTACGTTTTTGTATCAAAAAACTGTTCAAGTGTGTTTGATAAGTGGGCTTGTTTGTATTTCCAGATATGTGAGGAGTTAATGATGCGATGTTTAGCACCGGACTGTCAGATGGGAGGACTAGGATGTGACAACATGACTGTATGTCTTGTTTGTATGTTGAATGATAAACCGTACGAGGACTTGATACGACGATGTTCACAACCAAGCATAGGTGGACCTGTACCGCATCTCAGTACATACGATAGGAGCTAAAATAGAGGAACTTTGTGCCGTCACTTTGGGCGAAAATTTCTTGAGTATTGAACTATTCCATGCAATTTTTGACATTTTTGTTGATTTATGAGACAGTATAAATGAGATTACTGAGTGTTAATGGTATCTGAGTGATCCTAAATCCAGTGAGGGTTGAACTTTATAATTTATCATCGAGGGGCGGTCAAAAATGGTACAATACATTGTGTGGAAAAAATGGAAAATGGCATAATTTGTGATACATGTAAAAGATGATTTTAGTGCAAGTTAACTAGGATGTATGAACGGATTCTAAATTAATTAGAATGACTCAAATGTCTGTATGGGCGGGTGAAGAGATATTTATGGTGAGTCATGTTTTATTGTGTGTGTTTTTGTAGATGTTTGATTATATAAAACTATAGAGACTTGAAGCATAAAACAATCAAACCTGATATATGTATTTGATGATTTTGTTGAACTTAAGAGACAAATTTACTTTGGTGTTTATTTGTCACTGTACATATTATAATTATATGTATTATGTATAATATGGTAATACTGTTATATTTAAATATTGACCTGTAAATATTGTTACTAATATATATATTTGAATTGTTGATTTTTGTTTGTTGACTTCCTATGGACTTTTGTCTCACATGTAAAAGTCATTTACGACAGAATTGTATACAGTATTTAGCTATTTTTGTGTGAAATTCTCTTGATTATTTAATGCTAACAGACATTGCTTCAGATATATTTTGTTGAGTAAATCAAAGCCAAAGTCTTTAAGCTCTTAGTTTGAAAATTATAAACATGTCTTTATTGAAAAATTAAAATATTCTAATAGTCCTTGAATACTACTGAATCTGTAGACGTGTTAATACCATTACTTGTGTGATCTTTATGCTTGTCACAGATTGCTGCCAATATGATATGAAAAAATATCCTTTTATGTGTGGTTTTAAATCAGCTACCACAACATATTTTTTGACATCAGAATGTGACATAAATTTATCTGTGTATGTTTAGAGAACTTCTCTTCCAAATACAAAGAATAATTATATTTTGTCAATGTTAACCAATAGCAGTAATATTACAGACCTTGGCTTAATTTGATCATTTCTTGCAAGTAAATTAGAGTACTTACTGTAGCCATATTTTATTTATTGAAAAGTGGTGCTTAGAGTTTGTGAAAAACAATTTTTGGAATATTTTCTTATAAATTCATGTATGTACATTTACTATAGTACCCAGCATTCTAGACAGTATATATTTGCTTTATCTAACATTTATATATGCTGTAAATTGATTTATCTAACATTTATATAAGCTGTAAATTGATTTATCTAACATTAAATAAGCTGTAAATTGATTTATTTTACATTTTAAATGCTAACATTGTTGAATATATTAATGATGGATTTCTCCATTCGTGCTATAGTATCATAGTTTATTCACTTGATTGTTATTTATTCATTTTTCATTCAATTGAATTATAATTGATAACCAAACACAGGAACTCATGTGTTGAACTAGACCTATAGAAACGTCTGTTGTACAATCCCGCATTTCGAGGGTTTTGTTGCTGCGCATACTGTAAAATTACAAATTTTCATGAAGAAAAAACTTTATAGTTCACGGCAACAAGATTTCATTTGTGGAGCACAATGTTTATGAAAATATTTATAAATCCTGTAGTAAAACTTTCAGATATTCCCTGTGTATTAGATGTGTGTGTTACCGGATATATATTAATTAATATGTTAATTAATTAGTCATGAATTAGTCAATTGATCTCGGGTGTATGTTATGAATCCTTTCCAAACTAAGCACATTCAAGTTGCTAACTTGCTAGTAAGTGACTATGTTAACGCGTGAGTTATCCTTTCCTTAAGAAATCCCTAATATTTAAAATAGTTCATCCATGGAACATACTACGAAATCCATTTGCATTAATGGTAAAAAAAGAATATTGAAAACAAAATTGAACTATGATATTTCATATAAAATTATAAATCAACTTTTTATAAAAAAACAAATATATACAATGAGATTTTTAATTATTCCTTGTGCTCTTAGCACTTATATTGGTGATAGTAAAAGTTGAAATCCATTAATTGTGGAACAGAGAAAAATCCATGTTTAATTGATATTTGCTGCAATGTTTAGAAGCTTCATTTGTTTTATGTCTAATTATTTGTCGTTTAATATTGAAATTATTCATATGTGATGAGGTATTTCATTGATATATATGTAAAAAATAAGATGTATTTAAATTTTTAGAAACTTTGTGAATTACTCACTGCTCATTAAATTTCGTGTATGGAGTCAATTTACTTATGTGACTTGTGTAAAGTGACACGATTGCTATACAATAAATTAATAAATTTTGAGGGTTGCCTGCAAGACTGTTATATGTCCTTCTTTAATATCAAGCAGTTACAACAGTCTTGCAGGCAACCCTACCCTTGTGGTATTCAGGTCAGGTCATTGAAAAGTTTATAGACATTTGTACGTATAGAAAGGTGATCTATAGGACATTGCAGACACCTGTGGTATTCAGTATTTGACTGTCAGGTATTGAAGGTTAAAAACAGAATATAACTAGCATAATAATAACAACTTTATTTTAAGAGACAACACAGTTGGGAAAGCCCAGTCTTCCCTGTGAGTCTCTTTAACTAGTCAATAGCTACTAGCTGTAACCATGCATATAATCTGCTAGATATATTGAATCCCTGAGTATCTATACTTAGATGAATGTACTAGGTATAATCTACTTTCCACTTGGCAGTTATAGACTGTATGTTGACCACCAGTTGAAGAGACTAGTCGATTTATAGCGTGAGTTACCATGATGAGGTAGATCTATATAAACATTTTTGTTGTAATTGTGTTATTATTAGGGGTGTAACGGTATGCTCACAGTTCGGTATATTTCGGTATGATACATTATTTTCTAACAGCCGATTAAATTCTTCAATTTTTAAGTAATAATGAATTTGTTGCTTCTATAACAGCAATTATTATGTGCCTATCAACTATTTTAAGTGAATTTAGACAATATGAAGCATATCACAATACAATTAAAACAAGTGATACACTGTCATTATACATAATCAGAAGGTTGTCAGGAGTTTTCGTTGTCTGAATATTATTTTGGTCATAAAAAGCTTAAACCGAACCGTACCGATATTTATAAGTCTTGTACCATGAACCGTGTGTGAGTAAAGTCCGCGGTATTTTGTATACTGCGGTATACCGTTACAGCCCTAGTTATTATTGCATTAATGAGAGGAATAGATGTCAGATATTGTTGTTACTTCCCAACAGGCGCCTGGTTGTTTTGAAATTCAATATGCCAGGCACCTGTTGGTATTCCCGGAGTTTTAAAGACCTTCCACAAACTATAAGGCCTTCCAAATGCCCGGTGCGTTGATTGGACACAAGAAGTTATTTTGAAAACAAACATGCCAGGCACCTGTTGGTATTCCCGGAGTTTTAAAGACCTTTCACAGACTAATAGGCCTTCCAAATGCCCAGTGCGTTGATTGGACACAAGAAGTTATTTTGAAAATAAACATGCCAGGCACCTGTTGGTATTCCCAGAGTTTTTAAGACCTTCCACAGACGATAAGTCCTTTAAAATGTTATATTATAGGTACGGTTCCTCTGCGAGTACTACATTAAATCCTGTTTACCGGTAGATATTATTGGTCCATTATTGGCTTGGCCTGAAAGTACAATTAACACGGTGGGCATACAACATGACTTTTTAGCTTAGTCTGCAAAGACTGCAAGTAAAAATATGTAAACAAAAAGTTAAAAACAACCATAAATATCTTATTCTTTGACCAATTTTCACGAGATATGTTTGACGCTCAGCCAAGAATGATCACTACCCATGCAACTTAATAATTTTGTGAAACAGGTCACAGTTTTTGCCTGAAACCGTCTTTTAGACTTAGCAAATAAGTTACGTGGTATGTCTACCCTTATAAATGTTTCATTGACGTGTGTGTAGATATTTAACACCTGTATTATATATAACAATGTGTCTTGCTTGTTTGATGGTCTGTAGGGAACCATTAGGGTTTGGATTTATGCTATTTTGTGATTGAAAGATTTAAAACCAGGTATTTATGGAAGAGATTCTTGGATGAAATATACTGTAAAATCATTTAATTTCGATGGGACAAAATTTTGTGGTTTTGGTAAAAAAGACAATTTCGATGGGACGTTAATTTGTGGATTTTGCATTTCAGGTAATAAATAAAAGGGTCAAAATTATTGTTTGATGGGATTTTATTTCTTGGTTAAAGGTGAACCACAAAATCCAGGAAATTTAATCTCCCACGAAAATAAATGATTTTACAGTAGTTCTTAACTAAATATTGTATTTATTTCATGTACTATGTCCTATTGTTCAGCATTGGTCACTGCACAGTTAACAGTTTGTGAGCACTTAATGATCATTTTTGCTTTAAAAAATATAGTAAAAATATGTTGATATTATTCAAAGTAGAAATATGTTTTTGAATTTCAAATGATTGTGTAATTCCTTTTTGTCCATCACAAATCAAAGATTGTTATGCTTCAGATCAGTCATTGAATAAAGATGTCTTTGAATTTCAAAATTGGAATATAAAGGAAAGTTTATTCGACTTTGTCTCAGTCTTTGCAACATTTGAATTTCAAACAATTGGTTGATTCCATTTATTTGTCAAGAATGAAAGACAATTATGCTAATGAGCTTTACTTAAAGGTTTATTCAGATATTATCAATAGAAGACATGTTTCAGATCTTTGATCTAAGAACTGATGACTGTAAAGAGTGAATACTTGTTACGTCCCTTTGGTACTATAAGGTTGTATCCCTCTGTTTATAATACCCTATGGTGAGATACAACCAGGCCCTCATCTCCAGAAGCATCTCAAGTAGAAATCTCAACTCAGATTGAGATTTTGCCGAAACCTGATTTGCAATTAGAGACGAATCTGAAGTTTCAGCTCTTGAAATTTTACTGTAATCAACTCTGGATATAATTTCTATTTTTGAGTCCGGCCTCGTATGGAAATTAATATTAAAAATCATGCTAATATTTGAGATGAGATCTTGCTCAGGTTGAGTTGCTTCGTGAGATTGCGGTCTCGTTGCATCAAAGGGATGACTTTATATACGACAGACATTCTTGTGGTGTGCCAATTAACCGGTTGATTCAATAGTGTAGATTTGATTTAACATGTCATTTGTTGTGCTCAGTGTTGCACCAGCGTTTGTGTAATGTCGTCCACTATTATATTATAACATTTTGCAGAAAAATCATCATGTCAAACAATCATTCACTGTCTAATCACTTAAGTCGTGGCCATTAATTCAATCCCAGTCATTTTGCAAATAAAATTTGGACCAATCAAACTTTCTGTACTTTCAGATAACTAAAAAATTTGAATTCCATTCATTTCGGATCAGCCAATCAAAATTCAGGATTCAACCAATCAAAATGTATGCTTTCAATGCTTTTGTTATTCTACCATTTACATGTACTCCGTTATTAATATTGAACGCTTGCATATTATTTTAATTTTTCTGTTTCAGAAAAATGCTTTATTTTTATTTATTTACTGTGATTTTAATTACATCAAATTAATTAAAGATGTATGGCATATAACAGTTGATATTTAACTAAGTCCTTATTTCAACAATGTTATAACCCAGCCCCTAGTAGCTTTACTTAGTATACTTTATAGTTCTAGATAGATTATTGTTCATACAGTATTAGCCGATTTCAAGTCAGCAATAAAAGCAGTTCATTTGTTTATGTTAAAATGTTCTTGTTTGTGTGCTTTTATGTTGCTTGGCAACCATTTTGAGTGCTATTTTTTACGTTTTGCTGTAGAGTGATGTACTGCACATAGACAGTTATTTTAGGTAGTTTTAGCACAAGCTAGTAGTGTCTCTAAATATTGTATATCCAATAGTATTATTTGTTCAAACCCGTCAAAGCTTGAACAAATGCTAGCATAAAGTGTGACACAATAATTGCGATTTTTCCAGTTTTCATGATCATGCTTTGCTAATAAAAAGTATGTACGCATTACAAATGCTGAAACTTCACTCTGAAGTATTAAACAACAAAGTTACTGCTTCATGTTTCATTAATGCTTCTAAACCCAAAACTTGAAAAAATAATTTTTGAAAGCTTGTAGATTTGTAACTTGTGTTATAGCTTGGGCAATTTGACCTGATCCTGACCTTTATGCATGAATATATTACAAGGTTCTTCGTTGGATGTGTAAATTTCTGCTAGCAAATAGTGCAATATGGGTCCTTTAAATTTGTGTTTGTATAACACATGAAATGTCTTCATAATACTCCCTGCTTATTAAAACATTCAATTGGAGAATAAATATAGACAAGATGTTAAATTATGCTAATTAAAGGTTCAGGATTGTGTCAAATTCTCTGGACTAATACTTCCTTGCTGTATTCGGACATGCTGCTTTCACAGCATCGTAATGATATTTTGTCGCAGAAACACATTAATATTGTATAATACTATATGTTACTGTATTGCTGGCTTCACAAGTCGCATTGTTTTATGCTTTACAAGCCAAATCAGACAAATTACCTCGGAAAATGTCAATGCCTTTCTAAATATGTTGTGAAATGTACAAATCATTTAATTAAACATTTGATTATTTGTATACAGACTCCTAAATATTTTCTGTAGTTTCTGTAGTAAAATAACTTCTCAATTACTTCTCTCGTAATTCTTTGCTTTTGTCAAATTCTATTCCGTATTAAAAACAAAATTAAAAAATAAAATAATTTACTATTCTACATTTTCTCATGTTTTAAAGTTGCTTAATTCAAATGAAAATATTGTTCTACTTCTTGAAAACTGATTTTAAAAAACATCAAATACAGGAAGAGAATAGTATTATCTATTGTACCAGTGTTTCATTTTGATATTTACTTTGTAAAATTTCTCTGATCAAATCATTTATGCAAAAATAAATTTACAATGTATCAACCTTTCTAGAAGCATTTTTATGTAAGTAAACAAAAACACAATCAATAATAATGCTATTTGCTCTTACGCTGTATAATTTATTATTTTAATTTTCTTTCCGAGCTTCTTATGAATAAAATATTAATGCAGGTCAATTCAGACTTATCTGGCATATCCACCAAACTTATGCTGGTAAAAATGTGAATGATGTGAGCCATTTCGTAACGTGACTTGTTAACTCATTCCACAGTTTGAAATATGCAAGGGAAAATATTATTAAATGATAAACCAAATCCTGTCTCAAATGTTAGGTCATTTAGCCACGATCCTTGATTGCTTAGCCATGGTGTTTGGAAGGGGTTGTCAGATAACTTTGAATAAACTTATTTCTGCTATATGATTACAATACTGTATAAAATTTTACGAATATATGAGATGAGGACTCCGTGCAAAACTATGGTACATGCCTCTATAAAGATTGATGTATATGTAGCTACTATAGTTTTTCATTGAGCCCTCAAAGTTTATTCTTCTCTATGATTCCACTACTGTATACAATTCTACTATGATAACTGTCTTGGGTGAGTGGTATCAGGCGGTCCTCAGTGATCTTGCCATCTAAGACAATTTTGACAAATAAATGTTTACCGAATATATCTTCGTTCTTCATTATTGTTTTGTGAACATGCTGGGTATAGCCTTTAGTTGCCAGTCAACTTTCTGCTGAAATAAGACAGGCAAATGAGTCCCGTCACCTGTAGTTGAACCTAGGTTTCCAGATGTCCTTTGCCTTAATGCAGTTACCTACTTAATTAAATAAAAAAAAAAAAATCATGTATTGCTTCCTGTGGAAAGCGCTATGTATCGCTACGCTTAGTCAATGGACAACAGATTAGACTGCAAGGGCCATTGAACTACAGAGGCAGTCTTATTCACCAACTGGGTAGTTAAAAATTAACAATTGGACATTTTAATAATTTATTTATAAATCTTTAAATATACAAGTGATAAATGTTTTGATAACAATGTTGGGGTATTATTTCTATTGCACCAAAGATCATTTTTGATAGGAATGTGTCGTATTTTATGCGAACACACTTTCAAGAAACTTACATTTAATATAGGGTTCAAACAAATCAAAGTAAAATTCCCTGACCCAAAATATAAATATTCAATTTATTGAAGACTAAAAGTCAGTCGATTTATATAATAAAAATAATACAGGCATCCTGCTTCTAATAGTCATTTGACAAAACGCCAGTTGTCAATAAATACCCTTTAAATCAATTTAAACGGTAGATTATAATCACGTAATACAATCGATTAACTGGAAAACTTTCGCCAAGCAGTCTTCAACAAACAATCAGGGGGAAGTGATCTCTGCTCTGGCGTAATGTCAATTGTTTATGAACAGATAAAGACCAAATAGAAAAGGTATACAAAATATTCAACTACCGCAAGTGGAACCAGTCCAGCACACAATTACGCTGTAGAAAAATGTTAAACAAGTCTTACAAATATACACACATAAAAAATATGTTCATAACAAACAACATTTGACATTATGTAACAATAATAATATATAACACATTTGTATTCATTTTTGATATGAGCATATAGCAATTACAAACCAAAACAAAATAAAATTGTGGTTCTGATAACCCTAACTATCTATTTTATTGCCACAGCCATAAAATAATTTCATTTCTGCTGTTAGTTACCACAAATTAGGGATGGTCCTGAGAACATAAAATAATTTCTAAAATAAAATATTTATTCACCCCCCCCTTTTTTTTTCAAGATGGTACCAGAACCACAATACATGTATTCATTTGTTAAGTGTTTTTATAAAATACAAGCATCTAGCTTGTCTAGAACAAATTTCACCGCTTCAGGTTTCTTCAACACTCTAGGAACTTTATACTGATTAGGGGAACCAGTGGTTGATTGGATCATGAAAGAACGGAGTTCAGCAAAGGTACCTGGCTTCACTATATACACCTTCATAGGTCCGATACTGTTCTTACGTCGGAATGATGAGTACACGTAAGATAAAGCCTTCAACTCATCATCAATCTGTGAAAATATCAACAAAATATCAATATAATGGATATCAAAAACTTGTATTTTAATTAGGGCTGTAACGGTACGCTCACCTCACGATATGATACGTAACGTCAATTTTTCTAACGGTTTGGTATATTTCGAACCGTACCGCAATTTGCAACTCTTGTACCGTGAACCGTGTGGGACTTTAGTCCGCGGTCTTTCGTGTACCGCGGTATACCGTAACAGCCCTAATTTTAATCAATTTGAAAATAAATCAAGCCACATGGAAATGACCAAATAACTCTAAGTGAAGAAAGGTTCAATTCAAAACAAAATTGCAGGTAAACAGTTTCATATGCTTATATTTTGACAATGATAAGAACAATCATCCACATTGTGAAGATGAACACACATCAAATATGAAGTGAGACAAGACTATGCCACTGTCAGTGAGTGACTTAACTGCATGTTCATTGTGACCTTACAGCTACTGACCTCTCAATCAAACAGGTTCATCTGCAGTTGAGTGGAAAGCTCATTTGTTCCCTGGGTCTACACATGGTTGTCTACCACAATGGACTTCCATCTTTTTCAAAATAATAAATTCTCAAGAAATAGCACCCAATTTTCAGACTGACGGACCAACATATCCAAGCAACATACACCCATTTGTTTAGGTGGGGCACCTTGATTTTTTTGTGTGCATTTGACTGACAATAATAAGTGCATGGCCAATCAATATTTCCTAGGATAAATCACTGATGACCTCCGGTGTTAAGAAAGGAGACATAAATGATCAATAATTAACTCTGTTAGTTACCTTGATTGGATTCTTGATTGTTTCTCCCTCTTCTAACTCAATGAACACGTGGTAACATGGAGTCGGTGTACCCTTACCTATAAACATAATATACATCATTAATCTAATTGAAATTTTCAAGATTCAATGCTGAATAAGGTAACGTTTGCCAATAAATGTCAACAGAGGTTTTATAGTATTTTGAAACAATGCAGATTTTTTGCAATTTTAAGAACGAAAGTATCAACTTTATAACAAGCTGGTTTGCAGTTAAAACTGATTTTCTTTGGCTTGTATTATTAGCAGAACTTCACAATACTTGAACTGAATACATGAATATTTCAAATACTGTAAAATAAATTTGATTGAACAAAATTTCGTGGTTTTGGAAAAAAAAACATTTCGAGGGGAAATAAATTTCATGAATTTTGCATTTCAGGAAATAAATACATGGGTGAAAATCATTACTCAAAGCGATTTCATGGTTGAAGGTGAAGCACGAAATCCATGAAATTTAATCCCTGACGAAAATAAATAATTTTACAGTAGGATGCAAAGAATGAAGTGTTTGTACCATTTGACACTTGGTCTACCATGACACTTTCTGTACAACAGTAGTCCACCATGTTATATCCAGCTTTCTGTACAGATGAGTTCAATGCATGGAAGAAAAAGTTCTCGGAGATCTTCTCACCTCGAACATTCAGGAACTGACCCTGTCTGTAAATGGTAATTCAGTGATCATCTGCCACATCATAGGAACAGTACATAATATTATACTATAAAATGGATTATGGTCATTTTAAACTTATTTTATTGAGCTTCTTTTGTCTGCATTAAGAATTCATAGTTGGGGAGGTGGGGAGCGGTGGCCAAGAGGAAGGGTGCGTGCCTAGGGATCGAGAGGTCATGGGTTCACCCTTCCTCTGGAACACTGGTTTATTTCTATGAGCAACAAAAAACACATACTCCACTCCACCAAGGTGTAAATAGGTACCTATGAGGGCAGTGTCTTGGCGCCGCAGATCGATGTTGGCTGCTTCACACACAGGAGAGAAATAGATTCCCCAGGGAGACTAGAAAGTAAATTTCATTAGGAAGCCCAAAGACAAGGTGGGCGAGCAGCTAAAGTTTGAGTGTTTCTGAAAATTGTTACATTAATATAAAGAACCTTCCTGAGACCAAAATTTCCTGAAATTGGCTTAATCACAAAATTCCAATTTTCCCAATATTTTGTTTTTCAGCTAACAATTAGCCAAAGGAGGCATAACAAAATTTACATCGGAGGCATCATTATCAAATAACATTCACAGATTTTGAATTAAGATTTTATATTACCTGTATTGAAACTCTATAACTGGACATGTATTATGACGTCCAACAACTTTGACGACATCACCAAATCTGTACCTATATAAACCACTAGCATTTGTGATCACCATCTCATATACCTGGTCAACTTCAACCTGAAATAGTGTAGAATTATACCTGGTCAACTTCAACCTGAAATAGTGTAGAATTATACCTGGTCAACTTCAACCTGAAATAGTGTAGAATTATACCTGGTCAACTTCAACCTGAAATAGTGTAGAATTATACCTGGTCAACTTCAACCTGAAATAGTGTAGAATTATACCTGGTCAACTTCAACCTGAAATAGTGTAGAATTATACCTGGTCAACTTCAACCTGAAATAGTGTAGAATTATACCTGGTCAACTTCAACCTGAAATAGTGTAGAATTATACCTGGTCAACTTCAACCTGAAATAGTGTAGAATTATACCTGGTCAACTTCAACCTGAAATAGTGTAGAATTATACCTGGTCAACTTCAACCTTAAATAGTGTAGAATTATACCTGGTCAACTTCAACCTGAAATAGTGTAGAATTATACCTGGTCAACTTCAACCTGAAATAGTGTAGAATTATACCTGGTCAACTTCAACCTGAAATAGTGTAGGTTTATATCATCAAACAGATTCTGACAGAAAATATTGCTGGTGAACTACTTACGACCCTGTAAGGCTGACACATATTTAAAATCAGCATTACAAGGCACTTCTTATGAGCTTATTTTCATGAAAATCGGAACTTGTCATGTTGACCAAACTGATGTTGAAATATCTTGTTTCATGAGAAAATATCAGTTTAGATGAATAAACTATCTATTTATCTATTTTACCATAAGTAATTAGCAATTTTCAGACATTTCTTTTTCTTGTATTTTCAAAAAATTTGGTTTGTACTTACGACCTTCTCATTACAAGCCTTACTGATAAACTTGTGATCTACTCAAGAATACTATTAACATGGTTTTAGATTACAGTTACCGATATATAAAGATGGTTGATTCTTAAGCGCTTACCTGGTTACCTAGCATCTGACATAACATCGTTAAGTTGCCAACTTTAACCAGAAGTTATAGAAAATAACATTGTGTCCAATAGATTTCATAAAATGTTAGTGTAAAACATTTAATTAACTAAAATAAAAAATAATCAAATTAATAAAAGCTATTCTTACCTCATCCAGAAACAAAGTTTTTGGTTGATCATCCTCAGTGTTTTGTACGGGTATAAACTCGAACACCATAGATCTGGGAACAAGTAGATAGCGACTTGGTCTCTCCAGCGGCCATATGTTGACACCTAACAGACCCTCAGAGGCAGCATACAGTGGTGAGTACACTGGTGTACCATTACAGTATATCTGTCGTAGTCGGTCTCCATAAAGTTCAAAAGTACCCGAATCAGCTGTCATTACAAAGTTCAATTTTGGCCAAATTCTATTCCCCAGTCCTGACAAACCTTCATTTCGTGCCCGACGTAACTCGTCAGCTCGCGTCGGATCTGGTGACATTAACTTATTCAGTTCTTCTCGAACATTTTCATCAATATTTAAACGTTCACTAACTTTACCAACTTCAATATCTTTAACTAACGAATCCCAGTTGCTCTCCATAGATCTAAACGCTGCATAAACCAGAGAAGCAAAGTTAGCTTCAATGATTCCAAGATTCCGATCTTTCAAACCAAACAATAAATGTATGTACAATGCTTCAGGCTCGGTCACAATGTCAAAACCTGGTTTGGGTGTAGAATACATGCTTAATATTCTTTTAGAATTCGCAGGTGACGATGAATTTGGTCCGACCGGAATTCCACATTCGGAAGTTCGGAGCCGAGGTGTGTAGAAGAATTTCATATCTTTCTGCTGGGACCCAAAATTTGGGAAAGCCGTTCCCATACTGTTGTAGATGATACTGATTCCTTGTGTGAAGAAAGTACCTTGCTGTTTTTTCAGCATTGGTATAATGGAGCTTTTACCAGACGTACCCGATGTGACGGCAAATATTACCGGCTGATCCTTGGTCAATACATTCTCTTCACCTTTCATCATACGCTCAATGTACGACTCATAATGTGGATATCTGTGGGGAATATAAAGTACATGTGTAAGGTTTGATTATATAAAATGACTTCATGTATAAACAAGAGAATGCCCCCTTGATGTAGGACTGGGCTTTAGCAATCGGAAATTCCTAGTTTCAAAGCCTGAAACTTCATTTTACAATACATACAAGCCAGATCTCCTGCAACATGCGTGAGTCTCCTTCATTTGAGACTCTACTCCTGCATGATTTGAAGCAAATTGATCAAATGATGATTTTTAGGCTGGCGATTTCGCGCCAGACTATTACAATCCTAAAAAATGAAATCCACTAAGATGAATTTACTCCCAAAACTGACAACACAGAATCTATACACTCGATGCAAATAGTTCCTCCTCGTTAGTCAGTTTTGCAAGATAAGAACATTCAACTTTCCTTGCTTCATTTATTCTGTTCGATTGTAATATATTAGTTTCTTCTTGTAATGGAAGGAAATTGTATGAAATTAAAAGAATAGGTGTTTAAATGCGTTGATAATTATTACTACGCGTTATATACTAACGCGATATAGCGCGCGCAACAATGATTTTATTATGGTAAATTATTTAGGTCAACATTCTTCAACGAGATCGTGGTCGAGTGGTTAAGCGACTCGCTCAGTAATTTTCTGATGCTAAGGTCCAGCGACCGAATCACGGCGGCTCCAAATTTTTTATATTTTTTATTTTTTTATTTTTTTTATTTTTTGTTAAGTCCAGCACTTACCTCTCTTTCGACTTAGAAAACCACTTGATGTTATATTACTTGAAAAGCTATTGTTCCTTAGCAGTTTGCCAGCCTGTCAGAACTTTGAGTGCTTTGATTGTTTATACTATGCAAATGATGACAAATATTAGTTTCAATTGCTCCATGAAGCATGCATGGTATTGCCTTACAAGTTAAATTAGTGAAAACTGCAGAAAAACTTCATTTCTTCAAGTTTATTTTTTTAGCAAAGAAAATCTGCTGCATTTAGATGAAATCTCCTGCATTTCCTACACACATCTCAGGCAAAAGGGTCTGAAAACTTGGCATATATACAAAAACAACAGGCATAAAATCAGAACTTATTGATGTTCAATGTGGCTATGACCTTTGACCAGAAACCAGTTGGGGGTCATCTACTGGTCATGTTTTGCGTGCCTAAGCTGTGAAAGTGTTCTTAGGTAATCAGTGTTCACAAAGGTTGTTCTTTGCTTTGGACTAGTATAATAGTACTTTATACATGTTTAAAAAATGATAATTATATAAAATGTCAACAGTTAACTACAAACCTGGTTAAAGGATGGAATTTGACGAAGTCCTCTCTGTTTTTAATCTCATGAAATCTGAATTGCTTGCCATAGTCTGTGTCGGCATTTTCTTGTATTCTCTCCATCAACGTTTCATGTTGTGCTTTCCTCACATCCAGCGTAGAATCTTCAAGTTTACGTTTCATGTACCATCCTAACCAGCTTACACCCGATACCGTAATATACCTGTAACAATAACCTGATACCGTAATATACCTGCAATAATAACCCGATACCGTAATATACCTGCAATAATAACTGGACACCGTAATATACCTGCAATAATGACCCGATACCGTAATATACCTGCAATAATAACCCGATACCGTAATATACCTGTAACAATAACCAGATACCGTAATATACCTGCAACAATAATCTGATACTGTAATATACCTGCAATAATAACCCGATACTGTAATATACCTGCAACAATAATCTGATACTGTAATATACCTGCAATAATAACCCGATACCATAATATACCTGCAACAATAATCTGATACTGTAATACACCTGCAATAATAACCCGATACCGTAATATACCTGCAATAATAACCCGATACCGTAATATACCTGCAACAATAACCCGATACTGTAATATACCTGTAACAATAACCTGATACCGTGATATACCTGTAACAATAACCCGATACTGTAATATACCTACAATAATAACCAGATACTGTAATATACCTGTAACAATAACCTGACACCGTGATATACCTGCAACAATAACCAGATAGCCTGCTTTCCTGTGTTTTCGTGAACATAAGACTTGTTTTTGGAGAATGCTCAATTTTTTGTTGATTTATAAACATTTTTCTACGATGAAACTAATGCCTGAACCCCTCTCTACAAGTTAAATACAAAACATGATGAGAAATCATCGTATTTTCCATGTAGCAGCCATCTTACAGAGTGGACTCCAACTCTTCAATCAGAAGACAAGTTTCCTAAAGATTCGTGAATTCTGATTGGCTGGTCAGTAAAAATCATTCTGGAACTCTGTTTTTATTGGTTTACAGCGGAATTCCATTGGGGGTTCTTCTAGCATGTGTATAGACAAAATGGTGGCTGTGTGATGATTCTAACGCACATAAATGATGAAATTATAGACATGGGGTCATCTGCTTCTCTGTCTAACTGAATTTTAGGGGTATTTTATATTTTTTCCATTAAAATTTGTTTTAAGAGACGTATGTTCAAAATATTTAGGAAAACTCATTTTTTTAACTTCTTCAATCATTTGTCAATAATTTTGGACCTGCACGTTTAGCAGAAATGTGTCAAACAGGGTTCACGAAACCATAAGAATTCACGAAATTATAGGAAAGAAGGATACCGTAATATACCTCCACATGTGAGTGACCATCGATATTATAATCAACTTTTCAATTATCAGGGGTGTGGAATTCCAGTGTCCGACTTGCCTGATTTGGCCTGTGGGCAAGAGGAATTTTTCATCCAGCTTGCCCATGGGCAAGTGCAAAATCATCATAAGGAAGTAATATTAAATGTCCTATTATACCTAATTTAGGCTAAACACAAAAGTGAATCCCTTATGATTAAGTGTAAGGTACACAGTACTCTCAAGCTTGACAAGATAAATGAACAGTTACTGCTTATACTGAAATTATGTAGCTTTTTGGGTTTACCTGGGCAGGTAGATTTAGTTTTCGGGCAAGTGGATTTTTCAGTCCAACTTGCCCATGGCACTGGGTACACTGTCTATTTTTAGAACTGAAAAACCATTACTTGGGACGGGTGATTTTCAGGTAAATCGTTGAATTTCTATCAATCAACTTGTGATCCATCAACCCAAAGACCTAAATTACAGGTCTTTGATCAACCTCAACTAGCGAACTGAATGCCTTTAGGGTTGACACGTTCAGGTTGTCATCAATTTCTTTGAAAAGAGGCCGGATTCAATAAAATAAGCGGTACAAAATTTTAATTTTCAAAAAAAACAATGGTACTGGCTATTTTGTTTAAATGGAGAATCGTTTCAAAGAAAATGATGACAACCTGTGCGTGGTGACTCTTAAGGCATATGGTGCGCTAGTTGAGGTTAATGGATCAAAACTTGTTAGATAGAAAATCAAATATTTACCTCGTCCAAACCGAAAGTCACCCGTCCCAAGTTAAAGGTTTTCCAGTAACAAAAATAGAGGGTGTACCCAGTGCATGGGCAAGTGAAAATTTGAATATTTCCACACCCCCGTTCATGGAGGGGTATGAACTGCTGCAACTGGGAATTAATCCCTGATCTCCTGGTTAAAAATCTAGCACAGTTCCCAACAGAGAACCTTGGCCGTGACTTGACCAGAGCAAATCTTTTAATAATAACACGGATCCTAAACAAGAATGATGATGCACTGGCTGCAATAAAGGACTCGAAAGAAAATTGAAGTACCAGTAAACTTCTACTTTGAAATGGAAAAAATCTTAATTTCAAGAGACGAAAATAACAGTTGCAGCAGCCTACTCTATCACTATATGCCTCCACATCAGTAGAAGCCGGGGCATAAAAACATGTATTTCAGGTTAGTATAGAAATGGTTGCAGCAGCAGCAGTCTACTCTACCTGTCTATTGCAGTGAACACCATTGTTCTCTATACATGTGCTTCACTCTCTAATTGGTCTGTATATCACCTTTCCTGTACACTATCTAGTAGTCCTGAAACACATAATATACATAGTTAAAGTTAAATGTTCACGATGAACAAGCCTGAAACAGTTGCATCAGGAAAATAATTCCTTGAACATTAAGTGACAACCATCCAAAACATGACACTAATTATAAGATGTTGTAAGTTTGTAGTAGTGAAATGACAAATGTCAATAAGAATTTAGAGACTTTTATGTTTGTCAGTTGGATTGTTCTATTCTTTGTAATTTTCTTTCACTTTGCGTTCATCTAACCCTGCCTTTATATCGCAAAATATGAACACAGTTATGCAGTGTCTTAACTTTAGGACGACGTGTTTTGATAAACAGTATTATTATATAATTGCATCCGAATTAAATTTCCTATCCGAATGCTCCTACAGTTGCACGACCGGTCATCCATGGCGCCGTATAGTCGAAATACCAGACACAGGTAAACATGAAATTCGTTTTATATGTAACCCAGGTAATAAAATATGACGTATTATCACAATGACATGACTTATTTACGATGAAAATCAAGCTTTTTCTTACCTTATTCGTGTAACTAATTGATTGTTGTTGTTGTTGATGGATTGGATTAAAACCCAGCACAAAGCGTAAAACACAGATCGTCCGGAATGGACACACCACAGATCACAGACCTCAGAGACCTGTGACAGTATCAGTCATAGACTTAAAACAAGACTTAAGAAATAGATATGATCAAAATTATATAGTAAATAGTGAAAAAAGTTGTTGTTTTTTAAAGTCTATTGTTTAAGTCTATGACTGATACTGCCACCTGTGCAACAGATGCCCAAACAACATTATGTGGCCAGACTCCCGTACATACCTCATGCCCCACCCCCCACTCAGAAAATCCTGGACCCGGGCCTGTAAAGGCAAGAGATCACTATTTATATCCCTTTTACATTCTGAATGAAACACAAAAATATTATGTATTTGTTTACACATTGTAGTCAAACCATTTGGACCCAATACCTGCAAATATCTGAGTTAAAAGTCAGACGACAGTCCCTCGTCTATACACATTGCAGATGTGGCATTATAATTATACTAACAACCCTAAAATGAATTTTTAATATTTGATTATATGTGCCAGTCAATTCAGACCAGTATATCCCTTCACCAGTCAAATATTGATTGATCCAGAGTCTTTACCTTGTTCGCGCACTGCCATGTGAATGCGGGGCTTTTGCTCTGTACCTAAATTGCAGGGAAATACAGTCTGGACAATATTTCACAGGGAAAATATGTTGACCCTTATTAAATTTTGATATTATTATATTTTGAATTGTCAAAATGAAACTGTAATGTAGCCTCATCTTGGTAAATCCTTTGTTTGGAGAATGGTGCACAATACTAGAGATGTTAATTTTTTGTGTCTTTTTTCTGTTCTGAAAGGACAAGCTTGCTGTCTCCATGTGTTTGCTTTTTTCCGACTGCTCAGTCACATCGTACTTCAAGCATCTGGATTGCTTTCACTAATGTTCTGATGTATGTCATCATATACAAGAATCAGTTTGTGCTGGGATTCTATTCATTGAACAGGTCCTAGTTTGTGCATGCTGCATGATCTCGGGTAATCTTAAGTAACAGGAAATAACTGTTTACTTACCACAACATATTTTTGGTTAGATTAGAGCCCAAAAGTGTACAAATGAATACCATCTTTCAATACTGTAAAATCATTAATTTTCGTATGGGATTAAATTTTGTGGATTTCGTCTTTCACCACAAAATCAAATCCCATCGAACAGTAATTTTGAGCCTGTATTTAATACCTGAAATGCCAAACCCACAAATTCAGGTCCCATCGAAATGTGGTTTTTTAACCAAAACCATGAAATTTTGTCCCATTGAAATTAAATGATTTTAAAGTATTTAACAATTAAATTCATGCTACAGGGCACTTACAGTCACCTAGAAATCCATAGAGACTAAATTAAGAGACAAGATGGTTGGAAACATATTTCAGGGATAATGTCTTTAAAAACAAATTTTAATCTTGTAGATTATTCAAACATTTATTTATGCAAACATTTAATAAGCAATAATTTATCAGTAATCAAGCAGTAACAGATTTAAAATACATATACAATATACAACAGCTAGACATAAGCACATGGTTTCAGTATTTGCCAAGTCCTATTTTTTTTTCATAAACCTTTAAGCACCAATTTTATCCACAATGGCTAAAGTGTTATGGTAGCTGGTACCTAGTTTTTCAACAGTTATCACTACAAACACAGATACCAGTTTTTCTTATGTCATATCCGTTGGGGCAAAACATGGCTGCTGTAACCACTTTATTTAAGGTACACTCAGATACTGTTAAATCATTAATTTTTGTGGGGGATTACATTTCGTGGATTTTGTGGTTCACTTCAACCACAAACTTAAATCCCAACGAACATTGATTTTGACCCTTGTTTTGTTACCTGAAATGCAAAATCCAAGAATTCAAGTTCCAACGAATTTGTCTTTTTTACCAAAACCACAAAATTTCGTCCCAACGAAATTAAATGATTTTACAGTAGTTTCAAACTTGTAAATTATAGGGTAAACTAAACCAGACAATGAAGTGAACATGCATACACTGTGATACTGCAGATCTATGTAATTATGTTTTATATTTTTTGAGACTTACACATATAAATATAGCTCTATATTGTGATAAGGAATTCATGTAATTAAATATTTATACACTCAATAATTTTCAATTAATAAAAAATCAGACTGTGTTTGGTTGTAAATATCTTTTCAACATCATATTGGAAAGTGGTATTGCATGAGCACCTATAGTATGCCCACGATAACAAGAAAATCAGGACAATTTGGAATAAGCCACATAGGTGGAAAATCAACTGTGCACAATTTTTCAGTGTTATTTTGGTATAAAATTGACCTCATTTAAGTAACCACTTTTGCAACAATAGACCAATCCGGTCGATGTTTATAAACATCACATTATCCTTGGCCCACTGTACATCACATTTCATTTAGTAGTTTACATATTGCAAGTCTGGTTCAGTATTCAAGAATGTGAATTTTGCACATACTCCTAACAAATTAAAGGCAAGAACAACATAATGGTATAAGGTATAGTGAGAATTGAAATGATAGGTACATAACAAGGTGTAGCATATCTTAAATATACAGGGGTGTAGAAATGAAACGGTTGGTGGTAAAATCAACTGGCTATTTGAACTTGTTGGTTGGCTCCTTTAAGTCATTTTCTTCTTTGTTACTTCAAGTGATGTTTCAAACAAACTGCCTACCTGAAAACATTTCTACACCCATCTATACATCATTGCTACAGTTTGTGACAGAAGCATGGAGCACAGAAGTAGTGTGTAGTATGAGAAAGTCGTCCAAACCATTGTACACCGCTTCTCTGTTCAGTCATAGAACTGTACTCCTTTCATACGAAGGATTGTCTCTAAAATTTCATGTATGGCACTTTTTTACATTTAAGAAGACCAGGGCATCGGAGCACTGATAGGTGCTAGGGCATAGGGTTAAATTTTAGACGACCCAGATGTAACGTGATGTGGTCAAATCAGATGCCAGCTGGGACGACCCTGCAATGTAATGCTCTGATGGAAATCAGAACACAGGATATAAAAAAACAGTACAATTCCCTGACAGAACTAAGAAGCTGTGTATTAGGATTAGTAAAAAGTGAATGTAGTGGACAGTATTCAATGCAATCTGGAATATCTTGCAACAAGTTAACAACATGAAGACCAGTCAGACAACAATTACCCATGCTTTTATCACATATCTACCTATTTACAGGGGTATAAAGAATACTAAGTTCACAGGTGAATACTTGGTTCAATCGGATCAGTTATCAGTATCATACATTGATATACTAGTATCAAGTGTAGTATGTATGAATTTGTTTGTGTTACACATGTAAATTTGCTTAACAATTGAAATATTATTCTCGTCAGATTGTATGAAATTATAACATCACAAATAAAAGAAAATATAGGAATATTCTTAATATTTTTCTTATATCTTTACCACTAAAGAAACATTCAAATTTCTAACAACTTTAATTATGATAGACAACATGAACACTCATAATATTTTATAGCACAAGATTCATGTCAATCTATCCGTATGATTGTAATAGAAATATACTGTGATATATATATATAATCATGTACAGCCAAATCTGTGAGTAAAGACCGATCAAGGAAACATCAACAAGTGTGGTACACTATCATGGTTCATACAAAATTCTAACTTCATAACCTAAGGTACAATTTTTATCTTCAAGGCATTTAAAAAAAATAATCTGTGGTAATAATGAATGATTACATCTCCTTTTATATTGTTTGCAGGTGATCTTTAACACAGATTTGACTGTATAGAATACACATGTAAGTTACAGGTAAAACATTCAGTCATTACACAAAGAAAATGTCTGTTATCTGATGAAATGTTTGGATTAAAATCACTACCGGTATTACTGTGTCTATCAAAACTAGGGAACATCAGTCTATCAACAAAGTCTCGATCAACATGATCAGCAATGACGAAATGTTATCTCTCAATTTTGTAAACAATCAAACAATATTACCATCATATTGTTTCTAGAGTGAATTATCACATGAGTTTATCAAATCCAGGAAAAATACCATAATTATGATACTCCAGGCATTCACCAGAATTTGGTATAAATGGCTTGACAAGGACCAACAACTACCAAGTAGTTTGCTGGAGAGCCTCGAGTAAAAATTCCTTTCTATAACAAAATCGGATCAAGTTGCAGTTTGCTTCTTCTGGTCGTCAATGTTTGTAGAAGTATCATCATTATCACCATCATCATCATTAGCCGAGGCAGCTGCTGTCTTCTTTGCATCACTCAATTCTTTCTCATTGTCTTTAGTTTCAGGAGAGCTTGCATTGCTGTTTTCATCAGTACGTGATGAATCTGACGAGTCGGTCTTTGATGATTTGCTTGATTCTGTTTGGTTATTATTGGAATGAGTCTCATTGTTGACTTTACCTTGCTTTAAAGCATCTCGTATCTGGTTAACGAAGCCATGTTCATCTTCGACCGCCCTCTTCCCTATAAAACACGACACAGAATGTGAGACATTGGTTAGGTATAAAAACTGAAATATGTTAGAAAATTTTCATTGTATTTCTGAATTGATACACAGTTTACTACTGAAAGTCTGTGGCATAGAGAACAACATTGTGTTAAACAGTCATTAAATACAGGGTCACACATACTGGTGTTGGAAACTGTAACCTTCTGAGTACTATAGAGCTGTCTACCTGACCTACTCACATAACTGATTAAAAGCACATCAAAACAAAGGAGAGGAAGTACATCAAGAATATATTTAAATTCCAAAATTTTCTAACTTTCCTCATGAATTTGCTCAAAATCTGTGGATATCAGAATGTAGAGATACATGAAATTCAAAATCATAAAATAGGCATTGTGCATATCAGTCTGAGTCAGTATCAAAATCAGGAAATAGGCATTATGCATATCAGTCTGGGTCAGTATCTAAATCAGGAAATAGGCATCGAGCATATCAGTCTGAGTCAGTATCTAAATCAGGAAATAGGCATTGAGCATATCAGTCAGAGTCAGTTTCAAAATCAGGAAATAGGCATTGTGCATATCAGTCAGAGTCAGTTTCAAAATCATAAAATAGGCATTGAGCATATCAGTCTGAGTCAGTATCAAAATCAGGAAATAGGCATTGTGCATATCAGCCTGAGTCAGTATCAAAATCAGGAAATAGGCATTATGCATATCAGTCTGAGTCGGTATCAAAATCAGGAAATAGGCATTGAGCATATCAGTCTGAGTCAGTATCTAAATCAGGAAATAGGCATTGAGCATATCAGTCTGGGTCAGTATCAAAATCAGGAAATAGGCATTGAGCATATCAGTCTGAGTCAGTATCTAAATCAGGAAATAGGCATTATGCATATCAGTCTGAGTCAGTATCTGAATCATAAAATAGGCATTGTGCATATCAGTCTGAGTCAGAATCAAAATCATAAAATAGGCATTGTGCATATCAGTCTGAGTCAGTATCAAAATCATAAAATAGGCATTGTGCATATCAGTCTGAGTCAGAATCAAAATCAGGAAATAGGCATTATGCATATCAGTCTGAGTCAGTATCAAAATCATAAAATAGGCATTGTGCATATCAGTCTGAGTCAGTATCAAAATCATAAAATAGGCATTGTGCATATCAGTCTGAGTCAGTATCAAAATCATAAAATAGGCATTGTGCATATCAGTCTGAGTCAGTATCAAAATCATAAAATAGGCATTGAGCATATCAGTCTGAGTCAGTACAAAAATCAGGAAATAGGCATTGTGCATATCAGTCTGGGTCAGTACAAAAATCAGGAAATAGGCATTGAGCATATCAGTCTGAGTCAGTACAAAAATCAGGAAATAGGCATTGAGCATATCAGTCTGAGTCAGTACAAAAATCAGGAAATAGGCATTGAGCATATCAGTCTGGGTCAGTACAAAAATCAGGAAATAGGCATTGAGCATATCAGTCTGAGTCAGTACAAAAATCAGGAAATAGGCATTGTGCATATCAGTCTGGGTCAGTACAAAAATCAGGAAATAGGCATTGAGCATATCAGTCTGAGTCAGTACAAAAATCAGGAAATAGGCATTGAGCATATCAGTCTGAGTCAGTACAAAAATCAGGAAATAGGCATTGAGCATATCAGTCTGAGTCAGTACAAAAATCAGGAAATAGGCATTGAGCATATCAGTCTGGGTCAGTACAAAAATCAGGAAATAGGCATTGAGCATATCAGTCTGAGTCAGTACAAAAATCAGGAAATAGGCATTATGTATATCAGTCTGGGTCAGTATCAAAATTCAGGAAATAGACATCGAGCATATCAGTCTGAGTCAGTATCAAAATCAGGAAATAGTCATTGTGCATATCATTCTGAGTCAGTTTCAAAATTAGGAAATAAGATGCTCACTCACTAAAATAAATATATCTTTATATAATATAAACTACTGTCAGCCAAATATCTTTCGCTTAAGTTTTCCAAAAAACGTGTCTTCAGAGTCATTTTCCTGGCTAGTAGAATAAGATTGTTTTTCTTCATTTCCACTACTGGTATCACTTTTATGCTTCTCACGAAATTGAAAATCAGTATCAGAATACCTAATTTTTTGGCTCTCTGAAATAGACAGAGAGAAGACTAGAGTCAGAATTGTGTGTACAATTACAAGTAAATCACCTCTTCAAGTTAAGTGAACAAGCACATTGTAAATTTTACAACTCAATTAAATGTATGTACATTAATTGGTTTTCATGTTGAATAAGACCGACATCCAACAGTGCACAATGATTTTCTATCGATCATTTAATTACTTAGCATACTGTTCAAAATGACATACACTACTAATACTATAGAAAAAATTAAATTATAAGACCCCACAACTAATCAGGAAAATGCCTCTGAAGATGTTTACAACACATAATAATGGTGATTCAGTATTCAAGGTGAAACTATACTTTCTAGTCTCAAAAGAAAAGTTACGATAAAATTAATTCTTACGTCAGTTTAACAGTACTGTAACTAAACAACATAAATATGAATTATTGCCGAGCATATTTTATACTTACCATTATCAGTTTGTACCACACCATTTATAGTTCCGTCCACATTTCTTTCTGTCTCAGCATATGACAACAACATTGCTTTCTGTTCTGGTGACAAGTGCCTAAACAAAGAATAGATAAAATTAACCATCTACTTGATACACAAAAATAAATAGACTGAGAACAGCATTCTTAACCCTTTAGTCCATACACTAAGAAGTTAAGAACTCAATTAAGCATAAATCGCTGGCTTAGAATGAGAAGGACGAAACTACAAAATCCTTATTTTGAAAAAACAAGAAAAAACTGTCTGACAATCACTCTATAGTTATGGTAAAACAAGCTTTTTTAACTTCAGTTTGGTCAACATGACAAGTTACGATTTTCATGAAAGTAGAAGTGCCATATGGTGTAGATTTTAAATATGCATTAGTCTTATGAGGTCCTAAGTGGCACTTACGACCTTTTCAATCTAAGCCAGCGAAATCTCTGTACCAGGGTACTTATTTTTGGTGAAGGCATGAAATGTATATCTCAGTAATAAAAATTACAAAGTAAAAACACCAAATGAGAAATTCTAATGGCTTATACAACACAAAACTTTAAAACACAAATTTTCATATCTACTTAATACCCTTCATATAACTCTTTTTTGAAAACAACATACCCAGGAAATAATTCTAATTTGTCAGAATGTACACTTAATATAAAGGGTGCCCATTCTAGTTGCTAGCTCACATTGGTTGGAGGTCAGTTGGTTGGAATAACATGCAATCCTGCAACATGCAATTCTACACGTCTGACATAAAGCAACTAAAACGTTCATGCCAAGTAGCCTACAGATTAAGTTAGTAGTATGTTATAATCATTTGCCAGAATTTGAAAGTGAACAAATACTTACATGGGCACCTTGATTTTATAGTGTATATAGTGGTCACCATAACCATGTGTGTTAACACGACTTATTCCTTTTCCAACAAATCTTTTATATTCATGTGATTGGGTACCGGCAGGTATCTAAAACAAATATACAAAATTTTCAATATACCTACATCAGTACATGTCATACTCATCACATGAAAATTTGGGAAATATAACTCATTTATAGTTCAAAGAAGTAGACACTGAACTTTTTAGTAACTCTCTGTAAATAATAGTTTGTACATTTTTGCTTTTATCGAATCTGGTTCAACGGCATTTAACAAGTTAAGCCTTCTTGGAATTTATTATCACCTTCCACTTTTGTAATCTTCTTCAAAGTAGACAGAGGACAGGACCATCACCCATGATACTGCTTGGCCCTTTGAAGGGCTTGACACTAACACTTGTCCCCTGGCCTAGGGCCAATGAAAATCTTGAAGGACCAGTGAAAATCACGAAGCACCAGTAGCTGTTTTCTTTACAAATTTAATGCTTCTTTGCTGTCGGACCAGTGACAAAAAATAGTTTGTGTCAACCCCTGATTTGTAAAATGCAACAAAATAAGTCTCTAGTGTAACCACATACTTACATCTAACAAAATATCATCATATATGCCTGGTACCCGGATGGTACCTCCTAGAACAGACTGTGATAGGGTTATTGTTACATCACTATGTACATCAGATCCTTCACGACGAAATATACGACTCTTTGCTACCTAAAATAATACATCAGAATAACATCCGAACTTCATGCAGAAATATACGACTCTTTGCTACCTAAAATAATACATCGGAACAGGTTTAAAACTTCACACCGAAATATAGTATGACTCTTTGCCATCTAAAATAACACATCAGAATGAAGTTAGAACAAAACAACGGCAAATACTTTGTAACACTATAGTAAACACATTAATGACCCTGGACAAGCTAAGTTTTGAACTAGGTGGCATAATTTACAATTATAAGAAATTATCTTTATCATTTATAATTATACAGGAACATATCATATGAAACAATGAAGTAGAAAAATGTTGTATGGCACTTGAGCTAAGTCAGGTGAGCTAAAAATGGGGTTAGATGCATAGAGTGTTGATCAAGATATACATGTATGATTTAAGTATTTGAAGTAGCTTAAAGTCACTTACTCTGAATGTTACAAACACTTCTTGCTTTCCTCCAACAGTAAGACGAACAGTCTGACCATCTTCAACACCTAGATCATGGAGAAACAAAACTATGTAGCTGTACTACAAATTCCATGCTACAATGTACATCTCAATAGCACTTGCATATGAATTAGAAAATCAAGTTATTAACACTAACTATTAACAGAATTATAGAATTATTGAGGAATACAAGTTGCAAAATACTTCTTTGTTTATTATCAGATGTTCAGATGTTACCATGGATATGATGCTAATGAAATACTTTATTTAATTATATGTAAGTATGTGTTAGTGTATAGCATTCTAAAGAAAACATTTTTTAAGTCATTTCCAAAAAAACATTTTTGTACTACAGTAACTATTGGATGGAATGCAACTAAGTTTGAAAATATACATAGTTATAGCATTTTACATATTCAAAGCAGGGATATGTTGCCTAAGCAAAGCGCTATGTAGCGCTTTACACAGGAAGTACCTTATGTCTCCTACATTAAATTAAACGGGAGGTTACTGAATGAAGGCACTCAGTAGGACTTTGGTTAGGAAATGGACACCAGATTAATGACACAAGTAAAATGTTTAGATAAATGAGACAAGAACATACCGGCAGGTACAGGCACCGTCACTCTGCTCCTCTGTAAAATTTGTCCTTTACCCTGGCAAGGACCACACTTCTTTTTTATAATTTTCCTGGCACCACCACACATACGACATGTACTTTGCATCATGAATATTCCAGTTTGCCGAGTTTCCTACGAGAAAACACTCACAATTTTACCATAGAGCATGATCTAGGTTACAAAGATAAGCGTTCAAACACAGCCCAGAGCAAGCTATGTCAAATTCTATCAACATACTGTAAAATCATTTGATTTTGATGGGACGAAATTTTGTGGTTTTTGTAAAAAAGACCATTTCGATTGGACATTAATTCGTGGATTTTGCATTTCAAGTAATAAATACAAGGGTCAAAATTATTGTTTGATGCGATTAAATTTCTTGGTATAAGATGAACCATGAAATTTAATCCCCCACCAAAATCAATCATTTTATAGTCATTTGAATCCATCATTTATTTAGCTGTTGTAGTTTCAAACAAGTTTGCTACGCTGTATGGCCATTTGATAAAATAAGATTTAACCAAACAGACTATTAATGGGGTTAAACTTTCCGCACATTATTTTTTATTTATACACAACTGACAGTGGTCCTCCTCAAGTGTTCTTCTTGGAGTTAACTATCAACCAGCAAGAACTTGCTCCTATTAAATACTGTAAGATAATTAATATTTATGAAGGATTTAATTTCATGGATCTTGTTGATGGCAATAAAATCCCCCATGAATATCAATGATTCTATAGTATCTTTCTTGGTCAGAAATCATATTTCTTTCAGGATTTGTTAACCTGGAATTCTGGATTAATCCAAGAATAGATGGCACTACTCACCATGCCAGTACCATTACACTGGTGACATGTTGTAGGTTTGGTACCAGGAGCAGCCTTGGCACCATTACAATTCCAACATGTTTCCATTATATTCATTTCTACATCTTTGTTCACTCCCCGACATGCTTCTTGGAAAGATAAATTCATTGATATCTGAAAATGTTAAATATTGAAAGTTTGTAAATTTTGCAGGACTATCTGGTTTTAAACTTACAAGTTCAGTCTATGAGGGCATAAAAAACTGTTATTAACCTGTAAATATCTATGTCCAGGTAAAATGTATGGGAACTAGGACATTTAGACATAGTGAAACTATTGTAGTTTACCTGTTAAAATTAACACTGTTGTATAGATAATCAAACCTGTTTTTTTAATGTAAATAACTTGTCTATAATTTATAAAGCTTGCCTATTGTGCAGTTTTTGATAGGTCAGTAAATATCATTAATAATTTACTTGAGTCCTTCAGTCAATAAACATGGATGATATAATGACTCCAGCAACTAGCAGCAGTTCTTATACAATAAACTGCTAAAATATAAATAATATTAATTCATATATGAAGATATCTAGATAACTTACCTCTGTTGCAGCTGAGCCATATTTTGAATCAAAATCATGACTTTCAAATCCTCCGAACCCTCCACCACCACCCGCATTCTCAAATATCTTTCTGAATAAATCCTCAGGATTCATTCCTCGGAAATCCTCAAACCCTCCTGAAATGTTACAAAAAACTCTCTTAATAGATGAATAATGAGAAATCAGGCCATGAATTAGAATTATAGCACAATCAAATTCTCTTCGAGAGTCCTAAATGCATGATAACTATCATTTTAAATTATCCAACTGTCCATGAACTAAACCTGAGTCAATTTAATGTCTCTATAGATATTAACAACAGTCTCTAGCCATTAGCTTAATTATGCATTTATGAAATTTTATCTACTAAAAATGCAAATATCTCCAAATTTAACAAAAACATTATTTTTTCTACCATGATGTTTTTCTTGATAAACGTAATATATTAATAATTATTTTTCGTATTTATTAAATACAAGTATTTAATCGCAGTCATAATAAATGACAAAGCGTGACCTCAACAACGATTTTAACAATCCAGGGTTTTCAGTATTTTTGGAGCATAACGGTATTAACCCATACCCTTGGGATTGGGAATTTTAGCGGCATTTGGTCCAATTTGGGAAAAGTACAATTTCAATTCCAAAGCCTAAAAAGCTGATAGGTGTACCATAACTTAAATTTTCTGTTTAATTTACTGTAATAAGGTGTCATTCATACTCAAGTTCAGTTGTGCTGGCTGTTTTTACAGGCAAATTAGTCAATTTTTCACCCAATTTCTTTTTAACTCTGAATTAGGAATTTTTGGCTTGAAATTGGGAAAAAGAGATATGCTTTTCAATTGGGAACAAAGCCCTTATTCTGCTGTAAAATCACCCGAAAAAAAATCTGATATTAACCGGATGTTCTGAGCAAATTTACAAATGAAGTAAACATAGGATTGATTTTTTTACTTACCTTGGAAACCCTGGAAGCCCTGAGCCCCACCTGGTCCTGCCCCTCCAGTACCACCACCAAATCCACCACCTGACATTCCAAATGTATCATACTGTTTACGTTTGTTATCATCACTTAATACCTGCAGTGCAGAACAAAATCACAGTCATGTTAGAACAGTATCCATTAATGGTAAGTTGAAATATTGAAGTTAGTCCACGTTTGTGCATGTAATCTGTGATTTTTTACAGCATGCATGTTTTATGCCTTTTCTTTTTTGTATGTGTTAAGCATTTCTTGCTGGACTGTTTCTGAATGATGCTGGTTTCCAATTAAGATATTTTGATTTAGCAATTTTTTTAACAGCACTTAAGTCAGCTTCCATACAGATTAAAATTCGAAACACTTTTTCGAGATGACTTTTTTTAATAAATACTGAAATTACTAAAATCTCAATCACTCAAATTCGAGAATCGAAAACAAATCATTTTGGCAAACTTACTTCATAAGCTTCTGATATTTCATTAAACTTCTTGGCATCTTTGTCATTCTTACTGACATCAGGATGGTATTTTTTAGCCAACTGTAAAAGAATAACACATTGGTTAAGTTACTGAAATACAGGGGTGCCAATCTTCCTGATAAATCCGGGATTGCTGATTTACACATCCGGAAAAAGCCATGATTCCGGACCTAAAACTAGAGCTATCACAGGAGTGATGAATCATACCCCCCGCAGCACCGCCTTGACACAGGAATATTATTTAAAATTATAGTCTACACAACACATTTGATGGAAATCTGCTGCTATACAGATTGAAAAACACCATGATAGAAGGCTAATGTGAAAATTGATGAATAAAAAAATAAGTAACACACTAGTACAAAACAAAGTTATATAATTATAAACAACAAAACTCAAGATGGTTACACGATTTGCATGACTATATAACCTTTGACCTGTAAGTGTGACCTTGACCTTTGAGGTAGGGACCTGGCTCTTGGGCATGACACACCGTCTTGATGTGGTGAACATTTGTACCAAGCAACTTTAAAATCTAGTAAGAAATGACAAAGTTACAGAGCGGACACGGTTTGCATGACTATATAACCTTTGACCTGTAAGTGTGACCTTGACCTTTGAGGTAGCAGTGTTCGCGTTTACCTCAATTTTTTGTGGGTCCCAGGGACCCAATGCCTTTAAAAAAGTTGGGTCCCATTACAAATTTACTGAGTCCCAATAAATTGGCACACAATCTGTCAAGATTGATATAAAATGATACTTTAATATGCTTAGAATAGTTAAATAGCAGTATATGACCTATCAACTCATTCTGAGCAAAGTTTAACAATGGTTGTAATGAAAAGTATCATTTTTATATAAATCAGTTGATGATTATGTGAAATAAAACTTCAACTTTCGAGGGCACGCCGATGACCGTCGGTAGAAATGTGCCGTACTAGCGAGCTTCGTTGGAAATCAATGCAACCACTCGTCGTGAACGTATTTTTAATCTTGGTATCAGTACAGATAAGACAGGGTTTTCCTTCTTGACTAACCAGTCTTTGAATTGCGGATCTTTCAGCCATTGCTCTTGGAAGTTTCGATTATGCTTTACTTTCTTTCGCTCCGACGCCATAATTCAGCCTCCCGTAACTAGTAGCAACTGCAGCGGCCTCGATCTGGTCGCTTCTCGAGTAATTACCAGTCGAACACGGTAAAATTTATGCAGCGCTGTAACCCAGTCAAGCAAGTGTCCGCGTGACGTCACGATAAAATTGCATGTCGGGAGATCAAAATAAAAATAAACATGATTTTATCTATGGCACTTCGGAGAAAAGGGGAAGAGATTTTAATTCAAGGTTTCGGGTTTTTTTAATGAAATTGTTCTACTTCTTTTTGGTAATTATAAATATTGCGTCCCACGTACGCAACGTACTCCAGAATTTTACGTTCCGCCGATTTTCGTTGCGTAAAAAGACATGTTTACGCCGTAAACGCGAACACTGGGTAGGGACCTGGGTCTTGCGCATGACACATTGTCTTGATGTGGTAAACATTTGTACCAAGCAATTTTAAAATCGAGTAAGAAATGACAAAGTTACAGAGCGGACAGGATGTGCATGACTATATAACCTTTGACCTGTAAGTGTGACCTTGACCTTTGAGATAGGGACCTGTGTCTTGCGCATGACACAACGTCTAGATGTGGTGCACATTTGTACAAAGCAATTTTAAAATCCAGGCAGAAATGACGAAGTTACAGAGCGGACACGATGCTAACATACCAACAGATAACCTTTGACCTGTGTGACCTTGACCTTTGAGGTAGGGACCTTGGTCTTGGGCATGACACACCGTCTTGATGTGGTGAACATTTGTAACAAGCAATTTTAAAATCCTGCAAGAAATGACAAAGTTACAGAGTGGACACGGTTTGCATGACTATATAACCTTTCACCTGTAAGTGTGACCTTGACCTTTGAGATAGGGACCTGTGTCTTGCGCATGACACACCGTCTTGATGTGGTGAACATTTGTACCAAGCAATTTTAAAATCCAGTAAGAAATGACAAAGTTACAGAGCGGACACGATGCTAACATACCGACAGATAACCTTTGACCTGTGTGACCTTGACCTTTGAGGTAGGGACCTTGGTCTTGGGCATGACACACCGTCTTGATGTGGTGAACATTTGTAACTAGCAATTTTAAAATCCTGTAAGAAATGACAAAGTTACAGAGTGGACACGGTTTGCATGACTATATAACCTTTGACCTGTAAGTGTGACCTTGACCTTTGAGGTAGGGACCTGGGTCTTGCGCATGACACACCGTCTTGATGTGGTGAACATTTGTACCAAGCAATTTTAAAATCCAGTAAGAAATGACAAAGTTACAGAGCGGACACGATGCTAACATACCGACAGACCAACATGGTGACTAAGTTTTTAACAAGAGGGCCTGAAAGGCCCTAGGGCGCTCACCTGTTGCACATTGGTCTAGGTATCAGTACAACCTACATTCTGACCATATTTCATGACGATTGGATCAAAAGAGTGACCCCTGGAGTGAACACAATGTTTTTCTAAGATTTAACCTAGTGACCTAGTGTTTGACCCCACATGACCCTGTTTCAAACTTGGCCTAGATTTCATAAAGAACAACATTCTGACCACGTTTCATGATGATAGGATCAAAACCACGACCTCTAGAGTGAACACAAGGTTTTTCTAAGATTTGGTCTAGTGACCTAGTTTTTAACCCCACATGACCCAGTATCAAACTTGGTCTAGATTCCATAGAGAACAACATTCTGACCAAGTTTCATGAAGATACGATCAAAATTGTGACCTTTGGTGTGAACACTAGGTTTTTCTAAGATTTGACCTAGTGGCCTAGTTTTTGACCCCACATGACCCAGTTTTAAACTTGGCCTAGATTCCAATGAGAACAACACTCTGACCAAGTTTCATGAAGATTGGATTAAAATTGTGACCTCTAGTGTGACCACTAGGTTTTTCTAAGATTTGACCTAGTTACCTAGTTTTTGACCCCATATGACCCAGTTTCAAACTTGGCCTAGATTTCATAGAGAACAACATTCTGGTCAAGTGTCATGATGATTGGATGAAAACCGCGACCTCTGGAGTGAACACAAGGTTTTTCTAAGATTTGACCGAGTGACCTAGTTTTTGACCCGGCATGACCCAGTTTCGAACTTGGCCTAGATTTCATAGAGAACAACATTTTGACCAAGTTTCATGAAGATCGGATGAAATTGGTGACCTCTAGAGTGTACACAAGGTTTTTATAAGATTTGACCTAGTGACCTAGTTTTTGACCCTGCCTGACCCAGTTCCAAACTTGTCCTAGATTTCATGGAGAACAACATTCTGACCAACTTTCATGAAGATTGGATCAAATTGGTGACATCTAGAGTGTACACAATATTTGTCTAAGATTTGACCTAGTGACCTAGATTTTGACCCCACATGACCCAGTTTCGAACTTGGCCTAGATTTTATAGAGTACAACATTCTGTTCAAGTTTCATGAAGATTGGATCAAAACTGTTGCCTCTAGAGTGTACACAAGCCAATTGTTGACGGACGACGACGGACGGATGACGGACGACGAGTGATCACAAAAGCTCACCTTGTCACTATGTGACAGGTGAGCTAATAAAAAAATACTTGAGAAAAGTGGATGGTATGGCAAATTTAGTCTGTTTTGAAGGAATTTGATAGTAAAAACTGAGTTTAAAAAGTATGGAAACTGTAGTTAAAGGCCTCTTATTTGGCAAAAATGGTTGACTGCATACGATTTTCCTTATTTTAAATTTGGCTCTGTTGACACCCCTGTGAAATATCCAGTCTGATATTGCATTCTCAATGTTCAATACATAAGAATTAGACAGGGATTGAATTTAACTTTTTTTGCCACTAGCAAAACATTGCTAGTGCCTTATTTTTCTACTAGCAAAATGGTTTTTGCTACTAGCAATAGCATTTTCAAGTAGACGGTCTGACCGGTATTTTTCAAAATACTGTTACAGTTAATACTGTCCGTAACGGATTTGAGATGTCACATCATCTACATATAAAATGACATATATGTGAACAGTTGGGATGAATTTTATTAATTATATCAATATTTCATTTTTTAATAGTCCCAATTTCATAGTGTAACTGTTAACTTAAGACTTATGTAATAATACTGTATATACAATGTAACTAACATAATATTACTGTTACTAACTTTGTGTAGTAGTAGTTTTATAACATACTGTAATGTACAAATAGCCATGTTACCTAGTAATAAACTATTCTAAACTTAGCACAGTGTTTGTACTGTTACTAACTTTGTGTAGAACTCACTGATAATTGTTTTATAACATACTGTACATGTACAAATAGTCATTTTACTTAGTAATAAACTATTCTAAACTTAGCACAGTGTTTGTTTTCATTTAATAATCACCATTATGTATCTAATGATTAAATCCTAGGCATGTCCAGACTAGTATTGTAATAACACTGACTTATATTCAAACAATGTTACAGATCTGCACTAGTATAACTTATACATTTGATTTCTGTTCAGCAGGCTAATAACATTGTGCTTATGGCTTAACTAATTCCTTGGCCCATATGGTGCGACAGTAGGACGCTTCCTCCTCTGTCCAGAAATCCACCATCTGTTAACAATGGTGTCTGCTTGAAAATCCTTAAGCTTTGGGCCCCACAATGTTATTCTGAGTAGTTTATCAAAAGTCTCAGTGGTAAGACGTGCTCTCCAGTCACTCTTGACCCTCTTCATGGCTGAAAATGTTCGCTCACATGAAGCATTTGACAAAGGAAATACACTTGTGAGATGAATAAGTTTTAAGATGTTTCTGTAGTCCCCTTTATTTTCATCAGCTTGACTGATTTGTTGATAAACTGCTAGAGGGTGTAAGCCCATGTACCTGTGTCTGTTTCTATTAATGTGCAATTTTATATCTATGAACTCCCTCAAGGCAGCCTCTTCTTCAACATTGGCATTTTGCAGAATCTGATTGAAATGTGTGTAAACATTGCTCACTTCTGCTGAGCCATAGAGAACGAGCGCTTCGTCTTGATCTTGAAAATTACTATGGTCAAAAACATTACATGCCAGAAAAATATCTTCTGATGTCAAATTCTCAAACCTCTCATGCAAACAGTCTAGCATGCTTTGCACTATTTGGCCCTTCTGGTTGTTTAAAGTGTCATCTGGCACATGATTTTTTAAGGTATGTCCTTTATAAGTGTACCTATCGCCTTCCTGTTGTATCTTATTGTCAAAATCTGTCAAACAGACTCCATCATGACCATGAAGGTGCTGCAGAACTAGTTCTGATGCTTGCAACTTGGCCACAGCACTTCCTACGCTAATGTCTTCTCTTTGAAATACTAGACTTATTGTTGCTAGTTCACTCAATAGGTCTTTCAGAAAATGAATGTACCAGACAAATTTGTACTGCAGCATTTTGTTCAGGATACCTTTTGCTTTGGCTCTATCCTCTCCCCTATTAGTTACATCTTCAGCATAGTTTTCCAAATGGCATACAACTACAATCTAGTTTCTGAGTAACTTCGCTGTAGCCCTTAGTTTGTGATCAATCCAGCGTGTACCATTCACCTGTTCAGGTTTAAGAAATTCTTCTTCCATAATATCAGCTATTTGCCCCGCCTCTTTGTTCCTCTTTGATGATCCCTTGTAAAACTGATAAAGAAATCTGAGAACATCAATAACATCATCCATATAAGTCCTTTTAAAACAATCTTTTACAGCGAGTTCTAAACGATGTGCAAGACACCATACAGATAACACCCAGGGCGCATTTTTTCGATCTTTCAATAGTTTAATCACTCCCTTTTTTGAACCTTGCATGACACTCGCCCCGTCTGAGCAATAGCCTACTAACTTCTTGTGATACTCCTGCATTTCAAAATCAGAGAAAGCTTTATCTACACATTCTAAAATTCCCTCAGCCTTTGTGTTATTTGGCTCTTCCAATTTAAAGTATTTAGTAACTGGATAAAAATTGTCAATATATTTTATCATAATGACCTCTTTCTCACTTTCTGTTTTGTCCGTAGTGCCATCTGAGAATATACTAAAATAGTCAGAATTTTCCAATTTGGTTTTCAAGTTGTCAAAATAATATTCGGCAATTTCCGATACGAATTTCTTACAGGCATTATTATTGGCATATGTCTCCCCAAGATCAAGAGTATTTAATTTCTGGAGCTGAATTAACATTTCATAATCCGTGAAAGGTCTTTCCTGTATAGCTATGTAATAGGCTGTATTAAACAGATACCGCATTTTCACCAGTTCATGTTGGTCCATTTTTTGAAAAGATGCTTCAATCTCGGTAGGCTCCTTGTTTCGAATTTTCTCTGAAGCAGTCCGTGCTTTCAAGGCATCCTTGTGCAAATCAGATTTTATGTGGAATACAACATTTTCTTTCTTAACCGAGCTACATCCAGTCACAAACTGAAACACAAATAAATGATTTGAATCAATAACAGGGGTCTTGTGTAGGTAAAATTACTCAAAAAGAAAAATTATCAAGTCTCAAAAGTTATATTAAATTTTGTTACGGAAAAAGTATTTCTAAAACATGAGCAGGTCATTGGTACCAGATGGAAAGACCACCAAAAAACTGAGGACACAAATCTAACAGTCTGAAATATCTGGGAAACTGCTTTTATAAGTATTTACTATGAACAGAAAAAAAACAAATTCAATTAAATTGCGTTTTTAAAAAATAAATTCAAAAGTGGAAGGGGTGTAGTGATTTCATACATACAGTCTACAGAAAAGGGGTGTTGCTTCAGAAAAGTTCAGTGTCATTGTGTAATTTGTGATATTAATTCAGAATTTATGAGAATCAGATTGTCATTGAATCAAATAAATTCAATTTATTGCATTTAGAAAATATATGTGAAGAGGGAGTGTAGTTATTGCTATGAGACTATAGACAGGGGGTCGCTTTAGGAAAAAATGATAAATATTCAGATTGTCATTTTTTTAATGATTGAATGATCACTCAATAGATTAATCAATAGATTGATCTATCATATGATCATTCAACTATTACGTAAAAAAATGAGAGGGGTGTAATGAAAATTTCTAGACAAAGACAGACTTGTTTACACAATAGGCTTAGCATAAAACTGTGACAAAGTACAAAAAAGAAAACAAATATCTTACGCTAGAGGTTTTTTCTGCAGGTAAATCAGAGTGGGTTTCTTTACATACTGAACACCAAATTTTGTTAACAGTGTCTGTTTCTTTTTCTGTTTGGAATATGAGTTCAATATTTAGTTCTTTCATCCATTTTTTAACTGTTTTGACTGACGCCGTTGGACTGCTTTTAGTTTTTTTCTGTGCTGGTTTTTCCGAATCGGATTGACTGCCACTGGCCGAACTATCTGAACGTTTGTGTTTTTGGACGGCAGCTGTCTTTTTTTCACAATCTCCGGTAGATGTTGGCGAGGTTGGACCTGGAGAACCCAGTTTCGATGGCTGTTTACCAAAAAAACTTCGAATGTCTGCCATTTTGTCTGAATCGGCAGAGCGCTCACATCAAGCGCTTAGCGATAAACGGTGCGCGGGTACAAATTTTACGCGTGAAAAGGAGTTTAAAGAACGGAATGGAGACGGAAACGTCGGAAAGGACAGTTTGTTTATATTTGCCGATTTCTACATGCACTCGCAAAAAATTGCGATGGTAGAAATTTTGTACTCGCATTTTCAAATTGCAACTCGCATTTTGCGAGCTAGCGAGTGCTAAGTTCAATCCCTGTTAGATGACATATTCATCGTTATATTTGTATGACATATAAAGTAGCAGTAACAGTCATGGCGAAAGGATTTTGGTCTCAGTAGGACATTTGGTCTGACGGGCTGGCAGGATCCGTCAGACCGAATGAGAATCCATCAGACCGAAAAAAAACTGTAACAAAAATGATCTGTCACCGTAGAAAGCTTGAAGTTGTTACTTCCTGTTATAAACTTGTTAGCATTTTTCAGGTTGGAACTACCAGTGCATGAAGAGTTATATTCCACACAAACGTTACATTTCATAATATTTGCTTCTTTGTCATAAAGAAGCCACCCCCTATTCTTCAGCCAGGACTCTTGGAATTGCCTCTCTTTACGAGTACTCTCGTACTTTTTCTTACTTGTACTACCCACACCACTAACGTCACTGGGTGCGGGGCGTTTGATGGCCTTACCAGGGATGCCCTTGCTATTATAGCGCAAGAGATCAAACGCGCTCATTTTGATGATTTTGTACGTAAATACTAAATGATAAACGACCTTCGAGAGACCTTTCGTTAGTGGTGAATGTTTATATCGACACCGGTAAAGTGCGCGTAAGAAAAACTACGCCTGAGAATTACTTGTACGAGGAGAATGAACACAATTTCGGCCACTAAATTTTGGATTTCTCTGTGTCGGACATTCTGGACTGACGAATTGCAGAGTTTCGTCGGCCCGAAACGGACACTCGTCGGCCATGTCCGATGGTCCGACGGCTTTCGCCATGACTGAAGTAATAATATTAATACATATATGCTGATTGTATGCAAAAATAGCTATTTATCTAGCACTGCAGTCTGCAAAATTAACACAAGTTGTCTTGTTGTCCAGTCTCCAGGGGGGAAGGAATTATTGATTCTGGCTAGAAATGTCTGCAGGAAATATGTGTAAAGAGTACAAAGGAAATTTATAAACTTTTGCTTATTCAGGGCAAGTAGTTTCAAATCCTAAATTACCAGCTGGTGTCAGATGATAATTATGTCAAATCTCATGGTCATAGAGTGACTCAGTCTACGTCGAAATCCATACAGTGTATCAAAATGTATAGGCATTTGGATAAGGTATGGGTTTAAATAGGCAAAATGCCTGCAGTTTAAATTAATGTTTAACATCATTATTTACCTGATAGTATGCTTTCTTTATTTCTTTAGCATCTGCACCTTTCTTGATACCAAGTACTGAGTAATAGTCCTGCTTATCATTTCTGTTACTTGAGTGAATTTTCTCACAAGGAACATACAAACATAGTGATGGCTTTTTTAAAATACCTGGAAAGAAATGATAGCAATGTTGTTAGCATTTATATATAAAAACAATCTGTCTTGAGAGATTTTAATTGAGCAACAGCTGAGTACTCAGAGCATTGATCTGAGTCGCCAAGCTTTGGTTTCATTATTTCTAGTTCATTTGGCCACTCACAGCAAACAAGTTAAACTCACTTGTCCGAATAAAAATCTGTGTTTCAGAATTGGGTACAAATCTTATAGTTCAAAAGTCAAAGACACTAACATGTACTCTCATATACCGAACAGTTATGAGCAAAAAATAATTTAATTTCAAAGTCCAATAAAACTGGACTGTAGTAACTGTGTAGGTCAAAATATGCTAGTTTAGTAGTAATAATGCCAGCAGCCGAGGCTAGTTAAGACATAGATTGGACTAGTAATTGTATCTAGGTGACTAGTCTGAAAGGAACAGCGTTCCGAACACACACCTGCTCACAATAAAATTTGCTTCAATTTCCTGAAATCTACTTGCATCAGACAGTTGCAAACACAGCCCGAACTCCCATGGATGGGTGGTGGATAGCCAGGGAAATGGCAGCGTTGTTACCTGCTAGCTTCCCCCACACTTTTTGGGAAATGGGGATTTTGTCTCCAACCAATACCCTGGGGGCCTGGCTGGGGACAATATTAAGTTGTCAGGGGCAGGGAAATGTTAAAATCAGCTGTCTGCGGGGGGGATGACGGGGTTTGACAACCCAAAGTAAAAATCCCTGTCCACACGCGGTGGAGGCCATGGATGAAAATGACTGATGCACTAAATTTGAGTCCATTTTCGGCCACATTTTTCTAGCCAAAATTATTCAACATTTTGAAAATGTCTGAATGATGAAATTCATATTAAGCAATTCTGATTGCGAAAAATCAATACAATTTTTATTTTAAGTAGATTGCAATGAATATTATGCAATCGCACTTTTGACATTGGGTTAGGGGTCACGAAAACATGTGACATTTCACCATATCAGCTTAATATACGGTTACCTCTACTGACAACACTCGCAGACCTAGCACAGTGAGTATGTAATGGAGCTGATCTGTGAGATTTAAATGATTCTTCAGATCTTGAAAGCCTGAGTCGCAGCCTACAGAAGGAATTTTCCCGACCAACGGTACATGCCGTCCTGACGGCTGACATTTTGTAGACGATCTAAAAATCGAAAGTCTCAAGGTCAAATCCGAAAAAATGTGGATTTATAGTTCTTTTTATTTTTGTTTAAACGGGATCATTTTGCTCTGTTCAAATAAGTATTGTTTATTTTATAGCATTTAAATCCATCAGAACGCAAAAGTTTCTGTCGATCAGACTAGCATCTACATAAACTGTCGGAAATGATTTCTTAAAATCCTTTCGTGTAAAATATATCATTCGGATTGCCTTTGTGCAGGAAGTAGATGCAAGAAGCCGTTTTGAACGTTTTGTATGTTTATTTATTTATCGTCGGTTTTATTTGTTAGTAAAGTATGTAATTCAAATGTCATTTCTCAAAATGTATGAACTATATCCAATACATTGACGAGAAACATGTGCCAAACAAAAACAAGTTGCTACAATTCTAAATTTCTAATCATGTAATGTGACATTTTTGAGGTGGGCGGTTACCAGGAGGCCGTAGTCAAACAATCTCGACTTAGAGTATCCACTTCTAAGTCAAGACCCATTATGCGCTTTACCGATCAGTTTTTGAGTTTCACGAATTCTGTCTTTTACGCCAAATTAGAGCCATTTTCAGCATTGAACATGAAAAATATAATAAAAATAAACGAATGGTACAGAATACCTGTTAATATTGGTCCTTATAATCAATAAATCGATAAATAAATCAGCACGTGTAATTTCCGAAAATCCAAATGTAAACATAACTGTGAGTATCCGGTACGCGTATACCGCCCGTACAGCCCGTACAGATGAGCGCAACACGTGTGTAATTCATATGCTAACGTTGTGCGAATCGCTAAGCGAGCAGTAAAATTCATTTAACTTATCGTATTCTGTTCATAAGTCATTAACTATCAGTTTACAAGAAAAATCAGCTCGATTTGTCAACAAATCTTCGTTAATTTTTCGTTTTTAGTTTCACCGAGCGAGCTCAAGAGTAATTGGTTTCACGCGTACCAGTGTACATCACTGTGAAAACCAAATAGTGCCGAAGATCTCCCAGCATCCTCCATTGTTCTAGAAACTCATTCCATCGAGTATTCTGATTGGTCGATAGGGGAATGCGATTTGCATATCAACAACAAATAGCTGTGTAGTGGAATTTAAAAGTGCGACATCGTCGTGTTAAAATTGTCGGACAAACGAACCGCTGAGTGTTTTATGGATGTTTTTGGTGCAGATAACGAGAAAAAGGGTTGATCTTCGTGGACATGCTATATTTTTCATGGTATTTACAACTTTTCATTCATCTTTTCAAGTTGCGCCAAAAATTTGATCGCAAAGCCCCCCACATATATGACACTTTAGGTCACATCTGCGATGGAGATAAAGGTCAGAAATTAAAAAATCTCCTAGCAGATTGCCCCACATCTACAGGAGGCCGTTGCATGGGCAAGGCGCTATCGAGTGCTTTGTAGCTCTACGCTAAGAAACAGCTTGCTTCAAATAAGCGCTTCGTCTACTCCGAAGCGAAAAAATACTTGACTAGCGACTAGCGCTCGCTGCAAGCATGCATAGTGCTATTGTTAGACCCAGCAGCTATATCAGGTCTAAGAAAGTGTTATATTTACAAAATATCTGTAAAATTACACAATATCTATAAATTTACAGAAAATCTGATCTGTAAATTTACAGAATAGAGGCCTCAAATTTTAAGAAAACATGTCTAAGTCAAAAATCACAGTTTTATTTGGTTTCATATTGAAAGTAAATCATTATTAAAGACAAAAAATGTGCTTCATTTTCCAAAATATTGACTTTGAAATATTGCATATTTTTCAATTTTGAAATTAATAACAAGGACATTTTTTGACGAAATACGTGATAATATGTCTAATAAATACCATCCCGATTGAAATAAACACAAATCAGTGCTTGTATCCAAAAATATGTAACTTTGATTTTCATAATCTTTAAATTTAAAGAATACAAAATCTATGATTTTACAGATATTGTGTAAATTTACAAATAATCTGTAAATATAACACTTTCTTAGACCTGTATATGTTAGTGAAACATAGTGGAGCATACCGTGATGGTGTGAAACATATGCAGGGTCTGACATTAGCACTACGCATGCTTGCAGCGAGCGCTCGTCGCTATTAAGTATTTTTTCGCTTCACAGCATAAAAAAGTGTTAGGTATCGCTCCGCTAGCAAAGTGTTAAGAAATGGGTTGCTATCGGCAAGTTGTAGTAAAGCGCTACCAAAAAGTGCTAAATACCAGCTTGGCTAAGCAACAGGCTCCTGGAGTCACTCGGTCAGACAAGATTGCAGGAGCCTGTTGCATAGCCAATGCGATATCGAGTGCTTTTTGGATCTACGTCTACCAGTGAGCAAACCTTTGCTAGGCGAGCACTACCAAAGACGTCCAACACTGGATAGGAAAGTCATCGATTTTACCGAAAATCGTGGATGATCCACAATGCACTGCGCACGCTTCGGTAATTATCGACCGTTTCCGCTTAACCTTGATTTTACCGCGTTCGATTAACTCCATTAATTTCCGCCGATATTGTTTACGAAAACGGCCATCTTTAATGGAGTGGACAGGTCGTTTAAATGTCTAATAATTGACTTTTATTGAGACAAATTGGCTATTTAATAGAGTATTAACTTGTTAATGTCATTTGAAATGTTTTATACACCGAAACTTCGATTAAAATAGGAAATTATTATGTTTTTCACACATCGATCACGAGCAGAAATACGAACCAAATTTGGATTTGGACGCCCGAGTAAGAATTCAATTTTACCCCCTCAAATAGAAAAACGAAGTTGTTTCTTTGCCACAAGTATTTTCAAGACAGTCCAAAGATTACAAAAATTAATATTCTATAAAAACAGCGAGTACGAAAAGCTCTAAAAGAATAAAAAACAAACCGCATAATTTGTTGCGGGCCGATTTGTCGGTTCGAAAACTCCATTTCGATAACTCGCACAAATCTGAGGTTTATTTTAATATGGTGGAAGTATTATACAAAATATTGTAACTTAAACATAGAATACATATTTTAGAGTCTGTAAATGTCCACATTTGTTCAATTTGACGGAGGATTAAACATTAAAACCTCTTATCTAAAACGAACAAAAATCTTTCTTCATCCGAAAAATCCAAGATGGCGGATAGCGTCTTTTTCAATCGTGTGACGTAGGTAGATCACGTGAGTGATAATCTTGGGTCAGCTAATCAGAAATGCTCTAAGAAATACTCTACTTTCCTATCCAGTGTTGGACTTCTTTGGCACTACTGAGCACTTTCTTATAAATGCAAACAGTTTTCACGTTTTCCACTATGTAGCGCTTCAAAATGTAGTGCTTTATTTAAGCAAGCTGTTTCTTAGTGTACATAGCCTATCTGAGCGCTCAATACCTCCACGCTTAGGCAACAGGCTCCTGGAGCCAAATTCCTTAACCAAGTCGCTACCGACTAACCGAGTGCTTGTTGGTAGTACTTTGAGCACTATATCTATACAACGATACACTAAAACTGAAAGCGAACTGTAGTTGCTGATACAATACCTTTTCCGAGCACTTTGCTCTACTAGGCAAGCACTACCAAGCACTTATTTAGGCCATAGACTGCTTTGGTCGTACTTGACTGTGCTGCATGTGTGCAGTCTGCTAGCTCGGAGCATACGCCGGTAGCATATAAATGGTTCACTTCTTCTGCACTGTTTTGAAGCAAGTTGTTTCCAAGTGCTCAATATAGGGGCTTCAGGAGATTGTTGCCTAACCATGGCGCTACTGTGTGCACTTTTTGGTAGTGTTTACGCACAAGACGCTACCAGTGAGCAGTGCTCACAGGAAGCATAAGGTCTCTCAGGTCATAGCTAGTCTAGCACTACAGAGCACTTTCTTATGCAGCAGACTGTTTTGGTAGTGCTTTGCTAAGCAGCCGTCTGCTAGCCACAGTTGTGTCCGCTAACTTAGTATAAGACATCAACTCTAACAGTTAAACTGTTTAAATGTGGTCATGTAGCCCCTAAAGTGAGTACAGAAATGAGATTTACACAAACTAATGTTTCAAATGACCACAATACATGTTCTATTCCAAATGAATTATTTGATTCCTTTATAAATTTATGTGTATGATTTGTTTTTGCTGAGTCTTATACCAAACTTTATATTTATCAATATTTCAGACTAGCACTTAACTAAAGATGGCTTGGCGGTTCAAGGTATCCAAATTCAAGAATGCTGCACCAAGATATCCGAAAAGAGAGGTTTGAAATTTCAATTGTTTGTAAAAAAACATTTAGTAACTTGCTGCAATGATCATTCTTAACAGTTATACTTTAATATCGTGAATTCAATGAAAGGTAATAATATATGTTAGAACTTTATTTTAAGTTCCATCTTATACCTGGGGACCAGGGTTGGTTTTCACTAGTAGTTAAACCTATGATAGCCTCTTAGAAAACACTTTGAAATTAGCTAAACAAGAATACCAAGATTGTTACTTAAAGATGAAATTTTAACTTGAGTCAATTATCTTAGTTTTTTACTGAGGTATAAGTAGGGGAGATAACCTCTCCATATGCAATCTGCCCACCAGCTATCTATTGGTAAATGGCTGGTTTATGTTGTTCATTCATCCAATAGATTGCTGGTGGGCATTTTGCGTATTAATTCAGGTAGGTGATCTCCCTTATTTATATCTCAGTTAAAAACTAAGATAATTGACTCAAGTTGAAATTAGTGCTACCCATATTTAATAGCGCTATTTTGGTTTCTTTCTCCTAATTATAGCTATAATACCTCTCTTAACTTACATGCTATGCACTGTTTACTGCAGGAATGGATTCAAGATATACCTGTGGGTATGATGATGCAGTCATGTGGGAATCATATTACAGCCAGTGCTGACTATATAGCTTTCAATGTTGATTCTGGAGGTATGCAAATATCTTACTACAAATTTTACTCCTGTCAGAGATACTGTAAAATCATTTAATTGCGATGGGACAAAATTTCGTGGTTTTGGTAAAAAAGACCATTTCGATGGGACGATTAATGTTTGATGGGATTTGATTTCAGGGATCCACGAAATTTTATCCCCCATGAAAATTAATGATTTTACAGTATTGCAACCTGCTTGCAGTAAAAACAAGTTGGCTATCAGGATCATTTACTACTTTCCACAGCTGAAAAACTCCATTAAAACACAAATAAGTCAATAAATACATGTATTTGAAATATAATTCAATTTCATAACATTTATCAGTTATTCTACATCAAATTTTCATGTTTTGCTAACATTATTGTATTGTTTCTTATTTTCATGCATAATACATGAAACATTCAATTATTTCAGGCGGGGGCAACTTGGGGGTTCTTCCATTGGATACAAAAGGTCGCATTGGTCAGGATTTACCCTTACTTAAAGGACATGCAGGTTAGTACAATCCAACAAAATATGTGTATCTTTATTAATTTGATAATGCAATGTTTTCAAATCCAGACAATAAGAATAATAAGGCTGTAAGTGCGAAGTTGCTCTTTTGAGAAAACAAGACAAAAAATCTAAAAGCTAGTCAATATTTCTTTGTGTAAAGCAGCCTTTTCTACTTTGAACAGTTTGGTCAACATAAACTTGTCTGATTTTCATGAAACTAGTTTCATCAGGTGTGCACTGGTATGCAGATCCCAAATATGAATGGGTGTTACAAGGTGGTTGGTAGAAATTAAGACCTTACTCTTCTAAGTCAGACAAGTGTTACCTATAGATTTGTGTTGTGTAAATTAATATCATGTCTCTCCATAAATCATCAGAATAACAAACACTTGATCTTATTTTTTTGTGTTTACATTTTTGTGTTAAAAGTTGCTTGTTATTATCTATGTGTTATTTTTGCATTTAGATTATGTAACTGACATGAAGTTTAGTCCATTCAACAGTCAACTGTTAGCCACTTGTTCTGCGGATACTACGGTAAGTCTAAAGCTAAATATTCCATCCTCATTAATCAGTTGTTAGTCAAGTACCTAGACGGAAAAAATATGCTGGTTGAACGAGAATGATATATTCCTACAAGCCAAGTACAATATCTTAATTACTGCTGATACAACCTTAAAATAAAATTAAAATATTTTTTTCTTCGTGGGAGAAATACTGTCCGTTCAAAGTTAAATGATAACGGTTATAAACATTTGTTCCTCATCTAGGTAAACTAAGTTTATCTAGGTTTAACTAAGTGTAACTGATTTAACTGTAACCCTTGCTATTCTTTCGAAGGGCATAGTTCCCTAATTAGTATTACTTATTGAATTGACAGTACATTTTTGCGTCAAAACCCGTCTAATTGACATTCTCTGTGTACTGATTATAGGTTAAAGTTTGGAGTTTGCCAGAGACAGAGAGACTGTCGGAGCATATTTCTACCACTTCATCGGTTACCCTACCAGGTCAGGAGCAGCGCGTAGAGATACTGGCCTGGAACACTGTTGCTGATAATCTGTTAGCTGTAGGTGTGGGGAAATCAGCTAAACTGTTTGATATTTCCACACTGGATGAGAAGTTTGGTAAGAATATGATTTATTTTATGTTTGTATTCAAGGTATATAATATCTATCTCAAGTTGCTACTTGATATAAATTTATATAAAACGAGTCATAGAATATTTTTAAAGCGATCCTCTTGCCAGCTTAAATTATTTCCTGAACAAGTTTAATATAAATTTATCAATTGACAACTTTATATCATATTCATGACACTCATAACACAACAATCTATTGGAAAAACTCGCCCATGTAGTATCACCTTTTACTACACATTTTTGTTATAAGAATATATATACTCACTATACTAACCTGGATACAGGTGAAGTCATGTGATATAATCTGATACTAACTGTAAATCTTAAAAAAAAATAAAGTTAAATTTTACGTTTGGCTGTGAAATAATTATCAATTCCATGAAAAACAATTTTCGGAAGAAAAACACACTTATTGAATATGTGTGTATTGCTATTTTTAAAATGAGCTAAGCCTTATTTTTTAAAAGATAATAATTTTTATTTTGTTCTATACAGAATAAGTAGCCACATTTGGATATTATACACATGATACTGTGTGGATTTCATGGAGGATCTCAACCACGAAATTAAATCCCCCTTGAATATGAATGATTCTATAGTAGCTGACTTAGTGGATACTGTATCCTTGAAATAACCTCCCCTTGAAATGGTCTTTTTCACCAATGGTCTTTTTCACCAAAAAACCCCACAAAATTTTGTCCCATTGTAATTAAATATTTTAACAGTATTAGGTTCATTATGTCAAATGCATTGAAACTTTGTTTGTATTTAGATTTTAGTTGCCACAGTGATCAGATACAAAGTTTGTGTTGGAATGGTAATGGTACATTGTTGGTTTCTTCATGTAAAGATAAGAAACTAAGAGTTATAGATCCTAGAGGTGATGGAGTAGTACAGGTAATGAAATACTACCAGATAATGTATTGTTACTTTGGTTTTAGATGTTAATTTTATGTTCTTTTACAAAGAGACTGGAATAGATTGCTTCTTGCTTGTTTTAGCCTTGCAGTTTGTCCCTTCTTCCCTAGGAAAACAATAACTTCAATAAGCTGTAAATGTATTCTGAATACCCTTCTTTTTGCAGCCTTATCATCAATTGTTTGGGCAGTCAGTAGGTTGTTAAATGGTCACTAGGGCAAATAACATGTTCGATAACATGTTACAGTTTTACTTTTCTGTGACAATGATTTAGACTAGTGCCATGTCCTCTTAATTTTGTCTGTTGCTAACATAAGAGCATGCAACTTTGTTGTTGTTAATCAATTCCCATAATGTTGTGAAAGATCAAATGAAATTTGTTGTTACAGTAAATTGTAATTTTGTTATACAGGAATGTAATGGTCACCATAACAACCGAGATTCCCGTGCAATATTTCTTGGTGACAGTGATTATATTGTATCTACAGGATTTAGTATGGTAGGTACTTCATCTTACCAGATTACTATATTTTGTTGTGCGTATGTTACTTCAGTGGCCTCTATAAAATTCTGAGTACTATAGTATGGTGAATTTGACTAGATTCTGAGATTTATGCTTGAATATGTATCACTAGGGCCAAACTTAAAATATTCTTGGTTTCCCCATCCCAACCCTAGCATATTTCGAATGGGTAGGTAGTTAGGTTAAAAAAATTTATGGAATTGTTTCAGTATGATAGTTAATGGTCTAGACCTACAAAAAATTAAATTTAAATTAACTCTAAGGCGAAAACCAACTAAAATTTAATTGTACATGTAAGAAAGAAGCCAGCAAACAAAAAAATATAATTTTCTCTTCCAATTTTTAATAAAAAAAATATTATAATTTCAATATGGGCAATAAAATATTTTGGGTAGGGCCCTTTTTAATCCGGTAGGTAGGGGACGGGGAAACAAACACTATTTTATTTTAGCCCTAGCTTTGTGTTGAATAATAATTATATCTATTTCCGCAAGCAAATTATGCAATATCAGTCCTTGTGCTTGTGATACGTATCATGATACTACATGCATATGAAAACATACAACCTGGCCTATTAATAAAGACAAGATATTTATGTGCTAAACTATGTAAATTGAATGTTGAGGATCCGATCAAAATCTCCTTACTATATGGGGATAGAGCAGTAACAATCATCTTTTGAAGTGAACAAATTCTTTACCCTTGGAATTAATGGATTTTTTCTGGTAAAATTTATCAGAAGTATTTATATTAATTTAAATGTTTACCTTTCTTACAGAGCAGAGCTAGAGAAGTGATGTTGTTTGACAGTAGAAAACTTGGAAGTCCATTGAAAGTGGACACCAGAGACAATTCTAATGGGTAAATGAATAGGCGTTTCCCCTACATATGCTACCTTAGGTGTTCATCAAAGGATTGACCACTTAAAGAACAAAATGATTAATTAAGTAGTTCCAGAATGAATTCTATAGACTTATATTTTATTAGGCCACACCTCAGACCACCTGTTTACAAATAGATCTCATTATTCAAATAACTTACCAGTCATGCCTGCCTTTTACAGAGCTCATATACATTGTGCTAGAGAATGTTTGAATACTCATCCTTCAAACTTGGTAGGGAGGTTGACTATGACCTCCAGATGAACCTATAGCTTGTGAAGGCAGCAAGCCAACTGCCAAGGTCAATATGGCTAAATTTGAAATTGCTAAATGACTGACATTAGGTTTACAAGTAAACCAGTACATGTTTTACCAACATACTTCTTTCAATTTATGGCAAGCATACTTTCAGTATGATGATTCATTTAACTATATCATTCAGATGTATGTAATGCATTCTTTTGCATCCATATTCTGTAAAATCATTTAATTTTTTTAATTTTGATGGTAGGAAAATTTATGGTTTAGGTAAAAAGACCATTTCAATTGGACATTAATTCGTAGATTTTGCATTTCATGTAATAGATACAAGGGTCAAAATTAGTGTTCAATGGGATTTAATTTTCGTGGTAGAAGGTGAACCATGAAATCCATGAAATTTAACCCCCCACAAAATTTAATGATTTTACAGTATGCACATAATTATGATAATTAACTTAATATGTACACTGTTTATTCTAGAACATTGATGCCATTGTTGGATGAAGATACTAGTATGATGATGTTGATTGGTAAGGTAGGTGGTACATATTGTTCTTCACAATGTTACATCTTAAATCATGGGGGCTTTCAATATATAATGTTTTCTTGGCAACAAGCTACAAAATTCGTTGATTTCTCATATGTAATTCGATATATCATTTTCTATTTTTATGCCCAGGCTTCTACGAATGCGGAGGAATAGAGCGATGTACCTGTCAGCTCGTCTGTGGATCAGTCCAAAATGTTGAATCTCAAATATTCTTAAAGTCCATCAATGCCTTGCTTTCAAACTTGGCATACTTGTTTAACATCATTAACACATTACTTTGTCAAGTGTTATCCAACATCAAATGAATTATGGCCCTTGGATGACTTAACCATTTTTTATGGACGGGGCTTCCACTGAAGAACAAGCATTTACTTAACACGGTCTTGTTTTGTTTGTTTTAGCTTGTTTGATTAAAAGTAGTAGAAAGACCGTTATAGTCTGGTTGTGTCTAGGAAATGTTGCAGTTATACCATAGATGGCAAGTGTGTACACTGTAAATGTAGTTAGCCATGGTGTTTAATGGTAGTCTATCTAATGTTGATTTTAATATGTTAATAGGGTGACACAAGCTGGTCTTACATGGAAGTATCAACATCTGATCCATACTTCACACAAAGTAAGTACTGATAGTGGTTGATGTTGTGAGTCTGCATTTTGATATATTCCGACTATAGCTACATCAAAGTTCAATCAGGTATATCATAAGTTGTCAGCCGTGAGCTTTCTAGTTACTTTAAATATGATAACATTATGTCACGAGCAGAGATTGGTCCACCTTATTATTTGTTAAGGCTGTTTGCCGAAGCCTTTCACCAACTTTAGTGGACCAAATGCTTATATGTTTACATTTATTGTTAGTTGAATTGGAAGGTAACTTCTTAACAACTGGTGTGGGATGTTGTGTTAATTATTATTCTGTTATAGTCTATGTTACACGCATGAACAAGTATAGGCATTCTGTCGGAACTTGAATGTTTTTTTTTTCAGACAATGTCGAGAGAACAGAGAAGAGTGAACAGATTAAGGGAGCCTGTCTTATACCAAAGTTATCTGTAAATGTGATGGAGGGTGAAGTCGACCGACTCATTCTGTTGTTACATAATACCATTATACCACTACCTTATATAGTACCTAGAAGGGTAAGTACTCAAAACTTCACTGGTTCAGTTGTTGCGTGGTGTCAGCTTGCTTATGCAGTGCAACTTCTCCAGAGCCGCCCTCTGTAAAGCAATAGCCTCTGTATAAAAACATCTTCAAAACTTGCATAATTCTCTATATTTACTATAATTTGTACCTCTATAGAGCTAACAGCCTCTAAATATTTGCAGCTACCAAAAGTCATTGCTCTACAGAGGTTGTACTGTACTTGAAGCCATCTCTGGTTGAAAATGTGACAATTAATCACAAACTGCTGTATTACTAGTATACAGAAAGTATCTACAGACTAAATGACTGAGTGATTGAGACATCCACCTTGGGAGTGAGAAGTTGAAGGTCCATATTGTGTCTTGTTCTGATGAGACCACCAGTGTTAATCTGTGTAAAAAAAGCAAATTGATGAAATAAAACAAAGCAGTTACTTTTAAGGCACTCTGCGTCGAAGTTATGTGAAGTTGAAATTTTGAATATGTTTGTAAGGTTAATACATGTATTGGCAGAATTTATGAGGACTGACTATCATAAGATATGCTGGTAGGTCCTCGTGAACATAGTGAAAAATAAACCCTCAGAAAAATGTCTGCTTTTACGTTTAGATGTTGTATATTTTCAGCTTTTACATTAGATGTTGTACATTTTCAGCTTTTACATTTAGATGTTGTATATTTTCAGCTTTTACATTAGATGTTGTACATTTTCAGCTTTTACATTAGATGTTGTACATTTTCAGCTTTTACATTAGATGTTGTACATTTTCAGCTTTTACATTAGATGTTGTACATTTTCAGCTTTTACATTAGATGTTGTACATTTTCAGCTTTTACATTTAGATGTTGTACATTTTCAGCTTTTACATTAGATGTTGTACATTTTCAGCTTTTACATTAGATGTTGTACATTTTCAGCTTTTACATTTAGATGTTGTACATTTTCAGCTTTTACATTTAGATGTTGTACATTTTCAGCTTTTACATTTAGATGTTGTACATTTTCAGCTTTTACATTTAGATGTTGTATATTTTCAGCTTTTACATTAAGATGTTGTACATTTTCACCTTTTACATTAGATGTTGTACATTTTCAGCTTTTACATTAGATGTTGTACATTTTCAGCTTTTACATTAGATGTTGTACATTTTCAGCTTTTACATTAGATGTTGTATATTTTCAGCTTTTACATTAAGATGTTGTACATTTTCACCTTTTACATTAGATGTTGTACATTTTCACCTTTTACATTAGATGTTGTACATTTTCAGCTTTTACATTAGATGTTGTACATTTTCAGCTTTTACATTAGATGTTGTATATTTTCAGCTTTTACATTAGATGTTGTACATTTTCAGCAATACAAGGACTTTCATGATGATCTCTTCCCTGACACTAAATGTGATGAATCTGCTTTAACCTCTGATCAATGGTTGGCTGGACAAAATGCTGAGGTATGTTTTCATTTCTGAGTTCTACCTGAATTGCCTGATTCTCATAGAACATTTTAGCACCGTAACATTGTTTGATACACATATCACTGGCTTAGAATGAGAAGATCGTTACTATTCCTTAATCATTACAAAGCGCTTTTTATGAGCCTATTTTTATGAAAACAGAAATTTGTCATGTTGACTAAATTGAAGCTGAAACAGCTTGTTTTACTGTATTAAGTAAAGCATAATTTTCCGACAGTTTTTCTTTTTTTTCAAAATATAAATTGTTCTTACAGTTTTTGTCTTTTTCTTTTTTTTCAAAATATAAATTGTTCTTACCACCTTTCTTATTCTAAGCGAGCAATTTATTATTAGCTTTCAATGTATTATGGTGATTTTCAGTGAAAATAACAATGACAAATAACAGTGAATTTATCGTTTTGTTATTTTCACTGTTTTGGAGCTGGTTCCAGTATCGTGTAGAAAAAGAAATGTCAACAACGGGCTTCAAAATATGCGTTACGTCATTGTGACGTCATAGTTGTCACGTCGTGACGTTCTAATTTTAACATATTTTTTCCAATTTAGCCAATTACTGTACCATTTTACGAGAAAATGAAGCAAATAATAATCAGAAAATTTGTTGATTTTTGGTGAAAGATCTTATTTTATTTCACTCGTGATCACAGAAAATTATATTTTCACTCGTGGCTACGCCACTCGAAAATACTGATTTCTGTGATCACTCGGTGAAATAAAATTCGATCTTACACCAAAATATCCTCTATATATTGAAAAAGTCAAGACAAAATAAACTTAGTATTTCTCATAATAAATTATAAAATTGTGGGCGAATAGCCATTTTTTGTTATAAAGTCTAACTATCTTTCTTTGAAATAAGCAAAATTAGTATAATTCTGAATACCGGTGTAAGGACACAGCCCAGTTGACATGGAATAGTGTCAGATTAAGTTTGACAAAATCATGGTTCAAACTTTTAATGATTTTTCTGCCATTTGAATCTATTATCAATTATATTTCAATACTTATTTATTTACAGGTAGCGAAGATGAGCTTGAATCCTTCCATCAGGTTAAAACAGACAAAGACACTGAAACCAGTGATAAAAGAGCCTACCTCCAGTCCTGTTACCCAGTCAACTAACAGTAGTCAGGTACTAATCTCAAGTTAATCTTTATATCTTGTTGCATATTATACCAATATTTACGTAATTAGAATGCTTTTTATGGAAACAGCCCCAGAAAATCATTAGGAATGTCAGTGTAACCAAGAGGGAGAGATGTGAATTTGAGTCATTTTGCATAGATTTGAATGGCAGAAAATTCACCGTGAGTTTGTCTGAGGGCTAGTTACTAGGAGAGCAAAATACCGTTTTAGCATTTAGTTGTCATCCCTATGCTTGAGTAGTTCCCTTTTGGGAAAATGTCGGGGGCCATTTGCCTAACAAAAGTGCTCTATAGCACGTATCTAGGAAACTGCTTGCTTACAAATACCTCCACATTGTGTATGAAGTAAAACATTACGATGCAAGTGCTAGCCAATATCAGACCATTGCCTGGCAAAGCACTTCTGTGCTACAGTATGCTATTGGTGAGCACTGCTCGATGGTAGATAGCACTATTGGGAAGGGCCTCAGTTTGGCAGCAGGCCAAAGGTCTTACACATTAATGATAAGCAATTATGATGAGGCAAAATTTGAAACAAGGTAAAATCTTTCAATGTATGAAATTCCAACTTTGATTAGGGTCATGATAACTGAGGTTATACTGCAGCTGTGAACAATAAACAATTTTTGAAGATCTTTAAAATATTTTAGGCTGAGAAACCAACAAAGACACCTTCCCCACCTCCACCAACCAGTGCTTCAAATGTTGAAACAAACTCTAATAGTATCGCTGATAAACCAGTACTGAGAAAGACTGTACAAGAGAACAAACCAGTAAATCTAGCACCCGCACAACCAGCTGGACCGAGCAGAGCTTCTAAAGCATTCGCAGGTGATATAATTTATTGATCCAATCATATTGTATGTGGGTTGTTCCACTATGATTTGTACTGTTTGTATGTCTTAAAGTGCTTCACCTAAAATCAGAAATCATTGCTTGATGTTGTTCACCGTTGATGTTTTTTTCTGTGGAGTTATGTCCCTTTTTGAATGAATAACTCAGAATTCCCATGTTACTTGTTGCTCATTTTATTCAGTGAGATAAAAAGACATCTCCGTTACAGTTCTTTAGAATGTCCATCGTGGTTTTCTACAAAACATATTTGATGGTCTGTTGTATAGGGACATATATGTCTCTATATAGCCAATAACTTTTGTCTGCCAATGGCAGTTGTAGCTAAGAATGTGATATTTTTAGACTGAGCTAAACTTGCATATTTTACACATTGTCAAGTCAATTATAACAATTTATAGATTATTATTTTTCATGCATTTCAGCCCTTCATCAGTCAAAGTGTAAATATTTGAAGGGAGTCACAGAACACGTTAGCAAGCATATCGTGAACTTACGACGTCTATGTAGAACTTTACCCGGTCAAAGTAACTTATTCTGTGCTAACAGTAAAAGATGTGCCTTACCTATAGAGGGATCTGGTGGCCTGGTAGCTGTATTAGAGGTATGCTCTTACTGTGTAAATATCTGGCAGGACTTTTGATATCCTCCAAAAGTGAAAAGGCTAAATAGCCCATGGCTCAGTCATTCATCCTAAACTATCCCCCAGTGTCTGCAATGAATTTTGTGGTCTTCCTCAGATCATCAGCTTCTCCATAGAGCTTCTCTTGAAGAGTTGTGTCTATGTGGCACGTTGCAATGTGGCACATGACTCAATTTTCAAGAAGATTTGTATTACAGAGTAAATTTGTCTTTTTATCCAAGTCAAAACAGGCACTTTTGTCAAATCAATGGTCAAAACGTCGTTTAAAGAGTCAATGGAAAGACATGCTTTATGTGACTTGAATTCAGCTGTAAAGTTGTTGTACTAGTATAGTTTCATGCCTTAAAGTAACAAATTCTCAAAGACTGGCGTATAATGCATTAACCTAGATGCAGTCATCCAAACTATTACTAGATCTCTGTAATACATTATATATAAATTGTTAAAGATTAAGCTCTACAAAATCATCATATATGTGCCTCCGTACCTCAGTAGTTAGTTCACTTGCTGTCTTATCTTTGTGCGACCTGGGTTCAAATCCGGGTGGATGCACATATCTTTATATAGTCTGCCATATTTTAGCAGAAAGTTGACTGGCAAAAAGATGCACTGATATTTTCTGTTAGGGGAACCAACAAAGCACATCTATACCTATTAATTATTTCTTGCTTACAGTTAAATAAACCAGGGCGGTTACCAGACACGGGTGTACCTGTTATACAGAATGGTAGTAAAGTCAACGATTATGTGTTTGATCCTTTTGATGAGTCCAGGATATTAATAGGTAATTATATAATCTTAGTCTGCTTTGTTTATTTGTGCTTACTGTAAAATCATTAATATTAGTGGGGGATTTAATTTTGTGGATGACCTGAACCACAAATTAAATCCCCCATGAATATTAATGATTCTATAGTATCAGACTTAGGGGATAATGAATCATTGAAATTACATGTCTCCATTAATTGGTATTTTTTCACCAAAAAAAACCACAAAATTTTGTTCCATTGAAACTGAATAATTGTACAGAATTTGGGTTTAACTCAATAATAAGGTTTCAGTTCTATACAGCAGCTGAATCAACTAACAAGTTTTCTTAGACATAATCCTTACCAGTACATGCCATACATGGACCCAGCAACTTCTCTATGTGTGGATGATGTACATGTATAAGTCACAGGCTTAACTGATGATCTATCAGTTTTGGTCGGTCATTAAATCAAGTGTGAGAAATACAATCACAAGAACAGTAGCATGTGATTTCCACACCATTTCTTATTTTTTTGCAACAGTGTGAGCTAAATATTTCTGTCAAGTGCCCAGCTCAGTACATTAAATACCGGTACTGTAAAATCATTTAATTTCGTTGGGACGAAATTTCGTGGTTTTGGTAAAAAGACAATTTCGTTGGGACTTGAATTCGTGGATTTGCATTTCAGGTAATAAATCAAGGGTCAAAATCAATGTTCGTTGGGATTAAAGTTCGTGGCTGAGGTGAACCACGAAATCCACGAAATTAAATCCCCCACGAAAATTAATGATTTTACAGTAAGAAGGAGAAGTATATGGTTGATTTCTGTACATATTGAAATGCTGATGTTGTTTTGTAGGCTGTGATAATGCTAAAGTATACATCTGGACAATACCTGAAGGTGGACTCACAGAAACTCTCACAGAATATGATTCCTATCTCATGAGTACATATGTTCTCTTTGTTGTTATAATAAAAAAATTACTGCTCACTAAGAATTGCTTAATAGAAATTTGAAAAATAAATTGTATCTAACATGCCAGAAATTTGAAACTCCTGAACTTTTTGACCTGTGGAAATATCAATGTTCAAATGTAGTTAGTTGGAATAAGCCAATTACGGTTGTTACCAAAATATCAACATAGAAATACTTGATACTCATATTGTTTGTAAAACTTTTGTGTATGTGAAAGCCAACATTGTTCGCAACACCCAGGAATAGACACTTCCCTCACAGGTACTAATTTACACCTTGGTGGAGTGGAACATGTTGGTTATTGTTACTCAGAGAAGTTAACAGGTGGTATAGACAGGGGTTGAATCAGGGCCTCTGGATCCCGTAGCACCCACACTTCCTCTAGGCATTCCAGTATCAGGCTTAATGGGTTATATTTGTATATCACTGTATTATGTGTGTATATGTTACCAAAGAATGGATTCAACACCTGACTGAGATATCATATTAATGCCAACCCATGTAAACTTTATTTTAATACTATTTTTGTCTTATTACTGCATGTATGTATTTCTATTTCTGCAGGTCACACAGAAAAGATTTATTTTATACGATTCCATCCACTGGCTAAAGATGTGGTTCTTACAGCAGCCTATGATATGACTATAAAGATATGGGATCTATCTGATAACACTGAACAGATTGAATTATCATCACATGAAGATGAGGTAACTCACTTTTGGCATGGTTTTACACAGACTACAGGATTATTGATTTGCCAAATTTGGTTGGCCTGGTGGGCAGGCATCAACACTTTTTGTTTTTAAAATATTTCCTGAAGTAGTTAAGCTATGGTCATGAAATTTTGGTGGAATGTTCGTCCACGTAATGTTCATACAGAGTTATTTGCCTTGAAATGAAATTTCCAGTTCCACTTTTCTTGTGAAATATTTCCAAACATGTTTGTGGCTATAAAGAATCATTTATATTTGCATGGATAAAAGCAAGACAGTTTGAAAAAAAATGAAATCCTGAGAAATGTTGATGTAAACAGGAAAATTTATGAAAACAAACCATTTTCAGACTATAAAAATCTTTACTTCCGGAAAAAAATAATTTACCTAGTATATATATTAACAATGACATTACAGTGGTGTAGAGAACCGTATGAAAGTAAATACCTGTGATCTTCTCTGATATAATATAGTTGGCCTATAACTAAGAATATTTTGTCCAAACTATTGACCATTTAATTTATCAAAAGTATGGTATAATGATTTCATATTAATTTTCAGATTTTCTCAGCAGAATGGAGTCCAGATGGTAAACTTATAGCTACAGTATGTAAGGATGGAAAGATTAGAATATTTGATCCTCGATCTTCTACGGAACCTATCAAAGTATGACGTGCTTTACTTTTTCTACCTTGTTGCAGATGATTTCTTTTAACTTCATAAATTATATACATATACAGTGGAACTCGGTTATAACGAAATCCTGGGGACCTAGCAATTCCTTTCGCTATATCCGATTTTCGCTATATCAGTACAACGAAATTTCGTTATGTGAGATTGGATATAACGTATTTCGGTATACATTGTATATTAAAATCATTGTTTGTCATTTATAAGTACAGCATGTACATACTGCTTCGGAATGTTTAAAGAAACAGCATAGACGATGCCGATCAATTATTTGATACTATTAACTGATAAAAAAATGTAATGAATGAGTTCTATTCTATATCTTACTTGGAATATATCAATCCTTATTCTGTGCGAAGTAAGGCATTGTCTGAGCAGTTTGACAGGATATTCTTATATTCTAAGGCCATTAATTAGCAAGTTTTAAGCACTAGCCGTTTAACCATTAATACAATTTACATGTAGTAAGTAACGATGGCGATTGCAACTTGGTTGATGATGGCCCCACGTATTTCATCCTAATATTTCGTTTTCTAATATTTCGTTTTATAGTTTAAGCTACATTTTTTCGAAATAAACCATTTACAAAAGTTAATAATCTTGTTAAGTCAACGAAGTTTAGGTGTATAATTATATTATTATTGATAATATGTCAGTTAATTTGCACTGATAAATGCCCGAGGCGCAACTACTTATAACACCTCTTAAGATTGTTTTCACAATTTTTTTCACGCAATTATCGCCTTTGTTATAAGCGAGCAGTATTGCACACAAAATGTTACATTGGGACCTAAAAATCATTTTTTCATTATATCCGATTACGTTATAAGCGAGTGGTATTACATTGAAATAAAAAAGGGACGAAGTCGGGGATTTTTTTTCCTTACGCTATAACCGAGTTTTCGTTATAAGCGAGTTCGCTATAAGTGAGTTCCACTGTAGTGTTGGAAATGCATTAGATTTTCCTTGCTCAAACTTTAATCAATGGAGTTTATATGCGGTTTTCACTTAGTTTACTTGTATTACAATATCAAGCATGCTCCATGAAGCAATTAAAACCAATATTTGGTATCATTTTATCATGTCAACAAAAATGTCAGGTTCGAGTATTCCAATAAATGTGTGAGACTGGTTCAATTTGCCTCAGATTATGCAGGAGTTGAGTCTCAAATGTAGGAGACTCACACATGATGCATGAGATCTGGCATGTATGCCTAACAGTGTAACACATGAACAGGTGTATCAGTCTGACTTTTTGAGCATTCATTTATTTATTGACTGCCAAGTGCAAGATTTATGTTCAAATGGAAAAGGCAACTTATTGTTTGGGGCTCACAAAAAGTTCCATTGTACATAGTAGATGTTTACCTTCTGATTACTGGTAAATAGTTGTGCTATCAGCAGAATGTTTAGAATTGCAACTAGGCATGCTTGTATATTACAACTGTTTATTTCAAGGTATTTAAGATTGGTAATGTTTAAGCATCCTCATGTATCAGAGCTTAGTCAAGTCATATTTCACATGTAACGTTTGCTGGTTGAATGGAAATTTAATGTCTTTTAGATATTATTGCTATAGACCATTTGTTAATGGGAAGAGTATTTGATGTTATCTATGTATGAATGTATGTTGACTGTAGATGTACATTTGTATATCTTATATTGATAGGTTGGTTCTGGACCAGTTGGTAGTCGTGGTGCTAGGGTAGTGTGGGTGCTCAACATGAAATATCTGTTTGTCTCAGGATTTACCAAGTATGTATAAATCTCATCTTTATATCTGGAATTGAAATGAACACTTTTTCAAATAATCTGGTTGGAATGCCTGCTCTAATATAAACACATTAGTGACTGTTTTAAATAATCAAATTTCATAGATTTACAAGCAAGTAGCCGGTGACCTGGTATGGGACATACTGGAGTTATTGGTATGGGCTATACTGGTGTTATGACATAGTTTGTTTCTAAGCTATATTGTGTCTTTATTGAAATATAAGAGAGAATATGTGACTGAGTTGTTAGCTCTCTAGACTACAAATCTGGAGGTCCCTGGTTCGAATTTCCCCTGCAGCAATGGAAATTTGAGGAACCCTTTTCAGTGTTTCCCACCCAAATAGAGATGAACTGGTTGGAAACTCCGAGGTAGTCTCACAAGCATTGATGCGATACACCAGATATTTCAAAGAACCAATTAGTCTATTCAGAACGTGCTAGGGCAGCACGCCCAGATTCCTTGTTTCACACAGACTATTTTCTTTCTTTAGTCAATTTGGCAGTGATAATAACGACTGGTCACTATTTTCGTCTCCGTTGAACACAAAAAAGTCATATCATAACTGAGTTATATTTGCAGGGATTGAATACAAAAAAGTCATATCATAACTGAGTTATATTTGCAAGGATTGAACACAAAAAAGTCATATCATAACTGAGTTATATTTGCAGGGATTGAACACAAAAAAGTCATATCATAACTGAGTTATATTTGCAGGGATTGAACACAAAAAAGTCATATCATAACTGAGTTATATTTGCAAGGATTGAACACAAAAAAGTCATATCATAACTGAGTTATATTTGCAGGGATTGAACACAAAAAAGTCATATCATAACTGAGTTATGTTTGCAAGGATTGAACACAAAAAAGTCATATCATAACTGAGTTATATTTGCAGGGATTGAATACAAAAAAGTCATATCATAACTGAGTTATATTTGCAAGGATTGAACACAAAAAAGTCATATCATAACTGAGTTATATTTGCAGGGATTGAACACAAAAAAGTCATATCATAACTGAGTTATATTTGCAGGGATTGAACACAAAAAAGTCATATCATAACTGAGTTATATTTGCAGGGATTGAACACAAAAAAGTCATATCATAACTGAGTTATATTTGCAAGGATTGAACACAAAAAAGTCATATCATAACTGAGTTATATTTGCAGGGATTGAACACAAAAAAGTCATATCATAACTGAGTTATATTTGCAGGGATTGAACACAAAAAAGTCATATCATAACTGAGTTATATTTGCAGGGATTGAACACAAAAAAGTCATATCATAACTGAGTTATATTTGCAGGGATTGAACACAAAAAAGTCATATCATAACTGAGTTATATTAGCAAGGATTGAACACAAAAAAGTCATATCATAACTGAGTTATGTTTGCAGGGATTGAACACAAAAAAGTCATATCATAACTGAGTTATATTTGCAGGGATTGAACACAAAAAAGTCATATCATAACTGAGTTATATTTGCAAGGATTGAACACAAAAAAGTCATATCATAACTGAGTTATATTTGCAGGGATTGAACACAAAAAAGTCATACTGTTATCATGAATATTTTGTATTTTCAGGGATTGTATGCGTATATTGAGTATGTATTCATTGGAGAATCTAGGCGAGCCGTTATTTACTGCAGATATTGATATATCGCCAGCTATACTTGTACCTAAATATGACGAGGGCACACACACAATATTTCTCACAGGCAGGGTAAGCTACAAGTTACAAACAATATTTCTCACTGGCAGGGTAAGCTACAAGTTCAGTCATATTTATAAATTGTTCTGTAATTCAAATATCATGAATGTATCATGTTACATAACTTAAAGAAATAGGACTTCAGTTCAGCTTGGGAGTGTGGTTTCTAAACTCAATCCTGATTGGTTGGTTTCAGAGAACAGTCTTAAAATTGACTAATCACAGAGCTGTGTTTTGAGATCTTAAGAAAACTTTGCAAAATTTCTTCTTATTGAAGCTATTTTGGAAGTCATGTTTCGAACAGGTAGGCACAGTCAAGTACAGCCTTTCCATTCATACATGACAATGTTATATACATCAAAGCTCGTTCTCATGGTATTCATTTGTAATGGTCACAGATATTATCATTATCATAAATCAGTGCTTTGTCAAGTACCTAGACATTTAATCGAGAAAAATATGCTGGTTGAATGAGCATGAGATATTATGGGACACCCTGTACATACATTTTAACATATTGGGTAAATTCACTAGAACAAAAAGTACAATTTACTTACTTACTTATTATTCTTTGTCCCCATTGGGACTTAAGGCTGCAATGATCTCTCTCCACTTGGTCTATCTTTGGTTAGTTTCTGAAATTTAACCTGAACTTTATTATTTAGGGTGAAGGGGTCATCTTGGCATATGAAGTATCAGAAGAATACCCACATCTATATTCACTGGCTACAACCAAAGCTGAGGGACTTCATCAGGGGATTGAGTTAATGCCAAAAACAAGCTGTAATGTACGGAAAGTAGAGATGGCTCGACTCTGGAGACTAACTCAATCATCCGTGGAATCTATGTCATTCACTGTACCCAGAGTAAAGGTAACATATAAATCATCTGTGTTAGATTGAAATTACTGTAAACCAATTTTTTTCACGAATGCAAAATTTGAAAGTTTATATGTTGAAGAACTGTTTACCGTAAATACGCAGCCATAGGTCGCATGCAGCCATAAGTCGCAGGGGGACTTCTGAATCAAAAATCAAGGGTTTTGTCTAAACCCTTTCATAGGTCGCATGTAGAATGCAAATTTTGAAAGTGTATATGTTGAAGAACTGTTTACACGGATATTGATGTATAGGGATACATAAAAAATTGATTAACCCCATGCAATAATGTTTGTATGTATATTTCTTTGAATAAAAGCTTTATGACAAAATTTTGCATCTTTGAATATTTGTATACTCATGGATTGTATTTATCCATTGTATTTGAAAAATAACTGTAAACTCTATATATGATATGAAACACTTCAAGGTTGGATTGTGGTCATTCATGTAATAAAACTATATACTTTTCAGACAGAATACTTTCAAGATGACCTGTTCCCTGATATTGTAGATTCTACTAAACCCACCATGAGCAGTCAAGAATGGTTTAATGGTTCTAATAAACTACCAGCCAAAATCTCCTTACGACCTTCAGACATGAAACCATGTACGTACAGAAAAACTTCTACTTCGTAATTAAAAAATACAGATGTATGAAATACTATATTTTATTATGCACCGATATCTTGTGATTACCTGTCCGTCTGTTACAAAACTTTCAAGTTGATTGACTTAGCTAGTTATTATGGAGAATGCAGTCTTGTTTTTCTTGAAATTAATGGGTTATAGTTAAAAAAACTCGCTCTTTTGCTGCCATATGAAATCCATGGTTTACAAACATTTAAATTTGAAATTGGTTCATAGACTTTTAGGCATTGTAACACATTAATCACTGCTAAACAGTCAATGTTTAATGCTTCCTAAAATACAAAACCTTCCATCATTAAATTTTATAATCATAGATAATTGAGACAAGGTATGATCTAATGAATTTATTCTTGTTAAAATCATATGCGGCATAATGCCACTCATTAAAGAAGTCTGGTTTCAATGCTGACTGATTGATGACTATAGAAGGCTCAAGTCTACTGGTCTCAAACTTGGTTGAAGCCATAGTCATGGTGGCCTTAAGATTAAATGATCATTTTACTGCCAGATGGTCAGACTCACTCATCACATACAGTTTAAACTTTTTAGAAGCAGCTACTATAGTACAGCAAGCTTGTCTAATTGCCTGACAATGCCATTAATATTTCTTTGGACTGTGTTTACAAAATATGTTTCTTTTGTTATATGTTAACAGTGAGTGAGGCTCCTGTGGAAGCACCGAAGGCGAGGAAATATGACAGTTATAATCCAGACACATATAAAACTGATGATATGAAGAAAGAAGAAGTAAGTGATTACTGTAAATACTCAGCCATAGGTCAGGCAAAAACAGTCCCAAAAAGAAATAAAAAGTCACCCCACGACTTATGGAAGAGTTTACTACACTACTCCCGATTTTGTCAGAAAATCATAACATTACTCCTGACTTTATCTGAAACTGACCGCATCGCCCTGACTTTATCTGAAAATGACCGCATTCCCATCAACTTTGTCTGAAAATTACTACACTCCTTCATATTCTGTCAGAAAATCACCACATTCCTCCCAACTTTACCTGAAAATGACCACATTTCCTTCGACACTTAACACAGAGCACATGATTTCAGCTTTCACAAAAACGGAAAACTATACATGCGACCTATGAAAGGGTTTAGACAAAAACCTTGATTTTTTATTCAAAATTCCCCCTGCGACTTATGGCTGCATGCGACTTATGGCTGCGTATTTACGGTATTCAAACTCCATGTGACTTGAGTGCTACATAGGCAACAATAGCATTAACTTTATCAACCATATTATTCTTTCATTACATATCACCAATTCATTTCAATATAAGTAAGTTCTGGCAATGTACATATAATATAATATTATATGTATAAAAGATTATTGTTGTTATCAAACTCAATACATCTAAAAAAAGTATGATGTTATAAAGGACCATGTGCCCTCATACACAAGGATCTACGATATTTCAACTATAATAGTCAATGTTTTGAACTAGCCTTTATTAGCCAGTCAGCTTTCTGCTAAAATATTGCAGGCATACATATACGTGCCTCCCCAAGTTTTGATATCTGGTCACTAGATTGGATGGCAAACACTAATTACTGAGCTACGGAGGCATATTGTGTGATAGTGTCTGAATGTCATTTTCTAGTCATTGTTTTGTTGACCAGTTAACCGATGTTCTGTTATTTATTTGTACAGCTAATTAGTGCAATGACCAACAAACTTGACATGAAAGAAGATCCGTTACCACAAGATGAAGCTGAAGGTGTGGACTCTGATGAATGGGTGAGTGAGGATTAAATTTTGTGGTTCATTTTCAACCACAAAATCCCATGAAACATTAATTTTTACAATTGGCATAATATTTATTACCTGAAATGCAAAATCCACAAATTAAATTCCCATGAAAATGATCTTTTTTACCAAAACCACAAAATTTGGTCCCATCAAAATTAAATGATTCTACAGCATTGTAATTTCGCATGATATTGTGTGATTATTAGTTCCTTACTGGTTTTCAACCAGAGGGGACTAAAGGTTTGCCCTCTGTCTGCCCGTTGATCTCTAGATTTGTGTCATATTAAAAATTTAAATATTGATAAAAAGAAATTTGTTCAACTGTAAGTAGAAGTGGTTTAGTTTCTGACATCAGGAGCCTGGTGCATAAGCAAGACGCTATCGAGAGCTCGGTAGGGCTACACTAAGAAACGGCCTGCTTAATAAAGAACTTTGTAGCCGACAAAGCGAAACATTCATCCAGTCACTTCCGGCAAAATCGGCCCGATAACAGGGTGCCGTTTATCATTTTCAATAAACCATCAAGTGGTCATGTGACTTGCAATAAACCGTCACCTCATCACGTGATCTGACGGACTTCTTCTTAAAGCGGAGTCGCCGGCTGAAACTCTGTACCCGAGAATGAGGTTTTCCTATTTAAAATGAGCTTGGGTCGATCAATAATTGTTCTACGACTTACCTGCGTGTACATGGCGTTATCAAGATGTCCGACGTTGTTGTTTTGTTGTGACATCAGTAAACGAACGTGACGTTACGCACAAATAATGAAAAGGCAAATAAATAGTCCCGACTTTTATTCCCGTTTTAAAGCAGATGTAGTGACCGGATAAATAGAATAATAGGTTAATGCCGTGGAGTGAGTGAAAGTTTATCCGGTTCGGCTGCGGAAATTATCGGATTCGCCTACGGCTCACCCGATAAATTCCTCCGCCTTGCCAGATAAACTTACTCATCCACAGCACTAACCTATTATTCTCTATTAATACGCTTCCATTGCGCAGCAAAGTGCTACCGAAGCGGTCTGTTGCATAAGAAAATGCTCAAATGTGAAACAGTATGCTCGCAGCGAACACTGCTCGCTGGTAGCATGTCATTGCCTAGACATAGTTAAGTGCTACCAAAAAGCGATTGATAGTGCCTTGGCTACGCAACGGGCTCATGAACAGAGTATAATGATAAATGAGTCTGTCTTATATCAAGGTCATATTTTAGTTATCTTCCATTTAAACATTTCTCTCATTAGCAGCATAAGAATAAATGTAATTTACCCAATATTTAATCTTGTTATATTTTTTGTCCACAGGGTGATGATTAAAGCAAGAAGTAAACAGGGTGTGTGTGTACATTATTGGTGCAATAGACTATCTAGGAGGAAACAACAGCAATATTAATTTATATCAACAGTATATCGAATTCTTTAAGTTATTATTCTGTGTACTGCCCTGTGTCTTCCATATTACCATAAGTTGAAAAGTAGAATTTTCAGTCTCAAAATGAGTACTAGTACCATTGTGTATAAACAAGTCAATTTCTGGAAATTGAAATAAGGCATAAACGTTATACTGTAAAATTATTAATTTTCGTGGGGGATTAAATATTGTGGATTTCGTGGTTCACCTCAACCACGAACTTTAATCCCAACGGACATTAATTTTGACCCTTGTTTTATTACCTGAAATGTAAATTCCACGAATTCAAGTCCCAACGAAATTGTCATTTATACCAAAACCACGAAATTTCGTCCCAACGAAATTAAATGATTTTACAGTATTACATATCATGGCAATAAGTCATGCAGTCAGATTTTACGTGTGATTGTTATTGCTTTTTTATAGTCATAAGTGTCCGGATAACTCATTATTTGGTTTATATACGCCGTGAGTACATACTGTACCAGTTTCCATGAAAACATATTGTTGATTCTGTAGAATTGGTTTAGTTTTCACATTACTGTGATTTGAAAACAACATTAAGTGTAGCTATATTTTGACCAGTATTATTTGAAACACAACATGTAGAATATTTGAATACTGTGTGAAGCCTACTTTATCTGAGAAATTAGATTGACTCTAACTTAACCTCATTCATCAGGGACAGTAATACATACCTTTTTGATGTAGTCACAATGTAGGTTCTTACCTACTGTAGTGGTAATGCCTCATACATCAATGTTGCCTAATATATGTGTGATATGAACATGGATGCCTGATTGACTCATCATTTATTCCTTAAATCATTAATGGATATCTGTGATATTTATTAACTTACTGGAATCATTCGATTCTTCATTCCCATCATTTTACAGAGGTCATATAAGATACTTGTAGACATTACCTTACAGTTATTATTTGCACAACTTACATATATCTGCATAATTATGTTTGATTGATATCATGGAATTGATGTTGATCTCTTTGACTTGATCATTCCCATGCTTGCTACTGCAAAAAAGGTATCTTTCTGTTGTCTGTAATTTAATTGCCAGTGCAGCAGTGTTAAAAAAAAGGGGAGGTAATTATGAAATTTTTGGGTAAAATATAGGGGAAGTATATGCAATTCTAAAATTCGGGGGAAGGACATGTGCAATTGTAAAATTCAGGGGAAGTACACATACACATGAAATTGTAAAATTCGGGGGAAGTACTGGTACACATGCAATTGTGAAATTCGGGGGAAGTACTGGTACACATGAAATTGTAAAATTCGGGGGAAGTACTCATACACATGCAATTGTAAAATTCAGGAGAAGCAATAGTAATTTTCAGTTTCTTGCAACATAAAATTGCTAGTTTTGACCTATACATTAAGATTGTTGTTAAGAATATACATATTGTTACAGACTGTGGGGTTATATTGTGGGCAAATGCATTGCCAATAAAGTGGTGTTGACATTTTATGCTTTTCCATAATGTTCTATGAAGTGGCCTCAAGTACTATGTACACTTGTATGTTATCTGTATTGTAAAGAACAATAAGCCTAATAAAGTTGGACCTAACAATTTCATTCCAATATATCAAATGTCATTTGGTCCTAAACGTGTGATCAGAGCGACATTATTTTTTAAATGTTAAAGACTTATTTACACATTATTTTCATCACATAGCAATAATATAGCTGGTTCTAAGTTTTGTATTTCTGTACAAACATTCCTTATGTTATGCAATGTTTTAAAAAATATTTTTATGTTATACTCTTATTCTGTGTTATATATTTGAAATAAAAAATTAAACTGCCACTTATTGTTTCTGGTCTTTACTGTGTTAGACTTTCATTATGTATCATGGATCGTGGCTGCAACAAATTGTAACACAGGGCCGGTATTCACTAAGCATCTTAAGTGAAAACTTAAATATTTTGACTTAAGTTAAAAAGATACTCTGTCCATATTTTGCAAGAAACTAAGAGTAACTCAATTTTTCTTGGTGATTTTCGTAGCGTTTAACATAATGCTTCATAGCAATGTAAAAAATTGATAATCTTGATTTTCTTGTTTAGCTGATATAGTCCATGTGACAGACCGAAATCCATTACCAAATTGGTGAACAGATCCAACAATGATTTTCGGTTTGCTTGATATCTAAGCTGTCCGAAATCAGTTGATGGACTTGCGGGACATTTTGCCAAATGACCTTTTGGCGGCCATCTTTAAAGATGGCCGCCGTTATTTTAAGCAAGCAGAGGGTTTAGGAAAACTTCGATTATTCCTCACTCACATGGGCTATCGTTTTGTAATATGTCTTAAAATGTTTGCAATGGAACCCTGCATGTAGTAATATATAAATAGAAATATTATAATATGGTTATTAATTAATAATTATTGATTTTTTAAGGAAATTATGATATTTTTTATTTTTGTCGTTATTTTTTCTCTTTCAAATCGGATCTGAGTGTGTATTTGACCATTTGTTGATTGTTATATGTAGAGATGGATTCTAGGCGTCCATATTTAACATTACATTGACATATTTTCATTTAAAAATCCTTCATGAGCAAGGAATAGTTGATACCTAAACGTTTAATAATAGTCCTGTCTATAAATGGGATATTTAGGTTTGACCCACCATTGGATTGTATTGTAAATATTTTTTAGTTTTCTGTTAGGGAATATGTTGCAATTGAAGAATATGAATGATAACCAGCTGTCATCATTGAGCATTTTGTGAAAATCAAGATGGCGTCCAAAATGGCCGCCAAAATCAGAAAAACAATCAGAGATGACAGAAATTAGTTAAAAATTTCTTTTTTTGCCGATTGGTTGTAGTTAAAATGTTTTTACACATGTGTTTATATTTTATCTATCGTTATTCGTCGATTAAAATATTGTGGGATGGCATCCATGTCGGCTGAAATCAAAATGGCGGTTACAACGGCCGCAATAATTGATATATTGATATATTCTATTAAAACATTTATTTAAATGATTTTTGTTGATATCGGAATTGAAATAGTTAACTAACATTCAAATAAAAGTTCGATTCGACTCAATTGACCCGTTGCCTTATATTAAAAATGGCGTCCAAGATGGTCGCCAGAATCAGGAAATATGTCGGTGGTGCAAGAGGAGATTAGTTAAATAAATTACTATTGTTGCTAATTGGCAGTTGTGTAGATGTTAAACATAGTATCTATTCAATCATAGCATTGTTAATTGTTTGCAATTATTTAAGATAGCATACTAAGAAATCAACTACCGGCTGTAATGGTCATCATAATTGCTGAATATTATTTTTATTAAAATCGTATAGTGTGTCTAAATAGTTTTTACTTGTATTGAGCATTATTTTTTATCAGACATGCATTATTGTTTAACTTCAAAATGGCAGCAAAGATGGCCACTTAACAATACATAAATGGGGAATAAATTGTAGATTATTCTTCTTTCTGTATAGTATATATGGTCCTCCTCTTGGGATTATCGTACCATTGATATTTAATTACAAGATCGTGTGAGCGGCGAGTTATATTTGTTAAAAACAAATTATCATGGTTATCAACTATAAATAAGACCCCTCGAGAGGCATAATCGCTTTCGACGATGCTCACGGATCTGGTTCTAGAGTTTCCAACCAAAGTCACCAATGATCTGCCTGATGTTGCTTGTTGTGCTAAAGAACCGTTTGACGAATCGCGTCCAATATGCTGAACAGCCTCCAGATGACAAATATTTGTCCTGGTTCATCTTCTGCCGAATTTGCGTATTCAAGGATTGATTTGACATGTGTCTGGTAGCATCGCACCCTAATCTGTTTCGATAGTTTGTCAAGTTTGTCCAGAAGAAGGCGATGCTGTTGTTGGCTTTTCTCACAATGGTAGCAACATTGGTACTCATAGAAACATCATCTATGTATACTCCGAATAACTTATCTCTGCCACAACTTGAAACGTTTCATGCTATTGTGGATGAAAAACGGAGTCTTAACACGAGTTCTCTTCCTAGTGAAGCGGGTGACCATTACTTGTATGTAAGGATTAAATGACATCAACCATGGACCCTCCCATTCATTGCTGTAGTCTGTCCATGTCATCTTGTTAGGCTCAAACCTTCTAAAACGTGTCAAGAAGGGCCATGATCTGGCTTTGAAGTAACGGTGTGTGCTCGACCAGTTCACTTCACACAGACTTGATTGAGATGGACCAGTAGTTGCTAGGTCGCTATAAATTGGTCTCCCGTTTTGATGATGGGTGTGATGCTCTAGTTTGATGGGAGGATAGTATTCCAAAACTTATGGGATGTTGTTTGGAATCGTTGCTTCATGCGGACCGTGACCAGTTATATCCTTTCTCACATCCAGTTTGTCCTCACCTCACCTCAGTCGTTCGTCCTACACTATCATCCCAGTGTCTGCGATGAACTTTCTGGTCTTCCACAGATCATCAGCGTCTCCATAGAGCTTCTCTTGAAGAGTTGTGTCTGTGGGCCACGTTGCAGTTCGATCCTGGTTGTGTCTTCTGTATCTTTGGAGGACATGCTCGACAGTTTGTTCTTCTTCCCCGCATGGACAAATCGGAGACGGCAACAATTTGTACTTCCGATACATGCGATGGTTCAGCCTGTTGTGCCCTGAGCTTAGTCGTACCATAATCACTTATTCTGACCTGTTAGATCAGCGCCTTGTCTTGGTCTTGTGAAGTTCTTGATAATGGTAACTTTCTCTTTATATCTCACATGTACAGGTGGTTGTGCTGACTGTGCCCCCAGTTTTGCCAATTCATCTGCTGTTTCAATTCCAGGCATTCCACAGTGGGCAGGAATCCACTGTAGGGCTAGTTTGCAGTGAGTACTAAGGTTATGTAGTATTTTGGCTAGTTCTGGTGTTTTGTTGTGAGCTTTTGTCTACGCTCTGTAGTTACTGCAGTGCTTCCCTGTGGCTCGGCTCTGTGCTGTCTCTCTTTGTTGCCTGGTGTATATAGGATGACTATTTGAGCACCTCCATCTTTTATAGCTTTGGTGGCTGAGCCATTAGTATAGACATGGGTCCATATCTCAGGAGGGTATTCTTGGCTTATCATCGCTAGTGTCAGGCTCCTCCGAACACATTCATCTTCTTGCTTGCCTGGCTAGAGTTGAGGGACTTGGAGTCTCACAGTTACTGCAGACAGATCATTTGCTAATGAGTTGACTATATCATTCCTGACAAGAGGTGTACTTGCTATGGTCAAATCAGGTGCAAATTATTTGTCTAACTTCTTGGTTTCGTGTACAAAGCTGCTTCGCTTGACCCGACTTTTGGTAAATTCAGCTAATCTTGTTGCCATTGGGTGGTTCGGTTGAAGCATGACTTTGGCTTGCCTTCGTTTGTATAATGGCTGTATACCATTGAACTTTTCCATGAATTCAATCGGTGTAGACTTCGAAGCACCAGTCATTATGCGCAACGCTTAGTTTTGGACCTTGTCGAGAGCTTGGCTGTTGGTATCCAGTTTGTCTATACAGAAGTTGTGCGAAATGCCCACTTCATCATAGACGTTTGACTCTTCTGATTACTGACTAACAATGGTTGGAAATACCTGGGATGGTATATTTGTTTATAATTTTATATGGTACGTTGGCATAGTCTCTGAAATAACATTCATAATGTCTCAATATCAGTGGTATGAGAAAAGTGCAAGGTCAATGCTGACGCCCTGGATCATGCTTATGGTGGTAATATCAGCCTTCTTCCACAAAAGTGTCGTTCTTGCCGGGGTATTCCATCTTGCCGCTGTGGTCCTCGCCACTATGAATACAGCGCTACGGTCGCCAACGCAATATAGTGCTGTACTGGTTATAAAGACGATACATTTGTTGTTTACCCCTATCATTGACAAATTGTTCTGAACATGTTTCTGTGACCGTGTCTATAAATATTGGGCAAGTATGGAGATGGTAGGTGTTGTCTGTAATCATGCCAGTTTCCAAGTCGATTTATGGTAAGTTGATGTCGCCTGTTAGCCATTTTGTCGATGTTGGGTAGGCAGGGCGGAGGTGGTTGACTCCATAAAAGCTGGGTTGCTGATGGAGGTGGGTCACTGCTGGGGGATCGGTAGATTAGTGCAATGGTGAGCGGATCGCGTCCGTGGCATATTGATGGTGCTGCTGTGAATTCGGTGTATCCGTCGAGTATGATGTATGTGCAGATTAGCTTCTACTATTCTTTGACGGCAATGTGTAAATAAAACACGTATACCTATGTATAAAGAATATTTTATACATATACCGTACCACGTTACCAACCCAACATACATTGGACAATCAGTACCGGTGGTACACAATATTGTACTTGACTTAAGGATATCAAAAGACAGCCAACCAGATAACACCATAGTAAACACTTGGTCAGTTACAGGCGATGTGACTATGTGGCTATCCTTATTCTCCAATTAGATAAGATTAGTATTGAATACCACTCCCATTTGAACATACATGGTACGCAACCATCTTAGAAGTCACATCAAATATACTGCACATAAAGTGTTCTAATGTTACAGTAGATCTATATTTTTAACCTATAGCAGTATTCACATTAACACATTCCATTACGATACATGTTTTAATGCAATTTTTCAGCTTGACATACCTGTATGTGGCGGCCATTTTGTCACAATTATGATTTCAGTCTACATTGATACCATTTTAAACGGGATAAGTCGATCACCAAATAGATATAATTTTATATTTTATACAGTGTATTTAAGTTGTAATTATGTTTGCAAAACTTACACTGCTATCGATCACAAAAGTATCAATTTGTAACTTTCTTCGACCACAAACACAATATTTAATTGATTTTGGAAGCCATTTTGTCCGCCATTTTGAATCAGCTTATGGTTAAATGCTTAAAACTCAAAGATTGTTTGGAGCATTTATTACATATTAACGTTCAACAATTTATTTTACAGCACTTCAACTTAAATTGTGATAAAAACAAATTATTATCCTAATAGCTTGTCATTTTAGCCACCATGTTGATTCCAGCCATCACGGATGCCTTTTTAGCTCACCTGAGCACGAAGTGCTAAAGGTGAGCTATTGTGATCGCAAAATGTCCGTCGTCCGTCGTACGTCGTCAACATTTTGACTTGTAAGCACTGTAGAGGTCACAGTTTTGATCCAATCTTCATGAAACTTGGTCAGAATGTTCTTCTCTATGAAATCTAGGCCAAGTTCGAAACTGGGTCATGTGGGGTCAAAAACTAGGTCACTAGGTCAAATCTTAGAAAAATCTTGTGTACACTCCAGATGTCACTAATTTGTTCCAATCTTCATGAAACTTGGTCAGGATGTTGTTCTCCATGAAATCTAGGCCAAGTTCGAAACTGGGTCATGCCGGGTCAAAAACTAGGTCACTAGGTCAAATCTGATAAAAACCTTGTGTGCACCCTAGAGGTCACAGTTTTGATCCAATCTTCATGAAACTTGGTCAGAATGTTCTTCTCTATGAAATCTAGGCCAAGTTCGAAACTGGGTCATGTGGGGTCAAGAACTAGGTCACTAGGTCAAATCTTAGAAAAATCTTGTGTACACTCCAGATGTCACTAATTTGTTCCACTCTTCATGAAACTTGGTCAGGATGTTGTTCTCCATGAAATCTAGGCCAAGTTCGAAACTGGGTCATGCCGGGTCAAAAACTAGGTCACTAGGTCAAATCTGATAAAAACCTTGTGTGCACCCTAGAGGTCACCGTTTTGATCCAATCTTCAAGACACTTGGTCAGAATGTTGTTCTTCATGAAATCTAGACCAAGTTCGAAACTGGGTCATGTGGGGTCAAAAACTAGGTCACTAGGTCAAATCTTAGAAAAATCTTGTGTACACTCCAGATGTCACTAATTTGTTCCAATCTTCATGAAACTTGGTCAGGATGTTGTTCTCCATGAAATCTTGGCCAAGTTCGAAACTGGGTCATGCGGGGTCAAAAACTAGGTCACTAGGTCAAATCTGATAAAAACCTTGTGTACACTCTAGAGGTCACCGTTTTGATCCAATCTTCAAGACACTTGGTCAGAATGTTGTTCTTCATGAAATCTAGACCAAGTTTGAAACTGGGTCATGTGGGGTCAAAAACTAGGTCAATAGGTCAAATCTAAAAAATCCTTTTGTATACTCTAGATGTCATCAATTTTATCAAATCTTCATGAAACTTGGTCAGAATGTTGTTCTCCATGAAATCTAGGCCAAGTTTGAAACTGGGTCATGTGGGGTCAAAAACTAGGTCACTATGTCAAATCTTAGAAAAGCTAGTGTTCACACCAGAGGTCACAATTTTGGTTGTATCTTCATGAAACTTGGTCAGAATGTATTTCTCTATGGACTCTAGGCCAAGTTCAAAACTGGGTCATGTGGGGTCAAAAACCAGGTCACTAGGTCAAATCTTAGAAAAACCTTGTTTACACTCTAGATGTCATCAATTTGATCCAATCTTCATGAAACTTGGTCAGAATGATGATCTCTATGAAATCTGGGCCTAGTTTGAAACTGGGTCATGTGGAAAAAGTTCCAAATTCAATAATGCTTGATTCTACACAAGTACAACTAGTCGGTACTAAACCCATCAGCAGTCAAACCAAAGTATGTATTTCAGGAACTCTACTTTACCTACTACTCACAAACATTTTAGTACAAAATTCAAATCTAGGCCACATAAGTATTTTGAGTTCATACTACAACAATCTTGCTAACAAAGCCAACATTGCAACAAACTCAGGTGAGCGCTTAAGGGCCAATGGCCCTCTTGTTACATTCACTAACTCAATCAACACTATTTAATATAAATAAATAATTATGTTTTAAACATTTAAACTACAACCAATCTGCAAAAAAGCGATTTGATCCTAATTTCTGGCACCTCTGATTGTTTTTCTGAATTTTGGCGGCCATCTTGGACGCCATCTTGATTTTCACAAAATGCTCAATGATGCCAGATGGGCACTATTCATATTCTTCAATTACAACAAATCCCCTCGCAGAAAACCAAAAAAATATTTACAATACAATGCCGGGTATAACATAAATATCCCATTTATAGACTTGACTATTAATCAACTTTCAGTTATCCAATATTCCTGGCTAATGAAGGATTTTCAAATGAAAATCTGTCAATGTAATGTTTATTCTGGACGCCTAGAACCAACCTCTGCATACAACAATCAACAAATGGTCAAATACTCACTCAGAACCGATTTGAAAGAGAAAAATTAACGACAAAAATCGAAAAATATCATAATTTCTTTAAACAAGAGGGCCATTGGCCCTTAAGCGCTCACCTGAGTTTGTTGCAATGTTGGCTTTGTTAGCAAGATTGTTGTAGTATGAACTCAAAATACTTATGTGGCCTAGATTTGAATTTTGTACTAAAATGTTTGTGAGTAGTAGGTAAAGTAGAGTTCCTGAAATACATACTTTGGTTTGACTGCTGATGGGTTTAGTACCGACTAGTTGTACTTGTGTAGAATCAAGCATTATTGAATTTGGAACTTTTTCCACATGACCCAGTTTCAAACTTGGCCCAGATTTCATAGAGATCATCATTCTGACCAAGTTTCATGAAGATTGGATCAAATTGATGACATCTAGAGTGTAAACAAGGTTTTTCTTAGATTTGACCTAGTGACCTGGTTTTTGACCCCACATGACCCAGTTTTGAACTTGGCCTAGAGTCCATAGAGAAATACATTCTGACCAAGTTTCATGAAGATACAACCAAAATTGTGACCTCTGGTGTGAACACTAGCTTTTCTAAGATTTGACCTAGTGACCTAGTTTTTGACCCCACATGACCCAGTTTCAAACTTGGCCTAGATTTCATGGAGAACAACATTCTGACCAAGTTTCATGAAGATTTGATAAAATTGATGACATCTAGAGTATACAAAAGGATTTTTTAGATTTGACCTATTGACCTAGTTTTTGACCCCACATGACCCAGTTTCAAACTTGGTCTAGATTTCATGAAGAACAACATTCTGACCAAGTGTCTTGAAGATTGGATCAAAACGGTGACCTCTAGGGTGTACACAAGGTTTTTATCAGATTTGACCTAGTGACCTAGTTTTTGACCCCGCATGACCCAGTTTCGAACTTGGCCAAGATTTCATGGAGAACAACATCCTGACCAAGTTTCATGAAGAGTGGAACAAATTAGTGACATCTGGAGTGTACACAAGATTTTTCTAAGATTTGACCTAGTGACCTAGTTTTTGACCCCACATGACCCAGTTTCGAACTTGGTCTAGATTTCATGAAGAACAACATTTTGACCAAGTGTCTTGAAGATTGGATCAAAACGGTGACCTCTAGGGTGCACACAAGGTTTTTATCAGATTTGACCTAGTGACCTAGTTTTTGACCCGGCATGACCCAGTTTCGAACTTGGCCTAGATTTCATGGAGAACAACATCCTGACCAAGTTTCATGAAGATTGGAACAAATTAGTGACATCTGGAGTGTACACAAGATTTTTCTAAGATTTGACCTAGTGACCTAGTTTTTGACCCCACATGACCTAGTTTCGAACTTGGCCTAGATTTCATAGAGAAGAACATTCTGACCAAGTTTTTATGAAGATTGGATCAAAACTGTGACCTCTAGGATGCACACAAGGTTTTTATCAGATTTGACCTTGTGACCTAGTTTTTGACCCGGCATGACCCAGTTTCGAACTTGGCCTAGATTTCATGGAGAACAACATCCTGACCAAGTTTCATGAAGATTGGAACAAATTAGTGACATCTGGAGTGTACACAAGATTTTTCTAAGATTTGACCTAGTGACCTAGTTTTTGACCCCACATGACCCAGTTTCGAACTTGGCCTAGATTTCATAGAGAAGAACATTCTGACCAAGTTTCATGAAGATTGGATCAAAACTGTGACCTCTACAGTGCTTACAAGTCAAAATGTTGACGACGTACGACGTACGACGTACGACGGACATTTTGCGATCACAATAGCTCACCTTGAGCACTTCGTGCTCAGGTGAGCTAAAAATCAATAATTATTAATTATTAACCATATCATAATACTAACATTTATATATTACCACATGCGGTGTTCAATTGCAAACATTTTAAGACATATTACAAGCCGATAGCGCATGTGAGTGAGGAATAATCGAAGTTTTCCTAAACCCTCAGCTTGCTTAAAATAACGGCGGCCATCTTTAAAGATGGCCGCCAAAAGGTCATTTGGCAAAATGTCCCGCAAGTCCATCAACTGATTTCTGAAAGCTTAGATATCAAGCTAACCGAAAATCATTGTTGGATCTGTTCACCTCTTTGGTAATGGATCTTCAATTTTCAAGACTTGGGACATGGACTAATACACTTAAGGAAATAGTAAGATTTTGGAAAAATTCTAAGTTTTCACTTAAGTTTCTTTGTGAATACCACCCCTGTTCACAGCATCATTAATAATGTTCTTGATGATGTCAACAAACTGGAAACAAGTTTCGGATGTATATTGCTGCAGTGTGTCTCCATACCTCCGAGGATTAGAGCCGTTGAAATTGTATCTGGCGACCCGGGTTCAAAACTTGGTGGAGGCACATATATATGCCTGCCATATTTCAGTAGAAATAAAGCAAATAAAGGCTATGTTCAGCAGTCTCCTCAGATTCTCTGTATGACAATCGAATTACAAAAAAACCAACACAAATTATAAATTTAGTACTTTAATTTTCTTCTTTTTTTCAGTAATAAATAAAAATCATATTACAGTAGCAAGTACAATAATAATTGCTTAAATAACTTCAAGAACAAGAGAACAATAATTTATAGTTTATAAACTGTAATAAAAGTATCAATTAAAATAAACCAACATGCACTTGCTTAAAGTTAAACATTTATGCTATTGATTTAATCAAGAACGCAACAACTTGCAAGAAATATATTGTATAAGTGGGTACTTCTGAAAGTCGAAACTTAAAGAGAATTATGCATTCCTGACATTTAGAGTGAAGAAATATAAGCTATCATCTTTGGCAGTTAGGGACTTCGTTAAATTTACAAAATTCCCCCAATATTTTCGACATCTCTAATTTTAACCACTTATACAGTCAATTTGAAGCAATAGTCATTGACTATAATAACTTTCGTTAAATTAATTAATCAATTATTTCAGTACTAAAATGACCTGAACATTTTATCACAAAATATGGCATTTGTAGGCAATCTTTTAAAAGGAGGTGGCCTCAAACAATGAACAAACCTCTCAAGTACATGAGTTTTTAAAAACTGTGAATTCTTAAAATTGAGGATTTATATGTTAAACAACTAGATTAAATGGTATTGCCCTTTCGATGAAAGTTGTTTTGATATTGTGCATTTGTTAAAACAACAGATAAAAGATATTGACACGATTTTAATGAAACATTTAACAACATTTAATATGTTGTTCACATTACAAAGTTCCACAACATAATTCATAACATTTTATCCCTAAACATGCCAACATCAATAAAAGTTCTTAACGTAACCTCATTCAAGGGAAAACAATAACTTGGATGAACATACATCAGTCCAAGAAAGGAAATATCTTAAAGCAAAACATTAATAACATTGACCAGAATAATACACAATGAACATTATGTCATACTGTAAACCAAGAATTATTTTGCACAATTTAATTTCGCAGAGTTTGCGAGTACTAGAAATTCTTAAAACTAAGTAGCCATGAATGCCAGAAACTTTGTGGTCGTGAAAATGCCAATGATTGACAAAAGTTAGTAGTATTTACTTTAAAAATTAAATTGGTTTACAGCAACCTAGTACATTGCCAATACATAAAAGTATAATTATCTGTCAAGGAATCAAAAATGAAACTAAAGCCAGGAGTATGAAAAATCATTGCATCAAATTCAAATATTAACTTTAAAGTTTAATTTTCATCAAGAAAGACTGACCATTAAAAGTGATGATTGGTAAAGAATAAATGACATCTTTTTAAATTATGACTTCATGTATTGCAGTAGGCTACTAACATTTATAACTGTTTTACACAAGATAACTTCAAAATTGACTATCAAACAATGAATAACAACATGCAAGGCAGTATGAATATTGCAAACTCTAAAACTGCACAGGTCTGTGTATGACCAGATAAATCTGATGCTTTGTTGAAGGTTGAAAACCAACCTATGACAACTTTATGTCATTAGTCCAAACATCCATTGTTCACTTAACATTACCTACACATATTAAATTTGAATTACATCAGAATAGAATCACACAATACACATATTTTTCTACACGTGACTAGTCTCGCTTAGTGTCAATTTTGAATTAGATTCACATCCTCTTTTGACGCATGTGCGATTGTGAAACAGTTCAAGTTTGTATATTTTTGTGTAACACTTATTCCCTCAAGCTTGTAATGTTTTGCATTCTACACAGAATGAAGCAGAACGTTCCTTCGAGCTTGCTAGTCTACTATGTAGAATGAATTAATATCTGTTCAAAGTTGATGCAGGAAAGATGGTGATTTTTATGTTTATGCAAATTTAATTAAATCCTAATTGAGAGTGGTGGTGTCAATGTCCTACTCTATCTCGGGGTATAAGCCTCAATTCACTGCCATGTTTCAAGAAAACATTTCCTGCAAAAATAAAATACAACAACTGAAGTACATAATTAAACTGAACTTTTTATGCTGGTATATTTTAATATAATTGAGCCAATAATTCTCAATGTTTGTTCATGAACATCTGACAAAGTTTAGTGAAAACTTGACATGGGTTCACTCAAGAGGAAAGATTGATAAAGCAGCTTTAGTAAATAGCATGGTATCAGCAGTAATTTGGTGCAAATACCATATTCAATAAACTTGTTATATAATTAAATTTCAAGATTTTAGGGACTAAACTCCAGTTGGTAAATTGCAAAATGTATCAAAAAGTTATCTTGAAAGCGTTTTTTTTTTTTACTTGACCAACCTAAAACATTTATAAACAAATCTGGACATATTTATCTAGTAGAAAAATAATTGCATAACGACGATAACGTTTTACCTTTTAAACACATAACTTCTATTACGTGACTAACACAGTAAAAAATATAGTTATTGTTTTACAGCGTAGGGTAGTTTATAAATGCTGAGAAAAGCCGTTACCTAATTAACGGACAGTAAACATGTACAGGGATACAGACTAGCCATTATAATCTACTCTAGGGGCCCAGACTGCCAAGAATAGACATTCAACATTAAGTGTATGGCCATTTTCTCCAATAATGCAGAGGCCCAGCCCAAAATTTAGGGCCATGGGCGACTGGGCCCCTGCTAATTCGGAACCCTGATGTTCGCAAGTTTTCATCATTAGCGCCTTAGAAAGTAATATAAGTTGTAAAAATACTTTATGTATTAATAGTAAAACATAGTTTCGTGATTAAAGCGTCTCCAAAATGTGTTTTTTCATTGAAATGGAGTTTAGTCCCTTTAAAAGTAACTGTATTAAAAATACAATGCAAAAAAATTCAGTAATCAGACCAGATTCCTTAAAGTTATTCTTTTCCTATAATGACTATATTTTTTATTAATGAAATGGCGAGACAATACAAATGATGACAATGATAGATGACTTACCAGCACTTTGGGCAGGGTTGATACCTATTCCATCATTGGTTATAATAGCACTAGTAGCTGCTGGGACCTTGAACTGTAAAATATCACATCATTATTAATTTGATCTTATCAAGTTGACAATAAATAGATACGTAAAAATCAATGTAAGTAACTAAGATTTTTTCAACGTGACTCACCACTAACTTATTAGAATATTTAATTTTCAACCAAATATTACAACTAGGGCCTTAGTACAGTACTGTGTCATAAATTCATTTATAAATATTATACTTACTTCTTCAGCAGCAAACTTCAGTACAGCTGTAAATGGTGTAGCTTCTGGTACCGACAGTCTAAAATAGAAACAGCATAATTATTTTCCCCTGTATGATTTTGATAAAACGTACATATTCATTTAAGGCAATTTTTATAACGAGACGTTGAGAAATTTGTAAATTCAAAATTTTGAAAATGCAGTCGCAAACTGCTATGAACATTGTATTGTTGTTATGATGTTATCGGTTTTTTACCATTACATGTGCGCATGTATGGACCTTGTATATAGTTTTTTTCATTTGCAATAATGCCCCAGAGTTGGCCCTGCAAGTTAATTGGAAGAAGAGTGATGTCGCTTTAAAACTGTTCATAGCCTAGGTGCTAGAAACAGGTTGTTGCAGGATACTAGACTAGTAGTCATACTACTGTCAACACTTGAACAGTAGTCAGTACTCAACTTCCAGACCTTTTTCTTGGTATTGTGTGAGGCCGAAATTCGGCCTCAAATTCCATTCCCAATTGGTGAAAAAAAAATCCCAATTGCTGAAAAAAATCCCAATTGAAAAATTTTTTTTTTTTTTTTTTTTTTTTACTCCAGAGCGAAAAATGTTTATTACTAAATATAACACGGTATACCAAATATCTAATTTATTTTGGATTTACCATTGTAGCCTATTGGATGGTATATCGAGTTTGTTTGGTCACAGTACGGTCTGTACTATGCATTGACTGCTCCGGTTCAGTACGGAACGGTACGGAGCCTAACCATCCTCCAATAAAAATGGATATATATCCATGGTTTTAAGATATTTTAAAAGGAAAAAAATCCCAATTTTGCCATTTAACCGCTTATTTTATCCCAATTTGTAAGAATCCGCGACACAAAATTCCCAAATTGGACAGAGGCCTTTTTCCCAAAAAGGGCAGAAAAAGGTCTGACTTCTCAAGACTGCATGCTGCCATTGCGATTTAAGGGTCTAGAAAAAATGTATACTCAGGTCCAATCGAAAGCCTGTCACACATGCCTGTGGTCAGAATGAAATTGTCAAAGATACAAAAAATAAGTCATAGCTATTTCTAATAAAATTATTTCCTTCAAGGCTTGTTGTCATACAAGATTTTTCCGTAATCAATAACACAATGTAGATATTCTCATAAATACGTTGAACCATTTACTTGCTAGATCTATTCAAAACAAAATCTGATCAATATGTCGAAATATTTGACAATCCATATTGTAAACAAACGTTGAAACATGACAGATTATTTTACTTACACTTTATAAGGCAGTTTTGGATCCGATGTGAGTGTGATTTTAAATGTAACCTTCGACCTGAAATGTAATAACATTAATTCAATATAAAATGTGTTCAATAACACAACAAAAACACGAAAATAACATAAAATATGGCTAAGAAATGTTACTTACATCTTGACACGTCTTTTTACAAGCCCGGAAGTTAATGTTATCTGGTTTCTGGTCGTGAAGTTACTTCCGCTTTACACCGCAACGACAATTGGGGAACCAACTAATTGACACACCGAGTCCGAGGTATTTCGAATATTTATTTATCGTGCCGCATGTTGTGAAATCTGGACTGGAAGGGAATATCTTTAAATTTACAAGTTTTAATAAACCACGCCATGACCACGCACATGTCAGAATTAATATACAATTGCTTTGAAAATCGTTATTCCTAGATTTAATACTGTATGATTTTTCATTCAGTATTATTTCCTGAAAACAAACCTGAACAAAATTCCGGAAACGATCAGGGAAGTTGAACCTTCATGAAACAATACGGCAGCCAACAGAACAGCTTGAAAGAAAAAGTAAACTTAGCACATTGTTGGAGTTAACATTTGGCCGCGAATACATCAAAGGGAACAAGTTATACAAGGTATAAACGCCAGGTCACTGGTAGGTCGGTTAAGTGTCCACATTATGGCACCCGCGCACACAATGTCACACCAACACTGACCAAAGGCAATAGAAAGCGTTACAATGCAGAGCTGACAAACACGTGACTGCATATTATAAGCAGAGGTCCGAAAGGGAAGTTTATTGTTTTGATGTTTATCGATACTTATCAAATCTCTCCAGTGTACTATCACAATGAGCGCTGGTCATGATGTAGTTCTATCCTGTGCAAAGGTGTTGTTTTCTGTTGGTAAGGAAGCTGACAATCCAACAATGAGGCTTAAATTATCATCTTGGTAAGGCTTCCCCCGATACCATATTCAGAAGTGGGGTGGGGTTGGGGTAGTATTAGCCTTGGTAAGAGTTCCGCGGATTCCGTAAATTCCAATTCTTGATTGATGTAACCTCATGCTCAAACTTGTAGTTAATGGAGAACCATTCTCCAAGCATGATTCTTCTTCTTCTTCTTCTTCTTCTTCCTTCTACAGGACAGGAGTCCATCAACTGGATTGTATTAAGTCACAGGTGGGGTATGGAGCAAGACAGACACCGCTTGAAAGCTATGTACATCTAAAAAGGTTCCGGTATTTACAAATAAAACTATGTACACCCTATGTGCTGTCTACTCTTGGGACCGAGGCTGGACTGCTATGGTGCTATGGATTGCAGTCTTGAAGGCCTCTAGATTTGAGATGTCTGTGATGGTCGTTGGCAGTTTATCCAGTCCTGTATGGTTCTCGGGAAGAAGGAGTGCTTGTATATGGAAGATTTGGCAGTTGGCACATATAGCCTGTGGGTCCCTCTGGTCCTGCTGTCGCTAGGTCTGATGATGTCGGACGCCGCTGGGATTTCCACCAGGGAGTGCTTGATCTTAAACAGCATGGTCAGTCGTATGGCACGTCGACGATCGGCAAGGGCCTCCCAGCCAAGTGAATTTACCATGCCTGTGACACACCCTGATGTTCTGTCTGTATAGTTGTTGCACGCGTAACGGGCTGCCCGGCGCTGTACCTTATCAAGGCGATTGATATCATCCGCTCTATGGGGATCCCAAGATGTTGAGGCATACTCCAAAGTAGGACGAACCAGTGTCTTGTAGGTAGTGTCCCTCACTGCCCTGCTGCAGTCCCTTAGGTTTCGTCTGAGGAAGCCTTGTTGCTCGGAGGCCTTAGTAGCTGTTGCCTGTGTGTGCTTCTCCCAATGCAGATCGTCGCTGAGTGTCACACCAAGGTACTTGGCACTGTCCACTACTTGGAGTTGTTGACCATGAAGGTAGTAGTTGGTCTCGCGGACTGGTATCTTGCTAGTTGTGATTCTCAGCACCGTACACTTGTCCGGGTGAAAGCTCATCTGCCATCTCGATTCCCATTCTTCGAGGGCTGAGAGATCTTCCTGGAGTCTAGCAGAGTCTTGGTCACTCTTGATGGGTTTGTCCAGCATAGTATCATCAGCGAAGAGGTTTGCAGTGGAAGATTTGCAGACTGAGGGCAGGTCGTTTGTGTAAACGAAGAAGAGAAGCGGGCCTAGTACAGTACCCTGGGGTACGCCTGAGAGAACCTCCAGTTTCTCTGATGTACTCCCCTCTACAAGGACCTTTGACTTCTGTTGTGAAGGAATGATCTTATCCATTGTAATGTGTTGCCTCGGATACTATAGTAGTCGAGTTTGATAAGTAGGCGTTCAAAAGGTACCTTATCAAATGCTTTAGCAAAGTCTAGTAGGATGATGTCTACTTGGTCTTTTTTGGTTTTGAGATTTTTCGCAATGGTCTGGATTGTTGAAATGAGCTGGGTTTCACAGGAGCGTTTTGATTGAAAGCCTTGTTGATTAGGGGTAAGCATGTTGTTGGTATCGAGATGTTTCATAGTTGAAGTACAGATGATATGTTCTAGCATCTTACATACGACGGATGTTAAAGAGACCGGTCTGTAGTTAGATGCTAGGTTGCGTGCTCCTTTCTTGTAGATTGGAGTAATCAGAGCTTCTCTCCAGTCCATGGGTACGGATCCAGTGTTCAGTGATGTTTGGAAGATGCGTGTTAGGATTGGTGCTAATTCATCAGCTGCCATCCTCAGGATTCTGTTAGGAATACCGTCTGGTCCTGAAGCCTTGTTGATGTTCAGATTCTTCATCAGCTTCCTAACACCAGGTATGGTAATATGGATAGGGTTCATGGATGGGGTGTTACTTGGTCCAAGATTTGGGATGTTTGAAGTATTCTCTTTGGTGTAAACAGAGTGGAATTGTTTGTTTAAGATCTCAGCCTTGCTGTTGCTTTGGTTGTGTAGGTAGCCATCCTGATTGAGTAACGGAAACCTTCTCGAAGCTGAGCACGTATTCCATGCAGCACGGATTCTCTTTCGTAAAAAATACCATGTAGCTGTATTTTTATTACTCAGGCCCGGTTCCAGAATTTTCTGAGTGGGGGGGGGGGGGCACAGGAGATCGAGGTACGGGAGTCTGAATCCATGTCATGTTGCCAGTTGGTGTGGGTTCGATGGACTCACATGTGTTTTTACATTAATTGTGTCTGAAATATTGGCCTTGCAGTTATTAGGTGTTTCAAAAGATACTAATATACTTGTTCATCAATAACAAGTAAAATGATAGCTACGCGAATGATTTTTTTCTAGATGAAGTAGAACTAAATAAAGCACCATGGGAATGCCCACAGATGCACCAGAATACACCATTGTAGTCCAAATATCTATTTAAGACTAATTTCATCGTCTCCTGACATCGCCTGACACTAATAAACAGTAATTACCTGTCGGCTGCTGGAAGTTGAATATTTGAGGCTTTTTTCTGTTGACGATTTCTCAATCATATCATAAAAATACTTACCTACAAAAATGCAACAAGGTTTTCATATTAAAGTACGAAATCCTGTTAGGGACATCGCGTTCTCGCATCGCGCCTTTTGACAACCCCGTAGAAAAAACCCCGCGAGATTCGTTGGTTACATTCTCGCAACTTTTTTATACCGAATTGAATGGTTTTATCACAGTATTTCCATTGGGAAAGCATTTTAGAAAGGGCGATACTTGTATTTTCCATTGGCGCAGTTTTCTCTATGTTTAGAAACAACTTGGGTGATAGAAAAAAACGCGAGATTTGACGTTGCTTTGTCGTGGGTTTTTTTTTCGTATACCAGGGGTGTGTTCGTAAGTGCTGTGCAAAACACTGTTTTGACTGTTCCTGTTCCAAGTACTTACGAACAGTGTTCCACTCCAAACGACTTACGAACAAAACGGAACAGGAACAGAACAGGAAGTAACAACAATGGAAAATAATGGAAAATAAATAATATTAAGAAATAAAACTTTAAAGGTGGCCGATAATGTTAGTTTCAGCCGTTATATTTGTGGAAGAAAAAGACCACTAGAAAATTTCCAATTGTAAAAGTTCGGTCATTTCCGTTTTACCCCGTTGACATACTATTGCCAAGGTGATCAGAATAACACATTTCGTGAAGTTTCCGGTTGTCTTGTTGTTGTTGTAATCACGTGACCTGTTCTGCACCACCTCGTTCAAGGGAACAGACGGAATATGTCCAGCACACTGTACAGGTGTATTCGTAACGCTACATATAGAAGTATATATTACTAAGTACTGCTGAGGTGTGAACGTAGCGCTGTTCTCTCTGTTCCAGATCACGGAACAGCGTTACGAACACTCCGGTACAGTGTTCTGGACATGATCCGTCTGTTCCCGTGAACAAAGTGGTGCAGGTTACATTATTTTTATTGTTGTTATATCCTGTTCTGTTCCTGTTCCGTTTTGGTACACTGTTCGGAACAGTTTTATTTTATTCGTAAGTACTTGGAACAGGAACTGTCAAAACAGTGTTCTGCACAGCACTTACGAACACACCCCTGGTATACGAAAAAAAACCCACGACAAAGCAACGTCAAATATCGCGTTTTTTTCTATCACCCAGTTGTTTCTAAACATAGAGAAAAATGCGCCAAAGGAAAATACAAGTCTCGCCCTTTTTAAAATGATTTTCCAATTGAAATACTGTGGTAACACCATTTAATTCGGTAAAAAAAGTTGCGAGAATGTAACCAACGAATCTCACGTTTTTTTCTACGGGGTTGTCAAAAGGCGCGATGCAAGAACGCGATGTCCCTAACAGGATTCCGTATCAAAGTGATATAAAGTTGCTCCTGCCTACATGGATGAGTTGATTAGGGAATACATTGTATCACCTAACAATACCTCTAAGATCGGACTCGGTCATTTTATTAAACATTCCACGAACAAGAACTAAGGCTTATGGAGAAAGGCGATTTGACAAGACTTAGTGCGTGCATGGCCACCATGTGGAATAGTCTGCCAGTAGACATGAGGCACATGGACTCTCTGGCAGTCTTCGAAAAAGCTCGCCTGTTCAAAAAGCACCAGTGGCAGGAAATTTTAAGACTCATACTGAACTTTTAACGAATCAACTTTGTATATGAGTGTACTATTGTGATATTTTATTGTTCACTTTGGGGAAGTTACACTTCCAATTGGGATTATCGTCCCATCTTTTTTAAAAACCGAGTACTATCTTTGATTTTCACGGAAGTCACTCTTACCGACTTACGATAATTTGAACACAATTACTTCCCTTGATTTATCAGAGGGAAGTAACTCTACAATACACAATTCTCTCCCCTGATTTTCAGGGGAAGTCACTCTTACCGACTTAAAAAAGTCGATGACAGTTACTTCCCCTAATTTGCCGAGGGAAGTAACTCTGCACTGACTTCAAAAAAGTCAAACACAGTTGTTTCCGCTGATTTGCCAAAGGAATTAACTCTGCACTGACCTAAAAAAAGTCGAACACAATTGCTTCCCTGATTTATCAAGGGAAGTATCTATGCACTTACTATAATATATCGAACACAGTCTCCTGATTTGCGAAATCCTCTCTCAGCCAACTGGGGGGGGGGCACGGGCCCTCGTGCCCAGTGCCTGTTACTGAACGGAAACATGGTGTCTCACCGTTTTGGCACGGGGTTGTGCAGTTGGGTTGTCGTGCAGTGGGGCCTTGGGGCATGGAAAATAGCATTGTCCTCCCAGAAGACCTGCAGTAGCTCGAAAACGAAACTGTCGACATGTCATTTGCTCCAGCTTATTTCGGATGACAGGGATTGCTTTTTATGGTACAGTTTCGGAAAATCACCCAGTCAGTGAAACAGAGGGAGAGTTGCGGATTTGGGTCATTTTGCATTGAATTGAATGGCAGAAAATCCACCGTTGTGACACCAACATGCAATGTGTAGTATCCTCGAATTTCTTGGTTAGATAATTTGGTTGGTGTAGGTTTTGACGCAACATTCTGAAACAATCTATGAACATAATTACACTTATATTTTTACTTTTCAAATTTAGATTTCGCGATCTTGAAACTTAGGTGTAGACACTGATCCAGTCCATAATCTAATCCATACTTTGTAATGTGTTACAACACAGTGCAGGTTGATCAACTCACGAGAGTTCAATATTTCCGCTGTACGGTGTCTACCAGTGTTAAAGTAGACATAGTGTTAATTTGTCATTCCGTGCTTATTTAGATCGTTCGCTGACAAGACATTCTCATTTCAATTGCATAGTCTGTGGAAATGTTGATGTAAACAAATGTTGATGTAAATTAGGTCATGGCTCGGCTCTCGTGAATTTCATTGGCGCGGGGCGTAAACCACATCACGCAAGCACGTGTTACGGGCATGTACAGTATCAGAAGTTCTACACATGCATATGTATGCTGAAACTGCAAGGTAAGATTATGTGCGATTCATTTACACTCTTTTCGCATTTACTTGAGCTTAAATATTTATATTTAAATATTATATTGAATTTATTTATAAGTGTGTCTCGCGACTGACCTCATTATAATCTGCTGTTATCTATGGCTCAGTTTTACAGGTCAATGTCACAGATTTCATGTACTGTATATTTTGCACTTGTTCGTCGTGCACAGTGGAAACTCGGTCATATTGTTATAGAGTTTGCCTGTGTGCAAAATTTGTAGTAAAATTACTATAAAGTTATAAACTATAACCAATATATATGATAGACCTTACCAAGTAACTGAGTCTACTAACTGTTATATAATTGATATACATACATTTTGATCAGCTGTTGAAACAATGATCGTTTGCTATTATTAGACAATAATAATGTATACAGTACAGTACATATTCAAGCATGTAAATAAAGATATATTGGTTAGCTCTAGTCCTAGTTTCTGGACAAGGCAGTTAGATATCTAGAATAGATCTACTTTTTTCAAATAATGAAATATCAATAAATTTAACATTTGTATAAGTCTACAAATATTTTTTTCAATAAATTAAACATTTGTATAAGTCTACAAATATTTTTTATACTGATAATCATGTATAGAAAATATTTGTAGACTTATAATGTTAAATTTATTGATATTTCATTATTTGAAAAAAGTAGATCTATTCTATCTAGATTGTTATAGGACAACATTTATTTAAATTATAGCATAAAAATGGTGATTTTGCTCATACTTAAACGGGAAAAAAAAAGTTATTGTAAAGATTCACGCGCAAGCCAATTTAGTTTTATCTTTTGCATGGCCTGGGAGGGGGTCAGGCATTTTACCCAGGGTTTGAAAAAGTGAAAGAAAAATCCTCCCTCTTTCCGGGTTGGACGTCTGTGGTTTCTATTGATTGATCAATTAAATACCTAAACCAATAAAGTCATGCATTGAATTTCATTCTCCTCCAGGTTTCTTTTCTTTTACTTATTAATTTTCTTTATCATTAGGCAACAAAGGCCCTACCAATCCTATATTTGCCCCCCCCCCCCCCTACCCAAAGATCTTTGCCCTACCCTAGTGTTTTTATTGGACGAGAAAAATAAAATAAAAATCTTTGAATTTGACCTATTCCACTGGGCACACCCTCTATTTCTAGAACGGGAAAAAACGTTACTTGGGACGGGGGACTTTCGGTTTGGACGTGGTAAATATCTGATTTTCTATCAAACAACTTATGATCCATACACATCAACTAGCGCACCGTATGCCTTAAGATTTGCCACGTACAGGTTATCATCATTTTCTTTGAAACGATTCTCCAATTAAACAAAATAGCCTGTACCAATTTTAAATTTGAAAATTTAAAATTTGTACCAGCTATTTTTAAATTATTTAATCTGTGAATCTTTTCAAAGAAATTGGTGACAACCTGAACATGGCAACTCTTAAGGCATACGGTGCACTAGTTAGGCTGGTTTGCAAGATTAGAACATTAAACTTTCCTTGTTTCATTTAATCTGTTCGATTGTAATATATTAGTTTCTTCTTGTAATGGAAGGAAATTGTATGAAATTAAAAGAATAGGTGTTTAAATGCGTTAATAATTATTACTACGCGTTACGAACGCGATATAGCACGCGCATCAATGATTTTATAATGTTAAATTATTTAGGTCAATATTCTCTAACGAGATCGTGGCCGAGTGGTTAAGCAACTCGCTAAGTAATTTTCTGATGCCAAAGTCCAGCGATCGAATCACGGAGGCTCCAAAAATTTATATATTTTTTAAAATCTTATTTTTCGTCCAGCATTTACCTCTTTTTTGAGTTAGAAAACAACTTGATGTTATATTACTTGAAAAGCTTTTGTCCCTTTGCAGTTTGCAAGCCTGTCAGTACTTCAGTACTTTGATTGAGGTTTATGGATCACAAGTTAGTAGATAGAAAATAGCTATTTAACTGAAAATCACCCGTCCCAAGTAACAGGTTTTCCAGTGTACCCAGTGTATTCTGTCAGGGTATATTGGTTCTTTTTGTATTTCTTTTCTAAGGAAGGTGTCTATGATTTAAAAATCAACTATTAAAGTATTTTTTCTAAAAATTATTCCCTACCTACCTTCCCTATTTTTTTCAAAACCATTAGTGGAAACAAGCTATTTGTTTTTTGGCCTAGTGTAAATTATATACAATCATACTACGTGAATTTTATTATTTCAGGTTGCAGATATGAGTGAAGAAGCTGTGACTAGCCTATCTCCTATCCTTGAGGCAATCAAAGATGATGATGTTGGTCAACTTAAGTCACTGTGTAACAGTGAATATGACTACAATAAACCGCTGGTATGTCAGACACAGGAGTCCCTGGATCAATGTACAGTGTTACCATTGAGTAACGCTTGCTCGAGGGGGAGTATCAATGTCGTAGGTTATCTATTGGATATAGGTGTAGACACAAACATCCCGGGTACAGATGGTAAACTACCCATACATTATACATGTGACTATGATGAACGTAGCGATTCTAAAAAGGTTGAATGTGTTCATGCCTTGAGAGCGTTGATTCAAGCCAACTGTGAAGTTAATGTAGTGGATAATATGGGACGTACGCCGTTGTTCCTCGCTTGCGAAGCAGATGACGTCGAGGCGGTGAAACTTCTCATTGAGAGTGGCTGTGATGTGAACATACAAACAGTGGTTGGTGACTCACCTATGAAAGTGTCATGTCGTAATGCCAAATATTGGTCATACTGGCATGGTAAAGATGGTGATAGTTCGGTTAGAAAAATAAATACTTTCTGTTTCCCGCCTGTTCAGATCACTAAAATGTTGCTTCAAGCCAACTCTGAACTGTGTGACGCCACCTTACTACCCACTGCTGTGCAATTAGGAGATCTACAATTAGTCATGGAACTTCTCGACCTTGGCATGGATGTTAACATGTTGGATGACAATATGTGTACCCCACTGGGTATCGCCTGCTCCTCTACACATGTTAATCCACAGTTTGTGAAGTTACTGCTCCACCGTGGAGCAGACGTAAATAAGGGCGGTGGATGGAAGAAACAGAAACCTCTAATATTTGCCTATGTTCATAATGCTGTAGAAAAAATCAAATTGCTGTTATCATATGGTGCCAAAGTGACCTCTGAAGAAATGACTGAACTTGTCTCGTTGACCTTGTCAAGGTCGATTCTAGGAAATCCCGAAGTCATTGGTCCGAACAGTAAGGAACTACTTTCCTGGAGGCTTCTAATGGCGCAAGGTTTTTCACCGATTATTCAAGGGACAGAACTCTATCATACAGTGCACAAATTAAGTATCTGCAGTAGCTATGATAGAATCGGACCATGGATTCGTGATTTGTTATATCCTGTCCATTCACTGAAGGAGTTATGTCGTATCAGTATTCGTGAAAACATGCGTATACCAGTAGACACCTGTATCGACAAGTTGCCAATGCCGGTCGGCATAAAAGACTTCCTGAAAATAAGTGAGATAGACATAAATGACCAGCAGTGAAGTGTGAACTTTGTTATAAACATAGGGCATGATATGCCTGCATGTATACCCAAGCCTAGCATTTTAATACATAAACAATGCCTAAAGCATTATAAAAAGTTTTATTTATGTATATTAGTATAAACATACCTGTCCATGTTAATGTATAAAGTTATACACGTTCTTATGCACTGGCATCTAATTGTGCGGAGGACCTGAGGCATATAGTGATGCACCTGTCTGCCCGTCCATTTGTCCGTCAGTTACAAAACTTTCAAGTTGATTAACTTAGCTACATGTAGTTATGATGGACAAGGCTATCACCACACAGTGCACCAGGGCATAAGCTTTTTCTTGTAAGCGCAGTCTTGATTGCTTAGTGCTTATTTGCAATCAAAGTTAACCAAGTATAAAATCTAGATTTTAAAATATATTTTATTAATATATTGTATTATTAATTTCAAAAGATCATTAAATTTACAGTATAGTTATCCGTTTATCATTTTCTAGTCGGATTTGTTAATGCTACTTTGAGTAGTACTAGTGTAATGTCCAGCCAAAGTTATAATTTTTATCTCTGCATATGCAGCATTATTTTATACATACAATGTATATACAGTACTTTAATATATACAATTTTATTAATATGTGAAGCATTAACATTATATGTTAGCATTTTATAGTATTGATCTCCAAGATCATAAAAATTTACATTTTGAATTACTTCTTGTATGGAGATAAAGAAGTTTGGATTTGGGAATTATTTGTGTCATAGAACTACTTGTACCGTACCTTCATAGAGTGAGACCTGGAGCCTGTTGCATAGCCAATGTGCTATCAAGCGGTGTTTTGTAGCGCTAAACTACGTATGTGAAACAATATGCTACCACCGTGTTCGCTGATAGCTTACCGTTTCTCAACACCTTGATAGGTGAGCACTACTGAGCACTCTCTTATGCAACGTACCGCTTCATTTCCGCTTAGTAGCTGTTTGCTACGCAACAGACTGCTAGCATTGATTGCTCGCCAGAATCATTTTATTTAAGCAAGCCTTTTCTTAGCTAGTGCTTCTGATCTCTCGATAGCGCCTTGCTTATGCAACGGCCTCCAAAATATGTATGCTCTGCATTAAAAATGTTGAAACTAGGTTATTTTATTTCATTGTGTTATCTGGATACCATCAGGAATGAGGTATCGAGGGTGATTGATAAAAATTACTAGATAATAGAGCTTGTCTTACAATCTACTTGAAATAAGTTAATTTCTACTAACATTAAATAACTGTACATGGATCATGCTTGAGATGCTTGTCCTTATTATGGTTTTAATAGCATTTATAGATTATTTGTATGTGAACTGTTTAGTTAATGTTTTAAAAATAATCAAGCTTTTAGTTTTAATGTATTGTTGCTTTTTGAAGAAAAGCCTTTCTTTCATATTGCAGTCTGCAAAAATGATCTCTTGTCTGGTTGTCTGGGACAAGTAATTGTTGATTTGGGCAAGTTACTTTTGCAGTGGGATATGTAACTTCTGAAGTAATTATGTATAGTTTGTACACTGAGCAAAATTTCTAGTTGGTCACCTAACATATTGCCAAAATTTCAGTCAATGATTATTAAAAATATATTCTGTCAATTGTAAATGTAAAAGAAATGTGTAAACAATACAAACATGAACATATTTTTATAGTTTATCACATTTCCACTGACAGGTTTTGCATAAACATGAAAAAAAACTTTCGTACACAACTCAGAACAGGTTACGAGGATTTGTTGAACACAAACTGTATTTGATTAAGAACACAAGGCTGTAAGTACACTAAATAAATTTCTCAATTGTTATGTACAAAAATACTTTAGTTTAAAAAGTGAACAATTAGAAATTTTACGAAGTGTATAGGAAAATCATTAAATTTTACCCATTCAGGCAAGTAGTTTCTAATTGTAAATTCAATGACTGATACAGAACTGTGAGTGTTGTGCCGTGAGAAAGGTTGGTGCCATAGAGATGTATACATATATATTTTGGGTATTAAATGATTACTATGGTACCTTTACTGTATTTAATGTTGTTTAAGAATGGTAGCTGCTTTGGAATGCTTTTACTTACCAGTAAACGTGGCTGTGTGATGGTGTTCTGTTGTTCATAGTCTTATCTATAACCAAAATGTTAAACATTAAAGTGTATATTAACAAAAGTAAAAGTAGCCTACTACCATTTAGTTACTGTAAAATCATTAATTCTTGTGGGGGATTAAATTTCGTAAACCACAAACTTTAATCCCAACAAACATTGATTTTTACCCTTGTTTTATTACCTGAAATGCAAAATCCACGAATTCAAATCCCAACGAAATTGTCTTTTTTACCAAAACCACGAAATTTCGTCCCAACGAAATTAAATGATTTTACAGTATACCACATCATTCCCTCGGCATTGAATGCTTTCATTAATAGTGCCTTTTTCAAAATTATGGCCTATATGTTAACTATACATGTTGGTGGACAAATTGTGCTCTAAATGTGGGAATGAAATAAAATTGATATTGCCAAACACAAAATTTTATGAATTCAAAGATATTTGTGTATAAAAACTGAGTGTATATTTGAGTGTAATAAATGTATTGATGAAAAAATATTACATGTATCATACGATTAAGTTGATGTCTAATTCATTTATGAAGTTTGTTTGAAAAAATGTTGTATAAATAGCAATTGTACTAAGATAACATAAGCAAAACACCAAAAACGTTCAAAATTATAGAGTAAACTCTCCAAACTCACTTAGTAGATGAGTGTGTGTGTGTCTGTTATATTATTGCTTTTTGTATGCTGTGAATTGTTTATGAATCAAATTCATGTGTTACTGTGTTAGGGTTTCAAGTTCTTGTTGCAATGATACTATACTTCTAGTTTTGTTAGTTTATGACTGTAGTGTAGGGGCATACCTGCCAAGTACTCCTATTAAAGTGGAGTTACTCCTCTTTTCATTGGTAAATTTCTGTTTTCCAAGTTCACTTACCTTGCACAAAAGTATACATTTGGTTCATTTTATGATCTTCTGTCCCATATTTATAAGCAATATGTTTAATGCATTCCTTGTTTATGCATCTAAATCCTTTTTAAAAACTCATATTTAAGTGCATCTTGTGACATGTTTTGCTTTATCATTCCTGTTTTGGATTCAACTAACTTGGCAGGTATGTGTTGGGTTGTCAGCAGTATGCAACATACTGATACACTGAGGTTTTTCAGTCAGCAATTAAATTGTGCCATGTATTTATATATTGTGTTATATTTCAAAGAACTGAAATGTGTAGAATTACATGTACAGATTTGTGCAGATAGTGTATTACAGAATAGATTTGTTCATGATGATTGGTCAGGTTTGTATATAGGGCCTGGTATACATCAGGCGTTCATTGCTTAAGCAAAGCGCAACATAGCGCTTTCAATTGGAGGTTATCCTTTCCTTCTACATTTCATCGAATGGGATGTAACTAAATGAAGGCGCTTCGTAGCTCTTTGCTTAGGCAACGGAACCTGATACATTGACATAGTCCTGCGTTTGAGTGATTTGTAACCCAGGTACATGAATAAGCAGCATTAAACTTAATACAAGTATAATTGCTCTTTGCTGGTGCTTTCCCTATAAGCAGTATAAAAATATACAAGCATAATTTCTCTATCAATGCTTGTACATCTTGACTATTTGTTGGATTTTGATGAAACTTTACATTAACAGCTGGTCCTTGGTCTAGTTGTGCTAATTCTCCGATGTTCATACAATGTAGTAGTCAGAGTTACAGTAATTAATGGTAAAAAATAATTTCTATGCTCCATGATTTATTTTATTAATCTTTGGTTTGATTTCAATGAAATTTCACATCACATTGTATACTTTTATGTTTGATGAACAGAGTTATGCCTTCTGTGGCGACATACTGTACATTTTGTGTCAAACCCCCTTGTACAACCTACTGTTACAGAAGTTATAATTCAAATTGCCAATTATTTTCATTTGTAAATTAATTGTTTGTCATCAAATAAATACACTAGAAAATTGATTAAATTGATTATATATGTGTAATTTGAACAGTGTAAAGTTACCTGTAATTGTATGTGGCTTAGTCATTTCTTGCTGAAGAGTAAACATTAAACTTGTTGCAAAATCTGTTGGTTATTTGTTATATTATTTACATGTATGTGAAATATTTGATACGACAACTATTTAATGCCTTAATTAAGGTATAATGCATATTCTGCTTTGATGATTAGAATGAAAAAAAAGTAAAAGGTATTCCACCGGATTTGTGGGTGTCGACCATCTGTATTGCCCTTGATGACAGGGATTTTACCTCAGATTGAAAAACAAAAGCAACAATCCCTGCCATTCCCCATTTTTGGTTTTAATGGACTGGTGCATTACTTCTAAGATTGCTTTCCAGGCAGAGCCACGCATGTTTATTCACATGACAGAGCTGATAATCCGCCTTCTTACACACTTAATCATATTGTGATTATAATGTAGGCCAGTCTGGTTCAGACCATGAATACTTAAAAATATTTCAACTTCAAAGTAGAATTTCATTCCCAATATTTCAGAGAGTAATTATAGTACATTACTGGACAGGATATCATTTCAATGTTCCATGTTGGACGCCAAGGGTGTGTTCGGAACGTCAGTTCTCTCTGTTCCGGAACAGAGAACAGCGTTCCGGACATGTTCTATCTGTTCCCAAAAAAAAAGGTGGTGCAGGCTGAACAGGTCACGTGATTTCAACGAAAACGAGACAACCGGAAACTTCACGAAATGTGTTATTCAGCTCACCTTGGCAATAGTATATCAACGGAGAATAACGGAAATGACCGAACTTTTATGATTGGAAATTTTCTTGTGTCATGTTTCTTCAACAGATATAACGGCTGCAACTGACAATATCGTCAACCTAAAAGTTTTATTTTCTACACTCATTTATTTATTTTATTGTTACTTCCTGTTCTGTTCCATTTTGTTCGTAAGGTGCTTGGAGTGGAACATTTGGAACACTGGTGTGTTCGTAGCGTCTGTTCTGGAACACTCGGAACAGTGTTCCTTCTGTTCCTGTTCCAGAATAAAACTGTTCTGAACAGTGTTCCAAATGTTCCACTCCAAGCACCTTACGAACAAAATGGAACAGGGACAGAACAGGAAGTAACAATAAAATAAATAAATAAATGTAAAAAGTAAAACTTTTAAGGTTGACGATATTGTCAGTAGCAGCCGTTATATTTGTTGAAGAAATATGACACAAGAAAATTTCCAATCATAAAAGTTTGGTTGATCATTTCCGTTATTCTCCTTTGACATACTATTGCCAAGGTGATCTGAATAACACATTTCGTGAAGTTTCCGGTTGTCTCGTTTTCGTTGAAATCACGTGACCTCTTCTGCCTGCACCACCTTTTATTTGGGAACAGATAGAACATGTCCGGAACACTGCTCCTGTCTGTTCGTAAGACTGTTCTCTGTTCCGTCTGTTCCGGAACAGAGAGAACTGAGGTTTCGAAAACTCAGAACCCTCAGCTTACTGACCATATGCTCTACCAACTGCATTATAGGGCCTACAGGTGCTTATAAACTCACAAATACAGTTAACCAAGTTCAGATAGAAAAAAATGATAAAGAATAAACGTATGAAAATGTAGTCATATTGTTGTGTAAGGGAGGTAATTACTATTGAAAAATAATATTTACTGTCAGAGTTACTTCCCTTACATCAATGACCAACCAAGGGAGGTAATTATCTAACCCCGTAATGGCAGAGAAAAATGCAAGTATTATGTGTTTCCCGGAAGAACTTCATATTGAAGTGTTGACCAAACTCGATGGCAACTCAGTGGCTTTGTGCAAGAGAGTTTGCAGGTACTGGCAGGATCTTATATCGAGTAAGTTTCAGATTTTATATTCGCACTCAATATTATTCGTACCTGTAGTTTCGCACTCTGTTTGAGCATCATAAAGCTTAACATCAACTTTTAATATATTGGAATGATTATGAGTTGATGCATATTGTATATTGTTTCAGTATTAAGTTATTTAGCCTTATAATGAATTGAAATACTTAATTCGTATGAACAGTCAGAGTAAACGATGTCTATATAATTTGAACAGTTGCATTGAGGCCTAGTAAAAAGCCAAGTCAACTGGTCTATTAAATTTAAAATCAGTAGTCTGTTGCATAGCCAAGGCGATATCAAGCTCTTTTTGGTAGCACTTTACTGTCTTCGCCGATAGCTTATCGTTTCTCTATACTTCTCTAGGCAAGTGCAGCAGTGATTAGCTTCTTACTGAGCGCTTTCTTATGCTTCGCAATGGTCTGTAAGCCATGAGTACTCGCTGAAAAAAACATATATATTTTTCGCTTTGTTGGCTTCATATTGCACTTCCTATGGCTTTGTAGTACTTTGATTAGCAAATTATTGGTAGAAAACTATATGGTTCTGTCCAAGTTGTGAATCAAAAGTAATCAGGAATATTAAGGTTGATCACGAAATTGAAGCTCGATGCAAAGCCTTCATGGAATCGGTGGAATCAAAAATCATTAAAATTGAAAATGAATTGTTAAATAAGGCTAGTATCTCGCGTGTGGAGGAAATGATAGCTAGCGCGATTGGCGCTACTGCCACTACTGCTCAACCAAGTGTAAATGTTCTAAATGAAGTAGAGGCTACAATAAATAGCAAAGTAGGTGAATTACGTTATAGCAAATTTAGAGAGAATAATGTCATTGTGTTCGGGGTTGATGAATCTGTCCAGGAGGACACGAAATTAAGGCAAAAGGAGGATGTTTCCTTCTTGCATGAATTGTGTGGCGTCATAGAGGTGGAGCCAGTCATTATTGGCAAAGTGATCAGACTGGGAAAGAAGGTTGATAACCGTCCGCGACCATTGAAGGTTTCCATTAAAGACAATTAATCAAAAATGTATTTGATGAAAAACCTATCGAAACCGAAAAGACTGCAAATTGATAACAAATTGAGGAAAATAAGCGTGACACACGACATGTCTCAATCAGAAAGGGAGGAGAACAAATTAAGGGGCATGGAGGCGAAAGCTTTAAATGAAACAGAAAAGTCGGGGGAATTCAAATACGTGGTTCGCGGCCCCCCCTGGGAGAGGAAAGTAATAAAAGTAAAGTTGAGAGTGTACACAGAGGGCATGTAAGTGACACTAAAAGCCCCAACAATGTAAATGTGTTGAACTGTTCTAGTTCTTTTCAATCAGTTAAAACTGTTAAAACTGTTAAAAATGTTAATTTGCAGAGTTTGAACTGTATTTATACAAATGCAGATAGTTTTATAAACAAACGTGATGAGTTTAAAGACAGATTTTTATGTGATGAAAGTCAGTGTCCAGATATCATTTCTGTAACTGAAGTATTACCAAAAAATGTGCGTTATGACATCAACAAGGCCGAGTTTAATCTGAACGGTTATGAAATGTTTCCAAGCAACTTTCCAACAAACGCGAAAAGAGGGACACTCATATATGTTAAAAACTCATTTTCACCAGTTGAGGTGAACATAGATACTGAATTTGATGAAAGCGTATGGGTGAAAATCTCAATTAACAAAACTGAATCTATCCTATGTGGGTGTGTTTATAGAAGTCCCTCATCAAATGATTTAAATTCTAGAGCTGTTTTAGACTTATTATCTAAAGCTTGTGAGATGAGAGAGGAGCATGTAATAATAACTGGTGATTTTAACTTTCCAGACATTAACTGGTCATCGTGGACTTATACAGATGGTTTCAGTGGTGAATTTCTTGAGTGTGTACGCGATAACTATTAACACCAGGTTGTTGATTCTAGTACTAGACATAGACATGGTCAACGGTCTTCATTGCTGGACTTAATACTAGTGAATGATCAAAATAACATATCCGAATTGTCTTACCTGGAGCCAGTTGGCTCGAGCGATCACTGTGTTGTTGAATTTAAGTATAACTGTGCATTTTCGTTGGAGAAAAATTACTGTGAAACCCCAAATTATTACAAGGGAGATTACTCTGCGATGCGTGCTGAATTAGATATTGATTGGTTGCAGGAACTTGGCGATATTGATCCAGTTACTATGCTAGAAAAATTCATGAACAAAATGAGTGAATCAATAGGAAGGCACATACCGGTTAAAAAGCCACGTAATATCAAAGGGAATACTCCATTAAATAAAGACTCAGTGAAAAATATCAAGCGTAAACATAGATTGTGGGAACGTTATATGGAGAAACAAACTGTAGAAGCTCATAGGGAATACTGCAAGGCGAGAAATAAAGTGAAGCGTTGCGTTAGAAACGAAAAAAAGCGTAAAGAACGACAAGTGGCTGAGTCAGCAAAAGTGAATTGCAAAATTTCTGGAAGTTTGTTAATTCTAAAAGAAAGAATCGAAGTGGGATATCTGAACTACATGTGAAAAGTGGAGTGGAGACTAAAATAGCGAGTAGTGACCAGGAAAAGGCTGAAGTTTTAGCTGACTTTTTCACTAGTGTATTTACTAATGAGGATGTTCTGTCTGTGCCGGACTTACCAGACAAACCAGATATCGTTAATGATAGTGGGGACATTGAAATAACCAGACAGTTAGGAAAATACTGAAAGGCTTGGACATTTCTAAATCCCCCGGACCTGATAAAATGCATCCTAAAGTATTGAAGGAATTGTGTGAAATCATTGATGAACCTTTAAGCATGATATTCAGAAAATCATACGAGACAGGAATTGTTCCAGATTCTTGGAAATAAGCAAAAATTACTGCGTTATTCAAAAAGGGCGATAAAAAACTTGCATCAAATTACAGGCCTGTCAGCTTAACCAGTATATTATGTAAAACAATGGAAAAACTTATGCGTGAAAGGATTGTTTCGCATATGGACAAAAATAAACTGTTTAGTGACAAGCAATTTGGATTCCTCTGTGGTAGATCAACTTCATTGCAACTTCTGAAAGTAATGGATGAATGGACGCAAATTCTTGATAAGGGTGGTGTTGTAAATTCAGTATACATGGATTTTATGAAAGCATTCGATAAGGTGCCACATACTAGACTTTTACTGAAACTGAAATCATATGGTTTGAACTCCTTCATTTGTGAGTGGGTTAAGAACTTCTTATATGAGAGGAAACAATGTGTTCAAGTAAATGGATCTGTTTCTAGCCTACATAACGTTACTAGTGGTATTCCACAGGGATCAGTCCTCGTACCAGTATTATTTGTCATATTTATAAATGACCTTCCGGAATGTGTTGACTCAAATGTCTACTTGTTCGCAGATGATACCAAATTATATAGACAGATAACCTCTGAAAGGGATGTATCTATTATACAAAATGATTTGAATAGCTTATTTGATTGGAGTTCAAAATGGTTGCTTAAATTTCATCCTGAAAAGTGCAAGGTGTTATCCATTCACAACAAGAACAGTTGTCCAACTGACAATAAATATCATATGAATACTTATAATGGGGAAATTAAATCCCTGGAATCAGTTGATTTTGAAAAGGACCTGGGTGTAACTAAATACAACCATCTGAATTTTGATAAACATATTCAACTACAAATAAATAAAGCTAACCAGATAGCTGGACTTATGAGAAGGTCATTTACTTACATGGATAATAGCATGTTTAAACTTTTGTTCAAATCTCCGGTCAGACCAAATTTAGAATATGCAAGTAGTGTATGGTCTCCATATAAGAAAAAAGACATTGAAGCTATTGAAAATGTTCAAAGAAGAGCGTCTAAAATGCTACCAACTATGAAAGATTTAACATATGAAGAGAGATTGCGTAAACTGAAACTTCCAACATTGAAATACCGTAGGATGAGAGGGGATATGATTGAAACATTCAAAATATTGAAAGGAATTTATGACGACAAAGTTACTGGAGATATTTTCAAACTTAGTGACATCTCAATTACTAGAGGGAATAGCCTGAAGCTAGAAAAAGTAAGATGCAATAAGGACTTGAGACTTAATAGCTTTACCGTTAGAGTTGTAGATTTATGGAACAGTCTTCCAGAACACATCATTATTTCAAAGGACATTCATCAGTTCGAAAATAGGCTAGACAATTACTGGAAATCCCATCCTCTACGTTTTGATTTTAAGGCGGATTATAAACTATCACCGGAAGTTAAACGTATTGTGTACTATCAGAATAACGAAGAGCTGCATACAGAGCACCCATCAGTGCTGCGTGCAGAAGCTACATAAGGTAACATAAGGTAATAACTATTACAAAAAAATTATGCTTCTTGATTAAAACGGTTCATTCTAATGAACGAAACTATTTTTCAGGACTTGAAGAGAGAAACTTATGGCTGCAAGTTTGTTTGGTAGAAATTCCATGCTATATATTCCAAGAATTAACAGGTTTAGCTGTAGATAAGGATTGTGTATGGTCAGGACAAGGAAGCAAGAATGAGTTACCATGGGAATACTGGAGAGAAATATATGCTGAATATAGAAGGTATAATCATATTGTACACACTATGTATACCGGTCTAAAACAGCCAGTCCATGAAAGAGTTTATATAGTTTGGCTGTTTAAACAGGTGGCTACTAAAACCTTTGTTGCAACAAGGTTGTATCTTATTATTCACTTTATAGAGAGATACAACCTTGTTGCACCAATGGGACAAGCTGTAAATGTTATAATAATTGCTCTTAATTGGGTAAAACAGGTGCTTGCTTAATTAAGGAGCCTCCCCACCTTTTCGGAAAAAGAGAAATATACGTCAGATTATAATGATATTTGGTGTGGTTGTAGTATAAGATGTCATCTCTACAAATTGGGCATTTTTAATGCGAAAAAATTATTTAAATGACATCAAAAGCGCCACCTGGCGGGACGTGGTTTTTCGCATCAGTTTTGACGCGTTTGCTCCATCTACTTTTTTATTATAGCAATTCTAATTAAATAAAATGTCTCTGTGTGTAGGGTTTTGTATGCGGCATAGTTTGGTGTATTTCATTTTATGCTACGTTAAGTATTATTCGAGTTACATCATAAAAACCTTGCCATTTTCGACATATTGACGTCCTAAAAAACGCCGTAATTTTTGCGTTCAAGTGCAAATATATATAAAACGCGACGACATTTTTTTATAAAAATTTCACTATGATATTAAATAGAGTATTTGCTAAATATATGTCAAAGAAAGTGATGGGGTCTGCTACTCCGATATTTTGCTAGAATTAAATGAAGCTTCCTTGTAAGAGTGAAGAAAGGCGCGACGTTACACACTTTTTGGTCCACGTCATATGCAATATTCTAATTTCATTCATTGGTAAACCGGTCTAAATGATTAATAGTTTAACTTCTAGACAGCAGTCATGTAATATGTTTGATTGTATTTGACTTAAAAAAAAGAAAAAAAAGAAACCAATGTGTTCCATTGTTGTCATGGCAACCAGAATTTAAGAAGTCAGTTAAAGAAAGTAATTATTTAAATACATTATAATTGTCCCATTTTGCACACAAAACGACAAATTCGACACTTTAACATTCAAGACAGCATGTCACTTGTGTATACTTGCTTTAACCTTTTTTTGTCAAACTTAAGTCATTGTCATTATGGTAACAAAACTAAAGACTATTTATCTAGACTATACAACCAGCTAACAACAGTTTATCAAGTAGATGTAATTAAATTTTGAATATAACGATTGGAGGTTACAGTTAGAAAATGTGCACGTCTTCACAGATTTGACAGATATTGTGGTTGGTATAGAAAAAATGGTGAAGTGTTTTCCTTAATGGAGGAATACAATTAATATATCTATTGTAAGTGGTAATTCTCCCGGCATCTATTGGTATGTGAGGTTATAGGTAGTATCATGTCTGTCTGCGCGTCTGTTGCATTGACAATGTTGACAAAAACTTTCCAATTTTATGAATCTTAAATATGTTCACATTTAAGTGCATCAAGACATAGTGCGCACAGGATATTGTGAAAATCGGAAAAAATGTGGAATGAGCCACGAAAGTCGATTACTCAAGTGTGCACAATTTTTCAGTGTTATTTTAGTACATACTTTACCAATTTTACTATGGTGTATAGCTTAGCAATTTTGACTTGAACCAGAGTATACAACAAGGTTCTTGCTTTGAAAATATCAATTTCCGCAAACAAATCATGTTTGTATTACATCTCGAGCGTCTTTGTGATACTCCCCAATTATGAAAACATACAATCGGTTTTGTATCGTAGATAATATATCGACAGTTAAATTATGCTTATCAAAAGTTCAGGCTCGTGTCAAATTAGCCAAGCTAAATACAGTAGGCTATATATGGATATTATAATGCATGTGGTGTACCGTGTATGAGAACCATGTATAGCCCTACCAGATTAAACTGAGACTCCTTGTATAATTCGTAAAAGTCAGGAGAAAACGGTATATATTAAATTAAAATACAAATCAAATACAACCGAGCATGGTCCGATAAGCTTTACGGACTTTGATAAGTGTCAGTTTAATCTGGTCAAGCTATATATGTAGCTGATACATTAGTCAATAGAAATCCGTCCCAATTCGTAGGAAGTGCCAGTATTTTGACGGACGTCTCAAACCTCATGTTGCGGATTATTTCTCAGCTATTTTGATGTAAAACAATAGCTCCGCACTGACACGGCCGTACGTACAGGGTCATAGGAAAGGCAAAACACGGGACTATTCCCAACTACCCCTGCTCTTATCAAGGGTTAGTGGTAGAGTTTCAATCGACTTGTGTATAACCGAACATGCAGGTAGCAATTGAAATTCACTTGCGAAACAAACGTGTGCATGTAGAACTACATGACATTATTAGTTAAAGTTCGTCATATATCTATATTGAGTATAAATGTTTATATTCAGTAAGTTCAAGGGTGATGAAATACTAGTATTTGTTCACAGTACATCCGAAAACACAGTAAATTACTATATACACGAAACTCCAGAAAAACGTTGAATTGTGTGTTAATGAGACGGCCGTGATGGATAGACATTTGGTTCGATCCCTGCCCTGTTGGCATGTAATCGATCGCTTTCGACTTCGAGGGAAGAGATAGACAGTTTGTGTACAAGGAATTCGGCCATGCTGCATTAATTGGTTAGTGTACGTTTCCGATACATGTGAGACTACCTCTTGCTAAAATTATGTACAGTTCATTTGAGAAACAATGAAACGCATTTCAGAAATTTCTGACAGTTGGACAAGAGTTTTGGCATGTTTAGTTCTGTTTACTGTATTGCAGATGGACTTTCAAATTCTATGTTCTTCTATCAACGTGATCGAGCTCTTACTTTATTATAAAAAAATATATTGAATTAATGTATACTGTCAATATGCACTACAAACAATGCAATAACTTGACAGTAACAGTGACATACATTGCAGGGTATGGTTTTCAGAACGGGCGTCTTAGATAATTAAACATTACATCAATCAGCTTCACAAATTAACGATTTATCATCATAATATTTAATCGTGAATGTCCAAGGTGATATCTGAACTTATGAAGTTGAAATCATGAAGTATAAATCGCGAATTCATGAATTTGAAACTTGTTAAAGTGTCTTAACATGCCGTCTTCCATAACTTTAGATTTTTGTGTTATGGAATTAAAAGTTTGAATCATTTATATTGACGTTATGATAAGGAAACACAGCAAATCATTTTCAGGAACTCATTCTAGACTTCGGGGATATGTTACATTAATATCACATACTATTATATAATTGGATGTATGAATGTTAAAGCTGACATGTTTCTCTCAAATTGGGATATTATCATTTTTATGAATATATGTGTATGTCCTCATGTGCATAAAATTATGTCTTCCTGTATAGCTTGGCGAGTTTGCCCTGACCCTGACCTTTATGCATGGATATATTTCATGGTTCTTGCTTTGAATATATCAATTTCCGCAAGCAATTTGTGCAATATTGGTATTTCAAATTGTGTACATATTACATCACCATTGCACTTTCATTGTTTCATGTTTTCATTATCGTTTTATCGTGTTATCACTATTGTACTATCGACTTTTCATCGTATTATCGTTGTTTCATACTATCGACTTTTCACCATCCTACTTTCGACTTTGTATAGCTATGCCGCGATGGCTCTAACGGGAGACCGTAGGGACCTAGCGCATGATTTGACCGCAAACATATTTATGAATTAAATAAACCTATATGAAGACATGATACTCTCCTCGCTACAGGAATTCAATAATTCTTGAGTGTATTACCGGACCCCATGTTTTAAATTTTGATGGGCGAGTTTTGGTTGTCATTGCAACAATATGATATGTTTTGATATAAAACTATATCCATGTAACTTACTCCTAATCTTGCTGTGGTTTATCAATTTGTACGGATGAAGGAAATTAGGCAGTCGCATTTAACGTCCAACAAAAAGTGCATAACGCCAAGCAGTTTTTACCCTACCAAGACAGTTAGATTTAATTTTAGCAAAAAAAACTTAGTTGTAGACCCTATCTTATCATTTACATATAAAATACCATAGTGAAATTAAAAAAAAAACTTTGATGGTCCCATTTTTTAAATATTTGTTTTTGATCGCAAAAATTACAGAGTTATCACTAAATGAAATTAGAATATTGCATATGACGTAGAACAAAAACTGTGTAACGTCGCGCATTTTTTCACTCTTACAAGGGAGCTTCATTTAATTCTAGCAAAATATCGGAGTAGTAGACCCCATCTCTTTCTGTGACATATATTTAGCAAATACTCTATTAAATATCATAGTGAAATTTTGATAAAAAAATGTCGGCACGTTTTATAAATATTTGCACTTGAACGCAAAAATTACGGCGTTTTTTAGGACGTCAATATGTCGAAAATGGCAAGGTTTTTATGATGAAACTCGAATAATACTTAACGTAGCATAAAATGAAATACACCAAACTATGCCGTATACAAAACCCTACACACAGAGACATTTTATTTAATTAGAATTGCTATAATAAAAAAGTAGATAGAGCAAACGCGTCAAACCTGATGCGAAAAACAACGTCCCACCAGGTGGCGCTTTTGACGTCATTTAAATATTATTTTCGCACTAAAAATGCCCAATTTGTAGAGATGACATCTTATACTACAACCACATCAAATATCATTATAATCTGACGTATATTTCTCTTTTTCCGAAGAGGTGGGGAGGCTCCTTAAGGTGATTATCTACATGGGTGTGACTACATGTATTTGCATAGTGATATTGATGTAATTTTAATCAGGAAATTGTTTTGCACGATATCGCCAAATTAAGTAGCCGCCAAAGTGTTCAAAACATTAAGGCTTAAAAACAGGAAATTTGTAATCGTGAATATGCCCATATCAGCAAAGCGCGAAAGTTAGTATTCACAAAGGTAAATTTGTTTACAGTAACACATGAAAATGTTTCAACTTGGGCATTTTTCTCTGAAGAAGAATTGTATTTTCTTCAATGAAAATTGTACTAAATAAAAAAAAATACAATACATCTTCAGGGCATCACTCTGTTCACCAATAAGCTCTCTGCAACAAAACCTTAAACTTGTTTTACAGGTTTTGTTATGTTGAGAATGGTACGGAGCATATGACTGAGCTGAACTTCCCACCTGATCATGGTGAAGTCACCTGTCTGTATATTTATAATCCAGGTAAGTCCTATATTTTATGTTTACTTCCTAAGTTGGTGGAATGTGTATGAGCTATTTCTCTGTAACCATATTCAAAAACACTCCACCATCCATATTTGTACCTAGTCTATTTGTGTATATTGCCCGTACATTCTCACATAGATTTTCATGCATTAATAACTCTTGTATTTTTATTAAATAAAATACAATGTATTTGTGCTATTTGTTCAGCTTAGCAGTGCCTTGTTCATCATCCAAAGTAATTATTAATGAAACACATTCTAATAAAAACAAACATTTTGCTATTTTTCAAATAATTAATCTAAATCATTTGAAATTGATTAGATTTTGCTTTAGAATGACTTTATCGTGATTTTGGCCCATTGAAGTATATTATAATAAAGAAACTTCAAATATACTTTACATCATGATGTTGTTTTAGTATAATGTAAGGATGTATAGCTTGGCCACATTGACACGAGCCTGACCTTTTGATTAGCATAATTTAACAGTCGATATATTACCTACGTTTACAACACCGAGTGTATGTTTTCATAATCGGGGAGTATCACGAAGATGCTCGGGGTGTAATACAAACACAAATTTGAAATACCTATATCGCACGATTTGCTTGCAGAAATTGATATATTCAAAGCAAGAACCTTGTTATATATTCTTGCATAAAGGTCAGGCTTAGGTCAAAATAGCCAAGCTATAATGGTATGTCAAATGATGAAACCATCATTCCGTGTTGTAGATGATGTGGTATATTCGGGACACGAGAGTGGTCATGTGATCAGCTGGTGCAACATTGAGGAAGACAAGAAATATCATATATTGTACAAACACTATAAACGAGTCACCTGTATTACTGGTATAGATATGGGTAAGTTGAATATGAGTCACATGTTTTTGGGAAAATGAAAATTGTATTTTGATAGAATGAACAAAGTTTTTCTATTTTGATGCTCTTAGTGATCTACAGAAGTTAGATGTCAATTTAGATATGGGTGGGTGTGGTACATGTTCTGATACAGCCTAATTGGAGTTGATCATTAATATACTAATGGACAAAAGTCTTGTCTGGTCTACTAATGGACAAAAGTCTTGTCCCGTCTACTAATGGACAAAAGTCTTTACCGGTCTGCTTATGTACAAAAGTCTTGTCTGGTCTACTAATGGACAAAAGTCGTGTCTGGTCTACTAATGGACAAAAGTCTTGTCCGGTCTGCAAAAAGTACAATATCTTTTTTGTTTTACATCACACACTCATGAATTTGGTATCGATGGAAAGAGGACATTAATATGCATTCGGTGTAAGCTGATTTTTAAAGTTTTTAACCAGTTCTGATGAAACAGTTTACGCGTTTAAGAGATATTATGGAAATCCATACCGGACATGTCCATGAGTATAAATAGGGTTGCTTTGAAATTACTTAGTTGGTTGGTTGGTTAGTTGGACGGTGGGTAGCCGGTTCAACCATCTGAATAGGTATTCAATAAAAAAATGTCCTGATTGTATATATATTTCTTTCTATTTCTATTGTGTTTTGTTTATTTTTATGCCCCTGTTAGATAAGATATCAGCTATTCATTCATGTTAATTATAAGGTCAGGATTGCATAAAATTCTCCAAGCTATACTATTTGATTTTTTAGTAAAATATAAAGCTTTGTAATTGGCTTCTTTAAACATTTGGATTGGGTCATGTACTGCAACATGTCAAAGTGCAGTGTGTATGCAGTGCTGTCTGGTTGATTTCTTTAATAAGCCATTGATGGTATACCAGTATATAAAGTTATAGTCTAGGAGCTGACCAGAAATTCAAAATCTATTTTCCCCATCTGGTTGAAAAAGCCCATTAGTATTTTCAAATAATATGGACATTCAGGCTTCAGAAAAAGGTGGATACCAGATCTGAAGTGGTGCAGATTTTTTTAACTAGGGTAACAACTCTTGCGTCCGAGCAAATTTACCAAACCACCTGATGTTCTTTATTCTGGTGTCATATTTTTCTTTATGTATATATTGCCATATAAAGGTGGATATTATTCATTTAATATTTTGCATCAAATGGACATACATAACTGACCAGTTTTGGGACAAGGTCAAGGTAATTTCAAGGTCCACGTGAGAAAAATAGTTAAAAATATATGACTGTACTATTTGAAATTCAAAAACTGAAATCCAGAATGGTTAAACCAATGATAGATACTCAGTAGTTTGCTCCCTTAGATTTTTTAAGGAAGGCAACTCAATACCGATTAAATTAAAGCTGGCTGGAGTTCGCTCCCTTTGCTCGAAGGGAAGCAACTCTGAACTGACTTATTTAAAGACGGCAGGAGTTTGTTCCTTTAGATCTTCAAAGGGCGGCAACTCCGTACTGACTAAATTAAAGTAGGCAGGAGTTCGCTCCCTATATTTTCCAAAGGGAGACAACTGCATTCCGACTTATTTTAAGTCAACAGGAGTTCGCTCCCCTTGATTTCTAAAGGGAGGCAACTCCGTACCTACTAATTTTAAGTCAGAATTAGTTTGCTCCCTTTATTTTCAAAAGGGAGGCAACTGCTTATCGACTTATTCTAAGACAGCAGGAGTTTGCTCCCTTAGATTTTTTAAGGGAGGCAACTACGTACCAACTTAATTAAAGCCAGCATGAGTTCACTCCCTTAAATTTTCGTAGGGGAGGCAACTCTGTACCGACTAAATTAAAGTCGACAGGAGTTAGCTCACTTAGATTTTCCAGGGAAGCAACTCTGTACTGACTAAATTTAAGTCGGCAGGAGTTTGCTCCCTTTATTTTCCAAAGGGAGACAACTGCGTACCAACTTAATTTAAGTCGACAGAAGTTTGCTCCCCTTGATTTCAAAAGGGAGGCAACTTCGTACAAACTTATTTTAAGCTGGCAGGAGTTTGCTCCCTTATATTATCAAAGGGAGGCAACTACGTACCGACTTAATTAAAGCCGGCAGGAGTTCGCTCCCTTAGATTTTCAAGGGAAGCAACTCAGTAAACACTAAATTTAAGTCAGAAGGAGTTTGCTCCCTTTATTTTCGAAGGGGAGGCAACTCTGTACCGACTAAATTAATGCCGGCAGGAGTTCGCTCCCTTAGATTTTCAAAGGGAGGCAACTCTGTATCGACTAAATTTAAGTCTGCAAGAGTTCGCTCCCTTTATTTTCGAAGGGGAGGCAACTCCGTGGCGACTGAATTAATGACGGCAGGAGTTCGCTCCCTTACTTTTTCAAAGGGAGGCAACTACGTACCAACTAAATTTAAGTCAGCAGGAGTTCGTTCCCTTATTTTTGAAGGGGAGGCAACTCCGTACCGACTTAATAAAGCCTGCAGGAGTTTGCTCCCTTAGATTTTCAAGGGAAGCAACTCCGTACAGACTTAATTAAAGCCGGCAGGAGTTCGCTCCCTTAGATTTTCAAAGGGAGGCAACTCTGTACCGATTAAATTTAAGTTGGTAGGAGTTTGCTCCCTTTATTTTCCAAAGGGAGACAACTGCGTACCAACTTATTTTAAGTCGACAGGAGTTTGCTCCCCTTGATTTCAAAAGGGAGGCAACTCCGTACCGACTTATTTTAAGCTGGCAGGAGTTTGCTCCCTTATATTTTCAAAGGGAGGCAACTACGTACCGACTTAATTAAAGCCGGCAGGAGTTCGCTCCCTTAGATTTTCAAGGGAAGCAACTCTGTAGACACTAATTTTAAGTCGGAAGGAGTTTGCTCCCTTTATTTTCGAAGGGGAGGCAACTCTGTACCGACTAAATTAATGCCGGCAGGAGTTCGCTCCCTTGGATTTTCAAAGGGAGGCAACTCTGTATCGACTAAATTTAAGTCGGCAAGAGTTCGCTCCCTTTATTTTCGAAGGGGAGGCAACTCCGTGGCGACTGAATTAATGACGGCAGGAGTTCGCTCCCTTACATTTTCAAAGGGAGGCAACTACGTACCAACTAAATTTAAGTCAGCAGGAGTTCGCTCTCTTATTTTTGAAGGGGAGGCAACTCCGTACCGACTTAATAAAGCCTGCAGGAGTTTGCTCCCTTAGATTTTCAAGGGAAGCAACTCCGTACAGACTTAATTAAAGCTGGCAGGAGTTTTCTCCCTTATATTTTCAAAGGGAGGCAACTAAGTACCGACTAAATTAAAGCCGGCAGGAGTTCGCTCCCTTAGATTTTCAAGGGAAGCAACTCCTTACCGACTAAATTAATGCCGGCAGGAGTTCGCTCCCTTAGATTTTCAAAGGGAGGCAACTCCGTACCGACTTATTTTAAGTCGACAGGAGTTTGCTCCCCTTGATTTCAAAAGGGAGGCAATTCCGTATCGACTAAATTAAAGCCCGCATGAGTTCGCTCTCTTAGATTTTCAAGGGAAGCAACTCCACACCGACTAGATTAATGCCGGCAGGAGTTCGCTCCCTTATATTTTCAAAGGGAGGCAACTCCGTACCGACTAAATTTAAGTCTGTAGGAGTTCGCTCCCTTTATTTTCCAAAGGGAGACAACTGGGTACAAACTAATTTTAAGTTGACAGGAGTTCGATCCCCTTGATTTCAAAAGGGAGGCAACTCTGTACCGACTAATTTTTAGTCGGCAGATGTTCGCTCCCTTAGATTTTCGATGGGAGGCAACTCCGTACTGACTTATTTTAAGACAGCAGGAGTTCGCTCCCTTTGGGGGCAATAACTCTATTTGACAAATTTTGTCAGCCAGAGTGTCTTCTCCTGAGAAACAGGGAAGTAAAAATTGGGGTTATTCACCCCAAGTGGAAGAGTTTCTTCCCGTTTTGGTAATCTACATTTTGTAAGTAATTATATATGCCAGGTTTAAATAACTAGAGAGGGCTTTCTAATCATGTGCATATCTCTGCTAGTAGATTATTTTCATGTGCAATAAATCTGACAAAGAATTAAATGTTACCAGATTTCATTAAAAACGGAACTATGAATTATTGCAGATAATGTTTTTTTAATGATTTGTGTAAAATTACCATAAATTGAAAGAGATACCAATAAAACAGTTTTATCTGTTGTCAACATTGTGTCCCCCATCAAAACATGTGCCCAAGGGCAAAACAACTACACAACATTATTTACCTATATAAAATACTTAATAACATTGTTAAATAAGTGTAGGTGTTAAATACCTGTCTTATTCATGATTTTGACAGTTATTTATTAACATTGCAAGAATTATATTTTGTTTAAGTATACATATATACTTAGCTACTTTTCTAAGTCCACACTTATATTTTCGAAGATAATTTTGTCAACCGTGTATGTAGCCCAATGAAATTTGGCTATTACTTGCGTGTGTTATATGTTTGCAGAATCGTACAACAAAAAGTCGATTTTGATTAAAATTTATATAATGAAAACACTCATGGCATTAGAATGAAAGAAAGTAAAAGTTGCAAATACAGATTTTAGGATGACCACCATGTAGTCGATGGTCTCTGTTAAAAGTCAATTATCCGAGTGGGAAGCATTGCTGAATGAAGAGGCTCATTGAATTTAACCGTCTTTACTCAAAAGTTGGCATGCGTCTTTGACGTATAGCTTTTTACGTCAAGACGTCACAATAAATACTAAGCGCTCTCGCTATTAAATCGACAAGCAAACAATACGTTTACTTTAAGATAAACACTCATGATAGTAGGCATTTATAAGTTGAAAGTCGGTCAGACGTGGATGTTTAGGTAATTGTTTTTGATTAACGACACAAACTACTACACTGTACTGTGATGACGTCACTTCCTATTTTTCTGACATCATTAGACACATAAATGTGATATAAAATTTACTTGCAAATTGAAAACAATTGGAACTCACTCCAGGGTAGTGTAAACACGTGGCTTCACAAAATCACAAAACGTACGTCAATCTCGTAACTAAAAAAACACGTGTCATTATGACATTTCGTGACGCGGATTATTATGACCATGTTGTACAAACTTCACATGCAAAATTTTGTCACTTTACTGCATAGAATAAGAGTTATGGATAAATGAAAATGAAGAAAAGTTGTTTAGTGTACAATACCACTGTGGATAGTCGATTTCTGGCAATTGCAATAAGGTATACACATTGAATTACATGGTATGGCAATAAGTCATACAGTGATCAGCTTTTATGAGTGTAGGATAAAAGCCCCTACAGACATAAGCCCCTACGCTCATTTTTATACATGAGGACATAAGCCCCTATGCATTTTTTTACACTAGGACATAAGCCTAGTAAAATATCAGGCTATTTTTGGTGGAATCTTTTACAAGATCTGTATTTACAGTTGATAAGTATAAGTTTTGGAGACATACTGTCAGGATACCTGACAGGATACCATTTTCCAGACAGAATTATATCGGTCAAGTTTTTACAAGCGCTGTTTTTATCGTCTGTGTCATCACATTCTTCAAAGGGCATAGAATAATTTTGATATTTTTCTTGAACAGACCTTGACACCAGAAATGTCAATTATGTTTGTCCATAATTAAATGAATAATATCCATGCAAATATGTAGCAATATATACAATGAACATTTAAATTATATTAGATCATAGAATATGTGGGGCGGTTGTAAAAATGCCTTCTCGGCCAGCATGCATATGCATTAAATGGCTATTTTGACAAAGAAATGAACACAACCATTAAACAAATTGCTTATAATGAAAGTATATGTACTTACCAATACAGCTATCATTTAAATAACCAAATTTGAATCCAAGCATATGGAATACGAAGAAAGAACAAAGTTGAAATATCAATTTTTTAGCTATTTTTCTCACTTTGACCTTGAAATGACCTTGACCACAAAATGGTCAATTATATATGTCAATTTGATGCACAGCATTAATTGAAAAATATCCAGCCAAATATATGGCAATATATAAATAAACAAAAATTTCACACCAGAATTAAGAATGTCATGTAAATTAGCTCAAAAGCAAGAGTTGTTGCCCCTGTTAAAAAAATCTGCACCACTTTTAGATCTGACATTCACCTTTTTTTGAAGCCTGAATGTATGTATTTTTTAAAAATACCAATGGACTTTTTCTACCAGATGGGGTAAATAAAAATCCATTTAAAGGCCTTTTTGAAAGCCTTATTCACCAATGTTGTAAGTCTAAAACTTTACATTGTCAACTGTTCCATTTGCTCTCATGTCATAAATGTACCGATTTTGATATAAATTGGTAGACATGTTCATTGGGTAACAACAAATAGTCAGATAAAATTTCACATGGTTAAATCTAATTTGAAAGAAATGGCAGTGATTATGAATAATGACAATTTTAAGTCTAAGTGTGCGTTTTAGACTTACGACGTTGGTGAATAAGGCCCCTGGACTAATAAATAAACATAGTTCTAAGCTGAAATATATTACCGGTAAAACTGATGATTAGATGGCACCTTGTTCTTGACGACTATTGTTGTATATTACAGTGATGTCAGTAGATGATATACAGAATGGTAACTATGGTAACAAGATTGTTAGTTCATCTCGGGATTCTAATCTGATGGTATATAACCTGAAAACAAAGAAATCAAAAAAGATTCGTCATTATAATAAACAAGTGAACTGTGTCAGGTAATTATGTTTCATAAATTGCAAGTCATGGAATCATCACTTGGGACTTTTTAATACAGTTAACATATTTAATAAGTATTTTTTATAATAATCAATTTTGGATTGATTGAAATTGGTTGTATAAGAAAAGTGCTTGCCTAATTAATGGTTTGATTTTACTCAAGTTTAAAGTATGCTTCTTAAACTTAGGCTATGTCCTTATTCAAATTCCACTTGTTACCTGTATTTTACTTAAATGGTAACTAGCCAGTGATACTATCCTGACATAGAGCCAATCAGCAATTACATCATACTGTAAAATCATTCAATTTTCATTGGGGATTAAAATTCGTGGATTTTGTGGTTCACCTTCAACCACAAAATCAAATGATTCCATCAATCAATAATTTTGACCCTTGTATTTAGTATCTGAAATGCAAAATCCACGAATAAATGTCCCATCGAATTTTTTTTTTTATTCTAAAAACCATGAAATCTCGTCCAATCGAAATTAAATGATTTTACAGTATTAACAATGCTGAGCGTCAAACAAGGGAGATGTATAATATAATGTCACAGCTTGGGATTGAACCCAAGACCTTTCGCACTTGAAGAGCTAGTACTCATGTTTTTCATAAGCCTAACTTTTCGATGGGGTACCAATCAAGATATTTCTGTTATTTATATGTTCTGGTATAAATTATGTACTTGGTACTTTGATATACATTGTGCATCAAAAGTTTCCATTGTCTTTCTAAATATCATGCTAATTTTGTTGGTTGCTAGAATTTCTATAATCTACTAGTAGTGCTTTTATACAGAGAAAGCTTTCTTATTTGAACCTTTCAGATCGTGGGGGAATCATTTTGTTGCTGCCGCTGATAGAAGTTCAGTTCAAGGTCATCCGTTATGGAAGTCCTGTGACCTTGACAACGTAGAGGTCAATGCAACATGTACCCTATCCACGGAAGCTTCCCCGGATACCACTGCTGTAGCATTCTGGCAACATGTTGTAGGTGGATTAAAATATACATTGCAGGAAAAAACACCTTCATTTTAAGAAAAAAATACATTGTGTAGGTCTATTGAGTCAAGCTATGGCTGTGTGTAAAGGTAGTTCCATGACTGATAGGACACTTTATTAGGCCCCTGTCGGTTTTCTGCCGAAGGGTACTATAGGTTTGCCCTCAGCCAGCCAGCCAGCCAGCCAGCCAGCCAGCCAGCCAGCCAGCCGTTTTTTGCTGATTCCGACAAAACTTATTGTTGCTATGGATACGGAAATGCTGAAAAATTGTGAAAATACATGTACTTCAAAATCTGGATCCTGCCATAACTCAGTGTTTAAGCTATGTTTATAAAATGTTATGGAAAGGGACTAATAAGGAGATAATGCATGTTTAATTATTATTTTATTTGAACAAAATTGTGGTTTTCATGGCAACTGAAACATTGACAACCTGAAAACCAGGTAGGGGCCTTCCGTATTGCTTGGAATTCCTAATTACTTATTTTACTTGTTAAATATTTTTTTATTGCACTGTATTAAAACTCACTCAATATTACAATACATGTAGATATATAGACATGTTGCATATGGCATGTATAGTAATGTTACATTGTTAAAACATTACAGGTACTGTCCGGTGATGAGGTAGGAGATTTATATATATGGTCAGGTGATCTGGAATCACGATACAAACAGAAACGTCAGACGATGTCTTGTATTGCTAGTCTTGGTTGTTGTATTAAATCAATATACATGCTGGGTAGAAGAATCATCTGTTATACAGGTTTGTAGTATGGTCAGAAGTTACATGATCTAGTCACCCAATAATTCAATGTTTATTCGGCAGACAGCACCCTGTTACTTGACTGATGCTGGATTAAACTTGTACATGTTTGCATATAATAAATAGTACTTCTATCTAGATCTGTTTGCCTCTTACAATATGGACTTCCTTTGTTTTAAAATGTATGTCATCTTTGAAGGCAATTCTAATGAGTGTTTGTAGAGTTATTTCTTCACACATATTGGGGGGGAGACATAATTATAGACATTGTGCATTTTTTTTTTTTTTTTTTTTTTTTTTTTTAAAGACATTGTGCAGTTAGTCTGTTCTATTCATCAAAGTTTATTCATGAATATTCTCATTGACCAATGATCAGATTTCTATGAAACTTCGTCACATGGTTACTTCAATTTTCTTGGTACCAATTGAAGACTAGTAGACAGGAATTTAAGGCCAGATGATTTTTGCAAGTTTAGCGTTCTTCGCCAGAGACATTAATTTTTGTGTTAAAACCTTTCTAGTGTTAATTTAATTTTGTTGCATGTATTTCAGCCGATGGACAACTGTACATATCTCAAGATGAAGAAAGTTTTGAATTCCATAAACATGATATTTACCAGAAGTTACGGAAGTCTCCAGAATGTATTGCTATCAGGGGATCTATACTTGCCATAGGTTGTAGATCTGGTAGGTATTTAGTTGTATTAGGTTTGAGATGTGGACAGTCATGGTCATGGTCCAGTGGTTAGTATGCTAGATTTGTACCCGGACAATCAGTCACAGCAGGTCATACCCTCTGAAGAAAAATTGACAACGTTGTTGATTTTCCTCCTCATATGACGTTGCTGTTCCTTGTGGAAGGTTAAGTAAGTACTATTTAGGAAACAATTCATGAAATCTGGTCTGGTGAATTGGTTTCCATATCAAACCAAAACATCTATGAGAAAGGTAGTGTAAGTTTTAATAAACAAACAAATTGAGAAACATTTGTTGAACCATTGATTATATTACTTAAGGTATGTGATGAAAAGGACCCATTTATAGTTTTGAATTATGTCTGCTAAGTTATTACAGGTGGTCGCTCGATTGAGGTGTTGGCACATTTATGTTTGATCTCTCCACCAGCTTTGATGGTATATTGCTTTGCACATGTTGGTAGACCAAAATGGTTTCAGTTAATGCTTTGCCATAGGATCTTCAAACTTATTATGGAGATTGTGTCCAGCAACAATAGATGACCCCTATTGATGTTGAGGTCACCAGGTCATAGGTAAAGGTCACTATCATTTTGACCTTTTCCAATTTTTGACAATTAGGCTGCGATGAAGGCATACATGTGTTACAAACATCTCTTGTTGTTGTATATTTTAGGTACTGTGTGTCTGTACTTTGTGGAAGCAGACAAAGATTGGGACAACCTTGACCTAAGCCAACCGTCTCGTGTAATACAGATGTCACATGATCATATACATTCTATCGTGATTGGTGCAAATGTTGCTGGACCATATGTTGCCATAGCAACTAACAATTTTTGTCTAACAATTGTGCAATATCGTCGAAATCCAAACAGGCATCGAAATCAGACGAGTGTGCGAACACAAACGTAGGAATATTTGAGTGGTATTGGTTGCTATGGTTACTTTCGTGCCATCCTTTGTCAACAAGCAATGGCTAGAATGCCAGTTACATGTGTCAGACTAACAATAGTTTGATGATTAACTGTGTCCTTGTTAAATAAGAACCTTAGTTCAATACTGCTGTTACTTGAATGTGCCGGGAACTGCTTCTTATATTCCATTTATGAAATCTGTGATTACTTTATCTTCTTTTATTGGGAAATGTTATACCCATACCTACCAAGTTACTCCTATTTTCGTTGTTAACTTCTGGTTATATCAGTTCAGTCACTCTTATTGGAAGTCAAAAGGATCAAAAGGACCTTACAGGCGCTATTTACTTCTGCTTGATGTCTAGAAAATGCTTGTAATGATACAATTACTATCTTCCCCTTTACCAAACAATGAGCATTCTGTCTTTAACAGCTCTAGTTTTATGGTCAGTTTTATTCTTTCTACATGTGTTCACTTTGCTGTTTCTAGTCATTATTTTATGCTGTGTCGAAGTTTTTATTTGATGTTTCTTTTTATTCATGTACATTATTATTTAGGGCTTTATTTATTAGCTCTATTTAATATTAGTTTTGTTAACTTTGTTATGGCCCCACCTTTGATTGGGGTATATTGCTTTGTACATGTTGGTTGGTCTGTTTTTCAGTCTGTTGGTAGACTTAATAGGTTTCGTTCAATAACTCAATAACGCTTTGCCCTAGGATCTCCAAACTGTGCATTGAAGTTGACCAGCAATATGAGATGACCCTATTGATTTTGTGGTCAAATGTCAAGGTCACTGTGACCTTTACCATTTCTGTCTATATAGGGCTGCCATGGGGGCATACATATTTTACAAACATCTTTTGTTAATTTTAGTATCAACCATTTGACTGTACATATTTCGACTCTGTGTGAAACAAGCCTGTAGATGAGTGAACTATTTGGTGGATATTTATTAAACTTAAAAAATGTTTGGAAACAATTCACTTTGTTTGAATTGTTTGTGGTTGTCACGACAACAGTTTGTTTAAAGTATGAAGCGATTAATCTCAAGTTGATTTTTTGTATACAATTTGAATCTCATGACAATAATGTTCTCAAGTTGTTCTACATTCTGTCTGAAGTGCTTTTCTTGATGCTGTGTAGCATCATTACTGTGGAACTGGGTACTGTTTTATCAAAGCAGTTACGAAATTCTTAAAATTACCACCCAATTTAAAATTCTTAATAGTACTTTTACAACTTTAAACTGTGGTAAATGGAGCTGTAATACTAATAAATATTCCGTTAATGAACTCTTACAAACAATAGCTGATCCCGATTTGCAGTTGTTAAATAGTTATACGGAATTTAAATTTGAATTTGAAGTATACGATTTCCGTAAGTATGTTGGTAAAACAGTACCCTGTATTATACCTTTTCAGTTACTAGTAAATGTTTTACCTTGTTATATGTACATATCGACGGTGCCTAACCAAAACCCAGTAACTCCATTTTGGCGCGAAAACTTTTTTGCAACATCAGCATCTGCTAGACGTCTCGCGCATTTCTGTCTTGTCGCCATTTAAATAGCCAATCACGTTACTTAGATGGCGACAAGACAGAAATGTGCGGGACTTCTAGCAGATGCGGATTACGGGGTTTTGGTTTGGCACCGTTGATATATTGTTTGTTATATCTTGTTATGTTATATACTTCTATTAATGTGTTTTACACTACATGTTTATGCAATAAAGATGATTTATAGGACACTTGTGTTTTCTTGTGTTCTGTAAAGTAATGTGTCAATGTAAATACCGCCACCGTGGTCTAGTGGTTAGGGCGTCCGCCTCCGGAGCGGAAGGTCGAAGGTTCGAATCCTGGCGGAAGCTGGGTTAGAACTGATGCAACCGGTTGGTGAGCTGCCAGCTAGTTAAAGAATGGTTACCGTATGCCCATCTCTGCCAGGCGCCCAGCACTTTGAGAAGGGATTCGCGAGGTTCTGTGCGCACGAAAAATAGGTGTCTCATAAGTCAAATTGGCTGGCCCTTTCAATAGGGGTGACACTATAATAAACAAACACTTAACCTTTACCTTATAGAAAGTAGTTTGAAAGAAATACAAGTTTGCAAAGATGGACAAAAAAGTATCACTGATGATCAATGCTATCAATTTTCATCATGCTTGTTACTAAATATTTTACCTTGATGACCAATTTTCTGACTCCAAGTGACCCAGTTTCACATTTGGTATACATTTGGAAGAGACAAACATCTGAACATTGTCATCAAGTTTCCAAGTCAAAATTATTACATAAATTATACTGTGTAAACAATTAAAAAACTAGACTTGCATACAGTATTGTATTTAAGAAATATAGCAAAGCATCTTTAATTAAGGAGACCAATTGCTAGGTTGCCATACAACAATGTAAACCATATGACACTATTTTCTGAGTGATGACATGTTTTATAATGCAGGCATTCACTAGTACATCTAGTTCATTTAGGTAAAGGAGCACAGGTAACAGTATCATTGAAAAGGAATAAAAAATGTGATATATCGATCGCTTAGAATTAGAAGGTCGTAACTACCAAGTCGATATTTTGAGAAAACACGGACAAACTGTCTGACATTTACTCTTCACTTTTGATTAAACAAACTTTTACAACTTCATTTTGGTCAACATGAAAAGTTCAGATTTTTATGAAAATGGGATCATAAGAAGCGCCTTGTGATGCTTATTCTAAATATGTATGAATCTTAAAAGGTCGTAAGTGGCACTTACAACATAATTTTTCTATTTTTTTACTCAATTTTAATAATACAGTCACCTGTATTAAAGAGGGTTGTCTTTATAAACATGTACACTGGGAACAACAAACACACTTTTATATTATGAAGGCCGAAAGAGCAGTACCACGTCGTTATTAGTTTAGTTGACCACAAATGTTTCCCATGAAGTTGCTTGGATTACCAATCTACTGAGTCTGCTGAATGGGGTTCAAATGATATAAGTTGTGAGCTAGGTGAACTTTGATGTGATCGCTCTATAAATTCAGCTAGCCCATTCGCCAACACCATCCCATCGCCGTGTTGTAACACTGTCGGCCATATTATGAAGGAAATGTCGGCACCAATTGTTTTGTACGGCTTAAAATGTGATGCCTCACTGTCAGTTGTAAACTCCAATGTCATTGGTGGATCTTTGGATTAAATAAGCCACGTGATCTCAGAACACAGATCGACGAATGTTCGTAATGGCGGCTTTTGAACATTATGCACTCTCAGAAGTAAACGTAGATTAGATTCACGAACAAGTCAGTCTCGTCTTATTATCTGAAATCAACATAAAACGCTATGATTCATTTATTGTTTTCATGAAAACACTTAGACAATCGCATTTCTTGACTGATTGTCTCAAGTGCATATTTGAAGACTGACTTCAAGCATGGATTTTAAATCCTGTTTTTTTTATAGAGAAGGTCTTGCTTCAAGAAACTAGAAGTGCTCAATAAAAGTCAACAAACTGTTTTGAACAAAGTAAGTAAAACCAATCTACTTAATAGGACAAGTGTGTGTGAACTAATCTAAAGGTCACTTTCTCATCTGTTCCAGGTCTAGCTGTTCGAATCTTGAAATATAATACTATTCCAAAATACGATAATACCATTACCATTTACCATTTATTTATAGCAAATTGGCATATAAATACACCTTTAGCCATTTACATAGGGAAAAAAATATGGCCTAGGTGAACATAGATACATATAAACAGCAATTTAAATATATCAAAACCAGCATCAATTTAATTGTAAATAACAATATAAAGATCTTTAGTCCAGTCATTTTAACTTTTAATTAACCTCAAACTAATTGCAAAACAAACATTTTGTGTTTATATGGTGCGTAAAGCTATCACTAGCAATGTACAAAATGTCCTAATTGATTACTCGTGGGATTTTTTTTAGATATTTACAAATATATTGAATTGTCACATGTTTTCGCGATATTTGTCACTTTTGGTGTAAATAAATCTTGACTTGTACCAGTAACTTATTTTTACATCGTGCTTAGAGGTCGCAATTTTGGTCTGATTTTTATGAAACTTGGCAGCAATTACCATCGGAAGCTAATCTAGACATAATAAAATTTTGAGTTAACCGGAGTCAAAATCTAGGTGACTAGGTCAAAACATAGAAAAAACAAGATAAAGTCACCAGGGGTCGTAATTTCAACCTTACACTTGTGAAGTTAAGTCACAATGATCACCTTACAAAAATCAAGGTCATGTATGAAATAGGATTAACCTGAGTTAAAAACTAGGTCACTAGGCCAAATTATATCTAACAAATCTTTAGAAGGCGCCCTTTTACCTAATCTTTATGAAACCATGTCACATGGATCATGAAGACAAAATGTAGGTCAAATTCAATATAAACTTATCATGAGTTAAAACTAGGTCACTAGGTCAAATAATAGACAAACCTTCATGCACCAAAAAGTCGCATCATTTATTTTCACCTATTGACCTAATTTCATGGGCGTAGGAGCAGGGGGGGCCAGGGGGGGCCAGGCCCCCCCAATGTCTGGACCGGGGGGGCCAACATATCTTTTGGCCCCCCCAATAATTCAGACGAAAAATTATGATTTACGACCTAATATATCTCGTTATAGGCAATTTGCCTTCAGTTCTTGGTAAAAACGTATCAAAAATTTTTTTTGCTCGCTTCGCTCGCAAAATAACTTCCTTATATTCAAATACCTCATCACCCATTGCTTTCAAAAATACATTTATGCAATGAATTGTACTCTTAATGTCCCCCAACCCTCCTATATGACTTTGGGACGTTGTCATTTATATATAAAGCCTTTGAAACAAACGTTTTCACCTTTTAAATTTAAATTTTATGCAAACACTTAATTGTGTTTTTGTTAGAACATAAATTCCCTGCATTAAGGTCCTGTTTGAATGCAAAATAAGGTATATCAGAACGCCTAGAATGCACTAGATTTATCAATAGTTTTGAAAAATTTCCGGAGGGCTGACCCGTGTATACTTGAACGGATTAACTTCCAGTTAAGACGTAATTACTTAACCAAATGATCACAGAACCATAAACTCACAGTTAGTATTTAGATATAGGAGTGTTTTTGACATTTAAGAGTACAGTTTGTGTCTAGAATAGTTTTGTGCAATTATTGCGTGTTGACTCATTGACATAAGGAAGTTACTTTGCGAGCGTAGCGAGCAAAAATTTTTTTTTACCCCAAGTTGCCAAATGTTTGGCCCCCCCAATGTTGAAGACGCTCCTACGCCCATGAATTTTGACCCAAATTATTTAATAACATACTTGACTTAGATGTTTTGAGATGAGCATTGTGACCAAGTTGCATAAATATTAGACCAAAATTGTGAATTTTGTACCTACACAACGTTTTCCTTTGATTTTAACTGGCAACCTACTTTTTGACCCCGGATAACCCAATTTATAACTTTGACCTAGATTTTGTTGATATTATTATAGTGACCAAGTTTCATAAATATAAGGTCAACATTATGACCTCTAGCGACTACACAAGGTTTTGCTACAATTTGACCTAGTGACCTAGTTTTTAACCCTTGATCATCCATTTTCTACCTTGGCCTAAATGTTGTTTAGATGATCACTCTGACCAAGTTTCATTATCATAAAGTCAAAATTGTGAATACAAATGCAATTGTGGACGAACAGACAAAGAGAAGAATCACTATTTCCCACGAATCGATAGATTCGTGTACAAATTAGTATATTGTCATTATTGTATACTGTCCAAACACAAATATCCTTTTTCTATTAGACAAACATGTATACAACACATGATATGTGTAAATTTTAAACAAATTGGATTAATATTAAAGAAATGAATAAACTTTTGTTTCCCCTTTCAAGTGCTATTTTGAGTCATTTTGTCGACATTTGAATGGGTAGTATACCAACACGTAGACTGGCATACATATGAAAAGTAAATTGTCTGATGATAAAATCAATATTTGTATTCGATAGAAGAAGGTTGTATCTTTCAGAGACGATAAGCTTCAAGGTGCAATTAGTAAATATTTAACGATTTACACGGGAATTATTAGAACTTAAAATTCCCCATGTAGTATGAAATGAGGAAAACGCTGAAATTGCTACCAAAAGTGACATTAAACATGTCGATTTTTTTGTATTTTCCCCACTGAACTCGCATGTTTGACGTTTTGTCTGTAGTTGATAATAGTCTGTAGATGATGAAAATGCAAAGAAACTCTGTTTTGCAATTTGTTTGAGGTTGACCATATTTTTTAGCTTCACTGACTGGACTACTTATGAAGCAGCAATCATTGACAGACCAATACCTTCTGTATGAAGGGCAATGTATTATATGGGCTGTACTACGCTTCATCAACTCCCGGATACGTAACCGAACAACGGCTGGACAGTTTGTCATTGTGTAAGTTGTGGTCATATATAGAAGCTGCAGTATCTTCAAGCTCTGTCTCCAAGCAAATTCCTTACTTCTATTATGGATGAACTGACATAAATACGTACGCACTATTATCAATTTAACAGAAGAAACAGCCAATTGTTCCACGGCATGGATTACTGTTTCCACTCCATGGTTTGATGCTATTAACGAAGTAACATACGACATGTATTTGGGGTGGCCCTTAACTTTGCAACAAACTCTTCGAAAAGGTTTCTCCAAATATTTGACATTCCCATACTAAGAGATGGTCCTTCGATATTTCAACACTATTGAACCTTTCAATATTATTATAAACCACGTTTTGCACGTAAAGGTTGCATGTTTGTACGTTAATGGTGTTAGACTGGTTTACGGGTACCGGGCATACATGCAGCTATTTAGAAGCACATACATTTTTAGTAGCAATTACAATTTCCAATAACACTGTTCTGTATAAACTCTTTTTTAATATTTCGCCCAGAGGGCTTTAAAAAAAGTATGAAGGTTTTTACACTACAGGTTTTTTCTTCTGCACATATGAAGTGGAGAAAAACTTCATAATTTCTTAATTTTTGAAAAAGCAGTTACAATTGTCAAGTTAGATACCTGGACAACATCTTTTATACCTTCCAGTATCTCCTGATCGGTTACCCTGGGTATATGTTTAGATCTTGTGGCACTCTATAAGGTTTTCCATTCATTCTCAAATACCCGTACCATTGACTCGGCCACCCATTTTGCACGAGCATAACTTGTTAATTCGACAATATGTGGGTTGAACCTTTGTAGCCAAACTGACATTGCCTTGTCTAATCTGATAAAAGAACGTATCGTTGTGATAAGGCTATTTGAAACTATTATTATTACAGTTATTTATATTATTGTTTTTGTTTATTTCATCATTTAAACACCGTTCAGATAAAGTATTTGCTATTTTAAAATACATTTAGAAGTCTTAGTTTGTGCTATTATCAGTATTATGGCCACCTTTATATAATACAAGACTGAAGTATACATGTAATGACTGGCAATTTACTGTTGTTGGGTGTTGATTTTGATTAGATGTGTTCTCATATAGTTTTGTAAATTTCTTCATTCCTTACAACGAAAGATAACTGAAATTATTAATTTCATTATGTGATGATTGGGCTACCTATGGAAACCTACACTCGTGTCTCCCTGTGTGGCAGCCAACATCGATCTGCGGCGCCCAGGAATTGACACTGCCCTCACAGGTACCATTTTACACCATGGTGGAGTGGAGCATGTGGGTCTTGCTCAGAGAAAATAACGAGGGGGATCGAACCCGGGACCTCTCGATCCCGAAGCGTGCGCCCTACCTCTAGGCTACCGCTCCCCACACAAATAAACATAGCTTGCCGGACATAGTATATGTACAACCGCTCTCATTTGACTTTGGCCGGACTGCAGTGTAGGTTGATTGTTGCTTTAAACACTTACCAAAACTCTCGACAATTTATTCCTTCTGCTATCCATCGCCACAGAGGTAGGGAGTAAAATAGGTTGTTTTCTGAAATACTGGTACCACTTCAGATACTTTGCGCCATGTCTCACACCATCCTCGAAAACCCTGACAACACTCCGTTCCTGTACACACTTGCTACATCGTGGTGTAGCAAGTTCGGGTGTGGAGTTACCGCTGGGTTTTCTAGGATGGTCTGGCACGACCAGGAAGCGGACCTGACATATTGTAATATACTAGTATACAGCACTGGGTACACCCTCTATTTTTAGAACGGGAAAAAACGTTACTTGGGACGGATGATTTTCAGGTAAAAAGTTGATTTTCTCTCTCCCAAATTTTGATCCAAAATCATCAACTAGTGCAACGTATGCCTCCAGGGTTGTCACGTTCAGGTTGTCATCAATTTCTTTGAAAAGATTCCTTGATTAAATAAAATAGCCGGTACAAATTTTTAAGTTTCAAATAAAAAGATGGTACTGGCTATTTTGTTTAATTGGGGAATCGTTTCAAAGAAAATGATGACAAATTGTACGTGGCGACTCTTAAGGTATACGGTGCGCTAGTTGAGGCTTACGGATTATAAGTTGTTAGATAGAAAATCAAATATTTCCCTCGTCCAAACCGAAAGTCACCCGTCCCAAGTAACGGTTTTTTCCTGTTCTAAAAATAGAGGGTGTACCCAGTGATACATGCTCAATGTGCAATTGCATCTCGCGATTTTCCCATACAATGTTGAATATTAAGATCACCCCGTGCGCCCGAATATTAGAATACTGAGCTGAAGATGCCCACATGGTAATGTGTGTGAGGGTGAGTGTGTAGCGTAGGCTATGTACGTGCTGATAGGTGCAGATAGGTTTTAGCATATCTCGTATAGTAAAATAAAAATGAAAGCATGATATTTCTTTATAAGACTTTATGTTCAGATAATTATACAAACAATTGGTAACGTTAGTATATTATAACTTAGATTCTATTATACATTGGTTTGCAGTATGCCATCTTAACCAATCATGGATCATCCGAAGATATTATTACTTACTTGGGTGTAATAATCAGTAAACTCGGTCCTAGTTGCATTACCGTCATCTACAAATAGAAATTATATTGATACGCATCAACAACAGAACACAGTCGGTTAGAGCACCTTACCGATTCAAAGATGGTACAAATCTCTGGCTTAGAACCAGAAGGTCGTAACTACCAAATCGATTTATTGAGAAAACAAGAGAAAACTGTCTGTAATTGACTCTTTACCTACGGGAAAACACGTCTTTAAAACTTCATTTTGGTCAACATGACAATTTCAGATTTTCATGAAAATAGGCTCATAAGAAGCGCCTTGTGAAGCAGATTTCAAATATGTAAGAGTCCTATAAGGTCGTAAGTAGGAGTTATGACCATCTGGTTCTAAGCCATCGAAACGTATGTTTTATAAAAGCACAAATTGTTTCAAACCAGTGAACAAACCGAGATCGGGTGGATGGATTGATGGATATAAACGTATTTTACCTGTATGTGTTTATCTCAGTTGAAAAAACGTTTATAATAATAATAATTTTAGAGATAAGACCGAATATTCGAATTTTCGACAATTGAACGAATATTCGAATCCAATTTAAATATTCGAATATTCGTAAAAAAAGAGAAAAATTGTCATAATTTGTGATATGTATAATCCTGTCCCTAATTGACACTTTTATGACATGTTTATCGATATATTAAAAATTTAAAATATATATATATAAAAATACAACAGAAATATGTTGGGAATTGGGGAGATAATCCATGAAAATGAAGAAGCACGAATATGTAGAAAATAACAAAATCATAGTTTACTGTTTGTGTCTATCGAGTTGAATTCTCGTTTCAGTTTATCGAGTGTAATACATGATTGCCCAGTGCCGGCAATATGCATAAACATTTGACTAGCGACAATGGGCTGGAAGTGTTCACGTCCAACCTTATACTCATCCAGTGTTACACATGCATCGTCTGAAACAAATTCAAAGAATAGATACGCACATTTACCATTACACACATGTGCAAATATCGCAGTGGTTAGTGCGCATGCCGTCATAGCCAACTTTTACAACCATCCCCAAATAAGGGAAATCAAGGGAATTAAGTCAATTTCCGGGTGTTATCGGTTACCCTTCTTTAGTGCACGGTGTTTATTGTTATCTGCGAGCTTATATGGCGACCCGGGTTCAAATCCGAGTGGAGACTGTCATATTTCAGCAGAAAGCTGACTGGCAAATAAAGGCTATGCTCGGGATTTAGAGCTGCAAAATGATGGTTAAGAGAATGGTTCGGTCTTTTCACTTGTACATTGCATTAAAAGTGTGGCGAATCTTAAAACGTCATCTAGTGAATTGAATTTACTTTCATGTAGATCCCATTGTTGTGTACAGCTAGTCCGAGTACAGATGAATCAAGCAAAGTTTCCCTGAAATCGGCACACGGTAACTGAGAAAAAGTAAGGGAGAACAACATACGTTCCAGGCTGCTTTTTTCGCTAAAATATACATACTAATTATGGATACATTTAAGGCCTCTTTCCCTTCTTTGCAGATATATAATAACATTTGTGTTTTTGCCTCCTATGCTTATAATACCACCAATAAACATTCAAACTAGAAATGGTTTTCCGCGCTAATGCCCTATGGGGTCCTACGGGCCCATTTCCCCAAAAGATAAAAAGAAGCGTGCAACTTAAATTTCTTTTGTAACAGGTCGCAGTGTTTATATTTCTGTCCCCTGTCAATGCATTTCATTTATGGCATAGTAAAGTGACAAACACATGGTATGATTGAACATGTCTGACAACAAATGTCAGACGATTTATTTTGAAAAATATCGAAATAATGTGTTTAAACTATAACATAAAGTTGAAAATACCACCCGAAACCGACTCAATTATATGAATAGCGGCTGGTCGGTTTCGGACGACAAATGTGACCTTCTGTTTAACCATATAATTGTTCACCCTGTTATAATGGAATTACTTATTTGATCTTATCACCATGTCGATGTCTTTGAGTGAGAAGTTCATAAGTACAAAATCGATATTTTGAGAAAACAAAAAAATTCTGTCCGAAAACTACTCTTAACTTCTTGTAAAACAAGCTGTTTCAACTTCAGTTTGGTCAATATGACAAGTTCCGATTTTCATGAAAATAGGCCCAAAAGAAGCGCTCTGTGATGCTGATTTTTAATACAGTATATATCAGTCTGATAAGGTCGACCTTCTCATTCTAAGCCATGATATGAAGTAGTCTTACTGTTTTTATCATCATGTTGCATTACATAGTCCCACTCTGTCTCAGTTAGTATACCATCACGTGGACTCTGGTCTAGCGTATCAAAGTTGAAATTTAAGATTTTCGCCAATTTAGCTGCATATTGGCTGTAAAATAGACATTTAAAAAAATAAAAAGTGCATGTAGTTACGTTAGTATTTTTTTTTGGCACTACCTCATAGATGAAGTTAACATTTTTGTATGACGTGCGGTTCTTACCTTACTATAGCTTGGACAATTTGACACGAGCCTGATCTTATGATTAGCATAATTTAACAGTCGATATATTGCCTACGTTTACAATACCGATTGTATGTTTTCATAATCGGGGAGTATCACGAAGACGCTCGAGATGTAATACGAACACAACTTTGAAATACCGATATCGCACGATTTTCTAGTGGAAATTGATATATTCAAAGCAAGAACCATGTAATATATTCTTGCATAAAGGTCAGGTTCAGGTCAGAATAGCCAAGCTATACAAGTATTAATGTAATGGAAAGTCGCTGAATGTTGATTTATGAACGATTTATTGCAAATAATCAATTTAAACCACTTTCAATATCGTGTGCCCGGTAATTTGCGTTCTTGTTACAGAATGTTGACCGATTCAAGGCGTGCAACACGAAAATGAAATTGATATGTTTCAATAACCTTTGGAAAAACACTCATTCATATACAAATATCCATTGTTTCTTAATGAATCTCTAGAAAAGCAAATACAAAAATGTCCGTATAAAACTCACCCGGAAGTTAATCCTGCAACAGTAAGTAGCACTACTGCGAAAAACATTGTCACTGAAAAAGAACACCAATATGACGACTATATACTCGTACACAAAGCACCTTAAGATTTTTTTTTTACTTAAGTTAAAAAATGGAACTGCACATATTTTGTAAGAATCGAAGATGAACCCATATTTTCTTAGTGATAAGTGTGATGCTTCACGTAACATTTAAAATTGATCATCTTGATTTTCCTGCTTAGCTGAAAGACTTAAGGAAATTAAAAGATTTTGAGAAAATTCTAAGATTTCCCTTAAGATTCTTTGTGAATACCACCACTGATTTACATATGTCTTAATAATTAATAATACGACATGTGTCAGTAAACAGCCAATAAAGCAATAGTCTAATAAAGCAGTTACTTACGATTTGTGTTCTGCATGGTATCTATCAGTATAGTGGACTGACAACTCACGCTGTTGTAGCATTTTTATAGTTGCGACCCTTATGTTGTGTTTGTGGCAGGTTATTAGAGAGGACGCTGTACATCTTCGCGCCATGAGTATAAGTCGACCCAAACACTCAATGTTGCTTACCAACAACAACGTGTCAACATGTTTATTGGCATGAGAATGTCCAAACGTCCTCTGTTATAACCTTCCACAAAAACTGCGTCCGTTTTGAAATATCTTATCTCATGGTTTATGTTCCGTGTCAGGCGATGAGGTGACTAGTTTGTCAGAGCTAATAGGCATTGACGTAGGAGCCGGTGTCAGGTGGATCAGCTCCCTCCCATGTCAGGACAGGGCACCATCCCCAATAATTCAGACGGAATTAAAATGTTCGGTCTTAAATAAGCTCGTAATAGGTATTTTGCCTTTTTGTTTTTGTTGGTAAATATACGCTGTTATTGCTTTTTCGTTCTATAAAGCTATGTACTAGAGAAAGAAATTGTGATATAAACGATGTACCTGCTCCTGTAATACTTAAATACGTGAAGAGTTGTCATTGCTATGTTAAATAATCCTTACAAAACGACTTCCCGTTAAGGTTCAATCTCAGAATCATTTCTTAGTGAGATTAATAAGAACTTAAATAAGCTTGATTTTGTAATAAAGCATGTCCTGTTTAATACCAAACAAGCTATCTCAGAATGCACAAGATTTATCAATTGTTTTGAAGTTTCCCCAGGCCTTGGAAAATGCCCGCGGCACACATACTTATGTAATCAGTTACTGACAAAGTACTAGTACCCTTGGTATTGTGACAAACTAACACCTAGCCAGATATACGACCATACCCTTGGTATTGTGACAAGCTAACACCCAGCCAGATATACGACCATACCCTTGGTATTGTGACAAGCTAACACCTAGCCAGATATACGACCATACCCTTGGTATTGTGACAAGCTAACACCTAGCCAGATATACGACCATACCCTTGGTATTGTGACAAGCTAACACCTAGCCAGATATACGACCATACCCTTGGTATTGTGACAAGCTAACATCTAGCCAGATATACGACCATGCCATTGGTATTGTGACAAGCTAATACCTAGCCAGATATACGACCATGCCATTGGTATTGTGACAAGCTAATACCTAGCCAGATATACGACCATAGCATTGGTATTGTTACAAGCTAACATCTAGCCAGATATACGACCATACCCTTGTATAACTGATGTTTTACGTATATCAATACAAGCAACAAACATTTTAGGGAAAGGCAGGGGGACAGAGCTTTCGAATTTTGAAATACTGCACAAATTTTTGGTGCGTTGAATATTGACAAATATCATCTCTGCATCATTGTGTCTGTAAACATAATTGCCGTAATTATGTCGATGTCTTCTCGTGCATGAATCTCACATACTATGAACACGATTTTCAAAATCTCACTAATTCTTAAAACGATTTTGGAATCTCACTCCTAATGAACATGATTTTGGAATCTCACTAATAGTGAACATGATTTTGGAATCTCACTAATAGTGAACGGGATTTTGGAATCTCACTAATAGAGAACATGATTTTGGAATCTCACATTTAGTGAACATGATTTTGGAATCTCACTAATAGTGAACAAGAGTTTGGAATCTCACTAATAGTGAACATGATTTTGGAATCTCACTTATTGTGAACATGATTTTGGAATCTCACTAATAGTGAACATGATTTTGGAATCTCACTAATAGTGAACGGGATTTTGGAATCTCACTAATAGTGAACGGGATTTTGGAATCTCACTAATAGTGAAAACGATTTTGGAATCTCACTAATAGTGAACGGGATTTTGGAATCTCACTAATAGTGAACATGATGCTGGAAATTCCCGAAATAATGAACATGGGTATCGGAATCTCACTAATTATTAACGTTATTTTCGAGGCTCTCTTATTATGCCGATAAAAAACAGGAAAACAAGTCTTTGTTTATTTTCAAGGCTCTATAATCATGAAAATGACTTTCGAGGCTCTATCATTATGAAATTGCTTTTCGAGACTCTCTTTATTATAATGAACATGATTTTCGAGACCCTAACCATGGAAAGGACTAATTACGACCAGGAAGCTGTTTTGTGAACTCGGGGCCTGAAGCTCCAAATCCTAAACACAAGCCTTATTTGGGAACTGATTAAATTGAATTCGTTGGCTCTCGACTTGCGTTCAGAAGCTGAACAACGGATGTGGAAGGTAGTTGGAAAGTTGTGAGGACTTTACATTGATGAGTTGACATTTGTTTAACATCTCTAATATGGGTCACGTGCAATTATGAGTTAAGAAGTGGAATGCGTTCAACAGGTACATCAATTTATTTCGACTTAATAGAACGTTAGCGCTGCATGACCTTACAGATAAGGTTTGGAGAAAAAATGTTGAATGAACATCTTGCATTGAACGAAGTTTAAAATGTGGAACCTTGTGCTTTGTTTAGGATTCGATGATAATGGTGGAAGTCAGTATAACCTCAAACACATCGTAGTTATTACTAAAACGAATTTTGGCAGTAGGTACGCTGGCAGCAGCTCTTCAAGATCTGTGTCTCTTCCGGTTGAGATTTTGCACACTACATGTATTTCCTGACTTGACCGGTATTTGTCTAGTCTGTTTTAAAAGGCTTCAACTTTAACAGCCAACAATCAATTCTGATTATCATAGGCTGGCGCTGTCGGAGACGATGCAAATTTAGTGTTGTAAAGTGCAATTTATGGGGTATCATGAGATAAGAAGATAAAATAAAACAGTATATACAGTTTAAAAGCGGATATGGGGAGGGAGGGGATGACAGAGTACACTTGTCCAGCCCACTGATAAATGTCTGTAAGGTGGGGCTGGACTGAACATGTAGTGGTAGTTTATTCCAAAGGCGGATTGCTCGGGGGAAGAAAATGTTTATGTGATTACATTGTGGTATACAGTTCTGGTGTAGGAGATTTGAAACTGTATGTCTCTGATCTGTTTTAGGTCATGATTCCTAAACAATAGTGGAAGGAAGAAATAAAATTTTGCTTTTCAGGAATCCGTGAATAAAACTATTTATTGATGAATGGAGGGTGTTGTATACTAGTACATCGCATGCCTAATGGAACGTTTTATGGAAAATGTGTTTACTTAAGATGATTTATTATCAAATACGATGCGATAATAATATTTTCTCAGAAGAGCTTTTGGTATTGTTAAGGTGAAACACATGTACGAATATATAGCTTGAAGTCATTTCACAACTGCATCTTACATCTTACAAAGTTGATCAAATTCCAGTGTCTGGCCACTCCTATTTTTATTAATCATCCAAGCCGAATAGTAAAACATGAGCACTCGACATGACAATACGATTATATTTTAAACTCCGTGTGCAGAAGGTATAATCTGTTCAAAACTTACTGTTGAAAATGTGTGACCACAGTTCCAATTTGTTTGAGTTTTTCCATATTATCGACTTGTTCCGCTCTGTCCGACCCTGGCAGTTTATCTGTGGATCCGTCAAACTTTAGGATCTAGGATATTCAAACTTTAATGGAGATTGGTCAGCATTTTTAAGGTCAAGGTCACTGTGACCTTTCCCATTTTCAGCTATTGGACTGACATGGGTGCATACATGCTTTACAAACATCTCTTGTTTTATTTTACTTTGATGACCAATTTTCTCCAAGTGAATGACTCCAAGTGACCCAGTATCACATTTTGTATACATTTGAAAGAGACAAACATTGTGATCAAGTTTCCAAAGTCAAAATTGTTACATGTGCAGTGTAAACATGGTTTTGTTTGACCTGTTGGCTTTTGTCATTGTGTTGACCACTAATGACACAGCCTAGAGTTTGATCTAGCTTTTCACATTGAGAAAAAAGTGTGACTAAGTTTCATAAGGATTGGGTAAAAGCTGTGAACCCTACTAGTATAGTATGCAAAATGTAATATCTGCTGTTAAAACAAACAAGCTTTGGACTGGCAATGAGTACTCCTGAAGGCCCTGGATGTTCGTTTTTTGTGATATCGCAACCTACCTCATCAAAGCATTCTTCAGCTTGATCGCATTGAGTGTGTTGAAATGTACCTTTTCCGGCCATGATATTAAGTTAAGGAACATGCTCATGTAAACAATCATAAAACTAGACTTGCATACATTAGTGCACAATGTATTTACAAAATATAGCAAAACATCTACAAGAATACCCAATTGCAAGATTAACATGTAGCGATGCTTACCATATCGCACTATTTTCATATTTTTCTGAGTGATGACATGTTGTATAAAGCATGCATGCATTCACTATTTCATTTAGTTCATTAAGGTAACGGAGCACAGGTAACGGTATCGTTGAAAAGGAATAGAAAGTGTTTGCATTTGTAATATAAGTAACATACATTTCGAGAATTTTTTTCCATTTTTTATTCATTTTCAAAGATATAGTTACCTTCATAAAGAAGGGGTTGTGTTTATATACAATGAGAACAACAAACAAAATGTTTATACATAGAGGTCAAAAGAACAGTACCACGTCGTTATAAAAAAGTGCGTTAGCGACTAAGCTGGACCCCCATAAACCTTAAATATCTTAAAAAGTAATTATGCAATTTTATTGAAATTTGGCAGAGTTAACTTAATTACCTTTACCAACTCTGTGTTTAAATTTCAGACCTTTTTGCTGTCTAATTAATGTTTTTCCTATTGGGTCTAATGTATTATTTTTGGTATTTTAATCAACAAATAGACAGGGAGTTAAATAAGCTATTACGATCAGCTAGTTAAGATTATGCTATTGTATTATGTAACAACTATAACGGTATAATTTTATAACTTTGACTTACATTTGTCCGATCACCAATGTTTACATAGTTGAGGCCCATCTTCTGATTGGAAGGATCATTTATACAAACAAGAAATACATTGTTTTTCTTGTAAATATTGCTACGAAGTTGCTTCAGTTATACAAACTAAGATAAACGTTCGTCCAAGGGCCTCATTATATATTTTCAACAGTCACTGGTGTGTCACTAAATGTACAGTTATACTGGACCAAATTGTTGACCTTTGCTGTTCCGGTCACTTCCAATATCCATACGTATTTACCCTGTTTTAGACATTAGGCGTCTATGCAAAGTACACTTTTATGTGGACCGAAAATTCCGTTTTTAGGCTGGCGATTTCGCGCCAGACTATTACAATCCTAAAAAATGAAATCCTCTAAGATGAATTTACTCCCAAAACTGACAACACAGAATATATACACTCGATGCAAATAGTTCCTCCTCGTAAGTCAGTTTTGCAAGATAAGAACATTCAACTTTCCTTGCTTCATTTATTCTGTTCGGTTGTAATATATTAGTTTCTTCTTGTAATGGAAGGAAATTGTATGAAATTAAAAGAATAGGTGTTTAAATGCGTTGATAATTATTACTACGCGTTATATACTAACGCGATATAGCGCGCGCAACAATGATTTTATTATGGTAAATTATTTAGGTCAATATTCTTCATCGAGATCGTGGTCGAGTGGTTGAGCAACTCGCTTCTTTGCTAAGGTCCAGCGATCGAATCACGGCCGCTCCAAAATTTTCATATTTTAAGTCCAGCACTTACCTCTCTTTCGACTTAGAAAACCACTTGATGTTATATTACTTGAAAAGCTATTGTTCCTTAGCAGTTCGCCAGTTCGTCAGCCTGTCAGTACTTTCAGTACTTTGATATATTATCAGAGTTGGTAAGGGTGTTTTACGAAGACATACCCATTTTTGTTCTAATCGGCATTGTACATTTTAAGATATTTAAGGTTTATGGGAGTCCAGCTTAGTCGCTAACGCACTATATTAGTTTAGTTGACAACAAATGCTTCCTATCTATTCCTATCTAGACCAGAGAGAATTATTTCGTTTGCGGTCCCTTTCTAGAATATAGTGTAGTAAGGTACCATAAACGAAATAACCCCTTTTTATGGTGTTACTTGGATTACCAATCTACTGAGTCTGCTGAATGAGGTTCAAATGGTATTAGAGGAGAACTAGGCGTACTTTGGCGTGATCTTTCTATAAATTCAGCTAGTCCATTCGCCAACACCATCCCATCGTCGTGTTGTAACACTGTCGGCCATATTATGAAGGAAATGTCAGAACCAATCGTTTTGTACGGCTTAAAATGTGTTACTTCACTGTCTTTTGTAAACTCCAATGTCATTGGTGGATCTTGGGACTGCATAAACCACGTGATCTCTGAGCACAGATCGACAAACGTTCGTAATGGCGGCTTTTGAACATTATGTACCCGGAGAAGTAAACGTAGATTGGATTCACGAACAAGATCTCGTCTTATTACCTGACATCAACATAAAAAGCTATGGTTCATTTATTGTTTTCATGAAAATACTTAGACATTCGGAATCCTTGTCGGATTGGCGCCAGCGTATTAGTAGTAGCAACAATATGAGAATTATACAATTATATAAAGAAATAAGAAGTGCTTAAGAAAATCAACAAAATGTTTTGACCAAAGTAAGTAACACCAATCTTCTTATATAAAATTAAACAGAGACGGCACAATTCGAATGCAATAGCAACCTATCATTCAAACATCACATTTTGGGGCACCATAATGCTTGACGAGGTGTCTAATGTATCAAACGGCATTTTCTCGTGTTGTTAACAACATTCTGATTGGCTGGATTGCCCTTGTATGTGAAATAATAATGAAGAAGTGGCGTCTGGCCATTGCGAGTCTGATCACTAATTTGACCCATTTTGTAAGTCAAATTATCCATACCTATTACATGGAATGTTTATAGTACAAAATGTATTACATGGTACAATGATGTCATTGATTTACCTTCTGTATAAAGGGCAATGTATGGGCTGTACTACGCTTCATCAATTCTCGGATACGTAACCGAACAACAGCTGGACAGTTTGTCATTGTGTAATTTGTGGTCAAATAAAGAAGCTGCAATATCTTCATACTCTGTCGCCAAGCAAAGTCCTTGCTTTTGTTATAGATGAACTGGAATAAATACGTACACACTAGTATTAATTTATCAGAAGAAACAGCTAATTGTTCCATGGCATTGATTACTAATTTCACTCGATGGTTTGAGGCTATTTACGAAGTAACATATTCAGAGTGGCCCTTCACTTCGCAACAACCCTTCCGAAAATTTAGCATGTCCATACTGAGAGAAGATCCTTCGACATTTCAACAACATTGGACTTTTAACCCTAAACCACGTTTGGCACATACAGGTTGCATATATGTGCGTTAATTGTGTTAGATTGGTTTACAGGCATCGGGCATTAAGCTATTTAAAAGAACAGGGGCCTTATTCACCAACGCTGTAAGTCTAAACTTAAAATTGTCATTATTCATAAACGCTGGCATTTCTTTGAAATTATGTTTAACCATGTGAGATTTTATTGGACTATTGGTTGTTACTCACTGAACATGTTTACCAATTTCTATCAAAATCGGTACATTTATAACAACATGAGAGCGAATAGAACACTTACAACATTGGTGAATAAGGCCCCAGGTTACAGTATCATAGAAAAAGATATTAAAAAAATGAAATTTAAAAAATGGGAAAATTTGTTTTTCTAGAAATTTTGGTTCTCATAAGTTCCTAAATGTCGAGAAAACATTCCCATTTTTTAAAATTTCCTTTTCAATGATACTTTATAGTAGAAATCACAATTATTAAATTAGTTACCTGGACAACGTGTTTGATACATTCCAGTATCTCCTGATCGGTTACCCTGGATATATGTTTAGCTCTTGTGGCACTGTATAAGGTTTTCCATTCATTCTCAAATACTCGTACCATTGACTCGGTCACCCATTTTGCACGAGCATAACTTGTTAATTCTACAATATGTGTGTTGAACCTTTGTAGCCAAACTGACATTGCCTTGTCTAATCTGATAAAAGAACGTATCGTTGTGATAAGGCTATTTGAAACTATTTATAAACATTTCTTTCGCTAAACTGTTAAGAAAATGACCAAAATTATGGACGACAAAAAAGTCACATAGATTTACCGCACAGTGAAAGCCAGCTAATAAATACATCCTCGAAAATCCTGGCAACACTCCGTTCCTGCACTCACTTGTTACGTTATGGTGTAGCAAGTTCGGGAGTGCAGTTACCGCTGGGTTTTCTAGGATATAGAATACATACTAAATGTGCAATTGCATCTCGCGATTTTCCCTACAATGTTGAATACTAAGATCACTCCGTGTGCCCGCATATTAGATGTGTTAAGCTGAATACTGAGCTGAAGATGTCCATATGGTAATGTGTGTGAGGGTGAGTGTGTAGCGTAGGCTATGTACGTGCTGATAGGTGCAGATAGGTTTTAGCATATCTCGTATATATAGTAAAATAAAAATGGAAGCATGATATTTCTTTAGAAGACTTTATTTTCACATAATTATACAAACAATTGGTAGTATATTATAACTTAGATTTTATTATACATTGGTTTGCAGTATGCCATCTTAACCAATCATGGATCATCCGAAGATATTATTACTTACTTGGGTGTAATAATCAGTAAACTCGGTCCTAGTTGCATTACCGTCATCTACAAATAGAAATTATATTGATACGCATCAACAACAGAACACGGTCGGTTAGAGCATCTTACCGATTCAAAGATGGTACAAATCGCTGGCTTAGAACCAGAAGGTCGTAACTACCAAATCGATATATTGAGAAAACAAGAGAAAACGGTCTGTAATTGAGTCTTTACATACGGGAAAACAGGTTTTCAAAACTTCATTTTGGTCAACGTGACAATTTCAGATTTTCATGAAAATAGGCTCATGAGATGCGCATTGTGAAGCAGATTTCAAATATGTATGAGTCTTATAAGGTCGTAAGTAGGAGTTACGACCTTCTGGTTCTAAGCCATCGAAATGTATGTTTTATAAAAGCACAAATTGTTTCAAACCAGTGCACAAACGGAGATCGGGTGGATGGATTGATGGATATAAACGTATTTTCAACTGAGATAAACACATACTGGTATAAAAATACAACAGAAATATGTTGGGAATGGGGAAGATAATTCATGAAAATGAAGAAGTAAGAAAATGTACAAAATAACAAAATCATAGTTTACTGTTTGTGTCTATCGAGTTGAATTCTCGTTTCAGTTTATCGAGTGTAATACATGGTTGCCCAGCACCGGCAATATGCATAAACATTTGACTAGCGACAATGGGTTGGAAGTGTTCACGGCCAGCCTTATACTCATCCAGTGTTACACATGCATCGTCTGAAACAAATTCAAAGAATAGATACACACATTTACACACATGTGCAAATATCGCAGTGGTTAATGCGCATGCCGTCAAAGCCAACTTTTACAACCATCCCCAAATAAGGGAACTCAAGGGAATTAAGTCAATTTCCGGGTGTTATCTGTTTGTATCAAGGGTTACCCTTCTTTAGTGCAAGGTGTTTATTGTTATCTGCGAGCTTATATGGCGACCCGGGTTCAAACCCGAGTGGAGATTGTCATATTTCAGCAGAAAGCTGACTGGCAATTAAAGGCTATGCTCGGCATTTAGAGCTGCAAAATGATGGTTAAGAGAATGGTTCGGTTCTTAAAACGTCATCTAGTGAATTGAATTTACTTTCATGTAGATCCCATTGTTGTGTACAGCTAGTCCGGGTACAGATGAATCAAGCAAAGTTTCCGTGAAATCGGCACACGGTAACTAAGAAATAGTAAGGGAGAACAATATACGTTACATGCTGCTTTTTTCGCTAAAATATATATACTAATTATGGATATATTTAAGGCCTCTTTCCCTTCTTTGCAGATATATAATAACATTTGTGTTTTTGCCTCCCATGCTTATAATACCACCAATAAACATTCAAACTGTCCTATGGGGTCCCTCGGGCCCGAACCCATTTCCCCAAAATATGAAAAGTAGCATGCAACTTAAATTTCTTTTGTAACATTATTCTTATTACCATGTCGATGTCTTAGAGTGAGAAGGTCATAAGTACAAAATCGATATTTTGGGAAAACAAGAAAATACTGTCCGAAAACTACTCTTAACTTCTTGTAAAACAAGCTGTTTCAACTTCAGTTTGGTCTATATGACAAGTTCCGATTTTCATGAAAATAGGCCCAAAAGAAGCGCCTTGTGATGCTGATTTTTAATACAGTATATATCAGTCTGAGAAGGTCGATCTTCTCATTCTAAGCCATGATATGAAGTAGTCTTACTGTTTTTATCATCATGTTGCATTACATAGTCCCACTCTGTCTCAGTTAGTATACCATCACGTGGACTCTGGTCAAGCGTATCAAAGTTGAAATTTAAGATTTTCGCCAAGTTAGCAGCATATTGGCTGTAAAATAGACATTTTAAAAATAAAATAAAAAGTGCATGTAGTAGGGCTGTAACGGTACGCTCACCTCACGATATGATACGTACCGTCAATTTTTCTAACGGTTCGGTATATTTCGGTATGATACAATATTCTCTAACAGCAGCTTAAAAACTACAATTTTTAAGTGCCAATTAATTTGTTGATTCTATAACAGCAATTATAATGTTGCTATCATCTATTTTAAATGAATATCGACAATATGAGGCATATATTAATACAATTAAAAGGAGTGAAGCATTGTAATTTTACATAATCAGAGGACTATCAGACATTTTTTATCTAATACTATTTTGCTCATGATAAAGCTTATACCGAACCGTACCGAAATTCACAACTCTTGTACCGTGAACCGTGTGGAACTGAAGTCCGCGGTCTTTCGTGTACCGCGGTATACAGTTACAACCCTAGCATGTAGTAACGTTAGTATTTTTTCGGTACTGCCTCATAGACGAAGTTAACATTTTTGTATGACGTACGGTTCTTACCTTACTAAGTATTAATGGAATGGAAAGTCGCTGACTGTTGATTTATGAACGATTTATTGCAAATAATCAATTTAAATCACTTTCAATATCGTGTGCTCGGTAATTTGGGCTTTTTAAAATGATGTCAAGTTTCCTTTCAACACGCTTTGTATGTTATATAAATCACACATGATCGTTCTGTAAAATGAACAAACTATAGTCTAAACATCAATGAGGCATTCGGTGCGTTTTGTTATTTGTTTCCATCACGAGGGAACAACTATCAGGCACTGAAAGTGGCACGAGTGTTAGTGTTAGTGTTAGGTCTGTAGGGTATTGATACCTAGAATGTTAAATGTAAAAATACCAAATAACTACAAAATATTGTTGTTTCGCTGGTTCTATAACACATCAGCGTGATTGTTTATGTAGGGTTAACACATGCTTTTTCAAGCTATTACATCTGGCGAGTCCCGAGGGTCGGTTTGTGCCCAAGCCCGTAAGGGCGAGGGAACCAACACTCCCGAGGGACTCTGCAGATGTATTTTCGCGGAGGATAAATTTCGTGGATTGCGTTCTTGTTACAGAATGTTGACCGATTCAAGGCATGCAACACGAAAATGAAATTAATATGTTTCAATAACCTTTGGAAAAACACTCAGTCATATACAAATACCCATTGTTTCTTAATCAATCTCTAGAGAAACAAATACAAAAATGTCCGTATAAAACTCACCCGGAAGTTAATCCTGCAACAGTAAGTAGCACTACTGCGAAAAACATTGTCACTGAAAAAAACACACCAATATGACGACTATATACTCGTACACAAAGCACCGTAAGAATTTTTTTTACTTAAGTTAAAAAATGGAACTGCACATATTTTGTAAGAATCTAAGATTAACCCATATTTTCTTGGTGATAAGTGTGATGCTTCACGTAACGTTTAAAATTGATCATCTTGATTTTCCTGTTTAGCTGAAAGACTTAAGGATATTATAAGATTTTGAGAAAATTCTAAGATTTCCCTTAAGATTCTTTGTGAATACCACCACTGATTTACATATGTTTTAATAATTAATAATACGACATGTGTCAGTAAACAGCCAATAAAGCAATAGTCTAATAAAGCAGTTACTTACGATTTGTGTTCTGCATGGTATCTATCAGTATAGTTGACTGAAAACTCAGGCTGTTGAAGCCTTTTTATAGTTGCTTCCCTTATGTTGTGTTTGTGGCAGGTTATTAGAGAGGACGCTGTACAATCTTCACGCCATGAGTATAAGTCGACCCAATCACTCAATGATGGTTACCAACAACAACAACGTGTCAACATGTTTATTGGCTTGAAGATGTCTAAACGTCCTGTGTTATAACCTCCCACAAAAACTGCGTCCGTTTTGAAATATCTTATCTCATGGTTTGTGTTCCGTGTCAGGCGATGAGGTGACTAGTTTGTCAGAGCTAATAGACATTGACGTAGGAGCCGCTGTCAGGTGGATCAGCTCCCTCCCATGTCAGAACAGGGCACCCTCCCCCAATAATTCAGACTGAATTAAAATGTTCGGTCTTAAATAAGCTCGTAATGTGTATTTTGCCTTTTTGTTCTTGTTGGTAAATATACGCTGTTATTGCTTTTTCGTTCTATAAAGCTATGTACTAGAGAAAGAAATTGTGATATAAACGATGTACCTGCTCCTGTAATACTTAAATACGTGTAGAGTTGTCATTGCTATGTGAAATAATCCTTACAAAACGACTTCCCGTTAAGGTTCAATCTCAGAATCATTTCTAAGTGAGATTAATAAGAACTTAATTAAGATTGATAGAGTAATACAACATGTCCTGTTTAATACCAAACTAGGTATCTCAGAATGCACAAGATTTATCAATTGTTTTTACGTTTTCCCAGGCCCTGGGAACATGCCCTTGACACACGTACTTATGTAATCAGTTACTGACTAAGAACTGGTACTCTTGGTATTATGACAAGCTAACACCTAGCCAGATATACGACCAACTCATTGGTATTGGGACAAGCTAACACCCAGCCAGATATACGACCATATCATTGGTATTGTGACAAGCTAACACCTAGCCAGATATACGACCAACTCATTGGTATTGGGACAAGCTAACACCCAGCCAGATATACGACCATACCCTTGGTATTGTGACAAGCTAACACCTAGCCAAATATACGACCATACCCTTGGTATTGTGACAAGCTAACACCTAGCCAGATATACGACCATATCATTGGTATTGTGACAAGCTAACATCTAGCCAGATATACGACCATACCATTGGTATTGTGACAAGCTAACATCTAGCCAAATATACGACCATACCCTTGGTATTGTGACAAGCTAACACCTAGCCAGATATACGAATATACCCTTGGTATTGTGACAAGCTAACACCTAGCCAGATATACGATCATACCCTTGGTATTGTGACAAGCTAACACCTAGCCAGATATACGATCATACCATTGGTATTGTGACAAGCTAACACCTAGCCAGATATATGACCATTCCATTGGTATTGTGACAAGCTAACACCTAGCCAGATATACGACCATATCATTGGTATTGTGACAAGCTAACACCCAGCCAAATATACGACCATACCCTTGGTATTGTGACAAGCTAACACCTAGCCAAATATACGACCATACCCTTGGTATTGTGACAAGCTAACACCTAGCCAAATATACGACCATACCCTTGGTATTGTGACAAGCTAACACCTAGCCAAATATACGATCATACCCTTGGTATTGTGACAAGCTAACACCTAGCCAGATATACGATCATACCATTGGTATTGTGACAAGCTAACACCTAGCCAGACATACGACCATATCATTGGTATTGTGACAAGCTAACATCTAGCCAGATATACGACCATACCCTTGTATAACTGATATTTTACGATATCAATACAAGCAACAAACATTTTAGGGGAAGGCAGGGGGACAGAGATTTCGAATTTTGAAATACTGCACAAATGTTTGGTGCGAAGAATATTGACAAATATCGTCTCTGTATATTTGTGTCTGTACACATAATAGCCGTAATTATGTCGATGTCTTCTTATGCATGAATCTCACATACTATGAACACGATTTTCAAAATCTCACTAATTCTTAAAATGATTTTGGAATCTCTCTACTAATGAACGAGTTTTGGAATCTCACTAATAGTGAACATGATTTTGGAATCTCCCTAATAGTGAACGGGATTTTTGAATCTCACTTAAAGTGAACGGGATTTTGGAATCTCACTAATAGGGGATTAAAAACAGCCCGCGCAGCGGGCTATTGAAAATACCCACACCAATAACAGGTGCCACGTGCGAATTTTCGTTGAGTCTCTGCCGGTACTAATGCTTTCAAAAAAAGTTATTTCCGGTCAAAAATTTCAGGCAGTTTTCCGAGGTGAATGGTCCTTGGAATATAAAAAAATAGAAAGCTGTAAACGGTTTAGCCCATCGTTCTCTTGCGATTAATTATCATTTTTTTAAAAATTGTAATAAATAAAACAAACTATTTTTAAAAAACAAAGGGATGTAAGAAGTACTTAAAACACCGTATTAAAGATTAAAGGGCGGTATTGTGGTGATTGTGGGCTCTTTCCGCTCATAGCGCTCTTTCCGCTACTGAACCAGTCTGGAATTACTGGTTGACGATAAAGTCCGGGTCAGTCGGACACTGGCAGTCAGAACCACGAGACGAAGCAAGGCACATCATTGGTTTCTCAGTAATACATTTAGAGGTTATGGTATCATAGAACGAGGCAGCCCGTCGGCGGTTGGTAAGTATAGTTTACCTTATGCATTGTGTATTGTTACGCGGGACCGAGAGGTCGGATGTCTCCATAATGGTGGCAGCGGTGGTCAAAATGGAACGGTCCGAACCCAAAGTAGAGGTCACGTGACGAGGTCCCTGTACACGCTACCAGCCGTAATACACATGCAACGCCGATTGGGTTTGCGAGCGGAGTGTAACTGGAGTGGAATGAGACCGTTGATAGAAGCAGAAGACCAGAAATGAGCGAATTTTCGACGAAAATGTCGGTCACTTGACGGCCGAATTTTCGCGCCATCTTGGATTCGTCCCACAAGGGCGACGTCGTGAGTACGAAAATTCGAAGGTTGTAAGTTGTAAGCATACATCCCAGATGTATGGTAAATTGGTTTCCAGGTGTTACATTGTCATTTTAGGAATTTATGATTAATTTTTAAAATTTTCAACTTGAGTAAAATTAACAGAGTTTTCTCCCATGTTGAGCTTTAGTGAGTAGCTGTGAAGGGGGAATGTATTGGTTGTGATGAATTTCTTAGTTAAATGTAACAATTATTGACATGATTATTGGATGTTTGCTGTTTTTGTAAAAATAATTGGGTATAAATTATTTTTAGATTGTTATAATCCCTGGAAACCAGTATTCTTAGATAACTCAGGAGTATTGACCCAAGCTCTTGTTGTTTCAAGTGTATACAATAGATTTGGGCATCATTTCGTCGACTCAGTTGCGCACCTGGGTCATTGTCTATGGTGTCTGAGTTCATATATATATATAGCGTTGTCTATCCTGTGTGAGAGAACAACTTAGAAGATCCTTTCATCGAGTGAGAAGTTGTGTGATTGATTGTAAGATCTGATGAGAAGCTTGACATGGCCATGGTGATTGCGGGATCTCTTAGGGTATGTTAGTCTGCCGGCTAGGCAGATAACATGCGGACTGAGGTCATTCTATCATGTATTATATCTGTGGATGCTGAATGCGGAGGATGCTCGCAGTGTTTTTGTTCTAACCTGTAGGGTGGTTTTAGACCTTTAGTATTAAAAGTATAATGTAAGTGGGAAGAGTACTTTGTAACTCGGGAACTGTATATTCAGAGGTAAATTTCATTTTTTGAAAAAGCTACATGGTTTGAAGAATTTAAAACCCTGGCATGATAGTGGATTCCATTACTGATGATGTAGATGAAGCTGTTCTGTTGGTGTAGAGTCAGGTAGCGATGTTGAGACTGTGGCGTTGGTAGGAATTGTGGCACTTCTACCTGGACCATAAGGTGGAGGGGTCACTGGGATAGGTGGAGAGAGGGAACAGAGGTTGGCATGGTTGGGGGTCAATATGGTATACATGCTTGTTACTGGTGTGGTTGATGTAGCGTTCCTACGTTGTATTGCTAGGCGATGGTGCCGTACAGTATGGGTTTATATCCAATTGTTACTGGTGTGGTTTGATGTAGCGTTCCTACGTTGTATTGCTAGGCGGTGGTGCCGTACAGTACGGGTTTGTATTCCACAAAGTATTGGTTTGGCCAGGGCGGGAGGTCTCCAGGTTTTGGATGAGATATTGTTCAGGCATCTTTACTGGGAATTCAACATGTGCTTCTGGTCCATAAGCTTCACAGGTATATCCTTGGGTAGCGCCAGTGAGGAATGGGGCCAACTTACCGTGGGTAGCGCCACTGAGGGTGGGAAGGTCACCGGATATGTGAAGTGGGTCAGGCATAGTTGTGGATATGGAGTGTGTGATCTCCGGGTATGGTGGGGAATCTTGAATAATATCTTACTGGCATCAACATGTGGTTCTGTTCTTGTATCTCTACCCGATATATACTCAATTAGCTACTGTCATTAATCTTCATCGGGGTTATAAGCTCAGGTAGCGTTGAGTGGTATCAGGAATACACCATGGAGGGAACTGAAGTAATCACTTTGTCGTGTCAATATGGCATCAGGTTTACATTCAAAGGAAGAAGTCACTGTATTGAGGAATTGGATGATGGGTGGTTGTTGGGCAATCGAGGTAAGATGCAGGCATCAGTCCTGGTTGTCGACAGCCATGGTTGTGTGTGTGTCAGTTGTTGAGTAGAGCGAAGTGATGTCATGTGGTGAGGCGTAGATGGCGGTAGCGCGTCCAGATGTATCTTGAGAGCCTTCATGTTGGAAGGGAGGTGGTTGATAGTGTGGATGTTAGACGAGGCGCCAGACGGTACATCAGTACTGGGCAGTAGCGAACTGTCAGTGATGGTAGTTGCGAAGGGTAAGATGCCAGGACAGGTAAGTAACTGATGCATACATAACAGAAGCAGATGCATTTTTCAAGTTGCCATTCCGGTACCAGGTTTAGGGGTGGTCAGAATCCATCCTCGGCGGTAATGCTAGAGTGGATGCTTGCAGGAGGTATTTGTCGGATCTTCTCATGGGGAAGACTGGCGGGCCTGTGCACCAAATCACAGGTTGGGTCGGCTAGATTTTTCTGAGAATCTAGCCTCTGCCAGGGATTTTGTGCGGTCCTGACAGAGTACAATCAAGGCACTAAGCCTACCCTTGGTTCTGGTATGTGGCCTCGGGAGGTGGTGTAAGCATACTGTACTGGTTAGTAACCCAGGAAACCGTGCCGATCTCGGCGTGTTAGCCAGGAGCAAGTGTCTCCTGTTTGGAAATGGTGTTCTGAAACTCTGAACCCATGACATACAGCGAACGGAATCCCAAGTCCTGCGGTAGTGTAGGTGAAGATCCTGACCCCAGGTCCTCCAATTTCAATATAGGACAGGGGGGAGTGTGGTGATTGTGGGCTCTTTCCGCTCATAGCGCTCTTTCCGCTACTGAACCAGTCTGGAATGACTGGTTGACGATAAAGTCCGGGTCAGTCGGACACTGGCAGTCAGAACCACGAATCGAAGCAAGGCACATCATTGGTTTCTCAGTAATACATTTAGAGGTTATGGTATCATAGAACGAGGCAGCCCGTCGGCGGTTGGTAAGTATAGTTTACCTTATGCATTGTGTATTGTTACGCGGGACCGAGAGGTCGGATGTCTCCATAGTATTCTAAACATCGACAACCAAGGGAAGTCATTCTAGATAGTGATTTACAATACTGTAATTGTAAACATTCAGTTCAAGGTCGTTCATACAAGAAGCATTGTGAACTATAGTTTACTTAAGCCTACTTCAGACGTTAATTATCCAAAACAAATAATTATCGCATATCTATGTAAATGGATTGATTCCGGATTGATCACCATCGGTAGCTGGAGTTCGGTTTGTGGGAGTATGAAACTGCGGAGCACAATTGTGTGATGTTTGTTGTGGTCTTGTATGATTGACTAGGCCCCCAATTAACGTCATACGGTGTCGCTTTTGCAATATCTTTAATTTTCCAAGGCTTGGAGCTGATCTGATACTATGGACTGGACGAAATATGGTTACAGTAGGTTTAGAAATTATCCCTGGACTAATTGAAACTGCTCTCAAGAATACAGTTAGGCCTACAATAAAGGTATGCCATAAATTTTACTCATTTTGAATCAAATTATGACAATTTCATTTTGAATGTGTTGTGTACAAAAAGATATTTACATTGTACTGCTAGGTAAGCGCTACCAAGTGCTTTAGTTAGAAACGGGGTGATTTGGTTGCACTTTTCAGCGCTATGTAATAGTCAGCTAGCCACAAGCGCTTGCTGCTTGCCGAAATAATAATATATTTTTCACTTTTTCCGATATACAGTAGCGCTTATTTTAAGAAGCTGTTTCTAAGCATAGCGCTCGATAGCGTGAGTACTGTACATCTCACGCAATGTTTGCCTAAAATCGTGCATTTCTGCGGTCAGGGTCAAACAAAAATTTTACTTGCATCTCTGCAGCCGCAAAGCCTAAAGTAAAATAATTTCACTCACAGTCGCATTAGCAGGCTTACTTGCAAAAAAGAGTGACCATAAATCGCCGCAATTACAACGTCACATCTAAACATGTCGATTATTTACTCTATCCGCTTGGGTAAATAGGTCAAATGCCTTATGTAGTCACTATGTCACAAATTTGGCCTAGGCTTATATTCCAAAGCCTTTAATCAGAAGGATATTCTTTTAAAAATTAAGTTCAATATTGTGACATCCGGGGTCAAAAGTGTGTCACTAGGTCAAGTCCTAGAAATTTCTTGTCACGGTAGACAATAGAGATAAAAATGTTGGTCTTTTCTTGATGAAATTTCTCCAGAATAAATTATTTCATTATAATCTAGGTCAAGTTCAATTATAGGTCTTCCGGACCGGGGTCCCTGATTTTTGGGCTACCCGTCTTCCCGATAATCGCTGATAACCTGTGGGACTGACGATCTGACAGACTAAAAAAAGTCGGTCTGACTGTCAGACTTTTTTCTGCTAAAATCAACAAATGCAGTTATTCCCTTTTAAGGCGGCGTTTACACATTAAAAGAAGGTTTTCCTTGTTTCCAAGTACTTTTATCATGATCTCAGTGTAAGACTTTGTTTTCCGGTTGTCATTTACCAATAATTCAATCGTTTTAATCAAATTAATGCACAAAGTTTTCCCTCGCGAAATCATCGAGACTTCAGAAAAAGAGTACAAAAACACCAAGTTAGAAAAATGTTTCAGCTTTGCGATTGGCCTAAGAATTTATTATCGACCTATCATAATATGTCTTACACAAGACACCGCATTGTCGCAAAACCAGGCTTTCTATACGGGTGTCCGCCTAATGATGGTTGAAAATTCTTGAGAAACATAGGAGTTGAGCACAGAATTAATTGCTTACGCTGCCTGCCCACACATTTGTGGCTATACCCAAATCTAATAACCAAGGATTCTGAAGCCTGGTTAATAAGTGTAGAAAGCATGAATATGCCAGCACAAAAAATAGCATTTCATGAAAAATACCCAATGCAAACTGAACTTATTGACCGGAAACCTTTTTTTTATATATTTTTAGTAACGGTGACCATGACCCTTTTTGACACCAAATACAATCCCAAGCTAGGTATCCATGCAAGCTTGCTATATACAAAGTATCATTAAGATCAGCCTATCCAAGCTTCAAGTTATTGACTGGAAACCCCTAGTTAAAAATTGTTTGACTTAGCTGCCTGCCCGTCATCTAGTCCGGGACCCATTGTCCCAATCTAATAAGGAGGATTTTTCGTTGGAAAACCTTGAAAATAATACACGCGATAATGTACCCAGGAAAAACGTACCCAGGACAGAAACTGAAATTGTTCAATTCATCGGACGGCATATTGAACAGTCTGGGTACGGTACCCTTACAGAAAAAATGCTCTCTGACAAATGTGTAACATGTGTGCAGTTAACATGTATCAAATATGAAATGAATATACTGCGAATGCAGTCTTAAAGGGACTGTGTCATGTTTTAGCGTATAGCAAAAATCAAATAAAATTGTTAAATATTTACTATATTTGGCATAGATGCCTGTATATCCCATAAATAAGCACACTGGTATAAATATAACTTGTGAAACATTTTTTAAGTATTTTACCTAAAAAATTTTTATACCATATATCTGAAATATAGCTTAGCAGTTATCCAACATCTACTATTTATTCCCCGTTTAGGCGGTGCCTTAGTTCATATTAGTGAACATGATTTTAGAATCTCACTTATAGTGAGCATGATTTTGGAATTTCACTAATAACGAACGGGACGCTGGAATCTCACTAGTAATGAACATGATTTTGGAATCTCACTAATAGTGAACGGGATTTTGGATCTCACTAATAGTGAACATGATTTTGGAATCTCACTAATAGCGAACATAGTTTTCGAGGCTCTCTTATTATGCCGTAAAAAAACCAGGAAAACAAGTTTTTGTTTGTTTTAGTCTTTATCATTGATACAGTTACCTGTGTTATTATGAACATTTTTTTCAAGGCTCTATAATCATGAAAATGACTTCCGAGGCTCTATAATCATGAAAATGACTTTCGAGGCTCTATAATCATGAAAATGACTTTCGAGACTCTCTTAATTATTATGAATATGATTTTCGAGACCCTGACCATGGAAAGGACTATTGTAAAATCATTAATTTTCGTGGGGATTAAATTTCGTGGATTTCGTGGTTCACCTCATCCACGAACTTTAATCCCAGCGAACATAAATTTTGACCTTTGTTGTATTACCTGAAATGCAAAATTCACGAATTCAAGTCCCAACGAAATTGTTTTTTTACCAAAACCACGAAATTTCGTCCCAAAGAAATTAAATGATTGTACAGTAATTACGACCAGGAACTCTGAAGCTCCAAATCCTAAACACAAGCCTTATTTGGGAACTGATTTAATTGAATTCGTTGGCTCTAGGCTTGCGTTCAGAAGCTGAACAACGGATGTGGAAGGTAGTTGGAAAGTTGTGAGGACTTTACATTGATGAGTTGACATTTGTTTAACATCTCTAATATGGGTCACGTGCAATTATAAGTTAAGAAGTGGAATGCGTTTAAAAGTACAGCAATTTATTTCGACTTGATAAAACGTTAGCGCTGCATGACCTTAAAAGATAAGGTTTGGAGAAAAAATGTTGAATGAACATCTTGCATTGAACGAAGTTTAAAATGTGGAACCTTATGTTATGTTCAGGATTCGGTGATAATTGTGGAAGTCAGTATAACCTCAAGCACACGGTAGTTATCACCTAAGATGAATTTTGGCAGTAGGTACCGCGGCTGGCAGCAGCTCTTCAAGATCTGTGTCTCTTCCGATTGAGATTTTAGCTTCGTTATTGCACACTACATGAATTTTTTGTGGGGAGCGTTGGCCTAAAGGTAGGGCGCCCGCTTCGGGATCGAGAGGTCCCGGGTTCGATCCCCCTCTGGACCACTGGTTAATTTCTCTGAGCAAGACCCACATGCTCCACTCCAACATGGTGTAAAATTGTACCTGAGAGGACAGTGTCTATTCCTGGGCGCCGCAGATCGATGTTGGCTGCCACACCACAGGGAGACACGAGTGTAGGTTTCAATAAGTAGCCCAATGACTAGGGCAAGTTGAAATGTCAAAGGGTGCTTGAGCGGCCTAACAACTGAAAAGAGTCCTAGAAAATTCTGATTATCATAGGCTGGTGCTGTCGGAGGCGATGGAAATTTAGTATTGTTAAGTGCAAGTTATGGGGTATCATAAGATAAGAAGATAAAATAAAACAGCATATACAGTTTAAAAGCGGATATGGGGAGAGGGGGATTACAGGCTGCACTTGTCCAGCCAACTGGCAAATGTCTGTATGGTGGGGTTGAACTGTACATGTTTACAGTTTATTTTCAGAAATTAAGGCATTATGCCCATTGTTCATATTTACCATTACAAACAGAAACGTTTACGTATTTATATATACTAAACGGATTTAAAAACGCGACACTGGGGTATGTTGTATTATTGCAAACGATTCAAGTTAATGCCTATATTTGAATAATGCAAGTTAAGGATCAATTTATTGCCGTCATTTTGGAACCAAAATAATAAAAATCAGATGAGTATTAATAAATATATTGTACAATCAATAAGTCGATCCAGAAAACGAAAGTCGCATTCTGACCATTTGGCAATAGGTATAGCGCCGATCGATGGTTTCAAATTGTGCGGGCTTATGCTTGACGGAAGCACCATGGCTAAATTTAGTTCGATGTTTTTGTAGCGCTTATTATGTCAGTAGGACACATTTAAAACCTACGAGGTCGAATGGATCAATTTATGGTACTATCTGAAGCCACGAATTCGGCTAAGTCATCTTAACACAGTACATGACCTCCAAGTTGCACTACAGATGGAATGGCGACAGATCCCTTAGGCATTTATTCGAACATTGTGCAGTTCTATGAGACAGCGATGTGTTGCTGTTAGGAACGCTGATGGAGTACACTGCCTATTTTAACACTTTGATGAACTGTGGGGAGCGGTGGCCTAGAGGTAGGGCGAGCGCCTCGGGATCGAGAGGTCCCGGGTTCGATCCCCCTCTGGACCACTGGTTCGAGCAAGACCCACAGCTCCACTCCACCATGGTATGAAATGGTACCTGTGAGGGCAGTGTCTATTTCTGGGCGCCGCAGATCGATGTTGGCTGCCACACCACAGGAGAGAGATAGTCTCCACAGGGAGACACGAGTGTAGGTTTCCATATGTAGTCCAATGACCAGGGGAGTTAAAATGTCAAAGGGTGCTTGAGCGGCCTAACAGCCGAAAAGAGCCCTAGAAAATTGGTAACTTAACTTTTTAACTTATTAAATACTCATCATGTTGTGACATGTTAGTGTTACACATGTCTTAATCAGGGATCATTTCAGTGAAATCAAATGTATTCATTTTTATGGAATAAAATCAATGTAATCACACCATGTGTGCTTAAGCATCCTTATTAACCAATTGCAACGTTAGGAGATTTCTATTTCTGGGAATATGGTTTGCGTTCTGGTACGATATAGACACATTTTAAATAATTGGATACACGTATGTCATTTATTCCATTTAATTTAGAATATTTGTATAAAGTTAAGACTATCCTTACGTAGCCTAAACATTCGACTTATTTATTCAGCAGTGCACTCGATACGTCAATAAAGTTGTTACTTTCGTTTTCTGCACCAATGTCTTATTCGCGCTATAATTTATGTAATCAGCTGATAAATATGTTACTTTCGTTTTCTGGACAAGTGTCTTATTTGTGCAATAAGTTGTTTAATACACTTTGGATTTTGCTGCGTTTGGTATCAAAATGACGACTTTGAATTCACCTTTACGGAAATATCAAGATATTTGATATAAGAACTCGCTTTCCTAAAATATATCAACATACCCAAGTGTCGCGTTTTTAAATCCGTTAACCATATTATCACAAATCTAAATACTCATGCAAAACATAAACTCACACACCTACATACATTCACGCACCCTCCCGTACATGTAGTGGTAGTTTATTCCAAAGGCGGATTGCTCGGGGGGGCGGGAGTAAATGTTTATGTGGTATGCAGATCTGGAGTGGGAGATTTAGAAGTCTAGGTCTCTGATCTGTTTTAGGTCACTCATGATACCTAAACAGTAGTGAAAGGAAGAAATAAAATTATGCTTTACAGGAATCCGTGAATAAAACTATTAATTGATAAATCTCTTCCAAATGTTTACAGGGAGTAGCTTTTAAAATGTACTTTTTGGCCATAATAGCGAAATAGATTGACTCGTTTCCTTAATATTGATAATAGGCAGTTTTCTTATAGCAAAACATCTACAAGGAGATCCAATTGCAAGATTAACATGTAGCAATGCTTACCACATCGCACTATTTTCAAATTTTTCTGAGTGATGACATGTTGTATAAAGCATGCTTGCATTCACTAGTTCATTGAGTTCATTAAGGTAACGGAGCACAGGTAACGGTATCGTTGAAAAGGAATAGATTTTTTTGCATTTGTAATATAAGTAACATAAATTTCGAGAATTTTTTTCTCCATTTTTATTCATTTTCAAAGATACAGTTACCTTCATAAAGAAGGGGTTGTGTTTGTAAACAATGAGAACAACAAACAAAATGTTTATGTTATAGATGTCAAAAGAACAGTACCTCGTCGTTATTAGTTTAGTTGACAACAAATGCTTCCTATCTAGTCCAGAGAGAATTATTTCGTTTGCGGTCCCTTTGTAGAATATAGTGTAGTAAGGTACCATAAACGAAATAACTCCTTTTGATGTTGTTACTTGAATTACCAATCTACTGAGTCTGCTGAATGGGGTTCAAATGGTATTAGAGGAGAACTAGGTGAACTTTGATGTGATCGCTCTATAAATTCAGCTAGTCCATTCGCCAGCACCATTTCATCGTCGTGTTGTAATACTGTCGGCCATATTATGAAGGAAATGTCACAACCAATCGTTTTGTACGGCTTAAAATGTGTTACTTCACTGTCTTTTGTAAACTCCAATGTCATTGGTGGATCTTGGGACTGCATAAACCACGTGATCTCTGAGCACAGATCGACAAACGTTCGTAATGGCGGCTTCTGAACATTATGTACCCGGAGAAGTAAACGAAGATTGGATTCACGAACAAGATCTCGTCTTATTACCTGACATCAACATAAAAAGCTATGGTTCATTTATTGTTTTCATGAAAATACTTAGACGTTCGCAATCCTTGTCGGATTGGCGCCAGCTTATTAGTAGTAGGAACAATATAAGATTTTCATAATTATATAAAGAAAATAGAAGTGCTTAAGAAAACCAATAAAATGTTTTGACCAAAGTAAGTTACACCAATCTTCTTATATAAGATTAAACAGAGACGGAACAATTCGAATGCCACAGCAACATATCATTCAAACATCACATTTTGGGGCACCATAATGCTTGACGAGGTGTCTAATGTCTTAAACGGCATTTTCTCGTGTTCGTAACAACATTCTGATTGGCTGGATTGCCCTTGTATGTGAAATAATAATGAAGAAGTGACGTCTGGCCATTGCGAGTCTGATCACATATTTGACCCATTTTGTAAGTCAATTGTTCATACCTATTACAGAAATATTGTTAATATTTGAATCATGGAATGTTTATAGTACAAACTGTATTACATGGTACAATGATGTCATTAATTTACCTTCTGTATAAACGGCAATGTATGGGCTGTACTACGCTTCATCAATTCTCGGATACGTAACCGAACAACAGCTGGACAGTTTGTCATTGTGTAATTTGTGGTCAAATAAAGAAGCTGCAATATCTTCATACTCTGTCGCCAAGCAAAGTCCTTGCTTTTGTTATAGATGAACTGAAATAAATACGTACACACTAGTTTTAATTCATCAGATGAAACAGCTAATTGTTCCATGGCATTGATTACTAATTTCACTCGATGGTTTGAGGCTATTTACGAAGTAACATATTCGGAGTGGCCCTTCACTTCGCAACAACCCCTCCGAAAATTTAACATTTCCATACTTAGAGAAGATCCTTCGACATTTCAACAACATTGGACTTTTAACCCTAAACAACGTTTGGCACATACAGGTTGCATACATGTGCGTTAATTGTGTTAGATTGGTTTACAGGCATCGGGCATTCAGCTATTTAGAAGAACAGGTTACAGTATCATTGAAAAAGAAGTAAAAAATGAAATTTAAAAAATGGGAAAATTTGTTTTTCTAAAAATTTAGGTTCTCATAAGTTCCTAAATGTCGAGAATTTTTTCCCATTTTTTAAAATTTCTTTTTCAATGATACTTTATATTATAAATTACAATTATTAAATAAGTTACCTGGACAACGTGTTTGATACATTCCAGTATTTCTTGATCAGTTACCCTGGGTATATGTTTAGCTCTTGTGGAACTGTATAAGGTTTTCCATTCATTCTCAAATACCCGTACCATTGACTCGGCCACCCATTTTGCACGAGCATAACTTGTTAATTCTACAATATGTGGGTTGAACCTTTGTAGCCAAACAGCCATTGCCTTGTCTAACCTGTTAATATAATGTGTCGTCGCGATTAAATTAAATAGTAGTGTTAGATACTAATCAATTTATTGAGACACTTTTATTTTTATTTTTTATTGTTTAAAAATGACAAAACTTAATTGACGAATAGGTCAGCACCACAAACTAGTAAAGTTCTGCTGATAAGACGTCTTCAATTATTAGAGCAACAGTTATTTGCAATTTAAAGTAACTTAAAGTTTAGACATGTCAGTTCGCTACTAAGCCTGGCTTTTTATTATTCAAGATAACCATATACTATCTGACAACTTACTGTTGTTGATTGCTGACTTTGATTAGATGTGTTCTCATATAGTTTTGATAAATTTCTTCATTCCTTACAACGAAAGATAACTGAAAATAATCCATTTCAAAATATGTAATACACAAACAACAGTGGAAGGAAGGAAGGAAGGAAGGAAGGAAGGAAGTAACAGTTCAGGAATCATCGAACTTTGTTTTATTAATTGGTGAATGATGAGTGCCAAACATCGTCTAACGGCCATTGCGTATATGTAAGATTATTTATTATAAAAATACTATGCGCGAGAATAGTTGAGAATATGGCCAAAGTTAGACGCCGGTTGAGGTCCTTTGTTGCTGCCTGCTAGATGGCAGAACCGTTACGAGCAGTAAGAGAAGAATATAATATTTTCCCCGAAGAGGTGTTGATGATTACAAAGATGGGGAGAAATGAAAATCCACATTAAGTGAGGACAATAATCTTTAGAATTATACACATAGTAAAAATCAACTTACATATTTACCGAACCTTGCTTCACATTTGTTCACTTTCTTTGATGATTTTTCAACAGCGTCAAATGCAATATCATTATGATTATACATGCTGATATATGCTTTCACTTTCGCTTTCAACATCAGTCCTAGTTGTCTCAATTTCACCTTCACTTCTTCTTCAGTTAACGCCTCAGAAAGTTCATCATCGTCATATTTCTTATCCTTTTTGTCATCTGTGACGTCATCGTTAGGCCTATCGTCATCGTCGTCATCATCATAAAAACGGTCACCAATGGATCCGTTCCAATCATGTTCTAGTTCTATCCCAGTTTTGTTTCTAGCTCCAGTTCCTTGACGTTTGTAAGACATGCTCACTTCGATATTGAAATTAATTGGTATTAGAATGCCATAAAATGATAAATGTTATGATTCAGAGTAGATTAGTAACGTTAATAACAGAAACGTTCCGAATGTGCATATATTTTCACACCACGCACATTGCTCAAATACATTTTATTACGTGAGTATAAATAATTTCCATATAGTAAGTGTATTCCTGCGTGAGTTATTTGTATTGTAACACAGTCTTGGGTATTAATAATAACTGGTTGTAATTGTATAATTGCATTAGCAAGTTCAAGTTCAAGTTTATAGCAAATCGGCATTGACACAATATCTTTGGCAATGTAGTTATTGAAATCGATACACGGCATTGTCTCTTTTTTATTGTCCTTTATTCACGACCAGTCTTGTGTGAAGTCTTTTGTTTTCGAATTCACTTTGATGTCAAAAACTTTGATTTATAATGTAGTATAGATAGATAGATAGATAGTTTATTTCGAAAATTAGGCAATATGCCCATGATTTCACATGTACAAATACAAACAAACATGCAATGTCATATATACATACAGATATACAAATATACGTATCACAAATTACACAAACAAAACATGAATGTTTACATATTATTAATTTCAATTCCGGTACAAAAGTATGTACGGAAGCCCTGGAGGGACATTTATAATTTAACAATTATTAAACAATTATTACCTATTACTTGCCCCTTATTACCTAATACGTATAACCTATTATTTATAAGTTATTGACACGCGCCATATTTTGCGGCAAACAGGCACGATGAGCAAAAAGGATATTGAAGACGGACATGAGTTACAGAAGGTATTAAAATCTGGTTATTTGTATCTATATTATATATCAAATCATACTATTGTTGTTAGTAATCGATGTAGAATCGAATTTATAAATTCTGGCTCGAAATTAGGGAGAACGAAAAATCTTTTTAGGGTGTCCGTTGACATGCTCAACTCGATTTGTTTTTAATTCTACGACATCGTTAGTGCGTTTTTGCAACTATTTTATACCACCGTTAACACTGCATTGCCATTCACAGCTTTATGCAAATGCATCCAATGCAGTGCATGGTGTCCAAGGCATGCTCCCAAGAAACTTTTAATTTTAGAACTCCATTGATGGGTTCTGGTGCGCTCTCAGACTATGTAGTATGCAATAGTTAATTAGCAAAAGTGTCTTCTAATCACATGTGCTATTAGTCTGTATAGTCATGGGCCTAGATATAGGTTTCTAAACCTGGTTTGCAAAACCGAGGTGGTCCTTATCAAACTTCAGGCCAAAGAACAATGTGTTAATATTTGGCAGGGTTTATCAGTTTAGTTTTGCTTCATTCTATGTGTAACTCGATCAGATGTAGCATCTCAACTAGTACATGTAAACCCTTCAAACCAAGACTGTTAATGTGAATAATTTGGCAGTTCATGGGGGGAGAAAGGGGTCTGGTGCTGGGCCTTCCCAGGAAAGATAGTTAGGGAATCTGCTCATCTGTCTTAAGTGACATAGCATTTGAAATTGCCATTTAAACCAATCAACCACAAACAATCAATTTTAAGTAATAAATTTTAAATAGTAAGTTTTAAGTTATACATTTTAAATTATAAGTATTAAGTAATACATTTTAAATTATAAGTTTTAAGTTATAACTTTTAAATAATAAGTTTTAAGTTATAAATTTTAAATATTAGATAAATAAAAATAACAAATAAGTACAGTCTTATATATTTTCAATACTAGTAAATTATTCTGGGTTTTTTTCAGAGCGTGGGTTCATATGAAAGACGTGGTCGTGGATGGAGAGGAAATCAGAATACAAGGTGCGAATACGCTAACGGCCTTTCAGGAGAAGTATTGAGGAATGGAGGAGAAAAAATAATAAAAATTGTTGTGAATGAATGTATTGAAAAAGAACAAACATTATACTTTAAGAAGGTTATTTAGAGCATTGACCATATGACCTGCGTTTACGACATATTGTGTTAAAGTGTTTATGTGTCCAATTATGGTGTTATTGTTTTAAATATTAAATAAAATAGTTAGCAGTCTATTGCTTTATTGTATTTTGTCTCGAAGATACATCAGTTATATAGGTCAAGAAACCTCAAGTGGCTGTCTCATATTTGACCCTAATGGAGTGGCAGAGGAATGCCTGACTCACATGTTACCAGTTGATAAGAAGTCTTAAGTGTTCGTGCTGTCAATGATGTTCTCCTACAAAGCTTGATTTTTATATAACATCATGGGCATTCTAATATAAATTGCTCAAATAATGGCACAAGATCATTTTGACACCACCGCAGGGAATTGCAAGTTCCCACATACTTATATTCGGACTAGTAAGCATTGAGGCGGGTGAATATGATTACGGAGTCATAATTTGGGCAATTCATAAAGAAGTCCATTAAAATTTTGATACTAGTATATGGATAATATGAAAGCCTATTATAGAAGTTATGGCTGGGGGTAGCTCCATCACGCTTGAATTTGTTCGCTCGCAGTGGCTTTGTCAAAATAGCGGTTGTAAAAAACTTAACATGTGTGCTTTTAGTGCCACAGTCAGCTCAGAAAATACAAGGAACACGCTTCAATGTTTTTATTGATTCAATATGGTAATTAACAAAATAACAATACATTTAGGATTGGTCATTAAACCTTTAACAACATACATCATTATACGACTATGTCCGGTTATTTTCAATCTCTATTTTTGCATGAATGCATAAAAAAATTGTTTCTTCAGTCATATCCACCAATGTGCCAAATATCATTTTAACCTTTTGTACAGTTGCTTTGTATATGTGGCATTAGAGCCTTTCATTCAGGAACAGCACTACTAAAGTCTTCTAAAACAGATAAATTTTTTACTGAGTTGTATTTTTCTCTCTATCAAGTATCTGATGTTTTCTTGCGACGTAAGAGTAAATATCCACAAAGATGTAAAGTATTTACTTCAAATGCCGCATTCTCAACAACATAATGTTCACAAAACATTAGAAGAACAATTTCACCAAACTTAAACCCAGCGGTAACGTATAACATCACCAAGTTAAGTCCAGGATTGTGTATTTAATTCTCTGATGGCAGATATCGAGGCACCACATCTCCTGTGTGACTTATTCACCACATCAACACTTTCGAGAAAAGTACAGTTCTTCCACACCAATATCTTTTCAACTTTCCTATTATTAATAATAATAATTTTATAAAATCACATTTATAAAGCCTGTCATCATCACTCTGGTGTTAATACTTTTGAACAAAAGACATCTAACAATAATGTATGAGTTTATCGTTTGGTGATTGGCATTACTATCAGTTTTTAATAGGATACTCATTTTAATCGTCCACTTATTGAGATGGCCTTGTCAAGTATTTAAACGTACCCTCATATATTGTTATAATATATTGAAGATCATGACATCAAGTATTCACCGTGCCGACACCGGAGCATATCAACATCGGGATTTCGATGTCGGGTGTCGTACCGTCATTTGGTTTTGGTTGCCGACGTCGTGACATGGCATATCCAACGATAGTCACACGTTGGGCCAATGCCCAGTTAGCTAGTTGGCGGTTGCGAACTTACAGCTTCGCCTAATTCGCGAATTTACAGCTCTGCCTAACTCAAACACCTTGGAAATGGATCATGAAATTAAAGCTTAATTAAAGTTGAATGACAACCAACATAACTTACCCCCGGAGACTTATTTTGAGTTGCAATGGATATGAGTAGAACGCCTTTCACATAATTGTACTTGTGTTACGTTGTGTATATCTTTTTGACTAATCGACATGAGTCGTATATTTTACTTCCCGCCAGATACAGTAGTGTTCAGTAATAAATAATAAACTATAGATAATAAGTTTTAAATGATAAATAATAATTGTTCATAATTGTTAAATAATAAATGTCCCTCCAGGGCTTCCGTAAGTATGTTATATCAAATTTTCAGTTTCGTGCGTATCGATTAGTCATGTAATATTTTTTATCTTAAAATGTATAATTGTTTTACAGTATGGAGAAGAGTGCTAGCGTACGTAATATTCAGCATCCCTTCGTTTCAGACTTTTATAGATATATTGAGAGAGATTTATAATGGTAATTTTGCTTTCAGATGACATAAGCTCTATAAATTTAGGAATATTTGGTCGCTTCCAAAAATATGATTTAATGTGTTGCTTTCGTATTTCATAGTATAAAGGGCATTCTAGAATAAAGTGGAACTCATCTTCTAATTTATTGCATAATTGGCATTTTCTCTCTGATCTAGGAATTTTTAATGGTTTATGCCATCGCCCCGTTTCTATCTCTAAACGATGACTCGAAGTTCTTATTCTACATATAGCAGTAATATATTTTCTAATATTAATAATATTTAAATATGGTTTGAAACCGAAATTCGCAAACAATACATAAGAGCATGCTCTAGAAGAATCGCGTAGTTGTTCATTCCATAGTTGTATAAAATTGTCCTTAACTCTAAGTTTAAATAACTTTATAAAATATTGTGAATTTCCAACTCCTTGAAAAAGCCATACATTGTTAAAACCGAGCCTTTCTTAAATTAGTTTTACTTTTGAAGCCCTGTTTGTTTTTTCGGGGTGTATTTCCATATCATTTAGCATCATATTATAAATACATTTTATATACCTATTTTCTGAACTATTTACAATTTTCAACCAAAATCGTATTACATTTACCAAACGGCTTACTTTGAACTGCATTCTTCCTAGTTCCCCATAAATGAAATTATTTTGGGTTTGCGTTCTGACTCCTAACAGTTGTTTACAAAATTGAAGGTGAACTTTCTCAATTTGTGTCGTATCTAAATAACCCCAAATCTCTGACCCGTAATTCAAAATTGGCGATATCAATTTATCAAATAGTTCCATTTTATGTCCTATATACATGTATCCTTACCGTACTTACTGGCATATCGTATAACTGTTATATTTCATTTACGTTGCCAACATGTGATAACATCCCATTTTATTTTTGTTTTGAATTTGCACCCAATTTTTTTTCTACTAGTTTCATACCTAGTACCACAGGCACATGCATGAAGGTTGTCGCTTTTTCTGTTAGATCAGGCCTGTGCTTTACTAATTTTTGTGCTTCAACTTCAAATGTTTCGAACAGTTAAAATGTCTGGCTTTTTAGTGAAACTTTTATAAAAGACGAATAACATAAAATGCAATACTCGTGTATTTCATGATAAAGTTAAGATAATGCGGTTGTTGCGCAGTATAGGAGCAAATTAAGTTGCATGCTCAAACTGAGTGCTTTATAATCGCTGGTCCTGGTCGAGTTTGTAATGGTTGATATAATCGGTAAAAAATGTCAGATGAATGTACTCTGTCAACGATCATCATACATTACTGAACTAAAGTGTTTATTGGATTTCATTGTATATTTGTTGATGGGCCGGTGGCCTTATTATATGTAAAAAACTGTAACTAACTATAAAAAAGAAAACAAGAACTAAATTGAAATCCAAACAACATCTTCATTGGACATGTTTCAACTTCAACACCACCTATATCCTATTTTATTGATTCACAATTGCAATCATTTATACATTACTTGGTCATTGTGAAACATCTGTAAGGGCCTGGATGGTCAATTTGTCCGCCGTAAGTTAAATTGTATTGCTTATAATGTCCTATGTGTTTTCAGGTTATTGGCACAGCTAACTGTATCATTGATAACGAAACAACAACAACAACAACAACAATTGTTTTTCGTTGCAGTCTTTATCAATGATATGTAGTTATCTGTGGCTATTGGTACAAACAAACATGACAAAACATATCAGTATCTTATTTCATTTTATTTTCTGTTTCATTTAACTTTGTTTTTCAACATTTATTCACATTGCTTAAAATGAAATATGTCATATCACAGGCGAAAATCACAGAACACAATAACAAAGTAATAGAATAAACAAACAACACACATAAACAACACAAACAACAGCACAAACACCATGCACAATGTGTATGTACACATCTTTTCAAACATCACAAATCTAATCTGTATAGTCAAAAAGAGAGAAAAATACTGTTTTTGTTCTTTGACGAACAAAAGTTGGTTATCTCCCTTTGAAAACCCACTTTTTAATAATTTATCAACAATTGTCCATGTGGTGGCATAATTATTCTAATTGAGCAAATCATTTGTCATTTGTGGACAGAATTCCCTCTAACTGACCATTCGTCTATCTTGAAATAGCGGTATATACGTTGGATCTATTAGAATCAAGTTCAGATTCATACAAATGGACGCGGAATCATACGACGTGGAAAATTCTACATATCACAAATAGAAGGTCCCGTTTATATAGCCCCGTATATCATCGGTGTCCATACCGGCCAGGGGATAAAACGGATATTTTTTATTTCAGACAAAATTCTATGCATGTACATTTTTGTATACATTAAGCACACGGAACATGTCATACAATGACTCCAGTGGATTGCTTTTAAGAGAATGAATTACTCAGTTTTCTGGTGCTCATTTTCATGTAACTTTTACAAATTGAATTTTACCTATCACGTAATAAAGAAAACACAAACGAGACAAAACAACACTATTTATACAAAACATATTTAGATTATGACCATCCTAGTATGATGATCATGTCAAGCTTTATATCATATACGTAATTACATAGTTTGATAACATTTTGAACAACAATTAATTTCCAACGCGCAACCTATTTGACCCACATATATCATAATACATGTCTATTGAGCAGAGTAAGTTATGGTAATTTTAAAGGTTCTGTTAGGTTTCGTGTTGACGTCTAGCCTTATAAATGGATTAAGATGAACACACGTGTTATCAATTCATCAAATACATCGATAATTGGATCATTGTGCAGACAGATAACAAATAATCCCCTCTCAGGTTCGTTTTTTTAAAAAATAACATTGGAACCAAACAATTCAATGACGTCACAACATCAAATCGAGGCTCGTCCATGACTTGTAGCATACGTCTCTAACAAATGTCGGATAGAAAGTTCCATTTTAGATAGTTTCGCTAACATGACACTGATTTCACCTGATAAAGCGTTTGACGGACCATTGGGGGAGAATGAACGCCTTCTTTGAGCAACATCGTCTGGTTCACGATCAGGTGATCCACCAGCGTTCATAGCCTTACTGATCTCCTCATGCAGACGATTCACACGGATTTTAAGCGGAAGAATGTCATTTTCCATTTGGTTTAGAATACTCGTTCTATCAATTATTAATCTGAAAATAGAAAAAAAAACAATTATACTAAACAGGGAATATCCTATATACTATTATGAATAAATATATAGGCATAACAGATTCTAATCAGAGTTGTATTTTTAGTTTATTTAATAACAATGCTTTTCAATTATTTTTTTCAGTCCACGAAAGTCCACTTTTCTTAATAATATACATGTACGCGTTAAAACTCATGTACAAATATATTTCTTGAAGTCATTTCACAACTGCACCTTACATCTTACAAAGTTGATCAAATTCCAGTGTCTGGCCACTCCTATTTGTATTAATCATCCTACTTCTACTTTCAAATAATCCCGAATGCATAAGAGCCGAATAGTAAAACATGAGCACTCGATAAGACAATACGATTACATTTTGAACTCCGTGTGCAGAAGATATAATCTGTTCAAAACTTACTGTTGAAAATGTGTGACCATGGTTCCAATTTGTTTGAGTTTTTCCATATTATCGACTTGTTCCACTCTGTCAGACTCTGGTAGTTCGTCTGTGGATCCGTCTGATCGATTACCAGAGTCACGACTACGTTCAAACTCCGGCATGGAGATAGATATATCTTGTATCTGCACGGAGATCACGTGATCATGTAACTTGGAAATCTCTGTCTGAATGTCCTGTAGATTCTTTCTGTATTTTATGATATCACGTTCCTTCTTTTTTATTATGCTGAAAAAGTATAAAACAATTAGCAACATAGTTACTTTTGGAATATTATTTGGTTTTGATAAAATGAAATTAAACTGTGTCTTTCTCTCGGGCGATATGCTTGTGATATGTGGTATTCCATGTGTTTCGTGATTGAATGTTTGCATTTACTCCGGCTATATTTTCTCTGAGTGTCAAGCCGTGTGTTTGTCATTGTTTCTTTTCATTGATTGTGCTTCTTTGTGAACTGTCGTTTTCTATGGAGTGCAATTTGCTCTTTACTGTATATTTATCAAGACATACACGTAAATATAATCAGCCGTCCAGAATATATCGAGTGACATGAAAACGAAACGATATTAAACGGACTTGCATTTAACCTAAAGGTCGAGGCGAAATCGGCATTTTGTTGCTTTATTTGCATTTTACGTTGTGCAATACACTTAACTTCTCCAAACTCACCCTGTAGCGTCTAATTGCGTTTTCATTTTCGTCATCAAATTATCTTTAGTTTTCTGTAACTTTGCTTTACAAGCTATGGTGAGTTTATATGGATCCGTATCAGAAGATGTATCAATAAATGATTGTTCGTCTTCCACATCTTCCACGCTCAGATCAGAACTAAATCCACGACAGAATTTTGTGATTTCACGATCCAAATCTTTCATCCCTCGTCGCCATGAAGACATATCGTCTGATTTTCTGAAATGGAAGAAGACAATATCCTTATAGTAAATTTTCATCATCTATGTAGAATTACACTGCTTTTACAAACTTTATATGTTTCAGAATATGGGGTACTGAGTAACTCTATCATACAGTAATATTGATGTTTGGTTGTACTCCAACCAGTGCCACTTTAGCAACAACGTTGGTTAGTATGTCACGGACTGGAATTGATCAGACGAGGTCCTGATCTGGAAACGGACCGGGTGACCGGGCAGAAGAAACATGATTGCCGTGACTTATGATAAGCAGTATTTATAACAGCCTGAAGATTTACCTCGATAAATCTTGAGACTTTGTCTTCAGACCTTGTACTCCACTAGCTACACTTGTAAGCATATTTAGAAGATCTCTGGTGGGTAAAATGTCGTCATCATCAAAACTTCTGTGACCTGTTGTTGTCTCGTGATAATGTCCGAGAACCATGTGATGTATGTTATTGATGGAGGATACAAGATTGTCCACATCATTCCGTAAATGTGACCGAACCTCTTCTTTGTCGTTTAGCAACCTGTGAAAATCACAAACATGTACTGTATTCATATTCAACTCTTGGTAACTTGTTAAAATAATGATAATCGCTTAAGTAACCTGTTAATAGCCATACATAATATTCAGTAATCTTTTTATATTCATATCCAATGCTTATTTGTCTGCTAAAATGCATTATAAACGCTAACATTCATATGACTTGGAAACTATAATACATTCATTATATCAATTTTAAGTAACACACATTTATTTTTAGTCATGATCAACGCATTGAAACATGTTAAAATTTGTAGTCAATGTATAAAACCTGTTAATATTCAAAATCAATCGTTTTAATATCTAGATTCAACGTTTATTAACTTACTGAGCAAAGTTTTTCTTCATTCCACTTTCTAGTTCGATGAGTTTTTCTTCCATTCCTTTCTTTTCTGTTCGATATCTGAAATCAACATATCGGCGTTATTTTATTGTAATTGAAAGCCATACTTTATATGCACCACCTAATCCACCTGTCATAAGTACGCTGCTACATGAAAGAAGCAACCACGTGTCTTAAGCAGTTAATATTTTAATTTCTAATCAGTCATTTCAATAATCATGCATGTGTACTAGAACATATAACTGCTTTAACATCCATATTATTTGATACCATCATCTGTTGGGATAAGACGGGTCATATTAATTATAGACTACATTTTGTTATGTTAGAAGTAAGCGTACATTTTGCTATGTTAGAAGTAAGCGTACATTTTGTTATGTTAGAAGTAAGCGTACATTTTGCTATGTTAGAAGTAAGCGTACATTTTGCTATGTTAGAAGTAAGCGTACATTTTGCTATGTTAGAAGTAAGCGTATATTTTGCTATGTTAGAAGTAAGCGTACATTTTGCTATGTTAGAAGTAAGCGTACATTTTGTTATGTTAGAAGTAAGCGTACATTTTGCTATGTTAGAAGTAAGCGTACATTTTGCTATGTTAGAAGTAAGCGTACATTTTGCTATGTTAGATGTAAGCGTGTTTTGACAACATGTTGGCTCTTGGACAAAGATGTTCAGACGAGGTCGTAGTGTTTTACATTCACCATTGTTAAGAAATATTTTTTATAAAAGTGCAGTGTAGATTGAACACGACCCGTAGAACCTTGACACCGATGTCGAACTAAAAAGTAGAACAAATGACCTCGACGACTTTCATTTGTTTTAACCACTGCACATAATGATTGTGTAACGAAACCCATTATTATTATTTAGGTTACTGGGTGGTACAATTAGTTGTATAATGCTCATTGCAGGCTAAAGTCTAACCAACTGACATGACAATGGAATGGAAAGACAATGCGTCTGAACAATGATCATGAAAATTTCCTACTGTCGAAACCTAATACTTTATACGTCATGAGGTACTATTTCTAATTGGGTGGGGTGACCTACTAGTATATTATTTTAAGAAACTTCTATAGTTTCCAGCATATTTTTTTATTTGCTGTGTCATTTTCTGAGTCGTTCATTTTAAAAAATTGATATACTGTGGTAAGCGATTTGACAGTTCGAGACAAAAGAGCGACTAGATTTCTAAGAAATAATTTAAAACAAAAGACGAATGAAAATGATATTTTGAGTGGATGTGTTTAATACTGCTTTCAGAATGTCTTAGGTCGTTAAGTATGTGTGTTGTCTGAAGTTATTGGATGACTATATAATGCCCCCGCCGCTGTCTTGACATGGGGTGACCCCTTCTCCCATTGTCAATTGCAATGGTAAGGGCATTGAACGTGTTGAATTACATGACAATGATAATATAGCAAGAGAGGCTAAGGGTCCTATCACAAGTAAATGTGTAAACAATTACCTTTCTTCTATTCGTTCCACTTGTTTTCCCTTCGCCTTTGTAACGATGGGTTGAACACCTTTGATTCTGTAAACAACCAAAGGAAATCATTTTGAAATAAATTAATGTTCATGTACATATTAAGGAAGTATCATCAACTTACAAATACAAATAAAGCCTGAATGAGAGCACTTTTCTAGGTATTTGTTGATCTCCTTAGTATGGCATACAAGCGGGCAAATGATTTGACAAACCCGTTCTTTCTACAAAAGAGTTTTGATAGTAAAATCTTCAGACGGTTTAACCTCTCTAAATCAAAACCCTCTCCTCGACAATTTTAAACAATTCGTCAACTTGGGAGTTTCTATCAAGAGGGGTTGCACCATGATGAAACCTATGTATAGCATTATTTTTAATACGGGAGAAAAATTGAACCAATGCGTTATCGTAAAACATCTGTCATCATGTGGTTATAAAACCTCTTTTGCCCGAACATTAATATCTACCTGTGCGAAAGTAAATAGAACTGACCAAACATTCACACACATTTACTATATTTTATATGTACTTTTAAAGTAAATACAACTTCTTTGTGTCTGCTTTCATATAATTTTATGTAATTATGTAATAAAAAGTAATTTCACCAACGGATTCGATTCTCCGGGAGGTAAACAAAATATTTTATTTTGTCAGCTGTAACAAGTTTATAAGTTCGTTTTTACAAAGAGTACATAGGCCAATACGTACCTTTCATTTTCACGTCTAAGTTCGGTGGAGTTTTTGTTGAGCCGTTTTATTTCATCTTGCATTCTGAAATAAGACGAATAAATGTTTGTATATCACCGATTATATAGATATGTATTCATAATTATACAAATATTAGTTTATGATTGTACTTTAGTACATCACAATCGACTTCTGTTACAACATTTAAACTCCGACATTCAAATGTACATGTATATAACAAAATACATAAAAGTTCATATACATGTTTTATTTGTTACAAGTCAGAGGTATACGATGCGTTCAAAGTTTTGGATGTGTTTTTTTTTCAAAATCTATTTTGGGACCTTTCCAAGCACCTCACCTCCTAAAGGGAGGTAATACTAAAACAATATCACAAATTTACCTCATTAACTCCCTTTGTTGTTGCACTTTTTGTCGTTGGAATTCCTTTTCAAAATTTCTAAGTTTGAGCACAATATCATGAAAAGTTTCTTCCGGGTGTATATATGAAGATAGTGCCATTATATTAACATTCTCCTTTTGTGATGAGGTGTCCTTTCCGGCAAATTCTGTGACTGCCGTATTTTCTTGATCCTTTGCGCTCAATTGTAAATGTCTATATAATTTTCCTATTGCTGTATTGAGAACCCGCATGTCGTCTGTTGATAATGGACTGGAATGTTTTTGTCTGAAATGATGATTGAACATGTTGAATTCGAGCGTATTACTTAACTTGGAAACTATGCACGCATACAAACTTGTACGAAGTCGGACATGCGCATTGAGGGAGTGAGTACATCAATACTTAATTTGAAAATTTGGCGCGTCAAAAACGCTTACGTCGTTGTCTTCTTGGTTCGACGGTAGTGGCATGGCGATGCTATTTTAATCAGCAGCTCATTTTGTGGTGGTGTTAAACCGTTTTAAATATGTCAATAGTATTGCTTTGAAATACCTCAATTTATGTCTAGAAAGATGTCGCGTATGCTGTTTACACAAATTAAACAGCAGCTTCTTACCAGAAGATGGTATCATATATAAACTAGGTCATATCCCATAATGGGTTGTGTATTAAAATGTATGCACCTAATTACTTGATATAAAACGTTATTAGATTAATTTGATTAAAGTACATCTCAATGCAGGAACTTAAGTAAAGCGGAAAATGATGAAATCAGTACAGGTCGTGAATACAAATGACTTAATTGCAAAGAAACCTTGGATGTTATTAATTGATAGTGTTAAGGTGTAAAGCGTTCTATACCGTTGATCGGAAATCTTGGTTAACTATACATGTTCTAATAAATTTTTAATGTAGCTTTTAGATTTCATCTGCGACATTCAATGAACGGGTCTAGTGATCATGACACATATTCATAATCTAGGAATTATCGTACTAATAGATAGTTCGTGCCATTCTCATTTCGTATGCATATAACATGATGAAAAGTACTTGTGATTTGGTGTAAATGCATGTAATGAGATCTTTGAAATTGACGGCATAAATATCCTCTTAATAATCAATGATAGGGGTCCTGGGAAAGTAAGTGATGGTCTGCACAGGTTTGCTTACATATGATAACCTATATCATAAATGGAAGGCAGGGAATGTACTTGTCTTTACGTAGCAATATCGCAAAATAAGACACCAGTTTGACTACAGCATTACTCAAAAGTAGTAAACTAAATAACTAGTACGAGTACGTATACATGTGCGTACAAGAAAACGCTGATTCGAAGTTTCGAAGTAGCGCAGCAAAGTTGGAACTATAGCTCGATTGCATAGTAAACAATGTAAATCGTGTTAAGGATATAGGAAACTTCGACAATTAAAAAATGATCTAAATTGCTTTCAAATACACTTATTCTTGATTCACTTACGTTGTTGCTGCTCCCGAGGCCGCCGCATGATCGTAGTTCTCTGCATGTTTAGGCTGTACGTGGAATGTACGATCCCTAGCATGACCAGCATGACCTATACCAGGTAGAGTCGGTTTCGAATTTTCGGGTACTGACAGTGACTAGAAGAAGAAATAATTATACAACTTATAAATAAGCAACTATTTTGCTGATATAAGATCTGGATCTGTTGTCGTAACAAAAATGTCACTTATTACTCTGAAACGTAACATGTAGACTGGTACCACTTGTCCTACTACAAAAGATTATATTGCAGATTGAATCGGAAATGAGGCTGCGGGACCAGTTCAGTTACATGCTATGGTATGATGTTTACGGTAGACCATAAGCCGTATGTTTACAGTGTCGAGTTGTTTTATCATATGCGAGTGGTAAAATGCTAAAAGTACAATTATAATGAAATAAACAAACCCTTTGACATGCCTACATATGTATTGGAATTAAACCATATTGTCAACTTCCGTTTTACGTACAAGTTACTGTTCTTGCTCTTTTACGGAAGAAACAAACACTCTAAGACGGAATAGGACCTACTTATTAGATTTAATTCATCTCTATTCTAGTGTTAACCATTTTAATTGTTTAGTATAAACAATTGGATAAAATGAGAATGTACTTTAAAGTGTAATGTTTTGGTTTGATATTGAAATGCATTTGTCATTTTCTGTATTGCATAAACAAGGTACATGAAGTACATACACCCGCGAGCATGCCAATATCTTACACTAACTTACGAATTAAATTTGATTAACTACACAAGTAGAAAAGAATGCGTAATACGATGATGACTACTGTCATATTACATAGTTGTAAAGGTAATGACATGACCTCTGCTAATCGTTACTATTCGGGCATTTCCGTAACTGAGAAATAAACGCCGATGAGTTCCGATTTGACCTCTGACTGGTATTTAAATTTGGTCCACTGTCTCTTACAAGCGATACATTTCATCAATATATTTAAATGGCACGTTCGTATGTTATATTGACATAATGAATAAACTATCGTTAACTTCTCACGACGATTGCTTGTAGTTAAATAAACTCCACTTGACAATGATTAGGAGAAAGTCAACAAATCGAGCCTCAATGTGGAGAGATTGAACAACTATAATCTGACAATGATCTATTACATTGTTGATCTTATATTTGAACTTGAAATACGATAGTACTGATATAGAAACCTAACCCTACCCGCCCAGGCTATCCCGGATGGTTGCACAGACTGGAGCACAACAAAGGACCGTACTTCGGACCACTACACATGTCTATATGGTAGCTATCCATACTAGTCATAATAAATAATTAATGAAATGATTTATGATATTTTGTAGTTGCAATTGTTTTACTGAAAGGTTGTTCTACTTTTTAGCTGACATATTTGATTGCTTCGTTGGATATTTCGACATAATGATTCGAGACAAAAAAGTGGAATTTCAAAACTAAACAAATATGTTTTCATTGAAGTTAATGTACATTGGACATAGATACTCGTACCACGTCACTACGTCGTGTTGTAAGTCAGTATTCAGTACAATACTAGATAGAACCTTCCCTATATCCCTGCATGGACCACCATTGAAGACTTAATGGTTGTTTACAAATCTAAATAATGCAAGCTATTTTCTAAAAAGGAATATCATCTATTCCCAATCTGGCTAGCACAGAATGATCGTTTCCTTTCCCAAGTAGTCTAAAACACAAATTTATACCATTTATCCCTATGTTATGAATATCTAGTGTTAAAAGTATTATACTACATATTGTATTCATGTTTTCGATACACGATACTAAATAACAAGTCAATTGTTCTGTAATTTATTCGAATTGAACGATATACATTTTTGTAATTCACTCCCTGTTATAAGATAACTGTTTTGCTGATAAGCTGTTTATGTATTTGTTGTTTGTACTTATCGACAATAAAATCTATTTTAATTTAGAAATTCTACAAAACCTAACGTCCCAATACAAGATATGTATATGTGAATAACAATATCATACCAAGAACTCATAGGAGTGCACTGTCAAAGTTTCGTTGTGGTGTTGCACCCCTAAAAGTCGAGACAGGGCGGTATCAAGGGATACCATTCGATGAAAGATTTTGTTTCAATTGTATGGATGCTGTCGAAAATGAATATCATGTTATTATGTCATGTAATTTGTATAAAAACATCAGAAGTAACTTGTATCGATGTATTCAAAATGTTTACCCGGATTTTAACTGTTTGAATGATCTTGAAAAGTTTTATTACATCCTATCAAATGATGAAATCGTAAAATACAGTGCCAAAGCTTGTCATGAAATTCTAGTCACTAGGAGAAACGTATTGTACAGTTAATGTTTTATATGTGTATTTGATAATTTATATTTCCATGTTCTGATTTGTTCTTAATATATATATATATTTTTAATTAGCGATTTTGTATTTTAGGATTATAGTTCTCTTGATGTTTTATGTATGTGTACTTTATAGATGTTCATATTCTTATTGTCTCTCATAACTCAAATTGAGTGGTTTTGTGCATGTTTATATATTTTATCATTTTATATGTATATTTGTTACAAACATGTACATGAGTGAGACGTTAATAAACTTATCTTATCTTATCTTATCTTATCTTATCTACAAGATGTGTCTATCTTTTCTGTTATTTTCTAGCGATGTTCGAGTATACTAGTGCCAAAGCAGCAGTTTTTTACCTTTGCAGTTTGTGCGACAAGTAATTCAACTATTCGATAAGCACCAGCCATCAGCCTTGTCATGCATAGAATGTCTCTGTGTCACCAATTTTGGCTGCAGTCTGGCTTTAAATTATTTCAATTATTTCTGGTGATTATAGATCGATCTTTATCGCCACTTTGTGTTCATGTAAAACAATATAAACATGTATACTCGTTTATACGTATACATGCATATATATAGAGAATCGACTTACCCCAAGTATATCTTTCTTCAGATGAACGAAGTCTGATTTGACATTTTTGAAGAGACCCTCGTGTTTCAGTGATTGTTCTAACCGGCTCAATCTGGCCTTGATCTCATATGGGTCCGCATCCTGTAGAACAAATACTAAATTCAATTACTCTAGTTTCATAGGAAAACTAATTTAAAGACCATTTCACTTAATCGTTTTTACTATCAACCAGTCATGCAATGTTTTAAATATAGTGAAAGCACAAATCAAATGTCAAAGGACAATTGTATTTTTATCATAAGTAATAAATACATTTGAAAGCTGAAAATATAAAATGGTCATATTTTCTAAGTCCCTTCTAGTCAGTTGCGATGCATTTATTTTGACTGACTTCGTTTTCTACCAAATTAAAAAAAATAACTCGTTTATCATATTTCTGACATTTGATTTAAATGGTGCGTATTGTCACTTGAACATGAACACAGGCGTCATTTGGACATGTCTGACAGCTCAAACCCACATTCACCAGAATATGATACACTACAATTAATACAACTAATGAAAGGAATGGTCACTTACCGATTCCACAGATTCCCGGAGTTGATCAAAATGTCGCAATGTAACTTTAGAATTCAGTGCCTTCCTTTGGTTCAGTAGAGTTCCAAGCTGGACATGAAGCGTTCGTAACCGCTGTTTGTTGGTAGCGTCCATTTTCTGAAAATATAGAACATATAATGCATTACATCATTTGTCATATAATGATTATTCAATGTGTTTGCTTAGCATATATCCAACAAATATAGGTAAGCCAGTGCAGTCGTCACCTTCGTGGCCAGCTTATGCGCAACATACATAAAATTGTCAGCCGTAGTATTAACCTCCAAAAAAGTAGTTGGTATCTTTGCTGCACCACACTGACCGATGACTTGATGTCATTCCTAATTACAAAAATGTAATTGCATTACATCTTTATTAAACTGCAATATCTTTACTTTTATCAATCAGCAAAGTTCAATATGATCGACCACTGTCAATATATTGCATATTGTAACATTATTGCAGAATGATTAAGTCATCTCATCAATGAACGCTTTGCACGGAGATCACGTGAAGATCAAGTAACAACATTGATCATTGTATCTGCAATTGATATAAATGCTGTATACGCTGATGAATTAGAAAGTAGAATTGAACCAAAGTCGAATAGAAATAAGAGCTTCGCGTCAAATGTGTACATATTATAGGCAATCAAATGATGCATCGAATGCTTCTGCTACAATTTAGGATAGACCGTTTTGTGCAAAATTGGCTCAGAAGAAAACCTGAAAACTGATGAGTTCGTTGAAAACAATCAGTGACACATGTCAATTGTTCATTTATGAACTTATAGCTCATAAGTAATACCATTGTTCTATTAAGTAGCAGGAAATGGACGATGCTAAGCAAATCCATCAACAATTCATGAATAAGTTCAATCTAATATTCGCACTATTTCCTATGAATAATGCAAATTTTCCCCATCGATTTGTCTATCGCATACAATGCAACATAATTATTAAAATGGAGCTGTACAGCTATCCATCAAACCATATAATTATATACATATATATGTATATATATTGCAATAACCGGTTGTCAACTGAATTTATTTTGACACAAATACACATCATTGTTTTCAAGCCAGTTATATATGTCAATTGACTATGTACAACAAGGTGAAAGTTCATCGTGTAAGCTGCTTGAACACTGTTGTTTTAAGGAATCCATTGATTTGATAATAATGACGCAGTTACATGCTACAAAGCGAAACTTCGTAATTGTCATACAAACTATTTAATGTCTGTCGTGATGTATGGCTACTATAAATGATTGTCTACCAGGCTCATAAAAACAACACCATCGAACAATCATGTCAACAGCAACATTATGTGTAGTGCTGTTTTGCTAAAAGTGAATTTGTTAAATGTTTTCTTGTCATCTTATATGTATTATTGTCATATGTAGAAGGGTTATGTGTATGGTAATGCCTAATTCCACACTTATATGTCTTCTTCAGTTGTCTTCATTTCTAGAATGGTATACTGGCAAACTATTTAAAGCATGTTGTTTTTTTATTTTCCTTCTCTGGCTCCAAGTTATACATTGCATTGTCTTAATGATGCTAAATTGTTAATTAAAAATTAACTACACGTATTGAATAGAATACATGTATCTATTAAAACAGCTTACAATAAAATAAACAAAAAGAAAACAATCTTACATGCATATCAATATTAAAGGTCGCCTTCCTTCTAAACGCGAGTATAATTTGCCTTCCTGGCATTTTGAAAATCAAAATAATTAATTCCAATTCTTCAATGCATCCGTCTTTTATATCACACACAGATACGTTCTAATAATCTGCTACGTCTTTTATTTTATACGGAAATCGCGATGTTTACACATCCTGTCATCTCTATACTTGTTTCATTTTAAAGTACGGATATTTCCGGATTTTAGACAATCCTATACTTAAGATGGCGATGACCTTTTATGTCAACATCTCTTGTGACATGAACATTTTTTTATAAACAATTCAATGTTTACACGTATAATATCACTTGATGCGAAGATGCATACAGGCAAATTAATTGTTAATATCGATAACCCGGGTAGGGCCTACTTGAAACATTGCGGAATTGGTGTTCAATTAATGAGCGAATTTTGGTGATAGAAGAATTAAAATGGCGGCTCAAGTAGGAGCTAATTTCCTTAAAAGGTATAAAATGTATTTTTGAGAGTTTCGAACTGAAGAATAGTAGGTTCTTGTAAAACAAAGAGATAAGATAAGCGATTGATGAATGTAGGTGTGGTTATATTGACATGTAAATGAATATAAAGGGTGCTTCTGTATAGGTTTTTTCTGCACTCGCATCGAACATGTTTGGTTCTTCAACTCGAGTGCAAAATTTACTTTTACTCAAAGAATACTCCAACATCTATTAAGTGATTTCTTTCAAGATTGATTAACGGCTGATTTTCACTTTTTGAACAGACAAATACAGACTGGGCAATCTGACAATATCATCAAAGGTTTCAACATGTAAACCCGATGAATGACGAACATGACAAACACATTTGTATGTTTCTCATTACCACGTTCCTATCCTCCAAAACTAGTTATTTTCTTTGAGTCGGCTTTTGAACGTTGTGCCAAACTGAGTAGGTCGAATATCAAGGGCATTATTTTGAATATACGAACATGCATCAGCAGAGACAAACCGATCATTTACTTATGCAATGTAAATATTTTTATAACTGTTTTCTCAAACATTTTCTGATTGGCTTTGTGAGCGAAGAGCAGACAGTCAAAGAGCACCAATGGTTCATGTAACAACACACAGGTTCAAAACTGCAGAATTGATACACGAATAATTATCCACACGATAATTAGACGCACGTAGAAACCAGATTGTTCATTATTGTTTCATTATGAGTGGATAAAATATTTAAAAAATACATGAAATCTAACAAGTTGGAAAATGGCATCTATGAATAATAACAAAAAATAAATAAGGTGAGTTTTATTTACATAAATGTTTTATTAAACAAATTCAGAACTCGACATTATTATTGACCTATGTTTTATTTATTAGTTCAAATTATAGAGCAGTTAAGCTTTTTCATATAAGAAAATCAATTTTGATTACAATTAGCAAGTCAGCATGTTGTCTTTTTAACAAAAGTTGATTCTAGCAGCAAGAAATTCGTCAATAATTCAAGAACTTCGTCGATAATTGGACAGCTTGATATGACAAGTAACAATCTATTGTACACAATTATTCACGCCTGACAAAAGATATGCAATGTACGAGCATGTGATAACTCACCTACGAAGGCAAACTGGAAATTTCTAGACGAAGAAATAGTAGAATAAGAAGCAAAAGAAGAAGACGAAGAATAAAACGAAGAAAATGAAGACAGAGTACAAGATGAAACAGCAAAACGATAAAGGGGAAGAAGAACATTGAGAAGAAATATAACATGAAGGAGAAATATGTCATGAAGAAGACGAAGAAAAGGAAGAAGAAGAATGAAAAGAACAAAAGGACGAATTACATAATTATACTAGTTTAGCCATATCAATTCATAAATGCAACTACGTGTAGGCAAACATTAAGCTTCATGTCAGAAAGTATTACAATAACAAAAATCCGACTTTTAAGTAAATGTGTATGATTCAAGTTAATGAAAAAAATCCTCCCAATGAAATTGACCTACTTTACAGGAGTCAATGTGAAGATCTCAACCAACAAGATTGTGATCCTTCAAATGTCAATTATGAATCACATATACTTATCATTAACGACAAAACGAATTGTTTTCTTACTTTCAAGAAATTATAGTTTTTAGCACTTGAAAACTTATTTGAACATTAAGTTACCGCTCGTTCATTGAACGTACAAATAAACCAATATTATAAATGCACTTGAAAATACTTAAATTTGTTAATGGCAATTGAAAGTAAACATTCAGTTTAATATCTTATACGATACGTTAGCTGGAGTGGAATTTTATTATTCAATTTTGCAGCTATTGATGTATTGTTTAGGGTAAACATTTTTAGAATTTGTACGTAATAAACAGTAATAGTATAGCTTTGAAGTATCGCACTATTCACAAGCATGTTTGCAAACTTACGCATTAGGTCAAAACTCATTTTCTACTGAACTTTTATATTTTTTTGTATTTTAATACGGGTACACTTTCATTTATTTTTTATTTACGATACTAATGACATTTTTCTTTGAGTTCTTTTTATCTTGTCTTGGTGATAAGTTCGCATTTGTCTAAAACTGATAGGTATTTTAGTATTTCAAAATTGTTTCCTTTAAATGGTCAATATTAAACTTAAGAGTGTGTAATTACCTATTGTTTTAATGTGTATGCTTAGATTTATCAAACTGAATGTGCTGTGTAACAAAAAGAAAACATTTGCACATGTACGTGTTCTTCCAATATTCGTTTCTATTCTGTAACTGTATCCATTGTCATATTTATTGACCGAAACTAATTGCTTTTGGTGTACATGTGCATAGTTCATTTTAACTGTGCTTACAGCGTATAGGTCCCGTAGATTAAAAACAAACCACTATATTTTACTTGAGTCCTTTCACAATAAATTGTATAATTATTTTACATATGTACTCAATTTTTGGCTTGACTGTGAAACAGAATCTGAATTTACATTAAACCCATAAATTCTGCTCGACACCTCATTCAAGATGGTAACCATTGTAACGCCTGTACGGGCGAAGAATAATAAGTTCTAGTTTTAAGTTTGCTTATCAAGCAGAGGAAACCATTTCCATTTCGTTTTGGTGTAAGAGTTTGACCACAACGTAACAAACCCTTGGTATCCGACAATCAAAGTGAAACACTCTCCCGCTAGGCTATCCAGTGCCATATTTTCAACAGCTGAAAATTGGACGAAAGTTTCGACGTTGATGTGGGTAAGAAAACTGGCCGTGCCAGTCTAATAAGGATATTCATTGGGAAGGCAACACCGCTATTTCTTTATGGCTTTGGATTGTCTGAGCTCTACAGTATTTTTAAACACCTTTCACTAACATATTTTACAAGTATGGTTAATTAATGAGACATGCCGTAACGAATGATAATACATATCAGAGGACGATCTCATTTCTAACAATACATACTCGTTGTACTCAATGTTATAACTCAAATCCTGGGTATAACTCGTCATAGATAATATAATCAATTATTGAACCAATGTCCACTAATATAAGTGATTTATTCTGTCAGTCATATTGTTTATCTTTGTCAGTTGGTGATCCAAATCATTAGAATCATTGGCTTTTGACACATGACACTTACAATTAACCTGGTCAATATTCGTGGCACCCACAAAACAATGAACACCAACGTACGGTAGTGACTCGCTACATTATCACTGCAAACATAACAGACAAAAGGAATAGAAACCCGAGCTAGTTCGAACAAGGTCAAAGTTCTTTTGAGTATAGACTTTTATTTACCCCGTTCGTTTAGTCATTGTTTATGTAAAATAGGAGTTTAATAACCCTTGTTTTTACTGAATACATATTTCTACATTGAGTTGATCTATTTACCTGACAATGCTATTAAATATATATACCAAGAGAGAAGTCGTAATAAGCATTATGCATAGTTATAATCGAAATACATTTATGACGTACGAAAGGACCTCCTAACAAAATGGTATTATGTGGTTTCAATACCATGTATACGTTGCGAAAGTAGTAATATGTAAAGCTATTAGCCATATAAATATTTTTACAAAACATGACTTGTTTCCAATCCAATTTTAAGGGTGAAATACGGACGGACGAAAAGTAACTCACATTGAAAGTAGATCGCCCATCTAACAAATTTAACAACCAGAAACCAGTTCAAAGCGATATGTGCCTATTTTTAATGCATGCACTCAATTACATAGAAACATACTCGTAGATATGACGTTATGTGCTGCGTCACGTAGCAACTGATAACCTAGTGCAGGAACAATCTACTTGTAAAGCCAAAAAATAATTTAATATCATCGTCAATTACTTATTCGAGAAACTCTTAAATTAAACACATCTAGATATATTTACATATCGTGTTAAAATTAGCTTTCAAGTATAATAAAGGTATCAAATCGTTTGTGGTGAATTTGATGACGTCGCATAATATCACGGGGTCGCATTTTTGTACCGGAGGAAACTCGTTTGAACCCGGTTCACAGAATGACGTGGAAAGGAACGAATACTTTTTTGCGAATTATAATCCGTTTCAACTTTAACATGACACGCTATATTCCTGGTTATTGACGAATAATTTTCAATAATTTGTTTAACATTCCTAGTTGGATCATCGTTGTCGTCTGCCGAGTCAAGTAGGGTTCATTTTCAGTGTCTTTTGGTGCACAAGTACTTTAATGAATGAGCAATCGCTGCCGTCTGCAGAAAACTGAAGAAAGGTTTTTGGTGCTGACAAAACTCAAGGAAAATCGTTGACCAAGAAATATATCTAGGTAATAAAGATCTCGTCTTAAGTAATGCTGAGACCATAAAAACTCCTTTGACAGTTATTTTATTTCACATAAAATTAAATTAAATTTAATGTATAGTTTTTAATGGTACTCTTTTCACTAATGCTGAGACGTAAGCTTTAATGTATTATTTTCGTTAGTAGCTTTAACACTCAAGCACAAATGCGGGGCGGCGGGGCGGCGGGGCGGCGGGGCGGCGGGGCGGCGGGGCGGCGGGGCGGCGGGGCAGACAAACTGCATGACGGCTGTATGTCCCGCCTCGGAAATCTTCGACAAAGGTTTACTTCAGATGAAATCGTACGCAAAATATTAATGATGTCTTCAATGTCACTAAAAAGACGTAAAGAAATATGTGTTCAAGAAAAGTACACTTTAACTTGTGAAAATATGATGACCTGTGTGGGAAATATACAGAGCTCACACAATTATTGATACATTACACAGCGGGTAGATACACAATTTGAGACCTAGGATTATGCTTGCTTTCCATTTTCCTATCGTACATTAATCTTACTTTTTCGGTATTGATACAACGCTTTCTGAGGATTTTATTAAAGAAAAATGATAAGGTCTTGGAGATTACCGGTCTTCAATTTATTAAAAATGCCACTCCGTAAATCACCGACTTGCAACATTCTTTTTAACACATCGATATCCATATCATAATAAAATTATAGCCCAGTTAATATGATATAATATTAACCTGTACAATTTATTATATTTATTACATCCTTTCAATATTATACTCTTCATTATAATATGACGGGATAATATATAAAACGACCAGAATATTAATTTATCACGTTGGATGAATTTATTTCTAGGGTGTAATACCATGTCCATTATTTGACCTTTTCAAATGTTTGGCCTAATTTTAGTTGTCCACGTTAGCACGTCGCGTTTTATGATAACATTAAGGTCTTATCAATTAACCATACATGATACCGTATGATTAATCAAAGGAATGCCTTATAATAAGTATCTTAATATGCTTACATGTATATGTAGGCAACAACTACGAAGTACACTAAAATTACGCGAATATTAGAAAATTTTATTTTTGCAATACGCCAATACTGGAGCAAGCACCTTTGCCTTATCTGATTTACTTACTCATCCAAATGAATAGAACAAACGTCCGATCGGTCAAGTGAAATATCTCAAAATATTTTAAAAACACATAATACTTACATAATTACTAGTAATAAATTTAAAACAACCCACACACAATAATGCATACATGATTAAAAACACAACATGAATATTCAATATTCACCAAGTTAGTAGATTTTAACCATACAATCAGTGTAACGAGGAATATGTTTAAGTAAACATAGTTATTTTAAATTGGTATATTTTGTTTCCAAGCAATTCTAAGAATAGAGAAAGTTAAAATCACGAAATGAATATTCACCTGGTTAGTGAAGTTGTCCGTATGTGAAATCCGTTCCCTACCGACACAGTGGCAGTAAATGATGGGCTTCTATCAGTCAGAACATAATTATGTAATATTGATAGATCAGTGTTTAGTTTTGTTTCCAAGCGATTCTAAGAATTGAGCCGAGTCAAAGAGTGTAATGCTTTGTGGTAATGCATTATTAATGTAACATTGCATGGCTCTGTTGCCGCACTTTGTTGGTGATTTACAACGATGTTACGGGAGATTGAACACAGGCACATCGAGTTATGTAAGGTATATATCAGGACATTGTTCACAGGTATTGCATGTTTTGGTGCGATACCAGACGTAATGGAAACCAGCTATTTCATAGTTTCAAAGACTTTCTGAGCCAATGAACTTGGTATTGTGATGTATAACAAACGTTTCTGTGGGCAAATATGAGTGAAACGCGAATTACGTGACACTTGGGAGTTAATACACTAGTATTACAATTCGCTTTTTTCGTATTGGCATTGTTAATGCATGCATTTTAACATGCCTATTATTTTATCCCATGACTGCGCATTGAACAAGACATGCCTACAACATACATTTATGTACTTAACCTAGTAAATGGTTAACAACTATTTTACCAAGCAATTCAACTGAATTCCTAGGTTAAGGACCGGTGTCTCAACGTTTGCATCCAATGACTAGGTAACCAAACACTACTTCTAGGTAACCACACAATAGTCCTAGGCAACAAAATGATGAGCATTTGTAGTAAATCGGTGTTCCAAAGTAAAGCACGGATGTTCCTTAGTACCAAATCGGTGTCCCAAAGTAAAAACCTGATTATACTTGATAACACACTGATGCTACTAGGTTTTACAATTGCTGTTCCTTGACAAAACACCCATTTTCTGGGTGTCAGACTTGTGTTCCCTATGCAACAAGTGGTCCTATAATTTTGCAGTGCTCCGGTGTTACCAATATGTTTTCTTGGTAACCAGTCGGCATCCAACTTTCTATTTTATAAATAGGCAGCCATTGTCCCCATTGATACAACCAGTTGTTCTAGGTTTCTAATCAGTGCCAATAGGTAATAAAACAGTCCTCATTTGTAAGCAATATTCCTAGGTTAGCAACCAACGTTCCTAGGTAAGCAACCAGTACTAATAGGTAAGCAACTAATGTTCCTAGTTAAACAACCAAGTCTCCTAGGCTATCAGCCAATGTTCCTAGGTAAACAACCAATTATCCTAGTCTATCAGACAATGTTCCTAGGTAAACAACCAATTATCCTAGTCTATCAGACAATGTTCCTAGGTAAACAACCAATTATCCTAGTCTATCAGACAATGTTCCTAGGTAAACAACCAAGTCTCCTAGTCTATCAGCCAAACAACCAATTATCCTAGTCTATCAGCCAATGTTCGTATGTAAACAACCAATTATCCTAGTCTATCAGCCAATGTTCGTATGTAAACAACCAATTATCCTAGTCTATCAGCCAATGTTCCTAGGTAAACAACCAATTATCCTAGTCTATCAGCCAATGTTCCTAGGTAAACAACCAATTATCCTAGTCTATCAGCCAATGTTCCTAGGTAAACAACCAATTATCCTAGTCTATCAGCCAATGATCCTAGGTAAACAACAGTCCTAATGTTCCTAGGTAAGCAACAGTCCTAATGTTCCTAGGTAAGCAACCGTCCTAATGTTCCTAGGTAAGGAACCAGTACTCCTACGATGGCAACCAATGTTCCTAGGTAAGGAACCAGTACTCCTACGATAGCAACCATGTTCCTTGGTAAGCAACCAGTACTCCTACGAAAGCAACCAATAATCATAGGTAAGCAATCAATTTTCATAGGTAAGCAACCAATCACGTTTCATACGTTAGTAACATACAGTGCTCTTATGTTAGGAACAAATGTTCGTAGGTGGGTACCCAGAGGGTTTTCTTACAAAAACCTTAGCAATCCTAATACATCAGTGATATGTCGAATATCAATACGAAACCCATGTGAAAGGTGAGTAATTTGTTATATTAAAGACGTTTAGGTATTTTGTAAAATGCTCAAGAATATAGATTCTTAACTTTACAAAAAGTATCAAAAATAGCAAAAACTAAATTGAGCCTGATCCGGAAACCGAGTTCTTAGTGAAAGCAAATGAATGACGCAGGGATGAACGAGAAGGTGCCTACTAACAAAGTTGCATTTTTTTCTAAAACTGTATTTCTGAAAATTATAACAATACCTTTTCATGACGTTTTCTGTGAGCATATTGTCCGGCGTATGTTTGCCTCTCCATTGTGGTCTCAATATTGTTTCAAACTTTCACATTCAAAGTCACGTTATTACTGATAATACTTGCTGCACATTGTATCAAGCTAGGTAATTGATTTGCTTCAAGTAGATTTAATTTCACGAGTCAGCTCGCGTGAATGTTGCATATCAATTATGCATATATAATGTATCGATTGTAATTTTTTTATCAAGCTTCCTATTGTTGTTTATAAAAAATAATATAATGGTGACACTTTATAGTTCGTGTTCAGAACATGTTAGAACTCTTCATATATAATTAGTTCAAAATAATGTTTATTTCAGAACTTCATTTAAAACATTTGTCCTAGCTGTAAATGCCAGAAGCGAAATTAGGTACTCCTGAATGTCCTTGCGTGGAATTTGCTCGTAGAGTACAGAATTAGAACACTTAATTCCCTGTTCATCGATTCGAATTCAATTAATTCAAATGTTTAAATTGACATGATGATTAAAATACTCTTATATTCGTAGCTTTTAAATCCGACTGACAAGATAAGTATTCTAAAATAAGTCATCTAAACATGCCAGGTATCATAACCTTGGCAGTTTATAATTATGTATAAACTCGCTAATATCAAAGTCTTGTATCTTAATATCATTCATTGTCCCAAAATATACTTCATCTTACAAGTTTACAGTAACTGTGACCTTTAGAAAGTATCGCCCTATTGATACATTATAGATATATAGAGCAGACTTTCTGTAGTTTTCCAAATCCTTTCAAATATATAAAATTGTTCAAATACTCGAGCAAATAAAAATATCCTCCATAAATGTCTTATAAAACACATCTCATTAGAAATTTAACCATCTTCAGCGTCGTAAATCTTATTACACAAACTCCTCATTAAAATTTATAAATATCATCCAAATAGTATATTTATATTTATATACGTTTGCATATATACTATCCAATGTGAATCTTCAGCAAATATGGTTCGTCAAAGCATTGTCAGTCCGGAATCGATTTGGAGTTATGACATGACGGGTTTTATTATCTATCCACACAAGCCTCCAATTAGCTCACCGTTTCAAATCAATCATTCAATATTGATCAACCAAAACATGCCTTTCATAAACACCGTCTCGTGCACTGATCGCATTAAACGATGATTTTTTGCGTAATGTCGTACTTTTAATAAGAAAGTCGTGAGGAGGTTTTTAATGAATATACTTCATTCGATATCAAAGTGTCAGCCAAATCATTAAGGTGATAAAACTCTTTAAAATGCGTTATCTTATTGAGTTCTGAAATAAAATGGGGGTTTCACAGTTTGAGGCCAATCTTTCTATGCAAGATTAGTTACGTACACGCAGTTTGATTTACATTAGCCCATCCAATAAATTTGATAATAACTTAAAAACTTATTTAATTATCGAGTAAGTGTAATGTATACTTATATCAAACTACAACCAAATCAATCGAATATGTTATTGACCAAATATTGAGTTTACAAAGAACTATCTCAGGCCTTAGAATATTCTCTTAAATTCTATTAAAAGAAAATGTCAACAACAAAAACTTTTGATGTTGCACTTTTATAAACTTAGCTCACATGTCACTTGGTACCCATGAACTCAAATCAACTGATGATTTTAAAACTGCAGATCTCAATAGAAATGTTGTTGAATACTTTACAGAAATTTAGTGGTAACTGGTTAGTCGCTCTATGTTCGAAGGGGGTCTACTCAAAGTGCTTCTGCACATTTATTGTCAGAGAACTCTTTTGGGGCAACTTTGGTTAAATTAAGTGAATTCTAGTTCAGACACAAAATTCACTAAATACACATTCCACTGAGACAGACGATTCCTATTGACAAGGTCCCCATGTTTCACGTATCGTGAAACCTACACTCGAAAACACTTCGTTGTCTTTCATGGTCACAGTACCTGCAGGTGCTAAGTTGCTAGGGCTGTTTCATTCTGATCACCTCGGTTTTTATCCAATGGAAAATACCATTTTACCGGAGACAAACGGAAATGGCCGAGCTTTTACGATTGGGACAGTTTCTATAGGGACTGCATCGTGAGCCTCGTTCTGTGCTTAAGATATATATGCATACAGTAGGGTCTGCTTGGTACCAGATTCCATGTTTACTGAAGATCATGGCTCCACTTCAAAGCGATGTTTTTGGGCAATCAAACAAATCAAACCCTTGCAAAAATGGAAACTGATTTATCCTTATCAATCCAATGATGATTTAGTGTACATTATAATTGAAATATCCGGTTGAAAAATTTACTTTGCGTGTGTTTTTATTAAATCAAGGCATGGCATGGCATAATTACATTTCTTAAATTGAGCCTTTTTAAATTCAAATAATTTATTAAAATGAGGTAAAAACGACATGCTTTGTCATTGATATGAATGAGTCTAGACGTAGACCGACTATTTCTGTCATATAATTATTTCGGATGACAACTAACTTCTCATTTTAATACAGCATGATGTTTATTTGTGGTTTCTTGAGTATTCTATTTAATATGACGACAAGTGAATCAGTGACAAGGATAATCTAGGACAGCACACGTTGCACCTTTACATTGACTTGGTATTAGGGTAACATACATGTACTTGCTGAACAGCTCATAGCTCAGTGGTTAGCGCGGTTGTCGCCTAGCTTGGAGACCCGCGTTCAAGTCCGGGTGGAGACACACATAAATGCCTGTCATATTTCAGCAGCTCACTGGCAAATAAAGGAAATGCTCGGCTAAGCATAATTCCAGTAACATTCCAGTTACATTTTTTTTAAATATTAAAATCAATAGTTGCCTGTAAATTGGAACGGTAAAATTACACCAAAAAAAATAACACAATTTTCTTTCCTTAGAAATTGGAACCATGCAATGTTAAAAGCTTTTTGTAAAACCAATTTGACCAGCCGTTGATTACGGTACATAATGTAGGCACAGAATGTAATCGTATTCGTCTATTGTTCTCAATAATTATTGTTCTCTGTCCGCCCATTTAATTTACTCAAGTTATAGCCAATATATCAAAATGAAAAATAGATCTCTATGACGGGTGATTCATGTACATTTTATATTTGTTTTCGATTCATTCTAACATGAGAGTCACTCTTCTGCTTAACAACAGTCACTGTTAGCTTCACCTACATTTGTAAACAAGTTGTTTCAGTCGTTTTTAATGTTATTTACATTCACTCCAAGAAATATATGTCTTGCTCTTGTAAATGATAGAACCTCGTGAAGAGTTAGTATTGTTATTTAATGATTTTCGCATGTTCCAATAAGTTCTATGTTTAATTAAACCGAAGAACATAAGTGTTCGATGTACAATAACAGTACACGTTCGTCTCTGCCTACTGAATCTAAAAAGGAATATCCCATTTACATTGGTTCACCTCTCTGAAAATTGCAAATGGTATTAGACCTCAAATATATAGGTATACACGCCCTAACAATAGTTTAATATAGGTTTAGCCTAAATTGACAATTATTTGATTTCTGTCCTTGAACTTGTAAACTGGTATTGTATAACACCATAGTTGAGGAAGTGTGGATACCCTATTGCGTGGTTGCATGGTGCTCCATCTTTACAAACTGCGTGTCACCATTCTAATTCAAAGTTCATGCAAAATTAAAACATCGCGGAAATATATGATTTTAGTGTTTGTTTGACCATGATAGGAGTATTTTGTTCGCTAATACGTGTCAAAACTACGAAAACCTTCGCAAAGAGATTTCATTTTCTTTGTGTGTAGAACTACATACAGATAAATACAAACAAATTTTAATCAGTGAAACTTTTCGTGCAATCATCAAGTATCAATACAAGAAATAGGCTATCACCAATGTCAATATATAACTGTGAGCGTTAATTAAAACTATAAGCCAGTAGTATAGATAAGTTTCAAGTTTCTATCTGTGGAAATTAGGGTGTAAGCTACCGTATACGTTCGTCTTGACAGCGGAGATATTACTCGCCCCCGACATATCGCACTACTTTGTTTACATGGATTGTCACTTTCTATACTGATATTACTACGCGTTCAAAGCCAACTAATACAGTCAATGAAACATTTCATCACATTATATCCTAACAAGCTTAGTTATAAGTAGGGTAGATGTCAAATGGATAAAGGAAACTAAAGTCTAGCAGTGGAAAATTGGTTACACATATAGGTACATTGTATATACCTTGTTGCTGTACTGAGGCGTTTACACACAAAATACTAAAGAAATAACTCGGTCATCTGTCACCAAAACAGTCGGCGAGAATCTATATTACCTAAGCTGTTGGTGCCAATACAAAACAAACAATCTGGTGGATCAAGTTTGTTGTCACTATGAACATACATTATTTGTTCAAATTCGTCCATTTCTTCGACATTTGACGTCAAAATACTTCATCAACTGTAATACTACACAGAGGCAACGTACCAGAAAAATAAAATTTATGTTAATTCATCAATTTATAATACATTATAAAAATGTAAACTCAAGTCATTGGTTAAATTGAATAATATTTTGCAGTCTTTGTCATTTGAAAAGTGTCATATTGATGACAGGCTATGAGCACATACTAATGCAAATACTGGTGAACACTTTGATTCGTTCCGACAGTATGCCTGTGACACGACGAGTTCGAACCTTACATGATGTATATTTTAAGTATTTAGTAAAATAAATCGCTGGCTTATAATGAGAAGGTCCTAAGTACAGAATCGATATTTTGAGAAAAGAAGAAAAGCTGTCTGAAAACTACGCATTACCTATGAAAAACAAGCTTTTTAGAGATAGGTCAACATGACAAGTTCAGATTTCCATGTAAGTAGGCTCATAAGAAACGTCTTGTATTACAGATTATAAATATGTATGAGTCTTATAAGGTCGTAAGAGTGGTTACGACATTCTCATTCTAAGCCAGCGAAATGCGGTTCGATTATTGGTAAATGTTTCTAATGATTCAAACGGCTTAAATTTCTGTTAAAAAGACATTCAACTACCACGGCTGTCAAACATTTGATCCGAGGACCGGTTGTACGGATAAAAATATTTCAGATGAAAGGAATTGTTGAGCTACACAATCAGTGTGTAAGTTCTGTAAGTAATGAATGATAAGCCGTTTGTGTTTTATGAACACAATCGGATTGGTCAATACTAGATCTAGTATGTCGTTTCAAATAGCAGTTTCATCTCTACCAACCATTTCAGTACGTAGATGTCAGATGTACACAGTATTAGTCGCATCAAATACCGTGCATAGTAGACAAAATGTTATACTTCTGGTGCCCAAATGCCAGTGAAGCATTTTAATATATATTCATTATTTACAATTTCACAGCTATTACATAAAAACACATAAAGAAAATGAAAACTCGGACGTGGACGGCGACACTTAAAGGGGGACAGAAGGCACAAAGTTGAACAGTGAAAATATGCTGGCTCATCATGAAAGTGGTCCCGGTCAAAAGTATGCTTTCAATATCCAGTTAGTGTTGTATTAATACCAATTAAAATATTCTATAAATACATTTTCTTTGATGTACATTTGAATCCCTCATTCTTAGGTACATGTAAGTTTAAAGTGCATTTGTACCATAACAGCTTTGATTTATTTTAATACTTAGGCAAATAAAGATCACCACAATTACACTCACACAGCACCTTTAAAAAGAACCTGAATTGAATAATTACCGTATATTTAAACAGGCCATAAATGATCAAATTATTAATAGGAATAATATTTATCTATGATGAATTTGACAGCGAGATACAAAGCGGGGGAAGAAATAACTCTTTGTAACTTGTCAAATTTCATACATATCAAAACCGTCGATTTATACAACTCGAACAGAAAGTTCAATGAACACATTAAAATGTTTGTATATCAATTTGAAAGCTATCAATATTTACCAAACAACTGACTGATGTTATTTAGATGTTGTTGATTTTGTGTATATTGGTTCCTAAAATAGTAACATAAACTTGAATAGTGCAATGTCGTGTGTAACTGATGGTTATAATCGGAAGGCTGTTAAACTTCTAAACGTAATGGATCGGGATGTGGCGAGAGTTATTTTTTGAAAGTCAATTTTCAAGCTCCAAATGACTAGCCGGAGTTACCTCCCGTTGTATTTAGAATAATCTACCTACCACATCCACAGGTGGCAGTATCAGTGTTTGGTCCGCAAACGATTAAATAAAATAATAAAAAAATATATAAAAATGTCCGTACTGAACTAATATACTAACATTATCAAGGTATAAAGCGTACTATATGTCTATATGCCAAAGATTGTGGAACATTTCATCTCGTTGTTTCAACATAAAATACGGGCGCTGAAGAAAATTGCTATACAAGTCATTCAAATAAACTATAAGATATTAATTCTTACCGAAAATCTCGTTCAATTTTATCTTATAAATGCGAAACAGCAAAACAGTGTTACTTTCGTTATATTACTTCGCTCAATGTCATTTTATTTATGCACTGGTTACCCGCTGCGCTCACAGTATCGAAATAATTGTTGGGAACCAAGCCTATTGTAAGATGCAATGTTCCACAATCTTTGGACATAGACATATACTACGCTTTATACCTTGATAGTGTACATGAAGTTAGATAGACAATCGATATATATACGATCCATGTAGTGTATTAGCTCAGTGACGGATTTGTTCTTTTTCTTTTCCAAACACTGATACTGCCACCTGTGACCACATCATCAACGACATAATTATATCATTTGTAGCATGTGTATATGGATACAATATCTCCATGAAACAGAATAAACATACACGCAGAAAGACTGCTGTATTATTGCATTCACACGCATGTTCTAAATGCCCAGGTGGCGGAAAGTGTACGTTGTAACGAACGGAACGGTAATTGTAGCAATGGCGTTCATGGTGTTGCGTTTCATTTTACCCCACGTGCAGGTGATCTGGCCATTGTCTAAAACGCATGTTTACTTTATTATCGAATATTCAACAATTTAAAGACAGAAATGCTGAATCAATTGTTGTATATGTTGATCAAACTTAAAGTCAAGGATTCTTTATATCAAAATGATTATAGAAGCTTTTTAATAATCGATAATTGATATTTTTTATTTAAACGTTGCTTTTAGCCTTTAGTAAACATCAAGTGGTATTAGATACGCGTATGTTAAAAGCCATTTTAAGCCAGCATGCATTTATGGGATTACATTCCGGTTATCAGACCGGTATATTACCCAATACGAGTAAATTCTTTCAATAATTCAAGCCTCTGTGGAATACGCTGTGCTAGTCAAGGTTGACAGACGCTGTATCTAAGAGTTATCATTTTTGTTACCTCATTAGCCATTCACAATTTCTTTTCATAGTGACCAATCAACAAATAAAATGTCCTCCGTAAGTATATCTTTTCGATTTGTCTAAATTTAGTTTCATAACAGTGTTTTTTGTCTCCGTTTCGGCCATTGTCATAAATAGTCACCCGTCCGTGCAAAAGCTACGCAACAAATTAAAATGTGTTCATTTCTTGAAAGAGATATACAAAAGTGCATATAAATATTATTTGGTATTTGTGATTTTTCTACAAGATCCCCAGCAAATTTCCTTACAAGAAAATTGAATTACTTCTGTACGTACATGTCAACTTATTGAAACTGGCCTACAATTGTATTTTTGCCAATTGAAATTCATTCAAAACTTGGCAAAACACTAAATAACTTCGTATTGTTCGTATTGTTTTTACTGTGTGTGATATAGTAATTATATTTGATAGATTTCGACCCTTTTCACTTTCCCTGTCATTGTAATTTACCTAAAACTTATGCAATACCATATTTCAATACGAAAGTTTAATTAGTTAATATTGCATTGGTCTGCTTTGTTATTTTTGTCATATTTTAGTAAATTGTATGATATTATTAAATTAAATATTTTGATTAATTTCCATCCCACGTGGACTAGTTGAATACATTTAATGATAACTTGGTATAGGCATACGGATGAAAAATAAAATTAATTGAAATGATTATCCAATTTATGTATACATGTTCTATCTGTGCTTATTTATAGTTGCAGAAACGCTGAATCATGTGCAAATTTTTATTTTTTATTTTTTGAATATATTGCTATTCGGAAGAAAACATTATGCAAATTAATCGTAACCGTCCCGGTGATACTTCTTATGCTACGGTCACATTTGTCCTACGATGTCCGTACGGATTTATCAACTCGTACGAGTAGGCTACGAGTCCAAAATATTTTAAATCCTAAAAATATTTTAGGTTCTTAGCTTCTGGTCACAGCTCGTACGGACCTCGTACGATTTAAAGAAAATGTCTCGTACGAGGTCCGTACGAACATCGTAATCTTCGTACGGAGATCGCACGGCGCTCGTACGGAGATCGTACGGGACTCGCACGGTACTCGTAGGTCAATCGCAGCTCGCAAGTCACTCTTACGATGTCCGTACGGTGTCCGTAAGGTGTCCGCACGATGACCGTACGAGAAGAAATTTATTTTTCGACTTATTTCATTTTCGCCTGGTCACATTAGTCGTACGAGCTCCGTGCGAGTCGAAATTTAGCAAGCCCGTACGGAGTCCGTACGGGGTCCGTACGGGCATTGTAAACTCTTATGAGCATCGTACGGATTTTCGTAACTCGTAGAGGACTCGGGAGCTCGGTGAAAATTTTCCACCGAGCTCCCAAGTAGTCTACGAGCTCGTAGGTATTATTGAAGTAGGGAACTCACAAGGAAGCTGACATTACCTATTTTTAGTTATTATTATATGTAAGATGATTAAAGAATGGTGGAAATTTCATGTCATGTTTATAAATGCAAGGAAAAAACCTTTAATTACTTCTTGATCGACATTGAACGATCAGGGCTATATACGTGTATAGAGTTTATTATTATACGATGAGTATATGCATTAAAGTACATGGAATACATGTATATTGCACAGTTGTCTTAAACTAAAAGATAAAAAGAACACATAGATGTATAGACAAATATTTATGTGTACACACAAGATATGTGCACGCGAATCACGGACATGCCAATTCATTTTACATTGAGCATGAGCGGATCCAGGTTTGGTGAGGTGGGGGTCCCGGCTTCTGGAATGTTGGAAAATTTGGCCATCTTACATTAGGAGACGAGTACGTCTTGTGTTATGTTATGTTCTTGTGCTAGTCGGACCTAGCAAAATAACCGGTTGGACATCTTCAATGAACGGTCGGCGTACATTTCGGCTAATTTGACTGAAGCCGAACGTTGTCATGCTGCATATCGGGGGATTGTGTAGCGTCGAGTGAAGGCGGCCAGGGTCATTTAAAGTATATTAAAAATATACGTTGCTACTCATCGGTCGGTGTCTGCGCGATCACCAATCATCATCAGGTACATATCGGATACACGGGAGGATGGAAGAGACAGAATGTTAAACGGTACGTGGGACCCCTAGCCTTTTCGAATGTACAACTTGGTTTCTATAACGCTTTAGGTGTAGACCACCTCTGAGTTTACCAACTAGTCCATTTCTAGTTGGGTGGAAACAATGAAATGATTTCCGAATGTCCATATGTCCCGGTCGAGATTAAAACCTTTGATGGACTTGTCGATCCGAATTCCCACGCGACCACAGTCTGAGTGTCACCAGAATGGTTGATTATACCACATGTTAAAAGAATTGTAGATGTACTTACATGTTGAGTCTTCTTAAAATCATGTAAATACTTCTTTCAAAAGCTAGTAGCGTCATTATTATAATATAACAGCAATGTCTTTATTTTAAGAGACAACTCGGTTGGGAAAGTCCAGTCTTCCCTGTAAACCTCTGCTCATACCTGATTCTATGTTATAAACAATCATAAAAACAATGACATATAAAGTTACTGGGTGCCGAACATGCCATATTGGGTGGCCAGACTTGCCACATCATGGATAAACCCGGCCACCTAGAATCATAGACCTACACGCATTAGTTATCTGTCAGCACCCTGTATTTCGTTCTGGATATGCTAACCAATCATTCTCCCCCCTCAGCTTCAACCAAAACAAACATAGGCAATATATATCAAAGTAAATACAAAATGTAGTCATTTTATTTTTTTGGATAAATATACTAATCATTACACTTAATATTTGTTTTGTATTAAAAGTTATATATTCAAAAAATAGCAGTATTATGTATTGAATTTGGATTTCATTACCTAATTTATGTTTTGTTTTTTAAAATCGATACGTTATAATTATCTTTGTACCGGATCTTAGATACTGGGTACAGATGCAGCATTGACACAATAGCAGTTAAACACATGTTTCATAATTCGATATTGAAAAATGTGTCGAAATTTCAATATATTGTCTATAACATATTGTTACATACACATAACAATTAACATTGTTGACATAACTGCTGTCATACTGTTCACTATCTAATACTATGACGTTGACCGTTAAAGTCCCGTGCGAAATACGTCTGACTCAAAATATACACGAGCTCGTAGACAGCTCGTAGACAACTCGGGAGCTCGGTGAAAAAGTTTTACCATGTCGCCGAGACCTCTACGAGTCGAAAAAATCCGTACGATACTCGTACGAGTATCAATATCCGTACGAGCACCGTACGGACTCCGTACGGACGTCGTGCGAGTTCAGCAAAATCAACTCGTACGGAGCTCGTACGGAGCTCTTAAGGCAAATGTGACCGTAGCATTATACGTCGGTATTTCATAATACTAGCATGAAAGAGATTTTCATTTTTAATATTTGGGTACTTTTTATAAAACGAGTTTTTATCGAACTGTTACATTTAACGCCAACGAGGCATTACGGTAGCTGTTGCTTTTTACAATCAGTCTTTGAAATGTTGTAATCATATAACTTCGGATTAAACGATTTTCGAAGTATTTAGCGTGACGACACCATTGACCTATATACTTGTCATTAACATATTATCCCTTAACATGAAGTAGATTCTGGTCATGGTGTACATTGTTGGGTCATAACTTATGAGCAGAAATGTGATGGTTAATAATCCAAAATACTCATAAGGGTCATTGACTTCTTTTCATATCAGGGTATGCCATAATTTGTTCATATAAGATGTTGAATACGTTTGACTAAACACAGTTGCGCCCCTCTTGTATTTGATAATATTTCAAGCAGCATTCAATATTGCGATTTTTTTTTCAAATACTATCCCATTGAGTTACATTATGATGTAAAAATACTTCGATTGATTAATAAAAGCTTTGACATTTGGAGATTAAGATCATCGTTTGAATTAAAAAAGTCGAAAGGTAAATTTTATTCAATATCAATTAATTAATTACATAAACCCCGTCTTTTGATATACTTTGATATAGGCTGTGTGTTACTCCAAGATGTCAATTTATATTTATAACCACAGCGAATTGAATACGTAAAAAGAACTTATGAAAAAGGCACGTTTCAAAAACACATTAGAAATATATAGGCCACTATGATGGGCGTATTATCACTGTTCATGTTTATCAGTTTTTCCCTTGGCATGTCTCAATAAAAATTGAATATGTAACAAGAAAGAATGAAAAAGTCAATTTTAAATTTGTATGCATTGAATGTAAGAGAACGCTCACGTATATTTGTACTTGGTAAACTAGACTCCAACTTATAATGTTTTAAAAAAAAATATTTATGACTTTACTTTAATCATTTTTGCCATAACAAATGGCTTGTAATTGAAATTGTACTCGTAATAAATCAAATAAATTGAAATAGTTTGTTTTGTCATAAGGAAACTTATTTGACTATAGTATGCCAATCTTTAACAAGGTCATCAATAGAATTTACTCAGTGAAAATGAAGTTGTGTCAGAACACAGGTAACTGTATCATAGATAAAGACAATTTGAAAAGCAAAAAAAATTTTTTTCGTTTTCAGAGATACAGTTCCCTGTGTGTCAGAAGAGAAAAAAATGTAAAATGTCGTATCGTGTCATTTGACTGGATCCATGAAATGCTATTCAAGGGTCACCACTTTGATCCCCCGAATCACCACTTACTCATTCTGATTCAACCAGCGTATTCTTTCATCTGAAATAAAGTCTGGAGACTTGACTAACCACTGATTTATGAGGATGCACCTACTTTACTTACATTATAATCATTCTGGTGAAATTTTAAAATTATTATTGGTCCCTTGTAAATTACAATACTTTAAGCTGAACTGAGATTCTTGTCTTTGAAATGTCTGCAATGGTGAACGAGTCCTCAAAATTGCCCCACTTATATAAAGTGTTAATATGCCATGCATTAAAAAATAGCATGAAAGAAAAATGTGTCTATAATGAAATTATTGCAATTAGATGACCTCATATAGATCGCTTATATAGACCTACTGTCAAAAGAAAAGAAGCAGGGGTTTAACAAAACTTGGACATATTGGTTTATTCCTGATCCTGCTGAGTACAAAGTCTTCAATAGAGACGAACATTTTATTCTTCTGGGGACGGCGTGACAACGATTAATAAAGGGTCAGTTTTTGCCCCATTCTACGAGTATTTGAACCTCTCGCGTGTATGACAAATTGGTTATTTTCACATGATACGTAAAATGTATATTAAGAAAACCGCCAGGAATAGTTCATGGATAGAGCATCAGCTACTAATGTTATAAGTCCGGACTGTGCCATCAGAGACTGGGTATATAATTAATTATATGGTGCCAATGTTTGGCGCTCTAAAAGGCAAAACCATTCAAAGTGTTTTCCTTTCTCCTATACTATCGGGACGATGGATACCGTCAATTATGATGCCAGCAGTGATTAATATTTTGAGATATGGAATTGGTTTCACAATCGACCTAACACAGGCATAAACTAAAAAGAAACGTACAACCACATTTGCGATGACAAAACTACTTACCGAACCCTTGACGTAAAGTCCGCAGAAATGTTGATGACGTCAGCAGATGTCTTTTGTCAATTAAAATTAATAAAAACAATTTCAGGATATAAATCCAACAATGTAACGACACAATAAGAAGTCTAAATTCCGTCACTTTTTGCGAACACTCGACGATCAGAGAAAAAACTGTTATATTAAATATTATTACTCAAGATCTAGTATATTCGATTAGAATAACATAATCTGATATTACGTCAGGTGTCTAATTAAATACCTTCTATGGTGTTCAGGGGGGAGGATTAGTATTATAAATAGTTACGTGTGAAAACCAGTAAGATCTCACGTACTTTGAATAATGTAATACATATCTTAGTTAAGGAAAGGTTTTCTATAATAATATGCTACACTGATTTTGTGTATACTACACTACAAAAATACAGAGACGAAGATTTCTATTTCAGTTTGTTACACACAGGTACAATGTGTTTGTAATACCACGGACTGAAGTATTTAATTAAAATTGTAATACTAAACTAACAATGAAACGTATTACGTACAGTTATATGGTATTTGTGACTTTTTATGAGTTTTGATAGGTTGATCTATTGTTATATTATATAAGTTATAAACAACCAGTTGTGTGTGTTTGTAACAATATACCAGGCTGACATAGAATGAGAAGGTAATTACGACCTTATAAGAATGACATATATTTGAAATCTGCATTACAAGGCGCTTCTTATGAAAATATGAACGTGTCATGTTGACCAAACTGAAGTTAAAAAAAGCCGAGTTTTCTATAGGTATATAGCAGTTTTTAGACAGTTTTTTCTTGTTTTCTCAAACTATTGATTTTGTACTTACGACCTCTCTATCTAAGCAAGCGATATATCAGTAGGAACTGTAAAGTTGAATCTTTTCTGCCGTGACATTGCTTACTGTCAAATTATGTACACAAATGAAAACATAAACCTTATAGGGAAAAAACCTCGTTGAGTACCTCCAGGAAACCCTTATGATTATGTCGGGAAAAGGGACGAAAACTGCGTTGAAACCATATAACAGAACCGTAGTACTCATTTTTCCCACCGCGTTATAATGTAGTTAAGTATACAGACGACATAAGATAAGTAACGGTTCGGCGGCGTCCTTTTCAAAAAGTGATCTTCTTTTAAACCGATTATCGCTGTTTATTTTTCTGCATTCAAGTTTACTTTCCTTTTCATTGGGATATGTATCACACACGGGTAGATGAGAAAAGTTGTATTGTTTTTAAATCGTACCCTAGCACGCTAGTGTAATATAATGGTGCCTTAATTACCACGTCTTACATTTTAGTGAAGTGACACAATGTTATTTATAATTTGCATTTACTTGTATCGGGACCAATGTACATGTGCATGTATCTTTTGTTTCAAAAGTTTACAAGATTTTATTTTGTGCGAATCTGTGAGAAGCGCTAAGTGGGAACAAATAACAGGGTCTTTGGCAGTGCAGGACTCTGACTGAAGCACAGGTATCAGTCATGTTACCCCCCCCCCCCACTAAGCCCCGATACCGTGGACAAAGGTACCAGATCGTAAAATCACAATCAATCGACGTGAGTTCAATACTCGATATTACTTTGACCAACTTTTCGTAAAAAAGATGGTAACGAAACACACTGGCCTACAAGTTGTTTGTGACGGATGTCTTCTGGTTTCACTTTGACATGTTTATAACACACATTCGTAACAAGTTTATATCAGCTTTTATATTCCCAGGTCTGCAAGTTATTATATTTAAGAGGTAGAATCCAAGGACCATATTTTTGATAATTTCACGAAAAGCTTAAAACTGTGTCAGACGTTCTTAAGGATATGTAATCTCTGAAATAACAATGCCACCACTTTATGTGGGATTAATAGATATGTATTTTAACCACTTTCAAAGTTCACAAATCTACATAGAAATATCCTGCGAGATTTTAGTCATTATTTTTTCTTTCTGAAACACATCTTACAAGTATTTATTAAAATGCATTCATCTGTTGATAATTATGTTTGTTCAGGGGTCATATTGGCCCATTTCAAACTGTGTAGTTTTTTTAGATCAAACATTGAATAAATTATTCGGTATATGGTATAAAGAAAAATTTGTAGAACATTTTCGATGATTTTTGTTATAACATGACGTCTCACAAAACATTTACAATTAGCATTAGCGACAACAGAAGCAACATTTTTAGCATGATCACTATATCGCTGGCTTATAATGAGAAAATAAATCAATATTTTGAGAAAACAAGAAAAGCTGTCTGAACACCAATCTTTACTTATGGCAAAACTAGCTTTTTCAATTTCAGTTTGGTCAACATTTTCATGAACACATGCTCATAAGATGCGCCTTTTGGTGTAAATTTCAAATATGCATTAGTCTTATAAGGCACTTACGACCTTCTCATTCTAAGTCATCGATATATGATTTGGAAGTAACACTAATAAAACAATAACATAACAATAACAAAAGTAGCAATAATATAATTAATGATAATATTAACTTTACTAAAGTTTTAATAATTAAGACCAACAAAACACAACGATCACGAACACCGAAGCAACAAAACAGAAACAAAAAGTAACAATGGATAGTTTAATATCAATACACCACCAAATTATTGGTTATCATAAAATTAAAACGATAATAATACTAGTATTTGACTTACGTTGTTTTGTCTCTGTTGATGTTTTTTCACGAGTCCAAGATAAGTTCCACCCGGCATGATGACTGGTATGTATTGTAGTATCCGTAATAAGTAAAGAAATGACAAGTTCACAGACTGTGTGTTAAATTCTCTTGGTCTTACTCTGCGTGCAATCTGTGTAATGCCACGGTATCAAAACTTGTCCTTATTTATATGCCTGTTTTTCCTTATTTCTTTATTTCAAGACTCGTTTTTCTGTTTTCCAAAACATGTTTTTCCTTATTTTCTGTGTATCAGCACTGGTATGACCGTATATAGTCCGCATTTTAACATGATTGTATCAATATTGTGCGATACGCTCGTACTCTCTCCACCTTTGTTTTCCTACAAAGTGAAATTTCGAGGCCATGGGAATATTTTTATTATAAATCGTAATATATTTGTACTTTATGATCCTGTCCGTGTTCTGTACTTTGTCATATTGTAAACAAGGCGCTGTCTTAGAATGAGAAGGTCGTAACTACTACTTACGACTTTATCAAACTGATATATATTTGAAATCTGCATTATCAGGGGCTTCTTATAAGCCTATGTTGATGACAGTCGGAACTTGTCATGCTGACTAAAATGAAGTTGTAAAAATTTGTTTTTCCATAGGTAAAGAGTAAATTTCAGACAGTTTTTTCTTGTTTTCTCAAAATATTGATTTTGTACTTACGACCTTCTCATTCTAAGCCAGCGAAGGGTGAACCTAAACATTTCAACGTATCCATAAAACCAATATTGATATATTTCATTATTACGGTTCGTTAACAATACCGTGGTGTATTAGTATTGTATTCAATGTACAGATAAGTCAATTATTGTAGCAATTACTTTTAAAATTGCCCAATTGTTGTAATTTTATTTTTGGGATTTAAAGACCGCCAGTAACACGTTTTCCGTCACATACATTGTATAGACTAATCGGACATTTTACCACTGTAAAGTGCTAATCAGTATTGTAAGGTTTGTGCTCAGATAAAGAAGGAGTCATACATGTAATATTTTAACAAAATCGTTATGCGCCGTTTGGATCGAACCTGTAACCCGGAGTTAAAATATAAAAGATAAAAGTTAAGTTAAAAAAAGTTAAGTTACCAATTTTCTAGGGCTCTTTTCAGCTGTTAGGCCGCTCAAGCACCCTTTGACATTTCAACTTCCCCTGGTCATTGGGCTACATATGGAAACCAACGCTCGTGTCTCCCAGGGGAGACTATTTCTCTCCTGTGGTGTGGCAGCCAACATCGATCTGCGGCGCCCAGGAATAGACACTGCCCTCACAGGTACCATTTTACACCATGGTGGAGTGGAGCCGTGGGTCTTGCTCAGAGAAATTAACCAGTGGTCCAGAGAGGGATCGAACCTGGGACCTCTCGATCCCGAAGCGCGCGCCCTACCTCTAGGCCACCGCTCTCCAAGATGAAAGGCGCCCCAAAGGGTCCACTGGCGATGCTCCAATGGTAGTAATTATTGATATTTGTTGCATTAAGTCAATTCGTCATTGTACTGTGAGAATATTTTAACAAATCCGACGAAAGACGGATCTACGAAAATTTATATATTTTTTTAGATCCCAATTCACTTCTGATGTTGCCACATTTTTTGTATTGGATAACTCTCACTTGACTTAATAAAATATATCTCACAATTACCTCCCTTAATTGTCAATGATGCCAGTCAATATTATTTGTGCGTCAAATGGGTATAGTATATACGTTACTTTTGACGGTATGTGACTTCATTTTTTTTACTTCACCTCTGACTTATCATCTGACCATCCTTAATATCCGAATGGCTATACGCCTACATCGGGAAAGGAAGGCTGTTGATCCCGTGCAACGACGTACCAAATGGTGTTGTTATAACCGCCTGAGCATAATTATGCATCTTGTCCGACTGGCTTGCCTCACGAGCCTCTATATGACTTAGTGTAAGTAAGTGGGCGTAATCATATTGAAAGTGTGATATATCTTATACTAATGATAAGTTTAACATAATTCATTGGATAATTTTATTTTATTTCTTTCTACCAATAATGACATTAGAAGGCGAATCAAACTTTTCGTATAACAAGAAACCAGAGAACGTAGAGTAATGTTGTCCTACGAATCCCTCGTCATTGAAGGTGTTACGTATAGTGACCACACCACCAACGTCAAGGTCAATCACCAGCATCTGAGAGGACTGGTCGTGGAAGGTCACCCACATCTTCGAATATTGCTGACCGTTCACGTTAATGAGTGCTTGATAATGATAGCCGCTAGTGTTGTGTGACTGGCCTCCCATTATTGTGACATGAAACACATAGGTTCCGGCTACAGGAGCGGTGAAGGCGCCACTCGAAGTATTGTAAGCGTTGCCCTTGTTGGTTACGGTCTGTTCGAACTGGAGAACATCATAGGCGGAAAGGTGTGTGACATCATGTTGAGAGTGGGTTGCATAGAATGCAATCTCGTTCTCGACCTGTCCACGGACTGAAAACATCAAAGAAGTCGTGTTAAGAAATAAATATCTTTTCAAAATAACCAAAACTAACGTTAATGGTGACGGGACTATTTGTACATGTATCAAACGGTTCTTTGGTCAGGGTTAAAGCTATGTATCAACTCGGCGACTCACATCCAGGCTTATACGCTGCCAAACATTATATTGCTATGTTGCCTCATTAAACCACAAATAAGCATAACATGCACTGTAGCATTAGATAAAACTTTTCTCAAAATTTGTACGACCACAATATTGTCAAAGCGTTTTTAATTTGAAAACCCAAACCATTATCAAGGAAATATTATCATGTCAATGTCGTAACAATGACATTGTACATTTAAGATCTAACCAGTGTTCTGGGTTTCTTAACGAGTTATAAATGTAACAAATGCGCTAATTTGACAGACATATGGCTCCAATCTCCCGACACATTTCAATCTGCACAAAATTCTCAGTCATATAAATTATATTTGCATGTGTATTAATGTTAAGTTGCATGAGAGGCTGGAATCAAAATCAGCACACCAAACAGAAATTGTATTCTGAGTTTATTACAGTAACATTTCAGGAGTTTGAACTTCAGATTTATCTCTAATAGCAACTCTGATTTTAGCAAAATCTCAATTGAGTTGATGCTTCAAATTGAGATGCTTCTGGAGATCGGGGCCTAATAATTCATACACTGAAATGTACATACCAATGCGGGAGCGTTTCTGTGTTAAAGATGAACTCCTTCTACGTTTCGAAGACCCCAACACACTGTTGGTGCCGTGTTCAGTCGATGCATCGTCGTCGATTTCGGCTATGAAGGCTGCAAGCTCCGATTTCAATTCATTAACTTCTTTCAAGTGAGTTTCCTCTTTCAGTTCGCTTTCCTTTTCAATGTCACTTATTTTATTATTTAGAGAAATTATTTCTATTTTATTCGCTACGTCATTCGCTTCAAGATTATCAATCCTCTTCATAAGGACATCAAACATAACACCAACATCATTACTTGCAACACATTGATCAACGAGCGCGTGTACTAACAGAATACTGACGAAATAATGTATCACCGCCATTGCTGACTAAATGAAACACACTTAGACAGAATAAGGGTTACATGTCCTTTAGAGTTTTACAGAAATGAGATAAGGTCATATTTGTGTGTTACGTAGTTGTTCTGATAAGGAAAGTATGGTGTACGATTAGTAACGTATACATATAATATGAACTAAGGCGCTGTCTATTTTTTGAATTTTAGATTTCGCTTGTCATACCGGACATCGGATGGAATAGTAGCCGAGTGGTTAGCTCTCTCAACTACCAATCGTTAGGTTTTGTTCAAATCATTTTGTGGCTCTGGAAATTACAAAGTTTTCGCATGAGTCAGCGATTGGATAACCCATACTAGACTAAAAACAAGCATCCTGTAATTACTTCCCCTACATTACCAGTATATAATTTGTTGAATTCGTTTGACAAAATGTAGTCGTCTGGCTCAAACACGCGTTTGATAATAAAGATTTTAGACGTGACCTTATTCCAGGCTGGTTGCTTGTAGAACCTATGATGATACAATATACATTTTTGTACAGCAATGCAAATGTGATCCGGCGTGATTTATAAAACATCCTACGTTGCACGATTTCAACCTGACACGGTACAGCTTTCTTCCTTTTCTTCTTGAAATCTCACAGAATGTTCATCCGGGATTTTAACAACGAATAAAAACGGGTTTCTACAAACACATGCACATTTATGCCTTTTTCACATGCTCTTCAAAACTAGATTTTTTATTGGTAGCATCTAGATTTCTATGTTTGAGCGAGCCAAACCAAATGTGCCCCTAGTTCATCATCCTAATACAACCGGCGTATTTTACAAAATAAATGAAGTCTAGGGACTTGACTCACCACTGATTTATGACGATGCTGCTTCATTAAACTTGCAAACTCAGCTTTTCTGTGATACACGAGTATGTCGTGAAACATGTCATTTTGGGCTTAGTCAAATGCTAAACAAAAATGTTTGCTTTGTTAATGAGTATACACGCGTGCAAGCATCATTCAAATATAGCGTGCAGCAGACAAATAACTGCTGCATGCATACAAAACGTACTCCCTTTTTACGCTCGTTGAATTATTGTCAAGCATAAAAACCCTATACCATCATTGCAATCACGCGAACTACCAATATGTTTTGTTCAACTTTTAAATTTAAAAACTGTCGGTGTCAACTTTTGCTGTGCCAATTCACTTACCGATTGTCATTATGTCACTATGGTTCTTGTTCATTGTGATTTTTCAAGTGCACTCTTCCATAGGTTGTTGCGTAATAATAGTTTCCACAACCATTCGATGTTTTTGGTGCAGCAAATAAAATCCTGTCAAATGGTACTTGTGAAACGATAGTAGTGACTACCAGGTCTGGAGCGGATTGTATAAAGTCAGTTTCCTACGGTGGTTTATATTTTGACTTCATTTCTCGTTATCGTCATATTTCGTTATAAGCACCAGAATCAGAAGCGACGGTTCGAAATACCTTGGTTCTATTAAACACAGTGCACATATTGTCCCAATCTTTCAACTTCAAGGCTAATAATATTGCAGTTAATATCAAACTCCCAATGACGCCTGAAGCTTATTTATTTAAATGGGGAGGACGTCGCCGAGGCAAATAAATGCTTGAAGTGGGACCAAGGCATATAGTGTGCTTCGTTTCGTGAATAGTATTAGTCACATAAAAAATTCGCCACAAGCACATCGTGGCATTAAGACCCTCCAAAATTAAATAGCAGCCGTGTCAGCGTAATATTTTAGGGTTAGAATACAGCCGCAGTAAGACTTGCCAATATGTGTTACCTAAACTAATATAGGTCTTTCACATGCATGATATCCGCCAATGCTCCTAATGGAGTTATCTTGAACAAATACAGTTGTAAGGAGTTCTCGTACTTCTAGAACGTACTTCATTAAATCTAAAACAGTAATATAGTAGATGAGTGATTAGGGACACTGCGCTTACTCCTATATCCTTACAATCTCTGTGCAATGTCACCATTACCCGTGTATAAATTAGCTTGTCACACGCCGTTTTTTATTTGATCTAATTTCTAGATTGATAACCATTGCGGAAGGGATATATCTTTTATTTGTCCGGTAACAAATCACTTTTGATAACAGGACTGGTGTCATTTGAGATTATGACCCGCTACGAATATAAATGGTAAACACCCTTCGATTATCGACTAAACTGCCATGTGATTGACAGTGATAATGCCTTTACTTTCTTGATCGCATTAATGGTTGTTCCTGTACATTTTATATACCCATGTTTTGGTAGCTGACATTATTGTGGGAAATACCCTGACTGTAAATGTGGGGTTCTCTGTAATAGAATGTTACATATCGTCACCTAATGAATTACGTGTTTTTCCTATGTGCCCAGTGGAACATTTTACAGATAATAGAACCATACCAATGTGTATAATCTCATCTTCATTGTAACCTTTATCCTCACCCGATAGGCCAGTCAGTTATTTTAACTACACATGGCAAACACCTTATCTGTTTCTGGTGTCAATCCCATAGCACCCTGCCAACCCGAAGATCCGATCCCGGATATATCGCTCTTAATATAATTTTAAAAAGCACACACACGCAAAACCTTTCCCATTCGAGATTAGCTAAATATGAGGACACACACTTAATGAACTAAAAGTTAAAGTGTATAGATAAATCATCAACAGGTATTTTGAAGGCATGTCGGTGTGGTTCACATTCCGACCTTAAACTCAATGCTGGGTAGTTAAAGAATGTCATTGGTGCAGAGATATCGTGGTTCAGTCATTGTCCTTACACATCAACCTGTTTGGCTTAATTTTGGGACATCTAAACTTGTCATATCTGACAAAAGCATGCGTAAAAATACAATTATGTGCTTCCTGATCGATCCAAACTTGTTTTCGAAATTTTGTAAGAATATTAGTGGTAACCTTAAATAGAAATTGAAAAGAAATGCACGTAGGCTTAATTTTGCTTGAAGTGGATTGGAATACAATCTATGCAAACTGCATTTTGACTGACATGTTTTTGAAAAAAAAAAACGTACCCGAATTATTAAAAATTGACGTGCATTTCCGATTGCTCTCTAACACGCGTTATTTTAGATTGTTGATAGCAACCGTTTGTTGCATAATTTAGGAGAATTATCTTTTGTTGCCTTAAAGCACATGCTACCCATTTTTGCAAGAAACATTTTAATTTCATTTTAAAATGGCGGCCATATTGGATTTTTTCTAAAGTGGGTCCATATCTAATATTTTACTAAAATACACCCGACAACCATCATGAAAAGTTTCATGTCTTGATCATCAATCACACATTTACTTCGAGGATCTGCCTGACTCATGATAAACGCGAGTTTGGGTTTTGTGAGCTGCTCCCAGGGGGGGGGGAGTAATTCTCGAAGAGGTTACTAACGGCAGTTCAGAAATTAGAACCAACCTATATATTAAGAGAATAGCCCATATAATGAACAGTGATAAGGTTGTTTGATGTCACAAAGTGATAAAGGTGACAAATTTAGAAAACATTGCATCATAGCCAATGACCGAATTCTTTTTGTTCTGTGTCTATCCACGGTTGGTACATGTCCTAATAATTACAAAGAATTATTGTTTTCATTAATTTCCCGTTTTTCCTCTGGAAATATGACAACCACATAATTATTATCTCAGTCATCTGGGACTCTATACACTGACATTTTAAGTCGGAAACCTAGACATGAAATTATATTTTCAAAAATAATTGGCATTTATTTCTCCAGACTATGGATGGAATTATGTATATACACTAGTCAAATTAAATGTCACCCATTAACCACCACCCCCCCCCCGACCCCGATTTACGAATGCAAAAATCATTGTCAAAATTGCAAATTCCAGGATGGAAATTTCACAGCACATTTGTATGTGTTGCGTACTTACAGTTCACGGTGCCACCAATAGTAACTAGTACTGTATCTAGGTATAAACTCGTTTGCGCATCATCAGTGTCCGACGAATAATGACTGTCTTACACATGTACCATACTACATTTGTAGTTGGTTTGTGCGGAAACATACAATAAAAACATTATGTTATGAATATTTGTATTTCGTCACAAAAGAATGAATGTTTTATAAACATACACGTATACTCGTATACATAAGAACAATTTCAAGTTGCACAATACACGAACTATTGAACAACCATGTATATAGAAATGAGGTGAGCCAAAAGATAAATAAATAAACATCTACGATATTTTTCACATAAACAAATTACATGACACATTTATTTGTACAACGAAAAAACACCTCCCGATTATCTACCCTGGATTCTGAGCTTGATACAGAGATGGGTATATGATATTGGAGTGCACAAAGTTTGGATAGAATCCCAATCATGTATCATCACACTCAAATTTACCTTAGATTTACATCAGAAACTTTTTATAAATATTTCCTAATTTACGGTCAAATCCTACAAGTAGATTCACATTCATAGTTTGCAGATTCATAATCAAATCACAAGGAAAATGAATAGCAAAACAACAGACACAACGCCCATTTGAACAACGCACATATACTACTACTGTTTTGTACGGGAGTAGAGCTCTATATAACACCAAGACAGAAATACAAGTATGAATGTAACAAACAAACAATGTACTAACAAACAGACATGCACTACATCTAGAAACTTCAAATCAAACCATTTATTGACAAAATGCATTAAGAATGGTACAACTGTAGCATTTTTGCAGTTTGCATTGTCAATGCCAATCATGTGCGAGTTATACATGTTAAGCAATCATTATCGTCTTGGCTAAAGAGATCATAGCTTGTTGGTTGGATTTCAGGTTGTAAATACTTCCTGGTAGGCGTAAATGTCGACCTTTCCTAGCATAACACTATACCCAAACATACCCTGAAAACGACCTCATTACAGAAATGATGTATACTTATAAGGATGTCTTGTATTGCGTATAACGATATTATGACCAGCATCACCACCCAAGGTGTACATGTTGATGTTACAACAATACAAACATTTAAGAACAGCCTTGTCCTTACGTTTATCAACTATCGGAAGAACCATATGGACTGTGTAGTAACATTGTTCGCAATCTAATCAAAGTACTATGATATTCCTATTGTAAGCGATATATCCTAAAGCGGTATAAGGTGCTGGTTCGATGAGATTACATTGTCCGTAATTTCAGTACCTTGATACAAATATTGCAAGTTTTGTGAGTGTATTTTCTAATACCGTATTTCACTGACATCTACCGAACATTATGCATATATCTAATTTTATTCCAAAAAACATGGCAAGAATTCAGAACATGCAGAATTTCTCTCGGTAATTGAATTCCTCAATGAAGTATCACATATTACTAACATTGTAATGGTTATTGGCAGCGTCGAAGTAAAAAAGATCAAGTGCAAAAGCTGCCGACCTTTTCCCAATTTCGGCAGTGAAATCAATAAATAACAAACATGTTTTGGTACCGCGTCAGACAAAGGCAACAACTTCAGATACGGCTACGTGTTCCTACTTAACAGCTTCCCTGCGAATTTACATAATCAGAATATTGGTTTCTGCATTTATCGGTATGGAACTAATGCATAAAGTGGAAATCTGTGAATTATGCCGGCATGGTGAAACAATATAAACGTCTGTATTGATAAATAGACACAACATTACACATTGCAGCATCACATTTCTTGGCTGTGGTCAGACAAACGAGCAATATATCCGCCGTAGTGTCATAGTCTTTAAAATAAAGTTACCAATTTCGAGGGCTGTTTCAGCTGTTCAGCCATTCAATCACCCTTTGTCATTTTAACTTCCCCCTGGTCATTGGGCTACCTATGGAAACATACACTCGTGTCTCCCAGGAAAGTCATTTCTCTCATGACGGTGTGACAGCCAACATCGATCAGTGACTCCCAGAAATTGACTAACACTTTCCTTTAAGTGGAATTGAGAATCAAGAGAAAAACTTTGCTTCGATTAGAACAGTCATAGTTATACCACCATTCCACTGTAAACCATGGAAGGAGTGAGATCATCAAGAGCACACATGTGTACCTGTTTCCAACACGTCTCTAAAGCTGCACCACTGAAACCATGTACCGTGATGTAACGATTTCTAAACACACACGCATCAAAGTCAACCATAACGTTTTTAAATCCGGCAAGTAAAAGTGGCTTTACGTTCAGTTTATTAACACAAATAGCTACATAAACATCCTCTAGATAAAAGAATGGCACGTTTGGTGATTGTCGTAAAATTCCATCCGCTACATCACGTGACATCACATATCCGGTTCCACTACACATTGATGGGAACAGAGAATGTTTATATTGTACGAATGATACGTACCATTTAGAATTCATGTCTCTATGAGGAGAACTAGGACCCCAACACATGCCACCGATAAAATTTGAGTCTGGGGCACCTTTGAGCAAGAGGGGAAGTAAGTCAGAATTCACATACATATCATCGTCTGTTTTCATGACGTATTTCGCCTGAGGGCAAAAATCGTGACTCCATTGTATTGCAGATAGAGTTTTATACGTTAGATTTGCATATACGTCATAAAAGTCAAACTGCGTTATGTCATGGTACTTATTACTCTCGTCTTTTAATATCTTATTTTCATAATAGTTGTTTTTATTGCCAAACACAAACACACATTTCGTATTTGCTTGTTTATCTAGGCATATCTTTCCCCAAGTTTTACGAATAGCGGCTCTATTATCCGTATTTATCGGAGTCGATGTAATTAAAATAAGAAGATCAACATCTCCTTCACAAAGCTTCGGTTCGTTAATAAGCTTCGCAAAATTACTTTTAAAACATGATTTACAAATATCAGGTCTACTTGTCGCATCGTCATTATCACTTATTCCAATACCAGTACCAGAAAGTGGCCCTTGCAAATGTGGGCTCAATGCGAATGGGTTTAGTTTATTTCCAGAATAACCTAATTGTTTAAGATGTGCTTTCACTCGCTCGAAGGCTTTCGTGTCACGTGTTGTTTTAGGTCTATCATCAGTCACAGGTTGATTATCGACTGTTGCATGGTTTGTCTTTTTCTTTTTCGACTTCCACCGATCTTTAACTTTTTGTAAGTCGTCACGAAGATTTGATACACTTTCTGCATTTAATGTTTCATTCGTAACACTACCCTTACTATCTTTATTGAGATCTTCAGTTGGTTTAATACTGTTTATTGCGTCTACATGAACTTTATCATTTTCCATCTCTACGTTGTTTGGTGCAGCGCTTTCTTTGGAGTCACTCGATTGAGCATTGGTATTGTTCTGAATAGCATTACTTATTGCTTTATTATCCCCCGCGGTTGTATTAAGTGTTCCATTGGTTTTCTCCTTGGTGTTATCGTTGCTGTCTAATTCATTTGCCTTAATAGCAGTTACTTTATGAATTTCATTTTCATTTGTGGAATCCATTGTATGAATATTGTCAGTATGTTTTGCAGTAGTTTTAACTTCATCGCCAGATTCTAACGTTTCATCACCAGCTCCTTTAGTGAGTGTTTCATCTGTTCTAATTGGATTTATAGAATCAACACTAGCATTAAGATGGTCATTTATATTATTTTGAGAATCTTTAGTTCTTTCATGAGAAGTAACCGCTCTTTTCTCGACATTTAGCACGGTGTTGTTAAACTGAATGACCATGCTCTTGTCAGAAATGGAATGTCGTTCCGGTAACGAGTTGGAGATACTCCTTGTCGCCGTGTTCGTTTGTCTGAACCGTGTATATTTTACTTGAGCGATTTCACCACCAGTGATTTTATAGAAATTCATGTTCCAATTATAAGCGTACACCAGACATACTACACTTACTAGTGCAACGATAACAAAGAACAACTTAATTTGTCGCAAATTCGACGTCATTATTCCTCGTTCTCTTTATATAGACACAAGTGGAGTATCGCCTATGATAGTATGCTAGTGATACTTCTACTTCTGTGTCTGTCAGCAACCATCCGATTGGAAGTGGAGGGATTCTCAGTGGTCATGGCCACATGTCTTATTTTCCCTATCCGGTATTGAAACACGTGTATATCATGGTTTATATTGTTACCACGTGGTAATCCGTTTGATATTCGGTTTTTTCATGAAGTCAATGCCCTTGTAGACTGTCACATGCTCATCTGAAATGGGAAGCAAAATATGTTGATAATTTAATAGAAATACATAGGTATCGGTTGATGGTCACTGCACCTACGGACTGGATCCCAGGTACCAGGGTACTGCTTAATCAAAGGACTTACAAAACTTCTTAACTTGGAGCAACATTTAAATCATTTACATTGCTTTAACAACTACAGGTTTAGAGGCATCCTAGTTGAAGGCAGACATGATTTGAAGAAGTTTATTAACTGAATTATTATTAATACTGTAGATCTCTTTGTGGCAATTTGGAGTTGCTCAAGAATAATACAGCATTCAAATTTGAATGTAAGTTTTTCGTAGTTGTATTTGACAAAACAGAACTCCAAAGTGTACATAATGGTTTAGGTATAAAATGTAGAAGTAGTTTAAGAATAATATACCAAAGTTGTGACACGCTTGTCTCTTTTTTTCATCAAATACATATAATGGACTTTAAAGAGTGCTGCAAATCCTAAGCAACTGTGTGTAAATATTGTAAACCTGGGAGCTATGAATATTGCCAGGTTCCATGTGTGAGTCATATAATACTTCAACTTTATCCCAGTAAATCGAATTCTCGGAATTAGAAAAGCCATCAAGAACGTTTAGCGCAGACAGGATTAACTGAATACCGTATAGAGTCATTAGCAACGCTAGACACAGCAGAAGTCTGTTAATTTTACCAAAAACTCCTGTTGCTATGGTAACAAATAGAATATTCTTCTTGGAATATTTAACTTAATTGTTGTAAATCGCCTGAAACACGTCCCCACTACCCTTGTAATCACTTCGTCGTGAATCATTGCACGCTATTTATCATTTATCGGAGAAAGTTAGCCATCAAAGCTAAGAGCCGGATTTTAGTGTATGAATTATTATTGTCAGCATTTTAAAGCAAATATTATTTTTAAGTGTATTGTTTAGGTAAATTTCATTTATTACACTTGGTATTCAAGAGTACGCTACTCGAATATTGCTATTTATTCTAGATCTCACAAGCAAAACTTTTATCTCGAATAAAGTTAGGAGCAGCTGGAATAAATAACAAATTCTAATCACGGTTTCCAAATCGCTCCGACATCCTTTAATTTGTCAAACCATGTTGCATACACATTCATTTCAACACATAAATGAATACATTTCCTATATATCATTATGCATAAATATGCATTTCCAGTTGATAGAATGTACAATATGTGTTATTTTAATATCATCTTGAAATAATAACTACATGTACTCTAGAACAAAGGGTAGCGGCTAAAAATTATATTCATAAACATGCAGAGGTTGTCTATCTGGTTTCACTTTATTATACAATCGACACATTGTTGAATGAAAATAATTATTTTTGCTGTGACGAAGCCATGGCGTATAATAGACCATTGTGAACTAAGTTCTAATTTCAATAATTATTTCATGGATTGTTTTACGCCCTGAAAGTGTGTAACTTACTTAGAACATTCGCTGGGTGAATGTACAGTAACATGTATAACTATTATAATAATTCTGGTCTGGAGAAAGTGGTTCTTGTCGTCCGTAAATTTGGAGTCTGAAATAAATTATTTACATGTATTCTTTAACTATGCTAATTATACTATCAATTACACCGTCTGATCCCTGCCATTTTCGCCACGCTAAAATGTGATAAATATCCCCGACTTTTTCTCTGGGGTGGTAATTATGTCCGGGCGAATAGACAACATTTTAATTGGACATTTGTCTAACCAAATGAGACGTTGTTCGTATTCTTATTGTCACATCCTAGTAATTTTAGCTTTTTCTCTTAGGGTTCAGCATCTTGTCCTTTCTCTCTTCCATTTAATGTGCAGGGCCCACTCTGGGGCATTATCGCAAATGTTAGAGACAGAGGTGAGATTCAATGAATCCGGGTGCGATACCCTACCTCTTTCGAATAGATTCCTTGGTTCTTTAACGTGCCCGGTGTAAAGCACGATACACGCGAGAATACACCTGGGTTTTCAACCAAGATCATCTCTAGTTTGGTGGAAAACACTACATAGCGTTTCTGAAATGACCAGGTGTCCCGGCCGAGAATCGAACCCGGGACCTATCGATCAGGAGTCGAGCGTCTTACCACTCGACCACCTTGCACTCCTAGGATTTAGCATCTTGGTATTTGAGACTTTCAAGTTTCCATCCAATACATTGGTTCCTATCGTATTCAATATCAACAATAAAACATACAACTGTAGTTGGTGGGGATATGAGAGAAGATATACTAAATAAGTTCGTCCCTTTTCAATGCTTAGTACTAAAACAATCAAGCTCTTAATTTCTTAAATGTTTCATTTGTAATTGACATACGTACAGTCCAGTTAGGATAAAAATCTAGTGACGCTGTGGACCAATCCATTAGTACGGTGTAAAAACAAGTATAAGTGCTTATAACCAAACTAAACTCTACCTGTTTAAGCAATGGTTTTAATCTTTTGGGTATGACGTCACTGTCAGATTACCCTAGCTGGACTATACAAACAAAAACCATAAAATATATGATCTACACACGGAAGTTAGGCTTTCCAAGGTTTCTAATAAGCCAATACAAATTGGTGTTGAATTATATTATGAAACTAACCCCACGAGCAAGCGTATCAGTTAAAACATGAATCGTGATAAACGTATCGGATATTGAAACAAGGTCGTCGCAATGGTGACCTAAAGATATCGGCGATAATTTGACATTGATATAATCGAAATTATCGAAATTCTGTCAAGTTTATCAACCCACCACCTACTGACGATATTATTGAGCAGCCATGTATTCCCGATTTAATGAGCATCTGGTCCGGTGATTATAAACATTTCTCATTCTAATACTCAAACTCCATACTACATGCTCCAACTTGAAAAACAGTCTTTTTAGAATTTTGCATCAAAACCAACACCAACTTGTAGCAAATGATCTAATTAAGAAAATGAACCCCAATTGCATATGTTTCCATTCAGTAATAAAGAAGTTACAGCAGTTTTTTGTAAATAACAAATGCTCCAATTGAAGTACGGAGTATGAGATGGAGCATGGAGCATGGAGTAAGTTCTCCAATGTTTATAATCACCGGGCCAGAAGACGTCTGGAAAAGGGGTCCGCGTGATTTACTAGGGGAAGTTTCTGGTTCATGACCAAAGTCTCCGATCCCGGTCGATGAATCTTGAAGCTCATTTATTTATATTGGGAGTAAGTCGTCGAGGCAACACTGCTGAAGTGGGACCTAGTCTTAACTGTCTTTACACAGTATGTACAAGCTTTGTTAAAGACTTTAAACACTGAAGTTAAATCTATACAAGGTGATATTACAATTGTCTATTTACTGTTGTTGACGGATGAATTATACGTATTTAGGTGTTGCATTTAATGAGGCTCTTGAGAAGGATACATTTGCATCTAAAACGTTAACTTAAATTAAGTCTTGTTATCTCTTTTGCATCATAAGCAATCAAAGAATTTTGAATGAACAAATAAAGAGCCAGTGCAATTTGAATTGACACTATGGCATGTTTCTTTGGATCTTGAATTGGAAAAAGGTAAATAACCACTAAATGTCTACGCGGACCAAATTCAGATACAGACAAATATTTCTGTAAAAAACTTTAAAGCGACTAGAAATGGGGGTATGCCATGACAAATCAGCATCAGAATCATGAAATTGGTGCTAAATATTTTGTATGCATGTATGTGAATGATGTAGTGAAATGGTTTTATTCAGAAATATTTTGTATTCTGGCTTAAATATGAAAGTGAAAGTAAGGTTGGTGCTAACGGACAGTGAGTAAATCCGTACTTGTGAGAAAACCTGTTTGACGAACCAAAATTTTCTTATATGATACATGACCCCCTACTTTTTTCATTTTCTTGAAGCTGGATGCTATTTCTATTGATTAAAAGATTTTGAGAGGGCCCCATGAACAAAAAGTTAACATATTTTTTGGCTGACCTAAGTCACTTTACATTGAATTAAAGAACAGTTCTATTTGGTGGTTTTTGACCAAAAGGGAAAGTGCAGTAACATCATGTTCTGTAGCTGTTTGCTCATACCTTTGGAGCCTAAGACCCGCCCCATTAACTATCGTCGTATTTAGTACAACATATTCATTTAACATCAATGTGAATTGTCCTTAATCATTTGTTTGGAATGTTAGATATTTTATGACCAAATTAAACAGACAGTGTTTGTATTTTTTTAGTGGTAAAAAGTCGGAATGAGCCTCTTCGATTGATCAAAAAGGACCATGTATATGTATTGTCAGTAACCGAATCAGGGATCGGATCGGTATGAGAGGGACTGGTCTATGTTTTATTGTCAAAGGAGTTCAAGTTCTGCCTATAATATGCATGATGGTGCAATATAGGGGCCAACGGCGATATTTCATGTGTCATTGCCTGACGTCACTGATATAGATTTGAACCATTGATGGTATTTTGAGAAATACACTGGGGGGGGGGGCTTGATTATATGATGAAAGCATTGCCTATCCCTGATTATTCGCATTGTTCGTGGTCAGGAAGAACATGGTTCGTGTTCGACTACGCTTGAGCAGGAAGCAATATGTGTCCATTGTTACTAACCAAACATTGTTAGACTACAAGCAAAAGGGAAGGTCATGGCTTTGACTTAGAATATCAAAGATGAAAGACTATAATACATGTATATATCTAGTAGCATGGATACCTGTCAAACGCTAATCGTTTACATGATAAATTACATATCGCTGGCTTAGAATGATAACGAGATTGATACATATTTATAATCTGTACCGTAAGGCGCTTCTTTTGAGCCTGTTTTCATGAACAGCTGAACTTGACATGTTGACTAAACTGAAATTGAAACAGCCTATTTTACCATAATGAAGAAGTAATTTTCGCCTCAAAATTTCAATTTGCACTTACAACTTACTTATTCGAAGCCAGCTATATGTCCAAACGAAACATCTGACAAAAATCCAAACGCACTAGTACTGTTAAATTAAAACTCATAGTCAACTCTTACCCGTACAATTTGCGCGTTATTTTATATCACATTGTTTTACGTTTAAATTTACCGATAACAGAGGGCATAACTCACTCATTTCACAATTCTCTTATCACATAATGGGTAAAAAAAAATTAAGGGAATAAATTAATGGTACCACGTTATCAGATTATTAAACTATTCAAACAGTAGCATGTTATCAATCAATACATTCGCAATGTCACATGTTTTCGCGACCAAATTCAATATTATACAATGTATTGATATTATTAATGTTATGGTTACTCGTTAAATCGGACAGTATAGTGGTGTGTCAAAACTACATAATGTCATTATGAATAGAATAATGTCACCGGTTTTCGTGACCTAATTCAACGTAACATTAATATTTGAAATTTAATGATAACAAGAAAGTCCGGCAATGTCATGAACTCTCAACTCGACTATCAGTTAATTAAAATACTTGAAATGATTTTATCTTCCATCAAGTAGGTGTGGATATAACAACACTAAGTGCTATATTATATGAAGATGTTCGTTGAAAACGGACAAGAACAAACTTCAAACTTGGGGTATTTCAACAGTCTACTGAAGATGCCGAGCATAGCCTTTAACTGCCAGTCAGCTTTCTGTTGAAATATGACAGTCATACATATGTGTGCGTCCACCTGAATTTGAAACCGGGTCGCTCGATTAGATGGTCAACATACTAAACACTGAACTACGGAGACACACAATTGAAAGTGTTAGAAATATTGTATGAAGGGGGGTAACATTACCAGAGACCATTTTCCAAAAAAGAACACTTTTGCATCACTGGTTTTAGGATAAGTGGATCTTTTGGAGAAAGCATGCGCAACAGTATTTCCTTAATATTACAAGTATTCCCCTGTTAGAATGTATTTGTTTGCGAAATATGTAATTACGAGTATACGAACAAATTTTGACATTGCTCGTATGCACGATTAACTAAACTGTTGTTTTAACATTATACTCATAGTTAGCACCATCGGTGCCTATACCCACTGACCGCCATACCAAGTCCCGCGTGAAACCAAGGACTTAAAGTCAATCATAAAGCAGACTTAGCATTCAGAAGTTCAAGATGTGACAAGATACATGTATCAGAAGAGGTAGATAAAGAATTCTTAGAACCTGTATCCACAGAAGATCCGAAGGGTTCCTAACGTAAAACTTAAATACTGCTTACTCTATATCCACATGTGTAGTCACTGCATGAACGTGTGTTGTTGTTATGTACGACGGTACGATCAATGTTATATTCCAAAACACAAGTATAGATCACAAATCCGCCAAAATACGAAACCTGCTGCACAATCGGTGACACAATATTAAACTATTCCTAGGTATAAGTAGATCATTAATGCCCCCTATTTTTTCTGAACTACACAAGTACGGCCAGTAACCAGATGTCAACTTTATAGATAAAGTTCAGACTTTAGTTGTGTATGACCACACTTTATGTTTGCACTTTGATAAAAATCCGAGCTGATAAAATGTCTCGTAATCTTTTAGCCACCGTTAAACGAGTATTCACAGCCTTAATTAACGACGTTCTACGAAGATACCCGAAGTTAGCCCCGAGTGATAACGGTTATAATCGATGGCTGTTCCTATATTTTGTTATAACGTTACAAGAAAGTACACTTTATTAATAATTAAAGAAAACATATGAAAATTGATATGAGTGTTTGTACATTTATCCTTTATCTGCAGTCACATTTATGTACATGCACATAAATATAATTATTAAAGCATTCTGTGACCATAGTGATATGCCTAATTGATGCAGGGTACTGTTTAATCTGTTTTGTGTTCAAATGCATTACATTTTAGTCTTTATAATTAAACGACTGAAATTCAATTTCTGGACCCCTCTTATAGGTTGAGTTGATTGACTGAATCATTGGTAGTTTGGTATATCCAGTTGTCAAGCTACGTCGTTGTAAAAGAACCACTGTACGTATATTTACATCTTTTGTAAGTGCTTTGATAGAATGTAACCGGCATTTGGGGCACACGAATTTGTTCTTGCGTTTACCAATATGTGTGTTTAGTTATTATAAGTTGAAGTGATATTTTGATTTAGTCTGCTGACAAATGAGTGTTGCGTAGATAAGGTATCCCAGGTATCTTAATTTGTCCAAGACAGTCAATATCAGTCTTAAAGTAGCCTTATTAGTGTAGTAAGGTATGCACAAGTACGAAAGAAGGATGGCACAATCACGCAATGCATAAAAGCATACAACAGGATGGCGAAGTCACGGTATGCACACAGGCGTACAAAAGGATGGCCAAGCGATGGTTGACTTAGTCACGGCATTCGCAAAATGCGTTCAGGAGGATGGCTCTGTCATAACATGCACAAAGGCAAACAGAACGAATGCTCAGTCGCTGCATACATAAGGGTGGTCAAGTTGATAACCCAGTTACGGTGACTTATGAGCAAGGGAGTACAGGGGATATCTCATCGATCTAGCGGCATCTACAAGAACGAACATGGACATGAGTTTATCACTTGATGCATAAGGACACACAGGTGGATGGGGTAAACATATGTGCGCAAACGGTTTCAGATATATTCACACCGCGTACATGCCGAGGTATGTCTGCCATTTGACGTTCTTCCTCCGTACATTCGAACATATTTGGTTTGCTGTCATGGCTTGTCACAAACTACTTGTATCATTCTTCGTTGATTTTTTTGCTGTAATGTTTGCTGCTTTTAGATGTTTGCTCCCTGTGGTGTGCTCAGTGTCACCGTGATCGAAATGTCTGGTGTAAGCAATAAACCTAAATGTATGACTGATACTAATCAAGGTGATGGAAAGGCTAATGTGCCGGTTACGATGGCTTGAAGGAACTGGTATGCATCGAATGTACGTATATGATTGGCATTGCTAATGAATTATTCATAGATTGTATGTTGAATACTGCAAACATCACTTTTTACATTAGCTGGCGTTGTTATAATGGATATCTACTACATTTGAATTTTGACCGTTAATTGTAACGCCTCACCGAATGATGGATTCATGTCCGCTGATCATTCATTTAACTGTTGGACATCATAAACAAGATACATCATGACCAACACACGTATACGAGCCTCGAACTACCGTTATAGTGATACCAATCATTGAAATTGTCATTATATGCTGAGTGTCATGCAAGGACCTTCTAAAACCACAGGCCTATGAAATTATATCACAAACTACAGTTTTGATTTCCCCGAATGTTCACCCAATCAACAAAACAGACTGATTACATTGAATGGGTGAACATTTGGGGAAGACAAAACTGTAGTTTGTGATATAATTTCGTAGGTATGTGTTGTAAAAAAATTACGATATGTACAGTCTTAGTTGGTTGGCATGGGTGTATTTCACTGTATGTCCGACTGACAATGGGCGAGTCGAAATCCAGAATATATGCATGGCTAACAAACTACATTAATGTATTTGATCATGCTGTTAACGTAGATGATATTCACATAGGAGTAGCGCTTATCGTCTTTATTTAATTAATGTTTTAGTATCAACGATATTGCTACCTGTTATAACTTATTATTATCCCTCCATGTATTGTTTGTACGGCAGTGATATACCTAGATGTACCAAGACTAATTGGGTTTTCCTGACAATCAGACAATTAGTTTTTTCCGTGATATTGGCACTGGTCATGTCCTGGTTTCTTATGAAAGAGAAAGTTTGTAGAGACTTGTTGAACACTTCTTTCGACTAATAGCCATTGTAAACATGTCAAAGAAAAGGCCCGTTGTTTTAAAGATGTGCATTTGTAAATACAATAAAAAAAACCCAGAGATGTAACTAATGTATGCACATTTCCATACATGCATGAGAAACTAGAAACGCTGCATTGGACGTACTTATCAAAATCCAGTAAAAGCATAGACCATATTGACAGAAATCTGCTGCGCGCGTTTATGGTGGCTGAGTTCTGCATTTTCGCGTGACCGTGACAGCGAGATGAAATGTCGAAGACATAGGAACATCCGAAAAAACGAGACAATGTGCATTTCTCGTGTGTTCACATTTTCGCCTAACACGGATTTTTTAAGAAGAAAACTAAATAATGTTTCTAGTTTGTGTTTATTTCTTATCGTTTCGATGATTTCCTGTGAACACAAATAAATCTATACGCAAGCTATTCCTTTCGTATATTCGCATTCTGGTAGAAAGCCAGTCAACTGAGCATAAAAAGAACGAACTTGCCCATTTGTCGTGCCGCAAGCGTCAGTGCGTCGAAGTTATAAAGACACGGAATTTTGAAATATATCAAAAACTATATACCGGTAATATGATAAAAACTGTTCATATATACCATACGTTATTGCTTGCATGATATACATTTCATATTAAATTGTTACATCTATTGCCGAGTTCTTACATGTATTACCAAATAATTTAATTTAATGACCAGTTTTCAAATGTGTTGCCATCGCTACATGTGTTGTTTATCTACTTCAAAATATCCAGGAAACGAGTAACAATTACCTTACCGACGAGTTTAAAGTCCATTTAAATTACACAGTTAATAACTAACGTTACATTTGTACCAAATAACAATGAGTATACATTTTGTTGTAATTGAACATTTAGATGTATAATTAATTGTACTCCGTCAAACGCGTTTCACACAACTAAACATTCGTGTAATTAACGATACTAGTATATGCATGATATATTATATTAGTTAATTTGTTTCTGTTTTAAGTACGAAATTTAATGTTTGTATTTGTAGTTTATACGAGGGCTGTTCGTGAGCAGCTGACTTATATTTTCATTCGTGGCTACGCCACTCGTGAAAATATTACATCAGCTGCTCGCTCGATGAATTATCAAACGATCATACACGGTAAAATAGAAATAGTCTCTATATAATCTCAGGGAGAGTGGTTTGAAGGAATGTAATAATAAAATTTCAGATATCGGGTTTAGTTTTTTCCCAAAGCCCAAGTTACAATACATATGGAAGAGCCCTCGTATTACGATATATTTTATTTTCAATTCCATTAGGCTGAAAGCCTATGAGGACAATACAATGCCTATTTGACAAAACAGTGGCACAGAACATATATAAACAAGACTATTGCCAAGCAATGAAAGTCCCCTACCGGTAGCCAATTGTAACAGGGAGAGTTATGGTTTTTGTGCACTGCACTTCTCTTAATTAATATCTATCCACATGTAAAGTTTCTGAAAATAATATCTCTTTTAGTAATTGAGTTAGGCTCTGAACAAAATTTAGGTATAAAAATAAACGCAGAGGGTAACCAAAAAATTAAGCAAGGGAGAGTTATGGTTCTTGTGCACTGCACTTCTCTTCATTGATATCTATCCATATGTAAAGTTTCAAAATCATATCTCTTTTGGAATTGGAGTTACGCTCCGGACAAAATTTAAGTAAGAAAATTAACAAAGGGGAATAACTCAAAAATTAAGTAAGGGAGAGTTATGGTTCTTGTGCAGTTGCACTTCTCCTCATTGATATCTATCCTCATGTAAAGTTTCAAAATCATATCTGTTTTGGTAATGGAGTTATGCCCCGACAAAATTTAAGTATGAAAATTAACAAAGGGGAATAACTAAAAAAATAAATAAGGGAGAGTTCCGGTTCTTGTGCACTGCACTTCTCCTCATTAATATCTATCCACATGTAAAGTTTCAAAATCATATCTCTTTTTGGTAATGGAGTTATGCTCCGGACAAAATTTAAGGATGGAAATTAACAAAGGGGAATAACTAAAAAATTAAGCAAGGGAGAGTTATGGTTCTTGTGCACTGCACTTCTCCTCATTAATATCTATACACGTGGGAAATTTCAAAGTCATAGCTTGCTTAGTTTTGAAGTTATGCTCCGGACAAAAAAGTGTGACGGACTGACTGACGGACTGACTGACGGAGCGCAAACACAAATGATGCATAATCACATAAACATAATCATCAGTTTAGATACAAAAGTTTATTTCTGAGTTTATAAGCATGCTATGTAAACAGGCTTAGCTTTTTCAAAACATTGACATTTTCATTTTTCATTCCTTGTATAGCTAGTTTGCGATAGAAAAAAATCGTGTTTTTTAATATTTCCCTGTAATTATTACACCTACAAGTATGAAATTTTGCACGCATAAATGAAATATATCTACCTAATGCACACTGAAATTTTAGCAACATCAGAAATGAGTTAAAAAAGTTTTGTTCATAAGTTCTATGTAACATATTTGTAGTTTTGTATGAAATATCAAGTTAGAAGACTTGATACTTGCAACAGCAAATTGCACGGTCACGTGATACGCATAACGGTATATTTGTGTATTTGCAACCTACTTGATTTAACACATGAGAGGCCCGTCTGTGAATATGACGAAGTACATTTTATTGCTGTACATCGTTTATAGGCGACACACCTAAATAACTCGAATCACAAGGGCCTCCTAAGTCTTGTCTTTATAACAGCAATCTTTATCTCGCCGATCACGGATTGTAACGGTTAAATAATTGCTAGTAAATCATTAATGGAATACCAGATTACCTCCCTGCGTTAAACTGTAAATACGCATGTAATTTCAATATGTAATAAAGAATAAATGTCTTTTAATTGGTGACTAAAAATTATGAAATTCAAAATGGGAGTAGGTAGGAAGTTATTGTAGTAGTGTGTAATTTTTTACCAAAATCCACTGGCACCAGAACACCAAACTGTGGTTCAAATTATATGCCAAAATAAGTTTTCAGTCAACAAAATCCAAACACAAACTCAAAAACGTAAATTTATTGACAAGGCCCCGTTCATTTGTCTATATATTACACATGGTAATGAAGCCGATTCGCGGTACCACTCGTTTTCAAACGCGTATTTTCCACACGCGCCGATAAATCGTCAAAGTTTTTATACAGTTCGACAGATAAATGATTTATCTTCACGATGCAACCGAGAATCCAACTGTTGTAGAAGACTACGACTCATCACACCTTTGATAAGTGAGTAGATTTCTCGATCTGTCAGAAATATTGGAATTTCTTTCACTGTTAACTTCCGGTTTTTGTAGTATTTTGTAACAGTCGATCTGATTGGCTGCTCACTTCCAACTGTTTCAATGGGCTGCACACATTGACATATTGCGGGAACTACGACGCGATAAATTTGGACCAATCAAATAACAGGTTACAAAATGCCTTGTTGTTGTTGTTGTTCTACCGGAAGTTAAGAGTGAAAGAAAATAGCAGAAATGTTACGGCAATGAAAAAAACAGTATTACCTGATAAATACGGCAAGTTGAACCAGACTTTCGGTTGCATCTTGAAGATAAATAATTTATCTGTCGAACTGTATAAAGACTTTGACGATTATCGGCGCGTGTGGAAAATGCGCGTTTGAAAACGAGTGGTACCGCGAATCGGCTTCATTACCATGTGTAATATATAGACAAATGAACGGGGCCTTGTCAATAAATTTACGTTTTTGAGTTTGTGTTTGGATTTTGTTGACTGAAAACTTATTTTGGCATATAATTTGAACCACAGTTTGGTGTTCTGGTGCCAGTGCCAAAATCTGATGAATAGATTTTCTGAAATCTTTAAAAAACACGATTTTTTTCTATCGCAAACTAGCTATACAAATTTCAACATACGTAAGTGACATCGGTGTTTTGAAGGTAAATGTTTTTGTAAAGTATGTACCACGGTGGGTATCACGTGGTTTCGATGGTAGGAGCCACCACAAAAATGGCGACCAAATAGCGTCGACTTAACCCATATTTTGAGGTAAATATATAACATCGAGACTCGTTTATTTATGGACACCCCGGCCAGCACGCAATGGCTTCTCCACTGAATCTTTTGGTACCCTACTTTCCACGATTGATCCCGTAGTTTCCTCAAACACTTCGATATTGTTCCGTAAATAACAAAATACTAGCGGGGTAGACCTCACGATAATGACGATATTGACCATATTATGACCATAGTTTTTATTATCTCCTTTATATCATCCGTATTTCATGCGATTACAAAGTTCGAACATTTCGCCAACATTTTCCAACAAAATTACAACCAGAATATCATATATTTTGGTTTTCTGAAAAATAAAACAGTCAATTTACATGAAAGATAGGATCCACGCTAAGGGTAGGATGCACGATTGAACCTGGGCAGTGCACATTCATCAGTGCGGTCGGCAGTTTTCTACGGTTCTATCGATCGAAATATACGGAACGGGCACATAGTGTTCATTTATACAGGAAGCTAAGCAAGCAAGCAAGCAAGCAAAGTCTTTATTTTACGAGGCTAACATATTTACAATAATGCAATCTTCCATATGGGTCTCAGTAAGTACGGTCCTTGTACAAGTGCATGTATGTAATTTGTATGCTTCCTGGCATAATTATTTTGTTTATAAATGAATTGTATAAGCTCACACAACACAATTGTAGGGCGTATACTGTCTGTCCTTCAGTCAGTCTGTTCGAAAGACGAATTCTAGTGAACACAACTCGGCCTACAGTAACTGTTGTTGCTGGAGTTTCCTAAAACTTTCTGTTATGAACAACCTTGACATTTAGAAATAATAAGTGATGGATTGATTTTGCAAATACAAATGTACTGTGGTCCTTTGTCGACGGGTTATGTTAGTCTGACAGCTATTTTTTTAAACAAATAATGTTGATGCATAAACAATACACGTAATTCGTGTATGTATGTCGATCAATGTGTTGCATAAATATGCTTCTAATGAAAGTACTGTTTGGTGTTAATAAGCCCATGTGAAATAGCTTGACTCTCCAGTTAATTGTATATGAATCGGTTATATTTTAACACATATTGTCTAATATTCTATGTAATAGGTCATCACGTTGATTTTTTTCTTTCACTTCTTTCAGAGCAATGCGTTGAAAAAGTCTCACAAAGTTTCAGAAACAGCAATATTTTAATTTACTACCTAATAAGACCATGAAAATTGACAGGTTATAGAGCTCCCTAAATGGCATAGAATCAGCATCCATATTTGATCTATTTTTACTTTCATCCTTAGAATAATCATATCCGCAAGTCGCCAATTTAGTAGTTTGTGTGGTGAACAAAATACCCCGTTGTTTACAATCTGAAATCGACGGTTCGTTCCGAGGACAGTTCGTAAATTTCCATTATAAATCGAGGACGCATATATTGATGACCAATTTATGCGAGTATATACGTGTAACTAAAAGTTAAATACCGTTATCCTCCGGTACCGATAATCGCCGGTATCCTATTGCACTATATTGTATGTGGTAATCTAGTATACTATTTCACGGGTAAATTGAAGGCTAAGTTGTTTCTATTAGGTTATAATATATGTACAGTATGACTATATTGAGACAGAATTAAAGTGTAGATGTAATAATGTTTTAGACTTGCTGTCCACTTAGACCCCGATACTATGCGGAAGGGATGCCGATTACAGACTGCTCGTTTCGGAAAACCTTGGGGATCATTTATTAATAAAAATGGGCGGAGCTTTGTCATCGTGGTTGTTCGGCAAGTATTCGCGGATCGGTATACGAATTGTAAATTGTTGTGGTATACACGCAGTATGCATGTCATAGCCTATCCGAAATAGCCGAATGGTAGATCCGATCTTGCGGAAAGCCGGGTTGCAGTTAAACCTGCCGTCCACTAGACCCCGATGCTACGCGGAAGGGATGCCGGTTACAATGTGCTCGTTTCGGGAACCCTTCGGGATCATGTATCAATAACAATATGCGGAGCCGTGTCATCGTGCTTGTTCGGGAAGTACGATATTCGCGGTTCGGGGTAAGAATGGTTGCCGTATACATGTACACGCAGTATAAATGCCGAAGCCTATCCAAAGTAGTCCAACGTATCGCGACTAAATGCCGTCAATTCAGGAGTTAGTCCCGAATGTTTCCCCCGACCGCGTGATATGCGGAAGGGTTTACGAATCGATGCCGATAGGTTGCCGAAAGGTTGTCTAGATCGACCTAGAGGCAAACTGACGGCATCGCTTCAGCTGTCATTCAGGATATACAACTGGGATAATGTCGCGTAAATTTACGCTTATATATTAGTCGGTATGCCAGTGGCAAAACCCCAAAAAATAGTACGCACAAAATGTTTTTGCATAAAATGGTCCTTTGACATGTACTTACATAGAAACTGTATGATGCAACTTTGTCATCATTGAGCATTTTGAAATATTCAAGATGGCCGACAAGATGGCCGCCAAAATATTAAAAATGTATATAATCTTCTATTTTGAAAGTAAAATGGAAACTTTCGAACATATACATAGACAATTATTGTAAGACATTCTAGACAAGTATTTGAAATAAAAAAGAGGGTTGAAAATATTCAAAATGGCCGACAAAATGGCTACCGAAAAGGGGAAATGTGATATATTGTTTTTTATCAATATAAACAACATTATGTTAAAAAATATGTATATATTGGTTCTAAAATATGTTTCTACCAAGGCAAAGGGCAACTTGGGCATTACTGAGCATATAAAATATCAAAATGGCTGCCAAGATGGCCGCCAAAAATAAACAAAAATTGTACATATCGCTTCTATATTGTATATTAGCCATATAATGCCTAAATATATGTAGTTTTTTATTGGTATAAGTTCTGGACAAGTGTTTTAAATGTATTTTGAACAAAAATAACTTTGAATATAATCAATATGGCTGACAAAACGACCAATAAATTGGAAAAATGACAGATAATTTATTTCGAAAATAAGGAAATATGCCCATGTTTTCATAAACACTGAAAGCCAAACATTGGTACCTGATTGACTATGTCTTCACCAGGAAGGTAGACAGGCAATATGTTTTTTAAAATTATTATGCAGGCATATATATGTACCTCCACCCGAATTTGAACCCGGGTCGCCAGATTAGACGGCAAGTGCACTGACCACTGAGCTACGGAGGCACTTGTTAACCTCACCAAGTAGTGCTGAATGCTGGACATACCATGATTATGCTTGTCATCTCTAAGCTATCCATTCATCTCAAATATGAGCGAAGGCAACAGGGAAAACGAATCCTTAGCGTGCAGCTCTCGGCAGCAGATTCTCTGACGTTCCCTTCAGCCAAAGCGATAAGTCCACTTATCTTGACGGGAGATCTTTGACCGCACCATCAAGAAACACGAGACTGAATTATCTGGGTTACTGCAAGAAAAGCATCGCATCTATTTGGCCTATCAGCAGGACCATAATTCAGAGTTAAAAAACTGCTCCAAGTACCTGTGATGATGTAACAGCCACAGAAGGCCGAGAACCAACCAAACAACCAGCCCAATCAAAGCTTAGAGGCATGCAAGACCAATGGCTTAGTTAATGACGAGTCCTCATAAATACAGATGTTTGCTGACACCCATGACGCAAACCGATTCTATGACTCACTAAAAACAGTCTATGGACCCACATCCTCAGGCATCTTACCCCTCCTGAGCTCGGACTCGTCAACAATTATCACTGATCTGTCAAATATCCTCGATAGATGGGCTGAACACTTAAATGCCGTACTGAACTGACTCTCCTCCAGTAACGATGAGGCCATTGTCCATCAACCACAAGTGTAAATGAACTTCACCTTTGGCAGACCACCAACATGAAAGCCACTAAACAACTATCCTGTGGAAAGGCACCAGACTCAGATGCCATTCCATCTGCACTATAAAAGGCCGGTGGACTGCCTATGGGACAGAAGCCACTGGAACTGTTCACATCATGCTTGAATCGAGGCGCACTTACCACAGTATTAGAAGATGCACCCATAGTACATTTGTACAAGCTGAAGGACAGCAGACAGAGCTGTGACAACCACAGGGGCTATCACACCTCGGCAATGCAGGTAAGCTTCTTGTCAGAATAAAAATGCTCAACAGCCTGATACTACATTGCAGTACGCCATCTAGAAAATGGATTGCTGTCAGAAACTCAGAGCTGAACAATAGTCATTACAGCCTGCCAGCTACAGGTAAAAAGCCATCATGACCTATACCCACCCTTCGTTGACCTGCCCAAGGCCTTTGACACCGTCAGCCAGGAGGGACTTGGGAAGATAATGGTCAAGTTTGGATGCCTAGTCCATTTTGTCATCATGGTTTGCCAGTTTATGACGAAATGATGACCGAGTCCTGGGCGACAGAGACGTCTACCGAGTCCCAAGTCACTAACTGTGTTAGACAAGGTGTGTCAACAATGTTCAGTCTCATGTTCTCTTCCATGTTGACTGACGCTTTACACCAGGAAGACCCTGGAGTAATCATCATGTACAGGACTGATGGAATTGCAACATAAGCAATCACCAAGGTCAAGAATATCCCTGATAGAGCTATTTATATCCTATTAAGGTCCAAATTCAGACCTCGGTGCAGTGGAGCATTGTGTGTTAGTATTACTCAGTGAAATTCAACAGTAGCGTAGACTGTGAACCAGGTGCCTCTCTTATGCCAAAGCGCACACCCTGTCATAGAAACATGACAAATGCAGAAAGTTTAAACATGTGATGCGACCTCTACGACGGCGATGTGTTCCACAATATGACCAGACATGTTTATAATTATACATAGTTATAACCAGAACAATAAGACATCATACAGTTAATATTTATAATATATATTCATACAAATTATTAGAAACTTTCTCTACAAGGCGGTCACCCAATCGGGAAAAATCATAAGTTAGTAGATGCAAGGGTTATGTGACTAGCATCAAATCGAATTGGCTTCAGAACTGTATGAAAACGGCAAAACTTAACGCAACCTCTTACATCATATCATAAACATAGGCTTAAACAAGTTAAGGCTCATCCACAATCAAAGTATCACATTCCGTATGGCGTACAACATATTTTGGCCTATAAATGAAAAATGAAAAATCAGCTGTATGTCAATCGGGAAAGAGTAGTTCTAAGTCATCATTTCATAGACTAGTACTGCAAATATTCCTCAATCAGAAGTAAGCATGTTAGAAAGGTTAGATCACAGGTACACCATTCAAGATGCCAGCAATTAACCCATAAGAAGACAATTTTGACAGCTATTCATTGTGACTGCTACCTGACTAACTGCAGTTTGTCAAACATATTTTAACTGGTAACTACCAGAATAAATTGACAAGTCAAAGTAGAAAAGTGGAATACGTAGACAAAACGGGTCAATTTATATCTTTAATTAAGCATAACCAACGTTTCGACTATGCAATAGTCTTCATCAGGGTCCAAATAGACGAAGAACATCATTGGAATATGACAATGATCCTAATAGTGGATCAGGAAATGAAAAAATCAAATCTCACATACAAAATAAACTCTGAAGAACAAATTGATTATTCTTACAGAGTGCAATATAATATGCTTGTGAAACTTGCATGCCTTATTTTCAGCCAGGTATTCAACAGTGAAGTTTGATCTACAAAATGTACTAAACACAAAATACACACTAGTATGGTTCCTGTTGATTTTCCCGATCTTGGGTTTCAACTGTGCTTATTGATCGTCAGTCATTTGGTCTATTCATGTATGTTAAAGGTCACTGTCACCCAGACCTTTGACAAACTTACCCCGACATCAAAAGGGGTCATCTGCTGACTAATTTTTGCTAACATATTAAAGATCCTTGTTTCAAGTTTTATTGAACAAAAACCTTTAAGCCTACCGACTGATGAATCGACGAAGAACACCATCATATACTAAGTAGATAACAATAATATTATACTCCCTCATCAAAGATGGGGGGTAAGTATGATAACATCCACCTTAGTAATGACTAACAGCTTTTAGGATGATATGTTATGTAAGTATTACGATAATTGTTGAATAATTGCGTTATAAGATATAAGAGTGATAAAAACAATAAAAATATCACTTTTCTCTGATTTGGCGGCCATTTTGTCGGCCATTTTGAATATTTGAAATCAATGTTTTGTCCAAATATATGTAAACTCCTTATTTAACAATAAATTACTAAACATATGTGTTTTATGCAATTGAAAACATAGATAATTGTATGAATATGAACATTTTAGATTTTTGGCGGCCATCTTGACGGCCATCTTGAATATATCAAAATGCTCAATGATGACAAGGTTGCATCATTTGGTTTCTATGAAAGGACATATTGAATAACCATTTTATGCAAAAACATTTTGTGCGTACTATTTTTTTGGGTTAGGCCACTTTTTGGTACTTGGCATACTGACTATATCTACCTTACGCAAATTCGTAAGTAAGTTTTACTATAGATAAACCACAACCACTCGGGCGTAAATATACTTTTAACATTGGAGTAATCCATGTTATAGGAGTGTTTTACCCATAAAAAGTACATTTAGAAATGGTTTTATCATGTAGTGCGCATAGCGCAGTTGGCTAAGCTACTGTGAATACGAGTTCTTCAGAACTGAATGAATGGGTTCGATTCCGATTCTGGTATTTTGAACTTTCACTGGAAATAAAAAATAGTCGGTTGCAAGCGATAACTACTGTACCACTGCACCACACAATCAAGTTCATTACATGATCGGCATAGTTTCCGTGTGTTAATCTTATCACTTCGCCGTTTTCGGGAAGCGTTAGGCATCGATTCGACTTTCCATCTAGAACCATTCGGGATAGCTAATGAATACGAAACCTCACATGAGGCGTCCCGAAGATGCGGAGTGAATGACGATGGTTTACTGAAGCTCTCCCAAAGCACTTTCAAGCAAGACCTTCGGTGTCCATTTTAAAAAAAAATTAAAACGAAGATTTTCGGTCCCGAAGGGTACCAGAGGCGTTGCGGAATTATACGGAAGGATTCCATAACATCGCGATTGCATGCCGAACCATCTCGATCTGGTGAATTTCTGCTTCGAGAACCATTCGGGGTCCTAGTGGACGTCTGGTCTCATAAATATATAAATATTTTATCTATATTTTATTTCTGCCAATATTGTTTAAAAACTGTCGCAAAGAAGCGTTGACTTTAACAGATGTTAAATTGTGTCGCCCTTTGTAACTATTCATGAGTTCTAATTGGTTGAAAAGTAATAGACTCTTTAAATTCGGGATTCCGAGTGGTAAAAGTTGCTTAAAGAGAAAAGACTGAATTCAAGGCGTCAGTTATAGCAAACTACATCGCACAGCTAGCAGCAGCTTTCCACAACATTCCACCATTACAGAATTATAACTTTCCATATTCCCACTTTTCGCCGTCCAGCGGCAATGCAAAGACTATTTGGTTAAAATAATGGTACCATAAATATATAATATAATATTTCAATTATAATAAAATATTACCAAATATCTCACAGCGAACATTGATATATCTCAAACGATAAATTACGACTGGACTAGCTGTTCAATTCCACATATATTTGTCTAGTCCGCATCGTTATGAAATTCTTCGTGTAATACCTAATTATATATATTAATTTTAATCTGACATGTTTGTAGATGAATTAGTACAGATCGAGTAGGTCGTTTTTGTCACGGTTACAGTCAACTAAGTGAACTAATCGGTAAGCGTTCCATACGATCGATAGAAGCGTAGAAATCTGTCGACTAATAGCATACTTGTATAAATGAACATTATGAGTCCGTTCCGCATTTTCCGATCGATAGAACCGTAGAACACTGCCGACCGCAATGATGGATGCGCTCTGCTCAGGTTCAATCGTGTGTCCTACCATAGCGTGGATCCTATCTTTCATGCAAATTGACTGTTAAATGTTTTAGTAAACCTAAATTCATGATATTCTGGTGGTAATTGTGTTGGAAAATGTCGGCGAAATGTTCGCAAATTGGAATCGCTTGAAATACGGATGATATTAAGGAGATATGGTCATAATATGGTCAAAATCGTCATTATCGTGAGGTCTACCCCGCTAGTGTTTTGTTATTTACGGAACAATATCGAAGTGTTTGAGGAAACTACGGTATCAATCGTGGAAAGTATGGTACCAAAAGATTCAGTGGAGAAGCCATTGCGTGCTGGTCGGGGTGTCCATGAATAAACGAGTCTCGATGTTATATATTTACCTCAAAATATGGGTTAAGTCGACGCTATTTGGCCGCCATTTTTGTGGTGGCTCCTACCATCGAAACCACGTGATTCCCCACCGTGTGTACTAATTTACTAGACTGGGTGCAGAAATTATTTTTGTTGAACATTCGAAGAAATTTGTGTTTATATTTCACGTGCTCTTGATTTTGCATACATGTGCATCCACCACGGACATGTAGAAAGAAAGAAGATTGCATTAGGTCTTACATACATTTTGAATGTGTAGAATTCGCTGGCTTAGAATGAGAAGGTCGTAATAACTACTTACGACCTTATAAGACTGATACATATTTGAAATCTTCGTCATAAGGTTCTTCTAATCCGCCTATTTTTGTGAAAAAAAGGAAACTGTCATGTTGACCAAAATGAAGTTGTAAAAACTTGTTTTCCATAAGTAAAGACTAAATTTCAGACAGTTTTTTCTTGTTTTCTCAAAATATTGATTTTGTACTGACGACCTTCTCATTCTAAGCCAGCGAATTATGCTTGCAATATTTAGGTTGAAATTCATCTTATCGACACAATTATAGGTATGAAGTGTAAATTTTAAACTTCTTTTAAATTAAGTGTTTGGTTAAAGTACCATTGACATAATACCTCACTACAGTATCCATAAGTTACAACCAAGGCCTTGGATTATTTAAAATGAACTGTTCTTATTTCAAAGGCTTTTTAACCAATGGTCTGGCTTGAATACTAGTATCCGAAAGGCATTTGCCGAGTACATACATGTACATGTATGCAAAAGCCTCGTACATCTGTATTTTACAAGATAATTCTTTTACACATCCTAAATATATTTATAAATCAAAATATGAATCATATTACCGTAATTGCATGCAGTGTCATTCTGACTCTATTCCCTCGTACATCAATATAACGTGTATAGAAGCATCCCCAAGTTCCTTGTAAAAATACAAATATCGATTTAATGTCTGCAAATATTTGCAAATATTACATCAGATTATCGCTGCTCCTTTATTTAAAAAAGCCACTTTTTCTATTCAAAAATCACAGAACCGCCAAGTAGCTGCGCTATGTCGTAGATTCCATTCAACCACGCTGCACTAAGTGTTCCCTTGAATCATTGAATAAAACAGAACCGTTATATGAATACAAATCACTCCGACAAATTTCCCCAGAACGTCTTCAAGACGAAATGTATTTATTTTACGTTGATTACTGATCACTGATCAAGAGAATGTCTTTCAATGCCAAACAAGGAATTGTTATCACTTAAAAGGAAAATAAGCGTGTAAGAAATGCCAAAATTACCATACGATAACATCCGATACTGGAACTTCAAGTATTGATAATTCAGTTGGCATGGCAACGCCCCAAATATCTCTCCACGGTGACTTGCTATGGAAAATAATACCGCCCTGCTTTTGGAGTATTGACATTTTGTGGAGCAGTTTTAGAAAAAGCGTTCTATAAATATAGACTGTACTGGCAGGCACAGGAAAACGAAGACAACTGAATTTGCAAGAAGATTGGTGTTTGATACATCACACGAGGACTCATTTATCATACGTGTACCAGCAATTCTTATCAGTCTCAATATAAAATCGAGTTCATGCGAAATTATAGCATGCAAGAATGGATGTTTTAAGTTTGTTTGGACAGTTGTATCACAACCGCCACTTAGACTTAGGTAATACTTACAGTTATTGCAGTTATAGTATGCCACTTCATTAATGTCTGTGACAGTTCCATCCCAAATACATGTCACGTGTAGCTTAGCAGTATCAATTTGAGATTTGCACATACATGTATATTTATTTTCTAATAATGGTTATTTATTAGCGCAAAAACGCTTTTCGTGTCAAGTCAACAAACAACGTCACTTGACGCAACGTTTAGAGGTTCGAGTTCTGTGTGTTACGTCAGCAACATTCCATTTAGTGCAAGTCCGGTATAGAATACTGATGGCAAGTCTACCATTTATTAGTGATAAGACATTCCACATAGCACTTTAAAAGGACTATGGAGCGAACTGTTTTTTTAAGTATGATTTTCTGACCAAATAAAGTATAACCTGGTATATAAAAGAAGTTGTTAACTGCTACTTCAAGAAACAGTTGTTGCAAATAATCGATTTAAACCACTCTCAATATCGCGCCCTCAGTGTGCTCTTCTTCAGGGGACGGTGAAAAGACATACTTAAAAATATATATCTTACTAAGATTCGACTTTTTCATACGCGTTTAACACACAGTAGAACCCCGCTGATCAGACCACCATCCGTTCTTTCTTGAAGTGGTCTCATTAGCGGGATGGTCACATTAGCGGGGAAGACCACTCTGGGTATTTATTAGTGCGATATTTTTGTCTGTAAGTCGTGTACTAAAACAACTATATACACTCAAACAAAGATATGTTAACATTGAATAAGTATGGTCATAAATAACTAATTAAACTTGATGAATATATATATATATACATTTGTACAGGTTTACGTAATCGTAATTTATATTATCTCTAAATTGTATACGGAAAATCCATTAGCTAAAGTATGTCTATTAAACTGGCCCTGGGATAGTTATTTTTACGAATGATATATGTAATTACTTTTGCATACGTTGCCTTTATAATTAAAGATCCGCACCATTTCTACAAATTCTACATTGACGGTAAAGCCGACAAATAGTAATAATGTTTAAGGTTTACTCGAGTTATCAGTATACACGCATTTAGTATTAATTTTAGTTTAAAATGATGTCGCCAGTTTCAGCTATTTAGTATTTATGCATCAGTGAACACCTCGATTTTCAAAGAAATGTTTCACAATTTAAATTTGATAGATTACTAAGTAAGGTTATTTTATCTAAAATCAACTGCAGAACCACATTTTGTCGGAAATAAATCAAAACGTGTACGCAAATGTAAGGATGTATATATTATTGATGCAAGTGAGTTTTTTTGGGGGGGGGGGGTAAGTCCATGTATGTCTTTGCAAAGGTATGTGGCCTTTTTCACCAACATCGTAAGACTGAAACTCAGACTTAAACATTTATAAGCACTGCCATTTCTTTGCAAGTGTATTTAACCATGTCAAGGGGTATAACCTAAAGCATTGAGAATGGTGGTTTAAGTAAGACTTTCCATGGAGATTGGTGCCAATGGCCGATATTTTGATGTTTTTTGTCACTTGACGGACACATTTCCACCAAAGTAAGTTCATTTTCTTGTTTTATATGTGTTGTGTATGCGATAACCACCTAGCCATAAGTTTAAGCCACCTATTGGCGGTCTGTTTTAGTCCGTCAGTGCATAGATAAAAGCCTGAAAGAAGGGATGGTGACACCGGGTGTCCGTAGTCCGCATTGATTTTTACTAATTCTGAGGTATCCGGGGCATTCTGGATGGTTTTACTGTGTTTGTTAGGTACTTCATGCATGCTTTTATGGTTAAAATACTGTTTCTGCTTATTTAGGAGGCTCCATGTGCATATTTTTAACGTCTAAGACGATTTCATGGATAATCGTCAACTTTAAGACCCTTTCCATGGAGACTTGTTATTATTTTGTAAGTCATATGTACTGGTATTATAAACATGGAAGTAATCTCTATTTTGTACCAATTTCAAGGCTACCGTATTACAAAGGGTCTTGGCTAGGCGAGTACCACATTATTGGAACCAAATACAGTGACAACACCACCTGGCTGCAACAAGTGATGTGATTTTCTTATTTGTTCTCCAAAGATATGCATAGAATAATAAAGGATGATTTTTTATAATTGTGTGCTCTGTTTATTATGCACCAGTCAAATCAAACCCTGGCTCCCCAACCCCGGGTATAGTCATGAGTTTTTAACTTTTGATGATCCCGCACTGGCGAATGAGAGGAGGACTTTTGCTCCGCACCTAAATACGTAGATGGGAAATACAGCCGGGAATATGTTTTATTGGTAAGGGCGAGATTGTTACCTTTTGTAAGGCCCTCAGGCAGGGATTTTTACCATGGTTTAAAAAGTCAACCAACCCTCCCCCGTGCTAAGGGTTTCAATTGACCTGTGCATTGTGTATCTGTAATGATATTCAGTTGAACTGACAAAAGGCTTATAGTAGCCGTCTTCTCTACTAGATGGATATTATCTTTTTTCGGAAATGTGCTACAGGCCAAATGTGGAGTAAAACCAGCATTGACAAATTGAAGCAACTGGGAATCATACCAAGATTGCTTGTTACAAACACTGCGCGTTAACCATTACAGCAGTTTATAAGTGGCAGGATATTGTACGTCAATATTCAAAACAACACAATGAAACCTCACTTATCTGGCCACCCTTATTTATTTTAAAACATACTTATCATAGATGTTTATATAATAATAACTGCTTATCATACTTGAACTGTCATATTTTAGAGTTGGTTATAAATCAAGAGTACAAAATGTAATCATGGGAATTGACTTTTAATTTTGAGGTGGTCTTTAAGTGAAGTTGCACTGTTTGTTACATTCATAAGAGTAAAATTCAATATTCGATCTCTTCTATATAATGCATTCATCTTGTTAGATGCATCGTACCATTGAAACTTATTTCAAATGGGTCCTGTGATTTTGCTAAAGAGATAGCAAGTAGAGAACACAGTATGGTGTTACCATGTATATGGGCGCACTGCCCTACAGACATTGGTTCTTTAACGTACCTGGTGTACACTGTACATCACTGATACATGTGAGACTACCTCTGGGTTACCTACCAAATAGATCATCTCTAGTTGGGTGGGAAACACAGGAAAAGCGTTCCAGGAATAACCAAGTGCACCGACCGATGTTCGAGCCCTATATTGATCAGCAGTCAAGCGGGCTATCCGCTCGATCACAGTGCCACCCTAGTAAACACTTTGTATACTATTTATAAAGGGGTCATTGCCAAGAGGTCATGGTAGACCGATGGTCACTTTTTGTGCAATCCATATAGTAACAATTTATTTTGATGTTTTTATTTACAAATTGTAGTTTTAAAGGTTCATTAGTGTAGACGATCGATGTTATAAAGGCAGTGTGCTCTGATGTTTTGTGAACAAAAATGTTCCAGGCAGTACCTTAGCGTATTCAGCAACAGCTGTTGAACAATAACATTAATTTAAAAGTAAATAAAAATAAAGAATAGATCTGTACATCCAAAATCTGTGCTATTGGACCTTTCCAACAAAACAAAATAGACACAATATTTCATGTTCTTCTATTATTTTATAGAATCATAACCTTGAACATGTATTAAAATACGTGAATAAAGTGTTATCATGAGACTTTAGTCTATATTTATTTTTTGGCTTTTTAGTGGGGTTCTTCGGGTCGACACAAATGACCAGGTGACGCTGAAGTTAATCGTTTTCTTTTTGATGACGAATATGTAAATAACGACGGCATATTTGGTGTTTAATTTGCGACACAAAGCTTCTTACACTTTTATTAGTCAATGAGATTTCATTAAAATTTCTCTTCCGTTTTCTTTCTGCCACTTCCTCCTTGAATCAAGTAACGTCTCTCTGGCACGTATGCTTCAAACCAGGAGTCTGAAAAATAAATAGAAACTATATTTTTAATCAACGAAGGTAACACACTATGCTGCAAAACATTTTAGAACAAAATACTTACATTGATTTAATTCTCCACAGTTCGGGTCTTAAATTTGACGATTCTCCATGAAATCGTCTTAAACTTTAAAAATATGCACATGGAGCCTCCTAAATAAGCAGAAACAGTATTTTAACTAAAAAGCTTTGTGTCGCCAATTGAATACGCCGTCACCATTTAGATATTCGTCATCAAAAAGAAAACGATTAACTTCAGCATCACCTTGTCATTTGTATCGGCACGAAGAACCCCAGTGAAAAGCCGGAAAATAAATATAGAGTAAAGACTCATGAAAACACTTTATTCACGTAATTTAATACATGTTCAAGGTTATGATTCTATAAAATTATAAAAGAACATGAAATAATATGTCTATTTTGTTTTGTTGGAAAGATCCAATAGCACAGATTTTGGTTGTATTCTTTGTTTTTGTTTACTTTAAAATTAATGTTATTGTTCAACAATGCTTGCTGAATATGTTAAGATACTGCCTGGAACATTTTGGTTCGGAAAGCATCAGATCAAACTGCCTTTATAACATTGATCATCTGCGCTAATGAGCCTTTAAAACTACAATTTGTAAATAAAAATATCAAACAAATTTACGTAATTATTACTATATTGGTTGCACAAAAAGTGACCATCGGTCTACTATGACCTCTCGGCAATGACCCCTTTATAAATACAAATGTAGTATTTACTAGGGTGGCACTGTGGTCGAGCGGATAGCCCGCTTGACTACTGGTCAATATGTATCTGGTTCGAACCTCGGCTGGTGCACTTGGTTACGCTTTTCCGTGTTTCCCACCCAACTAGACATGGTTTATTTGGAAGGTAACCCAGAGGTAGTCTCGCATGTATCAGTGCTGTACACCAGGTACGTTAAAGAACCAATGTCTGAAGGGCAGTGCGCCCATATACATGGTAACACCATACTGTGTTCTCTACTTGCTGCCTCTTAAGCAAAAACAAATGACCCATTTGAAATAAGTGTCAAAGGTACAATGCATTAAACAAGATGAATGCATTATAGAGATGAGAGCGAATATTGAATTTCACTCTTATGAATGTAACAAACAGTAAAACTTCACTTAAAGACCACCTCAAAATTAAAAGTCAGTTCCAATGATTACATTTTGTACTCTTGATTTATAATACAACCAACTCTAAAATATGACAGTTTCAAGTATGATAAGCCTTTATAAATATATAAACAGCGATGATAAGTATGTTTTAAAATAAATAAGGGTGGTCGGATAAGTGAGGTTTCATTGTGATGTTTTGAACATTGACATGCCACTTATAAACTGCTGCAATGGTTAACGCGCACACACGGTTTGTAGCCACCAATATTGGTTTGATTCCTAGTTGCTTCAATTTTTCAATGCTGGTTTTACTCCACATGTTGAGAAGTTGTTGGTTCCTTGTGGATTGTACGTAAGTGCTTGAAAGAATACTGATCCGAAAACTGATTCCAAATCCTCTATATCATAAATGCGATGCAGAAAACGGTGGGTGTTCCAAATACATGTATATTTGAAACCACAATCTACCAAATTGATGTTGCCTGTAGCACACATTTCCGAAAAAGATAATATCCATCTAGTAGAGAAGACGGCTACTACTAGGCCTTTTGTCAGTTCAACTGAATATCATTACATGTATACATAATGCACCAGTCCATTGAAACCCTTAGCATGGGGAAAGGAGGGGTTGACTTTTTAAACTATGGTAAAATCCTTGCCCGAGATCCTTAAAAAAGGTAAAAATACCGCCCTTATCAGTGAAACATATTCCCGGTCTACGTATTTATAGGTGCGGAGCAAAAGTCCTGCTCTCATTCACCAGTGAGGGGACACCAAAAGTTAAAAACTCGTGTGTCTATAACCCGGGGTTTGGGAGTCAGGGTTTGATTTGACTGGTGCATAAAAAACAGAGCACACAATTATAAAAAAAATCATCCTTTATTATTATATGCATATCTTTGAAGTACAAATAAGAAAATCACAACACTTATTGCAGCCAGGTGGTGTTGTCACTGTATACTATTTGGTTCCAATAATATGTTACTCGCCAAGTCAAGACCCTCTGTAAGACAGTAGCCCTGAAATTGGTACAAAATAGAGATTACTTCTATGATTATAATACCATCACATATTGTTTACAAAGTAATAACAAGTCTCCATGGAGAGGGTCTTAAAGTTGTCGAATCTCCATGAAATCGTCTTAAACGTTAAACATATACACATGGAGCCTCCTAAATAAGCAGAAACAGTATTTAACCATAAAAAACATGCATGAAATACCTAGCAAACACAATTAAACCAGCCAGAATGCCCCGGATACCTCAGAATTAATAAAAATAGATGCGGACTACGGACACCCGATGTCACCATCCCTTCTTTCAGGCTTTTATCGCTGCACTGACGGACTAAAACAGACCGCCGATAGGTGGCTTAAACTTATGGCTAGGTGGTTATCGCATACACGCCGCATATAAAACAAGACAATGAACTTACTTTGGTGGAAATGTGTCCGTCAAGTGACAAAAACATCAAAATATCGGCCATTGGCACCAATCTCCATGGAAAGCCTTACTTAAACCACCAATCTCCATGCTTTAGGTTATACCCCTTGCATTAAATCATGCATGAAGTACCTAGCAAACACAGCAAAACCATCCAGACTACCCCGGATACCTCAGAATTAGTAAAAATCAATGCGGACTACGGACACCCGATGTCACCATCCATTCTTTCAGGCTTTTATCGCTGCACTGACGGACTAAAACAGACCGCCAATGGCTTAAACTTATGGCTAGGTGGTTATCGCATACACAGCACATATAAAACAAGAAAATGAACTTACTTTGGTGGAAATGTGTCCGTCAAGTGACAAAAAACATCACAATATCGGCCATTGTCACCAATCTCCATGGAAAGTCTTACTTAAACCACCATTCTCCATGCTTTAGGTTATACCCCTTGCATGTGACATTATGTCTGATTATTTGATGTTACCCACTGAACATTTATCCATTTCTTATCAAAATCGATACATTTATAACAACTTGAGAGCAAATAGAACATTTGACAATGTAAAGTCGAAATCTGAGTTTTAGTCCGACGATGTTAATAAGGGCCCCAGGTTACCCCCCAAAAAACTCACTTGCATCTATATATAGCTAGCGTTACATATTAAGACAGATATGCTGATATCGTGATCATTCTTATAGTAGACTTAATTGAGTCAATTGACATTTTCTTTCACACCAAATCGTCCTCCCGTCTGGTCTAAATGTGAAGACGCTGTTAGATAGATACGATTTCGTAGGGAAATCAATTCATCCCCGAAATTGAGTGGGTCACGGATATAATTAGATCTACATTTATTTACATTTTAGGAACTTATAGCTATAGATATGAGAAATATAGTAGACCTACTTCCGTCTCTCATCATCGCCTGCTATATTGACTTGTACTTGGAATAACGATGTTCGCCGTAGAGATGTTCGTGAAATCTAAGACTCTCAAAGGAATTCAGGCAATCTCTCCGTATTTCGTTTGAAGAATGGCACTTCACATGAAATTGAAGGTGTCATTTACCAGAAACTAGCAAAAAAACTACACCTAGTCGTGTCCTTTCCAATTGCTTAGAGAATTTGTCACTAGAATTACCGCACAGGGAGTGTGCTGTCTTCCATGACTGTCATAAAACGGTGAAGTAACTCTGGTTAATTACTCCTAACCTTCAACGTCTACACGCGAGAACAGATCAACAATATCAGATTGCTTTTCTATGACCATTACCAGATTCCACGGCAATACGACAATCACCACTCCCGCAATCATAGTGGAATATCAAGGACACGCAATGGTCATCATTTTAGCGAGTATTCCGGATTCCAAGACTGTTCGCTTTTCACCATCTCCGTGACCATTCAGAGATAAGGAGAAAATCTTAACCAGATTCCAAGGTCATACGAGTATCGTCAATTAAGCATACTTTTGTTTGATCTAGCATTTAAACAAACAAGACATGATTGGAAAACACGTATGCTCCGACGTCGCGTCACAAGTTAAAGCTATTTTGCGTAACGTCAAAAACGCCGTTATTTTAGCTAAATAAGTCGGACATAAGGCGTACAATTGACAGAATAACTAAACCATGGGCGTACAACAACCATAAACACATAAGTTGTGTAACTATGTGTATAGGGGGTATATTCAGCATCCTTCGGAATTACAGAACTTAGGTTTAGGCAAAATAACTTGTACGTACTTTGTAATTAACCATATTGATGTAATGTGTGCATTTATCCCTTTGCTCTTTGTACAGTTTAGACATGTTTGGTGTAACCCCAATGAACACAGAATTCAAAATAAAAATCCCTTGATGAATAAAGTATTGTAAACATTTCCTAGTATATAAAATAACATTTTCAAAACAATCATAAAAAATTCAATTTCAATTTTGCATTGAATTATCGAAGCTACAACATAAACACTTAAGATATTTTGACGTTACTTAGTACGTAATTTTGCTGGTGGGACATTTTGTGTCGACATTGAAAAATACTTATAACTTCGTCGTATATTGAACGATTTTGATAAACAATATACATTGTACTATTCAACAGCGTGGAAAAAACGTATTTTATCATTTCAGTTACGAATATTGTTTTACAGAAAATTTCACGTTCGATCAAATCGAATTTCATGTTTAATTCAGTTTTTAGTTTTAAGCACAGGGTGGGACATTTTAGGTCGACAAAGAAAATTTGAAATTATTTTTGATTTCTTGACTCAAAATCTAAAATGAGTACCGTATTTAAAAATATATGAAAAACGTATTTTTTATAGGAAATTTCAAAGAGAAATTATTAAAAATAAATATTGCAGAACAATTTTATCAGTGTAATAACAACTTATTTTCCCGTAATTTTGAAATCTCTACACAACTGTTCTCGCAACACAGAATCAAAATATTTGACTTTATGATGATGTCATTTTCTTTTACGTTAATGACATCAACTTTTAACGTTTAAGAATCATTTTTGCGTAAAAAATATAAAAAATTTGCGCATGGTTTTTGCTCTCCACACATTTTTCTCAAGCCCAACGAGATTGGATGTTACATCTCTACAGTTAGTCCATGTGACAGACCGAAATCCATTACCAAATTGGTGAACACATCCAACAATGATTTTCGATTAGCTTGATATGTAAGCTGTCCGAAATCAGTTGATGGACTTGCAGGACATTTTGCCAAATGACCTTTTGGCGGCCATCTTTAAAGATGGCCGCCGTTATTTTAAGCAAGCAGAGGGTTTAGGAAAACTTCGATTATTCCTCACTCACATGGGCTATCGGCTTGTAATATGTCTTAAAATGTTTGCAATTGGACCCCGCATGTGGTTATATATAAATATAGATATTATAATATGAATATTTTATAAAAATTATTGATTTTTTAAGGAAATTATGATATTTTTCGATTGTTGTCGTTAATTTTTCTCTTTCAAATCGGATCTGAGTGTGTATTTGACCATTTGTTGATTGTTATATGCAGAAGTTGATTCTAGGCGTCCAAAATAAACATTACATTGACAGATTTTTATTAAAAAATCCTTCATGAGCCAGGAATATTGGATTCCTAAAAGTTTAATAATAGTCCTGTCTATAAATGGGATATTTAGGTTAGACCCAACATTGGATTGTATTGTAAATATCTTTTGGTTTTCTGTTAGGGAATATGTTGCAATTGAAGAATATGAATTATGACCACCTTTAATCATTAATCATTCTGTGAAAATCAAGATGGCGTCCAAAATGGCCGCCAAAATTCACAAAACAATCAGAGATGCCAGAAATTAGTTACAAATTTCTTTTTTGACGATTGGTTGTAGTTAAAATGTTTTTAACACATGCATTTATATTTTATCTATCGTTATTCGTCGATTTAAATATTGTTGGATGGCATCCATGTCGGCTGAAATCAAAATGGCGGTTACAACGGCCGCAATAATTGACATATTGGTAAACTAGTATTCTATTTAAACATTTATTCAAATGATTTTTGTTGATATCAGAATTGAATAGTTAACTAACATTCAAATAAAAGTTCGTTCGACTCAATTGACCCGTTGCCTTATTCAAAATGGCGTCCAAGATGGCCGCAAAAATCAGGAAATATGTCGGTGGTGCAAGAGATTAGTTACATAAATTACTGTTGTTGCTAATTGGCAGTTGTGTAGATGTTAAACATAGCATGTATTCAATCAAAGCATTATTAATTGTTTGCAATTATTTAAGATAGCATACTAAGGAATCAACTACCGACTGTAATGGCCATCATAATTGCTGAATAAGCATATTTTATTAAAATCGTATATATAGTGTGTTCAAATAGTTTTTACTTTTATTGGACTATATTTATCAGACATGCATTATGGTTTAACTTCAAAATGGCAGCAAAGATGGCCACTTAACATTACATAAGTGGGGAATGAATTGTAGATAATCTTCTTTCTATATAGTAAATATGGCCGTCCTCTTGGGCATTATCGTACCATCGATATTTAATTACAAGATCGTGTTATTTTTGTTAAACACAAATAATCATGATTATCCACTATGAATAAGACCCCTCGAGAAGGCATAATCGCTGTCGACAATGCTCATGGATCTGGTTCTAGAGTTTCCAACCGAAGTCACCAATGATCTGCCTGATGTTGCTTGTTGTGCTAAAGTACCATTTGACGAATGGCGTCCAATATGCTGAACTGCCTCCAGATGGCAAATATTTGCCCTGGTTGATCCTTTGCCGAATGTGCGTATTCAAGGATTGATTTGACATGTGTTTGGTAACATCGTACCTTAATCTGTTTCGATAGTTTTTCCAGAAGAAGGCGATGCTGTTGTAGGCTTTCCTCACAATGGTAGCAACATTGGTACTCATGGATACATCATCTATGTATACCCCGATGTTCTTATCTCTGCCACAACTTGTAACGTGTCATGCTGATGTGGATGAAAAACGGAGTCTTAACACGAGTTCTCTTCCTAGTGATGCGGGTGACCATATACTTGTAAGGATTAAATGACATCAACCATGGACCTCCCATTCATTGCTGTAGTCTGTCCATGTCATAATGTTAGGCTTAAGCATTTTCTTTAGTAATTACCCTGTTCAAGAGGTTGTTGTCAGCAAGCAGATGGTGAGTAGATGTTGCATGAATTAGAAGGTGGTAGTTATACAACAGAAAAAAGTGGTCCAATGGCTGATCCCTAAGGTACGCCTGGTGTGGCTGATGCTGTGTTGGTGGACTGTTCTCCGAATAGTACATGTTGGGTTCTGATTGCAAGAATTATGCTAGTACTATTCCTGCCCAGCAGGTTGCACTGATATTGTAATAATTCAGTTTGCTGGCTTGCCTCTCCTTAGACCCGAGGCTTTGTTGAAGTCCCGAATGACGGGCCAATCTGATCTCCACCATCTAGGTAACAGTTGTAGTTGGTTATGGAGTGCAGCTTGCTCTCAGTAAATATCTTTCTGAACCATGTTGTTAGTCAGTTAGTATCTAAAATGTGTCATGAAGTGGCATGATCTGGCTTTGATGTAACGGTGCGTGCTTGACCAGTTTACTTCACGGAGACTTGATTGAGATGGACCAGTAGTTGCTAGGTCGCTATAAATTGGTCTCCCGATTTGATGATGGGTGTGACGCTCTAGTCTGATGGGAGTATAGTATTCCAAATATTTGTGTGGATGTTGTTTGGATTCGTACACTATCATCCCAGTGTCTGCGATGAACTTTCTGGTCTTCCGCAGATCACCAGTGTCTCCATAGAGCTTCTCTTGAAGAGTTGTGTCTGTGGGCCACGTGGCAGTTCGATCCTGGTTGTGTCTTCTGCATCTTTGGAGGACATGCTCGACAGTTTGTTCTTCTTCCCCACATGGACAGTTCGGAGACGGCACCAATTTGTACTTCCGGTACATGTGATGCTTCAGCCTGTTGTGCCTTGAGCGTAGTCGTCATACCATAATCACTTGTTCTGACCTGTTAAGGCGATGGTAGGGATCATCATCTTGTCTTGGTCTTGTGAAGTTCTTGATAATGGTATCTTTCTCTTCATCTATCACATGTACTGGTGGTTGTGCTGACTGTGCTCCCAGTTTTGCCAATTCATCTACTGTTTGATTTCCAGGCATTCCACAGTGAACAGGAATCCACTGTAGGGCTAGTTTGCAGTGAGTACTAAGGTTATATAGTGTTTTGGCTAGTTCTGGTGTTTTGTTGTGAGCTTCGGTCTACGCTCCGTAGTTACTACAGTGCTTCCCTGTGACTCTGCGATGTCTCTCTTTGTTGCCTGGTGTATATTGGATGCAGATTCCAGCACCTCCATCTTTGATAGCTTTGGTGGCTGAGCCATCAGTATAGACATGGGTCCATATCTCAGGAGGGTATTCTTGTCTTATCATGGCTAGTGTCAGGCTCCTTCGAACACATTCATCTTCTTGTTTGCCTGGCTCGAGTTGAGGAACTTGGAGTCTCACAGTTACTGCAGACAGATCATTTGCTTATGGGTTGACTACATCATCCCTGAAAAGAGGTGTACTTGCTATGGTCAAATCAGGTGCACATTATTTGTCTAACTTCTTGGTTTCGTGTACAAAGCTGCTTCGCTTGATCCGATTTTTGGTAAATCCAGCTAATCTTGTTGCGATTGGGTGGTTCGGTATTGATCTGAACTTCTCCGCTTGAAGCATGACTTTGGCTTGCCTTTGTTTGTATAATGGCTGGATACCAGTGAATTTTTCCATGAATTCAATCGGTGTAGACTTCGAAGCACCAGTCATTATGCGCAACGCTTAGTTCTGGACCTTGCCGAGAGCTTGGCTGTTTGTATCCAGTTTGTCTATACTGAAGTTGTGCGAAATGCCCATTTCTTCTCTATAGACGTTTGACTTTTCTGATTACTACTAACAATGGTTGGACATACCTGGGATGGTAAATGGTTTTATATTTTTATATGGTACGTTGGCATAGTCTCTGAAATAACATTCATAATGTGTCAATAACAGTGGTATGAGAAAAGTGCTAGGCAAGGTCAATGCTGACGCCCTGGACCACGCTTATGATGGTATCAGCTTTCTTCCACAAAGGTGTCGTTCTTGCCGGGGTATTCCATCTTGCCGCAGTGGTCCTCGCCACTATGAATACAGCGCTATGGTCGCTAATCCAAGATACTGCTGTACTGGTTATAAAGAGGATACGTTTGTTGTTTACCCCTATCGTGAAGTTGACAAATTGTTCTGAATTGTTTCTGTGACCGTGTCTATAAATATTGGGCAATCATACCAGTTTCCAAGTCGATATATGGTAAGTTGATGTCGCCTTTTAGCCATTTTGTCGATGTTGGGTAGGCAGGGCGGAGGTGGTTGACTCCATAAAAGCTGGATTGCTGATGGTGGTGGGTCACTGCTGGGTGACTGGTAGATTAGTGTAATGATGAGTGGATCGCTTCCGTAGCATATTGATGGTGCTGCTGTGAATTCAGTGTATGCGTCGAGTTTGATGTATGTGCAGATTAGCTATTACTATTTTTGACGGCAATGTGTAAATAAAACACGTATAACTATGTATGAAGAATATCTTATACATATACCGTACCACGTTACCAACCCAACATACATTGGACAATTAGTATCGGTGGTACACAATATTGATCGTACTTGACTTAAGGATATTGACCGCCAACCAGATAACACCATAGTAAATACTAGGTCAGTTACAGAGGATGTGACTATGTGGCTATCCTTATTCTCCAACTAGATAAGATTAGTATTGAATACCTCTCCCATTAAACATACATGGTTGGTAACCATCTTAGAAGTCCCATCAAATATACTGCAAAAAAAGTGTTCTAATGTTACAGTAGATCTATATTTTAACCTATAGCAGTATTCACATAAACACATTCCATTACGATAAATGTTTTAATGCAATTTTTCAGTTTGATATACCTGTATGCGACGGCCATTTTGTCACAATTATGATTTCAGCCTACATTGATACCATTTCAAATGGGATAAGTCGATCACCAAATAGATATAATGTTATATTGTATACAGTGTATTTAAGTTGGAATTATGTTTGCAAAACTTACACTGCTATCGATCACAATATGCCAATTTGTAACTTCCTTGGACCACTAACACAATATTTAATTGATTTTTGAAGCCATTTTGTCCGCCATTTTGAATCAGCTAATGGTTCAATGCTTAAAACTCAAAGATTTCTTGGAGCATTTATTACATATTACAGTTCAACAATTAATTTTACACCAGTTCAACTTAAATTGTGATAAAACAAATTATTTTCCTAACAGCTTGTCATTTTATAGCCACCATGTTGATTCCAGCCACCACGGATGCCTTTTTACATTCACTAACTCAATCAATTATATTGAATATAAAAAATAATTATGTTTTAAACATTTAAACTACAAGCAATCTGCAAAAAAGCGATTTGATCCTAATTTCTGGCACCTCTGATTGTTTTTCTGAATTTTGGCGGCCATCTTGGACGCCATCTTGGTTTTCACAAAATGCTCAATGATGCCAGCTGGGCATTATTCATATTCCTTAATAACAACAAATTCCCTAACAGAAAACTAAAAAATATTTTTCCTATACAATCCAATGCCGGGGGTAACATAAATATCCCATTTATAGACTTGACTATTAATCAGCTTTCAGTTATCCAATATTCCTGTCTAATGAAGGATTTTTAAATAAAAATCTGTCAATGTAATGTTTATTATTGACGCCTAGAACCAACCTCTGCATATAACAATCAACAAATGGTCAAATACGCACTCAGATCCGATTTTAAAGAGAAAAATTAACGACAAAAAACGAAAAATATCATAATTTCCTTAATAAATCAATAATTATTAATTAATAATCATATTTTAATATATATATTTATTTATTACTACATGCGGGTTTTAATTGCAAACATTTTAAGACATATCACAAGCCGATAGCCCATGTGAGTGAGGAATAATCGAAGTTTTCCTAAACCCTCTGCTTGCTTAAAATTACGGCGGCCATCTTTAAAGATGGCCACCAAAAGGTCATTTGGCAAAATATCCTGCCAGTCCATCAACTGATTTCGGACAGCTTAGATATCAAGCTAACAGAAAATCATTGTTGGATCTGTTCACCTCTTTGGTAATGGATCTTCAATTTTCGAGACCTGGGACATGGACTAAGTGATATTTCACCGTATTCTGGTTATTTCGAACCCTGAAAGTGTGAGATTTTGTAATAAAACTCAAAACATATACATTCAGGTCGATTATGCTGATTTTCTTCGTTCGATTGATATATAACATATTATATTTATTGAAACAAACAGAATTACATTTGCACCATTTGGCAAATAAATTACGCGAAATTGAAAATAGCTCCAACTTGTGACGCGACGTCTCCATGGTAACCTAATTGTCGAAAATGGTGAAGGTTACTTTTCATTTGACCTAACAATTAATATTGGTCATCTGCTGTTGCCGGTCAACCTCCATAAAGTTTGAAGATCAAAGGGCAAAGCGTTCTTAAGTAAATGAACGGAAAGCATTTTGGTCTACCGACAGACAGACGAACCAACAGACATGTGCAAAGCAGTACAGTAAGCTCGTCAAAGTTGGGGGCATAATGAAGCAAAGTTATGTATTGAGGGATTCTCAAACAATCACTCTATCGGTTAGAAAACGATTATTAAATACAAGTCGGTTAATTTGTAGTTTCTTGTGATGAGAGCATTATCGTACCTGTCGATATTTCCGATTAAGTCCGATTTTAAAGAGGCGCTCCTTTTACTTTGATCTTTTAAATCGATTCAGGAGTAGTGTATTGGGGAGCGGAGGCCTAGAGGTGGGGCGCGCGCTTCGGGATCGAGAGGTCCCGGGTTCGATCCCCCTCTGACCACTGGTTAATTTCTCTGAGCAAGACCCACAGCTCCACTCCATTATGGTGTGAAGTGGTACCTGTGAGGGCAGTGTCTATTCCTGGGCGCCGCAGATCGATGTTGGCTGCCACAACACTGGGAAGAAATAGTCTCCACAGGGAGACACGAGTGTAGGTTTCCATATGTAGCCCTATGACCAGGGGAAGTTGAAATGTCAAAGGGTGCTTGAGCGGCCTTACAGCTGAAAAGAGCCCTAGAAAATTGGTAACTTAACTTAACTTATATTACATTAAATGAGAATCTTAAAACCCACAAATGTTCAACAAATAGCTCCCACCAATTATTGAGAAAAATGAAAATATGTTTCCGTAAACAAGCCAAAATAGTCGCGAGTTGTTTCCTTTTGACCACATAATAATAAATCGCTGGAAGCGATAAATTATTATTAGTGATTTAGATATGATCCGTTCTCCAGGAAAACCGGGCATTGTGATCACACCTGACCCAAGAGGCATTCACAACATTTGGATAGGCTATTGTTTTCAGCTGGTTTAAACTAGGACATTTTAATGTTTAATACTAACCAGAATCATTTAATAGTTAAATGCAAATATTAAGTTAAAATGATTGTAGATTAAAGTGAATAGAGATTATAAGATAACACATTTAGAAATATTATCAAAGCAAAGGTCAGAATTGACAGAATAATGCCTTAGAGACTGGACGCACCATAAATATTTGATATCATGCGCTACACAGTATCGAGCGCAATGCGATTATTACACGAGATAGTCACGTGCGATAACTGCGCACATTCACTCAGATTTCGACAATTAAAAAGTTGACAGGTATGGAATTATTATCATTCTGCGACTCCATTGGGAAAAAATACTTTGATGGATAGTTGTATTAATAATGGACACACGCGTAAATTCTACAAATGGATCCTATTGCAGTTTCTTCTGGATTTATACGTCGGGGACAATAAATACCCGAACAAATGCTTGAGTTTCTTGGGTATTGATAGAATTAATATAATATTTTATATGAAAATTTATTCGCATGTATTGCCTTCACATTGTAGCTATTCATAGTTTAAAGTCGATCTAATTGTTTTACCAATTAAAACAAGCTAGTAGAAGACAGGTTACCGAAGGCCCATCTCTGCCAACCGCCCAGCAATACGAGGAGAGATTTGGGAGATACAGTACTTAAGGCAAATATGCGTCTAAAAGTCAAATTGTCGGATATTTTAATTCGGGTGATACTATACTAATACCTAAATACTTTACCTTCTTAATTTCAGGTGCTCGATTTTGGCACAGGCAGTAACATGATCAGTTTGTTTGAGAGCTGCAGCATGGCAAGGTGTTGTGAGAGCTTTCATAAAGATCAGGTCAACAACATGACAATTGATAATAAAGCTTGACTTTGGTCCGACACCCTTGTTTTTGACCGAGTTAAAACATCAATTTCATTGTACTGAGACACACAATTGTTGAATCATTCCTGATACACGTAAATAAGAAAGCAGACCACTAATCATCAATGACTAAAAATTTCAAAATGACAGAAAAAATGAACACATTTACTTTTAGTATTTCTTTATTACAGAATTTATAGTCAAAATTTAAAAATATTGTTTCTAACATTAAGATCACAGATACTTGCAATACTATTCTACAGCCAGATATCTCAACATATTACCATAGTTACTGTACACAAGTAAAGCACGCAGAATTTGACACGATCCTGCCCTTTATGCTTGAATATATCAAAAGTTTCTTGAAATGAATATATAAATTTACGCATACAAATCAAGCAATACTGGCAAGATAAGGGTTTGTATTATATCTTGAGCGTCTTTGTGATACTCACTGCTTACGAAAACATAATATTGTATAAATAAAGACAATTTATCAGCTGTTTAATTATGCGAATAAAAGGTCGAGGAACGTGTCAAATTCTCTGAACTATAAATAAACCACCTGTTATAACAGTATAGTTTGAGCTATCTACATATACAATTACATTTATATACATGTGTTAAGCACACAGTAAAATGTACACAACAAAATTCTCTACTGTATGTACAAATAATTTATCTACTATGAATCTATTCTACTAAAGTGTAAGATACAGAGTGTGTTTAATTACAACATTTTTTACAAATAAAACACTACATCAACACTGTTCATCTTAATTATAAACGTTTATAATTCATCCTAATTCCATAAGTAGTGCCACATAAAAAAAAAACATTCTTAAAATCTGTAAGTCTAAAACCAAACTTTTGTCTTCCAGTTCAATACACCATACAAGTAACAAAAGTACCGCAACGTTTTCATTTGTACAGACAACCATTACACAGTCAGTTCAAAACTATGGTAACAATTCAGTTTAGAAGCGTAACGCTTGTTAGTTCTGTGTCCACCACTCTAAATATGAAATTTTGTGAACTCTTAATCAACAAAAACAAGCAAGAGATTCTAGTGTTGATAAATAAAGTACAAAGATATAGATCATTAAGACTTGAGAGATAGAAGTAACTCCAATGCACTGCATGGTAGTATCAAGGTTAGCTTGATTGATTTCATAAAAAAAGTGATAAATACTCAATCTCTTAGTTCTAGGGACCAAATAATTACAAATAGTGGCAATAAAATCTACTTATATAGTTATCAGTTCACTATCAAAAAGTAGAACAAAATTCGGTATATTTCAAAAGTGAAATATTGAATTCAAATCTCTGGTGTGTTTTTCTTCTGATTTGATTCATGCAGCACAGCGTGTTACCAATTAAAATCATCAGCAGAATCTTCCTCACTGTAATAAAATAAAATAAATTTCCCACTGAAACATGTATATTTATTATAGGTGTTGAATAAATAAAATCACTCAAAAATCAGGTAAAATAGCTTTGTTCAAAATATGGAAGTACAAACTATGCAAAGTCATTTTTGGTGGAGTTGTGTTATATGTGTTATTTTGTACCAGTAATGCTATGCAACAAAAGTTCTTTTTGCAGCCATATGCATGACCATCCAATGGGTAATAGTAAATACTCATGCTAAATATACTCAGGTCCCGATCTCCCGAAGCATCTCAATCATAAATCTCATCTCAAATTGAGATTTTGCTGAAATCAGATTCAGAATTTCTAATAAATCTGAAGTGAGAAATCAATGAAAATTACTGGAATAAACAAAGAATAGCAATTGCGGTTTTGATGCTTATTTGAGTCCATCTTCCCTTTGGCAATTATCCAAACGACACATTGCAATATGAGAGATGAGATTTATCTCAAAATCGAGATGTTTCGAGAGATCGGGGCCCGGTCTCCTAAATATATCAATATTCCACTGGTCCTATCACCATAACAGTGTTTTGTAGTGAGGGTTTTAGTTAATAAGAGCCAAACTCCTGAAACATTGCAAGTTCAAATTTCATCTCAAACTGGGATTTTACTGGCATCATTGTCTGAGACAAGACTTGAAATTTCACATAAATTATGACATAATACACTCAGAACACTGTTTCTAAATTGAAATACTGTTGTGAGTCCAGTCTAACATGGAAATCATCTAAAAAAAATTATGAGACAAAATGATTAGCTGAAATTATGCTGCAACTGAGACACTCCAGAAGATATTGGTTGTGAAACATGTGAACTTATTTAGAAGACAAAAATTAAAGTAGTCTACAAACCTTTTATCTTCAGACAGTGTGAGACCCTCGTCCACTTGTGATGCACTTCTCTCAGACTGTAAACATAATATTCATGTATTTATACAATGATGAACAAATGACATTTTACAAAGGGAGATAAGCTTTGTGCCTTTTCTATTATAAGAGGAATGGACATTATAAACTATGATGTTCTTTTATTATTGTATTAATATTTTGATGAATTATAGCAATTGTACACCCCAAACACACACAAAAAATCTCCAAAAAATCAATGTTTGTGAAAACACTATACAGCATCAGAGTTTTAGGAGAAATGTTTATTAAGCAGAGCAAATTTTGGCAAAAAGGTAGTATTTTTAGGGAAAATTTGTGCGGAAATAACGAATGACAGGGAAACATTGTTTCATTTCTCGATTATTGACAACAGGATTTTTATTTCATAGTCAAGTTCATTAAAATTTATCTCCCCTTTATAAAATCTACTGATAGTAAATAGTAAATTCACAAATGTTAAATAGCATATGTATTGTAAATATCTAAAATTTGTGAATTTACTATTTACTATCAGTAGATTTTATAAAGGGGAGATAGATTTTTTTAAATGAACTTGACTATGAAATAAAAAATCCTGTTGTCATTAATCTGTTAAATAGCATATGTATTGTAAATATGCTGCCCTACATGCCAGAGGACATAACGGGCAGTAAGTAAGAAAGTAAGTATTGTAAATATAAGTCATGTTATGGGCTGCTGGCCTAAATCATAATTAACAAACTGTATTGTATTGAGTATATATATACCTCCTGTCTCTGTGTTTGTGGTGCCGTTTTCTTCTGTTGTACCATCTCCATATATTGTTTCATCACAGGATCTATACCATCAGACTTATCTGATCTCTCTGACTTCTCCTCAACCACTTTCTCTGTCTCCTATAATATAATATGTCCAGGTTTAGCAATATAATATGTAAAATACACATTGTACAGATAAAAGTACAAACTTTTCAAAATACTAAAATGAATTGTCTTAATACTGAAAACGAAAATCCAAAATACTGCAAAAAGAACTTTCAAAATGATATGATATTACAAAGAGCAACTTGCCAACTGAAATCTTCGACCGAATTGTTCACTGTATTATTTACTTATTTACTTTAATTTTGATGGGTCGAAATTTAGTGGTTTTGGTAAAAATACCGTTTCGCTGGGACGCTATATGTGCAATCTTACTTGACTCTGTCCTTGCTGTAACAGTTCTAATTCTCTTTGTTCTCTCTCCCACGCTTCCTGTTCTCTCTTCTTTCTCTCTGCTTCTTTCTTCAACTGTTCTTCCTCCCATCTATCAGCTTCTATCTGTTTCTCCTTCAGAATTTGTTCCTCTGAAAATACAGTACACCAAAAGGTATGTTTTATGTCCGATTGTTTGGATTTAAAGCCATTTCTCCACAATTTCTTCACACATATATGATGTCAGTTTATTTCTATTGAGCAGTACTAACTAAACCCTTCCATGAGGAACCAACAACTTTATGACATGTGGAAGAAAATGGAAATGTTGTCAAATTTGCATGCAATGGTATGTATAAGCTTCTGTTACAAGGAATCGAATCCAGATAGAAATCCAGTGCATTAATCACTGCACCACGAGCATGGCTCATAATATGAATACAATCAGGTCTGATTTAGTGATCATTTATATCCAGTATTAAGCTGCCACTCACTTGAAAAGCCTAAATTCCATGTTGAAGTTTTACATAGGTTATATGGAGCACTTTCCTGAGGCTACAGAGTCGAGTTTCATGACACCTTATTGGAAAAACATTGGTCAATTTTATAGCTAAGGCCAGAAACAGTCAATCCGATGCTTGATCATTATTAGGCTTGGCTTAAAATTCTATATCACTATACCTGATTTCCAGGCATCATCTAAAGCTGGTTTCTTCCAAGCTGTATCCAGTGACAAAGGAGGTAATTTACTGGGTGGCTGGGTTGTCTCCCTTGAATCTGGTTGACTTATGTTGGTCACTGTCGGTAATGTTGAGCTAACGCTCCTTGGCACAGATACTGAAAAATATTTACAGGACTTGACAATATATTTTACACCAGTCACTAATAACACATTATATGCTTCATCTAAATGTCTACATGCCCATGAAAGTTGTAGTGTTTAGTATTGTTCATGTTTTGTATCATGGAAATAAGACACAAGCTATTTCTCTAACCTCAAAACAAGCAAATGGGAAAATTTGAATAAAGCACCAGCATAGGCAAGGCACCCATGTAATATTCATTAAATATCAATTATCTAAGGCATTAGTTACTTTGTGATTGTGTATTTAAATATGATTAATATAACATACCATTTTCTTTTGGTGAGATTCCTCCGTCACTAGAAGGGTCTGCCTGTACTACCATGATACTAGGGGAACCTGGACGAGCCTCAAGGTCATCCACTGTGATAGGTCGTGGTCTCTCTACACGCTCACCACTACAAGTTACAAATACATGTAATTATCATAACAGTAATATTAACTTTATATATTGTGGATGCCATTTTGGGTTTAAAACTATTTTTTCAATTTGGTCAATAAATATAGGTAACTAGCATAGTAGTTTTACATGAGCTCAGATCAGTATCAACTGCCCTGCATTCAAGGAAGAATAACATGATGGAACTCCTTTAACATTTTCGTAACATTTTGTACTAGTTTAAGAAAACGTTACGGAAATTCCATCATGTGATTCTACCTTGAATGCAGGGCAGTTTAAGCTTGTTTGTACATTGTAGATTATCAGTCCTTGCAAAGTCGATATTCAATTCAAATTTTGTTTAACACTTAAAGACAAAGCCGTGTTAGTGGTCACCGGAACAAAGTAGTAGAAACTAAACCTTACCCTTCAGTTTTGAGGTCATCATCAGATAAGTCAGAGAGACTGAATTTAGGTACACTGTCCTGTCCTGTTGGTTTCTTCCTAGGGTAGGATGACGATCCCTTCAGTTCTGTTAAACTGTCTGTAAAATAAAATATTGATGTAAAATAATTAGACAAACAACAGCTGTATAAGAGTGATCTTATGAACTACTTGTACTTTTTGGTGCATTAAACTAGGACAGCTGTACATTCAGGGGTGTCAACAGAGCCAAATTCATTATCAGGAAAATCGTATGTGTCAACAATTTTTGCCAATAAAGAGGCCTATAACAGACTTAATTGACCATAACTTTGCCATTTCTAAAGATATTTCCTTAAAATAACTTTTATTTTGGTCAGGGATCATGGCTCTTTCTGGATGTGTAAATCTGAAATCCAGAATTCCGGATTAATAAGGAAGATTGACACCCTACCGGTATGTACCTTGTATTGTCAATCAGTTTTTGTGAAAAGTATTAAAAGCAGTAAATAATTATGAAGATTTTTTCGAAGGCAATAAAAATAATTTAGGATCATTCCAAATTTCAAAGTAGGCTGTAATACTGGCAAAATCATTTTTATTTACGATAAATGATAGTGTACAATTATGGGATAGAAAATACCTGTGCTTAGATCAGCATCATCTGTTTAACTTGATGATATTGGTCTAGCATTAGCTTAGTTTAGCTATAGAACTAGTGTTATAACTAGTGTAAATTATGGGATATAATAACTAGTGTACAATTATGGGATAGAATGTTTACCTGTACTAAGGTCAGCATCATCTGTTTTAGCTTGATGATATGGTGTAGATGATAGTGGTCTAGCATTAGCTATAGGACTAGCTGTAGGTGATGGCATATGATGTCCTGTACTACCTACAAACACAACAATCACACTTGTAATCACTTCACACCATAGCAATAATAAGATCAACTTGAAGATGTCAATTTAACGGCCCATTTTCATATCTTTGCTCTTTATTTTGTTTGTTCATTCGGATTTTCCGCCGTTTCTAAATTATTGTTACAGTTGTATATACATGTACATCCTTTTTTGTCCTTTCAATTTTTTTGCTTTATTTTACCTCAATATGCAGATCAATTTGATAATGACTCATTCAGTCAATATTACTCAAATGCAGTTGCCCTTTTTGTACTAAAAAATGACATGATTTATGGTACTAAACCTAACGACTACGCATAGATAGAAGCTGTATATGTATCTGTAATTGTTATATGTACTGTAAATACTCAGCCATAAGTCATACAAAAATGGTCCCAAAAATAATTTAAAAGTCACCCCACGACTTATGGAAGAGTTTATTACACTCCTCCGGACATTATCTAAAAATCACCACATTTCCACCGACTTTGACACTGGGAACATGATTTCAGCTTTCACAAAAATTGAAAACTATACATGCGACCAATGAAAGGGCTTAGACAAAAACCTTGAATTTTTATTCAGAAGTCTCCCTGCGACTTATGGCTGCATGCGACTTATGGCTGAATATTTACGGTATGCATCTAACATCAGCTGTTGAGCAAGAAATTTGTGTAAAAACTTCCAAGAAATACAACTATTTTACGGGAGTTGCTAGACCGTGAAGAAGATTGGAGAAGAATCTTAGAAACATATAACTCAAACCGAGGACTTTATCTGAAAACTGGCATTCTATAAACAAAACAAAAATGCTAAGATTTGCTTTATTTCTACTGTAATATGGCAGGCATATATGTGCCATTCTATAAACAAAGCATAACATATATGAAAATGGCATACTACATATCTAACAAAGGTTATATAACCAACTTACCAGGTCTTTCTGACTGTGATTTACGGAATGAGTACCTTGTAGGGTCAGGTACCGAGGCAGGATTGGTCAACTGATAGTGAAAATCTACATACGCTCTCTCCAAATTCTGAAAATGACAACTTTAGTATGAGTATATAATGATGCATATCTTAATTGCTGTGCTATAAAAATATTTGAACATTAAATATAATTTTCTCTATTCATTACTTTATTCTGTATGACTGCTTATTATACCCATAGATTGTGTTAAATTGGGACAAATACATAACCAACAAGAAATCTGAATCACCGAGATCATCACAATGTAATTACATGGTAAGACACGGGACAGGCTCAAAGCTGTAGCTATGCTGTAAGAGCAGTCATTTGTGATCAAATCCTATTGCTTATAAATAAGCTATTCATGTTGTATTTATATATTGTCTACAAAAAATATCACATGGTCAACCTATGTAAACATTTAAGTTGTATGTAAACATAGTAATAGAGAGTATAGGTGCTCTTTAATTAACCCAATTAATAAAAGTACCTGAGCCTCCTTTTCTAAACTCTTCAACCTGTATTTTGTGTTAGCGATGATATCAGCTGACTGATTGGAAGATTCCTCAGCATCGGTGGTGAATTCTATAGATGACTTGGGAGCACTGTAATCATCTAAATCAACATCGTTATATACATCATCTCTGTCAACACCAGGGGGCGTTCTTCTACGACGTGACCGTTGACGACCTCCATGTGATATATCTATATCACTGTCCACATCACCACCTCGACTCCTAGACTTGTGCGACGTGTTGAATGATACCATCCTTAAATACAATCAGAAAGAGTTACAAAACATCACAAGGTTTGTTATGGATTCAACCCAGTCATATCATCCTGACAATGGATTAACTAGTAATGGAATAACCATTGTATGCCTAACAAACTACTTAAGTCACATAATAACACACATAGGTTTAACCATAGCATTAGTACCACAAACATGTAGGTATAGTGAGTCTACAAAATAATAAGAAAGTTTGGTAAATTTAATAAAAGTGGAGTTATCAGATGTGCACAATTTATGAGGAACTACATCAACTACACAACTGACCATATGAGTCAACTTTATCCAGGGCACAATAAATTAAATTATTGTGATACAGTAAAACTCACTTACAGCGAACTCGGTTACAGTGAAAACTCGGTTACAATGAAACAATTTTTTGGCCCGGCTGAGGCCTTCTTTATTCTATATAAAAATGTACGGTTACAGTGAACTCGGTTACAGTAAAACTCGGTTACAGTGAAATGATTGTTTTGGCCCCAGAATCATGTTTTAGAGGAAATATCCTCGGTTACAATGAAACTAAAATTTTTCAAACATCAAAGCAAAAACTTTTATTGACCGTGTTAATTACGTATTGGATATTATTTTGACCCGTAGCTTTCCATTGTTATGAAATTCAATTGTGTTTTCACGTGTGACAAATACCGTTTGCCGGAGTGTATCAATTAAAATTATTTTGTTTGAGTAAGTTCTCAATGTTTTCGCGGTCAATTATTTCATGTTTATTGAGTGAAAAGGATTTACAAAATAAAATTGCATACATTTTAAAAGTCTCATTTTGTTTGCGTTGGTCAGTCAGGAAATATTTATGTTAAAATATTGAAGGGTCCACATCACAAAAACGAAAGCAACATACATTAAATACCAAATATGAGATTATTAAGGTGTGTGAAACTGAATCTAAAACTAGTGTTGCAAAGAAATTTTGAGTAGCACCGAGCACGAGCACTGGAATATTGAAAATGAATTTATTCAAATTAAATACATTTCTCACCATATCAAATGTAATACACAAATAAAATACATATGCATCAAGGTTTTCTATTTATTTATTGCATGACATATATTTACATAGATCTAGAAGAATTATACCTCCAATACAGGTTATAACAAAGTTCGCTATACGAGGGGGTATCAAAAAGTTCGTGGACTAGGCCTGCCATTTGTATAGTGGTTGACAGAATTCCGTAAAAATCACACATTCTTTAAAACAACGTATTTTGAATTGATTTGCAAATTTTCAGCTCATTTAACTTTTTTCCGAGTGTGTGGCGGTTACTATGGTAACTTAAATTGTGCTGCGCGGCGCACTTTAAAAATATCACTCACTTGACCTCCCACATATACCTATTATTTTGTTAATCGTCATCCGACTTGAAATATAAAACCGTCGACATTAAGATTGTAGCATCATCCTGGTGTATATATTATAGCGCTGTTGTCACGGATACTGATGTGACGTAATAAACACGCCGTTTTGTGTAGCTTGATTTTCGATGCAATTCATGACGTCGGCGCACTTTTCGGCATGACGTTACACTCGGACTATCGATACTCTGTTGCATTTTGCACTTTTACTCGATTATACACCAATTCTGATATCAGATTAGAGCATGTCACCCAAGTATGTAAAAGTAAGGTTGTCTTACGAAAATGAATCTGTTTAAATGGTATAAAAGATGTAGCGATGAGAGTTGAATGATGCCAATATCAGTAGGGTAGACTTCATGTACCGTGTGATTATTAGCGCTGGAATAATTGAATTTGTCAAATCTGTCATTAACTGACTGAACTTTTTTAATAAATAAAAGGTTATTAAGTTAAAAATAAGTATTATAATAGGCAATAGAACAGTTCAATCCAGGTTTATGAGTTTTGGCTTCTTTAGACGATCGAAAAGTGACTGGATTGTTGGCGTTTCATGACGTCGTAACGTCATAATAGTGCGCCGGGTGGCTCTTGGTAATCTTTTAAATCGTTTAAATAGTTTATTAATATTATCATTTATTCAACTTATTATTTGTTTCTCAGTACAGAATTGAATGTAGTTTAAGATGATAAAATAAATAATTCAATTGCATTATGCATATTAAAATGAACGGGTCAGTCCACAAACTTTTTGATACCCACTCGTATGTGAGCAACTTGCAGTGAAATTTCACTATAGGCGTGTGCTCGGATACAATGAAAACTCGGTTACAGCGAAATAATTTTTATACCCCCTGGCATTTCGTTAAAAGCGAGTTTTACTGTATATACAAGCATACCTAGAGGAGTCCACATCCTGTGGTTTTCTGTAAACTTCATTGTGAAGAGCTGAAATAATCAGATATGCATAATCGATATACTTTCATCTACAATGTTCTATAAGGTTATAAGGTAAATTGAATCTTTCATTCATGCCAACAATATACAAATTTTATTAAACTTGTTGATCAAAACTGGTATGTAAAGAGCACTCAAGCAAGTTCCTTCCTATTCAACTTAAGATATCATTATAGCAGGAAACATCTAAAATCAGTAAGTGTACAAACTTATGGCAAACAGAAGGGGCCAGAGACAATTTCTTTTCTTTGCTGCCGAATAAAAATGAGAGAATGCTAACACCTTGTAATGGTCGTACCTTTCTGTGTATATGCTAGCGTCTGTTTAACATCTGTCAATTCCTGTCCCATCTCCTTCATGTGTAATGTTTGAGCTTCAAATTGACGAAACATCCTATCATCCTTGTCATATCTATCATACTGTAAACATACAATCATCAATGGTATATTATTTATAATTAGATACTTTAGTACAATATAAAAACAAGAGCACCGCCATACGGGGCAATATACGCCCGAAGGGTTTTGTTTCAGGTTTTGGTACCAAAATTTTGACAGTTGAAGGCAAAAGGACAGCCCTGAACAAAAAATGGAAGAAATCCCCCTCAAGAGTGACAGAGTGGAAGGGAAACAAAGTCAAATGACCTTTAACCCCTAAGTGTGACCTTGACCTTAAAGCAACCCCTCCAGAACATGCGCTCTGCACGTCATCTTGATGTGGTGAACATTTGTGTCAGGTTTCTTTAAAATCCTTCAAGAGGTTCAAGAGTGACAGAGCAGAAGGGAAACATAGTCATATGACCTTTAACCCCTAAGTGTGACCTTGACCTTAAAGCGACCCCTCCAGAACATGCGCTCTGCACGTCGTCTTGATGTGGTGAACATTTGTGTCGGGTTTCTTTAAAATCCTTCAAGAGGTTCAAGAGTGACAGAGCAGAAGGGAAACACAGTCATATGACCTTTAACCCCTAAGTGTGACCTTGACCTTAAAGCAACCCCTCCAGAACATGCGCTCTGCACGTTGTCTTGATGTGGTGAACATTTGTGTCAGGTTTCTTTAAAATCCTTCAAGAGGTTCAAGAGTGACAGAGCGGAAAGGAAACAAAGTCATATGACCTTTAACCCCTAAGTGTGACCTTGACCTTAAAGCAACCCCTCCAGAACATGTGCTCTGCACGTCGTCTTGATGTGGTGAACATTCGTGTCAGGTTTCTTTAAAATCCTTCAAGAGGTTCAAGAGTGACAGAGCGGACGGGAAACAAAGTCATATGACCTTTAACCCCTAAGTGTGACCTTGACCTTAAAGCAACTCCTCCAGAACATGCGCTCTGCACGTCGTCTTGAGGTGGTGAACATTTGTGTCAGGTTTCTTTAAAATCCTTCAAGAGGTTCAAGAGTGACAGAGCGGAAGGGAAACAAGGTCATATGACCTTTAACCCCTAAGTGTGACCTTGACCTTGAAGCGACCCCTCCAGAACATTCGCTCTGCACGTCGTCTTGATGTGGTGAACATTTGTGTCAGGTTTCTTTAAAATCCTTCAAGAGGTTCAAGAGTGACAGAGCGGAAGGGAAATTGCTAACGACAGACGGACAGACGGACAGACGGACAGACGGACACAGAGGCCATAACATAATACGGCCCTTCTGGCGAATAAAAAGTTATTTACAAATATTCTAGGGCTGTTTTCAGCTGTTAAGCCGCTCAAGCACACTTTGACACTTTAACTCCCCTAGTCATTGGGCTACCTATGGCAACCTACTTTCATGCCACAGCAGCGAACATTGATCTGCGGTGACCAGGAACAGACACTGCCCTCACAGGTATCAATTTATACCTTGGTAGAGTAGAGCATGTGGGTTACCTAAACTCAGAGAAATTAACCAGTGGTTAAAAAGGGGGTTGAACCCGGGACCTCTCAATCCCATAGTGTGTGCTCAGTCTCAGTTCAGTTCCATTTCTTTTATGATATTTTTTTCAAACAAATTTCTTTAAATTTTATATCAGTATCCATAATGTTTACAATTCCAACCAAACCAGTTTTAAAACATTTCAGGAATAAGAATCAAATATTGGGACAAATAGAATCTCTAATCTCATATAAATTGCATAAGGGAAGAGTAAAGTGTGGACTTACATCATCATCACGTCGGGGAGTACGACGACGATGGTATGCCGACCTGTCGGAATGATCATCGTGTCGATCAGTATATTCTGGCATAGCTGTTGGCCTTCTCAACTCCCTCAACAAATCTTCCTGACCTACAATAATGACATATATGCAAACTATATCGAGGGCTTAGTGCAAAACTATGGTACATGCCTGTATAAATTAATGTAGTTAATACCATAATTTTGCACCAAGCCCTGTAAATACAGCAAAACCTCTCCATTTACCCTCTGTATAGCAACAACATCTGTACAACAGCCAACATGTGCAGCTCCAAAAGAATGTTGCTCTACAGAGAATGTCAGAGATTGTACTGTACATGTTTTATCTAAACGTTTTGTTATGTCTATGGGAGTTCATGTTTACAAACATGTGCATTTACTTGCCATTTTTCACATCACAAAGCTGGTCAATGGCTACTGTTTTAGTTTTCATTCAGCCAATAGACTACTGGGTAGCAATTTTGCCTATGAATTAATTATGTCACAGTCATCTTCCCTATAATTATATGCTAGTTTGTTGAAGTCTATCTATTTAGAAACAAGAGGGCCCAAAGGGCCCTGGGTCGCTCACCTGTTTGGCCTAGTGACCTAGATTTTGGCCCAAATGACACAGTATCTAACTTGACCTAGATTTTATAGAGATAAACATTGTGACCAAGTTTCATAAAGATAGAGTCCAAATTGTGACCTCTAGTGTGTTCACAAGATTTTTCAATGATTTGGCCTCGTGACCTAGTTTTTGACCCCAGATGACCCAATATCGAACTTGACCTAAATTTTATAATGATGATCATTGTGATCAAGTTTCATAAAGATAAGGTCAAAATTGTGACCTCTAGTGTGTTCACAAGCTTTTTCAATGATTTGGCCTCGTGACCTAGTTTTTGACTCCGGATGACCCAATATCGAACTTGACCAAAATTTTATAGTGATGATCAGTGTGATCAAGTTTCATAAAAATTAGGCTCAAATTGTGACCTCTAGTGTGTTCACAAGCTTTTACAATGATTTGGCTTTAAAGGCTTGTGACCTAGTTTTTGACCCCAGATGACCCAATATCGAACTTGACGTAGATTTTATAGAGATGATCATTGTGATCAATTTTCATTAAGATTAGTCTCAAATTGTGACCTCTAGTGTGTTCACAAGCTTTTTCAATGATTTGGCCTTGTGACCTAGTTTTTGACTCCGGATGACCCAATATCGAACTTGACCAAAATTTTATAGTGATGATCAGTGTGATCAAGTTTCATAAAAATTAGGCTCAAATTGTGACCTCTAATGTGTTCACAAGGTTTTCCTTTGATTTGACCTAGTGACCTAGTTTTTGACCCCAGATGACCCAATATCGAACTTGACCTAGATTATATGGAGATGATCATTGTGATCAAGTTTCATAAAGATTAGGCTCAAATTGTGACCTCTAATGTGTTCACAAGGTTTTCCTTTGATTTGGCCTAGTGACCTAGTTTTTGACCCCAGATGACCCAATATCGAACTTGACCTAGATTTTACAGAGATGATCATTGTGATCAAGTTTCATAAAGATTAGGCTCAAATTGTGACCTCTAATGTGTTCACAAGGTTTTCCTTTGATTTGACCTAGTGACCTAGTTTTTGACCCCAGATGACCCAATATCGAACTTGACCTAGATTTTATGGAGATGATCATTGTGATTAAGTTTCATAAAGATTAGGCTCAAATTGTGACCTCTAATGTGTTCACAAGGTTCTCCTTTGATTTGACCTAGTGACCTAGTTTTTGACCCCAGATGACCCAATATTGAACTTGACCTAGATTTTACAGAGACAAACATTGTGATCAAGTTTCATAAAGGTTAAGTGAAAACTGTGACCTCTAGAGTGCTTACAAGGTTTTTCTTTGATATGACCTGGTGACCTAGTTTTCGACCGCAGATGACCCAGTTGCGAACTTGACCTAGATTTTATAGAGACAAACACTGTGATCAAGTTTCATTAAGATTTAATGAAAACTGTGACCTCTACAGTGCTTACAAGTCAAAATGTTGACGACGTACGACGTACGACGTACGACGTACGACGTACGACGGACATTGGGCGATCACAATAGCTCACCTTGAGCACTTCGTGCTCAGGTGAGCTAAAAATTTAAGGTGCTTTCTAATTATTGTTCACTTTACTTTCTGGACAGCTTAAGATTGGTTTCTCATGAAACAGTTGTCACAAATCTCAAAGTCCACCCAACAACTTAAACTGCACAAGAAATCCAGCACAGACGGGACAGAGTAAGGGAGATAATGTATGTAAGATAGTATATGACAACTTACGAATTCTCTCCCTTTCATTCATCTGCATTATCTCTGTCATTCTCCTACAACACAACAATATACGATTATAATGTAACAATCAGTAACAATTTCAAACTCTAAGGATACAGGTGTAACGGTTAGTTTTATCCCCCGCCCAGTTTATCCCCGGGGGATAAAACTGACTGGGGGAAGATGGGGCCTGTTAGGTGTAATGGTCAGTTTTATCCCCCGCCCAGTTTATCCCCCGGGGATTAAATGGGCCGGCCCGGTTTATCCCCCCTAGTCCTTTTCTTCCCCCACCCCAGGCCTATTCTTCCCCCACCTAAGCAATGTATATTTTAAGGCATTACTGATTATAATGCTACTTTTGATTAAATTAATGTTGTTTCAAACTGAAAATGTGGTTTATTTGTTCTTGAAGTGACTAATTTTGAAGAAAAAATAAACCAACCTTTGTGATTGATAATTCTATATATTACTCTCTGTCTACTTATTACACATAGCTCTGTCAGAAGAATGACTTCAACTAAGTGTAAATAACAAAACTAATGTACAATGTTTATTAGAATGAAGTCTCAAATACTATGCATAGAAATTTAGAAATTTCTTATCAGAAAAGTAAATCTTACAATTTGAAACACCCAGATAAATTGGTACTTACATTTTCAGATTCTCTATTTCTGTTCGGAATGTTATATTTTGGTCCTTGATAGAAGCATAGTCTGCCATCTGAAATGTAGGCATAGTTTGTAAAACAACTTTCAATAATATACAAATTATATAAATCAAAAGTCAAATCCAATACAATAAATACTCCATTCATTTATGTATTTTACATAATCAATAAGTGTATTGGGTGAATTTAGTCTACCGTATTACGTTAGAATTGGGCTTTTTAAAAAAAATTTTATTTTATATCACATTGGACCGACAACAGCACTTCAGTCAAATCGAGACTACAACATCACAACATTGTCACCCTGTGCAGTTACTTGGAACTAACTATGCTGAGAGCCAAGCAAGGTAGATATACAAGTTATATTTTACAACTGTAATGGTATGAGGGAGCATTTGAACATTTACAGAAATCAGGACCTCTGGACTGATATATTCTTGAGACCATTAACGAAGGCAAGCACTACGTTAGAACTTTCCATGGGAGATGATCAGTGCCTTTTATATTTAATAAGAAGGGAGGAAACAAAACAAAGGTGCTCAGTAGTGCTTTGATTAGGCAAGGTATCCCAGGTATAAACATAAAGGGAAATAACTCACATCTCTTAATTTAGCATTGAGGAATTCATTATGTTTGGTGGCTCCCACTTCCTTGTGTCGGACCTCTTGCAGCAACGTCTGAAATATATGTAGGTATGTGAATTATTACCTCATCAACAAATATGGGTATATATTGATTGATATTCACTGTAAAGTGACTTCAAATTAGTGGCCTATTTTCTAATTAACAAAATCACCTCTAGCATTATCTAAATTTTGGCCAAATAAGAAATCAAAGCTATATTTAAAATCAAGAGATCAATATTTAAGTCAAATATTATATTAACAGACAAGAACAATGAAACATAAATCCTGGGCCAACAAAAGAATACAAAGAAGTTAGTTAATAGGGAAATCAGTAATTTTCTGGGAATCAACTTGCAAGTTGCAAATAGAAACATATACAAAAGTACAGACAAAGCCAGTCAACCAAAACACAAACAGTACCAGGATGCTCACCTCTAATTCATTAACTCTATGTGATTTATCACGCAGATCTTCTTTCATGGAGTCTATTTTAGTTTGATCTTCAGTTACACGTTTTTCATTCTCTGTAAAGAATAATACCATTATACTTGAATCCAAGTTAAATTCATGGTTGCCATGGAGCTGATATACACAACATCACATCATCGTACATTATCATATCAATACAATGAATTTCCACTTTTTACGTATGTAACATATTTATTTGTAGGTTTTGTTAATGAAGGTTTACTTGAAGTTTAGTAAATACAACCTTATATTCTTTCAAAGAATTCTTAATAATTTGTTCAAGACCGTGGGACTTGATAAATGAATGAGAGTTTCATAACATTTGGTCAAAAAATAAGTTTGTCAAATATTGATAAGTGATCAGTACAGATGTATATAATATTGACCATGTGAACATGCTTACTGCTACAGAAAGAAGCAATTGCAAATTCAGCATGCATACCCAGTGATAAAATCATAAAAATTACGATAAAGTAACCAATACCAATAGATCATTACATAACAGTAACTAGATAACAAGAGTGTAGTCCACTTTCAATTATTTCATACTGTGAATTGATTTAATTTGTTTTTGTTAATCCGATAGTATGTGACTTGAAGAACTTAACATTCCAGATAAATACAGGGTTGTTAATGGGAATCTGACTATAAACTAGTTTCACAACTTTCCAATTCTGTCAAGACCGATGAATATTTCTCCATGAATATTTGTATCAGAGACCATGACCATAAAAAAATATTTTAAAGTGACAAAATTGATGGTGAATATACATGCACATGGTAAAGTGAAGTAAGTTGTAACTGATAGTGAACATGTGATATACAACATCATAAATTAACCTCTACTAAAATATACAGGTTCTCTCCTGCCGTAATCATCTCTATGATACGTTGGGTTACATTCTCTATGATTGGGTTGGTATGATATGGTTGGGTTACATCCACAACCATTCTGGTTGCCTAGCAATATACATGTACATAACATATTTTTTTTAAGTCACATTATTGCTCCCACAACTTTTTTCTGATCATCCATTACATACAATGAATTATGGAATAATACTCGTCGATAGAATGTTAACAATATTTGTCAAAAAAGTAGACCAAATATCTAACTGTATGGTGAACAAAATACTAATTTTGCAAGAGTTGTTTCCCTTAGACTTTAAATCATGCGTTTATTGTCATTTTGTCAACAAACCATCTGGACGTTTTGTTTCATTTTCTTCCATCTTACAGTGTTTTCCACATTTGGAAATCAACTAAAGTGCTCAAATTGCATAATTCTGCAGAGTGGTTACCAAGTTATAGCTTATTAAAATAGCATTTTAAGGCTTAATGGTATTTTAAATAGATGACATGGGGATGAACTTATGCTATAAAACTCAAATATAATCTATAAACATGATAAATTCTCGAAGGTGACCGTCATCTGGGCAGCCACCTAACCTCTCTAAGTAATCCTTCACCCATTCATTGCAGCCTCCCATAAAAAGACATAACTGCAAAAATTCCTAGAAATTAATAAATCCACATAACTGTATTATTAGCATAGATCTATCGAAGTTCTTAAGGTAGTCAGTTCATTCAACAGCGCATCAAGTACAGCACTAGCATTATTTATAATGTCGCCATGATGTAGTGAACGTAATAAAATTGCATTTTTATGTCACTTTTACAGCACCAAAAGTACACTTCTGTCTTAACTACAAGTATGTGGCTCAGTCCAGTTAACTTTCATAACCATAATACAATGTCTATTAGGAGAAAGCATGACACAAGAAGGTGGTCACTTATAGCATTTGTTCTGTCCTGGATTAAGAAGATATGCATCATGAAATGTTTGTGTGTCCTAATAGTTAGTTTAGTAAACTGTTTACCTCTCAATGATGCCTCTCGTACTTCTATATTCTGTGTTCTCTCTAGAAACTTGGCTTGATATTCAACTTTAAACCTGATATACAAGATAACGTACATTTATATGGATTGTATAGGTGTACATGTTTTTATCACTTAGTTACTATGAGCATCTTTTCATACATACCGGTAATTTTACATCATATTCATGTGAAAGATGAAGAAAACTTTGCAATGACATTAAAATAGATGTGTATTAACTGTATAAATACACAAATCATGCTGTAACTTTACAGTACTATTTGTTAATCCACTTAATTTCTAGAACTTACCAATAAACTGACAGTATGAGGTTAGCTCTTACAGAAACAAAAAAATTCCCTTAGCTTATTTTTGTACAGCAGGACAAAATCACTCTTATTCATTACTTTGTAGTCAACTGATTTTACAGGGGGGACCAACAGTAAAATTCTTACTTTGTCATTTCATTCTGTAATCTCTGATCAAATTCTCTCTCCTTCCTGGCCACCTCCTGTTCTCTTCTTCTCACTTCTTGTTCCAGCGCCTTCGTACGATCTGAACCTAAATTCTTCTCTCTAGAAGACAAAAAGTCATACAATAAACCAGAAATGTGGAAATTCCATAAAAACTAAGTTATCAAACAAGGGCAAGAACTCTGGTCAACCTGGTGAACAATATTAATTCATGCTAAAACCAATGAGGGTGGAAAAACAGACCGGGTAGTGGGCTATTTGTGTAGGGTGTAAGGCTTTTGACATTTTGTAGCTGTTGAGTTTTCTTCTTTTTGTTCATGTTAGTAACTATGACTTGTGATCTGGGGATTCTTCTTTTTTGTGTGTTCTTTTTCGTGTGTTCTTGTTTGTGTGTTCTTTTTTGTGTGTTCTTTTTTGTGTGTTCTTTTTCGTGAGTTTTATTTTGTGAGTTCTTTTTTGAGCTTTTCATGCTCTACTGTTTCTGATAATTGCTGATAATGATGAATTAAACCTACCTAGAGAAGACATCCATCTCTCTTTTAATAGAAGATTCTCTCTGTCTCACAGCTTCTATCTCTTCCAGGATAGACTGTCGCTGATTGTAGATTTCCTTCTCTTGCATCTGAATAATATTATACAAAACATGATATACTGTAAAACCATTTTATTTTGATGGGATGAAATTTTGTGGTTTGGTAAAAAAGATCATTTCGATGAGATGTTTATTCATGGATTTAGCAATTCAGGCAATAAATATAAGCCTGGGTCAAAATTAATGTTTGGTGGGACTTGATTTTGTGGTTGAAGGTGAACCACAAAATCCACAAAATTTAATCCTCCATGACATTTCATTATTTTACCTTGTGATATATTTCTGTGAGAGTGGGGCGGTAGGGTTAAATTTACTTGCCACATTAGGCTGGTTCAAATATGTGAAGTATTTCTCTATACTGATATAATTATTGACTGCAATGCAGGTTGTGTCACCATCAAAATTATTATTACAAAAACCTTAAAAATTTACTGGCAGAGTCGGATTTAATTTTGAATGAAAATTTCTTTGTCAAATTACTTACACCACATATATTGTCACTTGTCCGTACTTCACTATACTACAATTGAGAACAATTGACATTACGCCAGAGCAGAGATCACTCCTCCTGGTTGTTTGTCGAAGGCTGCTTGGCGAAGGTTTTCAAGTTAACCCATTGGACCATGTTATTATAATTTACTGTCAAAATTGATTTAAATGGTATTGATTGACAACTGGCATGATGTCGATTACAAGGGGACTGAATGAAGAATGTGTAACCTAGCAACCAACCTACCTCTTGTTCTCTCTGTAATCTTTCTGTAGCATTTCTCTCTCTTACAACCAGGGCATCAAACTTGGACTGATATGTACGCTCCAACTGTAAAATAAACACACAAAATTAAAACTTTAATTGATAGTAATATCAGTAACCTGACATGGAAATTAGGACAAAAATATTTCACAGTATTCTTTACTGCCATACTAAAATTGTCTTATTTATCTGTTTGGTTCAAACCCTGTTTGATTAAATAAAGTTATTAAGTTGAATACTAGTATAAGAACTCCTATGAAGGACAACAGTCCAATAACTATGGTATCTCACCTCTTTCCTGGCCTTGTCAAGTTCTCGACGAAAGTTCTCCTTTTCTTCCAACCGTATTCTAGCAACTTCATCCTCTTTTACTCTAGATACCTGGAATCGAAATATTCTTGTAAACAAGACTAGCACCAAATGCATGCCTATGGGAGACTGAACTTGAAGCTTTGGTATACACATCTTGTAAGAAATTTTAAGACAGGTCAAATCTCTGGCTCCCACTCCGAATTGCACATGATATACAATTATTAACATGCATTGAGTGCCTCATTTGAAGGCACCATACATTAATGTTATACACTAAGTTTTGGCAATTGCCTAAGTATGTTGCATCTGTAAATAAGTATTTTAATATTAATATTATACCTTCTAATCTATAACCAGTTATATTGGGCCAAAAAGACAAAAAAGTCATACGATCATACCTCTAATTTCATTTCAGATTTAAATCGTTGTTCTAATTGTCGTTGAAATTTAAGCAGTCTATCTTCGAGAGCTGTTGCTCCAGTACGATATTGCTCCTCTCGTCGAGAGCTGAATAGGTCATCTAATACACTCATCTTCTCATCTGTAAACAAACACAATGTACATGTTAAGTCAATCTTTGTCTTAAACAATTCTATACCAAATGTTGTTGTTTTTATTTAAATACTATAGTAAAGCCAAGTACGCCTGTAAAATAAAAATATCTGTTTGCAGTAACAAATGGAAATATTCATGAAATGCAATTCACCTTTGTTACTGCTAAGTCGGCTAGAGTTTACCATTAAATGGAGGTTGGAGTTTCAATCTTAGCATAAAGACTTATGGTAAGTAATTATTGAGTTACCATATTAATGGTATTCATGGGATGCAAACAACACTTTAACCAAAATGGTTTACAACATACCTAGAGTAGAGACCAAACATACCTAGAGTAGAGACCAAACATACCTAGAGTAGAGACCAAACATACCTAGAGTAGAGACCAAACATACCTAGAGTAGAGACCAAACATACCTAGAGTAGAGACCAAACATACCTAGAGTAGAGACCAAACATACCTAGAGTAGAGACCAAACATACCTAGAGTAGAGACCAAACATACCTAGAGTAGAGACCAAACATACCTAGAGTAGAGACCAAACATACCTAGAGTAGAGACCAAACATACCTAGAGTAGAGACCAAACACACCTAGAGTTGAGACCAAACATACCTAGAGTAGAGACCAAGCACACCTAGAGTAGAGACCAAGCATACCTAGAGTAGAGACCAAACACACCTAGAGTAGAGACCAAGCATACCTAGAGTAGAGACCAAGCATACCTAGAGTAGAGACCAAGCATACCTAGAGTAGAGACCAAACATACCTAGAGTAGAGACCAAACATACCTAGAGTAGAGACCAAACATACCTAGAGTAGAGACCAAACATACCTAGAGTAGAGACCAAACATACCTAGAGTAGAGACCAAACATACCTAGAGTAGAGACCAAACATACCTAGAGTAGAGACCAAACATACCTAGAGTAGAGACCAAACATACCTAGAGTAGAGACCAAACATACCTAGAGTAGAGACTAAACATACCTAGAGTAGAGACCAAACATACCTAGAGTAGAGACCAAACATACCTAGAGTAGAGACTGTAGCAACTTTGATGAGATCAGTTTGAGTGGAAGCTGTTAGACTGGACTGACTGTGTAGAGCACAAAGTTCACTCAATAGCTGCCATAGAAACCCTTTCCTAGATCGTCCGGGATGATCAACAGTCTGAAATATCAAACAAACACAAATAAACCAATGATTTATATACTGTAAAATCATTAATTTTCGTGGGGGTTAAATTTCTTGGGTTTCGTGGTTCACCTTCTACCACGAAATCAAATCCCATCCAACAATAATTCTGACCCTGGTATTTATTATCTGAATGCAAATTTCACGAATTAACGCTCCATTGAAATAGTCTGTCTTACCAAACCCACAAAATTTCGTCCCGACAAAATTCAATGATTTGACAGTATTGTATAAGAGAGATGATGAAGTTTAACCAAACATTGCTTTACACACGCCACAATTATGAACCCTATATTACGACCTACTGACAGTGACCTCAAACTTTCAAAGGCTATATTTATTATCAGGTAAACACAGTTTATATAACCATGTGGTCTACTGTAGTACATCTATTCTACAAATTAAAGATACATAAATGAACACCATTTCAAAGTTCCATTAATATTGTAGAATTCATAATGATAATCATACAATATAACAAAGCAGCAAAACAAAATATTTACCATCTTTTTATAAAGTCGAGACTGTGGGCTTATCTTCAATAATTGTAAAATATCTTCATTGGAAAGCATCTGAAATCAAAATATAATTAAATAAATATAAGAAAGCCACTAACCTGTCACATACATGTATCACAAAATATACTGGTATGATGAATGATATCTAGTAGGACATCAAATTACACCAGTATGTCCGATTCAAAGTGCAGATATTTCTCCAATATTGTTAAATAATTTTTTAAAATTTTATTCAAACTTTGTTTTTCAAAATATAACAGTTTTAAGCATTCCACTGTAAAGGTGGTATCACATAGAATGACAAATTGGCAAACTAGGCGAATATTAAAATATGTTAATAACTTGATATTGAGCAAGAAGCTATGTAGAGAAAACAGGTACACATTTGCTCTTGAGTCAATGACTTAATTACCATCTTTCTTGCTATAAATAATCTATGACCTATTTCTCAATATTATTGGTTAGCAAGCTCCTCTCAGTAAAACTTTGTAGTCTCACCAATATTAGTCACCATATGTTCTACAGTTCTGGCCAGGTAGTGATCAATAGCATTAATAAATAATACTGAGTTACAGACTACTGCTGTCAGATGAGAATATAGCAAGCCAATAACGCCTTGTTATTTAGACTTTTCATTAGCCCCCATAGATGGAGTCAAAATGTGTTCTGACTCTCAATTTTCGAGAGTCATCAAAATATTGTAAGAAGATAAATTTGTATTATATGTTAAGTAATATGACTTTTCAACTTAAATTTCCCATAAATAAAATTGAGAGAAAATGATTATTTTGATAATTATTAGTCCAGTGTGACACTAAATCCTTCATAGTACCAATCAGGTAATGTTTTATGTGGGTTTTTTTTTTTGGAAATAAGATATTTAGTCATCATTCAAGGTCACACTTAAGCATGAATGACAAATTTCACTTTTTATTAATTCATACATACCTTTGCTTTATCAATGCCACACTCAGGCAGAAATACACTGTATGTGTAGTCATATTTACAGCTGTGTAGATGATCCGCAACCAACGAGTTTGATGCTCGATGTATGAGGGAACCAGTCTCCGGTACCTCAAGGTCTTCAATAGATAACTTTCCATGGACAGATTTCTTCAATTCACTGACTAGACTGGTCCGAAGCTGACTCTAAAATAGTTGATTTAACAAGTTTTTTTAAATATTCAAATAATTATACATGCAATGCATATAAATTTATTATATCTTAGACATTTCTAATTATAAAATAAAAAAAGATGTGATTGTGAAAAATTTATACAGGTGCTTAAATTATTCAATAATTTATATTTACTATTTTTAATTTTTATTATAAATTTTTTAAAAACTCATGAGCCTGATGATAATTCAAATTGATACATGTAACAAAAGTCAGTGAAAATTAAGTTATATCTAATTCAATGTTAAATAGGCAAACTAGGAAATGCATATTTTAGCTATTTAAATTTTAATGCAGCAACAAAAGAACACTGAAATTCTGTTTAATCATTTAATTTCAATGGGATGTTAATTCGTGGAATTTGCATTTCAGGTAATAAAAACAAGGGTCAAAATTATTGTTTGATGGGATTAATTTCGTGCTGGAAGATCAAACATGAAAGTTAATCCCCAACGAAAAAATAATGATTTAACAGTAGATAGAAAGTGGATTAAAATTTAAAATGTTCCACTATTATGCCCAGTTAGGTACACCAATAGGACACTGTCATAGTTGTCTTTAGGGTGTAGTAGGTTCAGGCTTCACATTGGGTAGACACCCTTGCTACTTTTATATCTGAACTTGGTAGTGAAACATTGGCGTTCAGAGAAGATTTGTTTAAGTTAACTACAGTTCATATCGGGGAAAGTTTGCACTAATTAGTAATTAAATAAATTGAAGAAACAAGAGGCTTTTCATCCCTTAAATCTGTACAACATGTCAATGCTGCTGCAAAAGATGTGGGCAGGATACATTAGATTGACCACACGCCATAAGTAAACTAGACATATTAAAACGTCTAAATATTTGGATTTAGTGGCGATAATGCGATTGAACTCACTGCCACTGACACTAGACTAAGGCTCTACATACTGATCGAAACCCGGAAAACATGTTATACCATAATGATACATTATTTTCTGGATTTAAGACCTAGGAAATGAATTCCAAACAAAATTATCATTTGGAAATTCATGTTGCAACATGCAAAAATGAAATTTCACATTCATAAACAAAAGCCTTACAGAGACGGTATAACGAATTCCTGCATAAAAAATAGATCAAATTTAAAGATTTTTAGCAATTGAAATAGCTGACAGTCAATATTTTTAAAGATAATCAATATTTTTTAAACCTTCATCGAGTTGACAAGTCCCTTGTCGCGAAGACTGTGATAAAGTCGGTTCCTGAGCTCCTCAGCGCTCAAATACTCCTCATTGTTCTTTGACATTGTTGCAAATAAGTTGTTTAATTGATAGGTAATGAATATTTAAAGTCCACCAGTCAATTTACTGTCAAATAAAGCATTTTAATTAAGATATTTCGAATTTGTTTACATCTAGTGACATCAGTTTTCGCGAGTACGTTAAAGACCGGCCAGAGCCGTACTCAAAACCGTACAGTGGGTAACCTCCCTTGTATTGTCTTTCACTAACATTCGTGTATTTTTATTTTTAAAACATATACTTTTTCGGCACAGATTGTTTTAATATTGCATAACACAAACTTATATTTCATCCAATTGAACTTTTATTTCTTTGAACATTTCATAATCAGATGGCCTGGTGCACGGTATTGTGTCCATTTTGAAAAAAATAGATGTACAAGCTTAGGGTCAATAAGGGTAAATACGGACGGATTTTGAGGCTTTGTACTTTGATTCGATGTCGTGAAAATAAAGGCTTACCTCTAACGCAAAGGAAACTGATAGGCATTCGGAACATTCTTTCCACGGCCGATACCGTTGAGTTTTAAGTTCTGCTGGGTCCGAAACGTCGAAAATACATGTTTTAACTCGTTATGTCAACTAGGGATAATACGGACGCAAGTCGGTAAATACGGACGGGGATGGTGAAAATACGGACAATGGTAGGAAAAGTACGGACATATGTGAAAGCAGTAGGGAAAGTACGGACAATTAAGTCTTTTTAAAAAAATAACTATTTATCTGCATCAGAGACTCTCTAATACTAATTATTAGTATTAGAGAGTCTCTGTCTGCATCGTACAGTAATTATGGTGTACAATTTAAATAACTGGAAAAAGGAATTTCGCAAAATAATACAGTAAACAGTGGCAATATATTGATTTGTAGGCATACTGGCAAAGTAGATCTAAATTCATTTGACAAGCACATTATTTTACAAACAGTTTATATAATCTATCCAGGTATTTAAACTAGTCACGATAAACACAAACATGCTTCAGTTTAGTATGTACCTTTACATGTACAGTATGTTTAACACTTTTCGATTTTAATCTTTTTTGTTTTGTTCATTCTCTGTGTTTTCTTTAAGTCCTTTTCTATCTTAACATTTTCTAATCTAACTTTTTCAGACAGAACTTCACCACTGGTTAAAAGCCTGTGCGATTTCACGGCTGTTTGCTTTCTTTTCCTAATGATTGGGGAAGTGATTGCAGGTGGTATGAATACATTATTGACTTGTTGATCAAGTGTAGGAACAGCAGGGATAGTTTGTTCTGCACCTACGCCTTGCATGTCAAGGAATGCGATAGTGGTATCTTGGTGGCCATGCTTGTCAGGGAGTAGGATGCTGATATCATGGCCTTCCGAGTCTGTCAAAGGCTCTATGCTGACGTTGGTGTGGTTCAATAGACCCACCAACTGCACAGGATCGCTAATATCAAGGACATTTCCAGCCGATGGATTGAGTATTGTCGCCACGAAGTTTTCACCTTGAAGACCCTCTGTGCTACTCCCAGCAACTTCTGTACGGTCGGCAGTGGCAACACTGACAGGCAGATCTGTAGGCAGACTTGGGCCATATGCCTTTTCTGGAATGGCTTGGGGATCGTAGGGATATATTCCACACGCCCTGAATCCACTTTGAATATTAGTAACCGAGAGAGATTTCTCCCAGGCTTTTGCAAATAGGGATGGGAAACTCCACTTGTTTATTTGATGAAGTGGATTTTCCTGTATAAAAAGGGAGCATTCCTCGTTGTATTTTTTATTGAGGGGCCCGAAAACTGCCTTGTCTAAGGGTTGACTGTAATGTGTTGTATGAGGGGGCAACGCCAAGATGTGTATATTATTCTCCAAGGCAGACATGATAATTCCCAATGTTTGGTGGGAGTTATGACCATCTAGTATGATTAATTGTGGTCTATGCGGGCCACAATGTTCCAAAAAAACTTGATTGAACCACTTTTCACCCAAATCGTCATTCATCCAACCATTTACCTGATAGTCCCACATAGAACCATCCGGGGAGGCGGTTGTGTTAAAACCGTGAAGTGATCTGGATGTTTTACCTTTCACCACAAACATTGGTGGCATTCTTCCCCCCGAGGCATTAACGCAAGCCATCACTGTGATATTACTTGATCTACAACTCGTTCTGAAAACACAACTTTCTCCCCTCTGACCTACAACTCTCCCAGGGTCGTGTTCAAAATTCTTCGCCATCTCGTCGCAGTTCCAAACACATTCTGGACGTGCAGATAGATTCAGTCCATCGATGATAGTGCCTACAAAAATAAACGCATTTCGAAGTTTGAAGCAGTCAATGATTACCGATTTGTTTTAACTGATAAAATATTATCAGTATACTAGTATATGATTTAACATTGTTCCGCAACCTGACATATTTTAGTTGCCGCGTCCTTATTAATATTTTAAAGACAATATGCACCGAACCATTTCTGCACTGAACCATTGGTATTTTGTTAAATCTTGCAGCATGAAATATAATGCGATCCACTAAGTGGTTGATCTAACTGTGTGTAACTCACCTAAATCCTTGAAGTAATTACTCATGACCTCGTGATTCATCATTCTTGCCCGGGTTGAGGTTAGTTTTTCTGGCTTTCTTAAAACCAGATCAGGATATCTTCCCTTCAATCCATGCCACCAGTCTTTACTCGCTGGAAGGTAAGAAACAACAAATGATTTGATCTGTATGCTTTTGTTTATCCTCGCCACATCACTTCGCCAAGTATAGTTTGAAGACGACTTTGTTACTATTGAAGTGACCAAATACATATTTGGGCCTACACATCAAAATGTGTCTAGGTACGCCCCTGACAGGCAGTTATAATATGGACGTAGTTTGCAGTACACATGCTTTACATAAGTTACATTTCTGTACTAGAATATTTCAAATCATAAACGATCAATTATTTTGACAATAACTTATTATTTAATAGACTAAGTTACCTTTGAAAGTTTTGCAAGCTGATCTTATCTTCAAACGTTCACATAGAATGTTAGTGCGCAGTAATATCTGCTTTCTGGACAGACCAACACCCCGGCGCGCAGCCATTTTAACGGCTGAGACAATTTGGTCCTCTACTTCCTTTGGTATATGTGTGGGTCGACCATGGGGTACATGGAGCTCGTGTTTCCCGCTAATACGGTCGCCTATTGTAGAACGAGGAACATTGTACACAGAAGAAGCCTCCCTTACAGACATTCTTCCACTTTGAACAGACGTTACTGCTCTCTCTAGCGTTTCAGGTGTATAATTCATTGTCTTACCCCTCTTTTTATACACATACTTTGAAGGCATCTGAAAGCAAGAGTTCAAAGCAACCTGTAAGCAAGAGTATTAAAAGCAAATAAAAAGATCTGTTCAGTTGAGCTACACTGCATCGTGAAAAATGCTATCCATAATGATGAACAAACGTTATTGCATTATTGTTAGATTATTAGAGGGTTGTGACAGACCAGTTAAGGCGGTGGACTTGAGATCAAAAGGTCCCGGATGATATTAAGCCTTACTAAGACAGCAACTATATAGCAGGGGTTAAGAATGACGCAACGCACACTGATCGTTTGATTTATTCCTTTATTTTAATAGATTAATATATTCTTTATCATTTTAAGGTGACGCAATGATATCGAGAAAGTCTACATTCTGCAAACTCCAAATGGTCAGAAAACTTTATAAACCACTGATGGTATACTTTTCAAAAGTTCTATCAGCTCTCCTGATTTGTCTTCTGGTATTTTAAACCCAATACTGACTGATTGCATTGGTCCTTTATATTTATTGAATTTCACAGGGCTATCCTTTGCCCTGAGATAGCAGACGTCGTGTATAAAACACAAATCGAACAGTTGTTTCACATGATGAGCATCTTGTCGTCGAAGATAAGCGGCGAGCTTGGTACAGCCTTTATTTTCATAGATTGCTATTGCATCTTTGTCGTACTGGTTTCTTAAGTCTGGTTTAATATAATAAACAGCAGAGCCAGTTGCCAGTTCTTTCGGTCCATGGTGGTGCATGCCAACAGCATAGAGGTTTCTTATAATTACGTTTTTCATTCTGAAATGGATATAATTAATTTAAAAATAATTTTAAGCAAACCAGTGTTTTGACACCATTTTTGCACAATAGGCTGTTACGTATCGGGTGTAAAAAAATCTAAAAAAAATTGCCGCCCCCGAGATTTGAACTCGGACCGCTTGATTAATAGTCCAACGCCTTAACCACACGGCCACTCGCTCAGCTTTGAATGTGTAACGAAACTTGTTAAGTATATGAAAATGTCAATTGTCCGTATTTTTCCTACGTGAAAAAAAGATCGAAAAAATACGGACACTTCATATTTTCTCTATATTTGAGCGTTTTACACAAAGACTGGTAATAAAACTATGTGCAAATTTAACTAGAAGAAATTAAGAAACGAATAAGCATAAATTATCGTGGTTTAAGAAGGTGCGTACACCTTAAATATTTATGTTCAATGTTCACCTTGAACGAGCGCGCTTCTTAAAGTTAGCCTGTGACGTAAAAGGTCGATGATGTCACTAACTTTGCGCATGCCTTATGTGTATTTCCGGTGGACATGGACTGCTGCTTCCTGTCTCAATCAAAGCACTGCAAGTGCATTTTTATTCTGCACAGGGAGAACGGTTTGAAATTCCAAAAACAAAAATTCTGATCGTAGAATATACTCAGATGTCCGTACTTTCCTTTTCGTCCGTATTTACCCGTATTGACCCTAATTCTCAAAAACTATTTAAGTGTTTCAAAAATTATACATGTATCAATTTGATTACACTAAGCTGCAGATGTGCACAAAATTTCATGAAGAAATCTCTTTCCGTTTGAGATTTATGAAACTTTGAAGACCCCAAAATTGCCCGATTTTAGGTGTAATGTGTTAGCATCAGATTTTTCATGCATTTTCTAAGCAAAACTATGTAAAACCCAACAGTTGATAGTGCTCTAACATGTGTGTTTTCATTAAGGAATTTTGTGCTTGTCACTTTGGCATAAGCTATAATGTTCTAGTACAAGTACTTTAAGATTTATATATGAAAAACCAAAATAGGTACCGGTGTAATGGTCCCAATTATTGTATTTTGTAGCCTTCTAATCCTCTTATCAAAAGCATTTTAGAAAGAACAAAAAACAATTTATTTTACATTATTCTAAAGGTAACAAGATAAACATAATGATGATGTAGCAGAATTTCCATAAATCATTACCATATTTTATGATTTTACAAAAAAGGGAATTTTTTGTAAGTTGTGTCAAAAAAGTGTAATGTCCGTCCCCCGGTCAGATTTTTAAGAATTTGAAGGAAAATATTGTAATAAAACATACTATGCAATGCATTTAATAATGCCATCACCATATAAGTTCATATTTAGACTTAAATCCTAAGTATGATGGAATTATTGAGAAAATAGAAATTTTATGTGTAATGTCCGTCCCTGTAATGTCCGTCCCCCTAATGTATGATGTTGCTTCGTTGTGAATAAAAGTTATTTTATGCAACTTATTTCTGAAAAAAATGTTCCTATGATTAAATGAAACTTAATTTAGTTCAGAAATGAATAAATACTTTTTTAATATTTATTTTTTTCCTCATAGGGCCATATTATGTAACATTTCACTTAAAATGAACAAAAATTTGAGTTTCTTTTGGTAATATTTCGGTACAAAATCCATTATTTTCATACAAAATGTTTTATAATCATGGGTCTGTATGCTTTAGAGTCTTAGTGTTAAAATCTAATAATTTGAATGGTACAGGTGTGTATAAAATCTAATAATTTATCAGCATGGTTATCTGTAATGGTTGTCCCTGTAATGTCCGTCCCCTACCTACATGATGCTGTTTTGATGCAGATAAAAGATATTTTATGTATGTATTTTTAGAAAAATATGTTCCTCTGCATACAATCAATGAACACAGATTAGAAAACAAACAAATTATGTTTAAAATTTAAATGTAGAGACATATTTAGAGTACTTTTCATTTAAAATTTACAATATTAGTACACTTTTTTTGGTAATATTAGTTTATTAATTAAACTGTTTTCTTCAAATTGATTTATAATGTTTGTCTGTTTGTTAAGAGTCAATGTCACATTATCATTTTATTTAAATGGTGTAAATATGTTTAAAATAGAATAATTTAGAAAGGTGATTTACAGCACAAAAGAGGGACAGACTTTTCACTAAGTTCGGCTGGTGATTAATATAATTAAATATAATATATTCAACCAATTCAGAGACTTTAATAAACTTAAAAATTACAGCAACAAACCAAAACACAGAAACATAATCCATGCCAAAATTGTTTTATACAATGAATTAATGACAGACAATAAACAGTACAAATCCCCACTGTGCAGTACCAGATAAGATATCCAGATTAGACCCTAATCAGTGTACACAGTGGGGTTCCAATATGGACCAATATACAACCAATCAGTATATGCTCTCACCATCTGTCACATTTATACAGTAGCTTTGATTGTGATCAGTAGCTTATTGTAATATATGTTTGCTATTTAACATTTAAAACTGATGATTTAGTTGTACATTATAATATGTTTGATATCAAAAGTAAAATACTAAATTATGCACAGTGCCAGTTTTAACAGTATGTGGTATATTGCTTATTTAACTAGTTATACTTAATTATAAGTTAATATTTTAAGTCAAATTTTAAAATGTGATTATCAATTATACAGAAATAGTGAAGAAATAATAACTTTTCTCCTTTATACCAATTCTTATAGACCCATGATTCACAGTGTTACTATTCAAATCTGGTATATCACCCAAATACTTAATTTTCTTGAAATTTCATTCAATAGTGTGCAAATTTTATTTAAGATTATTAAAAGATACCAGTACAATGCTTTAATATCATATTAATTAATATACTATTCACCAGAATTCAATTTATTCATTTTTGATGATATAAAATAAGCATCCATTACAATCTGATTATGGCATGATTTTAACAACAGAATTAAATGCTAAAATACTTCATTAAATAGAAATTAAATTATATTTTTTTTATATTAGAAAATTGATTCTACATGTCTTTAATAAGAATACACATTTAAAATAACTTATATCAATCATATATTATGTTTTACAACTAATTGAAACCAGAAAGTCATAAAGGGATAATTAGGTTAAAAATAATGAGACTAAATTTAAATTATTGCTCATCAATGGCAAAATTCAGAATTACTTCAATAAAAAATTATTTAACTTACTATTTAGTTTACTATGTTTTTCATAAATATGTAAAATAATTACATTTTGGAGGTATATTTTGCGTTAAATGGTCTTTTAAAGATAGCCTTTCTACTATTTTGTAATGTCCGTCCCCTCTCAGACACAAAATATTTAATTGTAAAAATTACAAAATTTAAGCAAAAACTTATCTTTTTATCAATGACACATGTTTATACATGTCCCATAGTACCTAAAAAAGTAAATTTTATAAAAATACAAGAAACTTTATTTTTTGCTTTAGATGCTAACAAAAGTGGGACATTTACTGTGCACCAGGCCAGATACCAAATTAAACTTCCCAGAGTAAAACATGGAAAATTGAACAGGTTTTTTACTTCTGCTTGACACGATCAAATACCTAAATTACAGTGTAAATTTAGGTCTTTGACACGATAAATAGAAATATGTTATACTATAATTTGGTATCATAACGTAGAATAGTCCATGCATGATTTGATTCTCTTCAGGAAATAATTCATATTCGTCACATTTTTTTGTTACTAGGCAATTTAAGAACATCAATGCAAAATTATGATTTATGGAATAAGTCTGGTTGCCATGGTTACACACTTGTAGTATTATGTTTGTCAATCACACAGACACACGAAAGAGGAATCCACATTCTTTAAAACCAAATTCATTTGTTCTTAAGGTGTAAATTTGTAAAATGAAAAGATATTAAATTTCTAAGTTGTATAACAAAAAGGTGGTTCTCATTCACTGCGGTATAACGTACACCGGATATTGCTCGTAAAGTGAGTAATATTATCAATTTTAAGGACATGAAATGGAGACCAGGGTAAGTTTAGAGACGAAATTTTCCAAATTACTGACTTCTTATCCGTATCCCAATTGAGTTTTAACTTCTTCGGACATTTTGGTAACTTTATAGCACACTATCGTATATCAGATATTCACAGAAAGGTTAAAATGAACCAGCATTATGTCGTTACTCACTCGCAAATATGGACAGTAGGACTTTACAAGCTTCTGGAACGGCTGTAATACCAAATTGTAGAGTTTTTGAACTGGCCATTTTGTTTATATTGAACTCCAAAATGTTGTGACCAAATTTCATAAATATTGTTCGAAAAACAACTAAGATACACCCCAAAACAGATATGCGTGCGTGTACGGAGTATTGCTGTTTAGTGCACGGAGTATTGCACATAAGCTCAACGTTAGTATACGGAGAGTATGGCATAATAAAATGAGTAAATAAAGTATGTAAATGGACAGTTTTATCGTATTATTACGTCTGCTCACAAATATGGTCATGTTTTATGGGTTATACGATACAATAAGAATATTCTTAAATGATTATGTTAAAATATTTCAACCGCCAGGCAGATGAATGTGATTAACAATATAGAATGCTGAATTTTATGTATAAAGTGTTCTTGTGAGTAGTACAAAGGTGATATTTAGCTTAGATATATGCAATTCTTTGAGAGTCATACTATTGGTCAAATGGCAAATAAGGGCATTCACATCCATATATACTAAATGTACACACCAAGGTTTATTTTATAATCTCTCAACTATTTCAGATACTGTAATGAGGTTCCTTTGCTATGATTTACGTTCAATGTTGCTAATTCAAAGTATTGGACATTGTAGTAGTTTTGTGTTTGTCAAATGCAATTGCTCAGCTATTTCTCTTTACAGTATGTGAAATACACGGTTACTAATAGAAGTTTCCCATAAAATTCAGGGAGGACTTGGAGCTAGGATTAGCTTGTTACATTAATTTGCTTCATGTAGTCCATACAATCCAATCTAATAGGTACATATCTATATAATATAAGTTTTTTTTTATAAAATAACGCTGCTTATACCTTGTATTTATTCGATTTTAGTGACAAATAGTCACTGTAAGTAAAAGCAATACTCTGTACACCAAACAGCAATACTCCGTACACCAGAGAGCAACTATATAGCAATACTCCGTACACTAACACCTGCATTTATTCTAGCAATGCATCATCATTTTCGATTAGTTTCGGATACTACATTTGCAATATAATCTTTGTAACAAAAATGACAATTCGCTCGATTCAAGTTGAGTATTTTAGCGAAAAATATAAACAAAAACATCTTATTTCGACAGATCGAGCTTACTTTCTGCGTGAGTAACGATACAAGTTTGGTCTTTTAATCACCCTTTTAAGAAATTCCTGGCAATTTACCGGTTGCACAGGCTAGGAAAATTTATGGAGAAGATAGCTTTGTATAAAATGTACATTAAAACACTCAGAAAAACTAACAATCATCTCTGAACTTACCCTTGTCAACACTAGAATGTCGCGAAAATTGATAATATTACTCATATTGCTAGTAATATCCGGTGTACGTTATACCGCAGTGTCATTGACTCCCATGTAAAGTTTGCCTTTTGCACGTGAACATTTTCAAAACAAAATTCAAATGTTTGTTATTTCCATATTAAAACTCCGATTGTTTTTTTTTTCAGATAAAAATTATGTGAAGTTAAAATCTTCTGTGACAAGAGTCGACATTGATTAAAACATATTCGATAGCAACATTCTCAACTGGACTTACCTTCAATTTTAGTGGTATTCTAGAATTGCTTAGCAACCGAGACTGGGTCGTGTATATGAGTATAGTGCATGACATTGTCATCAGAACTTGAGTATCCTACTTATGATTGGTTACATAATGTACTTGTTCTCAATATAATTGTTTTACCTTTGTTACGAAAATAACCAAATCATAAATTAATGTATATTGTGATTTTTTTTCATTTTGTGAACTTTAATTTAGCATGGAATTGTGTAGATCTAACATTACTTATGTTTCAAAAAGGTCTGAAGAAATTTATTTGAATAGCCTTGATTTTATTTGTTTAATAAATATTAAAATAGCGAGGCGGTTTGCCTCCTTTAACATTTCTAGCTCATTCATTAGACAACATAAAGGTGCATCCTGACGAGGCGTTCATATTTCCTGTTCGTTGTTTTATTTCAGCATTTCACATTATATTCACGACGTACAATAATCATACATGGACGGGGACAGGGACGTTCGTCAGTCTTTGTGCCACTCTCGAGTTAACTAAGTTATATATGACGCCTCGTCTGTAATATGATTTGCGGCACATTGAGGGACATTGGATGTTGTATGGTATGTTATCACATTTGGGTATCAGCTAAAACACACTAGTTAGCGTACAACACTATTTACTTAAACAATCTTCAAGTAATTAGGGAGTCCATTTATTACCTATAAATATACTGTAACAAATAACTCCTGTATTTTGTCGAATCATTCATCGATAACACTTGAGCAATAAACTCACTCTGGCATTCCGGCCAGTCTATTTAAAAACTATGGGCAGAATAATGCAAGTTGTCGTTCTTTTCAATTCAGTTCAATTGACACTTATGACAAATTGTTCAGCGCTGTTGACATCAATGTTTTTGTATAGTACCCTACAGCTACATTTATCTACTAATACAAGAGCAATAGAATTAATTGTTGTTCAATTTACTATAAAAGTCATTCATTTCTAAGAGTCACAACTCGAAGTTATTATTAGAACAAACCGTCTGGTGCTTGCGCGAAACAAACGTATGTTTTATTCAGTTAATGTACACTTATATTGTTTTCGCGTTTAGCATTCAATTGCCAAAATATTGAGTTTAGGAATTTCGTACATGCATGTTAAACGGGTGGTGTTATGCGGGGGTCCATGCGAAGGCCAACTGTATATCCATTCAAATACAAACGTATTGACTAATAACGTTAATTATTGTTGATGATTAATTAACTACAACACGAACATTTTTTAATTAATTTCAATCAATTATTTTGAGATGTATCTCTAGTATAACCTTGGATAGATGACTCAACACTATAAAACACACCGTACATTGTATACTTTTATTAACGGAGAACTGGTATGACTGTCGACATTTCACAAAACAATTAATTTATTTCAACTCACCGAAATTTGGCTAAATATAGCAATACTCATCACAGTTCACATACCGATACCACAAATAATAAAACGTTAATAAAAATCGGACATGGAAGGTATCGGTCATCTGAAACAGTCAAGCACGAACAGCACAAATAGGAGCATACACTGAAAAAAGAAATGGCAAATACAAAACATCACAATGCCCAACAAAAAACTAAACAAGCCAATGAAACTACTTCAAAACCTATTTCAGATGTCAAACTATCCTAATCCGTTTCAGAATCAAAGTAAATAGTACACATGCATGTATAACCCTATAGCTACATAATTTACGTGTATGGTTTTCAACAAAAAGAAGACGAGTTTCGAACGAATTTGGCGCAAATGAATATAAAACAACTTAAATGGTCATAAGCTACAAAAAGGAAATCCTGTATCTGTAATATGTAAGGAATGGACACTAAATGATGACTTGCAGTTATGTCATACTTCAATCGTTTCGTCCTCTGAATCTTCTCCCGACGAACGGAAAATGATTACCTAATGTAATGGGCAGTGTCGGAAACAGGTTCTTTGACACTATTGTGACAATCAGGGACGCCGTAAGACATTTTGTGACACCTGCATCGGGAATCAATCGCGCTTGGTTTGCATATCGCTTGCCAAATCGAGAGTGGGCTATGGTATTGGCACGTTTTGCCTTCGATGTGAGTATCATTTTGAATTAAATACTGTTAAAAGGACGGATTTAGATGTATAGTTCAGTAGTTCACTTATAGTTCACCAACGTCGCATAATTATAAACACATTTCTCATAAATATGCCCCGCACGAAGTATTGACCAAGACCTCCCGAATCCTTGGGAAGTGATAAGGAAGCTTGACCGGTATATTCCACAAGAAACTCTTTTTAAAAACAAGATGGACGAATTTGATAAGGACTGGGTAATTATGTAACTCTAGAAATAATGTGTACATTAATTTTTCGATGCTCGGGTTAAATAATTAAATCTGTTAACAAGCATAGAAATATAGTTGATAAACCAGTTGGAACATTAAATTAACTTTGGAATAATAACTCAGTTCCATGGTTCGCAATAAATGGACGGAATTTGAACATGTTTGATATGATTATAAAGTCCAGTCTGATACCATTATTAATGCAGTACAATTTCTGACATATCATAAATGTTACACTTTAGTTCAAATATTATTTCATAACGTCGGCAACATGGAGGATATTTATAAATATATGCACTAGTTTTCCGTAACAAATAGGTGATAAATGGTATATGGTGACCATTGGCTCCATATGATATATATGGCTTGTCTATATTTATACACCTACACACAGTCTGTCTTGTAATAACAAAATCAAGTTAATAAGTCTAAATAAAGAGAAATTTTTATATTAATGGTGTACCTGAAAATGGCATTTACTATCAAAATAAAGCGCTTCCGGATGAAAGGAATAGCGTGCATTGACGGCATTTAGTCACGTTTGTTGAGGGTATTTTGGTGACCCGCCGTGTGGGGTGTTTGGGTGTGTCACACTGAATGAGGTCTGTCCGGTCATTATCTAACCCTCTTCCGTAATTGCGGTTTAATTTATTTATTTAAAAATCAATTATTTTACGCGATTACACATAATGTAGGATTAAAGATAATCGCTTCCTAATTCAAGTGAGATTCGTGCCGAGATTATCCGAATACCAAAACGTTGGATTGTCGCAAACACCACGTGTTCACCAGTGTAGTATTAAGCATGCTGCCGAACATCGCCCACTAGACGGGTCGTACCCGGAAGTGATCGAATTATCCGATTATATACTTATTATTGTTTGAATATGAATTAACGATGTAATCTGATAATATCAGCATTTAGTTACCTTTTATCCCAAAATTGCTAGCAAGAGCACGAACGACAGCAACTATTGTTTAATATCGGACTCTTGAGTATCACTTTAATAATATTGATAGCGAAAATCGCCAGCAAAGCACAATTGTACTTTAAACTTATGTGGCAATTGGATCAATGCTTAGTTATACTGCCGACGGGTGAAATAGCAACAATATTTGCTGTATTGATTACGACTTCAAAATTCACCAAATTAAAATACATTAAAATTAAATATATTGAAATGCCAAATGCCATTCAGTCGTATAAACGCCTTTAAATGGATAACATTTTTTTAAATATTGATTTTCAAAGGTACCTTACAGAGCAAAATAGGTGCAGAACATTGTACACATTACGCAAGGATAAGGTTTGGTGTTTTAATGGGTCCTCATTGCCCAATATACTTTCAAGTTCGTTACAAAATGCACAAACATACAATCAGCCATGCTTTTGAAATGACCATTTAACTTGACATGTATTCACAAAGGCCATCTTGGAGGTCGCCAGAGTCAACCAATTAATTGCTACCTATTGTAAAGATATTTACTTGTAGTCTTAAAATCCGTTGGCACCACAGGGTTCTTCTAAACCCAGCCGACGTCTCGCTGACCCGATGGTGTTTGCTTTATGTCAACGCTCCAAAAAGACACGAGAAAACGTGAACCATTTATTTCTTTCCTCAGATTGCGTAGCAGACGTGCAAGTCAAAGTGTTGACAACTGTAAGCCGACTTTGAAGTTCGCTATCAAAGCCTTTTAGTAAGATACATCAAAGTATGACACGCCTGTGATATGGACAGACGTGGTGTTCTGTGTGGCTTATAAATATATGCTGATATAATAAACGTTTTACGTACTATTTTAGTCCTATCAGTCATTAATTGGGTGATAATTGAAAAGTCTACGTACAGTCGTACATATCTACGTAAAAAGTATCGCATTCGAGCCCTTGATTGATCAATTGGCAGAAAAACAACGTATCAAGTACTAGTAATCCTCTAAGCTTTGGTGTATAAACAATATTCCAAAGATTAAAATTCTAAACCCGTCAGATTTAGTTATGGGATGGATAGTTTGGGTACTTTTTTTACAAATTTTGTAAATAGCTAAGGTGTATAGGGCGTACTGGCTACATGTGTGACGATGTCACTTGTATGCTTCACTAGATGAACTAGTGGGGAGCGGTGGCCTAGAGGTAGGGCGCGCGCTTCGAGATCGAGAGGTCCCGGGTTCGATCCCCCTCTGGACCACTGGTTAAAATCTCTGAGCAAGACCCGCAGCTCCACTCCACCATGGTGCAAAATGGTACCTGTGAGGGCAGTGTCTATTCCTGGGCGCCGCAGATCGATGTTGGCTGCCACACCACAGGAGAGAAATAGTCTCCACAGGGAGACACGCGTCTAGGTTTCCATATGTAGCCCAATGACCAGGGAAAGTTGAAATGTTAAAGGTACTTGAGCGGCCTAACAGCTGAAAAGAACCCTAGAAAATTGGTAACTTTTTTTAACCACCTGTAATGTTACGTTACCTTGTAGACAAAGCGACACTGTTCATGCCTGAAGAGACAAAGTAAAATATGATAAATACGTCCAAAGAAACGGAAGCATTAAGCAAAGGCAGCAGAACGAAAAGAAGGACACAGTTGACAAGTTTGATGGAAAGAAACAATGGCAAAAACACGACCAGATACTCGGATAGCTTGTGAAATCAACCATTCTTACATAAGCGAAGCACAACTCTAGATACAACACATGGACATCGCTGAAAAGAAAGGAAAAGTGACAATAACTGGTTTTTGTCATGGAATTTTCTTTTTAATTACAAAAAGTAGACATACGTTATTATGGCATTTTCTTATCTTAAAGCATGTTATAGCTATGTCTTGGAAGTCATTGGTGTGCTTATTTACAACTTCCCTGAAAATATACCGATACATGCTATTGTAATTTCACATATTTTTACAATAAAAACGCCAGCCTGGACAATGTGTTTGGCGTTTTCTGAATGTTCAATGTTGCGCTGGTAAAATGACATTCGAAATTTGAATGTTCAATGTTGCACTCGTATAAATACATTCGAAATTTGAATGTTCAATGTTGGGCCGGTATAACTACATTCGGACTTTACTTAGAATGTTGCGCTGGTCAAACGACATTCGAAAATCGAATGTCCAATATTGTATGCTGTGCCAAAGCTGCTTATAAATACTTTCATTACGGCATTGTCGAATTTTACAATTAATGAGATGACTACAAAATCAACCCAATTGACCTTTCGCAGTATTTCGACAAATAGAATAATATTTCACAAACTTACGACATTCCATAATGTAGAGCACTCCCACGTAGGTTCAAGGAACTATGACACAAGAACTCTTTTGCTCAATCAACAAATACAACTGAAAGGAAAGTTTTTATAAACAACATTTTAATGTCTTTGTTGGGGGAAGGTTTCAAAGGGTTTCGACACATTTATTATTAACGTTTACGTGATTGGTGTTTTTAAATACACCTTTCGGTGTGTCCTTATTTGATCTTTCACGGCGATTCTTTTCAGAGTTTTCACCTCAGTCGAAGAAATCGCCGTTTTTAATGACAATGAACGCTGTCAACTGATAATTATACAAGAGCAACCTGTTTACGCATCTATGTTCTGGTATTTTGAGTCGATTGTAATAATGTGATTATTTTAGATTTAGTCACATGGTTAAGGCATATCTAGATGTTTATGTAAGTCAACCTTATCAAATTCTAATTCATACAGATAATGGGTCAGTGGAAATTTAATTAAACCTAGACCTAATTCGCATGAGCATTTATAGAAAAAATATGTATGCATTGTGTCTATTTTTGAAGAAGACGTAATGCAACAAAACAGTTCATCAATGAAACAAATTCCGCGCTTGACTTTTGACTTTTTGTCACGGATCGTTGTTGCGGACATCCACGCCTTTGTGTGTGCTTTTGTTATTTGATGCAGTTTTTGTGTTGTTACCTTCTACCAAAAACGTCCTTGGACGTCTTTGCTTTCTACAGCTGATGTATTTTTTCTTTTATAGTTTGTTATGTTCTCAATACCCGGTATATTTATTACCATAATGTTGTATTTGTATATTACATTATGTTGAATCTTGAAAATTGCGGCAAGTAAACAAGCTTAATAATTTTTAGCATTCCACGAACATTGGTTTAATGGACAACTTTCGTGTTACATTCAAAACCGGCTCATGCACATCCACTTGGAGGGTTAAAATGATCACCATGCCAATGAAAGGGTCATTGGGACTGTAATGTTTCGTAGCAAGTTTATTTAAAAATTGGTATAAAAACCAAGATAGTTTGTGGCATTTGAAGCATAAGCTTATGACTCATTCCATTATGCGAATGTATACCAAGGCCATGTGCATCCAGTATGTTTAAGATGAAGGAGTACAATGCGAAACATTTTTGTAAAATAAATGTCAGAAAATTCGCATTGATTTCTATGTTTGATATTAATGAATGCATGTACATAAATGTCACACATATGAAACACATATGAAGCATTGATAAAGAATAAAACGAAAAACATTTTTTTCTCCAAATTTATTTTTCCTACAAGAAAGATTTTTTTTTAGTCGGGGGTTTCTTTCGTTAGCAATGGTACAGTTACCATATGATATGAATGGGTAAAATAAATTGCATAATATTGTTCGTATTTATTCATTTGTTAATTTAAGAATTTTTCTGGATACTTTATTTAATGCATTTAGTTAAACTAGTCCGATATAATAAATGCTAGTTTGCGCTACGATTTCATAACTGCTGTATCCATTTAAAAAGTTTTAAATGATAAAAATAGTAATTTAACCGTATTGACCTTAGTACAACCAAATATATCAATGTTTGTTTAGGTACATGGCATTACAGGTTTTGACTTACTCATATATACAAGACTGGCATAATTTATAACAGAATTCTAATTAATTGATTACTCTAGGATATTTCAGCAATTAATTTGGTACATACTCATTAATTGTCCACCAATAATTTATGCCTCCCACGCTAATGACTTCCAACCCAAAATCAAAAGCAATCAATCAAAATGCATCAAGCCCCCAAAATGTACTCAACTCTATCAGGTGAACCAGACGACCCGAAATTATTCATCTGCTAAATTTTAGGGGACTTTAGGTTTTTAGGGGTTTCTTAGGGAACAACCATTTAATGTTCGGGAGGGGGGTCTGTGTGAGTTTCAAAAAAAAAAGTTTGTTTCGCAATAATTTGTCACAAGCAACCAAGAAAAAAAATTGTCCAAGCAATTGCTCAAAAAGAATAATTTGTTGCTCATACTGATACTAGCGTCTTTAACACTTATTTTCATAAAACTTTTAATAGAACTCAATAAACAATAAATGGTTTTAGGCCGTACACTTTGTAAACAAAACGTACAACGTACTCTACAATGTACCATGTTTTTTCATTTCAGAATAATTACTTTGGAAATAAAACAGTTTTGTTGTAACATTTGTTGCCTCGAATTGATTTGGAGTTTAAGGGTTCTTTTCCATTATTGTTGAGTAGCTGAATATTTCACTAGTGCGTTGAAGCACACTTTGTGTCAATTACTAGTTTTACTTTACGAATGACCTCTAAAGACCTTCATATTGGTATTAAACATGCAATCTTAAAAGAAATAAAATAGAAACTATAACCCATTCACGTCGCAATATTTATAATAGAAACGGAAACACGAGGCGTAAACTCGCACCTTGAGTTTTGTCGAAGACAAAACGGTTTTAATTTTATTTATATTAAGTTAAAACAAGCTCAAACATTTTCCTCAATTTAATCTTATTTCTATTATCATGTTTCACCAACGTGTGAGTTTGTATGAAGAAAACTATCCCTGACCAAATTTAGAAACTCGATTTAAATAAACTGAATAGACACTCAATAAGTCTATAAGTCAATAACTCTAATTGCGGTGAACTTTTAAGTTATACTGTATATTATCTATTTACTAAATACTAACACCTTTCAGACATTATGATGTATATGTAATCCTCAATTTAGCGTCTTAGATACACCGATTGGCTTATCAGTTGTGACTGGCAGTCGAAGGCGGGGCCTTTGGAAATTGGTTCTTTATAAATTCTGACCGCCGCTGTGATTTAAGAAGAAACATAAATACCTTTAAAGATAACCACTCGAACACAAATCACTTTTAGTTCCAAATGTAGATCTGGAAAAATCGTAAATCACGTTATTTTGTTTATTTCTTTATAATCGACTTGAAACCGCAATTTAAACATTTGAGATAGACAGTGAAGCAAACATCTGCGAGTGAATAAATTTATTGAACTAACGACGAAGTAACATTAAAAGAACTACGAGGAATAAAGTTATTGAATAATTTATTGAGTTTGACTTGTGAGGTGGTAATAAGTGTAAAACACAGAAAAAGGGGGAAATAATCTGAAACATTATTTCAAGAAAAAGACTTGACAAAAGTAAAAAAAATGGAAAAATATATAATTTGGAATATTATCATTCTGTGTTTGGCTGGTTTACTGGCAGGCGCTGGATCGTGTCCAACCACGTGTAAATGCCGCGGACCAGCTGTCAGATGTGCCACCGGATTCACCGCTTTCCCGACAGGTTTGGACGCCATCAGTCAGTATCTAACAATAGCCGGAACCCCGGCGCAACCAAACTCTATCCCATCGTTGAAGAAGTCTGATTTCGCAGGCGTTACTTCACTATCGGCTTTAGTGATTCTTTTCAGTGGCATTCAAGGTGTCGTGGACGGAACTTTTTCAGACCTAAACAAACTAAAAGATCTGTCTTTGGCAGATAATAACATTCAAAGTTTGAAAGCGAACGCATTTCAGGGTTTGTCACAACTTCGAACTCTGGATATTTCGGGAAACAAAAACTGCCAGTTTGATAACACTTTGTTCATGCACATCCTTAATCTGGAAGAACTGAATCTTGGTGGAATGGGCATTCGACAACTTGACAGTAATTTCTTCCATTCTCTGACGAAACTAAAAGTTCTGAAATTGTACACGAACGAACTGAAGCACGTGCATCAGGATCTGCTGGCTCCCCTTACAAATCTAATAACACTCGATATAAACGGGAACCATCTGCTCGGACTTCCGTCCGAATTAAAATCAAAGTTTGAGACGATGACGTCAGTACATATGTCAGAGAATCCATGGCAATGTAACTGTCAGTTGGTATGGTTACGGGAACTTCCGGAAGCGTTTGTTTCCAGCAGAACGGACGGTAACAACATCGTCTGCAACGGTCCGAGAAAACTTCGCTTTCAATCCTTCGTGACAATTCCAGACAAGGACTTCGTCTGTATTCCACCAAACGTCATCCGATGCGAACAATCCCGTTACTCGCTGGATATCAACAACATGCTCGTGATCTCGTGCGAGTTTGAAGGCGATCCGGTCCCTCAGATTAAATGGAAACGACCAGATGGATTTGAAATCGTCGGTAGAAACACAGCGTCTGGAAAATACCAAATTTACGAAAACGGTACGTTAGTCATCAACAGTGTCGGCTTGGAGGACGATGGGGATTGGGCCGCAACTGCTTTCAACGCCACTGCGCATGATGATGAAAACATCAACGTTCACGTTATTGTAACAACAACTTCAACAACAACAACTAGTACAACAACACAGACGACACCAACCACTAAATCAACAACAACCAAATCTACAACGACCGTTAAATCAACAATATCTTCAACTCCGACTACACCATCTTCCACAATTATCGCCGCTATCACTTCCAAACCAGCAACGCAGAAACCGTCAGGTGTCACCAATAATATAGTAACTGTGTTAAATCCTGCATATCCGGGCAACAGTGACAAGATTATCGTTATTGGTGATAAAGAGACAATCATTAAAGAAGGAGGTGGAATTAACTACGGTCTGCTGGCGGCCGCGGCTGCTGGCGGTGGAACTTTGGTCGGCATTATTGCTATCATCGCAATGTGCTGCAAGAAGAAGCAACCACACGAGAAAAACAAAGTGTCACCGTTTGAAGATGACTTTGAAATGTGAGTTACATATAACCTAGAGCGGAGAGCTTTCTGACTTACCCGATATGTCAAAGTTCTAAGTACTAAGTGAGTGCTAACATATTCTCTCACCACATGTATCCTGTGTGCACGCCGTGTGTCTGCGAGTTCCTCTGGTCCAGGACGATGCGGCAACCACGTTATTCATTTACAAACCTATCTACCTTCCTGGATCACGTGGACGACGTAAGTTTATTCAGTGTGCGATGGAATTCATTTTAGATTCAAAGTCAGTAATAGTCTATCATATAAAACATATAGCGCATCGTACTCATGTGTTAGCTATTACTGATAATGCGCTCGTATCTGACAAGAATACTTAAAGAACTACTGGTAGCATCCGAATAACTATCGTGAACGAGTATGTCCATCCTCACATAATTATGCTGTCGTAATTGTTTAAATTGTATACATTTTTTGTAATTCGTTTCATTTTTGTTAAAAATGGTGATTTGCACCTGTAAAGAATTTTCTTGAATTGATAAAACTGACATAATTTGTAAAATATGTAAAACTTTATCAAATGAAATCACTATATGGTCATATAATTTATCATTGGAAAGAAATTTCGTGTAACCTATTGAAAAAGAATCATTAAAATCTTTGGATATTTATGTACGTGATTGGTACGTGATACGTATGCGCTATGTAGTTCATTAACGAAAACAACTACAGTTACCCCCTCACGAATTAATTTTGCAATTATATTGTATTTTCCGAGAATGATTAAATTATTGATTATTCTGCATTTCATATAAATGCTGAATCGTTATATTCGCTTGTCCAGGAGGGACATACCACGTTCGAAGCCAACATTTGCGTCACATACCACGTGGTATGATCGCTAGATGTTATTATTGGCAATGATTCATATTTTATAAAAGTGAAAAACAAGAACAGACTATTAAGGTTAATGACATAGACATCTAGTCAGGCTAGATAATACCGACTGACAACCTTATCGCACCAGATAACTATATATGATAAGTTGCTAGTGACACAAGACGAGTGGCACCGTACTACTCAAATTCCTGACAGTCTTTTAAAAGCCATGCTGACATTTGTGACAAAGTTTCGGCCAGGTCTCGATGGTCGTGCCAAAAAAACTTTGATCCGAAATAAACACAAACCGACAGCACATGGTTCTAGTGGTATGGGGTCCAATGGGCATTATCTGAAAATATTGTTTAATTACTTATTGGCATCTCTTTTTATACGATTAAACAAATATCTAATGTTTGTCTTTGAATTAATCTATTTTTGGATAGGTTTAAAAGCAAAGAGTTGGTCGTTTGCATTTACGTTTAATTCGTTTACATAATTTCGATTAGCACCTCAATCAAGGGTAATGTTAGATATGCCTGATAATATACGTTTTAACTTCTTGCTTTATTGCCAAACGTTTAAATGTTAGCAAAAAGCTAGCTTTGAAGTTAATTCATAGCGTCTACCATAAGTGGCGAAAACGTGCGCTGTGATTAAAGCGTTTGGTTGCGGTAAAATGGGAACATTTAAAATGTTGGATCAAGATTAAAATGCACGCAGTTTTAACTTTAACACGATTCGGCATTTGTATCTTCACAGAAAACCAAGTAATGAGTATTTATTGAAGCAAGTTTTTTTATGTGTTATGAGCAAATACGCATGTTTGAAAGTAATGTGTAAATCTAAAGCATGATACGTCGACCGGACCTTGCTTGTACTGAAATGATTACTAGTATGTTACTTATATCTACCGTTTTCATAAAATCTGAACTTCATAATCATAAAATAGAGTGATATAAGTTGTTATATGCGTTTATATACGTTTGAAAAGTGTCGGAAAGCCTTGGCCATTATTCAGTCATTCTTGCTAGCAACCCGCTAATGTACTACATGTAATGTCAATTCCAAATATGTAAGTTATATTCGGCGAAAATTTGGGATGTAAAACTGTAGTTTGTGAAATAATTTCGAAGGCCTGTGATTGAAAGAACGACCATTTTGATAATATCAAGAGATGTATTTATAATAGGCAATGTTGTGATATTAATTTTTCTAATTCTATACACATGATATTTTACAATTAAATATACGTTGTTCATTTGTGCGGTATAAATAACTGTCTAGTTACAATGATGTCTTACATTTATTATAATAAGCAACGTAATTTTTATGGAAATCTAAATTTGGCAAATAACGCTTAAAACAATTAACAAGTACGTAGGTATACAATTATCTGTATTCATACATTTCTCAATTAGTGGAATCAATTTTCGGGATTACTTTTAGACAATCAACATGCGTCGTGTGATAGTAGTGGTATCTATTTACATATTCGTGCATCTAACGCGTAACGCTAGATTTCTGACGGGAATATGCTTAATTCCATTGTTTGCTGTGGCAACATTAATTTAGCTAATATAACTGTACAAATGTACTCGTATTTAAATTGTGTGGTGCAAATTCATGTTTGTATATAATTGTGTTACGTCAAGACATCATTCAATCATTATTTATTTAAGAAAATAGTATTTATTATATTTTATATATCCGTTGACCAAAACTTGTAAGATAGCATTAATTAACACAGTCGGCCGTCTGCTTGTAAGTCATCGTTGTCATATATGTATTTTCAAAACAGATACATTTTGGTTATGCTTTTAATGTTTGAAGTATACTTATGTGTAATGCATTTTCCGTCAATTTGTCCTTTCCGAGTTTTGAAAGTGTTTGTCAGGTTTTTAAAGGATATATAAATATAACTTCATTTCCTCTAATTAAGAAGAGAAAACTTGTATTCCTTCAAAGTATCGAAAGTTTTGGTCATGGGGTTAAGCAAATGTACATGGTTAGACCTTTAGGAGAGTTATGTCGCGTCCTGTTGAAAATCTTGGTTGAGTATTATTAACTAGTTTATTGTTTTAAACACGCATTCTTCCGAGATTGTTGAAACTACTGTGATCAGGGTTGAAGCATTATAAAGCACATGTGGTGCTTGGCCATTGGTCGTGCAACCAGCCAATGTTGAGGCTTCTTTGATTAATTCAATTGTTACTGTATTACTTTCAATGGCCTGGTAAAACTCCCTAGACATGACAGATCGCAGGTTGTCTATAAATCAGGTCATACTCTTCTCAATTAGATATGTTAACATGTCGTCAAATATCCAGAACAGTTATCTATTTATTTACATTTTCAAAATTAATGAACTGTGCACACAATAGGCCTCGTGTCTTAAAAACTAATGGTATTTCCAAAGACGTTACTGAACATAAGGTCGCGACATTGTTATTTATTGAGGAAGTATGAACTATCTACTACTGTTCCAATGATTAGGCAATGACCTCTTATAACAAATTATATCTGCATATTTCGTAAATTTGATAGATATTTCTTGACTCAGTGTCGAGTGTTTCAGGGTTAATATATAAATTTCAATGACACAAAACTATTTCACGAGTTTCCGTTCAGTAGGTCACATTTGTGGGAAGAATGAGAAAATGTCGACTCAGCAAAAAATATATATAATTGACAGTACGTGCTGAGATAATGAAATAAGAAAACACTATGGTTATAAACGATTGGCGTCATGCTCTGTCCATTGTCTAGAATCTATAACGAAATTATGTGATATTTAGTGAACTTAAATCATCAAAAGTGTTAAATTGTTGCATTGTATCCGAATTTGTGACTCACTAATACACATTACACAAAAAAGAATCAGCAGTAATCCAAGAAATTCGAAACTTAAGTGAAGAATTTTTGTTATTGGTCCAATGTATGTAATGTACAATGCAAATTAAGCTATGAAATTCTAGTGCATATTTTAAATAAAATACTTGAAAAAATAGTTATGCTTTTGGTGATTAAGTACGGGTATCTTTTTCTTTCTTTTCTGTGATGATTTTGTTGTCCTTGAATGTGTTTTGTTCATGTTTGTTAACCACGATATGTAGCATTTACAAATACTTGTTTACCCAAGGATGTTTTTGTTAACTGCGTGTTTCTATACAGTATTATTTTATATATTCATTATTATATTATATAATCTTATTTATTATATTCAAATGATACATATAAATTATTCTATAATATTATACTAGTATTCAGATTTTGTTATATTCTGTAAGAACAGAAAGTATTTTTTAGGAATTTTAGATAAGGATTTTTAAAAAATACAATTCAATATACAGATAAATGCTTTGTTTGCCGAAACAATCCCATGTCGTGCTTTGAATTTTTAAAACTTTGATTTTTTTTGTTGTTTTTAATTGAGTTTGATTATTTAATTTAAATAAATTTTGAAATCCACCCCACACGTTATAACTAATGGACAATGTCCTTTTTTATTTTTGCTTTGTTATCATCGTATTATACGTGACTCGTAAGTCTTCAAGTTTCCAGAAATAGTCAGATTTATGCCATAGAACATAAAGGAAGTGACTGGAAGTCGTTGTTCAAGACGAATATCAGGTTGTATTCTATCAAAGCATGATCTGCACTCTACAAATAAATATTTCGCGATTTCAAAACATGAAACGATGAACTACACACGGAACAAGTGCAAATCTATTTACATTGCTTTTATCTGGGATTATCAGCAAACTATTAATTGTTTATTTTATCTGAGCTGCCTGTACGTTGACAACGTATGTGTACAAACACATGTTTGTTAAATGCTTGCATGTCACATTTACGTGTTAAATTAAAATGTATAGCATAGAGAAGTACCCATATGGAATCCTAGTATCAAATTTTGAAGAAAAATAAATAACTAAATTTTTAAGCTTTATTTTTTCATTTTTCATTACTTGTTGTTGTTGTACCGTGTTGTTGTTTTCAATAAATAGAGTTTCCAAACGTACTGTTGTTTCTGTATGACCGTAAACTTTGCTCCAATTAATGTTATGGTCATCAATTTGATGACTAACCAACTTGCCGACAAAATAACTCGATGTGAACTTTGTCACCCTAATTTCCAAAGTGACATGCATTTTAATCACACACAATCCCTTAGGAGAAGTTATCAGTGGTCAAATATACCCCAACACATTGAGCAAAGAAACACCGCAGTAGAACCGAGTCGAGTGAAGCAATTATTTGTTAGTCAGCTTTCTGTTGAAAAATGGCAGTCATACCTCCATCCGGATTTGAACCCAGGTCGCCAGATGAGACGAAAAACGCACTAACCACTGAGCGACGGATGTATACTTAAGCGCACACATAGAGCAATATGCGGTGCTATGTTCCAAATACAAATGTATCACCATGGATACAAAACAGTGAGAGGTGCAGAAAGATAATTACACATCAGACAGGGAGATTAGCATTCAGCAAAAAAAGAAAGTACAAAATACACAAAGTAAAAAGGACTACAAGTACAAGCCATGGGGCAAACCACAAAATATGCAAAAGAAAATTGTCAACCTACCCCGACAGCCTGCAGTCTGGGTCAGTCAAAGATTCACCAACACCGTAAGACCACAATTCAAAATTACAAATGAAGGCTTGAAATTGACAACATTTATAATCACTGCCATTTCTTTGCCATTAGATTGAACCATGTGAAAGTTTGTCGGAGCATTTTTTGTTATCCACGTAATACGTATACCAATTGCTATGAAAATGGGTACATTTATAACAACAAAACATTTGGCAATGTAAAGTCTTACAATGTTGGTGATTAATGCCCACAGGTACGTGACAGCAGAGAGTAGTGCATCATGTGGACGACCGCACATCGCAAGCACAGAACACGTGGCATATCTAAATACATTGAACACCTTAATGTACCAGAGTAAGTACATTGTGCTACAAGACCGGGACTCGAACCCGAGACTTTTCGCTTACAAGACGAATGCTCTACCGACTGAGCTAGCCGGATGTTAGTCTGGAGTTCCCTCCCCTTGATGCTACGCTAATACTGAACAGATTGGGTGCCGGGAACCAGAATAGCCGGCTGTCTACTCATGTTTCTCCCTTATCAGTAATTTTATCCTATACATACTACAACAAACATCCACATCTTTCAAATAATTCATCCTCGAATTCCTGGTGTGCCAGAACCTCTTCGGGATGGGCGTTCTCATGGTTCTAAGGGTACAATGCTGGTTGCTTACGTTGGGTGCCAAAATGTAACAACGTGAGACTTGGGGAGAAAACCACTATTGATCATATATTACAAAATTGCAAATGCTCCTTTGGCAACTCCGAGACAGCTGATATAGTACTGACGTATGATTCACGCGTGGGGATTTGATTTCTCAGGCAGTCGAAATAGGACAGTAACAAGTAAATAGGACAAAGCAGATATTATCGATGAGTGTTTCACATGACCAGATTTGAAAATTGCTGCTTCTTATAAATACGAAACACTTAGCCTACTACTTGACTTTAGTCGAAACCAAGAAATATTAATAATGCTGACGACACACGGTTGAACAAACCTGCACATGGCTAACAGGCACGTTTTCATGACTATCATCAAGAGAAGAAAGTAGCTGTTGGTTTGTCAAAGAACGGCTTTGATGGCGTCAACGAAGCAACGTATCAAGAAAAATTATTAACATAATGTGGTCTAATCGACGGTACGTAGATCGTAATGTAACCCGATGGATACAATTTAATTGCAAATATAAACCAAATTATTACACCTTGATTTTATTGTTTGCTCTGTTTTGTATTTCACGATAATCACAGCAACAATGTTCAAAATTTCAAGACAACAGTGACGGAATTGCGGCCAGGCCCGGTGATTATAACCATGTTCTCATTCTCATAATCAAACTCATAATCCATGCTCAAACTGGAAAAACAGCTCTTTTATAATTTTGCATCAAAATCAACACTAACGTGTAGCAAATGACCTAACTAAAAATTAACCCCCATATAATAATATGTTTCCATTCAGTATAAAAGAAGTTACAGCAGATTGTGTTACTAAGAGAACGCTCCAATTGTAGTATGAGTCTGAGCATAGATAATGCTCTCCAATGTTTATAATCACGGGGCCAGATCTGTCGTTGGCTCCAGTTGCACAATATTGTCGCTGTCAGAAAATATTTCGGTGCTGAGGATATCAAGTTACAAAAACTTTTCTAATCTAGTTAGATGGTCGTTTGATGGCTTGACTGCTATCCTGTGCATGTTGTGCATCGAAGTGGTGGCTTGAAGTCGTCATACGGTTGTGTGGGAGCAAAAGTTGGAAGCCTGGAAACAGGTAGACACATTTAGATTACGGGGCATCATTTTATGATATGATTTTATCAATAATGCGGTTTCCAGGCACACACATGTAGTCAGTTCGTGCACACCATACACGTATTTCTAATGTTAGTATTTCGACGTACTATATAGGGGTATCAGGTACGATGACGATCTATAATACAACAGGATACATTAATACTGGTATTAGTTTAAGCATTGTGTGACTTCACTGATTTGTGATCTGTGACGAAGACAATTTTGAAATTATAATGCACACCTTTTCCATACCATAACTTGTTTACAACTTCTACAATAGTCCAACCCTACTCCTACATTATACAACGTCAACTCCATCAGCAATGTTTGTCAGTAAGGGATATATAAGGTCACGCTTTTCTAGACAAACAGGACACATTTGGACATATGATTACGTACTTTATTGATACAAAGGGATACAAAATCATGTTCTCCGATATGGGGGATCGCTTGAACATATTTTGCCTCACCATTGTAAGTGCCATTATTGTGATCTTCACTATGAGATTTCATAAGTCGTAGCTTGATCTTTGATCGGACAAACAACTTCGCGTCATTCCCACCGACTTTCAACACGATATCACAATGCGCCGTGTCCGTCATTTGTCTGTTTTAATCCGTTTGTCAATTTCAGTTATCAGAAGTTATCCGAGAAGATTCTTATATTGTGTATTATATATGATAATATAATCGCCAAAATCTCTAATGGTAAGATCTACGTATATGTAATAAGCACTTAGACAGGCCAAGACATTCCATTGTGGCTATTGATATATATAATGAAGTTGGCAAGAGCATCAATAAAGAAAAATTATCAGGTTTTTAAACCATGACACTTTGAATGCCTTACAGAATATACCTTTATATAGTTTTACCCCAATTTTAAAATTTCCAAACAGACTTGAAGATAACAGCACCCTTTCAATGGATATTTGTTTCACAAAATTGCTGCATTGATAGTCGTATTGAAGGGATTTAAGGCTTTTACGCTTAACAGTTTCAGTTATTATCGGAGCATTTTCCGTCGGTCATTTATCAACTCTGGGAACATAGTTTAACATACACTGTGTGCTTCTTATAGATGGAAAGATTAATCGTACGATGGGTGAAAAGAAATGAATAACGATTTCATCAGAATTTATTTATTTATAAAGACTTGCTTTTATTAAAGCTGAGAGTTATATGTCAGTAGAACACACGTAAAGGATACAAAAATGAGATAGAACAATTACAACCAGGTGCTAATAGCACAAAAAATGCAACCCACGAAGTTGTCTGTTTTATAGCTGTATTCAGAGAGCATGAGGACATGTCAATGTAACTTTTAAATACGTAACTGTCAGCAGAACTGTTGGGTTTTTGGACATGTTATCTAAAAGCTTCCTTGTGCATACAGGGCAACACTTCATCTGGGGCGCTAATAGCGGAATGCATTCGTATTTTTGAAATTACGACAGGCATGTGGATTGCTTATCTCTACATGTTATCTCAACTTGTAATGCTTCATATTATTGCGTCACACACGTGCGCTGTATTGTAACACACTCATGATCGAGAGATTGAAAGGCAATACATAGCGACACCCTCGTGCATTGAATGGTGACATCCTCGTGCAATACAAAGCGACACATTCGTGCTTTGAATGGTGACACCCTCGTGCATTGAATGGTGACACTCCGTGTATTGCATAGCGACGCCCTCGTGCATTGCATGACGACACCCTGTCGATCACTGCTTTGTGTTATTTGCAGCGGGAACTTGGGGAACTAGTCGGGTCTAAGCTGTGTTTCGTTCGGTCACTTTGGATCACCGTTTTTGTGTTATTTCTTTGTGAAACTAGGACGTCCCGCTCTTTTGCTGCGGGGACTTGGGCCTTTGATTGTCCATTTGGGTTTTGTGAGGGTATCGCTCGCGCCGTGTGGTTGTGTTGTGTTGTTGTCGTTTTCTGTACTCGTCTAGTTAAGTTGAGTGCTGCCTTCCCTACATCCGATTTCTTCATATCTATTTCGCATGTGGTATCCACGTGTCGTGTATGGGGCGTAGTTGTGTATTGCACTGGGACACCCACATATCCTGAACAGAAACATCCACGTGTATGGCATAGGGAAATATTTGTGTCATGATTGAACGCAAGTCTATAACATTTACACACATAATATGCAGTTTTGTTTGTAACATAATAGCTGTTATTGTCTGTTATGCTATTAAATCGAAAAAGCCTTTCTATTAAAATCATTGCACAATGTTGCGTTTCATTTACTTTAGAACAGCATATTTATAATCAGGAACTTTATTTAGCAGTAAAGTTGACTCGGTTGAAAGTGCTCTACTGAAAGTTAATTATAAACTTTATATTTTGAAAAGATGTCTACTGTTCAGATGCTATCACAATTCGTCTGTCTACATAGAAACCAAACTAATGTAATATTAAAGAACCCTTATGCACATGCCATTGATTATCTTGATACTCACTTAATGGTGTGAACTAAGGGAGACAACCTCTGTGTATTACCTTCTAACTGTACTGTACATCTCATACTTATATCCCTTGTCTAAATTAATTGTTTTTAACGATGCTATCATCTTAAAACCAGACCAGTTCAGTTAACCAGTGATTCTAGCCGACATGATCAGTTGTGATCACACAGCATATATGTACTTCATTTCAAGTAATGGCATAAGTTTGCTACACTAATGAACATGTTTGTGGAAATAAAACACAGATAACCATAATTTCAGTTTGTGATTCAGATACATCCATACTTAATGCACCAGTCAGTTGCATCCTAGGCTTCATCCCGGGGATGGGCGGTGGATGGCCAGGGAAAAGGCTGTGTTTTTACCTTCCTTGCCAGGGAAATGTTGGAATCTTTTTCTCCAAACCAATACTCTATATACAATATTTAGTTGTCAGGGGAAATACTGGAAATTTCATTAGCTGTCCCCGGTAGGGCTGCGGTTTTTACAAACCTAAAATCCCGGCCAATCCCCCATGTTGGGGGACTGTGGATGCAACCGACTGGTGCATAAATAGGGTGGTTATAATCTCAGCCACCTACTGGTAACTCAAAGAGTTAATTGACATATTTAAGCAGTGTACAGTGACACCACACATCTTCTCCTGCTGAGAAACCAGTAAATGTTAATCCAGAAAACAATATTAGTCTTACTTGGTAAATTGTCCAGCTTGGAAGATACATTGATCCTGGACAGATGAGAATGAACAGAATATAATTGACTTGCATTAGAAGTTCCTTTCATCCTCAGAAATCAGCAGATAGTCAAGTCCCAAGTCTATATATTTCACATGAAAAATACACTGGATGAAGAAAATGGTTCCTTTTAACTCGGTAACCTAGAAACTTTGTTACTCTTAAAAACAAGACAAGACACTATGAAACCATATGTGATGTTTTATTAGATAAATAATATGTTCCATACAACCATACATGTGTGAAAGTATTGCATAGTACCCACAAGTATTTAACATACTCTTATATATAAATATAGTATCCCTCAAAAATTGTGTAGTAAAAATATAATATACACTACTATATAAGGCATAGATCAGTATCAACTCCCAGCCACAAGAGATTCTTATATATTTTTTTATAACAAGAGAAGTTTGTAAAACATGTATGCCCCAAGGAAGACCAATAGTTGGAAAGGGTGAAGGTCAATGTGCACTTGGACCGTGACCTTTGACCTCAAAATCAATAAAGGTCATCTACTGTTGCTGTTCAACCTCCATGTAAAGTTTGAAGGTCCTAGGGCAAAGCATTCTTGAGTTATTAATAATTTGGTCTACTGGCCAACTGACACGTGCAAAGCAATGACGTCGCGTCACAAGTTGGAGCTATTTTCAATTTCGCGTAATTTATTTGCCAAATGGTGCAAATGTAATAATGTTTGTTTCAATAAATATCATATGTTATATATCAATCGAACGAAGAAAATCAGCACAATCGATCTGAACGTATATGTTTTGAGTTTTATTACAAAATCCCACATTTTCAGGGTTCGAAATAACCAGAATACGGTGAAATATCACTGTAGAGATGTAACATCCAATCTCGTGGGGCTTGAGAAAAATGTGTGGAGAGCAAAAACCATACGCAAAATTTCTATATTTTTTTCGCAAAAATGATTCTTAAACGTAAAAAGTTGATGCCATTTACGTAAAAGAAAGTGACATCATCATAAAGTCAAATATTTTTATTCTGTGTTGAGGGAACAGTTGTGTAGAGATTTCAAAATTACGGAAAATAAGTTTTAATAATTTCTCTTTGAAATTTCCTATAAAAAATACGTTTTTCATATATTATTAAATACGGTATTCATTTAAGATTTTGATTCAAGAGATCAAAAATAATTTCAAATTTTCTTTGTCTACCTAAAATGTCCCACCCCGTGCTTAAAACTAAAAACTGAATTGAACATGAAATTCGATTTGATCGAACATGAAAATTTCTGTAAAAAAATATTCGTCACTGCAATGATAAAATACGTTTTTTCCACGCTGTTGAATAGTATATTGTTTATCAAAATCGTTCAATATACGGTGAAGTTATTAGTATTTTTCAATGTCGCCACAAAATGTCCCATCAGCAAAATTACGTACTAAGTAACGTCAAAATATATTAGTGATTATGTTGTAGCTTCGATAATTCAATGCAAAATTGAAATCGAATTTTTATAGATTTGTTTGAAATTGTTTTTTTATATACTAGGAAATGTATACAGTACTTTATTCATAAAGGGATTTTTATTTAGCACTTTGTGTTCATTGGGGTTCCACCAAGCAGGTCTAAACTGTAGAAAGAGCAAATGAATAAATGTACACATTACAGCAATATGGTTAATTACAAGTTATTTTGCCTAAATCTAAGTTCTGTAGTTCCTAAGGTTGCTGAATATACCCCCTTTACACATAGTTACACAATTTATGTGTTTATGGTTGTTGTACGCCCATGATTTAGTTATTCTGTCAATTGCACGCCTTATATCCGTCATATTTAGCTAAAATAACGGCGTTTTTGACGTTACGCAAAATAGCTCCAACTTGTGACGCGACGTCAATATACCCCTCATTAAAGACTGGGGCATAATTACAATATGAATGGAAAAGAGAACACAGAGCAATGCAGAATTAACTAGAAAGCTAAAGATTCAATAAAATACACAAAAATAATTATTAAGTAAATACATTTTATATGATAATAAGGTTATATGCAATCCACAAAACTAATCCAATTTAAAAGGAAGGCAGTGATTAGTAATATTTAAGCACTCTTGCTTACAGAACAATGAAACAAAACTGAATCATTATGTTGAAATGTAGGATAGCATAACATGGTTTTCACAATGTAAGGTTCTTGTAATGATGGTTAACAAGTATGCCAAGTTTGAAAGAAATGCCTTGATGGAGTTTGGAAAATATTTATGTTTTGACAACTGTGACAGTTTTTGTTAACATTCTCGAAACAAATGGATGGTCAGGACAATCACTTAAATCCTCCGGCATATCAGTACAGTAGATGCCAGCGCATGAAAATATATTTATTTCATACAATTTGTACATAGTCATAAACCCTCCATATTTACAAGAGAAATATATTGGTGAAGCAGGGTTACATTAAAATGAGGAGATGCTTACACAAGGAAAGAAAATAAAGAGTATGAGGGACGATCAATAAATCACGAGAAAATGCTCGTAACATTTTTCTTATCCTACTGATTTTTCTCAAACTTCAGCCAGGTGTAGCAACATTTATAAGTAATAAATGTGCAAATATTCAGAATCATAACTACAGCATGCTGAAATCTACAGTTGCATTTATTGTAACACTATTTTGCACGATTCGTAGTAACATATGTATTCAGCACCACACAAAATATTTTCATAAAATAATATGTATTAACAAAATAATAAGCATTTTCTTGTTATATATTGATCATCCCTCGTATCACCTCACAGTGGTCAGTGACAAACACCAATAGAGGCTTCAACATGATCTAAGGGTACTTCACATTGGTTATACAACCATCAACACATTGGAATGTAACTTTAATATAAATACAAACATTACTATGCCACTACAGATTTGATAAATTACCATAATCAGAAAGGTTCCTGCTTTCATAACATTAACTAACCAAAACAGATTATCACAGGTTTCCCACAAATCGAAGCAGGTAAAATAACCTGACTGTTACCTGGCCAATTTCATTATTTCCTTTTTGGCTTCACATTATCAAAAGCACATTTTGTTCATAAAAACCCCATGCAAAAATCAACCCTTTATTTACAAGAACATTAAAATCTTACATATCATAAATAGCATAATCATGAAACATATCCAATCAAAATTATATTATGCATGAAGTGCATGTACAACAAAAGTATATATAATAGAAATTATATAAAAAAAACTGAAATAAAGGAATGTAAAAGATGTCTCAAAAATAACTCATAACACAATATTATTATGCACAATAAATTTCTAATAAACATAACATTCAACATAAAGAACTAAATTAATGGAATGTGAAATGTCTAAAGCTATCACAGAAGTAATGAATACCCCAGCAACACTTCCTTTGCACAAAAAATATAGGTCAGAGAGAGAACATTTAAGAAAAGTTTTTGGTTATATAAATTTTGAAATTTCGTAATAAACATAAATTTTCCTTTTTTGCCCTCTTTTTCAATGACACAATTGCCTGTGATGAAAATCAGCGGCTGAGAACATTAAACAAGTCATTCAGCCATCTTAAATGTGCTGAACGTGAAAATAGTGTCACATACTAGTAGTTACCATCCTGAATCTTAACAACATAAGAGTAAGTCACACATTAGGGGTGTGTTTGAAAATCATGTGCAGAACAGTGTTCTGGCTGTTCCTGTTCCAAGTACTTACGAACAAAATAAAGCTGTTCCGAACAGTGTTCCACTCCAAACGACTTACGATCAAAACGGAACAGGAACAGAACAGGAAGTAACAATAATAAAAATAATGTTAAATAAATAATATTAAGAAATAAAACTTTTAAGGTGGCCGATATTGCTAGTTTCAGCCGTTATATTGGTGGAAGAAAAATGCCACTAGAAAATTTCCCATTGTAAAAGTTCAGTCGTTTCCGTTTTACCCCGTTGACATGCTATTGTCAAGGTGACCAGAATAACACATTTCGTGAAGTTTCCAGTTGTCTTGTTGTTGTTGTAATCACGTGACCTGTTCTGCCTGCACCACCTTTTATTTGGGAACAGATAGAACATGTCCGGAACAGACGGAACAGAGAAAAAGGACGTTTCCAACACACCCTAGAAATGTTTATGTATCAACACTCAATAGTATCAAGTTTCATGAAAATATGCAGTAATGCGAAGGAATTAATTGCTTTACAAAATGCCTAACGACCGAACCAACTAGTTGACTCCAGTATACAATGAATCACTGTTCTAATTAGTCACTTTTCAAACCCTCAGAAACATTAAATGTGACCACATTGTTTGATGATATGTAACACACAGCTATGTATTATGAAAATGCAAAATTGATCGCATGACTGACTATGCATACTTTGGCACATAATTTTGACTTTTTAAAGAATTGATTGTTAAATCATTTACACAAGACTTATGTGCCCAAAATATCTCCAAAATCAGGGTCACAGTTAAAAGCATTCGAGGTTTAAAAACGACCAATTAGAACTATGTTTCTAGGGGCATATTAAGAAATAACAAATCCTGCTTGTACATGAGATTGTCATAATGCAAATACAAAGTAGAAATGACATCCAACAATGTGCATCACAAGAAAAAGTTCTTGAGACGTTAAAGCTGAAAATATTTTTGATATCAATAAAACATTGGATTATGCATTTCATACTATGTTTCATAACTTGAGATCCATGTCTATAAAGGTCCACTACAACAATACCTTAAGTAAAAGATAAACCTTCAAGAGCATTTCCATGAGTTGAGATTCAGAAACAAAAATATTTATTTCAATTCTGTGTAAACATCTAGAACTTAAAGTAACACAAATTGACCAAAATAAACAATAGAAAATACATTGCTTAGAAATATTCAATGAATTCAAGATTATCTTATAAGAAGAGGGGAACACCTGGACTATCTTCATAAAGGTGTAGGAACACAGACCAAATGTGTCATCTTGATTGAAGACAAAATTTGTTGGTGTTGGGGTTAAGAAATATAAAGAAATGTCTGAGAGGCACCTTGGACTTTGGTTTAGACCTTTATACCAACCCAAGCATGAAGAGATTACTGGAATTTCAAGGCTCAACAAGATGCCAAAATGTCACAAAATACGCCCGTCTTGGTTGTGCTAGTGAAAAAAATATTGATTATGAAATAAAAGCCCATATTATGTCAAAACATTTTTGAACAATCATCTTTAAACTTATCTTGGCCTAGATATTACACCCATGAGCATCGTCAGCAAGTTTGAAGACGATCGGACGAAAATTGTTTGAGCTAGAGTACAGACAAGGCCAATTTCACATTTATTTTGGTAAAAGAAGGACCATAACCCAAGAAGGCCTGCACCTATTTGGCCTATAATCGAACTTGGCCTAGATATTACACCCATAAGCATTGTCAGCAAGTTTGAAGATGATCGGATGAAAACTGTTTGAGCTAGAGTACAGACATGGCCAATTTCACATTTTTTTTGGTAAAAGAAGGACCATAACCCAAGAAGGCCTGAACCGATTTGGCCTATAATCGAACTTGGCCTAGATATTACACCCTTAAGCATTGTCAGCAAGTTTGAAGATGATCGGATGAAAACTGTTTGAGCTAGAGTACAGACAAGGCCAATTTCACATTTTTTTGGGTAAAAGAAGGACCATAACCCAAGAAGGCCTGCACCGATTTGGCATATAATCGAACTTGATCTAGATATTACACCCTCAAGCATTGTCAGCAAGTTTGAAGACGATCGGATGAAAACTGAATGAGCTAGAGTACAGACAAGGCCAATTTCACATTTTTTTGGTAAAAGAAGGACCATTACCCAAGAAGGCCAGCACCGATTTGGCCTATGATCGAACTTGGCCTAAATATTACACCCATAAGCATTGTCAGCAAGTTTGAAGATGATCGGATGAAAACTGTTTGAGCTAGAGTACAGACAAGGCCAATTTCACTTTTTTTTTGGTAAAAGAAGGACCATAACCCAAGAAGGCCTGCACTGATTTGGCCTATAATCGAACTTGGCCTAGATATTACACCCTCAAGCATTGTCAGCAAGTTTGAAGACGATCGGATGAAAACTGAATGAGCTAGAGTACAGACAAGGCCAATTTCACATTTTTTTGGTAAAAGAAGGACCATAACCCAAGAAGGCCTGCACCGATTTGGCCTATAATCGAACTTGGCCTAGATATTACACCCTCAAGCATTGTCAGCAAGTTTGAAGACGATCGGATGAAAACTGAATGAGCTAGAGTACAGACAAGGCCAATTTCACATTTTTTTGGTAAAAGAAGGACCATAACCCAAGAAGGCCTGCACCGATTTGGCCTATAATCGAACTTGGCCTAGATATTACACCCATAAGCATTGTCAGCAAGTTTGAAGACGATCGGATGAAAACTGTTTGAGTTAGAGTACAGACAAATTTTGGACGCAGCCGCCCGCCCCCCCGCCCGCACGCCCGCATGCCCGCACGCCCGCACGCCCGCCAAGGGTGTTCACATAATACGTCCCGTTTTTCAACGGGCATATAAAAACAATTTCTGCATAGTACCGGTATTCACTGTATGATTTAAACCTCTCCAGGTATAAACTTGAGCACTGTATCATCAGACAGCGGTGTAGTAGCTCCAGACAGCGGTGTAGCAGTAAACATGTACGCGCCTGATGGGTTCACATCAAACTCATACTTCTTATCTAACTTATAAACACCTAGATATTTGTCATCAAATATTTCTGTGACGTTATACTCTGTGGCATAGTTCATATCAAGCTCTTTGAAGGATAATGTGACCTTGGCAGGTCCACCGCCAGCATGCAAGTTGAGAATGACCACGGCGTAACTCCCCTGGGGTAGAATGGGCCTTGTCCAAATCTGTACATCATATACATTACCCTACAATGTAACATAATAAGAGTTATAATAAAGGATGTGTTTACACAGGCAACATAGGCAATTGCCCACTTTTTCCTACATGCAGTTAGCCTTTTGTAAACAAACAGAAGCTACTTAATACATACAACACCAACAAATACATCAACATGACAATTCATTTGAAAACTCTCAAAGACAAGACTGCGTTCAATAAACGCATATGCCCACGTGGAAGCCATTTCAATAAGCCTAAGTCCAAAATTAGGTCAAGGTGAAGGTCAAGGTAAAGGTAAAAATGAAGTCAGGTGATACAGGCATGTGGAGTGTGGTCATATACAACATCCATGCAAGTTTGAAAGCTTTGTAGCAAGCCATATTAATGCTAGAAGAAACGGTCAATTTGGGTTAACCAGGCTGGACGGACGGATGAACGGACGGACGAACAGGTGAATCACTATATGCCTCCCGATCTACCAATACGGGGGCATAAAAATGTCACATAAATTCATTTGGGACTGACATGTCTAGGGTGCAACATCTGAGTAAAGAATGACAGCATAAAGTGTCTGCTCACCAAAATGATTTATTGAGATCACCTTTTATCAGTCTTAGTATCCCCAACCTGTACTTTCTTGAAATTGGAAATACCCCTACCTGAGTTTTCTTCAGTTTTCCTTGCACTCCCATCTTATCTTGATTGACAGCAATCAAACCTTTATTCTTCAGTAATTGTTTGGATGACGACCTCATGTTACATAAATCAGCGGACATGATGAGTGGAGAGGCTAGCATCGCCCACATTGACATCTGTACACGTTCTTCATCTTCACTCAAACCATAGTTACCTAGCAACAACTAGAAAGGAATCAAACCATAGTTACCTAGCAACAACTAGAAAGGAATCAAACCATAGTTACCTAGCAACAACTAGAAAGGAATCAAACCGTAGTTACCTAGCAACAACTAGAAAGGAATCAAACCATAGTTACCTAGCAACAACTAGAAAGGAATCAAACCGTAGTTACCTAGCAACAACTAGAAAGGAATCAAACCATAGTTACCTAGCAACAACTAGAAAGGAATCAAAGCATAGTTACCTAGCAACAACTAGAAAGGAATCAAACCATAGTTACCTAGCAACAACTAGAAAGGAATCAAACCATAGTTACCCAGCAACAACTAGAAAGGAATCAAACCGTAGTTACCTAGCAACAACTAGAAAGGAATCAAACCATAGTTACCTAGCAACAACTAGAAAGGAATCAAACCATAGTTACCTAGCAACAACTAGAAAGGAATCAAACCATAGTTACCTAGCAACAACTAGAAAGGAATCAAACCATAGTTACCTAGCAACAACTAGAAAGGAATCAAACCATAGTTACCTAGCAACAACTAGAAAGGAATCAAACCATAGTTACCTAGCAACAACTAGAAAGGAATCAAACCATAGTTACCTAGCAACAACTAGAAAGGAATCAAACCATAGTTACCCAGCAACAACTAGAAAGGAATCAAACCGTAGTTACCTAGCAACAACTAGAAAGGAATCAAACCATAGTTACCTAGCAACAACTAGAAAGGAATCAAACCATAGTTACCTAGCAACAACTAGAAAGGAATCAAACCATAGTTACCTAGCAACAACTAGAAAGGAATCAAACCATAGTTACCTAGCAACAACTAGAAAGGAATCAAACCATAGTTACCTAGCAACAACTAGAAAGGAATCAAACCATAGTTACCTAGCAACAACTAGAAAAGAATCAAACCATAGTTACCTAGCAACAACTAGAAAGGAAACAGAGGATTTTTATATAAGTAAGATTTTATTCATCATATAACCTTAGTAAACGCTAAATATCTTTGAAAATGACCAAGTCATGGATTGGCTAACGTCGCTTCAAGCTAATTTGCATACTTATGTAACAGGCTGTGAGTGCATTATGATATATCCGGCACGGCTTTAATGCACTCCCACACTGCAGTTTATATGATAAAATGATATGGTAAACAATAAAATTGAAGTAGTATAATTGTATAATGGAATGGTTTAACAGACATCAAAGTTAAAGGTCAAAGCTTTCCAAACCAGGAGCCCATTGCATAACCAAGGCGCTATCGAGGACTTTATGGTATCGCTTTTCAACAACATGCTATCAGCAAGCATGTTCACCAATAGAATACTGTTTCTATAGTGCTTTGCAACGCAATGGTCTGATAGCCCAGAGCGCTTGCTGATAGCATATAAATCTTTTGCTTTGCTTGTTACAAAGTGCCTTTTTTAAATAAGCTGTTTCTTTATGTAGCTATCGAGTACAGTGCCTTGCTTAAGCAACATGCTCCAGGTTTCACTTTTGAATTCTATTAGTAACTCTCATGATAGCAACGTGAAACTAACTCTATAACTTTGAAGGTTCTATTACACAAATGAACACATATGATACCTAGACAAAATAAGGATTTACAATAGAAAACAAAATAACTTACCATATCTGGATCATTCCAGCCTCCAGGTCCAGCACTGGGTTGGAAAACTTTCTGGTTCTTCACAAAGTGTTGTATTATAGATTGAACACTAGTCCAAGAATCCTGCACATCTGTGAAAACCCTCCACAAGTTACAAGCATTCCTGATAGCCGTGAAATTAGACTGAAATAAAAAAGTTATTTTAAACATATTTATTTCGCAAATATATAACCCTAAAGGCCATGCAAATTGCATGCAAAAAACACAAGTTTAAGGAAAAAGGATAAGAATGGAAGACACTTGGTCTTATAAAATTCTTCTCCCTGGATAAACTTCCTATTAAGAGGTTATTACCTGAATTTACCCTAGTAACTCTGTACACTATGTCATCAATGTATTGAATATTTCAAAACTAATGTAACTAAAGAAGACCTTCAAAATATGAAATAAGAAATAATTCAAAACCGCTGCTAATGAAATACCTGAAACAAACATTATTTTAATCAATAAATGGGCTAGGTCTATATGACCAGGCCAAAAAGGAAAGAGCCAAACGTTATTTAAGACTTTATTGCATATGCCCAAATTGGACAACAGTATCACATTAATCAGAGATTTCCAAAACAGCACACTCCAGCTATAGCTTGGCCAATTTGACACGAGTCTGACGTTTTGATTATCATAATTTAACAGTTGATATATTGCCAACGTTTATAACACCGATTGTATGTTTTCATAATCGGGGAGTATCACAAAGACGCTCGATATGTAATACAAAAACAAATTTTAAATACCGATGTCGCACGGTTTGCTTGCGGAAATTGATATACATCAATTCAAAATAAGAACCTTACAATATATTCTTGCATTAAGGTCAGGCTCAGGTCAATATAGCCAAGCTATATTTACTCTCAATTTTCAGCAAAAATCTGAATCCAAAAGTGACGTGCAATAGCTCTCAATATTCTTCGAAAAGTCAAGCGTAAATCTGGCATTAATCTGCACGGTATAAAACTAATTGATTTAAAGGCAATCAAACATGACTGAACACTCATTGCATAACAGACTAAAATCGAAGGAAAATAAACATCTCTGACAACATTTTTTTTCTTCTCTCTACTCGTCACTCTTTGACGAAAAAGGTCCCAATCCCTTTTATAACCCCAAAATATCAAATTTATGTAGATAACTATATTCATTTACAGTATAACCTCCCGAAACGGCACCTCTGAGAAGCGACAACCTCCGAGAAGCGACACTTTTATTTCCCCCCAATCGTTTTTACTCTTATTTCAACCTCTAAAGAGCGACAACTCCGTAGAGCGGCAAACGGCAGTCAAAATGCGTTCCCTCCCTTGACTTGAACCTCTGAGCAACGACAGTTGTCAACAGGTGCGATCTATTTTTAGAACACGGCATAAACGCGTGTGTAAGATCTTCAAAAGTTAACACGTTAGGATTGTTTGTAAATCGGATGTGCATTGTACAATGTGTACAATTAGCGCTAAATTTACGGAGATTACAATGGAGAGGTTTAATAGGTGTTATAATTATCAGGTAAATAACTATAGCTATTGATTTTGGATTAATTGTGTCAACTCGTGTACGATGTAGATCTATGCATGTTTGTTGCATAAAAGCAGCCTTATTATTGTGTAACGGTGTTTGAAGATTAAAACGTTGTCTTTCTCAATTATTTCATAATTGTATAATTGGGACGTTTGCGTATTCATCTCGCCGTCTCTTTATGCTGGTAGCTAATTGAGTAAGGTTAATTGCGTTTACTCGTGAAAAATGTTGAATTTGCAAGAAAATGTACCAGTTTCTAGTCACTTCTGTTTTAGAAAGCTTTATTACAACACGTCTGTCTTTGTCTCTATGCTAGTTGAATTTATTTTGATCACAATTTAATACTGTTGCTATTGAGAGTATGAGTCTGAAATAATGTCTGCTAAGAAGAAGGTCTTCTTAAATGTTGAGCAGCAATTTATTATGTACAAATATATGCAAACAACTCAATATGAATATACTACAGTATAGTCACATACAATGTAAAACAAATCACATGTACATAACTATGTACCTTGCAAACACAACGACAAGGGACTTAACGCATTTCCGAAAAATCAAGAACCTCTGCAGAGCAACACCTCTTCAGAGCAACACTTTTTCCGGTTTCCGCCAGATGTTGCTCTGCGGAGGTTATACTGTATAGTATGATTTCTATTTGCTCTGTTTGTTATATATATATATAATAGGCAAGGTTGTAAGGTTTGTGGGGGATGATTCTCCGACCCCCATAAAACCATTGGACAGGGAAAATAAATCGGGTTACCCTTCTGGGGCCCGAAAAAAAAAATCGAAGGAAAATAATTTTTACCTTGAGTTTATGACGCCATTCATAAAATGGCCATTCACATGAATACAATATTGGTCGTCCTGTTGCATTTAAGTACCGAGACATAGCTGGATAACCTGTTAATAAAATAAATAGTAGGTACATTTTACATTCCAAATTATGGAGTCATTGCAACCAATATAATTATACAACCAATGGAAGCAATATAGACATATTTAAGATCACAGTGACTTTAAATCTTTTGTCTTATCAATGTCATAACCAATCTGTATACTACCGGTATATACAGGGAAATTACGAAGGTTTTTTTGTAGAGTGGTTGTCGCTCTGCATAGGGTCGCTCTGGAGAAGCCTACAGTACCTTTCCCTTTTTTGTCCTATTTTGTATAAAGATGCTGTTTATTGTAATAGATTTTAGACCAATACAATGTAGATGTTTTAACTAAATAATTATGTTACCATATTTAAAATCCTTTACATCAGAATTACATCCATCAAACTTGAGTAGATCTACTCCCCAGTCAGCGAATGTTTGTGCATCAATTTCCATGTAGAACTCACTACCAGGGAAACCAGCGCACGTCTTCACACCAAAATCTTCATAAATACCAAACTTTAAACCTTTGGAATGAATCTGCAAAGTAATAAACATTAAATACCAATGGTGTATCGCAGAGTTTGAAGAATATGGAAATGATGATCATAGGAGATATAGAAGGTGGTAAAAGACAGACATAAATGGAGAGACCTGGTAGCTGCCTTATACCAGTATGTGTCAGCAGGCATGAAGAGGATGCATAATTTACTATCATAGAATTTACAATGATATGGAAAAACTTTGTCAGCAAGAATAAAGATACTACAGCATTATAAGTATAAAGCTAATTCCCCAGTACTTGGGGAAGACAAGGAGAAACACAATATAGACAGGGCATATTGGTTCATTGTCTTTTTCATGTACATAACGCTGATTTCTAGTTATAATGGAGACCAATTTACACACAGTTGTTAAAGTCAGACTTGTGATATTTGAATCCAAGGTGAAAAACTTGACATCTTGAAACAATTTGATCGGTTATGTCCCTTTCCTTTTTAAGATTTTAATTTTAATCAGACTATGGTCTAGATAAATCTGCGTTAATTCTTGAACTTTAAAGTAGTTTACATAATCAGCGAGTTTCTTGATTCCACTGGGAAACCTGTCAGGATCAGGTAGCAGTCTTCCACTATCATCTCTTTGTTTAGCCAGCCAACAATCATCAATGGTAACATATTCATAACCAACATCAAAAAAACCATGTTCCACTAAACAATCTGCCTGCCGCTTTATTAGGTCCTCACTGAAATATAAAACAGCAAGCTTTGTTTTAATCAAAAGAAAAAATGTCATTATAAGTGTTTACGGCAAAAGCCTAAAAAGTGAGGTCTTCGGTCTGTTGTTCAGGTAATAATTGTATGTTTTTGCTATACCATTTACATTTTGTTACGTATGTTTGGGTCATGGAAATACAAATTAATCTAAAGTCAAGAAGGATTCAACACGATTTCTTACCTGATGCAGTTATCCGGATCTTTAGTACAATCAGTGTTACATCTATAACGTTGCCATGACAACCATCCCATCGGTGGTGTTAGTGCTAACCCATTGTCCAGAGCCATCGTTCCATGGCCCATAAGAGTAACCAACCACATCATAATTTTTAAGTTCTAAAAACGAGAACCAAATAATTGACAAAGAGAGACGACCGAGACTGGATTCAGTAAAGTAAAATGCCTATTCCCCGGTGGAAGGCTTGTCTATAATAAGTAGCTACGTCAATCAACTTGAATGTTTTGCAACAAACAGACAGACACACAAACAAATAGACAGACAGGATAACTATATGCCTATGCAACAGTAGAATTTCATCTATTTTCAATAATACAAACACGTATGGCCGTAGGGGCAAACCAATCCGAAGAGGATTAGGTAGGTAGGTAGGTAGGTAGGTAGGTAGGTAGGTAGGTAGGTAGGTAGGTAGGTAGGTAGGTAGGTAGGTAGGTAGGTAGGTAGGTAGGTAGGTAGGTAGGTAGGTAGGTAGGTAGGTAGGTAGGTAGGTAGGTAGGTAGGTAGGTAGGTAGGTAGGTAGGTAGGTAGGTAGGTAGGTAGGTAGGTAGGTAGGTAGGTAGGTAGGTAGGTAGGTAGGTAGGTAGGTAGGTAGGTAGGTAGGTAGGTAGGTAGGTAGGTAGGTAGGTAGGTAGGTAGGTAGGTAGGTAGGTAGGTAGGTAGGTAGGTAGGTAGGTAGGTAGGTAGGTAGGTAGGTAGGTAGGTAGGTAGGTAGGTAGGTAGGTAGGTAGGTAGGTAGGTAGGTAGGTAGGTAGGTAGGTAGGTAGGTAGGTAGGTAGGTAGGTAGGTAGGTAGGTAGGTAGGTAGGTAGGTAGGTAAACATGAATGGGTCAATATGATGATTTTTTCTATAGTCAAAGGGACATAATCCATGAGGGCATGGACTGATTTTGAAAGATAAGAAAGTTGAGAGAGGGGCAACATTAGTTACAACACCCATACACCTGCAGGGTATTGGCATACATGTACTTACATAAATATGAGATCTATAAAATGTAGACAATAGCATCTGAATGCACTGGTCAATCAATTGAAATCCCAGTCCCCTAGGGAAGAGCGGGGATAAAGGAGGGATAGTCCCGGGCTTTTACCTTTCCAATGACCCAACACAGTTTGGTGAGTGTGAAGGAATTGTTCTGTGCAAAAAAAAGTGGGGGCATATAGCCGGGACTAGTTTAGGATGGGGGCAATTGGCGAAGAACTTTACCTTCAGCATGGCCCTATAAGGGGGATTTTACCCAGGGTTTGAAAAAGTGAAAGTGTACAGAAGTGTCATCCGTAATAAGCAATATGGACATTAATTAACACAATTTTTAAAGCCAACCATGACAAAAAAAAGCTAAGTTAAGAAGTATTCGGGACTCGGTGAAATAATAAGAAGTATTCGGGATTCTTGGGCAGGGTTGGCAATTACCCGGGTTTTATGAGTATTTCCCAGCCCGGCGGGTTTTACCGGGAAAACCCGGGTTTTACAGGGTTTTATTGGGCAATACTGGGTAATACTGGGTGATAAAATTCAGTATTTATTTTGGGGGGTGAGGGTCATGATAAACTTATAATTATGTAACATAATTATTATAAAATATGATTAAAAGGATCATTAATTCGATATTTACTTTAAATTAATTGAAAAAATGTTAAAAATGACTATTAAAAACATTTAAAGTTGATCAACTTCATAACTGATCAAGACATTATATACTTCAAGTCCAATGTGTTTCAATACATTAAAATGACTTTTCATCCCTGCATCTATTTAATAATCTGTAAAGTGATTGTAACACCTCCTTAAGGCTCCCTTTGTTACCTGTCAAAACAGCCCCCTGTCAGATCACTGCTCTGCTAATTGAGCAATTATTGAGCAATACATAGGATTTAAGATGTATTAAAAAGTGTTCAAATGAAGTTCACCGAGATCATTTATTAGAGATTGATCACAAGCTTGTAAAAATCATTCATTCATATTGTATGGTGGTAGACAGTCAAAATGAAACCGAAAGACCCTGTGTGGATTTTTTTTGATATCGTGGAAAGAACACAAGCTGTTGGACAAGAACTATGTAATATGGTCAAACGACTGCTGGACATGTCAGCATCATCAGCATCCATTGAACATGTTTTTTCTAACTTTGGAAATATCCAAACAAAACTACGAAACCGGCTTGGCATTGAAAAAACGGCAAAACTAGTGTTTTGCTACAGAATGTTAAGAGGAAAGGAAGAAATTGACTGGTAGTGGTATTTGTGGAAGTTAGTTGCATTCAAATGTGTATAAGAGTGTTATACAAAATGTACTATGCAACACATATGATATAAATGGTATAGACCTACAATTTGCTAACTCGATATTGAATTTTCCATGTATTTATGCAAATCACATAATTGTACTAGTATATATATATATATATATATATATATATATAAGTGCTAATTAAACCAGTTTAACTATGTTTTGCTTTACTTATGGCTTAGCAAGTGTTTCATCTCATTGCCAGCAATTAATTGTAACAAAATCACCATTAATGAACAAAATACAACTGAAAAACTTCTTATTACCCAGTATTGCCCACTTCAGTCAATTTTAGGAGTATTGCCCAACCCGGGTATTCCCGGGTTTTCCCGGGCGGGTTTTCCCGCCCCGGGCGGGTAGTCGCCAACCCTGTTCTTGGGAAGAGAAAGCGTCACCCCGATACTGCTGAAGTGAATAGAGGTGCAGAGTAAGCTATAGCCAAAGGCAGTGGCTACGATTACGGAAGTTCTATAATCCTAGCGAGTCCTAGATAGGGCTGTCTAAAATTACGGAAGTTTTTATATTGAGTGCAATTTTCATGAAATATAATGTCAACATGCAATATAAGGTTACTTGCATGCTTAATTGCACTTGATATAAAAACTTCCATTATTCTAGACAGCCCTAGCTAGGACTCGCTAGGATTACGGAACTTCCGTAATTCTAGCATGTGGGTCTAGGATTACGGTACCCAGGGAATAACATATAAAATGGCGCTGATTCGATCTCCCGGGGCGAGGATAATCGGGAAGTTCATCAACATTCACCTCCCTTTATATACCTCCCTGCGGTACCGTAATCCTAGCCACTGCCACAGCAAAAATTGGAATATATAGTAGATACACATTCATATGATTCGAACAAGCAATTCATACCAAGTCATCAGTGCATAAATATAGAAGAGCAGTATGATTCACTAGCATTATGTCCAAGAATCAATAATTGGTACGAAATAGATTGAGTACGAATATAATTGATAAATAATTTGAAAGTAAAGAAGATAAGTGATGCGTCCATACACATTGTCAGTATTACCACAACTACTAGGCATTAATTGATATGATAAAAAATGCATGACAAACCCGCATTCTGCCACAACCCACAACAAAACAATCAATCACTACAAAATTAATCATCAGATTCATTCGGATATGTTCAGATTTTGTCGAGTGTCCGAGAAACGGCGGTTTGTCAAAGGAAGAATTATCGGCGAATGAGGCGTACAGTTTTGTCATATTTTATAAATTTCGGTAATGTATTGCATATTTATCAACTTATTATTAACATAAATTGTTTACCCTTTAAGCAGTTGTTTATTTGAATGTGAAAAATATGTTGAACCACTCGTATTTTCTACGTATTTTGTTTTTTCACCAGTGCACTGATGTTCGGATATGACCAAATGGTGTCAATTTGACATTTATTTTTGGCCTATTGAACGCAAACCTTGCTTTCATATTTATAAAGCTAAATGAATTATTCATATTAGTCAGATTAACTTCAATATGACATTTTGTAAACTCTTACTTTAGATTTAAATTGATGTTGAAAGCGGCAGAACACCCAAAGATTCACACTGATTCAGAAAGTAGAGAATCTCTGCGGCTCTGTTGATTTTCTAGTCAAATTGTGTCGGGTATTCCAAATGACATCAGGGGTAGTAAACGGAAATCAGCATTTTAACATATAGAGCAAACACATAAAATAGTCGCAAATTTTATCTATTAAACTGTTTAATGCGAAAATATAAGAATTGATTACAATGTCGAAAATATTCTCTCAAAATATGCAAATGCATCATCCAAATCTTGCGAGACTAGAGTCAAAGCTAAATGGTGGGCGATTTTGAGGCCCTCGATAATATGTTGAACTTAAAAAATGTACATAATCAATTTTTCAAGCCACTTGTATCCAGTTATTGAAGTAGCAGACAGTGTTAATAACTTAATATGCCACCCCCCACCCCCACTTCACTTAATTATATAACTTAATATGCCCACCCCCACTTCACTTAATTATAAATGGGGGCATTTAGCATTAGTGCCTTTCGTTCGTACATAACACAAATCCTGTGTGTTAAACTCGTCACAATTTTCTTCAAAGTTTCACACATTAACAACCTTAATGTATAGTTGACGGAAATAATGGGATTTTTGCTGGGTCAGTTTTTACCAGAGTTACAGCCCTTTATTAATTTGATATATACCCGAGGCAGTGGTGTCACCCTGTGCCATGGGCACATTTGTAGTTAAATTTAATGTTAATATTTAGGATATTATTAGGTACTGGTAGCTTAAGAAAAATAAAAATGGTTTAATGGTAATCGGCAATGATTTTTTAAATACATTTTTGTGTTTCAAGTCGAGACAAAATAATAATACTATTCCTTCCAGCTATACAGCCTATTGGCTATGGCAAAATCTGATTCTTCCCCTGACCTTTGATTTTGTAGTTCCGTAAAGCAGATTTTATCCTATGAATTATGATGTCTTTTTTGATATTGGGAGAAATTCTCAGAGAATTAGGTCCTGGCTTAAGGTCGCGGAAACTGGTTAACTGGAAAATAATTTAGTCATAAATTTAAGTACTGTCTGGAGTGGTATTCCTTATTCTTGAGGTGATTTGTATTAAAACATAATAAACCCCCTGGTAATTACAATTGGTTGCAAATTGTAATAATATTAAATAACCTCTTTATTTTCTGTGGTTGATGTTTACTTGAAACATTATTGTGGTTTTTTTTCTAAAACTAGTCAAGGAAAACTTATGATAGCATTATGTATAAAATAATGACAAGATTCGACAGGTTACCAGCAACGTAGAAACTACTCCACCCTATAATGTTTGCCAAAGGTTAACTTAACAAGTGAATTCATAACAGTAGGATTTGTGACAAATATTTGTTGTAAATGAACCTGCAATCATAATTCTACTGTTGGTTAACTGAGGTCCTGATGGACAAGCGGGGACAGATCAATTATTGACGAATTCATGATTTTAATATTTTTATTAGCAGGAAGTTCCAGAACACACATATTCTGTATAAGCCTATAAGGTCTATCAGTATTCAGTTGCCAGAGAGTTAGAGTCACTCAGTTAAAAGCTAATCAATGATCTGGCGTTGAGAATGTTTGCTTACATGTTCAATGTCTGCTTCACAATATCAACTTGAGATAAAAACATTGACACCCCAGGAAATTAAACATTCAGTATCAGATTCAGATAGAATACAACACAGTCTGCCATTAGGCCAACGAGAAGGGAGTACAACACAGTTACACCTAAAGTCATTACTTTTTTACGTTACAGTGTTGTGAATGTACCGTTTAGTTAACTTTAGTATGATCAATGCCATCAACATGACAGCACACGACTATCTTTACATTGACAAGCCAATATACAATATACGCACACAGTCGCACACCTAATAAAAGGCTATATGAAATATTTTAATTGACATTGTTATCCTAATTAGAATATGACGAGGAATGTATGTTGACAATTGAAATGACTGATCGTCATCCTGTCATGTGTTGTATAGCTTACATTTGTAAGAACCCATCTTTAAAAAGCAGAGGTATACTGCCTTGTAATAGTCATTTCAATAAGTAATTGCTAATAAGGGAACTATCCAATTCGAAAGAATAGTGGTAAATGCCATTAACTCAGGTATACCCAGTTAAACCTACTTAAACATAGTTTACCTGTCAGACGATAGTATGTTTACAACCGTTCTCATTTGACTTTGAAAGTACTGTACATCTATTGGTCTGATGCTCCATACTCAGTCTATAAAAGAGATTCTTAATCTGATGAAAAATATAAAAAGAGCATTATAATATTGCATCTTAATAGGTGCATTCAACACATACAGTGTGCATCTGATTTGTCAAAAGTTAGGTGCATCTAAAGGAGATACTTTGGAGAAATAAATCTGTCTTAATTACTGTGAAAGGTCTAGGCCAAAGTGATCTTCACCTGACAAACAACAGCACAACATTATAACAATAAGTCCACCTTTAATTGAGCTGTGGTCAACACTAGGGCTGTAACGGTATACCGTGGTATACGAAATACCTCGGACTTCAATCCCACACGGTTCACAATACAAGACTTCTAAATTTCGGTACGGTTTGGTATTTGTTTTTTTATTAGCAAAATAATATTCAGACAACAAAAACACCTGACAGCCTTCTGAGTATGTATAATTACCATGTATCACTCGTTTTAATTGTATTGAGATATGCTTAATATTGTCTAACTTCACTTAAGATAGTTGATAGGCACATAACAGTTGCTGTTATAGAAGCAACAAATTCATTATTACTTAAACATTGAAGTATTTAAGCAGCTGTTAGAGAATATTGTATTATACCGAAATATACCGAACCGTTAGAAAAATTGACGGTACGTATCATATCGCGAGGAGAGCGTACCGTTACACCCCTAGTCAACACAACCATTGCACTTAAAACGATGTTTCTGTAGGTCTTGCAGGGTATTAGTTAGTCGAAACTTGTCATGGCGTATTTGGGGTTCAAATTCAATATTTGAACATTTTTAACTGGCTTCGAATAACTTCATGTTATATTGTCACAAAAAACAATATGAATAATTATTTCCGACTTTCTGCTGTGTTCATATGACTTACTAGAGTCAATTAAATCTAAAAATAAATGAAACTTTTGAAATACTATAGTACTATACAAAGTAGTATAAGACTTAATTGGCAACTATTTCCAGACACGTAGGTTGCTCAAGGTTTACAATTCCCCTGATGAAAACACTATGATGTACTGTATTAAGACATATCAGATTATAAATGTCATCTTACATAATAAGTATGCAGTTATGGAAACGAGTGGGTGTGGCTTGATTGTTAAATTGTTTAACTCTCTGTAAAAATACACATATAGTGTATTGCATTTTAATCGCCTTGTTACAGGGTGTGTAAACGTGTGCTGAATGACTAGTCTGTCACTACCATACTTGGGTGAGAATGAAGCCAAAACCTGCATGCTAAGAACCTAGGTTCAAAGTACTCTCTAATAATGGAGAAAATAAATGACAACTTCAACCTTGTGTTCAATTGACATTACACCATAGCAGAGATTGCTCCACCTGATTGTTTGTCGAAGGTTGCTTGTCGAAGGTTTTCAAGTCAATCCCTCAGACCAAGTTATTATAATTTACCGTTAAAATTGATTTAAAGGGGTACCTGGTATTGATTGACAACTGGCGTGTAATGTCAATTAAGTAAACCCTGATGGCTAGTCGTTAAAATTGTCCCCACAAACTCTGTGATCATAATTGTCAGAATTGTTCTACATGTACAGTCAGAGTCTCAGAGTGTCAGGCCTAGACAAAACCTAATTGAATTCTTTCTAGCTTGTAAAACTTGTATATTATCTTCTCACGTTTATTGTACTCAGGTTCCATAGAAGTGCAAACCATGTTACAATTTGGACTGCCAACATTAACACTAAGCCCTGTATCCAAACAAAGATTGCCAATTTAACACATTTTCAATGCAGCTATATTGCCTTTCTCGTACCAACACAAACGATAATTGAAACAAACATTTTCGCACTTGTAAGTTGTATACTGTATACATTGTCAATCTTTTTTGTATACAATTGAAAGCTAGTAGTATTTTCATCAGCAATGTGAGGGCTCAGTGCAAACTATGTTATGTCCCTCTATAAAGTGATGTAGTTACTATAGTTTTACACTGAACCCTTGAAAATTGTTATTATGGTTATTCTATTGAAGATAATTTGGTCGGAGCATGTGTGCTATAAACATATATTCATAAATTGTTAATGATCAATACATGGTACTTGACGATTATATTGTACATGATATATATGTCCGTAGATTACGGTACTCTCTGAGGTTAATCACATTATATCAACACTTTGTTCTAGAATTGGATTTATATTATAGCGTGTAATTGAATTTCAAGTTTCAATTAGTTGCCTTCAATTGTTGTGTTACCTTATACATATATATGGCTCAAAGACTGGGAATATATAAAGTTCCATCTATAGCAAATAATTTATATGCATGACTAACTGGTATTGTTAGATGGAAAGTTTATTAGAAGCTAGGTTTGCAAAATACATCTTTATAGTAAAACTTGGTTTCCAAACAATAAGGGTATATCTGCCTTTATATGTAATGACCATCTTTCTACCAAGTATGAGCAGTGTATAGCACGGTTTTCACTATGATTTCATGTAGGAGGCTTTTTGTACATTTGAGGAGGCCAAGGTGCATGAGCACTAAAGGTGGAAGGCAGCTGGAGGTAAATTTGAGGCGACAAGAGGCCAATTTGACTGCCTCAAATGATATTTGACAACCCTGATGTAGATGTATTCTATAGTTACATGTACAAAATGGCCATGGTTAAGTCCAATTGACATTACGCCTGAGAAGAGATCGTTCCACCTGGTGATTTGTAGAAGGTTGCTTGGCTTTGGTTTTCAAGTTAATCCATTGGACCATGTGGTTATAATTTACCGTTAATTGCCGAGCCTGGCCGATATAATTATAAAGAAATCTAACCCTCCTCAGCTCATTTTGAAGAGGCAGAAGAAGTTCACTCAAAACTATGTAAACAATTATGTAACATAATGTACAAGTACAAAATACAAAATACAAAATTTATTTGCGTTTTTTGAGGTTGAAATGAACAGGATGTAGCTTGAACCACATGATATGCTTGAATCCTTATACGACTTTGATATTCATAGTTTTGGTTAACTTTATACCAACTTGAATCATCAATGTAAATAATATCAACTACTATATGGTTAGCAATTATAGTGAAGTATTTCAGTTAACCTTGGTACAAACTCAGTACTATCACTGCTAGTCTGATGATACAAAGATAATTGCCAAGTATGATATTGGCTTGGCAAATATACAAGTCCTATAATTGATGAAATTATACCACAACTAAAACTTTTTAAAGTTCACAAGATGATAGGTCAAATTGACCTTTAATCAGACCATAATTATACACCAAACCTCTCAATTAGTATTGTACACCAAACCTCTCAATTATTATTGTACACCAAACCTCTCAATTATTGTACACCAAACCTCTCAATTATTATTGTACACCAAACCTCAAAATTATCATACACCAAACCTCTCAATTATTATTGTACACCAAACCTCTCAATTATTGTACACCAAACCTCAAAATTATTATACACCAAACCTCTCAATTATTATTGTACACCAAACCTCTCAATAAGTGTACACCAAACCTCAAAATTATCATACACCAAACCTCTCAATTATTATTGTACACCAAACCTCTCAATTATTATTGTACACCAAACCTCTTAATTATTATACACCAAACCTCTCAATTATTATACATCAAACCTCTCAATTATTGTATACCAACAATTATTGTGTATGTGAAACCTCTCAATTATTGTACACCGACTATTATTGTATATGTGAAACCTCTCAATTATTATATAACCAAACCTCTCAATTATGATAATACACCTGTCTGTCAATTCTTTCAGCTTAATATTTCATATTGGTGTGCAATATTGCTCAAGGCCATACTATATTAGAGATATATTTATGTTATTATGTTAACGAAAACAGATATTATATATTATACAATGTAACTATCCCCGTTATGTTTTGTCTCGGAAGGTTTGTTTCTAGTCACCTAATTGTACTGTTTGTATCAACTGTATGACAGTCGAGGGTCATTTCACTGTACACAGTGTCTGTCAGTATAACACATATCTCATTTACTGATCAATGTTTGATCTCCTCTGGATAGTTTGCTTTATCAAGTCATGCATAGGCAGACTTTCTAATAAATGGATATTCTAAACATACAGGTAATAGTGTATTTAATTACAAATTTACATAAAGAAGTAATAAATGTTATATCTCTACCTTTGCTATTAAAAATAACATAAAATAAATAAATTTCAACTTCTGTATGATTTTAACTTAAATACCCGGTACTATTGGTATTTTTTTTTACATTTTTTGCTTTTTATCATATAAGGCACGATTTTGTTGTTACATTATTTGCTCATTATCGTTGAGTTGATACTTCTGTGTATTTGTATGTCATAAAGGTTGCATTTTTACAAAATAGCTTTGATGTTATGCTATATATTGTATCATCATTATTAAGTAAAATCCTGGATTTGTAATTTTGTAATGAACCCCTTTGAAGTGTAATAATTATTGTAATTTTGTAAGTACTGGTATAAGAAGCCTCCTATTATAGTACGCTAGACATCTGAGACAATCATGCCAATTGTTGTTAGTGGAAACCAAGATTGAGTCCATGTTCTGGTATTCAAATTTTGAAGTATTCCGAAAGGACTGAAGATAAAGCTGCTAGTTTACCTGATAAGGGCATGAGCACAGGTGGCAGTATCAGTGTTTGGTCCGCAAACGATTAAAAAAAAATATTTAAAAAAAATTCGTCACTGAGCAAATAGTATACTATCAAGGTATAAAGCGTACTATATGTCTATATGCCAAAGATTGTGGAACATTTCATCTCATTGTTTCAGCATGAAATACGGGCGCTGAAGGAAAATCGCTACACAAGTCATTCAAATAAACTATAAGATATTCATTCTTACAGAAAATCTCGTTCAATTGTATCTTATAACTGCGAAACAGCAAAACAGTGTTACTTTCGTTATTTAACTTCGCTCAATGCCATTTTATTTATGATGCGATGTTCCACAATCTTTGGACATAGACATATACTACGCTTTATACCTTGATAGTGTACATGGAGTTAGATGTATACGGTCCATTTAGTGTATTAGCTCAGTGACGGATTTTTTTTCCAAACACTGATACTGCCACCTATGGGCATGAGCTGTATGAATAGATAGATAGATAAAATCCATACAATCATGTGTTGTATGAAAAGCTTTTGCACTTGCTATTTATTGCAATGACAATGAATGTGCAAACTGTCTGAATGAAAAATGCAAAACTTTTCATTAAAATGTTTAATCTAGATTGGTTATTCCGGGAATCAATGCAAAATAGCTCAATGCCTTAACACTTCAAATAATAAATTAAAATTTCATGTTTGCATTGCATATCGGTTTCAATTTTTTTGCGAGGGTTTAAAATTTAAGAATAAGATAAGGGTACTACCTGGTATTCATGTCATACTGTAATTATATATACCTAGATGATATTTGGTATTGATTTGTCATTTATTACTATTTATAATAAAAAATCAATACTTAGGATAATAACATGGTATTCATGGATTTTATTTCATTAAATATTTTATCAGTTTGGAATGAAATGTCTGATAAAAGTGACAAATTGAACATTTGACAAATTATTTATCAAAGCTTCCGTATTGAATTTTTGTTGATCAAACTTTTCTGACAGATAGCACTGTACATGTATATGTACACTTTTGTATGTGCACAAGCTTATAATATTATGAGGTGATATAATAAACTGATAGATAAAATTTTGATCAATGTTCCATCTCAATCGCCCCATAGCTAATGATCAGTGAGTGCATTATTGACCATAATATGATCATACACTAAATCTGAACTTTAAGATAAGACAAATAATTTGCTTAATAAAAAAAAATTGGAGTTTTTAAAAAGAGTTGGTCAGACTATGTAAGCTGACAATAATTATTTATTAATAAAGCAAAGTCTTTTAAGATAATGTCAGCTTACATCAGCTGTCATAAATAAACATATTGTTTAACAAAATGAGTCATAAAACATCATTTGTTGTTAATTCAATTCAATATCGAGCAGTCCACTCGAATCTTGAGTCTACCCCCATTTTCCCTGATATTTTTTTGTTGCAATGTAGGCGTTACCAGAATAAAAGATATTAATAGCTTGACTTTTGACACTGTTGAATTTTGTTGTGTCCACAAAAGTACTTATGAGTAGATTTTCTGAAACAACTATTCAGGTCATATTCTTAAGGATGATACACATTTAATTGTAACAATGTTATGTTTTATATAAAGCATTTTAGCTGATGTATTGTTCCTGTCATGTTAACGGCTTTATTATTTACCCTAAACTCCATACATTACCTCTGTCATGTACATGTATAAGATATTGATGTAGTAACATCCGTATTGTGGTTACTATGTCAGCAATGGTTACGACATTTACATATTTTAATGAACTTTTAATTCTGTTTACCTGCTGCGGTTTACAGACACTCCTTAGGGAGGTTACAGATTTGTAAATGAATTGCTATTTACTTAAGTTTGGATTAATCCAAAACAATAGATTTCACAATTGCTTATATAGGCTTAAATTACATAGGTAATTCATAAATATTTGATAAGCAGTCATAATCTATGACATAGTTACATTCTACAACAAAGTTTCTAATCTTATAATAAGCTGTCATAATCTATGACATAATTACATTCTTAATCTACCATGAAAATACAATTTGAATAGGAAACACCCATATAAGTATAGCTTGACCAGATTTAGTAGGCACTCTGGACATATTCCGTGCAAATTTCGGACAAAGTCGGTGCAAAAATAAAAAGTACCGACTACGCTTACGGAAAATAATACACGCTTCCGAAGTTTAATGAGTGCCTACTAAATCTGGTCAAGCTATAGTAATTTGAAAATCGTAGATCTATGTGCATCTAGCTGTTAAAGTAGACACCATCGCTTGAACAGGTTTAATGAAGGTCTCCACGTGTCCTGTCCTGGGCAATATCTCTCAAATAACATTTATCACCGTACATGTACTATCGAAGGATCTAATGGATCTGTTCATTTCGAATACATTGTATCAAATTATGTTGTCCAATTACTTTGGTCAAAGTTGAACTTGTTATATTGTTGAAAGTTGAAAGGTGAAGCATCGGACACATTGTATTAGTATTCAAAATGTCAGTTGTGATTCATTACCATGCAGGCTCGATGACTATTTCATACTGCTAAATTGTACAATTACTGATTGTATATAAATATATACATTTGTATGCTAGTATGTATATAAAATAATTTTCCGAATGTTACTTTGGCTGGTGTAATGTTAGTGTGTTGTATAGTAGGGTAGTCTCTGAATCATTATGTTGCTGCCTTTCTTGGCACTCCCAACATTTTAGTATGAAGGGCCAACTCTACAACTCAAACCTTCCACCCATAGCTCAGTGGTTAATGTGCTTGCCGTCTAATCTGGCGACCCAGGTTTAAATCTAGGTGGAGGCACAAGAATATATGCCTGCCATATTTCATCTGAAAGTTGACTGACAAATAAATAAACACTAAACTTGGCTCGACATTTGGCATTTACATGGGAAACCCCCCCCCTTCCCCTGAAAACATGGGTTACTCATACACAAACTGTGTTAGAACAGGATATACAATGCAATTATTATAAGTATCACTTTATATTGTTATCCCTAGTCACATGACTGACATCAGATTCTATTCCATGTGTCCCTTTGGTGCAACAAGGTTCTATCTTTCTATAGACTATAAAGTGAGATACGACCTTGTTGCACCAAAGGCTTGATTATTGTTGTACCACGTCATCCTGGTTGTTACATACATTGTCTTCACAAGTATCCCTCTTAACTCAAGCTCTTTTGGTGGGTACCATTTAGCTTTAATACTGTATCTCCTTACACTGATCAACTTAACAAGTCAAGAGGACTGGGGGGTTCTCCTGTATGCAATTATATCATGTATTCATACATTAAGTGATTTACTATTACATATATACTTATTAGGAATAATTTACATACTAATGTATTTTTTGTGGAGTTTTGAATATAAATTAGCGGAAAGATATGTAGCCTCTGGCTGTATGAATTATATGTGTGCAGTTCACACTTACCATGCAATAATCACAAGTGATAGATTGTTGATAAATTTGTCTCGCGGCTTTCAAGTTTGTTACATGAATCTGTGATTTGTTGTATATTATACATGATGCTGCTGAATGCACGAATCGTACATTGTCCTCTGACCGAGTTCACCACAAGTCTGTTGACAGTGTGAGCCATGATCCAGTGTCTGTTGACAGTGTGTGCCATGATCCCGTGTCTGTTGACAGTGTGTGCCATGATTCCGTGTCTGTTGACAGTGTGTGCCATGATCCCGTGTCTGTTGACAGTGTGTGCCATGATCCAGTGTCTGTTGACAGTGTGAACCATGATCCAGTGTCTGTTGACAGTGTGAACCATGATCCAGTGTCTGTTGACAGTGTGTGCCATGATCCCGTGTCTGTTGACAGTGTGTGCCATGATCCCGTGTCTGTTGACAGTGTGTGCCATGATCCCATGTCTGTTTACAGAATGTGCCACAATCCCAAGTCTGTTGACAGTGTAAGAGTCATGAATCTGTTGACAGGGTGTTTCATTATCTTAAATGAGTCTGTTAACAGTGTGTGTCATGATTCAGAGTCTGTTGACTGTGTGAGTAATGATACAGAGTCTGTTGACAGTTGGTGCGCCATTATCATTAGTCTGTTGACAGTTGGTGCGCCATTATCATGAGTCTGTTGACAGTTGGTGTGCCATTATCATGAGTCTGTTGACAGTTGGTGCGCCATTACCATGAGTCTGTTGACAGTTGGTGCGCCATGAGCATGAGTCTGTTGACAGGGTGTGGCTGCCATGATTTGTGAATCTATTGACAGAGTGAGTCATGGTTATGAGTCAAGTATACCAATAGAGAAGACTGTTGATGCCTCTGACACTCTCCGGTTGCTTACATGATGTCAGCCTCTCATGCACAGGTCTAGGATTGCTTGTTATCTCTGATTTATATCAGCCAAGTTTATTTAATTAAAGGTTTTATTTCTAACACTCTACATTTTATTACTGAGTTTTATTTGATTTGATTACGATTGATGTATATTAGAGCTGTATGAGTCACTGTGATATCCAATCTAGTCTGTAGTGTGTGTCCGGATACAATTGATGTAGGACTAGAGAAAATAATAGCTGAAATATAATACAATAACTATCTCTCATGGCATACTGTTCAACAATCAACACCATCGCTGCCCAACGAATATGTCAGCCTGTCAATTGCTTGACATTTGGTTTGGGGGAAAATCCATATTTGATTGTTAAATGTTATATAGACACTGTAACCCTTTACTCCACAGAGACACATTAACTCCCAACTCCATTATCCAGAGTGACATGATAGTCTATGTGCCTGCTATATATCTATATGATTTAGATATATTTATAACATAATCAACTGTCCGAGAGTACCGTAAACCTGTGCCGCAAATATGGTTGGCACTTCCACTAGTCTTTCAGACGTCAGGATCATAATTCATACACACGCATGACAACAACACTTTGAAAATTTGTCATCCTATTATTCACACAGTCACCTCATTGAAATACAGACATACTGAACATGGGTATCAATCAATTTAAAGTAATATGGAAGTTAGCTGGTATGGAAATATGGTAGGGAAATATATTAGTCGGCATGTGAAGTAAACTAAAGGATCAAATAATTATATGAACAAATCTGGATGTAATATAAATCGCCTTGTGAAACTTTTTTGTTCTTATTGATTTAAGTCATATGAAACCGAAAACAGAATGTCATAGAGTGATTTGAGGCGATATTCATGCAGCATCTGGTATATTTCCTGCGAAGAAAAGTTGACACCTTAGATCGCAATCGAAGGAAGTTGTTTTGTGTTTTCTCTTGTTGACACTATGACAAAACACTCATTAAAACAGCTTTGTTTAATCGTAGGATCCCAGAGTAATGATAATATTTTATGTAACCAAGATTGGCATTATAATATCATAGCACATGATCCGAGTGCTGTGTTGGTATGCATATTCTTTCTTGACAACTCATGATAGATCCTCTATAAACATGTATCACTTTGTAACTCAGAACTTTTGAAAACTTTGTAAAAATTTGAATTGAGCAACTTCTTGGAAATAAAAAGAAAACTCCCATTCATGTGTAAAATGCCCATGCTGACAGTTTATTGGGCAGTTTCCGGTAATCTTCCCCTATCATGGCCGCCATTATGTTCATTCCATGAAATAAACTCTTCGTTTTTCCTCAATTGAGTCGATATACACTAGGTATCGACTAAATAAATGGTTTACAAGCATGTTTATGTAAATTCATCGGAAACATGACATAAATAGTTGCTAAATTCATGGAATGAACAAAATGGCGGCCATGACAGGGGAACAAGACTGGACAATGCCGTTTATTGAATGAAGTAACTAAAATACCAATAACACCCTACCATTCACCAATAACTAGGTATGAAAACCCACATTATTATATGAACATGATCATTCCTATGTTTAAAATCAAACCTGATCTCTGGTTGTTCTCATTACTTAAGGTCAAGCAGATGACCTGCAGACAGGTCAGAAAAGTCTTAAACTATATACACCTGGTCTCATTGTTTTCTTTGAAAAGTTGAACATATAGATTGCAGAGGATAACTCTAGCTTTTTTATATAAACATAAGATGTCTAAAAACAACACAATCAGGTTGACAGGTTGCTTGTTTTTAGTATAAATTGAAAGAATTAAATGTATAAAGAGTAATTTCTTACAAGAGTGTACAAAAATGATCACCGAAAATGCATTTTATTTCATTTTTTTATTGTATGCAAAGGCTAGAGTTGTCACCAGCGGACTATACATGTAAAGTCCAGAAATCAGCTGTTAGACTGGAATAATAGATATTAAGAAGATCAGGTTAATCCCTTTGTGTTATATGATACACAAATAAATACCACAACTGATGTAATCTATTATTTAAATTATTGTCATTTTCTAAAGGTTCAATAAAGGAAAAGCTGTAATAAAGTGGTGTTTATTGAAGTGTGATAATTGTTTTTAGTGTAGGTTATTAGAGCATGCAGATACATGTAGAATTTTACATTAAAATGTTTTTCACAGTTTATTGTTTATTATATATATAGTCAGACTGTACTGTACAGTGCCTTATAGAGGATTGTTTAAGCATTAGTAGTATGTTATTGGATATTTTTAATTTGGCTACATGATACAGGTAATTGTTTAATTATAAATATGAAAGTTGCCACTTCAAATTTTATACTTGATAATTGCTTTAGACATGTGGTTGCTGAATTCAGGTACTAAGTTACTAATTACATGCACATATTTGCCTTTATTAACAAGTACCGGTATTTAATGTTTATGGCATGACTTTCCATTTTGAAGTATGTAACTAAGTGATCCATCTTTAAAATGGAGAAGTACAAATAAATGTATAATTGTATGGACTTTAAGATGAATCGATATTAAATGGAAAAAGTTAGCTGGTTCTATAGTTATGATCAGAATTTCCTTGTATGACAGTAAATGTGTTTGTCGTGCAGTATTGTATTACAAGACCGTGGTGCATTAACTGATCTGATTGAGTGTGACTTAATTATCTCTCCACCCTGACAACAATGTGCATCATGTTTGATAACTTCCTCCATCATTGTCTATGTTCATTACATGTTGACATATCTGTAAGAAAATGTATATTCCTGTGTTGAAACATCAACAGGATGCAAATGTTTGGCTGATGTTACTGTTTGTTTGGAAGCTATATCACTGGCTTAGAACCAGAAGGTCGTAACTACCAAATTGATATATTGAGAAAATAAGAGAAAACTGTCTGTAATTTACTCTTTGACCTATGAGAAAACACGTTTTTAAAACTTCATTACGGTCAACATGACAATTTCAAATTTTCATGAAAATAGGCTCATAAAAAGCGCCTTGTGAAGCAGATTTCAAATATGTTTGAGTCTTAATAATAAGGTTGTAAGTGGTAGTTACGACCTTCTGGTTCTAAGCCATCGATATGTTTATATGTATAGATCTGTTCATTCAATAAGTTATACTATCCCATTCCAACAAATAGCAAGGAATACCGTTAACTTAAGTATACCCCGTTAAACACGGATGAGCTGATGTTTACAACCGTTAACAATTAACTTTGAAAGGTCTGTACCCATTGGAGCTATTCCCACAGGGTGGGGAGTAGCTGCTATAATTTGGTCCATGATATGACCAGTTGGACAAAAACTTGGTTCTTCTTTCCAAAACTGCTCAAAATTGGAAGATATTCGTATTCCTTGCAATGAATGTACAGTGTATATATACAGCATCCTGCAAGTACTAATACTATCAATATAAGACCTAAGATGATGGATTGTTATCAATATGTTTTTTCTCATAATTCCTGAGATTATACCTCACAAGTTATACCTCACTAATTATACCTCACAAAACCATCAAATGTTTTCCTAACTTTGCCTTTTTCCTTTCACCCTCCTGGAGAAAAAGTAAACATTTCTATGAATAGAGGCTTTCATCTGTTGGGCATATGTATGTAGGCTGTGCTGATCCTTGAGACCTGAGTCTGCTATGAAGCAGTTTATAACAATGAATCATTTATTCCTGTATATCATAACTTCTTACAATTTCTGTATATCATAACTTCTTACAATGTATACTATCCACAGAATCTGAGGTATAAAACATAAAATGTCAGATTTAATCATGTTCGGAAAAAATCTGGCTTTATTTTGTGGCCTTGATTTTCATATAAAGTGGGTATTATATATAACATGATACACTAATTCTATACTTCACTGTTTGTTATATTTGTAGGCTATTCTAACAGTGTTGTGCTAGGTTGTATGTGATTTAATCATTTTTTTTAAAAATCTGGATTTGTATAAGTGGATTTATTACATGATACATGCTAATTTTAACATTTGAGTACAAAAATTATTTAATTTCGATGGGACAAAATTTTCGTGGTTTTGCTGAAAAAGACCATTTCGATGGGACATTAATTTATGGATTTTGCATTTCAGTTAATAAATACCAGGGTCAAAATTATTGTTTGATGGGATTTGATTTCGTGGAAGAAGGTGAACCATGAAACCCACGAAAGTTAACCCCCCACGAAAGTTAACCCCCCACGAAAGTTAACCCCCCACGAAAGTTAACCCCCCACGAAAGTTAACCCCCCACGAAAGTTAACCCCCCACGAAAGTTAACCCCCCACGAAAGTTAACCCCCCACGAAAGTTAACCCCCACGAAAGTTAACCCCCACGAAAGTTAACCCCCCCACGAAAGTTAACCCCCCACGAAAGTTAACCCCCCACGAAAGTTAACCCCCCACGAAAGTTAACCCACCACGAAAGTTAACCCCCCACGAAAGTTAACCCCCCACGAAAGTTAACCCCCCACGAAAGTTAACCCACCACGAAAGTTAACCCCCCACGAAAGTTAACCCCCCACGAAAGTTAACCCCCCACGAAAGTTAACCCCCCACGAAAGTTAACCCCCACGAAAGTTAACCCCCCACAAAAATGAATGATTTTACAGTATAACTTCACTACTAGTATATTAAATGATATGTTTGTTCTACTTTCAGGTTATATAACAGCTGTATGTGTGTATGTGAGATGCCGTGAATGAACATACATCAAGATTTCCACCGGCAGCAATCTACCATCTACCACAAGTGTGCTACTACCCTGACCTGTATATTTTAATATATACCGAATCATCATGGTAGTTTAATATAACACTCCGGAAACAAGTCTACTGACAACTGAACGTTATATATTCATATTTCATCGGGAGAATTGCAATCAACTAGACTTGACTACTGACTGGATAGCAAGGACACATAACTACGGCTCAGTTACAACCCTTTCTGATCCTGACAGGAAATTAACTGATCTATATATATACCCGGTATATTATATATATACTCACATCATATGGTGTTAAAAATATCGGGCTGATGTATTACGGATATTCGGATATTCGTAATACGGATATTCGGTAATTACCTGACATTTCATTGTGGTGTAATACTGGCTAACAGCGTGCTTACGTAGTGAACAGTTATACCATAACCTACATACCTGTATAACTCCCACATACGAAAAACAATGTGAAAAACTCCTGCAAACATTGTATACTAAACTACAACAAGCATTGTATAGTTATACTTAACTAACTACAACAAAACAACGGTGTTAGCTAGCTAATTTTTCAACATTTTTAGTAGCCAGTTAATGAATGTGAATTGAGTGTATGTGAAGGTTGGATAATTTTATATATATATACGCGTTAACATTGGATATATAATTGGATATATGACACACATAGGGTAAACTACTGAACAACTGATCTCTTCATCTATATTAGTGTATTTGAGCCGGGTTTTTGAGTTATCCACTTCATATATTGATAACAACGAGTGATTAGAACAATTCATGATTAGATGGTTCAACCAGCCATTCATTCAGTGAAATAGAGCATAGTTATAGTACAGAGATTAGTTGATTGGTAGATTGATCGACTCATGTACAAGTTTACATAGAGAGAGATTGTGAAATAAAACTCAACTCACTTTTACATTTATCAGTGTATGACTAGTGCAGGACTTGTATGACTAGTGTACTTGTGTAGGATAATTACCAGGATTAATTTTGAGGTTTTATCATTTTCTACATATAGTAGGCTAACAGTGACTAAAGTATAATATATACAAGTGTATATCCTGGTCTGGCTAATATTGTAAGTGATTTGTGATAAACAAGCCGGATAATGTTTTATACAGCCTAGTGTTCTTTTTCTAGTCAATTATAACTATGAACAGTATTTCTGTGTGTTGAGAATTACTCTTTTTCCACAGTGTTTGGTGTGACAAGGATTTTCAAAATGTTGTCAATATTTAGTTTGAATATAACATGTACAGGAAGGTTCCTGTTCATTGTGGTGTTGTCCGTGTTTCTGACGTTCTTCGTTTGCATGGATACGCATCTGTACTTCACTCTTCAACAAACGTCGTTAGTGAATCAAGAGCCGCCAAAGCCCGGATCATTCTCACCGTTCCATCCGCTGAGTATAAAACTGTTGATGACCGACCCCTGTAATCACTACATCATGGGGCCATCGGCAGAATACTTCGACGAGATCACCAGTTTCAGCAAAGTGTTTTATTTTATTACTCCAAATATGATAAGTATAACCCATGTGATAATAAGTTTGATCTCTGCAAAACTCGTCTCATCTGAAAATCTTGGTACTCGACGTATTGCCGTGTGTTTGTATCAGTTCCGATCCTGGTTGGACGATTTAGACGGCGTTGTGTTCCGGAGTCATTCAAATACAAAGGGTCAATATCAATCAAATCATAATACATTTGGATACTATGTAGACATTTACAGTGACATCGTTGGAGGTATATTTCTAAATTTCGGAATTCTGTTTTATTTATGGAAGGCTCTACTTCCGTCGAACGGTGGGAAATCTTATACCCCTCTTCCGCTGACTAAGTCAGACAGTGGTCCCTCAAGCCCAGTGTCAAATAATTCCCCAAATAGGAAATTCAATTTCAATATTTTAAATGTGTTTTCATCTAGTCAAGAACGTGCAATGATTTTGTCTAAGAAGTCAATATTTCTGAAAGTGTTAAGTGTAGGCTTGTTGACTGCAGCAGCTAGTGGTACCTGGGATAAATGTGTGGAACGTTACAGTGAACTTTTCCAAACAGAACTGAACGATCCAGTACTTACAGTAAGTATGAGTGTTTCATTGTTTTAAACAAAATATTTTATTAATAATTCTACTGTTACTGCCTTTATTTGCACACATTAAGGTCACAGGTCATTGTCTGAGCATTTTGAATCTGATTCTTTGCTTTACTCTGATTGGTCAATTCTCAATAATCAACCAATGACAACACAGCAATCAAAGTTTTTATGTTGTGTAATTCTGGACTTTTAAGTTGCCAGTGCCTATTTTATTAGTTTAATATTAACAAAAATATCTTTGTACTTTGATTGTAAAAATGTTTATTATTTAAAGGTATAAGTACTACCGGTAGTATGTTCTATGTTTAACTAAAGATAATTGGGTGTATATATATACTAGGGCAGGTATTTATAAAGCATCTTAAGTGAAAACTTAGTATTTTCGTAATTCAATTTCAAATTTTCCTTAAGTGTATCAGCTACACAGGAAAACTAATATTATCAAATATTTACATTGTTTTGAAGCATTATGTAAAGAGCTACAGTAAGTATATAGAAAATATGGGCTATTTTTCGTTTCTTGACAAATATTGGCAGCTCAATATTCTAACTTAGGTCAAAATATTTAAGTTTTCACTTAAGATGCTTTATAAATACCGGCCCAGATCTATAGTATGAGTGTGTCTTACTGTTTTAATACATAAGAAAGTTAGTAATGACCTGATGTCACATTGGACCTCATTAACCTGTCAATGGACAACCTGTACTACCATAATAATATATTATACTCCTACAAGAAAACTAGTGTTTTACGTATGTGGGAGCTGCATACCAATTAGATTATAATACATACATAAAATGTATCACCCCAGCTGGGTTCAAATATGTTGCCTTTCACACATGAACAGTTAATGAAATGAGATCTTATCTGACCAGTTGTCCGGGACAACTTACTAGTTTTGGGACAGGAACTTACCAAGTTAAACTAGAGTATTAAACTTTATTAAAATCAAATATTTTGTAACCGTTTGCTGATTTGGATAAAAAGCCCCGAGCCCAAATCGAGGTGTAGACTTGAATTACGAAACCTCTGTCTGGTTGACACCCAATTATTTCTAACTGATAATTAATGAAGTGATGTATTCAATGACATGATTCACAAATATTGGGATTTCAATTAAATAATTGATGTTACTTGTATACATGCATACATGTGTTATCACTTCTAATTGAGTTTGATCATTGACTTTTGAATTAGCTCACTTCTCTGACACTAATGGACAAATGATGTATACCATCGCCATGTTAGTCAAAGAGGAAAAAAATGAAAACCAGTCTGTTAGGTCATTGCGGATATTTAACTTGTAGATGTCTTTACTTTATAATACTTAAACTGTTTTTGAAACATTAAGTTAGCTTTAAAATGTTTTCAATCATCATTAAATTAAAATGACATTTTTTTCTTTCAGTATGTGTTCAGAAAATAAAACAATTTAGGTTTTTGCTACCGTAAACGCATTTATTGCACAAGGAAATAAATATATCCAACATCCTGTTTGTTCATAAGTTAAACATGCTGATATCTGGTAAACATTCTGATATCTAGTAAATCTACATTCAAGCCTGTTTGTAAAGACCACCCATGTTATTTCGATTCTGATACAAATTAGTGACTAGTTTCGCTGATTTTGCAATAAAAGTATAACTTAATTTACTTGCGTTCTTAGCCAAAATGACGTTACATACCACATGGTATGTCAAGGAGAGGGCTAATATAGGCTAAGAATGTTGCCAAATCCTATTTCTTTGAAAATAAAATAAATCTTAAATGAAAATGTCCAAACTAAAAATTAGAACCTTGAAGAAAAAAATTAAATCATACTTAGAAAACATTTCAGAAATTATACCACAAATGTACTGTTGGACCTTTAGTCTTTACTGATTATATTTGTGTTATCTAGTTAGACATCCTGGTTATAACTTCATTGAGTGGTCACTGGCCATAGGGTGATATAAATACGTGTCAATATTACACGACATTTAATCATGTACGTTGATAATTACATCAACTTGTACTTTGTACTTACTGGTTTATTGTATCGTTTTAAGTACTTACATATAATCCAATCAATCTGGCCATAAATAATGTACCATTTACTAACTTTCCCTATAATAATTGGTATGTTAAAAATCTATTAATAATAAATAAATGTTATAGCAGGTTAAGGTATGAAAATATGATGTTAAAACAAAACTTCAATGAGTAGTTGTTTAATAATGTCACAAGAAGTGCCCATCTTTGATGCTTGGCAAAGGCTGGTCTGTGATGGTTGGTTTACTTTTGCAGGGGGAGGGGTTAGTACCTGAGTACAAACTTGTACATCTTCACCGACATGCCTCAAACCAAATTCATGAATCCTTTCGGGTGAAGTATAAAACGACATTCATGACACGTCTTAAAATTTTACTGATCTGGGACTCTTTTATGCAATGCCGCAACATGTATAACAATATTCCTTTTCGTCATTCATAGTGCGACCCATATTTGTTCAAACACTCTATTTAAAGTTAAAATGAAACAGCCAATGCATTATCATAATGAAGTTCATTCAATTTCTTCAATAGATTACACTTCAATAGATTACATAATGCATTATGATAGTTGTACAAAAATGTAATTTGAGCTGTTGGTTGATTGAACATCGACAATCAATGTGGGCAATTATTTTTTGTAAATTATATTTTAATACTACCGGGTATGTTTTTGTACAAAGCAATTATAGAAAGAGCCATTCATCTACAGGAAGAAATTCAGCTTGTGTATTCATTTTAATATGTATATTTATATTTCAGCAAATACAGATTGAGGCCCTGCATTCAGACAGTACATGTCAATCATTTATATTAAAGCAAATACAGAGTGAGGCCCTACATTCCGACAGTACTTGTATACCATTTATATAGTTATATTACAGCAAATACAGAGTGAGGCCCTGCATTCAGGCAGTACATGTATATCATTTATATTACAGCAAATACAGAGTGAGGCCCTGCATTCAGGCAGTACTTGGTTTATATTCTATTTATGGAGAATTTGGGAAGGACAGTCCATTATACTGATGGTCCTTGTGGCTGTCTTTATAGACAAAATATGGGTAAGTTTGTCACAATAATTATACTCATAAACAGGATTTAATGTTTACTGTTACATCGTGGTTTGTATTAGACACAGGTAACTGTATCATTGATAAAGACTATTTAAAATGAAGAACAAAAATTGTAAAGAAAAATGTAAATTTTACACACAAAAAGATTCCGGTTATCAATAATTAAGTTACCTGTGGTATTACACATTCCGTAAATGAACACGCTCAGTTTCTGTTTGTGTTATTTCTCTTCCTGGTCTGTTATACTACATGTGGCACAAACCAACCTGTACCAACAGTCTACCATTGTAAGACAGAAGCCGTAATGCAGAATTATGATTCAAGTACTGTCTTGAGTCCTTCATAAGTCAAAATTTGCCGACTGGCTAAAGCCTTTGTTTTCATTATTGTGGTTTTTAAATTATCTAAATTCAATTATATTTAAATTCATGATAGCACTCCATGTATTAAGCTAAAAGTGTATAGAGCTATATCGGACGATATTTTTTAAAACTGTTTCAAAAACTGAAAAACAATAATGCTTTCGTATCCATTAGATTATTTTTTGCTTCAGTTTTAACAGAAACTCTCTCTGTGATTTATTGGACATGCGAACTGTCCATTTTCATGCGAAAGTGTTCTAGAACACCCTATGAAATTATAAGAATTGTCTAATTTTCGACAATTGAATCAAAGTACATGAAACCCATCCAAAGTTTTAATTTGCAATTAAGGTAGTCTAGTATCATACTAAAAACGATGCAAGTAATTATTTCGACATTAAATGGCTGTTATGATATAGCTATATACACTTTAAGTAAGTTTATCATTTAAGTGCAGTAAGGTGTACCCCCAGTATGTATGTGTTTTGTGTTTGTTTTCATTGTGCAGTCACACTACTGTTCAATCATACAATAGTTAGTATTTTCATTGAAGCGAAAACCCTTTCAATTTGATATGTATTGATAAATGTGTTCATGAACAAATTTCACTTTTCAATTATACTGTGTACATATATTACATATTGGTATTGCAAAAACATTTCACTTTGATATTTGACTATCATAACAGTATGAATTGCATTTCAAAATATTCAAAATTTTAATTCATTTGGAAATTTGCAGTTTCAATTATTCAAGTATTCTAAAGTTAGTATAGTTCATTTTGAAAGATGCTGATTATTTCATATGTCAGAAGAGAATTTAACAATTTTATCCATGTACCTGCTTTGATTGTGTAGTTACACTTACACTTCGATATCATAGTTGAAATTTTATTCATTGGTATGAACTAATCAAATGGTTTGACCTTTTGATGTAACTTTTATAAATTTAATTGAAAATTTTCTTATCTCTGTGTGGTGGTCTATGGTTTAGACTTGCTGATAATCTTATCATTGAAAACTTGACATATACCAATACTAGTATATTCATACCTGAGTTCTATAGGCAATGTTAACCAATGTAAAATCATTAATTTTCATAGGAGATTAAATTTCATTGATTTCGAGGTTCATCTCCTACCATGAAATTAAATCCCATCAAACAATAATTTTGCCCCTGAAATGTAATATCCAGGAATTAACGTCCCATCGAAAATGGTCTTTTTTACCAAAATCATAAAATTTCATCCCATCGAAATTAAATTATTTTACAGTATTTCTATAACAAAGTTAGGTGTCCAAAGTTCAGCTGGCAATACTAAGTTGAATTTAAATATTTCTGTGACATTTCAATTTATAATCTTGAAGAAAGTAATGTTCACCACTTTCTTTGATAAATGAACATAATGCCCTTATTTGGTTAGCTGCCAACATTGATCAGTGTTTTATGTAACCCACTACTTTATGGAGTCCTTTTCAAGTTACCTGTTCATTGTCAGTTATTAGTCCTTATTTCTATTTGCATAAAATATTCTTGTCTTAGACTATTTCTACACCATCTACATAGTAGTTGCACATACTGACATAGTGCATCCCAAATGGTGTTATGAAGATCATGTGAGAAATTTATCTCTTTGGGATATAAGTTCAAGTCTGTAGCAAGGTAGATGTACACTGAGGCATTGGGGAAAATACTGAAAATAAGCATATTATGGAGAAAAAGGCATAACAAATACACCCTAGAAAATATTCGCCTTGGTGCTCTTTTGTCATTGGATACAGCCCTGAAGTCCAGATCACATGCATTTGTTAGTTGGGATGGTGAAAACTTATTACATGTTATCTTGGTGCTACAAACTGATGTTTGCATTGAGATGGTTTAACACCTAAGTTCCTCCCTTGGGTGCAACAAGGTTGTATCTTACTTTATTCTATGTATTGGGATACAACCTCGTTGCACCAAAAGGGATGATGATTTTAATACCTCAGTATTTGTTGAACCATCCATAGTTTTTTGATACAATGTTTCTATAATCTATATTTGATTGTATTTCAGGAATTCTTCAATTTCTTCCAGTATTTGGGTTACATTATTATCATCCTAATCAATATTCTCAGCTTTATACATTTACATCAGGTAAGCTATACATAATTTATATATAATACTCACTAATTCTACACATATAGTCAGCTGATTACTCAATATACGGATCATATCACTGGCTTAGAATGAGAAGGTCGTAACTACTACTTAAGACCTTACAAGACTGATGCAAATTTATAACAGCATCACAAGGCTCTTCTTATGAGCCAATTTCATGAAAATCGGAATTTGTCATGTTAACCAATCAGAAACTGGATCAGCTTGTTTCACCATAAGAAATGAGTAATTTTAGGACAGTTTTCTCAAAATATCAATTATATACTTAAAACCTTCTCATTCTGTGTAATAAGTAATATCAGTTTATAACTCTGGTGTCAATTTGGGGATCATATGAACTGATCGGATCTTTTCCTAGAAGTTACCTAGCTCCTGTGCTCAACAGGTTTTCCTGGAAATAACTGACTAACTGAGTTCAATTGACATTACGGCCTAGCAAAGATCGTTCCACCTGTTGAAGGTTGCTTAGCGAATGTTTTCAAGTTCTAATCCATTGAACCATGTGATTAAAATGTACCGTTAAAATTGATTTAAAGTGTATTGATTGACAACTGGCATTATTTCAATTCTCTATTTTTGTACCAGGAAGCAATGTTTGTATTATTTGTGACTTAGGTTTTGGACGAAAATATACGCTGGTTGAATGGGAATGGGAAATGACTGGCCGTCTCATGTTACACTGTAGCTGATTGTATATATGATAGAATCTGTCGACAAACAAGTATCATTGATCATTGCTACTTGATTTGTTGTAAATTCCCTGCAGGGGAAAACATGTTTATGGTTGTTTATGTACGGGCATTGGTTACTCTTGTATCTTAATTAAAACAACTGTGGTTTATCTAGGAAGTCATTAATTAGTGAAGATCAGGTGACAATGTCTGAGTAGTTGTTATCTTACTTGTTATCTTAGTTCACTAAATGAAAAAGTCTGCAATATTACTGCAGCTTTGTCTTACATATTGATTTAAATCTTAATCAGTTGTGAAACAAATTCCTACAACTTTCCCTTATGGCTTACTGGATTCATAGGCAGTGCTTTATAAAGTACCATGATCCATGATATATGAACTTTCCATTCTTAGGTCAGGTGTCACCAAATGTTCAGGTCAGGTGTCACCAAATGTTTAGGTCAGGTGTCACCAAATGTTCCGGTCAGGTGTCTCCAAATGTTCAGGTCGGGTTCACCAAATGTTCAGGTCGGGTTCACCAAATGTTCAGGTCAGGTGTCACCAAATGTTCAGGTCAGGTGTCACCAAATGTTCAGGTCAGGTGTCACCAAATGTTCAGGTCAGGTGACACCAAATGCTCAGGTCAGGTGTCACCAAATGTTCAGGTCAGGTGTCACCAAATGTTCAGCTAGCTTTATTGTAGCTCATGATTTCATTATGTCTAGTTGACTTCTTGCCCTGGTCATTACAACCTCAATTCTACTTTGTCTGTTATTTAAGATCACTTTTTCTATCACTGTGATTCATATTGACCATTTATGTGATCTAGTCACGAATTTTATGATTAATATATTATACACCAACCAGACATGACCATGACAAAGTAACCACATTATGTAACATTATGATCAGCTGCGAGCTCTCTTAAATTTATCTGTAAAAAGTCTGCATTTAGGTTTACTATCAGTGAACTTGACTAGTTTATCATGCATATAATCGGACAGTGTACTCTGAGTTACCATGTTAAGATTGGGTTACATGGCGATAAATCTGTATACTAGTACTTATTGATTCATTACCTCACCCGATAGCATGGCCTGGTTCACCCGATAGCGTGGCCAGATCAATGTTCTAACTTATCATTGAACTGTTTATGAGTTCCATGTACATTGTATGTCATCAATATACTAACAATGGCTGCATGGTCAATAAGAGTTTGTCACAGGTTACACAGGTATAAATATCTTGTTATGTGACTTCTGTATTTATATCAGTCTGGTAGTCTATATAAGGCCTTTACAGATAACCCTACCTTACGGGTTACCAGGTATGTTAAGCCCTACCTTACAAGTTACTGGGTATGTTGGTAATAGGGTGAAATTAGACATGGGTTCTAGTTTGTGTTGGCAGTCAATAAGCATGAACTCATGCCATGTTCTGGTACATTTCCTGATGTTGAAATGTGGGGTAGATAAAATTTGACTGATAACATTTTATACTTCAAACCTGACCGATAACATTTTATACTTAAAACTGAGACTATTTATATTGATTTTATACAAATATATTTGACATGTGATTTAAGATATTACTAGGTCTGCAAAGGAATGCTTTTAGTGTAGATAGACTATTGAATGCATCTTGACATTTGACGATACTGATTTTGATCAAAACACCATTACCTGTAAATACCCTTAATTATAGAATGTCCATTTACCTTGAGCATGTAGCCTATCGGGCAGATCTCATTTGTTGATGGTCACTTTGTTTGGTTACCGGATCAATTAGATCAACCACTATATGTAGCCTGAAGACATGTTTTTCATTACAGTCTGTAGTATGTTAATGTATATTTATAATGTTTTTCAGGTAAGAGCGGAACTGAAGATGTAACCGAAATGTTGTTGGACAGACTTCAGAATTACAAGATTATTACACCAGGAACCCTAGGGGCTTGTTGGTGAATGTGAAGTTTTAAACCCCACCTTACACATCAGACCCCTGAAAGGGGTCCGTTTACCGGTATTTCTACAAGATAACATCATGTCGACCCTATAAGGGAACAGGCTATCCCTTAAAGTCACTAATGTGGGCCCTATAAGGGGACAAAGTATCCCTAAAAGATCATACCAGTGTTAACCCTAAAAGGGAACAGACTGCCCCTTCTAGCTGATATCTTTGTTTACCCTGTAAGGGCACAGGCTATCCCTTCACGACAATAATGTCCACCATATAAGGGGACAGCTATCCCTTCAAATTGACACTAGTGTTGGGGTCAATGATAACTTACAGACCATGTTTGCTGTGTGTTTGAACATAGATTGTTGATTATTTTCAAAAATGAACAGATGACAAATTTGTATACATGTATTTGGCTGCTTAGTACTTTAGGTACTCAGTATACATGTATTTAGGTACTCTGTGTATATATACATTCTGCCATACTATTCATACCCTCCCCTTGCCATGTATGAGTTTATATTTGTATATTATGAACATCTTCAAACTAAATTATCATAATGTGACCATCGTTGTCTTACAGCCATGAAACAAGATGTAAATATTTTTGCATAATTGGTGCAAATTCATCACAAATCTGTTAAATATTGTTTTATATTTTCTCTGTTGACTAACCTGTGTCTGATCAACCTCCACCCTGTACTGGGCTTTATTTGCGATTATTTTAAGACAGAAACACCAGACTTAGATTTCAAAACAAAAATTTGAAACTTAGACTTATAACATTAACAAACAATTTAAGGCTAATCATATATTTAATACTTGAACCACCAGATTTTAATTCCAAATTCTAGTTAATAATTATACACGTAAACATTTAAAGACTGAATTGCAGACTTGGAATATTTGACAAATATTTTGTTCATAAAATATTCCAAATTTGGGTTGTTATTTTGGCAAAGAAGTAGAGCGGGTGACAAAAATTACCTTTTACAAACTAGTAAATGATTCATTTTACAAATCCTGCATTGGAGTTTCTGTCTCAATTTATTTGTGTGTAAGAGTTCCCCTGTACATTGTCTAGTTTCTCCCTCATTTGCGGCTCATTTGAGTGTTTCATATAAGATGCATTGATAATCCCACATTGATAATCCCACTGTTAAGATCAAATCTGTGTAATCATCTACTGACTGTAATGGTGCTTAGTAGTGTTCAGGAAAAGTGTTATATGACGCTCACTCTAAAAATACACAATCCATTTACAAATGCACTAGTGTTCGGGGTTATATAGTGTTAAAAAACAAATTTTCAAAAGTTCAAAAATAATTGACAAATTCACTTATAATTATTTACTTTTCCATTCTTTTTGTTTCATTATAATCAGTTTACCGGTACCTGTTTTATGAAATTTCTGTGTGTTTTCAGATTTTTGTTCCACATTTTTTGCATTATAAATCTACTTTTAAAAGTATGTTAAGATTTTGAATGATTTTAAGTTAGATATAACAAAAGAGCTAACTAGCCATATACTGTAATTCATATATACGCCTTCCTGTATTACACTCAACTTCCACTAGATAGGTGTCATGATTAACTACATATTTTTGTATATTGGCCAAGGGATTTAATTATTGTTTTGCATCTGTGGGGTTCTGACACTTGTCCACCCATTATATATAAGTATATTTCTGGTGGACAAAATTAAGCTTGTTTCTGTTTGTTTCTACATATTTTCATGTCTTGAGTTGATTTATATCATTAAGTTGTTTATTTCATGTACTAGATTATACATTATGACCTCAAACTTGCCTTTGTATGATAAATTTGAACTCTTTTAAAAACCTAGACCTCTATATGATTACATAGACATCTTTAGGATGACCTTGACCTTAGTATGTTTATCATTGATCTTTTCTGTTGACCTACCTTAACCTCCATATAACAACCTCGACCCTGAGTTTGTTGACCTTGAAGTTTGTATGATAACCTTGACCTTTTGTGTATAATGACAGGTGACATTTGTAGAGATATTGACCTTGACCTGTAGATTGTAAACAAGGACTCTATGTACATTCTCTGACCTTTACGTCTGTCTACCATGACCTTGACATTATGCATGACCTTGACCTTATGCATGACCTCAATGTTTTCACATTGTTCTCAAAGTTTTCCTTTCTACAACTGCCTTTATGCATCTCTCATATTGAGGGTGTGACCTTGACTTATTTCTGTTCACACTTTTTACCCCGACTTGCCAAAGATTGCTTCAAAAAGTTTGACATGTTCATATTTTTGCAATGATTTCTTAGGTGCTCATATCTATGAAGACTTACTGTGTTTAGTTTGAATTTTATTCTTTATTTATTGTTTTGTGCTAGTAAACTTAAATCAATGAAGTGGTTGCCAGATATTCTAGATGCCATATATGAACAGGGGTGTCAATTTTCCTGATTAATCCTGAATTCACGATTTTATCATTTCTGAAAGAGAAACAACTTCTCACCAAAATAAAATGATTTTATGAAAATATCTCAAAAAATGACACAAAGTTATGGTAAATTTAATCTGCTTTGAAAGATTTTCTTCAATACAAACTTGAGTTATATAAGGAAATGATATCATTGAAGGCTTCATATGATGTTCAATTAGGTTCTGTTGACATCCCTGCAGGATACAAATCTACACACTATTTTATTCTGATCTATTTTTCTATACAGATAACTGCTACTTTTTAAGTTTTGCTTATAAGAACAGATGTGAATGCGAACTTAGTAGCGAATTTGTCTTCATAGCAGATTTATTTGGGTTTTTAAAAAAAAAACAAAAAAAACTTGATTTCTTTAACTTGCAAACATATCCAGGATTTCAAAATAATTGAAGTGGTCTTCTTTGCACAGGTAATTGTATGACTAGTAACAAAACATTGTGAAAATTTGGTATTTTTCACTGAAAATATTACTTTTTCATATTTTAGTCTTTATCAAGGATATAGGTAGGCCTTTAGGTGTTTATTTGCTGAAACATATTACAAATATTAGTTTCATTTCTCAGAATTTTACCAAAGATAAATGATACAGATGGTGATAATTGCCTTACTGTGTCTTCAATATATCCTGCTTGACTGTTCACTTTGTTTGTTGATTGTTTTTCTTTTAGTTATTTTACATTGAGTGATATTTGTTAATGAGAATAATTGCTAGCAATATTTTAACATTTTTCACCTAATACATGTATATACAAGTAGCAACTGTTGCTGTTGATCAGTGTGATCCGTATTTTAATGTTCAGCTATTCTTTCCAGTTTTCAACAAACTGTGCCATACGTTTACAGGTTTTCCCCGAAGAAACTCATATATTAGACAAAAAATATTTTAATTATTTGATATATACAAGACTTGCCACTAGTTACCTACATAGATTATAATATAATTATAATGGAGGTACTACTGTAGTACTGTAAAATCATTTAATTTCCTTGGGACGAAATTTCGTGGTTTTGGTAAAAAAAGACAATTTTGTTGGGACTTGAATTTGTGGATTTTGCATTTTAGGTAATAAAACAAGAGTCAAAATTAATGTTTGTTGGGATTAAAGTTTGTGGTTGATGTGAACCACGAAATCCACGAAATTTAATCCCCCACGAAAATTAATGATTTTACAGTATGTTATTTCATATAATGTTCCAGTGTTAAACTAATGTACTTAATTCTACAACTCTTGCCAGTGAATATTTAGGTATTAATCCTTGGTAGTACAGAAATGTACAACTTTGCTAAAATATTGTCTACCGGTATGTCATAATCTTCTAAATTATGGTTTATTCTTCTGTTACCAGTATATTTAACAGGCAGCCTGTTTAATCAAAATGTGTACATGTCTACAAATAATCAAAATCTTTTGTTTGCTTATTCTGCTCAAATGGTTCTTAGGGGTGTTAATACACTACATTTTGCAATTTTATATTGTTTCTATTCTGTCAACATCTCATAAGGATTGGGTTAGTTGGGTGTTTAATGTCAATATTTAATGTGTCCACTTTATGAGTACTGCCTGATGTCTCTGACAGAGGGTTTCTATAGTAACAAAGTAAATGTAAATACTTAATTTTAACTCCTTAAATGGTGATATTGTTGGTGAAACTTACATATTCACAGAAGAGTTGCTTCCCTTGTATATGATTAATGTTGATATAACTTACAATGTTTGTGGACGAGTTGCGAGTAATATGATTTGATCATGGAAGAGTTGCTTCCCTTCTGTGAGTGATATTGTTGGTTCATGGAAGAGTTGCTTCCCTTAGGTGAGTTATATTGTTGCCTGTAACATTTACATAAGAGTTGTTCACCTAACATGTTGATAATTAATGTATTTTAAGTGTATAATGAATGTGTTACCTGTGAAATGTTTTGTCATATATGACTTCATTGTTGAGGTGTGCCTGTTTGAACTTACAGTATTGTTTTACATGGTGCCTCGATGTAGTAACGTGTTCATGTAACTGTAACATATCTGTAGTCTTATGTTTAAATGTGAGTCATTCACCCGAATCATCAACATTTCCCACCTTAGTTATGTAAAGCATTCAAACCTTAGTTATTAATTTTATGGCTTTTATTAAAAAAAAATATTTTTAAACATTTTTTAAAAAATTGTTGTACGTTCTTCTAATAAGTAATAGACTTGGACATTCATATTGATTTTTGTTTTTTTCTGTAAGTAGTTGAATGCTGTCAGGACTGTTTTCTATTTAAAATTAATATTTGTTTTGCATTGGATCGGATTGTCATAAAATATTTGATAATACATTGTTCTAGAGTATTAACTACTACAGGGTGTTAGTTAATATTTGAACTTGTTATATGACATGTCTATTGAATATTTTTGCTGAGTTGACTTGACTTATATCTCCTAGTTTATGTGTAATATTATTGAAAGGGTACAAATGTTTCTACCGATATTATATATATATATTGTTGTACACGAGAACTTGATCTCTGTCTCACTGAGTCATTTATTGTAGAGTGTAATATTTACAGACTGTGTTAAATAACTTGTATAACAAGTATACAAATTATACATATTGATGGCTTAGAATGAGAAAGTCGTAAGTACTACCGCCTTATTAGAATCGCACATAATTGAAATCAGCATTACAAGGTGCTTGTTATGAGTCTATTTCCATGAAATCCAAACTTGTCATGATGACCAAACCGAAAATCAAAGAGTTAGCTTTTCCATAAGTAAAGAGTAGTTTTTTAGACAGTTTTTTTTCTTGTTTTCTCAAAATATGGATATTGTACTTACAACTGCTCTTTCAAAGCCATCAAAAGTATACAAATGTTAGCATGTTAATCTCTGACCTTGGGTAATGTTAGACCTTTGGTAATGTCGGACATTGGGTAATGTTGGAACTTGGGTAATGTCGGACATTGGGTAATGTCGGAACTTGGGTAATGTCGGACATTGACCTTGGGTAGTGTCGGACGTTGGGTAATGTTGAAACGGATATTGGGCAATGTGGGACATTGACCTTGGGTAGTGTCGGACGTTGGGTAATGTTGAAACGGATATTGGGTAATGTCGGACATTGACCTTGGGTAGTGTCGGACGTTGGGTAATGTTGAAACGGATATTGGGTTATGTCGGACATTGACCTTGGGTAGGTCGGACGTTGGGTAATGTTGAATCGGATATTGGGTAAGAAAGAAATATCTTATTGTATACATGTTTAAGTATTAATTGACTTTTGTACTTCGCATTGCTAGGCAATAGCTTTGTACAGAATGGTTTTGAACCCCTCTGTATTCAATATTTAATATACTGGATATTTTGATTGTTGTATATTTTGTACAGAGTATGGTATGATGGGGTATATACTGGTTACTATAGCTTGGAGAATTTAACTTGAACTTGACCTTTATGCATAAATATCATAATATATTATAAGGTGCTTGCTTTAAATATATCAATTTCCGCAAGCAAATCCTGCAAGATCGCCATTTCTTTTTGTGTTTCTATTAGATCTTGAGTGTCTTTGTGATTTTGCTCCTTATTATGAAAACATACACCTGGGGTAATGAATATAGACTATAAAAAATATTTCGGCTGTTCAATTATGCTACTGAAAAGGTCAGGATCATGTCAAAATGTCCAAGCTATACACTGTACCATTACATGTGGTTATATGTATACATTACGTGAAGGAGATGAGTCATCTAATCTCCTCCTTATTGAGCTTTACTCTCATCATGTTTCGCTGCTTCATATTAAATAGTTTTTGCATGAGCTTTATATGCCAGATTATAATGTTAGTCATGATCTTCGTCTTGTTGTTGTTGTTTTTTGCTCTCCACTATTGGTATAGCGGAGAACATTTTCATAGCATCTATGAATATCCATTCTTAACTGTTGACCTATCACGAGCTACTGTGTTATTCAAAGGGCCGATGTCTTATTCCCAAATTCAATTAAGACATAACCCAAACATACTCTGACATAGTCTCACATGTATTATTGCTTTTCTCCAGTGGCCTTATTCACCAATATTATAAGACTGAAACTCAGGTTTAAACTTAAAATTGACAACATTGATATTCACTGCTATTTCTTTGCAATTAGATTTAACTATGTGAAATTTTATCTGATCATTTTTTTGTTATCCACTGAACATGTACAATGTATACCCATTTATATCAAAATCAGTACATTTATAACAACATGAGAGCTATTATAAGGTTTAATAAAACTGAGTTTTAGTCTGAAAATGTTTGTGAATAAGGCCCCAGGCACATTCAAGAACCTTGGTGTCCATTCAGAAAGTGCCATGGTAGCACATCGGGATTCCTTGTGCACCACCGTCTCTTCATTCCAATTCAGAGGCACCTATAATTGTTTTATACAAACGCAAAAGAAATACAAAAAAAAACTGCAGTGATTTTAATTACATATATATCTGCCATTTAACCAACCAGTATCCCTGACTGTGCGTGGCATATATCGGGTATAGTCTGTGTGAGGTTGAGATAATTAAAGGCGTCCCAGAATCTAAGACCGGGTGATTTCACGAGATGTTGACTGGTAGCTACAGTATTAATCTGTATCACATTCTCTCCTGGTTCAAACTGCAGTAGATTTACTGTCGATACAAACTGACTGTTACCATGACTGAAACAAGCGAATAAAACTGTATGATACTAGGCAAATTGATCAAACCTCACACATTTCTTGGAATACTGGAACCTGATATTTTTTGTTTAAATTTTGAAAATTATGACAATATTAGTTTGAATAGCTTCATGGAACTTGCGTGGTATTGCCCTACGTGTTAAATTAGTGAAAACTGCATAAAACTTCATTTATTTGAGACATAAGTTTGAGCAAGGAAAATCTGCAGCATTTTAATAAAATCTGCATTTCCAACACTAATCTCATGGAAAGGGATCTGCAAAACTTGACATGCATGAAAACATCGGAGATGTACACTGATGCCAATGCTGATGATAAAAGAAGTGGCATATCTATGTAATGTTTTAATATTAATATAGAGGATACATATAGATGATCAATCACAAGGTGTCAGATTATGGAAATTTATATTAAACAAGTTCTGGAAATTTTATTAGGCGATCTTAGTAATATTTCCAGAACAAGTTTAATATAAATATATCAATTGACAACGAGTTATAGATTCTTTATATCATGTGACACTAAAACCGCAAAATACACAACATTCTATTGAAAAAAAAACGCCCATGTAGCATAACTTTATATCACACATGTGTAGCATAAAAATATACGCACTCACTACACTAACCCGGATACAAGGAAGGTCATGTGATATAAGTACATACTCTCCTCCCCAAAGTCGCACAAAAGGACGCCAACTTAATTTAGACACCAAGTTGACATAATTATTTGAATGAAGGTAGAATCTAACTTACTCAAGTTTAACAAAGTCAGCCCACAACTTCATGATATTCTTGCTAACTTGTTTATCCTCCCCTGACCATTGTTGATACTTTCCCCACGTGACCGGACATGTGACGTAACGAATATCGGGGCATGGTGTCTGATCCAGGAATGGAGCTCCATATAGGTAGTATAACTCTTCAGCATGTGGTACTCCTATATCATGAAGGATATAATTATAAGCTCCAGCAATATGATCGTAACTGATCCCTGGGTTTACATTTGTATTTTGTCTTAGTTAATGGGCAATTTAACATAAAAATCAAACACATATACTTGTATTTCAGAGTGACTTCCCCTGAAAAATGGGGGAGAGAACTATGAAGCGCAGGACATCTTCACTTGGCAAATCGGGGCAACAACTGTGTTCAACTTATTTTAAGTCGGTAAGAGTTTCTACTCCTGAAAATCAAGGAGAGAATTATGCAGTGCAGAGTTACTCTCCTTGGTAAACCAGTGGAAGCAACTGTGTTGACCTAATTTAGGTTAGTTAGGGCGACTTCCTCTGAAAACAAGGGGCAATGACTCTGTAGCACAAAGCAACTTCCCTTTGAAAACCAGGGGAAGCAACTGTGTTCGACTTTTTTAAGTCAGAAAGAGTTATTTCCCCTGAAAATCAAGGGAGAGAACAGAGATACTCCCCTTGGCAAATATGTCCCTGAGTCACCTACCAAGCCATGTTTTCTTCTGTGAGTTTGTTGATCTGTACACAAACTTATATAACCAAACATTCTCTCCTGCAGACGAGAGTTTCTCTGATAGTTTGATGTGGGGAGCAACATAACCATAATCGGAATTCATCTGTAATGAGATGAAGACAACCTGTAGTTTTGATTGAACAGACTAATTTTAAGTTTACTCATAGATAAAAAAAACTAAAATAGAAACTAACATTTAATCATCTGCGTTTGATCCATTTGAAAAGTATTTTGCCAAGACTGAGTGACTGTATTTTCAGCTGATGGTCTGAGTGCAAAACGTGTTGCATTGTTTCTTCAACTTAAGATGTTGATGCAGATCACAAATACAATCACAACTAGAAATGGGACACATGTGCCGGCATTATTGAGGATTTATAGTAAACGTAACAAAAGGCCGTAACTCTGGTAAAATACATGTAATTGGAACTTACATCAATCAGCTGTTTTCTGTTAAGGAAGACGTCTGTGTCACTTGGAGGATATGCACATTTCATGGCTAGATACATATCGTCTGCGCTAGCTAGGTATCGTCTGCTCTTGGCATAAAACATGTTCTCTAGATGTGACTTTGTCAATCCCTGGTCAATGCCTGGTTCACCGTCTGTTAAAAGTGATAGAAACACTTGTATTTTATGATCAAACACATTCGAACTAATAGTAATGTCAGGACATGACTACATGCTCTGTTTTGTGACCATATGTCTAAAATTCATGTAATAAAATCTGTTCCATGGTACAATATACCATTTTATATATGACCCTTTGGCAAAGGTTGTGGAAAAGGTATGAAAAGAAGGCAAAGACAAGCGTAGCATAAATGAGACGGAAATGAGAAGTCATCTGAAACAGTTGACAATCACGCTAGATTCCGTTTTGCAAATTACTTTGCGGCCACAAAAAATCATGTCTCTAAGAGAATTACGTCGTGAGCACGATATTTCATGTCGTGATCATCAAACGTATTCTTCCATTTAGCATGTCACGCGTGTTTGAGAAATAATGGGTATATATGTTTGGTATAAAATATTAAAACTTATTGGCACTAGGGAGTCTACATTATCTACGTGATATCTGTTCATGTGATATGATTATATTTGTAATAACCATGTGTTGGCAGGATTTCCAACTCCTGGTCAACCTAAATAGCTTTGATTGATGCCAAATAAAATGGATACCTCAGTAACACAGCTATCACAGTGGTAATGAATGCATGTATTAAAAACAATTAGACACCCAGACCACAGCCACCTTAATTGTCTCGAAAATAATGCATGACTGTATCAAAGGAAAGTATCCATTGAAAAGCTCTATGAAGACAATTTATTTAAATGTCACGTGATTGCGATGAAACATGGTAACCCACCGTAGTCCTCAGCCACCTCATCAGGAACATACCCTGTCAGGACATTCACACCATGTAAGTAATCACCTCGATCTAACAACTTCTCTGGTAAGTCATTGATATAGTAACCATCCACTCTCGGTGCAAATGTTGCTATCATCGGTGGTCCCTGTATAAATACACGGGTCTAATAAAGTATGGCATCCCAAATTTTACCCGTTCATTAGATAAAAGAATCTGTATAGTTATATTGAATGGACGAAAAGATGGGGAAGTAAAAACTATAGTTTGTGATGTTATTTCTTCACCAACAAGGTCGAAATGGTCAACATAGGTTAGTGACGTGTTGTGGATTTGGTTATTATGCGATTGTTATCATCGAAGGATACACGTTGGGAATGTCATTGCTCCAAAGTATATGATGTTTTATAATGCAATGGTATAAAAGGAGTTTGGTTGTTGTTGTTGTTTTTTCACTAGAAAATCTTTGAAATAAGAGCAACCTTGTACATACCGATACACGTGCATTCGCCAATTTTATGGCGTCCACGTTGCGTAGACAAGTTACCATAGTAACAGAGTCTGATGATGGACAGCCCATCATCTGTGCTAGCATGTTTGTGTATGTGAACACTGTGTGAGGTGGTCGATATATAGACCAGGGACTTAATGCACAACCACTCTGTGATATCACCGAATTAAACAATCCTACAAACACAAACATGCGGGGTGACAATACGACTAATCTTTTAACTTAAAGATAAACTGAAACATGCTTGTGGCTTGATATAGACCAATACATTATTTTACATATGGAACTACTTTAAATTTGCAATTGTATTGTTGTTTTTTTTATTCCAATAAAACATAGCATTTTGTTATTGCGAATTATTTAGTAATTCCTATATATGTGTACATACGTTTAGGTGTCAGCGAAATATATGAAACCACCGTCCCGAATGTAATAAATATACGAACACGAGTAGAACTCCATTTGTACTTGTAACAAAACGGTGAACTATATTGACGCGTCTAGTTAAACTCAACATACATACATTCATAGTTTAATCAACACGAAAGGGAGACAAAATGTAAACCTTTAGCCTTTGGTGAGAACATATGAAGAGAAGTGCTGCCTCCTCCAGCACTTTGTCCAGATATTGTAATCTTGTTTGGGTCACCATGGAATGCTTCAATATTCTCCTTCACCCAGGTCAGTGCCATCAACTGATCTAATAATCCATAGTTACCTGGTGCCACGTGATCATCAGTCGATAGAAAACCTTCAAATAATATATATAGGCTAACAGCTATAATATAAGTTATCATTGTTCCGTTCCATTACTTGGGTGTCTATAGTCAAACAGAAGACCCTCCCCAATGTTAATGAGATGACAAGCCGGATGAGGTTGTCTACTATACGCTACCTTCGGTCGGAATTTCTTATCATGAGCGTGTTGCTGAGCAATTCTTGTTTGAGTACATGTACTGCCATCCATGTTCGAATTTCTATTTTGTTTTCATATATAGTGTAATTCACCATTATCTTTTAAACCTATTTACGTTGTTTGAATGGTTTTTTTTATTGTTTAATATGAAAATCTGACCAACTCACAACATAGACCGATTTTTTTCAAACCCAGTGGATATATTATTATTGAGAATCGAACATCATATTGCTAGATATATACGGGAGCATGCAGACACCAGTGCAAGAACCGAACATATACAGACCTAGAGCACCAAGTCTGTAGTTGATTGTGACGACAATAATTCCTTCCTGTGCTAATATTCTACCATCATATTCAGCACCGGAACCATAGGTGTAAGATCCACCATGAATCCAGAACAACACCGGATATATCGCATCCGGATCAGCCGCGTTCTGTAAAATATGGTTATAAACATGTATTTACAATACGGTCACACAATTTTGTCGTATTCTCGTTCAACCAGCGTATGTTTTCGTCTGAAACAAGTCTGAGACTTGACTAACCACTGACGTATGAGGATGTTTTGGACAAAGCAAACTCCGTGGGTACATGTGGTCAATCTAATGAAGTTTTAATTGATTGTGTAACAGGGAAAGAAAAATGTGCAATCAGACGGGGGCTCGAACCCGGGACCCTTCGCTTACAGGGCGAATGCTCTACCGACTGAGCTAGCCGGCTGCCTACACAAGTTTCTCCCCTATTAGTAATCAAATCCTATACACCCGGCTACACATACCCCCTCTTTCGAAGAATTCATCCTCGAATTCCAGGAGTACCAGAACCTCTGTGGGACGTTCTGAGGGTGTATGGTGGGTTATTTGCGTTGGGCGCCAACTGTAACAGGGAGAGAAAAATGAGCAACCAGACCGGGGCTGGAACCCGGGACCCTTCGCTTACAGGGCGAATGCTCTACCGACTGAGCTAGCCGGGTGCCTACACAAGTTTCTTCCCTATTAGTTATTAAATCATATTCACCCGGCTACAATTGTACATGATTGTTTTGAATGTTTTGTTTCTTCAATTGAGGTTAGGTTTAGGAGAATAACTGTTTTAAAGATAGTTTAGTTAAAAACTAGCGAGACAAAACGACTTACATGTGGTGCATAGATATTCAAATATAGACAATCTTCATTGAAGTCGTCGTACGAGGAGTGGAAACTGTAACTAAAATATCAACTTCCATTAATATGGGATATAATGCGATTTTAAAAAATCAAGCCATCGCCTCACTACCCGGTCGATGACTATAATATGGCACCGTCCGGATTTATTTCCGCAATCCATGGTAGATTCCACAAAGGCACTAGTTTTTGTCTTAGATTTGTCGATGGCGATGGCACCGTCCTGTTTGGCACCATGCAGTTTTTAACAATTTTATTCTAGATTTTCATGATTACGTTTTGGTTCAAGAAATGAAGTTTTGTGCAGCAACGTTTCAAAACCTGGTTGATCATGATTTTGCGTAGCAATGTTGTCACAGTAAGGGCGCTCTCCTGTTTTGCTGAATGAAGTTCTCTTGTACCATTGGATCTCTTTGTGCATCGTACAGCAAGTTACACACAAGCAAGGCGCTACATTCCAGGAAAACTGGTTTGATAATATGACTTATAAATTGCTGGACGTGAATCAGGAAACAGCGTGCGTGTACAAGTTTAAAATGTAATCCAGTTATCTTAGGTCAAATTGTTTCTTTTTATTGACGTACGAGTATGGGCACTTACGTTCTAAGAAAAGAAGGTCGTTGTGGACATGATGACGAGAAATGGAAAGCATCCAATGTATTTGGTGACCATGGTGATTTCTGCACAGAACGCGAAAACCGTAGATTCCCTTCCGGTGGTTCAGCATATGGAATTCCGAGGAACATATTTACACTTGTTATGGTACTCCCAACAACATTGTTACCGTTCAGATTTAACACATAGCCGCGTACATCTCCATAATTCGTAGTTACTGTAACGTTTGAAGAATCGCAACTACTTAAGTAGTTAAAGAGTAATGTCAAAACACAAGCAGAAAACTTCAGATACATTGCTTTAAACCTTTTTTTAAATTCTATCTACAGTTGTTGAGACAAGATAGTGACTTATGTCAGGGACGTTTGTTTTTGTAGCCTACATATAAATGAGAGTCATTATTGATAAAGAAATAAGGGCATAACGAAACACACACTGTGTTCAGATCCACACGCCTGTGATAGGACCATAAGACCATTAACATATTTCACAGGTACGAGTGCATGTGTGTGTTTGAAAATAAATCTGACTAGCTCAATGTGTATTTTATTGGTAATGGACAGGGATTATTAAGTGATGCATAAACCGGTTCCGACTGATGATGTCATTGTAAAAGGACCACGACCATACTAATAAGTGAGTAGTTGTTACACTATGTTTGGGCCTTGTTACATATTGCTCAAAATGTTGCAGTTGATTGCATAGAAACTATGAAAACGTTATACTAGGAACTGAAAATGTACGATCACACTGATCTCAAACATTGACCTTGAATACAATACTCGAGAACGTGGCATTGGCACAACTCATTTTGTTAGTGTCATTTTGTTATGCATTTTACATGAGTCAACAGTTTGATAACTATATCAACCATTGGTAATGTTGTTTCCAATACAAACTAAGACATTTCCTGTTCCAAGGGTGGTTGTGATAATGTTCTCATGTTGTTAATGATAGAAAAGTAAAATCTGGAGGATGATTCCAGGTTATCTGTAGGTTTTGTTCAACTGCATGTCGTACAGGACTGAAACATTGCAATAAAAATAACAAAAGAGTCTTTCAGGCGATAAAACATTTGGCCGCTGTAAATTATAAATTCTTACTAAACGAAAACTGGTTTATGCACTAAAATATTCTCCTTAATCATTTTGTGTTGGACATTATGTGCCGCGTAATTGTGGTATTTGGGGGTTTTATATTCTCCGTGCTCGGCTGTTTTGGTGCTTACCAGTCTTCCTTGTCCAATCTTCTATTACATTGTTCCTGTAAGTGATGAACCTGTCCTGTATACTTACATAATGGTGTATTGGGAACATGTACGATTTTACTCACTACCTGTTATGTTGTTCCTTTAGCAATAACTCCAACTCAGGTCCTAACATTTGCTCTATTACTTTATGCTGTTAGTTAGCTATCAGTGTCAAGTAGTAAATGAGATTGCAATAACTTTTGATTTTTTTCTCATCTTTCACAAACGTTGATAGCTTATACACAAAGCCAAAAAAGAAACATTCACACATTGTATTCTCCCTTTCTCTGCTATATCTCAGTCGATGTATTTAATGTTTGGAACATGGGAATATTCAACAAAATGCATATTTATCTAGACATGCAGGGAAATGGAGTACTAGCTGTAGAAAACTCAATATTTTGTATCATGTTAGTCTCCCCATACGGGTTATCCTCATATCGGACCATTGACATTATGCCAGTTGTCAATTAATACCCTTTACATCAATTTTAACCGTAAATTATAATAACATTGTCCAATGGATTAACTTGCAAACCTTTGCCAAGCAACATTCGACACACAATGAAGTGGAACGATCTCTTCTCTGACGTCATGTGAATTATTGGTGTGGTGTGATGTAGTAACATTGATAATGGTTACTTGTGTAAAACTTTTTAGGGTTGCAACAATGGCTGAGAGGCCTTAATACTTTCGTCCTCAACAAAGCAAGGTGGTATTGCTGCCTATACCATAATGGTTCAAACCCTACAAAAGGAGAAAATTAATTATGAACAGTTTTCATGTTTGGTGAACCCTGACAAGACAGCAGGATATATAGTTCAACTCCATGACTACAGTTATATTAACAGTAAAATAATAAACTAATAAAACTCAACTCAATATAATAATTTAACATTTAATTTACAAAATTTTCGCATTTTTGCCATCAATTCAACTAACACATTATAAACAATACATTTAACTGGTAGAACATATTATATATATAACCATCATACAATCAGATCTTCATACACAATGATCAAATGAAAGAAATTCTTTACAAAATATGATTTTTTTAATGAAGTTGAACACATATGTATTATATAGAAGGAAAAAAACGTATTATAAGCAAAGCATACAAAAAAATTAAATAGCAATTCATAATTCAAGAAGCAAATTACTCTGTGATCTCAAACGAGATCAAAATTAAAAGCAGCATAATTACATAGTTAATTATAAAGTACTCTTGATATAAGCATGGCCCTATAAAATTTGAACAAACATCTTTAAAGCATAACATAACAGAACGGAACATAACATAAGAAATTGCTGGGTTCCAAAATATTCCAAGGCAAGAAAATGATCATTATTTTGAGAAGAAGCAAAAATTGAACTGAATAGTTAAGTTAAATCTTGCTAATTGAATTATATGTCAGGAAAACAACAACATAGAATTATATCAATTACCTCCCTTGTTGATTGCAAGTTTTTCTAAAACGAGCGACAACATTGTCAATATTTTGTTAAAAAATACAAAAATAAAACATACAAGTATCACAACACGTATATGAGCGTATTTCAAATACACTACACAGTCATAGGACATAAAACAAGTTTGACTTTGACAATAGGAAGGCAGTGGCAGAGTCCAATATTTAATTTGTATCAACACTTTGAGTCAACTGATACAAATAATCAGGTTTCACAAAAACTTCCAGTCAAATCTGATTAAAATCCAATTAGTTGGACAAAGTTTTCAAAAAAATAAAATTCAAATTAAAAACATTAATTCATTATTGACAAACTTTAAAATACATTCTGTATTTATAAACAAACCAGAAGCAAAATTTGCAAATATATTCAATAAACTGAGTCACTATTGCAAAATTTAGGATTTTTTTCCTAATAGTGAATAATATAATGACAAAAAATAAAGTACAATAGCAAGCTCGTAAAAGACGAAAGACAATAATTATCGAGGGCTCGGTGCAAAATCACGGTTACTACATCAATACAATGAGGCATGTACCATAATTTTGCACTGAGCCCTCAATTTGCTTCGTGACATGTAGAATCAGCATGTTTAGGGCATGATGAAAAAGAAAGCAATAATATATCACAACCTAGTTATATCATATAGATCAACTATTTCATTATACAGTGTGTACTCAGAGGGTGTGAGATAGAATCTACTGAGGAACACTGGTCATTGTTACCTCTGTTAACCCCTGACACACACAGTACTCTGATTAGGAAAAGGTATACTGCGAAGCATTTAATTTCAATGGGACAAAATTCCATTACTTTGGTAAACAATCCCATTTTGTGAGGACGTAATTTCAAGGATATCTTATCTACTAGGTCATATACTATAAAAATTATTAACATTTGTGGGGATTTAATTTGGTTATTTTTAGTGACTATAATAACCAAGGTAATTTAAACATTTTGTATACACCCATTTGTGATAGGCCAAGGTCAATTTGCATTAATTGGCAAGTTGAGAACAGCAATATTAAATATGAGATATGCGAATGACCAGTGTTCTCAGTAGACTTATAGTACAAGTAGACATTGTACATAGAGGAAGGTCGAACAAAGTTATATAGGAGGGGAGTAAGACACTTTGTCTTTGAGGTCACATGGTCATATAAGAGATCGAAATCCCTTCAATTCCCACAACATCAAGTAATACATTAAATAATGATGCTTGTATCAAAACTTAACATAAAATGACTTCATGTAAATGTATGTTTGATTTCCCACACATTCAAAATTTGAACTCATTTTCTCGCAAATATAGTACATTATACTTCTTCAGACTGCAAACACTAACAGTCATATGATAATTGAACGCTGTATCATAGTTTTTTTAAAAAAAAATCATTTTTAACACTAATAAACACTGGTAGGGTTAGAATGCAACACCAGTACTCATAATAATTTCATTGACTGTGACTCAAAATTAAAACTTTTTTGATAATAATTTCACTTTTAAACAATTAACTGTGTCTAAAATTTAAAACATGCAGACTGCTTAAACCATTAATCATTCTGTCCTAAAAAACAAAAGTGCCAAGTAAAGGCAATCAAACATCATTTATATGTAGTCATAATATTTAACTGATAGTTTAGCTGTACATTGTGGATCAACATTGAGTCCGTAAAATATACACACACTGCAACATACAGAATGTGAGAGATACAAGCTATAAGCAAAACCCGCATATAAAGCATGAGAATAATCAAACGTAACAAACAGTCGGTGGATTATATCACATGTGACCATATCATGAGTTTGGCCCGCTTAGTACCAGTATATTCTATTTAGACCTGTGGCCCGTTTAGTATACAGTAACTTAAACATCTAGATTTAGGCCCGTTTAGTTTATTCTATTACGAAGGTTCAGCGCAAAACTATGGTTTTGCACCCATCCTCAATTAAGACCTTTGGCTCGTTTAGAATTATGAAAATTAAACATCTTGCCTGTTTTGTATATTTTATTTAGACCATTCTTTATATGAAAGGATATACTTATAAATGGGTCTTCATCAGGATATGGTCATCTGTGGATTATACAAATAACAGAACAGTTTATAACTTGTCTTTAGTTAGGCCTTTTGTATGGAAAAAAATATTGCAAAATGCAAATTAACATATTTTGATTATTTAAGTATTTCACATTTTAACAAAATAATATGTATTCAATCATTTTTTAACAAACAATAATTATTGTTCTGTAATTGTAACAGTTCAGCATATTCAGCATGATTTTCATGAAAAAATAATATAAGACATAGAATTATGTATGTTCTGCATGACTGCACAAGAGAGTTACAATGATATGAGGTTGTCATGACAACATATATACCATATATCTCTAGATTACTATACATGACAGGAACCAATATTTGTAGCACCTACTTCAATCATGTTGCACCATAGCAACCAAAGTGTTTCTATAGCAACACCATAACAACACTAAACAATGTTTCAAACAAATTGTACAATTGGAGTATCGAAAAAAAAGCTTGGAGAAATTGCAATAATTATTCTAGAAATGCAATTCATGTTTTTATCATTCATTCACTGCATTACAATAAGTGAATATAGAAGTCTCAGGAATTAAAGAAGAATTTAACAGAACGAAACCATATGACACAAAATCTAAGTTTGGCTTTTGGAGGAAGATCCTATTCTGTAAATATTTTGTCAGCTTCAGAGCTATTGAGACAGCTTATGTTTATATTTGTCTACACCTGAATGACTTAAAGAAATAATCTGACACGACAAAATGTCAGCAAAAGAATCGAAAAATAAAATATAATGTGGATAATTCACATTACATTAACAAAACAGTAGCACTTAACATTGGACGATATTGACATGATTTGGTCATCAAATTCTTCCAACTGTTGCCATAGCAACACATCCATAGCAACATGGCCATAGTAACAGTGCCATAGCAACATAGCCAAATCACAACCTTTGGATGACCCGAGTAATATAGAACACTATACATAAGACAGCTAACACATTGATAAATCTTGACCTGTGACTATTATAATATGATTTTATATATATTTAAATGACCACAAAATATGACTAAAACTAACACCTATCAAACTCATCACGGTCTAAGTAACACAACTAAATTAATACACACAAAAGTCATATCATTCATATTTTTTCAATTCAAAAGCAAAAATGTAAAATATAGAATTCATCACAATGTCATTTATATAGTCTTGCAATAACATAGTATCTAAAAATAATAATTTTGAAGCATGTATATACATAGGATTCATAAGGACCATTAGAAGCTAGGCGGGTATTAAGTCTATCGGTAAAATAGCAGTTAATTTGTGGTCAGATTGGATATTTTAGAAAAAAAATCAAAATGATCTAAATTTGCACATTCTAAATACAAATGATATTGTCAAGATTTAATCACATATCATGAAGAAATGAAATTAATGTCATTTTTCTGGTCCTGAAATTTATCAACCCTGAAATTTTATATTTGTGTACCTTCTTATGTTTCATACATCTTTACTAAAAAATGTACATAAGTCGCTTAAACTTCAGTATGTATTCGCTGTGTAGTAGTTAAAGGCGTATTTTCATCTTCACTTTCGCTATTATTAGCCTCACTGTCTTCTATCTCGCACAGGCCGGATATATCCGACATGTCGTCTATCACCGACCCTCGACTATAGTCACCGTCATCATTATAATCACTATCTGCAGTAAACGCTGATGATAAACGATGATTCTCATTCATATCACTATCTGTTGTCACCATCGAAAGTCTATTGATGTTATTATGGGACGGTGGGAACCCATAATGCAGCACAGAGTCATTGTCGTCCTCCGAACTTGTTGTGTGACTTGAATCACTGATATTTACCTCTATACCGTTCACGATGTAAGTTGGTGGATCTGGCCACGTCCCCTCGCCCCCCTGGCCGTCAGCACTCGTAAAGCTTGAGTTCATAGGTAAATAATAATTAGGATGCACGTGCATTGTCAAATTTTTATTTGGCATTTCATAATCTTCTAAAAGTCTACTTTGTTCAGCTAATAACTCTTCGTAATTAGGCAGCTCTGGTGGTTCCTCCATGTCGTGTTCAGCGTACTCGGAATCACCGACGTATTCAGAGTCTATATATTCACCGTCCGTAGTATAGTGACCTGGATCAAAGTTGTCGATATGTGTATTAGACTCGTTACTATGTGGACTAGCAGACCCGGGAGAGTCTGGACATTCACCCGCTGGTACCTCACTTATATTTGGTAGAGACTTTTCTGGTGCCCAGTCTGATGTATCCCAATGGTAACCTGTAAGCAGAGACGTAGATCATACTTTACCAACAATGCATACAACACATGATTATATATGCACTATAGTATGCAGTCATTATAATAAAGGTATACTAGGTTCCTAGATTTATAGGACAAATCTCAGAAATAAAATCTGCAAAGCAATCATTTGTCATGTCATGACATAATGTATTAATTGGTATTTAATTAGCTCATTTCAAGAAAAAGTCAATTAGTATACTAGAAGTATGAGAAAAGTTCATAAATTAAATTGAAATAAGAACTCAGTTTTTCAATAAGGGATTTCAAAGAACTTCATGGCACATGTACAAAATGTATCATTCTCATATCATAAAACTTAACCATTATTCATCCATAAGTTTCTCAATCTTCCAACAATTAGTTTCTCGGTCTTCAACAATTAGAAAGTTTCTGTCAGGATAGTTTGTTTATGCTTTTTAGTGTCAGGATAATACTTTATACATTGTACAAATATTTTATAATACAAATATACAGGGGACTTATATTATGAACATACATTTCCACAGCCCGTTAACAATAAAGGACAACATTTTGTTAAATACATGTATCTCCGACTATGAACAATATACATATTAATGAAATACATGAAGCTTAGGCATTAATATGCTTTATACCATATAGTATTGGTGCATAATACATGGACTTGTATAATTTAATTACATAGACTCACTGCAAAGAAACGATAAGTTCATATAAGTTACATATAATCTAACAGCCAAGAAATCTGAAGACAGCAAGAAAAACAGAATGAAAGATAGAAATCAACAAAGACACATAGACACTGAGAAAAAAGAAAAGAAACACTGAAAGACAGAAAAGTTAAAAGTATACAACAGTCATAACACTCATAGAAAATGGGCCAATCATTTAGAAATTTCATTTTCTACAATTGACATTATGCCAGTTGTCAATCAATGCCCTTTAAATAAACAGTAAATTATAATCACTTGAAAGCTTTCGCCAAGCAACCTTCGACAAACAATCAGGTGGAGTGAACTCTGCTCTAGCGTAATGTCAATTGTCGCAGACATTCTCACTTCATTATGATTATTCCTTATTTATGAAAATTATGTTTTTACACAATTGGCTTTTTATTGATAAAATAATTTAATGTATTTTCATGATTAACAGTTTCAAATAATAAAGCTGAAATGTAATGTTAAATTCACCATATGTGAGTAAATCTCTTTGCAACGTTGCAACCCTGCACCATAGAGTAAAGACAAGTGACAATCAACCCAATACAGGCATTCAAATAGACAGTCAGCCAATAATAGCCAAATAAAGTATGACATGCCCCAAACAATAGAAACTTGATGCATCCCTTCAAGAAAATGCATTCAAAGTAGCGAGCATACTTGAATGAAATAATTCCCACTTTTCAACATTCTATGCATTTGCAAGGACCAAGTAAATGATTCAAAGATCCAGTATCAGTTTAAGAACTTAGAACTATTAAGAAACTAAAGATGAACAACATCCAAGACATGCAAAATGGAGACTGTTAGAAAAAAATTAAAATAAAAACTATCCACAATAAATTAAAGCCTCGGGAAAAACTGCAGTAAAACTAAAAATAAACATAAAATTTCTGTATGAAGATGAGTAACACGCAGGCGACATAAATCTACCACAGAGATGTTTCATTCATCAAACAACAATGAGATACCAAAATAAAGGTAGAAAATACACCCAGCAATCCTACCATTCTTTCCTGTAACTTAAATATAAACAAACAAATCAATGAATTAATTAAACACAACGCAGCGAAATGTCAAAAAACAAGTTTAACAAGAAAAATTTGGCTCTCAAAATAAAAATTAAGAAATTTATTACAAAATTATTTAAATTTCTTATTATTTGAATGAGTATAGCAACAAATTTTCATTAAAAAGTATTAAAAGGTCAGATGATGGAGGTCATTCAATAAAAGTCAAGGTCATTTGATAAGGGAATCATGCTGGAAAGATTCTTAGGGGTCGTTGATATCCCGGGATTATCAGTATCTAAGGGTATTTATTAAGGCAGTTACTTGAACAGGTGTAAAGTGTGGTTTAAACAATTGTTGAAACAGAAACAAAGATTGTTAGTTTGAGGTTTCGTAGAGTATTATTATACAATCACATTGGGCTCAAAGGGGCGTAAATAACGATATATCAAAGTAAATAAATTTCATGTTTTTTGTCAAGCTTCAAGCCCCAGTCAGCATTGAATATTATTAGTAATAAATTGAAGATTATTGATAACTTAAAGCACAACACCTAGATATACGGTATATAACACATTTAAAGCATGGATTTATATATCTTGAGCAAATAGCAGGCAACATGAACTATTGTCAAGGTCAATGCTGTACATTAAAGGTCAAAGGTCAATAAAATGCTCATTGCCAATATTAACTGAAAGCAACAAAACTGTAACTATAGTAACGAGTGGCAAACATAATTATATAACGATGCTGGAAAACAAGAAGTCCAGTTTATGAAATGCGCATGCATAGGTAGAGATATATATATAGAATTATTGCACTATTCTAACTGGACTACAAAAGTATGGTATAGATATATATAGGTATATCATGCGGCCTCAGTTTGGTGTTTCACCTTTCTTGCCTCGAGGTTTCCTCCTATGGTCTATAAACAAATGTGGGGAGAAACAGATCATTAACAGATCAGTAAGTCTCGGTACTGTAGTCACGTTTCTTATATACGATGGATGTGTAACAGACAAAACAAATGGTGTCACATGGAGATGTAATGGTGTCACATGGAGATGTAATGGTGTCACATGGAGATGTTATGAGCCTGTAAATTCTGGAACTGTTCACAAGATAAAACTTTCCAAGAAATAAGACAAGGAGCAAAACACTCAAATTAATGATTTTTCGGGGTTTCAGGGACCAATAATTGGTGACTGGTGGATAAAGGTATGATAAAGGTTCCGGTGAAGTTGAAAACATAAAATTGTGTTGGTCAGGTGATATCCCATTTTGGACAGTGTTCTGTTCTGCCAATGTCTTTGTCCTCGAGACAGCCATTAAACCATACACAGAACACAGAACAGTCTCGCTCACTGTACACATTGTATAACAGTAAATGAGGACAGTGTCATGTTAACAGGAACACAATTATAGAACGGGGGAGAAAATTAAATATATTTAGTACCAACTTTTTTGGGTTTCAAATAAAAATTACTTAACAAGGGTAAAATGATGAAAGTTTGATCTGTTGAACAGTTCCAGGTATAATCTAGAAATAAGCCTTGTGCTATCACATTAACCACAAGTTACTATGACGATATAAGCCTCTTGCATTCACTATAAATATATAGACATTTCAACCGTGAACAATGAACAAGTCAGTGTACTGTAAGAAAATAAATGACAATATGCTAAATAGTCTCAGTAACTTTGAGTACCGACCGATCGTCCACACTAGGCTCGAGGATAAGGAATTGTTAAAGACATAGTTTGAATCCATCCTCTGCAGAAAGAAGGCTCACTTTGGCTGCTTTAGTTCAGGAAAGCAAAACACAAAATCAATTTATCACATCAAAAATTCAGCAAGTTATATTTGCTAATCATTCATTTTTATAAGGTTCTCTCATATGAAAATGAAGAGTTTTAGCCTAAGAAATGGAATAGCATCATGCCCTAAATTCGATGTAAGTTGATCGTTTGAGAAACTGCTCAATAGCAAGAAATTCAGTATTAAGTTTCTGGGTTATTTTGAAGTCCTGGAATATTACTAAAATCCTAAAACCAATTGTTAAAGGGGCTTTAAAGAATTATATGAAACAGAAACAAATTTGAACTAGGATAAAATTCAAGTTACCTAGGCAACGTCTATTTACTCTCCCCTTATTTCTGGTCACTAGGACAATGACAGCAAATATTCCATTTCTATGACTACAACTCGTCATTCAATCATGCATTATTTCATCATAACATTTTACAAAACTCACACTTAGCGCTTGTTAAATAGCTCAGACGATTAATAATGATGAAATCAAAGATGTTGGCATATCGGACACAGACCACTTGCTCATGCTGGCAATGATCACCGTAGCGACTGGGTCACTCAAGGCCACTCACCAGTGTTTCCTAGGAAACAGATTCCGTTTCAGATGTGAAAATTTCTGTGGGACCAAATGTTACTGTCCTACTTCGAGTAATTCCTGATTGGTAATGTAAGCAGGTCAGAATTTGAGGGTTGTGCAAGAAATATAGTAGGACCTTAAACTGAGTATAGCATAACCTTACACAATCTAAATGCAATTTCCACTAATTTAAAGATGGTTTTTGTGTACCAAATTGTTTTAAATAGGATAAAGTTACTGAATAATTGAGTTTGGTTAATACAGTTACAGAAAGAGTAAAGCCATCTTGAACACATATTTTAATGATCAGTAACAGTTTAGGGTATCATGACTGATGTAAATTGCAGCAAGACTGACTTGTGTTAATTCAAAAAAACCTTGTACCATGAAAGTTAGGACACACTCAGTTGGAAAGAGAATTGAACAAAGTGGGATTGTTTGAACACAAATCCACACTTTGTTAAAGCATGAACAAGGTAGTAATCCAGCATACACAGCTTCTCAATTCCATCTTAAAGGAACTTTTTTCCTATGGCTATGATGTGACTGAAAACTGATGTAACTTTCAGATGGAACTTAGATGTTGCACATCCTCAATTCAATTCCATCCCAGCATTACCTGGACGAGGTACATCAGTTTTCAGTTCTGTCGCAGTCGTATGAAACTAGTCCAATTTTTCGACGGACAGAGAAGCGGTGTTTAGGGATTACTACCATGATGACATTTTGTTGAGTAGCATTATTTCAACTTGTTATCTGGTGAGGGATAACTTACATTGTATAAAACCTAGAATGTACGGTCACATAAACTCGTTAAAACCATATAGAAAACATATCAACCAATTCTAGTCAAACACATCGATCATACAGTGAAATCACATATAATACCAAACCCAAACCCTGGTGACAATTACAATTACGATATTGTGCCTGAATATATACTTGCACAGACTACAACCAATGGTGAAGGCATGTAATTGAAACCCAATGATAAAATACACTTATAGCGGGACCGATAAATTGAAGTAGATTTTACATAAATATGCAAGAATAAGTTGAAAATCTGAACATTTTGTAATAAAATATTTGAATGATTTCTGATTTTTAAAAAAAAATTTCACTATGATTTCACTGTTCTGATTATACATAGAAAATGAGTGGCCACAAATAACACACACTATCATTTCCTTAAACATGACAGTACCCTTAAAATTCCTTCAGATTAAAACACTAAGAATCTAAAGTTAAAATCCTCACTACAGTTTACTGTTATTTTATTTAATAACAAAATGTTATAAAGTTCGACTCCATAACCAACAGATTCAATTTGCATGGATTGACCCCTCTCAAAATTGATAAAACTTTTTCTGTTTGTTAGAAAATCCATGAAAATTGAATTTACTTTCCAAAAAACCCTAATTCTACATGACTAAGACCTAAGCTGTGAAGACTACAGATAATATTTGAACAAAGTAATATGATGTTATAGGAGTGAAATAGAAGTGATATGATATATACCTTGTTGGTCATCCTCGGACTCCGAGACGGGTAAACTACTGACCGATGTATTATCTTGTCCTTGTTGTAAATGTGGCATAGGCTGAACTGGAGCTATAGGCATCATTTTGGACATCTTGTCCGAATGTTTGTCTGTGATTAGATAAGGTGTTATATACATTTCAAAGCTTAGTTAAATGACGTTATAACATGATCAAAATGACAGGTTATGGATTGTACTATATATGTATGTGCATGTGATACTGTAAAATCATTAATTTTCGTGGAGGATTAAATTTCGTGGAATTCATGGTTCACCTACCACAAAATTATATCCCATCAAACAATAATTTTGACTCTAGTATTTGTTACCTGAAATGCCAACTCCATGAATTAACATTCTATCGAAATGGTCTTATTCACCAAAACCACAAAATTTTGGCCCGACAAGATTAAATGATTTTACAGTAATATTTCAAGCTGATTTTAGTAGAAGATACTTCAGATAAATACGAAACGCAGAAAATCAAAATCATACTGCAGAATAAATCATAAAACATGTGACGAAAAGTTGAATAGGCCAGTTTATATATGCATACAATTTTAATAAGTATGCTCTATTTCAATTAACTAACAAAACTATCTAAAAGCAAACAGCAAAGCCACTTATAAACAGCAAACACTGTGAGGCTGTTGTATATGAATTTAGATATTAGTTCAATTCTGATGGCATGATGTAAATATGAAGCATAAAATGTAAGAATATCAACAAAAGTGCTCATACCTGACATATAATTTTGAAGAATATTTTGACAAGCAAACTCCCATGGTTCTTTCTGTAATGATTCAGAATCACTGTGTGGTTGCTGGGGAACTGTTGGCTGTATGCTTGCCACACGACTCGGTGGTGCAAATGTTTGTAAAAAGTCTAAATTATATGGAATGTTAGGAGCATGCTCGAGATCATCGGCGGCACTACCGTACGTACAGCTCCGTAAATGATCAAAGTTATTGAGTGTATTTATAGAGTCTCTAGCACTAGGTGTATATGATGCTGGACGATCAGGAACAGGTGGAGGCTGAGGTGATGGTGGTGTTTTACGCTTGTTGTTTATATTGTCTACTTTCAGCATATTCTCAGCCTTGTATTTATGTTTATCATCTTTGAGAAGGTTGAGGAAGACCTCTGTGCCGTCGTTAGCAATTCCTGGTGTAACATTAGCACGGCGTCGCTGCTGTTTTCTCTGTCGCCAGACTCGGATAAGGACAAAGATAATCACAATCAGGATCAGTCCTCCAGCAATAGCTGAAACAGAATAGCAAGAATCAATTATCATACATTCATACAAATACCTCCACAAAATACTTCAAAATTCTTACAAATTTTACAGAAAGTTCAAATTTACACCAAAATGTTTGTTTGAGATAGAAGCATTCAATGACATCAAAACATTGATAAAACTAGAATGATTTTTGACACAAAGGGCCTTAGATAGCAGTAATCATCTGATCTAAAATTCCTTACAATATGCACATCTAGGCTTAAGACCAACTAATCATGTTTCATTGAAAGCTGACCAGTCTTTGAGATGAACAAGTACTGACAAACTTTGTGCAATCCATCTGTCCAGCCAGAAAGACATCCATCTATCCGAAACAAATTTATTAGAATCCAAAATTTCCCCGCTTTATATGGTAGACATGATTATGGAAGTAAGACACAAGGCCATAATGATATTGTGCCTGTGCTTCACTCCTAACACCGACCACTAACCTGTTATAGCATATATTTCATCAGATCCGACACCAGCCGAGCTAGATGATACATGAGGGAGTATGATTGGTACCAGACATAGAATACTAACCTGTTATAGCATATATTTCATCAGATCCGACACCAGCCGAGCTGGATGATACATGGGGGAGTATAATTGATACCAGACATAGAATACTAACCTGTTATAGCATATATTTCATCAGATCCGACACCAGCCGAGCTGGATAATACATGGGGGAGTATGATTGATACCAGACATAGAATACTAACCTGTTATAGCATATATTTCATCAGATCCGACACCAGCCGAGCTAGATGATACATGGGGGAGTATAATTGATACCAGACATAGAATACTAACCTGTTATAGCATATATTTCATCAGATCCGACACCAGCCGAGCTGGATGATACATGGGGGAGTATAATTGATACCAGACATAGAATACTAACCTGTTATAGCATATATTTCATCAGATCCGACACCAGCCGAGCTAGATGATACATGGGGGAGTATGATTGAAACAAGACATAGAATACTTACCTGTTATAGCATATATTTCATCAGATCCGACACCAGCCGAGCTGGATGATACATGGGGGAGTATGATTGATACCAGACATAGAATACTAACCTGTTATAGCATATATTTCATCAGATCCGACACCAGCCGAGCTGGATAATACATGGGGGAGTATGATTGATACCAGACATAGAATACTAACCTGTTATAGCATATATTTCATCAGATCCGACACCAGCCGAGCTAGATGATACATGGGGGAGTATAATATCTTCACAATGTGATCCACTGAACGAGGAGGAACAGTTACAGGTATAAGAATTACCCTCCTGTATACACTGTCCGTCATTCTGACACGGGTTAGATAGACATACATCTACAATAGCTTCACATCTCGTACCTGTAAATGACACGCATGTCAATTTAATATCAAATATAGTGCTGTACATGTAACAAATCTACAAAAATATAAATGGAATTTTTAGATTGTGGTGAACGGCTAAATAGGTTTTGCCAATTATGGTGTATTTGAAAACTGAGAACATACCATCCCTCAGAAGAATTGATGGCTGTTCTTCAAAGAAGTTTATAAATCTTCCAAGGACAGAATATGATAGAACATCCCTTGTTGGTCATGATACTTTCACATTCCATTTCATTGAAGTTTCATGGGTATGGACTTAGATTAAGCACAAACAAGAATAAAGATGAATGCATATACAATATAAAAATGCACAGACAAATTAACAGTTAAAATGTTTCTCCCTAAAAAGAATAAACAACTTACCACTGAATCCTTGCTGACAGAGACATTCATATGAAGTCGGTCCCTCGATACATGTACCACCATGCTTACATGGATTAGGTAGACAGAACTTGCCATACTCACACAGCTGTCCCCTGTAGTCACCCATACAGTTACACTTAAACTCATTGGGTATACCAATAATGTTCTCACATACACCTAAAATACAAACAACAATATGCAATATGTACATGAAAGATACTACTCCAAACTGTTCTTATTACATCAAAGTCAATGAATGGTAATCAGGCTTGTTATGGAATACAGATTTCGGTTATTTTCGACTCGGCCAGTTAAATTTTTCTCTTTCATATTCAACAAGTATTATTTTCGAAGTTTAGATTTTTCCCATTCTGATTCTAAACTACTCGCAATATGAAAAGGATTAACAAATCAGTAGCACTGCAAATGCACTGCAACATTGTTTTGTGAAAATTCTATCAATTCATCTTAATATTTACAAGGAAAATTGGACAAATCTAAGAAAAACGTTAGATATACGCCCCTAACCCTAATAACCTCGTACATACCATTATTGAGACAGGGTAATCTCTGACATGGATCAGTATCTATCTCACATTTAGCACCACGGAAACGTGTAGATGTACATTTACAGATGTAAGAGTTCTGTCCATTAGGTTCACATTGTCCACCATTCTTACATGGGAATGTACTACACACATCTGGGGAATACAGATAGGAACAGAATAATCAAACAAATAGTAAAATCGTCTCAAAGTAGTAATAACAAAACACACATCTAGTAAATAGTCATAGAATGATAAAAGCAACTAGAAAACCTGTCTCAAAGAAGATATTGCAATGAACATAATTAAGACAGGTGTAAATTGAGAATAGAGTTGACAAAATGAATTTAATGAAAGCATCTAATTTTAGTTGTAAAAAGTACTAAAAAAATATTGAATGTGACTGCATAATCCAATGGAGTCACCTATAGACGTCCCCTGATGAGGTATGCTTATCTCTGATATGTTGTGAGGTCCATTATTCAATATTAACCATATTTTAATTGCTTGTGTCATAGGATGTTGAAAAGAAAGAATATATATACAGAAGCAAGATTTCAGACTGCAATATGGATGAAATGTTCACACTTACTGCTACCAATTATGTTGAAGTCTGAGTCCCTACATGAGAATTCCACCGCTCTGAAGTCCTGCGATAGAGCTACAGCGTTACTACCAGTCACAGGTAACTGTACATTGTATATCTTGATATCCTCAATACAGCCCCTAAATCCCTTCCTCACATCAATATAACCATTAGCGTACGTCTCCACCTCGGCACCGAAGTAGACGTCACTTGTATCCAGGTTGAGAACATCGTTGATTCCAGGCGCTGTTGTTATAGCAGAGAATTGTCCATCGAGGAAGATAGCTGCATCCTTACCGCGACGTTCCACCATGACAGTATGCCATTTACCATCACTAACATGGTTAGGTATGATCACCAGACCCTCACCACTACCACAATCAAACCTGTACTGTACCATACCATTCACAAGCTGAAAGTCAGAATATTTATATCGTAAAATAATCGATCTTTACATATAATACCACACATTTTAAAGACACATTAGATACTAATGTGCCTCAGTAGCTCAGTGGTTAGTGCTCTTGCAATCAAATCTGGTGACTCAGGTTCAAATCTAGGAGGAGGAACTCATATATATACACAGTATGCCTGCCATATTTTCAGCAGAAAGCTGACTGGCAAATAAAGGTTCAGCATTTTTTTTACAATCAGCTCTTTATGTAAAGTTTTCACCCTCATGCCTATCAAATCAGGTATTAATCTGTTAAATATAAGCCTAGGAAGAAAACACGGTGGGTAATTCCATCATTTACAACCACCACATTATGCGGCACACACACAATATTACTTGCATGTATCAGCATTGGTATGGTGACATCCACATATCTTGCATTATTCAACAATTTAAACAAACATGTCATTTGAAAGAACTTACCTCAAGTATACTGTAGTCCACTCTACCCTTGGCAAACATGAGGCTTGCTGTCTCTTTGATTGTTTTAATCCTCAGTGACAGACTGAGTCTCTGATCTATAGGATCCAGTAATGTCCAGCGTGCATAACTCTGTCCAGAGAACGTGATCGGTGAATCACCTGCAAAATATATACCAGCAATATGTAATGAACATACAATAAGCATATCATACAATGGTAACTTCATTAGGATAATCAGCATACTAAAATAATTTACAAGTCAAACTTAAAATGTGCAGGAGGCCTTATATGGTTTTTATTGTTCCTTGACATTGGGTGAAATCTTTGGAGGAATGTTCCAGTAGATTTCTGAGTAGTAGCTTTGCGTGAAGATTGAGTAAAGCTTCATAACATGAGAATTTGTACAGAATTGTACAGCAGAAAGCTGTTATCAAGGGTCTGTTAATTGTACGCAGTATGATCAAACCTGAGAATAATAAATTCAACAATGAAGAGATTAGAATATATGTACTTACCACGATGACAGTTAGAATTGTCACATTTGTTATCTATATCTTTCTCACAATGTCGTCCACTCTGACCAGGTGGACATACACACTGGTAACCATGTATTGGATGAGGTGTGCACACCTTGTATTTAGGGCAAGGGTTCTCATCACACGAGGTAGGGCTTTGTAAACAGTTCTCACCTAGAAAAACATATGGTATGGTAAATACAATCTTTAATGACACCATAATCAAATACAAAGCAACAGCATTTAACAGAGAATTTAATTAAAAAATAACTTAAATAATGGTGTGATCACAAAGTCATTTAACAGAGAACTTCAATTTCAAATATTTGAGAAAGAAAATGCCTACCGGTATTAAATAAAGGCTACATTTTGAGCGTTTAAATAACAGTTTAACAGTAACTGTTCCTTTAACAAAGCTTACCCGGTAGTAAAAATATTTCCGTGACAAAGAAGTGAATAATATTTTATCAAGTATTAAATGTACGGAAGTAAAGATTAACTCACCAACATTGCCATTAGAGCAGTGACATTCGTACGTATATCTGTGTTTAGCTGAGACGAAGCTACCAGAGTCCATGATAATTGGTATAAGACTGTCCTTGTCAAACTCCACATAGCTGATACAATCACCACCCACACACATACTCTCCTCACATATATCAGAGAATATTTTGACCACGGTCACCGACATCTCGCTCTCAATCTCTGACGTAGCTCTCATCACCTTCTTCTTCAGTCGGTCGCGTGGTATGTATTCACCACCTTTGCTGGCAGCAAACAGAATGTCAAGTTTCTGGTTAGCTTCACGACGTGCACGGTTGGCTAGTTCGGCAATATCTTGAGATTTCTGTATACTGATGATCTCTACGTCTCGAGTCCTTACATTGAGTACCTTCTTCATGACTCGCAGGAAATCTTTCTTGTAATTGTTAACAAACTCTTCAGCGTCTATATTGTTAAACTGAATCGTGACAGAGTTTGCGATCATTTCAGCTGTAATCGTGGTGACGTCGATGTCGACAGATCCGTATGATATATACTTCCCATCACTGACACTAACGTTGATGTTGTAATTCCCGGAGTCCAGACCAGCAAATGCAATGATCCGCCCATCATTCTTATCAATGTCAAACAAATGGCGACTCGGTGAAACAACCTGATAAGTCAACTTATCGTACTGATCTCCATCAACGGCTTTTAGTTTGCCGATCACACCACCGGGGAAATCGTCAAGGTATGAACTGATAGACACAGCCATGTTTGTAACCTCTGGTGAGTATGTACTCTCTTCAATGACCTTGACCTCGACATTAACATCTGAGTACATGGCTGGCGTGCCATTGTCAAATACTCGTACCATGAGTATATAGTCAGCTGTGATTTGACGGTTCAAGCTTCCAGCGATACAGAGGTTTCCCTTGTTATCCACGTTAAACTTCCCTTCACCATCTCCACCAGTTATATCAAATGTAAACGGAGCGCCGTTAGGGTCAAGGTCATCATCAGTCACCTCAAAGGTCAGGATACATGAGGTCACTTTCTTATCCTCCTAAAATCAGATAAAATGTCAATAATTATAATTTATATCACCTGATTATCTAAAAGAATAAGACAATAAACTAATTATACATTATAATATTGCTAAGGATAATAATGTAGGTATCTATCTACATTTAACGTAATGAAGTCAAATATTTCAACCAAACAAATAATTCCAAAATTTCCAGCATCGCAGACATTTGTCATGAAATCCTGAAATTTCACTGTTTACCTAAACATCATATTAATCAGATTCATTTAAAAGTCAACAATGTAATAGCAATCACAAATATTCATTCCAAAATAACAATAAACAACAACAACAACAAGCTTAATTACGTAAATAACACATGAACAAGCAACATTTTGCCAAGTTGCAGAAGAAATATAAAATGGACTAAATTGTTTTTTTATTTCATAGAGCTTGAAGAGAGGAGCTCACTGTCAGTCTTTAACACTTCAATATGATAGAGTAAGGCGCTTTTGAGCAAAATATTATTTATATGAATACAAATTTGAAACTTTTGAGATTTTTTGGGGGAAGTTTTCTGAAACTTAGAAATACTGCTCAACAAAAGCAAGCAACAATCAAACTTATATGATTTTCAATGAAAAAACAACAACATAAATTATGATACTAAATGGATGAATGCTGCAAACATGGAAATGAAATTAACAAAGAAAACCACAATAATTTAACATAATACATAGACTAGTATTCTGCAACATCTACAACAGGAGTTAAACTATGGTCATGCTGTAAATAAAATTTATCACACAATGCGACTAGAATCATTGATGAGTTACACAGACTGACAATCACAAGACATGACTTCGATAAGCACATGAGTTGAAATTTGTTCAATATTGAAGGTCCTTAAAGAAGGCATGTTGAGTGTTTACAGCCAATGTCATCTGTATAAATTAAATCCACATTGCTTACTACTGTACAGTCAATTTTAGAAAGTTTTGGCTTTAATTCTACCAGTATTCACTTAACTACAATTACCCCAAACCCCCGTCAGGTGCCGATATTTTGAAGCGGTGGTATAAATATAGCAGACATATACATTGTACAATACATTCTAATACATTTAACATGATTTTAAGGACAACAATGGATGCTATTTGTGGATTCCAATCTCCATGGAGACATTGGAAACATTCCATAGTTATAGCACAACATAACCCTGCCTTATGGTGGTACAAGGATTGCATCAATTGCTTACTATCAATTTTATGCAATACACTGTTACACATTTAAATACATTTATAGAAAGTGAATAATACTTGAAGCAATATTGACAGTGTTTGTCGGCCTTTTTGATAATTGCTTTGATCAATCAGGGTTGGATGTAAGTCAGTCATATTGGTTTATTGCATTGGTCCATCAATTTGGTTGACCATGCAGGTAAATCAAATTCGTCAGTCTTGTTGGTCAGCCCTGTTTGTCAGAAATGTTAGTCAGTCGCATTGGTCCGCTTGGTTGCTGACTGCGTTTCTTGGTAATGGTCAGATTCAAGGGTCTGCCATGTTGATCAGTCATGGCTTATATACATGTATATCACACACAAAGATTACATTTCACAAGCCATGTAGCATTTATCAATGATTTAGTGCATGACTGAACTAACTGCTGCTATATTACAATTCACAGTTACAGCGATCTTACACCAAACCATTGAACACTTACATCATGCTGCATCTAAATCATTACATCCTTATAATTCATACATACAAACTCCTCATGCATACAGTAATGGGTTAATATTGACCGTTTGTTCCGGGCATTCAAACCTTATGTAAGTAGCATACCGTTCAATCAGGAATACAAGAAACATTACTACTCCTCATTTTTATGAGACATTATTACAAGCATTGTTACTCTTATACATGTTGATATATCATAGAAAAAGGATGAAAATGACCAAAAATTACACAAAAATGAAAATGATGAAAATGTTAAAATAATAATATACCTGACAACATTGAAAAATGAAAACAAAAATGACAAGAGGGCCATGATGGCCCTATATCGCTCACCTGATTATAAATGAAGCCCTGCACAATTTAGACTAACAAAGGTAGAGCGTAAATATAGAAACTGGTGACCCCCGGGGCGGGGTCAATTTTGACCTCAGGGGCATAATTTGAACAATCTTGGTAGGGGACCACTAGATGATGCTACATACCATATATCAAAGCTCTAGGCATTGTAGTTATAGAGAAGAAGATTTTTATATGTTTTCCCTATATAAGTCTATGTAAAACGGTGACCCCCGGGGCGGGGCCAATTTTGACCTCAGGGGCATAATATTAACAATCTTTGTAGGGGACCACTAGATGATGCTACATACTAAATATCAAAGCTCTAGGCATTGTAGTTTTAGAGAAGAAGATTTTTATATGTTTTCCCTATATAAGTCTATGTAAAACGGTAACCCCCGGGGCGGGGCCAATTTTGACCTCAGGGGCATTATATGAACAATCTTGGTAGGGGACCACTAGATGATGCTACATACCAAATATCAAAGCTCTAGGCATTGTAGTTTTAGAGTAGAAGATTTTTATATGTTTTCCCTATATAAGTCTATGTAAAACGGTGACCCCCGGGGCGGGCCAATTTTGACCCCAGGGGCATAATATGAACAATCTTGGTAGGGGACCACTAGATGATGCTACATATCAAATATCAAAGCTCTAGGCATTGTAGTTTTAGAGAAGTAGATTTTTATATGTTTTCCCTATATAAGTCTATGTAAAACGGTGACCCCCGGGGCGGGGCCAATTGTGACCCCAGGGGCATAATTTGAACAATCTTGGTAGGGGACCACTAGATGATGCTACATACCAAATATCAAAGCTCTAGGCATTGTAGTTTTAGAGGAGAAGATTTTTATATGTTTTCCCTATATAAGTCTATGTAAAACGGTGACCCCCGGGGCGGGGCCAATTTTGACCCCAGAGCCATAATTTGAACAATCTTGGTAGGGGACCACTAGATGATGCTACATACCAAATATCAAAGCTCTAGGCATTGTAGTTTTAGAGAAGAAGATTTTTATATGTTTTCCCTATATAAGTCTATGTAAAACGATTAGTAAGGTTGCATAAGACTATAATTACAGCTTAATAATTGTTTAATAGTTTGTAAACATACAATCACTGTAAACGATAATAACCCTAATATCCACATTCTGCATTTAATTTAAATATAAGCCTCAAAGCTGCTAACAAGTACACATTTCGTAGTTCTACAAATAAAATATAGTAAGAGAGACAACTCTTACATGATCACAACCAGTATAATTACAGAGTACACTCCCTTTGATCAAATGAAAAACAAGGTTTTTCTATTACTTGACCTAGTAGCCTAATTTTTGACCTCAGATGACCCAATATCGAACTTGACCTAGATTTTGTTAAGATGATCATTGTGACCAAGTTTCATAAAGATTAGGCCAAAATTGTGACCGCTAGAGAGGACACAACCCAATTGTTGACGGACAGACGGACGGACGGACGTACTCATGAGACGGTATTTGTGGGTTTTTCTTTTGTTCTTTCTTTTGTTTGGTTGCAACCCACAAGTAGCATTTTGCACCCCACAAGTGACGGAATGAATGGAATCTTAAAATAGCCTATTGTTCCACACCCCACAACTACCGGTGCATTCGTACGGACGGACGGACGACGGACGAAGAGTGATCACAAAAGCTCACTCTGTCACTTTGTGACAGGTGAGCTAAAAACACAGTACAATGCATTAGTTGCCAAGCAACAAAAGTCCTGCATTTCGTATCTTCATGCTTTATATAAAGATATTACACTTGAAATACAAAAAATCAAAACAAATCGAGTGAATGTCAGTGTTTTCATTTCACACCAAATATGGTCAATTGGGGAGCAAACTTGAGGGAAGTGAGGTGAATACTTCAACTCTTTATTTAAATGACATCTTGTCAATTTCATCAATAAGGTCAGGCCTGTCCCTTTAAAATCCCTACTAAAATCCAAAAGTAAGCATACTGAATATTTTGATAGTAAAAATCTACTTTATGTATAACAGGCATTTTTCAAACTAGCATTTTTAAAATCTTTCAATTTAAAATTTAGTTTATTAAAACAATTTAATCTAAATTTGTCAAAAAATTAATATTCCAAACTATCTAATGTTATAAGTACATGTCAGCATTAAGGGACAGCCCCTAGGGGTCACAAATTGTTAGTGGTGTAGTTCATCTAAACCCAGTGGGACAAACTTTGGCATGTACATTGTAGTAACGTCATGCAGGATAAATTATTTGCAAAAAAATATACAAAGTCGTCCATGATTACTTACTGACAGCAGAGAATTCATCTATAGAATGCCAGATAAAATATACATGAAATTGTTATTTTTTTATAAAAATGTGAAATAAAGTTGCCATGAATACCATCTCAGTAAAATAAACCAATAAATAATTTAAATTATGAATCAATCTTGTCACAGTAATGTGTAATATGTTAAGTAAATTGTTAATTAATTGGTTCCTTTCCATATCAGAAACTCTTTGATGGCAATTGTTCCGTAATGTTATAATTGCCTAAATTGCACATACATTTCAATACACACTGTTACATGCAGCCAATTTGTATGTGAGCAAATGTTCGTAACATAATAATTGCAATCACATAATAATGAAAGTTAGAAAGAAGAATCAGTTGTATATTAATTAGTCAATGTAAGAAAAAACAATCAGAAACCTCAAAAGGAACATACTAATCAACTATAAGAGTATATCATATATTTTCCTGGGAAGCTACTAGTAAAGAAAGATAGTCCTATCACCTTCACAGGATTCTACAAAGAGATAAGTATTGTCAACTTGTTGTTGATATGGTAGACTTCTACGGATAGGTAATTAATTGTGGGTAAAGTCGTTGATATAACGTACCTGTACTTGTATGGTATAGTTCTCCTGTGTGAACTGTGGTGGTGAATCATTGGCATCAAGTATCTCTATATGTACGGCCGTCTCAGCAGACATGTGATAGTTCACTGCCTTAACGTGTAATAAATACTTGTCCACCTGAAAGTTCACATAAACAACATACATGATACTGGACAGTTACAACACACACCTCTATCTCACTGAACAATATGTCATTTCTAATTCTATTTAGTTTACAGTCATTATTACAAGAGAACCAAATTTACAGCCAATATTAATATTGTGTAAGAATAAACTCTCGGACCCAGCTTTTAGTCCATTCCAAGACTTTAATAACAATGTGCTGCTAACTGTAGTTCATTAAATAAACAAATAAACATTTTCTATCTAAGGTTGAATTACTTGCTTTATATTTTGAACATAAAATCTCTAAAGAAGTATCTACATACAAACAATATTTTTCATTTTCCTCCAGTTAGGATACAATATATAGATGAGGATCAGGCCCAAATCTCTAGAAGCATCTCAAGCAGAAATCTCATCTCAGAGCCTGGATTTCTAATAAATCTGAAGTCAGAACTCACCAAAAATTACTGGATTTTACAAAGAATAGCATTTACAGTTTTTGATGACAATTTTGAGTCCACCCTCCCTTGGAACCTATCCGTACGACACGCGGCAATATTTGAGATGAGATTTATCTCAGAATTGAGATGTTTCGGGAGATCGGGGCCAGTACTTACAGATTCTCTATCTAGACGACTTCGTACAACGATGGTACCATCAGATGGATGTATATCAAACACACGTAACTGATCACCTGTGATGATACTGTAGTTGGCTGCCTTGTTTCTAGGATCACTGTCCAAGTCAGAAGATAATACCTGCAAATATCAATGTAACAGTGTAAACAGAAATACTTATGTTAGACAAGTTGTATTGAACTGAAAGTATCAAACTATTAATCTCAAATAGTCATTAAAGGTAGCGATATAGTCATTACATGTAATGACATTGTCATCACAGGTTTTGACCTTGTTACAGCATATGACCTTGTCAAATGTTTTGAAATACCATGCCCCATAGTCAGACAACCAAAGTCAAAGACATCCCACCTGCATAATTGACATTAAGCCAGAGCAGAGACTGCTCAATCTGATTGTTTGGCAAAAGTGTTTGGCAAAGTTTTTCAAGCCAATCCATTGGACCTTGTCATTTTCATTTACCATTCAATTTTATCAAAAGGATATTTATTGACAACTAGCATAATCTCAATTACCAACATGTATCATTGTTCAATGCACCATGAGTTTGACATACCTGTATGACCTTGGAGCCAATCTGTACATCTTCTCGAATCTTGGTGGAATATAGTTCATGTAAGAATACAGGTGGGTTATCATTGACGTCGGTCACGTTGATCTGTACGTAGGCTGTATTACTGAGTGGTGGTTCACCATGATCCTGTGCACGTACTGTTAGTACATAACCTGGTACCGTCTCATGGTTCAATACACCAGCTGTCCTGATAACACCTGTAATATAGATCCATATAGAACATACATGTATTGTACACACAAATAAAATATAAATGTGTCAAACTGTCACACCACAAAATTCAAAGCCATAAAACAATTTAAACAATATCATGAGAACGTTGACTATCAAATCTTACAAGAACAAGACTGATGTCCCAGTGTAAGCTTTGTCCAAAATAACTAGCTAAGTCAATCAACTTGAAAGTTTGTAACAAACGAACAGACCAATGAAAGGACAGACCAACAAATGGACAAGAAATGCTGGGGCATAAAAATGTTAACTCAGCGAATTATGAATGTCTTGGCTTTATAAACTCTTATTTATAGAAGCTTTTAGTATTAAACATGTTTTGGTTGAATGTGCAACATTTCATACAAATAAATCTATTACAAATCTAGTACCTGTTTCTGGGTCCACATTGAATTTCTCTTTGTGATTACCAGCCTGGATATAATATGAAATCTTGGCATTCATTCCAGTATCTTTACTGGTTGCTAGGATACGTGTAACAGATTGACCAATGGCAGCATTCTCAGCAACGGAGGCCCAATATGTTGTCTGTTCAAACTCGGGTGGATTATCATTCACATCTAGTACATTAATCTCTACATCTATATCACTCGACATCTGAGGCTTACCCTGTAATGTACAACATGTATGTAAATATTACAACAGGGCCGTATCCAGAATCAAAAAAGCACTGAGGCAAATTCTTTCTTGTGTCTATTTGAATGATTTTGGCATAGTTTTCTTAAAAGTTGTGCATATTTTTCCCTGAGACACTTGGGCCTCAGCGTGGCTATGGGCCTGTACAATTTAACTTGAGCCACATTCAGTCACAAGTGAGCACTATGAAATTAGAACTAATGATCACTTACAACCGTTAATTTGAAAATTCATCTGATAAACTGCTGTTCTTCCTCGAAAACCAAAACCAGACTTGCCTTTCCATCCTGAGTTGTCGAACATATCTCCCTAGATATCAAGTTTGCATACGATATATATTGTACCATAACCAAAAGTGGCAGCATTCGGATTCTTTATCGCCAAACAATTTCTGCTAATCTATGGTTTACATAATGTGCAACTTCAATTAGTCTTGATCAACCAAATTTTTAATCCTATGTGGCGTCATCATTGAACATAACTTCAACAAGACGTGAAATGTACATACCTTATCCTTGGCTATAACAGTGACAGTATATGTATGTTTAGTCTCTCGGTCTAAACGTTTAGCAAGCTGGAGTAGTCCACTTTGTTCATCTATTTTAAACACACCACCAGGATTGGTCTTTAGTTCAAACATCACCTGTCCATTGATACCTGCAATCATATATAATACCATATACTGTTTTATGGGTATTACTCTACCTTACAAATCAGTACTAGGCTAAGACACATGAGATCTCGTATAAAAACCATGGCAAGTTTATAAAATTTATCAAGGATCAACATTTCAGTTTTTACAAAGATTTGGTCAGTGTATATAGCTTTGAATTATCAACTTTTTTCTTTAACACAGAACTCGGCAAAACCTGTCATGTAGGATCGATAAAATAAGAAATATCCAGTCCCTTCTCCATTTACCACAACTGCATTTCTACTACAATTTGTAGCAAGAGATAATGCTGAGTTCTTTATTAGGTCAATCTGGACCTTATTTCTATTAACTAACATAACAGGGAATTTATATGTGGATATAAACTTACCTAGATCAGCATCTTTAGCAGAGAGCCTGTATACTAGGGTGTTAAGTATGGCCCCTTCACTAACACTGATGGGTCCGGGTATAGGTTCAAACTGTGGACTGTTATCATTGATATCACTCAGGTTGATGACTATATCCATACTACATGACATACCACCATTATCTACAGCTTTAGCTACCAGTTTGTACGAGTCCTTAGTTTCCCTGTCTAACTTTGTAGAGGCTGTTAGTACTCCTGTAAGGTGCAAAACAATGAGGATTTACTTTCACCAAATATGATTTACTCCTCTTTACAAATTTAATGGTTAAAATACCTAAATCAAATAGGGCACAATGTTAAAAATTGTCAATTACCGTTTTTGATGTTAGGTTTCTTCACAAAATATTGAAATACTTCTTTGTACATAAAAGACAACCAAACAGTGTACATGTAATAAGTTGGTATCCCTAATTAGCAAACTGATTAAAGAAATAATGTCACAAAGGGGTGACACAGGCACTTCAATTCGACCACCATACACCAGTTAAACAGATACAATGATGTTTTACTCAACATCATAATATATTTCAACTTACCTGAGTTCGGTTCGAGGAAGAAATGATCGGCTCCTTCACCTTCTAGTTCATAATGTAGAGACCCGTACTCGTCAGCATCAGTAGCGTGTAACCTGAGTATATCCCATTGTGCTGGTACATCCTCACTGATTATTGAACTATACATCAACTAGAAATATACAACAAAACTGTGGTCAAACATGTACAATTTTTATGAATAGGCCTTTGAAAATGTACAACACTGAGACATGACTTCTCAAATATCTAACATGTCCTCACCAGTTTGTAAGCTTGTCTTGACAGAAAATCAGTAGGACAGTTTTGGATTAAATTTAATTTCGGAACTTTTAAATTGCAAAGATCTGCATGATTACATGCAATACAGTATTTGTAGTGCCTTGAAACTTTGATAATACAAGAAGCCCAAAGAATATTGTGCCAAGTCAGGTAGTACATACAAGGAGGAAATATTTTGGAGTTTTTCTAAAAACAGGAAAACCAAAGCAAAGTTGTTCCTACCTTTTCACAGACTGGACTGTTATCATTGTCATCTAGTATATCCACATCAACAGTTGCCCTGGAAACGTATCCACCATCTGTAGCTGCCACAATCAGGTTATATCTCGGTACCGTCTCTCTATCTAGTGGACGATTCACAAATATATCACCATTACGTCTAACCTTGAACTTGCCTTCAGGGTCACCATCCACGATGTAGAAGTGTGTGTCCGTATCCGTGGAGATGTCCTTGTCAACCGTTGTCAAGGTCATCAATATAGTACCCTGATAGGCATCTTCATTGACAGCAGTCTGGTAGTGACTTCTAGTGAACAATGGTGGATTATCATTGTGATCAATGACCTTGACCTTTACAATGGTAAAATTTTGTAATGCATCAGCTTTATCACTGTCCTTGACCCAGATTGTAAGGTTGTATAGATCTTGCTGTTCTCTGTCTAGAGGTGATAACAAGGTCACCATACCAGTGGATGAGTCGATGCCAAACTGATGAGCGTACTTGTGTACGTTGTCACCAAAACTGTAGGTAAACTTTGATGTTCTGTCAAGGTCATGAGCAACCACTTGAACAATATCAATACCAGCCTCAGTGTTTTCAGGTACGGTGACAACGTAGGGGTTAGATTCAAAGTACGGGTAGTTATCATTAACGTCCATCAGTCTGATGTTGACAGTAGCTTGTCTAACTAATGGTGGGGTACCTAGTGTTTGTGCTTGTACTGTCAGAGTGAAGGCACTAGTTGTCTCCATATCTAACACACCAGCTACATGGATACGACCTTTACTGTCGATAGAGAATCTAGCTGGTGCGTTACTGCTCTTGGTGAAACCTGGTACTATAAGGTACTCTAACGGTAGAGAGCTGTATGCTTTCACTGTGGCAATCACCGTGGATACAGCCTCATTCTCCAGTAAGAAGAAGGAATATGTTGACTGCGAGAACTTCGGTTGAGCATCAGCATTAGATGTAACCCACATGTTGACTGGTACACTGTTCTTCATTGGTGTACTACCCTCATCACTAGCTTGTACAAACAACTGGAATATCTCATTCTCTGCAACAAAAAAAACACAAAATGAAATGACCATAAACAAGGTAAAAACAACAATACTACAGAAGCAACAGGTGATGTTAAGTCCTGGTAGATCCATTTGTGTATTACATGTATAAAACTATTTGTAAACAGAAGTTCAATCATTTAATATTCATCTAATAAAAACATGAGTTTTATAGAAACCAAATTATGAGTCCTATTGCTTTTCATTTTATCTTCCAACACCACACTGTTGTGAACACTATACGAGGGGTGATCAATATATTCGAGGACTTTCCTTGTCAATTTTGAAATATTAGAACTAGAGTAATGAAATTACCAGCTGGTGTAGATCAATCAATTATCTCGCGATTTGTTTAATTAACTTTATGATAACGCCATCATTTAGTTGATGACGTCACTTTTTGTTACCATGGTGAAGCATGCACCGTCGAGCATCTCGGACGTAACGTTACTTCTGAGTAACGACATGCTAAGAAAATTAACACGAAACTTGTAAAATCCTCGCAATATCTCCAAAATGACTTGACTAAATTGTGCATGGATTCTGTGCGCTCCCAATTGACTATTTTCATATGAGTACGTTGTTTATGTGATTGTTGGGTCTCTGTTAAACAGTTGAGTCGATAAAATAAGGATAAACAGCAAAAATAACATCGCGTTAGGGACATTTTCCGTTAAATTCTGCAAAATATGACGCGCAGATCTCAACCAAATGTAACTGGCGAAAATGAAGACTAGTATAGACTACAAAATATTAAATCGTCGACTATAAATCAAAAGGGTTATTTCGATACTGCGTCCTGAACCTGATAGGTCGTGCTTCATTCTAAATTGGAATAATCTAATTTTGTACAGCCAACCGCATTTATTCCAAAATTTGTTTCCAATAACGCATCGATACCCTTTTTATTCCATCTCACATTTCAGAATTGGCTATTAACTACTTATTCCAGTAATAAAAGAAAACCAGTCTCATACATGGGACCGGGTATCAGTCCAGAAAGGAGCTGTATTCTGCTCCGACGGTGACGCTTGGAATGACGTCGCCTGACGTTCAACATCACACGCCCCTTGTATGAATCAAATAATTTTATTAGTGCATTCGTTGGGAGACATCTTACTCTGAATGATGATAAATGGTTTTAAGCCTTGCTGCCAATATGAAATTGCTAGATGAAAAGTCCTCGAATATATTGATCACCCCTCGTATGTTCAGTTAAGGCTTGTTGTTACTAGATCCCAACTACATCTTATTTCACCTTCAAATTGGTTCAGAATTACTTTATGTGTAAAATGCAAGAGAAAAAATGTTTAAGGATCATTGACCACATCAAGTACATACCAGAATCTTTGAGTGATGATGCTAGTGTGACTTCCCCAGTCTCAGCATTGATGTTCATCATCTGTTTAATTCTGTCAGATGTTCCAGCAGCAAAACTGTATCTGATCTTCCCATTCTCACCACTGTCAGGATCCTCAGCTTGTATCTACAAACACACACAACACATATAACATTACAACAGTAAGCCAGATGTCAGGATTCATTTTAATTGGTGGAATATGGTACTTTTGTAGAAATAGCCAGATTTCCAGACTAATTTTATTAAGTCTAAAACAGTACTTTCTTACATAATCAAACAGTTCTATTATAAACAGCATTCGTATCCGCCTCAAGCAGTAAATCCAGGGAACCATCAAATAAGCCACATCAAACTATAGCTGCAACCATTCGACAAACAATTCCTGCAAAGGGCCATAATTTAGGTAAAATCATTGCAGCACTAGTACATGATGTAGAGGTTGTTTATCAGTGAAAGTTTGAAGGAAATCCTGCCAAGAGCTTAACACAGGTGGTTGCTTAATTCATGTGACAATTAATAGGAATTGCCTTTTTTCAACACTCTCGAAATTGAAACGTTTTTTTCAACTGGTACTTACCAGGAGTAAGGTGGAATTGACCGGTGTTGTATCCAGTAATGTTGACTTATATTCCTGTGCCAGGAATTGTGGGACATTATCATTCTGATCATCGATACCGATATGTAGTGTAGTAAATGCCATACGTCCACCATTATCTGAGGCTGCTATAGGAACACGGAATGCTGAATGTACTTCTCTATCCAATACTTGTACAGAAAATATCTCTCCTGAAATATCACAGGAACATATCAGTTAGACAGTATGATATATCAAACTTTGCATGAATTAAACTAAACTAAATTAAAATAAATTATGTCGCAGTAAGCATAAGACTGAACAGTGCTATATAAACATGGATATGACAGAACAACTACACACATATCTCTCATGACTTTTGCCTGACCGTGGGAATACTCAAAGTGGGCGCAAATATCTAAGATTATTAATATTAATGTGAAATACATTCTTAGTTACACAATTCACTGGTAATTTATATTTAGGTTATAAGGAACGGATATGATTTTCAAACTATTCTACTTTAGGCTCTACTGCTTAGGGCAAGTTACCAGAAATTAACAGTAATTTTTAGGCCCTTTAAGCACAATAACTTGTGGAGTAAAGAATCTCATTCTGCAAATCTTACCTGTATCAGCGTCCACTCTGAAGTATCGTTGCATCTCCTCACTGGGTATAGAGTATGTGATCATACCGAACGTTCCAGGGTCATCATCTACCGCAGATACCTGGGTGACTAACATACCCTCACCATAGTTCTCTGGAAACTTAGCAACATAGATAGACTGCTTAAATCTTGGTGAATGGTTGTTACTGTTCAACACTTTGATATCTACACGGGAAAAGCTCGTGAACACGCCATCAGACACAGATATATTGAGCTCATAAGCTCGGTAAAGCTCAGGATTGCGTCTCTCGGACATTCGTATAATGCCTTTATGTTCGTCCATCTCGAACATTTGCTGATTGTTTCCACCAATGATGGAGTACCGTAACATTCCAATACTACTGGAGTCTGGATCTGTAGCGGATACTTTGATAACAAGCTGTCCACGTATCACCTGGTCTGTGATCGTACAATGATAGGAGACCTGATCAAACACAGGTGGATTATCATTGAGGTCCGAAACCATGACCCTCACAGCAGCGGTACTACTACTAGGCCATTCGCTACTGTCAGATGCTTCAACCAGGAACCGGTACTCAGACTTTGTCTCTCTATCCAGATTCTTCCTAGTGGTGATAAGTCCAGTATCTGTATCTACTTTAAATGATTCCACATCCCGGTTTCCCTTTCTGTCAGTCAGTAGTGAGTAATGTACTAAACCATTCTTTCCGGTCTCCGGGTCAGTGGCTGTCACCGTGACAACAGAAGAACCAAGTGATGCAACTTCTGATACAGTAGCCTTGTACATATCCTGACTGAAACTTGGACTGAAGTTGTTCAAATCCTGAAACAAAAATAGAACAGTGTTGCTAGGCATGGATATTTTAACAAGAACCAATTATACCTGTCATAATTCAATGAGCTATGAATGTCAAAACCAAGTGTATGTACAAGAGTCATTCAACAAATTTTGTGTTTTTGAATTGAGAAAATATTTGTTTGTTACTATGATAGAAAACTAGACAATAACAAAATGCAGTCCTTTCAAAAATTAATTGATAACAGTTGTAAATATTAGCTTGTCCATGAGGTAAACTAAGTTTAACTGTTTATACCTGAGTTAACGTTCATCCCTGCTTTTCTTTTGAATGGGATGGTGTCCTCATTAGTTTTACTTATTGAATAGACAGTATACAATTCTAATGTTTTGTCAAATTAAAAGCTGAAACATTTATAATGAATGCACTCACCTCTACGGTTACTATGACAACAGCAGTAGCTGTAAGTCCGGACACTACTTCCATGGCTTGTATGGTGAGGTTATATTTCTGTATCATTGTGTAATCTATCATACCTTTCACTGTCACCAAACCTGTAACCATAGTAACCAAAGTAAATATATGTTCTATAACATCATATAATCGGTTTTCCCAAAATCACCAACCTGATTATACCAACCTCTACTGGTAAGTCTCAAAAGTCGAACAAGAAATTACTGACGATTAGGTTTATAATAAACAGCTATTCTAATGAATATAATCTTCTAATTTATACAAGTCACCAATTTCTTGATTAATTTAAATTCCAAAGCTTGTAAAGATGGAAGATTGATAAAGGCTTACAAGAATTGAGACACAAAGTACCAAGTAGTAAGAGTCTAAGACATCAAAGTACAAACTGCAGGAAACAGAATTATGTATACAATGTTCTATATTTATATCCAAAGCTCTTGATACAATAATATTTGATGTCAATAAAATTCATTAATATCGTTATTTTCTATACCATTTCTCCTCTTAGACCTTAGGTTTATAAAAACTGAGCTTGGAAACAAATCTTAGGATACAAGACTACTTATTGGTCAAGATGGATATTAAGCTCTGTTTCGACCAATCAGAGGCCTTGTTCTTCAGTATCAGTTTCCAAGGTCAGAAGTATAACCTTAGCGACCCAGAAACTTTGAAGATCAAAATTATAGTCTAAGTGACCCAGAAACTTTAAAAATAAGCCCAACGTCCCGGAAATACCTCTGATTTGAAGCTACTTTTAGTGCAAGTAATTTTTTTAATGGCTAAATTAATCTACAACCAACAAAATTACCAGACACTTGTTAACTCCTTACCAATACCATAAACGAGAAACCAAAAATATACCAGTCATAATTAGAAAACATTTCACCACAAATTAATCTATCCCAAAACCAGCAGAAATTCTCAATTTAATATGCAGTAATTTAATTTCTCTAACTTTCTGTACGTCATTTACTTATCCAAAGCCAATTGCTGACATTTTCGAGCAACAGATTTTTTCTCTTTCTTTTGAATTATAGAAGAGTTGGCATCTCCAAGTTGATTAAAACCATCTAATTGGTAGGTTTTAAATGTTTTAAACGCTTTGTAAGCAGTTTTCAATACTTTTTAAATGTTATAATTTTTTTAATTAGATATATATATATACAATCACATGTTCACATGGTGTACTTTTGTTATAAATGTGTGGTATATTGATACATGGTGTCAGTTAGCAACATTCAATGGATTTGTACTATCTGCACACTGTACACATTACTTCATAATTTTGAAAATACGAACAGCATATAATATAGAAGACAATAACCACTTAGAGAGAATTTTTTTTGAAGTCGAAAAATATTTCAGTATACCGACAGAATTAAGTCATTCAGATGAAGATCACGTCTACGAAGCACACAATATCAATCTAGACACCTTCAGCCCAACAAGTGTACATGTAGTTTTACATTATAAGTGTCAGCGATCAAATTATCAGAGCATAAAAAGAAAAGATTACAATAAAACAACTGAATACAAGAATTTAGCATAGCTGCCCATAACCCGCTAGTCATTCAAACTGAAAATGCTATATATGTTCATACATGTGAGGTGTATATATGAATATATTCAGGGAAATCATGTAAGATAATCATCATTTACCGGTAAACGGGCCCAAATCATATAAAACATGTGGTAAATCATGTCTAAGAATCATAGTTAGATACGGTAATGTATCCCTTTGTGCAGTACATTTTCGTGTTATTGAAAATTAATAATTTTGTGTTAAAACATATAATTATCCAGAATAGTAAATTACACACTGGGCACTAGCGTAAACAGAAAATAAACACATACACAGCAAGGCACGAAACTCACCACTGCCATTTGGAATGAAAACTTAGAAACTATTCACTGCTTCCAATTTTTAAATTTTCAAAATGGCCGCCAGGGTGAGTTTCATATTTAAATGTAACACATCAGTAAGGTATAACATGGCACAGGTCTGCATATACTGCCAGGCTTCATGCATAAAAGTAAAACATGCAAAAAATAAAAGTCTAACATCGGCAAAATCTGTCTATGAATATACCATGTGTAGTGTAATTAAAGAGTTAGTCAATCATTGCAGTCTATAATGACAATCTTTGTAAATTACCCTAACTACTGTATTATATTTTTATTAATGCTAAAATATACTGGCAGGGTTAAAATGCCTGGTTTCAATATTATTTATAAGGTAACTTTACCTGCAGACACTTAATGGGAAATTTAATGATAAATAATCAATATCATGACTTTCGTTAACGAGCCAAAGAAACTTGGATTTTCTTACAAAAACCGAATGTGTTTTTATAAGATTTGGGTTCAAATGATATCCGAAATTGTGCGTACATGGAACCAAAGACCTAAATTTCAGATCCATGATGGAACATAACGGGTTAAAGTACAGCAGTTAAGTGATGTTTGGTGTGCAAGTAAGGACATCATTCTGTGCCATGTTACTATGGTAACTGATATGATACATATATATGTAGTAAACAAGCAGCAAGCAAAGGCAAGTAATACTCACATGGACCCTCTATATCCATGGCTTAATAATAAACACACAAAAAATATTGGGGCAAATCAAGACACAATTATTTGTAATAAAAAAATATATGTGTAACAAGTTATAATAAATACCACTGTCAAACATGGCTCATACTTCAACAAGGCATACCAGATCATGTAAATACACGCAGCCTAACAAACTCATACAATTAAGCAAAATATATGTTAAACATATACCAGGTATAAAACATAATAATTTTTAAGTATGGTATGAGAAATACAAAGTAAGCCAATTACACCAGACCAAATATGATGCACAAATATGCTAATATAATTGTACAACTGGAAATTTATTTTAATTTTGAATATCAATTTCGAAGTATGATCCGTTTGATGCTAATCAATCAAATAAAGGTTGATAAACATTTAAACCCTCTGATACAATATAAGTACAATATATTCATAACAATAAATATGCTTCGACAAGTAAAAAATGAAAGCAAGGCATGTTTTACAATATCTTTTTACCATATTTATGAGAAAAAACGAATATAAAAATTTGACATAAAATCTTAAAACCAGTTGACTATAACAACAATATATATAAGAGACAATGATGTGAAAATGAAATTGTGCAATATGTGCTGACAATGTTGATCTGACAGACATAAACAGGTGAATGACACAAAAATGACACAAAATTCAGCGAAAAAAATTATTAAAAGTGCATATTTTTTTCAAATTGATCAACTCCTGTTATTTATTATGAAAGTTCAAACTTAGTGAAACTGGTGCAATGACATCCACAGGTACTTTACCGCATAACAATTAAATATCAATTAAAGCCAATTATCAGACAGTTTTACATACAACTATACTTGACAGTGTTCATGTTTTAGTGGTTAAAGCGTAGAACATTCAATGTCACAGGGGAATAAAACAATTTAACTCAGCCCATCACCACAAAACACATTGTTGGAATCATCACATACATTGACACTGTCAAACATCTAGCAACAGAGGCTTACAGAGCATTAAATCAGTTAATTATCACATAACTTATCAATTACCTCCCTTTAATCAACACATTTTATAAATGCATTCCAAACAAAAATCAATTATCATTGTCAAAGAAAGCACTCCAAAATTTGACGGGTAGTCCCAAACTTTGTCAGTCATGCAATGGACTGTTATAAGATGATAATCAAGTTTAATTCCACATGTTGTTTATTTAAACAACCCTCAAAGATTCAACAATGTTTAATGAAAACATACATACAATAGGTTACGCACAGTCACAGGTAAAAAATAGCCAACACCACAAACATGTAACATACAAAACAAGGTGATAATAGGGAATAAAATGTTAGATCGAAAACTTACCGATATTAAAATCAACATCAAAATCACCATAACGATCACCATCAATGATGGTATAGATCAGCTTCTGATTGGTCGGGCTGAATGCGGAGACACTGGCTACTGATGAACCTACGGGGAAATACTCGGGTACGGCAGCATGGTAGACCTGTTGCTCAAACACAGGGTAGTTCTCACTGATCACAGTTACTCGTACTGTTGTCTCGGCCGAGTGGGACGGTGAACCTACGGATATACAATCAATGTTATCTATACAGTCATATACTACATCATTTCCTTTAAAGTCTAAGGACATTGGCAAATCTGGCAGTGAAAATAATGGATGACCAAGCACTCACAACTGGCTCAGTCAAATGCAAACAGATCAGAACAAACAAAATTTAATACAATGTCATTGAGAACATTCAGATTATCTAGCAATAATATCGTAGAACCTATATAAAAACATTGGTTGTTGTTGAGAGGTGGTTGATAAGGACTATTTAAAATAAATTGATTCTAAATAACTTGGAAACAACTGATGTTGAACAAAGGTAGTTTCTCTATAAAGATTGAGCTTTTATGGAAAGTTGCACGTTTTGATTATCAAAGTTTAATATTTTTAATTATCAACAAAATTAATAATGGTAGGAAGCAAATTTTTTGAAATACTCAGATTTGTTACAACAATGATGAATATATCATTCATTCCTACCTTTATCCTCTGCTATCACTGTGACAATAAAATTCTGGCCAACATCTGATGATCGTAGAGGTCTAAACACAGTAATTTTACCCGAGTTTGGATCAATGGCAAACCTGTCGTCGAGAGAATCTCGATCTTTGATGCCGTAAATAATCTCACCATAATCACCAGAATCCTTGTCTATAGCAGTCACCTAGAACAGTGAAAAATGTGGAGTTTTTAGTTGAAATATTTTATTTTCACAAAGGGAGGTAAATGTCACCAGTATTTTAGTCTGTAGTAATAAGATTAGTCTCCCTTGAATTATAAAAGCTCTTATTGCTTTTAAAAAGTACTTCATGCCTTTTAAAAAGTCTTAAAATTACATTTAAAAGTAAGTTGTCCAGACTAATTCTTTCTTAATTACAAGTTTGTTCTTTTTAACCAGATTAAAAGCTGCAAATGAGACAAGTTAAAACTAATGTCTATACCAACAACCAGGCAGAGTAAAAGTGGGTGTTACAATTGAATTAGAAATGTATTTTTCTGGAGAGAATGGACTGCTAGGGTATATAAGTATGGTATATACATGGGAAAAAGTACAAATTTTCAAAATACTGAAAACTGCTGGTCAATATACTTAACTAGATGATTTTCATGTAAATTACATAGTGCAATTACAGTAAAACTTTGGTAAGACGAGCATCGTTATTATGAGCACCCAGCTTAATTCGAGCAAATTTCAAAGCCCCGGCAAATTAGCTAAATATATGTTGTATACTTATATTACACTGTTATGTTAAGCTCTCAGTTTATTTCAGTCATTTGGCGTGTCCCAATTAGTCCTCGAGAGGTTTTACTGTATTTCTAAAAATACTAAAATGAATACTTTTACCCCTATATATTGTACGTACCTGTTTAACTAAGTGTCCGAGTATAGCATCGTGTACTAATACAGCATGGTATGGTTGATGTACAAACACAGGAGAGTTATCATTCTCATCTTGTACATACACCATCACCAGAGCATGTGCTCTCTGTAATCCTTGTTGGCTCTCTGATCCACGAACCTGTTATATAAGTTAAGATTTTAAAAAAAAATTCCATCTTGTCAATCAGGTATAACCAGCATACATAGCTGGTACCTTTGCTAAGGGAGCCAGGGAGACGCATATACAAGCCCATATTTAACATCTTTGGTATGTCTCGATCTAGGATTTAACCAAAGACCTCTCAAATTCGAAGAAGACGCTCTAGCACTATGGGTGTTTGAAATATATGTACTGGTAGTCACAATTGTTTAAATATAGGATTGATTTCATCAGTTTAATAATAATGAAAACATTTGGGAGTTAACCTGCTTATACAGGAAAAAGATGAATTTTAAATCCATGAATAAGCCAGGCTACATGGAAACAGTGATATATATCTCACTGGCATACATACATGATAACCACCAGTCTACAGGCCCACTACAAACATGCCAACATTATATTAGCATTATAAATGCTCTATAATCCAGTTAATTTTCTCATTGAAAACTTCAACAAGCTAATAAAATTGTAAAATTGTATAAAATCTCTGTCTGCAGTCATACCAGGGCACCAGACATAGCATCACTTAACAAAGAAGGGTACCGGGAAGACTAACCTGCATATTTAAACTGGAAGTTAAACTGTTCACATTAAATTTTGGATAACACTTACAGTCATAACATTTTAGTAGGTCGCATTACTTACAAAAGGCCCCAAAATTGCACATAAAACCTAATTTTGAAACCCATTTGTTCAGGAGATCAACTTGTACAAACAATCAACTGAAGTTAAACAGACAAATTGCCTAATTTCTAAAAAATGATATTTCTTTTTAAAAATGATATTTATAACAAAGTTTAGAACATGCTCACCTCTACAACCAAGTTGTATATATTTCTATCTTCACGGTCAAACATGACACCTTTAGTAGTGACCACACCCGATGTGAATCCTACATCAAACATCTCACCACCATTCAACAAAGTGAAGGTCAGCTGTTGGTTCAAAGCCCGATTGGTGACTTGTACCACTGTCAATGTTTTCTCAATCGGTTGGTTCTCCGTGATAGATGCCTCGTATCTGTCCTTAGAGAACATGAATGGACTTCTGGTTGGTTTTATGATGGATATAAATAAGTTGGCTTCAGTTTTATACAGACCATCAGTGACCTGTACGGTAAGTCTGTAGCTGTCGGCCATGTTTGATTCGTTAACAATGTAGATTGAACCCGTTTCCCGATCAATTCTAAATCGACTGTCAGAGTTGCCACTGTTTATAGAATACTTGAGTTTGGAGTTAACTTCAGTATCAGCATCATAGGCTACAGTTCTGATCACTACAACATCTTTATACGTTGGTAGAAGCACTTCCGCTTCGAAATTATCAGCAGAAAATTTTGGTGGTGTATCATTGACATCATTTACATAGAGAGTGACTCTGGCAGGATATTGTGCTCGTAGCTGTGGTTTCCCCATATCCCAGACCTCGACAGAGAACTCTAGTTTCTCCATCACTTCATGATCCAGCTTGGCTACAGTCCTGATAGCACCGGTATTAGGGTCCACAGTCACATACTTCTTGGCGAAATCATCCCTGATCTCATACATCAGTACAGCATTCAAATCCATGTCTTTATCCTTGGCTAGAACTACAAGTGGTTCATTTGTTGCATTTAGAACAATAGATCCTGGTTTAGATGATTCCGAGATGTTGCCAGTGTATTCATTCCGGACAAACTCTGGTGCATTATCATTCTGGTCTAGAATATGTATGACAAGTTTGGTCTCAGCTGAGGAATGGATAATACTTGTAGCTCTGATAGTGAGGTTAAAGCTTTGGTCAGATTCATAGTCTACTGAATTCTTAGTGTACACAACACCAGAGTTAGGGTTAACAGCAAAGATTCCTCGATCATTCCCTTCGACAATGGTGTAAATCACACTAGACCTACATAAGGCTGATATTGTGTAAACATTGGTGAACCATGGTTGATTTTCTAGAAGTTTAGCAATGTATTCTGGTTCAACAAATCTTGGTGGTGCATTGTCTGAAATTGTCACATCAATGATGACAGTTGCTGTCCCTGACAACGGTGCATCACCACTATCCATTGCCATGACAACCAGTTCATACTGTGATTTGTCGTTTCTATCTAGTTCCTTAGCAACAGAAATGGTACCCAGCGTATTATGCATCTCAAACATGCTCCCAACATTGCCTGAAAGTAGAAAAACATCAGCATGATTAACCGAGATACAAAGATACAGGATATGCGGAGAAATGTAACACACAGACTTCAAGACACCATTATGCTCCACTAGGCATTAGATCATGAATATATTTATTCATATAACAATGCATATGAGACATTTATCCTTGTCCCTGAAAGCTTTCCCAACATACCAAATCACTGACTTAACTTATACGTAACTTGAGAGAAATTTGAAATATTTCAAACGAAATTTTAAATTATTAAAAACAACACAAAGACATGAGATCAGGAGAAGGCAGGGATTAAACATCTGAAGCTGGCGAAGTTACATAAACATTATATTAGAATGAGAAGGCCGTAAGTATGAAATTGACATTTTGAGAAAACAAACAAAAATTGTCTTCATATTGGTCAACATGACAAATTCTGATTGTCATGAAAATAGGCTCATAAAGCACCTTATGATACAGATTTCAAATATGTATCAGTCTTATAAGGTCGTAAGTAGCAGTTAGGACCTTCTCTATCTAAGCCAGCGATATGTAACCTTGAAATAATAAAGGGCTTTTAAGTACATTTGTATTACGATTATCCAGAGGTTAAACAACATAACAGGGCTATCACCATGATGTTGACACAAACATAAAAACTGGTATCATACAGATCAATCTACAAGATACTCAACAATAGGAGACAACTAGAGGTCCATAAAACTTCTCCAACATCTCAAATGAAAACATCATCACCAAAATACCTATAAAACTTCCCCAACATTTCAAATGAAAACATCATCACCAAAGTACGAAAACATTCAAAACATTTGGTAACTGTGCTGTATACTATAATAATGTTTAGTTAGTATTTCAATATATTAATTTATTTCACGATATACAATAAATAATCTGATGGCCTCACATCAAGTACTGGGTGACATTGTAAATGATGTGTATAATTATTTGATGTCCTTATATATGAACTCATCCACATCTTCAAAGGGAGAAAAAGCTTTTGCCTTTTACATGGGCTTATGCTATGATTGCGAGATGGTAGGTCCCTTTAAAACATGAGAGGTATCGTAATGGTGATATATTTGTTTATTTAATGAACCACCTCACAAAGTGCAATAGCCTTTTATAATTGATGATAATTTCTTTATCTGATAAGATCAACGAAAACACAAACTTTGAAGGAGATACTGTAAACCTAATTTCTTTCACAAATACGTATTTTCGTGTTTTGCTAATTGTCAGCATTTTTCTAGCTACTACAAATCTAAATGATTTTAAATCTCATGTGATGTCAATATTAATGTTTGGAACACTTTCCCAGCTACTTAATTCCCTTAACTTCTATCACTTGTAAACTTAAAAAAAACTTTAAATAATTTCTTGGTTTACAGTATACTCCAGCCTCACAATCTTCAGTATCAGATGGAGTTGAGATTCGACATCATGACACAAATAAAATCTTACAAGATATGGGAGCGTCATACAGTAAGAGCACACAATGGGATGCACTGTATGACTGCATACACGGTGATAAAATAAACTCCTGGTAGATAATCAAACACACAACATACTGCTTTCTAAGCTCTATCTTGCTGATTAACTGTCTCCTACTGTATCTTAATATTGTACTAAAAAGTGCACAAGATACGAACATGAGGTATTATCGGGTATTATTTCAGACCGATTTCAGACCAATTTTGTCTCAGATGCACTGATTACCATCTATCTGACAAACAAATAGTTTCACAAACAAACAAACATATGCATTCAGTTATATACTTGACCTTGACCTTTTAAATGATGCTTTAAAACTTTAAATGGTTGCAAACTAATTATATCAGTCATTCAAGTCGATCAGATGGTAAATTATTCATTGAAATCGGCTAATTAGACTTGCTGCACCATAGTAAACATTCCCACAACAAGTAGAATGGGAAGCAAGCCAGTGGGGAGAATGCATTTAGCAACTTGCTGTGCTGGTGATAGAGAACTTGACATAGAGAGTGTGGGGGAGATGCATTTAGTAACTTGCTGCACTGGTAATCAGGAACGTTGCGCCGGTGATAACATTGTGTGATAGTAGGTAATTATGTTAACTAAGTGTGTCACTAGAGGTATGCCTCTTCAGATTACATCACTTTCATGTTAAGTTAAACCAAGATATCACTATTTGCAATCAATTAAAAGGTTAACTGTACCATAGACCACCATCACACTGTTTGAACAATGGATATACAGACAAACCACATGTTTAGCAATCACCATAATAAGGCAACCACTAGTCTTTAGTTGTCAACATTGTCAAATCATAATGAACAGTTTTATATTAAATTTGAATATCACCAATATTAAGCAAGAAGCAATATTGAAAGTTACAGAATGACTATTAGCAACACAAAGCACAGATTATAACAATATTACAGACATGAAAACAAAAGTGACATCACCAAGGATCTGAAACAAACCCTCTTGGTCCTTACAACCAGGAGGAAGGGAAAGGACAAGTTTGAAATCGTTGAAATAAAACTTTGCTCAAAGTTTTTTCTAAACCATCTGTGCGTTTTTGTGCACTTAAAGCGGACTGAGTTAAAGCAAACTTCTATATATACCTAGCTATACCATACATGTAGGGGTATACACTGAACAATGACAGCATCGTTTGTAACTACACTTAATAGCAACAATAACGAAACAGCATACAATACAGAATGTTGGTTAAACTACTGATGTGGTCCGAGAAAATCATTCAATCTAAATTGTCAGGGTCAGGCAATGTAACTATGTACCTTACAGGCAATGTAAGTACCCTACAGGGGAGCACTCAGGGGGAGTCATTCTACTCGGCAACAATCCTATCTACGATCATCTAGTGTCAACTCTGTCATGATACGATACATTATCAAGGGTTTTAAAACATTTTGTTACATGCAATGAGCCAGTTTGTATAGGTCATAGAGTCAAACTGATGCATACCAGTAAACTACCACAGTCATGTTATCATACTGATGATCGGTTTCCAGTTTGGGTATGGGTAACATGACAATCACAGGGTACCGGCAATGTGGTATTAGTATCGTGACTATCGCAAGGAACCAGCAACACGATACACAAACTAGAAGCAAGTGTGCATGTAATTGACGACAGAGATGTAATTTTATCACGCATGTAAAAAGTCCAATCTCAGCAAAAATCAAAGTGTTCCTCTGCACTGAAGTTATCAAGTAGCAACATTGGAAATTGTTCTCCTTTCTAAAATATCACAACTACAAGCAGGCGAAATTTCAAGTCAATACATGTTTCTGAATTACAATTTAAACATTGCTAGTTTTTTGCAACTTAATTTACAAAAAAAATGCAAATAAAAACCTAAACACACTACATTTACAGTATAGGTTATGAATCTAGACCACAAGGGAAATGTAATACTCTTCAAGAACATCGCATGCAGAACAACGACACGCAAACTGAACCAGGATAGCAATATTTATAACCATTTACAGCTTCAAATCTCCAGTTTTACTCATTTTAAATGCAAAGACCCTGTCATTACTGGTAAGACAAGACTTGGTGTGGGATATAATTGTGCACGAAAACTGATCAAATTACAAATCTTAAACTTTAGGTTTTAACATACTGACACGTTTTAAGATTGTGAAGTTACAGCAATGCTCATGACACGCAGTACTTTTCATGAAATTGTCATGAATTAACCGGCTACTATTGCAGAAATCAATAATCATGTTAAAAACATAAAAAATCTTAACAGAAGAAGAAAAGTCTAAATTAAATTGGGGCAGCTTAGAAAAACCAAACGTGTAACAAAGACTTAAAACTCGGCAAAAAAATTAATGTGGTCAGTGACACGCAATGTTTAAATGGCAAGAAATAAAGAGTGAGAGATCGGTGAAAGTTGGTTAAAAGCTCGGTGAAATCTCAGCAAAAGCATCAATTGTACCGATATTAAAACTCTCAAACAACAATAAAGAGATCATCAAGCCAGTGTGACGTTCACGATATTATTCCTTACTCCTCGCTCTCTTAAAATGATGGGGAAGAGAGATCAGCGTTTCACTAATGTGTGTCCTCGTCAATCTGGTATAAAATGGTAAGCAAGTATTAAAGCGTCGTATTACAATATGCCTGTAAGTGCTAGTACAAAAGGCCACGTTAAAAACGTAATCATTAAAGTGTCACTACAGATAGAAACGATTAACCAGGGGAACAAAACATGGCCTCCAGTAAAATCCTCTCATTTCAAATACAAAATCTTGACATTATTCAGTAGATATAACAATAAATTAGATCTATCACCAACCACTACATATTCAAATAAGACAGTTTGTAGCACAGGTGACTGACTTTTGATCATTCTTGCATGATAGGCAGTTTAACTGTTTGCATTAAATAATTAGACAATATGATACATCATACCATATCATTGACACCAAGAGATTGAAGAAATATTACAATCTAATAGTACACAGACAAAGTTCTAGGATAGGTCAACATAATTTACATTAAAATATATTGATAAACGAGGCCTCGGTGCAAAACTATGGTAACTATACATCAATTTCTATATGCACATACCATAGTTTTGCACTGAGTCCTCGATTTAATTTAACGTTCTTACAGCCATTGAGCGTGATCAGTGACCACATTTTATAGAATAAATTATTGAACCAAGGACATTAGGTGCATGAGGAACTAGGAAATGCTCGTATACCAGTACAGTACGTATAATTCCGCGACATACTCTGTGACATATGAGTACAGGCTAATCAGTAGTCATAATAATTCAATAATATACCATTTACGTGCTAATTGGGCATGCCAGACATCATGTTTAGGTCACCATGTTACAATAACTGACAATAAATGTTCAGTGGCTTTGAATGTTAAGTTGCTCATTATTAATCCTTGATACCACTTAATTAAAATAATAATTTTAATTAATACAACAAGAAATGCTTACGACTTCTGCATAAATTTACATTAGAATTATCATCAGCTGACAGGCAACATTCGTATTTCAACCACCAACAGATGTGAGAGGCTTTTCCATGAATTGAAATAAAACTTCGAACGGCTGTAATAATTTACTTAACCTACTAAAATGCTCAGATACTATTTCCAAGACATACATTTAAAGTCGTAATTTATCAATTAGTTAAATATAGAAAAATAAAGCAATTAAAATCATGTTACATAATCTTGCCAACTTAATTGAATATCTCATCACTCCTATTAAGGCATATTATATTGAGATATGGAAATCATTTGAAAGATTATTTATTTCCGACTTCATTCATAATATTTCCAATTACAATAATACCATATTTGGACAAATTGATGTATCAGCAGCAAATCCAAAATGAACTATAGAAGGTAATACAAGCCATCTCAATGATTCATTTAACAGTGTAAATTCAAGTCTATAAATATTATAAGAACAGATAATGTCCAAATCTATACAAATTTGTATTGTTTTAGGCACATCTTCATTGTACAAATGCCAATCAAAGTTCAGGTTTATCTCTCAACATTGACACTGATCGTGACTCAATTCCAAAATTTAAAATAGGCCATCATATCAAATTATCATAATGAATAAGAAGCTGTCAACACTGTAGAAGTCAACGTCAGACAGTCTGAAAGAGTTTGTGTGGTTCCATACTTCCATTACACCATTCACAGACTACAGTTCTCATGGGATCATTTTATCTTGACCGGCAGAATATATAAATGTTGGCTTCAAAACAATTAGACAAGCACTCCCTGAACGTAATTAAGTCTTGAGTAATTTACCTTATAAGTCCAGTCATTATGCCTGCTATATTGCAGTCTGGCACAGCGGTACCAGGATGTTACACCGCTATAATGAAGGTCTGTTATATGACATAATTCATATATGATTAGAGAAGACAGGGCAATGGCAGGCAAGTAATTCATAAAGCCAACATAAGAACTAACAATATGACATCATCGTCCCTTGAGTCTATCAACAACCTCACTATATGCACAGACAGTAACTGTCAGACCTATCCAACGACTTTCTTACAAAATACAAACAACTTCCAATACAGTTCATACCAAGGGGTAAATGAAGTCAATGAAAAAGCAATAAATCAGAATGATTGGAAGCATCAGTTATGAAATGGATAAGGTCTATTGTCCTTGTTTGGGTTTAGGCCATGATGGTCAATCGACCTACACCACTATAACTAATTAACAGTCCCAAGTGCAGAATGTATGGTTTTTAACAAGCATAATTGTGTTACTGACTGCTTCTATGATATTCCGGGGGATGGGGCAGCATCTCCACATTTTTTCCTCCACAGACAACTTTGACCTACACCAAAAATGATGAACAACCAGCCTGAGTGCCTAACCACAAGTAACTTAAAGGAGGTCCAGGAGGTCAGCAGGACAAACAGAGAGCCAAACACACTCCTCTGTTTCTCAGCATATTGTAATAATAGTGTAGATTCCTGTTTCCCAAATGTCTTGAGTAAACAATTATGTTATTGTTCTTGACCAAACTTTCTATAGTTCAATTTTGAACCCTGAGCCATAAACTTTCAGACGAGTCTATTTGGGCGGGTTACCCGTGATTTATTCAATAGTCATTATTTAAAGATATGCTACTAACTACTGTGTGTAATTTTTCGATGTATGGTATATCGGCGAATGGATTAAACTTTAAAAGTGCAGTTACGGCTCAATGAACTAATGAATTCAACATCATACCTAACAAATCAGTACAACTAATCAAATCAAACCAAAACAACAACAACAACTTTAAAATGCACTAACAAACCCCCATACATCCAATATTCAACTCATTATCAATTAACCAAATCTATATAAAAACTGATCTTTCATTAGAAAACCTTCCCTTCTAGGTTGAGCAATTCACGTTGAAATTTCCTCCTACGGTGATTGACAAAAACTGTTTTAACTACCAGAATGTCAATGCACTAATTAGTATACTCGCTTCTTGTATTTCTCTGTCTTTAAACACTCGACAGTCGAACAATCTCAACTTGAATAACATTTCATTAACTCTCGAAAAAGAAAGTTGGAAACAAAATTGAAGCCCATAAAACACCTCTTCAAAATACAAGGGGTCAACTCAGTATCAAACTATGGAGAATAAAACCTATATTTGTACATGTACATATATAATGCTGAAAACTAGTAAACTAGGCACCAAAGACATTAATATATCCCCAAATGCATATGTACGTGTGGTTAAACAGAAGCTCTTGGTGTTTAAGCTGCTTGAAATTCTTAAATATTACCCAGTACATAAAATTCAAATTTTCCTCGACATAAAATAAAGTAGCACAAAAACGAGAAGACAATAAGATTGAAATGCATGCATTTTATACAAGAAAATCTCTGATCATGGGATGAAATGATTAAGTGTTGATTAAAAACCACAACGAGGAACTTCAAGATTGATTTTTGAAACCATGTGCACTTTGGGATTTTCCGCAACAATAACCAGATTTTTGTAACAATCACATCGCTAACGTGCAACACGACCTCCACTAATGCATTAGCAGTGAGACATGTGAACACATTGTGAATCTATTACCGAGCCTCGATAACAATCTTCAAACTTAATTTAAGACGATAAAAAACAACAAGTCAGCAACTAAAACCCCTAAACAAATCCCCTCATTGTTCGATGGTATAAAATACGAGTCGGCGGTTTTTCACCCCGCATGATTATCAGGAAATCATCAAAACTAAAATTACCCAATTAGAAACACACTAAATTACATAAAAGCTCTTTTGAAATCAACTTTAAGCCATATAATGAGTCTTAATTCATCCATAATACATGTTTATAAGGCTTAAATTTCGTATTTAAATGGTCACACAACATCGGAACTGCAATGTACAACCATTCACTAAACAATCAACTGAGAACGTAAAATTACTTATCACATCTAATAACGAAATTAAATTCCAATTAAGGACAGTAAAACTCAATTTAAATAGCAAGTGCTCCTTTGAAATGAAACAATTACAGAAGTCAATCAAATGTGTCACATATTCAAAATTTAATTGAGCACAATACTTAGATTTAAACTTTAAAATGTCAAGTGAAATTTATGAATCAATCTTCTCCAATAGAGTAAAACCCGGACCCATAATTTCTACATTTTGAAAAAGTTGACATTCAATAAAATATTTCAATATAGCCATTTCAAAGATAAAATGTGGATAAAATTTTACATTATTTTTTTTTCGTATTTTATAATCAAAGTTCAATTCAGGTTGGTTTGTATAAGAAAAGATTGTTAGGGCAGTATGAAACTCACCTGACAGAATGGAGTACGACAGTTCAGCATTATGTCCCTTATCCTGGTCCACGGCCATAACTTGAACAACAGTGGTACCAATAGAAGCGGTCTCAAACACACGACCATGGAACACGTTGGACAAGAACCTTGGTGGATGATCATTGTGGTCCAGTATATTGATGGTCACTCTGGTAAAGTTACGATTAGGACTCATACCCTGGTCACTTACCATGACCGTCAAGTTATGTTCCATGGCTACCTCATGATCCAAGGAACTGGCCACCACAACATCCCCTGAAACAAACATGTGTTATTGCAATATTAATCTGTACTTAGTATTAATAAATGTTTGGCTTTTTTTTTCAAATAAATCTTAAAAATTTCAGAGGAATCTTTCAACGCTAGTTAGATCAATAATTACAGTGTGTCAAAAAATCTGGAAGATTTTTTTTTCTGCTATCAAAGTGGATAACTCCAGTTCTCCATTGAAATGCACATCCAAGATGTAAGACCCTGTCTCATTATTAATTGTGACAAAATCAAATGTTTCAGAATTTGCATAAGTATTGAATTACGAGCATCAAAATTTGTTCCCATTTTTTAACACTACATAAAATGTGCCATTAAAATGATTCTGATAGCAATTTATGGCAGTGTAACAACATATTAACACAGACAGCAATCTACCCCAAAGTTGCATGAATGACGCAAAATGGTCTTTGAGTTATATATGGGCTCTTTGTGTTATATATTAAGTCTTTGTGTTACATATATGTTATTTATCATCGGACTAAAACTTCCGACAGAAGCAATTTTACCAACTAATGACGTAACATAAATCAAAGAGAAAATTATTAAATAATGTAGACTATTAAAATAGAAAACGTAGTCATACTACAACAGAAATGTCATTATTACGAAGCAAAAACACATTTTCATTCATTCTGCATTCTTGCATTCATTTTCTCACTTATTATGTTTGTATCTTCAAAGTGAAATATAATTCTTTCTTACCGCCATGACTTGCAAATTAAATCATGCGTGCTGCATTAACAGAGCTTATTTTTTTGTAACTCATAATTTACACTGCCTCCCCCCCATTTAACCCTAGTGTGTTTCTATCATAGTCCCTAAGTTTATTCTTTCACAGCTTCTGACTTGCCAAGGGTGGATTCAAAGCGGATAGGGGGATGTCTACCTTTAACACCCCCTCCAAACCCCATGCAAATCCTGTCCCTAGCCTGGTTAGCAATAATCTACAGGCTCTGAAGGATAGAAATTAAGATAAATTTCATTTTTTTAAATACGAGCAGAAAATTTACAATTTCATTTTTTTTAAATACCAGGATAAAATTTACATGTTTTGAGAGTAAATTTGACCATTGTGTGATCCATGTAATCAATCTCTCGGTATGCAAGTTTTTACAAGGATTAATGGATTTTGCAAAGACAGGGAAAGTGAGATGAAAGAGGGTGCATGAAAAATGATAACAACTTTAAGCATGAATTGACATCATATAAAAACTGAAACCACTGCTTAGAAGAGATATTGAAATTACTGTTGATGCTTTAAGTGTAGCAGAAATTTTGCCAACATAACACAGAGCTATCTTTATTTTAAAGTACTGGTATAAATTTGATAATTTTACCAACACAGTGCAATACTGGGAAGCATTTTGATTTTTTTAAACCATTTTGATTTTTTTAACAAATTTATTTTTTCCGACTGAACTATGACAACATTGAATGCAACATGAACAATGTATATTTCCCTTGGAAGACATAACATAACTCACAATGACAGCCATTACAAGTGCACGCAATATTGATAATGACATGACATCACACTTGAAATATTTCCCCCTGCGTTTGTTATCCTATAAATAGCACAGCATCCCGGAGACACAACTATAAGAATGACATTCATTGCATTTTCAAAGTATTAACAAATGGATCAAAGAGGCGAAACCTTACGACCTAGATATCTCTGCTCTCATTGGTTGATATGAGTTTCATTCGGTAATAGAATACAATCCAAGCCCTGTATCTAAGGCTGTTTGTATCTAAAGTAATTAAGAGAAAAAAACGAAAGTCTTGAAAATCAGCAACAATCCACTAATATGATTGGGGAAAGTATCTCTAACACTTGGGTGTTCTTGACAAATGTGCTAATGTCTGTAGCTCAAGTCCTTACATATGTTTGTTTGTGTGCATTTCAAGATGCAACATGCACATTTTCCCAGGTACATATCCACATTGAACGTACATTAATAACAGTACAATATGTAAACAAGTAGATTTCACATCAAATCTATGACGAGTACAGTCTTATCAAAGTCAATGAGAACGGTTATAACATCCCCTGCGAAAATTTCAAGAGCAGTTCAAGAAAAGTTCTTGCACTGTTCTAGAACAGTGTTCATGAATTGTACTTGAACTGCTCTTAAAGAGTTCAAAAACTGTTCAAGTACATTTTAAGAAATGTTAAATTGGACAAATCTTAAGAACAAGTGTTCTTAAAAAGTCCTTAGAACAGTTCTTGAACAGTCTTGAACATTAGTTCTTGAACAGTTCAAGAACTCTTTTTATTGAACTGTTTAAGAACTCTTGTTCTTGAACAAATCATGAACTATTCGAGAACACTTTTAAGAACTTTACCAGAACAATAGTTCTTAATGATTTGTCCAATTTAACATTTCTTAAAATGCACTTGAACAGTTCTTGAACACTTTAAGAGTAGTTCTAGTCTAATTCTAGAACACTTCTTGACCTGATCAAGAACTCATATTCTTGAAAAATTCTTAACATTTCTTAAAATGTACTTGAACAGTTCTTCTGAACAGCTTGCACCTTCAATGTTATTTCTGTGTCTTAAGTGCCAGGAAATTTTTCTTTTAACACTTTGCTTAAGCAAGTATACAATCTTGGATCAAATTTGGGTTTGGGCTTGAAGCATCATGGAAAAAAAACAACAAACAACCAATGAAAACTTCAACGAACACGGAGTGTTGAAAATTTGTTTTACAAAACATATTGGAAATAATCAGAAAAGTGCATTTACCCATGATTGCCGGTAAATGAAAAACATTAACAGAACTGGAACAAACAAAGTCAACCTGCACAGAATAAATTGAATAATTTCTGTACAGAATCTGGCAATGAAAATTCAATATCCGAAACCACTTTGTCCGAAATCTTGAAAGTTTCTAGTACAAACTGGAACATGCAATGCTGTTGATTTAGTGCATCATAAAGTGAAAATAACAAGTATTAAAGTTGGCCACAAGTAAAGTTTACCTTTTGGGTGATTTGTTCATTCATTACACCATCATAAACAATAGGAAACAAGCTAGCAGAAAGAATTATTTTCCAACAGAAGAGCCATGCTTTCTCCCAAACTACATACAGATGGTGGCGCCACCTAGTTCCACAGGTTTGACCTTGATTGGTTCTGAAAATGTTCTTGATTTTCTTTCAGAACATTTGGAGTAATTGTTACATAAGTTATTGCTTTGAAGCTTTCAACACTTGTTCAACATCAATACCTGTCCATGTCAAGCAAGACCCATAACTCTGATCTGCTTTTTACGTGAGTTATTGCCCCTTTTTGGACTTAGTAAATTCCTTGGTTAAGTTTTGTGTTTAGGTCCACTTTTCTCATACACTATGAGGACTCTTGCTTTGAAACTTTCAACACTTGTTCACCACCAATACCTGACCATGTCAAGCAAGACCCATAACTCTGATCTGCATTTTACGTGAATGATTGCCCCTTTTTGGACTTAGTAAATTTCTTGGTTAAGTTTTGTGTTTAGGTCCACTTTTCTCATACACTATGTGGGCTATTGCTTTGAAACTTTCAACATTTGTTCACCATCAACACCTGACCATGTCAAGCAAGAACCATAATTCTGATCTGCATTTTGCATGAGTTATTGCCCCTTTGCTTGTCTGCCTTTTGACAGTGACAGATATCAGATGAGCGTCTGCACCCGCAAGGCGGTGCTCTTCTTTTTTCCAAATTTGAGCCGGCCCAAATAACATTTGAGGCGGTCAAATTGGCCACCAGTCGCCTCCTAATGAAAAACTGCTTCCCACTATATGAGAAGGAAAGGTGCATGTTTATGAACGGTATCCAGACCACTACTGTCCTTGATATTGTCTTAAACTGTACTTGAAATAAGATGTTCTTAAAACCTCCTTAAAATGTTCTTTAAATATCTTTAAGAACAATGACAGAACCTTTTAAGAACAAATTTTGTTCTTAAAAAGTCCTTCATTTATTCAAGAACATTGTAAAGAACAGTTCAAGAACATCAGAAGGTATATGCTGTTCAAAAAAAGTCCTTAAAGTGTTCAAGAATAATTTAAGAATAATTCAAGAACAGGATAGGTCCTTAAAAAGTTCTTGAACTGTTCCTGAAGACTGTTCTTGAACAGTTCTAGTACAAATGTTCTTAAAATCCTCTAAGAACAGGTCAAGAACACTTACTTAGTTTTAAGAACTGTTCTTGAACTGCTCTTGACATAAGAACTTCATTTCGCAGGGGATAAGAACGTTCATCGGGTACACTATACTTATCTAGGTTTAACAGGGGTGTAACTGAGTAAAGAGTAGTCTGTCCTATTATTTTGAATGGGATAGTTCCCTCATTAGAATTACTTATTGAAGCAACAGTGCAATCATACCTGTTTCTGGTGTCACACTGAACAGTTGTCTCGTCGATTCCGAGTTACAACATTTTGGGAGAGTGTATATAAGCATATTGTCGTCTTCGTCGGTCGCTGTGACCTTCAGCAAGGTCGTACCGACTGGTGTACTTTCCGGGAACGTGCCTTCGTAATGTGTCGACTCAAATATCGGTGAATTATCGTTGATGTCAATGACGTCAATATAGACCTGGAAATATATAATATACGAGATATATACGAGATATATACGACACATTTCACTCTGTAAACATCATATAACAAGCAGACAGACTTAACCTATAAAAACACGATCAATATAAACTATATTATATACACTGCAGATGATTACATAATAAAATTACATACACACATATAAAACCTTGCTTTTTACAAAGTTCTGATGATATTTGGTAAACCAATATGTATTCTATATAGCACTAGACACTATAATCATGATTAGATTCGTTCTGAGGAGACAACTACCGGAACCCAGTCCTTTACATGCAATTTATGATCTCTTTCCCGCAGTCCCAAACATAGACTATAATAACAATGGCAAAATAGTTCTAGGTAAAACACAAAAGTGGCCAACTATAACTGTATATTAACATGTTACAGACAGAAATACATTTTTGGTAGCCAAATTATGAACACAAACAAATTTGCCTCATTAATGCCGCAGAACTGAAGCTGTGGTCACAGAGAATAGAACATTCCCTGGAGACTAATTAATTCACAAACTGACTGAATACCATGGCAACAAAGAACAAATTTCTATCAACCTCAAGCAAATAAATGAAATCAGATTGTTACAATATCAAAATTGTTAATTAAGTATGCTCCTCAATATTTAAAGTTTCTATTAAAATGTTCTAAAGTTTATTAAAATCCAGCAAAACGTCATTTGAAAATAATATGTATTTCATTGTACAAGTTCTTTGAGGAGGGTATAGTGATTGACTATCAATTTATGCGAACAAGCAGCTGACGAAGGCCCGCTGCTTGGCAATAAACTCTGCGTAAACGAGGGAGAAATTTGTTCAAGCCTCCTGATATTCATACTATGTTCCTCGTATACCAAGGCACCTACACCATTAGAAAACACTGCTTGATATCTTTGCGTGTTTGTTACATGGAGATTCCACCGATGTCGACTCAGATAAAAGTATATCATAATAACAGCTAACTATGTAACACAAAAGAGATCTTGTAGTCAACATGTTGAGTTAATGAGACATATGTGACGTGTTCTTATTGTTGATATGCTTTTAACTCGTTAGAAAGGACAATGTTGTAAGTTATGGTAGCTGTTTTTTTCAGTTTGTGAATTTAAACTTGGCAATCAGTGCAATACGGTGACTACTGCAACCATTCACTCCATGGATCCCTGATCTGTTCACTGACATTTCTTTGATTCAAAGATCTGTTATCTTGGTTCCACTGAAGTTACAGTTACAACTTCAGTTTTATGGCGATGGCACCACCCGATCACATTATCCTGGCAACTAGTGAACCAAAGTCGAGCAAGGGAGATAATTTCTAACACCATTGGTTTATTGTAGCCTCAGCTGTAAACTCACTCAAAGTGATGAAGTAGCCGTCCAGATTTAAATAAGGTGGAAGTGGCAAATGTCATTATAACGTCTACATTTCGTAATAGGGTTAACTGCATATTGTGCCACACTAGACACACTCATGTATGACCTGTGCAATAATATAGATGGATGCAAATGCACATAAAGAACCATATAATGTAAAATTGCCTCCGATTAAGTTTGATGGCCTATTCACTATGAATGAGACTTTAACCTATAATGAAGATTGCATACTTAGGGACAAGATTGAGTATCAGCATTTCAGCCGATGAAGCAATATACCAAATGTGACCCAAGAGGCCGTCTGTAGGATTTCAAGTTTTCAACCCAATGTCTGCAAGTCACATTAACTGACAGATTATACCTTTCCTATCATAAGTCTTATCTAATAAACCTTTCATATTAACCGATATTAACTGACTTAAAAATATCATTTTTGCTTAAACCATGAACCCCAGGATTGGCACCAAACTATCACATTACCGCCTCTAATGTGCCACTTATTGCCTCGACCACTTACCACGATAATGCCCGTAGCTTAACAAAGTCTACCATAGATCACCAAGGCACCAATGAAATGAATCTATAAAACTCTCGGCTTTAGGTCCACCCAAAAACATAAAGTGGTTTGATAAATCTTGCTAGATAAAAGGATGTAGTCAGACACAACAGGTGGGTATCAATATTGATACTGTATCAAAGAGAGAGCCACTTGTCTCGGACAGTCAGGGGCACTGATAGTACATGCCAATCTTCATTGGGACCAACGTCCTAGCTCTATGTCCTTAAAGCTCTACAGAACTATTTTATAAGCTAGCTTGATCTAGGTAAAGTATTGGTGCTATCATACAGGCAGTAGAAGTCATGCAGCCCCCACAAGATGCCGACAGTTGCAATTCTAATTTAAAACAATACCACTAAAAATTCTCAGCGGTGAAGGATTATATCATACATAATATTTTCAATGTTTTCTTCACATTTTGGTGTAACTGTACAACAAGTTTCATACACATGGGAATGTAGAAAGTGAAAAACATTCAGCACAAAACACCAGTATAAGAGAATACAACATATCATAACACTTGAACTAATCTATATAACAGATTATAAAAACTCAGGAAATGCAGTTGCTTTGTTTTTTCAGCAGCAAAAAAGTGGAGTTTTGAGTGTAGGTGATACAATGTATGTAGCTTGAGTTGTAAAATCATTGCATCAGTCAACACTTCCTACATGTATCCATGAAGATTATTATACAATGTATATTGTTGGTATGACATTTTTGGGAAACTGAAGTTGACATGATTGGCACATATTTTTTGTCTCTGTACCTGTTTTTACTCAATGTCATGACATTACCTGAAAACCTTGCGAGATTCAAAATGCCACATATATATGCACTCCTAGTAAAAACATGAATGCTCATCACTTAATATGATGTCATACATTCAGGATCCCAGGTACTTGAGTACTAATAGACCTATAGACCCATCTTAATGATGATTTATAAATGATAATCACAAAGACTAGATAGCTAAATTAGATTCCAATTAATGAACAATTATGAAGCCGTCACCGCGCCTTCATATGACACTTTAAAACTACTTCAATGAAACTGAATCAAGGGCTCAGCGCAAAATTTAGGTATATGCCTCTATAAATTGATGTAGTTACCATAGTTTTGCACCGAGCCCTCGGAAACTTCACTCTTGTCATGTAGGAAACTTGTGAATCGTCAACAAGAGTCAAACAACTATAACCATCATTAGAAAAACATAAATTCAAACATTTACGACAGATACTACATCATTACAGCAATTAAAAGTCAGTGGCGATTATTCCTGTCAATTATTAAAACATAATATCTAGACATACTGACATATCGTTATAGTTACCAGTCAGTATACAGGACAAACACACAGTATAACATCTTAACCCGTAGTCTATTATAGGCCAACTTAATGAATCTATTTTCTATTCATAACTTTTATAAATCTACAAAATAGAATCATTTATCAAGTTTTACTATCCATCTAGATGCCTTTACTGGTGATTAATGTGAAATTTCAGAAAAAACATGTTCCTTCAAAAGCTATGAAATTCATTTATAGAGCCACTAAACCACAAATGTTGTAAACTGTTTACGTCAGCTGTGTTATACAATATAATACATTCAGAAAAAAAGAACTAGTTATACAGTCAAAGTCATATAATATTTATCTAAATCTAAGAATATTAGCCGGGAATCAGGTAATAAAAATGTCGCAGAAATCAAACAGATCTGTTTTAGGTGAGTATAATGTTGCTAGTTAACTTGTGATTTATATGTTACGACTCTTGGCCCAGATTAAATTAAATCCATTTGCCAATGCATAATCTAAATATAATAAAATTCACACGAAAAACTTTTTGTAAAAAAAAAGTTTTGTAACAGACACACCTATGTAAGTGAAAGACCTTGGGAATCATACTGGATCTGTCTGGAACAAATTTGGAAACATGTTTTTCATGATCAGTCAATTTATATTTCTTCTACATGAATCATTGAATCATGCAGTTTTCAGCAGAAGGAACCAATGATCAGCTTGAAGAACATAAATTTTGTCTATATACACTTTCTTAGTGATATTACCTCTTTGAAGCATTGCATTAAAATGTGCATTTCATTTACCAATAAAAAATTAATTTCTTTTATCAATTAAAATTATATTTCTGAAATTATTTCATGACACCAACACAAAGTGGCAGTTTCAACTTGCACTGATTTTTCAGTTTCAAATACAATGGTAATTTTTTTTTATCATTTTAAAATATTAAAAGTTGCAGCAACACAATGTTACTAAGTCCACAATTAACGATCATAGGATAAAAATTTAACCAATAATCTGACAGAAAATCTGATATTTTTTTACGAAATTCAAACTGAGTTGCATTACAATTGTCATAAATTTGACATGAAAATTGAATAAAAAGAGAACTAACTACATGAGCTGACATTACAATTTCTTCCTGGCGGCAAAAAATAAACATAATATTTCTCCCATGGGCATATCATAATAATTGTCAATCGCGTCTCGAATTGCAAAATTTTGTACAAATTGTAAAAAAAATCTTGGAACATTGTTTGGATTAAAATCAAACTTCTTCAGATAATGTGGAACATCAAATCAAGTTTTAAAGTGCTATTAGTGTCTCCATGGACTAGATGTACAATTTTATCGCCAAATTATAGGCTCGCTTATTAAAACTTCCAGAACTCGTTTAATACAAATTTATATCAATTGACAACTTTTGATAGATCCCTCTGTATCAGTTGCCATTCCTCAATATCTGAAGGACAAGCTTATAGATTTTGCTTTGTTTAAAAGTTGTAAAACATGAAATTGAGTATTTTGGGTGGACATGTATATTTGTAGTTATGAAAGTTTATGTTATGTTATGCAATTCAACTTGCTTATAGTAATTTAAGTCAAGACATATAAATAAAATTTACACATTGAACATAACAAAAATATTGTGAAACATAATTGTTGTTCAAACCCTGTGGCCATTTTCAATTTTAACATTCTGTTCTTTCTAAACAAGCTGAGCATCGCACAATTATATCTAACAAAAGTAACAATTAACTAAGCATAAACAACAATTAACAAAAAATAAACAAACCGCAATAAAAAGCCATCACAAAGCAAGAAGTAATTGTCGGAGATCCGATATTAAATATCAACCTTCATGTTAATGTAAACAAGCCAGCAGAGAAAGCTATTGATCTCGACAAAAATAAATCGAGGAAACAAGGAAACGTAATATTTTAATTAACACTGCAGTAAGTGCACCGCGTTTTCTTATTCAATTGTTGGCGATCAATCAATCAATCATTATCAGATAGACAATAATACAATACAGTGTAAATGATACATGTTATGAAACAGAGCTAATATGCTGACAGGGATAATAAAATCAGCCGACATAAAACAGAGAAACACTTGTTTTCTTATTGAGTTTAAGGAGAAGAATTTCACCAAAACATGAAAGATTGGTCATAAAATAAAATACAAAATTGCTATAAAATACAACAAAATATAGATAAATGTAAACTCTACTGTCTCGACATCTTTAATGATAACAACTAGTTAATGGTGGTTTAAATAATCTCATACAAAAAGTCTTTGACCAAATATTTGCTGCATTGCCGCACAAATATGACACAAGCCATTACTGAGGCATAGGTAAATAAAGACATATTATTTAAGTCACACAGCGTGCATTTACTTGAAAAACATTAAATTCTAAAATGGTATACAATAATGCCTTATATTGTTAGCAAAGTTTTCATGAATTGTTGAAAAGCACGAATGTGTAAAGGTTATAATTATTCTGAAATAAAATAACTTCACCTCAACTCCCTAAATGACAACATGGGTGTTACAAGAATCATTAAATGGAAACTCTAGAATCTCATAAACCATGGACTGAAATTACACAGAAAACAGATAGCACATTGTTATTGAGTTTAGTCATAAACAAGGGACAAATACCGGAATAGCCAAATATGGAAGATCAAGATCTTATAGTTTTTCCAAGATCATTAAAGGCTTCATTCACAATTACTAGAGTTATGATGCACAACTCATGGTTGTGCTAGGAGCCTTGACCGGGCCTGTTGGCTGCTTACCAGCCTCAAATATTGTAAGAAGTTACTAGTCTGACAAGGAAGAATGTATGTTTTATAATTTTGTTTTTTGTTTCATTCATCTTTTCAGGACGAGCTCTGAGTGAGTTATCAAAACTTTAAAATAGCACCTGACAACCACTGTGTATTACATGCTGTGTTCATATAGTGCATTATACAGCGATGATAATGGAACACAACAGGTATAAGAGAAACCTGCATGTTAACACAAAAAATGTTTGATTTCTGCCAGAAATGCCTAAGCTGTAACACATCAGTAGCTTCCCAGGTTTCTACCCAGCCTTTGATCATTTTTACATTATACATAGTGCAATCAACCCAAATGAAAAGAAAAAGCACAAAGTAATCAAAGTAACAAAAAGTTATCAAAATTGATTGCAGTTTGTGGTAGTTATAAAACTTGTTCCTCAAATTAGCCACATATAAAACATTAATCTGTACTGTATCAGTTTTATTACGAGATAAAACGGCTGATGAAAATCTTTCAAATTGAAATCAGCTAAAAAGAATGGCTCTAAAATATGTTTCTACCTAATTGTAACTGTCAGCAATAGTTTTGTATGAAATTGAAATATATTGTTGGTGAAATTGCAGAACATTACTTTCGTTTCGATAATATACTATTAAAGACAAGGTAAAATTCCATCTGTCAACATCAAGCATTCATTCATTTCATAATTATATTACTGTATTAAATTGTAAGCCGCTATATATCACTTTCTTTCCTGTTTCTGGTTTGCGTAATAATTAGATCTCCATTGTGCGGAATGATTAAACTATCAACATTATAAAAAGAACAATTTCTTTCCATGTACATAATTATTTTCTTTATGATAGCCTGGTTGTGATATATAGTACTTTACTTATATATCTGCATTTTCATTATTAATGATTATAATACACAGCAGGTGTCTGAATGGCCTATTAAATTTCAATTAGCACTGCAAGGAGATGATTTAACAATTAAACAATCCAACTAAGAGTCCCAGATTCATCTAGAGGAATAAAGGGTTGAATAATAAACAATGCAGCAATTATGATTAAATGCACTCACATGTTCAAGCTATTTGAATTCTCAAATCTTGTGGAGATCTAAGCGCAAGCCTGCAGCAAACTGCTACGTAGATATATCAGTGTTCAAAGACAAATTATAGCAGCTGGATAAGAATGCAGTATGATTGATGCTTAATGCAAAACAAAACCATTTCAAAAGTAACTTAAGCTACCTGCATGATATTGCAATACATATACAAAGCTGAGTTATAGACATGCACTTATATCTCAGTTTTCCCCCCAAAACATCATAGATTAAATACTGCAGCGTATAATATATGCACCCGTTTGTACTAGTTTGGTGCAACAAGCTTGTATCTCACTATATTATACTACATAGTGAAATACAACCTTGTTGCACCAAAGGGTTGCAGTATCCCATTCAATCATCGGATTTTTTACTCATTTATTTAAAGGTCGATTGTGAAACAAGTTTTTCCAACTCATATAAATCACTCTCGACACCTCATTCCTGATGTTATCCACCTGAGTTCTTCCCTTAAGTATATCTATACCAAAAAAACAGTATATATATCATAATCATATCATCTTTTCACAACATTTTGTCCATTAACAATAATGCTTACATAATGATATATCAAATAAAAGTGTTGCTTCACAAGCTCATGAGCTGAAAGATTGAAATCTGTTTGAGATATACTAATCAGGTTAAAGTTACATGAAGGGGAAACATTTCCTGTATCAGTTTGGCACTTTATTATCTACAACCTTAGAATAATAAATATGAAACATAATAATCAAAGCAATCATTGGCCACAAATATCGCTAATATCGCTATTATATACATCAATGTGATAATTCAGTGTTGCAACATTGTGAGAGAATGTCAATGACTTCAACCAAGATTTATTTTGGAGCAAATGGATATCATCAGTGCCAATTCAATTCTTACAATACACCCTATATCATTACATGTACCAGTACCTTCAGGCGTTGGTGAGGATGGGAGGAATTATAAGCTGCTGACACTCGCCTTAATCATTTGACTTGATACAATGTTTTCGAGGACAATTCATGAGTTTCATGAGTGAAAGACCCAAGTTGGTATGATTGATACAATACCATTGTTTGTGTCATTAAAAATTATTGGGGCTCAAACATGATATTCTCTGCTATTATTTGATAGCATCAAATCCATTTGCTGGGAACTTAGAAATAGCAAATGTAGGAATATTACAATATAACACAATCAGAATCAGTATTTTCTTTTCAGATTTTGCCAATCTTTATAACCAAACAATATCAGAATTAAAGGGAGGGAATCATGGAGCATAAATCATATAAAGGGAGGTAATTATTGAACATTAATCATATATAAAGGGAGCTAATTATCATGAAAAAACGCATTCAGTTTATAAAGGGTGATAATTATAGTGAAAATCATATTCACTCAATAAAGGGAGGTTATTATCATGAAAAACATATTCACTCTTAGACATTTCCCTAATGATGGCATCAGAATATACAGATGTGGTCAGTCTAGAACTGTAGGTCACATTAACCTATATAATCAGTCTAACATATCTATGGGAATGGACATTTAAGATGGAGAAATGGTTGTATATTCAACAAATGACCACATCAACTAATGATACTAGCTGACTTTGGCAGCCACTGTAAACAGCTTTTATATGTTCAATAAGAATAATGCTGGATACTTGAAAGGTTGAGAATTCAGAAAATATAGGAATATAAATTATAAGACCTGTCATAATTATCGTAAGTGATAAATGTCTAATAGGAAAAAATTCATTTCTTTATAGACATTTTAGTTACCAAATCGGTTATTTTGTTGTAATGTAAAAAACATTATAAATAGAATGAGTCATGGTTTCCTAATTGGATGTAAAAACTTGATGAATTACCCATGATTTTCTATGTATAAGAGAATATTTGGTAACAAAGAATTTTGTTAATTTATCTGCTTTTCTTTCAAGACCAGCCAAATGTAAACGATGTGTTTATTTTCATTCACGGCTACTGTACTACTTTATTATAACATGTAATTCTCTATGGAAACATTATGAAAGTTTCTCCGAGACCTGAGACCGCAGACATATACGTATGCTAGATATGTGTATATCATAGACATTGCATGAATTTTTGTATATTGATATATAGTGATAAATGAAATTGTTACAGTTCTTGATGTCAGAGATATGCTGATAACATTAACACAAAAATGTGCACCTAAACACGATAAAATGATACGCGTTTCTTGAAGCTGACAGAAGAGGGGAAATGGGGTAATGGGCTGTTCTGAGTAATGTTAACTAAATTTCCAATTTGAAAAGAAGTCATAAACCCAATGTTACCATGCATATGAGTCATCATAATAAATAACATCTGACGTAACAATGACACACATACATGCTCATATGTTCCTATATTCATTATGATAACCCTCCATGTACAATACACAACCCTCTGTAGAGCAACACGATCCATTTGACAGCCACAAATATTGGCCGTCGTTAATTTTAAGAGATTGTTGCTCTGCAGAGGTAACTATTATATTGAATATTGGCTTATATTAGTTATAATGTGCTATTATTGTAGTTTGGTAATTATGATCATTGCCGGTATTTCATTCAGCACTTTTGAATATACCTGTTATAATAACCAACTCGGTTGCGAGTAAAAAACTGAGTGTCAATCAAGGTCATTTTTAGCAGTGAGAAAATAATTAACCCAAAATTAGACTTAGAGACTGAATTAAAGGCACAAAGAGATCCAAATAACAGACAGAGGAACAATGTATAGTATTTGATTATATCATTATTTCATTATCAGCTTGAATGAGTGTCAAACCCTAAATATACATGAAGTGCTGTAATTCCAATTGTAAAAGCTTTCCGATTACGGTCAGGTCTTGAAATGGGGTGTGTAATATGAATGAACATTGAAGTTTATTGCCAATTATAATTTTTTTGTAAAGACCTTAATCATGTATCATGCATAAATATTATGACAGCACACAGTTTTACTCTTCAATAAATTTCAAAACATTATGCCTTTTAAAAATTGTAAAAAAACCCGAAGTGCTTGATTTCTACAAAAGGGATTTTTATTCTGAAATTAGCATCAATTCAAAATATTTTAACGTTGAAACTTAAATTACAAAACCATACAATTAAATTTCCTTAAGTGTTAACACTTAAAATGAAGTATTGAACCATTTTTTTTACTAAATACGCACATAAATTTGAAGTTCTATTTCTTTAACAGCTAATGTTCTTATTAAAAAGCCCTTTGATGATAATACTTTTAAATGGAGAGCATTAAATGTACATTGAAACGTGTATATGTTTTATTATTACCAAATACAAGTCACCTCATTCAACAAAGTTAATATGTTCCATGTTTAGATTTTTTTGTTTACTTAATTTTAACGGCAAGGTGTATCGTGTATATGTTATAATATAATATAATGTAGGGTAAAAACATCAAAAGGATCCGAGAGAATATCTAGCATGTCTACGTATCTATGAGTTTAAATATTGCAGAAATTTCAATCTACGTAAATAAAATTACATACATCTTTAACTGCAATGTAAGTTACCCTTGTCAGAAGATGAACATATTTCATAAATTGAAACATGCCTTCAACATTTTTTTATGATCATTTTTTAACTGTGACTCAAGACCGTTTGAATTTAAATGTAATTGTGTCCATAAAATACCGTTATTATGAATATATTCATATTCAAATTGTGACAACTTATCTATGTTTAATGTCGCGAGTCTATGTTATATATTTTTTTCATCTTAAACTAATTCAGTTGTAAATTCTTATTTCTATTCATAAAGTAGAAATAAAGTTTGAAGTGATTACAGTGCAAACCAACAGCACTCCGGATATGAGATTCACATCTCAAATAATTTGAGTGCAATTTCAATTTAACTTCAGACCCTTCTCAAAAAAAAATGCGCTTTTTACCAAAATGCGCTTAAAAAGTGCATTTTTCCTGCATTTTCTACATAAAAGTGTATTTATACTGCATTTTTGTCAAAAAACTGCACTTTAGTGCATTTTTTCTACATTTTTTTAATTGAAGTGTTTTTTTTCTGCATCTTTTTTAATTGAAGTGTATTTTTTCTGCATCTTTTATTCAAGCTAGTGTATTTTAACTGCATCTTTTCATTCCATAAGTGCATTTTTTCAATGAAGTGCATTTTAAGTGCATCTTTTGTAAATGAAGTGCATCTTTTACAGTTAAAATGTACAGTATTGTAATCAAGTGCATTTTAAGTGCATCTTTTGTAAATGAAGTGCATTTTAAGTGAATCTTTTGTAAATGAAGTGTATTTTTTAATCATACTTTTTCTGTACTGCGTATTAGGGGATTTCTATAGCCCATATGATTTTTCTGTTGCCATGACAACCATAAATTATTGTATTTTATGTACATTATCTACTTATTGGTCCCTATCCACATAACAAGTCTCAAATATCTAGCTTAAAAACTGTTGAGTTATGACAGGGTTCAGATTTTAACTATTTTCAGCATTTCTGTATCCATAGCAACCAAAAATTTTGTCTAAATAAAAACAAAATGAATGTGCATAATTAACTTATTAGTCTCTATCCACATACCAAGTCCCATAAATCTAGCTTAAAAACTCCCAGTTTTGACAGTATTCAGATTTTAACTATTTCAGTATTTCTGTATCCATAGCAACCACAAATTTTGTCTAAATAAAAAACAAAGTAAATATGCATAATCTCCAAATTGGTCCCAATCCACATACCAACTTACATAAACCTAGCTTCAAAACGGTCTGAGTTATGACATGATTCAGATTTGGAACTGTTTTCACTATTTCCGTATCCATAGCAACCACAAATTTTGTCTAAATAAAAACAAAATAAATGTGCATAATCAACTTATTGGTCACTATCCACATACCAAGTCTCAAGTATCTAGCTTAAAAACTTTTCGAGTTATGACAGGGTTCAGATTTTAATAATTTTCAGCATTTCTGTATCCATAGCAACCACAAATTTTGACTAAATAAAAACAAAATTCATGTGCATATTCTCCTAATTGGTCCCTATCCACATACCAACTTTCATAAACCTAGCTTCAAAACTGTCTGAGTTATGACATGATTCAGATTTGGAACTGTTTTCACTATTTCCGTATCCATAGCAACCACAAATTTTGTCTAAATAAAAACAAAATAAATGTGCATAATAAGCTTATTGGTCCCTATCCACATACCAAGTCTCAAGTATCTAGCTTAAAAACTGTTCGAGTTATGACAGGGTTAAGATTTTAATAATTTTCAGCATTTCTGTATCCATAGCAACCACAAATTTTGACTAAATAAAAACAAATTTCATGTGCATATTCTTCTTATTGGTCGCTATCCACATACCAACTTTCATAAACCTAGCTTGAAAACTGTCTGAGTTATGACAAGATTCAGATTTTGAACTGTTTTCACTATTTCCGTATCCATAGCAACCACAAATTTTGTCTAAATAGAAACAAAATGCATGTGCATATTCTCCTAATAGGTCCCTATCCACATACCAACTTTCATAAACCTAGCTTGAAAACTGTCTGAGTTATGACAAGATTCAGATTTTGAACTGTTTTCACTATTTCCGTATCCATAGCAACCAGAAATTGTGACTAAATAAACACAAAATGCATGTGCATAATCTTCTTATTGGTCCCTATATACATACCAAATCTCATAATTCTAGCTTAAAAACTGTTATGACAGAATTCAGATCAGGTGCACTTCAATCTTTTTTATTCTAATATTCAATCGTGACCAAGCTAGACGTATAAGCAGTGCACCCTGCTGTGCCCTAAGTGATCAATACCGCCCTGCCCTTTGTATAGTACTGATTTGTATAAAGAAATGTGTCAAACGAGTAATAAACAGAGTGACACGTCGTATAATTGACAAGATACCGTGAGATATGTCAATCATCCGTAAAACACTCTCTAATTAAGATCGATGGGGTGGAGCTTTGCATCCGCTGTCAGCCAATGAGATCGCGCATCGCGGTAACGCATTACCAATTTAATTCATCTCTTTGCCAATGTGCGAATATTTTTTAATTGACAAGGGCAACTGACATTAGTACTGATCGGTGATAGCACATCGACAACTATTCTTATTAATTTCAATAGAAAATTTGTTGCAAATTACCGGCAAGTTTATGTATAACTCGGACCTAATTAACTTACCTAATTTAACAGTCCTGTAATACGTTATATCACTGTAATGCATGTGCGTTATCCAAACATTATAGTAAATCACGGGACACACAATATTTCGTGTAACCTTAAATTCCCCACGTGAAGTCTGTGAGTTACACACGTTATATGACGTCATTATGCATAACTCACGCTTGTTCTGTACTGAGCAGGGTGTAGTTACACACGCTATATATAGACCATATTAAAAAGTAACTAATGAGTTAATCATGCTTGGAAATATTAGGCGTTTAATAAATCATTGAAAAGTTAGTTTTAATGGATCAGGAACATATTGCTTAATGGATTTTGACTGGATTGCTAGTGGTGACGAATTTCCGAGTATGTTCGGCTATTTCATGTCAAATTTTTCAATTACGTTAGATTACAAATTCGTTTTTGGAAGAGCGATATAAAAATGAGCTTTTATTTCCTAACAATATTACTTACTTAGACATGTCAACAAAAACTTACAGATCGATGTAAAATCTAAATAGATCGACGGGATATAAAATTCTGATCTAATAAATAAAATAATGGTGGTATCACACGCGCAAATTTGTCATTTTCATTAAGAGAAAATCTTTGATTTTTTTAAGTTTAACATCGCGTGTAATTGTGCATCCATTTGATGAAAGCCACGATGGTTGTGAATTCAAATAATAAGCAGTGTAAATTAGTGATTGTATGTTTAAATATGTACATATGAGTACAATTTGACAAGGACAGTACTATGTCTATGTAACTCCATAAATTTGGGTACTGTAGTAGTAGGCCTCATTGGCTTCCTGTACATAAATTTTGGTTATTCCTCCTTACAGCGGGCCGCATCCTCCACAAAGTGTCCTTTTTACAAACTTGGACCCTACCTGTCCTTTACAAATCCTGGATGGAACACGTAATTATATCTAAATATCGTAATTTTGTCGATCATAAACAATATATTTCCCAATAATATCGTATAATATTAATCGACCCCGCACGTTCAAAGTACGGCGTTACGGGATTTTAACCATTAAGCCTTTTTTGAATTAACCAATCAGCGACGGCGTTATTTTTGTGTTTTGATTTAAAAAAAATGGCCACTAGCGTATGGAGAAAACAGACGCGGAACATGGCAATTTGCCGATGATTTACGGACGTATGAAGGTTAGTACATAAGTATGCTACGAGAGGCTTGTATAATCTCGTAATTTTCAATAATTTTTCGACAAATGGCTACGATTTTATGGCGATTGAGTAAAAATCGAGGACGCCATGCTAGATTTCGTCACAAATCATGATTCTCACATTTCGTATCCAGTTTAAATCGTTTTTACGCTCAGTTTCGTAGACATTATGACGTTATCAACAAATACTGCCGACACATCATTTTCAAATGTGCTAAGAAAGGAATTATACGATAATACGACCGAATATAGGCAAAATTGCCGCGAATTTTTTCGGAAATTATGGTTTCGAAAAAAATTATCTCGAACTTTAACAGAGCAAAATTCATTAATTATAGTCAATGTTTATTACAATTTAGTCATATTTAGGAATTAATTACACTTAACTAAGCATTCCAGAGCGTGTAGTCATGCCACGAAGAGCTTATACCTCCACACTAAACTAATGCCAAAATTTGCTAAAAAATGAAAGGCATGTGATTTTAAAAACAGTTTTTCTTCCTTTTTTATATATTTTCCGTAGTTTGTGTAAATCATAATACATGTACATATGATTAAATATGTTATTTTCTACAGGATTTGAACAGATTATGGGTCCCAGGGAAGAAGGATGGAACTTAAACATAGAATTGCTGGGAGAGGTGACAAAGACATTTTATGAACAACAACATGAGTTTGCAAAGGTTTCCTTTATACTAAAGTTTATGTTTTTAACTGGAAGGATAAATATTTATATTATCCCACACCTAATAATTGGAGCCTAGGACTATTATACATTTACAATAATTGAACAGGAGTGTCTGTTACTTGATCAGTTCGGTTGTTTTGTTATTTAAGTTCTCGACACCTTTGAATTGAATTCTTAAAATATTTTCATGAAGCTTCATTGTCATGAGGGGCTACATATTTTTATTGCTTTGGCAATCTTATGTATTAAATTAAATATCGGTCCTTTAACGATTTATGAATAAAACACTTCTATTTTCATCAATATCTCTTATGTAACTTATAAATTATATATAGTAATTAACATTTTTTATTCTCTACAGGCCTTGGACAAATTAGGCATGAATGACGAAACTTGAAACAAGAATTGCTTGGAGAAGTGACACAGACACAAAACTTTTATGAACACCAACATTTGCAAAGGTTTTCTTTATACATTTAACTTAGGGATAAATATTTATATCCCACACATAAAAAATAGATTTTTCTTCTTCCATGTAATTTGCAGTGCCCAAAGTCTGGGGCATGATCGCAAATGTTGAGACAGAGGTGAGATACAAGGAATCCGGGTGCGATATCCTAGCTCGTTTCGAATAGATTCCTTGGTTTTTTAACATGCCCGGTGTAAAGCACCGATACATGCGAGGCTACCCCTGGGTTACCAACCAGGATCGTCTCTAGTTGGGTGGGAAACACTAAATAGCGTTTCTGAAATGACCAAGTGTCCCGGCTTAGAATCGAACTCAGGACATCTTGATCAGGAGTCAAGCGTCTTACCACTCGACCACCGTGCCACCCTCATTACTCATTATCAATAGAATGGAGGTCTATTATGTATTTATAAATAATATTACAGGAGTGTCTATAACTTGATCAGTCAGTTTCTTGCTATTTAAGTTCTCTGCAATTTTTGTATGGAATTCTTAAAAAAAATCATGAAGCTTCATAACCACGAGGGGCTTTACATATTGCCTTGGCATTCACATCTATAGATTATATATTGGATTTAAAACCTTTACTTTAATTATTCATGAAAAAATACATTCTTGTTATTACTATTTGTTAATTTATTTCTAAAGCTTGAGCTAAATTATACATAGTTAAATGTTTTATTCTCTACAGGTTTTTAACAGATTAAGCATGAGAGATGGAACTTGAAAATTGATAAGACCTACAATGGCTTGGAGATGTGACACAGAAATGAACATCAAGTTACATAGACAAAGGTTTTGGTTTGTCTCTTACTGGAGAAACATATTTTTACCCCACCAATGAAATTTTGAGGGCTATATAGACTCGAGATCATTGAGGTTACAAACCACAAAATGCCTATGTGCACCAAAATCAGATACACTCATATATATATATAGTTCCTACAGAAACTGGTGATTGTGTTTAATGGTAGTATGCCTTATCAAGTTGAAAGTTGATTGAGTTAACAGGCATTGAATACATGTATGTGACGTATTAATTGAAACAGTTTTATCTGAAATATTTGTTGAGGTTTTGGGTAGGGTAAAACTGGATTTGATCGTTCCCCAAAATTTTCACTGCATTTGACAAACAATATTTTTCTTATATGATGTGATACCTACTATTTTTGTATTTTTTTAACTCTGGTAGCCCCTTCTTTTTATTGATATATGTCTGTCTGCTGGCCATAGCCTTAAACATATTTTAACATGGGACTGACTATTGAAACTTGACTGTTATTAAATTCATTTAGTGGTTTGTGACCTTGAGGTTTTTCCCATTTCAGTTATCAGCTCCTCTTAACTGGAATTTTTAAAATGTTCGGTAAAGATAGCTTTTATAAATGAAATTGATGCTTTTTTAATAATTTTCTCTGCAGCTTTTTCATGATGCTGAAATTTTTAGGCAACCATATTATCATTTCATTTAACTTTACAGAAAGTTTTTCAGTCATGGCCAAACACCTTCATTTTGTGCTGGTGCAAGTTCTTAATCTTATCAACCAGCAAATTTAATTGTATGGTAATTTGTAGATATTACTTTGATAATATTTCATTTTTGTGTTGCATTGTATAATCATATTTCTGTATTACTGAGGTCGTTTTCGGAACATGATCATATGGGCTCAATGAGTTGTGCACCAGGCAAAATTAAAGAATCAACATTGTTTACATTGTAGATGTCACAGGTTTGACTTGATAACAATAACATATTCATTGTAAGTCTCCATAATAAAATAGAAAAGGGTCAGGTCTCTTAAAGGGTATTCAGTCAGTGTCGAGGGCTAGGTTGCCTGCCAAAGACTCGCTCATCAATAGTTTTGATGAAATATGGAAGCATTATAAATGAGCTTCATGTTCTGAATATTGTTTTTGTTTATAAGTGAAACTGATTGTTATGAATATATTATGTACTTATGTTTCATTGAACATGTCAGTGTAGAACAGTTGTTACTTTTCCCATTTTCTGATTTATTTTTGGATAAAAAAGTATGACTTATTTTGGGTTAATTTCTTTCTTAATCAGAGCTGTGCTTCTGGACTAGCATGGCTTTTATCAAGAGGCTGTTTATGGTTTATAAAAAATGCAGCTTTTATATCACAATTTCGAAGTAGTTAATATAGTCTATCGCTCAAGTAGATTTAAAAAAAAATTGCTCCTAAGATGTTATTTGTCAGCCTATTAGATGTGATTTAGGAAAAAGGAAAAAGCTAATCCTTCACAACAAAGTAAACCAGGCTTTTAATATGAACAAAACTGTATTTTCTATCAAATCTTTTTATGTCTACTGGTAATTATATTTTTATTGGTAATTATATTTTTATTCGGACAAGCTTACTACCATGGCAACATACACATTGACAACCTGAAAACCATGTAGGTGACTTATGTATTGCTGGCAATTCCTGATTACTTGTTGATTTCATTATAGCATTATCTTGTCCACAGCATAACTTTATCAATGTAGTTTCAAATGACTTCAAACTTTATATGATTAAAATTCAGTTAAAAGACATTCTTGTTATAGTTATGTTCATACAGTTCTATTTCACAGTGTAAAGAATAATTATTCAGTGCTTAAGCTCACCTGTCGCAGAGTGACGAGGTAAGAAGTTGTGATCACCCTTCTGTTGACCATCCACATTTTGCTATGAATAAGCCTTTAGTTGCCAATCAGTTTTCTGCTGCAACTCGGCTGGCATATCAGTGCCTCGACTCGAACTTTTTTTGCCTAATCTACCTGACAAAACTTCTACTGGATTGTTCATTGGTTTTGTCATTGCAAGCATCAATATATGCTATTCTGTTGACTGGTTATGTCCCCTAAAAGGACCAGAAATTCACCCAAAATGTTTTTTTCAAACGAAAAAGATACACCTGGGTGTACCGGTATTATCCGGGTTTTCTTTTGAGAAAAATACTAAAGCTGGAAGTACATTTTTTTCGGCAGAAAAATGCGCTTAAGTGTATAAATGCACTAGAAAAATACAGTTAAAGTGCACTGAAGGCAGAAGTTTTTTTTTTCAGATGAAAAATGTAAGAAAAATGCGCTTTAGTGTATTAATGCACTTAAAATGCACTGAACCCTGAAGTGTTTTTTTTCCAGAAGAAAAATGCAGGAAAAAAACACTTAAAATGCACTGCCCCCAGAAGTGTTTTTTTTTCAAAAAAAATGCAGGAAAAATGCGCTTAAGCGTATAAATGCACTAGAAAAATGCACTTAAAATGCACTGAACCCAGAAGTGTTTTTTTTCCAGAAGAAAAATGCAGGAAAAAAACACTTAAAATGCACTGCCCCCAGAAGTGTTTTTTTTTCCAAAAAAAATGCAGGAAAAATGCGCTTAAGCGTATAAATGCACTAGAAAAATGCACTTAAAATGCACTGAACCCAGAAGTGTTTTTTTTCCAGAAGAAAAATGCAGGAAAAAAACACTTAAAATGCACTGCCCCCAGAAGTGTTTTTTTTTCCAAAAAAAATGCAGGAAAAATGCGCTTAAGCGTATTAATGCACTAGAAAAATACACTTAAAATGCACCGATTACAGAAGTGTTTTTTTTTCACAAGAAAAATGCGCTTAAGCGTATTAATACACTAGAAAAAAACACTTCAAGTGCATTTATACAGAAACAATGTAGAAAAAATGCAGAAAAAATACACTATAAGTGCATTATTGTAGGAAATTAAGTGCATTTTATTTACATTAAATGCAGTCGGTAAATAAAAAATGCAGAAAAAAAACACTGCCAATACCGCTGCGTTTAATGCGAATTAAATGCGTATTAAATGCGCATTTAAAACACTTATTCGAGAAGGGGACTACAGAATTTTTATGTTATGAGGAAAACCATGCAGTTTTTGAAGATTTCATTGATATAAAATTTTCAAGTCTTTACTAGAGAATTTTTCTACACTTAGTGATTGTCTGACTGTAAAAGCATTTAAAGCACCGTACAAAACAATGAGCAGAATGAAACTCACAAAAAAATGAAAACATTAGTTCACACGCAGTTCTCTTTATTATATATAAGTTTTGCGTATAATCACTCAGAAAAAATAGATATTCTTGAATTTAGCCATTCAGTGAATTCTTCAAGCATATTCCATATTTTCACAAAAACTATGGAATTAAATAAGATGTTGGTAGCAAATACAATGGCATCCCCTGATATATGACACTTTTTTCTATTAAATCCAGACCTTACAAAATGTCTCACCACATGCAATAATATAGCATGATAATATTTTCACAAGAAAGACTACAGTATTCCCCTGAATAATAGCTCCTCCCAAATAAAAGCCCCAACCCATTTTTTGGAGAAATTTTATTTTGCTTGTTAGAAAATTTGTATACCTCTTGAAGTTTTATGTGATGGTTTTAAATATTTTATTGTTGCTTCATCAATAAAACAGATATTCATTATGATTTCCCCCATTTTTTAAAAAAAATACGAAATTGAGACACCCCCCCCACCCCCCCTAATAAAAGCCCCATTTTACAAAATGCAAAGCCCAAAGGGGCGTTTATTCGTATACGGTATTAGGAATTCGCGGAACTGTTTTATAGAATAGAGAATAGAAAACCAGGAGACAATCTCTATCTATTACTATCACCGACATCAGTTCATATTTCACAAATTGTTTTTTAACTTTCCGAGAAGAAAATCAAAAGAATATTTAAAATGAGAGATAATAATGATTGATCAGTGGGTAAAACCTAGAACAATACCGTAACACTGAACGCCTGGGAGAGAGGGAAAATATTACATGGACATGTAGGATGCAATTTGATGGATTACTGTATTCAAGTTTAGTGTTGTTTAGTGTTGTTTCTGTTGCTGCGATGGATGTACAACGGCCGCAGACATACTGCATCATGACGCTACATATACACACCCTGAGTCTGAAGTATGAACATTCATCAAAGCGAAACATTTATACTTCCCGAGTCTGAGGTACAAACTTTATACAAAGTTAACTGTCTTATACATTAAAGTACATGCTTTTGTGCTAAGGAAACAGCTAGAAAGCAGCTAGGAAACCTGAGTAATCTATATTTCCTTTAGGAGGCAAGCAGAGCTCTAAGTCATATGTATCTGAATTAAGACATATTCATAACATGGAAACATAATTAGGCTAGATATATACAGTGAAATTCCAAACCCTCCAGAGAGTAATTATTCAGCAAAATATTCTGATTCTACGGAACCAAAAAAGCATCGTGTTCATTAGCTGATATTTGCATAGTCACATAAACTTCCACACAAAACGCATAAATATTGAGGAAGTTTTAATATTAAAAACATGGCTTTTGTATTTAGAATTTTAGAACTTTAAAAACGGAAATATAATAAAATTTTTGGTTTATTACACTGAATTTCGAGTGCAAGCAGGGAATAGTGTGCGGAATAAGCTGAATTTATGATTGCATCTTGAATTTGTTTATATTTCAATTCACCCGGCTCAGTTAAACTGCTAATACCATGTCTCAGCCCCCATAAATTTCAACAAACTAAATCTTCCTGTGAGATAACTGAAGACCCCTTAATGTTATTAAAGGGACAATTTTACTCAACAATGTCTACTTATGGAAGCTAAGTTTTGATAATAATAAATTCTGAACATTTTAATATAATCTGATATGTTATATAACATTGTCTAGCTATAAATCTGGAGTATAGATCATATCAGGATCTTGACTTTATATTACAACATAATGCAGCAATAAACACAGGCGAATAAACAATGTCTAACCTCGGAAATCGGGTCAAATTTTGTAACAATCAAATTATAATTTTATTAGAACAATAAACTGGGGAACATGATGATGTTAAGATGATAATGTTAAAATGATTCATTGAAAGATACAGTAAAGTTATTAGAGCAATAAATGTGAATCTTCTCATGGTCATGTTTGACCTGCCATTAAAAGTTTCATTGAAATCGGAGGAAGCCCATCATGTTGATGTGCTTTGACCATATTCCTTTTTTTCTTCCGTCTTGACAACAGGATGGACCAATGAGCGCAGAAGCATTCTCCACATGTTTTGTTCCCTGGCAGATGTTGCTGTCTGATCATTCCAGAGAATTGAATAAGTGCAAACCCCAGTAGCTACTCATATATGCTCAGTACATCTAGAAACGCAACGTTTTCATCAATGATTTTTTCTTACTTCCAATGTTCATACATTTTTAATTTTGTGTAATAACATTGCATAATCGCGTAGAAACTTGGCTGTAGTCCAAATTTTATCGATCGAGTTATGTAACTCCCGTGCGTCAAGAAAATCACAAAACGCACGAATTCCACGTGCACTATTTATGCAGGATAATTTTAGGTGGAAATTGCTTCGAATCCTTTGTAAGGTTTGTCCATGCAAAGAAAATCACAAATAAAAAGTTCTAGGCTTCGGAACAAAAATGCCAGGATAGTCCGAATATGGGCGAATTCAGGCGATTCGGATGCCTTTGTCGGGGACGTCAAATGGATGGTTTCACTTCAGCTAATTTGTCATGAATCGGCACTGTTCCATCTGAAGACACTCTACTAGCACTTTGGCACCATTTACAACCACCTATGTCCAGGTCATCCATGTGAAACAACTCTCCGACAGGACCAGTTACTCCACATGTACAATATCTAGGCAAAGTGCACAACCGATTCATACACTGCTTAACAACTTGTTAGACGTCATGAATATGTAATCAATCAATAATTAAGCAATATTTGAACTTTTCACTTAGAACAACGATTCTGAAAAATAAGGATTTTACCAATATGTGTTTCGTTACTTTTTACCCACACTTTACACACAAGCGAGGTTCAATCGCATCGATAGCACTTTAAGATGTTGCAGTTGCATTGTTAATTGAATAGAATAGCATCAAAAATATAGTTTGAAAAAGTGTTGACAGTAACCCCAGTGTTGCGTTTCTAGATGTACTCAGTAAAGATCAATATATTGTGATCTAAAAGTTTCAATATTTAATTAAAATATGAGCAGAAAACATAACAAGAGCTGTCACTAGACAGCGCGCTCGACTATTCGCAGCCATTTGTCAGAAAAAATATAAGTTCAAAACAGGCCATTTAAAATTTGTATTATATTGAAACGTGAGTTACGCTACTTAGTTGACTACATGGCAATGAAAGCTAATGTACAATGGTTGTTGAGGCATGGCAATTATCTCAACACTTGACTATTAACAAATATTTGTCAAGGAAAATGATTTTAAGACTTCAAGCGGCACTGTACTCTATTCAAGAAATGTGTATGTTTAAAGGGAATTGTATACATCCACTGACATAACAAAGTTTCTATAAAATAATCATATGAGTAAGATATGATTTGTTAAAGGAGTCAATTTTAAAACAATGGTGACAAATTAAAATAATAATGTAGAGGATACAGTCATGTAATAAATCAGTGATGAGTTTAAAGTAGTTTAGTAATTATTTTTAGTATTGAATACAATACCATGCCAAACAACACAAGTTTGATATCCTACGAAATCGTGTCTCGTGTCCAAGTTAAAAAAAAAGATCATAGTTTGCATTAAAAAGTTAAACTTTTCAATGCAATATCATTGATAGTAGGTGAGATATGGTTTGAATGTAACTTGCATGCAAAACTTTAACCAAGGAAAGTCTAAGTTAAAAGGGGCATAACTCGAATTAAACTAAAAATGGAGTTATTACAATTGACCAGTACCATTGACTAATGATGATAAACAAGTGTTATAAGTTTCAATGCAATATCATAAATAGTAACTAAGATATGGCGTGAATAGAACTTGCATGTAAAACTTGAACCAATAAACTCCTATGTTAAAAAGGGGCATAACTGAAATAAAAAAATAATAGAGTTATTGCCCTTGACTGATACCATTGACTGATGATGGTAAACAAGTGTTGTAAGTTTCAATGCAGTATCATGGATAGTAGCTGAGATATGGTCTGAATGAAACTTGCATGCAAAACTTTAACCAAGAAAATTCTATGTTAAAAAGGGGCATAACTCAAATAATAATCATAATAGAGCTATTACCCATGACCGGTACCATTGCCTTATGATGGTTAGTAAGTGTTGTTAGTTTCAATGCCATAGCACAGATACTATTTGAGATAATGGCCTTATTAGTAACTTGCATGCAAAACTTTAACCAATTTTCTAAGTAAAAAAGGGCCATAATTTGCATTAAATTCATGCAAGAGTTATCTAACATGGTTGATTACATGACAGGGAAAGCCAGTGCAAAGTTTCAATCCAATATATGCACTGGTTATTGAAATATAATCAAGGTTAAAGTTTTGCATGTAAAACTTTAACCATATGCAACGCCGACGCCGACGCCGACGCCGACGAACAAGTGACTGTAATAGCTCTCATATTCTTCGAATAGTCGAGCTAAAAACCCAGAATCTAAAAATAATGTAGTACAAAAAACATATACTGGCCAGAGCCAGGCTGATGGCGTGGACAGAATCAAACAGCGATGATAATTGGCAGAGTGCATACTAAAAGACCACACAGTTTTTTCACAGTAAGTAATTTCTGGCAGTAATATTGGATACTGGTGGTTTATTACAATGTTTGTTGGGATTATAAATTACAGTCAGCATTATGTGCTGGCTACATAGATGTATAAACAGCATGAATATTCAATTAAAAGCTGTCTCGACCTGTAATGTAAAATACTTGCACAAGATAATTCACTGGTAACAAGATCAAACAGTTGGCAGACATGGCTACATCAAATTGTTCAATCATCGAGGATTATGCTATGAAAATCCTATGAAATTAAAGTGGAAGTCAATTTTCGCCCCTGTGTAGCATGTTATTAAATCATATAAGAAATTAAAGTGGAAGCCTTTTTTTCCCTAGTTGTACATCATGCTATTAAATCATATATGAAATTAAAGAAGGTCTATTTTTGCTTGGTTGTACAACATGCTATTAAATCATATATAAATGTGTTTTCTGACTGTGTGTTCAATCAGTAGCAAGTCGGAGGGATAGACAACTATCACGGCATCACTTAGACACTGCGGCTAATAACATACCTAAGGTGACAGGAAATTGAGACCATTATAAAATCCAAATATTATCATTTAAACACTTTAAACTACCCAGTAAGTAACTTAAATTTCAAGTATGTCTATATAAAACATGTGTATAATATAAACATGACAAAGATCACAAACTGATGTAAGTTGAAACACAGCATATTGACAATAACTAGGTTGCTACATTTTACCCTGATTCCATTCCTTACTCTGGCATTTTCCTCCAAAACTTACGGATTGTCGAGAGTAAATTTTATTAATAAATTATATTCTTGTGTCTGTAATCGTCTATAATCGGGATGCAAGAAAACTATTTAAATCTTGTTTAATCTTCATAAAGCTTAACTATCATAACAACTATCGTCCAGAAACCCTTCTCGAATAAGTGTTTTAAATGCGCATTTAATACGCATTTAATTCGCATTAAACGCAGCGGTATTGGCAGTGTTTTTTTTCTGCATTTTTTATTTACCGACTGCATTTAATGTAAATAAAATGCACTTAATTTCCTACAATAATGCACTTATAGTGTATTTTTTCTGCATTTTTTCTACATTGTTTCTGTATAAATGCACTTGAAGTGTTTTTTTCTAGTGTATTAATACGCTTAAGCGCATTTTTCTTGTGAAAAAAAAACACTTCTGTAATCGGTGCATTTTAAGTGTATTTTTCTAGTGCATTAATACGCTTAAGCGCATTTTTCCTGCATTTTTTTTGGAAAAAAAAACACTTCTGGGGGCAGTGCATTTTAAGTGTTTTTTTCCTGCATTTTTCTTCTGGAAAAAAAACACTTCTGGGTTCAGTGCATTTTAAGTGCATTTTTCTAGTGCATTTATACGCTTAAGCGCATTTTTCCTGCATTTTTTTTGGAAAAAAAAACACTTCTGGGGGCAGTGCATTTTAAGTGTTTTTTTCCTGCATTTTTCTTCTGGAAAAAAAACACTTCTGGGTTCAGTGCATTTTAAGTGCATTTTTCTAGTGCATTTATACGCTTAAGCGCATTTTTCCTGCATTTTTTTTGAAAAAAAAACACTTCTGGGGGCAGTGCATTTTAAGTGTTTTTTTCCTGCATTTTTCTTCTGGAAAAAAAACACTTCAGGGTTCAGTGCATTTTAAGTGCATTAATACACTAAAGCGCATTTTTCTTACATTTTTCATCTGAAAAAAAAAACTTCTGCCTTCAGTGCACTTTAACTGTATTTTTCTAGTGCATTTATACACTTAAGCGCATTTTTCTGCCGAAAAAAATGTACTTCCAGCTTTAGTATTTTTCTCAAAAGAAAACCCGGATAATACCGGTACACCCAGGTGTATCTTTTTCGTTTGAAAAAAACATTTTGGGTGAATTTCTGGTCCTTTTAGGGGACATAACCAGTCAACAGAATAGCATATATTGATGCTTGCAATGACAAAACCAATGAACAATCCAGTAGAAGTTTTGTCAGGTAGATTAGGCAAAAAAAGTTCGAGTCGAGGCACTGATATGCCAGCCGAGTTGCAGCAGAAAACTGATTGGCAACTAAAGGCTTATTCATAGCAAAATGTGGATGGTCAACAGAAGGGTGATCACAACTTCTTACCTCGTCACTCTGCGACAGGTGAGCTTAAGCACTGAATAATTATTCTTTACACTGTGAAATAGAACTGTATGAACATAACTATAACAAGAATGTCTTTTAACTGAATTTTAATCATATAAAGTTTGAAGTCATTTGAAACTACATTGATAAAGTTATGCTGTGGACAAGATAATGCTATAATGAAATCAACAAGTAATCAGGAATTGCCAGCAATACATAAGTCACCTACATGGTTTTCAGGTTGTCAATGTGTATGTTGCCATGGTAGTAAGCTTGTCCGAATAAAAATATAATTACCAATAAAAATATAATTACCAGTAGACATAAAAAGATTTGATAGAAAATACAGTTTTGTTCATATTAAAAGCCTGGTTTACTTTGTTGTGAAGGATTAGCTTTTTCCTTTTTCCTAAATCACATCTAATAGGCTGACAAATAACATCTTAGGAGCAATTTTTTTTTAAATCTACTTGAGCGATAGACTATATTAACTACTTCGAAATTGTGATATAAAAGCTGCATTTTTTATAAACCATAAACAGCCTCTTGATAAAAGCCATGCTAGTCCAGAAGCACAGCTCTGATTAAGAAAGAAATTAACCCAAAATAAGTCATACTTTTTTATCCAAAAATAAATCAGAAAATGGGAAAAGTAACAACTGTTCTACACTGACATGTTCAATGAAACATAAGTACATAATATATTCATAACAATCAGTTTCACTTATAAACAAAAACAATATTCAGAACATGAAGCTCATTTATAATGCTTCCATATTTCATCAAAACTATTGATGAGCGAGTCTTTGGCAGGCAACCTAGCCCTCGACACTGACTGAATACCCTTTAAGAGACCTGACCCTTTTCTATTTTATTATGGAGACTTACAATGAATATGTTATTGTTATCAAGTCAAACCTGTGACATCTACAATGTAAACAATGTTGATTCTTTAATTTTGCCTGGTGCACAACTCATTGAGCCCATATGATCATGTTCCGAAAACGACCTCAGTAATACAGAAATATGATTATACAATGCAACACAAAAATGAAATATTATCAAAGTAATATCTACAAATTACCATACAATTAAATTTGCTGGTTGATAAGATTAAGAACTTGCACCAGCACAAAATGAAGGTGTTTGGCCATGACTGAAAAACTTTCTGTAAAGTTAAATGAAATGATAATATGGTTGCCTAAAAATTTCAGCATCATGAAAAAGCTGCAGAGAAAATTATTAAAAAAGCATCAATTTCATTTATAAAAGCTATCTTTACCGAACATTTTAAAAATTCCAGTTAAGAGGAGCTGATAACTGAAATGGGAAAAACCTCAAGGTCACAAACCACTAAATGAATTTAATAACAGTCAAGTTTCAATAGTCAGTCCCATGTTAAAATATGTTTAAGGCTATGGCCAGCAGACAGACATATATCAATAAAAAGAAGGGGCTACCAGAGTTAAAAAAATACAAAAATAGTAGGTATCACATCATATAAGAAAAATATTGTTTGTCAAATGCAGTGAAAATTTTGGGGAACGATCAAATCCAGTTTTACCCTACCCAAAACCTCAACAAATATTTCAGATAAAACTGTTTCAATTAATACGTCACATACATGTATTCAATGCCTGTTAACTCAATCAACTTTCAACTTGATAAGGCATACTACCATTAAACACAATCACCAGTTTCTGTAGGAACTATATATATATATGAGTGTATCTGATTTTGGTGCACATAGGCATTTTGTGGTTTGTAACCTCAATGATCTCGAGTCTATATAGCCCTCAAAATTTCATTGGTGGGGTAAAAATATGTTTCTCCAGTAAGAGACAAACCAAAACCTTTGTCTATGTAACTTGATGTTCATTTCTGTGTCACATCTCCAAGCCATTGTAGGTCTTATCAATTTTCAAGTTCCATCTCTCATGCTTAATCTGTTAAAAACCTGTAGAGAATAAAACATTTAACTATGTATAATTTAGCTCAAGCTTTAGAAATAAATTAACAAATAGTAATAACAAGAATGTATTTTTTCATGAATAATTAAAGTAAAGGTTTTAAATCCAATATATAATCTATAGATGTGAATGCCAAGGCAATATGTAAAGCCCCTCGTGGTTATGAAGCTTCATGATTTTTTTTAAGAATTCCATACAAAAATTGCAGAGAACTTAAATAGCAAGAAACTGACTGATCAAGTTATAGACACTCCTGTAATATTATTTATAAATACATAATAGACCTCCATTCTATTGATAATGAGTAATGAGGGTGGCACGGTGGTCGAGTGGTAAGACGCTTGACTCCTGATCAAGATGTCCTGAGTTCGATTCTAAGCCGGGACACTTGGTCATTTCAGAAACGCTATTTAGTGTTTCCCACCCAACTAGAGACGATCCTGGTTGGTAACCCAGGGGTAGCCTCGCATGTATCGGTGCTTTACACCGGGCATGTTAAAAAACCAAGGAATCTATTCGAAACGAGCTAGGATATCGCACCCGGATTCCTTGTATCTCACCTCTGTCTCAACATTTGCGATCATGCCCCAGACTTTGGGCACTGCAAATTACATGGAAGAAGAAAAATCTATTTTTTATGTGTGGGATATAAATATTTATCCCTAAGTTAAATGTATAAAGAAAACCTTTGCAAATGTTGGTGTTCATAAAAGTTTTGTGTCTGTGTCACTTCTCCAAGCAATTCTTGTTTCAAGTTTCGTCATTCATGCCTAATTTGTCCAAGGCCTGTAGAGAATAAAAAATGTTAATTACTATATATAATTTATAAGTTACATAAGAGATATTGATGAAAATAGAAGTGTTTTATTCATAAATCGTTAAAGGACCGATATTTAATTTAATACATAAGATTGCCAAAGCAATAAAAATATGTAGCCCCTCATGACAATGAAGCTTCATGAAAATATTTTAAGAATTCAATTCAAAGGTGTCGAGAACTTAAATAACAAAACAACCGAACTGATCAAGTAACAGACACTCCTGTTCAATTATTGTAAATGTATAATAGTCCTAGGCTCCAATTATTAGGTGTGGGATAATATAAATATTTATCCTTCCAGTTAAAAACATAAACTTTAGTATAAAGGAAACCTTTGCAAACTCATGTTGTTGTTCATAAAATGTCTTTGTCACCTCTCCCAGCAATTCTATGTTTAAGTTCCATCCTTCTTCCCTGGGACCCATAATCTGTTCAAATCCTGTAGAAAATAACATATTTAATCATATGTACATGTATTATGATTTACACAAACTACGGAAAATATATAAAAAAGGAAGAAAAACTGTTTTTAAAATCACATGCCTTTCATTTTTTAGCAAATTTTGGCATTAGTTTAGTGTGGAGGTATAAGCTCTTCGTGGCATGACTACACGCTCTGGAATGCTTAGTTAAGTGTAATTAATTCCTAAATATGACTAAATTGTAATAAACATTGACTATAATTAATGAATTTTGCTCTGTTAAAGTTCGAGATAATTTTTTTCGAAACCATAATTTCCGAAAAAATTCGCGGCAATTTTGCCTATATTCGGTCGTATTATCGTATAATTCCTTTCTTAGCACATTTGAAAATGATGTGTCGGCAGTATTTGTTGATAACGTCATAATGTCTACGAAACTGAGCGTAAAAACGATTTAAACTGGATACGAAATGTGAGAATCATGATTTGTGACGAAATCTAGCATGGCGTCCTCGATTTTTACTCAATCGCCATAAAATCGTAGCCATTTGTCGAAAAATTATTGAAAATTACGAGATTATACAAGCCTCTCGTAGCATACTTATGTACTAACCTTCATACGTCCGTAAATCATCGGCAAATTGCCATGTTCCGCGTCTGTTTTCTCCATACGCTAGTGGCCATTTTTTTTAAATCAAAACACAAAAATAACGCCGTCGCTGATTGGTTAATTCAAAAAAGGCTTAATGGTTAAAATCCCGTAACGCCGTACTTTGAACGTGCGGGGTCGATTAATATTATACGATATTATTGGGAAATATATTGTTTATGATCGACAAAATTACGATATTTAGATATAATTACGTGTTCCATCCAGGATTTGTAAAGGACAGGTAGGGTCCAAGTTTGTAAAAAGGACACTTTGTGGAGGATGCGGCCCGCTGTAAGGAGGAATAACCAAAATTTATGTACAGGAAGCCAATGAGGCCTACTACTACAGTACCCAAATTTATGGAGTTACATAGACATAGTACTGTCCTTGTCAAATTGTACTCATATGTACATATTTAAACATACAATCACTAATTTACACTGCTTATTATTTGAATTCACAACCATCGTGGCTTTCATCAAATGGATGCACAATTACACGCGATGTTAAACTTAAAAAAATCAAAGATTTTCTCTTAATGAAAATGACAAATTTGCGCGTGTGATACCACCATTATTTTATTTATTAGATCAGAATTTTATATCCCGTCGATCTATTTAGATTTTACATCGATCTGTAAGTTTTTGTTGACATGTCTAAGTAAGTAATATTGTTAGGAAATAAAAGCTCATTTTTATATCGCTCTTCCAAAAACGAATTTGTAATCTAACGTAATTGAAAAATTTGACATGAAATAGCCGAACATACTCGGAAATTCGTCACCACTAGCAATCCAGTCAAAATCCATTAAGCAATATGTTCCTGATCCATTAAAACTAACTTTTCAATGATTTATTAAACGCCTAATATTTCCAAGCATGATTAACTCATTAGTTACTTTTTAATATGGTCTATATATAGCGTGTGTAACTACACCCTGCTCAGTACAGAACAAGCGTGAGTTATGCATAATGACGTCATATAACGTGTGTAACTCACAGACTTCACGTGGGGAATTTAAGGTTACACGAAATATTGTGTGTCCCGTGATTTACTATAATGTTTGGATAACGCACATGCATTACAGTGATATAACGTATTACAGGACTGTTAAATTAGGTAAGTTAATTAGGTCCGAGTTATACATAAACTTGCCGGTAATTTGCAACAAATTTTCTATTGAAATTAATAAGAATAGTTGTCGATGTGCTATCACCGATCAGTACTAATGTCAGTTGCCCTTGTCAATTAAAAAATATTCGCACATTGGCAAAGAGATGAATTAAATTGGTAATGCGTTACCGCGATGCGCGATCTCATTGGCTGACAGCGGATGCAAAGCTCCACCCCATCGATCTTAATTAGAGAGTGTTTTACGGATGATTGACATATCTCACGGTATCTTGTCAATTATACGACGTGTCACTCTGTTTATTACTCGTTTGACACATTTCTTTATACAAATCAGTACTATACAAAGGGCAGGGCGGTATTGATCACTTAGGGCACAGCAGGGTGCACTGCTTATACGTCTAGCTTGGTCACGATTGAATATTAGAATAAAAAAGATTGAAGTGCACCTGATCTGAATTCTGTCATAACAGTTTTTAAGCTAGAATTATGAGATTTGGTATGTATATAGGGACCAATAAGAAGATTATGCACATGCATTTTGTGTTTATTTAGTCACAATTTCTGGTTGCTATGGATACGGAAATAGTGAAAACAGTTCAAAATCTGAATCTTGTCATAACTCAGACAGTTTTCAAGCTAGGTTTATGAAAGTTGGTATGTGGATAGGGACCTATTAGGAGAATATGCACATGCATTTTGTTTCTATTTAGACAAAATTTGTGGTTGCTATGGATACGGAAATAGTGAAAACAGTTCAAAATCTGAATCTTGTCATAACTCAGACAGTTTTCAAGCTAGGTTTATGAAAGTTGGTATGTGGATAGCGACCAATAAGAAGAATATGCACATGAAATTTGTTTTTATTTAGTCAAAATTTGTGGTTGCTATGGATACAGAAATGCTGAAAATTATTAAAATCTTAACCCTGTCATAACTCGAACAGTTTTTAAGCTAGATACTTGAGACTTGGTATGTGGATAGGGACCAATAAGCTTATTATGCACATTTATTTTGTTTTTATTTAGACAAAATTTGTGGTTGCTATGGATACGGAAATAGTGAAAACAGTTCCAAATCTGAATCATGTCATAACTCAGACAGTTTTGAAGCTAGGTTTATGAAAGTTGGTATGTGGATAGGGACCAATTAGGAGAATATGCACATGAATTTTGTTTTTATTTAGTCAAAATTTGTGGTTGCTATGGATACAGAAATGCTGAAAATTATTAAAATCTGAACCCTGTCATAACTCGAAAAGTTTTTAAGCTAGATACTTGAGACTTGGTATGTGGATAGTGACCAATAAGTTGATTATGCACATTTATTTTGTTTTTATTTAGACAAAATTTGTGGTTGCTATGGATACGGAAATAGTGAAAACAGTTCCAAATCTGAATCATGTCATAACTCAGACCGTTTTGAAGCTAGGTTTATGTAAGTTGGTATGTGGATTGGGACCAATTTGGAGATTATGCATATTTACTTTGTTTTTTATTTAGACAAAATTTGTGGTTGCTATGGATACAGAAATACTGAAATAGTTAAAATCTGAATACTGTCAAAACTGGGAGTTTTTAAGCTAGATTTATGGGACTTGGTATGTGGATAGAGACTAATAAGTTAATTATGCACATTCATTTTGTTTTTATTTAGACAAAATTTTTGGTTGCTATGGATACAGAAATGCTGAAAATAGTTAAAATCTGAACCCTGTCATAACTCAACAGTTTTTAAGCTAGATATTTGAGACTTGTTATGTGGATAGGGACCAATAAGTAGATAATGTACATAAAATACAATAATTTATGGTTGTCATGGCAACAGAAAAATCATATGGGCTATAGAAATCCCCTAATACGCAGTACAGAAAAAGTATGATTAAAAAATACACTTCATTTACAAAAGATTCACTTAAAATGCACTTCATTTACAAAAGATGCACTTAAAATGCACTTGATTACAATACTGTACATTTTAACTGTAAAAGATGCACTTCATTTACAAAAGATGCACTTAAAATGCACTTCATTGAAAAAATGCACTTATGGAATGAAAAGATGCAGTTAAAATACACTAGCTTGAATAAAAGATGCAGAAAAAATACACTTCAATTAAAAAAGATGCAGAAAAAAAACACTTCAATTAAAAAAATGTAGAAAAAATGCACTAAAGTGCAGTTTTTTGACAAAAATGCAGTATAAATACACTTTTATGTAGAAAATGCAGGAAAAATGCACTTTTTAAGCGCATTTTGGTAAAAAGCGCATTTTTTTTTGAGAAGGGAAATAGGTCACATGATATAGGAAGTCATAACTAATAATGCTCAGGTGAGTATATTAAAACAGTAATTTGAAATGTCTTGAGAGCTATAAATCTGCATTTTGTTTTGTCAGGACTTTTCAAGTCACAACCCTGTATCACACAGATTCAACAGAATACAATGGAATTCAAGAACTCAAATTAAAGAGATATAGATTGCAGGTAGGAGTGTTGATGGTTACAGACGCTTCTGGTGGTAATGGTGAAAGGCTTGCCTCTTTTAACAGCAAATTCCAATTTTAAATTCAAGAAAGCCCTATTAGTCTTGCAGCTCAATGGTCCTATTCAAAATAGTCATCTTGACTTAAATCTCAAATCCGGAAACCAAACTCATAGCAGAAAGAAAGGCTTACAATGTGATGCATGCTAGTTTGTGTTTAATTTGTAACAGATATGCTGAAGTGAAATACTGCATTAGCAAATTTTAAGTAGTTCTAACCAAGATAGCAGAACAGTACTCAGTGGTGGGCTGTTTATTAGCCTTTTTAAAACACTGGTTAAGAGATACTAAGTTTTGGACATCTGCCTATAAGAAATATAATGCATTTCATTAGGTTTATGATAAAATAAAATCACAATTGAAGTGCTCTTCACTCTGGTATTTTCTTTGAAAGGTGATAATAAGTAGAAGTAGGTGTTTGATTTATATGATATCCTGAGGGTTTATGACTATTTGATGTCTATCTTTCCTGCAGGATGCCACACCGGGACCTCTAACTCACAGATAGGCTGCTGGATTACAACTCGATACATCCAGAGTGAAGCTAACGCCATATAGTACTCTACATCACTGCTTGATACGAGAAAATCACATTTCTCTGGACTTATATTAATTCTCAGTTCTCGAGCTTAATTCTCAGTTCTCGAGATTTAACTTCCATTTCTTTCGACTTAATTCCATGATCACAGGACTTCAAATCATTTTTTCTCAGCTTTTAACTTATCTAAAGTACACATGACATGGTCAAACTTTATCCAAGGCCATATTTAAGTAGGAGAAGACAAGTTAATGGACACAAACTCATTAAATGAAATTTTGATAAAATATATTCTGGTGTAATAGTAGCAATTAAGCCATTACAGTAACTACTAATTAGTACAGAGGTCAGACCATCAGAAAAACATGAAGCTTAATACTACAATGCTATGCAATTATGAATAACATTTTATAAAATAGATAAAGGAACATTTAAAGGCTTAAGCTTACGAAATGATGACTTTTTATACCGAATAGTTCTTCACAAATTATTTAGAAGTACTCAACTACATAGGACCCCAATTAAGATGTACTCAACTAAATAGGTCTCTCATTAGTAACGGACCTAAAGATTACCCCATAGTAGCATATCGTATCATCACACTTATACCCCATCAAAGTACCAATCATGTAATAATGAATTTAAAGTCCAAACCACTTGACTATTTGATGTAATTAACACATAATATTTATTTCATGAACTCTTATAGATTGTGATCAGATGCTTAACCCCGAACCATGGAATGTGTGATCCTTAGAAAGTTCTGAACCCATTTCAGTAGATATTATCAGAGTAAACCTAAAATATTTCACATTTCACTGTCAAGCTAATACGACAAAGGATCGGCAATTCCAGGAAATTCAAACAGGAAATTCATACTAAGCTAATACGACAAAGGAACGGCAAGACGGGGAATTCAAGCTAATACGACAAAGGAACTGCAAGTCCAGGAAATTTAAATGGGGAATTCAAAATGAATTCATATCAAAGAAGGGACAATAAGAATCACCAGGAAAGTTTCACGAAGTTTCAGGAAAATGTGTCAAATTGTGAGTACAGTTTAAAAGGGTATAAACAGATCTGGAGGAAATATGTATGCAAAACAGCACATCTACATTCCTACCAGAATTAAGACGTATCTTACATTGTCGCTGAGGAGATTACGTAGCACACGAGACTGTTTTAGGAGATGTAAGCATTAGACAGTATCGACTGAATTCAAATATTTTGGGCACGAAATATATTCACACCATTATCTATGTAATGTGAGATATGTTGTTTGTGAAGATCGTAATAGAATGCTTCGGTTGTTTGATGGTATATTTTAGTGTGGGTGGTATTAATTTTATTTATGCAATACAATGCAAAACAAGACTGGGTTTAGTAAACACTTATGCCCTGGTGGAAGCTTTGTCCATAACAAAGAGCTAAGTCATTCAGGGGCCATAAGTCTCTTGAAATATTTGATAGTGTAACATGACTTTGCTAATGTAATGTATTTATGATGGTAAAAAAGTATGCCAAGGTTGAAAGCAATGCATTGATGGACTGCAAAAATATGTGAGTTTCAACATTTTGTAATGGACGGACGAACAGACAGAACTGGTGCATCGCTATTTTCCTCCTCTGCATCAGTAGATGATGGGGCATAAAATTTTGTTTGAATACATATTTGCTTGTAACATTACTATTATATGATATAAATATGGTATATAAGCTAAACTTACGGAGCAGTTATCATAATGTACACCGTCTGTGGCTTGTATGGTCAGGTTATAGGAGGATTTCTTCTCCCAGTCAAGTTTACGTGCCACCACAAGGTTACCAGCATCCAGTCCAATATAAAACTGATGGTCCGGATCTCCATCTGAAATACAGTAAGTTATAACAACATTATCCAAAATACAATATTCATAATGGTGAACCATTCTGAGGTATGTAATTTTAAGATATATTTAAAAAAAAAATGTTCTGCCATATGAAGGCTACCATTGAAGTCTCCTAATCCTGACCCTAAAGAACTAAATATGCTTAAAGCCAAGTAAGGGAGCTATATATAATATACAATGACATGTACCTCCTTTTAATGGCTTTGGTATCTTGAGGCCACTGGGATAAAAAGTTCAAAACTCAAGGCTTCTCACACTCTACCACTAGGCTATTTAATAACGGAATGTAAGTGCAAGACCCCATTTTATACTAGAAATGGAACATTTTTTATGGTCAAACTTATTGTCTTCAATGTCTTATTGCAAAATTAAACCTCAAAACCAGGCAGTATTTGAGCACCTAATTCAAAGTGTTTAATAATAATTTTTCAAAGTTTATTTTTCAGGATATATACATTGTATATCTATCAAGATATGAACAGCTGATCTAGACAACTTTATTGTCTGTTTATATTACAATTAGCCAGTTAGTAATCAGAATATCCATCCCCTCTCTGATAGCAAATGTTGGCAAATTTCTCAGAAAAAAACTAGCAAAAAACCTCCTTGGTGTTTATTTAGGTACTGATTATGAATGGCAGACAAGTTTGTATTGTTTAAGAGATAAATATAAAACCTAGCATGTTATCTCCAAACACCTGAGAGAAACAATTATGTTCAGACTGACTGCAACAAATAAATTCCATCTAGATATTATCAGATATGTTAAATACTCTCATTTCCTCGGAATGAATATATCAAAGACGCTGTAAATGATTTCTGTTTGTCAAAGACAGTTTTTTGGAACTGAAAAATATTGCCGTGTGTCGGGTAACACCCAGTGCATTGTTCTAAAAATCATATAATCTCAACTAAACATAAATTCATATTGTTTTATCAAATAATAAATGTGACGTCTCCGGATAATTTAATTCTTCAAATTTATACCTATTTCCCTAAGCTAAGTTAACTTTATAAATTGTAGAAATAATTTCTGCAGATTGTAATATGTCTAGAAGTAAAGAAGCTAGTAAATTAGTTTATTGTTCCTGGAATTATTGTACAGTGCATAGAAATAGATGCTAGGTGTGAGCACAGTTGCTGCTGCAAAAGCTAAACAATTATTATACCAAAGTTACTATTTTCAAATGATCAGTGTAGCGCCAATAATTGAATTTTAATTGGTAAGTCTGAAAGTCGATTCCAAAGGTGATTGCTCTTAAGACTGTGACACTACTTTTAAAGCTGTAAATACATTTTGTGGATGTTTCCAATATTTCAGCTTGTGTTACAGTAAAATAAGTTAGTTAATATACTCAGAGACTGTCAAAATCGATGACTATAAAGACAGCATCAACTGAAACATTAATTTAATGGTTTTAATCTAATTTTATGGCTTCCCTAGTCTATGTATAATTACAGCAAGCGGAGAACATTTCATCATCTGATATCTTTGTTCCAGTCTTCAATAAATTGAGCAATTTTCAGCATGTTCCACTTACAGCCCTGCAGCACAGTCTATTGTCTCCCCAGAAAACATTAAATTGCATTTCATCAAATATTGCTTTAAGCCCAATGGATATATAGATTACGGAACGGGAACCAGATTTAATGTTGTTATGCAGCATACTGGTTCCCTGGTAGATGCACATATCAAAATGCAATTCATCAACAATTCCTCAAAGGCAGTCTGAGAGACAAAAACCATCCTTCTCTCACTCATCAAAAATAATCATCTCAGAAAGCAGGAGACCACATATTTCATCATTTTCATGCAAGACCTAATTCAACATCAGAGAGAACTCAGACACTGTTGACTAGCCTTCTGTAATATCATCCAGAAATTGTCCAGACTTGAACCCTGAGCTGAGGGCAAAACATATACCAACTGGTGTGACATAACATTGTAAGAGTACACCAGTAGACCAAAAAGACAAATAAATTCCCTGGTTCAACTTAATTGGATAAAATGATCTTCGCTTGCTCATATACATACATCATACTGGAAGTAGACAGGCTACATTAACTTGGCTCTTTCACATAATGACATAATATTCACAAGTGACTTATTTATTTGCTTTTTTTCTTTGGTCAATATTGAATCTTGTATAGAATCTCACACAGTAAGGTTCAGCCAACAATATGATGTTGACCAGATGTCTGTGTTTGCTGAACATTCGTTGGTAAATATAACAATATTGATAATAATTAAAGCCAACTTCAGCAGTATCCAGTGATATAATATTCACTAATCTCGTTATTGTTGGCCAAAGATAAGCTACAGGTTTTTATGAGACTTCAGAGGCTGGCAAGTGTTTCTTGATAGAAAAGGAGTATCGCTGGACGGTCAAAAAGTATTTTTCGCAAGGATTAAATTTTAGTCGTATTTCGAGGGCTCAGTGCGGCATGTACCATAGTTTGCACTGAACCCTCAATTTGCAAACTAGATAACTTTAACAATGGCAAGAAAAACACAGACTTTACATAAGAAGTTCATTTCTAAAGTTTAAAATTGCATAGAAAAGTAACCTCAGAATACGACATTCTCAAAATGTCGAACTCAAGAAAATGCAAACTTTTAAGCCATTTAAATTTTAATGTGTTTCAAATTTCAGTTTTCAAGTTTTCAATTTGGATCAATGAATAAGAATGTCTGAGCTGGACTTATCCCAGGATATTTCAGTGTATTTGATTATAAGCACTAGATTTTCTCAGAAATAACTCCCCGCTGAGATTTATGTCTTAATACTTAAAGTATAACAATTAAATATATATATTTATAGAACATTTTTGGTCTCGGAAGTCTCTGTATTGAAGTCATTGACTGACATTATTATTTTTCTACCTCGGAGAAAGTCGAGAAATGCCGTTCTGTCCACCGGCTATTAATCTCAGCACAGTATATAAGGTAGGAAAATAGCCGTATCAATTCTACTGATAACACTTACTTATCTTAAATACCTAATTGCCAAAACTCGGAGGTAGAAACAATAAATTATCCGACAATGGATGGTTTAGCACAGTCTGGGAGAAAACGGACAGTTGGTTATTTCTTCAAATACAATCTGTATGATGAATTATTATGACAAAGAATTGGGGAAAACTAAGTGAATTAAACAAACACAAGAAATAGCCACTTATTTCAACTTGACACCAAAACAGATCACTGGCTAGACCAGACAATTGATTGTCCATATATGAATATAGTTTGACCTAGTGACTGAAAGTCCTAACAGCCAGAAGATGATTCTTTGGCTAGCTTTCATGTAGTTTTCGTTTTCTATGTCAGACCTTGTCTAAATTTGTATGATATCATAAAGTTTATTAAATAAACATGGCAACATTTTTACTAAGTAAAGTGACAAAGATTTTCTAAAGTTAAATTGATGACATTCAGTTTTTCTTAGATTAAATATCATTTACATATCATACACAGCTCAAAGGTTAATGGCTTTTTCATGCTTTACAGTGACAGCTTAAAATGTCAATTTCTATGATCAATCAAGTATTAATGAAATGTATCTTAGATAGATTGATAGATCTATACTCCCACATGTTGCTCCGGGTTGCCCCGAACCTTGACATCCCCTTGTTCTGATACCTAACCCTATTGTAAAAATTAATACACTTGGTTCCCTTTTCTCAAGACGTTTTTTATGCAATGATCACTACCTTCCCTTTACCCTAACATTGAAATATGGACCATTAATCAAGACTATAACATTACTGATCATGCACTGCGGTTCTAGGCTGTCATCTGGACACTCCTACAACAAAATGTTTTCATACAAGCTATGGTTTTCGGTTTTCGCTACCATACATCTACATAGCAGAGGCGTAACTTATCTATAAATTATCAAAAACATGCTTACATCGTTTATATACAAGTTTTTATGTGTATTCTTTAAACATGCACATGTGTTTGAGATCTCCACAAAACCACAGAGCGACCAGGTAAAGATGTTAAATCTATTAGTACAAAGAGGAATTCAATAATAACATTAATTGTAACCAGTTCCCAATTCTTCCAACATTTGAAGGCTTATAAGTAAGAAAATTAACATCAATCCCTTGTAAAAGCCCTTAACCTCTTGTGATATTTTACAGTAGTTTTATATGCATTTAATATTTTCTTATACTAACTGGCTATGTTTTATTCAAACGCCCACAAAGTGTTTCAGGTGAAGTGGTTAGCCCACAAACCTAGTGTAGCAAACCTGGGCACCACCTATCAGAAGCACTTGGCTCAAGTATTCATTCTCTGACCATTGTGTTGTATCACAGCTGTTGGAGAGTTATTAGATGATATTTATCAACACGTTTTGTTTGATTTTGAAGCCTAGATAAATCAACAACTTCACATTAATGACCAAACACTGGCCCAGGACTTCACAAAGGTGAGCCCGGTCTTACAGGTTTTATGATTGGGGGCCATTATGGTTTCCACTTTAATATCCCCGAACATGTGCTTACTATTAACACCTGGAATACTTGGTTGGTAGATGTAGAAATACATGTTTTTAGATTTAAAACGTAATTATATTGTACTTGTCAATAAAGCACGGCATAACTGGACACACCCTTAATTTGGAATGCAAGCAATAATGTTTATAGTTTATATTCAAATTTAAACAATCCTTTATATATAAGATCTGTCACAAGTTGCCTTTAGAGATCAACATTTCTTAGACAAGTATTGCAATCACACATTATAAAGCTAGCAAGCCTTTGGCGGTGAATACATGTAACAGAACCGTCAAGTGGTTAATGAAATACTAACTTTGACAATTTTTATGAGGAGTGCTGCAATCATGCTCCTGGTTTCCAGAATGTTGAATTAAAATTGAAAATTGCTGTTGACACATGTCCTCCAAGCTCTCTTTAAACTTTTCTCCAGATTTTTTTTATCGCAGCAGTTATATTTGAAAATTTCAATTCAATGCAGAGCAATATTTTACGACAGGCCTGTCAGTGACTTAGGTGGGCGCTCATTTTACGAGCATCAAAAATTAGCATTATACCTTAAAATAAAATCACAATTTTTGTGTTTTGTTCACCAGTACACATTAATAATGGATTAAGCCTACCAAGTTTGCCCTTATATGGACATCACCTAAAAACGGACATCGTCTAAAAATGGACATCCCAAAAAAGGACATCACCAAAATAATGGGCATCTCAAAAAACATCACCAAATTATATATGGACATACAAAAGACAAGTTAGTGATTATATATGGTATTTAAATTATTCAGATATATGAGAGAATATTTACCGATAATAGAGTAGAATAGATCATCTCTGTCAGCATCCTGGGCTTGTATAAGTTCCAACATGTGACCAACATTGTCGTCCTCCATCACACGTTTAATCAGATGTGACGATACATAGTGTGGTGGATTAGCCGAGTGTTTCAATCTCTCCACCACTTGTATCCGAACCTTCACAGTCGTCTTCCTGTTCCGAGGCTTACCATCGTCCGACGCCCTCACCTATAGAAAAAAATTCATATTGACAACAATCATATATGATACCCTTACATGTAGAAAACAGTTCACATTTACCAAAATATATCTGTAATGCCCTTACCTATAGACAATAATTTACATTTTCAAGAATATATCACCCTATTAAAGTTTACAGCCAAAACTTAAGGCATTAACAGCAATTTTGCTTAGGAGATACAGTACAGATACCTTTGTACCCATTGAGAACAGCATTTTTTTCAGAGGTTGTTGCTGAAAATTTTGAAAGTGTTGTAATTGAAAGGTTGTTGTTCTACAGAGGGTCACTCTCAAGAGGTTGCACTGTATGATCAAAGCCATTTAGTTGTAAATAAAAGTTTCATTCAAATTGGTGAAATTTACATAAATAAATGTAATACAAATGTGAAAAATATTCTATTATTTAAAGTGCTTTGGTAAGCAAAAACATGAAGCACATCATAATATAGAGTTCATGGTAGATTGATCATAATATGTAATAAACAGGTTCACAATTACGTGAGAATTAAATTTGTTTGCTATTTCAATGTAATATAAATTATTTTAAAGTACATATGACTTGCAATTTCAAAAACTTTCAGGTATGAATAATGAAACTCTCATTTATCATGGTTTTTGTCATGATATTTTCTTCTGAGTTTTCATCATTTGCCGGTACCCATTTCTCATTTATTTTCATCTGTAAAGTTATCCATGCATTTTATGAATGATAAATAGCAAAATTTGAGACAACATAATTAAATGCTGTATGACTTATTGACTATAAAACAAATAGCAGATGAATTTATAACATAAAACAATTTGAGCAGACACGTAATGCGGTGATTACTGGTGAATATTGAATGTCTAGCATCAATGATTCTTCACGTAAATGTTCATAAAACATTCGTTTAACTTATACAGTATTACAATCACTGTAAAATCTAGACTTTTTATTACATTGTAAAATGGGAGTACTTACAACAAAATGATGCATATCACCAAATCTCAGACTATCGGTGGCATATACCATCCCTGTTTTCTTATTTATGTCGAAAATGGTTGATTCATCCTTCAGACTACGAATGTCGAATGTAAGATTGCCATTTTGACCTTCATCTTCGTCCCAGGCCAGGACTTGAAACACAGGGATTTCAAGTCCGCCAAACTGAGTGGCTGGTACCCGGATTCTGTAGAACCGCTCACTGAACTGTGGCCGGTTATCATTTTCATCCTCGACCTTGATATACACTCGTGTCTGATAGGTCAAAGGTGGATCACCATTGTCTGATACCGTCACCTGAAAATATACAAAAAAGGTCAAGGTTAAAACACATGTTCAAGGTCATAATGTATACAACAATTAAACACTTTATACAAGGTCAAATGTATGCAACAATACACAATCTCAAGGTCAGATACATGATACATTCTCTGAAGGTCAAATACAACAAGCTCACACTTTATCAAGGTCATATACAACAATTTCAATAAATATTCATACTTCTATTCAAGACAGTTTTCATTAATCATTTATGCTTATAGTCTGCTTTTGTATTTTAAACATTTCAAGAATGCAAAATCATAAAATGATAGTAAAAACCAGAATTTAATTTTGAATTTATAATAAAGCTGTACAAGAACGGAATAAAACAGCCAACAAGTGGACAGGGACCATAGCAAATTAATTCAAAAGTAAGTCAGTATGGTAGTAGATGTTTCACATTTTATGATGTGGAAACAGTTTAAAAATGGCCGGCAGAAATAAATGCAGATTTGTATCATTCTGTTCAACAATGGGCGGCATTCATTCACACTGCCGGGAGTAAAACACTATGTATGACACTGAAACATTGTACGAAAATTGTCAAGCAGGCAAACAGTGAGACTGTAACAAGTAATTACTGCCCCCTAATTTAACAGTTTAATGCATCGGGTACAGGTAACCACGCAGGTCGTCCCTTTTGTACAACAAGGTTGTAACTCACTTTGTAGTATATAGAGAGATACAACCTTGTTGCATCAAAAGGACAAGGTACAGGTTACCATGGTGTTAATGTTCCGCAGCAGGAAAGGTTTGTGGTGGTTCACAATAGGCATGATGCTGGGTCTGACCTCTGATACATGTCAATGAAGCCAACAGTTGATTAAACTTGAAGTGTTAATGCTTGAATCAAGTTACATATAATGGAGGAAAGTAGCAAGTCTGACACTATACAGGGTCGTGAAGGGTAACAGACCTGTTCAATGAAGCCAATAATATGTATGTCTAGGACCATATTGAGAGCTGGGTGCAAAATTATGGTAACTACATCAATATATAGAGGCATGTACCATATTTTTTCACTGATCCCTCGATATAGCTTATAAACCTGATGACAATGCTAATAATATGAAGTGTGTGGAGATATCAAACTTGCTGACATCAAGTATTAGACCTACTATAGATATGGACACTCTGGTGTTAGTATGGGTAATGATGGTTATGATTGTAGTGAAGATAATGTTGATAGACAGGTGAAAATGATGTTTATGATGATGAAGATGATGACTATGTAGGTCAAGGTGAAGATGAAGGTGGTGGCAGTGATTAAGATCATCATAAGGTTAAAAGTGGAGGTGGTCATGTTGCTGATGATGATGATAATGGTGACAGCAAAGGTGAAGATAAAGTAGTTGGTGGTGCTGCTATTGATGATGATAATGGTGATGGCAATGATTAAGATGGTCATAATGAAGACAGTGTTGATGGCAAAGGTGAAAATGTTTATAATGTAGGTGATGGTGGTAATGCTACTCTGATGATGATGATGATGATGATGATGATGATGATGATGATGATAAAAAGTGTTGGAAAAAGAATAAAAAATAAAGATAACCAGCATAGACAAGAAATCAATGAAATTATAACAAGTAGATTGCTGATGAGAAAATATGATCCAGGAAATATCACCGGACTTCCAGACAAATGATTACACCATCATCAGTAATCACAGGAAAAATCAGATGATTTCAATGTCAAGAGTGGAAGATAGAATGTGTGGGCAACCAGCAGAGAGTAGCCTAGAAAATCCTAGAAAAAAATGTTCAAATTTACCCTAGGTTAAAGTCAATCATAGAGACAAAAATATCAGATAATTGAAGGAGATAATAACTGTATCTGACGAGGGAACATAACCATGAGGCACATATGTAACAATTGTGATAATTCAACTTGCTAGTAAATCAGATTAATCGAAACATAAATATCTCACCGCTGACATAAGAAAGCCAACACAGAATAACTTCAATGTGAATCATGATGAAAGTAAAGAGTATCAGTATCCATTTGATATAAGTGCTAAGAGTAAACTTAGCAACCATAGAAGATAAAAAACTGGAGTCCAAAAAAACTTTTTTTAAAGTATCAAGAAAAATAAACATATTATTCTAATCAACTGCTCAAATGCAAACAACTGCAAGCATCTGTTCCTGATGTCAATGAAGTCATGTTGATGTTCTGTCGAAGCATTTGAATTTAATTATAGGAATGTTCTTCTGTTAAAAGCCTCTTGAAAATCTCCGAAATAATTGTCATTTCAAAGAAAAAGAACTCAACCAACAAGACAATTAAATGCATACATGCAAACAATGATTTCACCAGATTTTAACTTCCACTTAGTTGTAATGATGGTTTTATGTTTCATTTAATGATTGTGTGATTGCAGAAAACATCCTCAACAAAACCTCAGCACTGAACAAACTCAAGAATCTCTTGAAAATTCTAAGAAATTAAAAAGACCTCTCATGATAACAAGTAACTACCCATCATACAACAAGAGTGGATTATTTAACATTGTTTTTAATCGTTTACCATTATTCAATGAATATTGAAGTTTGATAATAACCAGATTTTATGATGAACAAATTTGATGAGGTAAAACAAAAGAACCAACATTAGAAAAACACATGGGAGCTAGGTAATGAAAATCAGTTAATTTTCAAAATAACAAAAACCAACATCTGTGAAATACAACAGTTGGTAGGAAGCATTGGCTAACAATGTTAAACAGTTTGCTGCAAGGTTTTATCGAAAACAATATTTTTAGAAGCATTGCTAGTAGACTTAAACCATGAGTTCGCCAACTATGTTTACCATTGGATTGTATTCTATTCTCAGTTTTACGGAAGCATATAGGGACTTTAAACCATGAAATCGAGTCTAAGCATGAATTCGCTAACATTGTTTACTAGGAGATTTTATTATAAGACAAGCTGCTGCATGTATTGGAGAGTCTGGGAAGATAACAATATAACCAGGTCTATCATATAATCTACTGGAACCCTCCAATTATCACATGTAAATTCTGATGACAGATTCCGGATCTGGTTCGTTTCTCGTACAATATCTGGAATTTCAGGTGGTCTAGAGATAACATTAACATCTTTCTGCTAAATTTAACTCACTACGTGATATCACTACAAGATGACTAAAATGATTTACCAATACAAATTTAAAATATCTTATGAAATGACATATTGTCAGAATCTTAATAAAAGCAATATTCTCTTATTTTAATACATTAATCTATTTTATTTAGACAAATTATGAAATATTTTTTGTAGTTATAAAATATCCATTCCTGGCAACAAACAATAGATTTTATCACATCTGTGCCCAGAAAAGGACATTGGAAGGCACCAACTAAAATACTTCACAAAAATACTAAATCAGAAAAAAATATGAAAAGGCTAAGGAATAAAATTACTTCAGTATTTGCATTGAATTAAAAGTCCAGGGGAATTTCAATCTTTAATTACAGTAAATGCATAAATTACAACATATCATGTAACTTGCGGTATTGCACTAATATTTTTTAAAAATACTATTAATTACCATCATATTTATTTTAGGGTACAATGATTACTAAAGAGACCCATAGGTCACAATTAAATGCAATGTCTCAGAATAAATATAACCAAGTTCCGCTCAATACCAATAAACTGTCATTTAACGAATAATAAATTAAGAAATTTCTTCATTAAATTAACAATATCTTAATTAATGAGCATCCGATTTAACTATAAATTTTGATTAAGCGTCTTCCCTTGATTAAGTCTGAATGTTTCAACTATGTTTTATAATTGTTTCCACTCCTGTTTTAATAAGTTCCCTGCATGAGAGACTGCCACATGCATAGACTGGCATCCGAATCAATATCAAAACGTTCATCGGGTTTTTTTTACTTAAATTTGGCATTCAGCATTTTGTTTCTATCATGTTTTCAGAAGCCAGTTTGGTTTTAGTTCGGTTGGCTCACAGTCATTTGATAGAGCTTTGATTTGGACTTCATCAGTATTGTTACTCCTGGACCTTCTGGAAGTAAGCAGCATAGCAGCTTCATTTCATTGTTCAATTTCCAATTATCACATTTATTTAAAAATATTTCTAAGACCAGGAATAATGTTTCTTCAAATAACAGTAATACTTCTATAATCCATTGCATAGCATCAATATAATATAAAGTTATTATACAACAAACAGATATCCATGTGGCTATGTGTACAATATTGCTCATTGAAATTGAGTAAATGCTTCCACAATATGAAATTTCAAGGTGAACTTAAAGATCAAGACAAGAAATTCAAGAATATATTCCGACTATCAGAGAGGTAAATTCTAATATATAGGAAACGGTTGAATAAATTTTAGTCAACACAATTTCACGCAAGTCTACCAAAGAACAACTTTACTCTCCTAAATTAGACTTCTGAAAACTTGAAACAGATGCAAAAAATTAAGTTAATAACATAGAATTTATTGAAAATGACAACCTGGACGTTTTTTACTATAAATCTGTGAACAAATCACCATTATCGGTTCTTAACTTGCAGTCAAGTTCAAAGGGTTCTCCTAAATCAGTTCTAGTTGCCTATAATTCCTATCAATTTTCAGCTTCGGTTCATATACATATCAAATGAACCTGAAAGATAGTATTCCCACTATAATCATCCACAGAAAAGACAAGAATCCATTACCCAAACACGAAATGCAACTGTCTTCAACTGAATTAAGATCTCATAAATCTGTAAGTTTTTTCCTATTCTATGTTTTGCTCCTATATGCTCTGTGAATGCGTTTCTAATGGTAGTTTCACAGCTTACCAGTTGGCATAGTGATAATTTTGTTGAGTATTTTTGGAAAAATATAAATGGCGGAACAATCGGATGAAAGCATCTATAATTCCCCAGATGAGTGTGATGGTATACTTTGATGATTGGTATTGTATACAGCCCCGAACTGACAGCCTGGATAATCCCATCAACCTCTCATCTAGCTCAGTGGTTTTTAAATCGTTATATTTATAATAGACATAATGCTCAGCAAAACTTCTTAATATATGATAATAATAAGTACAATCTAAATTAATCTAAATTAATACACATCATGTTAATGTATATAAAATTGCTACTTTGCGATCAGATTAAAAGTGTTAAATATTTTTTTACAAATTTATTGCAAATAATCTACAGGTAATAAAAAATGGATTCATGCTTCACTGTTGAGATAATACTTAGTATATTTAATGGCTTACATCATCCTTCAGGGTATCACAATGGTAAGTACTGGATGTTACAATACAAATTATCCTCACAATATCCATAAAATTGAATGTAAATTTCAACCGATATGATGGCATTCAATTAGGATAAGCACGAGGCCAAGGCAAATTTTGCCTTTCGGGCAGCATGAATACAAACTTGTGAATCATATACAATAATATAACAATTTATTGCAAGATGTTTTTAAAGTGGCATTTTAATTGGAATAATAACTAATTGTTTATACTCTACTTGTTAGGGCTTACCAGTTAACAAGTTAACATTTTAATGGAAATGTTTGCAGCTTGAGTGGAGCTCTAGCAATTTATTTCAACTGGATAAAACCGGGCAAAAAAACAGAGATTAAACTTTCCCCAGATTTGATTAGCGACATGATTAAGTAGTATAGGCTTTCAATTTTCAGTAAAATCCCTTTCATTTTATGGAATACTTTTTTGTAAAAGTACAAATGCATATTATTGCTTTTTTAAAGACTTCAATGCAAAAAGCAACAAAAGAAACGAAGGAAACGAGAATACTGATGGAGAAGGACTGAAGTATGTAGAAGCAGAGGCGCACCAACACATTGGAAAGATGTTTATAAGCAGTTACAAAGTCGGTATGCATTCCAGTGACGGCATAAAGCAAGCGGGATATAGATTTATTATCCATAGCAAGCATACCTAAACCAAATCTCATTCACATTGGTATTCTAAGATATGACAGTTTGAATACATATTTACATCAAGCAAAGACCTAATTTATCATTAATCACATTGTCTAGTACCACCTAAACATACCTAATTATATAATCATATATAACTGATACCCCATCACATCCTAGAATGAATTTGGAACTCAGTCAATGCTATTTCTACTAGGGAGGATGGCCAACTACTCACACAGGAGTAGATGATGAAACACGTACAGCTTGGCTTTGTCAGGATAACCAGATAATTAAGGAAAAACTTCTTGTTTTCAAGACATTTTATTCCATGAATCTCCCTTGATAAGTAATGTATAATGTCTTTGCAAAATGAGCTGTGGTTTCGGGATGATGATATAAATTCACCCTGGGTTGAGCAATCATGACAAATGTGTGACACAGAGTATGAACAAACATTGTTTTGGACATTTCAAGGACATGCTCAGAATTATTCTTCCAATAAAGAAGAATCAGATGATTAACCCACTGATAATTAGGTATTTATCTATAACAATTTGGAGGAGGATAAAATATACATTAATTATTTGATACCACAGACTTAACTATTTATTGTATAAATAAACAAAATACTTGGATAAATTGTTGCTAAATTGACAATTCTTTCCCAACAATTGTTTGTAAAGTGCCAGCAAATTTGATTTTGTTCATTACCTGAAATAAACAGGTACACTCAGGTGTTTAAAAAGACTAAAAAACTTGAATAAACATAGTGAAAATCTTCCAATTAAAAACCCATTAATTGACTGTGAAACAAATGGTGTAAAATTGTGTAAGGGAAGTAACTCTGTGTGTACAAAGACTAGGCTAAATGCCAGCCTGACAGTACAAAATCAGGATTTGGGTTATTTTATGCTAAAGAAATCCTGAATTGCTTGAAGTTTAAGGCAATCAATAAACCTTGCAAGACTTCCAACAAATCAACAGATTTATTCTAGATTCTATATGCTACGTCAACCTAGTTCAAACCATGTGAAGAAATATTCTGAACACAACATTTTTGGTGCAAAACACGATCATCCAGTCTGCTGGTAATGGGAAAATTATGAATATTAGAGTTACGTAAACCAATCAGCCGAGTGTAATAATGTCTGGTAAATTAGAAAGGAAAGTTAGAACGCATCGAGAAGATCTCCACACATGCGTGCATCAGTACGCAAGTGATGAAATAATCTCTTCCGAAATGTAAACTTATATACTTACTACAAAACATATTATGAGAATAGCATTAGTAAGAAAAATTGTTGGCGCTGAGTATCTAAGTAGAAAAACAGGCATAAAATTACTGATATTTTCTTTGAACACATTTAGACATTTCAAAGCGCTTGGCTAAAAGATCCTGTCTTATTTGAACTGTATCGCATTCAGCGTAAGAAATCTTGAATCAACATTATTGTTTTTGCAGATTGTTAAACTTGCGAGATGGCGCCGAATATTCCTCTGGGTTTCATTCCAGATTTGTTTTTTCTCCTACTCTATATTGTAAGTTATCGAGACTGTTAACACCTAGATGTGATTATCGATACATCATGGGGAGATAACTCCGCTTGATTCATTGTACATAAGGTATCATATAAAATGCTTGTTTCACACACAAAAAAGTGGGGGCACAAAAAAGCAACCACATGCTGTTTAACACTGTCAAGCATTGTGATAAAGATTATATCAAGTAATCATATTTATTTTTTAATGCAGCGGCAACAGCAGCAAGCCTTGTTTAAATTCCACTGAAAGTTAATGTTTCTACCATTGCAGTGCTTCTTAGAAAGCTCACTTTCCTATCAAAATACAAACACTGAGTTCACTAATAGAAGGCGAGGGATGACCATGGTGATGCAATTAGCAGAACTAAAAGTTGAGAGAAGTAATCAGACCTCGAAATGAAGAAAAAATCAATGTCAATGTTAATGACTATTTGACTATATATGGGTGCATCAACAGATGGCTGTTCCTGGAATTCACCAGCTAGCTGAGTACTTCAGTAAATGACAATTCTAGACAATCAAGTGAAAGGGGTCAGAAGTTCACAGAGTGAGGTGGTCCCTGCAAGTGCATTGCCTGAAAATTGTCCAATTAACATGCAAACCATTATAGCTAAATTGGATGAGAAATTGCATTTTATCGAATCTGTGGACATCAGAATAGTATGGAAATGCCATATTTAGTGACAGGAATAAGATATTTCCTGCGAGCAATGGAATTCTAAATGAATTTATCACAAATATCGGAGCAGATCATATTAAAGGATAGTATTACCACAATGGGACAAACATAGCACACACATATTCCGGTACAATTACTGTGAGATGCTGGGACAAACATAGCACACACATATTCCGGTACAACTACTGTGAGATGCTGGGACAAACATAGCACACACATATTCCGGTACAATTACTGTGAGATGCTGGGACAAACATAGCACACACATATTCCGGTACAATTACTGTGGGATGCTGACAATCAGCCAATATGTAAGCATACTGGGACAATTTTCTACTCATTCAACCCTGTAATCATCAGTCATTGTTAAATTTTAGACAGAAAGAATTAGTTCAGTGTATAGCAATCCTTGATCAGTTTTGGGGACTGTAAACTGGCTTCCATAACACTCAGAGAGCTAACAAATTGTCATTATTTTGCTGTTTAGACAATGAATGTAAGACAAAACTCACATAAAATGTTTGAAGTTAAAGTCTCTCAGCTCTAGAACAGCTGGGACTTTTCACTTTTTTAACACTTAAAATTTGGTCTTTCAGCAGTCAAATTTATTTTCTGGTACAGTTGTGTGTTGGGCATGGGGTACAGTGTACCCTGTAATTGTGGTATTTTATGTTTTCTGTGCCTTCCCTGTCCAATTTTCTATTATCTTCTTGCCATATTTAAGAGTATTATTTTCATTTCCTCATTGGTTGTACATATACACAGCCAGTCAAACAAATACAATGATTGATGACAGTCAATACAGCAAGCATAGATCATCCAACATTAAGCCAGCCTAACCTAACCTACACTCTCTCATTAGGAAATAGGACACAAAACATCACAGAAAACATGAGGAAATATCGGACACAAAACATCAGAGAAAACATGAGGAAATATCAGGGGCAATTGTCACCTCATTAACAACAATTCCTGACTGGGCACCAAACAACCAATGATCTGTATACATTACACGACTTCCTAGATGCCAAAACAACTCATCAACCTGATAATGACAGACCAGTAAAAAGTGAGTGAGTCATTATAGAGCACAATGGATCATGGTCAAGAATGGTCAAGAAAGCCATTAGTTGTAATTTAAGAAATCGGAATAGAGCCACTCTATATGAAGTTAAAGGTTTCTGCTTTAGGCATCTTGGCAACATTAATATTCCTTAAAATCAGAGCCAAACCTTCAGTGATGTTTCTGCCAATGGTTTAACAGCCTTCAAAGACGGTTAGTTTGTTTGTCTGTCTGTGTGATTGCTCTTTGACAATTTTTGCCTACTCTCAAATATGTATTTCCAAGAGTTAACTTATATTTTCACAGCAATTTTGTGCAACCCTGAAGTCTATATAAAATATCTCAGTATTAAAAGAATGACATATTCCTGATGACCTGCAGAAACAATTTTAGTTTGCACAAACTTCAACAATACATAAAATTATAAGCACATGACAGAGTCTGTAACTGCCAACTGGCAAATTTTATCTGAGAGAAGAAAAGTCACTAGACCGGAGATCTAATTCAATATTTTATACCACTCTGTCAAATGTTAAAGTCTACTTTGGAAGTGAAGCCATTATCAGACAGATAATAAATCATTTTTGACTTAAGTCAAACACTATTTTCATGAATACAGCTAGGTCTCCGTTTCAAGCCCAAATATCAGTCCAGACTAATTAGACTTTAATTTGGCACCAAAGTTAAAGGCACCAAGTTGAAGTAACCAAATGCTTGGAGGCAAAACATGCCAAGTATATAATATCAGAAGCAGTATGGGAACTTAGATCAAAGCGGCTTTCCTGTGGAGTTGTCCATTTTCTCCACTTCAAATATTTATTCTAGGAAAAATAACCCAACTTAACCCGAGTCATCCATCATAGATGACAAAGAAATTGTTTCCAATAAGTAATGTAAGAAGATAGGGAGTCTCCATTAGAAAAAAGGTTATATGTTCGGTTCACATGCAACAAAAAGTTATATCAATATTATGACTTAAGAAAACAATTAAATACGAGCATGGAATGATTGTACTCGAAGCTATAAGTCAAAATTCAAGTCTCCAACAGAGAGACAGTCAGGTGGGAATAGAAGGAATCGAAGCAACAGTAAAAACATATAAAAATATTTTCAAATTATTTGATAAAACAATATCAAGGAGTAATTATATATATTATTCAACAGAACATGTAAGTTTTTTACAGGGAAAAAATAAACATGTTTTTATAACAAATCTGAGAACACAATATGTAGGAAGAATTATCATTAAACTTGTAAGTTTTTTACAGTAAAAACATAAACATATTTCATTACCCATCTGAAAACACAATATTGAAGGAAATTTAGGAATAAATGAGAAATTTTCAGTACAGACAGTATTTATACAAATAAACATGGGAAATGTCAAGATTTGAAGATTTCAATACATACACATTTCAAAAGGAAACTATTTAATTATTTTGCAGATTCTGGCACCATGATTTTCTTACAATATCTGACACGGAACATGAATAAGTCATTCATCAGACTTTACTTCACATATACCATCCCAAGGGCATTCAATCTGGCTCCTGAATATGTAACGCAACAATGTCTTTCAAGATTTTAAAGTAAACATTTTGTAGCCACACAATAGCATGCCGCATGATGCGTAAATGGATGTATTTACTTTTGCCTTTTCTATGTGGAATGGTCTTAAAAGAATTTTTCTAAATTCAACTTACAGTGTTCAATTATGTCATATTATCTGTTGGTATTAGACTTGTAGATTAAAGCAACAACAACTATGCTTAATGTACACTAAGTTTACTGACTAAACCAGGAAAGCCATTATTAAACAAGGAAGTCATCTTTTATCATGAGTACTGTAAAAGTGATATGAGGCTGCAGCAGTAAGATGAATCCCAAGATAGGCAGTGCCTTTGTTAAACAAACAGCTTAAACTGTTTTCATTAGCAGTATCTGACCTATAAAGACTTTTAACAACATCAATTCTCCAAGACAAAATAAAATGAATTCCCAATTTGCTCTCATGCCAAATATTTGTCAACCTCTGGAGGGAAATGCATTCCGGTCAATTCCTGGAAAAATCTGTTCCGCAAGCCGTCGTGATTGATAGAAAGTTAACATGGTCTGTTTGATTCATGAGAGTTAAACCACAGAACAGTGTTAATCAAGCGTGCTACAAACCTGGACCAAGATTCAATTATGATTCCGTGTTTCCTGGAATGAAGGTGCAATGTTGAACCACCTTCACAGCGTGATTACATTAACATATACACTTTGTCAATCAACAAGCATAATTAATTTTCAGAAGCCATTCAATTGTTTTCTCTCCCTGTATTAACAGTTCCTAGAATTACTTGAGATGAAAGGTAACAACCCGATGCCAGTGTTTTGGTAATGGTTATGAGTCTATAATGATCATTGATACCAGTTATACCATAGATAACAAACAAGTGGATACCTATATAACTGATTATACATCAAATACTATACCTAAAAGTTCATTGAGTTTTTTCATGTAAATATCCAAAGGAAGATACTTCACAAAGAAATTAACTGAGAGTTCATTATTCTGGTATACAAATACATGTACAATGTGAGTGTTTATATTCAATGGCAAGCACTCATCACCTTCTGTATCATTTACATAATCTACGACTTCAAGAAATACTCTGAAAGACCCTTTCAGAACACTAATTTCATCAATAACCCCATCATGCCACTGTGATGAGGGAACAAAACAAGAAGTATGCCAAGTGTTGAAACATATGAAAAGAGAATACCCAAGGTGTTAAGTAATAAAGAAACTAGAAACATTACAACCCAGCAACATATGCCAAGTTGATATTTTCTATACGTCTCCCAACACCTTGACAAAAATGAGAGACCTAAAATATACCTTGAACAAGAATGTCATGACTTTCTCAACCCAGTATTGTTGAACATTGGTGAACAGATCCATACAAACAAATTCAGTTAGGGACATACCATCAGAAATATTCTATGCAAATATTTATATTCTACGACAGTACGGAGTAAACACCAGATAATGAATTTTCTATCAGTCTTAAAAAAGTGTAAAAGCCAAAGCATCATTATTCATTCGCAGCTACAGGAAGTTAGCAGGAAATAATTCCAGCCTAGGGAGACTACATGGAAATGACTTCATTATCAGACCATCTCACCATCATTTAGGCAAAAACATTTTTCATATACATCATACAGCATGAATTATTGTCCATTTAGGCTTGACATGAGACAAATTTCCAGCAGAATAATGACCATTGGTTAACAAATTGTACCTTTGGTGCAATAAGGTTGTATCTCACTATACATGGCATGAGAGATACAACCTTATATTGCACCAAAGGGATGATTATTAAAGCAACAAAAATATAATAAAATTGACAGGGAAACAGAGTATGAAGTGCTATCTAAGGAGCAATTGCCAGCAGCATTGGGAGCATGTTAAGTGAACACAATGTGATTGGCGCACATTTGAAGCTGCCTAATATCATGTTTCGGTAACTTCAGCAATCGTCATAGGTCAGCAATTGCAAACCAATCATGAAATTGCAGCCAATACCCAATGTGACAAGAATTTCAATGAAAATCTGTCTGAAATAAATCATAGCGGACATTATAATCAGTGGTTGTACAGGTCCAATGTTCAGCTGGTTGAGGTATGAACAATTTGAATAATTATCTTGGGGACTTAGATAGATGGAAACCATCATTTCACCCTGGCTGTGACAAAACCAATGGGATCTGAAAATAATCGTCTACCATGTGTACATAATGGTGTGGCTCAGTCTAATGTCATAGTATCCTTATTAGGGACTTCCAAAGGTCATGTTGACACCACAGGTGGCTGCATTGTATGTGACAAAATTTGTTACCAACAAATTAACCAACATATATTACTCTGTGCTTCTATGCTTACATCAGTACAGCTGTGTATAATGAGACTGTCAAGAAACTCCCCAAGAGTGAATTGTACACAAGCCAAAACTCATCTACCATTACATCCTAGTTTAGTTACTTGGTAACTGATTAATCAGTCCTAGCTACTATCTTGGTGCAAATACATACCAATAAAAATACACCATTGCACCTGCTCTCCAGCATTTATTGTTTCAAGAACTACAAGAGATAGCCAGTATAAGTGCAGACAATGCCAGAACTTGTTAAGGAACAATGAAATACAATCAGGAAACATTCCTGCACGTTATAACTCCTGCATGGTAACATTACAAGCAAGCAAATGGTCTGTAAATCAACACCATTCATTACTTATTGGTCTAGGCAGTCTGGTCCAACAAATATACAAGTGGAAATAAAAGCACTTAATAATCTCCAGAAAATTGTGTGAAAAACATATATCTTTGGGAAACTAATATAATGCAGTACAGGTATTGGGACTTTAAGAAGTTTAGTAACATTTTCTGCGTGTTTGTTTAGCATTTTTCCATGTGATTGTTGTCTGTGTTGTTTGTGTCTAAAATTATGTGCTTTGTTGTTACAGTTGTGTGCTACCTTACCTGGACCGATTTTTCATTCCCTGGACCGATTTGTCATAAGCCTTTTTTCAAGATCTTTGACAAGATTCACTTTGTCAGAGCAGGTATTGCATTCTGATGACTTCCAACAAAGATGAGGGAAGACATATTAATCTTATATTTGAACTTTATTTTTGTTATTATGTAATCATAATGATCAGGAGTCATACATCCAAAGGCAAAAACATTCAAGCAGTGAAATTGTTACAGAATAATGCATCTAATGTAACAGCTGAAGGTATATCATGCAGGCACTTAGATAAGACAGATTATACAACTTGAACACAAAACAATTCTCAGGTTACTGCAATATTTTAAACCACTCCACTGCTGGAATTGACAAACCCAAACACTTCAGCTGCAGTGCAGCCACTTCATGATGTAATTGTGTGAGTGTGTAGGTGTGGAAATTGTTATTTCGCAAGAAAGCATAATGTCTGAAGCATTCATCATTAACACAAGGTAACCTCCGAAGGTTACCTCCAGTTTTATTTTGAATAATAGTTTCCAATCTTGATCCCAGAAGAATTGTAATTTCAACAAATTTAAAATGATAGCACAATCTGATTCATACATCTCAGACTTCATAGTTCTATATCAGCAAGAAATGTTCAAAATGATATCAAGGCAAAATCTTACACTATTTACAGGACTGATAAATCTAAGCAGGAAGCTAAATGATACTACAGAAAACATTTGTCACAATTAGCAAGAAAGCACAATAACAGGAGGCTGTTATGTTGGAAGGCATGATTTCAATTAATAAACCGACACTGAAAATGTGTTAACATAAGCGAATTTGAAAATGAGACGTTTTTGTACTGTACATGTAAATACACTGCTGTCAGAATAAGAATATTTGTTTTACTTGGAGGAATTCATTAATTGGAGGGCACATAATACTTGGCTATTGATCATAATATTAAATTATAACTATCCTAGGGGAATATTTTCACTCAGTTTCATTAATTTATTTAAAAAAAACTTCAGACAGAATATATCAAATTATGTCACACAATTCTCAAATATGGGGTGTAACTGTCGCTTTAAATATGCTACCACATCTGGAACAATCTTGTGAACTAATTGGTAAATAATTGGTAAATGAAATTATTGAGATAAATTTAGTAAGTTGAATGAACGATTATCAAGATGATTGAAGACAGGGCGCTACCACCTGAGTTCAACACACGTTCAGTTAATTCTTCTATAATAATTTACTTCCCCCAGAACACCAGCAACCAGCAAGCACTTTGATGGAACTCAGTGTTCATTTCCACAACAATTTTCGGCACACCTGCACTGCCAGGTTATTGTCAGACTCAACAGCAAGCCTGACACCAAGTGACAGAATATTTGCAAGAAGTGTGAGGAATGGACTCCAGACATGAAGGAAATACTCAGAAATACTTGAAGAATATCATTATTACAGTAAATTACCCACTGAGACAGCTATTCAGTTGGCTTTTGATCTTTCACAGGTGAGTTGGTTCCTGCTTCTGTTTTATAAATTCGTACCTACATTCTAATGGTGTTTTGGTTAACAAGGTCGTAAAATATTAGTTAAGCTCTACATAGTCCAAATCATATATTTATTACCTCCAATTCCTTAGAAAACATAAAATAACACAAATGTGGCTACCAAGCTTTTTCAGACAGAGAACATTTACTGGACTCCTGTGCATTACTGTTATGATTAACCATGGATAGAACATATTTGATTTTGTTCTAACAAAGACATGCTGTTACTGATGTAGTCCAGTCATTTTAACTTTTAACCTCAAACTAATTGCAAAACAAACAGTTTTGTGTTTATATGGTGCGTAAAGCTATCCTTAGCAATGTACAAAATGTCCTAATTGAATATTCGTGGGATTTTTTGAGATATTTACAAATATATTGAATTGTCACATGTTTTCGCGAGATTTGTCACTTTTGATGTAAATAAATCTTGACTTGTTCCAGTAACTTTTTTTACATCGAGCTTAGAGGTCGCAATTTTGGCCTGATTTTTAAGAAACTTGGTAGCAATGATCATCGGAAGCTAGTCTAGGTAAAATGAAATTTTGAGTTAAATGGAGCCAACACCTAGGTCACTAGGTCAAAAAGAAGAAAAAACAAGATATAGTCACCAGGGGTCGCAATTTCGACCTTACACTTGTGAAGTTTAGTCACAATAATCACCTTAAAAAAATCAAGGTCATGTATGAAATTGGATAAACCTGAGTTAAAAACTAGATCACTAGGTCAAATTATAGAACAAATCTTTAGAAGGGCCCTTTTTACCTAATCTTTATGAGACCATGTCACATGGATCATGAAGACAAAATGTAGGTCAAATTAAATATTTACTTATCATGAGTTAAAACTAGGTCACTAGGTCAAATAATAGACAAACCTTCATGCGCCAAAAAGTCGCATCAATTATTTTCACCTATTGACCTATATTTGACCCAAATTATTCAATAACATACTTGTCTTAGATGTTTTGAAATGAGCATTGTGACCAAGTTGCATAAATATTAGACCAAAATTGTGAATTTTGTACCAACACAACGTTTTCCTTTGATTGTAACTAGCGACCTACTTTTTGACCCCGGATGACCCAATTTATAACTTTGACCTAGATTTTGTTGATATTATTATTGTGACCAAGTTTCATAAATATAAGGTCATTATTATGACCTCTAGCGACTACACAAGGTTTTGCTACATTTTGACCTAGTGACCTAGTTTTTTACCCTTGATCATCCATTTTCTACCTTGGTCTAAATTCTGTTCAGATGATCACTCTGACCAAGTTTCATAATTATAAGGTCAAAATTGTGAATACAAATGCAATTGCGGATGAACAGACAAAGAGAACAATCACTAATTCTCCCGAATCGATAGATTCGTGTACATTTTGTATATTGTCATTATTGTTTACTGTCCAAACACAAATATCCTTTTTCCATTAGATACACATGTATACAACACATGATATGTGTAAATTTTAAACAAATTGGATTAATATTAAAGAGATGAATAAAACTTTTGTTTCCCCTTCCAAGTGCTATTTTGAGTCATTTTGTCGACATTTGAATCGGTAGTATACCAACACGTAGACTGGCATATATATGAAAAGTAAATTGTCTGATGATAAAATCCATATTTGTATTCGATAGAAGAAGGTTGTATCTTTCAGAAAATATAAGCTTTAAGGTGCAATTAGTAAATATTTAACGACTTACACGGGAATTATTAGAACTTAAAATTCCCCATGTAGTATGAAATAAGGAAAATGCTGAAATTGCTACCAAAAGTGACCTTAAACATGTCGATTTTTTTGTATTTTCCCCACTGAACCCGCATATTTGACGTTTTGTCTGTAGTTGATAATAGTCTGTAGATGATGAAAATGCAAAGAAACTCTGTTTTGCAATTTGTTTGAGGTTGACCATATTTTTTAGCTTCAATGACTGGACTAATGAGCACCCAAGGCCAAACATAAAAGCCTTAATTCTTCCTGGAACAATTTTTGAGAGTTTAAATGTTACAGTCCGAACTAGACCAATGTATCACTCCCTCAGAGCCTGGCTCATTTTATTGTAGATTTAAGGTACAGACATACACTTCATTCAATATTTATACAACTTATCATAGGAGAGCATTAAATCATACTTTAATCCTTTATCTCAACATGTCAAAAATGTCGAACAACATTATTGGGTGTCATAATGAAAAATCTCATTTTACTGACGCAAACGTAAAATTTTAAAGTAGATTTCCAATATGAGCATTATATAAATTACATACAAGTGAGCAATGAAATTGAACCAACATGGAGTGTCGGATCAACTGCAAATAAATTCTGACATAGTCGCTTTGTGCAGAGATCATTAGTGGAGATAATAAAATAATAATTGTCATTAAATTTAACCCAAGGCGTACTCATTAAACTTTGGTTATCAATATTTGAATGGATTTAATTGTGTGTTATTAGATTTAAAATCGTAATTGTTTTAATACTGCTTGGTTGAAGTGGGTTCCCAGATGAGTGCAGATATTTAGTCACGATAATGGAGAAGTATATACAGACAGTAGAGCTAACACTAGATAAACACATTAACCCATAACCTCCAGACAAGCTTTTTACACCATCCAGTCCTTAATGTGCATTTGATGAGCTAGTCCAATCCCAAACAACACCATTTGAGGCACATAAACATTTCAATGTCTGCAACCAACAAGCCTTGAAAGGAGTGGTAATCTAATCCAGAGTTAATGCATTGTTACATTGTTACATTGTTACAGCCACGGTTTAGCTGCAATTTATAGTGCAAAAATATGCTAAAAGCTTTAACAGGTCCATTACCAATAGGGGCTTTGAGACATCCTTTTGAGACGCAAGGTCAGTTTGCAATAGTGAGAATATAAATAATGTTATTGGATATTTTGTTGTCCTTTAATGGTAATGGTGACAGTTTGAGTACGGCGATTGGCTCGGGGGTCTGACATAATAGATGCTAATCTATCTATTAACCAGGGTCATCTGATGGATCATTACTGTAGGCTGAGGGACAATCATTACATAGATACATTGAATACTGTAATGTTGTAATGGATATAAACAGGTTAGGTCAGCACAATGGACCTTGCTAATTGATTTCTTATGTCAACCTGATTGACCATTCATGATGAAACGCCAACAAGAGCCATTATACTGTCATAACCTTCTTTTTAGTCCTGGTTTAATAGTGTACCATTCATGTTGTATATAAGGTCTGTAAGCATATGTTCCATTGCAGATTAAATGGGCAAATGAAGCCAATGGGATTCAGTAAATATTTCAGTAGACATTTATCAATATTTATTTGTCTAGAATGTAGGTAATTAAGAATGACAAAATTGAGAAAGATGTAACTTAAATCCAATTAAAACACCAGCTGCACTTTACCATGGTCCTACACTGTTTTAATTTATATAGATTGCTTGAGTTTGAGACACCACAGAAACACTGTCACCTTTAGACATCACAGAAACAACCTAGACACAACAGAAATAGGTCTAAATGTTTTGTTTGAGTAAACATGTTTTTATGTAAAATGTGTTAGCATACAAGCATGACAAGTTTACAAATTGTAAGTCAACTGATCCCAAAACATCCTGGACCCAGAAAACTTAGCATCTCAATGTAACAAAGTCGCTGTTTGACATTAAAATTTGATACGCTTGAAGCTTTTTTGTCTGTAGTACAACAAGCAATATGTCATTCGTGCAACATAATCTTAATAATTTCATTAGCAAAGTAAATATTGGACTGTGTCACCGTCTGGCCCGGTCAATGTCAACTTGTTCCATGTAGTAATCTTCTCATTAATCAAAACCAGTCAGAAATCAATGAGACAATATGACAATGTGATACTATGACCGAGGTGCATGACTTCATGAACAGATGAAAACTGATGAGGACAGCGGCCCAGCGTGAACAAGTAGTCCATCTGTTTTCTCTGCCATCATTTTTCTGATGAACAAGTCCATCAGTTTTCTCTGCCACCATTTTTTTGAGCGACATGAACAGCTCTGATGAACACGGTGATTGGCGATCCTCTAGTGTATTATTTAATGCTAGAAACAATTTAACACAATCCAGAAAGCATCAAGTTGGATAAAATCTTTATTTCCATGGAGGCCCATTTTCTTCAGTTTTCTCCAACAGTAAAATTTTAAAGGATTATTCAGCAAATTGTCTAGAAGCTGGTTTTTCATCAGATGGTGTAGAAATGAATGGCCGCTGTCACAACAAAGTCATCAAATTACAAATACACCAGCGTGACCATCAGTTTACTTGAAATGTCCATAGCCACAAACCTTGTTTCATTAATTAAACCTCCAAGGTCCCCTGATGTTGACTAATTTAGTTGTCAAGATGACCAGTCCATGTCTTCTTGCTGCTGGTAATGAGTATTTGTATTTCATCCCTTTAGTGCAAAAAGGTTGTATCTCACTATATTGTATATTAAGAGATGTGGCTTAGTTGCTCCAATAGAGAAACATTTATTGTGAACGTGGTAAGAATTTAAGTCATCCCATTGCAGCAAAGATGGAGAATAAAAATTTGAGGGCTTTGTGCAAAACTATAGAAAATGACTATAAATTGATGTAAGGTAAGTTACCATACTTTTGCACCAAGCTCTCCCAATGCTGGGTCTTTTACTTGTTTTGATAGAATATTGAAGCCAAAATAGAGGTTTAGCCATTGTGGGTATAATGATTTATCACCCAGTCTTTAGATTAGAAACAATGGTACTGAGACAAGGTAATGCATTATAACAGCTTGAGATGTCCAGTTAATTCATCTTTACATCCTTACAATGATTAAATCATCTTCTATTGTTTCTGCTAGACCTAACTAATTTCCTACTTAAATAAGTCATGTCTCAAAATAAGGAGAAAACTGCATTACAATCGGATATATCCAATATACAGAGTTTGCAAAGAACAATTTAAGTGTTCATTTGTCATTAACTCAATTCAAGAGCGTATGCATTAGCAATACTTAAGTAGTAAGTTGAACATTTTATAGCAAATTCAAATGCAAACCGGTCTGAAAAGAGAAATTTTAAAGCAATAAAATTAATGTTGAAATGGTAGAACAAAACAACAGCATTTATAAATCCCATTTCCCTTTCTGCCATTAAATGAAACCATCTTAATATTCACATCAGAAACAGTGCTCCTCACAAGTGACATGTGCTAAATCATGTCTTAAATCAACTGAGAAACAAACTAAGTACTTCTGAATTTTAAGACACCGGCATCTTGATTTTTGTAAATAAAGTAATGTCTTATCGATTCTACATAACAAAGGAGAAGTGTTTTAGCAATTTATAAGATTTGAACACTTGTTAGAATGCAAGATAAATGAAACAAACACACAAGCAATTGTAACCACCTGCAAAAATCAAACTAGTTTCACAAACCACAAACCAGCGGTGATCCAGACAAGTTTTTTATTGCAAATCTTGTTAGCCGAAAAAAAAAGTGCTAAACAAGATGGAAGACTAGTCATTTCTGACTGCAACCCATCCTCTCAGTGTATGATAGATGTCCACAAGGCATGTTCTGCACAAACGGCCTTTCTTGCCTCAGCTTTTTAACTTCTAATTTATGGTATTCAACTTCCTAGAAATGTCAAATGTAATTTTCAATGTGTTTATTTCATTCATTATTCCATTGGCTGCAAGCGAAGCTGGAGAAAACAAATTGCACACCTGTTTTTCTTGAAGTATTTGAGAGTGTTGCTACAAAGAAGGCTACAAAGACGGCTGTGGAGAGAGCTAAACTCAGAATTCGCTGTTGTTGGTTTTTCTTGAAGTGAAAACGAAAGGAAGTAAAAGTCACGCAGAGACAATTTGCTGCATTAATGCAAAAACATGATACCTGTTTTTTAGACTTATACCTTACTTAAAGGCATAAATCTTCCTTACATTCAGATATGTTTTTGATTTCAGTATTATTTCAGTATAATCTGAGAAATAGACAGATTCAGTAGTGAAATATTTCCTTATCCTGTTGTGATATTAATGGATGGAAACATTTGTACCAGCATGCAAGCACCGCAAGGTCATGTCTGCAAACTGAGTTTTAATGGCATACAGTAGACTTAATAATTTGTATGGAAAATGTTTTTGTTTTTTTTGTAAGATTACAGCGCATAAGCATTAAAAGCAGAAAATGATCTACAATTGGATTTTATAAATTTATAATAGTTTTGTCATTTCGGCAATTCACATGCCAGCATTTATTTAAACACCAAATGCAATATCACGTTAATATTTTGTTTCTAATTTAAATCTGATACAATGCAGACAATGTGCAATAGATCTTTGAAATAATCACCGTATTTGAATGCATGAATCCGATAGACTGAAACTGCAAATCTTCATACAAACTGTGAACAAAGTTAGAAGTTTTAACTAAATTACATATAAATTATGTATAATAAAGAGAAAGAGAGAGAAATCACATTAGTTTACCGTGATGAGAATCTGCGACATTATTACGAGGTAAATATGAAATATTTGCATTCGAAATTTTCCAGAGAAATTCCAGAAGATAATGCCAGTCAGGCAACTTGAATTATGCAAATATGTTTCAAGTAATACGATAATGAAGCAATAAAAGCATCAAAGAATCAAAGAAAAGATGAAACACAAGTGACAACAACTCAGACAGTCACATTTACCCTAATGATAAATGACTTGAAAGTTGGAAACAATCATTTGGTGCATTATGCTATTAAAGAAGATATATCGAAATATATCGAAATAAAGGATGTAATATTCGAATGTTTCCGACACTAGCGTGTAAGATAATCAGGTACAATATCTACTATGATTTAACAGATACGAGTTAGTACAGACTGTGCGGCTAATTATGATCAGCAAACATTGTCTATATCATTATCTTGTGAGGTAGATTTAATGACCATTTTATGATGATGTTGTCGTTAATGCTATGCTTACTGCGGTGTAGTTTTTCCTAACATTCTCTCAACCTGAAAATTAACTCCAGCGATGCGAACTTTCTGAGGAATCATCGGAAATTCTAGGCATTGGTTTACAGACAGTCTACAGAAGGTCATGAAAATATTACAAAAGAGTCGAAGGAAACAAGACAGAATTATGAATATGATATTGAAAGTGGTCCCTCTGACAATTTAGCACACATGTTCAGCTGGGGTGACGTTACAAATCCAATTTTTTCTGAAAGCAAATATTGAGATATTGAGATTGGAACGACAAAAGGAAGCTTTGACAATAACGCTCTGATCACCCAGGAGACTGTGTCCATTCATGGTCAAGTTTGTCTAAGTCACAAAGATAGAAATCAATACGTTAGGACACAATGACGAATTTAGTATAGGAATCTATTACATACAGTCATTGAGCCATTTCCCCGGAGGGTTGATCTACAACTAACATAGTCATATCTCACTCAGACCAGGACACTATAACACTGGACGTTAATTCACTGGTCATTGTAATAGACTTCTGGGTGTCTAGAATGGTCAACTTTAACCTTAGCTGGTGTCCCGTAGGGCTATGTGGTGAACAATAGAGGCCAGGACACAGTCAGAGATACTATCTTTGACAAGGTTCATGATGGTTGGACATTGCTTGATAATTGGTCTCTTCTGATGTTGACATGTATAAATAACAACAATAAATATAAGCACGCTTGCACCAAAACACCATTTGTATTGACAAGCTACGACAGATCGGATATGAATCACAGTATAAACAGACTGTCAAAAACAATAATTAACATAGCGAGTGAACACAATGTCATACCATACAGATATAAAAAGATCACAACAATAATATTATCATTTCAGAAGATTACTATAGACACACGGTGGGGAATCACGTGGTTTCGATGGTAGGAGCCACCACAAAAATGGCGGCCAAATAGCGTCGACTTAACCCATTTTTTGAGGTAAATGTATAACATCGAGACTCGTTTATTTATGGACACCCCGGCCAGCACGCAATGGCTTCTCCACTGAATCTTTTGGTACTCTACTTTCCACGATTGATCCCGTAGTTTCCTCAAACACTTCGATATTGTTCCGTAAATAACAAAACACTAGCGGGGTAGACCTCACGATAATGACGATTTTGACCATATTATGACCATAATTTTTATTATCTCCTTTATATCATCCGTATTTCATGCGATTACAAAGTGCGAACATTTCGCCAACATTTTCCAACAAAATTACAACCAGAATATCATATATTTTGAATTTCTGAAAAATAAAACAGTCAATTTGCATGAAAGATAGGATCCACGCTAAGGGTAGGACGCACGATTGAACCTTTGCAGTGCACATTCATCAGTGCGGTCGGCAGTTTTCTACGGTTCTATCGATCGAAATATGCGGAATCAGTATATCAGTATATACGGTCCATGTACAAGTGCATGTATGTAATTAGTATGCTTCCTGGCATATTTTGTTTATAATTGAATTTCATAAGCTCACACAACACAGTTGTAGGGTGTATAATGTCTGTCCTTCAGTCAGTCTGTTCGAAAGACGAATTCTAGCGAACACAACTCGACCTACAGTAACTGTTGTTGCTGGAGTTTCCTAAAACTTTCTCTTATGAACAATCTTGACATTTAGAAATAATAAGTGATGGATTGATTTTGCAAATACAAATGTAATGTGGTCCTTTGTCGACGGGGTATGTTAGTCTGACATCTATTTTTTAAAGCAAATAATGTTGATGCATAAACAATACACTTAATTCGTGTATGTGTGTCGACCAATGTGTTGCAGAAATATGCTTCTAATGATATAGTACTGTTTGGTGTTAATAAGCCCGTGTGAAATAGCTTGACTCTTCAGTTAATCGTATATGAATCAGTTATATTTTAACACATATTGTCTAATATTCTATGTAATAGGTCATCACGTTGATTGTTTTCTTTCACTTCTTTCAGAGCAATGCGTTGAAAAAGTCGCACCTTAGCTTAAAGTCCCACAAAGTTTCAGAAACAGCAATATTTAAAATTGCTACCTAATAAGACCATGAAAATTGACAGGTTATAGAGCTCCCTAAATGGCATAGAATCAGCATCCATATTTGATCTGTTTTTACTTTCATCCTTAGAATAATCATCTCCGCAAGTCGTCAATTTAGTAGTTTGTGTGGTAAACAAAATACCCGTTGTTTACAATCTGAAATCGACGGTTCGTTCCGAGGACAGTTCGTAAATTTCCATTATAAATCGAGGACGCATATATTGATGACCAATTTATGCGAGTATATACGTGTAACTAAAAGTTAAATACCGTTATCCTCCAGTACCGATAATCGCCGGTAACCTATTGCACTATATTGTATGTGGTAATCTAGTATACTATTTCACGGGTAAATTGAAGGCTATGTTGATTCCATTAGGTTATAATATATGTACAGTATGAATATATTGAGACAGAATTGAAGTGTAGATGTAATAATGTTTTAGACCTGCCGTCAACTTAGACCCCGATGCTATGCGAAAGGGATGACGATTACAGACGGCTCGTTTCGGAAAACCTTCGGGATCATTTATTAATAAAAATGGGCGGAGCTATGTCATCGTGGTTGTTCGGCAAGTATTCGCGGTTCGGTATACAAATTGTATTGTTGTGGTATACATGTACGCAGTATGCATGCCATAGCCTATCTGAAATAGCCGAATGGTAGATCCGATCGTGCGGAAAGCCGGGTTGCGGTTAGACATGCCGTCCACTAGACCCCGATGCTACGCGGAAGGGATGCCGGTTACAATGTGCTCGTTTCGGGAACCCTTCGGGATCATGTATCAATAACAAAATGCGGAGCCGTGTCATCGTGCTTGTTCGGGAAGTACGATATTCGCTAATGCCGTCAGTTCAGGAGTTAGTCCCGAATATTTCCCCGACCACGTGATATGCGGAAGGGTTTACGAATCGATGCCGATAGGTTGCCGAAAGGTTGTCTTGCTCGACCTAGAGGCAAACTGACGGCATCGCTTCAGCTGTCATTCGGGATATACAACTGGGATAATGTCGCGTAAATTTACGCTTATATATCTACCTTACGCAAATTCGTAAGTTAGTTTTACTATAGATAAACTACCATCACTCGAGCGTAAATATACTTTTAACATTGGAGTAATCCAGGTTATAGGGGTGTATTTACCCATAAAACATACCTTTAGAAATGGTTTTATCATGTAGTGCGCATATCGCAGTTGGCTAAGCTACTATGAATACGAGTTCTTCAGAACTGAATGAATGGGTTCGATTCCCATTCTGGTATTTTGAACTTACACTGGAAATAAAAAATAGTCGGTTGAAAGCGATAACAACTGTACCACTGCACCACACATTCAAGTTCATAACATGATCGGCATAGTTTCCGTGTGTTACTCTCATCACTTCGCCGTTTTCGGGAAGCGTTCGGCATCGATTCGACTTTCCATCTAGAACCATTCGGGATGGCTAATGAAAACGAAACCTCACAGAAGGCGTCCCGAAGATGCGGAGTGAATGCCGATGGTTTACTGAAACTCTCCAGAGGCACTTCCAAGCAAGACCTTCGGCGTCCATTTTTTAAAAAACTTTAAAACGAAGATTTTCGGTCCCGAATGGTACCAGAGGCGTTGCGGAATTATACGGAAGGATTCCATAACATCTTGATGGCATGCCGAACCATCTCGATCTGGTGAATTTCTGCTTCGAGAACCATTCGGGGTCCTAGTGGACGTCCGGTCTTATAAATATATAAATATTTTATCTATATTTTATTTCTGCCAATATTGTTTAAAAACTGTCGCAAAGAAGCGTTGGTTTTAACAGATGTTAAATTGTGTCGCCCCTTGTAACTATTCATGAGTTCTAATTGGTTGAAAAGTAACAGACTCTTTAAATCCAGGATTCCGAGTGGTAAAAGTTGCTTAAAGAGAAAAGACTGAATTCAAGGCGTCAGTTATAGCAAACTACATCGCACAGCTGGAAGCGGCTTTCCACAACATTCCACCATTACAGAATTATAACTTCCCATATTCCCACTTTTAGCCGTCCAGCGGCAATGCAAAGACTATTTGGTTAAAATAATTGTACCATAAATATAGAATATAATAGTTCAATTATAATAAAATATTACCAAATATCTCACAGCGAACATTGATATATCTCAAACGATAAATTACGACTGGACTAGTTGTGCAATTCCACATATAAATGTTCATGCTATTTGTCTAGTCCGCATCGTTATGAAATTCTTCGTGTTATACCTAATAAGATATATTAATTATAATCTGACATGTTTGTAGATGAATTAGTACAGATCGAGTAGGCCGTCATGTCACGGTTACAGTCAACTAAGTGAACTGATCGGCAAGCGTTCCATGCGATCGATAGAAAGCTATCTACTAATAGCATACTTGTATAAATGAACATTACGAGTCCGTTCCGCATATTCCGATCGATAGAACCGTAGAAAACTACCGACCGCAATGATGGATGCGCTCTGCTCAGGTTCAATCGTGTGTCCTACCCATAGCGTGGATCCTATCTTTCATGCAAATTGACTGTTAAATTTTTCAGTAAACCAAAATTCATGATATTCTGGTGGTAATTGTGTTGGAAAATGTTGGCGAAATGTTCGCACATTGGAATGGCTTGAAATACGGATGATATAAAGGAGATATGGTCATAATATGGTCAAAATCATCATTATCGTGAGGTCTACCCCGCTAGTGTTTTGTTATTTACGGAACAATATCGAAGTGTTTGAGGAAACTACGGGATCAATCGTGGAAAGTAGAGTACTAAAAGATTCAGTGGAGAAGCCATTGCGTGCTGGCCGGGGTGTCCATAAATAAACGAGTCTCGATGTTATATATTTACCTCAAAATATGGGTTAAGTCGACGCTATTTGGCCGCCATTTTTGTGGTGGCTTCTACCATCGAAACCACGTGATTCCCCACCGTGAGACATAGAGCAGTCAATTCAAGTCCAAAGCCAATGGAGAAAAGCAATGACAATGAAGGTAAACAGAGAAATTAGGAAAAGCCACAGTAATGTAGCTTTAGGTGAGACATGTTGTATTGCCATGCTTCTTCGATAAGAAATTAGCCCAATAAAAGTTTTATTATCACTTGTCTACTAAAAAAGATGTGCAATTCATGCAAGTACATGCTTTTTGCAAATAATAAACAGTAATTGTTAAATAGAATATTATTGCACCTTCGTAATAACGAGTTAAGTGTATACAGAAGCAGCAATTTTAGCATGTCAAGGGCTCCCTGCATTGGTGCTTCAAAGAGACTTACCTCATCAGTGGAAACATCATTAGCACAGAAATACACACACTTGAACAAGAAACAGTTGATGAGTGCATGCTTTACACTGTACAAACTTCATCACCGACAGTAATCGAGTAACAACACATTTATAGTCTGTGTGTGCACAACGAGACTACGAAAAGACAAAAACTCGGAACATAAATGGATTACATGTAATAGTTGTTAATGACACAACTAAATCATGATGAAGGCCCTTGAAACAGGTAAGTAGTTCAAGATGCAAGTGTGAAAATGTTAATACAATTATCTACCAAAATTGGCGCTACCAGCTGAACCCGCGATTCGTCTTCCTGTCACGGGGATCAATGTAATTCCTTTATTTTATCACGGGGATGTCTGAGCCGAAAGAAGAAAATTGTGGTATAGTCAAGTAAAAGTATTATCCTGCAGCCACCATTGATGTAATTACTCAGGTCCAGACTAATACATTCACAGGAATTAACTTACCACACTCCTATAGGACTTGTCGAGTCGATCTACTCGACGGCATCCAATGATTCCGATGATTCTCGCTACTAGGAAAGTCACACAGGTTGCCTAATATGTAATCAGACAGTATCAAACATTGTAATTGAACGCAATTTACACAACTCTACGACAACAGGCAAGAAATTGTCCGGAACCTGATTATCCGAACCTGATCACAATAATCACCTGCTAATTTCTGTATAATAATCATCATCAGTAGATATCTACGGACCATAGACTTGCATGATCATTGTCATTGAAAGCTTGCATAATTGTTAGATGACTGAGATTAATTAACATCAACATCATTTAGAAGCTTGAATGAGCGACAAATTAATATTGACAACATTTTAATATAACTAGAACCACATGGTGGCATTTTCCGTAGCACAAGTTGATGTGTGTTGTTGTTGTTGTTGCCCTAATTGGGTTGAGCAACATCTTTCTGGTCATTTAGTATCGAAACCGAAGTTTTTCTGAAATCATCTGAAACCATAACTTTGCCTCCCACATGGTTCTCAGACAAGTTCTCACCAGGAATCAGAAGTCAAGGCCTAATTACTGTAGATATATATGTCGTCATTGACCTAAGCTCTCCGGAAATTGAGTCTGACGGTCCTCCCAGGTGATTGTAGCTACAAGCCATGTATAAATAATGCACCAGCAAAACTTAACATACTTCAGGGCACTTTTTAAGTAATATTACCTTTTGCAGAAAGACCATATATAACAATGTTACACCACAAGTATGGCAATATATAAATCACAGTCAATTAAACAAGCAACTGAATGTATATCAATATTCACAAATTGAATCAAATACCAATTATTAGAAATTTCAATCACAAAATCTGCAACAGTCTACAACACAGACATTCCTGCAGCCAACTTGGTAAAACCTAATAAAGTTCCAATCATGTGGTAGAATGCGTTAATATAAGGGCTGTCTGAAAACATAAGATGTTGAAAAGAAAAAAGATCACGAAAAAAACATGTGAAGCTTCAAAGAATGGTGAAACATGAGCAAATTATGAACAGAACAGTACAAATATTTGTTTCAGATTATTGCCAAAATACATTATCTATACAAAAAAAACCATCAAAACCAAATGATATTACACCGAGTCAAACAGGAAATGTAGCATGTTTTATCTAAGATTTCCTGTATCTTAGTGTAAAAGAACATTAGAAAGACATAAACGATCTGTTAACATACAGCAAAATATGTTTCTAACAATGCAAATTCCAATTAAGATTGTGATGAGAATTTAAATATCTTTTAAGCCTAGTTAATGCACGAACACCCAGGAATCAGTGCCACAAGTGGCCAAAAGCAGTGGTTGTAGACTTAATTGTTAGAATTATAAAGACAATATTGTATACACTTTGCTGCCAACCATTTCCCCTGATTTCCCTGTTGTAATAACACTTTGACATTCCAGAGCGAAACAAGATGAGCCATCTGTCCAAATGAACAAATTCACCAGCACCCCCCCCCCCCCCTCCCGCCAGCCACCGCTTACTGTACAGCCTGCAGGTACTCCTAGAACACCTGGTTGTGTGTATACATCTAGCTGCACCATTATAGACAGTGATTGTTATGATTACATTGGGATAATGTCACATTCAGGTGTTCTATCAAGAGTTTAATCAAACATTATATATATATATAAACGGTCTATATCTCTCTCTCTCAAGTTGCTGCTGCCTGTCAAACAATGTTCTAGCCAGCATGTTGTATGAAGTACCCAATGTTTGCTCTGTCTGCGTTTAATACGTTTAATATGCCAGGTTGCATTAAGTGGTATAATAGCTGGCTTTGTGCTGCTGAACACCTAACAATCTATTGATGTTATTGTGTGTATATAATATATTAATTAATATATTATTTAACTAGGAATATAAAACATCATGTGAGGTAAGGAAATATTTTCATGACAAATACAATAAGCTTTCATATAACCGGGAAAATGCCACTGAATCAAATTCATATTAAATTATATGCAACAATAGCAACAGTAGCATCGGGAGTCCATTGCCATAAAATTGTATGGGAACAGTCTATATTGCCATAAAAGCAAATTCAGAGCAACAACAAAAGCATTGAGCAATGGTCCAGCATCCATTGCCATAAAACCACACTGTAACATTCAACAAAAGAATATGAGCAAGGGTCCTGAGTGTCCATTATTTAATGTCATTGGGAATCCATTGCCCAGTAGAACATCACCAGAACATGCATCAAAAGCATACATTCCTTGAGCTGTATTGTGTACTGGAGTGTTACCGTATGTACTGTGAACTTGGAGAAACAAAAGAGAAACATCTGTGAGTAGATCTATCATCAAATAACAGCACATTTTCATAACATCCTAAAATACTACATAATGATATATTATATATACCATCAGATGTAACAACTGAATGAATGTGGGAATTTAATTAGTACTGTTGTTTTACTGCAAGTTTTCATGGTCATATCCCTTTGTTGTGCATATTTTTATACATGAATATAGCATCTTCTGTTATAATGATTCTTTAAAGACGAAGCCATATTTGGCTGTGCAGAATCCTGTGAAATACAAAGCAGCATTCATCAAAGGTTGTTGAACTTGGCTTAAGGTTGTCTGTACCATCTAATTATTCAAAGCTTAAATAGTGAATCATGTTACTGTGTTCCTTTACATAACAGGAGATTTAAATTGTATCAGATTTGGTTATTCGTTTTTTTTATCCTGTGCGACCACATATTATAAATATGCATATAACACATGCAATTAAAAAAGAACCCTGGCATTGAAATGGTTTATCTTGTTTTTCGAATCATATATTTGACCAGGAGAAGGAAGTTGCACAATCAATCCAATTAAGCACTGACTAGCACTCATTATATTTGAAAAGCTTTAAAATAAGACTCAGATTTCTGTTCAAACTTTTAACAATGTCACAGGACTGTTGGACTCCTTTGGTATCCCCAATACAATGAGTTTAAAACCCTGTACTCCATACGACGAGACCACTGTCTCAAACTGTGACTTTAAACTTTTCACCGACTTATTTAATACTTCTTAATAAGGCATTATGTCATTAATCCAATTAAAATTTGATTTAAGTCAAATCTCATTAAATATCGATATAATTAAATGAAATAATTGTACAATTAAATATGTATTATAAGCTACTCGGAGACAGGGCCACTTGACAACTACTGATCTAATCAAGGATTCAGACTGAATTATTATAATTTAAATGCAGTGTTCACATAATGGGCAATATGACATAATACCACAGATTTGATTGAGTTAATGTGTCAATGAAATCAAATCATTAAGTCTACACTTGAATACGACAATTAAGTTCGGCAACATTTCTTCATGTTTAAAATTTAATACAAATGATTAGAATTATTGTATGCAATTTGCAATATAGCAAAATGACCACCCAAATATGGCTGTAACTAAACTATAAGTAAACAATGGCGTAGTTGTAATTTTTCTGCCAGTTATGAGTGTGCCGGAAGTAATATGACTAAAATAGCACAAACCAGTATACAAAGTCTTTTCCTAATTCCCTTTTTGTATCAATTTTCAGAAACCATTGACAATAAGATGCACTGAAAACTAGTGTTTATAATCAGTGCTTGTCAATTAAGAAAACCAATTAATCCAAATTAAAAAGCCGAATATGAGGGCGGAAGCCTAGAAAGTCAGAAGAAAATACTATCATGTATAGAACTCAACATACAATTAAGTCAACAAAAACTGCTGGTAATCAGTATTAGGAACCTATATACATGTTTGTAATCATACATGAAACACACATATATACTGTCCAGAATTGAGTGCAATGAAATTAAGAGGACAAAAATCCACATTTAAATTTACTGAGCAAGACATCAGGGTACCATTGCATGGTCAGTTTTTACTCCAATTTCCGATTTTTAGTGAAACTTGAATTGAAGAATCTTCTGTAAAAGTTTCATCATTTAGACATCATCAACTTGTCCCTGCAGTACTTGTTAACCAGCTGACATTTGGCACCAATAAAAATTCCCAGTCAGGGCTCGACAAATTTGCCATTTTTTGTGATTTTTCCATGCTGATTTTTTCAACAGCATTAAATACAATCTCTTATAAAATAAACTTGTTAGTTTCATGATGAAAGAAATGGAACACACTGCATGGGAATTAATATGGCAGAAATTTAATGAATAAAAAAGCTTTGAGAAATGTGAATTTCGAACTAAACTCCAACATCTAAGTCGGTCATAATAAAAACCAAGCTTTGGACTGAATTTAAAAAGCAAATAATTGACATTTTGATAAATCTATAAGATTCAATTAGTAATTATATCACAAACACCAATTTTAAATTCAATTTCCATTGGCATACTTGTTGAAAAATATTTCATACTTCACGATTTAACAAAATTGTTCAATTGGGCTTCAAACGAACCAGTTCAAGCCTTTGATATGCTTATGTTTGCACAATTAAACATATTACATATTCACTGTAAATGATTGAACTTGGTAATTAAATACATCTTTGCTTAATGCTTACACACTGTACAAAATATGGTTGTTAGGATGTGAACGAAGTGACTTTTATTTCAAAGTTCCAGTCAATGAACCCCACAGTTTAACCGAGTTTCCTTTTGAAGTCAAATGAACTCACAAAACATCCATTGACGAGTCATGTAATGACAAGACACCTTGCACAGGCTACAAGATCTCAACACTTCCTTTTATTATGAAACTAAGAAATAATCAAGTGGTTTAGAAATAGCACTTGAGATGCAAACAGTTTTGTACTATAAACTAATACCTTGATCCAAAAACATTTAAAAAATGGTAAGAGCATCATAGAAGGAATCATGGTAGCCTTACTCCGTGACTGACAGGAAAACCTCTTAAAGCAAACATTGGGAGCACAGTTTGAACACCTGCAAGGTGCCAGCAAGGTCAGACTGGCGGTATGATAAACTTCTATATTAAGTAAATGACATGTCTTATAAATTCAATAAATTAAGAACCTGAGTCTATATAAAGGCTTGCGATATTAGGTAACCTCTGCTGAGATTGTTTATGATTTAAACACAGCTGATCTAAACATTAAAATCTGCCAACTCATGTACAGTAATCTTTTCATATTAAAATATTGAAAATAAATTTTCCAAAAATAAACATGGTGGTTATATACTCAAAGGTTTATCAGAATCTAAAACAATCAAATCTGAATAAAAATACGAGAGAGCTACCGGGTAGGTATTATAATAATAGAAACAAGATATATATTTTCATTGGCAAGACTTACTAGGGTCAATATCAAATGCAAAAATAAAATTTTAATATTGCAGCACAGTTGCACAAACATGTTTATACACATAATGCATGAAACCAAATATATGAGAACATCAGCTTCTTGTAGAAAGGTATTGTTGTGTAGTTATATAAATGTGTTGCTGGCACGATATGGAGACACAGTATCCGACACAATATCCGACACTAAAATCACGTCTAAACTCAGCTTACATCTTGGTAATACTATCAATGCCGTACTAAATCTGTTGTTTTACGTGTAAAATCAGTGTAAGATCAGGGAGATCGGAGAGGAGATCCGACATTTTTATTCTCGGAGAAGCTATAATTCTCCACCAATTTCTCAGAACCAATAACATTACCTGTACATCAAAATGGTACAACAAATGTGAAGGTAGTTACTGTGTAATACCTAACAGATACAAAACACTCCAAAATTATTCATACCTAACATTACAATAAACTCAGCACGTTGAGCTGCGCTCTGCAGAACATCGTGTGGATTATATTATTTCTGCTATCTGAATGGAAACAAAGTCAGTGTGAGGCACGTAAGTAGTTTCTGCTGGATGAAACAATAACCGAACCAGTAAAAATAGGTAATTACAATAATAAAGCAGAAATATGAATGTAACTCGATAAAAACAGCAGAAAACAACGCTATGTTTTTTACATAATGCTGTTTCAGGATGTTTCAGCTTACGAGTAATGTGTATCTAAATGTGCATACATATAATAACTGCATAAATTAATTAAAAATATAAGGTATGGGGTAATAAAGCATCCGCTAGCACACCATGATGTAATGACTTCAGTATGGTGAAATGCAGACTCACAGTAAGAAAAAGTGCTATAATAAATTTATCTTCCAAAATGGAATTCAACAAATAACTCACAAAAACTTGATAATAAACTTAATACTGGGCTGATTATGATGCCAAAGGATTAATGCTGCTCAACAGACATAAATATAAAGCAGTTTCTTGTGATGAAAATAGATTTAACTTTCTGATACCTTAAATACATAATCAGACAATTTCAGAAGTTTATATGAAGGTTAAATATGATATGATATTATTTCATTGACAAAATTTACATTGGATTCCCACGACTCATGGATTTTTAGATATATCCATGCACTATTTTATGATGATGAATTACATAACATATAACATTTTAACTAAATGCCAACAAACTACAAATCATTTATTATAGTGCATGCACTTAGCTTTACTGCTATTTCATTCAGATTTTTAGATTGCTTGGGAAATTTCAATTCATTTAATCATGCAGTGTAAATTGTTTTATACACCAAATTTGATGGGTTCTGTATCAAGAATTTTCACGAGACTTGGAAAATCTCGATTGGACCTGATGTCTTCTACGACCATATTTAGGCATGACTGATAATCATGTAACGAATACAAGACCATGTAATGACAGAAATCATTTATATTGTGCATGAAACAAAATTGGATAGTCTAGCTGATACAGATAACATAATGTCCAAGACAAAGTCATTATGGCCATTCCTCAGAATCTGAAGCTATTTGGATTGTGGAGATACTTTAACTGATGCAGCTAGGGTGAATGTCCAAAACAAAATCATTATGGCCATTCTTCCGATGCTATTTGGAGCCTGGATATACTAACTGACCCAGCTAACATTATGTCCAAAACAATTTAAGTCATGGCATGATTCTTGAATGCTATTTGCATGATACTTAATACATACTGAATATCTGCCTATGAACAAATCAGTGTTATTTCCATTTCCAACGTTGCTGTTATTATCTAACATTCTGTTAGTTTCTTCAGAAAAATACAAGCATATGCCATTTAAAAGTCTACATAGAATGGTATATCTCAAGTTCATACCATATATATTGCCATTTGAAGGGCCCTAAAGGAGACAAGGCGTTTTTGTGTCTGTAACATATAGTGTGCTATTAAAGTACCTTCATAAAGTCATAATATCACAGATATTTTGATTGATTGGACCAAGTTTTTCACACAAACATTTTGCCTCAATTACCAATGGGCAAATAAATCAGTGGATGGCATGACATGTTTCTTCCCGGGCAACATGTGAGGCTGTAGGTGGCAACATTCACACAATACACAAATAGATTTCTTCTCTCTAAGAAACAATAAGTCTTTCCTGATGAAACATATGGCTAGCTGACCTAATTTGGAAAACGTTAGTAGTTAAATGAAGACCGAGTCATTGGAAAAACAATTAGGAAGTAATATAAGAATGTGGACCTGTCAGTTGCTTAGCAACAGTAAGATGATTGAATTCAAATAATGCCCTGACCAATCAGAAAGAACGGAAGACAACAGGAGAGAAAATTACATTGTAATCTTATTGCAACGAAACTAGAGTATTACAATATAATGTGTGCTTTACATAAACAAAATGACCAGAACATAAAACAAGAGTAATGTCTTCTATGATAGCCCAATATCCCAATAAAACCAAAGCTATAACACAGTAAATGTTCATGCCATGATGACAAAACAGCAACAGACTTTCATTTGATGTCTGGAGTTATAATTAAAGCAACACCCATTGGTTACTGACAACATGGACAGAGTCTCTGGAGACCAAACTGAGCCAACACCAAACACTGTGTCTCATTAATACACCATGACACTCAGTATTGACCAATCTGTCAAGCTGTGAAAAGAAATGACAAAGAACTCAGGAAAAGGTCAAGAAAATTAACATGGCATTGTTACATCAAAGAAATAGCTACTTAAAGCTTGGAAAGCACTTTTAAGTTACGCTGATAATTTATGTCAAAAAGCATAAAACAGTTGCTTCCAAAGCCAAAATTGTCAGCAAACAAGAGGCGCACACAATTTAACATTCATATTACTGCTATGTCTGAGAAACAGGACAAGTCAAGTACGACCCTGTGGTTTACTTAAGACACTCAGCATTTTTTTCATTTTAGTATTGTAAGGTCACTAAAGGATCATAACAAAGATCTTCCATATATCAAACATCAGTTACTGGACAGGAATTACATTTGCATAATCAAGTGCTAAGTTGCTAACACATTTACAAGCAACTTATGAATATTCAAAATGAAACAACTGAATCAGTCAAAATTTTTCATACAAAATGTTTGGAGAGCAAAGCAGAGCAGAGCACATGTGTCCCAAAAATCACCTTTTCACTCTAGCATTCATGGTCAAAATCCCAAATAAAGATATATTCATGCCAGGGTCAAACTCCCAAATAAAGATTGAACAAAGGTACACAACAGTAAAGCAGTATGAGACAGACTGTTTAAAAGCCAAGGCACAAAAAAAAGTTAAATAGCAAAGGTTTCATCCTGATTTTATGTTGTCGTTACCTTGCTCATAAATTGTGGCTTGGTAACCCACTATAAGGATAAATTCTAAGTGATTTATTACTACAGCCAACAATTTACTGACCTTACAAATACACAAACCTAAGTTAAAATATATCTGTAAGAGCAATATGCTAATTTCGTTATGTTAGCAAATAGATTATGAATATGGAAATGTTCATTAAAACATTTCCAGAACATATCATCCTGGAAAAAATACCAAATAATCCTATCTGCCAAATTATGCCATTTTGGCATGCTCGAATATTTCTGGTAGGCGATTATATAGAACCTTCCAATCTGAATATCTCTCAAATCCTCTCATGAATTGCTGTAATGCTACTGTAGTCAAAAGAGAGAGAAACTAGCTAGCCAGGCAGACAGAATATTGACCATCAAGATATTCATGCCAAAAGACTGTGGCAAAGAACAAAACATCTCCCAACAAAAGTGGAGATAATATTAATCTAACGGTCATTAATTATTCAATCAGAAATCAGTTTTCAATTAAATGTTAGAACTTAGGCCGTTCTGCCAGTGATTCTGTTTTATGACTTGTCAAACTCCCTACAAAGTGTCTGAGTGCTTGCCACAATGCTACAAATGTGTCTGAGCCCTGGCAATTTTGTGTTAAAATAAATTTGATCTCAGAAAATCTGAATAATAATACAAAGGGTCCAGACCAGGTCAAAACTAATAATATTGTGGTTTTGGTACCTTAAATTCATATTAGTATTTTACTCCTACTCTGAAACATTTTGTGGCATTTTCTGTTAGTCACAAAAATTTATATACACAGAGAGATCTTTAAGTTAGTCCCTTTCTCAACAATACAAAATTAATGTTGTTTATTTTAGTTCTTAAGTATTAACAGAGTCTAAAATGTGTTATTTCTCCAATGAAATTTTATCAATTTTCATTTCATAGCTACACTGTTTTATTTCCTTCATCATGACTAAATAAGAATGTAAATTGATTCTGAAACAGCTAGTTTGTCACGAAGACATCTACAGTTGAGTTAATCAAATAAGTTTTAAGGATGAGATAATATTGGATACAGTAATCATCCTAGTTTAGGTGCCGGAACAACAAATATCGTCTTAAATAATGATAGTGTCTTATTTGTTCCGCTATTCCCATCAATTGGTTCCCCAGCAAATTTAATAAGTACATAGACTTTACTCGATCAGCCTATTTTATCTGCACCATCATTTGATCAGCCTATTTTATCTGCACCATCATTTGATCAGCCTATTTTATCTGCACCATCATTTGATCAGCCTATTTTATCTGCACCATCATTTGATCAGCCTATTTTATCTGCACCATCATTTGATCAGCCTATTTTATCTGCACCATCATTTGATCAGCCTATTTTATCTGCACCATCATTTGATCAGCCTATTTTATCTGCACCATCATTTGATCAGCCTATTTTATCTGCACCATCATTTGATCAGCCTATTTTATCTGCACCATCATTTGATCAGCCTATTTTATCTGCACCATCATTTATCTAACTACGGTAGCTAGAAACATGCTATGGTAGTTTCCCCAAGCTACAGAATGTGATATGATGGAAGTGTACATATCAGGGGAGATATTTCACTAAGAATCTTCATGGAAAACTTAGATTTTTCTCAAAATCTAAAAAAAATCTCAAAATTTCCTTAAGTGTATCAGCTAAACAGGAAACCCAATAGAAAACATGGGTTATTCTCCCTTTCTTGGGAAATATGTGCAGCTCAATATATTAACTTAAGCCAAAATATTTAAGTTTTCCCTTAAGATGCTTTGAGAAGACCAGTCCTGGTGAGCAACATACTTGTGTGTGAGTGTCTCAGGAATCAAGAACAAACAAACAATTGCTTCCCAATTGAAAGTGCAATCAAAGTGAGTGACAGCCAGTGCAAGATCAGTAACACAACAAATTTGTTAAGCAACAAAATGTTCGGTGTTTTGCAATGATGAAACATCATGACAATTTATCACAGCATTTCAAGATTGCATCACAGCCAACTAGCATTTGTAAGTTGGAAAGTGTAGTGTATGTCATTGGAAGGCATTTTTGGAGTGTTGTGTAATGCCAATGGAAGGCAATAGAATATTGGTGCATGCCGAGTAAGCCAAAGCATAATGGTTCAGTTGACTTAAATTAAAACACAAATAGTGCAACAAGCCTGCACCAGAGAAATGTCAAAAGGCAATAAACTGTACTTAATGTTCCCAGGAGTATAAACAAGCAAAGCATAATTAAATTTAAAAGATTTTCTGGTGTGCAATAGGTAGCTTACGTAAACAAATATTATCTAAATTGGTGAAATTGCCACCAGTTTGAATGATGCTTGATTTTTAATGAAAATACAGGTACCCGTATTTCTCCGAACCAAGACGTCGGTAAAAAATCTTAATAGGTTTATAACATAAGTTGTGAGGGAATCACATCTGACATTTCTTAAGTCTGTTAATTCCTATATTGGGAATGCGGTAGCTGCTCTGTAGAAATCAATTCCAATCTTTGAGAGAAACAATCAGTTTTTATCCCAAGGGAAAAACACGTTCTTTCGAGCACGGTACATCAAAATATCTCAAAATATACTGTAACAGTAGATTTAAGGTCTCTATGGAACACTATTATAGTTTAATGTACTTAATATTCAATCTTTCAAAATGTCCTAGTTTAATATAAATCACTTAATTACATGTTAGTCCCGACAGCAAGAGTGTGTATAGTAAATGGAAACACAAATGTTAACACCAAAAGGCTCTTGCAACACCTCCCAAGGGAGCCAATATAGTTTCTTAAGATTCCTGATGACAAAAATGCAGTAATCATTTTTTTGGTGCAGTGAAACACAATACCTAATAGAATGTACTAGAAATCTAGACTTAGATAATAATTATACTTCCAATATACATGATTGTCACTCTAGGCTAGTTTCTGTCGATGACCCAGAAATAATTCTGCAAAACTTAGTCTGCAAATCTTCACTTTGGTGCAACAAGACTGCGTCTCAGTCTATATACTATATAGTGACTAACAGCTTTTTTGCACCAAGGAGATGAAATGATATAACATAGCAAAAATAGTGAAAATTGATAACATTCAATTTTTACCCCACATAATTTGACCTCATATAATGTTAAGTACCAAATAAGAGCAGGAAACATAAATGTTTAGTATTACATGAGGTCAGGCATTGACTATAATAGATAATAAAATCTGACATTTCACATTAGCTCATAAAAACCCTGCAATTCAATACTAATATATCTATAGTAAAATACCTTACAGACAATTTTTATCATTTATGGGATTGGGAAACATTATATGGTTTATTATAAAAAAATGATTTTTTAAAGATTATAGCTCCTTATGAAAAATTGCGACACATTAATTTAAGTATAATAAAAGTTCAGGAGTACTCTTATAGTAATAAACACTTAGGACTCATATAGTTTAATCACACTTACTTTATCATTTAACATAAAAGATAATAATACAACACTTATTATCACCTGGATTACACATAATCAAAGCACTTTACGATGGCATATTGCTGCTAATGGAACGTGTTTATACTTTTTGCGAACAAATTTGCATTAATTGTTGCACTGTCAATGTTCAGTTCGCACTAAATGATAAACAACAGATTCAACATAGCAAATGATGCCTTAGAGGAATATCATGTAGATGTTCAAATATAAATAAAACGTTTAATTTGACTGCAAATTGGTTGATCTTATATCTAATCCAACTCGCCAAGCTAAGTGCTTTCAGTTCTTTGATTTCAATACATAAACAAATGAAATCAGTGATGCATAATTCATCCCCTTGGAACATTTTTCTTTCTAAAATTGTGTTTTAAGTTAGGGCAATTTACCTTATTTGCAATACCCGGTAAATACAGTGAAATTTACATCTACATGTTAGATAATTCATAATGACAGTACAGCCTCTTTGCATATAATCTGCATTGCCGCATCATACATTTATCATCAGTTTTATGAATCAGATTTATCAATGAAATTATACTCAAACGAATATTTCCTCAGCATATTAAAACAAGAATTCCTAAATAATTTTAGAGCAGCAGAAAAGTTCCCAGACTGAATAGACTGGTATAAACATACAACATCACATCTAACAGCATCACAATTGCATGTGTATCAAAAATCCTATTTACTCGGAAACACGAAAATCAATACAGGAACACCCCCCTAGCAACCAATTTTCAGTAAACGTTACTGAAAGCATTTAAGATTAAAGAAATTTACATGTATCAATAAAATTTTAATCTCGTAACACAATCCCTAGTTCTGCATAATAATCTAATTTTGTCATCAACAAAAGGAAACGAATGTATGTCATTATTACCCCGCCATTTCCAGCAAATGGAAAATATATAATGCCAATGTCGTAAATAAACTCTACCTATAAAAGCGGTATGAAAATAAATAGGTGGTTTTAAGACATTTAGCTGCAGTAAATGCTAAAACAAGGAAGATCATGGTGTATGGTTACATAGCAACCAAATACAAGAATAGAAGAAAATATTAGGTAGACAAACAAATATCTCCTCTCCTTAAATCATCCCTTAAAACAAGAGAAAATGAAGTTCACTATTTTATTTTCGAGTATTTATACACCATCATGGCACCAGTATTAGAGTGACATTGTCACGGGGATTTTTTTAATCTGAAAACAAATGTAAAGACCTCATTTGCTGTGGAGTTTTTTTTTGTTTAATTGCAGATGTTTTTGTAGAAACATTACCGAATTTGGAGACAAAAGTTCTAAGCCAATGCAATTATAAGTAATTACAATATGGAATAAAAATCCTCCATTATTAATCTGAATTTGTTTGCTCCTTCGAACCTAAACACAATAAATGATAGAAAAGGAAGTGATTTTTATTTCTCTTGTTTCAACCCAAAGAACATTTAATGATAGAAAAGAAACATTCTCTGACAAAGTGCTTACATGAAATCTTAAGTACACGACAATTACCTAGAAATTAACATGTTTTTTCTCGGAGATGGTTTCATACAATGAATGGGATTTTTTAGAGTAATGTTCAAGGACTATCAACATAATCAATAATCCCCTATCACCGTGGAAACTATTTGCGGACATTTCAATTAGTCAGAAGTGAATTTAAGAGGCTTAGACAAGCTTCAACAGCTAGCACTGCTTATAATGAAATACCTGGCAGTATCACAGTGTTAACATTTTCAGATTAAAAACCCACAAAACTTCAAGAAAACTTCACTGTTATGTAAAGTGTTAAAATTGAGAAATACAAAAACTATCAAGCTTATTCCATCAGATGGAAGATTAGCTTATCTTCATGTGGGAAGTGTAAAACCGACCTAAGAATCATACTTTATCTAGTGATGCGTTCTTCATGGCAGCAGTGCCAGAAGCAAGTTAGATTCCCAGACAAATTGGGGCAACAGAGGATCAATAGATCTCAAACTTTTCTTGCCACTCCATGCTTTCTAACAGTACAAGCCACTCTGTAAAACTCAGTGTAACCAAGTAACATAAAAGTTTGGATGAGGATTATAGGAAAGGAACAGTAAACAAGAGAGTTGGGTTTATCTACATAAAAAACTTTTTGTTGGTTTTTCATCAAGAGTTTTATGGTCTTGTTACAAAGTACACAACCTAACACAAACATAACTTTGTTCTTATAAAAGCACAAACTGCACAAAGGTAGCAGTGAGAGGAGAAGACATGCAGTTAAATTGAGTTTATGTTGGCGAGAGTCCACTTAATTTGATGGTCATAAAACCTTATCATTTATCTGCAAACAGATTACTTCATCAAAGAAAAACATTTCAAAGATGCGCAACCTCGACATAAAACTGGTGCATTAATTCACCTCCTGTTTACGCACAGACTGCACTGTGCAGCTTTTTACAGAAATACGAAGCATCCAGACAAATTCGCCAAAAAATAAACACACTAGTTGGCATGGAAGTGAAGTGTATTATTAAATCAATGACAAGCATAAGAGTGTTTTCAGAATATACAATGATAGCGTTACAGTAATAGTTTTGTTATGAAATTTACACTAAATGTTAGTTGGATCTCAAAAGGTCAATTGTACTTAGATTTTAACATCCACTTTATATGCATGTATGATAAAAGGCATCAATATCCTTAAGCAAACATGAAACGGAACTAAATGTGTGCGGAATATTGTGGTTCAGACAGGGCTATAAAATTACACCTTGTCTGGCAGGCTTGCAACCTTAAGTAACGCGAACTTACACCTAAAAGCAAAGTTTAAGTTAACACGAAACGCGAAGTGCAATAGTTGTGTCTGCAATTTACAGCGACAAAATAAACCATCACCGTCTATTAAGGCCAGAGACATTAGACAGTAAAACAATACCCGCCATTTCCTTTCTATAATGCTTTAAATGAAATGTCTAGATCTATAATCCCAGTAATAGAAAAGTTCACACTGGCTATTACAAGAACGTTCTTGTAATGGTATATTCACGGAACTTTGCCGAATTTTGTGCAAATTCATCAATATCTTCATTTTATTACGAGATTATCGTTGTATTACTTGCGAGTCAGGGGAGAACATCAGAGTTTCAGTGCGGACAAAAAACACAGCTTTTAGCGCATATATTTTGTCATGATCTTACTTAAAACAGATGGTATATTAATGTCTCCCTCTAGGGCCGACAATTCACGCAGAAAATCTGGGCCGACATCATTCAGAAAATATAGAAATTTATTTTTCTACGTATTTTCGTCTATTTTTGGCTTTTAACGTACTTTCGTCTTTTAACGCCAACAGGCAAGGATATCTTTACAGTATGATTAACTTACAATGGTAAATATTACATACTTTTGCATCAAAACTCATTTATTACTTTAAATTATGAGAATATTTTAATTGAGATTAATTGTTTTGTGACAGGTGTTGCAAATCTTTTTAATTCATGGTGGGCAAATTACAGTCCATCACAGATACATTTTCTTTTTATACAAAGTATAGATAACACATTAATGTAAAAGTTAGACTTATAACTCAAAAAAAAATTTAACAGTGAAGTATACACAGTCAAACCTGCATGTTGGTGATCACCTGGCCCCGATCTCCTGAAACGTCTCAAGTACAAATTAGTAAAATATCACCAAAGACCATCACTTTAACTGAGCCAAATAAAAGTCAAAAAGGAAACATTGAAACAATAGTGATGAGTCTTCATACAATGATAAGAGTTCAACAAGGAGGAAGTTAAAATGAAGTACCCAGAAAAATAATTAGTGAAAAGTTACAAAGTCGTCACCAAACACTTGTAAACCATGACAAATACTAGACAAACAATGTCCCAATATGATCATTAAAAAGCTAAGATCAATATTTACATACTGAGATTATCTACAAATAGTCTACAAGACATTTCCTTACATACTGCGAGGGCAATGAAAGACCAATGAAAGACGAAAGCTCAGCTGTATGAAGCCAGTGAGATGAACTAACAATTTGCCAATTACAAGTATTATAATACACAGTTGAAAGCTGGAAACAGCTGAGAAAGGGGAACCAGACATGAGTTGATTATTTTTTCACTGTATTATGAAATTTTATTCCATGTAGATCACAGCCAGATTCATGCAGCAGGCTAGTTCAACCACGGGTAAAAAACTTCGAACTTCAATTCCGAGATCATAGATTCCCTTGAATGTTTTAACCAGCTGGAAAAATATGGTGTTTATAAGAGCTAGAAATACTTTAATAACAATGTTACTTTAGGTTACCTTTGGTCAGTCTGCCCTCTCGGACATGATGAACTACAGAGAATAAACTATATACAACAAACATTTATACACAAGGTTTAACATTCTTTCTATTTTCATCAGAAACAATTACTGGAAACAATTATGTTCCAGCCATCAAGCCAAAGCACCTGCAGCCAATGTTAGCTTGTCAAGTTTTGGACAGACCAACACTCACAGTGTAGTACAAGCAAAAACTAAACCACTTAGGTCAATACAACACTAGTACACATTAGAAACTGCCCATCAACATTGGGTATATAGTAAAAGTAAAAAGGGCCATAACTCGGGTAAAAATTTCAAGAAATTCCGCCCAATGGTAAGTGGGGGGGGGGGGGCACAAAACATTTATAATTATAGTGAACAAGAAAACATGATGCAATAAATCTGCAATTACAATCATTTAAAGAAAGAAATATGCACAGAATGTTACGGTGGAAACGGAGATTGCATGATGCACTTCCTTGGCACTCTAGTCGCCAAAACTGCGGAATGTTTTCGTAAATGCACTCGCACTAAAGCCTAGCCTACTAATATCTTAAAAGCCAGGTGTTTATTTGAAACATTTAAACATAATAAATATTCTGTTTCCCAGATTTCAAAATATTTAAAAATACTAAAATTTGATAAATTTACGTATTTGAGTGGGTTTTTTTCTGTTTCCGAATCCAGATACCAATGTTACAATATGTGCTTGAAGATTTATACATAAGGCTCACAATCAAGAGATTGTTTATATAAACAATTGCATCAATAAAAAAACTTTCTACATTTCTGGATTGGGTGGGGAAAACAATGAATGTCTATTCAGAGATAAATAAACAAAGTTTAATATCAACAATATTACAAAGGGAACAAAAAAATGCATTAGGGCAAACTCCTTTGACATGGATATGAGCCAACTTGTGAGCGGTTGTAAAAATGAAAGTGAGGTAGAATTACACACATGTCAACTTTTATAGTATATATCCTGACAATAAAATAGAAAATATGTTTGCAATTAAAATAATTCCTTTCAAAAAATAGAGAATGAAAATAAAATAGAGCAGAAATATTTTGAAAATTTATTACATTCCGTATTATCAAACTTAAAACATTATGAGAAAGAGATAGTTATGCTTATTCATTATTTCCTTATTTGTCCCTTCAGTGCAACAAGGTTGTATCTTACTTATATAGTATAAAGTGAGGTACAACCATGTTGCGCGGAAGTGACATAATGCAAATGTATGCAATGTAATAAATTGTCGAGTGTGAGTAATGCACCTACCAGGTGTAGATCATCTCTCATACAGCAACATTGACAAGTTCGGCAATAAAATCTCAAAACAAACTGAAATTGTCATAGTTTGTGTCACAGCACAGACAGTATCAGTGTTAAATTGCTGTGGTAATAATCATAACTCAAGCACCCAGCACCTGGATGTAGATTGAAAAATTATGACTTCGCAAATATGAAGATGAAACCATAGGATAACATGTGTTATTCAGGAAGAAATAATGGTACTCAAATGGTGTATAGTAAATATCCTGATGCTTTAAAGTCTATCAAGGAGATAATAAATTAGATAAATGCACTCTATGAAAGGTATAAAGAATTTTCTAATGGAACTGACTGCTAGAATTGTCTGAAGACGAAATACCATGACTGGTAGCTTAATAGATGTCTCTGAAATAACTTCAATCCTCTCAAATAGGCAGAAAGAGATTCGAAACAGGAACAGCCAGGAAAGAAATGAAAAAGGGTAAAGGACAGCAGATATACAGCACAACAGGTCCAACAATATTGCAACTCCGAACACAAGCAAGAAATTAGCAAAAGTTTCGAGAGGTTCAAGAGAAATAATTTTGTCTCAATATTAAAGGTGTCAAGACGAAGAGACAATGCAAAAAATAGATCATTATGGAGTTCAAGACATTGAGCACATGGGGACTGTTTTAAAATGAAACAAATACGAAAACAAATAGGAATATGGGAGAGGTAATAAATAAAGATTAGGTGAAGCAATAACACACTTGTCGGTGTACCCTGGTACATAGATGTCTGACACAGCTGCATGAGAAGACTGAGCTATAGTATACCAACACTTTATTACCATAAGTAGTCGTCTAAATGACATTTAAAACCCCATGAATGCCACCTCATTTTTCTTAATCATATACATAATGAAAGTACAACTAAGTTAAGTTTATTTTAGACTACTTTGACCTGATATGACCCAGAAGACGAATGCCGAATGCTGAGTTGCTTTTTTTGAAGTCCGCTTTCAATGAAGACATACTACATTAACAAAGAAAACTTGAATAATGATTTGAACGAATGAATGAAAAATTTCGATCAGGAAAATTAATTTTCTTTTTTCAAGATTGATTCACCAAGAAAAATGAATTGGTCTTTTTTAAAGTGTTTAGATAATAAAGTAAATAGATGATATATAGAATGATGTCTGGTTATCATGGCAACCGTTTCCAAGTGAAAGATGATAAAAGGAAGATAGTATGGGAGCAATATATAACATTTTTCTGAACCAGACAGGTCTGAGGACCGTTAAAAGAAATATATCATTGTCTTAAAGCTATTCTGTGATAAATCATATCAAGCAATAGATTATAGTTGCATGGACTAACAGTGTGGGAAATACAAGAGATCTGATTCCATGGAGATATCAAAGGCTTATACAGAAATGCCTTTTATGGGTAGAAAATACTGATAATATGCTTAGTATTTTCTGGAATAAAAGAGACATAAGTATGATTTATGTAATTATTCTTTCCTTCACTTTCTATGGCTTATATAGTCAATACAATGTTATACAAGAACCGTAAGTGGCGGGAAATACATAAAACAGAGAGCTTTTTCAATTTTCATCTCAAAATAATAAGAGTTTTAAGGGAAACAACCTCATACATCTATAGGCACACAGAATAAAACCTTTTTCAATCAACATGGGACTCTGATAAAACTTCCTAGGAGAGTCATATACCCTATTAACTGCGTAAAAGCAGACAGCAAGTCAACTTTCAATACTGACTGAAGCATATAGCGGCAGAGGATATTAATTTAGTAACCCTAACCTTCGGAAGATGATACTGGATAATCATATATATATATATTAGTGGCCTTGACCTATGGGAGATGATACTGGATAAGTGGCATTGACCTTCAGGAGAGGATACTGGATGAGTGGCCTTGACCTTCAGGAGATGGTACTGAATAAGTGGCCTTGACCTTCAGGAGATGAAACTGGATAAGTGGCCTTGACCTTATCACAATATGCAGCCTCAACCTTAACCAAGTCTCTATATCAGTTGGTTGAAGTAGCAGTTGTATGTGCTTATATTTTCTAGTCTCTAGTCATTATCAAGATTGAAAACTTACCTCAAGTTGGTGCACAGACTTTGTTTCTCTATCTAACGGCTTCCCTGTAGTTCTAATAATTCCTGAAATGATAGAATAAAATATAATTGTAACATAATCACATAATCTGATCATCAAATAGCAGTAACACTCACAGTATTATATACAATTTTATGATCAAATTTACATCAAATTTCTACTTGGAGGTACCAGTATTTACAGTATTGGTACTGAGCATCATTATCACAAAGCAAATTATACAACATAATATAATGGTTCAATTTGAAGAAAATTAGATACCCTGAAAAGTACATACAATTAGCCGGGAAAGTCACTAGTGAATGAAACACAGTGACTGGTAAAGAGGGCTATAATTTACAATTAAGGGTATGTACCTCTATTTAAAGCTAAAGCATTGTTTTGTATCAGCCTTAAACACAAATCACTAAATTGATTAACAGTATAATAGAATAATTAAAGCCATAAAACATTTAAAATAAGTTGAATGATTTTTGAACATATAAGTTTCGGTACATTTTTCACCACATTGAACAAATGAACGAGACCATTCAACAGCATACATATCTTAAGATCATAAAAGTAAATTGTCACATTAAATTTTCACAAGTCTGACCACCTAAGTAGAAATTCACACTTAATGAACCAAAACCTGAACAGGCAGTTTGAGACAGAAAAAAGAGAGCGATTAATTTCGTTCTGGTTTGATTCATCGACCGAGATTACTATACAATACAAAGTCAAACGGTTGTCATTAGGTAAACTCATATACTTTTTTGTAACAAATCAACATTAGCCGTGCATTGTTTTATTAGCCAGTAGTTTCATTATCTTATTGCTCATGGTTTTATCATTGCCCAATATCATATCATGATACATTCAATCATCGACACAATATCACGATAAACACTTGACCATCAACAATACTACCATACTACCAACCAGTAAATGACTGAAAAGGAAATTTCTGCACTATGCACATGGACAATGAGCGACCAAGGATAAATTGCTTTGACCGCTTGACCTCAGCTGACCATTCAGACAAGCAAAAAACACTGAAGTTTATACCAGTGCATGTCCATCAGGGAAAAAATGGAAACATAAAAGTATGATACGAAAACAACTAAACAACCAGTCGGAGGTAAAACAGCGGAAAAGAAAGGTAATACAAATTGGTAATTAACATCTTGTTAAGCCAGGTACATTGCTAATTTTAACAGATGCCCCTTCCTAACTTGATAGCAAAACCATGTACATGTACCCAGCCAGCATCCTGAGGAAGTGAGTACTGGGCGATCAATTGAACACTTCTTCCCGTTTGTTTTTTTCCCCCGTAAATGTTGAAAATAAGCAGTAGTCTACAGATGTTTGAAACTCTAACACTTGGGTGGTAGAGTGGTAGAGTACTGAGCTAGGAATCAATTTACTACCAATCTTATTGGTCTGAGCAACACCATTTGTTTTCCCTAAACTTTAGTCCAATCAACTTTCCACTCAATCAAAGATTTCAAAATGTCGGAAATTACCTACAGGATACGTAACCATAGTAATGTAGTTATTTTTCCTTGTATCACACATTTATTGATACATGAGGAAACTTTTTTCTTTTGATACGTATAAACCATAAATAATATTATAGCAACGAGGAACTTTAAAAGGAAGGATTTAACTAGTTTAAATACTTAATACTTTGAATCAATGAAATGCTAAACAAACTCATATAACCACACATGACAGGTGTAACCAGTAAAATTCAAATAATGAGTCACACTCTTAAGAAAGCTGAACCGTGTCACCTTAAAACCACAAACAAAATAATAATGGATCGTTTTACAAAACCACAAATTTAAATATGGCAAGAAAAAAGTGTCTGAGCGAAATACTGGAGTGGTCAATGTACTAAAACATTTGGTTATCAGTTTGGTTTTTTCTTGGTTTTTTTTTATGTTTTTTCCGATTGAGTGATAATTTATAGGTTAACGGGCAAATAATTGTTTACTTAACGATACTTTACAAAAATTATCCTCCATTTATCAGATTATATCAGCCAACATTGACACAAATCATGTACCTACTTATCAATAATATTATTATATATGATATAATAAACAAGAGAAGGAAATAGTTATCCAGCCACCTGCTTAATTATATGTGACCTCAATAAAATTCTGAATGGTAATTTTTTAATGGAAAAAATTGCCCATAAAACTAATAAAATATTTATTGAAAATATTGGTTGTAAAAGCTTTTTTAGCATAATTATTATCATTTGAGTATGTTTTAAGTAAAGGAAATATACAATTTGATATGTTAGGTCCTTGAGTCAATCAATACTGATACAACTGAGGGAACATGAGCAATTATGTATAACTCTAACGCGGTATTGGGACCTGTGCCACTTAAAGTAAACAGGCAGATCAGGTACAACAACATACAAGGATATTGGAAACAGGATAATCTTTTTCAATGTGTATAGCTTGGCTACTGTGACATGAGCCTGACCTTTATGCAAGAATATATTACAAGATTTTTGATTTGATTATATCAATTTCCGCAAGCAAATCGTGCAATATCGGTATTTCAGATTTGTGTTTGTATTACATTTTGAGCGTCTTCGTGATACTCCCCGATTATGAAAACATACACTCGGTGTTGTAAACGTAGACAATATATCGACTCTTAAACTATGCTAATCAATAGGTCAGGCTCATCTCAATGTGGCCAAGCTTTACCGTTATTTTAATTTTCTTGGTGAATAGAAGTGAGCAGGTAAAATACACTTCCGCTCTCCCTAAATCGATGTAATGGTCAGTGATTTCTGTTTATATTGACATTGCAGAATATCGCGTTAGACTTATAGAGTATACAAGGAGCTATTAAAGGATAAACAAATAAGGGAAAACTTACTAAAGGGACAAAAGGGAATTTTTAAATATGCTTTATAATTTTTAAATATGCTTTATAAATTTAAACCAAGAAAAGCCAAAATGGTGCATTAACTATTTCACGTTTTACAAATCCAGGATTTGTTGTTGCTGGAATACTATGTGACTGAACTAGTGATTCTTGCATTAGATGTTCTCTGAGTGTGCAAATGCCAATCAATGACTGGCTGAGTGAACAGTGATGATAAAGTAATGAAGTCTTTCAAAGAACAATGGTCAATATAATCTGCTGGTCAATGTTGGTCAGTCAGTGATTCCAGCCGTCAAGCCGGGAAGCTTTGAGCAGCATGAGTTGATTGATTCGAGAACAAAATCCAATTCTCATCACTGATGATTAAGCTTTCAGAGTTGTGGAAAGAAATTCCTGTATCTAATACATCAAGTACATCACCGCCATGATTGCAGCCAGATTGAACGCTGAGAACATGTAAAAGTGCAAGACAAAATTATAGGTTGAAACAAGAGCCCCTATCATAAATATGTTCATCCAGTCTCATCAATTCATCTATCTTGGTTTCCTTGATGTCAGGCAATGTGCACATTAGGGATTTCTTGGTGCATTTAGAATTTAGATTGCAATCATCGGATCACTTCTTGGCAATATATAAAGACTCTATAGGATTACATATAACTGATCTTTTCAACAAATGGATTTACAAGACAGTACCACCTCTGGCAACATGAGCATCCTATTACAGGAATGAATTAAAGTATAATGCATACGATCACACAATATATAATGCACAATGCAAGGGAATAGGATTTCTGATTTCGTGCAAATCGATAAAACGAAAGCATTTCATTGACCACAAGGCAAATAGAAATGATCTAGCATCCCTTGACTTCTTGGCATGGTGGTTTCCAATACGAAAATCTAAAACGCAATCTGACAGAGATAGCAACCTAATACAATTTATATACCCACAGTAATATGTTACACCAGGCAGTAATGAAAATATTGGATTAAGAATTGCTTATACCCTATGAAAAATAGAAATTGCATTCTGGTTATAAAGTACGGAATTCTTGATGTTTGTGTGAGGCTGTGTTGTTAAGGCCTATTATTATAGAAGTTTTTCCATCTTCAAACAGACGAATCATGCATCAATGCACACCAAGCATGCGATATTTGATGCCTCGCATGCATCTTGGAATTGGAAGAAAATAATGTCATGCAATAAAAATTCTGGAAATAACTATGCAATCACAGACATTCTTTGATGGTGTCATAACTAAATAAGACAAGTTAATCGTATAAACAAAGCCTTTATTTCAATCATGTATATTATTATTAACACAGTGTTAATGAGTTTTCCAGTGGAAAATACAAAAAAAAAAATATTCAGAACTATCAGTCAATTTGAAATCTCTCTAGAATTCTGTTTGACGATAACATTTCCATGATAATGGGCAACCACTTTGAAAGATTTTCAACAAAAGTGAAAATTTATTGTTCACGAAACAAAACACAAATATGGAAAATCTGATGCATTTATAAATTTATGTGTGCGATGCCTTGATTTTCGTCTGTAAAATGTTTCCTAAATTGAAACCCTATTTTCTCTGCAATGATCACTACCCCATTCATGAAAGCACTTTAAATTATTTAAACCTTTTGGTCAAGGATAACCCATGAAAGTGCAAGCACTTTTTTCCAATGGGGTCCTGTGTTTTGCTGAAGAGACAGCTAGTGGAAGAGACAGGGGTGTGATACAAGGTATCCGGGCACGTTGCCCTAGCTCTTTCCGAAGAGACACCTTGGTGTTCTTTATTGTGCCCGGTGTATAGCACCGATACACGCGAGACTACCTCTGGATTGCTAACCAGTTCATCTCTAGTTGGGTGGGAAACACAGAAAAGCGTTTCAGAAATGACCAAGTGCCCCGGCCGAGGATCGAACCCGGGACCTCTCGATCAGCAGTCAAGCAGGCTATCCGCTCGACCACCGTACCACCCGTAAAATTAATTGTCTCAAATGTTTAATACTCAATAGATTGACTAAATTATTCAAATGCACACAATGTTTGTCAAAAATATGAAGAATTAACTCAAATTTGATAATCAACAAGAAAATTCAGCCATTTTGAAAACCTCCTTTTGAAGAGTATTTTTTCAAGGGAGATCACCACTTTTAGGTTACAAACTAGTAAATTTAGCCAAACGTGACTAAGTTTAAAAAATTGTTATTCTTCCACAATTTAAATGTTCACTATGTTGTGGAGATGCATGTAGCTTACTAAACAGTAACAAAAACTGACTACAAATTTAGTTTAACCTGAGAGCAAGTACACCAGAAAGAGATGTAAATTGAATTCCCTTCAAACTTTTCCTAACTTGAAGCTATTGTAATTTTGGATCATACGTTGTTAACGCACCAAACATCCTGTAAGATGACGTGCAATATCCAGGAAATTGTATGTACTTACAGATTAATGTCTTTAGGAGAAAGTTATATACTATAATTTGGGATTGAATTTTAAAATTTAAGAGTTTTAAGATGCTACATCCAATACCAGCAAGCTAGATTAAAGTGTATATAGCTATATTGTAACAGTCATTCAATATCGAAATAATTACTTGCATTGTTTTTAGTATGATACTAGATTACCTTAATTGCAAATTAAAACTTTGGATTGGTTCCGTGTACTTTTATTTAATCGTAGAAAATATACGATTCTTCTAGTTTCATAGGGTGTTCTAGAACACTTTCCTATGAAAATGGACAGTTCGCATGTCAATTAAATCACACAGAGAGTTTCTGTTAAAACTGAAGCGAAAAATGATCTAATGGATATAAAAGCATAATTGTTTTTCAGTTTTTGAAACTTTTTTAAAAAATATCTTCCGATATAGCACTATACACTTTAAAACCTATGATTGTTATGTGGTGTTCTACAATCATGATATATAGCACACAGCAATGAACCCGATCTATTTAACTATATTAAACAAACTTAGGTATTTTGATCAATTGTTTTAAATTTGATTTTTAAAAACAAACCAGTTATTACATGATAAGCTGCGGTGTATATGACCAAGTACTCAAACAACTGAACAGTCGATGCGGGTGAGCACGTGGCTTTCAAGCACTTGGGCACCATGTCTACACTTTAAGTCTTTTTGAGACTAATACTATTTCGTTACAAGACTCATGTTGATAAAACAAAGTAATCTGTTTATTCAAATATCCATCAACTAAGCAGAGATTTGTATGACAAGCTTGATCCATATTTCACTTGTAGAAGTTATGCAACCTCATTACTGGAGTAAACCTTGTCAGCGCCAGGCGTTTATCTGGCAGGGTATCTGGCAGGGAGAACATTGTCAACATTGGTGTTTACTCCTCTATTACATCAATACAACCTGTCAGCATTTTTTATATTTTCTCATCTTATACCTTGTATTTAATATGTTCATATGTTCATATTGATCATAAACACAATTTTAACACTGAGTATATCAATGTATAAAGAGCTATATCAAGTTGTCACAGTAGGGGACATGTTAATAATATATTTCCTCTAGTACACTTGTATGTTGCAATAAGAAACCGCTGATTAATTATGTCCTACCTACGATTGTATTTCAATACACATTCACATAGTATTAATATATACTTCAGCAATGATAAACAATCATACACAAGTCATGCTGACACCAACGGAATTCAGTTTAATCATACATATAAAATACGTTTGTATCAATTGATGATATTTAAGCCATTGTGGTAGGTTGTCGAACTTGAAATGCCAACAATCTCCAACATTCCCTTGACAATAGCCATCTTCCAGCGCAGACAGATTTTCAATTTATTTATTGACCCAGAAGTAATTCAGGTTTTTGTCAAAGAGCACTTTTTGACATTGTCAAAACTGATTTCAAAGCCATTGTGTTATCAATTACTGTCAATCAAATACAGTCTGAATATTATATGCAAAAAAAACAAAACTTTGTCTTGCCAAGGTAAAAACCAATCTCCTCTGTTACATAAACAATGCATTTGAATGTGACTAATTGTAGGCAAACAATTCTGTAGACAACAAGCCTGCACCATGTGACAGGAGAAACACTGTAAAAAGTGCATTGCCATCAACACCAGTGTTATTCCATTGTTCTGATTTGTATCAGTAGATATTGCTGACATTTGAAATGTTCACAAACTGTTTTTTTAAAATGGGAAATGTGGATATGCATTTAATCTGGAAGTATTTTTTCCATGTTCCAAAGATGTCAGGCATTGGATCATTTTGAAATGTTCACAAACTGTTTTTTTCTAAAATAAGGAAACACAGATATGCATTTAGTCTGACAGTTATTTTTCTATGATCCAAAGGTGTCAGGCATTGGATCAACTCATCAAAATGCCATTGAATCGACTACAGAAAGTCTGCTGATTAAATGATCCACACCATATCAAGAAATCAAATATCATTTAACTGTCAAGAGTTGAACATGAGTTGAAATAATACAACTAATTGGAGTCATCACTTTCAGCAATTTCTCCAAGTTCAAGGAACCTAATATTATGTCATAGAAAACATTAACATGCCTCACTATGTCACCATTCAAGAGAAGATTGTCAAGAAGCAAGGAAACATGCTATTTTCTAATCATTACCAGTATAATATATGAGGGGAAAACTGACAGATGACAGTCTGATGTTTAAAATGGAAATATGCTGAATATTCAAAACAAACATTAGCATCAATCACCTTACAACAATATAACATAACTTGGCATTGTGATATATGACAGTATTTGTTCAAGAGGCATTCCAAAAACTCAGCAAGACCGCTCAGGTCCTTCAACTCACTATAGTCAATCAATAGGCCTCTACATATCTACATGTCTAATATGTATTACAAATGTACAGCAAAAGAAACCCTGTAGGGGATGCACAACCATATTCCAACAGCCAATTCGGCCCCTTTCAGATTCAATACCACACATGACTGCTCTACCCATAATAGATCCCCTTCGGCCCTGGAGTTTTCTACTATATAAATGATTCTAAAACTATAATGTAAGTCTGAGGGAATTTATACATGTAAAATATTTAAAAAAACAGTTACAGTGTTTAGATCCATTTCAAAGTCAATGAGAAAAGAGATATCATGTTCATATTGGCAAGCAATTAACTTCCAACGTTTTACAATAATTACCAGAAAATGAAACTTAAATTATTCATACAACCAGTAAGGAATTAGATAGACAAACAAAATGGAGGAAAGGACACGGTATATCAATTTTTATGGCCTATTAAAAAGTATTAATTGCTTCATTGCACTGTTTGCATAGTACTTGAAATGGCAATAAGAAAAGGCTGTTTGAGGCAAATTACCCACTTAGTACATAAAGCAGGTCAAAGCTCACTAAATTAAACCTCAAATGATCAGCATAAAATTCAACATGGCTCACAAGAAGTCAGAAATTAAAAGATATTGTTTTTCATACGAAATGATTAATTTGTGTAGGCAGCTGAAGGTGTTGCTCTGGTGTTTAAGTTATTTCGTTCATAATATGTGAACTATATCATGTCAAGGTATCTCTCTCCATTTACTCCAGTCCTAAATTAAACACAATTTGGGTGACCCAATCCATTTGTTCAAACAGACCTCCATTCAAGTGTCAAAATTTAAACACATTAATTATCCCTCTTCTGTGACAGCCTTTATTTCTAATCTTAGGCCAACACCTTTATTATTAAGGCTCCATTTAAAATTTCTGGATAAACACATTCTAATTCTTACCCAACGGTATGACAAAGATTAAAATGATTACCTTCATAGCAGCGAGCATTATTCATAGAACATTTTATTGGACACCAAGCATTGACCTTTTAAAAGCATTCAACAAAACATTTTGAATTGAACACAAGAAATTCAGCAATAAAGGCAATCGCTGAAGTTGGAATAGGCAAAAACCTTGTCCCACTGACAATCAAATTAGACTGAATTCGGCTTTCACGTAAAGCAGTATTAAAGAACATTAAATGTTGGTGTAAAAAGCCAATAGTATTCATGAAATTTCCGATAATGAAAATGTATATCTTGAACAGCAGTTGCATCTAAGACTCGCAGATAAATCATCGTGGTTCTTAATGAAGCTTGCATTATCAAAGAAATAATCGCAAGCATCTGGCATTGTTTTCATGGTTCAAGTTCTGTGCATTCCCAAAGCAATAATGTAAAAGCTGATATTGTTTTAGAGATAATTCCGCAATTCCACAACATTGGTGTCAGAAGTCTTTGAATCCTCTCTATATGTATAGTGGTGGTACCTAAAACTCATATTTTCGGAAAATGTATATTCCATATAGTTAATGACGTGTTACGGTTATGCACTGTCCGAAACAGCTCTCTGAGTCTCATAGGATTAATATGGAGATAACCTCTCACCTTTAATGCATTTAGAAGTTCAGGGTCACCAGAGATCCACCCTTAAAGGTCTTGGCATGGAGTATTTGGACAAGGGTCATTTAAAGCAACCAAGATATCAGTTAAGTTTAATACTTGATTAATGTTTTACTAGATGGCAAATGCCATGTATATTAAGCCAGAGATGTATAACCTGTTGTTTATGGAATTAAGACAGGAAATTACAATTTGATGAAATTAAAATGTGGACAGTCACTAGTAGTCATTTTTTTCGGTTCAGGAACACTGTGATCTTGACATCTGAGCTGCTGACCACAAAATTAACAAGGTTTATCAGCAGGCCACCATGACCATCATTCTCCTACCAAGTTTTAAGGACTAAAGACTCAACAAAACATAAAAATCTAGACTCTAAGACTTGAATTCAATGAACTGACCGACAAACCAACAGCCAACAAGCTTTTAATAAATCACTTTTTTGAAAGGCTGTGGGTAACCGATATAAAAATAAATGAAAATATATATAATGTTCAATTTCAATTAGCTTGGTTACAAATACAATAATTTCAACAGACACATTTAAATGTCTGAAATTGACAAACCACTTCCAGAATGGTTCTTGAGATTACCTTTTATCATCATCGTCTGACTAATCAGAATGAGCAGACTTCAAAGTTTCGAAAAGCACCGATTTCAGCTACTATATAGACAAATATGGACATTAATTTGACAGCGATCGTCGTGTTGTATTCTACTGTATGAGAGAATATGTCATCCTCGGAAGCCAACAGACAACATATATCTGTCTGTTCTAGCAATATATTCTGACAATTCTTTTAGTATATTAAAAGCTTTAAGTCTTTCAGTCAGGAACGATTTTTTCCGACTTCTTGATTTGAAAACTTTACAGCGTTCCTGATATATTATATAGCCATATAAATCTGTTTTTAGTCTCGGGAAATTGTTAGTGGATGTGACATATCAGAGTTCTATCGATTCCGATGTTTTTTAGAGAGGAAACTATCTGTTATTCTGGTCAGTAGCGAAATTGGACACCAATTGCTTCATGCTGGCGATCATGTATGCAAATTCGTAGACTAATAATGTCTAGCGAGTTAGACATTTTTTATGTGAGATTCAACAAGTATTGTTGGAGAAGAATGGATTCATATATCAGAATTAGGTCCCTCATATTGATCAGTCTCCCGGGAATATTCTGTACTAAGTCTCCTCTTCATATAATCGTTAAGGTTACAAATTTTGACTTATTGTTCACTCAGAAGACATTTGTCATATTAGGTATATAGTTGTTGCGTGTCGGCATGACAAATATGATTTTTATGGGAAAGATAATATTGTTTAGTCTAGATTTTTGAAAAATCTTGATGATAAAGTCATATTATCTGCGATTCTTATTACTTATATATTTAGCCTGAAGTCTAGCAACGTAAGTTTATTGGTTATCTGGAAACAGATTACTTAAAAAATTTCCGACTTGTCTGCTTTTGTCTAAAATAAAATGTTTAATGTGAAGTCAGACTGTTTAATGTATTTTTTTCAAACATTGATAATATTTGTGTTGAAAGATCAGGCAAAAAGAGAAAAAAAACAGCCAAGTTGCTGAAATGAAGAGAAAGAGTTCTTATCTTAACAACACAAAAGATTGAGAAATTAGAGGAAAGATATACAAATCACAGGAAACTCTTGCTGTTATAATGAGTTAGCAAGTTGTCTGAGAGGATTTCAGAAGTTTGAAGTTATTGTAAGATGTAAGTGTTGATGGAGCGTTCTGATGTTGTTATAGCTACAGGGGATATCCCTAGCACTTGTGTTACCAGAGTGGTGTAAGGTAGTATAACAGTCAGTGGTAGAGTTGGGTGTGAAACGCTGAACAACACCATACTGTGTTCAGACAAAACATAAAATGCCCACAGATACATCAAAGTAGAACATCTTCAATGAATATCAAAGCCTGTAATTTAAAGGTATACAACAAGTAAAAGATGGTTTGACCAGCAGGAAGTTACTTTAAGGTCTTATCACTCAGCCAAAAATTGAAAACATCAGGCAAAAAGCCTTGATAACCTCAGACCATCAGCAATATGTGACCTTGACCTTGTTCTGAACGTTTATGTCATGAGCATTCGAAGTTTGCCCATATAAGGTCAAGTAACAGATTCAGTGAAATATCTTGCAAAATGTGATCTTGGTGAGCGATGATTTTCCTGCTGTACAGGGTTCATCACGGGCATGTGACCAGGTTGGACCAGATTAGGGCATGATTGGACACAATAATTATCTCCACCCATTATTGGGCATTAAACACAAATATCTACTAAAATGTTTCAAACATTGAAATGTTTTAAAAACACTATAATAGCTTTGAACACCAACATCAGTATATTTTATTGATGGTATACAACCATTAAGGTAGCGGTATACAACCATTAAGGTAGCAGCTTACATATAGCTATTATATATCATACAATGATGGTCGGAGGTTTTATTATACAGCAAATGGTCGAGATAAGCATGACAGATGATTATCCATAGATGTATTTGTCTGATTAAAGTTTGAATTACAGCTGTGTTTAGGTACACCCGTTCTTGCGCCCAGATTTAGCCCAGATTTAACGAACAATATGCACTATAAACTCTCCAGTCGATTACCTCAACACTTTGTATGATATTATTGTTTGCGGATATATGGGTATGTGACATTTAAACCAATTGAAAAGCTATTTACTATAGCTGTATGTTTTAATTCTAATGCAAAAACAAAGGAATTGACATGAAACTAGATTAGATTGTAGCTAAAGGGGCTAATTTGCGTTATATCTTTGAAGGCCTGTATTCCGTAATCTGACAATTTCATCTACGATATAGATCCTGATACAGATAGTGTCTGACAATTTGCTTGTATTCAGCTGTTATGATCATCATAAACAGGTTTCCAAGTTTGATATAACAGTGGATAAATTACAAGTCGAGTAATTGCTAGGGATAAAGTAGACATTATTTATAATACATTAAAGTATATATTCATTACCCGAGAGCTCAAACATGGAACATTTATTATATTTAGTACCTGTCAGCATTTTTATAAACACAGGGTAGAACATTTACGCATGTGCCTGTGCAGGTTTGTTTTACATTTGAGGCAGCAAAAACAGTTATTTCATCAATTAAAAGAAGTGTATTAAGATCTTATTTTTGAGAATGATATAGTTGCACTGGATATATCCAATATACCTTTTCATAATCTGTATAAAACATGATTAATTACCCACAGAAAATCTGCACAAATAGCTAGTGCCACAACATTTTTTGGCCGACTTAACAAAAATGGTGACTGAGGGTACCGAGCTGTAACTAATACCAGTGCATTAATGATTATAATTTTCATAACACTTGTATTTAATGGTACAATTCGGTAACAGTGACTACTTAAATACAAGGGTAAACCTCGCACACTGGATCAAAATAGACCAACCGCTAGGAAAAAATGCACATTCATTCTGAATTGTCATGCTCACTCAGTCACACATTGAAATTTTCTCGAACATTAACCAAAAATTAATTATTTTTTAATAATATAACGATTCAAAGGTTAAATTTTTATGATAAATGACTACGAAATTGGCGTTAATGTTTCCTTTTTGTCAATTGAAAGAAAATGTGAAGATATTAAAAATAAATATATTACGACTGTACCATTTGTGATGTATTGTTCCGTGCTATATGTGTGTAACAGGTGCTTGATTGGTATCACATTATTTATTTGACAGTTAGCGGATGGGAGAAGATAGTGTTTAAAAGCAACAGGTGAAGTCAATTATACAAAATGATGTGAATTAAATAGTTCAAATATATCCCACTTTAAAATAAATTTATCAAGAACATGATTTTTGGCTCCAGTTAAATATAAATTCTAATTATATTTTTTAATGAATTTATATTGACTAATTCAAAACAGATTTTTACTTAAATTCGTCTCCGTACAAAAGAAGCATGATAACAACATTAAAATTCTATGAAAACCAGGTGTTTGGACTCTGCTCATAACTCTGCTGGATCTGAATGGTTACAACAAGAACAAAGCCCAAGGTACACAACTTCACTGAGTTTCATGACCTGTTATACAGCCAAACTTTTGAAGAAATTATTACAACACAACAATGTTGATGCCACAGCATCCCACAGTGACAGCAAATGTTTTGAAAATTTGATTTTTTTTTTGAAAACCTTTGGTAATTGTGTATTACTAACAGTAACAGTTGCCTTACATATTTTACCCTAATCAAGAAAATTAAATAACTGTTTCTTTCTGCCTCCTCACTGATTCATTGTTTAACTCACACTTAACGAAGCAATACAATACTAAATCTGTCTGGCCTTGAATAGTACATCATTTTTGTCATAAGCAAGTTTGACATGGCATGTATATAATGGTTGTATGACACTATCGGTGCCCCTCTCTGCCCCCTTGTCACCGCCTAGGTCTTTGTCAAGTAACACAGAAAAGCTTTTAACTACATTTATCATATGGCTATAAATATCTAACTCGACAATAATGATAGCGAAAGTTTGATCTATGGTTTTTGTTGACTTATTTTTGTTTTGTTTTATTTGTGTTGTTTATGATTGTCTTATTTTCTTTTGATTAAACATGACATATGACCTTCACAACATGTTCTGCTCTGCGCTTAAATTAACAACCATAACAGGTACATTTGTACAAGTTTTATAATACATGTATTGTTGTTACAAAAACTCTTAAATTTAGGATGCAAGTTTGAAGGAAGAATTAAGAATAAAGAATTTTAAGGAACGTCTAAATACAAAATAAAGTCATACCAAAAGCATATAACTGGTCAAGTCAAGGTCACTGGACAATCTCAGACAGGTAATAACCAAAGTCTCCCTGTGACGCACATTTGACTGTCTCTGTCAAACACAACAAAAAAACGACAAACAAACAAACAACCAAACCATTGACAGGATATTAACCAACAATTAAATGACCGATGTTACACTTGCATATCCGTTTTTATGTACCTTGATTATGCATCATCTTCAAGGGAACATTCAATTGTATTATGCAAATCAGTATAGAAATAGACTCACACTTCCAAACCATGCAAACTAAATTTTAAACTTAAATTTCAATATAAAATGAAAAACATCTGATGTCAAATAACTTTAAATGCATCCCTAATTTGTCTAGTTAATTAAAATGAAACAAAGACAATTACTTTCAACAAACTGTTACGACTTTACCAGCAATCCATTCCATTGCTTTAACAAGCCATAAAGTCTCTACAATAAAATCTTTATTGTTCATGATTTTCATTCACTAAACATGTTTTGTCGGCCTTGTACAAACATTTTGTCAATGAGCCTTTGTTATGTGACTCAGCCAAAATGCAAAGCATGCAACAATAACAATGAATAAAAGTTTGAACAATATGGGTTCATTCACTCTTTTTCTTGCCCATGCTAGTTTCCATAGCAGTTCGACTGAACGATTAATCACGAAAATGAGTAATAAGAAAAAGTATAAAAAGAAAGCAGATTTGAAACAAAGCCTGTTTAAAGGTGATTAATGGTCGCAAGTATTTATTTATAAGGTTATAGGCCTCATGGTGGTTTGTGAGCAGCCAAACCTTAATATTAAATATTGAAAATATCAATTTGAAACTTCAAACTTCAAAACAATTTGCACACACCTGATTTAATTCATAGTCATTCAAAGTTACAGACAACCTTAGCAATAAGGAGGTCTATTTCTGAACAAGGTTCATCATAGTGGTTACATACAGTTTTACTATGCTCAAACCGGATATAGACAAATGGGTTTAGACCTGATCAAAGACAATGGCTGAAAAGAGATTTTAGGGTATTTTGCAATCATCATGGTTGACTATTTTAATGTCATATGTTTATCATGGTCATATGGTTACCATGTTTGACAATGGTCAGTCCTGAGATTTGGACATGGTTGTCCTAAATTCACCAAATGATAATGGACTGGTGTCCGTTGCCTAAGCAAAGCGCTACTGAGCACTTTCATTCAGTGTTACCACCGTTCAATTAAAAATAGAAGGCATGGATTACCAGTCCCATTGGAAAGAGCTACGTAGTACTTTACTTAGGCAATAGACACCTGATGGAAAGCCTAATATGATGGAAAGGGACACGATACATTTTATGGTGGCGGAGGAGGGGGGAGGGTGTCCAAAACAATGAAAACTTGGTGGAAAATTATTTGTATTTGGTCTACTGATAACCTATTAATGAAACATCTTTTGCATTGAAAACCATCCACAAATTTATCATGTGTCAATTTTTATGTTCTACAATCAATTTATATCCGGTACTTAATCACTTTAAAGTGTGTTTTTCCCATATATGGCAGTCCAGATTAAAAGGTAAATGAAACAAAGATTGATCATACAAGTTACCTTTGAATATAAGCATTAAGTGAGAGTAATGTTTTTACTATGAATAAAGAAGATCGCGAATATAACAACAGTTTCAACCCTATTCATCATTTTCGGTTCGTAATAAAAAAGTAAGTTTTTTTTTTCATTTTCAAATAATATATAGCTTGCTTGTATCAGTTCAATCATAGGGTTGTGTGAGATACGTGAAGATCTTGACAGAAATCAAGTAGACGTTTTAACATAAGGTGATACATCATTTTTTGGACACAAAAAATCTTTACATCTTTGCGAACAATTATAAGAGCCAGCCGTGTACTTATACATAATTTTTAACAATACAAAGTCGTAAGAAAATTATAGAGGACCAACACTTAAATTGGTAAGATATATTGTAATGTCTTGAAGTAAAACATTTTAGTATAAGTAACTTTTTAAGCTAAAATGCTGGATCACATTAGGCTGGCTCATTCATCCAGCTTGCAAGCATCATAAATCAATGTTACGCAATTCTTCTGCATTCAAAATAAAATGAAAATGTCATTGGGATGAATGTGCAAACAAAAGCCGTGCATGAGGTTGAAATGTGACCATAAAAATGCAGTTTGCATGCACTACCAACAAAATTTACGATCCATTTTGAAGAAGAATAAAATGTCAAAATGAACAATGTTTCATGACCGCTGTTTTAAGCTGTTTTTCAGCTGTGTTTCATTTACGAGGCAACAGTTACAAGCCCACAGATGTCATCGTTAAACGATAAGCCTTTTATCTTACATCACCATAGAAATCTCGGTCATATCTTCCAACTGATGGCAGCCTGGTACCTGAGACCACTTGAAGATTGCCTGGTAACAAGGTCCTGTATGACAGAGTAAAGTATCGACTATAAAAATAGCCTGAGGAGTCCTGATATCTTCATGGGAGGTATAAAAGGTGGTAATCCGATCATTCAAGCCTTCACAAAGACTAATTTATAGACTTTACCTATCTGTGATACTGATTGTACAAAATATAAAACTTATCTCCAGTCATGATCAGTAATTGCTTTAACTTTAACTTATTCTTAATGTGAAAAGTTCACCCAATTGACTGTTGAATTGTACGGTATTGTCATTCAGTAAACCACTATAATTCATCATATAATATAATAGTAGATGATATATTATTTATATTGTCATAAAAGGTACAAAAAGTCAAAATTCAACAGTTAGTTAACAGGATTATGTTTATTTGAATAACAAGAATACAATTTAGATTATTATTAAAGGGATAAACATATGATTTATTAGCGCCAGCCAATCTGTCAGTGACCTAGCTTTTAGATAACTTGCTAGCCAGGAGGCTTATTGGCAGTACAGGTGGTATACTGATTAATTCAAAGGAATAAATATGTTCTATTATGCAATAACCATATTAATTAATTGCTTTGATTGTAAGTGTATCAATGGCAAAGTAAATATTTGATAGCATCAATTTTCTGACCACAACTGTGAAATCCCTCCAATAAATTGATTAGCGGCAGATAAGCAATAACTATAATACACAGTCCAGTAATCAGTTTCGCCAATATTGGCGTAAAGAATCAAACAAAAATCACACCAATTAAGTTGTTTGAGCCATTAACAAGTCCATTGTAGCCAATTTATAGGCCATCAAATCAATGATTGGTCAAGTAAACATGAAAGTGATATCTGTAGGTTAACAATTAAATCGGGAAAAGTGGTTACTCAGGTAACCCATGTTGTACTAATGTACGGTGATAAATAAAGATCTGTTCTGTTCTATTCTATTCTGTTCAGTTCAGCTCTTGCTCTTGCTCTCTCTGCTCTGCTCTGCTCTGCTCTGCTCTGCTCTGCTCTGCTCTGCTCTGCTCTGCTCTGCTCTGCTCTGCTCTACACTGCTCTGCTCTGTTCTGCTCTGTTCTGTTCTGTTCTGTTCTGTTCTGTTCTGTTCCGTTCTGTTCCGTTCCGTTCCGTTCCGATCCGTTCTGTTCTGATCTGATCTGTTCCCTTCCATTCCATTCCATTTTGTTCTGATCCGTTTGATCCGATCTGTTCTGTTCTGATCAGTTCAGTTCAGTTCTGTACTTGTGTTACAGCAATAAAGATGGACAAAATCCAACAAGTGCTTCTCACGGCAATTGTACATTTACAATTTCTTAATTAGATCTTGACAAGGCAAATTGCACGGACAACTCACATTGAGCTAACAAGATGGATCAAGCCATATCTTTATTGCTAGCAATATTCATTGATATGACTATAATAAATGGAGACACAACAACCATAAAACTCGCACATTAACTGTGACCTCTCACACAAAAGGCTACAACTTAAGTAGCAAAATGAGGGGTAGCATTTCTAATTTATCATGAGAGACAAAGGAATGTCATACATGAAGAAAATCAAGGTTATACATGTATATCATCATGATGTACATCTCATTTAGGGTGAAGCCTTTTGGGGCATTAAGCTTAATTGTTGCAATCTCAAATAATTCCTACAGAAGATGCTTGCAGCTCCCCATAGAAAATGGGATTGACCGGGATCCCATCAGGAAAATGAGTGGGATCCCAATGGAATGTCACCGGGATCCCAACCAATTTACCCGCTGGGGTTCCCAGTCATCTATTCTATGAGACTATAAGCTAGCAAAACAAAAATTTAAGGTATCCAACACAATTTATGCATTTTACACTACCACTTAAATGTCTTATACCAATGTATTTTGGAGAATTATGTAATTTGTTTTAAATAATGAATTATTATACATTAAGAATTTTCAAGTATAAGACTTGAGCATTAAGAATTAACAAGTTTATGACTTGTGAGGTTATGGTGCTGAAGCATTACAACAACGTCTCAGACTCGCTGTGAGATGTTTAAATGCACTGTGAGCATAGGCCATTGCATGATGAACACTATTATTGCATCCTGATGCGTTAATTTACTATAATGGCGAGAACAAAATGCATTGCCCAAGTATAACAAAGTGATACTGTTGCATTTTTTATACCATAAAATACATCAAATTATATCATATAAACAGGCATTTTGCATAATTTATAATATATATTCTACCATGCGTCTTTTGCCCTTTCCATTTGTGCTAGAAAACGCAATTTTCTCACTATGTCCCCGTGAGAATTATAACATAGGATAATGTTACATAACATGGCATAATGACTACCACAGTATGTCATTTATTCAGATGTTGTGTAAATCAGGACAGAATGCAAAATCTAGATGCGCTAAATCAGCAAAAAAGAACCCTCTGAACAAAAGTATCTGTCAAACCCTTTAAATCTAAAATTTGAAACAAAAGAATGTATTAAATATATCATAGCAACTGGGAATTTACAACAATCTTGACAATGGTGACAATACATCAATAAATAGATGAAAGTATTTGTTTTTCTTGTTAATTTTTTATCTGTAACATGTTTGACACCAGCTGCAGCATCTGTTTCCATGGCAACAACAATGACAACAACAACTACAATCAATGAGTGACATTGAAACAACCAAAGGAACGGTGCATCAGGATTAAAATTCTACTAGCATTGCATGGTGTGTGTGCAAACGTAAACTTCTATGGTGATATAATTAATCATTCAACAAGATGCACATTATAACTGAGCCACATTATGCATGCATGAGATTATGAATCATTTCAGTTTCAATTTAAATGCAAACAGAGAAAAAAAACATGAAGTAAGTTAAATTTTGGCAGGCCCTCCTGCAATGAAGACAGTGCACACAGCAAATGACTCACAGTCATAAATTTAAGGATTGCACATCGCCGCACCTATATAAGGTACTTTCCAAAACTGGCCAGATAACCAAATATGCATCTATCAGACAACACCATAGAGATAATCTACAAACTATCAAAAAAAGTGGCCACTGAAAATCATCCAGATAATGCAAAATTGACAACAAATAAACCTGCATATTGCAGCAATTTGTGTATTTTGAAACCTGTTAGGTAAAACTGTGTCACTAATGCATTTACCTATCTATTAAGTACACTCCTTCAACAAAACTCCCCACAAACTTTAATCATTGTGCAAATACAAGATATCAGAAAAACAAACAAATCTTGCAATTTGAATTTCATTCACAAAGTCTGGACTGAACAAAGCAACATTTGTATGCTGCAAGATAAAACCAATAGTTTGATAACTTGTCAGCTGAAGGAAGACAGACTGAGTCGGGCTAAAACTTTGCTAAAAGCTTGTTGCATTATTTTGCCAAATTGAGGCATTTTATGGTACCCAAAAGCACTCAAAAGCTTTCCTTTTCAAATTGTGCAAGTGATCAAAACTGACTAATATTTTGTAAAACTGCTAGAAAGGCAAATTGAATCATACATTAACAAACATCAAAGACGAAATCATCAACACAAAAGACAGTTTGAGAGACATGTAAGGTTCCTCTTCAAACCACTCCCAAAGAACAGAAAATAACTTCATCCCAATTTCTATACAACATTTAATGCAAGAAGCTCTGCAGAATTCAGACATGAAAGGAAACTTGTCTTCTTACATGATTAAAAAGCTAATTTGCAATAACTCATTTGCAATAACAAACTCGGTATTTCATATTTTTTTATACCAATTTCTTAAGATTATATTTTGTCATGAAGATTATTTATTATAGTGCAGTATCAAATATGAAGGGAGGTAAAGTCTACTCCCAGCATAAATTGGTGTGTTTCCCATTGCATGTGATTCAATTTATGAGACATCTCTAAACAAATTCAAGTAACTTTCAAGGACTTAATTTTCGGTATTTCAAAATTAAAGGACTTTTCAAGGAGTATTGGGATGAAATTGAAGGATATCTTTAGTTTTGAAAATTACACTAAATCAGATATTTATCAAGCACACAATTAAAAAACAAATAAAATTTGGGATGGGCTTGAAAAATGAAATACTGGTAATGGGGGAAAAGAAAAAGTTCAATTCAATAGGAGACAATTAGACAAGGTGATTACAATTTGAATACAAAAACTTGCAACAGTAATCAGGAAAAAGCATACAGAAATACCAGGATCTCATTAAAAACAGAAAAATCAAGCTTTCAAATAGCATAATCACTTTTAGATTACCCAATAGATGTGCAAGTACACGGCCCACACAATGATATAATTGCTTTTTTCTCCAAGTTTTACCTCGACAACCTTCTAGCATAATGACTGGCACTGCATGGGAGTTCAGGGAAAAAATTATGAAAAAATTTAAGAGGGCGAAGGAGACTGAATTCTTAATGATATAAAATCATTGGAAAATTCTTCTTTTTATTCCTTACAAGACAACGCCCCTTTTTATTAAGACAGGAATACTATAATGATACATCTGAAGATTTCACCCCACCCCGCCCCCCTACGGCTCATCAGTTCAATTTTCGTTATATTTCTATTGCTGAATTTTTTTTTGCTAAGGGTAGGCATACTTTCATAAATAAGTAATACAGCAAGGAACCATCATTTATCCAGTAATTATGATTGATAATGCTTGTAAAGTGGGTGGGGTAGGGCTGTGTATTTGTGGCACACCCAAACATGTACCGAAAGTCAATAATTGTCAATACATTATTCGAGAGGGTCCAGAATTTGGAAAAATAAACTCTATCCTATTCTAACTTGTCTCAACCCTTACAAAAACTGGGTATATTGTCAGTTAGTTATCAGAGTGTCACCAGCTTAATGCCAAGTATGTTTCAGTGTATCACCATCTTATTACCAGTCTGTTGCCGTAGCTGACATGAGACTGGCCCAGTCTGTTATCAGTTTGTTGTCAGCTTGGTACCAGGATGTTGCAAGTGTATTGTCAGACAATGCTCTTCGTAAGGGAACCAGTACCAATTGAGCATTGAGTTTAGAATTTGCTAAAATTTATTTCAAGTATCTGCTGCAATTTTTGATTAATACATTTCAGATTTATTTAGGAATATATTATTCATAAATTCAGGTAGGGCTCGGGTTCTCGGGTCATGAGAATCCCATTTATATTATCAGTACACAGTCGGAAACTTTCAGCTTATTTCTATATGTGACCATAAACATCCCTGCGGATCAGCGATTTGGAAGGAAATTAGATTTATACCAAATAATCAGAAATTATTGCTCTGGGAATTTAGATTCTCATGTAAGATAAGTTATTTTCATAACACAACGTCATCGGATAATCAGGCATGTATTTTAGATTCGTATTCTGAGTATTACGGCTCACGAAACATTCCGCTCAGCTGGTCCCCGGTAAGACATTTCCAGGATACCAGGAGATTTATATACGTGATTTATATAGATCATAACTCACAGATCTTAATCATTTAAGACAATATCAATAAAAGAATATGATTTAGCAATTTATTCCGAAGTTTCGGTGGATGTAATATTTTTATGATACAATGTATAACAATGTAAACAGTAGGATGCCATGAGGTATGAGGTTTATGATGAAGGTAAAACACATAACTAACAAACTAAGTACAGCATCAGCAGGTGAATCTAATAATAAGGTCAATATTTATATGTTTTTTGGGACTTGAAATATGGTATTTTATTATTCGACCAAGAAAATTCTATGGAAATAAATATTTCAAGGCAATACCATTGGCGGGGGGGGGGCATTTGTTGCACTTAAATAACTGAGTGGTCTAATGCATTAGTGCTTCACATTGCCAGACGACCAGAACCTTGGGAGTATTAAATAGGTTTGAATCCCTCAATAAAAGCAGACTAGCAACAAGCTAGACTTTTGTATCAACGAAGATATTTTGGCTGTATCAGATTACAACTTAAATTGACCATTGAATCTTTGCACCAACATCCATTTGTCACCAAACTGTTAATACAATGTGACAGCCAGCAAATGAGAAAGTTTACATTAAAATTAAATTGTTTTCACAAGTAAACCAATGCCTAATAAACAAATCCTTCCCTATCTGATAGTCAGCTGACCACTGTAAGAATGTAAGTCATTATAAACACCATATCTAATACAAAACCCAGACGTAAAGGCTATCCAGTCAAATGTTGGAATACAGTCAGGGTTGTCATTAGGAGGCGGCTGGAGCCAATTTGACTGCCTGACATGATATTTGGTCAGCCTCAAATTTACCCTCAGCTGCCTTCCATTCTTCAGTGCTCTGAGGCACCTTGGCCTCCTCAAATGAACAAAAGTCTCCTACATGAAATCCTAGTGAAAACCCTGGTCCATGCAATGGACAACTCAATATTTGCAAACACTGACTGCATAATTTATACCTTGATGCTATAATAAAACAAAATTCTCCTTGAAATCTGCTGTCACAAACTTGTCAGTTCAAAGCAATAAACTTCATTCAAAAGTTTTAAAATAAACTTTTTCAGGAGTCTAATAAATCAAAGTCGTTTGAGAGGGTTCCAAATTCCAATCAACAAACAATTTTTTTCCTAACAGCCTTGAAATAAAACGGTGGCCAGAAGGTTAGAGGACTTTCAGGTGAGATAAGATACATGGAGAACAGAGAATGCAAACTATTAGCCCCTATCATCATATCTTAAATAGTTTTCTCTAAAAGAGCCGAGAACTATGAAACACACTGAAACACATGAGACGATCACACATGCATTGGTCACCTGGTACAGAATCAAACTGTTGTTATCAATTGAGCATTCAGAGAAAGCCTAATTAGCCTGTGAAAGCACAGCTGACCTCAACAACACTGAAATTTGTTACTGTGATAAATGTGAAATTAATGTTTCATATTTTCATTCTATTTCCATTTATCTCTGTCGTTCTATACATGAGCTGAATGCAGATGGACATAAGATGAAGGAACAAACATTGATTCAATTCATTATTACAGTCAACTTAATAATAAGTGTATTAGAGCATCTTCAATTTCTGCAATTATTGTGAATTTGCAACTGTGTCTTTGAATACATCACTGCATGGAAAGGTATTTTAGACCATGTATGCTTTTTAAAAAGGATTTAAAAGAGCAGTTTTTTCTGATTTAGATAGCAAGAAACAATTTCATTCAACCAGAAACTCTGACATTTTGCTCAGTATATCAGTCTTGAGCTGTGAAATTGCAATCTAAAGTTTCTTTGGATGAAAACGGTTACCATAGTGCACAGGTTACAATAATTGAGATGCTTCAAATTTACCAACAATTTGACAAAAAATTGACCATACTATTAAAAACCAATTACTTCATCCTCAGATAGGCATATAATTGTACATTTAATGCTATTTATATCTCTCTAACTTCGTGTATTATAACACAAGGGACAATTATGTAATACATCACAAATGGTGTTGTTGTCACACCTTACTTTTTGTAGATGCCTAATACAATGAAATTGACACGAAACATTGAGGCAAGGAAGTGTGGCCGTGAATACAATATAGAAATCTAGTTGTTTAACAATGAATGACAAGCAAGCGGTATGAAGACATTAATGCTACAGCTATGGAGCTACGTCCCTTTGGTGCAACAAAAATGTATCTTCCTATATACTGTAGAGAGAGATACAACCTTGTTGTGCCAAAGGGATAAAATTTAGTCTAGATGCTTTGAATGACTGCTATAATGCATGCTGAACGAGTGAAAGCACACCATATTGGCAAGACAGAAATGACAATCTAAGTGTGGAAGAATTCTCACTAAATGACCATTTTTTGTGTTTATAATTCAATATAGAGTTGATGGACAGCCAGCTAGCACTGAGTGGCCCTTCTGGCAGAATGTTAATGGTCAGTGTTAATGACAAGGTCATCCTCTCATGTATAAATCACATGCATCGCCAAGTTTTATTGTTCCCATGGTAACAATAAATGAACAAGAAAATTACCATTTTCAGCTGTACTTGACAGATTACTGACTTTATCAAATTCCCGGTACTTGAAGGCATTATTGTTCGACAGATTTTCCACTCTCAGCTCAGTCCAAAACAAAAATGATTTTCCCCAAAATCAAGAATTTTATTAAATTTGATAACAATGGTTCTTACCACATGAAACAGCAATAAAACTCATGCTACGCAAGATAACTTCCTAATTGGGAACTACAAAACAAACAATTGATTGTTTGTATGTGACCTCCAAAAACTCAGCAACCAGAATTCATGCTACTGTGCTAGTTTTGCAAACCTATCCAATTAAGCTGGACCATTTAATGAACAAGGCGGCCTCAACAACAAAGGGGTTCATACCATATTCTACCCCATTAATTAACTAGCAGCCATGCATCAATATAGCTGTTATCTTTATAGCTAGATCCCTAGAGGCCAATTAAAAATGCATTCCCTTGCAACTGGCATCATGCCGAATAGCTGATGAAGTTTTAAATGGAAATAGGAAGTTTTGACAGTGAATATATGAATACCATTTCATGAGAATAATGTAGTCAGTGAGTGAATATAGAATATATTCATTCCTGTAGCCTTAAATTTACTGAAAGTCTGAGAGGCTGGATGATGTTGGTTATTCATCCCTTTGGCTCAACACGGTTATATCTGACTATACAGTATATATAGAGTGATGCCCCTAGTTGCGCCAACGAGATAAATAGTGACAAGTACTAGTAACTAAGAGTCTGAGAGACTGGAATCAGATGGTGTTGGTTATTCATCCAGTTGGCCCAACAAAATTGTATCTCACTATATAGTTATAGAGAAATACAACATTGTTGAGCCAATACCGAGCATAGCCAGTCGGCTTTTTGCTGAAATATGGCAAAAAGACAAATTGTGATAATCATATCTGAACTGTAATGTGCAAATGGTGCTTACCTGATTTGGAATCGATCTGGAAGAACTTGAGAGGGTCATATCGTGTGATACTGTACGTCAAAGACTGATTCAAATTCTTGTCAAGATCGTAAGCTTGAACCTGCGTCACAAACAGCTGATCGTTGGCATTCTCTGGCACTGAACCATAGTACACAGGGTCATAGGTCATTGGAATATGATCATTGGTGTCCTTGACCTCAATGTAGACCTCTAGTCTCGTGTAGAGTGGAACCAGCCCAGTATCTTGCGCATACACTGTTAGCCAGTAGTGTGTGGCTGTTTCCCGGTCCAACACTTGATTTGTTGTTATTGTGCCTGAAAAAGCAAAGAAATTAAGATATAAAACTTTCAGATAAATAAAACCATAATCATGTCTATCAACTGACATAGTTTGATGTGCGAAGTGCACCAAAATCTCCACAAACACATTTAGATTGATCTTGGTGACTGAAGTGCAAAATGCAAACATAAGACGGATGTTAGCTTCAAAAAGAGTTGAGATGTTTTGTATACTTTGAAGTAGAATGAAGACTTGATCCATGGGAATATAATTGATGTTGTTGATTACATGCAAGCTTTATTACTGGACAGATCCAAGAGAATAAACAAAATATATCACTCTGTAAACAATTACTCAACATTAACGTTATCCGCCACATTGCACATTGCTTGTCTGACTCAAAACACTTTTTGAAACGCTTTTATTTTGAAGAGTACCATTTGGCTTTAAAGAAGAAAACATTGTTCTGGGACGTGCTGAACAAGGGAGCACCCTTACATTAAGGAATGTGCCGTATAACTTTCCAATTGCGATCACAAGACTGAAGGTCAAACTTCAAATTATTTATTTTGAAGAGTAAAATATGTCACTAAATGGGTTTAAAAGTTTGTTGGAAGTACAATTCTCAGGTGCTGTTGCCTGCGAGCTTTAAGACAAACTCTTGCACCGGCATGACATTGACTTTCCACTGTTTTCCAGTGCAAAACTTTGTATTGCCAACTACCATTTGGATTCAAAATAACACAGTCTGTTCAGTTTTGGGGAACAATTTCAGAACAATTATAACACTTATAACAAGATTATCTAACCTACATGACAACCAGTATAGTAAAGTTCAAGAACAATATAAAAAGTCACAGGAATTTCAGTCTGGTTCCAATCTAATCACATTATCACTCGCTTATTTACGCTACTTTTTGTTACCCAGACAACAAAAATCACTTCACATTACTTGTTTTAACATTTTTAGATGCTTTTTCTTTATATTTTTTTTATAAATAAAATCAGGGATTCGTGTCTGAGTGGCATGGTGGTATGGGTAAATACATGTCAGCAATATCGGAACAGCGAGCAGCTGGCATACAATGAGGGGCAGTGAGTAATTCACAGATTGTGTGTCACTGCATTGTGACAACAGCCAACATAAAAGGGCTGCACAATTATGCACATGCGCCCCCAAATTGCCACTCAATGTTTGAAGTTACATCCCCGGAAAATTGCGGTTTTATGCGAGTAAAAACACAGAAGAATAACAATTGCAGCAGTTATTCATACAAATAGCATAGCTTCAGCACTTCAAAGGAAATGGCTTTTCTTGAACATTTTGTCTTGAATTTTCTAGACCTTTTAATTTTTTATCATGATTCACTGCAGTGGGAGACATTTGAGAGGCATTGGGATTGATCATAGCCAAAATAGCCATCTTGTAACAATGTTAGAATGTAAAATATATGTCATACATCATTCGTACTTTAGAATTGTACTGACAAATTAGCTTTATGTATTCCCAAGCCATTATGCTGTGCCAGCAAAAACCAATATAGAACATCAGAATGTGAAAAAGTCAATTGAGCGTAGGTACCCTATAATCAGCGTGCCATGCAGACATACGACAAGTTTCAATGTAAGGACGAAATACAAATTATGTTTGTCAATTATAGGGGAAATGTGAATGGTTATAAAAGCAGCAATTTAAGCTGCCTTGTAAGTCACAATGGTGAAATTTGAGAACACAGCAATATTGCCGAGGACAATGCTGGCCAAGATTGTAACAGGGAAATTGTGGTGAGCTTATGATACATAATACTCCAAGCTTGACAATGTCTTCATACAGTATTAATTGTTACCTAAAGTCCTAATCCAAGTTCATTCGGAAACACAAACCGAAAAAAAATCGTTCATTCGGAGCCATGGTGACTGAACAATGCAACATTTGTGTGCAGAACTTATTTCTGCAATATCATATTGCTATATTTTTATTAGCATTATAGCTATTTACATATCTGCAAGCGTTTAGCGAGGACATTGATCCATCAGACTTTCTAGTGTTATATGAACAGTATTATAATCACTGTGTACTCATACCGTATCAAATTGTACAAAAACATGAAAAAACATTTATTATTTAAATGTATGATTCGTTGTTCACAATACAGTAAATCATGAAACGGAAATGACTATTCATATGCATGAAATTTGATAACGTTTGGCACAACCAATAAATGCTACATGATGTGAAACGCGTGCACACTGTAATTCAGCTTATTACAACTTCTTATTGAGTTTATGTCTGGCAAAGCAGCTCAGACAAATTCAGCACGTAAGACATGTAAGCCTAATGTAATTGTGGATTGTAACAGGAAGTAACGCCGATTCTAATACTAAAGGTGTCTACCTTCTATTACCTTCCATTGCGTGACACTCGCAGACATTCCAATATATCGAGATGGTTACGTTAAACGGTAGGAAATTAAATGCTGTGGTAAACAAATATAGCACTGCTAGAGAGTTTAAGTAGTTTAATGCAATCATTGCCAATCAAGTCCAAGTGTTAACTTTAATCAGTACTTAACGCAATTAACACGCAAATCAGATTAACACATTTAAATTCTTAACACACATGGTACACCAAAACATGAACCAGCATCACTGAAACAGATCATGATAAATAAGAAATGCGGAAATGGCACACTCAAATTTTCAAACTTTTTCTATCATAGTCAGTTCATGGAATTGTAGGAAGCCAGAAAACCTGAGCAAGCAGACAGAGTGGACGATTTTTGCACAGAAAATATGTGTGTTTACTGGAGGCTACAGTCAGCTCTTATAAGGTACCTAGTTAAAGTTAAATCACTTTGAGGACTTATTTATAAGTAAATTAATTGGCAAACCAATATGTTTGAAAGAAAAACCTTTAAGTTACCGTATTCCCTCGTATTAACGCCCCCAAATTATGACTCCAAATAAAAGCCCCCTTTTACAAAATGCATGGCGCCAGGGGCGTTTATTCAGGGGTATACGGTAATTATAAACAATTTCTTTTTTTATTATGTCAACAAATCCATTTATAATTAAGTACAAAATAGTCAGACACTATAGTCAGACACGTCTATCAAGTTCTTAAGATTATACTGTATCTAAAATCACTTGGTTTACTTCCACGTAAATATCGGGAGTATCTTGAAACACCCACGGTGCTCAATATCCGTAAAAGGCAACCGTTGCTTGCATGCCAAGTCGTCATAAATAATAGAGAGCTTGCCAATCTTGATGTACATGGTCATATCAAGAAGATTTAAAATAAGCCTGAGTTGAGATGAATACAATTAAAGTGTGGCGACAATTTGTCCTGTGACTGTTGGATGATGCCTGCGTAAGAGATATCATGATACAACCTTGTCACGAACACACTAACTGTTTTATGCGTAACCAGATTTTGATTCACATGAACAGTCGCACCACATGAGATGTATAGATTTTAAATTTAAATCTAAAATACATTTTAAATTTTAAACATTAATTGAACATGTCTCAGAGTTTTATGAAATCAGAAAACATATTAATCTGCTACCAAATCATTAAAGTGTAAAGTCTTTCAGCAGTTTGCTATAAAAGAAAAATTATTGACAACATGAATGAACGTTATCAATCAAAACAACAAATCAGATATACATATTTTTGATGAGGATTTTTGATGAGGATTTTTTTGCCAGAATGGGACTTGCTATGATACATATTTACTTATGAGCGATCGATGGCACATCATAAAAGAATCCATCAAGTATGGTTGTAACACATCCGAGACATTGCAATATGAAACCGAGAGCCGACACAGAAAAATGGCCAAATAAAAAGGGGGTGTCTAATGATATGGCTTGTGCCCTGAATTCAAACTTCTCATTATCACAACCACTTGTTATCACTTTTTAACAGTATAAATAAAAATTATTTCACGGACACACAAAAACGAAATCACTAAATGGCGCCAAAAGGGTACATACAATCTATGTAAATGTAGTGTGATTTAAATTTCATTAGCATATTACACCACCATCGTGCATACAAATATTCACGAATTATATTATGAAATTTTGGTCAACAGCCAGCAATTCAAACTGTCTATTGCATAAATAAGACAAATTTTCATTTTCTACCAGATAAAAAAATAAACACATAAACACAGTGTAGGTAGTTTCATTGAAAGCGAAATAAACGCCAGACATAAAAAATAAACCCACATGTTCTATTTATTTACAATTTATAATGTAAAGAACTGCAGGGGGGTTCAGGTGCATGAACGTAAAAATCGTTAAGTTAAATTATTGCGCAATATCCAGAATAAAAGAAAGCTGACGACTTATAAATCATATATTTTATAACCTTTTATCTTATTTATATTGGCAAACATATTATAAAACATCATTATAAGAAATCATTTATAGCGTGTGAATAGACATTTTTTTGTGTTATTTATGAAATCAGCGATGACTTAGTGAAATGGGAGAGATTATTTCGGGTACAAGGTTCAATAAATCTGCTGCAGCTTTAGTGCATTTTTGGAACAGGTTCAAATAATGTCAGAAATATACTGTCTATGAATTAGAATGCAATCAATGCATGTCCTATCAAAATGGTTGTTATGTAATGAATTCTTATCAAAAGTATGCAAGCAGATATGATTGTGAAAATCTTTCAAGTTTATTTCAAATATTTTAATTGAAGTGGTGATTCAATTCAATTGACTGCAAATTAAGATTAAGATCTACTCACAAATAAATACCCAGACCCCCCTGGTACTGCATACCCCATTATTAACTCTCATTATAATTTTACCCAACATTGATACTGAATGAAAGAGTAAAATTAGATTATTTAACAAATAAACAAAGAATGAAAATATTACACAAACAATTGCAGCTTTTGAAGTTGTTGTAACTTCGATCAACATTAACACTTTTTCTTTTGAAATGGGCGTTATTTACTTGTAACTTATTGTGAACACAATCCGGTACAAAAGGGGCTATTGTAAGGTTTGTTTACCCGATCTAAACATGTAAACATGAGCAATTTAGTTCCAGATGCATAGTTACGATATTAGGTTAAGCTAATACAGTACCAATGGTGGCATGAGGTTGTTTAACCCAACGACCAGGTAACTCTACATCCTACATCAACCGGTGACATCATTAGTTTATATGTTATACCTGTACAGGTACTTGGCACAGGTAGCTGTATCAATGATAAAGAAAATTTGAAAACAAAATATTTTTTTTTGTAAAATTTATATTTTACTATATTTAAAGAATATTTCAAAGATGTACACAGCTACCTTTGGTAATTAGCTTGGCTATTTTGACCTGAACCTGACCTTTATGCAAGAATATATTACAAGGTTCTTGCTTTGAATAATCAATTTCCGCAAGCAAATCGTGCGATATTAATATTTCAAATTTGTGTTTGTATTACATCTCGAGCATCTTCGTGATATACCTCTGTCTCATAATTTCGTGCCTTCTCATGAAAACCATGCTTAGTTGAATTCAACTCTTGTATATGTTCTACATCGTCATTTTGGTGAAACTAGCCAAATAAATCATCCAACAAATATCCGGCATCAATTGAGGCCATTATTTTGGACGACACGCCATAGCTGTCACCTTGGCGACCAGAAACGATACACCTAGTAATTAATCCAACTGATATTTTTCAACTGTTGTTAATGTTTTTTGCATCCCGTTTTCATAACGCATTATTTTTATCACCTAAGTCTTTAATACTCAAACTGAATACGCATTTTGATAAGCACTACTCCAAATGTATCTAATCTAACTACAAATTTGAAATTCCATCACTTTGGGCCCCAATACAGACCCATTTTTACGGAGGCACGGATTTCATGGGAAACAGTCACCAGGATTCTGAGCATCGACCTAGACATTTAAAAGTTATGATTTTACGAGTTTTCGGGATCATTTTTAAATTTTCTTTTTCTTATAAGTTAAGTAAACATTTTTTCTTCCGAAAACGGTGCAAACAATTTTAAAACTTGTATGGGCTAGTGAGCATGCGTGGCTGAAACTGTTAAGGAGCACGGAGATACGAGACAACAGCATACTACCCGATTATGAAGACATACAATCGGTATTGTAAACGTACGCAATATATCAACTGTTAAATTATGCTAATCAAAAGGTCAGGCTCGTGTCAAATTAGCCAAGCTATACTAGGGATCAAACAGAACGATAAACACTTCATTCATTCGTATGAACCATATAAGGACAAAAGCCTTTAGGGGAAGGAGGGGTGTAACATCGTAATCTACCTACTGAGCACCACTGATAAAAAGTTTGATAAAGTTGTGCAATCAAATACGCTGTTGTTTATCATGCACGACAACCAGCTTTGACAAACCTTGCCGAGGTAGTACATTAAATTTTAGTAACAAGAAACACCTGGTACATTTGTATTAGTAGCATACAATCAATTCAGATAAACATTTGGAGCAAGTTTCATGAGGGTTAGTCTCAAAATGTGGTCTCTATCGTGTTGCCAAGCTAGCATGAACTAATGTCTCCTCCCTGTAACAAAGAGTCCGAGTGATCACAAAAGCTCTTTTTGACTATGCTTTTTAGCTCATCCGTCACAACTTCAAGGTCATAAACAAATCCAGTGTGTACAATGTGCCGGAACCAGACTTTAGAATATAAGGATGATAAACTGAGTAAGATTACAAACAGGAATTGTCTACAAATATATGAAAGGAGGCTTTAAAGGAGCCGGATATCCTCAGGTAGCCAAGTTACACAAAGTTAGACCAATTAAAATTTTAATTGATTATTGCAAGTGCTCAAAGGTACACGAGGTCTGCCTGCCTAACAACTACATACTTAAAATTCTTCTGTCTCTCATTTTGGTAAAATTTTATGGCTCCAAAAAATCATCATGTCAAAGAATGTTTTGCAAAAAAAAAGGAAAGTTTATATTTGCACCGGACAAACTTTTTAAATTTTGTAGCGGCTACAACTTGTTTACATATAGATTATTTCGACAACCAAAGCTGCCTCTCGGATAATCAGGATAGAATCAATTTATCAACATTAAAAAGATCTTTTCATGATCTCAAGCTTGTGTGCAGATGTACTCAGTTAAATCGGATTTAAAAATGTCTTAAATGACTTACATTGAAGTGTGGCAAAGCAGTCAATTCTGTAGTCGGATCGTAATAATTTGGCCTATGCGTAGAGGGCTCAAATTAATTCAGATGAACAAACAGCACACTGGCATCAAAGAAATCTTGTGGGATTTAAGTTAAAGACAAATTTGTAACAGAAACAATGCTCAAACTGAACATACTTTATTTTCTTTTAAAACGCATGTTAGTCAGGTCCCCTGAATTGATCAACCACCTGGGCGAAGCAGCCAGTTTAATTTAAACCAATTAGGTAGGTTTTAAGTTTTCAATAAACCATAGTTATCAAACAGCCAATTGCTTTAAATGCTCACATTTTGTGTTTTACCTTTACTGGTTGGACTGAGAGCGAGCATCAAAAAGTAGGGAATTGTTTAAGCCTGCATAGGAGCTTTATGCTAGATTCAAATTGAACTTGCAATTCAGATTTTTCAATTAATCAATAGAAATTCATCAGCAGTCATTGAATGAAAGGTAACATAATGCATTATATAACAATCAAAACATGGCTCAGATGCATTGTATTGAAGAATCAAGGGTTGTACACCTTCCAGTGGTGTCAATTGATTTCAAGACTTCATTTGATACAATAATTAAAGTTGGACATTTAATCAAACATAGTAATAGATTTACATCAAATGTTCAGGTTAATAAAATGGTTCTATGTGAGAAATGTCAATATAAAGTAAGATATAGCAAACATAAAATATGTTGATAAAGTTACCAAAACTCTATCGAAACAGCCTAAAAGTAATACGGTATTAAACTTATTGTACTAAAATAGTCATCAAAAGTTTTATTGTATGATGAATAAAATCTGAAGTTACATTAAATTATACCATAACAATTTCCTTTGTGGAATTGCAATACTTCATTTCCATTTGAGAAAGTAAATAAATCGTAGCAAGCACAATTAAATTTGGAAAACTCGATGGAATGGTTTTGCAGAGGTGTTTTGGTACTAGAGTATGATGGCTAAGATGCAAAAAAATTTGTCTTACAAGGCGTTGCATTAAATAAACTGCCAAAATTGAAGCCCTTTCCTCCGCCATCCTATACCCTAATATAATAACAGGTGATCTTGAATGTGCACACATGTCAATTCTCCTGTATGGCTTATGAGTAAAACTATCAAGAATTATCTCCCTTTAAAAGGTCATAATATTAAGTACATTTCTGTAATAGGATTGTCTCCCCTCTTTATTCTTAATTGCAAAATAATTGGGTGATTGACATAGGAAAGGAAAATGAACTAATAGCATATCTATATGTAGAAAAGGGTTACTTTTCTGTAAGAAGAAATATTGTAGCAAATGTTTCCATTCTTTCATCCTTTCATCCATTTATTTTGACAAGTTAGATTGGAAATGTAATAGATGATGTGATAGAATCGCCACAATTAAGGGTACAAGAGTTAATTGGAAAACACGTAATACTTCGAAAACAGAACATTGACTTAATTGGCTTTTCTTACTTTTTATAATGTAAAAAAGTCTGAATGCGCTCAATACAGCTTTAGCTTAAGGGGGTTCTCAGGAGGACTAATATTATCTAAACCACAAGATGGCGCTGCAGGGGGCTTACAGTCTATTTAGAGGGACTGTGAATACGTCCTTGTGCAAATTATATTTTTTTGCAGTGAAACTTGAAAATCAAACAAATTCTGCGTGTTGATTCTGCAGATTGCCAAATTGGCTGTTTGAGTGCCTAAGATGACTTCATTGCCAAAGTGTAATGAAATAATGTGAAAGTCATCATTGTAATGATACGGCATCTGCTCCATAAATCTTAAGTTACATTTTTGAAGCAGCTTTCAATCAAACTTCAAAAACCGGAAACAACAAACAAAACATTGCCATATGATACTTGGGGTTTAAATTCCTGCAATATATAGTTAAGGGCATAAATAAAATGTATCGAAATGAAAATAGGCATTTTAAACCTCTAAAAACTAAAGAGTGACATTAGGAAATTGTCCTGATTGATGAAATTTGGACAAATTTAACTTGAATGGATGTCTTTAACCAGCAACACCACTGTCTTCACTGCACGTTATTATAATCATCACGTCTCGAGGTCAATTTTAACTTTGGTTGATCGAGATTTTTGCTTAAATATTTAACAGAATATATTAAAAGTAAAAACCGCAGTCACGTTGACCTTAAAAGTAATTTTAAATCTGTGAACTAATTCATTAACAGTTGAATGACTTCAACCATGTGAGGTCACACTTTGACTAAGTTGGTTAGACTAATGCACTTACATGCTTGAGTAAATTATTTGCCTATAATGAACTCTTAAAATTGCTTCAATAAACAATTTCAAATGGATTGAACTAACAAGCCAAACAATAAGTAATTCAGAATAACAAGTTGTTTGTGTTAAATAATTCATCAATACTATTGAAGTAAATACATTATATCTTATCGCACCTTGTTAATTTTTTTATGAATAAGAGATTTAATAAAATTAAAGTGTCAGATTGAAATAAAGTTTAACCTCAAACAATTTGCTGGCTTAACTAATGAATCTCCAGGTTGGTGTCAGTGCTAGGGGAATCCAAATCACCCACACCAACCATTCCTGATTGGTAAAAATATGCTTTGGTGATTAGACTTTGAATTAGAATTTAATGCAGTTGGAGAAAATAATAAACATTCCTGACAATAAAGTCAGATTGGCTCAATAATGAAAATTCAATGAGTCAGTCAGGGTGACAGAAACAAATTCTTAGATACTAAAACGAACAGTTCTACCATGCTGCATCAAATTGCAAGACAAAACTCAAAGTGGTTGAAAATGAAAATTAAAGACAGACAGAAACAAATTTTAGAGACACTAAAATGAACAATTCCCCAGTATGCCATGGAGTGAATGTAAGACAACATTTGAGATTTGTCTACCAGTTCCTATAATTACATACATTAACATCAGTCACGGTATATTTGACAGAATTCCAATTAAACTATTTCGCCAACTGGAAATTGCCCTCATTTAAATTCAAAGAAAGAAGTTAACATTTAAGTTTGTAGGAAAATTGTTTTCTCTCATGGGATTATAGGTTTTCAACATTTTACAAAGCAAATTATTTTACTGGAATTTCCTACTTAAAATATAAGTCTATCACAAAACATGGCTCAAGAGTATGTGCATTTAATGTAAAATGTAAATTTTGTTGTTGTTGTTGTATTTGTGGTGAAGAATGAGTTGGATCATTAACAAAATGGTCTAAGCTGATCAGGTAAACTGAGAAACAAATCGCTCTTTTATATATTTTTGGCCTTAATGTGAAATTGAAGTTATTATGAATTTTGATAAGTATCAAATTTACGATTCATTATGTGCATCAAGGTATATAAAACAACTCATGCATGAAATCAAGCCCCTAAAATTGTTGTAAATGAAGGTGATCGCTGTTTATTTATTACATAAAATGTATCAAATATCATCGTTACGAAAAATATATTTATTATAACGATTAATGATCAGAGACTATAAAACGTAACTTAAAATTTCATTCATAATTTTTATGGCAATTTAGGCGAGTCTTGAGTCCCTAATATTTGTGTATAATTCAAGCATATTATCTTGTACTCTGATATTATACCTATCCTATATTGTACATTTAGTCTAGGTGTCAGTTTATTTACAATTCTGAAGTATATTTACATTATGACAATATGATATGGATCTGATAAGCATTTGTCAGCTATGATCCAGGTTTAACACTTCAAGGTACCCAGAAACCTGTTCTAACGATACTGTCATATAAACCCGAAAAAACATCAAACATTAAATGCTGAATATCCCTGTTTATAATCTTTTAATGCATCTTTTTGACAAAACAACTCTATCTTTATGTTTTAATGCACCCCCCCCCACCTTTAATGTTTATAGTGTATTGCGGTCAAATTTTAATACTGACTTATAAACAAGTCTTATATATTACGATGTAATATGACACGAGCGTCGTTATTCATTGATAATCTATGTGATAAAACCACAAAAAAAACTCCATGAAGAAAGGCTGCCAAAAACATTATCTATACAATCAAGGGCTATTTTTACAAGTAAATAAAGCATTATGCACTATTGTGCATTAGCCATACAGTCAATAACATGGACAAACTTATTATTGGATATTTAGCTTTCAGTGTGACAAGTTGGTAACAGACTGTGACACAATCTTAATGTAGTTACCGTTACATAAGTTAGCAGTTTGGCAAAAACCTGTCAACCAGTCTGTTGTTGTCAATTGGATACCTTCTAGTGTTGTCCCCAGAGGCAACACCTGGGTGTCTATTTTATAGGTAATATTGACACATTCAAACACTGTATAGAATGATCAATCATGATCATATAATTACTGTAAAGATAGTTAATGATCTATTTATACATGCTGACCAGTCTGATGCACATAGACATCACTATCACTGTCACATCTTTCAAAACTAAATTGCTTTCCAATAAACCTACAGTAATGTTGACATCTTGAAAATAATTTTCACCAGTCATTATCAAATTTCTAAGAAATAGTTTAGAATGCATTCATCACAAATGGTAGGTAGCGTTTGATGTTAATCTGTAGTTGTGACCTACAGCAGAGTGAAACTGTGTGGAGTTAGCTGCACAGTGATGATGTTCAAACACGGACATGGTCAAGATTGTTGCAGTCTTACTGCCACAGCCGAGTTCCTGTATGGTTGAGACCTACACCTTTATTCATAGAGCATCAAGGACATGCCCATCAGTGATGTAAAATTTAAAATCAAGCATACAGCTATATTGATATTGAAGTAATATGAAATAATGTGTTATATTAACTGATCCAGGCAGACAAAAATATGGAATTGTCTCCCTTGACTCCCGACTGTAGGCCAATAATTTAAGCCAGACTTGCAGTCTTTAAAATGATGTATAATATAGTATGAAATTCATATTTAAGGCATTACTGTTACTTATTTATAAGCTATCAAATATCACCAGTATCATTACAAGTGTTAGATTTTATATATCTTGAAGCTAATTATAGTTTTCTAATTTGAAACATTTCCCCAATGTGTAATTTCTATGAGCAATGTTATGATTGATTGAATCCAACTTTTCACTAAAAGCTTAAATATCAAATCAAGTGTTTGACAAGATATCTATTGTTAGCTAGCATCTATGCAGTGTTTCTGCAATAATTTACATTCTGCATGTTCTGATTAGATTCATCAAGTGGAAAGTTCTAAGTAATTGCAGTATCGAAAGACATACTTGTAACTCATATGTTGGGATTCTATGGATTATTTGTGAAGAACTGACTTAACCTTGCATATTAATGGAGCTAATAAAACATATAATATGACCATTTAAACATACTCTTGTACTGTGACACTTCAAGATGTGGCATAAAATAATATTTTCTTCATTTAATTTATATACCAGAGAAAAAATCAAGAAAATGACTATTAATTGGGGGCACTTACCCGCTACCAAATTGTAAACAAAACCTGCCAACAATCTTTTATAATGATATCATATTACAGTAATACAGCAACAAAGAATTCAGGCAACATTAATATGTAATCAGTTACAACAAATTTTTATGAGCATTTATCTGGAATTTTAGCAAGAAAAAACTACAATAGATTTGTATTCTCTAGGTTACCATGGCATCAGTTTTCAACAATTTATAGCTCGTATTATAAGTCTGTAATCTAGCAACAAACACCAAGGTCCACAGCTGGAATGTTTCAAGGCTTATAGAACATGCACAAATGGAACATAGAATACTGATAAACAAACTATTTTTACAATTAAAAGTTCATGATCTCTGATGAATCAGAACAAAAAACTTAAAAATCCGAGAATTTTGATGCGTAAAAGTGAAACTTAAGTTGACCTAGCTCTTTGTTTGTATGAACACCTTAATAGTTTATAACAAGAGCAATTTTTCACCACCCCTGTACTGACACAGACAAGTTATCATTATAAAAGGTCAGACTTTTCAAAGTTTTAAGAATTTTGAAGCCATTTTTAATTTCAATTTATATGGTATTGCACTCATTACTGATCATAGAATAGCTAACTTGAGTATGGGGAAATTAAGCTTTCTGTTATTATTTGCTGTATTTAATGTGTGATGTTATCTCTTGCCCAGTGAGACTAAATAATGGACATTTACAAAATTGAATATTAAAGTTGATAACGACTGCACATTTTATGACAAAATTGCAATGCAAAGTACAAGAAGTCTGTCATTAACAGTATAGTAATCTGGACATTAGTCTCTACTGAATTCCAATCAAATCAGTGCAGCTAGTCTGGACAGTGTATGCAATGCAATGAAATAGACAATAAACTTTTGAAATTGTGCAATGTTATATTATTAATTGTCACCAGAGCTGATTAAACATAAACACCAAACTTTAGTACATTTGTTATGTAATATCCTAAGCATGTTTAATTAAAAGGTTCAATTTAACATGATTGCGTACATGTTCATGAATTGGTAGGTGGTTACATTAAGAAAACTCAAATTTAGACCTATTAAGTTTTTCAAATCAATATATTATCCCTTGGCATGTTTAGATTCATTTCTTGTCTTGGTAAATCTCTAAAGACGAAATCAACACTGTTTGAAGTCTGCTCCTACTGGTGCTAGACCTAATAATTACAATGTCAGCACAGTAACTCAGAGAACATTTATTGTCTTTACATCATGTCTCTCCCTCGACACTTCAACCTCCAGATGGTCCAACATTGTTTTGGGTGTCAATAAAACCCATACCAAATGTTTAGCAGCGACCCTAAATGAGAGCTTAAAAACATCTGAAAGTGTTTGAATGCTATAAATGATATTCATAAAACAATACTTTGTGATAAAAATATGGGTGTTCCATTGTTTCTATGGTTACATAAGTCAATCATTAAATGGCAACCCCCTTTTGTCTGTTAGCAATGAAACAAAGAAACTTAGTACCCTTCTAGATCATTTTGATGCCAAGTTACGAGTGACATAAAACCCTGCGGTAACCCAGGAACATATATCGAGGGCTCGGTGCAAAACTATGGTAACTACAGTGATTTATGGAGGTACATACCATAGTTTTGCATTGAGTCCTCGATATATAGACAACAATAATACTTATTACTGCAGTTGTATAAACCAGGAAAGGAACTTTTTATTCCAGAGCAAGAAATAGAGGACACTGATGATAATACAGTATATTGAGGGATCAGCGCAAAACTATGGTACATGCCTCTATAAACTGATGCAGTTTCCATATTTTTGCACTGAGCCCTCGATATGGAAAGTAAATGCTCATCATATGTCAATCATGTATATTTATTCCTCAAATATATATCTAGATCACACAAACCAAACCACAAATCACAGGTTACAAAGTGCTCAAGTTATGTAAATGAGAAAAATTGAAAAGATTGCATCGCCATGGTGATAAATAATTACTACAGAAACGAAAAAGTAACACTTTTTACCAACAATCTACGGTACAGTAGGTTTTTACTGTATTTCACTTATTTTTGTCATTTCATGAATATTTTTTAGGACTATTGGTATCAAAGTAACTTTGAAGAGTTGGAGAGTCTAGGCGTAGGACAGCATAGGTCAGGAATTATTGCTGGACTCCAGTTAAATGCTTAAAAATATCTGTTTACTCCAAATGGGAGTAAAAGAGAAGAGAGTATTTAGTCATGAAAAAAGCTTACAAAACTAGTTTTGACTTAAATCAGCTGACCCATATGTAAATATATTAATAACAAGCACAACAGGACTGCAGTATCTATTCCTATAATGAAGACACTGAAGATAATAGTCTTTTTTATTAAATTCTAGTTGAAAATTGCCATACATGAATAAAAGATATGTCTGCCAAGCATAAGTTTGTTACTTTATACCAATTATTAGGTTAAGAAACTTGAATTACAGGGAAACCCATTACTATTATACTATCAATTTCCTTTTTAATTACAACCTTATTAGGTTTTAGTGCTAATTGGATTGGTTATTAAAGCATGTTATTACCCAAATTACAGGGTTAACTGGTATTACATTTTAATTGATTATTAAACTCCAATTTTCACCCTAATATTAATGTATTTCTCATTTTTCGTTCAGATTATCATGCAGTTAAATATTTTGACAGCAGTTCTGTCACAACGACCTACATAATGCATTACGCTTGAAACAGTTTCATTTAAAATAAATCAATTGTTTGAAACTAAATCCTTACATAAAGAATATCTGACCCAGATCTGACTGAAAGTATAATTATGCGATCTTATCGTATGGTACATTGTAGTATTGTTATAAATAGAAGCAAGCAGGCAATGTCACAGCTATTTTTCTGCATAATTATCTTGCAAACTACATAATGCTTCAATGAATCAGATAAAATTTTGTGCAAATAAAACGACTCGTGTCAACCTGTCCAGGTATATCTCATAAATAGACTTCATAAACCAGAGATCAGGCAAAAAAGCCAACAATGGTTGACAGACGGCTCCTGTAGAAGCCGTATTCTGGTTACCCTGACTTTCTATTCATTAATTTACAACTATATTTCAATTTATCTCTTTCATAATGCTACCACAAGCTACGATAAAATCTAGCGCTTACACCCCCTGGACATAAAACAAACAACATGACTGTCAAATATTTGTGTATTAACATCACTGACAATAATACAGGGTCTTAGAAAAATGATTCAGCAAGTTTTAAAAAATATTATTTTTTAAGCCTTCAAGCTTACATATCCGGTAAGACCAAACAAAAATATGCTTTCCTCAGCACATTTGGGATTTGTTACAAGGCAATGTAAGTGTTCGAGGGATGTTATTATTGTCTACAGGATTTCTAAAATTGGAACAGCTAGTCTATATTTCTATTTCTAGAACTAAACAATGAACCTTCAAAATAGTGCCACTGTCTGCCTACATGTAATGGTGGAATCAATATTTCCACAAAAAATTGATAAAAATATGTCAGATTGCAAAATATTCAGTTCATGCACTGAACAAACTATTCTTTATTAGGAACCCAATTGAAACCGAAATAAAATATTAACCCAGTCAATAAACAGAAGGGCAAAGACATTAAAACCACCAATTATTATTTCACAAAAATCATTTTATCACTTTTTCTCAAAGTCATACTGAATAAGTTCATTGACAAAAATCACGCTGTAGGGTCTTTCTAGTCTCATGTTACAAAGGTTAAACGGTTTTCACAGCCAACAAAATGAAATCAGAGTCATTAGTCTTACATTATGTAAGTAAAGTAGGCCATTATTATCACAGTTATTATTGAAATAAATGAGATTTATACAACAGATATCACGTAGGTAAGAATACCTATATATATAAAATGGTGACATTTAAGGTCGAACCGCAGACCTTGGAAGTATGCTAACATGCTCGAAGGTGGAATATATCAGTTTCACTTCACCCGTCAATCCCTAGGTCTGACACACAAACTTGTCATGACATTTAAATGACAAACTGTTCTGTGGTGCACATTTGATAAATATCATTATACCAGACATGGGCATGCAATGTAAGCAATATTTAAAGGTTAAAAAAACCATGTCATTGAACATTTTCAACAATTTCTTTTTTTTCTGTTACAATATTGTTCACTTTTTTCGAAAAAAAAAATGAGACTCAATCAGTATAACAGACAGGCTTTTGAAAGAAGACAGACATCTGACTGTGCTTTTATGATATGTTTAAATAAAACAAACCCATGCATAAACATTTCAACATAAAATATGAATTAAAATGACATAACAATTTATATTTTAAATAAAGCATACCTGGTGGCACTTCCTTTTCAGTTTTTACAGCTCTAAATGTTAAACAAGCTTTTTTAATAAGGTCAGGAACAGCATTTAAACAATGGAGGAAGCCTCCCCTTCCCAAAAGCAAAGATGGTGACAGCTAACTTTAACATTATTTGGGATTTGATTTCTGTGCACGTTTTAAAGCAATGTTACTGGTCATGAAACAAAACCAACCTTGAGTGTGTGAGAGCTTCAGAGTGCATTGTGTTGTCCGCGATTATCGACTGGCAGAGCAACTTTTGTATGAATTTTTCAACTTTTCAATGTTGATTCAAAATTAGACAACCTGTCATTGAAGTTCAATTCTTTTGACAGAAAAATCAATATGTTATTAAAGTGTTAAAGCCTTCGACCAGGTGTAGAGGGTCAAAGTTCAAGTCTGACTTCAAAATCTGTCAATATTTGTAGATTTATGCTAAAATATAATTGCTTACTATTCTACAACTATTGAAATACGAGCTAGCAGATGATTGCTGAGAGAGACCTATCTGATTACCTTGGAATAGAAACATTTCACATAAATCACGATCCACCAGGATAATTAGGAGAAAATTTGAGTACAAACGGACATATATCAATATGCTACATGAAAGACAACTCTTATTAAATGTCAAGTTACTGTCTTTCAATTGTAACAAAACATCATAGAATAATTTCAATTCATAGCATAGTTCATTGAAGAAAAACCATGGAGAGCTCCAGCTTTGGCTGCAAAACTGTAGTATTTAGTACCCAGTACTAAATGTGAGCCATCTGCCAAGGTGGCTCTGAAGTGTTATGCATTAAGTATATACTGTTAACGACTTCTTATTTTAAACATGTGTATACATTTCAATATAATTACGTTTGGAAATTGATATCTTAAACATCAAATAGACACTTTCGTAACTTCATACAAAATGAATTATATGACTCTGCAGCAAATTGTTTTTAAATAGGAAAAGTGAATGAGATAATATTGAATCATTTGGACCGAATTACCTACCTTTGCAAAGTGTAAATTGGTTTTAGAAGTGATTGAGCAGAAGCAAATTATAAATGAAAAATCTATTCAGCTGTAAGCCAGGTTTTTTTGACAGGTTCATATCTGTCTTAAGTTGAAAGGCAATGATTTAACAAATACACCTCCAATCTGAAGAGCTCAATCATATAACCTCCATGTTGAAGAGTACGCTTGGCTGAATATTATCTTCAACATTGATGCACAGATAAAAACCTCGCCAAAATGTGACAGCTAAGCAAACAATGGTGTCATTTACTTTACTCAAACAGGTGTAAAGGAGAAATGCAAATTTCAAATTATCAAAAATAGAAATCTTTCAAAATTCAAGGCACTTGTTGTCAGCTAAGTAATGGCCCGACATTCAGTTAAGACCACTGCAAAGATAAGCATTAAAACATGCTGAGATATGTAAAACTTTAGTATTAAGACATAGACGTTTACAACAATGAAGGAACCTTATGTTATTGAATTGTATTCAATAGGCTTGCATGTAACATCCATTATAGACCTCCCACTCAGTTTTTGCATCATGTGGGACCTAGCTAATGGTACCAGTGACACCGTGCCACATCACTCTGACACCCGGGAGTCCGTGCAGAGCAGAGAATAGGCAACTGTTCCACCAGGACCAACTGGCAACACTTAATGACTGAGGGAATTATCTGCTAGTTTCTTTGGGCAAAACAAAAGCTTTATAACTGAGCCATTGGTCTGGTAACTCTGGCTAAAACCACCCACTTAAGTCATAACAAGACACTTTACCGATATCTGGCGTCTCAGGTTTAATACAGAATCTAGGTCCCTTAAGACTTTACCAAATACAGTGCAGTATTATTATTATGACTGTTTATAGAATGAAAGTTTAAGCCAACAGTTCAAGTACATATTAACTAAAATAGAGACATACTACAATGTGTTATTGAACACCTTAATTCTTACAATGTCGGCCTGTTTGATGGTATTATATTAACATACTTGCAGGTACTATACAACCTGAAGCCATTTAATGACATAGTGTAAGACAGCGCACTTCAGACAACAAAATAAACGCTCTGAGTAAAGAACCATTAGATGAGCTTGATATATAGTTAAATTTGTGTTTTAAAGAATTTTCATCATAGTCGATGATGGAAGTTAACAAGATAATTTACACTCACTATAATCTATCGATTGTTGCCATTAGCTTTCCGCAGCCAAAAATGACTAAATTGGACATTTAGCCCCATTAAGGTTAAGCAATCAAGCAACAATAATACTACATTTATTTTACACTTTAGATGTGTGTATATAATCCAACACCAAATGAAAATATTGATGTCAGATACTTGTCATCTTTTTAAATCAGAATGACAATTTTTGAATGAGAAATGGGTGAATGAACTTTTCTTTAACATAAATTACTTCATTCAAACAGAAAAAAATCAAGAGTATACTACATGGCCTGCGGTTATGTGGGTTATTTACAGTTTAATGGAGCAATTTTACAACCTTCAATAATGATAGGACATGATCAACTTGAATGAGGTCATTTTATTAGAAAATCAATGTGACACTTAGTGATACCCGAATGTTTTCCCTCATTCTCTAATTACGCTGCAAGTTTGAGCAAATCTACTGAAATTTCATTGATATTATCATATAAACTTCATTCTTCATAGTATTAAACCCATGGCGGAAATTGGAAAATTAAAATCAATGACAATAAGGAGTAAATTGAATTGCTATCTAATTCCAATGCTGCTACAATTAAACTTTTATCAGTTGAGTTTTAGCTGTTAATACCAATGAAAAAGCAAAGCAAGTTACGTACCATTGCTATCGATGGAGAATCTACCAAGACCAGAACCATCTCGTATAGAGTACGAGACACCATCGCCGTCAGGGTCGTACGCCTTTACAAACATGACCGTTGTTCCTACAGGTTCATTTTCATTAACATATCCATGTGCAAAGAAATTCTCAAATGCTGGGGCCTGAAAATTTTCGTTAACATCCACCACTTCTATATTTATGAAACACACTGATACTAGCGGTGGACTACCACCATCCTGTGCACGAACACTGATATTATGAACTTGTTGAGATTCGTAATCCAAGCTTCTTAGTATCCGGATAACACCGGTTTCTGAATCAATCCTAAAGTACTCCTCATCGTAAACAAACTGGTAGCTAACCTCTCCATTTTTACCCTCATCAGTATCAGCAGCAGTAACCACGGTGACCACAGCACCTAAGGGAAGATCTTCTCTAATTCGGACATGGTATAGATCTGGAGTGAATTCCGGCACAACATCGTTGACATCAGTTAGTTTGACCAGAATTGTTGCAGTTGAGCTGAGACTAACGCGACCATCACCAGTATCCGATGCCCGTACTAGCACAGTATACACCGGATGTCGTTCACGATCAAGAGGCTTGTTGACTTTAATAATGCCATTATAACGGTTAACCGAGAAGTGATCTGTATCTGACACAATGGTGTAGGTTATTTCAGCATTTCTACCAAGATCAGCATCTGAGGCCGAGACCTGGGTGACTGTTGAATTCACATTGATATTTTCAGAGATTTTAGCCGAATACAGATCTTGGTCAAACTTTGGTGCATTGTCATTTTCATCTAAGATTTTGATAGATATTGTGGTGTTTGCTGACAAAGGTGGAGTTCCGAGATCTGAGACTTCAATCAGCAGGCTGTACTCATCCCGTAGTTCTCTATCCAGTTTAGACATGACCATTAATCCACCAGTGTACATGTCAACCTTAAAACGTCCATCAAAATCTCCAGACTTAATCACATACACAAGTTTACCATCGTATAGGGAATCTGAATCAAAGGCTTCCATTCTAGCAATAACAGAACCCACTGCTAAACCTTCCGAGATTTCTAGACTTTTAGGTACAGAGGAATTGAACTTAGGACGAGTGTTTGGTTTTGGATCATCCTTTTCTTCAATACCAAAATCATTAGGAGCATTATTCTTTCTTGATTCTGTTACAAGCGACTGAAGTCTTTGGAAAATGTCTGTACTTTGACATTGAATATTGACCAAGCTGTTTGCTAATTGACTGCTACGACGTGAATTAACTAGTTCCATCTGAATGTCAATGGGGTCAGAATTGTGCGACCCGTCTTTGGCAACAATACGAAGAATGCGTTTCTCTTCAGGCATTTCCCTAAGTGAACAATTGAGAAAGATGGCAGCGGACTCATGATGTATGGTGAAACAGTTGTCATGGTTACCTGCCAATATAGTATACTGAATGATATCATTCACATCAAAGTCAATGGCTGGTACTGTAACAATTTGTGTGTTAAGAGGAGCATCTCTAGATATATAGCCAGAGCATTTATCTTTCTCAAAGTATGGTTCATTGTCATTGGCATCTTGTAGATTTATCTTAAACACCATTTCACTTTCTCTCGGAAACGGGGTTCCCCAGTCTGAGATGCGTATATTCAGCTTGTATGACAGTCTCATCGTTTCATAGTCTAAAGAATCAGTTGTTCTAATCACACCTGTGAACGGCTCAATTTCAAATGGCACTTGATGGATATTGGTTATGGAAAAGCTGACCTTCCCATTGTCCCTTTTGTCACTGTCAATCGCATCAATAGAAAATATACTCGAGCCAACAGGTAGATTTTCCTGGATATAGATTTCTGATACATTGTCAGTTATTTTGAACCTCGGCTCATTATCATTATTATCAAGTACCACGATATTAACGATACAAGAATCACTGTTTATATGCTGTTTGTGTACTGCATCATAGGTAATTACCTTCAGCTGAATATTGGACACTTTTTCAGAATCTAATTGAGCTGAGGTAGAAACTAATCCAGATATTTGGTTAATCTTGAACATTTTCTCTTCATTCCCATCAACAATTTCGTATCTCACATCAAAATGATTTTGTGAAAATATTGTTGTAACAAAAACGACAGGGGTATTGATTGGAGAAATTTCTTCAATTGTTACATTAAACAGCGACTGTGAAAACTTTGGAATCACAGATGTATCAAAAACGTTCACATAGAATGATGTATTTGACGAACGTGGTGGCACACCCTTATCTGTTGCTTTCAAGGTCACATTGATTCCTGGGCTTGGCACATGAAAATTGTCTGTAGGTTTGAGAACAACTCGATATTCCTCACCTTTGTCTTTCTGTAATGTTATCAAACCGTTCATATCACCTTCAATGATTTCAACTGACTGAATCACACCAAAGGCATTGATGTCTCGATCAACAACATTCACAATAGCTAGAATAATGTCATTTTTACCAGGCTCGATTAAATTTGAAAGTTTTTTCACAGAAATTTCAGGAGCAAAGAAATTGACTGGTACTACATGAATTTCTAGTGTTGCTGGTCGTTTCCTGGCTTTCTGAGGAGCTGGACCTCGGTCGACAGAAATAATGTCATATGTGTATTCCTTTTGAAGGTAGTAGTTAAGGTCTCTAGTGAGTGTAACAACTCCACTTGTAGGATGAATGGCAAACATGTTAATTGTTTCATCATTGAAGCTATAGTAAACTTGAGCATTAATGCCCTCATCCCCATCATACGCCGACACACGAGCAATGCTAGCATGTAATGGAGTGTCTTCACTGACTGTTACATTATAAAAGTTGTAGTCAAATAATGGCTGTAGGTCATTTAAATCTTTGACATACACTATCACACTTGTTGAGGTTTCATAGCTCACACCATCACTTTCAGCAACAGCTCTGATGTTTAAGCGATATTCAGACCTAAATTCACGATTAAGCCTCCCGTAACTTCCGGAATGTGTTCGGATTAACAAAAAATTAAAGTTTCCAACAGTAAGGTCTTCCACTTTGAACAGATCATCTTCCGCGCTCTCTATATAGTACATGATTGACACAGGAACATCTTCTGGTAAATACACTCCCATTTTTGTTGATGGTGTCACAAATGTCTTTCCAAGTGAATTTTCTGGAATTGTCACATTGTACACAGCCTGTGTGAACTCCAGATCTGTTAGAGAGAAGGTCTCTGCTGTTGTCATGGAAACAGCTGCTATGGAGAAGGTAGTAATCCAAATCAACCATTTTGACCATGCTGTGGGCCATCGAATTGGCTTTGTCATCTTTAACTGCATGGTTCATCTCCTGAAACAGATCAATCAACAATGAGCACTGATTGAAAGTAAAATAGCATCCAACAGTATGCTGTAAAATCATTAATTTTTGTGGGGGATTTAATTTCATGGGTTCCATCAAACAATAATTTTGACCATTGTATTTTTTGCTTGAAATGCAAAATCCACCAATTAATGTCCCATCAAAATTGGCTGTTTTACCAAAAGCATGAAATTTCGTCCTAACAAAAATAAATGATTTTACAGTATTCAATTTTGCATGATATTATCAATATTCTGCAATATCTACATGGACCTCATGAACATCCTCTATTTATCCCTCACACTATCAGGTTTGTAATTTTATCAAGTCGACTGGCGCAACATCTTTTTGGCATAATAATGAACAGCCAATCGTCTTGCTGAAATTTAATGAGTTTCAGGTAAATAAATTTGCATAATATAATTTGTTGATCAACACAATTTTAAAGATGAATAGCAAATATGTGCACACCTTGTACATGCTTATTATATCAAAACATCCTAAATCTTAGTCTGTAAGATAAGAAGGATCTATTGCAAGACTCATTAAAAAGATACCCTGATCAAAATCTCAGTTACCGCTAGTATACCCCCCCCCCCCCCCCCCCCATACCATACATATACATAGCTGGCAACCATTACCAAATACGCCCATTCAATTCCCTGATCACAAACATATTATCTCTATATCCCTAGATCAAACATTAAATCTTGCACCATAAAATACACATTCAAGCCAATCATCTCTTCCTTTCCCTGAGCTAATTACTGGATAATTAACAAGTTAGAATAGATAAGAGATTTCAGTAAATGAGCATTAGATTGTGGAATTATTATTTAATGACAGATAGAGAATGCTTACACAGTACATCATTAACTCTCTCAGCTATGGCTCTACCATACAAATTGACTCCTAATGATTGACTTTTAACATTGTATTAGGAGAATAGGCCCACTTTGAAGGCCAACTTTTAGGCAAGAAGTAATTTTAGGCAAGAAGTAATTTTCGTTTGATTACTATTTTCTGACCTGCTACCTGAGAAAAAGCTTTTACCCTACTCCATACATTTTTGTTGGATCTGAGTGAATGCTCAGACACTGACAGCTTGTCTATAAATCAAACACTTTAAAACAAAAACACTTAAATTACGTATATTTATATAAACACCTTAAACATGAATTGATATTACACCTAAATGATGTTGCCCAAGCAACATTTTTCAAAGGTTGGCCTTAAATTCATACTGCAATTATATGCACTTATTGTCATATCCTTCTACTTGAACAATTCCATTGAAGCATATTTAATGGAGATAATCTTATATTATCTATTCTATCACCTCTATAGTATGTTCAAGTATTTTTGTAAGCTATACAAAAATAAATAACAAACTGAGCCATTGTTGAGTGAAAATCCTTACAAATAACAAAAACATCTTACTGTTGAAGAGTTTCAAGAGAAGACTAATTTAAAGAATAATTATAGTTCTTTCCTGCCTCCAACACTGGAGAGTTTAAAGAATAATTTTAGTTCTTTCCTGCCTCAAACACTGGAGAGTTAAATTCTGACATATTCACATTTAAATTAACCCTATGCCTTGCAGGCTGTATTCTGCTGCACATTTGAAAGACAATTTGCTAAAAGCTCCTCAGATATCTGCTATAAAGGTTTTATAATTTCATTCCGCCGGAAGAGAAGCAGGAGGGAAATAAAATCGCCTCAATACCAAATATGCTGCACACTGCAGAACAATTAGCATGCAATGATACCAAATTAGTAGCAACTGTTGCATTTTATCTGATTTTCTCCAAAAACCCACTAAATATTTCATACTGTATTCTCAAAGTCAGACACATCTATTTGGTATTAAAAGCAATGAAATCGAACTGTGATGTCACAAAATGCTGTACTTTTATATAACCAAAAGTAAGTGCATACTTACATATATTGAATAGCATTATTACATTGTATTATTATTGACCATGAGGTATACATACATGTACCAGAATATATATGAATGGTCACAGCAGTTTGACCAACTAAGGCAAATGGAAACTAACAATAATGAAAATAAATTAGACCGGTATATCCTATAATTTCATAGAACAGCTTTTTAGGACAATTTTATTGCCACACCTTCAGTTACCTTAGTTATGAATGCACAGTATTATCCATAGTTCATATATATATCACATTGACTTACATAAAATATATTTAAATAAATCCATTGATACAAAAATCCACTGTGATAAAGCACTACTTGAGTACAAAGCCTTTGATATATGAAACACTATTATGAACCGATCTTACAATATACTGGAGTAAGAAAACAGCTTGTCATTGAGATGTAAACATAATATATGGTTTATCCGACATAAAGTAAACAAAACTTGCTGTAAATTGATAAAATCATGCTATGATAAATTAAGCACAACCCCTTATTTTTACAATTTAACAGCTTTAGGGGCCAAACACTCTCACTGTGCATGTCTAAAGGGGACATGACATGGACATATCATCATTTACACTATATAAACCTTGACATATATCAATATCAAATATGATGTAATTAACAGTAAAGTTATATTGCTCACCATAACTTTGATAGGCACTCAGGAAATAAGTTCATTAATTTCTAATTATATTTACATAATGATAATTCAGACTACCCATGTGTCCAACAGTTACACACAATTAGTAGACTGTACCCCCATATTTTCATGTTTACAGTTACCATCTTGGTAAACAAATTGGTGTTGTTGCTTTTTTCAGAACATAATTGATTGAAACTACCAATTAGTGGTTTAGTCGCAGAATGCCCACTGGTACATAGAGATAAAAGAACAAAATGAGCCTGTTTAAAGAAGTTAACAGTCTAAAATTGCCTATTGTTTCAGACACAAAGTAGCCCAGTAATCGGTAGAAACCAGGTCATTTAGACTGTGAGAGATTTCATGACAATCTGGCTCAACAAAGAGCCCAACAAAAACTCGGCATCCAAACACAGCCTGTGAAAATCAGTGTTAAAAGTTAATTAAATCACTGTTACGGATGTTTAACGTCATTTTAATTGTGCTGAAAGATTTTCCTGGTTCATAATGAGAGCAGGATTGAGGAACAAACAAAATACCGGGTATCCATACTGGGTACATACTGAATAATCAATAAAGTAGGCTGAATGCCAATGAAATCAACTTTGGGCATACAAATTAATAATGTAATATCAACATTTTTGCAGATGAATGGTCACAGAGGTCACTGGAAAACTTATCAAAATGTGGATAAAAATTAATATAATGTCAACATTTTTTCAAATGAACGGTCATAGCAGTCACTTGATTTATAAACTATAATATATTTCCAGCAGATCAATACGGGCACGACACCATCAGAGGATAACAATAACATTCAGGCAAAGAGGGACTGACCTCAACCGTTCAAACAAGTTTTATTTTTGTTTTTAAAGCAAATGAAAATATTGGTGGTCAGATAAACCAACAAGAATTTATGCTATTATACCATGGGCGTAGGAGCGTCTTCAACATTGGGGGGGCCAAACATTTGGCAACTTGGGGTAAAAAAATTTTTTTGCTCGCTACGCTCGCAAAGTCATTTCCTGACGTCAATTAATCAACACGCAATATTTGCAAAATGCTATTCTAGACATCAACTGTACTCTAAAACGTCCAAAACACTCCTATATCTATATACTGACTGTGAGTTTATGGTTCTGTGGTAATTTGCTTAAGTAATTACGTCTTAACTGGAAGTTAATCTGTTCAAGTATACACGGGTCCGGCGCACGGAGCCCTTCGGAAATTTTTTTAAACTATAGATAAATCTAGTGCATTCTAGGCGTTCTGATATACCATATTTTGCATTCAAAAAGGACTTTAATGCAGGGAATTTAAGTTCTTACAAAAACACGATTAAGTGTTTGCATAAAATAAAACGTTTGTTTCAAAGGCTTTATATATAAATGATAACGTCCCAAAGACGTCCCAAAGTCATATAGGAGGGTTGGGGAACATTAAGAGTACAATTTATGGCACAAGTGTACTTTTGCAAACAATGGGTGATGAGGTATTTGAATAAAAGGAAGTTATTTTACGAGCGAAGCGAGCAAAAAAAAATTTGATACGTTTTTACCAAGACCTGAAGGCAAATTGCCTATAACGAGATATATTAGGTCGTAAATTATAATTTTTCGTCTGAATTATTGGGGGGGCCAAAAGATATGTTGGCCCCCCCGGTCCAGACATTGGGGGGGCCTGGCCCCCCCTGGCCCCCCCCCCTGCTCCTACGCCCATGTATACACATTATACAATTATAAATATCATTCTTTAATTGGTTTCACGCTACCAGTAAGTGAAAAAGTCCAAAATCTGGGGTATAAAATATATATCTTACAAGAACAAGTATCAGCATGTGCCGTAACCAGAAAAGGAATATAAAGAATCTTTAAGATTCACGATTGTATAAAATCTTCAACCATCCATCTATCACATTAAGAACAGGACAACAGAAGAAGTTCAAACAGTGACAAACGACATTTAAAATGCTAAATGTATGTAAAATGCTGACCTACATTATAGAGTAGATTGCTTTTAAAGATCTTCAACATAAAACTAGCTAGTTAATGATAATTTCAGACTGCCCGAGATAAAAAAAGAGCCAGGGAATGTAATATATAAATTCACATTTAATGATGACTATACATAATATACAAATTAATTTACAACTATGAATGTATACTTTAAAATGGGATAAGTTTTGTTGAAGGAAATCCGACTGTATACATGTATGTAAACATTCCTACATGTTTGCTTGTTATTTGTTTGACTTTAATCGCCCTGGTCGAGATTCAAACCAAGCACGTCTCGAGTCTCAATCCATCGTCAAGAGTGTAACCCGCTCAACCACCTGGTTTTCTACATACATAATTTAAGGGTACAATGACTAATTCATGTTATTAAAACTAATATTAAATAGCTGGATTAAAAATGTAATCCTTGAAGAACTTTGACGTGTTATTTTGTTGATAAACATTATGTGCACTGAATATCATAAGTAAGTAAAATTAGTCACTACAGTCTGTTCAAAGTTAATTGATAACAGTTGTAAACAGTAAACACTAGCTTGTCTGTCAGGTAAACTATGTTTGTCTAGGTTCAACTGGGTATACCTGAGTTAACTGTAGTCCCCACTATTCTTCGAATGGAAAAGTCCCTCATTTACTTATTGATTCAACAGTTAACTCTACCTGATCATGCAATGGATGTAATCTTTTGGGTACACAGTAAACGGCTATTTCACTGCTGAACTATCCTATTAACTGGACTGCCATAAGTAAATTTATTTACTACAACTTTTCGTAGTGGCATTATCTTTGTGATAGCTTGTGGTTACATATTCTGGGGTGGTATTTTTGAGTAATTTATTGCTATGTCATTTATTATAGAGTTAGGCGATCAGTCATTTAGATAGCTTAAATTATTGTAGAAATTATACGCCTACACAGTAATAAGAAATCCACTAAAAGGTAACTAGTTGCAAATCGCAAGTGATAAAGCTCACAATTATTCATAGAAAAAAACAATCATTAGACGTGTCAACGAAATGTAATCTATTGGCCTCGGTCACTGATTAAACTGTCCTAACATTTACAAACATAACATGTTCTCGATATAAGAATGAGAGCTCTCCAGGGGAGGAAAAATTCCGACATGGCAGACCGAATATAATCAGTGATCTAAATACTAAATAACTTGTGTTGATTTCTCACTTCCCCGTTATATTTGCTACAATCTGTGCGAGATAAGAGAAGTGAAAAAGTTCCAATTTTAAACCCTTGAGTAGAAGATAATAATAAAATATTGGAAATTTCATAGAATTCAGATACAAACAACCACTGTAATACTGTATACGTACACAGGGACACTGGGTATTATTCAGTGGATTGTCATTGAAAAGTTTGTGAATTTTGAATTCTAAACATTCAGTGGGTGAAAAACTACTAGTCTAGCAACTTAAAATATTTAGGTCTTCACAGCATTGTTTTAAAAGCATGAAAGACATCAATTTACATTTATTTAATATTAGACGAAATGTTAGCGTTTTTTTTATTAAAATCTTCCCACATCACCAATTTAACCATTTATACAGTAACAACAAAATCTGATAAGATCAGCTTGTAACATCACAGCATTGTGGTTATATAAACCACACACACACTCGGAGCTCTCACTATCTGCTCATATTGTTTTCTTTGCAGACACCGCAGAGAAACTGTGAAAGTTTCAATATTTCTGCAGTCAATGTGTGATTGTATGATTGTATTGCACATTGAAATCATCAAACAAGTTTTGTATGAGACAGATAGCATTGTGACATTATCATAGTAAGCTGCTTATATCCTGATAGTGTGTGAATATGTTATATAAAACATTATCTACAATGTAGGCATGTAGGCGGTAGGCCAGCAGAAATAATACAGCAGTCAATGTCCTTACAACATTATACTCTAGACTGTCTGTACTGGTAATAAGAAAGGCTTCATTTGTATATAAATTAAATTAATGTAATGCACATAATTATATTTAATTTTTTAATCATTTAATACATGTATTTTGTAGAATGACCAACAATGCAGCATCTCCATGAAATTGACAAAATAGTACTTAAACTTATTAATGGTTTCCTTTCAATTTCTGCAAAGTTGAAGATAATTTTTGCGATCACGATACTACATTTATTAAATATGCTAAGTATTTAGCAGTTTATAATTTATTAGTTTCATGTTTAACATACATCAATAAAGCCTTTTCATCAACATAAGTGACTTGTTTGTACAATAATATTAATATGATTTTCATGCAAGCAATTGTCCTTAAATGTACATTATTAAAAATTAAAAAAAATTATACATATATTGAATCATTGTGTAAATTTAAATGCGACAAACACTTAAGTTAAGCCTTAATTTTAATAACATTATACTAGCTATATTTTACCTAGGGTGATATTATTCCATTGCAAGCCTCATCATTCAATGTCAGAGTAAAATCCAGACTCAAGTGTACAAGCAGGAATTACATTGGGTTTAAAATCAACCATGTGCTTTACACTATCTACTTGGTTTGGGCATCCAGAGAGTTGAGATAAAGTGATTCAGAAAGTTAATAATCTAGCAGTCATCTAGGTTCCTAGTTTTAAAACAGTGAGGTTTTTATATTGTTTCAATCCAGATAAATTTCATAAAAATGTAACTTGTGAGAGAGGAAAATTTGGAAGTATTCTTGAGAATCAGTGGCTTATAATTTGATTATATTTCCCTACAATTCCTTACGGGCATGAAAGATGTGAGAAACCTCATAAATAAGGATATAATTTCACACCACTGTACATCTAATTGTCTACCATGCATTTACAGTAACGTCTCAAACAGTGATAAGAAATTATGCCAAGCCTAATATTTACAATTCTTGCATAACAGTTAACTTGATGATAAGGAATTGTTGCATAAGAAAATTGAGCTGTTGTTTTTAACTGTTAAGTTTTTTATTCGAAACAACAAAGATCTCTAAAAGGTTATAAGCAGGCATTATTCTTAGTAAGAATCTAACATACTGTTGGCAATAGCCTTTTTAATTAATACAATAATGCATCAATGAAGGGCACTATAGCATCAACAATTTGCATGCCATTATTGTACACAAAAACAATATCTGACTTGAACATTCTTTATTTCAGAGTCCTGAAGATGTATTGTGATGCAACTTAATAAGTTGTGCCTATTAAAGACTTACTTTATACTATTAAAACAAGAGTTTATCGATCATACATCATATTAAACCTTTTTTTTGAGAAAAAAAATAGCTTCATAATTTTGATTTTACAAAAAAAAATATGTTAACTGTTAACTTTGACTCACAAAAATGCAGTTTTAACAGATATTTTCAACCAGCTAAATTAAATTCACAAATTGATAATACAATGACATTATTATGTGAATCATTGTTTAAGGTGAAAGACATGTTAGTGGCCAAACTTTGAAACATGGCTACAAGGCATAGAGATACTGAGAAAAGGACACAAAACATCCTGATTTATGTGCATTACAACAACAAAACCATCTCAAAATATTGCCCTAGGCTTACATATCATTTAATACTGTCACAAACATAGTGTACAAAGAGTGCATTAGCATCCTATATTTATGCTTCAGTTAGTCCTGGGTTGAAGGACGATACAGTACAATATACATAACAGGCCAGGTACTCTACTAATTGGTTTTTAATTGAATATTAATTTGCAGAAGATTAATATATCTTATATTGTGAAGAATTTAACTTTGGAGGGTGCATTAGTATTTTTTGGCTCTATGGCACAAACTCTAAATTTCTACTTAGTGAACTGTAAGAACAATTAACTTTATCACATTACTGAACAAAGTTTAGATCTAGAATTCAAGATAATGTAATGATAGAATTTTATTCTCAAATGTTTGATCTACCGTAACAAATGAATGCAAAAACTAACATTTCCGTTATGTTAATGACAATAGATTTAATGAATGAATCAGACAATGATTACAGGTGAACCTAAAATAAATACAGCAGACGACACAAACAAAATTCTTAAAATCTTCAATTTTGACAATTTTCAACAATAATATATATCCAAATTATGCAGAACTCCTCAACAAGTAGATCCAAAACACCAACACGTGTATCACTCCAAGTATTTATAATCCATCACACGATATAAACTCACTGAAAACTTTTAGAAACTTCAAAAGAAAGTTTTACAGGTAAGTTGTACCCCACCCACTTGATTTACCGGTGACACTATTTCACAGGTAACAAGTGTTTTAAAACTTTTTAGACATGATTTTATAATAACCAAGATGCATAATCCTTTACATTGAATCACACTATTTAATCCTTACCCATTGTCACGAGCATTCATAGTAAAAAACACGACTTTCTTGAACAATCCAATATTCAAAACAAGACTAGCGTCCATCCATACTTCTTTCACACTGTTTTGTCAATGAGACAAACCGAATAAAGTGTAGCGCATGAATATCGCGTTACAAAAAGTAGCTCTGAGAAGTGCGTGTAATCGTCGAGTTAATACCAACAGTAAATGCAATATTTGCTACAGATTGAGACCATTAGGTATAAATCTGAAGAACCAACATCATACATAGGATTATAACACAAAAATAACAAAAAGAAAGTATAATTTAGTTGATGCACCTGTTAGACACGCCCTAAGGCGGGGCTTAATTGTAAACACTGATAAACGGGAGGAAACTCGTACGTTTACGACACTTTCTTCCTTTAGTTGTCTCCCTTGTGTCTTTATATCACATATGATATAAATCGACATAAAATTACGTGTTACCTGGTTGATAAAGAATAAGAAATATGGCTATTGAAAATTGTTATAGGAATGAGCCATCCTTCCCTCCCCATTCCTTCACTTTCTCTCTTTCTTCTTCTTCTTAATTGTTGTTCCATATCATATAGTACAAACATATAGCCCTACCAGATTAAAATGAGACTCCTTGCATAATTCGTAAAAGTCCGGAGATAACGGTATATAATAAGTAAGCATACAAATCGAATACAACCCAGCATAGCCAGACAAGTTTTACGGAGTTTTATGAGTGTCAGTTTAATCTGGTCAAGCTATACACGCTGAACACTGTAAAATAACAAACCCAACATACTCATCTATCTATCTATGTATACTGCATCACCCCCTCGCGGAGATTATGTGCAGGCAATTGAATGCACGCCAAGTGGTGTGAGTAAAGTAAAAAAGTTAAAAGTAAAAGAGAATAGGAGTGAAATACAAAGTTAAAAGTTCAAAGGAACAGTGATAGCTAGTAAAAGGTAAAAGTATGGTTATTAAAATATAAGGTACTGTGAATTATGGCATAGTGTGGGGAATAGTACACACTGCCTCCTTGAAGTTTTCTAAGGTAGGGAGCATGACTATGTTGGACGGTAACCTGTTCCATTGTATGACTGCAAGCGGGAAGAAGGAATATTTATAGTAATCTACTCGGCAGTGTATTTGTCTGAATGCGAGGGGGTGATGGGTCCTTGATGTTCTGGCAGGGTGTGTGATATATGGTGGCATATGTATGGCTACGAGCCCGTGGACGATCTTGTAGAACAAGCACAGGCGAGCATCACTTCGCCTGTCTTGTAGGGATCTCCAACGAAGCTTCTCTAGCATACCAGTTACACTGGAGTAGTATGAGTAGTCGCTACATACCCACCTAGCAGCCCGCCTTTGGATCATCTCAACCCTGTCAATGAGGTCCTTGGTGTACGGGCTCCAGACAGGGGATGAATATTCGATGACTGGGCGTACTAGGGCTTTGTATGCTATTTGCCGTACGCTGGGGTTCTGTGTACGTATATTTCGCTTCAGAAACCCCAGCGTACGGTTGGCTGATGTTGTTGCCCGGTCTATGTGATGTGTCCAGGTCAGGTCGCTGCTGATGTCAACCCCGAGGTACTTGGCACATGTCACATTCTCCAGGGTTTGGCCATGTAGGGTGTATGTGGATGGGACTGGATGTTTTGAGCGTGTCACCTGTATAACAGTGCACTTTTGTGGGTTGAAGTCCATGTCCCATAATGCTTCCCATTCCTGGAGTCTGTTTAGGTCATCCTGCAGGAGCTTTGCATCCTGCAGATTTGATACTGCCAAGTACACCGCGGTATCATCAGCAAACAGCCTGACCTTGGATTTGATGTCATCGGGTAAGTCGTTTATATATATATAAGGAAAAGTATGGGCCCGAGTACTGATCCCTGTGGTACTCCAGATGTGACAGGTACACTGTCTGAAGTATCATTTTCAAGCACGACTTGTTGAGACCTGTTGGACAAGAATGCTCGGATCCATTGTAGTGTTTGACCCCTGATGCCATACTGATGGAGTTTAAATATGAGTTTCTCATGGTTAACTTTGTCAAAAGCCTCATTGATAACGTCATCCCCGGAACGCTCATCTCAAACTTGCACCTTTTTCTGACATGTATAATTTGTCAGACATCTTTAGTGAGTAGACCAATCTACTTGTTGATCATTGGAATTAGGCCCTGGTCCATCACCCCCATCTGCAAAAGGGCCATCGAAAAGGGACAGACGCGATCTCCAAGTCACCTGCGGGGAAAAGTACCATGACGTAACATTCAATAAAATCCTATAACGAGAAAAGCACGCACAACCAACGCCAGTCAAGACATCACATGCACTGGGATTCTCCGTCGCAACGCGTCACCAGAATTTGCAGCATAGCGGTCCGATACACCATTTGCTGACCCGGAAACCCGGATCCAGAATTTAGGTAGTTTTGGGTACCGGAGTCTGATTCCCTATCCTGTTGGTGTGGGTTCGATGGACTCCCATATGATTTTTACATGTGTCAGAAATCGTGGCCTTGCAATTGTTAGGTGTTCCAAAGGGTACCAGTATACTATATTTGTTCAACAATAACAAGTTAAACTTATGAGTTTATTTTGGAAGCGTGTTCAGTCAAACGAGGGGTTCCACTGTAACGTACACTTCCAAGACTAACCATCATAAAATTTGATGTACGTATTTGAAGCTTGTTGTTTTAAGAGTCACCATCAACATCTTACACATATGGAGGTAAATCGACTGTTATGGTGTCTTAATTTTCATGGAATAGTATATTCTATTTTTGTCACAGGCGCGTAGCTACATGTAGGCGAGTACTCTTTTTTCTAGATAAAGTAGAACTAACAAAAGCACCATGAGAATGCCCCTAAATGTCCCAGAATACATCAGAGTAGTTCAAATTGTCCGGATGAACATGCCCCGACCCCTAGCACAATGTTGAATCTACAAGGATAGATGACTAGTTACGCGTCTGCATACTGTTTTGTTATACATTCTTGGCGTGAATATAAGATTTAAGACTAATTTCATCGTCTCCTGACAGCGTCTGCCACTGATAATCAGTAATTACCTGACTATGTTGTCGGCTGCCTAAAGTTGAGTATTTAAAATATTTTTTCTGTTGATGGTTTCTTATTCATATATAAATACCATGTATCTTTATCTATATATACATGCGTGTAAATACTAAAATCATGGTTTTCATATTAAAGTGATATTAAGATAAGACATAAACTTGATCCTGTCTACATGGATGAGTTGACTAGGGAATATCACCCAGCAAGACCTCTTAGATCGGACTTGGCCATGTTATTAAACAATCCATTAAAATAACTCAGGCTTATGGGGAAAGGCGATTTGTGCACGGCCACCCTGCCAGTAGATATGAGGCACATTGACTCTCTGGCAGTCTAAAAAAAGCACTGTAACTGTGGTCGACTCGAAAACACATCCAATACAAATCGACAAATAGTTGGATATGGGTATAAACGTAGGTATACAAAATGTGCACACAAGTAGCATTGCCCAGATGCACAAATCATGATTTTATTGAACATAGATAATATTATGATATACATGTATTTACCGACTTAAAAGTTGTCGAACACAGTTACTTCCCCTGATTTGCAAAGTGAAGTAATTTTGCACTGACTTAAAATAAGTCGAACACAGTTGCTTCACCTGATTTACGAAGGGAAGTTACTTTGCACTAATTCAAAATAAGTCGAAAACAATTGCTTCCCCTGATTTACCAAGGGAAGTAACTCTGCATTAGCTTAAATAAGCCGAACACAGCAGCTTCCCCTGATTTGCGAAGGGAAGTTACTCAGTACTGGCTTAAAATAAGTCTAGAGTTGCTTCCCCTGATTTTCCAAGGGAAGTAACTCTGCATTGACAAAAATAAGTCGAACACGGTAGCGTCCCCTGATTTGCGAAGGTAAGTTACTCTGTACTGACTTAAGATAAGTCGAACACAGTTGCTTCCCCTGATTTACTAAGGGAATTTACTCTGCATTGAGTAAAATAAGTCGAACCTGATTTACGAAGGGAAGTTACTTTGCATTGACTCAAAATAAGTCGAAAACAGTTGCTTCCCCTGATTTACCAGGGGAAGTAACTCTGCATTAGCTTAAATAAGCCGAACACAGCAGCTTCCCCTGATTTGCGAAGGGAAGTTACTCAGTACAATATTAGTCGAACACAGTTGCTTCCCCTGATTTAGCAAGGGAAGTAACTCTGCATTGACAAAAATAAGTCCAACACAGTTGTTTTCCCTAATTTGCGAAGGGAAGTAACTATGTACTGACTTAAGATTAGTTGAACACAGTAGCTTCCCCTGATTTGCCAAGGGAAGTTACTCTGCACTGACTTAAAATAAGTCGAACGCAGTTGCTTTCTCTGATTTACCAAGGGAAATAACTCTACAATAACTAAAATAAGTCGAACGCAGTAGCTTCCCCGTGTTTGCGAAAGGAAGTTACTTTTGAATATTTACATTTTATACTATTATACAATTTAGCATGAGTCACAACTTTCGTCCATCGTGATATTGAACAATGCTGTCTCCTTTCCTAGAATGTACTGTGATGCAAGCACTTGATTTTCTTATGCCTTGATGTTCTTGGCTGCGTTTCTTTCGGTCACTTGGGGTCGCCGTTTTTGTTTGCTATTTCCATGTGAATTAGGTAATCATGCTCTTTCACAGCGGGGACTTGGGATTTTCGTTATTTCGTAGGTTTGTGGTTGGGCAAGTTGGGAACCAAGTTTTAAAAAAAAACCAACAAACTTATAGCAACTTCTCCCTGATTTTATCCATCTTCAAGAGAAAGCTTGTTCCCTTTTTACTGTGCGCCTAGATCTAGCAAAGGAATTGTTGGTTACCCTTTTTTATTTCGTGTTTGGTAACGTTTCTATGACGTGGTGGGTGATAGAACACAATATGTTCCCACATTCGAAGCTGAAGCTCTACCACTAAGCTGTCGATGTGATTATCTCAATGCATTTATAATAAATAATTCACCAAAAACCAACGTTAGAAAAGAAAGAATCGGAATGGGTTATTAATTCATAGCTGCTAAAGTCTAAATTAACGAACGGTTTACATGTAGTTCCAAAAAGAGCCGATGCTATTACACAATGTACACAATGCACACATTGCTTCTCATGCTATTCCATAGAGGGAAACATTTTGACTTTACCCGGTAGCAGTTAAAATCCCATCGGTGTATCATTTATCATTCATAATAAAAATATAGGATTCTGTTTGTAGGCTACACATATATTTTATTAAGCTCTTGATTATATGACTAAATCTAGTTTCTAGAATCCAGGTTTTAAATTAAATGTTTTTAAGTGAATGTATATAATTGTGAAGCGCAATAGAATATGATTTCATAATTTTTGCGCTATATAAATGACATGTATTTGTATTTATTCATACATATTATTACATCGAATATAAATTATCGAGCTACATGTACTTCAACTGATTGTCAAGTTTCTGCACTTTTCTAAAACAAGATAGCACCGGTAAATGTAGTGTAAATTTTATGAGATGCATCATCCTTGAAGAACATTTCTACCCAAACCTTGTCCCCTTGGTTCAGATGTAAAATGGCGGCATTTCCACATTGGAGATTTTGCTCAGCAAGAGAACCCTCGATAGAAACAGCGTTCACTTGTCGTCTTTCCTTCATCAACTCTAACATCGTCTCGTCTGCTCCCCAGCGACCAGGTTATAGATGAACAAGTAGATTCCCGCCAACGGTGCCGTGAAGATACCGGTGGTGACGTCATAACCTTGACCTTCATTCAACAGAACATCTTAAAAAAAACGATCGTATGTTGTGCATGCACGTGAGTTAGTGTATTGAATAAAACAGCAGAAAATGCCACGACTGGTCTGTTGGGGTCTGCAAAACAATTACATTATAGGTAGAAAAGTTGCTCAGTATTAGTATTAAATGTTTTTCTACAATAACTGTTTGAATGTTGCCGACGAAAGAAATGGTTGGTATCTGGTAGTAACCCATGAACTGAAATAACGACGCACTTAACTATAAATGTCCGTATGTGTGTAAATGTATTTGAATGAGTAGAATATTAAACCGATTCTCATTCATTAAAACGCTTAAATGTGATTGGTCAAACACTAGAAATGTTTGATAGTGAATACCGGAGTTACTGTTGTTCAATTCATAATCAATATTTTCAGTGCTTTGAGTGAAGTGGAACAAAATGTTGTTACAAACCGGTATGACTTGACGTAGGATATTGTGGGACTTGTCTCTTTGGTTTTGATGCTGAAAGAAAACATAATGTACATTCAGCACATTGGCATTTTTGAAAGGGGAGATTGGGGCAGGTTGGAACACGGGGTATGTCGGAACAAGGGCGATAACTCGTTTAAATGTTTATTCCTCACCCTAGGGTATTACGTATACGAAACGCATGGACGATGTCAACTATTTAAGAAAGTTTTAATGTCGGGATGATGTAAACGTGCATATTGTGTGGGAATTTTCAATTTTAAGCTTCGAAAGAAAAACTCTTGATTTGTACATAATTTCTCCACCCTCTATGTGCGCAAGTATTTCGTTGTTCTATTTTACCCATGACCTACGGGGCAAATCAGAACATTGGACGCACATATTTCGATATTCGTTCACTTGATATATAAAGTAAGTCGATATTATGTGAGTAGATAACGTGCTTAATAAGATAGACGTACTTTATTTGTACAAATGTATAATTTGTGAGAATCATTTGTTAGAAACAAAGTTTTGTTCCGACTTTCCCGGCCCCCGTCCGTAAATATGCATGGTAAAATACTGACTAAACAATAGAAGGCATATGCATGTACTTACTTCCCAAACCGTTTCATCAACAAATTAATTAATGTGCTTGAACGTGCATAAGAAACATATACATATAATTACACAAAGCATAACATCTACATGTTCGTATTGCAATACTACCGGTTTTCACAAAAAACATGGTAAGACATGATCACTACCATGTGCTAGTAAGTAGATATTGGTATTACCTGGTTTACGGTCTAAATCATGTTGTTCTGTTACTGTACTCTCTGAGATGTCTTCAGAAAGCTTGGACTTCAGGCGTCTTTCCATACTCGTCATTCTCCTTCGGGTTGTCATCAGTTCCTTCTCTAATCTTTCTGCCTTATTCTCAAGTCCCTCAAGTTTTACCACTCGTTTATTCAGTTTGTCAATAGTGTTAGCCATGTCACTGATGAGTTCCGCCAACTCCTGCGAGATTCCGTCAGGTGTCACTTTCATTACCTCAGACTCACCAAGTTCACTATTCACTGCCTGGCACCCGGATGCAAATATCACTAGTAGGAAAGCGAATGTTGTAAATAGTTTCATGTTGGCGAAAGAATTGAGAAACATCCAAATTGATCGCATCGATAAGACAGTCGGGTTAGGTTAGTGGTAACTAAAAGACCTATATTAAGATAGGTGATACAGTATGTAGGGACCTTTAGGGGACCTTGTAGAATCATGATACCACTAAATGATCTAATCTTTCTCTTATTTGTATCTGATAGATGTACATTATATAATAAAGATTATAAAGATAGTTAAGACATTGATTACTTAAGTTAATATTGAAGATTAATATTCCTTTGAATTAATCGATACGGGGAAGTGAACTATAGTTTTATTATAAGAAACCTTATTTAAGGTGGGTTCATACACTCACATAGGCACCTTGGTAGATAATACGTTACTTAAAATACATTACACCTTCTGTATAGCAACAGTCTTTGGGGGCTGCAAATATTTGCTGGGGTTGTTGCTCTACAGAGGTTAAATTGATAGTAAATACCGGTATCAGCTCAGAGAAATGTTAAAGGTATTGTTGTAGAGAGGTTGTTGCTCTACAGAAGGCCGCCCCGGAGAGGTTGTATTGTATTTTGAAAGCACCTCGCCAAATATTAGTGTTATGAAGACACATGTTAGACATGTTCCATTTGTACGAGGGGTGATAGAAAAGTTTCCCGGAAAAGTAAAACACAATTTGTTAAAATGTTTAGTCTAAGAATAATACAAACACCCACTACAGATGAATACAAGATGCCATGTAAGTGGGGGTTTTCAAGTCCATTTCTGTTTACATGTTTGTTTTTTTGCTTTGTGTGTTTTTGGTGCATCTATAGTATGTTCAACTCGATAATGATAACCCAGCATCCAAGGAAAAACATCATAGGGTTCCAATGCAGCCACACATCATGTTTGTTTCAATATATTAAATATCGGACGGATTGCTTCTCCCACAGACATCCATATAAGCCCAGTACAATGTATACATGTATTACATTTCACTAGAATCTACATGTAGTTAAAATTATCACAGATTCTATAATTACATAAATTCATAACATATTCTTTATTAACATGAAACAGTAACATGATAAACATAAATAATAAATTCAAAAACAGTTTAAAATACACAATGTCATAAAGCATTAAACAAGATTCAGAAAGATACATTTACATACACTAGTTGTATAGCATTAGTTATAAGAAACGCAATTGGCATACAAAAATGATTTCAATAAATAAATTCGAATCTTAAACCACACAATAATAAAGAAATCTCAGAACTGCAAGAACATGTACTCCCATTCTTTATCTGGAATACCATGCACACTACGAGAGCGCTTGGTCCCAACACTAGAACATCGACATTTTATTATCACAGTACATGTAAAAATGTATTTATTTTCATCATTCACGTTGCAATTGACGCCGTTCACATATAAAACGAATCTATTTAACGAAACATAATAAATAGACATTTTTCTAACGAAATCCGACCGAACCAAACAAATTGAACGTCCACCTAATTTAGCTGAAGTCCTATGCATTAGTATTCGCAAAATGACGTCGACACCCGGGGTTTTAGGAATACTTTCTCATGACAAAACGTTGATCAACAGAAGTGTTACCAGTAATATAATGTGATGAAATATAAATGTCAAACTGGAAGCACTACTAGCAAACACGGAAACACCCTCTATGACGTCATCATCAACGTCATCGTTGTCATGGTAACCAGAAAACACCCAATCACCACATTTTGGAAAGTTTTTGGGTACAGGTGGCATATCTGTTCCTACTTGTATTAATAAACCCATTCCTATATCCACGTGGAACTCAATATGACAATGAAAGAACCAAAATCCTGAAAGTAAGATGAATATAATTATTATCGACAACATTTTATTCATCTAATACAAAAAGTTCTTTTATCTAAAATTCCCTATATTAAGTAACGTGCATCCGCCATCTTGTATTGTCCGTAGCAGAATTCATTTTAAGTGGATTGTGCCGGACCTTATGTTATGTACTTTTTTTACCGGTCCATTCCAAAAGTATGAATGTCAAGCATTTACCTTATGTCCATATACATAGTTCAGTTCTTTTTTCGCCTCGAAATGTAATTATTTTGTAGCTTAATTTTAAAAAGCTCTTAATATACTAGATCAAATTATACAAATCAGTAGAAACTATTTACAAAGACACAATATTTATTAGACATGATCTGGTATGAGTTATACCTGGGTTATCTGCGTGAAAACGTAGAACAGAATATCCACCATCAGGAACGGTAATCGTGTCTTTAGCTACAGGATCGTGTAAATTACGAGTTATCTTCCCATCACTATCTAGACGTTTTATTTCTTCCAATGATGTGCTGTTAGATACCTACATGGCATAATATGATTATTATATAAATGCAGATAATATAACCAGAACCATACATTAACACTCCTATATCAGTATAAAGTAGTGAAGCAAACAAAGATTTTGATTTTAATGGGATTGTCTAAATACAAATGTAAGTTATCCACATATGTAGTTAAAAACTTTACAAAACTGGAATACGCCAATTTCATTCTAGTTTTGTCACCAATCATCAAACGCGTTCTCCACTGCCAGTGAGCAGACATATGCATAGGAGAGTAGCAATGCAAGCCCAAACGATTTGACCATCAGTAAAACATCCAACCATAACTTTGTCCTCTACAAACATACATTTACTTTAGTGCTATCAGACGGTGGACGAGAAAGGGGCGTGGAATTGCCTAGCAATGCCGAGTATTAAAGCATTATACCACTCCGATACGATAACTACGGCAAAAAGATTGCAAATATAACCAGTATCAATGTAGGTCTTACTACATGTACAACAAACCACGCAACACGACTAATTGGTAACACAGCACTTACTAAATAATACGATGGTAATCCTAACATATCGCCATGTAAACAGAAAATAAACTAAATTATGTATATATTTACCTTCCCCATTGCAACAACATAAAACTTGTGTCCATGTAAATGCATAGGATGGTTTGCATCGAATGTAACACCTTCATCTATAACAACAAACTCCACCGTGTCACCTAGCTCTACTTGTAGACGGTATGTACATTCACAATATTCTGATGAACAATTCTGAGATCCTAGTGTCGTAGGGTTACAGAACGTCTCCTGTAAAACACATTCAATATCTATAAGAATACCCAGCATCACCTTTTTCTAGCACATTGGCTAAATCATACTCGATATATTGCCTATTTGTTATATTGTATAACATACATTGTCATTGTTTTATTTTTTTACTGTATTTTGTTATTTCCAGTGTTACTTAATTATGTTGTGTGGTTACACTTAGCTGCATTTGGTGCATGTTTAGCCGATTGTAACATTAATTGCTGTACATATATTAACTATAAATGCATGTTTATTGTACATTTGTAATAGTATTCTAAATACAGAGCATCTTAAAGAACGTTGCTTTTCTTTTTAAATGCCAATAGCTTTTCGGAATAGTAACGGATAATGCACATAGCACAGCATAACCATGTTCCGGATGTTCATTTGTACTTACAAAACAAGGTTATAATTCTCCTACCTCTTTTAGATCAGTGAGTTGTGACAATGGAGGAGATTTTGGTAACACCGATGATATGTGATTAATCTGTGGCATGTATATATTTTTAGGTTCCTCAACGGCAGATATAGGATAATACGTGACGTCGTGGAAATGGTAGTTGTCAATCTTGTTGAAATCCATGGCAAGATAAAACTTCTTGTCTGGGACTGATTTCAATGCTGGATTGTTACTGTCATTGTTGAAGGCGTGGAGTTGTACCATGGAGATCAGTTCCTCGGTACCTTCCTTATTCCATGGATTCAATTTCTGCAAATGATGAAGATTAATAGTTGTTTATTTGTCAGACGTTGGTCTTACGCACAATACAAACCTATCTGGAAGCGACCATTCAGTTCCAAAGTAAAACTAAAACTACCCAGGTTGACAATTGATTCAAAGACTCACAATCAATAAACCATGAACCTTATTGTAAAGGCATGACATTCGTATATGGTCCTAACAGATAATTTGCCGTAATAAATGTTACTGTTAGGAACAGAACAGAACAGAACAGAACAGAACAGAACAAAACAGAACAGAACAGAGCATACCTTTTATTAACCCAAATCGTAATTACGACACATGAGTATACTGTACATAATGCATGTTGCATATATAAATATAATATAATGCAGTCATGGTGAAGTAATGGCAATTAAAAATAATAGATGATAACGTACGAGAACCTTAACTCGGCAGGAACAGTAACTCGTCACTTTTTGTTTTGTTAATATCACCTTTTATGACGTCATCAAAACGTCATAAGGTGGACTTTTTTTGAAAGGTTAATCCTTCATTATGCTATATGTGCATATAATTAGGTATTACATGTATATTATTCTTCAATATTACGTGATAAAAAAACCTAACATAAAACACACTATTTGACGAACACGGGCGACGACAAGTTACTAATTTAGGGGTGTCGGGCGAAAGGTCACTATGCAATGACAACACGCTTATTTTATATTTTCCACAGGTATTGCTGTTCTAGAATAAATTTTCTTGCAAAAATGATCTCCCTTTGATATGAAACTTTCCTTAGGTTCGCTTTAACAAAGATGAAATACAATTGACGAGTATTGGACCCCATTGACGACTTACGGACCCCATGGTTTGTTACATAAATTGTTAGCATCACCTATGCAATTTACTAATTAAACAATATTTCTTTGCGACTAATCATGTTTACAAAGCATTTAAACTGTGTATAAGCAATAATCGAGACACCAAGTAAGTATTTAGTTAAAGAAATTAACTTATTTTGAAATGTAAGCACCTTTTGCAATCTACTAGCACTATATAAATAATTGATAACCATACTTAAATACATAGTACCCTATTGTTTTGATTGTATTATGCTGAGATGAGGTATGATATATGGCTAGTGTGGGTTTTGGAACGAAACGTGTTCATTTTTACTCGATTTTTGTTCGTATATATAGTAATATGGGCCCGACAATCGGTAAAAAAAGTTGCAAATTGCATCATTTATTCATTTGTATCGAAACATAGAACATACTAGATAAAGTAGTATTGATTTAAAGATACCGTTAACTAATTGTTGATTACTAACATGTAGGTATTTTATAAATATATGTAGACCTATCTCAGACGAAGAAAGGAAACATCTAGCCATAAGGGCTAGTAGAAAGTGAACCATTTAAGTTGCATATAAAGCTGCGAAGTCTGGCTAGATGATACTTTCGAAAACCTCAAGGTATTTGGTGTTCTTCAAATGCCATTAACTGTTAGCAAGAAGGCAAAAAGGGAATCATCTCTTTAAATGCAAAACTGGGGAATGAAACTCTAGTAGGGGAGACCGGGATACTAAAGCAATGTTTCAAAGCAACTGTTAAAACATGAACAATATCTTCACAAGCTGTTGGAAAATATCAAACAGCTAAAGATATCAAATAGGGGAAAGAAGAAATTAATAAGCAAAGAAAACTGAAACAAGTTGGAATGAAGTCTCCTATTGTTGAGAAAAAGTAAGAGCCGACTATGAAGAACAAATAGGTTAGATCAAGTAAACTCTTAAACATGACATTGAAGAAGTGCAATGCAACAATAGCACGACTTTATGACGTTGTTTGGTTATGTAGACTGTGACGACCGAATTGACCCATGGTTAAACAGGAATATGTATAATTGTCCTACTATTATTAACAAATAAATAGATGGTATGCTTAAACTCGAAATAAATGAAACAAGTTTTTTGACTGGAACCGTCAAGCTATTAATGTTACAGCTTTATGAAACTTATGGTAAATGGAAAAGTGTTGGGTTTTGGTGTTAATGGTAACTGTTGTTTTTGTTGAAATAAAGTTCTATGCTGTCAACAACATGTTAAATAAAAGTTGTGTTCAAAGTCTACCCATTAGCTTGTATTTTATACATCACGGTACATGTATGTAAGCATAGTATTTTGCTTGATTATGACACATGTGTATTGTGTGTGTAAGATAGTATATACATATTTATTATTAATAGATGGTCTGAGTGATTACCCAGAAGGCCGTAGTTATCGTAATTATATATGACCTTTGATCTGTGGTATTTGGCGATCGAGGTTGTAATCGATATGGTATAGCGTCACATGATGATCGATAAAATCACGTGGTTTCGATGATAATCAGCACGTGGATCACATGGTCTCCCATATTAGGTGATGGTCATTCTGATTAGTCTGTTGAATCACGTGGTATCCTGGACTTCGGGGGCGCGCTCCGAAGTCCGAGGCATTTTTCTTATTCTGAACGTTTTAGCATATAGACGTATATTTTATATATAATAAATATGTGGATTATAAGTTAGAGTTTCATGTATAGAAAATAAAATACAGTGGACAACAAACAGTTTTATTTTATTTGTGTTCTGACAAATATTAGCGAGGATGTTGGGAACGGAATTATAGCACTTCTACATAGATTACCGATCCCGGTACAAACAAGGTAATTTCGTCTAAAATGTTATTACCTCAAAGTGGACACATACATATTCGTAATATGCGAATATTAATAATAATACAGATAAATTGAGTGCTATATCTGGTGGAGAATCCGAAGTTTAATCGATTGATTAAAATATAATGGACAAAATGTTATAATTTGGAGAAATTGCGGCGAAATGGGAAATGTCAGAATACAATTTAAGAAGTAAAGATGAACGTGCGGGATATTTAACACCGCCAAGTTCCGGTAGAAATTTAAAAGAATTTCTAAAATCTACGACCGAAAGAAACAAATTAGCCCGTAAACAGTTTTACAGTTCATTGGGACGGAATGACGATGAAGTTTCAAATAATGGCAGTGAACCCCCTAATTACGATGAAACCCAACGTTTTACCATTAGAAGATCAGAAGAAAGGGACAACGATATCAAACCATTAGGACGGCTCGCTCCATCATCACCAGGAAAACCAACGTTATATCCAAATTTAACGTGTCAAGAAACAAATCCCGACGAAGAACCTTCAAGAGAAAGGATAATTGACAATAAAAACTCTAAGTTAATCAACGATTTGTTATCAGAAGAGGAGAGAGAATTATCCAAAAACACTAACATTTGTGATTTTCAACAAACATCAAAGAAGGCGTTTAGACCAGATTCTACATTTCAGGGTAAAATGTCAAATTTACGTATTATAAAATTGTCTCCATTTACTGGTAAAGATTTTGAGAGTTTTTCTGCATTTTTGACCAAATTTGATAAATTTTGCTTGTTAAATAATATTGCAGATAATCAAAAATGTGATGTTATTTTTTTTATCTTGAGGGAAACGCTAGCGTTTATTATGATAATTCATCGGAAAATGTTAAATCAGATTTTGATGCATTAAAAAGGGCATTAGAAAATAGATTTCAGAGTAAAGAGCTAGATTATAATTTGATAACAATTAAGCAGAAAGATAATGAGAATACGGAGGATTATATGTCCAGAGCTTTAAAAATTGCTACAGATCTCAAATTAGACGAATCCATTTTGATATCGTTAATAGTTAGCCTAACGGACTGAACAGCGAAATTAAAAAACAGGTTTTATTGAAACAACCAAAGTCAATTCCTGAGTTAAGTAGGTTTAATACACTTGTTACTATATATAGTAACAAAAATGAGCCAATTTCAGGCTGATTATGACCATCACGTGATTGATAATCGCCTTTCGGCCCGGTCCGCTATCTCATAATCGTAATCGGCCCGTTGAACGCACGCACGTTACGTTATCCAGGTAAACATGACGTCACGTCGGAGTCATAATGACGTCACGTTGGAGCTAAAATGACGTTACGTTGAAATAGCTTTGACAATTTCATGAATGTACAAGATTTTCATCATAAATGACTGTAGATCTCCATGAAATTTACTTAACGTGAGTTGTTGTTACTCCAATTGAGTTTTTGAATTGAACAATTGTATTAAAGACTTTAATACACTTCAGAGCCTGGCCGGAAGTTGATAATCGGCCCGGCATGAATAATCACCCTCGGGCTAAAGCCCTCGCGGTGATTATTAATTTTCCGGGCCGATTATCGCCTTCCGGCCCGGCTCTGTCGTGTATTAACCTCTTATTATTAAGCTTTGCGAAGTTTCACAGTCTTTAACAATAAATGCATTGGAAACCAAATTTGATCATTTGATGGGGGAGTTAAAAGAAATTAAATCAAGCATGGCGTCAAGCAATGTAATTAATTCTCTTGAAAGCAGGCATATGGATAGAAATTATTATCAAAATAACCAAAATTATGATTATAATCGCGGTAATTATTCATATCCACAACATCCAAATGAACATATGTCAGATAATAATCAATCGCAGTATGACAGATTTGCATATCAAAAACCCAAGCAGATTAATCAGTATTCAGTCAATCCGAGAACTGTTAGGCCAAGATATTGTAATAGATGTGGTGGTAATAATTGTTTATCAGGAAAAGCGTGTCCGGCGTATAACCGGAAGTGTCACATATGTTCACGCACCGGTCATTATAGATTAATGTGTAAAAATGCTAAGAGGTGACGTGGGTTTACCAATACATGTACTCCGCGTATATTTTCAAGTAGGAAAAAGCAAAAAGTAAAATCTATCAATTGTATAAGCGAAATTACGGAAAATTTCATTCCCGTGAAAATAGGACATTGTGAGTCTAAAGCATTACTGGATACAGGTAGTACCATAAGTTGCATTCAATACGATTTTTTTAAATCTAGTGCATTGAAAGAACATAATATTATACCGACATCGGTAAAATTCAAAACCGCCGTGAATGGAAAACCAAATGATATTATAGGAATTATTAAATGTATAATTCAAATTGGGGGTCAATCATTCAAGCATGATTTTTATGTAATAGATAATTTGTTTAGATCCGTAATTATAGGAATGGATTTCTTCAAAAAGTATAGTGTATTTTTAAATTTTAAAAATAATACGTTAAAAATAAATCAACATATTTTAGCTAATATTGAATCATATGGAAAAACTGAAATTATAACTGGTAAATCAATTAAACTACCGCCGCATTCAATGAAGAAAATACCTGTAGTTATCAATAGTGGAAAATGGTCCAACGGCTTTATTTTAGAGTCAAAATGTGAATTGATTTGTAATATAGTGTGTCGTAAAAATCAGTATAAAAACACAATTTTAATTCCGTTTCATAATTTTACGACCGATATGAAAATTATTCAGAAAAATGAAGTGATAGCCAGTATAGAAAAAATAGATAAAAATGAAACATCAGTACCTTATGAATTAAACAAGGCAAAATTATATGAATTATCAAGTGCGAAAGAACCATTGGCATTTAATGTGAATGACGAATTTAAACATCATACAGGGTTATTAAATATGTTGAATCAATACACAGAGGTGTTTAGTAAAAATAGTTCAGATATAGATAAAGTGACGGATTTCGAATGTAATATTGAATTAATGCAAAACGCACTTCCAATTAGAAGTCGGCCATATCACTTACAACCTAGTATGCATACAATTCAAGAAGAGGAAATAAATAAATTATTAGACGCAGGTATTATAAAACCGTCTACATCCATATTTAGTAGCCCTATATTATTTGTTAAAAAGAAAAGCGTAAATGTAAATGACAAACCTCAGTTTAGACTCGTGGTTGATTACAGACACTTAAATAACATAGCAAAGCGGATGTTTTTCCAACTGCCAACGTTAGTTGATATTAAAAATGTTATCGCTGACAAACAACCAAAGTTATTTTCTAAGCTAGATATTAAAAGTGCGTTTCACACACTACCGTTATCAGAAGATTCGAAACCATACACGGCCTTTTGTTTAGACACTGGCGAATCCTATCAATATGAAAAGCTTCCTTTCGGTTACGTCAATTCACCGGCATATTGGTCGATTTATTTAAACAAATTATTAAAACCCGTGTTATATAAATTCGCATTGAATTATATGGATGACATATTAATATTTTCAAATTCAATAGAAGAACATATTGATCATATTCAACAGGTATTGAAATTATTAAATAAAGCAAATTTAAAGTTACAATTACCAAAATGTGAGTTCGCGCAAAATAAAATATCATTTCTGGGTATGGTATTTGAGAAAGACACATTGCAAATAGAGCCTAAAAAGTAAGAAGTAATCAGGAGTTTTCCGAGACCAAATAACCAAAGATCATTAAAGGGATTTCTAGGCATGACTTCGTTTTTGCGCAAATTTATTAAGGACTATTCTAAGATAGCATTTCCGTTGAATACGCTGTTGAAAAAAAGATACATTATATAAGTGGACAAATGAACATCAAAATAGTTTTGATCAAATTAAACAAGCTCTTATTGCACAACCCATTTTGAAGCTACCTCAATTTAACAAACCGTTTAATTTGTACACAGATGCTAGTTCTGTATCGGTAGGATATATTTTGGGTCAACCCAATGAGGAAGGAAAATTAGTTTCCATCATTGAATTTGGGGGACGGACATTGAGACCAAATGAATCCAGATATTCAAGTTGTGAACTTGAATTATTATCAATAATTTACGCATTAAGACAATGTAAGAATTATGTAATAAATGTTCCTATTAAAATATATTCTGATAACAAAGCGTTAATATTCTTGCACACAGCAAAACATAGTAATAATAGATTATACAAATGGGCGATTGAACTGGAGAATTTTAATTATGAAATTGAATATAGAAAAGGAAGTTTAAATCCGAGTGACTATTTAAGCAGAATTAAACACAATAGTTCAGATAACCAAAGTGAACAAATTGAAGATATTTTTCAAGATTGCCAATCTTTATATACAAATAAGGAACATGAAAATATTAATGCTATGACAAGAGCACAAGCGAGACAAAATAGTATTCCAAAAATTACAGGCGACGTACTAGATAAGGATAATTCAATTACAACTAACGAAAGTAGTTCAAAACAGGATGCAGTAGAACCTGAAAACGAAACTGCAAAGGAGGAAGTAAACATAGGAAAATTACAAAGAGAATGTAATGATTTTAAACACATATTTGAATATCTAGAGAATGGTATTTTACCACCAGACATAAATAAACGAAGAAGTATACCATACACAAGTTTACAGTATGAAATAATTGATGGTATTTTATACCATTTTTACGAATCTAGGGGCAAAAATGTAACTAAAGAACAGAGACAATTAAAACAGATTGCGTTACCACAACTTCTTAGGAATAACATATTGCATACTTATCATGATCAATCAGGACATTTTGGAGCAGAAAAATTGTTCTGGACAATCAGACAATTTTATTATTTTCCAAAAATGTTTCAAGAAATTAAGGATTATGTCATTTCATGTGATACATGCCAAATCAATAAAAGAAATTATTCACATAAGCCATATCCACTACAATCCATGGATATTCCATCGAAACCGTTTGAAACAGTACACATTGATATAGTAACGTGTGGAAAAGAAAGTCAAGGTTACAAATATGTTTTAAGTGTCATATGCGCTTTTTCAAAATTTGTATTATTTTTCCCATTAAAAACTCAAAATGCGGAAGAAATAGCGGAAAAATTGTATCATTCTGTTATAAGTATTTTTGGACCACCAAAGGTTTTAATGTCAGACAGAGGTATGAATTTTCTTAGTGGAATAATGGACAAATTATATGAGGCATTTAATATCACCCGCTGCAGGACCTCGAGTTATCACGCAATGTCAAACGGGCAAATTGAACGAATTCACAGTACCCTATTTACTGTTTTGCGTACAATATTGAATAATGAGGATGAGTGGCCAACCAAAGTATCCTCAGTCCATTTAGCTTATAATTCAATGGTCTGTCCGGATTCAACACAGTATGCGCCATATTACATATTATTTGGTAGACAAGTGAATCCGCCCACAGATAAGTTAATTACAGAAAACCAACCCAAAACTAAGCCAGAGTTTTATGCGCAAGAATTAACGGACAGGTTAAAAATTATATGGGATATAACTAAACAGAATTTAGAAAAAAATAAGAAAAGCATGAAAAAACAATATGATAAAAAGACAGAAGATAAACAATTTAAGTTGGGAGATATTGTTTTAGTTAAACAAGATCACATACCACCCAATGCTTACCGCAAGTTATATAGAAAATTTTCAGACAATCAATATTACATTACAAAAATTCTCTCTAATAGTACTTATTTATTGAGAGATATAAAAACGAATAAGGAGATTAAATCACCCGTAAATTACAATAGGTTGAAAAAGTATTACGATCCAATTGATTATAGGTCATCGTATACTCAGAGTACAAGTAAAAATGAGAATATTGTACCAAAGCCAGTTACGGTAAGGCAAAAGGGTAACACGGAGTGTACTAATCAATAAGGAAATAACAACAAATCAGTGAGTGATAATCAATCACCTCAGATAGTAGGCAATACCAAGAAAAAGAATTGGTACAGAGCAGTAAAGATACTTAAAGCAAAAACAGAAAATAAAATGAAGATGTATTTAATAAAATGGTCAAATAAACGTCATCGAAATTCATGGATTCCGCAAGATGATGTAAGCGAAGCTTTAATTAGGCAATTCTATATTAATAAATCCGTGAAAAAGAAAAAACATTAAGAAAGTTAAAATGCAAAACGATAATAAAGTGTTAATTTTAATTTTAATTTAACTTATTAATTTTAATTTTAACTTTAATTTAATTTTTCAATTAAAAAATTTTTTTTTTAATTTAACTTTTTAATTTTAATTTTACATTTTAGGAAAGATGGCAACGACCTTACTCATTCTAAGTATCCTGTTGATAGGTGAATGTGATGCATCGCAAGACATACTGAGATTAAACCAAGGCATACAATTTGGTAAAACTAAAGACATATATTTAGTTAACAACGAATGGGTACATACAGTCAGGTTTAAGTTACCAGAACAAATAAGTTTCAGTGGAGGTGTAACGTTGTGTGGATCAGGACTTTATTCCAGGAAAGGATGTCCTTTATCAATTGAGATAAATGTACTTATTAAACACTTACAGGCTGAAACTAGTATGATATTCAAGACACTGGAGGGAATTATTCCCACGATAAAGTTTGACAAACATGTCAAGCGGGATGGTCTGCTTACTTTTGTTGGAAGTCTTTCGTCATCACTTTTCGGAATAGCTACTACTAGTCAGCTTAATGCCTTACGCAGTCATATAAATAAGTTAACAAAGGTTGTTAACACTGCAACACAAAGTTTTAGTAAATCTGAGGATGGTTTATCAAGTTTCGTACATCATGTAAATGAGGAACTAGAGTTGTTTCATAAATTCGTAGCAAACGAAAAAGATATGATTCAGAATATATTACAAAAGTTCGGATCAAAAGATAAAGAACATAATAATAATAATAATAATAATAATAATAATAATAAAGACTTTATTTTACGAGGAAACTTATTTGACAATATATATACGAAACAATCAATCTTCCATAAGATCCTCAACAATGAACAATGAACAATGAACTAGAAAAATAACTATGCCAAGAAAACAATGATATTAGATATTTTGATATTTTGATATTTTGGCCCCTATGATGTCTCACAATATAAGTTGAAAAATTCATAAAAGAGTGTCAGTGAAAGGATTTGAAAAAAAGAAGGTATACCTATGCATAATTATAGAAACTTTATCAAGACAATATCTACAGCTGTAATTAAACAAAAACGCTAAATCCGATATAGACACACCATAGGAGCCAGCGTATCATTATACATGTGAACGACATAATCAATATACTTAAAGCAATGGCATTTTAAAAACATAATACACAAAGGAATAATTATGCAGACGGATATATAGATTATTATACCTGCAATAGTAATGTTTGCATGAAGTTTGCTAGCCAGTCATTAGGTTGTAGCAATAGCATGGGATGTTTCAAAGTATGATGGCTTCACCCAACGTAGATATAAAGTTTTAAAATGTTGAATAGAAGTAGAGTTTTTGATGTAAAGAGGGATAGAATTCCATATTGAGGTGCCAGAGAAAACAAAAGTATGGCGAAATAACTCGGTGTTGGGTTTTGGACTGTACAATTGGTATGTAGAAGAAGAACGTAACAGTCGTGAATGAATATCTGTAGTAAATGTAAATGCATTCTGAAGATAATCTGGTGCATCTCCTCTGAGAGTCTTGTACATTTGGATAGCTTTCTGATAAATAACACGCTCATGAAATGTCATCCATTTAAGTTTTGAAAATGGAGCAGTTGAAGGAGTAGAATAATCGCTATCAAGAATTACTCTAGCCGCTCTTTTCTGGAATTTTATAAGTTTATCTTCAAGACTGCTAGTACAATTTCCCCATATAATACAGCAAAAGTCAAAATGGGGAAGAATGTATGCATTATAAAAACGTTTTCTAGTTTCAATCGAAAGAAAGTTTTTAATTCTAGATAAGAGGTACAAATAGGAATTACATTTCTTTATCACATTATTGATATGGTCTGCCCAAGATAGGCTATCGTTAATTGTGATACCTAATAGCTTTGCTGATGAAGTAGCTTCAATTGAATTACCTTGAAAAGGAATGTTGATATTGGATTCAACAATTTGTTTTTTATTTCGTTTACTTGTTATAAATAAAACCTTGGATTTTTTAGAATTAATAGACATTTGATTAAGTTTACACCACTGATCAGCATGCAATAAATCTCTGGTAAGTGAAAATATTACATGATCTAAAGACTTGCTGTGAGTTGATAAGGTGGTATCATCAGCAAATATGTCGGCAATAGAATGTGAAAGAGACAGAGGCAAGTCATTGATATATATGAGATAGCAGAAGCTGTAATTTTAGAATATACAGATAAATTTGCGAAAGTAAGGGCTCATTTCAATAATTTAATAAGAGGGGTGCAAATGTTGAATGCAGGGAAACTGTCATCGTATATTATACCAGCTGAACGTTTACAATTAGCTTTGGACAATATTACCAATATTTTAGCCAAAGATTTCGATTCGTATCAGCTAATTTCGAATGATGCTGCATTTTATTTTCAAAATGCTAAATTCATATACGGGCGCCAAGAAAATGTTATCTATATTAGCATAAGTCTGCCTATTGTACAGAAAAGGGAACTAAGAATGTATAAGGTACAATTGTTCCCCATTCCTTTAAACAATGATTTTAATAATTCAGATGCAAGCATGCTTATAGAAAATCCATGGTATTTTATAATAAACGATGAAGATCTATCGTTTTCAAAAGTGAACAATAATTTTTTCAGGGAATGCGTACAATATGCAAGTGTTATGTTATGCTACAGTGATGTGATATTTAGTAAGGCGGATAAGGACAGTTGTTTAAATGAGTTGTTTAAATATGATAATATTACAAGGGTAAATGAGTTGTGTACTCATAAAATGATAAGAAATGAGCTTAAACCAGAATTAAGACGGTTAAGTAAAGGCAAAATTCTGGCTATTCAACAAAGAGATATTAACTTGGAATGTAAAGGACAAAATAGTACAATAATAGAAGATTGTAAGTTTTGCGTTCTTAATGTACCGTGTGGGTGTAAAATTGTTACTCAATCCCATAGTACAAACATGTATTTTTCGAAATGTGAGTTCGTTTTTAACAGGTCAATTGAGGTTGAGCATCCTATTAATATGCAATATTTGAGATATTTCTTCAATGACTCAATTTTGAATGATTTGATTAGGAATGCCAGCCAAATGCATCCAAGTAATATTGAGTTGCCTCAATACAAAATATTCGAACACCAATCCAAAGAAATAATAGAAAAGACGAAACGTGTTGAAATTTCGTTAAAACACTTGGCGACGCAAGCTAAGACAAATAAAATTGCATATTCAAGTTTAGCAGAATCGTTATAGGACGAGAATATAGGAACTTCGGATACTACGTTTTATAAGGCGCTTACGATAGGAAGTATTATAATATCAATAATTAACTCAATGTGTGTAATTTTGATATATAGAAAATTAAACTTAATGCTTCTAACAGCTACTATGTTAAGACAGGTAAATGGCATGGAATTGAAATATGTCACCACTACTACATCAAATCCATATGATTCATTCTTTGACGATATAAAAACCAATATACAATATGAACATATTATTCTGGTAATAGTTATATTGCATTTAGGAATTGGAATTTGGATCCTAAGACGAGTATATAGTTATAGACACAGTACACATACTTACATCAATGTGCATTTATCCAATAGAACACAATGTTTGAATATTCCATGGATTTCATTGCCATCATGTCCAATTGAATGGGACATAGTAACTAGTAAAACTAGGATAATTGAAGGAATAGAAGGACGTTGGTTACCCAAATTGAAGTTGGATTCTTCACAAATGTCGGTAACCAACCATGTAACTAAAGTAAAACTGCCAATTCCAAACCTAGTGAGGTTAAACGTAATGAATTATTTTCATGTGAAAAAGATATTGAATACTACATATTTTACGCAAATAGAAGTAGTACATAATGGAATAAAACAATAAATAAATTTAAATGTCAAGGCATAACATTATAATATAAAACATGTATTGGTAAATTCCATTGTACGACGAGAAGAACAAAACCACGAGTTCATGTTATACAGTACAAGGCATTTAGATTGTTGTTTATTGCAAATATTGTTCACATTTGCATTTAAATGAATATTGTTTTATTAATTATTTATAAAACATTTGATACATTGTGTATCATATATTGCATCGCAAATTGTTAATTGACATTTAACTTTATAATAAATTATTGTGATTATATTGATTGATTTGTCAATTGTTACTGTGTTAGATGTTGTTGTTTTTTTAACATAAATTATTGTTAATAATATGTAGTTAATTGCTCATAAAAACTTTTGCTACATTGTGTACTATATATTGAGTAGCAAATTATAAATTGACAATTAATTGTGTAATATATTATTGTAATAATACTGACTAATTTGTCAATTATTATTGTTTTAAGTCGTTGTTTTATAACATTGATTATTGTTTAGGTCACATGTGTTATTCATTTATTGATTATAAGTTATAATATTATTGAAATATAATATGGATGTGATATAATATCCCGGATTATAACGCATCCCGGCTGTATATATTATTATTATAATTATTATTATCTAGTGATTAGAATATTAGATCGTAGTATCTGTGCTAGAGTGCGATCGTTATTTCTATTATAAAATACAATATACCTTATTACTATTATCATAATGGGATACAATAAAGTATATATTGATGCCGGGCGATTGGCTGAATATTCAGAATATTTTAACCTCTTATTACAAAATTGTGATAAACAGTATTTTGTTTTTGAAGAACTAACAGCTTCAGTTGTTTACAGGGGTGATTACAACAAGAAAACGGCTAAAAAGTTTTTAAAATGTTTCTTTAAAACGTTTAATAGTGCAACTGAGGAATCCTTGAATGTTGAGGGTTATTTAATAAAGAATCTTTTAAAAACAATTCCGCTGGATTTTGTGGTCGATATAACCATGTTCTACCAAATTAGTTTGTTAGAAAATGAGTTAATACATTTAATAAAACATGATCAAGAAAAGCAATTAATGGTGTTTAAAAACATTCATTTTTTCTATGGAACTTCAACATTCATGGATAAATACATCAAAGTATTTTTAAACGCACTTCCAGTTGAATTATGTAGACCGGTAGAGTATTTTCATGAACCGGTCATGGAAGATTTTTAAAAAAAATTAGAACAGTTAAATGTAATGGCTAACGATTGGGTAATAGATAAATGCCTTTTATGCAATATATCAAAAGAATTCCTTTATTATGAATTTGATAGCTATTTTAAAATAACATATTGTTGTAATTCCACTGTTCACGAAAGTTGTTTTAGTTATAGTATAAATCATAGTTTTTATTGTAATATTTGTAAAGACAGTGTTTATCAAAGTGATCCAAAACAAATAATTGAAAGAGCTTCTACGTTTACAAATAATGCATTGCACAGGCAATTGACATATGGAAATTTCAATTTACAAAATTCTGTCATACATTATGATGACGTTAGAAATAAAGTTTCGTCATTTAAATATTCAGCCATGGTTTGTACATAAAATTATAGTTTTGATGTGTTTTATGTAGTTAGTTATGTATGATATTATGCTTTATTTACTTAATTATGTGTGATATTGGTGTGAAATATATAATATAAAAGTTTATTTTATAAAGTTGTCAACAACTTTATGGATGCATCTAGCATGCATCCTGGCTGTAAATATTATTAAAAATAGAGTTTTATCAAAACCATTGAATATTGATGTTATTGGAAATAAATACAATGGAAAAAGATATTATTATTGAAGCCAGGCGGTTAGCTGAATATTGTAAGTATTTTAAACGAGTATTTGGTTCAGAATGGTGTAACAATATAGAATGTAGTGATGATTTAACTACTGCTTTTAAAAGATTATATGAACCAGAAAACTGTGAAAATATAAATTTAAATGAAGACCTGACAACCTCTTTCGTGTATAGGGGAAATTATTCTGTTTCGTTGGCAAACAATTATTTGGAACAATTTTTTGTCAAATTGACCAATTTTGATGAAGAATTTATGGATTGTGAGGATTATTTCATTCAGGACTTATTAGAAAAGATACCTATTGATTTTTTAGTGGATATTATTATATTTTATGAAGTGCCTATTTTGGAAGAACAATTAATTTACTTGATCAAATTTAATCCAAAAAGAAAATTAAGCATTTTGAAAAATATCTATTTTTATTACAAAAACACTGAATTGATAAAGCCTTTCTTTAAAGCATTTATAGAATGTACTGAACTACCACAATCCATGTATTCAAAATCAATTGAGATTTTTATTGATATATCAAATCGTAAATTAGAAAGAATTATCAAAAGTGCAAAAAGGTCAAAACAATACAAAAATGAATTAATTAAAGATCAATGCATGACATGCAAGAACACCATCAAATTCCCATATTATAGTTTTGGATCTATTTTTAAAATTACTTGGTGTTGTCATTCTACAGTACATGAGAGTTGTTTCAGGTCTAAAATCAAAAAATTGAATAAATGTAGTATTTGTGGTCAACATTCTGAACTAACATTCGATGTAAATGGAATAGAAAACAAAGGGAATATTATTAGAAAAAAACATAATTAAAAGACAAACCTTATATGGCAATGTCGATTTTAGGAAATATTACATTAATTCAAATTTATAAAAATTGGTTAGGAAGCTTCAATATTTAGCGGCTGTTTTTGTAGATAGATTATTTAGAAGTGATTTTATGTGTGGTTTGACTTGTGTTATCATTATATCATTAAAATGTTATCATATTGTTAGCATGTTTATTAATAAATAAATGGTAAATGGTATTAATAATTATGTATTCATCAGTATAGTATATATTAGGATTGATATTATAAGAGTGTTATTCATAATGATTTTTGTTCGGAATGAAATTAAAAAAAAAAAATCCACATGTTTTTTTTTTAAATGTTTAAAAGAGGGCTTCTAAAATAAAATCGGGGGGGGGGGGGCAGATGTAAGCATAGTATTTTGCTTGATTATGACACATGTGTATTGTGTGTGTAAGATAGTATATACATATTTATTATTAATAGATGGTCTGAGTGATTACCCAGAAGGCCGTAGTTATGGTAATTATATATTACCTTTGATCTGTGGTATTTGGCGATCGAGGTTGTAATCGATATGGTATAGCGTCACATGATGATCGATAAAATCACGTGGTTTCGATGATAATCAGCACGTGGATCACATGGTCTCCCATATTAGGTGATGGTCATTCTGATTAGTCTGTTGAATCACGTGGTATCCTGGACTTCGGGGGCGCGCTCCGAAGTCCGAGGCATTTTTCTTATTCTGAACGTTTTAGCATATAGACGTATATTTTATATATAATAAATATGTGGATAAGTTAGAGTTTCATGTTTAGAAAATAAAATACAGTGGACAACAAACAGTTTTATTTTATTTGTGTTCTGACAAATATTGGCGAGGATGTTGGGAACGGAATTATAGCACTTCTACATAGATTACCGATCCCGGTACAAACAAGGTAATTTCGTCTAAAATGTTATTACCTCAAAGTGGACACATACATATTCGTAATATGCGAATATTGATAATAATACAGATAAATTGAGTGCTATATGTATATGCTTTTACTACATGTATATAATATATGAAATTGATAGGGAATTGTTTCTAATATTTTCTATTGTTGTTATTAAGTCTATAAAATAAAATATAAGATCATTGTATCTAGCACCTGTGGTAGCAATAGTGTAATTTTTCATATGACGAGTTAATGTCCCTAGTAGTGACGAGTTAAGGTTCCTAGAGTCCATAAGTCGGCAGGCTTACCCCTACCTTATTCCGAGGCCTATTATGTCCAATGTATAGGTGCTAGAAGCTTGTGGAATATTTTAAAAGGCGCCTAAAGGATTCATGTATATTTTGGGACACCAAAAATACCCACATGATGATATAGAATCCAACTGGAACCCCATTTATAACGAAAAGTGACGAGTTAAGGTTCCTTATGAATATGATGGATGTACTAATATGATGGAACTCTTAACAATTTTAAACAATAGATGGCTCGTCAAAGTCTAATGTAGAGTGGGTAAAGAGGGGAATACAACTCATAGTGATTTGAAATAAATGATTCTAAATAAATTCTAATGATTCTAAACAAAGTCTTAATAAGTATGGATAATTATGCTTTTCCGTTGGTTTAGGTTTAGTAAATAACTTAAATATGATTAGATATTTAAACGGAGCAATACATTTAGTTTAACATTCATGATATATGCAGAGTATGTTTTTTTTACGAATTTGTTCATTCGCGATAGGGAAGTGTCGTATATGAGAGCACGCTAACACTGAAGTACGTCTAATCACAGACCACTTTGAATAATTAATTATTTTTGTTAAAATACTGTGCATTTTGCAATAGATCAGAAAAAAAACTCTTCAATGTAATCGATACGACAAATTTGCCAAGGCCACAGTTTTACCAGGTCTTATTAACCAGAACTGTTCTTACCATTCCGTTTCTGTCAGCCATTTCCCACGTGACTTCTTCAACTGGATCTACTTCCGGTGCACCGTTATATCTCAGTATCGCGACCTGGATCAGAAAGAGAAGTTTTGTAAACACACAAGATTACGGATGCAAATGATGAAAAATAAGCAGATACAACCAGAGTGGTGATTTCTATAGGCTATTGTCACAGGTTATGGAAACAAGCACACATGACCGAGCAAGCACAACAATTTATAGAGGCATACATAACCATTTGCTATCTAAAGGCTTAGAACAAAGAACTGTTAATGATAGTGGTACAGTGTTTAATCGCCGAAATGACTAGTAAACGGACCAACAGCCTTTTGGTTAAAAAATCAACACAAATGCGGAAAACAAACGGTAACAAATACGGACATAATCGTGTTCATAGATCACAGCCAATGGTTTGAACGAGTATTGTATTTTAAAATACCTGTTTTGCTCGTTTCACATCACAATCAGCCAGACCTCGTACCCTGATCCAGTAGTTTCCAGCAGGCAATGACGCATTTAGAACGAAATCGTAACGTTCTCCGGCAAATATGTTGAATGAGTCAACCTCAGTCTTTTTAAAAGCATTTCCATCTGATGCAATCATGATTAAAGTATGGTTGTCTATGGAGACCTGAAATAGGAATATGTTAACATTTATAAAATATACTTTAACGTAATCATACGTTTGGAGGAAGCAAGTTTTTACTGTTTTCTGCAAGATATATAAGTCGAAGTTTCAGTCACCTAACCAAAAGTCTCTTCAGTAGCCTCCGTAGCTCAGTGGTTAGTGCGCTTGCCTTCTAATCTGGCGACCCGGATTCAAATCCGGGTGGAGACACATATATATGCCTGCCATGTTTCAGTAGAAATAAAGCAAATAAAGACTATTCTCGGCATGCTCGGCGTCAGTAGGAGACACCAGCGATATTCATCTACTCATAGTTACGAGAGAAACACTAAGTCTTTCTATGTACTTCAAAACATGTTGTAGTTAATGCCGATTCTGAAAGCAACCGCATGTCAACATAACTAAATCTAAATTGGCTTTTTGTATGATACAAAACATTTAAAATAACCTACACAAGACTGCTAGACCACAGTTGGTGTATTACGAATATATGTACTAGTATAAGAAAGACCATAATATACCATTACTGATAGATCTAAATCTGTTTATACACAATATATCGTATCTGTATAGGACAGTTCAATATACCATTACTGATAGATCTAAATCTGTATATACACAATATATCGTACCTGTATAGGACAGTTCAATATACCATTACTGATAGATCTAAATCTGTATATACACAATATATCGTACCTGTATCGGACAGTTCAGTATTCCGTTACTGATAGATCTAGATCTGTATATACACAATATATCGTACCTGTATCGGACAGTTCAGTATTCCGTTACTGATAGATCTAAATATGTATATACACAATATATTGTACCTGTATTGGACAGTTCAGTATTCCGTTACTGATAGATCTAAATCTGTATATACACAATATATTGTACCTGTATTGGACAGTTCAGTATTCCGTTACTGATAGATCTAAATCTGTATATACACAATGTATTGTACCTGTATAGGACAGTTCAGTATACCGTTACTGATAGATCTAAATCTGTATATACACAATATATCGTACCTGTATCGGACAGTTCAGTATTCCGTTACTGATAGATCTAAATATGTATATACACAATATATCGTACCTGTATCGGACAGTTCAGTATTCCGTTACTGATAGATCTAAATCTGTATATACACAATATATTATACCTGTATTGGACAGTTCAATATACCATTACTGATAGATCTAAATATGTATATACACCATATATTGTTCCTGTATCGGACAGTTCAGTATACCGTTACTGATAGATCTAAATCTGTATATACACAATATATTGTACCTGTATTGGACAGTTCAATATACCATTACTGATAGATCTAAATCTGTATATACACAATATATTGTACCTGTATTGGACAGTTCAATATACCATTACTGATAGATCTAAATCTGTATATACACAATATATTGTACCTGTATAGGACAGTTCAATATACCATTACTGATAGATCTAAATCTGTATATACACAATATATCGTACCTGTATAGGACAGTTCAGTATACCGTTACTGATAGACCTAAATCTGTATATACACAATATATTGTACCTGTATAGGACAGTTCAATATACCGTTACTGATAGACCTAAATCTGTATAAACACAATATATTGTACCTGTATTGGACAGTTCAGTATTCCGTTACTGATAGATCTAAATCTGTATATACACAATATATTATACCTGTATTGGACAGTTCAGTATACCGTTACTGATAGATCTAAATCTGTATATACACAATATATTATACCTGTATAGGACAGTTCAATATACCGTTACTGATAGATCTAAATCTGTATATACACAATATATTGTACCTGTATTGGACAGTTCAATATACCATTACTGATAGATCTAAATCTGTATATACACAATATAGTATACCTGTATCGGACAGTTCAGTATACCGTTACTGATAGATCTAAATCTGTATATACACAATATATTATACCTGTATTGGACAGTTCAATATACCGTTGCTGATAGATCTAAATCTGTATCGTTTTCCTCTTGTTACATGGAATACTTCTACTGGTGTATAGTTTGTTGTATTGTCGGTATTATCAAAGAACTCTTGTAACACACCTTTACCTATAATGACAAGGAAATCTCAACTTATTTCATGATTTAATTCCCAGTTGGCTGTAAGGGCCTACCGTTAGTATTACCATTTAAATGGAAACGCGTGATTATAGTGTTGTTTAAATGTCAGATGGTGTAGCCACATGTGCTTTATGTGTAACATCACTGTTGTTTATATGTTTCTATATCTTCATTTTCCTATTCGTCAATTTGTACGTTTTATGCCGTTTTTGTACTCAACTGTTTGCGGTGACATGTATAATACTTATATAATTTTGTTTACGTCAATGACATTTTTTGAACTTGAACTTGAACTCAAACTTGAACTTTGTTTGTCATGTTTGCTAACATAGTTAGTTTATCTAATATTTGATTGCGGCTCTCGTTCCTTCAGCATGTCGTATTGAAGATATACCATTGGGGAGATTGGGTATCAATTGTAGACGTATTTAGAAACGATATGTAGAACCACTGACCTGATGATTTGTACAAATAAACATTGTCAATGGTACCTTATTTACTGATTGGTATTGACCAGTATTCGTCTCAATTCCATATTGTCCGGCTTATCATACAGTGACTTTCAATAGTTGTATTAATTTTTATCAGGTAAATTGATTTAGTATACAGTAGTCAATATAACCCGGTTGTACTCATTCTCCAAGACTTACGAATATGTAACGATAAATCAGATCTATCTTGCCAAACCTAAATCGAGATTCAGTGTTTGTAAACACGGATGATGAAGTTAAAGACTTTCGAAAAATGAACATTTGTGATCAATTATGCATACAATGTATAAGTAAATGTTTTGATTGAATAGAACTTGACGTATAGACGAATGGCACATTAACACAGAAAAATACTCTTCAGACAAGCAATTTAGGTTTGTGGTAATGAGGAAACTCCAACAAGATTCTCACTGTCAATCAAATAGGTTAAGAATTAAAAGCATTACTAGCGAATCAAAAGACAGAGAGCATATCATAACCACAGTAACCATACAGGCCGGAAGCTGATATTCCTTACTAACCATTTATCAGCATTGATCTTGGTTTGTTATCTCCACCTGCGTGATGATGGTTGGCGAATCTGTTAACACTCATTTCCACTAACCAATCATTGACGATTATTGTGTGTTCAGGCAGATCATGTTCATACAAACCAAGATGAGGTTCGTGCATATCTGATTGTCGTACAACAAACGCTCCGAATAATCCATCAGTCCGCTGTAAGCCGGAATGGGCGTGCCAGAAATGTGTCCCAGCATTGGCGGCTTTAAATCTAAAGAGAAAGGGATGAGCACTCGTAACATATGGCAGTATATGACATATGGAAAAGTTTGTTCGTGGCATAAGGTTATCTTTGCAAAGACAAGGACGTCCGTTCCATGACTTGCTTCGGGTTTGCGGAACATGCAACGTGCATGAATAGTAAACGGTCATGTGACTAAATCTGTTTCGATACAATATACATGAAAGTTACATCGATATACGTTAAGTAGACCGACGATGTATCTTCATTGGTTTCTTTGAAGGATTCGCCAGTCTGAGAGGAACGATTGGCCTATAAGCTTTCCACAAAATATATGATTTTTGTTAGCACCTGTGCTATTTTTCCAGCACAACCACAAGAAGATTGGCCTAGATTTTCTAGAAATATGTGAATAAAAGAATAACTAACGGCTACAATGCTGGTAAATTTGTTCTAGGGGTGACGTTTGGATGTGTCACCGAAGCCGTGGCATTTCTAACTGATCTAGACGTGATTTTATTTAGCAAAAATCATTTCTGAATCAACCTGGTATTTACCCTCCATTTGAACGAAACCGGTTTTAATTAGTACCGTGTGAAATTAGCTTACCTGTACTCAAATGTTGTCATTACTGGAATTGGACATTGTGTAACCATACCAACACCGTCCATATGCTGGGAACCATGCTGGTGTATTCCATGCCAATGTATGCTGGTTCCCTCGCCTCCTGTTAACCCATTGGTCACATTTATTATAACATTGTCCCCTTGGCAAACCTGTAAAATGAAGAAGAAAAATATCAGACAGGGAATTCAGCATTCAACAGAAACAGAAAAGCACGATTTTTGGAAGGTATAAAAAGAACATAGAACAAGTAAAAGTTTCAATGACAAACACGTCTCAAGGACAAACAACTTTAAAGTACAAACAACTTTCAAGGACAAACAAGTCCCAATGACAAACGACTTTCAAGGACAAACAAGTATCAAGGAAAACAACTTTCAAGGACAAACAAGTCTCAAGGACAAACAAGTCACAAGGACAAACAACTTTCAAGGACAAACAAGTCTCAAGGTATAACAAAGTTCTTACTTAGGAAGAAATTATATAACACTGTATTTACACGTATATGGTTTTTATAGTAATATAACAAAGCCATATTGATAACGAACAGAATAGGATCAAAATTGCTAGATCTAGCTCCACATTTTGCATGCTGTTTTTAAATAAGACGATACAAAGAATATTCTACTTAGGGAACCAAACCAGATATTAGTTCTTCTTAAAAAGGGATAAGATCTAGCCCAGGCAATGACAGAATTCTGAAATTGTGAATTTCTTACGTGAATTGCTGGTCCAGGTAACATTCTATTGGTTACAAGTTACTGTAATATACTTACGTGAATTGCTGGTCCAGGTAACATTCTATTGGCTACAAGTTACTGTAATATGCTTACATGAATTGCTGATCCAGGTAACATTCTATTGGCTACAAGTTACTGTAATATGCTTACGTGAATTGCTGGTCCAGGTAAAATTCTTTTGGTTACAAGTTACTGTAATATGCTTACATGAATTGCTGGTCCAGGTAAAATTCTATTGGTTACAAGTTACTGTAATATGCTTACATGAATTGCTGGTCCAGGTAACATTCTATTGGCTACAAGTTACTGTAATATGCTTACATGAATTGCTGGTCCAGGTAACATTCTATTGGCTACAAGTTACTGTAATATGCTTACATGAATTGCTGGTCCAGGTAACATTCTATTGGTTACAAGTTACTGTAATATGCTTACGTGAATTGCTGGTCCAGGTAACATTCTATTGGCTACAAGTTACTGTAATATGCTTACGTGAATTGCTGGTCCAGGTAACATTCTATTGGCTACAAGAATACCACGTGATACACCGTCAGCCGAAACACAATGTGGTCGGAAACAATCGGTTTTATTGGTAGGACAATCATAACAAGCCTTTGTTAGTGTGAAATAAAGTTCCAAACTTAAGTCATAGTAACAGTTCTGTGGTCTGTGATCGCGACATGGTCTCATACAAAGATGTGATTTGTAAGTCTCCAGAACTGAAGGAAAATATCAAACACCATTTATAATCCCTGCGGAATGAACAGCACTAGAACAACAATTGATTTAAAAGAGTTTGACGATTTCTCCAGTAAGAAGAAGATGCCAATCAACTTCAACTACGACATATTTAAGAAATACCTATTTTTAACAATACCAAATTTTGTGAAATCCAAACAAACCATGTGGTTCGAAATGCGTTCGGTTTTGTCAGGTTACGCTATACCATAAAATTTGTGTCCATACTACATGAATAGCAAATGATGCACTCGATTATTAATTCCTATTTTTAATTATGAAAACTGTCAAACGATGGAGACCCATTTAATCACAATTAAACGTGGTATGCTATTCATTACGAGAAATATACAACACGTACCTCTAGGATGCTTGCATGATGCCATGTGCAGGGTGACATAGACCACTAGCACAATAAATAGTTTCCCGACCATCTTCCGTTATGTGTGCCTGTGAATAGTGTAGTCTACTTATGAATGAGAAAAAAACAATCCATATTTTATCATTTTGTAACCGTCCATATTATTGCAGTATTGACATGGTTATTACATTAATATTATCATTATAGTATTATATACTAGTATTTGATCTATGTTATTGAACCAATGTCGTATCAATACTAAATCAACGTGCGGAATTTATTCACGAAAAATGAATGTAAACAATTATCTGGTTACGTGATTTCTTGCAGTAACGCTGCAAATACTTACGGCCACCGTATCTGAGTTATTTGAAACAACAAGTAAGCTCCAGTTACTTCAGTTTCAAGCACTGACGTCACAAAACAATACTGACGTGTTACAGATAACTTTCCGACATAATTACATTGTTTACACTTGAATATTGGTAATGTCAGAGATATAAGAACTCGTGTAACTTTCCGTTTTAGGCCATTTTAAATGTTGTAGTAAGGCTTCCTAGATAACTAACCAGAACACGCGCATTACTTCGCTTCCTATGGCGGTAATTGAAAGGTCGTTATTGAATGCACATCTGTCCTTATACTAGATACACGGTTTTCATAAAAAAAGAAAAATATTTATGTTCTTACTAATACTACATTTAATCTAATGCGATTTTTAACCTTTCCTATAAAATAACGTCTTTCAAGAGCGTCATTTTGACGTCACAAGATCGTAGCAGAGGTACACTTTATCCCGCGCTATCAACACAATAACGACGGCACCTTCATTCGGAAAAAAATGGATCAAATTTATTTTATTTTGTGTTATTTAACCCCAAAACGTTTTAAGAATTTAGCTCCAACACAAAACTAGTTTGCTCCTTTTGTTGACCCACTAGCCGTCTAGCAATCCGAAGTACCCAGTGTACGCAAACGTAGTATGATTTGTCGCAAATCAGCGCCATTGTATTATTTCTTTATTTTTCGAAAATATAATTGAAATTTAATTCAGCTGTTGAATTGTTTCTCTTTATTTAGAAATGGTTATATAAACTCATTGCACTTTTAATTGTATAATTTCTGTATTATAATATAAACGTGTTTAAATATCAAAGAGTACAAGTTGCATTTTTTTTTATTAAATACATGTTATAGCTAATTTATAAAATAAAATAAAGCTAAAAATTAAAAAATGTTAAGCAACTACCTTACCTTACGTGCTATTCATCAGATATTCCAGTTTGAATGAATCAATGACAGTCTTCAATTTGGTTCTACGGTTAGCTTAATACTATTGTAAAGATATTATCATCTATGAAGCCTAGTCATGGATAGCCAGCAGTTCTTATATCACGAACGAAGGTTTATATCATACATGTGGTCAAATACCGAGTCAAATATTATATAATTAGTTGACACACTTTCCCAGTACATGTACAAGGTTATAAATACTGCCTCCGCATAATATGTTTTTTAATATTTTAATCAGGTCAAGGACGGGTTTAAATTCTTCTTTCACGCACGTCCATTATGTTTCTATCATTGAATTGCTAGTTAGTTAAAAGTCGGAGAACACACTGAATTTTGACTCAGGTACCAAATCTAGCTGAAATCCCATCTCTAGACATAGACTCCACGCTTACAAACACATAATAGTTTTTGAAAAAAGAGGAACTAACAAACACTGATTATTCATTCCTGTACAGTCAGCGTATTTTTCATCCGAGACTTGACTAACCACTGATTTATGAGGATGTGATAATACAGCACCAAACAAAACACATACATATAAGCATGGAGTCGCAGAATTATACATAACTGTCTACTACAAAACTGTGCAAACAAACCAACGTTAAAACACAAGAGATGTTTTTGCACATATTTATGTCCGCTTTGGAAAGACACATAATGAGTAAGTTACCACATATTTAACATACATTCAACAGGGCTAGGTTGAAAAATCAGGATCTGGATGCAGTCTTTACAGCTGCACTGACTGCTGCCCACCACATGACGATATGTGTTAACCCAGCTACTGGGCTGCTGATTATAATCTGGAATCAGCAAGACTCCAACTTAATTGCTCGGAACTGCTATACTCATGAACCACCTTGAAATGCAAATACAATTTGGAGACTCTTAATATACAAAACCCCTAAATACAATTCACCAGACTGTTGTATTCCATTGATTTTGACCTATTACATATTAAAAAAGAAGTCTGACCATTTCACCATCTATCCTAATTTGGTGCGCACCTGCAACATGGACATGTGTGACAGTGTGTGCCAATTAAATATTACAATGTTACTCGCCAATTAAAAAAAAAACAAATAATGATGATTAACGCATCGACAAATAGTGATGACGCTGACCACTTGTTAAATTGCTGAAAAAGTGCCAATCGTAACGAACCCAACACAATATTCAGAACTATGTACTACCGCTTTTGCTAAATTGTTGGGATATGCTTCATTATATGGGTACGAAGTTATGAATTACTTGTAAAACGAGCATTTACTACATCTGTTTTGTTGCAAGGCATCTATTACAACTTGTCACGACTGTCTCTACAATGGTAGCAACTACACCTAAACATTCGACAATATACATGTATATAATATATTATATACGAAAAATACCCATGTGCGTTCTGTGCCTTTTAGTAGCTGCATGTCTTAATAGGAAGGAGCACGGACGAAGAAGAGTTATTGTTTGGATTTTGTGGGCACTGTGTGTTGAAACAACATCCAGCATCAGACAATACATGCTCGACATGCATATTCTTACTGTCATATGTTTTACAACACTTGTTAAATGTTTTAAGTACACCAACATTTAATGCGTTATATCTTTTTTATTATGTATGATGTCATGTTCATTTTTTGCATGTCTTCATGCGAGTAGTATAGCAGCAATATCCGATAATTCGATGATTATAATTCGCACGCTGCGAGCAATGAACCGTGAATTTTCAAATTATGCAAAATGCACGTGCAAAACAAATGATTTTCGCAAGAACTCTAAAAATGTTACATACACATTGTCCATCAATACCCACACCAGCAAACACAAAACCGGTAGAATTACGATAACAGTCCGTACAGGAGAGGTTTGTGAAACATACACGTCTTATGGCAGTATTAGCCTCGTGTAGCTAAGGTCACCACGACCTTGACATTTGACCTATCGACCTCAAAATTAGTAGGAACATACATCTGATGATTACCAACCTCTCTATCATTTTTTACGATCTAAGGTCCTATATTTCTTTTGATGTGGACCAGTGATTGTTGTGTGTTCAAAGGTCATGGTGAGTTTGACTTTTGATCCAAATTACCTTAAAATTGAGTCGGGCCGTCTGTGGAGTATGAATAATTTCCACTTAAAATTTTAGAATCCTAGGTGGAATCTTCTTGGAGTTATTGTTGAAAAACAATTCGGCATGTCGACCGACCGACTAGTTGCACTGTAACGCTATGTACTGTGTTGGTATACTTATAACATTTAATGAGTGTAGTTGTGTTTAGTTGTTACTATTTTCTGTGTTCGGCTGGTTATTTTGAGTGCTGCCTTCCCTGTCCGATGTCCGATGGCCACAGCACATTGTAACCCCCAAGTTGATGACAAACTATGTACAAAGTTCGAGACGTCAATTTTACACAAACCAAGGTGAACACAACTATGGTGCATGGTTAGTAGCATCCTGATTTTCTAGAACACCTTAAGGACTTTAGAAATGGTAGTTGTTCTGACACTGTGAACAAGACTAAATTTCTCAATTGAGGTATTTGCCGATTGGCTTTTTTGGGAGTATCTTTACACGTCTCGTTCTATGTCAAATACCATCCGCATTAAGTAACATGTAATGTCCAGAACGTCCTTGGACACAGGGAAGGACACACGTGCATTGATTTTTGTTATCATTTGAAGTTTTAGTGCATGTGTTCTGATTTAGCAACGCATGTTCAAATATCCACAAATCTAATCAAAGCAGTTATTGCAAAAATCACTGTTAACCGGTGGTGTCATAAACCATTGTGTGGTATAGCTTGCCCACATTGACATGAGCCTGACCTATTGATTCGCATAGTTTAACAGTCGATATATTGTCTACGTTTATAACACCGATTGTATGTTTTCATAATCGGGGAGTATCACGAAGACGCTCGACTTGTAATACAAACATAAATCTGAAATACCGATATTGCACGATTTGCTTGCGGAAATTGATATATAATATTCAGCGCAAGAACCTTGTAATATATTATTGCATAAAGGTCAGACTCACGTCAAAATAGCCAAGCTTTATACTAACGTTAGTAGTTACGCATGTTATAATTTCCATTAATCTAGTCAAAACAGTTATTGCAAAAATAAAATCACTGATAAGTTATGGTGGCATTAATACATTATGATAGCATGAACTATACTTATTGTGCTAAGCGTACATTTTTAACATGTTATTATGTTTTATGTGGTCTATATAGAGGTATTAAGTTAGCCCTTGCTATTGACCTGATAATGAAGTGGGTTACCAGGATATGTACGGGTATGAATGCTGATTGTGCATTGTACTTTACCGGGTACGAGGGTCATTCAATAAATTCGTGGACTGGACTCGTCATTTTAATACAGATTGACACAGAGAATAACTAATTATATCACACTAAACTACAGCCTTTCTGACACAAGTGCAGAAAAGTTTGCGTATGTGTCTGTAAACTATAACCTTCGAAGTTGGAGTGTCTTTCAACACGTTTAATGAGATACACATCTTTCTTTATTTCACTAAATCCTAAAATATACTAGTACTAAAAGAGGCATTCCATATAACTAGCATGTTTTTCTATATTATCACATTAAATGAGCTAAATGTACAAAGCATCGTCAATTATCATAATTTGTCAGAAGAAAGTGCGCGCAAATATGTCTCTATAATGTCAATAATATATCGATTTAAATGATCAAAGTTATAGGGAACGCCTCTTTAAAGTGCATAATTTTATTTTATATGATGTTTTATTAATTTTGTTGTCTGTCTCTTTGTATAATGCTCTTCTCATCATATTAATCGTACATTTTCACCTGATCGGAAGTGTAATTTATCATATGCATGTATCATTACGACGATGTTTATACACTGCTTATATTAAATGTTCATGGGCAATATTGCCTTGCAATAAACTCTATCCCATCTCATTCTTTAACGTATCTTGCATTAAGATGACTTCTTGGAGACAATGTTTGTGACGAGATGTAGCATTTGTGATAGTCTCAATGCTGAAAGCGTTTACATTAAGGATGTCGGTTATGTTAGAGATAGTCCATTATGAAACACCGTATCATTTTGGACTTTACTCAGTGGTAGGCTATTCATCTGCTTGTCAATGAACGCAGTGTTTCTGACTATATCAGATCATACCATGGAATACCACAAACCTTAACAACTCCCTCGACATGATCAAAATTGGGAACATCTGTACATGTAGGCCGTATTTCTGTATAAGCTTACATGTAAGTACTGTACATTTTAAGTTTAGGTCCCATTGAGTATTTTTTGTATCGGCGATTTACTCCCAAAAATATTCTAATGACTACCCAGAAGCTTTCCCCTAGACCACGGGGACCATTTTCTCGATACCTCTGGTTGCTTATTTGTTAATTCGGGAGTAAATGCTTAGTGGGACCCAGGCATTAGCTAGCGTAATATTACATGCTACAAAACTACAAATATAATGATATCAAAAACATCCAAACACTTCTTTTTTAATCGTTTATTTGTCTGATTATTTATAAAATGGATAAGAATAGAAAAATATCTGTAAAAGATGTTATAAAACAAAGAAGTAAAGGGACTATTGATGGTTTTACATCAATTGATGCATGTTTGAAATTAAAAACACATTTACATCCGAAACGCATTTAAAACATCCAGTATTTTGCGATTTCGAATTTGGTGTGTTGGGTAAACTTGCTCACATTATGACATTTAACTTAGACACAGCTCATTCATTTGTCTCGGTAGTTTTCTACATCACTTTGAAAGCTCTTACTCAGAGAATGTGATTGCAAAAGAAAGAGTTCCTGTACCTTAATCGCAACATGTGGGTTCTTTATGCATATTTATTAACTACAATGTATAGATACTATGTATCGTTATTGTACATACGCTGTCCCATTGGTACAAGGTTCGACCGTCTCAGAATATTTTCATGAAGGAAATGAATAGCAGAAGTACATGACAGTTTCAATTCTGCAATATGCCGGATTCGTTGGCCACGACTACTGGCATCTATTAGTTTGAAATGCGGACTCTTTCAGGAGAGGCGTACAGACAAATGTTGGTCGTGATATTGGCTTGAAGCCAAAGTTATAAAGGCGAATGCACCAAATAATAAAATGGAACTTTAATTTATTATGAAATAATGATATGTATGATATCACCCGACATAAAATGTCTAAAATGATACGAACGACCATGTAAAATAAAATGATATAATTATTTCACACACATGTGAAATGCATGTTGATAAAAATGATATTGTGTGTCAAGGTAGTATATTCTATTTATTCATAAAATACGTAAAAATGTTAATAAAATAAGAAACATAAACGTATAAAATATGATATACAAAACACGTAATAATATCGTTCAATTAGAATAAAAGCAATCTCATTTCATACACGGGTAGTTTGTAGACATGATTGTATGTGTAAGTGTGAGTCTGTCTAGAGTAAAAGTATTGTGCAGTACAGGGTGGTTGGTTTGTTACAATGTCTGTTCTGGATTTCATACTTTCATTCTAAAACACAAAATGTTACAAGTAGAGCAATTAGAACGGAATAAAATATGGGTGTCCGTCTTGAAGCTCCGCCCACACAGTATGGCGGGTCAACGTCATCATCAACGTCATCGTTGTCATGGTAACCAGTAAATGCCCAATCACCACATTTTGGAAAGTGTTTGGGTACAGGTGGCATATCTGTTCCTACTTGTATTAATAAACCCATTCCTATATCCACGTGGAACTCAATATGACAATGAAAGAACCAAAATCCTGAAAGTAGGAAACACATAATATATTACATTATAATCTTCAGTAATGAAAGTATCTATATATCAAGCAAAGTGTACTGCCTATACGTATAGTCCAAATCCCGTGGCAGAATTACCAGGATCACAAATTCGCCATTACCGAGATAGAGGAAACCTTTTTCTTAAAACTTGCTAAGTCAAAATGCCCGGTCACGGACAGGAGAACTGTTTTGATACATTTGTACTAGGAACACCAGCAATCGCATCGGTGCGAAAATCAATCATTGATACCGTACATATCTAACTGTAATTTATACAGAACGAGTCAAATTCTTGGTACATTCCAAATAGTCACCCTTTGAACTGAAACGAGAGCTTACTAAAATGATAAAGTATTTGCGTTTGTGATAAACTGTTTTCATAAACGGCATGAATGTTGCAGGCTGCAAGCCCTAACATACCATATAATTATTTTTATCAATGCACTAAACCTTTCAGTAAGTGCAAAGTAAAATAAATGTGCGTCCATGGAAATCTTTCTTACATTTACTTCTTTTTGTTGAGTGAATACAAGTAGATACGCTACAAGTATGCATTGTTATTTTATCTATTCATACATACATGAGAATGTAAACTGTATAATATGAGATTTAGAGTTATCTATACGATGTGCATGTAACTTTGACACAAAATGCAAAAAAATATGAGTGCGACGTCATGCGATAATATTGTATAAATCACTACCTGGATTATCTGCATGAAAACGTAGAACAGAATATCCACCATCAGGAACGGTAATCGTGTCTTTAGCTACAGGATCTTGTAAATTACGAGTTATCTTCCCTTCACGATCTAGACGTTTTATTTCTTCTACTGAAGTACTGGTATTTACCTAGAATACGTAAATTACGCATAAATAATGCCATTATTTCAGTATTTTGCGCATGGTGATATATGAACTTAGTTGTTGAATTGTAGAGATAGATGCAGTTGTTTAAATTCATATTTTTATTCATAAGTTTGATAACACTTTGTTACCCTGTAGAAGACGAATACAAATCGAAACGTTGGGGTTCATGTTTCATTGGAGTTTGTCTAGTTTTTCATAATACTTAAATAAGTTTGTAAAGAAACAGTGTGTTCAAATTTTATGAGTTATTTAGGTACGACGTAAATATTTCACAAAATATCTGTGAAGTATGCCACCATTATTGATAAAGAATGAAGAATATAACTAAGATATACATACCTTTCCCATAGCAACCACATAGAATTTATGTCCATGTAAATGTACAGGATGGTTTGCATTAAACGTGACACCTTCATCAATTACAACAAGTTCTACAGTATCGCCAAGATCAACTTGTAGTCTGTGAGTACACTCACAATATTCCTCCGAACAATTACGAGAGCCAAGTGTCTCCATGTTGCAAAATAACTCCTGGAAAACAACAAACATACATATAATTACAAAGTACGTATTAAACTTGCCTGATGGATGATAATAATAATAAACTGTAATTATAAAGTGGACGTACTTAACAGTTTTCACTGATGATGATGGAATTTTGTGAAATAATCATTTTTCATAATAATACTTTATTTTTTTCAATCCACGAGCACATAGAGCTGTTGAAGAATATATAGGTAAATGTGTTAATGCGACAGTTATGTACCAGTCAGTTGCATCCACGGCTCAACCACCCCCGGGATGGACTGCGGATAGCCGGGGAACGGTCGTGTTTATATCTTTTTTTCGTCGCGGACAATATTTAGTTGTCAGCGGCCAGGAAAATAGCGGAGATTTTGCCATCAGCTGTACCCACAGGGCGGGAAAATAACCAAAAATTAAAATACCCGCTCATTCCCGGGGTTGGGTGGGCCGTGGATGCAACTGACTGGTGCATAATTATGCATCGCCTGTTCACACATCGGTGTTCAATTTGCTGCTGCGACAATAAACGTTTTAATACTACTATCTTCATGAAAATTGTATACTTGAATACACGATGCCTTGTAGAGCTTCGTCCAAGATTTAAATAAAGTATGGCAGCGTTTGTTGTCAACCTGTTTTGTAGCATATCGGTCTAACTGAGTCTCTTAGTAGAACTACTTAACGGATCTGTTGCCCATGCATTCAGTTACCCCCCGTTCAACAAAATACAATATATGGTTTTATGGTTTATTATAATATAACAGAGATTAACTACCTACCATGGAAAGCGCTATCTTATGCCTAGGTCCAATTGAGGATTTTGCCTCGGCATTGTGCTCCATGTTTAATAAATGTGCATCGGAAGGCATCGGCAAAAAGGGTCCTCGTGGTCTAGGGGAAGCTTCGGTGTAATCATTAAATCAATTGTGATATCCTTGTTCGCGATACCTCCTGAACTAATTCATTTAAATCGGGAGTACATCGCCTAGGCAAAAAAAAGATCAATGGGACCAAGGCTTTAACGGTCTCGAGACACCGGAAGTTGACTTACCTCTTCTAGGTCAGAGAGTTGTGATAATGGAGGAGATCTGGGTAATACTGACGTCAAGTGATTTATCTGCGGAAGGTATAAATGCTTTGATTTCGTCACAGCTGATATTGGATAATATGAAACATCGTGGAAATGATAGTTGTCAATTTTGTTGAAGTCCATGGCGAGATAGAATTTCTTGTCTGGGTTGGTTTTCAATGCAGGGTTGTTCCTTTCACTCTCGAACGCGTACAGTTGAGCCATAGAGATCAGTTCATCAGTGCCGGCTTGGTTCCATGGGTTGAGTTTCTGAAAAAATAATGCGAAAACGTTGTGAGCATTGATCTAGTGTATATGTATCAGCGTTTTTACAGATATCATAATTATTCACGTAGTTCTAGTTTTGTACCATCAGTTAACAATATGCATGTTTTAATGTAGGACATTTGCATTGCCTCTTTTACTTTCACAAGTAATACAGTTATTGGTCACTTCAAACTTTTTGAGCTTATCTTTATTTTCATTTTATTTTACTAATTATGATTTACTGCTCTTACCATACCCATTCTGTCCGCCATTTCCCACGTGACCTCCTCCACGGGATCTACTTCCGGTGCACCTTCGTACCTGGTGATGAAAGTATAATTGCATTATATAGAGGATATTTGTATTTTTCCGTGTATGATCGTCTGATAATTCACCGAGTGAGCAGCTGATGTAATATTTTCACGAGGTGCTTCAAATAGCTTAAATCATGGAAATACTTCACTCTATATACCTGATTTTTTTGCGTGCCGTCGTTTTCCAGCCATGCACGCGTCGAGTTGCAATCAAGTAGTTCTTCTGCAATGGCTTCAATTTCGTCCATTTGTTTTACATTTATGTACAAGTAATGTTCTGTTATTTGTTTAAGATTAAGAGAGCAAGTAAAAATGCTTATTATTTTATTTTTGGCCGCGGGGAAATTTGTTTAAAAAAAAAAGTCCGTTTGCGTGAAATTATCGGGGAATAATCCACTGTTATTCCGCCGTAAACCACCGATAAGCATGACTATAAACTCTAACAAATATTATACAAGTAGGTCAAATGTATCAATATGATCCTATTTATCTTTATTTGTATAATTCAGCATTCGTTTTGACTCTTATTACTTGGTTATATTTAACTTGTCTGTTCAAATAAAATACACACGCATGAGGGTAGCACTTGCTTTCATCGGAGAAATTTAATATGCTTAGGCTTTTGCGTACGTAACCATTAATATTTACAGAATAAACATTACGTTTAGGACTGTGCTGACAATTTGGATATACACATTGCTATATAAATTTTTTTTTCAAAATATACCAGGGAAGGCAGTAATCCACAGTGATATCGGGGAACAAACGGCACTATGTGAACGCATATGAGCAAATGAAAAAAAGCAGACAACAGTCCTACGTCACAATGTCAAACACTCGCTGAACGAAACAAGGAAAATGAAATTTAACCACTACAAGTTATAATTATTTTAGGTGCCAAAAAGGCCTAATACAAATGTTTCGAGAGTCACTGTAAATGGTTAAACTACACAGAATTTTTTTTTAGAAAATAATCTGCAAAAATAAAAAAAATGTTAATGGATATGAATTCCAGGCCGAATAAAGGAAATAAATACAGCTTAAAGACAACAAAATCCCAAGTGCATAACCTTACAGCTATATAGACACATTTTACGCTAAACGAAAAGCTGGACGGATGAATGCTATATCGGATAGGGTACACTTGCATTAAGAAGGAACATGTACATTTATCCAATACGAAAGACACAAATGGAGCACATTAAACCGAAGTTACATATAATAGACAACATCAACAGTAGCTTATAAATGCAACAGATCAGCTATAGACCAGCCAGCAAGTTTGGTTTTTGTCAGTAAACCAAAAACATTCAGCAATCCTCCATAGAGGTACCATAAAACAATTGCTTGCCTGTTTTGCTAGTTTAACACCACAATCAGCCAGACCTCGGACTCGCATCCAGTAGTTTCCAACAGGCAAGGATGCATTTAGAACGAAATCAAAACGTTCCCCTGCAAATATGTTGAATGAATGGACGTCAATCTTCTCAAAGGCATTTCCATCTGTTGCAATCATGGTAAGAGTATGGTTGTCAATGGAGACCTGAAATATGTATGCAAGATAAAGATGTTGCAGTCGCGTATGCCCGTTTGATAGTTTTCGTGTTTGTTTGAAATAGTCTTTCATATATAAATAACAAGAAAGTTTTTCGTGTCTGTTTTATACAAATATACATTGTTTATGCCATGTATAACAAAACAATTCAAACTTATTTAAGCAGGTCAACCATCTGTTAACAAAACATTGTGTATAATTTAAACATTGCAAGGTGTCTCATTATTGTCGTATGTTGGCAGCTATTTCATGTAGGAGTGTGCGACTTAGTGGAAAAAGGTATTGCTTTTTACATCCCTCCTTCCGGTCAAAATTCAATGATTACTTTTTAAAATATTTTTTCTATTCAAGTGAAAGACTTACATTACATAAACGGACATGTAGGTTGTCTTAAGGAATATAAGTATAGAATAAAGAAATGAACAATAATGTATATCTGTATAGGACAACTTTAGTATACCGTTACTGATAGATCTAAATCTGTATATACACAATATATCGTACCTGTATTGGACAGTTCAATATACCGTTACTGATAGATCTTAATCTGTATATACACAATATATCGTACCTGTATAGGACAGTTTAATATACCATTACTGATAGATCTAAATCTGTATATACACAATATATTGTACCTGTATAGGACAGTTCAGTATTCCATTACTGATAGATCTAAATCTGTATATACACAATATATCGTACCTGTATAGGACAGTTCAGTATTCCGTTACTGATAGATCTAAATCTGTATATACACAATATATTGTACCTGTATAGGACAGTTCAATATTCCGTTACTGATAGATCTAAATCTGTATATACACAATATATTGTACCTGTATAGGACAGTTCAATATTCCGTTACTGATAGATCTAAATCTGTATATACACAATATATTGTACCTGTATAGGACAGTTCAGTATTCCGTTACTGATAGATCTAAATCTGTATATACACAATATATTGTACCTGTATAGGACAGTTCAGTATACCGTTACTGATAGATCTAAATCTGTATATACACAATATATTGTACCTGTATAGGACAGTTCAGTATACCGTTACTGATAGATCTAAATCTGTATATACACAATATATTGTACCTGTATAGGACAGTTCAGTATTCCGTTACTGATAGATCTAAATCTGTATATACACAATATATTGTACCTGTATAGGACAGTTCAATATTCCGTTACTGATAGATCTAAATCTGTATATACACAATATATTGTACCTGTATAGGACAGTTCAATATACCGTTACTGATAGATCTAAATCTGTATATACACACTATATCGTACCTGTATTGGACAGTTCAATATACCGTTACTGATAGATCTAAATCTGTATATACACACTATATCGTACCTGTATAGGACAGTTCAATATACCGTTACTGATAGATCTAAATCTGTATATACACACTATATCGTACCTGTATTGGACAGTTCAATATACCGTTACTGATGGATCTAAATCTGTATATACACACTATATCGTACCTGTATTGGACAGTTCAATATACCGTTACTGATAGATCTAAATCTGTATATACACACTATATCGTACCTGTATTGGACAGTTCAATATCCCGTTACTGATAGACCTAAATCTGTATCGTTTTCCTCTTGTTACATGGAATACTTCTACTGGTGTATAATTTGTTGTATTGTCGGTATTATCAAAGAACTCTTGTAACACACCTTTACCTGCAAAACGTAAACTTTATAATAGCAATTTCAAATACAGCCTAGATCCTACTAAATGGCTCTGAACACGTTTGAGCAAGGTAAGGCCTGGCTTCAGATGGCTTCCCTGTCCGATTTGTTCATATCCTTTTTAGCATCATGTTGTAAGTTTGGTATCGCGCTGGTATCCATTTATAAATAATTTATTATTACAGAAATTGATATCTAGTTTAGTTTGAGACGAAGAATTTTGCAAAAAATCATTGTTTTTCAGTTTGTCTTTATTCATTTTATATTCAATTCATACAGTTACTTGTTTACTTATCCTTTGGTCATGCACCATTAAGTTTAAAAAGTCAAACAAAACATATATTAAACTACATTTATTATGTTATCATATGATCATATGTAGTCATTCGTATAAAGTTATTCGCTTTCTGGCCTAAATTTGTTATAATTTGGCAGTTCATTGCCCTAGCAAAAACACGTAATCGAAAACATGTTTAATAAGATTGGAATGAGTTGGAGGACAACGAACTTCATGTTACATACGATACACATATACTTTTTATATCAACGTTGATCAGTTTGTTTAAGGGTTTCACAAACACTTGAATATAACTTGTGAATTACTTACTGTAGTAGGCTTAATTTAAATATACATATATTTTTATTATATCTGATCCGATCTTTACAAACACTTGTACATGCTTGAATGACGGTAACATCTAAATAGCGTTAAGTGTTTTGGCAGATGACTTAGAGACCTGTATCTTCAATTTTATTTTTGTGAGCGTACAGTTTGTCCTAACAAGAAAGCTTACAGTTCCAGTGTCTATTTATCAAATCGCCATGTTCTGCTATCTGCAGAATTCTTACACACATCGCTGGCATAGAATGAGAATAAATGTTTTGAGAAAGCAAGAAAAATACTGTCTGAACACAACTCTTTACTTCGGTTTAGTCAACATGATTAGTTCCGTTTTTCAGGAAAATAGGCTCATAAGAAGCGCCTTGCGATGCAGATTTTAAATATGTGAAAGTTAGTATGCATAATGTAAAATTGGATGTTTTTGTATTGAACGTGATGTCAACGAGTTGTTTATTAGCTTATCCAGAAAAGCCTATATTTATACATGTGTATGCTAAATCATATCCACATTGTTATTCATAATAAAGAGATCATTGAATTTTTATGATTCTTCAGTAATGTATATAGAGGATCTATCACGACTTGTCAATTCGTATAAATATATCAATTGACAACGAGTGATAGATTCTTTATATCACATGACACTAAAAACGCAAAATACGCATTGATTTATTGGAAAAACTCAATACCTTACACTACACGTGGTACGTATAACTTTATACGTACTGGCTATACTAACCTAGATACAAGGAAAGTCATGTGATATAATTATATTCGATGCGTTACAATTCCTTACCATTTATAAGCATAGATCTCGGTTTATTATCTCCCCCTGCGTGATGGTGGTGAGCAAATCTGTCAATACCCATCTCAACTATCCAATCATTGACGATTATTGTGTGTTCTGGGAGATCGTGTTCATACAAGCCAAGATGAGGTTCATGCGTATCTGATTGGCGTACAACGAAAGCTCCATATAAACCTTCAGATCTCTGCAATGATGTGTGTGCATGCCAGAAATGTGTACCAGCATTGTCTGCTTTGAACCTAAACAAAGAAAAATAAAATGAATAAAAGGCATTACTTTGTCTTAAGATTGAGGTTTGTACATGTATTTCACGACATGATATGCATTCGGTTATGAAGTATGTAACGTTTGACTAATATAAACCACAGGTAAGAGAATTGTTGATAAAGACTAAAATTTTGTAAAAATAATATTTTTTTATATATATTTTCCATTTTATGGGGTTTAACGTGATACAATCCTGTGTCAATTATATTACGAAAGTATATTACGTTTCAGTAGAGGTCTCAATTTACCTGTATTCGTACGTTGTCCTTATTGGTATAGGACATTGTGTTACCATTGCAACACCATCCATATGCTGGGAACCATGTTGAAGTATTCCATGCCAATGGATACTAGTTCCCTCACCAACTAAGTTATTACTGACATTTACAATAACGGTATCCCCTTCACAGACCTGTAATATAAGGCAATACGGTCACAACATTCCATTAGTGAGTATACATTGATGATTAAAACACCAACAAGAAAACTTGCATATTACCAATTATCACTCCCTCTTTGTCTAATGGTAAACATCGAAATGGATATAAGAAAGTTTATAGTTCCCCTTTTAACACTGAGGCCAAGTAATGTCAACATATTGTTAAACAACTTAAATATTCATTATACTAACATTATACTAGACATTTGTTTTGTATACACGTGCCATTAGTTGGTTTGGTACAGAATCTACCTTAACATGTATTTTTCTACAGATTTTTATGAATTTTTTATCACCGCCACCGGATAATCCATATGGGGAGGCCCCAGAAGAGTTTTAGTGCTTTTAGTTGTTTTGGGGAAAGTGCAAGAAACAGAAGATGCCACAATTCCAGAAGCATCCTTGGTTTTTCTACAGTATACCAATTGCATGTTTTAAACTATTCTTACGTGAATGGCTGGTCCAGGTAACATTCTATTGGCTACGAGGATACCACGTGATACACCGTCAGCCGGAACACAATGTGGTCGGAAACAGTCGGTTTTATTCGTAGGACAATCATAACAAGCCTTTGTAAGTGTGTAATAAAGTTCTAAGGTGAAGTCATAGTAACAGTTCTGTGGTCTGTTATCTTGGCACGATCTCATACATGGGTGAGTGGTGTATGTCTTCAGAACTGTAAGAAAAATGGAGAAAATTACGATAAAACATTTAACTATAAGTATCCATAAAAAGCGAAGCGTAGTTGGTATTGCAGGAACTTAGTAATAACATAGCAGACGATATTTATTTAATGAAATATGCTTCTACAACCGTGTCTGCTCTTGTGCTCCATCCATTATGAACTATTCAACAACATACCTAGAAGATTCATTTGAATTTAAATACTAGTATTATATCTACCGTCAACATGCAAACAGGAATTGCACACTAGTGTTTACGTGAAGCATGTTACTTGATACATATACAGAATCAATATTTTATAGCAGGACTGTTTTTGTGTGGCGATAAGCCACACAATGTAATAACTATCTTTCATTTGATTTGATATGAGTTTATAAGGTCCTCGTATCGTCCCATACCTTTCGGTAATCTGGATTTTTTATAGGACCCCGGCATGTACCCCTTCATGCCGAGAAAGTTAAAAAGTTCGAAATAGGGTAAATTTGTCTTGCAGATAATTTATCTGCAAGCGTTAGCCGGACGTTTAGTTTTTGTGTTATTTAATGTAAATACAAAAATCGACCAATTTTTTATTTATATATACTATGAAGTTAACGCCTTTATTCCTACACCAATAAATAGGTCTATGATTTGAACAATATTACAAGCATGCTTCACAGGTTACACGTATCATTGAACCCGATTTGTTTACATTACCAACATTTATTAATATTAAGACCAACAATTACATCAGACTTTTATTTTTTGAGGATATTTTAATTTTATAGCAAATCATTCCGCATGGACTATATTCCTACTATCAAAGGCCTGCGAACCGCCAAGGACCGTCAAGAAGGTTGAGAAAGTAATCCCACGGTTTCATTTTTACATATCGGGGCATTCATATGCAAATTGATATACAACGAGGTATTGGTCAGTGACTAGTTTGTATTGTTTATTCAGCCAATAGATTTCTGGTGGAACACGGGTGAACTGAAATGTGTCTATTAAAATCACTCCGCCGCTGAACATTTGTAGACGATGACCTAATTATGTTGTTTACAAACATTGATGCTATAAATAGAAACAACATGTTTTCACAGGTGGTGGGAAGCTGAATTAGTTCAAGGACAGTATATACAGTCTATCTAACCGCTAGCAGACGATCGATACACTAACTTGATTAGCTTAGACAGGATCTACTATATTAATAGATCTCTGGTTTAGCAGTACTGTCACGCAATATTCAATTAATTGCAGTTCCGTCAATTACTATCGGATTTTGACAAAATAAATTTTGTCAATACCATGAGATATTTCAATTTATTAATATCAAATTAAATTTAAATTATAAAATAATATGAATTCACATTGGCGAGTTAAAAAGCGAGTCCCTAGATTTTCTATTCGCGAATTGTGCAAATTTTCGGAACTACCTGAGGTTTTAAATCGTCAGTAACAATTTTGTTTTCTAATTTATATAAACAAATAATACCTCACTGAAAAGAGGAAACTTTCAACTTCAAGAAAATGTGCAACATTTATATCGGTCTCAATTAATAAGCACATGACAGCGAGTTAAACGCGCATCGTGCGAACTAATTGTGCTATTCATAGCGGCTATTTTCAACACGTAACGCTATTTAGGATTTGAATTGAGAAAGAATAATTAAGCAATAAACGAGAATTCAGTAAAGTATTTTCGGATTAAAAGAAATTGTCAATACTATGACATATTAAAGATCACTTATACCAATTTAATTTGCGGTTATAAAATAAATGAACTAATGCTGACGAGTTAAACAGCGAGCACTTACATTTTCTATTCATGAATTGCGCGATTTTTAGCAACAACCTGGTGTCGTAAATCACCAACTATATTTTTACTTTCCAAGTTTCAACAACAACTAAAAGCTATTTTAAAGACGATACGTTCAGTTTCATTAAGATGTGCGACTTTCATATAGATCTCATTTAATAAACACTCTACGGCGAGTTTAAACGCGCAACATGCGAACTAATATGCCTTTTAAAGCGGTAATATATTTTCACAAGGTTTCGAATTGAAAAGTTAACGGTAATTGGATTAAAAGGCCGTTAATTAGTATATACAGGTTGGGCAAACCAAATTCTTAACCAAAGACCTTTGGGCAAACATACTTCAATAATTATAAATAATTAATAAGCTCCTCCCACTTAATGTGCAGTTATATATGTATGGAGACTACCCAGTCACTCATCTTGACACTGACGCTTGGTGTCTTGAGAGCAGCACAAACATTCGAGTGAGTCTGTGCTTATCAGAACTCTGACACAGCATGTTGGTGCAGTCTTTATTTGAATGGTCAAAATGACATCAGTTCGCCACACATCAGTACTTTCAGTGCTTTGATTATAAAACCTTGTAAATTTTAGTCATTGTCAATTGCTTGTTTTACATAGTTTAACATCAGTTGTTCATCAGTTGTTTACTTGTTATTCAAACGTTATTCAATCGTGACATTTCACTACTAGTATTAAGTTGTTGACTATATCTCCAATTGCAATAACATGTCTCTCTTCATTTTATACCTATATAGAAAACCAAGTTTGGATAGTTGGGTCAGGTTACGTGGTATGGAGCATTAATACAATTTCAATAAACCTTTCGTTTCCGAATTAAATGTAAGTATTGATTTCTGACAATTCGCTATAGGGTTAACCCATTTAATCAAGTACTAATTTTACTCTACAACTGTTAAATGATTTAGGTTACAAATCTCACCTCTCTTGTGTTGGCATGTTACCACGGCGATGTAGGTCGCTAGCACAATCAATAGTCTCAGATCCATCCCGCCCAACTGTGAATGTTGTACTTCTAAATCCTAAACGAGAATAAAAGATATATGAACCATTCGGGCAGGGAAGGCAGCACACAACCCAAACAGCCAACCAAATAAAAAAATCACACACCACAAACACATGGAATGATGTTCAACACATAACCGATCGAGAAAATGAAATTTCCAAAGCCCCAAACGGCAAAATGCTGACTGTCCTAGTTTAAGTTGAATGACCAAGCCTCAACAACAAATAGCTTATTATATGATTACAAGTATGTTCCTGCAATGTTCTGCATGCAAAATGTCCGTGGTTTATTCAATTTCATTTACTAAAGCTTGGCCACGTTCATCTGTCCAGTGTTTGAGTTAGATGGGTAGTTTGTCTGTTTTGTCAATGCTCTCGCCAAAACTCCCAAGCATGTGGTTTGGATGGGCAGTTAGTCTGTTTTGTCAATGCTATCGCCAAAACTTTCAAGCATGTGGGTTGGATGGGCAGTTTGTCTGTTTTGTCAATGCTATCGCCAAAACTTTCAAGCATGTGGGTTGGATGGGCAGTTTGTCTGTTTTGTCAATGCTATCGCCAAAACTTTCAAGCATGTGGGTTGGATGGGCAGTTTGTCTGTTTTGTCAATGCTATCGCCAAAACTTTCAAGCATGTGGGTTGGATGGGTAGTTTGTCTGTTTGGTCAATGATATCGCCAAATCTCCCAAGTATGTGGGTTGGATGGGCAGTTTGTCTGTTTGGTCAATGATATCGCCAAATCTCCCAAGCATGTGGGTTGGATAGGCAGTTTGTCTGTTTGGTCAAAGATATCGCCAAAACTCCCAAGCATGTGGGTTGGATGGGCAGTTTGTCTGTTTGGTCAATGATATCGCCAAATCTCCCGAACATACGGGTTGGATGGGCAGATTGTCTGTTTTGTCAATACTATCGCCGAACCGAAACACCCGAACATGTGGGTTGGATGGGCAGTTTGTCTGTTTTGCTAATGCCACGTCCAAACCTTCCGAACATGTGTGTTGGATGGGCAGTTTGTCTGCTTTTTTTCAATTTCAACGCCAAAACACCCGAGCATGTGGGTTGGAGGGCAGTTTGTCTGTTTTGTCAATGCTATCGTCAAAACTTTTGAGAATGATGGTGAAAAATCCTAAGTGAATATCATTAATATTTTTAAAACTACATGTACATGTATAATGTTTGTAATTTGGCAGCTTAAAGTGTTTACGTTCTTGCTATCCTTTTGTGATCTCGCGTTTTATTCATCTAACATTCTAGATTTTTAGAGTGCATTTTGATATTATACGTACCAGCGCACAGCTTAACTTTCAAATTTAATTACCAATTATTAAGTTTTATTTGCAATGTTTTGGTGTAAATAGCGTTCATCGAAGCGTTGATAAAATACATATTTACTATTTAGAACATACTAAGTGCATCAAGTAATATAATGGCCCATAAACATTAACTTAAAATACTAAATTTGATTGCATGTACGTATGGCAAATAATCAAATAACCCGGTTTAAAATGCATTTAAATGTAAGATTCAAATATATACCAGCGATCGAAACTTATTCATAAATTAATTGTTTACATATAGGACTCTAAAGCAATTCTGTCTTTTTGAGACTTTATCTATTCAAAAAATGAGATATTCGTATTTTATCTAAACACGTTTCCAATTACCGTTCGTTTGTGAATATATAACCCTAAAAAATATAATATTTGTCATTTTTGTCATGTTTTCTTGGTGTAAGGTTCAGTTTTATAACCTTGTTAATCCAATTTATAAGCATCACGTGATAATTTACGACAACAAACATACACTGAATTCTTCTCATTTTCTCGAACATCTTTCCAGGATTTCTTAAAATACATATTGCATTATTGTACTTGCAATTTGAGTGTTTAGATCATTCAGCTTTTTGAAAGCTGGGACTTTGGCAGTTCATTTTCTCGCGCGGATATGTATTGGGCATTTTGTGGGTTAAGGGCCGCCCTTGTTTTCCGACTGTCCATTATCCTTTAGCACATTACCATTATAACTTGTTGTCCATTTTAAGTTGTGGCTGTATCTAACGAATTCTATTCCGACAACGATATGTATTCATTCGTCAATGAAATGAGATGCGGTTCGCGCATGCGCAGTCAGTGGTTCCGTCGTTTACAATCAAACTTCAACTTAGGTAAGTTTCGTTTAATTTATAAATTACACGACATAAAAATTGCAAAAAAGTGTTTATTGTGTATGTACACTTCTGCAAATACCCCGTCTGTGCAAAATAATGCTGCTACGTTTCTTACAAAAGTGCTTGCACTGTATCTGTTAAGTGTTTTGTGTGATGTCCGTGTGGTATGTGCTTGTCTATTGACTTATGTTTCCGGTGTTTTTGACTGATGGTGGTTGCATACTTCCGAAGAGGGTTGTATTGTAGCCGTTCAGTAATTTGTGCTCAGCAGTTTTTTTGTGAGTGTTGTCATCAGTATTAAGCGTTATTATAGAACAATTAGAATCGCGAAATTTTACCAGAGAAAACAAAGCCTGAACATCAAGTCACAAGATTTGCACATCTAGACACGGACGCAACGTAAAATTTGCTTTGCAGGAAAAAAAACAATTGTAACTTTTAATGGTTTTGTTTGCGTTTTTTCTCATAACACAATAAGCGACATGTTATGAAGGACAGCTAGTGAAAATTCAAATTCACGATTTCAACTTCACAATTTAACCTCGATTACTTTATATGGCTAAATTGAGTAAACCAAGACTTTATACGCATGTTTTTGGTGTCTAATGCGTAAAATTCAACGACGCCAATCACTTACTTCTCAAATTTTGTTTACTTTACCCCTTATAAGAACATAATATTATACATATATGCTGGACTAACAATGTAAGAATTGAGTTAGAATTCAGAATAAAAATGTCTCTTTCTAAACATATTATATGACACCCAACACTCGATGTACTACTTAAAATTCACCAGGGTGTGGGTTGATTATACAGATAGTGTTTATACTAGTATATGAATTTCGACCTAAATATACTTATATAACAAATATACACTATTTAAATAATATATACTGCTGTAGCCCAGAGTTCAAGGCCGAGATAGCACATGTACAATGAACTACATTAAGTTTTGTTCATATGAATTGGCAAGATGAATCGATATAAAACACCTGAGGCAAGATTGACACTAGTAGTACATATTGTAAACTACACCAGTCACGGTTAATTTAAGACATTTCAAATAAAAACCAACCCATACTCATCCATCCTTTTTTATAATATTTATCCTGATCGTGTAAAATAATTTCTGGAATTTGATATTTTGGCAAAAGGTGATATCGGGAACTTTGTGCAAAGTGTTTTTTCTTTAATTTACATATAGGTACAAACAAATCTGGTTTTATATTCATATGCAAACACATATAAGACAAATGTCCTCAACTCTATGGTCGAGATACGAACATTCAAATGACACAAGAATTATAACAGTAAAGATAATTATGTTTGCACCTTCGATCTTTTTTAAAATCAGAAATGGTTTTCAGTCCTTCGTGTCACCAACATATCAGTGATGACTATGGAGCTTACACAGTCACATTCCATTGACACTGGATGAACTATCTTGAACTAATTACTACGACGGCAGTTGGTGTGCCGCAGTCAGGGATCGAACCAGACATTTAAACGGGTAATAACACACGAGCGTAACTTGGCAAATACTGTAATTGTAACATACGAGAAACTGATAATTCATTCCCCTGTTTACCATGCCGTTATGACCAGAAGGCTACAAGACAGCAGCAGGACAGAATTTTTAATATACGTTAAGAAACACACAAAACACAACCCCTGAGCAAAAAGCATACCAGTGTTTACGAGGGCGCTTGTAATGCTTGCAATTAAACTGTTTCGCCGGGTTAATCAGTAATCGTCTGATAAATATCGCAACTAGATTTCTGTGGGTTTCTTTTCCACCCGATATTTGATTAGCTTGAAATGAAAACACATTCTACCTTTATTATATTACTATTCGAGTCAGAATAATTATGTAGGTTAAACAGATTATGAGATATGTTATGAATGGAATCTGACAAATGCAAATAAAAAAAGAATAAATATAAAAAGTATGGTATTTACCGACACAATTATTAAAATGTCAATAAAGCGGAATACGTGTGGTACATGTATATTTACTTATGTAAATAAAACGTAGGCCTATATAGCAATATCAGAAGAAAATCGTGTCAAGTGCTTACCATGACCAACTACGTATATTTAATTGGACGCGGTACTGAAGAAAGCAATCGGTAGCGCTTTGCTTTGAAACATACCTTGGTTAATTGCTTATTACACGTTTAATATCGTGTCCATTGATTCACAATAGATGGTCTTAGAAAGGGTGCCATAGTCGCCACACAAACATTTGCTGAACATTCCGATTATAACTGCCATCCTATTCAGATGATTTAATTTTTTGAAGTAAGAAACGTTTAAGGAGAGGAAAAGTCATAAATATAGGCTTGGCCAATTACCCAAACCTATTTTGCCAGCAATAAAACATATACGAGTGGTGTCCCAGATCAACTATTTTGTTTTGGCCTTTATATGAACTTGATTTGTCATATAAAACTTTAAACACTTTTCTCTTCTGGCATTTATATATCATATGCTCGTATGTAGATGGTGCGTCATGACCAAGTCGTGCCCATTTAGCTCTTGCAAGCATTTATCGTTTGTCCGGTCGATTGTAATACTTAGTATTCATATTATCAAACAATATGTAGACGCCGTCAAAACGTTGACAATCCAACTGTAGGATTCCAGTAGAAATGTTACCTAATATAAGGACATGAACCTATTATATAACTATATTATGAACGAATTAAGGAACCACCGAGGACAGTGTAATGTCTCAGTGACAAGCTTAACTCTCTGAAGATTCACACATATAAGACGCAACAGACCATGTGAGAATGAAGACCACTATATATGTGGTTAGGACACAATGAAGTCACCATGAGCTCCATTTTTCAGCGTTTTTGCTGCGACACTCACAGGGCATGTAAGTTGCGTCCTTTGAGTGTCTTCCGAGTTTCTACCAAACTGCTACAACAACCGTTGCAACCCTCAGCGCGAGAGTCCTTTGGCTTCAGTGACATTCTCGTGCAACCTAACCGGACCAACATACATGTATAAGATGTCCAATAAACCAATGCCGTGTACCATGTCACCATTACAACACCGTTTTGAACACTTACTCGCTAAACGGAATTTACAGAAAAGTGAACTTCTATGTATCGGCTCGAGAAAACTATTTTTGATAGTTAAGTTATGGATTTGTCCGTCTGTAAGCACTTATCTTAGTTTCTGTTCGGAATGTACAATTCCAAATTAAAATTTATTCTCATGTATTAAAGGTTCATCCCGTAAATGTTTACGTCATCTTTTAATCATGATTTCCCGCCTACTACTCTTTGCATCTACTGCCATTTGAAAAACCTTTTGCAGCTCTTTAGATGGCAGAATCTGTATGGTTGCAAAAACTTCAGTGCTAGGGCGCCATTAGAGAATCAACCGGATGTGGGTTTATAATTATACAACTTTTGAACATTTTATAAATATCTACTCTCCTTTCTGTATGTGAGGAAAATCAGTAGATTTTTTTCCAAAATTACGTTAACTGCTTGGTGTCATTTTATAACTTTCAGATCATGAAAGCATTCGCTCAAATTGTTAAAAGTAAAATGAACTTTGTGTACTTAATAAAGCAATTCTACGAAAGCAAAAACCACAACATAGTAAGACAGATCTAGATGGCATTATGCTTAAACAATGAATAATTATGTTAATCACCGGTGTTTGAAAGTGAATCTTAAATTTAAAACAACGGAATATGAACAACATCCTACCTGACGAGAAATAGTCCAGAATCCAGATAACAACAAATTCTGGCCTTTGTGTTTAAGGTTGGATCAGTTATGGATAACAAATAAAAAGATTTTATCGTCCGTACAAAACTTTTGAATTATATAATTTAGCAATCACACAATGAGCGCCCGTGGCTATATATGACACATGTTTGTTACCTAGAAAATGTTAAAGTCTTAAAACCTTAATGAAGCCATTGATAGATCGTCGAATGGTTTCATAATGAAATGGCTTTTCGTTCAGCGTCAGCGAATACGTATATAATTAAATATCAAAGGACTGTATGTACGGCGGTATATCAAATATGTCTTAGTGTCTCTATTGCTATTAAATCGCAGACTATGTAGGTATTCAATACAAAGTTATATAAATGTATTCCAATTATGAAAACCATACTTAATAACAATGAGTTCTACAATCATTGATTAAGATATTTGCATAAACGCGATGCTTACTAACGTAGGCCTACTCGAATAATTTATACAGTTCGAAACGCCCTTTTGACTAATATTGGACCAGCATACAACCAACAAATATGTTGTAAAAGAACTGGAGAGACAATCAGGTTTTATAATGTGAAAATAATAGTGTCAGTGGTCCTTTATAAAGGGTACTCGTGTGTTTAAATTTATTAAATCTGGTGGAAGAACGACGAGACCAAATGTAAAGGTGAGATGCCAGAATCCCCAAAAAGGCGGTTAAATTAATCATCACATATATATTATACAAGGTGTACCTAGATATAAATGTCGGTCATAGATATTGTAACGAAAAAGTAGCTAAGTGGTATAACAATCAACTTCCTCAACTAAAGTTGTCAGTAAACCAGAGAATGTATGCAGTTATTTAAAATAACAAAGACACATGGACCACGATAATTTAATTTGGGACACCACTCTGCACAAGGCTTCTAATTATGTGGTATAATACAGCATTTAATTCTCCCTTTAGATTTTGTCTTAAATATCTTTGGAAATCCAACACCGATGTTTGTTCTTCAGGTTTAGGTCGACATCATTGCGTTCTGAAGTGTCTGACCTTATACGAGAATAATTGACATAAAATATTATAAAGAACGCCACATAAGCAAATAATGAAATATACATATTAATAGCCACTAACGTTAGTACTTAAAAGGTAGATGATCTATTTATTGATGAATTATTTATAGTTATTATATACTTATCAGTGGATTATACAGATTTGTCAGAAGAATATACCGACTATCTTACATATCACTGGCTTAGAATGATAAGGTCGTAACTACTAAATCAATATTTTGAGAAAACAAGAAAAGCTGTTTGACAATCACAATTTTCTTATGGTAAACCAAGCTGTTTCAACTTCAGTTTGGTCAACATGACAAATTCGGATTGTCATGAAAATAGGTTCATAACAAGCGCCGTATGATGCTGATTCACATTTGCATTAATCTTATAAGTTAAGGTCGTAAGTGGCCCTTCCGACCTTCTCATTATAAGCCAGCGATATGTTTCTATATCATAAGTGCCGCCCACACAGTATGGCGGGTCTACGTCATCATCTACGTCATCGTTGTCATGGTAACCAGTAAACATCAAATCACCACATTTTGGAAAGTGTTTGGGTACAGGTGACATGTACGATTATAGGCATTATTTGCATGTGAGCTTTCTGTCACAATAAGGCATGTATGTGATTGTCCCAACCGTATTTGAACCCATGTCGCCAGATTAGACGACAATCGTGTTAACCACTGAGCTACGGAGGCACACAATAGTGTGATACTGAAACAAGTGCTTATGAACATTTTAATCTAACTTAGTCAAACACTATTTATATTAATCATGATATTATATGTCAACGTAAATACACTATTATTTTGTTTGTGATCTTAATTCAAAGAAAGTTGGTATATTTTCGTCAATGTGCAACAAATGTTATTAGATACTTGTTTCATAAATAAATGTTAAAAGAGCTGTACAAAAACGATACCTCGTGCGTATGTTGATTTAAATATAATTATGCATGATATAAGATACAATGATGAAAATAAGATGGTACGATAATGAAAACACGATGGTGAAAATACGATGATACGATGGTACGATGATGAAAGTACGATGGTACGATGATGAAAGTACGATGGTACGATGGTACGATGATGAAAGTACGATGGTACGATGATGAAAGTACGATGATACGATGGTACGATGATGAAAATACGATGGTACGATGACGAAAATACGATGGTACGATGACGAAAACGCGATGTTATTATCGCGTTTTCACCATCGTTCCATCGTACCATCGTATTTTCATCATCGTACCATCGTATTTTTACCATCGTATTATCGTGTTTTCACTATCGTACCATAGTATTTTCACCATCGTACCATCGTGCATCGCGGTTCAGGGGGACACAAAAAATACGTTTGTCCAAACGGAACACCGTAGTTTACCTCTATATATTCGATGGCTTAGAATTAGAAGTTCGTAACTTACGACCTTATAGGACTGGTGCATATTTCAAATCAACATCAACAGGCGCTTCTTATGTGCCTACTTTCATGAGAACCAGAACGTGTCATGTTGACCAAACTGAAGTTGAAACAGCTTGTTTTACCATACGAAAGAGTAATTTTCGGACAGTTTTCCTTGTTTTCTCCAAATATCGAGTTTGTAGTTACGACCTTCTATTCTCATTCTAAGCCAGCGATATTTGCACACAAACGTTATATTAGTATCTAACATAGTTTAAACTAAATGTACTCTTGAATTAATTGACCTACTTGCGTGTACGTGACAGAGTATTGCATAACATAACGACCTTGTCCAGAAAAAAGGCCTTCATAATAATGTTTCAGTGAATGGGATTACAATATTTGATAGTAACTGTTGTTATCCTGCAGAATGATATACATGTAATCGGCTTCTCATCTTACTAATGTAACAAGGGAAGACAAATATGCAACCAGACCGGAGGTCGAACCCGAGACCATTCGCTTACATGGCGAATACTCTACCGACTGGGCTAGCCGGCTGCTTACACACGTTTTGTCCCCTATAAGTTATTAAATCCTATACACATGCATGGTCTGTGAAACAATGCTATAAGCAAAAGTCCTGACGGTACGCCAATGACGGTACGCCATGGAAAAGAACTTTGCGCATCTCTGAGCGAATCAAATTGACGTTCAAACATATGCATATATCTAGACTGCCTACCACGAAACGTCGATGCCTATAGATACGAAAGTTAATTTATGAAATTAAAACAACGTAAAAGGAATACAACCTACCAAATGCTCAAAGTTTCGAAGACGTCAACAATGCATGGTCACTTTATAATAGGCTAGAACAGTTAACACTAAAAGATAATGTAGTTCATCTTCAAAACTTAATCTTTAAGATATATAATTTAGCAATCACACAAAGCACGCCGAAAACGTTACGAGACATGCATGTTACCATGTAAAATGATAGAGTAAACACTTATATGAAATGCAGTAATTGATATATTGCCGACGGTTTGTTTCCTATTGAATTGCGCAGAATGTAAGAAATACATGTACAAGGAAACCTTTAATTACACGAAGTTTTATAAATCTAACTCAAACGCGATATCCATATTTCATAATAATGCACTTGACAACTGCCATGATATTTGCGTAAACATGGTCATACTAACGAATATCACCAGAAGTCTGACATCAAAGACGTCATAATGATGTTAGTCCATGAAAATGTCACCTCTGATGTTCTTTTGTCTTCCTGCAGCTTTTTTTGTCGAATTTTAAATTAAAAGCATGCAAACATAACATTGCATGTTCCATTGATGAAATGAAAACATGTTTTATTTTTAAACTTCGCGGCTTTTATGCTGATGTTGAGTCAAAAAGCAAAACATTTGTTTTACTTAATAAAAGAGTGGAGTTGCAGATAATATAACACCCTAGTTATATTGATGACACACAGTAAATGGCGAACAACTTCGCACAGTTAATTCATAATTTGACAACATATAGAACAAACTTATTAGAAATTCTTCAGACAAACTGCACTTTGACCACTTTTAGTTCACCAAGAAAAAAGATATACTAAGACATACACCCATACACATGATTTATTATGAAAACTATTGCACACATATAAAAGTATGAGTTTTATAGCTAATGGTATCTAAGCTGGCTTAGCCACAACTAGTACCACTCCGTTAGGATTTACAGACACCGTAAGAACATCAGCCGGCTCCTTGACGTCATATATCTTCTGTCCTGAGAAACCATCAAACAAAGTATAACCATAAGGGGCCGTTAACCCAACATCACCAGCCCTCACGTTGAAAATAGTCGGGGTCCCCGGGTTGGACATCTGTAGAAAAGCTATCGCCGATGAACCTTTCGGTTGGGCTAAAGGTCGTGCCCAAACCTCTACAACCGTACCGTTTATCTGTGTGTACAAAATAAGAAATTACTGCTCAACTTATAGCTTATATTTGTCTCGTTCGGTGATTACCTTAACAACAACTTATATTTACACATTCAGATCTGAGTTCCAAATCTCAGTTCATTTTATATGACAAAAAACATGTTCGTCGGCAAACACTAGGCGTTGCGTAAATTAACAGACTAGCATGTATAAAAGTATGCAATAAACAATGTTAACAAAACAAGATACTAGTAAACGCTTTTCAGTTTCAGTTTCTCTTCTTTCGGATATGACTGTAATGCACGTAAAGAAACCAGGGATGCTTCTTGGTCTTCTTTTTGTTTCATGTACTAACCAAACATGAATTAAACATGTGTAAACGATATTTCTAACAACACCTTGTATTGGTAGTATAATTTATGAACTACGTATGCACGCATCTACTTTCTGTATATACATGGATGGTTAAGATAATAACAATAAACACTATTTACCCGTGTCATTAACGTCCCTTGTATACCCAGCGGGTCTTGGTTGATAGCAATCAGGTTTTTATTTTGTAGTATAGCTCTATCATCATCAGTAATAGATCTAAGATCTGTGGACATGATGAGCGGCGAGGCCATGATAGCCCACATCACCATCTGTACCCGACTTTCTTCTTTACTCAATCCATAGTTACCTATAACAAGCTGAATATAAAATAAATTTAAATAATACTATTCTAGTCTTTGATCTAATAGAGATTGTGTTGACGTCTTGTAAAACCCTATCGTGGTTCACACCAGAAAAACATTTGCAAATTCAAATTAAGTGTAACAATACCTATTGACCTAAACGAGACTACAGTTTTATACAGAATGGTGCACATCTATCTATAGATTGTCAAATTTATATACTATCAAATATGTGTTTATTATTATTATCAATCGTAGTTTTAGTCTCCTGTATAACAATGATGTGTTCGTTCCCCTTTCAAAAATTAATTGTTTCCATATCGACCATTTAAATGACACAGATGTAACAAGTACTAAATTAACAAGTACGCCAAAGCACAGGATTAAGAAATTATATCACAACCTACACTTTTGCCTTCCCAAATGTTCGCCCATTCAATGTCAGTGTTGTATCGAATGGGTGCAAAATTGGGGAAGTCAAGGCTGTAGTTTGTGATATAATTTCTTATGCCTGTGTACAAAGTAATTAATAGGTTCGTGTAATTTAATGTAGATATAATGCATAACAAACTTTAATATTTAAATATGATCCTTTGCTGGTCGTTTTGGGTACAAGATAGAATATGATACTACAAAAACATGGCAGTACACTACAAAATATCATTTGAATTATTCGTACCATATCTGGATCATTCCATGCTCCGGGTTTTGCATACTTGGATATATTGTGTTCATCGTAACTATAATATTTTATAACACTTTGTACACTATCCCACGTGTCCTGAATGTCCGCGTGATTGCGCCACAGGTTACACGTGCGTTGTATGGCGGCATAGTCTGGCTGTAATAGAGCAATTATTTATGATCATTAAATTTAAAGGCATCTTTCTATTTATCACAAACATGCAGTTTTACAGGTTGGGTAGAGATAAGTACATAGTATATTAACTAAGCTGACCAGGAAAATGTGAATAAACCTAATGATTTCCGTCGACTGTCTTGTACACGATGGTGTTCCTTACAATTTGATTGTTTTACGTTGTCTAGTATAAGGAATTGTATGCACGTAAAATCATAGTTGTCGATTCAACTTAGACCTTACAAAGTGGTCAAATTGACTTGAGAAATGCTTAAGGCTGTACCTTTATTCCTGCAAGACTTTGATACAGCGGCCATTCGCACGAATACACCATTGGACGACCAGTTTTGTTCAGGTATAATCCGAATGCCTCGTAACCATAGCTCATATCATTTGGGTCAGAGTTGCAGCCATCAAACTTGACGTAGTCTACACCCCAATCAGCGAATGTTTGAGCGTCTAGTTGCATGTTGAATTCGCTGCCAGGGAATCCACCACAAGTACGAACCCCAAAATCTTCGTAGATACCGAACTTTAGACCCATCTGGTGAACCTACAGGTAAATATAAATATGAAGGTCATGTCTATTGTGCACTACCGTTCTCGAGTGGACTAATTCTCGAATTACACGAAAATGCCGAGCGTAGCCTTTATTTGCTAGTCAGCTGTCTGCTGAAATATTTGAATCCGGGTCGCTAGGTCAGGCGACAAGCGCGCTATCCACTGAGCTACGGAGGCACACATTTCGGAAATTACTTTAAATTGGACAATAATAAAGTAGAAATAAGAGGAACAATGACCAAGTTACATAGTCAACCGTGATACGAACATTAATGATCCCAACATGTTACAGAGTTCAAGCCTTTCACGGGTCATAAAATACCATCTGTCTTGGAGAAAAGCAAATCAGACAATGGTAATAGCGAATGAATAGCTTTTTTAAACTTTGACTGTAAATGACAAGACATGTAACTCATGGCAAAAGACAAACTCGCATTACATTTGCATATGAACATATGAGTGCACATATTGTACCACAAAATAATGTTGAGCTGGTGGACTTTTATTTGAACATAATCTTCATAAGAGAACGTTTTGACAGCATGCCGTGTAATAATATAATTTATAAGAACTTGGTGATTAATCATTATCTACCTCTAATATTGTAATATCTCTGTGTAATGCAAAGCAGACATTTTTGAGTTCAGGATGCTGGGGTGACCTAGTGTTTTACATCATTATTACACCATTATTCGTGTCAGAATAGATTACGTCACCATCTGTCAAGAATTGAACAAATTCTGATCACGGAATTCAAAACCGCTCGAACATCCTTAATGGAATATACATGTACATGTCGCTGGCTTAGTATGAGAAGGGCGTTAGTACAAAATCAATATTTTGAGAAAACAAGAAAAAACCGTCTGAAAATTACTCTTTACTTTTGGTAAAACAAACTGTTTAAACTTCAGTTTGGTCAACATGACACCTTCCGATGTTCATGTAAATAGGTTCATAAGAAGCGTCTCGTGATGTTGATTTTAAATGACATTTTAAATCATCATCACAAGGCGCTTCTTATGAACCTACTTTGTATGAGCACGACCTTCTTATTCTACGCCAGCGTTGTATCTTTCTTATACATTCTTGAAACCTCTTCATATGGAATACGTACATAGTCTGCAAGTGCAGCAATACCGCTAGGAAATCTATCCGGGTCAGCTTGTAGTTTGCCGTTCTTGTCTCTGTCTTCAGCCAACCAACAATCATCTATAATAATATACTCATAACCAACGTCCTTATATCCATCATGTACCATCCGTGTTGCCATTGTCTTAATTAAAGCTTCACTGAAAATAATTAATACATGTCATATGAACAATGTTAATATGCTTTCTTAAACATATAATCAAATTACAACTTCATTTACATATGATTTAGTGTTAAACTATTTCCTTGAAGGTTCCGTGCATCGGCCCTAGTTTGGCAGTTTGTTAACACCGTGTATTTGAAAAATAAAGTTAGGGGAACATCTCTAACTTTTTGTACGCATGAGTTACTAGCTATTTAGGCCGTTTTCGGGGCGGGCGGGAGAGCAGGACGCAGTAAAACTTATTTCGTTATTTAGGGCACACGTTTTCTCAAACATTGTGTTTTCTTGGGCATTCATTTATATTATATTTCTAAAACAACGATGGCAAGTGGCAACGTAACATTATTGAAAAGGGATTTTACGTGGGTGATACTTAATAGTTATGCTGTTTGCACATGATGATGCTTGGTTACGCTAACATAAAATGTACATGTAAATATCCGACACTAAGCTAACAAAATACCAAATTTTGTTCCAAAGATAAGCACATTTAAAAGATATAGTCAAAGTGGTATGCCAGTTGCAAAGTAATACCCTTTAAATCAATTTTAACATGGTCCAATGGATTAACTTGTTAATCTTCGCCAAGCAGCCTTCGACAAACAACCAGGAGGAGCGTTCTCTGCACCATCGTTACATGCATGTATATGTACAAGCTTACCTTATACAAGAGTCCGGCTGATTCTTACAGTCTGTAATACACCGGAAACGTTCCCATGTCAACCAACCCATTGGTGGTGTTAAAGCCAATCCGTTGTCAAGAGCAACAGCAAACCGTAGGACCAATGTCAAGGTGACCAAAACACGCTGTAGCCTCGGCATTGTTTCTGACAAAACATCAAAAACGTACTTGTGAGTTTTTGTTAGTAGCTTAGATAGCATATATTTTTACAATCCGTAGTTCATAGATCTGTGAAAGTCTATGTTACGACCATGTAATAATAATTGTATTCTATGATCTAAACATAAATATACGGATGTTTACGAGCACTCGATGTCCTTGAATGCATGACACCTAATGAATTCCAATAACCCTGTTAAACAAGAGCATGGCCTTGCAGGTGCAGACGATAATCTGATTTCTGTCACTGTCAAAAGGCAGACAACCTTTAAGCATGAAGTAGGACAAAATTATTTGTCCTGCTTTACAGAGTAAGGTATTGATGGTGAATAAGTAATTTATAACATTTATAACGTGAAAATAAAGCAATGAAGTGATCAAACCAGTAGCCCACATAGTGTATTAGAAATCTTGACCTAAACACAAAACTTTCCAAGGAATTCACGAAGTCCAAAAAGGGCAGTAACTCTTGCAAAATACAGATCAGAGTTATACACACCGTTCAACCCGATACATAGAAAACAGTTGGCACATAGAAGACAGTTGTCAGTGTTCATGTACGCAAAACTCGCGGAAGTAAGTATTGCTTGTTTTTATATTCCTTTTGCAGGGTCTGAACAAAACAAAGTGTGTACATTTATTCGCAGTTAAAAGAGGTATCAGTACACAAAATTCTGAGCAAAACTCGTGAATTACTTAGGGAGAAATCATGAAAATGTATGCGATTTTTAACAAAAAACGCGTTATTTGAAACTTTGATCCACAAAAAGGTATTTTTTTTGACAAATCCTTACCCTTTGACTTATACCATGGCGAAATTACATCCACCACCCGTCTATATGCAGATTTACACACTTTTATTCGTCCTTTTCGCGGAGATATAAGAGTTTAAACATGACATGGTGTCATATTTTTGAGAACAATGGAGACAGTTGATGATTAAAAAAGATCACATAGAAATCAGTCGTAAGGGTATAGATGATAACAATATAGACAGTCTGAACGCAACGTTTTTGGAGCGCAATAACATTGAAATCATTACGGTATACTTAAGTGCCAATGTGTATAACTGGATTTTTATAATCCGCTACCAAACTACCAATGATTTTTTTGATAAATCCCATTCACACTCTTGCGGACCAAGTTCATCATCACAGACCTGACTCAAAGTATGAATCGGGACGCAATATATATGCTTATTTTTAACAAGTTTAAAATAAACGTGGTAAGGTCGGAGAGCTTCCTGACCAACGCAATTCCGTCACGTTTTTTCCACGTTCACAAATATCCTCTCCGATTGACAACGATTTGTCATGATTTGGACATTTTTAGATCTATGTGGAAGCGTATGTTTGACCTTTAAATACATCAAAAACGTCTATCGGACATGAAAGTCGAACCCCTTTAGGAACATTTTTCATACATGGCACCATGAACAAGATTGCGTGTTTTTCTATGTCTCTGTTGGAAAGAAGTCTGTGTTTTCGCCTGCGTATTTTACGGTATGATAGCATGTACAGCATACGTATTATCCTAGAGAACACAACAAAGAAGTTGATTAATGGCTGTGTTATTTTTTTAACTCCAGTACTACATATTTACACATACCAACTCTCCGAACACAATATACTATCAATACATTTATGAAACCGGTATGTACATCATAACATGATATTTCGTTATTCTATATTTTACTTCCATGTATCTTAAATCATTTTTGAATTAGAAGTAGAAAAGTGTGTGGGTATTAATGTTACTTTCACCAATCTGACTTGGAACCTATGACATTACTTTATAATTTTGGAGATGCATCAAATTAAAACCCGGCTAAATATACATATGTTGGTACATGCTTTGTACTGACGTGTTCGTCACCTAAAATACGAAAGCAACTTATCCATAAATACAATAATAAAATGCTACAAGTTGTGCAGTAGAGACAATTTTGACCTCATGTTATTACAGTTTTTGGTATACAATTTACAAAAAAAAATCAATGCATATAGTGATTATAGGGATAAGATTACGTGTGAAATGAAATATTGTCACGTAAAATACTATTGCACGAAAGACTAATTTGGAACAAAACTAATGCTAACTAAAGGTTGTTTAAGCATCTAAGAACGATTTATCTGTTACAATTACAGCTTAAAATGCTAAGCATGGCTTATAGCTTCACCATTGAACATCTATATACTGTCATGTAAAATACCAGTCTTGAAACATATTTTTCAACAACAATTAACAAACGTCAAGCCTTTATTCTGGAAGCAAATCTTGTGTACACATAACTCAGTTTTATCACACATTATTTCTGAAATATATCCTGTAACTAATTATGGTTATTTTTCTGTTGTGCGCCCATGAAAGTCATGTGCAGTCGTCTGGAAATTTGAAAAAAAATCATTTGTTTCCAACGAGACACGAGCTCTTCCAAATTGTGCAGTGACTATTTCGTTTTTATTCAAATCCAATGAAAGAAAATATTATATAGTTATAAAAACTTGAACAAATGTTAAATAAAGCATTGTCAGCATGCCAATAATCAATTGTCATATTGGCTCAAATAACTCTGGATTTTTATTTGTATTTTACGAGACGAAAGTCATACGGTTATCAAACACATGATTGCTGTCATAATTTACGCTTTTTTGCCAAGTTGTGAAAGCTAATAACTTAATTTATATTTGATAAATGTAACAGATTGCATAATTTATCATCAAAATCAATAATTGCAGTAATTTAGTACACTTTATGTAACTACACAGACTAAAAATAATACACATTTTTGCTCTTCTAAATACTAGTTGTTTAAAGGTAATACACTCTAAAATCATGTTATAAGTCATCAAATGTAAAAAAAGGGTTCATAAAAAAAATCAAAATATTAAAATTAAATTTTACGTGACACTAAATTGTATTTTACGAGCAAGATCATGCTGACCAATCAATAGACATACACTATCGGAATAGTTCTAGAATATAAATTGATTTACACCAATGTCTTTCTAGAATAAATATTTATTATGCCCCATATATCAATGGTTGACCATTTCTGTTGATGAGCAAATAATAGACCGTTCGTGGTATACGTACCGCAAAATTTCAATGTCATTCTAATTATGTGGTATTTCCATATATATATTGACTGTAAACATCAAATGTGTCACAATGGCACAGAATAAGATATATTCCTTATCATTTTTATCGTTGTAATCACTTTTTTTTTTTAAAAAACCGTCACGTAAGTATACAGTCACTTAAAACTTTTTTGCACTAAGATGCATTTTTTCTTCATTCATTGTCTATTACAGATGATGAACTTTTCTATATAGTTAAATCCGACATGTGCCAGACATATTACAAGGAATTAATGACCATTCCTTAGTAAATAAGCGAGTTGTGGCTGTCACGTAAGAATACAACATAAATGCGAATGCGTGAGTAGTGTGAATGGGATTTATCAAAAAAAGCATTGGTAGTTCGGTAGCGCATTATATAAATGCAGTTATACACATTGGCACTTAAGTATACCGTAATTATTTCAGTTTTATTGCGCTCCAAAAACGTTGCGTTGTCTTCATTGTTATCATCTATACCCTTGCGACTGATTTCTATGTGATCTTTTTTAATCATCACTGTCTCCATTGTTCTCAAAAATATGACACCATGTCATGTTTAAACTCTTATATCTCCGCGAAAAGGACGATTAGAAGTGTGTAAATCTGCGTATAGACGGGGGATGGATGTAATTTCGTCATGGTATAAGTCAAAGGGTAAGGATTTGTAAAAAAATACCTTTTTGGGAATCAAAGTTTCAAATAAGGCGTTTTTTGTTAAAAATCGCATACATTTTTCATGATTTCTCCCTGAATAATACACGGTTTTGCTCAGAATGTTGTTTACTGATACCTCTTTTAACTGCCAACTGTTTTCTATGTATCCGGTTGAACGGTGTGTTATAGGTCTTGCTTGACATGGTAAAAAATTGACGGTGAACAATTGCTAAAAGATTCAAATCAATAGCCCACATAGTGTATGAGAAAATGGACCTAAACACAAAACTTAACCAAGGCATTTTCTAAGTACAAAAGGCGACATTACTCTTGCAAAATGCAGATCAGAGTTATGGGTCTTGCTTGAAATGGTCAAATATTGATGGTGAACAAGTGTTGAAAGTTTCAAAGCAATAGCCCACATAGTGTATGAGAAAAGTGGACCTAATCACAACACTTAACCAAGGAATTTACTAAGTCCAAAAAGGGGCAATAACTCACGTAAAATACAGATCAGAGTTATGGGTCTTGCTCAACCACCCTTTGGCATTTTAACTTCTCTTGGACATTGGGCTACCAAATGAAACCTACATTCGAGTTTCCCTGGTGAGACTATTGAGCAATAGTCTCACCAGGGAAACTCGAATGTAGGTAATGGATGCATAACCATTGTTTACCGTAATACAATGCATTGTATCCGAATGTATCGAGTAAGAGGATCACAGGTCTTTGCTCAGGGTAGTTGTGTCGTGGTGTTTCTGATTTCTGTGCTCGGCTGGTTGGGTTGAGTGCTACCTTCCCTGTCGGATTTTCTCATACATTTTTTACGTGCGTTTTTGCATTGTATATGATAATGTATTAATAATTCACCTACCTTGTAAGTTTGTGTATATTCCTATGATGGTGGGGTATTTTACTGATACATGTACACTCATTAAGTCCTTCACATAGTATATAAATGTGACAACAGATGATATGTACTAAATATACACATACCCAGTACATGTTATCAGCACAGTTATGACGAGTTATCCTAATCTGTTAAGTATTAGGTGATTAAAGTACTGGTGGTATCAATGATGTTCAGAGTTTTACAGAAAGTGATTCACAGTTTATAAGATGAATTTCCCAGTGAGTGGGGACATATCATTGTATCAGGTTTAGTACACAAAGCAACCTCTGCAATTAAAAACGAATAAAACTTTTTTTCAGACCTCATCATTAATATACTCTATATATTTATATAGAATTTTAAAACAAAATTGTTTGGGGGGTGTAGAGGACCATGATAGTCATATCAACATGCCAAGCACCTGTAGTTTGAGTATGGCTATTTTTACACTCAGAATGTCACTATGCTAAGTGGTGTGCTGCTAAAAGAGGCATTGCTAGAACACATAGTTTTTATAGCTGCAGTAACAGCAAACCATGAGTAATTGGTCAGTAATGTCACTAAATCATTAAGTATGCTTGAGGTTTGTTTTTCAAAATAACCTTAAATAATTTAACACATGTACTGTACTTCCATATACTGCAATATCTGTGCTCTTTTCGAGAAAATTCTTTCTAAAATTGTTTCTCAGTGAAAAACATCCCATCATTTACTGGTTATAGCTCATTGCCGTGGAGATACAAGCTTCACCAAAAGCACAGCCACGACAACCGCCATCTTTCATCATCATCATCACAAAAAACAACAACAACAAAAGTTCAATATCAATGATTTTTAGTTTATTTAATACGTTCATATAGCGATTCTGGTTCTAAAACAAACAAGAAATAGATGTGACATGATTACATGGATAAAACATAGCTACAACGTATCACCAGTCTAAACCAATACACTCATTCAATATTATACCAAGGGTAGGGGGTAACATACTGACTGCATGTTAGTGAGAAAAACAGGTCAAGTACCGTAACTCCCGACGGAACCTACCTGTTTTACACTAACAGACAAAATCTACGTAAATACTGTTAACAGAAAATTTTGTGAGTGATTAATTTTCGCTAAATTCCAAAAAGCAACAAGTTTGCAAAAATTGACATTCTTGAACGCACTCAGCAATACTAGACAATAGAAAGTAGTTCTTTCTCAAGTTTAAACATCCTATCATTTAATCTCACAAAATGTATCAGAATAACAAATTTACCAAAATTTGTACCTCGCAACAATTTCTTATTTAGCAGTACATCAACCATAAACTAGAAATTTGTTGATACAGCTCACTGCTGTGGGGTGGGGGCTGGGGGGCATACAGTGTCATGTCTACATCACTCTTTAGAGTAGACATGCTTCTAGTATACCACAATGTTTCAAAGAAAATCATTTCATACAGGAACTATTACATGTATTTATAATTTTAATCACAAGATTTTCCTAAATGATAGGTAGCATGGTTTATATGATGAATGTTAAAGGTGAGGGGTGACTAACAATAGGTTAGACTTAAAACCTTGAACAATAGTTTAAAATGCTCATCTTCACTTCTTAATGCTATTTCAAAGTACATGCGCTGGCTTAGAATGAGAAGGTCGATATTTTTCGAAAACAAAAAAAAATGTCCGAAAATTAATCTTTACCCATGGTAAAGAAGCTGTTTCAACTTCAGTTTGGTGAACATGACAAACGCCGATTTTCATGAAAATATGCTCATAAGAAGCACCTTGTAATGCTGGTTTGAAATACGTATCTGTCTTAAAATGAGACTTAGAATGAGAAGTTCGCAAATACTACTTTCGTCCTTCTCATTCTAAGCTAGCGAAGTATTAAAATAACGTCAGAAGAGTTAGAATTGTACATAAATACTTCTATCCTACTAAAATACAAGTACCTGCCAACCAGGTAATGAAAATATAATGGTAGGAACAATGGACTGGGCACAGGAATTCCAGGAAAATGGAATTCCCAGGAACAAATTAATTCTCGGAAATTCCCAGGAACAAGTTAATCCTCGGAAATTCCCAGGAACAAGTTAGTCCTTGGAAATTCCCAGGAACAAGTTAGTCCTTGGAAATTACCGGGAAAAAGGTTAATTTAGGTCAGGAGATGAACACATGTTTTAATACAGACAAGCCTATGTATGTTCTAATTCGGGGATATAAATACCATTAAACATATTAAATGGAACATATGCTATGATCTAAAATGAAAATAAATTAAGTATATTATATCAATATAAAACAACGGTGACGTAAATATTACATATAAGTGACTTGCTATAACTTAAGCGATGATAAATTGCAAGACAAAAACATACATAAAACTGATAAAAACTTTTTGTTATGCATCATGGAGATCATGGATCAAGGTATCATGGAGACCATGGATCAATGCATCATGTAGACCATGGATCAATGCATCATGTAGACCATGGATCAATGCATCATGGATCAATGCATCATGGAGACCATGGATCAATGCATCATGGAGACCATGGATCAATGCATCATGGAGACCATGGATCAATGCATCATGGAGACCATGGATCAATGCATCATGGAGACCATGGATCAATGCATCATGGAGACCATGGATCAATGCATCATGGAGACCATGGATCAATGCATCATGGAGACCATGGATCAATGCATCATGGAGACCATGGATCAAGGTATCAAACAAGGAAACCGTAATACACAATACAAACTTACTAAGTTGGTATTCTCCGAACTCACATGACTTTTGTTTTTTATCTTGCTTTTCCTATTTTCAATTTAGTGCTCCGTTGATTCCATTTAGGGCTGCCTTCCAGGTTCAATAATTGTTATTATCTTAACATGTTTATGTATTTCAATTTATCAAGCTTGTTGTACAAATGCATAATTTCATACATAAAGTATGAAGCTAAGACTGCATATTAATGATAAAATTATCATTACTGGCTTCTGAAAATGGTAGCTAAAATTGAACCAAAATGAACCAGTTGCAAATGTAAATGTTGGGACAAGCTACAGCCATGATGTTAATGTAATAGAACTATCTCCCTTTGCCTTGACTATCCTCTCTACATTTAATTAAAATTAGAACAATCAATATATTCAGCTAAATGTAATACGGCAAGATTTATTATTCTGATCTACGTTACATGTTCAGCAACAGTTCAATCAATATAATGGAAATAATAATTGATAGTGCAAATCTACATAACTATATAAATTAATGTAGTGATTTTTTGCAATAAATATCTAATTGTGGAATATGGTAGTTATAATTTATAATGTAGCAAGTTTTGTAACTTACTATTTTATTGTAAGGTATGGTAGTGTTGACTAATAAAGCTTGACTGCAATGAATACTGATGAAACAAACACATACTATTTGTATGCAAGACAAAACTATCATTCATGATTTTATCAATATCATTACTGAATGATTACTGTAAAATCATTAATTTTCATGGAGGATTAAATTTCATAAATTTCGTGGTTCCCCTTTAACCACAAAAATCAAATCCCATCGAACACTGATTTTGGCCCTTGTATTTATTACCTGAAATGCAATATCCAAGAATTAACGTCCCATCGAAATGGTCTTTTTTACCAAAACCAGGAAATTTCGTGCCATCAAAATTAAATGATTTTACAGTATCTAACTGTTTATTTTACTGTCAGTAGAGCAACATTGAGACAGCCATACAAGTTTTGTATAGCAGCCTTGTGACATCTACAATCTATCTGGATATCTAAAACATACTCAACTGATATTTCGAAAAAGAAAGAGGGTTTTAACCCAAAATACCAGTTGAAGTACTAGTTTTAATTGTAGCCATGTAGTTACGAATAATCGTACTGCAAAACTAAAAAGTGCTAAAATTGTACAGAAAATTGAACATAAAAGTAGTCATAAAACATATACACACGGCTAAAACATGAAGATCAAACTATTGCACATACTTTAGAATAAACCTGATGATGAAGAACCTTGTAACAAACACTGACACACCCACAAACTGACGAAATATTAGTTTATTCTATTTTTGTACCTATAATCTTCTAAATGTCAAAGTCAAACCTATTCTTCTTAGTCTAACAGCAATTTGACCCTGGTAAGAAGCACAACACAATGGGTCTTGACACTGAGGGTCCATTTTGAAAGTTCAAGATCTGGACTCATTCATAACAACTGTTTATAAAGGGTTTTTACAGTACCATTGATGTATTAAAAAACTTTAAAATCTACTAAAATGAAAACCCTACATAAATTCATAAATACAAAGTACATTAAAATAATAGCTGAATTAAAAAATTGTAAAAATTATTTCACACTTAAAACATCAAGTTTACAAGACAGAACAAATATGCTAAGAAAAATATTTTTTTTTAATGTTGAAACTTATGAATATAGCAAGCAGATATAATACAGGCGGTAAAGGAGCGTAACGATTAAGGCAAATGATATAAATACATTCAGGCAATTAACAATAGAAAGAAGTATACCATTCATACATTAGATAAACCCCACATAGAAACTGGCCATAGAGTAACACTTGCTGTAACATGTAACATCCATTGATCAACATTTTTTTTTATTCAAGATGCTTAAAATTACAAGCCAAAATAAATATAACACCATTCAAATCCATTTACCAGTATGTTGTCATACTTCTAAATCAAAACATTTACATTCTTATGGCAACAACTGCACAAGAATTTTAAGAGTAAGGCAAACCTGGTACTTTTTGTACCATTTTTATTTCATCTTGCTTTAAAATATTGTGATGTAGCCATGGTGTGCATCCCAGATGATCTGCACTCAAAGCATCTACTCTACCAACATACAACTAAGGTAAAAAAAAAATTGAGAATATTAATTGAGTTTCGAAGAGAGTGTAACCCTATGGACAGAATCGTCTCTCAACATTCAACATCAGAAATTCAAACTCTGCCTTTGAATTATTAAAAAGAATAATTGACTAAAAACACAACTGTACAGCATTGACAAAATGTATCAAAAGTCTTGAAAAACCTAATCTAAATCGCTGAATGTTTATAAAATGCACATGTAGAACAACACAAATATAGAAATAAATTTGAAATTTTACAAAGTTTGAAATTATAAAAAAAAATCAAAATTTGAATGTACAAAATTTGAAATTTACAAAATTTGAAATTTACAAAATTTGAAAATTTACAGAATTCGAAATTTAAACAAAATTCGAAATTTTACAAAATTTGAAATTTTACAAAATTAAAATTTTAACAATTTTTATACCTGGGCATGATATATAGATACCAAATCTGTTGCCTTTTCTGCCATCCTCTTGCCAACATGGCTATCATAATATTATGAGGAACATAATCACATAAGTTAGCTATCTTACAATATAATAAAAGCTTTAAGTCAAAATCTTGACTCTCTGCTACAGAAACAAATGATAATTCCAGGGTGAGTGACATAAAAACAACATAAGTAACAAATGAGATCCAATAACGTAACAAAACAAGGCAAACAAAGGAATCATGTGGCAATATAAGTAACTAAAATAGAATGTAATCATAAAAGGTGTTAAAATCCATGGTGCAAGCAATGATCAGGGAACAACGTAATTTTCTTATCAATCAAAACTCAATTCTACAATGGCATAGGAAATATTGTGTTTATCACAGGCAAACACATGATAAATATAATATTTCTTTAATCCCCTTTTATGCAACGGTACAGTTCTGATACTCAGTTTAGACACCAGAGTTTGAAATTAATATTGAACTTGTCATATTCGGGTCATATAGGTACTGAATAGGTACTTTAAGAACTTTCAACATTGATATGATTTTCGAATGAACACATCTGACACAGGAAGTTAAACCAAACAAGTTGGGTGGTTAGAATACAACATACTGTATAAGTGGAAATTTCAATAAATTAGTTATTTTTTATTTCTCATTACAAGTTCTTTGAAGATCAAAATTAAAGCTATAATAAATGTTAGAGACTTTGATAACTCACAAAATTCACCAATATTTCTATATCTTTAATTTCAATTCTTATTCAGTAATTTGAAGAAGTGATAGATGTAGTGTTTGTCAGTAGAAGGTTAAACAATCCAAAAGCTGGAAATAAGGGAAGTAACTCCTTTGATATGACTTTTCAACTTATAAGCAATTATGACCACCAAGCATTTAAAAGCTACATTGAAAATGCCCGTCTAAAACAGCAGGTGCAGAATTACAGAAGTGAATGCAATGTACCAGTAATAACCAAATATAATGTATAAATAAAATACCTTAACAAAGTGCTGGACATAGCGGCCGATACCCACAGGTAACTTTCTCATTGGTAACCAAAAAACACTTTTTTTTGTAAAAGTTAAATTTTTCTTTTTTTATTGAAAATATAATTTTTACGAAAAAATATGGTTTTTTTTTCGTTTTAGTTTTTATCAATGAAACAGTTACCTGTGGCCGATACAACACAAAATATACAAAAATAAATCCATACATGACAACAACATTTAGTATTCATAGTATACACACATGACACTATTGAGCACCAAACTTGTCAAGATTCAATAAAAAATCAAAGTAAGAACATAAGTTGTTCCTTCTGCACAGCAAGGCTGTATCTCTCAATAAGGTACAAAGTCAGATACAACCTTGTTGTGCCAAAGGCAAAAAATGTTAAATTTTTACACACAAAATAGTATGACAAAGGCCTGGTAATTACAAAGCATTCTCTGGCCAGAAAATCGCAGATTCTAACCTGAAACTCCTTTTTCAATATAAATAAAGAAGGAAAATTCAGGATTCATCAGGCTGAAATCAGGCACATGCTGAAAAATACCAGACCTGGTGATATCATTAATTTGCTTGTTTATAATGCCAAGTGCCTCAGTCAAAATACCAGGCACTAGTAAATTGAGTAAATCAATAAAAGAAAAAAATCATTGATAATTAAAATGAAAGAAAATATTAAAACCTACATAAAAATGCTGTACTGGAGTGTTACTAAAAATGATACAATTTTAATGTTTTTTTTTTCAATTTATTAGCGTTAAACACCGTTTCTCAACAATTCAGTTATTCTACTGCAGACTTTTCACCAAACTAGTTTTCCTGGACTGTATCTGCACCAATAATAACATACCATTCCACAAGAAAGTAAGAAATGCACCACATGTGTTGAAAAATCACAATTTATGTTGAACTTTCATGGTAAGATATAACTGACTTAAACAAGCTTTCTCTGTATATTGTGATACATAGGCTTTACCTGTCAACAATTTGTAACTACTGTCGCTTTAATAAGTAATACTAACGAGGGAACTATCCTGTTCGAAAGAATAGCGGGGAATATTGTTAACTCAGGTATACCTAGTTAATCCTAGATAAACATAGTTCACTTGACAGATGAGCTAATGTTTACAACCATTATCAATTAACTTTAAACAGACTGTATAAAAAAACTAATGATAGACACGGTATTATCGCTAAAGTTTAGAACTTGATCAAACAGGGTAGAGAGTAATTATTACCTAGACCATGTATCCCAATGAAAATGTCCCGGGAAATGAAATAGAAACGAGGAAACATATAATACACCCATTTAGTCAATAAATACACATTTGATCCAAATATCCTTTGCCACTTTAACCAACATGATAAGTCTTGACTTTACATATTTCAACAACAGACTTTAGTTTATAACTCAAGAGAAAAAATAATGCCACAACTTTTTTTTTGAAATATTTCGTTTATAAAGAGAAATTGAATGTAGGGTTAATGCATGCTTTTTTGTGCTATTACATCTGCAGAGTCCCGAGGGACGTTTGGTGCCCAAGCCCGTCAAGGCGAGGGCACCAACACTCCCGAGGGACTCTGCAGATGGAATAGCACGAAAAGGCATGCATAAACGCTATTATAGCATAAAAACAACACTTTATTAGTATGTTTTTCAAAATTATGATATTTTGGCGGGACATTTTGGGCGATGTCGGGAAAACAAACGCGACGTCGCTTAGCAAACGTGACATACAAGTTTTTGTTATGAGCGTCGTCTTCCGGTATCGGCAAATACCAAGACAAGAGGGTCCAAAGGGCCCTGGGTCGCTCACCTGTTTGGCCTAGTGACCTAGATTTTGGCCCAAATGACATAGTATCTAACTTGACCTAGATTTTATAGAGATAAACATTGTGACCAAGTGTCATAAAGATAGAGTCAAAATTGTGACCTCTAGTGTGTTCACTAGATTTTTCAATGATTTGGCCTCGTGACCTAGTTTTTGACCCCAGATGACCCAATATCGAACTTGACCTAAATTTTATAATGATGATCATTGTGATCAAGTTTCATAAAGATAAGGTCAAAATTGTGACCTCTAGTGTGTTCACAAGCTTTTTCAATGATTTGGCCTCGTGACCTAGTTTTTGACTCCGGATGACCTAATATCGAACTTGACCAAAATTTTATAGTGATGATCAGTGTGATCAAGTTTCATAAAATTAGGCTCAAATTGTGACCTCTAGTGTGTTCACAAGCTTTTTCAATGATTTGGCCTTCAAAGGCTTGTGACCTAGTTTTTGACCCGAATCACCCAATATCGAACTTGACGTAGATTTTATAGAGATGATCATTGTGATCAATTTTCATAAAGATTAGTCTCAAATTGTGACCTCTAGTGTGTTCACAAGCTTTTTCAATGATTTGGCCTTGAGACCTAGTTTTTGACCCCAGATGACCCAATATCGAACTTGACCTAGATTTTATAGAGATGATCATTGTGATCAATTTTCATAAAGATTAGTCACAAATTGTGACCTCTAATGTGTTCACAAGGTTTTTCAATGATTTGGCCTCGTGACCTAGTTTTTGACCCCAGATGACCCAATATCGAACTTGACCTAGATTTTACAGAGATGATCATTGTGATCAAGTTTCATAAAGATTAGGCACAAATTGTGACCTCTAATGTGTTCACAAGGTTTTCCTTTGATTTGACCTAGTGACCTAGTTTTTGACCCCAGATGACCCAATATCGAACTTGACCTAGATTTTATGGAGATGATCATTGTGATCAAGTTTCATAATGATCAGGCTAAATTTGTGACCTCTAGTGTGTTCACAAGCAATTGTGAACGGACGGACGACGGACGGACGGACGAAGAGCGATCACAAAAGCTCACCTGGTCACTTTGTGACAGGTGAGCTAAAAACAGTGACATTGGGGATTGGTTTACGTTTATTATTTTACTACTATTGAAAATTGATTAGTCCTTACAATTAGAATGTGAATTACAGTTCATATAACGCTATAAATCATTTATTTTCGTCGGCCGGGTCTTGAAATGAGCATACTTAAAACTGAACACCAACAGCGCGTACGCGCGAGAATCTTTACAATAACGTACCTTTTTCCCCCGTTTAAGTATGAGCAAAATCACCGCTTTTATGCTATAATATAGAATGTCACCCTCATGTGTGTGATGCAATTTTTATTAGCAAACCCATATTTTCATACATCACTTTTATTGAACCAAAATAAAATCTAAAGCTAATAAAATATCAAATTATAAAAGTTCAATAATTTTCAAAATGTCTTTTTTTCTAAAATAAAGAATAAAACTGATTATCTACAGGAAGACCAGTTCATATCAAGAAAATATTTCTCTTCAAAATCTGACCAGCAGTACTAACATTTAACATCAAATTCTCAAAAAGAAACAATAAAACTTTGGCATATAAAGTTTGATCAGATCATAAGTAAAGTAAAGCCTTGGTCCCACTGAGCATTTTGTCCTTGGCAATTTTCTCCCGATTAAATAAATCGGCATTGGAAGGCATCAGGGAAAGGGTCCTCTTGTCCAAGTAATTAGTAAATTTGTGACATCCCTGTTCCAGATGCCTCTCAAAGGTAATTTATTTAAATTGGGAGTCTATCGCCGAGGAAAAAAATGCTCAGTGGGACCTAGGCTTAAAATATTCTATACCACAAAACTTGGTATGATGAACAATACTGTAGTTTCGTGGCATCAATTAACAGCATCACTATCAATACAACTACTTTAAAATCATACATTTAATGTTATATGACGATAATTTACAATTCCTACTAATTGGTTATTAGTTATACTAACTTTGATTCAATTCTAACACTGTTATTCAGAAATTCAGAATAATATGAAACATATGTTCATGTATAACAATCAATTTATTTATACCAACACTAAATACAGGCTAATAGCCCAGGGGCTTATTCACCAACGTAATTAGACTGAAACTCAGACTTAGAATTAAAATTGACAAAATGTATAATCACTGCCATTTCTAACCATGTGAAATTTTATCTGATTAATTGTTGTTATCCACTGAACACATTTACCCATTTATATCAAAATCGGTACATTTATAACAATTTGAGAGTGAAAAGAACATTTGGCAATATGAAGTCTAAGTCTGAGTTTTTGACTTACAACCTTGGTGAATAAGGCCCCAATACAGCAATGTTCACAACGTAAGTGACCAGCAGAATAAAATGTTACCACATTATCAACAGAGGACATTTTTCACATTTAAACAAACAATACATCCTTGAACAATCCAGGCACATACACTGATAGGGGGACATGAAGGAGGTGAAATGTTTCACATTGTTCGCTAGCAAATCTACTGGCTCTTTGTTTCACACTTTACAGCAATCTAAGTATTATGTATATATGGTTGATCTAGAAACACCCTTCTCGCCAGCTATCATCCCCAGCTCGTGGTCGTGACTGACTCAGCTTAGGAGGCGGCAGACCAGATATTCTGAAAGCACAAACAAGGACTTTTCATTACACACTAAGTAAAAGTTGAACATAACAAAAAGTCTTTCAGGGGCCATAATTCTGATGAAATGTTTGATAGTGTTACATGGCTTTCATTATATGATGTTATTATGATGATAAAAAAGTATGCCAAGTTTGAAAGCAATGCCTTGATAGACTTAAAAATATTTCTGTTTCAACATTTTGTAACGGACAAAGGGACAGAGGAAAAGCTATATGCCTACTCATCTACTCAGTAGATGCCGAGCATAAAAACCCGCGCATCAAGAAGCGCAGAACTTCATTTCAATTTGCATAGTAAGAATAACCTAAAATCTCATAAGATAACTTGATCACAACATACCAGATTGGCTGGTCAAACTCACATTTATTATACTGCAATAATTATACTATCAAAACCCTACCTTTTTGGTGACTGTAGTCCAGACCTTGGTATACCAGCTGTAGGTAGCCCAGCACTACCAGGACGTGGTATAGAACGTCTAGGGGTAGGTAAACCACTTCTCTGTGGTGATGGTCCACGAGAATGATTCCTCTGTGGTTGTTTTAATCCACTAACACTGGGAGATGAAGGCCGCGCAACCTGTGTCTGTATCCTACTACTGTAAATCAATGGAATGAAAAAGAATATTGCAAAATTATTTAATTTCAATGGGACAAAATGTTGTGATTTTGGTGAAAAGACCATTTCAAGGGGACATAATTTCAGAGATATTATTTCATATAATATAAAAAATATAAAAAATTTGTGGGGATTTAAATTTGTGGTTGAGATCGTCCAGGAAATTAAATCCCCTCGAATATTCGTGATTTTACAGAATTTATCAATATGTTGACTGTATGAATAATGAGGCGCTAAAATTTTAAAAGCACATTACAGCTATTTATGGTCTATTTAAATTTTCAAAAGTTAACAGTTCTCTAAATAGAGGATCTTGCATAAAGCACTGTTCTCATTACATCTTAGAGTCTTATTAAACAAGTGGACAAAATAATATGACACAAAGCTTTGCCTAGAAAGCCTTACGTGTGTCATATTGTTTTGTCGACGAGTTTAATAAAACTTGAATGTAAAGCACAAGTGTAAGTGCCCAACGATATTTCCAAATTAGAACAAGAATACAAGAAAACATAAGCTTTAGATGTGATGATACTAGGAATATCATACATACCGGTATATACAATAATAACATGTATGTATATAGAATTTAGTGGCTAGAAACTAATTATTGTTTAATGCCGAAATAAACTTTTGTATTTGTATATTTGTATATATACAGCGGATAACATACCTGTTATACCTTGGAGGTTCAGCATTACTTATCGCTTGTTCCTCTGTATAATCGGCTAAACTTGAATCACTATTGTGGTGTTGTGCTCGGGGTATTAATCTTGACATATTCGGCACACTCCCTCGTAAATTTGAACCTCCTACAAATCACAATAAATAAAAGGTAGTTAATACTGGATACTGCACAGGCAATGTATCAATCTCATTTAAAACAGACCTATGTAAGCTCCATAACTTTTCACTGATGTAAGATCTGACCACACTCCATGTGGGGTTATGTTAATGTGAACTTTACATCATCCAATCGAATCACTAATTACACAAATATGAAAGTGCAGCAGCTTTAAACCTCATACATCTGTGTGCAGCTAAACTCTGTACATACGAGGGGTGTACCAGAATTACGTAGACTTTTGTCATAACTTTTTTATTTAGGCATGTATTATCACCAAATTTGCCGTAGAAAAACTTCAAACCCTTTTCAAAAGTATCGGTAAAAATATTTTCTAACAGAATGTTAGAAAGCCATTTAATCTGTCGCCATAGTAACCAATAGTTGGGTAGGCGGGGCAGCGAATTTTAAAAACTGTTTTGGCATTATTCAGCTGCTTATACCTCGCTGATATCAAGTCTAATTTCAAAGCGCCTTCGTGACATACAAGCACAATATCATTGGAACGTATGCCGTAAATTTCGACTTAAAAAAGGTAACCGTTGTTGATATATGGTACAAAACAAGCAACAGCTGCCTCGCGTCACCAGTGAAATTTAACGTTAGCGAAATACGCTGGAAATCGCATTAACATGGAGTTTTGTGTGAACCTCGGGAAGACGCCAGAACAAACACTTTAAATATTGGAACCTGCTAACTATAAACATATTGTATTGAGTTACCTGATTTTCAAACGACACTAGCGCATCAATTGTGGTTGAAATCGAATAAAACGACAAGGACCGACGGCAAAAACCAACAGCGAATGCGGCGTCACCAAGCATTTTCTATGACCACGTAGACCTGAATCGACGCTCTATTATAAGGGTTATATGCGACATTACTGGTAATATATTGGAACTTCATCACATTTAAGGTAGTAAATAAACATTCGTAAGTTTTGTGTACGGTTGTGCCCATATTTATAGCTATAATGTACACAGTTAGGAGCTTCACTTATCCTTGAAGTTCCGCCGACGTCGTGACGCTCCGTTGTCGTGCCCCGCATACCATACCCCTATATATCCCCGGAAGCTACAGAATTTGATCCAAATAAGATACGGCTTTGAAATTTCACATACTTACGCAGTAAACATTATTTGCACCCCACACAAAATTATTTGCTTCTATGATGAATGGTATGGAACGTATGACAAAAGTCTACGTAATTCTGGTACAACCCTCGTACATGTGTATAGCAATACTACAACACACACTTCTTGACAGGTAATTTGAACATGACCTCTTATGTACCGGTAGTGTTGTCAGATCTAACTAACAGCACAAAGGAATGGAGCAAATGTTTGGATCTGAATTTAATGAGATTGGCAGTGGCTTGGCTGCTTACAAGATTTAATCAATGTCACATGTATACTCTTAATTTATTTATAACTAGCATGCACTATCCCGAGCTTCTACTGAGGCATAATGAAACTAGTGGCAAGTCCTGTTTCGTGTGCTATATGCATAGACCCCTATCCAAAAACTAGACAGTTCCAACATTGTTCTTGTGTTCAGGCTTGCATTATGTTTTCAAAATGAGTTTGTCAATACGTGAGGAGGCAGGCACAAAAAAACCCCAAATGTTGATAAATATTACAGTAAGTGTAGTGTTTGTTTCATAGCAAATTACTACAAGTGTAAATCTAGAACTCAGAAAACATAACCACAAAGATAATATCACAAATGCACTATCTGTATGTCAAAGGTGCACCCTTACTCTAGAGTACAATGTATATTGTATATTCATAACAGAATAAGAGCTATCAGAGTGCAGACATAGGGCAATCAACTGTACCTATATATAGACAATGCACAGTAATCAGCCTCTAGTTATTACAGTAGACAATTTTATGACCAGACTACGGATATTGTGCAATTTCCCATGGAACTCTGACTATGAAAGCTGTGGGATTACAATAACTATTGTATTGCTGCTTTGCTGCATGCATATGGATGGATTACAGTGAAGATTAACAGATATATCTGTATGACAATACTGAAGTTATGGAGGTGACAAGATCACCTTTCCTGTATTGAGGTTTTTTCATACATGTATATTGGTGATGTCCTTACTGTAAGTATCAAGGCGTATATAATGTGCAGTATATGCAGACATTTGTATATTGAAGGTATCTGCATTCAACAGCCACTTGTTTCCAGCAGATATATTAGATGAAATTAATGCTACCCCTTGTATTTATAAGAAAGTTACACATCAGTTACCTATGTAACAAAATTTACTACCAGTAGTTCTAAGACAATGAAGACAATAAATTTCTTCATACAAGCAAAAGGAATAATGGTTATTTATTTATTGATGGAATGTAAATATGTTGCAGGTATAGCCAGAAGCTATAGTAAATATTTCATTCATAACCCAGCCTTGAGAAATAATACGTTCAGAACACATGAAATCATTTGCATATTTAATAGTTTTCATGTTTTTCACACAGGTAACTGTTACGTTGAAAAGAAAAAAACCCACAAAAAATCTTTTTTTTTCAGTTTCAATGGTACAGTTACCTGTGTTTTTTCACTGATGCATGGTTTGTAAAATATAAGGATGGCAACGGATATCCGGATATCCGGATATTCGTATCGCGTTCCGAGTATCCGAATAGTAAATTGGGATCCGAATATCCGTTATAAAATTCAATAAAAATGTTTTCTCATAACTTTACGACGAAAACATCGATTGACACCTAGAACAAAAGAATACATTTGATGTCGGTGACACATTGTTTATTGGGGGTCTGTATATTTCTTTGACACGGGGTCTCCATTAGATTTGCTTTTGCGTGATAATCACTGCGGTGTATCTTAGTTTTTGCCGGACAAGTATCAGATTATAGGTGTTTGTTAGTAATTATCCCGATTTTAACAAGTTGTCTACTCAATTAGTAATTAAATAAGACCAGTTTCGATTAATTGCGCGGGTCCACGAAAGGTGCTAATGGTGATTAAAGGGGTTATGAATTTGGTATTTGTCTTATGTAGCCGTATGTTACAAACATTCTTTTCTCATCGGCAGCTAATTAAAATCAAGCTAAGCTTTGAAGTTTTGGTTAATCTGAACGTAACTGTCGGCAAATAATTTACAATTAATATGCGTCGACGTTTATCATTGGCTTTGACCCTGCAACGCCCATTTCTAATTAAATATTACTCAAAGTGTATCAAGACTTTCGATTGGTTATGATTGGAAATAAAAACTAAAAATGCACAATTATGTTACCAGCCCGCTTAGCTCAGTCGGTAGAGCGCGAATCTAGTAGTCACTACTGATCTTGGGGTCGTGGGTTCGAATCCCGGGCTGGCCAACTAAAATTACTAATAGTCTTTCGGATGAGACTTAAAACCGAGGTCCCATGTATGGTGCTATACACTGGCATGTGAAAGAACCAGGGATGCTTCTGGAATTGGAGCATCCTGTATCTAGCACTATCCCCTAAAAACTAAAAATACTAAAACTCTTCTGGGGGCCTCGCCCATATGGATTATCCGGTGGCGAGGATAAAGAAACTCATTAAATAAAATATGTTATCAGTTATTTATTTACTTTCTGCTTAAAACAAGATACTTATATATAGCTACAATATTACTATATGCAATCATGCCTCCGAGTCTGCAGTGTAATATTTGGAAATACTTTACACGAGCGGATGATCGTAAGACAGGACATAAAACATGAACATAACAAGAGCTGTCACTAGACAGCGCGCTCGACTATTCGCAGCCATTTGTCAGAAAAAATATAAGTTCAAAATAGGCCATTTAAAATTTGTATTATATTGAAACGTGAGTTACGCTACTTAGTTGACTACATGGCAATGAAAGCTAATGTACAATGGTTGTTGAGGCATGGCATGGTATGGTTTGAATGTAACTTGCATGCAAAACTTTAACCAAGGAAAGTCTAAGTTAAAAGGGGCATAACTCGAATTAAACTAAAAATGGAGTAATTACAATTGACCAGTACCATTGACTAATGATGATAAACAAGTGTTATAAGTTTCAATGCAATATCATAAATAGTAACTAAGATATGGCGTGAATAGAACTTGCATGTAAAACTTGAACCAATAAACTCCTATGTTAAAAAGGGGCATAACTGAAATAAAAAAATAATAGAGTTATTGCCCTTGACTGATACCATTGACTGATGATGGTAAACAAGTGTTGTAAGTTTCAATGCAGTATCATGGATAGTAGCTGAGATATGGTCTGAATGAAACTTGCATGCAAAACTTTAACCAAGAAAATTCTATGTTAAAAAGGGGCATAACTCAAATAATAATCATAATAGAGCTATTACCCATGACTGGTACCATTGCCTTATGATGGTTAGTAAGTGTTGTTAGTTTCAATGCCATAGGACAGATACTATTTGAGATATGGCCTTATTAGTAACTTGCATGCAAAACTTTAACCAAATTTTCTAAGTAAAAAAGGGCCATAATTTGCATTAAATTCATGCAAGAGTTATCTAACATGGTTGATTACATGACAGGGAAAGCCAGTGCAAAGTTTCAATCCAATATATGCACTGGTTATTGAAATATAACCAAGGTTAAAGTTTTGCATGTAAAACTTTAACCATATGCAACGCCGACGCCGACGAACAAGTGACTGTAATAGCTCTCATATTCTTCGAATAGTCGAGCTAAAAATGCATCAGGAACCCAATATGTTCCATGTGTATATCGTCAAGGGAGATCACTGTGTAGCAGCTTGTCAAAACGAAAGTAGAAATAATTCATATGGAGTTACGTACCCTTATATCAAACAGTCACACTCACGGTAAACACAAAATGTTAACAACTTATAGGTTTCTTAAGATTAAAGCTTAGAGGTCAGATTAAATATTTGGACTCGTAGGTATGGATGTAACAATAGCAGAAAATCCGCATTGAGGCATTTAATGTAAGTCTGTCTGGTACACTAAGACGATGGTGGTCGCGAAATTATGTTACATTGTCGCATAGCATTAGCTTTATTCCAACACGATTTTAACAACATTCGATTTGATACGGATATCCGTTCGGATTCCGTTCAGGATATCCGGATACCAATTTTGGTATTCGTTGCCATCTTTAGTAAAATATCAAGTAGTTTAGTATAGTGTTATGTTCTGTTATGTGGTGTATAACAGGTATTGCTATTGGTTACGTTGACCAAAAGCAGTGATAGCCATGGCTAATTTTTTGTCTGACAAGTGGATATATTGAATTATGCAATAATGAGCAATATGTCTACAACAAATTAGATCCTTTCACTAATCAATAGAAATCTTGATATACATCTATCATTGGGTTAATTGACCTGTCACAGGTACTTGTATTACATTACATGACAAATGAACAACTTTTAATTATCAATGTCTGATCAATACAAATTAATATAGACCATGTATTTAGATACCTGTGGCAGAATTTGACCAGACTCAACATACAAGTTGAGTGTTATAACTTACAATTATGTTTTAGCTTGGACACATTGACACGAGCCTGACCTTTTGATTAGCTTGATTAAACAGTCGATATATTACGTACGTTTACGACACCGAGTGTATGTTTTCATAATCGGGGAGTATCACGAAGACGCTCGAGATGTAATACAAACACAAATTTGAAATACCGATATCGCACGGTTTGCTTGCGGAAATTGATATATTCAAAGTAAGAACCTTGTAATATATTCTTGCATAAAGGTCAGGCTCCGGTCAAAATAGCCAAGCTTAACAAACTACAGCGCACTATTATACATCACCATAAATTTTGATTTAATATGATTACCAGTAGCTATCTTGCTTAATTTTGAAACTTTATGAACATATAGAATATAAGGCAGCAGCAACATATACTGTACATTGCCTAAGTTTGAATTTCCAATAAGTAAAAGGTAAAGTATGTTTACTATATTGTGACCCCCTAGTGAAAGGGCCAGTCAAATTTGACTTATCAAACACTTATCTTTCAAGTGTACAGTACCTCCTGAAACCCTTCTCTTATTGCCAGGGGTCTGGCAGAGATGGGTCTATGGTAACCATGTATATAGCTGGCAGCTAACCAACAGATTAATTCAGTTCAAACCAGGCTTCAACCAAGATTCTAACATTTAACCTCCCGCATCCTGGGCAGACGCCCTAATCATTAGGCAACATGTTGTTCTTAGGTAAAGTTTAGAGAATTGTTTTGTAATCTACAAATTCTGTACAATAAACTACATACAAACATAAAGTGATCTATAAGCATTGTAATAGATCATTTCACTATACATAGTTATATACTCAGTATTCACAAGTCCCAATTAACTCACTGGCTTGGAATGAGAAGGTCGTACATGTAAGTACAAACTTGATATTTTGTGAAAACAAGAAAAAACTGTCAGAAAACTACTCTTTACTTATGGTAAAACAAGCTGTTTCACCTTCAGTTTGGTCAACATGACAAGTTCCGATTTAAATGAAAATATAAGCTCATAAAACAAGCACCTTGTGATGCTTATTTTAAATATGTATAAGTAGTTAAGTTACGACTTTCTCATTCTAAGCCAGCAAAATATTGCCACACTATATTTGCAGTATTGTCTATAAAAGCACCCTCTTACCAGTATTTTGAACATGTAATTGTTGACTACTACCATACGGGCTGTCAGGTGGACTACTATGGTCAGAACCAACAGAATTGTTACTTTGGCTATTTCTTCTATTCATACCCTCTGAAACAAACAAAGCATCAACATAAACAACATAAACCAAACACCATCTGGAGTACTATCAGCAGTCCAGCTAAAACTGACCTTAAACATTCTATGATTGGAGTTACCTACCCAGAAATTTCAGTTGAAATGTGTACATGACTTGTGTAACATGTTTTTTTTTTCATTCTTCATCTTTACAATAATACACTCATTGCTCAAATTCATGAAGATTCGTTAAAGCCCAAAAAAACTTTAAGTAGCTGAAATTTTCATGAGAAAGGTATGCCAATCTAAGGGTAACTCCAATGAATTTATTTAAGGTCAGCCAAACAGTTTCTTATTAGAATCATACTAATGACACTATCTATCATAGAAGGCTCAGTATTAAACAGATGAAATCAGGCATTTTCTAAAACAGGGTTCTTTTTGGGGCTACATTGTAGTTCTATTAACAATATTTTCCTTCCAAGTTGAATTTTAAAGTTTGTCTTACTTTTATCACAAATAGAGTATGATATTTATACATGTATGATATAGTGTATCTGCCAAGCTAGGAGTGATAAAACAAAACATGTCACAAGATGCACTTAAATGAGATTTAAAAAGGATTTAGACGCATAAAGAAATAATGTATAAATTCTAGACGTTATAAATATGGGACAGAAAATCATAAAATGAATCAAATATACCTTTGTGCAATGGTACAATGTATGTGAACTTGGAAAACCAGAACTTAACAACGGAAATAGGAGTAACTCCACTTTAATAGGAGTACTTGCCATGTATGATACTAGTATGTTACTGTTTGTTGCACAAATTAAAGCCTTCTTTCAGACATGTGTCCTTTCAGACGACAGGACATTTTCTCCTTGCTCAACGAGTTACACTCCACGAAAGTATGCGACAAAATATCTAAATAAACTATCCAGGAAACCTAGACTAAATCTACTTAATCTATAGATGACTAATATTTAAGCGAGACAATATCAGATAGAATGATGCGATGACCTGTTGTAAAATAACTATACATAATTCACTATAGGTTGATATATTCCTGTATTCCCAATGGAGGTTTCATATAACAGACAGACAAGATAAAGTATAACTATATGTAGCAGAATGGTCAGGACTTTGGGGTGACACCAAATATATTGTGAGCTATTATATCATCAAATATAGTGCTATAAACATTCTACAGTATTATATATATATCATATTCCCCAAAATAATAGCACCCTCCCCTCTAATAGTAGCCCTCCTCCTTTTGGAAAAAATTGTTTCTGCTTTTTTGAAAAATTATCTACTTAACCAACGAAATCAAATTTTATCAAACACTAAATTTCATCAAATGCAAAATCAACGAATTAAGGTCCCATCAAAATCAAATGACTTTACAGTAGGTTCCCTCCAGCCATCTTCTTACACAACTATTACATGGTATATGATTGCATTATTCATATCACGATGATTAGAAATGACAAGCGATGCATAATACTGTCCTGATCATAATTATGGTGAAACCTACATTATACAAACAGAATAGTAGCATATTTCCTTTGTAATAAAATCAATTAATAACAGGGTGTCAACAGGGCCAGATTTAATATCAGGAAAATCGGATGCGACCAAATCTTTGGCCAAAACAAGAGGTCTCTAATGACATTATTTCATATTTACATATAACAACGTTTGTATCGCAGAATATCCTTCAGAACATATTAAATTTACCATAACTTTGCCATTTCTGAAATATTATTATCAAATAACTTTTATTTTGCTCTTTCTGCTATATGCTATATCTAGAATTCCAGATTAATCCAGAAAATTGACACCCTTGTTATAATGAGTGTTTGAAACTGATAGTCCTTTAATTCTTTAAAAGAGTGTTGCATTCACAAATTACATACCAAGGATTTTAACATCTTAGTACAAATACGTTAAGCACTACAGATCTAAATGTATTTAGTTTTAAGCTATTTATACAAGAAAGAAATTATTGTCATACAGGTCTGTAAAAAGAATATTATGACAGGTATAGCTTGACCAGAATTATCTGACACTCATCAAAGTCTGTAAAGCTTGTTCGGCCATGCTCGGTTGTAATCGATTTGTATGTTAATTTACTAAATACCGTTATCTCCGGACTTTTACGAATTATGCAAGCAGTCTCAGTTTAATCTGGTAGAGCTATATACAGTAATTATACCAAACAACATAACAATATACAATAATAAAAATCATGCTGATCAAAAATAAAAGTTTAAGCAAATTATTATCAATATAAAAAATTATATCAAATATAATGAAACAATATGCAGGAATGCTTTAAGAATGGAACAAAAAGTAAATCAGTGACGTAAAATGTTACAGTTTAGCAACATACAACAAGGACAAGAAATGCTTGTAACACAGGTACCAGTATGCTCCCATGACAGCCCAACAGTCAATGGTGTTAAACATCATAGTGACCTTGACCACAAAATCAATATGGGTCATTCACAGCCAGTAACCAACAGCATTATAAAGTGGGCCCATTCATTCTTGTGTCATTGATTGGAAACCATTTTTTCTATATACTATAATGTTTTAGTAGCTTAAACCTTTTGACCTTAAAATCATCAAATGTTTATGACCAACCTCCAAGTAAAGTTTTGAGACAATAGGGTCAAAAGCTTTCTTGAGTTATTTAATGGACACTGTTAGGTCTTAACTGACCAACAGACCAACAGACCAACAGACCAACAGACCAACAGACACACAGATGATTAACACGAGCCAAGCAATATAGTAGGGTGTATTTTTATCCTCATGGAAGATGCAGAGTATTTCTCATTTCAAGTAAAATACAGATACTTTTAGTTTTATGTTTTAAAGCGAGGCAAAATTTTGGATAAGGAGTTTTTGTACTACAACATAACAAATTTCACCAACAAAATGACAACAAAGACAGAACTGGTATTTATAAGCTGTAGCTGAATATGTGTATGAGAACTACTTGACTTCTGTCCTCAATATAAACACTGAAAGCAACACTTTAGTGTGTTTCTCTACCAACCTACCATACAATAATACAACATGTGAAGCAAATTTGAAGCTGTTTTGACAGTTAGCAAGTTTTGGAGTCAAACTGCACTGTTATGTGACAGATGTTAGTCATCTTTTGCCCTTTAGCCCTTCACCAAGTATAACTGTTATCAATTCTAAAATATGAACTAAAACATTCATGCATTAATAAGTTTCAGGCAACATAAAATTTATAAATAATAACCGAATCTGTTGCTCGGATAAAAACTGAAAAGAGAACGGAACCTATGAACCCATGCATACAACATTTACCTTACCCTCAAATCTAGCAGGACTGGAACGATTAGAATCAGCTGACGAGACACTATTACTATCTGTATTATTGCAATTACCTACATTAGGTAACGGCCTCGATCTAAAACCTAGGTATAAGGAGAGTAACCCAAAACACCATTAACATAAAGTCATAAACGTTGTGATATAAATATTGTGTGTGTAGAGACTACCGGTAGATACATGCACACTCAGGGGTGTCAACCGGACAAAATTAAAAAAGCTGAACATTTTTGTCAAACAAGACGCCTTCAATCACAGGTAACTGTATCATTGATAATGAAAAAAACCACATAAATTTATATTTGTCTTTCTTTTTTTTTGGAGAAAAATATTAATTTTACAAAAAATATTTTTGTTTTAGTCTTTATCAATGGTACAGTTGCCTGTGCCTTAAATGCCCTTAATTCCAACATTTTTGCCAAACAAGAAACCTTTAATGCCATTTTTTCCAAAGTTTACTTAGTTTATATTAAAGAAAGATTTCCAGAGGTATTTTTCATCAAATAATTTTATTTTGGTTAATATTCATTGCTCTTTCAGCATTGATAAATCAGGAAAATTGACACCCCTGTAAACTGTAGTGACTAGAAACAGTACATTAATTTTTGTACCACCCTGACTACATCAGAGAACACTATTAATTGGATAATATGGATATTGTCACTGAGCCACCAGTGTATGAAAAATATACAAATATCAATACACTAAAATGGTGCTAATTTGATAATATATGTAAGAAACACAGTAAGTATGTATATGTGCTTAAAGAAGATAATACAACAGTTTTAGATGTACATCCATAAACTCCATGAAATTCTCGTTGCCAGAAACTCAAGTAATAAATATTCCTACAAAGTTTCATGATCATACCTAGCAAAAATGTATGAGATATCATATGGCAACACAAAACAGTTGACACACATCAATTCAAGTGTTTGCAGAATTTTACTATTTAGGCTATATATAATTTTTTTGTGTGGAAAAACATCAGTATAGTTTCTCTTAAAACACAAAATTAGTAGACATGCAATACATATCAACATTTCAGTCAGATAAATCAATTATTGAAAAGCATCCTAACTAATAAAGCATCATTTTGACCAAGTTTCATGAAGGTTGATTAATCTACATAAGTTGTCTATACATGTTTGTATTTATAGAATAGAGTATATTAAATGGATATTAATTGATTAATTTTGATATATACATATGATACAAAACCTACCACAAGGTTTGATATACATGTAGTTATTTTTTTCGTAGTAACTAGTGAATATATACCATACTAGCATAAAATATAAGTGCTAAATTGATAGACTATCATAGCTTAACGAAACCTGTCACCCAACCCATAATGGAGGTAAGTTTGCCTCTAGAGAACAAAACAGGGAACTTTGTGGTACTATAAGGGTATTTCATAATTTTGCAGCAAGAAATCCAAACATATTCAAATTGTATGGATGAAGAGATTAGCCGAAAAGTTTACAACTTTTAAAGAAGCACATTTTATGCGTTATGGTAGTGTTTTATAAACGTACCTACGGAAATCGTAAACTTACGTCCAAATTTAAATTCTTCATTTCCCTTTTAACAACTGCAAATTCGAGACATATGTTATTTGTAAGAGCTCATTAACTGAATCTCCATAAGTGCTGCAATTCCATTTACAAAACTTTATAATGGTAAAAGTGTTATAAAGAATTAAAATTTGACGATAAGTTTACGATTTCCGTAAATGCTTTGATAAAACAGTACCCAGATGTGCAATAGATTTATTCTACGACGAATGAATCATTTCAGGGAGACCCACAGTATGATCATACAATGTATGTCAATAAAAAAAATCAAATAAAATTTCTAATTTCTAAAGCTGCCTTAAGCGAACAGATTACCGAGGCATTCCCTATAACTAGCATATTTTTCTCTACTATCACATTAAATAACCTAGATGTACAAAGCACTATCAATTCTAATAATTTTTCAGAAGAAAATGTGCGCAAATATGTCTCTAAAATGTCAAAAAATAATTTAAATCGCCAATAATAATTAATCGCTAGAAGCGATTTATTATTATGTGGTCAAAGGGAAACAACTTATGACTTTTTTGGCTCATACATAAATATGTTTTCCTTCTTTTCTCGGTAATTAGTGGGAGCTTTTTGTTGGAAATTTGAGGAGTTTAAGCCTTAAGGATTCTCCTTTAATGTATAATATTCCTGAAATGTCTCTTTAAAGTTTAGTCCAAGATATTCAAAGATTTTATGATAGATCAGTGGAAATGTTCTACAGACAGCAATCAGATATAATGAACACCAAGGTAGTATGAATATGCCATGGCGCCTTGCTAGAAGGTGACATATCATATTTATGCTGTAATGGGACGCATTTCAAGTTAGATAGTAAAACAAAAAATTCAAATTCAATCCAAAATTTGCACAATTACTATAAAGTTGTAACTACTACTGGTACGCACCTCTTCTAGGTGAAGTTTGTGCAATACTTTGTCGTAGACTTTCTTCCTGTGCTTTGGCTAAGTTTTCTATATCAGTAACATTAGGGTGATGTACAGCTTCCATATTCTCCTTGCTATCATCCGCTACATCAACCGGTGCTACAGCTGGTCTACTCTTCTTAGGCCGTGTAAATGTGCCCGTGTTAATTCTACTGCCTGAAGTTATATTTATTATACACTGTAAAATAATTAATTTTCAAATAATGATTATCTACAAATTTACGCCCCATCGAAATGGTAGTTTTTTACCAAAACCACGAAATTTCGTCCCATTGAAATTAAAATATTTTACAGTAATGTACATCATGTGAGCAATACACACTGTGACAGGCAAACTTTACTTATAATGACTTCACGTGATAGACTAAAATATTAATTGATGGGTTTAAGTCAACTGGCATGATGATAATTGATATTGAATTCAGCCATCTACTTGTTACAAGTTGTCATCTATTTGATTCTGCGGGTGCCAATAACCTGTTATTTTCCCATTAATAACCTCTATAGAGAATTTTTTTTGTATATTTTGTTACGTTCCGTGTCTATGGATTAGAGGGTTAGGGTTAGACTTACCTTGTATGCTGGAGTTATAAGCCATAGAGGGTTTTGCAGTAGGTTTCATGATTTTAGGTGAGGGTGTGCTATCAGCTGATAAACTCATTGATGGTGTTGTATTGTTACGTGGAGGTGTGCTGTAATTCTGAAACGCTGGGGTACTACTACTCCGACTCACTGAAATTCAAATATAACTCATTGTTACAATATTTTATTTAATTGACTGACATATCGCTGGCTTAGAACAAGAAGGTCGTAACTACCAAATCGATATATTGAGAAAACAAGAGAAAACTGTCTGTAATTTACTCTTTACCTATGGGAAAACACGTTTTGAAAACTTCATTTTGGTCAACATGACAATTTCAGATTTTCATGAAAATATGCTCATTATTATAAGAAACTCCTTGTGAAGCAGATTTAAAATATGTATGAGTCTTATAAGGTTGTAAGAGGTAGTTAAGACCTTCTGGTTCTAAGCCATTGATATAATCAATTCAGTAAGTAATACAAATGAAGGAACTATCCCATTCGAAAGAATAGTGGGACTACCATTAACTCAGGTATACCCAGTTAAACCTTGATAAACATGGTTTACCTACCGGACGATAGTATATTGACAACCGTTCTCATTTGACTTTGAACGAACTGTAGATTGACCAGACTTAATGTTTGCCACTTATAGTTATATTACATGGAATGATGGTATCATTATGTATAGATGGAAGAATGATAAACAAATGAGTCATTCTATCTCATCGAAGAGACATAAACAAGTAAAGTAAACAACACTCTTTCACTCCCACCTGTGCTATCAAATCAATGAGGCCGTATCTATTAAAACATGGGTTATCATCCCCAGCTGTGTGAGTATGACTTATACTATCCTGCTCTCCTCTCTTCAATTATCCCCAGCTGTGTGAGCATGTCTTATACTATCCTGCTCTCCTCTCTTCAATTGTTTGTTTAAGTTGGGTTATTTTCTAAAACACGTTTATCTAGGTAAGATTTGCTGTAGGAAAAAATTCAAAATATATACAGTCCAGTTAAGATAAAAATCCAGTGACGCAGTGGATTAATCCACTAGTACGGTGTAAAAACAACTATAAAAGCTTATACCAACAGTTCGATCAATACCTAACTAAACTCTACCTGTTTTAGCAATGGTTTTAATCTTTTAACTATGACGTCACGATCAGATTACCCTAGCTGGACTATACCACTAAAAAAAATCTGTATTTTCTCTCAATAAAATGAGCTTGACATCCCTATTTGTAAGGAGTGCAATCTACACGTAGCAGTGGACCTAGAGTGATTGGTGTTAAACTTTCTTCTTAAAATACTAGTTCAGTCTTAAAGTGTATAGAGCTGTATCGGAAGATATTTTTTTCTAAAGTTTCAAAAACTTGAAAAACAATTATGCTTTCATACCCATTAGATCATTTTTTGCTTCAGTTTTAACAGAAACTCTCTCTGTGATTTATTGGACATGCAAACTGTCCATTTTCATACGAAAGTGTTATAGAACACCCTATGAAACGATAAGAATGGTCTAATTTCGACGATTGAATCAAAGTACACGGAACTCATCCAAAGTTTTAATTTGCAATTAAGGTAGTCATAGTATCATACTAAAATCAAAGCGCCGATGGCGCTGGAAGAACAGGGATTGTTCCTGTCGTCAGAAAAATATTTTCCAGTCACAAAGCATATGAGGGCATATGCCACCCCAACGCCATATGTATGTTCCAGCATCTAGTTAATACATTATTACCTCTACTGCCTATACTACTCGCAGTATTTAAACGTTGAGCGTTTATCACTGACCGGATGGTAACCTAGGTTACATAACATAAAACAATCGCTGTCTCAATATATTTACCAAGCTTCCTGCAATGACGTGCTAAGTCATCATGCAACATTATAAACACTGTCTCGGCTAAAGATTGGGCTATAAAGTCTGAAGTCATCCCGCGGAATGCGCAATTGGAGCAATTTTTAGCTCGCAATCTTCTTCAGTGTATTTTTAACGCTTACACTGACCAGCTCGCAAAGCTCCCTGTTCAAAAATGCAAATAACCATTTTGACATTAATTGACTGTTAGGATATAGCTCTATACACTTTAAAGAGGCTAAGAGTATCCTGTCACATTATCCTGCCAGGCTAGGCCAACCAGCAGTTACCCAGAAGTACCCCCATTATAAAGAGACTGAGAGGGTTAAGCACAGGAGATTCAAAGTATAACAGTACCATTTTTATGACTTTGGTAAATCAGCCTTACGTTCCAGAAAGCGAACCTGCACCCTTCTGTTCTAGAAGTAGATGCTGTAACCAATTGATTGACTAACGGCTGCAGTTTAATAACAACACATTCATATGATGTCACAAAACCAAGTGTAACAACTATTTTATGCACTTCATAACATACACCTTTCAGACATTTCAGACAAACACACCTTTCAGACAAACACACCTTTCTGACAAACACACCTTTCAGACATTTCAGACAAACACACCTTTCTGACAAACACCTTTCAGACATTTCAGACAAACACACCTTTCAGACATTTCAGACAAACACACCTTTCAGAAATTTCAGACAAACACACCTTTCTGACAAACACACCTTTCAGACATTTCAGACAAACACACCTTTCAGACAAACACACCTTTCAGACAAACACACCTTTCAGACAAACACACCTTTCAGACAAACACACCTTTCTGACAAACACACCTTTCAGACATTTCAGACAAACACACCTTTCAGACAAACACACCTTTCAGACAAACACACCTTTCAGACAAACACACCTTTCTGGCAAAGATCTAAAGTGGTTGTAAACATGTAAATGAATAAATTGATCTAATACAAACAGGGGTGATTGTTTTCACTGAAATCATTATGTGCACATAAACTAGTAAATAAAAGTGTCAAAAGTAAAACTGCAACATGTATGCTATATTATATATACAAATGTATAGTTGATTCAAAGATCTCAGTCACAACCGCGTAAACAAACATTCACCCCGGTTATTACATGTGTGTTAGGATTAAATTTTACCATCAATAATACTCTTCAATGATTCAAAAGCTAATGGTCCTATAGCGTAGTGGTTATACTTGCTGCAATAAGCCATTCCGAAAGGGAACATTATGGTGGTTTTGACATGGTTAAAAACATATTTTCTAACAAGAATCAAGAAATTTGCAGATTTTTTTTCAATAAGACACCGGACTAATTTTGCAAGTGAAGAGTGAATCTTATTTTTGTAATTGCATACATGACCTATGCAAGTATAAGCTATCATTTCCTGAAGTATTTCAAGAACCAATTACTGAAAAATCATTAATTTGGGGGATTACATTTCGTGGATTTCGTTGTTCACTTTCAACCACGAAATCACACCCCATCGAACACTAAATTTTGCACTAGAATAATTTTATTAACTGAAATGCAAAATCAACAAATTAAGGTCCGATCGAAATACTATTTTATAGTAAAACCACAAAATTTAATCCCATCAAAATTAAGAAGATTTTACAGTATTAACAAGCTTCAGTTCAAAATATCAGTGTTTTTAAATTAGTATTAACTTATTGTTAATTGATAAGATTTTTTTTCAGGCCAATCTGTTATCAATAATAATAATAATAATAATAATATTAATGAAACACTGAGTTCTGAATTTGGCATTATTGATGTTTTGTCTTGCTAGTTATTTTGAATTATGTTGCATTGCCATGGAATTTACTCTTAAGATTTGTTATTATTTATACTTGTACTACTTGGGCTGAGATATTGAGATAAGGGAAAACGTGGCAGTTAGTTGGAATAAACTTTCAGGTTATGGATTAAATATAAAATCAGGGATCATGAACATATTAATTGATATTATGCTTTCCTGAATATACATCAAGAGAAATTTATGTCATAGTAACGGGCCGCGAAATACTGGTCATAAGTTACATAAACTCATTAAGTCATTATACTTAGCAACCCATAAATGTATAATTAAATGGCTTATCAGTTATCTTGAGTTGTGAATCGCCCCGCTCACTCTTGACAAACATTTTGTAAAAGACACCCCGATAATCAATGGTCATGAATACAACAAATTAAGATGAAAAAGTTTAACCTTTATGAATCTGTTGTAAATTTTAATACTCCACACTTCAAACATTATGCTTATAATATGTTATATTTGTTCCTTTATTTAACTATTACATGGTCCTAATTAAAAGTTCATAACCATACAGAGTATAGAAATTATTTTCGTTTTTAATGGTACTTTACAATACCTTTGAATAAATTGTAATTGCATTATTCATGTAAACACATTACTCAATTACAACCAGACTGACATTGATTTTATGGGGTTTTATGATTTTATTTCATATTTATCTATTATAATGGAATTTTCTTTTTGATATTCATGTATAATACATACATGTATAATGACTTCTCAATGATTTGATATTATTTAACTGTTATTTATACGACAGATTACCATACATCATTTATTTGAACCTATATGTTGTGAAAATATTGCTGAATTTCCAAGATCAATGTCAGTTTACTTATATTTCTGTGTCAGCCATACAATAAAGCCATTAAAGGAAAGATGTGATGTCTAGGGGACCCGTGTGTAACAGTACACTCACCTCACAATATGATATGAACAGTTTTTCTAGCGGTTCAGTATATTTCAGTATGATACAATATTATCTAACAACAGCTTAAATATTTCAATTTTTAAGTGGCAATCAATTTGTTGCTTCTATAAAATCAATTATTATGCGGATATCAACTATTTTAAATGAATTTCAACAACATGAAGCATGTCTTTATACAATTAAAACGAGTGATGCATGGTAATTATACATAATCACTGGACGGTCAGATGAATTTCGTTGTCTGAATATTATTTTGCTCATCAAAAATCTTATACCAAACCATACTTATACAGTATACTGTGAACCGTGTGAGACTGAAGTCTGTGGTGTTTTGTGTGCCACGGTATACTGTTACAGCCCTAGTGATGTCCATCATGCATAAATAGCTAAGTTACTGTTATCAACTCCTTAAAAGAGGGAAGCCTTCTGCTTTTTATTGTTGTTTTCAAAAACAATAACATGCAACTTAGAACATATAAATATAGATATTATTTATCCATTTACTATTTTAATAACACTTTTGCAGATTGCCTAAAAATGTTCTGTTTTATCGAAGATTTTAATACACGAAGGAAAGAACAGAAAATAACGATTCCAGGGGATAAGTTTAGAAATAAAAATGATTTATGTATTAAAGACAATTAAAATAAATAAACAATAAAGAAATGTAATAAATTGACTGTATATTATATTTATACTCACTTCGAGCGACTTCATCCAATTTGAATCTTAGGGATTTCCTCGCAGATTGAACATCAGGGCTTGGATTATCTAAATCTTGTCTCATATATTTATAAGGACTGACCCGATTTTGTTGAGGTGTAGGAGGGCGTGGTGAAGTGTATAACCTGAAAATATTGGGTACATAGATTATTTAAAACTTTAGTTACAATTAGTAAGATATGCATAATATAAGTTAATGTATTCAGTACTATTCACATGAACCCCAAATACAAGCATAGCGCTCTATCAGTATGGTCGGATAAAAGACTGAGTTGATTGGGGCCAGATGACAGTCGGTGTCGCCTTACAATTCATGCTACCACCATTGTAGTAACAAGTGTGGATTATTTCAAGACTCAATGCGGGTCTTGAATCCTTGTACAGCAGCCGTCTACCCGGTACCAACTGTGCACTGCTAACCAGATGACTGACCACCCTACATCACTGACCAATAGTCTACATGTACACTCTTCCCTCTTCCGGCCTTAAAGGCCCAACCAGTGAACCACCAGGCTGTCATTATGATTATTGCAGTTAAGTTAAGGACCCCCATTTCTGCATTACAGTGCATCCTTGGGACCCCCCAAAAGGATCCTTTGACTCGTTTGAATAGACATTTTCGTTTCCACAAGAACATTTTTCTTTCTGCTATTTATTGCACTTGAACAATCTTTAGTATCTGCAAGTTAAACTAATTTAGTAGCTTCTTATTACAATCATCGCAGAACGTTCCATTCCGTTAGTCAGTTAGAAATTGATCTGTATTTTCCATGTTCAATTGAAATACATGTTAAACAATTTATTCATGTGAATTTGCAACTATATTCATAAATGTGATACTAAATATTGAACTTGAAATATTTACCTCTATCTGAATATATCATATACGGTATAATGAATGATGGGACCCCAAAAATTTCTCAGGGACTCCCTAAATATAAACCTTAAGACCCTAGGACTCTCGTATGAAAATTCCTAGAGAATAACCCACGATTCGTTATCACCATTGGTACGTCAGACTTCACGAAAGACGCAAGAAATTTACAGGACATTCGGTCTGGTAAACTGAAATGTTTTACCAGACCGAACCAAAGTTTACAGGACCGGAATTAAAAAACTAAATCTGAGTGATTTCACTTCTTAATTGCAATTTATAAACAACATAACATATTGAGTGATTTCACCACTGCCATACAAAACAGGGGTGCAACGAAAAAAGGGGGTGAAATTAGTTAAAAGTACTCAAACTTGAAAGAAAATATAGTAGTCTACGTATTTTTTTACATTTGGGTCGAAAATGGTTGGGGATGGATGCATAATTTCGAACAGCGAATCAAGCGACAATCAATAGATATCGACAGAATATTGCTTTACTATTATATACAACTTTTTACGATCTTACAATATGATATCCAGCTAGCGGCGAGCAGCCATCTTATGCCTTACTGTAAATTATCACGTTTGTTTACAAATTACATGCAACATACATGTGTGCATTTGACCCTGATTAAACCACGTGGATGCACTAAAGCAATCTAGGTGTCGTTATAAATATGTTTCTAAAAATAGACGCAGAACAACCGTGCTTGGGCTGTGTGCAAACGAGCAATTGTTACGCACGCGCAAACAAATTGGTTTTATGTAAACTTCCCGATGAGCTAAATTCCATTTTTTCACGTACCTTTTGGCAATGTACGTGTATGGGAACATTGTTGACTTGTATTTTTACCGGACACTCGGTCTTGTAAACTTGCTACATCTTGTTGTAGTTTTACTTGTACTGTCCCAAAATTTACCAGACATGTCCAACGGCTTTCACGATGTCTGCTACGACGTTTGCATTGGGAATGTTTTTTTCCTGGGTATCATGCAATGATGTATGTGACTGCGCATCGATAGTAAATTTGTAAGCCAATTGCAAAGCAGGAAACATTTTTCTAACTCGGATTTCTTGTACTCTTTTTGCGAAAATTGAATTAATTATCGGTAAATGGCCATCAGACAACAAGTGACTTAGTCTAAAACTGATTTCACGATGAAAGTATTAAAAAAAGTCTAGGAAACAAGCCGATGAAAGCTATCTTTTACTGTGTTTACGCCACCCTAAATGGAAAATCTGAAATATTTGCTTTTTTGTTGATTTTAGCAGAAAAAATTCCATCTGACAAATTTCCTTCTAGTAGTCATGACAGTTTCTCCACGTCTGTCAGACCGTCAGGTTTTCCATGTCATATAACTCTGTCTCATAATTTCGTGCCTTCTCATGAAAACCGTGCTTAGTTGAATTCAACTCTTGTATATGTTCTACATAGTCATTTTGGTAAAATTCTCCAAATAAATCATCAAACAAATATCCTACATCAATTGATGCCATTATTTTGGACGACAGGCCAAACCTATCATCTTGACGACCAGGAACGATACACCTAGTAATTATTCCAACTGATATTTTTCAACTATTGTTAATTGTTTTTGCATCATGTTTTCATTACGCGTTATTTTTATCACCTAAGGCTTTATTATTCAAACTGAATACGCATTTTGATAAGCAATACTCCAAATTTATCTAATCTAACTACAAATTTGAAATTCCATCACTTTGAGCCCAAATACAGACCTGTTTTTACGGAGGCACAGGTTTCATGGGAAACAGTCACCAGGATTCAGAGCATCGACCTTGACATAAAAAAGTTATGATTTTACGAGTTATCGTGATCATTTTTAAATTTTCTTTTTCTTATAAGTTAAGTTAACATTTTTTCTTCCGAAAATGGTGCAAACAGTTTTAAAACTTGTATGGGCTAGTGCGCATGCGTCGCTGAAACTGTTAAGGAGCACAGAGATACGAGACAACAGCATACTATTAGGAAGTCTGATATTTTTTAGTGATAATGGCTTCAAAAATGTATGTAAATGTCACGTCAGTCTGAACCTGTTGGTAATATTGGTGACAGAGTGTGTAAGCGACTGGATAACTCAGAAAGGAGAACATTCGCCATGTAACTTGTAGGCGAAGGATCCCAGGTTCGAGCCATGGCGAAGCAGCTCTGCTTCTTCCTTATATTATCACCAAAAGAATCAACCAGTTATGTTTCCAACTGCTGAGACTGACTCACAACAGGGTCAAGAAAAGTTCAGTTGACCGACGACAAGTAGGTCGTGGCAGGGTGGTTGTGTTGAGTTCCGTACATGTCTGACGTGACGTTGGACACACTTTTCGTCTCTATTTACTTGAAATACTTGTTGGAACATTGTTATGCAACTCCAATAGAACCCGCCGACTAATACAGTGCTATTCCATATAAGCTAACAGTGTGGCTGATTAACTGAACACCACTACCCAGAACTTACCAACTGTCCTCATCCCCAGCCACAGTTGAATCCACATCAATTAATTCTACAGTGTCTAAAGTATCTAAACCACTAGCACGAGATATATCACGTTTCTCTGAATGTTTTCTAGTATTATAAAACACACTATTGTTCACAGCTGGTTTCAATACCTCATTTTCATTGTTTTCTATAATGTTCGACTCGTTCGAAGTCGACAATTTTTGCTTTCTACGCAAAACTTCATTTTGAGTCTCTAATTTCTTCACCAGATCCTGTAGTTTCCTTACTTCTGTTTGTGGATCTATTCCACCTTCTCCTATATCAAGTATTGAAGTCATGATTGAATGTAAAGCGCGAACGTTTAACGCAAAAACTAGGGAAATGAATCACTTTTCGACTCCGAACATTGTTTTGGAAGCCATATTGAAAATTATCGCGCATGCGTAATCGCTTAAAGTGGTTTACTTCCGCATATGAGGGGCGTTCAAAAAGTTTTGAAACAGTATTAGTTTAGTGCGACACGAAATTAAAGACAGTTTTGATCAGTTGCTGCATAGAAGTTGGTTGCTGATTTCTACACATGCGTAAACCAATGAAGCTGCGTACATCAATGCAATCGTGATGCGCCACCTTAGCTAGGAGGGCGAGTTGCGTTGCGGCAAAAAAGTGCGTGTATTTATGTACACGCATGTAAATAACATACGAGGGATGTTCAACAAACACATGGGATATTCTTGTGTTTGTTACAGTCACCAATATTGAGCACCGAAACTCGGTCAGAGGATAGATTTGCATTTTTACAAAATACGTCACTATGAACACATTATCTCCAAATGAAATATATAAAGTTGGACGAAATATCGCATAAATAACAATAATATATCTTCGAACAATGTCTTATTTTCATGAATGAGACAAATCGTATTTATTCTATAAAACACGCTATTGATAAACCGTCCAACGTCATCATGACGTCATTTCAAGTAACATACTTATATGTATACTCATTCGTTGCATAATTTATGGTGTATATGTCGCCTCCAATGATTCTCAGAGTATACACAAGATAAACAACTTACCTGCCAACTGGAAACCACAGCATCACCCGTTGCAACTACATTTAAGTTGAAAAGATAAGGCATCTGAAGTGCATTGCTTTTGATGATATAAATTGAAGTCATATTGACGTCGTATGACCAATTCTTGTTCCGACATTGTCAGATCTTCGCGTGTCTGTGTATTGGAGAATATTGGAGAATATTGAGAGAATAAACCAAATCACTGTGTGGCCTATTGCGAGCACTAGTATATGTAACTTACGGATTAATGTGTGACTTGTTGAAAAACTAGGCCTATACACAGGAACCTGATAATTGTTTTATATAAATGACCACAAAACACTATCCAATTACCAATTTATCGACAAGCACCCTTAGAGAAAATTGACAGGGACGACACGCGCCGATCACCGAGGGTTGAAATATTTTTCAAAGTCCAAAAATTAAAGCCATTGGATATGAAATATTATAAATAGGGATTCTGCTTTGAAATTCTAATATTTGCGTATGTGAATACCGTAAGAAAGAATAAACACTAGTGTGTCAAGCAATAACAGGTTTGTACGTGGTGCTGGGGTATAAATGGTGTACACATCGCTATTTCTCATAAAGACCACAGATATATTATAATATATATCTGTGTAAAGACTAAGTACATGCACAGATATATATTCTAATATATATCTGTGTGGTACATGTAGTAAAGTAACTTGTGTTGTTGTTTTGGGGTATGTTTCTTTTGTGCGTGTGTTTGTGTGCGTTTGTATATTTTGTGTTCAACCTCCAAATCTATATGTTTCAGTATATAACTTATTTTGCAGTATCATAATATTATCCTTTTGACTTTTGTTCTTGTTTAATATAAACCTTTTTTTTCTTTCAATTACATGTAATTATATTCACTTCACCTTAATTTCACGTTTATTCATGTATGTATAAAAAATTACACGCATGTATGATGATGGGCTTGTATAGCTTAAGTTTAAAAATAAAATGTTCTGTTCTGTTCATGTATTTTCAGGTGCATACGGTCCTTCACCTTTCATAGCTGATATTGTGCTAAGTAGTTTGTGCGTGGGTGGAACAATGTATTCAATATTGATCCTATTTAATTGAAGAATAACACGGTATGAATCCTGTTACATGACTTTTGAGTTCCGTCAGAGCGTTACAAGGATTTTTAGTTCCGTCAGAGCAATTTTGGCATTTCACGCGAGTTATAAATTCCGTGAAAGAGAAAAGTACACTATTGACTCCATCATATCGTCGTCAAAACGTTCTGGAAGTAAGAATGATACTAATTATTTCTGGTTTTAGTAGAAATGATATTTATAGATTATAATTACGGTACCAAAACCACAATCGTACTCAAAGATCACGAATGAAAAGCATTATATTACAGAATTTAGACACTTTGGAAGATTGTTTATTTTTATTGTTATTATCTTTCAAAACATCATGAAATATTGAACACTTCATTCCACAACCGTGTTGCTTAGTATCGCACCAAGTTGGATGTATTCTAACGGGGAAATACATGTTTTTAACCAAAATTTGAAGTGTTGTTACAAATTCCGTTACATGAACATTTTGAGTGATACAAATTCCGTTTGGACGTGATACAAATTCCGAACAATAGTCTTCTCTACGAATTGATCTTTAGTGTGGTTATCTTGTGTCATTTCACTAAAAAGTTTGTTATTTCCCGCATAATTTGAATTAAATATAGGTATAAATACATTCGTTATATTTCTATGTTCCCTTTTTCTCACTGTAACTGCGCTTAACAATTAAGCACTTCCAACATTGCTAGTTAGAATTTAAACTTCAGAAGGTAGGCCTAGATATACATGTTTTCGTTTGTGTTTCCGACATTCTTCCATCGGTTTAAAAGCTATCGGTTTAAAACATCGGTAAAGTCAAAACAAGGACAATGACTAGTTCAACTGTTTATTCCTCACCCTAGGATATACCATAGTAAATCTACCCATCAGCCGGGAATTGATGTACAATGCATTATTAGGCAGACCTACTCCATATAGCAGACGATTGCTGAGAAAGACTTGTAAGGTAATATTGGCTGAGCCATACCGTCTTTGTTGCCCATAAGACTCGCATTACTGTCTCTTGCTGATACCACAAAGTACAGGAACGTATAGTCATTATAGCTGTATGCATGATTATGTTCCTACATGCAGTGAGAGGAGAGGAAGTACCGCACATATGGTTGGTAGCTATTCCATATAGTCGGGTATGCTTGTTCTTGTGGTAGTAAGTCCACCTAAGGGCATGGATTGGCTATAGTTGGTGGTTGTTCGAGAACGCGAACCCCTTCTTACCAAGTATGGGTGTAGTGTGTCGAATATACATCGCATACGCCCTGGTATGATTGTACCCAGTGGTAATAACAACCCCTGACGACCTGGTGTAGCTGTAGTAGGAATTGAGTAATCGATATAATAACTTGTGTGGCGTATTGGTGAGTATTGTATGGCAGTATTTGGTGATTGTTAGGTCCCTTCGACTATGGTATGGTTGTAGATAATGTTTGCGAGTATCCAGTCTTGTATGGCTGTCCTATAGAGTTTGTAGTACCCTGTTGGACCTGATACGGCAGTACTCGTCGGTGGTGAGTACTTTACTAGTAAATGGAATGGGATTGCGTATGTGGTAGTGGCAAGTACAAACAACTGAATATAGGGACTTAAAAGACTGGTCTTTAGGGTGGCACCCATCGTCGGATACCCACGCTACCTAACTACACGTTAAGTATAGCATGTAGTAGTATAACGTAATGAACCGAGCATGGGTTCCGACGATGGGTGGCACCCTATTGCATACGACATCGTTTGGCTGTACCCAGTGGTTGCAAATATGCAGGGCCCAGTAAAACTGTATTTCGAGTACGAAGCACCCAATAGGGTCTGACCAGTATGACTGTATCAAATTGTTGTGAGTAGCCATTTGAGTCAAATGTGGCTGTAATAGGTTGTGTTGAGTACATAATGAGGCATGGTGGTGAGTATCCGAATACATCAAGGATGGTTGTGCTTTGTTTTGTCGGGGCAAATCGGGACATTCTAGGTCGTCACTTTGACCCTCTTATTTTGATGACCAATCGCTCAATATATGAAGAGAGTCGATATTCTGTGAGTAGATTCCATACTTGATAAAATATACACGTGTAAATTTATGTGTGCAACTGCATAATTTGTGAGAACCACTCGTTTAAAACATTTTTTGTTCCGACTTGTCCCGGTCGGACCTACATTGAAAAGTTATTGGTTTAATGGGGTGGTGTTCACAAAGATTATCTAAAATTGCATGTCTTTTTGTGCAGTGCACAAATCTGTAGTTGTCGCAGATGTTTGTCTCCAAATCTGTAATACAATATAGGTCATGTAGGATGTTAGTTTATGAATGCAAAACCACAACACATTTGTCTGTATTCTTGCATTTGTATGGGGGTAGGGTGGTAAGTATAATACCTTATATGTTAAAAGCTTCTGGTATATCTGATTTTACTCCATGCATGTAATTGATTTGGTGGTAGCTGGTATTATGGTTCGAGACCGTACGCGTAAATATCAATTTATAATATGCTCAGAATTATTATCAGAATATTGCACAGTATGATTCAATGTGTCAAGTACTATAAGCATATAGTTAAATGCTGTATAGTACTTGTATATGGTTACACTCACTGTGTTATAAAATTAGTGTTTTGTGTGAGAATGTCTCCTTTACAACTAAAATCATACATAAAATGTAAGTGAGTGTGTTCCTAGAATTTTATTCATATTCACGGAATTTGTATCATCCTTGTTTTGAAAACTTCGGAATTTGTAACAGTGGTGATCGGAATTTGTAACATTGATGTCAGATGATCGCGTTGGGATAAAAAAATATGGCATACTACAGCAGTTCTATGACTGTTTTCGTATTATATAACTAACTTAGATCTCAGTTAACATTGGCATTCAAAACTGAATGTTTGTTTTGAATATAGATCGTTGTTTATAACGATTAAAGTAATGTTAGTACATCCAGCAAGAAAAATGCATAAAAAAACATTAAATCTATAAAAAAGAGTATCTTTTCGAACAATTGTTTCGAGTAAACGTGCTGCATTTAATAAAATATCTACCTTTATCTGTACAATCATGCCATACTCCGCAACGAGTCTTTTGGTACTAAAATAATCAGATGTTTTCCCTGACGGAATTTGTAACAGGTCTGAAACCTTGCAATTGCTCTGACGGAACTCAAAACCCGTGGAACGCTCTGACGGAACTCAAAAGTCATGTAACAGGATTCATACCGTGATAAGGATAGCCAATTATATTGCTTGTTACTGACTAAGAGTTTAATATGGTGTGATCTGATTGGTTGTCCTCATCCTCAAGTCAAGTAAGATCAATATTGAATACTAGTACCACCCAGCGGAACATTGAACTATTTATTGTGATACGTATAAATACAACACTAGTAGAAGAGTTTGGGTTGATATGGGGTGCATGTGTAGAATAGGGATTTAGTGGCATGCCTTGACAGATAACTGCGGATGCAACCCAATAGCTAACAACTTCCTTAGTATCATCACATATCACACACGCAATGTACTAAGTAACGACTGCATTATTATAACTCATTGCTTTGCGGTTCCACTGAAATAACTCTTGAACAATGTCAACTATTCAATAAACAGCTACCTATCGGCGTTGCAGTCTATTCATGTTATGTATTTAATCGGCGGGGACTTGGTTTTTTAATTGTTTCTTCGGCTTATATGTGGGCATTTATCAATGTAGTTGCTAGGAATATGTAATATTATTTCCCACCCCATTCCTACCTTGCCCATTATTTTAACTAGGTCAAGTCGTAGTTGTGCTTCTTTAGGTCGCATACCGTTAGGTCACTGTCCTTAGTGTTTTAACCTAGGTCACGCCCCGGGGTTATTGTGCCTCAATTGGTCGCTGTTTTGGCATGGGTTTCTGTGGGTATTGCTCAGGGTAGAACTACTTTGTGTCGTGGTGTTTCTGATTTCTGTGCTCGGCTGGTTGGGTTGAGTGCTACCTTCCCTGTCGGATTTCCTCATACCTTTTTTAAACATGTGAGGAAAAATGTTAACAACATACCTGCACACTTAGCAGTGGAGAACAATATATTGACTCATGCTTGGATAGCCCCATGGCACAAATACAGATAAGGTCACACCATATCGATGGTTTAGAGTGGGAAGGTCGTAAGTACAAAATCGATGGTAAAACCAGCTGATTCAATTTCAGTTTGGTCAACATGACAAGTTCCGATTTTCATGAACATAGTGTCATTAAAGCGTATTGTGATGCTGATTTAAAATGTGTATCAGTCTTATAAGACCAGATCTTAAGTACAAATGGCTTGTAGTGAATACTTACGACCATCTCATTCTAAGCCTGTCATTATAATGTTCTTCTAGTTATCCCAGGAGAATGACGTCACGAACGGTGATCGATGCCGCACCAAAACTGCAACAGAGTTGGTATTTACCAGTGTAACATGAAAACACCCTACCGGAGTCTAATGAATCATGCTACACCAATAACATGGCGACTTTTTACACCAAGTCTTAATTTGTAGCGCATTTGCAAAACTACTTCTTGAACAAATGATTGTCCCTGTTAAGTGACAGCTTTAGAATTGCCAACGTAAGTCACCACTTTCTTTATCGGTAACATTGTTTGAGTAGTATAATTCGATAGTTTAGAATTAGAAGGTCGAAAGTGCCACTTACGACCTTTTAAGATTCATACATATTTAGAATAAGCATCACAATGCGCTTCTTATGAGCCCATTTCCATAAAAATCTGAAATTGTCATTTTGTCCAAAATGAAGTTTTAAAAACGTGTTTTCCCATAGGTAAAGAGTAAATTAGAGACAGTTTTCTCTTGTTTTCTCAATATATCGATTTGGTAGTAACGACCTTCTTGTTCTAAGCCAACGAATTGTGTATAAAAAATGTCTGAAGTTGACAATAAAATGTCTGAAGTTGACAATGTTCATCATACCAATCATAATAAACAACAAAAGTCTGACATGATTTTACTAAGTCTAATTTTAATGGAAACACAATTCTGAACACAGTGCGTGTGGTAATACACATAATTATAATCATTGAATTGCCTTTACAACAAAATACATACTGCAATACTCTACAGAACACAGACTGAACACCAACAAGAAAATATGTACATGAAACACACAACAAAATAATGCATAAACGGATTGAAGTGAAAAAGAACAGATCATTGCTAAAGTAGGCGTAGGGAAATACGTTTTCGTATATTTTCCATATACATGTACTTATATATATTGTCGTGAAATATGATTTGACACTGGTGTCACCAGGCAAGCTAAGAAGACATTCCAATACTATGCATTAGCATTTTAAAAGTAGCAGATTGCAATTTCGAATTTCCATTAACCTCGCTCTAGTTGATTTGTTCTATTAATATAGAATCTGATTTTAATGAGATTTATACAAAATTTGTCTAAAACTACATTTGAAGCCACAAAGTTACAACTCTGTTGTAAACACGTATTTCTCGTACATAATCTGTTATACTGGACATAAGAAACAAAACAGTATCATATGTTTTAAAAGTATACAACAAAACAAGGCTTGAGCATCGATATAAATGTTCGAACATAGATCTATATAATTAATAATTAAAAAAATCATAATCGATCAATCAAGACAAAATACACTGCATGACAATTGCTGACGAAAAAAAGAACGTGGTTTGCAATATTTACAAAGCTTGACACTATTTGCTTATTGAACACCAATTTACCAGAACGAACATTTAGTATCAGAATAAGACAATATTGGTAAACAGCACCGCGTAATACTGTTTAATATATACATACCGAACTAGTTTAAGTGGTGGATATACCTACACAGGACATTTTGCATTTTCATTTCACAGTCAACAACATAACACTATTTACATCAACCAAATTCCAAATTTTCTTTATATCTACACTCAGTCTGATATTATATGTTTTTATCATGTGGCTGCGATTTGCCATGGTTACACAGTCTCCATGGTGTCCGTTGCCTAACAAGAAACGCTACCGAGCGTCTTCATTCAGTTACCTTCCGTTCAATTAAATATAGAAGACATGGATTACCTCCCGTGGAAAGCGCTTCACAGCGTTTTGCTTATGCAACGGCCACCTGTGTCACACATTGTTTAGATCAAGTTCCGTTCTAATTGCTGACAGATGCACATTTTGCTTTGTTTCACGTTGTGACGATTCATTGGAGCGTCTGGAAGCAGATCAAAGTTGTCAGCCAAAGTCTTCATCATTTCTTGTAAATGTCTTTCAATCAGCATGTCAGCATATTTCTGTAATCATGTTATACTTGAAATGTACACTTGTTGAGTTGTACATGTACGTGTATTTAGTTTCATCATATGTATATTTTATTGCATGAATTTTACAACATTCACCATGGGTTTGCACATATACAACATTCACCATGGGTTTGCACATATACAACATTCACCATGGGTTTGCACATATACAACATTCACCATGGGTTTGCACATATAAAATTAAATTCAACAAATAGAAGCTTTTCATAAATGTAAACCATAGAAACCTCTACAATGTTTTTTTCATCACCAAAGGATCGGACTACAAGTTATTTCAACATTAGATATCGGCCCTCTCCATGTACATTTGTAAGTAAGGATATATCAAAGGTAGTGCACGTACAACCGATGTAGACCGTGCAATGGACATGCATTCATCAGGCAGAAATGATCTCTGGGCGGTATTTATAAAGCATCTTAAGTGAAAACTTAGAATTTTCTTAAAATTTCAAATTTTCCTTAAGTGTATCAGCTTAACAGGAATACCAATATGAACAATTATTTCCCTTGTTTAGAAGCATTATGTAAAGAGCTACAGTAATCATATAGAAAATATGGGCTATTTTTCATTTCTTGTGAAATATGAGCAGCTGAATATTTTAACTTAAGTATAAATACCTAAGTTTTCACTTAAGATCCTTTATAAATACCGGCCCTGGACAGCTTATTTATTTAAGTCGGGAGTACATCGCTGATGCCAAAATATGTTCAGTGGGGCCAAGGCATAAAGCAAAGTTTATACGGTACCTCTTGCGTCATACTGGTATCAATAGGTTGAATATTCCTGGCTCTGATCACACCGATGAAGTATTCCTAAAATGATCAAAGCATTTACTAACAATCTCGTGCACCATGATCACGTGCTATCTACATAAGATTTTAATCAAATATAAGATTGATAACAGGACATTGTCTTGTAGAACATTGTACAAGCCACGATTACGTCTTTAATTTATATTTCTCATTTAGTCATCGACCTCATGCATGTACATAATTATATTTACAGTATATCCCGTAGAACCTAAAAGTGATATCTTACGGTCATTTAATGTCAAAATAATTACTTGCATCGTTTTAAGTATGATACTAGACTACCTTAATTGGAAATTAAAACTTTGAATGGGTTCCCTGTACTTTGATTCAATTGACGAAAAAATAGACGATTCTTATAATTTCATAGGGTGTTCTAGAACACTTTCGTATGAAACGGCGTTCGTATGTCCAATAAATCACAGAGAGAGTTTCTGTTAAAGCTGAAGCGAAAAATGATCTAATGGATATAAAAGCATAATTGTTTTTCAGTTTTTGATTAAAAAAACCCAATATTGTCAGATACAGCTCTATACACTTTAACATGTGCAGGTATTCTAATAAGATACCGGTTAGTGTGTTTTGGGTCGGGACAAAGAAACGTTCAAAACAGCTAATAATTACAAAATGTACTCATACACGAAGTTGGCATTCTCAAATACAGTGCAGATACTAAATAAGGCATGTGAAAATTGACTTCTATGTGCCTGTGTGCCTCACATCAAACAGGTGTATACCCAGACTTATGGAACGCCATTGCTGCCCTCTGTTGCCCTGTGCATATGTCAAAATGTTATGTGCATTTACCAATCGTGATGCACTAAAACAGTTTGTGATATGCATACATCATTTCGTTATGTGTGTTTGTCATTATATTGTGTGCATTAATCAAGTTGTTCTGTGCTTACAACAGTTTGTGAGGTGCATATATCATTTCCTTATGTGTGTTTGTCATTATGTTGTGTGCATTAATCATGTTGTATGCACATCACAAACTGTTTTAGTACATCATTATTGGTAAATGCACATAACATTTTGACATATGCACAGGACAGCACAGTTTATCCACCGGACACCCTGTTAAATACACATACAACAATAACAACTGCACGGAATGAAACAGTGTATGAACACAACAAAATGTCTTCTGTACAGAACAATTTAGTAAAAGTACAGAACATAATGAAGAATGCACAGAAAAGAACTGGTGTTTGCACATGACAAAATGTCATAAGTACAGAACGATTTGGCAAATGCTCATACCATAATGATGGTAGCACAGAACAACTTAGTAAATGCACCCAACAAACTGATTGGCACCAACAGAAGGCAGCAATGGCGTTCCATACAGGCTATATCTCCATTGGCTAGATGTTTAATTAAAAAAAAACACAATTGATTTTCTTGCCTTGGTCCGTCTTTCTATCGGTAAAACCTTCTGAGCATTAGAACTACCCACGTTTTCTGAGCCTTCTACCCACGCTATCTGAGCGATTGGACTCGGTGGTATAAATGGGTCCCTGTGAGTGCAACAAATGTAATGTGATGTGGCCGATAGCGGGGTCGTGTTAATCGTCGACTTGGTCATAGCATGCATAGTCTATCAATGAACGGGGGTAAAATGTAAGATGCACCAACACATTTACAAAAAGGACATCATATAAGTACTACTGCAACAGTACACGGAACTTGTATACACTGTACGTAACTCTTACCCTGCATCTTGCAATGTTGTATTTCATGACGTGAATCTGACATTATGATTGAAGGAAAATAATTTTATACATCTACATGTAAGCTGGCCTACCATACTGCTTGTTTCTGATATCCAGAAAAGGCACACTATCTTAACTTCTGTATCGGGATATCTGACACAGATTGGAGTTGGAATTGGAATTATGCGGTTTATGAGATATCACAAAAAGACGACGTGAAAGAAAATTAAGAATGTAGTTGGAAGGCTTTGTTTTATCAATCGGGACTCCTCGGCGTTTATCTAACGAAAGTGCATTTCTTAGTTACGGAAATACCCGAGTAGTTACGGCAGTTGTTTTATGTGAACTGGTCCCACAGCCTCATTTCCGATTCTTTATGGAGTATGACAAGTAATACCAGTCTTGTCACAAAGAACAAGGACATATTGAATACATTATGGAGGATACTGTAGGGAGCTGATTTCTTCTTGATGTGAACAGCAGTATAATATTGTGGTGGATACACTCCTTGCGTGTCAGTTGCCATAGTTTGGTTTGCAGAGAAATGTCGCGCTAAAAAGGAAACGATAAATCAAAATGAGGTGGGGTTTCTCCAAAAACTTCGGACAACACACATTAGTTTTAAAATGACATGAAGGTACATTATACCAATGTATAAATAAATATTTAAAACTCGTATAAAAAACCCTCACCCGCACTGTCTGCGAGCCAAACAGTAGTCGAAATTATCAGAGGTAGGCTTAATATAAATATTTTTTGTTTGAGAAAGCTACACATATCGATGGCTTAGAATGAGAAGGTCGTAACCCGTACATATTTGAAATCTGCTTCACAAGGCGCTTCTTATGAGCCTATGTTCATGAAAATCGGAAATTGTCATATTGACCAAAATGAAGTTTAAAAACTTGTTTTTCCATAGGTAAAGAGTAAATTATAGTGCATAGACAGTTTTCTTTTGTTTTCTCAATATATCGATTTTGTAGTTACGACCTTCTCATTCTAAGCCAGCGATATACACTGAGCAAAATTTCTAATTGGTCACCTAACATATTGACAAAATTTCAGTCAATGATTATTCAAAATATATTCTGTCAATAGTAATTGTAAAAAAATGTGCAAACAACACAAACATGCACTTTTGATGCAGATTCTGCTATTCTCACGCTCAATTATTGAATATATCAAACAACAACCCTCAGAACCAGAAATCACATAAAATATGAATAAATGCATTTATAAAGAACCATATTTTTAAACATAAAACATAATGAACCATCATCTCATATGGACGAGTAGGGAGTAATTAGTTCATATGGCAAATTTATACTCCAGTAGGTTGTATGGTTGAGGCGGTGGAATGAAATGAAAAACATCTTCTTTTAATATTTATCTTGATTTCTGACAGTAACTAAGTAAATCGCCGTAGGAAAGCAATGTCGTATCAAAAGTTGAAACGCCCTGATAACTTGCCATAATTGAAGAAGCGAAATGAAGATAACTAATGAAAGAAAGACTGTACAAAATTTGACTTATTTATCACTCGTGGGTATCGTTATTTGAGGATTTAATGTTGCTCTATTTTCAATAAAAAGGGAGGTAATTTCAGAATTTTCAACTTCAAAGCTGTATATCTTTTTAACGCCAAATTATTTAGCAATATTGTTTGTTTTTCTGTTTGGGCGGTCACAAATTGGTTTGTATTTTTACAGTTTATCCCATTTCCACTGACAGGTTTTGCATTAAACATAAAAATCTGTTTCGTACACAATCATGGGCCAAAACTCAGAACAGGTTACGATGCTATGTAAAACACGAACTGAATTTGATTAAGTACATAAAGCCGAATGAGTTAAGTACACTAAATATATTTCTTAATTGTTATGTACAAATACATGAGCGTTTAGATAGTGACCAATTAGAAATTTTGCTGAGTGTACATGCAATATATTTTTGTACTGGTTATCACATGCTAAGATCGAAAATACAGATGTTTACCTTTAATAACAATTCTACTTCACTGATATTACATAATATGATGATCAGGATTTAACAATACACTGTATTTATACTTATCACTTTGTATTTCAAATTTGTATGAATCCTTTATTCAGGCCCTTTATATCTTTACATAACAATTTGCGAGTGTTAGTGCGTACGTGCATGCGCGTGTGTGCACATTGGCATTAATTTTTCTCCGACTTATTTCTTTTGAAACAACTAGTGTATCTACGAATGTTTGTTTAGGATGACAAGATATTGGTTTCACTTCTTTAAACAATAAAATACTAGATTTATGTAATTGATTTAAGTCGTTTGTATACAAATAACAGACTCAAATAAACGACCTGTTCATAATAAATCCACACAATGTATGGTACGTACCTGTTTTCTATGACAGCATCTAGGAATGAAACAAATGGGAATCTGCATGAGCAGGAACCAACCGGATAGAACCATATACATTATTACTTGTACAATACCCAATGTAAGGTCATTTACGACAAAATCGTCACTCCTTATGTTGGATGGTGATGGACCATTTGGTGGTTTCCGGCGTTGGTATTGCAAACTCAATACACTTGAGACCAAGAAAAATAATAACACACATATTGGTAACAAAACGAGACAACTCAATCCAAAGTTTTTACATCGGCTCAAATAGTCATATGACCACATGACACGATCTTTGTTGACGACTGAAAAAGCCTTCTTCAACAGTTTCTCAGGCATCTGAAAAATAAAAATATACGGAAGCATACAAAGAATAGAAAATAAAAGAGTTTACTGCAAGGCAATATTGCCCATGAACATTTATTACATAAAGGTTACATTACTGTGATAAGAGAAAATTGGACAGGGAAGGCTGCATCCTACTTAAACAACAGAGCATTGAAAACATTAAAACAACACGAAAACATGAACTACCAAGCTTCAACTGTATTAAAGAATCGGATAGATAACTACATGTATAATATACATCTGCATAAATGCTAGTTTACTCCGGACAATACAGCCTTATATAATCCAAGGCCGAATGTAAAGACATTGTGTCCGTTGCCTTAGCAAAGCGCTGCCGAGCGCCTTCATTCAGTTACCTCCCGTTCAATTAAATATAGAATGCATGGATTGCCTCCCGTGGCGCTTTGCTCAGGCAACGGACACTTTGTGAACTGATGGTCGAAGGAGTGTGTTGCGATATCGACGTTAGGTTACCCAATACTAGTCCATGCTCACCCTGTGCTAACAGTCTAAACAAACTGTTGTTTCCCTAAAATACTGCTAACAGTGATAGTTGTAATTGAAACATACATATGTATAGTTACTGTTAACTAGACTTACCATTTTACTAGTATTAATTTACTATTAACCTTATACCGAACTATCAACCAAAGTATATTAGAATGCTCAGTATGAATATAACATTTGATTAGGTGAACTAAATTAAAGTCACGGTGATAAGCCAGTACATCTATAAAACATTCATTAGCTTATCATTTTGACCTTAGTTTTGCTAACCATAGCCTTTATTTGCCAGTCAGCCTTCTGTTGAATATGGCGGGCATATGTGTGTCTCCACATGGATATGAACCCTGGTCGCCGGATAAGGAGGCAATCGCGCTTACCACTGAGCTACGGAGGCCACATGAGCACAGTGTGAGGTCGAACACGAGGTCGAACACGAGTTTTCATAAAGTTAGAAACATGAAATATACCCTTAACGTAAACAGCATTAATAATAGAAAATTTCCACATGACAAATATAAATGGGAACATCGGACGTGATAGTCTGGTTCCCTGTCCTAAATCTTACAGTGGTTTAGGTCAGGCAGCAACCAATAATCGATAACTCCAGTGGTCAAATCAAAATGGCGGGTGTACGTTAGTTTATATAGGCAATTTTAGAATATCACCCTGAAGTGTATGTTATGTATGTGTCATTTTGATGTGACTTTGCATAGTAATGCAAAAAATAATGGTCTTTGCAATGATAGAAGTTTATTCGCAACAATAGCACTAATATCTACAAAATAACGTTTATAAAATGATTAAAATATTTTTGTAGCAGGGTTTTAATAGTCCATCAATTTGTAACTTTCAAGTGTTCAAGTTAGCGCAGTCGGTAGAGCCACTGACTTGTAAACAAGTGATCCCTGGTTCGATCCCTGTATAGGCCAGTTATTGTTTTCTTTTTTTTAAATATTTTGCTTAATTTGTGTAATACAAAAACTTTATTTTCTCATCATGTTCCTTATTCAAGTATAAAATAATAGAGAATTACTTTACATATAAAAATAATAAATAATAATAATGACAATACTGGTATCGAACCTCCAACATCCAAGTTACTGATTTGACGCTTTACCAACTGAGCTAACCGGGCATTTGATATCAGGGGCGATTTATATGCACTATATACACGATGGTACAGAAATTTTCTTAATTTACTTTGCGTTTTTTGTACATATCAGTTGTGTCATTTTAATGAAACATGTTTAATTGAAAAGAACATACTTTTGCCCATTAATATACAAAATCTCATCGAAATGACACATACATAACACACACTTTTTTGGGATATTCTGAAATTCTCCATAGAAGCTAATGTTAAACCGCCATCTTGTTTTACACATGTAAGCGACCATATTTGTTAGATTGCGCCGGACCTATACTGTAATGTAATGAAAGATTTAGGTACCGGGAACCAGACTACGGACGTGAATGATGGGCGATAAACAAGACAACTGAATTTCTGCTTACCCCAACGCCATTATCCCGGAGTTGGGTCAGTAGATGTGGTTGCATCTTAAATCTGTACCTAGCAGGACGAATTGACCATAATTTGTCCCTCTCGGCGTTAAGAACGTGACAATAACCATTTTCAACTATCAAATAAAGAACCAGTTAGTACATCGTATAATGCTGAACACAAAAACAAATATCCAAAGCACATACACTTGTTAGAGTACACGTACATATCGATGGCTTAGAATTAGAAGGTCGTAAGTTCCACTTACGACTTTTTAAGGTTCATACATATTTAGAAGCGCTTCTTATGAGCCCATTTTCATAAAAATCTTAACTTGTCATGTTGACAAAAATGAAGTTGTAAAAGTTTGTTTTACCATAAGTAAAGAGTAAATGTCAGACAGTTTTTCCGTGTTTTCTCAAAATTTCGATTTGGTAGTTACGACCTTCTCATTCTAAGCCATCGATATGCTTGTACCTGATGGTCAGCAACTAATGACAAACCATAGACACATACTAGCAAATAACAATACTATTTTGTTTATTTCAGCTACTAGTATATAGTGATATGATGTATTTATTATATTCAGATTGTTTTAAAAGTTTCACTGAGAGTCTCTGATAATTCAAGTTTGAATGGTTGTGTACTTATTTTATTTGTTTTGTTTTGTTATATGATGTATTGTATAAGCATGTACATAAATGAGACGGAAATAAAGAAATAAATTACATTTTAAGACAATCATTACGTGCATATGTAATTGCCAAATACATTCTTCCTTTCTATATAACATATTTGCTACTTAGCCTCAGACTTGATCATTTATTTTGATAGATAATGTAAAGGTGTTATAACATTCGATCTCACCACTTCAAATTCAGCATGTAAATTGTTATATATGTACAATTGTTTAACATGTGTAATTGTGAGTATGTGTGCCTGCGTGCGTGTGTGACAGTGTGTGTGTGTGAGTGTGGACGGGAGATTGTGTGAATGTAATATATATATATACATTTCTGTTTGTAATTGTAAATATGAACCATGGGCATAATGCCTTAAATTCTGAAAATAAACTGTATAACTGTATAACTGTATAACTGTATAACTATGTATGCTATATTGTAGCATAATGGATTAGTCTGTCTAACATATCCCATACTTATAAAGACAACTCCTCAATCTACTCTTTTCTCATGAAAGTATTTCCCTTTGCACCCTTAAAACATAGATAATCAAGCCCAGAATAAAGCTATCTAAAATCGAAAGTTATGCAATTTGATAGATAAAATATATTATCTCGTCAGGTAGCCAGACTACATATTATAAATGCATATATTTTCTTGTTTCGTTGATTCAATTTTAAAATGAAACTTCAAGAAAATTCCCGGAATAAGTTTTGTGAATATCACCCCTGTATACTAACACTCACACGTTCTATTCCAGGATCGGATATTCAGTGTCAACAAACCATCATCGGTGTCTGAAATAAAATACAGTAGTCTGGATTACCTCCCCTAGATCACTATATACACTAACATACTATAATACGACAGGGAACCAGACTAAAATGTACCAGCATTGTTATGCACGTATATAGTGAGTGCAGTCTCAGCATAGGCACATAATTTCACATTATCTCAATGTAACGTTACCCTGTATTAGGTAATTCGGGGTTTATGAAACAAACTTAAATACTGAAAATATGCGCTTACTGGTTGGAGCCGACTTTCTGCTAAATTTTGAGACTTTTTCCAATCAAGAACAGAAAAGAAACAATATATATACATCATGGTTAAACGCGACATTTGTATCGGTATTACCCGGAATGAAATCATAATCTGTCTGGTGACAAGAGACAAACAGGCTTCGATGTTTTATACTTACACAGGATTCAAAGTATTTTTTCCCCTCAAAATATGTACTTTCTTGGACGTAGTACTACTTAACGTTAGAGCACATGCATCAATGTGTTATACTGACTTGGATGTAGTGAGGAACATAATTCAAAGCCCCAATGCCATAGTTATGATACCAATTTCTCAGCCTACTAGAATTGACCGTCCAAAATCCCAAAACACCCAATTACCACTTTCATGCGCAATATAAAAGTAGTTCTTCGCGGATCTCACTAACCCGCCTTTAAAAATGCAGAACATCACTATTGAACATTACAGTTTCATAAAAAAGTAAAAGAAATATTATTGAAGCAAAATTGCTAAGCATTGACTAGGACATAGTTTCTATTGTTTACATATTCATGCGAGAATAAGTTCCTCACTTGACGGTCTAATGCCGAAAAGATACAGTGTTTACGGAGACTGTAGGAAGAATCTTTTTTTCTGAGACATTTTTTGAAAACATTATTTTTGGAAGTTTATAAGGCGACATATTACAGAAATATTCAAGTTTAAAAAGTGTTGCGTTGTCATTGCCGCTCAGTGTATTTTTTTGGATACCGTAATGCCTCATACATAAGTCGCACTTCTTGAAACAAATTACCAAAATACCGCGATTGTCCATACATGAGTCGATACTCTATATAAGTCGCACCCATCAATTTTTAAAAAAAACTCTTTAATTTAACATACTTCAGTATTAGAAAGTCGACTTTAGCCATAAATTTCAAAATCTTTAAGAAATTGTTTGCCAAAACATCAGCAAGGTAATACTACATGTTGTTCAATTGTCGCAGTCTATGTGACTGTGCATGTATGTGGGTAGTGGGAGGCATAAATGTCATTCTGACATCTCTTGTTAACTAGTACTTAAACTAGATAGGCAAGTTAAGCATGACCAATAGATTAAACCTTCAACTTTGTACGATCAACATAACTGTACACTGCAGCTGGCAGTAAAAGATCGTGGATCCGTTAATATATATATACTTCAGTTTAGTCACTTAACTTCTTCCCAAGCAAACAAAGTATAGCCCCAGGCCTTCAGCGCTTTCAGCGCTTTGATACTAACTGGAACGTAGTAGAACACATGATTTAATATGTTATACTAACTGGGGCGTAGTAGAACACATGATTCAATGTGTTATACTAAATGGGGCGTAGTAGAACACACGATTCAATGTGTTATACTAACTGGGGCGTAGTAGAACACATGATTCAATATGTTATACTAACTGGGACGAAGTAGAACCCATGATTCAAAGTGTTATACTAACTTGTGCGTAGTAGAACCAATAATACAATGTTTATACTAACCGGGACGTTGTAGAAACATGATTCAATGTGTTATACTAACTTGGACGAAATAGAACACATGGTTCTATGTGTTGTACTAATTTGGACGAAGTAGAACCCATGATTCAAAGTGTAATACTAACTTGTGCGTAGTAGAACCCATAATGCAATGTCCTATACTTACTTGGACGTAGTAGACTGGAAGCTATCTTGGCTGGCAGGTCTACACCTGGAGCAGTCGCATCAATATATGTCAAGGTGACTAATGTTGGCGGTACCTCGCATTCTTCTAACAATACTGGCACTATACAGCTGTAACCACACCCCATGGAAGTAACAAAAGCTACATCAGTCTCATACTTGCACCAACCACTTTCTAGAAAAGCTGGAGACAGGAAAAGAAGCACCTTGGTGGACATCATCATACCTTCCTGAATGTTGACAGAGATATCCTTACCAGGTTGGAAATCACGATCAGCATACATACACTTCAGGTTGAAACGTGTCTCAAGTTCATCGATACAAGGTAGGATCTTATCGTTGTCATCGTTGCAAAATGAGATGAAGAAATGTTTAGACTTTCCTTCAGGAAGTGGCAATATTTGGGCAGCAAGTGTTTCATCGGAGGTAGCTGGTTCAAACAGTTCAGCTTCCATTTCTATTTCTGTAGACGTGTCAACATACTGCAAACACAATTACAGTATATGTAATTGAAAATACGCCAGCTGTCTATCAATACTCAATTTTAACGGTAAATTATAACCACATGACCCAATGGATTAACTTGAAAACCTTCGGTAAGCAGCCTTCGACAAACAATCAGGTGGAGCGACCTCTGCTCTGGCGTAATGTCAATTAACTGAATGTTTAGACTGATCAGCCGTTGCCATATTGAACACTCTATCAGAATAAGATACATGTATGCGAAGCCGGCGCTTTAATAACATATGATGTTTAAATAGATCTAGTGATAATTTTGACCGTCATGGCGTGACCTTGATTTGAATGCATAACTCTGCTTCCTGATACGGACGGGGCATCACTAATCAAGCAACCAGTGAAGTACAAATATAGACTATGGTTTGTTGTTAATGTTTTCTGTTGTCGACTGGTTAACTTAAGTGCTGTTTCCTTTATATCATTTTTATGTATCTTTTTATGTTTTGAGATTATGCCGAGTTTGGCTGTTGATGGCAACAGTTTACTTAACCTAATTAACACCTTTAACTAACTATTATCTTGCATGTATAATATACAAAATGTAGTACATGCATGTTTCCTTTCAGTCACATATCGCTGACTTTAAATGAAAAGGTCGTAAGTACATTTAATTAATATTTTGAGAAAACAAGCCTGTCTAAAATATAGTCTTTACTTTTAGAAAAAACAAGATTTTTCAACTTCAAGTTGGTCTATGAGACAAGTTCCTACTGTCATGAAAATTGGCGCATCTGATGCTGATTTTAAATATCCACCAATCTTATGATTTCGTAAGTGGTACTTACGACCTTCTCATTCTAAGCCAGTGATATATAAGTACACACATTTATTGTTTTATGAATAAGACAAAGGTTGCTTTCTATAAAACACTTAAACTAAACATTGTGGGTTCAAGTCAAGTATTTGAACAACGAATATATTTAATGAAATAAGTACATTGTATGTACATGTATGTGAACACAATAGCCCTTGTACTCGGGTTGAGTGGGTTGATAATTACTTAGAATTAAGGACCTCACGAATATATAACACTATGAGTGTCATTGTACATGTATACATTAAAACAATGACAATGTCGCTATTTCATAGACGCTTGATATACGCTATAGTAGACACGATTTTTGTCTCATTTGTCTTCTTCAACTACGGTAATTGTGATAGAACTGAAGTCGAGATTGTTTGACTAACGCTATTTTTGACCGCACATCACATTATGGCGGCATGCAATTCGTCAATGTGCGTTCGGGGCTGTATACGATCAGCGGCTTTGAAAATGACAACCTTGTATCAAACGGGCAAGACCACAGCTCGAGATCAGGCAACGGTGCACCCCTTGTGCGATCGAAACGTGTTTTTACGCTTTATGACGTTGCATCGTCTAAAACTGCACAGGGTGACTGTTGGTCATCTAGGCATTTAAAAGTATTGATATTATCATATGACTAAATCTAGTTTCTAGAATCCAGGTTTTAAATTGAATGTTGTTAAGTGAATGTATATTAGTGTGAAGCGCAATAGAATATGATTTCATATTTTTTGCGCTATACAAATGACATGTATTTGTATTATTTGTATTATCATACAATGATGTTCCTCCGTAGCTTAGTGCGTAGCGCTTATCGTCGAATCAGGCGACCTGGTTCAAATCCGAGTGGAGACACTCATGTATGCTAACACAGTCTTCAAGAAAGCGGTGTGCCAAAGGGACACTAGTATGATCAGAATTTAAAACCCGTACAAACAAGTTGTCTAGTTTTCTTGAATAAAGTTTACGACGAGCCTTGTGAGTTTTCGCCAGTGTAACATAACAAGATATGGCGCAATCTTGGACTTCACCGCATATAAACCGCCTCCTTGATAGCTTATCAGTCGAGCGTTCGCTTCGATTGCGGGAGGTTCCGGGTTGGATCCCAGGTCGCGTCATACCAAAGACGAAATAAAAATGGTACCGGTAAGCCCCTTGCTCGAGACACAGCTTTAAAGGAAATCTGGCTTTTCTTCTCTCATATCCTCATGGTGATGGATAACATCGAGAGTGATTAATATAAGCTATGCAACTTGTTTCATTATTTCCCCGATAACATAGTGACTCATGTTTTGATTCTGGCATGGTGAGCCTATGAATTGATAAGATAAAACATATGCATGCAGTTCCAATAAATATGCTAGTACGTGTAATCTAATAAGACATTTCATTTCATGCTGAACTTGTGAATCAACCTTAAACTTAGGATTTGTACAACAAGTACAGTGATCATGGTAATGCGACTAACCACGGACTGGCAAAATTAAATTAATTAAAATGTATATAATCTACTGGTTTGTAAAATTGCAAACTATGTTTATACAATTGTTATAAGGCTTTTATAGTGCTCTGCTTGTAACTGCTATGTTGGTTAAATATAAACATTACTCACCACGAATGTAAAATGTATCCTTTAAACTCAAACACTAAGGCGAAACTCTCACACATACAAGTGCGAACTGTCTTCCTTGTGTGTACACGTGCAAGTGATTATCACTCTCGTATATGTTGCGATTTCAATCGAAACTGAAACTATAGTGGTGTTTGTATTTTAACACCAACGTGCGTACAGTATACATATACATATGATCTTTAAACTACATTACGTTCACAATTTAGTAAACATGAGCTCTTCATGCATCCCTTTATACATGTACTATGGTTTAATTTTGAACCCTGAGCCATGAACTTTCAGACGAGTCTATTTGGGCGGGTGACCCGTGATTTATTCAATAGTCATTATTTAAAGAAATGCTACTTACTACTGTGTGTAATTTATCGATTTACAATTTGCAGTCACGGCTCAATGCTCGAAATCGAACTATGAGTACTAGATGCCTGTTATAAATACGCGTACATTGTTCAGTAACCGCAATTTTATTTCGGTCAAGTAAAACGATTTTCTGAAAATGGGCGAGTCCATTATGTATAAGAATCGTGCATTTTCTGAAAATGGGCGAGTCCATCATGAAAAGAATCGTACAACATATTTTCTGAAAATGGACGAGTCCAACATGTACATGAATAAGAATCGTGTATTTTCTGAAAATGGATGCGTCCATCATGTACAAGAACGTAATTAGCATCTTAGACATATAAACAGAGGTATTGGTTGGGGCCAAAAGTTACCTTATAATAAGTGAAGTAGACGCTATCGTTTTCTAGTAGTTCTACTCGTATATAGTACAACCTCTGTAAATATTGATCGTTGTTAAGAGACGTTGTTATTCTACTAACTGGTGGCAGCGATTATCACACGGCACCTTTTCCTCAATGATTAATTAATTATGTATGTGTGAAGGTAATTTGTTGTGGGATGGCAGTCCATATGTTGCCTATTAAAAATTGAACTCTCCGAAATAAACAGGAAGTATCATTGATATTGACGAATTACCTGTCGTATAATGATAGGAAATGTGTTTCTTTTAGTACTTTATCCTAAAACGCAAGCGATAAGAAACATAAAACATATTGTAAATGCTTTTTTATAACGAGCCATAACATTCCTGGCGTATTGGGTGTCATTCCTAATCATCTCGACGGGTTGGGCCTCTCAACATTGCTCATTCTGGTCATGTTTAATGTTCTTCAAATGCGGCAATACCAATCAAATACGAAACTATTCCATGCGGTGTACCAGTCACACGCGTGTACTAAAAGCCATTTTGTACCAACTTTACACATGAGTGATTTTATACAAGAATATGCGGTTTCTTCATGTGAATCAATGGATTAATTAACACGAGTAATGAACAAAAAACACCTTTATATGAGCCAATCTCCAAGAAAACCAGCTATTTTGACAAGTTCAACAAGAATAATAATTTGAGATTTTTCATAGTAATTAAGAGTAATGTCAATAAAGCAAAATACAACAGAAATTGTGTTAAGTTACAGTTGATTTTGTAGAGTCCATATTCAGATATTTTTATCTTACGTCGCGAACGTCTTTCAAACGTTATTTGACGTTACTGTAACCCGTATTTCATAATTACATCATTTGATCAGTGCTTGTCATAAACTGAAAAAAAATAGAATTAAGTTTTAATTTCAAAATATGCATCAAAACCGAAATTGTTTTCATTCAAATGTATGGTATGACTGTTTTAAACAACTTAATCCTCGATTTTTCTCAATCAGAGCATGTACTTTAATCTACATGATCAGAGTACTTTTCCAAAATTGGTCACCATAGCAACAAAGTATATGTGATTTCGACCTTATTCTTAGGGAATTTTAAAGCTAAGATATTTCACTACTGCATATTGGGTAAATAATAAACTAGAATCAATTGCTGTGTTTTTTTTCTTCTTTTTTAAAAAAAAACTTGTTTCATATTGCAATTACATAATGTCAAAATAGCAGGTTTTCCTGGAGAAAGGCTCATACATGTATTGATTGGATGTATCGCATACCAACATACCCTAGAATACAGATATGTCCATGCTCATATTTATAACTGGGTGGTCGATTAGAAATTCGGCTGGGCAAATAAATTTAAGCTAATTATAGATCTAGATAGATCCTCAACCTTTGTTTCTGAGAAACATAGACATTATACTAAATATCGATGGCTTAGAACAAGAAGGTCGTAACTACCAAATCGATATTTTGAGAAAACACGGAAAAACTGTCTGACATTTACTCTTTACTTATGGAAAAACAAACTTTTACAACTTCATTTTGGTCAACATGACAAGTTCAGATTTTTATGAAAATGGGCTCATCAGAAGCGCCTTGTGATGCTTATTCTAAATATGAAGAATCTTAAAAGGTCGTAAGTGGCACTTACGACCTTCTAATTCTAAGCCGTAGATATATATATATATATATATATCTGTGTGAGAACTTTATAAGGAATGGGGAACAGTTTAGCATGATATTTATCAGAAATAGCAAAGTTCAATGGACTCTGTGACAATTTCAGAGCAACATGGTAGACGAATTATTTAATATTTTCCCATCTTCTTCATATTCGTCTTAGATGAAGAGTTATTGTACAAGCAGAGCGTGCACAGAAATACACAATTTTAAACCTTTTCCACCTCAGCATGTACGTTTGACTACGAATGTATACACCACTATACAGTAGACTGTTTCATTTTGTTTTCGCATCATATCACAGGAAACTGTCATAATTAATATACTCATACACTGCTTATTTGTGACTTATTCATTGATAAGATAAACTAAGTTTGTTTTAAATGATTAAAAACCTATACTTGGAAAAACGAATGCCAGACTTCACTAATCAAGCTCTAATCACTAATTAAGTACAGCTCTACTGTCTGGTCCCCACATACAGCTACCCTCATTGAGCAACTTGAGGCCATACAGCGTAGAGCTGCTCGTTGGACCAAGCGAGACTATAGTCGTACGTCCAGTGTCACAGACATGATGACTACCCTAAACTTGAGACGCCTTGACCAACGACGTATCGACCAACGACTGACTATGCTACACAACATCTTACATGACCGGGTTGCTATCCCACGTCCAAACTGTCTCATCCCTAGCACCCGGTCCTCACGCACATCACACTCACAGACATTCCAACAGATACGTGCAAAAACAGACTACTATAAATTCTCCTTCCTCCCTAGAACAATAATACACTGGAACTCCCTACCCCCAGACATCATTGACCTTCCCAAACCCGAGTTCAGCACGGCTGTTAGCCGTATTGAACATGCCTCTCCCTAGATGTGGGACAATCTGCTAGGAGATTTTTTAATTTCTGACCTTTATCTCCATCGCATTAGAAGTGGATACTCTAAGTCGAGATTGTTTGACTAGCCTCTCCCTAAATAATACCTGTCCTGTTTTTAACCTATTTTTAACCTTTCTTCTTTCTCACATCTTTTATACTTTTATTTCTTATCCTTATTAACATTCTTTGTCAGTTTGACGCATGTCAAAGCCTAAGTCCCCAGCAGGGGTTTGGCTATCAGGAAGATAGATAGAGAGATCAATTAATAGACAAGGGAGATAACAACTACAAGAGACGATAACGATATTGCTACTGTAAGGTTTAGCCCGTACCATTCTTAATCACAAAAGATTCGCAAATTAAATTCAACATCTTCAGTCTACTGGTGCAATAAACATTGCAGGTAATGTAAAATAATTAAATATGAGAACTTGATATTGTTTAACCATGCTCCCTGTAGACTAGTGATAGCATTGCAGTAACGTGTTCTAGTCGGTTTTCTGACAAGTGAGTGAAACGTACCCTGGCAAAAACGTACCACGTTTGCTAATATATTCAACAGTGTTCAATTAGTTCAAGTCACGGTTCTACCATACATACTGTTAGCTCAAAAGCACACAATTTATCATTATGAAATCTCATTATATAGTTTGTATTAGACATTAATGATAACTTTTTGATGGTTGTAGTCAATGTCCCTTAATTGTGTCAAAGATTAGGTTCAGACTTTTGTGTTAGACCTGCCATCCACTAGTCTGACCCGATGCTATACAAGATCATTTATCAATAAAAATGGGCGGCGCTTTGTCGTAGTGATTTTTTGGGAAGTATCGGGGATCGGTATATGAATGGTTGCGGTACACACGCGGTATACATGCCGAAGCCTACCCGAAGTAGCCGAATGTATCGCGACTGAAAGCCTACAGTTCAGGTAGATATCCCAATTTTACTTATTGTTCCTATGCTGAAAGGACGTTGTAAGGCCTAAAAAAATTATGTTTGTTTCCTGTAACATGTAAAAAAAGGTTGGTTCGGTAGGTCGGGAATGTTTTTTTGGTTGTGGAGGCATTTAAAACACAATGTCTCGGACCCTTACTATAGTGAGGATGCGTTTGCCAATTTCATACGATGTTTGAAATTAGCTATATTTTGCCGAGTGAATGCTTTGGTTTCCCGAAATTTCCGTACCTAAGCAGTGAAATCTTTCGTATTTGCCCGGATTTCCCAACCAGCGTTCATGCATTTTGCTAGATTCTCAGTAATCAGTACGCTATTTTATTAATGTCACCTACGCTGTCCATATCGTTGAACGGCACGATAATCTTCGACGGATATTTACAAATGCAGTTTTATCGTCACTGCCGACTGCAAACTCTCACGACAAATACAACTGGAAGTTTAAATATTATACCGTTATCGTCTACAAATAAAAAAAACATGACTACATCGAATTCGATATCGTTGTTGTCTATAAATTTTTTTTAATGCCTAACATTGTGGAATATGCGGAAGGGTTTGCGAATCGATGCTGATAGATTGCCGAAAGGATACTGATGTAGATAGACAGGTTTTTTTTCAGTAAGAAAATGATGCCGATTGTCGGCATCTTTCACACTGAATATTCTTGCTCTGCTAAAATATTTCCCCCGACATAATTCATTTCCCCTATCGAAGTAATGAATAAATACATATTTATCTAGGAAATTAGCTTAACTATTTCTAGTTCTCGGCTTTTTTCCCTAGTAAACATCAAGATCAATCTATTTAATGGGAACCAGTAACCAGGGTTTCCGCTGGTATTCGCCATTTCCGTTTTTGGCGGAATTATTTTGAGATTGGTGAAAAAATAATTTCAAAGGTTAGAAAATTTTTTTTTCAAACCTAAATTTTTTATTTTGATGTAAGATCAGTATACCGGAAAGACCTGTTGACTCCAATAAACAACTGACTAATTGCCTCTGGCTACACTGCAAACAGACAGTTAATCCCCCCTGTCAGGCAATTAACAGATTAAAAGGTGTGATAACGATCTCCATTTCTGCTCTTCGTATTGGGTCGTGTTTAAAATCAACCTGTGTACGGTCCTTTGTGTCTAAAATCAAGTTTTGTACGGTCAGTCGTGTCTAAAGCCAACACCTGTAGTGTGTGTACGGTCCGTATCATCTCCTGGGATTCTCTTAATTGCATGGGTTAATCAGTAGTTATTTATTGTTGTAGCATCAATCAAAACACTGTTTGAGTTTAATAATGACCAACTAGATACCAGATTGTTCTCAATTATTTATTTTTTATTTAAGCAGCCATGTCCGTGAAGGTTGCAGACCAGAGAACATTAATTGTAATTTATATGACTATTAAAGCCAATCAAATGCTGTTTAAGATCTGTTACTCTCATTGAAGTTGGCATATTCCATGTACTTATTATTTCACTTCAATCTTTAGCTCAGATAAAAAAATCTCTTGAAAATTGAAATCTGAAGGCTAACTTGCATAGTAATCGGACGTCAAATTCGGATACGATCTTTTTCTCTATTAATGATTATACTTTTTCACGAGTCAAATTTTTTTTAAGGAAAACGAAGATCAAAAACAAAATGATAAATTTACCATTCATTCTCACAATTATGTTGCCCTGTCTTACAACTATTTCCGTAAGAAAAAGAAATTTGGAAACTATTTCATATAGCTTCAATGTACAATGTAGGCTAGCTCTAGGTCTAAGATACATTTTGCAAATCTATGGACATTGTCACATGACTCAGTCATTGCTTCACGCTTCACATCCCTACTTTCTAAAATCTACACACCTGCAATAGCTCTAAACCAATTATTGTATATGAAGGGCAAGCAATTTTGAGATCCCTTTGTTCAAAGACAGGTATTTCATTTGTCCTTTCACAAGATGGACACATTATTAGTGCTAAATATGTTTGTATTGAGTGTGTTTTTCTCTATTATCTTAGTTGAAGAATGCCTCAAATTTACCCATTTTACTTGCATATTAAAAAAAAATCGATACACGGAAGGGGGAACACCCCCTCCCGCACCCACCCCCAGTTGCTGTACAGCTTTTTTTGGCAGAATGATTTTGGGACCCAGTGGAAACCCTGAGTAACCGTAAATACCTCAGACAGTGCCAGATATTTCCTACACTGATGAAAAATTGCATTTAAGTATCATAAATATGACTCTGTGTTCATTAGAACCAGTACCTTGGTCATCATACCATCTTAGTTTGTACTTATGGCAACTGATAAAACAAATAGAACAAGGTCTGATCTTAGAAAAACCTTGTGTAAACTCCAGATGTCACTGTCATGAAAATTCTAGAAACCATACTGAAAAATAGAATAGACACGATATTCAATCCTGTACAAAATCCACTTCAAAGGGGCTTCTCTACAAAAAGCTCGTCAATAAATGTGGCTTACATCATCTCGGAGGCCATCTCTCAGACAACAACAAAAGAACCACTGATCATGGCAAGTCTTGATGCCCAAAAGGCAGTGTTGGCATAACGGACGGTCGATTGAGTAACGGACAGGACGGCGGGAAATACCAGGAAATACTGGGAAATACCAGGAAATACTGGTCAATTGGACAATACAAGTGGTTGATTGATTTGGTTATATGAAATTATGCTTCCATTTAACACACTGTAGTATGTACATACATTTGTAAAGGTTATCAACTTATCACTGATATCATACTTAATATATTTTCTGTTATTATTGATTTTAATCTCTATTTTTTTCATATATGAAGTTCTCAGGTATTTGATGCAACACTTGAAACTTGTGCACTTTATATAGTGTAGAAAATCATCCATACAACATCTTTATTTTGTATTGCTGGGTTATCTCCAGTGGTGTTAACACTCCCCCAGGCTAATCCTTTGTTAATTGCAGGAAAATGACATAATATTACACAATCTGTTAGTTGTTAGTTCCACACTTAGTTGACATGATCTAATAAATTTGCTTTATTCAAATTTGCAAATTTATACAAGCCTAAATGATCATCAATATTTATAATTGCACTTTCTAGTATTTAACATTATTTACTGAAATTAACTTTCATTATTGAAATGAGTATATTAATAAATATTTTAATTGAGCTTGTAACAAGTTATTTGATCAATATGTTTAAATTAAAACTTAGAGACTGAAAAATGATTGTGTTTCATATATTGTTTTCACATGAAATTGAATCAACCAATCCATTTGACCACTTTGAAAATGAATTGACCACTTGTAGATCATACTCTCAAATAAATTGAGGATCTATGGAATGATATAGAACAGAATAATAGAGAACTGCATGTGAAAACCTGAGAGTTCAAATGCTTAATAGGCATTTAAATTAGCCAGTACACAGAAAATTCTCAATTGATCATTCAATTGAGTGAATCGACCAGTATTTTCCACATTGAAATTGAATCGACCAGTTCATTAGACCACTTTGAAAATGAATTGACCACTTGTAGATCATACTCTCAAATAAATTGAGGATCTATTTAATGATATAGAACTGAATAGTAGAGAACTGCATTTGAAACCCTGAGAGTTCAAATGCTTAATAGTCATTTAAGTAAACCAGTACAAAAAAATTCTCAATTGATCATTCAATTGACCAGTATTTCCCAGTATTTCCCGGTATTTCCCGGTATTGGACACTTTGGGAGTATTGGACAGGACGGTATTTCCCGGTATTTCCCGCCCGGTAAATACCGCCCCGGTATTTACCGCCCAACACTGCCAAAAGGCGTTTGATACAGTAGATCATGAAGTTCTATTTGATAAACTATTTCATCTCGGCGTCACTGGGAACCTTTGGATCCTACTACGGAACCTTTACAGAAACACCACAGTTAGTGTGAAGTGGGCTGGAGAACTTTCTGGGCATTTTGTCCTAGGACAAGGAACGAAACAGGGAGCCAAGCTGTCTACTACTCTATACAAATGCTATAACACCAGCACCATAGACTGCTTAGTTAACAGTGACCTAGATGCGTATATTGGTGACATCCCTATTGCCGCTTCCGCATGTGCAGACGATGTGGCACTACTTGCAAACTCCCACGAGAATCTGCAAGCCATGATGAACATTGTGGAATTTTGCTCAAACCGTGACAAAGTGACAATTCACCCTGGGAAATCAGAAATCTTACCTATCAAGACAAAGATGTATAGTCCTGTGTATCTTAATGACAATGAGGTTAGACAGACTGATCAGTAGAGTTGGGTATCGCCGCTGAAAACGTATCGCGATATTATCATGATACTTGTAGTTGTATCGTGATAAGTATCACGATACTAAGACATAACAGAATAAGTGCAGTTTTAAACTGAATAATCAAACTTCAGCCTTAGCAACTTATCAGTTAAGACCACAAATCTTTTTATATGTTTATTTTATTAACATCAACAAACAATTAACTTTTACAACAACTTCAACAAGTCTATGAAAGTAGATTTAAATAAAACTGTAACTAAATCTTATCTTATCCAGACCAAAGTTACTTTAGTAACTATGTTTTGTAAATTCATATGTTAAACAAGTTCAGGAACTTCATTTACATGTTTAGGCTTAATTAAAGAACGCCTGTCAATAACAATCTGTCCTGCTTTGGAGAACACTCTCTCCGATGGGACTCTCCAAATGGTACTTTGCCAAAGCTGACAACAAAGGATATTTGTGTTCTCTCTCCTTCCACCACTTCAGAGGATTACCGTTCAAATGCTGTAATGGCCCAGCCCTGTATTGCATAATCTCGTCAGTGACCCTGTCATGAGCTGGTTTGGCTTGTTCAACTTTAGTGATAAAGGTATCAGACTTCCTGTTGTTATACATGGAAGGAATTAAATCTTCTGAAAAATATTTATGATTAGGGAATGTGTATCTAGGTTCAAGAATTTTGATCAGCTTCCTAAATTTCACATTTTCAACCAGAGAATAAGGTAATAGACAGTCAATCAAAAGTTCGCCAATAGCTTCTGTAATTTGTTTGGCTCTACTGGATTGCTTATGAAACTTCACTGTCAAACTCTGAGGAAGTGTAGGTTGTTTTGAAGTTGACTGAGTAGGGACGGGGACGGCACCGCTTCCGCTTCCAATAGAAGAAGAAACATCAGGACGATGACGTTTTAAATGCACCATCATATTTGTCATGTTTCCTGAATATTTTAGGTTCACTTTACACTTCAAACATATTACTTTACCCCTATCCCCTTTAACAAACCCAAAGTGGGTCAATACAGCAGATTTGAAGGTCTTAGGGGCTCTTTCTATTTCAACATCCATGATGTCGTCTGCTGATCGTCAACAACGATTGTGTTGCTTACGTGCTATACAAAAAAGATACAGTAGGGCTTAAAAGCCGTAGCACGCCGGACCACCTGCAGCGATTACGCCCCCTAATGGTACTAGAACGCAAGTAATTATGGTGCGACTGCGGACATTAAACAATACAAATATTTGTCAAACGTTTGTTTTAATTATTAAATTATTAAGATAACAAATTTCAATAACAATTGTCTGAGTTGTTGCAAACTTACGGTCATATTTACCGTAACAAATATGAACGACGGCTACATTCCATGGTGAGGCCAACGAAAGACAACTCTGCTCGGAAATTGAAACATTTAGTGGCGTGATACCATTATTTCAGTTACGTAAGCAGCAAGTAAGTTTACTAAAATTCGGACAAACTTTTGTTTTTGTTTTAGAATATGTAGCCAAGTATCGTCCTGTATCGATACCCAATCATTGTATCGCGATACTGTATCGTTAAAGCAAATATCACGAGTCACCGATGCATCGATGATATCGCCGCAACTCTACTGATCAGTTGAAACATTTGGGCATAGTTAGGACGGCAAGAAATCGACCAAACGCTGAGGATCGTGTGAAGACTGCCTTGAGAACCTCATATGCCCTTCTAGGTGCAGGCCTCCATGCTCGATGTGGCTTTTCACCAAATGTTGCGAAGAAGATATGGAAGACATATGTGCTACCAAGGTCTCTCTATGGCATGGAGGTACACACAGTCATGCAAGAGGACATAAATAAGTTAGATAAACAACAGAGAAGATTTCTGAGACATATTCAAGGTCTACCCGACAGAACATCAAACCTTGGCACCTATGTCCTTCTTGGTACTGAAAACAAGCTCTCTCTATTCATTAACATATGCAGACAACCTAATTCTGCAGAAAATAGAATCCTAGACAGACAGATGGCATTAACTTCAAGGGAAGAAAAAGGATTCTCATCTGATGTCATCGCCATAACAGAAAAATATGGTTTTCCCAGTGCAAGGTCCCTGATGAATCACCCACCGAAAAAGGCTATGTGGAAATCAATGGTTGATTGGGCAGTTTCAGAGTACTGGTTTCAAGAATGGCCGTGTCAACTCCCTGTGCTATCCAGCTTACAATACCTGCAGATACCTTAGGATCCTATCAAAGGAGTACATAACATCTGGGCTGCAGTGAATCCAGCCGAGCATGAAGTGAAGCGGGGCGAAGTCAAGGCCAGACTATTGACAGGAACATACATGCTTCAAACTAAATTGCAGAAGTTTAGTAAAGTTGGCATCACAGGAATTCGTCAGTTGTGTAAAGTTGAGGATGACACCCTGGAACATTTCCTCCTGACTTGTCCAAGCCTAGAAGAAACCAGACAGCGAGGTATGCATACTATAGAAAAGACTATGAGCCAGATACATCCAAGCTGATTGAAACGCATTCTGAAAGCAGGAAAAATATTTCAACTATTACTGGATTGCACGCATACATAGGTGCAGGATTTAGTAAAGATGACGGCAGACTAAATGAAAGCTGTGGAACGAGCCTCACAATGCTATTGTTTCCATCTTCATACAGACAGAGTGCTCAAACTTACAATATAAAGCTCACTAGTTCTCCAATAACATACAACTTGATAAACAATAAACTATACTGCAGTAAATAAAATTAAGTCGCACTTGTAAACCCCGCTTTATTATAATGAATAAGAAACGGACCATATTTTTAGTGCGAAAGTGCATAGTACGGATCATACTAACATGTACATAGTGATTAAGACTTGATTTATATATGTTGATCAATACGAATGAATTAATTAACTTGTTTTTTTTTTTTTTTTTTTTTTTTTTTTTTAGATATGTTTATTGTCCTCGTCTATAGGTAGATGTGGGTCGAGGACATCCCACATACTACCGTACAAATATAACGTAATTATCATCAATAATACACTACATGACATTTGTGTTGTGTGCAAAACAAGACAAAATAAATGAAACTTTTTGTATTAGATAACACAAAACATTCATTCTTCTTCTGTTACCACACACGCACTTACATTAACATTCAAAACTTGTAGCACACATATGCACGCGCACCCTCACACGCACACACTCACGCATGCCACTCAAAAGTACAGATTTGATGAATATACAGACGTGCATACATAAAAAAAATGGTTGTTAATTCAAACATTTAAATCTCCTATATTAATTAACTTGTTAAACCGTTATTGTGTTCGACCGTTCAGTGTTAAACTGTTTACTCATTGGATTCTAAAAGAATCAACTCTACTGTCTAAAGACAGGTGCCACTACTAATAGAGTGGGGAACTACCCAAGGGAAGCGAAGATCCAATCTTCATGAAACTTGGTCAGAATATTGTTCTCCATGAAATCTAGGCCAAGTTTGAAACTGGGTTACGTGGGGGTCAAGAACTAGGTCCCTAGGTCAAATCTCAGAAAAAACTTGTGTACACTCCAGAGGTCACCGTTTTGATCAAATGTTCATGAAACTTGGTAAGAATGTTTTTCCTCATGCAATCTAGGCCAAGTTCGAAAACACCTTGTGTATACCTAGTGGTCATTGTTTTCATCCAATCTTCATGAAACTTGGTCTTAATGTTGTTACTTGTTCTCCATGAAATCTAGGCCGAGTTCGAAACTGGATCATGTTGGGTCAAAAACTAGGTCACTAGGTCAAATATTACATGAACTGTGTGCTCACTACAGAGCCTCTGGAGAGGTCACAGTTTTGGTCCAATCTTCATGAAAATTGTTCATAATGTTGCTCTTCATGAAATCTAGGCCAAGTATGAAACTGCATTATGTGGGGTCAAAAACTAGGTCATTAGGTCAAATCTTAGAAAACCTAGTGTACACTCCAGAGGTCGCTGTTTTGATCCAATCTTAATGAAATATAGTCAGAATGTTAGTTGTATTGATACCTACTACCTAGACCAATGTGCAACAGATGGGCGACCTCTTGTTTAGCTCTGCTATAAGTCGATTATATCTACGATAAATACCTTATTTCCAAATCATGAAATGCCACCGTGACACTATCAAACAACAGGTTTCAGCATAGTTCTGTGAAATATCCATAAAAATGACTTAATGTGACTAGTAGTACTAATATAATTAAGCAGAAAATTGCACCACTGTGACACAATTTTTGAAAAAAATCCCTCCCTCCCGATCCAACCCTATCTCTACCTCATGGATCATTCTCGTTCAACCAGCATATTTTTCTTCCAATAGCCCGGGAACTAGACTGGCCACTGAATTATACCTCTGGAATCGCCCCAGTTATCTACATATCGCTTGATCAATGCATTTAAAGACCCTGTCGACTGAATCCTTTAAACAGAGAGACCTTATATTATCTCACAAATGACTCAAATGATATAGACGTAATCATCATGTATTGTATAATTACCTCCAAATATTAATCCATCATGTTACAATATGATTTTTATTTATAATGGGTTAATGAACTGCCATGAGTTATTCCACTAACAACGATTAAACATATGTTTAAGCATGAATATATATTCATGTGTCAAAGTTCGGCTACGTTACATTTGATGTATATTTTTCAAACAGGCAACTGTCTCACTGATTAGAATAAAACATTTTTTGGAAACATAAATTTTTTACAAGGTCTATATGCAGGGGAATCGACGAGCCGGTTGGTCACTTGTGTGCCTTTTGTTTCCTAATGTTCATGTAAAGTATATGTATTATCTATGTAATGCTGTGGTTTAGCAAAAACATCAAATTAAGCACAATAACCATTGAGCTACGGAGTCATGTAGAAAATAATAAAATTATTATACATAAATATAAAATTTATCTTTTATTTTGTTGAATGATTGCTAATGATTCTGCTTGTACACCATGTGTTCCTTCCTCAGTTTGTTCCCACATCAGATGTCATATGAAACAAAACCTAACAGTAGGTCACTCAGTAGCATTCATTTTTGTTGGTCCATTATTATAACAATTCAATACATGCTTGTTACTATTTTCTCCACCTTTGACCTAATAACTTAATCCTGTTCTTTTTTCAGAATGTTGTGTGCATAGTCTAAAAGTCAGTCACCAGGAAACAATTAGAAGAAACACCACATAGTCAGCAAAATTGGTGTGCAGGATTTAAGATGGATAAACAAATGGAAGATGAAAGTATAATACCTAACCATTTAAAACCAGGTGCTGTGAATAATAAGCAATTAAAGACAGCGGACCGTTTAACTGAGTTAGGTGATGTAAATCATGAAAGTTTAATACCAAACCAATTAGAACCAGGTGCTGTAAATAATCAGCAATTAAAGACAGCCAACCATTTAACTGAGTTAGGTGATGTAAATCATGGGAAAGTGAAAGCTGAAGACAATGCATCTGTATTGAGTGTTAAAATGAGGAGCAGTGTAAGTGATACTATGATGATGAAAGATTACAGAACAGTGTTAGGCAGTGTTAATATGGACACTGAAGATCATGGTGTTCATGGAGCAGTGTTAGGTGGTATAAATGACAAACAGGTTATGACTAAAGATTATAGAGAAAATTCAGGTGGTGTAAATGATATGCAGAGAGAAGATGCTACAGCAGAGTTAGTTAGTATGGATGAGGTACAAGTGAAGGTTGAAGTGATGTCTGATGACGAGGAATGTAACTATAACAACTACAATCCATTTGTTGGTAGAACTGTAAGTGACGAATCTTCAAATCCTGCAGAACTTTACGAGCCTGGATGTTCAAAGACTTCCACCACTGAGCATGATAGCAGTGACAACTTTGGGGATAAACCATTTCAATGTGAAGTTTGTAATTCTGCTTTTGCACAAAGTAAACAGTTGTTCAGGCATCTACTTGTTCATTCGATTGAGAAACGTTTTAAATGTTTTGTATGTGGATCTGCTTTTAAAGAAAGTGGGACTTTGAAGAACCATATGAAAATACATTCTGATGCTAAACCTCATAAATGTGATATTTGTCAGGGTGCATTCAGATTAAGTTGTAATCTGAAGAGTCACATGAGAATACATTCTGGTGAGAAACCGTTCACTTGTGCTATTTGTACATCTGCATTCTCGGAGAAAGGTTCTCTCAACATGCATATGAGAATACACTCTGGTGAGAAACCTTTCAAGTGTATAATATGTGGGTCCGACTTCCGGCATCGTAGCAACCTCAAGGTTCACATGAGGACACATACAGGAGAAAAACCATTTCAATGTGACGAATGTGGGACTTCATTTGCTGATAGCTCTAGTTTAAAAACACATGTTAGAATCCATTCTGGTGAGAAACCATATAAATGTACCGTTTGTGGGAGCCAGTTCAAGCAAAGAAGTAGCATGAAAAAGCATATGAGCCTTCATTCTGGTGTGAAACCACATAAATGCGAACATTGTGATTCAGCTTTCTTGTCGACTGGTCAACTGAAAGAGCATATGAGGATACATTCTGATAACCCAATTAAATGTGGAGCGTGTGGATGTATCTTTACCAGAAGTAGAAGCCTAAAGCTACATATGTTAAATAATTCCAATGTTAAACCTTGTGATGTTTGTGGATCCACATTTACGACCAGATGCCAACTGAAGAAGCACATGAGTGAACATTCAGGGGAGAAAACTTTCAAATGTGAAATATGCAGATCTTCATATTCACAGAGTAGATTCCTGGTCAATCATATGCTTGTTCATTCTACTGTGAAACCATTTAAATGTGATCTATGTGAATCAGCATTCAAAAGAAACGACTCCTTGAATTATCACATGAAAATACATTCTGGTGTAAAATCATTCAAATGTGATGTATGCAGTGACACATTTAGATCTAATGGTAATTTGAAGACTCACATGAGAAAACATACCGGTACTAGGGTAGTAAGAAAGAGAACTTCTAGGTGTCGTGTTTGTGGATTTACATTTCAAACTGCAGCTTCTATGAAGGAGCATATGAAAGTTGTACATGCTGACGAGAAACCCTTTCAGTGTGATGTGTGCGGTTCTTTCTTCAGATGCAGTGGTAACTTAAAGAAGCATATCAGAATCCATTCTGGTGTGAAATCTCATAAATGTAAAGAATGTGAGTCTGCTTTCATCTCAAGTGGACAACTAAAACAGCACATGAAGATACATTCTGATGTTAAACCATTCCAATGTGATGTTTGTGGATCCAACTTTAGATATCAAGGAAATCTGAAAGTCCACAAGAGAATTCATACCGATGAAAAACCATTTAAATGTGATATATGTGGCTCTGGATTCACTGATACGTCTCGGTTGAAGGATCATATGAGAACTCACACTGGTGAAAAACCTTTCAAATGTGATGTTTGTGGTGCTACATTCACGGCACGCAATGGTCTGCAGATGCATAAAAGGATTCATTCAGGTTATAAGCCTCATATATGCCGTGAATGTGGCGCTGCTTTCATTACAACGGGTCAACTTAAGGATCACATGGGTGTGCATTCTAATGCAAGACCTTTCCAATGTAAGCTCTGCGATTCTGCTTTTAGACATCGTGGTAATTTAAGGGTGCACATGAGAATTCATTCTGGTGAGAAACCCTTCAAATGTGATGTTTGCAGTGCTGCTTTTGCCCATAGTATTAGTTTAAAGCAACACAGGAAAGTCCACTTTGATTAGAATTGTTTTCAATATAAGATATATATTTTTTAGCTCTTTCGTACTGTCACCTTGTTGATTTAGATCCTATTTCCACTTAAAAATGTAAGGTTTCACTAAAACTATCAAACAGTTAAGTGGGAACATATATTAATTGAGTTTATTTATTTAACAATTAATTGGGTTATTAAGAAAACCTTCAAAATGATTATGAATCTAAGCATAAACAAATCATATAAATAAGTATAAGTTTTTACCATACATGTATAACTTTTTTCTTTTTACAAATCAGTATTTCTGATGCCCTCATTTAGATTTTTATCACTTTAAGTTTGAATTGAAATATGTACTGTTTTCTACCAGTATTGTTTGTTTTTAAAACTATCCAAGTCAATAGAATATCTTGTCAAGTGCCATAGTTGTTTGGGGTAATAATGTACGAATATGGATTTTTTAGCACATATTTTAGACAGCCCCGATTTTGAAGGTGCTTGGATTATATTTTTTCTAACCTTTTGTATTTGGTTCGAATTTGTATATATTAAGACTTAAGTCCAAGTTATGTGAATAGTTGGCACGTGTACATAGAAACTTAGCATAAATAGGCCCCAATCTTTACTGAGGGGTATATTGCTCATGTCTTTTCTCGTCTGTCAGTGTACCATATGGTTTCCATTCAATAACTCAAGAATGGTTTGCACTAGGATCGTCAAAGTTTCCATAGAGGTTGGCCAGTCATAGTAGATGACCGTGTTGCTTTTTAGGTTAAAGGTATTGATCACTGTGACCTTAACAATTTTCGGCCATTGGCTGCCATGGGGGACATACATCTTTTACAAACATCTCTTATTTGCTATTCCAACTGCAAATACTTCACACTGTATTGGCAAAACGAGCTAGATCTGGTGCAGCGATCCAGCTAAGGTTAACCTAGCGAGGATAGTCGGGCAAAAATGGCGGATTTGAACAACAAACTAGAGGTGAGTGTAACATTTTTGCGTATTTTATGTGCTTAATCTTGAATTATGAAGATACGTATTCTCTTACGGAATGTCCACGACCGTCATGCATGCCCGTAACTAGTTGGCATTGGCCTGCAGCAATTCGTATGAATGTAATGCACGTTGAAAATTACAATTCAACGGTAAACATACCAAAACAGACATGAAATTCGGACAATTTCGACAAATTAGCCCAATTAAAAGCAGAGTATAATGTTTGTACTGGCATGCATAGTTGGTTGACATATCTTGCCCGCATGCTCATCTTTTGTCAATTCTAAAGTTATTTACGCTAAAATCTTAGGTTCTTGAGTTGAACGATTCTGCGTCCGGTTATCAATACAGCGAAGATGGTACGACTCGAATTTTACTACCCATGATAAATATTGTATTGCATTAATCTTAGTTATTCTCAGGTAAGACATTGTGTGTTAAATAGTGTAAGTGCCCTCACTTACACATTTATTAACTTTACTAATTGTAATCTTAATAGTAAATATTTGCATTGACCAAGTAATCTCAATATACGTTATGTAGCAGCTCCTTGAAATGAATGAACTATAAAAATGTTTATTTCAATAAAGGCGACCATGCTGCTTACCCAAGCAGTTCCCATTGGGACTATGTTAGTAAATTATTACGTTTAAAGGTTTCTTATGTGATGCCTTTCTAAACCTTCTGGAAAACTGGATGTAAAAACATGTACAAACAATAAATGTATACTGCCATTAACTTATAATCGGATATTAATATAGTTTGCACTACTCAATCATTTGAGGTAATGGTATAGACTTTCCAAGTTTAGAAAATAATAGCTTAATCTCAATACAACTACAATATACTACAGAAGAACATTAGTCTGGTGTTTATGGTTAATCTAATAAATCTGATTGGCACTTCATGCAAGTAGGTTTATAAAACATAAATATGGTTCTCACTGGGTTTCTAACCTAGGTTTTTATCACTAAACTTGTGTATATCAACTAACTAAATGAATTTTACTGTCATTATGTGATTAACATTTATACTTCATTAATTCTATATCAGCATTTATCTGAACACGCTAAGGTATACCATTCACTGAATGTGTTTGTTTATGGTAGTTGGTGTCCTTTCCAAATGCTATATCACAAATGCTTACTTCAAACAAACAAGAGATATTTGGATTATTGTTTTGCAAGGATTTATGAGTATTTTTTAGGTTTCTTTGAGTAAATGTAAATGAATGACCTAGTCAACAACATCTCATAAGATGTAAATCACAATATTCATAAGACCACTTATAAATTGGCAAACACAGTCTAGGAACCTTCTCCAAATTGTTTAAATATATGCCCCAATTATCTGGATACTGATTATGTTTATTAATTATAAGAAGGTAGCAAGTCTTCTACAATCCTGTCATCCCGAGCCTTTTCACCACTTCAAGGTCTTCAGAGAAACCTTGGTACAATAGTTAAAAAATCTTCGATCCAGGAAAGTCCTTCTCAAAGTCTCTCTTCAAGTTGATAAAAAACCTGGGTGAAACACTGTCAAATTGTTTTAATGTTCTGGCCACGACTATTGACGGAATAGTTTTCATTATTGAATGAACGTTGTTTCCGAACTTAATAGAGTCTTCAAAACTGGCATCAAAGAACAACTAGATAGCATAGATGTGTTGTACTTTTTATTCATATCACAAATGACTCGGTACAATAATGCTGAGAAATGGCTGTAGACTACAGTTTTGAAACCCAGAAATTCATTGTAGGTAAAGGTAAAGTGTTTGTTTATTATAGTGTCACCCCTATTGAAAGGGCCAGCCAATTTGACTTATGAGACACCTATTTTTCTTGCGCACAGAACCTCATTGTAAGTTCCTAAACAAAAGTGTCCTTTATAACAAGAAACCATTAGATTACCATATAGTGTTATTTTTAGATCATTCACTGCCAGAGAAAGCTTTAACTTAGTTGTGTTGGTAATCTCTTCTATTTTTGTGGACAACCACGACTTCCAAACCAACCAATGCTTTAGTCTAGGAAAAAAAATTTCATTAGGGTTTAAGTCAACCGATTTCTTGCACCAGAACTTTACACCTTTTGTCATCCTGACAGCACAAATGAGAGGCCGAGCAGTTGATATGTTATTTAGGGGTGAGTGAAGTGTCTTGCGGCAGCCCAAAGAAACAACTGAGTATTTCTTTGATCCTCTTTCCATTTAGGGTGCTCTTTAATCAACAGTTTCTGTTCTTTCTTGAGGCTAGCTGCAGTTGCCTCAAATCTCTCTATGTAAAATAATTCTTCATGGGATATGGCTGATGATAAGTGACGATCTTTTCTGAAACAGTTCAATCCATCCATGTTTGACTGGTTCTTGTTAATACTTGTTGAACTGTCCTTTACACTTAACTCTTCAGGCTCTGTCATGTTTTATATACGGAGCCATCTTGTCAACTCTTTGAGATGCTTTTCTGGAAGCTATAAATGATGCTACCAAAAAATGGTGGAGAATGAACTTAAAGTCAAACACATCCATTGAACCACCGTTTCTGTGGCATACTCAGGAGTGTGGATTGAAAACCTATGGCTTTGTCGTTGATTGTGCAGCTGCATTAAGTCTTTATGTCGACTTCCTCCACTGTGTGATTAACGACTGGGGTCTCAGACATGATCTCGACCTTGGCCTCAAGTTTGTCCACCTTAGCACCCAATGTCATTATATCGGCCTTCCGGTTTGTTACATCTCCATGAGTCCTTTCAACCAAATTGCAGCAATTGTTCTTTGACAATTGACCATTTAAACAATTTCCAGACAAAACTCCCTGAACAAAAAATGTAAAGACCAGAGCTTTTAAGATGATTTTCTCCATGTTGGACTATTTTTTCTTAACAGCATTCCAGTCACAAGACTTAAGGAGAGAAGTACCGCAGTTTGCATCAACGATCCTTGATATGAAAGCAAATAGAAACATATCCACACAAGGATCCCAACAATGTGAACCAACCAGTAAAGCTAGTAAAGAATCCTGGCATATTGAAAGAAGACCCTCCGTCACCCTCTGTGTCTCCATCAACTGTACCCCCATAATCTCTCTTCGCATCATTGGTTTGATCAGAAAACTTTTGAGCTGCAGCACCTGAGTCCACCTCAGCTTCATCATCAGGCGTGTCAAAGAACACACAATTTAAAACTTTCTAACTTAATTCACAAACAAAAATCAATCGCATGCTTATTATAAAATAACTGCATATACAGTCAATTCATATTAAGACCTGGACGATTACTCGGTTAATCAGACACGATTCGATTACAAGGTGTAACCGGTTTCAATTTTGCAAAACCGCTAATCGTTCTAAAACACTGCACATCCCTAGAATGTTAATAAAATGTATATTACTGCATGTTTAAATTATATTTTTGACACGTCATACTAAAAATACACAAAAAGGGTTCATAGGCTAGATGTGCAGGGATAAACTATGATACATAAATCTGTTTGTTGTCGAATTTAACATAATAATTTAAAAATGATACTTTTTACTTCAGATAATAAGTCATATAAGAAAATTGAAGCTGTAGAAAGTACTTTGATATGGTCGCCAGGAAGGGTTCACAATTTTCAATATGGCAGCCGATTTACCGGTTCGATTCGGTTTTATACTGACGATTAACATGCTTCAAACTTTCAAAATCGCCCCGGTCCTAATTCATATATATCTACACGACACTTGAATACAATATAAATGTTTCTCTGCCTTTGGTGCACATGGATAAAATTTCAAAAAAGAACATAAAAAAGATTCAAGTTACACATCCTTGTAAATTCCTGCTATATACAACTGAAGTATAGCTTGGCCTCATTGACATGAGCCTGACCTTTTGATAAGCATAATTTAACAGTCAATATGCCAGTAAGTTGGAAAAATGTAAACTTGAAACAAGCCCCAGAAAACATGGAAGATATTACAGGACTTATTTCCCCTTCTATAGCAGAGGCTGTTAACAGGTATCTTCCCCACAGGACAATTCTTTTTAGTTTTCCATTCAATTTACATCATGATTTTTGTTCCTTTTCTGCAAACATTATGTGTTATTTTTCCTTAATATAATATCACTACAAAATATACTCACAACAGCTGTTGTGTCATGATGTTGTGTCATCAGCCAATTTCACGTCAAACTCCTCCATGTTTTCCACTGTCTTCAGGGGGAAGGCTATACCCTCTTGCAGACCAGTGGGTGCAGCGGCCTCTACCCAACCAATGCCCCGAGCCAGAAGCAGTGTCAGCAACTTTTTGTTGGCCTTTAGGGTATCATTCATACACTCCAGTAAAGTAAAAATCTTGTATCACGTGCTGTAAAACAAAGTTTTTTTTTATTTTATTCATTTTAAGTTTGAAAATAAAATAAATTTACATCAATGTATAGGGACAAAACAAACATTTCTTTGACCGAAATTTAGTCCATTTATTTAATTTTAAATATCAATTGTTTGAATCAAGAACAGCCCACCATGACAAGGAGTTCAGTTAATAAGTTATGTAGTGCTAAGACAAGTCCAATAGAGGAATGAATGCGGCACACATCTGAACAACCAGGTATTAATAAAGCGATATGCCTTTGTACTCGGCAAAAATCCACAGTAAAATTATTCTATCTGGTTGTAAATGTAAAGCATCGCATACCAGGTTTTGTACAAAACAAAGCCAAAAAAAATACTAAAAAAATTCCTATATTGATTCGCTGTAGCAAATTAGCCATTCTTTTGTTGAATCGAAACAAAATAATCAATCAATATTAATATCACACTTTGTGTTTTAGATAAAGAAACTGAGGCTGGATAGATCATTAATATCATAGTTTACCTTACTGACTTCTGCTGACATAAGCAGCTTGACTTGTAGCTACTGGAAGGGCTGGAGGTGGTGAAAGCAGCGATTGGGTCTGGCGTATTGTTGTGGCTGATTGAAAGTTGACAGTCTTGACATCAATATGTAATAATAATAATAATAATTACGTCTTTATTTTCGGTGGATAACATAATTGGTGAACCAATTTTCATTATGGTCCACAACAATAATACAAATGAACAGGTATATACAAAGAAAATATTTACAACAATACATATTTCAAGTTACACTATTGCTAGTGTACATATTGACACCTAAATCAGATGTTTAGGTGTAATGAAGTTTTTGTATATTATGTAACAACACTTTTTGTTATCATAAAGTAAAATCATCACTAAAATGTATATGTAATAACAGATTTGTTATTATATATTAATTCTTCTTCTGATGTGAATTAAGTAATTCAATTAACAGGTACCGGTAGATAGCTTAGTAGATACCAAGTATCACAAGATCACCAATTTTATTTCACTTTCAAACACTAACAAGTTTAAGTTTATTTCAAGTTGTCATTTGCCAAACTAACGCACATTTCTAAGAAACATTTCTTAGATGTTCAGCCAGTCAATATCATATATTCAGTAAACTACCAGGAATAGTCCGTCCCCTAGCAGTTATCATACATCACTCTCATCTTCCATGTGTCCTCAGCACCTCTAGACTGGTATTTGAAGTCTTTTCCAACCAAGGTTTTCCACCTAAATAAGAAATATGACACCCTTCATCTGACTCAGTAATGTCGACATTGTTGACATCATTCCTCACTTTATGCTCAATGGGACATTTTTGTTGAAGCACAGTCAGCTTCTACGCATTATATGTACTGGTACCTGTATCAATATGTCACTCTTCAACAAGTATTTTGTGAAACTTAGAGCACTTTCATCCATTGGTTTAGCCGAACTAAGACCACCAAACTCAGTTGGTTTAGAGATCCGTTGTTTCGCAGTTGCTTCAACAAACTCTTCTGTTCTAGAGTTCTTATCAACATTATGTACACTGAATTCATAACCTGAATCATCAATGTCAGCCTCGGCGGCTTTCTGTCTCCCCTAAAGGAGTTTAATGTCTATATCAATATATGTTTTCCTTCTTGTTGCGTTAGCAGCTTGAACCATTTCTGATTCTTCTATTTCTGCTTTCCTACGTTCCAATTAAGCGGTTTTCTCCGCATGCACAGCTGCTATTTTTGCTAGCCTAGCTCTAGCGTGACTAGAAAGTTTTGAACTACTGTCTGATCTCCCACTAGCTGGAGATGCATTTTCAAATTTTAATGCACGAATTTTGTCAACGAAAGCGTAAGCTATTTTTCTATTATTCTCTTCTGCTGATATGATATGTTCTACAAGTTCAAGACTACTGTAAACCTAGAAACTTTCGCGGATACAAATTTTGGCGTTTTGCCGATCGTCGGCATATTCGCGGCTACAAACTTTCGCGTTTTTAAGTCTCCCTCGAACATCGCGAAAACTAAGTTATAACCTGTTACATACGGTGCTCGTTTAGAATATAATTGCTTCTTAATTATACCCAGCCAGCAATCCGATATCGGCCCAATATCGGACCGATGTACTTTCCATATCGGGCCGATATCGGTAACGATATCGGGCCGATATCGTTTTGCCCATCGACATTTGATCGGGCCGATATCGTTCTTGAACCATTATCGGACCAATATCGGTCCGATGTCGTATTCGATCCCAGGCTGATATCCAGCAGATATCGGGCTGATATTGGTAAAACATCAGTTTGGTTTGGAAAATTCATTTTAACTGTGCCGATATTTTCTATTAAATTTAAATATATAAAAACACTGTATATTATCCTGAATATTTATTCCGAGTAATTTATCAAAAATATGTACTATGTTCATAAACAATATCATTTGACTAAACTTAAAAGATACATGTTTTTTTGCATATTGGAATCAAAGTGAATATAACTATTATAATTTCAACAGCCAGAAAAAAATTCATGTTCTTAAATTTTGAACAGAAAATGATATAAAATCTGTTTGCACACATACGCTTTTTAACATACTTCCTAGACTGAACTTGCGTACATGGGGGTAGCACATCACATACGAAACCATGCAATATCGATATAATTATACATAATCCCACAATAAAGGACATAGTTACGACATGTACAAGCTAAATTAAGACCATTTTGTACCTTTAACCTCCAAGTGTGACCTTGACCTTTGAGATATTGTTTCGCATGACACAGTCCATGGTAGTAGTGAACATTTGTGCCAAAGTATTTTCAAATCCCACAATAAATGACTTAGTTATGCGCCGGACAAGCTTAATTTTGACCTTTCAACTCCAAGTGTGACCTTTGAGATATTGATGTAATTGTTTTGCATGACATACTGCCTCATCGAAGTGAACAAATTAACCAAGTTATTCAAAAATCCTTCAATGCATACAGAAGATACAGCCTGGTCAAACTTTTGGACAGACGGACCGACCGACAAAAATACTCCAGGGCATATAGCTCCCACCCTACTTCAGTAGTGGGGGTATAATAATAAATGACTAGAACGATAGTATAACTAGAAATCAAATACTGTACATCTACATGCAAGTCTAACTTGTTTAAAGTAACATCATAAAATATTAATTATCATCAAAAGCGCATAAAATGACTAGAATGCAAGTCAAAATAATTAAGGACTAGAACAATGTTTACATGACTAGTAATCAAAGAATGCACATCTACATGAATGTCTGACACTGAACAGATCAATCACTGTCTTCAGTGACTCTCTGTCTTTTTTTCTTCCACCGTTTCTGTCTTTGTCATTTCGCAGCCAGTCCTTTATCTGGGCTTCCAACTCACTAGCATTTGCAGAACTGAAGTTCCTCCTGACAGCCTCTGAAAATATACAGCAATAAATAAACAAACATATTCAATGCCATTTCTCAACAATTTTTCAGCTATACTAGTATACGACTGCAGATTCACCTTAGAACCAATTATTCTGGAAGGTATCCTAACCAGTATGAACTTAACCTTCTATAAGAAACCAACACATTCTCCACATGTGATGGAAAATTAACATAGTAATTAAATTTTCAAGGAAAGGTATGTCCGGGAATCAATTCAAGATCACAAACCCAGACAGTGCACGATATTGCGAGTCTTATGACCATTGAATATACACCAATGACGCGAAGGACCATTATAACTCATTGCTTAGAATGTGACGGCTGTGAATTTAGTAAATCCTTCAAATATTTATCATTGAGGGGTCTCATCATTCTCTAGAAGTCATAGATAAATGGACCTGTTACCACAACATGATATTGATGTGAATGGTTGTAAACTATGATAAACCTTTAATATCAGTAATAAACTACATTGAAAAGTCAATCATGGGATGATTTTTTGTGTTTCACATGTCAGACTGAGACCAATATCTAAATTTTGACGTAATTGAGGATGACCATGCAAGATTGTGCTACATAAAGTCTACAAGAAGGGGGGGGCTTATCTTTTACAGCGCAAACTATGTACATACCATTATTTTCCTCACAGAAGAATCTGACAATGCCAACTCTTCATTGGCCATCTCCTCCACAGAATTAATGGGGAGGTTGACTCCCTCGGGGGCATCCGCTTCTTGCGCTCTACCATCCTGCATCTATATGATATGCGACAACATACCCCGCTGCTCCTTCTGCTCAATGCTCATTTACTCCAGCATCCTGAAGATCCTTTGCAGCACTTCTTCGATGAGATGGTAATCGTTGACGAGGTTCAGAAGGCCTTGACAAATAATACTCGGGTGATGAAACAGTGTCCTCAGAATTCTGCCTGAACAAAGACAACTGGGGTGTTGACGTTGAAGGAGATGGGAGTCTTTGCGATGGAGTTGACGGTCTGTGGGATAAGGTTGACGTTGGAGATCTGACAGTTGATAGGGTTGATGTTGGAGATCTGACAGTTGATGGGGTTGATGTTGGAGATCTGACAGTTGATGTGGTTGACGATCTGGCAGTTGATGTGGTCGACGATCTGGCAGTTGATGTGGTTGACGATCTGGCAGTTGGTGTTGATGCGGTTGACGTTTAAGATCTGGCAGTTGATGGGGTTGTTGTTGAGGATCTGGCAGTGAATATTGATGGGGTTGACGGTCTTGGTGATTGTGTTGATGTTTGTTTTGGAGTAGATGGTTGTGTTTTTCTTGAAATTAGTACTTTTGCAGGGGGTACAGGGTAGTTTTCATCTTCATTTGTTGCATTGCCACTTCGGTTTAAATCTTCTGATTCGGTCAAATACTTTGGGTTAGACCTGAAATATAGAATTGACAACTGCTGTACAGAAGATCGATCACTATACATTATTTAATATGTTACCACAGCAGCAAGTGATATTTGTGTTTGTTTTATGCTGTAAAGTGGTTTTACTGAAGTATTTACTACATCTGATGTGGACTGCTTAATAGCTTGGGATCGGTCTAGTTAACGTGTCCTTACATTTAAAACAAGGCTTTCAATAAACATTTAATAAACGCTCATGCCCCAGAAAGGACCATGTCAATAATACCTATCTAAGTCAATCATGTACCTTTTATGTCTCTTTACATGCATTTGAACTTGTTCGACGTCAGTTTGTAAATCTGACTCTTCTTCGGCATTTTTTAGCTTTTCAACAGCTTTATCGTGGTTGTATAAAATGTTTAATTACTTTATTAGTATACATGCGCAATAGCTGAAACAACAATATTTATTTAGCCGATCAAATATCGATTCACATTTTGAATTATAGATATCATGTGGACTTCTATATGCTTTATGTTTCCTGTGCTAAGTTGGTTCAGTTGGGCATTGTGCATTGTGTGTTTTTAATGATTTCTGTGCTCGGCTGGTTAAGTTGGGTGCTGTCTGACTTAATATAATCTTTTTTCGTACTGAATGGAACCAACCAAAATCCATATTTTCCTGCACAAATTCTTTTCTTTGTGAAATGGAAGTTTACAATTAGTTAAAATGAGAAAATATTGAAAACCAGAATAAACTTCATTGTAACTCGAGAATGTGAATTTGAGCCCTAGAGCAAGTAACTCATTTTTACTGTCACTTTGTTAGTATTTATTAAACTTAATCTATGAGATATTCAGATGAGTGGGATATGCAAATAAGATCTGATTTATGAACTCATATAAGTTAATTGTTGACCTTTAACAAACTAACATGCTGGCAAGACCAACTGACATTCACTCCCTTGATTTAGAGAAAGTTCCCAAACATGCGAAGACAGCTTCATATTGTGAACGATAATTGAAGCGAAGTTCAATATACTGACAAATGGAATATTATTACATCCTCAATGCATGGCATGGTGCACACTAATATTATAACATACCATGAATAAAATTCAACTTACCCGTTTTATACATCACTCTTTTGATGCCATATGTAGACCATTTGTCATCTGGTATTTCATGTCTACACAGAGCAGGGTTCATCTTGCTTAAGGACTTGTACGGTGGCCAAAAAGCATTTTTCTGATCAGTCGTCAACAGTTCTTTTGAAATAATGGCGACATCATTTGTTTGTTCAAACTCGACAACTTGATACATGTTTCTGAGTTTTAATTTTTTATGAACCTGCAAGTAAACAATGACACACTTCATTTTAGACAAAACGGACTGGTTCAAGTCGCAGTATTGGCTTATTAATATATATACACAAACTAAGTCTTCAAAAATCATTTGCTAAAAAAAGTATACAATGAATGTTTGTATTGAAAAGTTTATACAATATTTGCTATTGATCAAAGCTATGTATCAGTGGTGTACATACAAAGTCGTTATCATATATATATTTTATTTCTAATTCCACATATACAATTACAACAGTCTGGTGTAAGCTAATAAGCCCATGACCCGACAATGAATATAATAGTACATATATATTGGCGGACATGGTTTACAAAAATGATAAATTCCATTTGCATCTAAATATTCATAGTAAAGTCATAATATAGTTACGTTCTTGTTAATATTACTACAATATAATTTTATAGAATAGCTCTAAAATGAAATACATGGTAATTAACGATTAATAAATAATTAACGCGGCATCTAAATGTTCAACATGTCAATAATGCTTGAGGTTTTAAACAATAGTTTTAATTAATACACGTGACATTAATACATGTAATATGCAATTGTTCAATCTTATTATGTTTCTAAGTTATAAATCGCAGTAATACATCATCAAATAAATATACATATACAATCAATCAATATATTTTGTAAACGACATTTCAGTATCATAATACGTCTAAACATGTAAACAAATAAATACATAATTTTTATATACATGAAGTATAAACGAATTAACTTGTAAACGACATATGTAATACAAAAGACATAAAGTGTATACGACATTTCGACATGAAATAAGCTTTAACACGTGACATACTACTTATTTTATAATGTACTATGCTAAGGCTTACGAATCTATACTATAATGACATTTCAATGAGATAACAAACTTAACTGAACTATAATCATACTTAAATTGAAATAACATACAATTTTATACTACATATATGACGGTAGTTCAATACGAAGTAACATCTAATTTAGCTATAACTATACTTATTTTCAAGAGTTTTAGCCTTAGACACTAACACATTTATAAATGCGTTCAAAGAGTCAATGCTTGTAAAATAGTAATGAATAGTGTTGAAGCTTTTAAGTTCTGCTTGTAAACAGGGTTCTAATTTCAAATGCATTATAGATGTACATGGCTAAATTTCTGACGATTTTCACGTTCTCCGAATTCAAAAGTTGTTCTGTTTTTAACATGTTCGGGTTCTGGTAATAATATTGTCCAATGTATGTTTCCTTATTGTGTTATATAAGTTACATTCAAATAATACATGAAATTCGTCTTCTAGTTTCTGACAAGAGGGACATAATCTGTTATTCAAAGGGGTGTTATTCCAGCGACCTGTTTCGATTTTAAGTCTATGTGCTGATAGTCTAAACCTAGTCAAAGCGATGCGGTATTTCTTAATATTAACATGCTCAAGATACGAACTATACTTAAAACTTGAGAATACTCTAAAGAACCTAGCACGTGATGAAAGATCTAAACGACCCGACCATTCTTGCATAAAAGTATCAGTTAATCTTTGTTTTAACAATGATAAAAATATAGTTTGATTGCCTACGCCCTGAGCCAGCCAAACTTCATAAAACCCTAACCTGCTTAGAGAATCCCTGACTTGTGAAGCCCAATTAGTTAATCTTGGTTTGGTTTCTATATCATTTAACAAAAGTGAATAAATTATTTTAATATATTTCCTGTCTGTACAATTTACAATTTTTAACAAAAATTTAATTATTCTTAAAATTCTAAGAGAATGAAAATCTGTTCGACCCAATTCTCCACAAATAAAATCATTTTGTGTATTACTTTTGACTCGTAGAACGGACTTACAATACATAGTATGAATTCTTTCTATAGGGAGTGCCTTACTAAATCCCCATACTTCGGAACCATAGAACAGAATTGGTTTAACTAATTTGTCAAATAATTCTAGCGAGTGCTCAATAGTTATATCATTAAATCTGTATAAATATTTTCTCAATTTAAAGATTGCTTTTAAAGACTGACCTGCTAATGTTTTATGTGTTTCGGTGAAAGAACCCCCCGAAGTGAAAATTATTCCAAGGTAAGAGAAGCTAGATACTATTTCTAATTCACTCCCATCATAAATGAAATTAAGATTATTTGGTAATCGTCCCCCCTTTCTAAATACAATAACCTTAGTCTTGTTTCTGTTGACAATAAGTTTCCAACGTTTGCAATAATTAAATAGTATATTTAGATTATTTTGAAGTTCTTCCGGTGAGTCAGCAAAAATTACAATATCATCTGCATACATTAATAAGAATATTTTCAGCAGACCTATATCGATACCTTTTGATCCTTTTAGATGAAATTCGTCTTCAAGGTCATTTAAATAGATAGAAAATAGAAATGGTGATAAGCTTTCCCCTTGTCTCACCCCTAAATTGCTTTCGAAAATTTCCCCAAATTCGTTGTTTAATTTTACTCTGGATTTTATTTGACTGTACATTGATTTGATAACACTGTATAATTTACCACGCAACCCCAATTTATAAAGCTTATACCAAATATTTTCTCTAATCAAATAGTCAAAAGCTTTGGAATAATCTACAAAAGCACAATACAATTGTTTATTGTTGTTTATAATATGGTTAATCAGGCCATGTAAAACAAAAATATTATCAATGGTACCCATTTTTGTTCTAAATCCAGATTGCGATTCAACATAAATGTAATATTCCTCAGCCCAGTGTGTAAGCCTAGTATTTATCAATCGTGTGAATAATTTACCTATAATACTAAGTAAAGTAAGACCCCTAAAATTCCCTACTTCCGACAAACTACCCTTTTAAGAATTGGGACAATAAAACCATCACTCCATTTTTCAGGAAAGTACCCTAAGTATAAAAGTTGATTAAATAAATTAAGCAGATAATCCGCCAATACATCTTTACCATGGATAATAAATTCATTCAACATACCATCCGGTCCTGCGCTTTTGTTCATATTTAACTGTGAAATAGCATTTAAAATATCAATACGTTGGAAAGGTAAATCTAATTCCGAGAACATATCGTTGACATCATTTCGAACCTGTTCATTAAAATAAACAACATCATCATCTGGTTGAAAAAATACATCATCAGGGTTATTTATAGCCTTAAAGTAGTGTGTAAAAGTATCAAGTGAAATATTTTTTGGCCCTTTCGGTGCCGCAGATTCCTTAAGCATTCGCCAATAAAGTTTAACATTTTTATATTTTGCCGAAATTAACTTGTCAGTATTTTGTTTTTCTTTAATAAAATTAAAATTCCGAACAGTTTTCTTATAATTACTCCTGGCTTCAATCATTTCTTTTCTGTTCTCATCGCTCTTATTGCGTCTAAACGAATTTAATTTATTGTAAAATTCACGTTTGCTATCATTACAAATATTTTCATTCAGTGGTTTCGATTCTGTTTTCTTACTACACGAATTATCAGATGTGTTATTCACAGTTGTTTTCTTAAACAGAGGTGTACACACTTCGTCTAAACACGACATGAAGTTATTTATATTACAATCCATGTCATCAGACGATACAGCGCTATGGAGACATTGATTTAATTCCTTTAATTTCGAGGTTACGGAGTTACTTTTCAGATCGGTCACGCTTGAACGCTCGTTATTAACGTTGTCGTTACAAATAAATTTACTTTTCAATGTGAATTCCATTAAACAATGGTCAGATAAAATATTTGGTTCATGAATTACAAATGAATCAAAATGTGGCAAAATATTTGTATTCACAATACAATAATCAACAACACTAGAACCATTACTACCAACAAATGTAAATGAACCCGACTGTTCAGGTTTTCCGACCCTACCGTTGGCAATCCTAAGACCAGTTTGCTTCAAGAAATCTAACATCAAATAACCATTGCTATTAGTACATGAATCTTGTGATAATCTAGGTAAAACATCATCTATACGATAGTCATCAGGAAGCAAATCGTTGTTAAATAACGAATCTGTATCATCAACAACATAATCAGGTAATATATAGCTAGTTTGCGATAGAAAAAAATCGTGTTTTTTAAAGATTTCTGAAAATCTATTTATCAGATTTTGGTAAAAAATTACACAGAACTACATAAACTTCCTACCTACTCCCATTTTGAATTTCATAATTTTTAGCCACCAATTAAAAGACATTTATTCTTTATTACATATTGAAATCACATGCGTATTTACAATTTAACGCAGGGAGGTAATCTGGTATTCCATTGATGATTTTCTATCAATTATTTAACCGTTACAATCCGTGATCGGCGGGATTGAGATTGCTGTTTTAAAGACAATACTTAGGAGGCCCGCATGATTCGGTTTATTTAGGTATGTCGCCTATAAACAATGTACAGCAATTAAATGTACTTTGTTATATTCACAGACGGGCCTCGCATGTGTTAAATTAAGTAGGTTGCAAATACGCAAATATACCGTAATGCGTATCACGTGACCGTAAAATTGGCTGTTGCAAGTATCAAGTCTTCTAACTTGATATTTCATACAAAACTACAAATATGTTACATAGAACTTATGAACAAAACTTTTTTAACTCATGTCTGATGTTGCTGAAATTTCAGTGTGTATTAGGTAGATATATTTCATTTATTCGTGCCAAATTTCATACTTGTAGGTTTAGTAATTACAGAGAAATGTTTAAAAAACACGATTTTTTTCTATCGCAAACTAGCTATACCAACCCTGGAATTAAAGTCACCTACAAACATAAATGAACAGTTATCATCACCATATTTATCTTGTATATAAAGCATATTGTCAATATAAATGTCAAATATATTATCATCAGCTAACACATTTCTGCTTGAGTTTGATGGTACAACATAACACAAACACACATACAAATCAGTGTCAAAGTTAAAGTGCTTAGCGTCTAATTTAATCCATAAATGTGAATCAGAGTGATCAAATAGAAACATATCTTTGCTAACAAATTTGTCCCTTATAAAAATCAATAAACCACCCGAATGTCTTGTTGTACCTATCAATTTTTCATCTCTATTTAAAACAAAATATTGGAAATTGTCCACGTGAAAGTCATGTTCAGCACCGCCCCATGTCTCTGTAAAACAAACAATGTCATTTCTGTCGAATATATGAGCCACAATTCGTTGTCCAGGAATTTTGGTTACATCTCAAATGGTTGGTGTCCAACATTTCAAGACCAGTCAATGATCGTCATTTGCATTGTAAAACATTTAGAATGATGAAATGTATCGTACTTTCAGACAGCAATGCAAAATATGAAAAGCTGGCAATTTTACGATCATTTTTGTGTACGTTCAAAATTGAGATGTAACATTGACTCAAGGCAGAATATCCATCATAATATTATAACAAGCTATCATTGTATGCATTTGCTTAATTGTATCATTTGCTTTCTTAACTAGTAAGAAGAATAGCCTAATTTTAATTTGTAGACTGTTTAGTGCAATTCAGAAATTGCTGTTTCAGGTAGAGATGTAACTGGACACCAAATGACGATCGTATATGGCTGTATGTTATCCCATGAATGCGAAATTAGCATATTTATGGTTTATCTTGACTTTAAATTAAGGGTGAATGTTTTTTAAATTAATACAAACATCACAAGCAGTTTACATAAGCAATCGTAGAACATTATTGTGAACCAGGGATGTAACTATGGACCCCAAATAGACAGTTGATGTCTTCCAAGTAGAAAAAGTTATAACTATGACAATGTTTAAGACAAAGGTATGCATTATTTGTCAAAATAATGTCCTCCATTGATGATGATGGGTAGTTTAGTATACTAATTTGTTTATTCTCTATTAAAAAATGGCTTGAAAACATAGATCAATCGCTCTCTAGACACTGCCGGATGGAATCAACCTCAGAAAGAGAAAATGCAATGTTGAATAATGTGTGTCACACAAGGAATCCCCCGCCATAAATGGCTCTGATAATAGAGACTCGAACCAACGACCCCTCAATTATGAAGGGAGCACTGGACCACTGAGGCTTCACAAAATGTATGGTTCATGCATGTAATATAACGAACATGAAGCCAGGACAATACCTCTTTGAAAAAAAGACAAGTCATTTTAAACCATAACAGTGTATTTTGAACTGCTTAATACAATCAATAGAAACAATAGAAACTGGTGACTATCCAACCATCTTCAGACTCCAGACGTCATGTGGTTAAAGATCTGAAAAGAATACATAAACTATACATTTAACCGTTCACAAACAACATATATTTTTTTGTGAAATAATGGTCAGATATTGTTTGACATTATCTATTAATGTAATTTGAACTAATAAAACAAGTATTTAACTATTCCATGTATCACTTATTGACAACCGACAGCGTCCTTACTCTCTTGGCCAAGGAGGCCCCTCCAAATGCAGGGATGATAAACAACATACCAAGGTAAGATTTTAAAACATGCTGTCCTAAAGAAAATACAACACACCTTTGAATTTATACCATTGTCTGGTACCGCATCTAATTATGTCTGGTGCGTTGATCTTTGAGTGAATGTCGGTTGAATCTATTCTATGTCTAACTTCGTTCAACGTCCATGTGTTCTTCTTTCTGCTTTTTGAGAAATATCTGATCCAAGGCCATTCATCCATCTAAAACGGAAACAAGAAATGTCACAGAGGTGACCATTTACCATCACATAAAGATACGAGACCAAAGCGGGTTTCGAACTCGCAACATTCAGATACAGCATCTGTGAAGATTATCTTCACATTCTTGATTTGCTTCGGGGCATATACACTATTGTTAAGATTGCACAAAATTGTAGTCGCTATCATGTTAAATGTTGACGGACAATGTCGGACATACATATGGCATACGATGGGTGATAAGAAACACTTAGTGCTCAGGTAAGCTAAAACACACAACCTGAGACCCAACCACTATTTGTAATTGTGTTAAAACTAACAATCAATTTAACAGCAAAAACATTCAACACCAATCAAAAACATTTTGTCATATTATAATCCACTTTAATTTCCACGTTTGGGTTAAACGCCATGTGTACAGATTCTAGTACTGTACACTCATTAAGAAAACATTAATCTATTAGTAATACTGGTGTAGAATGACAAAATATTTTTGAATTGTTTTGTTAATAAACAAAGTAACAATAACAATGAAACAACTGAGGAATAACAAATTGCTACAACTTAAACTTACGACAGCCGGAAAGTTTTGTTTTCCATGAATTACCAAAACATGACATCCGACAGGATACCTGTTATATATGTATTGATTGCTTTATGTTGGGTTAAGTGCCATACTTACATCATAATTTCAGATAGCATTACTATTAATAAATATGTAAAGATGAAACAAACCCAGGCTTAAAAAAATGACAACTACTACATTTAAATTAGTATGAATGTACTACTACAAAATGTAAGTACACATGTAATTATAGCACTGAAGCTATTTCATGACAATGTATATGACATGATTACCTGCACATATCAGTGGTGATTGGCTCATTGGTCTCTGTGTTGACCTTAGTGGCCTCCAACCTGGTATCATTGATCTCTGGGTTGGCCTCAGTGGTCTCTAGGTTGGGCTCAGTGGTCTCCAGGTTGGGCTCAGTGGTATATGGGTTTGTCTGTAGACAAAAACAAAAACTTTACATTGCAAGAACTATGAAAAACATAATAGGGTTAATGTGATACAATTTGGAACAGCTGACAATTAAGAAAAAGGGTAAAACTGAGAATACATACCAATACTGGCTCATACTGCATAGTGTCTTCAGTAGCATCTAACTTGAGCTCAGTGGTCTCCGTGTTGGGCTCAGTGGTATCTGGGTTGGGCTCAGTCGTCTCTGGGTTGGGCACAGTAGTATGTGGGATGACCTCTGGGATGGTCTCAGTTGTCTCCAAATTGGGCTCAGGGGTCTCTGGGTATGTCTGTAGACAACGATAAAAACATTGCATTACTATAATTATGAAAACATATGCTTAATGTGATAAAATTAGGAAAAAATGACAACTAACAAAAAAGGTAACACTGAGATACACATACCAATACTGGCTCATATTTCGTAGTGTTTTCTTCAGTAGCCTTCAACTTGGACTCAGTGGTCTCTGGGATGGCCTCAGTGGTCATTGGGTTGGCCTCAATGGTATCTGGATTGGCCTCGGTGGTCTCTGGGATGGCCTCAGAGGTCTCTGGGTCGGGCTGAGTACTCTTAGTAGTGTTTGTCTGTAGACAAATATAAAAACATTTTAGGAACTATGAAAAACAGAGGCTTAAAAATTTGATAAAATTCTTAATGTGATAACATTCAGAAAAGCTGACAAAAAAGGTCAACTAAGAGTACTTACCAATAATGGCTCATTGTTCACTCGGTTTTCTGCAGTGGTCTCTTGGTTGGGCTCAGTGATCTCCGGGTTGGAATCGGTGGTCTCTGGTTTGGACTCAGATTTCTCTGGGTTGACATCAATGGTCACTGGGTTGGGCTCAGTGATCTTCGGGTTAGGCTGAGTGGTCTCGTGGTTGGACTCAGTGGTATCTGACTGGACATCAATGGTATCTGGGTTGGGCTCGGTGGTCTCTGGGATGGCCTCAGTGGTTTCTGGGATTGCCTCAGTGGGCTCTGGGCTGGTGTCAGTAGTCTCTGGATTTGTCTGTAGACAAAGATAAACAACATTACATTATAAGAACTATGAAAATCATAGGCTTAATGTGATAACATTCTTAATGGGATAAAGTTCGGAAAAGCTGACAATTAATAACAAAAAGTAAAACTGAGAACACATACCGATACTGGCTCATAGTTGATAGTGTTTTCTTCAGATGCCTTCAATTTGGGATTGGTTGTCTCCGTGATGGCCTCAGTCGTCTCTGGGTTGCGCTCAATGGTCCCTATGTTGGACCCAGTGGTATATGTGTGTGTCTGTGAATGAAAAAATATACTAGTATTACATTGGAAGAACTATCAAAAACACAGGCTTATGAGATAAAATTCGGAAAAGCTGACAATTAACCAAAAATGTAAAACTGAGGACGCATACCGATATTGGCTCATAGTGTATAGGGCTTTCGTCAGTGGCCTCCCACTTGGGCTCGATGATCTCCGGGTTGGACTCGGTGGTATCTGTGCGGGCATCAGTGGTCTCTGTGTGGGCTTCAGTGGTCCCTGTGTGGGCTTCAGAGGTCTCTGTGTGGGCTTCGGTGGGCTCTGGATTGGGCTTAGTGGTTTCTGTGATGGCCTCAGTGGTCTCTAGATTGGACTTTGTGACATCTAGGTTTGTCTGTAGACAAAGACAAAAACATATCATTGCAATAATTATGACAATCATAGGCATAATGTGACGACATTCGGAAAAGCTAAAAATTAACCAAAAATGTAAAACTGAGGACGCATACCGATATTGGCTCATAGTGTATAGGGCTTTCGTCAGTGGCCTCCCACTTGGGCTCGATGATCTCCGGGTTGGACTCGGTGGTATCTGTGCGGGCATCAGTGGTCTCTGTGTGGGCTTCAGTGGTCCCTGTGTGGGCTTCAGAGGTCTCTGTGTGGGCTTCGGTGGGCTCTGGATTGGGCTTAGTGGTTTTTGGGATGGCCTCAGTGGTCTCTAGGTTGGACTTTGTGACATCTAGGTTTGTCTGTAGACAAAGACAAAAACATATCATTGCAAGAATTATGACAATCATAGGCATAATGTGACAACATTCGGAAAAGCTGACAATTAACCAAAAATGTAAAACTGAGGACGCATACCGATATTGGCTCATAGTGTATAGGGCTTTCTTCAGTGGCCTCCCACTTGGGCTCGATGATCTCCGGGTTGGACTCGGTGGTATCTGTGCGGGCATCAGTGGTCTCTGTGTGGGCTTCAGTGGTCCCTGTGTGGGCTTCAGAGGTCTCTGTGTGGGCTTCGGTGGGCTCTGGATTGGGCTTAGTGGTTTCTGGAATGGCCTCGCTGGTCTCTAGGTTGGACTTTGTGACATTGAGGTTTGACTGTAGACAAAGACAAAAACATATCATAGCAAGAATTATGACAATCATAGGCATAATGTGACAACATTCGGAAAAGCTAAAAATTAACCAAAAATGTAAAACTGAGGACGCATACCGATATTGGCTCATAGTGTATAGGGCTTTCGTCAGTGGCCTCCCACTTGGGCTCGATGATCTCCGGGTTGGACTCGGTGGTATCTGTGCGGGCATCAGTGGTCTCTGTGTGGGCTTCAGTGGTCCCTGTGTGGGCTTCAGATGTCTCTGTGTGGGATTCGGTGGGCTCTGGATTGGGCTTAGTGGTTTCTGGGATGGCCTCAGTGGTCTCTAGGTTGGACTTTGTGACATCTAGGTTTGTCTGTAGACAAAGACAAAACACATATCATTGCAATAATTATGACAATCATAGGCATAATGTGACAACATTCGGAAAAGCTGACAATTAACAAAAAAGGTAAAACTGAGTACACATACCAATACAGTCTCATAGTTCATAGTGTTTACTTCAGTGGCCTCCAACTTGAGCTCAGTGGTCTCCGGGTTAGCCTCGGTGATCTCTGGGTTTGGCTCAGTGATCTCTGGGTTGGGTTCAGCGGTATCTGGGTTTGTCTGTGTACAAAGAACAAAACATTACCAAAAGTTATTAAATTCATATACGTATTACGTAATGTGATATAAAATTCCGACAAGCTGACAATTTACAAGTATGACAAGAAGACAAATTGAGGGTACACACCGTTTCTAGTTGTTCATAGTGCTTCGAGGTAGCCTCAGTGGTCTCTGTTGTACACTCGGTGTTTTCTGGATTCGACATTTTAGTCTCTTGGTTGCAATCAGTGGACTCTAGGTTGGCCTCAGTGCAGATCTCTTTCTTGGGCTCATAGTTCTCCAGTTCTGATTTCTGAACACTGTCCTCAATCACTGTATTTGACATTTCAAAATTACTAATAATGTCCATAATGTTATCATCGAGCACTTCCTCACTCTCACCAAATGAGTCGAAAGACATAGACATGTCTAAGTCTGAATTGACATCAACAATATTTTCCATAAGCGGCATAAGCACCACAAAGTGGTTCACAGAGAAGTCCTTTTCTTGTGCACTCCTTCCATTTATATTGGTCCACATAATGAACAGTGGGTCTCCTTTGCTGCAGTGTTCTTTGAATGGATAAAAGACCCTATGCATGTCATTGCGCACAGTGTGCAATCCATATGTTGGGCACACTGAAACAATCGGACATGACAATATGTTAGCAAGGCTAGCTAATTGCCACAGTCCCATATATGTTCCATTTCTACAAATCTCCAGTACTTCTTTTTCATACACTTTCCTAATGTCTTTTTTATATAATTGTCCTTGTCCATTGTACTGACTGGAATATAATGCCATTGTCTTTACGACATTATCACCACCCACTTCACTTTTCCCCCTTTTCATTAATCGGTTGTCCAGGTATAAGTCTTCATTTACAACAAGTTCACTAATTATTCTTTCCCGCATTTCTTTATGGTTATCTTCAGAGCCATAAATTAACACACTGGCTGAGCGTGGTAGGCAGTTCCCATCTCCATATATAACAGCTGGGAATAATTCCATTTCAGGGGAGAGGGGAATATCTTTTGGCATTAGTGACATACTGTTCTTGTCCACAGCTTTGCCCGTCGAAAAAAGGGATTTTGGGGTAACTGGTGGCAGCGTATTAAATTGCATTTCTGCAACGCTTCTCTTTAACTCATTCATTGTTGAGCACTGTGACAGCGACTTTTTCTGTTGCTTGATATCTTCCTTTTGCTTCATGTTGTCCTTAGGCTGCTTCTTACTTTGCTTCTTACTTTCCTTCTGGTTCAGACATTCCTTCTGCTTCTTACTTTCTTTCTTTTGCTTCTTGCTTTCCTGAGCAATTTCTGACTTTTTACCCTTGACAATATCATGTACCTCCCAATCACCCACATACTTTTCATTACAACAGTTTCCTTTCTTTTCACCAATGCATACGTTGCAAAAGCAACTCAAACGTCTGGCTTGTACAGTACCTGGCTCTACGCCCTTGACAGAGTGTATTTTCTGCGTCCCTTTCAAAGTTTGCAGGTCGTGTAGCGGTTTATCCCTCTTAATAGTCTCTTCATAAAAGAACACTCTTCTGTTGTGATCACATTTTCCACCTTGTACCTTGGTGAGGTTTTCCGTACAATAGTCAAATAATGCCTTAGCAGTCTGTATAGTGCCTTTTCGGCTCTTCACATATGTTTCGGCCTGTTTCTTTATTATACCACCCAATGCATCGCATGGTGATTTTCCATGCCTTGACCCGAAGTATGCTCTTTGCATTTTGTGTGTGGTTGTCTCAGATACATGCAGAAATGGTATTTTTGACTTGAATTGTGCAGCACAGCCATCGCTGAACTGTATTTCATTGTTGATGGGTGCATGATCTTTAACATGCTCAGCCATCTTCTTTGAAAATTGTTTAACTGCCATAGCATCGTGAATCAAGTCTGGAGAGATGAATACAACAGACTCCTGAACAACTGCATCTCTACAGTCGGGACATTTATAATATGCTATCATCGGGAAAACCGTAGATTGCCTGTAGTTGTAGTATGCCGATTGAATCTCATCTTGATGCACACAACGGTAATTTTCAGCGAAATCGGCTATTGTCACCATAAGCTTTTCAGGAACAGACTTTGTAATTTGGTTGAATTGTTTATATTGCCATCTTGCGATGAACAGGTGTCTTGCTAGAAAACCGATGGCATCTTCAAATTCCTGTACCAACTCTTCAGGGGTTCCAGTCTGCTCTGTTAATATTTGTCTCTTCACTTCCTTTCCAACTGAAGCCCCAACAGTACCCAGCTTCCACCTTTTCCATGTGTAGGTTGTATTTTTCTTGTCACTATCCATAAGACATTCAAGGAAGGTTCGCAGCTTCTTTGTTCCACACTCATCGCAGTTTCTTTCTAAACACTTCAGATTGTGGAATTCAGCGTTTTCGTCTTTTTCGCAAAGGGATAAATCTACTGCATGGTATTTGCTTTCAATGTTGGCTTTAATATGGTGAGTTTTAAATGCCTGGTTTATAACATCCAATTTAAACTGAACATTTAAACAATACTCGCATAAACATGAGTAGAACTTTTGCTGTTTGACAGTGAGTACTTCTTTAGGTCGAAGTTTTTGGAAGTGGCTTAGCGATATCTTCAATGTAGGATTGTCCTGCAGGAACCTTTTGTGGATTTGCTGAAGACTTTCAGTCAACACTCTTTTCTGGCTTAATGTCTTAGTACTTACGGTTCTCTTCATTGGAAGAGTAACTGATTCGTATTCATAAAATCTTTGTATACTATCCAATGTGTCATCCGACATGGCATCCGATCTTTTCACATTGTATTCTCCATTTCTTTCGAGTTGAGACATTTTAATCCAGTGCTCCCATTTCATACCTAGTGCTTTCCTTAAACTATGTTCAACGGTATACTTCCCGACAAGAGTACGAGTTAATAAACGATAACGATCTCTACCTGCCTTTGTGTTTTGTCTTTTCATTTCATTCAATGCCCTTTTCACCCTTGCTACTATTTTAGCATTTGTCTCAATCGACGATTTAGAATATAGAAAATCCAACCTTGGGTTTAGTTTTTGTAATGCCTTCTTTTTTCTCGGTGTTGCATTTTTCATTGCATTATCAACTTTGGTAGCAAACTTCTCTGGATTTTTGGGTAGATATATTTTTCTACTACTTGCTGCCTTTTTGGAAGTTTCCTGCAATGGAATTTCAGATGGTTTATCAAAATATAGTTTCTTTTTTGAAGACTGGTACTTTTCTCTTCTCTTTTGTTTCTCTTTTATCTTGTCTTCATCTGACATTTTTTCTCTTTGCTCTTTCTTCTTAAGTCTCCAATACTCTCTCGTCCTTGCTATTTGTGTTCGGGTCGATGGTTTTGCGACAGTAATTCCTTTCTCTAGTTGTCTTGCTCTGTATTCTCTCATTCGCAACTTTGCCTTTTCATTCGAGAGGGCTAGCTTTTCACCTGTTAAAGACTTGCGGTAATCTTTCTTCTTTAAAGCATCCTTGATCTTATACTGGTCATAAAGACTTTCATTTTGTTTTAGTCTTTCACGCCATTCATCATAGCTGTCCTTCGTTGACTTTTTTCGCTTACTTTGCCCAGCATCCACGCTTTCTGGATTCGAGCGTTTCAGCTTCACCCGCAAAGAATACCTTAAAGGAGATGAGTCACAATATCATATACAATCATCAATAACAAGATATGTGTTTTTGTCACATGACCAATGTATATGTCTCCCATAACTAAACGGTCAATGGCAGTTGAAATCCACATGGGTTAAGTTTCTGTAGCATAATTCTACCCGACTTAAAGAGTATGAAAATCTCACGAGAGTATTGCAATATTCTATGTGGTAAAAGCAGACCTGGTCAGGTACTTTTCTACTACAGAAACCTACCCAAGTGTATTTCTGTCAAAATCAACTGACGATTCTTAAGTCCGGACAAACTATTTTACATGTTAAAAATCATCAAAGAAAATGAAACATTATTCGACCATAACGACAAAGCAATATATGCGCAACTTAATTATGCCACTGTTGTCAGTTTCATTGCGAACAAGTTGTACTACGAACGCATGCTTATCGATGTCGACCCCATTCAATGCTGAGGAAATCCATCTCCGTGTTTCAGGGAGAAGTGGCAATGTGGAATTACTGTGTAACACATAATGTTTCATCAATTTTAAAATAGAATAAAGATATTGGACAGGGAAAGCAGCATTCAAGAGCAACTGTCAACCAGAAAACACAAACGAGAAGGCATAAGTTATATTATTTGCAAATACCATCACAAACATATATAAGAGTTGACGATATAGCTACTGCCTTCGAACGGTCAATGCGCAAATTGGTGAAACCGCTTAATTTAACAATGGAACGTGTGAAAATTACAGGTAAAAGGTGTAAAAACATTCGACGCCGGCCGGATACGATCCGACTTCGAGTTGAACAATAGATTTAAGGTGCGAATTAGTTAATCGGGACCTTCGACATAAGCGACAGCATTTCATATAGATTCGAAATTCGATAGAAGCGAGTTCGAGATAACGAGAGTTGACTGTAATTTACTTATTTATATTACTGACAATAAGTGACCCTTTAAAGTCAGTTATACCATTTATTTTAGTTCAAACAACATAGTTGCTTTAGTAGGCAATGTTGGAGTCAAAATTACATCTCAAAGCAAAGGAATGAAATAATCAAATTTAGTGTACATGCTTGGTTCTGTTAAGAAATACAAATTGCCTTGTATTTCAAAGAACGATCTTTCATTATATAATTAGTTATCCCTACATTCAATGCACGATAACTCCCCTTACATTTTGGTAATAACATGGACACAATTTCCAGTATCCATGTTATGTCTCCAAATAAGTCAGTGAAATTAACATAGCCACTGTACATATATTCGCATTATTAAGAAACAAAAGATTAAATTTAGTGTTAAAAATGCTGACAGCATCCTCCTAATGTAGTTAATTTACACCGAAATAAAAATATAATTAAATGGATATAGGATGTAACGTTGATTTCAACATTTCAATTTGAAAGTAATATGGACACAACTGTTGGTGTCCAAGTAACATCTACAAGTAAACCTGTGAAAGAAACATAATAATATCCGTAGACTATATTTTCAAAGAAACAACAGCAACGCAAGTAGGTGCAAATCGTGCTTGTTCTGTCAAATGTTCTTCATGTACAATGGGATGGAGCTGCCGAAAAAATATACATGAGATGTAACATTGACTGCAATATATCTACTTGACTATAACATGGACACACAATTTCAATTCAAAATTACGTCTCTACGCAAAATATTAAAATAAAACAAAAACTACCACACATATTTAACATCTTTTAATAAACAACAACTACAATAGGTTACAGAATTTATTCAAACATAAAATCATACCGCAATTGTCAATTGAATCAAAGTCAATGTAACCGTATGTTTGAGAGGTAACAATGACTTCAAAACAAAACTTGAAAGTAATATGGACGCAATATTTGGCATCCAAGTTATGTCTCCAAGTCAACCAACGAAATTCTAACTAAGCAAACATATTTACAGGCAATTTTAACTTTTAAGAAACAAAAACATTGCATGTAAGTGTCTAACATGCAAGTTTCAGCAAATGTTCAAAGGAATGACGATTCAAATAAATAAATACATAAGATGTAACATTGACTCCAATATCATTGTTTGATAGTAACATGGACACAACATATCTGGTCCAAATTACGTCTCCAATGAAACTAACACATTACATAAAAACTACCAGAACAAAATTGTCGTCCTTTATTACACAGCAATTATTAAATATTCCTGATATTCACTAAGGTTATACAAAATCCGGTTGATGAGCTATTGAATGCAAAAATTAAATTCATGTTTGAGAAGTAACGTTGACTTCAAGACCACAATTTGAAAGTAACAGTAATCCTTTTTTGGTATCAAAGTTATGTCTCAAACAGCCAAACTAACTAAAACATAATAAACAATGTGTAAAACGATTAACTTTTAATGAATCAAAAGTACTGGTGTTCTGTCCCAATGTGGTAATGTAAACCTTGAATATTTTAAACATTGTCACTCTTTACCATGTGTTTACAAATAAGACGTAACATTGACACAGGCAGAAAAAATTGAAAGTAACAGGGACGCAATGTTAGGCGTCCAATTTACATCTAAAAGCTGAGCTGATTTCTGTTCAGCCTTAAGTTCGGCAGTCCCATTTATTTTTAATTAAATTGTTTTAAAAATCAACATAATTGCTTACACAAAAGCGCAATTCTTTATCATTCATGAACAACCAGTGACTGGTACACATCAATGGGACGTAATTTTGACACATATTTTTTATCGATTTCCACAGTCAAATATCGTTTCTCTATTACGTCTTGAAAACATTTTCCATTTTCAATGGTAACCGCAAAAACATGGCTTCACAAAGTGTGTCTTTCATTTACTTCACAAGAACATGTGGTAGTTGTTTTACTTTTATCAAAAACAATAATATAATTATTTAAATACAACTCGAATGACGTTTTTCTATTTGCGACGTAAGCTAAGACACGAACTTTAAATGTGCTATGCTTCATTTGAACGCCAAAATATTGTCAGAGTGGCGTTTCTAACTCGGTTTGTCAACACAAATTACAAATAAAATCTCTGATTGTGCGATTACAAAAACTGCCTACAACGTAACGAACATCAAGTAACCGTACAACACATTTTTTCTAAGGCCATTGACTCTTATTTAGACGTAATTTTAAATCAACTTACTTTGATAAATTTGCATCCGCCATATTCCTCAAAATAGCCGCGTGTGTTTCCTGTGTACTACGTCATAGTAGGTGCCTGTCATTCGCGCTATGCGTGCTTGATTCGTTAGTTTAATCAGTACAGTACAGTATCTTTCAGCGACACATTATCGGCGATTTGAGACGTAATTGTCTGGAAACGAAATTAACCATGCTCTCATTCCAACCAGTTCACTCATATTGTTTCAACTGTTCGGATAAAATTAATTACCAATAGTTTTGCAACACAAACATGACGCAATCACATCATACGCGACACGCACGTATTGAACCCTTCCTATAGAAATCGAGACTGTTTGGAGACGTAATTAATGGAAACGGAAATTTACGTCTAAATGGACAGACTATTATCGTAGATATATTTTAATTGTTTGACATATATGCTACACTAGTTACATCATTAGTTAGAACATGCTTGCTTGTAATCAAATTATATTCTTAACCCAGTCATGTCTAACCGGGTTCATCAAATTTAAGACGCTTATCTGACCACTATAACTTTTGCCCCAAAAATGTCCAACATTTTCGTAACAAAATACTGATTATTTATGCTTTAGTAGAAGGCAAAAGTAAAGGAAACACCATGACTTATTTAACAGGCCGTACATTTTTTTGATGGATGTTGCATTTTGATTCAAAACAACCAAGAACCTTTAGAAAAACGTGTTTATTTGAGATGTAACCAAAATTCCTTGACAACGAATTGTGGCTCATATCAGCTATTTCAGGGCAATTTAATTTATTTAAACGTTTAGTTATCAGCCCTTGTACATTTAGTATCGCGAATCTCACATTAACACTGTTTATGTGAACCCCCCTAGTCACCGCCCATTGACCTTCCATCTTGGGGCGGGGCCATAGGTTTGGATGACGTATTTTTCCTCGCACGAACGCTTACAGATCGTACTCTTCGTTGATTGGCTGTCGATTGCGATCTAGATTTTGCCCTACTACGTGTGTTTTGTTTACGTTCTGCGGAGTTCCCACGTGTTGATTGATCAATGTTGGTTGGTACATTCAATGGATTCAGTATTGACTGGGATTGAGAGTTTATGCTAGATTGCGTACTAGGTTGGGTGCTACGATCCTGTGCACTTGGTACTTGTTGACTAGTTGTTGAGTTAACAGGTAAGTTTGTCGTGTCCCTTGCTCGCATATTCGATGTATCGCTTACGCTTTGGATGCCATTCTGATCGAAATTAGGACTCGTGTACATACGAGCGTTTTCGGGTAAATTATTTGTAGACACAGTTGGATTTCCTGATGTAGTATGTCTGAATTTTCTGGGAACCGTTTCGGGATGCATTATTTCCTCCCAGAATGGAAACTCATCTTCTACAACTTTGTTATTCACAATGATCGCTGCCGGGTATCTTAAATGAACGCGATTGTTCCGGTTTTTTCTAAGTTCTTTATATGTAGGCCATAACTTTTTTCTGGCAAAACGAACTTCTATGGGGTAGTCACGATCAATTGCGTAGTGGGTGCCAGCTAGATTTTTCGCATTCTGCATGACCAAATCAACATTGCGTGGAGATCGGAATGTGACTATTACTGTCCGTTTATACCGTGTGTTGTTATTACGCCCACGGTTCAAAGCACCAAGACGCTCAGCTGTTTCAATACACAATTGATCACAATTGACATTCAATATATCGTTGAAAAAATAATGTACGTCGTCCGGCAGACCATTTCTGCCCTCTTCAAGTCCGTATATGATTACATTATTTCTCCTGTACCTAGTTTCCAAATCGATCACTTTGTAAGTTAGAGCTCGTAAATGAATATCATGATGATTAACTACATTACTCAATCCCTTCACCTGGTTCTGCGTTTCAGCCATTTTGGATTTAAATGATTCATGGCCACTTTCAATATTCTGTATTTTGTTAAATAGTACATTCAGCTTCTCATCAGGAGACATTGCTTCATAAGAATGAAAGTCCACACTACCTGTATTCGTCCGTTTACGCTTACTTTTATTCTCCATTGAAATCCATTGTTCATTTCCCGCACTATTATCATCACACCCCACCCAATCACTATCATCAGGCGTAAACAAATCTTCGTTTTCCATGTCCTGAGAATTATTTAGTAACTGGGAAACGGTCCGATTACTATCCTCATTATTCAAATATGTCATATCCAAATATGAATTAGTAACACAATACTACGGAATGAAATATTGATCGAAATTATAAGCGGTGTTAATTCACGTCCGACTACCTGTCCGCCATATGGGAGTAGAACACATTTGCAACTGATATCGGACAGTAGTGCTATATGTAGTATTCCACTAAGGTGTGATACACGTTTAATTCCAAGGTCTGATGAATGCAGAGGAGAAGTGAAATAATCTGCAGCATTTGTAAATTTTTGGTACACAAAATACTTCTCAGAACTAACCTGCATCATGACGATATTTTTCAAAACAGCAACATCATCATTAATAAGAACACAGTTATTTCCCTTAGAAGTACATAAATATAGACCAGGAAAATGAATTGACTTACACTGTGAAGTAACTACAATATTCCTATTAACTGGGAGTGGACCATTACTATGTTTTTTCTTTAAAACACCATCTTCATTAGAAGGTATATTTACAGAAGTAGTTGGATCAAAATGATTTCCAAAACTTTCAGATATTCTACGAATGACTTGTTGTAATGGAAGTGAAGGTCTTCGCACCAACCGTTTCAAATGTCCAAGGAAACTTTCAAAAGCAAAAGCTGAAAAGTTATCAAGAGGACCAAACTTACGAACATCTTCAGCTAAATGCACAAGACCATGCACATTAAAAACAAGCATGTCAGGAGTTCCTTTTCATTTTTTAGCCTTTCTAATTCAATGTTCAATAGCAACTTTTTTCTATCAATATCTGCCTTCAAACGTAATTGCTCTTCTTCTACTCTAGCCTTTTCTATTTGCAAGTCCTTTTCTTTATTTAACAATAGCTGGCTAGCTATCAACACTTCTAATTTAGCTTTAGTCTCAGACAATTTTGAATTTCTTGATACACTTTATGATGCACGAGAATGTGTTGATACTTTACTGGATCTCATTGAACGAGCGTCAAGTTTGTTTTCATTTATTGCTTTGTGAACATGATAACTTACTTTGTCGTGGACAATTTGCAATGCAACTGCTTCCTGCATATTTTTCTCTGAACGGGTTCTTGTCAGATAATGTGAAAAGATATTAAATTGTTCATCATATTTCTCAAATATCGACAATAGTTCTTTCTTTTTATTTTCATTAATGTTTTCATCAGATTCAGATACAATAGAACCAATAGTCTTTAGATAACTGTTTATTTTTCCATAATAAAATTTTCATTTTTGTTCAAAGATTTCTTCCGCTGGCGGAGTAAGAGTGCGGATTCTCTGCTACGCTTCAAACTCTGGTAGTCGTAGAGTGTCATCACTCTCTTCGGCCCGCACTGGGCCCTTGGTCCTGTCTTCAGACATTGTGCGTATGTAGTTGTCGATTGTACAACCGGATACTGATTAAGCGTAGAAGCTGGGCCAATTCAGCAAATTTACCAGACGTATTAGAACATCAGATGCAAAATTGAACAAGGCAATGATAACAATCAAAAGGCTTACACTATAAGGCTACAATTCTAAGGAAAATGTCGATCTTGATTGGAAACGCATGTTTCCGCCATAGTTTCCGCCTAAAGCTTACTGTTTACAACAGCATCAAGCTGGTAAAACAAAACAAGCATATATACAAGTATACACTTGTTAAAGTGGTAATGTATCGCAAGATAAATAATAATGGATCTACTATGATTAGACCATGCTTGATTCACATGGACAAATCAGTAAATATTGCATTCAAGTTTACTCTCAATCGACTGGTAACCCCAATAGCCCAGAACTTTGATGATATCCGAAAATGGCAAACAAATTAAACTTAATGTCGAGACCTTTCTTCTTATCTAATGCACACAGTAGTTCATATGTTCTAAAACTTAAATTGTGCTTGGCACATGCAAGGGTGTTTCTCATTTTAATTACTAGCTGATCGTGTTCTGCCTTCCTGAGAACTCTTCAGGGTTTTAGCAGCAATGCTTGCTCCGGTTGGATGGCTTTTTGCCATGTTGCATTCCACTGCTTTATTGTGAAAGGGGACAAGGGAACTGGTGTCCTTCACATGAACAGATTTCAAGGGTTCTACAGAACGGTCTCGACAAAACATCACCCCGTCATAGTTTTTCAACCAGGGCCGATTTATGGTCCACTTGTTTCACACTTCTTTTTATTGTTGGAATTAGTATTATTGGATGCGGCGGAACTTAAAGGAACTTAGTCGTTTCCTAGGGCGTGCGCCTTCAATATATTTTAAAAACGACATCGATATTTATCTCCTCTCTGTTAAGTTTAAAAGTAACTTGAATTCCCCTGAACTTCTTTGGGAAGATTCCACCGTTTGATGAAGGAAACACAAAAATGTAAATAACACGAAAAATCCGCATCAACACAACCAGTCACTGCGAAAATCGTTAGAGTTCGCTACCAACTAATCGTAGGTGATAAATATAGTACCTAAGTATCAAAATTATAACCAATTAATGTCCAAATGGAAGCCAGATGATTCGGCGTTTAAATTGATTTTCACCAGAATGTGAGGCTTCCAGTGCCAGGTACATTCGGTAAATCACAAGAAGATGTTTGCTGGATGGCTGTGGCTCAATCGGAAGGTACTCTGGTATTTTAGAGACCATTTTCTAAATACAATACTGTCCATTCCTTAATGTTAACGATACATATTTTTCATTCCTTACTATGAATATACTTGCTCTGACAAGCTGCACGTTTCCAACTGGTATAATCACGCTCTATATCGAATGGTATGTGTTTTAATCGGTATGCTTTACGGAGAATGTTATCAGTATCATAATAGTCTCGGAAACGGACTATAATAGGTCTTTTTGGATTCGATTTGTTTCCCACATTTTTAATGAACCGAGACGATGTGCACGATCTATCACTATATCACGAGAGTCACTATTGAGTTCGTTCTTGATAAATCTGAATATAAACTCACTACAGTTATATCAGAGTCTCTCCGTAATCCCATAGAATATTAAATTGTTTCCATGGCTTCTTGACTCAATATTGATAGTCCTACATTATAACATGTTTAGCTTGATTGCCTGTTTTAGGCCTCTACCGGTTTTCGGGGGCTGTAGGTTTGCCTTCCGTCAGTCCGCCAGTCAAGAAATTCTGGATCCTGCCATACCTCAAGCAGTTTTCAAGCTAGGTTTATGAAACTTTGTATGTAGATAGGTACAAATAACGAGATTATGCTCGTCTACTTATTCTTTTTTTCGGACACAAATGTGGTTACCATGGCAACCGAAACATTGACAACCAGGAAACCAGATTGAGGACTTCTGTATTGCTTTACATTCCTAATTACTTGTTTTATGAATCGTTCAATTGTTTCCATCTTATTTAGAGTTTTTTTATTTATCTTTTCATGTCATTGGTTGAATTTTCGTTGCTTTGACTGCATGGAATCTAGCATATCTGAAGTTTCATTGATTGAGTCAAACATGCATTGTAGTTTTGTCATTTGTTGACACTCCAGAGTGTACTACCAACCCTATTTTCTTACCACATTTACAGACATAGATAAAGAAGTTTGATGCAGTATGCTTACACTGCCTTTCCCGAATCGACTGTCATTGTCTTTTTGTTCACATGTTGTTACTGCTTATACTTGGAGTGTAAAGTGTTTAAAAGGCACAGTGTTATCGCTTACGTTTGGCTTTACGTGTGGCTTTAACCGTTTACCAGTCATTGTTCTCTTCGTTCCCACCAACAAGCCTGTTGTGTGTTTTTACTGAAAAGTTCTCATTTTAATTACTAGCTGCTCGTGTTCCGCCTTCCTGAGAACTCTCAGAGTTTTAGCAGCAATGCTTGCTCGGGATGGCTGGCCTTTTTACCATGTTACATTCCACAGCTTTAATGTGAAAGTGGGCAAGTTCATGTGTTTGCATTCCTTCTAATCTAAATGAAATGGGTGCCGTTTTATCAACTTACGTTCAGATTTAGATTCAGTATAACCATTTAACAACTACACATTGGGGACATATATTGTTTGTGCGAATTTATTAAATAAACCTTGATTACTTTATAATCTCCATTTACCACATTTTATAGATGTAAAGGTATTCTAAAGAAATTTCAAAGTTGACCGTAAGTTTACGATTTCCGTAAGTTCGTTGATAAAACAGAGCCCAGGTGCCCTGGACAAAAACAGACTTCGAAGGTTCTACAGAATTGTCTCGACAAAACTGACAAAAAATCACCCCGTCTTCGTTTTTCAACCAGGGCCGATTTGAGATCCACTTTGGTAAAATGCCCTCTTTCGTTTTGTTTCATACTTCTTTTTATTGTTGGAGTTATTATTATCGGTAGCGGCGGAACTTGTTCGCTTCCCAGGGCGTGTGCTTTCAATATACTTTAAGACCGACATCGATCTTTCTATCCGTTTATTTATATTTGCATGTCCTTGTCTCTGCAGTTAATTTAAGGCACGGAATAACAAACACAGTGGTGGAATTGACTATGTCTGGCATGTAACCCATGCCAGACGTTTTAATGCAATATAACAATATAATGCATAAACAGAGGACATATGGGTGTAGGTAAACTGAAATTACTCGTTTTTAGAGTTGGTTTTATGATGGGATGTTGATGCATGGGAACCAGACATTGGTTTGAAGCATTTGTGGGCACCATGAGATTTGCCGTCACATGTGTGTGACATGTTACAGTTGGCTCTTCCAAAACCTTGTTTACTTTGAAACTCCCAACAGTAACCTCTCTTGAACATGATGTGGTTGGGCAATTTCCCTTTAAGATTGGACTTTTTCTGTGGGGTTGGGGCACGTTGACTTGGCCATATCACAAAAAAGGTAGGTTTCAATTTGCAATTTACACCAAGGGATTGCTTCAATGGCCCTAAATCTCCTAAATTATTCATCATAGGTTTGCCAGTTGGGAAATCTTTTTGCCATTAACTGGATGAGGGACATGTATTGAAACAATTGGGGGGCCTCCTCTGTGTATTTGGAGGTATATATATGGGCATATACTTGAAATGCTCTAGACCAGGTCAGGATATATCTCTTTCTGAGCTGGCGTTTGAATAGACGTAGTGGTTAAACGTTCTGTCTTATGGACAGTCTCGGTATATGACGAAGTGTCAGTTTCAAAATATAACAACGCCAGATCAACATATTCCATGTCCAGAATTTGCTTTATGGGCCTACTGGGCACAGTTGGATGTATAGTGCTAAACATCCCTAAATCGACAGTTTTCTTCTCTGCCGGTGTTGGAGTGGATTCTGAAGTATCCAATGTATCCTCTAGCTCGTCCACTTCGTTTTCATTATCACTGTCAATATCACTAATAATGGACTCACATGTTCCGTCATCCTTAGAGTTTGATGAGTTTGGAGTTTGTAGGATGAGCATTTTCAGCTCATCCATTACATTCTCGTCCTTCGCGATCGCCGAAGCCAACAACAAGGCCAACCGTGAGTTATTATTGTCCGGTTCGACTGGACGGGTGGCCCTGGCTTTTCCTTCCTTTGCTGTGTCTGGCCTAGCCTTCGGCATTCTGAAATATCAATAAAACTCTCCAAATATATGATATAACAATACACACCTCGAAGCTAGGTGAATGAAACATTAAAAGGGGTTCTGGCTGTTATATGTACCTGTATCCAAACAAAGCCTACATATATGTGCATGAGCACTATTGTTATACACAGCTCTTAAATCTGTTAACCCCATCGACACTGCATAAAGTACTTAGTAACATGGACAATGCTGCATTGCATTAAATATTGAAGTAAAGCATAGTCAGTCAAGCACATAAGTTGTTGGCTCTGTGTGCAACTTCGTAAATCGGATGGAAGTAATAACCAGTTTTAAGAAAGGCGCAAATAGTTGCAACTGACCATGCAATATGCAATCAATAACTGAACACTACAACAGTGACAGAAAGCTGCACACATATAAGTGGCAGTAAAATAAGAAATATGCACACCGTTACAACAGTGTCAGACAACTGCACACATTCAAATGGCAGTAACATAACCAATATCTGAACACGTCGAGAGTGACAGACATCTGCTCACGTTCAAGAGGCAGTAAATAACCATATAATCTGAACACCACAACGGTGACAGAAAGCTGCACACATATAAGTGGCAGTAAAATAAGAAATATGCACACCGTTACAACAGTGTCAGACAACTGCACACATTCAAATGGCAGTAACATAACCAATATCTGAACACTACGAGAGTGACAGACATCTGCACCCATTCAAGAGGCAGTAAATAACCATATAATCTGAACACCACAACAGTGACAGAATTCTGCAGACCAAACAGCTGCAGTATTATTTAGTATAGAACCAAGCCATATTGTCATTATGGCTATGGGAAAAACACATATACAACCTTCTTTCCACTCGAACCGTACACTTCTTTCTTCTTCTTCTACTGGCACAACAATTTTCGAATCCACATACAAATGTAACCCACTGTCAAACACAAGCTAAAATGTAAACAACCAAAATTTGAAACATACATATTAATATAAATAAATTAATACAATTAAAATAATCAGTGACAACATGGCGTATCAAACTAATCTACATCCTGTAAAAACTTCCAGCCACGAATGACTGCACCTCTCACTGAAACATAATATCTTGGCATTCCTTTATGGCTGATGTGTACTCCGTCACTGGCTACATAATCTCTCAAAACCTCTTATTGTAGTTGTTCCTAGAATGAGACCAAAATATAATGTTAGTCAACGCCTCACATGATGTCTTCAGTAACTCAATGGTACGACCAACTTTGTTGTTGTATTTCTCGCCAAGCCTGCGTTGTGTAATTTCTAAAAATAAAACAACCTTAGCACCCGAGTGCAACAAAGTTCGAGCAAATTCCAACATGACGTCAACAAGCGCTGCTGGTTCTACCGCATCTCCACATAAGGCGTTACCACCTATATCAACAAAAACAATATCTACATTTTTGTATATTCAAATCTGCAATGAGATGTGCATCTGTCCACAGAGACTTGGGGTGAGCCTTGTTGAATATTTTCCCTCCACTTACACCATGCCAATACACTTGACACCTGTCTGAATCAAAATTCCAATTAAAGTTATTCTTTTCAAAACACCATCTTTGCAGCCTCTTGGTAAAAGAATGACCTAGAATCAGAATGTTACAAAAACCAGCCATGCCTGCAAATCAGTAAATCTATAATTAGTGCGCAATATGTTATTATGTAATGTGGCGCCCTCTGCTGGAAAAGTCAATGAACCCTTATGTAATTAAAAACACAATTAATTTCAAGAAATTAATAACTGGCGTAGGCCTACAACCACTTTAATACAAACAAATTACTTATTTACATTAAAAAAAACACAGAACAAGGCGTTAAAAAGCTTCAATCAAATGCGTAAGAAAAACCCACGCCAAGTGACGCTGGAAAGTAGGTCAACCACGCTATCTAAAAAATCCTAATAATTACGTGATTTGAGGTCCAATATGACTTCAACGGACAATCCGTAGGATTCCTTAAATACACAGCTAATGTATTTACAAAAATACAATTAAATTAAACTGAAATTCAATGAAATATAAAAGTAAAAAGCTTCTCTGAATAAACTGCGTGATGAACTTGTCTATCTTGGCGAAAACTAAACAAATTGAGCCAAAGACTGGGAAAGTACAAAAAAGATATTAATTGGCACAAAGAAAATTAATTATCCAAATAGCTCTTTTGGCACATAGCTCCCTCACCTCCTACCCTAAACATACATTATATACAACAAAATGTATTAAGGCAAATATAAACTATCGTATCTCACTGCTTTTAATAAAATGTGGTTTTAATTACCTTTACATTCCCGAAAATAGATAATGGACTGGTTTACGATCAGTAAACGGTTGTCGAAAGGGTAAAGAATATCTATTGTGATTGTATGTCTGTGAATATACCTAATAGTTTTTTTTATAAATATAAGATAACATAATGCACGTAGATCTAGTTAATTTTTTTTTTATGCCCCCGGAACCGATGGTTCGGGGGCATATTAAAATCGCACCGTCCGTCAGTCCGTCCGTCAGTCCATCCGTCAGTCCGTCCGTCCGTCAGTCCGTCCGTCAGTCCGTCCGTCCGTCCGTCCGGATTCGTTTCCGCTCAATAATTCAAGCAGTGTTTATCCGATCTTCACCAAACTTCATGAAAATGTGTAAGGCCATGAGATCTAGGCCAAGTTCGATAAACAGTCAAATTGACCTAGCCGCTTCAGAGTTACGGCCCTTGACACATAGAAAAATGGCGTTTTTTTTGGTTTCCGCTCAATAACTCAAGCATTTGTCATTGGATCTTCACCAAACCTCATGAAAATGTGTAAGGCCATGAGATCTAGGTCAAGTTCGATAAACAGTCAAATTGACGTAGCCACTTTAGAGTTACGGCCCTTGACACATAGAAAAATGGCGTTTTTTTTGGTTTCCGCTCAATAACTCAAGCATTTGTCATCGGATCTTCACCAAACCTCATGAAAATGTGTAAGGCTACGAGATCTAGGTCAAGTTCGATAACCAGTCAAATTGACGTAGCCACTTTAGAGTTACGGCCCTTGACACATAGAAAAATGGCGTTTTTTTTGGTTTCCGCTCAATTATTCAAGCATTTGTCATTGGATCTTCACCAAACCTCATGAAAATGTGTAAGGCTACGAGATCTAGGTCAAGTTCGATAACCAGTCAAATTGACCTAGCCGTTTTAGAGTTACGGCCCTTGACACATAGAAAAATGGCGTTTTTTTTGGTTTCCGCTCAATAACTTAAGCATTTGTCATTGGATCTTCACCAAACCTCATGAAAATGTGTAAGGCTACGAGATCTAGGTCAAGTTCGATAACCAGTCAAATTGACGTAGCCACTTTAGAGTTACAGCCCTTGACACATAGAAAAATGGCGTTTTTTTTGGTTTCCGCTCAATAACTCAAGCATTTGTCATCGGATCTTCACCAAACCTCATGAAAATGTGTAAGGCTACGAGATCTAGGTCAAGTTCGATAACCAGTCAAATTGACCTAGCCGTTTTAGAGTTACGGCCCTTGACACATAGAAAAATGGCGTTTTTTTTGGTTTCCGCTCAATAACTTAAGCATTTGTCATTGGATCTTCACCAAACCTCATGAAAATGTGAAAGGCTATGAGATCTAGGTCAGGTTTGATAACCAGTCAAATTGACGTAGCCACTTTAGAGTTACGGCCCTTGACACGTAGGAAAATGGCGTTTTTTTTTGGTTTCCGCTCAATAACTCAAGCATTTATCATCTGATCTTCACCAAACCTTTTGAAACATGAAAAGGTGTACGGCCATAAGATCTAGGTCATGTTAGATAACAAGATTTCAAATTGACCTACACGCTTAAGAGTTATGGCCCTTTACACAAAGAAAAATATGTCAATATCACATTTGCCCAATATATTATGACACATCTGTGACGGTGCTGATATCTTAACGTTACGTTACTATCAAAGCATGCACGGGGGCATGTGTCGTCCTATGGAGACAGCTCTTGTTTATTCAAAACATTTTTGTAAAGTTTTTAAACAAAATCAGCCACAATAACATTTTTATATCTTATGAATAATATAAATTCACTCATTTCATGGAATACATTATTTAGACATGTTAATCTTGAGGCATACTATATATGTTCAGATTCTTCACACATTTATAACTTGATATTAATTGATTGCATTTGTGTCCAATCACTTGTTTTCAAGCAACACCATAGATATGTCATTCTTGATGGTTCAGGATTTTTTTCACACATGTATTATGATACATGAACAGGATTCCACCGTGAGCTACTAAATATGCCCCCCTTACACCTGTACCAAATATTGCTCCGGTAATTATAGCTGAGTTTCTCCTGCTTTACATTTCTAATGTAAAATTGCCAACTTACTACGCACATAATAGTTTGTATTTGCAAATGTTCCACACCATAGTGTGTTCACTGTTAGATTATAAATTCAATATGAAAAAGTGTAATTGGGTTTCTTAATCAGCTGAATTTGCAGAATCTTGATATCTTGGAGACTGATGGATTGCTGTTGTCATGGCCCTTTGTCACCTAGCCCCATACCATGACACCATGTACAGAATCAAGAAAGACTGTATCTAATTTTCCTAAGCTGTGGTATACTGTAGATCCATAGTTTATTGGCGAACCTAATGTGTTAAAATGCTCCATCCTTTTCGTGAATGTCTTGTGTAGGGATTTTTTACATTGATTGCTCTAGTAACTATAATATTCCTATCACCCGGAAACTCCTGTTTCAGAATTCTATTCGTGTGGATTAATCATTCATTATAAGTCGCTACCGTCACTCACTTCCTCACTATAACTTTCTCCAGGGTCTACGTGACGAGCGGGCCTAGAGGACTTTCCATACGTTGATGGGCCTGGTACTGGTTGGCGTCTCTTGGTAATTTGTGGTGGATGGACCACTTTCTTAGCACAAAAGGGCTTGTAAATTTGCACAAAGTTCAAGGTGAAACAGTAATATATTACTAGTACAACACATTGGCATCTGGAAATGATTTCCTTGTATTTTCAACTAGCTTCTTAAGGTTTTGAATAATCTCGCTTTCCGACAGATTTTCGATGTCGCTGCACATGACCTGATACATGATCAGATCATACGGAGTTTTCTTTTTGTCAAGACTTGTGATGTACTAGTAACTGTTTGCTTGTAATGTGGTGTATTTTAACACTTTTCTAACATATGTTTCTTTACCCGCGGTGTATCTTGAACTGGTAAGTTTTATGATAGAAGTCCCAATAAATAGCACCTGCTTCTTTTTTTCTAAGATGAAGTTCACCCATATATATGACTGAGTCTTGTTCTTGTTCATCATGACCTTGGAGCCTTCTCCTGTCGACAGCGGGATTGTTTTTAGATATTTTATCATTGTCTATATGGTCGTTTGAATTCTGTTTCTTTAGTTGTTTTATTTTATTTCGTGTTGATGTGAATTTCATTAAGGTTCTCCAAAGGTTGGTGTTCCAACCCACTAAAACATAACACTGCAGGTAGCTTTAAGGATAGCAACCTCTTGTTGTAGACTGTCAGTTTGATTATGCAGTGCTCTTGCAGCATTGTCATACTTTTCAATTTGAGCACATGTTGACTTCAATCTGCCTTCCAGCATGCTCAGTTCTTGCATTAGTGTTTTGACAATAGTCTCTGATGCACTTAGTTTAACTTCTAAGCATTTGACCACACCTTTTAAAGCACTTTTCTCAATTTCGATCTCAAATGGTTTTTCATGTAAGTTCTTTTTAGATTAATAATTTCTTTTTCATGCTGTTTACACGTCCAGTATTCTTCATTACTATTCATAGTTTTTCTTTCTGCCTTTCATGCAGCAGTTTTTCCTGTTCACTGTACAGTTTTGTCTTCTTGTCTAAGCTGTTTTTAAGTTCATTCAGTTGGTCCATGATGTTAATGAAACCATTTTCCAGTGTCATCTGGTTGTTTTAAACTTTCGTATTCACTGAATGATGCTTGCGTTTCAATATCAACTGTTTCACAGAACATTTATGAGGACTGATCCGGTATGATAGCGCTTACGTTTGGCTTTTCGTGTAGCTGATCGATTTACAATCGGTTGTCAGTCATTGTTCTCGTCATTTCCGCTAACAAACCTGTTCGATGTTTTCACTGAAAAGTCCAGTAATTTTTAAGGAAGGAAACCTGTACCCGTAAACACCTGCCGAACTCACCCCTCCAATATACAGTAATACTAGATAACGGGTTATTCAAAGCATGCCAATACAAAATCATACACGAACACAATACATAATAAAACAGTATGCTTGTGGTAACTGTCTACCATGAAAATGTCTCAAGTAGAAGTGACCACTATTCCTGGGTCACTGGTCAGCGCTTCACCCAAAAACTGTTGACCAATCAGAAATTGTTTTGTCAACACTTGACGAATAATAAATTGTTTGGTCAAAGGTAGACAAATGTTCTCCACTATACTACGAACCGCGGAGAACAATATGTTTATCATATTCCCTCACTAATACATAATAACTAACACCATCAAGGCTGACGTATTTATAGAAATAACAAAGTACATGTATAGGGCAACGCATTCCAATTCATTTTTTTTTTCAATACTAAATACTGCATATCATCATTTGTCAAGTTTTCAAACTATAGCCCTAAACATTTTGTGATGAACAATTTTTTCTCCAATTTATCTTTAATGTACCCATCTTTAGCCTGGTCAGTTTTCCAACGACCGTGCCCTTTTATACACCTATCAGAAACCCCCTTGGTATTTGCTGCGACTGTCGCACCACTGAATTTTAATCCTGGGGCAACCAGAGACAATTTGTGTGTGATACATTCTTTGGCTCTTGTATAACTCAATTTTTTGTTTTTATGTACTTAAGCCATTTTCCGTTTACAGCTATAAATAGGTCTAAATAAGAACTCATTTAACGAAACCGACAACCCCGCGGCCTGCATATATCTTTCTAACATAGAATAAGGACAAGCTGCAGACGCCCCTTTAACTATAAAAGCTCTATCCCCTTCCCTGTAAATGTCTTACTCCCTCTTATTCCAACAGTAAAATGATCAATGAGAAATTCAATATCATTACAACACAAGTTACTCAGTTCGTTGAATCTTAAAAATCCGGCGAAACACAATAATATCATAGACAAATCTCTCAAATTCATCAAGTTCGTATCGTTCTCAAATCGTGAACAAAGTTCAATTAAAATGTTAGCATCAATGACACCTTTCTTTTGTATTTTTTGTTTTGCGGCCTCGAATAAGTTCTGTACAATCGAATCAGAAGTTGGATCGTTGTAACCATAATTGTTATGTTTCCACTTGATGGCATAAACACAGGCTGATATTGCACTATAGGATTTTCCTTCATCTAATAGATGAGTAAAGAATAAAGCTACTGCCATCGAATTTGCTGGATTTGACACTAAGTGTTTTGAATTACAAAATGATTCAAACTGTTTGAAGTAAGATGAATACTTTCCAGTTGTCGAAGTAGCCCTCGAATGTAATATATAACTTGCCATTCTGCTAACGGTATTGTCAGACTCTTTACATCCAGTTATCTTAAGTTTGTTCTTCAATCTGTCCATCAAACTAGAACCTGTTCAACAAAATTATATCGTTAATATACATCTCAAAATGATATTCTCAGTGCTAACATATTAAATGGCAACGGGTTATTACCGAATATACCGTTGTTGCCATTTCCTGCATATACTACGCCGTGGCTAGGTAATAATTAAAAACCTGTAATAAAGTTCATGTAATCGCCATTTGTCTTAACAATACATGGTTAAAACGGAGAAGAACACCAATGCGGTACAATTAAAATGCCCTTAGCCTGTTCCCTCTCCATTTTTTTCAAGCAGCTTGCAACTAGCCTAGGTGGTGGAACTATCCAGTTCCGGTCGTTGGACCAACATTGACTTTAAGCATCTACTCCACTGGTTCCCGGTACCCACCACCGAGAGTTAAATACTTTACACTGCTTATTATATACAGAAGCAAATCTGTCGACAGTATGCGGACCCCACATATTATCTAAATATTCAAACTACGACGAGGAGATATACCAGTCGTCACTATCTCCCCATCTACTTATCATATCAGCTTCAACGTTTTGAGCTCTAGGTATCCATTCTGTTGACAATGATATATTGTTTTCATTGCAAATATTTGTAATATCTGTCGCTATGTCATCAATGTTAACATTTTTGCTGCCTTTTAAAATAATAGAAGTTGTATTCTTATTATCGGAATGCACCTTCAAGTGTTTATCCTTCAGTGTTTTTACATTACTATGTATAAGTCTACGAACCGTTTCCGTTTCTCTCCAAGTAGAGCTTTGTAAAGCTTCACTGTCTGACCTTGACCCGAATACCTTATGATCATTCGTTTCTTGCCTTACCGTCCTCAATTCTGGCAAACTATTTTTCTTGGAATGAGTTTGTTTACCTTTTTTGTCCTGCTTGTCTTTACTCACTTCCGGAAGCATTTTGTTACCTATGATAGTACCTGGTGCATCTCCCGTCTTACGAAATTCACACCTAATGCTCACTTCCGGGAGCCTTACCATTTTGGAAACTATGTCCGAATCATTATATATCCGACTAATATTTGTGCTCGCTTCCGGGAGCCCATTTCCGCTTCCGTGCGGTTCTTTGTTAAAGTTTGATCTAACTGATTGACAACTGTTGCTCACTTCCGGGAGCTGTTTACCCACTTCTAGTGCTAAACCTTTTGGACCAAGTCCGTACTCACCCGTGACTGTTAAATCAGGCGTCACACTAAATGTGCTATTTCCTCGGACCTCTAAATATCCGCCATAGCCTTTTGCACTTGCGTCACAATACAAAGAAATATCCGACGAAGCTTCCTCGGACACTTTTCTGCCATCGTCATTCAACTTTCGTACATTATTTTTCCAAAACAACATTTCGCTTATTGCGCTATCGCATACCAACACTGGTGAATTCCAACTTGCCCTGGTAGTAACACAATTATACATGTGCCTAGTAAACATTTGAACTATGTTTCCTAATACAAACTGCAATGATATTATTTGACCGACAATAGAGGCCAGGGACTTAACACTAATTATAGGGTATGGCTCTTTCTCTAGCCGATCTATGACAGACTTAAAACAGTTTCTAACCTCAATATCCTTTCTGATTTTATGTACAATTTGTTACGCTCAAAATCCAACAGATATCCTAGCCAAACAGCTAATTTGCTTGGTTCCCAATTACATTTCTCTAGAGCCAACAAAAACCAAATTCTTGAATAGTAGTCTGAACGTACTGACTAGACTGTTTTGCTTTATCATATGACGTATGGCCACCAATACCGTCATCTAAAAACGTCACAAGTTTGTGCCCTTGAGTCCTTAAATATGCAACTACAACCTTAAAAGTTTTGGTAAAGATGTGATCAGCCGTAGAAATACCGAAAGGTAAGGAACAATATACAAAGTATCTTTTTTTACCTTCTATTTCCCAAGAAAAACCAAGAAATTTGCTATGTTCATCAAAAATATCAATATTGTGGTACGCACTTTTTAAGTCAAACGTATAAACGAACGAATTAGGCTGAAATAATGCCTCTGCTGTTTTAATGTCTTCAAACTTAATTTTAAATAAATGTAAATGCTCGTTAATATGCCTACAGTCTAAAACAAGACGATGTTTCCCCGATTTACCATAAGCTACCGTTAAAGGGTTTACCATGTATGGTGGTTCTTTGACTTCCTGCACTACACCCCTTTCTAACAAACCTACGATTTCCTTATGGGTTACAAAGTCGGGATTCAATAAAGAAGACTTGTTATTTTTCAATATAACTCTCTCTGGCAATGTTTTAAAAGTTAATTTATAACCAACCTCTATTACGTCTATAATGTAGTCACTTGTTGCTATTTCCTTCCATTTACTTACATGCTCTTTCAACCTACCTACCGGTGATGGTTTTGTAATTCCATCTTCCGCCTATGTCCTTTGGCTTTCCTGTTTGGTACATGGTTTACTTACATCAAATGAGTCTAAACTATAACAGATATTTGTAATTATACTCCTTTTATTATTGCCATTCCCGGTGCACTCATTTTTCCAATGACCAGACCTTCCACACTGGAAACACAACCCCGGCTTCGTTTGAGTTGATGTTACTGCTGGAGCAGTAGATGTCTCTGTAATTTGCGTATTTCCTGGTCGTCTGATGTTCCTCTGATATGGCGTGTGTATACCTCTCGTAGGGCGTTTCCCTCTCTCTGACTTGAGTTTACGTGCGGCGCGCGCCTCCGCCTTGAACATCCGTTTCTCGTCATCCGAGTCTTCGGCCAAAGGGTTTGCCTCATATTCTGTTACGAGCCTCCAACCAAGCTCGTTAGCGTCAGCCATCAATATAAGCTTTTGCCTATGCGCCAATATCTCAGTTGCTTACATGGAATTAGAAAAAAACAAGAATTAAGTTTTTTGTATAAGCCTAAAGATAACGTAAAGGTTAATAAGAAGGCAATTATAACATTTCTCTTTCCATGATATTCGTTATCAACCCTCTCTCAATATACACAATATCTTATTTTAGTATGTTTTATTAAAACTGTAAGACTGTAAAGATGTACAAAGTAGATAAAAAGTATACCTTTTATAAACAATGCCTTATACGCTCGTATGCCCATAGTAAAGCACCATAATAATACACGTTGGCTAAATTTATTCTTATGAGTTAAATATTTGTTAAAAACATTATGTGTATGTCTCTATACTTCACGCTCTTGTCTATACTAACAACGATACTACCATGGTATTAAATAAACATTAATATCGCACCATGCCTGCTGTACACATTGTCAATAGTCCAATCATTTTAATTTTTAACCTCAAACTAATTGCAAAACAAACAGTTTTGTGTTTATATGGTGCGTAAAGCTATCCTTAGCAATGTACAAAATGTCATAATTGAATATTCGTGGGACTTTTTGAGATATTTACAAATATATTGAATTGTCACATGTTTTCGCGATATTTGTCACTTTTGATGTAAATAAATCATGACTTGTACCAGTAATATATTTTTACATTGTGCTTAGAGGTCGCAATTTTGGTCTGATTTTTATGAAACTTGGCAGCAATGATCATCGGAAGCTAATCTAGGTAAAAAAAATGTTGAGTTAACCGGAACTAAAATCTAGGTCACTAGGTCGAAACATAGAAAAAACAAGATACAGTCACCAGGGGTCGCAATTTCGACCTTACACTTGTGAAGTTTAGTCACAATGATCACCTTACAAAGATCAAGGTAATGTATGAAATTGGATTATCCAGAGTTAAAAACTAGGTCACTAGGCCAAATTATAGAACAAATCTTTTGATGGCGCCCTTTTTACCTAATCTTTATGCAACCATGTCACATGGATCATGAAGACAAAGTGTAGGTCAAATTCAATATTTACCTATCATGAGTTAAAACTAGGTCACTAGGTCAAATAATAGACATACCTTCATGCGCCAAAAAGTCGCATCAATTATTTTCACCTATTAACCTAATTTTGACCCAAATTATTCAATAACATACTTGTCTTAGATGTTTTGAGATGAGCATTGTGACCAAGTTGCATAAATATTAGACCAAAATTGTGAATTTTGTACCTACACAACGTTTTCCTTTGATTTTAACCTACTTTTTGACCCCGGATGACCCAATTTATAACTTTGACCTAGATTTTGTTGATATTATTATTGTGACCAAGTTTCATAAATATAAGGTCAACATTATGACCTCTAGCGACTACACAAGGTTTTGCTACAATTTGACCTAGTGACCTAGTTTTTTACCCTTGATCATCCATTTTCTACATTGGCCTAAATTTTGTTAAGATGATCACTCTGACCAAGTTTCATAATCATAAAGTCAAAATTTTGAATACAAATGCAATTGTGGACGAACGGAGAAAGAGAACAAATCACTATTTCTCCCGAATCGATAGATTCGGGTACATTTTGTATATTGTCATTATTGTATACTGTCCAAACACAAACATCCTTTTTCCATTAGACACACATGTATACTACACATGATATGTGTAATTTTTAAACAAATTGGATTGATATTAAAGAAATGAATAAAACTTTTGTTTCCCCTTCCAAGTGCTATTTTGAGTCATTTTGTCGACATTTGAATGGGTAGTATACCAACACGTAGACTGGCATATATATGAAAAGTAAATTGTCTGATAATAAAATCAATATTTGTATTCGATAGAAGAAGGTTGTATCTTTCAGAAAATATAAGCTTTAAGGTGCAATTAGTAAATATTTAACGACTTATACGGGAATTATTAGAACTTAAAATTCCCCATGTAGTATGAAATAAGGAAATGCTGAAATTGCTACCAAAAGTGACCTTAAACATGTCGATTTTTAGCTCGACTATTCGAAGAATATGAGAGCTATTACAGTCACTTGTTCGTCGGCGTCGGCGTCGGCGTCGGCGTTGCATATGGTTAAAGTTTTACATGCAAAACTTTAACCTTGGTTATATTTCAATAACCAGTGCATATATTGGATTGAAACTTTGCACTGGCTTTCCCTGTCATGTAATCAACCATGTTAGATAACTCTTGCATGAATTTAATGCAAATTATGGCCCTTTTTTACTTAGAAAATTTGGTTAAAGTTTTGCATGCAAGTTACTAATAAGGCCATATCTCAAATAGTATCTGTGCTATGGCATTGAAACTAACAACACTTACTAACCATCATAAGGCTATGGTACCGGTCATGGGTAATAGCTCTATTATGATTATTATTTGAGTTATGCCCCTTTTTAACCTAGAATTTTCTTGGTTAAAGTTTTGCATGCAAGTTTCATTCAGACCATATCTCAGCTACTATCCATGATACTGCATTGAAACTTACAACACTTGTTTACCATCATCAGTCAATGGTATCAGTCAAGGGCAATAACTCTATTATTTTTTTATTTCAGTTATGCCCCTTTTTAACATATAAAAAAAAAAAAAAAAAAAAAAAAAGTAACTAAGAATAATTATTTGAATATTGAGACCGATATTTATGTTAAAGAAACCAACAACCACCAATACCTTGATTACACGTCCTGTCATCCTAAAAACTGCAAAGACGGTATTCCCTACAGTCAGGCAAAGAGATATAGGAGAATAACCTCAAGCGATGAAACATTCAACTCCTCCCTAAATGATTTACGGGCCTACTTCCTAGATAGGAAATACCCAGCTTCAGTTATAGACCGTGCTTTCGAAAAAGTCTCACAATTATCACAAACCGAAGCCCTCGAACCCCCTGCTATAAATAATAAAAATGTAATTCCATTTACAGTTGAATACAACCCATCATTACCCAACATTGGTCACACAATTCACAAATATTGGGACCTTTTGAACATCGCAAAAAATGAGAACGTGAAAATAGTACATGACAAGTATAAACCCATAGTGGCGTATAGACGCACTAAAAATTTAAGTGACTATTTAGTAAGTTCCAATTTTAACCAGCGCAACTTTGAGATATTTAACACAGAAAAATGTAATAGAAAACGTTGTTCTCACTGTCTGCGAATAAGCCCTGGGTCGTCATTTAGCAGTGCTATAACGGGAGAAACATTTTCTTAACGTTATGATACAAACTGTCAATCGAAAGATGTTATTTATCTAATTACGTGCAAACAATGCAGCATGCAATATGTTGGACAAACGATGCAGCCAGTATCACGCCGTATGAATAGCCATAAATTTGATATATCCAACTTTTCTAACCCTGCATTTTCCACTTTGGTTGCCGGTCACTTTAATTTGCGTAACCATATAGTCCAGATGAGGATTTGGGATTTCTCTCTTAACCTTGCTATATAGTATTAAGTTTTTTTTATTGTTGTTCTGAGTTGTCAAGGTATTGAATGTCTCAAAACCGTTTGATGCCACTCTGGCATCATTGGGGAACTTTTTTTATTGGGGGTAAAAGATGGCCTCCAAAATGGCGATTTTAACAATAAAATACAGACTATAATTTCATATAACATTTGTATTACCTTCAAAATATATCAGCTCATGATGTTTATATCGAAATAGAATAAAAATGATTAATAAAGGAACTGTATTCATTAAATTAAATTCAATAAAAATAATAAAAATCAACATTTTATGTGTAATTTACGTGACAATATGTGACCAAAATAATAAAATACAACAACACTCAGTATTAATTACTGTTTTATGTCATATCAAACATGAACTTTACAATCAAGTAGTTTCAAGGCATTCAAAGTGATATTCAATATCAAATCACAGTATCAGACATAATTGTTTCTAGAACAATATGTGTAATATACGTTACCATTCAATTGTTTACATACTAAGTATGAAATACTAAGTCTCTTTCTTGTTCTTGATTATCAACCTGACGCGATCATTGTTTTGTCTTGGCAGACATCTTTTTAAATTGGATATGTAATTCAACTTTTTACTCAAGCTGTGATTTACGTTACCATATGTTACCAAATAAAAAACATAATATAATGTAATAAATGTTACCATCAAAGTAATTTTAAATTAGTAATTTTAGTCTGGAATACTATACACTTACTCATTCGGAGTTCTAAGTGATATTATCGATGTTTTATTTTGATAAATCCGATTTAACAATTACAAAGAGTTATTGTAAAATGATTTCTGACTTATTGAAATAGTGATTTACGTAACATAATGCAAAAATCCACTGTTCATATTATAATCAAGATGTATCAGTCAAGATTGTCAGCATTTTAAAATTTGCAACGACTTATACTTACAGTAAGTAATATTTGTAAACAAATAACACATGTTTTAATTACAGAAGTACATATTTACATTAAATTTGACACAAACCACCACGTTTGACCTAGCTATTTGAATCAATAAATGTGTGAACCTTTAAAACTATAATAATACTTTCAAGGGAAAATTCCAGGACCATCACTACAGTTCGACTAGGTTATTCAAGCATGTAGCCCTTTACCTGTACCTTAGGTTCAGGATTATTACAAGCAATAGACCCATACGTCTACCAAATAAGGTACCATATATACAATGACTAGTCAGACAGAGCTGCACAGTCGCAACTACGCTTGATCAGCTCAAGAATTCCTGGTAGAACCATAGTAACATTGTCATATTAAAATAACTTTGTTAAACCATCATTTCGCACCTATATGGATCTATTTCCGGAGGACTTGGTTCTAATACACATTTCCATATACCTGACTGCAGGTGTGTCCGCTTTACAGCCTGTCGAAATGCTTCAAAGGGCGCGATAGAAGACCCCTTCTACCTTTGATCCCCAAAGACCATGGTCCTCCCCTTATTATCCCTTATCATGAGCATGTTTATACATAGTTTGGGCTTTCTTCGATAACTGTATCAAAATGGACTGTAGGATAGCATAGCATGGTTAACCGAGCAGAACCTGACCATAATACATTGAGACCAATAACTGTAGCTTTACCTATCCCTGAATTGGAAGCTGTGGTGCATCACCACAGCTAGAAAATCTCGAATTTTGTCCGTTTCAACTAAATCATGATGTATTGTTTTTTTGACTGTCTCTGTACTTCTAACGTTTCAACAATCAATTATTTCTTGTTGCCATCTACAGTCATGGTTGCTTTAACTGATTAATTGGCCTATGTCTTTATTTCGCCTTATTACCAGGTGTCGCTCCCCAATCAAAGAACGTGCTTCAGTTGACATTATCATTAGAGAAACAGCATGACAGCTACGCATGCTTAGTTAGGTTGGGACACCACCACTTCCAATTTAGAAATAGGTAAAGCCACTTCTTTGACACTACATTCAGGTTCTGCACTGTTAACCATGCCTGGCAACAATACTTTCTATTTCGATACAACGGCAAGGGGTTCAACCATCCACCAGCGTGTTTGGGGAACAAAGGTAGGGAAGTCGTCAGCTACGAGTCCACGAATTGCAAACTGACACCTACATATGAGGCATTTGCACAGACTGTTAAGCGGACACACCTACATACTAGTAGGTATGTGGAAAAGAGCATTAGAACGAAGTCCCAACGGATGTAGAGATGCAAAAATGTAGATGCAGCAAAGTCAATTGTTACTATGGCATCATCAGAAACACCGGAAGAGAGTGTGGTAGAGCGTTTGCTTACAGTGCAGGTGGTCCGCCGCGTCATACCAAAGACGAAATAAAAATGGTTCTAGTAAAAACTACTATTATCTCATACCCTCGTGGCGATAGACAACATCATGAATGATGTGTCGAGAGTAGTTGATATAAGTTAGCAAAACGTGCTTCACAATCGACATAAAATAAGTTAGAATCATGTGTTCATGTGATTATTGCTTGAAAGTATTATAATTATAATTTTAAGAAGTCTCAGACAGTATATGTACATGTATATACTGGTATATATTTGGGAACTAAACGTGTATGTGGAATAGAAACATGTGTTGATTGTTTACAAATATTACTTCCTATAGTTATAAAGTTCAGTCATACATTTAGTTTGTCATTAACATGATGTCGTTGTAAATTTTAAAATTTTGACAATCTTGATTGATACATCTTGATTATACAATGAATAGTGGAGTTTTGTATTTTGTCACGTAAATCACGATTTCAAAACGAAATCATTTTACAACAATGCTTTCTGGTAGTTTAAAACAGATTTACCAAAATAAAACATCGATAATATCAGAATTCAGAATGAGTAAGTGTATAGTATTCCAGACTAAAATTACTAAAACAAACTTTGATGGTAACATAGACAAAATATATTACATTATATTATGTTTTTTTATTTGGTAACATATGGTTACGTAAATTACAGTTTGAGTAAGAAGTTAAATTACATGTCCAATTTAACAAAAATGCCCACCAAAATGAGACATCAATCATATCAGCTTGATAATCCGGAACGATTAGGAGACCTAATATTTCATACTTTGTATGTAAACAATTTAATGGTAACGTATATTACACATATTGCTCTATGTGCACCGATGTCTTGTACAGTGTTTTGATATTGAATATCACTTTAAATGCCTTAAAATCTAATTGATTGTAAAGTTCATGTTTGATATGACATAAAACAGTAATTAATACTGAGTGCTGTTGTATTTTATTATTTTGATCACATATAGTCACGTAAATTACACATAAAATGTTGATTTTTTATATTTTTATCGAATTTTATTTCATGAATACAGTTTCTTTATTAATCATGTTTATTCCATTTCGAAATAAATATGCATGTACTGATATTTTGACGGTAGAACAGATGTTATATGAAATTATAGGCTGTATTTAATTGTTAAAATCGCCATTTTGGAGGCCATCTTTTACCCCCAATAAAAAAAGTTCCCCAATGATGCCAGAGTGGCATCAAACGGTTTTGAGACATTCAATACCTTGACAACTCAGAACAACAATAAAAAAAACTTAATACTATATAGCAAGGTTAAGGTGACTCTCACCTGGACTAATAGTATTAGTGATTTCTCATTCATGCCAATTGATGTAGTTAATAATCAAATTGACCGATTGTGTAAAGAAACATTTTGGATTCATAAATTACAAACACTACATCCAAACGGACTGAATTCGAAAGCATTATTTAATGTATAATCAGTGATTTTTATGTTCAATACTATACGTTTATTCCTATTAATGTTTTTTTATATATATACTTCTATAGGAATTCATGTATTCTGATCCGTATATTATTGAACTCGAACTTTATTGATTTGTTACATTGTATGTTTTTCCCGCAATTGTGCGACGTCATGTTACGTTAACGTCATGACGTCACATCCGTTGTTTTGTTATTCTGAAGAAGGCCTCGGCCGAAACGTTACTATAATAATAATAATTCTACAGAATACGTGTTGTTGTTGAAAAAATTCCCAATTATTTCCTTTTTAACATAGGAGTTTATTGGTTCAAGTTTAACATGCAAGTTCTATTCACGCCATATCTTAGTTACTTTTTATGATATTGCATTGAAACTTATAACACTTGTTTATCATCATTAGTCAATGGTACTGGTCAATTGTAATAACTCCATTTTTAGTTTAATTCGAGTTATGCCCCTTTTAACTTAGACTTTTTATCACAAATCTGTACACTTTCCTACTATGCAATAAAAAAAATCATATTGCACAGTGTGCTTACATACTTTGCAAATGACATGTGATGTTCTTTGTTTATATGATGTTTATGTGATAAGTAGAATATTGTTGCTAGGTAGTAAAAATTTTAGACAGTGATAGGTGTTTGCCTTTTTTCTGTGTCTAAAGGTTGTATCTATGTGTCAAAAGGTTGTATCTCACCCGAAACTGTAGATGAATTTGACAAATTAATGCCAAATAGTCATATCTGGCCGAGATCTCACATTTTGTTACCAAAAATAAATGGGTGCGAGGTTTTGAATGTGTCATATGACGTATATCTAAGAAAATGATTGGTGCAGAGCTACGATATTTTGACATAAGGAGCAAAACGGTCTCCTGTTTCCCCGCTCATACAAACCTGAGATACGAGGTTTTGACTATCCAGCGAGGATATCAAACTTGTGTTGTTTGGCATGGTATTGTATTCAATACTAAAAATAATTACTAAACTACTTTAAACTCATCACTGATTTATTACATGACTGTATCCTCTACATTATTATTTTTAATTTGTCACCATTGTTTTAAAATTGACTCCTTTAACAAATCATATCTTACTCATATGATTAGTTTGTAGAAACTTTGTTATGTCAGTGGATGTATACAATTCCCTTTAAACATACACATTTCTTGAATAGAGTACAGTGCCGCTTGAAGTCTTAAAATCATTTTCACAGACAAATATTTGTTAATAGTCCAGTGTTGAGATTATTGCCATGCCTCAACAACCATTGTACATTAGCTTTCATTGCCATGTAGTCAACTAAGTAGCGTAACTCACGTTTCAATATAATACAAATTTTGAATGGCCTGTTTTGAACTTATATTTTTTCTGACAAATGGCTGCGAATAGTCGAGCGCGCTGTCTAGTGACAGCTCTTGTTTTGTATTTTCCCCACTGAACTCACATATTTAACGTTTTGTCTGTAGATGATAATAGTCTGTAGATGCTGAAAATGCAAAGAAACTCTGTTTTGCAATTTGTTTGAGGTTGACCATATGTTTGAGCTTCAATGACAGGACTACAAGTATTTATCGTCTAACAATCAATACACAATTTATATATGTATAAACACAAGAAGAACGAAAACTTTACCTTCGTTTATAAGCACTCTGGCTTGTCCGATATCCTCGGTTTCCATTGCTTCCTCCATTTTAGTTATTACTTTCTTATTTAATTTGAACTGTTCCTCATTTGATTTCCGTTTAAAGTTTGGCACGTCCGAAATAGTCCGAATTGATCAATTTAGAAATTTTGTTTAACTGGTTGACGTTTTTTCTCTGTACTCAATCTAAACATATTTTGTATTTCCATTAAAAGCTCATTTTTATGTTCCTTAAAATTTTCGTCAACGACTTGCTCTATATTAGCTTCCATGATTAAAGAAAAAGAATGCGAGATGTTACCATGAAAATGTCTCAAGTAGAAGTGACCACTTTTCCTCGGTCACTCGTCAGCGCTTCACCCAAAAACTGTTGACCAATCAGAAATTGTTTTGTCAACACTTGACGAATAATAAATTGTTTGGTCAAAGGTAGACAAATGTTCTCCGCTATACTACGAACCGCGGAGAACAATATATAGTTAGTTGTTACATATAAAAAATGACGAAATGGTCATGACATGCTTGATGTGCACCTTGCTCTGCTGGAAGCAAGTTTCGATCTCGCAATGTCCCTGAATAAAAAGCTTTAGGGAGTCTCCATATCATTGTGGTCATTTTTTGTATAGTTTTGTAATTTATAGATTTTTAGTTAGTTCCCGTTTTGTTTTATCCGTTTATTTGCCAATATAATTACTTCAAATTTAAATATGTTTTAAATATGTTTTAAATATGTATAACATTTTTAATGATTATTTTAATGTGCTAATAAAATGCATTTGATATTTATCAACTTAGCAATTATTATTTATGTTTTATTGACCAATGTAAATGTATTGCTAATCAATTGTAAACTTTTGTTGCTACTAGTCTAGTCCATTATGTATACACGTGGGGAATTCATGTTTTTATGCATTATAATGATTGTGATTTGTACTTAGAAATCATTGTATTTTAATAAAGTTATACAGATAAATTGTTTGTTTCTTACTATATAATGATAAACTGACGTTTATGTGACCAAACCAATTGGTGGTATCAAACGCGAATCGGTCGTAAATTTGTCAAGACTCTTACGAGGCATGATTGTGTGCATTTCCCTCTTCAACCTTGCTGGCAAAGTATGATTATCATTATTTTCATTTTGTTAAAGCCGAGGCGGGCGTATTTTGTAAGGTTGTGTTACTCTATTTAATTGTGTTCATCAAAAAGATAACAGCACATCATTTGCTAAAAGAACAGTATACGAGCAAAATTGCTACAAATGTTGCTATGTGTGAAAGTGTCCTAGGTAAAAATGACAAATGATGTGATACGACTTAACACTTTCGATGTCTCATTCGCAATACTGCAGAAGTTTGTGTCTTTGTACAGTTTATGTCAAATTCGAAATTCAACAATCATGGTGTCTCAAAGCTGTCATGATCTTTATGTAGCCCTACAAACCGTTTTGAAACTCTAATGTGTATATGACGACTGCAAAGGATGACCATATTTCTGCGCCAGGACTTATCAATATTGTGACCTTATGCTGTTGCACCATAATGGAAACATCTCCATTGATAATGATATGTGCTATAAAAGCGGACACACGTGTCCCATGGACATATTTTTTGTGTTTGATCATTTTCTGTCATGCTGTCTTCCTGTCTCTCTTTGGCGTTGTCTTTCCCGTTCGATTTGTTACTATCGTTGTCAGTAGTTTGCGTCAATTTGTCATGCTATGAATTTTTATTGGTAGTCAAACACGCAATGTGGTTAGTTTAAATAATAATATATTGTATTCAATGTTAATACTTAATATACATATACAAAAACGCTTTCAAACAATGTTTTAGAACACATGCACAAAACCATTTTGTGCACTCCAAAGATTAACAGAACAACCAATTCAAAGTATGCGTGCTAGGGGGATTGACGTCGCGGGAAAGCAGTAAACTGCATGCCTATAAACGATAATGTTTAGACCTAGAGACTTGGTAGGCCTAGATTGGAATGCAATTTCCTAACATTGCTTCTCACGAATATTCCATATTGATCCAGACTTATTAGTAGACTGGGTACTGTTTTATCAAATCATTTACGGAAATCTTAAACTGACCATCAAAATTAAATTCAAAGTAATTATTTTACAAATATAAATGTGGTAAATGGAGCTGTAATACTAATCAAGATTCAGATAATGAACTCCTATACACAATATACACAAATTGAAGTTGGATAAGAATTACACAGAATTTAAATTTGATCGTAACTTTACAATTTCCGTTAGTAAGTTGTTAAAACAGCACCCTGTTAACAGTTGGTGTTGAGGTAGATCCCACAAATACTGCCGTTATTATTGGTTTAAAGAGGACTATACTACAGAAACAAGATCATTGTCATGATGCAACAGCTGCCAGAGTTTGAAACACTTTAAATACTAGATCTACTTCACAACAACAAAAATAATTAAAAAGTCGGTCATGCTGGAAGATATAGTTGGTGCAATGGGCATGTTCCAAATCCGCACACACTTCACTTTGAATACATCATGGCACACGCTAAATCTACGTCTTTCTCTCTCGCTACTTTCTCCGATCCAGTACATTGTTCACCAGTTTGGATTTGTATTTTTGCCATTTCCGGTAGTTCCGCACTTGTTCCTCAATATAAGCTTGAGTCGGGTACGTTTGTATCTGAAAACATTATGTTGGTATGAATATGGAATAATCCCATTTGAGTGATGGGTTTTATATATATTTATTTAAATCCTGCTAGGTATGTGCATGCTGTGTTCTACCATGACCTCAGAACATCCAAGTCAGACGGAAGAATAGTATGGTGCTTATTCAGGTAAACAATAGGTCTGTTCACTTCTAAAGTCCTGAAATTGTTTCGCTTCGATATTTGTCGAAGGGTTTCACGTATATTCATTAGATCGACAATGTCTTTATACAATCTACGTGGTTGGTACTCGTAATTGCCTTGGAAATTCAAAAATTATCACAAAGACTTGGTTTCTAAAAACAGTATTTCTTAAACCATTTCTAACAACTGAAACACGAAACAATTTACGTACCATATCTGTGACCATACGTAAGACTTTAATGTTTGCCAGTGACAAAAACAGGCGTTTAGAAATGAATATACACTCCGCTCCTTCACTGACCAAACTCAGACATGTTGTAGGTTTCTGTACCAGGGACTCAAGACCCTGAAATATGCAGAAAATATAATGTGTACATCAATCAAATGTAGCCAATAAATACCAATTATTATAACACTATGATTATATTCTAGAAACTCGTATTTCATTATTTAAAAAAAACTGGACTGTAGTAAAATCCAATTTCATTCACTTAAATCCAAGAAATAGAATGAAGGGATTAACCGAAATGCATCACACATTCCACGCATTTTTTCACACAAAGCCGTGCTGCGCATGAATAATTAACAGGGACAGAAGTTTTCCAACGTCCACAGTAAAGTACCGAAAAGCTCCCAAGACTGTATGAACGACCAGAACAATCACACCCAAAAGTTTCAGAATAATAATAGTTAATAATGATCACAACTTTATTTTTGTGGATGACATAATTGGTGTGTTGCTAAATTATTGGCTGATGTGTACATAACTTTTGTATAATAAGTGTCTTTGAGTTTAGCTGGCACCACTTTTCAACATTGGTTAATTCTGATGGTAATTCCTGTTGGAAATCGAACATGTATATTTATGTATTGTCAGGGGGGTCGCAACCAAGGGTGAACTTGTATGGAATCAGTAACAACAGAAACAGGTTTTGAATTGATAACGGGCATTTATTGTGAAAAAATGCCATAAAACAAAACCGAAACAAATGTGAGAAAGTCATATTAAATCAGTTGTTACTAAATGACATAACTGGGCAGTAAAAACCGCCACAGGAGTCTACGCAAGGAGGCGACATGCCCAGAGATATGCTTGTAATTTTGTGTAAATATTTCTGCATTGGTCACATATTTGACAAGCAAGACTATTTATGTGTATATGGACTGGGATCATTGTGAACACAGTTGCACATAAGACACGTAATTAACATAATTTCTGAACCAAGCAGAACCAATATGGTAGAATGTATACGCTTCATATGATAATCATAATTCCAAAGTAGCTTTCTCTTCACAAAAAGCAGGATACGTAATCAGTAAATTAGTTTAATGATTCACTAAAGCTTGCAGTAGACTTAACAGTACAAACGCAACATAGCACAACTACACGGACAAAACACTTTCCTTATTCTATCAAAAATAAGAGTTTTTCACTACACTTACGAAAACGGTTCCTGAACTAAGTTCTGCTATCTGAGCGTATGCATATTTATCAACATCGTAGAATGAGTTCGTACTCCTCGTCCCTGGACGCCTGTCTGCACTTGCGTATCGTACTATAATACAGCATATCAACGATTGTATTTTATGCGTAAAACAACCAATTTTAAAACAACTTTTTACGTACCCTATTTGCTAATTGACAATTAACAATGTACAAACATTTGCAACATTTTTGCTGAACAATAATATTGGCGGCGAATCCCTTCTATATACAACGGAGTTACATGATCGGAAATTTTATAAGAGGTCATACCAATTCATTTCGGGAGGCGAGTGCATATATGAACAAGTTTATTTGAATAATTAAGTCACACATTAAATGTTTACTGCTATATCTAGCGTATTTTAGCATGATATACACAATCCAAATAATTTACGTATAACGAACTATAATATCGCGCAATTGTTTTGTTATTAAAGCATGTATCTTCATGAATTCTTCATAAATGTTTTTCTAGAGTCAATTGCAGCATGTTGTGCTTTTTAAGATAAACATGCATCAGTAATGCCTAATTAGTTTACGTTCATGTTAATTATGGTGCACATGCAAGCACATATGCTTCATTATGCAATACGACGAATGCACTGACTTTACCTGCAAAACCGCCAAACTACATTACTCATCCGGTGTATCTCCTAAAAAACTATCATGTGACTGTATTTGTACATAATCTTTTGACGCAGCTGGACAGAAATGTTAAGTGTCTCGGTTTAGCACTTTTGGTGAGAATTTATGCTAGAGAGTTACCTGTTTTTGCCGTTGAAGCTCTCTTTGGTTTTGGCAGATATTGTAATCTCTTCGACCAGAACGTTCCATTTATATCTGACAGTAATGCATCCACTGTGTCCTAAAATAATGATATAATGATGTAAACGAAATAAATGCTCATGTAATATGACACATGCCTTCAGTAGTTATATTCCTAATTCTAAATATGCTGTTGTCTAGTATCTCCATGCTCCTTAACAGTTTCAGCCACGCATGCGCACTAGCCCATACAAGTTTTAAAATTGTTTGCACCGTTTTCGGAAGAAAAAGTGTTTACTTAACTTAAAAGAAAATTTAAAAAGGATCATGAAAACTCGTAAATCATGACTTTTAGATGTCTAGGTCGATGCTCAGAATCCTGGTGACTATTTCCCATGAAATCCGTGCCTTCGTAAAAAATGGGTCTGTATTGGGGCCTAAAGTGACAGAATTTCAAATTTGTAGTTAGATTAGATAAATTGGGAGTAGTGCTTATCAAAATGCGTATTCAGTTTAAGTATTAAAGCCTTAGGTGATAAAATAATACGTAATGAAAACGGGATGCAAAAAACATTAACAACAGTTAAAAAATATCAGTTGAAATAATTACTAGGTGTATTGTTCCTGGTCGTCAAGGTGACAGCTATGGCGTGCCATCCAAAATAATGGCCTCAATTGATGAAGGATATTTGATGGATGATTTATTTGGCTAATTTCACCAAAATGACTATGTAAAACATATACAAGAGTTGAGTTCAATTAAGCACGGTTTTCATGAGAATGCACGAAATTATAAGACAGAGGTATATGTGAATATCGATGGCTTAGGATGACCAGGTCGTAGTACAAAATCGATATTTTGAGAACAAAACTGTCTAAATTTCACCTTTACTTATGGAAAAACAAGCTTTTACAACTTAATTTTGGTCAATAAGACAAGTTCCGTTTTTCATGAAAATAGGCACAAAAGAAGCGCCTTATGATGTAGATTACAGAAATATGTACCAGTCTTATACGGTCGTATAAGTAAGTAAGTAGTAGTTATGACCTTCTCATTCTAAGCCAGCGATATATCGAATGCGTGTGTGCTTTTAGTAGTTGACGTCACATAGTGAATTTTACGAAGCGAGGTCAGATTAAACCTATATATTGCAATGATGTTAAACACATACACTCAATAATTATGAGCACCAGTAAAGACCCTCACTGTTATATACATTTAGCTTGATTATAATTTAATTTCTGATTTAGCTGCTAACATGGAATCACTTACTAGGGAATTGTATCTTGCTTTGGCAACATTATCGAAGAAGGCACTTAAAGTTTTACTCTTCACTAACGGGGGTGCTGCACGTTTCTTTGCCAACTCATCCGCTGTCATCTGCAATGCATCGTCAATATTTAGAAATAAACTTTTATTACATAATTTCGTTCATCATTATTTCATATATAATGCAATGAACTTTATATTAATAAATTATACGAATTAGATTGATATTGACCATATGAACATTCATAAACCATTGTGTGTACATACTTATGAACTCATGAATTGCGCGACACGTTTTTTGTATATAAATAAACTCTATCATCTGAAGTAGTGTATTCATGTTTTTATTATATTACCATCCTCTCAGGAGGTAAAGAGGAAGGCGCCTTGAAATACCACACAATAAATGTTGTACCTAAACTGTAGTACTTACACAAGACTTTGGTCTTTGAACGTCAGGTCCATGGTCTGCAAGCCGTGTTTTATCTATCTGACCAGTCAACAAACCAAGACAAATACTTTCCTTCAACTTCTCCGTTTCTGTTTCTACAATTGGATTGCACCATTAATCATCATCAATGTTAAAGTCTCATTCAATTAACTTCCTATAAAACATGCATTTACGTGTATAGCTAAAATCATGAACATTGTATAGTTCGCCTTTCTGGTAAATGTTTTTGCTTGGTTTTGTTATGTTTTCATGTGTGAAAGCAAGTACTTCTACTAGTATTTTATGTTTATATCGTTTATAATCAACGGAACAAAACTATAAAACCGCGACTGACAACTATTTCAATTCGTGTATGGCTTATTTGTGCCTAGTGAATCGGATAGAAAATATGATCACTAACGTACACTCGTCTTATTCTTTATGCTCCTCATTAAGAACTAGTGACATATCTATCTTATGGGTCCTTATTAACCGGAAATTTAGACTTTGGCTTTTAAGAACTTGTTAACTAAAATTTTCCGGAGTTCAAACTACACCAATGCCATACTTAGAATAAATTTCAACGTTGATTTCTGCAATCTTGTTGAACTACACTAAATATTTGTCCAAAGGGCGGAGGGCATTTTGGCGCACCAAATCCTGAATTAGTACATTTAATGAATTAATTTGTCACCGACACGATGACTCCTGTCGTTTTACGCAATCAACCAAACAAATCTCCTATCTCTCATAGCCATGTTTTCGTTTGTTCTTGTAATGCAAAACAAAATTAAATGAGTATAATTATGAACCCATATTTTTTCACCGAATAGAAAATCAAAATGGCTATTAATATATTGCTGGGTAAGAATGAGAAGGTCGTAAGTACAAAATCGAGATTTTGAGAAAACAAGGAAAAACTGTCTTAAAATTACACCTTACTTATACATGTAGTAAAACAAGCAGCTTCAGTTTTGTTAAGATGACAAATTCAGATTTTCATGAACATAGGGTCCCAAGAAGCTCATTGTGATGCTGGTTTTCTAGCGATATAAAATAATATTTTACTTGGTTGTCGGTGTTCAAATATAATCCTCTGAAGATCTTCATAATGTGGGAATGCAGCATCCAGATCTTTCAGAGCCTGGTCTGATAGTCCTCTCTTCCTCGTGTTCGTCTTCTCTACATACGAACTGATCACTTGACATTTACCCTAGAAAAAGTTATAGTGCAAATAGGATAACAAGAAAGGCGGGACAATTTGGTATAATCCACATAGGTGGATAAACCAATTGATTTATAAGAGTGTTATTTTAATATTAAACTGAACATATGTGATTTCTTAAGAAACCAGTTTTTCAACAGTAAAAAGTCCGTTGAATGTTTGTTAATATCCTGTGCGCAACATAGTGCGTATTGTTTGCTAATAAAGCTTGGAAAATATGGACTCGCTAGAAAAAGTTACGTTTATATTATATTATATTAATTCTTAAACTTTGTTGGACTTTATGACACCCAGAATGGTGTAAGTTGTTAAGTAGAATTTTCTTTTTTAGTTTAGTATTTGACATTGTGACGTAACCTTAAGGTATCTTGTTTTCTCTTCTCCATGTGTACTTTTTGTGCCTTTCGTGATCAGCTGTTTCTGTTCAGTTCAACCGTCTTTGTCCGATTTGTCACTACCTTTTATGCCCCACGCATTTTTGTCCTCGGGAATGTACTCCAGATTTAAATAAATTAGCCTCGGGAGGCATTGGGAACGAGGATATCATCAATTTTCAAATGGTTACACCGAAGCTTCCCCTAGACCACGAGGACCCTTTTTCCGATGCTTTCCGATACCCGTATATTTAATCGGGAGTTAATCGCCGAGGCAAAATATCTCCGTGGGACCAAGGCATTGTGTTGACGTTAATAAAATAATGTTATTAGAATGTCATTAGTAGAGTGTACCGTACGTGGGACTTGTATATGTGTTCAAATAATATCGCTTCGTGTATTTAGTGGATGTATGTGGCATAGATTCCCTAGATTATAATACTTCAAGTTGAACTTGAGCTTGTAATACTTATTGTTGAATAATGTTTACTTACAGCTTTTAAGACAATGATGTATTTAGAGTAACGACTGTCCTTTACGACGATATCTCCTTTCCTGAAAATAAACCAATTATATGTATAACACGCTCAGTACTGAGTAAACAATTTGTTAGATTTGGAACGCAATTGTCTAGTAGTATATAATATGCCGTATCTGTGTGGTGAATATTTGCCGATTAGAATCTTGTTATGGCCCCATCTTTGATGAGGGGTATAATGCTTTGAAAATGTCGTTTGGTCTGTTCGTCGGTAGACCAACTTGGCTTCCGCTCAAATTACTCAAGAATGCTTTGCCCTCGGATCTTCAAACTTTACATGTAGGTTTATAAGCAACATTAGATGTCCCCCCCCTATGAATTCAGTAGCTCACAGGTCAAGGTCACTGACATTTACATGTTTGGACAATGAGGCTGTCATTGGCGAATACGTTTTTCACAAACATCTCTTGATTTACAAATTATAATTTGATGCATTGTATATTTCTATTTACTATATGACACAATAAAAGGCTAAAAATTCTTACTTGAAGTAATGGTAGAAAAATTGTGCCGGATTTTCTGCTAGTTTATCACATGGAAAATCTTGAAATAACGTCATAGTTCTGTAAAAAGAAATGATACATTTGATAACGTTCCACTGAGCATTTATAAGCAGGTGTATCAATGTTTTATGGTAATTGTAATTTAGATAAACGACTTTATGTAAAAGAAACCATTACCAATATGACCATTGTTTAACGTTTTTACTTCTTACAAAATCATTGTTATGAAGTATAGCTTGCATACACATGCACAGCTAAACGAAAAGTCCGATAAGTGTTGGAACCCTTGAAAACTGTAGGTCGTATTAAACTGGCGGGTGTGATGATGTGAACTAAGTGTTAAGTAGTGACAACTGACCAGAACAGAGTAGTTTCTATTTCTAGTGCATTTTAAATGCATGCATAAATGAATCGACTTGATATAGTCTTGTAACTAGCATTATCGAAAATATTTACTTGCAGAATGTAACGTGTTCGTCTATTTGTTTCACCAAACGATGACGTATAATGTTGTCAAAATCCTGAAATAAAGGAAAACATTCAAAACCTAGAAATAGTCCATCGACACGGTGTATAATAAAGGTAACAAAGGGCATGACTGTGGTACAACTAACACAGCAAATATTCCATCATTTACGGTCAACTACACGTCAAGGTTGTTACTCTGTAAAGGTTTGAAGAAATTACATATTACAAATTGCTAACTCTGCGTGAAGGTGATCCCTGACAAAAACTGAATGTTAGGCTTGTCGATGGAGACAATTCTTTGACAATAACCTACGTGTGGCCGATCTGTTAATAATTGGTTTACTCACGTCTTTCATTATTACCAGTAATTCCACATTGCTCTTACATACAATGGTTGCAGTGCGTCTTCCTCCTTCAATTAACGACAATTCCTGCAAGTAAATAAATGTACTCATGCGTAACATTAAAGTGAAATAGCAGTTTTTTCGGGTGATTTTATAACCGAATATTGGCTATGTTGCAAATTGAAAATCATATATGTTTTCAATTTCAAGGCAAAATTCTCAATTCAGAGTAAAAAAGAAATTGGGGAAAATTGACCGATTATCCTGTAAAAAACAATCATCTTAACGTAGCGGACCCATGATGACGTTGCGTCGAGCTGCGTCGATGTCGGCCGATGTCGGTCAATGTCGGTAATCTACGTTAATTTCTAAACAAGAATATTATTTTATATTTGCTCTGAATTTCACTTAATAGTTTAGTTTTAATTACTAATCGGTTCGTTTAATGTAATACCAACCGTTTATTTTAAAAAACGAACTCGATTTGAGAGCTCCGCTTTGGGGATTCCCTGGAAACGGAAGAATAACTGATGCTAAAAATAGCACACTGCAGAACTCCGTCAACATGTTAACATGGATGTATCGAGAAAAATCTGGGATGTTTCGTCAAGTTTGCGCATCTAAACTACCGTACAACATGTCTTAAGTAATTGGAATGGACCAGAATAATACCGACAGCTGCTCAGTCGTAAATTGTCGTTGTGATTGTCATTTGAAACCTGAATAGGCTGAAAAGCGCATCTCGTGAGCGCCAGCCAACCTGCAAGTCTAGTTGACAATAGGAAAACAATACCTCCAGGAAGCGAAAGTAACACCATGCTTTGATATAAACAACCTACTTGGTACACGTATGTATATTTAGTATCATAGAAATAAGCATAACACTTAAATAACAGTCCTGATCAGTCGAAGTGTATCTTAATTCGGACGAAACCTACATTTTGGATACTGTCATTTACAATGTAATCTGATAGCCTTATGGTCACAGGAGTCGATGTGCCAGTTGAATAACGTCTTGGAATGCTTCAATGAGTGCAGCCTCTCAATTGTATTGCCCATCCTGCTACACTAGTTCATACTTGTGAGGTAGCCCCTTCACTTGTAAACATTGCCAATGTGATATAAAATATAATAAGGCATGTATTGAAGCATCACATTCATCACAGATGCAGCTTCTTTTATATCAGGTGTAAGTTTTTTACACCTTTCTTCCATGTTTGTTTACATGGAAATTAAAGTACATTCAAGACTATTGTTTTAACATATATTGCGTCATGTATGACGTCATGACCTGGGATAATATTTAATTGTCTAAGGGACACAATCCCTACACTTTTCAGAGGATTGGACGTCTTTTAGTTATCTCCCTTATTAATAATATCAATCGCCACTCTAAAACGTCATTATGACGTTCAATTGTGTCACGACGTTATACTTCCTGATACAAATTTATAAATATACATGTATCGTTATGCATATCAACTGAACTCTTCCATATTCATATTTTACAGCTTGTGATACAGTGACGCCTGACGGAAAAAAATGCTGCGGTGCGCCGGAAGTAAAACCTTAAGACAGCTTCTGTGTGTTTCTGAAACACAAGTTATGCTAGGATTGAAAGTCTTCACATAAAAGAATTATGCAGCTTGGATTCAATGTGTTTATAATTACTCATACACAAAACTGACTTCCCAGTTATTTTGACAGCCAAGGAAAAAACGGGATTCCTTCTTTTTGTGTGTGCAAGGTGGAACAGACAGTCTTAGTGTTGTTTTTAAATTCATGACAGTCACAAAACATGAAGTTAAACTTAACCTAGACAATAATAACGATGTGCATAATGCCAAGGCAGACATTGATTTTCTGAAACAGCTTGTTGTATTATGTCCGAATTCGGAACTAGTGTCATGTAATTTTACTGCCAATGCTGTAAACAATAACCTCAATTTAAAAAGTGTGAAGTCTGGTATGAGAAATTTTAGTTAGCAGAGAAGTAATGAAACTCAATGTTAGAAGACAAATACATTTTCACAATTTTAACCCAGTTTTTCAAAGAAAATCCCAGGCAAATAGATTGTGAAAGTAGGGTTAATGGCAATATTCATACCTGGATAGGGGGGGGGGGGGGGGGGGGTATTGGGACCATTGATATCTCAAGCAATATAAAATAAAAAATACCTCATTACATATCTGAACATGTTGTGTATATAAGGACAAAGTTTCAAATGCTTTTCACTTAACCATGACAATTTCCTAGTGTATGCCTGAAACGACATTTTGTGAGTCAAAATACCAAACATGTACATAACTTGGTGGTAAAATCTAGAACTATGCCACAGTTGAGCCTAATAATGACTTTTCATACAATCAAACCATTGAATTATTTGTTACTTACCTATGTTGAATAAAGAGAAGTGCAGAACAGAGCCCAACACTGCTTTTTTGTAATTTCCTTTATGCTTTTTATGATGCAACTTCAATTTATGCGACAGTATTTGTTGCACCCCAGGTAGCATTTCCAGCTCTAAGTTTGTTAAGAACATACATATTTTCATTAAGTTTATATTTCCTTACTATGAATTGGTTCAAGTGCATATCATGAACTATATCTCATTAATTTTAAGTGAAATAAAGGGTCAAATTAAGACTTCTTAGCAAAAATTTGCAATTTTCGCATTAAGAATTGGTTGCCATGGCAACCATTGCATCATTTGATTTAAGACCTTTGGAAATTCATATGATGACAATGTATGTATATATTACTTATACAAATGGACATTTTCAAATGAAATAGTAACACCTTTTTGAAAAATCATCAGGTTACCATTTCCCATGTTTTTTTACCAGCATCATAAGTGGGGGTGGGGGTCAAACAAAATGTTATATCTTGATAATTTGATGGTGAACCTATATTTCTTTTGGCTTAAATATATGCATTATGGTCTGATGAAAATTTTGGGGTGATTTAAAGTGCTATTTGTTCATTTATTTGATTTTTTTTAGGATTTTAGAAATCATATGTTTTGTAGACTAAAAAACAAATCTCGACGTTTTACAACTATGCTAGTAACATACATGTACATAGCTATCTTATATCTTATATCTTACTTGTAATTGATATAGTTTTCATTGTATATGACTATTAGGCACATGTAAAGTTAATTTGTTTGAAAATTGAAATAAAATTGGATGATTTATTGTCTTTTTTGTCAGAATTGTCCTCCATTTTTTCATACAAATTGCAATATGGGAGGTGATCAGACCAAAAACATTTTTTTTTCAAAACCTGTGGTTAGAATTTTTTTATATTTCACATTATGCTTCCTAAGTATTTTTAGCAATAAAAAATAGCAAATTTATCAATTTTAAAATTTTGTGTATTAGGGGCCCACTGCCTTAAATTGAGCATAAAAGTTAAGTTAGTGTACACCTATAAGCTGTACTTTTCCCAATTTGGACCAAATCCCGCTGCTTAAATTACCACCTCCAAAACAATGCGCTATATATGTTCCTAAAAAGGGAGAAAACATATTACGGACATACTTTACTACATGTATACATTTCATACTGTTTTCATTGACGAAATCATGACAACGTAGTGTGTCAAGCACTACCAAATGAGTTCTATGATATGTATAAAGGAATCTCGTTAATATGTCACTATTAGTTACGGATAAATCGGTATTGTTTGTTCTGATTTCGAATATCTTTGTGAATAAGACAGGAAAATTATCTAAAAAACACCATTTTTGTACATTATTGTTTCCACATCGTTAAATGTATTACAGTGACGACACACTTTGGTCGAAGCTCTTGATATCAATTAGCTAGAATAGACTTGATTCTACTCCATGTATAGAGAAGAGCAGTGAATCAAAATATAAAATACCCCAAACGTGTCACCAGGTCCCATCTCTTTTACAGTCTTTGAAAACTTCTTTCCATCTTTAGGACTGGTATCCTCTACATTAGCAATGACATTACCAGCCAGGAGTATGTAGAATGCTTCCGGACGGTGTCCTTGTTTAATCACAACCCGTCTAGCTTCATAACTGAAACAGTCAAACAATTACCTAAGTAACAGATCTTAGATACATTTATTATTCATTTTCGCATGAAGCCACTTACCACATTACATGACGTCATATATGTACAGCATGTAACATGGAGGATAAAAAGCCAAGACAACCCTGGAGCTATATAATTGTTGTCCTTTTGAATATTAGTATCCAATTTACATGAAATATTTTGTCAAATAAAACAGTAGGACATTTATATATGTTGCAAACAAACTTCCAGAATTCAGAGTAATTAGGCTTTGCCGAGTCCTATCTGTCCGAATGCTACAGTGATATTGTACCCCGTCCCAGCATAAAAACAATGATCTTATTTACGCGTTGTTTAGACTACCATTTAGGCATTTACCAATGCAAAAAACATTGTTAGAGACATGCTAGACGTTTCATATACTATACTGAGCGTCAAAAGTTTCGCATGCGAATTAAAAGATCAAATTTTTTAAATTGTTAACTCGAAAGAACTTTTTACTAACACTGTCCTTTTGTGGACATCCACACTTGTCTGTGGTCAAAGGGAGATCATTTTGGTACAATTACCTATTAAATTACCTCCCTTCCACTGCAAAAAACGTAGTGAAGCGTTTATGTTCACAATTGTCTATTTTCGCCTTCAAATTAAGCGTACATTGCAAACTAATTTGTCTATTTGGGTATTTCGTATCACTGACACGTATCAAGTAAATTGGAAGTGGAAATTTAGTCGAAAATGAAAAGCCCTTATTTTTGCGCGCTTGAATAGACGTTTTACCATTTTTGATGGCGTGATCATTCAAGCGTAACGGAGGCCAACGGAAATGGGTTCAACGTGAACACTGTGGGTACACAAATAGACAGTGTTAGTACATTTTGTAAACAGTTCGTTTCGAGTTAACAATTAAAGAAAATTGAATTTTTATTGTTGTTGTTGTTGTAGTTCTATTACGCTATTGACGTAGCGAAATGGTCTCTTTGTGCTTCAGCAATACTCTCTTGTGCTCTCTCTATGTGCTTCAGCTCTTGATACTTCGGTTTTGCTTTACAGTCTTTTGGTTCTGGCTAAGTACTGACTCATGGCACCTATGAGTTTGCTTCTTCCTTCGTCTCCAATACCGTCGATTTCTCCCACCAATACGGATAGGGAATTTTTAATTCGTTTGCGAAACTTTTGACGCTCAGTATATTATTGATTCTTATAGATCACGTAGCTTCATAAAAGGAAGAAATCATGTTAACCTTTGATACGTCATGCTTCTAGCAAGTTGAAACTGTACGTGGTATGGATAGTCTTGGAATGACTTGTTATCTCGCATTAACGCCAATATCTGCAAAAATGAAGGTTTAGTCCATACTGGAGGATTAAAGTTAATTTGTTTCAAGTTATCATGTGCAAAATATGTACGAAAAGATAAAAGAAAATCGGACAGGGAAGGCAGCACTCAACTTAACAAGCCGAGTAGAGTATACATTAACAACATAACATAACACAATTACACGGAACAATGCTTATGCTTAACCTAACGAAAAAGAACAGCCCACTGTAAAAGAGCTGTAGGTTACAAACCACTAAATGCCTCCGCGAACCAAAATAGGATACACTCAAATAGTCCCTAAATAAACTTGTGATTGTGTTTAAATGGTAGTATGCTTTGACAAGGTGGAACTGGAATCATTTTATTGGGTTTACAGGCATTGTATACATGTATGTGATGTATTGAAACTGTTTTATTTTACATATTTTGAGATTTTGGCCAAAATACCAAAGCGAAAGTAGGGTAGGGTAAAACCCGGATTTGGTCGGTCCGCGCGCCTGTACAAATATGTTCACCGCGTTGGACGGACAAAATTTTTCTTATATGATACGTGACCCCCTGTTTTTTTTGTATTTTCTTAAAGCTGGTAGCCCCTTCTTTTCATTGATATATGTCTGCCACCTGGCCATAGACTTTAACATGTATCAACCTGGGACTGACTATTGTAACTTTACATTGAGCTAAAGAACAAATTTATTTAGTGGTTTGTGACCTTAAGAAATGACCCAAAAAATTAAAATGTATATTTTCAATATTTTGACTTTAAATGTTTAGAAATACATTTTCTGTGGGTTATATTCCATTTTTCAGTGAAATTTGTCTGAAAATGTGAAAAAAATGTGTTTTGGGGAGAAAATTTAAGAAAAAAATGAAGATTTTTCCTCCACAAAATGACATTTTCATACCAATTTTGACCTTATTTAGGTATCAGACCTGGGTTATTGTGTGTATATATGAGGAATAGTCACATAATTAAGCACCCAACATAAAATAATTGCCCAATGTAAGGTTTATACAAAACTGCAACTGTTTAATTTGCCAGTATTCATACAATATGGCCAGCAGAATCCAAGAAATTGCGTTAAAGGCGCTTACTCTCTTTTGTCAAAATTTTGAGAAATCATGTCATTTCAGTCTGGAAAGTCATCATTTGGAGTTGTATATACATAGTAGTTGTCAAATAAGTGTTTAAATCAATCAAAATGGGGGAAAAGGGTTGTCTTAAGGTTACAAACCACTAAATGCCTCCGCGAACCAAAATAGGATACACTCAAATAGTCCCTAAATAAACTTGTGATTGTGTTTAAATGGTAGTATGCTTTGACAAGGTGGAACTGGAATCATTTTATTGGGTTTACAGGCATTGTATACATGTATGTGATGTATTGAAACTGTTTTATTTTACATATTTTGAGATTTTGGCCAAAATACCAAAGCGAAAGTAGGGTAGGGTAAAACCCGGATTTGGTCGGTCCGCGCGCCTGTACAAATATGTTCACCGCGTTGGACGGACAAAATTTTTCTTATATGATACGTGACCCCCTGTTTTTTTTGTATTTTCTTAAAGCTGGTAGCCCCTTCTTTTCATTGATATATGTCTGCCACCTGGCCATAGACTTTAACATGTATCAACCTGGGACTGACTATTGTAACTTTACATTGAGCTAAAGAACAAATTTATTTAGTGGTTTGTGACCTTAAGAAATGACCCAAAAAATTAAAATGTATATTTTCAATATTTTGACTTTAAATGTTTAGAAATACATTTTCTGTGGGTTATATTCCATTTTTCAGTGAAATTTGTCTGAAAATGTGAAAAAAATGTGTTTTGGGGAGAAAATTTAAGAAAAAAATGAAGATTTTTCCTCCACAAAATGACATTTTCATACCAATTTTGACCTTATTTAGGTATCAGACCTGGGTTATTGTGTGTATATATGAGGAATAGTCACATAATTAAGCACCCAACATAAAATAATTGCCCAATGTAAGGTTTATACAAAACTGCAACTGTTTAATTTGCCAGTATTCATACAATATGGCCAGCAGAATCCAAGAAATTGCGTTAAAGGCGCTTACTCTCTTTTGTCAAAATTTTGAGAAATCATGTCATTTCAGTCTGGAAAGTCATCATTTGGAGTTGTATATACATAGTAGTTGTCAAATAAGTGTTTAAATCAATCAAAATGGGGGAAAAGGGTTGTCTTAAGGTTACAAACCACTAAATGCCTCCGCGAACCAAAATAGGATACACTCAAATAGTCCCTAAATAAACTTGTGATTGTGTTTAAATGGTAGTATGCTTTGACAAGGTGGAACTGGAATCATTTTATTGGGTTTACAGGCATTGTATACATGTATGTGATGTATTGAAACTGTTTTATTTTACATATTTTGAGATTTTGGCCAAAATACCAAAGCGAAAGTAGGGTAGGGTAAAACCCGGATTTGGTCGGTCCGCGCGCCTGTACAAATATGTTCACCGCGTTGGACGGACAAAATTTTTCTTATATGATACGTGACCCCCTGTTTTTTTTGTATTTTCTTAAAGCTGGTAGCCCCTTCTTTTCATTGATATATGTCTGCCACCTGGCCATAGACTTTAACATGTATCAACCTGGGACTGACTATTGTAACTTTACATTGAGCTAAAGAACAAATTTATTTAGTGGTTTGTGACCTGTATAACATAGTCTATTTTGCTATATATATGCAAATAGAAATTTTACAAAAAAGTTAATTTTTCGTATTTAGTCTTTATCAATGATACCGTTACCTATGATCCAGACTAGAACGGTAAGAATGCAATTTGAATTTAAAGATACCATGACGTTGAAGCTAACTGAAACTTACCACTTTTATGTCTTCTGTTGTACGTTGGTTTGGATTCAAAGTCAGTAATTTCTTCAGTTTATACCGCTCCTGGTTATGTGTAAACAATATACATGCATTACGTACATGAGAGATGACATTAAAGCATGGCCAAAAGTAAATAAACAAATAAACACTGATAAATAGGTGATATAAATAGTTAAGAACACTACTGGGAATCACTAATGCCGAGCAGAGCAGAGCATAGCTTTATTTCAATTATTTCTACTAAAACATGACTGGCATATACGTATGTGCCTCCACCCGGATTTGAACCCGGGTCACCAGAGAAGACGACAAGCGTACTAACCACTGAGCTACAGAGGCACCTATATTGTATGAGCGTGATACATTTTGTGCAAAGGGCAATGTTCAATAGCATAAACGGACAGCGAAACCATGAAAAATGAAGAAATAATATATTCACTCGAATTTGCAAACACTTACCGGTTCCACACGCGCAAAACTTTGTGGATTGAAAGCTACTGTTTGATTTAAATCTTCTTTGACGTGTAGATACATCTCCATAAATGACCACGTCTTTGTTTCACATGCTTTCACATATCTGTGTACATGATAATTTTGATAAACAATCCATATACTAGGTAGCAGTAACAAACATACGTCAGTGTGTAGAATCACGTGATCAAATCGATTGAAATGAATGCGGTTTTACGCTCAAAACTATTGCGATTTCGTCTGCTAACGGTGATACGTATATGTAAGAATACACGGCAAGTACCGAGTTCGCTCTATCTTTAGCTGTTTTATAATTGATGCTCGACCAACCGAGTGTTATAATTTGGTCGAGCATCAATTAAAACAGCTAAAGATAGAGCGAAGTCGGTACTTGTAGAATATTCTTACAAATACGGAATGTACTTTAGGCTATATAATATAACCATATTAAATGCACGATCGTTATAATCAAGAAAAAACTCACCGTCAGCAGATGAGATCGCAATAGTTTTGAGCGTAAAACCGCATTCATTTGATCACGTGATTCTACACACTGTACTTGTATACGCAGTCAATCTGTCTGATTTTTGCACGCAATGCTTATATTTTATATATGTAAGACTATAAGCTATATATGCTTTGTATTTAATAAACTTTCTGTTCTGTTCTGTTCTGTTTCATTACCCCGATAAACCAATTGAGCAGTCTTCGTTCAGATGTTTTAAATAAATGTGTGTATAGACTGTTTATATTCCAGCAACATATGAATACTGTTTCTGCTACAATTATAAAGAAATAAAAACAAATATAAAACTCATGACGACGGATACTACCAAGCATTGGTGTCGAGAGTAATTAATATTGTTCATATTCGTTTCAAAATCATCTTAAACTGATTTAGTAGAAATAGAATGCAATAAAGAAAGAAAATGTGTTCCAAACAGTTGTAATGCATTACCTTTTCAATGCTAAACAAACACCGGAGATAATTCGAACTGTCTTAAAGATTCTTTGTACCTTCATCAACGGCTGTGCAAAAGAAACAAAAATATAATTGCTTAATATGTGCTGCCGACCCCAAGTTCACAAAGAATTAGTTTTCAGGATCAGGATCAAGATAAAATATATCACATTTGAAATTCAGTATATATGTTAACGTTAAGCTTGAGATTTTTATACATGTGGGTACATAAAAACATATCCTACAATTTCAAAGACATTAAAATAAGTTTGTATAGTTATAATTTGATCCTTGTTTTTCAGAATCAGTTTTAGTATCAAGTATATTAATTCGCTTTTGAAACAGAACAATGGTGGTCTGAATATTCTAAACATGTTGACTTAAAGTAAAGTAGGTATTCTCTACAAGGCTTTAATTTGTAATTGCGAAAAGTTACCAAAAACTTCCAAAAATTATTTTCAGGATAAAATTTGATCCAGAGCAGTTGATTCTTTGTGAACACGGGGCCCGGTGATTATAAACATTCGCATTCCCATTCTCAAACTCCATAACTTGAAAAACAGTTCTTCTAGAATTTTGTCAAAACCAAACCCATCTTGTAGCAAATGATCTAATTATAAAATTAACCCCCATTTCATATGTTTTCATTCAGTAATAAAGAAGTTACAGCAGTTTTTGTAACTAACAAATACTCCAATTGAAGTATGGAGTATGAGTTGTAGCATGGAGTACGTTTTCCGATGTTTATAATCACCGGGCATGATTGCGAATAATCACAAGTATCTTTTAACAAGAAGAGCATGGAATCATATTACCTGAACAATGTATCTTGAACATGTATATATTGTGCAGATATCATGGCAACTTGTGTGGACATATCCTTAGGTGAATGTTAACTGTTTACCACCGATATGTTCAACATAATGCTGATTATTGACCATATATCACTGGCTTAGAATGAGAAGGTCGTAATTACAAAAATCAACATTTTGAGAAAACAAAAACAACTGTCTGATAATCACTCATTACTTTTGGTATATCAAGCTTTTGAATTTCAGTGTGGTCAACATGACAAGTTCCGATTTTCCTGAACATAGGCTCATAAGAAGCGCCTTATGGTGTAGATTTCAAACAGGTATTAGTCTAGATCGTTAGTGGCACTTACAACCTTCTCTTTCTAAGCCAGCGATATGATTACATTAAGCAGGTACCTACAAGGACATACTGCTAGTTATCAATATGTTGATATGCAGTAATAAATAAATAAATATAGTTATTGAAAAAAAATCAGAAAATAACAAACCGTTTCTTTGTCCGTTATATAAGTGCAGGTTATAGAATTCTGTCTTGATGTACTGCCACGCCGGGAACCTCGTCGGTTATTTTTTCCAGGAAATCTCGGAGATGTGTTGGGATTTATATCCTTGGGGCTGCGTGGACTTTTACAAATATGTCGTGAATCTGGTGAAACTAGCGCTTGGTCAGACGTCAGTTTTAAATCTTTTCTGGCACTCCTCTCGTCAGATTCATTACCTCTAGACAATGTAGAACCTAATCTCACGGAAAAATCAAGTTTTTCATTTTGACACCAGCTGTCGTCTGCTTTTCCTGGATCAGGAAGCTGAGGCATTTGCAAACCATAATGTGGTGTTCCGCCTCCTAAAAGCTTTATTTCCGGAACTGTCGGCAGCATATTACAAACTGTCTAGAAATCTATGTAGAGTCAAAATATGCGAATCAAATGCAAAACCAGTATCATGAAAAACTACACGTAGGGACTTTACTATAATTCACAACATGTTTGTCCATGTTACAGTAAAATCAAAATAATTTTACGTCCCTGAAATGATATTTCCCAATTAATTTCTCCTTCAAATTGGTATGATTCACATAGTTGTTTCACTATTCTTTCTTAACGATCTATTGTTTTCAAAGCAGATTGTTTATCAGAAATACCTTAACACTTTTAATCGTCTCTATATTTTTGGTGCTTATATTTATTATTTATTTTATATAATTTAGATATCCTGTTCATTTAAAACGGTCGTACAATCAAATCCAAGTTGAACTCTCTTCACAACATGGGGTCCAATTTTTCTATGTTACTGTGAACTTATCTCAGCGTTTCGTACATTCCTAATTATTTTACCAAAACAAGTCAAATATGTATATAAATCCATACAAACAGTTCCTACACATGGACGCTTAACACCCTGAGACTTTTTCTGAAGTATTCGAACCTTCAAACACAGCGATAAGCAATTAAGATATAACTTTTATATAACGCAGGTTGATATTTACCGTAAACGATACGTTTATTTCAATCCCAGATTAATTTTGATAAATGAGGCTGTTTACCAAGTATTTACCGTCGTTAACATTGCCTGCTTTCAATCAAAGATAAAAGTCGTACACATTTACGTAAAACACTTTCAAAACAAATAACTCATTGTGATAAGGCATAGCCTGTGTAATTATAGCGGTTTCCGCGGATGAATATGCAAGTAGGCACGTATGCAGAAATATTGAATAGTGATCTTTAAACAGGTCTCAGTAGAGTTAATAATTTTTTAATCTTCCCTTCCGCTCCCCAAACCATATATATACATAGTATGCTGTCATATATGATGAGAGTTCATATGTGTTTTACAAATAAAAGACTACAAAAACAGAGTATGAGTGAATATGTCATTTAATTTTCTAAATGACGAATTTAGAAAATAATAAAACACAATAATACATCAAATGACTAGAAATTGAATTTTAAACACAACTTAATATTTTTTACAAAACACATAGGTGGGCTGGAGTTAATACAAAATGTACTCAGTGAGTGAAATAGAAATGAAAAAGGAAATTAATCAAATTTGTGAAATTGGTCTATATTTTCAATATTCACATTACAGTTCATCTTTACATTGTCAAGTTCATCGTTGCAGACAAACTTACGAATACAAAACATATACCTCATGGTGATTTTAGGCTCTTCTCTTGTTTGACCTTGCCCAGTGATTATAACCATTTCTCATTCTTAAACTCCATACTCCATACTCCAACTTGAAAAACTGCTATTTTAGAATTTTGCATCAAACCCGAGACCAACTTGTAATAAATGGTCTAATTAAGATATTAACCCCATTACATATGTTTCCATTTAGTAATAAAGAAGTTACAGCAGTTTTTGTTAGTTCAACTAAGAAATGCTCCAATTTGAGTACGGAGTATGAGTTGGAACATGGAGTACGTTATCTAATGTTTACAATTACCGGTTAGGCTACCTTAACTTAACAGCATATAATGTGTTTGCAATGATCTGTTAACGCTGTCATCTTTTATGAAACTCATCTTATCCACGTGGTATGGGTACTGTTTTATCAAAGCGTTTACGGAAATCTTAAACTTTATACGTTAAAATGTAAATACTTAATAATACTTTTACAGCATGTACAAATATATGTATGGTAAATGGAGGTGTAATTCTTATACATATCCATCAATTTAACGAACTCCTTCAAACAATGTATGTCCACAACTTTGCAGTTAGAAATTATATATATTTTAAATTTGAACATAAGTTTACGATTTCCGTTACGAGAGGTGCCCCACTTGAACTGTGCTGAATGGCCGATATCTTCCATCTAACCCGATATAAATAAAATATCTCTTTTGAACAATGAGAAGTCATGTGTCAGGCATCATATACAATAATTGTTTTGGATATTTGCAATATGGTTTCAACCGCAATTGGCAATTCTGTAGAGGATGTTGCTTTTGGCTTTTTGAAGGCCAAATACTCCAAACTAATCGCCAAAAAGATGTTAAAGAAACATTGGTGTACCCTTTTGGTGAAGATAATCAGTAGTACTCGTCACTAGAAGGGTGGTTTTTGACATGTTGCCCCCATAAATGAAATAACACAAACTATTAAAAACATGCCAAAAAGTGACTATTTGTTTGATAATCGTACTCATTGTGTGTATGATGACTAGGACCCATCAAATAACTAAAATGTTGTTTTGAACGAAGTTAGGAGTATCCATGGTAACTACCAAAACAGAAATGTCGCAAGTATTACATGCCAAACTCTAAAAAAATAAAGGGCGACAATCGTCTTCAACCACCGTATATACTTCAATGGAATGGTTATATCGATAACTTTGTCACCTCTGATAAGACATACTCAGGGTTGTAAGAGCCATGAATGTTCACATGGTGTATAAAGCACCAAATTTGGCACAGTTGCTCTATAAGTCAGTCTGATGAAAAAAATCCAAAGAGACAATCATGAGAGGCCCTGTCTCCTGCCCAAATGAGGCCCCGAAGGGGTATGAGAATGTCCACCTACCCGTCAGTATAAATACATGATAATTTTCCTGATTGTGAAGCAAAACACATTGAGTCTTAATATATAAAGTAATTAATGTGAGTGCTTGAAATTTGCAGCTTTTTGTAATAATAAAACTTGGAATAGAGGCCCCATTGGTGGTTTTAACATAAAATGAGGCCCGAATTCGGGAAAAATAAAATAAGAGCATATGGATGTTCACATTATGTATATAAATCACCAAACATAGCATAGTTGCACTTCAAATCGACAAACTATATAAAAACCAATAAAACATGTATGTGAGGCCCGTGTTTTGTACAAATGAGGCCCCAAATGTCTACTTGATTTTACAAATTCATCTGTATATAATATACACATTATTATTTTCTCAATTGTTACGCAAATAATCTATAACTGTGTTGTACATTATGTCGAATTGGTTATCATAATTTACAATCTTAATTAATAATAAAATATGACAGTGAGGCCCCGCTAGTGGTGTTAACCACCTACTAGACTCACCATCACACTACACTGTCGTATATTATATAGAAATGCAACAAATGTTGATAATTAACGATAAACATTGAGTTACATAGTCATTGGTAAGTACAGTGTATAAACAATCTGCATTATATACTTAACTATTTCTTATAATACAAACGGGGCCATAATAGGGTAAATTTCTATCAGAAAATCACAGAATGAAGTAAATATCTTTCAAAAATCGAACGGTAAATTGGTATTATTTTCTCTCCATTTAAGCAAGCTCATATACACAGTGCGTTTGATTGTAGGCATATCAGCTGTGCTATGACTAATAACTGTAAAATGTTAATTTGAGGCCCTGTCGTGGTTTAAAGAATGTGTATTTGAATTGATAAACATAACTTGAGGTCATTATAAGTTAAATTTAAATGTGAAAATGGTGCCAATTACTATATTTTATATGCTTTCTTACCGAGTACAAATGTATTCATGACCTAATACATTATAATGATTTCTTTACATATTTTTTATAAATTAATCCGCATCAACACCTTCAGAACATTAATTTTAGATACATATACTGTAGAAATCGACTTTTTAAAGAATTTATTGAGGCCCGCAATAATGGATTTATTTCTTTTTATGCATGTACATGTACTTATTCTGTATTAGCTCGGTTTTGGCCCTCACCATTATCATGATAAGTCAATGAGAGACTGCAAAAACATGCAGTTATCAAACTGTGGTCGATGGGGGAACGGTGGTATAGAGGTAGGCTCGCGCTTCAGAATGCGAGGTCTCGGGTTCAATCCTCATCTGGACAACTAGTTAATTTCATGAGCAAGAAATATCCACATGCTATACTCAACCAATGTGTAAATTGGTACCTGTGAGGGTTGGTTTATTCCTGGACACCGCAGATAGATGTTGGCAACCACACCCACAGGACGCGTTTCATAAGGTAATTTAATGACCAGGGAAAACTTAAAAATGTCAAAGGGTGGTTAAACAGCTGAACTATGTGTTGTTATAGCATCAAACCAAGCCATTGTTATAGACTGATGTACACAACTAATTCGATAGATTATTTCAGGTTGGTCTTTGTTTTGATTTCAATTACTGTTAAAATGTTGTATGCATTGAAGCTGATGTCGACCCTGCTCATTTGAGGTACTAAATACTGCCGAGCAAGGTCATTTAATTTACTTAGATACAGTTAACACCACAAAGTACAACCATACCAAGACATATTGTGTACCCGTAATGCCCATTACGTCAATTCCAGATCTTAAAAGTAACTCACGACAGGACGTTCAGATCAGATGTGGTAAACTGAAGTCCTATGACGTGATTTAATTTTTCAAGCTACAGCTTTGCCTGGCCCAATAAAATACTTACTTTCACCAATTACATTGGTACGTGTACTCAAAACCATATGGGTATTCCATGGCATAATGCAGTCCTATCAGGTCTTATTGGTAACTAACTTCTATCAAGTTCTACCATCTCTGACCTGCTAGAGAGCAAAGCAGACAGTAGAAGCCACTAGTATACTTGGTCCTTTGAAGTAATCACCACCCTCTTATTCAACCATTTCTAATGGATACCAGTGTGTAAATTGATACCTGTGAGGGCAGTGGGCCTCAATAATAGACACACACTAATCAGTAGATAATTAGTCTCAACACGGAGACTCGAGCGCATGTTTCCTTAGGCTAATGATCAGGGGAAGTTAAAATGGCCGTTAAAACGTTGTCCTATGGTTGAACTGCTGAAAAGCGGCCACTGAAAGCTGATATCTTAATGTTTAAGGCTCTAGGGGTAGCCTTTCACTCATCGACACATATATTTCCGGTTCCATTTAAAACTAATGGTCACATATTTTCTTGTCTACGCTAGGAACCTAACATCAATTGTCACGGTAAGGCCATACCAAACCATTTCTTCGTTTAGCGTCCGAGGACGGATAGGTTTGAGCATCTTCGGAAGAAAAATAACCAACAAACATTGAACCTTTTTTTGTTCTTCAAAATCCATTGAGATATGGCTTTCAGACTTATCGTATCAAGATGTCACCCTACCCCTACACAGCAGTAGGTTTCACACAGACAATTTTTCAGTTTGAACGATATATTTGTTAGCCATATAATAATGAGCAAATAAGTCGTTATGTCATTTTACGAGTGTTTTGTTCATGTCTCAGGATAGCTAGATAGGTTTTTGAACTTAGGACGGACGATAAACGAAGAAACAATTTGGTATGTCCTAACTCTGAATTAAATGGGGGACAAGCTTTACTAGCCACCTATTCAATTTGGCACATCTACATCTGGCTCAATGGGGTTGGTAAACATGCCTGTTAAATCAGTCCTAACTCTAAGAGTAAAAGTTAGGGCCTCATGTACAGATATTCTGTGTTCGTGTAATGACAAATAATACATTAGTAGGTACACTTCCAATGTAAAACTTCATGTCATTTTGTGGTACCGGGGTACATGGCACTACTTCAGTAATTCATGGCCATGGGATACATGTTACCTCATAAATACTTAATCATGTACTGCGAAGCCATGGTTCCATGGAGTATCTGTAAAGAAGGGTCATTCTTGGCCCTAAAAATACAACCATTCCTTGTGGTGTACCGACCTCTAGTAAACAACTTCATCTACATATACTTTCTAACACAAATATAATCATTAGGAAGAGCAATGCAAGTGCTAAATGCTGTTTTAAATGCTTTTACAAAACATAACAACATAACCAGGCAAATATTGAACTAATATTGATATACATTCACATTCACTATACAACACAATATTATGTTTTATCTCATCGATTTGTGCAATGAATATTCGGCGGTGTTAACATGCATGCGACATGTTAAAATCGATTATTATGAATATTGTAAGCAATTTTTTATTGACTTTGCTGAATATATGCTATTTACCCGCTAATGGGCTTAAGTGAAGTTTAAACCACATGTGGGACCTCATATCCACAGTTACTTGTTAAAATATGGTATATCTTATATACCAACATGCAACACAGTTATATATATTTCCGTTACAGATACTTTGATTAAATCTATAAGTAAATATAAATATTTTATTATCGTTTCTCTACATATGAATTTAATCCATTTTTTTTCAAAATAGATTTAACCCTTTATATGGCCTCAATTCACTAAAATTAATCAAGTATTAGTTATTTACTGTATATTTATATACCTTATTATTATTTACGATTGGTATAAAATATGTATTGTATTTGAATATTGAATCAATGTTCTGATTTATTTTCTATTGTGTCTTATACAAAATATTGTGTTTAGTTTGTACCCCTAATGGGGCCTCATTTTCACATTGACACTATTATTAAAGTAAATTTTCATGTACAACAAAATATAAATCACTTTTCAAATCATTTGTTGCACATTTTAGAGACATTTATATGTCTTACAGATTGCATCGTGAACATATTAAATTCATCCACTTTTTCATGATTGATAAATGTCTCTTTAAGGGCCTCGATCAATAAATAAGTTGTATTTTAAATGAATTAAATTATATCATAAGCATCACTGTGTCAACTGGGCTGCATTTCATTGTTGTCTTGTTCAACTATTTATAATACTGAAACTAAGTATACAAACATGTTTTTAATTCTATGAAAATTTTCAAAAATACCCCTTTCGGGCCTCATATTTGCAATAACACATGTATAATAGTGAGATTTATAATACAATATATCATATATGTACTTGATTGAGACATTCTAATTCAAATTTTTGTGATTTTTATATTGTTTAAAAAATTTCAGCGTTTTCATATTTTTAGTGTGCAGAGCAATTTAATTTGATGGACCCTATTTGGGGCCTCATATATGCGAAGTAAGGGACTGAACAGCTTGTCTCTTTCACTTTTCTGGAAGCCAATATACTAATTGTTATTTTGTGAAAGTTTGGTGCTTTATACACCTTGTGAACAAAATGACCATTTTTTGGTTCTTACAACCCTGAGTAACAATACATCACCATTGAGATATTAACGGTATACGACCAGACTGCTATATGAGAAATATCTACGACCCTACCAAGAAGTTGACAGAGGTTACCAGAATGTTTCATTACATGTGCTGTTGTTTGTAATAACTAATCAAATAGAACTCATATTTATTCTATAAACGGACGAATCAGCGCACGATAGTATGCCATTTATGTTCAAATACCTTTTTGAACAACATGTATCCCACTTGGCTTTCCTTGCGACAATTTCCGAATCATGGTGTTTTGGTCAAGGCCCAGCATCATACACCAACACAATCACACCATTCGGTACCTTAACAACACGTCTTTCATGTTTATTGCACGTGAATAGTTAATGCCAAAGTCAAACAACGCTGTATCCAAAGAATTGATATCTTTAGAATAAAGCACCATTGATTACACTCGATACATGTTTACAACATTAATTGGATTTTTTCAGTCCTAAAAAAGCTAAAAAGATGCCTGTACAAAAATGTGAATATTTGGTTATAACATGATTACAAATACAAAAACAATGGTCGTATATGTTAATTGACACATTGATGTATACGATTGAATAACGTTTTTTTCGACTATATAATGTCATGTTGAAAATATTGGATGTTCAAAACTGTTCAAATATAAGTGGGGCACCTCTCGTAGTATGTGTACTTTGATAAAACAGTGCACAGTTGTCTGACATATCATGGTATAAACAGTTTGCTTTGTTCAGTGCTTGTTTCGGTCAAATATATACTGTTGCAGTTTGGAATCATAATAATAAGTTTCACTCCATTATGAGTGTGTGAATATACGTATATGTACTTTTTGTGTGCATTTATTTAAAATACATGCAGGATATGGGTGTTGCGTTCTGTCTCCGACTCTGGCATGGATGACCAACTGGCGCTGCCATTTCTGAATAGCTTTGAATGGTCTCTACACAATTATACACAATGTAGTATTGTATATACTGTTTCTGGTTATATTAGTGTTGCTTGTCTAATTGCTCTAACTTAGATAATATTTGACTGACTGAAGCGACGTTCTGCCGGAGTAGGATTTCGTTTTTGTTGTTACTTTATTTTTGCTTGTTCCTTTTTGTGGTTGTCCTTGTGTCCTGAAATATGCGATATCATGCAAGATGTTTGTGCTTTCTGCCAAACGCAGGATGGGGTTCGATCTGCTGTATCATAAAGGTTGGCCGAACAACCTATTTCTCTTTGATGGTTATCCTAGTATTATAAGCACCTGTTGCTATGTTGTATGGGATCTGACGCACACACGAATATAAAAATATATGCCTCGATATTTGTTGTCCTGGATCAACCAGATGGATTACGTAGGGTCTCATCTTTACTAGGGTGCTTCGTTTGTGGTCTCAGCAAATGGGCATTAACAAAAAAGCATATTTTCACTCTTCAAATGAAAACAAGAATACATATCTACACAAAATATTTAATTTCACATTTCAATATCAATGACAACCCACACACAATAACCATAGGGACATTATACACACTATGTTAATCTAGATATAAAATATTCGTATTATTACACATAATGCACATTGCTAATTGAAAGTGAATAATACACACGGTACAAACCTTTAAGTTAGCTCCCTTTGCAAATCAAGAAATAATGTAAAGTAAATAACATGTTTTATTTCATCATTTGTCACTTTATTGACCATAAGTTACATTTTGTCACTTTTGCAGTTGGAAATCCAGAGGCGTGTTTTGTTGGAATTCGAATTAATTAATATTAATAGGTACCATCTTTGTTATATGTTGTGCTATAAACCAAACTGAAGTTTTCACAATCAATTCTTCATAGGTTATTATTGCATTCATTTCAGCATTCAGTGAATAAGGGACTATGGAGTGTACTACGTGAGGCAAATACAAATCTCGCTTCTCATTAATGTTAACATACAAAATAATTGCTTTTCAAAAGAGTACATACACGAGGGGTGTCCCAGAAATACGCAGATTGTTGTCATAACTTACATACTATGCATCATACAACTATGACAACTGATTACCTTTCTAACATTATGTAAGCGATTATATCTTCTGACTCACTTGGCATACGTTTGAAGTTATTTTACGGCAAATTTGGTAAACATACATATAAATGCCTAAATAAAAAAGTTATGACAAAAGTCTACGTAATTCAGGGACACCCCTCGTACATGCATTACACTATTGATTGTCATGGCTGTTTATTTCCTGGATGTTCTAAAATGCCATGTTTTAAGATGCAAAGTGGCTAGCCACGTAGTTCGGGCAATTTCCAAATAGGGTCATCATTAACTACACATCTTTCAGTATTATACAAAATATTGCCATGCATGAAAAAAGTAAACCTGCATCGATAGTCCTTCATCAGTTTCATTTATGAGCATTCAATACCAAAAAACACCAACAATGACGATCTTTTATTTGCCACCATTAGTTTTGAACGTTTTGAGACACCATTTGGGCCGCGAGGAAGATTAAAATTCTGCACGTTTTAGGCGAGTGTCCAAATGTATCACTTTAAAATAAATATTTGCATCTTTTAAAGAACACATGCTACTACTGAATCGTCATGCTGATGAAGCAGAGTAATATTTATCGAAGTTATCGACTTATTTTTAGTTCAATCATTTGAACACAATATTAATGTACAAGAATTAGTATGCACTTTACACGACGAATAACATATGCAAATACAGTAACGTGATACATTGTGTTTATGGGTTACGAGTGTTAAATGATACCTTTACAAGGGGAATGACATATAATACCTGACTATACAGGGATAAACCATACATTTCACAGACAGCTAGTCTATATTTTGGCACCTAGAACGATTACATTATATGTCATACGCAAAATATACACTTTACACTGAATTATTTACACCAACATTGCTTATCTCTCCCAAGTCACCGTTTACTTCATTCCTTGCATCGCCACGTTATGCACACCATGCAGCGACGAGGAACACTGAGAAGGTGTGAACATTTCAACACATATCGTGCTCTCATTACACAAGGCGGGCTAGTGCCCTAAGTGGGACTAACATGATCGTAAATGCTGATGACTACCACACAACACAGTCTGTAGACGCCACCAGTAGGAAGCACCACTGTTTATATAAGCTTTCTATCCAGCTTCACAAATCAGACGATGACACTGGAATGGTTGTTCCACTCGAGGGTTTACATTACACTATGCAATAACATAGCCATCCTATTTTCACTCAAAAACACATCTGCCATTGGTATATTGCAAACATCATACGGCTGTGTTTGAATCTATGTCGACAGTAATTCTTGGTGCATTATACTGCGTGTCGTATCCAAACTAGAATGAAAATAAAGATTTGAAACAATGGAAACATTATGGAACGTTTGCGCATACTGACTAATACTTTCTTATCGATTTCAGATGCTTCATCTCTAGTGCTTATTAGTAACACCCAGTTTAATAAGAGTTAAAGCAGCTTACCATTTATACATGAACACTGTGTATATAACGATGGCTTAGAATGTGCTTATAAGACCTATAATGCATATTTCAAATCTGCATCATAGGGCGCTTCTTCTGAGTCATAAAAATCCGAACTTGTCATGTTGACCAAACTGAAGTTGTAAAAGCTTGTTTAACCGTAGGTAAAGAGTGATTGTTAGATAGTTTTTCTTGTTTTCTCAAAATATTGATTTTATAGTTACGACCTTTTCATTCTAAACCAGCGATAAGTCTTTTCAATCAACCACCGCTGGGCAAAATTATTAAAACCAATGGGTAAACCTAACGTGATTTAAAGTGCATAGGTTGAAACGAGAAACATCTATAAACAGTCCATATAACCGAGTTCATACCATTGTTAGAGCGATGTACTTGGCTCAACGAGGGTTCGTTTCCAATAGGTTGTGTGCTTATTTAAATACCCAGATTGGTTATGTTATGTAAATGAGCCGTTCTCCAGGAAAACCGGGCTTAATGACATTACATTGTAATTATGCAATAAGACTAAGAAAAATGTTTAAAATGAGAAAAAAAATCGTGTCTTTTGTTTTCATATTTAAGTAATTGAATAGAATAGTACTATCCATTAGCTTCAAGTTTTCTTTAAAATTGTGTAAAAATAAAGTCTGTTGTTGCTATGGTGATCGATTTCTAAAAAGAACTCATATCAAGGAAAACAAGCGTTAAGTGGCTAAAACACTTGCTATTTTTCGCTGGAAGTAAATACTCACAAACTGGACACATTCTACTAAAATAAGAATATGATTATAAAATTTGCTACAATTTTAAAAGTTTACGTCAAAAATGTATCAGATACTGGATCATTGAAATGCCACATTACGTTACGTCAAAAACGTAGGTAATGACGTTCGCGACGTCACTCATAAAGTAGGCGGTAGCGGTTGATTTAAAAAGTCATTAACTTTGTAAGTTTATGGAATAATGTGTTCAAATTTTCAGAAACTGTTCACAAGAGTCTCTTTTTTCTAACCATATAAGCATCAACATTTTCACAATTTTGTCAATAAGCCCGGTTTTCCTGGAGAACAGCTCAAATGTATTGTTGATAGCGAAAACCTAAAACACCTAAAGCTGAACCAGGAGGTACCTAAGTGGACCTTCTTTCAGAAGAGGATTTGTGAGTATTTGTGAATAGAAAAGATAGGATGTTTAAAGAGGCGTTCCGTATAACTTTGATCATTTAAATCGATTCAGGCATATTAAACATTAAATGGGAATCATTATTGCTTAAACTCCTCACATTTTCCACAAAAAGCTCCCAATAATTACCGAGAAAAGAACAAAAACATATTTATGTACGAGCCAAAAAAGTCACGAGTTGTTTCTCTTTGACCACATAATAATAAATCGCTGGAAGCGATTAATTATTATTGGTGATTTAAAGTATGTATATTTTTGACATTATAGAGACATATTAATTTATTTGCACACACTTTCTTCTGACAAATTATGATAATTGATAGTGCTTTGTACATTTAGCTCATTTAATGTGATAGTAGAGAAAATTATGCTAGTTATAGGGAATGCCATTTTAATTCAATATTGTTGCTGGGTTTCATACATAATTATTTTTTCCTGCGTTTCCATTGATGGGTGATGAAGGTCCATTTGTTGCTCTATGATTGCTGAGTTTGACCTCCTCTGGTACCTCGTCTTCCATACAATCTGACGAGTCCACGCCCGGCATCATATAAACCATCTGTATACAATAGAAACATATAATCACGTTCAGGTAGGTGCGTCAAAAGTTTCTACATTCAAAACGCACACCAGTAAAACGCGTTGTGACTATATGGGGCAGTTTGACTACTGATGGGGGCGTTTTAACCATTTTGGCTCGTTTTATACTCGGGGCGATTTCCGCTTGGGTGCTTTGACTTGATACCGCCAAAAGATACAAATTACATAAACATTTAGTGAATACGTGTACAAACATAACTAAAAAACGTCATTAGAACACTACCGGCTACCGGTAGTGGCTAGTTATAAAACTAGAAAACGTTTCAAAGAGAAATTAGTTTGGAATAGTTTTAACCCAAATAATAAATGTTAAAGATACGTTTGCTATGAGCAGTACTTTGCATTATAAACACATATGAACCCACATCGTATATGACAACCTTAACTACGTAGATGTATGGTTTGCTTGGGAAGCGGAAGGGAAGTTTCAAATAATCATTAAATTTGGAGTGTGTGTACTTGATAAAAAATCAACTACGGGGATAACTGGGCGTCGTGGTCGACATTAACTGTGATGTTCCTTTGTCAACGGAATATCTTATGTCGCATGTATTGTTCAATATAGGGCAGATGGAACACTCGGCTTGTATAAATTTACCCACTAGAACCACTAGGACCTATGGCCTGATATTCACCAACATTGTAAGGCTGAAACTCAGATTTTGACTAAAAATTGACAACAATTATAATCACTGCTATTTCTTTGCAATTATATCCAACCATGTGAAATGTTAAATAAAACTGAACATGCATACCATAGTATATCAAACTCGATACATTTATAAGAACATGAGAGCGAATAGATCATTCGACAATGTAAAGTCTAAGTCAAAGTTTAGCCTTACAATGTTGGTGAATAAGGCTCCTGTTATTTGTCATCTAACACCAACACAAGATGGTAATATTGTTGGACACTTACCGCTGAAGGCACTCGCTCGGGCTGTGACTTGATATAGATGAACTCACAAACACCAATGATTATAGACAAAACAAGCCCAGCTATAAGTATAAAATATATGCCCGCAACATTACTTAGTGACAAACTCTTCTTCTTGGATTCCTGAAAGTACAAAATTAACAAATACACAATACCCGTAACAAGCATACCATTAACAAGTTTCTTTGACTAATGGAAAGATGGACACAACACCATTGAAGACATCTATACATATTCTCATATGTTAAGCATATTATATATTAATACTAACTTAGCTGTATTTATGTATTTTACCAACATAATTATGGTCATTAACTAAGACAAATAGTATAAATACACGATGTTAGTGTGGATTGTGAAATTTCCATCTAGTTTCAAAGCACATTCAAAGTTGTGTAGGCATACATTAGGAACTTACACCAGGAAACAAATATCACAGCAAAGATTCCAATTCAAGCACGGTCAGATAAATGCTTTACTTTCGAAGATCGGGCCCGGTGATAATAAACATTGAAGAACATACGCCATGCCCAACTCATACTCAGTACTCCGATTGGAGCAATTTTTTAGTTATAAAACTGCTGTAACTGAATGGAAACATATGAGATGGATGTTCCTTTTCTTAATTAGATCATTTACTACAAGTTGATATTGGTTTTGATGCAAAATTCTAAAATATGCTTATTTTCGAGTTGGAACATGGAGTATGGAGTTTGAGTATGAGAATGAGAAATGTTTATAATCACCAGGCCGGGCTCTCCTTTGATGTATCATATCATTGATACATTCGTCTGTCTGAATTACACTATAAGTTCGTCATACCAAAATGGTATTGTTAGACACTACAGGTATTGTCTTGTGCCCTTGGTTGGCCCAGTGTCAGGATTTCGTTAATTCGTATTATTAGCTAGATCAATCAAATGGCTGGAATTTTGTCCCTGATACTTTATACAAAATTGCATATCACATGCCATAATAAAAGGTCAGTTTAGTGTTTGAACTGCCTTCACTGGTCAAAAACCACCAACTAGAATTGTTCTTTAAATCAATGTAAAGTGACCAATGTCAGCCAACAAAAATGTCAACTTGTTGTCCATGGGGCCCTCTAAAAATCTGTTAATCATTAGAAATAGTATCCAGCTTTAAGAAAATGAACAAAATAGGGGGACAGGTATCATATAAGAAGAATTTGGTTAAGATTGTCTCATACATACGGATTGACTCAAAGTCCGTTAGCAACCAACACTATTTTCACTTTTATATATTTTAGCCAGAATGCCAAATATTTCTTATTAAAACACTTTCACTGGTAAAGAATTACATTTAGTACGTAAGCTTGTCTGAGATATCGGAAACAAGCAGTTTATATTTGATAATGCCTTACTCGATGTCCTGTTTGAAACTGGCACTCTCCTTTTTCCACCCACCATTTCTTTTTCAATTTTTCCAGTACTCCATCCTCTGTTAGGCTTAGTACAGCCAACGTGATATCATCCCTATAATATAAAGATAACGAGTCATGCAATCTCTTGACGACAATAAAGCGTATCGCTGTAAAAGAATGAAAATATGGTTACTACTACTTACGACCTTATATGACTTGTACATATTTGAAATAAGCATCACGAGGCGCTTCTTATGATTCCATATTCATGAAAATCGGAACTTGTCATGTTGACCTAAATTAAGTCTAAAAAGTTTCTTCCATGGATAAAGAGTAAGATTCGGATAGGTTTTTCTTGTTTTATCAAAATATCGCTTTTGTAGTTACGGCCTTCCCATTCGAAGCCAGCGATATATTTATTCAAACATGCAATGAGTTTGTTTGTTTGTAATACGTACATTGTATTTGTTAACAAATGCTGTGTTCAAAAATTCCACTATTGTACACATTTAGACGTTAGGTACCAGGCACAAGGGACACAATGTTAATTTACCCACTAGGGGTGTAACGATGCGCCCACCTCGTTTCTAACGGTTCGGTATATTTCGGTATGATACAATATTCTCTAACAGCAGCTTAAATATTTATTTTTTGTAAGTTAAAGTTAGAAGGCATTCTAGACAATGAATTTATTGCTTCCAGTACAGCAATAATAATGTACCTACAAACTATTTTAAATGAATTTCGAAACTATGAAGTAGAGCTATATCTTAAGACAATCAAAACGAATGCTATTTGGTAATTATACAAAGTCACTGGAGAGTCTGTCCAATGTTTTCAATGTCTCAATATCATTTTGTTCATGAAAAAACTTCATATCGAACCATACCGGATTTTTGAAATGTTGTACTCTGAACCGTGCGGTGATTCGTGTATCGTGTTATACCGTAACACCCCTACTTTCCAGGGATACTAGTACCACTGCGGTATAACGTACACCGGATATTGCTAGCAAGATGAGTAATATTATCAATTTTCGCGACATTCTAGTGTTGACAAGGGTAAGTTCAGAGATGATTGTTAGTTTTTTTTGAGTGTTTTAATGTACATTTTATACAAAACTATCTTCTCCATAAATTTTCCTAGCCTGTGCAACCGGTAAATTGCCAGGGATTTCTTTAAAGGGTGATTAAAAGACCAAACTCGTATCGTTACTCACGCAGAAAGTAAGCTCGATCTGTCGAAATAAGATGTTTTTGTTTATATTTTTCGTTAAAATACTCAACTTGAATCAAGCGAATTGTCATTTTTGTTACAAAGATTTTATTGCAAATGTAGTATCCGAAACTAATCGAAAATGACGGAGCATTGCGAGAATAAATGCAGGTGTTAGTGTACAGAGTATTGCTATATCGTTACTCTCTGGTGTACGGAGTATTGCTGTTTGGTGTACAGAGTATTGCTTTTACTTGCAGTGACTATTTGTCACTCAAATCGAATAAATACAAGGTATAAGCAGCCTTATTTTATAAAAAATAACTTATATTATATATATACGAGTATGTACCTATTAGATTGGATTGTATGGACTGCATGAAGCAATTAATGTAACAAGCTAATCTTAGCTCCAAGTCCTCCCTGAATTTTAACGGAAACTTTTATTAGTAACCGTGTATTTCACATACAGTAAAGAGTCATAGCGGAGCAATTGCGTTTGACCAACACAAAACTACATGTACTACAATGTCCAATTCTTTGAATTAGCAACGTTGAACGTAAATCATAGCAAAGGAACCTCATTACAGTATCTGAAATAGTTGAGAGATTATAAAATAAACCTTGGTGTGTACATTTTGTATATATGGATATGAATGCCCTTATTTGCCATTTGACCATAAGTATGACTCTCAAAGAATTGCATATATCCAAGCTAAATATCAAATTTGCACTACTCACAAGAACACGTTATGCATAAAATTCAGCATTCTATATTGTTAATCGCATTCATCTGCCTGGCGGTTGAAATATTTTAACATAATCATTTAAGAATATTCTTATTGTATCGTATAACCCATAAAACATGACCATATTTGTGAGCAGATGTAATAATACGATAAAACTGTCCATTTACATACTTTATTTACTCATTTTATTATGCCATACTCTCCGTATACTAACGTTGAGCTTATATGCAATACTCCGTATACTAAACAGCAATACTCCGTACACGCACACGTATCTGTTTTGGGTGTATCTTAGTTGTTTTTCTAACAATATTTATGAAATTTGGTCACAACATTTTGGAGTTTCATATAAACAAAATAGCCAGTTCAAAAAATCTACAATTTGGTATTACAGCCGTTCCAGAAGCTTGTAAAGTCCTGCTGTCAATATTTGCGAGTGAGTAACGGCATAATGCTGGTTCATTTAACCTTTCTGTGAATATCTGATATACGATAGTGTGCTATAAAGTTACCAAAATGCCCGAAGAAGTTAAAACTCAATTGGGATGTGCATAAGAAGTCAGTAATTTGGAAAATTTCGTCTCTAAACTCACACTGGTCTCCATTTTATGTCCTTAAAATTGATAATATTACTCACTTTACGAGCAATATCCGGTGTACGTTATACCACAGTGAGTACCGCCTTTGTCATTATTCGTTGATTTGATATGATTGTATCTTCTGTCATTAGGAAGCTCATAAAGATGTACTAGATGTCGCTTTACATTTTGATAATAAATAAAACAACGTTCAGTCGCGTGCAAGTATGGAGCAATACTATATTTGTCACATTTTATATAAATTTCTTTTATTCTTTTACATGTACTAGGGAATGTTATTTATGATATAGTTATCAAGAAGAAATTGCAACGCCATGCACGTCCTACACACAAAGGTGTTGTCTGTCGACAAAGAAATTTGGAACACACTTAACCAATAAACATGAGGATTACAGGCAAATATTATTTCTAGTCCAAATGCTACATATTATATGAATATCAATTAAAGTCACCATGCTCCGCCAACGTGTACATATTTTCTAAATAGTTCATGTACTCGAATAATCCAATCTCGATCGGACAGTATCTCACAAACGTCACGGTCGGAACTTATTTCACTTATCATTTTAATCAGCAGTTAAACTAATACGTGTAGATCATATTTGTTGGCCACGGTTGTAATTTGTAATACTCTGTAGTATGGTACTGAACCTCTAGCAGAAATCTTAACGAACGCGGAAACCACTATTGGTTGTGCAACTTCAAATAAGGCATTAAATTGTAAAGCATCTTGTTGTACCATATGTTTGACATTCCATGGCCAGCAAATGGCATGGTAAATTTGTTTCGTGTTTGAATCGATCTACATTTGTAGTTTGAATTGCATTTTTAGTTTAGTATTGTGTCCATTAAAGTAGATATTTACAGTTACAAATGATAACTTGATGACTTAAATTGTGCATGTACATATAACGTATATATATAATTATAGTAGACCATATTGAAAATAATTGAAAAAAGTGGTATACACAGAAACTGAAATCATTATAACTATAATTATTGTAACAACCAACTGTGAAATAAGGCAAAACCAACCTTAGTTCCAAATACTTTCTTGTAGCAATTCCGAAGTGATTTGAGTTGAGGTTATGTCCTACTTTCATAGTATCACACGGTTTTCTATTGTTGGCATATTCGTTGTACACAGATTCCAGTAAGAATGCGTATTTTCCTTTGGACTCCCTAACTCGCTGTATACCTGTATGAAATCAACAGAAACATAGAATCCACTTGTATATAAATACTTTATTCAATAAATGGAAGGAGTACCTTAATGGTGACCAGGGGTGGTATTCACAAAGCATCTTAAGTGAAAACTTAGAATTTCCTCAAAATCTTATATTTCCTTAATTGTATCAGTTAAACGGGAAAATAAGATGATCAACTTTTTACGGTGCTTTGGATCGTTATGTAAAGTACTACAATAGTAACCAAGAAACTATGAGACATAATTATTTAGTTTCTTGCAAAATATGCGCAGTTCAATATTTAACTTAATACAACATAATTATTTAAGTTTTCACTAACGATGCTTTGTGAATAACGGCCCAGAATGATGACCAAGATTCGTACAATCGTAAACCTGAAATGATTATTTGTATCCAATATTTTAGCATGTCCTGTATACTAACAGTTATGCTCCGATTATATAGACAATGTTACGCGGAAATAACTAAAACGTGTATTAAACATCAAACATGGAATCATTCAGCTAGCATTTAAAACATCAACATGCATAATGATAAATCGCAACAAGCAGATTGCAAAACACATGTACCCGGTAATAGATCTTGTGAAGGGTAACGAACTATACACTTTAAATGATAACATTTTAAAATTCAATTCACTTAATGTAATATAGGATGTAATTACATTTACTACATGAACTATATATTTTAATTCAAATCACTAAAGGAATTGTAGAATTTAATTACATTTAAAAATGGAATGTATATTTTTTATTAAAAATACTTAAAGAATTGTAGAATTTAAATGTAATGTATATTTTAATTACACTTACTAAGCGAATTGTACAATTTAATTACATTTACTAAATGTAATGTATATTCTAATACAATTTACTAAACAAATTTTACAATAAATAACATTTACTAAATATACTATATAATTTAATATATTTACTGTAAGTGACATGTTCAATTTAATTATGTACACTTTACCTTGTGCTATGTTTGAAACATACACTGAAGGGTTGGCTGATTCCATATAAATGTACATCTGTTTGTAGGTCGATACCTTTGAGTTCTGCGAAATAAATAGATGTAGATATAAAATATGTCATACACATACAATGTATTGTAATTCGTGTGTAGAATACCCCTTTGTATTGTATATATGTTTGTGTGAATGTATGTAATTGTATAAATATTGTATTATTATGTACGCATGAACACATTGTTCAATGTATATATGGAATGAACTGTAAAAACTGTTAAACTGTATCGCACATACAAGCAATAACATTCTAGCGATGAGACAACTTCATTCTTTAATCAGTTAGTAAAATCCTAAACATGAAATTATTGACAATAATAATAATCTAATAATAGCACATCTACTTTGAACTAATGACACCTTTTGTTAATTATGTTAAAAGTGACTGAGTGGAACTTTAGCACACGCTTTATATAAAAGACAAAACTGCTTTACATAGGATTTCAAGTTGCTTTAATCTACTCGTTCATATATGCAACAGTTAGTACTACTCCTTGGACTAACACGAAACTGTAATGTAAGCTTGTATAATTCATCAACTTTAATATATGTGTATAACACACGTGGAAGCATGGATCATAGATTTTTCACATTTAAACTAATTAAAGATACAACATACTTATATTGTCATGTGTTTCACCTTGTTTAAAGATATGCGGATGACAGAATGAAAACATTTACTTTAGACAGAAAATCATACATTAATATACTTTAAGCCAACATAGCTACCGTCATAATTGCCTATAGTCTAACCTTATTATTTGCCTATAATCTGACCTTAAATATGCCTGAAACCTACCTTTCAATTGAGCCTGTGGTCTGACCTTACATTTGCCTGAAATATAACTTACATTTGTGCTAGTAATCTGATCTTAGATTTGTCTGAAGTCTAACTTACATTTGGGCATGTGGTCTGACCTAACATTTGCCTGAAGTCTAACTTACATTTGTGCCAGTGGTCTGATCTTACATTTGCATGAAGTCCAACTTACATAGTCCTGTAGTCTGATCTAACATTTGCCTGAAGTCTAACTTACATTTGTGCCAGTAGTCTGACCTTACATTTGCATGAAGTCTAACTTACATAGTCCTGTAGTCTGATCTTACATTTGCATGAAATCTACCTTACATTTGGGCATGTGGTCTGACCTAACATTTGCCTGAAGTGTAACTTACATTTGTGCCAGTGGTCTGATCTTACATTTGCCTGAAGTCCAACTTACATAGTCCTGTAGTCTGATCTAACATTTGCCTGAAGTCTAACTTACATTTGTGCCAGTAATCTGATCTTACATTTGCCTGAAGTCTACCTTACATAGGGCTGTGTTCGTTCTGATCTTACATTCGCCTGAAATCTATCTTTCATTTGCATGTATTCTAACCTTACATTTGCCTGGATTCTGACCTTAAAAAAGTCTTGAGTAGATCCGGAATCCAGCGTGCCGTAATGAATGTCGTTTTGTTTGACTAAATCATCTGCACCTTCTATTGGTGTAAGTAGCTTCTCTATTGTAAGGAAAGCGGCCAGATTAGCTGTGTATGAAGATATAGTTATAAGCACAGCAAACCACCAAGCACCTCCAATTATCCGTCCTGACGCTGATCTAAAATAGTGGATAAAAACAAATTGTATGTTGATAGGATTTGAAACTGAAAATGCATTCAACAAATTGCATTCCAACCGAAATAGTTAAGAATGCACACATGAACAAACAGATAAATTTAAAAAAACAACTCGGATAATGTTAAAAGTGTTAAAATGTCCCATTTTAAAATACCAATGTGAAGGTTTAAAAGAACTTAATTTGAAGGGAAGCTATTTTATCAAGTAAAGAATTAAACTATAAATGTAGTGTGTTGGTCTTTAAATAGCATGTATGTAATCTTACTAATTAGAGCAAATTAACACTGCCATTCCTGTCCAATTTCCTCATATCTCTTTGCTTAAGAAAACCAATGGAGACATTCAACCCAATCAAACATCAACGCAATACTATTCTAACAACGTTATCAAGTCATCAAAATCACATACTACACATATCATATTAATCGTACTTTAAAGTTAAAGAGGCATTCCCTATAACTTTGATCGTTTATATCGATTTAGGAATATACACATTAAATGAGAATCATTATTGTTTAAACTCCTCAAATTGTCAACAAAAAGCTCCACTAATTACCGAGAAAAGTATTTGTATATGAGTAAAAAAGTCACAAGTTGTTTCCCTTTGACCACATCATAATAAATCGCTGGAAGCGATTAATTATTATTGGTGATTTAAATGTATTTTTGACATTATAGAGACATATTTGCGCACATTTTCTTCTGAAAAATTATGACAATTGATAGTGCTTTGAACATTTAGCTCATTCAATGTGATAGTAGAGAAAACTAAGCTAGTTATAAGGAATGCCTCTTTGATGTTAATTGATTTAATAAACTATTGTCATTTTAATCTTACAATCATCACTTGTCAGACTGGTGGACGTTAATGCAGATATTGATCTTTAACTATACGATGTTGCACGACCAAATTCTGATATTCACAACAACGAGAGGTATACCTTGGACATGTATCGTCACTTCCTTGCAACATGAGAGATCCCATAGCAAACCACAGACTGTTTGGAAGCGTGAAATGATTGTAAGCCATCTTCTTGTCCATTGGCAGCCGTCTCCATTCAGCAGAACTAAATCGACTGACGAAAAATATCCCGATACCAACCCCGAAATACCCAAATATGATACACATCCATAATTGCCAAGTAAATGGCTTCATGAAGGAGAATACTCCAGGTTTCTTGATTTCTGGTTTCTGTAAAGACAATAGAATAATCTTCGAATTAGTTTTGAACTTAGGCATACTGACATCGTACATACTAAACGCAGGAATGATGTAAAATATCCCTTATACCTAGGTGATTATGGTCGTACCATCAGGTTAAAAAACGTATATATACAGGTAAAGAACCACTAAATGCCTCCGCGGACCAAGTGGTGATACACTCAAGTAGTCCTTAAAAAAACTTCGGTTTGCCTGTAAATGGAGATATTTCTTGACAAATGCGGAGTTGAATGATGAAATTGAGTTTAAATGTTTGGTAAACATGCATGTGGTGTAGTAAAACTGTAATATTTGTATTATTCCACTATTTTGTGCTTGATACCAAAGTGAAAGTAGAGTAGGGTAAAACCCAGAACTTATAAATCCGGACATGCGTAAAAACGGATAGACCGTGTTTGAAGGACAAAAACTTTCTTAGAAGATACATGACCCCCCTTTTTTATTGCATTATTTTGAAGCTTAAATGCCCCTCTTTACAATGATATATGTGGTCCAGGTGGCCATAGACTAAGAAAAGTTGAAAATTGGGGCCTACTATGGGCAATTTACATTGAGCTATAGAGCAAATCTATTTGGTGGTTTCTAACCTACAAATATAACTGTTATTTCAAAAGTCCTGAGTTGATTGCATTTTCTGATAATAATTTAATATATTAAATTAGTGCATTTTCAACAATGCAGATTTCATCTTCTTATACTGTATCATTCCATTGAAGACTTGTGTTGATTGTCAAACTGATGAGGTGTAACTCATCAAACCACACACAACAAAGCTAATAGTGATTATATAAATGAAATTATAATGTCAATACCTTTATCATAATACTTATACCAATATCCATATAAGGTTTTGAGAAATCCACCACACTTTCTCGTTCACTGTTGATTGTCAGTGGTGCAATGGCTAACTCGGCTTCCTGAAAGTGGACATGTAACGAATGTCTACTGTATAAGCAACTTGTTTACGAGTTATGGCATGTCTTGACTATGACAGAGCGTGTCGAATTGCATATTCACTTTTAATTATACCTATCATAGGAGTGACTCATATTTGTAAACACGATCAATCGCATTTCGGTTTGCTACAATCTACAATCTATAATAAAATAATTGAAAACTTTATCAAATCTTTTCTTAAAAACAATCTTAATCATATTTGTAAATATTTGATGAAATATTCGTAATTGTGATATACAATGTACTTGTTGTTAAAAGTCTCTATTAGTGCAAAACAATGTATGCATACTGTTATGTAAGTAAAACGTTAAGTAAACAACTTTCTAGGGCTCTTTTCAGCTGTTAAGCCGCTAAAACAACCTTTGGCACGTTAACTTCCCCAGGTCATTGGGATACCTATGTAAACCTAAGTTTGTGTCTCCATGGGGGATACTATTTCTCACCTCTGTGTGTTGAACCCAACATCGATCTGCGGCACACATGATTGGACAGTGCCCTAACAGGAATCCCCCACCTTGCTGACGTGGAACATGTGGGTTATTCTTGGTCAGACATATTTATCAGTGGTCTAGACGGGGTTGAACTCGGGACCTCTCTATCATAAAGCGCATAACCTACCACAAGACCGCTGCTCCCCATAATATATTTTTGTCAAGTAATAATACGACATCATGGACACTTTAAAAAATAAAATTGGTCATCAAAGTATGACATCTACAGAAAATGAAGTCATCATCATTATTATTAACTTGCTTTTATTTCTTGTCTTAATGATTCCAAATACAGAGGGTTAAACCAATGTGACCACCAAAATGATTACACGAACTTAAGTAAAAAAACACTAATAAGCATGGTAATTTTTGTCGTTGAAACATAACATTTAAAAACTCGGTCAGACTGTTCACTTACCCCTCGAACTAGCTCTCCTATCATTCCGTCCCAAGTGTCCGACTGGTTATTCTTGCCGACAATAAGCTTTCCATATTTCTTATCTTTCACCAGCACTATTTCGTAATCAAATCCTATACGATCAGCTATCTGTTTAGCAAAGTCGACACAGAATCCTGTTATAACATAAATGTTAACTTTCAATAAATCTGTCGGATTTTCTCATACCTTTTTTGCAGACTTAAGTTTACAGCAAGAAGTATAGTGAAAGGTAATTGTTTCTATAATAATAATAATAATAATAATAATAATAAATAATAATAATAATAATAATAATAGTAATAGTAATAATAATAATAATAATAATAATAATAATAATAATAATAATAATAATAATAATAATAATAATAATAATAATAATAAACAAAATAATAACCATAATAATAAACATAATAATAATAAAAATAATAAAATAATAAAAACTAATTTTGACAAAAATTGTACTCCACTTATAGAATAAAACTGGAGAAATATATTTGTGTAGTTTCCATAAAAAACATTAAAAATGTGTCCTCAGAATTTTCAGAATATACAAAACTATCATAGTGGTAATTGTACCTTCGTATTTAGCGTTTCCTATAGCCGGTTTTCCATCAGGTCCTGGCTTCTCTGCTAGCATAACGAACGGTGCGTCCTGCAAGAGATGACTAACCTAGAGGTCTCATATAACACGTATCCGCACTATCAGCATACCAGTTTGAGTGCAATTCAGGTTGTAAGCGGTAGTGCAAACTTGATTTTTGAATTCAAGCGCACCGGCACCTGACACTAAAATGGGCGTGGGAAATCCCCGTAATGTGGAGAAATACTTGAAGCAAATTAAATATGCGTTATTCGTGTGTTGTATTATGTTAATGCTCATAAAATAACTTTTTTCTCTTAAAAAAATAAACATTATTTCTGTATGTGATGAGATGTCTTATTCATTCTATAATTCCATCAGACTTATTCTTATCACGCATGTTTTAGCCAATATGGTCAATTAAACAGATTGGACTAAATGTTAAGGTGTGTTTAGTGTAGCTTTTAAGAAATGCTCAAGTTCAAACATTGTAGCCCTTTCCTATGGAATTTCAGGAACAACTTGTAAACTAGGTCAAATCGCAAATGTGCCTCTTTAAGACGTATTAACGTTAGGTCATTGTCCTTTTGTGTTTTAAACTAGGTCAGGGGGTGGTTGTGCCTTATTTGCTCGCCGGTTTTGTCCGTTTTTTTCGGTTGGGTCGCCGTGCAGCGGGGCCTTGGGGCTGCGTTTCATGCGGTCTCATGCAATAACCGCTTTTATATAATTTCATTGTGAAACTGGGTCTTCCTGCATTTTTTCGGCGGGGACTTAGATTTTAATTGTTTCTTCGGCCTATGTGTGGGTATTGCTCAGTGTAGTTGCTAGGAATATGTAATATTATTTCCCACCCCATTCCTACCTGCCCATTATTAAACTAGGTCAATATGTAGTTGTGCCTCTAAAGATCGCATAGCGTTAGGTCAGTGTCTTTGTGTTTGAAACTAGGTCACGCCCCTGGATTGTTGTGCCTCGTTTGGTCGCCGTTTTGACATGGGTTTGTGTGGTCATTGCTCAGGGAAGTTGTGTTGTGGTGTTTCTGATTTCTGTGCTCGGCTGGTAAGGTTGAGTGCTACCTTCCCTGTCGGATTTTCTCATACCCTTTTTTATCACATAACAGACATAAATGATATCGATAAGCGATTTGTTTTGATGCTTCAAACATCAATCAATGTATTCTTGTCAATGTCAATTGTGATCTATGTGAGTTTCAACATTCTTCCGTTCTCATTGAAAAAGGCAAAACATACTGTTGAGTATTGGTAGCATGTATTGGTAACTTTCTCATTTCAAAGTGTTGTGTATAGTCCACTTTATGTCATGCCTGTAATTTGAAATATGTATTGTTGCAAGTATTTCCATTGTATTGTATATACTTGTTCATATGTATTGTTTTGGACCATAACGTTATCAAATAATGACGTTATTATATTTACTATTTTGTTCTAATATGTTCCACACTTAATTAGAGGCGGATGCTCGTTTCTTTCGTGATAATATTGTCACACATATTTTTGAACCTGCTTTATATGATTGTTCGTCTGGGATCGACTGAAACCATCCCTTGATAATATATACCAGTGTCGAGTGAAGGAAATGATGTTGATGCATAAAACCTAGTTGGTCTTTCCGAATCAACATTTTGCTTCTTGAACGTGCATGTATAAAACTTCGATGCTCACGACATCACATCTTGGACTCTAACCAATTAACCTTTAGATTGACGGGAAACAGTGAAATACGTTTCCATTGCCTCGATTAAAACGAATGTCATCCGGTCTAAATTGGTTATCTGGCCCGGTGATTATAAACATTTCTGCATAAATTTACTCTCCCAAATGATATGATTTTACTTAGCTACTGATAAAGAACCTTTTAAGCCAATAGTAGGCCTGCTGGCTAGACATACCAAAAGCTGAAAAGTGTATTTTGAGAAATGTGCATCAAACCATACAGCAACTTGTGGCAAATGATTCAACTAAGAAAATGAACCCCAATATTATATGTTTTCGTTCAGTAACAAGGAAGTTATAGCATTGTTTGTAACCGAGTATGCTTCCGAGACACCTGTGGAGCATTCTAAGAATATCAATTCCAATCGGAGCACGTTATTCGACTCAGAAAGTTATATAATCAAGGTTTTTTTTTAGAATGTGCTCCAATAAGAGTATGCTTTCTATCCGGTCACACATCCCCAATTATCTGCGTCATATGATCACTAGTTTGGCCCAAAGTAGTATAGTTGAGTGTGTTTAGCATCCATTTACTTAACTGCGTGGTATCTACGATACGCATACTCATCATGACATTTGTTTCATCAAACTTTCAAAAAATCAACAACAACACAATACTGAAAAAACTTGTAATTTATGGCTTCATATTGCATTGAAAATTGCATAACTGATGATGAAATTGCATTTACAAACATAGAGCAAAAGTTAAAATGTGCATGTGAAAGAAACACAATTTGTATAAAAAGGCAGTCATTAAAACCTTAAACTTTAAGAATAAATTGATCCTGTTCATATTAATCCAATAATTGACAACTAGTGGTCTGGTGTACTCGTAGATATAGGGTGATTAATATATATATCCCTACTTCAATATAATGCAACGAGAAAATGCTTAATAACATCTGCTATTGTTATATACTAATAGAACGCTAACATTATAACAATTATATTCAATATACATCATGACTATATTAATATCAATACAACCTAGGACTTAAAAAAATAGCAAATGTCATTTTTTTCTATTCAAGCATTTTTTTTTGATGAAGTCCAAATTGATTTGGTCACTAAATAAATAATATAAAATGTAGGTAGTACTTTACTGCGTGATTTCACCAGTTAAACGGTGTTTTAAAATATATTTTAATTGTAACGTTATAACCTACTTATTTTAATGTCAAAGTTTTATCGATATACAACCATTACAATTTCTATGATTATCAGTTACTATTGAATTAAACTCCTTTGAAACGTTAGCTTTCCATTGATATATACCAATATGAGACGATATGAAGAATTGTATCATGTACATCTTGGACTGTGTTAATTCCAAAATTGAACATCAGGATGTAACATCAAAGTAGATATCCCGAGGACAATCAATGATTGTGTTTAACCATACTAAGAAGCTGTATACGAATAACATTTTTGTACATGATTTATATTATGAATTGTATATTTGCCCCCTTAGTTGACACATTTTTTAAACATTGGTGTGGTATACTATTTGGTATTATCTCATGGAAATTTAACTTGCTGTCTCATTTATTTGTAATAGGTGTCATAGCATACAAACAGTGAATTTGTCAATACGTAAATTGGACGAAACTCATGCGTAAACATAAAAATCCAAGCGCTGTTGGTGTCCAGTTTATGCTCATTTAAGGCACCAGGCGACGGAAAATTTATGATTTACAGCCTAATTTGAACTGTAATTCACATTTTATTTACAACTTCCTATTTATTAACCGTAATATTAGAAAGTAAATTGTAAAAAAACCCGAACCCTTAATATCCTAATATCCATGTTTTCTTGGTATTTGCCGATCCAGGAAGTCGCCGCTCATAACAAAAATTAGTATGTCGTAACGTTCGTTAGTACGACGTTACTTTATTCGCGATGCGCATCATGAAATTCGCGCCAAATTGTCATTATTTTGAAAATCATACTCATTATTGATGTTTTGTATGCTATAATAGCCGTTACGCATGCTTTTTCGTGTGACTAAACCTGCAGACAGAGTCCATCGGGATGTTGGTGCCCTCGGCTCGACGGACTTTGGCACCAACCGCCCCCGAAACTCTGCAGATGTAATGTCATGAAAAAGCCCGCGTTAAACTTATTATTTTTAAGCATGATAAATGTGAAAAACATCATAATCCAGCAGTGTTGGAATAACCGGCGAAAGACTACTTTTTAACACCGCTAACATAATAATGGTAGAATAAGTAGACAAATAAGAATTATCTGGCTTAGAATGAGAAGTAACTACAGAATCAATAGTTTGAGAAAACAAGAAAACTGTCTCTAAATCACTCTAAGCTAATGGTAAAACAAACTTTTTCAACTTCAGTTTGGTCAACATGGCAAGTTTCGATTTTCATGAAAATAGGCTCATAAGAAGCGCCTTATGATGTAGACTTCAAATATGCACTTACGACCTTCTCATTCTAAGGCAGCGAATTATCAAAACGTCGAAGATTGTTCCTGGAATTTCACTTTTATCACTTCTTGAAGTACACAACGCAGGCATACAAGTCTGATTTCACTATTTACACATTACAAGAGATAAGAATAAACAACAACATTAAATAAAATGAATTGGGGGCATAGTGTTGGACATATATTACACACTGTTTTGAATCCACGATTAAATCTGGACTCGAATTCATGTAAGTCATGTTCAGTATGTGAATCACTGGCACTCATTTGATTATATACAACGGTATGAGCAGTTGTCGCACTAGAATCATTCACATTTAGTAGCCGATCATCATCAAATAGATTAACCGTTGTCTCATCAGTGTAATAATCCTCCGTCGAATCATCATCATTAACATTATCACCACTTAGGTCAGACTCGTAACTAAATGCATCATAGTCATCATCAGTTATATCAACAGCTCGCGAGTCACTATCATAAAAGTCGTCGAAAGTATCAATACCAGTTATTAGTTCTTCATATCTTCTATATGCATTGGTTAAATTGATTCCAGGTTCATAAAATGGAACAATTGGACCTTTCCATTCCACAAAACCGCTACCAGATTTGTCCTACAATGAATTGGAAATGGATTAAAGTTATATCATCATTATTTCACCGAATAATACATTATATTATACATACGATGTAAAAATAACAACAGAAGAATACATTAGAAATATCATAGTGATTTACTTTTGACGAATTTTAGTTACGTAGATTTTAAAATTGTTATTGCAGTACTCCTTTGCAGTTGAGATGCAAATACTAAACAGTATAACATGTTAAATAAGGTTGTGGTGCTTCAGCAATTTCGTATTTGACAGCTAAATTAAAAGCTCATTTTCATAATTTACCAGATGAAAAGTTTGTTTGACATGACAAAGAACAAGTTTGACTAAAACGTTCAAACAAAAAATTTCAACATTCATTTCAAAGCAGTGCAAAGTGACAACATTAAATAAGTATTACCTGCGTGTGAGTGCTTGTGAATTCAAGTCTGTTTAACTAAGTCCCGTGAACAAGTGTTGACAAAGCGTGTAAGGCGCCCGTGTTTCTTACGTTTCGGGAGAAAATGCAATCGCCGAAATATATCAACATCCGAGCGTGTGAAAACAGAGGAAGCGAACATTGAATCATTATATATGTTGCGTATAGAAATGATTCCTTTACATAAAAGGCAGCCTGTACGAAGTGTAACAACATAATAAAACACGTGACTGACATTCTGGTGTTTTTGTTTTATGTGCAGAATAGTCATTATAAGACGTTCACATCTAAAGACATTTATAAAAGGCACACATCTAGCACGTCTAAGAAAACAAGTGTAACAAGTGATGAAATTGTTAGAATATACAACAACAATCCAACAATCAGCAAACATATTTATTATGGTGTTATTTATATTGTTCATTACTATATACGAATGGGGTAGCTGGGCAAAATGTGAGCCCTTTTGTCTCTTGTATATTTGTTTTCCAAGCTCAATGGTAAAGATATGATCAACTTGTGTTAGCATTAGTGTGTAACCCACGAAGCACCTGTCAACTGAGTAACTTGACTTTCCGGTCTGTCTCGGGGCAGTCGAATGTGTTAAACATAGACAGTCAGCACATACCGAGTGTGTTTGGACCAAACTGTCAAACACCCACAAGTCGAATCTAACCTGAACATGGTTTACCTATGTAGGAAGGTAAATAAGACGAATTGACCCACATATTAGACAATCGGTTGAGACCTTTTTATATTCAGACAATGAGAACGTACCTTCCAAAAATAAATGATAATATCCAATTTGACTTGGGTACGGACTGACTGTCTATGGTGTTAACAGGTTCTTCTAAAGAGTTGAGTTTTGATTACGTGCAATAAAATGTAAGCTGGCTTACGGTGATATATTGTTATGAATTCTTTTTAACAGTCAGATCAAGCTTTTGGTAACAAATAACATTACCACATGATTACAGTAGAAGTTTTCACAAACAGTCTAGGAAACCTTTATACAAAACATTCTATGCAGACGATACAAACACTCTTTCAGCTACTCATATAAAAGTATCATTTAATACGAAATATTTGTTCTGTTCAGCAACCCATACCACCATAGGCCATACCCCCATAAAAGCAGTTTTATATTTGTTTGCTTAATCACATTATACATTGCACAGACGCAGATAAATGTATAATGCGATGAAAACATCTAAATACATAAACTGATTTGTCACTTTCCAGGACACCACAGCACACCGTGTAGCAATCGTGCATTGACACACCACAGATGCTAAATATACAATGATTTGATTGTCATACTGAGTAGAATATTGTTACCTGAATTGTCGTAACTTTGTATATACGACCTTGCTTTGTGTTGTTTACACGTTCCATTGGGTCCTCATTCTTATATACCATGCGATTCTTTGTCGTCCATTCCCCAATCTGAATACAATACATCAATCGACATATAAACCGTAGCAATATACACGTTCTACTCCCCATTTTCTTTGTACATATTGGGACTATTGTTATGTTATTGTGCTCACATTGGTCATTGTATTTTTTACATGCTCTTCTTGTGTTGATTGCATGCCGCCTATTGTTTGTTTAAGGCGACGAACATAAATAATGTTTTTATGCTAATAAACTGAAACTGAAATTGAGTATCAGATAGTTGTAGCTCGCATAATCATTATGCGAACAGTAAAACATATTATATGTCAGGCCTTCGAGGTTCCCCACAACGGGTATATATTAGCTATCTAGCGGAGAAAAACTGCCATGTACTTAGTTTTACTATACATATATAACCTAAGTATGCTTCTTATTAAAATGTGTTACTTCTTGTAAAGAAAAAACATCATCAAAAAAGTATAAGGTATAAAACGCCTTATTGTTTGAAACAAGGGAGACATAACTAGAAACACATTCAAATGCATTGATATTGCTTGTGGACTTTACTGTAGTTCAATAGAGAATAGTGCAAACAGGACAGTAGCTGTGCTATGATAGTGATCGCATCAATTTTGTTTAAATGTCACTTTCACTTTATTAATCACTTATAGTGCTTTGCTTCCCAATCTATGTTGTTTGTATATTAGTGCTTTGCTTCCCAATACCGGCATATGTTGTTTGTATATTCAGCATAAATTGCATTGCTTCGACAAAAGCCAAATAAGAAAAACACCTTTCTTGCTGTAAAGAGTTTTCAATCAAATCAACTTCCAAGTTCTATAACCACACAATGTGTTGTTCATACCTTGCTAGGAGCATTGTTCAGTCCAACGTTGTATACATCCAACTTATAGTCTTTCCTGAAGCCATACTCGTCAAACTGTATGTTCCCCGTCACTCCAGGAAACCGTAGCTGAAGATTGAGAAAAAGCCATATATTTTATTCCGCTTTCTTCATAGTAATTGTATTACTGGACATTATTGTAAGAAAGGTGTCAATAATTTAAACCCTGGAGGCGTGATATTCTGAGGCGTTCAACTAAACTGATTACATTTTTGTGTATGTAGGTGTTTTTTCTCACCAAAATCCCTTTTTGTTGCTCATATTAATCTATGAGGTATTTAAACTATTCAAGGAAGTAAATCACGTTACATGTTCTTTACTGTACACATACCAGCACTTTCCACTTAGTGTTTTATGACCGCATTAAAACGGTTTCGAGAAGTGTGTGCGTATATAAACTAATTACTACCTCTCCCTTTAATTGTGATTTACGTTTACGGGGCAAAAGTAAAGCTCAATAACTTGAACAGAAAATAGGTTGTGAACACGCGTATACTCTAAGTAGTTTGCACCAATATAGATCGGCACCGAGTATTGCGCCTTTGCTGTACGTATAGCTGCATACGTTATATAGTGCATATCATGAGGTCAAGGCTCAGAGGTTAGATTCTATCTTTAGTGGGATTCATGTCACGAAAGGTTGTGTACTCGTATATCGAGAAGGTCGTACGTGCCACTAACTAATGCATAGTTTTAGGCGCTTCTTATGAGCTATTTTCATGAAAATCAGAACTTGTCATGTTGACCAAACTGAAGCTGAAAAGGCTTGTTTTACCATAAGTAAAGGGTGATAGTTTTTGTTGTTTTCTCAAAATATTGATTTTGTAGTTACGACCTTCTCATTCTAAGCCAGCGATAAATTGATTTCTGGATTTATTTGAAACCTACAATTGTGAATTATGCCACAGAGGACCGGACCCATGATCACAATACCAAAATGAACAAACAATTTTACAACACAGTGTCAATGTCAAGATCAAAAACATATGTGAGCAATGTTATAAGAACATTTATCAAAATTGTACATACTGATCTCATTCCGCCCATCAATGCCTCCCCATGCATCCAGGGAACGGGTGGGTCATCACACGGCACACCTTTAGTCTTGTTATAGTTGTACACTACACCTCTGCGGAACGTGAGCTGATAAAGCGTTGTATAGTTGGTTATCAGTTGTGCCAATGTTCTTTGTATAAGGTCTACTGCATCCACTGCCAAGGCGGCCTCCAACTATTCATAAAATGCTTTTGTTAATTCATGAAGGGTTTAAAGTTACATTATTCATACCATATGCAGCAAGTTTGGTGCAATTGTCTCTGCATTCCATTTTACTTCACGAAAGGCTAACATCAGATAATACAAATAAGAACTTACTTAAATACACTAAATTAATTTTTTTACTGCATAATATATTATAAGGAACATACACTAGCTGATTGGTGAATAAAAGTCTAACAAATGTCGAGGGCTCAGTGCAATACAATTGTATCTGCCTCTAGAAGTCGATGTAGTTACCAAAGTTTTGCATTGAGCCTTCGATGTACAATACATTGGACGCATGAGGTAAAAAGTGAAATAAGATGGTCGGAGTTTTAACAATGTGAAGAATCTGGTGTCTATGCGAAACATAAGCTTTCTTAAGGGATCTCTAATCTACCAAAATATCTTATTCGCAACATCACCAAAGTAATAGCACGATTTCCACTAAAGAACTTATTAATACTATGCAGTATTTTTGGACATACTCTTACACACATTACTGGTGTGATCGTTTTAAAAAGTGCTTCGGTTGATTGACGCTAGCAATTGATATTCATTATTTTGCTCTTTCTATTTAAGTCCATGCATCATACACACATTTTAATCATGAAATTATATCAACCATGACGGGACTGACGGGATATCACTGTATGTGTTTGGCCTATGTTTGCATACATACCGGAATATGATCGTAGCCTCCCATAGGCCAGATATTAGGATCTAACCTCTTCCAAAGTCTCAGAAAATCTTTCACGTAGTCCGACGAGTAATTGACCAACTGGAAGCCTGTGATATTAACACCGCCATGTTGGTACCGCTCCATTTCTAGATTCAGGAATTCCTATGAATATTAAACATAAACATCTACCAATATCAAAAAAAAAGATTGGGTTATCTGTATGAACGAATTTAAAGTCCATAACAGTCGATATTTGAGACGCCATCGATCCTTCTTGAACGTCAATTTAAAGAACATTTTCTTATTAGTAAAGGCAACCACTTACCACTAAAGTTAGTTGATAAAATGAAATTTATATTGTGCTATATTTACATGTAGAATTAGTGCGAGTATGTACATGGACCTTCCATGTTCAATAACACATACTTGGTTGATAACGACTGTACAAGTTCAAGTATCGTGTGAGAGTTGCGTCCCTTGGAACACTATTTGTCCTATACTGACAATGGTAAACATATGAGCCGTTTTCCAGGCAAACTGGGCTTAACGACATTGTATTGAACTTATGCAATATGATTTAGAAAACTGTCTAAAATGTAAAAAAACTCGTGTCCTCTGATTCCATATTTTAGTAATTTGATAGTATAGTACTATCCATTAGCGTCAATCTTTCTTTAAACTTGTGTTAAAATAACTTCTGCTGTTGCTATGGTGATCGACTTCTAAAAAGGACTCATATCAAAGAAAACAAGGGTTAAGTAGCTAAAACACTCGCTATTTGTCCCTATAAGCACTCACAAGTTGGACACGTTTTATAAGAATATGATTCTAAAATTAGTCACAATTTTAAAAGTTTACGTGAAACATTTATCAGATACTGAATGCTTAAAATGCCAGTTAACGTTATAGCCTAATATAAGATAATAACGTTCGCTACGTCATTCAAAAAGTACTAAGTAGGCGGTAGTGGTTGGTTTAAAAAGTCTATAACTTTGTAAGTGTAAGAAATAATTTGTTCAAATTTTCAGAAACTGTTCACATGAGTGTCCAATACATTATCAAAATTTTCATAATTTTGTCACTAAGCCCGGTTTTCCTGAGGAATATTTCTAATATATATGTATGCAACTATGCTACCATTGAATTTAACTATAATCGAACTCGTAATATTGTATTTATTTTGGCAAATTACTATAAGAATACGACAAGTAACACGGAATGTGTCTTATAAAAGTTATAAGCCAAGTGTTCCATGTACAGTTCATCCCATTTGCTGACTGTTAATGAATCAGCCGAAAACCTTACAGCCATTGTTCTTAAAATGATAAACTCATAATCAGTAGTATTTGATACAAACGGAATATCACTACAGTGTCGGACCGTATTACCTAGAGTGGCTTGTGTAATTCCGTATCTTGCGAGACCTTTAGGTGATGCGGTATAGCGCAAGCAACGAGAGGTAATACGGACGTTCTAACTGACTTGACATTGTCGGGTTTTCTTTTGTTCATCCTTTTGTTTGTAAAACCCCATAAGCAACATTTTGCACCCCGTAAGCAACGGAATGAATAGAATCTAAATATAGCCTATTGTTCCACACCTCACAACTACAAGTGGGTGAGTATGGACAGACGTATCAAAACATATGCAGTGATGTTCCTTTTATTATATATTGTAAGAGCGTTTTTTACGCCCGAAAATGCGCTCATAGTGTAAACAATGACGTCATGAACGTCGGCATATTTCGGCATATAATGCAACGTCCATTCATAAAAAGTCAATGTTTCCGTCATGACGTCATCGAAGTTGGCATATTCTCGGCATACATAAAAATCTTACACGTCAGACATGCATGATACGGATTCGGAAAACCAGACATGTATAATATGGAAAATGTTATCCGTCGCGCTGTTTTCCGCTGAGCGATTTGTTGTGTATTTTAGACAATACATAAATCGGTATATAATAAAATTTGTTCCGTTATAGCTTTGGAGTTTCTGTTAAACTCAGTCAAAGTGTGCCATCATTGTATTAACTGTATGAAATACGCGAACCATAATTTACAAACTAGAACATAATGCTGGTAACAGTTGACATTTAGAATACCAAACTATAATTAAATTTCGTGAAATCGATAATGGAACCCGCATTGTTCGGTTAAACACAGCATTCTGGTACATAGTATGTCACTGGCTTAGAATAAGAAGGTTGTAAGTACAAAAACAATAGTTTGAGAAAAACAAGCAAAAACTATCTACAAATTTAGTGAAACATTTAGTTCACATAACACTTACCAGAGTACCAAGAATGTAATGATATCCCTGTTTGTTCATACCAACTTCTCGAATCTGAAAACACATACTTTAGTTATAAATATGGGGTTTCCAACATTTTGAGTAATTGAAATGTTGTATAGCATAACATGGAGAATTGATAGATATTCAACTCGTAATTAACTTAAACACACCAAATTAGAAACACCAAATTCCTTTCAAAAGATATTTTCTTGGTTTACTTAAATAATGTTACCACCGTTCTCATCTACAGTGTGTAGAATCACGTGATCAAATGAATGCCGTTTTACACTCAAAACTATTGCGATTTCGTCTGCTAACGGTGAGTTTTTTCTTGATTATAACGATCGTGCATTTAATATGGTTATACTATATAGCCTAAAGTACATTACGTATATGTAAGAATACCAAGCAAGTACCGAGTTCGTTCTATGTTGAGCTGTTTTTGTGTGGCGATAAGCCACACAATGTAATAACTATCTTTCATTTTTTTTTATTTATATATACTATGAAGTTAACGCCTTTATGCCTACACCAATAAATAGGTCTATGATTTGAACAATATTACAAGCATGCTACACAGGTTACACGTATCATTGAACCCGATTTGTTTACATTACCAACATTTATTAATATTAAGACCAACAATTACATCAGACTTTTATTTTTTGAGGATATTTTAATTTTATAGCAAATCATTCCGCATGGACTATATTCCTACTATCAAAGGCCTGCGAACCGCCATGGACCGTCAAGAAGGTTGAGAAAGTAATCCCACGGTTTCATGTTTATATATCGGGGCATTCATTTGCAAATTGATATACAACGAGCTATTGGTCAGTGACTAGTTTGTATTGTTTATTCAGCCAATAGATTTCTGGTGGAACACGGGTGAACTGAAATGTGTCTATTAAAATCACTCCGCCGCTGAACATTTGTAGACGATGACCTAATTATGTTGTTTACAAACATTGATGCTATAAATAGAAACAACATGTTTTCACTGGTAATTAGTTCAAGGACAGTATATACAGTCTATCTAACCGCTAGCAGACGATCGATACACTAACTTGATTAGCTTAGACATGATCTACTATATTAATAGATCTCTGGTTTAGCAGTACTGTCACGCAATATTCAATTAATTGCAGTTCCGTCAATTACTATCGGATTTTGACAAAATAAATTTTGTCAATGCCATGAGATATTTCAATTTATTAATATCAAATTAAATTTAAATTATAAAATAATATGAATTCACATTGGCGAGTTAAAAAGCGAGACCCTAGATTTTCTATTCGCGAATTGCGCAAATTTTCGGAACTACCTGAGGTTTTAAATCGTCAGTAACAATTTTGTTCTAATTTACATAAACAAATAATACCTCACTGAAAAGAGGAAACTTTCAACTTCAAGAAAATGTGCAACATTTATATCGGTCTCAATTAATAAGCACATGACAGCGAGTTAAACGCGCATCGTGCGAACTAATTGTGCTATTCATAGCGGCTATTTTCAACACGTAACGCTATTTAGGATTTGAATTGAGAAAGAATAATTAAGCAATAAACGAGAATTCAGTAAAGTATTTTCGGATTAAAAGAAATTGTCAATACTATTACATATTAAAGATCACTTATACCAATTTAGTTTGCGGTTATAAAATAAATGAACTAATGCTGACGAGTTAAACAGCGAGCACTTACATTTTCTATTCATGAATTGCGCGATTTTTAGCAACAGCCTGGTGTCGTAAATCACCAATTATATTTTTACTTTCCAAGTAACATTAACAACTAAAAGCTATTTTAAAGACGATACGTTCAGTTTCATTAAGATGTGCGACTTTCATATAGATCTCATTTAATAAACACTCTACGGCGAGTTTAAACGCGCAACATGCGAACTAATATGCTTTTTAAAGCGGTAATATATTTTCATAAGGTTTCGAATTGAAAAGTTAACGGTAATTGGATTAAAAGGCCGTTAATTAGTATATACACGTTGGGCAAACCAAATTCTTAACCAAAGACCTAAATTACAGGTCTTTGGGCAAACATACTTCAATAATTATAAATAATTAATAAGCTCCTCCCACTTAATGTGCAGTTATAAAGCCCATTAATGCATATCTAATTAGCTCCTCCCACAAGCCACGTTGTGCAATATTATCTATGCATTTTTTAATTAGCCCCTCCTTATTATGTAACATTACATAATCCTAGCTAGATCTATATTTTGACAAGAAATTTGTAATCAATTATTGAAGCTGCATGAGGCAGAAAATTGATCATACAATCTGGTAAACTTCAAGGGGTTGTATATTGGTAGGTCGTTAGTAACTTGTTTTGGGACAGTTGGGGGTCATGTAACACAGGGATCTATGTTTTTACAAGGGATTGAACACACCATGAGACAGGAAATAGACCGTTAAAACTATCTTTAATTGAATGGGTTTTATATCGGGTTCTTGTTAGTTGATTTGGAGACAGCTGCAGAAGTTAGGAATTTAGGGTCATAAAATTTACTGGTATAAAAAAGGGTTTACAACTTTGATACTCAGAATTTAGAAGTTAAATACATTCTTCTTGATATGGATTTAATAAAAAATACTATATTTGACAACTATCAGCTATCCACTGCCCATCACCTGGGATGGGTACATGGTCGCACACTGACTGGTGCATAAAAATATGCTAAATACAACATAATAGCTATAATAAATATCACCCGCTGATTAGCGCGAGTTCATATTTCGGAACAGAATACGCAATATTTAAATAATAACCAATACATAAATAATCGTCAGATTTTCAAAAAATAACTTGTAGTATATTCCAAAATATATAATTGACCTGTTTTAAATACGATTTTATTAACATATCGGACAGAATGCTATAGAATTTACGCTGAGTATGGTCCGAAAGTCTGTTCTTTAGTTTAGTTATGTTACTCCGAAAAACATTTCTGCTCTTGATCCGGCGGGAGTACGGACAACCTTTATTATAATCATATCAGTAGTCAATAGCCCTTACCACTGGACCACTTGTCCACCTAAATTCAATTGATCGACTATATATATATGGCATCTAAGAGAAGTGATGTGACATGAAACCATAATTCTATCTGGTTCCGTTCTTGAATTATTTCATTCAACCAAAAAAAAGTCATGATATTACCATTGATATCATTTTCTTATATTTTCCTTCTACTGAAATCTGGTTCTATCTTATTAATTACCTCCCTTTATTTAATTTTCCCAACATATTTCTACCTAGTCCTGTTTCCATAGCGGGGGGGGGCATCTCGTTTGTTGTGTTTTAATTCCCAGTTCATCAGTTGTATGGAGACTACCCAGTCACTCATCTTGACACTGACGCTTGGTGTCTTGAGAGCAGCACAAACATTCGAGTGAGTCTGGGCTTATCAGAACTCTGACACAGCATGTTGGTGCAGTCTTTATTTGAATGGTCAAAATGACATCAGTTCGCCACACATCAGTACTTTCAGTGCTTTGATTAATTGATGTTCGACCAAATGCAGTTTCCAACCGAGTGTAAAAGCACAACCAACACACGTGAGCGCAACTACAGTATGGTATAACGATGTAAATAGCTCAATTGATAAACATGTTTGAACATTCCATATACGTTTCAGGAGAAGGGTAGACAGAAAAGAACTAAAGCATCCTAACCTGTTGCATTACTTTAGGATAGTGCTTTTCTTTTGATAAATCCAGCACAATAAACGTTTCACTTCTGTTTTCTTGTTTGTTAAGTTTATCGAGAGCTCGTAGATCTTCATGAGCTGCACCAACGTCTAATAACCGGCGCATGCGCACTTGATATTTAAATCTGTCGTCAAACGCTTGAAGAATAGCCTGCAAACGATAGAGACCTGAAAATCCAAAATTAATTTTGTGTAAATTTCATAAAAAGATCATCGTACTATAAATTGATCCCCGACATATTAGTTTGCAGTAGATGTACACTATACATACACGTGATTGCTACAGAAACGACTTTTAGCATTAGACCAATATGGCTCATTTTAGTCCATGGGAGCTCTCTCAAAATATTTTAATCAATAGAAATAGCATCCAGCTTCAAGAAAAGGAAAAACAAGTTGGGGCTCTTGTATCATATAAGGGCAATTGGTTCATCAAATGTAGGGAACTGATTTTCTCACACTTACAAATTTAATCAATGTCCGTTAGCCCTGACCCTACTTTTACTTTTATATTTAAGCCAGAATGCCAAATATTTCTGAATAAAACAGTTTCATTACATCACATATAAGCATTCAAAACATTTAAACCCAATGATTCATGATTCTGGTGCTGTTTGTCAAGACATACTCTCATTTCCAGTCGCTTCAAAAAATTTCTGGACTATTTGGTGTGTATCTGACTTTGATCCGCGTAAGCATTTAGTGGTTATAAACCTTAAACACAAGATATGTGTTTATTTGTTTGTTTGTTTACATTTGTTTTCATGGTGAAATAGTTGTGTTGTATTTACGATGATGCTCTTCTTACAAACTAAGGAAAGTAACTTGTTTACACTTCATCTTGAGCCCAAGCATACAGTAATTTTTAATATGCTGTTACCGTGGATATAAACAGAGCATATTTTCTTGTGTCAAATTGAATTGAGTTGAAATAGTTTACTGTTTGCCTAAATTTGTAGAAAGATTTTCAGTTATGATACAATCAACATTTAAGTCAGCATTGATGTTGAGAAACTTTCTTCGCCCACACTCATGACAAACGACAACATTGGTGTTATCCCTACAATTGATAAAACATTTCATATGAATAATATTGCCGTATTGATTTAAACTTGATGCGTCTTCCATCATGCATATCAAAGAGTATGCTTCGTCTTGTATGACGCGCATTTTAAATAACTAAGCTATCATTTACGAAACAAGCTCTTCGCAATAAAACGTTGATGGCAAGCAATTCATCGTCTTATTTAATGTCAGTCTTTGTAGAATATTTTGCAAGTCATATGGGATTTCATCAATTTGATAATGGACAGCAATGTAACGGCGAATAAATACAATACACAGACATGTGATGACATTCTGTCTAATAGAGCGATTTGTACGATCATTACGCCAATTAGGAGCCATAGATGTAATTTATCAAAGTTAAAACATTTCAGTCGGATATCTATCTAGAGTGTGGTTTATTTACCAAGCTTAAATATATTGTAAGGACTTGTAACATAATGAACTACAGTTTGAAGGAGCATCTGCGAACCATGGAGAATAACTTAGATATACGGGCACTCAGATGACAAAAACGAACCAGACACTAATCATGATAGATAGGAATGAACAGCTCATTGTACCTCAATAATTAAGTATTGTCGCAACTAATACGCTGTGACATAGATGTTAAGATATGCAAATATTCTAGATAATGAGCCAACTATTTTACTCCCAAATGTAATGATTTCACAAACTTATATAACTGTGTAACAATATTACATGAATTTGATACCAACAAATGTATCAGACCAAAGTCGCAATTAGTCAACAAATGCTCTGATTCCAAAAAATACTTTATTTTCATCAATTTTGGGAAAATATATACTTTCCACAAAATATAGGGTCTCTTTCACCAGCTGGTGTTTTTTCCAGCACCAAATGAAGCAATCAGGGGGTTGCATGGGTTGTATGCGAGGGTACTATATATGTACTATGCCGTCTTCTTCTCCGCGGTTTCTTAGTGTGTTTAGGAAAACCGAGGAAGCTATTGAAAGTGGTTCCATATTAAGTAGAAAGCTTACCTGTCCCCATAGCATGTAAGACATGGTACCATACGATATTTAGTCTCAATTATAGAGACCTTGCAAACCAGCCCTAGTGCTACCCAAGCCTGTATAACCAAAATACCGTTAAGTCATCGAGTAAATTAATTGGATGTTTATTCCAAATTGATATTCATACTTAATGTTGATAGAAAAAACAAAGCTGAAGTAATCATCAGAACATCGTAGAGACTGTTCGTCTGAATCCAATGCAATACATCACTCAGTGACACATTTGACATTTCATTGTGTTTTATTCACCCTAGTATTGTTATCAATGATACGAACAACTATTTAGCATTTTCTTCATTTGTTTCACTTGTCGCTCATCGAAGACGAACATCACTCTTTGTGAATCGCGTGATTGATTTTACCGAATTTAATGTGGATTATTTTAGAGATCTCTTGTTCGATCATACCTAATTGAATAATGTATTTAACTACTTTTTTCCAGTCTGTACTGGTGTCATTATACTTTGTATTTAATTATCTATTTGTTTACACATGTCTTTTTAACGTGCCTGAACTGTAGGAGTTTGGTTTGGTATCTTCTGTGTTCATTTCCATTTAGTTGTGCCTGTCAATGACTATTTGATTTACCAATGTTACAAGTGTTATTTAGCTTCTCACAAGTAAGTATTGTAAGCACGTGTGTGGGAGTGGTGCCTTAGCTATATCATTTTAAACACCTGGTCTACACGTACTCGACAAGTGACTGAAATGTTAGCCAATATAACGCTCAATTAGCTGTCAGAGTTTTAAGAGATTAATATATATAGCATGTACAGTCCTATTACTTAGATAAATTATTTAAGAAACTAAGAGAAATTCCGGTAAATAATTACCTTCCTCTGAGTCGTAAACATAGTGAAACATTCTCCATTTGTACTGCGTAATTAGGTCAACAAGAGCCTTTGTGTGCGATGGTCGCATATGGATCTGGAATGTCGGCAGTTTGCGTGGAATGTTGTCAGCGAAGCTCGGTGAAATGTATGGAATATGGTACTTGTTGGAATATGCTTCAATAATACTGCTTGTCTCAATCTGTCTTTCACCAAATAGCATGAACACACCGTTGCCCATAAACTTGCAAACTGAAAGAAAAGAAGAAAAAACACTAATTTTTACGGTTTGTTTCTTGGCAACCAACTACGTCTAATGTGTTCGTGAGAAAAAACCAAGCAGTTGTTCTAAATGATTAGGAGACATACGACAATTTCGAGTGAATACCATTTGCCAAAGTCATTCAAAGAACATACACTTGAATTGATCCCGAATTGGAAGGCAACTATTACTAGTATACTGACAGTGTGAATTTGATGGACGCGCTATATTACAAAACCTTATTGATACATTGCACTCGCCATTGCTTCAACACTGGATTGGAATGATAAAACTTGACACTGTTAAGGAAATGCAAACGAGGTAAAGCAAATCCTTTAAAATAGACACACTTCTCGTTCACATAGCTCAACTATTAACAATGACAATTTGAAGGCGATATTTCATTTAGATATTTCGACAAAGATGTCGATTCAACGATATTTTAAAGTGATTGTATTCGGAAATTAGCCATTAACCAAGAAGCATTGGAATGAATTTAAAGAGACGAATTACAGTTCTAGGTTCTTACTTTCCTTACAGTTTAATGTTGGAAATCTCTAACATACAGACCGTAGAGCAGACTGTGCAAATGTCAAGTTTATTGATCCAGCTATAATACTTTCTCTATATAATGTTGTATTCTATATATGGGATGTGATTTCCGGAATAGTACAGGCATTATTCCGCAATCGTATACCTTTTGATTAGGACATGTGATGCTATATATAGTCATGAGGAAATCAGTTGGATGAATAATGTTAAAGTAGAACGTGACGACAATATGACGTAAACTATACACATCACTATTAACGTGAATGGCCAAAAATAAAGACATGCACACGACTTAGTGATGTTTTTCGTATCTGGTTATAGTTTTGCTTGTGCTAAAATATGTCGATAGATCAAACCGATTTACTGCCGAATAATATAAGTTGAATATGCACAATTGACCATTACTTTGCATGAATATTGCCCGATGGTTGACCTCCTCGAAATGTGTTGAAAGTCATTTCAAACAATCGCTAAAAGACATCAGCATTGCGATAACGTTAAACACGTACATGTGTTTTTGTTACATTCATTACCATTTCAAAAATAGTCTTGTCCATATCTGACAAGGCGTAAACACACGTTAAGAATAATATATTCAAAGAAATTGGTAAAAAGCATCCAATTACGCCAGGCTAGATATCCATACAAAAATGTCTGCAATAGAAATCCACTCCACTCCTTACCCATTCAAGTAAATAATCGAATTATTCAGAAATATTGTCCAGACAGGAAATTAATTACCACATTTATTATAGAATAAAAAGCATGGATAACAGAATATGTTGTTGACATAGGTTAATCAATCAGAAACGGCCGTCAACCGGACACATACTGTACACATATAGACTCGTCACGATGTCATATAATATTGGCAACACAATTAGGAAAATCAACCATGTATAAATGTCTTGTGTTTTAGGTCATATTTAAGGTTTACCCATTATTTTCAACGAACACAAATGAAATGAAACACATTCGTGGTATTACCACGTTCAATATATTGCAGTACAACATGCATTGGTGACCATCAACCGGTATTTTAAACAAAGGAACATAGTTGTTATGATTCTTATACGTTTTCAAATGGCAGTGGCATCATATAAAAACGTATATTATAGCAAACAAATATTTATAACAATAAAGCCAATAAGTTATAAGACCAAAACACACAACCCACAGTCGAATAATAAACTATATCAGACTTGGCATATAGTTACACAAATCCCGGATAAATCTGTCGCATCTCTAAATTAACGTATGATTACTGTCACAATAAGAAAAAACAAGAATATTCCATAATCCATGATGAGCCAAATCAAGAAGTATCATTACAGTGGCAATGACATTTTCAAGTTAAATTACGTTTTATGTTTACTAACTGACTCATAGCTGACTAACCTTAACGTGAAACCTCCTCTAATCTATATGTATGTACAGGGTGTATCATAATATATTTGCCCATTACAAACTAATGCCATGAGAACATGCTTGATCTCATCGGATATCTTCACATACAAATGAAAAGCCAAACATCTTACCATTTTATTTAGTATATAACAAGATAAGTTTGCTATCAAATCAACCCAGAAGTTAACATTCTTGCAAAATGTTATTTTTGATAATTGTCAAAATGACGTTCAAAAGGATTTTGATCCCAAATTGATAGCATAGCTTGTAAAGTATTGAATGATACAACAACTTTAATAATGTTAATTACCCAAATAACAAACATAAAAGTTGGGATTCACGATGCTCTTCTTATTTCGTATGTCAGCAAAATTAAAATCTCTTAGAAACATTGTAAACTACGATTTATGTGAATACATTAAGCCAATGCATTGATAACTGCAAACTGCACACAGTGCATAAAGATATGTCTGAGGATAAAAGTCGTTCCGTGCTGCACTATGATATAATTTGTCTTCATTAAGTGTCTCTAGTCTCTAATATGCGTCACTTGATGATGACGTGTATTTTCTACCAAGAACTTGCCGGGCCTTCTGTTCTGTTCTTGTTTAATGTTAAAAAACTGAGTGCACTTAAATAATCCTTTGTCAGACTGCCTGTAGGGACATGAGGACATGAGGTTTTGTTTTAAAAAAATCTATTGTGGTTTATATGATGCGTGTATCTATTTTAGAAATGCAGTAATTCACATTGTTCATACTTCCGTTATAAACAAATAATGATGCCTTTTGACGAGTTATCAAGTTGAAGCCTGATTAAGTTGCTTGCAAAACAATTCAGAAACCCCCAAGACGACTCGATGATAAAAAAGACACTTCTTCAAAGTCGTTTAATATCCATCAGAAGCATTTAACATTTAACTGCCCAGCGTACGGGAAAATAAATAACTCTAATGCAAAGGCAAACTTAAACACTTTTTGTCATGCGATGCGATATCGTTCATGTAAAAACATCATAAATACTGGCGCCATTATGCATGTTTTGAAACATTGTTCTAACTTAATTCAAATAATCGAAACATAGACTGTGGGGGAGAATTCAGAAATGCTTGACAGGTATTGTGGTTGTCAATGTCAGTCATATAAATATCTTTGTTTAGATCATTGTGCATCACTTGTGAGTCAGAGAAAGCCATCGTCTACCAGTATATGACACATTTACGTGAATGATACATGAAGTTGGTAACCGTACCTGGAACAGCCGTATTGGTACAGAAGGAAATGTATTTACTTCTGAATTATTATCTATTCGACAGTAAGTTACTTTGTTAATATCACACTTGTTTTATTATGTCTGTCCATAAAATCCACGCCATAATTTAAAGAGGTTTTGGAATATTTCAACTCTGATTATTGTAATGTTGAAGTTGATAATTTATCACTACTGCTCTACTACAAACACCTGTAAACCAATATGATTCAGTGAAAATCGGAACCATTAAAACATTTTACAGCTGACAAGTTAGGAAAACACCTTATGTGTTTTGATACAGTTACAGTTTGATGCAAGATATTGACATAATTATGTCAAACTGGTGGTAAAGATCACAATCTATTTCTTTTCGAATAACATTGACATGAAAAACAAAGTCTTCACTGAACCAATACATGTAGGCAATTCAAAGAAATATACATATGGACGAAGGAGATTGATGAAATATATCACATACTGTCCGACTTGTGACAATTAAAAGGAACACTCTAGTTCCACACTTGTGCAAGAATGCTATACTTAAACACAACACTTCAATAAAAGTAAATAATAATTGAACAGGGAATGTATCAGTGCAACAACAACTGCTGAGCAGTCGAAAATCACGTCGTGCTTATATGCAACTGCAAGTTTTGCCTATGTCAAACATTGAAACGCTTTATGTAACAGAAACGTGCAATGTTTTGAAACAATCGACACAAGTTCACTGACAATGGCTGAATGTTTTTTATGTACCAGAACATGAACAATTCCCACATGAGGTAACAACGATACAATACGAGAGCCGAGAAAAATGATGAAGGACGACCATCGTCAGTGATCGTCATACAGCATATTGTTTCACACATTTCCTTTAACTTTATTAGATGATGGTTTGCTTAAATTTGTTTCATGGAATACGAATGCGTTGACAAAGGCAAAGCAACTGTTTAAAGATTATGTTGCATGATTTTTCTAATGCGGATTGATGCTGCCCAAGTAAAAACCGTGTTTTTGTGAAAACAAATATCTTAGGCCATTTATAAAAGTTTGTCCGAATGCAGGAATGGTAAATTAAGAACACAAATAAAGATAATCTAAAATAAATTAAATGGTGTTTTGAAGAATTGAATGCACACCTTACAGTAGAGGGCAGTTATTAAACAATTAAAGAAGCGTTCCCTATACCTTTGATCGTTTAAATCGATTCAGGAATATCATACATTAAATGAGAATCATAATTATTGCTTAAATTCCACTAATTGTCAACAAAAAGCTCGCACCAATCACCGAGAAAAAATAAAAATATAGTTCCGTAACGAGCCAAAATAGTAACGAGTTGTTTCCTTTAACCACATAATATTAAATCGCTGGAAGCGATAAATTATCATTGGTGAATTGAATATATTTTTGACATTATAGAGACATATAAGTTTGCGCACACTTTCTTCTGACAAATTATGATAATTGATAGTGCTTTGTACATTTAGCTCCTTTAATGTGATAGTAGAGAAAAATATGCTACCTATAGGGAATGCCTGTTTAAGCGTTATTAAGCGAGCGAGAATACTGCCGGTACCGATTTAATTATTTTAAAACTATCGATATTTTTTATCTTAATTACAATAAAAAACATTCTTTCGGACTAGCTCGATTTGGATAACTATAGTTGATTCAAAGATCTCTGTCACAACCGCGTAAACAAACATTCACCCCGGTCGACTATTAAATGTATGTTAGGATTAAATTTTACCATCAATAATACCCTTAAATGATTAAAAAGCTAATGGTCCTATAGCGTAGTGATTATACTTGCTGCAATTAGCTATTCAGAAAGAAAATATTATGGCGGTTTTGACAGACATCTTTGAATCGACTATACTGCCTTTTTTCTCCGATTTGTTGTTACAAAGGTAAAAAATATACAAACTAACGGAGTTAAAACATCGAGTCTGAATACATATTGTCCTTGTTATTTAAGGTTGTAGTATGTGATGTTTGTGTGTGTGTTCTTTTTCGTGACTGTCGTATTCTTTTTTTCCCTCTGTTAATTTCTGTCTTTCCTGCCGTTTCGTGTCGTTTTTTTATTTCGTCGAATGTTTGCATTAATTCGTAACACTACAAGGGTCAGTCAAAAATAACTGAGCGTTGCTAAGTGAAGCCTTCAAAATGTATTTTGTTTGACAAGATTGATAACAATTAAGCTTCCAATACTACTCGCAGTGTCTCACTTGTTGTTAATTCGTGCTGGTACTTAGCTACATGTATACGAATAGCAGAAATGTCATCTTAACATCATATGGGAGTTGTAGGAAAATGTACAATGTCTTATTTGTAGCGAATATCACCTAACGAAACTTTTGTTTTATATGGTGCAACTCATCAACAAAGAATGCATAAGAGCAAAACAATTATTTAAAAACAATGCAGTGTAAATGCAATTAGCAAATATTCGGTAAATGAAACACCATACCATCAACAAGTGACTATACGCTATATTGCCAATTTGATAGAAACAAGGTGACTGCGTTGAACCGCATTTGTAACGTCTCAATCTACAGAAGATATAGGACGGGTTTGTTTTCGGAAGAGCATTTTAACTGAACGAACTTTGATTAAAAGTGCAACCATTTCTCAACATAATGCGAATTGGGAAGTGAATAAGTTCATTATAAAAACCGACGCACTAATTGAGTAGCATGGGTCACTGACACACTACATCTTCATTAAATCTGTCTTGGAAGATTGCTCTATGTTTTATACCAGTGAAATCATCGTGTAAATGTACACAGTGCAGCGTATATTTCTATCAGTCAAAAGTATTATATATACAGAAGTCTGGTAGAAATATACGAGATTTGTTTAACTTTCATCTCTTTGATATGTTGTAAATACATCAACCAATGATAAATACAGTCTGACAGCAACGAATCTTAGGGAACACTTTGTTCATGTAGCGTTGCATACGAATAAAACTTGTAAATCAAATGTTTGCATAGTAGTTTATCACCTTATTGAATTGCGCATGTTATGAGGATTATAAGCAAATACATTTTAGTGCCGACAAGAAACAAATAAAATGTTTTACAATTTAAACGATGTCTGGATTATTCTTACAGTAAGCATTTCAAATTTAATGGCATGCTTAATGTTCATCTCTTTTTATTGTGTTCTATACGGTTGTAAATCTTCAGCCTAGTTTCAGACGCTGCAGAACAAAACATTGGAATGACAATCTAGCAAAATGTATTATTACAACTCTTACGTCAGTTTCAGCATTCAAATCTGCATCAATTAACCTGAACGTCCTCTCGATTGATATGTATAAGCTCTGGAATATATCGTGGTATAGGGGAAGACGAGACGACTTGTTACCTCTTAATGAGCCCGATAGTATTGGGAAACATGCATAGTTCTGTTTTGATGTGTTTGGACGTTACACATTGGTCCATTGTCCCACTGTCTCACAGAACTACTCCCAATGGTATTAATAGCTTAACCTATAAGATACCATTATCTTGGAAATACTGTCAAAAACGTCACTTGCATAACGGATTAGACAAGATATATCATTATCGACTTCAGAGTCTTTTGAACTATACTTGGTGTAACTGAATGGACTTCGCGCAAGACAGCACTGCCTTACCCATATGGGTAATCCTATGTCGAGAATAGATCAATACATACAAACAAGACCAGGGATTACAAGGAAAAATCAAGAAAACAAATTAAACAAGATCGATCGACCGATGAATACATCGGCTATTCAGAAACATTTGTCTAATATACTAGTAGTCGGCATTCACTTTGTACAAGCAAAGTAAGGAAGTATTTGTAGATTTTAGTTTAAGTTTACTTGTTTTTATGCTTATCTGTGTGCCATTTATGTGTGTACCGTTTGTGTATATAATGCTCTGGCTTTCCCTTTTGTTCTATCCTACCTAGTAGTATTGGCTATAATATATTTTTGCAGGCCACACAATCCCACCAAATAATATGTGCACTTATTTTTTGGATTTGAATAATAGTGAACAATAGAACTTAACATTAAATGTCTCCAAATCAAGTATGTCTTTCTTCTTATCTCTAAGGGAATGGTTTCAGTATCTAAGAATTTAACGAAGACAAACGACGTGACTGCATTATCTCATCACTCAATTGTATGCATTCCATTTAAAAAGACCATACACTATTGAATCAAAAATCTAAAAGTTAAGGTTTTATTAAATTATCAAAACGGGAAATGCAGTCTTCGACGTTTGTCTTCATTATCGAGTGCGTACACACATAACATCGGCAAAAAAGTAATCCAGTTTGTTTCACTGTTTTATATCTGTCTGTAGATAGACTATGTCAATTTATATTCCAAAAACATTCATCTTATTTTCTAAAAAGTAAGAGTATGTTAGTATGACTTCTCATAATTACATGCTGTGGGTATTAAGTATCTTAAATGTAAGTCTCTAGACGTCCCGCCAATTTCCTCTTGGAGTGGTAGCAAAGCTCTCTTGAAAATATTTCCGTACATTTCCACGGAAATAATTATTCGTAAACCATCAATCACAGTTTTCTTAACACTTGTTAAGGATTTATATCGACGGAGGAGATGCTAATTGTGGCTTGCAACTGTATGCAAAAGTAAAACCATATCCGAGAAACTTATTCGCGGTTTTGAATTAAGCATCTGGATTAATTACAGAAACAAAATACTTCACTTACACATGCCAACGTAATTTTCAATGCATTTCAATGCATTATTGAGAATATGTAGAATTTTTAGATTGTATATTGTAGGCTATTTCTTACATGATTTATTTTGATTGATATATAAAAAGGTATGAGAAAATCGGACAGGGAATTTAAGGTAGCACTCAACCGAACAAGCCGAGCACTGAAATAAGAAACACCACAACATAACTATAGCTAGTTTGCAATAGAAAAAAATCGTGTTTTTTTTAAAGATATCTGAAAATCTATACATCAGATTTTGTTAAAAAATTACACAGAACTATAATAACTTCCTCCTACCTACTCACATTTTGAATTTCATAATTTTTAGTCACCAATTAAAAGATTACATATTGAAATTACATAAGTATTTACAGTTTAACGCAGGGAGGTAATCTGGTATTCCATTGAAGATTTACTATCAATTATTTAACCGTTACAATCCGTGATCGGGGGATTGAGATTGCTGTTTTAAAGACAAGACTTAGGAGGTCCTTGTGATTCGGTTTATTTAGTTTGTCGCTTGTAAACAATGTACAGCAATAATATGTTCTTCGTCATATTCATAGACGGGCCTCGTATATGTTAAATTAAGTAGGTTGCAAATACGTTAATATACTGTTATGCGTATCACGTGACAGTAAAATTGGCTGTTGCAAGTATCAAGCCTTCTAGTTTGATTTTTCGTACAAAACTACAAATATGTTACATAGAACTTATGAACAAAACTTTTTTTAATTCATTTCTGGTGTTGCTGAAATTTCAGTGTGTATTAGCTAGATATATTCCATTTATTCGTGCAAAATTTCATACTTGTAGGTGTAGTAATTACAGAGAAATATTAAAAAAACACGATTTTTGCCATCGCAAACTAGCTTTACCATATACATAACGCCAACACAAAAGCCAAAGATACAATAAAAAATCCAAGTCCCGCCAAAATGATGCAGGATGACCCAATTTCATAAAGAAATTATAGAATAGCGGTTATTGCATTAGACCGAATGAAACGCAGCCAAGACTCAATCAAGTTCCCCAAGTCCCCGATGCACGGCGACAACAGCACAAACCCATGCCAAAACGGCGACAAAATGAGGCACAACAACCCTAGGAGTGACCTAGTTTAAAACACTTAGAACAGTGACCTTACATTAGGCGACCTAAAGAGGCACAACAGTTACTACGACTTGACCTAGAGTTTCCTTTTCCGCAGTGAGCATTGACGTTTTGTTAACTTATATATTCTTAGCATTTACATTTATATCTTTAGATAGATCTCAGTTCTTGTAGCAGTAATGTTCATTAACTAATGTGTGTACATATGGAATACATACACTGTACAAAAAACCATTATGCTAACTAGTAAACGAGACGATAGACAAAAATGTTGGAAAAACAGACAAATAATGCTATAATAGAAATCAATATGTTATCAAAACACTCAACACATAACGATACTTCCACAATAACCTCATTGTGTCCAAATGACACTTCAGTTTGCATTCAGACATCTTTCTAGTTAATGCAATCATTACATTCCACACTCTATAGATATATCTTGGTTTCAATACGACGTGTACAAGAATGTCGTGTTCAATTCAAGCTCAATACATAATGCAACGAGGCTGGTTTCAGTCAGGTTATGTGCGAAATAAGTACGAACATCTGCTGTGTTTAGACGAATGAAAATCGTTTAAAGTTTTAATTTTGTTATACTTGAAACAATTTACAGTCAAGAAAAGTCGTTTAAACAAGAAAAATGTTTAGAAAATTAACAATTACTATTATAAGAATGTTTTCCTTAGGGTATACAAGACAATATCATACAAAAATTATTGGAAATTTAAGATAAAATAAATTTATGACCCGGGAGAGGGGGGGGGGGGTCAAAAAAAGGGTTTAATCGCTTTGCAACTATGCTCAATAGGAATAAAAAAGAATATAGTTTATTTGCATATTTATATATTATATTTTATAGAACTGTTATATACAATTGTTTTATTTACTTATAACTGGAAGAATAACACATTTTCAATGATAAGAAGTCATTGATTATTGTGTTTTACAAAACAATGATGGTCACTTTGAACAGTAATATCACTTTAAGAACACTCATACTAGGATTCTTGAAATGCGATTCATTTATGTTGACGGTAGGTTCACATCGAATGAATGTCAACTATACGGAAACGAACAAACGAAAGGCGAACCTAACATTGGGTTTTGCGACACCTTAAACTTAATACGCGGATCAACATTTTCATGTTGTTTATCTGAAATCAGTTAAATACTGGTCTGCATAAACTTAGGAGGAGTTATGTCCAAACATTCGAACAAGAGGGTTCCTGGAACAAAATATACAAAACCAAGGATGTGGCTTTACTGTATAATAAGAACCAAGCATATACAATTGCTACGTTCAATTGTGATGTTTTCAGCCAGCGTGTATTATATGACAGTGCTGAAGGTGACTTTGTACTGTGTACAAGTCATGAACATAATTATACTCTGTTAACATTATGAACCCAAGAGAAAGTCATTTTTGCACTTGAAAAAAGTAACTTATTTATTTCAAGGCTGGAAACAATTAAGCTTCTAATATTGCTGGCAGTTTCTCTCGTATCTTGAAAGCATGCTGGTACTTTATATTGTAGAACTGTCATCACCTTTACGGTACAAAACGAGCCGGTGAAAGAAATATGAAACTAACAAAGACTGTCTTATGTAGTACAAAACACTTAAAAAGTGAATAAAACCAGTTATATTGTTAATGAATTAGCATATACCCGATATCGCAACTCGTACCAACACACCCTATTGTGAACCTAATACAAAATAAGTGAATACGGTAAACCAAATGCAAAATATGTAGATGAACCAAACTAGAAAAACTGTATTGATGTGTTTAATGATGGCAGACTATTTTAACCGAACGAACTTTGATTAAACGTACCCCACCATTTCACATTTCACAGAATTCTGCGAATGGGGGAAATTAAATACATATACATGTATCATAAAAACCGACGCTCTAATGCAGCAGCATGGATCACTGACATATTACATCTTCATTAAATATGTCTTGAATAATGGCCATATGTTTCATACCAGCCAAATTATCTTGTAAATAAACACAGCACAATTTATATTTTCATCAGTCAAATCGTATTTTTTTACAGCTGGCTGGTAGAAATACAAATCTGTTGTTCAAATGTCATATTATTGCTTTGCTATTAAAAAGTTAACGATAATAAATACCATATTTCAGTACGCAATCGTAGCACATTTTACATCATGCAACTTTTCACATCAATAACGCTCATAAATCAAAGCGCTGAAGGCACTGAATTTGTTTGGGTCTGAAAATCAGCTGCCCCTCCATTTTACAGATTAATTTTATCTATCTAAAAATGTAGTGTGAATTTTCAGTATGATACCTCCAGAACCTTTTGAGATAAACAAAGGACAAACAAGAAGAACGCTCATGACAATTTTTTTCTAAAATGACTATTAGAGGGCCATTATTTCATCGAAAATCATTCGATAGGAACAAAATGATAATATGCACATCTAGACTTCACACTGATCATTCCAGCAAACTTTAATTAAAATTGGACCACGGGTATATAAGATTTGGAGCGGACAAGATTTTGTGGACAAAAGGGCCATAACTCCGTAAAAATTATCAAAGCGGAACAAAAAGACGATATGCACAACTGGACCTCATACTGATCAGGAGATATGCAGACAAACTTTCTCTAAAAGAACCATTAAAGGGCCATAACTCCGTCAACAATCATCCGAGCAAACCAAAATAATAATATACATATTTAAACTTCATACATATTATTCCTGGTAAGTTTCATTAAAATTGGACCAGGCGTATATAAGATTTGGAACTGACAAGATTTTATTAACGGACAGACATCATGGACAAAACCAATATTTCGGGAGACATAATTATGAAAAATTGCCAAAAGAAAGTTGAAGTACTTGGACACTGCACTGTCTTCATTACAATACTATGAAAATTACAATCTTTAAAATATATGGAAAGGAATGCATTTTTTTCAATAAGATATATCCATCTGTAGATATATCTGTATAATCGGGATTTCTCATCGGATCTTTGTTCCGAGAAACGATGGTCAGTATACGCCATTACGGCATTAGTATACGAGCCTGAATGGCAAAACAAGTCTGAATGACAAATCAAGCCTGAATAGCAATATGCATGGATGAACTCCGACACGAGGAGTGTCAAATATGTTATTTAAAACACTGTCTGAATGACACATGTAGGGTTGAAACCTGATCCATGTTTTATGATGTAAGATAAAATTGTACCACGTTAATTAGCGGTACATGTACATTGAACTTATTGAGGGATTAATTATCCGATTGATGTGGATATATGTACTTTAACCTGGATAGAACAATTGGTAGCACGCTAAAAGTGCGAAATTTAGTTCGGTTTACGCTTGAAGGCTTACATGTTTGCTTGAATAGCATTTTGTAGTACACGTATTTTAATCCACATGTTTGATTACAAACAAAGAGTCTGTTATCACGCTTCTAGCCACGCGTGCGGGGTTTACACTAAAAATAACAAAGCGCCCCGAGGTTTTACTTATCCATTTCGGGGCCCCACTGAGCTTTATAGTAACAGCGACGGCGCATAACTATAAATAATTTACATAGCTACTTATAACTCGGTAAAACCTATAATAAAAATACGGAGGGGCGCACTAAGGTGCAGTGTTTATGAAACAAATTTAAGATATTGTATATATAAAATGATAAACTGCCCCAATAAACGGCTGTCATTACAGACGGAAAATTCATATAGTTTTACTATATTTTGCGTGAATCGCATTACTTATAAAGTATTTTTGACTTGCAGGCAGCAAAAGGCGTAACGGAATGCCCTACGGGCGCCCCGACACAGTTAGACTCGACACATTAGAGAAAAGTTTGCAGGAGTTTTCCTCGGTTGCAAGGAAAGTCAGCGAGATCTAGAGGACGGTAGAGTGCCTTTCTACGGACGTTTCCTCGCTTCAAATTATTGCGCCTGCCAAATGACGGTTTACATCCGAAGAGGCAATTTGAGAATTATTTTTTCTGCTGTTGAAAATTATTGCGCCTGGCAAATGACGGACTACTTCTGGAGACTGTAGTTAGAGGGCATAGACGTGAGAATCATGCTAACAGTATTTATTTGGGACTGAAGTCCCAAACAAATAAAAATTGTTTGATAAGAAGTTTATAACCAACATACTTTAAGACTTGCAAGCAAATAAAAGTCATTGCCGAAAAGAAACGCATTGTAATTTAACACTTCGTCACTCCAACAGTAGACGTTTTGAATATAAGTACATGGTATATTGGAATGTATTTGCAGAATTGAAGAATGTTGGGAAACATATTTAGTTTCAATCCGTTTTATCAAATGTATGTTCAACACTGTAACACTGCAACCGACATACAGACGCAGTAGAATCAGGCAGTCGTACTAGATGCATAGTACATTCATACATAGTTAACGTCATATTCAGTATTCAAAAGCACGTTTACAAACACCTAATTCAAAAAATCCTATTTAGGAAGTTGATTTCACTTTTTTTAACATAACCAAGAATCACTTCTGCATTCATTTTGTTTATCAAACAAATAATCGGATAGTTGAAATATGTTTTTATTTCAATGTTTCTAATAGAACGTGAGGTGTTTGATAATACATCTTATTGCACGACGAGAAACAGGGCACAATCAATATGTGCAGGTTGTTGCACTTGAATCTAGAAATACGAATACACACTATCTTTTTTTTTTAAAATAAATAATTCAGAAGAGAGAACGATGCCATTCATTTAGAGAATAGTACGAGGAACTTAATTGAATGCATTCTTTGTCTGCGAAAATAAGTCAAAAACCATTTTCTAAAACCATACTCGATAACTCACAGTTAGTTCCCTTGTTCTAAGGGTTAGGATTAGTACGTATAATTTGTTCTCATAAAGCTAACCTGACTGTCCGGATGTCATCGAAGGAAGGACCAACCATCTTTAAGCAGGACCCTTATAGCATCGGCATATACTTTGATTAACTATACACACATTGTGCACTATCCTTATTTTATTTGTGATTATGTCAATAGTGTATGCATCTTTCATGCATTTTGTATTCTACTGTTTTTGTGAAGTGCTGTCCCCATAGTACGATCTATTAATAACTTTTTTTTCAGATATAAGATACGTTTTATAAATACTGAATGCTATTAGGTTGATGATGATATTGATATTGGTATATTCTCTTAGTTCCGGTTTGTATCCAAAAATTATATATTTTAAGCACCTAAAGTTATGATTAAAACCAAGAGTTTTTAATGCTGCATTAACCTGTATCCATAGTGTTGTTGTGTAAGAACATTCAATAAAAAAGTGTGCGTAGTTTTCAATCGCATGACAATGAAGACATAATGGCGAATTAAAAATTCTCCATTTCATAAGGTTTTCATTTGTGGCAATGATGTTGTGTATTAATTTGTATTTGAACTGCTTTACTCGGTTGTCTAAACAAGTTGCTTTCCAGCTATTATAGAAAAGAGTCCAATAGAACTGTCGTTTGTCTAATTTATTTTCCCAAGATTTATGAATGTAGGGAACCTCAGATTTTTGTTTAATGAATACATTATAGAAGTCTTTGTTTTGCATTGTTTTGAAAGGATGTTTTAAGTTCTCAAGTTGCAAATGTAAGTTTGTTTTGACTTTAGTAAGGTAAGATTCTTTTGTTTGTACTAGTTTCTTCCATGCTGGTGGTATCGATTCTCTGAGAATACTTATTTCAGATATCCAGTTTGATTTATTTTTTAGCTTATCAAGTATGAAGGTTTCATTGATTAGGCCTTTCTTATCCAGTATGTCATTAAGAAAGTAAATGTCCGAGTTTATCCAATTCTTGTGAAATAATGTTGTGTTTGATTTTGATTTTATGTGTTTGTTGCCCCAGAGGACTTCTTGTCGGATTTCTCGGAATGCTTTAGGTATTCGTTTGTTTACATTATTTTGAAATTCAAGCCAAACCGCGAGGATATCATTGTAAAAAGTTGGAAGTTTACGTTGAATTACTGGTAGGCTTTTTTCAGAACCAGGTTTGGTATAAAAGATGAGCAAATTCTTTCCATATTGGTTGAAGTAAGATTTTGGAATTGTTTTCCAATTCGCGATTGTATCATTTTCTAAGAATTGTTTCAGCCATTTAATCCGTAGTGATTTAATATAAGAAACTATATCTATCATGCCTAAACCCCCATCAGAGAGGGTGTTAATTAATATGCTTCTTTTGATCTTCTCTCTTCTATTATTCCATAAAAAAGCATATAACATTTTATTGATTTTTGATATTACATGTTTTGGAACGTAACACGATTGCATCAGGTATGTAAACTTTGGTAGTAGTAAACTTTTAATAATAGCAATTTTTCCATAGAATGTTAAATGTCTTAATTGTAAATTGTTTATAGTTTTGACAATATAAGAAACATCCTTATAAATGAACTAAAACGAGCAATATTCATACTTAAAACACAAAATAAAGCATACACATTAATCAGGCACTTCCTAGACCACATATCAAGCATGCAATAACCAGCAAACAAATATTTCACTGAAATACCACTTGTATTATTTTGTTATTATATAAGTTTTCCTAACATGTCGTCATGATATTACACAAATTAGTGTATAGCTAGTTTGCGATAGAAAAAAATCGTGTTTTTTTAATATTTCGGAAAATCTAGTAAACGGATTTTGGTAAAAATTAACACAGAACTACAATAACTTCCTACCTACTCACATTCCGAATTTCACAATTTTTAGTCACCTAATAAAAGACATTTATTCTTAATTATATATTGAAATTACATGCTTATGGACAGTTTAACGCAGGGAGGTAATCTGGTATTCCATTGATGATTTACTATCAATTATTTAACCGTTACACTCCGTGATCGACGGGATTGACATAACTGTTATGATAACGAGACTTAGGAGGCCCATGTATGATTCGGTTTATTATGTGTGTCGCTTGAAAACAATGTACAACATAAACATGTACTTTGTCAGATTCACAGACGGACCTCGCGTTTGTTATATGAAGTAGGTCGCAAATACGTAAATATACCGTTAGGCGTATCACGTGACCGTAAAATTGGCTGTTGCAAGTATATAGTCTTCTAACTTGAGTTTTCATACAAAACTACAAAAATGTTACATAGAACTTATGAACAAAACTTTTTTAACTGATTTCTGATGTTGCGGAAATTTTATTGTGTATTAGGTAGATATATTTTATTTATTCGTGCAAAATTTCATGCTTGTAGGTGTAGTAATTACAGAGAAATGTTTGAAAAACACGATTTTTTTCTATTGCAAACTAGCTATACTATAATCGGAAAACTAATTATTATTTGCCAACAAGCTATTTTGTATACATTTATGTTTTGAATACTAACTATATATATTATCATGCAGAATTGTAAGGTGGGGCGAGGGATGGTTCCCCGACCCTCTCCCACCAATGACGGGGATTAATAAATGGGCTAGATCCACGTGACAAAGCCGAAAAAAAAAAAAAAAAAAAAAAAAAATAACTTTTTTTTTATTTGGATTTCAATAATTGCAAAAACTGAAAATGTCATATGGGTTTCATAATATTTGTATACCAGCTTTTCTGAATGATTGTATAAAGAACAATACTATATTTATTAACGATATCCATCACTATAGAGCCCCAAAAACTTCAGACTTTGTATTCTATCTCTATAGTGGCCAATAGCTAGGTTATGGTAGATCCATAATGCTAAATGTAGCTTCTTCACTCGAAGAAGGAGTATAATATACATAACATACCCAAAAATAAAACCTGACTTTGATTTTGTCTCTAAGGGAATGGTTATAGTATCTAAACTTCTAACGAAGACAAACGACGTGCCTGCATTGTCACATCTCATACTAGTATGCATCCAATACAAAACCAGACATTATTGAATTAAAACGAAACTTTAAGATGTTAAAACGGGAAATGCATTGTTCGACGTTTGTCTTCATTATCGAGTGCTTACACATCTTACATCGGGAAAACAATAATCGAGTAAGTTTCACTTTATCACATTAGTTAAAATCTGGAAAAGGATGTCTGTTGATAGAATCTGTTTTATTTACATTAAAACATTACTAAATTTGATTTTTAAGAAGTAAGAGTATCCTAGCACTGACTCATAATTATTATAGGCAAAATGGTACTAGTCTTGTAAAATAGAAGTCCCTAGATATCCAGTCAACGTCCTCTAGGAGCTGTAAAACAGCATTCGGTGCATAAAATTACAGTCAATCAATCACAGTCAAGTATACTTTTAAAAGATAAACGATGACAGGAGGAATTTAATTCTGGCTTTCAACTGTATGTAAAAGTACACCGATATATGGGGAACGTAACATTGATCTGGAAAGATGCATTTCGAATAATTACAGAAAATTAAATTTGCCACTTCATGTAGCATTTGCCAACCAAATGTATGAAAGCTCAAACAAACATCGAAAATGCGTATGTGGGGATATGTAGACATATTAGATAGGTAGTTTTGCACGACATCGATCTTCAGGGTTTACTTGCCAGTCTAGTTATGTGTATGATTTCTGTTTTAACATCCTCTAGCATGCGTGGTCAATTGTCGATTATACAATGTATATGTACATGCACAATATTTTGGATGTACACTATTAAGTTACATTCACTAGGCATTATGCCGAACACACAACTGAATCAATCTATTTTTGCTATCAGACTTTTGATTATTATTAGAAATAAAGTATTTTGATTTAACAGCACCGCGTGTATACATTAGGTATGTTAACATAAAGACACCGACATAAAATCTTAAATATAAAAATATGATAACTTAATCAGGCCCAATCTTGGTGTCAATTTGACAACAGAATAATTCAGTATTCTAGTTTTTGTTTTTAGTTAATATTATTTCAACCGCTTTCAATTTAGAAGTATTGGTATACCTGAAGACCTTTAAAAGGTAACTATTTAATGAATATGATATGAATAAGGGTTTGCATGAATGTGTTTGATTATATTACGTATGCTTAGTACGATGTTAATCAACTTGGTCATTTAAATTATTGACATGAAGTGTTTGTAATAACTAATAACCACTGAGGAAATATAGTGATGGCTTCCGATACATACACCCTATATATATTTGTATTTTTAACAGGTTAGGCTAATCATTTCTATCACATCGGGAGTTTACCAATTAGATAGTGGAACACGGGACCCACGTTTTACACCCAAACACATCAAAATAGCTACAAATGTCTCCCGGTACCAACGGGCTTATCAGAAGATAACAAGTTGTCTCCCCATTGCCGCCTTGATACTTCCACTATACTGCGATGAATTATTTCCAGATGCACCGGAGCTCTTACATATCAATCAAGATAACGTCCCGGGGAAAACAATGCTAAGTGAGAATACTGAAACGGATGTTTGGTATGTTTGAATGCATTTTGCGCGATACATTATTATTCCAATTTATTGTTCTGTAGTATCTGCAACCAGGCTGAAGATTCACAACCGTATTGAACATAATAAAAAGAGATGAACATTAAGCATGCCATTTAATTCAAAATGCTTACTGTAAGAATAATCCAGACATCGTTTAAATTGTAGAACATTTTATTTGTTTCTTGTCGGCAATAAAATGTATTTGCTTACAATCCTCATACTAAGCGCAATTAAATAAGGTGATAAACTACTATCCAAACAGTTGATTTACAAGTTTTATTGATGCTACATGATATAAGTTTTCCCTAAGATTCGATGCTGTCAGACTGTATTTATCATTGGTTAATGTATATACAACGTAGCAAAAAGATGAAATTTAAACGAATCTCGTATATTTCCACAAGACTTTTGTTTATATAATACAATTGACTGATGTAAATATACATTACGCTGCGTTCAGTTGCTCGATGATTCCATTGGTATAAAACATGGTGCAATCTTTCAAGACAGATTTTATGATGATGTGATAGGTCAGTTATCCATGCTGCTAAACTAGTGCGTCGGTTTTGATAATGAATATATTTACTCCCCCCTTCACATAATGTTGTTGTGAAGCGGTGATAGGCGATAGGTGAATCTATTTCACTGTTTGAAATAGGTAATATCTACAGTTGCACATAAGTACGACCTTTTCTGGTCATTCGCGGCAACAATTACACATGTGTTATCTGTAGCACTTCGGGAATTTCGTAGTCCCCTTCAAGGCTGTTTCGTTCATGGGAACATGCATACTGCACATGTTGAGGGTTTAATGCGTTAACTGCATGGTGTATGGACGTCCATTTGGCCTGTCTTTGTGTTTTGCTGACTGATGTGGCTGATTGAGGTGACAAGTTGTCGGAGTGACGGGATGTGATCGATGACTGTTGTTTCTGATAGGCGATGCCTTCTGTGTTCAATTATAAGTATCTTTTTATTTACCAGTTGCGTTCAAATAACGTGCTGTCGTATGGAACTATATTGTAAAATGTTAGATTACCCATATGGCAGTTTTTCGATCCTTTAGATAGCACAGATCGGACAGTATGTGAAGTATGTCACCGACCTCCTTCGTCCATTAGTCCAGTCATTTTAACTTTTAACCTCAAACTAATTGCAAAACAAACAGTTTTGCGTTTATATGGTGCGTAAAGCTATCCTTAGCAATGTACAAAATGTCCTAATTGAATATTCGTGGGACTTTTTGAGATATTTACAAATATATTGAATTGTCACATGTTTTCGCGATATTTGTCACTTTTAATGTAAATAAATTTTGACTTGTACAAGTAACTTATTTTTACATCGTGCTTATAGGTCGCAATTTTGGTTTGATTTTTATGAAACTTTGCAGCAATAATCATCGGAAGCTAATCTAGGGAAAATAAAATTTTGAGTTAACCGGAGCTAAAATCTAGGTCACTAGGTCAAAACATAAAAAAAACAAGATATAGTCACTAGTGGTTGCAATTTCGACCTTACACTTGTGAAGTTTAGTCACAATGATCACCTTACAAAAATCAAGGTCCTGTATTAAATTGGATTAACCTGAGTTAAAAACTAGGTCACTAGGCCAAATTATAGAACAAATCTTTGGAAGGCGCCCTTTTTACCTAATCTTTATTAAACCATGTCACGTGGATCATGAAGACAAAATGTTGGTCAAATTCAATATCTACTTATTATGAGTTAAAACTAGGTCACTAGGTCACATCATAGACAAACCTTCATGCGCCAAAAAGTCGCATCAATTATTTTCACCTATTGACCCAATTTTGACCCACATTATTCAATAACATACTTGTCTTAGATGTTTTGAGATGAGCATTGTGACCAAGTTGCATAAATATTAGACCAAAATTGTGAATTTTGTACCTACACAACGTTTTCCTTTGATTTTAACTAGCGACCTACTTTTTGACCCCGGATGACCCAATTTATAACTTTGACCTAGATTTTGTTGATATTAATATTGTGACCAAGTTTCATAAATATAAGGTCAACATTATTACCTCTTTCGACTACACAAGGTTTTGCTACAATTTAACCTAGTGACCTAGTTTTTTACCCTTGATCATCCATTTTCTACCTTGGCCTAAATTTTGTTCAGATTATCACTCTGACCAAGTTTCATAATCATAAAGTCAAAAATGTGAATACAAATGCAATTGTGGACGAACAGACAAAGAGAACTATCACTATTTCTCCCGAATCGATAGATATGGGTACATTTTGTATATTGTCATTATTGTTTACTGTCCAAACACAAATATCATTTTTCCATTAGACACACATGTATACTACACATGATATGTGTAAATTTTAAACATATTGGATTAATATTAAAGAAATGAATAAAACTTTTGTTGCCCCTTCCAAGTGCTTTTTTGAGTCGTTTTGTCGACATTTGAATAGGTAGTATACCAACACGTAGACTGGCATATATATGAAAAGTTAATTGTCTGATGATAAAATCAATATTTGTATTCGATAGAAGAAGGTTGCATCTTTCAGGAAATATAAGCTTTAAGGTGTTATTAGTAAATATTTAACGACTTACACGGACATTATTAGAACTTAAAATTACCCATGTAGTATGAAATAAGGAAAATGCTGAAATTGCTACCAAAAGTGACCTTAAACATGTCGATTTTTTTGTATTTTCCCCACTGAACTCGCATATTTGACGTTTTGTCTGTAGTTGATAATAGTCTGTATGTGATGAAAATGCAAAGAAACTCTGTTTTGCAATTTGTTTGAGGTTGACCATATTTTTTAGCTTCAATGACTGGACTACATGTGTATTTTTCATTAGATTGCCTACATGTGTTCGTCCATTGAAGCGTTTATTTTATTCCAATGCGATTTGAATAGAACTTTATTGTGATCTTTACAATAAGTCTGATATAAATATGTCAATAACTTGCATCTAACATCTTCTGAATGTACTTAAACAGAATGGATAAAGTGTTTCCTGTCCTTTATGGGTCCCATCTTCACGGAATCATACACGTTTGAAAGACCTACAGTTGTTTGTAGTTGAATGGCAGTGGCGAACTATCTTCTTCAAGGTGACACTCATCAGAAAAGAAATATTTAAAAACAATTTCAAATAGTGTCATGGATGTTAAGGACTGACATTATAACACGTATGTTATAATTGAAATAAGTAACTAACAATCAATTAACAATATATCCGAAGTACATACAATTTATTCTATCTGTACCAACAAGGCTATTTAAGGTACGGTTAACAGCTCCAGATCTGTTCACGTAAATAGGTCACACACATGAAGATGGTGGCGCTCTGTAACATGGTCTAAAGAAATATGTTTTTATGACTGAAATTGACAATCATAATATGAAGCATTTCGGATTTCTTTCCCCAGTCCATTTTCCATTGTTTGAATTAAGATAGAACAAGTTTCCAATCATACATAATGACGCCAGTGTTTATGGGGGTTTTACATGAACGATATCACATCGCATGACAAAAAGAGTTACAGTTTGCCTTTGCATTAGATTATTTATTTTCCCGTACGCTGGGCAGTTAAATGTTAAATGCTTTTGATGGATATTAAACGACTTTGATGAAGTGTCTTATTTAACCTCGAGTCGTATTGGGGGTTTTCTGATTTGTTTCGAAAGCAACTCAAGCATGATTAGACTTGAAAACTCGTTAAAAGACATACATCATTATTTGTTTATAACGGAAGTATGAACATTGAAAATACACCATTTCTTAAATAGATACGCATAGCATGCTACAATCTTTTTGATCATAGAAAAATCATCTCCCTACCGGCAGGATTATTTAAGTGGTGCATTCTGGTTTGGACAATGAACTTGAACAGGAAAGAAGACCCGTCAAGATCTTGGTAGAAAACAGACATCATCATCAAGTGACTCAAGTGCATATTAGAGACTAGAGACACCTAATGAAGACAAATCTTGTCATAATTCTGCACGGAACGACTTTTATCCTCACACGCATGTTTTATGCACTGTGTGCATTTTGCAGTTATTAATGTATTCATGTCTTGTATTCATGTCTTCACATAAATCGTGTTTTACACAGTGCTTTGGAGTTTGTACTAGCATAAAAAAAGAAGACCATAAATGGCCGAGTATTGTGAATCCCAACGCTGTATGTATAACTATCCGATGTTGTGTTTGACACGTTACACGAATTCCACTTTAAAGTTAAAATACAAGCATGTCTTTACTCCTTCGTTTAGTGCAAGGTACGGAGCATGTCCAAACGCATTTCGAAACTGTCGATGTTCGTGTTAATTATCATGGTGTTTATTTATCTGTTAAAAGAACGTTCGAAATATTGCGGAAATGGTACAATTACGACTGTACACATCAAATTCTCGTGAGATCCCCAAACGTACATTTAAAACTTTAATATACTGAGCACACCTTAGGAGGTTTCTGTCAACAGCGTTTAAGTCTTGTATTATTGAAAGTCCAACTGCCTTTACTTGGTGATATTTTATTCCATTAACAATACAGCCGTAACATGTTATCACATAGAGTTACCGGAGTTTGGTTGAATAGTACGGCTCAAAAATACATTTTCATTTCAATCCTCATTTGTTTCCAAATCGGTGTTTATAGTGAATTGCTCACATATCGATTAATCATTGATTGATTACATAGTCATGATATCCAACAAATTGTTTAGCAGTATGTTATCCAGGTCATGAAATGGTATGCGTGGAGTAGAGTTCTGGTAGTGTGTCACTAGACGAAACATTGTCGGAGCATGACAATTTAACCGTCGTGCAACCTCCGATTTGACGTTCCTGTCACTTGCATCCCGGTGGCCTGTTATCGCTCGAGTTTGGATAAACGTGGCAAAAACATAGGACTATTCTTTTGTGATTTTCTTACTATGAGCAAAACGTTAAAGATGTAATTTACTCCAACATTTTCATGCGTTAATGATGCACGTGGAATTCGTGCGTGATTTTCTCGACGTATTGGATTTAGGTAACCAGGTCGATAAAATTTGGATTATAGCTAAGTTTTTACACGATTATACAAAATTACTAAAATATAAAGTAATGTTCGTACAATTGAAGAAAAGATCGAATTTCAAGATAAATACGTTGCTATTCTGGATGTACTGTGCATATAACTTCGTCCACCGACTATATCGCATGTATATATACTGTAAATTATCCCGAAGCTTATAAATACACGATATAATACGAGCTCGTAGACAAATATGTTGGAAAAGCCGACATATCAAGTAACAAAAGACATCAATATGTTATTAAAGCACACAAAACATAACGAGACGTCGGCAATAACATCATTTGTCAAAATCACACTTCAGCTCATATGAAGGCAGCTTAAAAGTTAATGTACTCATTAAATAAGACGTTCTTAAGATATCCCCAAGTGTTAACAATACGGCGTGTACAATACTGTCTGGTTCAATACAAATCATATAATGCAATAAGACGCATGTCAATCAGGCTTTGTAAGTACAAATGCAACAAATACAGAGAGCTATATTTGTATAAGTCGAAGTTACTCAAACCAGGCCCAATCTCCCGAAGCATCTCAAATTGACCTTTTGCTAGAATAAAGATTATACTCAAATTCGACTTATAAAGTTTGAGATAATTTAGAGATACTAGCTCATTGTGTTTTACTGTAATAACCTTGAAATAAATAGGTGTTTCTGTTTTGTAAAGATAAGTGTGTCACGTATCTCCTGTAAAAATTACCATTTATGCACATTATGCTATTTGAGATGAGATTAAGCTAGGGTTGAGATGCTTCTGGTGATGTTGTATTTAATTTAATTAACCAATTTACACCGTTGATATATTTATTTTATTGCAGACAAGTGAAAGTGGAAGCTGAAATATGGACTCATAACGTAATCAGAACAAGACTGTATACGCCATACACGACGAATACAGTGGCATGTTCCGAGCTCTAAACATCCTAAAGTGCCCATACCTGTACCTTTATTTCAATTGCAATATGTCACAACATGGAACCAAGCCCATAAACATCAAGTTACAAGGAGTGTTTCTATAAGAGGAACATCGTTACTCGCCCCTAAGGTATAAGGCAGATACAATATCACTAGACACTAATTATAACCACTCTTGGGACACCCAATAACTACATTCGCCAGTACATTGCATTATTGGTGTTGACATATCAGTAAGTTTCAGTTCAGTGTTATGCAGTATTATATTGTCACCAGGATTCCTATGTTTATCACTTAAATTACACCTATACACACGAATTGTGTTTGCATTTCTGAAACAAGAGATACGTATTAATAAGGGATTGGTGGCATTAATGAAGCCAGTGAAGTAGATCACAATAAACCCTCATTTGTGTATCCAAGTGTATGTGCTCAAGTCAGCTAAATTACAGAAAGTTGTCTTAATCTGTACAGCATTAGGTTATACCTGCATAACAACACTTATCTTTCAACATCCTGATTCTATCTTGTTTCAACTTTTCCTACATGTATTACAGTAAAACAACAAGAACATTTGTACCTTGATTATTATATTTTACCTAATACAAATGTACACATACTCGTGCAAGTATTCTCCCTTAGATAATATTGTAAATGTACCAAGAAATCGTTATTTTTGTGGTCATTGGAGAGAAATCACTTCAGGCAAAGTATAGTTAAGCTTTGTCGAGGAACACGTCTAGCTATCGTAAGAGACATTATAACACATGAATGCAACACGGTGTTTAAGTATGGAACTCTGCAGCCGAAGGTCAGCTATAACATAATATTGTGAAGAGAGGCAATGTAATAGTAGAATATCAAACAAAAACCATTACGACTACTTATAGGACATATTCATTTTAAATATCTTGGAACTAATGTTTTGTTCATTGGATACTTAGATGACAACATATAGGTCGCTTCACGAGGTGTACAGCTATCCGATGCTGTGTTTGACACATTACACGAATTCCACTTTAAAGTTAAAATACAAGCATGTTTTTACTCCTTTGTTTAGTACAACGTACGGAGCATGTCCAAACGCATTTCGAAACTGTCGATGTTCGTGTTAATTATCATGGTGTTTATTTATCCGTTAAAAGAATGTTCGAAATATTGCGGAAATGGTACAATTACGACTGTACACATTAAATTCTCGTGAGATCCCCAAACGTACATTTAAAACTTTAATATACTGAGCACACCCTAGGAGGTTTCTGTCAACAGCGTTTAAGTCTTGTATTATTGAAAATCCAACTGCCTTTACTTGGTGATAGTTTATTCCATTAACAATACAGCCGTAACATGTTATCACATAGAGTTACCGGAGTTTGGTTGAATAGTGCGGCTCAAAAATACCGAATGACATTTTCATTTCAATCCTCATTTGTTTCCAAATCGGTGTTAATAGTGAATTGCTCACATATCGATTAATCATTGATTGATTACATAGCCATGATATCCAACTAATTATTTAGCAGTGTATGTATTGGTTATGTTATCCAGGTCAGGAAATGGTATGCGTGGAGTAGAGTTCTGGTAGTGTGTCACTAGACGAAACATTGTCGGAGCATGACAATTTAACCGTCGTGCAACCTCCGATTTGACGTTCCTGTCACTTGCATCCCGGTGGCCTGTTATCGCTCGAGTTTGGATAAACGTGGCAACTTTATTTAAAAAACATAGGACTCTTCTTTTGTGATTTTCCTACTATTAGCAAAACGTTAAATATGTAATTTACTCCAACATTTTCATGCGTTAATGATGCACGTGGAATTCGTGCGTTTTGTGATTTTCTCGACGCATGGGATTTAGGTAACCAGGTCGATAAAATTTGGATGATAGCTAAGTTTTTACACGATTATACAAAATTACTAAATAATAAAGTAATGTATGTACAATTGAAGAAAAGATCGAATTTCAAGATAAATACGTTGCTATTCTAGATATACTGTGCATATAACTTCATCTATCGACTATATCGCATGCATATATACTGTAAATTATCCCGAAGCTTATAAATACGCGATATAATACGAGCTCGTAGACAAATATGTTGAAAAGCCGACAAATCAAGTAATAAAAGACAGCAATATGTTTTTAAAGCACACAAAACATAACGAGACGTCGGCAATAATATCATTTGTCAAAATCACACTTCAGCTCACATTAAGGCAGCTTTCAAGTTAATGTACTCATAATATTAGGCATTCTTAAGATATCTCCACGCGTTAACAATACGACGTGTACAATATTGTCTGGTTCAATACAAATCATATAATGCAATAGACTCATGTCAATCAAGCTCTGTTAGTACAAATGCAACAAATACAGAGAACTATATTTGTAGAAGTCGAAGTTACTCAAACCCGGCCCAATCTCCCGAAGCATCTCAAATTGACATTTTGCTAGAATTAAGATTATACTCAAATTCGACTTATGAAGTTTGAGATAATTTAGAGATACTAGCTCATTATTTTTACTGTAATAACCTTGGAATAAATAGGTGTTTCTGTTATGTAATGACAAGTGTGTCACGTATCTCCTGTAGAAATTACATTATAATATTTGAGATGAGATTAAGCTCGGGTTGAGATGCTTCTGGTGATCGGGATAATTTATGTTGTGAATTTAATCACCAATTTACACCGGTGATATATTTATTTTATTGCAGACAAGTAAAAGTAGAAGCTGACATATGGACTCATAACGGAATCAGAACTAGACTGTATACGCCATACACGACGAATACAGTGGCATATTTCGAGCTCTAAACATCCTATAGTGTCCATACCTGTACCTTGATTTCAATGCTATATGTCACAACATGTAGTCCAATGGAACTAAGCCCATAAGCATCAAGTTACAAGGAGTGTTTCTATAAGAGGAACATCGTTACTCGCCTCTAAGGTATAAGGCACATACAATATCACTAGACACTGATTATAACCACTCTTGGGACACCCAATAACTACATTCGCCAGTACCTTGCATTATTGGTGTTGACATATCAGTAAGTTTCAGTTCAGTGTTATGCAGTATTATATTGTCACCAGGATCCCTATGTTTATCACTAAAATTACACCTATACATACGAATTGTGTTTGCATTTCTGAAACGAGAGATACGTATTAATAAGGGATTGGTGGCATTAATGAAGCCAGTGAAGTAGATCACAATAAACCCTCATTTGTGTATCCAAGTGTATGTGCTCAAGTCAGTTAAATAATCGAATGTTGTTTCAATCTGTACAGCATTGGGTTATACCTGCATAACAACACTTATCTTTCAACATCCTGATTCTATCTTGTTTCAACTTATCCTACATGTATTCCAGTAAAACAACAAGAATATTTGTACCTTGATTATTATATTTTACCCAATACAAATGTACACATACTCGTGCAAGTATTCTCCCTTAGATAGTATTGTAAATGTACCAAGAAATCGTTATTTTTGTGGTCATTGGAGAGAAATCACTTCAGGCAAAGTATAGTTAAGCTTTGTCGAGGAACACGTCTAGCTATCGTAAGAGACATTATAACACATGAATGTAAAACGGTGTTTAAGTATGGAACTCTGCAGCCGAAGGCCAGCTATTACATAAAATTGGCGAAGAGCGGCAATGTATTAATAGAATATCAGACAAAAACAATTACGACTACTTATAGGACATATTCATTTTAAATATCTTGGAACTAATGTTTTGTTCATTGGATACTTAGATGACAACATTTAGGTCGTTTCATGATGTGTACAGTGTTTCGCCCTATCCTATCAAAGCATCTGCATACAATCAACGTTTCCAGTCCACACACACATTGTTATGATAGTGATAAACGCCGCAATGTTCGACATGATGATTATAATTCAATTATTTCACAAATCTCTAGATATTTGTGTAATATTCTAAAGAAATTGAATGAAAGCTATTTGAGTGAATAAATATAACCAAACACATAATGTTTGTATTCATGGCAAGGGAGTTTTGACAGAACATACGTAGATGTGGAAATACATTACACTTTAAATTCCGGGTTGACCGTTACGATAGTATTAGTTTTGCCATTCTTTAATGCCACATAAAAAATAGTATTGTTTTTGTTTATGTGTGCATCTACTGTTAATTGTTTTCTAAATTACAATTTCAGACAATCACGCCAGCCAATTTATCAGCCCATTTTCAAGTCAAGGTAATTACCGTTTGTGAAACTTTTTCATTTTTGTACGTTTTCATTAAAGCAAATTGTATACTAATTTTGTATCACTACCGAATTACTTGTTTCCATTGATTTTGGAATGTAACATGCCGTAGTGTGTTTATTATGCTAATATGAGGTTTCGTGCTCATAACATGAATCTCAGTTTCCGAAACAGAAGTAACAGATACTAAATGGTGTATAGAATTACGAGATTTCACGAAGTATCTGTCGGAAAATTATAAACACGATACAAGTTTCAACTTGTCACTTGCCGCAATTGGACCTAGCACTGATGTCGATCGAATAACCGATTGTATTTCAGCTACTTCCGCTAAAAAGGACACATGTATTAATTCATTCCAAATGTTTGGAAACGTTAGACATGCATTGCCATTTATCTCATGAATTTCATTGTATCCGGGCTAGTTTAGCGAGTACGTATAATCTTAATCGTTACATGTGTGGTAAAGGCTAATACTACATGGGCGTGTTTTCCTTATACTTTGATGCGTATTTTGTGTTTTTAGTGCCATATGATATAAAGAATCTATCACTCGTTGTCAATTGGTAAAGTATCAAACTCGATCAGGAAATATTATTAAACTCGCCAAAGGCTCTCTTAATACAATTTCCAAACCTCGTTTAAAATAAATTTATACGGTAATGCAGTATTTCCACTTTGCCTGTTGTGTAGAGATAGTCATTTCCACACGCGTTTTACTTGGCAATAGCTTATAATGGTGTTATATATACAGTCATAGCAGATGCACTGTTTGAAGAAGGTAAGACATATATATAAGATATTCAGAACCTACTACATTATAGACGTATCACTAAACAATTAAATTGTTTAAACAATGGTACATTACAAACAAATTTACATGTACGTATAATTCCACTTTTGCGCTTGCTTTATCCTTGCATATCCCGTATTTGTATAGATATTTATTTGTAGAGAAGAAATATTCTGTCAGTTTTCAACACATACCAATTCCCATAACTGACAGTCGATATAAGAATCGCAAAATATCATTATCAACAGAAAACTAAATGGGTTTCTATTGTACATAAACAGTCGAGTGATAAAATGATTTGTAACATTAACTCCCTCGTGATATCAAACACTTCTCATTTGCATTGGATGTAACAAAGATTTACGACTGTGCATACTCAGTTGTCTAAACAGGTCATTGTTACTCTATCGGGAGGTTACGTCCTTTCTGTACTATTAATCGAAAATTACTAAAACGTTAGATAATATACACTTTTATGGCGTTGGCCTATATTTGTTAAAGTTTATTAAGCTATGTCGGACGATATTGTTTTAAACAAATTGAAAAACAATTATGTTTCCATATCCATTAGATCGTTTGTTCGTCAGATTTAGCATAAACTCTCTCTGTGATTTGGACATGCGAATCGCCCGTTGTCACACGAAAAGAAAGTGTTCTAAAACACCCTATGAAATTATAAGAATCGTCTATTTTTTCAACAATTAAATCAAAGTAAACGAAACCCATTTAAAGTTTTAATTTGCAATTAAGGTAGTCTAGTATCATACTATAAACGATGCAAGTAATTATTTTGACGATATTTAAAAAAAAATCAAAAACTGAAAACAATTATGCTGTTATATCCATTAGATATTTTTTTCGTCAGCTTTAGCAGATACTCTCTCTGTGATTTGGACCTGCGAATTGTCCGTTGTCATACGAATAGAAAGTGTTTTAAAACACTCTATGATTCGACGATTGAATCAAAGTACACGGAACCCATCCAAAGTTTTAATTTGTAATTAAGGTAGTCTATTATCATACTAAAAACGATGTAAGTAATTATTTTGACATTAAATAAACGCTAGATATTGTTCTATACACTTTAACATTACATATCAATATTATAGCATTGTTTATTTGTCTAGAACGTTTTTTGTTGTCATACCATGGTATTATAACGCAGATTTATGTGATATTTCATGCGATAGAAACAGACCATTGGGAGATATAAATGGATGTTTTGATCATTTTTTCAGACAGAATACAATGTTTTCCTGTCACGATCTCTGAATATCTATTTGTTACCCCTTTAACATTCGCGGGAACTATTTTAGATTTTATCCATATTGATTTTCGTCCAAACGGTGATATTTAATGCGACGTTAGTGTAGTTTTCTAATTGATTCTTTACAATCATCTCAGATTTATGTCCCCATGTCTTGTCTAGAAATGATTGGCTGTAGCATATGTACTTCTCATTTTCTGGATTTATTTCTTAGACAACCGTGCAGCACATTTAAACGGAATGCGTTTTCGCACATTATCATACTTTTGATATTATTTACGGATGGTACAGTGTTCTAGAAGTCGTATTGGTGAATTAATCACGACACAAAATATTTACAGTTTGTTATATATGATAAGTATCAATGACAAATGAACGTTGGAATACCAATTTATCTATGGTATCACTAGTAATACGCAATGTCCATTTCTTTGTAATGGCATTTAATCTGCATCGTACTTGTCACACCTGTCAAAGTGCAATATATCAATAAGGCAGACACGCTGCTGGAGCAAATACATTCTCTGGAATACATATCATGCGCTACGTCTTCATAAAGTGTCAGCCAGTTTTATTGATTATACAATAAATGAAGATGTGTTAATACATTTGTTTGTATATAAATAATTGAGCCATTCTCCAGGAAAACCGGGCTTAGTGACAAAATTGTAAAAATATTGATGAATATATGGTTAGAAAGAAGAGACTCTTGTGAACAGACTCTGAAAATTTGAACAAACTATTCCATTCACTTACAAAGTTATAGACTTTTTAAACCAACCACTACTGCCTACTTTTTGAGTGACGTCGCGAACGTCATTCTCCATGTTTTTGACGTAACGTCAACTGGCATTTCATAGATCCAGTATCTGATAACATTTTGACGTAAACTTTTAAAATTGTGGCAAATAATAAAATCATATTCTTATTTTGATAAATTATGTCCAATTGGTGAGTGTTTTCTTACGGAGAAAAATTGCAAGTGTTTTTAGCCACTTAACCCTTGTTAACAAAATATCACGGAACAATACCCTAACATAACCTAATGAACAAATGTAAAGCCCAAGTCCCCGTTGTAAAAGAGCTAGATGACATAGTTTCACAAAGATACTTTGTGACAAAATAATTAAAAAAGACCAGGTCACAAAAACATTGCAAACTGCAACCTCTGTCGCCAAATGAGTTACCTCCAAATGGTCACCCAGTGGCCTAGTTATAGAACTCGGAATACCATAAGGTCCACAATAAAACAGTAACTAAAAGTGACCAAACACATCAATCTATAACACAGCCATTTAAGTTAAGTTCTTTCCAATAAATTAAATATGGCAAGTACCCCGCTATCTAGTCGGTGTTTTGTTGTAGTTTCTGGATAAAGCAATAAGTAAACGCATGCTCTTAAACTGAATGCTCCTATATGTAATAAGAAAACGTTCCGAAGTATAAGATGCAGTATATACCGACTGCGTCTGTGTCCGTACAATCCAGTGAAATGATTAAAATTGATATGTGCGGGATATTCTATGTACCAACATGATTTAAACGTAGATCTATTATCATATGCGTAGCAAGCAATTAAAATTATTATTTCATATAGCAAATATTTAAGTCCCGGGTGTAGGTCATTCTAATGGGAAACCTGCCTCTTAAATTTGTTGCTGAAAAATGTTGTTACGCGTATTACTGAAGTTGAGCAGACATGCACGGAAGGTATCTCAACGGCGACGGATACACTAACGAAAACCAATACGTGTCAATCATTCAAATCCATATATAATGTTAAGAAAGCTGAGTAAAATTGATTTTTCAATTATACTTCAATTATTACTTACATGACGTACGTTCCTTAGAAATGTTAGAGTTTACCGTCATGTGAATGAAGATCAAAATACGAGCTGTACTGATGCCTCAATATTTACAAAGAATGTCACACATACAAACGAGTTGAAATGACAATACGAAAGAAGTCACCTTTCTCTCTAACTGATTATTCACTGAATATTTGTCACAGAGTCATGAATACATTTTGATTAAGAATTGCTCGTGGCACTGGAGGCGTTTAAAAAGTTCTAAATGCGTCAATTAAGGACATTGATAACTATCTTTTTATCTTTAAATGTATGTTCTATACAAATGAATGAATTCCGCCTACCAAACGTTGTAGTATTTCACTAGGTGTCAATACCAAGACTGGGTATATAATGATAAAATGTAGAATATCCACTCCAACAATGAGTATATCCAAACATCCTGACTTCGTTCATGTCTCTAAGGGAATGGTTGTAGTACCTAAAGTTCTAACGAAGACAAACGACGTGTCTGTATTGTCACATCTCACACTAGTATGCATCCAATACAAAACCAGACATTATTGAATTAAAACGAGACTTTAAGATGTTATTGAATTATTAAAACGGGAAATGCATTGTTCGACGTTTGTCTTCATTATCGAGTTCTTACACATCTAACATCAGGAAAACAGTAATTGAGTAAGTTTCACGTTATCACATCTGTTAAAATCTGATAAAAGATTTCTGTAGATAGGATCTGCTTTATTTATATTAAAAATAACAACATTTTTTTGAAGAAGTAAGCGTATCCTAGCACTGACTTCTAATTGTTAAAGGTAAACTGGTACAAGACTTGTTAAATCTAAGTCTCTAGGTATTCAGTCAATATCCTCTCGGAGCTGTAACACAGCATTCGAGAAGGCAGGTTCGCTGCATAAAATTACAGTCAATCAATCACAGTCAAGCATACTCTTAAAGGTAATGTTGACAGGATGTTCTTAAATTCTGGATTTCAAGTGTAAGTAAAAGTACACCCATGTAAGGGGAACTTCAGATTGATCTAGAAAGATGCATTTCGAATAATCATTGATTGATTCGCCATTAGTACATGCCAACAAAATGTATGGCTGCACAAACAAGCATCGACACTACGTAAGTGGGAGTACATGTATGTAAACATATTAGATAGGTAGTTTGGCACGACATCAGTCTTCAGATTTTACTTTCTACTCTAGTCATGTGTATGAGTTCCATTTTGATATTATCTAGCATGCGATGTTTAATGCCGATTATACAATGAACGTGTACATGCACAATGATTTGGACGTACAGTATACTATTGTTGCATTCACTAAAAAAATGCCAACACATTACTGAATCAACCTTATTTTGCTATTATACTTCGATCATAATTAGGTATAAAGCATTTTGAATAACCAAAATGTTTCCTCACTATAGCGCAGACTTCCATACTGTTATGCGGAAGTGTATCACAGAATGAGATACCGTACTATATTATTACGTTTGTGATTTAATTGACTACTAAAATGTCTGTAACTGTTGTGTAGCACAAAGATCCATATATATTACCTCATTTACCGACTCTATTACATGAATATTATACTGTATTAAAATATCAAGAAGCTTACAAATAAACGAGATAATTGACATATCTTTTTGGAAAACCGACACATCAAGTAACAAAAGAAATCAATATGTTATCAAAGCACACACTACATAACGAGACGTCGGCAATAATATCATTTTATCCAACTCATTATTCAGTTCACATTAAGTCAGCTTTCAAGTTAATGTAGTCATTACATTAGGCATTCTTAAGATATCTTTACTTGCTAACAATGCGACGTGTACAAGACTGTCTGGTTTCATACGAACGCTATAAAATACAATAACGCCCATGTCAATCAGGTATTGTAAATACAAATGTAAAAATACAGAGAGCTACATTGTAGGCTCCGGTCTTGGCCAAAATTGAGACTTTGCAAAAAAAAAGACTTAAGATAAATTTGAATTTCGAGCTCATCAATAATAGTTCTACTTTGTACTGACAACGTGTCCAGTATGCCCCATAGATATTTACATATATTCACATGGCAATATTTGAGATGAGATTCAGCTCGGATTGAGATGATTTGTAGGCCGTGGTAATGTATGTTGTATTTTTTTGCGTCAATTTACTTCGGTGGTATATAGTCAATATTTTATGGATACACGGAAAAGAAGAAACGGGCATATGGTCAAACGGACACAAAACTGCGCTGTTTACAACATACACGACGAATACAGTGACCCGTTCCAAACTCTTCCAAAGTTTCTATACTCGTACTTGTGCCTTCATTTCAACTGCGATATGTCACAACATTGAACTGAGCCACGAAAAAATAAACGGAGTATGTTCCGACTCGCCCCTAAAGTATAGGGCAAATACAATACCACTAGACACTTATTATTACCAGTCTTGGCACACCCAATCACTACATTCGACAGTACATTGCATAACTGGTGTTGACATATCTGTAGGTTTCGGTCCAGTGTTATGCAGTATTATATAGTACTCAGGATCCGTCTTGATATTATTAAACTGTCCCCTATACATACTAATTTTGTTTGTATTTCTAAAACAGGAGACGCGTATTAATAAGAGATTTATGGCAGTATTGTAGCCAGTGAAGTAGATATCAATATACGCTACTTGATGTAACAAAACATATGTGCTTATCTTTGTGCGATTTCTTTAAAGCAAATTGTATACATAACTAATTTTGTATCACTACCTAATTACCTCATTTCCATTGATTTTGGTATCTAACATGCCGTAGTGTGTTTATGCTTATATGAGGTTTCGTGTTCATAACTTCCGAAATGGAAGTAACAGCTACTAAATGGTGTATTGAATGACGAAATGATGAACACGATACTAGTACCAACTTTGTCACTTGCTGCAATCGGTCCTAGTACCGAGTTCGAAAGAATAACCAATTGTATTTCAGCTACTCTGAATAAGAACAACACATTTATCAATTCACTCCAAATGTTCTGAAATGTTAGACTTGTATTGCCTTTTCTAATTACTTTGATGATAATGTATTTGTGTTATTGTTGGCATGATGAAATTAAGTGAATTGCTTTCAATTGCATTCTGTGTGATACCCTCAGAGGAACATCATATTTGTAATTAATAGTAATTAATAAGGAATAGCAGCACTACACCAATTTCAGAAATACAGTAAACATGAACAATAAATTGAAGGTAATGTGAATTTGCACAATAGTTGCAATATGTCATTGACGTTACCACACATTGTAAGTGTATAAGGTATTTATAGAATAATACATGGCTGAGCAGTGCCTTTGAGTGATAATCGCCCCGGTAGGCTGATAATTGCCCGAGGGCTTTAGCCCGAGGGCAATTATCACAGACCTACCGGGGCGATTATCACTCAAAGGCACTGCTCAGCCATCTATTGTTCTGTATAATATTTATGTTGCAGCTTTTTCATTAAAACAGTACAGTTTAAAAACGCAACTTGTTCAGTAATTGGTAGATCATTTGCTATTGTAGAGAGTTATTGTTGTTAAACTTGGATCTAGGCGCGCAATGCACATCTTTAAGAGCTGTAGATCTAACACTAAAATGTTCGTAACTTTTTTTATTATTGAACGGAAACCTATCATGTGGATATTCATTGTCTTAATTAGAAAATTTGCTACACGCTGATGTTAAGTTTAATACAAAATTCTGAAAAAATGTGTTTTTCACATTTTCGGAAGAATATAAAAATATTGATCTCGTCTAGGAAACTCATTGTTTTGATCATAAAATAAACGTCTACTATACTACACAGGTCATATATATTTCATCGAAGGTTGAAACAAAATATTTTTTAAATGTGCTATTCTGCTTCTCCGAAGCCATCAACCGTGTGTGATTCTGGTCGAAATATGCCTACGCTCAGAGGCCGACGCGAATGACGTAACGTTGCGCGTGAACGTTTTCTTAGGGCCATTATCAGTGATAATCGCCCCGGGGGCGCGTGGCGGCGGGGCAAAAAGCTGATAATACTTTTGAAAGGCCGATAATGCTATTTTTCGAAGGCAAATTTGTTACTATATATAGTAACATAAGTATTATGTAGCATGTCAACATTGTTCTGCAGTGATGATCATTTCCACATGCGTTAGACTTGGCAATAGCCTATAATGGTGTTAAAAATACAACAATAGTACAGTTTTAAGAGGGTAAGACATATCAAAGATACAGAACGTCATAGATTATAGAAAACAAAGTCATTAAAAACATAAACTGTTTTGAACAATGGCACATTTCATTCTATACTTATTATAAGAGGTGAATATCATTTCACTTTTGTAGTTACTTTATCCTTGTCAATCCTGTATTAGATATAGTATGTATATTTATTTGTATTGAACAACTATTCTGCCAGATTGCAACGGATACCAATTCCAATAAATGAAAGTTGATATAAGAATCGCGAAATATGATAAATCATTATCAACGTTAAACTTAATGGGCTTCTTTAGTAAATACACACTAAAGAGATAACATGATAAACCTCTCATGATATCAAGCATATTCTCATTTGCATTGAAAGTAACAAAGGTTTCTGATTGTGCATACTCACTTGTCTTTAAACAGATCATTGTTACTCTATCTGGAGGTTACATCCTCTCTGTACTGTTTAACGGAAAATACTAAAACGTTATATAATGTACACTTTTATGGCGTTGGCCTATATTTGTTAAAGTTTATTAAGCTATGTCTGACGATATTGTTTTTAAAGAAATCAAAAACTGAAAAACAATTCTGCTTTTATATCCCTTAGATAATTTTTTCGTCAGCTTAAGCAGAAACTCTCTCTGTAATTTGGACCTGCGAATTGTCCGTTGTCATACGAATAGAAAATGTTCTAAAACACCATATGATTCGCCGATTGAATCAAAGTAAACGAAACCCATTTAAAGTTTTAATTTGTAATTAAGGTAGTCTAGTATCATACTAAAAACGATGCCAGTAATTATTTTGACATTAAATGACCGCTAGACATAGTTCAAAACCCTTTAACATTACAGATCAATATTGTCAGTTATCATAGCATTGTTTATTTGTCTAGAACGTTTTTTGTTATCATATCATGTGATATTTCATGCGATAGAAACAGACCATTGGGAGATATAAATGGACGTTTTGATCATTTTTTCAGACAGTATACAATGTTTTCCTGTCACGATCTCAGAATATCTATTTGTTACCCCTTTAACATTCGCATTTAGATTTTATCCATATTGATTTACGTCCAAACGGTGATATTTAATGCGGCGTTATTGTAGTTTTCTCATTTATTCTTTACGATCATCTCAGATTTGTGTCCCCTTTTCTCGTCTAGAAATGATTGGTTGTAGCATATGTACTACTCACTATCTGAATTTATTTCTTAGACAAGCGTGCAGCACATTTAAACGGAATACTTTTTATATTATTAACGGATGGTACAGTGTTCTAGAAGTCGTATTGATGAATTAATCACGACACAAAATATTTACAGTTTGGCGTTTGTTATATATTATAAGTATCAGTGACAAATGAACGTTGGAATACCAATTTATCTATGGTATCAATAGTAATACGCAATGTCCATTTATTTGTAGTGGCATTTAATCTCATCGTACTTGTCACACCTGTCAAAGTTCAAAATATCATTAAGGCACCCACGCTGTTGGAGCAAAAACATTCTCCGCAGTACACCTCATATGCTTACGTCGTCATAAAGTGTCAGCCAGTTTGATTGATTATACAATAAATGAAGATGTGTTTATGCATTTGTTTGTATTAAAATAATTAGTTTTAAGAAAAGTTGAATGGTTTATTTTTAATTGACAAAACTGCCAATCTGATTAACAGCTGTTACTCCCCAAGAATGATGTTTAGCAGCCTTCCTTTGACATCCTTGCAAATAACGCGGGTGTACGAGGGGTGATCAATATATTCGAGGACTTTTCACCTAGCAATTTCATATTGGCAGCAAGGTTCAAGGCGATTAAATATCATTCGGAGTAAGATGTCTCCGACCGAATGCACTAATAAAATTATTTGATTTATTCAAGTGGTGCGTGACGTTGGACGTCACGCGACGTCATTCCAAGCGTCACCGTCGGAGCAGCACATAGCTCCTTTCTGGACTGATACCCGGTTCCATGTATGAGACTGGTTGTCTTTTACTACTGAAATAAGTAGTTAATAGCCGATTCTATAATGTGAGGTGGAATAAAAAGACTATCTATGCGTTATTGGAAACAAAACTCGGAAAAGGGCGGTTGACTTTACAAAATTAGATTATTTCAATTAAGACTGAAAAAGGAACTATCAGGTTTAGGACGCAATATCGAAATAATCCTTTTGATTTGGAGTCAACGATTGCATGTGTTGTAGCCTATACTAGTCTTCGTTTTTGCCAGGTACATTTGATTGAGATCTGTGCGTCTTATTTCGCAGAATTTAATGGAAAATGCCCCTAACGTGGTGTTATTTTTGCTGTTTATCCTTATTTAATCGACTCAACCGTTTGGCAGAGACCCTACACTCACATAAACAAAGGAATCATATGAAAATGGCTAATCGGGAGCGCATAGAATCCATGCACAATTTAGTCTAGTCATTTTGAAGGTATCGCAAGGAATTTACAAGTTTCGCGTTAATTTTCATAGCGTGTCGTTTCTCAGAAATAACGTTACGCCCGAAATGCTCGACGATGCGCGCTTCACTATGGTTACAAAAAGTGACGTCATAAAATAAATAGTGACGTTATTAAAAAGAAAATTAGACAAATCGCGAGATAATTGATTGATCTACATCAGTGTGTAATTTCATTACTCTAGTTCCATTAATTCAAAATTGAGAAGGAAAGTCCTCGAATATATTGATCACCCCTCGTACGTCACGTGTACCGTGTACACAAAATCCCAACCATCGAAAGTTGGGGATAAAAATATGAGGCAATAGGTCAGGGAAGGCATTATTGAACTTAACCAGGATCGCACAGAAAACATTAACAACATAACTGAAAACACAGAATAATACCCTTAAATAACCTAATGACCAAATGTTAAGCCCAAGACTCCGCTGTAAAAGAGCTAGATGACATAGTTTCATAAAAATACTGAGAAATCCAGCGACAAAATAATACAAAAAGACAAGGTCACAAAAACATTGCAAACTGCAATCCCTGTCGCCAAACAAGTTACCTCCAAATTGTCACCCAGTGGTCTAGTTATAGAACTCGGAATACCATAAGGTCCACAATAAAACAGTTACTTATAGTGACCAAACACATCAATCTATAACACAGCCATTTAAGTTAAGTCCTTTACAAAAAATAAATATGGCAAGTACCCCGGTATCTAGTCGGTGTATTGTTGTAGTTTCTGGATAAAGCAATAAGTAAAGGCATGCTCTTAAACTGAATGTTCCTCTATGTATTAAGAAAACGTTCCGAAGTATAATATACATTATATACCGACTGCGTCTGTGTCCGTACAATTCAGTGAAATGATTAAAATTGATATTTCAAATGTACGGGATATTCTATGTACCAACATGATTTAAAAGTATATCTATTATCATATACGTAGCAAGCAATTAAAATAATTATTTCAGATAGCAAATATTTAAGTCCCGGGTGTAGGTCATTCTAATGGGAAACCTGCCTCTTAAATTTGTTGCTGAAAAATGTTGTTACGTGTATTACTGAAGTTGAGCAGACATGCACGGAAGGTATCTCAACGGCGACGGATACACTAACGAAAACAAATGCGTGTCAATCATTCAGCTCCATATATAATGTTAAGAAAGCTGAGTAAAATTGATTTTTCAACTATACTTCAATTATTACTTACATGACGTACGTTCCTTGGAAATGTTAGAGTTTACCGTCATGTGAATGAAGATCAAAATACGAGCTGTACTGATGCCTCAATATATATAAAGAATGTCACACATACTTACGAGTTGAAATGACAATACGAAAGAAGTCACCTTTCTCTCTAACTGATTATTCACTGAATATTTGTCACAGAGTCATGGATACATTTTGATTAAGAATTGCTCGTGGCACTGAAGGCGTTTAAAAAGTTCTAAATGCGTCAATTAAGGACATTGAAAACTATCTTTTTCAACGTCCCGAATACAAAATGTATGTTCTATACAAATGAATGAATTTCGCCTACCAAACGTTGTAGTATTTTACTAGGTGTCAATACCAAGACTGGGTATATAATGACAATGTAGAATATCCACTCCAACAATGAGTATATCCAAACATCCTGACTTCGTTCATGTCTCTAAGGGAATGGTTGTAGTACCTAAAGTTCTAACGAAGACAAACGACGTGTCTGTATTGTCACATCTCACACAAGTATGCATCCAATACAAAACCAGACATTATTGAATTAAAACGAGACTTTAAGATGTTATTGAATTATTAAAACGGGAAATGCATTGTTCGACGTTTGTCTTCATTATTGAGCGCTTACACATCTAAAATCAGGAAAACAGTAATTGAGTAAGTTCACTTTATCACATCTGTTAAAATCTGATAAAAGATTTCTGTAGATAGGATCTGCTTTATTTATATTAAAAAATAACAACATTTTTTTTGAAGAAGTAATCGTATCCTAGCACTGACTCCTAATTGTTAAAGGCAAACTGGTACAATACTTGTTAAATCTAAGTATCTAGGTATTCAGTCAATATCCTCTCCGGAGCTGTAAAACAGCATTCGAAAAGGAAGGTTCGCTGCATAAAATTACAGTCAATCAATCACAGTCAAGCATACTCTTAAAGGATTAATGTTGACAGGATGTATTTTTTCTGGCTTTCAATTGTAAGTAAAAGTACACCCATGTAAGGGGAACTTCAGATTGATCTAGAAAGATGCATTTCGAATTATTACAAACAATGAAATTAGAACATGCCAACAACATGTTGGGCAGCACAAACAAGCATCGATAATACGTAAGTGGGAGTATGTAGACATATTAGACAGGTAGTTTTGCACGACATCAGTCTTCAGATTTTACTTTCTACTCTAGTCATGTGTATGGGTACCATTTTGATATTATCTAGCATTCGATGTTTAATGCCGATTATACAATGAACGTGTACATGCACAATAATTTTGACGTACACTATTGTTACATTCACTAGGAACAATGCCAAACACATAACTGAATCAACTTAATTTTGCTATTAGACTTTTGATCATTATTAGGTATAAAACATTTGGAATAACCAAAATGTTTCCTCAGTATAGCGCAGACTTTCATACTGTTATGCGGAAGTGTATCACCGAATGAGATACCGTACTATATTATTACGTTTGTGATTTCATTGACTACTAACATGTCTGTAACTGTTGTGTAGCACAAATATCCATATATATTACCTCATTTACCGACTCTATTACATGGATATTATACTGTATTAAAATATCCAGAAGCTTACAAATAAACGAGATAATCGACATATCTTTTTGGAAAACCGACACATCAAGTAACAAAAGAAATCAATACACACACTACATAACAAGGCGTCGGCAATAATTTCATTTTGTCCAACTCATACTTCAGTTCGCATTAAGCCAGCTTTCAAGTTAATGTAATCATTGCATTAGGCATTCATAAGATATCTCTACTTGCTAACAATGCGACGTGTACAAGACTGTCTGGTTTCATTCGAACGCAATATAACACAATAACGCCCATGTCAATCAGGCATTGTAAATACAAATGTAAAAAATACAGAGAGTTACTATGTGCTTATCTTTGTGCGATTTCTTTAAAGCAAATTGTATACATAACTAATTTTGTATCACTACCGAATTACCTCGTTTTCATTGATTTTGGTATGGAACATGCAGTAGTGTGTTGATTATGCTAATATGAGGTTTCGTGTTCATAACATGAAACACTGTTTCCTAAACGGAAGTAACAGCTACTAAATGGTTTATAGAATTACGAGATATCATGAAGTACAAACCGGAAAATGATAAACACGATACAAGTATCAACTTGGTAACTTGCTCCAATCGGTCCTAGTATCGAGGTCGAAAGAATAACCGATTGTATTTCAGCTACTCTGAATAAGAACAACACATTTATCAATTCACTCCAAATGTTCAGAAATGTTAGATATGTATTGTATTTTCTCATTACTTTGTTATTGGTGCCATGATGAAATTATGTGAATTGCTTTCAATCGAATTCTGTGTGATACCCTATCACATTCACATTAGATATTAGGTAAATCCAGAGGGACACCATCTTTGTAATTAATAGTAACTAATAAGGAATAGCAGCACTACACTTATTTCAGAAATAAAGTAAGCATGAACAACTAATTGAAGGTAATGTGAATTTGAACAATAGTTGCAATATGTCATTGACACTACAACACATTGTAAGTGTACATTTATGTATAAGGTGTGCAACATTTCAACATTGTTTATTCTGAAGTGGTGATCATTTCCACATGCGTTAGACTTGGCAATAGCTTATAATGGTGTTAAATATACAATCATAGCACAGTTTGAAAAGGGTAAGACATATCAAAGATTCAGAACGTCATAGATTATAGAAAACAAAGTCATTAAACACATACATTGTTTTGAACAATGGCACAATTCATTCAATACTTATTAACATGTGAATATCGTTTCACTCTTGGCGTTACTTTATCCTTCTCAATCCTGTATTTGTATGTATATTTATTTGTGTAGAACAAATATTCTGCAAGATTGCAACGGATAGCAATTCCAATAAATGAAAGTTGATATAAGAATTGCGAAATATGATGAATTATTATCAACAGAAAACTAAATGGGTTTCTATAGTCAATAATAAACACTAAAGAGATAACATAATGTGTAATATGAACCCCTCGTGATATCAAACAAATTCTCATTTGCATTGAAAGTAACAAAGATTTATGATTGTGCATACTCAGTTGTCGTAAACAGGTCATTGTTACTCTATCTGGAGGTTACGTCCTTCTATACTATTTAACACAAATTACTAAAACGTTAGATAATATACACTTTTATGGCGTTGGCCTATATTTCTTAAAATGTATAGAGCTATGTCGGACGATATTGTTTTAAACAAATTGAAAAACAATAATGTTTTCATATCCATTAGATCGTTTTTTCGTCAGATTTAGCATAAACTCTCTCTGTGATTTGGACATGCGAATCGCCCGTTGTCATACGAATAGAAAGTGTTCTAAAACACCCTTTTAAATTATAAGAATCGTCAATTTTTTCTACAATTAAATCAAAGTAAACGACACCCATTTAAAGTTTTAATTGCAATTAAGGTAGTCTAGTATCATACTATAAACGATGCAAGTAATTATTTGACATTAAATGACCTTTAGGTATACACTTATTAAATCCTATAAGTACACCAACATGTGATGCGTATATCTTTTTTATTATAAATGATATCATGTTCATTATTTGCTTGTCTTCATGCGAGTAGTATAGCAGTGATATCCGATAATTCGATGATTATAATTTGACCGCTGCGAGCAGTGAACCGTGAATTTTCAAATTATGCAAAATGCACTTGCAAAACAAATGAATTTCGCAAGGAGTCTCAAAATGTTTCACACACGTTGGCCATCAATACCCACACTAGGAAAACACAAAACTGGAAGAATTTTGATAACAGACCGTACAAGAGGGGTTTGTGAAACATACACGTCTGATGACAGTAAATAGCCTAGTGTAGCCCATGTCACCACAGCCTTGACCTTTGACCTATCGACCTCAAAATAAGTAGGAGCCTACATCTGATGATGAGTAACCTCTCTGTAAAGTTTTACGATCTAAGATCCTATATTTCTTATGGTGTGGACCAGTGATTGCTGTGTTTTCAAAGGTCATGGTGAGTTTGACCTTTGATCCAAATTACCTTGAAATTAAGTCGGGTTATCTGTGGAGGATGAACAATCGACACTTAAATTTTAGAATCCTAGGTCAACCCGTTTTGGAGTCATTGTCGGAAAACCATTCGGCAAGTCGATCGACCAACTATTTGCACGTAACGCTATGTACTGTGTTGGTGTACTTATAACATTTAATGAGTGTAGTTCTATACACTTTTACATTACAGATCAATATGTCAGTTATCGTAGCATTGTTTATTTGTCTAGAACGTTTTTTGGTGTCATACCATGATATTATAACGCAGATTTATGTGATATTTCTTGCGATAGAACCAGACCATTGGGAGATATAAATGGATGTTTTGATCAAATCTTCAGACGGAATACAATGTTTTCCTGTCACGATATCAAAATGTCTATTTGTTACCTCTTTTAGCATTCGCGGGAACTATGTTAGATTTTATCCATATTGATTTACGTCCAAACAGTGGTATTAAACTGGGTGTAAGTGAAGTTGTCTCTTTGATTCTTTACAATCATCTCAGATTTATGTCACCAGGTCTTTACTAGAAATAGTTGTAGGCACGTGTCATGTGTACTACTCACTTTCTAGATTTATTTCTTAGACACTCGTGCACATTAAAACGGAATTCGCTTTCATACATTGCCATACTTTAGTTATTATTTACGGATGGCATAGTGTTCTAGAAGTCATATTGGTGAATTATTCACAACACAAAACATTTACAGTTTGACGTTTATTGTATATTATAAGTTTGAGTGACAAATGACCATTTGGAAAACCAATTTACACTTTACACACCACTAAATTGCAAATAATCAAATTTTGTCAAAGTATATTTTTTGCTAAAATTAATAATTTACAGGATTTGTTCAGTTCATAAGCTGGGAATAATTAAAGAAAACGATTTTTTTTCATTCGGAATACTCCACCCAGATAACTTTTTTTATTTTGCATGTTTTTTGCGTGTACATGTAGCTCGATCGCGTCGACCTGTGTGATCAATATTGACTTAAAACTGGACGTTGTCGATTTGCATATCGAAATAACAACATAAACAATATTTGCTAATGGTACTTTTATGCTGCGAATATCTCGAATATTTTTTAGATGATTGTGCCTTCGCTTACAACTGAAAAGAGCCTCAGTGCCTTAGAGTGGCTGTTCAGCTGCCACCATACAATGATTGTGGGCTAAGAACATCGATTCCTAGTGAATGGCACAGTAAAAAAACGGACCTGGATGAAACCAGCTAAAGGTATTGAGCCCGAGCTAGGAGGAAACATGACACAAGTGGTGTCTCTGTAATTGGTAACACAGTGTAAAAATGTCGGGTGTCAATCAAAAAGCCAAAAGTACATTATTGCATTTTCATTATTATTCCCTTTCTCCCGTTTAGATCCTAATTTCCCAACTTTTTGTCTTCAAACTCCTTCATAGTGTTGATATGAGGTGCCATAGAAGCACAACGGGAAATACCCTGACCAAGACTTCAAGTTTAAATAAGGCTTGAATCCATCTTAGATTCGCATTATGCGCATATCTAAACCACACTCGGTCGTATGGTATTAGCCAGACAGCCAAAGCCACCTAACATTTATAATGCAAGTTAAGGTTTAAACGTTTTTGGTATATATATTTTCTCCCTCATTTTGCCCATTATTATAGGTCAAGTCCCCCCTCCTTTTTACAGCACTGTGCAGTGTCTGTGTATTTTTGTTTACACTTGTCCTTGAAACTTAATTTCAATTGCCCTCTTTTTAGAGTCCACCGCCCCCCTTTTTTCATGATTTGTATCTTGCGGAGATGCTGGATGAGATACTTTTTAATTAGGTCACTGTGCTGTTTGTTTACTATTATCAACGTTTTTGGCGTATATATTTTCGCCCTCTTTTTGCCAATTATTGTAAACTAGGTCAAGTCGCAACGTATTAACGTTAGGTCACTGTCCTTGGTTTTTTAAACTAGGTCAAGGGGTGATAGTGCCTCATATGGTCGCCGTTTTGGCACGAGTTTGTGCGGTGGGTTCGCCGTGCAGTGGGACCAGCATTTTATCGACGGGGACTTGTATTTTTAATTGTTTCTTCGGCTTATGTGTTGGCATTGTTCAGTGTAGTTGCTAGAAATATGTAATATTATGTCCCACCCCATTCCTACCTTGTCCATTATTTTAACTAGGTCACTAGGTCAAGTCGTAGTTGTGCCTTTTTTACTACGTAATGTCCATTTCAACATAATGACATTAAATTTCAATCTTATCGTACTTGTCACAACTGTCAAAGTTCAATTTATCAGTAAGGCACACACGCTGCTGGAGAAAAAACTTTATCTGCAGAACACCACATGTGCAACGTCTTCATAAAGTGTCAACCACTTTGATTGATCATGCAATAAATGAAGATGTGCTTATACATTTTTTGTATTCAAATTGTATTTTAAAGAGATAGTGACAGGGTGTATTTTTAATGGACAAAAAGACCAATCTGATTTACAACCGATACTCCCCGAGAATGATGTTAAGCAGCCTTCTTTTGACAACCTTGCAACCAGTAAATCGAACAAAAAATTGTAACGCGGGGGTTGCGTCACGAGTAAACCTCGCGAATCGAACGATATCACCTCGCGTGATAACATTGTTCTCATCGGACAGGGACCCGAGTTTCTCTACATGTCTCTCTACATTATTGAAATTCGATATACTTTGCTCGCGACTAATACCTTTTTGTAAGCCATACTGTATGGTTTAGCCCTACATAAATGGGAATTGAACTCGGGCTTCGAGAGAAAAGAACTACCATTTGTGTAATACAAGGTTTCGGTGGTACTATTGTCCCACCAGATTACACTCATACTCCTTGCATATTGCGGAAAAAGTCCGGAAAAAGTCTGATTTTTTAAAACACATACTTACAATTATATATGGCCTTAAATACGGATATAACGGTACATACTAGTGAACAAATATACAAATCGAATACATTCGAATATGGCTGGACGGGCTTACGGGCTTTGATGAATCTCAGTTTAATCTGGTCAAGCTATACCCAAGTCCTCTTGACTATACTAATTGTCTCTTAAACCTTATCAGCGTATAGCACTGATATATGCAAATATACAAACAAGCAGATTGTGTAGCAAATGTTTATCAATACATCTAGTTTACTCACTTTGTCCAATGAAGCAGAACACGTGTGTCCGATGAAATAACACATACAATGACGTATTTTCATTATGTATATATCTCATATACAACTCTTGCCCTGACATTGATAGACAGACTACAACGTCAGACAAGAAAACAACACACTCTCTAGAGACAGATCTTTATGTTTTGGCAATCGGCGTAATAGAGAAAATGGTAAATAAAGACATTGTTTATATTGAACGTGTCGTTTTAGACAGGGTATCTTGTTGGTAATGCATATTAAGATATTACTATTGGTCACGGTCTTTGATCGATTGGATTCAGTAAATATGTCTCCTTAGTTTCCAACTTGTACGGACATGTACAAAGCTGCAGCATAAGTATATGTATATCCAGAAATATTATATAGCTTATTTCATTGCATGTACAATGTATGCCCGTGTAACAAATTCCTTGTGAGAAAATATGATATTATACGTGCGATGATCAAAAAGAAAAAAGGCAAATGATCTCACTTTTAAAGTTCACGTATCTGAGCAATATAAATTTAGCTGTATTTAATGCCGTTGTTTAGGAATAAAATACAATGTTCTACAATAAGCAGTTTTTTTTATAAATGTAACGTCGAATATAAGGTGTTGCGCTATGTCACCGCACATCAAACATCGCCCTTTTTCGCCATATGGTATGGAAAAGCATTCGACTTATATTTTATATAAAATATTGACAAATGGTGGAATAAAAATGTAGGTTTGTTCGTTTTTGATATATCACGTCAAAGCTAACAGTAGTGACTTGAAAACTACGTAATGTTTTGGCAAAAATCATATATCGAAAATATACAGTTCTTCCACAAACTAGGATTAATATCTAAACATACGTAAATGCGCATCGGAAGAGAAGTCAGCAATACGTATACTTAGTGTATCAATAGTATAAAAGGGTCTGTGATGGGAAAGAAACTCTATTATATCAAGCCGAGATCAGAAAAGTACTAGATGAGCTGTCAATTTTGATTGTCATTCGTTTGACGGACGTCGTATATTTGAGAGCTGTCTTTAGAATGAAAATGATCGGATAATTATTTAAAATTTCATTGATATTTTATGATTACTGAATTGATTTCAGTCAAATGAACAATTGTTTTAAATAAATATTAAATTATTAGTAAATATTTTCTATAGTTTGCGAGACATAAGCGTTTTTTCTGAGCAATGAGACGTTCGAATAGTTAATATTCTACGTACGTGACATCATTGAGGTCGTTTATGTGCGGCGAGTCGCTGTACTCAAGGTTTCAAAATAATTGGAATATTTGCCAGTAATTGATGAAAAGTTATGAAACTGTGCGGACGGAGAGAGGATACATTTTTTCTTAGAAAAAAACTTATTTTACTGTTATCACGAAGAATTGTCATTTAGCGTTTGTCTCATTACTTTTTGATCACTCCACGTATATTCGTCGCATAAGTAAATTAAGTAATACAACCCATGCTTTGCATAAATGTATTGTTCATTACATGTACCTGCATGTGCTTACTTCTGTCAAATGAGAACTTTCTTCTTTCTAAATGATCTGTTTATTGGTGTATTTTAATGGGAATAGATAACGACCTTCAGCGTGCATGTATTTCGATATATAAAGACAACTACATCTACTTAAATAGCACATTAATCAGTTTCGGAATCCATTAAAGGCTATATGCATTTCCATAAGTAACACATTATCTGAAAATCACATCTCCTTATTAATGTAACATACGGCTCAGACTAAAAGGTTTAATGCATTTGTATACAGTGTGACTTCAAAATCCCGACACGGTGTGTCTTATGTGTTACTGTTTTAAATTAAACACTCTTTGGTATTACATGAACATTAATTATCCCGATCGTTATCATCTTAATGGTTGCATGAAGTTTATCTAATGATTATGTTGCTACTACTGGACCACGGCCATACACAACCATATGACCTTTATCATAAGCACTCTTAGTGCATCAAGTTACTACTAATGCAATAAATTGCATTGTTTTGTCGACGTTTCCAGACGTTTACGCTCCGTGTAATGCAATACATCTATAATATATTGTCTTGGGACACTTGAGTTATTGTCACTAGCCCTGTATAACCAGTTTCTGTTTGTTCAACCGGAGAAGTACATTGATTAGGACAGATTTTGTGTCATTATTGTGTCAAAATGGATGACCTCACTTCGTTAATATTTTGAACAATTATATTCCTATTCTAAGAAGTTTTGATCTATGCTTTCAGTACTACACTAATACTTCAACATCTCAACAAGTTCTTGTTTTTATTTATTAAATTCTCATGATAACAATAAAAAAACTATTGGTTATTGACACTAACCAATGAATATTGCACTACAATCGTAGATTTGTTCCCCTTAGATTGTAGTGTAAATGTAACAATAAATCATTAACACGGTGGTTATTTGAGAGCATTCACTACGGGCGTAGTACAGTAAAGCTTTGTCGAGTCACACGTCTGACTTTCGTAAGAATAATTATGATACTTAAAGTCAAAATAGTGTTTAATTCTGGATCTATGTAGCCAAAGGCCAACTATTATATCGAATGAGCGAAGAGAATAATAATATATCAGACAAAATCCATAACGACATGTTATAGGACATATTCATTTTAAACATATAGGAACTAATGTTTTGTACATCTTTTACTTAGCTGACAAAATTTCAGGAAGCTTCTAAATTCATATTTCGCCCTATTCCATCTAAAACATCTACATACGTCACCATCGTCAGTTTACACACACACATTCTTGTCATGACGTTATTTGAGAAAACACAATTTTGATTGACGGGATGATTATAATTCAATTAGTTCCCAAATGTCTTGGGATTTTGGTTAATAATTAAAGGAATAGAAGGACAGCCAATTGAGAAACCGAGTACATTCTCCTCATGTCGGTCTTTACTGCTGCAGATTGCCAGACTATATACGTAAATGTGGGTGGCAAACATATAATACGACAGTAGTGATGAACGTGACAGTCGGCAAAAACCACATACAACTTCCATTTCCCTATTGTGTCGCTTAGCACTTACTTTTACCCAACTTATATGTGTCCATATCTGCAAGTTGATTGCTCCAGTTTTCCATTAAGTTACCACTAATCGAGACATGATCGGAACTGTAGACCTTAACCCCTTATTAAAATATATCCTTTGTCTTTTTTACAATAGATTTATAGCAAATGTGCAGAACTAATAAAACTTTATAACAAAACGGAATTGTTCGTTCACATAAAGAATGCCGCTTTCATAACAAAATTAATTCGAGGCATCTAGTTTATAGCACGAAACTCAGTTTCCGAAACGGATATAGCAGCTTCCAAACAGTGTATAGCAGGGCTATTTATGGAAGCTTTTAAGCGAATAAGAGATATCATGCAGTACCTGCCGGAAAAAGGATGAATATAATACAAGTATCAACTTTATCACATGCTGCAATCGGTCTTAGTAACGAGTTTTAAAGAACAACCGATTGTATTTCAGCTACTCCGATAATGAGCCAAATAACATTTCACTCAAAATGTCTGGAACAGGTCAAAATGTATTTCCTATTTTTAATACTTTGGTGATCTAGATCTGTTGAGCGATTAAAAATCGTTTTTGATATTGGTATCACGATGAAATTAAGTGAATTGCTTTTATTTGCCTGATGCATGATACTATATCACCTTCACTTAGACATGAAATATGTCCAGAGGGACTTCTAATTCGTAATAATTAATATGGAAAAGTAGCACTACACCGATGTCTGAACAGCAATATGCATGAACAATAAACAGAATGAAGAGTGAATAATGCAAAATCACCGTGCTAATTGCAATATGCAATTGGTGCTGCAATAACGTTTAAGTGCATGCGCTATTGAAACATTTACACATCATATGTATTGCAGCTATAATCATCTAAATTAGTTGTGCTTGGTGCTTTACAATATACTTTACAATAAAACAGCATAAGAAATTGATCAGTTTAAAGAATGGCAGATTGTACAATGATTCCGATCGACTTAAACAATACAAAAACACACCATAATGCCTCAATGGCACACTTCTTACTTATTTGCACTCACGTATCTGTCCACTTTTGTGATCAATGTGTCCTTTCCTACTCGAACTACGTATGTATTCATCCTCATTTGTATCAAACAAATACACTGTCAGATTGCAACAGATACCAATTCCCAAGAGTATTACCTAATATAAGATCCACGAACTAAATACCACACTATCAACAAAAATCTAAATGGGTGTCTGTGGTATATAAACACTGGACAGAATAATATATGATGGTGTAATATTAATCCCATGTGATATCAAACACATTTTCATACTCTCATTTGCATTGTAAGTAACAAAGATTTATAGTTGTTTATAGTCAGGTGTCTTAAACAGGTTATTGTTGCGTTATCGGGGGATAAAACCTTTCTGTACCTGTAATATTTAACGGAAATCAGTAAAACAGTTGATAATACAAATTTTGAGGCGTTTTCCCATATTTGTTACCATTATAGATCCATATAGTCAGTCATCGTAACATTGTTTATTTGTCTAAAGCTTTTTTGTTGTCATACCATAATATAATAACGCAGATTTATGCGATTTTGTTACGATAGCAACGCTGTGAAACAGACCATTGGGAGATATATAATAGATGTTTTAATCAAATTTTCAGACAGAATACAATGTTTGCCTGTCACGATATCAGAATGTTTATTTGTTACCTCTTTTACATTCATGGGAACTATAGATATGCGCCGTTCTCCAGGAAAACCGGGCTTAGTGACAAAATTGTGAAAATGGTGATAATATATGGTTAGAAAAAGGAAACTCTTCAGTTTCTGAAAATTTTAACGAATTATTCCACCCGCTTAGAAAGTTAACGACTTTTTAAACCAACTACTTCCGCCTACTTTATAAGTGACGTCGCGAACGTCATGCTCAACGTTTTTGACGTAACTTAAACTTGCATTTCAAAGATCCAGTATCTGATAATATTTTGACGTAAACTTTTACAATTGTGGCACAATTGAGAACCATATTATTTTCATCAATCGTGTCCGATTTGTGAGTGTCTGCTTACAGGAAAAAACAGCAAATGTGTTTAGCCACATAACCCTTGTTTTCCTTGATATAAGTACTTTTTAGAAACCGATCACCATAGCAACGACAGAAGTTATTTTAACAATATTTAAAAGAAAAAATGAAGCTAATGGATAGTGCTATACTTTCCAAGTAGTTAAATAGGAAATTAAAGGACACGAGTTTTTTCTCATTTCAGACATTTCTCGTGCATAATTACAATACTATGTCATTAAGCCCGGTTTTCCTGGAGAACGGCTCATATCTTTGTGTCTCCAAGTCTTGTCTAGAAATAAGAAACTGTTTCATGTGTACTACTATCTTATTGTGGATTTATTACTTAGACATGGTGTACATTGAAATGGAATTCGTTCACAAACATTGTCGTACTTTTGTTATTATATACGGATTGTGCAATGTTATTGAAGTTGTTTTGGTGTGTGTAGCACGACACAAAACATTTACAGTCTGACCATTGTTATTTACTATTAGTTTCAGCGACAAGTGCACATTTGGAATACCAATTTATCATTTCCAAACTACATAAACGTTATGTCAATTCCAACATTCTTTTGTTTACCGGGATAGTTAAAACAATTGATATTTTCTCTCGTCATACATATCCCAAGTCCTCTATATCAATAAGACACACACGCAGCTTGGGCAAAAACATTCTCTGTCACACACCTCATGTGCTATGTCATCATGAAGTGTCAATCAGTTTGATGGATTATACAATAAATAAAAAATGTGTTTACAACGCTGTTAATCTTTTATTTTTGTCGGCTGCGTCCTGAAATGAGCATTCTTAAAACTCAATACCAACAGCACGTGCGCGCGAGAACCTTTACAATAACGTACCTTTTCTTTTCCCTTTTTAAGTATGAGCAAAACCACCAATTTTTCGCTATAATCCCCGATAACGATTTAAAGCAGTCTTCCTCAGACATCCTTGCAAAAAGTAAATCAGGAATAACAAGCTTTAACGCGGGGATTAAATCATATTTAACGTGTACCATATAGAAAATGCCCAAACCATTGAAAGGGGTGTATTGCAATTTGGGAAATCGAACATGAAAGGCATCATTTAACTTACCTTAGAAAGTAATGTAAATTTACCAAGAAATCGTTAACACTGTGGTCATTTGAGAGAACTCTCTCTCAATTACTTCGCAAATGTCTTGCGAATGGGAAGAGAGTCATTTGAGAAACCAATTACATTCTCATTATGCATGTATTTACGGTTACATACTGGCAGACTATACAAAGGGGTGGTAAATATACTTCACCAACATTACTTTAGCGACAGTAGCGTTCAAAGTGCCAGTCGTTCATGTTACATGCAATACTTCCATTTTCCCATTGTTTGTTTTAGCTCTTATCTTTACCAAAAAGATAATCATATCCATACATGCAATTCATGCGCTCCAGTTTCCATTTAAATTGCTACATGTACCAGCCAAGCACCGGTCGGAATTTCAAGCAAACTGCAGACGCTTTAACCCCTGATTAAACTATATTCCTTGTGGGCAGTCTTATTTTAACAATATGGTTATAGCAAGTGATGAACAGAACTAACTTTCATTAAAACCGAATAGTTCGTTCATATAAACAATGCCGTTTTTATAACAATATTGATTCGAGGTGTCTAGTTCATAACACGAAACCCAGTTTCCTCAACGGAAATCGCAGCTTCCAAAGGGTGTTTAGCAGGGCTATTTATTGAAGCTTTTAAGCTTACATGATTCTCGAATTAACAGATATCATGCAGTACCTGCCGGAAAAAGGATGAACACAAAGCAAGTATCAGCTTTATCACATGTTGTAATCGGTCCTAGTAACGATGTCTAAAGGAGAACCGATTGTATATCAGCTACTCTTTTAATGAAAACAAAAAGCATATCATTTAAATTGGCTCCAACATTTCGAAATGTATCGCCTATTTTCTAACACTTTGATGGTGTAGATCTGTCGAGTTTATGAGAAATTAAAAATATTCTTTGTCATTGGTATTATGCTTAATTTAAGTGAATTGTATTTATTTGCTTGCTGCATGAAAGTTTGTCATCTCATATATAAAATATCTGGAGGGACTGCATATTTGTAAATGATATAGAAAAGTAGCAATACAGAAGCAGAAGCAAGAGTTAATAATGTTATTTTATCGTGCGAATTGACGTTGGTGCTGCTACATATTTAACGTTTATAAGCTACTGAAAGATTTACAACACTAAGTATTCCCTAAATGGATAGTTCTTTGTATATAGTGTTTGTGACCAGCTAGCAAATAATCAGTTCAACGAAGGTAAGTTTTTACAATGGTTCTGATCACCTTAAACAATCCAAAAGCAGGTCATAATGCCTCAATGGCACATTTGGTACTTATTTGTGATGAATATGTCCTTTCCTACTCGACCTATGTATATATACTGATGTGCATCCAACAAATGTACTGTCAGATTTGAACAGAAACCAAATCACATGACTATAAATTAATATAAGAAACACAAACAAAATACTACATTATCAACACAAATCTAAATGACTGTCTATGGAATATAAACACTGGACAGATTGAGATATTTGTAAAAGTAATCCCGAGTGATATCAAACACATTCTCATTTGCATTGAAAGTAACAAAGATTTATGATTGTTTATACTCAGTTGTCTTAAAACGGATCATTGTTGCATCATCGGGGAATTAGACCTTTCTGTAATATTTAACGGAAAACAATAAAACAATTGATAATGTACAATTCTATTGTGTTTTCCCATATTTGTTACCAAGAGAGATCCATATAGTCAGTCATCGTAACATTGTTTATTTGTCTAGAGCTTTTTTGGTTGTCATACCATGATACTATAACGCAGATTTATGCGATTTTGCTGCGATAGAAACGCTGTGAAACAGACCATTGGAAGATATACAATAGATGTTTTAATCAAATGTTCAGACAGAATACAAAATTTTCCTGTCACGATATCAGAATGTTTATTTGTTACCTCTTTAACATTTGCGGCAACTATGCTAGATTTTATCCATATATCAAAATAGTGATATTGAATTGGACGCATTGTTTGTTTGTTGTATTCTTTGCAATCGTTTCAGAGTCAAATCCGCTCAGCATAACATGTTTTTGTCCAAATGCCTACTCAAAAATGATTCATACTAATTTCAGATTTCCACTAAGACTTGCAGGATATACATATTGCTCAAAAAGAAGTGCTAGTCAGCATGGCATATGTGTACACACGTTAACATAAGTAAAATGGTAATGGCTTATGTACAGTGTTATGAAGGGGCGGCATCGTTATATTAAGCACGACCAAACTATACCACCCATGCCCATTTCCACAAAGAGTTCAATTAATCAGCCAGGTACACACGCATTTAACGCAAACACATTCTTGACCATACACTTCGTGGACCACGTTTTAAATAAGCGTCAACCCAACTTGTACCTTAAACAGATATCTGCGTGGTGCATTTTTGAATGGACTAAATCCTAAGATTTACAATGGCTTTTTGCCAAGAACTATGTTTAGCAGTCTACATCTGACATCCATGCGAAAGGTAAATCATGTGAAACACAATTTAACGCTGATAATAAATCTTATTGCGCTTAAAACATGTAAAAAATGCTTAACATCGAAAATGTGTAGGACAGTTTGAGAACCTCATAAAATGCTGAAAATAAAAACCGATGAGCCAAGATTTTTTGCCGCTGAATTGGCGTATTGCAAAGCTGGAGATAGTAATAGGTAGGCTGGTAAATTTACTATTTTTTTATGTGATAAATGTTCCAAAATAAAACTATTAATAGAATACGGACTGCGTATGGCGTGTAAAGTGTTGCAATATTGTATGTTTAAAAAATATGGTATATTTTTATATATTCATTGTATACGGAACTTTTTTTTTATAAAACAAGAAATAATTGTTGTAAAAGGCAAAATATTTATTCAATGTGAAAAATATTTATTTGATAGTTTCAAAATTTTTATTCTATCCTTTAAAATATTTGTTCTATGTGATAAAAATATTTGTTCTATGTGATAAAAATATTTATTCTATACGTTTAATATTTTTGTGCAATCCTGCAAAATATTTGTTCCATGTTAAAAGTATTTATTCCATACTTTGAATTTTTTTGTGCTATATTAAATATTTATTAGATGTTGTACAAAATATTTATTCGATAATTTGAATGCTGGGAAGGACGACCAATTGTAACGCGTCATCTGATTGGATCAATGTAATGTAATGATTCATCCGCAGGTTCACCTACGGATACCTTGTTACGACTTTTACGACCTCTACCCCGGTCAATTTGCGCATCTTCTCGGCCACCGACGGCCCGCCGCGAAGCGGGCCCACGGGTCCAATCCGAAGAGCTCATTAACTGGAGCGATCGGTAGTAGCGACGGGCGGTGTGTACAAAGGGCAGGGACGTAATCGACGCGAGCTGATGACTCGCGCCTACTGGGAATTTCTCGTTCATGGGGAACAATTGCAAGCCCCAATCCTTAGTACGAATGGGGTTCAACGGGTTTCCCGATTCTTTCGGACCAGGCGAGACGCACGCTGATCCATTCATTGTAGCGCATGTGCGCCCCCGAACATCTAAGGGCATCACAGACCTGTTATTGCTCAATCTCGTGTGGCTAAGCGCCACCTGTCCCTCTAAGAAGCTGACTGGGACTCGCGAAGGATCCCCGAGCTATTAAGCAGGCTAGAGTCTCGTTCGTTATCGGAATTAACCAGACAAATCGCTCCACCAACTAAGAACGGCCATGCACCACCACCCACCGAATCAAGAAAGAGCTCTCAATCTGTCAATCCTAACGGTGTCCGGGCCGGGTAAGGTTCCCCGTGTTGAGTCAAATTAAGCCACCGGCTCCACTCCTGGTGCTGCCCTTCCGTCAATTCCTTTAAGTTTCAGCTTTGCAACCATACTCCCCCCGGAACCCAAACACTTTGGTTTCCCGGAGTCTGCCCGCCGAGTCATTGAAGCAACTCCGGCGGATCGACAGTTGGCATCGTTTATGGTCAGAACTACGACGATATCTCATCGTCTTCGAACCTCTGACTTTCGTTCTTGATTAATGAAAGTATGCTTGGCAAATGCTATCGCTGTAGTTCGTCTTGCGACGGTCCAAGAATTTCACCTCTAGCGCCGCAATAAGAATGCCCCCGTCTGTCCCTATTAATCATTACCTCGAGCTCCGAAAACCAGCAAAATAGAACCGAGGTCCTATTCCATGCACCATTATTCAGGCGGTAGTAGCCTGCTTTGAGCACTCTAATTTCTTCAAAGTAAACGTTCCGGCCGGCCGAGACACTCAATCAAGAGCACCAAGGCGCGGACAACCGGCGTGGAGGTCAGGACGAGCAGTGACCGCCGCGAGGCGGACCGCAAGCCTGCACCCGAGATCCAACTACGAGCTTTTTAACTGCAACTTTAATATACGCTATTGGTCGCGACCAATGAAGTCCGTCGTAACAAAACAGCAAATTAACCTGCATTCAAATTATTGAACAATTATTTGTAACCGATACAATAAAAAATTTCGATTTATCGAATAAATATATTTCACATTGCACAAAATTTTTGAAGTATTAAATGAAATATTCAAAGAATGGAATAAATAGTTTAGACATTGAACAAATATTTTACAGGATTGCACAAAAATATTTGACGTATTGAATAAATATTTTATCACATAGAACAAATATTTTATAGGATAGAATAAAAATTTTGAAACTTTCAAATAAATATTTTTCACATTGAATAAATATTTTACTTTTTACAACAATTACTTTTTGTTTTAGAATAAAATTTTACCGTATACAATGAATATATAAAAATAGACCATATTTTTTAAACATACAATAATGCAACACTTTACACGCCATAACTGCGTATGTGTCCGTACAATTTATGTTAAATTGGAACAATTGAATTTTAAGGTTACAAACCACTAAATGCCTCCGCGAACCAAAATATGATACACTCAAATAGTCCCTAAATAAACTTGTGATTGTATTTAAATGGTAGTATTCTTTGACAAGGTGGAACTGGAATCATCTTATTGGGTTTACAGGCATTGTATACATGTATGTGATGTATTGAAACTGTTTTATTTTACATATTTTGAGATTTTGGCCAAAATACCAAAGCGAAAGTAGGGTAGGGTAAAACCCGGATTTGGTCGGTCCGCGCGCCTGTAAAAATATGTTCACCGCGTTGGACGGACAAAATCTTTCTTATATAATACGTGACCCCCTGTTTGTTTTGTATTTTCTTAAAGCTGGTAGCCCCTTCTTTTCATTGATATATGTCTGTCACCTGGTCATAGACTTTAACATGTATGAACCTGGGACTGACTATTGTAACTTTACATTGAGCTAAAGAACAAATTTATTTAGTGGTTTGTGACCTTTAATATACGGGCTATTCTATGAGCTTATTAAATTATCTTGAGATTTAAACATATATTTATTAGCAAGTTAGTAGCAAGCAACTCAGTTATTATCTTATTTATCAAATTTAGTGGTCCGATTCAAGTTCTGAAAGTGTTAAGGTATGTGTGTTAATCGATCTAGTGGGAAATCAGTCTATTAGATGTGTCGCTGTTATTACAGAAGGCGACATGACATATACGGATTGTGTTTCAACGACGACAAAGACAATAACGACAACGATTGGCTGTCAATTTCAGTTACTTACAAAAGTAATTTTAAGAATTCTGAATATGTTTAAAGTTCCAAATTTCAATTATAGTACAATTATTACTTACATGACGCAGGTCCTTAGCTAGATAAACATTCGCCAATAGTCAGTATATCAATATCAAAAATATACGAGGAGGCTTAATATATACAATGAATGTCACGTATAATTAAAGTACTTTGCCAAGATATTCAAGGCCATACAATAGGGCAGACAATTTCGAGGCAATTACATTTCTCTCCAATTGCTTTTAGATTAGATATTTGAATTATTTTATGGTCTTCTTAGGGCATCCGATTTCAGGAAATATCCATTTCTAATTGTTATACAACCTTTAGGAAATCCAGTAAACAGAATAATGAAAATACATAAAGTTTGTATACATGGCGATATTATAATGGTCTATAACCTACTTGCACAGTGTAAGAAGAACAATACAATTATTGAAGTCATTTTCTATTAATTATGGTACAACATAAAGTTTGATTTTTATTATGCTCCAATGAGGTTGTGAAAACGGAAACGGAAATGGCAACTACCACAATGGTGAATAGTAGAGTTATTTATGGAAACTTTTAATCTTACATGTCTCTTGAATTACGGAATATCATCAAGTACCTCCCAAATTAGAACGAACACGATCTACTGATCAACTTAATCAGATGTTGCAAATCGGTCCTAGTAACGAAGTCAAAGAATAACCGATTGTGTAACAGCTACACTGTTAATGAGAAGAAATACCATTTCATTCATATTACATGGAACGGTTTGAAATGTATTGGCCATTTTCCAATATATTGATGGGGTAGATTTGTCGAGCTGATGAGAAATTAGAAATTCTTTTGTTATTGGAATCATGATGGAATAAATATAAAAATGAATTCCTTTCACTTGCCTTTTGAATGATGATATATCACCTTCAGTTTAGATAGAAATATTTCCAGATGGACTACACATTTTTAATAATAATTGGAAAGTAGCATTACACCGATTTCAGAAATACAAAATGCTTAAACAAAGAACGAAGAGAGAATAATGTTAATTTACCGTGCGAATTGATATATGTCGTAGATGCTGCAATAACGTTTAAGTATATGTGCTATTGAAACATTTACACATCGTCTGTTTTGCAGCAATAATCATCTGAATTAATAGTGCTTGGTGCTTAAGAATAAATTGTTCCATAACAGCATAGGAAATGGTCTGTTTAAAGAATGGCAGATTTTACAAAGATTCACATCGACTTCATCAATACAAAAAAACATCATAAAGCCTCAATGGCACATTTCGTACTTATTTGAACTCACGTATCGTTCCACTTTTGTGATGAATGTGTCCTTTCCTACTCGAACTACATAATGTATTCATTCTGATTTGTATCAAACAAATACACTGTCAGATTTCAACAGATACCAATTCCCAAGAGTATTAACTAATATAAGAACCACGAACTAAATACCACACTATCAACACAAATCTAAATGGGTGTCTGTGGTATATAAACACTGGACATATTAATATATGATTGTGTAATATCAATCCCATGTGATATCAAACACATTTTCATTTGCATTGAAAGTAACAAAGATTTATGGTTGTTTATAGTCAGGTGTCTTACACAGGTTATTGTTGCGTTATCGGGGGATTAGACCTTTCTGTACATGTACTATTTAACGGAAATCAGTAAAACAGTTGATAATACAAATTTTAAGGCGTTTTCCCATATTTGTTACCATTATAGATCCATATAGTCAGTCATCGTAACATTGTTTATTTGTCTAAAGCTTTTTTGTTGTCATACCATAATATAATAACGCAGATTTATGCGATTTTGTTGCGATAGAAACGCTGTGAAACAGACCATTGGGAGATATATAATAGATGTTTTAATCAAATTTTCAGACAGAATACGATGTTTGCCTGTCACGATATCAGAATGTTTATTTGTCACCTCTTTAACATTTATGGGAACTATAGATATCGTTGTGTCTCCAAGTCTTGTCTAGAAATAAGTATCATGTGTACTACTCTCATATTCTCGATTTATTTCTTAGACATGGTGTACATTGAAATGGAATTCGTTTACACACATTGTCGTACTTTGGTTATTATATACGGATTGTGCAATGTTATTTAAGTTGTTTTGGTGTGTGTAGCACGACACAAAACATTTACAGTCTGACCATTGTTATATACAATAAGTTACAGCGACAAGGGCACATTTGGAATACTAATTTATCGTTTCCAAACTACATAAACGTTATGTCAATTCAAACATTAGTTTGTTTACCGAAATAGTGTAGTTAAAACAAATAGTATTTTCTCTTGCTATAACTGTTTCAAGTTCTCTATATTAATAATACACACACGCAGCTTGGGCAAAAACATTCTCTGTCACACACCTCATGTGCTATGTCATCATGAAGTGTCAGCCAGTTTGATTGATTATACAATAAATAAAGATGTGTTTACAGATTTGTATATTCCAAAATATATCTTAAAGAGATAAAATGGCATGGTTAACTTTAATGGACTAAAACGGCAATCATATTTACAGCCCTTACTCGACGATAACGATGATACGCAGTCTTCCTCAGACATCCTTGCAAAGAGTAAATCATGAAGAACAATCTTTAACGCGGGGATTAAATCATATTAAACGTGTACCATGTAGAAAATGCCCAAACCATCGAAAGGAGTGCATTACAGTTGGGGAAGGCATCACTTAACTTAGTTGGAAATCATGGACATACTAAACCACATTACATCCATCATTTACACTCTGTTTTAATAACACTCTTGGTGCATCAACTTATTACCTGATGGAATAAATTGCATTGGTTGTGTCGTTTCCGTATAAAGCAGTACATATATTGACTTGAGTATCCGCATTTGTTATTATCATATGCCGTTTATAATAAGTTCATGTTTGTTAAACCCGATAAGTATATTTATTAGGACATATTTTTGCAATGTTGTGTCTAAGCGAATGATCTTACATCGGTTTATATTTTGAATAAATACATATTCTACACATCTTTGAACTATAATTACTTTACTGTACTAATATTTCAACATCTTACCAGAATCTGGTTTTGATTTATGAGTTTTCCCAAATAACAATAGAAACAATGATTGTCATTGGCCAAATGAAAGTGTACCAATACTCGTGTAGTTATTTCCCTTAGAACGTATTGTAAATGTACCAAGAAATCGTTAACATTGTGGTCATTTGAAAGAACTCTCTCTAGGCGTAGTACAGTTAATCGTTGTCGCGTCAAACGTCTGGCTTTCGTTAGAGAAATTATGACACATGAATGCATCACAGTGTTTTAGTCTGGAACTCTGAACCGAAGGCCAGCCATTACATCAACTAAGCGAGGGAAAGAACAATTTATCAGACGAAAGCCATAAATACTTGTTATAGAGGATATACATGTTTTTAATTATCTAAGAAATAATGTTTTGTACATCTTATACTTAGACGATAACAACTCATGCAGTTATTTGCGAATACTCAATAATGATTGGCATGCCAATCATAATTCAATTACTTCGCAAATGTCTTGCGAATGGGAGGAGAGTCATTTGAAAAACCAATTACATTCTCATTATGCATGTATTTACGGCTACATACTGGCAGACTATACAAAGGGGTGGTAAATATACTTCACCAACATTACTTTAGCAACTGTAGCGTTCAAAGTGCCAGTCGTTCATGTTACATGCAATACTTCCATTTTCCCATTGTTTGTTTTAGCACTTATTTTTACCCAAAAGATAATCATATACATACATGCAATTCATTCGCTCCAGTTTCCATTTAAATTGCTACATGTATCAGCCAAGGACCGATCGGAATTTCAAGCAAACTGCAGACGCTTTAACCCCTGATTAAACTATTTTCTTTGTGGGCAGTCTTATTTTAACAATATGGTTATAGCAAGTGATGAACAGAACTAACTTTCATTAAAACCGAATTGTTCGTTCATATAAACATTGCCGTTTTTATAAAATATTGATTCGAGGTATCTAGTTATAACACGAAACCCAGTTTCCGCAACGGAAATCGCAGCTTCCAAAGGGTGTATAGCAGGGCTATTTATTGAAGCTTTTAAGCTAACACGATTCTCGAATTAGGAGATATCATGCAGTACCTGCCGGAAAAAGGATGAACACAAAGCAAGTATCAACTTTATCACATGTTGCAATCGGTCCTAGTAACGATGTCTAAAGGAGAACCGATTGTATATCAGCTACTCTTTTAATGAGAACAAAAAGCATATCATTTAAAGTGTCTGCAACATTTAGAAATGTATCGCCTATTTTTTAACACTTTGATGGTGTAGATCCGTCGAGTTTATGAGAAATTAAAAATAGTTTTGCCATTTGTATCATGCTTAATTTAAGTGAATTGTATTTCTTTGTTTGCTGCATAAAAGTTTGTCATCTCATATGTAAAATATCTGGAGGGACTGCATATTTGTAATTGATATAGAAAAGTAGCAATACAGAAGCAGAAGCAAGAGTTAATAATGTTATTTTATCGTGCGAATTGACGTTGATGCTGCTACATATTTAACGTTTATAAGCTATTGCAAGATTTACCACACTTAGTATTCCCTAAATGGGTAGTTCTGCGTATATAGTGTTTTGGACCAGCTAGCAAATAACCAGTTCAACAAAGGTAAGATTTTTCAATGGTGCTGATCATCTTAAACAATCCAAAAGCAGACCATAATGCCTCAATGGCACATTTGGTACTTATTTGTGTTGAATATGTCCTTTCCTACTCGACCCATGTATTCATACTGATTTGCATCCAACAAATGTACTGTCAGATTTGAACAGATACCAACTCACATGACTATAAATTAATATAAGAAACACAAACCAAATACTACATTATCAACACGAATCTAAATGGGTGTCTATGGAATATAAACACTGGACAGATTGAGACATTTGTAAAAGTAATCCCCAGTGATACCAAACAATTCTCATTTGCATTGAAAGTAACAAAGATTTATGATTGTTTATACTCAGTTGTCTTAACACAGATCATTGTTGCATCATCGGGGAATTAGACCTTTCTATACTATTTAACGGAAAACAGTAAAACAATTGATAATGTACAATTCTATTGCGTTTTCCCATATTTGTTACCAAGAGAGACCCACACAGTCAGTCATCGTAACATTGTTTATTTGTCTAGAGCTTTTTTGGTTGTCATACATTTGTACCATAATGTAATAACGCAGATTTATGCGATTTTGTTACGATAGAAATGCTGTGAAACAGACCATTGGGAGATATACAATAGATGTTTTAATCAAATTTTCAAAGTACAAAATTTTCCTGTCACGATATCAGAATGTTTATTTGTTACCACTTTAACATTCAAGGGAACTATGTTAGATTTTATCCATATATCAAAATAGTGATATGAATTGGTCGCATTGTATGTTTGTTGTATTCTTTGCAATCGTTTCAGAGTCAAATCCGCTCAGCATAACATGTTTTTGTCCAAAATGCCTACAAATAATGATTCGTACTGATTTCAGATTTCCACAAAGACTTGCAGGATGTACATATTGCTCAAAAAGAAGTGCTAGTCAGCATTAGATATGTGTACACACGTTAACATACTAAGTAAATTGGTTATGGCTTATGTACAGTGTTATGAAGACGAGGCATCGTTAAATAAAGCACGACAAAACTATACCACCCATGCCCATTTTCAAAGAAAGGTCAATAAATTAGCCAGACACACACGCTTTTAACACAAACACATTCTGGACCATACACTTCATTGACTGCGTTTTATATAAGCGTCAACCAAAATTGTACTTTAAACAGATATCTGCGTGGTGCATTTTTGAATTGACAAAATCCTGAGATTTACAGTGGCTTTTTGCCAAGAACTTTGTTTAGCACATCTGACATCCATGCGAAAGGTAAATCATGTGAAACACGCTTCAGCGCTGATAATAAATCGTATGGCACTTATACCATGTAAAAAATGATAAACATCGAAAATGTGTAGGACAGTTTGAGAACCTCATAAAATGCTGGACTTAAGAACCGATGTGCCAAGTTCCCGAATTTATTGTCGCTTAGTTGGCGTATTACAAAGCTGGAAAAAGTAGTAGGTAGGCTGGTAAATTTACTATTTCTCTATGTAATAAATGTCCCGAAGTGGTACTATTAAATATATACCGACTGCGTATGTGTCCGTACAATTTATGTTAAATTGGAACAATTGATTTTTTAAAAATACGGGATATTCTATGAGCTAATTAATTTATCTTGAGATTTAAACATATATTTGTTATCAAGTTAGTAGCAAGCAACTAAATTATTATCTTATTTATCAAATTTAGTGGTAGTCCAGTCATTTTAACTTTTAACCTCAAACTAATTGCAAAACAAACAGTTGTGTGTTTATATAGTGCGTAAAGCTATCCTTAGCAATGTACAAAATGTCCTAATTGAATATTCGTGGGACTTTTTGAGATATTTACAAATATATTGAATTGTCACATGTTTTCGCGATATTTGTCACTTTTGATGTAAATAAATCTTGACTTGTACCAGTGACTTATTTTAACATCGTGCTTAGAGGTCGCAATTTTGGTCTGATTTTTATGAAACTTGGCAGCAATGATCATCGGAAGCTAATCTAGGCAAAATAAAATTTTGAGTTAACCGGGGCCAAAATCTAGGTCACTAGGTCAAAACATATAAAAAACAAGATATTGCCACCAGGGGTCGCAATTTCAACCTTACACGTGTGAAGTTTAGTCACAATGATGACCTTACAAAAATCAAGGTCATGTATGAAATTGGATTAACCTGAGTTAAAAACTAGGTCACTAGGCCAAATTATAGAACAAATCTTTAGAAGGCGCCCTTTTTACCTAATCTTTATGAAACCATGTCACATGGATCACGAAGACAAAATGTAGGTCAAATTCAATATTAACTTATCATGAGTTAAAAGTAGGTCACTAGGTCAAATAATAGACAAACCTTCATGCGCCAAAAAGTCGCATCAATTATTTTCATCTATTGACCTAATTTTGACCCAAATTATTCAATAAGATACTTGTCTTAGATGATTTGAGATGAGCATTGTGACCAAGTTGCATAAATATTAGACCAAAATTGGGAATTTTGTACCTACACAACGTTTTCCTTTGATTTTAACTAGCGACCTACTTTTTTACCCCGGATGACCCAATTTATAACTTTGACCTAGATTTTTTTGATATTATTATTGTGACCAAGTTTCATAAATATAAGGTCAACATTATGACCTCTAGCGACTACACAAGGTTTTGCTACATTTTGACCTAGTGACCTAGTTTTTTACCCTTGATCATCCATTTTCAACCTTGGCCTAAATTTTGTTCAGATGATCACTCTGACCAAGTTTCATAATCATGAAGTCAAAATTGTGAATACAAATGCAATTGTCGACGAACAGACAAAGAGAACAATCACTATTTCTCCCGAATCGATAGATTCGTGTACATTTTGTATATTGTCATTGTTGTTTACTGTCCAAACACAAATATCATTTTTCCATTAGACACACATGTATACAACAAATGATATGTGTAAATTTTAAACAAATTGGATTAATATTAAAGAAATGAATAAAACTTTTGTTTCCCCTTCCAAGTGCTATTTTGAGTCATTTTGTCGACATTTGAATGGGTAGTATACCAACACATCGACTGGCATATATATGAAAAGTAAATTGTCTGATGATAAAATCAATATTTGTATTCGATAGAAGAAGGTTGTATCTTTCAAAAAATGTAAGCTTCAAGGTGCAATTAGTAAATATTTAACGACTTACACAGGAATTATTAGAACTTAAAATTCCCCATGTAGTATGAAATAAGGAAAATGTTGAAATTGCTACCAAAAGTGACCTTAAACATGTCGATTTTTTTGTATTTTCTCCACTGAACTCGCATATTTGACGTTTTGCGTGTAGTTGATAATAGTCTGTAGATGATGAAAATGCAAAGAAACTCTGTTTTGCAATTTGTTTGAGGTTGACCATATTTTTTAGCTTCAATGACTGGACTATGGTCCGATTCAAGTTCTGAAAGTGTTAAGGTATGTGTGTTAATCGATCTAGTGGGAAATCAGTCTATTAGATGTGTCGCTGTTATTACTGAAGTTGACAAGACATATACGGATTGTGTTTCAACGACGACAAAGACAATTACGACAACCATTGGCTGTCAATTGCAGTTACTTCCAAAAGTAATTTTAAGAAATCTGAACATGTTTAAATTTCCGAATTCCAATTATAGTTCAATTATTACTTACATGGCGCACGTTCCGTAGCTAGATTAACGTTCGCCAATAGTCAGTAGATCAATATCAGAAATATACGAGGAGGCTTAATCTGTACAATGAATGTCACGTATAATTAAAGTACTTTGCCAAGATATTCAAGGCTATACAATAGGGTAGACAATTCCGAGGTAATTATATTTCTCTCCAATTTCTTTTAGATAAGATATTTGAATAATTTTATGGTCTTCTTACGACATCCGATTTCAGGAAATATACCTTTCTAATTGTTATGCATCCTTCAGGAAATCCAGTTAACAGAATAATGAAAGTACACAAAGTGTGTATACATGGCGATATTGGAATGGTATATTACCTACTAGCACAGTGTTAGAAGAACAAAATAATTAATTAAGTCAGTGCATTAAGCCATCACCTAAAATAGTTACAGAATAACTGCATTGCTGAGGCTCTATCAATCCTTAGAAAAAGTTGTTTATAACCAGACAGAAACATCGCATCATTACAATAATGATAAATGAGCCGAGATAAAAGCACGTTTCTATAAAACATATTCATATAACTATTAATGGGAACACTGATATCGTGACAGTTTTACACAAAATAAATCGTATAGAAAAGAAACATCTGCGAAGGCATAATCATATCAACTCCTAACTAATGTACCAACACATTATACATGTGCTAGTCCCATTCCATAGAAGTTTAACATGTCTGCGTAGGACTTAGACAAATGATTTGCTGACCATTCGATTAGTCCTAATATTTAATGAAACCTGGCTTCTAGGAAAAGAATATTTTTTATCACAAAGAAAAGACTCATAGGTTTTGAATGTTGTCAGGGTATGGAACCGGTGCATGCGCTTTTTGGTGGGTTATTTGAATTGTATAACAATAGTTTATCCATATATCCGATTAACATACTTTGAGCGATATAACAGAACACATGTGGTGAAATAACATGTTCCCTGGCATTTTTAATTAATCATATACATCACATACACCACTGGTTCTGACTGTGATAGACAGACTACAACACCAGACGAGACATTCGCACTCTCTCTAGAGACAGAGATTTATGTTTTGACAATCGGCGTTATATAGAAATGGTAGAAGACACTGTTAGTATCGACAAAGCTGCTTCATTCTCTTCTTTTTGATTTTACAGTGCACTCTACATAACAAATATAGACAATTAGGTCGGTCATTCCATCCAACAGATTTCCAGTCAAGGTATGCTCGTCATACCAGAAGGCAATACAGGTTGTCATAAAAATGCCATTTACTCAATTTTATTTTTAAGATTTCTTTGAAGCAATTCGTAAACAGAAATACTTTTATATTACAACCAAATTTTCATTTTCTAGTAATTTTGTACAACACAAAGTATGGTTTTTATCATGTTCATATGAGGTTGTGTGTTCAAAACACGAAACCATGTTTCCGAAACGGAAATGGCAACTACCAAATGGTGAATAGCAGGAGTTTTTTATGGAAACTTTTAAGCTGACATGTTTCTTGAATTACGAAATATCATCAAGTACCTGCCAAGTAAGAACGAACACGAAATACGGTTCAACTTTATCAGATGTTGCAAATCGGTCCTAGTGACGAAGTGAAAGAATAACCAATTGTACTCTGTCAATGAGAAGAAATACCATTTCATGCATATTGCATGGAAAGGTTTAAAATGTATTGCCTATTTTCCAACATGTTGATGGTGTTATTGGAATCATGGTGGAATTTACATAATACATCAAATCATTTTATTCGCCTCTTGTATGTTGATATGTCACCTTCTCTTTAGATATAAATATATTCAGAGGGACTACACATTTGTAATTAATATTGGAAAGTAGCACTACACCGAATTCAGAAATACAAAATGCATGAACAAAGAACGAAGAGAGAATGATGTTTATTTACCGGGTGAATTGAAATAAGCCATTGATGCTGCAATAACGTTTAAGTGTTTGAGCTATTGAAACATTTACACATCGTCTGTTTTGCAGCAATAATCATCCGAATTAATTGTGCTAAGTGCTGAAGAATATATTGTTCTATAACAGCATCGGAAATGATCTGTTTAAAGAATGGCAGATTTTACAAAGACTCAGATCGACTTCAACAATACTAAACATATCACAAAGACCCAATGGCACATTTCGTACTTATTTGCACTCACGTATTGTTCCACTTTTGTGATGAATGTGTCCTTTCCCACTCGACTTTTGCATTCATCCTGATGCGTAACAAACAAATATAATGTCAGATGTTAACATATAAAAATTCCCATGACTATAAATGAATATAAGAACCACGAACCATCAACACAAATCTGAATGGATGTCTATGGTATATAAACACTGGACATATTTAGACATTCGTAATATTAATCCCTTGATGCATCAAACACACTCTTGTTTGCATTGAAGGTAACAAAGATTTATTATTGTTTATACTCAGTTATCTTAAACTGGTCATGGTTGCTTCATCGTGGGATTTGACATTTCTGTACTATTAAACGTAAATTGGTTAAACAATTGATAATGTACAATTGTATGGTGTTTTCCCATAGTTGTTACCATTATAGTTCCGTATAGTCAGTCATCTTAACATTGCTTATTTGTCTTGAGCTTTCTTGGTTGTCTTACCATATCTTGATATCATAACGCAGACTGATGCAATTTTGTTGTGATAGCAACGCTGTGAACAGACCATTGGGAGAAATAAAATAGATGTTTTAATTAAATTTTCAGACAGAATACCATATTTTCCTGTCACGATATCAGAATGTCTATTTGTAACCTCTTTAACATTCGTGGGAACTATGTTAGATTTCATCCATATGTCAAAATAGTGATATTTAATTGGACGCATTGTATGTTGTATTCTGAACAATGGTTTCAGAGTCAAATCCGCTCCGAATAACATGTTTTCGTCCAGATGCCTATTCGAAAATTGTCCTCTAAGACTTTCAGGATATACATATTTGTCAAAAAGTAGTGCTAGTCATCATGCCATATGTGTGCACACATTAACATAATGAATTAGGTTATGGCTTATTTGCAGTGTAATTCAGGCGCCGCATCGTTATAGTAAGCACGATCAAACTATACCACCCGTGTTCACCGTTTTCATAGAGAGTGTTCAATAAATCAGTCAGACACACACGCTTATTCATGTAACGCAAACACATTCTCGACCAATCTTTTCATGAACTACGGTTTAATTAAGCGTCAACCAATTTGATTGATTATGCAATATACAAAAAAATGTATTAAGTTTTTTTTAGACATTTTTTGTTTTCAAGAGTGTACTTTAAAGAGACATTGTCGTGATGTATATTTTAAATGATGAAAAACGGGAGATTTAAAGTCGCTTTTTACCAAGAACGGCGTTTAGCAGTCTTCCTTTGACATCCATACTAAAGGTAAATCATGCAAAACAAGCTTTAACGCTAAGAATATGTTTTAATGCACGTATATCATGTTCAAAAATTCTTATCCCCGAAAACATGTAGCAGAGTATGAGAACCTCATAAAATGCTAAAAGTAAAAACCGATGTGCCAAGTTCCCGGATTTATTGCCTCTGCGTTGTCGTATTGCTTAGCTGGAGACAGCAATAGATGAAGGTATGCTGGTATATTTTCTATTCCTTTATTTAATAAATCTATGTTCCGAATTGTAATACTAAATAAATACCGACTGCGTCTGTGTCTGTACAATTTAGAGAAATTGATACAACAATTTGTTAAATATACGGGATATTCTTAGAACCAATATCTTTTAAACATATTATTATACGCGTAGCAAGCAATCGAACTGATTAGTTTTTATATCATATGTAGCGGTATTTCAAGTCCTTAAAGTGTTAAGACATGGGTGTTAATCGTTCTAGTGGGAAATCAGTGTATTAGATGCAATGTATAATAACAGAAGCTGACAAGACACATACGAATTGTGTTACTACGACGACAGAGACAATAACGAAAACCATTGACTGTCAATTCCAGTTACTTCCGAAAGTAATTTTAATAAATCAGAAAATGTTTAAATTTCCAAATTCCAATTATAATTCATTAATTACTTATATGGCGCACGTTCGTTAGCTAGATTAACGTTCGCCAATAGTCAGTAGAGCAATATTAGAAATATACGAGGAGGCCTAATATGTACAATGAGTGACACGTACATTTAAAGTACTTTGTCTAGATAATCAAGACCACAAAATAAATAAAAAATGCCGATGGAATTACGTTTTTCTCCAATTTCTTTCTAGATTTGATATTTGAACAATTTTATGGTTTTCTTATGACATCTGATTTAATGAAATTGCCCTTTCTAATTGTTTTGCAACCTTCGGGAAATCCATTTAACCGAATAATAAAAGACACAAAGTTTTATACATGGCGATATTGGAATGGTATATAACCTAGTTGGGCAGAGTTAGATGAGCAATACAATATTTGAAGTCGGTGTATTACGTCATGGCCTACGAAAACCAAGATAAAATTTCAATTGTTGTGGCTCTAGAAAGTTGTTTATAACCAGACAGAAGCATCGCATCATTCCAATCATGATAAATGAGCCGAGATAAAATCACGCATAAAACAAAGGCATGTGCTTATTAATGGGAAAACGTATGTTGTGATACATACACAATACTCGAATATAAATGAAAAAATATAGTCGATTCAATAAGTAACTAATGAGAGAACTATCACATTCGAAAGAATTGCGTGGATTACTGTTAACTCAGGTACATGGTGTATACCCACCTAAACCCAGACAAACAACGTTTACCCGACAGACGACTCGATGTTTACAGGCGAATCTCATTTCACTTTGAAAGAACTGTAGTCGTAAACATAAACATATTAAAGTAAACATCAACTCCGTACAAATGTATACATAGTATACAGGCACTTATCTCAATCGATAGAAATAAACATTGTTAGCATAGCAGCTACATTGTTAACAAATAGCATTACATTCATATTGTCTGTAACATTTAGAAATATATTTTTAACACTTTGATGGTGTAGATCTGTCGAGCGGATGAGAAATTAGAAATAGTTTTGTTATTGGAATCACGATGGGATTAATTCCCTTCACTTGCCTCTTGAATGATGATATATCACCTTCTCGTTAGATATAAATATTTCCAGAGGGACTACACATTTGTAATTAATATTGAAAAGTAGCACTACAATGATTTTAGAAATTCAAGTTGAATAAACAACGAATAATGGAAAATGTGAATGTACCACGCTAATCGCAATATGTTATTGCTGTTGAAACAACTAGTCAGGGTGTAAGGTCATAAAGAAAGTCTACATTGTATAAACTGCAGTGAGTGAACATTTCCCCATGTGATATGCTTGCTAGGAGCTGGTAATGGTGTATTACATAAAGAAACAGCTGATGCACAGCTTGACGAAGGTCAGATATCAATGGATTCAGGACTTCTTAGATAATTCAAGGATATATAATAAAACACATATTGTGTTGTTTCCAACGCACAAACTGCATTTATTTACATCAAATAATTACTCAGTCTGGTTTCAACATTTTTTAATTCCCATGACTTTAATTGTGTATACGCAGGTTTCACTGATCGTTGTTGCTTCATCGGAAACTCACGTCCTTTCTGCGTTATTTTATGGAAAGCACTAAAATAATAAATAGAAGAAACAGTACAATTCTATGGCATTTCCCAATATACGTGCGCTACCAATATAGATCCATATACAATGTATATCCATCGTCAGTCATCCTAACATTGTTTATTTGACTAGAGCTTTTACTGTTGTATCATACCATGAAACAATAACGCAGATTTATGCGACTTTCGTTGCGATGGTAATGCTGTGAAAAAGACCATTTGGAGATATAAAATATATGTTTTAATCCAATTTTCAGACAGACTACAATATTTTCCTGTCACGATATCAGAATGTATATTTGCTTTCGCTTTAACATTCACGTGACCTATGTTAGATTTTATATATCTAACTGGACCAATGGTGTCTTGTATTCTTTATTCTTTTCAGAGTCAAATTCGTGCTTTACAACATTTTTGTGTCTCCATGTCTTATCTGTCCAAATTTGTTCTTACCGTATGTATTGCTTTCTCTTGCAGGATGTATTTCTAAGACGATATTGCACAAGAAAACGGAATTTGTTTATACACATTAATTAACGTACATTGACTGTGACTAACGTACAGTGGGTGTTTGTGTAAGGGTGTCATAAGCACGACACACACGCACATTTGAAGTTGGTATATATTATAGGTTTACGCTCGTATGAGTCAAACCATCGTTTCTAAATTATTTCCACGTTCTTATGTTAATAGATAAGGTTGAAACACATAAGTCGTATTTAATATTGTCGTACTTTGCAGTCAAAGAGTTCACTATATCGGTAAGGCACACACACTGCTTGAGCAAAAACATTCTCTCTCATATACCTCATGTGCTACGTCTTCAAGTGTCAACAAGTTTGATTGATCATGCAATAATTGAAGATGTTTTTAAACCTTGTTTTGTATTTCAGTGAACTTTTGGCATGGTTTATTTTAATAGACAATTGATCGATTTACAGCTGTTATTCACCATGAAAGATGTTATGCAGTCTACATGTGTCACTTTTGCTAACAGTAAATCATACAAAACAAGCTTTATCGCGGAGATTGAATCATATTTCACGCGTACCATTTACAAAAAACTCCGTTCATCGAAAGGTTTTGGGCAGTATATATGAGCATCATACAGTTTTATACAATAAAACGCACGCGCCGTCACGTACCCTGCTATTTAGTCGATGTTGTGTCGTAGTTTCTTGAGAAAGCAATAAGTGAAGTCAAACTCTGAAAGTGAATGTTCCTCTATGTAATAAAGTAATATTCCGAAGTATAATATAAATTATACCCCGACTGCATCTGTGCCCGTACAATGTAGAGAAATAATTAAAATTGATTTTTCAAATGTACGAGATATTGTCAGAATCAATATGATTTAAACATATATTTTTGACCGTAATAGGAGCAAGCAATTACAATTATTACTTCCTATATAAAATATATCGGTCTGATTCAAGTGTTCAGACGCGGTGTAAATCGATCTAGTGGGAAATCAGTCTATTAGATTGGTTGCTGTTATTAAAGAAGTTGAAAAGACATACACGGAATGTGTCTCAACGGCGACGGAGACAATTACGACAACTATTGTCTGTCACTTCCATTCACTTGCTAATGTAAATTTAAGAAATCTGAATGAATTGAATTTTCCAATTATAGCTGAATTATTACTTACATGACGCTCGTACCTGAACAGTGTCTCTAAACCAATATACAAAATGTAAAGGGAGTTTAATCTTTACAAATAATGTTACCTGTACTTTAAAGTTAAAATTACGGTATTTTATTATCTACGAGTATGTTTATGCTGTGTTTGATCCTGTGTCTAGAATACGATCTATAACAATCAATGAAATACATCCAACCAAATGAGATCATTCTTATATAGAGGATCTATCACAAGCTGTCAATTGATATAAAATTATTTAAAACTAATTTTGGAAAAAATTTAAGCGAGCCTTTGGCGGGCTTAATAATATTTCCTGAACGAGTTTAATAATATAAATATATCAATTGACAACGAGTGATAGATTCTTTAAATCATATGACACTAAAAACGCAAATTACGCATCAAATTATTGGAAAAACACGCCCGTGTAATTTACCTTATATCACACATGTTACGTATTAGATTATTCGTACTCGCTATAGCTTACATGGGGAACATAGCTTTATGACAATGCACATCGTTAGAATACATGCAATTGACGGGGATACAAGTTAATCTTTACATATCAATTATTATTGTCCCACCTAGATGAGACATTCAGACCGTTTAATGTTCTTAATCTGATCATCTGATTTCAGTAAGAGGTATGAGCGAAAAATTGAATAATATAGCGGGGAATGTATGTAACTGAATTAAAAATTGTACAATATTTGGTATATCACTATTAAAAGTCTATATCAATAACAAAGGTATATAGTTGTATAAGGAAAACAAAAACAAGTGAATCCAGCGCAGTAACCTCTTGCCAATAAAAACGTTACAGTTTTTTATCAGTACACACAACACAGTGGTTAAAGCAGACAGAAACTTCGCATCATTCCAATCATGATAAATGAGCTGAGATACAATCACGCATAAAACATGCGATTATTAATGGGGCGATTGATGTTGTAACCAAAACGAAAATAATCGTATACAAACCAAATTAACATCGATTCCATAAAATGTAGCAACACCATACTTGTATGTACCTATAAATGTATATCTCAATTGATTGAAGTTCGATGTATTTAACTTTGCCTAAATAGCCAATGACCAATGATCTCTGCCTTCGAGGAAAGAGACGGACATGTTGGGTGATACAAGGATTCGAGTTTGATACCCAATCTGTTTCTGAATAGACTCATTGTTTCCCATACGTTATCAGTGTAGCACGTCTACATGTGATTAAACAAAGAAGCATTCTATGCTTCAAGTGAGTTGTTGTCTAAATGTTTATCCAGATATCTAGTTAACGTATTTTGTCCAATAAAGCAGAACATGTGCGCCCAATGAGAAAGTACGTTCCCTGACATATTTTCATTAATCATATGTACCCCAAGATCTAACTGTGATAGACAGACGGCAACATCAGAAAACTACACACTCTCTTGAGACAGAGCTTTATGTTTTGACAATCGGCGTTATAGGGAGAAATGGTAACTAAATACATTATAGACAGGACATCATTATGGTAATACATAATATACGATATGTTACAGATTGGTATCCACATAACCAAGTTTTCAGTTCTAGTGGACAAGGCGACAACATTTGTACATGCATATGTCCAGCAATATTACATCACATATTTTTATTCATGTATACCGGTGCCTTCATTTTTGAGAGAAAGTTTTATTCTATATTCACATCGTAAATTAAGTAATACAATCTATGATTTGCATAAATGCATTGATCTTTACATGAATGTACGAGCTTCTATCAAATGAGAAGTTTATAATATCTGAATGAGCTGCAGATTATCATCTTCTAATGTGAACGACTTTTAACATGCCTGTATTTAGTTACGTTTCGGTATCTTCATCTGCTTAAATAGTGCATCCATCTTGTCATATATCCATTTAAGGTTACATTTATTTCCATATGGAACACATTATCTGAACATTTTGTCTTCTAATGTAGCATACCACGCAGAATGGATTGTTTAATGCATTCATACACCGTGTGACCTCAAAATCCCAGCACGATGCGCCTTATGTGTTACTGTTCTACACTAATTACTTTTTGTTGGTACAAGGACATTAATTGAACCGATTGTCTAATCTAAATGGTAACATGCTCACGTACATGTTAGTGCTAATTGAAGGTTAGGACGATTTCATGATCGCTATAAATTACCCAAATGTTACTGTAAACTACGCTTATTCCTGGGATTACAGGAAGAAAAAATGGAAACTTACTTGATGAGGCTAGACTGAAGCTATTGCTGGTGTCAGTAGTATCCACAAGGGCACCAAGCATAAACTTCTTATTGGAACTATTGTTGAAATGACCAACAGCAAACAGGAAGCCGGTCTTGGCTGCGATCGTTTCCCAGTCAACAATCACGGCTGAAATGAAAAAAGAAACTTGACAAAGACACGTTTTATGTATAGTAATGATCTTGCACAAAAAAGATATTGAAAGAAACAAACAGAAACAGAAAAACACAACCCTCAAAGACAAGTCACTATGACACACATAAAACGAACACATCAATATAGTAAATTAACTCTAATGCTTAAAACGTTTTTTTTCCTTTCAATTGGCAATAACGTTCAGAAAATGTATGCTTAAAAACCTGATATGACAGGACATGCTACCAATGACAAACACAACCATGTTCATCTTTTTTACTGAATACTATTACGATATTGTTTAAATGTATTATTGTTGTTGGACAAACTGTTGTGTAAATCCTACCTAAATGCGTCCTAGCAAGCAGCTGGCCGGAATGGGGAATTACGCATTCATAGAAACAGCGTTGTACATGTACCTAGCATTCGCGGGGTGTCATTTCAAAATATCACTCAATGATTTCCTTTCTTAATGTTACTTAATTACATTCATATGGGGAAATATATTGAGTAATAATTTACACACATAAATACACAGTTTTATTCAAGTTTTATCATTTTAAATCTCAAATAGTCATAGTTCTGTTTCATCTTCTCTCGACGTTCACTGTAATTTCAAGCTTGGCCCGAAACACTGAACTTAAATTGTTTGCAGAAAAACAATGATTTTCCCAGCAGGAAAATGGAAATTAACAGTCTTTCAATTGTAATTGGATTTCTCTTCCAGGAAATCGATCATTTCTGGACCCGAAGCCAATATGCTTTCCACCTTGTTTGAGATACTAAACAAGCGCTTCGTGGTAACACGCAAAGAAAATGCGACATTATCAATTATGTAGGGTTGCAAACCAATTTCCTTTATGTCAGGAATAGTTTAGTCACTAGAACCAGTGCTGTATGATCAATGTTAATTGAAATTCAGTCCTTTTTCGTAGCCAATTATGTAAAACAAAATGCTGATCACGCATTATTGATTGTAAAATAAAAGACAATACCACTATCTGAAAGTAGAAACTTTTAAAATACGGTGCAGTTATTCCTCAATTTGTGAAACAGTGAAGTACTGCAGCCCTATGCACATTCAACGTACTGATTGTTTATGAGAACCAGTGGGACAACTGGTCTTCACAGACGCAAGGGGAAACCTCTTGACCAAAATGAATATTTTTTAAATAGCCGAGCAAAACTGTATTTAAAGGTCATAGATGTTATTCTTCATGAATATAACATATTTGATATGCCCTGTCCAAGCTAATCTTAAATACCTTACTTGGGTAAGCCTGTACCATTTCGGCAGATCTACTTACAAATGCCTCGAAATTAATAACTAGTGCAGTTACAACATCCGGTAAATATGTTGGAGCTCGTTCTCGGACGGTATATGTTAATGGTAAAATATTATGAGTTTGTTCGTTTTATCAATAAGAGTATCTCGGGATAAATGAAATCATTTTCTAAGGGGATTGAAAGTTTTTATAATGATCCAATTTACTCTGTGATTTGGTTAAGAGTTGTTCGTGTAATTTTACCGATAATTAGATTGTCAAACCCCTACGGAATATTCGTTGTCAGTAAAAAGAATAAAATGGATTTTTTCTTGGAAAAGTGCTAACACTAATTTATTTTTCTCAAATGGAGAGAAAAGACGAAGGACAAATCAAATCAGAAATAGTTGTAAACACATTCGTTTTATCTGTTTAATAGCGATAATGAACACGATAACTAGAATATTTCCATATGCACCGTCAATGTTCTTTCATGAGTGTGTTAGTCTTGTGACTCTTGATCCGTTTAACTTTAAAATACTCTCTTAGAGTTCTGTTTTAACATGGCGACCGAAACAACCCTCTGTATAAAGGAGTAAAACTAATGATTTCAACTTCAGCAAATCCCTGCATTTTGATTCGGTATTAAAATGTAATGTTCTTACACTTTCATGTCATATACAATACAGCACTTTGTATATATAGATTATTCTACAATCAGCTTTCCTCCCTTTACCACTTATGATCGTATTATGATTAGTTAGATGGCTGTACCTGATTAGGTTAAGACATTATACCATATAAGATAAACATATTGCCTTGTGTGTGTCTATCTGTCAATAGTAATCAGATGTACTCGTTATAATATCAGCTAAATCTTGTATATGCATTGATTTTCCATTGTGTTTTGGCATTATATTCTTGTTTTTCCTGTAAATTAGTTCCAAGAATCTGCAGGCAGTTTCTGAGAAATTGGAGAACGTATTTGGAGAAGTTACTCTCTTTAAACTAAAGCTACAGGGGACAAAACATTTGCAAACATTGAAATATTCGAAAGCGTACAGTTAATCAATGTTATGTAGCTACGAGACATGTGTTTAGTTTTCATAAAATGATGTTGATAAATCTAATAAAGTCTGTAGCAGTTCATTTGTAATTATAAAATGTATTTATATTATCCCGAGGACACGTCTGACTCTCTGGCCCATGGCCTTTTATGTTACCACAAATGAGTACAGTGTTTGTATTTCGTACAATTACAAAAACAATCAATATCTGATGATTATATATCCGGTTAAATGAATCCAATTAATAAGTTGATGGCAACATGTCTGCTGTATCAAATTTTTATTTTCTCAACCGGTTTCATAAATAATTATCAGCAGGAATTTACACTACGAATGACGTCTTTAACGTGGTAGCGACGTTGACGTAGAAATAGAACAAAGACACCCGCTTAAGGAAATCATTAAGAACCTGGACGAGTTATATTTTGAGTCTAAGATAACTATTGCATTTAATAAGTATCCTTTTGTCTACGTGCTTGCTGAATATATGTGATACGAAATATCCCTTTGATATTGATATTCAATCTTGACCCATATGGAAACATTTTAATGCTATAATTTTGTAAACGGATTTTGAACACACTTTTTTAGTTTAATAATATTATATTATGGGATTCAACACACTGAGCTTCTAACAGTCATCAGTGGTCTCATAAGTAACGTATGGGACAATAAGAACGTGAAACGTTAAAATACATGGAAACGGGTCTGTTTGCAAGGGTCTTATCAATTTAATTGGTTGACTTTGTTTTGGGTTCTACAATTTCATTTTATTAAAGTAGCTTCGCAGAAATCAATTTGTTTAGTCAATAATCCATATTTAACAAAGCTTATTAGCCTATAATACCTTATTTATGCAGATCACCGCATCAACGATTGCACCAGTAATAATTAACTTGTCATTGAAAGAGCGTATTGTCCTACAAAGACCTACAATTAGCATTCAGCCAGGAAACTTTTTAATGATTAGACAGCTTTAGAGTCATATTGAATTTGGTAATTATGTCGTCCTAGGAATAATCAAGTAAGCAAATGCTTTGCCTGTATCAATAGTGGTGTTACAATGGTAATCCAATCAACCAGGCCACTCTCACTTTTACACTGTAATGAGAGTATGTGAGACATGTAACCTACACTTTTCCAGATTTCAATTTGTTTAAGCGCCTACTAGTGTAGTATATAGCTCATGCTAATTAAAAAATATACGTTTTCTACATTGCACATCATTTACGAATTAAAAATGTACCCTCATGTAAGAAAATTGCAAATTAAAATAATATCATAATACCTAGTGACGTCGCGTCACAAGTTGGAGCTAGTTTGCGTAACGTCAAACGCCGTCATTTTAGCTAAATATGGTCGGCGTTAATTTACCGTATTATTGTCATTATAATTAAATCCCAGACGCACAATAACATCAAGTTTAGCACACTATTTGTGTTCTAATGTGTATTGGTGGCACATCCCAAGAATGGCAGAATTTAACTATGACAAAATAAATGACAATTTACAATAATGAAGCGATATTTTAGCGACAAAATGGTTGATTGTAAATAACCACAACACCTTTGTTGTGTTTGTGCTATACTTTGCATACATGCATGTGTTACGAGTTACGACTGAGGGAAAAATATATCATTCTTAAATTAAGAACATACTAAAATACATTTAACAAAAGTAAACGAATAATATATGTACAGTGGATCCGCATATAACTTCGTTTAAAACTAACCTATCTCTATATATACATGTATATATCCAGTAAAAAGTATGGTTGGAAATGTAATATTTTCCATTTAAAACTCTCCTTTCAGCATATTCATCAAATGAATGATGTTTTATAATAAGGTTACGCATATAACTAATCAATGACACGCAAACAGATGTTGTACTTGTAGAATACACGAAGCGTTTTAAGTAGACATTAACGTCAACGTCGCCTAAAACGTGCCGTGGGACATTCCTGTGGACATGGATTATTACGTACCATTTTATAATCCTTGGAGTAATTAACATCATATAACGTGTATAGATTCAGAAGAAAAACAATATTTTATTTTTTCAGTCGTTTTCTAGCAATTCACAAAGCATTAAACATAAAGAAGAAACGAAAATTACGGTTTACATAACGAACGTATTTTTGACGCAAGTGGGACATTTCTGTGGACATAGAAAAACAAGGAAAAATCATTGTTTATGTCATTTTATCACTTGAGTTTTCACACATTTTTATCTAGGAAAAAACAATAGTTGCGTTTTCTAATATTTAAGACGTGCATTGAAAATGATAGGCGTAATTCACATTTTAAATTCCTACTTGTAGTCGAAACGCTATTTTTTTCGAAATCTCTACATCAATATTTTTCTTCAAACCATGTTTATTTTTCAACTTCCGGTTCCGTTAAGCGAATCTACGGAACTTATATCTAAAGCACATTGTTTAAATTCTTGTCACGCAAAATTTTAACGTTTTATGGCGTAAAAGTATTGACGAAAATTAGGTTTTACTGCAACTGCTCGACAAAATGTGTTACATCTCTACAACGTGTATTTTGTAGCTTTTCAGTATTTCAAACAAACTGACGTCTTAATCATTTATCATTTTTGAAGGAATACTAAACATTTGTGTAAAACATTTGTTTCTCTTTAAAATGGTGTATAACATTATATAGTTACGCGACGGGTGAACAACATAATCACTTAACAAGAAATAAAATCGCCAAAAAAGTAAAATAGCTCCAACTTGTGACGCGACGTCAATGCAAACATAATTTTCGTCGTTTTATTTGAATTTTTTGTCCGATTTGTGTTCTTTATAACGAGAAATACACATTTGAACAAAATATCCTGTTATATTTTTATTACATTTATACTCCTAAGCTATTTTAACGCTTTAATGGGTTATACTGATAAACTATGTATTGAATCTCAGGGACATTACTTTACGGGTATGTACTAAAATATTGCAGACATCCGGTTTTGCTTGTTTGTCAATGCCCAAGTGACAACCCAAATCGAACAACACTCGAACTTTATTATTAATTGATATGTTTTAAAATGAAATGCCAAGCCGAGCATAACCTTTTTGCCAGTAAGCTATCTGTTGAAATATGGCAGGTCTATATGTATGTGCCTTCACCCGAGTTTGAACTCGGGTCGCCCGATTAGACGACAATCGAACTAACCACTGAGCTATAGAGGCACATGAAATAGAATGTTCTGCATTTGACAAGCAAGGCAAAGCTAAGAAAACGTGGTACTTGTTTAGACTTTTGAACCCTAAACTATGTATACATTTTTTGACTTGATTGATGTAAATCCTCGTTTGCTCTTACTGTATTATAGTTACTGTATAAACGTGCTGGTTATGTTAGCATGAGTATTGAAATTAATGATGCATACATAAGTATTTATTTTTCGGAGTATCTTCGACTTCAACCGTTCCCTATAAATCAAAAGCATTTCAATATTAAAAGAATTCGTGCTATTATGTATTAAAACATCTAATAATGTTTATTGTAGCTACAATCTAGCAATTTGATTATACAGAAACTACAATTAAATTCAGGGCAAAGTTATCGATCGGAGACGTACAACGTCCCCAGTTTATTGCAATGCTAAGTGTTTGGTTGAAATTAAATAGGTACTTTACTGCACAATCGTAGATATCGCTGGCTTAGAATGAGAAGGTTGTACTAGTTTCGACCTTATAAGACTCCTACAAAGCTGTATTACATGGCGCTTCGGAAGAGCCTATTACCGTAATAACCGGAACTTGTCATGTTGACCAAGCAGAAGTCCAAAGCATTGCTATTTCCTTAAGTAAAGAGCAGTTTTTACGTGTTTCTTTAAATATTGATTATATACATGGTGGGTTAGGCATGGCAGTCCGCCTCATGAATGTTAATTATTAAAAGATTAGTCAATGTATAACAATATTTAATGTTTGAACTTATATCTTTCCCATTGAGATAGGAACCTGCGTTTTGGTCATGATACTCCGACACATGGTGGTTAACATTCATGCCAAATAAAGAAAGATTTGTTAATGCAATGCATGACAACGTTATAACGTTGGGTTCTGGACAAGCTTCAAGTTGACCTTTAACCTTCTTTCATATACATACTGAACCGGGAAAAAAGTAACACCTATCCCAATGCAAATCACTTGAAATATAACGCGAGCATTGCAGACTATCATTGCTTGTCAAGTATGTCTCTATTCCCCGGATAGAAAATCCAATTTTGATCTCAATAATAATTGCCCGGATCTATCGGCGCCTCTGTATCATCATCGTCTAAGTGATGTCTTCATCTCCTGCCTAAATTACAATTTCCGTTGTAACATGGAGAAACAAGAGATGTACAAATTAGTATGATGATGTAAAACTACATTGTATGAAACCTTTAGATTTGCTCATTCATCAATTGACCCTTTTTTCAGATAACATGGTGGTCGAGTTTATTTGAATGCCATTGATTTTGTTTCATTTTCAATTATTTAAGTCAATTATTTGGGAATATAATTTGATATTACATGGAATTTTCCTAAACAGCACTATGTACACCCCAATGCATAGCATGCAAGGATCACCTTGGAATTATGTTGGCATATCCCTGGGTTTATTGAATATGTGATCAGAATCGTTCCGTTGAGAATAATATGAATCATTAGTACTTCAAAGTAAACCAATACGTCAATGTCTAATTGCTATCAGCACGAACCAACGAAATAAGGATGTTTGACGATCAGAGGGATGGAAAGCACTGAGCACTAGTGAGTAGCCTCCGCATGCATACAAATTTGGCATATACAGTGATGTGTTAAACAAATATAATTTTCTGAATCAATCCTACTGATGGCGACGAGTTTAAATATGTTGGTTTTGAAAAATAGATTCAGTGCCTACTAGAAAGATCTAAGGCGGTCGAGAGCGCATGACGGTTAGAAAGATAGAAGGACAGACGAACGAAACCGAGACTAAATAAAATACTAATAAAAGGTTAAAAAGCTACATTTATTGCCACGTTTTTGTAATGTAAGTTATTCATCCGATGAATTCATAGTATGGGTGCATAACTGGATTGGCTGACATTAATCGTTTACCGAACAGTAAATGGAGTTACATAATTCATGTCTAGACGATTTTATCTCACGTTATTACCCAAGTATATAAGATTATTTTTGATTATGTGATGTTGGTACGTTTTGCCGGCATTGCATTTGTCTGCAAATTTTTATCCCATATATTCACGTTTATGAATGAAGGATAAAAGACCGTACCACGTTCTTCATGTATAAAAAGTTTCAGACCATACTTGCCTAATTTAACCCTTCCAGATTGCTATTGGTAAGTTATTATGAGTTTCCTCACTTTAACAATAAACAACTGAATGTTTTTATATTGATACAATTCTCTGTGATTTGATAAAGAGTTGTTCACGTAATTTTACAGATAATTGGATTGTCAAAGCCCTCGAGAATATTCAATGATAATAAAAAAGATTGAAATTGATGTTTCTTGGAAACACTAATTTATTTTTCACCAATGGTGGAAATAGATTAAGGACACATCGGATTATAATTAGCTGTAATCACATTCGTTTCATCTAATGAATAGCGATTATATACACGGGACATATAGTATTTTAAATGTTCTTTCGTGTGTATTTACGTTTTGTGACTGTTGATCTTTGTACCTACAGAATACTCTGGACTGCTTTCCCTATATTTTTGGCATTAAATTTATCCACGAGTTTTGACCTAAATTTGAGATAATTAAGTTCGTCAATCATATCAACACGTACATGTCTGCGTTTCAACATTGTATCTAACTCGTTAAGTTCTAGCTGTTTCGTAAATACATTACCGGAAAGATGCATTTAAAAAAACCAACATGCATAAATAATACCCCCGCCTGTGATGGGTGTTTTGAAACGATGAATGATATACAGTCGCGTCATTAACGTAAAGTTAAGTAGGACTTTGTCGTTACACATTCATGTCATACTAAATACCATACACTTTATTCGACAGTAGGCGTATCCCCAATACAACTAATGATGATATCATATAAGTTATAAATTCAGCACCTAATTAGGTTAAGGCTTACTACCATATAAGAGAAACATCTTGTCTTATTTGCATCCATCTGTGTCTCGTATCTCGTAATCAGATGTACTCAGATGATATTAGCTAAATCTCGTAATGATTGCATTGATTTTCCATCGCATGTTGCTACAATGTTCTTGTTTACTGTTAAAATGTTAGATACAAAGAACCACCTAAATACAAACGAAATGTACAAGCGCAGCATATATCTAGTCATCTGGATATGTAGGGTAATTTCAATTACTATTTGGCATGTCTGTAAATATCGCAACTTTCCCCATTTGCAAGTTCGTGTTTGTCATCATCTATGTACGAATACTCGACGTATATATAAACTGTCAACGAGAAGGTCTAACGCAGTAGTATGCTTTTGATGCATTTTAATATCCCAACTGCTAATGGATGATGACTTGAATCACGCGACATTGTACTTCACAACTCACTATGGACTTTACGCTAATCAATATAATTTGCATTTGAACATTTGAAGATGCATATATGTTTTATCTTAGAAAGAACCCAACAGCATAATGACAGTCCTATTGCATCGTTAAGATAAAACACACACGTCATTTATTAGACACACACTCTGACCTACATGTACGACCAGATTAGTGCACATGCAAAGGTCAATGCCATTTCAAAACAGTACAATGAAGCTATATCTGATATTTAAGGATTTACGGTAGCAAGTCATCATTATTTTGTCTTTTTTTGGTTGAAACTTGCACTTGCAATATTGTATATAATTTTTAAATAATCAATAATGTCTACTTTGTTGTCAGTATTGAGTGCAACCGCGCATGTCTGTTTGGTTATTATCTTTATAAAATACATATACTACAAACACAACTGCTACAGTGTTTTGGAAGTACGTCATGTGAATAACCCGACCAAACCGATATCGTGAACATTTTGAATCAATACGTGTGATTTAACCCTTACAACTGTAACATAAGATACGACCAAACATTGAAAAGGGTTATCACCGTCAACATTAACTGTCCAAGTGAGATAATTAAATTACTTGTTCCCTGCTTGATGTATGATCAAAACAGTCCTAGTTATAACAAAAAAAGATAAAGTATAAAACCACTGGGAGTCTATAAAAATGCTAGTATAGACCTTGAACACTATCAGTCAACACGTTTATCGAGACAAAATATAGGCCATGATACTCTATAAGGTGAAAAAGAAAGTGCATTCATTTCAACAGATTTATGTTGATTTTAAGCTGATTGTAAATCTAGTCACCTCATTCTATGATATTGGTTAACCGGTTATATCCAACTATTGGAAAGAAAATGTCAATAGATCAATAAGACGGCACAATATGAACGTCATGGCGCACGTGTACTCGGTTTGTCAATCAGTCTTTCTGATAATGCTTCTAATTAGTTCTCCCTACTTTCACCACCACGCTGCGGTGTGGAAACAGTAAATTGCCCTAATGAAAAATGAAACAGTTGAACTGAAATTTAGAACGATGACAATGTGCGAAACAATTTACGGAAGTTAATGAATGAGCAATCTTGCAAAACATTTATCAAATTAAGGAGGCAAAAATTAAGTCTGACGATAGCAGCCGTAGAATGTTTGATTGAAGAGTGTGTGAACGAAAGAGAAACTGGTCCGATTTTGCATAAATGTTTATGAAGACCGAACGTGATTCTGATAAAAATAACAATGGAACTGATTGGTTTGTTAGGATGATAGTCCGATACGATTTAAGTATCATTTACTATAAAATAAACATACACAACAATGCAAACATACTTGTAGCAATTCATCAGTAGGAATTTTGACTGGGTCAATTAATATTTGTGATTATAGTTTCATTTGTAGTCTTGCAGCACCATTTATTAAGTGATTGGCATGGGAATTGATTACACTCTGACACAGTCAGTCTGAACATGTGAGAGTTCATGATGAAAGTTGTAAACATTGTCACAATTTTTTCACTAAGTCCGGTTTTCTGGAGAACGGCTCATTTGTAATAATATTTTCATTTGCAGTCTTGCTAAACCAGTTAGTAGGTGATTCGCATGAGAATTCAATACACTCTGATTCAGTCAGTCTGAAGATCTGAGAGTTCATGACGAATGTTAATCCATTGTCCTTGTGATATTTTTACAATGTATTGCAAACTGTCCCCAATAGACTACAATGACTGCATATGACGGACTTCACAAATGCATAATTTTTCTCATCCTTGATTATATACACTGGCTTATAACATATTACTCAACTTTTCAATACAGATATATACATAATGTATAGACGAAATAAGCAGCAATACAAACGGAAATTGCATTGTATCCTTATTACCCGTTTGCATGGCTTTTGTTAATACCGGATGCAAAGACACAAACGTCTCGACGCACTTACGTGCGTATTTGCAAAACTTATTACCAAAATGACTGTGCTTTTGACCATTATTTTAGGTTGTCGTGCAATTAGCTATTAGCGAATATCCACCACAATGCATACACAAGTATTGGAAATGAAGATGTTGGTATTACTGCCAATGGAAAGTATGCAAACTATATATAGACAAGACGATATGAACACACACAGTGTATGCAAATTTAAATCCATATTTGTAACAAAATGCTCGAAACTTAATCATTTTGTTGGTACTCTAATATTTTATATTTGTTCAAAATAGCGTCACGTTTTAGAATTATGTTCTGAATTTTTGAAACATGAAGCCTGTAGAGAGTGGCTACAGCTGTATAAAACAGCTTCCTCTCAGTTTTTCTTAATTGAAGTACTTTTCTGAAATTGGTAACCTTGGCAACAAAGAACGTGATTTCAACATAATTCACTGGGAAAAGTAAAGCTAAAATATAGTACTATATGGGTGAATTACTTAAAATATAATCAGTATACAATGCTTTTCTTATTTTAGATGTTCAGAACCTTGAATTATACTGTACGAGTAAATACATAATGTCAACATAGCAGGTTTTCCTGGAGAACAGCTCAAATATAATACATTTAATTATTCTTACTAATTGCAACGAGCTCAAATATTTTGAATTCGACTAAATCTAAGGGGGTTACGAATGCGTGACGGTCAGAAAGATCGAAGGACAGAAGAACGACACCGTGACTCAATAAAATACTAATAAAAGATGAAGATGCTACATTTATTGCCACTTGCTGGTTATGTTTGTTATTCATCCGATGAATTTATAGTATGGATGCATAACTTACATTAATCGTGCACCGAACAGTTAATGGAGTTAAATAATTCATGTCTAGACGATTTTATCACACGTCATTACCCAAATATCTAAGATTAATTTTGATTATGTGCCTGATCGTGCAATGTTTGATACTTTTTGTCGGCATTACATTCCTCTGCAAATGGGTGTGTGTGTGTATGAGTATGGTTATACCATGCTTTGAATGTGAACTCAGTCTACGGTTACACTTTGTGACATGTGTTTATCTTTTTAAGGAATTTTAAATATATAACAGCGCTTTGTTGTGCAACAGCACACAAGCATTTGTTCGTATGCATCATAGAAATCGCGTGTGCATTGTGTTATCAAATGTTCACATCCGCCAAAAGAATGTCTGTAGGTATACTATAACACAACACATACAGTTATTACATGTCATTATTACGATTCCAACTTTCCAACATTTTGGCATTAAGTAATAACGAACTAACTAAGGACAAGGGACCCACTAATCTAAAGGTACATGTAGAATATCCGTCTCATGTATTTGCGTTTATGATTGAAGAATAAAAGACCGTATGCTAATGTTTAAACGTTCTAACCATGATTGCTTAATTTAACTCTTCTAGATAGTTTGGAAACCCTTGGAACAAACCAAACTGCCAATTGTTTATACAAACTACTGTTACAATCTGTCTTTAAATTTGACCTTATATGATTTATGTTTTAACCAGACCAGCAAAACGGCTTTGGGTTTCGAAAATCGTTGTATTTACTGACGGTGCATGTTATTGGTAAGTTATTATGAGTTTGTTCACTTTAACAATTAAATAAAGAGTATTTCGGAATAGATGAAATCATTTTCTAACGGGTCTGAAATTGTTTTTAATGATACAATTTTCTGTGATTTGATAAAAGGTTGTTCACGTAATTTTACAGATAATTGGATTGTCAAACCCCTCGAGAATATTTTCTGTTAATAAAAAATAATGAAATTGATGTTTCTTGGAAAAATGCTAACACTGATTTAATTTTCACCAGTGGTGGAAATAGATGAAGGGCACAAACTAGTTATAAACACATTTGTTTCATCTGCTTAATAGCTATAATGAACACGAGAAATAGAATATGTCCATATCGATGGCTTAGAACAAGAAGGTCGTAACGACCAAATCGATATATTGAGAAAACAAGAGAAAACTGTCCGTAATTTACTCTTTACCTATGGGAAAACACGTTTTTAAAACTTCATTTTGGTCAACATGACAATTTCAGATTTTCATAAGAAGCGCCTTGTAATGCTTATTCTAAATATGTATGAATCTTAAAAGGTCCTAAGTGGCACTTACGACCTTCTAATTCTAAGTCATCGAAATCACTGTAAAAGGTATTTTTATGTGTTTGTTAGTCTTGTAACCCATAATCCTTGTAACTACAAAAACACTCTGGGTTGCCTTTCCAAGTTTGACTATACTTGGAGATGTAGCGACCGAAACATCAAACTGATGAAATAAAAACGTATATGTCCAACAACCATTCTCTGCAGTATGATTGGATCTTAATAGATATTTACACACGCCTATTGTATATGACATGTATTTACACAAACGTAAAATACAGGTCGATTGATATTTTCGAGACACAAGGAACCCTATTGCAAAAAGTTTATTTCGTCTGCCATATCGACACGTACATGGCTGCGCTTCAACATTGTATGTACAAAATGTAGCTCGTTAAGTGTTAGCTATTTCTAAAATGCATCTCGAAACCCAACATGAATGATTAATACCCCCGCCTGTGATGGATGAATGACATACAGTCGTGTCGTTAACGTAATATTAAGTAGAACTTTGTCGTTACACATTCATGTCATACTAAATACATTACACTTTATGTATGGCTTATTCGACAGTAGGCATATGCCCAATACAACTAATGATGATATCATATAAGTTATAAATTCAGCACCTGATTAGGTTAAGGCTTGCTACCATATAAAACAAACATATTGCCTTGTTTGTATTAATCTGTCTCACGTCCCTCGTTATCAGATGTACTCGTTATGCTATTAGCTAAATCTCGCGTAAAGCTAACTGCATCGATTTTCTATCGCATGATGGTAAAATGTTTTACTGTTAAAGTGTTAGATACATAGAACCATCTGGCATCTTATAAGAAAGCATAAGTAAAAATTATCCTACAAACAATTTGTTTGTAATTCGAAAATACATTACAACTGCTAATTGTACACGTAAACGAACAGCATACGACACTGAATGATAAGACGAATAACCACAGATACTGCTTGGTACAGTGATTGGGTATCAGACATCTAAATTATGATATATAGATCCCTAGTATAGGCTTCAATCATAGACAACAGTACTGCCTTGGACTTATTACAAAGCAACAATGTAGACAAAATATCAAAGGGCCGTTACACCGTAACATTTATCATACCGACATCCGCCGTTATTATGTGCATCTTGATTCGATACGGATAAGTCATAACAAGTTTCATTGGGATCCGACCAATTGTTACAGAGAATCGTGATGAGCATATCGTCGATGCCATAAGGGAACAACTTTCAAAAATTAAACAACAATATCTGACATAATTTAGACACAGTACGTAGATGTATAAATTATATTGGTTTTAAACTGTTATCCAGTACTAAATCGAACGAAATTTGTTAGCACAGAATATACATGTATCTAGTCACCTATATTTTGGGTTAATTACAATTACCATATGGCATGTCTGTAAACATCGAAACATTCCTCATTTGCAATTTCATTTTAATTATCATCTACTGCAAGACTACTCGGCGCATTTCTTAACTGTCAACGAGCAGTGCTAATGCAGTATTAGGCTTTGAAGTATTTTAATATAACTGATAATGGATGATGACTGGAATCACGCGACATTGTACTTTACAACTCAATGAGAACTCTATGCTTATCAATATAATTTGTATTTCAGCATTTGAAGATGCAAATATGTATTTGTCTTACAAAGAACCAAACACATAGAGAGTTGCAAAACATAATGACATACCTATTTCGTCGTTATGATAAGACACGCACATCCTTTATTAGACACACACTCCGACCTACGAACAGATAATTGCACAAGCAAAAGTCAATGCCACTTAAAGTGAAGCTATATCGGATATTACAGGATTTGTGGTAACAAATTATCCTTATTTTGTCTGTTTGGTTTGAACTTGCAATATGTATTTTTATATATTCAATTGTGTCTACTTTTGCGTGCTTTGTTGTTAGTACTTAGTGCAACCGCCCATATCAGATTGATTATTTTCTTTATAAAATACAAATACTATAAACCGACAGTGTTTTAAAAGAACGTCATGTAAATAACCCGACCAAACCGATATGGTGAGAAACTTTAATTAATACATCTATTGACCCTTAACAGAAGATACGACCAAACAAAGGAAAGGGTTATGACCATCAACTGTCAAAATAAAATTATCAAGCTACTTGTTCCCTGCTGGATATATGTATAACAGGCCTAACAAATTAAATATGGAGCCGCTGGAAGTATGTAGAGAAGTGCTTTCATAGACTTGAACACAATCAGTCAACACGTTAATCGAGACAAACTTTATGCCATGAAAGAGAAATTGTATTCATTTTAACACATTTATTTTGATTTTAATTTGATCGTAAATCTAGTCACCTCATTCTAGAGGATATTGGTAAACCGGTTAAATATGCATGGAACACATTAAATAGTTAAAGATAGGACGATCCAACTACTAGAACGAAAATGACAATATATCAATAAGACGGCGCAAGTTTTAACTAAATGGCGCACGTGTACTCGGTTTGTCAATCAGTATTTCTTACAAGGCTTCTAATTAGTTATCCCTACTTTCACCATCCCGTTACAGTGTGAAAACAGTAACTTGACTTAATGAAAAATGAAACAGTTGAACTGAATTAAAGAACGATGGCAATGTGCGAAACAATTTACAAAGGTTAATGGATGATCAACCGTGGATCACATGTTTTGAAATTAAGGAAACAAAAATTAAGTCTGACGATAACAGCTGTATAACGTTTGATTGAAGTGAGTGCGAAAGAAAGAGAAACTGGTTCGATTTTGCATAAATGCTTATGAAGACCGCACGTGATTCCAATGGCAATAATAAAGCAACGGAATTTGATTGGTTTGTGAGGACGACCGTCCGACGCGATATAAGTATCTTTAACAATAAATAAACATAGACAGAAATGCAAACATACTTGCAACAATTTGTCAGTACGGAATTTGACTGGGTCAACCCATATTTGTAATAATATTTTCATTTGTAGTCTTTCTAAACGAGTAATTAAATGATTATTCAGTCAGTTTGAACTTCTGAGAGTTCACGATGAATGTTTGATTCATTGTCCTTGTGATATTTTATGGGGAATACGCTCGTATATCTACAATATATGGCAAACTGACTGACTTCACTATGCATCATTATTTCCATCCAATGATGATATACACTGGCTAATAACATATTTTTCAACGTTTCAATAGAGATATAGACATAATGTATAGACGAAATAAGCAACAATACAAACGGAAATATTACACATTTGCATGGCTTAAAGTAATAGCTGAAAAAAAGACACAATTGTCGCGTCGCAGTAACGTGCATATTTGCTTAAAGTTAACAAAATGACTGTGCTTTTGAAAATTCGTTCTGATTATTCGTCTGTGCACTTAGTTATGCGAATGTCCACCAATACTCTAGTATTGAAAATTAAGATAATGGTTTTACTGCCAATGGCTAGTATGCTCTATATAGGCAAGACGGTGTGTACATACACAATGTACTAAGTATTCAAATTTAAATCCATTGAAACATAATGCTCGGAATTTAATCATTTTATTAGTACTCTAATATTTTATCTTTGCGTTCCACTTTAGATGTGCACGTTGCTTCTGAATGTTCCTTTGGAATAAGAGTATCAACGGGATTTTACCACATGTTTGCTTTATTTTGTTTGTCCTTGAAATACCAATTAAGAATGTTCAATGTAGATACGGGCGATGACAACAACTGCTCACATAAGTGTTTGCTTTGTTTCATTTGCCATTGATTGAAGAATAATGCAAGTACAATGTCTCTTTGAACATAACACAACACTACTTGAATGGATAATTTCGATTAACCGTACACTAAAAGCTAATGCAAGCTTAGAATTTCGGACTATCATGATAACAACAAAAAAAGGTTCTTGCAAATCAATAATTTGTCTGAACAAAATTATATGTTTCCCATAATCGCGGGCTTTGTGTGAGGTATTCTTTGTGAGAGTTAATAATTAGAGAAAAATATAGTGTGCTAAAGTCTCATATACATAATCCTCGTATATAATTAGTAAAAAAACATATTTGCTTTTATATATTCATGAAAAAGACGGTGATCATTAGAACGAACTGAACAAAATGACTTTTCTGAGTCAAGTAAATTAGCTCATTGTCTACGTGGTTGCTGAATAATAGTATATATGTTACTTGAATAGCCAAACTAACACACGTCATAATCACCAGGATAACAATGCTCGTATTAATTTCATCAAGTTAACATTCATAATACTTCAGTATTGAAATTTGTAATTGGGTCATCATTTAACGGGTTAACGGTTGGGACTTGGTATTTTAATCATTTCTTCGGGTTGTGTATGGGCATTGATCCGTGTAGTTGTTTTACGATTTTACTGTTTTCTGTGCTCGTCTGGTTAAGTTGAGTGCTGCCTTACCTGTCCGATTTCCTCATTTTTTATACCTAGTAACTTCCATGCTTAAAAGTAATCATTAATTAAAATTTGAAAACGGAATTTCCAACACACAACACACAGCATTTTGAAAGTTGGTCTAATAAATGACATAATTATACATATTGGAAGTATGAAAAACTTAACGAGAACTATATCATGTACTCATGAAACATTCAGAGACATGACAACGGCTTCGGTATGCAGGGGTCTAATTAATACATTGCCTGAATAAGCACGTATTTGGTTCTACAATTACATCTGGCAACTTGAGTTGTTCCGTAATCCATATTTAGCCTAAAAACATCATTATTTAGTGAAGGCGGACAAAGAGTAACCAATGTATAGTACAGACACAAAGCTTCAAATATACTTACAAACGAGATAAACGATTGCAATTATTTTAATGTTAGGTTTGGCAATGTTTGGCCACGGCTTACAAATTTCGGGCTGCCGACAACATACAAAGGGCTAGCCCTAACAACAACAAATTCAATATCAATCAACAAATTCAATATCAATCAACAAATTCAATATCAATCAACAAATTAATTAATCAGTGTTTGAGCCCACCCTGGGTAACAGAAATAGGACTCGCCTTAATTATTATTAGATATCATACATGTAATTGGATTCGTGGCGGTGGTCCCAGCACATCGGTCCATGGAGTACCTGGGACCATGTGCAGGGTCCATATGGCAGACAGCCACGAATCCAATTACATGTATGATATCTAATAATAATTAAGGCGAGTCCTATTTCTGTTACCCAGGGTGGGCTCAAACACTGATTAATTAATTTGTTGATTGATATTGAATTTGTTGATTGATATTGAATTTGTTGATTGATATTGAATTTGTTGTTGTTAGGGCTAGCCCTTTGTATGTTGTCGGCAGCCCGAAATTTGTAAGCCGTGGCCAAACATTGCCAAACCTAACATTAAAATAATTGCAATCGTTTATCTCGTTTGTAAGTATATTTGAAGCTTTGTGTCTGTACTATACATTGGTTACTCTATGTCCGCCTTCACTAAATAATCACAGCTATCTCTTCAGGATAGGTGATTTTATTTTGAGGCGGCTAAACATTTATTTACTTGAGCCTAACTTTTATAGGCGTGTTGCCTAAAGGGAATTTTACTACATGCGCACTGCCAACTTCCTTTTCTGATAATCCTGTAGCGAGTCCAGAAGTATCCATCGCTATCCTCCATAATCCAATCTATCCGTCACTGATCGCCGTGTAAAACATCATATCAAACATCCAAGTATATCTAAATAATTTAAAATATATACCCAATTGCAAATTATAGGCTCTTGTACAGAAAAACTTTTTTTTTTTAAGAATTAAATGACTAACTGTAAACACATTTGTTTCTTCTGTTAAATAACGATAATGAGCACGCCGGGTATTTCGAGATTCTCATGCAATGCACTTAATGTACAATGAACATGTACAAGGGTGAATAATTTCGATTAACCACACACCACGTAAGGAGAACAAATAAATATACGATAAATATTAAGTGCGATTAAACATAAACCTGATTCTAACGTACAATCTTGGTAAGAAGATCTACACCATTAGAAAATATCACCATATGAGAAGGAAACGTTGAAAGTTTCGCCTTAACAGTCTGTAAAAAGTATATTACTAGCAACTGTATCCACAATATAATGTCAAAATAATGTTTTAGCATATCATACATGCATGTAATATATAGTCGCGTGTATTTCTAGGATTTATGTCAATTACTGTATAAGATGACAGGATACATCGACAAATCCTCATTTGTAAGTTCGTGTATAGCATCATATAAACTGTATACTGGAATACTCGACGAATATCTGAACTGTCAACTTACAAAAATGCAGCGTTAGGCTCTTGATGCATTTTTCGTTTCTCAACTGACAATGAATGATTATTTGAATCACGCGACATTTCACTTCACATTTTCTATCAACTCACTATGGACTGTTCGCTAATCAATATAATTTGCATATAACCATTTGAAGGAACAGTTACGTTTGTTTCTATAGTAGAACCTAACAGAATGAGTGATGCACAATATAATGACACATCTGTAATGCATCGTAAATATGAGATAATTCAAACCAAGGACATCTAGATTAGTAGTTGAGAGCGTACATGACAATATTTCAACCATGCCCCTATTAGTCCATATGTTATCTTCGTTCTAATCTTACGGGATTAAATTGGTTATATGTGATGTTTTGGGTGCTGATAGCATTGACCGATGTGTTATTATTCTTGTTCAATACATCGCATACAAATGCTCGTCATGCGAATACTGTCAGCCGACATTACTATGATTGTAAGCAGCTCGAATACCGTATTGACCCTCATTACAGAAATATATTACCAAAGATAACAAATGGTCACGGTCATCATCATAAACTGTTCAAGTGAGATCATCAAGCTCATCGTTCACTGCTTGATTTATGATGTCAACTGTCTTAAGTTATAACATATAATAGTAAATACGTAGTTGAACCATAAACACTGCAAAACATGAGAAACATATAGAGTAACATCTTTGAAAGTAGTGGTCATGGACTTAATCTTTGCAGACGCTACATGTTGTCGCAAAAATATTGTTGTTAAACCGTGAAGCGTCCAACAGCGAAACTTCTGTAATTTTTAGCGTTTCGTAGGTGGTATGTCTCAAATTAACATATATTTGACCTAATTTTGCATGTGTCGACGTTTTCACGTGTATTAGCAAACTGAAAAACTATTCTTGTAAATTAGGAAAATCATGAACCGTACATTAAATCATCCAACGAGTACAATGAAAGCGTTGAAATAAATCTAATACGGTCACTCACCATTAACTAAATGGCGCATGTGTATTTCCTTTTTTAAATTTCAGACATGAATTCTATTTAGTTCTCCCTACTTTTACCATCCAGTTGCGATGTGGAAACAGCAAATTGAAAAGCCTTAATGCAAAACGAAAACGTTAAACGGATATATAAAACGATGGCAATGGGCGAAACAATTTACAGAAGTTAATGAATGAGCAATCTTGTATTACATTCATCAAATTTAGTAGACAAACATTAAGTCTGACGATAGCAGCTGTATTAAATTTAACTACATTGAGTGTGTGAAAGAAAGAAAGGTTGATCAAGATTGAACATTAATCTAATATATATCTCAATATAACATGAATCCTAGAATATTAGAATGGCCAAATAATTTATGATGATTCAACTGCATACACTCAGCAAAATTTCTAATTGGTAACTTTTAAACTCACATATTTGTGTACATAATAATTAAGAAATAACTTTAGTGTACTGAACTCATTCGGCTTTTTTAATCAAATTCAGTTCGCGTTTCACATAGCCTCGTTACATGTTCTGGGTTATGGCCTATTGTGTACGAAACAGGTTTTTTTATATTCAAACTGAAAAACAAACGATATTGCTAGAATAATTTGGCGTTAAAAAGATATATAGCTTTGAAGTCGAAAATTCTGAAATTACCTCCCTTTTAATTGAAAAAAGAACAACATTAAATCCTCAAAATAACAATACCCATGAGTGATAAATAAGTCAAATTTTGTACAGTCTTTCTTTCATTAGTTATCTTCATTTCGATTCAATGATGGTAAGTTGTAAACGCGTTTCAACTTTTGATGCGACATTGATTTCCTATGGCGAATTACGTTGTTAATGTCAGAAATCCAGATAAATTTTAAAAGTCGATGTATTTCCTTTCATTCCACTGCCTCAACCATATTGGATTATAACTTAGCCATATCAATTAATTACTACTCGTTCATATGAGATGATGGTTCACTATGCTTTATGTTTAAAATTATGGTTCTTTATAAATGCATTTATTCATATTTTATATGATTTCTGGTACTGAGGATTGTTGTTTAGTATCTCCAATAATTGATCGTGAGAATAGAATAGTAGAATCTGCATCAAAATTTCATGTTTGTGTTGTTTATACATTTTTTTTACACTTTTACTATTGACAGAATATATTTTGTATAATCATTGACTGAAATTTTGTCAATATGTTAGGTGACCAATTAGAATTTTTTTCAGTGTACACCAATATGTACGCGATATAAATCAATGATAGTTATCGATTTTAAGCTATTAATTGATCCATAATAATACCACATGTGACACAACCCCACAATTGAAAAATACACATAACGTTGTTCTACTTTTTTGCAGTGGAAGGGAGGTAATTTTATCGATAATTGTACATAACTCCCTTATACCAAAGACAATTGTGGATGTCGTATTAGACACTGTACGAAATGTTAGTTTTTAAGAAACACCGCACTGGTCATAAAAACGCAAAACAAAGTGTCCAAAAAATTTTAATGTCGTTTTGACTACGATTAAGCTAAAACAATGCCATTCAGTTTGGTGCTAAAATTATAGCAGCATTACCTGTGTAGGTCATTGGCATTGACCCTTGACCTGTTGTCATGACCTTCTGTTGGATATGATACAACAGTCTATATGATAGAGATATGTCAATTTTATCCGACACAAAGTATTTTTAGTGAAACGCCAGCTTCTAGACTCTTATATACACTATTATGTTGACAATTATCATTTTTTGCCATCAAATTAACAACAGCTAACAAATTTGACTATTTGTGTATTCGTATCACAGACATGTTGCAAGTAAATTGGAAGTGAAAATTTAGTCGAAATGAAAAGCAATACTTTTGAGCGCTTGGATAGACGTTTTAGCATTTATGATGGTGTGATCATTCAAGCGTAACGGACGCCAACGGAAATGGGTTCAACATGAACACTATGGGTACACCAATAGACACTATTAGTGAAAAGTTCTTTCGAGTTAAAAATTAAAAAAAATGAAAATTTAATTCCTTTGCGAAACTTTTGACGCTCAGTATATCATTTGCTGCAAAATAAACATAGTCAGAACGCAAACATAAAATACAAGCAGTTTATTAGTAGGAAATGAGACTAGGACAAACATAGCATGAAACTTTCTTTTCTTTTGTCATGTTCCTAATCCAGTCATTAAATGAGTCACACATGATGTTAAAGCACAATGAATCCGTCTGACGAATGTCTGCGCATACATGATGAATGTTTTATTCATTGTCCTTGTGATATTCGATGGGGGAATCTACAAAGAATGGCAATCTGTCCCAATGAATGCATCAAACTGATTTCACAAATGCATCATGTCTCCCATTCATTGATTATATACAGCGACAAATAGCATATTTCAGAACGTTTCAATAGCGGTATAGACATAATGTATAGACGAAATAAGTATCTATACAAACGAAAATTGTAACGTATCTTAAGGGAACGTTTGTTTTGCTTTTGTTAATTTCGAAGAGAAGAAGGATTCGACACGACTCACTAGTGTACGCGTTTGCTAATCAAATTACCATTGCTAAAGTGCAAGATGTATATTTTGCATATATTGCTTTTTGTTTAAGCTATGGGGTGAATAATCTAGTGTATTGTCGTGTGTTGGGAAACACTCTTAATCACTTAAGTATGATGTTGGATCTCTCATGTTGTATCTTGGTATTTGCATTTCGATATCTGAATTAAATGCACAAGCCCGTAAGGAGTGTTAAATGTAGATATGGGAGACGACGAGAAATGCTCATATAATTGCTTTGTTAGTTTTATTTGCCATTAACAGATGCGATAGTCCAATTACTAAGCATAATTCCTCTTTGAACATATCACAACACTACTTGAATGGACAATTTCGATAAACTGAACGCCAAAAACTAACCTAAGTTAAGAAATCTCGTACCTTCCTAATTCAATTAATACAAAGGTTTTGGAAATGAATAATTTGTCTGAACAAAATTATATGTTTCATGTAATAATGAATTTTCTATTAGAGTTTGTTTGGGGAGTTAATAATTAGAGAAAAGTTTATTGTGCTAAAGTCTCATACACATAGATGGTATATGATTAGTAAAAACACATCCACTTTTATATATGCAAATACCAAGACGGTGATCATTAAGACAAACCTAACGAAATGGCATTTCTGAGTCTAAGATATTTCATGCCACTAATTCAGTATCCATAATTTACAAATTGCCGAATAAAGCGAAATGCTCCTTTAGTATCAATACTAGTATACTTTATAACCAACATGAGCACACTGCATTGCTGTATATAATTTAACCAAGTAAGCATTCATACTACTTTAGTCTGAATCAAGATTTATACGTATGTATGAAAAACATCGTGCAACAATCATATACATAAAACTTATCATTAAATAAAATTTACAAACGGAATTTCCAACATACTAAAAAGATACATATCCTACGGATTCTCTTGCTAACGTTCTCAGTTGATCATATGAAACATATACTTATTGGAAGTGTGGAACACTGAAACTCACTCTATCATGTACACGTGAAACCTTCAGAGATATGACAACGGGTTTGGTATGCTGCGGTCGAATCAATACAAATTGCTAAAATGTCCATGCTTAGGGTTTTGCAATTACATTTGATTGTTCGAGACATTGAGTTATTCAGTTATCCGCATTTTGCAAACTTCATTGGGCTATAATACATTATTTATGCAGGTCGCCGTGTCATCGACTTCGTCAACTAGGCCACTCAAACTTTTACACATGATGTGATTATATGGAACGTGTAGTCTAGACGTTTCCTGATTTCAATTTGTTTAAGCGCTCCCCATTGCATAGCTGTCTACAGCTCAAGTTAATTAAACATAATACGTTTACAACATTAGTCATCACTTTCGAAGTCAGCGTGAATAACATCAGCAACTTTTACAAAAAGTATTCATATTCGTAAGACAAATACAATATTTGTCGTTTTGTCTGGAAACGTTTTCGTACGAATTATATTTTTTATTTCATTGTTGACGTCATAATGATATTTGTATTCCATCCATATGCTATAGCATATGCGTTTAAACAACCCAGCTGATTTCAGTTTGATAACGTTTTTATTTTCTGTCGTCACCAATGTTTGGTGTTATGAATGTGATGGTGGTGGTGTCCTCGACTTTATATGTATATGTGGTTGCACAATGAATTGTATGAATGTATGTGGTAATTTTATTGTTGTGTCTGTTTTTATACATGCATTTTAAAGATGAGGTCGCAAATGTGAAGAAATATTATACAATGGTAACATTAAAACAATTAACTTTTACTTGATATGTTTTTCATAATCATATATCGTATGCATGTATTGTTAAACCTATTTATGTATAATGTGGAGTTTGTCTTGGTTTCCGAAAAATCGAAAATATTTCAATCTTGAGAGCAATCGTGCTAACTTCTCTTAAAACATCTTATATTGTTTTATTGTAACAACAAATCTGCAATTTGATTATACAGAAACTACAATTAAATTCTTAGAAAAGTTATCGACCTGAGACGTACGTCCCCTGTTTGTTGAAATTCCAATTGCTGGGTTGAAACAATTCATGTAATAACCACAGACGAACGGAACTGTACAATGGTAGATAGACATGCTATTATTTTGATTTCAAGGCCGCAAATGTAAGAATCTGTAGAAGCCTATCAAAGTATGCGCTACGGACACATAACTGTAAAATACACGTTCCACATACTCCAAAACATGAAATATGTGCGTCGTGGACTCAATAGTAGAGAAATACGCGAACCAGACTGTGAACCACTGAATACATTGTGCCTTTGACCTAGAGCCGCGAAATACGTGCTGTTTATATCTTTTAGCTAAAGGTGGTGGACAGTTCGCAATTTACTTTGCGATAATCGGCAAAACAAAAACACCAAATGATATTGGAATTACTGTTTTTAACTGGGGGTATGAACCAATTAGTTCGATTGCATGTTTAATATGTTTGTTTAATCGATGGCTTTTCTGTTTGATATGTCGGTGATCGGCGTCGAAGACTTGACGTTTCTGCGATCAACGACTGAATATACTGTTCTACAATGTAAGATGCTAACCAAACGTATTTCAATGTTATCAACCTAATAATTATTTAAATTGCAAGGGAAATTCCTAATAAGAAAACGTTGTCTTTAAATGCACCCCATGGCATTTCATATATAACATGATTGGCATATCTCAGCAGGATATAGCAGGAGGACACGATAACAACTAATTGGTCCCATAGAGAGTGTGATGAATGTATTTATTACCTAAATATCATTGGTAACGGTTGACGAGATATATAGCATAAGTATGTTTTTAGACGTAAAACTCACTTTCTGCATATATTCTTGATCGAATTGTTTTGTTGAAATACGACGCTTGTATTACAGGCAATCATAGCTTGAAAAGAATGTACAATCTCTGATCAGAAACCCAATTCTTATCGTATTTATAATTGCGCCGATCTATCGGCGCCACTGTATCATAGCTTGACTAAGTGATGTCTTCATCTCCTGCCTAAATTTCAATTTCTGTTGTGATATACAAAACATGTACAAATTAGTATGATGAGGTTAAACTACTTCGTTACAAACCTACCATTATGTTCACTCAACAACTGACCATTTTCATTTCATTCAGATAACATGGTTGAATTCAGTGATTTTTCACCCAGTCTCAAATCAAATATATCTGCTAACTTACAAATTCTAGATTTCAAATATTAATATATTAAATTTGCAGATAATTACTTGGAAAGTTCTTAAATAACACTTTTGCATCCAAATGTATTTCCCGCAAGCATCGCCTTAAAATGTTGTTGACATATCAATGGGTTTATAAGATACTACGTGTAGAATGTGAATAAAATTGTTCCTTGAGATTGATATGATATATTACTACGTGTTTTCAATCTAATTTACTGAAAAAATGTTGACGCCGGCAATATACAGAATAAAACATTGTGCAATTGCAAAGTTCCTTATTACTGATACAAATTAGATGATACGTTTGCAATATTTTACAAGGACATACGTACACTAGTCGAATGTTCTAAGTACGCTTTGTACGTTTAATTTAATGAAGGACAATACACATGTAGTACCAATATACGTACCATCGGAATCATGTCCATTACAGACATTATGTCTAGACGATTTTATCTCAGGTTTTTACCCAAAGATATTTGATTTATTTTAGTGTGTGCCTGACGTTTTGCTGGCATTACATTTGTTTATGGTGTATATACAGCTTCATGTGTTCGTTCACTTTAATAATTAGAGTATTACAGAATAATTGAATTCATTTTCTAACGGAATTGAGTTATTTATAATGATAACATTTACTCTGTGATTTCATGAAGAGTTGTTTTCACAATTTTTCAGATAATTCGATTGCCAAGCCCCTTCGGCATACTTGTTGACAATGACAATAAGTAAATGAACGAACAGATATGACATCATTTATATATTATAAGAGGAAGTAAATATTTTAATAAATACTATAATAAACGCAGATTATCCTGCAAATTTCTACATAAATTCCGTAAGAACTAAATTCATAAACGTATCATATCAATATATGCACGCAGACACCAATATATAAGTAAGATGTAGAAATTGTGTACCCAATAAGCATGCTTACTGTTCTCCGCATTACTATGACATGTGTATATGTTGTTGTTGTTGTAATTAAAAAATAAACGGACTGACATTGATCGGTTCTCAAAATAAATAACAAAAAGTTAATGGATTTTTCTGGAAATGTGTCAACTTAACACTAATTTAATGTTTCGTAAATGGTGAAAATAGAGTGATGACAAATTGAATCAAAACTAGCTGTAAACACATTTGTTTTTCTGTTTAATAAGGATAATGCACGCGAGAATTAGACTATCACAAGATTCTCCCGTCCTTAATGTACTTGTATATTTGCGCCAGCCGTGTTATCCTTGGTCTTTGTGACTGTATGATTAATGTGTGTTACCTTAGCATTATGAGAGCTTATAAGAAATTGAAGAACATGTTAGGCAACGTAAATCCGTTTGAACTAACGCTAAAGATGGAAATATGTCCATATACTCAGAAAACTTCATATGAAGTTATCGCTGCTAGGCTGGTACAGTTTTTCTAAAGAATATTATTGATAATGCTAGCCGATTATGCAGCAGTTCATTTATAATTATGAATATTATTATCCTAAGGACACGTCTGTCTCTTTGGCTCTTGGCATTTTATATAACAATCAAAGTGTATGGTGTTTGTATTTCGAACAATTACAAGGAACCAATCAATGGCAACGGCTTATACTTCGTAAACAAAATATGGAACTCACACGATAGTATTTTTAAACTATGGCTATGTACATCTACAAGGGTAATTAGTTCGATTTGCCATAACAAACGTAAATAGGACAGATGAAGATATGAGAGAAATTAAGTGGAAATAAGCATACACCTGATTCTAACTTACACTTGTGGCAATATAAATATCTATACCATTAGGAAACACCACCATCTGATAAGGAAACGTTGACTGTTTCACCTTAACAGTCTGTAAAAATTATATAACTGTTTTCACAACATAATGTCAAAATAAAATGTTAGCATATCATACATGCATGCTGTATATAGTCGCATGTATCTCCAAGATTAATGTCGTTTACTGTATGAAATGACAAGATACATCGATAATTTCCTCATTTGCAAGTTTATGTTTATCATCATCTATACAGGAATACACGGCGAATATCTGAACTGTTAACGACCAAAAATGCAGCGTTAGGCTCTTGATGCATTTTTTTGTATCTCAACAGACAATGAAAGATTATTTGAATCACGCGACATTTCACATTACAATTTTCTATCAACTCACTATGGACTGTTGCTAATCAATATAATCTGCATTAGCATTTGAGAAAACAGGTAAGTTTTTTGTATAATAGAATTTCACAAAATGAGTGATGTACGATATAATGACATAAATGTAATGTATCGTACTGAAGAGGTAGACATTCAAATAAGTATGTGCTCTACTTTAACCACCACATTGCGGTGTGACATAAATGTAATGCATCGTACTGATGAGATAGACATTCAAAAAAGTGTGTGCACTACTTTAACCAACACATTGCGATGTGAAAGAAGCGAATTGCAAAGCCCTAATGAAGACAGAAAACATTGAACTGAAATTTAGAACGATGGCAACGTGCGAAACAATTTACACTAGTTAATAAATGAGAAATTGTGTAATACATTTATCAAATTAAGGAGACATAAATTAAGTCAGACGAAATCAGCTGCATTACCTATAATTAAATAGGGTGTACAAGAAAAAAAATTGCACGGCATTGTAAAACGGTGGATCAAGACAGAAACATAAATGCCAATATAACATGAAGTTCAGACGATTATTTTCTAAGCCGTTATAGCATTTGCTGCACAACAAAAATAGTCACAATGCAAACATAAAATAATAACAATTTATTACATGTAGTAGGAAATTAGACTAGGAAAACATGACATGCTACTTTCTTTTCATTTGTAAAAACCAGTCATTACATGATTCACAAAGGATTTTAAAGCAAACTGACTCCGTCTCTCTGAATGTCTGCAAATCCATGATGAATGTTTTATTCATTCTCTTGTCGATAATCTATGTACAATATATGGCAATCTATCCCCAATGAATGCTTATGACTGACTTCACAAATGCATCGTGTCTTCCATTCATTGATGGTATACACAGACAAATAGCATATTTTACAACGTTTCCATTGAGATAAAGACATAATGTATAGACGAAATAAGTAGCAATACAAACGGAAATTGTATCGCATCTTAATGAGGCGTTTGCATTACTTTTGTTAATATCGAAGAAAAGAAGAAATCGTCTCGACTCATTAACGTGCGTATTTGCTAATCAAAAAAACATTGTGCCTTTTAGAGTTCTTTCTGGTAAATCGTCTGTGGCCATCATAAATTGTACATTAGTATAGAAATTAAAGTAATTCATTAACTGTCAATGGAAAGTATGCGACATCCAAATGACCTAGTCACGACGACATTTATACACACAGTGTACCAACTACCTAGTCAAATTTAAATATATTGAAACTTAAGCACAATTGCGCTACACTATTTTACATATATTGTTTTTTGTTTAAACTAAGCGAATACCGTCTTGTGTTGAAATACGCTCAATTACTTAAGCATGTTGTTGGTACTCTAATATTGTATATATGTGTTTGCATTTCGATATCTGAATTAAATACACATGTCAATTAGGAATGTTCAATACATGGGAGACGACGAGATATGCTGACAGAAATTCTTGATTTGTTCGATTTGCCATCGGAAGATGCGACACATTTCCTCTTTGAACATAATACAACAATACTGCTTGAATTGACAATTTCGATTAACTGAACGCTGAAAGCTAAATGTAAGTTAAGAAATCTCGGAAATTCATGATTCGAGAGATAAAAAGATTCTTGCAATCAATAACTGGTCTGAACAAAAGTATACGTTTTCTGTACTAATGGACTTCATATGAGATATTCCTCGGTAAGGTTAATAATTAGAGAAAAGAGTATTGTGCTAAAGTCTCATATATATAGATGGTATATAATTAGTAAAAACATATCCGCTTTTATGTATGCAAATACACTGTACCAAGACGATTATTTTTAAGACAAACCTAACGAAATGGCTTTTCTGAATTTAAGATATTTTATCCCACTAAATCAGTGTCCAGAATTTACGAATTTGCAGAATAAAACGAAATGCTCCTTCAATATCGATTCTAGTATATTTCATAACCAAAAGGAGCAGACTGATTTGCTGTATATCATTTAATCAAGTAAATATTCAAACTACTTTAGTCTGAATGAAAAACGTGTGCATGAATATCATCATGTAGAAACCATCCTTAACAGTAATAAATAAATAAAATTAAATTATAGTGCATCATTTGGTTGCCGTATTGGCATGGGTTTGTACTGTTGTCGCCTCGGGGAACTTGATTGAGTCTTGGCTACGTTTCATTCGGTCTCATGCAATAACCGGGATTCTATAATTTCTTTGTCAAATTTGGTCATCCTGCAATATTTCGGCTGGGACTTTGATTTTTTATTATTTCTTTAGCTTATGTGTGGGCATTGCTAAGGGTAGTTGTGTTGCGTTTCCGATTTCTATGCTCGGCTGGTTAGGTTAAGTGCCACCTTCCCTGTAGGATTTGTTCATACCTTTTTAGCAAACGGAATTTTCAACACTCTAAACAGTTACATTCCGTATGCACTTTCTTCCTAACTTTCTCAGTAGATCTTGTAAAACATAATATACTTATTGGAAGTTAGGAACAAACGATTTACTACATCATGTACACGTGAAATAGTCAGAGACACGACAGCGGGTTCGGTAAGCATAACTTATATAATTATGATAAATACATGTTTAGTTTCTACAATTACTTCGACCATCTTCGAAATTGAGTTTTCAGTAATCCAAATTCGGCAAACACCATCAGCCCCTAATACATCATTTACGCAGGTCACCGCATAATTGACGGCACAAGTATTAATTAACTTGCCATTGAACGAGCATACTCGTATTGTTGAAACAATACACGCAATTAACATTCAGCCAGTAAACTGTTTAATGATTAGACATAGTAGTGATGAAAATAAAACAAATGCTCATTTTGGATTATGTTATCAACCAGATCACTAAGACATTTACACAAATGGGAGTGTATTAAACATACAATCGACATTATTCCAGATTAATTTTGTTTTAGAGCCCCCAATGCTGTTTACAGCGCTCGTTAATTTAGCAATACACGTTTTATCACATTGCACATCATTGACAAACTCAGCATTAACATACAGCAGCGAATTATATATTAAAACAGTGTAAGTGTTCGTCATACGAATTCTTTATTTTGATTAGAAACACTACGTTATGGTTCTTTATTATTTAATAACACTTTCGTTTGCTTTATGTTGATGTAGGTGAAGATGCATGTTGTTTATGCATAAGTATTGGAATTAATGTTGCTGAGTATCGTTTCTGTCAAAGTTTCTGATAAATCAAAAACAATCGTGACGTGCAATCGTACATTAAAACAACGTATATTGTTTTATTGTAACAACAAACAAGCACTTTGATTATACAGAAACTACAATTAAATTCTGAGAAAAGTTATCGACCTGAGACGTACGTCCCCTGTTAATTGTAAGCTTAATGTACGTCTCCTGTTTATTACAATTTTAATTGTTTGGTTGACACAAGACAAATATCATCCGCAAACATTGTTATTTTCTGTCCGATTGTAGATAGATAGGACAGTCAAACCTAATAAAGGTAGCAATAGTTACAATATGAATATGGGAACGCCACGCGTGTATAAGAAGAAACACCCGAACCTGACTCAGAGCGGAGAAGGGTCTGCTGTTTTCTTTGGCTAAAGGTGTTTATAACCGACAATAAAAACACAGGGAAAGCTAGCAATTTCCTTTGCAATATTCAGCAATATTCAAATCAAGTGATATTGAAATTACTATGATTAACTCAGGGTATAAATCAATTTGCTTTGGTGACACGTGAAACGAGTTAACCCAATCGATAACGTGTTTGTATTTTAATGTCTGTAATGGCTGTTTGTCGGAGTTGATGTTTCCTCATATCGTTGCATATTAACGACTTAACATATTATGCAACGATATAATATGTTCAACTTACTTATTTAAACACTACGAGGGGTGTTCGAAAAGTAATGCAAATTGTCCTCTTACTTTTTATTGACGAAACCGATTTCAATGAAACTCACTGACAATCTTCATCGAAATCTTCGCTTCAAGATGTACACTGATTTTATTAGTAAATTCAAAATTAAAATAATGTTTCAGCGTCTACAACAGGTACTACTTTCATGCACTGCAATACGGTTGACCATATAGGCTTCATGGAAATGTACCTTCGCTTTACATAATTCGATCTAAGTCTAAGAACTTAAAAATAGTCGCATGAGACTAGACCTTTAGAATAATCTTGTTATTCGTGAATATCTATCAGATTTCGTTCAAAAACTACTCTTCGGTAGATGCCTGGTGCAAAGCGGTATTTTCATGTGAAAGGGACATAATGCTTAGTTTCATTAACAAATCGACGCTATATGAAATGCTTCTAAAGTTTTTCCTGCTCAACCTATCGGTAGAACCTACTATCTACACATTTACACACTGACTCAGGCCTTTAAATAGTAGGGCCTCTATCGGTGAAAAAAATCAAATGCATCACCTTCGTCACTGACTGAGTGTAATTTTCAAATACGAGCTTTTTAGAATTTCGGGAATCAAATGCATCATATTTCTGTTTCAGACTTCGTAAATGATAGTTAGTCTGTGTTTCGCCATCTGTTATACTTCGCAAAAACATAGTTTAAAAGAACTAAGGGCATAAATAAAATATTGGTGGGCCTTTACAATAAGATGATATTTTAGACACTACGCAGTGAACGTGGTACCCATGGGGTACAAATGTTGTTAAAATCTAGAGTTTTCTTCAAAAATGCTGTGTAAATGTGATAACATCGAGCATGTGCGATCAGCTAACTGCCCAACTGCCTATATTGCAGCATTGAGACCAATATCTATCTTTTTATCAGCATTATGTCTGTTTTGGTGTTGTTTACGACTGATCATTTCTGTTGTTGTCTTTCAGCTGCTCTTGGTCTGCTTTGACATATGTTGAATAAATAAAACAGTGCCCAAAGACATCCTACGATGTCTGTTAATCTTAAAAAGTTTCTCGTGTATCAATTTGTTTCTTTATTTAAGTTAAGTCCATCCTTAAATATAACTCATATTTTCGATCGCTTTTCCCATACGTTTTTCGAACGCTTTTTAGCCTAGTGTACATCGGTAGGTTCAATTTAAACTTACATTATGACAAAACCGATGAATGGAAGTAAACCAAATTTTACCCAATTATAGGGAATTTAATTGCCTGCGCGTAGCAGTAGAACATTCGTTCCATGTCAACAACTGAACAATGCAAATCAACAATTCTATGTCTCAATGTATAGCTTGTCAAAGCAAACTTTATGAGATTATTTTGTTACTGTCAGTGTGTATAAAACTTATGTACCAGTTAGTTTCATCCACAGCACCCCTGCCCCGGAGGAAGGGCGCTCAGGAATTTTGAGTTTTCAAAATCAACAGCCCTTCTACGGCCAGTGGGGGAAGCTGATGGTAAAATCTCCCGCATTTCCCCTGACATCTACCGGTAAATTTTGTCTTTAGGCTATATTGGTTTTCGCAGAATAAATCCTAAATTTCCCCTGCCTTGCGCGGGAAGCTGGATGGTAAAAACATGGCTGTCTCTCTGGCTATCCGCCATGGATCCCTGTGGTCGGGAAAACTGGGGATGCAACTGACTGGTACATTAATTATTTGTGGTGGACAAACTTGTGTACTAGGAGGGTCCATACGTTATTGTTTATGTAATAACATCTTCGATTTTCCAAGCGGGTAAGGACGAAAGACAAACATTTGAGGCTGTAATTTATCTATATTCGGAATATAAATAAACCATCTTAAAGTAGGCCTACAATACTACAGGTACGTCTTTGATTTTATTGAATTGGAATCAAATTATGACAATTTGATTGATTGATAATGCATAGCAACTGGGGCCCGTGTCTATATCTACAAATATAGCCTAGCGGTTATCTAATATTTATTAGATACCCTTATAGGCAATGCCTTAGTTCATATTAAACGATAGTTACTTGGTTACATATGCCAAATTTGAAGCCTTAAAATCGCAAAACTACAAATATATGCATACATTTGCATTACTTTTAGAACACCCCTCGTAGTTAGCTCCGTATAATTAAATTATTATACAATATGTCCCATACTTTCATCTAATTACACGAGAAGTTCTAAATACGCAAACGTTGTAATTTAATATATCCTCTATCAATTATAATTGGCATATCTCGTAATGAGGACGCGATCACAACAACTAATTGGTCCCATAGAGAGCGTGATGAATTTGTGCATTGCCTAAATATCATTGGTAAATGGATATAATAGCATGATGCAGTAAAACTGTATTGTATCATACCTACAAATAAGTCCACTCAACCATTGACATTAATCATTCATGATTGGTTGAATATCATTGATTTTATACCATTAAGTCTAAAATCTGATATAATTCGCACAATTATCAACTTCTAGATGTCATTTCTTAATATTATATTTAACGAAAGTTAATAAACAACATAGTTTGCATCCAATACATTTCCTACAATATATTTGACATATCCCTGGATTGATTAGATTCAAGTATGTGAGGAAAACGTTCCATTGAGAATAATATGATAAATGACTACGCGTTTTAAATCAAATTGAATGAGAATATGAGAAAATGTAGACACCAGCATTACTCAGAATACAACTCTGCAATTGTAAAAAGTTTGTTATTAGTAACTTATTACAGATACACAATTAGATAATAACTTATAATATTTTACAATGGCATATGTACACTAGTCGAATGTTCTAAGTCACATTTTGTAATTTGTATTTTACTGAAAACCTATAACACCAATAAGAGAATCGAATATACCATTGAAATCAGGATACTAGTGTCTATAATGTTCAATACTGAAGTCATGTCTAGACGATTTTATCTCAATATTTAACTAAAATGTATATGATTGTATGTGCCTTATCCTGTGTTGTTTGATACGTTATGATGTAATTACATTTGTCAATGGGAAAAGTACTGTACGTCATTATTAGGTCGTTCAATTAAGAATTAGAGTATTTCGGAATATGTGAAATTATCTTTTAATCGAATTGATTTTTCTGTTATGATACAATTTACTCTGTGATTTCATAAAGAGTTGTACTCACAATTGTTCAGATACTCAAATTGCCAAACCCCTCCGGAATTCTCGTTGACAATGATAACAATTAAATGGATTTTTCTTGGAAATAAGCTAACACTTATATAATGAATCGAGGAATTGTGGATTGATAAATGGAATCCAAAATAGATCTAAACGCATTCGTTTCATCTGTCAAATAACGATAATGAACACCAGCATTCTCACTGTGTAAGTATTGTGACCATTTGTATTTTAACTGTAAACGTAAAAATGGATTGCCTTTGTCGTGGCACCACACTTACCCATTGACTTCTGATCTTATAAGAGGATATAATGTTTTACTAATAACTCCCACTTCATCATTCACTGCAATTTAATTGGTTGATACGAGACGTTTTCATCTGAATTAACATCAAACATGTTTTAAACGAAAAAATGATTATTTCCTCTGCCTCTGACGGGAATTATGAACGATAATGTCTGACGCGATTGGTACATACAAACTTCAGCGCTTTGTATTTATGGCTTATTAAACTAGCCAGTAATGATCATACTATTATTATTTTGTTATATTGCTGTGCCATGATTAGGTAAAGACATAAAACCTTGTTTATAGAAATCATACATACAATATCAGCTAATCTCTTATATGCCTATATGCATTGAATTGCCATTGCATGTTGATGCAGCGTTCGTGTTTTCCCTGTTAGAACGTTAGCTCCAAAACACCATCAGACAGCTTATAAGAAATTGAAGAACATTTTCGACAAGGTAAATCAATTTAAACAAATACTTAAGATGCCCAAGAAAAGACAAGTCAAAGTCTAATAAAAAATCATCCAATTACAAAACTCCCAACACCAATCAAAAGTAACATTTTATGTAATGAATTATCAGGTTATGATACGTCCTTGCGACACAGTATTGTAGATGGGTTTAAATCAGGTTTTAGGTTAGGTTGCACTGAATTCCAGTCAGAGTCGACATGTCGCAACCACTCTTCTATTTACCAAAATCAAGATCATGTACAACTCAAGCTATCCAAAGAAATGAATTTGGGTCGCATTGCTGGGCCGTTTCATTCGAAACCATTTGATAATTTTCATTGTTCCCCTTTAGGCCTCATCCCAAAGAAATCTATGGGTGAGTTTAGAATCATTCATGACCTATCATTCCCAAAAGGCAACTCTGTGAACGACCACATTGGCCAAGAATTTGTTAATGTCCAGTACGATTCTATCGAAACGATCATAGATCTAGTACAGAATTGTGGACCTAATTCCCTTATGGCTAAACTTGACATTGAAGATGGATACCGAAATGTTCCTATTCACCCGGCTGACTACCACTTTCTGGGTTTCGTGTGGGAGGGTCAATTCTACTATGACAAATGCCTACCTATGGGGGCTAGCTCTAGTTGTCAAATATTTGAGAAGCTCAGCACAGCCCTACAATGGATAATGATGACAAAATACAAAGCCCATGACATGTCCCATCTCCTGGATGATTTCTTTTTCATTGGCCCATCTAAATCTAATAAATGCCTACAAGATGTTATCTGTTTTGAGAGATTATGCAAACGACTAGGTATCCCGTTAAAACAATCCAAGACCGTCTATCCTACCACAAAACTTACCATCTATGGCATTGAAATTGACTCTATCAACATGGAATGTAGGCTACCAAATGATAAACTTTTTAAAATCAGGCAACTTTTGGTCACCACAATTAACCGAAAGAGAATCACTCTACATGATTTACAATCTATTATCGGTCTGCTGAATTTCGCTTGTTTGGTTGTTACTCCAGGCAGAGCTTTTTTACGACGTCTAATTGACTTAACTTGCAATGTCAGTAAGCCCCACCATTTTATCAGGTTAAACAATGAGGCAAGAGCGGACTTGAAAGCATGGCAATTGTTTATATCCCATTTCAATGGAAAATCAGTTTTCCTACAAAGAGACTGGCATTCATCAGAAAAGCTACGATTATATACTGATGCTTCTGGAAGTCTGGGTTACGCGGCAGTATTTGGGTCAAAATGGTTTGCCAAACCATGGAAAGACATACATGCTCATTACAACATTACTATAAAAGAATTGTTTCCAATTGTTTTGATATTGGAATTGTGGGGTGCTACTTTAAGCAATTGTAAAGTTATTTTCTTTTCGGATAATCAAGCTGTTGTTGAGGTCATCAACAAACAATCTAGCAGGGAAAAGACTATCATGCGTTTACTTAGACGCCTAGTTATAGCTGCTATGTCAAATAATATTATGTTTAAAGCAAAACACATCATTGGAAAAACCAATGTGATTCCAGATAAACTTTCACGTCTCAAATTTCAGGAAGCCAGAACATTGGCACCATGGCTAGATGTCAACCCAACAGAATTGTCAGATCACATGGTCTTCATTTAACTTCCACTTGTCAAATGTTACTTAGGAGTAGTCTGTCTCCATCATCTCGTAGCTCATATCTTCGTAGTTGGTCATTATTGCTAGAATTTTGTAAATCGTATACACTACCATTTGTATTTCCATGCTGTCCAACCCTTATATGTAATTTCGTTGGTCACTTACACAACAAACATCACAGTCCAAATTCTATTACATCCCATATTTCTGCTATCAGCTATATTCATAAATTATGTGAGGTTTATGACCCCACTCATTCATTCATGGTTAGAAAAATTCTTAAAGGGGCTCATAATCTCAGGAAATCATTTGACTCCAGATTACCTATTACAAAGGCTATTCTGACAAATTTGATTGCAGCTCTTCAGCATACTGTTGCTAACGAACACGATAGGGTTATTTTAAGAGCTATTTTTCTATTAGCATTCCATGGATTCATGCGTCTTGGAGAGCTTATACCAATTTCACCAGCCCAGATAGACAAAGTTATTCAAAGATCTCATGTTCTGTTTGTGGATAGTGCTTCGGTACAAATCTCCCTACATTACTACAAACACATGAAAAACAATCAGTCAATGACTATTACATTAAGCTCAAATTCCCAGCCTACATTCTGCCCTGTAACAGCTCTTCAGAACTATTTAGATATTGTGCCTCACACATCTGGGCCGCTATTTACATTTAAATCAGGTCGTCCTATTACTCATAACTTTGTATCGTCCCACCTGAAGAATGCAGTTCAATTCATAGGGCTAAATCCTTCCCACTACCTGGGTCATAGTTTTAGAATAGGGGCTGCAACTGAAGCTGCAAAACTAGGCATGTCAGAGACTGTTATTCAGAGATTGGGTAGATGGCACTCTAATGCGGTACAGCGCTATATCAGAATCAATGCTTTTAAAGTCTGACTTATAAATCTAAAATGCAAACAACATTTTGACTAAAAGGTCCAGCATTTGGCTGCCTTTTGATTATGATGATTGTATTATTGAACAATAAAGTCAAGTCTAGATACATGTGTGCTTTTTGGTATACAATCTTTTGAGTTATACAACATTTATCTTAATTCATATATATACCAATTCATCATGTCTGTTGGTTTTCCAGAGGGTCAGCATATGGCTGCCTTACCAATTTTCCCAGTTACATCCACCGGCTCACTATGTGACCTTGAATAACCCATAATATAGTTATTGATGTGTTGTTAAGGGTTAGCATTTGGCTGCCTTAATTAATGTTTCAAAACTTATATTCAATTGTTTGTGATAGATAGGCATAAAGACATTATGTTGCCATTATATCTCATTTATTATTATGATTGTTGTTTTCATTATTGATGTATTCATGAAACCATTACAAATGATAGTCAATTGTTATGATAAGATGCCATTTTAGTATAATATGTCAATGCAAATATTTCCATGTACAATGTATAACACATCACTACTAGTATATGGATGTTTTTATGATAGGGATAATTCTTGTGTCGCCGCCATAAGTGTTATATATATTAACACCTGATTATACTGTCTTATTGACACATTTTCTTCATGTTTCGTATATCATTTAAATCAATGTTGAATTTGTACCTTTTTTCAAATATCTAGGACACACAGGACAATTATCATGGTGTGGTTATTAAAATGTTAATACTTATCTATATGTGCTGATCGTCCATTAGCTCAACACATTTCAATAGCTTTTGTCGTTTTCCTTGAATGGCGCAGTATCTTACAACAGAACGTATATAAGATACTTTTTGGCTTGTTTTGTTGCGCCATCTTCTTTATGTACATACTTGTTCATTGTATTATTATTGTAGATAGCTGGGATAAGCAAAAATCCAGTAACCCATGTACAATTGTGAGACAATTAATTGTCAAGAGTTGCTTATCCCAGTTATCATATTATATATTGAATACTTGTTATAATTGCGTCATTTATAACTTGATAATAAATGACAAATTTCATCATAACATCTTGTTGTTATCAAACTTTTATTATTGTATATGTACTGCAAGAACAAGCTTCGTCAACGACAAAGATATGACAAACTGGTTAGAATCCAGTAGTTGTGATTATAAATAAAATTTTATGTCTCATAAAATGTTTTATTATCAAACTAATGCCTTGTATTAATGTCCATTTTAGAACGATAAGGGGAGTTAATCATGGATTGATTGTTTGAGTATTGATTAGTAATTATAACGGGTGAGCAATTGTTACGCTTCACCGCTTTCCATCGTGAAATCACGCTAAAATTATTTAGAACGATTTCAGCTAAAATTGTTTTACCTCCTCCTCCCCTCCTTTCCACCTTATGTATTCACTACGTATTCCCCTTATCGATTCACATAGTATTTTATTGTTGTTGATGGCTTGTTTTGTTGCGCCATCTTCTTTATGTACATACTTGTTCATTGTATTATTATTGTAGATAGCTGGGATAAGCAAAAATCCAGTAACCCATGTACAATTGTGAGACAATTAATTGTCAAGAGTTGCTTATCCCAGTTATCATATTATATATTGAATACTTGTTATAATTGCGTCATTTATAACTTGATAATAAATGACAAATTTCATCATAACATCTTGTTGTTATCAAACTTTTATTATTGTATATGTACTGCAAGAACAAGCTTCGTCAACGACAAAGATATGACAAACTGGTTAGAATCCAGTAGTTGTGATTATAAAAAGTATTGATAATGCTAGCCAAGAATGCAGCGGTTCATTTGTAATTGTGAATATTTTCCTAAAGGATACGTCTGTCTCTTTGGCTCTTGGCAACTTCGTATAACAATCAAAGTGTATAATGTTTGTATGTAGTAAAACTACAAGAAATATTGCCATTTTAATTATTATATTCTTATATAACATATGAAACTAAAACGGCAGTCAACATATTATTTTATGGAAACACAATACATAAACTCATTAGCCTATGAACATGTGGAAGGATGAATAATTTGATTTACACTAAATCACGTAAGGCGAACAAATGTAGATACAAGAGACATGAAGAGGACATACACATAACTGTATTGTGACACTTGTTCAAGATACAAACAAAATAATACACTCCATTTAAATACATCCCAATTTACTGTTTACTTCTAACGTTTAATGAGTGTATATAGTCACATATCACTAGGATGTATGTCAACAAATATATGTCATGACTGGATACATCGATACTTTCCTTATTTGCAACTTCGTGTTAACCGTCATCTACACATGAATACTCGGCGCATATATGAAATGTCAACTTACAAAACATGCAGCGGTGGGCTCTTGGTGCATTTTTCGTCTCTCCACAGACAATGAATGATTATTTGAATCACGCGACATTGCACTTCACAATTTCTATCATCTCACTATGGACTGTTCGCTAATCAATACAATTTGAATTTAAATATTTGAAGGAACAGATAAGCTTTTTTCTATAATAGAACCTAACAGAATGAGTGATGCACAAAATAATGGCATGCCTGTAAAAAAGAAATATACACGCACATCCGATATATGTCTGAGGCACTTTCCGACATATAATGACCTGTTACTAGCGTATCTACAGGAGTTTAGGTCAATCCAGACCAATAAAATATGGATATATCTAATATTGCAGGATTCATGGTCGCAATTTATCATTATGATGCAGTGAAATGCAAGGCTTGATGTTATTGTGTATGACATAATGTGACATTTGTTTGTATTTTACTGTCCTTGGTAAAGTAAAAGGCAGGCAATGGAAACGCTCCCTTACGTCAACGAACGATCGAATGTATATGAGAAAAGTCAGCTGGGCACGCAGGGAATGTTTGGAATGCTAAGGATGACTGTAACCGTATAGCCAAAGGTTTGGTTGATGGAAGTATAAAATGGAAAGTAAAAAGAACATACTAAGATATATTTTTAAAAGAGGTTACAATATGATACAATACTGTAGAGTCTGGTATATAAGCGCAATATGCTATCGACGAAGGTTGGCGTATTTGGGTAACTGTCAGGTCTAGTTCTGTTACCTTTGTAGCATTTTGTCTGCCCTCGACTGAGACATAGACAGTGGTAGTGTAAGGATATTTTGTGTCCCTACCTTATTGAACAGTAACCTCCGAGCTTGACGGAAGAAACAAAGCGTTTGTATGACACAGGAAATCAGGGTGTGAAGCCTGTTATCGAAGCTGTACTCGAATAGACACCCGAAAAGCCAATAAATCGTAAATTTGTAACATGTGTGTCAAAGGTATGTAATATTTCTATAACAATAATTAAACAACTGAAGTGAAAATACAAACAGATTTTACTGGCGTTAATTAAACTGTCTCTAATTTTGATTAATACCGCCTGACGGAGAATCAGTTTTTCTCCGTTATTGCTACACGTACAGATAAAATAAAGACTTGTACTTGTTTGGAAATGTATCAAGGATGGCACTGCATTCAGATTTTGGGGCAAAACAATGTGATTGCAACATATATTGATAATAAATAAGACTCTAATATTTTTTTCGTCGAAATGTTAACAACATATCCAGAACAGGAAGTTCGACATATTATTTAATGCATAACCAATTTTGGTATGGATATTTTGGTTCCTCAACCTTGTATGCGGTATGTCTGAAATGAATGTGTATTAAACCTAATGTAGCATTTGTCGCGTTAAGACTTGTATGAGCATACTGGTTAAATGTTTGTGTACACAGGGAACATCTTGCCCCGTACATTAAGTCATTAATTGATCGCACATCAAACTATTACAATAAAAGCGTAAAACTAAATCAATAGGGTCACAAATAGGGTCACAAATCATTCACTAAATAACCCATGTGTACTTCGTTTTTACCATCATCATTTCAGACGAGGCTTCCACTTTCACAATCACATTGCGGCGTGGAAACAGTAAATTTCAAAGTCTTTATGAAAACAAAAAGCGTCGAACTGAAATTAAAAACGATGGCAATGTGCGAAACAATTTAAAGAAGCTAATAAATGAGCAATCTTGTAATGCATTCATCAAATTAAGGAGATAAAAATTAGGTCTGACGATAGCAGTTATATTACGGTTGATTGAAGAGTGAGTGAAAGAAAGAAAGAAAAGTGAACGATATGGTACACATCCTGATGAAGACCGAACACACAAATAACTATCAATCCCATTCTAACATGAATCAAATATGACCATTTTCTAAGCCGATATGAATATCATTTGCTGCAAAATAAACATAGACAGAAATGTAAACATACCTTCAAACAGTTTAATTAGTAGCAAATATGACTAGGTCAAACATAACATGTAACCTTATTTCCATTTGTAATCTTGATAAACTAGGCATTGTATGATTCACACGGGATTTTAAAGCGCAATGACTTCGTCTGTCTGAACGTCTGTGATTCCATGATTAATGTTTTATTGATCGTCCTTGTGAGATTTGATGGTAATCTATCTACAATATGTGGCAAACTGTCCCCAATGACTGCATATGACTGACTTCACAAATGCATTTTGTCTCCCATTTATTGATTATATACACCGATAAATAGCATATTTCACAACGTTTCAATAGAAATATAGACATTATGTATAGACGAAATAAGTAGCGATAGAAACGAAAATTGTATCATTTCTTAATGAGGCGTTTGCAATTTGTTTGTTAATATTGAAGAAAATAAGGCATCGTCTCTACCCACAAACTTGCATATTTGGTAACTAGATACCAATGTGCGGTTTTAATTTCTTTGTGGTAAGTCGTCTGTGTACTTAGTTTTGCAAATTGCAATCAAATAAATATTGTATACTGTTGTTCGCATTTCGATAACTCCATGCAATATCAGTCAAGAATATTGAAGGTATATAAGGAAGACAACTAGAACTGCTGACATAATTACTTGCTTTGTTTCATTTGTCATTGATGGATGCGATAGTGCAAGTATTCGGCACAATTCCTCCGTGAATATACTACACCGCTACTTGGAGAATTTCGATTAACTGAACGCTAAAAGCTAATGTAAGTTAAGAAATCTCGGACACTCATGATTCCAGCGATAAAAAGCCTTTTGCAAATCAATAATTTGTCTGAACAAAATTATATGTTTCCCGTACTAATGGACTTTATGTGATATTTTGTTTGTGAGAGTTAATAATTAGAATAAAGTGTATTGTGCTAAAGTCTCATATACATAGATGGTATATAATTAGTAAAAACATATCCGCTTTTATATATGCAAATAGCACGACGGTGATTATTAAGGCAAACTTAACGAAATGCCTTGTCTGAGTCCAATACAATTGATGCCCTTTCATTAGATCTAGTATCCATAGTCTACGCATTTTCTGAATAATACAAAATGTCGATATAAGCATTCAATCATAACTAACAGGAGCACATTTCAATGCACCCAATGATTTAATCAACCAAGCGTTCATGCTCTCTAAGTATGAAGCAAGGTACGTGAGATTGTATACCAGGTAAAGTAAACAATAAATTAAATTTGCAAACGGAATTTCCAAAATACTAAACATCTACGTATGACGTTTCTTTCAAACAGTCGCAGTTGGTCTTATAAATAACACAAACTTATTGGAAGTTGGAATATTGAACACTAACTACATCATGTACACGTGAAACATTCATAGACATTGCATGCGATTCAGTATTCATGTTTTTCGTTCATTTGTTCATCTGAGACATTGAGTTGTCCATATTTAGCAGCAAACATATTTAGCCTATAATACATCATTTATGCAAGTCGCCGCATTATCGACTGCATCTGTAAAAATTAACTTGTCATTAAAATAGCTTATTTTCGTATATACAATTAGCATTCAGCCAGGAAATGTTTTAATGATTATACATCTTTAGAAGCATACAGAATTTAGTAATATTTTCACCATGGTATTACTATCAATTAGGCCTCTCGCACTTTTACATAAACGCGAAAGTATATTGAACCTGTAATCTATATTATTCCACTTTTATTTTGTTTAAGAGCCCTAATTGGTGCTTACAATGCTCTTTAATTAAGCAATATATTAAATTGCGCACCATTGATAAACTTAGCATTGACATACAGCAGCAAATTGTATATTAAAGCAGTGTAAGTACACGTGATACAAATTCCTTATTTTGATAAGAAGCCCTTTGATATGATTCGTTATTAATTTAATAACTCTTTCGTTTCCTTTAAGTTAATGTAGGTACATGTCCCCGCCGGTATATGTACTAGTACCTGCCTAAATAATGTATTATAGGCTAATGGAGTTTGCTAAATATGAGTTACCTATATGCATATGCTGATTGTTTAAGCATTAGCATTGAAATGAATGTTGCACAGTATATTTTCTGTCACAGTTTCTGATAAATCGAAAACAATCTTCACGTGCTATCATCCATTTAAACGTATATTGTTTAAGTGTAACAACAAACCAACAATTCGATTATACAGAAACTACAATTAAATTCTGTGAAAAGTTATCGACCTGAGACGTACGTCCCCTGTTTATTGTAATTCTAATTGTTTGGTTGAAACAAGCCATGTATTAACCGCATACACATTTCTCTTTTCAGTGTTAGATAGCTAAAAAGTCAAACAGGCAGCATAGTTAGAATCTGAAGCTGGGAACTCCGCGTAACAACTTAAGAGCCACAAAATGCATGCGCCATAGACTCGATTACGTTAACTAGACTCAGTGTGTCAAAAAAGTGCGTGCGTCATGGACTCATAGCCGAGAGAAATACGTGCATTACGAACTATGAACCAAGAAATGCATGTACTGTACTTGACTCGGAGTTGCCGCAAAATATGTGTTTCTCGGACCCGGAACCATGAAATACGAAGGTCACTGTCTTATCGAGAATGACATGTTCTCTGGCTTAAGATGGTAATAAATGAAAATAAAAACACAAGGAAAGCGAGCAATTTCCTTTGCAATATTCAGCAAAATTTAAATCAAGTGATATTGAAATTACTATGATTAACTCAATTTATTCGGTGACATGTGAAACGTGTTTACTCAATCGATAACTTTTTTGTATTACGATAGCATGTCTGTGATGGTATCGATGAGTTTCGGTTCCTGTCATTGCAATTAAATTTAGCTCCGTATGAAACATACATTATACACTAAGCCTCACCCGTTCTTCTAATTACACGAGAAGTTCATAATAAGCAAACGTTGTAATTTAATGCCTCCTTATGGCATTTCGTATAAAGGATGATTGGCATAGCACGCACTGAAGATAAAATGGGAACAACTAATTGGTCCCATAGAGGGTGCGATAAATGTGTGCAATGCATAAATATCATTGGTAACAATTTAAGAGATATACGTTGGGTGTTTCACACTTAATAGGACTTTCCATAGACATACATAATTATCCGTCTATCGCTGATAAATATGCGAAATATCTAAGCAATTGGTGGACAAATAAAACATTGTATATACAAATTTGATTTCGCGGTTACAATTGTTTAAAAGTGTCTCAGTACCCCTGATCATAAACAGTGGCAATAGTGATGTAATAAATAGCTCTGTCAATGAAACGTATGTCAATGTACGAACGGTGACTATTAACGTTAAACTACTATTTAACAAATTCGTGGTTTCTAGTTTTTTGCGTTGACGTTATTTCATCCATTCCGCGCATTGTTACATATAATTGATACTCATTAATCATACACAGAAACTGATTGCTTCATAAGTCTCCAAGCATACGTTAGGGGTATACATGTAATACCACAAAGCTAGACACTATTATTTATATAGTGGTTACTGAAATATTCACATTTTTAATAAAGATGGTACTGTGAAATAGCACTGCGACCTGCATTGGCGTTACATGGTTTCTATGGCAACACCTTGTATGAGTATCACCACCATATGAGACAACTTTCATTAAAATATAAGTGTTAAGAAATTATTAGAAAAGTCCTTATTATTTCTGGAACACCCTAGGGTGGAGAATCACGCGATCAAATGCATAACGTTCACACTCATAACAATTGCGATTTCGGTTGCTAAAGGGGGTATTTTAAGGATCATATACTTGACTATGATTATATTATACAGCCTATTTTGCTCTATCTTTAGCTGTTGTTAACTAATGCTCGACCTAACTATTATTATCGTTTGAAAACTGCGTTCAAAATGCAGTTGGTCTTGCATCAATTAAAACAGCTAAAGATAGAGCGAAATCGGTACTTGCCATGTAATCTTACATAAACGGGATATTCGTTAGGCTATATAATATAACCATATTAAATTCACGATCGTTAAAATCAAGAAACAACCGCACCGTTTGCGGACGAAATAGCAGTTGTTATGAGTGTGAACGTTATTCATTTGATCATGTGATTCGCCATACTGTACATGAAATACAATTTTCGTCACAAAAAAATTCATTACATCATTGACACTAAACTTTTAAAGTATGACACCCACGAGTAGAAAGAAAATCTCAGACATAAAGTGGTTTATTATTGTATTACGAAAACCGATGTTCTCTTTAAACATACAGAACCTGAATTAAATAAATATATTCTCTTCTACTCAATTTTAAACTGATTTTAATGTTAAAAGGAACTCAATTATTGTAGTCTGGTACTTTGTCTGAATGTAAAACAACGAGAAACACGTATTGAACGGTCCTAATACCAGAGTAAATTGATATTCTCCAGCACAGCCTACACTATGGTAAACTTTGTAATTACTTCATTTATTAAGAAGTCGTTTCTTTCTTTAAATCTTACTTCCTGATAGTAATTTACAACTTATCTATCCCTAGAAGATGCAAGTCACGTGGGAAGTTTGTTCAATGATTTAATTAGCCAAGTGTGTGTATGGAATGTTTTGTCTAAAAGCATGTATATAAGATTTCCTTATGTGTGGTATTGTAAGAAATAACTGCTTAAATGCTTGCAATGACATTGGCGATATTCTCATGCAATCACTAGAAATAAGACCAGTACATTCTATATCGTACGTGGGTGCCTATATGCCACCGAATAAGAAGTTATCCGAATACTGTAAACCTAGAAACTTTCACGGCTACAAATTTTCGCGTTTTGCCGATTGTCGGCATATTCGCGGCTACAAACTTTCGCGTTTTTTAGTCTCCCGCGAACTCCGCTAACACTAAGTCGCATAGTGACAAAATTATTGATATTATAACTTGTCACATACATTGCTTGGTTCGTATATAATTGCTTCTTAATTATACTTCTCACCGTCGTTAAACCCTCTCAAATTCTTTTTGATGTAGATAGTTACCTTTTGTATTTGTTTATACAAATTGAAAACTACGCTCAGCCTGGTGATGTTTTCACAGTTTTATTGACACTGTCAGTCATTTTGTATTATGACATACCCGGTAATAAACAGCGCTATTTACACGCATGATCATATATTGAGTGTATTGTTAAACACGTTTTCAATAATGTTTTTTTATAAGTGTTTTCATTATTGTACCGTGATCATAAAAGGCTTTATTCAGAAAAAAGTACATACACGTAACATTCCATATTTTGACAAAATAGCACTTATAATACGGTCTTATAAACGTCGTACCAAAATGATGAATTTCCTTCAAAAACGAGAAACTTTCGCGTTTTTCTTGTCCTGGACATGTTCGCGGCTATTTACTTTCGCGGATTTTTACTAACCGCGAACACCGCGAACTTAAATCGCGCGAAATAATTTCTAGGTTTACAGTAGGACGTTCATGTATCGTCTTGTCTGTCTCTGGTTGAGGATGCAGCATTAAGCTAGGGCATTCAGCTTATAGTGATATTATGTTGACTACGTTGATCAGCTTTTTATTGTTTATTGCTGAAACTATTATATCTAGTCTTTTTGCGTACTTTAACTTGTGTGTTGGCCATTGTGTTATGTGATGTATTTATGTTTGTTCTGTGCTCGGCTGTTAAAGTTAAGTGCCACCGTTCCTATTAGATTTTATATTCTTATATATTATTGAATATCTGTGTGCCAGGATTGGAGGAATGGTTGTACTTCATATTCTTTGCAAATGTTCACTACTTTGATAATGTTCACAAGAGCAGTAAAATGACACCAATCTCTCAGGATTTTAAAACATGTAACTACCGTTGTGGTACAAAATTAATTAATGTAATGTACGGGAAATATTTGTTATTGCAATGTTCAAAATGACATTCGTAACTACTAAATCAGTATTTTGTAGAAATTACTTTCTAGCGTACTGCTATGTTGGTGAGTAGGCGAAATAGACTGCTTGCAAATGGAATCCAAGCGTCTCCTCACTTACTCATCTAACGTGTAAGCCTTACAAGCACAGCTTTGCAGATAATGCAGCATAATAAATTACTTCACTTATTTAGATTCACGCACCGATTGCTGAGCCTGTCTTCAAAAGTCTAACCACATTACACTTATTATGTCTTACATGCTGCGACCCGCGTTGGCTTTTCTTTTTATTTGACTAAATTCATCAAATATTAAGACATACACGGCGTACTTGAAGACATACAAGCGGTTGTTGTGGTATTGCGTGACATGTCGTGTGATTAGACGAAGACGCCGTTGATAAAGAAGCAAATTGCGTGCTTGCTGGTACACAAACAAGATGCGGAAATTAGAAATGAAGCACATTGTGATTCGCACGGGAGATTCTTTAGAAATTACATTTTGTGTAAGAGAAAGACAAATGTAGGAAATTATTTACTTAAACCACATTATTGCATGGTGAATTTCAATTTATGTCTGTTTGTCTTGAAGCTGATCGAGTTAATTCATTTACAATCAGATTGTGCTGGTGTTGACCTGTTTATAAAGAATGATTGGTATGTTATATGTATTACTTAATGTACTCCGTGCCCAAACAATGCCACTAGGAACGGTACAACAAAACCTAAGATATGCTTAATGTTAATAATACAGTTTAGAAGCTGCAAAGACGTAATCGACCAACACCAAATGGGAATGGTGAAATAAGGAATTGTCTTCATCAGCCTCAAAACGCTCATTTAAACTTAATTACATGTAACAGTATGACTATACAACGTTTAACAAATGGTTGTATATTACGGTTTATTGATGCATACGTTACACGAGTGAATGATTAATTTATCATAATAATTGTGTAGTCGACAATGCGTTGTATCAAACCTCAATTTGCCCGATTTAGCTTTCTACATTATATTATCAATATTTGATATGAAACTCGGTGCATTGTGATGCAACACGTTCGTCTGAACGGCAAGAGAAACTGGAGAATTGATTCAGTAACTAAAGCACAAACAACACGAACTATTATCAAAGACAACTTTAATCTCGCAGTGAAACTATTTCTAATTTGCGTGTTTTGATACTGTTATCTTCCGTAATAATTCCCATAACAACATAACCTATGATGATATCTTAATCACCTTCCCTAAACGATTTGGCAAACCAAATCCTACCATAATGTTGAAAAAGGATAAATATGATTTTATTATTGATAATTCGCTGAAACTGTGTATCATTCCTAAAAGGTTTCCATAAATATGATTCTTTTTTCTGGCTGTTGTTATTTCTTGTAATTCACACGAATGAAACGAATTCATAACAATATAGGCTTTTGTGTTATTAATGTTGTAAGCCCAAGACGATACACGAGAATGGTCCTTGGGCATGGTACGTGTAGCCAAAGGAATTTGTTGATTTGCCATTTGCAAAATTGAATGATCTTCATTCACTTCATGCATGAACATGTGCACATACAAACATGTGCATACAAATATGGTATTATGGTGAACGATTTAGATACACAATTACCAATTTGTTGGCGTTTGTTTTAAAAGTATTCTTTAGATATCAAAAAGTGCATTTATTATTGGGTAAATTGAAATATCGGAAGATACTATGTGTTAAAACAGATTGTGTATCAATTGTTGTGGACAAACTTTGGTATGGGTTCTGTCTGTTTATCACTGTTGACCTGTACTCATGTCATGCAATGTATCAAATATTCCTATTTCATTCTCCGTCATATGCATAATGGTCCGTTGGAACAGTACATCACTATATTACATTATTGTGTTCTGTTGTGTTTTCTGGTATGTTAAAGTGATGGCTCAATTGTGTTTGATGTTCTCTCAATATATGTTTCGAATGAGTACCATTGTATTTCGTGATACAATGAAGCAACATTATTATGATAATGAACGTCTACTTGCATAACATTTAACTTATGATTACTGTATACGTCGTTTATTTTCAAATTCACTGAAGTACGAAACAGTATCACTTTGTACTAAGATTGAGTGCACATTATCTTCAAAAGCTTATTGAGAAATTTGAATATAAGTCTAACAACCCAAAAGTGCATTGTACTACTACTTTTGCAAAATCTTCTCAAAAGGGTTTGCAGACGATACAATTTGCGTGTGCCGACATGTGACAGTTATTACCCAGACAATACATCAAACAAATGAAAGTAAACAGCGAGTCTCCTGTTGCTGCCATATATTCACTTCATGTTTGTTCTGAAATGAAAGTTTCGTGTATTTGAATAACTGTCTAGACATTAATACTCGAACACAGCGACCAGAATTACATATCCAGAATTCAACGAGGTTATTGAACATTGGAATGATACAGTTGAGGTTAGGAGTAAGTCTTGCCCTATGAATGAATTGGTAATTTAATACAGTGCATGTGTTTTTCAAGAATATTGTTGAGGTTACAGACACTTACAATGTTTATGACTGCATAAAGTTTAAACACGGTCTAAATGCAAACGATAGAGTCACAGGCGTACTTGTTCGGTTTATGAGGTCACAAACGATTATGAAAGGTACCATTATGTCCATTTTACCATATCTTACAGTTATGGTGGAAAATGTTGTTTCAATTGGCTACACACGGGTTAAGATATGTAAATCAATCATATTACCGGAATCTTAAAGGAAGGTTATTACGCTTTTTATTTCATAGTGCACGTTTATGCGTGAGTGTCTCTATTTCGGTAGATATATTTATTGCGGCAAATGTAAAAATCAAAGTACTGAAGTACTGACAGGCTGGCGAACTGCAAAGTGACAATAGTTTTCAAGTAATACAACATCAAGTGGTTTTCTAAGTCGAAAGAGACATACGATATCTCTGGTGCAAGTGTATTCAGCGTAATATTATGAAAACGCAGTGTTCATGTAATTGTTTGTACAAAAGTATAAACACAACTCAAGGTATTGCAGACGATGCATGCGAAATATCGCAATTTAAAAATGTTTTCTAAAATTGATATATCTTATAAAACAGTGGATCTACATGTAACACGTTTAACAGACCCACATTTTGACACGTTCTGTTCACACGCCTGCAATAAATAATAACTGGGGGCATTCGTTGATGAACTGTTTGGTTATACATGGCCCCGTGTTCACAAATGATTAGCTGATTCGGATCATTTATGAAATTATTTCCCTTGCTTGGAAGTGCTTGGTAACATTTGTTTATACAACTTATAATCATGTAAAAAATAACTTAACCACATCAAAGTATCATTTACATTTACTTGATTAGATCATATTTGGCTTCTCGAACTTAAATTAATCACACACATTCATCGATAAAGAACGAAAATATAATACGAGAAAATAGTTGAAGAAAAATAATGATTAAATAAACAGCAGACCCTCACAATCTTGTAATGGCTAACAGTTAGCTCGATAATTTAATTGTATTAATATCATTTGCATGTAGGAATGTCCAGTGCTCATATCAGGTATATTTAGTAAATGTATAGTTGGTCAAGTGCATTTATCTTTGTCTTAATACGCATGTGTTACACCTCACCAGAAACCGACTTACAGTGGAACGCCTACCAACTTGAAGGTATTTGTCAATGTGACTCTGTTATATGTGATAAGACTACCTTCGTCTGAGGTGTATCGTCTATTTGCTCATCTGACAGTAGTCACGTATGCACGTACATGTATACAACAATAATGCAGCAGCAACTTACAAAGGCGCTATATTGGACATTAGTTGTGAATACTGATATTTGCCAATTTTGTCAATATTGAATATAAATGTGTGTTTAGCTAATTCTATATTTACGCTTAACTAGTCTAGAACAGTAGCAATAAAATGTATGAATTATTTGTATTAGCAAACAAAAATGCATGGACATTTTCTGCTCCAATAGCACATCATTTGTAAATATATAGTGTACACATGCCTCGTGTATAAATTACTAATACGTATTAACTTACCTCCTCGCATCACTCATTGTCTAATAAAAACACATGTATTGTAATATTTGAAAAAAATATACAACTTTGATATTTAGATGTAAAGTACATGTAGTATCCTTTGTAATAAAACCAGAGTGAAAGTGTGGTACATGACATATTTAAATTCTTTGCCAAACTGACTATGTTGTGTCAATTTAAGAAACATGGAATTAGTTTAAAAAATGTCCATGCGTTGTCTTAACAAGCACATTTAACAAGCACAATGGTTAATTTTTTCAGTTCATTAAGTATTACCCTTTTGTTGTCCACAAAATTAATCCATAATTACTAATTGTATAGAGATTTTTTAAGACGTAAAAACTTTTATCACTTTCTTGTAATTAGACAAGTTCGAAAAAAAGTTAATTGTTAGCCCTTATAAGAATATATTTTTGCTTCATTGCCAAGGTAATAATTACTTTGCATTCGTTGCTTCCCAAACCAGCTATCACAATAAACAGCAAATTATGAAATGCACGAAACAGCATAAAGAACGCTATTGCTAATAACAGTATACTAATTACGGATTTCAATTAAGATAACAGTCGGCAATGTACTATCGTCGTACGGCCAGAAATAGCACACAAACTATGTTCTTATTGAGTCACTGTTGTATATATTTATATTCGGGACATAACATACTTTTGCACTACATACTATAATACGAGTATATAATTGGGAACGTGTGCGAATAATAACACGGCAATACATATTTCCAAGCATGATCTATCCGCACCCATGTACAAAGGTAAACACCAAGTCTTACACTTGATAGGCCAACGTTTAGCCAACACAATTCAGGATCAGCAACATAATAAATATTACTCTAAGATATTGGGTAATAACGTGAGATAAAATAGTCTAGACAAAGCCTTTGTAACTCTAATTACTGTTCAGTAAGCGATTAATGTCAGTTGATCAACAATGTGAACTGATTCAAAGAATAGCAACAATGACCAACGACTGGTAATAAATGACGCATTAGAGACCTTTTTATTAGTATTTAATTTAGTCTCCGCTTCTTCCATTGGTATTCCATCCTTCTGCCACAAATTCACCATGGGCCGCAGTAGTTCTCGTACATAATGAGTGAAATTCAACACCGATACTAGTATACAGTCGTATAGCTTTGAAGTTTGTTCGATATTTCAACAATGTCTGGTCTGTTTGACAAAGTTCGTAACATCATTAAATAGTAGGGCACAAACCAAAGCCAAACAGCTATGACGGCAGCGCCTAGCCACACACTCAAGAGTCAGACATAGTACATGAGTAACATGATGTAGCTCATAATGTTTGGCACCAGTGTCGAAAAGTAGTTACAAAAAGTTACAATCATCTGGAGTAACAATAAGCAATACACTGACTGTGCATATATACATGTACGAATTTGGAATTTTATGTACATGCAATGTAGTTTAGATCCGCCTTGACGTATCGTTTGCATACTATTATATTTACTGACGCAAATTAAAACAGGCGAATCATGAAATGTATTTGCACTGGAAATTAATAGAGTGTTGAAGATATGTATACATTCTTTGATTAAATGTTGCACATTTGTCACTTGTATCTGGAATTACAAACTTTTTGCAATATTTAGTTGTGTTCTAGAAAGTACTGTCTACATGTTCTCAATCAATTAGATTTAAAACACGTAGTCATTTATCATATTATTCTCTATGGAACGATTTTCTTCTTAAATCTGATTAATACATGGATATGTCAACAACATTCCAAGACAAGCTCACAGTAGATGCAGTTGGATGCTGTTTAAGAAATTCCCATGTACGTTTCTGCAAATATTGGATGTCGAAATCTAGACGTTTAGAATTATATCAGATTCGGGACGAAGTAAAACAAAATCCGTGATATTCATATAACATCGACAACTATGTGATATAAAAACAAATCTTGTTGGTTAAGTGAGCATAATTGCAGGTTTGATACGATATAGTTTTACTTCATCATACTAATTTGTATATTTCTTGTTTCCACAGATCACAACGGAAATTGAAATTTAGTCAGGAGATGAAGACATCACTTAGACAAGTGATGATACAGAGGCGCCGATAGATCTGAGCAATTATTAATGAGATAAGAATTCGGTTGCATTTCTGGAATAGTCGAGACACACTTGTCAAACTATGATTGCCTGTAATGTCTTTTCCAAAACGATGATTTGCATTGTGATAATGCTTAGTCTTTATTGTTTGCAGTAATAAGGTATTCTTGTATAACAAAAGCCGGTCTACAAAAATCTTAAACTACATGTAGCGTCCAAGGCGTTGTCAGCGCACGACCTTTTTTTTTCAGAATGAATTAGTGTTCAAAAGCGGTACGAGGAAAACGGACAGAGAAGGCAGCACTCAACCTAACCATCCACAGAAATCAGAAACATCACAACACAACTACACGGAGCATTGCCCACAAATAAGCCAAAGTCAAGACCAAGTTTGGTTCCATAATAAGTAGGACATATATCTTACTTTCCATAAAATGTATAACCTCGTACTATGGCTGAAACGTTATGGGGAGTGGTGGCCCAGAGGTAGGATGCGCACGTTTCGGGATCGAGAGGCCCCGGGTTCAATCCCTTTCTGGACCACTGGTTAATTTCTCTGAGAGTGATACACACATCAGTGTGGCTAACTTAACACGACTCTTTACATCACATGTATATTGTCATATGCTCCATCACGCTCACAGACTCCATTAAAAAGTGTACATTATTGTTCTAAGCGGACGCTTGTGTGAGCTGTAACTGTTTGTAAAAAACATTTACTCAGAAAATGATTGGTCAATAATTAGCTTAAAACTATATCATATACATGCATATTTGTCCTTACAAAACTATATAATAACCCTATCACACGTCTTTTAACAGCTGATGTATTGTCTATATTTATAATCTCGGTTGTATGTTTTCATTAGCGGGAAGAACCATTAAGACGCTCGAGGAAAATACCAAGGCAAATCTAAACGAACGATATGAACGATTAGCTCACGGAAACTGACATATTCAACGCAAGGACCTTGTTACATTTTCATGCATAAAGTGCAGGGTCGTATCAATTTCTCCGAGCTTTACAACATACTCAGTGAAAGTATCCCATCTTATAACATGATGGTATTTATAAATATAAAATGTCAACTGAGACAATGGACATTAAATATATATATTGGCTCGGGGATTGACAGTCAATGTTATGGCACGTCCAAACGATAAAACGTGTAAGCAAACATTTGGAAATATGTAATCTTATGTTATTGTCTCATATGGTTTTGGCATATGAAATGTAGTAGTATTTCATAACTATTATATTTGGGAATGTTTTATATTTATAGACCAGCAAAGAAACCAGGCTATCTTATGAAATTTGCAAAGTTAAAGTATGACAGTGCATTACCAGTACGTCGATGGAGTTGAATTGCTATGCAATGAATATGATACTTCACGATACAAGGCATTGATTTTATACGATGATCGATGGATCGTTAAACGCTCTATGTTTCAGCACCATATTTAGCCGCTAGAGTCATATGTGAACCCTATAACCCTTTATGTCTATACGAGACCACGCTGTTGGTAAATGAAACTACACAAATACACCTACACGGGTTTTCCAAATGCGTTGTAAAACGCTTCTTAGAAAAAACGGATCAAATGCATGCGTCGAAGTTTCACTACTATTCAATACATTATTCCTTTTAACATTCATTAATTGTTTTAAACATTGGTTTTGTAATAAAAAAATAAATACACAACTTAATCACCTCGTATGCAAACTTGACGTAACGTCAAATACTTGATGAAGTTTATTTTATTCAAGCAAATTTATCACCATCTTATAACAGACGCTTATCTAAATATCTGGACAGGTTGTGGTACGACGCATACTCGTTATAGTGTTATTTGCAGACACTGATTTCATGTAATACTTTTGAAAAACTATATACATACCCATCTTCTAATTGATTTGAGAACATATATTTTTGAATAAGACAGGAAACGCCATTCAAGTTGGCGTTCCAAACAATAATGTATCAGGGAAGGCAACAATCATCAGAAACATCAAATGGCGCCAAAAGATAGATTACATTGTGATACCTACATACATGCATGAAGGTAGATATATTTCCTTCTGATCATAGAATAACATTTGACCATAATTCACACAAACCAACGGCGGCGTACTGCCGAGGCCTTTGTGTGAGACACTACGTGTATTTTAAATGGATAACATCTAGACCAGTTTTTGTAATACAAAATTTTCTCATTACTGAAGACAATAAAAAAAGCTTAATCACAATTCAAATCATCTTTTTGGAATAAGACATGAGCATTTTCTCAGTTTGTCTCTGCTATCCCAGATACGAAACCCCAAACCTAATTTTATCTCATTAATAATTGCTCGGATCTATCGGCGCCTCTGCATCATATCTCGACTAAGTGGTGTCTTCATCTCCTGCCTAAATTTCAATTTCCGTTGTGATATGGAGAAACAAGAGATGTACACATTAGTTTGATGAAACAAACTATATTGTATCAAACATAAACTAATACTCACTCAACCATTTCGATTTTTCATTGTCGATACCATGGTTGGGTTGTCGAGTTCATATGCATGTCACGGATTTTGTCTTACATGTACGTGTATGTCGTCACAAATCTGATATAATCAGCAGCATCGTAACTTTCTAGATTGCAACATCTCATAAAGGAACGTACATGGTAATTTCATAAACCAAATATTTTGTATCCAAATGCATCTCCTGCCAACGTTCCTAAAACATTGTTGACATATCCATTTATTAATCAGATTTAAGAAACAATCGTTCCATTGAGAATAATATGATAAATGACTACGTGTTTCAAATCTAATTGACTAAGAAAATGTACAAGTACTATCTAGAACGCAACTCAATATTGCAAAAAGTTCGTTATTCCAGATACTAATGACAAAAATGTGATATTGAACCAGGACTTTTACATTTACTGCATATACATTTCATGATTTCCCTACTTTCAATTGCGTCATAAAATATGATAGTGCGCAATATATACCTCAAAGTGGGTCTAAAATACATTGTTTGCAAAGTTACAACATCACGGTGACAAGTCGATTACCACAAATTGTCCGCTCACCGTTGAAATGTCATACTTCTGACATATGCACCATATCCTTCTGGTAATCGCCTTGTCACCGTGAACATATGCATAGTCAGTGTCTTGCTTATTATGACAGACGATTGTTTTGTAACTACTCTTAAACACTAGTGCCAAACATTTTGTGCAACAGCATGTAACCTAATTTAGTAACAAACCTTGTCAACCAGATATGACATTACTGAAACGTCGGAGCAAAAATATAAGCATTATATTGCACATGTCGGTTTTGAATTTCATTCAGTTTGTATGAAAACTACTACGGAGCATTATGCACGCATGACGGCCAAAAGGATTGAGTAACAGATGGAGGAAACGGACACTAAATATTATTCCAATAAAACGTATATAATGCTTCATTTATTGCGAGTGTTTGGTCACGGTTGCTATTCTTTGAATCAATTTACATTATTGGTGTAACTGACATTAATCGCTTACCGAACAGTAAATAGAGTTACAGAGGCTTTGTCTAGACTTTTTTATCTCACGTTATTATCCAAATATCTAAGACTATTTTTAATTATGTGACTGATCCTAAGTTGTTTGATACGTTTTGTAGGCATAACGGTTTTCTACCAAGAGTAAATGTGCATATGGGTGTGAGAATATCATGCATGGTATTGCGAACTGCTATAGTACATTTTCCCTTGGTTGTACATATTTAAATAATGACAAATATGTTACGGCTATGTGTTTTGTTATTAGAAATAGTCATAAGTTCGGATGCGTACTATTCGATTGCAAAGTGTGATACAATGTTGACATCCTCTGTAATGTCTATACATTCTACATTCTACATAACATTTACAATTACATATTCATTATTCCGATTCTAACTTCCCAAATGTTTCTCATTGCTTATCGTGTATTTGAACCGTCGACGTCATCATTACCATTTCAAAGCTTGTGACAATTAGTTTGTTCCATTGAATAAATTTTACCCCCATTTTGATCTGTTATATTGTCGTCATGCCATACGTCATTTTCCCCTCATTCCGTTTCCAATGTTTGCATATTTCACACGTTATGTACATGTCTGATTCACCTTTTCCTTTTCAAATTTGAATTACATGTTAAAGTTTTCGTATATATGTTTTCAGATTACACCAAATGTAAGTACATTTCTAAGTGATTCAGAGAGAAGCGGATAAGAGTCAATATCAAGCTAGATTTAAATGACATTGTGTGAACCGATTTTTTGAGAAAAAAAAACATAATTCTACGTTGATGTACAAACGTTCTCAAATATACTTTTATAATAATATATAGTGCATTATAGTGCTATTTTTGATAAAACAACGAAAGGAAATTGCCGACTGTAATCTTAATTGAAATCCGTAATTAGTATACTGTTATTAGCAGTAGTGTTCTTTGTGCTGTTTCGTGCACTTCCTAATTGCTGTTCATAGCGCTGGTTGGTTTCTAGAAAGCATTGAATACGAAGTAATTATTAATTTGGCAATGAAGCAAAACTATATTCGTATAAGGGCTAACAATTAACGTTTGTTTCGAACTTCTCTAATTACAAGAAAGGGATAAAAGTATTTTCGTCTCGAAAAAATCTCTATACAATAAGTAATTAGTGATTAGTTTTGTAGACAAGAAATGGTCATATTTTGTGACTTGGAAGAATTAATCAGTACTCGATAATTTTGCATGTCAAAGAATACAAGGGCATTTTTAAAACTAATTGAGTGTACCTTAAATAGAAACAACCTAGGCAGTTTGCCAAATGTTTTAATTACGTTTGTTAATCTTTAAGATAATTTAACATGGGGTATGATTTTCGGGTGTAATCAAATGGTCGATCTGCGTCTACCCCCGATAATGATTAATTCCAGACGTAGGAACAAAAAGGAGTGACAGGTTAGTTTAAACATATTTATTTTTCCCAAATATATAACAATATGCATTCAATTTACAGTATAAAATAACAGAAACATAAGGAAAAAGGGATTAGAATGAAAGACACTTTGTCTTATTGAATTCTTCTCCTGAGTGACAGGTTCGTACCTGGTCTCGTCTACAGGTTAGATATTAACTGTACGCAGTTGTGCAAATTGACCTATGTGAAGCTTTTCATATTCGTATGTGGCATAATCAGCGTCTAGACAGTTATTAAAAACACAAAACCTTTATTTTTGAAAACAAATATGAAGTGAATATATGGCTGCAACAGAAGATTCGTTGCTTACTTTCATTAGTGTGATATATTGTCTGGAAAATAACTGTCACATGTCTGCCCACGCAAATTTTGTCGCCTTCAAATCCTTGTGAAGAAGGGTTCGAAATTATAGTACATCGTCCTTTTGGGTTGTTTCAACTTAAATTCATGTTTCTCAAACAAAATTCCGAGAAAAACCTACAATTATTCTTACTACAATGTGTGACAGTTTCGTACTTCCGCGATTTTGAAAATAAACGTCGTATGCAGTTGTTATACGTTATTTGTTATACTACTAGGCGTTCGTTTTCATACGAGTTTAGTTTAATTATGTTACGAAATACTCTTTATTTAATGCAACATCACTTCTCCACACCGGGAAGCACCTCTGCATGCAATAATAGAATATAGTGATGCACAGTTACAACGGACCATTATTTATGTTACAGCAAATGAAACAGGAATGTTGGATACATTACATGACATGATTGCAGGCAGCAGTAATGAGCGAACTTACACCGAAGGATGTCTACAACAAATGCTACCACACACTGATTTAACTTTAATACATATCATCTTCTTGTGCAGATATTTACAGGATTTTTCCCTGATGTCATTTCCTATAAATGCACATTAGATACATACAGAATAGTTGCATAATAAAAGGTCAAATCATTGGTAATGTTGTATCTAAATTGTTCATCGTAGTAATTCATAATGATTAATATTTGCTATCATGCTCAAGGACCATACGTGTAAATCTTCCTGTTCTCCGTGACATATGAATCACTACCGAGGCCTAAGATTAAATACTGTTTACATGTACGTAATCTATTATGAGCAAACAATATCAGCAACACAGGAGCCTACAATATATCGTTATGGATTAGTTTAATTCATGTGAATTACAAGAAATAACGAAAGCCAGAAACAAGAACCAGATTTATGGTAACCTTTTAGGATTGATTCACAGTTTCAACGAAATGAATCATCAGTAATAAAATCATACTTCTTTCAACAGAATGGTAGGATTTGGTATGGCACATCGTTTAGGGAAGGTGATTACGATAGCATCATACGTTATGTTCTTACGGGAATTTAAATCGTAGATAACAGTATCAAAACACGCAAATCAGAAATAACGAGATTTAAGTTGTCTATGGGAAAATGTTCGTGTTGTTTGTACTTTAGTAACTGAATCAAGTCACAAGTTTCTCTTGTTATTTAGACGAAATTGTTGCAAACCAATGCACAGATGTTCACATATATGTTTTATATCAATACTATAATGACGGAATATAAGTCAAAAATATTTAACTATGCATGACCACACTACTTATATATGGAACAAGCATTTATTCATATGACAATTGCAGCAACAAACCATAAGATATCATCATTTGAAAATAGTTGAATTATTATATTATTAATTTAAAAGTGTTTTGAAGCGGATGGAGACTATTCCTTATTTCACCATTCCCATTTTGTGTTTGTCGATAACACCTTCATAATTACTAAAGCGTATTATATTATGTTCAGTTTTACTGTTGTATAGTGTTTACAGACATTGTTTGATCACGATGTATATTTGGTAGTCCACATAATAATCCAATAATTCTTTATTAACAGGCCAACACCGCCACAGTTGGATTTGCCAATAAATTAACTCGACCAACTTCAAGACAAACATACATAAAATTGAAATTCACTGAGCACTAATGTGTTTGAAGTAAATAATTTCATACAAGTCCCTATATTTGTCTTTCTCTTACACAAAATGCAATTTTCTTAGGACTCTCCCGTGCGAATCACAAGGTAGTTCATTCTAATTTCCGTATCTCGTTTGTGTACCAGCACGCTATGTGCTTCTTTATCAACAGCATATTCGTCTAATCACACGACATGTCACGCAACACGCAATACGACAACTACAGCGTGTATGCCTTGAAGTACGCCGTGTACAAACGTATGTCTTAATATTTGATGAACTTAAGTCAAATAAAAATGATAATCTAATGCGGATCGCAGCTTGTAAGACATACTAAATTTAATGCAGCATTTTAAAGAAAGGCTCAGCAATCGGTGCGTGAATTTAAACATGTGAAATAATATTTTCTGTTACTTTGTCCGCTAATCCGGGCTCGTAATGCACACACATTAGATGGTTCAGGTGTATGGCGTTTGGCTACCCTTTGCAAGCATTCTATTTCGCCTATTAATCAAAATGGCAATATATATGTTTGAAAATAAATTCTACAAAAAAAGTAGTCTCGAATGTCATAATGAACAGTGCAAAGTTACGACAGTAAAAAAGCTAAATTTCATAGTTTCAGCAAGAAGAAGCTAAATTGCGTTGCTGAATGTTGTAGCTGAATGACATTCATACAGTTTCAACAGTAAAATAGCGAAATTCGTAATGTAGCTGTCCTGAACGTTTCGGAATATCAATTAAAAAAAGAAAAACACCCTACTTTTACTTGAATGATCCAGTTGCAGCCAGAAAACCTGATCAACCTGATCAAACTACTTTTGTAAGCTAAATGCCCTAGCTTAATTTTCCAGCCTCAGCAAGACAAACATCCAAATTCAAAAATTCAACAGTTTAAGGACGGAACGACTTTTTCAAGCTGGTTGTCTGAAGTCAATAAAAACTTAAAAATATCAGTAAATGCTAAAGCCATGTTACCGCACAACTTATTTATAAAGAGAAGCTAAAAAAAAAAAAAAAAAACGAAGTGCGAAAACTAACGACAGGAGCAACACCCAACATAAACACCAGGGCACAATTAGACACGTGTTATACCAAAAGTCCAATGTAATAACAAAAGGGCAGACAATCCCTTAACTAAACAAACAAATTTAATTCGGATCCCTTCGTATTCGGTGGCAGCAATTCGAACACCAATGCAAGAGATAGACACATATCGTACCATCCGAATTCTCGTGACATCCAGAGACTGTCCCTAATGCCAATACAAGGATTTAAGCGATTATTTCTTACAATGCTCCACATACGAAAAACTTAATATATACATTCATGTAGATAAAAACATTGCATACCCAATCTTCCGTTATTAAATCCAGGAACTAACGTCCCACGTTTCCCACGTAGCTTAGATTTTCTAGAGATAAATGAGTTGCAAATTCCTATCAGGAAGAACGATTTAAAGAACGTAATGACTTCGTAATAAATGAAGTAATTACAAAGTTTACCATAGCGTAGGTTGTGCTTGAGAATTTCAATTTACACTGCATTAGGGTCGTTCAATACGTGTTTCAAATCGTTTAACATTCCGACAACGTTCCAGACTACAATAATTGTGTTTCTTCCAGCATTAAAATCCGTTTAAAATTGAGTGGAAGTTAATGTTTTTATTTAATTCAGGTTCTGTATTTCTATAGCGAATTTTGGTTGTCATAATGAAATAGTAAACTTCTTTATAATAGATCGTTAAAACTGGTATTTTCTATCTACTCATAGCAGTCATACTCCCAAATGTTAATGTTTACAAACGATGTTATCAAATTGACAACATACCATCAAATTACATTTAACATGATTTTATAATTATCTTATTTGTTAATCGAAAACAAACCAATAAGAAAACGTCTATCAGACAATCTTATGCAATTTGCAAAGATAATGAGTTCATCTGAATGTCGATGCAGTTAAACATTTATAAAAGGAATCTTCTATTGAATCATGCAAGGAGTTGTTTTATACAATGATCGATCGTTAAACGTATAGTGCGATAGCAACTAAGCTGGACCCCCATAAACCTTTAATATTTTAAAAGGTACAAAGCCGACTAGAACAAAAATGGGTATGTCTTCGTAAAACACCCGTACCAACTCTCATAAAATAACACAGAATTTTTAGTCCACAGAAAAGTGTACTTTGGCACTTTGCATAGACGCCTAATGCAAAATTTAACCCTTATCGTGCCGATCGCGAGTATAGTCGCGCTACACGATACCTTCCATCCGTGCCGATCGCGACTGTGAGTTGCGCCAGTGGGTATTTCTGATCAAAGCGATGTTTTGATGAACGCGTAATTAATTATGAATGGCAATTCACTATAATTCATTCAGTAGTAATTTACTGAACTATTTGTACAAAAATACCAACCAATCAACGGCCGAAAACTTTTAAATATCGAGTGAAAGTGATTACTAATATAGTTTTGGAGATTTCGGATCAAAATGGCAAACGATCGCCGTAGAATGAACGCGCACGGAGTTTTAGAACGAATTTTTCAATACTTCTGTGGTCGGAAATCAATGAAGAACCTTGACCGGCTCACGGCCCGTCATTTCATCGGTTTCATTCAGCCAAAGGTCGGTACAAAACGACAAAAACCAATGAGAGACTGTGTTGTGTGCAATGTTCACAAAAGTCTGAGACATAGAACTAAATTTGAACACAAATTCACTCTAAAAACGGTCTTGTGCTGACGAGGCAAATGCGTCAGATACTACATGTATTTTAAATTGGTATCTAGACCAGTTTTTGTTATACAAGAATACCTCATTACTGCAGACACACACTATCATCGTCTTGTAATAAGACATGAGCATTACTGGCAATCATAGCTTGACAATTACGTCTCTTATCCGTGATTCGAAACCAAATTCCTATCTCATTAATAATTGCTCGAATCTATTGGCGCCTCTGTATCATATCTCGTCGAAGTAATGTCTTCATCTCCTGCCTAAATTTTAATTTCCGTTGTGAAATCGGGAAACATGAGATGTACAAATTGAGCATGATGAAGTTAAACTACATCGTATCAACTTAAACCTACAATCATGCTCACTTAACCATTTAGATAAAAATGAACATGTGCAATTTTTAATCAGGACATGCATACATATCTCAAATTCTATATTCACATTCACTGCGAATGCATTTCATGATTCCCCGACTTTCATTTGCTTCATTAAATATAATAGTGCGCATTATACATGTCAAAGTGGATCTAAAATACATTGCATGTACAATTCCAACATATGCAAAGGCAGTGGATTGCTATTTGTGACAGCAGATGGTTGTCTTTTGTAACTACTCTTCAACACTGGTGTCTACCATTTTGTGCAACAGTATAAAACCTGTTGTCTTTTGTAACTACTCTTCAACACTGGCGTCTACCATTTTGTGCAACAGTATAAAACCTGACTGTATTACAAACCTTATCAAACAGATCTGATACGCTGAACAAACTTAAAAGAGCCAAACAATAAGCATCATATTGCACAACGAACCTCAAAGTGAAACAACATGTCGGTTTGGAATTACATTCAGGTTCACCAAGAAGCAACAATGTCACATGTATCGCACATAATCAACCCAAAGTGAAACTACATGTCGTTTTCAGTATGTAAAATAACTGATGCGGAATTTATCACGGACAGAAGGATGGAAGAACAGATGGACGATACGAATAATAAATAAATACAAACACAGGGCCTCTAATGATACATTTATTGACAATGCTTGGTCATGTTTGTAATTCATCGGATCAATTCAAATTGTTGGTTGGTAACGGGATAATCTGACATTAATCGCTCACCGAACAGTAACTTGAGTTACAGAGGCTTTGTCTAGACTATTTTATCTCTCGTCATTACCCAAAAATATCCAATATTTATTTTTGATTATGTGGCTGATCCTCTGGCCCCAAGTTCACGAAGAATTAGCTATCAGGATCAGGATCAAGATCAAATATATATCCTAGGAAATTCAGTAGATATGTTAAGCTTTGCTAGGTATTTATATACATGTGGGTACATTAAATCACATCCTTCAATTTTAAAGACATTAAAATAAGTTTTAATTGTTATTTATAAAAATACTGACTCGATCCTCGTTTTAATAATTGATCCTCATTTTTTCTGGATCAGTTTCAGTCTCAACTACAATATTTCACTTTTGCAACAGAAAATGATAGTCTGAATATTTTAAATATGTCAATTTGAAGTATATTAGGTATTCTCTACACGGCTGTAAGCTGTAATTGCCAAAAGTTACCAAAAACCTCCAAAAAATGTAAAACTATTTTCAGGATCAAATTTGATCCAGATCAGTTGATCCTTTGTGAACACGGGGCCTAGTTGTTTGATACGTTTTGTAGGCATAATGGTTGTCTACCAAGAGTAAATGTGCATATGGGTGTGGGAATATCATGCTAGTGATTTCGAACTGCTATGGTACATTTTGTCATATGTGTTTACATATTTAAATAATGACAAATATGTCTTGGAAGGTACTTTTCGATTGTATAGTGTGATACAATGCTGACATCCGCTATAATGTCTACACATTCTGCATAACACATACAGTTACCTATTCATTATTCCGATTCTAACTTCGCAGATGTTTCGCATCGTTTATCGTGTACCAACGTTACTTTTTCGAAGCTTTTGACAAATTGGTTGGTTTCAATGAGTAAATTATACGCATATTCTCATCTGTTATAGTTATCACCATGCCATACGTCATTTTCCCCGCATTCAGTTTCCTATTTTTGTATATTGCACACCTAATGAACATGTCTACTACACCTTTTCCTTTTCAAATTTGAATTTCATGTTAAATTTTAATGATATATTTTTTCAGATTACATCAACTACAATTACATTTCTAACAGGTTCAGGGAGAAGCGGATAAGAGTCACTTTCAAACTAGAGTTTTAAGTGACATTGTGTGAACCGATTTCTAGAGAAAATAATTACACATATACGTGTATGCACAAATGTTCCCAAATATACTAGTATAATAGTATATAGTGCAAAAATATGTTCGTTCTGGGCTGAATAACAATATAATGGTGTCCCAATAAGCACATAGTTTGTGTGCTATTTCTGGCGGCAGTACGACGAAAGGAAATTGCCGATTGTAACCTTAATTGAAATCCGTAATTAGTATACTGTCATTAGCAGTAGTGTTCTCTGTGATGTTTCGTGCATTTCTTAATTTGCTGTGTATTGTGCTGGCTGGTTTAGGAAGCATCGAATACAAAGTAATTATTAACTTGGCAATAACGCAAAACAATATTATTATCAGAGCTAATAATTAACGCTGGTTCCGAACTTCTCTAATTACAAGGAATGGATGAAGTGTTGTCGTCTTAAAACACTCGCTATAGAATTAGTAATTACATTTTCGAACAAGAAGTGGCACTATCATCTTGTGACTTGGGTGAATAAACCAAGTGCTTGATAATTTTGCAAATATAACAGAAGGTCATTTTTAAAGTTATTCAATGCACCTTGAATAGAAACAACCTTGTCAGTTTGGCAAATGTCTTAATAACGTTTGTCAATCTTTAACATAACTTAACATCCTAGAAGAGTTGGATTTTCGGGTAAAACCAAATGTGGCCAATCTACGACTACCCGCGACAATGATTATTGTCTGACGTGGGGACAATACGGAGTGGCAAGGTTGGTACCTAGTCTGGTCTACAGATCAGATATTAACTGTAAGCAATTGTACAAATTGACATATTTGTAGCTTTTCATATTCGTATGTTACCTAATAAACAGGTACACACGTACGCCTGTATCTGCATTATTTCAACTAGACCATGTTTAAACGTTGTGCAGTCATATAATTGTCTGAAACCTTAACAATATTCTTGAAAATAAACATTTACAAGACAATGCACTGTATTAAATTACAAATTCAATCATAGGACTAAACTTACTCCTAACCTCCACTGCATCATTCCAATGTTCATAAACCTCATTGAACTCTGGATATATAATTCTGGTCGCAGTGTTTGAGTAGTAATGTCTAGACGGTTATGCAAACACACGAAACCTTTATTTTAGAAAAGTCTGAAGTGAATATATGGCAGCAACAAGGGACACGTTGTTTACTTTTATTAGTTTGATATATTGTCTGGGAAATAACTGTCACATGTCTGCACACGCAAATTGTGTCGTCTGCAAATCTTGTTGGATAATGTTTTGCGATACTAGTTGTGCATTGCTCTTTTGGGTTGTTTCAACTAACATGTATATTCGCATTTCTAGACCAAAATGTTTCCAAAAAGCGCACAGTCATTGTTACTACAAAGCGAAACTGTTTTGTACTTCAGCGAATTTGAAATAAACCACGTGTGCTGTTGCCGTTATTTATTTGTTAGACAAGTGGACGTTTGTTATCTTCACTGTATCACGGAATATGTCGGTACTCATTCATAAGATATATTGAAAGAACACCAAACACCAATGATTCATCACTCTTCCATACTGTGAAACACCTGTGTACGCAATACTAGAATATAGTGATTTACATTAACAATGGATCATTATTTATATGACAGAGAAAGAAAAAGAATTATTGGATACATGTACCTTACATGACATGATTACAAGCTAACAGTGATAAAAAATCCAAACTTACATCAAAGGATGTCCACAACCAATGATGCACACACTACTTTAACTTTAGCATAATATGCTTCATCTTTTGGTGCAGAAATTTGAATTTTACCCCAATGTCATTTCATAAGAAATGCATTTTAGATACACCACTAATACATGTACATGTACGTACATATCAAAATGCCAACACATTGGTAAGGGTGGATCTAAATCGTTGACCATAGTACAATACTCGTATGAACATGTTTGTATGTGCACATGTACAGGCATGAAGTGTATGAAGATTATCCAATTTTGCAATTCACTGTTAACAATGCCTTTTTGCTACCATGCCCAATGACAATATTAGTGAATACTCGTATTCTTAGTCACAAAAATGTGAATCACTTCAGAGGCCTATGAGCAAATGTTGTTAATATTATCTCATTTGAGCTAACAACATCAACAACACATAAGCCTAAGTTTATCGTTATAGATTCGTTAAATTCATGTGAATTACAAGAAATAACAAAAGCCAGAAATAAGGACCATATTTATGGAAACCGTTTAGGAATGATACAAAGTTTCAGCGAAACGAATCATCAATAATAAAATCATACTTAGCCACTTTCAACATTATGGTAGGATTTGGTATGCCAAATCGTTAAGAGAAGGTGATTAAGATAGCATCATAGGTTATGTTGTTATGGGAATTATTATGGAAGAAAAACAGTATCAAAACACGCAAACCAGAAATATTTTCATGGCGATTTAAGTTGTCTGTGATAAAGTGTTCGTGTTGTTTGTGCTTTAGTTACATTTTGTACTGAATCAATGCTCACGTTTCTCTTAGACGAAATTGTTGCACCCCCATGTATCGAATGGTATGTAAAATATTGATACTATAATGTAGAAATCAGAAATATTCAGGTTTGATACAACGCATTGCCGACATTTCACTATTGACTACATAATTAATGTAATTTAGCAATCAGTCATTCACGTCACGTATCCAGCGAGGAACTATAGCACATTATCATTTGTTAAAGATTATATTGTTTTACTATTAAGTTTTCTATGTATGTTTTGAAGCTGAGGGAGACAATTTCTTATTTCATCATTCCAGTTGGTGTTTGTGGATTACACCATCGCAATTTCTAAAGTGTATTATGTTTTAATGTACCGTATTATAGCGTTTACAGACATTGTAGTACATCTAACAACGCAACTATTCTTTATAAACAGGTCAACACCAACACAATCCGATTTTAAATCAGCTTCACGACAAACAGACAGAAAATGAAATTTACTAAGCACTTATGTGGTTTTAGTAAATAATTTCCTATAAGTCCCTATATTTGTCTTTCTATCACATACAATGTAATTTTCTTAGGACTTTCCCGTGCGAATCTCAAGGTGGTTCATTTCTAATTTCCGCATCTTGTTTGTGTACCAGCACGCAATTTGATTCTTTATCAACGGCGTCTTCGTCTAATCACACGACATGTCACGCAATACGACAACTATCGCTTGTATGTCTTGAAGTACGCCGTGTATGTCTTAATATTTGATGAACTTAGTCAAATACAAATGAAAGACAATGCGGGTCGCAGCATCAAAGGCATAATAAATGTAATGTTTTTTAGAATTTTGAAGACAGGCTCAGCAATCGGTGCGTGAATTTAAATACGTGAAGTAATTTATTCTGTTACATTATTCGCTTGTCTGGGCTCGTTATGTCTGAACGTGTTCGGCCTTTATCGACCCTTTACAAGCATAATTCTTCGCAAAGTCACCAAAATAGCAACATGTTTGGAAGTAAATGCTACAAATGACTAATTAGTCGTCCCAAATGTCATTACACTAGCAAGTTAATGGTCCATGCAGTCAATAACCACACTGAAGTTACATGTTGTGTCATTTTACTGATCCTGTGAACATTATTAAAGTAGTGAATATATACATCGTACATGAAGTGCAACCATTCCTCAATTCAAATATAGACAACTAGAATTCAATATGAGAAGAGAAAGTCTGTTAGGGAGGCAGCACTCAAATAAAACAGCCGATCACCGAGTATTTACGATTGTAAATATCCACTATATACGGTGGAGCTTCACACTAAAAAATAAAACATCTATTTTAACACATTTACGTAGTTACTTTTGTAACAAAATATCGAAACTGAGGACAGACGAAACACCCAACAGAAACAACAATGCCCAAAATAGACAGGTGTAAAACAAATAACACAGGCAAATGCATACAAAATTTATAACAAGCACAGAACAATGCCTTTAAAACAAACAGAAGCACAATAACACGACTTTATAACAAAAATGCATTGACAAGACCGAACCACAAGAAACTAGCAACATAAAAGTCAACCGTCTCACTCAGTCAGTCTAAATCGGAGCCAGAACCACGCGAGAAGACACATACAAATACAATTCAGATCCCTGCGTATTCGGTGGCAGCTTCTAGGCACCATCGCAAGAGAAAGACACAGGTACCATCCGATTTCTAGTGACTGTTGGATAATGTAATTACAAGCATTTAAATGTTTGAGTGGACAATACAGCGCATAAGGAAAATTAATATACCTGCATGTAGACTAAAACATTTCATACCCAATCTTCATTATTAAATCCTTGAACAAACTTCCCACGTAATGTAGATCTTCTAGAGATAAATTAGCTATAAATTCCTATCAGGAAGTAAGATTTAACGACAGTAATGACTTCGTAATAAATTAAATAATTACTAAGTTTACCATAATGTAGGCTGTGCTAGAGAATTTCAATTCATTCTGCATTAGGGCCGTTCAATACTTGCTTCACATTGTTTTACATTCAGACAACGTTCCAGACTACAATAATTGTGTTTCATTCAAAATTAAAATCAGTTTTAAATGGAGTGGAAGTTAATGTATTTATTTAATTTCGGTTCTGTATTTCTAAGACGAATTTTGGTTGTCGTAATGAAATAATAAACTACTTTATAGCAGATCGTTAAAAGTGATAATTTAATGTTTACAAACGATGTAATCAAATTACTCGTGACAAGATCTCATCAAATTACATTTAACATTATTTTATAATTATCTTATGTGTTAGTAGAAAACAAACAATAAGAAAACGTATATCAGACAATCATACGAAATTTGCAAGGAAAATGTGTTCATCGGTATGTCGATGCAGTTGAAAATTAATAAAAGGAATCTGATACGTCATCATGCAAAGCACCGTTTGTACACAATGATCCGACGGTCGTTCAAAGTACTAGGGTTTAGTCGCTAGTTCCTATGTGCACATGACAATACCACGCTGCTGATAAAAGAATAAAACACCTACAAGGGTTATCCAAATGCGTCGTAAAAAATCGTTTTTAACTAAACCGGACGAGCACATGTCGTCCATAGTTTCAGTACTATTCAATACATTATTTCTTTTTACACTCATAAATCGCTTTAAAAATAGGAACTGCAATAAAAGTCAAATGCACAACTCTATTAAAATGTACCTCATATACAACCATACGGTGAAAACTTGATGTAACGTCAAATGAAAACTCGAAATTCATTTAATCCTTTCAAGAACATTCACCAATATCTTATAACAGACCAAGTACCCAATGTGACAATTTTTGAGAACATAACAGTATGAATTCTAATTTAAAGCTTTACAACATATATAGTGTGGCACGATGCATACTCGCTATAGTGCCATCGGTAGACACTGACGTAATATAGTAGTTTTGAAAAAAATACAATATACATCCCCCTCTTTTGATTTATATGAGAACATTTTTAATAAGATAGGAAAGCAAGTAGGCGTTCAAAACAATATAATGATTCGGGCAGTGTAGACAACAATCGACCGAAACAAACACAAACTCTTAGGGTACCAACCGGCAGAATACAATTTTCTACCTAGGCATGCTCGAGGCTCTTAGAAAAGGACGAAACAATATAATATAATGTGAAGTTTGGCAACAGAAAGTAGGCTTTGTAACTTTACTATATAGCTTACATACTCTCATTGCCAATGACTTAAATGTAACCAAAACATTTTTTTTCCTCACTGTCAGACCGAACACTTCATGAACACGAATGAAAGTAATTTGATTGTAGTTTGAAAAAGAGATAATTTTCTTACATTTGCCTGAATTTTACCGCCATATTAGATAGCAAAGTAGACATTTAAAAACTCGTGACTAGTCGCAATTTAGTTAATGGTATGGTTTTCTTGAGTAGAACATTAAAGCCCATTTCAGCCTCACAAATCCTTTTCCGTATAATGTTTTCTTTGGATCGTACTATGCAAACGTCCTTGACGAATTCGAACTGAAACATATTCAAGATGATATTGAACATAATTGTGCTAACTGTGTATACTGGGGGATTGACAAATTGTTTTAATTAAAGACGCATATTGATTTTATTAAATTCATTTAAAAATTACCATAACTACTAATGACATTTTTCTCTTTTAACTAGAATTTTCCAAACACTCATTGGTAATCGTGTATGTGCCTACAAGGCTCAATGGTTAGAGCGCTTGTCGTCTAATCGGGCGACCCGGTTCAAATCCAGATGCAGGCACATATATAATTATATAGGGTTGCCATGTTTCAGCAGACATAAAGCAAATACAGGCTATGCTCGGTAATGGAGACCTTCAACCTGATTAAATTAAAACTGCTACGGATCAATCGCCGATGGTGACCAATCCCATAAGTAAAAACTTTGAACTCTATTTTGCTATATCTACGAAATACACATGTACAAGCGTGTAATATAATACAAACGCACTACATGTATAATGTGAAAACCCCTGATTTGAAACTTACTAGTGTGTTGTTGCCATATGCATGTTATGTCACAAACTAGAACTAGCTTCAAAGCCTTCACAAATTAGGAAACAACCAGAAACTTGGATGTTGCTTCCATTTTTATCATGTAGTGAGGCAGAGCGAGTGCCATTGATTTCTTGTACGATTTGATATTTCTTTGTAAACTAAAGTGACGTTTCTTTAACGAGATATTTACCTTATCAACACGAAATCAACTCTTTTCCTGGTGATTTTAGATCTTGTTGGCTCCATAATGGAATGAACTAACGTAGAATTCCGACCATTTACAAACGTTTATACTGAGTTTTAAAATTACTTGTTTTATGTGAGTGGTCATTGTAGGGCTTTGATCGGTTTTCTTGACTATCTGTTTCTATTAGGTGCAGCCTTGGCTGAATGATTTGTTATTTAATGTTTTAGATGGCTCAGTGCAATGACTATACGTAGTTAATGTACTTATTTATTTGCGGCACGAATGTAAGTAAATATATCGGACAAGAAAGACTGTAAGAAAAACCAGTCGAGCATGAAATGCACAAAAAGGAACAACATATAAATAGCACATGCCACAAACATACAGTATCATGTCAACCACAAAAACTTAATCCGCTATAGAAACGTAAACCACTTTAGGCCCTAGTGTCAGGTTTCAAAACATAATATCAAGTTTTAGAATCACTGTCAACGAACGCTCACATATCGTTCGGACAACCAACGACAAACAGAAAAATATACAATATGCCTGGTTGAAAGAAACATGTTGACTTTATACAGAAGAACAAGTTTTCAAAAGGACAAGAACAAGATGAACGTGTATCAAACAAACACGATATTGGCATAAAAACGTTTTTGTTAATACAGCATAAAGTTTCAAATTCTCATAATATGCTTCTACCATTCATACATACCTACCTCACACCATGCCATGAGAGGAAAACGGCTTCGGAGCTTCAATGAGTTGTTCCCATTACAGAAACTAACGTTTTTGCCACATTTTGTTAGTGCATCTTAACTTAAAATTGCAGAACTACTTCCTTGTTTGGGACAAGAACATAATATATTTACTGCTTCTGTTAGGTGCTGTGTTTGGGTCGTGTATTTGTCATTACGATTATGATTAATTGTGATATGTTGACCTTTACTTCTGTTATGTTTGACTGTAACAGCTGATCGAGAACTGTTCCTATGATTCTCACGTTAGGTCTGCGTTTTTCGTTTCTGTGGTGCTATGTATCATATTGTGTTGGTTAATATGCCTTGTCCTGATGTGTATGCATAATTCTGTTTCTGTATTAGTATATTTTCACATATTAAGTCTGTAAAAATTGGTTTAGATGGTTTGACTGACCAACCAGCATGCCATGTTCAAATATATTGCTGCTCATCACATTGATACATATTCGGATTGAATTCTATGACGTCTAAGGATGCTATCTCAGCAACATGACTGGAAAAGACAGCATGTACGTACAAAATATATACCCTCTAAATCGGAACCGTACGAACATACACTAACATGCATGTTCGTGGACATTTCTCCAAAAAGGTTGTTTAAATTCAGATACAGTATGACAATTACCATACGTCGACGCTAAGCTATTACGAACGGTAATCTCAATGTAGTTTTATAAAGTACCCTTTGATTCAAGAGTAATACGATATCATTGTAACACAAAAATGTGTCAGCGGTGAACTGAAGAGTTTTCCAGGTACAACGTGTTATGTTTTTGCCAATTGATACAACGTTTTGTCATTTAAAACAAAGATGCGTCCTCATGTTAATTAACATACTCCCAGGGGATTAACCTATTTATAAACTTTCCATTATTTTTAAGGAATGGAGAGTTGTTTTAACAATTACTCTCCATTATTTTGTATACACATTTAATGCAATGTGTATACAAAATAATGGAAAGTTATTGTTAAGGAAACTCTTCATGCCTGCAAAAACATAACACACATAATGATGTAGTGTTAACAAAAAATGGAGAGTTAGTTTTATTAAATGTGTTAACAGGTAATTGAGAATTATTGTAAATAATGTCTATATTATGCACAAGTCAGTTGCATTCATTACCCTCCATCCCCTGGGGTGGGACTGGAAATTTACTTTTGGGTTTTTAAAAAAATGCCCTTCCACGGCCTATGACAGGCCACAATTAAATATTGTCCAAAAGGTAAAGATTCCGTGAAAAAATTCCCAACATTTCCCCGGCAGTGCGTGAAAAGCTGGAAGGTATAAAAAAAACGCAGCCATAACCAGAGGTTTTGGCCGTGGATGAAACTGACTGGTGCATTACAAAATATATGTGTTCACAAAAAGGGAAAAACAAATCGCAGGAAAGGCAGCACTCTGCTAAAAGAGCCGAACACACATAACAACGCTCAATTCACAACAAAACTAGAAAATGAAATCAACCCGCTGTTACTAAATAACAATCAACATGACATAATTTCAGCCATTAAGGTGGTACGCGCACAAGGAATAAAGAAATCAAGATGATGCTAGTGTGATATTAATTAACGTTATTTTGCAATTGCACTTTTGCATGTCCATTACCATTAAATAAGTTTCAATTACATTTTGTTTATAAATTCATAAGGGCCAAAATTATCACTAAATCATGGAACCCGATCTTCAGCATGATACTGACTATGAAATAATCGGCCTTGACCTACATTAGAACGTCCATAAACATTACAACTAGGTTTTGAGATGATCAGATGAAAATTGTTTGAATATGATAATACGTACAAACTAATTTTTAATTGTTTTTGGTCATACAAGGCCCATAATCCAGGAAGACATGTGCCGATTGGACTCCTACATTTAAATTAAAGAACAGGCAAATTAAATTTTGGAGCGTAAGAAAAAAGTTAAGCTACCAAATTACGAGAGCTGTTTTCAGCTGTTCGGTCGCTCAATCACCCTTTGACATTAACTTCCCTGGTCATTAGGTTACCTTATGAAACATCCGAGTCTCACTGGGGAGACTATTTCTCTCTTTTCGGCGTGGCAGCCAACATCGATTTGATAGACACTGCCCTCACAGGTATATATTATACCATTAATAAATACTTTCATTTAAATGACTGTGCAAATACAGCTCAATAAAACACGTTAAAAACATGGTAGTTATGTCAGTCAAGTTGCATATCAATTATAAATACCCATATATAGTTTATGCACGGAAATATATCCTCTGACTGAAACAATAATAGTCTTTATAATATCCATCGTGTTATAACATCAAGTGACATTGGGTAAATGACCATTGCATGGTCGTGTAACACATAATTTACAACATGTGTTTGCTTGGACTACACACCATTATTAAAGTAATGGATAGTTATTGTATTAATGCGCTGGTTTCATGAAAAAGCATGATCTTCTCGCTCAGACATGTTCATATTTTTAATCTTTTATTTATACGAGGTACATCAGGGGTGACTTTTTTGGAAAAATGCATTTTTCTTCAGATTTTGATATTTACAGCATCTTTACAGAAAATCAAATTTACATTTGACAGTAATGGTTTTTTTTAAATCAGAAGAAATCCGCGTATCTGTCCATTCCTGAGAAATAATAGATACTCGGCCCCTTCGGAGGCCTCGTCTCCATTATTTCTCAGGAATGGACAGTTACTCGGACTTTCTCCTTCACGTAATGTATTACCCAAATATGAGTGAAATGCAAAGTCATATCTGGTATATTGGTCATTATATCAGCATAACTCATGATTTAAAGTTTTCATATCAAATTTAACGTAAACATGACGTCACATGATTGCATTTACAGTCGTCAATAATTCATTTATGTATACAGTACAGCTAAGGGAATCCACAACGCAGACGATAAATGTTTATAAAATAAAGTACATGAACTTACCCTGCTGAATTGCATTCAATTGTTTTTAAATGGAATATACATTTTAAAGTAATTCAGGATGATGTTATGTGTACATTAACAGACATAATGGCGACAGAGTGTGTCGTTCAACTTCATTTTTATTTTATTATGCGTTTTACATTTACTTGTATAGTTCGTATTGTGCCTGCTATTGCGGTTTACATTTGTTTCTGTTTGCTCAGAATAATTATATGTGTGGTTTGTTTTGAATGTTTTCCTTTGAGATTTCGTTAGCTCCAGAATTGTGTTCAATTTATCTGATTCCATTCTGTACGGCGACTTCATGGATAACGCTCGCGACAATTTTATTGACAGGCAATTTATTTTGTTTGACAGGGAGGACATGACGAAACAGTAAATTCTAAGATTTATTGTAGAAGTGTGTTGCCAGATCTGTAATACATTTAGGTATATAGTCTGGTGATTTGATCTAAGATAAGTATGCCAAGAAGATTTACAGCTAAAACTATACGCGGCCGCCGTTTGAATATATGTACAACATATAAGAATCATGATACTACATGCATGTAGTTCAGCATATTTGAAGTACATGCATACTTAAGCATTAGTGCAAACGAATATTCGGTCACATATAGCAGGTGGCCAGATGCTTCTCAGCGCAATTAACATTCTAATAACCTCCCTGTATGGCTCATATTGTAGACCATATTGAAAATTGGTATATTACCAAATATGTTATCTACTATAAATTAAGTCGTTACTTACTTACTTACTTACTTACTTACTTACTTACTTGCTCATTAAGCACGAAATTGAAACCATAATTGTGTAATACATTGCATGGTGCGTATATGCATGTATATATACTTGTTTAAAATTTTATTTAATAGGGAGTTAGCTGGTTCGTTCTGTGTCTGACTCTTGCGTAGGTGGCTAGTCACTGTCATAGTTTCTGTTTGGCTGTGCGTGCTACATTATTTACATAGCTTATACATGCTTTTGGAATGTTCAGTGTGTCAAATTCATATTCTACGCAATTTCAACGTTTAAATCACCGCCCCCGGTTTTGAAGCTGACATAAAATACCTTGACATTTTATGTGTATGTGGTTGTCAGTGTGAAATAAGACAAATCCAAGCTTACATTTCAGAAATTAGAGACTAATTTAATAATAGTTCTATCATGTAAATGCAGTAATTCGTAAATCAATGGGAACATTTTAAGAGACACAGTATTTACTGCATTAAGTGGATGTTTCAAACATGCTGTCTCACACAACGAAGTATTTGTGTTCGCTTTGCTTTTTCTAATTTCCCACAATTAGGATGTCTTTATGTTATATCTGCTCGACTGTTTATGTTGAGTGCTACGTCCCCGTCCGATTTTCTATTATATCTGTGTAGAGATATCAGAAGTTAGGACTTCCTTCAGTCACATTTATAATAATATAACCTTTCTGCAATACCAAGCAATGCGGCAATGAACAATCAAGTGGGCTTCACGTTTAGTTCATTATTTCACTGCATATGTTGTGAATGTCATCCAGTTTCGGAGACGACCGTGGAAAACAATAACCGCCCATTGTTATCAGGGGAGTCCTTCCTTATATTCATTCTGCAAATAATTTGTTCTGAACTTATATTGACACCATGACCAAATCGTTTCTAATCAAATACACGGACATTTAGGAAATATGAAAGCGATTTTATGGAAATGGTAATCAGAAAATGTCTGACATACGTTAGAATGACCAGTCAGTGTACCCAATGTACGAGGAGTTCAAATATTTATGTAGTCTTGTAATTATCTTGAGAAATTAGGAGGACAAAAGTAATCATATATAAGGATCTCGACATCATCGTGTCTTATTACAAAGATTAACCTATCAACAAGAACATTTACTTCTGATTTATGGACATTTTGTTTCTAGAAAGTAAATTAATCATCGGGAAAACATGCAATACTCAATTTCCTTAAATACCATTGTAAACTTACCAATTTAATTTATGTATACTGTAGTTTAAAGTGGGGCCACATTTACATAAAAAGTCATTGTAACACATCAGGTGTACTCTATCTATCAAATACAACTAAGTAAAACAAATTTGACCAATTAAGTGTCTTTCATTCTAGAAAAGTATGCGAAAATCCGACACGGAAGGTAGCACTCAACATAACCAGCCGAGCACAGAAATCAGAAACACCACACACAACTACCCTGAGCAATGCCCACACATAAGCCAAAGAAACAATAAAAAAGTCCCCAACAAAAAATGCCGGATGACCCAATTTAACAAAGAAACCACAGAACAGCTGCCACCACACGAGACCGAATGAAACACAGCCAAGACTCAATCAAGTTCCCCAAGGCCCCGCTGCACGGCGACACAACAGGGCAAACCCAGGCCTAAACGGCGACCAAATGAGGCACAACAACCCTGGACGTGACAAAGTTTAAAACACTAAAGACAGTGACCTAACGTTATGTGACCTAAAGAGGCACAGCTACGATTGGACCTAGTTTAAAATAATGGGCAAGGTAGGAATAGGGTGGGAAACTACATTACATATTTATAGCCACTACACTGAGCATTGTCAACACATAAGCCGAAGAAACAATTAAAAAGCAATGCCCCGCCGAAAAAATGCCTTTTGTCCTTATGCTTGTGTTCTTTTGTACTATATTTAGGAATTTAATATGTTTAAACTAAATACAACCTACAGCCCATAGAATATTACTTTGAACAGAACAATTTAGGATATGTTAAATGGAATACTGTTGACTTGTCAATTCACATGTTTAAACGTTAATGTCTTATGATTTTTCGTTTGAATTCTTATTATACATAATGATAAACATATAAACGTTTATATATGCAATTAATACAAGTCGTGTAATAAGTGAAATACATGTTGCTTAACTTGTGCCAAATGTTCAATAGCTTCCCAATAGGTAATACATGTGTTCTTCAAAACAAACATGATTTGAATATAACATTGACAGATCGTCGGAAATAAATTTATGTATAATAAGGAAATAGAAATAACAATTAGTAAGAGCACTTCCATCCAATTATGTTTATGCAACGATGTCGAGCAATGGTGTAGAACTTGTATGCTGTGACTTAACTTTTATTATAAAAAAGCATGACAGTGAAAATTTTAAATGTCCATATTACTTAATAAACATGGTGCTATATTATTTTGGTTCATTTAAAATATACTATTGTATGCACATAAAGTAAATGTGTCGATACGTGAAACGAAATAAAACAGAAATGGGTATAGATGTATCATTTAATCATTCGTTAAAGCCTACACATTGGGGACCGATATGGTTTGCAGACGTTCCTTGATTGAATGATAATTAATATTGTACAACAATATTTACTACAGTTGGTAGTTGTTAAAATACCATAGATAATTTAAATTGGAACGGCAATTTATGCTGTTTGTATATGATTTTATAAAATGGTGAATAGACTATAATTACCTGTCGTAAAGATTATTAAAAAAGTAAAAGGACATCGCAAACATGTCAGAACATAAAGGCAACATGGTGTACATATCCGCAAATGTGAATATTGACACATATTTAACCATCAGTATACTTATAACATTATAAACCCAAATAATAAACATTTTATCCTGAAGATAATTCATTTTTATCGTACACAAATATAGACTTACACGAGATAATAAATTACCTATAACTATATTTAAATATAAATACACCATAAACCATAAAAGGCCATTTTCCATTAAGTGTTTCTTCACGAACATGATATACTCAGACACTATAAACAACACTTTCTACTTACCGAATTTCAGCTTTCGTTTGGCACACTTCACTATATCCACGACGCACATAAACAATAAAAGATGAGTAATTATAACAAACATATGCTTCCGCGAAATGTGATTTGAAGCCATTTTCATAATAAAGAGATGTTAACGCCTTAGAACAATTTCCGTTTCCGCGAATGAAAATATAGTGCATGCCCTCTTGAGCCACTTCTATTATATTTCCCCTGTTTTCGAAGGTAGTGTAATTCAAGCTAACATAAGACAAATATAGTGGCATCAAATTACAATACGTCTTTTCGCCAGTCCCCAAGTAGTAATTATTTCTCGATTCAATAGCCTATTTGACGTTATAACTCGGATATATCTAATCTAAAATTGTTACCGTTGTCATTAAAAATACATAAATTGCATCGTGAATTTCTCGGTTAATACGAAAAAACACGGGTGCTTATCAATCACAGCTTGATCTACGAAATCCAAAAAGCCTTAAATCAGTCTTGTTACAACATCTCTCCTTGTCCGTTGATTGTTTTCTTAAGACAATTTATCACTCGAGTAGCTATTTATAGGAATTTTATCAGAAATATATTGCGTGCCTTTTTCGCTCAGACTTTGCGTTTTTTGCAGAACCCAACACGAGGATACAATTACAAACCTTATAATATAAGATTGCTAGGACACGTATTTTGATGGTATAATAGGCACCTTTAGGGGATTGTCTCGAATTAAAATTGGATTCCATCCAAATGACTATTTTACAGCAGGATGGCAAGTAATCAAATCTAGTAATAACTCCATACATGGCCACGAGCTTCTTACAGAAGAATATAACCCAGTGGAATAAGGTAAATCTTGTTTTTGGCGCCAATTTGTGTGTTCTCTACACATATCAGATTATTTATATGTTTTAATATCGAAGATGTGATGCTTCAATCATAGCTACAGTAACAACACACAGTGAAAAGGCAGAACTCAGTATTTTTTCTTGCATGATTGTTTACTATTCGAAAGCGCTTAAGAGGTTAATGCGAATGTAATTATCCTGGAGGGGTGTAATTTAGATCGTTCCTGTAATGAGTTTTCTACTAATGACGGTGGTTAAATACTTGCTTCATTATCTGAGATGTTCGACCACTGCTTCTGGTAGGCCATATTGTTTGCTCGATGACTGCCTATGACTCGGAATAGTTAAACAAAGTCTCAATTTGGACCTATAAGTGGTGCACAATAGTTGTGTTAATTTTATGCATGTATTATTGTGTAATCTTTGTCGTTATTAATTTCGGTACTATTAGCAATTAACTGTGAGGTTGGGATCTAATTTGTGGGTACATATTTAAGCGTTCCATGATAGAACTAGTCGTTCCCATCTGCTGTAATTGTTAATGTTTTACATGTACTTCGGGTACTTCGAGTCATTCTTAGTCATTCACTTTCGAGATTTGGGGTGTTGTGTATAACACTTCCTTTTATGCTTCCCACACGTACAAATATGATACTGGTCACGCCAGGTCTTGTTTTTCAAAACCTATTGTTAAAGAAATACAGGAAACAATTGATTTTTATTATAAAGCAGTCTTTATACGTTTAGTAGACGAGTATATTAGTGTTCAATTTGATTAAAATATTACGTATCCCTTATGTAGAGCTAAGAGTTAAAATAATGTACGTGTAATTGACATTTCACATCCTCTAGAAGTGGCCAGTGATTAGATACGAAAGTTTGAAGTTATAACGGAATTATCTGGCGAACTTTCGTGATCGTAATTGAAGGAACATGTTAACCTCGCCTTAAAAGCATCAATAAAACCTCGTAATCAGACAAAGTAGCCATTAATATTTCGTGATAGAGACGCCAAAGGTTTCCCAACAGTATTATTATTGACGGGTTTAAGTAAGAAATAAGTATAAGAAAACGAATATATAATGATTCTTGGCAAAGCTATTTTTATCCTTTACTTCTGAGTGAATGACACATACTTAGACATAGATAATATATTCGTGGAATTTTGTTAATGGAACGTTTTTGATATGAACGTGTGTTGTGAAATGAGTATGTTTGCCATATAAAAATGTGAATAAAGTTTTTTTTATTAGATCTGTTGCAGCGGACTAATTTCGTTGATTTTGCTTTTTTCTTACAATGACAATGAGCCATTGAATAGAAAGGCCATGATTTGCAGAACCATTGTCTTTATATGCCAGTTAGTATGTATTTTGCCGAAAACCGACGTGCATACGTATGTACAATATTTATTTATAGAAACAATTAAATATGATGACTAAACATTGTGTTAGATACATTAATTATTAGATGGTTCTACGTAAGCCATGCAATGATGTTTCGTCAACTAAGACTTATACATGAATATGTGCTAGGTAATCACGTAAAGTCAGTAACAAAATAATTCAGCTGAACTTCTATAAACTAGGTTTTCTATTAAGCTTTTTGTGGTTTGTTAAGGAGTGGATGTTTATGGCAATGACAGACAAAATTAGTTAATGCCTGAAGCTATATAAGTAGTCTAGTTTGAAATAGAAATAGCACAAACAGAAACACACCATTTACATTTTTAAATTGCAACGAAATAAAGCGAAAGGAAATAGATGTGCTTTTTGTAAAACCAGACTCCTTTCTCTCTGTATACATGTAACTTTTAAAAACATGTATTTTCTGTGTTCTCATATTCTGGTTAAAGTCAAACGTTACCTGATATGATATCGGCATGTTTCCTCTATATTGTCTCAATACTGAGCAACATGATTTTAACGAGGGTGCTCTTACCAGAACCATCGTACGTTTTTTGTCAATAGCCGCCTTACCGCAAAAAGAGGGGATATACACTACACTATTATCTAGGCAAGTACGCTATAGACGGCAAGTATCAAAGGAACAAGCTATTAAAAATGAACTACATAGCCATACACCGTGCACATTGTATTAGCGGTTTTATTTTACCAAAATTCTATGCAATTCTTTGATGAGCTACATCTCTAAAAAACAAGACTAATGTATTCTTCATGTACACTCGGCAGGTTATTCGTTTCATATAAAATATATTATTAATCACAATGTAATCTGGTATGTGATGGGTAGGGGGATTACATACATCCATGTACTTTGATATAGATATTTTATTGTACTCCGAGGACAACATTTGATGAGTATGTTTGAATGAGATATCCTAACTAATGTGATAGAGGGCGTCAATAATATATAAATCGCGTTATATCTCTTTCACTAAGCGAGGACAACTACATTTTATGTTGGTGATATTATCTGGTATAAGTACATAAAACTTCCAAAGGTCCATTTACGAAAGTGTATCGACTATTACAAAACAAACCTATAATAATGACATTTTCGACTTAATATATCTATTCGCACTTCATTCCAGAACTTATATCCAATCGATAAGCCATTAACTCTTCTAGTACATTTATTTAGCTTCTAGCTAGACAGTGATTTATGATTGCATTGTTACTGACTGTAATACGTGTGTAACTTCTTTAACCAGTTATTTGCAAAGGTCATGACCAAAATGACACTGATTCTATCTTTGCCCTATGTACCATAAATCATACGCTTCCTTAATATATTTCCTAACATGATCAGATTTCTTTGTCACAGAATTGTGCCTGATTTAGGTTACCAATTACCAAGTTTGGAATGTTATAACGCCGCGGATAATGTCGAACATGCAGCACGCGAAGGTATTCGCCGAAAGATTAATGACATATACTTAAAACATCGATAAAACTAATTGACAAAAATTAATATATATAAATAAAACATAGCTTCGAGAGTGATAGTAAATTAATATTAACCTGAAAATGTTATTATAAACCGAATAATAACCGACACTGATACTACTGTTCAAAGATTGCTGTTATAAAAAGTGACCCTCGTAGTCATTGAATTAAACATCGAACATAATTATCTGAACACTAGTACAAAATTGTTCATTTGATTATTAGCTGCACACAACAAACAGCAGGTGTACTCTTGTGTAGATAGCTCGGCAATACCATCGTGTATCTATGACTTTGAATTAAATTTGTATTGAAGCATTCAAATATATTTCATTGCACCAGGTGTAGCATTGCTGTTTGGCAGTGGAAAGTCTCTCCGTTAATCACTACAATTCAGTGTTATTATCATTTGCAGTTACATTCCATAATAATAGATGCACATGTTGAAGGCGATGCAGTGTGTCATTCATTATGGCGAGTGCATGAAATTTATTTAAATGCGGATTTACCGTGTTCTGAGCATATCTCTAATACGTTGGCTTTTCTGTACATAAGAGGTTTGTTCGAAGATAAATGCCACTCCAAGAATATATTTGTATTGTCGGCATTGTCAGGGGCCCAATCAAGCGCATGGAATTATACTAGTTCTCCTCCCGTGTTAATTTGGTTAATTCCCATTCACTGGCTTGGTCATAAGATATGTTCAATATACACTAACGCATATGTTCTGAGCTAAGAACTTGCACCTTGTACTTGGTATACCACGTGGTGCGTAGGGTCTGTGTATACCTTATGATTTTCTTACTCAGAAAACGCCTAACGTGCTTAGGCGGATACAAAACGATGAAGACCTGAAAGTTTGTTTAAGTTAAATTACGTCCCTTATGTTTTATTGTGGTTTTAAAATACAAAACATGTTTGCTAGTTATTATAAGTTAGTATTTTTTATAAAGGTTTTATTTATTGCAATTAACACAGATCTTCCATTGGTGAACATCCACCATGTAATCATTTTATATTTAATTTTGATTATAATTCATTGAAACGTATATGAGTCGTTACATCGAAAGGTAATAAACAGCATTCAAGTAACAAGATTGATGAAAATTTCAAGCATAAACTGACAATCACATTTAAGAACATTTATCACCAACACAATTAGTACAGATAAACTATAACGTGAAATAAATGCATATTTACTGCACCAGTTAATGGTATGCCCACATGGGGGACGCCCCTGGGGGATTAAACGATTTTGATTTATTGATGTCTAAATCCCCACCCTGTGGACAACGCTTTCTGCCTAAATCCCCAGGGATATGATTCTGAACTATGTAGTAATTCCCGGGTTTTGAACCGGACCGACATCTATTCCCCGGGACTCAGAGACGATAAGGCTGTCAAATTCCCGCCTGTATCCCAAGGGTGGGCATAACATTGACTAGTGAATACTTGTAATATTAAAGTGGAAGAGAGATTTAAATCAAGGTTTACGAACAACAAAGTTGAAGAAGTGCTTTGATTTCGTATCCGTTGTAAAAGTTCACAACATTCTGCTATCATGATTAACTTGGAGAATATCTGGAAAAACATTTGATTCATTTGACAGATACTATCAGATAATGCCACTCGTTTTATTCAGTAAAACATCTTTAAGAATAATTGTGAAAGATCGTTCAAGACAAATGCCAACATAATTGTATCGAAAATTGTATCGAAACACACAAGTTCATGAAAATGAAAAGCAGATGTTATTTCGCAATATCTTCTTGGCAAATGGATGAAGCATTTTGCCAAGATTTTCTCTTATCCGTTTACGGTCCGTAACATTGTCTATAAATGTCGTGATTCATAGTGCTTATATGGTTAAATGTTCACTTTAAGATTACCATTTGCATTTCAGATAGGAGCTCAGGCATGGCAAGCATAAATAAATACAGAAATGGTCTGGTAGACCAACTATAATTTGATAACAAATGGATATTTAAGAATATCGGTAAAGGCTATGTACACAAATCAAAGTCAACCCAATACCACAAATCAGGGATGAAATTACATGCATACATGCAGATATTAAAAATGCAAATGGAACCACAATACTCTTTCATTTATTGATCTACCAGAGCAAAACGCCTCGCTCCTGACCTACGTGCACGTTGTCGTGCCTCTCAAAATGACTGTCATGTACTATGAACTACTATAATTATAACATATATAAATTGATTAGCATAGCATATTACTGAAATCCGTAATATAATTTAAACAAACACCTCATCTATTAAATTAACATAGCCAAGCAAAAGGTCTTGCTCCTAAGCTACGGGTACGATGTCAATAATTTACTAGATCTGTGTCTGTCAATCAGTATCAATTATATACTATATCAAAAACAGAACATGTCAATAGTGATTAGCAAATATTGATGTTATTATACTATATAACTTTAACCAATACAAACACGTGCATACTAGTTCCGTTATTTAGAAATTGCACGCGTCTAATAATTCGAATGTTAACAAAAATTTATTATCAACCTCAGTTAAAAGAAATAACATCCACCCACAGGGATTGTGCAGTTTGGTCGGAAGAAAATTAAAGGAACGCAATTGGTGTTCCGAATAATTATCACGGATTGTCGACTAAACACGTCTAATGGCAAAATTTCTTGAGACAGTCTGTCATTGATTTCTGCAAATGAGATTTGGCGAGAATTAACAGAAATGACAGTCAGTCTGGATTTTAACTAGTTAGTGCACTTTCTATTTACCATACAATTATGTTCAGGATATGGTTGGACGGCTATGATAAATGTATGTAATACGAACACCGGCACGTTAGTTACAAAGTGGTTATAATCAATTCAAACGCTCCTGCTGGGACTAATTATATAGACACTCCGTAACCGTGACTTGATTTACTAGTGGACATTGGAATAAATAATGCTCATTTGTACAATAAACAGGAATTCATTTAGAAATAACCCTCCTATTATGAACTATACTTTAACGTATATTATTTATTCATACATATGTGTGTACTCATAATAGAAAGACAACATATAAAAATGATTACATCATTTAACAAGTGAGCCATATAAGATAAAAAAAACTTAGTACATTATCATGCAGGTACTATTCATAAATCATTTATCAAATAATATATATATCTTTTAAACTAAGAAATTAAGAATAACAAACTTACCGAACTTTAAAGTATTCAGATCATCCCGATGTCGTCCGAACACCCAATAATTAATTAGAATAATTAAAACAAGCGACATCCTGTAAGACATCCTGACACTATATAGAGTACAATTCCTGCCAGAATTAAAACCTTGCTTGAAATATTCACAGATTTACCATAAGTGCAATATTAACATAAGAACATAAATCAGACGCATATTCGATCATAAACGCTTTAATGGTAATAAACGCGCGTATACAAATTGCGGCAGATTCTAATTCAAACATTAATAAAAGCACATTGTTTTGCACATGACCAAGAAGAGAAAAGTCTCTCCAAAGGCAACCACAAAAGCAAATAACGGAACAATCTAATACTTCCCGGGGTGAACCTCATCTCTATATTATCATTTTGTACAGTTTAGGAAAAGACACGATATAATAAAATCTGCTAAGGACTAGAATTCGATTCCCGACATATGCGTGACTTATAACATTACGGAGCGATTTTATGGACATAAGGAAATATACAATTTCCATTTTAGTAATGAAGGGTCCTGATCCTATTTACAGAAGGCTGGAGTTAGTAGAGTTTTTATGAAAATAACATGCATTTTGCGAACATTAGAGATTACAATTCAAAATAATGTCTACAAAGAATACAATGAATCTAGAAAACGTAATGAAACTTTGAAATATGAAATGTTTATTTTGTGTGCTCTGGTTCCCCCAAAGTAATCTGAAGTAATCATGTACTACGCACGAACATTTGGTAGATTTAATAGAGCAATAAAGCGAGAATTCAGCATTTGCTTTTATTATATTCAGGTCAAATATTTACCAAGAATTATAAAGGCAGTGGTGGTTAGATCACTGTGGTAACATTAGGGAAGATTCATTTTTGACGATTTATGATGCCACTTTCACTTCGGATGATTTTATCGAACTCGCTTACTTAACCACTTAACACAGAAGGTTTTGATATATGATGATAATTTGCAATATTACTATGATGCTTTATGTGATACCATCCTCGTTTGTTTACAGCAAATGGCTTTCAAGATTTTTCCCCAAGACTTTTCCTAGTCTATAATGATCTAACCAAAATTCTGTAAGCTTAATTGTTTCCAATCATTGGCCTGTCAAAGATAAGCAATGATGATAAATCACGTGATTGAGACGGGACGCCGGGAATTACACAACACTATCCTAACATTTTCTCTTTTCTTAATCAGTGATCAGTGAAATGTTATTACAATCCAATCGACTTGAAAAGCTATCAGAAACTTAGACACTGAAGTTTATTATTCCCTAAGCACACATTGTTTAAATAAAATTTTCTCATTTGTTTGAAAATCTCTCACTAAATTTGAAAGTAATCGTAGTTTGTCTTATATTTGATTTCCTTCAAACACACTTTCTCTTTATATTTCAGCCCAAATAAAGTGTTATACCATGTTTTCAGATGTCGTCATCAACATCACCATCATCATCATCATCATCAAATTCAGATTGCACCAATCAAAAGGTATACACTCACAATTGGTAAGAAGTAAATTGTTTATACCTCCACTTAAAGATGGTGATGGTACACAAAGCGAGAGTGAAGTAAATGGTTGCCATCGTCGTGCCCAGCACAGGTCAGAAAACAACGATACCATAGAAAACTACGTACACTAAGTACATGCTGAGGGAACGCAATTAAATGGAACAGTGGACAACAGGACAACTTTCAGCAGTGACATAATTTATCATGCTTTTTTCCCCGATTCTGTGTAGTTTGTTTATCATTTAGGTTTTAACATTTACATGTATATAGTATTACAAAAAAAACAAATTCTAGCTGGTGATCAATATACGATCGTAAACTTTGAGACCGGGGCAGAACAAAGCCTTCAAGATGACCAATGTATAGCTACATTGCGATCAGTTACAGCAACAACATATCAAACTCAAGGTTTTTGATGTTTAAACCTTAAGACATGTGTACATACGACACAACATATAACATTTGTATGTTACTAAATAAATTTAGAAAGCAAACAATATGATTGTTTGTGTTGCAATTATGATCTCGCTCTAAACAGTAAGCACTTTTTGTGTTATTACTATGTAAATAATTTCTCATGTTTGTGTAACATTATCTCCCTTTGACGCAATTCTTTCATATTGTGTGGCTTTGATTTCTATATTGTTTTTGTTCTGAAAGCACTGCTCTACAGATATTGATACATGTATTGGAATATGTTTTAAAACTGTTAATATCACAACCAGTGTTTAAACATTTATACATTGAAATTGGATAGTTGAAATTTTAAGAAATCACTTAAGAACATCAAATTGATTAATTGGGTCGATATAATTTTGATGCAAATTTCAGTACAGATATATGATCATGATATTCCTACATGTTGATAGTGTTATACACTTCGTTAATAATATCGTAGCATGCACAAGTCGAATGTTAATTACATAAGTCTGTTTACATTGAGATTTATTATTTGAAATGGACTGATACTGTTGAAATTGTCAATAATAGAAAGATGTTATTGTATGCTGTTGCGGCATCCACGATCGAAAACTCTACTTAAATGCAAAGTTTAAAAGTAACATTGAAGGCACCGCATACATGTTGTCACATTGGTGTCCAATTGTAACTGCTGCAACTTATCTGATTTGCACGATAATGTATGTCTATATCTGAAATGATATTTTAGTTGTGAGGCATATGCATGAACAATTTACCACCTAGTTCGTTTCTACCAAAAAGTAAACTATACTTTCGAGTTTAAATGAAAATAGATATTTTTAAACGTATTATCATTATATTGTAAGGGTTGTGCACTTTCGTAGAAAGTGATATTTCTTTGTTAATATTCAACTGACCCATGGCGATGTACAATCATTCAGTTATTTATATTGTATTCCGTAATGCGACCGTTTATAATATCCCAATGAATAAGCTCTCATAAATAGACACACAAGCAAGAAAGTCACTAAACATTTTTATGAAATAACCTATTGTTACACACATGCAATATAGATGTTCTAGCATTTATTGGAATATTGTCGCTGTTCCAGGAACTATTAAACAGGCGCCAACTTATAGATAAATTTGGCTTATCGCTGCAACCGTTATGCATACACCGGATATGATATTTCTGGATGTCGGCATGATCTTCAACTATATAATTACCAATTAAGACAGTAAGTAAACTCCTTCAGTGTTGTAGAAGCACTGAAACTGCTTCATTTGACAAACCTAGTGGCAATGATTAACGTTTTCTCAAGCTAATATGTCCGATAATTTGTCATGGGAAATCCAGTATTAAGAACGACAGCTTGGAAGTCGCCCATTAGGTATTTAACAGTAAGGTGTATATTCCTATTGCGTTTAGAAATAAGAAACCCTGCATTTGACTAATGATGTACGTTTAACGTATAGGCTCGTCGGTGTATTTAACTTTACTTATTGGTCTATACGTGTCTGAAGTCATGGTTTTGATTCGTCTTTTTACAATACAAGGTCACTGCAAATACTGCAAGTTTTGGGCATTGATGAATCGAAGTTTATGCCAATAATACCGGATAATACCAGGCAGTGTTCTAGGAGCACCGAAACGGCTTCATTTGACAAACCTGGTGGCAATGATTAACGTTTCTCGCGCTAATATTTCCGATAATTTGTCATAGGAAATCCAGTATTAAGAACGACAGCTTGGTAGTCGCCCATTAGGTATTGAGCATTGCGGTATATAATCCGATTGCGTTCCGAAATAATACAAGCTGCATTTGACTAATGATGTAGGTTTAACGCATAAGCTCGTCGGTGCATTCAACGTTACTTATTGATCTACACGTGTCTGAATTCATGGGATTGATCTTATTTCCGGACAATGTGAATGCAGCACTGCATGTTTTTGGCATTGATGAATCAAAGTATATGCCAATAATACGTGCCAATATCATTAATCAAATTAGAGACATCATACAAATGTATGACATAACCTTGTAACGTTCAGTACTCGCGTTGTCTAAAACAAGTCGGAGGTGTTTTAATATTGGACAACTTACTCGTACGTACAATCAACATTCATAAGAAAGTTCTTTGCAATAGACATTGATTCATAAAAGCGTACGTATACGAAGCATTTCTGCAAAGGCGATTGAAGTTGTTACCTACAGTATGCAATTATTTTTATCTGTAATTGGTTAAGCTCCACTGCACATTGATACTTAAGATGTCGTGTTAGAAAGCAGCGTCCGTGCGACCGATTTTCTGTCATAATAAAAATCTGGAATACCTTCAATGCGTTGTTGCAAGTACATCACAGACCGCGTACGTAATGAAAGAAAAACGATTGAAACAAGTACATATATCTAGAGATGAAGATGAATAAATAGTAACTTCTCCAGACTGATCTAAACCAATACAGTATTAAGAACGACAGCTCCGTAGTCGCCCATTAGGTATTTAGCGGTAGGTTTTGTAATCCTATTGCGTTCAGAAATGATAATTCCTTCATATTACTTATGATGTACGTTTAACGCATATGCTCGTCATACAATGAAGTCTGGTGTTTGACTCGTCTTGTTACCAGACAAGGTCACTGCAGCACTGCTTGTTTGACCATTCATGAACAAAATATATGTCAATAATACAAGACACTATCATTAATCAGATCAGAGACGCCATACGACAGATCCTTGTCATCTTTGGTATGAGTATTGTCTGAAACAAGGAGAACATCTTTTGATATTGGAAAACTTAACTCTTGCTAACTAAAGACAAATGCATGACACTGTGCCAACTATCGATGAACTATGCAACACTTACTTCACCCCTTTTACAAATATCTAAGTTATATGACTTTAATAAGCACATAATGAACTCAAGTATTTTAAGTGCCCATTCAATTACTTTAAATTGTTTTTTATTTTACCGGGTAAGATGTAAATCATTTCTTTATTCTGATTCCAGGGGCCTTGTTCGCCATCGTTGTAAATATAAAACACATACGTAACGATTTTGATATAGATCGACATAGATGTTCAAAAAATAACAACAAATAATCAGATACAAATTCACATGATTAAATACAATTGCACAGAAAAAGGCAGTGATTACACATTTTGTTTATTTTGAATCCAAGCAATGAAGCTTCATTCACTAGTCATATTGTTAAATACAAATACAAATACATATCATTTGTATAGCGCAAAAATTATGAAATCATATTCTATTGCGCTTCACACATAAATACATTCACTTAAAATCATGCAATTTAAAACCTGAATTCTAGAAACTAGATTCAGTCATATGATAAAGAGCACATACATTGCCGATGAAACTTCCTATACAAATAAGTTTTCAAATGTGTTCTGAACCTGGTTTCACTTTTGATGTCTTTGAGATAGTTTGGTAGATCGTTCCACCATTTTGGACCAGTGACGGCCATAGATCTGTCTGCTAATTTTGTTCGCCGTGTAGGGATGTGAAAGTTAGTGTAATTTTGTGATCGAAGTCTGTACCCTTGCCGAATACGATCAAACATTGTCTTTAGATACGATGGAGCTGTACCCATGATGACACGGAATAAGATTACAAGAACTTTGAACATTACCCTGGCCTTAACTGGAAGCCAGTGCGATGGTTCCGCTTGTAAAAAAAGTATACTTTGATCGGCAGATTTGTGTTCACTCAGGCCACATCGTGGGAGAGTGCAACATTCGTTTTTAAGTTTGTATCTTACATCGGTCGACATGTGTGAGTTCAATTTGGGTCATAGTTAAAGGAACGTTCTTCAACAAAAGTGTCATTTTTTCATTTATGGTATGTAGTATTATACTTTGGAGAGGCATATATTGGATATAAGTCGATATTTATTTATTGTCTTCGCAATAAAATGTTAAGATGGAATCGAGTAATAAACGCATGTAATAACATCATACTGTCATTCTATGTGCTCTACTTATTCTCGAATGCAATATACTTAGCCTCAGTACGATTGTTATATCTACCAGCCGATACGCCATTCCACAATATCCAATATTCGTTTACACAGAGGCGCCTTTATAGGCAATGCTTCATTTTGTCTCATTATGCTATTGAATACTACATTATATTAGTTTATTTGTAGTTCATGGCTTGTCTTTGCAATAATCGGACTGGCTATTATGTCTTAAAGGCAGTAACACAGGCACCGTTGTTAATAAGGAGGTTCTTTATAATAGGCATTGATTCATAAAAGCGTCTGTCTACGTAACATCTCTCCATAGGCAATGTAAGGTAGTAACTTTATAAGACAATTCTTTACATATGTAATTGGTTAAGCTCCACTAAACAAAGGTATGACAAAATCCGAAAGGGAAGGTAGCACTCAACCCAACCAGCCGAGCACATAAATCAGAAACACCACAACACAGCTACCCGGAGCAATGCCCACGCAAAGCCATTCCAAAACTGCGACCAAATGAGGCACAACAACCCCGGGGAGTGACCTAGTTAAAACACTAAGAACAATGACCTAACGTTTTGCGACCTAAAGAGGCACAACTACGACTAGACCTAGTTATAATAATGAGCAAGGTAGGAATGGGGTGGGAAATAATGTTACATATTCCTAGCAACTACACTTAGCAATGCCCACACATAAGCCGATGAAACAATTAACAATCCAAGTCCCCGCCGATAAAACACAGGATGACCCACTCTTACAAAGCAATTATATAATAGCGGTTATTTCCAAATGAAACGCAGCCAATACTCGACCAAGTACCCCAACTACTTACTTTGGATGTTGTGTTAGGCATCATCGTCCTTGCAACCGATTTTCTGTGATGATAACAATCTCGAATACATTCGATGCGTTGTTGCAAGTACTTCACAAACCACAACCGCGTACGTAATGAAAACGGTTCATAAAAGTACCAAATTTGGAGACGACGAGGAATGAATCGTTATTTCTCCAGACTGATTCAAACCAAATAGATGTGACTTACTCAAGGGAGGCTTATTTCTGAACATCACTTTTTCATTTTTTTCTTATTTATTAAGCTGTGGTTATATATATAAACGTTATATATTCGTTTGTTATCAATATATCAGGACAAACAAAGACAGGTAATGAATTTAATTAGACGCTTCTGAGGGTAATAAAAAGGTATATTGCCTTTCGTAGCATTAGAGGTTAAGCATACACTGTATGTATGTCGAAGATGAATCAAGTATGAATCACAATATGTCAGTTTTATATAGTGCACTTTTCGTCCTCTAATGAAAGAGTGTTTTCTACCTTGTTTATCTTGTGTCGAGCTGTAGTGTACAAAATCGGAGGTACTGATCATAGAATGATGTGTTACGAGTTATGACATTAATCATTTAAGTGCTACAATAAAAATAGAACTTTCCACGTATACACTAAATTCCTTCGGAGATTTAGCTTTCTAAAAGTTATTGTATTTATTATTTTATTAAATAACTTCGTACAAACATCGCGCATTTTGAACTAATCTCCAACGGGAACCAGCCCGTCAAAAGGTCCATAACCTCAGTATTGCTCATAAGGGTTCTCAATTACTCTAAATCAAAATGAAATATTTCTGGAAAAGTGCGTGAACACAGTGTGTAACCTCCCAATACAGACTTTAGTTATATGCACGAGAGAAGTGTTAAATGGAGTTTGAAGAAATCGTTCAAACTTAAATTGAGTACGAATACTGCAGGATGCAAATAAAGATTCACTGCAAACTTTTTTGAAAGTCAATGTGCATAAACATTCAGATTTCTTGATTAATCAATAGGAATTATGCCCTCCACTTCAATGTTTTATTGTACGGGTTCTTATCAGAAATTTCGCTGTAATGCAAATTGTTAACCAGTTTTATATCGATATTACTTAGTTGAAGTCATAGACCTTTATTGGAAGATGAATATTTCTAACATCTCTGTAGTTACCGGGCAGTTTGAACAACGTATGAGCATGTATACAACTATTAACTGATGTGAATATTTAGATCTGACCTATTTTTTTAACGACATCAAATTCGCAAAAGAAATGTTTGACATGAATTTATTTATTGATTCGCTTTAAAGGGAAGAAATGGTGTTTCTATTTAATTAATATTATTTAGTGCTAAAACAATATTGAATAACCAGTTCGCTCTTAAGTCTTATAGAAGCAAATAGTGTAGCACTTATTCCGTTATTTATTTTACAATGAATGACACCCAGGCAAGATTGTCATTTTTTCATCTTTATAAAATAAACTATTGTGATAGAGATGTACACACGCAATATAAATGTTCTAGCATTTACTTGAAAATAACACAAAGATCGTCATACAGTGTAGGCAGCCTTATTATTGATTGAAAGTGTCTGAAATCGTGGTTTTGATTCGTCTGCTTATCAGACAAGGTCAATGGAGCATTGCTTGTTTTGGTCATTCATGAATCAAAATATATGACAATAACACTATATACTATCAATAGTCTGATCAGGGACGTCATATGACAGGACAAATTCAGTTTGAGTATAATTTTTGTCTGGAACAAAGAGGACGTTGTTCGTTTTCGGAAAATTTGCATACAGCTAAGATAAATGCACGATCAAATAACGATCATTTATTGAACACTTACTTGACCCCTTCAACAAAGTTCTTGGTTACATGCCCATACTTAGTATATAATGAACACATTTCAAGTGCCTAAACACTAACTGACTTTAATTTTAAAGGGTTAGATGTTCATATGTTTTTTCCATGGGATTCCTGAGGAAGACTTAATAAAGCAGAAACATTCAGTTAGTTCTGTTTCAACTAATGTATAAGTGTACATCAATTTGATACCATGTCATTTCAACTGATATAAACACAAGGGTCGTATAGTTATGTTTTATGTTCTTTTGATTTTATTCGAAGCTCGCTGCAATTAGACATACTATAGTCCTGATTTCTAATATTGTGCATGCGTTGACCTGGATGACTATGCGTTCTGTTTGAGCTCTGTGTCTGCTTGTTAAAACGCTTACTTCGATCGGCAAATTGGGGTTCATTCAGGCCATATCGTAGGAGAGCGCAAATTTATGAAACAGTTTCCGTTTTTATTTTACACAGATCGACATCGGAGGGTTCATTTAGGCCATATTTAAAGAGAACGAACGCTCCACAAAGTTTTCCGTTTTTATTTGCTATTGATGGCTTGTAAAATGAACTTTGGAGGAGACCGATATAGGATATAAGTCGACATTTATTTATTGTCTTCGCAATAAAATGTTAAGATGGAACTGAGTAATACACGCATGTAATAACATCATATTGTCATTCAAAGTTCTCTATTATTCTCACATGTGATATGCATAGCCACAAAACCATTACAATGTCTTACAGAGGCGGCTTTATAGATATCGCTTCATTTCGTCTTATTATGCTGTTTAAACTCTTCGTTGCATTAGCTTATTTGTAGTTCATGTCAAGTCTATGCAATAATCTGACTGACTATTATGTCTAAAGGCAGTAACACATGCACCGACATTGATAAGACGGCCCATTTAACAGGCATTAATTCATTAAAGCGTATGTCCATGTAGCATCTATATATAGGCAATTAAAGGTTTCGGCATGAGTGTGTGATATTGTGTCGCAGTGCAGCGGGGCCTTTGGGATCTTGAATTAGTCTTGGCTGCGTCTCATGAGGTATCATGCAATAAACGCTATTCTATAATTGCTTTGTTAAATTATGTCCTCCTGTATTGTATCGGCGGGAACTTGGATTTTTGATTGTTTCTTTGCCTTATAGAGTCGCCGAACTTACTTCAGTGTATTTATCACTTATAATGACCCCCTTTATGGCTAATTTTGCAAACAATTCAATGTCCACAGTGTATCATTCATTGGGGAGTGAGCATATAATGATCGCTTGAAGCATCCATTTTTGAGGATGTGGATGGCTTGTATTATGTCTGACTCTTGCGTGTGTAGCTAAGGGCTGCCGCCGTAGCTGTGTGGCTTTGGTGTGTTCCTTACTATTTATTTTATATCTGGGCATTGCTCAGGGTAGTTGTGTTTTTTTCTGATTTCTGTGCTAGGCTTGTTACGTTGAGTGCTATTTTCCCTGTCAGAATTAATCCTACATATTCTGAACACTCATAGGCAATTAACCACTGGTATAGCAGTATTTAGTTTCGGTTTCAAACCTCAAGTTTTATAGTTTGTGATTTGCGTCATCGGCAACACCGACCCCTAGTCACTAATTAAAGGTTATGTATTTATAAAATAAATAACAATCTGGAATACCTTCCATGCGGTTTTGTAAGTACGGCAGGTGCAAGTAATGAAGCTGTTTTTCATAAGTAAAACTATCTAGAGAAGAGAATTATTATTTGATGTAACTTACGCAAGGGAGGCTAATTTCTGTACCACACTTTGTCATTTTTTCTTATCTATTAGTCCGTAGTTGTGTATATAAACGTTATATATTACATTGCTATCAATACATCAGGACAAACAAAGACAGACAGTGATTTTAATCAGACGGTTTTGAGGATAATAAAAAAGTATATTGCCATTCGTAACATCAGAGGTAAAGCATATATATGGCGAAGTTGTATCAACGTAAATGATTCAGTTGTACATATTGTTTGATGGAAGAATGTTGACCTTGTGCCGAGGAACAGTGTCCTTAATCCGGGGGACAGAAACAAAGTGTTTTGATTTATTGTATTTATTATTTTCGTACTATACTTATCAACTTTTCTAAGTCCACACTTACATTTTTGTAGATTACTTTGTCAACAATGTGTGTAACTAACTGAAACTTAGCAATAACATGTGTGAGTTAAAGGTTTGCACAACTGTAGAATAAAAAGTCGAGTTTGGTTTATATCTATTGAATGAACACACTCATTACATAACTACAAAGAAATTAAAAGTCACAAATATAGATTTTGAGATAGTTGATGACCACCATGTTGTCGGAACTTTCTATTGACAGTCAATGACATCAATAGGAATCATTGCTGGACAAAGAGACACGTTGAATAGTACCGTCTCAACTCAAAATTACCATACGTCTTAGGCATAGAGCGTTGTTTCGTCATAACGTCGCAATTAATGCAAAACGGTTACGCAATCAGCGTAATACGACAAGCAAACGATACGTATACCTTTAATTGAGCACTCATAGATATGTATTAGTTGCGTATCAACCATACGGGGATGTTAATGTAAATATTTTTAATAAAAATGCTTATTTTTAACAAAATGCTATTCTGTATCGCATTAACGTCACTTGATAATATTCTGTAATCATTCGATGCATACTTACTGCCTTACCTAAATTATTTTAAAACTGTTTTTCATACCTGGTTAATCTTTGAACATAAGTTGAAGGCATTTAGACCACACTCCAGGGATGAGTAAACTAGTGGCGTCAAAAAAGTATGAAACTCACGTCAATGTTATGACGTACGGACTACGTGACATACGACAAGTTCGTGACTTGGATTATTACGTCTGACTTGTGCCAACTACACTTGAGAAATTCACTACAGATAATAAAGATGATATAGATAAATAAACATGAGGATATAATACATGTGACTTCTGGAGAACAATCATGTAATTTTTTAAATAACTTCCTACAAACATCGTGGATTTTGAACTAATCTTTAACGGGAACCAGTCCGTTAAAAGGTCCATAACCTCAATATTGTTCATAAAGTTTCGCAATTACTCTAAATCAAAATGAAATATTTCAGGGAATATTGGCGAACACAGAGTGTAACCTCCCAATACAAACATTGTTTATATGCACGAGAGGAGAGCTAAATGGAGTTTGAAGAAATCGTTCAAATTTAAATTGAGTACGAATACTGCAGGATGCAAATAAAGATTTACGACAAACTTTATTGAAGGTTAATGTGCATAAACAATCAGATGTCTTGTTAAATCTATAGGAATTATGCCCTTCATTTCAATGTTTTATCGTACGGGTTCTAATCCGAAATTCCACTGTAATTCGAAACATGCAAATTATATACCCTTTTTATATCGATCCTATATTATTATCCAGTTGAAGTCAACGACATTTATTGGTAGATGAATATTTCTATCTTCTCTGTAGGTAACAGGACTGTTTTAACAAAGTACCAGGATGTTTGCAACTCTTAACTGACGTTAATATTTTATCTGACGTAATTATTTAACAACCACAAATATAGGAATAAAATGGTTAACATGCATTTATTTATAGATTTCCTTTAAGGTTTAGAAAGGTTGTTTATATTTAATTAATATTAGCTAGGGCTTAAACAATATTGATTAACCAATCCCTCCCAAGTTTTATATATACATGTAGTAGCACATACCTTGTGAAAATATTACGTGGTAAACATATGATCACATCATTTCAATTGTCAAAGACCCAACGTTTTTAGATTAAGGGCTTTATTAGGAATTTTATGTACATGGTTCAGTTAGAATCACTATTGTCATGAACAATATATATAGCATTAAATTGTTATATAACTATCGGTTACGTTACTTTGGCAAAAGCCTTAATAAATCACACCGTATAGAAATAAAACGTTTGATAAATGACACGGGGTCACCAAATGGACAAGTTTCACATCTATCAGTCCATTGCATTTGACTTATGGGAACTGCTTCATTCCACAAATTTATCATAATTACTGCGTCATATAATCCGCTGTGAATCAGTATGTACAGTAATAGGATTTTTGTATTTAAACCAACTCTTTAGATGCCCTTACACCCTGCATATTATTCATGCTAAAAAGCACCAAACTTGCATGTATCACCTAATATTTCTTATACTTTGAATTATACAAATACTGTATGATACAAAGAATCGGAGGTCATACAGAAACGGCGACAGCTTCCGGCCACCAATAAAAGAGTCAGACCCAGACCGACCCATCCATATTCCGAAACATGAATACCTGGTACTATACTCATCCCGCAAGGGAGGACTCACTGTGGACCTTTCTTTAAAAGAAGTAACTAGTTAATGATAATTACACTGAATTGATGTACGGGAATATTTTAGAGCCGTCGCAAGGCACTTCACACCTATTATAGTGCTAAGTAAATACCAAAGCGAACATAACTTCTAAAGTCACAGTGGTAATTATACTAATTTGAGAATAAAGACCAGTACATTTTTACATTAACATACCCTTTAATATCATAACTATAATACATCTAGTTTGTGAGTCAATAATTGTTAAATCAGTTAATATACTCCGTCAGTACTCTTGAAGCACTGAAACAGCTTCATTTGACAAGCCTGGTGGCAATGATTAACGTTTTCTCGTCCTAATATGTCCGGTAATTTGTCATGGGAAATCCAGTATTAAGAACGACAGCATGTTAGTCGCCCATAAGGTACTTAGTGGTGCGGTATATTATCCTATTGCATTCGATAATAAGAAGTTATTTGTTTTACTTATGACGCACGTTTAACGCATAGGCTCGTCATACAGTGTAGTAAGCGTTATGTATTGATTTGAACTTGCCTGAAGTCGTGGTTTTCATTCGTCTTAATACCAGACAAGGTCACTGCAGCACTGCTTCTTTTGGTCATTCATGAATCAAAATATATGACAATAACACAATCATTAATCAGATCAGAGACGTCATATGACAGAATCTTGTCATGTTTCGGTATTAATATTGTCTGAAACAATGCGGAAGTAGCTGATATTGGAAAACTTACACATAACTAACTAAAGATAAATAAATGGCACTGTGCCAAATAACGATGCACTATGTAATAATTACTTGACCCCTTTAACGAATATTTAGGCTCCAGGACTACATTTAGCGCGTATTGAACTGGCGTATTGTAAGTATCCATTCTATTACATTAATTTTTTTTTAATTTACTGGGTCAGATAAACACCATTTTCTTCAAATGGATTCCTTGTGTAGACTTAATAAAGTCAATTCATTGAACACACCTGCAGTTTCTTGTTTGAACTGCATAGGTGTACATCTATATGATGCCAGTACCTGATACTTTCAATTGCTATAAACTCAAAGAGAATACAATTACGTTTTAACTTGTTTTTTTGTCGTTTGAAGCTCGATGCATTTAGCTTACTACTGATTGTCCAGATTGTTAATGTTGTTGTTGCGTTGACCTGTATGACTATGTATACTGCTTAAGCGATGCTCCTGCTGCTTGTAAAAACGTCTACTTCGATTGACAGTTTGGGTTCACTCAGGCCACATATTAGGAGATTAACACAAATTCTAGGTTTTTATCTTTACACCGATCGACATTTGTAGGTTCATTTAGGCCATATTTTAAAGAGAACGAGCACTCCATGAACACAGTTTTCCGTTTTTATTTTCTATTGATGGTTTTGTAAAATGTACTTTAGAGGAGACCGATATTGGATATAAGTCGACATTTATTCATTGTCTTCGCAATAAAATGTTAAGATGGAACCGAGTAATAAACGCATGTTATACCATCATATTGTCATTCAAAGTTCTCTATCATTCTCACATGTGATATGAATAGCCACAAAACCATTATAATGTCTTCCAGACGATAAGCCATTCCACAATATCCGATAATCGATTTCACAGAGCTGCCTCTATAGATATCGCGTCATTTCGTCTTATTATACTCTTTGAATACTACGTTGCAATAGTTTATTTGTAGTTCATGACTAGTCTATGCAATAATCGGACCGATTATTATGACTAAAGACAGTAACACAGGCACCAACGTTGATAAAACAGTCCTCTACAGCAGGCATTGATTCATTAAAGCATATGTCTATGTAACATCTATTTACCGGCAAGGAAAGGTTTGAAAACTCATAGGCAATTAAAAACCGGTATTAGAGTTTCGGTTTCACAGCTTAAGATGGTTTTTACAGTTTGTGTTTTGTGGTAAAACTGACTCTTTGTCAGTAATTGAAGGTTATGTATCTATAAAATAAAAAAACACTCTGGAATACCTTCCATGATTTTTTTGTTAGACCGTCATATGCAAGTAATGAAGGTGTTTTATAAATATAAATATCTAGAGGAAAAATTAATCGAAACTTATCCTGACTGATCCAGACAAAATGGTCGTGCCTTACGCAAGGCAGGCTTATTTCTGTACCACACATTTTTTCAGATTTATAAGTCAGTGGTTATATACATAAACGTTATATATTCGTTCGCTATCAATACATCAGGACAAACAAAGACAGATAGTGAGTTTAATCAGACGGATAAAAAAGTTTATTGTCATTCGTAGCATTTGAGGTTAAACATATATATGACGAGGTTGTATTAATGTAAATGATTCAGTTGTCGTATTGTATGATGGAAGAATGTTGACCCTGTGCCAAGTAATAATGTTTGAAATCTTGGGACAGAAAAAAGTGTAATCAGTAGTTGTATTTATTTTTCTCGCACAGTTAATATGAATGCTTAAGCAAAATACTATGTTTTCTTTTAAATAACCTCTTTCAGACATCTTGGATTCGGAATATATTTCAAACGGGAACAAGACTCTCCTACGGGGATTTAGCTTTCTAAAAGTTATTGTTTTTATTATTGTATTAAATAACTTCGTACAAACATCGTGCATTTTGAACTAATCTCCAACGGGAACCACCCCGTCAAAAGGTCCATAACCTCAGTATTCATCCCAAAGTTTCACAATTACTCTACATTAAAATGAAATATCTCAGGCAAAGTGCGCAGTGTGTAACCTCCCAATACAGACATTGGTTATATGCACGAGATGAGTGTTAAATGTAGTTTGAAGAAATCGTTCAAATTTAAATTGAGTACAAATACTGCAGGATGCAAATTAAGATTAACGACAAACCTTATTGAAGGTTAATGTGCATAAACATTCAGATTTCTTGTTAAATCAATAGGAATTATGCCCTCCACTTCAATGTTTCATCGTAAGGTTTCTAATAAGAAATTCTGCTGTAATTCGAAACATGGAAAGTATTAACCTGTTTTATATCGATCGTTTATTATTTTACAGTTGAAGTCTACGACTGTTATGTTAAGATGCATATTTCTATCTTCTCTGTAGTTATTGAGGGAAGGAAGGATGTTTCTATTCAATCATGGATAGCTAGTGCTAAACAATATTGAATAACCAGTTCGCTCCTAAGTTGAAAAGAATCACATAATTTTGACAAAAAAACATTACATGGTAAGTATATTATCACCTCATTTCAATTGTTAAAGACACATGAATTGTTAGATTAAGGATAATTAATTATGTACGTCTTTGAGTAATAGGGACACTATTGGCAAGAACAAAATATGTAACATTCAATTTTATATAACTATCGGCTATGGTGGTCTGTTAATGCCCTTAATGTCTCAACACCGTACAAACGTAAATACATTTGATATATGACATGGAGAAACCACATTGACAAGTTTCACATCAATTTATTTATTAAATTTGACTCTTGGGAACTGCTTCATTTCACAAATACATCATAATTACTGCGTCATATAACCGTCTGAGAATCAGTAGGTACATTAATGCGATTTGTATATTCAAACCAATTATCTAGAGGGCCTTACAATCTGTCGAGTATCCATGATAAAAACACCCTACTTGTATGTATCGCATTATATTCTTCATACTTTTAATTATAAAAGAATACTGTAGAGCACGAGGATTCTGACGCCACAAAGAAACGGCGACAGGAATAACCTCACAGAAATGTGATCTGGAAGTGATGTATCGGTCCTGAAAATAATTCCGGAAGTATAATATATGTTATGGTTGCATCATTTGACTGGGATTGGTATATTCCATTTATAAAATTACCTCCCCTAAAATATTATTCATTAAAGTTGTTGTGGCAGCAGTTTTATAAATAACAAATATAGGAGAAAACCGCGGTTACGGATATTGCCATGTTAAATGCATTGATTGTTTACAATAATGCTAATTGGTGCGTATTCTGGCTTATCCGTTGGCATTGTACTTATGTGTTCCATACATGTAGAGGACATCCACATATATTTATAAAACTAGGTCATCCAGCTCTTTTGTACCGAGGATTTGAGTAAGTAGATCAAGTCGCAGCGACGCCTTATTCGGTTACTTGTGGTCACCGATGTTTAGCATATCATTTAAAACTATATTATCCAGCTTGTTCGCGGCTGGGACTTGGTCTTTTGTTTCGTAAGGTTATGTTTGGGCATTGTTCCGTGTAATTGTGATATTCTATGTTTTAATGGTTTTGTGTATGCTAGACTGAAAGAGATCAGTTTGCTGCCTTTTTTAACGAATTTTAATAATCTAAATTGTTTACGCAACCAGAATCTACCAGCAGTTTATAACTAAGCTGCTTCCACTCAAAGAAAATAAGTCAACTCCGTCGATAAATGCCCCTCGAACTTGACAATATAATTAATGATGACACTACCAAGACAAGAACAGTTGTCGTAAATAACATTATCCAGTCGAATATTGTAGAGACTTGAGTCATTAATAACAGTGAATACATGTACATATGTGTAAACGTCTTCGTGCGGAGGGCTGGTGTTCTTACTTCTGAGTGTGAAATACATTCCTGAGCTTGAAGTACCGTCAACATCAATATAAAATACGTCCAATAGAAACAAATATTCAACAAACTTATGAGCAAACGAGATAAACTTATTTTTTCTTAGCAGTTCAATTGTCATTCTTGTGGAAAGTACATAATATATCTAGTCCCCTGTCTTAATTATTTAGATTAGATTACCTATCTATTGTTGTTTGCTTAAAATTTAATATAAAATATATTTACTGGAAAAGTACATAATCGAGACGTCAATATCAATACAACCCTAATGTACAATTCGTATTAACCATATTATATATTAAAACTACATGCACAGATGAGAAACAAAGCAGGATAATTAAAGCAAGGTTCTTGCAAGCAATTTCGTCTAACTTCATTTACGATCGCTTAGGATTGCGTTATCATTTCCCTTGGGAGTTAGTAATGTAGTAGCGGTGTTCATTAGCGTTTTGTCTCCTAGGTTCATGATGCTATTGGTCTTGGTGAATGTGTTAACCGTGATTTTATCATTTATTGATCAATAAAACAAGATACAAATGTATATTTATGTAGGTCAGTCCAATTTACGAAAAATACCACAATTAGTTCTTACATAGGAGTGATTAATGTTCCAATGAAATAGATAACTATCGGAACATACATAATACATTCATCTACGGTTTGTGCAGTACAATTTTTATATGCCAAGAAGTTTTTCTGTTGTTAGATGTATCCTCAGGGGTTTGTAATGAGAGTTATTAACTTTGGAGTATATCACACACAAAAGCAATTATGCACGAAAACAGTCATGTGAGAAAACAATGTTGCTAATTAACATCTTATTTCTTATTTACAACATGTGTAATGTAACACACTGGATATACCATGCTATCGGCCATTTGTCTGATTTAATATGCAAGAGTGGAGTTATGTTTCCTTTGTAGCTTTACATCCACTACAAAATGTACCCATCATGCGTTATTTTTTTCCTCTTAAGAAATTGAAAACACATAATGTACATGAACGCACTAAAAGTAATGACAACTTAGAATAATGAAAGTAAAATGAATATTGAATAGGTTTTGTAAACAACAAAAGCGTAATAGTAATTTAAGATAGCATCATGAGACCTCTAAGCATTTACCGAATCCCCTATACAATACTATTTATATGTGTTACATTACCATTAAGTGATATAATACAAATCTAACTGTCAATTCAACAGCAGAGATTTCGGCTATCTGGGAGAATAACATGCCCATTTCGCGTCTGCGATTGATCAATTATTCAAATGAACATATTCTTTACCGAACATCTTGTCTGTACAGCAGTAGGTCCCATAATTTCTCATCGTCTGTCTAAATTTGTTTAGCCTATTGGTGTCCATTGTACTGAATATAAATTTAGGATGAATTGCCAGCGTATGTACAAAATGATTAAATGAAACATGAATTGTCTTTCAGATTTGGAGGATACTTCTACGTGTAAGTACGTCGCGTCAATAAAATATTTAATGCCGCCTGAATGATTGATGTATAGAACTGGTACATATAAAGATGTGTTGAAGACAACATTACCAAATATGAAAATGTCGCTGAAAAGTAAACGCGCACGTACACACACACACACACACACACCCATACATATTTAACAACAATGTATGTTTGATAACGCTCATTGTTCCATTCAAGATATGAATTATAGGATGATCATTGCATAGTATGCATTCTAAATTACCATACTAGAACGCATATACGAGTACAATGAACGAGTACATTGAGACGGCAAATAACAATTTGTTACATTTTATGTAAATCGCTTCATTATAAATGGGAAGCCGGAAATACGTTATTGCCTTTGAGTTAAGGAATATTATTTTATAAGTGATAGCTGAAGATCATTTTGACATTTTTCTAATCATTTCTATAGTTTTGACTGATTCAAAATGTGTTTGATTGTTTTATTGGTATACAGTATTCATGTTCATACTACATTATACAGTGTGATGTCAAACTATTCAAATTGCAATTTTACTCCTAACCGAATCAGTTTCAAATGATATTTTACGTTTGCTGGTACATTGTCACTGAGACATGGCTGTGTTTAGACATTGATCCGTGTGGTTGTGTTGTGATGCTACTGCTTGCCGTACTCGACAGGTTAAGTTGAGTGCTGCCTTCCCTGTCCAAAGTCCTAATATCTATCAGAATGTACGTATTCGATATACTAATCCAGTCATGTTAAATATAATCATATCGTATTCAGGGATAAAAAAATTTACAGTGTAATAAGCGTTATGTATAGATTTACATGTGTCTGATGTCGTATGTTTGATTCGTCTTAAGCTCACTACAGCACTGCCTATTTTCGTGATTCATGAATCAAAATATATGACAATAATACAATACACTATCATTTATCAGATCAGAGACATCATATGCCAGATCCTTGTCATTTTCAGTAATATTATGTCTGAAACAAGTCGGAAGTGGTTGTTATTGGAAAACCTCCGTATAACTAAGATAAATGCACGATACAGTGTCTGAATTACAATCAATTATGAAACAATTACATGTACTTGGCCCAATTAACAAATCTTTATGTACAAGACTATAAATAGCACGTAATGAACTGAAGTATTTTAAGTGTCAACACTATAATGTTAATTTTATTTAATTTTGCAGGGTGAGATGTACCCCGTTTTCTTTAATTGAATTCTATATGGAGGTTAAATGAAGTCGAAACGTTGAAAAAGCCTGCAGTTTATGCTTTGCCGACAATGATACATTGGCTTACGTCTATATGATGCAACCACACTACAATTTCAACTACAATGCACTCCAGGGTACTGTTTTATCAAGGCATTTACGTAAATCTTAAACTTACGATCCAATTTAAATTCTTTATCATACTTTTAAAACTACAAAATACAGAAAATGGAGCTGTTATACAGTACTTATCAAGATTCAGTTAATGAATTCCAACAAATAATATCCGTCCCCAATTCGCAGTTGTTTAAGAATTATACAGAATCGAAATTTGAACGTAAGTTTACGATTTCCGTAGGTATGTTGATAAAACAGTACACAGGAGCGTATAATTACGTTTATGTTGTTTTCATTTCATTTGAATATCGCTGCATTTTAATTAGCAAGTCAAGTGTCGCCATGATTGCTATATTGATTTTGTGTTAGCCTGGATGACAATGTATTCCATTTAAGCGAAGTTACTGGTTGTAAAAACGTCTACTTCGATTGGCAGATTTGGGTTCGCCCAGGCCAGACAGTAAGAGAGTGCAGATTTTATTAAAACAGTTTCTAAGATGTTGTTATACACCAATCGACATGTGTGGGATCATGCAGGTCATATTGAAAGAGAACGTTCAATTCATCAACAAAGGCTTCCGGTTTTATTTTATTAGGTTGAACTTTGGAGGGGACCAATATTAGACCTAAATAACTCGGTAATTATTTTTGGTCTTTGCAATAAAATATTAAGATAGTATAGAGTAATGAACGCATGTAATAACATCATATTGTCCCTAAATGTTCTCTATTATTCTCATGTGTGATATACAAAGCCACACAACTATTCTTATGTCTCTCAGCCGATACGCCATTCACAAATTCCGATTGTCGATTTCACAAAGGCGCCTTTATAGTTGTTGCTACATGTCGTCTTATTATGCTCTTGAATATAACGTTGCAATAGCTTATTTGTAGTTCATGACTAGTCTATGCAATAATCTGACTGGCTATTATGTCTAAAGGCAGTAACACAGGCACCAACATTGATAACAAGGTCCTTTATAACAGGCATTGATTCATAAAACATCTGTCTATGGACAATTCAAAGTTGCAACTTCATTAGGCAAATAAAATACTTATATACATTTGTATGTACTTCGTTTAGCTTCTTTAAAGCTAAACGTTTGAGGGTTCGTGTTAGGTTTTATCTTTAACTTACTGTTGTTACTGAATAAATGTTCTGTGATTTTATCAATAATTGGAACACATTCAATGCATTGTTGAAAGTAAACCACAAACGGCGTACATGTACGTAAGGAAAACGTGTTTTTAAAGTACAACTATCTAGATATGAGGAAGAATAAATCGTAACTAATCCAGACATAATTGATGTGACTTACTCAAATAAGGCCTTTTTCTGTACCACACTTTGTCATTTTTTTCTTATCTATCAGTCCGTGGTTACTGTTTGTACATAAACGTTATATATTCGTTTGCTCTCTATACATCAGGATAAAAAAGACAGATAGTGAATTAAATCAGACGGATCTGAGGATAATAAAAAGTATATTGCCATACATAGCATCAGAGGTTAAGAATATATATGACGAAGTTATATGAAAGTTTATGATTAATTTGTACGTATTGTCTGATGAAAGAATATTGACCTTGTGCCTAGTAATAGTGTTCCTAATCTTCGGTACTGAAAAAAGTGTAATGAGTAATTGTATTTATTTTTTTCGTACTATAATTAATGTAAATTCTTAAGAAAAAGTCCATGTTATCTTTTAAATGACCTCTTACAAACATCTTGGATATGGAATGAATCTAAAACGGGAACCAGTCTGCCAAAAGGTCCATAATCTCAGTACTGTTCCCAAAGTTTCTCAATCGTTCTAAATTAAAATGAAATATTTCTGGGAAAGTGTGCGATACCTCTCTATACAGACATTGTTTATATGCACGAGAGGAGTGTTAAATAGAGTACGAATACTACAGGATGCAAATTAAGATTTACTGCAAACTTTATTGAAGATTAATGTACATAAACGTTCAGATTTCTTGTTAAATCAATAGGAATTTTGCCCTCAACTTCAATGTTTTATCGTACGCTTCTTATCAGACATTTTGCTGTAATTCAAAACATGCAAATTATTCACCAGTTTTATATCGATCGTTTATTATTGATGGAAAGATAATATTTTTATCCTTAAGGAAGAATGTTTCTATTCAATCAACATTAGCTAGTGCTAAAGCAATATTGAATAACCAGTTCGCTCCTAAGTTTATAGTAGCACACAAATTCTAATAAAATAAATTACTTGGTAAACACACTATCACATCATTTTAATTGTTTGAGACCCAACCTAAGATTGGGTATGTAGTGCTACGTGTTTGAGTAAGGAACATTATTGACAGGAACGCAATACATAGCTTTCATCACTAATTGATCAATAAAACAGAATACATTTATATAGGTCATGCCAATGTCCGAAAAATACCACAATTAATACTTACATGGTGCAATCAACATGTCCTAAATAGATCATGGTGTAAACTATTTGATAGATGAAACAGAGTCACCACGTTGACAAGTTTCACATCTATCCGTTTATTGAATTCGTCTCATGGGAACTGATTCATTCCGCAATTATATCATAATTAGTGTATCATATAATCGTCTGTTAATCAGTATGTACAATTATATGTTTTTTAATTCAAACCATCTATCAAGATGACCTTACATCCTGCCGAGTATGCCCTACTTGAATTTATCGCATTATATTGTTCACACACTTAATCATAATAAACACCATTATGACCCTTCACTTTTTTCGTAATGTTAATTTCCCATAGACTAACTGCTGTGGGTGAAGAGCTCAAAGGGACGTCAACATCAATATAAAGAACGCCGTAGAGCAAACATAGCCAAAAGTCAACATTGCTTGAGCAATCGTGGAAAACTATTTTTTTTCTAAGCAGTTCAATTGTCCTTCTTGTGGAAAGTACATAATGTATTCAGTCTCCTGTCATAATTCATTATATAAGAATATCTATCTATTGTTATTTGCCTAAATATACTATATCTACTGGAAAAATACAAAATCGCGACGCCAATGTAAATACAAACCTAATGCACAATTCGTATTAACCATATTAGATATTAAAACTACATGCACAGATGAGAAACAAACCAGGATAATTGAAACAACATTCTTGCAAGCAATTTAACCTAACTTCATTTGCTATCGCTTGGGATTGTGTTATCATTTCCCCTGGGAGTTGGTAATGCAGTAGAGATCTTCATGAGCGTTTTTCCTAGATCCATGGTGTTATTGGTCTTGGTGATTATGTTAACCGTGATTTCATCACTAATTGATCAATAAAACAGGATACATTTATATAGGTCATGGCAATGTCCGAAAAATACCACAATTAATACTTACATGGAGTGATATGTGTTCCAATTAAACAGATAACTATCATAACATACATAATGCATACATCGTATGTACAGTTTTGATATGACAAGAAGTGTTTCGGTTGTTAGATGTATCCTCAGGGGTTTGCAATTAGAGCATATCACACACAAAAGCAATTATGAACGAATGCAGTCGTAGAAGAAAACAATGTGGCTAATTAAAGTCTTAGTTCTTATTTACAGCACATGTGATGTTACACACTGGATATACCATGCTATCATCCATTTGTCTGTTTTATTATGCAAGAGCGGGCGAATGTTTCTTTTATGGATGAACATTCACTTCCAACCATGCGTTAACTAAAGAAATTGCAAAAATATAGTGTTACATGAAATCACTAAGAGTGGTGACAACTTATGATTATAAAAATAAGATGAATATAAACAAGTTCTATAAACAATACAGCGTGAAAGTAATTTGAGCTAGCATGATGAGACCTCTAAGCATTTACCAAATTCCCATTGTAATACTATTTATATGTGTTACATTACCCTTAAGTGACATAATACAAATCTAACTGCCAATTCAATAGCAGCGAGTTCGGCTATCTGGGAGAATAACATGCTCATTTCGCGTCTGAGATAGATCAATTATTCAAATGAACATGTCCTTTACCGAACATTTTGTTTGTACAGGAGTAGGTCCCATAATCTTCCATCGTCTGTCTAAATTTGTTAAGCCTATTGGTGTCAATTGTAAAGAATAGAAATATTGGATGAATTGCTATAGTCTGTACCACATGATTAAATGAAACAAGAATCTCCTTTCAGATTCGGAGGATACGTCTATGTGTAAGTAAGTCCGGTCTGTAATATATTTAATGCAGCCATATTGATTGATGTATAGAATCGGTACATATTACGATGCGTTGAAGACAGCAAAACCAAATATGGATAACCTGCTGACAAGTAAACGCGAACATAAACACACACAAACCCATAGATATTTGACAAAAATATATGTTTGATTACACTCTTTGTTCGATTCAAGATATGACTGATAGGATGAGCATTGCGTAGTATGAATTCTAAAATTATCATTCAAGTACCATGTACGCATATACACAAAAAAAATGTACAACTGTACGAGTGCAATAAACTTTGCATACACGCTACGATTTGTTTTATTTTTATAAACAAATGGTAACACTACATAACGTCTTATTGACACGGAAAATAACCATTTGTTACATTATATGTACATCGCTTCATTATAAATAATGGGAAGCTTGATATACATTATTGGCATTGAATTAAGGAAAATTATACTATAAGTGACAGTTGTTGATCATTTTAATATTGTTCTCATCATTTTCAGAGACGACTTACAATATAGTTTTGACTTATTCAAAATGTGTTTGCTTGCATTATTGGTATGCAGTATTCATGTTCATACTATAATATACAGTGTGATGTCAAACTATTCAAATTGCAATTATACTCCAAGCCGAATCAGATTTAAATGATATTTTACGTTTGCATCGATCCGTGTTGTTGTGTAGTGATGCTACTGCTTGCTGTGCTCGGCAGGTTAAGTTGAGTGCTGCCTTCCCTGTCCAAAGTCCTCATATTTATCAGAATATACGTATTCTCTATACTAGTCCAGTCACGTTAAATATTAGCATATCGTATTCAGGGATACATTTCTGCATTTGTCTTATTATATATGTCTAACACATAGGCTAGTCATACAGTGTAATAAGCGTTAAGTATTGATTTGTATGTGTCTGAAGTCGTATGCTTGATTCGTTTTCTTACCAGACAAGGTCACTCTATATAGCACTTTTTGATTTGGTCATACATGAAGTATGGCAATAATACAATACACTATCATTCATCAGATCAGAGACATCATATGCCAGATCCTTGTCATGTTCGGTAATATTATGTCTGAAACAAGGTGGAAGTGGTTGCTATTGGAAAACCTCCATATCATTAAGATAAATGCACGACACAGCGCCGGAATAATAATCAATTATGAAACACTTGCTTGGCCCAATTAACAAATCTCTGGGTTACAAGACTTTATGTATTACGGAATGAGCAGAAGTATTTAAAGTGTTAATTTTATTTCATTTTGCAGGGTGAGATGCACCCAATTTTTTAAAACTTAATTCCATATGGCGGTTCAATAAAGTCAGCAGTTTGCGCTTTGCAATAATACACTGGCTAACCTCTATATGCTGTATGTACACTACAATTTCAACTACTATGCACTCTAGGAGCGTATAATCATGTTGTATGGTGTTTCATTTTATTTGAACATCGCTGCATTTTAATTTACAAGTCAAGTGTCGCCATGATTGCTAAATTGATTTTGCGTTAACCTGATTAATGACTATGTATTCCGTGTCAACGAAGTTTCTGTTTGTAAAAACGGTAACTTCGATTGGCAGATTAGGGTTTACTCAGGCCACAAAGTTAGAGAGTGCAGACTTTATTAACACAATTTCTAAGTTTTTTATTCACCAATGGACATGTGCGGGCTCATGTAGGTCATATTGAAAGAGAACGTGCAATTCACCAACAAAGGCTTCCGCTTTATTTTATTAGATTGAGCTTTGAAGGGGAGCTACAGTTTTGTTTATTGGACATAGATAAGTCGACTATTATTTATTGTCTTCTTAAGATGGAAATGAGTAATAAACGCATGTAATACATGTAACACCATATTGTCACTCAATGTTTTCTATTATTCTAATGTGTTATATACAAAGTTACACAACTATTGTAATGTCTGCCAGCCGAAACGCCATTCACAAATTCCGATTGTCGATTTCACAAAGGCGCCTTTATAGATGTTGCTACATGTCGTCTTATTATGCTCTTGATTCCTACGTTACATTAGCTTATTTGTAGTTCATTACTAGTCAATGCAATAATCGGACTGGCTATTATGTCTAAAGGCAGTAACGCAGGCACCAACATTAATATGAAAGTCCTTTATAACAGGCATTGATTCATAAAAGCATCTCTCTATGGACAAATAAAGGTTGCAACTTTATTAGGCAATTATTTATATATGTACTAGGTTTACCTCCTTTAAAGCTAGAGGTTTGGGGTTACGTGCTAGGTATTATCTTCACCTTGTAATGTACGTCCGTGATGTTAATGAATAAATGTTCTGTGATAATAACAATAATCTGGAGCACCTTTAATGCATTTCTGCTGCAAGTAAATCACAGACCGCGTACGTAAGGAAAACGCTTTTTAAAATGCTTTTTAAAAGTACAACTATTGTGATATGAGGAATAATAAATCGTAACTAATCCAGACATAATTGATGTGACTTACACAAGGGAGGCCTATTTCTGTACCACACTTTGTCATTTTTTCTTATCTATCAGTCCGTGGTTATGTACAAAACGTTATATATTCGTTTGCTCTCAATACATCAGGATAAACAAAGACAGTTAATGAATTTAATCAGAAGGATCTGAGAACAATAAAAAGAACATTGCCATACTAAGAATCAGAGGTTAAGCATATACACGATGGAATTGTATCAAAGAAAATGATTCAGTATTTCAGTTTTACGTATTGTCTTTTGAGTGTTCCAAATCTGCGTAACAGAAAAAAGTGTAATGAGTTATTATTTTGGTTCTTTTCGTATTATAATAAATGTGAATTCTTAAGCAAAACACCTATGTTATCTTTTAAATAACTTCTTACAAACATCTTGCATTATGAGGTAATCTCCAAAGGGAAAAAGCCTGTCAAAAGGTCCTTAACCTTAATATTGTTCATAAAGTTTCAAAATTACTCTAAATCAAAATGAATATTTCAGGAAAAGTGCCTGAACACAGCGTGTATAACCTCCCAATACAGACATTGGTTATGCACAAAAGGAGTGTTAAATGGAGTTTGAGAAATCGTTTAAACTTAAATTGAGTGCGAATACTGCAGGATGCAAATTAAGATTCACTGCAATCTAAATTAAAGATTAATGTTTTTTCGCATGGTTGCTAATCAGACATTTTGCTGTAATTCGAAACATGCGAATTAGTAACCGTTTTTATATCGATTGTTTATTATTAAGTCAACAACAGTTATCAGAATATGATTTATTTATCCTTAAGGAAGGACGTTACTACTAAACCAACATTAGCTTGTGCGAATCGATATTAAATAACCAGTTCGCCTCTAAGTTTATAGTAGCACACAATTTCTAATAAAAGTAGATTACTTGGTAAACAAATTATCACATCATTTCAGATGTTTAAGATACATCGTTTTAATATTGGGTACGCAATGCTACGTGTTTAGTAAGGACTATTATGTACACGAACACAGTATATAGCATCCATTGTATATAACTATCGGCTACAATGGTTTGCAAATTTCCTAAATATGTCAACACCGTAATGGAGTAAAACATTTGATAGATGACACGGATTCACCACATTGACAAGTTGCATATCTATCAGTTTATTGAATTCTACTCATGGGAGCTGATTCATTCCGCAAATATATCATAATTACTGCGTCATATAATCGTCTGTGACAAAGTATGTACATTAATACGATTTGTTTATTCATATCAACTATATAGACGGCCTTACACACTGTCAAGTATCCATAATAAAAATAGCCTAATTGCATGGATCGCTTTATATTCTTCATACATTTAATTTGTAAAACATACTGTAGTGCACAGAGAATCCGTCACCACACAGACACGGCGACAGAAATAGCATCACGGGAATGCTACATGGAAGCGCTTCGTTGGTCATTAAGATTGTACCGAACGTATAGTAAACGTTATAGTCGCATCATCCGAGTGGGGTACGGTTCCGTCAAAATAAGGTTGCGTCCTAACTACTAAGGATGAAATACATTCCTGAGCTTATAGTGCCGTCAACATCAATATAAAAATCACCATACAGAAAGAATAATCAACACATTTATGAGCAATCGAGGGAAATTTAAATTGTGTTTAAGCTTCACATGTCATTCTTGTAGGTAGTACATAGTATATCCAGCCCTGTCTAATTCATCGTATTAGCATACCTATCTATTGTTGTTTACTTAACTATACAATATATCTACTCTAAAAGTACACGATTGGAACCTCAATGTCAATACAACCGTAATGACCATTCGTTTTTACCCTATTATATAGTAAAACTACATCAGCGATGAGAAACAAAGCAGGATAATTAAAGCAAGGTTCTTGCAAGCAATTTCGCCTAACTTTATTTACGATCGCTTGGTATTGTGTTATCATTTCCCCTGGGAGTTGATAATGCAGTAGCGATGTTCATGAGCGTTTTTTCTCCTGTGTTCATGGTGTCATTGGTCTTGGTGATTGTGTTAAACGTGATTTTATCGCTAATTGATCAATAAAACAAGATACTTTTATAAAGGTCATGCCAATGTTCGAAACATACCAAAATTAGTACTTACATGGGAGTGATATGTGTTCGAATTAAGCAGATAACTATCGAAACATACATTATGTATACATCTACGGTTTGTGCAGTACAATTTTTATATGGCAAGAAGTGTTTCTGTTGTAAGATGTATCCTCAGGGGTTTGTAATGAGAGTTTTCAGCTTTAGAGCATATCACACACAAAGCAATTATGAACGAATACAGTCGTGTTAGAAAACAATGTGGCTAATTAAAGTATTATTTCTTATTTACAGCACGTGTGATGTTTACACACTGGATATACGATGTTATCATCCATTTGTCTGTTCTATTATGCAAGGGCGGGGTTATGTTTCTTTTGTAGCTTTACATTCACTACCCCCACGTGTTAGCTGATGAATTTATTCTCTAAAGGAATTTCAAACACATAATGTTACATGAACACACTAAGAGTGATGTCAACTTAGAATAATAATAACTAAGATGAATATTAAATAGGATTTGTAAACAACAAAAGCGTGTGATAGTAATTTGAGCTAGCATCATGAGACATCTAAGCATTTACCGAATTCCCTATACAATACTATTTATATGTGTTACATTACCCTTAAGTGATATAATACAAATCTAACTGTCAATTCTATAGCAGCGATTTCGGCTATCTCGGAGAATAACATGCTCATTTCGCATCTGAGATAGATCAATTATTCAAATGAACATATTCTTTACCGAACATCTTGTTTGTACAGCAGTAGGTCCAATAATTTTCCACCGTCTGTCTAAATTTGTTTAGCCTATTGGTGTCAATTGTACTGAATAGAAATATTGGATGAATTTGCAAGGTCTGTATGAAATGATTAAATGAAACATGAATTGCCTTTCAGATTTGGAGGATACTTCTACGCGTAAGTGCGTCCTGTCTGTAAGATATTTAATGCAGCCTGAATGATTGATGTATAGAACCGGTACATATTACGAAGTGTTGAAGACAACATGACCAAATATGGAAATGCCACTGACAAGTAAGCACACATACGCTGTAGAGACATTACAAAACATGTTTGATTAAGTTCTCTGCTAGATTCAAGATATGACGTATATGAGTATTGTATAGTATGCATTCTAAAATTACACTTCTAGTACGCTTTATACAAGAAAAGTTGCACGATGGCTTTTTTATGTTTGAAAATTTGGTAATCAGTCCTATTTGAAGTGTGTGTGTTTGTGATTATTTTGTAATTCGATGTTATCTTCAAATATGATAGTTGATGTCTGCGACCTAAGCTATAAAGTATGATCGGATTAGTTTGGGTACGCATTACAAATCCAACCTAGTACATGCATATGCACCAATGATTGACATTTCACGACCTATACACTAATCACTCATTAACAAACTTACACCGTGGCTATTGTACCAAATATTTGTCTGGAAACAATATCCTGATCATTTATGCCTGTACCTTGAGCAATTCTGCAGACAATGATCACATAATAATGTAGGCTTATAATTGTTTATAATTGGTTTGATAATTACAGGGTGCATAATATTTGGATTTACTTATCTTATTTCAAATTTTGCATGTTATGCAATTAGGATTTTGAGATGAAACAACAATACCCTGATGCAATGCTTTGTTTGTTATAACCCTTTTTGATATTTAAACTGTACAAGCACAAATGGGAAACCAACCAGCGTAATTAACGGAAGGGTTATGTTATCATTTCCCATGGCACTTATAATGCAGTGTAGCGATGTTAATGAGGGTTTGTTCTTCTAGGTTCATGGTGAAATTGGTATTGGTGATTATGTTAACCGTGATTTTATCACTACCAGCAATTGATGAATAAAGCAAGAAACAGTAACATACTATTATTTTAACATATTTTGTGTTTCCCAATTTAAGAGTTTTAATGGAAATACACAATGTATATACCCGCAGTTTATACAGTGCAATGTTTTAATGATAATATGTGTTTCCTGTAGTAGAGTTTCCCTCTGGGGTTCGTAAAAATATCTACCAGCTGGGAAGCATATCACACACAAAATAAATTACCAAACGATATAGTCGTGGTAGATGCCAATGTATCTAATTAAATTGATTTTTCTTATTTACAGCACGTATCGTGCTACTTACTGATTACACAATGTTTTATTTTATTTGTCTGATTTATTATGCACAAGGAGGTTTCTTATTCTTTTGTAGTTTTGCACCTACTACTCACGTACTCACCACTTGTTATCTTATACGTATATTTGTGTTCTTCAGACAACGAATACACATTCGTATAACTGTGATGACAACTTAGATTGATGAATCGTACATAAAAGTTAGACATATTATATAAACAATATTCCATACAAATAAATTGAGCAAGCATCAAGATACTAAGCATTTACTTAATTCTCTGTATATATCAGTTTTATTATTATTTATTATCCAAATATTACTGTCAATTATACAGCACCAATATTTTGTATGTCTGAGAGAATTACATGCTCATTTCGCGTCAGGGAAAAATCAATTACTCAAATGATCATATTGTTTACCGACCGTCTTGTTTGTACAGCAGGAGGTCCTATCATTTGCCCCTGTCTGTCAAATATTGTTTAGCCCATTGGTGTCAATTGCATTTACAAAATGTAATAAAAATATTGATTGGATTTTTGAGTCTGTAAAAAGTGTTTAAATGAGACATGAATCGTCTTACATATTTTGGATGTCACTTCTGATAGGTAGTACGTCATGTCTGTAATAATGCCTCACGAATGTAATGATTGGTATACAAAACCGGTACATATTACGAAGCCTTGAAGAGATTATATACATTGTGGGAATTCCACGGAATGCACTCATGCCATACATATTTGGTAAAACGCATGTTTGATTACCCTCTCTGGTAATTGCGCATTATGCATTGTACACAATATGTAGTTTGACATTAAGATTATTATGCAAGTATGCAGGGTTAATTTTTAATAACGTCCTATTGACACGGCAAATACCATGGCCTTCATATAATGTACATGGCTTCATTAAAAATGGCAGACTAAAATACAAAACTTGTACATTTAATGTATGTTATCTTCTTGGAGGTACATGTAAGAAGACCTGACGACAGACAGTCACATACTTTGGAAATAGTTGTATGAGCTGGAAATTGGCAAATCAATTCAAAATACGTTGTTTTAAAGAATGTGTGACATTTACTGAATTCGGTCAAAAACTAAACAAATGGCAGGCACAGTCCACGAACTTTTTGATACCCCCTCGATCTACACTCAGAACATTGCCCTTATCAATACACTAACATTGTGCCTAATGTGGTTTTCCTGCCTTGTGGTTACACATATTCAGACAATTTCTACGAGCAGCAAAACGACGTAATAGCGAAGCTATGTATACTTGTAATTATATGATACTGGTTTAATAACGACGTTACATTCGTTTTTGCTACTCGTGTGTCCAATGGTACATATAAGTAAAAGCCAAGATGAAATACCACGATACATTACTCATTTTTACAATATTTGGTATCAAAACTACATGTACAAATTGAAAACAAACCAGCATAAACAAAGCAAGTGTTATGCAAGCCATTCCGCCTATCTTCATTTACGATCGCTTGGGATTATGTAATTATTTTACAAGAGAGGTGTAAATGTGGTAGAGATGTTCATGAGGGTGTTCCTGTGAGGTTCTTTGTGTGATTGAACCTTGTGATTGTGTTAACCTCGTAACCGTTACTTTTTTGTCAATAAGGCAAGAAATAGTTACTGATGCCATGCAGTGCCAGAAAAATAACACAATTAATTAACGTTTCTTATAGGAATAATATATGTTCCAATAAAACATATTTTATGAAAGTACATGATGATAATACACATATCGACGGTTAGTGTAGAGCTATTGTAATGACAAGAAGTGGATCTGTGGTTAGGTCTGTAATGCGAAGTACTAGCTCGAAGCATATGGAACACAAAAGCAATTATCAACGAATGTGGTCATGGTAGAAGTCAATGTAAATAATTAAATTCCGTTTCCGTATTTACAGCTCGTGTCATGTACCTTACGGATTACATCATGTTATCTTTTATAGTTTTGATGTATTATGCAAAAGGAAGATTTTTTGTCTTAAGTAGTTTTGCACCCACTACCCACCACACGTTGCCTCATCGATTAATTTATCTCAAGACAATAAAAACGTATCTATGTTACATGAACAATTAAAAATGATGCAACTAAGATGAATATTTGAAATGTTGTAAAATAATAAAACCTGAAAGTAAATTAAGATATTATCACGAAACCTCTACGCATACACTATATGTCCTTTGTCATATCATTCAAATGGTTTTCATCATCACTAAAGTTAATGATACAAACCTAACTGTCAATTGTAGAGCACCAACTATTGCTTTCTGTGAGCATAACATGCTAATTTCGTGTCCATTATTCAAATGAACATACGTTTTACCGACATTATTGCTTGAACAGCAGTAGGTTCTATAATTTTCAACCGTCTGTCTAAATTTGTTTAGCCAATTGGTGGCAATTATACTTGACCTAAATATTGGATGAATTGCTAAAGCCTATACAGAATGCTTAAATCAAACATGAGCTGCCTTTCAATTCGACGTGTAAGTACATCCTGTCTATTAGATATTTAATGCAGCCAGATTGATTGATGTATGAAGCCGGTACATAATAGGATATATTGAAGATAGCATAACACAATATGGAAATGCAATGGAAAAATTAGTACACACATGCCATAGAGATTAAATAGAACGCATTTCGATTACGCTTTCTGCTCGATCCAAGACGTGAATTATAAGAAGATAATTGGAAATTATAGATTCTAAAATTGCTCATGTATCAACAAGAAATATTATACACAAGATGAGGCTTGTAATTAGCATATATACTGAGCGTCAGAAGTTCCGCAAACCAGATATTGTGCGTCTTATTTATTATAATGGCCAAATAATGTATGGTGATTTAACTGCATATGTGTATAGCAATATGTACTTGATACAAATCAATGATAATTATCGATAGTAAGCTACATGTATTAATTGATCCATAATAATACCACATGTGACACAACCCCACAATTCAAAAATACACATAACGTTTTACTACTTTTTTGCAGTGGATTGGAGGTAATTGTATCAATAATTGTACAAAAAATATCTTCCTTTGACCGTAGACAATTTTGGATGTCGTAATAGACACTGTACGAAATGTCAGTTTAAGACACAACGCACTGGTCATAAATAAGCAAAATAAAAGAAAGTGTCCCGTTTAATGTCGTTTTGACTACGATTAAGCTAAAACAATGCCATTGAGTTTGGTGCTCAAGTTATAGCAGCATTATCTGTCTAGGTCAGCGGCAATGACCCTTGACCTGTTGTCAAGTGGTTCATCATATGCACGATCCGTCTGTTGGATATGATTTAAGAGTCATATCATGAGATATCTCAATTGTATCCGACAAAAAGTATTGTTAATGAAACGCCAGTCTCTGAACTCTTATATACACGATTATGCTGACAATTGTCAAGTTTTGCCATCAAATTAGGCGTCAATGCTATTTGAGTATTTGGTATCACAGTCATATTGCTAGTAAAATGGAAGTGAAAAGTTAGGCGAAAATATAAAGCCATAATTTTGCGCGCTTGAATAGACGTTTTATCATTTATGATGGTGTGTTTATTCAAGCGTAACAGACGCCAACGGAAATGGGTTCTTCATGAATACTATGGGTACACCAATAGACAGTGTTATTTTTGAATTCCTTTGCGAAACTTTGACGCTAAATATACATGCAAAGTACAATGTACATTCCTTAACGTGCTATCAACACGGAATACATAATTATGTTAACCGTTGGGATGGCATGCTATAAATACGTAAATAACTTTGAGTTAAGGACTTAACGTTTATAAGGAAAGGCAGTAGAGTAGTATATTAATATATTTCGAAAATATTTCTGAGGTGAAATAAATAGATTTTGCGTTTATATCTACATTTCTGATTGCCCGTTACTATCTATTTCATAGTACAATACCTAGTGAGATGTGTCCTAAACCGTTTTTGTTATTTAACAAATGTAAAGTAGTAGAATTGCAATTTCACACCATGCCGAAGCTATTTAAAATGATATCGAAAACAAAGAGTATGATTCGACACTGAGTTATGGTAAAGTTGGATTAACTTCCATAGGGTACTTTGGTACTTCACTAACATCCCAGACATACCATACATTATGTTTTTGTGATAGCAACAATTACATTGCAAACATACGGGAGATAACTAAGGTAGAACTATTGGCCTTGCTAAATGCCTTTTTTGTTTGCTATTATGAGATTACAGTTCATACATACCAATACTGACATTATCATAAGGTAGGTATGTAACCCAACACGTACTGCTAATGAAATTGAATAATTAATGGTGTTTACACTGCTAGCATTGAAACTACCACCAGTTCATGAGTAAACTTCTGTAATTCAATGAAAATAAGTAAATTTAGCTGATAAATGGCCTACATGCTTGTCGATAGAATTCATTGAACACTCTACCAAGACAAGGACAGTATCAATAAATAACATTTGGCAGAGAGTTGCAGACAATTGAGTCGTTAATTACAGTGAATACTTAGGTTTTCTGGAAACGGCTTCATTCAAGGGGCGGGAGCTTCCTGACTTCTGAGGCTGAGAATCATTCCCTAGCTTGAAGTGTTGTCAACATCAATATTAAGTGCATCACAGAGAAAAGATACATGTAGTCAATATAATTAGAACGTCGAGAAAAATATAAATGAAGGGATTGGCCAGTACGTGTAAAATATATGTAATTTTATTCACTTAAAGATAATCAATATTACCGGGTATATTAAGAACACCGAGAACAAAATAAATGAAGGGATTGGCCAGTACGTGTAAGAGATATGTAATTTTATTCACCTGTCTGTCTAATTTAACAGAATAGTAAAACTTATATTTTGTTCTTAGGAGTTGAAGTACCATTGTTTGTGCATGGTATCCATTCCTTTTTTAATTATCGTATTGCTGTTAAACTCATTTGTAATATAATAGGAAGTTTATGAGAAATATATAATTCAATGACAACATTTCAGATTATTTTTCTCATAAATTTATTAATTGACTTTACAATATTGGCCGAGTTTTCCCTCTAAATTCAGGGCCAATATGAACGATACCTCGACATTATTGAGACAAAACTCGGCCATTATGGAAAAATCGCGGCCATTATGAGAAAACTTGGCCATAATGAGATCCGAGCATTCTGATTGGCTGTCTAGCTCGGCCATCATCAAACCCGTAGTTCTCACGGGAAAAATTGACGCCATCTTGAATTTCGGTGAATTTATATTATAAACGCTTTTTGGAGTCAATTGCCGATTTCGTGATTACTAGGCCCCCAGTTATACAAAGGGAAGTAAACGCGAAATGTAAAACGGGTTTGACGGCATATGCACGGTAAAGTCATCTCGTGCCACCCGACAACAGATATACGCAGCCATCAACGGTCGACTCGAATCACAAAAAGATAAAATGAACGAATGGGTGGCATTTTCCGAAGGAGTTGGCGAACGATTGGTCCCTTTATTGCATTAAGACAACATTATCATCAATCAATCCGACCTACTGCGTTTTAAATGTATTTTGATGATGGATAATTTAGTGACCAACTAAAACCGCTGAGAATTCAGATACGCAACGTTTCGAACATGGTAAAGCTATACTAAAATGAAAGGCTTGTGTTCGCTGGTTTTCTAAACATTTGTTTGTTTTTATTCGTTATTTATTATCTTTTTAGTGTGATATCGCACGAAGTGTATAGTAAATTAATAAAATGGTCAATAATTAAGTCTTTTCATAATGGCCTTGTTATTGGGCTTCAGACTCACATTAGTGTTCGACCTCAGGCTAATATGAAAGTCCTCAGCCCAATAACAATGCCATTTTTAAAACACTTAATTATTAATATTATAATATTGATTAATCATCAATAATCAATCAAGACTAATCCAATCCCATTAGTCAAAGTTCGGCAATGAACTCACATGCGTACAATAAAATATACAATTACAAAATTATACAGTGAATTTTTGCAGCATCAGTGTCTTATTTTTAATATAATCAAACAATTTATGCCTGTAATGCCAGTCACTCTGTAGAAAATTGCTTTTTAGTGCAATGTAATATCAAACCATATATACATGTTTACTTTCAATTATATGATATTGGTTCCATAATTACGTTATCATCTACCATTGAATTTGCTAATCGTTTTACAAATGGGAAATATTATCAAATTATAAGTCAGGAGGATAATACCCTTTCCATGATTCTTTTCACCTGAGGTCATATTTGAACTACAAGCACAAACTTTATTGGAGAAAAATCTAAATAATCAGAGCAAAGTTTTTGCAAGCAATCAAACCTAACTTCATATGCTGGTGATCATTTCCCAAGAGAATTGGTAATGTAGTGCCAATGCAATAGAGCGTTTTACTCCAAGGGTCGTTGTGAGATAAGTCTAACCGTGATTTTATCACTAATTGATTAATAAAACAAGAAACAGTTATTGCGGTCATATCAATCTTTGAAAATATGATTCTTTCTAATAGGAGTTGTGTGTCCACATTAAACAGCTATGTGATGAAAAAACATAATGCGTACGTATAATTACTGTGCAGTGCAAATTTAATAGGACATTTTGCGTGTTTGCTATTAGAGGAATCCTCAAGGGTTTGTAATGAGAGCTACTGGCTTTGAAGTATATTGCACACAAAAGCAATTATCAACGGATGCAGTCATGTTAGAAGTCAATGCAACTAATTAAAGTTTTATTTCTTATTTATAGCACGTGGGATGATACAAAAATGTACATACTGAATATATCATGTTATCTTTTTTTTATCTGATTGATTATGCAAAAGGAGGATTCGTTTTCTTTAGTAGTTTTGCACCGACAAGCAACCACGAGTTATCTGATGGATTTATTTCTCACAAGAGACTGAATTCACGCCGATTTTAAACGAACATACGAGCATTACGTGACACATGATGAAACTAAGATAAATATTAATATCGTTTATAAACAATTTAGCGTAAAAGTAATTTCAGCTAACATCGTGAGACCTTTAAGAATTTACTGAATTCTTTTTGCAATGATATTTATAATTGTTATATTATCCTTTTAGCGTTACTATCCTGGCTCATTTCGTGTCAGCGATATATTAATTTTTCAAATAAACATTATTATTTACCGACCATCTTGTTTATATAGCTGAAGGTCCAATAGTTCCACTGTCTGCCAAATTGTGTTAAGTCTATTGGTGCCGAATGAAATTAAAAGGAATATTAAATGAGTTGCAGAATTATATACAAATGATTTAATGAAACATGAGTTGCCTTTCTGATTTGGAGGATGCTTATATGAGAAGGAATGTCATTTCTGTTTGATATTTAATGCAGCCTAAATGATTGATGTATAGAACCGGTCCATATTATCATATCTAGAAAATAGCATAACATAATATGGAAATGCAATGGAAAAAACAAGTACATACACGCCATAGAGATTACATAGAACGCATTTCGATTACGCTTTTCATTTCTCTGTTCGACTCAGGTGTGCTATATAAGATGGTAATAGCAAATAAAAGATTCTAAAATAGCTCACCTATCAATAGGAAACATTATACACACGCTGAGTTATGACAAAAGGGATCAATTTCAATAGCGCATCTTTGATACATCACTAACATCTCTGTCCTACCAGCCATTATGTTTTTCTGATAGCGGCTATAGCATTGAACTAATACGGGGATAACTACGGTAGAAATATTGGCCTTGCGAAGTGCATTTATTGTTTTATATGATTAAATTATATTGCATATACACCAATACTGACATTATCATGAAGTAGGTATATAGCCCAACGCGTATTGCTAATTAATTTAAATAATTAAAAGCGTTTACACTGCTAGTTCTGAAACTACCACCAGTTCATGAGAAAACTTCTCTAATTCAAGGAAAATAAGTTCATTTAGCTGATAAATGGCCTACAAGCTTGTCGATGGAATTCATTTAACACTCTACCAAGACAAGAACAATAACAATAAATAACATTTGGCAGAGAGTTGCAGACAATTGAGTCGTTAATTACAGTGAATACTTAGGTTTTCTGGAAACGGCTTCATTCAAGGGGCGGGAGCTTCCTGACTTCTGAGGCTGAGAAACATTCCCTAGCTTGAAGTATTGTCAACATCAATATAAAGTGCACCACAGAGAAAAGATAATCAATATATTTATTAGAACGTCGAGAACAAAATAAAGGAAGAGATTGGCTTGTACGTGTAAGAGATATGTAATTTTATTCACTTATCTGTCCAATTTAATCGAATAGAATTATATATTTCTTTCTAACATGTAGGAGTTATATTGCAGTTGTGTATGGGGTCCATTTTTTCGTAAGTTATCGTATCGGAGTGCCAATATGTTGTAATATAATAGAATTCACAGAACTTACATGAGAAATGTGTATTTTGTTTTGATGGCCCGAGGGATAATCACCTCCCTTACTTGAATTGAACTGTCTTATAGCCTCCCAGAATACTCTGTTTGACTGCATTTTATTTTATTCATAAACATGTTTTAGTTTTACGAGAGGTGTTCAACTTATTTATGAACAAAACATGAACGCCGATTTTGCAATATTGAATAAAATCAATTCAAATATCTCTTTTAAACCATGTGAGAAAATGTTTAAAGTTCAACATATGATCATTATATATTGTGTATTTCATTTGGTTAAAGCTTAAAACAACACTTTAGTAGATTATGTTGCTTTTTCTGTTTTTTAAGACAAAATGGCCCTTTTATAAACATCAAGAAAGTGTTGGTAAAGTATTATTTTGCATTTTTAATGAGACAATTAGTAGTATTTGTCGTAAGACGGGTTATAAGAGTTCTGTTTCCAGGAATGGTGAAAAGGCACCAAAAATTGAAAATTGCCCAACATTGCCAATACCTACACTATAAAGTTAAATTGGTATTATGGTGTCTATGAGGAATCCATTAGCCTAACGCGTAATACATGTATCACCACTGACGGAAGTGTGCATACAATTATTAGTGAAATTATTTCTAAAACGTTGAATGCATAGTTCCGGGAAAATGCGAAGCTCCTACGCTGAAAATCAAGAAAAACATGCATCGCTGCCAAAAGTCTTGGAGTCTAGAAATGCGAAATAAACAACATTATGTGGAAAATATGTTTCACTATGGCGAACCAATGCTGTATCTTAGAGAATGGTATAATAAATTAAGGTATGCTGTTTTAAAAAGGTCACAAGGATAGGGAGAAGTTGGTATTTGTCCAGCTTTGTGTGTTCGAGGCCGCTTTCATGGAAAGGCATTGTGTTTGCTATTATGGTAATACGCACGTCAAAATCAATATCAAATTGATGAAATTGAAGGCTGTGGTCTATGTACAAACCGTTTCAAATAAGGTTTTATACAAATAAGTGTTACGCATCGTTCCTAGTGACTGTTCCAAGAACAAAGTGTGTCAAAATATTCAGCTTCAAGTCACCATATACAATGACAAATAAAAAACTTAAGAATAAACCTTTGATTTTTATTATTACCAAACAGAGGATGTCTAAGTCTTCTCATAATTAAACAATATAGTTTACAATCTGGTTGATACTAAAACCTCGACTAAAAACGAAAATGTAAACATAATTATTTCGAGATTTGGACCTTCAAAACGTAAAAAACAACACTGAGTTGATAACAGTTGATAAAATATTTGACCAATTTAGTTATTTCATCACTGCCGATACTAGCATCATTAAACTTTCTTCAATACAACTTGTGTATCAATGAAACAGTAGTCCACGCAAGGTATACTTAAATTTATATACTTGAGTGTTGAGGGTTCTAATCTGATATCACTATTGGTGTATATGTGAATAAATAGTAAAGATGCAAATTCGATAGTCTGAGTGTAATACCATTTCGAAAAGTGCGCCGACGTTAGGAAATGCGACGAAAGTCATGCTACTCAAAATGGTATGTTTTAACGTCGAATCGGTATCCATGGAGATAGCGATATAATATACGAGGGGTGATCAATATGAGCCATTCTCCAGAAAAACCGCACTTAGTGATTTAGTGACAAAAGTATAAAAACGATGAAAATGTGGCGTAGAAAGACAAGATGCTTAAGAATAGTTTTGGAAAATTTGAACAAAATATAACGTTACAGACCTTTAAAACTGATCACTTCCGTCTAATTTTTGAGTGCCGTCTAAACGTCATCCAAACATCAGTTGAAGTTATGTAAATAAGTATTTCAGAAATCGAGTGTTTTATGAATTCTTGACATAAAGGTTCTGAAATTGTATCATTATTTAGAATAGTGTTCTAATCTTAATATTACATATTATAAATCTGGAAGTTTGTATATAAAGAAAAATAACTAATGTTTTATCCACTAACCTCTTGTTGTTTTTCCCAAACATTGATCCTTTTCAGAAACTGGTTACCATAGAAGTAATGTAAACATATGTCATCAGATAAAATAAATCTTAGATATAGTATTATGTTATATAATTGTTTAGAATTAATTTCTATATAATGTCAATAAGCCCGTATTTTTCTGGATAACGGTTCATATATTCGAGGACTGTTTATCTAGCAATTTCATATTGGCAACAAGGCTCAAAGCAATTTAGTATCATTCGGTGTAAGATGTCTCCGACCGATTGTTTTTATTCATACAAGGGGTGGACGTCATTCGTCACCGTCGAAGCAGCACATCTTTCTAGTCTGATACCCAGTCCCATGTATGAGACTGATTTTTTTACTACTGAAATAAGTAGTTAATAGCCAGTTCTGAAATTTAAGGTGGAATAAAAAGAGTTTCGATGCGTTATTGGAAACAAAACTCGGAAAATGGCAGTTAGCCTTACAATATTAGATTATTTCAATTAAGAATGAAGCACGACCTATCAGGTTTAGGCCTTAATAGCAAAATAACCTTTTTGATTTGGAGTCAACGATTAAATGTTTTGCAGCCTACGCTAGTCTTCGGTTTCGCCAGTTACATTTGGTTGAGATATGTGAGTCTTATTTCGCAGAATTTAACGGAAAGTGTCCCTAACGCGGTGCTATTTTTGCTGTATATCCGAATTGTATCGACTCAACCGTTTGACAGAGACCCAACAAACAAATAAACAACGGAATCACATGCAAACGGCCAATTTGGAGCGCACAGAATCAATGCACAAGTTAGTCAAGTCATCTTTGAGATATCGCGAGGATTTTACAAGTTTCGCATAAATATTCCTAACATGTCGTTTCGCAATGATTACAAAAAGTGACGTCATCAAGTAAATTATGACTTTATCATAAAGTAAATTAAACACATCGCGAAATAATTGATCGATCTACATAGGCTTGTTATTTCATAACTCTAGTTCCAATATTTCAAAATTGACAAGGAAAGTCCTCGAATATATTAATCAACCCTCGTATATATATTAGGTTGACTTTGTTATATCGATGGTTTTATATTTCAAATCGGATGATACTTAATAGTAGTATACGCATATGTTGAAAGTCAAGTGAATGTTTTTTTTAAAGTGCGCCACGGTGCACTTTTCAAGTTACCATAGTAACCGCCAAATTCACGGCAAAAAGTTATATGCGTTGGAAATTTGGAAATCAATTCATAATAAGTTGTTTTAAAGAATGTGTGATTTTTACGAGCTTTTTGATAACCCCCTGTTACATGCGACTTGAAAATATTGATCAATACAAATCATACCTCATTAGTAATCTTTCCGCAATGTACTCACATGCGTAGAAAAAATATACTATAACAATCTTACACAGTGTATATATGCAGCAGAATTGTCTGATTTTTAAAATAATCAAACAATCTATTCCTATAATGCCAGTCACTCTGTAGAAAATTACGTTCCAGTGCAATGTAATATCAAATCATGCATACATGTTTACTTCCAATTATATGATAGTGGTTCGATAATTACGTTAAAATCTACCATTGAATTTGCTTATCGTTTTACAAATGGGACATATTATTAAATTATGAGTCAGGAGGACAATACCCGTTACACGATACTTTTTAACCTGAGGTGATATTTTAACTACATGTATAAGCACAAGCTTTATAGGAGAAAAATCTGAATAATCAGAGCAAAGTTTTTGCAAGCAATCAAACCTTACTTCATATGCTGGTGATCATTTCCCAAGAGAATTGGTAATGTAGTAGTGATTTTACTCCAATGGGCATGGTGAGATAGGTTCTGGTGATTGTACTAACCGCGATGTTATCACTAATTGATTAATAAAACAAGAAACAGTAATGGATGTAGTACCAATGTTTGAAATATGCCAACATTAGAAATTAGCATAGGAGTTATCTGTTCAACATTAAACAGCTATCTGATGAAAATACATAATGTATACGTATATCAACTGTTTGTGCAGTGCACTTTTTATACGCCATGATGCGTTTCTGTTATTTAAATAGTCATCCGGGAATTGTAATGGGAGCTACCAGCGTTGAAGCATATCACACACTAAAGCAATTATCAACGGATAACATGTTAGGAGTCAATGTAACTAGTTAATGTTTCATTTCTTATTTAAAGCACGTGCCATGATGCATACTGACTATATCATGTTATCTTTTGTTTATCAGATTGATTATGCAAAAGGGATGATTCGTTTTCTTTTGTAGTTCTGTTCCCACAATCCAACACGAGTGATCACAAGAAACAGAATACACGCCGATGTGTAACGAGCATACGAGCTTTACATGACACATGATGAAACTAAGATAAATATTAATATCGTTTCATAAACAATATAGCGTGAAAGTAATTTGAAATAACATCGTGAGACCTCTAAGCATTTACTGAATCCCCTGTGCAATGATATTATTATTTGTAATATTATCCTTTAAGAGTTACTATATTTGCCCATTTCGTGTCAGCGATAGATCAATTATTCAAATGAACACAATTATTTACCGACCATCTTATTTGTTCATCAGAAGGTCTTATAATTTCGCTGTCTGTCAAATTGTTTTTAGCCTATGGGTGTCTATTGAAACTATTAGAAATATTGGATGAGTTGCAGGATTATGTGTAAATGATTTAATGAAACATGAATTGCCTTTCAGATTTGGAGGATGCTTATATGAGTTGGAACGTCGTTCTTGTAGGAAGTTTAATGCAGCACAAGTGATTGATGTATAGGACCGTACCGGATATAACGATTTTGAAGACAACATAACAGAATATGGAAATATTGCAGAGAAATAAGTTCACACACGCCATAGAGATTTGACAAAACGCATGTTTGATTACGCTTTCTGATCGAAGCAAGACGTGACTTATCAGGGAATAATTGCATATTATATTATACATTCTAGAATTGCATATGCATAAACGAGAAACATGGTGAACAATTCGAGATTTGTGAGTTCATATGTAACCATGTACAATTATTAAACAATTTTACCAATACCGAATTTTGAGTAACTTATTAATGCACGATTTATTATATATAAAACTTAAACCCTAATAAGATGGCTACATTACTAATATGCATGGGTACTCGTGACAAGTATTATTATCACGGGTGTTATTTATTAAAATGAAAATTGTTCAATTTGATATTCTTATAAACATCAAACGTTTATAGATATCATGACATTATGTTTAGTTACATTGCTACGTAATGTTTAGCAACTCCGGGGTAAGAATGATTTAGATAGTACCGAGAAAATATATTGTGCACGAAGAAAAATACCATCCCAAACCAACTAACACGAATAACATTCCCCAAAAAATGTGTACAATTTTAAGAAGTCTCTCAGAAGACCACCAACAGAAGTCAGATTGTATGTTTAAAAAAAGACTTGTTGATCACAAAAATCCTTTTAATGTAAAATAGCCTGAATGTCAAATTAGAAAAACAAGAATGTCAATTGTTTTTGTCCTGTATTCCTCATTAAAAAGGACACATTAAAGTTTCTGCCAACAAATGAAGTAATGCAATTACCGTTGCTCGTTGAGACATAATTGATTAACTTTAGAATTGCATGCCGTGTAATGTAATTAAAACTTCTGAGATGAAAATTGAAACGAAAAACAATACACGCATATTGCAACAGCGCCAACATGTAGTCTTTCCAGCATAACTTTACAGCATCTTAACTCATATTTTCTGATGCAATGTTGCAAACAGCACACTAGAATAAGCAAAGACCAAAGAAACATTTATACATGAACTTCCTTTTGTTGAACCCTTAGAGTCGAATGCAGCGAATAGGATTTGGACTTACCCAATTCGGTTTATTTTATATATCGAAGTTAAATAAAACATATTCGTGATAGAACTTTCTACGAGTACATTAACTGCCCTTTATACTGCATGACAAACACAGTTAGTCCCCTTGTTTCAAACTGTAATGTTTGTACCACAGTGACCTCGTGGCAAATAAAATCGTCACTTTGGTATTAAAATGTGCAGTAACTGAAACTATAAGGACAGTTCGAGCGATTATTAAAAAATTGTGCAAACTAAAAATGCAAAAAAGTTTTTTTAATATTGTTAAAGATCTGCTACGTTGCATGTTTGTTTTGTTTTATTAACTACAATTGGAATATTAATTTACTATTGCAATACTATGTTATTCAAAACACAAGTTTAAATACTTTTCGGGTACACATACATGATTTCCTTCAAGCACATATTCCACAAGCTAGGATAAGTTCTGCTTATCTCTTACTAAGAATAGTAAATAACAGCAAAAACATTTTTACAATACCATAACTCTAATTGGGCTCCGGGGGATATACCATCCACTAAATCTGACATAAGCTGAAATCTTGAATATTCATCGGAAACCAATGAATACGAAGTACATATGGACTATGGTCATAGAGTATAACCGATAAGTGCAAATATGATAGCTGGCATATTATAATAAATGTATATATTACTATATCAAATCGGAATATCAGCACAGATATGATTCAGAAACGTGCATACAAGTAATACATTATCCTTTACGAATGTCATTTACAAGTTCACAGCAAGCACAATAATGGACGGAGAGGGCGTGATAGATGTCAATAACACATCTCGCAAGTAGACTAAACCTGTGCTCGGGAGACATGTTATGTCTGCCACACTTCTACATACTGAAAATATCAATTGCGTCTTGTTAATATTGCCCGGAAATGTTACGCACTATACAGACATAGTACCAAATGACACAACAATACAATAGATTGTAAGACCAGAGCTTCCCATGTACAGAACATTCAACAGTCAGGGTATGAAATTAAGGATATATATCTTAAACAAAACTAGTATCATAAATGGATATAAAGATGGAGATACAGGAAATGCAGATGCTGTGTATGTACCAAGAGCATAAGCTTTAAGTACTATATGGCAATAGTGTGATACAGTCCGTTAAACAGACAGACATGGCGTGACATGTTAACATAATAAGCATCAAAGATAACCGTATGCGTTTGAAACGCCATTGCAATAAAGTCACAGGACCTCATCGTACTAGTAATTAGTAAGACAATTCTTAATTAAACCATAAGACTAACTAGTTCTGTTTGTTTAAATAACGATCCAATTCATCAACAACTAATGAATAATCCACGAGAGCAGTTCAGAACCCAACATCTTTAATCATCATAGAAACCGAGAACATCATTATCTTCACCAGCGATCTTTATGTTTTCTTGTTAATGAACAACGTTCGTGTCGCGTCAAAAATGTGAAACGATGTCTGTTCATTACAGTTTCAAGCAAATGGTTATTGCCTAGGCTTCAATAAAGTCATGTTTGTAAGTCATGTGTATTGCATTGTACATAGGGATTGCTTTGTAAGCCACTGTTGACTTGAATATGTTTAATGTTGCGCATATATTACCAAAGTGATTGATGCTATAATCAATGTTGTAATACCAAGAGCCTCATCGATTGGACAGCAGATGTCAAACATGCCACACATATGATAAATGGTCTTTGTAAATAGACCACATAAAATGGGATACAATATTCAAATAAATACAGATTGTATAAATAAACATGAAATAGCAAAATGTGTAATACAAGTGAACCACATTCATTATCTTCATACGAGTGATTATTCTTTCACAAATGCTAACCATAGTATGAGAAGCTAAGCATAACAATCACATATTCCAAACGTGTTAGTAGATTTCAGTTTGCGTTGCGATGAAGCATCCACATTCGAGTTCAAAAGGGTCACCTAAGTGTTCCAAATGTTAAAGATAATGAATGTAATGAGAAACCATTTTAGGGATTGGGAAATGATACAAAGGTGTTAGGATGAATAAAACAAAATCAGGAGTGAAAGACGAGTCGACCGGCTAGGAAATAATATTTATATTACTCTATTTCTAGATGGACAGACATTTGGCACTGACATTAATTGCAGATATAAATAGAGATATTGTATCAGGCCACATGATCCAGTTATGGAAGTGAAACTATTAAAATGGCTTACACATAAAGATCAAGTGTACCGTCCATCTGCGATTAAATACATAAAATCTACAATTCTATAGCCAGATCACACATTAAGTAAGTACGTCTGAATGCACTATGGCACACTATATCACTTTATCCACATCAGTTCAGATAATCTTCATTGTGATGGATAACCTAATAAAATAGAGCCGTAGATAGCAAAGAAAGAAAGATAACTCGTATCTTGTAATCCACCTTTCATTGGTCTGCAATGATTCCTTGGCATGAATAAAATATTGCTGATTTACGATCACAGTGGTCCCGAAGATACGTGTCTAAAAGAAATGGTGTAAATAATTATGGCTCCGGTGTCATTAGGATAAGATTAATGTGCTAGAACTTGCGCTGGTAGACGTTATGCATACGTAAAAAGGAAGAAAGCATATACAGAGGGATTTGTGTGGAATCCACTTACAAAACAAAGAGCATACATCAGCGTAGAGCTACAAAATCGAAATAAGCATTTACAGTTATGTCTATTTCAAAGACCTCCTTGGGTTGGGTTTGTATTTTATAGGTACATATTCATTAACATGCGATCAATGTTTTTTTTGTATTGTGAGTGCACTTATTGATGCATTTATTGATACATGCAAGGTGCAAATACATTGGCATTTATTGTTTCTTTTCTTACTGTCGTCCTTTAGTCTCTAAGCAAACGTTCGATATTGCTGTCGTTAACTTTGTCGCTTCCATTACGAAGAGCATAAAACGTATTTTCTTTCATTTCCGGTCGCCTTTGCACAGCGTTTATCACACCTTACCATCAGTTTAACATGCTATCATTAGTGCTTTTCCCCCAATACGAACATTCCATTTCCCAACACTTGAGAATAGTACTTACGTGACTCGAGTGATGTCCATTTTATCACGCATTTACAAAGACTTATTCGTCTCAGTAAATCGCTCTTAAGAACATAAAATTTGTACGTGATATTTCACTAGAAGGGAACAAACAATTTCGAGTTTTACGAAGACAATTACTTTGGTCTCATATAATTGTGTTTCAACAGATTGCCTCGTGAAATACAGTTATCTGGGGAATTCATTTTCAGAATACTTCATAGAATTAACATCATCACGGTGAGATTTTATGCACTGTAAAACCAAAGTATTACCCCTAGTGAATAGTAGTATGGCCGGTTATGTCTGGTTGGACACGAGTTTCATGTACTACCTAAATGTGCTGCTCTTCTTTTGAGATTGAGTTTTGAAACGCCGAATGTTTTTGTTGGAACTGGTGCTTCAGCCTGAGCGATACCTCTAGTACGCTCACTTTTTTGATAGGCGATTACAATATTCTCACGTCGATATTAAAGACATGTTCATACCGCCAAAGGCCTGGTTGTGATGCATTTATTGTATGTTATTTCAACATTTAGTTCTTCTTTCAATTTCTAAAACATTGTATAATTTATTTATGGATGCCTATGGTAGCAATGAGGTATTGTGCCTGTTATATTATGTTCTGATGATTCGATTTTATGACAATTAAGTTAATCGTAACTACGTTAACAGGACAGTACTTCCTTAAGCTATATTGCGGTTAAGTGTTCGCATCATTGAGTAAATTAAAGTTGTAGAATCGGAAATGTTTCCACCATGTAACAAAGACAATACACTACGCAATACAAACTTACCACAACAATTAACAGTAACAAAACAGTAAATTGATAAATGTAATGAACAATTGGAAACAACAATGTATTTGATAATAGTTTTGTCATCTTAATACGTTTGAAGTCCAGTTGATATAAAATTTCGTCATTTGGTAGATAATTAATGTTGAAAGAACTTGTGTCACTCTTTTGATATGTTGGTTCTGTTTTCAGTCTCTTTATTGTTATCATCATTTTATCTGTGTTTATTACAAACATATATTATTGATGCGGCTACATGGTGTTAGTATTATGTCGTTTAACTACTACAATGAGGCATCCGGACATCAGGCAACTTTCACTATTTATTTAAAAATAAGCTGAATCTTGGACGTTCAGCAGTTAAGTTCGTTTATACGTTCTGTTGTGTGCTGTTCAGTGTGCCCGGATATGATTGTTTTCTGTGTTCGACTGTTTCGATTGGGTGATACTTTCCGTGCCCGGGTTTTTAATTTTGTTTGGTGTATTCAGCTGAATAGTATTTTCCCTGTTCGATAGTATGTAATGTCTTCCCATTAAAAATAAATGTTAACAAGTCTGAGTACGAATCTTGCAACATGTCTGTGTGTCTGTCACTTAAACAGTTAGCTCTTTTTCATAATTACACATTTACATGAGTTCAAATATACTAATGTCTTAAAGACAGACACTGTAGTTGTGATATTTATCCAAAGTATATCGAACTTTTACAATTTTATATTGGCGAAAAATGTGAAGACGAAAACAAAACATTTCTTAAACGATTGGAATGGGCTAGTAATTTCAGGTATTGTCGCCTTACTTTCATTTAACATTGCTTCGTCACCTGGAAAATAATATGATATTAGTTCTAGAAAAACGAACCACACTATATACATTTAATGATCTACAGCTAAATGTTATTAGACTGTCGTGCGATCCTCAAAGCGCCTATTACCAAAGCATATTAAATATATTCGGTTATTCCCAAAGGAATTGGTCACATTTGATAAGTCTTTATGGTCGTTTTGGTTGTAGTCTGATCGTTCTTTAACTTCCCTGTTTGTCCTAGACGTAGGTTAATAATGTGTTAATGTTGATGTGTGACATTACGTCTAGTCATTATAACAATAGTATCATTTGTCTCATTATCAAGTTATAGGTGTCGAGGGAAACGTATTTCTATATTTACTACAATTATATGTACATTTTCTTCTCTACGACGTGCTTTGCTTCTGGAATAAATTGTAACGAGTACATCTGCTATAATATTCTAGATGTTTCACTTTTCACAAGCGTTTTGTGTCTATTAACACGTTCGTTCATATTTAAGGAATGTCGTAGGAAACCCGTGTTCTTTATGTGATATAAACAGATTTTAGTAGCACCCAAAAGTCGTACAAATTAGTTTTATCGTTGAATTATGTTTGTCGCGTTGTATTATTTCAATTATGTTGAATTATTTATGCCTTCTGCATTTTATGGCATCATTACCGTTACCAAAATAAGTCATTACGAGATAATTCCGTGTAACTGACAATATGGAATCTGTGTCCTCGGGTAAAACATATTCGCGCGAAGAAATATTGTGTTAACACTGGTATATTAAAAGTTATGAGAATTGCCCCCAGTCTGCCAGTGTCTGGTTTTTAATGTGTGGATGTCAAAGAACACAATTTAGAGAGTTTATAAATAATGATTATAATGTATAGTGTATTTCCTGTCATTTTTGAACGACTAAACCATAATAACGAAGTTTTTGGCATATGGGCAAAACACCAAGCACATTTGTCTTAAAACGAAATAATAACAATACACATGGTCAATTATAATGGCAACACTGGCATCTTAAAAGAAAACAACCTGATTTAAGATAATCAGCAACAATACTTTCATATTTCGATGGTCATCAAAAAAGTTACAGAACTAAAATATTTGCATTTAATTATAAATTAGGCGAAAAACTCCCAAATTCCATTATAACGATTATTTATAGAAAATAATAACATTGCAAATAAAAACCGTCTTGACTTTCTTCTGAAGAAATTTTTCCATAATACGTGTTATTTTATCGAACAATATATAACGTTTACAAATTGATTTGCTTTCCATTCAGATAATGAGGATGTATATTAGGTTACGGTCAATAGAATTACCAACATAAAGGTATTATTATTGTTTGTCAAACGTCACGAACACTGTAACTTACCGAGTGGAATCCGATGTTGTTGTATTGGCTCGGCCAAACACTGGGATACACACACAAAGTATATGTATACCTTGACAAAAAAATCCTGCATCTTTAACTTGTGTATATTAAGTATAAGTCCATATCCTTTGTGACTGTCGAATATGTGTTTATCACAACTATATATAATCACTCACATAATGGAATGAAACATGCGTTCATTGCCTCGAAACCGTATTTAATCCTCACTTTAATAAACACCCGTCTAGCGTGGAGAATGACGAAGTTATTATTCCCAGTTCACCAGTCTTTCATTTGTGAATGCCATTATTTTCCCTATATTAAACGACAGAGTCAATATGCGTGTGTGTTCAATGTAAACGATCAACAATTAATGCTGCTTTAATGGTGCATCATGCTAATATTCCACAAGTATTTGAGCAAACACTCTGTAACCATATCACACAACAGTGAAGCATGTGTGATCATTACATAAATGTTCTAGGACCGTCAACAAGCGATAGCGATTATTTATTTAGTCACACACGCTTTAACTCCGACATATGTCTCATGCTACTGAGAAAGAATGACGAAGTCAATTCTTTAAGTCAACGCGGTACCAACTATTCGACAGCCGTAAAGTGTTAAATTAATAAACGGCAAATCAGACCGCGATGTCAGACGCAATAGAAATTGCCTTCAGCCGACAGAAAAACAGATCCTGTCATCGATAGAATAAGGTTTAGTGAGACGAGCGAGCGTGAAATATGCTAGAAAGCGACTGCAACAGATTTCGAATCTTTTCCTTGTGAAGGGCGTCTTAAAATTAAGCAATCAATACAAATTTGGTTGTCTAGATGCGCGAACGTGTGAGTGTTCATTTTCTAGCAAAGGGATAAGATTGAGCAAAAAATCACAAACTGGAATCATCATTACGACGCTTGCAACACGATCATTGCGGTCCAATATGACACAAGACGTCATTATTGGCTTATATAGGAGGTTTGTTAACGTGTGTGATGCACAATGTTATGTTATACTGGAGTTAAAGCGTAATACAATATCAGCGGAACGAGACCAATTGTATTATGTTGCAGACGGTCCTAGTAGTCCAGTGCACGCAAAACGTCTATTCAATTCTCACGTAAATATTATTACAAGTCGCAGAATGCGAGAATATGTAATATGTAACATTGTAAATGAGTAAGGTTATGACCAAATTACTCATGTAATACATAATGTATGCGTATTATTAGCATTTCGCGAAAACATTATTATTAGTTTCAGGAGCGTGTAGCAAGCAACTAAAACTAATAATTATGTACACATACCGAATTCATCTCACTCCTGGCATGAACCATGTCATGGCAAATATTCGACACTAAGTATGCAGACTCTAATTCCCAGCAGGTTCAACACAATTGTCATATTCAATGCTTTGATTTTGACACTGCAAAGTATAGTTGTTTTTTTGTTATTGATACTAAAACACTACGTCACATTTGATAAGACCTGAATTAAAGTCAATTAATCAAGCGTAGTTGTTACTGCATGTAAATCCTTATGGAGACTGACGTCAATTATATTGAGTGCACTACAATTTACCATGAAAATTATGATACCAGAAGTACTGTTAAATCATTTAATGTCGATGGGACGAAATTTTGTGGTTTTGGTAAACAAGTTCATTTCAATGGGATGTTAATTCATGGATTTTGTATTTCAGATAATAAAAACAAGGGCAAAAATTATTGTTTGATTGGATTAATATACTGTAGTGATAGAAAATGAACCATGAAATCCATGAAATTTAATCTCCGACGGAGCTTAAAGGTTGTACAATATATTATTTACTGCCAATGTATTTGATTATCGTTTGTTTGTGCTATAATGCTTTATATTGTATTAATTAACACTGTCAAGATTCATTTTCAATGTATAAGCATTTCCCATTCCTTATCATTACACAATAGTATATAATCCAGTCATTTTAACTTTTTACCTCAAACTAATTGCAAAACAAACAGTTTTGTGTTTATATGGTGCGTACAGCTATCCTTAGAAATGTACAAAATGTCCTAATTGAATATTCGTGGGACTTTTTGAGATATTTACAAATATGTTGAATTGTCACATGTTTTCGCGATATTTGTCACTTTTGATGTAAATAAATCTTGACTTGTACCAGTAACTTATTTTTACATCGTGCTTAGAGGTCGCAATTTTTGTTTGATTTTTATGAAACTTGGCAGCAATGATAATCGAAAGCTAGTCTATGTCAAATAAAAGTTTGAGTTAACCGGAGCCAAAATCTAGGTCACTAGGTCAAAATAAAGAAAAATCAAGATATAGTCACCAGGGGTCGCAATTTCGACCTTACACTTGTGAAGTTTAGTCACAATGATCACCTTACAAAACTTAAGGTCATGTATGAAAATGGATTAACCTGAGTTAAAAACTAGGTCACTAGGCCAAATTATAGAACAAATCTTTAAAATGCGCCCTTTTTACCCAATCTTTATGAAACCATGTCACATGGATAATGAAGACAAAATGTAGGTCAAATTCAATATTTACTTATCATTAGTTAAAACTAGGTCACTAGGTCAAAAAATAGACAAACCTTCATGCGCCAAAAAGTCGCATCAATTATTTTCACCTATCGACCTAATTTTGACCCAAATTATTCAATAACATACTTGTCTTAGATGTTTTGAGATGAGCATGGTGACCAAGTTGCATAAATATTAGACCAAAATTGCGAATTTTGTACCTACACAACGTTTTCCTTTGATTTTAACTAGCGACCTACTTTTTGACCCCAGATGACCCAATTTATAACTTTGACCTAGATTTTGTTGATAATATTATTGTTACCAAGTTTCATAAATATGAGGTCAACATTATGATATCTAGCGACTAAATAAGGTTTTGCTACACTTTGACCTAGTGACCTAGTTTTTTATCCTTGATCATCCATTTTCTACCTTGACCTAAATTTTGTTCAGATGATCACTCTGACCAAGTTTCATAATCATAAAGTCAAAATTGTGAATACAAACGCAATTGTGGACGAACAGACAAAGAGAACAATCACTATTTCTCCCGAATCGATAAATTCGTGTACATTTTGTATATTGACATTATTGTATACTGTCCAAACACAAATATCCTTTTTCCATTAGACATACATGTATACAACACATAATATGTGTAAATTTTAAACAAATTGGATTAATATTAAAGAAATGAGTAAAACTTTTGTTTCCCCTTCCAAGTGCTATTTTGAGTCATTTTGTCGTCATTTGAATGGGTAGTATACCAACACGTAGACTGGCATATATATGAAAAGTAAATTGTCTAATGATAAAATCAATATTCGTATTCGATAGAAGAAGGTTGTATCTTTCAGAAAATATATGCTTTAAGGTGCAATTAGTAAATATTTATAGACTTACATGGGAATTATTAGAACTTATAATTCCCCATGTTGTACGAAATAAGGAAAATGCTGAAATTGCTACCAAAAGTGACCTTAAACATGTCGATTTTTTTGTATTTTCCCCACTGAAATCGCATATTTGACGTTTTGTCTGTAGTTGATAATAGTCTGTAGATGATGAAAATGCAAAGAAACTCTGTTTTGCAATTTGTTTGAGGTTGACCATATTTTTTAGTTTCAATGACTGGACTAATAACATTAATCGTATTTTGCTTTGCTCTCGCAGTGTACTATTTGAATGCCTTTTTATGCGCTTTCAGTAAGTAAATGCAGTTCGCACTACACCAAAAATGATACGTTAACGCAACTACTATTTACATCACACGATATACATCTTTGTGTGATTTTATACTCATATGTAAATGTTTTTTGTATCAGTACCGGTTTACACGCATGCAACTGTAGCGTTGATAATGAGCTTAAGACAAAAAAATAAGATCTACCACTTTTTTTTCGTTGTACATGATACCGTTATAGTGCACCCATGATACCGAGAAAGGTGGTAAAAAGTGGTATCGTCTGTTATTTTAGTACACTTTCGACCGTACGTGTTTATTTAAGCAACCAATTTTGTATAGATCGCCGACGATAACTCTTGCTTTGTAAACAAACATGAAATGTCTAAAAACAGAACAATCAGGTCGACAGGTCTCTTGTTTTATAGAATAGATTGAAATAAGTAAAAAAACGTATAAAAAGTATTTTCTTACAAGAGTGTACAAAATGATCACCGAAAATGCATTTTATTTCATTTGTTTATTGTAAGCAAAGGCTAGAGTTATAACTCTAACGCGGTATTGGAACCTGTGCCACCTAAAGTAAACAGGTAAATCCGGTATAATAACATAAGGATTTAGGGAATGGGATTATCTTTTTAATGTGTACCGTACTTTTAATTTACTTGGTGAATAAAAGTGACCAGGAAAAATAAACTTCTGCTCTCCCTAATCGATATAATGGTCAGTGATTTTTGTTTATATTGACATTGCAGAATAGAGTTATATTACCGGCGGACTATAGATCTACAACAGGCGTCGAGGCGTGACTAGTAAATACATTGCATTTTATCACTATATTAGTCACGCCTCGACGCTTGTTGTACATCTATTTATAGTTTAATTTTGAACTCTGAGCCCTGACCTTTTAGACGAGTCTATTTGTGCGGGTAACCCGTGATTTATTAATTTCAATAGTCATGATTTAAAGATATGCTACTTACTAATGTGTGTTATACATATCAGAATAATCAATCCCACGCCAATCTTTATCGGCGAATGGATCAAACTTTAAAAATGCAGTCACTGCTCAATGCTCGAAATCGAACTTTTTTGTTGATAACAGTAGACCAATCTGGTTAATGTTTATAAACATTACATGATCATGAGCGGACTATATCTGTGGGTTTACACTGATGAAAAACTAGCTCGCGACGTCAAGCTAAAGAAAACATTAATAATAAAACAAAATCACATACTTAAGTTTTGACATATAGGAGCCAATAATATACGTAGAGGTTATACCAAATTCAGTCGTCGGAGAGAAAAACGTACATGCAAATTTAGTGAATTTGTTTGAGAGAAAAGCTTAGGAATTAAGTGAAATTGACACTTCATCCTCCTTATTTGAAGATTTATTTCTTGGTTTTTATCATTCGTTCTGTATTCTCACACATTCCATTATCAAATATACATTTACATACGAACATAAAACAAATCTTACATTTAAGGATGGGGAAGAGGTGTTATATTTTATTTGCACATTCCAATTCTAGCCGGGAGTTATTGTAATGAGTGTTTATTCGAGTATCCTTTCACAATAGGTTTGGTTGCGCTACAGCAGGTGCTTTCTAAAGGGTGTAATGTTGGTTTTAATAGCGTTGTCATGTCTTGTCGGTTGGTAATTGCATGTTGGCTGGGGTGTCATTGCCCCTTTAAGGTGCGGGTTCGTTTCATTTGGCTAATGTATTTATGTACTTGTTTATCGTATTTATCTTTGCAATGCACATCACATTTCAGAGAGTTGGCTTAAGAGCATTATACAATTATATATGTATATTGTGTTAATCGAAATGGAGACGAAGCGCTAATACATCCAAATACTTCTTATAATGATAATTAAGTCTGACGCTACCATATCAATTTTGACTTCTGGTCTGCTCTGATATTTTGTGAATGGAATCCAAATTAACAGGAACGCCAGACACCAGCCTAATGAGGTTTCGTTACAAATTACAAGCATTATTAATGCTACTATATGGTAACGAAATGTCTGTCTTGAGCTCATTACCGGCGACCATTTCATGGAATTTCTCAGAAATTGACAGTGTCTGATTAGGCCTGGTTACACAGATCATTAATGCAATACACATCGACTTCAAACCTACAAGTCTTCCACTGTGCTTTCTTGTCTGTAACTGAGTTCCTACATATTTATAGGAACTTTCTAGAATTATATTTGTGTCTTAAATACTGTAATAGATATGACAAGTGCTACGTAATCTGAACATTAGTCATATTTGGTACACATAGGACCACTACTATCTATATATACACAAATATGAGCTTGTAAGTCAATACAAATCATTGGAATATATACAATGTATAATGTTTAGATACTTTTAAAATATTTTCGTTTGATTCAATATAGTAACAAAGTCATGAATGAAATATGAATTTTGTTATATATTTCTGTTTGTTAAACTAGTATCATATGCTACTGCGGTAGGGTGATATGAACGCCAGGTTAAGTTAACGGTACTTTATTTTTTCTTATCCTCACTAGTTGCCATAAAGAATGGTGTGTGGATATTAATTACATTTGTTCTGCACTGTGTAAATTGTTTATCCATACACTTTGGCTCCATCGTGTTCATATAGTGTCCTCCAGTATCGAGGTATTGGCAGGAGGAATATACTCATGAGGTTGTATTCATGTAAATCAAACCTCTTCTAACATATTTGCAGCTGCGAATGAATCTCGTACTGTACATTGCAGGCGTATATAAATAATTAGTATGGTTTCGAAAACCATGCGTACGTGATAGAGATTGAAATTAGAGCATAAAAGAACAATGATACTGAATCATATTGCGTTTGGATGATAAGCTAATATTTGCAAGATTACCGAAAATATACAGAAAGTAAAATGTGCATTTAAATGAAATAACTTCCTTAAATGACCCATCGGAATACAAATACTAATGAAACACAATATTTAGTCATTTATTTAATTGATTGAAATACATGTTTTTTAGAAATCGTATTCAAACTGAACTACAACGTCTAGTATGTTATTAGGGTTCGTGGGAATTATGTCAATGGTGTCTCAGGAGCGTAGACATTTGGAAAAACTTGAATATGAAATTTATTTTTTTAACAGTGTGATCATCTAATTTAAAAGTCTGAGCATGGGATCCGTATGGAGGTTGGTCGTACACGTTGATGTTTTTTAGATGTCTTATAGGCTTATAAAAGTGGAAGGCTATAATACATCCGGATATACTTTCAAAATAATTCGATGCAACGACCGTTAGTCCATGGTATTTGAAACCAGACAAAACACCACGAAGTGCGAGTTCTTTTTACCCCTGTTTATAATCAATTTCAGTGTAATGACTGTTTATTTATTTTTCAAAACATGAACTCGGACAAAAGTGTCAAGAGAAAAGATAGAAGTTGTTTGCATAAGGACTTTTTCATATTTCATGTTGACTTCCTGCATGGTCAAGATTGGTAAAGCTGCCTTCATAGCCCCACCTAACACCTGGAAATGTACTACTTTAAAATACAGCTGAAGATCAAGATTCCAACGTGATGTCCAACTTACTCTATGGATCTTTGACATAGAATCATTCCAAGAAAATTGAACATAAGCTCCAGGGCACCGTTTTATCAACGTACTTACGGAAATCGCAAACTTACGTTCAAATTAAGTATCAGTATAGTTATTTAACAGCTGTATATTGGGGACAGGTATTGTCTGTAAGACTTCATTAACTGATTCTTGGAAAGTATTACAGCTTAAATTTCCACATTTTACAGTTGTAACAGTATTTTAAAGAATTTAAGTTTGAGCGTAAGTTAAATATTTCCGTAAATGCTTTGATAAAACAGTGCACTGTTTTATCAAAGCATTTATGGAAATCTTTAACTTACGGTCAAATTTGAAATCTTTATAATACTGTTACAACTGTAAAATGTGGAATTTCGAGCTGTAATACTAATCAAGATTCAGTTAATGATGTCTTACAAACAATAGCTGCCCCCAATGTACAGTTGTTAAATAATTATACTGAATTTAAATTTGAACGTAAGTTTACGATTTCCGTAAGTACGTTGATAAAACGGTGCCAAGGTCTTTATCAATAATTGCCTCCGTCGAATCAAGAAAAGTAGATGCCCGGGAAGGATTTTAAATGTACATAGCAGCCATTAAAGACAGAAAGTGGCGATGAATTGGACATGTTCTTAAAAGAGAGGACTCTAAGGGGAAGAACTATGGATGCTGAGCTGCGATCTGTCATGCTATCAAGTGAAGAGACAAAGAGAAAAGCACAAGACAGATACGACTGGCGGACAGTGGTAACGGTCCTATGCCTATATATTGGCGAATGGGACTAAATACAAATAAATATAAATTGTGCATTGTTCATACATTTGTTTATTGTTTCAAAATCTACCAGTTACAATTACAGAGTATTTCAAGCATACTAATACGTTTGTAGTTATTTTGTGTGATCAAATACGTAGTCTCGAATATTGTAATGCAACTCTTGCGTACTTTGTTCGTGAAGTATTGGTGTTTGCTGTCTTCCTAGCAATTATTCTAACTTTGTGTGTGGTTTGCTAACCGAGCCTGTTATTATTGAGACCCAAGGTGTCGTGTAAATGATACAGAGAGCTACTGTGTTTTCTTACGATAATGTCTGCGTTAATGGTGAACTACATATATGAATCTCTGTACGTGGCGCATACAATGATTAGATATAATCGGCAGTCTGGATGAAAAAGCAATGAAGTGAGGTTTTGACCTTTATAGCATAATTTATCAGTCGCGAAATTCTTGTCATATGTATGTGATGGGGTATCGAACAACACATGTGAAGAATACAGCAAAATGAACGTACAAATGTACATGGTTATACAGTTGTTCATAGTGTATGACTACCGTGTTTGCTTATTTGGATCCCTTAGTGACTAAACTGATCACTTCAACATTATCGACAAAGATAGCAGATATCCTTGACATATACAAACACAAATTTATACATGTAGATAATCTTGCAAATGTGCTCTTAGCATACACGTTTGTACGATGCCTTATAAAATCCCTGTTATCGTTCACGATGATTATGTGCTCTGTATACGTTTCAACATAAATTTAACTACGCATAGAGGGCAATGTGTTGACGAATTTGGTATTATTATGACAACATCGGTCTATCAACCCATGTTTTTCTAGCCTAAAGCTAGCTAATGTCAGTACACTGAGCGGCAATGAAAACGCCACACTTACATAGTATAGCATAACACGTTTAATAAGTGTGTAAGCGTCCTGAAATCTTATCTTAGAAAAAATTCATGTGACACTTGAATGTCACTTTTAATCAGATGGTTTAGCATCATGGTTTGGTACCGGTTGTCTTTGGGTCTGTGTAAAACAGAACGTCGCAATTTTTAATTGTGTAAAACAACCGTCAGAAGCGATCATGGAATGCTTGTGGGATGCTGTTTCATTCTTGCAGAAGGTCTATGCAAAGTTCAGGTACTGGTAAAGGGCTTTTACACCGATACACACACTACCATAAAATTCGATCAAACAATAAAGTTTAAAAAGTGTTGCGTTTTCATTGCCACTAAAAGTATTTATCGTACACTCTAAAGTGCAGAACAATATTTTCGACACGGCTTTATGTTACTACTATACTGAAGGTTATGTGAGAAATAAAACTAACGAGGTACAACTGATGATCAGCTCAACTCATCGTGATACAATGTAGCAAAACCTAATAAAAGAATGGAAAGCCGATCATATTTAGCGATTAAAGTAAAACATCATTACATTTTTGTACACCGGAAACATGAATTATCGCTTTGAATGTAGTTTTTGGTTGCCATATAATTGTTTGCACTTAGTTATGCGATATTTCTCAAGCGCCTTTCAAGTTCGGCAATTATATTTTAATGGTTTAGCGTTACCACAATATTGGTGATAATGATTTTGGAAAGGAATTAAAATAATCTAAGTTTGACTTGAATTATTTCCTGTTAAAGTGGTACGATATGTACGACCGAACTGTGGTATTCCATATAATAAAGGGATGCTGTTGTTCATATCAATGCTTGCTCTATTCCGTTGGGAAGGACATGATGTCCAGTAAATTAGATTTCCCTGAACTCCTTAAATAGTATCAAACTTTTGAGCACCATTCAAATTGACCTCATAACAAATAAACTTGACATGGAAGCAAAACCTAATTCACAAACAGAGCATCCATACAAATACGATAAGAGACAAGCTATGTTGTGTGTTCAATTTATATCACAGACGCATTCATATAGAACTTGTTTTCTTTTGTGTCAGATGTCAAATCTGCGCAAAAAGGTCGATAGTAATTTCAATAAATGTTTGCAAAGGCATTAGCGTTTGCTCAAATAATAACAATGGTGATGACGTGCAGTTGCCTATGCGACTACAGCAGCCAACAAAGAACGAGTAGGCATTGTATCTTATGTCTTTCGTCATTCTTTATAAAATATTTATGTCTTGGCATATTGATTGCAATGATCAGAAACTTCACCCAATGTGTCTGTTAATTTTAGCATGCGTGTTTGCAATCATACAAAAGGCGTCGAACTTTCAAGTCAATAGAAATAAACTTCCTATATTGTGATGAATTCACAATGTAATTTTGATATGTATATAAAAATGTCTACATACCCGTGGTCAATGTCTGAATGAAAATATATTATAAGATTGCATATAACTTTCTATATGATATTATGATTTCAAAGGCAACACCCAGTGTTACAAAGACATATGCATGCTAATAGATCTTTTCTTATGGGTATCGAACATTTCATTAATTGAGGTGGGAATTCGGTATCCAAGAGGTCAACTATATTGCCTCAAAAATGTTTTCTTTTACATCATATGACAAACAGAATAAAATAGAGATTGTTGTTACAAGGGATATGGGCGTGCAGCCCTAGCATTTTCTGGACAGACACAAGCACGAGTTATTCTGTGAATTGAGCCAAAACAACAATGACAAGCTTTTCCGAAATGTCATCTTCGCCGGCCGAGATTCGAACCAGTGGATTGTAAAACCGCAAACCATTCCGTCACCATTCCAATCTATTTCGTCTCAGTCAGACAACAATTCACAGCCTGCACCCATGAATCCGTGATATGAATTACATTTTATGCCATATTGGTAATATTCCTGTACTATACACTGGTACGGGGCGTATTACTTTTTAACTTTGAAACTATTCCCAAAATTTACTATTAGGTCGGTTTGAAAATTGTGAAAACATTAAACCACATAATAGTACCGAAGTGAGGAAGGTGTATCACTTTCATACAAACTTAAGTGGTCGATTATAACAATATTGTATTAACTTAGTGTGGTCATAGACGTGAATACAGAACATCAACATTTTTCGCACTAAAGGAGATTTTATAATGGCCATAAATCGAGGATATCAAATAATGGAAAGTAATGTGTGATGTCAAATTCAACAATTTTGAGCTGATATTCGATAAAGAACTTTTCACTTGAAGTCACCGGTTATATTCAGTGATCATGATGTTATGCGTCAATGTTTGTGAAATGTATTTTGTTGCTATGAATGAAACGTATATACAGCATGATTGTATCAGTATTGATGAATGAAGCGTATGTAGCAGTATCGTAGCAATTCCTACGTCCTTGCTTTATAATGAATTTTGCAAGTTTAATTATACGGCAAGGGTGTGAGAATTGCTACGATACTTTCCAGTGGGTTATGTTATGCTAGCAAGGCATATTTTTTCTAACTTCAAAGCAAAAGCACATACGGTACGAGGGTTGTCCGCGAAAGTCGCTAACATTGGCTTCCATTTAAATGCTACTTGTTATTTTCCTTAAACTTTCAACACATTATCGGTCAATTCATTTGTAACATAAATCTGATTCCTAGAATTGATTTCCTGATGTATTTGTGCTACTAAACTTGATTAAGGGATGCCAGTTGGGTAGGGTCTGCGCACACTCAAGTAGTTTGAATCAAAATGCAATAGAGTTTATTCAAGTGCGCCTCACTTATATCAATTTGCAAAATTTGCTTTGAAAATGATATAGGCACGTACGCCAATTGCTGTCGCATAATTGTGTTAATTTACATGCCGATGACGTCAATAGCCACAACGCCGTGGATTTATTCGCAGTTTTTCCGTTTTTCAAAATTGGCGACGTCACAGAAGATTGCGGCGCAGAAAATTATAATAAAAAACAGTGATGATCACAGATGAACATACGCAAAAAAATATTAAAATATACAATGCAAATTGTCAAAGTTGCGTTTAAAGGTCTCCTGTTAACACCTGGCGTTTAAACACATGTTGAACAATCATGTGAATACTGGAAGACAGAAAAAGGACCAGTCAGTGCTAATCAGGCGAGTGCAAAACGTCTTCAATAACGACAGGCGATTACCAATGAAGCGACTTAGGTCGGCATGCCTAAATGTAAATCCTTTGCACATAAATCTTATCAGAAAAGTCAGTCATGAGTCATACATATCTACGAGATGAGTCCCACAAGATTTTATCTTCCGAGGAAATGTTAAAGCGAGTTGAGGCTACCATACAATTTTAAGACAAAATCACAGAGTCAAACATAACGTTATTCACGTCGTAGAGTGTGCACCGACCTGCCTTATAGCTGTCACGATAAATTAACATACCGTTTCTACTATTTGAGGTATCACCTTCAAACTTCGCAATAACAGTGTTAACATATCGATGTATAAGTCTGTATATGCGAAATGCTAATATAGTTGAAAAAATATAATAAAAAGCAAAGTTAGCGACTTTCGCGGACAACCCTCGTATAGTATTCCTTTTCATGCTGTAATTTGGAATCCCAATAATTACAGGCTCCTCGAAGTGATCACAAATCATTGTCGGCATAATTGCTAGCCAAATACTACATGATCTCGAAGACTTACTATTGTGAATATAAACGTTTGACTTTCAGCGTCCAAAAATGCAATACTCCTGTCCCTAAAACCTCTGTTAAATTGATAGATTGTTATAGACTATTAAACACATAAGTCTGGTCCATGCAAAGTGAAACAAGAAAATATAGGAACATTCCAGCAGATCTACGATTATGTACCCTATGTCCATCCAATTCAAATGTAGTTGAAGATGAAATACATTGTTCAATGGTTTTCAACAGTTTTGATAGCAAAAAGCTTGAAAAATAAATGATATAAATACAAAATTTGAATTAATGTATAATGTTCAGAAATGCGTATGGCTACTGTCCATAGAAGATAATGCAGTTTGAACCAATGTTGCCACATTTCTGCTTCATGCAAATAAAAACAGAACATCTCTACGTTTAAATATCAAACTTACTTAAAAGCTTATTATTTGATCATCTTGTTTATACTGTTGTTATTACATATCATCAATGTTATTTTAGTTGTTATTATGTATAACCCTACATCTAGTCATATTTGTATTTATGTTTGTTCTAAGCTAAGTTAGTACAGAACTTTAAGAAACATTGTGTACATATCAAAATTTATAGACACACAAGGGGCCAGAATTTGGAAAATACACTTATCTTATGTTTACAATATGCGGTACGAAGACATAGGTGTCCAATTATCAGTAAGCACGCTAACTTGGTTACGTCTAGACAGACAATTAAATACTAAACTGATGACAAGGACAAAAAAATTTAATATTGGACACATCTTTGAGCAAAATAATACAATTACTGGTAGTATACCGGATTTCAATTTTTATTTTCATTAATTAGAATAAAGACAGACAGACAGATATTTTATTAACATTTGTACGAGGTACATTATCTACAAGAATATTGTCATTGTCTGGACAGGAGCATAGTGTCACTATAATTAGACTAAAACTACGTTACATACAAAATAATGAGACAGAAAAGGAGACTTTTACTATAAATTATTTCTCGTGTATCAGTGCTATAAATCGGACACTATACCCAAGGAATCTATTCGAACGACATTTGACAACGCGCCTATATTCGTTGTACCGCTCATACATTTAGTCGCTTACTACGGATCCTGAGTACAATGGTACGTACTACGATAGTTTCAGTCGAACGCGAATATGAACAATTTTACTGACTGTAAATAATTTGAACGAAGGATACATTCCGTTTTAACTTATAACGGTTATTGACATTAGATTGTCCGTCAGGTAAATTATAGTTTACTGTATTTATATAGATTTAACCTGGTGTACCTGAGTTAACTGTAAACCCCGCTTTTCTCCTAATGTGATATTTCCCTCATTGTTACTGGGTAGTACTTATTTGTAATCGCCAGTATAAGTACGAGGGCGTACACGGACACAATTGTGTAGTCTTTTTAAAATAGTCTTCAATTATGTCTATGTTCAAGTTTTGTATATGAGAAAATCGGACAAAAATGCAGCACCGTGTACAGAAACATGAAATACCGTATAGTTGTGACACTCAATATTCATTTATGTTCTATAGTTACCAGTTATATGATGCATACATATTGACAGTACCAACTGCGATCATTTGAGAGAGAAAAGAAAAACATGTGAATTTCAGTAAGTTTGTTTCAGGGATAAAGTGAAATAGACACTTCATCCTCCTTATAGATTTATTTCTTCGTCTTTTATCATTCGTTCTGTATTCTCACACATTTCATTATTACATATACATTTGCATACAAACATAAAACATCTCTAACATTTAAGGATTGGGAAGAGGTGTTATATTTTATTTGCACATTCCAATTCTAGCCGGGAGTTATTGTAATGAGTATGCATTCGATTATCCGTTCCAAATAAGATTGGTTGCGCTGCAGACGGTGCTTTCTTTAGAGTGTAATGTTGGTTTTAATAGCGTTGCCATGTCTTGTCTGTTGGTCATTGCATGTTGGTTGTGGTATCATCGCCCTATTAGGTGTGTGTTCGTTTTATTCTGCAAATGTATTTATGTACTTGTTTATAGTTTTTATCTTATGTAATGCACATCGCATTTCAGAGAGTCGGTTTAAGTGCATTAGACAATTATATATGTGTATTGTGTTACTCGAAATGGAGACGAAGCGCTAATGCACCTATATATTTCTTATAATGATAATTAAGCTTGACGCTACCATATCAATTTTGACTTCTGGTCTGCTCTGATATTGTGTGAATGGAATCCAAATTAACAGGAACGCCAGACATCAGTCTAATGAGGTTTCCTTACAAATTACAAACATTATTAATGCTACTATATGGTAACGAAATGTCTGTCTTGAGCTCATTACCGGCGACCATTTCACGGAATTTCTCAGAACTTGACAGTTTCTGATTAGGTCTTGTTACAAAGATCATTAATTTAATACAAATCGACTTCAAACCTACAGCTTCATCTACTTTGTGCTTAATGTTGCTTTCTGGTCTTCAAATTAACAGTGGATTTCAAGAGCTACATTTGTAATATATACAGAAATGGAGATGACAAGTGCTTTGTAATATGAACACTATTTATACATGGCGTACGTACGACCACTACTATCGGAACCGTTGTAAATAATTGGAATATGCATAGAATGTATGATCTTAACTATTAAAAACAAATTCATTTGATTCAATGTAATAACTTGACTATATACGACAGTGTATAGTGAATCAAACGATTTTCTATGATATGTTTTATTCTTTAAACTACATGTACTTGTATTATCAAAATGTTATATTGCTGTGGTCGGCAGATACTAGAAAGAAGTTCCGGTTTAGTTCGTGTTACTTTCTCTTTTTTTCTGATATTCGCCACTCGTGTCGTTGTAATGGTTCGTAGTAATTGTTGGTGTTTATTATCCCCTGTGTATAATGTTTATCCATACACTTTGTCGGTAACGTGTTCATCTTGACTTCCAAATCTTGCAGTACTTATACATGCACTTTGATTCAAGGCCGATGTTCATCAGGCACCGTTGTTCAGTTAATGTAAACCTCGTCTATCATGTTTGCAGCTGCGAATGATGTTCGTACATCACAAGCTCATACCAATAATGAGTATGATTACGAAATGCGTGTTGCGATTGAAATAAGATCATAACAACATGCTGAATCATTTGGCGATTGGATGATAGATAAGCGAATACTTCAAAGAATATATGTATAAGTGCATAAAATAGTTTAGACTCCGAACCAAGTGAACAGGTAATGTTCAATTAAAGTGGTAATATCCAAATCCAATAAGTTATTTTGTGCAGGTTCGAGTCTCTATCGCTTTAAATAATAACTAACATAATTGTCTTATAAAATTCATATATGTGTTTAAAAAGCGGCCAATTACCTGATTTAGTATGACACAAATGCTTTGTTCAAAGTCCTTTTTTGCTAGAATAGCGTGTTTAATGCACAGTGATGCGTAAATTATGACACTTTAAATTCGCATTGTACTTAATATCTCTCTGGTGATTATTTTACTTTTTTGTGGCAGTAAAATTCAATTATAGAAATACTGTAGTTACTTAACAAAAGTACCTTCTTCCAAATGTTATAGTACATTAACGCCTTGGACAGGTTATAATAAGGAAATCCAAACACTTTTTGTTGAGTTTGTGAAATGTTCATACATTTGTTTATTGTTTCTAAGTATTCCATGCACACAAATATGAATATATTTACTATGCATTATGTGTGATGAAATACGTAGTCTTGAATATTGCATTGCAGCCCTCACGTACTTTACTTGTAAAACATCCAGCTGTATGTTGACTTCTTACATGTATCAATTATTCTAACGTTGGGTGTTGTTTGCTGGCCGAGCCTGTAATTATTGAGACTCCACAGTATCGTGTAAATAGTAAAGGGAGCTACTGTGTTTTTACGATAAACTACATAAGTGAATCTCTGTCTATGGCACATACAATGATTAGACATAATCGGTAGTCTGGATCATAAAGCAATGAAGTGAAGTTTTGACCTATATACGACAATTTATCATTCTTGAAATTCTTTCCGTTTGAGATGGGGTATCGTGCACCACACGTACATAATACAACAAAGGTGAACGTACAAATGTATCTGATCATATAGTTGTTCCAAGTATATGACTACAGTATTTGCTTTTTGGGAATTCGAATTGACTAAAATGATGACAAATCGAAGTAATAGGAAATCCAAATAAAAAAGCAAGTCGAGAGTTTGAAGCGATAAAAATAACACAACATTGAAACTAAAACATAGAATATCGCCATTTAATTTCAGCAAATGTAATATATAGGTTTTTCATAACCACAACATTTTTTGTGATAATGACTTTGAAAAGGAATGAAAATGATCTAACGTGTTTGACTTGAAATATTCCCAGGTGAAGTAAACAATAAATACGAGAAAATGAAGGACTTGAACTATGTTCAAATAGTATCAAACCCTTGAATACTAATCGAGTTCACTTTATAACAAAAAACATCAGACATGGAAGCAAAACATAGTTCACCAACAGAGCAATCATAAAATACAATAAGACAAGCTATACAATACGTTCCAGTTATATCAAAGATGCAACAATATAGAAGTGGTTTTCTTTTGTGTCGGATGTCATATCTGTGCAGACAGATTGATAGTAATTTGAAAATGTTTGTACAAAGGCAGTTGCGTCTTCATACATAAGCGTTAAACTATCTCTGGATTTCTAACCAGTTTTTCTTTGAATTTGGTAAACAATACACTGCCAAACTTTTCCGAAATATCCACATCCCCGACCGAGATTCGAACCAGTGGCACCGGGATTAGTAGAACAAAAATAATTCCACCCCTGTTCCAATTTATATCGTCTCAGTCAGACAACAATTCATAGCCTACTACCATGCGTCCGTGTTATGTTTTACATCCTAAGCCTTACTGGTTATATGTCTTTAGTTCTAAACATCGGTATGGTCTTGTTTCTGTCTATAATTGAAGCTTTACGTCTATGAAACTATTCCCAAAATTTACTATTAGTTTGGTTTGAAAAATTGTGAAAACATTTAACCACACGATAGTACCGAGGTGAGGAAGATATGTCACTTTCATGGAAACATTGTTGGATGATTATAACAATTTTGTAATTATTTAGAGTGGCCATCGGCGTGATACATTGATTTTTCTCACACAAAAGAAGTATTATATGCCATAAATAAAAGGATATGACCTAACGGAATTATATAATTATTTATAACTAATATAAAACCTTCAGCATTTCATATCACCGATAATTACAGGTTCTTTGAAGTGGTCACACATTATTTGCAAAATACTTGCTAACCAAATACCAACTGATCTCACAGACTGAATATTGTGAATATAAACTTTCGACTATCAACCTCCAAAAGTACACTACTCCTGTCCCTTAGTTATATCAAGCAAGTGGAATGTTCAGACTGTCACATTACACTAAACATGTTTAAATTGATGGATTTTTGTAAAAAGACTTCGAACATATGGTACATGTAAATGTGATTAAATGCATATGTGCGGTACGAAGTCAGAGGTGTCCAATTGTCAACAAACCTACTAGTTTAGTTACGTCTAGACGTATAATTATAAATGAAACCATGGAGAACAATATATCAATTACTGGTACATGTAGTATGTCGGATTTCAAAATACGAATATCAGGTTAGAATGAATGACATTGTCTTTGTCTGGACAGGAAAAGTTGTCACAAGTATTAGATTAAAACAACGTAACCAGACATTCAGAATAAACGAACAGAAGCGAAATGAATGATTTACTTTCACAATATTTTCGTTTGTATCAATGCTATAAACTCGTCACATTAAAAACTACGGAAAACATTGTATAATTGAAACGACCAGATTCGTTGTACCGCGCACACGTTCTGTCGCTTACTTCGGATTCGGAATAACTATGACACGTACAACGATTGTTTAGTCGAACGCAAATAAACTGAATAAATAATATGAACGAAGGATACGGTCCATTTTTAGTCAAATAATAACGGTTATAAACATTAGTACGTCCGTCAGGTAAATTATAGTGAATTGTATTTATATAGATTTTACCCGGTGTACCTGAGTTAACTGTAAATCAAAATAAGATCTATAGTTCTCTCATTGCTTATATGAACTAAGGCATTGTCTATATGGGTATTTAATAAATATTAGATAACCTTTAGCTATATTTGTAGATATAGACACGGGCCCCAGTTGCTATGCATTATCCAAGGGAGATAACAAATGCATGCAATCATTGTGAATTGTAATCTTTATACAGCACACAAGTCAATTAATCAAATTTGATTCCAATTCAATAAAATCCAAGACGTACCTTGTTGTACTGTACTGTAGTATTGTAGGCCTACTATAAGATGGTTTATTTATATTCCGAATATAGATAATTTACAGCCTCTGATGTTTGTCTTTCGTCCTTTTCCGCTTGGAAAATCGAAGATATTACATAAGCGACAACGTATGGACCCTCCTAGTACACAAGTTTGTCCACCACAAATAATTAATGCAGGGATCCATGGCGGATAGCCAGGAAGACAGCCATGTTTTTACCATCCAGCATCCCCCGCAAGGCAGGGGAAATTTAGGATTTATTCTGCGAAAACCAATAGCCTAAAGACAATATTTACTGGTAGATGTCAGGGGAAATACGGGATATTTTACCATCAGCTTCCCCCGCTGGCCGTAGAAGGGCTGTTGATTTTGACAACTCAAAATTCTAGAGCGCCCTTCCCCCGAGGCTGGGGTGCTGTGGATGAAACTAACTGGTACATAAGTCTTATACACACTGACAGTTACAAAATAAAAATTGTTTTGACAAGCTATACATTGAGACATAGAATTGTTGATTTGCATTGTTCAGTTGTTGACATGGAACGAGTTGTAGCCTACTTACGTTCAAGCATCTGGTATGATCTGAGTGTTGATATCATTGTAAAACTACGTAAGAATGTCTATTAAAGACCAATTTCCTCGGAGATCGAGTACTGTCATGATAAATCGGCTATTTAAATGAAAATTTCACCTTTATTTTTGATGATTTTTAAAACATCTTCCATGTGCAATGAACATATCAATCTTGTAAATTTTTGGATAGTAGGCCAATGGCAATAATAATTTGGTAAAATAGTACTCCGTAAATGTCGATAGTAAGGACAAAATGTTATTCGTCTTCCACAACATTCATAGAACAAAATACACACTTCCTATTTAGGTGTCCAATGTTACGAGAGTTGCCATTGGCGTCATACACAAAACATTAACATTTTGCACATAACGGAATCAAATACTAGTAAGTATTCATGACTAATATGGAACACAGCTTTTAGCACGTCATATCGCCAATACATTTACAGTTACGTTTTGGTTATTTCGCTTCATGCGTATTTGGACAATATTGTGTGGTGTCAATTTATCAAATTAATAGCTGATCTAGATTAACAACTTTACGCCGGCAACACTAAAAGGTCATAATGCATCTGAGTTTCAGAACTGTAGTTTGTGGATATGAAATAATCGTATGACGCAGTATCGTAGCCACATTCACTTCCTAGCTTTATAAATAGTTATGCAAATACCATGGTAATACATGTAATTGTTTCCAATGCGTTATGTTTAACTTGCAGGGGATATTTTCCTGTCGTATAAGTACACAGTCATACATTATCTCTCATTTCCTTTCATGCCATAAATGGGAGTTCCATTACTTATAGGCTCCCCGAAGTGGTGACAAATCACTGACAGAATAATTGCTAGCCAAATACCATATGATCTCAAAGACTTAATAATGTGAATATAAATTTTCGACTATAAACTTCCAAAAGTACAACACCCCTGTACATAAGTTCTATAGCAGATGGAATGGTTCAGATGTTTACAGAACACTAACTAAGTTAAATTGATTGATTGTTGTAGGCAATTGAACACATATGATCAACGTATATATAAATGTGATTTAATACATATGTATACAATGATATGCTGCACGAAGACAGAAGTGTCCAATTGTCAAAAAGTCCGATAGTTTGGTTACGTCTAGACGGACAATTAAAAATGAAACAGATGACAAGGAACAAGAATAATAATTCAATTATTGGTAGTATGTTTGATTTCAGAATTTGTATGTTAATTAGTATAAATGAGATTGTCCTTGTCTGGACTGGAAAAATGTTCTCAAAATTAGACTAAAACAACGTAACCTGACATACTTCGCTTCGCTTGGGTAGTTCCCCATTCTATTAATAGTGGCACCTGACTTTAGACAGTAGAGTTGATTCTTGTAGAATCCAATGAATAATAAACAGTTTAACACTGAACGGTCGAACACAATAACGGTTTAACAAGTTAATTAATTAATTCGTATTGATCAATATATACAAATCAAGTCTTAATCACTATGTACATGTTAGTATGGTCCGTACTATACACTTCCGCACTGAAAATATGGTCCGTTTCTTATGCATCATAATATAGCGGGGTTTACAAGTGTGACTTCATTTTATTTACTGCAGTATAGTTTATTATTTATTAAGTTGTATGTTATTGGAGAACTAGTGAGCTTTATATTGTAAGTTTGAGCACTCGGTCTGTATGAAGATGGAAACAATAGCATTGTGAGGCTCGTTCCACAGCTTTCATTTGGTCTGCCGTCATCTTTACTAAATCCTGCACCTCTGTATGCGTGCAATCCATTAATAGTTAATAATACAGGATAAACATACACAAGCGGAATGATTTATAGTCACAATATTTTTTCTTGTTTCAGTGCTATAGTAACCAAGTAATTTATACGAAATGACCTAGGGCAACGTGTATCCCACTCACCAGTTATATCGCTTACCTCGCATCCCGAAGACAAAGACGCGTACTACGCCTGTTTATGAACGTAAACAAACCTCATTTTTTGTAAGAACTACGAATTGTAATAACGATATAAACAATCTGAACGAAAGTGTGTGTGTATGTGTGTATGCGCACAATATCACAAACTAAGTAGTGTTTGTAAACTACCCATCAATTATGTCTTATGTTCAAGTTTGCTTCAAACAATGTCTGCATGTCTTTTTTCAAATAAAACAATATCTATACAGTAGGAAATAATCGAACAAGGACAGCGGCAGTCAACTTAACATGCCGAGCCCAGAGACATAAACACATGATACAAAACCAGTACACAGCAATATGCTCAAAGCCAGGTCTTTCCACAACTAGACTAAAAAACTTGACAAACTGAAACCTCACTGACAAAAGTTATGTTTTGCCGTAACTTTGTCATTTTAGAGTTGTGATTCCTAAATATTTATAACACGTTTTAGTATGATCATGTTCTAAATTTTATATTAGGGACACTGTTTTTTAATTGAAGCAAACAAGTACGATTTTTCGGAAGTATGCAAATTAATAGATTGCTTCTCAATGCAGTGTGTCATCGTTATTCCATACAATGAATGTGTTTACAATATTGTCTTACAGGACATGCCATATTATAAAGCCCATAGTCACATGTGTTAAGAATGTGTTCAATTCTAGGAAAACAGTCTTTTGTTAATGTAAAATAATCAATGAATCGTTAAAAACTAAAATAATGTTTTTCATATTGTCGTAGTGCGTTGTATTGAAATCTTCTCACAAATAGGTTGCATATTGCAAGGCAATTTTAATTGACACATTGGCACCATATCATACGGCTTACAAATTCTATACAAAGGTTTGGCATGAAGTAGAACTGTCCATTCCATAAAGGCAATGTTTTCATTGGTTGTATAACGATAGAGAAGTTGATGTTATCTGCTGCCATATACATAAAACATACTTCATCCATCTAACAAGCACATATGTGGCCATCATAAATCATTTCATGATTGCATCTTCTTACACATTAACTGTTATCTGCTTTGTGATCAGCATATGTTCAATCTAGAGTATGACATTACTCATTGGTAGATCAGACTTACATACATCGTTTAGGGAATAACTAAATCATGAATCCTTGAAGGCCAGAATGTATATTTTTTAAATGAAGTATAACAGTTTAGTTGGTTTATTGTAACGCTGCGGTTCTATTGCATCTTTATTGTGCTCTCGTCGAAGATAGTTAAATGAAATATCGTGCTAAATATATGCACCGTAGATTTCCAGCCAGTATGGTGGTATATTCTGCTCTAATCATAAAATATCACGCATAACATTTACGATATGTTACGCAGACAGTATAAAATTACAAACACATCATATTACTTATGCAGCTTTTTAATGCTAATTTAGTTTTCTTATCTCGGTATCGACCACATTTTTCCTGACCAGCCATTCGTTATGCACTAAATACTTATTAGATATAAATCCTTCATACTAATTGCATTTTTTATCTCTAAGGGACGCGTTGTTCTTGCTTGTCATCAGAGTGTTGTCTTGGATATTTTATTTCTTCGTCAAATGTTTATTTGTAATCAGGTATCTTGGAATATTTTTAACACAAACAGTCGGTTATAAATTAGTAAATGTGTTTTTAAAAACCAAACGATATGTGTGTTAATATCGTAAATAAAAATTGAACTAATTCGCAGAACGGCTCATGTATTACAAAATGCATTTCCGGCTAAGCCTTACGGAGAGCTAGGGTGCATGTTAAGACGTCAATAAATGTAACGAGGCACAACTAACAGTTTTAAGCTCGTCATAATAAAATCAAAATAATAGCTTAGCGAAATGCCAATACAATATGCGAGCCTTAAAAGAAAACAATTACCCAGTATTAAGCCCGAAACATGAATTATATCATTCCTAATGTAATTATTGGCTTCCCAATAATTATGGGTACTTGTTAATGCGTTATTTCTCACAGACGCCTTGTAATTGCAGCACATCTAATGCACAGTAATTTGCATAATCACTGATCATTTTTCAAAATGACTTTAACATTACTAATGCGTTAACTTTCAGTACCTTCTGCAATAGTAATACTATAGGACGAGGTAATGGACTGTATTGCATGTTATTATATATAAAAAGTAGCTGTTGATGTTTATATTGTCGCTTGTGTCCCATTTATTTGAGGGGCCAATGCCGTGTAAATAAGGCTAACCTTAAAAAATCGCTGAGTATCAAATCCATAATTACCTTTTTATCTACGCTTTTAAAACACTGAAATCAGACATTCACGAAACATATATACATAATTAACAACGCATCACAACTGCGATAAGACCAGCTGTGCTGTACGTTCAATTCATATCACTGACGTTATGATATTAATTGGACTTTCCTTCAATCATATTAGCTAAAACAGACACATTAAATTTAATGTGTGCTTGGCAAGATATTTGTGTTTTCAAGAAAAAGACAATAATGTGGATTCACTATGTGGTATAATTTCATCAGCAAGTTATTCCATATCATTCTCATGAATCAATGTATAATCAAGTCCCTAGACTATACTCTGATACAAGACCCGTCATATCGTTCGCAAATCTAAAAATAGCTCGTTTTTCGTCATTAGTGTATTCCCGCTATTGTCCAATCAGAACGCGCGTTACGACAGTCGCGGGAATATTTCTATAAACAAACACAATTGTGAACATGGATTATTTAATTAGCGAACGGTGATTGAAATTAAATGCTGAGTTGTTTGTTGAAACCTATTGAATCATTCGGCGTATAAAAAGTATGAAATATAAGAGAATAAACTGATATCGGTTATCAAATGGAAATGTAGATCTACCGGTGATTCGAACAATATTTATCGGAAATAAAATGTTTAAAAACGGCGAGTCGAATGGAGTGCTGACGTTAAAGGTAAATTCTGTTTTTGTATGACGAACCACCGCCAGTTTCAATCCAAATAACCAGTTATGTTGTACAATGTACAATGATGGTAAAATCTTCTTCTGATCATCGATGCAAAAATATTACAATATCTTTTTTCATATATCGATTTAATAGTCGGAAATAAAATTCAAACACTGTCGATATATATTCTGTATGTAACGTCCATTTTGATTGGACGATTGACGAGGAATGTTTGGAAAACACCCTTGACGGAATTTAATCAATTGCCTTATAAGGAAATGAACGAAATGGATTTGATTAGTTGAGACTTTCGTTCACCACGCTGGGATTCGTTAGTTTTATACCAGAGTGTATTACGGATGAAAAACACGCTGGTTGAACGAGAATGTTCCATATGAAAATGTGTCCATATATTGATTCCAGTACGAATCGTAGTTTTGTAATTGAAGTATTATTATTACATATTATTTGTCTGTGGATGTTAACATGCGCGTCCTTGCAATGTAATTATATTATAGGTTTTGAACTTATTATTTGAATCAAAGTGAATATCTTATATACCAATGGCATAAACATTGTTATTACAAATTGCATTTTTTGCAAGAAAAATATGACGATGATGTTCAGTAGATTGTACGACTTCAACAACAAGAAACACGAGATTTTGTGTTCTTTCTTCCATATTGGTTATTGATGCCAAGGGAATGTACGTTTGTAAAATTGAAGTATCACTCTTAAATATTTTTTATCTGATAATGTAAACACGAGTGTTTTCAATTTTACGAGAGGCGTTGAACGCATTATTTGTATGGAAATAAACATGCTATATATCATTGGCGTGCAGATTAGAATTACGTATCGTATTGTATTAAGTAATGCACTATACAGTAGTATGTAATGAAAATATCTGTAAATTGTTTATAAATCAACTCTGGTAACGATTGTACTTTTGTTCAGGGGATAATGTTCTTTGCGCTTTAATGGTTTAAGTCTGATTTCAAATAAAATTCACAACAATCAAACACCCAGTCCGCCCGCCCCTCTTTCCCTTCCTCCCTTGCCAAATTTACTTTGGAAGAAATTATTAACGATATGTCAATGTGCATGATGTTCGAAAGTATGTATGTTATGTCACTGTCTATTTGGGAAACTCATTTGGGTATTGGCTGCGTTTCCTTCGGTATTTTGGGATTACCGCTATTTTGTAATTTCTTCGTAAAACTGGGTCACCCTGCGTCTATGCGACAGAAACTTTCAATCCTTTTTTGGCTTATGTGTGGGCGTTGGCCGGTGTAGTTGTGTTGTGGTTTTGCTGCTTTCTGTGCTAGACTGGTTGAGTTGAATACATCCTTCCGTGTGGGAATTCCTCATACCATTTTGAACTCGTATATCTTATACAGCAATATTGTAGCAATAGCCACTTCCTAGCTGTATTTATTATTAACGTGTTTTACAAGTATCATTGCCATATTTGATTCCAATGCATTCTGTTCAGCTTTACCCTAATAATTCTTACGCTATAATGGTAGGAAAACACATACGTGATCGTTTGAGAATCTAAATAATGACAGGCTGTGGAATATAGTCACACATTATTGTCGGAATAATTGTAAGCCAAATACCACAATATCTCATGGGAACATAAATTGCTAAATGTAATTAAACGATCGTAAGTAAACAGCAATATGTTTTAAAGTTCAACATGCACATACGTTGTTTTGTTATGAGTCATTGAATACAAATGCTTCATTTGCAAGTGATTTAATGCTAGCGTTAAAAATATTTCACGAATATAGCGGTATGTAAGCACATTATACTTAGAGTTACTCACAAGCAGGATTTACTTCGTTTTTATCATATCCATTTAGAGAAATTGATACCATGATAGTAAATATATTGTTAAATCATATGTTAAGGTTGAACATGCCAATTACGAGCAATTTAATTAAAGTTGTCATTCAAGCTATTATTAAGAATAAATTGATGTTTTTCAGGTGACTTGTTCCTGCAATTTTTATTTGTGTGTGAGTTCGTGTCATTAATGTTATTGTCCTCTATTATATGTGTTTGAGTCTTGTGACATTTTTTCTCTGCTGTTACCATGAAACACTGCTTTCCTTTTCTCTTTGTGTTATTATCTGCTTGACTTTCAAATGCAGCCGTTGACCTATTGCTAATCATTGATCATATGTACACCAGACTTCCAGAAATGTTAACTGTAATGTCAAACTAGCAATATAGTTTGATAATAAATTATAGCACTATAGTTGGTTTATTACAACAGTATGATACTATTGCATCTTTATTGTACGCACATCTTTGGTAAATAATATCCATAGAGTTATGCCAAGATAGTTAAACTATGGTGCTGAATATATAAACAGTATCTATTTTGTTCTAGCTATAAACTTGGCTATTGTGACCTGAACTTGGCCTTTATGGATGAATACATTACAAGGTTCTTACTTTGAATATATCAATTTCCGCGATTAAATCGTGCAATATCAGTATTTCAGATTTGTGTTTGTGTTACATCTCGGGCGTCTTCGTGGTACACCTCGATTATGATAACATACAATCGGTGATGTAAACGTAGTCAATATGTGACGTGGACTGCAGAAATCAGGCCAGATGCGGTAACGTCTATTTTTAGAAAAATGACGTCAAAAACTTGCGCTGTTTTTTTCGCGGATTTTCTAATTTATTAACTTATATTTTCAAGTGTAATTGTATAACAAAAGTTCTGCTTCAGAAAATAAACAATTAAGATATATTTGCAACATTTCACAACCACTTCACGAATATTTTAGTGTAGTCTAGCCATTTTAGCGATAGTTATTTCCCTTTTACTCTGTAAAGGTCAACAAACCAAAATGGCGGACACTTGATTGTTTGTGTTTGTTGAGTGCAGTTTGTAAGGTATAATGATGAGAAATGACGCTAATGTTGGTTTGATCTGGTTGATATCGAATTATAAAGCTCGTATTTGGAGGTAAGCATATCTTTTATTGTCCGTGATTGCTTTACTGTTGTGAATTATGGGTTTAAATTCGTTGATAACATTGACTTTGAAAGCGAAAGTTGACTTTAAAATGCTACAAAGCAGTCTGTTTTTATGTGGATAAGTCCATTGTATACCCGATTTTTCATAGCATAGTGCAAATTTTATGCCTGCAGATAATGAGTTAACATGAGGATTGTTCATGGCTGATTTTATGGATGCATTCATGTTTGTTGACATATCCCCCACCCACCTTACTTTGCTGAAGTTTGCACACATCAAGTAAAATGACTGTCATTTGTCTTCATTTTTTCAAACTCTTTGAATGCATATATCCAACTCACCAGTACATCCTGAAATTCAGTAATGTTCAAACACTACTGTTTACTAGTAAAATAGGTCTGGTTTAGACTGTCTGAACTGACAAGTAAATTCATTTGACACTTCAGCTACTGTAGGCTTCCATCCCTACAGAAATGTATGCGGTTCAATTCACTAGGCCAATTTCCTTCCGGCTTACTTAAACGGGTTTAATTCAAGTGCGTACGGCTCATCCGGACTTAACCGCACACCCAAATAACTGCACATCTCTACAACAAAGTAACAATTTGGTATACGCATGCCTCTAGTAGCTGTTTTACTTATAACTACACTGTAGTAGGCCTACTGAGTACTGGGAAATCCTTGATGCATCTAACAGTAAGATACAGTATGCCTGTTCTGTGGTTAGTATTTACAGTTTGACTACATGTAATAAAAGGCAAATTATACTTGGTTATATTCTATATGAATGATTATCTTCATAAAATTAATTCTCATTTTCAGGACGTTCAATAATTGATCTTGAACAACATGTGTGGACAAACCATGAACATGTCAGTTGTGTGGAGTTTACTGTGGGGAGGCTGAGTTTGGACAGAGACCTCTATCTCAGGTATACAACTGATCCAATTATTAAACTTCCATTTGTAAATCCTTCATATTACTTATTCCACTAATTATCTGTAGTGGTTACTGGACCAAGGATATGTATAACAGTTGTTATACTGTAGACCTGACTGCTGATCATGAAGTGGTTGTTCCACAGAACTATTTCAACATAATATATCATGATTATGACAGTAGCTGATATTATGCCTGTAATTTCAGTATCTGTTATCAATAGTGAACATATCAATAATAATTTTCAAATGTCATTTCCTTTTTTAAATAGAATATAGACTACTTTAATACATATCTTCTATTATTCATCTATAAAAAAATGCTTGCAAGACTCTATTTGAGCAGTGTCCATTAATTTGTAAAAGGCTGATGCTGCACAAATATATTAATTGATTGGTTTAATTATGAGTTCTTTCAATAGTATTGGCCTAAATTTGATTGCAATATGCCCAATATTTGAGTTGCTTTCATTTTATCAGGACTATTAATTAATGGATATGATACCCAGCATAAACTGTGTACCAGTACTTTGCACTTTAATCATTAAATAAAAAAATCTTATAATTTCTTTTCAGAAAAGTTGATACAGAGACCATATGGCAAAGAAGTGTAGATTAGAAACATTCCAGATGATTATTATAACTCAATTAGTCAGTTTTGGAAATCAACAAGTCATGACTGGAAGTTAATTCTACCTGAATTGTCATACATGATGAAAATAATGTACATTACTAACATCTGAATAACTGTAATTGTTAAAGAAACTACATGTATTTTAACAATTGTAACAATATAACTTATTTTCTAAAGTTTAATTATATTCTGTCAAGTGAAGCATGTTCCAGTTATGAGTTAAGATTTGTGTATCATACATGTATATGATGTAATAGCCTTGCATTGGTATCTTATCTGTCTATGCAAATGTTGATGTTATTTCATGTATTGTCTATTCATTATCTGAATTAAGGCATTTTATATTTGTTTCTGCTGCTACTCCTGGTTCAAAATGAATTGTTTATCAAGCCTTGTATTATTCTGATGTTACTGAACTGTAGTTTTGTTGCTATACAATAGTCATTGTAATGGGATAAGAAAACAATTGAGAGAGTATTTAAGTACAAAACCACATGAAACGGTCTTTTATACTTTTGCAGTTGCTATGCAAAATGTTCTATTCCACCAGTTGTCAAGGACATTTGCAAGATTAGAAATGCATGATAATTTTATACAGTACTGTTATGATAAGATGATGTGTAGTTCAGCTTGAATATCACTTGTATATAGTGTATACCATGTTTGAACGTTGTTCTCTAAAACATTTATATATAGAAGGTAATTTGTGATCCAGCTTTCTTTGAAAATGCATCAAAAGCTTCATAATTTAACATGTAAATCTACAATTCAAATGCCTTATACTGTCAACAGTATTAATTTTAATATTGTACTAACTTGACCTTAGAATTTTTTTAATTTAATACCTGTAGATTCAATGTATTTTGATATTTTTGATCAAAATTTAGTTTCTATCCGTTGCTAGGCAACCAAAATGTCAATATTTACAAGCAGATGTTAAATATTCCAACTTGTTGTTAAAATAAAATAAAATAAAATGATAACATGTCTTGTGTGTTTATTTCTGTACTAAAGCTACACTGTTTTAATGTCTTCTTATTGTATTTGGCATGGAAAAGTCATAATTTTGCACTAAGGCAGTGTTACTTAGTTACAGCATTTTATTTCATTATAATGTAAATAATTCAAGATAACAATGTGAGCTTATCAGAATCTTCATATTTTATAATTTACTACAAAGAAATGAGTGTATTTGATCTGAAAATCTAATTCACAGCCACATGTATAGTTATTGAAGTACTGTTGCCATGGTAACTATTATAATATGCAAAATATTTCCATAGTAACCATGTTTTAAAAAGAATGTTGTTGTTCAAGCAATATATGAACTTGTTGATGTTGTATGGCATACATTTAACAAAGAAAAAGCAGAAGATCTTGGATTTTCCTTTTCAAGGATGCATAGGTTTTGTACAGCCGTTTCACCTTTTTATTGTGTTTTCGGCATCAAGTGCACGTGAAGAAAATGCTGTAAAACCGAAAATAATCACCGGAATCATCTGAAATTTTGAGAATTTATTCTTAGAAGGCTATTCTTCAAGATTATGAAGAAAACTCAAAATGTGAAATTTTAGCATCTGGCCTGATTTCTGCAGTCCCTGACACATATATCGAATGTTAAATTATGCTAATCAAAAGTCAGGCTCGTGTCACATTAACCAAGCTATACCACTTACATTATGTATACTAAAGATATCTCATGCAAACAGAATAAATTTACCAGCAAACGAGATTAACCATTCAACTTTTTCATGCTAATTTAAATTTGTTTTCTGTTCTAGGTATTAAACAACAGACATTCTTTATGCACTTTATAGTAATTAGATATAATTCCTTCATACTAATTGCATTATTCATCTCTAAGGTAAACGTTTTTCTAGCTGTTCACCAGAGTGTTGTCTTGAATGTCTTATATATTCGTCAAAGTATTTAATTTCAATTAGGTACCAAGGGGTATTTTAACACAAATAATCGGTCATAAACTTGTAAATTTGTTTTTAAAATACAAACGATTTATGTGTAAATATTCTAAATGAAAGCTGAACTAATTCGCAGAATGGAACATGCATTAAGAACTGCCTCACGGTACTGCTAGGCTGTAGATAATGTAATAAATAAATGTAACTGAGGCACGTCTAATCGCAGACTTCTGGAAGCTCATCATAATAAAATCGAAGTTATAGCTTAACGAAATGACAATACAATCTGCGAGGTTTAAGCGTTAACAATAACACAACATCAAGCCCGAAACATGAATTATATCGTTCCTAATGTAATTATTGGCTTCCCGAATTATTTGTACTCGGTCATGCGTTATTTCGCAGACACCTTGTAATTTCAGCACATCTAATGCACAGTATTTTGTTTAATCACTGATCGTTTTGTAAAGGACCTTGAAATAACTAATACGTAGATTTGTGTATCCTCTGCTATATACAAGTAATAGCAATATGCTGGAGGAAATGGACGGTTGGACTGCATTACATGCTATGCCATAAAATAATAACATAAACATAGAGCTGCTGATGTTTGTTGAAGCGTCTGCGTTTTTGTATGAGAAACCGATGCCCTGTAAATAAGGTTGACCTTGCAATCATCGCTGAGTATCGAACCCATACTTACCTGTTTTATCTACGTTTTAAAACACTGAAATCAGACATTGATTTAAACACAAGTTTCTAATTTGACCACACGTCAAAATAAGACCAGCTACATTGTACAATCTAAACATATAAAAACGCTATGATATAAAAGACGCAATCCTCTCCCCGGATGTCATATCAGCTTAAACAGACTGATTTGTATTTGCAATATGTGTTTAATAAGGCATGTGTGTTTGCAAGAAAAACAATGCAGCGATCTTCTTGACATTCAGTAGAGTGTACGACTACTGATATAGTTATTCCAATATGCAGCGCATTTTTTAGTTTGAAGTATCATTATCACACAGGATTAGTCTGTTAATGTAAACATGTCTGTTCACAACTGTACCAGTCTGAGAGGTTTTGAACCTATTATTTGAATAGAAGTGAATATCATATACATTTGTATATCAATGGCATAATCTTTGTTATTACTAATCGCATTTTTGTTTGTAAGAAAAACATGACGCCGTTCAGTAGATTGTACTACTATAACATCCAACAAATAAAACACGAGATTATGTATTATTTCCTTGTCAAGTTATATTGGTATATTGATGCTATATATATAATGATCTGTAAGTTTGTAAACATAAAGTATCATTCTTACATCTACACACTGTATTATTCGTCTGATAATGTAAACATGAGTGTTTTAATTATACGAGAGGCGTTGAACTTATTATTTGGATGGCAATGAACATGCTATATATCATTTGCGTCCCTATTGGTATTACTTAACGTATATTCAAAGATGCAATATAATGTATCACATACTTATATATAAACATTATCTGTAAATTGCTTATACAACATCGATTTTATTTTTGTTCAGTGGATAATGTTCTTTGCACTTGAAGGTTTAACGCAGATATAAAATAACAAACTATCACTAAATGTTTTCACAACATTTAAAGACTTTGTCCACACGCCTCTTTCCCTTCCTCCCTTGACAAGTTTACTTGGGAAGAAATTAATAACGTTAGGTCGATGTGCATGTTGTTCAAAATTATGTGCGTAAGGTCACTGTCCATAGTGTTTGAAACTCGGTCACGTCGTAGTTACGTCTCATTTGGTCGCATTAAAGTTAGATCACTGCCAATGGTGTTTTAAACTAGGTCATGTCGTAGTTGTGCCTCACCGTTTGGGCATATGTTTCTGAATCACGTCGTCCTGCAGCGGGGACTTGGACAACTCGTCCGGGGTATTGGCTGCGTTTCAGTCGGTCCTTTGAGATCTCCGTTATTTTGCAATATCTTCGTAAAATTGGGTCATTCTGCGTCTTTGCAAGAGAAACTGTTTATCCTTTTTGGCGTATGTGTCAGCAGTGCTCGACGTGGTTGTGCTGTGGTGTTGCTAATTTTTGTGCTCGACTGGTTGAATGACAGGCTCCGGAATATGGTCACACATCATGGTCGGAAAAATTGTAAGACAAATACCACAATATCGCTTGGGAACATAAATTGCGAAATGTAATAAAACATTTTTTTTAAACTTCAACATACGTCCACATATGTTGTATTGTTATGAAATATTGAACACAGATGGGTCAGTTGCATGCGATTAAATGCATGCGTTAAATATATTTTACGAATATAGAGGTGTTTAAGCACATTATTCTTAGAGTTTAATTATTCAATTACTGTACGAAAGCAGTATTATGTCCAATTAGAGCAATTAATACCATAATATTAAATATAGTGTTATATCATACGTTATGGTTGAAAAAGCCAATTGCTAGTAGTTTAATCAAAGTTTTCATTCAAGCTATTATCAAGAGTCATTTGATGTTTTTTCTGCTGACTTGTGCTTGCAATTTTTATTTGTGTTTGTGTTCGTGTCATGAATGTTATTTTACGCTTTTATATGAGTTGTGTCTTGTGACACTTTTTCTCTGCTGTTTCCGTGAAACACTGTTTTCCATTCGCCTTTTTTATTATCTGCTTGACTTTCAAATGCAGCCGTTGACATATTGTTAATCATTTTCAGGAAAAGCGGGTTTTGTGTTAATTAACATCTTGTCGAATTTTTGCGAAGTGTCATGGTTAGCGGAACTGCAACCATGATGTTTCAGCACATAAATAAATGTTGTTATTTCCAGGCAGATCAGTTGTTTTGTTTGACTTGCAATAACCGCTATTATATAATTTCTTTGTGAAAGTGGGTCATCCTGCATTTTATCGCGGGAACTTGGATTTCTAATTGTTTCTTCGGCTTATGTGTGGGCAACGCTCAGTGAAGTTGCTAGGAATATGTAATATTTTTCCCACCTCATTCTTAACTTGCCCATTATTTTTACTAGGTAAAGTCGTAGTTGTGCCTCTTAAGGTCGCATAACGTTAGGTCACTGTCCTAAGTGTTTTAGACTAGGTCACGCCCCGGGGTCGTTGTGTCTCATTTGGTCGCCGTTTCGGCACGTGTTTGTGTGGGCATTGCTCGGGGTAGTTGTGTTGTGGTGTTTCTGTGCTCGGCTGGTTAGGTTTGGTGCTACCCTGCTGTAGGAAATTTCATACTCTTTTGTATAAGAAGCATGCTGTCGTAGTATTTTGAAATTGGTTTTGTAGTTGCTCTGTTTGTGCTTGATCATGTTTAGTGTTGTCCTGGTTACTTGTTACCTGTACTCGTAATCAGTTACGCGTCATTATTTACCTGTTCTCTTATTAGTGCCTTCTCTGCCTGTTGTTTCCGAGTACTCCAGGCACAGTCCGTACAATTTGGTACGCCAATAAGTAACCACATAATGTTCTGAATTTGACGTGTTACACAAACGGTTTTGCATAAAATGTATGGCTAGATTAAAACACCAGTGATTTTGAAATATAATGTACTAATGGCAATATGGCAAAAGCAGCAGATCTCGTTGGCCGATACCAACAGACAGACACAACTTACGCCAATTTAAACACACCTCGATCGAATCAATATATAGCAAAAACCCCAAATTGCCATTTATACGTAGAGCTTCAAATGCATATAGAAAAAATATTAACCCAAGACATTAATTGTGTTGTTCTTAATGCAATTATTGGCTGTCAGGTAATTTTGTTCACTTGTTTATGCGAACTTTCTCATGCGCCTTGTAATACTAGCATTTTTTACGGTCAATATGTTTCAGAATACAAAATGTACCATGTTTGTTGAACGATAATTATTTTGAAAAGTAATTGAACTAACTTACATGTTTGTCTTTGTATATCACTTACTCAAGTAATAGGTCATGCATGTGGATGGATGATTGGACTGTGTTCTGCAATCTCTTTCCACATAAAGAATGGATGCTGACGTTTATGTTGTTGTCGACATCAGTGAGGGAGTTCGTGTATGTAAACGGACCATTTTCTGTACCAACTCAATGGTTACCATCAATGTTCGTTTAGTCTTAAAATCCTAAAATCGGACATGGATGCAAGACACAAATTGTTCCAACTTAAATCGCATATTAAAGATTTTACCAGACAGTATGTACGTTCCATTTATATCTCAGAAGTGATAATACTGTGGAAGGTGTCAAATATGTGCAAATACATTAATAGTAATTTCAATATTGTTAATAGGGCATTTCATTTGGCAAAGAATTTCATATTGTAGATTGCGTTCAGTATGAACACAATTACCAGAAAACAAAAACTAATAAACAATGTTAAATTACATGTATGTGAAGCATTGTATCAATAAACATTTACAATCTTTGGTAATGCCTATATTTTACGGTTAAATCACAGTACGAAATGTACACATATTTGAGAACAGGTCATTGCTATTTTAAATGTCAGTACAGATATTATATTCAAATTATATTCTAAAAACAAGTTTTGTCTGCCGTTTAATTGGTCAAGTGTTCTTCAAAAAGAGTTCATAGAAAATGCATTTCACTTGAGTAACATTGTTTTGAAATTAATATCACCACATAAACATAAACCGAGTTTTTGTTTGAAATATCATATTGACATTTAAAGGACTTTACACACCACAAGACACGAGTTCGAATAGTAAATACATTCGTTACCAGACCTGCTTACATCGTAATTAAGTAATTAATAAAATATCAACTCGAAGTAGTTCTGCTAGGTGTAGGGATGGTTAGAATGCAGTTTATTCTGGGAAACACAACTTTTGTAAATTGATCAACCACACGATTTAGATGATTGTGAAGAACGTGTCATATTGGCATAGGTTACTGTTTTTATTCCCTTTGCCACTGTCTTGTTTCTAACGTGGTTCGATATGTCGAGCTAGTTTGCATAGTTTGAAACGTTGATATCAAACTATTTTCAAAGCCGTAAGTTATGTGATCAATGACCGTTATGAATTATGGATGTACATTCAGTATGCGATATATCTTTCACACGCGGTGTCCCTAAAGAGGCAGTGGTGTTATATGTAAAGGTCCATAACATATACGTACTTCAACCGTCGAACAAGAACGTATGTGTCCAAATTAAATCATTCTATGATATATCTTCCACATTAACGGTTATCATCCACATGATCAGCATATGTTTCCATCTAATGTATGACATTACTCTTAATGTAGATCAGAAATACAGACACTGTTTTAGGAAAGAACGTAATCATAAGACCATACCGACGGGTAGTTTATAGGATTTTTTGTATAATAACATATAGCCCTAACGTTAGTTTATTGCAACACTATTATGATATTGCATATTAAATGCATGTCCGTTGCTTAATAAACCGATTAATTTAAAGAAGCCAGACATACTAGCATAGTGGAATAAAACATGCTGCTGTGTATGCGCATCGTATCTTTTAGAATGTAATATTTTATCTTAAACATAATATCTTACGAATGACATTAACGCATACTGTAAGGATGTTCCTGATATTATGTAGAAAGCTTTGAAATGCATACAAAATAAACTAATCAAATATTTCATCACATAAATCACGGCGCAAGAGTTTGATGAAACCCATTTTATAAAAACGATATTACACTACTCGGTAATATAATAACTATGCAAATGAAGCGACTATTCACTATTTTCATGTGCCATGTCAAAATATTCATGAACATACAGGATACATCGAAAAACTGTTCTGTGACATGATTACGATTCAATATACCCGTCTTCTATAAGGGAAGTATGTACACTTTTAACACATGGTATTTTGTTTATGCGATAAAAAATCTTACTATCGTGTTGTTCAATATAGTTCGTTTAATTAATTCAATATGAAAAGACACTCATGTAAGATCCTCTCTGTCATTTAAACATTAGAAAATTGGATAAACTTGACTAGAATGTAACACAATTTAACAATAATGCTTCTTGGTTGGTTAGTAATTATAAACATCAGAATGCACTAACGGATGATATATCCTACCAGGTTGTCTATACACTATATTGTTATTTGGTATGCATATTCTATATTAAATATAAATTTAAAGTTATATAGTTAATATATACATGTACCTATCTCTCATTGTCCGAAAAGCAACACACCAAGCAGGCAGTAGCTGAATTGGCCAGAACATACCAGAAGGTTTCGAATTCTTACAAGGAAACAAAGTGTTTTGAGTTCCCTTATTACAGTTTATTTGTCCTTTTATTTTAAAACAAGACAAATTATGTACGCGTAGAAGAAGCTATTGCTAGATTTAAGTGCGGTTTTGCCCAGGGATAGAGGTCAGTTGTATCACCTGCACAGATAAACTCACCATATGTGATTCCATACAAAAAACGTACCCAATATTTTAATCAACCTCTTCCTGTTTGAACACATGTCAATATCGTCGGAGTTATTGTCGTTATTAGCTGTTGGTGAATATACTTGAATGGGAATTATTCATTTTAACATTGGCATTCAATACAGTGTAGCGGGCATACGCTTGTTTACAATGACAGTACATTGTGTAGATGTACATATAGTGCAGAAATATGATAAAAGATCTGACAGGGAAGGCAACACTTAACATAGCACTAGTGTATAAAAGGTACTTAAGGAACAAACACAACCGTAACACTACCAACTTGAGATGATCCTGGTAGGAAATCCAGGGGTAGTTGCGTGTGTATCGGTGCTTTACAACGGGCACGTTAAAGAACCAAGGAAGCTAATCGAAACGAGCTAGTGTATCGCACCTGGATTCCTTGTATCTCACCTCTGTCTCTAAATATTTGCAATAATGACCCTGAGTGGGTCCTGCAAATTACATGGGAGAAAGAAAGAAGAATTGTTGCTACCAGAGAGTCGATACAACGTGTGATTGTTCAGCTCATACTATAATTATTAAATTGAAACATGATATTTTATTGGTAATGTTTTATTTTATGATTGCATTGCACAGCATGAGTAAAACTTTACCTGACGTCTAACTCGAACAAGATGTCGAAGGGTGATTGATTCTCATCAACATAAATTTACCGCAGTGAATCGTATTGCTCTTGCAAACGCCGTAATAATATCACAAGGTATTACATGTATTCTGAATGTTTCTGTAAAGCAAAACCCATTAAACGAAATACAATACCAATTACTCCCGGAGTCGTCATACGTCATAAGTCAATTACATGATCATATCGTTTGCAACTTTAATACACAAATCAATAGAAATGGGATCTATAAGAAGGAAGAATCAAATACATCTCTCTGGCTTAGAATGAGAAGGTCGTAAGTACCATACTTGTTGAGCATGCCCAAGGCATTGGAGTTATAGGAGGAGATTTTAACGACACCATCTCATCCAATGACAGAATCTCAAATTCAAATGTTAACCATACTTTAAATCCTCAATTGAATAGGTTAATCCAAGATCAAAACTTAACAGACATATGGAGAATAAAACATGAGCAATTAAAACAATTCACTTGGAGAAGAAAAAACGGTGTTGAAAAAAGTAGGATAGATTACTGGTTAATTGATAAAAATATTATTCCACTCATCTTTTCAACTGACATACGACCAGCTATTATCCAATCCACCGACCATTTGGCTATTTCACTTAAAATCAAATCGCCAAATATTAGAGGTCCAGGTTATTGGAAATTGAATAATAGTTTACTTAAGGACGAAGAGTATTGCACACTAATTAAAACTACAATTCAAAATTGCAATCAATTAAATATAAACAGTTATACAACTAAATGGGAAATTCTAAAATTAGAATTAAAAAATGTATCTATCAATTATTCTAAAAATTAAGCTAGAACATATAACAACAACCTACACAATCTTGAAATGGAATTGGAAGATCTACTTACTAGAGATAATAACCACAACAATAAGTTAAAAATAATTGAAATAGAGAATGAAATAAAAAATATATATAATACAAAAGCTAACGGAGCTCAGGTACGAGCTAGAGTTCAAGCACTAGAAGAAAATGAGAAAAATACGAAATACTTCTTAAATTAAGAAAAATCACGACAAAGTAGAAAAACTATCACATCGCTAACTGTAAATGGTACGCGAATAACAGACACTAATGATATTTAAAAAGAAGAGGTAAAATTTTACAAGCTTTTATATTCGGAACAAACCAACCATGAAAACCAACATTATTTAAATGAAGTTATACTTGAAAATGTTTTAACAGAAACAAACGCTAATTTATGCGAAGGTAATATAACGCCTGAAGAATATTCGCAAGCAGTTTCCTCTATGAAAAAAAACAAAAGTCCAGGTCTAGATGGCCTTACTTCTGAATTTTATCAAACATTCTGGTCTGAGTTACAACCACATATCTTAAATTCGTTTAATGAAAGTTTCACTTCTGGTGAATTATCCCATACTCAAAAACAATGCGTGTTTTCATTACTATTTAAAAAAGGTGATCCAGAGAATCTTGAAAACTGGAGACCTATCGCATTCCTGAATATAGATTATAAAATTCTTACCAAAATACTTGCAACTAGATTACAGAAAGTTTTAGATACGATCATCAACTTAGATCAACAAGGTTTTATTAAAAATAGGTATATAGGTTATAACATACGACAAATACAAGACATCATCGAATACACAGAACTTCTTGACAAAAGCGATCTCATCTTATTTTTGGATTTTAAGAAAGCTTTTGATACAGTAAAATGGGACTTTATTTTTTGCACTTTGACAAAATTTGGTTTCAAAAGTGATTTCATAAGATGGGTACGAATTTTATATACCGATATTGAATCCGCGGTAGCCAACAATGGATGGATTTCAAAATTATTTAAAGTAGAGCGCGGTATACGACAAGGCTGTCCCTTATCTGCTCTCCTTTTTATTATTATTGCAGAAATACTATCAACAAACATACGAGCATGTAACGATATCACTGGAATAAGTATAAACAATAAAAGTATAAAAATAACCCAACTTGCAGACGACACAACGTTATTCTTAAAAGATGCAACAGAAATTCCAAAAGCTCTACAAATTGTGGAAGAATTTGGGTTATCTTCAGGTCTGAAATTAAATAAAAATAAAACAGAAGGTCTTTTAATTGGAAACTTAAAAAATCCTAATGAGATTGAAATACAAAATATACTTTTCAAACAATCTGTAAAAGCATTAGGCGTATACTTTGGAACAGATAAAAAAATATGTGAAACACTAAACTGGAATGCAAAAATAGAACTATGTAAAAAATTAATTAATAATTGGAATGCCAGATACCTTACTTTCTTTGGGAAACTAATAGTAATTAAGACTTTACTGTTGCCAAAACTTACCTACCTCATCCAGTCAATGTCATTACCTAAACTAATAGCCAATGATATTAATAGTATGATGTTCAAATTCTTATGGAGCAATAAATCAGAGAAAATAAAAAGGTTAACATTAATTGGTATGAAACTTGATGTAGGTATTGAAATACCTGAAATTAATATGTATGCAAAATCAATTAAACTTAAATGGTTAAAAGCCCTAAATGATAAAAATGTTGCAAACTGGAAAATTATACCAAAATTCTATTTAAACCAATTTGGAAATAATCTCCTAATTCTAAAAATGAACATTGACTCACTAAAATCGTTACGAAAGACCAAATATTCTATTCCACTATTTTATAAAGAAATCCTTGAAACTTTTATTGACCTGAATCGTACTACCAAAAAGCCTGAAACGTTTTATGATATACGAAAACAAATAATATGGGGAAATCAATTCATTAAAAACAAAGGAAAATGTCTAATGTTCAAGAATTGGATTGACTCTGACATTATCTACGTAGAGGATATATTCCGAAACGGAACTATAAATGATAATCTTATCTACACTAAACTCAAAGTAAAAACAAACTGGATATCAGAGACGCATATACTAAAATCTTCTACCCCACACATTTGGAAAAATATACTTAATACAAATCAATCCATTAATACTAAAGTTAAAACAAGATGTAAAGACATAGACACTTACCCTATTCTTAAATTTAGCAACACATGTATACGACAAATACTTGTAAAACAGAAGTTTGAAAAACCGTTTATACACAGTTACTGGGAGCGATTACTTAATACAAAAATTAATTGGAACTCAGTATATTATATTATACATTATGTTATAAAAGATCCACGAATAAAGCAATTTAAAATAAAACTTATTTTTAACATACTAGCGACAAAACAAAATTTATTTACATGGAAAATAGGAGACTCTCCTTGCTGCACTCATTGTCAAGATGTTGAAACAGCAGAACATGTATTAATTAAATGTCCATATGTGAGTAGCTTTTGGCAAGATATTCAACGTTTTTTTAACAAATTAGGTTTCAAACAAAATATGAAAAGTTTACAGCGTTTACTTGTCGGATATAGAGTCGAATTTAAGGAATATCAAGAAATAAACATTCTTTTAAGTCAAATTGGCTTTTCTTTGTTCAAAAGTTATTTAAGAAGTGAAAGAAGAATAAAACCTATAAACACAATGCTTATTTTATACCAAGATCTGTCTCTATTACAAAAGTTGTATTCAAAAAAGTCTGAATCATGCAAATTGCTTGATAATTTTTTAAAATTAATACAAAATAATTAAAATAAACAAAAATACCAATGCTGACTAAATTAAGAATGAACACACCAATTATGACAAAAACTAACAACCTATACAATATTTTCACATCTCAAAAAACGAAAGTCAAAGATCACCTCATAACACTATTTAACACACACTTGCCATTAACCTAACAACTTTGAACTTCAACATCCTCTTTATTACTTATATCAATTGTAAATGCTTAATTTTAAGCATTGATAATTGTTTTCTTCATTCAACCTTTAACCTCACATCGAGTTAGTCTAGTCTACTTTCGCTTTCGATTTCATAATACAGCTAGACTAACTCAATGATGTGATTTGGTTAAAACACTTAAACCTTCTGTATATATGTACTTTGCTTTCTTCTTTTTAGCAATATTGTATTATATTATGTCACAGTAGAAAATAAAATATCCTACTCTCAAAAAAAAAAAAAAAAAAAAAAAAGAGAAGGTCGTAAGTACAAAATCGAACAAGAACAATTGTCTGATATTAACTCTTTACTTATGGAAAACAAGCTTTTTAACTTCATTTTGGTTAACATGACACATTCCTATTTTCATTAGAATAGGCTCATACAGGTAAGTAGCGCCTTATGATGCTAATGTGAAACATGAATCAGTCTTATAAAGTCGTAAGTAGTAGTTACGACCGTCTTATTCTGAGCCTGCGATCTGATGAACGCATTAATCTACTTAAGCTGAAATAACAAATCCCGTTCAGTTCCCATTGTCCTCTTGAGGGCAACTACCTCAATCATATACGAAGATGATAACTTGATTCACATGGAACGAGGAACATTCTACTTTAACCTTTATCACACCCGGTGAGGGTTACATGTAATACATTTTGTATATAAAAGTTCACTCTTACAATAGTATGGTGTCTACAGAGAGAGATAGACGTTTTCTATGATAGTTTAATACAAATATTGTTTTGAACTTTTGAATACTATTTACATGTATGGTGACCATGCTGCTTACATACAGGATTGTCTTGCACATTAATCAGTTTTAATTGCAAATACCATTGTAAGTGCATCCTATTCAAAGTGCTAATAGAAAGAGGAAACCATGCTCTGAAGTGTCCTGTCTGATATTTGTTTTAATGTGAATTACTGCAGTTTCTCGAATTCTGGTCTGGTGTATGGCGATAGGTATCCAAATTGTCAGGAAAGCCAGATGTCAGTCTAATAAGGTTTCCTTACAAATTACAAACATTACTTATGCTGCTATATCGTAACGAAGTGTCTGTCTTGAGCTCATTACCGGCGATAATGTCTCGAATTTTTTCAGCAATTATCAGTTTCTGATTGGGTCTGGTTAAAAGGAACATTAATTTAATACTAAGCTACTTCACTCCTACAGCTTCGTCTCCAATGTAAGTAGTTGTACCACTGACATATCTAAACATTGTCGCATGGAAAAATCGGTAATGCATCGTCAACAACCGAGTTCTTACAAATTTACATACACTTTCTGGTACAGTATTACATTAACAAAAGTGAAAGGGTTGGAAAAAATTGCTTACGTCGTAACATTAATTTTGTTCTTACTCGGTTGATTGAAGGCTTCAGAGATTGTCAATAGAAACAAGTATACATGTAAATTTCGCTGGCTTAAAATGACATGGTCGTAACTACTATTTACGACCTTTTAAGTCTCATACATAATTGACATATGAGCGTATTTTAAAGAAATTCCGAACCTGTCATATTGACCAAACTGAAGTTTAAAAAGCTTATCTTTGCATATGTCAAGACTAACTTGCGGACAGATTTTTCTTGTTTTCTCAAAATATCGATTTTGCACTTATGACCTTCTCATTATAAGCCAGCGAATTGTGTTCAATCAAATAGAAATAATCGCCATCTAATGTTATGATACTTGCGATAATATTTTTATTCACTATATTAGTGCGAATAAAATATTAATTACTTTATTAATTCATGATATATTTTATACTATATGCAGATTACTTGGATGTCTGACGTCAAGTGACTAATATGCTAGGGTTTTGTAGTCAATTTTGGTTCTTGTTTAAACACTCGACATTCGTGTCATTGCTATGGTAAATGGTGTTTGACCAATTTGTTCATTCGCATCAGTGTGAATTGGTTAACTTAGTTGTTTTGCTTTTGTTCTACTTGACTTCTGAATTATAGATGTACGGAATCCAGACTGATGTACCTTTAGGTTATGTTCATGTCATGCAAAACCTTCTATCATTTAGACAGCTGCAAATGGTAATATCTTGGTCAAAGTAATAATGAGTATGGTTACAAAGAGCATATCTAGTGCGAGTTAGTTAAGAACATGCATAATCAGAGTGTGTGTGTGGCTAGGCGCTGCCGCTGTAGCTGTGTGGCTTTGGTTTGTGTACTACTATTTTCTGACAAGCCAATGTTTCAAAGCTATACATGTCTTGCATGTACATGTCATAAAAAATATAGTGTGGCCTGTTTTAAGTATAGTAGTAAGCTTCAACTTCACGTAGAAGTTGGTGTTTGTGCATCTTCGAATCATCACCAATTAACATATTGTCTATCTAACGACAAATGTCTTTATATTAAAATCGTGATTTCAAATACGTTGATTGTATATATTTATCATTCCCTCAACATGTGAATAAAAATACAGTTCTATATCCGTTAAATAACATAAAACATTACCGACCATCGATCGCTGTTGCCAGCAGTTACTTTAAGGTTAATAAAAAACTATTACAATAAAAAAACGTTTGAACATTACATAAACAAAAAGTGTAAAGATGTACATTGTGATAGTATCATCGTTTTGATACTTGGTACGCTGATTGGAACAAGTATTGGCATCCGGATCATTTTCACGTCTGATAGTTTTAATATAATGTAAATTAATGTAAATTGCAACTCTTTTAGACTTTATATCGTAAATAAGTAGGTGGTTAGTCACTGGTTACTCTTCAATTATTCCACAAGAAGTCGTTATTGGTTCCTATTTTATTATCATCAGTAATGTTATTTTCATTATAATTTAGGAGAAAATTCAGAATTAAATTCAGCATTGAGGGGATGGATTTGCAGACTTGTTAATGTAGTCACCGATTACACATAGATGACGTAATAGATCGTGAACATTATTTTAGGGATCGGAATAACCCAGTAAACATTTGGTGTTGGCTCAACGTTGTGTAGACGTTAGACCCCGACGTTGGATAACGGTTGGATTTTGGTTGGTTTTGCAAATCATTTAGACGTCATTTTCTAACGTCTGTCCAACGTCGGATTCTAACGTCTACCCAACGTCAGATTCTGACGTCCACCCAACGTATTTGTAAATTTTGCAATGAATATTTTCTGCAGTACTGCATGATAATTTTGATACATCAAACACCACTCTTTACTCTGCTTTGCGACTACTATACGTACATAGTGTCTTTGCAGGAAGGAGCAGTTGAACAGCTTCTTGTAAATCCAAGGCGTTCTATATTATATATTTTCAAGTTAGAAATTTACAATCTATATATCACATTTACATGTAAAGTTTCCAGGCAACTATGTGGTAGAATTTAGAAAAAAATGTACATGTATCAATTTACTCTGAACTTATGAAATACTATTATTTGTACTGAAAGTAAATATAATAGTAAGAAGAAGAATAATATTAAATTTACTCATATTTCTATTCAAGGGAGGTAATACTTTTTTTATTCTGAATGAAAGTAAGATAATTTTACCACCAGTTTGGAGCGCCGCCTAGTTAACACTTTCTGAGCACAGTAAAGGGAACTGACTCTCAATTGCTACTACAATTTTAGGGTTTCTACAACAACAAATAGGCTTTCGATAATTTTATCAGCTTGTTCAATAATTATATATTGTTATTGCGTCTTACTCGTTTCTGACCACAATCGGACGTTGTAACAACGTTGCACCCCGACGTTGGTTAGACGTCGGGGTTAAAACGTTGGATTAACGTTGGATTAGGGTCTCCGACGTCTTGACCCGAATCCAACGTTGATCCAACGTTGTACCGACGTCGTGTGTTTGCTGGGAAACATATAGTTCAACTTTGTGAGGAAACTCAATGCTTCCTTATTTGATGCTTACACAGGATAGTTGGAATCACATGGCAATACAGGGTCACCAACAACGATGCATTGAAAAGAGCAGGCATTCTGTCCATTTACTCCATACTGCGCGAGAGACCTTTTCGCTGGATTGGTCAGGTGCGAATGATGGTTACCGGTCGCATCGCTAAAGACCTACTCTATGCCGAGCATGCTTCAGGTTCGAGAAAGAGGTGTCGTCCCTATCTCCGATTCAAAGATGTCTGCAAGCGTGACATAAAGGCTTGCTTAATAGACACCAGTACAGCCGCTGCAGAAAAAAGGAAGAAAAAGGAACGCCGGTTCATGGTCACTAGTGAGATAGCATTATATGACCAAATCGACACCAAGAGAGCAAAGCGAAAAAACAATCAACAGGCTAAAATACTAGTAACACAAAATACAACAGTTTTTGTATGTCAGACCTGCAGCCGAGCATGTAAAACAAGAATTTGGCTCAACAGCCACAAAAAAGATGCTCATCAACAACTTCTCAAGATGGCGAAACTCCATAGTCGCTGCGACTGTCGGATGACTACTACTATTACAACCCATGTCCTTGCTCTATAATTCATCACTGCCATGTGTCATATAAATAGTTGTTTACAACTTGACTCACAGTGCCATTACTTTCAAATTAAATCTTATAGTAGTGTCATTGGTTATATAAGAACTATAAGAAAAGTAAATGCTATTGTCAAGTCCATATGTCTTTCAAAAACGTTACGCCTCTAGAGTCGTTGGTGTTATCTATACAAATCCTAGACAACTACGTTTTGATAATAAACTATTCTATGATTGCACCGGCTACATTAACGGTTATATGTTACATGATCAGCATATGCATCCATCTAATGCATGAAATTACTCATATGTACAATGGACATTAAAAGTACAGTGCATGAATGATCTTAATCATGCCGCATAACATACGGTTGTTAATAGTAATGTATATATATTGTAACTATACAACGAATTACACTAAAGTTGGTTTATTACAAAACTATGACCATAACGTTAATAGTACATCTTTATTGTACATGTATTACCGATACTCACCAAAAAACAAGCCATGCTAGTACAGTTGAAATAAACATGATGTACATGTGACGTAGATGCCGGGAGGGTGTAATATTTCTATCCATAAAATCTCACGTATACTATTTACGATATGTTATGCAGACGGTATAATCTTAGAAATGAATTAGTTATTTAGCTTTTTAATGCTAATTTAACATGTCGGTTATGTTATATTGTCTGGGCATTGACCAATATCTTTTTCCTGACCAGACAGTCGTAATGCCCTAAACACTTATTATATATAAATCCTTTATACTAATTGCATTCTTTATCTCCAGGGTACGCGTTTTTCTACGTTGGTGTTTTAGATATCTTATTTATTCGTCTAAATGTTTGTTGGCAATTAGGTACCTAGGGCAACATTTCGCTCAATTATTTGGTCATAAACCCGTTAATATTCTTAACGAACGATTTGCGTGTAATTATCATTAATACAAATGGAACTAATTCGCAGAATTATGCAGTGGCGTAGCTTCCTTTAGGCACTGTAGGCTCGTGCCTACACTTTATTCCCAGAAATCAAAAAAATAAAAATGCTAAAAATGCTATAAAAATCGAAGGGTAAGGGGTTAGAGGTTTTTTTACAAAAGTAGTCTTTTTCAAGAGTAAAATATATTCCCTTTACAACATTCTCATTTTTTCTAGCTCGCTTCGCTCGCAAAATAATTTTAATAGTCATGACCGTAACTAGTGGGTGAGTCGGGTGCGAACGTATACATGTATATAGTTGAAGTAGATTTTTGTTTATTTACATCGATTTTTTTCGAGCTCGCTACGCTCGCTAAACAATGAATCAATCAGTATCATTATGTTTTTTAAGTGTAGCTTCCAGCTCGGACATACAATTGCCTTTGGGTTGTTTCTGGTCCGCTTCATTAACAAGTAACTTTAATGTTCCTTAATATCGTGTAGAGAACGACGAGTTTGTATGACATGCATTTTTCTAGTTCGATTTTCGTGTCTTTACTTCTCTGATCACAGAGTTGGCACAAAGCAGAAGTGACCATGCTGTTGTTCTTGGCAGCTTTATATTGATAAGAGTAAGTCTGTGTGACTATTCTTGCCTTTACCCAGCCTTCAGTTGCTCGGCGGACCAAGTTTGTAGACTTCGTCTCTGGAATTGTCAAGTAAGGAACCATTTGGTCTGTTGCATAGGGTAAGTTGTCTGTCTTTGATAGCATACTCCCTAGTTGGTGGAGATCTGGGCCCGAAATTACAACCAATACTTACACTCTGCACTCAACACTCAAATATTGAAAATCCTTCATTTGAGGTTCAAAGCGACATTTTTTGAGAACGAGAAGTTGAAGTTATGTTAAATAGGTGCTAAATATGATCATTTGCTTGTTTCCAATTGAAATTTAGTGTATTTGTAAGCTCTAAGTATAATTAATCAGCCTGAGTGCACTTATATTCAATAATTACGGTTTTACCTCAAAAATAGTACAAAACAGCAAACATATGTATCAAATGTTATTTTTAACATTCAAATAACAATTATATACATTTCCCCACCTAGATTACAAAAATGTAGCAATTTAGAACAAATAATAGCTCATTAATATGACAAATTCAATATTTGAGTGCTGAGTGCAGAGTGTAAGTATCGGTTGTAATTTCGGGCCCTGGACTTCTTAAAATGTGAAATAATGATGTCAGCTTTAAATTCAACTATTATTTCAATCTACCCTTGGGGTCCTTTAACTTGGGTATAGTTCATTTCATTTAAAATAATGTTTAAAAACCAATGAAATTGAAAACATTTTTTTTCTCCATAAACTAAAATTTTTCTTACATCTAATTTGACAAAACACTTACTTTTACCTTAATGCGACGCAACACATTTCATAGTAGTATACTTCTTTTGAAGGGTAAATCATAAAGATTTATTATTAAGTTGCTGCGAAGCTCGTTCATATTTGGCCTATGTTAATGTCAACGCAAAAATAGTACTTTGAACTCAAATTAAAACCTTGGAAACATTCGTGCCAAATAGTTTCATGATTGAAATATTTTTCAAATTAACAATTTCAGCAATAAAAACTGCAAAAGCTTTGCAAATATTTCATTTCTAAAGTATCTGAAAATACCCCCAGAACGTATCCCCAGCAAGCTATGATGATTTTTTTCCCCGGGGAGCATGCCCCCGGACCCCCCTAAAAATGTGCCTACACTTCCAATTTGGGCAAGCTACGCCCCTGTTATGCATGCATTGTACGTACAATCTTTTTCCCGGATTGGCATTATGTTATGCTAGGCTAAAATGAATGTTACGAGGCACAACTAACATTTTTCAGCTGATCATAATAAAATCGAAAATAGTAGCTTAACCAAATGACAATATAACCTGGTAGGTTTAAGCGTAAACAATAACCCCATTAAGCCCCAAGCATGAATTATATCGTTCCTAATGTAATTATTGGCTTCCCGATAATTATTTGTACTTGGTAATGAGTTATTTCTCAGACGCCGTTTAATTTCAGCACATCTAATGCAGAGTGTTTTGCATAATCACTGGTCATTTTGAAAAGGACTTAAGAATACCTAATGAGTTGACGTTCATTTCCTTCCGATATGCTATGGTTATGCAATATGATAAGGAAATGGACTGTATTGCATGTTTTTAAATATGATAAAGGGCTGTTTATGTTTATGTTGTCGCTTGTGTCACATTTATGTGAGGCACCGATTACCTGAAAAACTAGATTACTTTGAACATAATCACTGCGTCTCAAATCCATAATCACCTATTTTTTATCTACGTCTTAAAACACTGAGGCAAACATTAATGCTTACTTTAACAACGCATAACAACGACGATAAGACCAGCTATGCTGGACTTCCATTCATGTCACAGACGCTACGATATAAAAGGGGCAATCTTTTTTCATTGTATGTCTTATCAGCGAAAACAGACACATCAGTAAGTACAATATAAGCTTGATAAGGCATTTGTGTTTTCAAGAAAAAACCCCCAATAATGTCGATTTACTATCTGGTACAAATTCAACAGCCTGGTTCCGGTATACTTTTTTGAAAATATGTCGAAATGTTGTTCCAATGAAATATAAGTTATTATTACAAATTATTCGTCTGTTCTCAATTATACCAGAAGTTTTGAACTTATTATTTGACTAGAAGTGAATATCTTATATACCAATGGCATAAACATTGTTATTACAAATTGCATTTATGTTTGCAAGACAAACATGATATCGAGGTTCATTAAATTGTACGACTACAACAGCCAAAAAACAGATAATATGTGTTCCTTCATTGTGAAGATACATTGGTATATTGATGCCAATGCGTTGTACGTTTGTAAAAAGTATCGTTCTTACAATACACATACTATTCGTCTGATAATGTAAACACAAGTGTTTTCAATTATACGGAAGGTGAACTTATTATTGTATGGAAATGAACATGCTATATATCATCGACGTTCACATTTGTATTACTTATTTTATACTAGTACTCAACTATGTAAAGTAATGTATCATGTACGAATATATAAACACTATCTGTGACATGCTTACACAACATCTCCAGTAACGAGTTTACTTCTGCTCAGAGGACAATTATCTACGCACTTTAAAGGTTTAAGGCTGATATAAAATAACACACTTTCATTAAAATGTTTTCACAACATTCAACAGCTTTGTCTACCAGCCTCTCTCCCTTCCTCCCTTCCCAAGTTTACTTAGGAAGTAATTATTAACGTTAGGTCTATGTGCATGGTGTTCAAAATTATGTACATTATGTCGCAGTCCATAGTGTTTTAAACTAGGTTACGTCGTAGTTGTGTCTCATATTGTCGCGTAGGTGACCGTTTGGGCATAAGTTTCCGAATCAGGTCGTCCTGCACAGGCATTTGGGGGAACTCATAAGGGTGTTGGTTTCGTTTCCTTCGGTATTTTAGGATCACCGGTATTTTGTAATTTCTTCGTATAACTGGGTCATCCTGCATCTATGCGACAGAAACTTTAATCCTGGCTTACGAGTAAGCGTTGCTCGGTATGGTTCTCCTGTGGTGTTGCTGCTTTCTGTTATCGACTGGTTGAGTTGAATGCTGCATTCCCTGTCGCATTTCCTCATAACCCTTTTAACTCGTATACTGTACCGTGTGTACAGCAATATCGTAGCAATAGCCTCTTCCTAGCTATATTAATTGTTTTGCAAGTAGCATTGTCATATTTTATGTCAATGTATTATGTTAAGCTTAACCTGAATAATTATTCATCGATAGTGGTAAGAAAACACGTTTTAGAATTGAGATTCCCAATGATTAAAGGCTGTGGAATATGGTCACATATTTTTTTCGGAATAATTGTAAGCCAAATACCACAATATCTCTTGGTAGCATAATTTACTAAATGTAATCAAATGATTGTGATTTAAAACATCAACATTCTTTAAAGTTCAACACACATACGTTGCATTGTTATGAGTTATTAAAAACAAATGGTTCATTTGCATGTGATTAAATGCACACGATGAATATATTTCACGAATATAGAGGTGTTTAAGCACATTATACTTAGAGTTAAATGATTCAATTACTGTACGCAAGCAGGATGTCCTTTGTGTTTTATTATATCAAACAACAGAAATTGATACTATAATGGTTAATAAAGTGTTAAATCATTATGGTTGAAAATGACAATTGCTTTTTTTTTTTTTACATATGTTTGAGGAACCAACTCGGTTAACCCCGTTTATTCAATAAACGAATGGTAACAACATGGTTTATGGTATTGACACAATAATACAATACAAGCAATACATGTATAATAATCACTACAATACAATAAATAACAGTATTATTACATGCAAGCTAATTTAAGATTAATTGATATGTTCTTTTATTTTACTTAATAAATGATCAGTATTATTTTTACAATAAGATTTGCATAAATTCCAAAATTCTGATTTGAATAATTTGTAGATATCAAAAGACTTAGTTCTGCTTTCACTTAAAAAGTATGCTTTGTAAATACAAAATCCGAAAAGTGTTAAGATTAAATTCAAATAGGTATTTGCAGGATATGATAGTCTATCTCCTATTACAATACTCTGGAGAGATTGAAGGTTTTTATTTACTCCGCATTCACTTAAGCAATGAGTTAATTTGATCCAGGGATCAGTAACTACTGGACATTTTAATAAGTTTTATAGACGATATAAACGATTCTAAATCGATCATGTCTATTCCACCTTGCGATCGGTTGCCAATTTAAGTTAATCTTTTAATTTTTTCTCGTTTGTCGCTCCATAAAAATTTGAATAAAATGGTATTTATTTTATCTGATATTTGCTTCGGAACTACTAAGGACTGAAACATATACGTAAACTTTGGTAATAAGAGGGTTTTAATTATTATGATTTTCCCATAAATTGTTAGTTTACGTTTTGACCAGCTATTAATCAATTGTTTACATTTTTCTAATTTAGTTTCCCAGTTCAATTTGTTACATTCAATTTTGTTGGGACCAAAATAAATACCCAGTGCTTTAATAGGCTTTCGTGGCCAACATATGTTACCGATGCAATCTATACATCGTTTACTTTTTCCTATCCACATTGCTTCTGTTTTATTTTTATTTAATTACAGTCCAGAGACTAAGCCAAAATCTTCAATTATTTTTAAAGCATTGAGGATATCTTGTTTTGCTCGAAGAAAGAGCGTTGTGTCGTCTGCTAGTTGAGAAATTTTTAATTCTCTTTTCGAATTATCGACTTTTACGGATATACCATGAATAATATTTGATTTTCTTATATTAGTTGCCATAAGTTCTGCAGCCATTATAAAAAGTAGGGCGGATAATGGACAACCTTGTCTTACTCCGCGCTCTGGAGACAAGGGTTTAGATACCCATCCGTTATTAATAATCGAAGTTTGAGCATTGTTGTATAAAGTTTTGATCCAGTGAATAAACTGATCTTTGAAGCCAAATTTGTTCAAAGTTTGTAAAAGGAATTTATGTTCAATAGTATCAAATGCTTTACGGAAATCTAAAAATAATATGGCACCATTTAGGTTTAATAAATTTGTATATTCTATTACATCTTGTATTTGACGTAAGTTGTAGCCAATAAATCTATCTTTGATATAGCCTTGTTGGTCATTGCTGATTATTTTATCAATAACTGTATGTAGTCTATTAACTAATTCTTTAGCAGCAATTTTGTAATCAACATTAAGAAGTGAGATGGGTCTCCAGTTTTCAAGGTTCGTTGGATCGCCTTTTTTGTATAGAAGAGATAAAACAGCAGAACGTTGAGAGTTAGATAATTGAGTTTGTTCATATCCCTCATTAAAGACTGATGTTAAAATGTATTTTAATTTATGCCAAAATGTTTTATAAAACTGTCCGTCTAAACCTGGACTCTTATTGTCTTTCATAGAATTAACTGCAGTTGTGCATTCTTCAATAGTAAAAAGAACTTCGCATTTATCGGCCTCAGCTGTTGTAAGTTTTCTGTCTATTTCAACATTATGAATATAGTTATTAATTTGTGTGACATCGGGGTTAGTTGAAGTATATAATTTAGAATAAAAAACAACTTCTTGGTTAAAGATATCATCTATTTTGTCATAAATTACATTATTTACTTCAACTTTTGTTAAGTTTTTTCTAGATTGTCTGCTATTTTCAAGCTGTAGGAAATATTTCGTATTTTTTTCGCCATTTTCGATTATATCTATTTTTGATCTAATTTGAGCTCCTTTGGCTTTAATTTCATACAATTCAGTAAGTTCAGATTGGCAGGAGAAAGAACGATAACTCTACGCAAGCCAATGCAGCGTTTTATCGCTCTGCAAAGAATAATATAATTGCTAATGTTATTACTAGTAAACCATAAAACGTTTACGTCAAATTGGATACGAATTTTACACTAGTGAATTGTGACTCATTTACGGATTAAAATGTTTGGATTAAGTCAGAATTCAACAGAAACTGTAAGTTCAAATTCGAATTCGAATAAAAATGGCGGCGACCTTCAAACTGTTCCGCTAGTTTTCTTCCAAGAGTCAAGCCTGTCTCCAATTCTACGACACGGAATTATCTCACACACGAAGAGATGTACAATGCTATTAGTCTTTCAATCAACTCGACCCATATTACTGGTCTACAAAGAGTGAATGGTATGTGGCGCATCTACTTAGATAATTTAGATGATAAAGCTACCATGGTCGCTGGGGGGATTGTCTTACGAGGAAAATCTCTTCCTATATTAAAAACAAATCCACTGCGCCTAGAAAACGAAAATACAACAAGGATTAGAATACAAAACATCCCATTATCGGCTGATGATGGAATCATTACAAGGGCCCTTATTCTAAAAGGCATTGATGTCATCACGTGCATACGTGAAAAACTGAGAATCAACAATAAACTAACCAATTGCGAAACTGGTGATCGTTTAGTAACTGTGAAAACATCCACCCTTAAAGAACCCCTGGAACGATTCATGCAATTTGCACAATTTAAAGCCAAAGTTATACATAGAGGCCAAATTAATAAATCGCTTCAATGTCATAAATGTATTATGGTTGGACATACGCTTCAAAACTGTCGCAATGACTGGAAATGTTTGAGTTGTAACCAAATTAGACACAAGCGAAGCGAGTGTAAACCACCAACTGAGGACAATATGTCCGATAGTAATTCATTCACCGCTTCTGAGTGTTCCGATGTAGATGATAAAATTGAACACGAAAGTGTGAACGAAGGCACCCAACGGGGTAATTCTCCAGGTATACAAAAACCAAGACGTAAATCATCCAGATCAAAACCTCAACAACACCAAGATAACAACAAAAGTGTAAATAAAAGCGCTACTACGCCAGTTCAATCCAATCTTGATAAATTTCTTAAAAGTGCGCGTGGGACGTCAGTTCGAAATGATAAACAAAGGTCAAGATCTGTGACTAGATCTCCACCAACTACAACTGAAGTATTGAATGACCAAAGTAAAAAATCGCGCAAGGCTAACCGTGAGAAGTAATATGTACATCTTCACTAACCAACAACTGATTTTCGACCCTATATTCGAACTGTCTAACGGACTACGAGATAAATCGTCTAACGAAATACAATTTTATATGACTGAAGAATTATGTGAGTCTCTGTTTCAAACAGGTACTCGACAAACGAATAAACGAACTACTGTTATTGTTTAACTATGATTTTATACCATGTATATACTATGTGTATGTCCAATTACGGCAAGTCATAGTCACGTGACTTCCATTGATTATAACGTACGAATGTTTTACTATGAGTATATACCATGTACGGTATTATATAAGGCCATAAGTGGACAATGGAGAAAAATAATACAATAGAAATTATTAACAGATTGGACGCATGTGATGACACAAACATTCACAATGGACAAAGAATTTGTACTACAACTAAAATTGGCACTCCAAACTATAGCCAAGACTGCATCATACCCGAGCCAAAACGAAAATTGAAAACGTTCTTCAGCCTCAAGTCTATCAGAAATAAACTGAACATAAGTACAGCACCATCTAACTTCCTGACATCTCCAAACACCCTCAGCACTAAACTCACACAATCCACAGAAGTAAATGAAAAATGTACACAGTGTAACCTGGATAACAATGAGTGTACTGAGACTGGAAAAGATCTAAAATCAGACATTGAAAAATTAAAAAACATGGAACAGGCCAACCAATATTCTGTTAACGATAAGACAATTTATAGTGATCTAAATGCACAAATACACATTCTACGAGAAAACATGGATCAACTTAAACAAGCAAACCAAGCATTAAAACAGGAAAATAAAACGCTTAGACAAAGCATAGTTTCCAAAGAAATGGACAAAGATAATAATTCTACTCTCCAGGAGGATGTCCAAGAAATTAAAGCCTGTTTGTCAGAGTTCTTCTGTATACTAGATGTCATAAAGAAACGCACTGAACATTTGCCATCAAATTCTGATAAAGATACTGGAAACAATTTAATTCCAGTAGCACCAACACCAACAACAACACCGCCATCATCAGCAACACCACCAACTAAGACAGGAGCAACAACAACAGTAGTAGTAACTTCAGCAGCAGCGAAAACAACAACAAGAGCTACAGCAGATATAAGAAATACACGATTTAACAACAATGTTCTTACCACTAAAACACAAAAACAGCCTCAACTTATCAGTGCCTCAAAAGAAAGGAATCACAAAAAATCATATCGATCCGCGAGCCTCAAACGGAACCTTTGGATTAGACAATACATGCAACAAGAATTGATTCCATATACTCAACACTGGGACCCAAATCAGCGGTACAGGGCACCCAATCCATACTATCCAGCACTCCAGATGTACTGGCCAGTACCTCAGAAGTACTGGTCAGAAAACCAACAGATACCCATAATGAGACGACGACCGCGTTATTGAATCAATAGTATTCAATACTATTCAGCACCATCACGAGAGCAGATATATTCTCAATTATTAAATTCTCAAAAATCCATAATTCTCAAGTGTTAAACATTGGACTCATCTAATTATAATGCAAACTGCATAGACATTTAATGTATCTATTTAAACTACATATTATTTAATGTGTATATTCACGGACTTATACAATTATAATGCAAACTGCATAGACATTTAATGTATCTATTTAAACTACATATTATTGAATGTGTATATTCACGGACTTATACAATTATAATGCAAACTGCATAGACATTTAATGTATCTATTTAAACAACACATTATTTAATGTGTATATTCACGGACTTATACAATTATAATGCAAACTGCATAGACATTTAATGTATCTATTTAAACAACACATTATTTAATGTGTATATTCACGGACTTATACAATTATAATGCAAACTGCATAGACATTTAATGTATCTATTTAAACTACATATTATTTAATGTGTATATTCACGGACTTATACAATTATAATGCAAACTGCATAGACACTTAATGTCTCTATTTAAACAACATACCAGTATTGTTTAATATGGATATTCACTAGACTTTCATAATTATAAGTCACACTATTTATTATAATAATGTATTCTGTATTGATGTAAATGTTGTCACTGTAAATTTTTGTGCAAAATTGTATTCATATTAATTTGTGTATATAGTTCATGTTGATGTGGACCATATTGAAAATTGGTCTAGAACCAAATATGTTATCCACTATAAATAAAGTCGTTACTTACTTACTAACTTACTTACTATCTTTCGTTGTATGCCAAAATACGGTAAGTCATAATCACGTGACTTCCATTGAGTCTAACCAGTATTGTAACGAACACCGTATTCTTGCAAGGGGAATAAATATACCAAGTCAGTTTATTGATATGCATATATTAATCGATTCGTCTATTATACACAATCACCATGATTTTGAGCTTGTTATTTATTGCTATTCATCTTGTATGTGTAGTTTTATATGGCTGATACACTTCATACCACGTGTTTGTCTTCTAGTTTACATTTATTGTAACACTATACAATGTATGTTCACTTTGTTTACCATGTAATCACTTGTTCTTTTACACATTATACTATTTTTAAGTATGATTATTAGTATAATTAAAGAACGGGTAACATACCCATTGTCTTGTACTTATGGTTGCCACTTTGTGCGTGGTGAATCCAATTTTTTAGGAATAAACTTATTGTTTATACATTATTACACTGTTAATCGCAAAAAGACTATATATCGTATAGACCATTACTACCATTGCTTACATCGTCATAAGTTACAATGCACGTTATACTTTACCAACCTCATAGTTTACGCAAACGAACGATGCTATAAATATAATGTAATGATATTATGTGTTTTAACCAGCAGTAGTAAATGTTATGTCGATATTAGACCAATGCCACTAGATAATTGTTATATTGTTTATTTTACATGTACTATTATGGTGTATTTTCAATATTGTCAAATAACGCATTATTCTATGTTATCATATACATGTATCTCTTTAATTTTTATTTCTTCATTTTTTATAATCACATATCGAAGAAACTCCATGCATCTTCAATTTTCCCAATGCTATATTGTTTTCATAATGAATTTAGTATTTATTATTTTTGTTTATGACTGAACACCTTCACATCATATCCCTTAACTGCCAAGGTTTAAGAGATAAACAAAAACGCACACGCTTATTCAATACATCATACAACAAATAGCACACATAGTTTTCATACAAGAATCTCATTTTACAGCAGACATGTCCCATATAGTAACTAATGAATTTTTCAGAATGGGACTGCTTTCATTCATATGGGAATAACCTAAGTAGGGGTTGTTCAATTTTTATCAAAAAACATTTTGTAACGAAATTATAGATTTTCACTTAGACCAAAAAGGCAGATATTGTTTGCTAAATATTATTATCAACAATAACACATTTACACTAGTTAACATATACGCACCGAACGATAAACATAATAGAAATATTTATTTCAACAGCTTATGGAACAAATCGAACTATTGTCGCAAGGTATATTAATAATATGAGGCGATTTCAATGATATTTTAGATTCTAAAGATAGAGTTACCAAATCCACAAATAACCATAAAACTACTATCAATCTACAGAAATTGATGACTCAATTCTCACTAATAGATATATGGCGAGAAATGAATTTACTTAATCACCAATTCACCTGGAAAAGGCACAATAATCAAGAAAAAAGTAGAATTGATATGTGGCTTATTAAGTCCTACATAATACCCACTATACTTTCCACAGACATCCGCCCAGCCTGCATTAAATACACAGATCACCAAGCTATATCCATTAAAATATTGATTTCCACACAAAAAGGTCCTGGCTACTGGAAATTAAACAATTCACATCTAAACGATGAACATTTCTTGAAAACAATAAATATGATTATAGATAAATACAATACTTTAAACTCCATATCACCACAAACAAAATGGGAGCTTCTTAAAAATGAAATCAAAGAGAAAACAATCGAGTACTCTAAATTTATCTGCTATAAAAGATCGTGCAGAATAAAAGTTTTAGAAGAACAACTGTCAAACTTGCTAAAAATAAATGACGAAAACTCCTCAATTATTGAAACTATAGAATCCTGCCAATTGCTAGTAATTTAATCAAAGTTGTCAATCAAGCTATTATCACAAATCAGTTGATGTTTTACTGGTGTCTTGTGATTGCAATTTTTATTTGTGTTTTTGTTCGTGCTATAACTGTTATTTTTCGCTTTTATATGTCTCTTATTAGTGCCTTCTTTGTTTTTTTTCCAAGTACCCAAGCACCGTCAGTACAATTTGAAATGCCGAAAAAAACTTAATGTCCCGAACTTGACATGTTACTAAATAGCCTTACTTTAGATGTATGGATATATTTGATCACCAGTGATGTTGAAATATAGTGTACTCGTATAATCAAAGTATTCTTACCTTACATGCTATGCGTTTATTCTCAGTATGTGATTGTTGATTTAAATGATCGTCTTTAAATTGCAATGTAATTTTTATGCCGTTGATAGTTTGTTGTTCAATGCGACCAGCAATTATTTTTGTAATACGAACATAATTTATGATATAGTATAATGTATTGTAGCGAATTTATTTACAAAACATTTAGTACTGTCACCGTTGAACAGATAATTTGAAGTTTTGCACCTTTAACGGTCAATGTTTCACGCCTTGTAAGTATGGTACTTTTAACTGTCAATGTTTCCATAGTACTAAGAAGTTTCCTTGTTTTTTTTTAAAAAGCTATTGAACCAACTAAAGATGTCGCCTGAGTACAGGAGTGCGTTTTACAAAAAAAGAGATTCCTATATCACTGAAATCATATCGTATCTAATACATGTAATAAATCTGCTCAACACAATCGAAGATATCCAAAAATAATTTGCTCTATCTCCATTAAATAAATCGAACAATTGATTATTATGCTGTTCTAACTTCAGGAGTTGGAGCACTTTACCTCTAGACAAGTCAATTGGAATCCAATATATTTTGTACTACATAATGTCATTTAAGACAACCAGGTTAAAGAATTCAAACTGATGTTGACACATAAAATAAAAGCAACCAACGAAAACCTTTTTAAATGTTCAAGTTCAAGAAATTTTATTGGCATAAACATATGTGACGTTACGCACGTAACTGAGTACGTTCGTAATTTCGTACACTCGCTGTAAAACAGTAGCTGATACTTCTTTCTATTTCACGCGATACATTGCATATCATTGCCAAACTATTATTTATAAAACTGTCTACATTGTCATTTTAATTTGAGTTCATGTAGAATAATATGTAGCCGTAGAATTGGAGACCACGCCCGACAGATATACAAAAATCCGTGTGCAATTTGTAACACAACATATTGGTCGTCGGCATAAAATAAGAGCCGTTTTATTCAAAATGTCATTAAATTTGTGGGATACTTCACTGAGTGACACCAGAAGTGACGTGTTATAACATACTATCATGAAAAATCACGGGTGCAAAAAATAAAAAAGTTAAATAATAAACTGGTGACACGAAAAAAGTGCAAATTTGCAAAAAAAATGCTGAAAAATTTCCGAAGACGCATGCTTAGTACGCAATTATTTTTTTCATGTTTATAAATAAAATAATTATGATTTCGTTTTTAAAATATTATTTTTGTTTTATGATAAATAATAAAATCCCAATGCATTCTAGCCAATACTTATCGAGATTATTAGAATGGAATATATGGAGGAAAATTGTCCTACTCGCGCGTTTTAGCGAAACGTTGTGGCACAGACCATTTTCGAAACTTAATAATTTCATAATAAGTCATAGAACGTACGATTAAAATAAAATTTGAAATATTATCAGAGTGAAATTTTTACTTTTAAAAATTCTATACAATTGCTCTTAAAATAAGTCCGACACACTTGTATCAATGTGTGGAGGAAGATTGTCCTACGGCGCAATTTTGCGACGTTTTGGACGTTTTATGCAACGCAAGTTATTATAGTGGACGAACTACATTACCAAATAATTATTTTGAGCGATATTATGCATAGGCATGCAATGCATTTTGTACCCGAATATTCTAAAACAATGTGGTGTTTTTTTTTTCATAAAACAGTACATAGATAAGTGTGTTAGGGGTTGAATACGTGAGTGAGTAAGATGCTTGTCGGATAGACACCAGGTGATACGAGTGAATAAGCGTTAAATTGAACAAGCGTGAGAAATTGCTACCGAAAGACACCCAATATTTTTTAATTTAAAACGATGTTATTGACAGATAAATGTACTGTAGTTTTCGACATTGTAAACATTTGCAGAGTTAAACGTCAATGTTTAGATCATAAGACTAGTATTACGCAAAGTTAATTAAAAATATGCTGACGTAACACGACGTTACACAAACGTACTCAATACCGTGCGTTACGTCATATACATGTTTGTCGCCACAAATAGTTGGCGTTTGAAATATACACTTACAGAGAAATACATTTATAAGAAAAAAGGAAAGCATGAATAATATTAATTGGAAACAAATTGTTATGTTCAATCACATACATTTAAATGGAAAATATATGATTCTCCTCTTTGTAACTTCTGTAAAAACGTTGAAACAATCGACCACTTTCTGTTTAGATGTTCATACATCAACCCAGTATGGAATACTATAAACCAAATCTTCCGAAAACTTGGATTCTGTAAATATGTAAGAATACACATGTTATGAAGATATCAGTACTTTCTAAGTCATCTAGGCTACAGTATATACTGTATAGCGGGTATATTTCGCGGGGGGGGGGGTAATTTTCGCTATATTCGCGATCAACATCGAATGCGCGAAATCTAAACCCCATGAAATAATCACCAAAAATATACAAATTTTACAAAGGGAGACAATGCATCAAGAAACTTTAAGAAATAATCCAACATTACTTTGCAAGACGTACAAAACGACACATTGTGTCGCTTCAGTAAATTACGGTAATAATAAATAGACTACGACATGTATAAAGTATGGTTAGAAATTGGATATTTGTAAAGAACGTGTTTAAATCTCTATGCATGCATATCAATATCGTTTGGTGGTTGGAATTGTAAGCCATTTCATCACACTTGTTCAATTTCAATGGCAGTTTTGTTTGCGGAACGTGTAAATGTTTGCCGAAATAATTATTTGTTTGTAAATAGATCTACATATTTTTCTTATATTAGCAGTTAATTATCAGTATGTTTGGTTTATTGCGTTTCTTTATCCTCACCACCGGATAATCCTTATGAATGAGGCCTCCAGAAGACTTTTAGTTTTGGGGGGATAGTGCATTATACAGAAGATGCCCTAATTCCAGAAGCATCCCTGGTTCTTTGTGCATGCCATATTTATAGCACCCATACATGGGACCTCCGTTTAAAGCCTCACCCAAAGTACTATCAGTAATTTTAGATGGCCAGTCTGGGATTCAAACCCACAACCCCGAGATCAGTAGTGACTATTATACTCGTACTATAACGTTTACCACCCCTTCCATGTTTACCAACAAGGTTCTAATTTCGCGGTCAAGGCCGTTAGCGCGAATTCAAGACACCGTGAATTCGAAAGGATCCAATTAACGCGAAAATTGGACACCGTGAAATATACCCGCTATACAGTATAAATGCTACATGATAAGCGATAGAAGAAACAAAGGTATGAATGTGCTAAACATTATTGTCCACGACTTTTTGATATTAGAAACTTATTACAATAAATTAAATAAAAGGCATGTTCTCCTTAACAGATTCTTCAAGTACCTTAAAGAAGCACAACTACGTATGTGATCTAGCATTTTCTTACAAATATTAAATAAACTCAAATATCCATCCGGTTTCTTTATTGGCGATTTTGTTAACACATCATGCTAATCTATTTGTTTCGTTTCGAAATAGATAACCATCCTTCCAAAGGTGTGACTACATCATCACCTTGAAGCCTATTAAATCGCACATCTCTATCACTACATAAGCGTTCCATCCCATGAAGATTCTTAATTCAGAATCATTAATCCATACCTTACATTGAATTTCTGTGAGCACATCAGCTATGTCTATTTTTCATATTCAAACAGACAAGTATATTCCAAAGAGGTGATTACACTATCTCATTAAACATACTTTTCCATCCCACCACTGCATCAACCACGTAAAACCAATTATAATAGTTTCCTGAAACTCAGTCTATGCTCCTTTTGATTAATTACTGTAACTGTTAAAATAATAGCCTATTTTTCTCATCATGTAAAAAGAAATCTTGCAACCATTATGTCAATAGAAATTTTATCAGGTTGAAAAACATATATTCAGACAATGTTGATATTTTAATGAATGTATTGTATTTATTGACATACTTTTGTTCTATGTTTTTGTATACATTGTTTATTTTATTGAATAAACGGACCCCATTATATGGTTCAAAGAGAAAAAACTTTACCTCTAAACAATATATCTAGCCTATAAAATTGGGAAAGCACATGTCACTCTTAGTGCTTCAGTAATTATGTGCTCTATCTCCTAAGCTATAAATAAAGATCTGCTCTATCTCCAATTTTTCAAATAAAGAACTGCTCTATCTTCATAAATAAACTAATTAAATGCTCTATCTCCATAACATTGAGTCAAAAACGTCTCTATCTCCAATTTTTTTAGGTTAAAAACTGCTTTATCTCCACGACTTTGAGTACAGAACTGTTCTATCTCCTGCTTCTGGAGATAGAGCAGTTCAACCTTAAGAAAAATGAAATTTTAAGACAAAATTGCTCCAAACACAAAAAAATAAATAGCTAGAAATATACAACATTGTTTAAAAAGAATAACTTAATATTCTAAATCTAAATGCCGATTATCAAAATTAAAGGTTGTCCCCATATGTGAAACAGTTACAGAAATATGACCAACTGAAACTTTAAACTCGATTTTCTCAAAATGGTGAACATGGTAGATAGATCGACGTTCCTCTCAAGCAACGGAGTGTTTGTCTTTGTACATGTGCATCGCCCACTCAAGTGATAAATTATGCGTGCGGAAATGCATAACCGGACTGTGTTCTACCATCACTTTACATAATTCGAAGGGTCGAAATCAATGACAGAGATGCGTTCTTGTAAATGGAACATTTACTGTATTGATTTCGTATTTTAGTTTTAACTCTACAATTACCAATAATATTCATATACGTCTTAAAATCCTAAAGTCTGACATGGATGCAAGACAATATTCCCCACAACTGAATAAAATACCAGCCATATTGTACGTTCAATTTATATCACAATCGCGATAATACGGAAATTGCTTTCTTTTTGTGTAATCTGTCATATATGTGCAAAAAGATTAATAGAATTTCAATTTGTATTTTATAAGGCATTTCCTTGTTCGATTCCACAATAGCTTTTGTGTTCAGATGAATATACGAATACCACTGCAAGACAACATTTAAGAGTTGTTTTCAACTTATATTCGAACAAAAATTGAACATTGACGTTTTATGATTGTTTCAATAAACTCGAATAAAATATATTGAAGTGTGTAAAATATTGTAGCAAGAAGCATATACAATCATTGCAATTGTAATGTTACGGTGATTTGCAAAAATACCTTGCTATTTGAAAAGTCAGTACAGCATTGTTGCGCATATTGAATTATATTAAACAATATATCTGCGGTTTGGTTTATTAAGGTATCCTTTGGTGGTTATTTTCTAAACCCTTACAATGTACATGCGAATTATATACCCTCAAGATTTGTCAATACACTATATTCTTGTTTTGTACGGGTTCGTTAAATAATCAAGAAGTCAGTTTGGAAAAATTATTTGTGTTTTAAACTAAGTCACGCCCAGGGGTTGTTGTGCCTCATTTGGTCGCCGTTTTGGCATGGGTTTCTGTGGGCATTGCTCAGGGTAGTAGTGTCGTGGTGTTTCTGATTTCTGTGCTCGGCTGGTTGGGTTAAGTGCTACCTTCCCTGTCGGATTTTCTCATACCGTTTTTCCTTGTATCACAACACCGTCTCTTCGTCTCGCTGTCCCTGCAGTAAATGGAAATAAGTGCTTGCATTTTTACAGGTTACATTGTATCAATGGCCGAGATGTTAAAATTATTACACATATAATATATCTGGATTCGTTTATGCACATTCTTTATCAAATATAGATTTTATGTAATATGTTATGTTAATACATCTATCGATCGTTGCCCGAACAGTCACACCCCAACTGGCAGTATCTGAATAGGTATAGAGGAGCCTGAAGGTTTCAAATCCATACGAGGAAACAAATAGTTCATTTTTTTGGCTGAACAGTATATTGACCATGATTTGTAAAACAAGAATAGCTTGAAGGTTTTTTTTATTTTCGACAAAAACTCGACAAGGCTGAGAAATATAATACTTTCAATACAACTCATTAATGTGTAGAAGAAGATATTGCGAGATTTAAGTGTGATTTCGCCCAGGGATGGAGGTCAGTTGTTTCCCTCTGTACATATTAACACACCACAGGAATTTCAAAACCATATAAAACATACTCAATATTTCAATTTGACATGTTCCTGTCTGTGCATATGCCAAAATCGGCGTAGTAACCATCGTAATTAAATCTATGCCAATATATTTGAATGGAAAATATTCATTTTAACATTGGCATTCAATGAAAGAAAGAAATAATAGCGGATCTACGATTGGTAACAATAGCAGTAAACTGTGTAGATGAAGTATAGAAGTATGATAAGAAGTTTGACAGGGAAGGCCACACACACAGCAGAACACCAGAGTGCGAAAGGTGCTTAAGTAACAAACACAGCCGAAACATCACCGATTATATGGCACACCAGAATGAGGCCAACAAAGAGGAATTGAAGCGGTAAGTAATAGTCAAGTCGGAATGACGAAAAATGTGCCAAACATATACCCTTTTTGGTTTTTAAATTTTCTTAAAGCACAATGTCTAAAGTTTTTCGCCATTCCGACTAGACTATAACATTGGCATGCCAAACAAGCTTTACACGTTGCCATGAAATTGTCGTCCTTTCTTAATATCATTCCATAACTCCCACAAATAAAACGATACGTTACAACGGATTATTAGAACGATATTAATATAATATTTTGTTATCTGGTGCCAACAGCAAGGTGATAAGTAAACTGCAACGCATCCAGAATACTGCAGCTCGTTTGATCACACAAACAAAAAAGCGTAAACACATAACTCCAACACTCCATACACTACACTGGCTTCCTGTTCCATATAGAGTACAGTACAAGATCATTCTATACGCTTTTAAAATCAGATATGACCATGCTCCTGTCTACATGAATGAGTTGACTAGAGAATACCAGCCAACCAGGTCTTTAAGATCAGACACTGCTATGCTATTAAACATTCATAAAGTAAGAACCAAGAACTATGGTGAAAGGCGGTTCGATAAATGTGCTGCCACCTTATGGAACGGTCTTCCTGTGTAATTCAGGCGCATTGACTCTCTGACAGTCTTCAAATGACTCTAAAAACACATCTGTTTAAAAATGCATATCAGTGAACCAGTGAAATTGTTTTAAACTTTTAATGAAGTGTCAACTAGCTAACTTTCGCGTGTTAAGTCCTGTAGAGACTTGTTATGTAAAGCGCTATATAAATATTTTCAACTATATACATATTTCCAACTATTATTACTTTTTATATGGAGACGACAATTGAACGTGTATCTCGTATATGCGAGGCATCCATAGGTGTATTAGGTAACTAAGCTATTCATGTCTGTGACATCGTATAAAAGGCAAGGCTTGAAATCAGAAAACTCGTATATTTTAATTGATAATCTCTAAAACCAATTAAGCAGTTTCATTATCCTTCACCGCTTTAAAGTTTGTTTATTGGACCTATTAATTAAATAATTTTTAAACATCATAATGTATGTCTAGACAAAATATAGTATGTTTCCTCCATCGGAAACCAATGATACAATTTGTAATAAACATGATTCAATAAACCTTGAATTGATCGATTGATAATAATTATTTGGCGTGATAAAGAATCTATTATTATTGTTCAAGGTGTTAAATACCCTTTTCGGTAGCAAAACGTCTAATTATGAGACCGTTCATTAAACCTTTTTCATAACATACGTTAAAACATTTGTCGAACTGGTAATTAAAAACCAAAAATAGTAAAGCTGATATATTGACATATTTAGAAATTATACTTAACTGGATAAACGTGACGTACGATAGTAAAATATAAATCTCTGGTCAGTTAAAACAAAATAATTATTTATTGCCAACCAAGATATACATTGCAATACAACTCACCTTTCATACCGTCAAGACATTTGATAGCCATGGTTAAAGGTTTATTTCACGTCATGGTTATATTCACTGAAGGTTGATCCAACGTGTTATTAATCGGTTAATAATAGCAAAATGACTTTAGTTAATTGATAATGATGTTTGCAGTATATGTAATCTTGTCCGCTCAAGTTTAATTACATCTGAAGTCAAATTTGAACAACATATCGAAGGGAGACTGATACAAATTCACTTACATGCATTGAATTGTATTGCTTCTCGCAAACGCCATAATGATATCGCAAGGTATCACAATAATAAGAACTCATCAATGACGACCATTTGACAGTTCTTTCATAGAAATTGACAGATTCTGATTGTCTCTGGTAAGCAAACCCAATTAAACGAAATACGATGCCAATTACGCCCGTGGTCATCAAACGCAATAAGTCAATAATATGATAACATCGTTTGCAACTTCAATACACAAATCGATAATAATGGAAGACATCTGCTTAACACATATATCCTCCTTAAAGAAAACAATCCGGCTCAGTTCCGGCGTTCTTCGTAAGTGCAACTTAACCTCAATCATATGATAAAATTGCTGCCAATTGTAGACTTCTGCCGGTAAACGTTTTGATGCGTCACTGAAGTTCAAAACTCTTATAGTAATTGTTCGTCTAGATGTATCTCCATGGTCAAAAATGATACTCTGCTTGACATGGAACTTGGGACATTCTTCGTACAGCTTAATCACTTATTAAGGAAGGTTAATGTATTATTATAGTTCCCTCTCAAAATAGTATGGTGTCGAGAGATAGACGTTGTTTATGATTGTTTAATTCACATATTGCTTTTGATACGATTTGAACGTATGCTGCTTGAATACAGGATTGCCTGGCACATTAATGAGCTTTGAATACAAATACCATTGTAGGTGCAATATATTCAAATTATAAATGGACAAGGAGACCAAGCTCTCCAGTGTCATGTCTTAAACTCGTATTTGTTTTTTTATGAGAATTACTCAAGTTTTCTCGAATTTTGGTCTGGTGTTCGGCGACAGAAAAGCCAGATAACGGTCAAGTGAGGCTTTCTTACAAATTACAATTACTACTTATGCTACTGTATGATGACGAAGCGTCAGTCTTGAGCTCATTACCGGCCACTATTTCTCGACAGTTCTCAGAAAGTGACAGTTACTGTTGGGTCTGGTTACAAAGAACATTAATTTTATACTAAACTACATCAGCCCTACAGGTTCGTCTACTATGTAATTATTTGTATCACTGTCACATGTAAACAATGTCGTATGGACAAGTCGGTAATGTATCGTCAAGTATTAATTTATTTTATTCTTTACACAATATGCATAGATCTATATTGCTTACAAATGTAGGAATACATGTCTGACGTCGGATGATACTATAATGGTTTTGCTTTAGTCAAGTTTGTTTTCATGTTTAAGCATTCGTCATGCGTGTCGTTGTAATGATAAAGATTGTTTGATAAATCGCTGGCTTAAAACGAAAAGCTCGTTCGTACATTTGAACTAATAACGACCTTATAAGACTGATACATATTTATAAAAGCAGCATCACATGTCGCTGCCCATGGGCCCTTTTATAAAACTCGGATTTTGAACAGACTGAAGTTAAAACAGCTTGATGTACCATAAGTAAAGAGTAATGTTTGTTTTCTAAACATATCGATATTGTTTCTACGATCTTCTCATTCTAAGCAAGCGAAATATGCTTGTTCGCCGCAGTGAAAATTGTTTTACCCAGTTCTTTCGGTATATCATGCCATTCTTGACTTCTGCTTTACCAATGTACTGATTCAAGGCGGATGAACCTTCAGGTTATGTTCATGTCATGCAAACTTTCTATCATTTAGACAGCTGCAAATAGTGTTCGTAATTATTAGGTCAAATAAATAATGCGTATTGTTACAATGCCAATGTGATTTTGATAGGAACATGCGAAATCATAATGCGCTTTGCTGGTTTATAAGCCAATGTTTTAAAAGTATGCATGTCGTGCAAAGTACCTGTCATAGTGTGACTCGTTTTACAGTATAGTAGTGAAATTCAACTTCGCGTAGAAGTTGTTTTTGTGCATCTTCGTGTCATCACCGATTTACATATTGCTTGTCTAACGACAAATGTCTTTCTTATGTGCTTTTATAAGACAGTCCAATTATTTTGTTTATGGTGCAAGCAATCGTATGGTTTAAAATTCATTTTCAAATGTTAATGTTAATAAACAATGTTGCGCCAGTTTTAATGATAAACATTTATATTAAATTAATCGTTTTACAAATACATTGATTTCACATTTTTATCATTCCTTCAACATATGTATACAAATTACAGTTCTATATCTGTTAAAATCACATAAAACGTTACCAATTTTCGATCGCCGTTGCAAGCAATTACTATTGGATATACCTAAAATATTTAACTATAAGAAAGTTTTTAAAATCACATAACTAGAATGAAGTGAAAATATGTAATATAATCATCTTGTGTGACCTTATTCGTAGACTGGAACAATTTTATACTTATTCAGAGCGGCCATTCAAGTGGCATCCGCAACATTAATGCTTCTCATCAGACGGAGTGATAGCTTTAATATTAGCTAATTTAAAACTCAAACCCTTTTAGACCTTTATATCGTCGTTGAGAAGGCGGTTACAATTCAGTTATTCCTTAAAACAGTTGTTATGGTTTCTTTTTTTTGATCACTATTATAGATAGTTTTACAAAAATGTTGGTAAAAACAATTAAATAATAAAAACATTCTTTCTGTTTTTACAATATGTACTGTATCAAGGAAGGCGGTGTCAAATTAAAAACAAACTTCTTTTTGCTAAGTCTAGACGGACAATTACATGTCAAACCGATGACAAGGAATAATAACACGTAACTTTGAGATAAATTATTCAATTACTGGTAGTATGCCGTAGTTCAAAAGAATAGTGTATCGAATTAGTATATAAGCCATTGACATTGTCTGAACAGTAGAAAGGTGTCACCACAATCAGACTAAAACAACGAAACCATTCTAATATAATTAAAATTGGATAGCTAGACTTTCTATTTAATCGTTTTGTCTTTAGATTTAACGAACAAACTATGAATGATAGACTACTCACAATTTGATTAGGGTCAGGAGATAAACCGTATAAGTCTGATTCATTGTTGGCGGGTATCAAACTATTTGCATTGTACAATGTAGTAAGTACGAGAGGTGTTCAACTTATTTATGAACAGAAAATGAACATCAATATTGTCTTACTCTAACAATGAAATTGAATAAAAACTTTTACTTTGTATAAAGTAGTGTAACAGAAAGTATATATAATAGTTGTAAATTGCCAATACGTAACGGTTAAATCATAATCAACATTAGGGTAGAGGGTGTTGTTATTTGCGTTTTGAAGGTCCGAAACTCGTAATAATTACGTTTACATTTTCATTCTTTAATCGTTGTTTTAGTATCAACCAGATGGAAACTTATATTGTTAAAGCATGAAAGGCTTCAACAACCACTGTTTGGTTGTAATATATATCAAAGTTATATTCTTAAGTTTTTTTATTTGGCGTTGTTTATGGTGAGTTGAAGCTGAATCTGGACAAACCACTATGTTCTTGGAACAGTCACTAGATACGATACGTAACACTTTTTTGTTGAAAACCTGATTTGAAACGGTACGTACATAGACCACAGCCGTCAATTTGATATTGATTTTGATGTGCGTATTTCCATAACAACAAACCAAATGCCTTTCCATGAAAACGGCCGCGAACACACAATGCTGGACAAACATGAACTTCTCCCTATCCCTGTGACCTTTTCTAATATAGCTTACCATAATATATCATACCATTCTTCAAGATTCAGCATTGCTTCCCCATAATGAAACAATTTTTCCACATAACGTTTTTTTTTCGCATTTCTAGATTCCAAGACTTTTGGCTGCGAGGCATGTTTTTCTTGATTTTCAGAGTAGGAACTTCGCATTTTCCCAGAACTATGCATTAAACTGTTTCGAAATAATGTCACTGATAGTTTCTATGGACACTCCCATCTATGGTACTATTCCACGTTTTGCTAATGGATTCATCATAGATACCATAAAACCAATTAAACTTTATAGTGTAGGTTTTGGCAATGTTGGGCAATTTTCAATTTTTGGTGCCATTTCACAATTACTGGAAACATAACTTAAATAACGCGTCTTACGACAAATATTACTGATGTTTTCGTTAAAAATGCAAAATAAAAATTTACAAACACTTTCTTGGTGCTGATAAAAGGGCCATTTTGCCTTAAAAACAGGAAAAACAACATCATCTACTAAATTGTTGTTTAAAGCTTTAAACAAATGAAATATACAATGTTTGATGATCATATGTTCAACTTAAATCATTTTCTCTCATGGTTTAAAAAAGATATTTCAATTATTTTCATTCAATATTGCACAATCGGTGTTCATGTTTTGTTCATAAATAAGTTGAACACCTCTCGTACAATGTACATGCATGTAACTTAATATCATATGTTTTGTAATTACAGCCAAATTACATGAAGCTATTCACCAGGAGCCAGTAGTGTCTTACACAAGACACACAGGTGGTTGAAGTTCATGTACAAAGATACGATATTTGACCAGGCTGGACAATTGGTTTGATTGTAAATGTTTCTGGTGATTAACACTACAAGAGGACAGGGTGAATTGACGTGTTAGAAGGCTCATGAGAGAATGCCAGTAATGGGCACAAGCACATGTCACGTGTATAGTCTGAGATTTTACTCCTGCTCTTCTGTCTGAAGAGTCCATGTTCTGTGTCAAGTTCCAGGCATTGGACTGGATAATTAGAAATGAGCCATTTGTACCTGTTTGTTTGGTTTAGACTGATCAGTGTGGTGGGGGTTCGGTTGTGGCTTGGGGTGTTATCAGCGTCCAAGTAAACAGACTTGTACTTTCTGTCAAACGAACAGTTCCAGCTGTTATGAACGCCAATTAAGTCATGGACAATTTTATTCTTTTCGCCTATAGCGTGATATTAGACCAGAATGTATTTAATTAAAGATTGTGCACGTCCAAAATCGGGTTCGTGTGATACCTGTATGATTCAACACTCGTAAGCATGAAATGGTCTGTTCGACCCCAAGAATTGAATCCTGTCGAGCACGTCTAGAGCATGCTGCAGGTAGGAAATTATGATAGAGGAGCGGGCCATCTACCGTAACACAAATGTGTCGGCATATTACAAATATGCGAATGAGTCGTCATGCACATGTACTCCATCAACATAACTAAAAATAAATATTGACCAACAATCATTCCTTAAATATGCTCCTTTCAAATGTTCTGCTTAGTATTATAATACCAAATCAAAACAATGTTGTGTTGAAACCCCTACCTTATCCAAGTAGTCGTAATAATTCAATGGTTCGTTATTTTCATTATTTCATCTGAAATTGGAAGATTCATGTAGTTACAGGAAATATCGAAACTAAATTTAAATGCAACAAAAACATTTTCCATTTAATCAAAAACACTTTTGCACTGGATACATTTTGTCTCTTATTAAACTTTGAGTAGCACGTATATATTTAGGTTAGAAACCACCAAATAGATTTGCTCTATAGCTCAATGTAAATTGGCCATAGTAGGCCCCAATTTTCAACTTTTTTTAGTCTATGGCCACATGGACCACATATATCATTGTAAAGAGGGGCATTTAAGCTTCAAAATAATGCAATAAAAAAGGGGGGTCATGTATCTTCTAAGAAAGTTTTTGTCCTTCAAACACGGTCTATCCGTTTTTACGCATGTCCGGATTTGTAAGTTTTGGGTTTTACCCTAGTCTACTTTCACTTTGGTATCAAGAACAAAATAGTGGAATAATACAAATATTACAGTTTTACTACACCACATGCATATTTACCAACCATTTAAACTCAATTTCATCATTCAACTCTACATTTGTCAAGAAATATCTCCATTTACAGGCAAACAAAAGTTTTTTTTAGGACTACTTGAGTGTATCACCACTTGGTCCGCGGAGGCATTTAGTGGTTCTTTACCTTAAGACAGTCTAGTTTTACTTATTAAAGTGATTTTTGCACTTTTTTGAATACTACTATGTATATGCAGCACACAACAATCAATTCTAGACAAATTGTGCATGAATTCTAGAAAAAATGACAAACACGCATATGCGCCTTTAAGGAGAAATTTGGCCAGCACCTGCAAAATAATATTAATAGTGATTTTAAATTGGGTTGTATTTGTGAAAAACTGTTTCACTGAACACTAATTATGCTTTAGATGCCTAAAAATGTGTCTATTCTTCATATTTAATCACAATTACCCCTGTCTGACACTAAAATAAGGTCAATTTTGGCATAAAAATGTCAATTTTAGAAGAAAAAAATCTGAAATTTTCTAGATTTTCATGATAAAAATCCAAATTTTCACCTTTTTAGACAATTTAAACAGATTCAAGTGATCAAAACCCTATCTGGGATGCATTTCCATAGATTTGAATGCAAAAAAATGAAAACATGAATTTAATAGAATTTTGCCCTTCTTTAGGTTAGAAACCACCAAATAGATTTGCTCTATAGCTCAATGTAAATTGGCCATAGTAGGCCCCAATTTTCAACTTTTTTTAGTCTATGGCAACATGGACCACATATATCATTGTAAAGAGGGGCATTTAAGCTTCAAAATAATGCAATAAAAAAGGGGGGTCATGTATCTTCTAAGAAAGTTTTTGTCCTTCAAACACGGTCTATCCGTTTTTACGCATGTCCGGATTTGTAAGTTTTGGGTTTTACCCTAGTCTACTTTCACTTTGGTATCAAGAACAAAATAGTGGAATAATACAAATATTACAGTTTTACTACACCACATGCATATTTACCAACCATTTAAACTCAATTTCATCATTCAACTCTACATTTGTCAAGAAATATCTCCATTTACAGGCAAACAAAAGTTTTTTTAGGACTACTTGAGTGTATCACCACTTGGTCCGCGGAGGCATTTAGTGGTTTTTTACCTCAAGTGAAACTGTCCACCCCAAAATATACTACAACCATGAATAGATACAATATACGTGTATCTGTCCATATTAAACCATTCTATTATTGCATCCTCTACATTAACAGTTATCTTCTTCATGATCTGCTGATGTATCCAGCTTATGTATTACATAACTCAAAATTGACATAAGGAATGATCTTAATCATGTCGCATAACATACTGTTGTTAATAGTTATTTATATATAAAATAACTTGACAATGATTTACACTAAAGTTAGTTTATTGCTACACTGTTGTAATAACGTAAAATTACATATTTATAGACCCTTTCAATTAAGCGATAATCGTATGTACAGAGTTACTTCCCGTAACCGGATGTGACGTAAAGCGAGGGCTCTACAAATTAACGACACTATAAACGCAGTAGCGAAGAGATTATTTAATCGCTTTTTTCGTTAATTGCATGTTTTGTAGCTGTTGTTTTTTTTCAATAAAGATGTTTATAATATACTAACAATGTATGTATAATATGTTTCATCTTTTGGATGTGGAGGAAACGTGTGAATCCTCGGATTTTTGTCCATCAACAATGGTCAATTATTGGGCGTTAATTTCCAAAAAATTCTGTAGTTGTATTAATGTTGTTTTGTAATTCGGTTGATTGTCATGCACATTTCGTACATTAAATTGAGCGTTAGTGCTAAGATACAGTGTATATTTGTACTTTGATAAATGTATATTTTGCCGGGAATGTAAAGCGCAAGTATTTTCACCTGGTTCTTTCAATACTACATCATTACCGCCATTAGACCTAGTTAACTCTGGATCATTGCTATGTCTCATTTCTTTTTACCAATACAATTCACAAGTTATGTGTTGTTTATTATGGATTGTAATAAAACAAAGACATAATTATTTAGGCCTTTGAATAAAACTACACGTATATTAGAGCCACAACGATTTATTGGAATGTTCTATCTGCATGGTTACATACGTGCCATTTCTGGCAAATTCGGATTAAAAGGCTGTATAAATGACGATTATGATATCAGTTGATTGTTATAAATTAATTTAAAAAATACATTATTTATATATAACCAAAGACGTTCACGTCTTTGATACAACTGCTCTTCAAACTAACATCACAATTAACAATATTTTGTTTTTAATATAAGAATTATAAATCTTAATTCACAAAAAGTGACCTAAACTGCAATTCGAGTGATGGGAAAAACATAACAAATTAAAGTGAGACAGATAAGTTAAGGTGCTAAAATCCTAATGCATAAATAAAATCTTGTCAGATGATAAGGTGCTAAAACCCTAACGCATAAATAAATTCCAGGTGCGGTATAATTATATAATGATTTACAATAAACAGCATAGATCCCCTAATATCAAGATAAGCCACCAAGACCATACTCTAAATTAGTTTCACAGCAGGGTTCTAATATACAACCAATCAGTACTATGTTGTCACCATCTGTCATCTTAATATACATGTACAGTATATTGATCAGTGTTTTACTTTAAATGATTGACATTGATTGACACTTTTAAATCAACGTTTGGGTTACTTTTATAAAAAAGTATAAATTATGTTTATCCAAACCACGGAGGTCTCTCTAATTCCGTGTCCGAACAAAAAGTGTAAATTAATGGACATGCACCTGTATGACTTGTGCTACAATGCTCATTTTAATGTTTCAAATATATTTTATTGCAATATTTTTACACGTAGACACCATTTAAAATACTTGTATATGAATTTCAAATGAACAAAGGTTTCATGATGGAAGAGTAAGATTTGGAACAGACTACATTGTATTGCCAAACAATTTAGTTTTACCTACATACAACAAAATTTTGCATATAATTTATTCTGATTTTAAGTTATTCGTCGTGTAAACTTTTCCGGTGATTCCTTACTTTCTTTGATTGCAGTAAACAACACATCAATGTACTCGTGTTAACACTAAACAAGTAAGCACATGCGGACATGTAAAATCATGCCGCCCGGATTTTAGTAGAAAGAAATTTCCTCCTGTGTAAATTAACGTTTTAATTTCTTGCTGGATAGTCGTACACAATTTCTTTATGCTAGTATAAATGTAAGTCAGGTTTCAATGAGTGGATTGTGCGCGCGTGATGCATGGTATTTAGGTTCGAAAAACATGGCTTTCCTTTTAAAACTTCAATAATATCTTTTAATAATATAATTGTTGGAAAGCTTAGTCTACACAGTTCTTAAAACTGCAAATAATAAACATTTTGAGCAAGTTAAATGCCAATTGTTGAGTATTGAATTCAGTTCCTTATTTTTACATTTTCTCGCCCTTGAAATTTTTGTTCAGAAAACATGGCTTTTTATGTTTTATTATTGAAAATACATTAACAAAGTTACATTATTAAAAAGTCTATATGATCTTGTTATCGTAAGTGTTCATCTTTTAAAATTCGACAGAGAAAGCGTGATTTACAGCGGTTTAAAGTTGACACATTTTTTATTTCCTTTACACACTAAAGGTAATCGGCTCGTGTATTCGCTTTTAGCCCTCGTATGACGTCATCAAAGGGAGACAATTTAATTACGGTCTTAATTGCAAGGGTGTATTGTATTACCGATACTCACCAAGACACCAGTCAAGCTAGTACAGTTGAATGAAACATGATGTATCGTAGATTACTGACCAGGAGAGTGTAAAATTTCTATCCATTAAATATCACGTATACTATTTACGATATGTAATGCAGACTGTATAATCTTAAAAATGAATTAGTTATTCAGCTTTTTAATGCTAATTTACCATGTCGGTTATGTTATCTTGTCTGGGCATTGACCAATATCTTTTTCCTGACTAGACAGTCGTAATGCCCTAAATACTTATTATATATAAACCTTCATACTAATTGCATTATTTATCTCCAGGGTACGCGTTTTTCTACGTTGGTGTTTTAGATATCTTATTTATTCGTCTAAATGTTTGTTGGCAATTAGGTACCTAGGGTAACATTTCACACACTTATTTGGTCATAAACCCGTTAATGTTCTTAACGAACGATTTGCGTGTAATTATCATAAATACAAATGGAAATAATTCGCAGAACTATGCATGTATTATATTTACAATCTTTTCCCGGATTGGCATTATGTTATGCTAGGCTACCGGTTATGTCATCAATAAATATTACGAGGCACAACTAACATCTTTCAGCTTATCATAGTAAAAACATAAAATAGCTTAACTAAATGACAATATAAGCGTTAACAATAACTCCATTTAGCCCAAAGCTTGAATTATATCGTTCATAATGTAATTATTGACTTCCCGATAATTATTTGTACTTGGTAATGCGTTATTTCTCAGACAACTTTAAATTTCAACACATCTAATGCATAGTGTTTTGCATAATCACTGGTCATTTTGAAAAGGACTTTAGAATAACTTATGCGTTGATGTTCAGAACCTTCCGCTATGCTTTGGTTATGCAATATGATAAGGAAATGGACTGTATTGCATGTTTTGAAATATGATAAAGGGCTGTTCATGTTTATGTTGTCGCTTGTGTCACATTTATGTGAGGAACCGATTCCCTGAAAATCTACATTACTTTGAACATATCGCTGCGTCTCAAATCCATAATCACCTATTTTTATATACGTCTTAAAACACTGAGGCAAACATAAATGCTTACTTCAACAACGCATAACAACGACGATAAGACCAGCTATGTTGTACGTTTAATTCATGTCACAGACGCTACGATATAAAAGGGGCAATCCTTTCAGTGTCTGTCATATCTGACACAATAGTAAGTACAATATAAGCTTGATAAGGCATTTGTGTTTTCAAGAAAAAAACCCAATAAGGTCGATTTACTATCTGGTACAACTTCAACAGCCTGCTTCCGGTATACCTTTTTGAAAATATGTCGAAATGTTGTTCCAATAAGAATCGCAATTTTGAAATATAAGTATCATTATTACACATTATTCGTCTGTTCATATAAACATGCACGTCCTCAATTATACCAGAAGTTTTGAACTTATTATTTGAAGAGAGGTGAATATCTTATACATTGTATACAAATAACATAAACATTGTTATTACAAATTACATTTATGTTTGCAAGAAAAACATGACGACGAGGTTCAGTAGATTGTACGATTACAGCAGCAAAAAAAACAGATAATATGTGATCCTTCATTGTGAAGATACATTGGTATATTGATGCCAATGAGTTGTGCGTTTGAAAAATGAAGTATCGTTCTATTCGTCTGATAATGTAAACACAAGTGTTTTCAATTATACGAAAGGTGAACTTATTATTTGTATGGAAATGAACATGCTATATTTCATCGATATTCACATTGGTATTACGTATTATATACTAGTACTCAACTATGTAAAGTAATGCATCATGTACGAATATATAAACCATATCTGTGACATGCTTATACAACACCTCTAGTAACGATTTTAATTTTGTTCTGAGGTAAATGTTCTTTGCACTAAAAGGTTTAAGACTGATTTAAAATAACAAACAATCAATAAATATTTTCACAACGTTTAAAGACTTTGTCCGCCCGCCTCTCTCCCTTCCTCCCTTGACAAGTTTACTTGTGAAGAAATTATTGATGTTAGGTCGATGTGTATGTTGTTCGATATTATTTACGTTAGGTCACTGCCAATGGTGTATTAAACTAGGTCACGCCGTTGTTGTGTCTCAAATGGTCGCTTAGGTCATCGTTTTTGGTAAACGTTTGTGAATCAGGTCGTCCTGCTGCCGGAACTTGGAGAACTCGTTAGGTCCTTTGAGATCTTCGCGATTTTGTCATATCTTCGTAAACTTTGGTCATCATGCGTCTTTGCAAAAGAAACTGTTAATGCTTTTTGGCGTATGTGTGAGCGTTGCTCGGTGTGGTTGTGTTTTGGTGTTGCTAATTTCTGTGCTCGACTGGTCGAATGAAAAGCTCCAAAATACAGTCACACATCATGGTCGGAATAATTGTAAGCCAAATACATGTAGTACTTGTAACGTTAGTAGTGTTCGTGTTTGCGTCATACGTGTTCTTTTCTACTCTAATGTTCCTGTGGAACTCTGCTTTTCCTTCTCCATTTTATTATAATCTGTGTGACTTTCGAATGCCGGCGTTGACATGTCACATTTAAAAAAGTGGATTTTGAGTTAATTAACATCATGTCGAATGATGCTGGTGAACGTTTATCAATGTTGGCTTGACAAGGCACACCGTCGATAATGAGTTTCCTGCCGAAGTACATGTAAGAGGCTATCGGTGCAGGTTGACATTTTTGTTGAAGTTACTCAGTTTAAATGTTGTGCTTGATCATATTTAATGCTGTCCTAATGACCAGAATTCGTAAGATCTGATGTGTCATTTTATTTTAGTACACTTCCTGCTTCCTGTTTCATAGTATTCCTGTACAGTTCGATTTATCATTGTCATTAGATCAGAAAAGAAACTACATGTACCATATTATGTCATAATACTTCATTCAACGAACATGACACGTCTCTCAGGTTTACTTGATATGTATGGTTAAATTCCAGTGATTTGGGAAATAGTGTATTATTCACCTTTAGAATATGTGTTGCGTTTTTAGAAACATTATCTGTATGCGTGTTAATGTTCCATTATGGACGGCCAATATAAGTATAATTATGTTGTTATCTTGCTCTCCAATGCAGTCTGCGTCATCTGTGTTTTAAATGCGAATATATCCTATCAGATAGACAGCTTGTGTAGTTGACAGAACATTTTTTATTGCATAACACATACCAACTGTTTAACTTGTGTTACCAAACCTTCAAACATCGTACGAATGAAATTATAAAATGATTTAAACATTGATTCGATGCGTTACTGCTTAGTTTACATACCACAAAAAATACCACCAGTTCTGGAAACCTATCTTTTATACAATTATACAAATACCAAAAAACATATGTTCGATAGTCGTAAATAAATATTTTTGTACGTCATAATATACTATTTTTATTCCTAGTATGTGATCGTATTGCGTGCAACTGGTTAATAACGTACCTCTTCCACAGCAAAAAATAAATGTGCAATGTGTGTTACGAAAAAGAACTGTCCATTCAATATAGGCGAATTATTTCACAATCTAATTCCCAATTGGGTCGTTGAAGCTATCTACAACTATACATACAATATATTACAACCATAACATCAGCACGTATGTGTCCATATTTAATTATTATATGATTGCATCTTCTAAATAACCGGTTTTCTACTACGTGATCTGCTGATGTTTCCATATAATGTACTGCATTACTCATACGTAGTTCAGAAAAATTGACACTGTCTAGGGAAATTCTGAATTATGAAATCGTACAAACGGGTGCTTTATAGCCATTTATTTTCAGAATGACAATATAGCAGCATATTTAATGCCAATATATGCAAAGTTAGTTAAATAACAAATACTGATGCAAATGAGCAACAAATTGTGTCATCGGTTTCTGCCATAGCTCTCCTTAAAACTCACAAATTGTATTAAACTTTGTAAATAAGAAGATAAGGAAATATTAGATTATAATAATATATCAAAAACTCAGTGTACCGTCAGTATCAAAATGAATTAACAAAAAAACAAATGTAACCACAACATATGTCAGTTTCAAACCAGCGTCTATAAATTGTATTTCCGATGCTTTACCTACCGAGCTAGAAATGCACATGCTGTACTTGAATCATACTTTGACCGCACTTAACTAATATTTTGCTACCTTAAGCACATCACAACCCAACCTATCCAACCAATTGCAGTTCTAGCTAAACCAAATGAACATACAGACATAGGTTTATGTGGTTTTGAAGCATACCATTAAGTCTGGGACAAGAATTAAGCAATTATTGGCAGTCAGATAAGTTTGTGCATTTGGTCATACATAATGTCTCAGACGCCTTGTAATTCTAGCACTTCTAATGGTCAGCAGTACAATCAATGTTAATAAGATGTGTGTTAGACGATCATTATTTTGAAACCTATTAGAATAACAAACGTCTTGGTCTTGGAATATTGCACGCCCAAGTGATAAATTATGAGTGCAGAATGGATGACCGGAATGTGTCCTTGCATTTTTATCCAGTTGATGTTGGACTGATGATGTATATTCTGTTGTTTGGGCGACATTAGTGAGGGAGGTTGTGTCTTGTAAATGAGATTTTGCTTGTATTCATATTTTTGCTCTATGATTACCCGAAAGGTCTTTTTAGATCTAAAATATTACAATCAGACATGGATGCAAAACAAGAATTCCTTCAACGTTCAATAAATATATGTATCACAGACGGGATAAAACGGAACTTGTTTTCTTTTTGTGTAAGATGTCATATCTGTGCAAAAAGATTAATAGTAATTCAATATGTTTATGTTAAGGTATTCGTTTATCGACACGTTCCTTTACAGACCAGCGTTGGCTTATTGATTCCAATGATCTGCACATTTGTGAAATTGAAATATTATTATTGCATCCTGTTGGCATGCAAATGGTAACATGCCTGCCTTGATTTACACACATACAAGCGTGTTAAATTTATATTGAAAGAGAAAAGAGCTATTGAATGTGATTGCGCAACTTGTGCTTGGTTTTGTAATTGAATAATGGTATGCATAGGCAATATTGTTTATACAGTATCCACATTTTTATAGAACCCACACTTCCAAATATTACTTGTTATAACGCTGCCATTTAAATATACACTAATGGGATAATGTAACCATAATTACATGTTACCCTTCAATCCGACCGAAAGGCAAACATCATACCATTGAACTACTGCATTACGTCTATTACGTCTTTGAAACATCTCACACAATATTACTGTAAACTGGTTTGAAAAATGAATCATTGAATCACATAATTGGGACAAAGTGAGAACGATGTAATTATTAATTCTTTTTTTATGAAAACCCAATTGCTTGATTGCAACAATTTCGTAATTATTTAGAGTGATCGTCGGCATAGTAAAAATTAACGTTTTATGAAACAGAACAAGATTTCCATTCCAAACATTTGAGTTTTATGGAATCATGTATTATTTTAAGCGACTATAAATAATATAGAGTCAATTCAACACTTCATATGGGTATCAAATATAAATATTTTCGACGACAGCACTTGCATGTATTGACTATAATGCATCTGTGTTTGTGAAATGTTTTTGTGGATATGAATAAATCATAGATTGCAATATCGTAGCAACACGAAATTCCTAGCTTCGTAATTCGAGTTGCAGGTTGTATTGCAATATATATTTTCAATATGTTTTATTACGTTTTACTGGCATATTGTTCTTCTGATCTAATGGTAGGATAAACACTCTCTTATCTCATATTCACGTAATTATAAGGAGAAGTCCAATAATTACAGACTCGTGGAGATGGTCACAAATCACGGTCAGAATAATTGCTAGCCAAGCACAAGTTGTAAAGAAAAACCAAACTCTACAACAACACCCACGTTTGAGTACGTATGCATTTCCACAAGTTTATTGACACCAAATATATATTGAATACTTATATTTAACAAGCACATCGTGCTTTATTAATGTATTGTCACATGCAAATTAAGACGGGTGTTTCATTCGCGTGTGTTTAAAATGTACAGTTTTAGTCTCTTATCAACTATGTGTGTATCGTTTGTATGCACTGAGAAAGAATAAAAGAGTCGTTCTATTCTGTTCTACAATATTATGACCAAAGACCAAGGTGTCCACTTGTCAATGATCCTGTAAGTTTGCTAGGTCTAGATGGGTACCTGCATATCAACTAAACTGATGACACATAATACAAATACGTTAGTAAAAACAAATAATCCAAATACTGGCTGTATGCGTGCCTGTCGTGTTTCAGCAAAAAACTTCCATGTTTTAGTCTGAAATATTGTCCTTATTCAGAGTAACTGAATATAACACCTCAGGAATCCTCTCTCATGGGTGTGACAGCAAACATCGATGTACGGCGCCCAGGTAATGACACTGCCCTCAAAGGTACCATTTTACATCCTTGAGGAGTGGAACTGTTCATAGAAGAAACCAGTGGTCCAGACGACAGTTGAACCAGGGACCTCTCGATTCCGACGCGCACACACTATGTCTAGGCCACTGCTACACACACATGTATTCTGCCACCAGGATTTGAACCTGGGTCGCCAGATCAGATGCGAAGCTTCGGTCTGATATCTTAACTATAAAAGAAGATCCGACAACAAGTTTGTAGTTGTTACTATGTACACATGTTGCCTCACAGCTGCGCGAAACGAGGAAAAGCAATCCATATTTCGTAATGAATAACTATAAGGCAAACGAAATACAATCATTTTAATTATAGTCATGGTGCAATTGTTTAACACGCTGTGTTAAAGGTTTAAGGGCGAAGTAGTGTTGTATCTGGATGTGTGTCTGAATTCGTATGATGTTTTTTGTGTGTAATTTTTGCAATTCGTAGGCCCTATTTACTGTGTGTGGTTCTGAATAGTTATTCTCCACTGATTATGTGGAATATTTCTTTCCTCTCTCTGACTTTTTATTATCTGTTTAACATTCTTATGGCGCCATTGATATGTTGCTTATAATTTTTACCAGGCAAAGTCAGAATCTGGTGTAATAAGCATCTTGCAATTTTTGTCAATTGTCATGAGTAGACGAACTTCGTATTCGAAATTTTAGGGAGTTGTTGTGTTCGTCGATGCTGCAAGGGAATCATACAATACTATGCCGTGTTAGAGTCGTACGAGGGCTGTTCGATATGTATTGTCTTTGCACGTGAATCTCGAGTCAGTTCAGCCCCAACGGTTTACGAAATTTGAATTTGAATTGTTTAATTGTTTCTTTGGCTTATGCGTGGGAATTGCTTAGTGTAATTGCTAGAAATATATAGTGTTATTCTCATCCAATTTCAATCTTGCCCAATTAATTATATTTAACTCTAGTAGGTTAAAAAAGTTTTAAGTCGTAGTTGTGCCTCTGTAGATCGCATACCGTTAGGTCACTGTCCTTATTGTTTTAAACTAGGTCATGCCCAAGGGTTGTTGTGCCTTATTTGGTCGCCTGTTTGGTATGGGTATTTGCTGTTGTTTTGCTGTGCAGCGGAGCCTTGGGGAACTTGGTTGAGTCTTGTCTGCGTTTCATTTGCTCTCATGCAATAACCGCTATTCTATAATTTCTGTGTGAAATGGAGTTATCCTGCATTTTTTCGGGGGGACTTTGAGTTTTGATTGTTTCTTTGGCTTATGTGTGGGTATTACTCAGGGTAGTGGTGATTTCTGTGTTCGGCTGGTGAGGTTGAGTGCTACCTTCCCTGTCTGATTTTGTCATTCCTTTTTTACGCTTTACCAAAATCGATAGATCCATGCATAAGCTTTACATTGGTACCAATTTCATATAGGTTTTAGTATTTTATCGCAGTTTAAGACGAAGCTTAAAGGTGCTACTCGTAGACACTAGGGATACTCATGACAGACACATTGTCAATTTGATTAAAGTGACATTTAGCCTATCTAAAGCGTCGCGCTATGTATAATATAGAGCATGAAACTTTAAAACGAAATTGTTAGTGCTAAAAAAATGGTTCATTCTCATATAGACTAATTTGTAAATAGAAAACAGCTTTTGATGCGGAAAGGAACAGCGTTATAAATGACCCGAATTCATGTCAAAAGACGAATATAGCAATGAGGATATTTCATGTACGGAAGGTTCGCCTTTTTCATTACCATTACAAGACCGGCAAAACAAGTTCTCGGTTACTAAGGGTGGACGAATGAATAACATGTCCTACTACATGTATGACAAAGTTTTGAAAAAAATACAAGTTAATTTTTCTAAAACCCACGAAACGATTAGTTTGCACTTCACAAATTTGCTTTAAACCATGCTTGTTTGCCATTGTGTGGGTAATGTTACTGACATTTTGAATACAGGAGGTGTGGCAATGTTACAAAATCCTCTTAACCGTTTTCCATTTCATTAAACTTAAAAAAATGTTTTCGGGGCGAAATTATGCTATTGAAAAGTTTAGTGGTTCAGAGATTTCTTAGTGCCCTAAGACTATACCCGCATAACACGCTTTAAATGTATTTCAAATGTGGGTCAAAATGGTGAAAATGTGTATATAATCTCTAAAAGAGTAGTTTAAAGGAATGTTATTATACAATTTTAGATATCGGGTTTAGTTTTTTTCCAAGCCCAGGTGACAATACGTATCGAATAACCGTCGTATTTATTTTGTGTAAGTTTTATTATCAGCTACCCGTGTATACGATGCATATTATCTGAGTTTGATCAGAAACAAGTGATTCGAGCAAACATGATCGGTGCAAGCCGTTGAGTATATACATCATAGTGTGCCAAGCCTGCAGGGTGTGATATTTTGTTCCAACCACAAAAGCGTACCAAAACTGTACTACTTACCATATGTTATGCAGACGGTATTAACTTACAAATGAATGAGATTAACTATCCACCTTCGTAATACTAATTCAACATGTCAGTTACCTTATTGTGTCTGGATATTGATGACATTTTTTCTCCAGTCCAGACACGCGTAATACCCTTGATACTTATTAGAAATGAATCCCAACGATTACTTCATACTAATTACATTACGTATCAATTAGGTACGAGGGATTTTTCCCTTGTCATCAGTTTGGTGTCTTGAATATATTATTTTCTGTCTTAATGTGTTTTGTCATTATATAATCCAGGGACATTTTAACTCATTTAATAAGTCATTCGAAGGCTGTTCAAATTCCAATGCCTCTGAACCCATACAACTGTATCATGAACATTTCTTATGTTTCAGTCAGAAAATTCTTTTTTAAAACAAAAGTTTCTTACCATTTCTTGGTAATGGTCCAAACGTCGGAAAGCTACATGTTTAACGGCCGCTATAAATAAAGGCACAAAACTCAACAACAGCACCTCAACCTACAGACACAAGACTAGTCAGTGTTTTGTGAAAAAATACCTTCGCTAAACTTGGGATTTTTCCATTGATCTATTTATACATCACATTTAACGACAACGGTCCCTACAACGAACGTTTAAACTATTCGATCACAAAAAGAGAATAATGAAGTTGAAATAATTGTTCAGACGAACAGGGTATTTTTATAAAACAATTATGAGTGTGTTATGTACTAGGATAGTCCACTTATCAACAACATTTCCTGTATACGACGTTAATATCATCGCAAGGTATCATATTTAAACGGGGCCATTAGTGACGACCACTGGACAGATATATCACAAACATTAACACTGACTGGTTGTCTGTAGAAAGCATTAACCTCATTAAGCAAAATTGAATAAGACCGGCGGCGTCAAATATCATTAGTCATTCTGATGCTATTATCTTTCCACTCAAAAAGGCAAATCGATAGAAATGAGATCCTTAAGAAGGAATATTCATAGATACCTCAAATATGCTCACTTTAAACTTAGCTAAAGCAATAAATCAGTCACATTAATTCATAAGTTTCTATGACAAGCAATTATTTCGATGTCAATCATAAAAGCATGTGCCTCACGCAAATTATTCGGACAAGTATGTAATGACATGGTCGTGTACAGGAACACTAGCTGTGTATAAACGAGTCCATTTCTAGCAAATGCAATAATGAGTTCACATTTTATTTTTGAGTACAGCAAAAAGTAGTGCAGTGATCGGAATTTATATGGTATTAACTAAACGTCAGATAATTGAACACACATTTATAAAATGATACGTTCGAGATAAATGATCATTAACCAATTTATGACAATCTTGCTCTTACGTACATTGTGTAGCATTGAAGCTAAAACCTGGTTTCAAACGTGTGGCCAATATACCGGTATATTCGTGTATCATTTCTCACTAGAAGTTTTGGAATATATTTTCCAATATATTGACCAGGACTGCTACTTATCCAGTGATCCTGTGAAATTTACCACTAACGCATATACATGAAGTTCGGATTTTAGCACGTTATCAGTTTTCCGTTGCCACCGCAAATAAATAAGAATAAAATATCATACTTATGCACTCACATGTACAGACCAGGAGTTAATTGACAGATGAATCTACCAGTGCCTTTTTTGGTGTTCTGTTTAAACATCTGACACAAGTTCAACTGAATCATTAAATTTTGTGATTTCCATCATCAAATTTCATTAATGTTAACAGCGCTGTACTTCAGGTTTCGTTATTGAAACCGGAATCTCTGTAGTAGCACAAAAACGGTTCATACTTTCTCTGTGACCCTTTAAACATCCCTCTACACGAATAAAAAAATGATCTCGTTTATCAACCATGCTTGTCAACGAAATAATCCTGGTTTTTAGACTGGTGGGATTGCGGGCAGGAGTGCGGCGACGCCAAACATGGTGTTTCCGATAAAATAACTGAGTTTTGAATGACACATCTTCATGACACTTTGCTAGCTTGCATAAACACATAGAATGTGTAGTGGGATCATGGTCAACGTCATCAATACTATAAATAGAAGACAGTGTAATGTTGCGAAGTGCACAGAAAACCCGAGTATGTAGTCGTTACATAGATCTTAGAAAAGATTGGAGTCATATTTGATAAGTACAAGTGCATATCAATATGTTTTCAAACGTATCGTCGCAAGAAATTGTGTTCTCCATTGTTAAGAAAATAACGATAGTGAAATATGTACATCAAAAAAGCTGCCTGCAATTCTTCACCACAAAAGCTCAATTCCCAGTTATTATTGTAAGCGTCGCCACTTATAGAAGCAATTTGTTAGCTTTGCATTTCATTGTTTGCCATTATTAGCCATTTCGGAATGCGTTTGTTGTAGATATATTACTGGGTTAGAATAAGAAGATCGTAAATACAAAAGCAATAGTTTGAGAATTCAAGAAAAACAGTCTGACAATCACTCTTTTGTTATGGTAAAACAAGCTCTTTCAACTTCAGTTTGGTCAACATGACAAGTGCCTATTTTCATGCAATAAGGCTCATAAGAAGCGCCTTATAATGTATATTTCAAATCTGTATTAGTCTTATAAGGTCGTAGTTGCCACGTACGACATTCTCGTTCTAAGCCAGCGTTATATTGCTTGAGGACAGCAAAGTGATAATAGTCCCTTGCTTGTGAATAGCTTGATTTCAGTTTAGACAGTGTGTTACGGTTTTACTTATACATGTAAATTACGAACTCCAAGACGAGTGCATTTAATGTATTGTTCGAAATTTTGACCCAGGGACCTGGATCATTCGCATTACGCATTATCTTCCTGTGGTGATCATTTGTGCCAAGTATTATTTAAGTCTTATCGCATGTAAGGAAGACACGAAATAACGAACCTAAAATATAAATGCATCAAAATATTTTTCATTGTTTAATTAAACATCACTGATACACTGGATAAATGTTGGCCTTTATTACATTTTGAGTAGTATATATAAAGTAGAACAGTCCACTTCAAAATTTACTACAACCATGAATAGAAACAATATATCTTTCCATATTAAACCATTCTATGATTGCATGATCTACATTAATGGTTATCTACTACATGATCTGCTGATGTATCAATACAATGCAAGACATTACTCATATGTACAAAGGACATTAAACGTTCAGTGTTTAGAAAAATAACGAATTACACTAACGTTGGCTTATTGCAATACTATGCAAATAACGTAAAATTACATCTTTGCTGTACATGTATTACTGATACACTAAGAAACCAGTCAAGCTAGTACAGTTGAATGAAACTTGATGCGTATGCACCGCAGATTGCCAGCCGGGAGGGTGTAATATTTCTATCCATAAAATCTCACGTATAATATTTACGATATGTTAAGCAGACGGTATAATCTTACAAATGAATTAGTTATTCAGCTTTGTAATGCTAATATACCATGTCCGTTATTTTATCTTGTCTGGGCATTAACTACTAAGCTTTTCCTGACCAGACATTCGTAATGCCCTAAATTCTTAATAGATATAAATCTATCAAACTAATTGTATTATTTATCTCTAGGGTACGCGTTTTCCTGACGTGGTGTTTTGGAAATCTTTTTTCTCCGAAGGTTAATTGTTAACACAATTATTTGGTCATAAACCATTGAATGTTTCTACTGAGCGATTTGCGTGTACACATCATATAATTAAAAGAAACTAATTCGCTGAATAGAACATGCATAACAAAACAAATTTTGGGCATGTTTTATGGCACTGCTAGGCTTTAGGTTATGCTTCAATGATATTCGGTTCCTTAAACTCACCATGACCAGATTCAAGTAGCAGCAAGGTAAAATGAAAATGTCAACCGAGAGGTTTAAGCGTTAAATCCAACACACCATTAAACCCGTAACATTAATTATTGTTCTTAATGTAGTTTGTGGCAGTCGGATAATTGTTTGCACTCAGCTATGTGTTATTTCTCATTGCCTTGTACTTTTAGCACAATCACCTGATGCATATTATTATGCACAACCAGAAAACAGACGTTGGACTTTGAACATCAACGTTACACATCGTGCATGAGGTAATGGACGATAGCACTGTGTTCATGCATGCTGCTTCATATGATTATAAACGTGATGTTGTTTATGATGACGCTTATGATGACGCTTACTCCTGGCCCCGATCTCCCGAAATATCTCAAGTAGAAATATCATCTCAAATTGAGATTTCGCTGAAATTAGTTTCTGATTTTGCGATAAATACACTCATTAAATGTTATAAGTACACCAACACAGTACATAGCGATCAGTGCAAATAGTGCTTTTGATATTGTTTCAAACTTGAAAATGACAAAACATAAAACTGTGATATTACATTCATGACTTATATGGTTAAACATCTAAACATTTGTATGTACATGTATATAAGTTTTTTTTAATTTCCGGTATACATGTATGTACAGCATATGCTTGCCGATTGGTCGGTCGACAGGCCGAATTGTTTTCCAACAACAACTTCATAACGAGTGGACCTAGCAATTCTAAACATTTTACGTGGAAATTGTTCATCATTCACAGACGGCTCTGACTCAAGTTCAGTGTATCATCACCATGATTACCGACGACGTTATATTTTCGTCTAAGAACATTAATCACAGACGCAATGCTACAGGCGTAGTTATCCTATTGTGTCGGATGTCATATCTGCTTGAGTATTTGAATTAGTAAATGATTTTAATATAATTTGTTTAGTAACGCGTTGGTGTTTGCAATTAAACAACAGTGGTGATTACGTATGGCCAGAACACATGCAATGCATGCTCTTTCTTTATGAAGATACATGCATCTTGTTATATTGACGCCAATGAGCTACACAGTTGTGAACTTGAAGTATCATTATGACATTTTATTCAATTTTGCAATTATACGAGAGTCGTTGGACTCATTTTTTGTATATTATTGAACATATTATATTTCATTTGCCCACGAATCGTATATACAGCAATATAATTAAAGTAATGTATTATAATGTATAGCCAACATAAGCCGTTCTTCAGGAAACCTGCTACTTTGACATTTTGTAAGTTCTATATATCTTTTTGTAAAAACAAGGTTTTCACAAAGCTTCAAAATAAGAAACAAATCAAATTGACTGATTCTCTTTTAAGTAAGTTGCCAATATTGTGCAATACCCTAGCTTTACAGTATAATAGTAATCACACATTTAATGTTATAGAAAGGGTTTACTCAAATAATAATATTGTGTAAAGGCACAGCACTTCTTTCCGTGTTGTGATACGTGTTTGTATATGGGTTCATTATAGTTTGTCACAGTGGTTTGTAATTGTAATGCTAGTTTCGTGCGTGTGTGTGCCATACGCGTTATTTTCCATTTTATTATGTGTTTATCATGTTGTTTCTGTGGAACTTTGCTTTCCTTTTTCCAATTTATTATTATCTGTGTGACTTTCGAATGCCGGCGCTGACATGTCACATTTAAAAAAGTGGCTTTGGATCTAATTAACACCATGTCGAATGATGCGACCTTGATGCTTGTGAATGTTTATCAGTGATGACTTTACAAGGCACATTGTCGGGAATGTTTTTCTTGCCGAAGTACATGTAGGAGGCTATCGGTGCAGGTTGACATTTTAATGACGTTACTCAGTTTAAATGTTGTTCTTGATCATGTTTAGTGCTGTCACTATGACCAGTATTCGTAGTATGTGATGTGTCATTTTAGTTTAGTACACTTCCTGCTTCCTGTTTCAGAGTACTTCCTGCTCAGTTCGATTTATCATTGTCATTTGATCAGAATAGAAACAACAATATTATGTCATAATATTAATTTTTTTGAACTTGACACGACATTCAGGTTAACTTATGTAAGTATGGTTAGATTAAAATACCAGAGCTTTGGGAAATAGTGTATTAGCAATATATTTGACCTATAGAACATGTGTTGCGTTTTTAGAATTATCATCTGTATGTTTGTTAATGCACCATCTTGGACGGCCAATATAATTGTGATTTTGTTGTTATCTTGCTTTCCAATGCAACCGGTGCCATCTTTGTTTTAAATGCGAACATATCACGCCAGACAGACAGACAACTTGTGTGCATGGCTGAACATTATATATCGCATAACACATTGCCACTGTTTTACCAAACCTACAAACATTGTACTTATGAAATTGTAAAATGATTTGAACATTGATTCGATAAGTTACTGATTAGTTTACACACTTCCTTCAAAAGTGAAAACAATATCGCCAGGTCTGGAAACATATCCTTTATACAATTATACAAATACCAAACACATATGCTTGATGGCTGTAAAAATACTGTATTTCAGAAGATAATGTATTTATTCCATTAGTGTGGTCGTATTGCGTGTAGCGAGTTTATAACATACTTCTTCCACAGTAAAAGAACAACGTTTGTAACGAAAAGAACTGTCCATTCAATATAGTCGAATTATTTCACAATACAATTCCCAATTGGGTCGTTGAAGCTATCAACTTCCACATATATAACATTAATACCACAAACACGTATTCGACCATATTTAGTCATTCTATGATTGCTTCTTCTACATTTAATGTAACGGTTATCTGCTACATGATCTGCTGATGTTTCCATCTAATGTATGGCATTACGCATATGTAAGTCTGAAATATAGACACTAAGCTATTCTTCATCATACAATTGTACGCATGTTTGTAGTTTATAGCCATTTGCTGTAATAATGAAAACGGATGGTATTGAATATTTATAGCATTATGTAATTTAAGCTGATACATGTATATGTACGTAACAAAGAAAATTAAATACAAAATACTGATGCAAATATGCAACTTATACTGTAATCGGTTTCTGTCATAGCTATTCTTAAATTTCAGGTATGATATTAAAGCTTAACCTTTTAAATAAAAACAAAAGGGATATTCAACATACAAAATTATATTAAAATAAACTCCAAAATGATTTAACAAACATACAAATGTAACCTCGACTGAAGTGAATTTCAAAACAGCATCTTATAATTGTATTTCCGATGTTTTACCTACTGTGCTAGAACGGCACATGCTATATTTGAATCATACCCTGATCACACTAAATTAATATTTTGCTACCTTAAGCACGTCATGATCCAACCAATCGAATTATTTCTAGTAAATCCAAATTACCATACAGACATAGAGGTTTAGGGGGTAATTAAGCCGGAGACGAGACATTATGTTGTTCTGAGTTAATGTAATTTGATATTGGCAGTCAGATACGTTAGTGCATGTGGTCATATTTATGTCTAAGGTAATAGGGATTTTACCATGTCATCAGTTTGGGGTGTTGAATATCATATTTCGCCGTCTAAATTGTTGTTGTTATTAAAATATCAAGGGACATTTGAACTTATTTAATTATGTATATGTAACACTTGTTATAAAATGAACCAACGTCTAATTGATGGCAATCCATCCACTTATGTTTTTAGAATAATGCTTGCAATAACTTTTTAGACCACAATTCCCGCAATTCGAAATCCAAATTTCGCTTTAATATTATCAAATTTTCTATACTACTGTTTTTTATGATACGAATATACATGTATAAGCATACTTTATCAGCAAATCAGGCACATATAGCGGCATTAACAACATGACTAACGTCATAAAACACATAGCATGACTGTGTGATATTTGATTTTGCAGATGTCCTCATTTGTTCGTTCTCCTAGTAAACAATTTGTCATAATTTTTCTCTTGTCAATTGAATTATACTTCCGCATATCCACGCTATATTTGTTAAATTGTTTAGCATTATTATTTTAACCAAGATATGGACAAATTCATGTTTATATATTATATACACTTATAATATTTGTGTACGACGACATATATGACTTTTCTTTAAAAAGCTAGGTGTAAACTGGTATTGATAAGTGTTGTGTTCCTAATGTTAGCGACATTGTATTAACGATAACGCATCACATTACGAAAGTCGTCAACATTAATTTACAAATTATAGAAACACATTTATATTTTAACACTTCAACAGCACACTAATTGTGTACATCGAACCTTATAATGAAATTAACAACATATAATATATCAGACAAAATAAATTATGTTACTCCCGTCAGAAATCAATGATTTATTTCGTAATTACAATGACACTTTGATTTATCGATTGAATATAATTACTTGGCTAAATGAGCTATTGTGTCTCATGATAAACACATTTTTGGAGGTAAAACGTCTATCTAAACGAACATTATCTTTTAATAAAAGAGAAGTGAAAATTAGTGTTCAAACGGAAATGAAAACATACACAATCTCAGTCACAGTGCGGAATAAAAATATTAAAACTCACTTATTGACTTACTTCAATAGTTACCTAACCTTTAAAAATATGTATTGTATTTCAAGTTTATCGACAGGTAACTGTCTGATATTACTAAACACAAGTGGGCATACATTTTGTAATGTTTATGGTCGGGTCTTAGGAAGACATTTTTTGGGAAGGTCACCCGGAGTCAGAAATAAAGTCACTAAATGTATTATAGATATTCCATGTTTGAACACAGGTTGTAACACTATTTGCATTGTTTTATAACACTTAGGTCATGCAGCTTTTTGACAGCGAAGATTTTCCTTTCCTCGTTGGTTATGGGTTGGCATTGTACCTTTTATTATTTTTGTGCTCGGCTTGTTCCAGGTCGATTTTCTAATATCTTTTTGTATGAGCACTGTTCATTTTATTTACTGTGATGGTTCTCTAATTTACTGTACCACATGTCTTGTAAATGCCGTTTATGATATCGCAAGGAATCATACTCATACGAGGTCATTTATGACGACCTCTGGACAGATATTTCACAGACAATGACACTTTCTGATTGTCTCTGGTAAGCAAAACGCCATTAAGCAAAATGGAATTCGACTGGCGGCGTCAAATAGCATCAGTCAATCAGATGAGAATATATTTTCCACTTCGATAGGCAAATCGATAGAAATAGAATCCTTAATAAGGAGTATCCATATGTATCTCCCATATGTTCTCTTCACCCTTAACTTAAACAATCAATCTATCACATTAATTCATATGTTTCTATGGCAAGGAATCATTTCGATTTCGATGCCAATTATAAAAGCATGTGCCTCACGCAAATTATTCGGACAAGTATATGCTGAAATGGTCGAGTTCAAGAACACTAGCTGTGAATAAATGAGTCCATTTCTAGCAAATGCAATAATGAGTACACATTGCATTATAGAGCACGGCAATAAAGTGTACAGTGATTGGAATTAACATATTCTTAACTAAACGTCAGATTAATGAATACGGATATATAAACATATACGTCCAAGAGAAATGACCATTAACAAATTTAAAACAATCTTGGTATCACAGACATTGTGTATCTGCTGCATTGGAGTTAACATCTGGTTTCAAATACGTATGTGGCAAATATAATTGGTCATTTGCAGATGCTTTGGATGAGATGGCATGCATAGATCAACCACACTTTAGACAAACAAAATTCTGTCTTTATCAATGTATTTATAATAAAGATTGATAAATAACAATCTTAATAGTGGTACAAAATACAATCAGGGCATTTTAACCTATGTAATGTTGGCATTTATAATAGTCATCGTGCTTTAGTATGATATATGTTGTCTAACATTGGATTGCTTTTATATATATTAAGTCATGCACACATTTACTTTATCAATTTCTGATTGTTTGAAACTTGTATCAACAGTTTCGAGTAATTGCTGACGGTCGTATTAAGCAGGTATAAATATTATATTTGGTAAATCTACTCGGCTACACAGTAGAAATTGTTTTGGTACAAGTCCACATAAAAAAACTATTATCGTATTATCTATCCAGACTGTCAGCACTTTTTCATCAAAGCTTTCGGGTTTGTTTATATTGTTGCATTATAAACTGTGATAAATATGTCTGCATAACTGATGACAAATATGAATAAAGAAAGTAAAGTTTACATTAACGTTAGAAATGAGACATTTGCTTTATTAGTTGCTGTGAGATAATATTTCAGCGTATTGGGTGTATAGGGCGTTTAGTCTGTATACACCTGGTTTTTGTATAACAACATAACCGTTCGTTATATCGGTATTCTGTTCAATCACGTTGAATTGTACTTACGTATTTTGATAGTTTTACTTTTCTGTAGTGTCATTCAGTCATACTTTGACATATCCATTGCACGAGATTAAATCGAATAGTCACATGATGTGTGGAATTCGCCCATAAAGCGGCTTTTGTTATTGAGTAAAGTGTCATACCCCTGCCATAGGTATTAAGTGCATGTTGCTTCGGGACGAATATTGTCGAAAAGATTATTTGCATGTAATATGTTTGCACTAGAATCAGTGCTAACATATTGCACTGTGGTACGATATTATTATGTTCGGAACACGACCAAATCGGGAAAATAAGGTTTAGAACAAACAATCTCCAAACGCTGTAGGTAGTGCTGTATGGTGCTATAGCATATTCCATATTCTACAGGCAACGACCTGACGGACATGACACTTTGATAATAACACACATCTCATAAAGTACGACAGGGTGTATGCCCCACAACACTGAAACTCACTTATTAGCAAACCTAAATATATTGGGCGTATTTTCATTCTAACATATATTGAAACAGATTCCGCATTTGGTGTACGTCAAAAAGCAATGTTAATTAGAATGATCGATTTGATAGAAGAGTTCCATCTTAAATAAGATATTCAGTAAATGCTATTGCTAATTCAACATGTCGGTTACCTTATTGTGTCTGGTTATTGATCACAATTTTTCTCATGACTAGACACGCGTAATACCCTTGATACTTATTAGAAATAAATCCCAACGATTACTTCATACAAATTACATTACGTATCACTAAGGTACGAGGGATTTTTCCCTTGTCATCAGTTTGGTGTCTTGAATATATTATTTTCTGTCTTAATGTGTTTTGTCATTAGATAATCTAGGGACATTTTAACTCATTTAATAAGTCATTCGAAGGCTGTTAAAATTCCAATGCCTCTGAACCCATACATGTACAACTGTATCATGAACATATCTTATGTTTCAGTCAGAAAGTTCTTTTTTAAAACAAAAGTTTCTTACCATTTCTTGGTAATGGTCCAAACGTCGGAAAGCTACATGTTTAACGGCCGCTATAAATAAAGGCACAAAACTCAACAACAGCACCCCAACGTACAGACACAAGACTAGTTTGCGTTTTGTGAAAAAAAACCTTCGTTAAACTTGGGATTCTTCCAACGACCGATTTATATATCACATTTAAAGACAGCGGTAACTACAACGAACGTTTAAACTATTCGACCACAAATAGAGACTAATGAAGTTGAAATATTTGTTCAGACGAACAGGGAATTCTTATAAAACAATTATGTTTGCCTCTTAAGTGTGTTCTGTACTGAGATAGTCCACTTATAAACAACATGCATTTCCTGTATACGCCGTTAATATTATCGCAAGGTATCATACTCAAACGAGGCCATTAGTGACGACCACTTGACAGATATTTCACAAACATTAACACTGACTGGTTGTCTGTGGAAAGCATTAACCCCATAAAGCAAAATTGAATAAGACCGGCGGCGTCAAATATCATTAGTCACTCAGATGCTATTATCTTTCCACTCAAATAGGCAAATCGATAGAAATGGGATCCTTAAGAAGGAATATACATAGATACCTCAAATATGCTCTCTTCAAACTTAGCTAAAGAAATCAATCAGTCACATTTATTAAGTTTTTATGACAAGCAATTATTTCGATGTCAATCATAAAAGCACGTGACTCACGGAAATTATTCGGACAAGTGTACATGGCCGTGTACAGGAACACTAGCTTTGTATAAACGAGTCATTTTCTAGTAAATGCAATAATGAGTACACATTGTATTATTAAGTACGGCAACAAGGAGTACAGTGATCGGAATTTATATGTTCTTAACTATACGTCAGATAATTGAACACACATTTATAAAATGATACATCCGAGAAGAATGTGCATTAACCAATTAATGACAATCTTGCTTTTACGGACAGTGTATAGCATTAAAACTTATAATGTACCTGGTTTTAAATGTGTGGCCATTATACCGGTATTCATTTATTTGCAGAATACTTTGGGTTAGATGACATTTATAGATTAATCACATTTTAGACAAACCAAAATCCGTCTTCAATTCCTATAAAGTTTTAATTACTTACATCCGTGAAAGTTGTGCAAAATAAAACGAAACCTTAGCTTGAGGGCATTTTAAACTATGTGATGTTGGCATTTATAATTGCCATCGTGCTTTAGTATGATATATGTTGTCTAACATTGGATTGCTTCTATGCTCAGTACATCTAGAAACGCAACGTTTTCATTGTTGGTTTTTCCATTGTTCATACATCTTTTAATTTTGTGTAATAATAGTGTATAATTGTGTAGAAACTTGGCTAATGTGCAAATTTTATCGATCGGGTTACGTTACTTCCGTGCTTCAAAAAAATCACAAAACGCACGAATTCCACGTGAATCATTTATGCATTATAAATTTTGGTACATGGGCGAAATCAGGCGATTCGGATGCCTATGACGAGACGTCGAATGGGAGGTTTCACTTCGGCTAAATTATCATTAACGGACAATGTTTCACATGGAGACACTGTATTGGCACGTTGGCACCGTTTACATCCACCCATATCCAAGACATCCATGTGAAACAACTCTCCAACAGGACCAGTAACTCCACATGTACCATATCTAGGAAAAGTTCACAACTGATCCATACACTTCTAAATAACTTGTTGGACGTCGTGAAAATGTAATCAATCAATAATTAATCAATATTTTTACTTTTACTTAGAACACTTAGAATCTGAACAATTAGAATTTTACCATTTTGTATTTCGTTACTTTTTAGCCGCACTATACACACAGGCACTGTTCAATCGCACCGATAGCACTTTGTAAAACCAATGTTACAGTTACATTCTTCATGGAATAAAATATCATCAAGTAAATACAATTTGGTTGTCAATAGTAAAAAATTTGAAAAGGTGTTGACAGTAACCCCAGTGTTGCGTTTCTAGATGTACTCAGCATATACATATATATTTAATCATGCACATATCTACTTTATAACTGTCTGATTGAGTGAAACTTATATCAACAGTTTCAAGTAATTGCTGATGGCTGCGGTAACAAGTTATCAATTTGATATTTGATGTATGTAATCACAGGTAACAGTATCGTTGAAAAAGAAATTGAAAAAAAAAATTGAAAAAAAAAATTTTTCTCGAAATTTAGGTATTATATACAAGGTATATTTGTCCTAAAAACACAGATTTTCAAAGTATCAAAAAACAAAAATTAGCTTTCGATACATTCAATAACTAATTATATTCTTACGCAACATTGTTAAAACTACTCGCATGCAAAATTCCATCGAAATTGGTCAACTTATTAAATAGTTATGCCATAAAGTTTAGATCCCTGTGTCCAGCCGGTTCGAAAGGTGCATTCCAATAAAACCAAAAATACAAATTTCGAGGATAAAAACCTTCATATTTTGTATTTATCGCCATGAATAAGCATAATAATGAGGTAGAATTGAAGGACGCAACAGTTCGAACAAATTTACCTTGGTGAAATATGCGAGCTTCCGTATTAGCCGCGAAACAAATCGTCTGCACATTTTACGAGGGGCGTTTCAAAAGTTCCAGGAAAAGTGCTCTATAATGTTTATTGTATGTTCAAATTACTTCAAACTTTGCATGTAAATATAACAATTCATGATACACATTGTACCATAATTCAAACGCATAAGGGTGTGTCGTACAAAATGGCACTGCTGCCATAGCAACGTCAGTAATAGCTACCCGGGGCAAAATTGACGTTACGTCGAAGAAATGGTCAAACTTACGAACACATTGCCCCCAACCAACCAGCTACCATTCAACTACGACCTAAATTACTGGATGGAACGTTTGCGAAAGGCGGTAGAATAGCATTTTGGTCAATTTATGCCAAAGTTTTAATATCCCCACTATTGTGTTCAGGTTTATTTGTCACCGTATTAGATTCACTCGCTAAATGTTAGTAAATAATCGGAATTTGACCAGTTCTTGTCACTTGGCAGAAAAAATAAGACTTAGAACAGTAGAACTTATAACCACTGTCGGTTAAGAAGGTTGCACGTCGCTGGGTATGATGTATGAATAGTATGAACGCTTCCAGACTGCCAGTAGCTCTGCTGAAGATGATCATAGGAAGGCATGGCCTGTTGTGAATCAGACGCTAGACGTCGCGTTTGACGTTTCTGCTTGATTTTGTGATACTTTCGAATGCTCTGCAAACGGACCCTGGAAGTGCATACATTGAAGCAAGGCATTTCTTTAGAGCATAAAGCATTGTTGTTATTGTAGCAGTTGTATTTAGTGTGTCATTTGACTGACTGTGCGCGTTTTAGTCAGTATATGTTAATAACGAACGGACAACGAAAACGTTGCCCCGGGTAGCCATAACTGACGATACTATGGCAGCCATGTCATTTTGTACGACACATCCTCATGCGTTCGAATTATGTCACAATATGTATCATGAATTGTTCTATTTAAATGCAAAGTTTGATGTAAGTTGACCTTAAGATAAATATTATAGAGCACTTTTCCTGGATCTTTTGAAACGCCCTACGTATTTAGTCAAAATGTTTTTATTTTCACCATGTTTGTCCGAAAGTTGCGAATGATTTCCATTTTGTGACAACGACTTTCATTGGTTATAAAAATACATTCGGAATATCTCTAGTCGTCGGACACTCTAAAAACCACACCGACTGTCCTTGCAGCGTAATTCGAATTACGCCGTTGAGAGTTAAAATAAAAGTTTAAACGATGCATTTGATCGTTTTGAGGTAAATGTAAAGCATGATTTCAAATGTTTGCAAGGCATTATGCTGTATTTGTCCCCCACACAGCCTTTTTGTACATGATCAACTCACGTAAATGCCGTAGTCTATGAAAACAAATTGCACTCTTTCGATTTTGCTCTCAATTTCCTTGCAAATATACCTTGTATATAATACCTAAATTTCGAGAATTTTTTTTTTTTATTTCTTTTTCAACGATACTATTACCTGTGTATGTAATCAGCTACAAACATAATATTGTTTTAGTACAATTCCACATAAAAACTACTAACGTATTATCTATCCAGATTGTGTGTACCTTTTCACAAAAGCTTTCTGTTGTGTTTATATTGTTGCATTACAAACTATGATGAATATGTCTGCATAACAGATACAATATATAAATAAAGTACAGTTTACATAAACGTAAGTAATGAGACATTTTGTTTATTAGTTTCTGTGAGATTATAGATCAGCTGAATGAGAGTGTAGCAGGCGTGTTTAAAATCGGTATACACATACCAGAAATGTTTGTCGTATTGGTATAGTTTCCAAACACTTTGCATTTTGCTAACGTGTATTGACAGCTGTACCTTATTTGTATTGATAGTGTCATTTAGTATGTTAGTTGATATATCCACTATTACAAGACCAAATCAAATAGTCACAGGATGGTCGGAATACGCCAATAAAGCGACCGTTTTAATTGAGTTGAACACCCCTGGTGTAGACAGTTTATTGGATGTTGTTTCGGGACGAATAATACCGAACTGATTATGTGCATGTAATATGTTTGCACTAGAATCGGTGCAACAATTTTGTACTGTGGTACAGAATAATTCGTAGGACAAACTCAGTAAGCTATAACCATTCGTGTATCATTTCTCACTAGAAGTTTTGGAATATTTTTTCCAATGTATTGACGAAGGACTGCTACTTATCCAGTAATACTGTGATATGTACCACTTATATATATACATGAAGTTCCGATTTTAGCACGTTATCAGTTTTCCCTTGCCACCGCAAATACCGGAATTATACCTGGAGCGATGAAGTTTCCAACTCCCCCCATCGAGTCTTTCACCAACGATACTAGGGTTGGTTGTCCTGTGGAATCTGGTTCAGTAGAGGCCACGGATGTTGTAAAAGCGGCCACGGATGTGGAGGCTTCCACGACAGGCTCCTGAACATGCCCCTGTTCAACCACTTGTGGAGCGACACTTTGTTTTGGCACAACACCCCTGTCCTCCAGCACTTTTATCAATGCTTCAACTGTATCGGCCAGCATGGACGTTTTTGTTGCTGGTGTATTAGCCTTTTTCTGTCTTTTTCTGGGTGGTTGAGACATTGTCCTGTAAATCAAACCATATCAATTAGCATGTACTATAGAATTAAGGCGACTTTGACCTTCCATTAAATTTGAACCACCTTGTTCCTGTGGTTATTCGGTCCCTGTTAAAACTGACTGTCCCTGAAGAACAAACGCTATAAACAAGTATTCCAGACGCTCTGTTTTAGCTCTATTGCACAACCTCTCTAAGTCTTTAAATTGTTTGTGTATCACACATACATGTAATACAGTAAGAGTTACAAACTGTGGATTTCCAGCTATATTGAAGTGACATATGACTTTTTCCATCCATTTATAATTTTATTATGCATTATTATATAACCTCAGACATATCTCAGATGAAATTCTGTAAATCATATGTATTATCTTAATCACTTTAACCAATGTGCAGGTCAAAATAATTATACATTATATATATATAAATACATGTATATCATTTGATAAACACTTGTCTACTTACTGCAATGGTATACAACTAATAACCAATTTGCACATGGAAACAAATACATGCTATCCACCTAATATACAAATACATGTATATTACCACTGCACACAGCAAATTAATGCTATAAATATAAACAGGCATACAACCGCCCTGATAATCACATGTCTGTCCACAATACCGAACATTTTAGTGAGAATCACCAATCTGCACATGGAAACAAATACATGTTATCCACATAATACACAAATATATGTATATAACCAGTGCGCGCAGCAAACTAATGCTATAAATACAAACAGGCATACCACCGCCCTGATAATCACATGTCTGTCCACAATACCGAACATTTTAGTGAGAATCACCAACCTGCACATGGAAACAAATACATGTTATCCACATAATATACAAATATATGTATATTACCAGTGCGCGCAGCAAACTAATGCTATAAATACAGACAGGCATACCACCGCCCTGATAATCACATGTCTGTCCACAATACTGAACATTTTAGTGAGAATCACCACCTGCACATGGAAACAAATACATGTTATCCACACAATATACAAATGTATGTATATTACCAGTGCACACCGCAAACCAACAATAACAATAGACAACCAACCCACCATGATAACCACTATTCAACCGTACCCACTTTTTTGAAGAAAATATTCAATTTGTACATGACAACAAAATGCAAATTACTAATTTTCCACATACCACACTAATATCACCGATTGAAAATCAGATATGCATGCTGAAAATTAGCTTCCAATAATAATAATAATAACATGACAACAATCGCTGTTTCCTGTATGAATTTTACCAAACTACACATATTTAATATACCAATCACTGTAAATACTACCCATGCACATCGAAGCCTGGCACCTCATAACCTATATAGTTATAATTTACCACCTAGCTACCTTGATAATGCAGTCACGGATGCTCCTTACATACTTTGGATAGCCTATCTGCGCGGACAAATGAACACCGTCATTGTGATAAATGTTTACTGCACAATTCCACATACCTCTATGCTTCCAGAAATAGATAGGCAACTCAGCTGTAGCAACTGCCGCCTCAATGGCTAGATTTGCATCTACCACTCGGTCATTATAACCTGCATACGGACAATTGTCACGTTTAAGAACCTGTAACAACACCACCTTCTTTACCCCTAAGCCCTCAATCAAAAAGGCAGCATAGCTAACAAGGCTTATCGCCAGACGGTTTACACAAACACCAGCCGTACATAAGTCATTTGATCCAATATCAACCAACACTATGTCTTTACCAGCTACCTGATCATCCATAGAGTGGAGTCTCCTATTCTGGGCCAAACTCAATCCGCCATAACCAAACACACTAAGTTCGTATTCAGCCTTCCTAAGACCAATATTCCGCTCAACCTGGCCATTTTTAAGGAGCGAACCTAACCGACTAACAAAGCTATGACCACATAAAGCTATATCTAAAGGCATAATGCCAAAATTTAATTTCGCGCTCCGTCGGAATTTTTGTCCGAACTTGAGACACTACGGGCGGATAAACAATGACACAAATATCTACTCACAAAAGCTAATCTGCTTCTCTATACCAGTCTAACTCAATCAAAGATTACGTTCCCAATCATATACAAATGATTACTTATCTTAAATTCTTCCTCACCAAATCTTTAAAAAGCGACTGAATATTTTCTGTTTCTTTGTTGTGGAAAACAATGGCGGAAACTGATCACGTGATCAAGGCACGCGGCGTCTCTTTAGGTATCACCTATCTAAATGTTTAGGTCATAGACCAATAAATTTCTACTTTAAAACAGAAAGGTAAAAGGCCCCTTGAAAATTTGGGACCCAAATTTATTTATCTACGCTAAATATTATTTTTGTCATATGTCGTATCAGCTGTTAATGACGGATGATATTTACTTGACGGATACTTTATCGTCGAAATTGATAGATTTTGATTGTTAATCCGATATATATCTCCCCTCTTCTCCTTCACCCAGGGCAGATACTTTTGAAAAAAGATATCAGTTATATCAACACAAATCAAATGTCTATCGTACGTGTGCTAATAATTCAAGCAACCAAATCAACGATTGTATATTAGGTCGATAAATTGTGTATGTTGGTTAAACTTTTATCTATTTTCACCTCAATAAAAACTGTTATTGCAATCTTTGCATTATTGATATTTGCATAATGCGCATGTTTCATTTTGAACCAAAAAGAAAGGAAAGTAGAGTATCTGTGCATACACAGAGTCGACGCTCTGCTAGAGATCCATGATCAACATTTTTCAAGAACATAATATCATACTTATGCACGCAAATGTACAGACCAGGAGTTGATTGACAAATGAATCTACCTGTGCCTTTTTGGTGCTCTGTTTAAACATCTGACACAAGTTCAACTGAATCATTAAATCTTGTGATTTCCATCATTAAATTTCGTTACTGTTAACAGCGCTGTACTTCAGGTTTCGTTATTGAAACCGAAATCTCTGTAGTAGCACAAAAACGGTTCATACTTTCTTTGTCACCCTTTAAACATCCCTCTACACGAATAAAAAAATGATCTCGTTTATCAACCAGGCTTTTCAACGAAATAATTCTGGTTGTATTGCGGGCTGGCGTGCGGCGACGTCAATCATGGTGTTTCCGGTAAATAACTGAGTTTTGAATGACTTATCTTCATGATACTTTGTATACTACTAGCTTGCATGGATACATAGAATGTGTGATCATGGTCAAGGTCATCGATACAATAAATAGAAGACAATGTAATGTTGGGAAATGCACAAAAAACCCGAGTATGTAGTCGTCACATAGATCTTAGAAAACATTGCAGTCATATTTGATAAGTACAAGTGCATATCAATATGTTTTCAAACGTATCGTCGCAAAAAATGTTTTCTCCATTGTTAAGAAAATAACGATATTGAAATATGTACATCAAAAAAGCTGCCTGCAACTCTTCACCACAAAAGCTTAATTCCCAGTTGTTATTGTAAGTGTCGCCACTTATAGAAGCAATTTGTTAGCTTTGCATTTCATTGTTTGCCATTATAATTCGCCATTTCGGAATGCGTTTGTTGTAGATATATTACTGGGTTAGAATATGAAGGTCGTAACTACAAAAGCAATAGTTTGAGAATTCAAGAAAAACAGTCTGACAATCACTCTTTTGTTATGGTAAAACAAGCTCTTTCAACTTCAGTTTGGTCAACATGACAAGTGCCTATTTTCATGCAATAAGGCTCATAAGAAGCGCCTTATAATGTTTATTTCAAATCTGTATTAGCCTTATAAGGTCGTAATTGCCACGTACGACATTCTCGTTCTAAGCCAGGGTTATATTGCTTGAGGACAGCAAAGTGATAATAGTTCCTTGCTTGCGAATAGCTTGATTTCAGTTTAGACAGTGTGTTACGGTTTTACTTATACATGTAAATTACGAACTCCAAGACGAGTGCATTTAATGTAATGTTCGAAATTTTGACCCAGGTACCTGGATCATTCGCATTACGCATTATCTTCCTGTGGTGATCATTTGTGTCAAGTATTTTTTAAGTCTTATCGCATGTAAGGAAGACACGAAATAACGAAATAACGAACCTAAATGCATCAAAAATAATTTTCATTCTTTAATAAAACATCACTGATACACTGGATAAATGTTGGCCTTTATTAAATTTTGAGTAGTATATATAAAGTAGAACAGTCCACTTCAAAATATACTACAACCATGAGTAGAAACAATATGGTTGTGCATATTAAACCATTCTATGATTGCATGATCTACATTAACGGTTATCTACTACATGATCTGCTGATGTATCCAACTATGCAAGACATTACTCATATGTACAATGGACATTTAACGTACAGTGTTTAGAAAAATAACGAATTACACTAACGTTGACTTATTGCAATACTATGAAAATAACGTAAAATTACATCTTTGTTGTACATGTATTACTGATACACCAAGACACCAGTCAAGCTAGTACAGTTGAGGGAAACTTGATGCGTATGCACCGCAGATTTCAACCGGAAGGGTGTAATATTTCTACCCATAAAATATCACGTATAATATTTATGATATGTTTAGCAGACGGTATAATTTTACAAATGAATTAGTTATATAATGCTAATATACTATGTCCGTTATGTTATCTTGTATGGGCATTGACCACTAAGCTTTTCCTCACCAGACATTCATAATGCCCTAAATACTTATTAGATATAAATCCTCCATAATAATTGTATTATTTATCTCTAGGGTACACGTTTTTCTGCCGTGGTGTTTTGGAAATCTTCTTTCTCCGTAGGGTAATTTTTAACACAATGCTTGTACACATCTTTAATTAAAACAAACTAATTCGCTGAATGGAACATGCATTACAAATATATTTTGGGCATGTTTTATGGCACTGCTAGGCTTTAGGTTATGTGATAAATAAAAGAGGGAAAATAAAATGATATTCAGTTCCTTTAACTCACCATGATCAGATTTAAATGAAAATGTCAACCGAGAGGTTTAGGCGTTAAATGCAACACACCATTAAACCCGAAACATTAATTATTGTTCTTAATGTAATTTTTGGCTGTCGGATAATTGTTTGCACTCAGCTTTGTGTTATTTCTCATTGCCTTGTACTTTAAGCACAATCATCTGGTGCATCTGGTGCATATTATTTTGCACAACCAGAAAACAGACGTTGAACATCAAAGAAACACAATGTGCTTGAGGTAATGGACGATAGCACTGTGTTCTTGCATGCTGCTTTATATGATTATAAACGTGATGATGTTTATGATGACGCTTACTCCTGGCCCCGATCGTTCGAAACATCTCAAGTAAAAATATTATCTCAAATTGAGATTTCGCTGAAATTAGATTCTGATTTTGAGATAGATACACTCATTAAATGTTATAAGTACACCAACACAGTACATAGCGATCAGTGCAAATAGTGCTTTTGATATTGTTTCAAACTTGATAATGACAAAATATAAAACTGTGATATTACATTCACGACTTATATGGTTAAACATCTTATTTTTTGTAAGTACATGTATATACGTTTTTTTTTATTTCAGTTATACATGTATGTTTACAGCACATGCTTGCCGATTGGTCGGTCGACATGCCGAATTGTTTTTTAACAACAACTTTATAACGAGTGGACCTAGCAATTCTAAAATGTTACGTGGAAATTGTTCATCATTCACAGACGGCTCTGACTCAAGTTCAGTGTATCAACAGCATGATTACCGATGATGTTTTATTTTCATCTTAGAACATTTATCACAGACGCAATGATACATGAGTGGTTATCCTATTGTGTCGGATGTCATATCAGCTTGTGTATATGAATTAGTAATTTTAATATAAGTGTTTGTTAACTCATCGGTGTTTGCAATAAAACAACAGTAGTCGATTGTTCAACTACAGCGACCAGAAAGCATGCACTGTATACCCTTTCGTTATGAATATATAATGTATCTTGTTATATTGACGCCAATGAGTTACACATTTGTGGAAATTAAAGTATCATTATGACATTGCATTCAATGTTTCAATTATACGAGAGTCATTATTTGTATATAATTGAACATATTATATTTCATTTGCTAACGAATCGTATATACAACAAGTTATACGTATAATATATATAAGTATTATAATGTATAGCCAACATGATCAGTTCTTCAGGAAACCTGCTACTTTGACATTCTGTAAGTTTTATATTATCTATTTGTGAAACAAGGTTTTTACAAAGCTCCAAAATAAGAAACAAATCAAATTGACTGATTCTGTTTTAAATAAGTTGCCAATATTGTGCAATACCCTAGCGTTACAATATAAGATTAATCACACATTTAATGATCTACAAAGGGTTTACTCAAACATGTTTGTGTAAAGGTAAAGCGCTTCTTTCCGTGTTGTGATACGTGTTTGTAGATGGGTTCATTATAGTTTGTCACAGTGGTTAGTATTTGTAATGCTAGTTTCGTGCGTGTTTGTGCCATACGCGTTGTTTTCCATTTTAGCATGTATTTATCATGTTGTTTATGTGGAACACTGCGTTCCTTTCTCCAACTTATTATTTTATGGTTGATTGTCGAATGCCGGCGCTGACAGGTCACATTTAAAAATTGGCTTTGAATTTAATTAACACCATATCGAATGATGCGACATTGACGCTTGAGAACGTTTATCAGTGTTGACTTTACAAGGCACACCATCGGTAATGTTTTTCTTGCCGTAGTACATGTAGGAGGCTATGGGTGCAGGTTGACATTTTTGTTGACGTTACTCCGTTTAAATGTTGTTCTTGATTGTGTTTAGTGCTGTCATTATGACCAGTATTAGTAATATGTGATGTGTCATTTTAGTTTAGTACACTTCCTGCTTCCTGTTTCAGAGTACTTCCTGCACAGTTCGATTTATCATTGTCATTTGATCAGAAAAGAAACAACTATATTATGTCCTAATATCAAATTCTCTGAACTTGACACGTCACTCAGGTTTACTTAAGTAAGTATGGTTAGAATAAAATACCAGAGTTTTGGGAAATAGTGTGTTATCAATATATTTGACCTTTAGAACATGTGCTGCGTTTTTAGAATTATCATCTGTATGTTCGTTAATGCGACATCTTGGACGGCCAATATAATTGTGATTTTGTTGTTATCTTGCTTTCCAATGCAACCGGTGCCATCTTTGTTTTAATTGCGAACACATCACGCCATACAGACAGACAACTTGCGTGCTTGGCAGAACATTATATATTGCATAACACATTACCACTGTTTTACCAAACCTTCAAACTTTTGGTACTTATGAAATTGTAAAATGATTTGAACATTGATTCGATAGGTTACTGATTAGTTCACACTCTTCCTTCAAAAGTGAAAACAATATCGCCAGGTCTAGAAACATATCCTTTATACAATTATACAAATTCCAAACACATATGCTTGATGGCTGTAAAAATACTGTATTTCATAAGATACTGTATTTATTCCATTTGTGTGGTCGTATTGCGTGTAGCGAGTTTATAACATACTTCTTCCACAGCAAAAGAACAACGTTTGTAACGAAAAGAACTGTCCATTCAATATAGGCGAATTATTTCACAATACAATTCCCAATTGGGTCGTTGATGCCATCTACTTCCACATATGTAACATTCATACCACAAACACGTATTCGACCATATTTAGTCATTCTATGATTGCATCTTCTACATTTAATGTAACGGTTATCTGCTACATGATCTGCTGATGTTTCCATCTAATGTATGGCATTACACATATGTAAGTCTGAAATATATAGATACTAAGCTATTCTTCATCATGAAATCGTACGCATTTTTGTAGTTTATAACCATTGGCTGTTATAATGAAAACGGATGGTATTGAATATTTATAGCGTTATATGCAAATATGCAACTTATACTGTAATCGGTTTCTGTCATAGCTAGTCTTAAATTTCAGGTTAGATATTAAAGGTTAACTTTGTAAATAAAAACAAAATGCATATTCAACATACAAAATTAATTATATTAAAATAAACTCCAAAATGATTTAACAAACATACAAATGTAACTTCGACTGAAGTGAATTTCAAAACAGCATCTTATAATTGTATTTCCGGTGTTTTACCTACTGTGCTAGAACACATGCTATATTTGAATCATACCCTGATCACACTAAATTAATATTTTGCTATCTTAAGCACATTATCATCCAACCAATCGAATTTCTAGTAAAACCAAATTACCATACATACATAGCGGTTTAGGGGGTAATGAAGCCGGAGACGAGAAATTATGTAGTTCTGAGTTAATGCAATTTGATATTGGCAGTCAGATACGTTTGTGCATTTGGTCATACGTAATGTCTCAGACGCCTTATAATGTCATCACTTCTAATATTAAATATTTGTAGACAATAACTATTTTAAAAAAACTATTTGAATAACTAGCATGTTGGTCACTCAAGTGATTATTTATGCTTTTGAAAATGTGTAACCAGACTGTGTCCTTGCATCTACAGCCCTTTCTGATCCAATACTAAAACATTAACACGATTGTAGTTGTTACTATTTACCCATGTTGCCTCACAGCTGCAGGTAATGAGGAAAGGCAATCCGTATTTAATAATAAATAACTATAAATCATTTTATATATAGCCTGGGAAACATGGTTTAAACTGACTTTCTTGTACAACAGGTATCAGCAGATATCAGTTGTATTAATGTAATCAAAGTTCTAGTATTATTGCTGGAATTTGTTTCAAGACACTCCTGGATGATATGAAATATAGGCCAAAATATCAATATTTTATTTGCATAATTACCTCTATTTCATATTTTTTAAATTATTATCGTGTTTGTCACATGTGTATAATAATTTATTAAGCAATCTCCAAAGGATTATTCATTGTATCTACCGTATGGCTATAGCTAAATTACGGCTAGATTCTAAATAAAACTATGCGCCTAAGTCTAGCTTTGTATACATTATTCTAAACTTGCCTGATATTAGTGTAACATTTGTTTCTTTTTACAGTCAGATGTATTCGAATGCCCTCGCATATGATCTACCATTCAAACAATATTGACAAACTGAAAGTGTCTGCAACCTCCGTAAATATTTCAAGATTTTATTTAGATGAATCGGACTAAATTATATTATTAAAATCACTCGAGCAGCACTTATGCTTTACGCGTGAAAATCACTTTAAGAGCGAAATAGTGTTGTATCTGAATGTGTGTCTGAATTCATATACTGTTTCTCCTTCTGATTTGCGTTTGTAATTTAAGTTTTTGTTGTGAGTTATTTTTGCAATTCTTTTTTATTATGTGTGTTTATGAATAGTTATTCTCCACTGATTCCGTGAAATATTGCTTTCCCTTCTCCGACTTTTTTATTATCTGATTTGCATTCCTATGGCGCCATTGACATGTCGCTTAGAAATTTTGCCAGGCAAAGTCAGGATCTTGAGTAACAAGCATCTTGTTACTTTTGTCAAATGTCATGATGAGTAGACGCATTTTGAATTCAAAATTTCAGGGAGATGATGTGTTCGTCGATGCTGCAAGGCCAGTGAATCATACAATACTACGTAATGTTAGAGTCATTGCTGATTTTCACTGTTCAGTTCAAATTCCGTTTTGATGTTTGCCCTTGTGACATTTTTCTGGAATGATGTGACAATTCAGTTTGGTTGTGTGTTCTTGTTAGTGCAACCGATGTTTTGCTTGCTCAGAGTTCTGCCTTCTCTGTCCGTTTGTTATTCACCGGAGACAAAAAAAACATTATATGCATCGGGGCTTTTATTCACACAGTATCTTAACGGAAAACGTCTGATAAAAGTTATTTATAAAATACTCAACAGAGCCTTGTATTTTATCACTTTTATACAACTCGTTTAATAAATTCAATATGAAAAGGCCAGATGTAAGATCCTTTATATACATTATATACCCGTTCTTAAATAATACCGATATTCATATATGTTAAGAAACAAGTCATTCGATCAAAGCTAATCGGTACATGCCGTTGAGTATTTACATTATAGTGTGCCAGGCATGTTGGGTGTGATATTTTGTTCCAACCATAAAAGCTCACCAATATTGTACTACTTACATGTACGATATGTTATGCAAACGGTATAAACTTACAAATGAATGAGATTAACTTCCCCCCTTCGTAATGCTAATTCAACATGTCGGTTACCTTATTGTGTCTGGATATTGATCACAATTTTTCTCCTGACCAGACATGCGTAATACCCTTGATACTTATTAGAAATAAATCCCAACGATTACTTCATACTAATTACATTACATGTACGTATCTCTAAGGTACGAGGGATTTTTCCCATGTCATCAGTTTGGTGTCTTGATTATATTATTTTCTATCTAAATGTGTTTTGTCATTAAATTATCTAGGAACATTTTAACACATTGCATTAGTCATACGAGGGCTGTTCAAATTGGAATGCTTCTAAACCCATACGAATGTACAATTAACATATCTGATGTTTTAGCCTGAAAATTCCTTTTCAAAACAAAAGTTTCTACCATTCCTAGGTAATGGTCACAAAGGTCGGAAAGCTTCAGAACAGTTACACGAAGGTGATGTATAACGACCGCATTGTATAAAGGCACAAAACTCAGCAACATCACCCCAACCTACATACACGAGACGTGTTTGTGTTTTGTGAAAAGAATTACCTCCGCTAAACTTGGGATTTGTCAATTGATTATTCTATACATCACATTTAACGACAACGGTCCCTACAACCAATGTTTAAACCATTCGATAAGAAAGAGAACAATGAACCTGATATAATTGTTCAGACGAACAGGGTATTCTTATAATATAACTATATTTGCCTCTAAAGTGTCTTGTGTACTTGGATAGTCCACAACATTACCTGTATACGCCGTTAATAATATCGCAAGGTATCATACTCATACGAGGCCATTAATGACGACCTCTGGACAGAAATTCCGCAGTCAGTGACACTTTCTGAATGTCTGAATGTAAGCAAAACCCCATTTAGCAAAATGGAATTTGACCGGCAGCGTAAAATAGCATCAGTCAATCAGATGGCAAGATATCTTTAACTTCCATAAGCAAATCGATAGATATAGAATCCTTAAGAAGGAATATCCATATACGAATATCTCCAATATGTTAACTTCGCTTAGCTTAAACAATCAATTTATCACATTAATTCATAAGTTTCTATGACAAGCAATTACGTCGAAGTCAATCATAAAAGTATGTGACTCCCGCACATTATTCAGACATGTACATTTGTATGTACTGACATGGTCGTGGTCAGGTACATTTGTACACTTTGTATAAATGAGTCCATTTCCAGCAAATGCAATAAAGAATACACCGTGCATAATACAGTACGACAATAAGGAGTTATATGTTCTGAAGAAAACGTCAGACAAATGAACAAAGATATGTAAACGGATAATTCCGAAAGAAATGATCATTAACCAACTAATGAAATCTTTCTTTCACGGAAAGTGTGTACCATTGGAGCTAATATATGGGTGCAAATAGATGGCAAATATATTCGTTTATTTGGAGAATGCATTGGGTTAGATGACATGTATAGATTACTAGTTATCACGTTTAAGACATACCAATTTCCGTCTTTATCGAAGCATTTCTTTTAAAGTTTTAATTAATATCATGTATGCTTTTTTATGTAAAATACAATGGAATTACAACGTGAGCGCATTTTAACTGATACGCTATTGGCATTTATAATTTCCATCCTGTTCAAGTATATAAATAACACATAGCTTTTAGGGTGACAGTAAAAATGTCAGCCTGAGGAAAGTACTGTTACCCAAGGGCGAAGAGATATATATGATATACCGATGGTGCCAAACCAAAACTCCGTAACTGCAAAACGACAAATTTTCAGGAGACGAAAAAACGTATTTACTCTGTTTAAATAATACCGACGATGACACCAGAGCTGATCCTATTTGGAACAAATTCAACTCCGACATGTACAGGCATATGTTGACTTGTACTAAATCGGAGTTTGTGCTGTCAAATACTGGATTTTCGACTTACCTTCTTGAATCCAATAAAATACAGGCTTTTGTCGTCTGACTGTATTGAAGTAACACGATTGGCTATTTAGATGCCGACTAGACAGAAATGCGCGGGAAATCTAGCAGAAACAGTTTTCGCGCCAAAATTGAATTACGGGGTTTTGGTTTGGCACCGTCGATATTTTGTCAAATATTTGAATGTTTCCATATGAATTAGTCATTCAAACATCTATTTAATAAATGTCTGACTGTTTGAAGCTTACATTAACAGTTTCAAGTAATTGCTGACGGCTGCTGTAAGCAGTTATAAATATGATAGTTGGTATATCGGCTAGACAGTAGGAATTGTTTTGGTACAAGTCCGCATAAAAAAACTATTATCGTATTATCTATCCAGATTGTCAGCACTTTTTCACCAAAGCTTTCGGGTTTGTTTTTGCACAAGTCCACATAAAAAAACTATTATCGTATTATCTATCCAGATTGTCAGCACCTTTTTACCAAAGCTTTCGGGTTTGTTTTTGTACAAGTCCACAAAAAAACTATTATCGTTTTATCTATCCAGATTGTCAGCACTTTTTCACCAAAGCTTTCTGGTTTGTGTATATTGTTGCATTACAAACTTTGATAAATATGTCTGCCTAACTGATGACAAATAGGAATAAAGAAAGTAAAGTTTACATGAACGTTAGTAATGAGACATTTGCTTTATTAGTTGCTGTGAGATAATATTTCAGCGTATTGGGTCTATAGGGCGTTTAGTCTGTATACACCTGGTTTTTGTATAACAACATAACCGTTCGTTATATCAGTATTCTGTTCAATCACGTTGAATTGTACTTACGTATTTTGATAGTTTTACTTTTCTGTAGTGCCATAAAGTCATACTTTGACATATCCACTGTATGAGATTTAATCAAATAGTCACATGATGTGTGGAATTCGCCCATAAAGCGGCTTTTGTTATTGAGTAAAGTGTCATACCACTGCCGTAGGTATTAAGTGCATGTTGCTTCGAGATGAATACTGTCGAAAAGATTATTTGCATGTAATATGTTTGCACTAGAATAATTGCTAAAATATTGCACTGTGGTACGATATTATTATGTTCGGAACACGACCAAATCGGGAATATCAGTTTTAGAACAAACAATCTCCAAACCCTGTAGGTAGTGCTGTATGGTGCTATAACATATTTCATATTCTACATGCAACGACCTGACGGAAATGACACTTTGATAATAAAACACATCTCATAAAGTACGACAGGGTGTATGCCCCGCAACGCTGAAACTCATTTATTAGCAAGCCTAAATATATTGGGCGTATTTTCATTCTAACGTATATTGAAACAGATTCCGCATTTGGTGTACGTCGAAAAGCAATGTTAATTAGAATGATCAATTTGATAGAAGAGTGCCATCTTAAATAAGATATTCAGTTAATATCGTTATTGTTCATGTCATATCAGTACTACATTTCTATTCACTAATTTATTGCCATTCGTGTATCTTTTCTTACTAGTATTTTTGGAATCTAGTATCCAATATATTGACAAAGACTGCTATATAAAATGTAGCTAGTCAGTTACCCTGTGGATTTTGTCGCAAACGCATATTGTTCAGATTTTTATCACGTTATGATGATCTGTTTTCCCTTGCCACTCATTAACCGCGAATAAATTAGAAGAAAATAAATCCTGGCTCCATAACTCATATCACACGCTGAAGTGATATGTTTTTCTAATATATCGTATAAGCTGCTAATTAATGACGGATGATGTTTATTTTCCAGACACCATATCAATTGATGGGTTTTGATATTTAAGCCGAAATATTTCTTCTAGTTTCTCGATTATACAGGGCCGGTACTTTTGAAAAAAATATATCAGCAATACTAACATACATCTAGCTACATATCGCGATTATGCTAATAATTCAAGCAACCAGATCAATGATAGTCCGTTAGGTCGATAACTTGTGTATTTAAACCTTTATCAATTTTCACCTCAATAAAACTATAATAATTGAAATCTATGCAATATTGACACTATGCATCATGTGCACGAACCCTTTCTACTGGCAACCGTTTAACACAGTGCGGGAATTTTTTAACCTGGGTGCATAATTTGAACATTCCTTGTAAAGGTCCACTAGACGATGCTATATATCGAAAACAAAAAAATACCAAAGCTCTAGGAATTGTATATGGCTCCCTATATACGTCTTTGGAAAACTGGTGATACCTGGCCACCAACCAATCTTGAACCTAGGGGCATATTTCGAATGTTAACAAAAACCTTTTCGGGTAGAAGTTCAGCCAAGGAATAATCCTATAAAGTTTGATCGAATTCGCCCATGTGGTGTAGGAGAAGAAATCGAGTACTGACGACAACGGACACGAAAAGTGATCACAAAAGCTCGCCTTGTTTTTATGTCCCTTACAGCAGTATCAGCTGAGAACTATCGAGTCGTCCACGTACATGTACTGAAACCATTTAATCAGGCAATATGCCTTTCATCTATACACACTGTGCTCAAAGCAAAGCTGATTTTGTTTATGCTTTGACAGCAACATCTTATTCATTACAGCGTTACTTATGCCATGATGTCAACAACATTTCTGTGGTTTACATTAGATAAAACTACCATTTAACCTTGCAGATAATATATGATACAATGTAGACCATTTGTCTACATAGTTAAGATATACAATTTAATGTATTGACAGAGACTTTGCCAATTTGATAATATCATTTTGCCACTTAAGCATACTAAAGTATTGTTCAGATTTTGTATCTTATTATCAGTTTCCCTGTCATTCATTAGCCGCGAGTAAATACCAGAAAATAATCTCGGCACCACAATTCATATCACACAGGCCAGTAATGTTTTCATCCAATATACCGTATACGCTGATAATGATTGATGATGTTTATTTGACAGATCCGATATCCGCCAAATTGATGCATTACGGTATTAACGAGAATTATTTCTTGCTCCCTCCCGTTCATTCAGGGCCAATGCTTTTCAAATTATATCAGCAATATCTGCAGTCATATAAGTGTCTATTATAATAAAAATGACTTTCAATCTTTTCATTTAACAACTAGGGCCGCAAGGACTATAGTAGGACTATAGCATGAGGCATCCTTGCTTTCAGGCGTTAAAGAACTGAAATATTATTTTACTAACGCAACAACGTCGAGGAGCTCCGAATGTCTCGGTGTAATAAATCAATTTATCAATCTACAGTCTTGACAGTATCTTGCGCCAATGATAATCTATTGCAATGAAAAGCCATTCATTCAACTCCTCTCAGTGCAGTAAATCTAGCATATGGACTTTCTTATGTGAAAAGGGTATGCACATTAGTATGCAAATGTACATACTAGAAGGAATGGTTATATTAAGAAGGGGTATTAGGAAAAAAATGACTGAAACTAGACACAATCTTAGTTTCCATGGTAACCTGCATGGTTTCAGCAGTCCGCCCGCTATAAAATAAAATTTAGACATGCCTCTACACGAACCAACCAAGAACCGATTCGGACATTTTTTTTAAACAAACATGACCAAATTTTTTCAACGAATAAATCCTGGTTTTTAGTTTGGAGTATGGCGGGTAGGTGGTCTTGCAGACTTGCCGGTGAGTACAAGGTGTTTCGGTTGACATATCTTCATGACATTTTGTAAACAACACGCTTGCATGGATACTTTGTATGGGATTGTACTTTGGGTTAGTGGGATCATTGACAAGGTCACTGCTACAAACAATAGAAAACAATTGAACGATGTGAAGTGTACAGAAAACCCGCGTATGTAGTCGTCACAACAAGCGGGCAACGATTGCATTCATACTGGATAAGTACTTACCGTTGAAATATCAGCAGTGAATCCCTATAATTGCCGATGATGTTTTATTTACGTCTCAGAACACTGAAATCAAACATAGATGCAATAATTAATTCCTTCTTTGAAAACGCATTACAACGACGATAAGACCAACTATGCTGTGCGTTCAATTAATACAACTGACGCAACGACGTCGAAGCGGTCGTTCTCGTCGGACGTCATATCACCCCGAGAAGATGAATTAGTAATTTTAATATGTGTTTGATAACACATTGGTATTAGCAATAAAATAGTAAACGGCAAGAATCATGTATTATGTATTGTATGTTCTTTCGTTATGAATATATCTTGGTATATTGATGCAAATGAGCTGTACATTTGTAACATTGAAGTATTATTCTTACATATTGTTTGTCTGATTATGTAAACAGTGTTTTCAATTATACGAGAGTCGTTGAACTCATTATTTGTATAGTATTGGACATATTATATTTCATTGGCTCACATAGGAATTACGTATCGTAAATACAACAATACAATGTACATATGTAATGCATCTAAACATGTATACCCAACATGAGTCGATCTCTAGGAAACCTGCTATTTAACATTCTATGATTTCTATATACGAACGTACATTGAGAAACATGGTTTGTACAAAGCTTCGAAATAAGAAACAATACAAATTGACTGATTCCTCGTATATTAAGTATGTTGCCAATATTGTGCAATACCCTAGCTTTACTATATAAGATTAATCACACATTATACCAGTTTTATAAGAAATAGTGTGTTTAACCTTTAGAATTTGTTTTGCACTTTTGAAATTATAGTCCATTTGTGATTTACAAAGTGTCTTCTTGGACGGCCAGTATAATTACAATTATGTTTGCTTTTGCTTTTCAATGCAGCCTGTTTCATCCTGTTGAAATGCGAATATATCAGATATGTGTTTGACAGAAAATTACATAATGTATAACACAGTGTTAACAACTTTTGTATATCATTATGTACTGTTTTTATTTGTAATATGTCATTGTATTGCCTTAAATGAGTTAATGACATACTTTTCTACATTCAGTCTGACCGAAATTTATACGATTCTACGAATTCACTAACTACTATGGATCTCCTCACACAAAATTACCATTATCTTGTTACAATTTGCGAAAACATTAATTCACATAATCGGAACGAAGTTAGAAAGATGTATCAATTTCTATGAAAACCTAATGACATGATTTGAACAATTTTGTTATTATTTAGAGTGACACTCGGCATAGTAACATTAACTTTTTCTCGCACAAAACGTGTATTTCATTCCCCTAAATTTGGAGTATCAACTAACGCAATCAAAGATAATTTTTAGTGCGGATTAACAGTGTAGAAATGCAACGTGACGTTTGGTTACATTGCGAAGACATACTTTGCTTCCCTTCGAAATGAAAAATAACCGAACGTTTGTTTGTTATTGCTCCATCATTTTGTATGAATTATACACCACGCTAAATGAAATCATAAGCTTTCCGCAACATAACATAGTATTTCCATCCGTAGATGTGCCGTTTTTGCAAATACCTTTGCAAGTACCCGTGTGTCGGACCACAGATTCAATCCATTTTCTCTCACAGGCTGCAAAATGCCATAGCTGCTGTTTGGGATTCTGCATTAACAAATGTGGCTACTGTAATGCTTACCCACTTAACAATTATTATCGTTTCAAGTATGATATTTCCAATGTATTTTAAGGTAGTGAAATACTCTATTATATCCTATTCCCTTTCATGTAATAATAAGGAGAGTCCCAATAATTACAGACTCGTGGAGATGGTCACAAATCACAGTCAGAATAATTGCTAGCCAAATACAAGTTGTAAAGAAAAAACAAACTCAATAACAACACACATTTGGGTAGGTATGCACTTCAAGGTATGTACATGTATATATTGAATACTTATGTTCAACAAGCATATCGTGTTTTATAAATTAAGTGTCACATGTAAATGGAGACGGGTTGTTCATTCACGTATTGTTAAATGTATATGTTTTCAATTGTAGTCTCTTATTAACTATGTCTTCCACATTTGTGTATGGTTTGTATGCATTGAGAAATAATAAAACAGTAGTTATATATTCTGTTCTAAATTATTATGACCAAGACTAAGGTATCCACTTGCAATGAACATGTAAGTTCGCTAGGTCAAGATGGACACTTGTCATATTAAACAAACTGATGCCAAATAATACAAACACGTTATTAAACACAAATAACCTATATTGGCTGTATAAGTGCCTGTCTTATTTCAGCAGAAAGCTACCCATGTTTTTGTCTTGTATTATATTAAACTTGTATCTTTTCAGTGTTAGTGAATATAAATTATACTCTGTGTGTGTGTGTGGCAACCAACATCCAAGGAATTGACACTGCTCTCACTTGTACCAGTTTACACCTTGTGGAGTGAAACAGCTCGAAGAAATTAAGCAGTGGTCCAGACGAGAGTTCCACCCGGGACCTCTCGATTCCGACGCACACGTCCTATCTCCAGGCCACTTCTACAAACATTATGTACGCATCCACCGGCCAGATCAGATATAAAGCTTAGATCTTATGTCTTAACTATTAAAGAACATCTACAGCCCTCTCTGACAACCCGATTGTAGTTGTTACTATCTAGGCATGTTGCCTCACAGCCGCATTCATTTTATTTATAGTCAGGGTGAAACGGTTTTAACATAATACGTTATAGCTTTAAGAGCAAAATAGTGTTGTATCTGGATGTGTGTCTGAAATCATATGATGTGTGTCCTTGTGATTTGCGTTTGTAATTTAAGTTTTTGTTGTGAGTTACTTTTGCAATTCGTTTTTATTATGTGTGTTTCTGAATAGTTATTCTCCACTGATTCTGTGAAATATTGCTTTCCCTTCTCCGACTTTTTTATTATCTGATTTGCATTCCTATGGCGCCATTGACATGTCGCTTAGAAATTTTGCCAGGCAAAGTCAGGATCTTGAGTAACAAGCATCTTGTTATTTTTGTCAAATGTCATGATGAGTAGACGCATTTCGAATTCAAAATTTCGGGGAGATGATGTGTTCGTCGATGCTGCAAGGCAAGTGAATCATACAATACTACGTAATGTTAGAGTCATTGTTTATTTTCACTGTCGGTCCAAATTTCGTTTTCATGTTGGCCCTTGTGACATTTTTCTTGAATGATGTGACGATTCAGTTTGGTATTGTGTTCTTGTTAGTGCAACCGATGTTCTGCTTGCTCAGAGTTCTGCCTTTTCTGTCCGTTTGTTATTCACCTGAAACAAAAAAAACCATTATATGCATCAGGGCTTTTATTCACACAGTACCTTAACGGAAAACGTCTGATAAAAGTTATTTATAAAATACTCAACAGAGCCTTGTATTTTATCACTTTTATACAACTCGTTTAATAAATTCAATATGAAAAGGCAAGATGTAAGATCCTTTATATACATTATATACCCGTTGTTAAATAATACCGATATTCTTATATGTCAAGAAACAAGTCATTCGATCAAAGCTAATCGGTACATGCGGTTGAGTGTTTACATTATAGTGTGCCAGGCATGCTGGGTGTGATATTTTGTTCCAACCATAAAAGCTCACCAATATTGTACTCCTTACATGTACGATATGTTATGCAGACGGTATTAACTTACAAATGAATGAGATTAACTACCCCCCTTCGAAATGCTAATTCAACATGTCGGTTACCTTATTGTGTCTGGATATTGATAACAATTTTTCTCCTGACCAGACATGCGTAATACCCTTGGTACTTATTAGAAATAAATCCCAACGATTACTTCATACTAATTACATTACGTATCTCTAAGGTACGAGGGTACTTTTTACCATGTTATCAGTTTGGTGTCTTAAATATATTATTTTCTGTCTTAATGTGTTTTTACATTAAATTATCTAGGAACATTTTAACACATTGCATTAGTCATACGAGGGCTGTTCAAATTGGAAGCTTCTAAACCCATACGAATGTATCATTAACATATCTGATGTTTCAGCCTGAAAATTCCTGTTTAAAGCTTCAGAACAGTTGCACGAAGGTGATGTATAACGACCGCTTTGTATTAAGGCACAAAACTCAGCAACATCACCCCAACATACATACACAAGACTGGTTTGTAGTTTGTGAAAAGAATTACCTCTACTAAACTTGGGATTTGTCAATTGATCATTCTATACATCACATTTAAGGACAACGGTCCCTACAACGAACGTTTAAACCATTTGATAAAAAAAGAGAACAATGAACCTGATATAATTGTTCAGACGAACAGGGTATTCTTATAATATAACTATATTTGCCGCTAAAGTGTCTTGTGTACTTGGATAGTCCACAGCATTACCTGTATACGCCGTTAATAATATCGCAAGGTATCATACTCATACGAGGCCATTAATGACGACCTCTGGACAGATATTCCACAGTCAGTGACACTTTCTGAATGTCTGAATGTAAGCAAAACCCCATTTAGCAAAATGGAATTTGACCGGCAGCGTAAAATAGCATCAGTCAATCAGATAGCAAGATATCTTTCACTTCAATAGGCAAATCGATAGATATAGAATCCTTAAGAAGGAATATCCATATCTCCAATATGTTTACTTCGCTTAGCTTAAACAATCAATCTATCACATTAATTCATAAGTTTCTATGACAAGCAATTACGTCGAAATCAATCATAAAAGTATGTGACTCCCGCACATTATTCAGACATGTACATTTGTATGTACTGACATGGTCGTGTTCAGGTACATTTGTACACTCTGTATAAACGAGTCCATTTCCAGCAAATGCAATAACGAATACACCGTGCACAATGTAGTACGACAATAAGGAGTTATATGATCTGAAGAAAACGTCAGACAAATAAACAAAGATATGTAAACGGATAATTCCGAGAGAATGATCATTAACCTACTAATGAAATCTTTCTTTCACGGAAAATGTGTGTACCATTGGAGCTAATATATGGGTGCAAATAGATGGCGAATATATTCGTTTATTTGTAGAATGCATTGGGTTAGATGACATGTATAGATTACAAGTTATCACGTTTTAGACATACCAATTTCCGTCTTTATCGAAGTATTTCTTTTAAAGTTTTAATTAATATCATTTATGCATTTTGTGTAAAATACAATGGAATTACAACGAGAGTGCATTTTAACTGATACGCTATTGGCATTTATAATTTCCATCCTGTTTTAGTATATAAATAACACATAGCTTTGAGGGTGACAGTAAAAATGTCAGCCTGAGGAAAGTACTGTTACCCAAGGGCGAAGCGATATATATGATATACCGATGGTGCCAAACCAAAACTCCTTAACTGCGAAAAGACAAATTTTCAGGAGACGAAAAACACGTATTTACTCCGTTTAAATAATACCGACGATGACACCCGAGCTGATCCTATTTGGAACCAAATTCAACTCCGACATGTACAGGCATATGTTGACTTGTACTAAATCGGAGTTTGTGCTGTCAAATACTGGATTTTCGACTAACCTTTTTGAATCCAATAAAAATACAGGCTTTTGTCGCCTGACTGTATTGAAGTAACACGATTGGCTTTTTAGATGCCGACTAGACTGAAATGCGCGGGAAATCTAGCAAATGCGGATGCTGCAAAAAAAGTTTTTGCGCCAACATTGAGTTACGGGGTTTTTGTTTGGCACCGTCGATATTTTGTCAAACATTTGAATGTTTCCATATCAATTTAGTCATTCAAACATCTACTTAATAACTGTCTGACTGTTTGAAGTTTATATCAACAGTTTCAAGTAATTGCTCACGGCTGCTGTAAGCATGCTGTAAGCAGTTATAAATATGATAGTTGGTATATCGGCTAGACAGTAGGAATTGTTTTGGTGATTATCTATCCAGATTGTATAACCTTTTCACCAAAGCTTTCGGGTTTGTTTTGGTACAAGTCCACATAAAAAAACAATTATCGTATTATCTATCCAGATGTCAGCAACTTTTCACCAAAGCTTTCGGGTTTGTTTATATTGTTGCATTATAAACTGTGATAAATATGTCTGCATAACTGATGACAAATAGGAATAAAGAAAGTAAAGTTTACATTAACGTTAGAAATGAGACATTTGCTTTATTAGTTGCTGTGAGATAATATTTCATCGTATTGGGTGTATAGGGCGTTAAGTATGTATACACCTGGTTTTTGTATGACAACATAACCGTTCGTCATATCAGTATTCTGTTCAATCACGTTGAATTGTACTTACGTATTTTGATAGTTTTACTTTTATGTAGTGTCATCAGTCATACTTTGACATATCCACTGTATGAGATTTAATCAAATAGTCACATATTGTGTGTGGAATTCGCCCATAAAGCGGTTTTTGTTATTGAGTAAAGTGTCATACCACTGCCGTAGGTATCAAGTGCATGTTGCTTCGAGACGAATATTGTCGAAAAGATTATTTGCATGTAATATGTTTGCACTAGAATCAGTGCTAAGATATTGCACTGTGGTACGATATAATTATGTTCGGAACAAGACCAAATCGGGAAAACAAGTTTTAGAACAAATAATCTCCAAACGCTGTAGGTAGTTATATAACACATTCCATATTCTACAGGCAACGACCTGACGGAAATGACACTTTGATAATAAAACACAGCCCATAAAGTACGACAGTGTGTATGCCACGCAACGCTTTTTTATTTATTTATTTATTAATTCGCACACTTTAATATATTTGGCGTATTTTCCTTCTAATAAACAACCTTGAAACGGATCTCGCATTTAAATGTAGTTCTGCGTCGAAATGCAAACTTAGAATATTCGATTAGATATACTGGTGATACCTTTCTTATCCACTATTCTATGACCATTTGTGTATCATTCCTCTCTTGAAGTTTTGAAATATATTATTCAATCTTTTGACAAGGACTGCTACATGTATATAAAATGTAGCTAGTCAGTAATCCTGTGAATTGTGCCACTACAGCAAATTGTTAAGATTTTATCACATTCTCAGTTTTCCCTTGCAACCCATTAACCGCGAATAAATTAAAAGAAACAAATCGCGGTCACTTCAGTGCTAGGCGCTGTCGCCTTTGGGGTATTGGGTTCGAATTCCACCCAACCGGGTGTGGGTGAATATCCGACTTTTAAATATTTAATAGATAGCTACTGTCCCAGGCATTCTCAAACGCAAAATGCGGTGTCTGTCTGCGAGGCAAATACGTAGTTATAATTATCAGAGATAATACAACATTTCCCGCCTTATACCTCATGTACTGTAGTGACAACGACCATATCAGCGTCATTTGAGCAACTTTTTTTGGAGTTGTTTCGGTGGCGCAGTCGGTATGGTCGCGGTCACTTCAGTGCTAGGCGCTGTCGCTGTTGGGGTCTTGTGTTCGAATCCCACCCAACCGGGTGTGGGTTAATATGCGACTGTTAAATATTTAATAGATAGCTACTGTCCCAGGCATTCTCAAACGCGAAATGCGGTGTCTGTCTGCGAGGCAAATACGTAGTTATAATTATCAGAGATAATACAACATTTCCCGCCTTATACCTCATGTACTGTAGTGACAACGACCATATCAGCGTCATTTGAGCAACTTTTTTTTTGGAGTTGTTTCGGTGGCGCAGTCGGTATGGTCGCGGTCACTTCAGTGCTAGGTGCTGTCGCCGATGGGGTCATGGGTTCGAATCCCACCCAACCGGGTGTGGGTTAATATGCGACTTAAATTATGGTTTCATCAATCATATCACACGCGGCAGTTATATATTTTTCTAATGTATCGTATAAGCTGTTAATGACGGATGGTGTTAATTTGCCAGACAGCATATTAATTGATGGGTTTTGATATTAAATCCGAAACATTTCGTCTAGCTTCTCGATCATACAGGGCCGGTACTTTTGAAAACATATATCAGCAATACCAAAGCACATCTAGCTGCATATCGTGATTCAAGCAGCCAGATCAATGATCATCCCTTAGGTCGATAAGTTGTGTATGTTTGTTAAACCTTTATCTATTTTCACATCAATAAAACTATAATAATTGCAATCTATGCAATATTGACATTTTGCATAATGTGCACGAACCCTTTCTACTGGCAAACCGTTCAACCCAGGGCGGGATATTGTTGAGCCTAGGTGCATAATTTGAACACTCCTTGTAGAGGACCACTAGACGATGCTACATACCGAATACAAAAATGTACCAAAGCTCTAGGCATTGTATATGGCTCCCTATATACGTCTTTGGAAAACTTGAGATACCCGGGGACCAACAATCTTGAACGTAGGGGCATATTTCGAACTAATCTGATGCTACATTCCAAATATGAAATCCCTGGACCCTGGGATATCAGAAAAGTTAATTTTTAAGAATGTTAAAAAACCCTTTTCTGGTAGAAGTTCAGCCAAGGAATATTCCTATAAAGTTTGATCGAATTCGGCCTTGTAGTGTAGGAGAAAAAATCGTTTGAAGAAATCGAGTACCGACGACAACGGACACGAAAAGTGATCACAAATGCTCGCCTTGTTTCTATGTCCCTTACAGCATTATCAGCTGAGAACTATTGAGTCGTCCACGTACTGAAACCATTTAACCAGGCAATGTGCCTTTCATCTAGGAACATGGTGTTTAAAGCAGAGCTGATTTTGTTTATGCTTTAGCAGCGACATCTCGTTTATTACATCGTTACTTATGCCATGATGTCAACAACATTTCTGTAGTTTACATTAGATAAAACTACCATTTAACCTTGCAGATAATATATGATACAATGTAGACCATTCGTCTACATAATTAAAATAAGAAATTTAATGTATTGACGGTGACTTTGCCAATTTGATACATCCTTTTGCCACTAACGCATATTGTTCAGATTTGTATCCTATTATCAGTTTTCCGTGTCATTCATTAGCCGCGAGTAAATACCACACAATAATCTCGGCTCCACAATTCATATCACACGGGCCAGTCATGTTTTCATCCAATATACCGTATAAGCTTATAATGATTGAATATGTTTATCTGACAGATCCGATATCCACCAAATTGATGCATTGCGGTATTTAATCAGACATATTTCTTGTCGCTTCCGTTCATTCAGGGCCGATGTTTTTTTTTCAAATTATATCAGCAATATCAGCAGTCATGTAAGTGTCTTTCATGATAAAATGACATTTCAATTTTTTCATTTAACAACTAGGGCCGCTAGGACTATAGTAGGACTATAGCGTGAGACACCCTTCGTTTCACGCGTAAAATAACTGAATATATCATTTTACTAACGCTACAACGTCGAGAAATTCCGAATGTCTCACTGAAATAAATCAATTTATCAATCTACAGTCTTGACATTATATTGAGCTCCGTGAAGTTGGCAACGGGTTACAAGTTCGTAGTTCGATATTCAATTTCTAACTGATAGCCAATACCGAACTAGCACAAAGTTCGTTATTCGACACCCTTTTGCCAATACCGAACTGGTGTCCAATCTGCTGCCAGCACCGAGTTCGATATTCAACCCAAAAAAGGCGAATACCGAACTGGGGTCGAATCTGCTGCCAGCACCAAGTTCGATATTCAACCCGAAAAAAGGGCGAATACCGAACTGGGGTCGAATCCGCTGCCAGCATCAAGTTCGATATTCAACCCAAAAAAAGGCGAATACCGAACTGGGGTCGAATCTGCTGCCAGCACCAAGTTCGATATTCAACCCGAAAAAAGGCGTATACCGAACTGGGATCGAATCTGCTGCCAGCACCAAGTTCGATATTCAACCCAAAAAAAGGCGAATACCGAACTGGGGTCGAATCTGCTGCCAGCACCAAGTTCGATATTCAACCCGAAAAAAGGCGAATACCGAACTGGGATCGAATCTGCTGCCAGCACCAAGTTCGATATTCAACCCGAAAAAAGGCGAATACCGAACTTGGGTCGAATCTGCTGCCAGCACCAAGTTCGATATTCAACCCAAAAAAGGGCGAACACTGAACTGGGGTCGAATCTGCTGCCAGTACCAAGTTCGATATTCAACCCAAAAAAAGGCGAATACCGAACTGGGGTCGAATCTGCTGCCAGCACCAAGTTCGATATTCAACCTCCAAAAAAGGCAAATACCGAACTGGGGTCGAATCTGCTGCCAGCACCAAGTTCGATATTCAACCCAAAAAAAGGGCGAATACCGAACTGGGGTCGAATCTGCTGCCAGCACCAAGTTCGATATTCAACCCCACAAAAAGGCGAATACCGAACTGGGGTCGAATCTGCTGCCAGCACCAAGTTCGATATTCAACCCGAAAAAAGGGCAAATACCGAACTGGGGTCGAATCTGCTGCCAGCACCAAGTTCGATATTCAACCCGAAAAAAGGGCAAATACCGAACTGGGGTCGAATCTGCTGCCAGCACCAAGTTCGATATTCAACCCCCAAAAAAGGCGAATACCGAACTGGGGTCGAATCTGCTGCCAGCACCAAGTTCGATATTCAACCCGAAAAGAAGGCAAATACCGAAATGGGGTCGAATCTGCTGCCAGCACCAAGTTCGATATTCAACCCGAAAAGAAGGCAAATACCGAAATGGGGTCGAATCTGCTGCCAGCACCAAGTTCGATATTCAACCCGAAAAAAAGGCGAATACCGAACTGGGGTCGAATCTGCTGCCAGCACCAAGTTCGATATTCAACCCAAAAAAGGGCGAATACCGAACTGGGGTCGAATCTGCTGCCAGCACCAAGTTCGATATTCAACCCAAAAAAAGGCGAATACCGAACTGGGGTCGAACTGCTGGCACCACCAAGTTCGATATTCAACCCGAAAAAAGGCGAATACCGAACTGGTGTCCAATCTGCTGCCAGCACCAAGTTCGATATTCAACCCAAAAAAAGGCGAAAACCGAACTGGGTCGAATCTGCTGCCAGCACCAAGTTCGATATTCAACCCAAAAAAAGGCGAATACCGAACTGGGGTCGAATCTGCTGCCAGCACCAAGTTCGATATTCAACCCAAAAAAAGGCGAATACCGAACTGGGGTCGAATCTGCTGCCAGCACCAAGTTCGATATTCAACCCCCCAAAAAGGCGAATACCGAACTGGGGTCGAATCTTCTGCCAGCACCAAGTTCGATATTCAACCCAAAAAAGGCGAATACCGAACTGGGGTCGAATCTGCTGCCAGCACCAAGTTCGATATTCAACCCAAAAAAAGGCGAATACCGAACTGGGGTCGAATCTGCTGCCAGCACCAAGTTCGATATTCAACCCAAAAAAGGCGAATACCGAACTGGTGTCCAATCTGCTGCCAGCACCAAGTTCGATATTCAACCCAAAAAAAGGCGAATACCGAACTGGGTCGAATCTGCTGCCAGCACCAAGTTCGATATTCAACCCAAAAAAAGGCGAATACCGAACTGGGGTCGAATCTGCTGCCAGCACCAAGTTCGATATTCAACCCAAAAAAAAGGCGAATACCGAACTGGTGTCCAATCTGCTGCCAGCACCAAGTTCGATATTCAACCCAAAAAAAGGCGAATACCGAACTGGGTCGAATCTGCTGCCAGCACCAAGTTCGATATTCAACCCAAAAAAAGGCGAATACCGAACTGGGGTCGAATCTGCTGCCAGCACCAAGTTCGATATTCAACCCAAAAAAAGGCGAATACCGAACTGGGGTCGAATCTGCTGCCAGCACCAAGTTCGATATTCAACCCCCCAAAAAGGCGAATACCGAACTGGGGTCGAATCTTCTGCCAGCACCAAGTTCGATATTCAACCCCAAAAAAGGGCGAATACCGAACTGGGATCGAATCTGCTGCCAGCACCAAGTTCGATATTCAAACCGAAAAAAGGGCGAATACCGAACTTGGGTCGAATCTGCAGCAAGCACCAAGTTCGATATTCAACCCCCCAAAAAGGCGAATACCGAACTGGGGTCGAATCTAATTTAGTGGCACACATTCGCCATGATTATTATATTTGCTTGAATTAGAAATGTAGTACGGTATGTGCATCTTGAACAATCCTAGATCATAACAAGGTCAGACAACCTTTGGTTTGAATGTATATTATAAGCGTTGCATTACGACATTCTCAAGTTGAAAAGGCAGGCAATGTTTCTCTTAGTAATTGTGCAATTGCTCAGTTCGTGACAACACTTTTTATAGAACAGTATTTTTTGTTACTTTATGTCACGATATTCTCCTAATCAGTTAATCGGCTGTGTTCAACCGATCTATTACCGATTATAGTTCATTATTTTACCAAATATGACAAAATATATAATACATGTGAAAGTCCTTTGCCTAATACCTTTTACAGACATTACTCATTATGTGCCCATTTTGTATTAGTTGTATTTTGAATTTTGAGTTTATAGGTCAGTCGTTACGTTCTTTGGCATGAGCTTTATTTTGTCACTACCGGTTGATGGGTTATTTCTTATTTGACGTCACATCGACCATTTATGACAAATAAAATTCTTGTTATATTCTACACTTTAGACAAGCCGTATTGTCGCAACGTACTCCATACGACTGACATTACTGTAACTTTTACTTGTAAATAAGTATATCATTCGTTTGTAAACGTTAACTTATTGTTATTGCATATGTCCTTTCCAGTGCATATATCTTTAAATGCACTGTAGGGCCTTGTGATATTCACATTGGAATATTTCGCAAGGTTTTGTGTCCACAATTATTGTGGTGCATGTGGGCCTATAATATCCACGCATGTCATATCAAATCACACCACATCCACTTCGTTGCTAGGTACTTACTTTTCCTGTTTAGATCCAACCCTTCTATTTTTCATTAATACGTGGGTTGTCCCAGAATACAGTATAATCCAATTATATCTTGAAAACTATCAAATAATGCACGTCGAAACTATAATTAACTTTTACAGAAATTATTTCTTGGCATACTAGTAAAGTTTCATTATAAATCTTCCAAAAACATACAAAGTGTGTACATTTGACAACCACCAGGTGACGCTTTGCGGTCCACAGAACGTTAACGTCAACACTCATCAACGACGTCACGCTATCAAAGTTTTCCAAATAACTTCTATTCGTGGGCTTCACACTTTTTATATTATATGACAGAATTGGTATCAATAATTTGGGAATTTATTTCTTTACATACTGTCAAAATTTCATTAAATGTTTTTCAAAATTGACAACTTGAGTTGACATTCTGAGCGGATAGTGTCGGAAGCGATCTGGCGTAAGATTTTGCTCTGATTGGTCGGTCTGCTGACTATCCTTTCACTGTCCTCCTGTACTAAACAAAACATGGGGAATCTTAAAAATAACTGCCGTATTACGCTGATGTATTGTGCAGTGGAGTGCACATAATTTATTGTATCCAATTATATTATTTTATGTTACATACGGTATAACACAATGCTTAGGAAATGGCAGTCGCTCCATAACGTCGTATGACGTCGTGATTTTTATACGGTGACGCTTACAATGTTGCTATATTACGTCATCAAAACCCCAAAAATGGCAACATCACTACGAATCATTGTGTAACAACTTGCCAAAACATGCCGATTATTCTTATATATATTTTAGCGCGATGCGGCTTAATCTACATTATTATTATTGCCCTTAAATATTTGAATTCATTTTTGTGATACATACTTTTTTCGTGCTGGACCGTATACCGTTACCATGGGTTACAAAATCTTCCATTTATCGAATGCTACATATACTAATATAAAATACTTTTCTCAAATAAACGTGTTATTGTTCTAGAAACACATATACAAAATTTCATAACTGTATCATTATGGTGGAGTAAATAAATCAAGAAGTATACAACCCTCGTAAATAACTAGAAACATGCGTCTTGAATAAGGAACCTACATTTTCAAATAGTTTACCTACTACCTTTGGTGTGTTCATAGCTAAGCAACGTCGATTATTCCTTTTTTCGACTGAAGAACATCTTTATAACATGGTCCGGTGTAGCATTTTAATCTTAAGTAATATCGCAACACAATAAACACTGTCCGTAAAAAAGTCATTTGAACCAAATTATTGACAACATTGCAACGTCAGCGAGAATGTGTATGATCTAAATTAAACTAATTAGAGACGCAAATGGTAACTGGGGTGCCGAAATTTACTGGCACCAAATATGGGGGTGGCTTTGGAAAAATAAATACTGTAAGTAAATTTATGAAAAGCCACATTGGACACTGTTTTGTATTTCTTTTTATTCTCCATATGTTTAGTCTAACAAAATAAATGATTCAATTCTAAGGAACTTCATGATCATATCTTGGACCTAGTCTGGTAATATTGTCGATATCGCCCCAATATATGTATATTTTTGACTCACAAAATATAGTATTATAAAGGCTTTGGCAAAATAAGACTTTCCTAATTTTAAGGTTAAATGTTTGTATTTGATCAAGTGAAAACTGCAAAAACATTATGAAGTACATGTCCAGATATGTATAGAAGTATTTCGTATTAAATCACCCTTGACTTTGCGCAAATAGTAGCGTATACTATTTTACAACCATATCCCCTTTCAGTATTGTTACGCATCGGGGACATTCTATAAAATAACTATTTAAACCTTGTCGCACTAATTTTATGTTTTACATGAACGCTAAGGTTATATTTATTAAATAATGTGCAAATAAAACATATTTCCCGCAGTCAGAAAACTTCTGGGGACACTGTATGTCGCAGTTCCAGTATTGGACAAAGCAATGTATTCTCTTTTGTATAAAGCCAGACATAATAATGATTTCGTCTTTATATTCCATTCTTGACTTATATTTCATGTATTGCTTTCAATCACATATTGAAACATTCTCAAGTAATAAACCAATTTACTGTTATCCATATAAGTTTTCATTTACTTATTATATCCATTGGGTCAGTAAATTCAGTTGAACCTGGACTATTATCTAATCAGTAACTAGTACGATTGGTGAATCAAACAGGTAGTCCTTGACGAGTTCGACTCGAAGATCAAATCAGTAACATAACTGAAGAAGTAGATCAACTACACATAACCAGTACGACTGAAACATCAAAACGCACAGGCATAAGATTCGGCCCTAATTCGGTATTCGTCATATTTTCAAGTCGAATATCAAACCCGCTGCTGGCAGCAAATTCGAACCAAGTTCGGTATCGTCATATTATCGAGTAGAATATCGAACACGCTGCTGGCAGTAGATTCGACCCCAGTTCGGTATTAGCCTTTTTGGGTTGAATATCGAACTTGGTGCTGGCAGCAGATTGGACACCAGTTCGGTATTCGCCTTCTTTTCAGGTTGAATATCGAACCCGCTGCTGGCAGAAGATTCGACCCCCGTTCGGTATTCGCCTTTTTTTCGGGTTGAATATCGAACTTGGTGCTGGCAGAAGATTCGACCCCAGTTCGGTATTCGCCCTTTATCGGGTTGAATATCGAACCCGCTGCTGGCAGCAGATTCGACCCCAGTTCGGTATTCGCTCTTTTTTTCGGGTTGAATATCGAACTTGGTGCTGGCAGCAGATTCGACCCCAGTTCGGTTGTCGCCTTTTTTGGGGGTTGAATATCGAACTTGGTGCTGGCAGCAGATTCGACCCCAGTTCGGTATTCCCTTTTTTGGGGGGTTGAATATCGAACTTGGTGCTGGCAGCAGATTCGACCCCAGTTCGGTTTTCGCCTTTTTTGGGGGTTGAATATCGAACTTGGTGCTGGCAGCAGATTCGACCCCAGTTCGGTATTCCCTTTTTTGGGGGGTTGAATATCGAACTTGGTGCTGGCAGCAGATTCGACCCCAGTTCGGTATTCGACTTTTTTTCGGGTTGAATATCGAACTTGGTGCTGGCAGCAGATTCGACCCCAGTTCGGTTTTCGCCTTTTTTGGGGGTTGAATATCGAACTTGGTGCTGGCAGCAGATTCGACCCCAGTTCGGTATTCGCCCTTTTTTCGGGTTGAATATCGAACTTGGTGCTGGCAGCAGATTCGACCCAAGTTCGGTATTCGCCTCTGTTGGGGGTTGAATATCGAACTTGGTGCTGGCAGCAAATTCGACCCCAGTTCGGTATTCGCCTTTCTTTTGAGTTGAATATCGAACTTGGTGCTGGCAGCAGGTTCGACCCAAGTTCGGTATTCGCCCTTTTTTTGGGTTGAATATCGAACTTGGTGCTGGCAGCAGATTCGACCCCAGTTCGGTATTCGCCTTTTTTGGGGGTTGAATATCGAACTTGGAGCTGGCAGCAGATTCGACCCCATTTCGGTATTTGCCTTCTTTTCGGGTTGAATATCGAACTTGGTGCTGGCAGCAGATTCGACCCCAGTTCGGTATTCGCCTTTTTTGGGGGTTGAATATCGAACTTGGTGCTGGCAGCAGATTCGACCCCAGTTCGGTATTTGCCCTTTTTTCGGGCTGAATATCGAACTTGGTGCTGGCAGCAGATTCGACCCCAGTTCGGTATTCGCCTTTTTGTGGGGTTGAATATCGAACTTGGTGCTGGCAGCAGATTCGACCCCAGTTCGGTATTCGCCCTTTTTTCGGGTTGAATATCGAACTTGGTGCTGGCAGCAGAATCGACCCCAGTTCGGTATTTGCCTTTTTTGGAGGTTGAATATCGAACTTGGTGCTGGCAGCAGTTTCGACCCCAGTTCAGTATTCGCCTTTTTGGGGGTTGAATATCGAACTTGGTGCTGGCAGCAGATTGGACACCAGTTCGGTATTGGCAAAAGGGTGTCGAATAACGAACTTTGTGCTAGTTCGGTATTGGCTATCAGTTAGAAATTGAATATCGAACTACGAACTTGTAACCCGTTGCCAACTTCACGGAGCTATTATATTGCGCAAATGATAATCTATTGTAATACAAAGCCATTCATTCAACTCCTCTCAGTGCAGTAAATCTAGCATATGGACTTTCTCGTGTGAAAAAAGTATGCAAATTAGTAGGCAAATGTACATACTAGAAGGAATGGTTTTATTAAGAAGGGGTATAAGTGAAAAGAAATGACGGAAATTAGATACAATCTTAGTTTCCATCGTAACCTGCATGATTTCAACAGTCCGCCCGCTATAAATTAAATTTTAGACATGCCTCTACACTAACAAACCAAGAACTGATTCGGACCTTTTTCACACAAACATGTCCAGATGCTGGACTATATTTCAAGTAATGTTTTACTATTCACATCGTAAGTTATCAAGAACAAGACTGTGTTCAATATTTCAATATGCATGCCTGTACACAAAACACGTGTCAAGGTTCAAAATTGAACATACCACTAATACATGTATAATCTACTGGGACTGCATGTACCATTGAATGAAGTTGTCATCTCGTTTATTAACCAAAGTTTTTCAACGAATAAATCCTGGTTTTTAGATTGGGGTATGGCGGGTGGCGGTCTTGTATGCTTGCCGGTGACTACAGGGTGTTTTGGTTGACATATCTTGATGATATTTTGTAAACAGCAAGCTGGCATCGATGCCTTGTATGGGATTGTATCTGGGGCTAGTTGGATCATTGTCAATGTCACTGCTATTTTAAAAGAGAAAACAATTGAACGATGGGAAGTGCACAGAAAACCCGCGTATGTAGTCGTCATAACAATCGGGGGAACGAATGCATTCATACTGGATAAGTACAAGTGCATATTTCCATTAGACACAATCAATATGTTTGGCAGGAATGCGAGTTTTTTAAACCTACCGTCTGAAGAATTTGTTTCCACTTTTGTGCAGAAAATACCTTTATTGAAATCTGTACATCAAAAAGACTGCTTGCAATTCTTCACAAACGCTTGATTCCCAGTTGGCCTGGTAAGCGTCGCAATTTATGAAAGCAATTTGTTAGTGCATCACGTTGCATTGTTTGCATTTTTTGCAAGTATTTGTCATTTCGGAATGCGTTTGTTGTATATATGTATACATATTTCTATTCTATTTGTATACTCATGGGCATAATGCCTAATGTATTTCGAAATAAACTGTAAACTGTATATATTTCTAGAGGGCAACATAGTGTATAGTATTTCTTGCTTGTGAATCGCTTGATTTCAGTTTAGAGAGTAAGTTACTACAGTTTTACTTATACATTACGAATTCCAAGACTTGTTCAATTAATGTATTGTTCGAAATTTGCTGCATTACAGCAATTTAATTACTTTGACACCACGAACGCGGTGATAACAAAAACACTATATAAAATACAATAAGCGTATCAATATTCAGAACAAACCGTAGAATAAGTTAATATTCGTAGCAACATCGGTATAGGTCAATAACTGACACACGATTTGAAACGGCGAACATACTTTATAAAACAAGTGTTATAGCTAGAAGAACTATGTTTGGTGAAGTGTCATTTCATTACTTATTGAAATATTCCATGGTATATGTCCATACTGTCTTATAAACAATTCGCCTTCAAGACGACATGTCTTCTAAAGTGGAAATTAATTAGTTTGAACCTGTTTTCAAAGCTACGAGTAGTATACTTACACATATCCCAGACAGCAAGACAATGGCAATTTCCATACATGACGCATACTCAATAAATATAAGTTTGCAAATATGCAAAATGTGGGTACCATAAAGCTCTTTAGACTTAGAAGCTACGATATATACAGTTATACACTTACACTACGCATGAATTATATTGAAAACAGTCGACCAACTTACAAATAAATAGTTGAGCGCTACCCATGCATCTTAGTTTATTTAAAAATAAGTCCACATATTTTAGCCCTAAACAGATATAGTTCCGGCAAAACACGATCGATTTCGGATGAAAACTGAACTGTAAAATATGAATACCAATAGGTGATACTCGTTTTCTCGAGATCAGTTCTCTATATTTAGTGTTTGTTCAATAGGCAACGTCGTTTAATTAATGAACACCGTATATATCACTTTACCGAGTAATACAAAATACGATTTTAACGACACATTGGTATGAATCGTTTGGTTAAATGAATCCTTTAAGGGTCTGGTTTCCTGGGCATGTCTGGCGACCAACATTACTCCATTAGTACTGGTGATTTATATATACTGGTGTCTTGTATTGATTTCTACTTTTAAAACACGAGTTGGTACCTAATGAGAATACATTTATCAAGTGTGCTAATTGGTCAACAACACCACACAGGATCTTTTAATGAACATTTCTCATGGTCTGAAAACAATTTAATACGTTTACGTATGTAGTGAGAGCGAGAGAGCGAGAGAGCGAGAGAGAGAGAGAGAGAGAGTTCAACACGCATATATATACATAGAAATAGTTATATACACGTATATTGAAACTTGGTCTTTGACTGCGGAATTTGAAAAAAATAATTCACGACCTAAAATGAAATGTCACCGTAAATTACTCAGAAAATCGAACATATATAAAATAGCATAAAATGCAACGTATAGCAGACAACATGAATACTACCGTTTGTGGAAGTTTACAACAAATCGTACTGGAAAGAGTACAAACGACACAACTATTGAAAACAAACCAATATTGTAAACATTGCTTTTCCTGTTTAAAGGGTACCAAAGCAAACCAGACATCGTTTGAAATACGAGCATAAGATATAGCGCGTTCCTGAAGCAATGGGTCATTCGAAAGCTCTAAGACAAACGCGAAATGGTATAAAATAGTTTTATATCAAACATAACAACTCTCACAAACAGAAAACAATGATATTATAAACACTAATCATAACGACTTAATTTATGAGGATTGGTATTGGTCATACTAGGCAATCTTCCATAAGTTTCTCAATATTAAACATTTGCATACGAAAATGAAAATAAATATTTTAAACACTATTGTTATGCCATGCGATTAATAAATAGCATGTTTGCGGATTTCGAATATCACACTAATTTTCGTTTGACATCAAATTGTAACTGTCCGTTTGCTCAGTAGAATCCACCAGTTTGTCAGCTCCTCTCTTAATAAAGTTCTTCACCGTCAAATCTGAATATAATAGTTGTGACACTCTAGCACAGCCGAATCATGTTTCTGTTGATCAAACATAATTTTTATAAGTTGAATAGAAACTGGTGAGAACATGGGAAACAATAGTTTACATTCTGGGACGGGAAAAGGGCATGTTTGGACAAAAACATATTTTTTCTTTTAGTTGTTTATACGATTATCACTTAAAATATCAAAACAATTTAAATTGTGTTCTTTATTAGAGTTTTGCACATGTTAGCCGACCAGTATATCAATGTTAGCTTATTTGAATAATGTCAGTTTGACTTTAAGGACTATCCTTCAAAATAACTTTTCTAACTTGGTAGACACTGAGCTTGTATCCGGCCTCACAGGACTTTTTGATTTCTCATTTAATGATATATTCATTGCAATGCGTCTCTTCTTGTTAGTGTTTGGTCCGCTTGAATGTAGTAAATTTCCATGAAAAAAATAACGCGTCACCTACAATAGAAATAAAAAGTTGCTAGACAAATCATGTGAAGTCAGCAGAGTTTTATGACACATAGACAAGTTTTAGGTTTTAATTGGTCAAACGTTCGTGAACATATGTTAAATGTTCCAAAACACGCTTTCACGCTTCTATGTTTTGCAAAAAAACCATCGAGTTGGTCAATCGTAAGGGAAATGTGTTTACATTAGGTAAATCGTTGGTATGAATTATACACTGTACAAACGTTTCCATTAGTTTGCAGTGAACAATTGATTGCGAAACATATTTCTATTGGTCAATCGTGCGTAAACATAATTCCATTGGTCAATTGCTTGTAATAATGTTTTTATTTGAAGACAAGCTCTTTTAGAATCTAACCAGTTTACCTTGATTAAGGTCCAATATATCCAATTTGTAGTGTTTCTTCAACAGTTATACACGTTCAATATCCGCTCCCTGGCGACCCTCGATCTTGATATGGTCCAACCTGCCACATTTATGTGTACCACATAATACCTGTAGATACAAGACCAACTGAGTAGCGATGCATCGGGACTCATACTGTAGTGTATATGACGATAAACATAATTAGTTCCAATGTGACTTCTTTACAATAATACCAATCTTAATTTAACTGTCCCACAGTTTTATGACACAGGTGCTACCTTGAATTAGATATAATATGTTGACTTAAAACGGGTCAGGAGTTAAGATACATTTTCGGTAGGTCGGGTTTTTGAAATTGTGTAACAAAGTACACCCAATATTTCCGCTTAAACCATTTACGAAATTTGACACCGGCCTTTCAGTTAAAAATATTTTCCCATTTTTTAAACAATTTTGACTATGTCCAAAATTATTAGGACATTTAGTTGGTGAGCAAGTAGCTAGATGAACCATACCTTAAGTCCTCCATTTTCTTGTGTACATTCGTCAATTGCAATGAACCCAGCCGCCATGTCTGGACGCAAACGACAGTTGTACCAGTATCTTAAACAATAAAACACAACTTGTTTCATGTCATATATGTATATTAACCACATCAGCACAAATATATCGAAAGTCATTTTAAGCTCCATAATAAGACATACGGGTACTTACTCCTGAGACCGCTTTCCAAGGATGTCCTTAAATCATTGAAAGAACACAAATTAAAAGCCACATAAGTATTTCTAGTTAATGAAATAGTTGTATGTCTAAATACCGAGCAAAGCCTTCCATTGCATGTTGGTTTTCTGCTTTGTTTTGAACACACGATTAGCTACGTATTAGCTATAATAGTAAAAGAGCTAATGACCATAGCTAATACTGTATGAAGGAGTTTGTTAAGAACATTTACTATGCGTCCTGATATGTATAAACATATAATATGAATGCTTGTAGTGTTTGTGTTCGTTAAAGGTGTTGAACATTATTGTGGTCTAGTGGGGGTGTGCCTGTGCTGAAATATGACAGTGCCATGACTGTGTATTACGTCAAACGTAAACCTTTCCAGGACGATTCCTGATTTACCCATAATCCTGATGCCATTGGAATTTCCCGCCAAGTTCTGGTTCCATGATGAGGACTTTGCCGTGGTAATGATACAGTTCTTCAACTCCAAGTAACTGAAAAACGAAACAAGAGCACCACAAGCGGGTACTTGACGCTCGACTTTAGATATTCCATTTCAGTAGTAAACTTAGGAATTGAGAATTTATTTTATCAACTCCATTAACATTAGTGTCGTCTTGGTTTATTGAAAACAAACAAACCTCAAAATATGTGGATGTTCTGGATGTTGTACATCTGATTGAGATGCAAGGGTATGTGCATTTTCAATACTGTAGACCTAGATATTTTACAATTAGGTAAACCTTGAACTGTGTCCTAGTGACATCAAATAAGGTAGAGCTTTTAGATAGCATTGAGGTACATGTACATGTGAAGTTTGAGGAATTTAGACCAAGGCATTTGAATTAAATGAGCAAGGTCAAGTTTTGAATTAAAAATATGAACTTGTCCTTTGACATAGTGACCTGACAGTAGGTTGGAGTTTTAGATGGCATTGTGGTACATTTGTACATGTACTGTGAAGGTTAAAGTTGATGCCTGTTTTAGTTTTCCAGCAATCGACCGTAAAACCAAACTTATTCAACGCCAAAGATGACGTTGTCGTTTGACAGAGTGACCTGAAAGTGGGTGGGGTTGTAGATGGCATTGAGGTACATGCAGATGTAAGGTTTAAGGACATTCGTGGGGAGCGGTGGCCTAGAGGTAGGGCGCGTGCTTCGGAATGAGAGGTCCCGGGTTCGATCCCCACTGGACAACTGCTTAATTTCTCTGAGCAAGACCCAAATGCTCCACTCCACCATGGTGTAAAATGGTACCTATGAGGACAGTGTCTATTCCTGGGCACCGCTGATCGATGTTTGCTGCCATACCCACAGGAGAGAAATAGTATCAGTGAGACACGGGTGTAGGTGTCCATATGTAGCCCAATGACCAGGGGAGTTAGAATGTCAAAGGGTGCTTGAGCGGCCTAACAGCTGAAATAAGCCCTGGAAAATTGGTAACTAAACTTTTTTAACTTAACATCCGATGCAATAAAACAAATACTATGTAAAGAACTTTACCTGACAATATCGTAACCATGTTCATCAAATGTTTCCTTCATTGCAGGACTGACCGTCAACCCCTCGCCATTATACGAGTACTTAGGCACTGTCAAATAAACAAATTGTACAAAAAAACAGAGATTGTTATCAAGAACTAAAATAGTCCTATTAGCTTTTTTGTTAATCACGTTTAGTACAAATGTGCGTGTATTCAAGGTTTGACTGTAATGTTTTATCATGATTTGGACAGTTTGCAAAATGTTTTATCAAATACTACGAGTTTATATAATCTGATTGTAGTTCATGTACTTTGTATGCGACCACAATATGTAGGTGTATAATAGCAGTAACATTTATAACTGTAATTACCGGTATTGTAGTAATTGATTAATTTTCTTTATTATTTCGTTTCAATTTACTATTTACTATGTCAATTAAAGTAATTAAATCGAATATGACTTTGTTATTGTTTTCTAATTTATATTGTGAATACTATATAAAATAGCACTAACATAGCAAGCTTTTTTGCCATGCTTGGTGATTCATTCGTGAATGAATAGCCATTTTCTTTTTTTTACTGCCTTATAATGACCAATCCAACCATGCATGTCAACATGGTTCGTCGAAGAAATTTTGTTGCATTGATAGTTCAATACTTTTTTTATAAGCGTAATGTAAATCTTATCAATGTACCTGACATTTTATGTATCCGACCCTGCGAACTTAACCTTAATACGTAGTCATTCGTTTATGATACATATAATATTCACCGTCGGTGGTTATTCAGTAATCTTATCACCATAAAGGGCCGTTCAAATATTAGTCGTTTTTGAAATCAAATACTAAACAAACATATTATAATATAAAAGGGGCGTATTCCTCTTAAATTCATTGTGGGGATTTCGTAAATTATACCACCTGTTGTCTCAACATGCAAATTACTGGCACGTATATAATAACGTATACTTTAATTGGTTCCAGGAGCTAAGAGCAGGGTACCAACATGTGTACTGCGCGTACGCTGAACATTTGGTAACCTTATTTTAATGAATTGTATTATAGAAATAAATCTAACAATAACATAACTGGCCTAAATAATATATCATATCAGATAGATTTGCTCAAGATAAACTGACATGCCTGTATTTGAGTCCGACTCTGTTTTCCCCCAACATACGAAAGAGGATGTATCGAAAACCAAAACCGAGAAGTTATGTGACAGGGGAGATTACTCGTGTTTTAAAATCCAACAATCCCTGTGGCCGTTACTTCCCATCAAACATTTGTATTGCTAAATCTAACATCGCTATTGATAATTGTACCACTACCGACTCTCATGATGTTTTTGTTACATCGTAAACTAGCGTTTTAGATAAAATAAATAGTTTACCATGTTCATTGCGCGGTATTATCTTACATAAGATACTAATGTTTTACAAGACCTGCTACAAGTGACTACGCTACTACATTTGTCCTTGCAACTTTTTATCACCTTTTCATGTTAGGAGTATGCGTACCAGATATGATTTATGTCCTATTTCCCCATACCTATTTTATATAGCGTATAAAATGAAATTGTAAACTTATAAATGACAAATAATATTGCAGCATTTTTAAAACCCACTCACTGAAACTTAGTATTTGTAAATCATATACCCGGCAGCTGAACAGTTCTTTATCATATGCATACATGTTATAAAATCTGCAAAAGAGGCAAATTTGAATGTTGTTTTATAAGTTAAGTTACCAATTTTCTAGGGCTCTTTTCAGCTGTTTGGCCGCTCAAACACCCTTTGACATTACACTGGGCTACCTATGGACATCTACACTCCCTGGGGAGATTACATCGATCTGCGGCGCCCAGAAATAGACACTTCCTTCACAGATCAGTGGTCCAGAGGGGGATCGAACCCGGGACCTCTCAATCCCGAAGCGCGCACCCTACCTCTAGGCCACCGCTCCCCATTTTAGCCTAGGTCCCGCTGAGCATTTAATTTTGCCTCGCCGACGTTCTCCCGATTTAATAAATGGGCATCTTAGTGCATTGAGAAAAAGGTTCAGTGGTACACAATTGGTACACATTTTTTTAAATCAATATGTATCTTATAAATATGTACACTTTATCCTACAAAATACCGTAATTCTTATTTCAAAACTAAATTAAATTGAGAGATTATTAGATTTATACAATACATAAACGTGGTTCAAAATGATACTTTTTTATCAACTCAAGTATACTTATGATTGGTAACATGTAAAACGTTGACTTATTTTGAATGCAGTTTCAGAGTAAATCTAAATGTTTTGATTTCGCACGTATGACTGTATTTAAATCGTTTACCTAACATAACTTAAATGTATATCGCCTAGGCCGTTAACTTATTGTGGGTATTCTTAAACGTTTACATGATAAGCAATATATTATTTCATTATTGATCGGTAGAACAATCAACTTCCTGGTTTATGAAATACGTGGAACGCGGTGTTCAATCGCATTCCAATTATTTACTGATTTCAAGTTTAACGTGGAGGAATAGTCAAGAAATAGTCAAAGGTATTTTTGTTTTCTTATTATTTAACGAGTTTAAGTATAATTATGACTTACAATAAAATCATTATTTCAACAGTACTATATGGAACAGAAATTGAATACTTAAACAGTCTAAAGTATTTTTCATGTTGATATTATGATTTTAACAGGCATATTTGAAACCGAAAGTAGAATGAATTGATTTTATTTGGTAAATCAATAATAAATTTGATTTAGATAGTTCTCAACTTAATGTTAATTTAATAATGGGTATGTAATGGTACAGTTAGATGGTTCAGTTGATGTTTATAAGCCATGACTACCATTGTTTACCTAAAGTGTCCTTGGCAACAAACCGGAAGTATAAAAGGCAATCGAAATATTTAGGTAACTTCAACGGCGAACTATCTAGAAAAGACACGTCACTTTTTCTTACAGTTATCTTGTACCGTTGCATCCTAGCTTGACTTGTTCAAGTTTTGATACATAAAACAGCGTCATTTAGACAAAAAAAACTAGTTTGGAAAACTAAACTATACTGTCTTATAGTTTGGATAGTGTTTAGTTCTTTGGCAAAGTTAAACTTTAGTATCATTTATTACAAATTTAAAATTTGTATAAACAATACAACAAGGGTTATGTCGAAGGGAGTATTTCGACGTTACATTAAATCGTTAACGTCATCTTCGGCTTCTGAAAAACTGCCAAAGCAACTAAACCATTTCCCCAATCGTAAGTTCGCCTTTATCATTTGGCGGATATACAACACAACTAGCATCGTCTACCTTGATAAAACTTGTACGAACACGAAATTTTTGCGATACCTATCGACCAAGCATCTGTATAGACTTCGTGTTTAATCTCAAATAAGAGATCTGCAACTTCTATATTGAAAACCTCGCGTTGTCGCATCTTCGCCTCGTGTAAAACGCGAAATGGCGATAACCGGAAACATAGTCCCACAGCTCTCAAAAAATCCGGACAAACTTTCTTTACACCCTTTACATACATATTTCTAGATGTCTGGTGGAAGATCGAATAACTCTTCCGGAAGTAGTCGAGGTAAAACTAGTTCAGGAAAACACATGGTCGGTAATCGGGTGAGTAGTTTAATAATTTCGTTAACACTTACTTTCTCTAAATATAATACTGTATGATGGTTCGTATGGACTTACAACTATAGTGTGTGTTACTTCGTGCACACAGTTAACTAATTTATGTGGTTTAATTTACGATGCACGTACTCTAATATACATGTACACAGTTTATTAATTTGCAGTAGGTATGTTATATGCTTTGGTGGAAAACATGGTAAAATAGACATATATTAGGAAAACGAATCATTGAAAATGTAATTTCATTATTTGATGGGGCTACTTCTATGTGCGGGGCCGACCGATTAGGACAATGCCAACCTTTTGGCAAAGACATGATTTTTTCGTAATATTTATTGTTCCCTATGTGGAGAAACCCCGATCCCCATCAAGAAAAATGTCCTTGCCAGCCACGCACTCACAGTCATAAGAATTTAACAAACAACATCCCAGCACCTCATATCTGTATTTGAAACATTAGCTCGGGATCAGTCATATCACCACTTTCAATAATGTGAGTGACCTTTTTAACAAATAATATACAACATACAAAGAAGGTAGAGATTAACTTGAACTTTTTCCCAACTACGTACAGAGCAGTACATACGCACGTCACCCACCGCATTGTTAAAACATATTGGCACCACTCCTATCAACTATTGCAGGTATCAGTATGGTGTGTTATTGGGAGATCAGAGGACAACAGGATGCCTAACAACAAGCACATGGATGAAAACTATTTTCTAATTGAAGTAAACATGTAAATACTACTTATATAACGATCTTAAGAAAGTTTAGCTATCATCCATGAACTCAGCTGCCCCGCATCCAATTGAACCAATAAACAATTAATACGAAGTCAATTTCCACTCATATAATTTAGACAAATAAATTAGTTACAATAACATTTCAAATCATGATAGAGCACATCGGTTGGTCGAATGTTTGTAGTTTGGAATAATGGGCGTGGTTCCCGCATTCATCTTGCTAACCAAATAGGTTAACAGGACACCGGACAAATCGTCGTTAAGGGCGACCTTTGACAGCAATCCGTTAAGCCACAATAGGCTGCCAAAATAGGCTAAACAATATATAAGCCCCACTGGGCTGCCAAAATAGGCTTAACAATAAATAAGCCCCACTGGGCTGCCAAAATAGGCTTAACAATAAATAAGCCCCACTGGGCTGCCAAAATAGGCTTAACAATAAATAAGCCCCACTGGGCTGCCAAATAGGCTTAACAATAAATAAGCCCCACTGGGCTGCCAAAATAGGCTTAACAATAAATAAGCCCCAACAGACTACCAAAATATATAAGCCCTAAATTAAGGCTAAATTTGAACTTTGGCCTAAAGGCTAAATTTGAACTGTGGCCCAAAGGGCTTAATTTAAAGTGTGTCCAAAATGTCTAAATACCTGAACTACTGAAGCCCATATCTCGCCACACACTGAATTGCGAATGGCCCTGGGAATCAGACACCAAACACAAGGCCCATGACGAAACACCAACCTCAGAAGCTACGGTACCAATAATATAATTTATATAATTATTTTCTAAATAACGAGATTTGAATCGCTATATTACTGAACTTTTGAAAAACAATATTTGAGTTTGGATATCGCTGTCGCCGGTCGCACTTTTGTAACAATGAACACAAATCCAGGTAACCACGCCGTTGTTGATGTTCTACTGTTCTTGTTAATACTGTACACACAAGCTCACATACACGAGTTCACCAATAATCTGCAAAAGACAAACAAACAAAAGCAGGAAAACAATGAAAAGAAGATTGTTAACTTTTTAAAAAATACTTGACCTACACAACATTTGCCTACTGAAACAAAACTATAAAGTGTTATGCAAATTAACACAAATACAAAAAATATTTTTTTATTGGAGTGGGTGGGTGGGTTGAAAGAATATTTTTGACAAAATGTGATACGATTTACTGATCACCCATCCTTGGTGTAGAAATCAACCGGAAAAGGAAGTATCGTCATACGTGCTGCTACGTCATCATTTTCAAATAGCGCAAAGAACCTACAAGTAACGAAAAGCCCTCATGCCTCCAATAACATGGGTTATCCATTAGTAGATAACCCTAATTATTGGGAGATCAGAGGACAACAGGATGCCTAACAACAAGCACATGGATGAAAACTATTTTCTAATTGAAGTAAACATGTAAATACTACTTATATAACGATCTTAAGAAAGTTAAGCTATCATCCATGAACTCAGCTGCCCCGCATCCAATTGAACCAATAAACAATTAATACGAAGTCAATTTCCACTCATATAATTTAGACAAATAAATTAGTTACAATAACATTTCAAATCATGATAGAGCACATCGGTTGGTCGAATGTTTGTAGTTTGGAATAATGGGCGTGGTTCCCGCATTCATCTTGCTAACCAAATAGGTTAACAGGACACCGGACAAATCGTCGTTAAGGGCGACCTTTGACAGCAATCCGTTAAGCCACAATAGGCTGCCAAAATAGGCTAAACAATATATAAGCCCCACTGGGCTGCCAAAATAGGCTTAACAATAAATAAGCCCCACTGGGCTGCCAAAATAGGCTTAACAATAAATAAGCCCCACTGGGCTGCCAAAATAGGCTTAACAATAAATAAGCCCCACTGGGCTGCCAAATAGGCTTAACAATAAATAAGCCCCACTGGGCTGCCAAAATAGGCTTAACAATAAATAAGCCCCAACAGACTACCAAAATATATAAGCCCTAAATTAAGGCTAAATTTGAACTTTGGCCTAAAGGCTAAATTTGAACTGTGGCCCAAAGGGCTTAATTTATAGTGTGTCCAAAATGTCTAAATACCTGAACTACTGAAGCCCATATCTCGCCACACACTGAATTGCGAATGGCCCTGGGAATCAGACACCAAACACAAGGCCCATGACGAAACACCAACCTCAGAAGCTACGGTACCAATAATATAATTTATATAATTATTTTCTAAATAACGAGATTTGAATCGCTATATTACTGAACTTTTGAAAAACAATATTTGAGTTTGGATATCGCTGTCGGCCAAATGACGACATCGCAGATTCTCGATCAAGATTTCGTCAACGCCAAAATTAAGTCGCCAAAATTAAGTTTTGGCACAGCGAAATATCCAGAGACAGATTGCTGGATGAGCACGGGAACCACGTTCTGTAGCAGGCGGCGAAGTTAGCATACATGTGTCATGCACATGTATTCGGACAGGCAACCTTAGCCGTCGGGCAAATTATTCGGACAAGTTCTAAATTCGCAGACTGCTACAGTACCACACATTTGACTACATTCATTCTAAGCAACAGTTACTGTTAGAAGACACTGACACAATAGTTTCCTTGAAAATATGAACACTATATTATATTTATAACGTTAGTTTTTTGTTAAAACCCACAATACACGGGCCCCAACTGGCAAGGCCAAGCAATATAATTATAATAATCACCACAAGACTACCAGTGTAGCCACAATACATGGGCCCAAAGGGCAAGGCTAAGCAATATAAATACGCCCCAATAGGCTGTCAATGCAACCACAATACATTGGCCTCAAAGGTCAAGGCTAAGCAATTTAAATAAACACCATCAGGCTATCAGTGCAACCACAATACATTGGCCCCAAAAGGCAAGGCTAAGCAATATATAATTTAAATAAGCACCACAGTCCATCGGTGTAACCACAATACATGGACCCCAAAATGCAAGGCTAAGCAATATAATTTAAATAAGCACCACAAGGCTATCAGTGTAACCACAATACATGAGCCCCAAAAGACAAGGCCAAGCAATATAAATAAGCTCCAAAAGGATATCACTGTATAAGCCCGATAAGGCTAAACAATATAAGTCCCAAAAGACTAAACAATATATCAGCCCTTGATTAATACTACACAAGATAACAGTTATAGATAATAGCAAATACTACATGTATGCACGAAACATGAAAATGAAATAGCCAAGGAAACGTCTCCCACTGTCTGAAAATTTAACAGTTATCAATTATACATTGCACTACTAGTCCGATTTATCGTAATAAGTATTTTGTTAAAGTGATCAGCTATAGTTCCTTATGAAAATTGTACTAACCGCATTTAGAATAATATCATTAAGAACATTATTTCGCCCGTGACCCAAACTCGCCATCAAGTTAAATGCGGCGAAAGCAAGTTAAATTGCTGCTGATAGCATGTAAGTCACTCATAATTGGATAATTGATTGGATTCCCTTATCAAACTCTTAATCCGTATAACGACATGCAGCTCCATCACCTGCGCTAACTTGTTTAAAGACTCCGTTAGAATATGCAATTACTTAGCTTCAGAAAAGAGTGTGTTTAACACCCAAGTACTCTTATTACTCTTATATCGTAAATCATGGACTGACTGAATCGGAAAATTTGGAAGCTACTGAGGACCCAACAGTGCTTTTGGTGCGAAATTCCGGAAACGGTTCCAATGTTTGTGATTAATGGGAAATATTCATAGGACAACTGTCGAACAGGCTGCATGACTTTGGGTTCGCCGATCGCCTAACAAGTATCGTACTATCAATATGCAACACGACCTTTATGTAACATTTATAACAACTGGAACCATCTCTAAATCACTCTATGTGCGTTGTTACTTAATTGACCCATCAACACTAAGGCCATGTAAAATATACCACCTCATGACCGAATAAATACACGTAGCTATAATTGCCAACCAAGCATCAGCAGGTTTGTACAAAAACACGTGAAATGAACCAAACAAAAGTAGCCGCACAAAAGTATACATGTCTCATGTCTGATAGTCCAAGTAATATTCGCCAGATTGACAACCAGTGACTGAAACTATGTTAATGAAAATTTCTCGTTTAAAATATCGCGTCTTTGCTCCATCACAGAATGCAAAGCAATTCATATTAACATAATATTTCTAAATCCCGAATTATCCGAGCACCGAGCTTAGCACGACATGTAAAATTCTAAAAGTAAGCTACAAAGTTTTCTAAAAATGAAGTCCCCACAAAATAAATTGCATCTATTACATAAAAGATCATGCAGTTAGCAACCGATCGCTGTATGAACTATGAAGCACACTACACTGCATTGTTAAACTACATGTACTGGTAGCATTCATATTACCATTACGGGTTTTGTATTTTAGAATTGAAATTTTCACAGACATATGCGGACTTTATTTACCGTTTAGCTAATTAACTTCGCTTTACGTTTACCAAAATGATACTGAATCTCCTTTTAAACATTTATTGTCCATTATTAATTTGAATGTTCACACTCTTCCTCATTTCCCATTTACTGCACACGTATCAACCGATAATCACAACGCTGAACAAACCATGAATTAACAACATTAACAATTCTAAAACACGGTGCTCAAGTTCGTTCAATCCAACATTGGCAAATGCTGATATGTAAACTTCATCATAAAATTAAACAACCATCGTGAATTACATCGTGAATTAAACAAACAACTAAGTGAACAATAATCCTAAATCCAGTATCTCCTTGGAAACCGCCCCTGCACTGAAAATAAATGTCGACACGTTGCAAGTTGTTCATGCTAATTTGAAAAACATGGACACACATCGTCAATTGACATGTAGATACAAGCACCGTGAACACTCCAAATTACTGTATATTATAAATTATTGAACAAAGTGTCCCCTCACAAACCACAACTGTATGCATACTGAATTTAACAAAAGCAAACTCCCACCATTTTATTTCATGATCCGCACCTGTAGTTATACTCTGCATGTCATAAATTACGATATACTATATTGCATATATGGCACCTTTTGAACAGCATCTGCAGTGCATCACTACTGTGCATATTAATATTATAGATTTTTAATATCAGGAATATCTAAGATTCTTGGTAACATTATGTAGCGCACCTGATTACTGAGCAAACTTATTAATATTTTAGATTTACAAATCTGGAATATGGTATAACGTCATGAACGACATGGCACTACAACACATCTTATACTGCATTTCTACAAAATCTAAAAAAAAAAAAAATCTCGTATCGCCTCTCTAGCCGGTCCTATATATCACAAACGCAACCACCATATCCCCTAAAAGATCTGCACCTACGATACTAAATATGTCGAATATCCTCTAGACACGCACCTGTAATTATTAATTCTATCGTTTGACAAAATCTGAAATTTCGCATCCCCTCTCGAACCGCACCTGTAACAGTAATACTATAATAGTTCGAGAAAGTCTGAAATTTCGTATCCCCTCTCGAACCGAACTAACAATACTCTAGGTCAACCAAATCTGGAATTTCATCACCCCTCTCGAACCGCATCTGTAATACTATAATTCAACCAAATCTGAAATTTCCTATGCCCCATCGAGCCGCACCTGTAATTCTATTACTATCGTTCAACAAAATCTTGTATTTTGCATCCCCTCTCAAACCGCACCTGTAAAACTAAAGCTCCATCAAATCTGGAATTTTGTATCCCCTCTGTAACCGCACCTGAAATACTATAATTCAACCAAATCTGGAATTTCGATTCCCCTGTGCAACCGCACCTGAAATACTATAATTCAACCTAATCTGGAATTTTGTATCCCCTCTATAACCGCACCTGAAATACTATAATTCAACCAAATCAGGAATTGCGTATCCCCTCTGTAACCGCACCTGTAATACTATAAGTCAACCAAATCTGGAATTTCGATTCCCCTCTAACTGCACCTGTAATACTATAATTCAACCAAATCAGGAATTGCGTATCCCCTCTGTAACCGCACCTGTAATACTATAATTCAACCAAATCTGGAATTGCATATCCCCTCTCTAACTGCACCTGTAATGCTATAATTCAACCAAATCAGGAATTGAGTATCCCCTCTGTAACCGCACCTGTAATACTATAATTCAACCAAATCTGGAATTGCATATCCCCTCTCTAACTGCACCTGTAATATTATAGTTCAACCAAATCTGGAATTGCGTATCCCCCATCTACCCGCACCTGTAATGCTATAGTTCAACCAAATCAGGAATGGCGTATACCCTCTGTAACCGCACCTGTAATACTATAGTTCCACAAAATCAGTAATGTAATATCCCTTCATGAACAGCACCTGTACAACTATTCTTTATGAAATATGGAATTTCGAATCTCCCCACGAACTTCACAAAAGTCATGTAGATCTAATACTTTTATAATAAACTAAACAATCCATAATGTCGTATGCCCTCACAAAACGCACCTGTAATACAAATATTATACAATGTATTTTATAGCAAAAGTTCCACAAAATCCGTAAGAACCGCGCCTGTACGACTATGCATATTACAATGATTACAGAACACGCAGGCCTATGTGCACAATGCACCGCAGTGTCAACCGTAGCACCTTACCACTTCTGTAAACAACAAAATTTCAAAGAATAATCAGTCATTTTTAATAATAACAAAACAATCATATTAATCATATTGTAGAATTCTGTCTCTCCTCAAGAACTGCACCTGCATGCATATACGTACATCTACAAAATTTGGAATCTCGTTTCCTCTCACGACCCGCGCCTGTACCAATATGAATAATAATTATCATAGTTCTATAAAATATGGATTGACGTAACCCCTCACGATCCGCACTTGTCCTGTCAGAATGTGCGTCACAGCACAGTGATGACGTAGGAATTATGGGCAGAGAACTCAATGCTAGTTCTAAACATTTGAATGGCAAAACAGTGCAAACGACATCAAGGACAAGACACAAAATACCAATGTACAATCATTTTACAACATCAATTATTGGTCTGAGACTGACAATCGCTAACGTCGATTAATTTCATTCATATGGATTAGTGCCATCGTCACGGCATGTCTAACCTACCGAATCAGCTGACCCAAATTCAAACAATCTATCCAACAATATCTCAAATTATTTTAACAAATCTATCGAAAAAAAACCCAACATTAAACTAAACAATGTTTGATTGATAGATTCGCATTATTTGCACTTCCATATCAACAGATGAAAGAATATTTTTGACAAAATGTGATACGATTTACTGATCACCCATCCTTGGTGTAGAAATCAACCGGAAAAGGAAGTATCGTCATACGTGCTGCTACGTCATCATTTTCAAATAGCGCAAAGAACCTACAAGTAACGAATAGCCCTCATGCCTCCAATAACATGGGTTATCCATTAGTAGATAACCCTAATTATGAATGTCAAGTCGTATCAGTTCGTATGCATTCTAGACAACTATTACCACACTGTACAATATAATGCATCCAACAACATTTCAGAATGAGAGAATGCAGAAACTACCTGTGTTTCAATTCGATGAATTTAAGAGTATGGCCTATCAGACTAAAATAATGCAATTATACAGTGGAGACAAGTTGCAACAGTACAAAGATGTACTGTTGGATATAGAGGATGGCATCAAGAAGGTATACTTATAATAGGCATGTACTTACAACGCCATCTAGTTACAAGCCGAAACAACTTACTATTTAACTGATTTTTCCTATTAATTTAATGTACTTGCAATATTTTAGAGCATGTGAGGTAATTTATTCATACATTGTATTTGCCGTATGAGGACATGGACAAAATTGGATTACATGATCACACTACACATTCCATATCATTGGATATTCGTTTACTTGTATGAATGTATATACGGTTTTGTATAGACAATCGATCACGAGTTGTCTATGGATGTACATTTATATTAAACGAGTTTCAGTGCTCGGCTGCAAGGTTGATTGCTACCTTTCCTGTCTGATTTCCTCATACCTTTTTGAATTTTATTAAGCCATTCTGAACGAGTTTGATACATAAATATAGTAATTAAGAACGAGTGATAGATTCTTTATATCATTTGACGTTAAAAACTCAAAATACGAATCGTTTTGTTTGAAAACTTTATACTATACTATTTTGTTTCACAGAAACATATTCGACTGTACGAAAGAGCTGTAAAATCGCTTAAACTGTTGTTGGACGAGAGTCAAAACCTGAATATCAAAGAATTGAAATCTAAGTTTGACGAAATGAACGGTCTTGTAGTAAGTACATAATGTGTCTGATAGTCTTTTTAAATGTGTGACTGTGTTAAAACAGTGCTCATCTGACCAGGACAAGAACTCACTGTTCTTCGCTTACACGCATACAGGGCAAATAAGCGCATGGTTGAAGTCAATTACGCTATGTTTCTATTATCACTATCCGGTGAGTGCGAATATTCAATCTCTGTCAATGTGGGATTGGTTGGCTTGAAACGTCTGCGATCCCCATTGCTTGAGCCACACTATTTATACTTTACTAAAGGTCGATACTACAGCTGTGTCGAAATACAGCTTCAATAATCCATCTTCATTATGCTGGATACGTACGGGTGTTATTTCGTGCTATTACATCTACAGAGCCTCGATGGACGGTTTGTGCCCTAGCCTGTCAGAGCGAAAAGCTTGCGTCAACGCTAATATATCATAAACATAACACTTTATGTGTGTGTTGTTCAAATATATGGCACTTTGGTGGGAGATTTGGGGCGACGTCAGGAACACAACGCGACGTTGCTAAGCAAACGCGGGGTCCTGAAATGATCATACTTAAAACTGGACACCCACAGCGCGTGAATCATAATGTTCACGCGTCAGCAAATTCATCGTATTTTTGCTATAATAGTATGCAAAGCATTGTTATCTGTTAATCAAATTATTGTAATAAATTAATCAGTAACTAACTCCGTTGATAGTTATTTTTTACTTTTCGATTGTGGTTAAAAGTAAATGTTGTATAGATACATTTAAAATACATAAATGCATTTATACTCGTTCTCAGGTTGGATTTGTTTTATAATACACATGTATAACTGTCTGGTAGTTGTCGTAGCTTCATTCGTAAGATCCATAGATTCTGATCTTGATATACAATCCTTTTAAATTGTTAATCATACAACATAGCACACTGTGTAAGCAAAATGATCGTATAAAACATGAAGTGACTGATATTTTAGGACAAAATGAAGACAAGAGGAGGGGATTATTTCCAGTGCATACACATGTAAGTTATTGTTTGGTTAAACGTGTCCAGCCTATACATTTATATCACGTATTAATCAAACAAACGCAATGTAATGGTATGAAACACTCATCTGACGTAGTTGGGTACAGATAAGCAACAAAACACGTAGAACAATCACACGACTCGGCGTCTATCACACAACTCAATGTGAGGGCCAGTTGTGTCATGATACGAATAAGATACTTACTCAAGCATATACTGTACGTCAAGTGATTGTTAAGAGTACTGTTTGACTTAACCGAGTATCGACACGTACATTGTATTTCGCTTGTTTACGAAGTACTGAATAGCACGATGTCATTTTCAAGTTCAATGAGAACGATTTAAAATAAGCTCGACCGTCAGGTAAACTATGATTTTCTAGGTGAAGCTTGGGAATTTAGTTTACTGTAGTCCATGCTATTCTTTCGAATGAACCATCATAAGTAACACAATCATAATTGTTATTTATTTAATCGCCAGTACCCGCCAGTATACATCATTGGCATTTTCATCGAAGAATTGCAACTTTATTAAAAATGGTACAAATATAATTTATATTAAAACATATGTCTTGATCATTTTGTTTTTCAGAAACGAAATTACTCCTGAAGTGGTTGCTGCTCCTGTCACACCGAAGTATGTTTTATTTTATCAGCACATTTTATTTACTGAGTTAAACGTACATCGGATTTAACGCACAATTACGTTTCATGACACGACGAAAAGTTGTTTTTATTGGCTACTTTGCTGCTTGTTTTTGTTTTTAAAGTATTGACTGTAGGACTTGAAGAGGGACTGTTCAAATTGTCGATACATATTTTATAGAGCTAAAAAGAATGCTACGACTAATCAAGAAACAAATGTCTTGGAAAGGTTGCTGAAAATTGAAGAGATGTGTGAAGGATCCACGACAGGAGCAAAACCGAAGGCAGAAAATAAAAGACCGATGGACGATGTTATAACCGCAATTGAAAAGTAAATAGTATAGTTGATTCAAAGATCTCTGTCACAAACGCGTAAACAAACATTCACCCCGGTCGATTATTACAGGTTTCTCAGGATTAAATTTTACCATCGTAAATACACTTATATGATTACAACTCTAATGGTCCTATAGCATAGCGGTTATACTTACTGCATTTAGCTATTTAGAGATGGAACATTTTGGCGGTTATGACAGACATCTTTGAGTCGACAATACATGTTCTTAGTTTAACAATATAATCTTTATTGTCCTCCATATTTGGAGAGTATAACATATTTACAACAGTAAATGCATAGCATGACAACGATCAATCAATTACATAAATATACAATATATACAAACATGTAGTAGAGAATGTTATGTAGTTATTATCTAAGATCTGTTAAATACTGACCTTATCAAAACGAAATACAAAATACAGAGACAGATTCAGAATAACGACATTAAACGTAGTGTTACTATTTACATATCAGCCGCGTCAAGCATAAACGGTCCTTATGGTATATTTTTGACATTTTCATGTTTTGATATCAAAATAATCTTCATTCTTTCACCTTTCCAAAAATATATACATTATCGGGTATAACATGACAATGTTTACCTCTATAAAGCATTAAAGACGTCAAGTTTGATAGCAAAAAGGTTTAATGACGTCACTTTTTTTTCAGTCGACGTCGTTTAAAATTTTTTACAACAATGATGAAATGTAGGAACAGTCAAAGACCAAACAAAACTATTAAGTCATTATGAATTGATTATTCTAAAATTATTGAATTGAAATACACTATTTTCTCCAATAACAGTAAATGCTACATATCTTAATTAACTTTAAAGCGACCCCGTGCCAATGTCTAGCATAATTTATTCTACAACCTTATTTTTTCCAGCAAAAATGTACCTTATGGTAATTTTTCAATACGTTCGTGTTTTGATACCAAATAATCTTCGTTATTTAAGGTTTCTAAAATATATACATTGTCGGGTATTGCATGATCGTTTATACATGTTTAATACAGAGTTGAAGACGTAAGTTGAAAAGCGAAACTGTTAAAATGACGTCACGTACGACAAACGTTCATCGATCTGCAATCAAATACGTGCCGCCAAATTAGATAACTTTTATACGTCAAGCTCATGATGCTGCCGAATATGTGTTTCAGAACGCGCGCGTCCTGGATGCGACCAATAATTTCAACTGCTATTTGTACTCACAAAAAACGTGTTGACGTTTACATTTATCCGTATTCCTAGAAATCTGATTGACACGTGCTGTACAATTAGCTACATATTTTCAATCATTACCAATCCAGAATATGGTCTGGTATATATTGTCACTCCGTGTAGGCAGTCATGCTACAAATGTCCCGTTCACGACTAACCTACGGTAATGCACGTGTCGATCTGCCCCAACCTTAGAAGTCAAAGTATCAGGAAGGGATCTGCGTCAAAATCAAGAACAAAAACAAAAGTTACTATATTCACTGGTACGACTGATCTACGTTTGTTCTACAATTTCTCTACGGCCATGCACAACGTTTCTGGTCATTTTGATTCTTCATGTTTTCCATACAAAACCCCCAAACATATAAACAACACGCATTTGTTGCCGATTTTACCACGATGTTACTGCGACAACCACCATCACAACAACGGCAACTTTATAATACTGTCAGTTGATGCTTAACTGATACATGAGCAATTGATATCACACCAGAGCAGAAATCACTGATAAAATAATTACATAATTAGTAGCAGCATGAATGTGTAACTAATCCAGCAAACAAACGTATAAGTATACAGTTAATATTATCAACATAGCATACATCTACAGTAACTGTAAATTAATTTCATGTTCATGTTTAAAAGAATAAGCGTACCAGATATAGAGGATCTTACATGAGTGACTTTTCATATTGAATTTATTAAACGAGTTGGATAAAAGTGATAAAATACGAGGCTTTGCCGAGTATTTTATTACTTTTATCCAACGAGTTTTATAAATTCAATATGGAAAGACACGAATATAAGATTCTTTTTATCACATAAACAAATTAAGCCATTTAAATGTAGAAAACTAAAAAAAGTAGACCCGCTTCCCCTTAAGAAAGAAGAATATTCAGGTGAGTAATGCGGTTATGAATAAATGAGCATCTAAACATAGTGCAACACAGTGACTTTATTTCAATGACATTTAATTCAATGTTGAATATGAAAAAGAGCCAAGACGGGTATATTTGAACGGTAATAGCGTCACAGACCTTTTTACTAGGCCCTATCCAGTCTTGAAATTTGTTAGGTAAGGTATTGTACACAGACATGTCAATGCGAATAATGTACTTGTTGACGTAAAGAGTCCTTGTATACGTTTAACACAGTGTCTATGATCACGTTCAATGATAAGCATATCTCTAGCTAAATAGTTGTTCCATAACTCACATGAATATAATGCTTTCGGAAGTATCAAACTGTAGTAGATCCGTCTTAGGGTCTCGGGGCTTATCATTGTTGTATATAAAGTGTTCCTACATGATTCCATCATTTCCACCAGACTTTCCACGCGGCAGTTTGGTGATGGCATCCTGAATAGCGGTCACTGAAACTATAGCGGTTTTATCTGGTTCTAGTCGGCTCAAAGTGTCTTGCACAACAGTGCGCTCGGTATTCTCCGATTCGGCATCAAAACTTGGCAATTGTGAAGGAGAATGTAGATTAGCAAAGTACAAACCCCACTGTGTCACTAAACCATCACGATCACGATAAGTCTCGCCATTAAACTTAATACCGGCCCCAACAGAGTTCGATATATCTGAACGTCGCTTATTAACATGACGCCAATACGAGTGGCTATCCTCACGGGCCATGGCTTCAAGATTAATTATCATTAATTATAATTTATTATTATTATAACAGTTTCTCCATTAAGCACTACCAATGTCACATATCAAACCTGTATATATCGTTTATGCAAATCGGAACGTAAATACCAACCATACTCAGTCAGAGTAGAATAAGAACCCATCACAAAGGAGTCATAAACTCTATACAGTATAGCGGGTTTTAATCGCGGGTGTTAATTTTCGCTATAATCGCGGTCAACATCGAATGCGCGAAAGCTAAACCCCGCGAATTAATCACCAAATTTGCTAATAAACTTGATCTTGAACGACAAAATATACAATTTTTACAAAGGTAAGCACTTCATCATTAAAGTCATTGAATCATAAGAAATTACCCAACTTTGCAAGATGTACAAATCAACGTATATTGCGTCGGTGTTTTGTCAATACATCATTTTCTTATGTAAGCTTACGGTAAATTGCGAATTGTTTAAAACTTATTTAATTTGGATGGACCATAATATTGTTTAGTTATTGATTATGGATAGCAATATTGGACTTCTGGTAGTGTAAATTGGTCTTTACGACCGTTTTTCGTGTAGTTTTGCATATACGATTAGACTTAATTTCGATATTTTTTACGTACATGTACATACATTGTGAAACTACATTAGGGAGGCCTTCATATTTCATTTAGTTAAACCAGGTTTTATTGTCGCGGTCAATGCCGTTTAATTGCGCGAAATCAAGACACCGCGAATTCAAAAGGATCCAATTAACGCCAAATTGGGCACCGTGAAAAATACCCGATATACAGTATAGTCCAGGAGTCAGGTTTCAAAAGGGCCTTAACATGAAAGTTTATTTACCCCATTTGGTAGAAAAAGTCCATTGGTATTTTCGAATAATACATACATTCAGGCTTCAGAAAAAGGTGGATGCCAGATCTGAAAGTGGTGCATAAGATATTCATGCTCGAAGATTTCCCCATTATATACCAAGTTCTGAGAGATACTGAGTACATTGAACTACTCAATCAACATATAGCAAAAATGTGTCTAACAGCTGAAGTTCAGCATGAAGATGCAAGTGCCTCTCAAGTTTCTTTGCAGAACCAGGAAGTGTTAGTGGATGAATGCACCCAAGGGAATCGAGATCAGACCCCATGTCAAAAAGACGAAAACAAAAGTATCCACATACCAAAACTGACATACAGGACCCACGGTGATGACTTATTCTGCCTGGAAGAAACACTTGGCAGAATGACTAAAGACGATGAACTGGATGATATATGTATGGTCTGTGTTGATGCGGAACAAGGTAAAAGTTTCATAACATGTACCAGCTGTGGCAAGTGGGCCCATGAACAGTGCCTTATCAATGCAAGTGTAACATATGACCCTCATGAAAGTGAATACACATGCCTGATATGTGAATCCTTAAATCCTGAAAGCGAATCAACTAACCATACAACTATAATCTCTGTAAGTGAAACAACAAATAGAAAATGTATCAGCTCATTGAATGTCATGAACCAAAGTAGTGATTTTAGTGAATCCTTAAATTACGTAAGTGAACCAAAGGACCATGGACCTAAAAGCTCCGTAATTGATACTCCAGTATTGGCACAAAAATCAGAAAACCGACCAACAATACTTCTAAAGAGTCATCTACAGCTACAGACACAGTGAATGATGACGAAAACACCGTAGTAACACAAATTACTAGAAAACCAACCAACAATACCCCCACAGACCCATCTACAGACGCTTCAGACACTGACAGAATGCCTGTTACGGCAGAAAATATCAAACCGACAAAAACTAAAAAAATCACCCCTAAAGCGGCATTAGAGCAACAAATAGCAGACCTAAAAATTAAAACCCAGATGCTGGAAACAGAAAATCAAGATCTACAGAATTCAGTTACCTTACTACGGCAAGGAAAAATTCTAAGACCCGAACAAAATAGCAACTGTAATGAAGTCCCTGATGTTCTGCATAGAGTGGACATACATGAAACCAACCTACAACACCAACTTGAAAACCAACACCTAAAACTCCAGATACAAGTTCTTGAACTTCAGAAAGAGGTCGTTCAGATGAGATTAAATAGTTCATAATCTTTCATTATAAGTCATTTGTTCAACAAACAAAATTCTTTTTTAGTGTGAAAATAGCTATTTTGCATATGACAGCTTACGAAAACCTTGCACGACAACCCCTGACATTCTATGATATAATGTGATGTATGTGTTTGTGTATAAAGTGAGACATACATGTACATGTATATGCATGGATACTACCAGTATTCATTTGATTATGAACATCAAATGTACAAACATCTTAAATAAGTTTGTGGTCAAGGTCATTTCAAGGTCAAATTTAGAAGTATAACTTCTAAAATGATATTTCGTCTCAGATCTGTAGTGCTTATTCTCATGTATGCTTTGGTATTATTGAATATAAGAATGGACATTATTATATCACAGATATATATGTAGAACGGATAGGCAACTCTATAAATAGATTTTTATCTGCCGAACGGCCAAACGCCCATAATGCAATGCGCGCACTCGGCCTTTTCCGTTAATCATCGTTTTTTTTAGTATTCGGTACACTGCAAGTCGATAATATGCCTGTTTCATGCAATATACAACTTTGTAATTTAAATCAGAGTTACAACTCCGTGTGATTTGGAGCAAGAAACGAGAGACATGGGTGGAAAATGGCGGAGGCTTCGTCGTTACAAATTAGTCTACGAAATATCTTTTAAAAGAATCATCAGGACTAATTTTATAATATTTTACAAAAGATGTTTCAAGTAAAACACCAAATAAGATTTTAATATTTTTCAATCTGATGATAGGAATTTGTCATAGTTTGAACTGAAATGTTTTCTCGCTTCGATATTCCCGCGAAACCGTTGTGTATTCAAACTCCATTTCTGGACATATAGCCAATATAATCGATGAAATATACATACACACTTATCAAGGTATGTTTGTTATTTAACTACATAGTAAATGTTTTTCGATTGATTTTGAAATGTTGATTGGATTGGCAGATTTATTTCTGCAAATTTCTTGCAAAACAATACATAAAACAAAGATGGCGGATCGATGAATCTCACCACTAAAACTCTGTGATCTCGCCAAATATCACGACAAACGTGAACCCGCGAGAATTAAAGTCGATTTCTACTGATTTCAACTGGGTCACGTGGTAGAGTTACCTATCCGTTCTAAATATATATCTGTGGTAATATCAATATCGTATTCAAAGTTGTTTAAAATACTAACCTTTTGAAGGTCAAAATCAATGTAGTAGTTTGTGTGGATGTGTAATAAAGTATTGGAATTCATTCTATCAGCTGCAAGTGTTATGGAAATCTTTAATGAGGAATTATATTGCTTAACACACGTTAATCTGTGTGTCGGCCTGTCGATAGATCAAACGGTTGCCGAGCAAACGCCCTCCCAATGATTGATACTACTATCCTTTGCCTTTTGGTAAGATGGTCGGTATGAAACAGCAGACGGCAATGATCCTGATATCTGAAGGTCAGGTCAACCATTGTCTTTAAATGAATGAATATACCAAATGGTTTCCGACCAATAAATCCAGAACAATTGCACCTTGGATATTAATGAGAGTTTGGTCACCATCATTAGATGCCCCATTGATTACAAATTTCTTTGTTCCAAAACTAAGGAATGGAATGGATGTACCAAATATATTAGTCAACCTATATGGATTAGGATGGGTGTATTGTATGGTAGTGAGAACCCCTTAGAGTCTGATACGGATCTGGCGGTACTTTATTATGATGTATATTCGATGGAGCATTGGCTGACCGATTTGGCAAATGGTAATGCATACCTCCTAGGATAAGGATAGCTGCACAAAGTAGCTATTGATAACACGTTATGGTCAAGTCTATTATGGCTTACATGGTGGTGAGCTTTGAATAACTGTACAATACAGTAGAGATTACCCAATCTGGTATGAGGTAGCTGTACTCAGTGATAGTATGTACACTCATGGGCAATACTAGTAGGGCCTGTATTTTGCAGTGAAACATATCAGATAACGCCAGATATGACGTACTATTTGAGTACTAGTATCCTTTCGGAATTCAATAACATAATTTGAAATCCAGAATGGCTAAACCAATAATTTGGTATTCAATAACTGAAGTTGAAATCAAGAATGGCTAAACCAATGATAGATACGCGTATGTACCCCACTAAGTGAAGTTTGCTTTATGAAAGGAGAACGGAGACATTTGGTAAATAGGCAAACTGTTAAAGTACTATTTGAACACCCTTAGTGTCCCAGGCTGTTTCGTGTGTTAAGTATCATACTGTATCAAATGATATCTGGCTCAAGATCTGATGATGTGTGGCTTTGGATAGCTATACATGTACATGTACTTGGCAATGAGGAGTACCGCATATATTATAACCTGAAAATGGCAGTACATCGCGGAGTTGAGCAACGCTTATGGCCTGGTATGGACATGCAATGCTGTGGTATCTATTCAAAGGGTCTGGGGTATCTGTATTCTGTAGCCATGTATACCTATTATGAATTTGAAGGGTTCTACTTTGCATTAATTTGTAACCTGTAGAACCAGGTATGGCTGAATTATGTGATGGTGCGACATCTTATGATGTCGTAAGGCTTCTAAAATATTATGTCGTAGTGGATATATGTACGCTACTAGGATGGTTATACACGATGCTAGTACTACTTTGTCTGGGGTGACTATATTCCGTTGTGTTTAATGCACGTATCTGTAACATTATTTGCTTATTGCAGTGCTAAATCACTTTGGTCATTCCAGTGGTGACTACACTATAGGAGTCGTGTTGTACTAGTATTTTCCATTGGACCAGGACTGTCGGCCCGTAATGGTGATAAGTTCCACTTAGGAATCTAGTGTGGTTCAAAACACTGCTAGTTACAGCTTTCACAGGATCTATGTCGTACACATTACTACTTTGTACGGGTATCAGATGTCTATGTTGGTGAATATTACTGTAAGGAATATACAGGCATTGAACGTTCTGAAGTTATGTGTTATGCAGAAGTTAATATTTTGACTAGGCGTCGATGATGTTGTCAAATTCCAGCAGGTCAGGATGCGTTTGTCTACCACCCCCTCCCTGTATTCCCCCGGGCGGCCAAAACATTGACTAGTGCATTATGACGCGACTCAACTGCCATCATATGCCTATGATGTGCTCATCTCCATGTTATTCAATCATTTCATACCTGATATTTAACTACCACTGGATACACCTATCATAGGCCGTACGTATTGCTGTATAATATGTTGGTGGGTAGGCCATATTGTCCTGGTGAATGTGAACAACATTTATTGTGCCTTAGAGAGCTACAAAAAGTAGTTCATAATGGGTCTCCAAAGAGAGGGGATATTCTGATGGATTTAATGATATGTATTTACATGAGAACCCTTCCAAGTAGTGCCCCTGTGAGAAACGGCGTATATAAATATTCCAAGACTGACATAAAATAGACAGGTATAGTGCTTTTGCAAGCATGTATACGTAGTTGTGCATACTTGTTTGATCGTAAATAAAATTAAAGGTCGTTAGGCAGTATAGTGTACAGTCCATTTGATAAAAAGTCAGACAAATCAAATGTGCACTTTCCTAATAAAGTTGAGTTCAAATCATACATGAGAATTACAAATGCAGAGATGAAAATCCATTTTTAGCTATTTTCTCACTTTGATCCTGAAACGACCTTAACCCTAATATGGTTTTAGATGCTCGTCCATTTGATGCCCATAATAATGAATAGTAACCGTGAACGTATGACTCCCTTCATAAATAAACACATACATCACATTAGATCATATCATCACAGGGGCTGTCTTAAAAGTTTTCGTAAACTGTCACATGCACAAAATGGATATTTGAACAATAAAAATCACATTTTCATTAAACAAATGAGTTATAATGAAGGTACATGAACTAACCAACACTGATATCATTTCGATAAGCAAATTAGATTCTTAGCATATGATATACGAAAGAAAAACAGAGTGGAAATGTCCATTTTTGCTATTTTCCTGGATTTGACCTTGAACTGACCTTGACCCCAGAAGGTGAATTATGTTTGTCCATTTGATGTCCATAATTAAATGAATAATATACATGCAAATATGTAGCAATATATACATGAACAATTTAATAGAATACCAGGGTGGTCGCAAGAATGCCTTTTCAGCCAGCATACATATGAGCCGTTCTCCAGGAAAACCGGGCTTAGTGACAAAATTGTGAAAATATTTATGAATATATAGTTAGAAAGAAGAGACTCTAGTGAACAATGTCTGAAAATAAGAACAAATTATCCCATACACTTACAAAGTTATAGACTTTTTAAACCAACCACTACCGCCTACTTTTTGAGTGACGTCGCGAACGTCATTCTCTACGTTTTTGACGTAACGTCAGCTGGCATTTCAAAGATACAGTATCTGATAAATTTTTAACGTAAACTTTTAAAATTGTGTCACATTATAGAATCATATTCTTGTTTTAATAAAACGTGTCCAATTTGTGAGCGTTTGCTTACAGAGAAAAATTGCAAGTGTTTTTAGCCACTTTACCATCGTTTTCCTTGATATGAGTACTGTTTCGAAAACGATCACCATAGCAACGACAGAAGTTATTTTAACACAATTTTAAAGTAAACTTGAACCTAATGGATAGTACTATGCTATCCAATTACTTAAATATGAAATCAAAGGACACTAGTTTTTTCTCATTTTAGAAATGTTTCTAAATCTTATTGCACAATTACAATACAATGTCATTAAACCCGGTTTTCCTGGAGAACGGCTCGTATGTATTAATATGCTTTTTTGACATAGAAATGACTATTTTAATAAACAAATAGCTTATAATGAAGGAATATGAACTAACCAACACGGCTATTATTTAATAAGCAACTTATATTCATATCGAATGCTATACGAAGAAAAACAGAGTGGAAAAGTCCATTTTGTTTTTTTCTCGATTTGACCTTGAACTGACCTTGACCAAAGAAAGGTCAATTGTGTTTGTCCATTTGGTGTCCATAATCAAATGAATAATATCCATACAAATATGTAGCAATATATACATGAACAATTTAATCATATTAGATCATAGAATACCAGGGTTGGTCGAAAGAATGCCTTCTCGGCCAGCATGCATATGTATTAAATTGCTATTTTGACAAAGAAATGACACTTTTCAATAAACAAATGGCTTATAATGAAAAAATATGTACTTACCAACACGACTATCATTTTAATAACGAAATTTGATTCCAAACATATGCTATACGACGAAAGAACTGAGGTGAAATATCAATTTTTAGCTATTTTTCTCACTTTGACCTTGAAAAAACCTTGGCCTTAAACTCAAACTAGTCAGTTATGTATGTCCATTTGATGCACAACATTAATTGAATAATATCCACCCAAATATACGGTAATATATTCTTAAACCAAAAATTCACACCAGAATTAAGAATGTCATGCGTATTCGTAAATTAGCTTGGAAACAAGAGTTGTTGCCCCTGTTAAAAAAATCTGCACCACTTTCAGATCTGGCATCCACCTTTTTCTGAAGCCTGAATGTATGTATGCTAGACTAGTACTCTACTGGCCAGAGGTTTTACGAAAAAATGTGGGGATTTAAGTTAAAGGTTCAACCTGTTTCACATGGGTTTAGGTGTATCGCGCCCTTTTAATTTCTCACAACATTTATCCAATTGAGGTTTTGTAATTGATTCTATAATTGTATCATCAGGTCCTTGTATAGTTGATAGTTTTAAATACTACTATGTTAAATGATTTATTTACTATCTACAACATAGCATACTAGAGTTACCGAGTGTTCAATACAAGTAAATTTACAAACGTCATATTGCAGGTGGTGTAAAAGTGCAAAAGAAGAAAGGTAATTACTCAGTATTTTGTGTCAGTAGGTCAACCATTTGTGCTCGGAAAACTTAAACATTTATGTTTAATTCAATGCTGCATTGATGATGCACTGGTCAACGCCGTACCGATTCATAGTACGTAACATATGTTAGTAGGTAGACGAAACAGCATTGAACCATGTCGAAAACGTATAGGACTGTAACGTGGTTAAATTTCTGGTATATCAAGGTTTAAAGCCGTGCTACTTTTGGCTGTTTAATTATCACATTATCACATTATCACATGACGTCATAAAATTGATGACGTTTATTCGACGTAAACGTAAACTTTTATTTTTGTAACGTTCGTTATTTTTTTTTTCATTATAGCCATATTCTTGCAACAGCAATTGCATTTATCGATTCATTTGTGTTTTTATGAAATACATGTCTTGTGATCTAGTCATGCGTTATGTATACATGTATACACACCATGTCCGATTTGAATCCTTTACTATAAAAAACATGTCATTTGTTACTCACCTATCGCCTGGTTGTGGTCATTAACATAAAAGTAAATCATTTTTGTATTATTTTAGGCAAAAAGCTGTCGAATTGTCGGAAATACATGCTAAAGTACAGGAGAAAAGGTAAAATAAAATGAAAACTAGAACTGTTTATAAATTGAAATGTTTATTGAAGCCAGTCTTCAGAAACCTGCTTTTTGACAAGAATAATCATTTTGGCATTGTTCATTTTTCTCAAGAACAATGCTTTAGAAGCAAAATGCAAACCAAATGAATTGTTTGTGTCTTGATTAGTAAGTTACGGATGTTATTGTAGAGTCCATGTTCATCAAAACGTTATTTGACGTTACAGAAGAATTTTATAAATCATTGTCATAAGCTGTTTAAAATAACAGTTAGTTTAGAAGGATTTTTTAATGTTTGTTATATGTATCAAAACCTAAGGTTTGACACAAAAGTCCTATAGCTTGATATTGGCTATGCTTTCCCAGTAGTTTGTTCAGTTTGCTGGGGAGTAACTTCTTAAAATGTATTCTTAATTTGGAGCTTTTTCATAAAGCAAATTTTTTTTGGAGAACGGCTATATTATAAAAGACTAGCATCGAAAAGCCAAAACTGTGTCCAAAGACACGACGTATGCCCACGCCATGACATAAACCATGCCAAATGTTTAAACAGTAAGTCATAGGTAACAACATTTTTCCGATGTATGTAGTCTACACGTATGTTTTAAAATTGCAAAGTATCATTTTTTATTTCATTATGAATTGAAAAATACTCACATAAGTAATGGACGTTAAATGGTTTGCAATAGCGATAGTTTCAGCAACTGTTTAAATTCTTAAAATGTATATAGATCATGCAATTTTTAATAGCCACATCTTTGATATACTGCTTTACACATGTACGCCGGCCGGTCGTTCGACCAGATGGCTTCCGTTCAATAATGCAAAACCGCTTTTCCCTAGGATCATCAAACTTTGCAGGAAATTGGACAGGACAGGCAGCTCTTAACTTAACCAGCCGAGCACATAAACTAGTATCATCACAACACAACCACACAGAGAAATGCACACACAACCCAAATAATATATTAAATCTCAATGCCTGCGCTTCAACTATGCAGAATGACCAATTTCACAAAACAATTACAAAAGAGCGATGATACCTAGAAACCGAATGATACGTAGCTAAGACCCGACCAAGTTCCCAAAGTCCCCGCTGTAGGACGATCTAGTTTCACAAATTTATGCCAAAATGTTGACATAAGCAACCAAATGAGGCATAACTTCGACTTTAGTTTACATAAACCGTGCACAGTGACCCAGCTTTAATAGCTTTGCCAAGTAAACTAGGCAAATTACAAAAGCAAAAGTGGGAGGGATAATATGACGTATTTCTAGCTGTATGCAGTTCTAAAATATATTCCAAACACGGTGACCCTAGCGAGTAAACGAGGTATAAATGGACAGTAGTCAGCAACAGTAGATGACCCTTATTGATTTTGAGGTCAGTAGGTTACCTTTACAATGTTCGACTATTGTGCTGCTATTGGGGCATATGTGTTCCACAAATAGATCTATCCCTTGTTATTGTTCCCGTGATATCATGTAAGACCGTCTCAAATAAGATTTGATAATACATGTATACGTATAATGTTCTACTCTACTTTATCACAAAAATGTATTGCTTTTAGAAGTGTTTTCCAACATATAAATGGCCAGTACTTTGCCATAAGCATACTTAAATGCTTAATTGTTTCCTTCAAACATGCATGTAAAACATGCCATATTGCTTGATGAACAAAACTATTCAATACCGATCAAATGTATGCTTTAATATAATGCTTTGACTATACGGTTATGTACCTTTAGCAAATTACAAGTTGTAGTGGGCTGGACTAAGAAATTTGAAAAGCAAATGAAAGAAGCATCTCAAGTAGACGACGAATTTAAACACACACTATCAGCGGATGATGACTTAAATGCCATCCAAGATGTTATGCAAAGAGTAATTCGTGAAACGACGGAAAGGGAAGACAAATGGAAAAAGTAAGTATTTCAAACGAATTAAGTTTTGCATCCAATAGAGATGTAACTAAAGATGTGTAGAAGCATGCTTTACTTCAGTCCCTCTTTGCTCGATTCCATTTAATACTAAGTATCTTGTAAAATGATTGAACAAATTATTTACATAGAGTTCGGATGTACAAAAACTTTATTCATATAGGTCAATATATGTGTTAGGCCACTAGTGATTTATGCTATCACTCGGTTAAATAAAATTCGATTTTACATTAAAATCAACATGTATCATTTATGTATTACGCAAGTGATAACCCCATGACTACATTGGTGCAATAGTCTGTGAATGAATATGAAAATGGTATTTTTATCGCATTTACCACTGACATTCAAAGATGATTCTAGTTCAAAGATACATGTCAATTAGTCAATATACCGTTAGATTCACATGTGTAAACTGAACACTCATTTTCTATTGTAACAGCCTTGAACAACAAAATATTTCACTGGTGGAACAAATGATGTCTCTAATATCGGACGAAGACAATGCAGCTACAAAAGGAAAGAAATCAACGCCGAATAAGAAAAAAGATTTCACTCAATTGCTGACGATCACTTGGTCGATCCTGAACACGCAGTATTAAGTTAAAATATACGATACCATTACTTCACTATATATTTCTGAGAAATTTTCTCGATCTGTTTGTGTGTGGTCTGATTTTATATCAAATGTATTTCAGTAGACTCAATAAGTAATACTAACGAGGACCTACAAATGTATCTCATTATAAAAATATCGGATTTTACCGTTTACTCAGGTATACATAGTTACACTAGATACACATAGTTTGCCTGCCAGATAACTCGATGTTGACAAACGATTCTCGTTTAATTTTGAAAGATCTGTAGGTACACGACGTTCTGTAAATTTGCATTTAGATAAAATCATATAATTATGTTGGTGTTTAATGCACAACCGAAAAACATATATAGTGAATGCAAATGTCCCATCTTTCATGATCACTGTTTGGCGGGAAAATGTACCAGCATATTTATTGTTCGCCTCATTTTGAATTTGTCATATCATGAAATGGCGGTCTTTGTCTTCTAAGTCATTTGCAATTGATGAAGCTGTACTTTAAATTAACTGTTTTGTTTCGTTCTACGTATCGTCACTGTAAACTTTACAAGCTTACATATGTGTAAAGGTTAATGGGTATTGCTTGCAAAGCCAAATTTCGTATTCAAGAAAAACACAAAGTAATATATAGATACGGTGTATTTTCTTTTTTTAAAGAATCGATGACTTAAATAATCAGGGATTGCGGTTAGAAGCTCTTATAAAGTCAATGAATGAATCGAATGGAAAGTTGGTAACCGAAACAAAGAAAACAACGAACAAGAAGCAACAAGACAAACCCAGTAAAGGGTTAGCTGCAATATTTGAAACCCACTTAAGCAATCTAGAAAGAGAATGCGCAAGGTATATATTGATACTGTTATTGTTAATTTAGACATTATTCGAATAGCTATTTATACTTAAACTAGGAACGGACCTATGCACAATGAAGCAAATGCAATGAACGTAACATTTTGAAAGTTTCTCTGGTTTACATTGATGGTATGCTTCTATTCGTTCGAATTAGTATTATGTAAGCAAACAGTTTGTACTGATATTAGCATTGTACCTTCACGGATTAACTTTAATTTGGTTAATACGATTAAACATTAATAAACTTTAAGGTTAAACGCATTATCGCTTAAGTCTGACTATATAGGTATTGTTTGTGTTGTGTTAACCATAGCCATTTTATTGTCCCTTTTGGTAGATGCGAGACCGTAGTTAATAACTAAGTAGATACAGAGATAGAAACTTTAGAAAAGGAGTTAAAAAACTGGCATGAAGTGAAGGAAAAGGTTAAGGATATGGACAAATTTGAAAACTGCTCGACAAAAGCTGTCCGATCTGTGCGCTTAAAACTAGAGAATGTTCTGTATTTTTTCATGTGACTGTTTAAGCAATTTCCTATTGGCTAGTACATGTAAGTCCGGTATTAGCAGGAAGGCGGCAAACTGAAAAATGTTTATTATAGGACGAAAACTCCGTAGCAAAAATGGTGGGCATTTTTAAACTTTGCCATCGATATGTTTTTTGTGTTTCCTGAAAAAGTACAAAATTGTAGGTTCGGTTTTGTAAAAGGTGCCATCGTTATGTAATTAATATTTCAATCAATTATTACGAATTATGCCGAAATAGTATTATGCAAATATGTTAACAAACTTTCCTCAGCATCAGTTATTATTGTTTTAAATTTAATATGTAAATCAGATTTTTGAATGGCTTGTGTACGTAAATTGATCGTCGAATAACTCTGAACTTGAATGAACACATGTATGTAGCTATTCAGCATATTTTCGAACTAATAGGTACTCAACACAGAGTACGCTACGTAATTTAATATTTTTCCCTCTTTTTATGAAGAGTACAAGACAATGATGCAACACTGAAAAGATTTACGGATGGTATTGAACCTCACCTAGATAGTGTCGTCAACATGTTGACTAACAAACCTCCCACCAGTCAACACCATCTGCCAGAACTTCCGTCTAGATTAACGTCGGTTTTCGTTAAAGTCGTTTTCGTTGAAAGGTATGCCTTGTTCACGGTGCACAATCACGTGGTTTGTGACCTCTCATTTTGGTATCGCAAACAGTAATTTTGGTAAATAAACGCTCGATTCAACCAAGAAAAATCGCCGTAAGTATTTATTTACGCATATTTAGAAATTATCATTTGTATGTTGCAAGTCCTTATATCAATGCATACCCCCGACAACCACGAAAATGTCCCCGTCTGCTCTAATTTTAACGGAGTTGCGGCCAAACTGATCGAAAATCTCAAAATTGGTGTTGGTATTGCTGACAGCAGATTCAAGAACACCATAAAACCCGGATTTCCTTGCCAGAGTCTTCGAAAGGCATCATCTGTTGGTACTTTATGCCTACAAACAGCTGATGACTGATTGTTTTTTTCATTAAAGCCGCTATTTCCAACGTAAAATGGGATTTAAAATAATGTTATTGCAGCACGTTATGAAAGTTAAATGATATTGCAACCAGCAGAAAAGTATGCTCCAATATGCTTTTGAACCAAGTATTATTATGGCCAATTAGCCATCCGTATTGTGGTCATTTCCATAAAAAAATTAACGATGGCTTAAGGCCAAACCAAATCATATCTTCGTTTAGCGTCGGGAAGTTTAAGGCATCTTGGGAAGGAAAAAACAACAAAGTTTATAACGTCTTTATTTTCAAACTCCATTGATATATTGATATATTGATTTTTAATTTCATACTTATCATTCGTGTTCACCATCATGTCCCCAACCCCTACACAGCAGCAGGATTCACACCAAAATGTTTTCAGTTATTGCAGTAGGTTATTGTGATTGATAATGCTTGGGTGTTTGTTAGCTATATAATAATGAACAAAGAAGTCGTTTAATCACTTGGTGTTTTTCGAGTGTTTTTTTTTCTTCAGTATAGCTAGATAGGTTTTCGGACTTAGGGTGGACGCTAAACGAAAATACAATTTGGTATGGCCTTACTATCAGTACACTGTACTTTAATTTGAAGTTCGATTCTTTCGGGAACCACGACTTCGACCTCCCCGAGCGAACCCGGGTTGTATGCAGGAAAATGGTCGCTACCATGAGCATTGACAGAAATGCGGTAAAAAGGGGTTCCCTTGGTGTTCGGTGGGACAGAAGTGTCCGGCGAAATGAAATCAAGATCCTCCCGACGATGAGAATGAGACTTGACAATTGATACACGACACATATATGCGTCTACATGAACACTATAATATGACAGCAAATTTTCTCAATACAGACAATTCAAAATTGCCTGCGGAACGACTATGAAACGCCATTGTTGGATATTTCGTGTGTTAGCAACAGGCCTCTCGATATCGACGTCGGATAAGGGAAATATTTAGTTATCTCACATCTTCTGCTCATTACTTTAAGGTTAAAATTATGATGATGTGAACTCGACTTTTTTGACAAATAAAGATTCAACAAAGACGATTAAGAGGTTTCATTAAGATCTGATTTTAATATTTTCTAAAAACATGTAACTTCATTCATAATTATACTTTAGCAAAATAAAAGTCATTCATAATAAATAATTTTGTAATGTGGTATATTAAATGACGTCAGGAAAATTCGTTCTTCGGAAAATTCAGAATAGTACGAACAAAATGGTGTTTATTAAAAAACATTTTGTACTACAATTTACTTTCTCTATTGACTGGTGGTGCTTATGTCCATTTTATTTAGTTTAAGCACATTTAAAACCAGAACGAACTTTCAAAACAATTAATGCCAGAATTGTGTCATCGATACGTTCATCAATACACGCCAATACACGATTTAGAGATTAGTTTAGCCAATTATTTCAAGTTTAATCAGAACTTGAGTTTTTAACAATGCTGTAATTAACTACATTATGTATATGTTTGCTTTCACAAATGATCTTATTCATAGTTTTAAGGTTTGTAGCAAGTTTAAGTTGAAGTTGTATTCGACCGAGGATCGGTTTCTGAAAGATTATGTCACGTGTTGCTTCATTTTGGTTGTGATATCAAATAGAAGATGGTGTAAGATTTGACTGTACACTCGTGAACAACTAAAATAGTATTGTAAAATATGCAATTCTGGCATTAGTTAAATCACAGATTGTTGTAAATCACAGACAAACTATAAATAATTATTTAAGTTACAAAAATTATAATTTTGTATTCTGTCGACCGCTCATTTATCTAGTTATATGATAAATATGTAAGCCTATATTTGTGTCATTTCAATTTATGAACAATGCTCTTAACTATGATACATATCGTGTGACTTATTTTGGTATTGTGTCAACTACAACCAAAGACAGACATTCTATAGTTCGTTAACTAATACCTAGCTGGCTTTAATATGGTACAACTAGATATGTAAAGATGAGTCCGAGACTGCCACAATGTGCAGGTTTGGCAAGAAGCGATACCAATGTAAGTCACGTGATTGTACATTTTGAACTTAAGAATTAAAAAATGTTAACAAGAACTATTAAAACAACACAACTAAGAAAACATTGAAACATACTAATGCATGTCAATGACAAATAGCTTTGATTATTAAGTCAAGCCTATTAAGAGCACATCCTTACATTGGAGCAAGCGCATCAGTAATTGAGTTATAAAAAGGGCATTGTGTTAACGAAATGTATATCACGAACATACCGCATTTATTCTACTAAACGACCTTTATCTTAAAATGTGCAATTCCCCTAACACTCGGTCATTTTCGGACCGATATAACAAAAACTTATACCGCAAATAAACGCCCAAATCGAAATTTAAATGTACCAAAGCATATTTCAATTCCTTTTTAAACACACAAATGTATACACATGTAAATCCGATAGATGTAATTCTCTGGAAGTAATATTTAAGTATTTTATGCTACGTTTGCAAAAAAATAAGGGAGGCTATAATAAGAATAAATACGGTATCTGAACTGAAAAATATTAAATCTTAAACATGAAACAATAACTTTAGTAGAATGAACAGCAGAGTAACTTTTCAGTGTGAACAACTGTTTTCAATGAAGCCTGTGGCGTTGACTAATGTGCCTATTAAGAGAGGATCTATGACACAGTGTCGACATGCCATTCTGCGATCTTCTGCATGACTATGCATATGTTCATTCAGTTCAAAACGTGTAAGTGCGTGATGGTTACAAATGTCACAACATAATGTCCGCTGATTCTTCTCCCTTTTCTCATGGGCCTTTAAGTCGGAGTCAGTAGAAAACGTCTTACCACAGGTCGGACAGACGTGCATTTGTGTTGCAGCATGTTCATTGCACCTAAAAGGTAATGGAATTAATGCAGACGTTTATAACAGTATTATCTTCATTATGTACATGTATTGGATCGTGCTGGTCGTGAGTTAAGCCATTTCAGGGTTTATACATGTGGTTAACGGCAGTTTTATGTTTTGTGTTGCTGTAATTAGAATAGTGTTCCTCGTATAGTACCACGGGCCAAAATGGCAATTAATACTATTTCGTAATAAACAATATAGTGGTTAGCTTCTCATAATTTACCGATATGTGGAGGAAAGCTGAAACTCACTCGAAACCGAAGCTTTTCAAACCACCTGCATTTCATATATATATTCAGATACTCTTCAGCTAACTAATTGAGATAATACTTTACTGGTTGCAATATCATTTAATTTTTGTAACGTGTCGCAATAGCATTATTTTAAATCCTATTTTATGTTGGAAATAGTGACTTAATGTACAAAACAATCAATCATCAGCTGTTTGTAGGCATAATGTACCAACAGATGATTCCTTTCGAAGACTTCATCAAGGAAAACCGTGTTTTATGGTGTTCTTGAATCTGCTGTCAGCAATACCAACACCAATTTTGAGATTTTTGGTCAGGTTGGCCGCAACTCCGTTAAAACTAGAGCAGACAGGGACATATTCGTGGTTGTCAGGGTTAAGCATTGATATAAGGACTTGCAACATACAAATGATAATTTCCAAAAAATGCGTAAATAAATACTTACGACGATTTTTCTTGGTTGAATCGAGCGTTTATTTACCAAACTTACTGTTCGCAATACCAAAATGTGACGTCACAAACCACGTGATTGTGCACCGTGTTGTTGCGAATTGAAATTATGATTCCAAGTTTCTATATAGAACCGTTTTACAACGTATACGTTTACTGTTCAACAATATACTACTATATCGACGTTTTTCCAACTACTACTCGTTTTGCTACTTGTTTGTTACACTTACTCTTTACTATTAGACGAACGTGTTTGCATAATACATGTATAACGTACGCTCTGTATAGGTTATGCGTTGTACATGAAACATAGCTTTAGATATGTGCAATTTACATTTTGCTATTTGGTTGAATAAAATACATTATTTTCATTCCTGGTACAAAAATTACTTGCTATTTCTAACTAGCTCGGAAATAAACATATATTGGAATAACTAACATTTATATTGGTGTTCATATATTTTAGTGTTTCCGAACAGTGTTTGCAATCACTGCATAATGCATACAGCATAATATTACGGAAACAATTGAGATTGACCGCAAAGGCCAACAAGGGAGGCGGTAAACATCCTGAGCTCAATATTGACGGTTGTATACAGATTTTAGTTGATGACGCTACTTCAGCAGGTATCACATGGTAATAAACGGTAAATTTCTTAGTTTCCAAAATAGATTTGCTAATTCTCGGAACCAGTTCGAATTCAATGCATTATATAAACAAACGCTGGGGTGATTGTTACTTGGCTCGTATCATAACAAACGTTATTGTTTATTTAGCATATCTGATGAAACAACCATAAATAAAACTTTATACATGAGTTTGACAGATGAATGCATAAGTTTAGTAACTATGTAAATATACTTCAACTGTTAATGTGTATATAATGTGGCAATTAGTATTATAGTCGAAATATAGATTCATCAGTTCTACACGGTGTCCAAACAGAAAGTATACAGTTTCGGGGTATTTGTATCATTTCGTAATGTTCTGCTATCGCATAACGTTAGGTCACTGTCCTTAGTGGTTTAACCTAGGTCACGCCACGGGTTGTTGTGCCTCATTTGGTCGCCGTTTTGGCATGGGTTTCTGTGGGCACTGCTCAGGGTAGTTGTGTCGTGATGTTCCTGATTTCTGTGCTCGGCTGGTTGGGTTGAGTGCTACCTTCCCTGTCGCGATTTCTCATGCCTTTTTTGCACATGGTTAGACATAAGATGTAAGTTTTTCTGACACATTTTAAAAATTGTAACTCGAAAATACTTCAAACTACTTTATTTTGACCGTAACGTCGTTTTGACGTAACTTACGACGCTTGTATCCATCCTACAATCTGGTCTTCTTAAAATGCATTTTGATGTTTATCCGGAGAAAACCTGTGTATATCATTTGTTTGCACATTAGCGATTTCTTGATAGGCCAAAAGAAAAAAAGCCACATGGATTAATACCCGGACTGTGGGCGGGCCTTTCCACACCGCAGTGATATTCTTAGAATTTTTTTTGACACCAAATGTTTCGTGTAATTCATCCAACACTGTGCATTGCGAAGTGTGAATCTGGCTCCACTTGCATGGACCATACACCATTCAAAACAGAAGTTTGCAGCGTTTTTCAGAATTGAACTTTCTTCACAAAAGCAAGAAACAATATGGGTTTACTTCTTTCTATTTGGCTGTCTAAATCGCTAGTGAATAGCCTATTAAAAGCCAACGAACATGCCCATGCACGGGAGACACTTCATAGTTATAATATCAGTTATGACATTTGTGAAATGCAATGAACACATTTAAAGAGTAAGTGCAAAACAGGGAACACCAGAAGTAAAGATATTGTGAAAACGTCACAAATAACGTCAAAATGACTTCACGGATAGAATGCAATAATTTAAGAAAATTGACATTAAAAAAATATATCCATGTAATAATTTTCAAATTGATGCCAGACAAAAACATATTTTGACTAACCATGTGCAAAATTTCTTTGCGATAGCAGAACGTTAGTATTTGATTAAACTACACTGAAACTATATACTTTCTTCTTTTTGGACCTGTATAAGTTATTTCATCTTTTTCAGTGAAAGTGTTTCACAGCTTACACATGAAAATGATGATTATAAACACAGGTAAGTGTCTCAGACTACTATTGTATATTATTGTTGTTAATACAACCCAAGATTCTTTGTTCTTCAATTCAAATCATGAAACATAGGTCTGTCATTAATTAACACAGTGTTTAATTCAGCACAAGTTTGAGAATTGAAGCTGTTACATGTAAAAGTACTGACGTAAGAAAAAAAGGACACATTTTGAGTGTTATCAATTAACTTAAGGATAGTAGTCCGGCCCCAAGTCCGAGGTACCTTGAATTGGAGTATTTTCTTTGTTGACTGTGGTAGACATGAGCTTCGGAATGAACTAACCGTTTGATGATATTTTGTCACCCTTAAGAATTTTGAGAAACTTGGGTTAAAACATTAAACATATAAACAAAGCTGCGATTTGTTTTAAATAAGTGAACTGCAATTTATTATCGTATTTTAAAATAAATCACATTTAAATATAGTTATTTAGTTGCAGTTAAAGTATTCAAAATTATTCAGGCATGTATTTATGCAACAGTAAGTACTTTGGGGGTAAAACGTGTAAAATTGCATGGAAAAGTCGAATTTTCGGAATTGGTAGTGTTCAGTGAAACTGAACTATATCGAGAATCTTACATGACGAAGGTCAGAACAGACAAGTTGTCATACAATTACTAATTCATTCGGTAAAGATTTACTACGATTTTGCAAAGCATATAACCTTACCATTAAGAACGGAAGACTTTCCAATGATTCGAAAGAAGGCGCTTTTACATATAGGTCAAAATGGAAGTAGCGTAATCGATTATCTAATTTCATTTAATGACATAATTAACACAATTTGTAGTTACAATATAGCTGTGCGAACTGAATCAAGCCACATGCCGATTGAGTTCGCAATGGAAATGAAAAAAAAAAATGATTCTGACGAAAATTGTCAAACCAACATGAAAACATATGAAACATACAAGTTCACCAAAGAAAACAAACAACGGTATGTTGAAAAACTAAAAGTAAAAACGAACGTAGAAAGACGAACGTCAACATTGAAACCAGGAATATCGATGATATAAACGGTGATTTGACTGACTTACTTTTACAATGCAGTAAATGTAGCAAAAAGGTAAATGAGTGCTCATCAAAGACGCAACCAATTTGGATAGACAATGCTTCCAGAACGGCAAAATATGCGAGGAGCAGGTTGTTGAGAAAAAACAGACGAAATAAACCCGAAAGTAATCTAGTACCATCTTAAGTGAAAAGAAAACTTTTTAAAAGTATCTGCGAAGACAGCAAAAATAAATATTTCGAAAGTGAACTTAATGATTTGAAAACGTTTTGGAAAAAATGAAACAAGACACAAACAAGAAATCGCTCAATCAATTCAATAACTAAGGACGAATGGAAACAACACTTTGAAAACAACGAAAAATTATATAAGTGACGAAACAGCGAATGGAATACTGAACAATATAGATGTAGATACAGTAGATGAAATAAAATATGACATGTTTAATGCTGAAATAACACCTGTATAGGAGATAGTTAAATCAGTTAAGTCATTGCGAAAAGTAGCGGTGAAGATGTTCTTATTCCTGATTTGTTTTTATTTAAGCGTAAGATGAAATATTACCACACACTCCATAAGTTCATTAATAGACTACACAATGACAATACATGTATATAAGAAAGGTGATATCAACAATACCAACAATTATAGACGAATATCAATAGCCTTTGTGCCCCATAGTTTAGCACCGTATACTAATACTGGACCTATCTTGGTATCAAAGATATTAAAGTACATTCGTTTTGTCAGTTGTCCATACTTATATAGCTTTCATAATAATGAAACAAGAAATCGTTCCCTTTAACCGCTTGTCCTTCAGCCACTTGTCTTGACATCATTACACCGGCATATGAAAATTGAGTCTCTCTCTATATATTGTTACCGTCATATTTCTATCTTTCATTTCTAGATGACCTACCACCTTTTTTAACCCAACGATCTTAGATTTGTCTACATTCACTTTCAGACCAGTTTCATTACAAAAGCGTTGCAATACATTTAACAATTAGTGTTGTCCTACCACTGTGCCATTTGCTAATACTAAGTCGTTGGCGAAAAGTAGTTTGGTAAACATTTCTGGTGTATCTGCAAATAATTGTACGCCTTTAATAGTGCTTTAATATTTAGACCTGATTGTCATTGATATAATTCAATTAAACTGACACTTGTTTGCACACATGCCTTGACGTTATTGTTAATTGACTTGATCGACCGACCGACCGACCGACCGAGCCCCCCCCCGCCCACCGCCCGCCCGCCCACCGCCCGCCCGCCCGCACGCCTGAACACTGCCTTTCAATAGATCTTTAGATAGTTGTTTGTTAGTGATAGCCAGAAGAATGTATGCATTGTCTGTCTATTGCCGAATACCCTTCACGAAACCCTAATTGTTTTTTACTAACTACTCCATAGCCGTTTCCATGGAACCTTATCTGTCTTGACAGAATACAGGTGTATATCTTGTCTAGAATATTTCTTAGCGTCACCCGATTACCCCAGTCAGTAGAGTAGTCCTGTGATCTGAGCATGTGTTTGTAACACTTTTATGGAAGAACATTTAAAAAATGACATTCTTTGTAGGCGGCAACGTCCCAACGGATGTTCATGGCATCTTATTGTCCATAGCGAGTACCAACGTCTCGTACGTGTTACAATGAAACACTCGTAACAAAAGTCTAGTATTTCAATAAATGAGAGAATATACGTTTTATAAAGAGGATATAACGGAAAAGCTTGAAACACTCAGTAGAACATTCATTTGATACATTTTAGATGATTATTTCAATATATTAACGTCTTTATGTTTATGCAGAGAGAAACGATTAGAACGAGCAGTTTCCCACTGGAAGGCATTGGCAGAGAGTGAAGCAGAAGAAAAAATGGAATACATGACCAGGTCATAACATTATAGTTATTGTAAAATTTAACCAATGTAATGAAGGTGTTATTTCTGCAAATCTCATATCATGCGACCATCGATTTTAACTAGCAATTATTGTTCTAGTAATTTATTGTGTCAGTAAAAGCCGTTGTATCGTTATGTATGTAATTATCTTTAACACGCGTGCTATTTGGTCCTATCAATCTACCCTCGCACCCAGCAAAACATGTCTGGTGTAGTGCAGTTGGCTAGGTACTGCGTCCGCTTCTTCATGACTTTGAAGTGTCTGTAAATTACTGTTTTTGTTTCTTAATAAGTCCTTTGCATTGTCTGTTTATAATCAGTTTGTCAGACAAAACCACTGTTTAAATAATTTCATTAAATTTGAGCTCCTTAGTATGCGCAACTCTGTATGGAGCGGTGGCCTTAAAGCATATCACAAGCTTTGGGATCGACAGGTACCGGGTTCAACCCACGTCTTGACCACTGGTTAATTTTCTTCAGCAAGAATATCCCAAATGCGTCACTCGATCAAGGTGTAAATTGGTAGCTGTAAGGGCTATTTGACATGATCAATAATCATAGGCGCTATTGATCGATGTTGTCCGTCAAACTGGCAGGAAAGAGGGTAAGGTTAGCCCGAAAGTAGGTTTCAATAGGTAGCCCAATGATAAGTGGAGTGTAAAAGTCAAACGATAGTTGAATAGTTGCACGGTTGAACCACCGACAAGTGGTACTTTTTTATATTACGCTGAAACCAGAAAGAGCTTGCAGCTAGTACGAATGTCAAATATGTTCCTTACTTCTGGTATATTGTAGGAATAGCAGATATTTAGTATTCAATATAATTATATTAATAGATTGTCGAAGCTTGCCTCGGTCAAACCGACGAATAACAATCCAAATATAGCTGACCTGAGTGATCCGAACCGACAAACAAAACTCGCAGAAGAATATGGTCTACTCTACGACTGCGAATGGACCGATGCATATGAATATCTTGAAAAGAAACGACCGGGTGAATCTGAAGAAACTAGAATTCAATGTCTGCTGCAAATGTTGCTGGTAACCTTTCCACAGTTAACACGTATTCATAAATTGTCAGTCCCTCTAAGGAAAGGTCGTTTTTAAATAAAACACCCAATCACACGACAGACAGGATGAGCTGTACTATTTACCATAGAGCTATAATAAAGTGTATTTTATCTGCGTTCTGACTATATTCCAAATATATTTTCATTCCGAATGTCTTATATATGCTATATATATACGTGTACATATATTGCACATATTCATTTTAAATATTCTTACTGGATTCTGACAGCACCTTCAATATGCACTATTATTAGATAAACTACCCGCGACAAATCCCGTTCAAAAAAGGGTGACATGGTTAAGTACATCGTCATGATAAGACATAACAACGATACACACGTTTCCAATTATAGCTGTCTATTAAAAGTGTCAATTTAGACAAGACAAGACAAGACAGATTTATTATGAACATACTGTCTATAATGAATAAATAAGAATATGAATAAATAAGGATATCACAGAATTATTGCAAATATATAGATATCACATAGTTAATAGATTATAGTAAGAATAATAATAGAACTAATAGTATTACAATAAATTATCACTACATTAAAGTATATTTAGTCAAATGTAGCCTAAATGAAAGCAGATAAAAAAGAAATATCTAAATAAACAGACCTAAACCGAAACCTGGCGTCGTAATTTAATCATGTAAAATAATCAATTAAATATTGTCTAAAATATGTGACTTCAGTGTTTGTTTGAACCCTGGATAATCTGGAAAAGGAAGCTTATTCCACAGTGTACAACCGTCGAAGCAAAGCTCTTGGCTTTAACAATATGTAATGACGCTAGTGATTTCCGACTGTCTTTAGATTTACAATCTCCATTCCTACGTAGTCGTGCTAATTTGGGCTGATTCCAGATTCGTATTGTAGATTGATTACTAACGATCGATAGTCATTTGTTCATATTTTTGAGGATATGCTCTTATGCAGGAATTTTGATTGTCTATGTTTACATTAAATTTTATAATAATATGTGGTTATGAGGTCACGTCATAACACAAATATTAACGACGAGTAGTGTTTTCTATTCCATCTGCAGAATCATGTGATACATTAATATGTACATACATGTATATTATATAGAAATTATCGATTAATACAACTATCATATCGGAATATTTTCTTGAGCTGCTCTTATGTTTTATGTTTATTATATTGTAGACTGTTTACAACAAATGTGTAGACTTGCGAACTCAGCAGTTAACAGGAATGCACATGGCTCTTTTACAACCAGCAAACTTCTTCTGTCTGTTGAATGTAAGTAATAGTATTTTGCAATTTGTGAACGCAGAGTTAAAACTATAAAACTGATGAATATTGGTAATAGAAAGTTGTGATTTACTAAATAGACCAACAGCTTTATTAACTGTAAATCATGATACAGAACATTATGACGGGATGCATGTTAAGAGCCGACAAGTCATTACAGGAAACAGACGTTGACCAATTTTAACCAAGAATGGAAAAATGGACAGGTGGACAATGTCAATTATTGATTAACACATACGTTAACTTATCGGAATTCCAATAATATTGTTTTAAAACATAAAAATTGTAAAACGGTGTGATGCAACTTTTGATAAACACGACGTCATGGCGTCAATTGAGTCTCACATCTTTGTTTGTGTTTTTTGGTGTTCGTGTGTCAGGCATTTAATGAAAATGACAATGCGTAGTTTTATGATCTGTTTTACGATTTCTTCATGCAATTTGTTATAAATGTTTTTTTTAAAGTCCAACGGGTGATGTTCTCTGAACTGTGTAATTTGAAGATTGGATCATGTTGTTTGTCGACTAATAACGAAATGCACAAACATTCGTTAAAAATATTCACAAACATAGACGTCATGAGGAAATAAAACTGCACAGTTATAAGTGTTTACAAGTGTATAGCATGTCGATCACGCATATAAAGCAAGTATAAATAATAAATGTCAATTTGACTAACATGGCGACACTCGCGTATATTGTAGCAAATGTGTAATGCAAATATATTTCTTTGATTAGAACGAACAGGATGAATCACCTTCTGATGAAACCGAAAAGGAAAATAAAATGAAAGGCGGTACCAAGCCGAAGGACAAAACACACCCTGCAAAATCGCCGAAAACACTTCAGTCTAAAACCACAGCCGGCGCCACTAATCAAGATTCCGAAGTAAATTCGTTAGGAGCAATTCAATCACAAGCTATTACCGAACTGGGGAAACAAACATACACACAAGCTCTTCAAGATATAACCAAGGTGAGGGTGTTTTGCTTACTAAGTTCCCAATAGGTCTGTCTTTTGCAATTTGTGGTTAACACGATAAAGAGTTAGTAGCAATAAAGTTTTACTATTTCTAAATTGATTTCAAGAATACTTTAAAAATTCTTATGATAATTAACAAAGTAAAACGAACTTTCGAATACTTTTATTGTGACATTGGCTACGTTGTGTTTTCTTTATCTAAATTCAATGATGTAGGAATTGTGATATGTATGATTATGCTGTAATTTTTAACGCCTAAAACAAAGTGGTAAATTGATTGTTTTCAGTATTTCCAACGCAGTCAGATAGAGTGGTTTAACGGAGGGGATCTAGAAGTTTACACAATTAAGTGTATTGAGATATGCTGGTTAATGAACATTCATTCTCCTCCTGTCTGTTTGGATGCTTCTTTTAAAAAGGGTGATGTTTTTGACACGACGAAATATAGAGAGTACACAGCAAGAGGAAAGAAAGTGAAATTTGTTGTTTGGCCAATAATTCTTCTTCATAAAGACGGCGCTACTTTGGGCAAAGGAGAGGCACAGGGCATGAATTGAAATATAGTATGCTGGAGTCCAATTTTATTTCATAACAACTGTAATGTACATCTTATATAAATATCAAGATTCTGTTTCGAGTAGCGAACCTATTTGTTTACAGATTGTTTTTTGATGTACGCGGGGTGTTCCACAATCTGTCAGACGTTTTCATAGTAGTGCAGTAAATCAGAAATTTAGGCAATTAATGTGTTATAAATAATTTCCCGTCTATCACTGATTAATATGAAAAATATCAAAGCAATTGGCTGGAAAATTAAACATGTATCAAAAATTGAATATACAATGTACTAAGTATCGTGGAGGCGGGTCGCGCTGTGACTTTATGATGACGTCTTCTTTAATAGAAATACACACTTCATAGTTTTTATATTTAGTCACCACATCATGCAAAACAGGTGTGTTGTCGCCGTTCCCATCATTAAAAAGCGCCTCGTTACCCCTGATCACAAAAAGTGGCAACGGTCTTATACTGAAGCGTATATCAATGTACGAAAGGTGTCAATTAACGTCCAGCTGCCTTTTCTTAGGCTCACATGTTAGCTCATATCTCGGATATCTGCAAATAATTTGAATAAGCGGAACACGAATAACTTCTGTGTGCCACTATAGCTAGTTTGCGATAGAAAAAAACGTGTTTTTGAAAATCTATTGATCAGATTTTGTATAATTCACACGTAACTACAATAACTTCCTACCTATATAACCCCCAATCTGAATTCCATAGTCACATAAGAAACGACATTTATTCTTTATTAGATTATATATTGAAATTACATGTACATGAACAGTTTAACGCAGGGAGGTAATCTGGTATTCCATTGGTGATTTATTATCAATCATTTAATCGTTACACTCCGTGATCGTCGGTTATGAAGACGAATCTTAGGAGGCCCATATTATTCGGGTTATTTAGGTGTGTCGCTTGTAAACAATCTACAACAATAGCATGTACTTCGTCAGTTTCACAGACGGGCCTCGCGTGTGTTATATTAAGTAGGTTCCAAGTACGTAAATATACCGTTAGGCGCATCACATGACCGTAAAATTGGCTGTTCCAAGCATCCAGTCTTCTAACTTGATATTTCGTACAAAAATACAATATGTTATATAACTTAATTTCGTATATGTAGGTTTCGTAATTACAGAGAAATGTTTAAAAAACACGATTTCTTTCTATCGCAAACTAGCTATACCTTCTACTTATCCGATCATTTCATTGGCTTGCAATGCTGGTTTTCCGAACGTTTACCATTAATTAAAACATTTAGGTGTTGACGTCATTTTATCTATGACGCGCATTGGTACATAAAAAGTGTATAGTCATATAATGATGACTATATTACTGGCTTCTTCATAAGTTTGCATTCACGTGTCAGGGGTTTCCATGAAGAACCACAATCATGGTAGGCGCTGATATTCCAGGTACATTTGTATTGCTGAGATACTGTATGCACCTTTCTAATAAGGATCGTAATTTGAAATAGTACTGTAACCCGCCTTGGCGTTACACGGTTTCTATGACAACGACTTGTATGAGAATCACCCCAATACCATCCACAACATGTTGCTTCAATATATACCGCATGAATTGCTAATCATATGAGACAACTTTCATTAAAATGTAAGTGATGTGTAATAAGTTATGATATGAGAAATTCCTAGTATTTCTGGAACGACTCTCGTGCATGGCCTTCTTGATGTTAGTAAACACTGGCAATGCTTCAATAACGATGCCTATATGTACTACTAAAATGACCCTAACCCATTGATGGCCTAGATTGTTAAACTGAAAACTCCAAGGTACGGTTTTATCAACGGACTTGCAGAAATCCTAAACTTACGTTTAAATTTAAATTCTGTATATTTCTTTGACAACTGCAAACTGGGGACATGTATTGTTTGTAGGATATCATTAACTGAATCTTTATTTGTATTTCAACTTCATGTTTCGATCTTTATAGTTGTAAAAGTATTATAAAACATTAAAATTGGACCGTAAGTTTAAGAAGTGCGTAAATGCTTTGATAAAGAAGTGCCAAAAAGTGTATTTTTTATTATAATGCGTGTATCTAAATGACTGTTTCAAATCGTGTTTACTTTCGTACATCACTTTTGATACTAAGTAAAACAATGTACCTAGTGCAATATTAGGTTGGTGTCATCCTAATATTGTAAGGTGTTTATCCAGTTTTGACGTCAGGTTTCGACTTTCAGCATAATATATATACTGACATTGCACATGTCATTTCCCAGTAAGAAGTGTTAAACTTATTATGAAAGCTCGACGTGACAATTTGATGTCGAAATATGACCACACGTCGACCCGTGTTGTCAAAGTTGTATGGATAATAAACATGTACATTTGGACGTATGTTTAGGTTTTACCTAACTCCTTTGGTAAAGCAATGTCCTACATACAGTCAAAGGGTTTCCAAAACACAATTAATACTCGATTGACATATACCTATCCCACTCTATACGATTTCTATTCCTGACCATTATTAGGTATTCATTTGAAGAGAGTTCAACGGAGAATTACATAGTGTTATTGAGCATGCAATAAATAATGACCGTTTGACTTACATGGCGACCATCATACATACTTTAACAAATATATATTGTATACATACTTCTTTGATAAGAACGAACAGTATGAATCAACCTCTGATGTAACTGAAAAGGACAATGAAAAGAAAAACGATACCAAGGACGAAAAGAACCCTGTAAACTCGCCGAAAACACCACAGTCCAAACTTACAGTCGGTGCCACTAATATAAATTCAGAAGTAGATTCGTTAGGAGGAATGCAATCACAAGCTATTACCGAACTTGGGAAACAAACATACAAACAAGCTATTCAAGATATAACCAAGGTTAGGATGTTGCTTACTAAGTTCCCAATAGGTCTGTCTTGTTGCATTTGGTGGTAAACACAGTAAAGAGTTAGTAGCATTAACGTTTTACATTATTACTTCAAAATTGATTTCAAGAGCATTTGGAATGATCTTATGATAAGTAATAAATCAAAACCATTTATTGTAGTTTTGACTTACGTTGTGTTTTCTTTATCTGAACTCCTTAGTTAAGGAATTGTGATATTTATTATTAAGCTGTCAGTTTTAACGCATAAAACAAAGATGTAATTTGATTGTTTTCAGTATTTCCAACGCAGTCAGATAGAGTGGTTTAATGGAGGGTATCTATAAGTTTACACAAGCAAGTGCATTTACATTCATTCCCCTCCTGTCTGTTTGGATGCTTCTTTTATAAAAGGTGCAGCTTTTGACCCGACGAAATATAGAGACTACACAGCAAGAGGAAAGAAAGTGAAATTTGTCGTTTGGCCAATAATTCTCCTTCATAAATACGGCCCTACTTTGGGAAAAGGAGTAGCACAGGGCATGAATTGAATTACACTTCTGCACACTCCTAACGCAAAATCTATATTTTTTTAAAATTGCTCAATGGTTTATGAAGGGATTTGATTCAAATTTGGTATTTGCATACATACATATCTTATTGGTGTAATTGTGATTTTGTATTAAAATGAAACAATTGCAAGTTAACAAGAATTTCAAACAATCAACATCACTGCAAATTGAAAAGTCACAGAAATAAGACACGAAAACTGTTAAAAAACTGTGGAAATCTTTACTCAAATGTTCATCACAGTAAAATGATCGAAACATGATATTACAGTTAATGTTTCTTAGCATCTCGAATTCTTATCCATTGCGTGTGTTGTGTATTTATACATATGCAACATCGATAAATCATATTTCCTGATCAATATTTGAGTTGCGTTCAAAAAATTCAAAATTGCAGGTTTTGTAGGGTTGGTTGTCGTTTCATTGGTAGCATGCACATCTCATTTTAAGTAACATATGTTGTATCTCGTTATTCTGCAGTAATGCTTGTTTTTTACTTGCTATGGGACCCAAAGCTCCGTCATGCAGTATTTTCACATGTCTCCATTGTTGTGACTTTTCCTTTTACAGCGAGGTTTGTTGTTTCGTTTTATTTTTATCTTTCATTGAGCTTATTAACTAAAAAATTCCGGAAGACATTTAATGAGTATTAGTTTATTCACAGCCACAGTTTGAACCAGATCCGTATACTAATAGTCGAGAAATCAGGAAAAATTAAGGTGTTGCGTTGGGAGTGTGCGTAAGTGTATAGTATGCTGTGGAGCCAATTAAATTTCATACGAACTGTAACTATAGAAATATCAACATTCTCGTTTGAATAGCGAACCTGCTTGTTTGCAGATTCTGCTTAATTACATATTGTTTTCCAATATACATGACAGTGTCAATGTTAATTAACCCTGGCTATGTTTCAATAATGGTCTATATACACGTACATATACTTACCTATTACCCTCTCATGCCTGCTAAATATTCATGCATTTGATTCTTAAACTGAATACTGTAAAATTGCATATATTATTTCATAATACGTGCACCCTAATGCCTGTTTCGAACCATGTTTACTTTGTCTTTATCGTGATGGTACAGCACTTTTGAAATAAATTTCTGTATTAAGTTGGTATACCATAATATTATAAGGTATTTATTCCGTTTTCGCATCAAGTTTCGATTTTCAGCATGATACATACTGACATTGTACTTGCCATTTTCCCAGTTAGAAGTGTGAAACTTATTGTGAAAGCTACACTTGACAATCTAATGCAGAAACATGCTTGGAAATGATTCGAACCCGAATTCGATTTAGCTTCAATGTAAATATCAATGAATATACTGAATTAAATGTATTGCATAAAGTGTTTTGGAAATTATATTGTTTGCTTTTTGCATTCAATTCAGCACCTCTGGTAACATTATAGCAACATACCCCATACACAATTTCTAAATTATAAAATACATCATACCAGGCAATATAATGTGAGACATTTTGTATCTGGTTAAGGTACCATACAGTACTGCAACATTGCAGTGGTACTCTGTGTATCTTAGGGTAGTACATGTGCATGTTGGAATATCGATTTTAACGAAATTCGGAACTTGCCATGTTGACCAAGATGAAGTCGAAAAAGCTTATTTAACCATAAGTAATGAGTGATTGTCAGACAGCTTATCTTGTCTTCTAAAAATATTGATTTTGTAGGTACGACCATCTTATTTTAAGCCAGCGACATGTTCGTCACAGTATTTCAGCTCTTTGTTACGTTGTTTTAGAACGTACATGGTGGACTACATACTCGTGTCACACCAACCAGTATTCAACCTTGTACAGGAGATACAGGATGTTAATGTGGTACAAACAGTTAATGGTTTATTGCAAGGCAATATTGCCCATAAACGTATAATACAAAAAAGGTATGAGAAAATCCGACATGGGAAGGCAGCATTCAACATAACCAGCCGAGCATAGAAATCAGAAACACAGCGACACAAATACCCTAAGCAATGCCCACACAAACCCGTGCCAAAACGGCGAACAAATGAGGCACACCAACCCCGGGGCGATATTCCTAGCAACAACATTGAGCAATGCCCACACATAAGCCGAAGAAACAATTAAAAATCCCCGCCGATAAAATGCAAGATGACCAACTTTCACAAATAATTTATATAATAGCGGTTATTGCCGAATGAAACGCAATACTCGACCACGATCCCCGAGGCACCACTGCACGGCGAACCAACCGCACAAAACCGTGCTAAAACGGCGACCGAATGAAGCACAACCACCCCTGCCAATTTTAAAACACCAAGGGCAGTGCCCTAACGTTAATACGTCTTAAAGAGGCATTTTTGCAACTTAATATAGTTTACAATAAAGGGCAAAAATAGGGCGAAAATATATACATTTGTATGCTGAAAACGTTTATCATAGTGACCAAACAGCACAGTGGCCTAATTATAAAGTATCTCATCCAGCATCTCAGCACGATACAAATGATGAAAAAGGGGTGTGGGTGGGCGGTTGACTTTAAAACAAAGGACAGAGAAAATTAACTTCCAAGGACAAGTGGAAACAAAAATACACCGACACTGCAAAGTGCTGTAAAAAGGAGGGGGCGACTTGACCCAGTTTACAATATATAGCGAAAATATATACAAAAATGTGGAATACAAAGTATTTACTAGAGTGGCACTGTGGTCGAGCGGACATCCCGCTTGACTGCTGGTGCGAACCTATGCCGGTGCACTTGGTTATTCTCGGAACGCATGTCCATGTTTCCCACTTAAATAAAAATGATCGAACTGGTAGGTAACCCAGAGGTAGTGTCGCGTGTATCGGTGCTTTATACCAGACACGTTAAAGAACCAAGGTGTTTAGGGCAGTGCCCCAATATGCATTGTACCATCACACTGTGTTCTCTACTTGCTGCCTCTTCAGCAAAAACACAGGATACATCGGAAATAAGTGCTTGTGGGTTACCATTGACACTAAAGTTTGAATAATTACATACACTATTCACGCCTCTAACTAAGCCTTTGTAGAAGTATATCTGCTTAGCAATAAAACACCATTCTGATAATTCATATGTTAGCATCGATGGTACCATGCATTTAACAAGATGAATGCATTATATAGAAGAGAAGAATATTGAATTCCATTCTTAGGAATGTAACAAACAGTAAAACTTCACTTAAAGACCATCTCAAAATTAAAACCTCAAGTTCCAATTCAATTTCCAAGATAACATGCTGTACGCTTGATTTATAATATAACCAACTCTATAATATTAGAGTTTCAAGTATGATAAGCCTTTATTAATATATAAACAACTATGCTAAGTATGTTTTAAAAAATCAGGGTGGTCGGATAAGTGAGGTTTCATTGTGATGTTTTGTACATAAAAGCACAATATTTTGCTACTTATAAATGCTGCAGTGGTTAACGCGGAGTAGCTGTAACAAGCAATCTAGGTTTGATTCCCAGTTGCTAAAATTTGTCAATACTGGTTTTACTCCACATGTTGAGAAGTTGTTGGTTCCTTATGGAAATTGTAAGTGCTAGATAGAATACTGATTAGAAAACTGATAAAAAACTTGTCTATATTATAAATGTTGTGAAGATCATGGTTTGGTGTTCAACTATTTTTGAAACCAATATCTACCAAATTGATGTAGCCTGCAGCACATTTCGGAAAACGATAAAATCCATCTACAGAGTAGACGGCTACTACTAGGCCTTTTGTCAGTTCAACTGAATAACATTATACACAATGTACCAGTCAATTGAACCCTTTATCCCGGGACAGGGCGGAATCGACTTTTTAAACCTTGATGAAATCCCTGCCCGAGGGCCTTACAAAAGGTAACACTCGCACCCTTATCAGTGAAACATATCACGGCTGTATTTCCCATCTACGTATTTATGTGCTGTGACATCAAAAGGTAAAAACCCGGTACTATATCCCGGGGCTGGGGAGCCAGGGTTTGATTTGACTGGTGCATAATAAATAGAGCACACAGTTATAAAGTCATCCTTTATTATTATATGCATATATTTGGAGTACAGATAAGAAAATCAGAACAATAGTTTCAGCCAGGTGGGGTTGTCAATGTATTTGGTTCCAATAATGTGGTACTCACAACTTCAAGCCAATAACATCTGTTAGACGGAAGCCCTGTAACTGGTACAACGTAGATGTTACTTCCATGTTTATAGTACCAGTTCATATGGTTAAACAAAATAATCAAAATAATAACAAATATCCCTAGAGAGGGTTTAAAGTTGACGAGTCTCCATAAAATTATCTTAAACGTTAAAAATGTACACATGCACAGAATTAATAAAAATCAATGCAGACTACGAACAACCGGTGCCACCATCCCTTCTTTTAGGCTTTTATTTCTGCACTGAATGACTAAAACAAACCGCCGATAGATGGCTTAAACTTATGGCTAGGTAGTTTTTGTATTCAAACCACATATAATCACTAAAACGAACTTACTTTGCTGAAAATGAGTCCGTCAAGTGGAAAATCTGCTTAAACCACCATTCTCCATGGTTTAGGTTATACCCCTTGATAATATCATATCAGATAGATTTGCCCATGATGAACTTATACGTCTGTATTTTAGTCCGACTCAGTTTTCCTCAACGTACACAAATGATGCAACAAAATCCCAACCGTAGAAATTATCGGATAGGGGAGTTTACTCGTGTTTTAGAATGTCAAATTCCCTGTTGTATTTACTTCCCGTCAAACCGATGCACTGGCGAATCTTACCTCGATGATAATAGTTGTAACAACTACCGATACTGAAGGAGTTTAAGTTAAAACGTTAGCTAACAATAGAAATCAATCAAGTGGTTAAACAAGTTTACTGTCGAGTATTCTCCATACAACAGTTACATGATAGTTTCACTAGACCTGCTACATGAGACTTCACTACTACGTCTGTCCTTGAAACTTTTAATTACCCCTTCAATTACAATATGTATTAAGTAAAAATAACGTATCTTCAACACAAGTGACCTGTGTGTCATTTTACGACACAGCGTATCACATACGAATTATATAGTGTATCTGGTGGGTCGATAAATCATGAAATTTAAAATGAATTATTCAGTTGTTAACCCAAGCTTAGTTTATGTAAATGATATACCCCGGTATACGAACGTCCTTTATGTATTGACGTCTTTGAAATCCACAAAATTGACAGACATTAAATGTTGTTATATTTTAGAGGCAATAATTATAGTCTTGAAAAAGTAATACCTAATAATATGTACACTAGATCCTACAACATATTGCGATTCTCATTCAAAAACTAATGTATAAACGTAATAATTTTTTAAACTATGGAAAATTAAAAGCTACCCAATAGTTGTAATATTTGTTCAGATTATATATAAACATTGTTCAACTTGATACTATTTTATGTGACACAGTGCGTAGCAAATCAATTATCCTATATGATAGGAGACGTCAAATTTAGACTGATTTTTTTAAAAACAAACATAAATGCAGTTTTAGAGCAAAGCTGAATAGTTTAGCATGTATTTTTTTAAAGCAGTTAACCTAAAATATTTTTAACTGTGTGTAAACCTCATACGTTTTCCGCCATGCGTTTAAACATATAACGATAAGTTTATATTGTTCGATTATTGATCGGTAGTATAAGTACAATAAACTTCCTGGTTTATGAAATACGTGGAACGCGGTGTACAATCGCATTCCAATGATTTACTGATTTTCAAGTTTAACATGGAGGAATAGTCTAGAAACAGTCAAAGGTATTTTTGTTTTCTTATTGTTTAACGAGTTTAAGTATAACTATTACTTATAATTAAATCGTTATTTTAACAGTAATATACGGAATAGAAATTGAAAATAAAAAATTCTAAAATATTTGTCATGCTGATATCAAGTTTTAACTAGCATTTTTGAAACCGAAAGTAGAATACATTGATTTTGTTTTGTAAGTCTATAAAAAACATTGTTTTAGAAAAATTAACTACCCAAATCACTCTTAATAAATATAGTAATCGTTAAGTAATGATATAGTTAGATGGTTCAGGAGATGTTTATAAGCCATAGCTACCATTGTTAACTTAAAACGTCCTTGGCAACAAACCGGATGTATAAAAGGCAATCGAAATATTTAGGTATCTTCAACGGCGAACTATCTAGAAAAGACACGTCACTTTTTCTTACAGTTATCTTGTACCGTTGCATCCTAGCTTGACTTGTTCAAGTTTGGATACATAAAACAGCGTCATTTAGACAAAAAAACTAGTTTGGAAAACTAAACTATACTGTCTCATAGTTTGGATAGTGTTTAGTTCTTTGGCAAAGTTAAACTTTAGTATCATTTATTACAAATTTAAAATTTGTATAAACAATACAACAAGGGTTATGTCGAAGGGAGTATTTCGACGTTACATTAAATCGTTAACGTCATCTTCGGCTTCTGAAAAACTGCCAAGCAACTAAACCATTTCCCCAATCGTAAGTTCGCCTTTATCATTTGGCGGATATACAACACAACTAGCATCGTCTACCTTGATAAAACTTGTACGAACACGAAATTTTTGCGATACCTATCGACCAAGCATTTGTATAGACTTCGTGTTTAATCTCAAATAAGAGATCTGCAACTTCTATATTGAAAACTTCGCGTTGTCGCATCTTCGCCTCGTGTAAAACGCGAAATGGCGATAACCGGAAACATAGTCCCACAGCTCTCAAAAAATCCGGACAAACTTTCTTTACACCCTTTACATACATATTTCTAGATGTCTGGTGGAAGATCGAATAACTCTTCCGGAAGTAGTCGAGGTAAAACTAGTTCAGGAAATCCCATTGTCGGTAATCGGGTGAGTAGTTTAATAATTTCGTTAACACTTACTTTCTCTAAATATAATACTGTATGATGGTTCGTATGGACTTACAACTATAGTGTGTGTTACTTCGTGCACACCGTTAACTATATTATGTGGTTTAATTTACGATGCACGTACTCTTATATACATGTACACAGTTTATTAATTTGCAGTAGGTATGTTATATGCTTTGGTGGCAAACATGGTAAAATAGACATATATTAGGAAAACGAATCATTGAAAATGTAATTTCATTATTTGATGGGGCTACTTCTATGTGCGGGCCGACCGATTAGGACAATGCCAACCTTTTGGCAAAGACATGATATTTTCGTAGTATTTATTGTTCCCTATGTGGAGAAATCCCGATCCCCATCAAGAAAAATGTCCGTGCCAGCCACGCACTCACAGTCATAAGAATTTAACAAACAACATCCCAGCACCTCATATCTGTATTTGAAACATTAGCTCGGGATCAGTCATATCACCACTTTCAATAATATGAGTGACCTTGTTAAACAAATAATATACAACATACAAAGAAGGTAGAGATTAACTTGAACTTTTTCCCAACTACGTACAGAGCAGTACATACGCACGTCACCCACCGCATTGTTAAAACATATTGGCACCACTCCTATCAACTATTGCAGGTATCAGTATGGTGTGTTATGAATGTCAAGTCGTATCAGTTCGTATGCATTCTAGACAACTATCACCACACTGTACAATATAATGCATCCAACAACATTTCAGAATGAGAGAATGCAGAAACTACCTGTGTTTCAATTCGATGAATTTAAGAGTATGGCCTATCAGACTAAAATAATGCAATTATACAGTGGAGACAAGTTGCAACAGTACAAAGATGCACTGTTGGATATAGAGGATGGCATCAAGAAGGTATACTTATAATAGGCATGTACTTACAACGCCATCTAGTTACAAGCCAAAACAACTTACTATTTAACTGATATTTCCTATTAATTCAATGTACTTGCAATATTTTAGAGCATGTGAGGTAATTTATTCATACATTGTATTTGCCGTATAAGGACATGGACAAAATTGAATTACATGATCACACTACACATTCCATATCATTGAATATTCGTTTACTTGTATGAATGTATATACGATTTTGTATAGAGAATCTATCACGAGTTGTCCATGGATGTACATTTATATTAAACGAGTTTCAGTGCTTGGCTGCAAGGTTGATTGCTACCTTTCCTGTCTGATTTCCTCATACCTTTTTGAATTTTATTAAGCTATTTTGAACGAGTTTGATACATAAATATAGTAATTAAGAACGAGTGATAGATTCTTTATATCATTTGACGTTAAAAACTCAAAATACGAATCGTTTTGTTTGAAAACTTTATACTATACTATTTTGTTTCACAGAAAAATATTCGACTGTACGAAAGAGGTGTAAAATCGCTTAAACTGTTGTTGGACAAGAGTCAAGACCTGAAGATCAAAAAATTGAAATCTAAGTTTGACGAAATGAACGGTCTTGTAGTAAGTACATAATGTGTCTGATAGTCTTTTTAAATGTGTGACTGTGTTAGAACAGTGCTCATCTGACCAGGACAAGAACTCGCTATTCTTCGCTTACACGCATACAGGGCAAATAAGCGCCTGGTTGAAGTCAATTCCGCTATGTTTCTATTATCACTATCCGGTGAGTGCGAATATTCAATCTCTGTCAATGTGGGATTGGTTGGCTTGAAACGTCTGCGATCCCCATTGCTTGAGCCACACTATTTATACTTTACTAAAGGTCGATACTACAGCTGTGTCGAAATACAGCTTCAATAATCCATCTTCATTATGCTGGATACGTACGGGTGTTATTTCGTGCTATTACATCTACAGAGCCTCGATGGACGGTTTGTGCCCTAGCCTGTCAGGGCGAAAAAGCTTGCGTCAACGCTTATATATCATAAACATAACACTTTATGTGTGTGTGTTGTTCAAATATATGGCACTTTGGTGGGAGATTTGGGGCGACGTCAGGAACGCGGGGTCCTGAAATGATCATACTTAAAACTGGACACCCACAGCGCGTGAATCATAATGTTCACGCGTCAGCAAATTCATCGTATTTTTGCTATAATAGTATGCAAAGCATTGTTATCTGTCAAATCAAATTATTGTAATAAATTAATCAGTAACTAACTCCGTTGATAGTTATTTTTTACTTTTCGATTGTGGTTAAATGTAAATGTTGTATAGATACATTTAAAGTACATAAATGCATTTATACTCGTTCTCAAGTTGGATTTGTTTTATAATACACATGTATAACTGTCTGGTAGTTGTCGTAGCCTCATTCGTAAGATCCATAGATTCTGATCTTGATATACAATCCTTTTAAATTGTTAATCATACAACATAGCATACTGTGTAAGCAAAATGATCGTATAAAACATGAAGTGATTGATATTTTAGGACAAAATGAAGACAAGAGGAGGGGATTATTTCCAATGCATACACATGTAAGTTATTGTTTGGTTACACGTGTCCAGCCTATACATTTATATCAAGTATTAATCAAACAAACGCAATGTAATGGTATGAAACACTCATCTGACGTAGTTGGGTACAGATAAGCAACAAAACACGTAGTACAATCACACGACTCGGCGTCTATCACACAACTCGATGTGAGGGCCAGTTGTGTCATGATACGAATAAGATACTTACTCAAGCATATACAGTACAAGTGATTGTAAAGAGTACTGTTTGACTTAACCGAGTATCGACACGTACATTGTATTTCGCTTGTTTACGAAGTACTGAATAGCACGATGTCATTTTCAAGTTCAATGAGAACGATTTAAAATAAGCTCGACCGTCAGGTAAACTATGATTTTCTAGGTGAAGCTTGGGAATTTAGTTTACTGTAGTCCATGCTATTCTTTCGAATGAACCATCATAAGTAACACAATCATAATTGTTACTTATTTAATCGCCAGTACCCGCCAGTATACATCATTGGCATTTTCATCAAATAATTGCAACTTTATTAAAAATGGTACAAATATAATTTATATTAAAACATATGTCTTGATCATTTTGTTTTTCAGAAACGAAATTACTCCTGAAGTGGTTGCTGCTCCTGTCACACCGAAGTATGTTTTATTTTATCAGCACATTTTATTTACTGAGTTAAACGTACATCGGATTTAACGCACAATTACGTTTCATGACACGAAGAAAAGTTGTTTTTATTGGCTACTTTGCTGCTTGTTTTTGTTTTTAAAGTATTGACTGTAGGACTTGAAGAGGGACTGTTCAAATTGTCGGTACATATTTTTATAGAGCTAAAAAGAATGCTACGACTAATCAAGAAACAAATGTCTTGGAAAGGTTGCTGAAAATTGAAGAGATGTGTGAAGGATCCACGACAGGAGCAAAACCGAAGGCAGAAAATAAAAGACCGATGGACGATGTTATAACCGCAATTGAAAAGTAAATAGTACATGTTCTTAGTTTAACAATATAATATTTATTGTCCTCCATATTCGGAGAGTATAACATATTTACAACAGTAAATGCATAGCATGACAACGATCAATCAATTACATAAATATACAATATATACAAACATGTAGTAGAGAATGTTATGTAGTTATTATCTAAGATCTGTTAAATACTGACCTTATCAAAACGAAATACAAAATACAGAGACAGGTTCAGAATAACGACATTAAACGTAGTGTTACTATTTACATATATACTTTACCATGTCTGTTAAATAATTACATAATTAGTAGCAGCATGAATGTGTAACTAATCCAGCAAACAAACATATAAGTATACAGTTAATATTATCAACATAGCATACATCTACAGTAACTGTAAATTAATTTCATGTTCATGTTTAAAAGAATAAGCGTACCAGATAAAGAGGATCTTACATGAGTGACTTTTCATATTGAATTTATTAAACGAGTTGGATAAAAGTGATAAAATACGAGGCTTTGCCGAGTATTTTATTACTTTTATCCAACGAGTTTTATAAATTCAATATGGAAAGACACGAATGTAAGATTCTTTTTATCACATAAACAAAATAAGCCATTTAAATGTAGAAAACTAAAAAAAGTAGACCCGCTTCCCCTTAAGAAAGAAGAATATTGAGGTGAGTAATGCGGTTATGAATAAATGAGCATCTAAACATAGTGCAACACAGTGAATTTATTTCAATGACATTTAATTCAATGTTGAAAATGAAAATGAGCGTAGACGGGTATATTTGAACGGTAATAACGTCACAGACCTTTTTACTAGGCCCTATCCAGTCTTGAAATTTGTTAGGTAAGGTATTGTACACAGACATGTCAATGCGAATAATGTACTTGTTGACGTAAAGAGTCCTTGTATACGTTTAACACAGTGTCTATGATCATGTTCAATGATAAGCATATCTCTGGCTAAATAGTTGTTCCATAACTCACATGAATATAATGCTTTCGGAAGTATAACACTGTAGTAGATCCGTCTTAGGGTCTCGGGGCTTATCATTGCTGTATATAAAGTGTTCCTACACGATTCCATCGTTTCCACCAGACTTTCCACGCGGCAGTTTGGTGATGGCATCCTGAATAGCGGTCACTGAAACTATAGCGGTTTTATCTGGTTCTAGTCGGCTCAAAGTGTCTTGCACAACAGTGCGCACGGTATTCTCCGATTCGGCATCAAAACTTGGCGATTGTGAAGGAGAATATAGATTAGCAAAGTACAAACCCCACTGTGTCACTAAACCATCACGATCACGATAAGTCTCGCCATTAAACTTAATACCGGCCCCAACAGAGTTCGATATATCTGAACGTCGCTTATTAACATGACGCCAATACAAGTGGCTATCTTTACGGGCCATGGCTTCAAGATTAATTATCCTTAATTATAATTTATTATTATTATAACAGTTTCTCCATTACGCACTACCAATGTCACATATCAAACCTGTATATATCATTTATGCAAATCGGAACGTAAATACTAACCATACTCAGTCAGAGTAGAATAAGAACCCATCACAAAGGAGTCATAAACTCTATACAGTATAGCGGGTATTAATCGCGGGTGTTTAATTTTCGCTATAATCGCGGTCAACATCGAATGTGCGAAAGCTTAACCCCGCGAATTAATCACCAAATTTGCTAATAAACTTGAAATATACAATTTTTACAAAGGGAAGCACTTCATCATTAAAGTCAATGAGGTATAAGAAATTACCCAACTTTGCAAGATGTACAAATCAACGTATATTGCGTCGGTTCTTTGTCAATACATCATTTTCTTATGTAAGCTTACGGTATATTGCGATTTGTTTACAAAAAATTAATTTGGATGGACCATAATATTGTTTAGTTATTGATTATGGATAGCAATATTGGACTTCTGGTAGTGTAAATTGGTCTTTACGACCGTTATTCATGTAGTTTTGCATATACGATTAGACTTAATTTCGATATTATTTTTACGTACATACATTTTGAAACTACATTAGAGAGGCCTTCATATTTCATTTAGTTAAACAAGGTTTTATTGTCGCGGTCAATGCCGTTTAATTGCGCGAAATTAAGACACCCGCCAGCATACATATGTATTAATATGCTATTTTGACAGAGAAATGACTATTTTAATAAACAAATAGCTTATAATGAAGGAATATGAACTAACCAACACGGCTATCATTTAATAAGCAACTTAAATTCATATCGAATGTTATACGAAGAAAAACAGAGTGGAAAAGTCCATTTTTGTTTTCTTCTTGATTTGACCTTGAACTGACCTTGACCAAAGAAAGGTCAATTGTGTTTGTCCATTTGGTGTCCATAATCAAATGAATAATATCCATACAAATATGTAGCAATATATACATGAACAATTTAATCATATTAGATCATAGAATACCAGGGGTGGTCGAAAGAATGCCTTCTCGGCCAGCATGCATATGTATTAAATTGCTATTTTGACAAAGAAATGACTATTTTCAATAAACAAATGGCTTATAATGAAAGGATATGTACTTACCAACACGACTATCATTTTAATAACGAAATTTGATTCCAAACATATGCTATACGAAGAAAGAACTGAGGTGAAATATCAATTTTTAGCTATTTTTCTCATTTTGACCTTGAAATGACCTTGACCTTGAACTCAAACTGGTCAGTTATGTATGTCCATTTGATGCACAACATTAATTGAATAATATCCACCCAAATATACGGTAATATATTCTTAAACCTAAAATTCACACCAGAATTAAGAATGTCATGCGTATTCGTAAATTAGCTCGGAAGCAAGAGTTGTTGCCCCTGTTAAAAAAATCTGCACCACTTTCAGATCTGGCATCCACCTTTTTCTGAAGCCTGAATCTATGTATTCTAGACTAGTACTCTACTGGCCAGAGGTTTTACAAAAAATGTGGGGATTTAAGTTCAAGGTTCAACCTGTTTCAAATGGGTTTAGGTGTATCGCGCCCTTTTAATTTCTCACAACATTTATCCAATTGAGGTTTTGTAATTAATTCTATAATTGTATCATCAGGTCCTTGTATAGTTGATAGTTTTAAATACTACTATGTTAAATGATTTATTTACTATCTACAAAATAGCATACTAGAGTTACCGAGTGTTCAATACAAGTAAATTTACAAACGTCATATTGCAGGTGGTGTAAAAGTGCAAAAGAAGAAAGGTAATTACTCAGTATTTTGTGTCAGTAGGTCAACCATTTGTGCTCGGAAAACTTAAACATTTATGTTTAATTCAATGCTGCATTGATGATGCACTGGTCAACACCGTACCGATTCTTAGTACGTAACATATGTTAGTAGGTAGACGAAACAGCATTGAACCATGTCGAAAACGTATAGGACTGTGTCGTGGTTAAATTTCTGGTATATCAAGGTTTAAAGCCGTACTACTTTTGGCTGTTTAATTATCACATTATCACATGACGTCATAAAATTGATGACGTTTATTCGACGTAAACGTAAACTTTTATTTTTGTAATATTCGTTATTCATTTTTTTCATTATAGCCATATTCTTGCAACAGCAATTGCATTTATCGATTCATTTGCGTTTTTATGAAATATATGTCTTGTGCTCTAGTCATGCGTTATGTATACATGTATACACACCATGTCCGATTTGAATCCTTCACTATAAAAAACATGTCATTTGTTACTCACCTATCGCCTGGTTGTGGTCATTAACATAAAAGTAAATCATTTTTGTATTATTTTAGGCAAAAAGCTGTCGAATTGTCGGATATACATGTTAAAGTACAGGAGAAAAGGTAAAATAAAATGAAAATTAGAAATGTTTATAAATTGAAATGTTTATTGAAGCCAGTCTTCAGAAACCTGCTTTTTTGACAAAAATAATCATTTTGGCATTGTTCATTTTTCTCAAGAACAATGCTTTAGAAGCAAAATGCAAACCAAATGAATTGATTGTGTCTTGATTAGTAATTTACGGATGTTATTGTAGACTCCATGTTCATCAAAACGTTATTTGACATTACAGTAGAATTTTATAAATCATTGTCATAAACTGTTTAAAATAACAGTTAGTTTAGAAGGATGTTTTAATATTTGTTATATGTATCAAAACCTAAGGTTTGACACAAAAGTCCTATAGCTTGATATTGGCTATGCTTTCCCCCTATTACTGTTGTAGTTTGTGCAGTTTGCTTGGGAGTAACTTCTTAAAATGTATTCTTAATTTGGAGCTTTTTCATAAAGCAAGTTTTTTTTGGAGAACGGCTATATTATAAAAGAATAGCATCGAAAAGCCAAAACTGTGTCCAAAGACACGACGTATGCCCACGCCATGACATAAACCATGCCAAATGTTTAAACAGTAAGTCATAGGTAACAACATTTTTTCCGATGTATGTAGTCTACACGTATGTTTTAAAATTGCCAAGTATCATTTTTTATTTCATTATGAATTGAAAAATACTCACGTAAGTAATGGACGTTACATGGTTTGCAAAAGCGATAGTTTCAGCAATTGTTTAAATTCTTAAAATGTATATAGGTCATGCAATTTTTAATAGCCCCATCTTTGATATACTGCTTTACACATGTACGCCGGCCGGTCGTTCGACCAGATGGCTTCCGTTCAATAACGCAAAACCGCTTTTCCCTAGGATCATCAAACTTTGCATCGACAATAGATTTGAGGAAATTGGACAGGACAGGCAGCTCTTAACTTTACCAGCCGAGCACATAAACTAGTAACGTCACAACACAACCATACAGAGCAATGCACGCACAACCCAAATAATAGATTAAATCCCAATGTCCGCGCTTCAAATATGCAGAATGACCAATTTCACAAAACAATTACAAAAGAGCGATGATACATGTACATAGAAACCGAATAATACGTAGCTAAGACCCGGCCAAGTTCCAAAAGTCCCCACTGTAGGACGATCTAGTTTCACAAATTTATGCCAAATTGTTGACATAAGCAACCAAATGAGTCATAACTGCGACTTGATCTAGTTTACATAAACCGTGCAAAGTGACCTAGCTTTAATAGCTTTGTCCAGTAAACTAGGCAAATTACAAAAGCAAAAGTGAGAGGGATAATATAACGAATTTCTAGCTATATGCAGTTCTAAAATATATTCCAAACACGGTGACCCTAGCGATTAAACGAGGTATAAATGGACAGTAGTCATCAACAGTAGATGACCCTTATTGATTTTGAGGTCAGTAGGTTACCTTTACAATGTTATTGGGGCATATGTGTTCTACAAATAGATGTATCCCTTGTTATTGTTTCTGTGATATCATGTAAGACCATCTCAAATAAGATTTGATTATATACGTATAATGTTCTATTCTACTTTATCACCAAAAAAAAATAGCTTCTAGACATTTTTCACACATATAAATAGCCAATAATTTGCCATAAGCATACTTAAATGCTTAATTTTGATCTTCAAACATGCATGTAAAACATGCCGTTTTGCTTGATGAACAAAACTATTCACTACTGATCAAATGTATGCTTTAATATAATGCTTAGAATATACGGTTATGTACCTTTAGCAAATTACAAGTTGTAGTTGGCTGGACTAAGACACTTGAAAAGCAAATGAAAGAAGCATCTCATATAGACGACGAATTTAAACCCACACTATCAGCTGATGATGACTTAAATGCTATCCGAGTTGTTATGCAAAGAGTACTTCGTGATACGAAGGAAAGGGAAGACAAATGGAAAACGTAAGTATGTCAAACGAATTCAGTTTTGCATCCAATAGAGATGTAATTAAAGATGTGTAGAAGCATGCTTTACTTCAGCCCGTCTTTGCTTTCAATGCAATTCCATTTGGTACTTAGTATCTTTTAATAAAGTAAAATGATTAAACAAATTATTTACATATAGTTCAGGCGATCAGTTCGAATGTACAAGTCTAAAAACCTTACTCATATAGGTCGATAGATTTGTTAGGCCATTCACGATTTATGCGTTCACTAGGTTTAATAAAATTCGATATTACATAAAAAATGTACATGTATCATCTATGTTATCGTGTGTGCGTCCAGTTGAAATGTTAATACTTACGCAAGTGATTACCCCATGACTACATTAAATTTTGTGCGATAGTCTAAAAGCATATGAGTATGAAAATGACACTTTATCGGGTTTACCATTAACATTCAACGATGATTATAGTTTATAGATACATGTTAATTAGGCAGTACACCGTTACATGCACATGTGTAAAATGAACACTCATTTTCTTATGTAACAGCCTTGAAGAAAAAAATATTGTACTGGTGAAACAAATGATGTCTCTAATATCGGAAGAAGACAATGCAGTTACAAAAGGAAAGAAACCGAATGAGAAAAAAGATGTGAATCAATTGATGACGATCACTTTGTCGAAACTGAACACGCAGTAATAAGCTAAAATATACGATACCATTACTTCACTTTTCTCGATCTGTTTGTTTGTGTTCTGATTTTATATCAAATGTATTATTGTAGATTCAATAAGTTATACTTATGAGGGACCTATCTCATTTAAAAGAATATCTGGTTTTACCGTTAAATCAGGTATACATAGTTACACTAGATACACATAGTTTGCCTGCCAGATAATTCGATGTTGACAAACGATTCTCGTTTAATTTTGTAAGATCTGCAGGTACAGGACGTTCTGTAAATTTGCATTTAGATAAAATCATATAATTATGTTGGTGTTTAATGCACAACCGAAAAACATATATAGTGAATGCAAATGTCTCATCTTTCATGATCACTATTTGGCGGGAATATGTACCAGCATATTTATTGTTCGCATCATTTTGATTTTGTCATATCATGAAATGGCGGTCTATGTCTTCTAAGTCATTTGCAATTCATGAAGCTGTACTTTAATGAACTGTTTTGTTTCGTTCTAAGTATCGTCACTGTAAACTTTACAAGCTTACATATGTGTAAAGGTTAATGGGTATTGCTTGCAAAGCCAAATTTCGTATTCAAGAAAAACACAAAGTAATATATAGATACGGTGTATTTTCTTTTCTTAAAGAATCGATCACTTAAATAATCAGGGATTGCGGTTAGAAGCTCTTATAAAGTCAACGAATGAATCGAATGGAAAGTTGGTAACCGAAACAAAGAAAACAACGAACAAGAAGCAACAAGACAAACCCAGTAAAGGGTTAGCTGCAATATTTGAAACCCACTTAAGCAATCTAGAAAGAGAATGCACAAGGTATAATTAATACTGATATTGTTAATTTAGACATTATTCGAATAGCTATTTATACTTAAATTAGGAACGGACCTATGGACAAAGTCAAAGAAGCAAATGCAATGAACGTAACAATTTGAAAGAGTCTCTGGATTACATTGATGGTATGCTTCTATTCGTTCGAATTAGTACTATGTAAGCAAACAGTTTGTACTGATATTAGCATGCATGTAATAAATAATGATAAGAACAGTGAAGCAAACGCAAAATCCTTACACACAAGCTTGTAAATCCTTTTCCAGCACTTTGTACCTTCACGGACTTACTTTAATTTGGTTAATAAGATTAAAACATTAATAAACTTTAAGGTCAAACGCATTATCGTTTAAGTCTGACTATATAGGTATTGTTTGTGTTGTGTTAACCATAGCCATTTTATTGTCCCTTTTGGTAGATGCGAGACCGTAGTAAACCAAGTAGATACAGAGATAGAGACTTTAGAAAAGGAGTTAGAAAACTGGCCTGAAGTGAAGGAAAAGGTTAAGGATATGGACAAATTTGAAAAGTGCTCGATAAAAGCTGTCCGATTTGCGCGCTTAAAACTAGAGCAATTGAAAATGGACAATTGTAAAAATAGGTAACAGCTTCAATATGTTTGATAAACTACCGGTATGCGTAAAGGTACAGATAACACAATTTGGTATCGGATTCAAGTAGTCTTTTTGTCATTAAATTAAACTTTCTTGCTGAACGATTATGACTACAACTCTAACTCGTTTCAATGGTTCAAAACCAACTATTGCATTTTAAATTGGCTAAGTGTAGTGGTCATTGATTTCCTTAGTGAATGTCAAATGGGTGCTGGTTTTTTTGGTATGTACTAAATTTTGTTCAGATAAATTGAAATTGTATTTAAGAACACACATTGGATTTGAACTACAACTAAATAATTAGCTACCAAACAATTAGCAACGCATATAATTTTATACTGTCTATCTAAATATATTACCAGTAAGCAAGATAACATGAAGAGTGTTACGCAGTCAATTGCAAAACTCTGCATGGATAACGACATTGATGTATCCAAAAAGAAAGATGACTATGTATACATGATCAAGCAGCTAGGGGTCCGCATGAATACAGATCAAAAGTACGTTGTATTTTGAATCAATATATATTTTGTTTTGAATATACTGGATCATCAGCACTTAATAAGGCAGCAAGGTATTACCTCAGACAAGTTATTCCAAAAGAAGAGCTGTCGCCATTTGTCATACTAATATATCCCCTGTCGGCAAAGGGCAATGATTCTTGGCAAACACCGAATTTATTTACCATGCACATTTACATGTTGAGGTTGTTCATAAGTGAACGTGAGAAGGAAATCCTTCAAACACTGTAGTAGGAGTGGCATCTTCAATAATGCGTTTACGCACAGACAAACAGATAAACAAGCAATATCAAAACAGTATACCCCTTACAACATACGTTGTATTTTGGGTATATCTAGACAGACACATAATTGGCGTATTCTTCTTTGAGCACCAAGTTCGGGACCTATAGTCAATTATGCCATATTGTGTAACCGAGGATCGAGGTCGCACTTTTTAATCCCTTACTTTAACCGTTTCCCAAACCACAAGAACAAACCGTAGCGACTATGAATTAAAAATCAGATGATGTTAATGAGCCTCCAATTTTACAACATATCGTGTAAGTACTATAATGTTTAGATTAGATTCAACGAAGTTCATCGAAGTTCTTAATTCCAATACTTTTGTAAGTCACTATTTTCTTGTATGGTGTGGTGTGACATCGTCATTAATATAAAAAATATTGTCATTCTTCTATCCTTCTATGTGCCTTCTACTGCGTGTTTTCTTCGTATAGATCTTTGAAAACGCTGGAAAAGGAGCTGAAAGAATTACAAGATGCGGATGAGAAAAAAGGAAAGGACGCAACCACGTCTAAAAACAACACTGAAATAAAATCACTCATAGAACTGGCTCAAAATGCAAAAACATATCTGCATACGCTCAAACAAGAACTAACCAGGTACATTCAAATACTCAAATTATATATTAGGAATAATGATACAGTGTCAGTAAGTGATGTTCTGCGATACTCAAATAGATATAATTGAACATAAATGTTAATATTGCTCTATACATTATGCATTGAAAATATCATCATGTATGAACACAACAACTGTTGGTAATAGAATAATGGCATTATTTTAAAAACACAATTATAGAGCATTTGAAGTTACCATTGTACATCTTTTCATATTCTTTCTAACTTCATTCCCAGCAAACAACATAAGATGAATGGTCTAACACAGGCAATCTCAAAACTCTGCATCGATAACGACATAGGCGTATCCAAAATGGAAGATGAATATGTAGATACGATCAAGCAACTAGGGGTTCGTCTGAAAAAGGAACAACAGTATGTTTTATTACACTTGGTTAAGTAACAATATACATTTAGTTTGTGTTTCGAATATTGTCCAACCAACCAACCAATCGTGAATAGTGAAACTACCTCAGAAGTAGCAAAATCCCTTCGATTATTGAAATACCACTTTGTACCAGACCGTAACGGGACCTTTGTTCAGTACTTACGTCTTTCGTAGACAAGGATCGTACCTACAACTTTTGATACATTAATCCGACTAGATAACATTTTATAACATTATAGCATGCCCATCTATATGACTACGCTTTAACATCCAAGTACTATATTTGATCTATACAATTAGTATAGACTTTGCAAAATATTATTCGACCAGTTTCTGTGAGTTTGATTGTAATTGGTTCAGTCAATGTTCTCTTTGGTGGGCGATATTTCAGTTTTTGACTGCTTGTTGTTTAGATTGAATACTCATGTTCGTAATATGTTTTAGATGTTCTCGAGACATGAAAGACTTAGAGAATGATTTACATCTGTTGGACACATATGTTCACGGGTTTCATGATGATCAGGAAGATTCGATTGTCAGCTTTTCGCAAAATCCTCTACCTGTAATACGAACCGTGGACAACATACACAAAGAATTGAAGAAGTCTAAACACTTATATTTACAACTTATAAGAAGGTAAAATAAAACCAAACCAAATTGATATTCAATATACGCATGCATGAATCATCATACATTTTTACGTATTAATATCGATGGCACCGTTTAAAAATGCCGAACCTACAATATTGGCTATTTCGGAGTTTTCGTCCTATTATAAACATAATTCAGTTTGCCGCCTTTCCTGCTGATACCGGACTTACTAGCCAATAGGAAATTGCCAAAATAGTCACATGAAAAAATACCGAACCTTCAATTGGTTAACTGTAAAAGCTTTTGCAGCCCCGGCATTTTCATTTCGCTCTTGAGCAAAGGGATTTTTTACAGTTATCCAATGAATGTTCGGTATTTTTCATGTGACTGTTTTGGCAATTTCCTATTGGCTAGTAAGTCCGGTATTAGCAGGAAGGCGGCAAACTGAAAAATGTTTATTATAGGACGAAAACCCCGTAGCAAAAATGGTAGGTTCGGCATTTTTAAACTTTGCCATCGATATGTTTTTTGTGTTTCCTGAAAAAGTACAAAATTGTAGGTTCGGCTTTTCAAACGGTGCCATCGTTATGTAATTGATATTTCAATCAATTATTACGAATTATGCCGAAATAGTATTACTTAGAATACCTCAATGACTAAAATGCAAATATGTTAACAAACTTTCCTCAGCATCAGTTATTATTGTTTTAAATTTAATATGTAAATCAGATTTTTGAATGGCTTGTGTACGTAAATTGATCGTCGAATAACTCCGAACTTGAATGAACACATGTATGTAACTATTCAGCATCTTTTCGAACTAATAGGTACTCAACACAGAGTACGCTACGTAATTTAATCTTTTTTTTCCTTCTATTTATGAAGAGTACAAGACAGTGATGCAACACTGAACAGATTTACGGATGGTATTGAACCTCACCTAGATAGTGTCATCAACATGTTGACTAACAAACCTCCCACCAGTCAACACCATCTGCCAGAACTTCCGTCTAGATTAACGTCGGTTTTCGTTAAAGTCGTTTTCGTTGAAAGGTATGCATTGTTGCGAATTGAAATTATGATTCCAAGTTTCTATATAGAACCGTTTTACAACGTATACGTTTACTGTTCAACAATATACTACTATATCGACGTTTTTCCAACTACTACTCGTTTTGCTACTTGTTTGTTACACTAACCCTTTACTATTAGACGAACGTGTTTGCATAATACATGTATAACGTACGCTCTGTATAGGTTATGCGTTGTACATGAAACATAGCTTTAGGTATGTGCAATTTACATTTTGCTATTTGGTTGAATAAAATACATTATTTTCATTCCTGGTACAAAAATTCATTGCTATTTCTAACTAGCTCGGAAATAAACATATATTGCAATAACTAACATTTATATTGTTGTTCATATATTTTAGTGTTTCCGAACAGTGTTTGCAATCACTGCATAATGCATACAGCATAATAATACGAAAACAATTGAGATTGCCCGCAAAAGCCAACAAGGGAGGCGCTAAACATCCTGAGCTCAATATTGACGGTTTTATACAGATTTTAGTTGATGACGCTATTTCAGCAGGTATCACATGGTAATAAACGGTCAATTTCTTAGTTTCCAAAATAGATTTGCTAATTCTCGGAACCAGTTCTTATTCAATGCATTATATAAACAAACGCTGAGGTGATTGTTACTTGGCTCGTATCATAACAAACGTTATTGTTTATTTAGCATATCTGATGAAATAACCATAAATAAAACTTTATACATGAGTTTGACAGATGAATGCATAAGTTTAGTAACTATATAAATATACCTAAACTGTTAATGTGTGTATAATGTGGCAATTAATATTATAGTCGAAATATAGATTCATCAGTTCTACACGGTGTCCAAAAAGAAAGTATACAGTTTCGGGGTATTTGTATCATTTCTTAATGTTCTGCTATCGCATAGCGTTAGGTCACTGTCCTTAGTGTTTTAACCTAGGTCACGCCACGGGGTTGTTGTGCCTCATTTGGTCGCCGTTTTGGCATGGGTTTCTGTGGGCACTGCTCAGGGTAGTTGTGTCGTGATGTTTCTGATTTCTGTGCTCGGCTGGTTGGGTTGAGTGCTACCTTCCCTGTCGGAATTTCTCATGCCTTTTTTGCACATGGTTAGACATAAGATGTAAGTTTTTCTGGTACCATTTAAAAAATTGTAACTCGAAAATACTCTAAACTACTTTATTTTGACCGTTACGTCGTTTTGACGTAACTTACGACGCTTGTATCCATTCTACAATCTGGTCTTCTTAAAGTGCGTCTTGATGTTTATCCGGAGAAAACCTGTGTATATCATTTGTTTGCACATTAGCGATTTCTTGATAGGCCAAAAGAAAAAAAGCCACATGGATTAATACCCGGACTGTGGGCGGGCCGTTCCACACCGCAATGGTATTCTTAGAAATTATTTTGACACCAAATGTTTCGTGTAATTCATCCAACACTGTGCATTGCAAAGTGTGAATCTGGCTCCACTTGCATGGACCATACACCATTCAAAACAGAAGTTTGCAGCGGATTTCAGAACTGAACTTGCTTAACAAGAGCAAGAAACAATATGGGTTTACTTCTTTCTATTTGGCTGTCTGAATCGCTAGTGGATAGCCTATTAAAAGCCAACGAACATGCCCATGCCCGGGAGACACTTCATAGTTATAATATCAGTTAAGACATTTGTGAAATGCAATAAACACATTTTAAGAGTAAGTGCAAAACAGGGAACACCAGAAGTAAAGATATTGTGAAAACGTCACAAATAACGTCTAAATGACTTCACGGATAGAATGCAATAATTTAAGAAAATTGACATTAAAAAAGTACGAGGGTCAGTCAAGAAGAACTGAGAGTTGTCAAACTAAACCTTCAAAACGTATTTACATTTACATTTTCTACCATTTATCGTCAACTATTATCCATTGCGGATATTCTGATGAATTCCGTGATCGGATATATGTTTATAAATAAAGTTGCCAAGTAACCAAAGAACATCACTAAAGGGTATGCGTTCGCGCCATTGACTGGGAGACTGATTTGGTTGTCAATTCGAGTGTTTATTTCAACTTTATATAGCGTAATTTAGTACGACTAAAATGTGCATCTTGTAGAATCGTCTATTTCAAATATTAATGGGCGTTTGTTACAGAATGGTCACAAATGCTGTATTGTTTAGTTGCCTAGCAACAATTTTACCCGTATTTTATCGATTTTCTCGGTAAGTGTTCTTTGCGTTGCCATGACATTCTAAAACTACTCACTGAATTCAAAATTTTTGCTCAGGAGGATTATGATTGTATCTAATGGAGTCCAGTGACCGTAATAGAAATAAAAAATATAACTTCGCTTTTGAAAAACATCATGCGTTCTTTTGGGTGGGGTAAAAGTGTGGTTTCAATACCAAAATAAAATGTGACAATTAATAGTTCCATCAAGTATATTTATAATATTGGAGGAACGAATCGACTGTTATCAACTATATTTGATACATTAATGTATTACAAAATAAAAAATAAGTTTGGAAACGTTCGATATAACTTTATGTTTCCATAGCAACGCGCAATTGTGCTCGACAGATAGCGTGAACTCATGCCTTCGGGTTGTCTTCTCCGGTTGCTTGGCAACAAGAATCAAATTTTCATACATAAAGTTGGTATTCGCCATAACATCGATGAGATACCATATTTCATGATAATGTATAGACAATATACGAACACTTATTCGCCTGATCACTATTCACCAACTCTCAGTTTTTCTTGACTGACCCTCGTATATCCATGTAATAATGTTTAAATTGATGCCAGACAAAAACATATTTTGACTAACCATATGCAAAATGTCTTTGCGATAGCAGAACGTTAGTATTTGATTAAACTACACTGAAACTATATACTTTCTTCTTTTTGGACACCCTGTATAAGTTATTACATCTTTTTCAGTGAAAGTGTTTCACAGCTTACACATGAAAATGATGATTATAAACACAGGCAAGTGTCTACTATTGTAAAGTATTGTTGTTAATACAACCCAAGATTCTTCGTTCTTCAATTCAAATCATGAAATCTAGGTCTGTCATTAATTAACACAGTGTTTGATTCAGCACAAGATTGAGAATTGAAGCTGTTACATGTAACAGTACTGGCGTACTGTAAGAAAAAAGGACACACTTTCAGTGCTATCAATTAACTTAAGGATAGTAGTCCGGCCCCAAGTCCGAGGTACCTTGAATTGGAGTATTTTCTTTGTTGACTGTGGTAGACATGAGCTTCGGAATGAACAATCCGTTTGATGACATTTTGTCACCCTTTAGCATTTTGAGAACATTAAACATATAAACAAAGCTGCGATTTGTTTTTTAATAAGTGAACTACAATTTATTATCGTATTATAAAATAAATCACATTTAAATATAGTTATTTAGTTGCAGTTAAAGTATTCAAAATTATTCAGGCATGCATTTATGCAACATTAAGTACTTTGGGGGTAAAACGTGTAAAATTGCATGGAAAAGTCGAATTTTCGGAATTGGTAGTGTTCAGTGAAAATGAACTATATCGAGAATCTTACATGACGAAGGTCAGAACAGACAAGTTGTCATACAATTACTAATTCATTCGGTAAAGATTTACTACGATTTTGTAAAGCATATTACCTTACCATTAAGAACGGAAGACTTTCGAATGATTCGAAAGAAGGCGCTTTTACATATAGGTTAAAATGGAAGTAGCGTAATCGATTATCTAATTTCAAATAATGACATAATTAACACAATTTGTAGTTACAATATAGGTGTGCGAACTGAATAAGTCACATGCCGATAGGGTTCGCAATAAATGAAAACAAAAAATGATTCTGACGAAAATTGTCAAACCAACATGAAAACATATCAAACATACAAGTTCACCGAAGAAAACAAACAACGGTATGTTGAAAAACTAAAAGTAAAAACGAACGTAGAAAGACGTCAAGCGAACGTCAACATTGAAACTAGGAATATCGATGATATAAACGGTGATTTGACTGACTTACTTTTACAATGCGGTAAATGTAGCAAAAAGGTAAACGAGTGCTCATCAAAGACGCAACCAATTTGGTTAGACAATGCTTCCCGAACGGCAAAATATGCGAAGAGCAGGTTGTTGAGGAAATACAAACGAAATAAACCCGAAAGTAATCTGGTAGCATCTAATGAGAAAACTCTTATATATATTATCTACAGAATTCAGCTTTTTCCGTGAAAATACTTTAAGAATCACTCGTCCATAGCGGAATAGCCTTAAACCGCATTTTCCCGCGGGCTGATTGGTGGCTACAGATTTGCTCGCGTATTTTGCAAGCATTTTGAAAATTATGGATAGATTAGTCGGAAAAACAAAATAACCTGTAGAAAACATGCCGCATATGTCAAAGGCAGTCTCCGAAAGATCGGTCGTTATGCTTAATTGTGTGGTATCTGTACTAAAAATTAAAGTTTCGTTGAATCAAATTACCTGAGTCATTATTTCATTTATTTAACACAAGTCTGGATATATATACACCTGTTAAGAAAGCAAAAAAATAATTAAAAATCATAGCATGTAAGAAAAATGCTCAAGTCAAGTGCGATAACTCTTGGATAATTATCCTTACGTTTTTAGATTAATCACCAAACTTTTACACTAAATTGTATTACTGGATATTACTGAACTACATGCTCAAGTTAAGGTGTTCATTAATATTTAGACGTAAATTGTGTTTTGAAAATTAAGCACGCAATTCAAAAGCGCATTTTGTCTCCATTTAGTGCAATAATCAGTCTTAGAAGAATAGCTTTAGCGTTTATGCAATTAATTTCCAGTTACAAATTGTGATACTTTCAACATCATTGGGACATCTATAATACAATTTTATTAATCTAAAAACGAGCAGTTTCTAATATGCGTTGAGAGGCGCAAAATTCGAAGCAGTGTTATAAAGAAACTGACAAGCTAATTATTTAGTCATTTTATTTCTCCAAGATTATCTCCCTTTGGCCATAGAAAATACACCATGGTTATAATAGACCAAGTTGTTTTATTTTAGTTGTTGTGCGCGAAATAGTATATAGGCTCCTTAAAAGTACCTGAGCTTTACATAGCCCTTCTGCAACAACGGAACAGCATCTCTCTAACATTCAATGAACGTTTCATGAGATTAATTCGTCGTAGATGCAGACGATGGATCGCTCCTGGTGGTTGTTTAAAAATATTAAAAAATGCGACTTTCTGTTTTATACTGACCCTAAAACAACTGGTAAAAAACTATGTTGCTGAACGAACTTATCTGATTCGAAGTGATATCCATGTGTCACTTGCATATATCTATTCAATGACAAAATTTCCCGATGCTCACATACTTATTAAATGTGTTATGCTGTACTATGTAAGTGTTGCGTTTTCATTGCCGCTCCGTGTACTAGGACTGGAGCTCACACGGATGCAGTTTTAAAAATTATACAAATATAAATACATAATATTAAATCAAAATTCAGTTGCGAAAAAGTGATATCCGATTTATCGCGTAATTCTGTCATGTCCGTCCGTAATCGTCCATTTTGAAACCATAGTAACGCGCGCCCGGCGCAGCCCACCAATAACCATTGATGTGGATAACGTAATGAGCTTTATCTTCACTACTATCCGATCGTTAGATGTAAGACATCGCCAAAAAATAAATTGTTGCATGTTTGACATTGTCTGCAAAACAGACGATATTTGAACTTTACGTTGAATTCTATGAGGGACAACTTCGGAACGCAAAAGTGACGTCATCGGAACGTAACGAAAAACTGTAAAATAACAGGTTCCGTTTGGGTGTGTGAAGATAGCTGTCCACTGTCCAATGTCCATTCAAGCTGTCCATTTATAAATTAGAATTAGAGAACTATCTCTAATTCTTTTTTTGGACAACTGTCCACTGTCCATAATAGCTGTCCATATATTTATATAGACTGGACAACTGTCCACTGTCCAAAATAGCTGTCCATATATTTAAATAGACTGGACAATTGACAACTGTCCAAATTCGTGGTCCAATCTGGCTTTCCACTCATGATGCCAATCCTAGGTGTCCATTCTGGTTGACCACTCTGGTTGTCCACTCGAGGTTTATAATCTGGTTGTCCACTCTGGCTGTCAACTCTGGCTGTCCACCCGAGTATTTATAATCTGGTTGTCCACTCTGGCTGTCCACTCTAGTTGTCCACCCTGGTTGTCCACTCTAGTTGTCCACTCTAGTTGTCCACTCTGGCTGTCCACTATGGCTGTCCAAATTGGCTGTCCACTCGAGGTTTATAATCTGGTGGTCCACTCTGGCTGTCCACTCTGGCTGTCCACCCGAGTATTTATAATCTGGCTAACCACTCTAGTTGTCCATTTTAGTTGACCACTCTGGCTGTCCACTCTAGTTGCCCACTCTGGCTGTCCACTCAAGTTGTTCACTCTGGCTGTCCAATCTGGCTGTCCACTCGAGGTTTATAATCTGGTTGTCCACTCTGGCTGTCCACTCGAGAATTCATAATCTGCCTGTCGACTCTAGTTGTCCACTCTGGTTATCCACTCTGGTTGTCCACTCGAGGTTTACCACTCTGGCTGTCCACTATGACTGTCCACCCGAGTATTTATAATCTGGCTGTCCACTCTGGCTGTCCACTCTAGTTGTCGACTCTAGTTGTCCACTCTGGATGTCGACTCTAGTTGTCCACTCTGGCTGTCCACTCTAGTTGTCCACTCTGGCTGTCCATTTTAGTTGTACACCCTGGCTGTCCACTGGCTGTCCACACTAGTTGTCCACTCTGGCTGTCCACTCTAGTTGTCCACTCTAGTTGTCCATTCTGGCTGTCTACTCTAGTTGTCTACTCTAGTTGTCCACTCTAGTTGTCCAATCTGGCTATCTACCCGAGTATTTATAATCTGGCTGTCCACTCAAGTTGTCCACTCTAATTGTCCACTCTGAATGTCCACTCTAGTTGTCCACTCTGGCTGTCCACTCTCTCCACTCTGGCTGTCCACCCGAGTATTTTTAATCTGGTTGTCCACTCTGGCTGTCCACTCTGGCTGTCCACTCTAGTTGTCCACTCTGGCTGTCCACTCTAGTTGTCCACTCTGGTTGTCCACTCTAATAGTCCACTCTGGCTGTCCACTCTGCTTGTCCACTCTGGCTGTCCACCCGAGTATTTATAATCTGGTTGTCCCCTCTAGTTGTCCACTCTAGTTGTCCACTCTGGCTGTCCACTCTAGTTGTCCACTCTAGCTGTCCACTCTAGTTGTCCACTCTGGCTGTCCCCTCTAGTTGTTCACTCTGGCTGTCCACTCTAGTTGTCCACTCTGGTTGTCGACTCTGGCTGTCATCACAGGCTGTCCCCTCTAGAAGTCCACTCTGGCTGTCCACTCTGGCTGTCTACTCTGGCTGTCCACTCTAGTTGTCCACTCTAGTTGTCCTCTCTGGCTGTCCACTCTTGCTGTCCACTTTGGCTGTCCACTCTGGTTGACCACTCTGGTTGTCCTCTCTGGCTGTCCACTCTAGTTGTCCATTCTGGTTGTCCACTCTAGTTGTCCACTCTGGCTGTCCACTCTGGCTGTCCACTCTAGTTGTCCACATTAGTGGTCCACTCTGGTTGTCCTCTCTGGTTGTCCACTCTGGTTGTCCAATCTAGTCGTTCACTCTAGTTGCCCACTCTGGCTGTCCACTCTGGTTGTCCACTCTGGCTGTCAAATCTGGCTTTCCACTCGAGGTTTATAATCTGGTTGTCCACTCTGGCTGTCCACCCGATTATTTATAATCTGGCTGTCCACTCTCGTTGTCCACTCTGGCTGTCCACTCTAGTTGTCCACTCTGGCTGTACACTCTAGTTGTCCACTTTAGATGTCCACTCTGGCTGTCCAATCTGGCTGTCCACTCGAGGTTTATAATCAGGTTGTCCACTCTGGCTGTCCACCCTGGTTGTTCACTCGAGGTTTATAATCTGGTTGCTCACTCTGGCTGTTCACTCTGGTTGTCCACTCGAGGTTTATAATCTGGTTGTCAACTCTGGTTGTCCATTCTGGTTGTCCACTCTAGGTTTATAATCTGGTTGTCCACTCTGGCTGTCCACTCTAGTTGTCCACTCTAGTTGTCCAGTCTAGCTGTCCACTCTAGTTGTCCACTCTGGCTGTCCACTCTTGTTGTCCACTCTAGTTGTCCACTCTGGCTGTCCACTCTAGTTGTCCGCTCTGGCTGTCCACTCTAGTTGTCCACTCTGGCTGTCAGTTCTAGTTGTCCACTCTGGCTGTCTACTCTGGCTGTCCACACTTGCTGTCCACTCTGGTTGTCCACTCTGGCTGTCCACTCCAGTTGTCCACTCTGGCTGTCCACTCTAGTTGTCCACTCTGGCTGTCCACTCTGGTTGTCCATTCTGGCTGTCCACTCTAGTCGTCCACTCTGGCTGTCCACTCTTGCTGTCTAATCTGGCTGTCCACTCTAGTTGTCAACACTAGTTGTCCTCTCTGGCTTTCCACTCTGGCTGTCCACTCTGGCTGTCCACTCTGGTTGACCACTCTAGTTGTCCACCCTGGTTGTCCACTCTGGTTGTCCACCCTGGTTGTCAAATCTAGTTGTCCACTCTAGTTGTCCACTCTGGCTGTCCACTCTGGTTGTCCACTCTGGCTGTCAAATCTGGCTGTCCAATCGAGGTTTATAATCTGGTTGTCCACTCTCGTTGTCCACTCTGGCTGTCCATTCTAGTTGTCCACTCTGGCTGTACACTCTAGTTGTGCACTCTAGTTGATAACTCTGGCTGTCCAATCTGGCTGTCAACTCGATGTTTATATTCTGGTTGTCCACTCTGGTTGGTCACTTTGGTTGTCCACTCGAGGTTTATAATCTGGTTGTCCACTCTGGCTGTCCACTCTAGTTGTCCGCTCTGGCTGTCCACTCTAGTTGTCCACTCTGGCTGTCAGTTCTAGTTGTCCACTCTGGCTGTCCACTCTAGTTGTCCGCTCTGGCTGTCCACTCTAGTTGTCCACTCTGGCTGTCAGTTCTAGTTGTCCACTCTGGCTGTCCACTCTGGCTGTCCACTCTTGCTGTCCACTCCAGTTGTCCACTCTGGTTGTCCACTCTAGTTGTCCACTCTGGCTGTCCACTCTGGTTGTCCATTCTGGCTGTCCACTCTAGTTGTCCACTCTTGCTGTCCATTCTAGTTGTCCACTCTAGTTGTCCACTCTGGCTGTCTACCCGAGTATTTATAATCTGGGTGTCCACTCTAGTTGTCCACTCTGGCTGTCCACTGTAGTTGTCCACTCTAGTTGTCCACTCTGGATGTCCATCCGCGTATTTACAATCTGGTTGTCCACTCTGGCTGTCCACTCTGGTTGTCCACTCTGGCTGTCCACTCTAGTTGTCCATTCTTGCTGTCCACTCTAGTTGTCCATTCTGTTTGTCCACTCTAGTTGTCCACTCTGGCTGTCCGCTCTGTTTGTCAACTTTTGTGGATATTCATTTACATTCAAATGGGACTTTAAATCACACTGAAGAATACATACTGGTGAAAAACCACTTAATGTGATGTTTGCCGATCTCAATTTTTAAACTTACATAGTTTAATAGAGGAATTAAACATATATACAGGTGAAAAACCATTTGAATATAGACACAGAGTGGAAAGCTAGAGTGGACGTCCAGTATGGACAGTCATAGTAGACAGCCAGAGTGGACAGCCTGAGCGGACAGTCAGAGTGGACAACCAGAGTGGACAGCCAGAGTGGACAACCAGAGTGGACAACAAGAGTGGACAGCCAGAGTGGACAGCCAGAGTGGACAGCCAGAGTGGACAACTAGAGTGAACACTCAGAGTGGACAACCAGAGTGGACAACTAGAGTGGACAACCAGAGTGGACAGCCAGAGCGGACAACTAGAGTGGACAACTAGAGTGGACTGCCAGATTATAAATACTCGGGTAGACAGCCAGAGTGGACAACTAGAGTGGACAACCAGAGTGGACAGCCAGAGTGGACAACTAGAGTGGACAACTCGAGTGGACTGCCAGATTATAAATACTCGGGTAGACAGCCAGAGTGGACAACTAGAGTGGACAACTAGAGTGGACAGCCAGAGTGGACAACTAGAGTGGACAGCCAGAATGGATAACCAGAGTGGACAGCCAGAGTGGACAACCAGAGTGGACAACCGGAGTGGACAACCGGAGTGGACAGCCAGGATGGACATCCAATATGGAAAGCCAGATTGGACAGCCAGATTGGACAACCAGATTATAAACCTCGAGTGGACAGCCAGAATGCACAGCCAGAATGGACACATAGGATTGGCAGCAAGAGTGGATAGCCAGATTGGACAGCGAATTTGGACAGTTGTCAATTGTCCAGTGTATTTAAATATATGGACAGCCTTTTTGGACAGTGGACAGTTGTCCTGTCTATATAAATATATGGACAGCTATTATGGACAGTGGACAGTTGTCCAAAAAATGAATTAGGGATAGTTCTCTAATTCAAATTGATAATTGGACAGCTAGAATGGACATTGAACAGAGGACAGCTAACTTCACACACCCGTTCCGTCTACAGTAAAATTTAATGTGCTCGAAATAGCATGCAAAGTATCGTTACTACAATGCGACATATTTCTGTAGTTATTTCTACAGTTTTAGAATGTCACATAGGTATTATGGATGGCTGTTCTAGCGTGAAAGACATATAAGTAATAGGAAATAAACAAAATAGTAACGTCAGTTACCGCGACATTTTCAATATATCAACATTTTATTGTGCTGATTCTCGCCCCGTTATTCGATAAAAAATTCGGAAAAATACACGCGATTCTCACAAACGATTTAGGTGTATATAGCTATGAGTATTACAAGCGTACATTCATCACAATATTTCGTAGCCCTGTGAGTGACACTTACGACGTATAAAATAACACGACGTCCTTTTTGTGCGCCGGGTAGGAGTACGTGTCTAAGTTTAAACACCTGCAACTATCGAACCGCGTATTCATTAACCTTCATTATTGTACTGTTGGTATAATAAGGTTTGAAATTTCATATGATTTAAAATTTTGATTTATGTTTGAAACAATGTGGGTTTTATGACAATAATCCTAGTACTTTTTGAACGTCCCACGTATTAACCTATTTATGTTTATGCAGAGAGAAACGGTTAAAACAAGCAGTTTCCGAATGGAAGGCAGTGGCAGAGAAAGAAGCAGAAGAAAAAGAGGAATACATGACCAGGTCATAACATTATAATTATCGTAAAAATTAACCAATGTAATGAAGGGGTTATTTCTGCCAATCTCATCGATTTTAACTAGCAATGATTCTTCAGTAATTTATAGTTTCATTTAAAAGTCACTGCATCAGTATGTAGGTCATTTTCTTTAACACATCAATAAAAAATCATTGGCGCTAGTGATCGATGTTGGCTGCCACACTGACAGAAAAGAGGAAGTCTCACAGGTTACTTCGAACGTAGGTTTCTAGGGTAGCCCAATGATAAGGGGAGTTTAAAGGTCAAACGATAGTTGAATAGTTGTACGGCTGGACCACCGACAAGTGGTACTTTTTACACTGCGCTGAAAACCAGGAAGATCGTGTAGCTAGTACGAATGTCAAAACATGTTCCTTACTTGTCGTTTAGTGTAAGAATAGCAGATATTTAATATAATTATTTTAATAGATTGTCGAAGGTTGCCTCGGCAAAACTGACGAATAACAATCCAAATATAGCTGACCTGAGTGATCCAAACCGACAAACGAAACTCGCAGAAGAGTACAGCCAACTCTACGACAACGAATGGACCAATGCATTTGAAGATCTTCAAAGTGTACGCCCTGATGAATCTGAAGAAACTAGAATTCAATGTTTGCTGCAAATGTTGATGGTAACCTTTCCACAGTTAACATGCTTTTATAGAGTGTCAGTCCCTCTGAGGAAAAGTCGTTATTAAAAATAAAACGAGAGTCTGGATGAGGTGTATTATTTACCATAGGGATATAATTTGGAGGTAATGCCGTGCATGTTCGAAATGTCCTATGGCTGTGTTCTGACTATATTCCATATACACTGCTCAGAATAATTAAAGGAACGCTGGAATTTTTGGACATTTCTTTGCAAGGAATGAATGATCAGTAGCAATTTTAATGTATGAAAAGAGCATGTGAATGTTGTCTTACGAACAAACATTAAAATGTTTCAAACAATGTATACTTATTGAAATTTATAGCTAGATATTGATAAAACCCATTTTTGTGCAAATAATACTAATTTTGTTTTTTGTTGATTATTCTGTAAACACGAAAAATGCACATCACTTGTTATGCATACTCCACTCTACATTCTTAATACAATGTCAAAACCAATCCATACGTTCTCAAGCACTGTCATTGCGCAATAATGGGGAATAACTCATAATTCCTACATTATTATACAAGCCAGACAATCAAATGTTTTCATAGGGGTTATTATGCGTATTTTTTTAACTGCAAACAAAAATCGAAACATGCTTTATGGAATTCAGATTATGGCAACATGCGCATTAGTCCAAAACTCCGATTTTGTTAAGGTCTAAAACACCGTATACTGCTCTAGAAGAGGATGTGCTTGTGTTAATCCGTCTATGTAAGTCTCCAGGGCAATGAGTTCAGATGAAAATGGTCATAAAAAGTCTAAAAAGTCGAAAGGGTACTTTACCTGCACCATACATTCATTTAACACCTTCCTCTTAACCGAAAGATCTTTGTTCACCCACCGAACCACGCACTTCTCCAAAACATAACAAAGCCAAATTTGAACCCATACCACAAACCAATAATAAAGATGATATGACACTCCCCTGTGGGTTTCAAAACGTGGACACGCATTTCACGTTACGAATAATGTAACCCATTTGTATAGCGGAATAAAACTAATTGAATAACAGACATTACCCAATTTGCATTGTCATGGGCAATGTCGAGACGTGCTTTGTGTTGATTTGTGGCCCACCTGAAACGAGCCCAGATAATACGATCATATAGGCCGTCTTCCTAAGGCCTTTCTCAAAGTGAATTACCAGCAATAAACTCATTTGCCGCACTTTTAGTAAAGTAATTGAGCATTCTTATCGATGACATGGGCATCTACAACATGAGATGTATCAAATAACGACATCGAATAAAATGTTTTAAGGATTTTCGTCCTTGATAGAGCTTTATACTAGTAATCGATATTCTAGCAACGTTGCAGCAAGTTTACAGTTCCTGACATAAAAAGTTCAAACGATCCACCTTTCCGCGAATTTTGGTAGTCGCACCCCAACTTTTACCACTTGTGTCGCCCCAGATAATGGCACGTAAATGCTGTCCGACAGCTGTAGTTAGCATAACGACACTAAACAGAAGTCAAACACACAAAATTAACGTTCATGTTTAAGTTTTGGTGTTATTGAAATGTAACACAGCAAACAACGAGAATAGTAAAAAAATATTCCAATAAACAACCTAGAAACAACACAGACTCATACAATCATACAAAGAAGTGATAAAGATTAAAACTGCAGCACAAAGTTGTTTCACCGACTTTAAATGTTAACAAAATTGCAAGTATTCCTTTAATTATTTTGAGCAATGTCTAATACATGTTAGCATACTCAGTTAAAATATTCTTACTGGATTCTGACATCATTCGGAATCTACAATATGCACTATTGTTATACAAACTACCCGCGACAAATCCCGTTCATAAACGGCGCAATGGTTTAGTACGTTCATCGTCATGATTAGACATAATACATATACACACGTTTTCAAATTATAGCTGTCTGTAAAAAGTGTCTTTTCCATTAGCATATTTTAACAATCTGCAATAACGATAGTCATTTCCGATTTGCTTTAGATTTAGAATCTTCATTCCTTCATAGTCGTGCCAATTTGGACTGATTCCGGATTCGGATTACTTACGATTTGTCATCATCTGTTCAAATTCTCGAGGACATGCTCTTTTGCAGGAATTTTGATTGTTCATTTTATTTGAAAATTGTATTATAATATGTGGCAATGAGGTCACGTCATAACACAAACATTAACGACGAGTAGTTGTTTCTATTCTACTGCAAACGTATGGTCTGTATAGTTAAGTAGACTAAATGAATGCTGGTTGTGATATGGGCAAATGTCACCTCCCGCAGCGTGTATTTAATCATGTGATAAATTAATATGTACGTACGACATAGAATTTATGGAATAATGCAACTATGATATCGGAATATTTTTTTGAAATGCTCTTATGTTTTATGTTTATTATATTGTAGACTGTTTACAATAAATGTGTAGACTTGCGAAGTCAGCAGTTAACAGGAATGCGCATGGCTCTTTTACAACCAGCAAACTTCTTCTGTCTGCTGAATGTAAGTATTGTGTGAACGTGAGGTTGACACTATAAAACCGGTGAAATATTGGTAATAGAAAATTGTGGTGTACTTAATAGACCAAATTTTTTATAAACTGCAATCTTGATACAGAGCATCAACATGGTGATATGCATGTTACGTTTTAGAAATCTGTAAAAAATAAGAGCAGTTTTTGCGATAACATGTAACAAAAAACAACTGTTCCATAAAAATTACATAGTTTTTTTTATTACGTACATTAAACCTCAGAGGAACTCACTACTGTAACAGTAACAAAACTACAGTATATTACTGTGATCGCATGTACACATATGTTGTCATTAAATTCATCACTATTTCCTTTGAGGAGAGTGGGTATTTAGCACGGTTCAATTTAACATGTCGATCACTCTCTTGATTTATTCATACGTTGGTTAACACCACTTAGACTAACTGGTTATGGTCCAATACTAAATAACTCTTTAGTCAAGCTCTTCATATTTTATATTCACATCAATGATAAGTTAATGACCGATACAATGTACATTATATTATAAGTCGGTGCTATGTAAAATGTACAGTTCATTACAATCACTTAATGACAAATTAATGACCTTCATTATACTGCTTTTACAACCACTCTGGTTATAATGGTTTAGTTGGAGCGTATTACTAAAGCATTGATAGTATTTGAGATCCATTTATCACAATATGTTGTTGTTGCTAAAGTTTTATGGATACTACGAGTCGTATACATGTACATTTGGACGTAAAGTTTAGGTTTAACTAACTTCTTTGATAAAACAGAGTTCCATATACAGTAAAAGGGTTTCCAAAACACAAATTAAAACTCGATTGATATAGAACTATCCCACTCTATACGATTTCTATTTCTGACCACTCTGTACACATCATTCATTTGAAGAAAGACAGATTGAGTACATTGTGTTATTTAGCATATAAAGCAAGTACAAGTTAAATAGTTCCTGCGGCCAATTGTTTTACAGACCAGTATTGTGAGAGACATTTTTTTCATAATTTTAGCAACTAGAACTTTTTAAAGTGTTAATAAGGCTTGATAAAAAGGTATGAGGAAATCGGACTGGGGAGGCAGCACACTTTACCAGCTGAGCAAAGACTCGCACCAGTAACATCACAATTGTTTTACAGACCAGTATTGTGAGAGACATTTTTTTAAAAATTTTAGCAACTAGAACTTTTTAAAGTGTAAATAAGGCTTGATAAAAAGGTATGGGGAGATCGGACTGGGGAGGCAGCACACTTTACCAGCTGAGCAAAGACTCGCATCAGTAACATCACAACACATGTACAATGAGCAATGCGTTCACGAAAGTCAAAGAAACAATTAAAAAGTCCAAGCCCCCGCCGAAAAATGCGGAATTTTTCAAACTTCTCTGATTTAGTGGGCTTATGTGTGTTTGGGTAAATTTATTTAGTATAATGTACCTAAAAATTGTGTTATTTTCATTATTAGTAATTCAAATGTGTAATATAGTTTATTTACGACAAAAAGTTTATTAAATATAAGTATTTGCGTAAAAAAGGTTCATACTTGTGTACATTTGGGTATGCGTGCACGCAGAGCGTCAGAATGTAAAATAAAGCGATTATCACGACGTGCAAATATAATGGCAACGCTGGTTCGAAATGATACTGGGCCGAGTCTTGCCGAAAAGCTTGCTAGTTTACGTTTATTTAGTCATCACTGGTCATTAAAATGCGTAATATAGTTAATCAACCCCATATTGTTAGTTAAATAATTATAAGTATTTGGGTAAAAACGTTACTATTTGGGTAAGATTTGGGTATATTTGGGTGTTTCATGCAGCCGCGTCTGCCTGACCTACTTAACGTAGTGACCTAGGGGAGGTAATTCAGACTACAGGTGCACGTCAAAATAGATATCGAAACACATTTTTTTCTTATTTTTAGTTTCTTAAAGGGGTAAAAGAAATAATTATGATTATTAACGTACATTTCTTTATTTTAAAATATACAAATAGAAATAAATAGAAAAAATAAAAAAAATAATGGTGTTAGTCTGGTTCACGAAATTCTCAAAAAAATGCTTATTTTTTCGTAATTTTTTTTTGAAATGGTAAACCATCCAGAACAGGTCACGTGCCCCTCCTTAGTCTGGTTCACGACATTCTTAAAAACTGCTGATTTTTTTGGATCTTTTTTTTGAAATGGTAAACCATCCAGAACAGGTCACGTGCCCCTACATGGAAATTTTTCTTGTTGCATACAAATATAACCTGCGGCTAAAGGCCGCAGGTTAATAAATAATGAATGCCAATTTGACTAACATGGCGACCGTCGCATATATTGTAGCAAATGTGTAATTTAAATATATTTCTTTGATTAGAACGAACAGGATGTATCGCCTTCTGATGAAACCGAAAAGGAAAATAAAAAGAAAGGCGGTACCATGCCGAAGGTCAAAACGAACCCTGCAAAATCGCCAAAAACACTTCAGTCCAAATCCACAGCCGGCGCCACTAATCAAGATTCCGAAGTAGATTCGTTAGGAGCAATTCAATCACAAGCTATTACCGATCTGGGGAAACAAACATACACACAAGCTCTTCAAGATATAACCAAGGTGAGGGTGTTTTGCTTACTAAGTTCCCAATAGGTCTGTCTTTTTGCAATTTGTGGTAAACACGATAAAGAGTTAGTAGCATTAAAGTTTTACTATTTCTAAATTGATTTCAAGAATATTTTAAAAATTATTATGATAATTAACAAAGCAAAACGAACTATTGAACACTTTTTTGTAGTATTGGCTACGTTGTGTTTTCTTTATCTAAATTCATAGATGTAGGAATTGTGATATGTATGATTATGCTGTATTTTTTTAACGCCTAAAACAAAGTGGTAAATTGATTGTTTTCAGTATTTCCAACGCAGTCAGATAGAGTGGTTTAACGGAGGGAATCTAGAAGTTTACACAACTAAGTGTATTGAGATATGCTGGTTAATGAACATCCATTCTCCTCCTGTCTGTTTGGATGCTTCTTTTAAAAAGGGTGATGTGTTTGACAAGACGAAATATAGAGAGTACACAGCAAGAGGAAAGAAAGTAAAATTTGTTGTTTGGCCAATAATTCTCCTTCATACAGACGGCGCTACTTTGGGCAAAGGAGTGGCACAGGGCATGAATTGAAATATAGTATGCTGGTGCCATTTTATTTCATGTCAACTGTAATGTACATCTTATATAAATATCAAGATTCTGTTTCGAGTAGCGAACCTATTTGTTTGCAGATTATTTTTTAACGCAGGGTGTTCCACAATCTATAGGACGTTTTCATAGTAGTGCAGTAAATCAGAAATTTAGGCAATTAATGTGTTATAAATAATTTCCCGTCTATCACTGATTAATATGCAAACTATCAAAGCAATTGGCTGGAAAATTAATCAAAGCACTGAAAGTACTGATGTGTGGCGAACTGGTGTCATTTTGACCATTCAAATAAAGACTGCACCAACATGCTGTGTCAGAGTTCTGATAAGCCCAGACTCACTCGAATGTTTGTGCTGCTCTCAAGACACCAAGCGTCAGTGTCAAGATGAGTGACTGGGTAGTCTCCATACAACTGGGAATTAAAACACAACAAACGAGATGTCCCCCCCCGCTATGGAAACAGGAATAGGTAGAAATATGTTGGGAAAATTAAATAAAGGGAGGTAATTAATAAGATACAACCAGATTTCAGTAGAAGGAAAATATAAGAAAATGACTTTTTTTTGGTTGAATGAAATAATTCAAGAACGGAACCAGATAGAATTATGGTTTCATGTCACATCACTTCTCTTAGATGCCATATATATATATATTTAAAGTCGATCAATTGAATTTAGGTGGACAAGTGGTCCAGTGGTAAGGGCTATTGACTACTGATATGATTATAATGAAGGTTCTTCGTACTCCCGCCGGATCAAGAGCAGAAATGTTTTTCGGAGTAACATAACTAAACTTACGAACAGACTTTCGGACCATACTCAGCGTAAATTCTATAGCATTCTGTCCGATATGTTAATACAATCGTATTTAAAACAGGTCAATTATATATTTTGGAATATACTACAAGTTATTTTTTGAAAATCTGACGATTATTTATGTATTGGTTATTATTTAAATATTGCGTATTCTGTTCCGAAATATGAACTCGCGCTAATCAGCGGGTGATATTTATTATAGCTATTATGTTGTATTTAGCATATTTTTATGCACCAGTCAGTGTGCGACCATGGTCCCATCCCAGGTGATGGCCAGTGGATAGCTGATAGTTTTCAAATATAGTATTTTTTATTAAATCCATATCAAGAAGAATGTATTTAACTTCTAAATTCTGAGTATCAAAGTTGTAAACCCTTTTTTATACCAGTAAATTTTATGACCCTAAATTCCTAACTTCTGCAGCTGTCTCCAAATCAACTAACAAGAACCCGATATAAAACCCATTCAATTAAAAATAGTTTTAACGGTCTATTTCCTGTCTCATGGTGTGTTCAATCCCTTGTAAAAACATAGATCCCTGTGTTACATGACCCCCAACTGTCCCAAAACAAGTTACTTACGACCTACCAATATACAACCCCTTGAAGTTTACCAGATTGTATGATCAATTTTCTGCCTCATGCAGCTTCAATAATTGATTACAAATTTCTTGTCAAAATATAGATCTAGCTAGGATTATGTAATGTTACATAATAAGGAGGGGCTAATTAAAAAATGCATAGATAATATTGCACAACGTGGCTTGTGGGAGGAGCTAATTAGATATGCATTAATGGGCTTTATAACTGCACATTAAGTGGGAGGAGCTTATTAATTATTTATAATTATTGAAGTATGTTTGCCCAAAGACCTGTAATTTAGGTATTTGGTTAAGAATTTGGTTTGCCCAACGTGTATAGACTAATTAACGGCCTTTTAATCCAATTACCGTTAACTTTTCAATTCGAAACCTTGTGAAAATATATTACATATGCATATTAGTTCGCATGTTGCGCGTTTAAACTCGCCGTAGAGTGTTTATTAAATGAGATCTATATGAAAGTCGCACATCTTAATGAAACTGAACGTATCGTCTTTAAAATAGCTTTTAGTTGTTAATGTTACTTGGAAAGTAAAAATATAATTGGTGATTTACGACACCAGGTTATTGCTAAAAATCGCGCAATTCATGAATAGAAAATGTAAGTGCTCGCTGTTTAACTCGTCAGCATTAGTTCATTTATTTTATTACCGCAAACTAAATTGGTATAAGTGATCTTTAATATGTCATAGTATTGACAATTTCTTTTAATCCGAAAATACTTTACTGAATTCTCGTTTATTGCTTAATTATTCTTTCTCAATTCAAATCCTAAATAGCGTTACGTGTTGAAAATAGCCGCTATGAATAGCACAATTAGTTCGCACGATGCGCGTTTAACTCGCTGTCATGTGCTTATTAATTGAGACCGATATAAATGTTGCACATTTTCTTGAAGTTGAAAGTTTCCTCTTTTCAGTGAGGTATTATTTGTTTATGTAAATTAGAAAACAAAATTGTTACTGACGATTTAAAACCTCAGGTAGTTCCGAAAATTTGCGCAATTCGCGAATAGAAAATCTAGGGACTCGCTTTTTAACTCGCCAATGTGAATTCATATTATTTTATAATTTAAATTTAATTTGATATTAATAAATTGAAATATCTCATGGTATTGACAAAATTTATTTTGTCAAAATCCGATAGTAATTGACGGAACTGCAATTAATTGAATATTGCGTGATAGTACTGCTAAACCAGAGATCTATTAATATAGTAGATCCTGTCTAGGCTAATCAAGTTAGTGTATCGATCGTCTGCTAGCGGTTAGATAGACTGTATATACTGTCCTTGAACTAATTACCAGTGAAAACATGTTGTTTCTATTTATAGCATCAATGTTTGTAAACAACATAATTAGGTCATCGTCTACAAATGTTCAGCGGCGGAGTGATTTTAATAGACACATTTCAGTTCCCCCGTGTTCCACCAGAAATCTATTGGCTGAATAAACAATACAAACTAGTCACTGACCAATAGCTCGTTGTATATCAATTTGCATATGAATGCCCCGATATGTAAACATGAAACCGTGGGATTACTTTCTCAACCTTCTTGACGGTCCTTGGCGGTTCGCAGGCCTTTGATAGTAGGAATATAGTCCATGCGGAATGATTTGCTATAAAATTAAAATATCCTCAAAAAATAAAAGTCTGATGTAATTGTTGGTCTTAATATTATTGAATGATGGTAATGTAAACAAATCGGGTTCAATGATACGTGTAACCTGTGTAGCATGCTTGTAATATTGTTCAAATCATAGACCTATTTATTGGTGTAGGCATAAAGGCGTTAACTTCATAGTATATATAAATAAAAAAAAATGAAAGATAGTTATTACATTGTGTGGCTTATTGCCACACAAAAATGTATCAAACATTGATATACAATGGACTAAGTATCGTGGAGGCGGGTCGCGCTGTGACTTTATGATGACGTCTCCATTAATAGAAATACACACTTCATAGTTTTTATATTTAGTCACCACATCATGCAAAACAGATCTGATGTCGCTGTTCCCATCATTAAAAAGCGTCTCGTTACCCCTGATCACATAAAGTGGCAACGGTCTTATACTGAAGCGTATATCAATGTACGAACGGTGTCAATTAACTTCCAGCTGCCTTTTCTTAGGCTCACATGTTAGCTCATATCTCTGATATCTGCAAATAATTTGAATAAACGGAAGACGAATAACTTCTGGATGCCACTATTGCTAGTTTGCGATAGAAAAAATAGTGTTTTTGAAAATCTATTCATCAGATATTGTAAAAATTACACAGAACTACATTAACTTCCTATAGTTGATTCAAAGATCTCTGTCACAACCGCGTAAACAAACATTCACCCCGGTCGATTTATAAATGTGTGTCAGGATAAAATTCTACCATCAATAATTCACTTAAATGATTAAAAGCTAATAGTCCTATAGCGTAGTGGTTATACTTGCTGCAATTAGCTATTCAGAAATGAAACATTATGGCGGTTTTGACAGACATCTTTGAATCGACAATACCTACTCCCATTCCGAATTCAATAGTCACATAATAAACGACATTAATTCTTTATTATATTATATATTGAAATTACATGTACGCAGGGAGGTAATCTGGTATTCAATTGGTGATTTATTATCAATCACGTAACCGTTACACTCCATGATCGTCGGGATTGACATTACTGTTATGAAGACGAATCTTTGGAGGCCCGTATTATTCGGGTTATTTAGGTTTGTCGCTTGTAAACAATGTACAACAATAGCATGTACTTCGTCAGATTCATAGACGGGCCTCGCGCGTGTTATATTAAGTAGGTTGCAAGTACGTAAATATACCGTTAGGCGTATCACATGACCGTAAAATTGGCTGTTCCAAGTATCATGTCTTCTAACTTGATATTTCATACAAAACTGCAATTATGTTATATAGAACTTAATTTCATATATGTAGGTTTCGTAATTACAGAGAAATGTTTAAAAAAACACGATTTCTTTCTATCGCAAACTAGCTATAACTCCTACTTATCCGATCATTTCAATGGCTTGCAATGCTGGTTTTTCAAACGTTTACCATTAATTAAAACATTTTGGTGTTGACGTCATTTCATCGATGACGCGGATTGGTACATAAAAAGTGTATAGTCATATAATGATGACTATATTACTTGCTGCTTCATAAGTTTGCATTCACGTGTCAGGGGTTTTCATGAAGAACCACAATCATGGTAGGCGCTGTTATTCTAGATACATTTGTATTGCTGAGATACTGTATGCACCTTTCTAATAAGGATGGTAATTTGAAATAGCACTGTAACCCGCATTGGCGTTACATGCTTTCTATGGCAAAGACTTGTATGAGAATCACCCCAATACTAACCACAACATGTTGCTACCAGTAAATACTGCATGAATTGCTAATCATATCAGACAACTTTCATTAAATGTAAGTGATGTGTAATAAGTTATGATATGAGAAAATCCTATTATTTCTGGAACGACTCTCGTGCATGGCCTCCTTGGTGTTAATAAACACTGGCTATGCTTCAATAACGATGCCTATATGTACTACTAACATGACCTTACCCATTGTTGGCCTAGATTGTTAAACTGAAAACTCCAAAAGTGTATGTTTTGTTATAATGCGTGTATCTAAATGACTGTTTCAAATCGTGTTTACTTTTGTACATCACTTTTGATACTAAGTACAACAATGTACCTAGTGCAATATTAGGTTTGTGTAATACTAATATTATAAGGTGTTTATCCAGTTTAAGTGTGAAACTTATTATAAAAGCTCGACGTGACAATCTGATGGCGAAATATCACCACACGTCGACCCGTGAATGATTCGAATGCGAATTCGAATGATTTGTTGTTTGACATGTTGAACTGGTATAGGTATAGTTCAGCATCAAAGTAAACATAAATTCGTGTGTATACTGATTTAAGTGTATTGCTTAAAGTGTTTTGGAAATTAGATTGTTTACTTATTTTTGCAGTCCATTCAGCACCTTTCTGTAATAGCACACTATACCATACAGGCTTTCTTAATACGAAGAGATATAATACCAGGCAACATGAATATACATTTTGTATCTGGTTAAAGTTTAAGACACCATACAGTGCTGCAACATTGCAGTTGTAGTCCGTATATCTTAAGGCAGGATATCTGCATGTCGGAACGTCGATTTTCATGAAAATCGGAACTTGTCATGTTGACCAAACTGAAGTTGAAAAGCTTGTTTTACCCAAAGGGCCTCGACACGACTAAAATCTACCTCTATTCATCAGACATAGAAAGGGGAATAACTGGCTTACTGGCCCTGAAATACTTTACTCAATATTATGCCTAACAACTCGAAATTAATCATCCAATGGGTACTGCACACCTCACGACAATATATTATCATACATGATAAACACAAGTTTAATAAACATTTGTGTACACTAACGCCGATATTGAGTATTGAACGTTCGCACAATACATACATCCGACTAGATTTACTTAGGTCTGAATCTTGTGTTGGTAAGACTGTTCTGTCTGTTCCAGTTCACGGAACACACCGCATAATGTTCTGTGCAGTGACATATTATAATCACCACTTCAAACGTTTTATTTATGTTCATTAGTTATTTCCATTGTTTTTACTAACTGTTCTGTTCCTGTTCCGTTTTGTTTGTACGTAGTATGAACACGAACACCTGGAACCCGTCCGAAACAGTTGTCACGAACCAAGATCAATGACTATATAGTAACTAGTTTTCTGATTGGTTCAGATTTTAACATCCAAACCAATTAAACAACTCGTTACTAGATAGTAATTGAAATGATAAAATTGTTCAAAACAAAGTAATATATGTGTTTATCTGTTTATTTGTCCTGTGTACCTTACTGGTAAACAATACATGTATATAAACACCCAAGTGATTGTTGGTTGCACAAAATATGCGCCTCTATAAAATAGGCGTACTAATTTCCAGAGATCAATCCTAAATAATTATGTATCGTCTTTTTATGAGGATTTTGTTGAGTTTGTCGGCTCAGACCTACGTATACCAAGTAGGATGTTACTTTGTATGTATTTTGCGAAAGTACAATGCCCAATATCGGCGTCAGTGTACAAGGAATTTTATTAAAGTTGTGTTTTTATGTATGAAAATGTATTCTTGTGAAGTGTGCAGTACCCATTTAATGATTACATTCGAAATGTTTGAAATATTAGACATAATATTGAAATGGTTATTTCAGGGCCAGTAAGCCAGTTATTCCCCTTTCTATATCTAATGAATAGAGGTTGAGTTTTAGTCGTGCCGGACCCCTTTGGTTTTACCATAAGTAAAGAGTAGATGTCAGACAGTTTTCTTGTTTTCTGAAAATATAGAATTTGTAGTTATGACCTTATCATTCTAAGCCATCGACATGTTCGCCACAGTATTTTAGTACTTTGGTACGTTGTTTTAAAATGTGCATGGTCGGCTACAAAATCGGCAATAATACCGATGAACATATAATACAAGCAATGCACAAACAATATCGTAGTCATTCATACACATACTCAATTACACTTCCGGTCAGGTGCAACAGTACGAAACATATTATGAGAAGAGCATTATTCAACAAAATTGAACACGCTTAAATGTAACACAGACTTTTCCTAAGTAAACTGACTAGTAACTAAATGCCCAATACATATCAGTCACTAGACATACAATGTATACAGAAATATTAAATATCGTTGCGTACAAACGGCCCAACCTAGCGTACGTTCTGAGAGTCAGACAAGGACAAACCATCAATATCCTCAAAAGTAAAATAGGTTGTTCATCAACGATAAATTTGGTATTTGAATGTATTATGTTTATTTAAATTAAATGTCATCTTTGGTTCTAGACCAATTTTCAATATGACCAATATCAGCATGGAATATATACCGGGTACAGTAATTATTTACACTAATAACATGGAGAACCACAGGTAACTGTATCGTTGAAAATGAAAAACAAAACGGAAATATTTTTTTTTTAATTTATATTTTTCTATAAAGGTTTATTTGTTCTAAAGTAACCAGAATTTCAACCTATCACAAACAAAAATTTCAATATCTCCATAAACTAATTATATTCATAAATAGCAATGCATAAAGTACTTTCATGCCAGATCTCATCAAAATTGATCCAATAATTAAAAAGTTATACTATAAAATGTAGATACTGTTTGACAGCCGATTCTTACGGTGCAATTAACACAAACCTATATGACCGTCTCCCACAGCGTGTTACACCAGCGACAGTTAAAGTAAAGGTTTAAGCAATGGATTTAAAAATATGAAGTTAATTTTAGGCTTTCATTTATCCCATAACATTGTTTGTGTAAACACACATCCTTTTATAGATAATTGGTATGCATAAAGCAGTTTTTTTATTAAAAACAAAGTGCACCTCTTGAACCGGCTCGTGGATTTATGTATAAATGGACCTTGACAGAAAAACATAAATTTTCAAAAAAAAATTTTTTCGTTTTTTGTTTGTTTCGTTTTCAGCGATACAGTTACGTGTGTGACGAACATGAGTAGAATAAAAACGCAAATCATTTAAATCAAATCTAACACTGTCTTTATGCACTATCGAAAGTAAACGTTCATAAGGACTGAAACTATTGACAAGACAAAACCTTAGCTTGTTACATACACCGTCAGAAAAAACCCGTTGATTCGCCAACGTGATAATAGCAAGCTATTTAAATATCTGGTTACAGGCATTATATTATGTTCCTGTCGAGCGAGAGGGTGGATTAGAACTTAATCATTTTGAATATTCTTTATATACAAATACGAACAATACCGAAAAAAAATAGAACCATCAGATATGGAGGTAAGATTCGATCAGCACAGAGACAAGCAGTAATAAAGAAATACAACGTCAGAGAAATGCAAAGCCATAGACACACAGTAAGGTTCGAAATGCACCATCAAAGACAAGAATGAATATGGTTAATGAAACATAGTTATAGACAACTCGGATGAGCATCAGTGAATGATTGGTGGAGTGATTTACCCTTAATCGGTAATCTATGTTTACATGCTTTAATTCAACACTTGAATGGTATATATATATCTTTATTAAAGTCTCATCTCTGTACACATAAACTATACAATTTACAAAACATATATCACAGTACGAAGCCATTCTAAAAGAATTATAAGAGACTATCAAATCACAATTTCATTAAACATTTACAATATAAATCTATGTAACCATTGTTATTCTAATTATAAAAACTGCCCTAAAATATCTATCAAATAAAACACTGAAAATCAAAATCACACTAATGTGTATAGTTACGAAACGTTTTAAAATAAATTTATCACCTTCGATCAGATCGAAAATAAACTGAATAACAATTGCTACATAGGATCTGTAAAACAGGAAATATGAATAAATAAATAAGTTACATTATTTACAAAGGTAAAATGATCTACGTTTTAAAATATCAAAGCAGGTTTTGGCACATAACCTAATCAGAGCTGGATGTGTAAATAAAATGACAAGTTTATCAGTATTTGGCAGATTTTCAAATGTATCACAGATTGCTATTGCTTTTGCCAGCATTTTCACCCTAATATCATTATATAAATTACAATCTAAAATAACATGACATTCATCCTCTACGGAATTACAAAACGGACATTTCCTTTCGCTGATTGGCAAGTTTTCGTATCTTCCAGTTTCGAGTCGGATGGGGGCTACACCACATCTAAATTTACTAAATGCTGACCTATGACAAAAAGATAAAATCATGGTACAATATGGTTCAACAGTAAATGTGTTTTTAAATAAACGGTATGTACGGAGTTTATTTCTACCCCTTCCATTTGTACTAGATACATTTTGTTTTGAATGGAGCCAATCAATTTGAAAAAGATTCAACATACTCTCTTCAACTGATTTCTTAAAACTTAATTTAGGAATTGGCAAAGCAATGTGATCAGTTAAACCAAATGACGATAACTTGTGCTTAACAGAATAAAACCAGTTTTTACAAGCTGTACCCGCTAGCCTGTCTGCCCAGAGTGCTATGCACTTATTAAGCCTAGAAACGTCCATATTACCCAATCTACACCAGAAGTTAGAAATACAACTCCACTGTCGGACAGACGAGGGTCTCCATGCCATTTCACCAATGACAGCTGCGTTGGGGGTATATTTACCAACACCAAGAAAATACCTCATCGCTCTATTCTGTACGGCATTTATACAGGAAAAGTTGTTATGACCCCATATAGCGGCGCCATAACCTATAACTGGCCAAACTATTGAGTCGTAGAGCTTAGAAAATACATTGTATGGAACACCACCTAGGAGCTTACATTTAGCAATGACAAGGCCTAACGCTCGATTGGCACTCTGGGCAACAGCCTTAGCCGTAATTTCAAAGTCCATGTATTCGTTAAATAATATACCAAGATATGTATATTTATCAACAACATTTAACAAATTATCACCGCATTTAAAAATCATATCAGTTTTTACAAGAGACTTCGGTCGGAAATGTACAACATTACTTTTTGTGCTGTTTATAGCCATGTCATTCAACGAGCACCAGTCATTTAGAGCATTCAACAGAACCTGAAGATCTGTACTGGTTTCAGCTAATAAAACAATATCATCTGCATACATAAGAATACATACACAACAGTCATCAATAGTTAATCCAATGTTGAACGACTTCAAATATATGGCAAGATCATTAATGTACAAATTAAACAGAATAGGTGATAAGACACAGCCTTGTCTTAATCCGCAATGAATGTCAAACCATTCTGTCTTGAAATGATTCACCCTGACACATGACGAAACTGACGAATAAAGATTCCTTATAGCTCGAAACATATTTCCAGTAATACCAGAAGCTTTTAGTCGGTTCCAAAGCTTGTCCCTATTTATAAAATCATAAGCTTTGCTAAAATCAATAAATGCACAAAAGGTAGATAATCTGCGTTTTTTTCTACAATCCAAAATACTAGACAATGAAGAAATATGATCGATAGTACTACGACTCTTGCGAAAGCCATTTTGTTCATCTACGATTTTGCCATTATTTTCTGTCCATACACTGAGTCTAGAATTAAGTACGCTACAATAAATTTTGTACATAGATGAGGCCAGTGAAATGCCTCTATAAGCAAGAGGGTCTCTCGGATCAGTAGTAGATGATTTAGGGATCGGGTTTATGATCGACTTCCCCCAAACTGATGGTACATAACCACTAATGAAACAAGCATTAAACAATGTGTGTAAAAATAAAACTGAAGTGTCATTTTGCAAAACTTCATTCGGAATGCCATCAACACCACATGCCTTACCATGTTTAGCATCATCAACTGCTTTTTTAACTTCAAATATAGAAATATTGTCATTAAAAGACTCATGAATATGACCAGTACGGACATCATCATCATCTATGTTGACAGAGTCAGACTGGTGAGATTTGTTTAATAGTGAACTGAAATCACTTTTCCACTTGTTGAGGATGTCCGGAACTGACTGGGAAACTGAACCATCCGGCATTTTAACCTCCATAGGAATTTGCCTAGCCTTGGCTTTACAAACACCGATTTTTCCGACGGATTTCCAAAATTTAGTTTGGTCAACATTACACTCATGTAATAAATCATTTTGCATAGAATACCAGTAAAATCTCTTTGCTTTCTGGACTTCACGGTCAAATTGTTTACGAATGATAGAATAATCTGATTTAAACTTTTTCTTTAAACAAGTGTTGGGACAAGACAACCATTTCCTTTCCGCTACTGATACCGAAGACCATAGTGCAGACAGAGTAGCATTCCACCAGGGTTTACCGGGTCTAAATGACTTATTCTTAGCACCAGGAGTAATAGTTTTATACGGAATAGAACTGAACATGTTATCTTTTAAAATCGTACACCACGAATCATATGCGATATCAATATCGGTTTGAGTTCGCATACCCTGCTCAATATCATCAATGGTTTTACAGACTTCAGTAATAACATCATTACTAAGTAAAAACGATTCTGGTATATTTGAACAATCAAATTTAGCATAAGAACAATGAACAGTATCATGGTTTTGTAAACATGTAGACATAGAGCCAACATCAATATTCCACTTTATCAAAGAATGATCAGGTATATTACTACACACCAAACTATTAATAATTCCGACTTGATTGATGAGATCAGTCGTTGTAACCACTGAAAACTCTTTAAAAAGAGACAAGTCGTCATAACATGTTACACAATAGTCAACAACAGAGGCGCCTTTCACTGATACAGATGTAAAATCATTGTTGGTGAAATTTCGACCATTCAAGATACACATGTTTACATTTATAAGAAAATCAATAAAAATTTCACCATATGCATTCGTTTTAAAATCAACAACATTGCGTGCAGGTATCTGATCTACACCACTAATAAAATCGTCCAGCTGACCACATCTGCTATTGAAATCACCACACAAAAAAATCAGGCCATCGTTCTGGTATTTATAAACATCTGTTAACAAATTATCATAAAATGTATTAACATCAATCAATCTGGACGAATTTTCAGGTGGTAAATAACAGACACAAGGCAGCAAGACAAAATTATCAACTTTGCGACACATTTTCAACCATAAAATACCTTCAAATGGACTATCTAAAACAGTAATATCATATTCATTACATATATCATTTCGAACTAAAAAACCGACTCCAGCGGAGCCGTTTTTTGCATGTCTATGAATGTTAACACGGTTTAAACCAAACCACGTGAAACCGTTTACATGTAAAACATTGTCATATAAAAGATGAGTTTCTGCTATGGCAAGAATGTCACATCCACTAAAGTTGGCACAGGCAGAACGTAACTGATGATTGTCAGAATTAATGTCAGAATTCCATCCACGGACATTCCAAAACCCCGCTGACAATTATCTAGTACGACGATTTTGCTGACGATTACCACCGCGATTACCACCACGATTACTACCACGATTACCACCACCGTGGCGACCACGACCACCAACCCTGTTCCAACATGAATCACTGTTCTGTGAATTACCACTGTCTTGACCATGGTGACTATCACGACTATGGTTGTCGTTCCTTTTGTTTGTCGCGTTGGCCTTATGAACCACTCTTGAGCCACGAATGGTTAAATTGGATTGCTTAAGAGCGCCGAGAATGGTCTTGAAGTTGTTACTCATCAGTCGTTCGGCATGAGTAAGATCATGGTTGATGAATACTTTTTCATATTGCTTACGCTTTCTCAGCTGATCTTTACCCATCATGACCTTTCGCTTGTCGTCGTGACACTCAAAGCGAGCAATTACTACACCCCGTCGGGCACTATTTGATGGTTTGCGTTCAGCACTAACGCAAGTGACATCACTAATCTTAATGCCATCTTTAATTAACGCATTCACTTTGCTACTAATGTTCTCGTTCCTAGACTCTGGCAGTTCCCGAATAACCACATTCAGAGATATGTCCGAAGTCGTTTGATCTGGGGAGTTTGAACTGACTTGGTCGATTTTACTGTTCATTTCGTCCAGATCAGCAACAATCTCTGCTTTCATAGACTCCTTAAACGACACCAAACGTTCATCGACGTCCTTTCTAATGCGGCCAATTTCAGAGTTGACTCTCTTATCCAGGAGTTGAGCCACTTTGCTGGTTATACGTTGTTCTAGCCCGGATTCAAGTTTGTTCATGCGTTCTGTCAGTGATGAGAACATCATGTGCATGTCAGCTGACAGCTTTCCAATCAACTGCTCTACTGTTGGGTTACTATCGATGTGGATGTCCGCTTCTGTCACAACAACCTTGCGCGGTTCTTGGGGTGATTTACCATTATAAAGATTTCGCCTGGCTTTAGCAGTCACACGCGATTTTTTCACCGTAGACTCTTGTTCACAAGGATCAGAAGCATGACGTTTCCTCCCAGAAGCAACAGGTGTGTCAACACGGATAATGCGTTGAGAACCCATGACGGATTCAACAAATTCCAATGCGTCATTCGCCGTTGCTTCAGTACTTTGATTACTAGCCATTATCAAGCGGTTCTGTTATAAACAGAGCTGACACTAATCTGTTCGATACACAGTTACCAAGCGGTCCAGTCAAGCGTGACGAATTTTGGATCGTGAATGGTATAACCCTTTGAGTTCACGAGCAACATCCAACATCAATAAAGATTAATTCCTCAAATCCCTGTCCTTCACAATTCGATATAAAGAATGAAATTCACTGTTTTCCTTCCGCAAAAAATAAACAACGACCATCGATTTTCAACCGGAAGTCATTGGTATGTATAGCTATTATTATATAATTGATTATAATTCACCGACGTGTTAATCGTTTATATTTGAAAAGGCATTGTCATTCAGTATAATTTTATTATATTGGTTATGATTTAAGAGTCACTGGAATGCCTAAAATATCTAATATATCAAATATCAAATGTTTAACTTCATTAGCGAAACAATGCACAGTCCTAGTAAATATAACTAAGGTAAATACATGTATGTACTTTACAATAGCCGGTGATAATGGTCACCGATTGCAATGATAATATAGTTGCACAAGCCTAGTTCGTCCATTTGAGAATCATGCAAGTTTATCATTGTATTGTGAACAAATGGGTCTGTAGCGTCTTTAATCCCCAAATACTGTTTCAAAATAAAAGGAGGAGAACTCTTGTCGATATCATATAGCCACCTAGTTCACAAAAAGCCCTGAGACGTTTGCGAAATAGATGATAACCACCTACTGTTCTCTTCATTGGCTAACTTATACATTTTTCTGCAAGTTATAATCATGATTTTGTCAAACTGTTTCATAATCGAGACGTTATAAAGCAATACACACCGAAATTATACCGCTTTCGAAAACCTCGACACAATTGAGCGTAGGCGCTTATCATACTGTATGGCATTTCATGCGGGAGTGACAAACAAAACAAGGACATGGGCGGATATGCGCACAGCATTTAAAACTCTGAGTTAGTTAGCCAATGAAGAAAACAGTAGGTTGTTATCATCTATTTCGCAAACGTCTCAGGGCTATTTGTAAACTTGGTGGCTTTACGATCTCGACAAGAGTCCCCCCCTGTTATTGTCAAACAGTGAATAGGTTGGAAGACGTTACAGGCCTCTATGATTGTGAACACTGAAATATTAGAGACATCGCTTAGGGACACATTACCGATTAATATTCATATCGAGGTAATATACGCAGCTGAACGTTTCGTTTTTGATATTATCACATTCTACATACAAGATATGTTAAACACACAAGTATAGCTTAACTAATTTGACACGTGCCTGACCGTTTGATTAGCATAATTTAACAGTCGATATATTGCCTACGTTTACAACACCGATTGTATGTTTTCATAATCGGGGAGTATCACGAAGACGCTCGGGATGTAATACAAACACAAATCTGAAATTCCGATTTTGCACGATTTGCTCGCGGAAATTAATATATTCAAAGCAAGAACCTTTTAATATATTATTGCATAAAGATCAGGCCAGGTAAAAAATGCCAAGCTACATGTATACGGAATGATGCACCACTCATTACCCGTTTAGATCCAGCAGTGCGTTCATTAATGAAAACGCTCGCCAACGATCGCAAACAATACGTGAGTTCGCGTTAATGAACGATAAGTTCGCCACGAACAAGTTAGCCAATCGCGAACGACATTTACACATAGCTCGCCAAGCGAACAAAGATGGCGGATAGATAAATATTTGATTTAATTTATTATAATCTTAGCGATTTAAACATAAATTGTAGATGGTATGTGTTTTGCATTTGTGATGCAGTGTGGATACCAAAGCTGAATAAATAAAAAACGAAATAAGTATTACTGAGTTCCTAATTTTCAATCTACGGCTGAAAATCTAATCGAACAAGTAAGGCCATTAAATCGTCTATCTCCGCCATCTTGAAATTGTTTGCGCCGATCGATTATAATCGTTCAATAAGTAGTTCGCGTGACGACGCGGCGGACGTTTTCGTTAATGAGCGTAAGGCAGGTATTGCACTTGTTTATGAATCGATATTCTTTATGATTTAAACGTCGTCGTAACATGTTGACGAATCAAAATAAAGAAGCGGTTTAAACGATGTGTATGCTATATAACTTGAGCAATTTGTATTGTACTGCTGAATTACGGACATGTCAATACAGTAAATACGGTGTCTTATTATGTACAATCAGTATCAAAATGCTCGCATTGACAGTTATAATCGTTTCGTCAAGGTTAGATAACGTTAAAGGTTAATGCATATAGTTAGTATACGTGTATTTGAGATTGTTATGTGCATATATACTTTTAGTTAAAACGTGTTTACAAATAAGGATGGTTTTACATAATTAACAAAGGAGTTAAATCGAATAAATGTGCATGTAAAAGGTGGATATAGTGAAATTCAGCATGGCTTCTCTATGTACACCTACTGAACTTACAAATAAACTTATTGCAGATGAAATTGTGCTTACTACCGAGACACACGAACTGCAATCCGATGGTTCTACACAAGAAATCAAGCAGACTGAGCTTAAATGCATAGAGGAAGATACCGTTATAGAGAATGAAGCACCTTCAAAAATCATATGTGAACCGTGTTTATTTGATGAACTTGAAACTGTAGCCGTTGCATTCTGTGTTATCTGCGTTGAATATTTATGCACAGATTGTACCCGTGATCACAGACGAAGTAAAGTTACAAGACAGCATAAACTGCTCAGTGACGTGAAGATGCCGAAGAGTTCCGCTGTGTTTAAAATGATGAAGGAGCTTACTTCCTGCCCAGATCATCCCGATATGGTGGCGTCGTATGAGTGTAATGATCATAACAAATTCATTTGCTCTACATGCGTTGCAGTAAATCATAGAAAATGCGAATCGGTAACAGAAGTGTCAAAATCCGTGACATCAGAAGGCGAATGCACTGAGCCTTTATTAGAAGAACGTCTGAGACAGCTCATCGAGAAAACGGAAGTAGTTCGAAAGTCCAAGGAAGGAAATATATCTGCGTTGCTACTTGACCAAACCAATACCGAAATTCAGCGGAATAAATTAAAGGACAAAATAGCGCTTCATATAAAGAATTTATGCGAACAGTCTGAGAGCGAAACAGAAGCATTGATAAGTAAAGAAATAGAATCAATCATGAATGATATCGATTCATGTAAAGCTATTGAGACCGAGGAAAAACAGAAACAAGAGCTACTTCAAACTGCGCTGATGCATGGTAATACAGTTGAAAGAAGCATAGTATCAAATAGAATCCTTAATTATTTACAGCGTTATGAGAAGGAAACAGAGCTCCAAAATGCAAAAGATAATATTCGGCTCTTCTTTACTGAGAATGCAGGTTTCCTCAACCAATCACCGCTATGCTGTATTTCCACCAAGTCGGATACGAAGCAAGACTCTCTGGACAACGTCGCCAAAATCCAAATTAAACACTCAAGCGATACATTCGACGAAGAAACCAATGCAGTGGATACACCACAGCCTTCTAAGACGAACGATCCCGAGTGTCAGGCAGACACCCTCGTCGTCAATCGCAGCGTAATGCAGCGTGAAATTGGACGTACGGTGACCAGATATGATACAGAAGTACATAATGACAGTCGTATGTGCACTATAAAGAGCGTACTGATTCTAAGTGATGGCCGAATCGCTATAATTGATGAATACAATAAAAAGTTAAAAATACTTGGAGCCGATTTTACTGTTCAATTGATACATGACTTGGGACATGGTCCTATTGATATGTGTGAAGTGTCTGAAAATACGTTGGCTGTAGTTTTCCAGAGCTTCCAACGTGTGAAGAGGTATTCAATAAGAGGTGAAAATATTTTAGATGACGGGGGTTTTTCAACGAAATTGTATGCCTTAAGTATCGCAACTTTCAATTCCAAACACTCAACTGTCGCTGTATTATTTTCTGATGAACAACTCAAAACAGAGAAGAATACCAACAATGATACAATTGAAGTACAGGTGCGAAACTCTAAAAACGGTCAAATAATGTTCACACTCTCAAACTTCAAAACAAAACAATTGAAACAAATGACCATGAGTAATCCAGTGCGCATTTATGTTGTTGGCAAAGAAAAGAAACGAATACTTATTCCTGCTGACAACATACTTCATTGCTTTGAAATAGAAGGATCTACTCTAAAAGAAGAGTGGTTTTATTTGAGTCACGAAAATGTTGTAGTGGATACTATAACCGATGTTACCGCAGATAGCGAAGATAACGTTTACATTGCATGCATAAAATCGCACAACATCCATCAAATTTCATCGACCAATTTCAGAACAAACCGCGTGGTATCCTCAAAATGTGGCCGCCCTTTCTCATTATGTATTGATAAAACGGGAACGCAAATCCTCGTTGGGTGCGGTTATGGCGCATATCTCGATGTTTATCAATTTGTGTAGATCGTTTATCTATAACTTGAGTACTATCTATCTTGACCCTCTATAAACGACTAACCTATCATCAGTATCTATTCTTGTCGCCAGATACTCACGGTCAAACAATGTATGCTATAGATATCAAACGACAGACAGTGAGTACAGTAATTAGTGCAACATTGAATTATTAAAACGGTTTTGATTCAAAAGATCACCACAGATACGTGTGTCTGATTGACTAAAACTTCGAAGTTCACAATTACCATTACCGTCGTGTTTATATAACTGTTCGATGTATTCTGCAGTATTATTATTACAATTCAATTTCCACTCAAGAGTGTAAATTTTCATGTATTCGACATTATTATCAGAAGATTTATATTTATAATTGTATAACATAAGCTTGATACGTCTATAGTGCGCCCAGGAAAATATGATGTTTACAGCCTTTGACCAAATTGGTCTACAGTTGCAAAATTGGTAACTTAAATAAACATGTATGGCCAATGATATTCTAAAATAGCAACTAGATTTTCCCACTATGTATCATATTCCAAATTGTCACATGTTCGTGTTATCCTGGGTGCACCATACATTGAAATTTTGTATAACTACGTTTACAGTGATGAATGTATACTATTATTGTATTCTGCGTGCAGTATAATCATTGCATTTACATTGAGTGTTAGTATAACATAACGTTGGTGTATACTATGTTATCACGACATTGATATTTAGCGTTATGGTTGCGTAACTTCGATGAATCCTACATTGTAATCGTTATAATACCCTTTTGTGAATATATATACACTTATATATAATTATATACTAAGCATCAAAGGTTCCGCAAACCAGATATTGTGCGTCGTATTTATAAAAATCGCTAAATAATTTTTGATGATTCTACTGCATAAGTGTATAGCAATTTGAACTTGATATCAATCAATGACAATTATCGATTTTAAGATATGAATTGATCATAATAATACCACATGTGACATAACCACACGATTCAAAAATAAACATAACGATAAACTACTTTTTTGCAGTTGAAAGGAGTTAACTATTGTTACAAATTTTCCATCGACCACAGACAAGTGTGGATGTCGTAATAAAGTCTGTATGCAAAATCCGATTTTTAGAAACAGCGCTGTTCATAAAACGCAAAATAAAAAGAAGTTTCCCAAATATTTTAATGCTGGTTGATATGAACTACGATTAAGCTAAAACAACGCCGTTGAGTTTGGTGCTAAATTGTAGCAGCATTACTTGTCTAGGTCAGCGACATTGGCCCTTACCCATGGTCACGTGATACGTCATATGCACGGTCCGTCTGTTGGATATGTCACAACAGTCCTATTATGATAGATTCATGTCAATTTTATCCGACACAAAGTAGTTTAGTGACACGCCAGCTTCTAGACACGAGCTGTGTTCACAATTATAAGTTGTTGCCATCACATTATAAGTACATTGCTAACTAAATTTGACTAACTAATTGCGTATTTCTTATCACATACATGTTGCAAGTAAATTAGAATGAAATATGTAGTCTAAACGAAAATCCCTAAATCCGCTTGAATAGACCACTTTTGATGGTGTGATCATTGAAGCGTGACGGACGCCAACTGAAATAGTTTCAGCATTAACACTAAGGGAACACCAATGTGCAGTACTAGATAAAGTTATTTCGAGTGAACAATTTGAATTGAATACTTTATTTTTTAATTCATTTGCAGAACTGTTGACGCTAAGTATATAACTAAATATGTTAAGTGTGCACATGCATTGTTGTTACCATATAGCTTTTGATATTTCTGCATGCATTTGTATATACATGCTAAGTTCCTAAAAGCTAGAATTTTTACAGTTTTGTAATCTAAATAAAAACAGTTTTGTTAACCACGAAAAACCGAAACACGTAAAGTATTCGATACAGTTACACGTATTTGCCAATCATTTTTATGTAGGTCAATTGGAACATTTACATACATCGTCAAATTAAAAAAACCCCACAAAATAGTAAGATTGTTTATTCAAGACGTAGGCCTTCGTGTGATTTACTTTAAAAATATGGTCAAAGTGAGATTACCCAGAATAACCTGGTAAAGTCCAAAAGTGGGTATTTAGAACATATAGACATAATTTCAAATTATCCGAGGATACCTTATGTTTAACGAGGTTCCAAATTTACTGGGTGTATCCTATTTCAAGAGGAGTAGTACAGCGGCCATGTTTTGTCTCAACAGATATGGCGTAATAGGAATATGTTTCCGTGTTTGGTGCGTCAACTATTGAAATATTGTGTACCAGCTTCTATAACGTCATGTCCGTTGCGGATAAACATGTTCACTGAACTATCTTCACTTTGTAGTTTGTACTTTTAGGTGGAACAGTAAGGGGTTTGCAAATATTGAAATAACGTACCCATTATTGTATTGACAGTAAATTAATTGTGCTTTTTTCTTCTAATTGAGCTCTGTTTAACTGTCTCAGTGATACATACATACATTTGAAATCGAATTTTACCCACACCTGGCAAACGCCCGACAAACACACGACAAGGGTGTTTGATATAACATTTGTTTTGTTGATGCCATAATGTGTTTATTCTGTTCGTGACAGTATTAATCAAATTGTACTAAAATCATCCTGCTTTCAATTCCGTGTATACAAACTTCAATTTTTGAACATTTCAGCAAGGTCAAAAATGTATTGGCCGAGCAATGAGTAAATTGTACATATCTACATACTAACTTATATTAGTGTAAAACGTTAATATGCTCTACATTATATTATAATTATAATATTTCCATCCATGTTTGAATAACGTCATTAGTATAAATCGCTGGCTTAGAATTAGAAGGTCGTACGTGCACGTATGGCACTATAAGACTAATAATGCATATTTGAAATCAGCATCATATGACGCTTCTTATTTTCATGAAAATCGGTATTTAACATTTGACAAAACTGTAGATGAAAAGGCCTGTTTTACCATAATTAAAGAGTCATAGTCAGATAGTTTTTCGTGTTTTCTCAACATATTGATTTTGTAGTAAAGACTTTTTCATTCTAGGTTAGCGAAATGTTCCTTTATCGTTGTATGGCTTTGTATTAATATTTCTTATTGGTAATCTACTAATGTATTTCAATAGTTATGCACATTTAGTTACCCTCTATATTGAGAATTTGGTCAGTTATTAATATGTTAAAATAATAATTATACAGTACAGTAATTAAAACGTTTGGTGAATATGTGATTCGATTCATTGGTCAACAATTATGGTATTGGAAACGTGCATGTTTATATGTACATATATAACAAATAAAGTATATCAGAATTTTGTTCTGTGTATTACTAGTACATTTTTGTATAATATTAGTGCTGTCTATTTTTTCAATTTTCTTTATCCAATTACACCAGTACCATAAATAGTCAAGCCGACTTCCATAGTTAGTATATCATTATAAAGTTGTTTCTTAGACTTATATTAGCAAATATCAGACCTTTGTACATACTAGTTGGAGCAACGCAAGACAGGGTATATTCGAGCAATGATCGGTGAACTAGAATCCAAAATTATCATCTACATGTGGACAGTAAGACGGAGGAGAAAATCAGCACTGATTGGTAATTAATTTCAGGAATTCTCTTTTCAAACCCCTCTTTGAATATTTGTAAAATATTTTAAGTTCCAGAATTTCAGAGTAAGGCATTAATAAGTGTGTTTCGAAAGTAATCAGTCGATGACCGTAAATATTAGCTGAACTATAACCATGAGTCGAAAGTACAACTAGCACAGAACGATGTTACAGACATAGTGCACATTCTTCCAACACATGAGGCACAATGCTATCAAAGAAATACATCACAGTACACAAACCATGCTTGTACGAACACTATACACAGCCTGAAACAATCAAGCATAACGCTTTAAATGTATAAAACAACCGGGATGTCAAACGTCTCCGTTTTAAACACATATTATCGCTATCCTTTGTCATTTTCCAAAGTCATAGGCAAATCTCTTGTAATTATCCAGCAAATAGGGTATATGGCATCATTACAGAATAATCGATATAATCGGATATTGGTTTTACCCTTGCCATCAAAACGGTCCTTGAATGTCCATTTGCACTTACAATCCGCAACTGTTTATGAAAAATAAAACCAATTTATTTAAGATACTAATGTTGGTTTAAATTTCTAGCTCTAAAATGGTTTAAATGGAATTATTCAATCTTCATTATAGAATTAGCGAGCAGTATGGTCGCTCTAGACGTTACCGATTCGTCGTGGGACCCTTTAATGGTTGCTGGGGGTAGCAGTTTGCCATGGTTTTGTAATCTGGTCGTTAGAGGAGATATATTTGTCGCTGGATGTCGCAGTTATGGACATTTGTCGGGATACGTAACTAGGTCTAGTCTTACCGGTAGTACTTAATGCCTCGATTAGTCATTTGAGGTAATCGTTTTGGTATACATGTATATGCTTTGTCGCCTAATTTCGAAGTTTTGCGGTCGTCCGGGGACAGTCACTCGGCCAGTCATAATGTCAAGTCACAGCATCGTATCATCACTTAAGGTTACCGCTTTGGAATATCTTCATAAAACCATCGTTTTACGATTGGGGTTTTCGTTAGTTTACGTATAGGAATTATGCCGTGTAGTTTTGGTATATGAAGTTGTTTATGTTTTTATACATATTCGGCTGGTTAAGTCGAGTAGTGCCTTCACTGCCCGATTGCCTCATATATTTTGAAGTTGGGGGATTATGCTGGTGTCCTCAATGTTTCAGAAATTCAACTTTATTTAAATTTTGACGCTATTAATAGTTTTACTTTTTTAAATTCATTGTATCTATGTACGTTCGTCTATTTTGCTGGCTTTGCCTTTGTTTGTTCATGTGATATGTAGCATTGCTGGTACCGGTACATTATATTGTAATGATATTGATTGTTCATATTAAAATGTTTTGTGCCATACATAAAATGTCACTTTGCAAACAGACCGAAGCGAATGTTGGATAACTCGGTCATTGTGTGTAACACTAAACCTCTACAGTTTTTCTCCCTTGTAATGTAATCTAGTAAATCAGTCCGAGTTTAATAGTATCTGTTCATGAAGACTGCGCAGTAAAATTACATCACAAGTTAGTAAACCTAAACATATAGCATAACAGCCTGTGTTGTACCTAGTACGTATTGCATGTTGTAGTAGCATTTGATAGACCTACACGATAAGCTTTAAAGTAGCATTTGATAGACCTACACGATAACCTTTAAAGTATCATTAGATGGGCCTACACGATAAGCTTTAAAGTAGCATTAGATGGGCCTAAACGATAAGCTTTAACGAAGCATTTGATTGGCCTACACGATAAGCTTTAAAGTAGCATTAGATGGGCCTACACGATAAGCTTTAAAGAAGCATTAGATGGGCCTACACGATAAGCTTTAAAGTAGCATTTGATGGACCTACACGATTAGCTTTAACGTAGCATTTGATGGGCCTACACGATAAGCTTTAAAGTAGCATTAGATGGGCCTACACGATAAGCTTTAAAGTAGCATTTGATTGGCCTACACGATAAGCTTTGAAGAAGCATTTGATTATCGTGCAATACCTCAGTTTACTTTCATTCGGTTTCAACTTGATATAAAAATTAATTATTTGTCCTAGTTGTTGGCAGTCTATGACAGCAAATGTGTTGGAAGATACTTAGTACGCATTGAACAAAATATAAGACAGTTTGTATTACCTAAAATATTCTGTTTAAAACTTCCATATAATTCATTTGTTCTTCCTTTGAATGCACAAGTAGGGGGAATAGTGGATAACAACAGTGTAGTGTTACATGTGCATGCGTATGTCAATGTTAGGCATTTAAGCTGGTTATACAAAAATGTAGTATAACAATCCAATATGTCCTCATTAGTTGAAGGATGTACATGTATCACGTATTACATTTGCGTATTTGATGAATTTTTAAAGACATTAACACACCAATTACCATAGAGAACTTGTGTTAGTGCTTCATTTCAGATAATTTCTCAGAAGAAAAAAACACGTGACATGCGAGATTAAACTCTCCTTGGCATTTATTTTCCTCTCAACATTGTTCAATCCCGTATCTACAATGTATTCAATTGTGTAATACTCTAACGCTATACAACATTATCATATTATTCTTCAAACATATAAATACCACAAATATAACAAACACATTACATATTTGTCAAGCTTTACTGTCATAATGCTACAACATAATAGTTATGTCTACTTTTCACTTTAAGCCTCTCTTATTAAAACACTTCGCAAGTAGACTTTTTGAAACATAATGCATGATCGGACAATTTGGTAAAGGGCTATTGCGTAATGCTAGTTATCAGAAGTACTATCGGTTTCACGTCGTTGTATGATTTTAGATAAATGTATCATGTTTCTTTTACAATCACTATTTATAACAATGTAAAACCTTGCATCAGTTTGTTTCACGAATAAGGCAAATGCACTCGCACAACACTACTAAATATACGCATTAGTATGCATATTCCGATGAACGTTAGCTCTCACGATGGTTTGTTTTATGTTTCTGTGCTGAACTGGTTAAACTGAGTGCTGCTGCCCTCCCCCTGTCTGATATTCTCATATCAGTTTATCCAAATTGGAATTTTAATAATCCAATAAAATTGTGTCACTAATAATATTGTAATGTAACAATCTTTTGAACCTTCAATTATTTCAGCAACAAAGAACATTAATATCCCTTCTTACTAATTATCTCATTAAAAATGAAAAAAAAAATAACGATCATAGGTTGAATTTAGATGAGATATTTAAATTGTTTTTATTCAATACTGCAAAATCGGCGTTCATGTTTTGTTCTTAAATTAGTTGAACAGCTCTCGTATTTTTAAAGCTAATAATTTATAATATTCCTTGACATTCAGTCCATTGTCTTATCAAAATACTCCGTATGTAATGAGATATACATTGATTGGTTTGATTGTTGCATATTTCTTGATAACCACACAATGTAATAAACATATTTGTTGTGAGGTAAATATGCCAGGATGCTGATGAAGTTCTATAACATAAATCAACATTTCAATTGAGCAGAAAATGGACCTGGTTACAATAGAGTTCAAGTTAAGTATTTTGGTGTCAGTCTTTACCATTGGCTGTACTAGGAAGTGACAGTTGGCAAATACCAAAAATGGCATATCAATATATTCATATTTCATTATTAGATATTGTGTTCGATATCATTCCCTGTAGTTGCTTTCATTTCCCTGATAATTTGATTGCATATTTTGTAAGGCATATAGAGGATCTATCACGAGTTGTCAATTGATATACACTCATATTAAATGAGTTTTGAACATTTTATTAAGCGAGCCTCTGACACTAAAAACGCAAAATACGCATTGATTTATTGGAAAAACTCAATTCTTTATACTACACGTGGTACGTATAAATTAATACGTACTGGCTATACTAACCTGGATACATGGAAAGTCATGTGCTAAACATATATCCGTTTTATTCGAACGTTGATAGACAAGATTTAATTAGCAAAACATTGGAAACCCTATACAAACATGTTCGTGTAGGTGTCTAAATTATTACGATATGGAAATTCTATAGATACTACAGTTCCCGAAGATCAAGTCACCCTTCACTTAATAAATCATCCAAATGATTTTAATTGGTATCTACTGATAAACTCCACCAGGCAAGCCAATTGTATTTCGAAATATTCTTATATGTAAGAGACACCCCAGATTTGCTGAATGCATTAATAGTAACTATATGCTTCTGAAACACGGTATTTGTGATGCATGTAGCTAACTACATGTAACGTAAAAATTATACGATTACCCTTTTCAGATTCATCTTTGTCAATAAATATTTCTAAAAATAAATTGATTAAAATGCAAGTTACGTGAAGTCTGTTGTTGATTATATATTGACAGGATAGCAGCATACTTATCATTGCTACATTAGTAAATGCAGATTGGTTGCTAAAATGTGATGTGAATTGTCTCACTGCCTATTTATCTTAATTGACTGGGATAAGAACAGTTTATGTGTTCAGATAGTGGATTATGTGTTGGTTAATTAACTTCCCTGTTTCGTATAAAGAATTAATTAAGCGATCGCTTATTGCAGAATATCCGTGTGGAAACCTTGACGATCCATTGAATTAAAGTAATATCGATCAATAGTTTCTAAAACAGAATACACGTAGATGAAAAAAGCTCAGTTAATTCTGCATTTAATTGTCGTGGATTGGTCGTTGCATGTGTCGAACGATTGAATGACGTGTTTGGTCTGTAGAACTATTGATGCTGTTTTTTAAAAAACTGATACGTATATTGAAGATGAATTTGATTGTATCATAACTTAAAACATATAAAGTCAGTCATATGGAGTAAATTAAATGGATGGGTTTATATATACTAGTATTATATAAAGTGTCATCGATACATTCGATGCAATTTACTCTGTATGTGTTCTTTCAGTATCGTACAAATGCATTATCACGCTTGCTATCAAATTGATTCAGCGATGTTTTCGCCTTTACTAATAACAATAAAACATCTATAAATAATGTCGTTCACACATGTCAAAAATTAGTTTACACATAATTAATCATGTATTACCGTAATTGTATCTTACGCTGCAAACACAACGTGCAGAACTATGATACAGCCGCAAACAATCACAGTGACATTCGTGTACTCCTAAATCACATTCTAGGAAATACATTTTGACAACACAGAACATAATCACGTGTATAAGACTCGAGTAAGTTGGGGTATGGTGACGTTTGTAAGAACTGTTTCTGGAGTAAATTGCTGTTGTCTTATATCGGTATTATATCCGTGAGAATTATTACAAAGACCGATCGCTAAATTGAATGTCAATGCTCATATACCAATACATATATTTTTTTTCAAATATGATATCCAGAGAGATTTAAACAGACTTACTTCCAGACGCCGTTTGAACAATACCAATCTAAATGTTCGGTGGTGATTATAATCAAAACACAAGACTGAAATCACAAACGCCATGATCTTGAACATTACAGTATTATTATTACAGTACATTATTACTCAAACCTCATGATTTGGTATTTGACAAATAACTGATAACACACACTAGATACTATACAATGGGTATCATTGTACAAGGGTCTCGTATATCCTCCAACTTCCCATGTATACACGAACATATAAAATTGTTATATCCAATCTGGATATCTGACGAATGATTGAATTTGCTGCCTGGATTCGTGAAGAGGACAGTATCGAAAACTGTCTTTTTTCTGCACTACGAATCTGCCCGTAGGGAGTGAGGCTGCATTGTAGTGCTCACATAACATTGATACAATAATCACCATTTGTAAGGTAATTTTACATAAATATTACCATGTATACATTCATCATTCATTATACCCCATGGTATAAATATACTGGAGACGACCTGATACATATACTTCAGATATATTTCAACTTATATCATGCTCAAGCAGAGGCTGCTTCGCAGACAATGCTATATTCCGAATACAGAATTCTGGACGTACACGAAAAACCCTCACTTTGTGGAGGAAACGTGGAAACCGTGACGGGCAAAGGTTTTAATTCTGCCCTCCAGACCATTCCCAGAATACTGCACCACGGTACTAGTTCAGAAGCATGTTTCTTTCTCACGGACATCTAAGACTCTATATGTAAATTTAAATAGCATAAAATCGATGTGACATTGATCGAATCTGAATGAATTCTTTATTTGAAATAAAGTTTACTGGTTCAAGTCAAGCATAGAACTGCTGTTTTCCCGCGAAACCGCTATATATATCAACTTATACCCACGTGATACCTCAACCCATCACGTGACTAATACGTATACCCCATGTGATACATCCACCCATCACATGACATGTCAACCCTAAAACCCATCCGGTACACCTTGTACGCTATTACAACGTGAAGACATGAGTTCTGTACTATACTACGTAACGTGCAGAAATAGTAAGTCTTAACTATACTATGTACAAATAACAAACTCTGTTTGCTGTGGCAAGACTTCACTAGAGCATTTAAAAGGTTATACATTCTACAAATGCAACTGTTTAGAAATAAACAATTTCTTATCTAAGGAGTCATCTATATAAGCATCTTTTGCCGAATCAGACTTCCATCTGCCATGACGTTTTATACAACGCTCTGATACACCATCAGCGTTAGCGGCTGTAGTTGCGCCACTAGCTCTCAATGTATGAGTATCCAAATTCAAATTTGGAGCAACTGAATTTAACTTACTAATAATACATTCTCTGGCTCGAGTGTAACTTAATTTCTTATTCTTTTGTAACAAAAAACATTTTCTACCGGAACGACATGCCGGACGAAAAAGGTAAGTATCAGAGTCATTACATAAACTCGCATGTTTCATATATCATAGCATATCTATCGGACAAGCACTAGTGTCCCCCTTTGCAACGTAAACGCGTTTTCCTTGTCTGTAAACATCTGTCTTACTCTGACTTACAAAAAATACAATATGGTCAGGATTAAATGTTATTTCATGACACTTTAAATTGCTGACCTCATTAAATCGGAAAAAAAACCCGCATATGATAATAAAATCATGGTTAAGTCTCGCAAGGCTATAACGTCTGTCGAATCCGTATACATATTACATAACTCTACTCTTTTAGCACATTCCAGCATATTCTTCACCAATATGCTCTCCGTAGGATCACTCATATCGTTTATGGTATGCGACCATTTTATGGCATAAAATGAAGCCGAAACGGTGTGTGATTTCTTAGCGTCAATCATATTTGATATATACATCGATACATGAATTGGAAACGCAGGTAACCACGAAAATCCCTTTGAATTACAAAACTCCTTAAAAGCGTTAACCTGTGAAGAATATTTTGACACTGTAGATTTGGCCTTCGAATCTATTAGTTGCGATGCCATTCTATCAATAGTATGATCTTGGTTGTCGACTGCAACCCCTGCGTCTTCAAACTTCTCTTCAAATTGCTTCTCAAATCAAAATCTGTTGAAATAAAGGTACCCCATAAATCATGTGTACATAATTATATACAAACACATTACAGACTTATCTATTCATATCACATTTTAAAGCTAACATTCTAAATGCAAATGGTTCTACACCGAATATACCGTTATTGCCTTTGCCTGGTACAACTGTCCCTATCATGGGTAAACAAACCATGTCTTGCACAAATGACTTAAATGTTCCGTTTTCATTCACTAACGTTGGCCAATACGGAGCAGATGTCCATTTTGGTATCACCAATGTACCCCTGCCTTTATCTGATTTCATTTTCGCTATACATTTAACTATACACTTTGGCGGGGGAACCAACCAATTACATTCACCGGACCAACATTGATCAAAGCTATTGACTGCCTCTGTTCCAGGGACCCACCATTTTGAATTAAATCTTTGACATTTAGCATTATAATGACTTGCAAAACGATCTATGGTATGTGGGCCCCATTTTATGTTTATGTTTTTAAATACGTTTTCACTGACCGACCAATCGTCAGAGTCTATACATTTACTCAAATGATCTGCCCGTTCGTTACCTTCTCGAGGTATCCAACTCACATTTAGATCAATCCTGTGTTCTTCACAAAATTCATGTATTCTTAAACTAACAGCAATTCGTCATTATTGCTACCAGACTTTGTAATATAAGTTATATTCTTGTTATCTGTATACACTTTCACTCTTTTATTTGAAATTACCTTTTGATTGCTTAACAGAATTCTATATACTGCTTCTAACTCGCGCCAAGTCGAGCTTTTACCAATTTCGTCTGCTTCCCATGTACCTATTACGTCTGAATTACCAATTATTTCTGTTTTGGCATCACAAACGTCCACTTCCGGGGACATTACTTTGTAACATACACTCTTTTCTGAGAGTGGAATCTTACTTGACTGTACTCTTACCTTAGATTGATATCTAAAATGGTTCTCTTCCCGTGAACATACATATTGAACAATTTCATTCAAACCATCAACTACATTCGTTGATCGGCTGAAACACACTTCCGGGTGTTTCGATACTGCCCCCTCCTCGTTTACTTCCGGGAGTACTGAAACTAACTGAACCCTGCTCACATCCGGGAGCTTTGTCAATGATTCACTTTTGCCCACTTCCGGGGGTATTGAGCGTGACTTATCTTCTTCCACTTCCGGGAACGATACATACGATACAGTAGCCTTTTTTACTGGCAATACTAATGAAGACATTGTATTATCCTCTATGTGGGACTCACTGACCGCTTGATCATTACCTTCTTCTAAGATCATTGTAACTGGTTCTACAAAACTCATTTCCGGTGAATTTATCATATCATAATCAACCACTTCGGAGGTGACTAATACTGAACTATTCGACTCTATATAACCACCATAGCCAACTGAACTCGCATCTGAGTAAATAATCACATCTACTGTTTCGTTGTCGTTTAAACCTTTACCTTTTTCATTATAAATACGTATATATTTACGCCAAAAACTGAATTCGTCTACTACTTTCTCTGATATAAACACTTTAGAATTCCACGTATTGCGTGAATCAATGCATTTGTGTAAATGCCTTGTCTTCAAACAAACAATTTTACCAATTACGCCTATTGTTGATACGATTTGGCCTACGATAGATGCTAAAAACCTTACTGAAATAGTCCTGACTTTGTTTATTTGATACAATACTGAATCTATCGAAGCTTCCATCTTTTGTATTCGTTCTTTTGAAATATAAATGTGATTTGAATCAAAATCCAATGTGTGACCTAACCAATCTGCCTTGCGCTTTGGTTTCCAACAACATTTTTCTTCTGCAATCAAAAATCCTAAACTTAACAAACTATTTTTAACAAAACAGCTGGACTCATTTGCCTTCTTGAAATCTGAATTTCCGCCAATTCCGTCGTCAAGGAAGGTTATTACTTTGTGACCAAAAGATCTCCAATATTTGATTGCACATTTAACCAATTTGGTGAAAATATGACCTGCTGTGGCTATTCCAAAAGGAAGTGAATTGAAACAATAATATTTGACGCCATCTAGTGACGGCCATGAAAAACCCAAATATGATCTGTCACTGTATCTTATATCTATATGGTGATAGGCGCTTTTAAGATCAAATACAAAAACAAAACTATATTTTTCGAACATTTGTTCTGCAATGGCAATGTCCTCAAATCTGACTTTGAACAAATGTAAATGAGGGTTCACATGTCTACAATCTAGAACTAACCTAGGCTTTCCGACCCGGTTGTATGCGACTGTTAAAGGATTAACAACTCTTACCTGTGTCTCAACATGACAACGATGTTCGTTCTTTGTACATGACATCGTCTGTTCAATATCTAGACCTGCAGAATATTGAATTGTACTTACTTGTGTTTGGCTCATAGCCATATCGTACAAAATATCATTAGATTTACTTATCTTATTGTTTGACTGTTTTTGCTGAGGACATTCAGCTTTCCAATGTCCAACCACTCCATATATGAAACAAAGACCATGCCTCTGTCTGCTATTGTTCCCATCGGATCGTTGAGCTGTATTCGTGTCTGATCGACCATATTTTTTGTATGGCCATACCCGAGCTTTGGTTGATTTCTTGGCTTTTTCAGCTTTGGCTTCCTACTGGCCCTGGCTTCTGCTTTATATATCTTCTTTTCATCTTCACTATCTGAAGCGATGGGATTCGCCTCGTATTCGGTTACCACTTTCCACCCCAATTCTGACTTATCTGCCAATTGTATTAGTTTCTGGCGCTTTTTTATCAAGTCTTTGGCTACAATATAAAATTGATGAGAGTTATCTACCCGTTTGATTTTGCATACGCATTCAATACAATTATACTATATTTTCGTAATGTACTTATACACATATATTATATATGTTTATATATGTATATATTTAAAAGCACCTTTGCTTTCTATTTCTATTACATGTACATGCGTGTTTATTTAAAATATGTTCGTAAAATGTTATGAATTTAATACCTTACGGATTCATTCTGCATAGTGCCTGATTCAAAATAAATAGATTTATAAACTCTAAAAATCCATTTTGTACCTTTCATATTTAAATCCTAGGTTCCATCGTTTGTATAATCATGTATACACTTTAAAATAAACATTCAATCTTTCCGATATACAGTAGTCGGAACGTCCGAGTTGTCACACGATGCGCACGATAGACGAACGATGCACGCACGATATACGGACGATACACGCACGATTCACGTTACAAAAATACACGATGGGCGATACGATAGGATACACGATCCGTACGTTATACACGGTATATATACACGGTCTGCACGATGGCAATCGGAACGGTCCGTACGGCATTTATCTTTTTGATAAAATACCTCGCGATGGGCGATACGATATGATACACGATCCGTACGTAATACACGGTATACACGATAGAGATATGGAACGTGCGTTCTACACGATATGCACGATTCGCAAGAAGATTCCGAGTGTGAGAAAATTCACCTTAAAATTTCGTCCACTATCAGAATCAAAATTGTGTGTAATCGAAGCAGTAAATTATACTACTAAAAATGTTGCTGTATCGTCGTCAAGACGTTGAGTCCGACCAAATACTGTTGCATTAAATAAGTCGAGTAACGTACTTGCGACTGAACGTTTAGCCGATATTTATCAGTATTTGTCAAGTATTGTTACAGGGTGGCCGAAGGCCGCTTATTTGGACCATTATTATTAAAGCCTGGCCTTTAACCGTCTAGTTTTACTCACTAGAAGTATAGGCCTTCATTAGGCCTGGCGTGTCTGTAGGAAGGAAAAGGGAAGTAACCGTTGGCAATACTGATCATCGGTATCTTTCCGGCGGCACGAAATACCTTTCAAGCCTTTGTTGATCCAGATTTTTATGAAAACAGAAAGATGGATTTTCGATTTATTTTAAGGTTTTCAACTTATTTAAGTACTCGTTACTATAAACGAGGAATTAACGTGGTTATACAATGCACCCCGATGACAGAAATCTTACGTAAGTATCCTGTCATTCTCGATTCCATTTGTTCGACCCCATTTGTTAGCCAAATTTTGGAATGACCCTGAACACTTTTTACACTGTCACTTTTTTGTCAGTGGCTCAATTGCTGTTGTAATAGCCTTGTTTATGAGATTAGGCACCCACGACCCCCACCAACCAGATGGGCTAGATTTTTACTTTCGTGTTGTCGAAACCCCCGTCTTTAGGCTTTCCTGTTCCATGGGCCTGCCTAGTGGAACAGCTAATGGTAAAATTACGATAAACCGTCTGGTGATTCATCAGCCTCTGGCAACTAAATATTGTCCCCGTGGTATTGGTTCGGAGAAAAAATTCCCAACATTTTGCCGGCATTGCAGAGGAAGGCTGGCTCACAAAATTGAAGGTCAAAATCTAAAACATAACTGTTTCCCCTGGCTATTCCACCGCCCATCCACAGGGGTGGGGTTGTGGATGCAACTTACTGGTGCGTCATTATTGCATTGTGTTACTTAGTTGGAGAAGCTTACCGAAGGGCCAGCGCTAAGCTTAGTGTATCATGTCCCTTGGGTAGTTTGTGTAATTTCGGACAAGTAATAATTTTAATACAGTACACTAATGCATAGCTACTGGAGCTCTTTCCATATTAAAGCAATGCGTTATCAATAGCTTTTTGGTAGTGCTTTACCATGTATATATAGAACAACATGCAACCAGCGAGCATACCATTTATCCGCACTGCTAGGCAAGCGCTACAAAGTGCTCTCGTATGAAACGGGCGCCTTGCAAGAACTTAAAAAATTAAGCGCTACGTAACAGTCTGCTAGCCACGAGCGCTCACCGAAATAATATATATGTTCCATTTTGTCTGATATGTAGCGCTTATTTTAAGCAAGCTGTTTCGAAGCCTAGCGCTCAATAGAGGACCAGTCTTCGCGAAAGTCTCCGGACCGCCGGTCATGACCGATGAAAATCAGTTCGGTCCGACAAAACTTATAGCTCGCCGGTCCGAATGTCCGTCAAAATTTTCCTATCGTCTGTTACGAAATTTGTCGGTACAAAGCATTATTTCCAGTTATTTCACGATGCGCATGTGCAGGTTGGTTGTTTAAAGGATGGAAAGAGAACTAATTTGCAAAAAGACGCTGATTTGACGAATACTTATATGTTATTTTCCGAAACACATTTTGTGAATACAAATCTCAACAAAAAAAGATTTTGAGGAACAAGTTACAGAAATTTGGAAAATCCTGTTGCTAAAAATAGTATGATTGAGACCGCGCGAGGATTTACCTAGACTGGTTTTCTGACGAACGATTGTGCTCAGCGTTAAGTGACCGAAAACTGATAGACACAGTCCACGTGTCACACTATTAGGTCAATAAACGGCCATGTTAAACAAACAAACAATACGATGACATCCTCACCTGTGTATGTCACAGTTTGCGAGATAATCCGTTTATAATTGCCGATGAGTGTCAATATAAACGGCTGTCTGAAAATGTGTGTATCATCAATTAAAGACATTAAGCGTCGGCAATTAATTAAGTCTACAACAGTTACTGTTAAGTGTTGTTTTATTGTTTCCAAAGTGTTGTTTTATTGTTCCTTTGTCCATTTTTAATGATAAATTGTTAAAACAATTGTTTTTTAACTGTTTCCTATTAATGTTGTTCTGTCCGGCCAAAATTGATTCGCTCCGGCCAAATTTATTTTATGCCGGACCAGATGTCCGGCCTTTTTTTTCTCACTTTCGCGAAGACTGGAGGACTACTGTACAGCTCGGAGCTGTGTACAGCTCGGAGCTGCTCCGCAATGTAGGGTCAAAATAAAATTTCACTTTTATCGCTGTGTTGCCCGAATGTTTACCCAGCCGCAAAGCCTGTAGTGAAATAATTTCACTCCCATTATTATCAGGCTTACTTGGGGAAATGAGTGACATTAAATCGCTACGATTACATCGCCATGTCTACTCATGTCGATTATTTACTCCATCTTGGGTCAGTTGGTCAAAACCTTAATTGTGACATTGACACGTTGTGTAGTCACTAGGTCACTTTAATCAGATGGATAATCTGTACAAAATCTAGTTCATTTGGGGTAAAAAATTGTGTAACTTAATATATAGGTCAAATCCTAGAAATTTCTTGTATAGACAATAGAGATAAAAAAAAATTGGTCTTATCTTGATGAAAATTCTCCAGAATGAATTATTTCATTATAATCTAGGTCAATTTCAATAAATTAGGTCATCCTGGTTAAAAAATATAGGTCACTTGGTGGAAGTGTCCGAGACATTTTGGGCTTCCAGACTTACCGATAGTCGCTTACGGTCTGACAGACTTGGAGAAACTGTCAGACCGGAAGGAAATCTGTCAGACTGATTTTTGTTTCGCTAAAAGGCGGACGGATACTGGAATTGTCGGATTCATCCAACAGCTATTGAGAAGTCTGGCTACCCTAAGTACCCTTTTAATACAGAAAAATATGCCCTCTGACAAATGTGTCATATATGTGCGGTGAACATGTATCAAATGTGAAATGAATATACGGTGAATACAGTCTTAACACATTCATTTCATTTTAATATATTCACTTTGCGAATGCCAGTTATAGGTCTGCAACAAATAAGTGTGACGAATAGGCGCGTACACTCGGTAAAAGATGGCTTTGAGCCTTTTTTTGTTTCATTGTGAAATCAGTTTTAGACTTGTTGTTTGACAGCCATCCGCATTTTTATGCATACTTTTTCCTCGGGGAATTATAAGGAGACTTCAGAAAAAGAGCGAGGAGATAATTAGATTGTTTTCCTACTTTGCGACTGGCTTACAAATTTATAATTGACCCATCAAGACATGTCTTACAAAAGACATGCGGTCATGTACAAAGGAATAAAAGTGAACCATGGTTAAGAGTTATCGGACAGGCAGTCCGGACGGAAACCAAATGCACCTGAAAGAGACCAAAATTGTCGGATTTGTCCGACGACTATTGTGAAGTCTAATCATGTAATGTCATTTAATTTATAGCTAATTGTCATCAATATACAATATTTATTAGGGGTTTAATGACAAAACATATACTACTCATCCAAATGGTAAAATGTACGGAATCCGGTTAGTGCCTCGCAAGATAGGGGCCTAGCGACGGTCTTGTTCGACTACCGTCAGCCTAACTTACATCAACATACCTGGTCTTCCGGGGTCACAGAAACTGGTTGCCTCAGTACACTCCTTTTTATCATACCATGTGTCGTGTCTCACGGTTTGTAAATTTTATGTGACTGCGACAATCAGGCGATATAATTTCGTGTGTCGCCTAATTGTGGCTTCTTGACTCGCTTCGCATCTTGTGCCTCGACCTTGGAACACGAGAATCGCGCGACATGCGAAGCGAGACACGATATTTCAGCCCGAGACACGAAGCGACATTGGAGAATCTTGCGACACAGGAGGCGAGGTACGATATTCTACTGCGAAATCTCATGGTTTTTTATACTGCGTTAGAGCGAGATCTCGTGTTTGAAAATTGTGCCTCGCTTCTTGTATCGACCGATTGTCGCACATCTTTCATGTGTCGCGCAATTCTTGCCCTCTTAATTGATAATTCATACGGTACTAATCGGATTCTGTACAAATGTGAGACAACTGGTTGAGTACCATTAATTATGGGTTCATGTGAGTACTAAAACCCCATTTAGGCGGTGCCTTAGTTCATATTATTGAATAACTTAGGCCAAAAGATATATGAATTAAATACCCAAATATCCATGTTGAAATAAAAAGTAAATACTGCAGTTACATTCAGTGATTAGAAATGCCTGCCGGCCGTCTTGAACGAAGTCGTGAACTTTGATGTTATAAATATTATAATTTATCATTATGCATAACACATCTACACCTCAATATTCCCATTTAGATGTTCGATTCATGAAACCAGAATTAGATCATGAAAAAAGTTGGATTCTGCTTATCAATAATAGCGGATAACTACTAGCATAATTACACGTACAGTATGTTCACCAATTCATGAAAAGTCGGCATTTCAAAGACATGGGGATAGTTGGTCGGGAAAAAAACAACATTTAAGACATTTTCATTACATGAATTATGAATTATCGATGTGCAAAGAATTCTTTTCGTGACGGTGTGCATAATTTCGGATGTCAATTTCGGACATAATTCCGTTGCGTCCCGGAAGTTATTGTCACTGATACGATACTAAGCTGATGAATGATTTGATGTATGATTTGATTTGGCATTAGTTTAAAAGGTCCTCGTATCGTCCCATACCTTTCGGTAATTTGGATTTATTATAGGACCCCCGACATGTACCCCTTCATGTCGGAAAAAAAGTGTGTTGTGTTTTTATAATGTACATGGACGATTCACACGATACGTGTTTCGTATACTTATACTGTACCATACACGTTTCACACGTTATACACGTTGTATACGATGTACGCGATACGATGTACACGATACGCTATCGTGTTTCGTATACTTATATTGTACCATACACGTTTCACACGTTATACACGTTGTACACGATGTACACGATACGATGTACACGATACACACGATATGCACGATGGGCGATACGATACGATAGACGATGCACGTTACTAAAATCACACGATGCACGCACGCATACGATACGCACGTTACACGAACGATACACGCACGATACACGCAAATTTTGACAACTCGGACGTTCCGACTACTGTACGAGGGGTGATCAATATATTCGAGGACTTTCCTTCTCAATTTTGCAATATTGGAACTAGAGTAATAAAATTACACGCTGATGCAGTTCAATCAATTATCTCGCGATTTGTCTAAATTTCTTTGTGATAACGTCACTATTTACTTGATGACGTCACATTTTGTAACCATGGTGAAGCGCGCACCGTCAAGCATCTCGAGCGTAACGTCATTTCTGAGAAACGACACGCTATGAAAATTAACGCGAAACTTGTAAATTACTTTCGATACCTCCAAAACGACTTGACAAAATTGTGCATGGATTCTGTGCGCTTTCAATGAGCCATTTTCATATGATTCCATTGTTTATGTGATTAAAGGGTATCTGCCAAACGGTTGAGTCTATAAAATAAGGATAAACAGCAAAAATAACACCGCGTTAGGGACACTTTCCGTTAAATTCTACGAAATAAGACGCACAGATCTCAATCAAATATAACTGGCAAAAACGAAGACTAGTATAGTCTACAACACATAAAATCGTTGACTCCAAATCAAAAGGGTTATTTCGATATTGCGTCCTAAACCTGATAGGTCCTGTTTCAGTCTTAATTGAAATAATCTACTTTTGTAAAGCCAACCGCTCTTTTCCGATGTTTGTTTCCAAAAACGCATCGATACTCTTTTTATTCCACCTCACATTCCAGAATCGGCTATTAACTACTTATTTCAGTAGTTAAAGACAACCAGTCTCATACATGGAACCGGGTATAAGTCCAAAAGGAGCTATGTGCTGCTCCGACGGTGACGCTTGGAATGACGTCGCGTGACGTCCAACGTCACGCGCCCATTGTATGAATCATATAATTTTATTAGTGCATTCGGTCAGAGACATCTTACTCCGAATGAAGTTAAATGGCTTTAAATCTTGCTGCTAATATGAATTTGCTAAATGAAAAGTCCTCGAATATATTGATCACTCCTCGTAAATATACAAAATATTTCACCTATTCAGTACTGTGTTTTTACAGTGTCTACACGAGCGATTATAATACTTCACTCTTGTGCTAAATCACGTGACATACTATACCGTTTACAAATTGATGTAAATCGATACATTTATCTCGCTTTTATAATTTTCGTTTTGAATGCATCAATTTGACGACAATTACAATAAATTTGTTTTACCTTCTATCAATGCGTCTTTCGCACTATCCAACGTTCCAGAATTAATTCCTGAAACCACATCTTCTAATTTCTCTGAAACTTGAGCATTATGTTTGAATTGCTCTTCATTGCTTCTTCGTTTAAAAACAGGTTTGTCCAAAATGACGTTTTTTACAATGAAGTTGAAGGAACACTTATCTTATCGACCATTTGTCCGATGTTCTTCATGAGTTCGTCATTGTTCGCCTTTAAAGCATTGTAGACCTCCCGCTTAACTATCTCCTGCAATCCAGCCGCGTCATCCATTTTAAGATTACTGGTTGAAGTCAAGCATAGAACTGCTGTTTTCCCGCGAAACCGCTATATATATCAACCTATACCCACGTGATACCTCAACCCATCACGTGACTAATACGTATACCCCATGTGATACATCCACCCATCACATGACATGTCAACCCTAAAACCCATCCGGTACACCTTGTACGCTATTACAACGTGAAGACATGAGTTCTGTACTATACTACGTAACGTGCAGAACTAGTAATTCCCATGTATACACGAACATATAAAATTGTTATATCCAATCTGGATATCTGACGAATGATTGAATTTGCTGCCTGGATTCGTGAAGAGGACAGTATCGAAAACTGTCTTTTTTCTGCACTACGAATCTGTCCGTAGGGAGTGAGGCTGCATTGTAGTGCTCACATACGGTTGAATTGATATAAAATATCTAAATACGTGTAATAAGTTGTCTTGAATATTTTTTCGAACCTATGGTAATATAGACATGAATTTTATGGCTATATCTAGTAGAACAGAGGACACTACTAGGAGATACATTGTTACTATATCGTAAGATATTCCGCAAAACTGTGTTGTATTTTCCAACTTACTTAAACTGTTCTTCAAATAAATGTTTCTTCTTTCTTAATATATACTCTGTAAAATAAGTTTATAAACACTGAGTATACATTTTTTATATGAGACACATTTAAAAGAATAATAATAATTAGTTCTTTTGATGTTTAAAACAAAATGTTGCAAACATGTATACACCAAAAATGATTTTAATAAGCACGTGTTAACTGCTCGTCAATTAACGTCAAAGAACGTAAGGTAGCGACACAAAAGTCACAGGAAATGCCAGCATCAAATGTGATACCCATCATGATTCGAGTTATGCTCATACGCTTCGTTGAACACTTGAAATCAGTTGTAAACATGTTCTTGTGATATGATCGTCCATTTAATAAGTGACGACCGCTCCAGAACATGCAGGTTACTAACGTCATTAAATTGGCGTTTTCGTCATCAAGACTATCCAGCATTTGCTTCAATACGAGATACGACCGAACTAAGTGACAGACCATCAATTGTACGTGTGCTATGGATACTTGTAATGTCTTTCGTGTGTAATTCAGGTTGAAACAATCTCTTACGTGACGTTGCTCTCGATTGCGTGCGTCAACGTCACAACAACGTGAGGACGTCGGTAACAAAACTAGCTGTAGTTAAACCATATCCGAATATTAGGCATTGTTACACACACACTAAAAGTTTTAAGAAAATTTCCCACTAATCTTGGTGACGACAAACGGTTACGTCGTGACGTCAATTTATTGTAGTGATAATAAGTTCCTGACATTATTTCTGAGCGTCGCGGAGCACCGACAGTTGCCAACCCTCGCTATGGCCCTGTTGTATTGATTGGTGTCATTTAAATAACACCATAGTATGCGAATCTACCCGAATAGGGGTTTAAGCATACAACATTCAGACATCACAATGACGTTGGTTTTACGTCTCTGCTCCTCACATTCCCTTTCTTAATTATTTGAATTTTTTGACCGGTTTTTAATAAACTGACCAACGCTTAACACGTTCAACATCAATTTGGAAAAGAATAAGGGACTTATACGCAACGTCCCTTTAAAGGTGCCATTTTCCTTAATTGTGCGCTGGAGCATATCATGTGTACTTTTTCGGTGTGATAAACTGAATTTGTTTAAATAAAAGACTGTCTATTCAATATAACCTCATTATCATTAAAATCATCTGACGTATTTAAGATTTTTAAAGTTTTAGTACTGTTCCTATATTTATTTTACATAGTATGTTATACTGTAAATAAAATATATAGGGTTAGTTGAGCTTCTAACTGTCGAAGTGTTAGGTTAGTAAACATACACGTTACTAAGTGTGTCAATAAATATGACAACATGGACACTCGGAAAAGTCGTGGTTCTCCTGTCAAAATTGAACTATAACTGTTCACATCTCCTTTAATTACGCATGTTACATCAATTTGTTGTCATTCTGTGGTTTTTATCTATCTGACCCTAACATACTAGAACGCGCCAAAGCGTGTATCACCTCAAGCGGCTATGATATGCCTACGACTAGACGTTTACCATACTTTCTCATAAATAGTAAAAATGTACAATTAGTTAAATATTGTTAAACATGTATGGTCGTTTTCTTGGGATATTAGAAGGATTTACTATATATCGTTCTGAGAAAGAATTATGATGTTACATGTAATGTCACATGTGATTGCCTGGGTATTTATTCAGGACAATGTCAAACAACTAAGATGTTATGTTATTATTGCAATGTTTATCATTCCAGTGTCTCATCTTTAACACTCTTGACTTATCACATAAGTGTTTTTTTACTTGTTTACATTATGTGCTCTGTGTTATTGTTCTGTTGTATTCTAAAATACAATGGTTTGAGCGTGTGATAATAATACATTAGTTAAATAACGGTGACAATGCGATTACCACAACTTTTCCGTTCACCGTCGAATTTTCATACTTCTGACAAATGCACCGCATCCTTTTGCCAAAATAATGGATGCACATTTTTGTCAAGTAACGAAATCACCCCAAAAAACGAGAAAAGCAGGTATGTTGATAATATAATGATATTCTATCGAATGAAGTATATATTTAAGATGTATTTGCCGTTTACCGCATCGTAATTGAGTAGCTATTAACTTCAGAATAGTGAAAACAGTTTGAGCAAGTCGTGAAAGAAGTGACTTTCATGACACGAAAAATCGCATTTTTGCAGAGTTTAAACCCTTTCAATGAAATATTCCGTTTGCGAAATAGTATGTTATGGTAGAATAAACAAATTACAACACATTTTAACATGCTTTATGTATAGGTTATAGATCATATATTAGATTTATAAACAAATTAGGGCAAGGGAGCGCTAGCGACCGCCGCTTTAATTTGTTTATAATTCTAATATGTGATCTATAACCGGCTTATAGTTTACCCGCCCACTTTTGGTGAGCTTTCCAATGCTTTTGTATGCAAACAATAGCATGACCATTTATGGAGTAATGAGAATGAAAAAGTATATACGAGGGAAGATCAATATATAATGGGAAAATACCTATAACTGTGATAATGAATGTTATTGTCTGAACATATTTTATTTGGTGGCAGATACATGTGTTATATTTTAGAACATTTTTGTCGACCAATGAAACCGGTAGGCGGGGCAACGTCATTTTGCATGGAAAACGTAACGTTTGTTAATATTTCACAATCGCACCCCAAATGCAGAATTTCATTATTGTTTTATAAAATACACTCCTGTAACATTCATACCTCATTGCTAAGTCGATACTGAGGAGCACTTCAGTACTTCGTTGCGAACATTCAACATTGATGTACGGATGTCTGACGTCGACGTCACGTTATTCCCTCCGCGCGTTAGATCACATGCGTTTTGCCATCCACGTTTAATATGTCATACTATAGATAAATCAAAGCTTTTGGCATGGCATTATCACGAAATGATCACTAAATTACACAAGCAACTTTAGTGTTACTTATTTTCTTTAAAACTAAATATTTTATCGGAAGTATTCAGTCTTCCGCGATTTTTGCTAACGCGGAACGGTCTCACGTGCGTGACGTAACAATTAAAAGACAGAACCTTTTAATTTTGTCAACAACAGTATGGTAAGTCTTATGTGACTATAAGTGCCAAGTTTCAGCAAGGTACTATTGCTAATATGAAAACTGTTATGGTTTGAATATGAGTGAAAACGGTGAAAATTCCGAAAAATGCCCCGCCTACGCGTATTGAGGGTTGCCTTAGCAACCGTAGATTTCAGGTTATTGTTGCTATGATCCTGATTATTTACTGATTCATTGCTAATACAGGTTGCTACACCTGGCCAAAGTTTGTGTAAAATCAGACGGATAATAAAAAAGTTATAAGCATTTTCCCGTTATGTATTGATCGTCCCTCATAAGCAGATTATAAATTGCTGATAGAATAACAGTAAAATTGTGAGAGTAGGCGGGTCTAGTTTTCCATATTAGAAAACAGCAAAATTGTCCTAATAAATGGATTTACTAAATAGTTATTATGTCCATTGCACAAATAAATGAATAAGTGGTCCAAAAATTTGAAAATCCCTGGCTTTTGATTGGACAAAGAAGTAGGGTGAACTATAATGTATATAACTGCTATTGTTACATGAAAACGTGTTCGCAGTTATGCACCGCTCAACACTGACATTGTAGAAATATAAGCACCGCTCAACAATGTCCGTAAAAGCATCGCATCTTTATGAATTTTGGCATCGTGTAATTTTGATCATTTGTCTTTCAGAAAAAAGAGAAGTTTAAACCTTTGAAAAGGACAAAAGGCAAGAAAATGCGACTCTTTCATACTGGTGCTGAAGATGATTTCAGTGCGTCTACAGTCAACGTAAATCAGCGTCGACCAGTTCATCTTCTGTAATAGAGACACCTAACGCCAGTACCTCAAAGCAATAAAGATCTATCCATGGACTTTAAAAATAATTATCTTATTACGCTCCAGTCAGTAGCATGCACTCCCCCACCCAGGGGTCCACTGAGGGTAGTCGGGAAAATGTCATGTTTTGCGTCTCAGCTTCCCGGGGAAATGTTGAGACCCCCCAAACCAATACCCCGGGGGCAATATTTAGTTGTCAAGGGCCGGGGAAATACCTGTACTTATACGATTAGCTGTTCCCACATGCAGTGGTTGTGACAACCAAAAACAAAATATCCCGACCTATCCTCGGGGGTAGGGGGTATGGATGAAACTATGGAAACGTATCACTGTAACGTGAATGGTCCTCAAATACTAGTAAACACCAAAAACAGAGAAAAAGCTTCATCTGACTAGTTTAAGGTACTAGTCTTCACAAGAGATATGCGTTGACAACAACACGCTTAGTTCATTCAATAATACAAAAATGGATAAACTAATACACGAGACTTAATTTGCCTTCCATGTATCCCTACCGGAAAACAAGACAAAATATCCCATTGCGATCACAGGTAACTGTACAGAATCATTGAAAATGAAAAAAAAACACGAACATTATATTTTTCTTTCAAGGTCCATTTGTAGAGAAATCCACGAGCCGATTCAAGAGGTGCACTTTGTTTTTAATAAAATAAACTGCTTTATGCATACCAAGTATCTAAATAAGGCTGTGTGTTTACACAAACAATGTTATGGGATGAATGTAAGCCTAAAATTAACTTTCGTTTCTTTTTTCGTTTTCAACGATAGGGTTACCTGTGATTGCGATTACTTGATCAGGAACCCTTTTGATGCCATTATTTTCAAGATAAAATCTTGGACATGTAACTAAGATAAGTAAATGCAGCCAACGATAGCTTATCTAGAGCGTGCTGAACACATCGTTTAAAAAAAAAAGCAGAAATAAGCGGTGCCACCGATTTCAGTGAAACGGAATCGAGATGCGGTGTTTATAATCAGTGTTGTGCGGTGCTCCCATATTTTTGTTTACTTGTATGTTTTCATAAAAAAACAAGACTTTCAAGAGGAAATAGAAACAAGCAGGTTCATATGACACGCACTCTTATACAGGGTGTCTCAAAATACATGTCCGCTTGTTGAAGGGTCATAACTTTGCCAATTGAGTTAGTAAATTGATAATCATATTATCATATGAAAGCTAAATTTAAAAATTGTGGGGTGAATTATATCATGTGTCAATACTCGAACAGTTGATGACGTCATACACGTTATACTAACGTCATTAGCAACGGACATTCTAAAATATCCGAAGAGGCAGATAACATAGTTTGTACGGTACCATGGGTAAATTTTATATCATATGTGGGCATAGTACTAGTCAGTCGTACCCTACTATGCACACACTGGCTGAGAAACTGATCAGGGGTCATTAGAAAATGAAATCGGACATATTTACGGGTGGAACACATTTTAAACACAATAAGGACTGAAAATCTGATATTCACACATTTCTAGGCATATCATATTAATAAAAGATGCACACATCGTGTCGAATGAACATACTGGATTGAATGTATAACGGTTTGTCTAGTTTATATCCAACAGCCCAAACATAGTCATACAATATAACTTGAAAGCATAAAATAGTACTTAATGAAGTATCAATCAATAAAAACTGCCTTGGTAGGAGAATGAATATGGTTATGCTACTTTTATTGAAATCAGGAAAAAGTAACCAAAACATCCTAAATATTTATTTCTTCTAATATCATTTCAAAGTTAGATTATACAGTGCAAGATATGTAACCACTTCGATACACAAAATATCGTTTTGTGGAGAATCTGGAAACATCACATCTGACTCAAAGGTGTGCGAACGTCATTAAAATGGTCAAACGACGTCAAATACGGGTTTTACCGAATTGGGGTTAGCTACTCAAAATGCATTCTATAAATTTTGTATGCAGTGTTTTGGATAACTGTTTCGTAATTTCTACATTGATTTGAATGCCCTTTGATCATACATATAAATCAGATATGTAAAGCAATACATTACGGAGAGATATGTCCTCAACAAGTGGACATGTATTTTGAGACACCCTGTATATACAATGATTTAAGACGGTCACATCAGGTATGACACATCGATAATCATCAGAATATTACATTTTCTTTACGAGTGCGAATTGTGTCGAGCGCTACACTACTTCTTGTAAACACTATTTCTAAGTCATGTTACATATTTTACGACTGATAAACTTCCAAAGGGATGGCATAATGTCTCAAAAATTAGATGGAGTCCTTCATAAGTGGCAATCATTTTGCAATGTCTTATAATAAAATATTTTGTCACCCGCTTACTTGCTTTAGGCCCCTGCGCCATTTGTGATTTTGTCAAAAGGATGCGGTGCATTTGTCAGAAGTATGAAATTTCGACGGTGAGCGGAAAAGTTGTGGTAATCGCCTTGTCACCGATTAAATATTCACAAATGCCAAAGTCCCTAATTCCAAACTACTGATCTACCAACCCCCTTTACATAACTTTAATATCAATATCGACCACGAAATTTGTATTATGACGTACATCATTTGCACTAAATGCATGCAATACATTATTTTTTGTATGTAGCTAAGATATACCAGTAGGCTATGTTGTTTGCTTTTGTTACTGCTGTGGTTTGCCTTGTTTGCTGGGAGGGCAACTTCTAAGTTATGTCACTCTGCGGCTGTGTCTTGTTTGGTCGCTTGGGTAACTTCGTTGACAAACCATCTAGCAATATGTAATGTGAATTGCACGCCACTTCCTCCCTTGCTCATTATGTTAAACTAGGTCGTAGTGTGCCCTTCTAGGTCGCATGAACGTAAGGTCACTGTCCTTGATGTTTTAAAAAAGGTCACGGGGTGGTTATACCTCATTTGGTCGCCGTTTTTGCAGGGGTTTGTGCGGTTGGGTCTTCCTGCAGCGAGGCCTTGTGTATTTCGTATCACTGACATGTATCAAGTAAATTAGAAGTGAAAATTTGGTCGAAAATGAAAAGCCCTTATTTTGCGCGCTTGAATAGACATTTTACCATTTGTGATTGCTTGATCTCTCAAGCGTAACGGAGTCCAACGGAAATGGGTTCAACATGAACACTATAGGTACACAAATAGATAGTGTTAGTTGACAGTTCTTTCGAGTTAACAATTTAAAAAAAATGAATTTTTAATTCGTTTGCGAAACTTTTGACGCTCAGTAAATTAAAGATCGAATTAAACATTATGATTGGCATTTAACAAACCGTTCTGACTTGAAATGAGACGTCGATGTTGAGATATTGAGTGACGTTGTGAATAAAAACAAGAAACCCTGTTGATACACTGTACTCCTCCAGGATACCATGTGATTCTAGCCTTGAAGGAGACAAAATGATTTGACGCTCGAGTCATTATCATTTGATCCGGGATATCCATGGAATAATATGTTATAACTTAATTCAATTTATAATATACAGAAACTTGTATAATTACATTTTAATTGAAACTACTTTATGGGGAAAGTAATTTTAAGTAATTAGCGCACGCAACATGGTTTATATTGAGTGTCAACGTAAAATAATAGGAAAATAAATTGCTAATTTCCCCCAAACTCATTACAGGGCATAACAAAGTACTTGAGCAAATGCTATAGATTTTTGCAAGTTTCCCAGAACGCCAATGGCACATGCAATATTGAACATATACTGAGCGTCATAAGTTTCGCAAACGAATTAAACATTTTTTTTTTCCAATTGTGAACTCGTAAGAACTTTTTACTAACATTATCCATTAGTGTTCATGTTGAACCTATTTTCGTTGGCGTTCGTTACGCTTGAATGATCACACCATCACCAATGTAAAATGTCTATTCAAGCGCGCACAATTAGGCTTTTTCATTTTCGACTAAATTGTTACTTCCAATTTACATGTCTGTGATACGAAATACACAAATAATTAGTCAAATTATTTAGCAATGTACACTGATTTATTTTCGCAAAAAAGAGATGATTGTGAACATAAACGTGTAAATAAGAGTCTAGAGGCTTGCGTTTGACTAAAAAAATTGTGTCGGAGACAATTGACAAGTCTTTATCATAAATAGAATGTTGATCATATCCAACAGACGGACCGTGTATATGGCGCACCACGTGACGACAGGTCAAGGGTCAATGCCGCTATCCTAGACAGGTAACACAGCTCTAATGATAGCACCAATCCCAACGGCATTGTTTTGACATTACAATTTATTGAACACTTTCTTATATTTTGCGTTTTTATGACCAGCGCCTATTTCTTTAACTCTGACATTTTGTACAGGCACCTTATCTATTAATAAATCCACAATTGTATGTGGTCAAAGGGAGACTGTTTTGTACAATCATCGATTAAGGTACCTCCCTTCCACTGCCAAACAGTAGTGAATCGTTTTGTGTATTTTTGAATTACGGGGTTGTTTCACATGTGGTATTATTATGGATCAATTGATATCTTAAAATCGACAACTGTCATGGATTTATATCACGTATTTATCGCTTTTCACATATGCATTTGAATCATCATAAATTATGTGATCATTCTAATAAATGAGACGCACAATATCCTGTTTGCGGGACTGTTGACGCTTAGTATATATTTAAGTTTTATAGAACTTGAAGCTCTGATGTCAAAACGAGAGGTCACAGTTTGCATATATCACGTACGATACTCTTGATCCTATTGGGATCAATTGTACGGGTACTCAGGTATAGACCATGTTGACAGAGAGATCTTTGGTGTTCATATTTGAGTTGTACACTACTTGGCGAACGAGTGAAATTAGTTGGCATTTATCACCTACGATTCTCGTGATCCTACTGTGATTGGTTATACCCGGATAATCAGGTATAGACGATTTAGACAGAAAAATTGTTAGTATTCATATTTAAGTTATACATAACTTGTAACATAGATGTCAGAACGAGTGAACGTAGTTGGCATATATCACCTACCATACTCATGATCTCACTGTAATCAATTATCCCAACGAGGGAATATCGTGCCAGAGTAAACATTGGCATGAATAGCATAGTGTGCATTGAATCAAGATCGATAGACTGCTCCATAATACATGTACTTTGGTATCGTATTTTAATTTATATAGATGAGTTGTACGTTTTTTCCGCGGTCGATAATATTTTAAACTAATAATTAAGCTGAAAATCAATCGGAAATCCTTGGTCATATTTCTAACGCAAATAACCACGGAGAATTTATGTAAAGAAAGTTGTTCCGCATCGTGGCTATATAGTCTGTTTCCCTGTCCTAAATATTACAGTGTGTTTTGATGACCCTAACCCTGTACTTTGTATATATTAATGTGAACATGAATGGTATTTGAAATGATAGACGCTTATTCACAACAACTATACTAATGTTTACCAAGTAACAATTATAAAAAATTAAAACTGGTTTGAAGCAGGGTTTTAGTAGTGCACAAAGTTGTTTGTTATCATGTGTCCGAATAGCTCATTCGGCAGTGCGTCTGGCTCGTTATAATGAGTTTCTGCTGCGAACTCTGTATCCGCTAGATATTGTTTTCATTTTGTTTAAATATTTTACTTTATTTGTAAATAACATAACTGAGCGTCAAAAGTTCCGCAAACAGGATATTGTGCGTCTTATTTATTAGAATGGTCATATAATGTATGGTTATTCAACTGCAAATGTGTATACATTGTAGCGATATGTACTTGATATAAATCCATGAACACTATCGAGTTTAAGCTTTAATTGATCCATAATGATAATACATAACGATTCATTGCTGTGTTGCAGTGGAAGGGAGGTATCTTAGTCGATAATTGTCCAGAAAAGCTCCCTTTGGCCAAAGACAATTGTGGATTTTGTAACAGACACTGTACAAAATGTCATATTTTAAGAAACAGCGCGCTGGTCATAAAAAACGCAAAATATAAGGAAGTATGTCTGGATTCGAACCTGAAACATACATTTCACTAGTTAGATGCTCTACCAATTGAGCTAACTGGGTATTTGAAATCAATTGCGATTTATATGCACTTACACACTAAGTATCTGTCATCACTGACTTAGGTCAAATGCTTGGTGAAGATAAAATTCAAATATTACGGTTGTAAATTAATACTAGCTGCTGTTATTATATGTATTACAAGAATAAATATTGAGTAGGCACTACAATATTGATTTACTATCGGGACTATGTTTTGTAGCCGCTTAGCTATCTTCAGGCGTCCTTCGTCCCGGTCGAGTCCATGGCGAACGTAGGAAACGATAAATGCCGTACAGACGTTCCGGTTGGCTGAAAATCGCTCGAGTTGTCTCCCGTATCCGTCTAATAAAGCCGTACTTAGGCTGTTCCTTGGTTTACATCTAGCACTGTGGCGATTTCAATAATCTGAAACAAGATAGTCATGTGTTTGAAATCAAGTCGAAACGATGGGGAATCGCGTGGTTTCAATGATTGGACCACAACAAAATTGGCAACCGATAAGCGTCGACTTAACCCATATCTTGCTGCAAGTAATTTATAAAACAGCGTGAATTTCTTATTTCGGGAAGAAACGTAATGGCTTCTTCACTAAATATTTTGGTATTCTGCTTTCCATGATTGATCGCGTAGTTTTCCGAAGTAATATAGTGTCCTGTGCAGTACACCATACGCGTATACTTCCATTGACTGTTAGGTGCGTTTCGGTACGGATAAGATAACCTCGATGTAGTTCAATATAGTATTCACACAGTCTTTTGTGAAGGCTATGAATAATAATACCAATCTAGTAGTTAAAACGCCTTAACCCACTATAAGCGTGGCTTTGCACAATAAACGAAGGATTTGAATCGGATTTTCATGTGCATAAAAGGTGGATATACTGACGTTCAGCATGGCTTCCCTATTTACACCTACTGAACTTACAAATGAAATTATTGCGGATAAAATTGTGCTTCAAACCGATAAAAACGATCTGCCAAACGGTGTTTCTACACTAAAAATCAAGCAGACTGAGGTTAAATGCCTAAAAGAAGATACCGTTATAGAGAATGAAGCACCTTCAAAAATCATATGTGATCCGTGTCTATTTGATGATCTTGAAACTGTAGCTTTTGCATTCTGTGTTATCTGCGTTGAATATTTATGCACCGATTGTACACGAGATCACAGACGAAGTAAAGTTACAAGACAGCATAAACTGCTCAGTGACGAAAAGATGCCTACAAGTTCCGCTGTGTTTAAAATGATGAAGGAGCTTACTTCCTGTCCAGATCATCCCGATATGGTGGCGTCGTACGAGTGTAATGATCATAACAAATTCATTTGCTCTACATGCGTTGCAGTAAATCATAGAAAATGCGAATCGGTAACAGAAGTGTCGAAATCCGTGGCAACAGAAGGCGAATGCACTGAGCCTTTATTAGAACAACGTCTGAGACAGCTCATCGAGAAAACTGAAGAAGTTCGAAAGTCCAAGGAAGGAAATATATCTGCGTTGCTACTTGACCAAACCAATACCGAAATTCAACGGAATGAATTAAAGGACAAAATAGCGCTTCATATAAAGAATTTATGCGAACAGTCTGAGAGCGAAACAGAAGCATTGATAAGTAAAGAAATAGAATTAATCAAGAATGATATCGATTCATGTAAAGCTATTGAGACCGAGAAAAAACAGAAACACGAGCTACTTCAAACTGCGCTGCTGCATGGTAATACAGTGGAAAGAAGCATAGTATCAAAAAGAATACAAAATGATTTACAGCGCTATGAGAAGGAAACAGAGCTTCAAAATGCAAAAGAGAATATTCGGCTCTACTTTACTGAGAATGCAGATTTCCTCAACCAATCACCGCTATGCTGTATTTCCACCAAGTCGGATACCGAGCAAGGCTCTCTGGAGAACGTCGCCAAAATCCAAATTAGTCACTCAAGCGACACATTCGATGAAGAATCCAATGCTATGGATACACCACAGCCTTCTAAGACGAACGATCCCGAGTGTAAGGCAGACACACTCGTCGTCAATCGCAGGCTATTGCAGCGGAAAATTGGACCTACGGTGACGAAATATGATACAGAAGTACTGACGGACACTAGTTTGTGCACTATAGAAAGCGTATTGATTTTAAGTGATGGTCGAATCGTCCTGATTGATGCAGACAATAAAATGTTGAAAGTACTTGGAGCCGATTATACTGTTCAAATAACACGCAAATTGGTGCACGGTCCTATTGATATGTGTGAAGCGTCTGCAAATACGTTGGCTGTAGTTTTTCAGAGTTTCCAGCAGGTGAAAAGATATTGTATAAATGATAAAGATATTTTTGACGATGGTGGATTCCCAACAAAATTGTACGCCTTAAGTATCGCCACATACTGTTCGGATGAATCGATTGTAGCCATATTGTTTTCCAATGAACAACTTCAAACAGAGAAGAATAGCAAAGATGACAAAATTGAAGTACAGTTGCGAAATTACAAAACCGGTCAAATCATTAGCACAGTCTCTGACTTCAAAACAAAACTATCGAAACAAATGATCATCAGCAACCCAAGTCGCATTGGTGTTGTTGGAAAAGGAAAAAAACAAATACTAATTCCGACTAAAAACAAACTGCATTGCTTCGAACGAGACGGTTCCTCATTGAAAGAAGTGTGGTTTTATAAGAGTTATGGAGGTATTTCAGTTGACAGTATCACCGACGTAACCACTGATAGTGAAGAGAATGTTTACATTGTCTGCTCCAAGTCACACAACATTCATCAAATATCATCGACGAATTTCAGAGACAATCGTGTGCTGACCTCAAAACTATGTCGTCCATACTCTTTATGTATTGATGAAGCGGGAAAACAACTCATCGCTGGGTGTGAAGACGACGGATTTATAGATGTTTATCAGTTTGTATAGCTCGGTTATCGTAAACTCGAGTATTATCGAACGTACCACGCAGGTAACCAGCGTTGGGTTTTCAATGTACGTATACTGTACATATGACACGGCTGATATCAAGTGTAATAAACATTGCAACAATAAAATATTTATATGGTTTATGCATATAACACTGTAAGGAGTGTTTGATTGTTTAAACAATCTGTGTTCAAAATTATCAATATTAACCTAATTTTACGTATCACGTACGTTTCTTTTGCCTGTACTTTATATTTTCATTTACCTAGTAACAATAAACCTAAAGTGCATTCTGCATTATGATCATAACATTATATATATTCATAATTGTACAATTTGTATGAACAAGTTTTGATGTATTGTTAGTACACGCTGCTTTATTATCATTACATTTAACCTCACGAGATTTTGTTCTTGATGTATTCTACACCATAATAATTACAATTACATTCAGTATGCACCTATCCGTTCAATAAGCCAATAACGATTGCTCCAGCTTCTTCGCACTTTTCATGGAGGTTGGTCAGCAATAGTAGATGACCCCTATTTATTTGGAGGTCAATAGATCAAATTTCAAGTCCCTGTGACCTTTATAATATTTTTAAAAACCAAAGTTGTCCGTTCAATAACTCAAGACACCTTTACCATTTCCGACTAGATGGCTGCCATGGGGGCATACGAGTTTAAATAACATCTCTTGCTATTGTATGACATAACTTTGACGTGTTCAAATTTAGTTTATTATCATTCAATTTCAATTCACCTATATTAGTGTATAGGTGGATTTTACATTATATACATTACAATTACATTCAATATTGTATAACATAACTTTGATGAATTTTACTTTGTTACTTTTCAAATGACTGTCATAAGTGTATAATGTTGATGTTTTCATTGTCCATTAGTGAAAAATTATTTAACAAATCTAATTAATACGCACGAGGTTTTACTACTTACTTTTTATTATATTTCCATATTACACTGTGCTTATATGTTATGCACTAGTCAGTTGCATCAGCGACCACCGCCCCCATCTTCTCTCGCGCTGCTGTTGAAATAACGCGAATATCTTTTCCGAAGCCAATACCAAGGCGACAATATTAATTTATCAGCTGTCACACACAGGGCTGTGGAAGGACGGTGGTTTTTACATACCATAAGTAACAAATCCCGGCCAATCCCGTCGGTGGGGCCGTGGATGCAGCTGACTTGAGCATTATTGACAACCTCTACATGGGAGTAATATCGTTTTTCATTGAACATTGAATATGTCATTGAACATTGAATATGTATACAGCGTCAAGGTATATGTTTTAAATGGTGCCACAGTGTTGGTAAGGCGTCCTTCATCATCGTCAGGCTTTGACTTAATACAATTCTATATTGATACATTAATGTCGTTAAATAGTTAGGCACATCCAGTTGATTGATAAACTCCGAATACATTTTGGTCACTTATTATGATGTTATTATTTAAAACGTTTGATGATATGTAATTTGTTTTCTTGGTCAATGATTGAAATATTGTTTGTAAATGAATGTATTACTACTAATCAGACAAATAAAAGTATATCATATGTATGTTTTGTGTGTTACTATTAAAATATTTTATGCGTTCAATCGTTTAACTTTTAGCACAAGTTTAAAGCAGTTCTACATTTAGTGAAATAAACTTCCATTGTTAGTATATCATTAGACAGCCATTCGAGCAAATATTTGGTTAATTACACTGAACACAATTTCTAATTGGTCACATAACATATTGCCAAAATTTCAGTCAATAATTATTCAAGTAGTAATAATGTAAAAAAATGTGTAAACAACAAAACATGACTGTTTGATGCAGATTCTGCTATTCTCACGCTCAATTATTTGAGATGCTAAACAACAACCCCCAGAAATCACATAAAATATGGATAAATGCATTTATAAATGACCCTATTTTTAAAGAAATAACATAATACACCATCCTCTCATATGGACGAGTAGTTAGTAATTTATTTATATAGTAAAGTTATACTCCAATAGGTTGTATGGTTGAGGCGGTGAAATGAAATGACAACACATCAACTTTTAAGATATATCTGGATTTCTGACAGTTACAATGTAATTCGCCATAGGAAATCAATGTCGCCTCTAAAGTTGAAACGCACTGATAAATTACCATAATAAAAGCACAAAGAAGATAATTAATAAAAAAGAAATAATGAAAAAAAATTTACTTATCTATCACTCGTGTGTACCGGTATCATTATTTTGAGGATTAAATGTTGTTCTATTTTAAATTAACATGGAGGTTATTTCAGAATTTTCAACTTCAAAGCTGTATATCTTTTTAACGTCTAATTATTTTAGCACAAACTGAATATGATTAAAAACATAAGGCTGAATTTCTCAATTGTTATGTACAAAAATATGTGAGTTTAAAAAGTGACAAATTAGAAATTTTGCTGGGTGTAGAATCAAGTCAAGATCGTCGTCTACATGTGGAAGGGTAGATTGAGGTGAAAATAATTACTTAATTTCAGGAATATTTTGTTCCAAACCCTCTTGCAATATTTGCTAGTTTAAGAATTTCAGACAAAGCCATTTATTATAGTGGTTCATACGTTAGCGGCCAATGACCAATCATATAAGCCTATTTCTAACCACGAGTCGAACGTGCATTAGTTAGAGCAAAACAATGTCACAAACAAAGTGCATAATCTTCCATCACATGACACATAATGCTATTAAAGAAAAACTCCATAATCACAGAGAACGAGTCACAAACCATGCCTGTGCGAACAACTATTACACTGTTTTTCCTGAACCAATTATGCATGACGCTGCGAATGTATAGACAACCGAGATCCTTTTTAGATACATTATGAAGTCATGCACAGCTGGCAGACAACATAACGAGTCTCCGTGTTTAATTATTTATACTCATCTTCTTTCCATATACCATTCTCAATGCATCTGACCATATATGCAAACTTAAAGGACATGACCATACTCGACACCACTGAAGCACGTAATCTCGATCCCGCATTCTAATTAAATAATGTCACCTTGTCCAACTTCATGGCCACGTGTTCAGTTGTTAGACAATTTGCACTAACGATTAAGTCGCACTGTACCGTACGCCGAACGCATTATAGTTTACCAAGAACTTCTAGCCACAGTGTGGTTTGACTGAATGGGGCGGCAAAGGTACAAGTGGGATATCGTATAATATGGTATCTTCCTTTTTGTCATAAAGCTGTGTTCTATACAAGTTTTCTTCTAGACATGGCTTTTGTTCCCGTTGTTTTGTTAATTACGTTTGGCATTATGTGTACCTTTTTGTTTCCATGTTTTTAGTTGGAAGGTGTTTCTGGCCTTCGAATGAGAAGATAATGGTATTGGTTTTAATTTCTAGCTGTATAGTTTGACGTTGAATTGTACAAGTTTGAAGTAATGGATTGATGGTTTGGTCACTACAGAACTGATTTACTATTTGTCGTTGAGGAACCTTGTTTGGTCGCTGGAGGTATTAATTTGCCATGTTTTTGTCATCCGGTCGTTAGAATGGATACTTTTGTCGCTGGATGTCGCAGTTATGGACATTTGTCGGGATATGTAACTAGGTCTAGTCATACCGGTAGTACTTAATGGCTCGAATCGTCATTTGAGGTAACCGTTTTAGATGTTTGCGGTCGTCCGGAGACAGTCACTCGGAAAGTCATAAGGTCAAGTCACAGGAATGTATCATAACTTGAAGTTACCGCTTTGGAATATCTTCATAATAATGTTATTATGTTTTTATATACTGGTTATGTCGAGTGCTGCCTTCACTGTCCGATTGTCTCATATATTTTGAAGTTGGTGATTATTGTGGTGTCCTAAAGGTTTCGGAAATTCAACTTTATTTGAATGTTGACCCTATCTTTTCATATTCATTGTATCTATGTGCGTTCGTCTGTCCCGCTGGCTTTGCCATGTAATATGTGGAATTACCGGTACCGGTATCACAATGCAAATACTTGAAGCTGTATTAAAAATGTAGAAAAATGATCAGTGAATCATATATCTTGAAAAGAGACCGCATGGTCTAGAGTGGTTTTGCTACAAACGATATTGTGATCCCCTGTTAGGGATATAATTATACTATATCATATTTAAATGTGTGTGCCATACATAAAATGTCACTTTGCAAACAGACCTAAGCGAATGTTGGATAACTCGCTCATTGTGTGTAACACTAAACCTCTACAGTTTTCTCCCTTGTACTGTAATCTAGTAAATCAGTCCGAGTTTAATAGTATCTGTTCATGAAGACTGTGCGCAGTTAGATTACATCACAAGTTAGTAAACCTAAACAGATAAAATGTATCATAACAGCCTGTGTTGTACCTAGTACGTATTGCATGTTGTAGTAGCATTAGATGGGCCTACGCGATCAGCTTTAAAGTAGCATTTGGTTAACGTGCAATACCTAAGTCTAGTTTCATTTGGTTTCAACTTGATATAAACTTAATTATTTGTTCTAGTTGCTGGCAGTCTATGGCAGCACATCGTGTTGGAAGATACTTAGTACGCATCGAACAAAATGTAAGACAGTTTGTATTACCTAAAATATTCTGTTTAAAACTTCAATAGATTAATTTGTTCTTCTTTTGAATCCAGACAATACCTTGCAGCAGGCTATTTCAACGACAAGGAGAACGACTTTGTCCATATAAAGGCTTGACATATCCAAACAAGTATGGAACAGTGGATAACAGCAGTGTGTCAATGTTAGGCCTTTGAGTTGATCATGGTATAACAATCCAATATTTCCTCATTAGTTGAAGGATGTACAACGTATTACATTTGCGTATTTGATGAATTTTAAAATAAGATAATTTACACACCAATTACCATAGAGTACTAGTGTTAGTGCTTCATTTTACCAGATAATATCTCAGAAGAAGAAAACACGTGACATGCGAGGTTAAACTATCTTTTGGATTTATTTTCGTCTTAACATTGTTCAATCCCGTATCTATTCAATTGTGTTATACTCTAATGCTATACAACATTATCATATTATTCTTCAAACATATAAAGACCACAAATATAATAAACACAGAAAATATTTGTCAAGCTTTACTGTCATGATGCTACAACACAATAGTTATGTCTACTTTCTGTCTAAGCCTCTCTTATTAGAACACTTTGCAAGTACACTTTTTGAAATCAAGGAACATAATCTATTATCGCTCAAGGGAGACTTTTAGTCTCTGTAAAGGTCTATTGCGTAATGCTAGTTATCAGAAGTACTATCTGTTTAGGGTCATTGTATGATTTTAGATTAATGTTTTGTTCAGAACTATCATGTTTCTTTCACAATCACTATAAATAACAATATAAAACATTGCATCAGTTTGTTTCACGAATAAGACAACTGTACTTGTACCACGCAACTAAATCTACGCATTAGTGTGCATATTCAGATGAACATTAGCTATCACGATGGTTTGTTTTATGTTTTCTTTGCTAGGCTAGTTAAGTTAAGTGCTGCCGTCCCTGTCTGATACTCATATTCGTTTGTCCAAATTGGAATTTTAATAATTCCATAAAGTTGTATCACTGATAATATTGTAATGTAACAATCTTTTGAACCTTCAATTATTTCAGCTAGCCTGACCGGAATTCAAAATATGAGATATACGTATTTCTAAAGCTTATATAGTATGTCTTAAAATACAGTTCATTGTCTTATCAAAATAATCCGTATGTAATGAGATATACATTGATTGGTTTAATAGTTGTTTTTAATGCATATTTGTTGATAACCACACAATGTAATAAACATAATGTTTGTGAGGTAAATATGACAGGTTGCTGATGAAGTTCTATAACTCAACATTGCAATTGAGCAGAAAATGGACCTTTATAGATTAGAGTTCAAGTATTATGGTGGCAGTCGTTACCATTGGCTGTACTAGGAAGTTACTGTTGGCAAATACCAAAATGGCATGTCCATATATTCACATTCCATTATTAGGTATATTGTTCGATATCATTCCCTATGGTTGCTTTCATTTTCCTGATAATTTGATTGCATATTTTGTAGGGCATACATATATCTGTTTTATACGAACGTTGATAGACATGATTTAATAAGCAAATAATTGGAAACCCTATACACAAAGTTCGTGAAGGTGTTTAAATACATATGACATGGAAACTCTTTAGATACTAACGTTGCAGAATATGAAATCACAAATTAGTTAGTAAATCATCCACATTATTTTAATTGGTATCTACTGATAAATTTAACTAGGTTTGCCAAGAATATTTCGAACTATTCTTACATGTAAGAGACACCGCAGATTTGCTGAATTAATTGTTATTCTATGCTCCTAAAACATATTTACGATGGATGTTGCCATATACATGTAACGCATAAATTATACGATTACCTTTTCTGATTCATCTTTGTCAATAAGTATTTCTAAACTCAAAGTGATTAACATGCATGATTAAATATTGACAGGATATCATCATCCTTATCATTGCTACATTAGTAAATGCAGATTGGTTGCTTAAATGTAGTGTGAATTGCATCAATACCTATTTATCTGAATTGACTGGGATAATCACTTTTTCTGTGTTCAGATAATGGAATATGTGTTGGTTAATTGACTATCCTGTTTCGAATTAAGAATTAATTAAGCGACCGCTTATTGCGGAATACTCGTATTGAAATATTGTCGATCCATTTAACTAACCATCGATCAATAGTTTCTAAAAAAGAGTAGACGAAAAAATCTCAGTTAATCCTGCATTTACTTGTCGTTGATTGGTGGTTGCATGTGTCGAACAATTGAATGACGCGTTTGGTCAGTAGAACTATTGATGCTGCTCTTGTGGAAATTCATACGTTTATTGAAGGGAAATTTGATGGTACCATAACTTAGAACATAAAAAGTCAGTCACATGGAGTAAATAAGATGGATGGGTTTATACTAGTATTATTTAAATTGTCATCCCTTCATTCGATGCATTTTACACTGTATTATACAAATCATCGGTGAGTTTTGTAACATTGTAGTCGTTTTTTCGTTTTGTATATGCCCTGCTATTTCCAAGTCAATAGTAAGGTTGCTACGTTGCTTTATAAAGTGCATGCATATTATGTCAGTTATATGGCCATTCTTTCGGGCTGTTCAATATTCTGGCTATATTATAGCTTTGTTTCACTGTTGTTGAAGACGGATAAAGTGTTTTTGGTAACTATTCGTATTTATGGTATGCTGTTTCTAATACGTATCGCCCTTCCTATCCAATTATTTTTATCTTGTTTACTATTTAAGTTTGTTCACCACGTCCACGTAGTGTCCACTGCTGTACACAATCATGTTTGTCAAAAGTGTTACCATGCTAAGTACCAAGACATATGGAAGCAAACTACAGAATCTGATATAAAATAAATTGTTTAAAAGTGAAATGTTGTGCAAAATTATCCACTTCATAAATTAGGTAAAGTCTGTAGAAGTCAATCAAATTATTTATCATTTCCTATCGTAATATAGTACTTTACAAAACAAAACATACTAAGCGTGAGTCTAAAATTATTGACAATAGTTAAACTTTATCGGAGCAAAAAATCATTTTAAACATAATTTTCATCGTGACCTGACCCGCTTAAGTATTACAAGGTCACTATGTCGTATCAAACCTTTGTTAACACTTAAGCCACCAAAGTGAGGGTATGGGACGTGTGTGTTTCGCTTTCTCGATCGTTATGTGTGCTGGCATTGCGCAGTTTTTTCGAGTGTTTTTGTAATTATCTGCTCGACTGGTCTCTCAGATAGTCCGATTTTCTCATATGATTTTGACAATAAATAGTCGAGAAGTATTTTACTCATCTATTTCCCCTTGGTATCAACTGAGGTTCATTTGCCTGGATAAATCAATCAGTTTTAACGCAAGCATGTTTGAATGACTGGTTCAGAAAATTGCAAATTATTTTCAAATAACGTTTCTCCCACAATTGCATACAATATTGTATCTCATAATTCTTTTTTGTAATCACGATGCCGGAAGAGTTTTAAAACCTTGCGTTTCGGAAGTAATCGACAAATTATCAATACGAAACTCGTTTGCATGTTTGTGTGGTATTTGTTTTGCTGTCCAATGCGAAATGATAATACTGCAAAGAGTTAGTGTAACCTCTTAAAGGAATATACAAATATATGTACGAAACGAATGGTATTATCGCCACTGATTCAAGTAGTACATATGTAAGTGATGTATTAGTTACAGTTGATAATAACATGCTTAATAATATTGAGCATAGGGGTGATGATCAAAAACATTTGACATTATGATTGAAGTACGCTGGCTTATCCATTTATGTTAGTGTATGTAAGACGACAATTTCACTGGAATAGTAATTCGTGGTTTAAACTCACTGACGAAATATTCTGTCCTTTTTTAAGCACAATGTAAAAAAACTTTTGTATTTACTACTAGACTTAACTGATAATTGTAAATCAACGCAAATGAAAAAGTTTGTCTTTGTCGAATTTTTAAATGACAATTGATTAATAAAATATTTTTAAAACAAACACCATTGGCATTTGATTTCAACTGTGCGTAAATAATATTTTTTTCGTAGTCTCCGATAATGTGTGATTATGAAAATAATTAATTTACACACAGTTGCAAATCAAAAGCCTATGTCACATAATGTTTTCTCGTGAAATCGAGTCCCTAAGAGCTAAAAAAGTCTTGCACTAACACTTCCTACAGTTTACTGTTTAACATATTTTATCTTTACTGACAAGAAAATAACTTTGTCAAAGCAAAAAACTTATGTCATTAAAAACTTTTATTTTAAAATATTTGCCATAAAGCAGTCAATAGCCTGTGGCATTCAGAAACTTTCTCATTGAGTTGATCCCCCTGTAGATAGATCAACCAGTATTTAACACAAAGACAGAAAACTCATCACAAAACCAAGTTGTGACATAAACACAGATCGCCTATGATGCCATTCACCGACCTAAATAGATGTGATCGAACCTGTTGACAATATAGTCAAAAGTAAAATTCCATGATAACAACTTAGGTGTTGATGCTTACCAAAATGGCTTTTCTGGGTTTGGTTGTTATTAATGATCGCTTCCCAAAATATTTACAAGTTGTTTTCATTCTCATGTTGATTGTTGCGACAGAAATAAGTCCACTAACAAACTTGCATACGATTTGGATAAGAACCATCGCCGCGTATGTATATATTTAACTAAAACAATACGGGATCGAGTCGATGAGAAGCAAGTATAATCGGTAGTTCTTAATTTATCACACAATAAAGTTACATAGGATGTTCTGTCACAAATGGATTTTAAAAGAAATAAACAAAGTTGGTCAGTGGACAAATAAATCTTAAATATATAAATATCCTTAATCTTATGATGAGGAGGGGCTGGTTTTATGCTTAACTGCCAGGGAAATACTCCCCACGACTTTTAATGAATTTACATTACACAAAAAACTATATGACTTGAAGAAAGAAGATAATTACATTGTTATTCCATGCCTGGAACTGATCATTCAAACTAATTATAAAACATTGCTTGACAAAATTAATTGTTTCCGGCAGTTTTAATAATTAAAAGTAAATGAATTATGTTACTTATACATGCTTTCTGAATGTAAAAGTTCACATAAAAGAAGGAATCATGCTTGCTTGTGTCATCCTTCGCGTGACAACAACAGATATTGTTAGTCATCTATTTCCACAAAACGTTGAAACCAAACACTGAATACGCTAGATAATTCGCTTAACCCATCAGCAAAATGAAGGAAGTGCTCTAATAGTGTTTCAAACAACGGAGCACAAAAGACAAAATAAAGAACACTGGGCAATAAAACCAGACCACAATAAATGTAATTGCAAGTGTCACAGTATGTAAGGGGCATGGCTCTTAACTGTTGAAATATTTAAAAGATGATACCACAACTGTAAACATGAGTGTTCATTTTGGTTCGTTTATAGGCATTTCCAACTACCACCGGATAAAACATTTAATCCCAGATAGTGGGGTTGTTTTGGGTTAGTATTCGACTAAAATACATGAGTGTCACTATGATAGTTGAAAATTGCATCGTGAGTTATAATTTGTTCATTGGAAAAACAAACACAATAAGAAACATACATTCTGGTGAAGGGATACTGAATCATGGACGCTCGGACATACACATTCTTACTATAGAAACAGTTTGGTGCACTGTAAAATATTTAACTTCCATGGACATGTGTCGCATGTACTGATCTAGTATCCCTTTAACTCACCTTCGTTTATATAATAAAACAGACATTTACATAAACATAATATTTGACGTCGGTGCCTTTTGTGACACTGTATTCGTTTTATATTTGCTCTCTGACTGTTGTTTCCACGTCAATTATAAGTCTAATATGTTGCTTTCTAAAGTGCATGTACATTATGTCGGTTATGCAGCCGTTATTTCGGGCTGTTCAATATTCTGGCTATATAACTTTGTTACGTTGTTGGTGTAGACGGATATAATGTTTTTGCATCGGTTCGTATTTAATGTTCTGTTGTTTGCAATAAGTACCACCCTTCCTTTTCACTTATTATTATCGCGTTTACTATTTTAGTTTGTTTACCACGTCAAACGTGTAAAGGTAGTGTCCACTGGTGTACACAAGCAGGGTTTTGTCAATGATGTTACAATGTTAAAAACATATTTACAGATATAAATTAGATTGTTTACAAATGAAATTGTGTGCAAAAGTATCAACTTGATAAATAATTAGGTAAAGTCTGAAGAAGTCAATCCAATTATTTATCATTTCATATTGTAATATAGTTAAACAAAGAAGCCATACTTAACGTGAGTCTGTCACTATTGACAATAGTTAGTCTTTTTCGGAGCAAAAAATGCATTTTAAATATGTTTTTCATCGTGATCTGAATCGTTTCAATATAACAAGGTCACTAGGTCGTATCAAATCCTTACTTAAGCCACTAAAGTGAGGATATGGGACGTGTGGGTTTCGCTTTCTCGATCGTTATTTGTGCGGGCTTTTCGAGTGTTTTTGTATTTCAGTGATCCGCAGGTCTCTCAGATAGTCCCGAGTTACTCATAATTTTGTGAATTTACATTACAAAAAACTATATGACTTGAAGAAAGAAGATAATTTCACGGTTATTCCATGCCTGCAACTGATCATTCAAACTAATTATAAAACATTGCTTGACAAAATTAATTGTTTCCGCCAGTTTTAATAATTAAAAGTAAATGAAATATGTTACTTGTACATGCTTTCTGAATGTAAAAGTTCACATAAAAGAAGGAGTGGTGGTTGCGTGTGTCATCCATCGCGTGACTACACCAGAAAGTGTAAGTCATCTATAACCACAAAACGCAGAAACGCAACACTGAATACGCTAGATAATTCGCTTAACCAATCAGCAGCAAGAAGGATGTGCTCTAAAAGTGTTTCAAATAGACAATTATAACCAACCATACAAGGAAACCAGTATTCGAGAGAAACAACGGAGCACGAAAGACAAAATAAAGAACACTGGGCCAAAAACAGATCACAATTAGTGTAGTTACGAGTGTTACAGTATGTAAGGGGCAAGCCTTTTAAATGTTGCTACCTAAAAGATGATACCACAACTGCAAACATAATTGTTCGTTTTTAGACTTTTCCAGCTAACACAGGATTAAACATTTAATCCCAGACAGCGGGGTTGTTTGGAGCAATTATTCGACTAAAACACATGAGTGTCACTATGATAGTGGAAAATTCCATCGTGAGTTATAATTTGTTCATTGGAAAAACATACACAATGGCAATGTATTTAATTCTATGAGAACAAAGCTGTCGGCACTGTTTCCAATTCTAAGTGTTTATCTAAGATAACGGCATGACAATTGTTTAAATTAAAGTACTTTAAGCGGTTTTGTATGAAAGTGATATTATTTAGAATATACATTTGGTGTATAGAATTGACACCGTTCCCATTGGTGGGGTTTACTTTCCTAATTATTGGATTGTTTATTTCAGAAGCTAACTTTTCCCACACTTACTAATAGATATATATATATTTGTGAAAGCAGGATGGTAATAATTACAAATCTAAATAGGTGACAAAGTTCAAATGAACCATCCATACCGTGTTATAGGCATTTATATTATATCACATGCCTACACAGGAATCCAAACTTTTGTCCCAACTAACTATACAACTATTATGTGCCAACTTCTTTCCGAAGGCACCTCAAGTTGTTACAGTAACATCATAGGTTAGAATTGTACCAAATTTTCCTATCAGTAACTTCCATTCATCATGATGAAAGCGAAGAACAATAACGGAATTGTAACAATAATACAATATAGTAACAAGGTTAATAATGTCAGGGTGTAAAACTTTTTTTTAAGTTTGACTAGATTCAAATTCAGAAAATGTAACTTCGTTCAGGAATTTCTGTCACGATAACCTGATTTTACTTTTCTACGATCGAGGAATCTAACCACGAAAGTATATACCGACCTTAATACACAAACGTACCTACGTGTGTTAAAGTAGTTATGAATGTTCATTGTTTTAAATCTTTGGATATACAAACCATTACATTTTGCATTTGTACCATATGTTCACGAATTAATCATTGTTATCAATAATATTCACGAGATGTATAGTTCTATTTCGAGCATCGAGCCGTGGCTGCACTTTTAAAGTTTAATCCATTCGCCGATAAACTGCAAATCGATAAAATACACACAGTAGTAAGTAGCATATTTTTAAATAATGACTATCGAATAAATCACGGGTTACCCGACCAAATAGACTCGTCTTAAAGTTCATGCCTCAGAGTTCAAAATTTGACTATAGTGAGATAAGTGCATACCTAGAACTATATATATATATATATATATCTGTAAATGTCAAGCGTTCGAAACCGAGGGGTTATATCAAATGAATTTAGATATGATTTAAAGCTGGCGCATTTACTTATGTGTATTGATAGTAAATCCATCCATTATATTAGTTGTAGTCACACATACCTGTGTGAAAACCCCTAGTACATATACCGTTAAAAGATATAGAAACTCATATCAATCTAGGTGTGCACATCTCATGAAGAAATAACTGCATTCATGAGCAATGCCTTCAATTTAAAATTACGGAATGATTCTATAAATATGCAAGAAACACACAAAGTTGCATACATACATTATTTCGTCACCTAAAACTGCTTTGAAATCAATACCTGATCTTCACCGTGGGTATTCGACTATCTGCTAATCGGAGAGCTACCATATTCGTCATATTCTGTGTTTACATTGTATGTAAAGATATCAGGTGACGAGAACAGGTATGTATGTACTTTTATTGAGTTTTAGAAGGATGTTTGAACATAAAAGATTCGAGCAACCCTGTGTGTATCTGCATATTTATATAAAATGTCGTGGTAGCTATCTATTGAATGTCTTCGTCATGTTGCTTGCACTTTTATACCAACACTTGGCGATAATTCATTTATTATACCTGTATGTAGTCTAACGGAACAACAAAAGCAGTTTCGATCATCTTTAATTACAATAGAACAAAATAAATAGATTGCAAATAATTATCAGTCTTATAAGGTCGTCTCACTTTAAGCCAACGATATATTGCAACTGCTAATAGATAACAATATGGAATGCAGCATCGCCATACGTATTTGTTAGTACTGGCACAATCAAGGTCACATTATGCATGATTTATGGAGGAAGATGGTTTTGTAATAACCATAACAATACATTAATACCAGTTTTTAATAACTGCATTGATAATTAGTTTCTGCCATCTGACATTGTATGCTGCCAGAAAGCTTAAGACAATTTCCTAATATAGTTGGCATGACTAGTAAAGTCTGTCAGGAGATATTAATAATAATAACAATTTGGATGATTTGTGTTTCGGCAACTATATTATCTATAAAGGCTCCAAATGTATTTAAACACCTACACGAACTAGTGTGTATTGGATTTCCAATCATAAAATATAATTTGCTGTAGTCTATATCTTTCTTTAATTTCACCTAATCAGGAAATAAAAGCTAGTAAAATAAATGAGGTCGAACGAATTGTAAATTATGGAATATGGTTACAGCCATGCCATTTGATACTGATAACTGCCAGTGTATATATGTCCCTGCTGACGATGATAAGGACCGCCACCAAAAATGTTACTTACATTAGATATACGGACTTTCTTCAGCAACCTTCAGCGACAAGCATCTTCCCGAGATCCGAGATCTTCAACCTGTCATTGACCGGCGAGTCTGTGGCCTCCAGGAGGATAGCTGCATTAAAATTAATTAGTTATGCATTCATGAGCGCAGGTTCCACCCTGGAGGACCTGGTGCGTTATGCCGAGGTGACAAAGTCAACCCGGTATATAGAAAGTCCGGAGTTGTTGAGGGCGATGGGTGAGCTATGTGGGTTCTTGTACTGGATACAAATCAAGCATTTATATCGGCAACGACAGGTGTCTCGCTCCTTTCATGGTTCCTTATGTGGCCTTGCGGGGATACAAATACTACAACATGAGGGCCTGTCTATGTTTTGTATGTGGCCCAGACAGGTTTAGGTGAGCATACTGCCTGGTACTGGTTAGAATCCAGGATCCCAGGTCTTGTACGTGACACAAGAACTTGGGGAAGACCGGCGGCACTGGTAAGTGAGACCAGTGTGACAACAGATGTTCGACCCACGACGTCATCGATGTGCCACTACCCGACCTACCAAGTCATCAAAAATAGGATTGGGAAAAGTGTAGTGATTCTGTCGTTTCTGTCATTGATCACCATTTCGGTTCCCTTTGCAATTCCGGTGAATGACTTCACCAAAGCACGAGCATCCTGGCACTTCAGCTACGGACTTGAGCAGGCAACACACATTGTGAACATTGTTGATAAACTAAAGACTACCGAAGAACACAGACGTTGATTTGGTGAGTTACATTGCTTATTATATTGTATTGGTCCCGTCTACACAGGTGCACTCCAGAACTCCTCACTTGGATATTTACGGCTCATATCTGTTCACTACACTGTGTGAAACCAAGATATATACATTTAACTGCGTGACGGAAATCCAGACAATCAATGTGGTGTAATAATGTATTGAATAGATAATGTGTCAATGAACATTCAAATATTTCAGAAAAACTTAGGTGAACATGATTCGGGATGCCAGGGAAAACTGAATTTCACATATGCCCCAGGTGATCACACTGGGAGCACTTCGGGAAATTACTGCGACTAACTTTTCAGTAAATATTACGTTTTAGACAATCGCTTTTTAGCAATTGGCATTTCTCAAACCGCATGCTGTACTATTTGATTATTCTATAAATATTACTTGCGGATTCAAACACCCCTCAAGGCCTCTAATTCAACAATTTCGATTGGCATCATTGTCACAGTTTAGATTTGTTCCTCATTTTCAAAAACCAAAATTAATTTGAAGCAGTGAATGCCGTAGGTAAACGTTGTTTACACACGATTAATCCCATTTGAAACGAAGTTGTATCTCATGCTGCAAACACATTTTGCAGAACTATGGTACTGCCGCAAACAATCGCTGTGACAGTCGTGTACTCGTGAATCACATTCGAGGAAATACTTATCGGCAAAACAGAACATAATCACGTTTATTATACCTGTAATAATTGGGGCCTGTTGACATGTTTAAGAACTGTTTGTTGGTTAAGTTGATGTTGTATCGGTACTGTATCTGTGAGAACTGCGTGTATCCTCTGTAGTGATGTTTCTTTGTTTGATATCAGATACATGTACATAACAATAATAACAGGTTCTGTCACACAAGAGAATAGATAGTTTTGTTCAATTTGGGAACTCCTTCATTCGGAAACTAACATGCACTACGTTCGTGTGAACATGAAAAACAAAGCGTAGATATATTGTTTTCACGCAACCAAACGTGGTTGCACTAATGTCATTAAAACTGTTGTTTATTGTTACATACCGATTCTCCGATCCGTGATACAAAACAATACAATGATAACCATTGATGGTTGTAGTGATTGTAAAAGAAATATGATGGTTCCGAACATAAAATTAATGTAAAAGCAATCTTTAATACAGTAATGTGGAACCGATATGTTTTTTCCTTTTAAGTGATAAAACCAAACACTATTATGATGATAAAAAGTAAATGGACCATGTCGCTGGTATAAAACATCAAACACCTGTGTCTCCCTTCATATTAAAATCACCATGTGGATAAAGGTCGGAAACATATATCAGCTAACTCGATATCAATCGATGCATTTTATCATGCCGCGAACTTCATACGCGCAACATTACATATCCATGAATCATGTACGTTAAGTTGGTTGGTTATAATGTCAATACGTCAATGTGCCATTTGTGCCACAAGATACATGAGACGTGTCCAATAGGGCAAAATAGTACACTACCAATTAATCAATGCGCCTTTTGGGGAAATAAAATTATTATACCACTACAAACAAGTTTTCTAATACTGTATGATTTCCAGAGAGATTTGAGCGGACTTACTTTCAGACGCCTTAATGAATCATTTTACAATACCATTTCGTATGACAGTTCGATGGTGATTATAATAAAAAAAATACAATTCTAATATCACAGGCACTTTGATAATGTAAATTACAGATACACCGTGTTTATAACTGTGCATGATTACTGGAACCCCATGATTTGGCACTTGACAAATAAATAATATCCCATGCTAGACATCTATACAATGGGTATCATTGTATATCCTTGATCTTGCTTAGTATACACGGTCAAATTGAATTTTTATACCCAAAAACAATATCTGACTAATGTAATGTTCGCATACCGTTAAACACATAGGTTCGCGAAAAGTGTCTTAGGTCACCTACATGTATATATACATATTTGGATAAAATATATCAATATGTATAAATGAGCGGAATTTCCATGTACATGTAACGCATAAATTATACGATTACCTTTTCTGATTCATTTTTGTCAATAAATATTTCTAAACTCAAAGTGATTAACATGCAGGATTAAATATTGACAGGATACCAGCATCATTGCTACTTTAGTAAATGCAGATAGGTTGCCTAAATGTGATGTGAATTGCCTCACTACCTATTTATCTGAAATTTTCTGTGTTCACATTATGGAATATGTGTTGGTTAATTAACTTCCCTGTTTCGTATTAAAGATTAATTAAGCGACCGCTTATTGCAGAATATCCGTGTTGAAACCTCGACGAACCATTGAATTAAAGTTATATCGATCAATAGTTTCTAAAACAGAATAGATGAAAAAATTTCAGTTAATCCTGCATTTAATTGTCGTTGATTGGTCTGTAGAACTATTGATGCTGTTCTTGTGAAAACTGATACCTATATTGAAGGGGAATTTGATTTAATGATAGCTTAAAACATGTAAAGTAAGTCACATGGAGTAAATTAGTTTAGATAGGTTTACTAGTATTCTTTTTTATCGCTTCATTCGATGCAATCTACACTGTATGTGTACTACCAGTTTTACACAAATTAGTATTATCACGCTTGCTATCAAATTGAGTATGTGATGTTTTTGCCTTTACTTATAACAATTATTCATCTATAAACAATGTCATTCACACATGTCAAAAATAAGTCTTGCTTAGAACATATAAATCCTTCATGATTGTTCTATGGATGCCACTATGGAATAAAAATGTCCACATTACGACTGAAGTCTGAAATTATGGATTTATTACCGAATTTACATTTGATGCATTTGCCTTTGGTTGCTTAGTTAGCCACGGTATGGATATAACGAGGACTTAGAATAATTCCTGTTTGATTTAGTAACAAAGATATGGAAATGTTTAACATCGGTGACCTTTGTGATACTGCATTCGTTTTGTATATGCCCTGTTATTTCCAAGTCAATTATAAGACTGCTACTTTGCTTTTGAAAGTACATGTATATTATGTCGGTTATATGGCCGTTCCTTCGGGCTGTTTAATATTCTGGCTTTGTAACATTGTTGGTGTAGACGGATATACAGAAGTGTTTTTGTATCGGTTTGTATATTATGTTCTGCTGTTTCTAATAAGTATCGCACTTCCTATCCAATTATTTTTATCTTGTTTACTATTTAAGTTTGTTTACCACGTCAAACGTGTAAACGTAGTGTCCACTGTTGTACACAAGCATGCTTACCAAAATGGCTTTTCTGGGTTTGGTTATTATTAATGATCGATTCCCAAAATAGTTACAAGTTGTTTTCATTCACATGTTGATTGCTGCGACAAAAATATTAAGTCCACTAACAAACTTGCATACGATTTGGATCAGAACCATCGCCGCGCATGTATATATTTAACTAAAACAATACGGGATCGAGTCGATGAGAAGCAAGTATAATCGGTAGTTTATAATTTATCACACAATAAAGTTACATAGTATGTTCTGTCACAAATGGATTTTAAAAGAAATAAACAAAGTTGGTCAGTGGACAAATAAATCTTAAATATATGAATATCCTTACTCTTATGATGAGGAGGGGCTGGTCTTATGCTTTACTGTCAGGGAAATACTCCCCACGACTATTAATGATTTTACATTACACAAAAAACTATATGACTTGAAGAAAGAAGATAATTACACTGTTATTCCATGCCTGGAACTGATCATTCAAACTAATTATAAAACATTGCTTGACAAAATTAATTGTTTCCGGCAGTTTTAATAATTAAAAGTAAATGAAATATGTTACTTGTACATGCTTTCTGAATGTAAAAGTTCACATTAAAGAAGGAAGGATGCTTGCTTGTGTCATCCTTCGCGTGACAACAACAGATAGTGTTAATCATCTATTTCCACAAAACGTTGAAACCAAACACTGAATACGCTAGATAATTCGCTTAACCCATCAGCAAAATGATGGAAGTGCTCTAATAGTGTTTCAAACAACGGAGCACAAAAGACAAAATAAAGAACACTGGGCAAACAACCATACCACAATAAGTGTAATTGCGAGTGTTACAGTCGGTAAGGGCATGACTTTTAACTATTGCTACCTGAAAGATGATACCACAGCTGCAAACAAAACTGTTCATTTTGGTTCGTTTTTAGGCATTTCCAAATCCAACAGGATTAAACATTTAATCCCAGACAGCGGGGTTGTTTTGAGTAAAGTATTCGACTAAAATTCACGATTGTCACTATGATAGTAGGATATTGGCATCTTCAGTTATATGCTCAGTACATCTAGAAACGCAACGTTTTCATCCTTGGTTTTTTGTAACTTCCATTGCTCATACATTGTTTAATTTTGTGTAATACTATTGTATAATCGTGTAGAAACTTGGCTATTGTCCCAATTTTATCGATTGGGTTACGTAACTCCCGTGCGTCAAGAAAATGCAAAAACGCACGAATTCCACGTGCACCATTTATGCATGATAAATGTTGGTGTAAATTGCCTTGAATCATTTGTTAGGGTTGCCAATGGAAAGAAAATCACAAAAGAAAAGTTCTAGGTTTCAGAATAAAAATATCAGGATAGTCCGAATATGGGCCAAATTAAGCGATTCGAATGCCTTTGACGGAGACGTCAACTTGGATGTTTCACTTTGGCTTAATTGCCAATATTGTATCGTTTCACTTAGAAAAACGATTCTGAAAAATAGGATTTTATCAACTTGTGTTCCGTTACTTTTTAGCCGCACTATACACACATGCGTTGTTCAATCGCATCGATAGCACTATATGAAAACAATGTTACAGTTGCATTGTTCATGGAATAAAATATTATCAAGTCAATACAGTTTGGTTGCCAATCATGCAAAGTTTGAAAAGTGTAGGCAGAAACCCCAGTGTTGCGTTTCTAGATGTACTCAGTGTATATACATTGTAATTTTTACAACATGTCTATGTAGTTAATTCTATTAACACAACGCTTTCGGCACTGTTTCTAATGTTTAGTCTTTTTTATGATAACGACGATATGATTCACAATTGTGTCAAAAATGACAACTACAATTGTTAAATTAAACTACTTTAGGCTGTATTGCCTAGTAGAGGTATTATCTAGAATATTTGTTGTGTACAAGTTGACACCATTCCCAATTGTGATGTTTACCTTCCTAATAATCGGATTGTTTAGTTTAGAAGCGAAACTTTCCAACACTTACAAATATATTTACATATATTAATCAAAGCAAGTTAATAGTAATTACATGAATCATCTATATTGTGTCACAGGTATTTAAATTATAGCACAGCATGTACAGGTATCCACAGTTTTGTCCCTACTAACTATACAATTATTCTGAACCAGTTTCTTTCCGAAGGCACCTCTTTTAGATTGAGACCAGTTGTTTCAGTAACATCATCGGTAAGATTTGTACCGATTTTTTCTATCAGTTACGCTCACCCATCATGATGAAGGTGAAAACCAATACCGGAATAATGTCAATAATATAATATAGTTTAAAATATAATGATGTCAGGGTGAAAAACATTTTTTTAAAGTTAGACTAGTTTCAAAATCCGCCAAGGTAGCAAGTTCTACGATCGAGGCATATAACTTCGAAATTATATGCCGACCGTGATACGTACGTGTTATAGAAGTAACGAAATTCCGATGTTTTAAATCTTTGGATGTACAAAACCACACATTTTGCGTTCGTACCATATGTTCACGAATGTTTACCAATAGTATCAATGAGATGTAGTGAATATCGTGAATTGGTATTATACGTTTGAAAACGTTTTGCATGATGAAGGAATAAATACTTTAATAAGCAATGCCTTCACTTCAAAATTACACAAATATTGATCTCATAACAAATAACATCAAATAAAACCAAGCACACTAGTTTATTTTATCTTATACTATTTCTGAATATTCAGTGGTTCGTTTAACAAATGATAAAATGCTTTTAATAGAACAAAAATATACTATTTTTGTATTATTATCTGCAACGAAAGGGACACTGAAGACTTTGAATATCCAAATTAATTATAGATATGCGATGCCATTAAAAAGTAAGGTGTTTATACTTAGTTGATACAGTACTCTTGTAACAGGGGTTAAAACGTTCAACAAAGTATTAAACTGCCTTGCAAGCAATCATTTGTACCTCATCCCCACCCTGGGTATTCGACTACCTGCTAAGATTCGCCAATTGCGTTTACTTTTTTGTGTAAAGATGTCCAGGTGACGAGAAAAGGTATGTATGTGCTTTTATGGAGAGTTTTAGAAGGACACTTGAACATAAAATATTCGAGCAAGTATGTGTGTATCTTGCATATATATAGAATATGCCGTGGTAGCTACTTAGTGAATGTCTTTGTCATGATACGTTCACTTGTATACCAACATTGTGCGACAGTTCATTTACAGCATGTTTTCTGACCGAACATCACAAGCATTTCCGATCATCTTTAATTACAATATAACTAAAGAAATAGGTTGCAAATAATTATCAGTCTTATAAGATCGTCTCGCTTTAAGCCAACGATATGTTGCAACTGCAAATAGATAACAATATGCAATGCAGAATCGATATACTTTTTTGTACTGGTGCATTAAAGGATAAAGTATGCATGGTTATGGAAGTAGATGGTTTTGTAATAACCATAAAAGTACAATAATACCAGTTTTTAATAATTGTATTTATAATTAGTTTCTGCCAACTGACACTGTATGCGGCAAGAAAGCTTTATACTGTTTCCTAATATAGTTAGCATGACTAGTAATCTGTCCGTAGATACCAATAATAACAATTTGGATGATTTATTTACTGACATGTGACTTGAGTATCGGCAACTATAATATCTATAGAGGTTCCATATATACGTGTTTAGACACCTACACGATCTAGTGTGTATTGGATTCCCCAAAATAAAATATACTTTGCTCCAGTCTGTTATTACCATATACACTGGATACTTTCACCTTATCAGAAATGTAGAAACTACTTAAATGAACGAGGGAGAACGAATTGTAAAATTATGGAATGTGGTTATCGACATGCGATTTCATATTGCTAACTGCCAGTGTATATATGTGCCTGCTAGTACTGACGATGGTAAAGAACGCCACCAAATTATTTACTTAAATTTGATGTAGATCTGCGGCCATTCTTCATAAACCTTAAATATATGTTCACTACACTGTGTTTTACCAAGATAAATGCATTTAAATCCGTGAAGAAATTCAGATAATTAATGTGATGCAAAAATGTATTGAATGAACATTCAAATGTTTCACTAAAACTTTGGTGAAACATGATTCGGGATGCCTGAGAAAACGATTTCAACTTGTCATTCAGGACATCCCATTGGGAGAACATCGGGAAATTACTACGAATAACTTTCCTGTAAATATTGCATTCTAAAAATTGCCTTTTTGCAATTGGCATTTCTCAACCCGCATGTACTATTTAATTATTATATAAATATTACTTGCGAATTCAAACACGCTTCAAGGTTTCTAATTCAACAATCTTAATTGGCATCCTTGTCACAGTTTCGATTTGTTCCTCATTTTCTAAAACAAAATTTAATTTGAAGCAGTGAATGCCGTAGGTAAACGTTGTTTACACACACTAAATCCCATTTGAAATGTACTTGTATCTCATGCTGCAAACACAATTTGCAGAACTATGGTACTGCCGCAAACAATCGCAGCGACAGTCGTGTACTCGTAAATCACATTCGAGGAAATACCTATCGGCAACACAGAAAATAATCACGGAGATTAGGCCCGTGATATTTTGGGTCTATTGACATGTTTGTTGGTAAAGTTGATGATGTTGTATAGATACTGTATCTGTGAGAACTGCGTGTATCTTTGACTTTGATGTTTCTTTGTTTGATATCAGATACTTAACAATAAGTCACACGAGAGAATAGATAGTATTGTTCATTTCTGGGGAGCGGTGGCCTAGAGGTAGGGCGCTCGCTTCGGGATCGAGAGGTCCCGGGTTCGACCCCCCTCTGGACCACTGGTCAAAATCTCTGAGCAAGACCCACAGCTCCACTCCACCATGGTGTAAAATGGTACCTGTGAGGGCAGTGTCTATTCCTGGGCGCCGCAGATCGATGTTGGCTGCCACACCACAGGAGAGAAATAGTCTCCACAGGGAGACACGAGTGTAGGTTTCCATATGTAACCCAATGACCAGGGGAGTTAAAATGTCAAAGGGTGCTTGAGCGGCCTAACAGCTGAAAAGAGCCCTAGAAAATTGGTAACTTAACTTTTAACTTATTTCATTTTGAGAACTCATACATTCGGAAACTAACATGCACTACGTTCGTGTAAACATGAATTACAAAGCGTAGCTATATTGTATTGACGCAACAAATGTGGTTGCACTAGTGTCATTAGAATAACTGTTGTTTATTGTTACCTACCGATTGTCCGATCCGTGATACAAAACAATGCACTGATAAATATTGTTGTTTATAGTGATTGTAAAAGAAATACATATGTATGATGGCTCCGAACATAAACTTAATGTAAAAGCAATATTTAATACAGTAATGAGGAACCGATAACTTTTTATTAAACAATGAACTATGTTTTCATTTTAAATGATAAAACCAAACACTATTATGATGATAAGAAGTAAATGGGCCAGTAAGGGTTTCTCTTCATATTAAAATCACCATGTGGATAAAGGTCGGAAACATATATCAGCTAACTCGATATCAAACGATGCATTTTATCATGCCGCGAACATCATACGCGCAACATCACATCTCAATGAATCATGAACGTTAAGTTGATCGGTTATAATGTCAATACGTCAATGTGCCATGTGTGCCTCTAGATCATCAGACGTGTCCAATAGGGGAAAATAGTACACTACCAATTAATCAACGCGTCTTTTGGGGGACATAAAAATATTATACTACTCCAAACTAAGTTCTATATACATTGAATGGCAATACTCATGTACCAATACATAGTTTTTCTAATATGATTTCAAGAGAGATATGAACATTCAGTTTCCAGACGCCTTATTGATGCATTTTACAATACCTATCTGTATTTGGCAGATCGGTGGTGATTGTAATAAAAACGCAAGACTAAAATCACCCGCGCTTTGATGATCATCATTACAGAGATACCATGTGTATTACTGTGCATGATAACTGGAACCCCGTGATTTGGTATATGACAAATAAATAATAACCTTAACTAGACATATGTGCAATTGGTACCATTGTACATCCTTCAACTTCCTATGTATACACAGACGGATTGAATTGTTATACCTAAACTGGATATCTGACAAATGATGGAATTTGCTGTCTGAATTGTGGAAGATGACAGTATCGAATACTGCTTATCTTGTGCACGACGAATCTACATGACGGTGTAGGCTGTTTTGTAGCGTTACCTTCACTTAAATGTGCTACACAGTCAACCGCTAGAAACACTCTTCGATAACAATTATCTGACAGGAAAAACAGCACTCAACTTATAACCAGCTGAGAACAGAAATCAGAAAAAACACACCATAGCACAATACACGGAGCAATGCTTACACATAACCTTACGAAATGTTTTACAAAAGTTCATGTCCCCGCTGCAAAAACGTAGAATGACCTAGTGACCCCAAGTGACCGAACGAAATGCATCTAGTCCAAACCTAGTTCACAAAGTGTCAACGGTGTCAACTGTGATTGGACCTATTTAACGAAATTCATGCACAGTGATCTAATTGAAATAGTTTCTCCCCGAGCAAACTTGGCAACAAGAAGTCATGCGCCTAACATAGTGCCCTTGTTAGCAGCGTCATTATTGAAAGAACCTTACTGAAGTAGTCAGCAAATGAATAACTGTATGTTGGAAAAAACAAATCAACCATTTATTCGCCATCACCGTATACTTATATTAAAGATTGAATTTAACGTTATGATTGTCATTTAACAGCCCGTTCTGACATGAAAATAGTAGTTATGTCAATGCGACGTCGATGTTTAGATATTGAGCGACGTTTTGAAACAAAAAGAAATGTAATTGCTTATTTTTCGCTAAAGCTAAATGTGTTGGTACACTGTATTTATTTAAGATTCCGTGTTTAAATAAATTGTAATATGAGACACAAGGATTTGACGCTCGAGCGTCATAGTCATTAGATGCGGGAGAATCATAAAATTATATGTTATAACTTAAGTAAATCTATAATATACAGACACTTGTATAATTACCTTTTAATTGAAACGATTTCATGAGGAAAATACCTTCAAGTTATTAGTGCACTCATCATGGTTTATATTGATCGACAACGTAAAATATTAGGAAAATAAATTGCTTATTTCCCCATAACGAAGTCACGGAGCAAATGCTATAAATTTTGCCGAACATGCAATTTTCCCAGAACATCATAAATACATAAAATAATGAACATATATGTCATGTTAATCATTTGTTAACAAAAAAGGGACACAGTTCACTAACTTATTATCCCCCGCCGAAGGCGAAGGGGATATGGTAATGGTAGGCGTCATTCCGTCCGTCAGTCCATCCGTCCGTCCGTCCGTCCGTCCGAACTTCTTTGTGCAACATTCTGCAGGATTTTTTTATTCAGCCATTATTGACAGAGTAATTGCACTTTGTTGTTTTTCACAAATAAATTCTTCTGTGTGCAACTCCTCCTACATTTCTTAAGGGAATTCGACGAAACTTTCAAAGAATAACTGATATGATATCCCCAAGCGCATATTGTCAGGATTTTTTTATTCGACCATTTTTGACCTTTGTTTTTTTTTTACATATTTCTCATGGATTTTTTTCAAAACTTTTACAGAAGTACAGTTATGAGGTACACTATATTAACTTGCATCATCAACAACAATTCAACTGTTGTGGTCATCTTTATGAGGCTTTCGTGATAATATTTGTCTTTTACCTCAATTTTTCCTTCGGCGGGGGATATGGCTGTCAGTGACTGCTTCTTGTTACAATGAAAACTCAATAATTAAACAGTTGAAGTGGTCGACTAACGGTCACACACTTGATATTTGTTGCCGACTTGTGGAAAATGGGTAGTTACCAATCATATATGTCCAAGATTATACTCGATGGAACACATCCGTTGGTCTTTCTCCATCATAAAGAAACCAGACAGCTTTTAAACTAACGTTAACGACAACACTGCCTTACAGAACAATACTGCTTCGTGGGGTTATGTACATTTAAAAAGTAAATTGAGCACACGTTCCTACATTACACTTCGTTACCTAGTTTGATTGACAAATGCAAAAGCTTTTAATGACCAATCGCAAGATTAAACAAAATTTGTATCATTAATACGTTGCTCGATAAAATAATAATTATGTGGATTGTCTAGGTGTACAGGCGAAACTACCACAATAAGGTATCATAATACTAAAAGAGAAATTATTTAAAAGAACACATATTTCATTGTTCGTGCACAAAAAGTTCCATTATACCAGTTAATTAAGATAAATTGGCGGTGAGGAGATTCACACTACAACTTTGGATTTCATCTGCCGGTATCCTGTCAATATTTAATGTTCAATTTCCGCAAAATGCATTTTAATAACTTTCAAATTGGTGTTCGAAATTCTACTGCAAAAATATGTTTCTCCAAGGCACGCCAGGGCGATAGTTGCGTTGGATAAGAATACGGACCGACAATTAATGTGGAGTGTGTTTGATTTGAAGATTTAGACATTAATAAATTACATTAGGGGTGCATCCATCATATACATGTTCATATTTATAGAAAATAGCGTAGCTTAAAGTCTAGTAAATATTTTTGCGAAAGTGTTCACATTATTGCTACCTTATTCTTTCAGAAGACCTTACATTGAACAATTACTGAAACACTTTGTCTAATATATCGAGACGCCTACGTATAAGAGCGAATCAAAACAAATTGTCGTTGTAATTACAGTTGATGGCAATATGCAATGCAGCATCTTCAATATCAGTATCATCAGGAGCATGATACGATGAGTTCGGAATGGTTTATCGGAAATGACAGAAGATGAATATTGCAATAACCATACCATTTTAATATTTAATAATTGTGTTTATACTTATGTTCTGTAATCTGACAGTGTATGCTACAAAAAGCATGAACTTATTTCGATATATAATTGGCAAGACCAGTTAGGTCTGTCTGTAAATAACAATTACAACACTATAGAGGATGTATGTACTAAAGTGTTATTTGAACTTCTGCAGCTGCAAATGTTTAGTACCTTAAGAGCACATTGGCGGTTCTATAATAGTAATTGTTAGACACCTACACGATCTAGTTTGTATCAGGTTTACATTTATAAAATATAATTTCCACTAGCCTATTATTGTCATTATAAGTAACGTGTAATTTCAAGTTACAAGGAAAATAAAAGCTACAAAAGGGAATAATGTCGAACGACATTGCAATCGTTTGTAATGTGGGTATGGACTTGCCATTTACAATTTGCTTACTGCCAATGTTTATATGTCGTTTGATAGCACTATTGATGGTGTGGACTGTAAACAGAAAAAGTTTTATTGATCACTATTCTACAAAGGTCCGTTAACTGTAAAATTGCATATTAAAGTTACGGAATATATACAGTTTAAATGCATACGAATACAAACCTCAAGCCAGATAATGTGATGTGAACAATGCATATGTTGAAATCCTGAAATCACGAATATGACAGCGAAATGTAGCTGAAGTAATGGATATTCACATTGTTCACTAATAAGTTGGTCAGACGTGCGTCGGCATAGCTAAGGAAAACACAAATCACATACGGTCTGGGAACGCATGATACAAAATTGCCCACGGATTTGAGGTGCGTCTGGAACGCCTTCATGTCAAGTTTTCACGACGTAATGCTAGGGACACATATAGGGACATTACCGTAAAGAAGTTGCCATAATGCATTTTAGTCGTACAAATCGCTTTCAGCAATTTACATTACAAATCCGCACGCTATATACAATGTACCATCCTTATCATTTCAACAGTAGTTACCGTATTTAAAGAGGATGAAAAACTTCTAATTGTGGTCGTTGTCACAGTTAGAATGTTTCCTTATTGTTTAAAAAAACGTTATTTAAAGCAGTGAATGCCGTAGGTTAACATCGTTCGCATATAATTAATCCAATTTAAACGAAGTGTTTCTCACGCTTCAAACAATCACAGTGACATTCAAATAAATTACAGTCGAGGAAATACTTCACTGGATTAGAATGAGAAGGTCGTAAATAATAGAACTGTTATTTTGTGAAATCAAGACATAAATACCAAACAACTACTATTTCCTTATGGCAAAACAAGCTTTAAGAACTTGACTTTGGTCAACACGTTTCGCTTGTCATGAAATTAGGCCCATACGAAGCGCCCATTATTGCATATTTCAATTCCATATTAGTCTAATACGGTGGTGAATAGTACTTACCACCTTTACATTCATTGTTGGCAAGACATGACATTGTCACGTGTGTTAGACCCGAGACTGTTTTGCCAATTGCCCATTATGATGCATTATAAGACCGAATGGTTGTTTTATACTTTTAGCTGTGGTGTATCGGTATTATAATATCTGCACTGTCATATTACTATATATCAGAACAGCTATTAAGTTAATTCCCTGGACCAAATGCACTGTTAGTGTGTATGGAATTAGATGCCAAACATGAATAGAAATTTTGTAAGGAAAAGGATAAAACAACAGTGTTCTATTTGTAAACCTCAACATACGGAACTCCTACACAAACCTACTTTCTGTTACATATAATCGGTTAAGGTACACTAAGACATAGCGTCGCTATTAGATTTAGCATGTTTGTGTTCCACAATTCCTATACGGACAACATAATGTCCAATCCTATTAAATCATGTATGCACATTTAGTAGGTAAGGTCAATTAGTCAATGTGCCATTTGTGCCACGCCATTAATGAGACGTTTCCAATGGGAAAAATAAAACAGTACACTAAACGTACTAAGTGCGATCATCATTGAAGGTCATGCAATACCACCATACATACATCGTTCGGCTAATAGATAATGCAAGGCCTGAGAGATTGGAGATTTCTAGCTTACAGACGCCGTATTTAATGCCAATCTATATGACAGTTCGGTGGTGATTATAATCAAGAAACGACACTAAAATCGCCGTCGACATGATGGTGCGAATGACTGATGCACTATGTTTATTACCTTACATGATTACTAGAGCCCCGTGATTTGGGTTTTGACAAATACATAATATCCCAGACTAGACATCTATATATTTGGTATCATTGTTCATCCTTCAACTTATCAAGTCTCTACATACAGATTGGATATCTGATACATATTGCTATCTATGTAGGTGAAGTAGACAGTATCGATGTAAGTTTATTTTCTGCGTCGCCAATTTCTTTTAAGACCATGTGTTCGAAAAGGACATTGTAATGTTGGCATAAACATGTAGTTAAATAAAACAATACAGCGAAAACGTGTTCCGTATATGAAATTATTTACACATGATAACTGCATATAACACAGTATTCCAATGAAAATAAATGCTATAACTGGTATGGGCTGTCATTGACCGATACACGTAAACAATTACACAAACGTGTACACGTTCTCAGCGTTGTCGTCATTATTCTTCAATTGCATTTACTAGAAATGATAAAAGTTAAAATGTGTTCTAACTGTAAATGAGCTCACTATGTATGAAAGTATTAACGACTGATTCGAAAAAAAACTCATTATCCAGAATCATTTGTTTCTACAACATATGCACGTGTAATTTCCATGATGACGAACATCATTTGTACTTAATATACGGTTACAATCTACATTTTGTGGAGATAATCAGAATAAACATGATAACACAGTACAATTACAAATATATCATCAAATCAGATGATTTTATAAAAAAGCAGAAATGAGAATACTTATTTTCGAATCTACAATAATTACTGCTAGAAAATCGAAGTACGCGTCGGATGTATTACCAATGTAACTTTACAACAAATACTTTTTACTGTGTTCGACGGTGACATGCTTTATGCTTGAAAATTCGCTTTTATCCTTGTTTAATTGACCATTTCAACATATTTGCAGACACCCGTGTTGAAGTTGTAAGCCATTTGCCAATTAGTTAGAGAATGTCCGGATGATAACACACACTCTCAGCTAAACGCACAACCTATTTATGCTTTAAATGTAGCAGAGATGTACTCAATTATTGTGTTATGGAGTTATATTATTTATTTTCAAACATAACGCGTGTTTCTTGTTAAACTTTACGGTTCGTAGAAGGCAAAATATTTATACGAAGTTGACAATGACCCAAAGAATTATTGACTATTTTACACAATAAGCTTCAAACATTATTTCAAACCTATTTCAAATATACAATTAAATTTCCAATGGTTCTATCCACTGCCTTCCCTGTCCTATCCCCTAAAAGCCACTTTGCATAATGATAATCATGTCTGTAAAACACATCAATAATCTACCCGTCAATTGTTTGAATAAAGGAACATGTTTATAAAACATTACATCATTCCACACCTTCTTGTAAGGCGAGTAATTCAGCAAAATGAGTGTGATGCCAATAATTATCAAGCACATACTTTGTTAACATAATGTCCCTTTAGTAGGTCGTAATAATTTACAATAAAAATTACGATACACTGTAATGCACATACAAACCATAGTCAAACTACCCACCCAAGAAGCGGACAAAGAGCATACGAATCTAACCCCGCACACATTTATGCTTGTAAGGAAACCCCTTGCAATGAATACCACACTTATTCCTTTTTTAAATTAGCACAAGGTGTCAAAAATGACGTCGTTGCAAACGAACGTGCATTTTCCAGTATGTGTATACTGTAATATATGTGCGTCACGAAGCTTTTTGTGCAAACTCAAGTATAAAACAACTATCATACAGATGCCATACTCATTCGTAAATTTTTTAATTGGCAGCATTTCATTGGCCTCTATATTGAATTCACGTACTGTGAGACAGTATTCGATTTTGGTGATTTGGTAATTGAAACAAGACAGCGTTACACTAGAATTGATAAAATATAACAACGATCTCAAGATGATCATTCCACTTTTAGACCAGATTGTAAACTAGTATATCGAGGAGGCAGGCATGTGGGGCGTTTGAAGCATTGTCATTGGATAGTTAAGTTTGGAATATACTTCAGCGTAAGATAAGTGGTAATTTAGAAGCTTGTATAATTACATGCATAACAAATGACTTCATGAGGAAAATACATCAAGTAGTTAGTGCACTCACAATGCTTTCTACTGATCGACAACGTCAAACAATAGGAAAATAAATTGCTAATTTCCCCTAAGCATATCAAATCCTTACAAAGTCACTGCGTTTTGTCATTTACCATGCACACATTTCTCACAGAACGTCAAAGATACCTGTAATATTAACCGTATATTTACAAGCCACGTGAATAATTTTGTTACAGCAAATAGGATACAATGTGAACCCAGATACCTGACATATATGTCTAACATGACATGAAATGAAACTATTACATGTATATATTCTCCTTTTCTAAGCTGGACAAGCCATAACTTCACCGTGACGACACATTTGTATTTCAATGTGGAATAACATACATTGCACATTGAGTTCACATTCCTACGGTCATGCCAGGTACAGTGATTTAACAATGAATAAATCCCTATCATCTAATAACAACTTCAAATCACATCCAATTTGTTTATTATTGTAGAATTATTGGATTATCTTTTTTAATTTTCAATATATATCTCGTAAATTATATATCTTTTTGTCGCGGAAACTCGCATTGAATTGTGAGAACTCCAGATTGTATAATTGCATCAAAAGTACCACCATCCTAATTGAAAATAACACGAATGACTCTGTGACTGTATACTTGACTTAATCATCAGTGAGTGATAATATCCCCAGATGTTATGCTCTTAATGACAAAGTTGTAATAGTATGCTGTAACGATTAAATCAAAGCCAAAACACTTGAGAATTGACGTTCAAAATCACAAAAGTTGTCACGTTATATCGTAAAATACAAGTACTCTGACATGTTTACGTGTTAACGTGTCATCTTATATTCCCTAGGTTGTATGTATTAGTATAGGGTGACATTCTGTCCACAGAAAAACGATGACATTAATTAACACAGCTTTAATCCACGGCACACTCAGTTACATTCATTTGGTGGAAAACAAATAACCCTTGCACAAACATCAGCATTAAATGCCATAGGAACCTCAGGTTAAGATTGATCTTCTAACACAGGCAATGTCAGTGCATGTTAATTTGGTAATGGCACATTTTCAAACTGTTTGCAAAATATTTACTACGAAATAAACAACGAATCCGGACTGTCGTGACCATTAATAGATGCATGTACTAGTGAATACGTCTACATAACATTGGTAGGTGTCTTGGTGGTCTTCTTTGCATTAATTTACAACATTAGTGTGCATGTTATTTTTGCTAAATGGACGGCATTGTGTCTTTTATAATCATGCAAAAATCTGTAGTTTGACCAATATGGGATTAGAAAAAAAACATACGAGGGGTGCTCCAAAACTAATGTCACTTGCATCGGTGCCCATATAGCGGAAGTGCTTTTGTTCATTTTAATTTGCTCTGCCCTTCAAAATACTCTCCACCTGCCAGAACACTCCTTTTTAGCCGGTCAATCCATTTTTGGAAGGATTTGTCATACTCCCATGGATACTTATCAGACACTGATCAACAGCAGATCCAAGGGCATTTCTCGAACAGACAAATGACATTTTTGATAAGAAAAAATAGTCGCAGGGGAGAATACGGAGAGTGTGGAAGGACGGTTACATTCTCTGACTCCAAAAAGTCAGTCATAATACGTGCCTTATGAGCGGGTGCATTATCATGCAAAAGCCGGACATACTTAAGTCCTGTTCTGAGGCGGCGACTTTTGTAGTAGTCTTCAATTGTCTCAGAACAACGTTTTTATAGAACTTGCCTGTGACCGTTTTACCTTTTGGCACCGGGATTTGAATAGCTGGAACCTTATAAAAATAGCATTCAAAACCTTCTTGTCGTTCGTATTCGTTTTTGCAATACTAGGGCGTCTGGAATTTTTAGTGGCCCGGTTGGCAACCTTCCGCTTTGGTTCAAAATAATAGACGCAGGTCTCATCACCAGTGACTATACGAGAGGTGCCCCACTTATATTTGAACAGTGTTGAACATGACATATTTTCATGAAAATATGGTATAAATCAAATATTTCTTTTGTACTGTGTAAACATATGTGTTAGGTAACATTTACACTAACTGGTTGGTTTGTTTGATAAATAGAATGAACCAAAAACAACACTTTTGTAGAGGGTATGGTGTTTTGCGTTTTGAAGGTCAGCCACTGCCATAAAAGCACTTCAAAGTTGTTGGTTGAGCATGGATAATCCATTTTTGTGAAGAAAATATGCAATTTTTGTCACAGGAAGGATGTTTTGCGCTTTGTTGCTGTTTTTTTACGAAATTACGCAAAATATTAAAAACTGACAAAAAGTGATGATACCTACCAAAATCTTAAACTTTGGTTATTTGATAAGTAATGCATATCCAAAAACCAAAATAGGGACTTCAGCGACGTTAAGAGTACCCATTGGAACTTTCGATTTGTTCATTTAGAGAATTATACATACCGGACCCGGGATAAAATCGGTGTTTACCTGCTCAATACCACAAAAACAACATAAGGGAGGCAAATGTCTTTAACGCTGTGTATACTTCAACGGCACCGTAAATGCCACAACTTTGTCACCTCTGTAGAGGCAATGCTTTATCGTTGAGAAATATACCATGAACGGACAGCCTACTATATGATAAATGTTGATAAGGCTACCCATAAATTGACATTCGTTAAGCTTCACATGTTTCCGAACGTTTGCATGACGTATGCTGTTGTTTGCTATACTGACTTAATGGAACACATATGTTTTACTAAAAAGTCAAGGGTGAATGCACATTGCTGTGTACATTAGGTTCCAAATCATATTTGGTCAAAATGTTTGCAAAACAACTTTCCTGGAGACCATATGGGGAGCATGGTGTTTTGTCAACACGGAGTTTCAACTCCCTCCACAAAAACACCATTCTTTACCTTAAGAACACACATTTGAAGTATATTACGCAATATTAGTAAAGGCCAACGTCTAATGAACATATACCCACAAACCCTTTAGTCTATGGAATATTGCTGCGTTTATTACAGGCGGGAAATGCAAACAGCATCGATCGGATTATTCGGTCTTCAAAAAGCCAAACACCATACCCCCTACAAAATTGTAGATTTGAGTGCAAACTAAGAAATAAAGTAATAATCAATAGTTGTATGTGTTTCATAACACGTTATTTTGCACGATGATATAGAAATATTTTGTATATATATAATAAGCATCGAACTATTTGATATTCAGTACTGTTCAAATATAAGTGGGGCACCTCTCGTATTATCAAAAGACGTTTTACTATATTTTGGGTACATTTTAAGAAGATTTTTTGCCATTGTTACGCGCGTCTTAATTTGCGCATCCGTTAACAAATTGGGTATCTACCTTGCATTTATCTTTATAACTTTTAGGTGTTTCTTCAAAATCTTCCCCTATAAACAGTCCTGTGAGACATTCGGCCCTCCCTAAAAATGTTAGACACCTAAACGTCGGTGAATATCTACAGCATTTATGCCGAGTAATGACCTACCTTTTATATAGACTCTAATTGCAAGAACATTTTCAGCTCGTTTTCCTGTAATTTTGTGTATAGTCTAACAAATAGGCTATGAAACGATGTACACTGTACCGAGGCCAGTGAACTTGTGGACGCATATTTAACGGAGTCAAGAGCCAGTGATCATGCAATCGACACGAGGTGGTTTTGTGCATAAATTGCAGGATTTCCACGAAATAACGTACAGATGACATTATTTATGGAACACCCCTCGTATCTTCATACAAGTGCAATTGTAAATACTTTTGTACTTCTATAGACTGCTTGACTTGACTAGCTATGGCAAATAAAAACTCTACAGCTGATAAATGGTATTCGTGCATTTAGATGAGTTAATTAGACAACCTGTCTGATTTCATTATAACTATCACAAAGCACCATATGACTCACTCTCGGCAAGGGCGTTTCTATGACTTCGACATTTTACACTCAATGCTTCTGAAACGGTATATGTCACGTCATGCATAAAATACAAAATAAGTAATGAGAGACAAACACGCCTAGTAATCCATGGATCGACCGAATGTGTCAGTCCACTGTTTAAAGCATGAACGCCAATCCAATCATTGTATACTCATATATGTCTCCCATAGTGTGTCTGTCAAAACTGACGTTCTGTTCGCAATGTAAAATTTTTTAATACAATATTTGCAATATGTTAACAGTTGACAGTTTGACACATTTGATTATGGAATTACATACCATTAAGGAATTGACTGAATGATGCTGCTCCCATTGATAAAATAAATAGAGGGGTTGAATTTTTTCTCATTCTATTATACTATGCCTGCCAGCTTGGCCAAGATGGGAATTCAAAATATCCGAAAACACAATGAAGTGGCACAATGTATGGGGAACGAACAATGACTTGGGATTTAATGGCGCTGCTCGGACGTCAAAACTCTCATACATAGGTCAATATTCAAAACTAGGTTCACTTTATTGCACGTACCAGTATGTAGCAGCATCAAGTTATGGTACTATCTAAGGACGGAAATAAAACGCCCGAATTTAAATCCATTATGATTCCATTGCAATTTACCACAGACCTAGGCTAAGGGGCATGCACTATTAACTTCGATTGAATTCTTACAACCAACAAGTGCCCAGTATCTGTCGTTGTGAAGATTTATAAACTTTAATGAAAGCTGAAGTTTCATAATTATGTAAGTGCTTTGATAATTGAGCATTAAATAGGTTCACAGGCTAGTATTTCTCGGTAAAATATCTGTCTTTCTCGTTTCGAAAAGAGCTATACGGAATCACATTTTCGTCAATTACTTGAATGACATGTATCTAATATATAAACATATTTACATAACGTTATTCTTCATCATTAATCATATAAAGCTAGGTACATACATTGTCAGAATCACATTTCCGTAGAATATCATACATTTGGTGAACGTCATTTATCACCACCAAGTTGTAGTTTAAGGCACGATTGCGGTGGAAATAATAATCAAGAACGAGATATAAGATACAATTTTTACCATGTTTGAACAAGCCCTACAAACATCGTGTTAGTGATCTGCAGTTTACTTGTGATAGAATTTGTTCGAACATCATTCTAACAATTCTTAGGTGCTAGTCTGCTACTGAGAATTAGTTCTATGGTTCGATAAGGTGTGATATAAATTATGACGTTGCATACACAATGTTAAATTGTGTTGTGCACGGATGGAATCCATATAATAATAATTATTTCATACACAAAACGACAGGGCGGGAAATTGCAATTTGTATGTTGCAGTGAAGCTCGACTTTTGTCAGTACTCAGACAGGTAATTGATATTTGTAATAGTATGTGACTCAGTGCAGTTGATACGTTGATAATTATATGGCCACTCCTCAACGACACAATCAGTTCCCGCTGCAGTCTGATTTCATAATAGCCCAGATATTCAGCCAGCGTAATCAAATGTCTACCTATATATATATTATGTGACCTTTCTTAAATATAGGTCCAGATATTAGGCATCACATTATGTGATATTGATTGTCGGACGACGTACAGTGTTAAAAGGTTATTAGGACAGCACCACTATAATCTACAAAATATATACACTAACAGAAAGTCATTCATGCATTATTTATAAGGGAAATACTACTTCGACGTGCTATGTTTGGTTTCACAGATGTCATGCTGGCACATTATGTAATTTAATTATGGATATTGCTGTCTGGTGTTCAGCTAGTGGCAACGGTCAGCGATAAAACGACATTTATGGAGAAGCTTTTCAGTCGCAACCATTATACCTCTATGAAACACCCCGTTGTCTATTACATTTATGCAGCTGTTACCTCTAAATAACAGCCCATAAACAAATCTTAAGCATATACTCAAATGAGCATAATTTGCTTTCATGACCTTTGCCATAGCAGGCGGTTATAAACCTCTTGAATCAAATGCGGCGTTATAGCATGCACTTATATACATACACGTTATAATAAAAGCTGCAGACGACAGGTCATTTGTATCCAATCAAGGGGGCATCACTACAGTATGTAGTTCGATTTAACTGTAATTTTGTTGCATAAGACACATTAAGGTAGGGTTATTAATCCTCATGTCTCATTTTACACAAATTAGTTAGTCTAGTTGTGTAATTTTCGACTGATTATTAATTATTTAGATTGAATAAGGTGTCTATCTAGAAATAAGACGTATTAAACAGACACACTGTCTGATACCATAATTAGGTACACCACTTATATTGGTACAGTGTTGAGCATCCCATATTTTCAACATGACATTGTATAAGCAAAAAGTATTTATTCAATCGTATACATCAATGGGTCAGTTAACATATACATCAATTGTTTTTGTATTTGTAATTAAGTTAGGACCAAAATTCCCATTTTTGTACAGGCATCTTTTTTGCTTTGTTATGACTGAATAAATAATGTTGTAAACATGTATGGAATGTTATCAATGTTGCTTTATCCTTAAGACTCCAATTATTTGGATGCAGTGCTGTTTGACTTTGGACTTCACTTTTCACGTGCAATAAACATGAAATATGTGTGCTTAAGGTATCGAATGCCTAAGCACTCTAGAAATTGTGTTAACAAAACACAAGTTGTCACGTAATATCTCCATCTATAAAATACTCTAACATGTTTACGTGTTAACGCGTCATTTCAGATTCCCTAGGTGTTAAGTATTAGTATAGTGTGACACTTTGTGCACAGAAAAATGATGACAATAATATTGACAGCTTTATTCCACGACATCCAGTAACATTCATTTGGTTTCAATTACTTCAGGAAAACAAATACACCTTCAGTACACATTATATATTAAACGCCGTGGGTAATTGAGGTTTGGATTGACCTTCTAACACAGGCAATGCCGGTGCAAGATGGTTTGCTATTCGAACATATTTAAACGGTTTGCAAAATATTTACTAATGTAATCACCAATAATAAATACATGTACAAGTGAATAGTTCTACAAAACATTGTATACGTGTTTGAGTGGTCTTCACAACAATAGTTTCCATGTTTATATAAGTCATGTTTGAAGAACTGTTCAGTGGCTGATACATTCTCGTAACATGTACACAATAGGTTCGTTTCGTTTAACTAATTGATACATAACAACACGGGTTGACGTGTTTTCCATCAGACATCCACCACCGTCACTACGTATTTGTTACATGAACGGCATTGTGTCTTTTTGGTTATGAGAAAATTTGTAGTACGACTAACATGGGGTTGTAAAACAAATTGTTCAAAAAGTGCAATTGTAAATATTACTGTTCTTCTATAGACTGATTTAATTGACTACCTATCGACGATTCAGCTCATAAATGGTTTTCTTGCATTTAGATGAGTTAATTAGACAACTAGTCTGGTTTCATTACAAAATGTATAACCATCACAAAGCACCATATGACTCACTCTCGATAAGGTCGATTCTACGACTTCGACATTTTACACCCCATGCTTCTGAAACGGTGTCTGTTCCGCAATGCATAAAATTCCAAATAAGTAACGAGAAACAAACACGCTGGGTAATCCATTGATTGACTGTTATAGCATGAACGCCAATCCGATCATTTTATCCGTGCATGTTTTTGTCCCATAGCGTGTGGTTCTTGTTTCGCATACGTTGATGCACGTGCGTAAGTGATGTACCAATTTCAAGAACAGAAAAATGTTTGGCATTATTGAGTATAATCTGCATATTCAAAAATATTTCCACATCGACGACGTGGTATCAAATATTCGTCACTTTTTCAAATGACAAAGGTTTAATAAGTATAAAATATTTTTTACATAACGTTATTCCCGTCTGTTACGTATACAACTATGTACATATATACATTGTCAGAATCACATTTTTGTTGAAACATGTATCAACTTCAAGTTCTAGTTAAAGGCACAATTTCGGGTCAAATAATATTCACGAATGAACTATAAGGTACAATTTTTGCCAAATGTCCACAAGGCCCAGTAACATCATCGATCTGAATTTACCTGTGATGGTTTTATAGAAACCAGCGTTCATCCCAAAAGTAAGTATGTAAGTTTAGTCCTTATTTTACGAGGCTAAAATGTGTACGATAGTAAAAATCTTCAAGTGCCTCAACATTAGCATTCTAAGGTAATAGTCTGTTACTTGGCGTTTGGATAGTGTATTATTTGACAAGGTGTTATCCAAAACACCGCGTTTCATGCACAGTGTCAAAATATGTGGTACAGGGATGGAATCCATTTGAAAACCGTTCAATACAAAAAACGTCAGGGTTATAAATTACAATAATAATGTTACAGTGAGGCTCGTCATTGGTCAGTAGTACTTGTATGTTGCTAAATTGAAAATCGTATCATGCGAAACGTCAGTGTAAATGAAAAGTTGACAATGATATGGACATTGCTCAACGGCGCAACAAGTTTACATCTAACCGCAATATGATACTTATTGACATGATATCCAGCCAGCATCATCCAATGTCTATCCGATACATTATATGACCTTTTGGAAATTACAGGTCCAGATATTAAGATGAAATTATGCAGTACTGGTAGTCGAACGACATACCACGTCAAAATGTTATAAGGACAACACCACTATACACCACTTGACAATATACACACGAACAGAAAATCATTCACGCATTCTTTATTAGGGATATACAGTGTACTACTTCGACGTGCTATACTTGGCTTCACATTAGGCATGCAGGAACATTATATAAATGACATATAGCTTTGAGGGTGATAATAAAAAGTCAGCCTGAGGAAAATACTGCTACCCAAGGGTCACCCTCAAAGCTGTGTTTTTTATTTTATCACCCGAACTTTTTTTTCGTCCACAATCTATTTTTGGTAGATATATTTAGGTACGAATCGTTACGGGTACGAATGAACAACTTTCAATTTCGCAAGGCGTAATTTACAGTGAACTCTACAGGAGTCGATTTCATGGCATAATGTATGAATAATACGAGTTAAAGACTCTGTTCCTTGTTTTCCCAAGTGCTCAAATCGTGTAATTAGTTAATTACCTGATTAATTAAAGCGAAAAGTATAAATGTGTTACAAAAAATCCGTAGATACACCTAATTACTTTTCAGCACCCAATACGTGGCTGGGTGTAGAGAACTCGAACTAAAACCATGGTTATGCGGGTTGAATACGCCGCCATTTTTTGTTTTTGCATTTATAAATGCACCACGTGACATGAAAAGTACTGTCAAAAAAGTACTATCACCCTGCTGACAGTAAACAAATGTTCAATCACGTGATATATTGATCCGATTGATCGTAATAGTAAGCACACTACCTGTTTGTCTATGGGAAATTAACATTACGAAGAAAGTGAAGGTTATAATATGTAATGTAATTATGGTTATTGCTGTCTGGTGCTCAGTGCCAAACAATGATTGAATAAAACAACCGATAATGGTTGTGATGAAAGTATAATAATAACGAAATACATGTACTAAGACTATATATCGTTCGGTCAAAGATTTATCTCGATTTAGAAAACTAATTAACCACCACTTTACCTGTCATAAACCAATGAAGACGTGCTCATAAGTTGGTTTTAAAAGTTTGGCCATATGAGGCGGTTTGTCAAGATTTTGTATTAAAGGCGGCTTTGTAACATTCCATTACATACACGTAATAATACAAACTGCAGACGACATGTCATTTGTATCCAACCAAGAGGGCAGCACTGTAGTGTCACAAATATGGAATTGTTTTTGCACAAGGCAAATATATGTACTATTGTGAATCCTCTTTACTCACAATGAACAGATTGATTTGTCTGGGTGTCTTGCATTGGCTGACAATTATTCATTCAGATAATTGGACAATATGTCTATATGGTATTGAGACGTATTTAACAGAACCTAATTATTTCGTAAAGTACACTGACCACTGTGTTTCTAATGGTTCGACATCATCGTGGCTACATATGTTTACATCTAAACAGTAGTAATAGAGGTAATGAAACCAAATTAGGTGTCAAAATATCAGATGTAGTAGGATGCGTATCCAGTAAAAAACATTTCATAAGAATACAATTGGGAGTTTAGATACTTTAATAAAGCACATGTAGTAATAATGAAGCAAGCAAATCGGATTTGGAAGCTCCTTTGGTCGAAGCATTTTTATGTGACATCGTAATCGGATTTCAATTATTTTCTGTCGAGGAACATCATTTTTACAATCATACTTGTTTCGTGCGGTACATTTTAGTAACGCATTTGAAATCGAGGTCTCAAACTATTTTACTACCCTGTGACTATTTAACTGTTTAGAAAATGCACGTAAACTAATAAACTTGTCTTTAATATGTCGAGATTGCACCATAATTTATTTTATCTACATTATAATGAACCCGAGGGAATTGTAAACCATACCTTTGTTTCGTTTATTGAATTATTGAAAGGAAATTATGTAATAATTTTACAGCCGCGTGTTGATTGGCCAAGAACGCATTAAGATTTTTTGTAACATGTATGTTGATTGGTTTTAATATATTACATTATGTTTTCTGTGGGTTTTTAAAAATATGTAATAGGGAGAAATGAATTAGGGTTTGAAGGGAACGGTCAGGATTTTCAAAAGTTAAGTTAGGAAAAGAAGTGGAGTTCCACTATATCTTATCTGTGTTAAATTACTAACTTTGTGCGTTAAAATATATCTGTTATTTGTTAATTACTGGATGAAACGAAGAAAATAAAAATAGTAAAACGGACGTTTGATTTGTCATCTCATTTAACATTGACTGTCTAATTTTAACTTATTCTGGAAAAACACAATTGGACTTGTAACTTCATTAAAACTGTACTGTATAACTTATACACATACGTATGGATGAACGGAGCTTTACCATAAAGCTAATTCGCATCACATACAAGAGGTTGTAAAACAACAACAACAACACGTCAGAGCAAACGTATTCTGGCGGTGTCTGCGATATATACAGAATCCCCATCAACATACACATGGAACACTTGAGAGTTAAAGATCCCCAACTGTAAATAAACGCCACGATTACTGCATTACACTTGTCAAAACATGTTCTTTCACCCTACACATAAATCATAAACCTTTTCCTAGTCCTATAAGATTAACATTCAGTATGCTAATACTATACAATAATAGATATACTCCCGAAATCAATGCATTTCTGGTTTTCCACACTAGTCCTGCGGTACAAACAATTTTTACCGTTATCCAAGTTTTCGTTCAATAAATATTCATATATAAAATATTGAAATAAGCGATGCTTATTTAAATCACAATAGGATTAGCATAGGATTAGGGTCAACATTATTTGTACCGCATGCAAATTTGCGGAAAACCCACAATATTGTACATTCCGGATTGTATCTATTGCGGTATATACATGTACCATAAATACGTTTTTTGTTTTCTGATGTTTCTACTCAATGATGGCATTCCTTTCCAATTTAAACTCAACCTTTTCATCAGCATTACATACATGTACATGCACTACATGTATGATATACGCAATATGGTATGGATAATCTAACTTTCACTGGAATTTTAGCTGTTACACTGACGGGTTGTCTTAATGATAATATGTTTTCAATGACGTTACTAAAATGTCGCTCACAAAACAGCAAACGCATTATACGGACAACTTACAGTAATAACTGTCACATAACAAAATCGCCTGTCCTAACCGGCTGCTGAATGCGGACATATTTTTAGACAGTCAATTGGTTTTACTAATTGGCATTACAGAGAAACTTCTAGAGTTTATATCAACATGATACATAAATAGATCCATCGTATATGAGCGTTCAATAGTTATGAATCATATCACTTAGGAAATTGAAAACATTCTATCAAAGGAGCAGTTTACGAGGGGTGATCAACACATTCGAGGACTTTCCTTCTCAATTTTGAAATATTGGACCTGGGGTTATGAAATTACACGCTGACGTAGATCAATCAATTATCTCGCGATTTGTTTAGCTAACTCTATGATAACATCATTATTTACTTGATGACGTCACATTTCGTAACCATAATGAAGCACGAATCAACGAGCATCTCAGACGTAACGTTATTTCTGAGAAACGACATGCTATAAAAAGTAACGCGAAACTTGTAAAATCCTCGTGATATCTCCAAAATGACTTTATTAATTTGTGTATGTATTCTGTGCGCTCCCCATTGGCCATTTTCTTATGACTCCGTTGTTTATGTGATGGTTGGGCCTCTGTGAAAGGGTTGAGTCGATAAAATAAGGAAATATAGCAAAAACTAAACCGCGTTATAGAATCACTTTCAGTTAAATTCTGCGTAATAAGACGCACAGATCTCAACCAAATGTACTTGACGAAAACGAAGACCAGTACAGGCTACCAAACATTAAAGCGTTTTACTCAAAATCAAAAGGGTTATTTCGATATTGCGTCCTGAACCTAATAGGTCGTGTTTCATTCTTACTTGGAATAGTCTAATTTTGTAAAGCCAACAGCCCTTTTCCGAGTTTTGTTTCCAATAATGCATCGATACTCTTTTTATTCCATCTCATATTCCAGAACTGGTTATTAACTACCTATTTCAAAATCAGTCTCATACATGGGACCGGACATAAATCTAGAGAGAAGCTATGTGCTGCTACGACGGTGACGCTTGGAATGATGTCCAACGTCACGCGCCTCTTGTGGGAATCAAATCATTTGATTTAGTGAATTCGGTCGGAGACATCTTACTCCGAATGATGTTAAATGGTTTTGAGCCTTGTTGCCGATATGAAATTGCTAGACGTAAACGCCTCGACTATATTGATCATCCCTCGTATCTTTACTGTGACCGAAAGCGTACTGTGTTGATTGTTTTGTATTCTCTTCTTGATACCGTAGGTTCATTTGTGGAGTTTATATAACCATGGAGCATAAATAGATCAGTATAGTTATGATCGCTGAATAGTTGAATAGTCAAATCCCGTAGTTGATTAAAACATTCTGACAATGTAGTAGTTATTTTAACTTTGACTGGAAGCGTGTTGAACTTATATTTGTTCAGGGTTTATTGATACATTTGCATGTACCATTCTCGTTACAATATCACCAAAAGGCTTTTGTTCTGTTATAACATGAATATGATCGCCCTGCACGTATAACTAACTGGCACCCGAATATTGGGTATTTTACATATCTACAATATTCCGAATGACGTGAGATGCCCAACATATATTCAATAGCTTTGACCAGACATCTATCTTCCTCGCCAATCTCAGTTCACTGATACACTTGTCTAGTATAGTGAAATACTAATAATAGAGCTACAATGTGGAAACAAATTTGTCTCATATGCGTAAGTTTTATGGTACAGATGATCTTACAAGACTGCGTACAAGATTAAGTTAGCTTCTATGTGACAGAGCACTAACCAGGACGAATGTCTAACATAACGTGATCGTACGTTTTAGCAATAATGGATAAATGATAGTGTTTGTAGCAAATCGCAGTATAGTTGTTATTGCTTTATATTGTACACAATAACGTACATTTATATTTCAAACTGACGGATATGTATTATACGAAACGCACATGCAACTGGTAGTATTGAATGATCAAAGAACTGTCAAAAGAATTATGTGAGTTCAGTTTACAGATTTTATTTTCTTCATCTACTGCGTCTGTCGTCCCTTTTTGTACAATAATACTTATATATACCCGCAATTCCACCTTAATATTAAGTATAGTTCAAGTAATAATTTACATGTACATGTACTATAATTATACGGTATATTTCATACCGACGCCAATATCCGATGTGCTTAACAAGCTGTTGTGTCCTTCTATCACATATGCAAACTCGCCAATCGGAAATGTCGATGGCGCTGAGCAAATGTGTAGCGTAAATGTTTGGCCATTAGACCAAGAAATGTAGAAAAAAGACATATAATAATTGTCTATCCCATACAGTTGTCTCGTCCCGTATTATTGTTTTTACTTACATGATGTTCAATGCACATTACAAGAGGCCAATCCCGTATGCGTTTAATGGCCAAACCCGTCAATCGGAAATGTTGAAGTCGTTAAACCAATGTACATATCGAAAGGCATAGTTTTCCCGGATATCAAAGTAGACAAGAAGATTGTACATGAAATGTCATATTAGCATTACGAAAAACTAGACACAATGCACACATCTAACTCTAATAATCAATCAAAAATCCATTGTGCCCGATTGTTGCTGGTTCGTATTCCATATCCCATCCGGGTCTGACTTGCAGAATGTTGGTTCGATAGACAGCCACGTAATCCTGAAATAGAATTTGTAGCCCTATGTATCAGATGTTAAGCCAAAAATTTGATACATGTAGAATATACTGATATAAACTAGTAAATATCGAGCAAATACCTTAACAGTCAGATATTAGATTTTATTAATCAACACATGTGACGGATTTGTCAGAATCCATCGAATATAACTTAAATTGAAAATGCGGGAATTGCAATCCAAGCTAATAAGAGTAGTAGCACTTTGTAAACCATTATATCCATAAGGAATAACATCTCATGAGATGTGATAACAATTATCGGGAATTTAATGCACAATGTTGAAAGTTATCACGGAAACATGATTGTGATACTGACCTACTATATAGAATTATAGGTTAGTACCGTGGATGAGTAAGTTTATCTGGCAAGTCTGTGGAATTTATCGGGTGAGTCGTAGGCGAATCCGATAATTTCCGCAGCCGAACCGGATAAACTTTTACTCAATCCACGGAACTAACCTATTATTCTATTTGTCCGGTCACTACATCTGCTTTAAAAAGGAAATGAAAGCCGGGACTATTTATTTGCCTTTTCATTATTTGTGCGTAATGTCACCGGAAGTGACTGGATAAAATATAGTTAATTCTCTTTTAGAGGGTATATTTATGTGCACCGGTTATAGGCAAATTAAATGGGTACTCTTTGGCTACCGCTACTGTTAACTCGCAAAAGCGTTGGTTTGTCATTATGGATAAAGAGAAGACTTTAAAACTACAAAAATATAAATGTTATGTTAAGGGTACATGTATATAATTTACAACTTATTTCAATAGTTTGACAAAAGGCTGTTTATAAAATGTAAGTCGATGCAGAAATGCAAAATGATGTTAATATAAGTTTGTCGTTCTTGCTCTGATGTTTGTCAGTGTGAGAGGTATGCATAGGAACATTCATAATTGAAGAAAGGCTTCTTTAGGCATCTTAATTATTAACAAAATAAAAACCGAAATAGGTATTGCAATTAACATGCCAATCACGTTATACTAATATAACACATATTATTACCTGAGCCAACTTTAAACTGCATAATATTGCAGCATAGCCTTTCCTCGATGAACAATAAACGCAGTATGATCTAAAGGCATTATTATCTGTTTTACACAGGAACTGCAATGTCATTATCTACCCGGGAAGGTTGACATGATGAAGATCACTCAATAGAAACACAACGATTGCGAGTATGTTCACTGTTCACAGTAATTATGCATTTCATATATTCCATATGTATACTGTTCCTGCAAGGCAGTTCGTGGTCTCTATTCAGTGATGCTAACATTTGTAATAGCTAGGGGGAAAACTACAGTTTTATCCTTAGGAATCAAAGGAGTGTATATAGAATACCATCGTTCTTAAATAATGCTCAAATTGCGTCTGGCTCCAATATCAAGATATGCATTAAATGTGTATGAAAATAGAATAATCTATCGTATACGATTTAAGTTTGCAGAATTGTTCCTCATTAGACATTCATCCACCAATCATTCCTATAACCCTTACATATGTAAATCGAAATAGATTAAAAAGGTCATCTAACATAGAAGACGCGTCAGACATTCAGTAATAATCTCGAAGACCGTCATCAAATATGGAGCTTAATTAAATCAAATGTCAATGAAATGTAACGATGAGACAATAAAAGCATCTACTTTCGACACATATCATGGCATAAAATGTATTTTTGAAGACGTTATGTCTGCAGACAATGATATGAGCCAATCTCCAAGATACCCTGTATTTTGATATTATGTAATTACTGTATGTAATAGGATTTGCGAAAGCTCTACAATAGGAAACAATAATGCTTACCTCTTGTTTGCGTATTAACTTATTTACTCTTATACTTTATTTTAGCTTCAATTGTCCAAGGTAATTACATGTATTATGTAAGTTGCACTGTGCGATGCAACGGTGTCCATTTTCTGACAACTACAGAAAACAATGAACAGAATGCCAAGAATGTATCTTATGATGTACATTTGACATACCCTCGTCTATGAACTCTATAGAAACAGTAATTGCTCCCTTCAAGCATAAAGACTTATTTTTATGCCACATTAGCATTTGTTTTTCACACTTTTGAAAATAACTAATAAATGAGCCGTTCTCCAGGAAACCGGGCTTATTGACAAAATTTTGAAAATATTGATAATACATGGTTAAAAAGAAGAGACTCTTGTGAGCAGTTTCTGAAAATTGAAAAATTATTTCATACGCTTACAAAGTTATAGACTTTTTAAAACAATCACTACCGCCTACTTCATGCTTTTGACGTCACGTTAACTGGCATTCCACTTAACCCGTGCTTTCCTTAATATGAGTAGATTTTTAGAAACCGATCACCATAGCTACGACAGAAGTTATATTAACTCAATTTTAAAGAAAACATTCATATTCTGAAATTATTCCACTAGTGAGGGTTTTATTATCTTCTGATAGGGTATTGTGTCCATGTAAGAAAAATGTATTATTGTGGGTTAGACTTTCGTTAATTTTATATAAATCAGCATAGAAGTTTCTATAGTATGATAAAATATCATTGCTGTTTGTAACTATCGTGTCATTATCAGTTTTCAATTGGTGCATGGTTTTACTTTCAGCTCTTGAATACTTTTTTATGCTACATTAGCATTCGTATTTCACACTTTTGAAAATAACTAATATATAAGCCGTTCTCCAGGAAACCGGGCTTAGTGACAAAATCGTGAAAATTTGAACAATGTATTTCATACGCTTACAAAGTTATATACTTTTTTAAACAATCACTACCGCTACTTCATGAGTGACGTCGCGAACGTCATTCTCTATGTTTTTGACGTCACGTTAACTGGCATTTCAAAGATCATGTATCTACTTAACCCTTGATTTCCTTGATATGAGTAGTTTTTAGAAACCGATCACCATAGCCATGACAGAAATTATATTAACTCAATTTTAAAGAAAATGTGTAGCTAATGGATAGTACTATACTATCCAATTACTTAAATATTAATTCAAAGAACACGAGTTTTTTCTCATTTAAGACGGTTTTCTAGCTCTTGTTGCATAATTACCAAACAATGTCATTAAGCCCGGATTTCCTTGAAACGGCTCATATACGTATCCCAAAGTAATGTCACTCCTCACGTAGTGTATTTGTTTATTACAGGCGGATAGACATAAACACGATATCAAAATGTGAAGTCTTTCAATTCCGATTAATCTACAACGTACTGCATTATTCGATTATCATAATTGCGTTATACAATGTATGTACATTCAAAATATACCTATGACGTAATATCGCCGCACACGAAAACAACGAGTTTTTCTCATAATCTTAACACAATTCTTTTATGATTGTGTTATTATGAAAAGAAATTCTCGAAAGCAGACGATTATTCCGTGACGCAACGAGACAAGTGTTGTGTGTCTGCTGCTAAAAATTAATTGATATCACTCTATTTTAAAATCGCAATGTACTTTTAACTCACTGATTACTTAGCGAAAACACAGCAGATTTGTGACATAAAGAAGCTGCGCGTATTAATGCAGTTTTCCTAAAATTTATGAAAGTAACCAACTGAAACTTAGAGTTACCCACGGCGGCAATATAGACACGTGTACCTGTAGCATAAGCTTTGAGAAGCATTTTTAACCAATCCATTGTCACCAAGAGAGTCGTAAGAACGGTTTGTAGTATATTCGAAAAGAACACCAAAAGTATTTATAACGCCGTCAATTCAACCGACGTTCAAAACTGCGAGCATTATGTGGTGAGTTAAAATTTAAGCTGTGGGACTATCTAGAGGTCACTTCAAAATAACTTGAACACTCAGAGAGAAAACAGCAGGTGGGTTGCACAGTTTGAAAGGTCGTTGAATTGATTCCACGATTTAGAACTCGCCATATATCACCAGGGGTGAGCTTTTGCAGTATGAGAAGGTGTCAGCAAGCAACATCATTATGACGTCGTTGACTTGCGGCGATGTGCGTTAGAATGTCTCATGTAAATATTCATATCTAAAGAACTATTAATATGTGCATGTTTGTGAAATTTGGTCATCATATTTAAATTTGATTGAATTTACGGTGTGTAATATCTCGGGGTTTTATTGGTACTGTGCACGATTTTATAACATCAGTGACATTACTTTTGGATATACCCACGTATATAAAAAAATATGAGGTTTTTAAGGACAATGAATGTACTATATAATATAATGTGCATAATTCATTTTTAAAACACAATGACCAATATAGCAACGAGAGTATGCTTTTAAATATGTATACACATGTAAATTGAATATCTTTGTCATTGGTAGCAATATTTGGGCTGTTGAAACCATACAACGCCCTAGTCTTAACAACATAACATCTGACGGATACTTCGGTATCAATATTTTACCCAAACGCTGTTGCAAATAGGAACCTGGAATGAGATTAGCTTATTGAAATATTTCACTGACTCTCAAATGATCAAATGTTTCGTAAATGACCATGTATGAACTACATACATCTAGTGGATGAAATCAAACCATACAAAACCAACATTGCCGACATAAGTGTATCAATGATTTACTTGTCACACACTATTATAGCACTATGCAAATGCAAAACCCTTATAAAACACACATCACAATTTCATTTAACTTCATTTACAGAGTCTCAGCTACGCAGATTGACGTTTTTATTCAATCAGCAGCAAGTCGAACATATATAAATACGATTGCAATGGCTAACTTAAAAAAACATTACTTGTACATTTTCGTACGCATCTTTAGGATAATATGGCTGTAAAACTAAGAATTTTCAAAGTAAATTTACAAAAAGAAAGTAGCCAATGGCCTCCAAGAAGAAATCAGCGGTACGTATTGAATATTAGAGACTACATTTTAGGAGTCTAGCACAAATTCTCCTCCTCTGTTGCGAGCTATTTACCAGAAATGCGAAATGCTGAAAGTTTAATGGTTGTTTCTACTTTGATTTAAATCTCATAACCAACCTCTTAAAATTCGAGTATTTTTAGTTGCAAATTTGTCACGAATTATCAACCGGAAAGCATTATCCTACCCAGCAATACAGAAACAAAATACTTTCAGCAAGAATGCGGTAAACACAACATTATACCCAATTCATAGGAGAAACACGCGTTTTACAGGAATGTTTTAGACTTAACAGGTGATAAAATCACCACATTCTATACAAATATTTATTAATTGGTCTATAAAATAGAGAGCATGTGAATTTGAAACAACAAACCCGACGGTGAGCGACCGATGTCACAGACAATCACATTAAAGACGAATAGATAAATGCAACAGAAATATATCAACATAGAATCTCAATTTTCCATCCAATATGATAAGTTTAGTTTACATCTAATCATTTGAGTACCACGTGTCTTAACTCAATATCTTCATCCACGTATCCACACTTTATGGAATTTCATTCATAAAATGTTTTAAAGATTTATTACAAAAATACCACACCTGACCTCAGACCTATTTCCGTACTTAAATACTTGATAAAATTCGTTTCCCTTTGCCAGTTGTAATATCGATGCAATAAATGTCAAAAATATTAGAATAGATACGTCAAAAACATATGTATCCATTAACAGTGAGATCGAGATATCAGCGTTCATGTGGTGTAATAATGTGATACAAATTTGATATCTTTTTCAGACTGATATATGTCATAAATGTCAGAAGAAATATATTTGTATATATAGCAAACAATACTCAAAAGTTATGTAATGATTTGTTAGCTACATTCAGCGCTTCTTAAAATATTTACGGTACTTTCAACGCTTCCTATCATCGTGAAAAATCGTTTCGTTTATGCAACAAGTACAGTAACAATTATAGAGAGTCATAGCAAATTTTATGAAAATTGCTAGGCTTGATTTCATAAATAGAACTGATAGTGATCTCAGAAATGCTGAAATCAGGGAAGGTTACAAAACGAATCAACGTTTGGCATCTGTTGTCTATAGTTTTCGCGATAAAGCGTGTTTGATAAATGTTTGTAATCAAATATGTTAACAGTTTAAGGATTTTTCTTCTGCATTTGCAAGACAATAACCTTAAGAAATAAACGCATAAGAACCTTCTTCTAGATAGTTCGGGTGCGGTTTAACAATATTCAATAGACTAAGTTTTGATATGCTCGAGTGCATAGTACTACGTTTTACAAACGTTGTTAACAATTCGTGAGAGTTGGTGTTTCAATCCACATGGAATAATCATTCGTAAGGCCTCATCAATAGTTTCTTCGATATGTTTATCAATAATGTAAATTAGTATTAAATATTCAGTATTATCTTGATTTTAAGACATGAAATTGTACTACCAGATCAATTTTTAACTGTTGCATATGGCGTTGTGGTCGTGGTAGTTAGATGCTTGATATACTTCTAAGGGACTGCGATTTTTAAACTTCTATTCAACTGAAAAGGTACGAATGTCCTTAAGTATTCTGTTATATTTTAATATTGCTACACTGATCATTTACTATTCACTGTTTTTAAACGCTTTGGTAAAGTGAAGCATACGTTATGCTGGCAGGTGGGAATATAGCGGGTGGCTTCTGTTAGACCATATCTCTGTCTTATCCAATGATAATGATAAACACAGTCTACCGCTAAGATGTTCTTGTGTCGAGGGTTTCCGATTCCAAAAAATATATACTACGAAAAACAGTCTCATATTTTAATCTCCAAAATGTGGATTTGTTATCTGCAATTGACGAAGCTTGTTTACACAATGCCACACCCAATGCATTGCTTCAATATAATGTAATAGATAACGAAAAATTATTTATGCTTTGATCAACAAATGACTATTTATCTGGCGGTAAATAAATATATCATTAATTCGGACTCTGTTGATCTTGTATCAAAAATAATCTTCATTGTCTGTGAAACAAAACACACTATTCAATAAGCTTTCCTGTCGAATAGCGTTCTACATATCTACAGTATTTTACATCCTAAGTTATTTCAGAAAGTTCCTTAAAACTAAACTGTATCAACTTTACATCTGTGGAAAACCAATAATGTGAAAAACAATTCAGAAAAATAAATCCTGATTTGATGGAAATAAAAACTAATCGAAAAAAGAAAAAAACATGAACCTTATTGAACGCTTGTCTATCACGGTCTGTCAAGATATCAGCTGGTTAGTTTGCAGGTTGTGGTTGTGTTTGATCGAAATGTTAGAAAAGTGTATCTGATCTAACGAAATCAGTCAAATTAACTTGAACGATAACCTAGTGGTTGAGTGTTAATGTTGTATTGGAGATGTTTGACAGTTCCATTTGTGACTTCACTGTGCCAAAGACTGCCAAAACTACAAAACTGTACCCGATGGTCATGACTGCGTTTATCATATAAAGCGACTTGCATTATAGTTGTTGTTATAGTTTTATCTCGATTTGAACATTATCTTGTGCACTAAACCACTTGTGCATTTTTGCTAAATGATACAGAGTATATAACTCAGTGAAATAAATACACCCCTTTGTCAAATTTGATTACACGTAACACACCATACAATCAAGACGTTCAAGAAACAGTCAATCGTCCAACAAAATTAAGAGACTACTAGTTTCCAGTAAAGTCCCGTTGTATAAATTATTTAAATCACAGTGACCTTTTGAAAGCACAAAGAAACCACCCATTTTTCTCCATAACTGCGCTAAATAATAAAGAACGAGTTTACTTAAACGGATGTGACATAAATGTGATGCAATAGCAAGCATTTTGTAAAATACGGTACGTTTTGCCTTTTTAAAGGTTTGATGAACAAAACATGATTGAAATACTGTTGTCTTTTACCAATTTAAGTCTTCGATTAGACCTTTATATAGTTTTTAAGTAATATGACAATCTTAAGAGTATTAATGTTACATTATCTGATTGGTCAATTTAAATCACATTTCAAGTAAAAGAACACAGTAATGCTAACTAAAGTGTCTTGTTTTAAACGTGAAATGTATAAGTAAATGGTAAAAAACAAAACAACCGTTCTGTTCCATAACATTTTGTAATGAAGTATTGCATAGGAATAAAACCACTTAATGGGAAGACCAATTTTATCACAGTACCGTAGAAAAACAATCGAACATATATATCTCTGATATAATTGGTTGTTCGGTATGTCTAATTAAAAAAACGAGGAACACTATCCAATTAATCACGATGTTGAACCCAATTATTGGTTCCAAGCTTTTTATTACACTGGTCATTCGTGTGAACAATCCTGTTTCCTATTGAATTACCGATATCACTTAAGAGGTTCGTCTAAAGTGGTCGTCATTGTATTATACTGCCGTACCGATAGCATTCATGGGCCAACATTACCAAAGCAGTATCACATATTTATATTAGCTCGCTCCATGCTGTTGTCATTATCAAGGTTATTAGTCATTCCTTATTTAGTTTCATTTGCATAGTATTAACTTTGTGTCTGCTGTCTACATTTTAGGGAATTACCTATCCTAGTTAGTCCGAGTTACGTAACATTAACTGCCTGATAATAATGGATATATTGGAATTACATACCCTTTTTGTACCAGTAGTTTTTCTGAGTAGCGATGTTTGTCTGATGTCATTGTTGGTATGCGTCGCGCTGTAAAAGGAATAGTTCTTGCATTGTCTTACATGTATGCATGATACAGCGGTAATACATTCTTTCCTGCATGTATTTATTAACGGCACAGTTTGCATATAATTTACAGCAATGCTTAGTGATTGAAAATATAAATTATTGTATCATGTTGTTTCAAAGCACTGAATTGCTATTGGTGGGTTGGAGAGACCATGTTAGCACCTCACTCCCGGTCAGTAGGTTTAAGGTTCGAGTCCCTCATTTGAATCTTGATCTATATAATTGAAAAAATAAAATGTAGTATAGATATAGATATGTACGTGTTGTGCGATGATTTGTATTGTCAATGTGTAAATAAATGCGTTTTGAAATGTGGACAAGCGCGGACAAGGTTGTCCAAATGAAAATTATATATAAAACGTGAAGTTTATTTTTATTCTAGTGTTTTCTCGAAGCGATATGCCAAAACATACGTAAATTCTTGATTTACAACCACCTAAATAAGGTGCTGACTTTCATCTCATTAATTCCTATACGTGTAAATACCGCGAAAGACTTCTCCTGACGTGACGTGCATGTTGTACATGTATATTGCTTAACATGTTGTTGACCTCCACCAATCACAAATAGTCCAATAGATTGCACGTCTGAACTGAGGTAAGGCGTACGTACCATAATTCAATGATTTTTGGGGCAATTTGAAACTCCGAAAAGCAATGTAATCACGTGAAAAGTATCTAATTGACTGAACTTGACAATTGAATATGACGTCATCCCCATTTTGCACGGGTATTTCACTTATTCAAACTAACCCCACGTACAACAATTGTATCAGTTTCGCTCATGTAAAATTCGTGTTTCATCTTTTGGGTAACCTGTTGTTTGTCTTAGCTGTTGTAAGATGTGAAAGATAAAGTTGGCAAAATAGGCAGCAAGTATCAAATTTGTTACAAAGCATGGCTATCAAATTAACGGTGCCCTATTGGGTGCAAACAGGTGTAATTAAGGTTATTTGAAACAACAATTAAACAATGTTAGAAGAGGAATACTTAAAAATGTAATTAAAGTGTTTTGTTTTATTTAATGGCAAAATCCACCTAAATATAATTAAATTGAATATGAATGACTATATTTGATCCCTTGTGTTTACTTTATTGTCATTATAATACATTGTACGGCAATTAAATCTTATAAAGTGCCTTAAGACCCTGAGCATTTTCTCCTTCATATTGACAAGGCGTTTGGAGTTATACAATATTGCATATTATTTTGCAGATCAATTCAGCTGGAGCATCTTGTATAACTGATTTTGTTCAATGAAAATACTTACGCGTATCTCTTGATAAATAACCTTTCCTATAAATAAGGGACAGTGTATTTTACTTATAAATCAAAACTTGCCGCGACATCTATAGTTACACATCCCAATCCAAGTGTATATGTAACAATTCATATAATACAATTTAGATGTCACTCGAGCGCTTTTCCGATCGGCCGCTTTTTTGGTTTGTTCACATTCAAAAAAAATTCAAAAAAAATGAGCAGAAGCATAAATAACTCTCTAATGACTATGGGTGTTTCTGTAATACACGGGCTCAGTGAACGTTGTTGTGCTATCTAAGTATGATTGTAAAGTGCAAGTAAAACGTGATATTTAAACATGATTGTTAACGATAATAGTTCTTAAGAGACAAACGGTTATAGTTGTGATGAATGAATAATACTATTAAGTCAATACTAGCCAATTGTTAGATCAGTCAAAGTATGATCTCGGTATCAAGTTTTTATAAGGTGACTTTATAGCATTTGATTATATACACTGAGCGGCAGTGAAAACGCAACACTTACATAGGACATTTGCCCAATATACGAGCACATCTCTAGCCACCCATCATCACGCGGGAAAAGCGGTTTAATGCTATTCCGCCTTGTACGGGTGATTCTTAAAGTGTTTTTACAGAAAACGCTGAATTCTGCAGATAAATATAGAGAAGAGAGAATACAAAATTGCCAGTTTATACGTTAACGGATTACGGAAATATTCAAGTTTAAAAAGTGTTTCGTTTTCATTGCCGCTCAGTGTAGATCAGGTCTGTGTATCAAACCAAGAGAGCATCACTGTAGTGTGACCAATATGGAATTGCTTTGCACAAGACAAATACATTTTATGTTTATGTACTATTGTGAATCCTCCTTACTCACCACAGAAAGATTGATTTGTCTGGGTGTCTTGCATTGGCTGAAAATTATTATTCAGATAATTGGATAAGGTGTCTATCTAGAGTTAAGACATATTTAACAGACAACCAATCTGATACCATAATTATATCGTAAAGTTCACTTGGTCACTGTGTTTCTAATGGTTTGACATCATCGTTGCTACATATGTTTATATCTAAAGTGTAGTAATAGCGGTAATGAAACCAAATTAGTTGTCTGTTAAACACGTCTTAATAGATCTAATAGATATAGTAGGATCCGTATCCAGTAAAACCCATTTCATTTTGTATATATCGAGAACACAATCGGGAGTTTAGATACTTTAATACATATAGTAATAGCGGATTTAAGGCGTGGCCAAAGACAGTATCGCGTGTAAGAAATTTTACCCATAAATTTCCTCCACTGTCAAGCTCAATTTTGTGTGTGGAGCAGAATCAATAATGGCGACCAACAGTTATCGACGTATCGTTGTAGTCTAGACGTACTTAAAACCCGAACACATACGTCAACTACATTAGTTAACCAAACGTAGGCCTATTTGCGTCTCCGACTACTTAACGGTTAGTATGTTGTAGTAGCCTGGCCGTATGCCGATTATGTAGCGTTTCCAAATAGGTTGTACATATGTGCAACGTTACGTCTTTATAGCTAGAACATGACGTCATTTTGGATCCAACGTGACGTCATGTTTACTGTTCAGCCGGCTGATTATGATTATGAGATTGCGGATAACATTACTGTTTGATTCTTTAGTATTAAAATAAATCCGCAAAATAGGCAATGCTTTAGTTCATATCGATGAAGCAAACACAGCGACTTTAGAAGCTCCCCTGGTCGACATGACGTCATAAGTAAACGTCATTCAAGTATTTTCTATTGAGAATAGACGAACTAGATCTATAATAATCTTAATTCAAACGTACTTTTCGCAAAATATTCATGTTTTAACTTATTTCATCATGCATTGTACATATAATTATGCTTATACTATGCTATATAGTATAGATGAATACATTTAATACTTTACCTGACCGACCGGGACCACTGTCATACTGAGCTGAACATGTATACACTTGCTTTTCGGTTTTTTTTTGTTTCTATCGATACATGCATTCCTGTTCCGATTTTCTATCAAATTTATTATCAACATTATACATTAACGTATACTTATACTATATATAGACCCTTTCAATTAAGCGATAATCGTATGTACAGAGTTACCTCCCGTAACCGGATGTGACGTCAAACGAGGGCTCTACAAATTAACGACACTATAAACGCAGTAGCGAAGAGATTATTTAATCGCTTTTTTCGTTAATTGCATGTTTTGTAGCTGTTGTTTTTTCAATAAAGATGTTTATAATGTACTAACAATGTATGTATAATATGTTACATGTTATGGATGTGGAGGAAACGTGTGATTTCTCGGATTTTTTTCTATCAACAATGGTCAATTATCGGGCGTTAATTTCCAAAAAGATCTGTAGTTGTATTAATGTTGTTTTGTAATTCGGTTGATTGTCATGCACATTTCGTATTTTAAATTGAGCGTTAGTGCTAAGATAGAGTGTATATTTGTACTTTGATAAATGTATATTTTGCCGGGAATATAAAGCGCAAGTATTTTCACCTGGTTCTTCCAATACTACATCATTACCGCCATTAGACCTAGTTAACTCTGGATCATTGCTATGTCTCATTTCTTTTTACCAATACAATTCACAAGTTATGTTTTGTTTATTATGGATTGTAATAAAACAAAGACATAATTATTTAGGCATTTGGATAAAACTACACGTATATTAGAGCCACAACGATTTATTGGAATGTCCTATCTGGTTACATACGCGCCATTTCGGGCCAATTCGGCTTAAAAAGCTGTATAAATGACGATTATGATATCAGTTGATTGTTATAAATTAATTTAAAAAATACATTATTTATATACAACTGCTCTTCAAACTAACATCACAATTAACAATATTTTGTTTTTAATATAAGAATTGTTAATCTTAATTCACAAAAAGTGACCTGAACTGCAATTCGAGTGATGGGAAAAACATAACAAATTAAAGTGAGACAGATACTTAAGAAGTTAAGGTGCTAAAACCCTAATGCATAAATAAAATCTTGTCAGATGATAAGGTGCTAAAACCCTAACGCATAAATAAATTCTAGGTGCTGTATAATTATATAATGATTTACAATAAACAGCATGGATCCCCTAATATCAAGATAAGCCACCAAGACCATACTCTCAATTAGTTTCACAGCAGGGTACTAATATACAACCAATCAGTACTATGTTGTCACCATCTGTCATGTACAGTATATTGATCAGTGTTTTACCTTAAATGATTGACATTGATTGACACTTTTAAATCAACGTTTGGGTTACTTTTATAAAAAAGTATGAATTATGTTTATCCAAACCACGGAGGTCTCTCTAATTCCGTGTCCGAACAAAAAGTGTAAATTAATGGACATGCATCTGTATGACTTGTGCTACAATGCTCATTTTGATGTTTCAAATATATTTTATTGCAATATTTTTACACGTAGACACCATTTAAAATAAATAAAGCACTTTTCTCATTTACTTGTATATGAATTTCAAATGAACAAAGGTTTCATGATGGAAGAGTAAGATTTGAAACAGACTACATTGTATTGCCAAACAATTTAGTTTTACCTACATACAACAAAATTTTACATAGAATTGATTCTGATTTTAAGTTATTCGTCGTGTGAACTTTTCCGGTGATTCCTTACTTTCTTTGATTGCAGTAAACAACACATCAATGTACTCGTGTTAACACTAAACAAGTAAGCACATGCGGACATGTAAAATCATGCCGCCCGGATTTTAGTACAAACTATATCTAGAAAGAAATTTCCTCCTGTGTAAATTAACGTTTTAATTTCTGGCTGGATAGTCGTACTTTCTATACTTTTATGATGTGTGATGAATTATTAAAATACACAATTTTTTTATGCTAGTATAAAATGTAAGTCAGGTTTCAATGAGTGGATTGTGCGCGCGTGATGCATTGTATTTAGGTTCGAAAAGCATGGCTCTCCTTTTAAAACTTTAATAATATCTTTTAATAATATAATTGTTGGAAAGCTTAGTCACACAGTTCTTAAAACTGCAAATAATAAACATTTTGAGCAAGTTAAATGCCAATTGTTGAGTATTGAATTCAGTTCTTTATTTTTACATTTTCTCGCTCTTGAAATTTTCGTTCCATAAACATGGCTTTTTATGTTTTATTATTGAAAATACATTAACAAAAGTTACATTATTAAAAAGTCTATACGATCTTGTTTTCGTAAGTGTTCATCTTTTAAAAATCGACAGAGTAAAACGTGATTTACAGCGGTTTAAAGTTGACACATTTTTTATTTCCTTTACACGCTAACGGTAATCGGCTCGTGTATTCGCTTTGAGCCCTCGTTTGACGTCATCAAAGGGAGACAATTTAATTACGGTCTTAAATGAAAGGGTGTATAGTTTAGGTATATACTATTTTCCATAAATACATTTCATATTTTACTTAACCGGTCCACTTTCACTATGCTCGATATGTATACACAGTTATGTTCTAATGGCATTTTAGTTTTTTGATGTTTCTACTGAATGATTGCATTCCTTTTCAATTTGCACTCAACCTTTTCGTCAGCATTACATACTATGATATACTCAATAATAAAGTGGTATTCCCGACCAAACGATTCTTTCCAATGCTCTATGAAAATAGGGTATAAAAACTAGCCAACGTTTATTGCATTTGCCTGTGACACGTTTTGCCTATATGGCTACATATAACAGTTATTACAGTGCAGGTCCAGGTTGTGTGTCAAAAAGTTGCATATCTGTGCTTTATTAGGTATTACAAAATGTACAACTCAGTTTACCACTCATAGTTTACTCTACTAGTGTTTGTTGATGTGTGAGCTGTCTTTCCTATTATGTGTTATTATAGGTTTTCATTCTTTAGCTGATGTTTAATGTTTATGACGATGAGGTGATCGTATAGAAAATTCATAATTGTAAAAAAAGTTACTTTGGGCATCAAAATTATTTGCAAAATGAAAATAACGGATATAGGTACAGCATTTAGCTACTTAAATCACGTTATACTAATATTGCACAAATTATCAGCCGAACCTACTTTAAAATGCATAATATTGCAGCATAACCTTTTCTCGATGAACAATAAACGCAGCATGATCTGAATGTAATATTATCTTATTTACACAGGAACTAAAATATCATTAGTTCGGCAAACGAAGGGCAAATGTGAGAAAACGAGAACATGCCGTTGCCTTATGAACGCTTGCTTAGAGGAGACCATAACACCATTTTTTATTGAGTAGATGTTTTGTGATTCATTTCAAGGAGAAACACATGAGATGTCCATAATTAAACTAAAAATTCGTCCTAATACTTAATTATTTATTATAAATAAATAGATATAGTGAATGTAATAATAATACAATCTGAGCATGGAATTAAAGCTTTTTTTAACAAATACTAATTTCTCATTGAGGCTTACAATTTGTAGTGTTGATTTAATGTGATTTAAATTATCGTAACCAGCGGTCAAGGAACTAATTGACCTGTCCCAACCGGATGATGAACCCGGACTACTCAGTTCACAATAAATCACTATCATAGGTAATCATATCTGTGGCATTTCATATATAGACACATCATACAAACCGTGACTAATATGATAAATGTTTTCCAAGAGGTATTAATCAGACTACTTAATTAATTGAAAGCGAATATACTGACATAGGAGGTATAAATGTTCTCAATGTCAGCACTGACGTTTATTTGTATGCATTTATACAAGTATACATACTAATATTGACATTGTAATCTATATTGACCTCATATGACATTGACTTGACGATAAATCACAACCCTCTGATTCATCTTGGCACTGCCTTAAATGTTATTCATTGACATACTAAGTACAGGACAACATTGGTAACGATTACACGCGTCACCGCAATATTGCATCTCTTGTACTTTATATTGCATAGCAATCTTTCTCTGCCAATCTCAGTCCACTTACACAATTGTCTCGCCAAGTTAGATACAACAGATAGGTTGTAATTTGGCCAAATTGTCTGATGTCTGTCAAGCATTTGTGTTTATTGTTCATTTTAGCTGACAAAACACGGTAACGGATCGTATTATTATATTACTGGAGAGACAATGGTCAAACAACATCGAAAGTTAAAGGAAATGATGGCAGTTCAATAGCTAATGGTCTAACCGCTGTCTGGAAAATATGACTGGATAGGGGCGACATGATTGCAATACTGAACATGTTTGCCTTTAAGCAAGACGTGAAGTCCAATAAACTCATTTTTTGTGTGCTCAATAAAGGTATGTCGAAATCAGACCGCTTTACCAGTCGAGCACAGAAATCAGTAACTCCACAACATACACGTAAGCCAACAAATGATTAAAATGCCAAGTTTTCGCTGCCAAAAGAGCGGGATGGCCCAATTTCCCAGCTACAGGGCGGCCTAGTGTCACAAATACTTGCCAAAATGGTTACTAAAGCGACCCAATGAGGCAGAACTACTAAGGGAGGGCAATAACATAACAAATTGGTAGCGACATGCAGCTCCAAAATACAACCGCACAGTGACCTAATTTAAAAAGTTGCCCTCCCAGCAAAAAGGGGAACAACATAGCCTTCCGATATATCTAGCTTATTGTAGTTCGAAAATATACTGTATATGCCAACAACATTGACCGTAGCGAAAAATAGGAGGCAAACCTGTATCATGAGATACGAGGGGTGATCAATATATTCGAGGACTTTTCATCTAGCAATTTCATATTGGCAGCAAGGCTCAAAGCCATTTAACATCATTCGGAGAAAGATGTCTCCGACCGAATACACTAATAAAATTATTTAATTCATACAAGGAACGGGTTACGTTGGACGTCACGTGACGTCATTCGAAGCGTCACCGTCGGAACAGCATATGGCTCCTTTCTGGACTTATACCCGGTCCCATGTATGAGACAGGTTTTCTTTTACTACTGAAATAAGTAGTTAATAGCCATTTCTTGAATGTGTGTTGGAATAAAAAGAGTATCGATGCGTTATTGGAAACAAAACTCGGAAAAGGGTTGTTGGCTTTACAAAATTAGATTATCCCAATAAAGACTGAAGCACGACCTTTCATGTTTAGGACGCAATATCGAAATAACCGTTTTGATTTGGAGTCAACGACTTAATGTTTTGTAAACCTATACTAGTCTTCGTTTTCGCCAGTTACATTTGATTGAGATCTGCGCTTCTTATTTCGCAGAATTAAACGGAAAGTGCCCCTAACGCGGTGTTATTTTTGCTGTTTATCCTTAACTTAACCGTTTGACAGAAACCCTTCAATCACATAAACAACGGAATCATATAAAAATGAGTAATTGGGAGCGCACAGAATCCATGCACAACTAAGTCAAGTCATTTTGAAAATATCGCGAGGGTTTTACAAGTTTTGCGTTAATTATCATTGCGTGTCGTTTCTCAGAAATAACGTTACACCCGAGATGCTCGACGGTGCGTGCGTGCTTCACCATGGTTACAAAAAGTGACGTCATCAAGTGAATAGTGACGTAATCATAAAGAAAATTATGCAAATCGCGAGAAAATTGATTGATCTACATTAGCCTGTAATTTCATTACTCTAGTTCCAATATTTCAAAATTAAGAAGGAAAGTCCTCGAATATATTGATCACCCCTTGTAGTCTCACTGAATTGCCCTGTTTGTATTCCATTTAATTGGGACTTGATGGTCGATGCATCCCAATATCGTTTTCAATAGCATGCTGCTATTTCGATATTTGCGCTGCGACAAACATACACATTAATGCATTTGCCAACTGTCGCTCGCTGTAGCATCTCGTTGGTGTTTGTTGTGTTTTTCAAGACCCATTTTTCTTGCATACCTGTCTATGGCAATATGACGTTAATTTAATCTTGACTCGCCTTGTTTAATATTAATTTATCAGTCCAACCGCCAAATATAGGTCCACACATGTATGTAGTGTATGTTGTGTCTCAGGTCTAAACATATACTAGTATATCAAATAAGATTTTCTAATATAAACTGGATGTCATCATTATGCATTGTGAGAATAAACTTATGAAAAAACAGGCTTCACTCATTCACATGAACATGTCTTAATTACACCTGATTTGTAGTGGTATATACTTCGATATGCAGAATTATAAGCGCTCATGAACATGTCTTAATTACACCTGATTTGTAGTGGTATATATTTCGAAATGCAGAATTATAAGCGCACATGAACATGTCTTAATTACACCTGACTTGTAGTGGTATATATTTCGAAATGCAGAATTATAAGCTCACATGAACATGTCGTAATTATACCTGATTTGTAGTGGCATATATTTCGAAATGCAGACGCATGAAATACGCCATTAATAATTCACAACGAATTGTATATAAAAAATATATTTGGTTAAAGAAGTAGGACATGTTGATGGCTATTCTGGTCCATGTACGTATGGTTACCAATGCCTCTTGTTTGGTAGAACCACCTTATACTTTCCACAAACACACGTCACATTAAGTCACCCATTGACGTCGGAGTTCGGAAGAAGCCGTATGCAGGGTATATTAATAAATATCATCACTGTTTTAAATTGAAATTTAAACACAGAGTTGGTAAACAAGCAAAGGAAATTTAGTGAAATGTACCAAATTTTAATAGAATTGCATAATTTCTTTAAAAAGATGTCTAAGGTTAATGGAGGTCCAGCTTGCTCGCTAAAGACCTATAATCTACAAGATAGTAAGCGTGTGAATTGTAAATATAATAAACGGTAAATGATCAATATCACAGAACATCAAATTATAAATGCATAGATAAATGCAAATAAATGTATCAACATAAGTAAACACAACATGTACACACTGACAGATGTCACTATGCCTAACAAGGAAAAATGTATACAGTCAACATTTGTATAAGTTTATTTACTCTATAAATGACTACTTAAACGAAACCTGTACTGTTCCATTAATTTGAGGGATGCAGGTGATCTTGGAATTCTTGGTTCATTTTGTCTGGCTGTGTGTTGTTCCATGTTTCAAGACACATCAACACACGATGGATAGTTATATAAGCAGCAGCCTGGCATCATTGACAGGGGGGATATAGCGGGTGGCTTTTGTCAGAACTTTTCTCTGTCTTATCAATGATAATGATAATTTCAGTATAACATCTTTCTTCAAATATTTTCTCATATTTTAATCGCCGAAATGTGGAATTGTTATCTTCAATTGTTGAAAGCTTGGTCTTACTCTGTCACTTTAAATACATTGTTCCACCATATTGTAATTGATAAAGACAAATTCAGGATTCTGTGATCAACAATACCACAAGTTACTGTGAATCTAGCGGTAAATAAATATATCATTAATTCAGAATCTGCTGATCTTGCATAAATAAAAACTCTATCTTGTCTGTAATATATAGGCTATTTGCAACATTTGCGTCTTTAAACAAAGGTTAACATCAATATTTGCGGACACGCTTGACGTCCCGAAACAAAACATACGATAAATACTACTATAATAGTACTTTTCTAGGAATCATGTCTGTCAATTGCAAGTGGAGTTCGTATTTAGACTGTATTCGTGTTGTCGTAGCTGTTATCGTCGATTGATGTTTATAAATATCAAAATACCACCATTATTTCACATTCTAAGTTCCTTCGGAAAGTTATTTAGACATTATAACAACTTTACATCAAAACCAATAATTAAAGTGAAAAATATTCCTGGAACAAACTTCAACTTCAATCACTTACCGATTTTTTCTGGAATAGAAACCAATAGCAATAAGAAAAAAATGGACCTAATCGAACGCTTGTCTTTCCCTGTCTGTCGAGATGTCAGCTGATTAACTGATTAGTTTGCAGTTTGCGGGTGTGTTTGATCTTATCTGAATTTATGAAACTATCCGGATTAACTTCAACAATAACCTAGCGAGTGGGTGTCCATTTTGTGTTTTGCATTTAAAAACGGAACTCAATTAATATCCATCTTAAATAATGTCATTGGAATACAGAAACTGTCAATGCGTTTTGCATTGAATTTTAGTTCATTTATTCCAATGGTATGGAACATAATATATTTTACAAAGTTTGGATTAAGCCCGTCTTTGTGATGGTGATGGGTACTCTTGAGTATGTTGGTCGTTTTCGCATTCTAGGCATCCATTGGTTTTCTGTCCTGTACTTCTGGGGTGCTGTATTGGGTTAGCTGTACCGCTGATTTGGGTCTCAAAGTGTTGATCATATGTAATCAAGTCTTTTCCGTATTGCCTCATCCAAAGGTTGCGCTTGAGTCTTGCAGATCGAACTGATTGATTATTACTCCTTTGTTTTTTGACTCTGGTATGTCGATGTTGATTTTGTGTTTTAGCAGTTCGTTTAGTATTATTAGATTGTTGATTTCTTATTTCTGTTAGAAGTTCGTTTTTCACTTGAAGTTTAACTATTGTGAGTTGATTATATGGCGGATTTTATGATTGATTAAAGGCTTTACAGGCATTCCGCTGTGGTTTTCATAATTTAGTCCATTTACAGATGTAATTTAGACTTGTTTGCTAGATAACCTCTTCTTCAGAAATCTAAACAGTCCTTTGATTATATCCTTAAGCTGTCGGGAGTAGCTGTCAAAATATTTCACCTTTTTTCATTGACGGATAAATTTTGAGAAAATAAAGGCATAGTCTTAGCTATTATTAACTTACACAATCCAAGATAACACTTAAGGTTATGTAGAATATCACTGAATTTAGAGATAATGATCTGTCTGGTGATGTTTAATTGACAGATCATAACATTAACGACTATCAAATTTCCCAGTTTAATAGTTGCCCTTTGGCTGTCCCATGTTAGGATATTAGATGTCCGGTAAAATATTTGTTGGTATCTTTAAGTGTTTTACTGTTAAACTTTTTCCCTCAGGGAAAGTGAAAGTTTTTTACGCTCACTGATTAGTGTATACACTTGTTAAATGTTATAAGTACACCAACATGTAATGCTTACATCTTTTTTATTATACATGATATCATGTTCGTTGTTTGCATGGTTTCATGCGAGTAGTATAGCAGCAATATCCGATAATTCGATTATTGTAATTTGCCCCGTACGATCAGTGAACCTTGAATTTTTAAATTATGCAAATTGCATGTGCAAAACAAACGCACGAAGTCTCAAAAGGTTACATACACATTGTCCATCAATGTCCATATCATGAAAACACAAAACTTGAAGAATTTCTACGTGGGTATATCCAAAAGTAATGCCACTGGTGCTATAAAACCGTATATAATATCAGTAAAACCACGAAATTTTTCAAAGCGTAACTTCAGTCTAATTTGAATATGATGACCAAATTGCACAACAATGCACATAATGGTTCTGGCGATATGAACATTTTCATGAGACATACTTACGAAAATCACCGCAAGTCCGACGTCAGCGACGTCATAATGACGTTACTTGCTGACACCTACTCATACAGCAGAGGTTCATCCCTGGTGATTTCTAACAAATCATAAGCAATGTCGTCATTTCCAAGACCTTTAAGAATGTGTCTCCGTCCCGATACTTACTCTCTGCGAAATCAAATTACTTTTAAGTGTCCTCTAGATAGTCCCACAACAAACTATTTAACTCGCCACATAATGATTGCAGTTTTGAACGTCGAATTGAATTGGCTGCGTTAAAAATACTATTGGTGTTCTTTTCGGATCTGCTAAAAACCGTTCATATGACTTTCTATCGATAATGATTAGGTTATATGTGCGCCCTTAAAATATTATACTACATGCACATGAGCCTATGTTGCCGCCGTACAGTTTCAGTAGGAGACTTTCAAAATTTTAAGGAAAAGTGCATGAATACGCGCAGCGTCTTTTTGTCAAAAATATGCCGTGTTTTCGCTAAGTAATCAATGCGTTGAAGATATATTACAAGTTTCAAAGTGGAGTGACGTTATTGAATTTTTAGCAGCAGACACAAACATTTGTTTCATCACGTCACGAAAGTATTGTCTACTTTCCAGAATCATTTTTTTATAAAAATGCATAAAAGAAAATTGTTATGATAGTGAAAAACAATCGTAATTTTCGTGTGCGGCGATATGACGCCATAGGTATATTTTAAATATTCATATATATTGCATATCGCATATAAACAATTAAACCTCGGGAGGAGTGAAATAAATTTTGGATATAACCTCGTATAACAGACCGTACGGTACAAGAGAGGTTTGTGAAGCATACACGCCTTATGGCAGTAAATAGCCTATTGTAACTAAGGACACCACGACCTTGACCTTTGACCTATCGACCTCTCATTTAGTAGGAGCCTACATCACATGATCAGCAACCTCTCTGTAAAGTTTTACAATCTAGGATTTTATATGTCTTATGGTGTGGATCAGTGATTGTTGTGTGTTCAAATGTCATGGTGTGTTTGACCTTTGATCAAAATGACCTTGAAATTGAATCGTGCCGTCTGTGGAGGATGAATAATTTTAGAATCCTAGGTCAACCCGTTTTGGAGTTATTAATGCAAAACCATTCGTCATGTCGACCGACCGATTATTTTCACGTAATGCTATGTACTGTGTTGGTGTACGTATAACATTTAATTAGTGTATGTCCAATAATGGTAATTTTAAAGTCAAATTACTCCAATATCACTGATTTTAGTGTTAATCCTTGATCACAAAAAGAAATCATATATATGTAATTTCCTTTTGTTCTATAAAAATGATTAGATTAATAATAAGCAGATAACTTTTTGTGTGACTGTTCTGTTCGAAATATATAAAAATATAAAGTTCATTGGTTGAACTTTGACTACTATTAGCGTATAAAGCGACTAACAACTTGGAAGTTTTTTAATTTCTATCTCGATTTAATCACTAGCTTGTGCATTTAAGCATTTACGCACCTTAGTTCAATGAAACAAAACATATCACTCAGTGAAATAAATACATCACTTTGGCACATTTGCTCTGAAGAATGCATCAAACAAACGAGAAGTTCAATGTTGTTAAAACAAACAGTCAATCGTCCAACAAATATAAGAGTCTATCAAATGCAGTCCCGTTTTAGAAATTATTAAAATCACATTGACCTTCTGAAAGCACTTAAAGACCAACCATTGATTTCAATGACTGCGTTGAATAACAAATTAGAGAACATTTTTTTGACTTGTGATTTTAGTGTGATGCAATTGAAAACTATTTATAATAAGCGGTACATTTTGCTTATTGATGAGCAAAACTTGATTGCATTACTGTTGTTTTTAACGAATTTCAGTGTTTGATTAGACCTTAATGTAGTTTTAAGTAATATCTAAATCTTAATAGTATTAATGTTACATTATCTGATTGGTCAATTTTAATAACATTTCATGTCAAAATAAGTAAAAGAACACATATATGCTAACTATAGTGTCTTGTTTTAAGGACATTCGTTGCTTTTCAGTAAAGTGGAAGTTTAAAAATCGCTGTCCCTCAGACGTATCTCAGGCATCTAACGACCATGATAAAAACTTATGCAAAAGTTTAAAATTGATGTGGTAATATATTTTCACGTCTTGAAGTCGAGATAATTCTGAATATCAAATACAAATTTACTGTATTGATAAAAATATCGAAGAAACAACTGGTGAGGCCTTACGAACGATTTATCCAAATTGGTTTTAAACACCAAATCTCATGAATTGGTTACAACGTTTGCAAAACGTAGTTATATGCACCCAATCATATAAAAACAAGTAAATATTTTAAAACCATATCCCGAACATTCTAGCCGAAGGTTCTATTACGTTTATTTCTTAAGGGTATTGAATAGCAAATGCAGGAGAAACAACCATTAAACTGTTAACCTATTTAATTATAAACATTTATTAAACACGTATTATCGCGACAACTACAGACAACGGATGCAAAACGTTGATTCGTTTTGTAACCTTCTGTGATTTCAGCATTTCTGAAATCATTTAAAAAAATTCTGACCGAGCAATCGTCATAAAATTTGCTATGCAACTTTTATAATTTTACTGTACTTGCGGCTTACATTGTATAAGAAAACCGTATGTTGTTCAACGATTTGTTTACGTTAAACATATTTTTGAAAAAAATACATATTTAAAAATATTACTTAAAAATACAAATAACTTACAAAGTATGTAATTAACTTTACTGTTTGATTCATCACATTCGTTATTTCATGTATACCAAGTGTTATGCTTTTTTAACCAAAATCTTTTCGGTAAAATTTATTTTCAAGTCTTAAAGGGTTGTCCCCTAATTCTAAGAATGCCTTAAACACTTGCCGAGCAGAGCTGTTGGAAATTTTCTAATTGATTGGCAATAATCTTATCTTCATAACAATCATAGGTTTAACAAACCTTGTACTGAAAAATCAAACGGAACGAATGTCCTTAATAAAGGTGAAATGTATATAAACATTTTAAAACAAACATCCGTTATGTTGGATAACAGCACTATAGAAACAATCTAACATATATTTCTCTGAAATAAGTGGTTGTTCGGTATGTCTTATTAAATTAACGATGGACACTACCGCATTTATCACGATGTTGAACCCAATTATTTGTTTCTAGCTTTTTATTACACTCATCATTCGTGCGAATAGTCCTGTTTCCAATTGAATCACCGATATCACTTAAAAGGAACGTCTAAAGTAGGCGTCATTGCATTATATTGCCGTGCAGATAGTGTGTATGGGCTTACATTAGTAAAGCAGTTTCACATATTTATATTACCTCGCTCCATGCTTTTGTAATTATCAAAGTAATTAGTCATTCCTCATTTGGTTCCATTGGCATGGTATAAACTGTGTGTCTGCTGTTTACATAGTCAGGGAATTACCTATCCGAGATATAGTGCGGATTGTGTAATACTATATCTGCCTGATAACGCTGGATGATTGGATATGATGGAATTACATATCCTTTTGTACAAGTAGATTTTCTGAGTGAACATGTTACCCTGGCATCATTGCTGGTATGCATCGCGCTTAAAAATGAATAGTTTATACATCGTCTAACATGTACATGTAAGCAAGATGCAGCTGCAATGGATTCAATCCAATTGATTAACGGTAAATCTTGCATATAATTTATAGCGATTTAAAAAAACATCATGTTGTTTTATAGCACTGAATTGTCATCTGTTGATTGGAGAGACCGTGATTAAGACGTTTGTTAGCAAATCACTCCTGGTCAGTAGGTTATGGGTTCGAATCCCTCATTTGTATCTTCATCTTCGTAAATGTAATTGGCTCAACTACAGTTATGTATCACTGATAGACATGTAGATGGATACAGTGAGGCTGTTGCACTATTCGTGTCACTGTAATATGTTATTGTCAGTACATTGAGTAAGTAAATAAGACATTACACAAAGAATTCGTATAAATATGTATGTGTTTATGGATTATGTTTATTCACACTGTGTGGAATATCACGGTTTGAATTGTGCAGAGGGGCGGATAAGGTTGTCTAAAGAATAATGTAAATTATATATACTACGTGCACTTTATTGTTAGTCTAGTTTTTACTTTTGCCTGCTTTATTATCAATTACATAAAAGCCTAAATTTCCTCCATTAATTCATGGTCGGTTTGCAAGCCTTGTTATTCATCACATATGTATGACAATCCGTCCTGTAGTCCAAAACTCATGTTGGTCTGTAAAAGAACATGTTGTTGTAGTGCAAAAGATTGCAACGCTAAAATTCGGTTACATGTGCCATAATTCGAAGATATTTCGAGCAGTTTCAAACTCCAAAAACCAATGTGACCACTTAAAAAGTATCTTAATCACTTAATTGGACTATTGCACATGCCGTAACCTTCTTTTACACGGGTACTTGGCTGTTTTACAGTAACCCAAACAATGTACCGGACTGCGTGATTTTATCCATCGGATAATGTTGATATTGACAGTGATTTTGACTTGACCGACTTTCATCAATTTCTGTATAGAAATTGTTTTTTTGGGGGGTACTCTTCGTGTTGTTATTGTTCCATTGAAAGGGTTGTTTGTCTGATCAGTGTTTAGACGTGTAAGATAAAAATCGCAAAATTTGCATCGTCTTAATTCATAAAAGTATCAAATTGAGTGAATTTGTTCAAACACCATGAATATCAGATTAATGATGCCCTATTGGGTGCAAACAAATGCAATGCAGGTTATTTGAAACAACAATTAAATGATTCTAGAAGCGGAATAATTAAAGTGTGTTGCTGTTTTAATTAGTGTCAAACCCATCTAGATATCGTTAAATGAAATTTAAATTACTACATTTGATCCCTTGTGTTTACTTAATTGTCATCTTAATACACTGTACTGGCAAAGGAGAAGATTCCGGACAGAAATCGCATAAAAAGCTTCCCCTGGAGTTAAAAATAGATTTTTTCTTAGATTTTTTTATGTTTGCAAATACCTTGGTTCAGGATCCTTGCTAAAAATAGGATTCCCGAAAAATGACGTCACGTGAACAGCAAAATATTGGGACCTGAAAAGGGGCACTTTTGTGCTATTTTCAACGATATTACCGTAGATATACCGGACAGTCTGCTTCAAATATTCCGCGACGAATATTTAGAAACCTATTACCAGAAAATATTTAGAACAGGCTTCCTTCTTCATAATCATGCAAAAATATGTCAATATTTACGACATGACAACACGTGACGCACATGTTTTCAACCCAGGGGGCGCTCGTGACAGGTTAAATTCCAATCCATACCGTATCTTGTTTACCGGCCGAAAATCGAAACAAAATGAGGAAAAAGTTTTTCAGATTTATTGACAAGATATCAAAAAAAAATTCTCAACAGATAATGAGGACAAATTTCCGTCTATTGCGCTAAAGTAAATGCTGGAAGAAAAAATAAAAATTTAAAAAAAAATTATTTTTTTTGGCGCCGCAGTGATTCGATCGCTGGACCTTAGCATCAGGTAATTACTAATCGAGCTGCTTAACCACTCGGCCACGATCTCGTTAGGAATTTTGAACTAAATAATTGAACACAATAAAATCATTGTCACTCGCGCTGTGCACGCGCTATACTGCGCATGCGCACTAAATTTGTTTACCCCCCGGCGGTGCTGATGTCAAAATCACAACAGCAGACGATATTTTCGGTATATGAGTAATTATTTGTTGATTTTGATTTTTTTTTCTTCCAGATTTCCTTTACATACGCACCTGAGTGATTTGATACCAATATCAATGAATTATTTAACTAAATAAAACGTCTAGACCGTTTGTCCGGAAGCTTCTCCTGTCCGGAATCATCTCCCTTGGCAGTACGGCAATTAAATCTAATAAAGTGCATTAATACTTTGAGCGATTTCTACTTCTTATTGAAAAGGCTATTTGGGTTTCATGAATTTGCATGTACTTTTATTTTGCAGTTCAATTCAGCTGAAGTATCTTTTATAGCTGATTTTGATTAATGAACACTCTTCCTAACAATTCATTGAATGCACTTCACCTACCACTCGACTGTGCTTTTCCGCTTCTCGGGTTTGTTTGCAGTTCAAGCAAATTGAGTGGGATGCGTAAATAAATAAATGCATTTTATGTTATTGCCACGCTTATCTTGCCCCCACGAAGCCTATACTTTCAAGCGTGACTTCATAAAAATGATAAATTCGCTTTGAACATAAAACAGGTCATTGAAACATCAATCCCGATATCGATTGGCATCAGACTTGTGTTGTCCTGATGTATGTACAGTCTCGTATTCCTCATACGCAAAATCCTAACAGCCGAGCACAGAAATCAGAATCACCACAACACAACCGTGTAATTTAAAAATCATAGGTCCATGTTCATATTGCATTTTTCTTATCCATTAACCTTGTTGTTTTTTTTGTTGATGCCTGCCAAAACTGTTGTAGGACTTCGTTCGAGGTAAATACGTCTTTCAGCTGGAACAAGGACTACACTTATCAGTATACTTTCATATTCTTATTCAGTGAATATTTTGCAGTAACCTTAGATTGTGGTCAATGTTTTTGTTATTGTCTACTCTCGAATGCTTCATCCGAGTTCTCCGTTCCCAGCTGTTTACTATAACACTATCTTCAGACTACATACTTCGTTGGTTATTCTCATGTTATTTCCTCCGTTCCTCGTCCAGGTTCAGTTCGTCGAAGGAATGTACGCCAGCTGACAGTCGCAATACTGCATTAAAGTTTAGACTAGTTCTTAAGTGATGCTTCCATGGTCGCACCTGATTTCTCAGCAAGCTCTCTTGAAGGGCAAACAGAAAATCAAACATCGCCAGCACCCGTCTGAATGACAAGCACAAAATGAACAACAGCAATCTACAAAGCAAAAAAGCTTCGGTAATGTTCATTGTACTATTATTTATTATGTTCCAGACCGATTGAACTCTTTGTTAAATAAACATTAAGACAATTGACAAACATACTGCATTTAAGTCATACATCAGTAACAAAAACAGTGACAGTGTAATATTGTTTTGTTCCTCGGATGTATAAAACACGACGTTACTTATATATAGGAATGTAATAAAAACAACATAAAATAATGTCAGGACGGCAGGAATTTGATTATGTGGAGTAGAGTTATATAGTTGAATAGAGTATACATAAATCAGTAGATATAAAATATCAAACTGTACAGCCACAAGATTGAAGTACACACGAGAGTGCCAAATAGCTATGTTGTAAGATAATCGTAATACTGAAGGCATTATTGCAACTACGCATTATGTTACATTAATAAATCAAACACTTTTGAATTACGAAATGCTTGTATACAGTATCTTGTTGCAGTCAAATGTTCCCCCACATCGAGCGACGGGTAACCACGACTTTCTGAGAAGAATCAAGTCGTATAAATGGTCTAATGGCCAGAAAATATATCAATACTCAAGAGCAATATCCTTACATAACACGCTATACGACTGTATGTGATTTAATTCACAGAATCTCTTCGGTCCGGAATGACATGTTTATTCAATTACTAACAGGCTGAGCACATGATAACGACGACTTCTGATGAAAATAATTAGATAGTTAAACTGAAGCTATAGAAGCAATTTGAATAAAGCTAGACTTTGCGAAAACCAAATATACACGTATCAATTTTCTATTACATTTGTTGTATATTACGAGTGGCCATAAGCATGACGTAATAAACTTAGATAAACCAAGGTGTCATATCTACATTGTTAACACAATAATAGTTAGCTGTAAATAGTTATATAGTGTATACTATTATGAATTTGTGTTTAGCACCTTCATATTTCCAGACGGCATTATCTCGAAACGAAGGTGGAAATAAAACCATACTGCATTTTATTATTGTCACATTATATACTATTATAACATAAGTCGCTGGCTTAAAATGAGAAGGTCGTTACTTCAAAATCAATATTTAGTAAACAGGAAAAACTGTATGGCAATTGCTCTTTACTTAAGGTAAAACAGGATTGTTTCAACTTCTTTTTGGTCAATTTGACAACTATACGGATTTTCATGACAATAGGATCATCAAAAGCGCCTTATGGTGTAGATTTCAAATATGTTTTCGTCTTATAACTTATGAAATTCTAATTCTAAGCCATTGGATTGTACAATGCAAGTTTCCCATGTGAAGTACATATAACAATGCAATATTCATATTTTTACTTCTATTTAAAATTTATATCTGTCTGGTATAAGTGATATATAACGCTGACATGACAAATTGCACAGAGTGTAACAAAACAGCACACCATACATCAAATAAATGGCGTGAAGCACATACGCATTTAGTAATGCAATACACACGCGTACAACCCGGAAGACTGGGAGACATGAACGATCTACATACATCAATGTAATTACAATCTTAGAATTCGTAACCGCGTTAACCGTGCAATTTACTGGCATCCTATTTTGTTCGGCATTTCATTTAGTATTTAAAGAAATGTATTTGAAATTCTATATGGTTTGAATGTTAAAACGAGTATATTTATATTCCACATATTAGAGAATTTCGCATATTCCAACAGTCACCATATGAAATTGACGAAGGTACTTTTTGTTGCATGTTATCTTACATTTGTCTTGGATGTCTGGTGCGATAGTATAATGTATATCACGTTTCCTCTTCATGTTTTGAACATGAGTTATGAAAGAGAAGTTTGTTATATTTTCTTATTTGAAACAGTGTATATTATAAATGTTCCATTGTTGTTGGGTTGGAACGAGTGCTGTTTTATTCTATGTATACTAAGTGGTTTTTCGGTGTATATAAACATATTGTATTGTAAAAGATCCTGTTTGAACAGATATCGCCAAATGTGCTGAATGCTCCTAGTTCCACTACTCATTCATCAATATAAAACTTTAAGAGGTATAGATCAAACGAGTAAAAAATCTGCACAAAATTCTGAAATAATTCAACTGAATTGTTAATTACTATGCTGGAGATGATTGTTCACATGCCTGTTTTTCAAATAGATTTTGTCACAAACATTAAGGAAGATGTCTTATCAAACGACCAAACATTCATTAAGCATAGCAAATCAGTGGTCTAAAAATGACAATTTATTTGTGGTGTGATATAGACATTATGATTTAATGATACCAATTGTCCAATTTATACACCAAAAACAGAAGAATAAGTAAAGCGATGCTGTTTTCGTATTTAACAGTTCTAAGAAGCAGAGATTTTGTCCGATTCTGGGTATGTTTATCACATTCTGTTTATCACACAAAATGTGGAGTCGTCAATAAGACAATGTTTTAGACACTTTGCTCTAATAAACACACTTTAAAACAATATTGGTCATCTGTCCAAACATACAATGATGCCATTTGCAGCGTATTTGGTGACTTCATATTTTCGCTGGCGACACGCGGCAACTGTTACTTATGTTATACCATTAATCAACAACGATATTCTTTATGAAGTCGAACTTACCAGTGCTCATTCAAAGACCGTCGCATTTTTCTTTCGCAATGACGCATTAAAATTTTACAGGTCATATGTGAGATACAAGCAGATAAATTATGTCAAAAATGTTTTTAAAAATCACTACCCCGCCTAGACGATTATGGGCCACTTAGACAACTGATCAGATAATTGTCTAATATTATGTAAGCAATTTTTCTTATTCACTTGGCATAGGTTTGAAATTGTTTCTACGGCAAATTTGGTTAACATAGATATACATGCCTAGATAAAAAAAGTTATGACAAAAGTCTACGTAACTCTGGATCACCCCTCGTACTGTAGTGGCAGAAAGGAGTGCAGCCACATTTTAAAAATTATTTCGCACAGATTACCAAAAAGTACTTGATTCCGATAAGATATACATTCATGCATTCTCTTTGAAAATATTGTGATGACTATTTAATGAGCACCTTGGTTGAGTCTTTTAAATAAAATAAATTTCAAATTTCTTCAATTTAACTTCCAAACTGCCATGATATTTGTGACGCAAGGCAATAGTTACATTGCTATATATATACTAAAGACTCTCACCACACCACAAAATCCGTGAAAGATTTTTCGGATACGAGCATACCCTAGTGGCGATTGGCAACATCAGAAATGTGATGTTAAGAGTAATTAATCGATATTGGAATAAATGTGTTTGATATTATTTAATTTCAGTCTAATAAATCATAGAGAGCACATTGCTCGAACTTTGCATCATCCCTCGTTTAATAATGTGCGTAAGGTTGTGTAGCTCGTTATCGATTGGACTTGTGACGATCTCGAATGCGAAGCAAATAATATATCATAAATTGGTATAATTAAATTTCAAATATGGTTTTAATTAGACACACGGTAAATACCATAGAGTACTTTTCTTGGAGTTATGTCTGACAATTCCAGTTTAAGGAGAGTTCGTCTGCAGACAATATTGATATTTACGTAGCTGTTACCGTCAGTGGATGTTGGTCAATATCAACATACCACCAACAGTTTACATTCTTAGTTTCATCTCCCAATATATCAAAATTATATCAGATTAACATCGGTAGAAAAAAACCAATAGTTAATAAGACAGCTAATTCTGAAACAAAACGCAACCTCATTGAATGGCTGATTTGCTAGAAATTAAAACTTAAAGAAATAAGAAAAAACATGGACCTCATTGAACGCTTGTCGATCCCTGCCTGTCAAGATGTCAGCTGATTAGTTTGCAGGTTGCGGTTTGGTTTGATCGTATTTGATTTTACGAAACTCGTCGAACTAACTTGAATGATAACCTAGTGGATGTGTGTCCATTTTTATGTTTGAGAAGTTGGACAGTTTCATTTGTTACTACACTGTCAAAGACAAACATCAGAGCTGTACCAGTTCATTATAAAGCTTGTTATGTAGTTTTTGAATTTCTATCTCGATTTGAACATTAACTTGTGCTTTTAAGCACTTGTGTACTTTAGCTAAATGAAAAAAAACCATATAACCCAGGGAAACAAATACATCACCTTGTGATTTTAAAAACACATCACACAAACGAGAAGTCCAATGTGTTAAAAGAAACAGTCAATCGTGTATCGTCCAACGAATATATGATACATGTACTATCAAGTGAAGTCCTGTTTAAAAAATTATTAAAATCCCATTGACCTTATGAAAACACTAAAAGACCGACCATTTTTCTCAATTTATGCGCTAAATAATATAATAAATGAGGGAAGGAATTTACTTAAACAGGTTTGAGTTAAATGTGATGCAAATGCAAACTATTTGTACTATGGGAGTACTTTGGTTTTGTATCGACAAAAGATTGAAATTGTCTTTTACCAATGTAAGTGTTTGAACAGACTTTAGTTTTAAGTAATATATATTTCAATCTTAAGTGTATTAATGTTACATCATCCGATTAGTCAAGTTAAATCCAATGTCATAGCCAAATAAGTAAAATGACGCAAATAATTTTATGCTAACTATATTGTCTTGTTTTAAAAATGAAATGCATACATAAAATATCAATACACAAAACAAACGTTTGGTTCAATAACATTTTGTAATGGAGTATTGTATAGGAATGAAACGACCTAACGAGAAAAACACTTTTATCACACGGCAATAGAAACAATCTAAAATATATGTCTCTGAAATAATTGGTTGTTCGGTATGTCTAATTACATAAACGAGGAACACTACCATATTAATCCCGAAGTTGAACCCAATTATTGGTTTTTAGCTTTTTATTAGTCTCATCATTCATGCGAACAATCATATTTCCAATTGAATCACCGATATCACTTAAGAGATACGTATAAAGTAGGCGTCATTGTATTATTCCGTCGTACAGCTATGGTTGATCGGCTAAAATTAGAAAACCAGTTTCACATATTTGTTTTAATTCGCTCCATGCTTTTGTCATTATCAAATTAATTAGTATTTTCATTTTTTATGTCATCGCCTGAAATTATTTATATTTCTGCTTTTACATTTTCAAGGAATAATCTTGCCTAAATAGTGTAGATTATGTAACACAGACAGTAAACTACCGGTAGAAACTTTAAATTACATTCCCTGTTCTACTAGTAGTTTGGTTACTGACTATGTTTCTCTGGTTTGAATACTAGTACGCATCTTTCTGTGAAAGGAATATAGTATGTTTGATGGATACAGTGGGAATGAATTCAATCATATTTATTTAAGGTATGCGTATCTTGCATATATAGTGATTGAAAAAATGTAGTACATTTTATCCGCTAGAGATTGTTAAAATTGATGATTGTGACCCGACCGAATTTCATCATTTGCAATCAAGTAATATGATTTTGATTACTGTACATAATTTGGGTACCCTCTGTTTCTATTTTTCGTTCAAGTTCTTTTGTTGATTGTAGTAATTAAATATGGAAGATTAAATTCGAAAACTATGCCATGCCGTAGTTTAGAGAGGTATCAAGCTGCATTATGGTGTTACAAAACTTGACTATCAAATAAATGACTTCCTGTTCGGTGCAAACAATTATACTTAAGGTTATTTGAAACAACAATACAACAATTTGAGAGGCGGAATAATTAACAGATGTTGTTTTAATTATTAGAAAATCCCACCAAAATACCATTAAATGCAATGGAAATGACTACATTATATCCCTTGTGTTTACATTAATTGTCATCATCATACGGTGTAGGGCAACATGAAATTGTAAAATGCTATAATGACACCCTGAACATTTTCCCATTTAAAATAATGAAGCCTACATAATATCACAATGTTGCATGTTCTGTTATCTAACAGATCAATTCAGCTGAAGCATCTCTTATAACTGAGTTTAACCCATGCATATACGTCGTACACATACTTACACATCTCGATACATGACTAAATGACTAATTGTAGGACAGTGCATTTTAAAAAAATAATAATGCAAAACTTTCCAGGTTATCTATTGTACTGTATTCTTTATTGTCAAAACATAGAAGAGACGGTTCTGTAGGAATTATCTAATGTCTAACAAATTGATCGGAAGTATCAACAAAATGCATTTTAGTTTATTATCACGCCTACCGTTCGCTTCTTTTAACTGAAGCTTCACACACGACTGCATGAAAAAGATAACTTCGCTATAAGCATAAATCACAGCTGGAATATATGTTGGTCGAATAATCAATCAATGTGTTTACTGGTTTGTATGTCGATCAGTATCAGACTTGTCCCGCTATACTTGTACATACACGTATATAACATCCGCAAATTGTTTGCACATCCATCAAGGTTCTGCATCGCATAATCACCCATCCATTAAACTGAATTGTTTTGTTGATAATCATCATAATTGTTGTAGGACTAAAACAATGTCTTTTAAAGTTTTGAGAGCTGAAGTATGGACACTAAACAGTATAATTTCTAAGTCTTTTTCATTTGTATATTTGGTATTAATGTGAGTTTGTGGTCTGTGTTCGGTTGCTACACTCGAATTTTGCTTTTATTGTAATACGATGTTCTTTATTGTTTGGCTCGATATAATCCGAGCTTCCGAAAGCCTGATTTTATGTTCCCTGTTCTGGGTTCAAATTGCCGCACCTGTTTTCTTTGCATGCTCTCTCCATGCTCAAAACGACTTATCACAGATCATAAGTGCAAGTCACAATAACAACACAAGCCTGATAAATAACAACATCTAAGTAATACAGACAGCTCCTGTTATAAATGATCCTAGTACAAATGTACATTCAGCTCCAGACACATATTTGACAAATATTTTCTTTCTGTCATATATCAGCACTGATTACGTTGGCCAGTGTAATATTGTCTTGTACTCGGATGTACAAAACACGACGTTAGTGATGTACTGTAATGTAATAAAGATGGCATTAAATAATGTCAGGACGGCAGGAATTTGATTATGTGAAGTAGTGTTATATAATTGAATACAGTATACATAAATCAAAACAAATAAAATATAAAAGTGCACAGCCACTGTTAAAGATTGAAGTACACTCTGGAGTGCCACACATCTATGTTGTAAGATAATCATATTACTGAAGGCACGATTGCAACTACTCATTATGTGACATAGCTAAATACAACACTTCCGAATTTGAAAGTGTATTTGACTTTTTATTGCTGATTTGTTCATACATATTTACTAAATATTGTTTGCATCTGTATTGTAACTTTGTATGTTGCAGAACCCTTCATAGTGCATTTATTTCTATGAACAGTGCATAGTTGTACTAGTTTTTATCTTACGTGTTTGGAAATAAACAGATTATGAATAGAAATATCTGTTTCTGTGATTTGCTGAATGAGTATTAATCGGATATGCTAGTAGTTAGATAAGGGACACTTACTCCAGAAAATATCTTTTTGATGACAAGTGCTCGTGGAAACATGCATATATATGTTTGTCTAAGCTGAATTTTGTTTTTTGGTATTATAGAAAAGCCATACCATTTACAAAAGCCTTAGAACAATTGTCTTATTGATGACCGCAGCTTGTGTGATATATTGAATGTGATTGGCATACTCGGTATTTCATAAAACCTCAGCTTGATCGAATTTGAAGTACAAAATCAGTGACGCTACTGGTAATTATTTTGGGAGTATTTATTTTGATGTTTCAAATGGAGTTTTAAAAGATAAAATCCTTCGTAATGCAACACAGTCGCAGAGAAATCAAATGCTTTGGGGCAGCTTGTTGTTGCAGTCAAATGTTCCCCACATCGAGCGGCCAGTAACCACGACTTTCTGAGAAACATCAAGTCGTTTCAATGGTCTAATGGCCAGACCATATATCAATACTCATGAGCAATAATCTTAAATATACCGATTCATGATATATTAGTTGCTGCTTAGCGTTTAAGATCATCGCATATCCAGTCGATAACGAGCGACACATCGTCGTTAAAATAATTACATTTTGTACACGAAGGGTGTTTATTTGACTGAAATTAAATTTCCTCAAATATTAGTTTGTACTAATTTATTTCAGATCGATTGTGAGACAAGTTGTTCCAACTTCTATTCATCACTCTTAACATCGCATTATTAATGTTATCAATCACCACAAGGGTATGAGAGAAGAGAAGCGAATTTCCTCCTTACGCTGAGCGTCAAGCAAGGGAGTGATGGTAACATTTATATTTCGTCTTTGACGCGGCCTGGGATCGCACTTAAAGCAAACGCTCAACCACTAGGCTATCAAGTTCACCTTAATATTAGATTGTGCCTTCTAAATAACTTTTCTTGACATACAGCTAAATGCATTATCATCAACTAGGTGTATAATGATGTGTCTGTTTAATTAATTTACCATATTAACTTATTGTTGTCGTATAAAGCGACAGTTGCAAAATAAATATAAATCATACATTGTAAAAGAATTTGTGAAATTCAATGTTTTAATTATAAGAAGTTCTTAAACATATTGACGCACCCTTTTTTGCCAAACTTAAATTTTAATTACAATTTAATGAATGCATTGTTTTCCTAACAGAAAAGAGAATCGGATTTCCGTAATATCAATGTTTTCTATTCAAGAGGGAAACTTTTTGCATGCGATTTGAAATACAATTCCTGTAACATTTTAATTCAGCATTATATTTCTCAATTCCGATTAATACTCTTGATCATTGTTCACAAATAATTAGATTTTAGGGGAAGAACCGAACTATTATAGTATTTATTATCCATAGGAATACGTTTGATTCAATGTTTGATATTTTTAACGATTATCAACACTTCTATGAGCTAAAAAGATCATTTTCGGCATTATATACCTTTTTGTAAGCGAATGTTTGGACTGCGATTTATATAGACACTCTGTCAGAACTAAATCAAATTATATACAGTTACAGTCGAGTTATATATTATACTTGATTGTTTTATGCAAACTTCACGGACAATTTCGAACTCAGTGGATGAATTTCCATTTCATCTCAAATGTCTTCCGGCATGGTAAAAACAAATCAGACATCGAATGCAGCATCCAACAGAAACAACACAGCACAAAAACTTGAAATACAACAATGACTTTATACAATTATTGAATTTAATTTGTGGAACGCCAATACATTTACAGTTTTGAGCACACATATTAGACTCAAAACGCTACATAACTTTTGTACGATATAATCGCAGCGTCTTCAAAAATGAAAAGCGTGTACACTAATGTTAAAAGCGTGTATTTTTACAGGTATCGATAGCTCGATCAATACGTATTTGATTTTGCAAAACAAAAAGCATATGTGCATTAGAGTATATTGCGTTTGTGCTTGTCCTGGAAACAGAAATAGAGCAAAACCACACAAATACATATATACATGTAGCTCAATGCAGGATCAGCAAAGAAAACCTTTACATTAAATGACAAACATAATTAGCATGCTTATGGTGAAGACTGGTACGAACAGCAACAATATGAAACCTTGATACAAGGTTTAAAAATTATATTGTATATGAGTGGTCAGTATATGGCAAAGTAGCGCTTCATTGATACATTTGTATTTCAACTAAAATAACTAGGCCACGCTTACTGAAATAGCTGAAAACATATATTTTTGAAAGACACAGAACATGTACAAAAACATGTTCATGTCTAGTAATAATAATATGCAAGGTCAATACACTATTTACACGTACAACCACTTATAGTGCATTAGCGACTAAGCTGGACCTCATGCACATTAAGTATCTGTAGAAAGAATTTACACACATTTTAATCAACAAATGTACATGGAGTGAAATAGAAAACAAATAAGCCATCACGATACGCTAGGTACAATAATGCTATTTTGTTTGTAACAATTATAACCGGATTCATTATGGCTAACTTTGGCCAACAGTTGTCTGGTCGTCATTGTGTATCTACTTGATGCCCATATTCTGATTGCTATGCTCAAACAAAATCAAGACATGTCATTTTGATCTATTTCGTTTATGAGGGTCCAGCTTGGTCTCTAATACACTAAACCATGTTTTCTCAGAGTAAACACAATACAATATATGCATGTTAAAAGACTGGTTTCTCTTTTGTTATTTTAATTGGTTGTTTTGTGAGGCCAAGCGTGTCCGAATATATCGATGTAGACATTGCATCACAGACGCAAATGTTGCCAATATCATATAAATCACAGACAACGGAGATTATTCTTTATAAAACAACAACACACTCCGACTAATGATGTATTCATTCACGTGTTACAAAAAATGTAGATGAATAGCAACTTGCGGAATTCGTGGTGAAAGCATCCTGATAGTGCCGGTATCAAATACATTATGGTGAAACAATGTATTGGAAGTGACAGTGTGTAAACAAGCATTCAACAAATGCAGATAACAAATCCACATTTCGGAGATTAAAATATTATATCAGATTTTTGCGATATATATTTTCTGGAATTTGAAAACTATCGACCCAGGATGATCATCGTAGAAGGAATGTTTAACTTAAACTGACATAACCATTATCACTGGATAAGATAAAGATAAGTTCCGACAGAAGCCACCACCTATATTTCCCTCCTGCCAATGACGCCAGGCTGCAGCTCAAATATCCATCCCGTGTGGATAATTATATCTTAAAACATGGAATTCTACTCGGTAGTATACAGTACAATGATGACTGAAACATATTACTATCCCAATATTTCCATCTAAACTTCATTCAACCGTATTATTTCAGTCAATTTTTGTTTTTTAGTATCCAATTGCTCAATATGCAGTGGCAAATGTGGCACATTTACATAAATTCTAACTGTAAACCATCTTTGAGTTTGTATAGATTAAGCCATTAATAGTTACTGTATTAGCCTACAAGCAACAATTATCTTAGTAATTTATTACACGTATAACTGATGATAACGTCGGTGAAATTGATTGATGACATGTTCGCACTCAGTTATCAGGCCAAGTAGTATGCTTCATCGCCTGGAACGAACTTAGATCATAAAAGGAACAAAGATAAAGCAGGAACACATATATCTTGATTATGGTAGCTTTGAATATCGCATATTAATGAGTCCATATTCGAAAGTATGTCGACAGTACATCATTAAATAAATTCTTGGCATGAACTGTTCAAATTATATTATGTATAGGAAACGTTGTCAGAAGTTGGTCACCATTGCAACGAGTTTTGCAACTTCCATATAAATGTGTAATTCCTTTGGACAGTTAAAACTTATATATTATGAAGGTTAATTACAGACTAGAGGTAAATTGTAAGTCTTTTTTTCTTATTGTAGAGCTTTCGCAAATCTCATTACATATAGTAATTTCATAATTCCAAAAAGCCGGGTTTCTTGGTGATGGGCTCATATCATTTTCTGCAGACATTACGCCATCAAAAAGACATTTTATGCCATATTTGTCGAAAGTAGATGCATTTATTGTTCCATCGTTAATTTAATGAAGCTCCATGTTTCATGACGGTCTTATAGAGCATTACTGAATGTCTGGCGCGTCTAAATTATCTAAACTATTTAGGTTTTCATATGTAAGACCTATAGGTATGTTTTGATGATGAATGTCTTATGAAGAATGTTTCTACAATCTTAAATCGTCGCCAATAGATTCTTTCTATTCTCATACACAGTTAATGCATTTCTTGATATTGGGGTTAGACGTAATTGGAGAACAATTGGTATACAATGGTATTCTATATACACACCTTTAAATCCCAATGATGAAGTTGTATTTCTTTCCCCTACCTATCTTGTTCAATCTGTAAAGTTGGATATTTGGTTAAACTAGCCTTGTACTCAATCTAATAAGCACTATGCAATTCATGCATATGGTACATGTTATGTAACCTATATGTGTTTTAAACTATAATGGAATCTCGTATTTGAGAAATGATAGAGGTGGACACATATCATCCAATGTGTATGAGTGCATACCAGGTTTTGCCGTTAGGCTAATTACTGAGTGTGTCGTTGAGTGTCCAAAGCATTATCAACGCTTGCTAAATCCGTGCAGAATATGACGTGACACTAATACTAACTCCAAAGGGAACCTTAAATGACTCGTAAACACGGACTTAGTTGCCACATGACATTTAGGTTTTTCTTGATTGTGTTCGGTCTTAAGGCTTTCATCAAATCTGGCTAATAGTGTTAATCAGCAACACAGAAACACGGCCATATGAACTACAACTTGAAATTAAAACCGTTGTTACATTCTATGCATAATATTTTATGCATAGTATTTAAACTGATTTACCGTGACTTTACCGTTTTCAGCAAATGCCATCCACTAAGGTGTGTAAAGTTAACAGCCCATTGCCATTAATTTAGCCAATTGCCGATTCAAATTTTTGAAGTTGCCAATTCGTTCCCATAGCATATTTTGAATCGACTGCTAGCCTGTAGTTCGCAGTAACATACTCGACAGTAAAGTTCGAATTGGCAGCTGGATTGTAAAGTTAGCCGCCAGTTGCCAATTCATATTTTTGAATAGGCATCTGGTCACTGGCGGCTAACTTTACACACATTACCACTATTGATAATGCAGACCTGCGTTCAACGGAAACTTACTACAGACATGTTTAAAATATTACAGTTTTTTAAATGTGTGCAAAATCACGGGGATTATTATTAACACACAATTGTTTGACCCTTTTCCCTATCTTATACCATACCCCAATTTTGGGGCACCATCACAGCCTAAATGTTACCGCGCTCATTATCATAACAACATGCATTTTTTAACTTTATGTTACGAAACTGTAACGGATTGTGATAACGTATTGAAAAATTGACACTAATTTATATATTTGAGAAATGCCCCTCATACATCTTGCGATATCGAATACAAATAGAACTGATCGTAATATAACATAAGTTTATCGGAAGTTCCATTCAACACATGTTTCAAAAGGCACCAACACTATTTATGAGAACATGTAACTAAGGTCTGCTTTGAAGGTGGTTCTTCAAACAAATAGGTATTGTTAACTATAACTGCATGGCCATTAACCTCTATATCAAAGTATAATATTCGTGGAGAATGGTGTATGCTTAATTGGCGCACATGTGTCTGCATCTCGAAATATATGTCAATAAATATTATGTGCATTATTTAATTATGAATGTGAATGAGCGAGGACTGATTTCCCATAAGGTTACTTTTACAATGCATAAAAATGACATTCATTTGTGTTAAACATTGTGAAGGATGTTTCTAGTCCTTGTGTTGGCTGTTCGGTTAATTCCTTTGTGTATATAGCATGCTCGGAATGATTCAGGTTTAAATATAAACTATTCTGTCATTTCGACATCATCCCAAAACACATACAGGGACAGTCAATGGAATGGTATGGCATCATAATTTGTTCTTCTACAACTCGAGACTGTTTTCCGTTATTCAAATTTATAGTTTATCTGATATATCAAATGTCTGTCAATTACTTTAATTACATGGATTCATATTCCTATTTACATAACGTTATTCCTGTCTGGAATCACACATCATCCATCAAGATCTTTACTGATTGTCAATAATCCCATAGATACAGTGTACACCAATCCATACCTACCACGGGGGACGTTAACAACGTGGTGTCAATATCAATGAATTGTAATCGATTATGATTTATTAAAGCCAATTTTATTCAATTATTTATATTCCAATATTTCTTTAAGGTTATATCAATATACTAACATGGCATTACAAAAATCACAGCAAATACCTAAGATCTTATATAAGTGTTGTAAGCAAATTTCCAAAGAGAAGCATCTTATTGAAAACGATGTTAGTATACAACGATGAAGAATTCAATAAGACAAAGTGTCTTTCATTCTAATCCCTTTTTCCTTATGTTGCTGTTATTTTATACTGTAAATTGAATGCATATTGTTATATATTTGGGAAAAATAAATATGTTTAAACTATACAACGATGTGTTATAAAAATCAACAATCGTATCCAAATGAAAATTAATGTATACAGGGCACTATGAGTGTGACTTCCTCATTGTATTTAGTCCATGTCCCAGGTCTTGAAAATTGAAGATCCATTACCAAAGAGGTGAACAGATCCAACAATGATTTTCTGTTAGCTTGATATCTGAGCTGTCCGAAATCAGTTGATGGACTTGCGGGACATTTTGCCAATTGACCTTTTGGCGGCCATCTTTAAAGATGGCCGCCGTTATTTGAAGCAAGCAGAGGGTTTAGGAAAACTTCGATTATTCCTCACTCACACGGGCTATCGGCTTGTAATATGTCTTAAATTGTTTGCTATTGAACTCCGCATGTGGTAATATATAAATATAAATATTATAATATGGTTATTAATTAATAATTATTGATTTTTTAAGGAAATTATGATATTTTTCGATTTTTGTCGTTAATTTTTCTCTTTCAAATCGGATCTGAGTGTGTATTTGACCATTTGTTGATTGTTATATGCAGAGGTTGGTTCTAGGCGTCTATAATGAACATTACATTGACAGATTTTCATTTGAAAATCCTTCATTAGCCAGGAATATTGCATAACTGAAAGTGGATTAATAGTCAAGCCTAAAAATGGGATATTTAGGTTATACCCGGCATTGGATTGAATAGTAAATATTTTTTGGTTTTCTGTTAGGGAATTGGTTGTAATTGAAGAATATGAATAATGCCCAGCTGGCACCATTGAGCATTTTGCGAAAATCAAGATGGCGTCCAAGATGGCCGCCAAAATTCAGAAAAACAATCAGAGGTGCCGGAAATTAGGATCAAATCGCTTTTTTGCATATTGGTTGTAGTTTAGATGTTTAAAACATAATTATCTTTTTATATTCAATACTATTGATTGAGTTAGTGAATGTAAAAAGGCATCCGTGATGGCTGGAATCAATATGGTGGCTTAAATGACAAGCTGTTAGGAAAATAATTTGTTTTTATCACAATTTAAGTTGAAGTGGTGTAAAATAAATTATTGAACTGTAATATGTAATAAATGCACCAAGAAGTCTTTGAGTTTCAAGCATTGAACCATTAGCTGATTCAAAATGGCGGACAAAATGGCTTCCAAAATCAATTAAATATTTGTTATGTTTGTGGTCCAAGGAAGTTACAAATTTATACTTTTGTATCCATAGCAGTGTAAGTTTTGCAAACATAATTACAACTTCAATTCATTGTATAAAATATAACATTATATCTATTTGGTGATCGACTTATCCCGTTTAAAATGGTATCAATGTAGGCTGAAATCATACATGTGACAAAATGGACGCCACATACAGGTATGTCAAACTGAAAAATTGCATTAAAACATTTATCGTAATGGAATGTGTTAATGTGAATACTGCTATAGGTTAAAAATATAGATCTACTGTAACATTAGAACAGTTAATGTGCAGTATATTTGATGTGACTTCTAAGATGATTGCCAACCAAGTATGTTCAAATGGGAGTGGTATTCAGTACTAATCTTATCTAATTGGAGAATAAGGATAGCCACATAGTCACATCGCCTGTAACTGACCAAGCGTTTACTATGGTGTTATCTGGTTGGCTGTCCTTATCCTTAAGTCAAGTACGATCAATATTGTGTACCACCGGTACTGATTGTCCAATGTATGTTTGGTTGGTAACGTGGTACGGTATATGTATAAGATATTCTTCGTGTTTTATTTACACATTGCTGTCAAACAATAGTAGTAGCTAATCTGCACATACATCAAACTCGACGCATACACCGAATTCACAGCAGCACCATAAATATGCCACGGAAGCGACCCGCTCACCATTACACTAAATTACCGATCACCCAGCAGTGGCCTACCACTATCAACAACCCAGCTTTTATGGAAACTGGTATGATTACAGACAACTCTTTCCATCGCCATACTTGCCCAATATTTATAGACACGGTCACAGAAACAAGCTCAGAATAATTTGTCAACTTCACGATAGGGGTAAACAACAAACGTATCCTCTTTATAATCAGTACAGCACTATCTTGGGTTAGCGACCGTAGCGCTGTATTCATAGTGGCGAAGACCACAGCGGCAAGATGGAATATCCCGGCTAGAACGACACTTTTGTGGAAGAAGGCTGATATTACCATCATAAGCATGGTCCATGGCGTCAGCATTGACCTTGCCTAGCACTTTTCTCATAATACTGATATTGACACATTATGAATGTTATTTCAGAGACTATGCCAACGTACCATATACAATTATAAAACCATATACCATCCCAGGTATTTCCAACCATTGTTAGTAGTAATCAGAAAAGTCAAGCGTCTATGATGAAGAAGTGGGCATTTCGCACAACTTCAGTATAGACAAACTGGAGATACAAACAGCCAAGCTCTCGATAAGGTCCAGAACTAAGCGTTGCGCATAATTACTGGTGTTCCGAACTCTACACCGATTGAATTTAGGGAAAAGTTTACTGGTATCCAGCCATCATACAAACGAAGGCAAGCCAATGTCATGCTTCAAGCGGAGAAGTTTAGATTAACACCTAACCACACAATGGCAACAAGATTAGCTCGATTAACCAAAAATCGGACCAATCGAAGCAGCTTTGTACACGAAACCAAGAAGTTAGACAAATAATTTGCACCTGATTTGACCATAGCAAGTACACCTCTTGTCAGGGATGATATAGTCAACCCATTAGCAAATGATCTGTCTGCAGTAACTGTGAGACTCCAAGTCCCTCAACTCGAGCCAGACAAGCAAGAAGATGAATGTGTTCGAAGGAGCCAGATACTAGCCATGATAAGCCAAGAATACCCTCCTGATATATGGATCAATGTCAATACTGATGGCTCAGCCGCCAAAGCTATCAAAGATGGAGATGCTGGAATCTTCATCCAATATACACCGGGCAATAAAGAGAGACATCACAGTTACAGGGAAGCACTGCAGTAACTACAGATCGTACACCGAAGCTCACAACAAAACACAAGAACTAGCCAAAATACTACAGAACCTTTAAGTTAGTACTCACTGCAAATTAGCCCTACAGTGGATTCCTGCCCACTGTGGAATGCCTGGAAATGAAACAGCAGATGAATTGGCAAATCTGGGAGCACAGTCAGCACAACCACCAGTACATGTGATATATAAAGAGAAAGTTACCATTATCAAGAAATTCACACTACCAAGACAAGATGCTGATCCCTACCATCACCTTAACAGGTCAAAACAAGTGATTATGGTACGACTACGCTCAGGGCACAACAGGCTGAACGATCACATGTATCGGAAGTACAAATTGGTGCCGTCTCCGATCTGTCCATGCGGGGAAGAAGAACAAACTGTCGAGTATGTCCTCCAAAGATGCAGAAGACACAACCAGGATAGAACTGCAATGTGGCCCACATACACAACTCTTCAAGAGAAGCTCTATGGAGACACTGATGATCTGCGGAAGACCGGAAAGTTCATCTCAGACATTGGGATGATAGTGTAGGACGAACGACTGAGGTGAGGTGAAGACAAACTGGATGTAAGAAAGAATATAACTGGTCACAGTCCGCATGAAGCAACGATTCCAAACAACATCCACAAAGTTTTTGGAATACTATACTCCCATCAGACTAGAGCGTCACACCCATCATCAAAACGGGATACCAATTTATAGCGACCTAGCAACTACTGGTCCATCTCAATCACGTCTGCGTGAAGTGAACTGGTCGAGCATACACTGTTACTTCAAAGCCAGACCATGGCCCTTCTAGACACGTTTTAGATACTAGCTGACTAACAATATGGTTCAGAAAGATATTCACTGAGAGCCAGCTGCACTCCATAACCAACTACAACTGTTATCTAGATGGTGGAGATCAGATTGGCCCGTCATTCAGGACTTCAACAAAGCCTTCGGACTAAGGAGAGGCAAGCCAGCAAACTGAATTATTACAATATCAGTGGAACCTGCTGGGCAGGAATAGTACTAGCATAATTCTTGCAATCAGAACCCAACACGTACTGGTCGGAGAACAGTCCACCAACACAGCACCAGTCACACGAGGCGTACCTCAGGGATCAGCCATTGAACCACTTTTTTGTTGTATATCTACCACCTTCTAATTCATGCAACATCTACTCACCATCTGCTTGCTGACAACAACCTTTTGAACAGGTAATTACTAAGAAAATGCTTAAGCCTAACAAGACATGGACAGACTACAGCAATGAATGGGAGGGTCCATGGTTGATGTCACTTAATCCTTACAAGTATATGGTCACCCGCATCACTAGGAAGAGAACTCGTGTTAAGACTTTACAAGTTGTGGCAGAGATAAGTACATCGGGGTATACATAGATGATGTCCCCATGAGTACCAATGTTGCTACCATTGTTAGGAAAGACAACAACAGCATCGCCTTCTTCTAGACAAACTTGACAAACTATCGAAACAGATTAGGGTACAATGTTAACAGACACGTGTCAAATCAATCCTTGAATACGCAAATTCGGCAAAGGATCAACCAGGGCAAATATATGTCATCTTGAGGCAGTTCAGCATATTGGACGCAATTCGTCAAACGGTACTTGAGCACAACAAGCAACATCAGGCAGATCATTGGTGACTTTGGTTGGAAACTCTAGAACCAGATCCTTGAGCATTGTCGACAGCGATTATGCCTTCTCGAGGGGTCTTATTTATAGTGGATAATCATGATAATTTATTTTTAACAAAAATAACTCGCCGCTCACACGATCTTGCAATTAAATATCAATGGTACGATAATGCCCAAGAGGACGACCATGTATACTACGAGAGAAGAATAATCTACAATTTATCCCCACTTATATAATGTTAAGTGGCCCTCTTTGCTGCCATTTTGAAGTTAAACCATAATGCATGTCTGATAAATATAATGTTCAAAACAAGTAAAAACTATTTGAACACACTATACGATTTTAATATAATATGCTTATTCAGCAATTATGATGACCATTACAGCCGGTAGTTGATTTCTTAGTATGCTTTCTTAAATAAAAGCAAACAATTAATAATGATACGATTGAATAGACACTATATTTAACATCTACACAACTGCCAATTAGCAACAATAGTAATTTATGTAACTAATCTCTTGCACCACCGACATATTTCCTGATTTTGGCGGCCATCTTGGACGCCATTATGAATAAGGCAACGAATCAATTGAGTCGAATCGAACTTTTATTTGAATGTTAGTTAACTATTTTAATTCCGATATCAACAAAAATCATTTAAATAAATGTTTTAATAGAATATATCAATATGTCAATAATTGCGGCCGTTGTAACAGCCATTTTGATTTCAGCCGACCTGGATGCCATCCCACAATATTGTAATCGACAAATAACGATAGATAAAATATGAATACATGTGTTAAAAACATTTTAACTACAACCAATCGGCAAACAAGAAATTTGTAACCAATTTCTAGCATCTCGGATTGTTTTTCTGATTTTGGCGGCCATTTTGGACGCTATTTTGATTTTCACAAAATACTCAATGATGACAGCTGGTCATTATTCATATTCTTCAATTGCAACATATTCCCTCACAGAAAACCACAAAATATTTACAATACAATCCAATGTAGGTATAACCTAAACATCCCATTTATAGACAGAACTATCATTAAACTTTTAGGTATCCAATATTCCTGGCTCATGAAGGATTTTTAAATGAAAATCTGTCAATGTAATGTTTATTATGGACGCCTAGAACCAACCTCTGCATATAACAATTAACAAATGGTCAAATACACACTCAGATCCGATTTGAAAGAGAAAAATTAACGACAAAAATCGAAAAATATCATAATTTCCTTAAAAAATCAATAATTATTAATTAATAACCATATTATAATATTTATATTTATATATTACCACATGCGGGGTTCCATTGCAAACATTTTAAGACATATTACAAGCCGATAGCCCGTGTGAGTGAGGAATTATCGAAGTTTTCCTAAACCCTCTGCTTGCTTAAAATAACGGCGGCCATTTTTAAAGATGGCCGCCAAAAGGTCATTTGGCAAAATGTCCCGCAAGTCCATCAACTGATTTCGGACAGCTTAGATATCAAGCTAACCGAAAATCATTGTTGGATCTGTTCACCAATTTGGTAATGGATTTCGGTCTGTCACATGGACTAATTGAGCAGGATAGAGTTTATTTTCGTTCACATCTTCCTTAATGGCATGCAAACTCAGTATTGCAATCATGTGATCACTATCCAGTAGCGTTATACAGACACCGGTTACACCATTAGTTCTTGAACTGCCACCACTTGATTCAACTTTCACTGATGTTTGACCTCAATCTCTTCAGTAATATAATAATGAAATCCGCTACCATTTCTTCTCAGCTTTAATGAACAGTAAAGACAAAACTAGACAGGCAACAAACAAATTAGCCAAATAACTTCTTATCTTTTGTATCTAACTTGGCGAGACAAACTTGTTAGTCGACTGAGATTGACAAAGACAGATTGGAAGATATTTATTATAGCTTCAATATTGCGGTGACCCACGCTATTGTTACCGATGTTGTCCTACTTGAAGATATACACAGTTTGTGCGTAAACGAATGTCCTTTATGGCGGTGCCAAGATATAGATAAATATATATAGATAAATGACACTGCCAACATTATTATGAATAATTGTACAAACGGCAACACAAATAAACATTGTATACATATAATAGTTTTAATAAGCTTCAGATTTGCCATTGTGATCTTTATTACCTTCTATGTCAGTATGTATGATTTCGACTAATTAACAGATGTAATTGCTTTCAATTGGATATTATCTATTATATTAGACATTGTTTGCATAGGTTATCTTTTTATGTAACGTATTCAGTCTGATTATCTATGATTTATTGTAAACTGGACAGTCCTGATGCATCATTTGGTTGAGACTGGTCAATTACTTCCTTGACTGGGTTTGGCGATACTTCAAATCACATTTATTCAATGATATAAATTGTAAGCCGCATTTTAAAAATGGTATGAGGAAATCCGACAGGGAAGGTAGCACTCAAGCTGACCAGCCGAGTACAGAAATCAGAAACACCACGACACAACTACCCTGAGCAATGCCCACACAAACCCATGCCAAAATGGCGACCAAATGAGGCACAAAAACCCTAAGGCGTGACCTTGTTTTAAACACTAAGGACAGAGATCTAACGTTATGCGACCTAAAGAGGCACAACTACGTCTTGACTAGTTAAAATAATTATGAGTTTGCTTATACAAACATCCAATACTGACAAACGTCCGAGAAAAGATTGCTATATTAACAAATAACACAGAAGATAGCACACACACAAACAGCAGAGCACAATACGCATATCAGGTTAGTCATCTGTTAGACTGTAATTGAATATTAATAGATGAACTAGTTCTTGTTGTCGAAGATAAAAAGTACTCATCTGCACAAAATGCCATTTGATACCAAGTACCAATCCCTGTTGAGTTGTAAACATGGCATCATACGCCTTTTATAATCCGCCGACGAAAATCCCAGCTTTGTTTACAAATAAAATTTGCAAATCAACACCTTAATGCATTTCTGATGTTTAATTTTGCGACCTCAGTTTTTAATGCGTATAACGATTCAAACAAATGATGCATCGATCATGTAGCGTTGTTATTATCCTGTTTTCTTCATATACCATGTCATCAGAACCATCGCCTGATATATTCTATATCTATGGAACGTGTTATATGTATTGCTTCGATTCCCTCTGTATTACAATCATGCTCTCCGTGATCACTTTCCACATTGTGCATTAAATCCCCGCTTTCACAATGTTCACAATCGTCAATTTTGTCATCACATTAAGCGTACATGGCAAACTAATCTGTATCAAGTAAATTGGAAGTGGAAATTTAGTCTAAAATGAAAAGCCCTTATTTTGCGCGTGAATACACTCAACCGCTTTAAAAACGCACCACTATTGAAAATAATCAAATTTTGTCAAAATACATTTTTTGCTAAAATTGATAGTATACAGAGTTTGTTCAGTTCATAAGCTTGATCTAATTAAAGAAAATGATTTATTTTTCATTCGAAATAACCCGCGCAGGGAACTTTTTTGATTTTGCATGTTTTGTGCGTGCAGCTCGATCGCGTCGACCTGTGTGGTCAATATTAACTTTAAACTGTACGCTGTTGATCTACACATTGAAAAAACAACATAAGCAATATTGGCTAATTGTATTTTTATGCTGCGAATATCTCGAATATTTGTTATCGATGACTGTGCCTTCGCTTCCAACTGGAAAGTGCCTCGGTGCCTTAGCATGGCGGTTCAGCTGCCACCATAAAATGATTGTGGGCTAAGAACATCGATTCCTGGCGAATGGCACTGTCAAAGACCGACCTGTATGAAACCAGCTAAAGGTATTGGGCCCGAGCGAGGAGGAAACAGGACGCAGGTTGTGTAACTGTAATTGGTTCCACATGGCTGCACACAGTGTCAAAATAATGCCGGGTGTCAATCAACAAGCCAAAAGTACATTATTGCATTTTCATAATTATTTCTTTCATAATTGTCAATACAAAGGAAAATTATTTTAGTACATTTTTTAATGTGTTTTCTTCCGTTTAGAGCCTAAATTCCCAACTTTTTGTCTTCAAGCTCCTTCATAGTGTTGATTTGGGGTGCCATAGAAGCACCATGGAATATGACCTGACAGTCTGATGCTCATAACCAAGACTTCAAGTTTAAATAAGGCTTGAATCCATCTTAAGTTCACATAATGCGCATATCTGAACCGCACTCGGTCGTATGGTATTAGCCAGACAGCCATAGTCACATACCATTTATAAGTTAAGCTTTGCTTGAATGGTGGGAAACATCACGTCGAGCATAATTCTATCCTATTAAGTAATTAATGTTATGCTTTAGGAAGAAATACCACGTGCATGCATCAATGTATCGGGCTCTTATAATTGCTTTTGAAATTGTGACTTTCACTTTCATGGGTCTCAGTGTTATCTATATCATAATTCATTTCAAACTCGTAATAATGGCTTGAAAATCACACACATCGTTCAATATAGACTGAAGATTATTAATCCGAAAATGGACAACCATAAATGGACGTTTTCATCACTTAAACCGATATTTCATATGTGGTGCGTTTTTAAAGCGGTTGAGTGTAGACGTTTTACCATTTCTGATGGCGTGATCATTCAAGCGTAACGGAGGCCAACGGAAATGTGTTGAACATGAACACTGTGGGTACATAAATAGACAGTGTTAGTAAACAGTTCTTTCGAGTTAACAATTAAAGAAAATTAAATTTTTAATTCGTTTGCGAAACTTTTGACGCTCAGTATATTTAACTTTGATATGTCCCCTGAGTCTAGTTTTTTGTAATGATAATATGACATTTGTGTACAATTTCGTGTCTCCATTGATATCCGGGAACACTGCGTTTTTCGTTATTAACAGTAGTTCAACGACATCAACATTTCCGATTGACGGGGTTGGCCATTAAAACCATGTGACATTGGCCTCTTGTAAAATGTATTGAACACCGTGTAAGCAAAAACATAAATACGTGACGAGACAAATGTATGTGATTGGCAATTAATGGATTTCTTCTTTTTATATTTCTTGGTTTAATAGCCAAACATTTTCACTACACATTTGTTTAGCGCCATTGATATTTTCCGTTTGGCGAATAGGATCAGTGATAAAATAACACAACTGCTTGTTAAGCACATGGCGTATTTGTGTAGGTATCAAATATACCTTGTGTTTAACTATGATAAATGTAAATAATTACTTGAAATATGCTTAATAGTTAGGCGGAATTTCGGGTACATAAATTAAGTAAGTATAATTGTACAACCAGGAGCGGAAGTTAAAAACAGCTTGAAAGATGCACAAGTGGAAGAAAATAAAAACGGAAATTCAACGAAAATAACCTCTCTTATGACAGCTCTTTGGTCATCCAATACTATCTATATTTCCCTGAGTTTGACACATACGTGTACGTTATTGTGTGACTGTGGTTTGTTGCAAACACAATCATTTACCAAGTGCTTACTACAACGTACGTTCATGTTAGACGTTCGTCTTGGTTAATGCTTTGTCACATAGAAACTAATTTAATAGTTTACGCTGTCTGGTAAGATGATCATAACTGTACCATACACTCACAGAAAACACAAAGTTCTTGCACATTACCACGGACCTATAATATTTGTATTTCACAAGACTAGACAAGCATATCAATGAAATGAGATTGGCGAAGAAGATAGATGTCTGGTTAAAGGTATTGTTAATATGTTAAAGTGTAATGTCTCGCATTATTCTTACATTGTAGGTATGTGATATACCTAATACTCTGGTGCCAGTAAGTTATACAGGGCGGTGTAACATTAATGCCGTTGATGGAAAAAATATTATACAAGACTTAGAACAATATTGCCAGCTACTATCGTCATACACGAGTATGGTACATGCGAAGATATCAATAAACGCTGAACAAAATAATATTAATTATGTTCATTTCGCTTCGAGTCAGTGTAACAATTAATCATTACTGCTCCTTTGTCAGAATGTTCATAATTAATTGAGTGTTTTGATAACTTGTAAGCTATCATAAGTATACTGGTCTATTTTTGTATCATGTTTATATAAACTGCTATATATGAATTAGTAAAACCGATTGACTGTCTAGCAAGAGGTCTGGGTTCAACAGCCGGTTATGACTTTGTTTGCTGTTTGACATTTTTGACTTGTCTTTGAAAACGGATTATTCAGACAACTGTTCACCGTAACCGCTAATATTCAAGTAAAGATTAGATTATCCATACCATGTTGAATATAATTATTATTAGAATGAAATGTTGACGAAAAGGTGATATACAATCGGAAAAGATAGGCAACCATTCAGTAGAAACAGCAGAGCACGAAGAGTCAAAAGAACAGTGTATATACACATAACATTGTATGAAAGTGACATCGGTCAGGTTAAATATGGAATGTATAACAAATTATGAAAAAAATCATTATTAAACATTTTATGACATCAATTTGTCTCATTAAGAGTTATTTAATTTATAATCTTGTTTGAATAGCATGCCCACGTTCACTGACACTGTGTATTAGAACAACAACCATAGTCTTGTGAAGTGTACATGTTTCCAGACTTGTTTTCGTTGACCGAATAGTTAAAAGTGAGTGTTGCATACCGGGAAACTGGTTTCATAAAACTTTAAAGGTCGCGACAGAGAAACACCAAAAAACGAAACAGCGATATCCATGATTCTATTACATAATGTGCCCGCCTGAATTCTGTTCAATCCACCATAGCACGTCGAAGCATCACATTCCCTCATAAATAATTCATTAATTACTTTGTATATACTGTACATTATATTTGGACCGCGATGCTGTCCTTGTAATAACTTAACACTGTACGTCGTCAAACTACCAAAACCACATAATTTTCAGCCTAATATTATAACCTTTAATTTACAAACCGTCGTATAATATGTGTAAAGAGAACGTCAACTTTTACAGACACGCAATGGGAAAACATTGTACGCGCATTGATCCCTTTGACTGTTTTGCTTTAGACAGTCGACTTACAAATTTGGTCGATCCATGAATGGAAAAGCGTGGTAATTATAATTCCTTATTATTTATATGGTCATTTTATGCATGACAGTAGGCTACCAATACCGTTACAGAAGCATTGAGTGAAAACATGTCCAGTTGGTAGAAACTACCTGAGCAGGGGTGATTCATATGGTCCTGTTTGATGATTACAATGCAACTAGACTGGTTTTTTTATTAGCTCATCTCAATGCTAGATAGAAACGTAATCCAATTGTCTAGAAGAGCATTTATCTGCTGAATCTTACATAGCTAGTCAAGTCAATCAGTCTATAGAACTACAGTAAGATTGACTATGTTCTTTTATGAAAATATATCTAATTCGCAACTCTATTTCGGTCAAACTTCAGTGATTGTCTCATGGTTGTAGGATACACTATAGTTCATCTAATAAAAACATTTGTGTTGTACGTTGGTTGTGTGTGTCTTATAGAAAATCATAGCAGAACTCTGTTAGTTGTTCGTCAATTAGGCAAACGAAACGAACGCACGGTGTACATGTCATGTTATATATCACTCACTTGAGCAGTTCTGAAGACAAGATCGATATAAAACATGGACAGAGGAAGACAGAGAAGATTACTTGAAGACAAACCAATGTTTTGTAGAAGTATGTATTAATTAATTAATTTTAACATTTCGTAATAAATAAATGGCAAGCAGTTTGAACATGTGTGCGAATAGTATATCCACTTGTCTGGCATTTCTTGTGTTAGAGAAGCAATCACAACTTGAATTTCGCATGGCATTCACTAGTCTTTACTGAAGGTATATTTGTTTTCCAGAAGTAATGGAAGCCAAATGAATGTTACTGAGTGTGTCGTGGAATAAAGCTGTTCATGTTATTGTCATCGTTTTTCTGTGCACAGAATGTCACACACTAGTAATACGTAACACCTAGGGAATATTAGATGGCATGTTAACACGTAAACATGTCGGATTCCTTTTTATATCGCGATATTACGCGACAACTTCTGTGTGTTTGAACGTCAGTTATAGAGTGTTTAGGCTTTGATTTAATCTTTACAGCACACTATTACAACTTAGTCATATAGAGTACAACGCTATGGGAATTTATCAGTCACAGATGTCAATGTCTAGTACAGTCACAGAGTCTTTCGGGTTATTTTTAATTAGGATGACCGTACTATTCTGGAGTTCTCAAAATTCAATTTGATGTCACGTAATAAAACGATATCAATGAGGATAGGAATGTGTGCTCAATGTGCAATGTATAAAAGTCCATGTATCGGAATTGGTTTGCAATGCAATGGTGTCGCCACGGTAATATCAGACTACCTGTGTCTTTCATGTAATATTATCTTAGACATACACATGGATATCTGCTTTGACATAACGTTCTTCCAAAGCAACACAATAAATGCTACAAGTTTGTGATTTTATTAGATCACTTAATGCGTTCTGTTTGCTTTATAATACTTTATGTTATTTTATTTTTTACGAATTTTGTCCCGGTTGCAGTAGTTTTTTATTAAATTTACAAGGAGCGTTAGGTACTGTCGGTATCTTTGACTGTCTGTGAGACGGTACGCGCAGTGACTTCGTAATGATCTGATATGTTGAGGGAAAATTAGCAATTTATTTTCCTATTAGTTTACTTTGTCGATCAATAGAAAGCATGGTGAGTGCACTAAATACTTAATGTATTTTCCTCATGAAGTCATTTGCAATTCAGGTAGTCAAACACGTTTCTAAATTATTAACTAACTTACGCCGTGACACATTCCATACTTAACTATCAAATGACAATGTTTCAAACGTCGCACATGCCTGTCTCCTTGACATACTAGTATACAATCTAAACGTGAAACTATCTTCTTGAGAAGGTTGTTATATCTTATCCATTTTAATGTAACGCTGTCTGGTTTCAATTACCAGACAACGAATACTGTCTTATGGTAGATGAATTCAGGAGTGATTTGATGCCATTTGAAACAATTGCGAATCAAAATGGTTTATGAATGGCTGTTATTTTAGGCTTGTGTTAACACGTACAATACATATGAATATTTGTCATTTGTATGTCTATGTATATTGCATTATGGCAAGCTTCAGTGACGCACATATAAATGAATAGTTAGATCAACTAAAAATGAACGTTCGTTTGTATGCGTTTGAAACTATAGTTACTTCACTGTCTGGTAGTTTGAATGAAAATAGCGTGTTATTTATTGTGAGATGCTTACTTGAAAACACCAATGTGTGGAGATGTAGAAGGTCCGCTATGCGTCCGCTTCTTTTGTAGGAAGTTTGACATTGATTTGTCTGTGCATTACAGTATATAGTAAGTTACAGACTAAGTATGCATTGTACCGAAATACATAAGGGACAAAGTGTTAACATATTTTGAGCTTGAGTTGTATTGGCATTACCATTATTTTACTTATCTATTTTCCGTACTGGAAGGTGTGGATTGATATAATGTTTTATAAACATGGTCCTATATCCGCCACAGAGGCATAACCCCTTGAGTAATGAATTGTGGTTACATACCAGAACATAAATAGCATTATGCAAATTGGCTTACACAATTATGTCATTTAGCTCAATGAAACACTGGTAGAAGCGCATGTAATTAAATTGCATATTAGAAATACGTTACATTGTTTTAAACGTATTGTGGAAAGTATTTAAGTAGAATTTGGGTCGCTCTCGTCTCCTTCTAGTTATCCTGCTTCCCACACACCATAAAAACAACTTTTGATTGGAAATATTCGGACATTAGGTTTTGAAACAAGTGGTGGCGTTGCAAATCAACTAACATCGATATTTCACATACATAGACAGCAAATACAGCTATTTGTCAGATATTTGTGTCATATCGCCTCATTCGACTTATTTTGCTCGCAACAAACAATAAAAAACACAAACTTTGATTGGAAATATTTGACAATTAGGTTCTCAAGAAAGTGGCGGCTTTGAAAATAAACTTACTTCGACACTTCCTACTTCACATAAATAGGCAGCAAACGCAAATAGTTCGCAGACATCCAGTTTAGGTATAACAATCCAATATGTCTATAGAGACTCGAGAAGTTGACGGATGTACAATATTACTGATTGTATATATGTATTGTTTAGGAAAGTATGTATTTGTCAAATACCAAATCACTGTGCTACTGTAATCATGTAATGTAATAAACCTGGCGAATCTGTAATGTTCACCATCACGTCGACGTTAATTTTAGTGCTGATTCTTGATTATAATCATCACCGAACTGTCATACTGACTGACATTAAATATGGCGTCTGAAAGCTCGTTCTGTCTCATCTCGCTGGTTTAGCATTAAACGTTTATTAGTATTAGACAAACAATATATTGGATATTGACCTTTAATGACAGTCGTACTAATAATGTACATTTGTTTGCCCCATATTGCAAACGTCCCAATAATGTCATGATTTATTAGGATGGGATGCAATGTTGTGTGTATGGGGATTTGGGTATAAATGAGTATATGCATATCACTTTGAATCCGAAAAAAGATGTTAAGTAACATATTATTTTGTCAGTTGTATTTGCGACAATCTTGTAGAACCACCGTCACAAGCGATGCAATATTAATCAAATGAAACGGTCATGTAATGTTAGTTGGATGCTGTTCCATTCTTACAGAAAAGCTATGCGAAGTTCAGCTTCTGTTCAAGGGCCTGTACATTGTTACGCGCACGACCAAACAAACCGTTGAAACGTACTATCTTTGTTTTTTATGATGGAGGGAGGTAAACCGTGAGTAATTACTCAAGTAATTGAAAATCTTGCGAATTCCTTTATAACGCTGCTTCAAAGTTTGGCGACTCTAAACGCATGTTCCAAACTGTTGATTAAATATTGATATGATCGAATCATATATGACCCCAACTGTGACAGAACCACCATTTGTTACTGGATATGAATGTCATTAGCGCAACAGGTATGCTTTTAAGAGTGTGTATTGCGTCCAATGGAGAAACATGTGCTTTCAAAATGCATGCTTAAGTTTTATAACACAATTTACGTTTACGTTGTTATTAACATCATTCTTTGAGCAAGTGGATAAGTTCATTCAAGATTGATCTTAAACATGAAATAAGCTGTATTCTGTAAATAATCTCCATCGAGACTATACAAAATTTGAAGTATGTAGTTAACGGATTACTAACATATATAAGTTTAAATAGTTTGCGTTTATATGCCCGCTCAGTGTACTTCATAAATAATCTCAGTTAGCAATGTGATTTATTCATATTGCAAGGAAGTGTTGTGTTGCAGACTTTATGTAATAGCACGCGATTGAGAAATAAACCGTATTCAGAAATGGCACATGCAATATGATTCCAGTAAATAACACCGATAACGCGGTTTCGAATTCTACTATTGTAATTTCCTTGATGTATGTAAATCGTCCATGTCTCCCCGTCTTCCGGGTTGTCTTTGTTCATTCGTAATGATAATATATTGAATTTCTAGTTGTGTACGTGCTTCACGCCATTTATTTGATGTATGATGTGCTGTTTTGTAACAAACTAAGCAATTTTTCATATCTTCTTTTATATTACTTATTCCAGACAGGCCAAATATTTAGGATTGTCCTATTATGTTGTTATTGTTATTATAATTCGCTATTATTTCAGTCTGGTTTTATTTCCCTCTTTTTTCGAGGCTCTGCTGCCTTGAAATACTGAGATGCTCAACCTTAATAATGTGAGTAACACATTCATATACATAGCTACCTTTATATTGTTAGCAATGTAGATGTGACACCTTGGAAAATACATGTTAAATAGTCTGTATGTTATGCTTATGGTCACTCTCCAAATAATATCAAACTCTCAATGTTTTTACGTTTGCTTTTCGCAAAATCTAGCCGCAATCGAAATCGATTGTATAACTTAGCGTTATAATCCTTTTCGTCAGAAATCACAATGTCATGTGTTCAGCCGGCTGTTAATTGAATAGACGTATCAATTGGGACCGACGAGACTCCGAATATATAAATAAGTTAGATAAAGCCAGGATATTGCACTTGAGTATTGATATATCGTATGGCTGCTCGACCATTGATGCGAATGGATCGACGATATGGGGTTTGTGTTATTTCAGGTAGATGTAAGTACAGTCCCTACATAAGCATAACGCAGAACTATTTCGTCAAACAACATATCTACTAAATAATAAAGCGTTGTTCTAGTTCTTTTCACCGGGTTTGGTTATTACATTGTATTGATTGTATGTCATGACAAATCCTTTATATTTCCTGCAGCGAAAATAGTGTACATGTAAGCCGTTAATGGCCGTAACGAAGCGAACCAGACAAAAACATTAATAACAGGTTTTTTGCCAAGCTAAGTGAGTAACAAAAATGCAAATATTGCATAAATTGAGTTAATATATTTCACCCTTAAAAAAGACTTTCTTACCCGATACATCGCCTAGTAACGATCACGTGCCGTTACCTATCATATAATTTCTATACGAATATCTTTATCTTAGTCTGTGTCTATATTGGACAGGCTGTTCTAAGAATGATATGGTCACCTTCTAATGACTTCCATTAAGTCTATGAACCCATCTCCCGGACAAAAATCTGTAATTATGAAAAGATTTTAAGTATATTGTTAATGAATCGTGATAAAAACGATTTTTATCTTGAGCTTTCGGGACGTTATTGATACAAATATTTCATAAGAACGCCGTTTGCTCAATTCTTGACATAAACTGTTCAAATTAATATTATGTTTCCGAATTACAATTTAGTTTCAAATATATATCAAAATTTGTTAAGCTTTGTTCCAGATAATATTGATATAATTTCAAATTATCATGTTTCATGCAGACTTGCTCGTAGACGTACATTGTGCAGACGTATATTGTATCGTCATCAAAAAAGACATTTTATGCAATGATATACATGTATGTCGAAAGTAGATGCATTTATTTTCCAATGGTAACAATTCATATACATTTAATTGAATGAAGCTCCATATTTCATGACGGTCTTGAAGATTATTACTGAATGTCTGACACGTCTTCTATGTTAGATGAGAGTTTTAAACTATTTAGAATTATAGGAAAGTCTGGTTGATGAATGTCCAACGACGAATCTATTTGCAATCTCACATACCAGAGAGATTAGAAGACGACCATATTTTCGATGTCATTACACTAGGTACAGGCATCCGTACGGTAAAATTGGGGTGTTTCACGACCTCAGTATGTTTTTGTGACACAACATTCATTTTCTTTTTTACTTAGTACCAACGCATTCCTCGTCGACCCCTGTGTAACAAAATGATACGGGTATGATGTGAACGTTGGTGATGTTTGTGTTGGAAGATTGAAGGCTGTTGCCCTAACAAGGATGTGTCGAACATTACAACCAGATGGCTCAGAAGAGTCATTCTCATTTCGTGCCTCATAAACAAAACTCACTATTTCTTGTAAACTGTCATTGATACATACTTCATTGTCACTGAAGCGTTTGCATACCGTAATATATGTCATAACATATTAGGTATAATAATGGCATGTTCATGCGAATGCTAATTTTCCATATGGCTGTTCTTAAAGTATACACGAATGGCATCTGAGACAATTATTTAACAGGAAAACTGATACGACAAACATTAACGTGATCAGAAATGTTTCGTAAATCGGAACACCGTCAATGAGAGGTCATAACCTATAAATGAACACAATCTTTAACATATCACTATTTTTTTATTTTCACAATGACATAAATACATTTATCTACAACTAAACAACGTTTATTATACATTTTCGTATAAACTGTACGCAGTTACTAATCCGAAGTTATGACCATTTGACACCTGAACGTTTGACTAGCTGTAGTTTAGTTATTATTAGCTTTAGTTTAGTGTTGGACATTCGGATGCAAGCATATTGTCTGTTTTGTCTTATTGGCGTATTCATTTTGCGCATACGATGCTTAGAATTGACGTGGAATGAATGTCGACCTACGAATTAATGCATTCTGGTCGTTGTAGTATTATCCAATAACACATACATGAACAAGACAAGATGTTGTATGTTATACCATAACTGGTTCAGTGATATCCTGCCGTGGCAGCTGACTATGGTTTACATTTCTCAAATTGTTACCACTTACAGTTAACAAACCGGTCGATATGTTTTCAATTAGAGAACTAATTATGAATTACATTAAAAAAGCATACATGCATTCAATGACATCATAGATAGGGATCTGGCAACTATGTTATGTCTGTTTATTTTGGATGCAACGTACATACAGCTTGTATTTGATTCTTTCATACGCCGTTATACGTAATATGCAACTGACGTTCATCAGACTCTCTGTTTGGCAGAGCTGAGAATTAATTTCTCAATTGTTGCGCGAACGGATTAATGTAGGCTTTCAAAATATTTTTGTCTTGCAATTTCCACTTAAAGTAAACACCTAAAAGCTATTCACTGATTGCGCATGAATGTATCATGTAATAAGAGTAACTCACAGTAAATTAGGAGAGCGATATTTAGTTAAAAGCCTAATTACACAAACTAATTGAACTATGTTTTTGTCTCAAATAAAGTGCATACTACAAGAGATATTCTTCAATTGTTGTTGTCTGTAAAGCAATGTAGTGAACAAACACTCACTGAAGCCAATTTTAAATTATTATGAAAGTATTATCTTTCTAATAGAAACAGTCTGCGCATGCTTGTTTGTGTCTTCTACACAATAACGGAACGCATTTGACATTTAATTTATAATTCCCTGTATCATTTGCATTCAATTTCAATTTAGTTTTCTCAATCGTGGAATACATGTGACGTAGTCCGTGTTTCAGCAGGGATAATGAGCTTTTATTGTCAGGTTCGACATATGCTAGTATTGTATTAACGTTTGCAATATCCTTAGGGATAGTTGCATATTGCCTTAAAAGAAAAAGGTAACCCGTCTACTAAATTGTAAACTTTAACCATACTTCATGTTTACTCTGCAGTGATTATATTTCTTAATTTTATGTTATAGCTTTAAACACTGATTGTATTAAGCCCACTTGGCAGAGTCTGGCGTTTATATTCGATATGTTCGTACAGTAACGCCTTTAAAAATAATTCAAAGGTCTGGTTATTTTGGAACATATCATGCAATACGAGCAGTAGGTGCTAGTTAAGGATCGTACTAATCGTTTAAGTAAGCCCTATCACCACCAGCAGAAACAAAGTCTTGTTTATAGAAATTATATCATAGTTCCAATGTTTCAAATCAATAGTTTGAGATATATCGTCCGGCACCCTGTCAGCTCATGAAATCGAAAAAATTGAGACGTATTTCTCTTCACGCGTATCGCTAATAGAATCTTCAGACTATAAATCTCTGAATGTTGAGACCCTTGTCCCAAGCAAGGATGAGAATTTAGACATTAATAAAGGTATCTTCAAATTGAAATAGATCCATGAACTGCTATACATGTATATTCAATGGATCATTTGTTTGACAATAATTGGAAACGTTTTTAAAATGAATGTTTTTCCAAACTAAACACAGGAGGAACGTTTCGCTAATATCATATTCATCAGAATCTTATCGAACAAATATTTATCTTATATTTGCTAGCATAGTACACAGTAGAGGTCATTCAAAACATTAGCATACTTGGTTCATGATTCCAGTACCTACGAGAGGTGTTCAACTTATTTATGAACAAAACATGAACACCGATTTTGCAATATTGAATAAAAACAATTGAAATATATTTTTTAAACCATGTGAAAAATGTTTTAAGTTCAACATTTGATCATCATATATTGCATATTTCCTTTGGTGAAAGTTTAAAACAAATTTAATAGATGATGTTGTTTTTCCTGATTTGAAGGCAAAATGGCCCTTTTATAAGCATCAAAAAAGTGTTAGTAAAATTTCATTTTGCATTTTTAATTAGAACATCAGTAATATTTGTCGTAAGAAGTCAAGTCTAATTAAAGTTCTGTTTCCAGTAATTGTGAAATGGCACAAAAAATTAGAAAATTGTCCAAAATTGCCAAAACCTACACTTAAAACTAAAATTGGTTTTATGATATATATGATATATCCATTAGCAAATCGTGGAATAGTGCCACAGATGGGAGTGTCAATAGAAACTATCAGTGACATTATTTCGAAACAGTCGAATGCATAGTTCTGGGAACATGCAGTTCCTACGCTGAAAATCAAGAAAAACATGCCTCGAAGTCAAAAGTCATAGAATCTAGAAAAGCGAAATAGACAACATTATGTGGAAAAATTGTTTCATTATGGCGAAGCAATGCTGAAATCTTCAAGAATATTATGATAAATTATGTATGCTATTTTAGAAATGGCCACAAGGATAGGGAGAAGCTCATGCTTGTCCAGCTTTGTGTGTTCGCGGCCGTTTTAATGGAAAGGCATTGGGTTTGTTATTATGGAAATACGCACATCGAAATCAATATCAAATTGACGAAATTGAACGCTGTGGTCTATGTACAAACCGCTTCAAATCAGGTTTTCAACAAACAAAATGTTACATATCGCTCCAAGTGACTGTTCCAAGACAATAGTGTTTCATCAAGATTCTGCTTCAAGTCACCATATACAACGCCAAATAAAAAAACTTAAGAATATAACTTTGATATATATTATAACCAAACATTGGATGTCGAAGTCTTCTCATGCTTTAACAATTAAATTTTCTATCTGGTTGATACTAAAACAGCGATTAAAGAAGAATGTAAACGTAATTATTACGAGTTTCGGGCCTTCAAAACGCAAATAACAAAACCCTCTACCCTTATGCTGATTACGATTTAACCGTAACGTATTGGCAATTTACAAATAGTATATATACTTCTTGAAACACTACTTTACACAATATAAAAGTTTTTATTCAATTTCATTGTTAGAGTAACAAAATATCGATGTTCATTTTCTGTTCATAAATAAATTGAACACCTCTCGCATTATAGAGAAATACCACTATATGCAGTAATTGCATACATTCGGACAAAGAAGTACCCAAAATATTACACGCAACGATATCTTTTTGAAAAGATATCAGCCAGGTTAAAATACGCGGTCATCAAATTGCGCTATCGTTATACCGACTTCAGCGACGTTTTCTTTAGTCGCTCGATATGCACGGAATTAAAGCTAGACGTTATTGAGGAAGTAAATTTACTTTAGAGACATACCGATTATTAAACAGAAACACCTCACAGATCCGGACGATGTATGAAGAGCTCCTACGTCTGCTCATCCATTTCTCGTTTTTAATGCCAGTCTGTTCATCTGTTTATTGTTTGAGCGGTCATCTGTAGAGCAACAACTCTCTATGACAACCCCATCCTTATTTGTCCTTAAGTTAATATTTTCTAGAAATTGTACCTCTAAAAAGCAACAACCTCTGTGCAATGGTCAACATTTTTCGCTCTCAAAGGACGTTCCTTACAGGTTGTACTGTAGATTCAAATGCTATAATTGATAAATAACATGTTTAAATATCGCGATACTGCTGAAACGTTTATGCAGACCTGGTAATTTATCATTTCCTTTATGTAGGAATACATTATCAGGATTTATAATACGTAATTTGGTTGCAAATGCTTCACATTCACTGGCAATGTGGCTTTTTCATTCAGTATTTAGAGCAACTGATGAATAAAACTGATCGATCTTGTCGTGCATTCAGAAGGCCAATGGTGTTAGAAAGATGTAATTAACCGGACGTCATTGTTATCTTGACATGATTCACGGATTCTTTCAATACATTGAACTTGGTGTTTTTTGTGTATTTCTTCTCATCAAAAGTGACTAAGTGATGTATCTATTTCATCGATTTATATGTTGGTCTTATTTTGATAAATGTAATGAAAACTTCGAGTAAGAAATGCCAAATGTAAGATACAAGTCGTTAAATGGTTTAAATACTGTTACCTTGTAAGTAATTCAAAATTTCAGATGTCAAAACAATGGCAAGGACAAAACTGTGTCATATTTTGAAAACATCGGTATAATAGTTATATTACATTTTCATATAAGTATTTTAATTTATATATAACATATATTTGTGATTTCGAGTTTCAGTTAAATTATTTATTCCCTGTTTTATCTATTCGTTTTGCTTATAATGTTTTCATTCAAGAGATAAGTTCCGGTTAAAGTCATATGAAATGATTTTGAACTTGGCAGGTCTGTAGAAATACCTGACGATATTAGCCATAAATATCTATTCATCATTCAATTTGCGAGTAAAACGAACTGTGATTAATCGACATTGAGTCAAAACAAAAACGAATATGTCTAACGCAACAGATGTTCTAAGCTTTAGTGTGAACCCATAAATAATACTGACATCCACAGGGCTGCTTTGCTTTGTTATATCAGCATTGAGTCATTGGTATCATCCAGCGTTTTCTATTACTGTATGGATATGGAACCAATATCGATACTTCGCAAAATTGTCATATATATGATAATGACCCAATAAGTCGCTCCGCTATCGGTATATGCGAGGATTTGTTGAAATGATTACGTCACTGAGTAATTAAAAGTTGCCCTTTATTCAGAATTTTCTTTGAAACACAATGACGAATGATATACAGTTTTCAACCTATGCATTACAAATAAAACAATTTGTTGCAATATCATACTATTTGAATCACATTACAATTTTTTTCATAAGACCCACCTCGTATCTGCCATTATGGTTGCCAAGGAAACAATTTTTAAAGATGGCTGCCAAAAACAACTAAACGGTATATATCTTTTATAGAAAGAGATACAATTCGAAAAATGCCATTGGATCTGCTGTTTATCAGTGTCTGATGGGTGTCCCCATTGAAGAGTATGAAAAGTGCTTCCAAAAATGGATTGATCGGCTAAAAAGGGGCGTTCTGGCCAGCGAATAGTATTTTGAAGGGCAGAACAAATTAAAATGTACAAAAAAACACCTCTGCTATATGAACACCGATGGAAGTGACATTATTTTTGGAACACCCCTCGTATATGGCTCGGCTGTCTGCGTATATTTCAATATGGCCAGCTTCCAATACGCATACATGATTGCATAGTCAGGTCAACTGAAACATCCACGTTCGTTTGCGTTCATTTGCATTCGTTTGCAATCTCGTCCTTTTATGGTACTTGTGTGTTATTTATTGTAAGGGGCTTACTTCGAAACATACGTTTTGTGAAGATATGGATGGTACGTTCTGTGTCAGCTTCTTGTGTTGGTATTTTGACTCTGGTTTGTCTGTGTAGTACAATATATGTCAGGAGACATTATGTAACTAAACTCACATGCATACTGGCTACTTTACTTACATAGACAGCAAACAAAACTTGTTCTCAGATATCCAGTTTGGGTATAACAATTCAATTTATCTGTAGTGACTTGTGAAATTGAAGGATGTACAATGTTACCGATTATGTAGATGTCTTGTTTAGGATATCATTTATTTGTCGAAAAACAACAAATCACAGTGCTGCAGTAATCATGTAAAGTAATCAACATGGTACATTAGCAATTTGCATCATCATGTCAACGGCGATATTAGTGTGGATTTTCTATTCACTAAGTAGCAGTTTAATAGATTTGCATCAACAACGGCGTATGGGAGAAAGTGCTATCCAGTCTATCTGGGTTAGTATCATCTATTAGACAAACGATGTATTTGGTAGTGACCTTTAATGACGATCGTACTGATAATGTACTTTCCGTTTACCCGGCGAACGTCTCATCAATGTCGTGGCACATATTGCCTTTTGACTAATCAACTTTTTAAACAACAACACGTACATACATTATTTATTGGGTGGGATGTGATGTTGTGCGTATGGGGATTGTAGTATAAATGAATGCATAAACTTATGGCGTCTCCATATGATTTTGACACCACAAGGACTGGTACATGTATCGCTCACTTGGACTTAAGCCATTTCAGACAATAGATGGCAGACATGTTTATGTATTTTGCCTTGATTTTGACAATTTTTATTATTTAAACCATTTATGCTTTCAAATACATTTCTCTAAATACTTCAGTTGTCTCAGTGAGCCAAGTGATTTATTCTCATTGCAAGGAAGTGGGGTTTTTTGCAGCCTTAATGACTTGATTGAGACATAAACTTGTTCAGTAATGGCACATGAAATAGGATTCCAGTAAATTACACCATTAATACGGCTACGTATTCTAAGATTGAACTTACATTGGTGTATGTAGTTCGTTCATTTCTCCGCGCCTTCCGGGATGTCTGTGTGCATTCGTGTTTATAATTAATTGCATTTCTAGTTGCGTACGTGCTTCAATCTATTTATTTGATATATGATGTGTTGTTATGTAACAAACTATGCAATTTTTTATGTCTATATTAAATATAACTTAAACCAGACAGAAATAAATTTTAAATGAAATTAGACGAATGAATAGCATGTTGATATATGCTCGACTCATGGACAACTAGTATTGCCCAAATATTTTGTTAAAGTTGCTATTATTGCAGTCTGGTTTAATTTCCCCTATTCGTTTCGAGAATCTACTGTCTTGAAATATGTAAGTGCTAGACTTAAATGTTGGGATTACATTTTGTATATCATTCAGTTTACTCTTAATGGTGTGTGTAACCATGTAGATGCAACACGTTGGTAGATATTTACATGTAAAGTATTATTTATGTCATGCTAATGATCACCTTCTTCATAATATGATACGGTGGTTTTTTGCTTTTCCAAAATCTAGTCCGAATATTAAAAGCTATTACATTCATTTGCCGAGCTAAGCGAGTAAAAATGCAAATATTTCACAGATAAATAAGTTCAACCTTAAAACATACTTCATGCACTCGTACCCGATGCATTGCCTAGTTACGACCATGTGCCGTTGCCGAAAATAGACCAAATTTAATATTCGAATTTTATACGAATATTGTATCTAAGTCCGTTGCTATATTGGACATGCTGTTCTAAGAATGATATGGTCACCTTCTAATGACTTCCATTATATATACGAACCCGTCTCCCAGACAAAAACCTGTCATTGTGAAAACATTCATTTTGAGATTTTAAGAATAATGGTAACGAAGCGTAATGAAAACTATTTTTATTTAATCTTTCGGGACGTAAGTGATACGAATATTTCATAAGAACACCGTTTGCTCAATTATTGACATAAACTGTTCATATCAATAGTATGTGACCGAATTACAGTTTAGTTTCAAATATACATGTAAATCAAAAATGTTTAAGCCTTGATAAAAATGTCAAGTTATCAAGTTTTCCTGCTCGTGTCATTTTGTGCAGACGTACACTGTAACGTCATCAAATAAGACATTTTATGCAATGATATATGTCGAAAGTAGATGCATTTGTTTTGCAATGGTAACATTTTATAACCATTTAATTGAATGAAGCTCCATATTTCATGACGGTCTACTAGATCATAACTAAATGTCTGATGCGTCTGCTATGTTAGATGAGCGTTTTAAACTATTTAGAATTCCTTATGGAAGAGTTATAGGAAAGTCTATTTGATTAATGTCAAACGACGAATCTATTTGCAATTTTGCATGGCAGACGATGTATTATTTCTTCCTTCATGCACATCTAAGGTAATTCTTGACAAACGTGCCAGACATAATTGGATAACAATTGGAACACGACCATATTTTAAATGGTCATTACATGACGTACATTCATCCGTATGATATAATGCAGTGCTTCATGACCTTCGTATGCTTTCGTGACACACTATTCATATTCTTTATTTACTTAGTACCTACGCATTCCTCTTTGACCTGCGTGTAACGAAATGATACAAAGGATACAGGTAAGATGTGATTGTTGGTGATCTATGTGTTAAAAAGGTTTAAGGCGGGTGTCCTAACAATCATGTATCAGAAGTTACAACTTTATGGCTCAGAAGAGTCATCAACAGTTCGTGCCTCCGAAACTAAATGTATTATCTCTAGTAAATTGTCAATGATAAATGTTGTATTGGTACTCAAGCGTATGAATACCGAAATATACAGTGTATGTCATTAAATATTAGGCATAATAACGACAGGTTTGTTAAAAGGCTGATTTACCATATGGTTGTTGTTGCCTATACACAACAATGACATCAGAGACAATTTTTAGAGAAACGATTAGTACAAATATTAATATCATCATAAAGGTTATGTAAATCGGAGCAACATCTAATATCTAAACAAACAGTACAGATACTATAACAAAGTAATCATTTTTGACACCTGGAAGTTGTAATGGGAATGTTTTTTTTTTCATTATTATATTCCGTTTTGTGTTGAAAATTTTGACGCATGTTTGTGGTCTGTTTTGTCATTGTGGCGTATTACATTTGTACTTTACGCGCCTATCATGCTGGAAATGTAGTTGCAGCATTATCTAATAACACACCATGTGCATGCCAAGGTGTGATAGGTTATACTATAGCCGGTTCAGTGAGTTCCTACCGTGGCAGCTCGACACTGGTTTTCATTATTCGAATTTATCGTTTATCGGGTATATCAAATATCTGCCAAGTGTTCAAATGAGAGTGTCAGATACGTTTATAAACATATTTACAGAGCGTTATTCCTGTCTGAGATCACACATCATTAATTAAGATGTCTATTGATTGCCATTCGTTATACACTCTTAGAAATGACATACAATGTATATCATTTCGTACCTTCTGACAACTACGTTAACAGTATGATTGTGATGCAATTAATATATATTTTTATTCATTACATCTAGTTATGAGCATGAAAGTATAATCGACATGTTCTGGTAAGCCTATATCAGTCCATGGTTCTATTAGATGTAAGGAACTCAATTAACTTGAACGGTGTCATTAATAAACAAGCAAATGTGCAAAGCAATGTCGATGTTCTTTGATCTTGGCCAACACACCAAGGTACAAAATGGGCGGTTAGTGGGTTGCTACTTATCAGCCCATACAAAATATACTCGATCTACTTTATTGGAAATTATTTTGATCACTCTGATAGATATGATAAGTTTCAATGGAATAATCCCTCTTTACACTGCGAGTTTTCTAATTCCTTTGCATACTGTGTAGGCAGGTAAAAAATCAAGTTCTAAAAAATATTTAATCAACCAGCAAGATTACAGATGGAAAGTTATATTATTATTAAAGGTATCAGTAAGTGTATTCCAAAACTTCTGTCCGAGGACTTCCAAATGTGTTACGTTGCAATGGAAACGGGTACCAAGTCGAAGTCTGGAAAACTATAAAACGTCATATCTCGCGAATAAGAAGAGATATGTTGCTGAAACTTTGTAAATTTTATTTATATGTATGTAGAAATATTTATCAAGCAGTTTTAATTTCCTTACTAATGTATTTACACGAAAACGTGATGTACGTGCATTTTTGATAAACTGAGCATACTTGTCTTAATACCTAAAAAATACAAAATATTTATACATTTTGATAAAATCTAGTTATTACTTCATCATATGAAAATGTAAAAATAAGTACATGTTTTATATCTTTTGGGTAAAAAAACTTTGAAAATGACTAAGGCGCGGAAAATGTTCTATTTTGTATTGTATTAGAGATGTTCGTAATTGTATGAATGTTGTCTTTCGTTTGTAGAGCTGAATACACGATAAAAAATTATTAAAACAAGTCCTTGTGAATTTAAGGGAAATCAGTCAAGGATGGGTTAAGTACAGTAATACTACTTTCGATTTACAAAATAGGCAAAATAAGGTCGCGAAAATATATGACAATAGGAACATAATTCTGGTTGCCAATAACGTCTGAAATATCAAATTGTGTTATTTTGGATACTTATATGAACTTCTGGTTTAATTACCGCTGCTCATTTTTACTTTAAAAGCAGAAATACGAATCTGAAATCATTAATCTTATCAACTGTAACGTTTTTTTTTTGCGGCGGTCGCTACGTTGTATTGCGTTGTAAGTTGGCAGTAAGTGGCACGCACGTTGCACGCGCATCGCACTAACGTGGAAGAACACATTGACAGTACGCAGGTCGAACGCAGCGAATGTTCTGCATACAAGAAAAGGACGGCGTCGTGTCTGCGTGCTCCGAAAAATGTACCACCCGTACGTATTCCTACGTGTCAACTGTTTCTTGATACTGAACAAACGTTTGTCAGAAGAGCTCCGTATTATGGTACGTGTTTTATGGGCTACACAGTGCACAATACATATGTACCTACTAATAGCAAAAACACCTATCGGAACATGAAACCATGCCTAGTAACACTGGCAATCATGCTGTGTTTGAGATTACTGACACTATCGAAATAGATTTAAGTAGCTTAAGGCCTGGTCACTACCCGACCTGCGTGTTTTAGCACGTATGTATTTGAGAGGCTACGGCCACTTTGTTTTCTGCAAAAGTACGGAGCAAGTACGTCGACACAAAACACGCGTACGGTTTCCGCTGACCTTGCGTACGTTGCGCATATGGCAAGTCCAACGTACTTACAGCGTACTATCCCCGTGTATTTGTCAGATTATCGTACTAGCACGTACTACAGTACTCAAAAGCGTTGTCCGTATGCGCTATTGACAATAGAAGGCATACATGTTGCACGTACGTGGACGAACACGAAGTCCGAACGCAGATAGGACGCAATGGGTGCATTTTATACCAAAAGATTCCGCGTCGTGTCTGCGGACTCACAAAACGTACAGAGTTGGTACTCGCAACGTACGGATTTCTACGTGCCATCTGCGTTTTTCAACATAAACATCACGTACTTGCTCGAACGTCTAGTTGTGACCACCGCTTTTGTGAATGACATTACAGAAACATTACACACAGCAGCGGCCTTAACAATGAACGAACTGTAAAATGCAGTTTTGTGTGAAATATGGTCATACACTTTTCATACACTTCCACAATTCTACAAAGAAAGTTGTCTCGATACTTCGGGGATAAGATAGTTATACAATTTCGACATGACCAGGGTATATTAAACATTGTTTTTTTATATTGTTATGAATAGTACACTTTCATTCTCTGGTGCTAAAAAGACATGCTCAAAAATTGATTCCAGGAATTCCAGAGTCTACTTACCATCAAAGAGTACAGCCATCCAATTTCATTGGGTTCCTATTATCAATTATTTTAACCAAACTGAGCTGTAAAATGCTCTCACATCAAGTCTTTCCAAAACCCTATGTGGTATTAATCAAGACAGAATACCCTAAAATCAGCCTGAATTAGTTCTAATCACCACCGAGTACACCTATTTCAGGATTTAAGAACATGCATACAGTTCATAGCTAATATAATACTTAATGGTCCATTAAAACCATTCCTATAGAGCTCTAAATACTACAATACAGCCAATACAGTATTCCCTCCTAATGGCTTCTCAAAACAACCGAATACAGCCATACCAGGTCTTACGGGTTACCGCTATTACCAATCACAGCCATATTAGCCCCAAATTGGCACTCAAAACCACAAGTATGGTACTATCAGACCATAAAGGGGACTATACATCACTACATACAGCCATGCCGGGTACAGAGGGGTACTGCGTGTACTTGTGCTCACAACCACTGAGTTCAGCAATATTCGACCATACAAGGTACTCATCACTATTGGATACAGCGAACAATGTGGTTTGGGGTAGTCATGATTCAAAACTTGTTTCCCAATCCACCTTAATAGATAAGTATATACCTTGATATGTGGTTTCATAAAGCTGTGGTTCTCCATTCGTGACTTCTAATTTACTAGCCTCTGTTTACGCAAACATCACTGACAAATATGGAAATATTAGCCAAAGTTTTTTGAAAAGGAAATGATGAAATTAGACAATGAAGATCGCATTCAACTTAACCAGCCGAGTACAGAAAACATAAACAACAGCAAATACTAGTAACACAAAGACACTTAACAATGCCAACATATAACCTAGTGTACAAAGCCAACGTTCCAACGTGAGAGTTCCTAAAAGAGCTGGATAACCTAGTTTCAACAAAGTAATGCCAAAATTGGTGACCGCAACTGACCAAATGAGGCGTTGCTGCGACTTGACCTAGTTATAATACCAAACACAAACAAAACCGCGAAATCCAGCGACAAAACAACGCACCAAAACCGTTAGTATGAATATACGTTATTTTATGTAATTATTCTATTTAGGGTATTTTTTTTTATCTTGAAGGACATAGAGCTTTCAACTTTCAGTATTGCATAAGAATCCAGGTATTCACCATAAAACTTCTAATATACATGTATTCTAACAGTTAACAATACCAATAATGTCCCATATCGACATTAAAATGCATGTATCTTTGGAAAACAATTCGCGGCTTTATTAGCACAGAAGATCTTCCAAGAAATAATGTTTCGCACTACTTTTTATGGTTTTTATGTTTACCTTAAAAAAACTTCTTCTAGTAATATATAATAAAATAAATAACAGTCAGATTACCTGCTATCACATACATGTATGTAACAAAAGATGATGTAGATCTACAACATACTTCATGGTATATGATTGAATAATTTGCGACTACTTATCAGTATATCTGCCTACAAAGTATTTAATGGCTTTAAATACCAACTTGAATACAAGATGATCGGCTAAAACATGCAAAGAAGAGTGAAATATCCATTTTCCCGCTATTTTTCATAATTTGACCTTGACGTGACCTTGAACTTGTGGTTGGTTTCAAGTTCATTAACTGTACATGATAGAGTAGATTCGAGTTATGATAATACAAACACATATTTATGCATGCACCATTAGAATGTAAACTTTATATTAGAAAACTTAGAATTTTAAATTATGGATACAGTTACCTAAGAATACCTTCTCAGTCAACATTATGCATGCATAATAATATCAGTTTTATTATTTTGAATTGAAAACTGAACTTACCATTTAGGAATATATTCTAACAAACTATTTTACCAGATTTAATGCCAACTTGAATTCAAAAAATTTGCTAAAACATGAAAGTTTGAGAGAAAATATCTATGTTCAGCTATTTTTCAAGATTTGTCCTTGAAATGACATTGACCTTGACCTTTAAGTGGTCAGTACAGCATGTCCAGTTAATGTTCGTCATCAAATGAATAATATCCAGGCGAATACTTGTGAGTTACTACATAAATGAAAATCACATTAGATAGTATACTTTCGTAGATCGATGTATTCGTGAATTATAATATATGGCGGCCATCTTGGACGCCATCTTGGATTAAGCAAAACGCTATATTGTTTCGTGAAAGACACCCGACTATTTTTAATCAGCAGACCTTCCCAAACATTTTGGTATATAATATCTCTTGTTGCCATTCATAGCAGACCCCTTGAAATTTTAGTTAATTTTCACCAGACCATCAGGTATGTGATTGTCTGCACATGTATGTTACATTGACGAAAATACAAGGTATTTTACGTTACTTGTACCTGATACAGTTATTTGATTGGTATCATTATGATAAAATCAAACTTTAATATAGTGAATATATGTCATTTTACATTATATTTTTTGTTTTCAGCAAAGCAATTTCATTACCGCCATTCATCAATTCGACTTGAAATTGACCACATCTGCTATATCTGTTCACAACTTATAGCAATTGTAACGTAAACTACACATTATTCACACAAAGTTAAAGCAATCCGATAAATGACCACCTTCCTTCCTAACATCATATAGTTTTAGTTAGTGAATTAGTTTGACCAATTTGCAATACCCCACATGATATAATGTATGTATTATACGGGTAAACATCATTAACGCACGTGTAACGTAATTGACAATGGATGTGAACGTACAAATATGAAAAAAGGGTTGGAAATATGTTATAAATCTATAGCATTGACAAATACTGCAAGAAAATGATATTAATTTTCTTACGTTTACTTTAAGTGGGTAGTAATTCAAAATTTTCTCACTTCGACGAATAATTTGTTTTTCGCAGAGACCCAATGTAACCTTCGTTACCATGGCAACGAGACATGTTGAGAGTTTCTCGGACAGCAGAATATGAAAGCCTAACCCTTGTAGATTAAAAATATACCGGTCCCGTTCTGTAATCTTGCTGGTTGATTAAACTTCTTTATTAAGGCCGCTACATATTTTTTCTTACTAGCCTATGTGCAAATAACGATATTATCGACATACTAAATATTTTAGGGAAACTAAGGGTTACGCTAGCGTTAATGCATTGATAAAACAGTACTACTCTCGTAAATATCTAGTGTCTGTCTATTTCAGATGCAATATACGCACATCTTGTATTTGTTTCTTTCATGAGCCTTTATGCAACTGACGTTCAACAGACTTTCTCTTTGGCAGAGCTGAGAATTAATTTCTCAAGTGTTGCGCAAACGGATTATTTAAGGATTACGTAAAATGTTTTGCAATTTCCACTCAAATAAAATTACTTTCATGAAGCTGTTAACCGATTGCTCATGAATTTAACATATAATAGGAGTAACTAATATTACATTAAGAGAGCGATACTTTGTTAGCCTAACAAATTGCGATAAGTAACTGAACAATGTTTTTGGCTAAAATAATTTGCGTATCGGTAGTTCAATTTTACACTTAATAATGTTAAGCAATGTATCACCCACACACGTACTGATCTAAATTTTAAATTAAAATCAAAGTATCGGATTTCAGTAACATTCTGCGCTTGCTAGTTAATTTCTTTTACACAATATTGGAACGCATTGAACGATATCGTTTAATTTGCTATTTCACATAGTTACATGTATTCCAAGATTGATAAATTGGATTCGAAATTAAGCGCTAATGATGCAGGGAATAATAATGTAAATGTGAAAAGTAGAAATGTAATCACATTTTCATGGGTTTGTCGAACATATAAAAAGTTGTTAAAAGTTTCTTTACTAGTATTTGTATGAGATTGTCACTTTGTCGAAAGTCAATTTTGTATAAACAACATTACGCCAAAGCTTTAATACCCTTTAACGTTTTCACAGGTTGGTTTTAAAAGTAGAATATATACTCTTATGCACCTTTAATTTCAGGCATTAAAGTGATGAAGAGTTGCAACTGATACATTGATGAAAATCTCAAAAACAAAACGGTATTTTACTTAAGGTTCAGACTTGTAATTATGTTGTTGGATAATTACACGAAGATAATATTTTTTAAAACTGTGGTATCAAACATTAGCAGAGTGCAACCATTCTTGTCTTGCATACAACATATTTACGATTGAAATGTAAACTTCTTGTTGATTTATAATTGTTTTAAACGTTTTTAGCATGCTACACTGATCGAAACTTCAAGGCAGTCCATTGCATACTGATGGAATACAATACAATTACTAATCAATGTTTCACATACTTATCAAGATGTGGTGTTACGTTATATTATAATTAAAAAGTATTGTAAAAACGAAAGTTACTGCGCTCTTAATATCCTTGTAAGATTGTTATAGATGGTTATTTTCATTAAGTCTAAAGATAGAACATGAACTGACACCTAACGATACACTCAATCCTTAAACTGTTATCGGTAAAAACTTATCCTTGAGTCCAACAATACATTGAACATACAAAATAACTAGTTAGTTTCCATACTTTTCCTTACGTTTATATGGTTATAAATTTGCTGTACAGTAGATGTTTATGATTTTTTACAGTAAATGAGTGAGTTGAAATAACACAGTAAATGATTAGAATCTTAAAAGTTGGTTATATCAACGCTCATGTTTTCTTTGTTGTTATTTGTAGTTCGGCGCCTTCTTGGAATACCGTTTTTGTATGAAAACATTGATTTATGAGTCGTATGGTGTTAATATCTTGATTAATTCACTAACATAAAGAAATACAATCAAAACGAAATTCATGAAAAATGAACAACACAATACTCCATTGCCCTAAACTTAAAACCTCAATTATGATATTGGAGTTAGAGAATTTGTAACACTGATATTTGTGCAGACAGTCTGTCAGGACTACATCACCAAACTCTCAACCTAAAAACAAGCGATCTTTGAGAATTTTAAATAATACCAGGCTGCTGCTTAACTATCTAGCGTTCGTGAATGTGTCTGAAATATGGTATTATATAGGGTGAAGCAGTTATCCCAGTTAATATTCCCATGTCTCATTTACGGACCATAATTTATAAGTTTTGGATGCGCTGCATTTTGTCTTTATTTTAAGCGTATGCACTTTATATTCCAAGCGATTTTGCCAACTAATTTGAATAGCTTAAACTTTATTACAATCTCATCTTTGACTTATGAATTCGCTATATACGAACTCAATGTACATGTCTATTGTAGGTACCGTCAATATTTAACGAGTTTTTATATTGGGTGTTATGTGCTATTTCACCATTATAGAAAGCAGTGATGACGTATTCAACAATTTTTTACGCCATACATTTTTTGAAAAGAAATTCCTATTAGACCAAGCCATTATTGCGCTTATATAGTGGCATATTCTTAGAAGAAAAAGGTAACGCTGTCTACGGAACTGTAGATTCTAAACACACCTGTTGCATATACAACTCCACGGTAATTATATGCTAAATGATATCTTTGTTTTAATCAATTTGATACATAGCTGTAAAGTGAACCGTCGATTGTATTAAGTCAACATGACAAAACCAGACGTTTCCCAAACCATACATATACACTCATTAAATGTTATAAGTACACCAACACAATAACGTGCAATAGTCGGTCGGTCGACATGCCGAATTGTTTTCCCACAATAACTCCAAAATGGGTGGACCTATGATGCTTACATTTTAAATGGAGATTATTCATCTTCCAAAGACGATCCGACTCAATTTCAAGGTTATTTGGATCAAAGGTCAAACTCACCATGCCCTTTGAACACACAACAATCACTTGTTCACACCATAAGAAATATAGGATCTTAGATTTTAAAACTTTAAAGAGAGATTCCTTATCGTAAGATGTAGGCTCCTACTAATCTTGAGGTCGATAGGTCAAAGGTCAAGGTCGTGGTGACCTCCGCTACATTAGGCTATTTACTGTCATGAGACGCGTGTATTTCACAAACCTCACTTGTACGGTCTGTTATCGTAATTCTTTTGTGTTTTCCTGGTGTGGTATTGATGGAAAATGTGTATGTAATATTTTGAAAATTCTTGCGAAAATCATTTGTTTTGCACGTGCATTTTCCATAATTTGAAAATTCACGGTTCACTGCTCGCAGTGGGCAAATTATAATCATCGAATTATCGGATATTGCTGCTTTACTACTCGCATGAAGACACGTAAAAATGAACATGATATCCTGAATAATAAAACAAATATACGCACTACATGTTGGTGTACTTATAACATTTAACAAGTGTACATAGTAGGGTGTCAAAGACTACAAAACCGAGTATGGGTGAATATGTCATTTAATGTTCTCAATGACGAATTTAGCAAATAATAAACACAATAATACATCAAATGACAAGAAATGGAACTTTAAACACAACTTAATATTTTGACAAAATACATATGTGTAGTTTCTAAAATATCATCTTATTTTGAATGCCAACAAATATTTTATTCATACCCTGAATTGTTTTAAACTATGTTTTTACGAGGCGTAACAAATGGCGAAACACTGACTTGCTCTCATTTGCGAAGTATGAAACAGACATATTATGTATTTGAATTTTGAAATTCTAAGATGCTCATATTTGTAAATTACACTCAGTCAGTGAGGAAAGTGATGCATTTTGACCACCGGTCAAGGCCCTACTATTCAAATGCCCAGTGCATACATTTGTAGCTAGTAGGTTCTACAGATAGGTTGTGTAGGACAAACTTTAGAAACATTTCGTATAGCGTCGATTTGTTATTGAAACTGGGCTTTATGTCCCTTGAACATGAAAATACTTCTTTGCACCAGGCATCAACTGAAGAATAGTTTTAGAACGAAATCTGACAGATATGCATAAATTACAAGAATATTCTATAGATCTAGTCCCATTCGACTATTTTTAAGTTTTAAAACTTAGATCGCATTCTTTATAGCGAAGGTACGTTTCAAGGAAGTCCACCCTATTGCAGTGCATGAAAGTAGGACATGTTGCAGACACTGAAACATTTTAATCTTGAATTTAATAATAAAATCGTTGTACATCTTGAAGCTCAGATTGCGATGTAGATTGACAGTGAGTTTCATTGAAATCAATTCAGTCCATACAATGTTAGACAACAAATTACTTTTCGAACACCCCTCGTACATTCGCAGTGCTCGGTAATAACCTTACTATACCTTACTATACCCCTTGTAGATAAAAAAAACCACCTAAGTGTGATGATCAAATTATGCATTATGTATACCGACGTCTGCGACGTTTTCCTTTTAATAGCCATCACCATAAATCAGTTGTAAGCCAATTATCTAGACTAGTAGTTTAGATGAAAAATGATATAGAACATTCACACAAACATTTGCTTGTATCAGTGCAGCTGTGCTAAATGCCCATATGCGAGATCAAGATGCAACTTTCATGTAGAAGCATTTACCATGTTTTCTCATAGTATATATAGATCGTCGATGATAACTCTAAATTTGTATATAAACAAACAATTTGTTTTATCAAAACAACACGGTGGACTGGTTGCTTGTTTTAACTGAAGATAGAAAGGGCGTATGAATTGAAAGTAAATACACTCAAGATTGAACAAAAATAGACATCGTTATCATCGGCGGACTATAAAAGAAGACATATGTTAAGTGACGACGATGATTGGTTGATTGGTGAAGTCAGGCGTTTCCTTTGATATTGATGTAAATGTAATCTATATGACAGGTATTGACTTTGAAATCATACCGGAACAAAATCTTCCGACCTGATGAAACATTTCCACACGCGCTAGGTAAACATAAAACTGATGCATTGTATTCTATGTTTGTTGTTATCAATTTTGTTCTGGTGAAGCAATTTACAAATGTATTGGATGTTGCAGTGTGCAAACATGCTTTTAAATATTGGAGATAAGAATTCCACATTTCATAGATTTTTGAAGTATATTTTACCCGAAGTCCATTGACCCAAGAAGATCTTTATAGAAACACGGTAGACTGTGTTTATCATAATAATTGAGATATTTTCTGACAGAAGTCACCCGCTATAGTTCCCCCTGCCACTAATGTCGGACTGTTGTTCAAATCAATGGGGGTAACGTATGGAGTCGGAAGTGGATACACCGACTATATTAATGGCCGTTTTACGTCGATTCGGTAAGTAAATCTTGATTTTTCATTGCTTAGTTTGAAATAAAATCAAGCTGACCAGCAGGTTTCAAGTTTGCGACTGATGGTTGTTTTCCCTCCAAGCACCTATAATTAAGCAGAGCACTCACACAATGTGCGGTTTTGGTTACAAAAATATTCAATAATCTAGGTATATGTAACAAAAACGCACTTTGCGCGAGTGTTCTGCTTAATTATAGGTACTTGGAGGGAAAACAACCATGGGTCGCAAACTAGAAACCTGCCCGGGTACTTTGGTCAGCTTGGTTTTATTTCAAACGCCTTACTAAGCAATGAAAAGTCAAGATTTACTTACCAAGTCGACGTAAAACGGCCATCAAAATAGTCGGTGTATCCCTTTCCAACTCCATACGTTACCCCCATTTAAATATCCAGTGAATGTGGTTTGAAATATAGAATATACAGGGTACATGTAAATAGAGAATAATAGGTTAGTGCCGTGGATGAGTGTGTTTATCTGGAAAGGCGGAGGAATTTATCGGGTGATCGTAGGCGAATCCGATAATAAACGTTAACTCACTCCACGGCACTAACCTATTATTCTTTTATATCCGGTCACCACATCAGCTTTAAAAAGGGAATAAAAGTCTGGACTATTTATTTGCCTTTTCACTAGTTGTGCGTAACGTCACGTTCGTTCAATGACGTCACGACAAAACAACAACGTCGGACATCTTGATAACGTCATGTACACGCAGGTAAGTCGTAGAAACATTATTGTTAGACCCAAGCTCATTTTAAATAGGAAAACCCCATCCTCGGGTACAGAGTTTCAGTCGGCGACTCCGCTTGAAGAAGAAGTCCGTCAGATCACATGACCACTTGACGGTTTATTGCGAGTCACATGACCATTTGACGGTTTATGGCAAGTCACATGACCACTTGACGGTTTATTGAAATTGTTAATCGGCACCCTGTTATCTGGCCGATTTTGCCGAAAGTGACTGGATAAAATACATTATGTGGATGATTGGAACGTATTGGTGTCCAATATTACCCTCTCATCTTTACTCAGATGTATTTTTTCTGATTATTTATGTTGTTTGGTTTTTCAAATCTCCCTTTAAAAATATATTTGGCGTCGAAAATGTATATCTAATATAAATATCAATGGAAGAAACGTATTGGGGCGGAAGTGGATACACCGACTATTTCAATGGCCGATTTACGTCGATTCGGTAAGTAAATCTTGACTTTTCGTTGCTTAGTAAGGCGTTTGAAATAAAAACAAGCTGACCAAAGTGCCCGGCCAGGTTTCTAGTTTGCGACCCATGGTTGTTTTCCCTCCAAGCACCTATAGTTAAGCAGAACACTCGTGCAAAGTGCCGTTTTGGTTACAGATACCCTGATTTGTGAATATTTTTATCTGTAATATTTCCTATTTCTCCCGATTTTCATGGTTTATGGATTGTTTATGGGCCTAGTTTCATTATTTATATGATTATAAGTATGCATGTGCAAAAATAATTGCGATTCCATAATAAATTGAGGCAAAACACACGAAAGATCCGCTATGATACCCCTGATTAATGCCGTTTGGGGCAAACACCCCTGACACGTAAGAATTGTGGTATAATAAAAACAACATTCGACTTGATCATTAACTGAATATTACGCGCAAATGATTAAAAATGTACATTGTGAATACTACATAAGTTTATATAATGCCAAAACAGGAATATGTTTTCAAGCTATACACATATATCTACTTGCCATACACATTTGATCTGCCACTGTGTTAAATTTTAAATTATATATTCACAATGCTTATGGTCATTCTAAGAGTGTTTTCTATTTGCAGAACAGCCCGTAGACTGATCACGTGATGTAGTTGATGCTCCCTGCTAAGACCTGACAAAGAACACATACCTACAACAGTGGATTCAATGATAGGACCAAGCATTTCAACGATTTAAAAACAGTTGACAATGACATGGATGATGGAGTTCGATAGAAAGTGTGAAATTCTATACTAACATGAGAAATATCAAATAAAACCCTTAAAAATCCACAATGTTTTGATAATAGCATGTACATGCTTGTGTGTGAGAACAGTTCACGGTGTCTACCCGTATTGTCACCCTCTCGACCGGAGAGGTACGAAAACCGACGATTTTGCCAAAGATACAGAAAGTCCTTGAACCAATCAGGCCTTTAAATGCTTTAACTATTGCAACTTTCATGAAATAACATTAAAAAGAGCCTACTTTCCGTTTCGTTGTGGCACCGGAACCCTCTCTGTTCTGGCACCGGCTCCCTCTCTGTGCTATAGTTACTGTGAGCACAGCGAGGATTCCCGTGCCAATCAGCTTTTTGCAGACAGTGTGCCAATACGGGTAGGGGACATCGGGGCAAGTGAGAACGGACATTTGTTTTTTAACGAGTGCTTCTCACAAATTCTGTAATTGTGCAAATTAAATACGTATTTTTTTATCAAGCATGGACTCTACTCACATAATATAGAGGCACTATATAGACTGGACGATTGGTTATCAAAAAATGAGCATCCAAATTGACGGGGCAAATCGGAACACGGTCGGGGTTAAGATGGAAAAATACTTAAATCATACTCTGTCCTATCGTGTATCTACTCCCCCCGAACAAGTACCTATTCATTGTAGTAGGTACTCATCAGAACAAAATACAGCAATCCCTGACGTATTCGGATACTCACCACCACGGAACTCCAGTAAATACACCCTATTATTTGAAACAAATACTCACACAGCCACTTAATACATACATAGCATATCCCATTTTGGTACTTAACACATCAAACTCAAGATACTATGTCCTACGAATATTTACAACTACTGGATACAGCCAAACAAGGTCGTTTACGGTAGGTTGCCACCCTAGAGATCAGTTTTATTAGTCCCTATTTTAGTTGTTCGTACTTGCCACTACCACATACACATGCTATAAAAATATACAACTAATTGGTACTCACCACCATTAATTACAGCCATATCCGGTCCAATGCGGTGCTCAAACCAACATAGGACATTTACTCCCGAGACTGGGTGCAACTCGCAAATATCAACTTCAACCATATCAGACTCGAAGGGGTCTCACAACAAACATATACTACCCATTTTTTAAAATCAGTACAACCATACCTTATGCATATTTGGTATTATTTACCCACACAAGAATAGCAATACCCGACTACACGTATATGGAATAGCTACCAACCATGCGTACGGTACTTCCTCCTTCTACAGACAGGAACATTACAATGCATACATGGTTTGTAGCTAGTCCATATAGTCCATATAGTCGGGTATGGTTGCACCTAAGGGAATAGGTTGGCTATAGTCGGTGGTTGTTCGAGATTGAGAACCCTTTCTTACCTAGAATGGGTTAAGTGTGTCGAATAATCACCACATAAATCCGGGTATGGTTGTTCCCGGTGGCAATGACGACCTGGTGTAGCTAAAGCATGCGTTGATTTTAAAAAATGGTTATTATATACCCCGAAGTTGTTCCGATTTGCCTCGTCCATATGTATGCTCATATTTTGATAACCAATCGTCCATAGTGCATCTATATTATATGAGTAGATGCCATGCTTGATAAAAATACGTATTTAGTGTGTACAATTGCAGAATTTGTGAGAAGCCTTCGTTAAAAACAAATGACCGTTCTGACTTGCCCCGGTGTCCCATACCCGTATTGGCACCTTGTCTGCAAAACGCTGTATCGTATCAAATTACGTAAAATACCTACGTTCGGTTTTGTTGTGGCACTGGCACCCTCTCTGTGTGGTTCAGCTGATTGGCACGGGAATCCTCTCTGTGCTCTCAATAACTATAGCACAGATAGGGTGCCGGTGCCAGAACAGAGAGGGTTCCGGTGCTACAATGAATCGGAAAGTAGGCTCTTTTGAATGTTATTTCATGAAAGTTGCAATATTTAAAGCATTTAGAGGCCTGATTGGTTCAAGGACTTTCTCTGTATCTTTGGCAAAATCGTCGGTTTTCGTAGCTCTCCTGTCGAGAGGGTGACAATACGGGTAGACACCGTGAACTGTTCTCACACACAAGCATGTACATGCTATTATCAAAACAAAGTGGATTTTTAAGGGTTTTATTTGATATTTCTCATGTTAGTATAGAATTTCACACTTTCTATCGAACTCCATCATTCATGTCATTGTCAACTATTTTTAAATCGTTGAAATGCTTGGTCCTATCATTGAATCTACTGTTGTAGGTATGTGTTCTTTGTCAGGTCTTAGCAGGGAGCATCAACTACATCACGTGATCAGTCTACGGGCTGTTCTGCAAATAGAAAACACTCTTAGAATGACCATAAGCATTGTGAATATATAATTTAAAATTTAACACAGTGGCAGATCAAATGTGTATGGCAAGTAGATATATGTGTATAGCTTGAAAACATATTCCTGTTTTGGCATTATATAAACTTATGTTGTATTCACAATGTACATTTTTTATCATTTGCACGTAATATTCAGTTAATGATCAAGTCGAATGTTGTTTTTATTATACCACAATTCTTACGTGTCAGGGGTGTTTGCCCCAAACGGCATTAATCAGGGGTATCATAGCGGATCTTTCGTGTGTTTTGCCTCAATTTATTATGGAATCGCAATTATTTTTGCACATGCATACTTATAATCATATAAATAATGAAACTAGGCCCATAAACAATCCATAAACCATGAAAATCGGGAGAAATAGGAAATATTACAGATAAAAATATTCACAAATCAGGGTATCTGTAACCAAAACGGCACTTTGCACGAGTGTTCTGCTTAACAATAGGTGCTTGGAGGGAAAACAACCATTGGTCGCAAACTAGAAACCTGGTCGGGTACTTTGGTCAGCTTGTTTTTATTTCAAACGCCTTACTAAGCAACGAAAAGTCAAGATCTACTTACCAAATCGACGTAAATCGGCCATTGAAATAGTCGGTGTATCCACTTCCGCCTCAATACGTTTCCCCCATTGAATATGGTTCTGCCTTTTTTGATAGTGTGCATCAGTGTAATAATGCAAATGCTGAAGTTACAATAAGTTAAACAACTATTATTTAGCTTATATAATACTTGACACGCATTGTACGCACTATAGAAATGCAATATTATTAACCGCCAATACGCCAGGATTGGTATTGAATTACATACATTTGCCTAATATATTCAAACAAGCTCTCTTCGGATACCATGATATATTGAATCAAGATTTACCACAAGCAACGCAGAAGGCTTCTCCACAGAGATTTCATGAGAATCGTAAGTTTCAAGAAGACAATTTTGTTCTCATATCAGCTTTTATAGAATTTGATATTATATTGTTTATTGCTCGATAACCATTTATACATCTCCCCTTAACTAGAAAACAGAAATATGATATTTACTTCTTTTATCGCAAAAAATTAATTCATATATTCAGATATATAAATCTCTTGGCATTGAGAAAACTGCCCCGAGGAATTATAAGTATTGATGACGTTGATAAATTGTCTTGAAAAAAATGTTAAGGAGCTTACGCTGTTTTATTTTTTTATGTGACTTATCGGTTGAATCTCCGTTGGACAATAATGAGTAAAGTTCTTTCATCCATAAATGTCTCAGCCTATAAGCGTGGGCAATTTCCGACGATTGTTGCATGGGCTAGGCCTTATCCAACAATTATCGACACTTAGTTATTATATAACATATTTTATCATCACGTACTTGAAGCTGATTTATGACACGTAAGGAAACCAGGTCAAATAATTTGCCTCGACGCCTGGTACAATCTTTACTATTGGGTCGAAAAAACAAACACACTTGAACCGTGATGAGAATAAATAAAATCAACAGATAGATCGACGTTTTACTAGATAAGTGGTCATTGTATATTAATAACGCTTGGTCTTTCAGCTATGGCATTTATGATTACAGAGAACTATTTGCTGTTAAAACTAGGTCATTCAGCTAGAGCATTCAGTTCCTGATTGCTGAAGGTAGGTTATTAAAATTTATGATAGCTTGATCTAATTTAATACAATAATTTTTCGTTTTGTTATGTGTTGCGCCATGCATTTCAGGTAAGTGTTGTTTTGATTTATATTTTTTTCTATACTCGTATGTTAAGTGCTGCATATTATATCCATCATTCAATTTGCGAATAAAACGAACTTTGATTAATCGACATTGAGTCAAAAACGAATATTTCTGAAAAAAGGTGTTCTTAAAACTACACGTTAATGTTTGTATAATGAATCAATAGAATAGCTTTAGTGTGAACACATAAATAATACTGACAGATCCAAGTCTGCGCTGATAATATGTGCGTTGGCTCATTTGTATGATCAAGTGATTTACGTCATAGATGAATTCTTCTGACTGTACACCTATCCAACAGTAATACTGATTTTATGTCATCAGACATGAATAAATGCATTTTCTTCTGCTAATCTATTGGATCAAAAATACGGGACAACCATTTTCTCAAGGTCTACGCTTTTGTATTCTATTACTGCATGGATATTGAACCAATAGCGAAAGGCGTTTTGTATTAATGACCTTATAAGCCACTTTGCTGACGATATATGAGAGGAAATATGAACGGCACTGACCAACCAGAACGTTTGTGATGTGTGTACTAGTATTTCGTATCACTGATATGTAAATTTGAAGTGGAAATTTAGTCGAAAATGAAAAGCCCTTTTTTGCGCGCTTGAATAAACGTTTTACCATTTGTGATTGCGAGATCATTCCAACGTTACGGAGACCAACGGAAATGGGTTCTACATGAATACTATGGGCACACAAATTATAGACAGTGTTAGTAAACAGTTCTTTTGAGTTAACAATTTTAAAGAAAATTTCATTCGTTTGCGAAACTTTTGACGCTCAGTATACTTGTACATGTATTTTTACTTCTTAACACACATAATATGTTTGTATACAATGTGTTATAACTGTATCGATGATGTGTGTTTTCGTTCCCAATATCCCTATGAGCACACAATGCTACTATAAATCAGTTACAATGGTTTTCATCTCCTCATTATTGCTACAATGTTTTAGTTTATTTCTTAAAAGCACGAATTATTTACGAAACCAATTGAGAATGCGGTCTGTCGATTTTATTATTTGACATCCATTAAATTTTAGGCCATTAACATCTATTATTCCTTTAATGCGTATCACTAGATTAAACCTTTGACAATACATTTTATATATTTCATGATGTGGAGAAAGATGTCCCTTTCAATGATTAGAATGTATGACATTGATAAACGTGTCTTCAAAATGAAATATGTGTAGGATCTGTAGAGGGCTACGTATACGTATCTTACAAGGTCTTTCTTTTGGATTCAATTATTGGAATAATGGAAAGTGCGTAACACCATTTGTTTCTCCAAATAAAACATTATGATTGGCATAAAGACTTAAAACTCGAATATTAGATAAATGCTAAATTTGAACAAATCTGACTCTTACATCTACTGAGCCATAATCATTTATCAAATGATAAATTGCACAGACGTAACCTTACTATCAAGGTTTGTAAAATGTTCGACGCACATTGTAAACAAAATGCCATTCAATCACAATACCCTCTGATATATAAGATTATCATAGAACGATATAAAGTGTCATTATAGTATGATGATCTAGTACACTTTTGTAGAACTGATGCTTACATAGTTGAATTCGTTATGATAAAGAGCTCTCACTTTGTAATCAGTTCAGGAAGTGTGCTTCATCGATAGGAACAAAAATTGATAATACAGCGAATAAAGATAAAGCAGACACACTTATATCTTGATTATGGTAACCTTGGATATCTCGTTGCCTACTTTATGATCATCGGCATCGTATATATTAAGTTCAATTTGTGCAATATCTCATTTCTTTAGTAAACGTTAACAGTTATTGCTAAATGGGAAAATGTGAAATGATTAGTTATAACTGTTCACTATATTGTATGGCCTCAAAATTTAATCAGTTTATTTAGAATTATCAATTAGCTTGCTTTTGTGTACCGTTTATATAACTTTATATTTAACAAGTACTATGTCAGAAATAGACGTTTATTATTCATGTGATCGTAGCTTCTGAAAGTTTGAGATTTTTGAGAATTTACGCAGTATACTTCTCAAGATATTTCCGTCATATGCCAGTCAGAAAGCATGTATCATGTGTATCATATGCTTGCAATTTTTATCACATCGGAATACTAATAAAACATGCTGGCAATAAACGGATTCATATGTGTTGATGTATTTTATCATAATATTGAGGCATTTATTGCATCGATTTTACCACTTACGTTATAAACGAATTAAATCAACCACTTAAAGTTTGTAAAATACATATGGCATGCATGGATTTTTTTCTTCGATGTTTAAAGGACGGTGCATGATGATATGGTATGTGAGTTAAGACAGTGATACTTAATCGACTTATGAATTTAAGAATTAAAACAGCACTTTTGTAGACAATCTCGTTCAATGTTGATACATTATCTGTTTATTTAAATGAGTTTTTGATATATTGGTTGTTTATCTTCAAGTTTATTGCTTTTCAATGGATTTTCAGTTTCATAGGCAAAATATAATAATTGTATGTATACAATGTGGTTTCTTTTTCAAATATAAAATCTATAAAACATCCATATTGAACACAAGATGAGATGAGTCATGTTATATTTATATAAAGTACTTACATTATCGAAATAGGCATCCATTGCTAGGTACAACATTTGGCAGTTATTGAGATATTGTTACTTATTAGTTGCTTATATTACATGATTTACCACATGAACTTAATCGAGAATGTCGGTCACATGGCAATGACTTCATAGTAAACATTGTTATTCTCCTCGAGACAGACATGTTCTTTATTTATGTTTTCGATATACGACGAAACGTCAATAAATTAAGGTTTTTATTACAATACTCATTCATGCTGACCAGTTTCCTCCATAAATAGTAAATGTTCAATATCAAGAAGGATAAAACGTTGTTTTTTGTGTAAAAGCAGCACATTTTAGACACACTTTGCAATAATACTTTATTTATTACTAATAACAATTGTATTTTGTATTGTAATGGGTTCTGAATTCATTGCAATGCATTTGGGTTTTTTTAAGAATGATTCAGTGTGTTGCTTAAGTACGTTGCCCGTGTCAAGTATAGAGTTAATTATTTCGCAACGCTATCAATCTAATTATCTAATCTCTTGTTGCTTTTTTATCAACGTACATTTGTGACTGACAATTTGTTTCAATTACCGACCCATGAAGGACGAGCATATATAAATCAGAATGTAACACAATTAATTAGATATAATCTTCTTCATTTCTCTATCACCATTGACGTTGATTGTTAATAATGGTAGTAATTTAGCATGTGAGCTACCATTATCTGCTCCGCCACAAACATACCCCCAAATCATAGATGACAGTACTTAAGATATAAAATATTCAGTGATTGTCGTCTAATTATTTTTAAGATTCGACCTAACATTGCGAACAACCGACAGTGCATGCAGCGACATTACAGGTTAAAATATTGTATACATGTATTAGGTTGAATCTTAAAAAATAGCTAATTCTGTAGTCCTGGTAAAATAAACATACCCCGCTACTGCATTTTTAAATTTTCAAATCCGACTTTAGTTGCAATACCCAACTATAATTTAGGCCAGTCAAGAAAGTGTGTTGCAATTTGTAGCAAAGTTTAGCACCATCTGTTTTTTTTATATTTCGGTTCTGGATATCGACGGATATACATGCGTTGTTGATGTAGCAGATATTAATATTTTGAAATATATTACATGTACATCAATTTAACGACTGGTGGATTTAACGAACTATACAAATATATGTCATTTATAAAGCGCAAAATTAAAAAAGCATATTCTATTGCGCTTCACAATTATTATATACATGTACATTCACAATTTAAAACAGGATTCTAGAACTTAGATTAGTCACATAATGAAGCGCACACTCTTTGCCCATGAAACTGCCTATACCACTGAGTTTTCAAATAAGCATTGAATGTTTTTCAGATAATATGGTAGATTGTTCCCCCATTTGGGATCAATGACGGCCATATGTCTGTCTGCTAATTTATTTCGCAGTCTAGAAATGTGAAAGTTAGTGTCATTTTGTGATCGTAGTCTCTACGCTTGCCGGATAGGATCAAACATTGTCTTTAGATACGATGGAGCTGTACCCATGACGACACGGAATAAGATTACCAGAAGTTTGAACATTACCCTAGCCTTATCTGGATGCCAGAGCAATTCTTTCAGTAGATATGAGGAAACATTCAGGACAACTCTAGCGACATGATTGTGGACTCACTGTAATTTGTTCATCTGATAGGCTGACATTTTAGTGAATAAGCCATTGCAGAAGTCACTATGGGAATGAACCAATCCTTGCACTTATGTTTCAGTGGACTTTTGTGTGAGATGATTACGTATTGCTTGACGATTCAATAGCTGCACTTGAGCTACCTGGTATTTGTTATGAATATGGCGGTCAAAGTTGAGTGTATTGGTCATGATTACACCAAGCTCTCTTACCTGATTCTGACAAATTAATTATGTCACATCCACCAACATTTACACCTGTGATGTTCAATTTAGCTAACTGTTGTCTGGTTCCATACATGATTATTTCAACTTCAGACTGATTCATTTTCAGTTTGAATGTTGTCATCCATTGTATGCTATCATTGAGGCAGCTGTAAAGATGTTGAATAACAGTTGTCTCATCCTGAGAATTTCCTGCTTGTAATTTGAAAGCAATCTTGTGGTCATCTGCGTATCAATAGAGATCGGCTTGATACTTCCCCGACATTATATGAAGACAATATTAAGGCAATTGTTAATTTAATTTATCTTGTTTATATAGAAATACGGTTATGACGTAGACTATTGATACAATAACATTATACAGTGGATAGGGAAGGAAACATTCACAGCAACAGAGGATCACGAAAGGCAGAAACGTTACCATACGATCTCATTGTGCACATACTAGGTGAATAAAGAATCGCCAACTTAGTAAATAATGATGTTGTGTCTATTTAACAAGGTATGTACGCCACATAACTTTAAACATTAATTGTAAAACATCTTTCAATTACAACATTTACTATCAATTATATTTGAATAATATACAGACATTCAATGACATGGTATAGGTGTCTTGGAAATATATTGAGTCTGTTTATCTGTCAAATTCCAATAATTTACTGACATTTGTTTGGTGATTCTAATACGGCGACAAATAAACCTGAGCACAACTGTGTGACTATTCAAACTATGAAATTAATTGATCAAACTAATGTTATATCGCCCTTTGCGAATGTTCTGTGCAGTAATTTTAGCTAATAGTTAATTGGTAGCTGTTTGGTTGGAGTCATTTGACATGACATTTTCCCCATGTAGCCATTACTGACGTTACTATGGCAGCAGTGCAATTTTGTACTACGCACCCTCAAGCGTTTGATTCATGGTACAATATGTATAACGTATTGTTCTATTTAGATGCAAAGTTTAATGTAATTTGAGCATACAATTATCATTATAGAGCACTTTTCTTGGAACTTTTGAAACGCCCCTCGTATAGAGGTTAAGCCTTATTACTATACATGTACCAGGTTATTCTTTCAGAATTGAAATTAGAATAAAGCAACGAATTTGTCAAACTTCTCAGTTCAGGCCGATGAGCTTACTTTAATACGTGAAAAACAAACGTGCTGATTTTTATGCAGATGATATGTTTGATTAGCACCTAAATATGGAATTGAAATATCAGAAACGCAGTGAAAACTTTTCAAATATTCGGCTTTACCATTAAATATAGACCATTCCGATGCTATCATCATTTTTTTATTTATTCCCTAATGCATATCGACGGTGCCGAACCAAAACCCCGTAACTCAATTTTGGCGCGAAAACTTTTTTGCAGCATCCGCATTTGCTAGACGTCCCGCGTATTTCTGTCTTGTCGCCATTTTAATAGCCAATTGCGTTACTTAGATGGCGACTAAACAGAAATGCGTGGGACGTCTAGCAAATGCGGATACTGCAAAAAAAGTTTTCTCGCCAAAATTGAGTTACGGGGTTTTGGTTCGGCACCGTCGATATATAATCTGAACTTGACGTTTGGAATAATCGTTTGATGAATTGTATGTACCAAACTAACGCCGGAGAATTATCAAGCGATTAAATATTTAAACTTGATGTGCTTTAAAAAATTTCAGTAAAAGTTGTTCATTCCCAAGATGTAAAAACTTCTTTTTTACAACCAGTAAACTCAGAAAGTACTGTAAAATCATTAATTTTCGTGGGGGGTTAAATTTCGTGGATTTCGTGGTTCACCTCAACCACGAACTTTAATCCAAATGAACATTAATTTTGACCATTATTTTATTACCTGAAATGCAAAATCCACGAATACAAGTCCCAACGAAATTGTCTTTTTTACCAAAACCAAGAAATTTCGTCCCAACGAAATTAAATGATTTTACAGTATGCTTTTTTTCATTTTTGTCTGTAATGAATGTCTAATACATGTATTTCTTACTACTACTGCAGTGCTCCGAATATTCATCATGTGTTGCTATAATTTTAATTTTCAAAGCTGAATACAATGTTAATGTATATAACTTAACACCGATTGCAACAAACAAAGTATCAATTTTAAGACATTTGTCCGTTCAACTGACTCTACTTTTCACCTTAACTCGTGCTCTTGAATTGGAATAACTCCGCAATGTTACTTTAACCTACACGATGGCATTTCGTATAGCTAGAGAAATGAACGGAGAAGTCTTACATAACGAGAACATCGTCAAGTATGCGATCAACAGGCTTCAATCTTTTTGATTGACAGTCCTTATAAAGAGAACACTCAGGATCGAACACTGAAGGATGTTCTTCATACGCCAATCGGAACTGTCTGATGCATATGTTCGTTTTATTTAATACTGCATTATGTCACTCTAAGCGTACAGAGAGGGAACAATTAGTGGTCAGAATCACATCTTCTTCACTTATTTAGGGAATGGTTGTGGAATACTGGTACATTATTCGTCGTCCAATTTATGTTGGGTTAATAAATATTATGGATGATATTGTTTGGTTTCGTCCTGCAAGAAAATAATATTATAACAATAATCCATGAATGTTTGTTAAATTTCACTCGTTTACACACTCTGATGATGGCGGTTAAGCAAAGTTATGGTTCTAATTAAGTCATTCACATTCATTAGAAATGCAGAATAATTAAAGAGTGTCATGTTGATTAATAACATAACACCCTTTAATTATTTTGCATTTCTAAAGCCTTTATTTGTGTTTCCATTCACATTTATTGCATTTGCTGTGTTTAAGAGTATCACTTATCTGAATTGTAGTTTTTGAAAGGAATGAAGATGAGCTAGTGTTACATTTCTAAATGTGACGCCACTTATTTCAATGGTTTCCATTGCCAAAACGGATTGTAAGAACGAGGCAATAGAAGGATTACTAAATTATTCTTATTTCGTTTCGGTCTGTCGAAGTAGTGGTTGTATGAAGTAGATGGAGGGCGTCGATTTTAACCAAGGTCAATCTCTAGCCGTTTGCACCTTGGATCTTTTGTGCTCTGCTATTTCTATACATGTATTTCCATCGTCACCGTCCGATTTGAAATTACGTGATCGTCAGAGAGCTTGTCAGTAAATGAAACGAAAAAATCACAAACGATATGTATCAGTTCAAACATTGTCGTACCAAGAAAAAACTCACAAACACAATTATACAATTCAGCCATTCAGTATTAATACTACACTGAGCGGCAATGAAAACGCAACACTTACATAGTACAGTATAACACATTTAATAAGTATGTGAGCATCGCGAAATTTTGTCATTGAATATATATATGCAAGTGACACATGTATATCGCTTCAAATCAGATAAATTTGTTCAGCAACATAGTTTTTTACCAGTTGTTTTGGGGTCAGTACATAACAGAAAGTCGCATTTTTTAATATTTTGAATCAACCACCTGGAGCGATCCATCGTGTGCATCTACGACGAATTAATCTTATGAAACGTTCATTGAAAGATAGAGGGATGCTGTTCGGTTGTTGCAGAAGGGTTATGTAAAGCTCAGGTACTTTTAAGGAACCTATATACTATTTCGCTCACAACCACTAAAATAAAACAACTTGGTCTATTATAAACATGGTGTATTTTATGGTAAAAGGGAGATAATTTTAAAGAAATAAAATGACTAAATAATTAACTTGTCAGTTTCTTTATAACACTGCTTCGAATCTTGCGCCTCTAAACGCATATTCGAAACTGCTCGTTTTTAGATTAATAAAATTGTATTATAGTTGTCCCAATGATGTTGAAAGTATCACAATTTGTAACTGGAAATTAATTGCATAAACGTTATAGCTATTCTTTCAAGACTGATTATTGCACTAAATGAAGACAAAATGCGCTTTTGAATTGCGTGCTTAATTTTCAAAACACAATGTACGTCTAAATATTAATGAACACCATAGCTTGAGCATGTCGACTAGTTCAGTAATATCCAGTAATAAAATTTAGTGTAAAAGTTTGGTGATTAATCTAAAAACGTGAGGATAATTTTCCAAGAGTTATCGCACTTGACTTGAGCATTTTTCTTACATGCTATAATTTTTAATGAATTGTTTGCTTTTTTAACAGGTGTATATGTATCCTAACTTGTGTTAAATAAATGAAATAATGACTTCGGTAATTTGATTCAACGAAACTTTAATTTTTTAGTACAGATACCCCACAAGTGAGCATAACGACCGATCTTTCGGAGACTGCCTTTGACATATGCACCATGTTTTCTACTGGTTATTTTGTTTTTCCGACTAATCCATCCATATTCTTCAAAATGCTTGCAAAATACGCGAGAAAATCTGTAGCCACCAATCAGCACGCGGGAAACTGTGGTTTAAGGCTATTCCGCTATGGACGAGTGATTATTAAAGTATTTTCACGGAAAAAGCTGAATTCTGTAGAAAATATATATCGAATTGAGCATACAAAATTTCAAGTTTATAAGTTAACAGATTACAGAAATATTCAAGTTTAAAAAGTGTTGCGTTTTCATTGCCGCTCAGTGTATTAATGGGTTTAATTTAGCCTTGTTGTTAAGTTGTAGAAAATCGTATTGTCCTGAAACCATGTAATACCAGGAATGAATAAGTTTACTAGCATTATATTCAGTCCTGTTTGACATATAAAAATTGTGGTCCATTTATTTCAATACATAATATATTTTCATACGTGAATATAGCATGTTAAAGCATATTTAACGTAAAAGCAGACGCAATTTCTCCTCAAGTCTGTTATGTAACAAGCGAAGTTTTCTATTTCTTTTATTGCTATTTACAAATAAGTCTCTAAGTTCGACCAGAGGCAGACAATTTGTTTCATTTTCGTCTGGTGTATCTGGGAACTACATGAAGCCGTCTGTCTCATATGTAATGTATGTAATCAACAGGTGCGCGTCTAATATGTGCAGCACATTTATTTGATTGGATTATTACTATTTACTTTTCATCAAACCATTTAAACTTTCTTCACGTGTGCGTATCTTGGTATGCAAGTATGTGGTAGCTGGCAGATATCATCTGTATACACTCTCAATCCTTGTGTTATTTTACATGATCTAAATTTGCATTCAAAACTTTGAAAGTTTAAGTATATTGAGTTCAATGGTTTATTATAAGAAGTCCTTCATACAATGTTGCTTGTAGAAACTGTAGCTCAAATGACTTTACGTATAAATGGCAACGTAACGTATATGCGCTAATTCTCTCGACCATTACAGCCTCTTTTAATCATTTAAGGTAATTTGTCCTGAATTTATCATTTGTATAGATAATTGGACTGGAGTGGATGATGCAGAATGTATAGATAATTACTCTAAATTACTGCCAATGTTATAACCTCCGCCAATGCTGGCAAAAGAAGAGTACATGGATGTTCAACCAATGAATAGGTACTCGGAGTTATCAATGCGCGTTTATCAAGTTCCTATAATTAAAACTAATTGTCAATCACAAATGTATAGTAACAAATTAAATAGTCAATAAGTTAGTTAGCAGGAAAGCAGTTCATATTAATCAACCCTGTACAAGCCAAAGACAACACAATTTAGTCTGACAATGAATCAATTCTACGTATAATGTAAGAACAACCGCATACAAATGAATCCATAATTCAATAATACGACAAACAACGATTGTTGTCAGTAATAAATAAAGGAATATTGCAAAACTTTCTCAAATGAGATTATTTTACACCATAAACCATAAACCTGAACTATTTATGGGTTTTGAGGTAAAGTGGTTTGCAAATAATAGTTTTAATTCATATTTACTGACGCTCTATCAAATATCGAAGAAAAAAATGTTTTTGCCAGTCTCAAGGAGAGGAACAATATCAGCAACGAAGCCTGACAACATTTCCAATAAACTTGAAAAAATGGTCAAGTTTTGTCCAAGCCAGGTTCGTGAAAAACGAATTTTAGAGATTCCTTTGACGCACCAATCTCGGTGGCAATATAAAAATACAACTTCTTTATTTTGAGACATTTCCTAGGAAATCCAACAGTTCCTTGGTTAATCCAACGATGTCCATCGGTTCTTCAGTCTTGCGACTTTACCCATTTGCCATTGAATAGAAATATCTCCTCATGTAAGGAAGATACCGGTTCCGCTTCCGAGTATCTTAAATTTTCAAAAGTCGTTTCTACTGAAAATTGCATTACAATTTACATTGTAGATCTAGACTATGACTATTTTTTCATTTATTTAGTAAAGATAAGTTCGTCGATGGTCAAGTCTGCTTTCAAAGACTTTCTCCCTTTTCCCTAAGCATCTAAACGTCTTCATATTTTCAGTTAACCATTCGAATTCGTGATAAATTTAATTAATTTATAGTGGTATTCGGTAATAACAAAATCCTTTGCTAGAATGTTATACTGTGTATTCATTTACATTCTTATCAAAACGTGTATGAGCAACATATGGTTTATATAGGAATGTTTCAGACATAACAGTTGTATAACATTTTATAGAAACTATTATTTTGGAGATTATAAAATTGAAATCATGTGAATTGGGAACAATACACCGCGGTTAAACGACCAATATCTCAGAAAATTGTTTTAAACGAATAGATAAATATAATAAATGTATCAACATTAATTATCACGATGTTCTGTCAAATATATTAAACAATAAGTTGGTCGAAGGTCATTGTCTTAACTATACATATAGTAGTTCATACTGCTACACACGGAAACTTTATAATTAAACTTAATAAACCTAAATATGAAGTTTTACTACTATCATTTCACACCAGAAATCAAGCATTTTTCACAGCTGACGGCTCTATACAATTATGTTTTATTCGTAATGATAAAATTGTTGTAATAAATGTCAGAATATTGGTATAAAATACGTCAATAAGATACGTATACAATAATATTAGGAATTGAAAATCAGTATTTAGAAAGTGTTATGATTGATATGTTACAATTTGAAACAAATGTCATGCTTCGGAAATTCTAAAATAAAACATAATGTCTTGATTTTTAAACTAATTTATTGATTCCTTTATTACTTCTAGTATCTAAAGTGTGTACGTTTATCTTCGCCCTCTTATCAAAGTTTGTTCCAGCTTATGAAGTACACCGACAAACCTGATTTTCAAATGAGAGACACCACTTCAACTACGTAGCGATTAAGTATTAGTTGATAGTTATTAGTTACCACTTGACCAATACAGTACTCATGCGACGTTGCTATTCTTAAGTGTTGCGCCTAATGATGTTGAACTATTTTACAAATTATTTTCAAACGGCGACAAGTCACATACACGTAGAATAAATAGATGTTGCATACAAAAATTAACTGTTCCTAATACGTTATACATGTTTATTAATGTCCAAAATACAAATCACATTCTCGTTCAACCAGCGTGTTTTTCATCCGTAATACACACTCTGGTATAAAACTAACCAATCCCAGCGTGGTGAACGAACGTCTAAACCAATCAAATCCATTTCGTTCATTTCCTTATAAGGCAATAATGCCAATTGATTAAATTCCGTCACACGTGTTTTCCGAAGATCCCTCGTCAATCGTCCAATCAAAATCGAAGTAACATACAGAATATAAACCGACAGTGTTTGCATTTTATTTCCGACTATTAAATCGAAGTATGAAAAAAAAAACATTGTGATATTTTTGCATTGATGACCAAAAGAAGATTTTACTATCATTGCACAACATAACTGGTTATTTGGATTGAAACTAGCGGTAGTTCGTCATACAAAAACAGATTTTACCTTTAACGTCAGCACTCGACTCGACTCGTCGTTTTTTAAAATTTTAGTTCCGATAAATATTTTTCGAATCACCGGTAGATCTACATTTCCATTTGAGAACCGATATCAAGTTATTCTCTTATTCTTCATATTTTTTATACGCCGAATTCGATTCAATATGTTTCAACAAATAACTCAGCATTTAATTTCAATCACCGGTCGCTAATTAAATGATATATGTTCACAATTTGTTTGTTTATAGGAATATTCCCGCGGCTGTCGTAACGTGCGTTCTGATTGGACAATAGCGGGAATTACGCCAGTGACGAAATAGAGCTATTTTTAGATTTGCGAACGATATAAGGGGTCTTGTATCAGAGTATAACTATACACTGATTCATGAGAATGAAAAATCATGGCTGTTTCAATTTTCTCAACAACTTAATATTTATATTCCACAATATTTTGTTAGTGATTTTCCTAAAAAGTAGCATTTTGTAAGTTTATAGTTCTTAGATGACAATTTGATAAACATAAATGGCTATCGTGTAGCTAGAGCAATAAAGACTCATTAGACTATATAAAATATTACAGGTTACCGGACAATATAGCATGTATTAGTCTCCTGGAATGTGCAAGCTTTTAAATTGATAACAATTATTTCATAAAAAAAGATTCAGAATAAATATTCAATTACGTATTTCGTCTTCGGGGTGGAGCTTGAAACACAGACAGAAATGAGACATTTGCGTGAAGTTGTTTGAAAAACTCTTAGATGTTTAAAACAAATTTGCTATTTAACTGATATTATGTTTTAATAATCCATAGTAAGTATTTCATTTTGTTTTATTCCATATTTCAAGACACAATCACATATACTGGATCGTTGAACATCAGCCTGGCATCATTGACAGGGGAAAATGAAGCGGATGGCTTCTGTCAAAACTTATCTTTGTCTTATTCAATGATAATGATAAACACAGTGGGAATTACTTCTAATTTAATCTTCTCGGGTCGATGGTGTCCGAATTCCTTAGCAAATATACTACGTATACTGTAAACTGATATTCACATAATCTCGAAAATGTGAATTTGTTATCAGCACCGGTTGAAAACTTGTTAGCACACTGCCACGTCCAATCCCTTGTTTCGCCTTTATACGATTGATATCTACAAATCAGAATATTTTTTCAACAATTCCACAGTTTCTGTTTATCTAACACGTGTATAACCTATCATTGGTTCGATATTGTGCTGATATAAACTATGTGATTTTTAATGTCTGGGATGTAATAGACACTTGCAACATGTTGGTCCGTGGTGTAGTGCGTACATCATTATCACAGGACGCACTTTGTTGTCTGCATACCCGACTAAATAATATATTTATATTACTTGTGGTTTTAAAGTTCTAGGCTTGAATATCAATGTATGAGGGTGCAAAAGGAAATACTACGACGAGAAAAGAGTAGATTGAGGAGTTTTCTTTATAAACTAAGGGTAGGACAGACAGAATAGTGACTTTGCAGCACCAAAGTCTCTTCACGTAGTTATTTTTCTACGCCTTTTAAAAAAAAGTTAAGATGGGTGTACATGAATTGCATACAGTTTATTTCGAAGCATGTTTAAGGCCACCGGCCCATACACAACATATAAACAACATAATATTTATTTAACAAATACAATATTTCAGTAATAATACATGGTACATACATGATTGTATATTCACGAAGACAAACAGTATTTACAATTATAGCACGTAACTAGCATATGATTATCTGTAATTATATTGTAAAATGTTAGCAAATTCCTTCGACGAATGAGCTCCTTAATTTAAAAGCATGATACATGTATAAAAACGTGGCTAAATTACTAGAAGTATTTTTGTTCGTTCATGACATAAGCAAAAACAATTATGTAGATTAACATTTATAAAATAGTATTCTGATAAATATTGAGATCTTATTTCCGAGTATAGAGAAAACAATAAAAGGAAATGGAACTCATCTTCAACACTAATATCACAGTATGGACATATTCTTTGTCCTTTTGTGATATTGTGATACCTGCATTGTTCTACCAATAGGCCATGCCTGGAAACTCTGAAGGAAGCTAAACTTGTCCTAAATTTTTAAATATCTATAGCAAGAATATAATGTTCAACACCAAATAGTGGTTTAAAATTTGTATAATAAAACAGTTTACTGCTGTCTCAACATTTAACAGTCCATATTTGTTTATACTGGTCTGTCAGTGTCTGCATATAATGGTGAAAGAAATGTTGGGTATTTTCAACGTGTTGACTGTACCAAACAAACCGAAGCAATTTGAAGAGAGATTATGTCGCACACTAGATACCCATTTTTTATATCCTTTTTCATCATAATGTAGAAACATATCATAACATAATCGCACATATCTTGACGAGGCAATGCTAAAATACGTAGCCAATACTGAATAAGACATCATTTTGAAGCATAAATATACCTTCCCATATCACCTAAAACTGCATCTTCGCAGGCATTAGTATTTACATGAATAGCCTTTTACAAGCAAATATTTGTACATTGTCCATGCAATTTAATCTGTTACGATCCAGAGTTCTGATCCATACACTCAGCATCACTGAAGCAACTTGAGCATCAAATACTTCTGTAACGTTTTGTCAAAGACAAATTTTGGAAATAATACAACAGTTGAATTATAACTATTTTGACCTTCACCTCCATAGCTTCACACATTTTATATAATAACAGTCTATTAGTGAAATATACACCAACATAAGTTAAACAGTTTCTACAATATTACCATTATAAAACCACTTTTCTCTCACCGTCAATTGTCCGCCTCCCTTAAGTATTAAGACTTCGAATATGAACGTTAAGTTTATTTTCTGAACAAAAATTAGACAACATATTTAACTGCTTTTCGGCTGCTAGGGCAATGTCGTCAGCGAACATTAAGAGAAAAAAATAAAAAAATAATGTTGTGTCAGGGAGCAACTGTATGCCTCAAACACGATGCTCACAAAGAATAGTATATTATTCATTAATAAACATGAAAAAAGTATCTGACTCAAATGGCAGCTCCAACGCAACCAAGCTGGACAGTTAAAGGAATCCGTTAGGCCTGCATGTGTCTTCACTGGTGCTTTAACAACATTATATATCGAAGCAATAGCTTTATATAATCTACCTCATATACCATTTTTACGTAATATTTCAAATCAAATGGGCGATTGACAGAGTCAAAAGCCTTCTCAAAATCTATAGTACATTGGTCTACCTATAAAATTAAAAAATATATATTATTGATAATGGAGTACAGTACAAAGGCATTGTCTGTGGTTGAATATCCTGATCTGAAACCACCTTGGGCTTCCTAAAATTTTGCAAAAGTACATGTTAATCGTATCCGGAATTGTTATAAAGACAGGAACATGTCTGTATGAATGTACTCTTCAATAAAACATATTTTCAATTATATTATCAGCTGTCTCAGTTGGAGTAAGCTGTTTCACTGGAACGCTACTTTGCGATATGCCGATCACTCCAGAGAATGGCAGACTCGAAGTCATTTCAACAAGACAATTTCTGTCCGCTGGAGTGTTGCTTGTGTCATCTTCATACCGATTTGCTATACATAATAAATACAGACAGACAAAAATTGTTAACGCAATGCGTAAATAGATTTGGCCGAGTGAGAGCTGGCACAAGGCTTATACCCTGTTTCAGGATTTAATATTTCTGTCGGTACCAGTCTTCCCTATGTTATCATGATCATACGGGAACACACCTTTGACACTTTAAAACGGTTAGAGTTAATGATTCGTATAAAGTCCGTTTTTTATGAAATATTACGATACACTAAGATAAGAAAGTCGCTGATAAGAATACGACCAATTTTAGCTATATGAGTTAAGTATGCAATTATATTGTACGATAAAAACCATCCAGATGTCATGTCAGCAAAAATTATTACAAGACATAAGATAAATTTATCTTCATCGCCGGAATTTGCACTTTGCTAATGATGTTGTGTTAAATGACGTCAGAACGTCAGTAGGTTACTAAAGGTTTACTTACTTTACAAATACTTTAATAGTTTTAAACTCGTTTTCCGGGAACATGACATATTAGTACAAACTAAGAAGCATACAAACTATTTTGAATCAAAACTTACAAGGACAATATTATTACAAATTTTACTTTAATCATCGAAGCTATTAAGACAAAATGATGATAAACATATAACTATTTAAAAACCACATGTCAATTAAATGTTACTGACTTAGTCGCGCCGTCACAAAAACACCACTCTCTGTAAATATCTGTAATCAATCATGTACTAAGACAAATAATACTACATCAAACGAGCTATTAAATTTAACTCCATACATGTACGTATATTGTATCCTACTGAGTTTCAATGAAGGTCAAATTGGTAAGTATAAATCAGATTAATGCAAATAAAGTCAAATATTCATAGTATACATTGCCATACAGTATACGTGTAAGATCACTATTGAAATAAATGCTCTTTAAATTTCATTTCTATTAGTCCTTTAAAAAGCTCACGTTCATTACGTTTGTCTGTTCGCAGTGATATGTTGTATTTGCACGTTCGACCTTCTTAGCCGCCGACATGTTGTTTTGTTTATTCGACGCCGAATGGTTTATTAGCCGATTAAAATAACTGGCTTTAGACATGTAAACTCAACAACAGACTAAGATGACCTCAAAGTAAAACGGTCAGATGAAATCATCATAATTTTATAACAACACGGTTTCACATGGGTATGCATGACTTAGTCTACTGATTATGACACCCATGCTTCATGTTTATGTAGCATTGCAGAGCAATGAAGCTTTTCAAATCAAAGTGTGGTGTTAAACACATGTTAAACCAAAACTGCAACTGCGTGTCGATTGTTTGTTTAATTTAGCAATTAGAAACACTGGGAAACGTTAGTCAATTTTAAACTTTTGAACTGCTGTTCAACGCAGATCCAACCGCCATAGTGAGACCCACCTTACCTGTAAATGGCAGTTTTATTTATATTAATCAAAATTACTTAGGGAAACAAATATTTGACGAATTATGTCAACTAAAAACAAAACAGATAATACCAACGAGATACAACAGCAGATATCAACAGTACTTTACCAAAATCGTCGATGATATTTAAAAAGCACTGCATGTCAAATGTCTCTTATACAATGATACAGCAGTTCTTAATTGCATACTCGTGTCAAATCCTAACATCATCATCACGACATGTAAGGGGTGTATGATTCAATCAATGACTTTATAATTGTCCCAGGAATACATCTCTGAAGTTCTGAAAGTATCCTGATTAGCGGAAGGATTGTCGTCAACCAATATATTACTGATTACTTTTTCCTGTGACGCGAGCTATAATTGTTATCTCTATTGAGAAATGCTGTGATGGGCAAATTGGCAATGTGTGCTTAATTTTGTAATTTGGAGTTAGCAATACTCAATTACATGTATTGTCAGAATGGTGGAATCCTATTTATACATTTGTATTTGTAAGAATAAAATAAAGCCAGCATCCATGTTAAGTGTTAATCGAGATAGTCTGTACGTGTGTTCTATATTACACACAATGATGACATACAGTTGTATTTAACATTGATATCACTCTTGGTACATTTTGTACACATGTTACACTTTATAGGATAGATTCCTGTCCACAGGGACTGACATGGCGGCAAAGGATTTAACCAATTACATTCAAAATTACTAGAAGAAGTCCATTTTTATCAGACACTGCCAAAATGTAACCCCGGATTTGCATATAGTTTCAATGTATCACTTCGTATAATTCGATTTATGAAGTAGATTTGGCGAAGTGATATATACCTACTCCTGTCTACACCCGGTATCAATGTCAAACAGCAGTCTCTATAATTATGACACATGTCTACAGGCGAAGACGAAAACCTCATTTACATAACAAAATTAATGACGGCGTGTGCGGATTATGTCGGATAATTTATGACAGACAGACTAGTCAATAAATATTAGATGCATTTATGTGCGATTCGGATGTTATTAGTTTCATAAAATAGGTAACTGGTGATAATTATTAATATTCAACTCGACATTCAAGACAATTTCAATTCGACAATGGACATTTGAAATCCTTTGTGAGTATTTTCCAGCCACAGAGCTCGACAGGTTGCTTTAGATTCTAGATAAGTTAGTAAATTTAGTGGGGATAGAGAAAGGACGAATACGACAATTTTGTGTCTCATGAGGTTTCATTATTTCAGATCAGCAATGCTGACTCAAGTTATGTTCTGTAGAGCAACTAGTTATACCATTTTTGTTTCAGTTTCAGTTTATTAGCATATGATCATTACTTATGTTCCACGCCTGAAACAAACAATCGGCGGCTGGCAATCAAGAAAAGCATGTACAAACCACAATACACACTGTGAACACAATAACGCAACAATAGTTCAAATATGCACATGGAATATAACGATATGCGTTTATATACGAGGATCATTCAACAAATTTGTAGACAATCGTTCTTATGTTATTATATTTATGTTTAAATGACAATTACTTCTATCATTATAAACATTTATCTATTATATACCATAGGTACAAATATATCTTTGATTATGCAACACATGAGCATGCCACCAGCCGTTGTATTACCATAGTAACGTGCGACCACCCCCGACCGACGTAACGTACCCTTTTCACTAGTTCAACTAGTTATAATTTCCGAATTAATTAATTTACATTCCTATATGTTTGCCAGATTATTGCAAGACATTATCAAAATATTTAGTAAAATTATTAAGTTGTTTGGAGGTTTGAGATGAATTGAGAAGTATTTGATCTTTGTCTTTCACGTTTTCATTTACGTTAAAATGCCGATGAATGTACGCAAGGAAATACATAAAAACTATTAAAGTGTGCCCTTGTATTGGAAATACGCAACAAACACACATAAGCTGCAAATGAGAGCAAACGGGAACATTCAGTATTCAGTGTCCCTTTGTGTTAGTTGCAAAATCAAATTTCTGAAGAGCAGCATTATATTGATAATGATACAGATATCGCACGAGATTTGCAAACGTAGAGACGTTTGAGGAAACGCCAGTCAAAATGTGCGAGCCATGTTAACTTAGCACAACACCATTAAGTCCAGCTTAATCCTTCACTTTGAATAAATAAAATGTTGTGGTTGATCTATTTAATAATATATAACTTAATCAATTATGTTTAATTACATATGAATGACACAATTATATTCCAGGTTTACCATTTGAGAAAAAGCAAAACGTTAATAACGTCGCAGACGTCAGAATATATTTTCGTTGTGTGGTGGTTGTGGTAAGAAAGGTAATAGGTTTGTTTTAGTCATGTGTTCTTTAAAAATGCGTTGTTTCGTGCAAACTTTTCTGCACTTGTGTCAGAAAGGCTGTAATTTAGTGTGATATAAATTGTTATTCTCTGTGTTAATGTGTATTAGAATGGCAAGTCCAGTCCACGAATTTATTGAATGACCCTCGTACCCGTTAATTAGTACAAAAATACTGGTTATCTAAAAATGAGTTACCCCTTTGAAATGCTAGGTGTACATATTTTGCTAATTTACAAAGTATTATTTTTTAAAGATGAAGTCCTTAATCTTGTATTTTTATTGTAGGCTAATGTAAATAATAATGTGGTAAAATAGTACATCGACAATGACGATAGTAAGGACAAACCAAGACAAAATGATCTTCGTCTTCCACAACATTCATAGAACAAAGTACACACTTCCTAGTTTGGCGTTCAATGTTACGAATACGTCGTTCCTCAATGGCTAATTTGTTGGAAGAAAAACGTAGTTTAGCTAGAGACGCACGATGTTTGTAACTATTTACAAAATGTACAACTATAGTAAGACATTTCCACATCCGAACGTTGTATTAAATCGTTTATATAGAGATCATCTTGACATGTAATATATTTCACTATGCATGTATTGTTTAGCCTGGTCATATAGTCTGGTTAAAACACTATTTAGTTGCGAGGTCGTAAGCGAAATGTATTATGTATATACGTGTATGTATATACTATGGTAACGTATAATTCCATATCCATAGTATGTCATCAGCTGTTAGAAGACTATTTCAGCTATATTCACTTTTCAAAACTTTTTTTTAAATGTTTGTAAGGCAGCACATGCTAAACATCACATATGAACAATCAGCAGTAAAAATAGTTATTTTATGGTTTAAAACTAACACTATGTTTGTCTTCATAAATCAGAGTCACATGCACTGTTTGGTTAATTAACTGTATGTTCAGCCTGGTAAGCACACATAATAACCCTCAGCCAATTATCTATCTGGAGGCATGATTGGAATATTTAGACTCAATTGAATCTCCAAACACATACGTCTAACAAAATTCGTAGCTAGTAAAGTATGTATATTTTGTAACAGTACGGCGACAATTTCAAGAAACAAATTGAATTCGAAGTGAGCTGAATTCTATCTTCCCTTAACATGTCTCCTGTCATATTATATTGTGAAACGCAGTTTTCATTCCATTCCTTAGAGACACATGCTAAAAGACAGATTGTTGTTCAATATGTTAAATGTCTACGTAGTTGGTAACATTGGTACACGACAAATAAAGTTATGATACCATGCATCTGGTATGTAAAACCGTTATCCCCTAGTTGCAGAGGAATATTCGTTAATATTCGGTCAAGTATGCAAACACTTAAAGAAGAGTAAAAGTTGTGTTATTTGTGTTTTAAACCAAGGCTCACATAATTATGGTATTTAAGTTTTGAATTTGTCAAAAGCATGTTTGTTTTAGCCTCATTTTTCTTGTTATTATTTGTATGATTTATGTGAAGTATGTTCAAGCAAAAAACTTGAACTATTAGCAAGTGTAACAGGCATGTTTACTTTGAATACCATAATCATGGTCATTGATTTCTGATTCCACCCGGCTGTATTATTGCTTGCTCTGCTGATTTTGTATCGCTTTTTGCCCTTCTGTTGTTGATTTTGCTGCTGTTGTTGATGTTGCCACATCTTATATTTACCAAACGTTGTTTTTTAAACATATAATACATTAAAGGAATATTACAAATGACTGACAGCCAACATTTCCAATAAAGCTGGTCAAGGTACTGTTATCCGGATAACTAAACAAACGTGCGTGCGTACTAGCATGGATACATAAACGGATCATAAGCCGATGTACTGTGGCTTCGGCCAAATGTCTTCCTATACAGCCGAATTGAGGTTAAATGAAAGTGTTGTTTGTATTAAGTTGGTGGGATAGAGAAATATCGAAGTTTCAAATGAATTAGTAATTGTGTTCTGTCATGTAACGGCCACAACAGTATTGGTTCAATGAAGTTCTAGAATATTATTGAGAATATTTCCTTATGAAACTGGGTCATCTGGCTTGCTTACAGTGGGGAATTTGGCTTTAACGAATTTTCCGTAAGGTTATGTGTGGACTTCGCCCTGTGTAATTGTGTTATGTTTTGTTGTTGCTGTTTTCCGTGCTCGTGATGTATAGTTGAGTGCTGCATTCCCTGCCGATTTCCTCATATCTTTTTTAGTTTGTCTACAAATGTTAAACTTTTTAACACAAGCTGGTAAATGCATACTGAACTATAACTTATCGTCAACAGAAATTAATACACAGGCAGTAACAACGTTCCAAACTAATTGTGTTTTGTATATTTAACAATTTTATTCGTGAAAAATCTGAAATGAAGCTTCGGCTGACAAAGCTAACAGATGGAAAAATTCAAACAGGGAATTGATATGTCATTCTCGCTACGTGAAGTTTTTTCTGCCACAAATGATTAATTTACAATGTTTTATTTTTTCTGTATAGTATGTTTTATTTGAATCTCCTGACGATTTCGTGGGGTTACAGATATGATAAGGAAACTTAGTTTGTATAAGTCATATAAATATCGATAGTGTTGCTATGTACAGTTCAATGTCTTCTAGAAATAAAAGTAATATTTCCAGATCTTCTTATACATTTATTGTAGGTCTTGGATAATAGTAAATGGTGTTTATATTGTAAACCATCGTCTAACGGTAGTTGTCACTGTAACAATTTATTTGTTTTAAAGTTGTATTGAATTATCGGGTTATATAGGAAATAACGTTTAGCAACATTATCGCGTTATCCGATGCTGCAAGCCAGCACAACACAGGTATTACTTTGTAGTATCAATGACATTTCAAACGTATAAGGTTTTTCTGTAAGTGATAAGTATAATTTGCACAGTCATGGTATGAAGAATATCAGATTTTTAAAAAGCCATCGTTTCTATCTGACAAAGCCGGAACTAATGCAAGAAATGAAACATAGATATCTAAAGACTGTCAACAAGCTTCGATGCATCAAATACGTATTTAATTTAAGAACAGTGGATACTTTCATCAATTCAGTTAACGTGTATGTCGTTTCCTCAATATTAATACAATATTCCATTTGTTCCATAGTGGAGTATTTATAATATGTGTCTGTAGAAAATTTCTTTAGTCTTTAAAACACTTCATAGTTTGCGTTGACACGCAATCACAATGGAAGGGAAAGCTAAACAGATTTGGTTCCCACGGACTTTGATCGCCACATTGCCACTATTTCAACCGCAACATATCATACATGTACACAACTGAAACAGTATTCCAAAGCCAATCTGATGAATTTAAAGCAGCAATGGTTAAAAACGTACACTTCCCAAAATGTGTTACATCGCAACTTCATTTACAAATACTGTGTAGCGGGTATTATTCGCGGGGATTTATTATCCGCTTTTTTCGCAGTACATTGTGCGAAACATTGCGGATCAAGCTAAACAAATCACGCGTCAATTTATAAAAGACGCTATTTAATATGTAAAAGTGCATTAAACCGTATGTCTTTGTCTTGAAATGTTTTCTCTGAAATATAATAATACATCAATATTGGTATCTCAGAGTTATAAAAAAAATATCTTTCTGTGTACACATTGTCTGTATATAAAATAAAATCAAATCGAGCTTTAGTAGGATCCATGTTACCAAATCTTTGTGAACACGGGTTAAGCGTATTCTACAGTAATAATAATAATAAATGTACAGCGTAGTATGTACACTGAATATGAAGCTATTGTTCGAGTAAGGTCTGCTTTTGGATTAATTTTTTGAATTAAGTTACGGCGTATGTATATCTAAAAGCATCGCTAGTAAAATCAAAGAACAAAATATTGTTTACAAATGTAGGTTCCTACATGTACCCCCTCCCCTTTTAGATTCCCTAATTATTCTACAATGCAAACAAAACATCTGCAGTAAATGTTTTAAAACTTCCCCTTTGCCTACGGTATTTTAACCAAATTAACAGTAGATTACCTCGTAGTTTATGAATCCAATTCATACATAATGCGATAACATGCGGAAACCGTCGTCTTGGGAACTGTGAAAGAGGCATACAATGACAACTTCGTAAGGGCATGTTCCCACGTGACGTGACGTGTTTTTCTCTGAATTCAACATTTCATTTATATGTGCTTTTTCTAGCGAATCCTCACCATTGAACATATCGACTACCCCTGATGGCATATCCGAAACTGCACACCTGAACACCATATACTAAGTGTTAGAAATGAAATCACAAAAGGTCGTGTTAAAGCTTCGATGCCTTTTGACATTTAAACAGTTGGAATTCTATGGGTTAAGTTCAGTTGTTTGTTGTGAATTGCATCTTGTAATTCTGGTATGTGATTTCTGTCATGCTTTGTGTGCCAGACTTTTTCACTTTGGTACTGCCTTCCTTGTATTTATACCTAGATAAATTAGATTAACCACCGATAAATCTAATTATCAGACATTGTCATTGCGTGATAGGTTCCTTATAAACAGCAACTTAATTAAAACAACGTATATATGATTATACGAACAGATGATTGTTTAATACACCCTATACATTATATATCACGCAACTCTTGTCACAACTACTTACAGAGACAGATATCGTTATCGCATATAATCAGCACAAATGACCAATGCTATCACAGCCTATCATTAATGACGACATTTTATAGATATCTTGGAATAACTTGCGGTCTGTGTAGACATTTAATTAAGTGTTTGTCCAGTTTACCCAATAAATGCTCAATATACCTCTCAATGGTGTGCACTTAACACTTCAGTTTGGTGTGCATGTGCAAATAAATAACACAATTACTGGACTGACGATATTAATTGTGTCTAAGGGTCTATTTTATAGATGTACCTTTGCATGCATCAGCAAAGTTATGTTAATTGAACAGCTATACTGTATATTAATCCATTTCAACTTAACGAAAATGTATGGTTTCACTGGTTTAGTTCTAAAGCATCAAATTGATCATCTTATCTAAAGATTTGTCATTTTGGCATTCTTGGAGTATACTTGTTTTGTAAAGTTATCTTTAAGTCAACCGCGTGTTTAATCCATGCAAACATTTAGACTTACAAAGATACACAAACGTGACTTTACTTTTATTTCAAAAACTGCGATAGAATAGTTGAAAATGAGACGACGGAGGAAAAAGTCATTTATTGTTCATCTCAAAAACCGAAAATAGAAATATATAAAATTTAAACATCAGACGCTTAAATACTGGTAAAACGTTAACTTCATTTTCGTCCACTTTAAATAGGTCCCATTAATTGCCAAATGTGTTAAATAGGATCTGTCATCAGTTGAAGACTTTGAGTATCAACATTTCTCAAACTGGTCTAGAAAACACTGGCGGTGTTACGATTTCGCGCTGAAAAAGCTGATGACTTCCCCCGTTTTCACACTTGTTGAAGAACACTTCTCCGTCTTTGGTTATCAAAGAGAAAATCATTGTTTTTTATGATTGTGATAAATAGTGAAAATTCAAAAATAACAAATGTGTAGCATATCCATACGAACGGAAGTCGAACAAATGTAAATTTAAATCATTATGATGAAATAATGAGAGCACATGCATCTCACAAACATTTTATCTGACAGCTTGCTTGTAGCTGCTCCATTATCTATATTGAATTTTATGTTAAATTAATAGTACAAGTAAGTGATCATGTTGAGTATTGTTGAGCTACACATAAACACAAACAAATGTTACATTGTACAATAGAGGTAACATGGTTTATAGCTTGCGTAACAGGACACAGATAATGCAATCCGTAATATCTTGTTGACGACAATACTTCTGTTCATCAGAACACTTTCAGAACAAAATTGTTTTCCGGTGACTATTTAAAGTCATCGATTAAATCGGACACCTCTTACATGTCGTAGTGACGATAATAGAATGGGACACGAGTATGCAATTAAGAACGGTTTGTTTTGCGATATAAGAGACATTTGCCATGCAGGATGAGTTGTTGATGGTCATCGAAGGTTGATGATTAGCCTATAGATATCAGCTTTATACCATAATTCTATTTGAAAGGCTTCACAGCGCTGCAATGATAGCGTGATTGTCATAATGAGTGACGTTCATCTTACGTTATGTACAGGTGTTATAAGTTTTCATCACAACAGCATGCACAACCACTCAGATACTTATTACTATTGAGTGTATGATTTGGTGAAGAACGGAAACCGAGTGGTTTAGCACTCTTAACTTCCAATATGGAGGTCCATGGCTCGCATCTCAACCGCTTTGTGGAGTTATCGGAGAGTTGTCCAATGATAAATTTAAAACTGATATGCTTTAGAAGAGACAAGTTTAAGTTATTCATTTCAAATATGTTTGCATGTAAAGTTTGTGTTAGAATCTGGAAACAAGCAAGGTAGGCTTTATGCAAGATGTTTTAATGATTTACTAAACTTAATTCCAATTATCTTATTTCTTACTCTTAGATCAATATGAATTGTCATCATGCCAACTATCATTGCACTATTGCAATTCTAAGACTTGCGTCTAAGTCCTTTTTGACATACAACACATTGTCGACACGAAACCTAAACTGAAATAACACTGCACTATTACTTGAAAGTACTTAATGAATTTTATAAAGCTAGATAAATAAATGGAAAATCCACCTCAACACCTGACATAGGAAGAACATGATGAGTAGGCAATAAACAGGCTGTAACCTATATTGATTGACAGTTGTATAAATAGCTCAAACAGGAAAGCTGATGTAAGTTCTTTATACGCCAATCTGAACTATTGGTGATGTCTTTTCTCGTCTTATTTAACACGGGATTAGGACACTCTAAGCGTACAAACAGGGATCAAATAAGGATATAAGACTCAATACACTCACTTAAGCAGGACGTGGTTGTAACAAATTCCACGGAATATCTTAACCTTTCAGACCAATTGTCTAATCCTGGTCGTCGGGCATTATCCACCTTAAGCTGGTGGGTTGGTAAACATTTAGTTATATAAATGTTGATTAGAGGTTTGTTGTCCGTCCTTCAAAGGATATTGTTACAATATATTACGCATTTTATGCCCCCGTATCGATAGATCGGGAGGCATATAGTGATTCACCTGTCCGTCCGTCCGTCCGTTCGGCCGTCCGTTTGGCCGTCCGTTCGTCCGTCCGTCTGTCCGTTCGTCCGTTCGTCCGTCCGGCCTGGTTAACCCAAATTGACCGTTTCTTCTAGCATTAATATGGCTTGCTACAAAGCTTTCAAACTTGCATGGATGTTGTATATGACCACTTTCCACACGCCTGTATCACCTAACTCCATTTTGGACTTCACCTTGACCTTATTTTGGACTTAAACTTATTGAAAGGCCAAATTCTTGGTTAACCCAAATTGATCGTTTCTTCTAGCATTAATATGGCTTGTTTCGAAGCTTTTAAACTTGCATGGATGTTGTATATGAACACTCTCCACACGCCTGTATCACCTGACTCCATTTTGACCTTCACCTTGACCTAATTTGGACTTAGACTTATTGAAATGGCTTCCATAGGGGCGTAAGCGTTTATTGAGTCTTGTTATAAATGTTACACACCTTTACACAGAGTTATAAAGGCATTTAGTTAACGCTAAGGATCCAATATAGTAATTAACAGTCGTTGTTAATGATTCATAACGTTTTTATCATTAATTAAACGACACTCGTTAATTATTTTGCATTTTTAATGAATTTATAAGCGTTTCCAATCACCATAATTACATTTGTGTTTATTATTGAGTATTGCTAATCTGATTGTTTGGTGTTTTAAATGAATGTCGGCGAGCTATTTTTTGGAATAAGATATGTGACGTCACTTTACATTATTTTGAGTAATCATCACCATAACGGTCTGTAAGAAGAAAAACCAGTTCCCGTTCTGATAAGAGGAATCCTGGCAATGTAAACTTTGTATTTCGTCTTTATCTGTCGACGATGAAGTTATGTCTGTAGAAGGTCGGGTTCTAATGCAATTAAAGAGTCTCTAATGCTCCGCGGTTGTCCTTGTGTTATGTCTTATATGTCTGATTATCATCTTGTGTATCTGGGAATTAAATGAAGTCGTCTGCCTCATTTGTAATGTACGTAATCAACAGATGCGCGTCTAATCTGTACAACACATTTACTTGATTGGTTTATTACTATTTACTTTTCATCAAATCATTTAAACACTCTTCACATATGTGTATCTCAGTATGAAAATATGCGTAACTGGCAGGTACCACCCTGTATATTGGCATGCATTTACTCGTTCTATCGTCAGCACCTCGGGTAATATTGCATGTTTTATATATACTGTCAAAATGTTAAAAATTAAAGTAGATGAAGTTCAATGATTTATTGTAAGAAGACCTTGGTACTGGTTTCACTGGTGCATGTAGCTTAAATATGCAAGTGCATATGTCAATGTAATGTATTTTCGTTAATTCATATGACAATGATTGATGTTTATTTCTACTGTCAATGTTACAACTACCACCAATGTTGATTGCCAATCACGGAAATAATAAGGGGTTTAGTTAATATGTTTGACTAACAATTAGGAACATTTTCTCGAGCGCTTTTTTGGCCTTACATATGAATGTTCACGGTTTTTAATTAACCCAAAATGGAATATTTGTCAGTGCATGTTCTATGAACGGCTGAATAGATGTTTTTTTCTAGATTTTAATGAATTAACCAAGATCAAAACAAAAGAAGTGTATAAATTAACCCGTTTTCTCTAATCAATACCCTCTTGTATTTAACCGCCGAACTACAAATGATTTTAAATAAAACAAACGCGTAGACATTTCAAACTTTAAATAGTCAACTAACGAATCATTTACTTTGTAATTTGCATATTTGCAGATTAACTACGTTATGAATAACATATTGAAGTACAGTGTGTACCATAATATATGTTACAATATCAACTAAATACCATTGGAAATGACTTGATCGTGTATCACATTGTCATGTACCAGTGTAAAGCTGACATTTCATACATGTTAATTGTTTCTTCAGTAAAAACCATCACCATATTGCTATCAATGCAACACAAAAATCAAGATAGTTATAAAACTTTTTTTATAAATTCCAACGTTCGTAAAATAAAACAATGTAATACAACGACTTAAAATCATGTGAAACATTGTTTTGTAATGTTATACTGGTATCGCAATTCATTCATTTGGCAATAACCTCCCATTGATGTTGCAGCATGTCTGGCATGCTTCAAAACTTTAATAATAAATCACATAGAGATGTTACATTTCAACCAGTAATATTTTGTCTGCACGATAAGCATTTTTTGCACATTGCTAATGTGTAATAACACAGTATCATATCGACGTTATCTACGTGTCATCATCCAACAGCATCCTTACAAGTCTGCACCTCAAGTACCAGGCGTATTGTTATCTGTGATTTTCATCAATGTATCAGTTACCACACGTTCATCACTCTAAATTGAAGATTTATAATACATTAAAGGAAAATCATTACTCAAGAATACCATAAAGTAGTTGATTATGCGTATATCCGGGGTTTCAATGGCAAAACAATGTTTTCAGTCGGAAGTCAGTACAGTCCAATTAGGATCGATTAGAGTGATGCAGCAGTGGAATCCACTATTAAGGTGTTATACCTATAATAAAGGCTGATTAAAACATGTGTTAATTTGAACTAAACTCTACCTATCGAAGTAATGGTTGCAATCGTTTGAGAACACATAAATTTCTACGTCACATGCAAAATATCCTAACTGGTCTTTATGATACAGAAGGCGTCCGTTACTTAAACAAATGCTTTAATTAGTTTTGAACTCGTTTTTCTGGAAACAAGGCATATTATTATAACCCCAGGAACATAAAAAAACGCACACATTATACGGGAATTAATTTTTTATGCTTTGATTCTATCATCTATCATATATTTACTCTTGTCACACACTTGAGCAAACGTTAGTGTCATATACCTGTAAAACATCGACATTATAAAAAGATGATCTACGCCAAATTTGGCATGTTTATAATGGTAAAAAGTAGTTGTTTTGATGTTTCGGTTGAAAACCTATCTTGCTTTGAATTACATTTTTGAGTTTCATCATTGAAGTTGTTATGACAAAATGATAATATGCACAAAGTAAGTGACTATCTCAACTAATTTTGTGAAACTGAATTAGTCGCTTCCGTCACAACATTGTAAATATACCTAAAAAATATGTCCTAAGGAGAAAAATACTAGGTCATACAAGCTATCTATTTTAACTTCGTACACGTGCGTAGATTGGAAAATGTAAAAATATTATATTTTGGGGAAAACTTTAAAGACGCAAAAAAATAGAATATTCGTAGTTTTCATGGCGGAAACTATTCTTGTAACATGATTTATGGAAATAAATTCTCTTTAAAGCCATCTTAGTTCAGTAGCATTTTATTTTTGTTTAACATAAATCAATCAGCTACAAGGCATGTTTATTCTAGAATATGTTTTGGATTTACTTCACGGTCATTACATGTGTCTGTTCTCATAGAGCTGTTGTTTGTTTTAAACCACATATATAGATATATGTACTATATACCACTGGTGTAGATGTAGAAAGTTGTAAGTGCTTGTTACGATCTTGTTAGATCAATGTATACTGAAGTTTGCACCACATTGCGCTTCTTAATGGCCTATTGCTTGATTAGGTTAATTATGCTGAACCGGAAAGTCATGAAGTGACAATTATGGAGTTATAATGGCGTAACGAATAATTTGAAGCACATCGCTGTTAACGTTACGTTTCTTGTTCTGTGTGGTACTAGAACCAGCTTTGTGGAAATAATACATTGGTGGAAATGTTATTTTCACTGTTGATTTCACTAACGATTCTCGATCATACATAGGTAGCAAACACTAAACCTTTTTAACAAGTCTTGTGTATACCTCACACGAGTATTTCTGGGTTGCCATTTAGTTTATCTGTAGCTGGAAAGCAAACCCGGTTTTGAAATGTCCATGTCCTGGTAGGGATTCGAACCAGGACCTCCGAAAGCGGGAGCAATATCGAATAACAACTATCAGTATGGGATTGTTTGTGAGTGGTGTTGTAATGAATACATTAATTAATGTGTAAAAAGCGTTAATAAACTCCACTGATTATGATTTCCATGCTGTGTGTAGCACGTATAATTGCAGAGCTGTTTAGCCTTTCAAATATAATTGAGGTGTTAAGCTTTCTATCGATTGTTTGATGACTTTAGCCATTAGAAACGTTGTCAATTAATTTCTTTTAAACCGCTGTTCAACCCTAGATCTTACCATTACAGTGTGACCATCCTTACATGCGTTGTTTTTATATAAATGATCAATGCTCAAGGAAACAAATATTTACCCGAATTATGACAACTCGATATATAGTAGACAATAGCAATTATATATATATATATATATATAAGATACAACATCTGAAATCAACCGAACAGTACCACTTAATAACAATTGATGACGACCATCAAAACACATCCTGCATGTCCAATATCTCTAATAGCGCGAAACAAGCAATTCTTAATGGCGTACACGTGTCAAATTATAACACTGTCTTCACGACATGTAAGTGGTGTCTGAATACAAATCTGAAGTTCTGAAAGTATCCTGATTAGCAGAAGGATTGTCGTCAGCCAATATATAACTGATTACACGGTTTATATGTCCTGTGGCGCGAGCTATCAACCTTGTTATCTATATTGAAATAATACAGTGGAACACTTGGAATTTTGAAATACTCGATCACATGTATTGTCAGAATGATGGAAACCTATTTATACATTTTTATTTATCAGTACAATGAAAACAGCGTGAAGCAAACAATAAGCAAACACGTAAGCGTTGATTGGGATTGTCTGTGCGTGTGGTCTATATTACCCAACGATGACATACAGTTGTATTAACGTTGCTGTCAATAACTGCTATTCTATAATTTCTTTACGAAATTGGTTCATCCTGCATTCGGCGGGGACTTGGACTTTTGATTGTTTCTTTTGTTTTATGTGTGGGCATTGCTCAGTGTAGTTGTGTTGTGGTGCTTCTAATTTCCTCATACCTTGTTAGTAAGAAATGTCACACTTTATTGGATAGACTGTATCCACAGGGACCGAAAAGGCGGCAAAGGATTTAACCCACTGCAAAGATGTAACCTCTGGTCTGCATGTAGTTCCAATGTATCACTTCCTATAATTCGATTCATGAAGTAGATATGGCGAAGTGATAAATACACATCCGTGTCTACACCGGCTTCAATGTCATACCGTAGTCTCTATAATTATGATACATATCTACAGGCGAAGGTGAAAACCTCATTTACATAACAATATTAATGACGGTGTTGCCGAATTCGTCGGATAATTTCTGCCAGACAGACGAGTAAATAAATAGTTTATGCATTTATCTGCGATTCAGATGTGATGAGTTTCACAAAATAGGTAACTGGTGCTAATTATTAATATTTAATGCGACATCCAAGACAATTTTAATTCGACTGTGGACATTTGAAATCCGCTGCTAGTATATTTACCTGTCACAGAGCTTGACAGGTTGCATTATATTCTAGATAAGTTAGTGAATTAAGTGGGAATAGAACAAGGACGAATACGACAAGTTTGTATCTCACGAGGTTTGATTATTTCAGATTATCATGCTGACTCAATTTATGTTCTTTGAGCAATTATTTATACTATTCTCACGTCAGGTATCCCAGCTCGTGATTTAAGACGTGCCTTGTCAGACAACAATATAGTGATACCCATCACCAACGCAAGGTATGTTTATTAAAGACGTTTCATGTAACCTTTCTTTTTAGATTTTATTGCTACATTTTCGCGGATTATAACCTCTGTATTAGGCACAATCAACGTTATCGGGCATGGCAATGAATTACAAACTTTTGATGATTCCAGAATCCAATGATTAAACGAGCTACGATAGTATGGAGTTATAAATAAAGAAATATGCAAAGCTTGTCTCAATTGATCAAAGTATCAAGGCGCGATGCTCTAGCTCTTTCCGAAGAGGTGTATAGTACCGATACACGCGAGACTACCTCGGGGTTGCCACCCAGTTCATCTCTAGTGGGGGTGGAAACACAGAAAAGCGTTTCAAAAATGATCAAATGCCCCGGCCGAGGATCGAACCCGGGACCAATCGATCAGCAGTCAAGCATGTTATCCGCTCGACCACCGTACCACCTTATCCGAATGAAACCCAGCTAATACTCGACCAAGTTCCCATAGGCCCCACTGCACGGCGAACAAGCCGCTCAAACCCGTGCCTAAACGGCGACCAAATGAGGCACAACCACTCCCTGGCCTAGTTTAAAACACCAAGGACAATGACTTAACGTTACTACGTCTTAAAGAGGCATTTTTGCGACTTGGCATAGTTTACAATAATGGGCAAAACGAAAAAGATATCAGTGCGTTTCAACTTTATAGGCGACATTGATGTCCTATGGTGAATTACATTGTAACTGTCTGAAATCCAGAAACATCTTAAAAGTCTATGTTTTTCATTTCATTCCACCGCCTCAACAATACAACCTATTGGAGTATAACTTTGCCATATAAATTAATTACTTCCTAGTCGTCCATATGATATGATGGTTTACTATGAATTATGTTTAAAAATTGGGTTTCTTAAAAATGCATTTATTAATATTTTATGTGATTTCTGGTTCTGGGGGCTGTTGTTAAGCATCTCCAATAATTGAGCGTTAGAATAGCAGAATCTGCATCAAATTTCCATGTTTGAGTGGCTAACACATTTATTTAACATTTACTAGTGACGAAATATAAATTTTGAAGTAGATCCCTACTACTAGGTTTAGTATGGCCCGGTCTACAGGGTTAAGTAGAGCCCCGCCTACTGGGTCAAGTAGTATTTTACTTGTTTGCATAAATGAGTGGTGTATATGTTTCATAGATGATTAATAAATGTGTCCGTACTTTTATATTTTATGTACATTATATACAAAAAACGTATTGTTTTATCTATATATTAGTCATGATTGTACAGCACTTTTGATTGTGTATACATAAAAACGGGCTATATAAATATGGTATTAGATCTATTATATATGAATAATCATTGACTGAAACTTTGGGTGTTATGTAAGGTGACCAATTAGAAATTATGTTCAGTGTACATGTATATAATAAGTACAGACAGACTAAATTTGGAAAAAATTGTGTAAAGAGATTTAAGCGAGCGAGAACTATCACAATTACTCTGTTTCTGGATTCCATACTGCTGTTGGTACCAGTCTTCATTATGACGTTATTATACGGGGAAATATCTTTGAAATTTTGGCGCGGAATAAAATTGGATACAGTAGAAAACGGTAAGAGTTACTGATTCGTATAGTCGGTGTGTTCTATAAAATAGTATGAGACATTGAGATAAGGAAATAACTGATAAGAATAAGACCAATTCTAGCTGAGTGAAGTATGTAATTAAGTTTGTACGATAAAACAACCCAGAATCTCGTCATGTCAGCAGAACTTCTTACAAGATGTCTAGCAGATAATGGCACTTGACTAATTTTATTATGTTAAATGACTTTTGCTTTACAATAAAATTCTTTCAATTGGAATCCTATTCAAATGACTTGTTGATGTTGTTAATGATTATGTCAGAAACAATCCTGTTGTCATATATTGTTAATGTTCAGAGTTATTGAATTGTTTCTGTGAGATACCACAGTTAATACTAAACTCTATAATTCCCGAAAAATACACGATTAATGTCCAATAAAATAAATAATCAAAACAATATAGGAAGTATTTACATAACCATGCTGATTTTTTCACAGTTCAACACACATCACATCACCGGAAATTGTATTTTATTATTGATGAAGTAACTATTTGAAGACATGTATCTGGCAAAATGTAATTTACAAACGATAGGAATTAATACTTAAAATATATAGGTATTCCTAGACAGTAATATACATCAAAGTATTCATTCATAGTTAATGTTTGTGGTTTCCGTGGCATATCGTGTCCGTCGATGTATATGAAATCAGGAATCAGAAATCGACAATAGTCTGATAGAAATTGAATAACTTATGAAAGCTTGTTCATGTATATACAAATAACATTAATCCAATTTGCATTATCAAATATAAATGATTATGATTTTCATTTTCCGAAAATGGAACATTGGTCAGTTAATTTTCTATGAACTACTGGTGATTTGCTTTTCTTAATTTTAGTGATTTAACCCAGATACAAATAAAAGACAAATTAATAAATGTTCTTCAATGAATGCGGTATTATATTTGTGTGCCGAACTACAGATAATTACATATAAATCAAAGTGACAAACTTATACGAGCCAATTTTAAAACCATTTACTTTGTTTTTTGCATATTGCTCATAAACAACGTTATATGTACATTTTGCAGCTCGTTTGCAGTTCCACGGTAAAACAATTTCATTTCTCATTATTAAGTATTCGCTAATATGCCAATGATTGTACATTTGATAGTCCTGCAGTACATGTTAAGTGATTGGAAACGACAAATAACTTTCGTTCTATTAAATGTTCGTACAAATGGTGTAATTTAGTACAACAACTTGACAAATATCTGAAACATTGTTCTGTAATGTAAAACTGTTATCACATTGTATGCAGTAGGAAATGAATTTCCTCAGATGTTCCAAGCCTGGCATTCTACAAAACTTTATTTATAAATCACATAGAAATGTTACATTTCAACCATAAATATTTTATGATCGATAAGCATGTTTATCACCATGGTAATGTGTGATAGCACAGTATTATATCAACATTATCTACGTGTCATCATCCAACAACATAATTACAAGTCTGCACTTCAAGTACCATACTTTTTGATACTAGTGATTTCCATCAATGTATCAGTTGCCACTCGTACATCATGTCGATGTCTGAAACTATACATTTATAATAAATTGCAGTGTGAATCATTACATAGGAGTACTTGATATTGTTTATAACCAGTATCACAAAAGTTAAACAATGTTTTCAGAAAGTAGTGGATAAGAAATAAGAAATATGGCGTTCCTGATTATAAATAAGATTAAGATGCTTTTAAACTTGTCTTTCTGGAAAAGGCATATTATTATTAACTCATTTAAACGAACACATTTTTAGGGAAATTTAGTTGTGTGAGCGTTATAAACGTTCTATCATTTATCATATACTACGTATATTTTGTTTTAAACCTGTTCAAACATTAGTGTCATAAACCTATGAAACATCGAAATTATGCTGTTTATACAAAACGACATTCCCACAATTGGCATGTTTATATAAGTGAAGCAATAAGTTGTTTTGATCTTTTGGCCGAACGCTCTATGAGGCTTAATTAACTCACCGAAAGCTGCAACCAAAATGCGTCTTAAACTCGTAATCTATTTGAATATCGGTAGTCTAGCGAAGCAAAATCTGTCTTTCTCATCAGAACAATTAACCTACCCAGCGCGTTAAACCGAAGAGTGTTGAAAAATAGTTTTTTTCTCTGGTTGTTGCAGTCGGTGTTGTTTTGTTGACCTGATCGATAAGGACAATGTTTTCTCGCTGTGTTTTGCTTATTTGGATATGGTATTTGGTAACTAGGTCAAGTCGCAGCAACGCCTAAATGGGTACGTGGAATAACCGTTTGTTGCATATATTTTAGAGGATCTGCTTCATTCGATTACTTGGGGTCACCGTTTTCAGTATATCATTGTAAAACTAAGTTATCCAGACATTTTTAATCGAGGACTTAGATAGCTAGGTCAAGTCGTCGAAATGGCTCATTTGTCACTTTAGGTAATATATTTTGGCATATACATGTGTATTTGTGAAACTCGGCCATCAAGCTCTTTTAAAGCGGTAACTTGGGGAACTTGGTCAAGTCACAGCTACGCAGTTACTATGACGTCGCGTCACAAGTTGGAGCTATTTTGTGTAACGTCAAAAACGCCGTTATTTTAGCTAAATATGACGGACATAAGGCGTACAATTGACAGAATAACTAAATCATGGGCGTACAACAACCATAAACACATAAATTGTGTAACTATGTGTAAAGGGGGTATATTCAGCAACCTTAGGAATTACAGAACTTAGATTTAGGCAAAATAACTTGTAATTAACGATATTGCTGTAACGTGTACATTTATCCATTTGCTCTTTGTACAGTTTAGACCTGCTTGGTGGAACCCCAATGAACACAAAATGCAAAATAAAAATCCCTTTATGAATAAAGTACTGTATACATTTCCGAGTATATAAAAAAACATTTTCAAACCATTTTTTAAAATTTCAATTTCAATTTTGCATTGAATTATCGAAGCTACAACATAAACACTAAGATATTTTGACGTTACTTAGTACGTCATTTTGCTGATGGGACATTTTGTGTCGACATTGAAAAATACTAATAACTTCGCCGTATATTGAACGATTTTGATAAACAATATACTATTCAACAGCGTGGAAAAAACGTATTTAATCATTTCAGTGACTAATAATGTTTTACAGAAATTTTCACGTTCGATCAAATCGAATTTCATGTTCAATTCAATTTTTAGTTTTAAGCACAGGGTGGGACATTTTAGGTAGACAAAGAAAATTTGAAATAATTTTTGATCTCTTGAATCAAAATCTAAAATGAATACTGTATTTAATAATATATGAAAAACGTATTTTTTATAGGAAATTTCAAAGAGAAATTATAAAAAATAAATCTTGCAGAACAATTTAATCAGTGTAATAACAACTTATTTTCCCGTAATTTTGAAATCTCTACACAACTGTTCCCGCAACACAGAATAAAACTATTTGACTTTATGATGAGGTCACTTTCTTTTACGTTAATGACATCAACTTTTTACGTTTAAGAATCATTTTTCCGCAAAAAATATAGAAATTTGCGTATGGTTTTTGCTCTCCACACATTTTTCTCAAGCCCCACGAGATTGGATGTTACATCTCTACAGTGATATTTAACCGTGTTCTGGTTATTTCGAACCCTGAACGTGTGAGATTTTGTAATAAAACTCAAAACATATACATTCAGGTCGATTGTGCTGATTTTCTTCGTTCGATTGATATATAACATATGATATTTATTGAAACAAACATAATTACATTTGCACCATTCGGCAAATAAATTACGCGAAATTGAAAATAGCTCCAACTTGTGACGCGACGTCTATGTTATTGGACTCTTTTGCAGCGGGACATTGCGCTTCTGTGCATGGTTGGTTAAGTTGAACGTTGCCGTTTATGTCCTGTTTCCTCATTCATTTTGAAATTATTAACATTTGTTTCATGAGTACTACAATGTATTTCATTTTTGACTGTCATCATTGTCTTCATGGAAAATTGTGTGAAAAGTTAACTACAATACATGTTTATCCTAAATGCTGATTCTTTCTATGTGTCCCACTGATAACAGTAATACCCTGTGCTTGCTTGCTCAGTTCTTCTGCAATACATGTGAACGTATTGACTATGATAGTCAATTTGCAATCCCCTGTAATATTTTTAATCAGATATTTAGTTCTTATAGAGAGATAATACGTGCATTTAAATGTAATTACATTTCAACTTGAAATGGATGTGTACGTGTTTCATTATTCAACCTCTTTCAGTTATTAAGGCATTCACAATTTACCTTCTGATAAGTACTTTACGTGAGACAAAAACGACGTTCAATCAGTGTTTTTCTGAATTCTCTATTGGTTACTCGTGTTAAATGATAAGTATCTAAAAATTACATCATGAATGAAATTTTCTATGAGTGGAGAATTTTGTAATCCTAAAATAATATGCAACACTTGAAGATTAAATCTCAACTCTGCCAAACTGAAAGTCTGCTGAACGCCAGGGTATCTCTATAGCGGCTCATGAATATCACACAACACAATTTGTACAGACTTTGCAGCGATGCATTCAAAATAGATATTCTCAGTGTATTGACCGGATACATATACCATGTCATTGAAGGCCTGCATGAAATATAATTCATAATGTATTTTGTAATTGATATATGTCCTACTAAATGGTTTGTGTAATGTTTAATCTTATGATGCGTACATGCGTGTGTTAACCAAACACATCAAGCTGACGATTATTTATTCACATATGTGCCAAATAAGACTAAAACTTTCGTTCGAAGCAGTAGCTAGTGAAATTGCCTTCCCTGTCCATTTTTTATGTAGATTTTGTTATCAGGCTACATCGTCACCATTGTTTTAAATTTAAGAATGTATGTTTTTTCTTGTGTACACTTACGCTCATTCCTAACTCAACACCTTTATTTTTCAAAATTGTTCGGTTGTTTATAAAAGGATTTCATTAAAATTTGGCGTATGCATATATACATATCTTATTGATGTTATTGTGATTTTGTAATAAACGCAAACCATGGCAAGTGAACAAGAATTTCCAACAATCAACATCACATCACTGTAAATTGAAGTCATAGAAATGAGGCATGAAAAATGTTGAACGACTGGGTGAAATGTTAACTAAAAGGTTCATCACAGTAACATGATCGAATAATGCTATTACAGTTGATGTTTCTTAGCATCTTGAATGTCTATCCATGTCGATTGTGATGTATTTATACATATGCAACAACGCAAAATCATATTTCCTGATCAATTTTAAGGTTGTGCTTAAACATTCCTAAAAATGACCTTTTGCAGGTTGTTAAGATTCAACTTGGTTATGTATCGTCTCATTTTTAGTACTTATATTTTTTTTCAACGAATTAAAAATAATATTGAAATTTGAAGACTTTGATGATAGTGGTATCTTTTGTAAGTTGCTATTCTGCAATAGTATTTGTGTTTTTACTTGCTTGGTGACGTAAAGCTTCGTCATGCAGGATTCTCACATGTCGCCATTTTTGTGACTTCTCATTCTACAGTGACGATCACTACTTCGTTTTATTTTTATCTTTCAATGGATCAATTAACTCTTAAATTTTTGAAGACACAACAACGCTCATGTTGTTTTCAATATAACTATTTGTGTCATTTCCAGTTCAATTGGGGTTCATCATCAGACTACATTCCTGTTCACGTAGCTGTTATCGTTAGTGGTTGTTTGTAAAATCAACATGCCAGCAAACTTTACATTCTACCCGTATGTTTCTCTAACAAATACCTTGAAAAACATATCACATTTACGTCTGTCGAACCTAATAATAAATGTAAAATCGAACTCTGAAACACAATACAACTTCCATTCATGGCTAATGTGTTGGACATAGAAATGAACACCCTGGGCCGCATTAAACGCTTGTCTAACACTGTATGTTAAATTGTCAGCTGGTTGCATTGATGGTGCTGGTTCATTTTATTGAAGTGTGAGATAAACATATCTGATTTTTAATAAGATTTTACTAAAATAATCGAATTAACTAGAATTATAATCTAATGCATGAGCGTCCATTTTTTGTGTGCCAAGTCGTTCGATTGCTCTGTATCAAACCCTTTCATGAGCCAAAATGTAAATAAAACTGCATGTCCATTGCTAGATTCTCGGAATGAAGAAATCATTTCTTCTTTCATTTAAAGCTGCATTTTAAGCGCCATTATTTTTTCATATAATCACGATAAACTTGAATGTCAACAAAGTCTGTGGCTGGGTTTGCATGCCTAAAGTCAGTTATCTTAATCGGTTAATAAACTTCCCGGTATCAAAAAACAGGTCATGATTGTGTCGCTTGATTAGAAAGTACAACCACTATATATTTTTGCAAAAATAACTCTTTGCAAACTACATATCAAGCTTGTTCTTCTTTATTAGATCTGATCCGATTTTGTTGACATTCTGCACATACGAAACGCATTATGAAGCAGATATCAGTATGTATCGGTCATACAAGGTCGTAAGTAGCACGTCAAGCTTTCTCGTTCTAAGCCAGCGCTGATTAATATAATTTAATTCTGTTTAGAAACAGACCACTCTCTGAGAACAGATAATGTAACAAATGTGAAGTAACCCCAAAAGATCAAACATATTGTGAAGTAAATACGCCTAGTCGGATTAAACACAAATAGAAGAGTTTTAAGAACTATGGGGAATGACATATAAGAGCAAGAGAAGTGTTCAACAATAACAACTACCGATGTTTCTTTAAAGTTACCGATTCCTTATATTCATATAGTTTCCGATTTCCTATCGACATTAAACACTGGTCATGTACAATAAACATACACATGAACAAGTATTATTTTCAGATTGATCAGATCTACTTTATACATTTCTATAAAAGGATGTGTGTTTACCCAAACAATGTTATGGGATGAATGAAAGTCTAAAATTAACTTCATGTTATAAAATCCATTGCTTCAAAGTCTACTTTAACTGTCGCTGGTGTAACACGCTGTAGGGGCGGTCGGATACACGTAGTTTTTCGTTGATTGCACCACATGCATCGGCTCTGAAAACAGTATCTACATTTTATAGTACAATTTTTTGACTGTTGGATCAATTTTGATAAAATCTGGCATGTAAGTACATTCAGCATTGCTGTATATGAATATTATTAGTTCTTTAGTTCTGGGTATACGGTACGCTGTCAAAATACTGCGATATCACTTCAACTTCAAACTTGGTGACATTGCGTATACATTTTTTCAGCTGAAGGAATCAAGGAAAACGGCTGACATAAATGTCCATTAGGAGATAGACAGGCTTCAATCTGCTTTGACTGACGGTCTTTAAAAATAGCTCAATCAGGAACACACTGAAGTAAGTGGTTTAAATGCCAATCTGAACTGTATGATGTCTTTCCTTGTCATATTTTATACCGCATTATGTCATTCTAAGCGAATATACGGGGATCAATTAGTGACAATTGCCAAAATTCATTCATTTATTCAGGACGTGATTGTAGCCAATGGCACGGAATGTCTTAACCTTACCGACCGAATATCGCATCGAGGTCGCTTGTTTGACAATCGAGTACATTATCAATCGCGCTAATCAAGCACAATTTGATAAAGCAATGTGCGATTTAAGTTGTGTTTTCGTTCTTCATTCAAATGATCTTATACTGATAAAACAATTATAAGTCATACCTTTTTTGTCAAAGATGACAAACGTTTACACATATTGATGACAATTAAAAAAACACTAGCGACACAAGTTAGTTTTTCAAACGAATGACGATGCTTTATTTTTTAATTCAAAACATAACTTCACTTTACCTTTTTGCATCGCAACAACGGTATGTCATCTTGTAGGAAAATCAGTGCCAATTCTTAAGTGAAATACCAGCAATGTTAGTAGACCTTGGCTGTCGACGATGAAGGTTTTTTATAGTAGGTCGGAACCGTCGTTTAACTATGTTTTGATCCATGCCAATCATTTACAGAGCTAGCATTTGGAACCCTGATCCTTTCGTACGCTTGTCTTGTGCTGTTTCTATTGAAATAATATCATAAATAACCAGTAACCACACTTAACCAACACAAGTACACAATTCACCAAGTCAGTGCCAAAAATATTGAATGGTTCATACAGTAATAGCCTTGTTATATGGTGAAACAAGTCGCATTGCTCTGAGACTGTATAACACAGGGAATGTGTTTTTATATTCCCTCCTGACAGACAACATCTTCAACTTGTCTATTTATTGTAGAACTTTATTATTTCCCTGATATTCCATTCTACTAGGGTGTAAATTAGTACCTGGGAGGACAGTGTCTATTCCTGGGCACAGCAGATAGATGTTGGCTGACGCAATCATATGAGAGAAATTATCTTCTAAGGGAGACCCTAATGCAGGTTTCATTTAGATAACCCAATGACCAGTCGAAGTTGAAATGCCATAATGTGGTAGAGAGGCGAAACAGATGGAAACAGTCATCGAAAATTGGTAACTTCTATGTAATTGGTTAATATTAGCGTTTTGCCACGACACTGGCAATGCGTATATACACTTAAACGAATTTCTAATTGGCCACCCAATGAAATATTATATTATGCGATATATTCAGTCAATATTTCTAAAATTGTGGTTATTATCATTCCATGCACTTATCTATCGATTGCAAGAAATAAATTACGCATGCATGTATAAAATCATCCATGCGGAACAGTTAGTGCAAAATGGCTTACGAGCACGTGGCTCACGTGCCCGACATGTTTGATTTTTGAAATCAGTCAAAATGTATTCTCTGTCAATTGCCTTAATGAAAGGTATTAATACTGACGAGAATAAGTAATACGGGGCGCGCTGAGGCCGTTAGAATGACGAGTACCAGCCTCAAAATCCAGACATGTACGTCCAAACGTCTTTTTGTAAAAAGCGATATTTATAATAACGTGGGGTTTAGCTCGAATTACTGCGAGAAACATATTTTCCATCAATAAAATTGGACAGTATCGGGGTTTCGATAATTTATATTCTTCTAAAAGCATTTTTTAAACTAATTTATAAAAACACGTGGCAAATCAGAAATTCGTTCAATGTATGCATGCATCTGACGTCATGAGCGCGTTCCACATGGCTTATTTTCACAAATTATAGTGTCTAAAGAAAAGTCGATCTACAGGGAACAAAGTTATACCAAATACGATAATATTCCAAGCTGTGCACGAGGCCAACGTGCAAAAAAGCAATTTTGCACCAACCGTTACGCATGGATGATTATGTATATGAATACGCCATTTCTTTCCAGAAATAGATAAGTAAGTGCGTGGAATGAACAAATAACACAGCCTAAGATTTATTGATATAATTTATCAGATGATATAATATTTTTTAGGGTGGCCAATTAGAAATTCGTTTAAGTGTATTCTATTCTGACAGATTACATATTTTTCCAATTGTTGATTCATTTATTGTTAAGTACTTCATTTCAATTGCTAGTATATTTTTTGCCTTATTATGATTATGTTAAAACACATTGAACGTGTAAGCAGACGTAATGTCTCTACAATCCTGCTATTTAACAAGCAAAATGCTCTATTTATATTATCATTTTAATGTTTCTAAGGTCGATCAGAGGCAGACGATTTGTTTGATTATCGTCTGGTGTATCTGGGAATTACATAAAGCCGTCTACCTCGTTTGTAATGTACGTAATCAACAGGTGCGAGTCTAATCTGTACAACACATTTACTTGATTGGTTTATTACTCTTTACTTTTCATCATAGCATTTAAACTTTCTTCACGTGTGTGTACCTCAGTATGAACATATGCGTAACTGGCAGATACCACCTCCTATATTGGCATATATTTACTCGTTCGATCCTAGCACAATGGGTAATGTTGCATAGATTATATTTGCTTTCGGAATGTTGAAAATTGAAGTTCATGAAATTAAATGATTTATTGTAAGAAGACATTATTAGTGGTTTAAATATGGTGTACGGTTAGGGTCATAACTATTGAAAACTGTCTCAGACACTTTATAAACTGTCTCAGACACTTTATAAACTGTCTCAGACACTTTAAAAACTGTCTGAGACACTTTATAAACTGTCTCAGACACTTTATAAACTGTCTCAGACAGTTTACATAGTTATGACCCTTTCGTGCGCGTTAAAGCCTCATTCTAATAAACTGTCTGAGACACTTTAAAACTGACCTAGATTTTTAATATGTTACAAAACAAACATAGTGTGACATCATCAGACAAAAAATATTTTTCGCATTTTTCTCACAAAAATATGTGCTCTGGACTAAATATGGGTTTCTCAAAAGACAATATTTTATCAAGCGGTTGGAAATCGCACAACAGGGCTCATATGGCAATGTAATGTATTTATGTTAATTCACTCGACAATGACTGAATTTTATATTTACTGCAAATGTTACAACTATATACCGCCAATGGTGATGGCCAATTCCGGAAATAATAAGGTGTTCTGAGCTATTTATGCTCGTTCTTCAAGATCCAGCAATTGAAATGAATTGCCAATTAGAATTTATTAGTTACAAATGGTTTCGGAATAAGTTACTCGGTAATAGGAACATACAACGAAATTTGGCCAGTGACTGTATCACTTCTCTGTAAGACCAACTGCATTGACATGATTCTACAAGCCATTGATGTGACAAACTACAGTTGTTATGAGTAATAAATAAATAAACGTATCCTTTATCTACCGACCCTATTTTTCAGAGCCGGTAGCTGTAACGAGCACTTTTTAGGCCTAACATATAAATGTTCACGATTTTTAATTTCCCAAAATGGAATATTTGTCAGTATATGTTCTATTAACGACTGGTAAAGTTGCTTTTCTTGAATTAACTGAATCAACCAAGATCCAAGCTAAAGACGGATTGAGATTAATCTATTTCTCCCATGAATAAGGTCTTGTATTTATGCGCCGAACTACAGATGGTATTATAGAAAACAAACACATCGACATTTCAAGCTTAAAAGAGTCAATTTTAAAACACATTAACTTTGTAATTTGCATATTTCCTAATCACCTACGTTATAAATATAATACTAAGGTACAGTGTGTCCCATTATACCATTACAACTGAATATCATTAGAAAATGCTTAATCGCATTTAACATTGCCATGTACTAATGTAAAAATGAACATTACCTTATTGCTATCAATGCAACACAGCAATCAAGATTATTTAAAAAACACTTTTTTTCAATTTCATATTTGACGTTAGTATTGAGTCTCTTGCTTATTTTAATATAGCAACTGAAATAATACCTAATATAAAAAGTTTAATAGCGTACATAACCAAAATATTATTTTGAATCGTAATTGTAATCCATCTGAAATACTATTAAGGGTTACATTTGCTTTAGTTACCAGTTGCTAGGTAACGAACGAACCTTACGCAAAAATTACATGTCCGCTGTTAGCCAAGTAAACAAGCGATCGTTTATGTTATAAATATTTTCAAATTATCGTTGTGAACGCATATATTGCTTTTGAATTTGTATTGTAGATTATATTCTTCAAATAGACCAATAGAAAATGTTTGGAACTTCACAATAGAAAGAGAAGTAAATGTGCTTCGAAATGTCTGCTGAAGCCAATATACGACATGTTTCATCACGGTGCAGCCATATTATTATGCTGAAGACAAATATCATGTATTTCTTTAAAATTATTTGATTTATCTTTTATCAAAATAATGGTTTGAATAATATTGCCTTTTATAAAGGACGTCATTTAGAAATTTATCAAATCTTATGCTGCACAGAGAGTCATTTTAAATACCAAATAAAACTTTTAAATGTTAGCTTTCCATTGATGTATAACAATTTTATATCAGATAAAGAAATTTCTAATGGCATTCGCTTGTTACGGTAACATATATTATGGGACACACTGTAGAACAAATTTATTTATTTCCATTAAATTAGTTGATGTTGTTTAAATTATATTTGATTTTATGACCATGGTAATTGGCAGTGCATGTTGAGTGATTGGAAAGGTCATTATCCGACATAAACAAGGAAATATATTTCTTTCAACCGAATGTTCGTACAATATTACAATGTAATACAACGACTTGACATTATGTGAAACACTTTTCTGTAATGCTATACTGGTATCGCATTTCATTCATTTGGCAATAAGTTCCCATAGACGTTGCAGCAAGTCTGGCATGCTACAAAACTTTAATTATAAATCACATAGAAATGTTACAGTTCATCCATAAATATGCACGATAAGCATGTTTTGCACCCTGCTAATGTGCGATTACACCGTATTATATCAACATTATCTACGTGTGATCATTCAACAGCGTAATTACATGTCTGCACCTCAAGTACCTGTCGTATTGTTATCAGCGATTCCATCAAAGCATCAGTTCCCACTTGTTAATCACTTCGCTGTCTGAAATTAAACATTTATAATGCATTACAGAATGTACCATTTCATAGGAATCTCATTAAGTAGTTGATAATGCTTATAGGTGTACAACTGTATCCGGTGTTTGAAGTTTTTACGAAAATGGTAATATCTGACAAATTTTGAAAGGCTGGTGTTAACACTGTGACATTTCCTAAACTGTTGACAGCTATCAATTGTCTTAAATGCTTATAACATATTCTTAAGAATAAGATATGATACCATATATTTTTATCCTTAGCATAAATGCTGGTTCTTTCTTATTGTTCAAAGATTGAGAAATTTGCAAGGAACTACAGATCAAAACGATCATAGTAATTACGTTTTCACATACATTGTAGAAGAATTGAAAATTAAGCACATGGTGATTCTTGTTTCAATTTGAAAGCTAAAACCTTACAAGAAATGTAATTACAATTTAGCTTGGCAGAAATGAGTGAGAGGGTGTTACACTATTGAACTATTTAAGTGACTGATAGTGTAAACTTTGACAATTTCTAATTCACTACGGATAAGAACTGTACGTGAGACAAAAACACCGCTCAATCAGCATCGTTCTTAATTACCTATTAGTTACTCGTATATCTTGATAAATTCTTGAGCAGTAACAGTAAATAGCCTCATGAATGTAATAATCTTCTATGAGTGGAGATCGCAAAACAAAACACATTTTGTAAATAATCCTAAAATTATCTGTTCGCGCAATACTTGAAAATTATTTTTTTGTTCTGCCAAACTGAACGTCTGTTGAACGTCAGTTGCATGTGATAAATGTATAACGGCTCATAAATAGAACCAAACACTAATTGTACCGACATTGCAGAGATGCATACAAAATGATCAGACTCAATATATTTACCTGACACCTATACAATGTCATTGAAGGCATGCATGCTTGTTGAAATATAATTCATTATTTATTTTGTAATCCTTACTGTATATGTTCTAATGGTGCTTTGTTTAATGTTAAAGTTATAAGGCGTACATACTTTGTTAAAAAAACACACTATTAGTCACTAAGCTGGCGATTATTCATTCACCTGCGTGCCTAATAAGATTCAATCTGCCATTCGTTCACAGCTGTAGATGGTAAGGTTGCCTTCCTTGTCGAATTTATATTAAGCGTTTGTCATCAGTCTACTTCGTCACCATTTTTCGAACGTTAAGAAATATCATCATCACTATGTCATAAATGTATGCTTTTCCTTATGTGCATTTAGTTTAGCAGTACAAATATAACAAGCAACATCAGTCATTAGCAAAAACTTTCTACTGTAATGAAATTATTTCCGTAAAACGTCGTTCATGTTGCTTGCAATATTACTGTTTGTGTCTTTCCATTTCAAGTGGAGTTCATCTTCAGACTATATTCAAGTTGACGTAGATAATATCGTTAGGATTTGTTTGTAAGATCAACATGCCACCGAACTTTACATTCTGAGATTCTCTATCAAATTCCTTGAAAAAGATTTCACATTTACGTCTGTCGAAACCAATAATGAATGTAAAATCGAACTCTCAAAAATATGTAACTTTTATCCCTGACTGAATTGCTGGTTATAGAAATAAAAAAACCTTTATCGATGGCTAATCTGTTAGCTTTACTGTCAGCTGGTTGCATTGATGGTTGCTTGTTCATTTGATTGTATTGTGAGATAAATATAATATCTGATTTGTTTAATATGATTATACTAAACTAATCGAATTAACTAGAATTATAGTCTAATGGATGAGCGTCATTGTGTGTGTCTCAAGTTGTTCAATTGCTTATCACAACCTTTCAAGAGACAAAACGTAAATGGAAACTGCATGTCCATTGTTAGATACTCGGAAAGAAGATGTCATTTCTTCTTTCATATCTTCATGGCGATGTTAACTTTCAAGGATGAGTTATTCGAATCGTTAATCGAAATGCACTATGAAAGTTTAATTTCGATAACAAAATATATGTAACAACGTACCCAAGTCATTATATATATGTGTATGTAACAGTATGGTCAATATTGCATTCTTATTTATGAACATTGTATGCAAATTTTGTATGGATTGATATATATGCGACTTAGTGCGTTAAATCTCTCATTGATAACATAACCACCAATGATATAACCACTCTCAGGAAACATTCATAACATAACGGTAACGTTTAAAGGTTATATCACAGCGATTCGCTTTCCGATTGCAGAACCTGGTTAGGTCTAAGCTATTACTTATTGGTGACATAGCTGCGTTAAGACCATTCTTATACTACAAACCTGACTCTGGTTTTTTCTTCCCGAATTTTTTATTACAACGTGTACTTTATCGAATGGTAACAAGCAACAAATTATATACATCCTTCCGTCATAGACGAAATAAGGAAATACACTAAACAAACTATGCAGCTCAATGCATTTAAAACACTTTTTTCTGGAGAATGTATAAATCACAGCTGCAGCTATATAATCAGTTATGTCAAATGTGCCAAAACCGACACAAGGATACGTCCGTCATTTTTCTTTTAAATATTTGAAGGGCGGACAAATTCTTGGTCACATGCAATCATACAATCAGACTTTATGGCGATGTTTTGGGTACGTTTTTTTTTGCTCTCTTTATTCCATAATTATGTCAATTGTATGTATGAAAGAACAACTTAGACTGGAACCCTATCGAATATTGCAATAATGACCGAAGAACACTTCTAACAAAACAACTAAAGGCAAAATGAATGGCAACACTAAGTTGTCTGTAGTTGTAGACTGCCAAAATGACATATATGTACCAGACGTAGTTACCATATGGGTAGTCTGACTAAATAGCATAAGAGGTAAATTGATTGACGTAAATTCAAAAGCCAAAGAAATGAAAACGTAAGCAAATAGACATTTGAGTAGTCTATTTGCTGTAATTAGTGGTAATAAATCATATGTCAAGTTTACTATTAACCTCATTTGTCTCAATAACTGAATTATACCAGAGTGTCGGGATTTAGCCGACTTACGAACATCATTTATGGAGTTTGTCAGTCTAGACAAAGGCGATACATTCGAATTATAACGTCCCAGCACATTCGTTATTTGTTTATATGATATACGAGAAATTCAGCAATAGAAATGCCTTTCAATATTTCAAAATGTACTGTTTTAGTCGAATTCATGCTTTAAGATATGTTGCGATTCCATTATAAGCTATAAAAGGCTATGGCGCTCTCTGTCCGTGTTTAGCAAATCTGTTTAGCATTCTCCCAATAACGTCCCAACACATTCGTTATTATTTTATTTGATATACGAGTAATTCAGCAATAGAAATGCCTTTCAATATTTGAAAATGTAATTCTTCAGTCGAATTCATACGATTCGTGACACGTAGTTATCATATTCGAGTGAACTTCATATTTTATCAGGCGAAATATTGTGATTCATGCTTATTTCATCTGCTGTGTCTTAATAAACACGAGGGTCCATATTTTCTTATATGTTTGTTACAGGGCTACACTATTTACTCAATATTCTTGCAATGCATCTCAATTTCTCACTTTTGAGTACTGTTTCAATTGTGTAAGATATGTTGCGATTCCAGTATAAGCCATATGACGCTCTCTGTCCATGTGAACCAAATCTGTTTAGCATTCTCGACCATTTCGAATGAACGAAAACTGAGAAATGTTTAAAGGATAATAAATGCTTCTTCTGACAAATAACACTTATTAAAAATAATCCACTAGGGAGCACCTAAACCAGTTATTTCACTACCAAAACACGCTAAGTTGGAAAGGTAAATCATCCAAAAAAACTTAGGCTTAAATTAGTATTGACCGAACGTTCTTAAACACATACATTTATATTTTAGATCAATTACTACTAATACACGGTAATTGGAGAAAGTTATACATGCAAATCCCGGCAACAATAGAAGCTATGTCACCCTGTTAAAGTATGTTGCAATATTAGTGTGGTCTTGACAACGACCGCGACGACGCATCTGTGGTGTAACCATACAATAGAGTCGAATTGGAGATACGGTTCCCGTTGTTACACAGTTGTGAGTGAGACCATTTGAATTCAGAAATCTTGTTGAAGACATGTTTATTTAATAGGATCGATTACCTTGGCATACGGCGAGTGTGAAGAAGTCGTCAGGTATCTGAGATGGCCACACCCCTATGCGCCGTAGCACCAACTATGACAGCCGACATGCGACTCAATAATCGGATGTTGCCCCTCTAAAAATGAACTTAAGCTTGGTAGACACACACTGCAGCTATAATTTGTATTTCGCGTGTTTGTCATGGCATTCTAACGTGGATGCAATGTCTGTTTTAAAATATGATATTCTTCATAACACGACTGTGCATGCTACACTTTAAAACATATGACGTACTATTGACATTTCTTTTGACATCGCAAAGTTAAACATGTGGTGTACTGGCGTGATGCATCGAATAATGCGATAATGTTGTTTCATTTTATGTTATATACACCCCAGTAATCCAATAGAACACATATAAGACAAATCAAGAAGATAATATAATACACAGACAAACACCCTTTTTTAACATTGTTATTATCCTAGACTACTGTCAAATGTAACACAATTTCAGGAAAAAAAAATATTTTGTGGTTAGATGTCACTGAAGCGGTAAAACACAGCAATACACAATTGCACTTTCTATAGAAGAGCATCGATATTTGGATATTAGGGTATAGTTCGATTTCGAGCATTGAGCCGTGACTGCACTTTTAAAGTTTAATCAATTCGCTGATTAAAGGTTGTTGCGGGATTGACTAACTGCGCTAAATTGCCAATTGATAAATTACACATATTAGAAAGTATCATATCTTTAAACAATGACTATTGAAATCAATAAATCACGGGCTACACGCGCAAATAGACTCGTCTTTAGAAAGGGTCATGGCTCAGGGTTCAAAATTGAACTGTAGTTTGCTTATGTCGAATATTTTTATGGATTGATATATAAGTTTCATTATGTTGTTTTAAACAGTGATACTATGTACTATGAAAAAATAACATTCAGTTAATATAGTTATTGGTTTAAAACAAACTATGTTTCTTTCTCATCTTTGTGAACCTCGCGAGGTGGTCTGGAACAATTGAACGAAAAATAAAATACAGAAATATCGAGGCATCTTCAATTAATGTATGCCTTGAGTATACACTTCAAACAGTTTGCATGACATGTTAATTCAACATTTGAGTTATTCAATCTGTCAGCCTTGTCAGTTTCAATTTATCTCAGTTTTTTTCAGTAAGTATGAATAAAAATAATAAAAAATAATTATGTTTCAGTATGGAACGCTGTAACTGTCCATGCATTGAATTCAGACGTCGATAAGTCAATTCATAGTATGTACTTTCTAACTTATGTAGTATTTGTAGACAAACCAAATTATAGGTCGACTCAAATTAAATCGATTAGCACAGTCCATACAATGTAGTTAAGACATGTGAAAAAATATATGAGGAAATCGAACAGGGAACACAGCAGTCACCTTAAGCAGCCGAACACAAAAGTAAACAGTTAAATCACACCACAACTACACGGAAACAATGACAACATGTGACCCACAGAAATGATCAAAAGCCCTTGCCCCAGCGCAAAAATGCAGTTGCACAATGCTGTTATCTTATAATTATTGTTTATTTAGTAGTTTATAATATGGAATTTGATATATATGTGATGGAGCACTGTTGATTTTGCCCCATCATGAAATAAAACAATTCCTTATATATTAAAATCTACTTCTACACATGCGTCCGTTCAGCAAACTGAACATTAATTGAAAATCAAATAAACATTAAATTGAGTGACACTGACCTTGACATTCAAACTAAACATGCTGTACAATTATTTAATGCAAGGTATTGAATATATTTCAAAAACATCAAAAGTATTACTTGAAACTTGTGGTTTAGTAACCCGTTTATATTCATCATCTTGTACTTATGTTGGAATTTCATTTCGTCGTTGACTTCACCAAGAACATTCGCAAATATTCACCTACTTATAGTTAACAATGATGTTACATACCCGTCACTTGGTATCGCAACTTGATATGAGCGTAAATGCACCATTTGTCGTAGTTTTGGTATGTTATAATATAACTGGAATAACACATTTTAATTTGTTCACCGTGATGATATATTAGTGACCCAGAAGACGTTTATCGATGTGTACTCAATTTGTACTAAATGATACCATGCCTGACATCATCGAAGATCAATTGTGTTAAGAAACATCAAACATTGAATACCCACGACACTCTCGTTTTAACGTGAACAATATAGAGGTATAATCTAATAAGATAGGTAACATGAAACGCAATTAAAAAAACAGACCTTGTGTATGGTGACTGGTATCACTATTTTTCAGAATTTATCAGGAACGTTTTATAATAAAATGTTGTAATTTCACGCTCTCATCTTATATCATTTTCATCTGACAAGACACGTGTTAGATCCACAGCTGAGAGAAATGACGTGAGAATGGTATAAATAATTGCTCAAAGAACATAAACTGAGTCGGTCAACGTTGCTGATCTGAAATGATGAAACCTCGTGTGATGCAAAATTGTCGTATTTGTCCTTTCCCCACTAAAATCACTAACTTGTCTAGAATTCACTGCAAACTGTCAGGCTCTGTGACAGGTAGAAACACACACAGGACTTAAAATGGTCGTGAACGTCGCATTGAATATTAATAATCAGCAATAGTGATCTATTTGGTGAAACTAATCACATCTGAATCTCAGATAATGTGCGGAATATGTATTGTCTTGTCTGTCTGTCGGACATTATCCGAGTCAATCCGCATACGCCGTCATTAATTATGTGATGTAAATAAGATTTTCGTCGTCCCTTGTAGACATGTATCATAATTATAGAGACTACGGTATGACATTGAAGCCGGGTGTAGACACGGATGCGTATATATCACTTCGTCATATTTACTTCATAAATCGAATTATAGGAAGTGATACATTGGAACTACATGCAGAACAGATGTTACAGTTCGACAGTCACTAATTAGAATGAAGTTCTTCTAGTATTTTTCAATGTAATGGGTTAAATCCATTACCCCCATGTCGGTTCCAGTAGAGATATTAAATCGTATAAAGTGTAACGTGTGTTGCATTTTATACCAAGAGTGAAAGAAACATTAAACAAAACTGTATGTCATCATTCGGTGATATGGAACACACGTACAGACAATTGCAATCAACACTTACTTGGTTGCTGAATGTTTTCGGCTGTTTTTATTTTATTAATACCGATACAAATGTATAAATAGTTTTCCATCATTCTGAGTATTGCTAACTCCAAATTCCAAGTTTAAGCACAAATTGCCAATTTGCTCATCCAGTGTGCAACTATATTTTTGTTGATAGCTCGCGTCAGAGGAAACAGATTGTGTAATCAGTAATATATTGGTTGACGACAATCCTTCCGCTAATCAGGATACTTTCAGAACTTCAGAGATGTATTCCTTGGACATTTATGAAGTCGACGATTAAATCAGACACACCCTACATGTCGAGATGACGATGTCAGAATTTGACACGAGTATGCAATTAAGATCTGCTTATATCACGGTATAAGAGACATTTGCCATGCAGTGTGTTTATAATGATCGTCGTCGATTGTGGTAAAGTGCTGTTGACTTCTGATGTTGTATCTATTTGATATTGTCTTTTTTGTTTCCATTTGTCATAAGTCGGTCAAATTGTTTGGTTTGACATGAGCTTAACACCGCAATTCTGTTTGAAAAGCTACACAGCTCGGCAATGCTACGTGGGTATATCAAAAAGTAATGTCACTGATGTTATAAAATCGTGCATGATGTCAGTAAACCAACGAACTTTTTCTCACAGTAACTTCGGTGAAATTTGAATGTGATGACTAAATTTCACAAAAATGCATAGAAGAGTTCTAGAGATATAAACATTTACATGAGGCATACTAACGAACATCGCTGATGTTTCATAAGATATATTTTATATCAGTATGCTTGTTTATGGGATCCAAAGGCCTTTATGCCTAAATGTAGTGAATATTTGACAATTTTATTTTATTTTTGCTAATAGCTGAAACGTGACGCAGTCCCTTTTAAAAGCAAATTGCGAGTTTCAAATTAGAGTGACACCAATGATATCTTAACAGCAAACACAGAACATTTGTTTCATCACGTCACGCAATTATTCTCCGTTTTCGAGAAATATTCATTATAATAAAATATAAAAGAAATTGCTTAAGATAATGAACAAATATTGTAATTTTCGTGTGCGGCGACATGACGTCATAGGTATAGTTTGAATGTACATACAATCCAACTATGTTAATAGAATAATGCAGCACGTTGAATAGTGATCAGATTTTAATTACTGCACATTTTGATATCGTGTTTCTGCATATCCGCCTATAAGCCAATAAACCATGACAGGAGTGAAGTTACGTTTGGTTATAGCCCACCCACGTTCATGTACATGCTACATGGTTGTCACGATGATATATAATCGCGTTGTTATATTATCATGATTTCATCTGATCGATATACTTGAAGGTCATCAACGTCTGTTGTTGAGTTTGCATGTCTAATGTCAGTTATTTGAATCTTTTAATTAACCCATCGGTATTGCATAAACAAGACAACGTGTCGCTGGCTTAGAATGAGAAGGTCGAAAGTATAAACTCTCTTTACAAACTCAAAAACAAGCTTTTCGAACTTCAGTATGGTTAACATGACATGTTTTTATTTTCTGGACAAATGGCTCATAAGATAAGAAGCGCACCGTAGTACAGACTTCAGTATGTATGTGTCTTACAAGATCGTACGCAGCACTTACTGCTATCCCAATGTAAGCCAGAGATATATAACATAATAATTCTATATGCGTGGTTTGAAACACAAAACAGCTCACTGAGAACAGATAAATACAATGAACGAGAAGTAAATCCAAAACATAAAACATATTCTAGAATGAAATATGTCTAGTCGATGATGGATTTAATGTTAAACAAAAATAAAATATTTTTGAAAACTAAGTGAAATGCAATTAAAGAGCATTTCAAGAGTATATAAGTCTTCTTACAATAATAGTGTTAAACTTTTATTACATTAGGGGTGTCTTTGAAGGGAACGTTACTGTTTTTCTCCAAATAATATTGCTTTTTATATTTTTCAATTTTATTGTCATTGGGACTTAAAAGTTTAAAATATACGTACGTACACCGAGTTAAAATATATAGATAACTTGTATAACCTAGTATTATTCATAATTGAATCATGGTTTAGAAAGTGCATAAAAATAAATTCTCTCAAAATTCGTGCGCTTATTGTGTTCCTGAATTTGTCATACTATGCCTTTTTCCGGAAAAAACGAGTTCAAACTAATTAAAGCATTTTTAAAGTAGAGAACGCTGTGTGTTACCTACTTTCAACCGAAATTATTGTTTAGCCATTGTAACACTAGCTATTAGCATTATCAACTACTTCGTATTATTCTTGGTTTAAACAATATTTATTTCATAATATATTATACATAAACATATTTATACATGTACTTATATTCTTGAGTAATGGTTATTCCTGCAATATATTATAAATCTTTAATTTCAGGCATCGATATGATGAACGAGTGCTGACCGATACTTTGATGAAAATCGCTGATAACAATAAGTATGGTACTTGAGGTGCAGACTGGTAATTATTCTGTTGAATGATGACACGTAGATACTGTTGATATAATACTGTCTTATCATACATTAGCAAGATGTAAGAAATGCTTATCGAGCATACGAAATATCTATTGTTGAAATATAACATTTCAATGTGATTTATAATTTCATAATTGAAATTTTGTAGCATGCCAGACTTGCTGGAACATCTATGAGTGCACTGACAAATAGATAGCAGTATTACATTACAGAACAATGTTTCACATACTTGCCAAAATGTTGTACAACTATAGCGTTATATCATGTTTATGATCATTTAGTAGAACGACATGTATTTGAATTTAGATGTTGTCATTTTCAATCACGCATCATGTACTGCCACCTACTGTGGCTTGCCAATAAAAAAATCATTGAAAGAATATCGACTAATTCAATAGATATAAATTAAATTGTTTCTGTCAGTATTTGATTTATAACGTATTAAATCATCTAATGTTCTAACAACAAAGTAAATTCTTTTTTAAATTGAGTATTTTAAGTTTGTCTTCCTTCAATATTATTATTAAACATTTGTAGTTCGGTGCCTTAATATAAGACGGCATTCTTTAGAAAAAATAATTATAGCATTCGTCCGTTGTTCGGTCGTTCATAGAACATATATTTACCATAGTTTGAACTTAACCTCAGCATATCGCTCGAAACATGGGTATTTGTATAAGATACTTATCTTGAACTGGTTATTCCATCAATGAGAGTATTCAACACTTTCGGTGATTGATTCCGTTTACAAATCGGTTGTTTTGAATTGGGAAGACATATAAAAATAATGCTTTGAATAATGATTCGAGTATGTCATTCTGTGGATGTTAATCATTCATTATTGAGACAGTAGTAAATTCAGTACTTATCAATGAATCTGGCACGAACAAATCCAATTACATTTATCATAAACGATGGATTAAACTGAGTTGTTTCCGACATAAATGATTTACAACATCAATAAGACATTTTAATTAGAATACATTTGAACGACTTTTCTTGTATTATAGTCAGTTAACACAATAACATCAACGAAGTGCAAATACCAGCCTTCAAGATAACTTCATCTATTATACATCTTGTAATAATTTCTGCTGACATTATGATTCTCTGAATCATTTTATCGTACAAACTTTATTAAATACTCTTAATGTAAGACTTGGTCTCTTCAGCTGTTTCCTTATCTGAATGTTTCATTTATATTTTATAAACAAATTTACGAATCATTAACTCTTACCGTTTTCTTCTTGATACATTTTTATTCCGCGCCAAAGTTTAAATGATATGTTCCTGTACATTTTGTATGATACCGTCAAAATGGTAACAACAGCAATATGAAATCCAGAAACACGGTATATGCATTGTACCAGTTCTCGCTCGGCCAAATCACTTTACACATTGCGCTATCAACTTTGACACAAGCCAAAATCAAGCAGACGGCAATTGTGTTGTAGGAATGACTTAACGTCTGCTATTCTCTTGACTTGGGAGATCGGTATATGGCGAAGTAGCGCTCCAGAGATATTGCAACCAAAATGAAACAGCTTACATTAACTGAGACACCTGGAGATATATTTGAAAATACATATGAACTATCATGTCATCGGCCTAATCAATTCCTTAAAGGACATAAAAAACAACTACGTTAAGAGACCGTGGTGTTTGCTAAATTGTAATATGTTGTAAGTTAAGCCACATATGTCTTTGCTATTGATGTAAACACTCCACCACGGACCGACATGTTGCAAGCATTTGGTATATCGCATACATTAAAGATGACATAATACAATAGCGAATCAATGATAGGTTACATACGTGCTAGATAAACAACAAACTATGAAATTGTTGCGTAAAGTATTCTGATCTGGCGATATCAATAGTACAAAGCGAAACAAGGGATTGGACGTGGCAGTGTGCTAACAAGCTTTCAACCGTTGCAGATAATAAATTCACATATTCGAGATTATGGGAATATTAGATTCCTGTCTACGTAGTATACTCGTATTTGTTGTGGAATTCTGTAATTATCGACCCAAGAAGATCAATTTAGAATGATTTTAGACTGAGTGTGTTCATCATTATCATTGAATAAGACAGAGATAAGATCTGAAAGAAACCAACCGTTATATTTCCCCATGCCAATAATACCGGGCTGCTGCTCACTCAAATATCCAGTCTATTTGGATATGTCTTGAAATATGGAATTATACCGGATGAAATACATTATATGGATTATCAAAACATAATACGAGCTAAATTTGTATTTTAAACATCTTAGAAATGTTCAGACAAACAACGCAGTATTACAATAATTGCAAAATACTTGCATTTAACAGTTGAACTGTTGGACGCAATCAAATAATGTCGCTATAATATTACACATGAACTTCACTCAAATGTCTCATTTCTGCATATGTTTGTTGTTTAGTCCCATCATGCTCCATTACAATGACCAATGACGTAAATGAATATTTGTTCTAAATATTGTTATTATTACAATCATGGTTATTAATATAAAAGCTTGTATAACACCATCTAAACACTGATATCCAATTCTAAATATTATCGGATAAACAAGTTTTAACATTTATTATATCGATTATATCACTAACAAATAAAACATTTATTATTGTATACATGTATCGAGCTATCAGATATGAAAAATACCAGATTTCTGGTGTGGAAAACTAGTGATAAAACGTCATATTTAGGTATTCATTTTTTATTACGTTTTCATTATTAGGTTGCCGAGTGTCGCAGTATGAACTACTATTTATAGATTTAAGACAAAAACCTTCGACCGAGTTATTGTCTTATATATTTGATTGAACATTGATATTATGTTGATAAAATTATTGTTTGTATCTATACGTTAAAATGTGATTCTCTGTGATATTGGTCTTTTATTGTTGTTTTATTGTTCCAAATTCATATGCTTTCAATTTGATAGCCTCCAAAATAAAAATTTGTATAGAATGTTGTACTCGTTTCGATTGTTATGTCCGAAACATTCCTATATAAACATACACGTCGATCTGAATGTTACATTCTTGCTGTAAGGATTTTGTTATAACTGAGAAAGCTGCATCCGCTACACAAATATTCTAAATTTATTACGATACCAAAATGACTAACTTTAATATTTGAAGACGTTTACATTGTAAGGGAAACCGTGAACTGAAAAGGGGGTATTCTTCGAAAGCAGGTCCGACCATTGAATCACTTTAAAGGGACACACATGAAGATAGGTGTAGTAAAGCTGCTACATCAAAAGCTAGCATATACTAGTATAGAGCATACCCTGCAATAAAAGTAGAATATGCATAGTATCTTTCTATACACTTATCTTATTTGTACAGTAGTTATAGTCTCTACAAAGAAGCATCACTTAATGAGTTCAACATTTGCAGTATATTAACCAGAAACCTATGCCATGTCATTGAAGGCATGTGTGCTATTGAAATATATATATATTTTTTATTAATGCATAATTTATGATGTCATTGAAAAATGTTCTAATGGTTTGTTTAATGTTAAAGGTAATGAGGCGTACATACATCGCTAAACACACGCAGCAACATTATTTTCTAACTGGTGATTATTCAGTCACCTACATGTATGTGGAAAATAAGATTGCAAGGTACCTTTCTTGTCTTTACTGGTCCAATTTTGCTGTGGGCGTTGCCTCCGCTATCGAATTTATACTGAAATTTTGTGATCAGTTTATGTCATAGCCGTATTGTATTTACATCAACACTATTGGAATGCTTTATTCTTCATATCGTTCGGGTTTAAGACTGTTGAATGAATATGTATAACGGCTCTCAATTTGAACAAAACATAATTTACTCATACTTTGCCTGAAATTACATGCGTCAGTTCTTGATAAAACAGTGATTAAATTATTCACTTAACTGGGGATTATTTATTTACTATGAGTAACATGCATATTAAATGTATTTCAATATTAACAGAGCATGCATTTCATTGTTTTATATGATGTTATTTTTGTGCATTTCGTGTGTCGACGTAACTGCTGCAGATTTGTTATTAGCTTAAGTCAAAAGGGTACATCGTCGACGGATTTCTTGTGTTCGGAGATATTAACTTGATCCTCATATTTTTGTCTGAGCTGTTGAAATATTATCGACTACTCTATCAGACTGCATATATCAGACGTTGATGAACTAGTTGAGGTATATACCCATGGGCTTTCATCACTAATTGACAAACATGCGCCCCTTAAATCCAAAACTATAGTATTAAGACCCTCATGTCCGTGGTACACTGAAGATCTACATGACGTTAAATATCTGAGACGAACATTTGAGCGAAAATGGCGAAAATCTAAATTGACAATAGATCATGAAATATATAGGAATCAATGTGCGGTAGTCAACAAAATATTGAAACAATCCAAAGTATCTTATTACACAGATAAGGTAGAAGCCTGTGGTCGTGATCAGAAATGGTTATTTAAGATAACTAAACATCTGATGGGTGAAGAAAAAGAAGTTGTGTTACCACCTGGTAAACCTGCTCAAATGCTTGCACAGGACTTCAGTGACTTCTTCATTAACAAAATTGAAGCAATACGTACTGAAATAGCCTCCAGTATTCAGTCAAACCAACAAAACGACAGTGTTGAATTCGAAACTCCTTTCAAAGAAGAGCAACTGTCCGAATTTTCTCAAACATCAGAGGATGAAATCCGAAAACTTATAAATGAATCACCTAGTAAATCATGTGAACTTGACCCAATACCAACATGGCTGTTGAAGGATTGCTTGAATGAACTACTACCATTATTACCAAGAATATTCAATGCATCACTCAAAATTGCTTATGTATCCAAGGCTTTTAAAAGCTCCAGAATAAGACCACTGATAATGAAGCCAGGCCTTGATCAAAATGTACGGAAAAATTATAGACCTGTGTCATACTTAACCTTCATTTCCAAAGTTCTTGAGAAGGTAGCCGATGCTCAACTGGAAGAGCATTTAGCACTACATGGTCTCCACGAAGAACGTCAGTCAGCATACAGAAAATTTCACTCTACTGAAACGGCTCTTCTTCGTGTACAAAATAACATCCTTTGCTCTCTAGATCAGAATAAAGCTACGGTCCTTGTAATGCTGGATTTGTCAGCAGCATTTGACACCATTGATCACAACACACTACTAGGCAGACTTAAAAATCATTTCGGTATAACAGGCAAGCCATTAGAGTGGATAAAATCCTATTTGTATGACCGCTACCAGACTGTCTGTATAGATGGAGACCTTTCAAAACCTGTACTAATGAACTACAGTGTACCACAGGGATCTGTGCATGGTTCAAAGAACTACATCATGTACACAAAACCAGTCGGTGCAATCTGTAGAAAACACCAATTCCTGCATCATGTCTATGCTGATGACTCACAATTATATATGGCGTTCAAACCAAAAGATTTTGTCTCGCGGGATGAAACCCTGCAAAGAATTGAAGCTTGTCTGAAGGATATCTTGCACTGGATGAAAGATAATTTGCAGAGGTAATCCTGTTTGTACCAAAACAGAATGCCAGCACAGCCAAGAATCTCACAGTGACAGTTGGCGACGCTGTAATCAAACCATCATCGATGGTGAGAAACCTTGGTGCAATGTTAGATTCACATTTAGACATGGATAAACATGTCAACTCTGTTTCAAGGTCGTGTTTCATGCAGATCCGACAAATAGGTCAAACCAGACAATACTTGACTGTTGATGCAACAAAATCTCTGATTAATTATTTAGTAACATCGAGACTGGATTATTGCAATTCATTATTATGTGGCACCCCGAAAATCATTCTGAATAAACTACAAATTATTCAAAATACAGCTGCCCGCCTCATCACACGGACACCGCGTTACAAGCACATCACTCCTGTACTGAAGGGTCTCCAATGACTACCTGTACAGTACAGGGTAGAGTACAAGGTCTTGACTCATGTTTTCAAAGCACTACATGGAAAATCGCCTGGTTACATCAGAGGTATGTTGGAAGTTTATACTCCACAAAGACAGCTAAGGTCTCAAAATGATTCTGTTCTTCTAGTTGTTACAAGTGTGTGATTGTAACGGACTGTCAGTGAGATTTTACTTCACACATTCGAAAGTATGTGAACGTTCTAGCCGTTTTTCGTTTATTTCGTAGGAATCGGCCAGGGTACCCGTTTATTATTCAAATGGGCGAGGACGTCGAAATCTACATAGACCATTTGGGAGGTGTTTTGGTGGAAACTTTTCGTATTTATTTTGCTATTTGATCGACTTCCATGCAATAAAAAGTGTTTTCGGTTAGATTAATGATTCCGTGAGGCGACCACAAAGAGATAATTGTGCCCTGGTCGTTTCTTACAGCAGTGTTTTGTTAGTTCAGCATGATGTTTTGCTCTTCATTGTGTACCTTTTCTCTCTTATACATACTATTAGGCCTATATAGCCAAATTTGATTTTGTGTCTTGCACCTGTGATTTCAACCTGTAATGTTACGTACTTTAAATTTGCATCCAGGGTGTTGAGATATGAATACTTATAAAGTTGAATGACCGTTTTTAGATGTGCCTATCGCTGCTTGCAATGTCGGTTGTTCGTAATGTAAGCTCGAATCCTACAAAATAATTTCACGACAGTCACGGAATATTTTATTATTCTAAGTACTGTATCCGTCATCTATGATTTTATGTCTTGTGACGGAGCAGATAATGTTGGCTCACATGCTATATTACTACCATTGTAAGTAATCAAGGTCAATGCTGATAGAGAAATGAAGAAGATTATATGTAATTAATTGTGTTACATTCTGATTTATCTATACTCCTCCTTCATGTTTTGGTAATTAAAACATTTATTGTCAATCACAAAAGCACATTGACAAAAAGCAACCGGAGATGAGATAAGTAGATAGATAGCGTTTCGGAATACTTGAATATGCACTAGACACAGGCAACGCAATTGAACAAGACATTGAATCATTCCTCAGACAGACCAACTGCATTGCAATGATTGCACAATCCATTTCAATGACAAAATACGATTGTTATTAATAATAAATAAAGAATTATTGCAAAGTTTGTCTGAAATGTGTTGCTTTTACACCCAAAAACATTCCATCATTCTAAATATTAAAACATAAAATATTATTGGTGTTCAAAGGACAATGGTTGGCATCTTATTGCTTTAAAATTATAGTTTACTGACGTTTCATAAGACATAAATTAGAAATTTGTCTGTCTCAAGGAGAAAGAACAATCTCTGCCATGATGTCTTGGCCATTTGACCGACATTCTGTATCAAGTTTCTAATAAAGTTTCTGATATTTATTTTGATTTAGCATCCTTTAAGTACCAATATTCCACTGCCAAACGTTGTACCTAGCAATGGATACCCACTTCGATACTGTAAGTAATATACGGGAGTATATAGAAATAGCACATACGAATGTACGTAGTCTTATCTTGTGTTCTGTATGAATGTTTCATAGACATTATATTTGAAAAAGAAACCACATTCTATACAAACTATTATTAATCTGTCTATAAAATCATGTATGAAAATCAAGTGAAAAACAATAAACTTGGAGGTAAACAACCAATATATCTGAAACTCTTATTTAAATAAATATATAATGTATCAACATTATATCGAGATTTTCTGCAACTGTGTTTTTTTAATTCATAAATAGTCGATTAAGTATCACTGTCTTAACTCATGCATCATATCATCATGAACAGACCAACAATCATAGTAAAACGAATTCCATTCATGCATGTAAGTTTTATTACAAAAATTCCACACCTGGAATTAGACCTGTTTACATACTTAAGTGCTAAGTTGAAGTTGAGTCAATTTGTTAACGTCGTTTTTACATTTTCCACCGGGCGTTGGTGTCGTCGTGCTGATATATGACTTTTGAATATCAAACAGGTTGTTACATGTATGCAAGCGCTTCAAACAAGTTTTTTATATGTAAATGGTTCAAAATGGAGAACTTTTTGGACGCAAATAGTATACAAAAAAATGTAGTCTAGCAGTTATAACTAATCATTTTACATTTTCCCATTTGCAATTACATTTTACGTAAAGAACTGAGATATTATACTAAATGCACTTAATGTATACGATGATGATAATCATAAAGAAGGCATCGCGATATCCATGGTTACCATAATCAAGATAAGTGTGCCTGCTTTATCTTTATTCGCTCTATTATCAAAGTTTGTTCCAGTCGATGAAGCACATTTCCTGAACTGATTTATAATTGAAACTCTTCATAAAACGAATTCAACTACATGTATGTAAGCATCAGTTATGCAAACATGTACTCCATATTATTATGGTAATTTATATCGTTCTTTGATAATCATTATTTTCAGAGGTTATTTTAATTGAATGGCGAGTCGAGATTTTTAGTAGGGCTACGTCTGTGTAATTTATTATTTCATAAACAATTATGGCTCAGTTGTACTAATCGTCAGATTGGTTCAAGTTAAGAATTTATCTCATACCAATAATTGATTTTTATTAGGAGAAATAATTAATTTAACGTATTTTCCATTATTCCAGTAATGAGATCCGAACGATAGATCTCAAAAGACAGATATACATAGCCTTCGACAGATCCTGCACATATTTTATTTTGAAGACACGTTTATCAATGGCACTTCAGTGTAGTTATCACTTATAATTACCCCCCTTTATGGCTAATTATGCACAACAGTCGAAGTTCACAGTGTGTCATTCCTTACGGAATGGGCATAGAAGGCTCGCTTGAAGCATCTATTTATGGGGATGTGGATGGCTTGTGCTATGTCTGACTCCTGTGTGTGGCTTTGGTTTGTGCCCTACTTTATACATTCTAATCATTGAAAAGGACATCGTTCTCCACATCTTGAAATATATAAAATAAATTGTAAAAGGTTTAAATAAGTGATATGCATTAAAGGAATAATGCTCTAGTTTCTTATTTAGATGGCAATGGCCAAAACATTACTGGATGTCGAATAATAAAACCATTGTAACATTAGACTCTTTAAAGTTAACAAACTTTTTTAATAGGTTTCGTATATCATTCGTGCTTTTAAGAAATAAACTAAAATATTGTAGCAATAATGAGGTAATTCAACTCATTGTAAATGACTTGTAGGAGCATCGTGTGCTTATCTGAATGATTGCAAGACACACAGCATCAATACAATTATAACACATTGTATACAAACTTATTATTTGGGTAATACATTGAAAATACATATACACAAAAATGTACCGTTAACGAAGTATCACCAATCAATAACAAGTCGGTCAATTTCCATTGCCTTTATTCACACATCATATAAATATATATATCGTATATAGCTTATCAGCCAGATTAACAAAAGAAAACTATTTTATTGAAATTCAATGCTTTAAGCCGAAACTAAACATGCGGAACATTTTAAACAACACCAATGCATGAGTGACGTCACAAAATCATAACGTCACAACGGCATGACGTGACAACGTCATGAACGATCAATTCTGACGTTAAAGTAACGTCCCTCGTCCGCATGACGTCGGAATTATCTCCCTTCTATTTATCAATCTATTTATAGCTACACTGACGAGCCGATAAGGCATGGGCATTTTTTTAATTAAAATACAGAAAATACAGCGAGTGTGAGATGTCATTTCTTATTTATACACGCCAGTCGTAAAAAGATACAATAAATGCAAAAAAATGCAAAACTAATATTGTACAAAAATGAAAATGATTGGTTGCCAAATGTATTTTTAAAACATGCAGATAAAATATTGCAACGTCAAAAAGATATGTATCCATTAATAGCCTAAATGAAATAATCAGCATACAGATGTTGCAAACTTATGATACAAATGGAAAGAAATGCAGCCACATTTTCTGACTGACTGACATGCAGGAAATGATAACTTAAGTGAAATTAATGTCGAGGAATATTTAGTTTTAATTTTTGAACGAAATGCCCCGCAGTGCTAGTAAGTTCGAGAGTTCAAAAATGTAAATAGCAATGTTCAAATGTGCTATGATTTGTACACTCGACCAAGACTGGCTGTTTTCTGTCTCAAGCAATGTGTCCTTCGTCTGTGATTCGTGATAATAATTTAAGACATATAATTGTTCAGCTGATATATTGTTAATGTAAACACACTCCGTCAAGCGGGTAGCAAAACACGGCAATGACGAATAAGTGTATGTTTAATTTATAATTATACTTCATAAGTTATCTTTTGTCTTTCTTCAAATTCCGGTAATTAAACAAATTTTCGAATACAAATGGCTGGTGGCACAATGCAAGAGACGAATCAATTTGTTAGATGCACAGACAACGACATTGAGGCAGACGCGGTATCATTCTATAAGAAATGTTTAGCGTATGTCATAAAAGTGTACTGGCTTACTCTATGTTAACACAAGGTTCAATATTTAGCGGGTAAGCTCGGTTTTCCTGGAAAACAGCTCATATGTTTCCATTAATCCGTTAATACTTAATAGTCAGACTAGCAATCGGCATTCAGATGGTTCTCTATCATGTGATACGAATAACAACATTTTTTCTTTGAAAAGCATTGGTGAAGAAGTAATTTCTATCGTCATCAATTTATATATTTGCAAAATATCTGTCATAATGGGTTCAATGTCCATGCAGTAATATGATACAAAATTGTAGGCCTGGAGACAAATTGGTTTTCCTTACTTTTTATCCAATAGATTAGCAGAAAAAAGGCATGTAATCATGCCTGATGACATAAACGTTATATAAGTATAGTTGTAAAACGTAAAGCACTTCCTCATACAAATGAGTTACCGCTCATATAACATTTCAAAGCGGTCGTGGATATGTCAGTATTATTTATGTGTTCACACTAAAACTAATCTATCGGTACGAAAGTTCTTAGAGCATCTGTTTCGCCAGATATATTCGTTTTTAACCCAATGTCAATTAATAAAAATTCGTTTTACTCACAAAATTAATGATGCATATGGTATTTCTACATACCTGTCAAGTTCATTCAATACATGACCTTCTTAACCAGAAATAATCTCATGAACGTAAAATTTTAAGCAAAACGATAAGATAAATCGGGCAGGGAATACAGCACTGAAACATACGAGCACAGAAAATATAAAAAAAACACCACCTACCTGAAATACATGGCGCAATGCTCAACATATAACCGAACGAGAAAATAACTGGCACGGTTCAAGCTGTCAAGAAGCTGAATGATCTACTTTCAGCAATCAAAAACTTAAAGCCCTAGCTGAATGGTATATATTTAATGAAATATTACTTAAATACCAAGTTATAGCTCTCTGAAGTCCTGGTTGCAATAGCTGAAAGACTAAGCGTTATCAATAGACAATGACGACGTATCTATTGAAACGTGTCTATAGTTATCATAATCACGGTTCAAGTATGTCTGTTATTTCGCTTCGATATCAGATATTGTCAATGCAATCGTCTTACCAAAGACGAAACAAAATTGACACAAATCTACATATTCTACTTTGGTTATTCTCAGGACTTAAAAAAGAAACTAACACACACCTCTTGTGGCATCATCGTATCAATGGATTTCATTTGAAACTTCAATTTATTAAAGTGGCAAACATTAACGTATACAACTTGTATAAAACACCTGTAATAATGAATTACTAAGTATTAAATGCTTTTCGAATTCGTTTTGAAACTAATATTTTAGTAAACTGAAATTATGTCGAAACTGTGCATACACTATGACGACGTATCATAAGATACATAGTAACATCATAATGATTCAAGTTTGTCTGTTCCCTTCGCTCCATTACCAAAGATTGTTCCAGGCTACGAGGCAAACTACTTAACCTGATTTCCTTATGTGTCATAAATCTGCTTCAACTACGTTATGATAAAATTTATTATATGATCATTTTTTGTCGACAATTGTTAGATAAGGCCTAACCAATATAATAATCGTCGACTTTTGCCTACATATATAATGTGAAGCATGTATGGATTGGAGAAATTACTGTCAAACGGAGATCCAACCGATTAGTCTCATAAGATAAATAAAACATCTTAAGTTCCAGACATTCATTTTGTAGACACGTCTCAACGCCCAAAATACTAATAATAAATAAAGACAGTTTTCTCAATGCCTGGATATTTATATATCCGAATATATGATTTAATTGTTTGCGATAAAAGAAGGAAATGGAAATCTCATATTTCTTGCTCAGCGCTGACAAGGGGTCATACATAAATGGTACTCGAGCAATAAAACAATGTAACATAGAATTGTGTAAAAGCTGACATAAGAACGAGAGTGTCACTTGGAACATACAAACGTCTTTAAATCTCTGTGGACGACACATCTGCGCTTCTTATTGTAAATCTTGGTTCAATATTTCATGATATCCGAAGAAAGCTTGTTTGAATAGGGAGCTAAATAAGACATCTAAGTGAAGTTCATTGGGTAATATAAGGAAATTAGGATAACAATATGTTTCATTCATCCATACAATGTACTCTACCAGGTATAAATCAATATTTCAAGACACACTCACGTTCGCAGTAGCCTGACATTATTGGAGGGGGTAATTATAGCGGGTGGTTTCTTCTGTCATCAATTATGTCTATTTTCTTCAATGATCATGATAAACCCAGTCTACCGTGTTTCTATAAAGATCTTCTTGGGTCGATGGCTTTCGGGTAAAATATACTACAAAAATCTATGAAATGTGGAGTTGTTATCAGCAGTATTGAAAGCTTGTTTGCATACTGCTAGATCCAATACATCGCTTCACCAGAACTAAACTGATAACAACAAACAGAATGCTTCCATCAACAATTCATCAGTTTTTTGTTGAAATGTACCATCTGTTCGGAGCTGTGTTCTGGTACAAATATAGTCAATGCTTGCCATATACAAAACATACTTTGCAACATGAGCGTATGTGGCGAAATATTCACACCATTACCAAAGGACACGCCTAACGTCACAAAGCAGTAATATTCGTTCTCACAATAATTTGTAAAAGTAACGAAGGACCAAAGTTTGACATGTACGAGGGGTGATCAATATATTCGAGGACTTTCCCTCTCAATTTTGAAATATTTGAACTAGATTAATGAAATTACAAGCTGGTATAGATCAATCAATTATCTCGCGATTTGTTTAATTTACTTTATGATAACGTCATTATTTACTTGATGACGTCACTTTTCGTAACCATGGTGAAGCACGCACCGTCGAGCATCTTGGACGTAACGTTACTTCTGAGTAACGACATGCTAAGCAAATTAACGCGGAACTTGTAAAATCCTCGAGATATCTCCAAAATTACTTGACTAAATTCTGTATGGATTCTATGCGCTCCCAATTGGCCATTTTCATATGATTCCGTCGTTTATGTGATTGTTGAGGCTCTGCCAAACGGTTGAGTCGATAAAAAAGAATAAACAGCAAACATAACACCGCGTTGGGGACACTTTCCGTTAAATTCTGCGAAATAGGACGCACTAATCTCAACCAAATGTAACTGGCGAAAACGAAGACAAGTATAGACTACAAAATATCAAATCGTTGACTCCAAATCAAAAGGGTTATTTCGATATTGCGTCCTAAACCTGATAGGTCGTGCTTCATTCTTAATTGGAATAATCTATTTTTGTACAGCCAACCGCCATTTTCCGAGTTTTGTTCCCAATAACGCATCGATACTTTTTTATTCCACTTCACATTCTAGAATTGACTATTAACAGCTTATTACAGTAGTAAAAGAAAACCAGTCTCATACATGGGACCGGGCATCAGTGCAGAAAGGAGCTATGTGCTGCTCCGACGGTGACGCTTGGAATGACGTCGCGCGACGTCCAGCGTCACGGGCCCCTTGTATGAATCAAATAATTCTATTAGTGCATTCGGTCGGACTCATCTTACTCAGAATGATGTTAAATGGATTTGAGCCTTGCTGCCAATATGAAATTGCTAAATGAAAAGTCCTCGAATATATTGATCACCCCTCGTATTTTAGTTATTGCTCAGGAATTTAAACCGGATAGGTAAACGGGGATTTTACTATACAAACTCTATTGATAAAAGTATATAAACGTATATAATATAGATACATGTAGGCGACTATTATATTTTACATATTTCGCGAGGCACTTCCATAATTGTTCCAATAAGTCTGTTGTATTACAGAGCTTGAAATCACTGTTAATCATACACAGTGTGGCCATACCACGTGACCATGACATCACAAACGGCTATAAACCCAAGTAATTTTTTGATAATAAACCGTCGACTCGGAAATGAAAACAGGCGTAAGTATTTTATTTCTTCATCGATTTCTATGACATATAGCCCATGCTAAGCGGAGAGTGATAAGCTTTCAACAAAATATAGTGAATCTATCCGTAGCAGGGCCGTTTTTGCAAACATTCGGTGAAACCTTTGCTTCAGCTTGTTTGAAAGCGGACTACTTTGCCAAGCCGTTCTGTTTTTTTCTTGTATTATCTGCTTTATTGTGCCTGAAGACTGGTGTTTAAACCAATCGGTAACATCGGGTGCTATGTCGCATCAAATAAGATACATATTGTCACAATGCAAGGCGGAAATCTTATATTTCCCTTTGATTTCTATTTGTGGCTACAATTGCAAGACTAAATTACCGGCTACAGTTGCAAGCTGTTTTCAGAATTCGCTACAATGCAAAGCATTTGTTACCGATCATGTGTGAAAACTTAATTTATAATTAAAAAAACTACATTGTCAATTTTTCGTACGTACATTTACTTTATTGCTACAAGATATTTATTGAATAAACATAGCTTTCACTTGTCCAATAAGTATCATTTGGGTTCAGTCGACCAATGGATCATAAGCATATAGCAAAATTATGACTGGCATTGATAGCGTTTATTGTCGCACTGACTATCGTACAATTGTTACGAATTAAAGATCATTCACACATTCACTTAATAATACAACGGAACAATGACATATTTTCAAATAAGAAATCACTTTTAAATATAACACTTCTGACGGAAAAACTAATCGATTTTACTTTATTATTTTTCAGTGATGTCATATATATACAGCCTTATATATTCTGTCTAAAATCATCATAAAACTAAATCCCGAACAGATGCTTGGTAAGCGACAGAAGTTCCACGATACAGAATTTTCACCGACGATGAAATATCCAAAATAGGATTAATGTGTTCTCAGGTTCCTCTTGTATTTGAACGCCTTGGTACACAAAGAACACAAATGGCATTTCGCTTTGCAACAATCTGAAATAAAATAAGTTCAACGATTTAAAACTATCTTTCTTTTGTGAATTCAAACTACGAGTGAATTGTTGTAGACTATTGGACCAAAATGCATCATGCGTTATAAAAGATATGGTGATATATTAGACGAGAGGCTGTCTTCTTGTAGATTCTTTTAAATTTCTATTTTCTAGCTCCTGAACGTACGATATATATAGTCTAGAGTCGAGATTGTTTGACTAGGTGAAATATACACCATAAACGTATAAAGTACGATATACACTTACGCACACTCCTAACGCAACACTTGTATTTTTCATGATTTCTCAAATATTCATGAAGACAGGGGCGTAGCTAGGACCTTAGCAATGTGTAGGCCCGTAGACAAAGATGAAAGAAGTAGGGGGACCGGGGGCATGCTCCCCCGGATTTTTTTTATTCCTTGAAAGGTACTGGTGCGCTTTGACGTATATTTAGGAGATCAAATTTCAAGTTAAAACTTAAAAAAAATATATTATTTTTTCTCGAAATGATGTGTAGGCCCAGGCCTAATGGCCTAGCGGCAGCTACGCTACTGGAAGGGATTTGGAGTACAAATAAACCAACCCTTTACAAATGCCTCATAGAATTTTTATTCTAGTTGATAAACAGTAAGGTGAAAATAAGTTCAAATATTTAGTATCACTGTAAAATCAAAAGTCACAAAACGGCACAATGCGACCGACTGGCCCACCATGCTGTCTATGTGTAGTTCTTGCAGTCGACGTTGCTGTTTTTAAAGGGTCGTGAAGACGGTCAGCAACAATTTGTACATACTGCCATTGTGTTGTTACCTTACCGTGAGACTTCCTTGGCTGGTCATTAAGTCGGTCGGGGAGTTGCAACTTCTGAAGTCTTGAAATTATAGACACATGGCGGCCGAAAAATTTGACGATATGAAACTTGAAAATATTGATCATATTTTAGTTTTATTATTATAATATTCGAAATATTGACAAACGATGATATTTCAACGTTTTTTCAACCTTTATCAAAACGTGTAATAAATTACAGAGCATACCTGTCTAATGGATTGGCCACTCTGTAAGTTTCCTACTGCGCGACCATGCTCTTCAATAGTCATCAGGGCTATTTTTTCTACAAATCTGTTTTTTCAGTCGGACTGCATGTCGCCAGAGAGGAACTCAATGACTAAAATATCGATTTTTGCCACTGACTACCATTTGCACGAAGAAATCACCACCGCGCAACGCTCAGAACTGACAAAGCGTCACGGATGAATGATTTCAACATTCCTGTATTGCTAATGACTTAAAACAACATATTTATAAGCGCAACTTGATATCTTCAGCAGTGTCTGAGAAATTAGAATTATAAAAGTGTTGCGCTAGAAGTGTGCGTAAGTGTATATAGTACTAAGTCGATATTGTTTGAATATTCTATAATCGTCCTACATATAATAAAAACTAAAAACAGGTGATGCCAGCTTCCTTGTGAATTCCCTACTTCAAATATACCTACGAGCTCGTAGACAACTCGGGAGCTCGTTGAAAACCTTTCACCGAGCTCCCGGGTCCTCTACGAGTTACAAAAATCCGTGCGATGCTCGTACGAGTTAAAAATGTCCTCACAGACCCCGTACGGACTCCGTACGGCATTGATAAATTTCGACTCGCACGGAGCTCGTACGATTAATGTGACCTGGAAAAGTTGAAGAATGCCGAAGAATTTTATTATTGTCGCACGGACCTCGTACGATCATCGTGCGAGCATCTTACCGACAACGTACGGACACCATACGGACATCGTACGAGTGACTTACGAGCTTCGTTTGACCTACGAGTTCCGTGTGAACCCTGTACGATCTCCGTACGAGTCCCGTACGATCTCCGTACGAAGATTACGATGTCCGTACGGACCTCGTACGAGGCATTCTCTTTTATTCGTACGAGGTCCGTACGAGCTGTGACCAGAAGCTAAGAACCTACCAATACCGTTAGGATTTGAAATATTTTGGACTCGTAGCCTACTCGTACGAGTTGGTAAATCCGTACGGACATCGTACGAGCATTGTGACCGTAGCATTAGAGCGATTTCCATTTTCGCGTTATTCATTTGCCAAAAAGGGCAACTGTTATTACACTTGTTTGAATAATTATAATATGTTATATATAACCGAGAAAATCAGCACAACCAACCTACATGTATATTCTGTAAACTATTGCTACTTAGTGTAGTGTACCAGCGTGTTTTGTTCTGTAACAGTAACAAATGAAACACAACTAAATAAATAACATTAATACTGGATGGCATTTGATTTGCATTGTAGCGAATTCTGAAAACAGCTTGCAACTGTAGCCGGTAATTTAGTCTTGCAATTGTAGCCACAAATAGAAATCAAAGGGAAATGTAAGATTTCCACCATGCATTGTAACAATATGTATCTTATGTGATGCGAAATAGCACCCGATGTTACCGATTGGTTTAAACATTAATCTTCAGGCACGATAAAGCAGATAATACAAGAAAAAGCAGAACGGCTTGGCAAAGTAGTCCGCTTTCAAACAAGCTGAAGCAAAGGTTTCACCGAATGTTTGCAAAAACGGCCCAGCTACGGATAGAGTCACTATATTTTGTTGAAAGCTTATCACTCTCCGCTTAGCATGGGCTATATGTCATAGAAATCGATGAAGAAATAAAATACTTACGCCTGTTTTCCTTTCCGAGTCGACGGTTTATTATCAAAAAATTACTTGGGTTTATAGCCGTTTGTGATGTCATGGTCACGTGGTATGGCCACACTGATACATATAGGTTATTCATTAGTCAACATGTTTATATTAACATATAGTATAACTATCATACTTATGTTAGAATGATTTCTTAAAGTATGATTTTTTACTTTGCCATTTTGAAGTCCGTATTTCTTGTTCCATTGAAATAACATTACTTTACAGTATTTATGTATATAGCGAATCCATTAGTCAAAGATGAATTGGTAATTAAGTTTAAAATATCCAAAGGAACTATCAGATTAATTATTTAGCAGAATCGCGGGTATATAAAGTGCATACGCTTAAAACAAAGACAAAAATTCAGCGCATCCAAAGCTTAGTATGGTCTGTAAATGCGATATGGGAACATTAACTGGAATAACTGCTTCACCCACATAATTCCATATTTCAGATACATTCTCGTACACTGGAAAGTTGAGAAGCAGCCCGGTATTATTGGCAGGGGGAAATATTGCGGGTGGCTTCTGTCAGAACATATCTCTGTCTCTGTGGTGCTATAATTTAATAAAAATTGCAACATGATTTCTAGGCTGACCTACATTATGGTTGGGCATTGAAATTAATCGGATTTAAAGATTTAAAAGTGCGATTACGGGGTATGTTTATTTTACCAGGAATACATAATTATCTATTTTTTTATTCAACCTAGTACATGTATACAATATTTCAATCTGTATGATACGTACTCTACAATAAATTTGTATCCAGGGTGTTGAGATCTGAAAAATTATATATGAAGTTGAATGACCGTTTTTAGATGTGCCTATCGCTGCTTGCAATGTCGGTTGTTCGTAATGTTAGCTCGAAACTTAAACATGATTTAATGACATTCACTAAATATTTGTATATCTTAAGTAATGTCTCCCTCAACTATGATTCGCAGATATGTTTTGTGACGGAGTGGATAATAATAGTTCACATGCTAAATTACCATAATTGTTCACAATCAACATCAATGCTGATAGGCCGGTCGAGAAATGAAGATAAGTATACGAATTGTGTCACATTCTAATTTAGGTATGCGCGTACTTAACGTTTTGGTAATGAAAAGAAATTGTTAACCACAAATGCACGTTTAAAAAGCAGCATGGGTATAAATTTGTTAGAGAACGTTTCGGAATAATTAACTATGCACTAGACACAGGCAACGAAGTAGAACGAGACACTGAATCATTCCTCAGACCGACCAACAGCATTAAAATGATTCTACAATTCATTGAAATGACAAAATACTAGATTTATAAGTAATAAATAACGAATTATTGTTTAGCATGTCTAAAACGTTTTGTTTTTACACCAAAAACCATTGCATCCTTCTAAATATTAAAACATAAAGTATTTATGGTTTTCCAAAGAAAATGGTTGGCATCGTATTGCTTTAAAAATGTATTTTACTGACGTTTCATAAGACATTAATTAGAAATATGTCTGTCTCAAGGAGAAGAATAATCTCTGTTATGACGCTTTCGCCATGTGACCAATATTTCCCATCAATTTTCTTTGATAAATACTTTAATTTAGCATCCTTTTAGTACCATTATTTCACTTAATGCCCTCTTCGATAATTTAAGTACTGTAAGGGGGTATATATTGTGTTCTATACGAATGTTTCATAGACTTTATATTTGAAAATGAAACCACAAACTATTATTATTATGTCTATGAAATCGAAACTCAAGTGAAACACAATAAACTTGGAGGTAAACAACCAATATATCGGAAACTCTTATTTAAATAAACATATAATGTATCAACATTATATCGAGATTTTCTACAAATGTGTTTTTTGAAATCATAAATAGTCGATTAAGTATCACTGTCTTAACTCATGCATCATAGCATGACACTCAACAAACCTTTATTTTGAAGACACGTTTATCAATGGCACTTCAGTGTAGTTATCACTTATAATTATCCCCCTTTTGGCTAATTATGTACAACATTCGAAGTTCACAGTGTGTCATTCCTTGCGGAATGGACATAGAAGGCTCGCTTGAAGCATCTATTTTTGGGGATGTGTATGGCTTGTACTATGTCTGACTCCTGTGTGTGGCTTTGGTTTGTGCCCTACTTTATACATTCTAATCATTGCAAAGGATATCGTTCTCCACATCTTGAAATATATAAAATATATTGTAAAAGGTTTCAATTAGTAATATGCATTAAAGGAATAATGCTCTAGTTTCTTATTTAAATGTCAATGGCATAAACATTAATGAATGTCGAATAATAAAACCATTGAAACATTAGACAATTTAAAGTTAACAAATCGACAGACGACATTCTCAATTGTTTTCTTAAATCATTCGTGCTTTTAAGAAATAAACTAAAACCTTATAGCAATAATGAGGTGATGAAACTGTTTTAAGATTTAAGTACAAAATATATCACATATGCAATAAAACCATTTATATTTGTTAGTCGTAAATCGATACAATAAATGCAAAAATAATGTTGAAAAAATTATATTTCAAATGAAAATGATCAGTTGCCAAATGTATTTAAAACGTGTCGATCGAACATTATTGCCCTAACTCTAATCTTACGACACACTGAAAAGTTATAGCAAAAACGTATTTCATTCAAAAATGTTTCAACGTCCAAACCATATGTATGCATTAATAGCCAGAATGAAATAATGAGCATACATACGGTGCGTAAATATGATACAAATTGTCTAGAAATGCAACCACATTTTCTGACTGACAAGTGAATTTAATGTCGAGGAATATTAAGTTTTAATTTTTGAAAGAAATGCCCCGTAGTGCTACTCTAGCTTGTCCGCCACTTAAGTTCGAGTGTTCAAAAATATATATAGCAATGTTCAAATGTGCGATGATTTGTACACTCGACCAAGGCTGGCTGTTTTATGTCTCCGGTAATTTGTCCTTTATCTGTGATTCGCGATAATAGTTCAAGACATAGTAATTGTTCAGCTAATATATTGCTAATGTTAAGAATCTCCGTCAATGCGGGTAACAAAACACGGCAATGACGAATAAGTGTATGTTTAATTTATAATTATACTTCATAAGTTATCTTTTGTCTTTCTTCAAATTCCAGTAATTAAACAAATTTTCGATTACAAATGGCTGGTGGCACAATGCAAGAGACGAATCAATTTGTTAGAAAGCGTTTTATTAACTCGGTGCTATGCACAGACAACGACATTGAGACAGACGCGGTATCATTCTATAAGAAATGTTTAGCGTATGTCATAAAAGTGTACTGGCTTACTCTATGTTAACACAAGGTTCAATATTTAGCCGGTTAGCTCGGTTTTCCTGGAAAACAGCTCATATGTTTTCATTAATCCGTTAATACTTAATAGTCAGACTAGCAATCGGCATTCAGATGGTTCTCTATCATGTGATACGAATAACAACATTTTCTCTTTGAAAAGCGTTGGTAAAGAAGTAGTTTCTATCGTCATCAATTTAGATCTATATTTTTGCAAAATATCTGTCATAATGAGTTCAATGTCCATGCAGTAATATGATACAAAATTGTATGCCTGGAGACAAATTGGTTTTCCTTACTTTTTATCCAATAGATTAGCAGAAAAAAGGCATGTAATCATGCCTGATGACATAAACGTTATATAAGTATAGTTGTAAAACGTAAAGCACTTCCTCATACAAATGAGTTAACGCTCATATAACATTTCAAAGCAGTCTTGGATATGTCAGTATTATTTATGTGTTCACACTAAAACTAATCTATCGGTACGAAAGTTCTTAGAGCATCTGTTTCGCCAGATATATTCGTTTTTAACCCAATGCCAATTAATCAAAATTCGTTTTACTCACAAAATTAATGATGCATATGGTATTTCTACATACCTGTCAAGTTCATTTAATACATGACCTTCTTAACCAGAAATGATCTCATGAACGTAAAATTGTAAGCAAAACGATAAGATAAATCGGGCAGGGAATACAGCACTGAAACATACGAGCACAGAAAATATAAAACAAAACATCACATACCTGGAATACGTGGCGCAATGGTCAACATATAACCGAACGAGAAAATAACTGGCACAGTTCAAGCTGCCAAGAAGCTGAATGATCTACTTTCAACAATCAAAAACTTAATGCCCTAGCTGAATTACCTACATTTAACAGAAAAAAATGACTTAAATACCCAGTTATAGCTCTCTGAAGGACTATATTAGCTGAAAGACTAAGCGTTATCATTAGAGAATGAATACGTATCTATTGAAACGTATCTATAGTTATCATAATCACGGTTCAAGTATGTATGTTATTTCGCTTAAAAAAGAAACTAAAGCACCTCTTCATGCATCATCGTGTCAATGGATTTGATTTGAAAGTTCACTTCATTTAAGTGGCAAACATGAACATATAAAAACTTATATGAAACACCTGTAATAATGAATTACGTAATGCTTTTCTAATTCGTATTAGAATCAAATATTTTAATTAACTTAGATAATGTCGAAACTGTGCTTAAACTATGACGACGTACCATTAGTTATCATTATAATGACGCAAGTAAGTCTGTTCCCTTCGCTCCATTACCAAAGATTGTTCCAGTCGACGAGGCAAACTACTTGACCTGATCTTATATGTGTCATAAATCTACTTCGACTACGTGATGATAAAATATATATTATATGATATGTATGTGTCGACAATTGTTCGATAAGGCATTACCAATATAACAATTGTCGACCAATGCCATCTTTATATTGTTTGCATTTATGGATTGAAGAAATTTACTCATTATAATCAAACGGAGATCCAACCGATAAGTCAAATATGATAAATTAAACATGATAAGCTCATTAACATCATTTCGAAGACACGTTTATCAACTTCCTAAATACTAATCGTTGCTTGGGACAGTTTTCTCAATACTTTATTTATATGACTGAATATATGATTTAATGGTTGGCGATAAAAAAAAGGAAATCTCATATTTCTTGTTCAGCACTGAAAATGGGAGAAAATGGTTATCTAGCAATAAAATAATGGAGCATTAGATTATGTTAAAGCTGAAATGAGAACGAAACTATCTCCTGAAACATACGCACTTTCATGAAATCTCTTAAGACGACACTTCTGCGCTTCTTGTGGCAAATCTTGCTTCAATAGTTCATGATATACGAAGAGAGCTGGTTTAAATAAATAAGGCAAATGCATGTAATTCAATACCATTCCTGGCATATTGGTGGTTAATTAGATTGCATTTCAATAGTGAGAACGATGCAAGTCAAGCATTAGATAAGCTTAATTATAGTAGTTTTAATTATTTTTTATTTAGTATTTAGATTAAATTCACAGACTCACTAGATCATGTTAAGAATAACATATACTTTCGTTATATGTTATTGATGTTATTGTAATGGGAGCATGGTGGAACCAAACAACATACACAGGCAGAAATCAGACAGCTAAGTGAAGTTCAGTGGGTAATATAAGGATATTAGTATGGCGATATGTTTCAGTCATCCATACAATGTATTAAACCCGGTACAGTTTGTATAATGCTAAATGTCATCACACATTCATCAGATTGTTTAGCAGGAACCTGGTATCATTGGCAGGGGGAAATATATGTCAGAACTTATCTCAGTCTTAATCAATGATAATGATAAGCACAGTCTACCATGTTTCCATAAAGATCTTCTTGGGTCGATGGCTTCCGAAAAAATATACTACAAAAAAACCTATATTCGCATATTTTAACCTCTGAAATGTAGAGTTATTATCTCGATATTTGAAAGTTTGTTTGCACACTGAAACACCCAATGCATGGTTTCACCAGAATGAAATAGATAATGACACAAACAAAATGCGTTCATCGACATTTCATCATTTTTTTGTTTAGCTAACTAACGCGTGTGGATGGTTCCTCAGGTCGGAAGATGTTGTCCTGGTATAAGTGATTTCATAGTCAATACCTGCTATATAGATTACATTTACATCAATATAAAAAGACACGTCTAGTTTCACCAATCAAGCAATCATACTAAAGAAAGAACATTGTCGTCACTTAACGTATATATTGGTTATTTTACTCAGAGAATACACAGTAGTAGTACATGTACATGTAAGTTGTATCATGGGCATATAACACAACTGTCCCGATACAAACAAATGCTTGTGTGAACGTTCTATATCATTCAGACTTATTTTCATTTTAATTTCTCGGCAGATTTAGTACATGACGTTATTTCTGGTGTCGTTTATATAGCGGAGAATTTTCCCAGCTGAAAGGTGAATTTTTCATGTATTAGAGTCCTGTGAAATAAAATATATTAAAAAAAAATATTCGTTGTCAATTGATATCAAAAGCTCGCTTTATAAATTTCCGAAACTCGTTTCATACAACTCGTGACAGATCCTTTATATTTTGACGAATTAAGTATTTCTCATAATCTTTTACATTTTGTTCATTCCATGTTTCTGAAATCCGATTGTCCCATTGAAATAAAATTATTTTACAGTATTTCAATAATTTAGCGACTACTATCTTAAATTTGGCATTTCAAACTCGTATTCTGTATTAAATTATATATTGTTATGTATCAAAAATGCATCCAACATATAACTCGGTGAAATAGAAATATCACCCTGTCACATTTGATGAGAAGGAATGCGTAAAAACACAAAGTTCAATGTATTAAAAGAAGCATTGACTCTCGCTAAGATATCAATGACGTCCGGCTAATTAAATAATTATTACATCATTGACCTTCTGAATGCATCGCAAGACCGAATTATTTTTTTTTATAATGACATTATTCTCGGTAACGCATTCCGTTCAGAAACTTGCGAATTTTCTGTTTATTATATGCGTATTTAATCATATTATTAATATTTTACAATTCCCTCTTGGAACCTTACCCCGTGGGGCGCCCCAAATTCAGTTCAACCTATATACTTTTTTTAACTGAAGTTCCACTGAAAGTAGTGCAACTATTTGCTGTAGTATTTTTCTGCAAAACATCAAACAATATATGTGTAAAGTTTATAAATAAAACAAATATAATATTTGACGAACACAAAATTATTTTAATGTTTTATTGAAAGCGAAATAACTGGCATTTATAAAATTTGATCGCGGAGTTATTTCATTGTCAACAAACAGTTTTGTCATCCGATCAAGTCACGATGCCGTGAATTTTAATCATTATCACGTCATAGACTTATTTTGTCTATGTCGCCAGGCTGATTAGTAAGGGGAAATGCTCGTACTGGCAGTTAAAAACGGGAATCGACGTACAGAGTGACTTTATCATGTGTTTTGACGTCATCACAACATCGAAAAACGAAGACGACATGTTGATTTTTTTGACGAGATGCGATTTTGAATCTCAAAATGCATTTAGTATGATAATTTACAGGCAGTGGATTCTATATGCTTCGATAAATTGTAGGTTTGTGTTAATTTCTTTTATTTGAATTGTTCAAAGCTCTTTCAGATTTTCAGATTTGCTTTTTAAATACGAAACAATAGATTTCATTCTGAGACCTTGGTATGTCAGAACAGAATTTGATTTCCAACTCTCCAAATAATTGGATAAGAAGGATCTATTCTCTTTCTAAAGGCCCTTCTAGGAAAGCACTTACATAAATAGTGGTTCTTTCACCTGACTGTATCTTGTTGAGGTTCTCGATGTGCAGTAGATCTAGGTTCATTTTATTCCTCACAATAATGAGGTCACACAGGTGCAGTATGCCAACAGTACAGTATAGTAAAAACAAAAAAAAAACGGAATTCTTCGGGAATTTTTTTTTTGAAAAATTATATTTTTCTTTTCTTTTACGTATACAAAAATATAATTTTTTTTTTTTCGTTTTCAATGATACTGTTACCTGTGAATGAGGCTCGAATAAATGCCAAAAAAGGCTTCAAATTCAAAGCCATTGGTATCAGATTCAGCAAAATACTCCATTTTTGACAGCAGCAGCAGACATAATCTAGGAGGTAAATATGTAATTAAACGAACAATACGGGATGGTAATTTATTGTTTTTATTGAAGAAAGTAGTTCCGTCAAAAACAGTAAATTATCAAAAATGTTATTTCACTGTTATTTGTCATTGTTACCATAATCTATTGAAAGCATATAATAAATAAGATTACATGTTCATTGTGGTAAAACAGTTAGTATGACAAGTTGTCATGGCAGTCAAAACTAAAAGGGTAAGCTCATTTTAGATGAACATGCTTGTATTGAAAATAAGGAATTGATGGGCAGACGTTTGGACATACATACATACATATTCAGGATCTGCGAGAAATGTTCATTCGTTATAAGAATTGGTGGTAGATGAATTGAATCACATATTATTTATATGTTCTAAACTAGTTCCATAGTAATGACAAACTTTTATTCCGTGCTTACCGTGCTTATTTACATTCTTGTTCCACCAGCGTATTTTTCATCCGAACTATTAGTCTAGAGACTTGGCTAACCACTGACAGGATGGCTATTAAAAGGAAATCGTCACCGTCGTCGGGATAGGGAAAGCGCAATTTGATCATCGCGTTTAGGTGAAATTGTTATCTTAGCTGATACCATTTCGAATCGTGTACAGTGGTGGTATTTATTTGCAATGGGTATTGTATGGTTATTAACGAGCTCTCTGTGAATGAATTGAATAACCCTCACATAATTTGTCAACAAAAACATTGAACGACGTGTATTTTATGAAAACAATGCATAAAATATTTGTTTGTAGAATCATGATGAATATAAAATAGAAATAAAGAAGCTTTTGTCGTGCTTTTGGTTTCAAGAACCATTCATTAAAAACTTTTCCAATTATTGTCACATAAAACATCAATTGAATATATTGGCCCCTGCAGTTCATTGGCCTATTTTAATCTGAAGACACCTTTATCAATGTCTGAATTCTAATCCTTACTTGGGACAATGTTCTCAACATCCAGAGATTTATAGTCCTGAAGATTCTATTAGCGATATGCGTGAAGAGAAGTGAGTCTCAAATTTCTCGATTTTGGGAGGTGACAGGGTGCCGGTCGACATATCTTAAAACAATTTCTTGAAACAATCGAACTATTATTGGATTTCTATAAATGGTGACCGGGCATACTTAAACGATTCTACGATCCATCACTAGGATCTACTACCAGTATTATACGAGATGTTTTAAAATATCGCAGACCTTTGAAATGTAATTCACAGGCGATATGTATGAAAATGTCAAGTATAAACGTCATATTTTGTTATGCTATCATAATACAATCGTTGTTATCCTTTTAACTTTGTATTAAAATGTTTAAAACAAACTTAAAACTAAGAAATATCAATATGGAATTTACATACAATATGGTAAAAAATCTACAATTTAGTAGACGGTGTTACCTTTTATCGTTCAGGCAATATGCCACTATATAAGTGCCAAAAATGGATTGGTCCATTGTGAATTGGCATTTCGTTCCAAACATAAATAGTAATAGTTGTCAGGAAAATGTTAAATACGTCATCTCTGCTATTTATATTGGGGAAATAGCACATAACGATCAATATTAAAACTCGTCAAACATTGACGGTACCTACAATAGACATATTCATTGATTTCGTATACAGCGAATTCATTAGCCGAAGATGAGATGGTAATAAAGTGTAAAATATCCAAAGCAACTATCAGACGAAATACTTAGCAGACTCTCGGAATATATGAAGTACATACGCTAAAAACAAAGACGAAAATGCAGCGCATCCAAAGCTTATTATGGTCTATAAATGCGACATATGAAACATTAACTAGAATACTTGCTTCATCCGGTATACACATTAATGTACGCTAGATAGTTGAGCAACAGCCTGGTATTATTAAATGTGGATTTGTTATCTGCGATGATGGAAGCTTGTTTGCACACTGCCACGTCCAAAACATTGTTACTCGTAAATGTAGTTCTGAAAGATTGCCTGTACAAACCTTAGTGCTACGAATTCACTAACATCGATATAATAATTAAAATATTAAGCTTTGGAAAATGTAGTATTATGTTGTACATTTTTCATGACAGTCCGTTAAATTGCTTTCCTTCACTTAATGAATTAATCAAGATCCGAACAAAATACGAACTCATTAATCAATGTTGTTGCACAAACACGGAATGCATGAAGGCGCCGAACTTCAAATAACAACACAGAAATCATGGACGTTGATATAACCAACTTTAAAGATACCAATCATTTACGATGTTATTTTAAATGACTCATTTACTGTAATAAATCAAATACAGCATATGTACAGACATTTCATATTCATACAAACGTAAGGAGAACTATGGGAAAACTGATCGTTATTTTTGTATGTTCAAGGCATTATTCGACTCTGTCAAATACGTCAATAAAGTTTTAACTAGTTCAGTTAAAAGATTGATAGTATCGTTAGGTGTCAGTTCATGTTCTTTCTATAGAAATAATAAATGAAAACAAAACTTACAATGAGTGTAAGAAGAAATAACGTTCGTACTACCATATATAGACAAATATGTGAAACATTGTTTAGTAATTTAATATCGGTATCGTATTTTATGAATTGGCAATTGACCTCCTAAGATGTTTCAGTCAGTCTGGTATGCTACAAAACCACAATTATAAATCAAGAAGAAGTTAACATTTCAATCTTACATATGTTGTCTGCACGATAAGCATGTTTAGCACTCTGCTAATGTGTGATAACACAGTATTGTATCAACAATATCCACGTGTCATCATCCAACAAATAATTACAATTCTGCACCTCAAGTACCATACTTATTGATATCTATGATGTTCATCAATTTATCAGTTGCCAGTCGTACATCACTTTAATGCCTGAACTTAAAGATTCATGGAAGTATTTTATTCTTGAAACTATCCTGTGAAAACGTTAGGGTATGGAAACGTTTTTATGTTGTTTATACAAAAGCGACTTGCGACAAAGTGACAAGCTTATACTAATAAAGAAACTTCAAGAATAATTTTGGTCTGTCAGACAAAACCTATCGTACTATGAAGATATTATTAAAATTTTACTTTTCACACTGGACTTATTATGACAAAATAATATAATGTACAACGGAGCCTTATTAAGCCAGCTCGTTTAAAAAACTTAATATGAAAGGACAATCTCGCATTATCTTATCTGCAATGACGAAAAGAAAAAAGTGGATATGTTACATCTATAATACTTTGAAACTGACGACACATCCGATTTGGGGAAAAACATTTATTCTTGGTTGAGACAATTTTCCTAAGAATAGATTACTACGAGGGTGTATCCAAAAGTAATGTCACTCCTCCCGTGGTTTATTTGTTTACAGACCGATATGCATAAATATGATATCAAAATGTTCAGCAATTCAATTCTGATTAATATACAACGTGCTTCATTATTCGATTTTCATGACTGGATTATATGAACATTTAAAATATACCTATGACGTCATATCGCCGCACACGATAATTACGAATGTTTTTCATTATCATAACAACTTTCTTTTATGCGTTTTTATACAAAAAAATCTTGGAAGCAGACAATACTTTCGTGACGTGATGAAACAAATGTTTTGTGTCTGCTGCTAAAAATTCAATAACGACACTCAACTTTAAAACTCGTTATATATTTTCAACGCATTGATTACTTAGTGAAAACACGGCAGATTTGTGACAAAAAGACGCTGCGCGTTGTGGTGCACTTTTCCTTAAAGTTTTGAAAGCCACCTACTGAAACTTTAGTTACACAAGTCACAAGGCGGCAACATAGGCTCATGTGTATGTAGTATAAGCTTTTAAGGGTGCATAGATCACCAAATAATTATAGATAGAGAGTCATAAGAACAGTTTTTAGCAGGTCCGAAAAGAACATCAAGAGTCAATTAAATTCGACTTCCAAAACTGCAATCATTATGTGGTGAGTTAAATATTTTGCTGTGGCACTATCTAGAGGACACTTAAAAATAATTTTATTTCGCAGAGAGTAAGTGTCGGGTGGTTAACACATTTTTAAAGGTCTTGGAAATGACTGCATGGTTTATGAGTCGTTAGAAATCACCAGGGGTGAACTTCTGCTGGATGAGTAGGTGTCAGCAAGTAACGTCATTGTGACGTCGGACTTGCGGCGATGTTCGTAACTATGTCTCATGAAAATGTTCATATCTCCAGAACTATTATGTGCATTGTTGTGAAATTTGGTCATCATTTTCAAATTAGACTGAAGTTACGGTGTGAAAAAATTCGTGGTTTTACTGACATTATATACGATTTTATAGCATCAGTGACATAACTTTTGGATATACCAACGTAGTATAGTTGAATCCTCATCATAAAAGCTGATATGTTCAGCTGAAACACGCACTAAGTCACATGTATTCCTAGATTGATAAAACTAGATTTGAAATTGAACGCATATGCTACAGGGAAATATAATTAGCACGACATATGTCAATGCGTTCCGTTATTATGTAGAAGAACAAGCATGCTCAAAATGTTAGATAATATGTTCATTAAAACGTAATTACGATTTAAGTTTGGTATCAATGACACATTGCGTAAGAGACAACACGTGTAGTATTTCACTTGCGATATGTACTTTTCGAGAGACAAAAACATAGTTCAATTAGTTTGCGTAACTAGGCTAATTGAATATCGCTCTCTTAATACACTATTAGTTACTATTATATAATGATAAATTCTTGAGCAATCAGCAAATAGCTTAATGAATGTTTTTTTCCCTGAGTGGAAATTCCAAGACAAAACATGGTGTGTAACTCTAAAGATCCATTCGCACAACACTTGATGCGACATTAATGCTCAGCCCTGCCAAACTGATTTTACAGTACTATTTACTGTAACCTAGTTCTAAAATTTACGTTGTGTGCATGTGAATTTTACAGTTTCTACATTGATCGAACCATACAAGAAGAAGTGGCACCTGTATGTCATTGTGACCTAGAGAGGCAATGTTTATTTATTTTTATTTATTTATGCTGAATTGAGGGATTCAAAGATATTTGACACTATCTACCATAACTACATGAAGAATGGAGATGTTGAGGACTTTATTATGTATAACTGTGTTTTATATCGGGTTATTGACAGTCATTATATTATTATTGCCGAAGTGAACCAGTACTCGGATAGTCAAGGTCATCCTAATTTTTTTATCAACAGACCCGGGAATTCCATTATCAGCCATGGTCAATTGAATTTTTACGATACTTTTATAAACTATTACAGACCAGTGTCTAAAGAGGAGAAATCAACATATTATATGTCCAGAAGAGACGGGTTTACACCAATATTTTTATTATTATTAACAACTATTCTGTACAACGCAATGATAGAGACAGACATGGTGGAGGTGTATGTATTTACATTAGACAGGATATTTCTTTCAACAACCGTTCTGATTTGGAGCATTCTGACCTGGAAGCTACATGGATTGAACTTATTTTACCCAAAACTAAACCAATTATATGCGGTGCCTTATATAGGCCGCCTAAGCAGCAGAACTTTTTACGACATTTTAGATACTGTGTGTTCTTCTAGCAAATCGTTTACTGAACTGGAAACATTCTTACTTGGAGATTTTAATACAAATGTTTTATCTCATTAGTCATGTCCTCTTTTGAAAAAACTGAAATCCTTCATGAACATGTATAATTTTAAGCAATTAATCAGTGATTATACTAGCATATGTGATAGAAGTGCTACTGTAATTGATTTGATTACTGTCTCTGACTCAGAAAAGGTATCTCAGTCTGGTGTTATCAGTACATGTTCTAGTGACCATTGTGTCATTTATTGTACCAGAAAGATTCCCAAAATTATGTTGAATAGTCACAATACAGTCAAATTGCGTATTTTGAAAAACTAAAATAAAGATGATTTTCAGTCAAGTCTGCTAGCTGCTGACTGGAGCTCTGTTTTACTTTCTGACAATGTCTGTAAAGCTTGGGATCATTTTAAATTAATGTTCTTGTCCATCATTGATAATATCGCTCATGTTAAAGATGTCAGAATCAAGCAGAGAACAGAACCTTGGATGACGTCTGATATTCTTTCATTGATAAAAGATTGAAACAAATCGTTTCATCATTACAAAGCTGATAAAACAGAATCTAATTTCAATGCTTTTAAATCAATGAGAAATAAAGCACAGTGTGCAATCGATGAAGCCAAAACAAGTTATTTTACTGACACAATTAAAGAATATAAAAATGATTCAAAATCTTTATCGAAAACTCTAAAAATGTTAGGATTACCATCCAAGAAAGGTGCGTCCTCTTCACAGTTTAACATAAGTCTAAACATTAATGATACTATATGCTTTGATTAGAAGCCAATTGCTGAGCATTTTAATTCTTTTTACACAACTGTAGCCTCAAAACTTTTAGAAAAGCTCCCCTCAACTGTGCATGCTTTTGGAAAATATTTTGTGACCAGATTCTATTCAGATAAAGGTGTGTCTCAGAATATTTATTCTTTTTCCCTAGTTTCTGACAACTAAATATTGAAATATCTATCAAGCCTAAGTGCCGATAAGGCCACTGGTTTAGATGAAATCCCGTCTCGTTTTGTCAAAGATGGTGCTTCCGTCATAGCTGGCCCACTTGCTCATATTATAAATCTTTTCTTAATACAAGGTGTAGTTCCTGACGATCTGAAATCTGCCCGTGTAGTCCCTATCTTTAAGAACAATGATAATAATATTAACGACTTTATTTATTGTGGATTACATATTTGACAGTTAATATCAATTTTCAATAAGGTCCACTGAAAAGAAGAAACAAAATAACATAATAAATAACCAATCTTGGTAATAATCGACCTGTTTCTATTTTAAGTATCATGTCCAAAATGTTTGAAAGGGTTGTGTTTGACCAGGTTGAAACTCATTTTAAAGAAAATAAATTGTTTTATGAATTTCAGTCAGGATTTAGAAGTGGGTTTTCCACCAATGCTTGTTTGGTCCATTTAACTGATTATATAAGACTGAAAATGAATAAAGGTAATTATAAAGGCATGATTCTGTTCGACACTGTTGATCATTCTATTCTTATCATGAAACTTCAAGCAGCTGGTCTTGGTGGTGACATCATAAAGTAGTTCACATCATACTGGTCTGATAGAAAACATTTAGTTGATGTTTCTGGTGCGTTTTCAACTCGTCAATCTGTAACATGTGGAGTACCACAAGGTGCAATCCTTGGCCCTCTGTTATTTTTAATTAATGTAAATGACATGTCTGCTGTCGTAAAAAAACAACTTTTACTGTATGCCGATGATTCCGGTATTTTGGTATCTGGGAAAAACAAATCTCAAATTGAGACCTCTTTGTCAGATGACTTAAACACTGTTAGTCAATGGCTTATCAATAATAAATACATATTTGCAAAACTGAATCCATCCTATTTGGTTCTAAGCACAAATTAAAATTTAACCCCAATCTACATATTCCCTGTAATGGTTGCAATATTGAATCAAAGTCATCTGTTAAATATCTTGGTGTCACATTGGACCAATCCCTCTCCTTTTCTGACATGGCAACTTCAATACTCAAGAAAGCCAATGCTAAGCTTAAATTTCTATATCGTAAACAAAATTATTTGACTCCAGATACCAAAAAGCTCCTTATAATGTCTTTAGTGCAGTGTCATTTTGACTATGCATGTTCAATTTGGTATAATAGCTTAACTAAAGTATTCCAAAATAAATTCCAAACGACCCAGAAAAAAATGATAAGATTGGCTTTGGACTTAGATTATAACACGCATATTGATAAGCAACATTTTAAATATTTAGGATGGCTTCCTGTACAAAAACGTGTTGAATAAATCATAATAAGTCAAGTTTTTAATAAAAAAATGGATCAGCTCCCAAATACATGAACGAACACTTTAAGTCACAAATCTCTGTACATACATAATACACGATTTAGAGAGAAAGGTGCTTTTGCCATACCTAAAGTCAAGAGTTTTGGATTTAAAATCGTTTTGCTTCAAAGTTTGTACACTATGGAATAAGCTTCCTTTTAACATAACATTAATTGCAGATTATCCAGGGTTCAAAAAAGCGCTGAAATCACATCTTTTTGACAATATTTAGTTGATTTTTTTATTTAGTTTATTTTACATCACACAATCAAAGACGTCTGGTTTTGTTTCTTTAATTTTTTCAAACTAATTTCGGTTTAGGTCTATTTATTTAGATTTTTCTTTTTATCTGCTTTTTTTGAGGCTAATTGTGATTGAGAATAATTTACTGTAGTGATAACTCATTGTGATAATATTTATAATTATTTTTGCTATAACCTATTAACTATCTCACTGTGATATATATATTTATCTGTATGCAATAATTCAGTGATATCCTTATTTTATTTGTAATCTTATTTATCTATTATAGACAGTAAATTACTTTTGCCTCTCTTTGCCATGACATTAACTCAAGGACCACAATGGAAATAAGAGTTTTTTCTTTTTTGTGTATTCCTTGGTGTTGGTGTGCATGACATGGTTATTAATAATCATGCTATAATTTATTTTTAATTATATCCATGTTTGTTTTATTATAATCATGTATATGCACAACCTTTACCGAAATAAATATATCTACCTATCTATTTGCCTGATGTTTATCCGACTAAAAAGTTAGGTTTATGATAAACATGTTATGGTTTTAGACATACGCTTTATTAAAATGACCCCATGTACTCCTTCCAAAAACCACAATCGTACTAAGAAGGATTGAAAAAGGCATGCTTTGTTTGAAGATTTACAATTCGTAGGCATATAACTAGGAGCTATTCATACAATTATCGTTAGTATTAAACGCAGTTTTGTCACCTCTTTCTGCATTGAGACGTGAGAACACTTTCCTATGTAAAATACGTGCGACATAAACATGTCTAAAATGGACGAGCAGAGGCAGAGTAAATATTATTCATGATTGCAAAACGCCCATGAACGCCAAAAATGTACACTATTGTATTTTAAATAATGTTCCAATTATTCAAATTGTTGTAATAGTATAATGGACATTGTGCAAACGAAACTCCACAAACTTTACGAATCATTTCGACCGACATGGTAGAAAGTCATCTAACATGACAAATCAGCTAGAGTTTATAGGGTGGCATTGTGTTTCTAAGAGACGTAAATATTCTCATGTTCAAAACTTCCTAAGTTGCCTGACATTATGCCTTGTAACCTTTATTTGTTTCTAAGACTATACATATGCATTGTTAGATACTATACCAAATATGTTCAGATATCGGTTTGGTTCGTGTCCAGTGTATGCACAGTGTGTCTAGGATTGATATTAAAATCGCAATTTAAAAAGGGAATATCGTGTGAACACTTGACAGGATCAATAAAATTTGCTTGATTGTTAATGACTTCAGAAACGAAACGTTCATGTTAGATTATCTCCTTACATCCAATTGTACCATGTACTGATATAGGGTTACAAGAAAACGTTGATAATACTTTCATACATAACTAAAGGTAATGAATCATAATCAATCATAATTGATTAATATTTGCATCACATTCATACTGTTAACGTATTTGCCAGAAGGTACGTAATGATAAACACTGTATGTCATTTCTAAGAGTATATAACGAATGGCAACCAATATATATCTTGATTAATGATGTGTGATCTCAGACAGGAATAACGTTCTGTAAATAGGTTTATAACCGTTTCTGACACTCTCATTGGAATAATTGGCAGATATTTGATATACCCGATAAACGATGAATTTTAGTAATGGAAACCAGTATCCAGTTGCCACGGTAGGAACTCACTGAACAGGATTGTAGTACAATATACCACACCTTGTTATGTTCATTTGTCTGATATTGGATAATGTTACAACGACAAGACTGGAATGCATTGATTCCTAGGTGTGTATTCATTCTTCGTCACTTACAAGCATGATAGATACACAAATGAATACGCCAAAACGACAACACGGATCACAAGCATGCGTCAGAATATCCAACACAAAACTGAAGATAATAATGTAACGTTACGCTACAATCAAAATTGTAGTTGTCAAAAAGTCATAACTTTAGTAAAGTAACTGTGCACTGTTTAGATAATATACGTTGTTTTGATTTACAAATCCTTTATGATAACATTATTATTTGTCATAGTTATTTCCCTGTAAGATGAATGGTTCGCAAGGCATTCAAGTATACTGAGCTTATGAGAAATCAGCCTTTACATTCTTATATCACTATTATACCTAATAATATAATGGCATAATTTCGGAACATGTTCTGTATGTAAATGTAGTCATATATTTCGTCTTTGGTATGGCGATTAAACAGAATGAACACACGATCAATTAACTGACAAAATACATCAAGGCAATTGAAATGGTTATGTTGTCATTGTTGTTGTAAGTGTTTAAAAAGGGAAAGTCTTTGAAAGGAGGACTGACCATAAATTAACTACATACCAAGTGAAAAGGGGACAAACGGACGATAAAGGTGGTAAAGTTACTACATGGCACGCTGAAAATAATTCCGGTTAAATTGCGAATATACGTACTATGTTTCTGTTTTCTCCCGAAACAGTTCTTACAGTCTCTAAAGAAGCATCCTTTGCATGTATCAATATTTGGCAGTTTATGATATATTGATACTATATGGATGCTAAAATAAAACATTTACCACAGGAAAGTGATGGGGGATGTCGGTCATATGACGAATGCGTCGTTTCAGATATTGTTTCTCTCCTTGAGACAGACGGATTTCTGATTTATGTTTTCGGTATTTGATAAAACATCAGTAAAATTGTGTTGAACAATTCTTTGCCAACCATGTTCTTGAAAACCCATAAATAGTTCAGGTTTTCAAATTCATAAATTTGTTTAAGTGTAAACTCTCCTCATTTTAGACAGGCTTTACAATATTCCTTTATTTATTACTAAAAACAATCGAAGTTTGTCTTTATGGAATCATTTCAATGCGGTTGGTCTTGCATAGAAGTGATGCAGTGCCAGATTCAAGTACGATGCCTGTGCCTTGTACAGAGTTAATTACTCCGAAACGCATGCTAACTAATTTTTCTTCTCTTCCATTTTGTCAAACGTTCATTTGTGGTTGACAATTAGATTTGATTATCGGAACTTGAAAAACGAGCACGAACAATTTAGAATTCCTAATTATAAGTTAAACATACTCTTCTTCCTAATTGGAGGAAGTTGTAACATTGGTGGTAACTTAGCAGCATAATAGTTATATAATCTGCATCATTCACTCCAGTCCCATTAATAATACAAATGATAAATGAAGGACAATTTACCTAAGTAAAATAACCAGTTTTAGTGAATTGTTGCACATAGGTTACATTGCCTTTGACACTTTTAATCATTTGAGCTAAGGTCCCTTCATTCAACATTGAAACCATTACAAAGAACGTCTTACAATCAGTCGAACTTCATATACTTACACAAACATCAACATTTTGAAATAAAATATAATATATGCAACTTTATCTAATGTGCTAGGATTGAGAGAGTAAAGGCATGGCAATATACGGTAACTGCCAGTTAACGCATACTTTCATATCAATGTAAGGGAAGAAAGTTTAAATGATTTGATGAAAAGTATCAAGTAATAAACCAATCAAGTAAATGTGTTGTACAGATTAGACTTGCACCTGTTGATTACGTATATTTCAAATGAGGCAGACGACTTCATTTAATTCCCAGATACACCAGACGATAATCAAACAAATCGTCTGCCTCTGGTAGACATTAAAACAGTTATATGATAATAGAAATAATGCATTACAGGCATGTGGAGACAATACGTCTGCTTACACGTTAAATGCGCTTCAACATATTATATTCACACAAGAAAATATAATTAGCAATTGAAATGATGTACTATATAATTGATGGAAGAACAATTTTAAGATGTAATCCGTAAGGATATAATATATTGTATGCTTTCACTGTGTTATACGGTCTCAGAAACAATACGACTTCATTTACCTTATTGACATGAATAATATGAACCAAGTATAGCTGTTGGCACTGACTGGCTGAATTGCTTAATTGTGTTGGTGAATGTAGTTTCTGATGAGGTATAAAACAACAATTGCATTGTCAAGTTGTCGTTAATGTAACAGTGTTACAAATCTTTGCAATGTGTATAGTCCTTTAAATCGATTTCTTACGATACACAAACGTCATTTTAATTTTCCAAAACTGCGTTTGAATATTTTGAAAATGAGGCGACGGACGAATATGTCATTTATTTTCCGGTCTTAGAAGTCGGAAATAGAATGCCAGACGCTTAAATGGAGTCAGTAAAATGTTTACTTTCAGTTTCGTCCACCTAAATAGGATTTGTCATGTGTTAACCTTGAATATAAACATTTTTAAACAAGTTTATAGAAGCAAATGTATTTAGCTAGCCTATGGTGAGCATGATACTTCGTTTTCGAAACAAGTTTAATTGATCTTCTGCTGACACAAATTTCTTATTTGAAATTCCTACATTTGATTTAATGATCCATTTACTGATCGGTTCTATGACGACCACGCCATTTCAAATCGGGCATAGAAGGCATAACTCAATGACGACCGCACAGCACATGAGGCCCAAAACGTGCATTAAATCCCGACCTACTACAAAAATAACTCATCGTCAACAACCAATGACGAAATACAAACATTGTCAGTATTCATCATATTACATGTAGAACAGGCATGTTGGCGAGTCATCCAAAGCGACATAAAGGCAATAGAGGGCTTCTAAAACATAAAAGAATTATCAGATATGGGATTATCCTTGGGCGAGGTGCAGAGAATGACAAAAGGCAGACCCAGAGTGGACAGATACTTTTATAGCATTATGTCCCACTGGCGACGAAGGTGAATAAGTAAGTAAGTCTTATTAGAACATGAACTGGTTTTCCTTCTAACCGACAGTTATGGTGATGAAAACCTAAGAAATAAGGTAAAGTGACGTCACATTTCTACTTCTAAAAATGCTAATCGTCATTTGTTTGAAAAAAACAAAACTCAGATTAATGATGCTCAAAAATATAACCCAATGCGATTAAGGTAATTGGAAAGTGGAAACGCTAATAAAGCCAACAGAAATGCAAAATAATTAACGAGTGCCATGTTAATTAATGACGAAAACACAAATAATCATTCACAACGAATATAAATGACTAAATTAAATCCCTGGCGTTTACCTAATTGCTTTTATAATACTGGGTAACCGTGTAGAAGAAAATTATGTGGAAATCAATCCACCAGATTAATGTGATGGATAATGTACTGGTTTGTCATACGAGCGACCAGGATTCGATAATCCGTCAGCGAGGTTAATATATTCCGTGCTGTGTTTGTCTTCAACAATGTCCTGAATATGTAAATCAGATTTGACTTATTGTCTTAAACCCTTAATTGTTCCTTGTCTGTACACTTAGAGTGACTCAATCCCGTGTTAAATAAAACGAGAAAAAAACATCATAAATTAGTTCAGATTGGGGAATAAATAACTTATGTCAGGTTTTCCTTTTATTTCTCTGGCAATACGAAATGTCACTAAGTACGTTAAAGAGTTACTTCAGTTCAAGTTTGGACAACGTGCTATAATATAGTCTTCTTATTTATATGCAACACATGCACGTAGGTCGGTCACTAAAGATTTTTCAGAATATGAGCGGTGATGTAATTGGACATGGAATGATAACTATCAGGAGTACTGAAGTAGTAGTAGATACATGAATTAGAATTTAGCTTGCATTATAAAAATCTTGCTAAAGGCATACGTTGTGAGTTTACTGATTATATCAGTGAAGTTTCCCTTGGGAAAATATTTGGAATGAACAACTGTAACGAATCTTTTCTAAAGCATATCAATTTTATATTTATCAGTTGACAATTCCCCGGCGTAAGTGTTGATCTATAAAATACAAGCAAGGATTATTCCAAACGTTAATTATTAAGATCAATTTTAGATTAAATATACATCAGAGAAAACGTGAAAATTAATGATTTCATCGAAATTGTATATAATAAGACAAGCCAAACATTTGAGAAGAAATTACTGTGTTTCTGACATTTCCATTCGTAATTTAGATGCTTATCAAACATGCCATCTGCATAAAAAACAGCAATATTATTACTCTTGTATTATGGAAAGCTCGTTGATAACAAGTGATTTGTTTGACAAAATGGACAAATATTCTTATTTCCATTCTGAGAGACAGTCCTTGTATAGTAATATCAAAGATATAAACTCACTGTTAGTACGTGGGTATATCCAAAAGTAATGTCACTGATTCTATAAAATCATGCATAATGTCAGTAAAACTACGCAATTTTTTCACACCGTAACTTCAGTCTATTTTGAATATGATGACCAAATTTCGCAACACTGCAAAGAGTAGTTCTTGGGATATGAACATTTATATGAGGCGTACTTAAGAACATCGCCGCAAGTCCGACGTCAACGACGTCATAATTACGTTACTTGTTGACGCCTACTCATCCGGCAACCGTTCATTTCTAACGACTCCCAAATCATGCAGTCATTCCCACGGTCTTTAAAATGTGCAACCCGCCCGACACTTACTCTCTTCGAATTCGAATTATTTTTAAGTGTCCTCTAGATAGCCTCAAAGCTAAAATTTTAACTCACCACATAATCGTAATTTTGAACGTCGAGTTGAAAATACGGCGTTAAAAATACTCAAGTGTGTTCTTTTCGGATCTACTAAAAACCGTTCATATCACTCTATGTTGATAATGATTTGGCTATACATGTCCCTTAAAAGCTTATAATACATGTACACGAGACAACGTTTGTCTCGTGTGTTACGATAAATTTCATAAGGTGACTTTCATAACTTATAGGAAAAGTGCATTACTACGCGCAGCGTCTTTTTGTCACAAATCTGCCGTGTTTTCACTAAGTAATCAGTTCGTTGAAAGTAGATTGTGAGTTTCAAAATAGGTTGACGTCAATGAAGTTTTAGCAGCAGACACAAAACATTTGTTTCATCACGTCACGAAAGTATCGTCTGCTTTCGAGAATTATTTTTTTATAAAAACACATAAATGAAAATTGTTAAGATTATGAAAACAAATCGTAATTTTCGTGTGCGGCGATATGACATCATGGATGTATTTTAAATGTACATATAATCCAATTATGATAATCGAATAATGCAGCACGTTGTATATTAATCAGAATTGAACTACTGCACATTTTGATATCGTTTTTATGCATATCGGCCTATTAACAAATAAACCACAAGAGGAGTGACATTACTTTTGGATATACCCTCGTAACAACCGCCAGGGACTTATGATTAACACAATCTTGGTCAATGCGCTCCGTTATTGTGTACAAATGTAGAGAAAAACAACACGCATGCGCAGATTGTTACAGAAATCCGATTATCATTTCTTTTAAAAAGATTATATGTTCATTATATGTTCATTAAAACGTAATTACAATTTAAGTTTGGTATCAATTACTCATTGCGTAAGCGACAATAAGTGTAGAATTTTACTTGCGATATGTACTTTTCGTCATCTAACATAACAGATCAGCTGGAGTTTATAGGGTGGCATTGCGTTTCTAAGAGACGTAAATATTTTCATGCTCAAAACCTTAGTTGCCTGACATTATGCCTTGTAACCTTTATTTGATTCTGAGACTATACATATTCCTTTTTAGATACAATACAAAATACGTTCAGATATCGGTTTGGTTCGTTTCCAGTATATGCACAGTGTGACTAGGATTGATAATAAAATCGCAATTTAAAAAGGGAATATGGTGTGAACACTTGACAGGATAAAAAAAATTTGCTTGAATGTTAATGACTTCAGAAACTTTCATGTTAGATGATTTCCTTACATTCAATTACACCATGTACTGATAAAGGGTTACAAGAAAATGTCGTTAATACTTTCATACATAACTAGAGGTAACGAATCATAATCAATCTTAATTGATTAATATTTGCATCAAATTCATACTGTTTACGTATTTGTCAGAAGGTACGTAATGATATACACTATATGTCATTTCTGAGAGTATATAACGAATGGCAACCAATAGATATCTTGATTAATGATGTGTGATCTCAGACAGGAATAACGTCTGTAAATATGTTTATAAACGTATCTGACACTCTCATTGGAATGATTGGCAGACATTTGATATACCCAATAAACGACGAATTCGAGTAATGGAAACCAGTATCCAGTTGCCACGGTATAAACTACCACGTCTTGTCATGTTCATGTGTCTGATATTTGATAATGTTACAACGACAAGACTGGAATGCATTGATCACTAGGTGTGTATGCATTCTTAGTCAACTACAAGCATAGCATGTGCACAAACAATACGTCAAAAAGACAACACCAGAATGTCCAACACAAACCTGAAGATAATAATGAAACTTTACGCTGCAAATCAAAATTGTAGTTGTCAAAAAGTCATAACTTCAGTACATTAACTGTGTACTGTTTAGATAATATACGTTGTTTTGATTCACAAATCCTTTATGATAACATTAATAATTGTCATAATAATTTCCCTGTAAGATGAATGGTTCGCATGGCATTCAAGTGTACTGAGCTTATGAGAAATCAGCCTTTACATTCTTATATCACTATTATACCTAATAATATAATGGCACAATTTCGGAACATGTACTGTATGTAGTTATATATTTCGTCTTTGGTAAGGCGATTATACAGAATGAACACACGAACAAATAACTGACAAAATACATCAAGGCTATTGTAGTGGTTATTTTTGATTGCTGTTGTAAGTGTTAAAAAGGGAAAGTCTTTGAAAGCAGGACTGACCATAAAATAACTACATACCAAGTGAAAAGGTGACACACAGGCGATAAAGTTGGAAAAGTTACTACATGTAAATCGCACGCTGAGAATAATACCGGTTAAATTGAGAATATTCATACTATGTTTCTGTTTTCTCCCGCAACTGTTCTTACAGTCTCTAAAGAAGCATCCTTTGCATGTATCAATATTTGGCAGTTTATGACATGTTGATACTATATGGATGCTAAAATAAAACATTTACCACAAGGAAGTGATGGTGGATGTCGGTCATATTGCGAATGCGTCGTTTCAGATATTGTTTCTCTCCTTGAGACAGACGGATTTCTGATTTATGTTTTCGATATACGATAAAACGTCAGTAAAATTGAGTTGAACAATTCTTTGCCAACCATGTTCTTAAAAATCCATAAATAGTTCAGGTTTTCATATTCGGAAGGATAAATTTTGTTTTAGTGTAAACTCTCCTCATTTTAGACAGGCTTTGCAATATTCCTTTATTTATTACTAAAAACAATCGAAGTTTGTCTTTATGGAATCATTTCAATGCGGTTGGTCTTGCATAGAAGAGATACAATGCCAGACTCAAGTGCGATGCCTGTGCCTAGTACATGTACAGAGTTAATTATTCCAAAACGCATTCTAACTAATTAATTCTTCTCTTCCATTTTGTTAAACGTACATTTGTGATTGACAATTCGATTTATTTATCGCCTTGAAAACGAGCACGAACAATTTAGAATTCCTAATAATAAGTTAAACACACTCTTCTTCCTAATTGGAGGAAGTTGTTACATTGGTGGTAACTTAGCAGCATAAAAGTTACATACTCTGCATCATTCACTCCAGTCCAATTAAAATTACAAATGATAAATGAAGGACAATTTACCTCAGAAAATAACCAGTTTTAGTAGATTATTGCACATAAGTTACATTGCCTTTGACACTTTTAATCATTTGAGCTAAAGTCCCTATATTCAACATTGAAACCATTACGAAGAACGTCTTATAATCAATTGAACTTCATATACTCACACAAATATCAACATTTTGAAAGCAAATATAATCCTAGCAACTTTATCTAATGTGCTAGGATTGAGAGAGTAAAGACATGGCAATATACGGTAACTTCCAGTAAACGCATACTTTCATATCAATGTAAGGGAAGAAAGTTTAAATGATTTGATGAAAAGTGTAAAGTAATAAACCAATTAAGTAAATGTGTTGTACAGATTAGACGTGCACCTGTTGATTATGTACATTTCAAATGAGGCAGACGACTTCATTTAATTCCCAGATACACCAGACGATAATCAAACAAATCGTCTGCCTCTGGTAGACCTTAAAACAGTTATATGATAATAGAAATAATGCATAACAGGCATGTGGAGACAATACGTCTGCTTACACGTTAAATGCGCTTCAACATATTATAATCACGCAAGAAAATATAATTAGCAATTGAAATGATGTACTATATAATTGATGAAAGAACAATTTTAAGATGTAATCCGTCAGGATATAATATATTATACGGTTTCCCTGTGTTATACGGTCTCAGGACAATACGACTTTCTTCACATTATTAACATGAATAATATGAACCAAGTATAATTGCTGGCACTGACTGGCTGAATTGCTTAATTGTGTTGGTGAATGTAGTTTCTCATGAGGTATATTAATGTAACAGTGTTTCAAATCTTTGCAATGTGTATAGTCCTATAAAAGCGATTTCTAACGATACATAAAAGTCATTTTTCATTCCAAAACTGCGTTTGAATATTTTGAAAATGAGGCCACGGACGAATATGCCATTTATTTTCCGGTCTTAGAAGTCGGGAATAGAATACCAGACGCTTAAATGGAGTCAGTAAAATGTTTACTTTCAGTTTCGTCCACCTAAATAGGATTTGTCATGTATGAGCCTTGAATATCAACATTTTTAAACAAGTTTATAGAAGCAAATGTATTTAGCTAGCCTATGGTGAGCATGATACTTCGTTTTCGAAACAAGTTTAATTGATCTTCTGCTGACACAAATTTCCTACATTTGTTTTAATGATCCATTTACTGATCGGCTCTATGACGATCACGCCATACAAATTGGGCATAGAAGGCATAACTCAATGACGACCGCACAGCACATGAGACCCAAAACGTGCATTAAATCCCGACCTACTACAAAAATAACTCATCGTCAACAACCAATGACGAAATACAAAGTTAACATTGTCATTATTCATCATATTACACTCAGCCGCTTTAAAATTGCACCACTATTGCAAATAATCAAAATTTGTCAAAAATCATTTTTTTGCTAAAATTAATAGTTTACAGGTTTGTTTCTGTTCGTAAGCTTGACCTAATTAAAGAAAGCGATTTTGTTTTATTCGGAGTACCCCGCCTAAAGAACATTTTTTGATTTTGCATGTTTTGCACGTGCAGCTCGATCGCGTCGACATATGTGTTCAATATTGACCTTAAACTGTATGCTGTTGGGTTACGCATTGAAAAAACAACAGAAACCGTATTTGCTAATTGTATTTTATGCTGCAAATATCTCGATTATTTGTTCGGATGATTGTGCCTTCGCTTCCAACTGAAAAGAGCATCGGTGCCTTAGAATTGTGGTTCAGCTGACTCCACATAACGATTGTGGGCTTAGAACATCGATTCCTAGCAAATGACACAGTCAAAGCCCGACATGGATGAAACAAGCTAAAAGTATTGAGCCCGAGCTATGAGGAAACATGACACAGGTTGTGCCACTATAATTGGTTCCGCATGGCTGCACACAGTGTCAAAAGAATGTCGGGTATTCATAAATAAGCCAAAAGTACATTATTGCATCTTCACAACAATTCTTTTCATAAGTGTCAATAAAAAAGAAAATCATTTCAGTACACTTTTAACGAGTTTTCCTCCCTTAAGAGCCGAATGTCCCAACTTTTTTGTCTTCAAGCTCCTTTATAGTGTTGATTTGAGGTGCCATATAAGCACCATGGGAAATATCCTAACAGTATTATGCTCATAACGAAGATTTAAAGTTTAAATAAGGCTTGAATCTATCTTAGGTTCATATAGTGCGCATATCTGGGCCGCACTCGGTCTTATGGTATTAGCCAGACAGCCAAAGCCACATAACATTTATAATTCAAGTCAAGATTTGTTTGGATGGTTAGAATCATGACGTCGAATATACTTGTATCCTATTACGTAATTAATGTTATTCTTTAGAAGGAGGAGAAACCATGTACATGTATCAATGCAGCGGGCTCTTATAGTTGCTTTTGAAATTGTGACTTTCACTTTCATGGGTCACTGTGTTATCTACATCATAGTTTATTTTAAACACGCAATAATGGCACGAAATTCACACAACTCGTTTAGTATAGACTGAAGAATATCAATCCGAAAATAAATAACCATACGCAGATTGACGTTTTCATCACTAAAACCGATATTTCATATGCGGTGCGTTTTTTAAGCGGGTGAGTGTAGAACAGGCATGTTGGCGAGTCATCCAAAGCGACATGAAGGCAATAGAGGGCTTCTAAAACAAAGAATTATCAGATATGGGATTATCCTTGGGCGAGGCGCAGAGAATGGCAAAAGGCAGAGCCAGAGTGGACAGATACTTTTATAGCATTATGTCCCACTGGCGACGAAGGTGAATAAGTAAGTAAGTCTTATTAGAACATGAACTGGTTTTCCATCTAACCGACAGTTATGGTGATGAAAACCTAAGAAATAAGGTAAAGTGACGTCACATTTCTACTTCTAAAAATGCTTATCGTCATTTGTTTGAAAAAAACAAAACTCAGATTAATGATGCTCAAAAATATAACCCAATGCGATTAAGGTAATTGGAAAGTGAAAACGATAATAAAGCCAACAGAAATGCAAAATAATTAACGAGTGCCATGTTAATTAATGACGAAAACACAAATAATCATTCACAACGAATATAAATGACTAAATTAAATCCCTGGCGTTTTCCTAATTGCCTTTATAATACTGGGTAACCGTGAAGAAGAAAATTATGTGTAAATCAACCCACCAGATTAATGTGATGGATAATGTACTGGTTTGTCATACGACCGACCAGGATTCGATAATCGGTCAGCAAGGTTAATATATTCCGTGATGTGTTGGCTACAACAATGTCCTGAATATGTGAATCAGATTTGACTCATACTCTTTAACCCTTAATTGTTCCCTGTCTGTACACTTAGAATGACTTAATCCCGTGTTAATTAAGACGAGAAAAGACATCATACATAAGTTCAGATTGGGGAATAAATAACTTCCGTGAGTGTTCCTGATTGAGCTATTTAAAAATTCTGTCAATCAAATAGATTGAAGGCTGTTTATCGCATACTCGACAATGTTCTAGTTATGTCAGACTTTCCCTTTTTTTCTCTAGCAATAAGAAATGTCACTTAGTACGTTAAAGAGTTATTTCAGTTCAAGTTTTGACAGCGTGCTATAATGTACTCTTCTTATTTATATGCAACACATGTACGTAGGTCGGTCAATAAACATTCTTCGGAATATGAGCAGTCTTGTAATTGTACATGGAATGATGACTATTGGAGTACTGAAGAAGTAGTAGATACAATAATTTGAATAAGACTTTCATTATAGAAAATCTTGCATAAAGTATACGTTGTGAGTTTACTGATTTTGACAGAGAAGTTTTACATTGAAAATAAATTTGTAATGAACAATTTTAACTGATCTTCTCTAAAGCATAGCAATTGTATATTTATCATCTGACTATTCCCCGGCGTAAGTGTTGATCCATGAAATACAAGCAAGGATTATTCCAAACGTAAATTATTGAGATCAATTTTAGATTAAATATACATCAGAGAAAAATGAAAATTGGTGATTGCATCGAAATTGTATATAAGAAGATAAGCCAAATATTGGAGAAGAAATCACAGCGTTTCTGATATTTCCATTCGAAATTTATATGCTTATCAAACATATCATCTGCATTATAATAAGCAAGGTTGTTTCTCTCGTATTATGGGAAGCTTATGGGCGACAAGTGAGCAGTTTGACAAATTGGATGCTTTATTCTAATTTCCATTCTAAGAGAATGACTTCGTATAGTAATAAGATATAAGATAAGATATAAACAACGAGTTAGTAACAACCACCTGTCAATCTTAATTACATTATCTTACACGTTCCCGTCACAACATCAACCATCTCTGGACCATATATCTGATAAATCATGTCCTAAGAAAGAAAGTAGGTTATTACCTCTTACAATCTTAACATACGATAAGTTTCTTTAAGATCCATGCATATTGAAGTCTGCATTACAATGCGCTTCCTGTGAGTCAATTTTCAAGCAAATCGGAACAGCACCTAACTGAAGTTGAAAAGACTTGTTTTCAGTTTGTAAAGAGTTGTTTTTCTAACAATAGAGTGCTTTTACATTTGTGCATTCTAAGCCAGCTGCACGTAGTCTTGTTTCCTTGATACCGATGTTTTTACAATAACTGGATTTTGAATATGCAAACTCAATAACATTACTTTGATGACATGCAAGTATATTGATTGCGTTAATATGAAATTAATGTTCCAATAACACAGTCTAATGTAAATGACAAAAGAGGACACTTTGGGGAATGTATAATGTCTCCATTAAACATATCATCTGTGGTCCAATCATCAACAAATGAGGGCGATCATCAAACACACATCATGCATGACGTATGTCTCATATACTGCGACACAAACAATTCTTAATTACATATTCGTGTACAATCCTACCGTCGTCATCACGACATGTAAGAGTTGTCTCATTCAATCGATGACTTTACAATAGTGCAAGGAAAACAATTCTGTTCTGAAAATACCCTGATAAACAGAAGGATTGTCGTCAACAAGATAGTACTGCTTGCACTCTGTGGCATGTGACGCAAGGTGTAAAATCTTGCTATCTCAATCGCAACTTTTGAAAGAAAAGTACAGTTATATTTGTGTATCGTTGAAAATCACTTTCAACACATTGTTACATTAAAGATATCTTGAGAAAACAAGTGAAGTTCAATCGCTTAAAGGAGACTGACAAAATGACGTCGAGTATTAGACATATTTAATATATCGTATAACCTGTTTAACTTCCAACTATGAATGGTTATATAATCGACGTATATTCACAAGTAAATTAAATGAAAATGATGACAAATAGACATTTGAGAAATCTATTATTTGTAAGTAGTGGCAATAAATCATATGCCAAGTTAACTATTGATCTAAATTGTCTGAACAACTAACTGAATTACACCCGATTGTCCGGAATTGACGGCTTCAAATATCATCCATGGAGTTTTCTGTCTAGACAGGAACTAAAGGCAATATTTCTGATTATAAGTCCAAGCACATATAATATTGGTTTATAAGTTAAAGATAATCAATGAAAATGCCACTCAATATTTCAAATTGTTCCTGGGTGATCCGAAGTTGTACGAATATACCGGAGCAACAATTCCACTTTACTGGGCCTTGGTACTTTCTGATTTCTTCCAATATTTCTAAATATTTTAATGATCCAGAATCAGTTGGACCTAGTCAATTGTTAAGAAATATTAGTTCAGCAGATCAATTATTGACTCAATGTGCCGGTTTCATAGACAACTCTTTAGATGAGATCATATTTTTGATGATATTGATCTAAACAAGTGAAACCATTCATTTTTGTTTAGTTGAAATAGGTATACAGGTATATAGCTTTTTAATAACTTATAATTGTATGCAAAAATATATCTATCAAACGGACCCTTGGCCACTAGTTATATCGCCAGACAATTATTTATCTTATTTTACTGCACATGTACACCATAGCGTGTTATTAAATACATATCATTGCGAGGTATATTGCGAATTTATTGGGTAAAATGGACAAAAACTAAATTAAATGTCTACAGAGACGCCTAGTTACTCCAAGATATCTATAAAATGTCGTCATTAATTATAGGTTGTTAGAGCTATTAGTCCTTTGTGCTGATTATATGCGACAATGATGTGTGTCTTTGTGAGGAATTGTGACTAGTATTGCGTGATATCTAATGTCTATGGTTTATTAAACAATCATATGTTCAGATAATCATATATACGTACGTTAATTTAATGAGGTTGCTCTATATAAGGGACCTATCAAGCTTAAACTGCCGTTGTTTGATAATTACATTGCGCGATGGCTAATGTAATTTTACGAGCAGATTCTAACTAGATATAAAGACAGGGGAGGCATCACCCAACTGAAACATACCACAATTACACGATACAATTCATACCACATAACTACACGAGATACTATACTTAATATACATGAAAGACCAAATTTCAAGATGTCAAAAGTTAACTGCACAGTCATTGTGTTCGTTTACTACACCACAACAAAGTCACGAACATACGTCTACAGCTACAAATGTAAAGCAACAATAATTTTACATTCCAAATACTTGCTTTCGTAACAATATTGTAACATCAATTCATCGTTTGTCGAGTGACGTCTTAACTTCTTAGACATTTAGCATTTTAAAAAGCTATATATCTTTAAGCATATGTCTATCTGAGGCAAGGATTGAAACATGCGTTTCACAATAACATTTGACAGGAGACGTTTTAAGGGAAGATTGACTTGGCAATATACAATTAGCAAGGAACTAATTCAATTTGTTTCTTGAAAAGGTCGTCGTCCTGCTACTAAATATGTATGTTTTACTATCTACGCATTTTGTTCGAAGTATCTATTTGGAGATTGAACTTACACTGAAGATTCCAATCTTGTTTCGAGAAATGTTATTTGTCGGCGTGAATTCTCCGCGCTTTCCTGGCTGATTGTGCAATTTTATTAATGCACGACAATTGTTAGTATTTATAAATCATTGAAACAATTTCATTGTTCGCTTTAAACAGTACATTGCTATGCATACATTTGTTTGTGAATATCTTATTTTTAACTAAACCATCATAAGTGAGTCATTACAAATGTATGTGCTTTGAATTCTGCATAAACTTTTGACGTTATTTGAACCTTGCAAATAGCTTAATAGAATAGAAACAGTAGCGTACTATAAATTTGTGACAATATGGCTACATTGCGAAATAAATTCAATTATTTATCTCAGAAATAATTGCTGTTATTTTATGAATATTTATGTTTGTAGTTTCTACTTTCACTTTATCGTTTGTTTATGTACGCACCGCTTGAAATTATTATTTGCCACGCCCCCTCATTCGGAATCCTTTAACGGCTATATAAAGGCCTTGCACGAGGTCCTAAAACCTTTTCAAATGAGATTCTTGGAGTTGAAACACATGTCATGCAACTCGTAACCAGCGAAATGACGGACACAGAATACGAAGCTCGTATTTTGCGGCTATAAGCCTAATGGAGGCACTGCAGCCGAGACAACATTACAACGGAAATGGTGAGAATAAAATTACTGTACTGTATTGAATTGGAAACATTTTACGTGAAGCACATGACGTGTCCTCACCGAGTAGCTTATTCTGGCTTCTTTCGTAGGAACAGAGCGACGTTTTATAATGAAACGCAGCTCCTAGTACTCTGCAATGAGTGTGTAACCAATTTGACCTCTGCGACAGTGCGTACATCCGGGCATTACGCTAGAAATTCCGGTGCTGAATAGTCAGCGTGTCTACGTATACGAAGCTGGTTATAAGGTATGGCCACCTGGATTCAGTTAAGCAACAAAAATATTTCAGTTCAGCGTTAAAAATAGGGTATAATATTGTAAGCAACGTAATAATTTAGCTCGTGTCACTTTCGATTTGTCAACATCCGGTCTAGAGGACAGGTCTAAAACGAGACATTTTGTCGTAAACTTAACAAAATACAGGCACGGGAACGACGTGTTTCGAGGCTAGTAATTTAATAGGCCTATTACGAGATAATATTTACGTAATGCCAGTTCGGAATAAAATATCAAGCCTTATGCTTCGTTGTTTCACCAGGTCATGACACAGTTGAGTGGTATTCGGACATTTAAATTCAGGATATTCTTACATGTTCCCAATTAAGCAAGGGATTTTAAAAAGTATACACCTTATTTTTAGGAAAGGCACTGGTGGATTTTATATTCTGTAACTATAGCCAAGGTCAGGGTTGGAATAATTGCTGTCATTCTCCAGAAGCGGAGTAGCAATAATAGTTGACAGGAATTCGGATACATAAATTCGGACATTCTTATTATCTGAACAGATGCCTTATAGGCATGAATAAAATTATTACTCTTTAGTTTTGAGAAAATTATTTGTTATTGAGTCTTTTGCCAGTAGGCAGCCTCTTGTCTAACCTCAAGAACACTTAGTTAGGACTGCTCAATTGTAATACAAAGATTGGAAAGAAGGAAAGAGACATAAATTATTTTTGTAAAACGCATTTAAGCAAATATTATCTATGTACACAATGTTTTGGAAAATCGTGGGGTTGTGCAGGTGCACATGCTTTGATAAAACTTTACCCCTGGCCATATTACAGTAACTTTTACTCAGTGATGTCGCAACTATTTGGATTTCTTTACTCATGTGTCTTTATTAATTATTAGGCTACGAGCATCCCATACTGTACCACTGAGGAGACATTAAGCAACAAATCCCAGGTCATTGCTCTATTGGTCCTTGTACATTATAAGTGCGGTTTAATGTTCTTTTGGGTTTTCATTGCATATTGATTCTTTAAATTCAAGCACTATGATACCATTAGGATGTCATCATAAAGGTTTAGCGTAGCCCATCAACGATTAACATTATGTTAGCCTTCAGTTAGAAATCAAAATAACACCGCATTTCTTATGTCTACATTATAATAATGCATATACTATTTCAAGCTATACTAAAAACAAGCGGCCAGTCTTCGGAGCAACGCATTTTGTATCCAAGGCTTAAATAGGCTAGCTATATATGGACTTTTAGATGATAGAAATATGTCTGAATTTTATATTGTTATATTTAACCATATTTGGACAATATATGGCAATACAATTAATAACATGAACTGTTTTTGTTTTTTCTTTGAGCTAATGACTTGTTAAAATTTCTTTTGCTAACTCTGACGCTATGTCCAGTAACTTGTGCTGCAGCCTATCAAATACACTGCTCTGCAGGTAGCCTCTAACGAAATCGGTCTTTAATATACAACTGAATGATTAGGTGTTGCACAATCGGGAGGCTGATCTATTACTCGGACACTAAAGTCATCGAATAGGATTCTTAAAAACGCTTAAAGCCTGGTCAAAATCCAGTACAACATTTGCCATTTAAACTGGTTCATTATTAAACTGATACTAGTCAAAAGGGCCACAGCTGAATAAAATAACATAGGCTCAGGGATGCCAGGAATTTAAGCTTCACATGGGAATAGCGACTATCAAACAATGCCATTTCGTGCACTTTAAATTATGACCAGATTTTGTATTCAGTTTCTTAGGTTCAACTCAACCATGCCAGCGTTTTTAATTCATACCACTAGCAATTAAAAAACTCGAAACCAAAATAGACCTATGGGGTTTTAAGTTCATTCATGTGTTATCCCTCATTATGCATTTCGTATGTTTCGAACGCAGTAGCTGGGAGAAGCGCTAATAGCTGTAACAAATTAGTAAAAAATTCAAGTGTTTCTGCCGTAAGGCATATCGAGTCATAAAGCTTTTTAGTTACAACTGTACATATCATCTAAACTTAATTGACAGCCTGAAAATGCAAAATAGGCCACTATCATAACACATGGCCCACATTGGAAGGGCAATAAATGTAAGAAGAGAAAGCAGATCACTAGATTTGTATTTAAATGTGCAACACATTTACAAATAATGACAAGTTTCTTAACGGTTTAAAATCCAGTCAAAGTAATGATGTGGTCCCTATAGTTATATGCTTGCCTTTGTTATACTTGGAAATTAAATGCATTTCACATCTATGAAATCACCTTGAGCGTAATTACTTATAATGCCTATATTAAAGATCTCTTTCATCCTACACTTTACATGCAAATAGTCGACCGGGCCATGATGAAACAGACGCTTTTGTTTCGATACTGTCGCCCACATCTGTCAAACTAATTCTAGACCTAACGTTTTAAACTCAGGAGACCCCGACATTTGCTGGTGTGCAATCCAACATCTAACCTAGTTGGTTATAACTTGCTTAACTGCGTTTTGGGCCAAGATCTTCCTCGAGAATCTAAAACGTGACCTGTAAGTTCACAGAATCGCATGTAGCCTTATTTATATTCAGTTATGAGTCTTGCACTCCAGGCATAACTTTGATGACCTTTCGGAATGCCTGTGGGATCGCCTTACAGGACAGCTTGAATGCTTTCGAATTGTCACAGCATTAAACTAAACCAACAGTCCGACGTGTGGCGATCCTATAGAATCATTGCGTAAGATGCATTGCTTGTAAAAAAAAAAAAAAAAAAAAAACACACGTAACTTTCGATCGCTATATGACTTTTTGGGATACAATTCAATCTGTATGCTTTATTGCAATAACAGAAGTTGTAGTTGTCATATCCAATTTAGTACCAGGCTTTCCATATGAGAACTACAGCGAGGACAGCAAGCACTGAACACTATGCCTATAGTCATGTTCTTCAGCATCCGGCTTACTTGTTGGGTGACGCCCATGGCATGGGTAATTGAAATATGTCAAGCTTAGGAGCATCAATCTCCAGATTATTGCATAAGGCTATGGCTACCTAGAGATGAAATAATCTGAAATACAGATAGTCTAAAAATAAATAAAAAATTTAACCGAGGAAAATGAATTCATCCTTAAGCCGAACCATGGTTGGCTCCGTTGAATAGGAGCGTTTTTGCTGTTTAATTATATAGAATGATTGGAACTTAAAAAATAAGTGACTAAAAATATTGGCTTGTATTTTTCTTGCCATACATCATTGTTTAACACCCTTAATGTGGGCTGGCTCCGTATGTGACTATCCATTCTGATCCGATTTAAGTTCATTCATTAGGCCCTGCTTGTGACATTGGGCTGGGCTTATAGTGCCGCGATATGCTTGGAAATGTAACCTTTTCCTCATACAGCATATTATTTGGCAGAGTATTTGCGATTTAGTCTGCACAGGGATCTTAGTATCAGTAATCAGTATCAAGTCACGGTACTTGGCACATTACCTAAAAGTAAGGAACATAAGGGCAGCTATAAGGCTGCTAAGGTTATAGAAGGAATTTTTGGGGAAAGTATTGCTACGCCATACTTTTGTGGCGGAAAAATTCCAGCAGGGGACAGACATGCATGTAGTAATTATATAATCTTCCAAAAGGGAGTTAATTTAGGCCAACTTGGGGTCCTGCGGAAGATGGAACTAATATACTTTGCGCATGGACTCTAACTTCCATTTCACTTAGTATGGGATTTTAAGGGAACTCGGGGCTTTGTCCGTAATAAGCATTGCTTTGCTTGGCATGCCCCGGGGCGAAGCTAAATTCGGTCAGGGAGTTCAGGAAGGGTATGGCTACCCAGATACATTTATGGGTTGGCTCCCCATGCAGCACTTACGGGTATGGCTATCCGCAGCATCTACTGGGAGCCACCCGTGAAATTTAGGACATGGCTGTCCACCTACATTACATAATCCTCCCACTGACCAATATATCCTATAATTAAGCTGTCATGCATGTCTGTCCCCTTGTCTGACTTACCGCGGTTCAAATACCGGAAGTCTTAATTAGTCACGGCCAATATTCCCCAACACTTAACTCGCTCCCCTTACTTGATCGTATGCTACTATGTATGATGTAAAATAAACATAATTGTTGACAGTTAATCTTGTTAATTATACTTGAAAAGAATTGACCTTGTGGCGAAGGTATATAAACTATTGGAAAAAGTAATGCTCAGATCAGATTGCTTAGAATATCTCAGCTTCGCCATGGGGTCCGTTTGTTTCTGAAATGTTTCATTAAAATAATAAAAATCACAGTATTCCCATTATCATGACGTCTACCCTGTGAAATTTTGAAGGCCAATTACACGCACTAGTCAGGGACATGTTTAAAGGTCATATAAAATGGAATCGTTCAGCTCAGCGTAAAGGTATCATCGTGACATAGAGAGCTAAATACTTTAAACTAAATTAAAACATTTCGTCGGTACTTACACCAAAGATCGGATGCCCACTTCACTTTCATTTAAGCACGTAAACTGTAAAGACATAATCTAATACGATGAGTAACATGAAACGCAATTAATAAACAGAACTAGGTCGGGTCTTATATATGTTTCATTCGGTCGCTTGAAGTCACCGTTTTTATGTCTTTGTGAAACTAGGTCATCTTGCTATTTAAGAGCTGGGAACTATGTCTCGTCTTAACTGCGTTTCATTCGATGTCTTTGTAATAGTATAATACAATTTTGCATTTTCACACTATATTATGATATTTTATAATTGCCATCTTCCAATCGTATAAATGCAGGATTTGCTAATGTCCCAGTCTGGTTTACGTATGTATACACATTAAAGGCAGCATTTTGAAAGAAATTCATATTCGTAGACTGCCTAATGCCACATTTGAATCAAACATTGTTGCCATTTAGTGTAGTGTGCTTTAATAACATCAGTGGTAAATTAATTGACGTAGATTAAAAAGTCAATAAAATGAAAATGATGGCTAATAGACATTTGGGTATTTAAGGAGGATTCGATTAGCTGTAATTAGTGGTAATAAATCATTTGTCAAGTTAACCGTTGGTCAAATTTGCCTAAATAACTAAATTATACCAGAGCGTCAGGATTTATCTGGCTTGCAAATATCATTCATGAGGTTTGTAAGTCTAGACAAGAAATAAAGGCGACATATTCAGATTATAACGCGCAAACACACTTATAATTGGCTTGTACGTTATATTTCGGCATAAAAATGCCTATCAATATTTCAAAATGTCATGGTTGAGCGGAAAGTGTGCAAATATACAAACGTAATTATTTCACTTTATTAAGTGCGCATTCATCTGACCTCATCGTCATCCCTTTTTCATTGCACCAAAACCTCATATCTGTATCGCTGATGTTTTCTAATATTTCATCTTAATTTACACTCAGTATGCATTTACATGTAGCTGCACTATAACTGTGTCAAAGGTGTTTTCGTCAGTTAATTACAGAAGATGCTAGTAGTGCTTTGGAAGCCTAGCCGTAATAATTACTCACTCATTCATTTTCGTTCTATGATTGCTATAAGTCTACAGTGGTATTTATATAAATGATGTTGCAAAGTAGCACTCATTGGGTAGTGTACGCTTTGATAATGGCGGCTTTAAATTCAACATGCCCGCGCAAGAATACGGTTCCAGTTGAATACGATATGTTGCTATTCCAGTAGAAGCTATATGACTGTCTGTGCCCATGTGAACCAATTATCTTCACCATTATCGTCCATTTCGATTGTATCTCAACTAAAACTAAGAAATGTTTTAGATACTCTCAAATGCTTCCACTGACAAATAAAAAAAATGTATTGATACTGCATTAGAGAGCATTTGAAAGATTGTATTACAACAAAATATCACTAAATCAATTGTAGTATTTCTGTATATGTTGAGGACTTGACACACATTAAGCGACTTCATCACATTATCCACTTTTTTGCAGTTAAATATATAATTGATACATCGAAGCTTGAACAAGCAGTAAACATTTAGATCTATCTTTTTAATTTCTTGTATTAGTTCCGACTTTATAAGATAGAAGCAATGGCTTTTCGAAAATCGGAAATTGTTCATAACATGATTGTGCAAATTATACTTCAAAACATATAACATACAGAAAAAACCTTATTCTTTTGAAATTTCATTGAACGCTATAAAGTTACTCCTGTGTTGTGCTGGCGTGTATCATCGGAAAAAGCGATAATGTCGTTTTATATTATACGAGTATACACCCCAGTAACTCAATAGAATAAATCTTCAAAACACTTCAATTGTTATTGTGCCGATTACCGGTAGACTTGATATAAAACATAAACACAATTTGTTATCATTTATTTCTACCCTAGACTTACTCGTACATCATATTTATAAAACATCAGGAAATAAAATAGTTTTATGGCTAGTAGACATTGAAACGCCGTCGATATTTTATTGACCAATACAATATGTGTTAACGCATTGAAATCGGTTGGGAATCAAATAAAAAATACGATACAGAAACAATTTAGACACTTTAAATTGTTAGAACAAACTTCACGTAGCGTGTATGACATATTATTGCCATGTTTGAATCATACCATCTGTTAGTTTTGTCAGCTGAAGTATCATTTTATTTCAGTTTTGTTTCGAAAGACACGAATAAATATGTTAAATATAGAAATTGATACAGTACGGAACGCTGCTACTGCCTATGTATTTATTTCTAATGAAGATAAGTCGTAGTTTATTATGTATACAAATTGTCAACACTGATCTTCTTTACAACGAAATAGTTCTGTATCAGATAATGTGTTCCATAGTTAATTAAGATTCGTGATTTAAACCTTACTTATCTTAAATATTCAACTCGTAGGGAAAGCTGGAAAGACACGTCATGTGGAAATCAATGACAATGACAATTCTTTATTTGATATCGGCCACCAGCCCATAACAATAATATAAACATATTAATAGAACATACATAGGTTAGTACCTGAATTAGACACATACGTGGGGTGTTCCAGAATTACGTAGACTTTTGTCATACGTTCCATACCATTCATCATACAAACACAGCATTTTATGTCAAGTTCAAATAATATTTACTGTGTAAATTGTGTACATTGTAGCTATAAAGATGAAACAATCGTACACAAAACGTACGAATGTTTATTTACTACCTTAAATGTGATAAAAGTTCCAATATATTACCAGTAATGTCGCATATAACCCTTATAATAGAACGTCGATCCAGGTCGATGTGGTCCTAGAAAACGCTTGGTGACGTCGCATTCGTCGTTGGTTTTCGCCGTCGGTCTATGTCGTTTTATTCGGCCTCGACCACGATTGATGCGCTTGTGTCGTTTGAAAATCGGGTAACTTGACACAAGAGATTTAGAGTAAGCAGGTTCCAACATTTAAAGCGTTTGTTCTGGCGTCTTCCCGAGGCTCACACAAAACTTCATGTTGATGCGATTTCCTGCGTATTTCGCTAACGTCATATTTTCACTGGTGACGCGCAGCAGCTATTGCTTGCTTTGTACCATAAATCAACAACGGTTACCTTTATAAAGTCGTAACTTATCGCTGCCCCGCCTATCCAGCTATTGGTTACTATGGTGACATAATAAATGGCTTTCTAACATTATGAAGTTTGTGTACGGCAAATTTGGTGATAATATATGCCTAAATAAAAAAGTTATGACAAAAGTCTACGTAATTCTGGTACACTCCTCGTATAGTTGAAAACTTAACGGAATGTGATTATAAACATGTATATTATATGCAAAATAGTCTAATGGTAGGCCTACATTGATATTAACTATAATTTTTTGAATATACATATCTTAAACGTGTCATGTATTATTTTGTTGTAAATCTTGGAGCAGTGATTGTCGTTTCTGAAAAGCATAATATGTATACATGGCTAAAGTTTTTATTAAATGAACATTTGTGTTTAAAACATATTTTTGATGTATATATCTTTCTCTTAGGCATTGTAATTTCGGGCATACTAAAATGAAATTGTACTCTGTTTCTATCGCTTTATTGCATAATTACATATTCTATTTTCTTCTCTAGGAATATCATCGTATCTGCCTTTCCTATTTCAAGATAATGAGATGAAGTTCTTACTTTACAAATCATGTCAATTCAGACCTTTGCCAACTCCCGACACATCTTGCCTGTCACGTTTTGCATCAATTGAATCCATAGAATATGGGGTTATTTACAGTCAACTTGGAATCAGTCAATGCCCTAGACAATGAAAGGTTTTAAAGAGTGATTGCTTATACATGCTAAAATACTTTGGCAGTGATACAGACGGTAGGCGACTTAAATTGTTGTACAGTCTCACTTGGAATCAGGCAATGACCTAGACAAAACAATATTGTATAGCAGTGATTGCGCTTACGCTTGTTATATTTATTATTGAAGCAATATTATTGTTGAAGTTATTACATGAAATAGCACAATTACTAATCCATTCCTACTTTTCGACTTGCGTCTATCCAGGCAACTTAATACAAACTACAATAACATTTAAGTAGGCTATAAAGTGAGACTCGTGACGAATGGGTTTTTGGTATTGATGCTAGCATGCACGTTTGTTTTATTATTAGTATTACGAAACAGTATTCCTCAACAACGTGTCTAACTTTATTGGGGGTGGCTGGTCAACGTTCATTCATTTGGTAAATGTGTTAAATTTATCATTGTTTTCACGAAGAACGTTACATAAATATAGAATATAAAACCACATTAACACAAACAGTGCTTAAACGCAAGTAGTATTGAATCAGTGTCAGTAGCCTTAATTATGACATAAACATTTAAAGTTAACATGCCTGTTACACTTACTACAAGCATTCTTAAACATATTTCAAATAAATCACATAAAGAATTAGGCGAAACATGTGGCTGAAAATAATATAATTTTAACAAATTAAAACCATACACACCATACACACCGTATGTTAACTTTCAGGCCCGGATCCACCGGAGTGGCACAGGGGGCCCGTGCCCCCGCTCCCAGTTGGCCATGGAGTGACCATATTTTACATCACTTAAATGTTTAAATCCTTAAAATATTACCATTCGATATGACTATGGATCGATATTTTGTGACAATAACCCTGTATATTACATATTCCGGAAGCGAGGGCAATAAAATGTGTCCCCCTCTTTGAATATCAAGGTCCATGTGCCCCTGTTGTGTAATTCCCTGGTCCAGATAAAACTTGATCTAATCATCCAGATGTATGTGTTACAGCGTCTGGATGATGCGGATCAAAGTGTCTGTGTCCCTTGATCAATGTCACCACAGCGTTGGTTTAGAAAACAAGTAACACAACTTTTATTCTTAATATTTATGAATATTTGTCTATAGCTAGTAAACAACGGTTTTACATATTTGGTATCCTAACTTTATATGTACATGAATACATCTTTTGTCGTGAACAAATATAAATAACTACGTAGACATTCAGCGTGTAACAACATTTTGAACAGCAATATGTCTTTTAGAATATTTCCCTTGGGAAAGGAATGAAAACTGCGTTTCACAATATAATATGACAGGAGACATGTTAAGGGAAGATGGACTAGGCAATAGATTTATTCCCATATACATTTTGCTCCTAATTCAATTTGTTTCTTGAAAATGTCGCCGTCTTGCGATTAAAGACATATAAAATATGTGTTTTGCGATTCAACTGAACTAGAAATTCAAATATTGTCTCCAGATATTTTGCTGATGTGTATTATCCGCACTTACGAGGCTGATTGTATAGTTTATTAACCCTATATTACATTGGTTGCTTTGAACCATTACATAACTGTTTACACTGCTGATTGTTCATATATTTTGTTTTAACTAAACGATTATGTGTACCGACTTAAAATCTAAATAATCATTTGACTACATTTGTGTTTTGCGATTAAAATGTAGCAGTAATAGACTACTAAAAGCTGGAAATATACATACAAGTATATATACGGTATGAACATTGCCAGGATCCCACGAAAGTTATAAAGGCCAAACAGAAACTGTAGAGACACGTCAATGTAATTTGGATTGTTCATATCAAACGGAAAATATTTTTTTGAATCGTTCAGCGTAATTGAAAAATTAAATTGACCTAGAACACGCGAATCAATGTGTACTTAAACTAAATGAAAATATGCCTTGCATCGAAGGTCAGTTTTTACACACAGCAAACATTCGATGCCCACTTAACTTTCCTTTCAGCGTGAAAAATGTAGCAATAAAATCTAATAAAGATAAGTAACATGAAACGCATTTAATAAACAGACCTTGAGTATGGCGGATGGTATCACTATTCTATGGAATGTATCAATAATGTTGTATTTTCAACTTCATATATAAATGATCGCTAAATGCCATATAAATTGAGTGTACATTGCTGATCTGAAATGTTGAAAGCTCGTATTCGTCCTTTCTCTAGTTTCTACCAAATTTACTAACTTATCTAGAATCTAATGCAAACTGTCAAGCTCTGTGACAGGTAGATATACAGGATTTCGAATGTCGCATTGAATAATGTAATAATCACCAATAACCTAATTCGTGTCACGAATCACATCCCTATCTCAGACAAATGCATGAAATATGCATTGACTAGTCTGCTTGTCTGATATAATCCGACTCCTTCCTCTTACGACGTCATTTATTTCGTAATGTAAAGGAGTGCTGTCTTCATCAGTCAATATGTGTCAAAATGTTATATAAGTTATATAAAGTACATGTTTTACTCGTCCAGTGTTAGGTCTTTTCAAGCTGACGGGATTGTTTCCGAACACGTCTATTACGTATTGTTGAAGCTTTGATGCTTTCATTGACAGAGCAGTGGAACCTATTCAACATTTATGGCATGTTCTCCACATTCACTACAGTATTGCAGTGGATTAATGGATGTTTTGCCATTTTGTTATTCGACTGTTTATTCACATGTCTATGAAACTGGTCTCTTACTAGTGTTTGCTTCTAGAGCAATTGATTTGCTGAAATATCATACCCTCACCATTGAGTAGTTCCAACTGCATCTAGATCATTAAATACTTGTATAAAGAAAAGGGGGACAAAATCATGGTCAGCAAAAGTCCTGCAAGACGGCAAAGTCTTCGAAGGGATAATGAGGACCTGGTTTATGCGTGACCCGTAAAGTTTGATAGGTAATCCGGGACATTCAAACAGCTTTGACTCACACATGACATTTAGACATATAGTGTGTCGTTTGTATTGCTAATCAATAACTAATGATAATTGTGTTAACGTATTTAATCATAATTTATCGCCTTAAGTTTCTGTCTAGACTATAAAACTTCATGAATGCTTTTTGCAAGCCAGCTAAATCCCGACACTCTGGTATGATTCAGTTTTCTAGACAAATTCGATCAATAGTAACTTGACATATGATTTATTACCACTAATTACAGCTAATAGAATCCTCCTTAAATACTCAAATGTCTATGAGCCATCATTTTCAATCCATTGTCGTTTGAATCTACGTCAATTAATGTACAACATATGATATTTAAACAGACCACCGTGTATGGTTACTTTTTCTGATACTGATATGTCAGTTTGGCAGACTACGATGACAGACAACATAGTTTTGCCATTCATGTTGCTTTTGGTGGCAGACTTTTTTAGACTTGTACATCGGTCCTATGAGACTAGCGCAATATTCGGAATGGTTCCAGTCTATGATTTTTGCGAAACTGTTAAACTATTTTGACCTCGCATGGTACATAGGTAAATCTAAGTTAAACTCCTGTGAACATCTGTGAAATTAGCTACGAATTTGTCTTCCAAGCAAGTTAGTTGACAGTTGCTTTAGGGGGGTAGAAGTTAGCTCTGGTTGACGGTTCCAATACATTTTGAGTTAAAAAATGAAAGCAAACAATGGCGGTTTGTTCAGTGTGAACAATACAAATCAATGACCACTAGATAGCGACGCAGTGCCATTGGAATCAGACTGCGTGTTACCATTTCATTGGAGCAAGTGGTTGACAAATAATAAGACGATTGACCTAGAAAACAAACGTGTTCTACTTAGAGGACGATAGGCTTACACCGAGACAGAGAGAAACATACATTATAACAATATGTTCTCTGGGTAATTTGGAAGATATCACTTTCCAGACATAACAACAATGAAACCACAAAACGTATGTATAAACGCACACACTCGTTTCTATTGACACTTTTCAAATTATTGCACTTTTAAAAGTTAACAGTAGAATTGTTGAATATCCACATAACAAATCCAACGGTTGTGTTAGTCCTCTCGGTTACTTAAATCACATCAGTAATTAACAAAATTAATCACTACCATTACACGTAATTTACGACACATGGTTTACATTTATACTTCACATTTCCTCCGATTCATATTAACGTGTTATTTTATCATATGATGTAGAGAAGTGACCAACACTGGAACGAGCCGTATATTACTGTAATGACAAAAGGAAGGCATAAAATTTCTGGTTATAAATCTTTCACCTTTACTATAGCAGCTAAAAGCGGATTTGAATCCGTTACGGAAGTTTTTATTCATAAAACAGTAAGTAATAGGATTACAACATGCTGATAAGTAGCTTCATAATCAAAGTACTGATTGAAGGTGATACTCCAGTGCATGACCTGATGGGGATGTGTAGGATGTCACCTGTCTATTTCTGCCATTTAGCTGTTCCGTGATGCATTTGAGTCAGTTTTGGCCAAGTTGGCATAATTGTCAACAAACACTTTTATATCACTTTTGAAACCAGCACAATCAGCCTTGTTCATGGATAGCATCCCAAATCAGTCCTTATAATCGTGTATTCACTTCTTTGATCAATTAATAAATGACAAATGAGTCTAACATTAATCTAAATCTAACATTCAAATGGGAACATTAAGGTGTGGAGGTGTTATGCATAGTGATAAATAATGACAAGTTATTATTTTTTTCAAGTCCAAAAATCGTATTTACTCGTAGATGTTATTTCGTAGAAATAAATGCATCATGAATCTAACAAAGGAAGACTATCGGTTTATGCCAACATAGTTGTTTCCCTTTTTAAAGTCTGTTGATAATTAAAAAATTTACACTCGTTACAACGTCCTTTAATCATCATTACAAACACGTCAATTCATTAAAATTACATACTACATGTAGTACAAGTGAAATGTTGATGCTGGGCATCAAAGATGCCGCTAGTTCTTTTTAAGTAAATCTTTTTATTTAGTAAAAGGTATTGGTAGAAACTTGTAAACAAACTAAAATTCCGGCGTGATGTGTGATGCACAAGGGAAGTTATTCTCATGTGTTGAGTGTACGCTGCAAAAACTTAAGATTGCTGAAAATGGGTATTTTTCACTAATTCAAGGGCAATAACTCTGGTTGTACTAAATTGAAAGGGGAGTGAAACCCCAGGTGCACTAGAGTACATGCTGTCAAACATTTCTATAAAGGTTTCATGATCCTAGGTCAAATACTTTTTGAGTAGCATGTGAAACAAGTCAAAAATGGCTATTTTACACCATTTCAATGGCTAATAACTCTGGATGTACTAAACTGAAAGGGGAGTGAAACCCCAGGTGTAGAGAAAACATCCTGACCATTTCTGTGAAGGTTTCATGACTCTATGTCGTGTACTTTGAGTACCGTGCGACATAAGGAAAGCGGCCAATTTTTTCTGTTTCAAGGGCCATAACTCCGTCAAAATTGGTTGAATCATAAAACCCTGATAATATGCACCAGGTCACATGATGACAATCATTCTCTGAAAGTTTGGTTGAAATCTATGAAGAAATGTAGGAGGAGTTGTGCACAGAAGAAATTGTTAAGGCCCGCCGACATTCAGCAATCTAATAACCAGAGTTTTCCTTTGGAAAACCTGGTTAAAAACTTGAAGGCAGTGAAACACCAGGAAAGAATAGAAAACATGAAAACATTCTATTTTCTATTGAAATATTTATTCAAATGAACATAACATGTTTTAGAAATATGAGCACCATTATAATATTGATTAATGCTTCACAGATGGCATTTAGCATGTTTCATAAAATAACAAAGTGTATTCCAATAACGTGGTATAGCCTGACAACGTGAAACTGACACTAAAGGACATTGTTATTTCGTGGTTTGTGAGCTTGATAAGTAAATTTATTGCGAATTAATACGTTCAACATAGTTTAAAATATGCATAGAACTAGTTCCATTTGGCAGCAGTATAGGAGCGCATATGAATATTTTGTAAATAAGAAGTGTCAGTTCAATGTTGGCAAGCTATATTTACCCGTTTAAATTTTGGCAAAACAAACTATTCTGACATACATAAATAAAGAAACATAGAGATTAAAAAAACACTTGCATTTATCAAATTTAGATTAAGACAAAACCTAAGAACTGGAAAAAATCGAAAATCATAACTAAAAAATATCTGACAGACATGAAAGTATTTAACATGTTCCATAAAAGTTCGAAAGGAAAAATCGCCGCTCCGCGTAAATAGTTTTTTTTTTACTTTTTAATAGCCCCTGCTAAGACCCGCAAATTGCAACATATGTAGCCGTTATATAAACACCCGTTCCGAACTGATTTGGACTTTAGTACCTACCGAACATTTATCATCCTATTTTACCCCTGACGGGCGAGTCCAACAGCGTTATAACCAATCAAATCTTGTATCCTCCTGGGACTTGGACTTTAGTACCTACCGAACATTTATCATCCTATTTTACCCCTGACGGGCGAGTCCAACAGCGTTATAACCAATCAAATCTTGTATCCTCCTGGGACATCTGCTTGCACCCTTTCATACTCTATGCCGCCTCCTGGGCGGCATAGAATAAACCATCAATACATTAATCATATATTCAATACTAAGGTAGATTTATGAAACCAGATTCAACATATTGACTCGAACGTACATTGTACATTAAACGCAGTTTAAGTTGGTTTATTTTTCTTCGTACAGAGACTAAATGCCGTTGCAAAATCAATATGTGGTAATTAGTCCTAGCGAAAATAGACTCCGCCTTCAAAGAGAATTATATAGTATTGGGGGCGGAGCTTACTAACAGGATTGATAGTACACGCACTGCAAATACTGTGATTCATTGTTAATTTGTGTGTGCGTGAAAACGTAAACAAACAAACTATGCTACTCAAATGCGTTGCACAACGAGTTTGTTGGAGTGATTCCTACAATCGAAATTCCCTTTAAAAAGCCGTATAATAAAGTGAATTTTACTCAGTTACTCTTCTCAAACAAAACAGAGTTACTTCCCTTGTGGTTCATACGTTTCGTCCTGAATTGTGACCGCAGACTCGTAGTGTTTTAAAGCTGTTTTCGTAAAGAGTACGCTTGTAAATATACTTATGTATTTTATCAAATGTTTAAATTACTGAAATATATAATATTTTGGACATGTCATGTTCCGAGTTGCACGAAAACTGTCGAACTATTTTCGATAGGTGTAAGGTTGTGTATATGTGTGTTTAGGTCCACACCACTTCCGGGGAAGTGATAACTTTGAAGACGATTTAATGAAACGCCTTCCAAAAACACACTTGTGTGGACATAGCCTGATAAATTATCATCAGCGTGACGTAGATCCCTTATTATCCAGGTTTGTAAGATACATAAAGGAGTCCAATAAACGAAGAACTCAACACAACCGAAAATAATATTTTCATCACCCGTTTCTTGGCGGTCCGTTTTTTTCATTGTTCGTCTCTCTTATTCCACGTGGGCTAAATCGAATTTTTGCTTATTTTTTTCAAGATCTTTTTGAGTTATCCATGCTCATGGAACTTGGAGCAGTCGTTCGTCCGAAACTATCTTTTACAACTGGTGTGGATCTCCGTGAGGCTTCTGTGAGTGTAGTCATTCGTGTTTTCTGAAATGTAAAAGTTTCGGCTATGTTAGTACAGGGGCCTCATTCACCAACGTTATAAGTTTAAAACTCAGACTTAGACTTTATATTGACAAATGTTGTATTCGCTCCCATGTTGTTGTAAATTACCGATTTTAATATAAATGGGTATACATGTTCAATGGATAACAATACACAATCGGATAAAAATTCACATGGTTAAATCTTATTGTTAAGAAATGGCAGTGCTTATATTTTTGTCAATTTTAAGTCTAAGTCTGAATTTAAGACTGATCACCTTGGTGAATAAGGCCCCTGTACCATCAATAAGTAACATATTAGACTTAACCAGGTGCCATCTTCGGAAAGCGAATAGTAGGCTATGCCTTCTAACATTACTGTTGTATTAAGTCTTTTCATGAGAGTGAGTATATCTTTGGTAGTTATGTTATTTATGAGAGATTTATAGCCAGTCGTATCAATATCAATCCATACGTAACATGCATACAATGTAAATAAATAATAATACGATATCTACCATACAGTATGCATACACATTTTATTATGAACAGGTTACGTTGGTAAATATCATTATTTTGTTCTCGAAATGAAACTAATTCTGTGTAGGTCCACTGAATTTTTTCCCCATAGATTTTTTACACCCCCATGAAGATATGAAGGAAGAGATGCAATTTTAAGTCGATACTCTAGTAATCGACTTGCAGTTGTCATTCACATTTCGTCCCTGGAATGGTAGGATAAGCTAGCTTAAGACATTGCACTCACGAAATGGACGTTCAACCATTAGGTTATAATTCTAGTTAATTCGATTAGTTTAATAAAATCTTATCATTAATCAGATATGTTTATCTCACACTATGATCAAGCTACCATCAAGACACCCTGCTGACAATTGAACAGACAGTGATAGTCTCGTGTTTAATGCGGTCCAGGGTTTTAATTTCTATATCCAGCAAATCAGCCATGGATGAATATGTTATATTGTTTCCGAATGGGATTTTATAATCTTTTTTTTTTCATTGTATTTTTCAAGGCATTTGCTGGAGAAACATCGAATGTGAAGTTCGGTGACATGTTGATTTTACAAACAAATACTCACAATAACAGCTACGCAAAAATAAATAATGTCTAAAGATAAACGCCACGTGAACTGGAAATGTCACAAAGAGTAATATTGAAAACAACATGAGCGATGTTTTGTCGGAAATTATTTCTTTACAATAGTACATTTTTGCTAATGGCTGATGTTGTCAAATTAAATTAACACGAGTAAAAGAATACATTTATGAAATAGAGTTATGAGGATATGTCTTAACTTTCGAAAAATGGTGACGATGTAGCCTGATGACAAAAGCTAAATAAAATTGGACAGGGAAGGCAACTTTACCAGCTACAGCTGCAAACGAAAGGCAGATTGAATTTTATTTGGCACATATGTGATTGAATAATCGCCAGCTTAGTGACTTATGTTGTATCTGTTTAATGCACGCATGTAAGCATCATAACATTTAACAAACCATTAGAAAATCTATCAATTACAGCATAAATTATTAATTATATTGCAAATAGCATGCAGACCTTCAATGGCATGGTATATGAGGTGTCTGGTTGATACAGTGCGTTTGTCTATTTTTAATGCATCTCTGCAAAGTATGTTCAAATTGTGTAGGGTTCTATATATGAGCCGTTATACAGATACCACATGCAACTGACGTTCAGCAGACTTTTAGTTTGGCAGAGTTGAGATTTAATTTTCAAGTGTTGCAGATTATTTTAGGTTTACAAAATCTGTTTTGTCTTACATTCTCCACTCATAGAAAATTACATTCATGATGTTATTAGCAGATATTTCGCATTTAATACGAGAAACTAATGGAGAATTAAGAACGACATTGATTGAATGGCGTTTCTGTCTATCTTTAACTGAAAGAAATTCAATAATGTAACACCCACACTATCATTTCTGCCAAGTTAAATTGTAATGACATTTTAATAAATGTTAACTATGGAGTAAAACCAAGTATCTAATTTCAGTAACACCGTGCGCTTGCGGGTGCAATTCTTCTACAATACATATGAACGTATTGACTATGATCATTTTAACGTATAATTCTCTGTAAACTTCTCAATCTTGAAACATATAGACAGAACCAGCTTTTATGATAAGGATCAACTCATACTGTAATAAGACCAGACTTTTACATTTTGTTATATATTATCATTTTCAATGATGGAAGTCAAACATGAAATAATACTTTTGTTGTTAGATACGTTTCTGTTTTCGAAGTATTTTCCAAACCCCACGGGTTAACCACGCTATTTACGACAATTGTTCTGTGACAACAATAAAATATATGATCATACAAATAAAATTCCCTTATAATGTGTTCATTTTAACAGTTTATAACAATATGCCTTTCCGAAAACGGAGTTACAAATTAGTTAAAGCATTTTTATTAAAAGGACTAATGCATTATCAACTGCTCTATGATGTTCATATGTAACGGTTCATTCTGCAACGTATTATAAACGTTTTATTTCAGGTATCGAAGTGATGAACGAATGGCAACTGATACATTGATTGAAATCACTGGTATCAATAAGTATGGTACTTGAAGTGCAGACTTGTAATTAGGTTGTTGGATGATGACACGTAGATAACGTTGATATAATAAGGTGTTATCATACATAAGTAGGGTGCAAAACATGCTTATCGTGCATACCAACTATTTATGGTTGAAATGTAACTTTTCTATGTGATTTATAATTGAAGTTTTGCATCATGCTAGACTTTCTGGAACATCTATGAGACAGCATTGCCAAGTGTAGAAAAGTATAGAACATGATACCAGTATTTAATTACAGCACAATAAATATGGTGCAGACTTGTTACTATGTAGTCGGATGAATACACGTAGATAACGTTGCTATAATACTGTATTATCATACATTATCAGGGTGCAAAACATGCTTAGCATGGTTGAAATGTAACATCTCTATCTGATTTGTAATTGAAGTGTTGTAGCATGTCCGACTTGTTGGAACAGCTATGGGAGTGCATTGTATAAAATGTGATACCAATATTTCATTTGTAAACATGCTGTTGTTGGTCGAATTAAAGTTTTTCTTTTTTGGAAGTTGTCGTTTCAAATTACACAACATGAACTGCCACCTAGAATGGCTATCAAATCAGATATCGTTTAAACAACATCGATTCATTGTTTGACATATCTATGTTTTATGTTTTCTATAATATTATCTGTAGTTCGGCGCTTAAATACAAGACCGTATTCATTAGAGAAAATTGATTAATCAATTCGTCTTATGTTCGAATCTTGGTTAATTCACTAAAATCAAGAAAAGCAATTCACGGATTGTGCATTGAGCATGTACCTGACGATTTTTTCAGTTTCCGTAAATTGAAAATCGTGAACATGCATATGTGATAATGCAATTTGTATAGACAAGATGTCAAAACATATTAAAGTTCTATCTGACTGTTATCGAAATCTAAATCCTGATTTCAGATTCATATGCAGAAACCGCTGGGTATCGAAACATCAAAAAGCACAATGAATCTATATTTTATCTTGTATGGAAACTTCTATTTATTGTCCAAATTAGGAACTAAACATCAGCTAATATCGTTTGTTACATTACATTATACAAGATACTTGCCTTCAAATAGTATTTTCAGCGATGGAACATTCACTTTTCGGTGATTATGTTAATCCTTTAAATATTGATTTGATTATGTTTTATGGGCATTAATCGAGTATTATTCGGACATTAGTCAATTATGTTTTAATCGTTTAATCTCGCACGACACGAACAAATTCAATATTACTTACCATTAACAATCTATAAAGCTATATTATATGGAGTGTTTCTGACATAAATGATTTACAACATCATCAAGTCATTTCATTATATTCTAATTGTACGAATTTTCTTGTATTACAGTCATTTAAAACAATAAAATTAGCCAAGTGTCAATATCTACCAGCATGCATATTGTAACAATTTTTGCTGACAGGACGAGTCTCTGGGTCGTTTTATCGTAAAAACTTAATTACATACTTCACTCATATAGCTAGCATTGGTCTTATTCTTATCAGCTACTTCCTTATCTGAATGTCCCATAGAACACACAGACAAAACAAATCATTAACTCTTACCGTTTTATACTTGATCCATTTTTATTCCGCGCTAAAGTGTCAAAGATATTTTCCGGTATGATAACGTCATAATGAATACTGGTACAAACAGCATTATGACATCCAGGAACAGGGTATAAGCCTTGTGCAAGATCTCGCTCGACCAAATCTCTTTACACATTGCGTTACCAAACTTCGTCCGTCTGTATTTATTATATATAGCAATTGGTATGCAGACGACACAATCAACTATCCAGCAGACGTCAATTGTTTTAAGTTTAAACATATTTATTTTTCCCAAATATATAACAATATGCATTCAATTTACAGTATAAAATAACAGAAACATAAGGAAAAGGGATTAGAATGAAAGACACTTTGTCTTATTGAATTCTTCTCCCTGGATTGACTTCCAGTTTAATAAAAAAACAAAAATATCAACAATTGAGCTATGAGTACACGTTGCATTAATTTGGGTGTAAATAAAGAGATGAAAAAGGTAAACAAGATCAAAAACGTACAGAACAATTAGAAGCTAAAGAAAGCCTTACACAGTATTACATTCGAAGAAAGGATTACTGTATAGGTAGAAGTGAAGAAGAAAGGGGGCTACTCAATTATTAAATGAATCATGTGAATCTATTGCTATCACGTATATAGGCATGAACCTGATTAAATATGAATGTATTATCTTGATCGGAGAGGGTTGTATCACCAAAAAGAAGAAGATCAAGACTGATTCTGTAATTTTCTAATCGGTTTAAGAGAGTGTCACGAGGTTCTTGTTGAAATCGACATTCGAAGAAGAAATGATAATTAGATTCAATTTGGCCACATGCGCAGAGTGCTGACTGGGAAATATTACAGAGATACAAATGATAATTTAGTGAACTGCATTTGGTTCGCAGACGGGTGTGTAGCAATTGAAGTCTTCTTGGTCCTACGAAATAGTATAATGGTGGTTTGGAAACGTCTCTATTCAAGTGTATTTTGAAGGCTGACAGAGGCTGTATATTCCTTGTTTCCTGTGGGAGGGCATTCCACTCACGAATAGAGGTAGGTAGAAATGAGTTTAAATAAAGGGTTGTTCTAGAATTGATCCTAGGAATGTTGTTCTCGTTTCTAAGATGATATCGAGTGTTTTGTTGTCTAGGGACAAGAGATGATAAATAATCTGGAACAAGGTTATGGTACATTTTATAGAAATGAGTGATTCTGTGTTTGTGTCTTCTGTCTTTTCAATTGTTTTGTTGGAATCACTTAACGTCTGCCATTCTCTGGACTTGAGAGGTCGACATATGGCGAGGAAGCGCTCCAGAGAAATTGCAACCTATCTGAAACAGCCTAAGCTCACTGAAACAGTTGAAAAAAATATATAAATGAAAATATATCAGAATGACAGCGCACATATACAATGTAGGAACATTTGCATGCATCGGCAAAATGTTATATGTCAATATGCGAGTTCCAGATGCAACACCCATGTACACCCACCCAACAAGCTTTCTCAATGGAAATTGAACAACAACAATGCCCGTTAACAGACTATGATACAATGTATTGTTATATTTTTATTGGTTGTGTTGTGAAGACACGTGTGTCCTGGATATTTATGTAACAATTCAACCGCAGACGCTAATGTTGCAGGTATCTTATTTATCACAGACATTAAAAACGACAGTAGATTAACAAGAATAACGACTTTCGAATTGATGAAACCTTTCCATATGAACAGTTGAATTCATTGATGAAAGTAATTTGCTTTTTTTATTTCATTCTTGTGAAACCATTCAAATAGTATAGGACGCCCCAGTGTGCAAACAAGATTTTTACATTAGCAGAAATAAATCCACATATATCAGAATTCGTGAATATCTGTTCGTTTTGTAGAAAACAATCTGGAATTCGGAAACAAAGAAGAACTTTTCGAAAGAATATTGGACTGTGTTTGTCAGTATCAATGTATAAGACAGAAATAAGTTCTGACAGAAGCCACCCGCTATATTCCCTCTGTCATTGATGCCAAGCTACTGCTCAACTATCAATCGTGTGTTGATATGTCTTGAAATATAGACTTATACCGGGTTACATACATTGCATCGATAACAGTGTTTTGATACATTAAACAGCTGTAAAAGAGCTCGTGTGTTTGCGTAGTAAATGGTAAAAATTTATATTTTAACTTGAACCTGTTTTTTTTATTAAGTGAGTCATTATTGTTACCTTTGAAGCTTGTTTATTTCATGTGACCATCACATTCTGTATCCTTCGAAGACTTTTCAGTTTTATCAAATATAATGATTCGTTGTTCTCAATTCACAATTACCATTTGTATGTTTTTGTCTTCCAAGTACTTGAAAATTGAAAACGCCCCTTTTAACTCTAATAACTTAATCAATTATTTTGGAATATGAATATTAAGTTGTTAGGAAAACTGTCCCCAGTCATGATTTGTATTATGGGCATTAATAAATGTTCGGCACTAAAACGAGAGCAATGTTTCATTGATTTATTGGTAAAGACTAATCTTATAATTATCGACAGATATTTTATCATTGCTTAATTGAAGCTGATGAATGACGAGTTGCCTTTTAAAATCAGGTCAGGTAGTATGCTTCATCGTCTGGAACAAACCTTGATAGCGTTACGAAGATAAACAGACACGCTTATAGCATGAGTACGTTAGCAATGAACATCTATTGATAGATATGTAGTCATCTATTTCGTCTTTGATATGGCGCTCTTATAGAGTGAGCATAAGGCATACCGAACTAATAACTAACAAGATACCTCAAGGTTATTGGTGCTGGGTTCTGTCGTTCTTGTTGTCATTAGTATTCAAAAAAGGGAAATATTTGACAAGTAAAAAGGGGACAAACAGGCGATAGAGATGGTAAAGTACTAAAGTAGTCTTCGATTAGGATGTAGCTCAGTTAATTATGATCTCAGCAGAAAAAAACATTTTAGAATCGCCCCTTTGCATGTGTGACTGTGTCGAAAATGCCTCACATTATTTACTTCATTGTCCTATTTTTAATCATCAAAGACAACAGTTCCTGCAAAATCTCCCTTGTGCACCACCGCTAACAATCTTTTGTTTGGTGATGAAAATCTAAGTTTGATACAAAACAAAAATATCTTCATAAGTGTTCAAAACTACATAATATCTACAAAACGATTTGACACTTAATCGACAGCAGACCCTCTCCGTTACAGTGTGATTACTTTACAACAGTTTCTCTCCCTCCTATGTACTTCTTCTCATAGTGTTCCTTTATTTCTCTCCCTCGAGGAATCCTCTTCCTTTTCTGTCAGTCATTCGATCCGGTCGTTGTTTTTCTACGTATGTGAATATTTTATTTTTTTAAAGGAGCGCGATTTATATAAGTTTTTTAACTTGTTTCCCAATCCTTTACAGGTTGTTTTTGATTACCACATGTTGTAAAAGGTTGTTGAATAAATATTGTTTAAACTAAAGTACTATTTTTTCTCCCCTTACAGTCAATAAAATCTCTAACGAAGCATCATTTATAAGATTCAATATTTAGCAGTTTACGAGTTGTTAGATGCTTAAATGAAATATTGCCACGGGAAAGTGATGGTGGATGTCGGTTATATGGAGAAGGCTAAGTTCCATATATTGTTTCTCTGCTTGAGACAGACATGTTTCTGATCTATGTCTTCGATATGAGATAAAACGTCAGCTAAAACAATTTTTAGCCAACCATTTTCCTTGAAAATCAATAAATAGTTTTTTCATATTCAGAAGGAGAAATTGTTTATACGAGGTGTAAAATCTTCTTAATTTAGACAAGCTTTGCAATATTCCTTTATTTTTACTTCTTACAATCGTAGTTCGTCATATCATTGCGTTCATTTAAATGCGGTTGTTGGTGATACATTGCCAGGCTCAATTACGTTAAAAGTATCTAATAAAGAGTTAATTATTGCGACACGCTTTCTAACTAATAAATTTATTCTCACAGTTTGTCAATGTGCATTTCATTGGCATTTGTGACTGACAATTTGTTATAATTATCGGAACTTTAAAAACCCGCATAGATAACTCAGCTTACCTAAACATACTCTTTTTCTACCAGGGAATGCGGAAGTTGTAACATTGACAGTAATTTAGAATCATACCCACTACAACGGTCTGTAAAAATTATAAATAAAGGGTAAATTACCATAGATATAAACTATGCAGTCATTGTCAAGCGAATTAACGCACATACGGTACATTGCCAGATTAATTTTAAGTAATAAATTTAATTATCACATAAACCATGATGTGTGAGTGTAATAAAGCCCATTACATAAAAACGATACTACACTACTGAATAATTAATCATAACTATGCAAATGAGGGGGATTAATCACTATTTTTATGTATTCATACGCGCTGTCAAAAAAATAAACAAACATGGCCGACTGCGATTTTTTCGTCAGCGGTAGAGGTCAGGTCGATGGACAAGGCGAATCAGAAAATCAACGAGAATTTACAAAGGCATTTCAATTCAAATATAATAAATAAACACAAACCTACATTTATTTATTGAACAAAGCATAGGCTAACACTTCCTGCACAATTTTAATGCACTTTGAATTTCAAAATCGCATCTCTTCAAAATTCATCCATCTTATCCCGGATTTTCGAAGTAGTGATGACGTCATAACATAAACATGACGTCACAATGTACGTGACGTTTTCCGTTTTTAGTACGAGTATGTTCCCCTTACCTAACTAATTTCAAGACTGGGTAGTGCCTACTAAAAAGGTCCGTGACGTTATTACTGTTCAAATATACCCGTCTCGGCTTATTTTCGTTTTCAACATTGAATTAAATGTAATTGAAATACAGTCACTGTGTTACACTATGTTTAGATGCTCATTTATTCTTAATCGCATTACTCACCTCAATATTCTTCTCTCTTAAGGGGAAGCGGGTCTACTATTTTTAGTTTTCTAAATTTAAATGGCTTATTTTGTTAATGTGATAAAAAGAATCTTACATTCGTGTCTTTCCATATTAAATTTATCAAACTCGTTGGAAAAAAGTAATAAAATACTCGGCAGAGCCTCGTATTTTATCACTTTTATCCAACTCGTTTAATAAATTCAATATGAAAAGTCACTCATGTAAGATCCTCTATATATTGAATCCACTGCCAAGAACTTCTCGTAATAAACTGAACTTCATATACTTACAATTTCAATATTTTGAAAGTAAATTTAGTTCCTGAAACACTACACAAGTGTGCTAGGGTTGTGACAGTAAAGGCATTCCGATAAACAGATGGTATCTGCCAGTTACCGCATACTTTCATACCGAGATACGAACACGTGAAGAGCGTTGAAACGATTTGATGAAAAGTAAATAGTTATAAACCAATCAAGTAAATGTGTTGTACCGATTAGACGCGCACCTGTTGATTACATGCATTACAAATGGTCGACCTTAGAAACAGTTAAATGATACTAGAAAAAGTACATTTCGCTTGTTATGTAAAATGTAGCAATTTGTGGAGACAATACGTCCGAGTACACGTTACATGTGTTTTAACATATCATATTCACGAATGAAAATATGATATTTATTGAATCAAAGTATTATACAATAAATGGGCGAACAATTTGAAGATGTGGTCGGTCAAGAGGAATATAATATACGCATTCACGATGTTACATGGTTTCGGGATAATACGAATTTCTTCACCTCAATAACAATGTTAACACGTACCCATCAATATTATTGGCACTGGTTGGCTGAATTGCGCAGTATATTTGTGGTTTATTGCTGTTACTGGTTAGTTATGATTTTATTTCAACAGAAACAACACAACCGTCCCAAAGGACTACACAAATCCTCCATCGCCCACAGCCAAGGCCAAACTACAAGCATTGCCGGTATTTCTATTACAGAAAGGGCACTGGTTTTACTTCATGACTACACGTCGTTAATACGATGAAAACAGTAAAATAAGGTAAAGTGAAGTGATTATGTAGCTGGATTTGATATTCGGTCAGTGAGGTTAAAATATTCCGTGACATTACCTGTAATCATGTCCTGAATAAGTAAATGAGTTTTAGCTTACGCCATTTATTGTGCCCTGACTATACGCTAAGATGAGGAAAAACATCAAATATAAGTTCACATTGGCGTATTAAGAACTTCATTCAGTGTTCCTGATAGAGATGTTTATACATTTGTAAAGACTGTCATTCAAAACAGATTAAAGTATGTCTGTCTATCGTCTAATGGACACTGTTCTAGTTATGTCAGACTGTTGTCTTGATTTCTCTAGCAATACGAAAGCAGTACGTTAAAGCGATTGTGCAGTGTTTCGACAACGTACTGTATATCAGGAACTAATTTAACTGATCTTTTCTAAAGCATATCAATTTTATATTTAATATTCGACAATTCTCTGGCGTTAGTTTAGATCTATACAATTCATGAAAGGATTTCTCCAAACGTAAATTGAGATCAATTTTAGATTATGTAGACATTAGAGAATATATGAAAATGATGATTGCATCGAAATGTTATATCATTTGTAAAGCCATGCATTTTAGAAGAAATCACTGCGGCTGTAATATATCCAGTCCAAATTTAGACGCAAATAATGTTCAACATACAATCAGTATAAAAAGCAGCAAGGTTGCTTCTCTCGTATAATGGGAAGCTCATGCGTGTGGCAATACTTTCATAGTGTTTCAAGTAAAATCCATGCGTTATTAGCTTTGGTAAACTATGACATATGCTAGTCTTCTGAGACTGTCGCTTCGTGTTATTCAGTCACCACACAATATACCTACATCGTTGAACCGAAGTTTGTACAGGTCTGTGCTACGGTTTGATTTATTGGAGTGGAAATATGATACCGTGGTCACCGACGATTAAGAGTTAATGGGATTACTAGTATCCGACTACAAGTTTAGATATTCCTAGTCACTTATTTTCCTTCACTAGAATGCCCATTTCGACATCCTTTACTTCCAGACATAATGTGTATGCGATATTTTGTTATTTAACTGTGTATAGCAAACACGAGACTACCTCTCGGTTGCCTACTACATAGTATAGCCATAGCAATTTGGATGGGAAAAACTGAAGAGCCTTTATGAAATTAACAGTGATCCGACCCAGATTCGAACTGGTTAACGTTCATACCAACTTTAGGTTCAAACAACAACAATCTGTTTTTTAAACGCAACCAAATGCGAGGAAACGTTCGCCCTTCTTAAACTATATTAGAAATGTTCACCACTTGTGAGCCTACCTTGAATAACATGTGCTGTTTTCGTATAAAGCAACACTACTTAATGAAACAATGATTTGACTGAATTATGACATCGAGAAAAACACATTACAATAGCTACGAAATCGAATAGCTGGTTCCAATAACACTGAACCACAAATTAACAACCGATTACGATTATCAAAAACAAATCATGCATGACAAATGTTTCTTATACCGCGAAACAAACAATTCTTAATTGCATACTCATGTAAAACCAAACTGCATCATCACGACATATAAGTGGTGTCTGATTTAATCATTGACTTTATAATTGTCCCCGGCATACTCTTAACGTTTCCTCATGAACGGAAGAATTGTCGTCAACCAAGATATTACTTATTACACTTTATCTTTTTTCCTGTGACGTGAGCTATAAACCTTGTTATCTTTATTGAAAAGTGCAATGGACAGGATGGGCAAATATGCAATTTATGCTTAAACGTAAAATGACAATCGTTTTAGATTCACCAATACTCAACTACATTTATTTCAGAACGTTTCAAATTTAAAAAATAAAAACAGTGACTGCCAAACTGTAATTTCCGACCTGCATATAATTACAATGTATCAGATCCTATACTAGTAATTCGATTTATGAAGTAGATATGGCGAAGTGATATATACACACCCCGTATCAATTGTTATACAAACGTCTCTATAATAATGATGCATGTCTACAAGCGAAGACAAAACCCTCATTTAAATAACAAAATAAATGACAACGCATGCGGGATTGAGTAAAAATAATTTCCGACAGACAGACTAGACAATACATATTTCATACATTTATCTGCGATGCGGATGTGATTAGTTTCACAAATTCGGTTACTGGTGATAATTATTAATATTCAATGAGACGTTCAATACAATTTTAAATTCCAATGAGGACATTTGAAATCCTCTGTTTGAAGATGTACCTGTCACAGTGTTTGACAGCTTGCATTTGATTGCAGATAAGTTAGTGAATTTAGTGGCGCTAGAGAAAGGGACGATTACGACAATTTTGAATCTCATGAGGTTTCATCATTCAGATCAGCAACGAATTTATGTTCTTTTGAGCAAGTATGTATACCAATCTCACACCATGTATCTCACCTCTCGATCTAAGACGCGTCTTTCCAGATGACAATTATAAGAGCGTGAAATTCAAAGCTTTTATTATACAACATTCTAGATATATTCTATGAAATGGTGAAACCATTTACCAAACAAAAGGTCTGTTTATTAAATGCGTTTCATGTTTCCTAGACAGTTATATGATATCGCTACATGTTTCGTGTTCGATACAAGTAAAGTGGGCTTCTAATGCTTAGTTTGTACCTAAGAACTAGCTTTCAAAGGAAGGCACGTTTTCATTTCGTTCACGTACAAATTGTTTAACGTGTTTTAGGCCACTTAGATACAATTACACTCATTTGAATGTGTTCGTCAATTTCATATGAACATGCAAATTGCCCTGACGTGTACCTGTGGTAATAGGTGTAGCGTGTACATATTTGAATTTATCTTGTGGCCAGATTCAAAAATGTTTATTCATGCTAATGCAGCTATACTGTATTTGAAAAACTCGAATTTCGTCAAATGACTACAAAGACTTTTAGGCAGCACACATATAATCACTTAGCTTCGTTTAGTTGAAACAATACATATGAAGAAATAAAAGTATAAATAACAATGAAATGGTTCAAAGCAAACCATGCAATTGTCTTCATGAATCAGAGTAACACTTATTGTGTGATTACCATAACGCGGAGAACACGCCTCGGCAAATAATTTATCTTGAGTCAAAATTTGAATCTTCAGATTCAGTTGAATCTCCAAATATATAGTACATACAGACTTCTTAGATAGTAAAATATATATTTAGCAGCAGGGCGGCGACATTTCCAAGACACAAATTGAATTAGGAGTGAGCTAAATATGTATGGGAATATATATGGGAATACATGTTTTGCCTAGTCCATCTGCCCTTAACATGTCGATTGTCATATTATATTGTGAAACACAGTTTTCATTCCTTCTCTAAGAGACACATACTAAAAGAGAGATTGTTGTTCAAAATATTATACTCTGAATGTCTGCGTAGTTATTTAAAACGTTACACGCCAAACGATATCTCTTTAAATCTATTGCGTACTGGTTTGAATAGTTGTGATTGTTGTGTTGTAGAACATGAATAATGTGTGTTTGCTTAGAATGAGAAGGCCGTACCTGCAAAATCAATAGTTTGAGAAAACGAAACAAAACTATCTGCAAATCATATTTTACTCAGGGAAAACAGGGCCTTTTCAACTTCACTTTGGTTAACACGACAAGTTCCTATTTTCATAACAAAAGGCTCACCAGATGCGCCTTATGATGCAGATTTTAGTTAAGTATCTGTCTTATATCATCATTCTAAGCCAGCGAATAATTTTACAGTTTATGTTCAGTTGGTTGAAATGAACGGTGTCTAACTAACTCGTATAGGCCTTTAAATGGGTTAGTGTGTTATTTTATGGTAAGGCAACAACACTAGTGTGTCAAACAATGCTAGAATCATATTGAAACAATCCGAGGATAATATTGTTACACAGACCGACACATTTATCTGAATTCAACAACGGATTCACTGTAGCTTTAGTGAATTGTACATTTATAAAAACAACAATATTTTATAGTTTTCTGAATATGTTCGATTTACGATCGGCTTTCTTATTAAGTTATCTGTTTAATGAATAGTTTCCGTACATGTACTTCTATAAGCATTGTCATCAAATTAATGTGCAAAAATATGGTTTATGCCCCTACCGTCTGGCTGATTCCTTAATTATTCTAGCAAACTAACAAAGCATACCCAGTCACTGTTTTAAAACATTTCATTTGCCTACGGCATTAACTGATTCCAAGTAAACTGTAAGATGCCTCATAGTTTATGTATTCAATTAATACAAAACGTGAATGGGACGATGTACTTCGTCGTGAACTGTTGAAGAGACATAAAGTGATAACTCTATGAGGTTATTGATTCCCATATGTGGTGTCTTTCCCTCTGAATTGAACATTTAAAAAAGATTCTAACAAAATTTCTCTAAGGAACACATTTCCTGCCCCTACAACGTTTTGCCTTTGGGATAAAATAAGCCATGTTTTGATTGTGAATATTGATTTAATTTGTTAAAAAGACGACCTATAATTTTATCCGTCTACAAAAGTCGCACAAGCTGGAAAATTGTGTACTATGAATCAACTAGTCTATGTAACGAATTCCATGACTGGATAGTTTCATCGTCTGGTACTGAACCATAGTTTTAAATTTATCATTTTTTTCATGCTTCCAGGAAAAAACGGTGATAACATAAAGCTTAAACTAGCACTATTGACAGATGGAATAATTCATACGTGAAATTAATATGTCATTCACGCTGCGATGATAAATTGTAAATGCCTCAATTTTTATGTACTTTATTTTTTATCCTGTTGTTCTACATTATATTTAATATTACGAACATTGGATAGAACGAACGTTATTTGTCGTTTTCAACTACTTACATTGTTGTACATGTAACATGTCCTGTCACCTTGCATGACTATCGAATATAGAATCATTAGAACAGTATCGAATATTTCAATGCAGATAAATGTAATTGTTCTACCTTAGAATTGTTTTTATAACGTTGTTAATGAGCAAATATGCAAATAACTAAGTTAATGATTTATAAATTGACTCTTTACGTTTTGTCATTTCAATGTGTTTGTTTTTCATGTAATTATTTGTAGTTCGGCGCAGAAATACAAGACCGTCTTCATTAAATAGAATTAATCAATTCGTCGTTTGTTTGTATCTTGAATAATACACTTATATCAAGAAAAGCAATTAACTGGTTGTACATTGACCATGTACAATATCCAAATGTCTAGAAACGGGAAAGCATGATCATACATTTGCGATAATGTGATGTGTGATAATGTAATTTGATTTTACAAGCTTTTATAACTTATTAAACTTCTACTAGGGCACGGAAAACACAAAAATGATCATGAATGTATACTCTTATATATATTCTTGTCTGGTTACATATAACACCTATATATTTTAGATATTAGCTCATATCGTTTGACAAAAACATTGTACCAGATACATGTCTTCAAATAGCTATTTCATCAATTTCAATTTCATCATTCAATTTTCGGGGATAAACATGATTATATAAATACTTCGAATTGTGCTTTGATTATGTATTTTTACATGGACATTGATCATGTTTTATTCGGACATTTTACAATTTAGCATTAATTGTCGAATCTCACAGGAACAAATTCAACAACACTTAATATTAACAATACGAGGGATGATCCAAAATAACAAGGACTTTTGCTATTGCGTCCAATAGAATCGTTATATTTTCAAAATATTCACATGGTTTATTATCGGAACATTTATTGCGTACGATAATTTGAATAAATTCCTTTAATATAATTATCATAGCCAGCTCACCGCGTGATTTTGTAACCACCGTAACGTGTATGCAGCGCACAAAATGTATGCGACCTTTCTTAAGTTAGATATGCAATGATATCTAATGAAATGAAAGTACGAAATGCGCTACACTTAACCATCTTACGACGGGATGAGCAAGTGCGTCTAGTCAAAATTTGACGTTATTGTACAGTGCGTGTTGAACATACACATTATTCTTAACGCGATATCACCTGTGTAATTCACGTTAAAATGACGTCGTCAAACCGGCATGACATACTTATAATATAAAAGATCTGCCATTATCTCGGAAAATATGCTAACAATGGCGCTTAAAATGCTTGAGCAGACTGATAGAATATGTCATATGAGCTGAGCTCAAATTATCAATTGATATCGTGAATATGTTGACGGAGAAAGATTGGAGAGCGCAAGCATCGCGTGTGATATAGAAAATACGACATGAAAAAAGTGAGGTTATCTGCAGCCGACGATCGTATATTAGGGAATTAGCTGGTCGCTGTGAATCAGTAAACGAAAGGACAATTTGCACAATTTAATGTCAAATGTTATCTTAAATATTTCATTAATAATTAACATCAGTGTATGACAATTTAGATAAAAGTGAGCATGTTCAAAACTGCTACAGTGACGATCATCGAAAAACGACGTCAATGACTTGATTTGTCGGCAAATGGCGAAGTAGCACTCCCGAGAAATGGCAACCAATGTGAAACAGCTTACGCTAACTGAAACAGCTGAACATACAAATGAAAATATGTCTAAATAACACAGCGCATTCATATGAAAATGTGCGTGCCTCGGCATAATATGTCACTATGTCAAGTACAGATACAACTATCATGTATATCCACCTGACATGTTTTCTTAATGGAAAAATACAACTATGCACGTTAACAGACGATGGTGGTTATTTATTTTAATTTGTTTTGAGAAGTCAGGAAATTGATGCAACAATTGAACCACACATGCTCTTGATGCAAGTATCTTATTTATCGCAGACATTGGAGTGTGAAAACAACATTTCTACATTTGCAGGTAACTATCCACATTTTAGAGATCTGACTATGCGAATGTAAGTTTTTTTCGTAGCATACATTTCTGGAATTCGGAAACAAAAATATTATTTTAGAAAGAATATCAGGATTATTGTATGAGACAAAGATAAGTTCTTACAGAAGCCACCGGCTATATTTCCCCCTGCCAATAATGCCAGGCTACTGCTCAACTATCCAGTCTATTTGGATACGTCTTGAAATATTTAATTATACCAGGTGATATACCTTGTTTTGATAACTGAGTTTTTAAATATGGAATCACACTGAGAAATATTCATTTCATGGATGACTGAAGCGTTATACTAGACTAATATTATCCCATTCAAAGTTTTGTTTGTCTATTTTCTTGTTCCATCAAACCGGTCCATGATTTATGTCATTTAATCCTTACAAGTATGAGGTCACCCGCATCACTAGGAAGAGAACTCATGTTAAGACTCCGTTTTTCATCCACAACAGCATGACACGTTACAAGTTGTGGCAGAGAAAGGTACACTAGGGTATACATAGATGAGGTCTCCTTGAGTACCAACGTTGCTACCATTTTGAGAAAAGCTATCGAAACAGATTAGGGTACGATGCTACCAGACGCATGTCAAATCAGTCCTTAAATACGCTTATTCGGCAAAGGATCAACCAGGGCAAATATTTGTCATCTTGAGGCAGTTCAGCATATTGGAAGCAATTCGTCAAACGGTACTTTAGCACACCAAGCAACATCAGGCAGATCATTGGCGACTTTGGTTGGAAACTCTAGAACCAGATCTGTGAGCATTGTCGACAGCAATTATGCCTTCTCGAGGAGTCTTATTTATAGTGGATAATCATGATTATTTGTTTTTAACAAAAAACTCGCCGCTCACACGATCTTGTAATTAAATATCAATGGTACGATAATGCCCAAGAGGACGACCCTCTATACTATACAGAAAGAAGAATAATCTTCAATCATTTCCCCACTTATGTCATGTTAAGTGGCCATCTTTGATGCCATTTTGAAATTAAACCATAATGCATGTCTGATAAATATAATTTTCAATACAAACTATCAATAATACTATGATTAAATAGATACTATGTTTAACATCTACACAACTGCAAATTAACAACAATAGTAATTTATGTAACTAATCTCTTGCCCCACCGACATATTTCCTGATTTTGCGGCCATTATAGACGTCATTTTGAATAAGGCAAGGGGTCAATTGAGTCGAATCGAACTTTTATTTGAATGTAAGTTAACTATTTTAAATCCGATATCAACAAATATGATTTCAATAAATGTTTTAATAGAATATATCAAATTGTCAATTAATGTGGCCGTGGTAACCGCCGTTTTGATTTCAGCCGACATGTATGCCATCCCACAATTTTTTAATCAAGGAATGGAGATAGATATAATACAAATACATGTGTAAAAGACATTTTAACTACAACCAATCTGCAAAAAAGAAATTTTTAACTAATTTCTGGCATCTCTGGGTGTTTTTCTTTATTTTGGCGGCCATTTTGGACGCCATCTTGATTTTCATAAAATACTCAATGATGCAAGCTGGGCATCACTCAGATTCTTCAATTACAACATATTCCCTAACAGAAAACCAAAGAATATTTACAATACAATCCAATGTTGGGTCTAACCTAAATATCCCATTTATAGACCGGACTATTGTTAAACTTTTAGGTATCCAATATTCCTGTCTCATGAAGGATTTTTAAATGAAAATCTGCCAATGTAATGTTTATTATGGACGCCTAGAATCCACCTCTGCATATGACAATCAACAAATAGTCAAATACACACTTAGATCCGATTTAAAAGAGAAAAAAATACGACAAAAATCGAAAAATATCATAATTTCCTTAAAAAATCAATAATTATTAATCAATAACTATATTATAATATTTATATTAATATGTTACCACATGCACAATTCAATTGCGAACATTTTAAGACCTATCACAAGCCGATAGCGCTTATGAGTGAGGAATAATCGAAGTTTTCCTTAACCCTCTGATTGCTTAAAATAACGGCGGCCATCTTTAAAGATGGCCGCCAAAAGGTCATTTAGCAAAATTTCCCGCAAGTCCATCAACTGATTTCGGACAGCTTAGATATCAAGCTAACCGAAAATCATTGTTGGATCTGTTCACCAATTTGGTAATGGATTTTGGTCTGTCACATGGACTATCAGGACAGGGAGACAACACTTAACCAGTCGAGCGCAGAAAAATACAATTGCACTGAACAATGCCCGTACAAAACCTAACGCAAAAATGACATGACAGAGTCCTCGCTGTAAAATAGCTTATGTTTTTGTGAAGCTCCATGTCGATAACAAATGGCGTAAATTTATATGGGTTATTTTTTAACTGTTTCACTAAATCACTAAATCAAATCGTTTGGAACATAAACCTTAAGTTGTTGAGAAATTGTCCCTAGCCAGGATGTCTATTTTAGACATTATTGAATGTGCGATACTTAAAACGTGAACAATGCTGCATTGCAATACATATAAGTAATTTTTTATACAAAAGATATCGACATATACACTGAGCGGCAATGAAAACGCAACACTTTTTAAAGTTGAATATTTCTGTAATCTGTCAACTTATAAACTTGAAATTTTGTATGCTCAATTCGATATATATTATCTACAGAATTCAGCTTTTTCCGTGAAAATACTTTAAGAATCACTCGTCCATAGCGGCATAGCCTTTAACCGCATTTTCCCGCGTGCTGATTGGTGGCTACAGATTTGCTCGCGTATTTTGCAAGCATTTTGAAGAATATGGATGGATTAGTCGGAAAAACAAAATAACCAGTAGAAAACATGGTGCATATGTCAAAGGCAGTCTCCGAAAGATCGGTCGTTGTGCTCAATTGTGGGGTATCTGTACTAAAAATTACAGTTTCGTTGAATCAAATTACCGAAGTCATTATTTGATTTATTTAACACAAGTCTGGATACATATACACCTGTTAAGAAAGCAAAAAATCATTAAAAATCATAGCATGTAAGAAAAATGCTCAAGTCAAGTGCGATAACTCTTGGATAATTATCCTCACGTTTTTAGATTAATCACCAAACTTTTACACTAAATTGTATTACTGGATATTACTGAGCTAGTCTACATGCTCAAGTTATTGTGTTCATTAATATTTAGACACGTAAATTGAGTTTTGAAAATTAAGCACGCAATTCAAAAGCGCATTTTGTCTCCATGTAGTGCAATAATCAGTCTTAAAAGAATAGCTTTAGCGTTGATGCAATTAATTTCCAGTTACAAATTGTGATACTTTCAACATAATTTGGACAACTGTAATACAATTTTATTAATCTAAAAACGAGCAGTTTCGAATATGCGTTTAGAGGCGCAAAATTGGAAGCAGTGTTATAAAGAAACTGACAAGTCATTTTATTTCTCCAAGATTATCTCCCTTTGACCATAGAAAATACACCATGGTTATAATAGACCAAGTTGTTTTATGTTAGTGGGTGTGCGCGAAATAGTATATAGGCTCCTTAAAAGTACCTGAGCTTTATATAGCCCTTCTGCAACAACGGAACAGTATCCCTCTAACATTCAATGAACGTTTCATAAGATTAATTCGTCGTAGATGCACACGATGGATCGCTCCTGGTGGTTGTTTTAAAAGATTAAAAATGCGACTTTCTGTTTTATACTGACCCCAAAACAACTGGTAAAAATTTATGTTGCTGAACAAATTTATCTGATTCGAAGTGATATCCATGTGTCACTTGCATATATCTATTCAATGACAAAATTTCACGATGCTCACATATTTATTAAATGTGTTATGCTGTACTATGAAAGTGATGCGTTTTCATTGCCGCTCAGTGTATTTTATCATTCGTTGGAGCAAATTGATGAGGAGTCCTCATTAGAAAATCAGGTCAGGTAGTGTGTTTAATCGCCTGGATCAAACTTTGATAGCAATACGAAGATAAACAGACACGCTAATATCATTAGATTTTTTATGATTTTGTAGAATGAACGTATGATGTACCGAATTATTAACTGACAAAATACCTGAATGCTATTGATGCGGCTATGTTGTGACGGTTGTTGTACGTTTAAAAAGGATAAGTCATTCAAAGCAGGGTCGAACATTAAATAACCACATGCCCAGTTAAAAGGGAACACACAGTCGATTAAGGTAGTGAAGTTATAGTGAAGAAAATATCCAGTTAAAATTGAGAATAAGTATACCATGGGGATGTATTCTCCCCTTAAGCATCCTTTGTTAGATTCAACATTTGGCAGTTTATTAGATGTTGATACTTTATAGGTGCTAATATAAAACATTTACCCCAGAGCAACGATGGTGGATGTCGCTCAAAAGGAGAAGGTTTCGTGTCACATTGTGCTCTTCTTCTTGAGGCAGACATATTTCTTATTTACGTCATCGATATTTGAGTAAAATAGAGTTAAAACAATTCTTTGCCAACCACATTTCTTGAAAAGCCATAAATAATTCTGGTTTTCATAAACAGAAGGATAAATTGGGTTTATGTGTAAAATCCTCTCGTTTTAGACAAGCTTTCTTGCTTATTTATTTACTCTTGTATTGTGTTACGGTGTATTTGTGATTCGTTTTATTTATCGTAACTTAAAAACGAGCATCGATAACTCAATTACGCCATGGTGTAAACATTTACCTTATAGGCTAAAATATGCCGAAGTCCGTGACGCGTGTAAGATCTTTTTTCAATTTAACAAATATATAAAAAGGAATACCACTGCAGTTGTGTTGGTACATCGGCCCGTATTACCTCTCGTTAATTGCGTTATACCGTATCATATTCGGCCTAACGCTCTCGCGAGATACGGTATTACACAAGGAACACTAGATAATCTCGCCCGACGTATCAACACACTTCATTGATATTCCGTATACATGTATATACTCTGCATCATCAAGCCGCGTCAAAGTATCAGTACAAATTATAAAATGAATATTAGACAGGGAACTGGTTTTCCTTTTGACTGACCGTTTATCAGATATGCGATACTCTAACGTATAAACAAATGTAATTAAGGTGATTGAAAACGTTAATGAAGCCACCATAAATGAAAAATAATTACAGAGTGTCATGTTAAGTACATTGTTATGTCAAAATTTCAATTTATCATTAACAACGAATGTAAATGGCTAAATTGGATCCCTAGCGTTAACTTAATTGACATAATAATACTGTGTAAACGTGTGTAACATTTATAAAAAAGTACATGATATATTGTAACAATATCATTTATTGTTGGACGGAAACCAAACTTCAAATCACCAGTTGTATAATTTAATGTAAATCAACCCACCAGATTAACGTGATGGATAATGTACTGGTTTGTCACACGAGCGACCAGGATTTGATATTCGGTCAGCAAGGTTAATATATTCCGTGCTGTATTGGCTACAACAATGTCCTGCATACAATGTATGTGAATTAGTTTTGGCTTATAGTCTTATACCCTTAATTGTTCCCTGTATGTACGCTTAGAGTGACCTAATCCAGTATTAAATAAGACGAGAAAATCTTCACCAAAAGTTCAGATTGGCGTATAAATATCTTTCTTCAGCTTTGCTGATTGAGCTATTTATAAAGTGTGTCGTTCAAAACAGATTTGACGTTGTTTGTCGCCTATTCGACAATGTTCTAGTTAGGTCATGATTTTCCATTTATTTCTCTGGCAAAACAGAATTGTCACCAAGTACGTTAAAGTGTTATTTCAGTTCAAGCTTTGACAGCGTGCTATATATCAAGAGCACTGGGTAAGGTGGACATAGACGTATGTCTTAGAATTGGTACTTTGTTGTAATCGGTGTTAAATAATAAACATTATCATAGTCTTCTTATTTATATGAAACACATGTGCGTTGGTCGGTGACTACAAATTCTTCAGAATATGAACGGTGTTGTAATTGTACATGGAATGATAACTATTAGGAGTACTGAAATACTGAATAATTAGAATTAGACGTTCATTATAGAAAATCATGCATAAAGCATATGTTGCGAGTTTACTGATTGTAACAGAGAAGTTTTACATGGAACAAATATTTCGAATGAACAATTTTAACAGATCTTTTCTAAAGCATAGCAATTGTATATTTATCATTTGACAATTCTCGGACTAAGGATTGATCCATACAATACATGAAAGGATTATTCCAAACGTAAATTGTTGAGATCCAATTTAGATTATATATACATCAGAGAATACATGACAATTGATGATTGCATCGAAATTGTATATAATGAGAAAAGCCAAATATTAGAGAAGAAATCACAGCGTTTCTGATATTTCCATTCGAAATTTATATGTTAATCAAACATTTCATCTGCATAAAAATAAACAAGGTTGTTTCTCTCGTATTATGGGAAGCTTATGGGCGACAAGTGAGCAGTTTGACAAATTGGATGCTTTATTCTAATTTCCATTCTAAGATAATGCCCTTGTATATCAAATGTATAAACACACTGTTAGTAACAACCACCTGTCAATCTAAATTAATTAAATAAGGCGCTCAATAATTTACATTTTTGTACTTTATCTTCAATTGTCAACCTCAAACTCAACTTCGCTTTTCGCAATCGAATAGCCAGTAATAGTAGGTGGTTATTTGGTTTTATCCCTGCATGTGCAAATGACCAGCAGACAGAAAGTTTGTACTTGGGTATTTAATGTTGCGAGTGAATAGCACTCTTGATTACCAACTAGATGACTTCTAGTTGAAGGAGAAACACCGAAATCGTTTCTTAAATTACCAGTGCCCCGGTTAAGATTTGAACCATGGATCTCCACATTGGTAGTCAAGAGCGCTAAACCATTCGGTGACCGTTCTACTCTAATTCATGTTCGAATGACAACAGGAGTGTTTATGCGTGGTGTTGTGATGCATAAATACGCATGTAATACCTAAATAGCGCTAAATCATTCGGTTACCGTTCTACTCTAACTCATCTTCGAATGACAACAAGAGTGTTTAGTGCTGTTGCGATGAATACATATGCATGTAATACCTAAAACGTGATATAAACGGCACTAATTGTGGAGACCATGCTAGCATTGCAGCGATTGATGCATTTCTAATAAAATGATTGTACATTTGTATTAAGCTCAATTCTGTGGACCAATCAGTAACAATCGATGACGTTCATCAAAAACACATCCTGTATGACACATATCTCCTTTATAACAAAACAAACAATCCTTAATTGCAAACTCGTGTCAAATCCTAACTGCATCACCAGGACATTATAAGAGGTGTCTGATTTAATCGTTCACTTTATAATAGTCATCGGAAAACAATTCCGTTCTGAGGGTGTCTTGATGAACAGAATTATTGTCGTAAACAACATATTACTGACTGCACATCTCTGTTGTTCAATAGAATATTTGTTTATTTTGTTCTTTATTACTCAATAAGTCTCAAAATTATCATTAACTTTGCATTTGAGATTAAAATACTTATAATATAGATAATGGAGCAGCTAAGCGCAAGCAAACGAGCAAACACCACAACAATGTTTGAGACTTGTATGTGCTTCTCTCGTTATGACACAATACTGATTTATATTTGTGCAACTGTTATCAAGATCAAATATTTAACTCGTCTCGAAAACGAAGAATTAAGCTCGTCAAATACATTTTGTTTTCTTTACTCGTTTTAAAAATGTTGATATTCAATATTAACTCATGACAAACCAAATTTAACGGGATGTATTTAGTGGGTGAAACTGAAAGTAAACAGTTTACCTGCTGCATTTAAGTAAGCGTCTTGCATTCTATTCCCGACTTTTAAGACCGGAAAACAAATGACATAATCGTCCGTCGCCTCATTTTCGTTAAGGAGAAAGTCCAAGTAACTGTCCATTCCTGAGAAATAATAGAGACGAGGCCCCGAAGTGGCTGAGTATTTATTTTTCTCAGGAATGAACAGATACGCGGATTTTCTCCCACTTAAAATACATCAATACTGCCCAATGTAAATTTGATGTTCTGTAAAGATGCTGTAAATATCAAAATTGAAAAAAAAATGCAGTTTTCCAAAAAAGGTCACCCCTTCTGTACCTCTTGTAAATAAAATATTAAAAATATGAACATGTCTGAGCGAGAAGATCATGACTTTTTCATGAAACCAGTGAACTAATACCATAACTCACCATTACTTAAATAATGGTGTGTAGTCCATGCAAACACATGTTGTGAGTTATGTGTTACACGATCATGCAATGGTCATTTACCCAGTGTCAATTGATATATCACACGGTGGACATTATAAAGAATATTAATGTTTCAGTCAGAGGATTATATTTCCGTGCATAAACTATACATGGATATTTATAATTGATTTGCAACTTGATGGATATAACTAAAATGTTTTAAACATGTTTTATTAAGCCTAGTGCTGTATTTGCACAGTCATGTATTAGTAAATGAAAGTATTAATGAATGTACTCAAAAATTGGCATATATACTTGTGAGGGCAGTGTCTATCAGATCGATGTTGGCTGCCACGCCCACAAGAGAGAAATAGTCTCCCCAGTGAGACTCGGATGTTTCATTAGGTGATCAATGACCAGGGGTAGTTAATGTCAAAGGGTGATTGAGCAGCTGAACAGCTGAAAACAGCCCTCGTAAATTGGTAACTTAACTTTTTTCTTCATTTCTTTATTTCTTGCGCGCGTACTACCTTAATAACTGAAATTGTGTCATGTTTATAGCTATTTAGTAACAGCAGGTTGATTTCATTTTCTAGTTTCGTTGTGGTTTGAGCATTTGTATCTGTGTTTTGTTTTCTTTTTTTCTGTGTTCGGCTCTTTCAGTTGAGTGCTGCATTTCCTGCCATTTGTATTGCCCTTTTTGTGAACACATATTTTTTGTAATGCACCAGTCTGTTGCATCCACGGCCACAACCTGTGGGTATGGCTGCGATTGTTTACCTTCAAGCTTCCCAAGAACTGCCAGGAAATGTTGGGAATGTTTTCACCGAACCAATCTCTTTGGGACAATATTTATTAGTCAGCTGCCCCCGCATGGGCTGTGGAAGGATGGGGGTTTTGAAAACCTGAAAGTAGATTTCCCGGCCAATCCATGGGGATTGCGGGCAGTGAATACAACTGACTGGTGCATAATCAGATAATATAGACATTATTTACAATAATTCTCCATTACCTGTTAACACATTTAATAAAACCAACTCTCCATTTTTTATTAACACTACATATGTGTGTTATGATTTTCAGGCATGGAGAGTTTTCTTAACAATAACTCTCCATTATTTTGTATACACATTGCATTAAATGTGTATACAAAATAATGGAGAGTTATTGTTAAGACAACTCTCCATTCCTGAAAAATAATGGAGAGTTAATGAATGGGTTAATCCCCTGGGTGTATTTTACAAAAACATTCAAATGCAGTTTTGGAATGAAAAATGACTTTTGTGTATCGTTAGAAATCGCTTTTAAAGGACTATACACATTGCAATGGTTTGAAATAACTGTTACATTAATGACACCTTGACAATGTAACTTTTGTTTTATATCTGAAATGTTTTTAAGTCCTTTATCTACTTAACATATCGTAGTACCATGTGACGAAGGTGTTAATCTCGTTTATTTAAATGATTTTAAAATGTCATAAAGTGCAGCATTATTCGCAGAACTAAGCTTTAAAGTTATCGAGGACTCCCAAATCGGCATCGAATATCAGACATAATTACTATAAAGAGTTGTATGTCTACCTTTCCTGTATGGATCGTGAAATAATTGACGTAAATTCAAACGTCAATGAAATGAAGAAAATTATGGCAAATAGTCACATGAGTATTTAAGGATGATTTTAATAGTTGTAATTAGTGGTACATTGTATTACATCTTATGTCAAGTTTACGATTGATTTGAATTGTCTAAATAACTGAATTACACCAGGGCGTTGGGAATTGACGACTCTAAATATCATTAAGGGAGTTTTCTGTCTAGACAGGAACCAAAAGCGATATATTCTGATTAAAAAGTCTAAGCACACATAATATTGGTTTATAAGCTAAAGATCATCAATAAAATGTCACTCATTATTTCAAAATCTTCTTCCTAAGTGATCCGAAGTTGTGCGAATGTACGGGACCAACATTTCCACTTTAATGGGTCGTAGTTCATTCTGATTTATTCCTCTATTTCCTAATTTATTTAATGCTCTAGATTCAGTATGACCTAGTCAATGGTTAGGGGAGCTTATTTCAGACACTAGTAATGTCGCCAGACAACTATTTGTTTTATTGTACTGCACATGCACACCATAGTTTATTGTTAATAGTTAATACTCCTCATTGAGAGGTATATTAAGACTTTATTGGGTAAACTGGACAAAAACTAAATTAAATTTCTACAAAGACATATTTTAAAATATCCATAAATTGTCGTCATTAATGACTGAGGGAGCATTGGTCATTTGTGCCGATTATATGCGACAACAATGTCTTTCTCTGTAAAGCATTGTGATAAGTGTTGCTTGATATCTAATGTCTACGGTTTATTAAACAATCATAAGTTAAGATAATCCCATATACGTTGTTTTAATAAAGTTGCTGTTGATTAGGGACCTATCAAGCCAAAACTGTCGTTTTTTTAATAATTAGACTGCTTGATTGCTAATCTAATTTTACGAGCAGTTTCTATCTAGGTATAAAGACAGGAGAGGCAGCACCCACCTGAAACATACCATAATTACACGATACAATTCATACCACACGCTACACGAGATAACGTACTTAACCCATGAAAGACCACGTATCAGGTGTTGAAATGTAAAATGACCAAGTCAAAGCTGTCGAAAGGCGTCGAAACTTCAACACGATCTTACATCATAGACGTGTTCATTGGGCACTATGGAGTTACGCATATGTGTTTTATCAATGCACTTACGAAAATCGTAAACTTACGTTCAAATTTAAATTCTTCATGATTCGTTAACAACTACGAACTGGGACCAGACATTGTTTGTAGGAGTTTATTAGCTGAATGTTTATTAGATTTGCAGCTCCATTTACCTCACTTTACAGATTTTAAAGTGTTATAAAGAATTTTAACTTGACCGTAAATTTAGGATGTGCGTAAATGGTTTGATAAAACAGTACCCTGGTGTTCTGTGTACAGTTTATCAGCGTACTTACGGAAATCGTTAACTTATCGTTAATTCTGTATAATTCTTTAACAACTACGAATTGGGGGCATATATTGTGTTGTTATTTTATGTCTTTTCCATAGTTCCCAAGACGACGCAATACATAAACTTAAACTATTTATTAATTCAAAAGAGATGACTAAACCATTAGAATTTCAGAAAGCAGACCTTAATCGAACAATACCGTTATGTTCCAGTACATGAAGTTCTGTTGGACAATACATGAATTTGTTTTCGGCAAAATGATGATACATATGAACATGAAGTTAATTGGACAATACATTTGTATTATCCTTGGATTGTTTCAAGAAGATTCTAAAAAAATACTAAGGCATTATTGTTTGTTTTGCAACATAAACGAATACAAATACTTATTTGAAGTCCACTTTAAGACAGGTGTTTGTGCACCCAACTGAGCATTAACTGCACACTCAGTGTCTTCGTTTACTCCACCACAACAAAGTCACGAAAATTCGTCTACAGTTACAAATGTAGTTAACAACGATTATGCATTCCAGATACTTGCTATCGTAACATTATTTTTAAAGCAATGTACAGTTTGTCTAAACTATGTAGACATTCAGCATTTTGCATTTTAAACAGCTATATATCTTTGAGCATTTGTATCTGAGGCAAGGAATGAAACATGCGTTTCACAATATCATTTGACAGGAGGCGTTTAACGGAAGATTGACTTGGCAATATACATTTAGCAAGAAACTAATTCAATTGGTTTCTTGCAGAGGTCGTCGTCCTGTTATTAAATATGTATATTTTACTTACTACGCATTTTGTTCGAAGTATCTATTTGAACATTTAACTTAGAATGAAGATTCCAATATTGTTTCCAGATAGATTATCTGCCGATGTGTATTATTCGCGCTTACCTGACTGATTGTGCAATTTCGTAACGCACGATAATTGTAAGTAACACTTATTAATTGAGACAATTTATTACTACCAGAGGGCATAACGGACCGTAAGTAAGTAAGAGACAATTTATTGTTGGCATTAAACAGTAATTAACTAAACCAGTCCTTGTTTGCTTTGAATTCTGCATAAACCTTTGACGTTGTATGAACCTTGCAAATAGCTGAATAGCATAATTACAGTACTACATGTAACAAATATAGGAAAGCATTGACAAAAATTTAGGGTGTCATCTCATAGACTACAGAATGAAGTCGGTTGTTGGGCCAAGCCAAATCGAATACCTGTCCCAGAAAGAAAATGTAAATTTTGTAATTGTTTAGAAGATGAATTCCATTTCCTGTTTGAATGCAACCTATATGGTTATCTTAGAAAACAATATATCCCTGCATATTATAGACGTCATCCATATATTTTAAAGTTAAGTGACTTGTTACAGTCTTGTGATGTAAAGATTTTGAAAAATTTAGCTGTCTATATTTTTAAAAGCTTTGAATTAAGAGAACAATCTTAATGTACGCATTAAGCCAACGTATTCTGTTGTAGTCAGGTACATTCTATTTTTCATATAATATACTTGCTACTAAGCCTCAGATTTGATTACTTAGTTTGACTGATAATGTAAAGGGTTGTAACATTCACTCTCACCACTTGATATTCTCTATATTCAGTATATACTTTGTTTGTATGCGCAGTTTATTAACATGTGTAATTGTGAGTATGAGTGTGTGTGCGTGCGTGCGTGCGTGAGTGCGTGAGTGCGTGTGTAGACGGAATGTGCGTGAATGTATTTATGTGTGTGTGTCTATGTTTTGCATGAGTATTTAGATTTGTTATACATATCTATATATATGTCTGTTGTAATTGTAATTGTAAATACGAACCATGGGCATAATGCCTTAATTTCGGAAAATAAACTGTATGTATAAATCTGTGACAATATGGCTACATTACAAAATAATAAAATTCACAGTATACCCATAACCAGTACGTCAATCATGTGAAATTCTAAAGGCCAATTACAGACAGGGAAATGAGGAAAGTTCATATAAACTGAATCGTTCAGATCAGCGTAACTGTAGCATAGTGACCTAGAACACTTAATACCTAAACGAAATTAAAATATAGATATACCAAGCATTAAATGCCCACTTCACTTTCCTTTAAGTTCGAAAAATGTAAAGATATAATCTAAAACGACGAGTAACATAAAACGCATCTAATAAACGGAACTAGGTCGGCCACCGAGGCTTACCACTGTTAAGTATTTCTTTGTGAAACTAGGTCACACTGCTCTATTACAACGGGGACTTAGGGAACTAGGTCGGGTCTCAGCTGCGTTTCATTCGGTCACATGGAGTCACTGATCGGGTGATGTCTATTTGAATCCAATTTATCCTGCTCTTTAACATTGAAGCCTTTGGCTATAATCTCTAGGTTATGTAAGGATATTGCTCCGATAATTGTATACTGATATGCTGTTACTGTTTTCTGTGCTCGGCTTGTTAAGTCGAAATCATGTGTAAATTGTATAATAAACTGTTGCATATTCACACTCTTATATTTATAAGTGTCAGTTGGCCATCGTATTAATGCCTGATTTACTAATGCTCCAGTATTGACTGCGTATACAAATTAAAGGCAGACTTTTTAAAGAATATCATGAACCAGGCATCGGTATCAGACATAGTTACCATGTAGTGCAGTCTGTTTAAATAACATAAGTAGTGAATTAATTGACGTATATTCAAAAGTCAATGAATAGCAAATGATGGCAAATAGACATTTTATTATTTAAGGAGGATTAGATTAGTTGTAATTAGTATTAATATATCATTTGTCAAGTTAACTGTGGATCTAATTTGTCTAAATAACTAAATTATACCAGAGCGACGGGAGTTAGCTTGCTTACAAATATCGTTCTTGTCGTTTATTAGTATAGACAAGAAATATAGGCGATACATTCAGATTATACCTCACAAACACATTGATTATTGGTTTATAAGTTATAATTTAGCAGTAAAATGCCACTCTATATTTCACAATGCCATTATTGAGTCGAAATTGTGCGAATGTCCACGCGTAATTATTCCACTTTATTGAGCTCACATTCATCAGACCTCATCTGCCACCTGCTTTTCATTGCACCAAAACCTCATATCTGTCTCGCTGATGTTTTCTTATGGTTCATGTTATTTTACTCTTAGTATGCATTTAGTTGCACTATACTGCCAAGGGAGATGATTCCGGACAAGAGAAGCTTCCGGACAAACGGTCTAGACGGTTTATTTAGTTAAATAATTCATTGACATTGTAATCAAATCACTCAGGGGTGTATTTAAAGGAAATCTGGGAAAAAATCAAAATCAACAAATAATTACTCATATACCGAAAATATCGTCTGCTGTTGTGATTTTGACATCAGCACCACCGGAAGTAAACAAATTTAGTGCGCATGCGCAATATAGCGCGTGCATAGGCGAGCATCAATGATTTTATTGTGTTCAATTATTTAGTTAAACATTCTGTAACGAGGTCGAGGCCGAGTGGTAAAGCAGCTCGCTTAGTATTTTTTCTGATGCTAAGGTCTAGCGATCGAATCACGGCGGCGCCCAAATAAAAAAATATATTTTTATTTTTTCCTCCAGCACTCAGTTTAGCGCCATAGACGAAATTTTGTTTTGATATATTGTCCATAAATCGGAAAAACTTTTTCCTCATTTTGTTTCAATTTTCGGCCGGTAAACAAGATACGGTATGGATTGGAATTTAACCTGTCACGAGCGCCCCCTGGATTGAAAACATGTGCTTCACGTGTTGTCATGTCGTAAATATTGACATATTTTTGCATGATTGTGAAGAAGGAACCCTGTTCTAAATATTTCCTGGTAATATGTTTCTAAATATTCGTCGTGAAATATTCGAAGCAGAATGTCCGGTATATCTACGGTAAAATCGTTGAAAATAGCACAAAAGTGCCTCTTTTCAGGCCCCAATATTTTGCTGTTCACGTGACGTCATTTTTCGGGAAACCTATTTTAGTAAAGATCCTTAACCGAGGTATTTGTAAACACAAAAATATCTGAGAAAAAATATTTTTTTTAACTCCAGGGGAAGCTTTTTATGCGATTTCTGTCCGGAACCATCTCCTTTGCCAGTAACTGTGTCACAGATACTTTTGTCAGTTATTTACAGAATAACATGTAAGTAGTGTTGGATTACAGGGGGTCCATTATTAACTGCTTATTTATTCCTCTTTTTCAAAGGCCTGCTATAAGGCTAAAATGGTCTATTTCTAAATGATGTTGCATTATAACACAAATTGGGAAGTGTAAGTTTGGACTATTGCTGCTTTGTATTCAACAAAATAACCCAGGAATACTATTTCAGTTGTATACGATATGTTGCTATTCCAGTAGAGGCAATATGGCGCTCTGTGTTCGTGTTCTGTTCACTATTCTCGTCCATTTCTATTGCGAGTCAACGAAAACTAAGAAACGTTTCAATGACTCATTAGTGCTTCTACTGACAAATAACAAATATTTATTGATACTCAACTAGGGAGCATCTGAAATATTGAATTGCTATACACTCTCAATTATTCAAATGCAGGACTTCTGTAAATATGGAGGCCACGACAAACAAAATGTACACGTTAACAGAAATACATAATTGATAAATCGAAGCTTAAACAAGCAGTAAACAGTCATTAAGATTATATCTTATTCATTTCTTGTATTAGTTCCGGCTATCTAAGATAGATGCAATGGCCTTTTGAAAATATGATATTTTTCATAACACGATTGTGCAAATTATACTTCAAAACATATAACATATCGAAAACGTAATACTTTTGAAATATCATTGTACAATATAAAGTTACACCTGTGGTTTGCTTGTGTGCAGCATCGGATAACGTTTCATTTCATATTATAGTAACCCCAATAATTTGATAGAACACTACTTCAAACAAATAAATTGTTACAGTGTCGATTACCGGTAGACGATGGTTTACAATATAAACATCATTTGTTATTATCCAAGACTTACATCAAATGTATAAAAAAAATCAGTAAATATTTGTTTATGGCTAGTAAACATTGTAGCTATACAGATACTAATACAACCTAAGTTTCCTTCCCCACGAAATCGTCAGGAGAATCAAATAAAACATACGATACAGAAAAAATAGGCACTTTAAATTGATCAATTTTGGCAGAACAAACTTCACGTAGCGAGTATGACAGATCAATTCCATGTTTGAGTTATTCCATCTGTTAGCATTGTGAGCTGAAGCATCATTTTATTTCAAATTTTCGAAAAAAAAAGAATAAGGGTGTTAAATAAAAAACACAATGCAGTTATGAACTCTGTAACATCCTATGAATTAATAATAAACCATAAGATAAGTAAAGGTTTATTATGCAATTAGCAGCTTGTGTTTAACAGTTAAACATTTGTAGACAAACCAGAAAAGATGTGAGGAAATATATGATAGGTTAGATACTCGTGCTAGCTAGCAACAAACGGATGAATCGTTGTATCAATTGAAACATGGCATTGGACGTGGCATAGTGCTAACAAGCTTTCTGCCGTCGATCAAAGAAGATCACGTTAGAATAGAGATAGAGATACGTTCTAACAGAAGCCAACCGCATTATTTCCCCTGATCAACGATCGAGCATATGTGATTGTGTCTTGAAAGTAAAAAAGCTATGAGGAAATCGGACAGGAAAGGCAACACTCAACTACACCAGACGAGCACAGAAGAGAGCAACAACACAACATAACACAATTACAAGGGGCGATGCCCACACATAATCTTACGAAAAAAACAAAAGCCCGATTCCCGCTGTAAAAAAGCAGGATGACCTAGTAATATCAAAAACCGGTGACCCTAAGGGATCAAATGAAACACAGCTTAGACCGACCTTGTTTGCTAAGTCTCCACTGAAAAAGAGCAGAACGATCTAGTTTCACAAAAATATGCCAAAGCGGAGACCCCAAGTGGACCGAATGAGTCGACCGGTAGTCATAGTTTGCCTTATTATTTACTGTTCCTTGTTTTTTATTGCTGTTATAAAATCCATTTCACTCTACTTTACCACTAAGGAAGAGTTCCCCTTACATACTTATTTAATTGCCATGCACATTTTAAACGAGACTTCCTTTATCCACAAAGCTCTTCTTTACAAACGAAATTGATCAGGAGCAGATATTGTGTTTCATACATTTGTAGTTAAGATTCTTGATTTAAAAATATATTTTAAATTTTCAATTCAGATGAAAAGCCGGAGAGACACGTCATGTGGGAACCATGTCATTCAAGTTCTTTTCCAACTCCCTAAACATCTTCCTTGTAACGTATTGCATCAATTCGGTGCATAACACATATGGTATTTTACAGTTAATTTGGAATCAGTCAATGCCCTAGACAATAAAAGGTTTTAAAACAGTGATTGCTTAAGCATGCTACATTAATGCTATAATGCTTTTCAATGAGACAATGGATAGGTGACTTAAATACGAGTATTAGTGTTTTTACAGTCAGTTTATAGCATAACGACGTCCTATTGAACTAATTCGTAATATTAAGTTTTATATTCCATTCGATACCGGTATTTCTGGGATGTGTGAACGAAAAAATGTAGGTAAACATAGACTATTGTTTAACCAATTACTAATCCGTTTAAATCTACTTCAAGGTATGCCTCTAGCCCGAAAACTTAATTCAAACTACACAATCAATTAACCTCAAGTCGGCTGATGATATGAGTACATCGGCGTTTGGCCCTTTCATGTATTCATGCTACGTTCACATGTGTTGAGTTATCCGAATAATAATACCTTATTGTCCAGCTTTATTGGAAATGTCTGGTCAACTATCAACCGTTTGTTATAATTATTTGTTTAATGCATCAATGTTTTCACGAACAACTTTTCATAAATTATAACACCAGCAGCACAAACAGTTGTTTAGTAGCAGTGCGGAATCAGTGACAATGGTCGTGATTACATGAATCACATCAACATTCAAAGTTAACATGCCTGTTACAATTACTACGTGGGTATATCCAAAAGTAATGACACTGATGCTATAAAATCGTAAATAATGTCAGTAAAACCACGAAATTTTTGACACCGTAACTTCAGTCTAATTTGAATACAATGCACATAATAGTTCTGGAGATATGAACATTTTCATAAGACATACTTACGAACATCGTATAAGTACATGTTTTGGCTTTAACATACTTCACATAAAACATACAAATAGTATCCCGAAACATGGGACTGAAACAAACAGAACTTCACCAAATCAAAACCATACACACCATATGATAGCTTTGGTTTAGAACACTTGTACCACTTTACTACCGAATATTAACGAACATTCGTCTACAGCAAGTAAACATCGGTTTTACATACATTGTACCAGATACTTGGTATAGTAACTTTACATCTACGTAAATGCATCTATTGCCGTGTACCAACATAAATAACTAGGTAGATATTCATCGTTTTACAACATATTGGACAGCAATATGTATTTTAGAATATGTATCTGAGGAAAGGAATGAAAACTGCGTTTCACAATATAATACGACAGGATACATGTTGAGGGGAGATAGACAAGGCAATAAAATGTCGCCATCTTGGTACTAGATAGATATAATTTACTATCTATGAAGTCTGTAAAAATATGTGTTTTCAGATTCAACTGAGCCAGAAAATTCAAATCTTGTGTCCAAATAAGTTGCTGAGATATATTACTCGCGCTTATCAGACTGAGTGTGCAGTTTATAAACCACGCAGTAAATGTAACAATTTTCTTGTTAGATTTAAACCATTACATTGCTTTTTATATTGCTGATTGTTCATATCTTATGTTTTACCAAAACGATTATATGTGTGCTGTATTAACACGTGTATAAACATTTCACGAAATATTAGCTTTTCAAATTAAAAAGGCCAAACATACACTCTAAGCATTGAACGTGTTCCATGTTCTATTGAGTACGGGCGAGTACGGATTACACCAGGGAACCCGATTATCTAAGCATACGTCAGGACAACCTTGAATGTTCATATGAAATGGAAAAACACGTTTTGATTCGTTCAGCGTAATTGTATCAAAGTGACCTAGAACACGTTAACCAATGTGTACTTAAACGAAATGAAATCATGTCTTACACCGAATGCCAGCTTTTACACTCTGCAAATATCAAACACTGGACGCCGATTTTACTTTCCTTTGAGTGCAACAAATGTAACAATAAAATCTAATAAAGATAGGTAACATGAAACGCATTTAATAAACAGACATTCTGTGTGGTGAATGGTATCACTATTCTATGGAATGTATTTCAAATTACGCATAATACAATGTTGTATTTTTTACCATCATATATTAAAAATCGCTTTAAACTCGTACGTATATTTAGTGTACATTGCTGACCTGAAATGTTGAAAACTCATGAGATACAAAATCTTTTTGGTTTCGTTCACCAGTTTTACCAAATTTACTAACATAATAATCAAATTCAAACTATCGAGCTATGTGGCAGGTAGATCTTCACACAGAGGACTTCAAATCTCTTGACTGTCGCATTGAATAATCATAATAATCACAAATAACCTCATGTGTGTTACTAATCACATCCCCATCTCAGATAAATGCATGAAATATGCATTGACTAGTCCGCTTGTATGAAAAAATCCGACTCCTTCCTCTTACGACGTCATTTATTTTGTTATGTAATGGAGGTTTGTCTTCACTTGCAGACATGTGTCAATATTTTATATATAAGTACACGTCTATTACGTCTTGTTGAAGCTTCGATGTAATTATTGACAGAGCAGAAACACATTCAACATAAATGGTAAGTTCAACACTTATACTACATTGCTGAATGTAATTCAATCTTACAGCTGGGACTTGGTCAGTTGCCAATTTTAATACCTGAAACATGGTATTTTATTGGTTAAGTTTATTATTTCTTTTACTGAGTTGTTAGAATTGTGTCGTGCAATCGTGGTAAATGGTGTATGTTATGCTACGTGTGATCGGCTGTTTCAGTTGGGTGCTGCCTTTCAAATCAGTTTGACCTACATACACACTGAACGTAAAATTAGGTGAGTCATCACGCCATCATCAGTTTTAGCACTTTGATTGGTCGATTATCAACATCAACTAGATTAAAATAACGTAAATGTAATGTTACGGACAGAGGATTGAGCTTTCTTGAAAACTTCGTTTTGCATTTTATTTATTTAATGTCCTGTTCACTTCATGAATTCTCAATGAACCTCTCAACGGTGTGACTTAAACAACACAATATGGTATGCTTAGCTCACCATTTAGTTCTTTAACGATATCAATAGTGTTCATGGACCCGTTTGAAAGATTATAATATGCTTGTATTAAATTTTGTCTTTTTCGCATGTTATTTGAACCACCTATGACAGCTAACACACATAAGAAATGTAATGTGAAGTGGACAAAATATGTAGCTATTTTCAAATTAAAAGCCTCATTTTATCTAAGATATGTCTATGAAACGGGTCACGGAATAATGATTGCTCCAAGATCTATTGACCTGCTGAAATAACATACCATCACCATTGAGTAGGCCTAACTAGATCTAGATCATTAAAGATAAAAAGAAAAGGAGGACGAGAATAGCCTGAGCCAAAGTCCGGCATATTCTCCGAAGGGCGGATAATGAAGACCCGGTGTATGTGTGTCCATATAACTTATTAACCAACGATAAGTGTGTGTAGTCGTTATAATCATAATTAATCGCCTTTAGTTTCTGTCTAGACCATACAACTTCACGAATGCTATTTGTAAGCCAGCTAAATCACGGCGCGATTGTTTAATTCAGATTTCTAGACAAATTTGATCAACATTTAAAAACTTGACATATGATTTATTACCACTAGTTACAGCTAATAGAATCCTCCTTAAATACTCAAATGTCCATTTGCCATCATCTTCAATCCATTGTCTTGTGAATGTACGTCAATTAATTTACAACTAATTATATTTAAACAGACCACCGTGTATGCTAGCTATGATATGTCCTTTTGGCGGACTACGATGACAGACAACTTAGTTTTGTCATTCATGTTGCTTTTGGTGACAGTCTTTTTTAGACGTGTACGTCGAGACTATAATATTCGAAATAATTCCAGTCTAGGATTATCACGAAGCTGTTGAAATGGTTTAACGTCACAAGGTAAATAGGTAAATCTATGTTAGACTCCTGTGAACATGGTTACATGTATGTTCGTCTGTGAAATTAGCTACAAATTTGTCTACCAATCAAATAAGTTTAAATCTGCTTTACGGAGGACCAAGTTAGCTCTGGTTGATGATTCAAAGATATGTTGGTTTGTATAGTTAAGCATTAGAATGGATATTAAACGATGGCGGTTTGGCCAATGACCACTAACTGGTGGTGCAATGCCACTGGAATCAGACTGCGTGATACCATTTCAGTAGAGCAAGTGGTTGACAAATAATAAGACGATTGACATAGAAAACAAATGTGTTTTACTTTAAGGACGATAGGCTTACACCGAGACAGAGAGAAACATCCATTGTATACAATATGTTCTGAAGTTACTTTGGAAGATATCTTATTCCAGAAAAATAAAACCAAACAACAAAATGTGTGTATAAAAACATACACGTTTCTATTAACGTTTTTTGAAAATTATTGCACTTTTAAAAATAAAACAGTTGAAATTGTTTAATATCCACATAACAAATCCAGCGGTGGTATTTATCCTCTTGATTATTTCAGTCATATCATTCATGAACACACTTACTCACTACCATTACACGAAATGTACGACACATGCTTTACATTTATACTTCACATTTCTTCAGATTCATATTTACATGTTATTTTATCATATGATGTAGAGAAGTGACTAACGCTGGTACGAGCCGTACTGTAATGACAATAAGAAGGCATCTCATTTCTGGTTTTAAATCTTTCACCTTTACTGCAGCATCTAAAAGCGGATTTGAATCCGTTACGGAAGTTTTTATTCATGAAACAGTAAGTGATAGGATTACAACATGCCGACACATAGCTTAATAAAAACACACTAGTGTGAACATAGCCTGATATATTCTCCTCAGCGTGAAGTCGATCCATTGTTATCCAGGTTTGTAAGATAAAGAATGGAGTCCAACAAACGAAGAACTCCAACACAACCGCAAATAACATTTTTATCACCCGTTTCTTGGCGGCCCGACTTTTTTCATTGTTCGTCTGTCTAATTCCACGTGGACTAAAACGAATTTTTGCTGAAACTTTTCTAGAATTTTTCAAGTTATACATACTCATGGAACTTGGAGTAGGTGTTCGTCCGAAACCATCTTTTACAACTGGTGTGGATCTCCGTGAGGCTTCTGTTGTAAAACTGTGAGTGAAGTCGTTTGTATTTTCTCTGAAATGAAAACGTTCGGATATGTTAGTACTTAATCATCAATAAGTAACAGATTACACTTGACCAGGTGCCATCATCGGAAAGCGAACCGTTGCTCTATGCCTTCTAACGTTACCGTTATGTTACGTATGAGTTTTAATTCCTGGGAGTGGATATAGCATTGGTAGTTATGTTATAAATGAGAAATTTAAAACCAGTCGCTTCAATATCAATACATGCATAATTAATATGCATACATTATTCAAAAATAATAATACGATATCAACCATATTGAGGCTGCAATGGAGTTGCATACACATATTATTGACCAGGTTACATTTTTCAAGATCATTACTTTGTTCTCGGAATGGAACTATTTTAGTGTAAGTCGAATGACAACTTGAATTATTTACCCTTATATGTTTACACCCCATGAAGATATGAAAGAAGAGGTGCACTTTTCATTCCGATAATCTAGTAATGAACATGCAGTTGTCATTCACATTTCGTCTATGGAATGGTGTGATAAGCCATCGAACGACATTACACAAACGAACTGGACGTTCAACCATTAGGTTATAATTCGTTTAGTTAACTCGCATTAAACAAATCAGATAAGTTCATCTCACACTACAATCAAATGAACAAGCAACCATCAAGACAACCGACTGACATTTAACAGACAGTGATAGACAAACGTTTAATTTGTTTAATTTCTATATCCAGCAAATCAGCCATGGTTGAAAGTTTTATATTGTTTCCGAGTTGGATTTTACATTCGTTATTGGTTTACCACAAACGTAAAAGTGATGTATTTTTAAATGCATTTGCTGGAGAAACTTAAGTACGGTGGCATGTTGAATTTTAAGACAAACAATGACCATAACAGCTACGTAGACTGAACATAAACTCCATTTGAACTGGAAATAACGCAAATAGTAATATTGAATACAATATCAGGGATGTTTTATTCGAAATGATTTCTTTACAATAACTAAAGTTTTGCACCAATTTGTTACTTATTTGCCAATAATGTATTGTTGTTTGTTCTCCTATAACCCATGGAACTGTGATTTCATTTAGTCTGATTATTTCAATTTAGACAAGGGGAAGACATATGTTCACTCAAATAAAGTTGATAGATTTGAACTAAGAAATATGGTGATTGTGTAGCCTGATGACAAAAGATAATTATATACCAGTGTAGACAGAGGAAAACTTCAACAGTTACAGCTTCTCACAAAAATGAATAACTCGAACAATATATTAAACCCTTAACTTTCATTTTGCACATGTGAATGAATAATCGCCAGCTAAACGAAAAATAGTGTGTCTGTTTATAAACTATGTAAGCCTCATAACTTAAACATTAAACAAACCATTAGAACATTTATCAATTACAACATAAATTATTAATTATATTTCTTCAAAAAGTACGCAGACCTTCAATGACATGGTATAGGTATCTGGTAAATATACTGAGTCTGATCATTTCGTACGCATCGCTACAAAAAAGTCTGTACATATTGTGTTTGGTTCTATTTATGAGCAGTTATCCATATACCACATGCAACTGACGTTCAACAGACTTTCAGTTTGGCAGAGCAGAGATTTAATTTTCAAGTGTTGCAGATTATTTTAGGTTTACAAAATCTGTTTTGTTTTACATGCTCCACTCATAGAAAATTACATTCATGATGTTATTAGCAGATATTTCGCATTTAATACGAGTAACTAATGGAGAATTAAGAACGACATTGATTGAATGGCGTTTCTGTCTATCTTTAACTGAAAGAAGTTCAATAATGTAACACCCACACTATCATTTCTGCCAAGTTAAATTGTTATGACATTTTAATGAATGTTAACTATGGAATAAAACCAAGTATCTAATTTCAGTTAAACCGTGCGCTTGCTTGTGCAGTTCTTCTACAATTAATATGAACGTATTGACTATGATCATTTTAACCTATAATTCCCTGTAAACTTCTCAATCTTGAAACATATAGACAGATCCAGCTTTTATGATAAGGTTCAACACATATTGTAATAAGACCAGGCTTTTACATTTTGTTTTATATTATCATTTTCAATGATGGACGTCAAACATGAAATAATACTTTTGTTGTAAGATACGTTTCTGTTTTCAAAGTACTGTTCAAACCTCACGGGTTAACCACGCTATTTACGACAATTGTTCTGTGACAGCAATAAAATATATGATCATACAAATAAAATTCCATTATAATGTGTTCGTTTTAACAGTTTATAACAATACACCTTTTCCGAAAATGGAGTTACAAATTAGTTAAAGCATTTTTATTAGAAGGACTGGTGCATTATCAACTACTCTATGATTTTCCTATGTAATGGTTCATTCTGCAACGTATAATAAACGTTTTATTTCAGGTATCGAAGTGATGCACAAGTGGTAACTGATACATTGATGAAAATCACTGATAACAATACGACAGGTACTTGTGGTGCAGACTTGTAATAATGTTGTTGGATGATGACACGTAGATAACGTCGATATAATACTGTGTTATCATACACAAGTAGGGTGCAATATATGCTAATCGTGCAAACCAACTATTTATGGTTGAAATGTAACTTTTCTATGTGATTTTTACAGCATGCTAGACTTTCTGGAACATCTATGAGACTCCATTGCCAAGTAGAGAAAAGTATTGAACATGATACCGGTATTTAATTACAGCACAATAAGTATGGTGCATACTTCTAACTATGTTGTTGGATAATGACACGTAGATAACATTGCTATAATACTGTATTATCATACATTAGCGGGGTGCAAAACATGCTTAGCATGGTTGAAATGTAACATTTCTATCTGATTTGTAATTGTGTAAATAAAGTGTTGTAGCATGTCAGACATGTTGGAACAGGTATGGGAGTGCATTGTTAACATGTAAAATGTGATGCCGATATTTCATTTTTAAACATGCAGTTGTTGGTCGAATGAAAGTTTTTCTTTTTGGAGGTTGTCGTTTCCAATTACACAACATGAACTGCCACCTAGAATGGCTATCAAATCAAATATCGTTTAAACAACATCGATTCAATGTAATTAGATAAATTTGTTCTACCTTAATTTTTTATAACGAAATTAACAAGCCAAAATGTAAAAAATGTAATGATTTTTTAAATTGACTCTTTTAAGTTTGACATGTCTATGTGTTTTTTTTCTATTATATTATAATAAATATGTAGTTCGGCGCATAAATAAAAGACCGTATTCAAAAGAGAAAATTGATTAATCAATTCGTCTAATGTTCGGATCTTGGTTAATTCACTTATATGAAGAAAAGCAATTAACGGATTGTGCATTGAACATGTACCTGACCATTATTCCAGTTTCCGGAAATTAAAAATCGTTAACATGCATATGTGATAATGCAATTTGTATAGGCAAGATGTCAAAACTTATTAAAGTTCTATCTGACTGTTATTGAAATCTAAATCCTGATTTCAGATCCATATGCTGAAACCGCTGGGCATGCAAAACACAAAAAGCACACCGAATCTATATTTTATGTTCCTGTATGGAAACTACTATTTATTGTCCATATTAGGAACTAAACATCAGCTAATATCGTTTGTTACATTACATTATACAAGATACTTGTCTTCAAATAGTATTTTCAGCGATAGAACATTCACTTTTCGGTGATTATGTTAATCCTTTGAATATTGATTTGATTATAGTTTATGGGCATTAATCGAGTATTTTTCGGACATTAGTCAATTATGTATTTATCGTTTAATCTCGCACGACACGAACAAATTCAAAAATACTTATCATTAACAATCTAAAAGCTATGTTAATTGGAGTGTTTCTGACATAAATGATTTACAACATCATCAAGTCATTTTATTATATTCTAATTGTACGAATTTACTTGTATTACAGTCATTTAACACAATAAAATTATCCAAGTGTCAATATCTACCAGCATGCATATTGTAATAATTTCTGCTGACAGGACGAGTCTCTGGGTCGTTTTATCTAAAAAACTTAATTACATATTTCACTCATATAACTAGCATTGGTCTTATTCTTATCAACTACTTCCTTATCTGAATGTCCCATAATATTTCATAGAACACACAGACTAAACAAATCATTAACTCTTACCGTTTTCTACTTTATCCATTTTTATTCTGCGCCAATGTGTCAAAGATATTTTCCCCTATGATAACGTCATAATGAAGACTGGTACCAACAGCAATATGAAATCCAGAAACAGGGTATAAGCCTTGTGCAAGCTCTTGCTCGACCAATTCTCCTTAAAAGTTGCGTTACCAAACGTATGCAGACGACACAGTCAACAATCCAGCAGACGGCCATTGTTTTGTTAGGATGACTTAACGTCTGCCATACTCTGGACTTGAGAGGTCGACACACGGCGAGGAAGCGCTCCAGAGAAATTGTAACCAATATGAAACAGCTTACGCTCACTGATACAGTTGAAAAAATATGAATGAAAATATATCAGAATGACAGTGCACATAAACAATGTATGAACGTTTGCATGCATCGGCAAAATGTTATATGTAAATACACCTAACAAGCTTTCTCAATGGACATAGAACAACAACTATGCCCGTTAACAGACTGTAATTTTGTTTCATTTTAATGTGTTGTTTTGTGAAGACACGTGTGTCCAGGATATTTTTAAAACCATTCAACCCCAGACGCTAATGTTGCAGGTATCTTATTTATCACAGACATTAAAGACAACAGTAGATTTACCAGAACAACGACTTCCGAATTGATGAAACCTTTCCATATGAACAGTTGAATTCATTGATGAAAGTAATTTGCTTTTTTTAGATTTTTATTTCATTCTTGGGAAGCCATTAAAATAGTATAGGACGCCCCCGTTTGCAAACAAGCTTTCTACATTAGCAGAAGTAAATCCACATGTCATACATGTATATCAGACTTCGTGAATATCTGTTTGTTTTGTAGAAAAAAATCTGGAATTCGGAAACAATGAAGAACTTTTCGAAAGAACACTGGACTGTGTTTATCAGTATCTTAGTATAAGACAGAAATAATATCTGACAGAAGCCGCCCGCTATATTTCCCTCTGCCAATGATGCCAGGGTACTGCTCAACTATAAATCGTGTGTTGATATGTCTTCCAATATAGACTTATATGGGGTTATATACATTGTATCGATAGCAGTATCTTGATACATGAAACAGCTGTAAAAGAGCTTGTGTGTTTGTGTAGTAAATGGTGAAATCTATATCTATTCTTAACTTGAACCTGTTCTTTTATTAGGTGAGTCATTATTGTTACCATTGAAGCTTGTTTATTTCATGAGACCATCACATTTTATATCCTTCGAAGATTTTTTCCGTTTTTATAAAATATAACGATTACGATTACCATTTGTTTGTGTTTGTCGTCCAAGAACAGGAAAATTGAAAACGCCCCTTTTAACTCTAATCACTAAATCAATTATTTTGGAATATAAGTTATATTTTGTTATCGTTAGTATTTAAAAAAGGAAAATATTTGACAAGTAAAAAGGTGACAAACAGGCGATAGTGATGGTAAAGTACTAACGTAGTCTTTGATTAGGATGTAGCTTTTCTGTCAGTAATTCGATCCGGTCGTTGTTTTTCTACTTATGTGAATATATTATATTTTAAAAAGGAGCGGTATTTATATAAGTTTTTTCAAACTTGTTTCCCAATCCTTTATAGCTTGTTATTGTACCACCTATTGTAAAAAGTTGTTGAATAAATATCGTTTAAACTAAAGTACTTTTGTTCTTTTTCTGCCCTTACAGTCTAGTCTATACAATCTCTAAAGAAGCATCATTTATAAGATTCAATATTTTGCAGTTTACGAGTTGTTAGATGCTTAAATCAAATATTGCCAAGGGAAAGTGATGGTGGATGTCGGTCATATGGAGAAAGCTTAGTTTCATATATTGTTTTACCGCTTGAGACAGACATATTTCTGATTTATGTATTCGATGTGTGATAAAACGTCAGTTAAAACAATTCTCAGCCAATCATTTCCCTTCAAAATCCATAAATAGTTCAGGTTTTCATATTGAGAAGGAGAAATTGTTTACAGGTGTAAAATCTTCTCAATTTAAACAAGCTTTCAATATTCCTTTTGTTTTTACTCCTTAAAATCGTAGTTCGTCATATCACTGCGTTTATTTAAATACGGTTGTTTGTGATACATTGCCAGGTTAAATTACGTTAAAAGTGTCTAATACAGAGTTAATTATTCCGAAACGCTTTCTAACTTATAAATTTATTCTTACAGTTTGTCAATGTGCATTTGTGATTGAGCATAGACACCTCAGAATACCTAAGCATACTATTCTTATACTAGGGAATGCGGAAATTGTAACATTTGCTTTGACTTAGCATAATACCCACTACGGTCTGTAAAAAAATTATACAAGAAGGATAAATTACCTTAGATATAAAATACATGCAGTCATTGTCGGGTGAATTAACGCACATACGTAACATTGCCATATTAACTTTAAGTAATAAATTTAAATATTGAATCCACTGCCAAGAACTTCTTGTAATAAACTGAACTTCATATACTTACAATTTCAATATTTTGAAAGTATATTTAATTCCTGTAACACTACACAAGAATGCTAGGGTTGTGAAAGTAAAGGCATTCCGATAAACAGATGGTATCTGCCAGTTGCCGCATACTTTCATACCGAGATACGAACACGTGAAGAGCGTTGAAACGATTTGATGAAATGTAAATAGTTATAAACCAATCAAGTAAATGTGTTGTTCCGATTAGACGCGCACCTATTGATTACATGCATTACCAATGGTCGACCTTAGAAACAGTTAAATGATACTAGAAAAAGTACATTTCGCTTGTTATGTAAAATGTAGCAATTTGTGGAGACAATACGTCCGAGTACACGTTACATGTGTTTTAACATATCATATTCACGAATGAAAATATGATATTTATTGAAACAAAGTATTATACAATAAATGGGCGAACAATTTGAAGATGTGGTCGGTCAAGAGGAATATAATATACGCATTCACGATGTTACATGGTTTCGGGATAATACGAATGTCTTCACCTCAATAACAATGTTAGCACGTACCCATCAATATTATTGGCACTGGTTGGCTGAATTGCGCAGTATATTTGTGGTTTATTCTACGGCGCTTGAAAGCGCCGTAGTACTGTAAAGGCTTTTTGTAAATGACCATGCACCAATCGCAACTTCTTGCACCAAACCTAACGATACTGTCCGAAACATCCCGAACGCCCGAACGCTTGCCACGATACTGTCCGAAATATCCCGAAATAAGGCAAAGTTAAAACTGCGGATTTCTGCGGGGCTTTATGCGGACCTATATGATTATCCGAAATATACGTAATGTGCCGGTGTTTTTTTTTTGGTTTTTTTCTTTCTGAAACTGATAATAAAACTACGGGCATATGTGACATCCGTAAAATATGTTTTATTGCTTCTGTTTGGCACGCACGTTAATTAATTTTCGTGTGTTCGGTAATTGATTTCTGTTCACGGAAACATGGTATTTGCCCATACCCATTCCGATGTCACGTGACCATTTTGAAAACGAGGTCGCATAGATTATAATGCACTTAAACAAACCAAAATTAGTAAAAGAGAGTACTATTTTAGTAATAGTCTCAAACACAGAGTGCGGGAGACATAGCCATTTTGTGCTGAACGTCTGTCTGAATGGATGTCACAAAGTTTCTCGGCTCTAGTTTTCCTTAACCACTGGTAATATTTCAATTGAACTACAAATAAACAGATTGTACCAAGTGTAGTTATGCATATTGTCAGGAATTCTTTGTAGGAAGATTATTGCCAGTGTTTATAGCATACGTTTTTGTGTCAAAAAAATTATCAAACATATTTTCCAAATAATATTGGACCTTCACAGATATGCATTTTCGTTCAATACTTGGTTCATACAATGCACATGCATAATTATTCATATCAAAATTATATTTAAAATAGAATTAGCATTGATATGACCTGAGCAGGCTTTCTACTGGGCCCTACTTTCCTACTATTTTGATCTGAGCCCTACTTCGCCCTACTTTCCTGAGGCATATTGACTATTCCAATATATCCGAAGACGAGCATTGGCAATACATCAATATATAGAATAACACATATAAAGACAAACAACGAACAGGCCCTTAGGTCATTATTCCCTTACTGCTATTCTACACTGTACATGTTGTTTATAGATTCAGCTTTTGAAAATATTGAGTTTTGACTTGACTGTAAACTTCAATATTAACAAAGAAACTGTCTTGTGCTAGAAAATGAGGATTTTGGTGGTTCCATTCATTTACCCATGTATAGATATCTCAAAATGTGAACAGATAAAAGATATTGTCAGTATATCAATATTGCTTCTATCTATGACAGCTTTAATAAAAAAAACTATGAAACCTTGCAAATTCTTATTACAACATATGTTATCTTCATCGTAGTATTTAATGGCCTGATAACAATTTTTCGCCGTACAAACATTCAACTTGTTGCTGTTACTGGTTAGTTATGATTCTATTTCAACAGAAACAACACAACCGTCCCAAAGGACTACACAAATCCTCCATCGTCCACAGCCAAGGCAAAACTACAAGCATTGTCGGTATTTCTATTATAAGAAAGGGCAATGGTTTTACTTCATGATTACACGTCGTTAATACGATGAAAACAGTAAAATTAAGGTAAAGTGAAGTGATAATGTAGCTGGATTTGATATTCGGTCAGTCAGGTTAAAATATTTCGTGACATTGCCTGTAATCATGTCCTGAATAAGTAAATGAGTTTTAGCTTACGCCATTTATTGTGCCCTGACTATACGCTAAGATGAGGAAATACATCAAATATAAGTTCACATTGGCGTATTACGAACTTCATTCAGTGTTCCGGATAGAGATGTTTATACATTTTGTAAAGACTGTCATTCAAAACAGATTAAAGTATGTCTGTCTATCGTCTAATGGACACTGTTCTAGTTATGTCAGACTGTTTCCTTGATTTCTCTAGCAATACGAAAGCAGTACGTTAAAGTGATTGTGCAGTGTTTCGACAACGTACTGTATATCAGGAACACGTGGAGATGTGAAAATATAGACAGTTGAACTGACACGTGTCTTTAAATTGATACTTGCTTGGTGTGTTCGGCGTTCAATGATAAACATAACCATTGTCTTCTAGGCTGACAAACTTCAATATTATTATATAGTAAACCATTTACAACATGTACGTAGGTCGGTGACTTAATATGTTTCGGATTAAAAGCACTGTTGTTATTGCACACGGCATGGTCACTATTTGGAGTACAGATTGGTTGCAGTAGTATTAACAATTTAAATAATAAAACTAGAAATTTATTTAAGGAAACCTAGCAAAACACATACGTTGAGAGTTTACTGATTTTATCAAAGACATTTTTACATAACTTTCATGGAAAACGATCTTTCGAGTTAACAACTTTAACTGATCTTTTTTAAAGCATATCAATTTTATATATAACATTTGACAATTCTCTGGTGTTAGTTTGGATCTACACAATTCATGAAAGGATTTCCCCAAACGTAAATTGAGATCAATTTCAGATTATGTAGACATAAGAGAATATATGAAAATGATGATTGCATCAAAATATTATATCATTGATAAAGCCATGTATGTTAGAAGAAATCACTGCGGCTGTGATATATGCGGTCGAAATTTAGATGCAAATATTAAACATGCAATCTGTATAAAAAGCAGCAAGGTTGCTTCTCTCGTATAATGGGAAGCTCATGCGTGTGGCAATACTTTTATAGTGTTTCAAGACAAATCCATGCGTTATTAGCTATGGTAAACAATGACATATGCTAGGCTTGTGAGACTGTCGCATTATGTCATTCAGTCACCACACAATATACCTACATCGTTGGACCAACGTTTGTACAGGTCTGTGCTACGTTTTGATTTATTGGAGTGGAAATGTGATACCGTGGTCACCGACGATTAAGAGTGAATGGGATTACTAGTATCCGACTACAAGTTTAGATATTCCTGGTCACTTATTTCCCATACTTGAATTATATTCCTTCACTACAAATTCCAAATTCGACATCATTTACTTCCTGACATAATGTGTATGCGACCATTTGTTATTTAACTGTGTATAGCAAACACGAGACTACCTCTCGGTTGCCTACTACATAGTGTAGCCATAGCAAGTTGGATGGGAAAACTGAAAAGCGTTTATAAAATTTCCAGTGACCCGACCGAGATTCGAACCGGTTAATGTTCCACCCAACTCTAGATTCCATTGATAACAATCTCTTTTTTAAACGCAACCATACGCGAGGAAACGTTCGCTCTTCTTAAACTCTTGTATAACAGTTCACCACTTGTAAACCTACCTTGAATGGCATGTGCTTTTTCGTATAAAGCAACACTACTCAATGAAACATTGATTTGACCGAATTATGACATCGAGAGAAACACGATACTATAGCTACGAAATCGAACAGCTAATGTCAATAACACTGAACCACAAATGACACTCGATGACGATCGTCAAAAACACATCCTGCATGACAAATGTTTCTTATACATCGAAACAAACAATTCTTAATTGCATACTCATGTCAAATCCAAACTTCATCATCACGACATATAAGTGGTGTCTGATTTAATCATGGACTTTATAATTGTCCCCGGTATGCTCTGAACGTTTCCTCGTGAATTGAAGAATTGTCGACAACAAAGATCTTTTTACTGTGACGCGAGCTATAAACCTTGTTTTCTCTATTGAAAAGTGCAATGGAACACAGGATGGGCAAATATGCAATTTGTGCTTAAACGTAAAATGACAATCGTTTCAGATTCAGCAATACTTAACTACATTTATTTCAGAGCGGTTCAAATTGATTTATACATGTGTATGTGTTTAAAAAATAAAAAAAAACAGTGACTGCCAAAATGTAATCTCCAACCTGCATATAGTTACCACAAATTTGCCAAGCTATACAATGTATCAACTCCTATACTGGTAATTCGATTTATGAATTAGATATGGCGAAGTGATATATACACACCCGGTAGCAATTTTTATACAAACATCTCTATAATTATGATACATGTCTACAAGCGAAGACGAAAGCCTCATTTACATAACAAAATAAATGACAACGTATGCGGGATTGAGTAAAAATAATTTCCGACAGACAGACTAGACCATTCATATTTCATACATTTATCTGCTATGCGGATGTGATTATTTTCACAAATTGGGTTACTGATAATAATTATTAATATCCAATGCGTTCAAGAGAATTTGAAATTCCAATGAGAACATTTGAAATCCTTTGTTTGTAGATGTTCCTGTCACAGAGCTTGACAGCTTGCATCTGATTCTAGATAAGTTAGTGAATTTAGCGGCGCTAGAGAAAGGGACTAATACGACAATTTTGAATCTCGTGAGGTTTCATCATTCAGATCAGCAACGAATTTATTTTCTTTTGAGCAATTATGTATACCAATCTCACATCATGTATCTCAGCTCTCGATCTAAGACACGCCTTTTCAGATGACAATCATAAGAGCGTGAAATTACAAGCTTTTATTATACAACATTCTAGATATATTCTATGAAATAGTGAAACCATTTACCATACACAATGTCTGTTTATCAAATGCCTTTCATGTTTGCTAGCGAATTATATTATATAGCTTCATTTTTCCGCGTTTAAATAAAAGTAAAGTCGGCATCCAATGCTTGGTGTGTACGTATGAACTAACTTCAATGGAAGACATGTTTACATTTTGTTTACGTACAAATTGTTTAACGTGTTTAGGCCACTTTGATTCAATTACACTCATTTGAATGTGTTCGTCCATTTCATATGAACATGCAAATTGCCATGACGTGTACCTGTGGTAAGAGGTTTAGCGAATACATATTTGAATTTACCTCGTGGACTTACATTTCCAGATGCAGGTATAATGTATTTGAAACACTCGGATTTCGTCAATTGTCTACGAAGACTTTAAGGCAGCACACATATAATCACTTAGCTTCGTTAAGTTAAAACAATACATATGAACACATAATAAAATAAATAACAATGTAATGGTTCAGAGTAAGCAGTACAATTGTCTTCATGAATCAGAGTAGTACCCATAATGTGGTTAATAAACTGCACAATAAGCCTGGTAAGCGCGGAGAATACACCTCAGTAAATAATTTATCTTGAGACAAATTTCTAATGGAACACGTGTCATTCCTGTACTCTCTCTGGTTTCTGAGATACCTTTGAGGTTTTAATGCGATCCAGTGGAATATTTTGTCAACAAGTCTACATTAATGTGTATAAACTACACAAAAACTGTATTCAAAGGCAATTTATTATGCCACAGTCAGGTGTTATGTGCTTTATTGTATTCGGAAAAGGCTTCTCGTTGAAATATATTGACTGATAACGTCCTTTATTGGTGATTTTAAGGGATTTCTTGCAAAAATGGCAAATTATTGAAATGATACTCTCCACGGAATAACACATTTGTGATACAAATCACGGATCAGTTTTAAACCAGTCCTGTACATTCTAGAACAATTTTTGTCCGCATTTTGGAACCTTGGTTCAGAATAATGTTAGAATACAATTGCTTTCAGTTGTTTAATTATGTTTCCTTTATTCTTATACAGAAGTTACAGCAAGACGTTGTCGAGAAGCTAGGCTCAGACGAATGAAGGGAACACGTCACGGGCAAACTAAAATAAAAAAAAAATTTAGACACACTATCACCAGAGCGAATTCGAATGCGGAATGAATCTTAAAACACTGCAATGTACTTTATAACCAAGCAGAGACATAGCTTTCATTCGTGTAGTTTGAAGATTGTATAGTTGGACGGGAATGGAATCCAAATATAATGTTACATCCATCCATCCAGGACGGCAATTTACAGCTGATTTAGTGCTATTTCATTGCAATTGTGAATGTTAATTATTTTTTCCACAATCACTGTGCTGTTTTGTCTTTTTATGATTAAATGCAACACCCATCTGTAACAAATTGTTGTCCATTTACTTTATTGGCATTTTGTACTTATAATCAACCATCGCTCTTCCTTATTAGATAGTTGATTTGATGCACTATCTAATTCGAAATAAGAAAAAAAATGGCTAAGAACCAGAAGGTCGTAACTATCAAATCGATATATTGAGAAAACAAGAGAAAACTGTCTGTAATTTACTCTTTATCTATGGGAAAACACGTTTTTAAAACTTCATTTTGGTCAACATGACAATTTCCGAATTCCATGAAAATAAATATTTTCATGAAAATAGGCTCATAAGAAGCGCCTTGTGAAGCAGATTTCAAATATGTTTGAGTCTTATTAGGTCGTAAGTGGTAGTTACGACCTTCTGGTTCTAAGCCATCGAATTCTTAATTACATATCCGTGTGCAATCCTACCGTCGTCACCACGACATGTAAGAGGTGTCTGATTTAATAGATGACTTTACAATAGTCTCCGGAAAACAATTCTGTTCTGAAAATGCCGTGATGAACAGAAGGATTATCGTCAACAAGATAGTACTGATTGTACTCTGCGGCCTGTGACGCAAGGTGTAAAATCTTGCTATCTCAATCGCAACTTTTGAAAGAAAAGTAAAGTGATATTTGTGTATCGTTGAAAATCACTTTCAACACATTGTTACATGAAAGATAACTTGAGAAAACAAGTTAAGTTCAATCGCTTAAAGGAGACTAACAAAATGACGTCGAGTATTAGACACATTTAATATATCGTGTAACCTGTTTAACTTCCAACTATGAATGGTTATTTAATCGACGTATATTCAAAAGTCAATTAAATGACAATGATGACAAATAGGCATTTGAGTATTCTATTATTTGTAAGTAGTGGCAATAAATCATATGCCAAGTTAACTATTAATCTAAATTGTCTAAACAACTAACTGAATTACACCTGAACGTCCGGAATTGACGGCTTCAAATATCATACATGGAGTTTTCTGTCTAGACAGGAACTAAAGGCAATATTTTCTGATTATAAAGTCCAAGCACATATAATATTGGTTTATAAGTTAAAGATAATCAATGAAAATGCCACTCAATATTTCAAATTGTTCTTTGGTGATCCGAAGTTGTGCGAATATACCGGAGCAACAATTCCACTTTTCTTGGCCTTGGTTCTTTCTGATTTCTTCCAATATTTCTAAATATTTTAATGATCCAGAATCAGTTGGACCTAGTCAATTGTTAGGAATTATTGGTTCAGCAGATCAATTATTGACCCAATCTCTAGTCATGGGCCCGTTTCATTGACAACTCTTTAGATGAGATCAGATCTAAACAAGTGAAACCAAGCTTTTCAATAACAATAACCTATAATTGTATGCAGAAAATATATCTATCAAACGGACACTTGGACGCTAGTTATATCGTCAGACAATTATTTATTTTATTGTACTGTACATGTACATCATAGTGTGTTATTAAATACACATCATTGCGAGGTATATTGCGAATTTATTGGGTAAAATGGACAAAAACTAAATTAAATGTCTACAGAGACGCCTAGTTATTCCAAGATATCTATAAAATGTCGTCATTAATGATAGACTGTTAGAGCATTGGTCATTTGTGCTGATTATATTCGACAACGATGTGTGTCTTTGTGAGAAATTGTGACAAGTATTGCGTGATATCTAATGTCTTTGTTTTATTAAACAATCATATGTTCGGATAATCATATATATGTACGTTAATGTAATGAGGCTGCTGTTGAATAGGGACATATCAAGCTCAAACTGCCGTTGTTTGATCACTAGATTGCTCGATGGCTAATCTAATTTCACTCTCAGATTCTAAGTAGATATAATGACAGGGGAGGCAGCACCCAGCTGAAACATACCATAATTACACGATGAAATTCATACCACACAACTACAAGAGATAATATACTTAATATACATGAAATACCAAATTTCAAGATGTCAAAAGGCATCGAAGCTTCAATACGACCTTATTTCATCTCATTGAACATTATGAAGTTATGATTGTGGTATTATGAGTATAGTGTAATCAACGTACTTACGGAAATCGTTAACTTACGTTCAAATATAAATTCTGTATTATTCTCTTACAACTGCAAATTGGGAACATATATTGTGTTGTCATTTTATGTCTCTTGCAAAGCTCCAAAGTCGACGCATTCCGCATTTTAATACAAATCTACCCTGTCACGTATTGCATATATGTGATACATAAATTACAAGGTAATTTACATTTAACCCCAGATGTCCTAGGCAAATAAAATAAAAGGTTTTAAAGCAGTGAATTTGTATGATTTGTACGTAGGCTAGAATAATTGTCGAATCAGTCGGGTTGTAGGGACCAAAATATGTTTTCTTAGTTTTAATAGTAATGCTTAAAGATCAACATATACTAAAACTATTTATTAATTCAAACAAGATGATTAAACCATTAGAATGTCAGAAAGCAAACCTTAATCGAATAATAGCGTTATATTACAGCACATGGAGTTTACTTGGACAAAACATATGTATTATCCTTGTATTGTAAAAAATTATTATCGCGTTATTGTTATGTCGCAACATGAAAGGGGACAATTACTAATTTTGTCTGAACACGCAACTGAACATTAACTGCACACTCATTGTGTTCGTTTACTACACCACAACAAAGTCACGAACATTCGTCTACAGCTACAAATGTAAAAAGACAATTAATATACATTCCATATACCCGGTACTTGCTTTCGTAACAAAAATTGTAACATCAATTCATCGTTTGTCGAGCGACATCTAAACTACCTAGACATTTAGCATTTTAAACAGCTATATATCTTTAAGCATATGTCTCTCTGAGGCAAGGACTGAAACATGCGTTTCACAAAAACATTTGACAAGAGACGTTTAAGGGAAGATTGACTTGGCAATATACAATTAGCAAGGAACTCATTCAATTTGTTTCTTGAAAAAGTCGTCGTCCTGCTACTGAATATGTAAATTTAACTATCTACCTATTTTGTTCGAAGTATCAATTTGGAGATTGAACTTACACTGAAGATTGCAATCTTGTTTCGAAAAATATTATTTGCCGGCGTGAATTCTCCGCGCTTACAAGGATTTTATTAACGCACGATAATTGTAAGTTGCTCTAAATCATTGAGACAATTTAATTGTTCGCTTCAAACAATACATTGTTATTCATACAGTTGTTTGTGAATGTCTTATTCTTCACTAGACCAACATAAGTGAGTCATTGTGTGCAAACTTTAGACGTTATTTGAACCTTGCAAATAGCTGAATAGCATAGAAACAATAACGTACTATAAACCTGTGATAATATGGCTACATTGTGAAATAATAAAAGTCACAGTGTACCCATTCACCATACGTCAATTCTGTGAAATTTTAAAGGCCAATTACATGCACTAGTCAGGGACATGTGGAAAGTTCATATAAAATGGAATCGTTCAGATCAGCGTAAAGATAAAGAGCTAAATACGTCAAACTTGATTAAAACAGTTCGTCAGTACTAACACCAAAAATCGGATGTCCACTTCACTTTCATTTAAGCACGTAAACTGTAAAGACATAATCTAATACGATGAGTAACATGAAACGCATTTAATAAGCAGAACTAGATCGGGTCTTATTTATGTTTCATTCGGTCGCTGGAAGTCACCGTTTTTATGTATTTGTGAAACTAGGTCATCTTGCTCTTTAAGAGCTGGGAACTATGTCTGGTCTTAACTGCGTTTCATATGATGTCTTTGTGAAACCAGTCTAACTTGCTCCTTTTCTGCGGGGATTTGGACTTTCTTTCGTTATGTTATGTAAGGGCATGGCTCCATGTAATTGTGTGCTATGTTGTTACTGTTTTCTGTGCTCGGCTGAATGATGTTTTCCCTGTACGATCTCATATTTTTCATATGTTCTCATTTGGCTTCTCACGATCATGATTTCGTGTAGTTTCCTATATAAATTCATTTCTATCGAAAACATGTAAAAATATTATAATAAAATTTTGCATTTTCATATTCTATTATAATATTTTATAATTGCCATCTTCCAATCGTATAAATGCAGGATTTGCTAATGTCCCAGTCTGGTTTACGTATGTATACACAACAAGGCAACAGTTTGAAAGAAAATCATATTCGTAGACTGCTTAATGCCACATTTGAATCAGACATAGTTTTCATTTAGTATAGTTTGTTTAAATAACATCAGTGGTAAATTAATTGACGTTGATTAAAAAGTCAAGAAAATGAAAATGATGGCTAATAGACATTTGGGTATTTAAGGAGGATTCTATTAGCTGTAATTAGTGGTAATAAATCATTTGTCAAATTTACCGGTGGTCGAATTTGTCTAAATAACTAAATTATACCAGAGCGTCAGGATTTAGCTGGCTTGCAAATATCATTCATGGGGTTTGTTAGTCTAGACAAGAAATAAAGGCGATATATTCAGATTATAACGCGCAAACACACTTATTATTGGTTTGTACGTTATAATTCGGCATAAAAATTCCTATCTATATTTCAAAATGTCATGGTTGAGCGGAAAGTGTGCAAATGTCCAAACGTAATTATTTCACTTTATTAAGTGCGCATTCACCTGGCCTCATCGTCCACCCTTTTTCATTTCACCAAAACCTCATATCTGTCTCGCTGATGTTTTCTAAGATTTCATCTTATTTTACCCCCAGTATGCGTTTACATGTAGTTGCACTATAACTGTGCCAACGGTATTTTCGTCAGTTAATTACAGAAGATGCTAGTAGTGCCATAATAATTACTCATTCATTCATTTTCGTTCTATGGTTGCTATAAGGCTACAGTGGTATTTATCTAAATGATGTTGCAAAGTAGCACTCATTGGGAAGTGTACGCTTTGATAATGACTGCTTCAAATTCAACAGGCCCGCGCAAGAATACGGTTCCAGTTGAATACGATTTGTTGCTATTCCAGTACAAGCAAGATGACTGTCTGTGCCCATGTGAACCAATTATGTTCATCATTATATTCCATTTCGATTGTTTGTCAACTAAAACTAAGAAATGTTTTAGATACTCTCAAATGCTTCCACTGACAAATAACAAAAATGTATTTATACTGCACTAGAGAGCATTCGTAAGATTATATTACAACAAAATATCACTAAATCAATTGTAGTATTTCTGTAAATGTTGACGACATGACACACATTAAGTGACTTCATGGAATTATCCACATGTCTGCAGTTAAATATATTATTGATACATCGAAGCTTGAACAAGCAGTAAACATTCAGATCTATCTTTTCAATTTCTTAATTAATTCAAATTAGTTCCGGCTATATAAGATAGAAGCAATTGCTTGTGGAAAATCGGAAGTTGTTCATAACATGATTGTGCAAATTATACTTCAAAACATATAACATACAGAAAAAAACCTTATACTTTGAAATTTCATTGAACACTATAAAGTTACTCGTATGGTGTGCTGGCGTGTATCATTGGAAAAATCCATAATGTTGTTTCATATTATACGAGTATAAAGCCCAGTAATTCAATAGAATAAATCTTCAAAACACTTCAATTGTTATTGTGCCGATTACCGGTAGATTCGATATAAAACATAAACACAATTTGTTATCATTCATTTTTACCCTAGACTTACATCATATTTATAAAACATCAGGAAATAATATTGTTTTATGGCTAGTAGACATTGAAACGCCGTCGATATTTTATCGACCATTACAATATGTGTAAACGCATTGAAATCGGTTTGGAATCAAATAAAAATACGATACAGAAACAATTTAGACACTTTAAATTGTTAGAACAAACTTCACGTAGCGTGTATGACATATTATTGCCATGTTTGAATCATACCATCTGTTAGTTTAGTCATCTGAAGTATCATTTTATTTCAGTTTTGTTTCGAAAGACACGAATAAATATGTTAAATATAGAAATTGATACAGTACGGAACGCTGTAACGGCCTATGTATTTATTTCTAATGAAGATAAGTTGTAGTTTATTATGTATACAAATTGTCCACACCGCTCTTCTTTACAACGAAAAAGTTCTGTATCAAATAATGTGTTCCATAGTTAATTAAGATTCGTGATTTAAACCTTACTTATTTTAAATATTCAACTCGGAGGGAAAGCTGGAAAGACACGTCATGTGGAAATCAATGACAATGGCAATTATTTATTTGATATCATCACCAGCCCATAACAATAATATAAAGATATTTACAGAACATAGGTTAGTACCTGAATTAGACACATATAGTTGAAAACAATCGGTAAATCAATAGTTCTAAGTCGGGACAAAAATTGCACATTAAACAAGTGATAAATACATACATATATATACGTTTGCCTCTACATATTAGAGTTTTGTCTACCAAAATATACACTTATAATGGAAATTCAAATTATTGTCAATTAATTCAAATTGTAAAATGAAGAATGTGTTCATTGCACAGTTTACCTTGTCAAAACGAAATACAAGGCGAACTTAATGGAATGTGATTATAAACATGTATATTATATTATATGTAAATGAGTCTAATAGTACAATGTAGGCCTACATTGATATTAACAATACTTATTTGAATATACATATCTTAATAGTGTCATGTATTATTTTGTTGTAAATCTTGGAGCAGTGATTGTCGTTTCTGAAAAGCATAATATGTATACATGGCTAAATTTATTATTAAATGAACATTTGTGTTTAAAACATATTTTTGATGTATATATCTTTCTCTTAGACATTGTTATTTCGGGCATACTAAAATGAAATGGTATTCTGTTTCTATCGCTATATTGCATAATTTACATATTTTATTTTCTCTAGGAATATTATTGTATCTGCCTTTCCTATTTCAAGATAATGAGATGAAGTTCTTACTTTACAAATCATGTCAATTCAGGCCTTTGCCAACTCCCGACACATCTTGCCTATCACGTTTTGCATCAATTGAATCCATAGAATATGGGGTTATTTACAGTCAACTTGGAATCAGTCAATGCTCTAGACAATGAAAGGTTTTAAAAGAGTGATTGCTTACACATGCTATAATACTTTGGCAGTGACACAGACGGTAGGCGACTTAAATTGTTGTACAGTCTCACTTGGAATCAGACAATGACCTAGACAATACAATATTTTATAGGAGTGATTGCGCTTACGCTTGTTATATTTATTATTAAAGCAATATTATTGTTGAAGTTATTACATGAAATAATACAATTACTTATCCATTCCTACTTTTCGACTTGCGTCTATCCAGGCAACTTAATACAAACAACAGTAACATTTAAGTAGGCGTTAAAGTAAGACTCGTGACGAATGGGTTTTTGGTATTGATGCTAGTATGCACGTTTGTTTTATTATTAGTATTACGAAACAGTATTCCTCAACAACGTGTCTAACTTTATTGGGGATGGCTGGTCTACGTTCATTTATTTGATAAATGTGTTCAATGTAGCATTGTTTTCACGAACAACGTTACATAAATATAGACTATAAAACCAAATTAACACAAACAGTGCTTAAACACAAGTAGTATGGAATCAGTGTCAGTGACCTTAATTATGACATAAACATTTAAAGTAAACATGCCTGTTACACTTACTACAAGCATTCTTGAACATATTTAAAATAAATCACATAAAGAATTACGCGAAACATGTGGCTGAAAATGATATAATTTTAACAAATTAAAACCATACACACCATACACACCATACACACCATACACACCGTATGTTAACTTTTAGGCCTGGATCCACCGGGATGGCACAGGGGGTCCGTGCCCCCCTCCCCCGCTCCGAGTTGGCCTCGGAGTGACCATTTTTTACATCACTTAAATGTTAAAATCCTTAGAATATTACCATTCGATATGACTATGGATCAATATTTTGTGACAATAACCCTGTATATAACATATTCCGGAAAAGAGGGCAATATCATGTGCCCCCTGTGGTGTAATTTCAAGGTCCATGTGCCCCTGTTGTGTTATTCCCTGGTCCAGATTAAACTTGATCTAATCATATAGATGTATGTTTTACAGCGTCTGAATGATGCGGATCAAGGTGTCTGTGTCCTATGATCAATGTCACCACAGCGTTGGTTAAGAAAACAATTAACACAACTTTTATTCTTAATATTTATGAATATTTGTCTACAGCTGGTAAACAACCGGTTTACATACTTGGAATCCTAACTTTATATGTATATAAATACATCTTTTGTCGTGAACAGCAATCGGTCTTTTAGAATATTTCTCTGGGGAAAGGAATAAAACTGCGTTTCACAATATAATATGACAATCGACGAGTTAAGGGAAGATGGACTAGGCAATAAATGTATTCCCATATACATTTATTTCGCTCATAATTCAATTTGTGTCTTGAAAATGTCGCCGCCTTGCTATTAAATACATATAAAAAATATGTGTTTTGCGATTCAGCTGAACTAGAAATTCAAATGTTGTCTCCAGATAATTTGTTGATGTGTATTGTCCGCGCTTACGAGGCTGGTTGTACCGTTAATTAAGCCTACATGTAACAACTTATTTGGTTGCTTTGAACCATTACATAACTGTTTATACTGCTGGTTGTTCATATATTTTGTTTTACCTAAACGATTATGTGTACTGACTTATAATCTAAATAATCATTCGACTACATTTGTGTTTTGCAATTGAAATGTAGCAGTAATAGACTACTAATAGCTGGGAATATACATACAAGTATATATACGGTATGAACATTGCCAGGATCCCGCGAAAGTAATAAAGGCCAAACAGAAACTGTAGAGACACGTCAATGTAATTTGGATTGTTCATATCAAACGGAAAACACTTTTTTGAATCGTTCAGCGTAATTGAAAAATCAAATTGACCTAGAACACGCGAATCAATGTGTACTTAAACAAAATTAAAATCTGCTATGATAAATGATAAAATCTAATAAAGATAAGTAACATGAAACGCATTTAATAAACAGACCTGAGTATGGCGAATGGTATCACTATTCTATGGAATGTATCAATAATGTTGTATTTTCAACTTCATATATAAATAATCGCTAAATGCTATATAAATTGAGTGAACATTGCTGATCTGAAATGTTGAAAGCTCGTATTCGTCCTTTCTCTAGTTTTTACCAAATTTACTAACTTATCTAAAATCTAATGCAAACTGCTAAGCTCTGTGACAGGTAGAGCTCTGTGACAGGTAGATATACACACAAAGGATTTCGAAGGGCTCGAATGTCGCATTGAATAATTGTAATAATCACCAATAAACTAATTCGTGTCACTAATCACTTCCCCATCTCAGATAAATGCATGAAATATGCATTGACTAGTCTGCTTGTCTGATATAATCCGACTCCTTCCTCTTACGATGTCATTTATTTCGTTATGTAAAGGAGTGTTTTCTTCATCAGTCAATATGTGTCAAAATGTTACATAATTTATATAAAGTACATGTTTTACTCGTACAGTGTTCGGTCTTTTCAAGCTGACGGGATTGTTTCCGAAAACGTCTATTACGTCTTGTTGAAGCTTTGATGCTTTCATTGACAGAACTGTGGAACTAATTCAACATTTATGGCATGTTCTCCACATTTACTACAGTATTGCAGTGGATTAATGGATGTTTTGCCATTTTGTTATTCGACTGTTCATTCATATGTCTATAACACGGGTCTCTTACTAGTGTTTGCTTCTTGAGCAATTGATTTGCTGAAATATCATACCCTCACCATTGAGTAGGTCCAACTGCATCTAGATCATTAAATACTTGTATAAAGAAAAGGGGGACAAAATCACGGTCAGCAAAAGTCCTGCAAGACGGCAAAGTCTTCGAAGGAATAATGAGGACCTTGTTTATGCGTGACCCGTAAAGTTTGATACGTACTCCGGGACATTCAAACAGCTTAGACTCACACAAGACATTTAGACATATAGTGTGTCGTTTGTATTGCTCATCAATAACTTATAAGCTAATGATAATTTTGTTAATGTGTTTTAATCATAATTTATCGCCTTAAGTTTCTGTCTAGACCATAAAACTTTATGAATGCTTTTTGCAAGCCAACCAAATCACGGCGCGCTGATATAATTCAGTTATCTAGACAAATTAAATCAATAGTAAACTTGACATATGATTTATTACCACTTATTACAGCTAATAGAATCCTCCTCAAATACTAAAATGTATGTTGCCATCGTTTTCACTCCATTGTCGTTTGATCTACGTCAATTAATTTATAACTTATGATATTTAAACAGACCACCGTGTATGGTCACTATGTCTGATACTGATATGTCAGTATGACAGTTCACGATAACAGACAACATAGTTCTTCCATCCTTGTTACGTTTGGTGGCTGTCGTTTTTAGACTTGTACGTCGGTCCTATGACACTAGCGCAATATTCGGAATGGTTCCAGTAAGCTGTTACAATGTGTTAATGTTGCACGGTAAATAGGTAAATATATGTTAGACTCATGTGAACATGGTTATGTTCGTCTGTGAAATTAGCAACAAAGTTGTCTCCCAAGCAAATAAGTTGACAGTTGCATTACAGAGGTTGAGGTTGATGGTTCAAATACATTTTGGGTTTGTATAGTCTAATTTAAAAATGAATATTAAACGATGGCGGTTTGGCCTATTTGAACAACACTGAACAATGACCTCTAGATGGTGGTGCAATGGCACTGGAATCAGACTGCTTGGATCTATTCCATTGGTACAAGTGGTTGACAAATAATAAGACGATTACATAGAAGACAAACATGCTTACTATAAGGACGATAGGCTTACATGTCAACCAAGACAGACAGAAATGAAATATACAAATAGAAATATGTTCTATGAGAGGTGTTCAACTTATTTATGAACAAAACATGAACGCCGATTTTGCAATATTGAATAAAAACAATTGAAATATCTTATCTCAACCATATGAGCAAATGTTTCAAGCTCAATATTTGTTCGTTATATATTGTACGAGGGGTGATCAATATATTCGAGGACTATTCATCTAGCACTTTCATATTGGCAGCAAGTTTTAAAGCCATTTAACATTATTCGGAGTAAGATGTCTCCGACCGAATGCACTAATAAAATTATTTGATTCATACAAGGAGCGAATGACGTTAGACGTCACGGGACGTCATTCCAAGCGTCACCGTCGGAGCAACAGATAGCTCCTTTACGAACTGATACCCGGCTCCATGTATGAGACTGGTTTCTTTTGATACTAAAATAAGTACATGTAGTTAATAGCCAATTCTGAAATGTGAGATGGAATAAAGAGAGTATCGATGCGTTATTGGAAACAAAACTCGGAAAAGGGCGGTTGGCTGTACAAGATTGAATTATTCAGATGAAAAATGAAGCACGACCTAGCATTTTTAGGGCGCAATATCGAAATAACCCTTTTGGTCTGGAGTCAAAGATTAAATGTGTGGTAGTCTATACTAGTCTTTGTTTTCGCCAGTAACATTTGGTTCAGATCTGTGCTTCTTATTTCGCAGAATTAAACGGAAAGTATCCCTAACGCGGTGTAATTTTCGCTGTTTATCCTTATTATATCGACTCCATCATTTGACAGAGACCCTACACTCACATAAACAATGGACTCATATGACAATGACCAATTTGGAGCGCACAAAATCCATGCACAATTTAGTCTAGTCATTTTAGAGATAATGCCAGGATTTTGCACGTTTCGTGTTATTTTTCATAGCATATCGTTGCTCGGAAATAACGTTACGTCCGAGATGCTCGACGGTACGTGCTTCACCATGGTTACAAATAGTGACGTCATCAAGTCAATAGTGACGTTATCTTACAGTAAATTAACGGAAACGTGAGGTAATTGATTGATCTATATCAGCTTGAAATGTCATAACTCTAGTTCCAATATTTCAAAATTGAGAAAGAAAGTCCTCGAATATATTGATCACCCCTCTTATATGTCATTTGGTTAAAGCTTAAAACAACAATTTAGTAGATGATGTTGTTTTTCCTGTTTTTAAGGCAAAATGGCCCTTTTATAAGCACCAAGAAAGTGTTGGTAAATTATATATGGATAACAATGGATTTACGTCACGCTGAGGAGAATATATCAGGCTATGTTCACACATGTGTGTTTTTATTATGCTATGATTCGGTATATTGTAATCCTATCACTTACTGTTTCATGAATAAAAACTTCCGTAACGGATTCAAATCCAAAAATGAGATGCCTTCATATTGTCATTACAGTACGGCTCGTACCAGCGTTAGTCACTTCTCTACATCATATGATAAAATAACATGTAAATATGAATCTGAAGAAATGTGAAGTAATAAATGTAAAACATCTGTCGTACGTTACGTGTAATGGTAGTGATTAAGTTAACAAACAACTTGAACATTTATCAATTACAACATAAATTATGAATTATATTTAAAAAAGCATGCATGCCTGCAATGACATGGCATATGTGTCTGGTTAATACACTGAGTATGTCTATTTTGAATGCATATCTGCAAAGTCTGTACAAATTTTGTTTGTGTCTATTAATGAGTCGTTATACATTAACAACATGCAACTGACGTTCAACAGACTTTTAGTTTGGCAGAGTTGATATGTAAATTTAAAGAGTCGCGCGAACAGATTATTTTAGGATTACAAAATCTGTGTTGTCTTACAAACTTCCACTCATAGAAAATTACATTCATGAAGGTACTTCTCATTTGACACGAGTAACAAATAGAGAACGGTGTTTTTGTATCACGAAAATTACTTATCAGAAGTTAAATCGTAAAATGCTTATCTATCTTAAACTAAAATATTTTAAATAATGTCACACCTACACATTCATTTCTGCCAAGTTAAATTGTATTCTAACACGATTCGCGGATTAATCCAATACACAAAGAACGAACCGAACCATGTTTTATTGCCCCCATAAAACATACCTATCAAATTGGCTGTTTCTATTTACGCCCAGTATCACTTGACATATTTATGAATGAATGAACGTAAAATTTATAGTAAAATTTACTACGAGTCACGATGACAAGGCGAGTTGCACGAGAATCCAGTGTTACATCTATGACGCATCTATTTTTAGAAACTCCAATATACTCTAGAAACCAAGATTTATTCAAGCTTCTGATAATCAATCCATTTATATTTTTCATTTTATGAAATAGATACCATATACTCGTGTTATTAAAATTGTTTCAATGTTTAAATTAGGGTATTTCCTTCAGAAAATTACGAAGGTCGTTTTCATTAACGAGGGAGGTAATTGTACCAGCTAATAAGCCACTCAATTTCTTCGTGGAATTATGTTCAATGTCAAATGGAATGCGCGCAGTTAAATAGTGCGGGATATTATCGTAATTAGAATCGAAATAAAAACTCTGTTCTTGTATATTGTCGGTAAATAAAACACGGGCACTCGTTCGGATGCGGAAAATTAAATCACTCGTGCTACGCACTCGTGATTTAATTTTTACGCATCCGAACTCCTGCCCGTGTTTTATTCACCGACAATAAACGCGAACAGATTTTTATTTCTTAAATAACATTTTAATGCACGTATCGAAAAGAACCAAACATCTGATATCAGTAAAATCCTGTGCGTGCTTGTTCAATTCTTCGACATTACATGTGAGCGTATTGACTATGATAGATTTATTTAGTATTCCTTGTACAATTCTCAATCTTGGAACATAAAGAAAGAACCAGCATTTATGCTAAGTTTCAGCACATATTGTATTATATCTTAATCTGAAGAATACGTTTTAAACATTTTACTCAATCGACAGTTGTGAAGAGTTTCCAAATTTCAAACCTATTAGACTAGACTTTGATCATTTTTATAACAAAACCAATGATGAAAGTCGAAAATGATAGAGTTCTTTTATGATTAGATACGTTTCTGTTTTCAAATTATTTTTTCAATCCTTATGGATTAACCGCACTAGTCAAGCAATTGTTCTGTGACAAGAAGGAAATATGTGATCATACAAATAGATTTTCCTTATAAAATGCCGTTTTCCAACAAACCGAATTAAAAAAGGAGCATTTCATAATAAGGAGCGCCTAAAGCAACCTTCTGATTTCCAAAAATATTATTTAACCATTGTAACACTAGGTATGAGCATTATCAAATAATCCTATGTAATGAAATATTCTACAATGTATTATAAAATTATAATTTCAGGTATCGAAGTGATGAACAAGTGGTAACTGATACATTGATGAAAATTGCAGATAAAAATACGACTGGTACTTCAGGCACTGGAGGTTCAGACTTGTAATTATGTTGTTGAATGATGACACGTAGATAATATTGATATAATACGGTGTTATCACACATTAGCAGGATGCAAAACATGCTTATCGTAAATACCAAATATTCATGGTTGAAATGTAACATTTCTATGTAATTTATAAGTAAAGTTTTGCAGCATGGCAGACATGATGGAAATCTATGGGAGTTCATTGCCAACTGTATAAAATGTGGTAACAGTGTTACACTTCAGAACAATGTTTCACATACGAAATTATCAAGTTGTTGAATTACATTATATCTTTTTTATGAACATTTGGTAAAATGAAAGTTATTTCTTTATTTATTTCTTTATTGAAACTGTCGTCTGTAAAATGTACTGCCACTTAGCATGGCTATCCTATTCTTTAAACAAATTCAGTGGAGAGAATTACTGTTTTTCTGCCTTAGCACTTTATTTACAACGTGGTTTATGAGCAAATATGCAAATAACAAAGTTAATGATATTTTAATTGACCCTTTTAAGTTGGTCATATCAATGTGTTTGTTTTATATGTCGCTGTTTGTGGATCGGCGTATAAATATTATACCGTATTAGTTCGAGAACATTGATTAATGAATTAGTCATTTGCACGGATCTTGGTTAATTCATTAATATTAAGAAAATCAATCAATCGGTCGTTCACAGAATTATGTACTGACTAATATTCCATTTTTGGGAAATTGAAAATCGTGAACATACATATGGTTTACAAGACTATTGTCGATTTCTAATTCCCGTTTCCATATCCATCGACAGAAAGAGTTTGGTACATAAAAACACAAAACGCACAATGAATCTACACTTAATCTTTTTCATTGGGAACTCCTATATATTGTCCATATTAGGAACTAAACATCACCTTGTATCGTTTGTTACATTACATTTTACAACAGACTTGTCTTTAAAAATAGTTTTTCAGCAATGGTACATGTAACATTCACTTTTCGGTTGTTTGATTATGAAAACGACCGGTGTAGAATTGGGAAGACATAACATTATTACGTAAATACTTTGAATACTGATTTGATTATGTTTTATGGGCTTTAATCGTATATTATTCAGACTTTAGTCAATTATGTATTTACCGTCAAATCTCGCACAAACAAAAATCCATAACATTTACCATTAACAATCTTTAACGCTAAGGTAACTGGATTGTTTCTTACATAAATGATTTGCAACATCAGCAAATCATTTAATTATATTATTATTGTACGAATTTTCTTGTATTACAGTCATGTAACACAATAAAATTAGCCAAATGCCAATATCTGCCACCATACACATTGTAACAATTTCTGCTGACAGGATCGTTTTGTCGTACACACTTAATTACGTGCTTCACTCATACAGTTTGAATTGGTCTTATCCTTATCAACTACTTCCTTATCCGAATGTCCCATAATATTTCATAGAACACACAGACTAAACGAATCATTAACTCTGACCGTTTTCTACTTTATCAATTATATTTCAACGCCAACGTGTCAAATATATGTTCCAGTATGATAACATCATAATTAAGACAGCAATACCAATAGCAATATGAAATCTAGAAACGGAGTATAAGCTTTGTGCCAGCTCTCGCTCGGCAAATATCTTTACACATTGTGTTACCAATCTTCTTCTGTCTTTATTTTATATCGCAATTAGTATGCAGACGACGCTATCAACAATCCAGTTTGCCATTCTCTGGACTTGAGAGGTCGGCACACGGCGAGGAAGTGCGCCAGATAAATTGCAACCACTATGAAGCAGCTTATGCTCACTGAAACAGCTGCAAAAATATAAATGAAAATATATCGTAATGACAGTGCACATATACAATGTATGAACATTTGCATGCATCGTCAAAATGTTATATGTCATAATGCGAGTTCAAAATGCAACACCCATGTAAACCCATCTAACAAGCTTTCTCAATGGACATAGAGCAACAACTATGCCCGTTAACAGACTGTATTAATATTTATTTTCATTTTAATTGGTTGTTTTGTGAAGACACGTGTGTCCCGGGTATTTATATAATCATTCAACCTCAGACGCTGATGTTGCAGGTACCTTATTTATCACGGTTATTAAAGACGACAGTAGATTTACCAGAAAAACGACTTCCGAATTGATGAAAACCTTTCCATATGAACAGTTGAATTCATTGAAGTTAGTAATTTGATTCATTTGAGGTTTTTTTTTATTCTTGTGAAACCATTAAAATAGTATAGGACGCCCCAGTGTGCAAACAAGCTTTCTACATTAGCAGAAATAAATCCACATGCCATATATCAGACTACGTGAATATCTGTTTGTTTATAGAGAAAAATCTGGAATTTGGAAACAATGAAAGAATATTGGACTGTATTTATCAGTATCATTGTATAAGACAGAAATAAGTTCTGACAGAAGCCACCCTCTATATCCCTCCTGCCAATGATGCCAAGGTACTTCTCAACTATCAATCGTGTGTTGATGACACAGCTGTAAAAGAAACAGCTGTAAAAGAGCTTGTGCGTGTTGCGTAGTAAATGGTGAAAATTTATATCTTAACATGAACCTGTTTTTGTATTAAGTGAGTCATTATTGTTAACTTTGAAGCTTGTTTATTATATGAGACCATCACATTCTATATCCTTCGACGACTTTTCAGTTTTTATAAAATATAATGATTCGTTGTTCTCAATTCACGATTATAATCTGTATGTGTTTGTCGTCCAAGAACATGAAAATTGAAAACGCCACCTTTTAACTCTAATCACTAAATCAATTATTTTGGAATATAAATATTTAGTTGTTAGGAAAACTGTCCCCAGTCATGATTTGTATTATTGACATTAATAAATGTTCGGCACTAAAACGAGAGCAATGTTTCTTTGATACATCGGTAAAGACTTACCTTATGTCGATACTGAAATTATTATCAGAAAAGCCTATTTGTTGAAAAATACCCCATTCGCAGTAGACAGGGATTATCCCAAAGAAATTGCCATGGCTAGAAAACAACTCTATCAAAGTGACGCAGCTCATTGGGCTAGGTATGATAGAAAAAAGGTACAAATCAAATATCCTGCTGTACTATATATTGCTGGTAAAAAGGTTAAAGACAAATTCCCCGAATGGTTCGATATTGTGAGAACAGATCTCTTATCCGATGACAGGGAACCTCGTAGACCTGTCACACAACGACAGCGTGCGTATTCAACAGATACGGTGGTAGATCGCAAGCATAGTGAGTCGTCCGGAGATGTGTGTCAACAAACGGAGCGAACAGCTGATCAGTCAGCTGTGTTTGTAAATAGTGTGGCATCACGTGACCCACGTGACCATACAAGTGCTATAAATAGTCAACGCGAGGTTGAAAGTGAAAGTGCATGTGAAAGCAAATCACACGTACCTTGTGATGAAAATAATTCCGATACAAATAGTGTTAAGTCCAACTCAGAAGCACAAGTTAACACAGAATCCAAAAAGAACAATCCTAAACCGTGTCAAAAATCCAATACACAGGGTCGTACAAATAGTCAAACACAGCGTGTACTTCCCTGTAGGTCAAGGTCAATGTCTACAAATAGACGAGCTACGTCATCAAGCAAAACAAGCCAGCCACTGGATGTCAATAAATAGGACAATAGTGGGAGTTGGGTACAGGGTTTAAAAGTTTGTTTATTAAATATACAGGGTTTGATTGGAAAACATTATTGTAAACTTGACTGTGATTATGTAAAAACTCTGTTTAAAAATAATGATATATTACTATTTACCGAAACATGGTTAGATTCATCTTATAACCATGAAGTTGATGGCTTTGTTTCTTTTGTTTTGAACAGAACAGACAGACATAAGAATTCCAAAAGAAACAGTGGAGGGTTGATTATTTATGTAAAAAATGAAATAAAAGATTTTGTTGAGTTACTGAAAAATGTGGAGGACTGTATAATTTGGCTGAAACTAAAAAGTGACATTATTGAATGTAGTGAAGATATTTTATTATGTTTATCTTATAATATCCCAAGTGGCAGCAGTAGACAGGTGTTTGTTGATAGAAATATATTTGAACATTTAGTTGATGATCTGTATTATTTTGATAATATGTTTGAAGGTAATTGTAAATTTGTATTAGCTGGTGATTTTAATGCAAGAATTGCTGAGAAGTTAGATTATATTGAATATGAGACATTATTTAATTTAGACATGCTACCAGATGGTTATATTGAGGATGTGGTATTACCTAGAAATAGCTCAGACAAAAAAGTAAATGATAATGGTAGGTTATTGCTTGACTTATGTAAATCTACAGGTTTAAGAATATTGAATGGTAGAAAAGATTATGATAAGGATGGTAAATTTACATGTGTTACTGCTCAAGGTAGTAGTGTTATAGATTTAGTACTATGTAAAAGTGACATGTTTGATAATATTTTTAATTTTAAAGTGCATGAACCAAACATTGTGTCAGATCATTGCTTAGTTAGTTTTTCTATTATGTCCTGTGTAAATAAACCTGTTGATTCTAGTGATGTTGATAATGCAAGTGTAATTGATGAAAACACAAGGATGGCTTATACATATAAATGGGATACTGACAAAATAGAACCATTTTTAAACGCATTGAGCCGAGATGAAGTAAGTAGTAAGTTTGATAATCTATGTGAGGAAATAAATATGTCAGAATCACCAGATGATGTAAAGATAAACTTGTCAAATTTTTACAACCATATTGAAGATGTTTGTGACCCACTTTTTAAAAAGAATATCAGTTCAAATAAATATAAAGTTGATAGTATGTCTCAAAGCCAGCCATGGTATGATGAGGAATGTAAATATAGACAAAATAATTTTTATGATTGTCTGAATTTTTATAGGAATGATAAATCTGATCGAAATAGAGTAGAAATGGTCAAGGCACGAAGTAAATATAAAACGCTATTAAGAAGTAAAAAATACCAGTATGAATTAAAAGAGACTAAAAAATTGCAGGATTTAAAGCTGAAAAATGCGAAAGAATATTGGAGATTATTGAAAAGTTCATGTCAGAAAAGTACAAATGCTAGGAGTAATTTAAACACTGATAATTTTGCTGCATACTTCAAATCAATTAACGATCCAGAATCAGTTTTCTTTCAAGCTGATGAAGATGTATTATTTTTTAATGATAGATACTTAAATGGGGAATTAGATGTTATGTTTCAAGAGTTAAATGTTAATATCAAGGAAACTGAAATTGTACTAGCATGTAAACAATTAAAGAATGGAAAATCTGCAGGTCCTGATCTGATGTTGAATGAGTTTTTCACAAATGGGATCAGGGATGTCCATTTTCTCAAGTGTCTGATAACATTATTTAACAAAATATTTGAAATTGGATACTTTCCAGACCAATGGTCTGAAGGCTTTATAGTTCCTTTGCACAAAAAGGGTGATTTTAACGAACCTGGTAATTACAGAGGCATTACTTTATTAAGTACACTTAGTAAATTGTTTACAAAGGTTTTAAATAATAGGCTCACTGATTGGGCAGAGCATTATAATGTATATATAGAGGCTCAATCTGGATTCAGGAAGCATATGAGTACAACAGATAATGTCTTTGTTTTACACTCTTTAATTAACCACCTGATAAATGATAATAAGAAAATGTACGCAGCTTTTATCGATTTTACAAAAGCCTTTGATTATATTGTTAGAGATATCCTATGGTATAAGTTGGTCAAGTTAGGTATCCGCGGAAAAATGTTTGATATTGTTAAGTCTATATATGAGGGTTATAAAACAACATGCCGAGTAAAATACAATAACCAGTTAAGTGATGATTTTACTTGTATGCTAGGTGTCAGACAAGGGGAAAGCCTATCTCCATTTTTATTTGCTATGAATTTAAATGATATCGAAGAGTATTTTATTCTTAATGGGTTTAAAGGAGTGGAAATAGATACATTACACATTTTTTTATTATTGTACGCAGACGACATTGTTGTAATTTCGGAAACAGAAAGTGGGTTACAAAAAGGCTTACATCTACTAGAGGAATATTGTAATAGATGGAAATTGACTGTTAACATAAATAAGACAAAAATTCTAGTTTTCAGAAAAGCAGGTGCTCTTAGAAAAAATGTTCTTTTTTGGTATGATGGTAAAGAAATTGAAATAGTTAAGCACTTTAAATATCTTGGTATAGTTTTTTCAACAGGCGGCGCTTTCACAAAAACTTATGAAGCTCTATCTAGCCAAGCACTTAAGTCTTTATACATGTTAAAATCTTGTTTTATAAAATTCCCATTAATGAGTATCAGCCATAAGCTAGAATTATTTGACAAATTAATTGTACCAATACTTTGTTTTGGAAGTGAAATATGGGGTATTAATGATGTATTGCAAATAGAACGCATTCAGTTACAATTTTTTAAGGACATTTTGGGCGTAAGATCTCAAACACAGAATAATTTTATCTATGGAGAATTAGGACGATACCCACTTAAAATTATATGTTTAGTTAATGTTATTAGATATTGGTTAAAAATTGTAGAGAGCCCAGAAACAAAATATATTAAGGCTACTTATAATATGATGAATAATGACTTGGAATTATACCCAAATAAAAAGTCTTGGGCAAAATCAGTTAAACATGTGTTAGATACATTAGGGTTTTCAGAGGCATGGATTAATCAGAATGTTGGTAACAGTAAACACTTTTTGTCTATTTTTAAACAAAGGGTAAAAGATAATTATTTGCAAATTTGGAATAACGAAGTGGAAAATTCAACAAGGGCAAGAACATATAAATTATTCTGTAGCTTTAATTTCAAATCATACTTAGATAACATTTCTTTTGATAAAAACAGGTTTGCGCTCACAAGATTCCGTGTCTCCGCCCATAGGTTAGAGGTAGAAGCCGGGAGATGGCACAAACCACATAAAATTCCATACGACGATAGAAAATGCCAAAATTCCTAGAGGACGAATTTCACTTTTTGTTAGAATGTCCCCTCTATCACGAAATAAGGAAATGTCATATTAAAAGATATTATTGGAATCATCCAAATGTGCCTAAATTTATTGAACTTATGAAATCGGATAATAAGACTATCCAAAAAAACCTATCTATTTTTCTTCAGAAAAGTTTTGAAATAAGACGTAAGACAATCATGTATGTTTTTAATTAGTACTGATGTATATTCCGACTAAGAACTCTCTCCCACTTTGTAAATATGTATATTTTGTTGATTGTATAATTATAATATGAGTGTATGTATTAAAAAAAGCACTTTTAATACCAATATATGTTTATGTCCAGTAGACTCTAATAATGTGATAATTGATAGAACTATTTTTGAAATATTTAAAATGCAATTACTTTTCCACATTTGTGGTAGTCAGAACAATATACTAGAAATAATTTATATGTATGTATTATTACTAACTGAAAACAACTTATCTATGCATAATTTTAATACATATCACCATAAACCATTGTAATTTATGTAAAATTGTAATGTATATATATGTAGAATGACAGGCATGTACAGTAGTCGGAACGTCCGAGTTGTCAAAATTTGCGTGTATCGTGCGTGCATCGTGCGTGTAACGTGCGTATCGTATGCGTGCGTGTATCGTGTGATTTAAGTAACGTGCATCGTCTATCGTATCGTATCGCCCATCGTGCATATCGTGTGTATCGTGTACATCGTATCGTGTACATCGTGTATAACGTGTGAAACGTGTATGGTGCAGTATAAGTATACGAAACACGATAGCGAGAGATCAATCGTGCATCGTATCGTGTGAATCGTCCATGTACATTATAAAAACACAACACACTTTTTTCCGACATGAAGGGGTATATGTAGGGGGTCCTAAAAAATCAAAATTACCGAAAGGTATGGGACGATACGAGGACGTTTTAAACTAATGCCAAATCAAATCAAATCATTCATCAGTTTAGTATCGTATCGGTGACAATAACTGCCGGGACACAACGGAAGTATGTCCGAAATTGACATCCGAAATTATGTACACCGTCATGAAAAGAAGTGTTTGCACATCGATAATTCATAATTTACGTAATGAATATGTCTTAAAAATGCCGACTTATTATGAATTAATGTACGTGTAATTATGCAAGCAGAATCCAACTTTTTTCATGATCTAATTCTGGTTTCATGAATCGAACATTTAAATGGGAGTATTGAGGTGTAGATATGTTATGCATAATGATAAATTATAATAATTCATTATATCAAAGTTCACGACTTCGTTCAAGACGGCCGGCCGGCATTTCTAATCACTGCATGTAAATGCAGTATTTACTTTTTATTTCAACATGGATATTGGGGTATTTAATTCATATATCTTTTGGCCCAAGTTGTTCAATAATATGAACTACGGCACCGCCTAAATGGGGTTTTAGTACTCACTTGAACCCATAATTAATGGTACTCAACCAGTTGTCTCACATTTGTACAGAATCCGATTAGTGCCGTATGAATTATCAATTAAGAGGGCGAGAATTGCGCGACACATGAAGCAATGCGCGACAATCGGTCGATACAAGAAGCGAGGCACAATTTTCAAACAAGAGATCTCGCTCTAACGCAGTATCAAAAACCATGAGATTTCGCAGTAGAATATCGTACCTCGCCTCCTGTGTCGCTAGATTTTCCAATGTCGCTTCGTGTCTCGCTTCGCATGTCGCTTGATTCTCGTGCCTCGCGTTCCAAGGTCGAGGCACGAGATAAGAAGCGAGTCTAGAAGCGACAATTAGGCGACACACGAAATTATATCGCCTGATTGTCGCAGTCGCATAAAATTTAAAAACCGTGAGACACCACACATGGTATGATAAAAAGGAGCGTACTGAGGCAACCAGTTTCTGTGACCCCGAAAGACCAGGTATGTAGATGTAAGTTAGGCTGACGGTAGTCGAACTAGACCGCCGTCGCTAGGCCCCTATCTTGCGAGGCACTAACCGGATTCCGTACATTTTACCATTTGGATGAGTAGTATATGTTTTGTTAATAAATACCTAATAAATATTACATATTAATGACAATTAGCTATAAATTAAATGACATTACATGATTAGACTTCACAATAGTCGTCAGACAAATCCGACAATTTTGGTCTCTATCAGGTGCATTTGGTTTCCGTCCGGACTGCCTGTCCGATGACTCTTAACCATGGTTCACTTGATTTCCTTTGTACATGACCGCATGTCTTTTGTAAGACATGTCTTGATGGGTCAATTATCAATTTGTAAGCCAGTCGCAAAGTAGGAAATCAATCTAATTATCTCCTCGCTCTTGTACTCTTTTTCTGAAGTCTCCTTATAATTCCCCGAGGAAAAAGTATGCATAAAAATGCGGATGGCCGTCTAACAACAAGTCTAAAACTGATTTCACAATGAAACAAAAAAAGGCTCAAAGCCATCTTTTACCGAGTGTACGCCGCCTATTCGTCACACTTATTTGTTGCAGACCTATAACTGGCATTCGAAAAGTGAATATATTAAGATGAAATGAATGTGTTAAGACTGTATTCACCGTATATTCATTTCACATTTGATACATGTTCACCACACATATGTGTAAGGTAGCCAGACTTCTCAATAGCTGTTGGATGAATCCGACAATTCCAGTATCTGTCCGCCTTTTAGCATAACAAAAATCAGTCTGACAGATTTCCTTCCGGTCTGACAGTTTCTCCAAGTCTGTCAGACCGTAAGCGACTATCGGTAAGTCTGGAAGCCCAAAATGTCTCGGACACTTTCACCAAGTGACCTATATTTTTTAACTAAGATGACCTAATTTATTGAAATTGACCTAGATTATAATGAAATAATTCATTCTGGAGAATTTTCATCAAGATAAGACCAATTTTTTTTTTATCTCTATTGTCTTTACAAGAAATTTCTAGGATTTGACCTATATATTAAGTTACACAATTTTTTACCCCAGATTGAACTAGATTTTGTAGAGATTATCCATCTGATTAAAGTGACCTAGTGACTACACAAGTGGTGTTGGTTTTGACCAACTGACCCAAGCGGATAGAGTAAATAATCGACATGAGTAGACATGGCGATGTAATCTTGGCGATTTAATGTCACTCATTTCCCCAAGTAAGCCTGATAATAATGGGAGTGAAATTATTTCACTACAGGCTTTGCGGCTGGGTAAACATTCGGGCAACACAGCTATAAAAGTGAAATTTTATTTTGACCCTGATGATGATCGCAGAAATGTGTGATTTTAGGGAAACATTGCGGAGCAGCTCCAAGCTGTACAGAAGTCCTCCAGTCTTCACGAAAGTGAGAGAAAAAGGCCGGACATCCGGTCCAACATATAATAAATTTGGCCAAAGCGAATCAATTTTGGCCGGACCGAACAATATTTATAGGAAACAGTAAAAAAACCAGATGTTTTAACAACTTATCATTAAAAATGGACAAAGGAACAATAAAACAACACTTTGGAAACAATAAAACAACACTTAACAGTAACTGCTGTAGACTTAATTAATTGCCGCCGCTGATTGAAAATTTAGCGACTGTCCTTGAAAAGTTAATCGTCTGAAGTTAATGTATTTAATTGATGATACACACGTTTTCAGACAGACGTTTATATTGACACTCATCGGCAATTATAAACGGATTATCTCGCAAACTGTGACATACACAGGTGAGGATGTCATCGTATTGTTTGTTTGTTTAACATGGCCGTTTATTGACCTAATAGTGTGACACGTGGACTGTGTCTATCAGTTTTCGGTCACTAATAGCGCTGAGCACAACCGTTCGTCAGAAAACCAGTCTAGGTAAATCCTCGGGCGGTCTCAATCGTACTATTTTTAGCAACAGGATTTTCCAAATTTCTGTAACTTGTTTCTCAAAATCTTTTTTTGTTGAGAATTGTATTCACAAAATGTGTTTCGGAAAATAACATACTAAAGATAGAGTACAGTATAAGTATTCGTCAAATCAGCGTCTTTTTGCAAATTAGTTCTCTTTCCGTCCTTTAAACAACCAACCTGCACATGCGCATCGTGAAATAACTGGAAATAATGCTCCGTACCGACAAATTTCGTACCAGACGATACGAAAATTTTGACGGACATTCCGACCGGCGAGCTATAATTTTTGTCGGACCGAACTGATTTTTACCGGTCATGACCGGCGGTCCTGAGACTTTCGCGAAGACTGGTCCTCTATTGAGCACTAGGCTTTGAAACAGCTTGCTTAAAATAAGCGCTACATATCAGACAAAATGGAACAAATATAATATTTCGGTGAGCGCTCGTGGCTAGCAGATTGTTACGTAGCGGTTAATTTTTTAAATTCTTGCAAGGCGCCCGTTTCATACGAAAGCACTTTGTAGCGCTTGCCTAGCAGTGCGGATAAATGGTATGCTCGCTGGTTGCATGTTGTTCTATATATACATGGTAAAGCACTACAAAAAAGCAATTGATAACGCATTGCTTTAAAATGGAAAGGGCTCAAGTAGCTATGCATTAATGTACTGTATTAAAATTATTACTTGGCAGAAATTACACAAACTACCCAAGGGACATGATACACTAAGCTTAGCGCTGGCCCTTCGGTAAGCTTCTCCAACTAAGTAACACAATGCAATAATGACGCACCAGTAAGTTGCATCCACAACCCCACCCCTGTGGATGGGTGGTGGAATAGCCAGGGGAAACAGTTATGTTTTAGATTCTGACCTTCAATTTTATGAGCCAGCCTTCCTCCACAATGCCGGGAAAATGTTGGGAATTTTTTCCACGGGGACAATATTTAGTTGCCAGAGGCCGAGGAATTACCAGAGGGTTTATGGTAATTTTACCATTAGCTGTCCCACTTGGCCGGCCCATGGAACAGGAAAGGCGGGGGTTTCGACAACACGAAAGTAAAAATCTAGCCCATCTGGTTGGTGGGGGTCGTGGGTGCATAATCTCATAAACAAGGCTATTACAAGAGCAATTGAGCAACTGGCAAAAAAGTCACAGTGTAAAAAGTGGCTAACAAATGGGGTCGAACAAATGGAATCGAGAATGACAGGATACTTACATAAGATTTCTGTCATCGGGGTGCATTGTATAACCACGTTAATTCCTCGTTTATAGTAACGAGTACTTAAATAAGTTGAAAAACCGTAAAATAAAGCGAAAATCCATCTTTCTGTGTTTTCATAAAAATCTGGATCAACAAAGGCTTGAAAAGTATTTCGTGCCGCCGGAAAGATACCGATGATCAGTATTGCCAACGGTTACTTCCCTTTTCCTTCCTACAGACACGCCTAATGAAGGCCTATACTTCTAGTGAGTAAAACTAGTCGGTTAAAGGCCAGGTTTTAATAATAATGGTCCAAATAAGCGGCCTTCGGCCACCCTGTAACAATACTTGACAAATACGGATAAATATCGGCTAAACGTTCAGTCGACTTATTTAATGCAACAGTATTTGGTCGGACTCGACGTCTTGACGACGATACAACAACATTTTTAGTCGTATTAATTACTGCATCGATTACACACAATTTTTATTCTGATAGTAGACGAAATGTTAAGGTGAATTTTCTCACACTCGGAATCTTCTTGCGAATCGTGCATATCGTGTAGAACGCACGTTCCATATCTCTATCGTGTATACCGTGTATTACGTACGGATCGTGTATCATATCGTATCGCCCATCGTGCAGACCGTGTATACCGTGTATAACGTACGGATCGTGTATCCTATCGTATCGCCCATCGTGTATTTTTGTAACGTGAATCGTGCGTGTATCGTCCGTATATCGTGCGTGCATCGTTCGTCCATCGTGCGCATCGTGTGACAACTCGGACGTTCCGACTACTGTATGCCTTTTTCTTGAATAAACTATACATATATACATATAATTATCGACAGATATGTTATCATTGCTTAGTTGAAGCTGATGATTGCCTTTTAAAATCAGGTCAGGTAGTATGCTTCATCGTCTGGAACAAACCTTGATAGCGTTACGAAGATAAACAGACACGCTTATAGCATGAGTACGATAGCAATGAACATCTATTGATAGATATGTAGTCATCTATTTCGTCTTTGATATGGCGCTATAGAGTGAACATATGACGTACCGAATTAATAACTAACAAGATACCTCAAGGTTATTGGTGCGGTTGCTGGGTTCTATCGTTGTTGTTATCGATAGTATTAGAACAGAAAAATATTTGACAAGTAAAAAGGGGACAAACAGGCGATAGAGATGGTAGAGTACTAAAGTAGTCTTCGATTAGGATGTAGCTCACTTAATTATTATCTCAGCAGAAAAAACATTTTAGAATCGCCCCTTTGCATGTGTGACTGTGTCGAAAATGCCTCACATTATTCACTTCATTGTCCTAGTTTTAATCATCAAAGACAACAGCTCCTGCAAAATCTCCCTTGTGCACCACCGCTAACAATCTTTTGTTTAGTGATGAAAAGCTTAGTTTGATACAAAACAAACATATCTTCATAAGTGTTCAAAACTAAATAATATCTACAAAACGATTTTACACTTAATCGACAGCAGACCCTCTCCATTACAGTGTGATATCTATACAGCAGTTTCTCTCCCTCCTATGTACTTCTTCTCCTAGTGTTCCTTTATTTCTCTCCCTCGAGGGATCCTCTTCCTTTTCTGTCAGTCATTCGATCCGGTCGTTGTTTTTCTACGTATGTGAATATTTTATTTTTTAAAAAGGAGCGCGATTTATATAAGTTTTTTCTAACTTGTTTCCCAATCCTTTACAGGTTGTTTTTTATTACCACATGTTGTAAAAGGTTGTTGAATAAATATTGTTTAAACTAAAGTACTATTTTTTTCTCCCCTTACAATCAATAAAATCTCTAACGAAGCATCATTTATAAGATTCAATATATAGCAGTTTACGAGTTGTTAGATGCTTAAATGAAATATTGCCAACGGAAAGTGATGGTGGATGTCGGTCATATGGAGAAGGCTAAGTTCCATATATTGTTTCTCTGCTTGAGACAGACATATTTCTGATCTATGTCTTCGATACGAGATAAAACGTCAGTTAAAATAATTCTTAGCCAACCATTTTCCTTGAAAATCAATAAATGTTTTTTATATTCAGAAGGAGAAATTGTTTATAGGTGTAAAATCTTCTTATTTAGACAAGCTTTGCAATATTCCTTTATGTTTACTTCTTACAATCGTAGTTCGTCATAGCATTGCGTTCATTTAAATGCAGTTGTTGGTGATACATTGCCAGGCTCAATTACGTTAAAAGTATATAATAAAGAGTTAATTATTGCGACACGCTTTCTAACTAATAAATTTATTCTAACAGTTTGTCAATGTGCATTTGTGATTGACAATTTGTTATATTATCGGAACTTGAAGAACGAGCATAGATAACTTAAAATACCTAAACATACTCTTCTTCTACTTGGGAATGCGGAAGTTGTAACATTGGCATTAACTAAGCATAATACCCAATACGGTCTGTAAAAAAAGTATACATGAAGGATAAATTACCTTAGATATAAACTATGCAGTCATTGTCAAGCGAATTAACGCACATACGGTACATTTTTGTACATTGTCATATTAACTTTAAGTAATAAATTTAAATATTGAATTCACTGCCAACAAATTCTTGTAATAAACTGAACTTCATATACTTACAATTGCAATATTTTGAATGTAACTTTAGTTCCTGTAACACTACACAAGTGTGCTAGGGTTGTGAAAGTAAAGGCATTCCGATAAACAGATGGTATCTGCCAGTTATCGCATATTTTCATACCGAGATACGAACACGTGAAGAGCGTTGAAACGATTTGATGAAAAGTAAATAGTAATAAACCAATTGAGTAAATGTGTTGTACCAATTAGACGCGCACCTGTTGATTACATGCATTACAAATGGTCGACCTTAGAAACAGTTAAATGATACTAGAAAAAGTACATTTCGCTTGTTATGTAAAATGTAGCAATTTGTGGAGACAATACGTCCGAGTACACGTTACATGTGTTTTAACATATCATATTCACGCATGAAAATATAATATTTATTGAAACAAAGTATTATACAATAAATGGGCGAACAATTTGAAGATGTGGTCGGTCAAGAGGAATATAATATACGCATTCACGATGTTACATGGTTTCGGGATAATACGAATTTCTTCACCTCAATAACAATGTTAACACGTACCCATCAATATTATTGGCACTGGTTGGCTGAATTGCGCAGTATATTTGTGGTTTATTGCTGTTACTGGTTAGTTATGATTCTATTTCAACAGAAACAACACAACCGTCTCAAAGGACTACACAAATCCTCCATCGTCCACAGCCAAGGCCAAACTACAAGCATTGCCGGTATTTCTATTATAAGAAAGGGCAAAGGTTTTACTTCATGATTACACGTCGTTAATACGATGAAAACAGTAAAGTTAAGGTAAAGTGAAGTGATAATGTAGCTGGATTTGATATTCGGTCAGTCAGGTTAAAATATTCCGTGACATTGCCTGTAATCATGTCCTGAATAAGTAAGCTTACGCCATTTATTGTGCCCTGACTATACGCTAAGATGAGGAAAAACATCAAATATAAGTTTATATTGGCGTATTAAGAACTTCATTCAGTGTTCCTGATAGAGATGTTTATACATTTTGTAAAGACTGTCATTCAAAACAGATTAAAGTATGTCTGTCTATCGTCTAATGGACACTGTTCTAGTTATGTCAGACTGTTTCCTTGATTTCTCCAGCAATACGAAAGCAGTACGTTAAAGTGATTGTGCAGTGTTTCGACAACGTACTGTATATCAGGAACACGTGGGAATGTGAAAATATAGACAGTTGAACTGACACGTGTCTTTAAATTGGTACTTGTTTGGTGTGTTCGGCGTTCAACTTCAATATTATTATATAGTCAACCCATTTACAGCATGTACGTAGGTCGGTGACTAAATATGCTTCTGATTATAAGCACTGTTGTTTTTGCACATGACATGATCACTATTTGGAGTACAGATTGATTGCAGTAGTATTAACAATCTAAATAATAAAACTAGAAATTCATATAAGGCAACCTAGCAAAACACGTACATGTACGTTGAGAGTTTACTGTTTTTATCAAAGACGTTTTTACATAGCTTTCATGGAAAACGATCTTTTGAGTTAACAACTTTAACTGATCTTTTCTGACGCATATCAATTTTATATTTAACATTTGGCAATTCTCTGGCGTTAGTTTGGATCTATACAATTCATGAAAGGATTTTTTTGCAAACGCAAATTGAGATCAATTTCAGAGAATATATGAAAATGATGATTGCATCGAAATATTATATCTTTGGTAAAGCCATGTGTTTTAGAAGAAATCACTGCGGCTGTGATATTTCCAGTCGAAATTTAGATGCAAATAAAACATGCAATCTGTATAAAAAAGCAGCAAGGTTGCTTCTCTCGTATAATGGGAAGCTCATGCGTGTGGCAAAACTTTCATAGTGTTTCAAGTAAAACCATGCGTTATTAGCTTTGTTAAACTATGACATATGTTAGGCTTGTGAGACTGCCGCGTTATGTCATCCAGTCACCACACAATATACCTACATCGATGGACCAACAGGTCTGTGCTACGTTTTGATTTATTGGAGTAGAAATGTGATACCGTGGTCACCGACGATTAAGAGTGAATGGGATTACTAGTATCCGACCACAAGTTTAGATATTCCTGGTCACTTATTTCCTATATTTGAATTATACGAGGCTATCTCTCAGTTGCCTACTACATAGTGTAGCCATAGCAAGTTGGATGGGAAAAATTGAAAACCGTTTTTGAAAATTCCAGTGACCTGACCAAGATTCGAACTGGTTTACGTTCCACCCAACTTTAGGTTCGACTGACAACAATCTGTTTTTTAAACGCAACCAAATGCGAGGAAACTTTCGCCCTTCTAAAACTATTGTAGAAAAGTTCGACACTTGTGAGCATACCTTGAATGCCATGTGCTATTTTCGTATAAAGCAACACTACTCAAAGAAACATTGACTTGACCGAATTATGACATCGTGAAAATCACAATGCAATAGCTACGAAATCGAACAGCTGATGTCAATAACACAATTTACAATCGATAACGATCATCAAAAACACATCCTGCATGACAAATGTCTCTTATACCGCAAAGCAAACAATTCTTAATTACATACTCATGTCAAATCCAAACTTCATCATCACGACATATAAGTGGTGTCTGATTTAATCATTGACTTTATAATTGTTCCCGGTATACTCTGAACGTTTCCTCATGAACGGAAGAATTGTCGTCAACCAAGATATTACTCATTACACTTTATCTTTTTCCTGTGACGTGAGCTATAAACCTTGTTATCTCTATTGAAAAGTGCAATGGAACACAGGATGGGCAAATATGCAATTTGTGCTTAAACGTAAAATGACAATCGTTTTAGATTCAGCAATACTCAACTACATTTATTTCAGAACGGTGCAAATTTATTTATACATGTGTATGTGTTTAAAAAATATAAACAGTGACTAACAAAATGTAATCTCCGACCTGTATATAGTTACAATGTATCAAATCCTATACTAGTAATTCGATTTATGAAGTAGATATGGCGAAGTGATATATACACACCCAGTATCAATTTTTATACAAACGTCTCTATAACAATGATACATGTCTACAAGCGAAGACGTAATCCTCATTTACATAACACAATAAATGACAACGTATGCGGGATTGAGTAAAAATAATATCCGACAGACAGACTAGACAATACATATTTCATACATTTATCTGCGATGCGGATGTGATTAGTTTCACAAATTCGGTTACTGGTGATAATTATTAATATTCAATGCGACGTTCAAGACAATTTTAAATTCCAATGAGGACATTTGAAATCCTTTGAGTGTTGATGTACCTGTCACAAAGCTTGACAGCTTGCATTTGATTCTAAATAAGAGAAAAGAGAAAGAGAAAGGGACGAATACGACAATTTTAAATCTCATGAGGTTTCATCATTTCAGACCTGCAAAGTTGACGACTCAATTTATGTTCCTTGAGCAATTATGTATATCATGCTCACACCATGTGTCTCCTTCGAATTAAGACGTGTCTTGTCAGATAAAAATTATAAAGATAAGAGCGTGAAATTACAACATTTTATTATACAACATTCTAGATATATTCTATGAAATAGTGAAAACATTTACCATACACAATGTCTGTTTATTAAATGCCTTTCATGTTTGCTAGCGAATTAAATTATATCGCTACATTTTTCTGCGTTTAAATGAAAGTAAAGTGGGCATCCAATGCTTGAAGTGTACGTATGAACTGGCCTTTAATGGAAGGCATGCTTTTGTACAAATTGTTTAACGTGTTTTATGCCACTTTGATACAATTACACTCATTTGAATGTGTTCGTCCATTTCATATGTACATGCAAATTGCTCTGACGTGTACCTGTGGTAAGAGGTTTAGCGTATACATATTTGAATTTACCTTGTGGACTTACATTTCCAGATTCAAAAATGTTTATCCATGCTAATGCAGGTATAATGTATTTGAAACACTCGAATTTCGTCAAATGTCTACGAAGACTTTAAGGCAGCACACATATAATCACTTAGCTTCGTTAAGTTTAAACAATACATATGAACAAATAAAAGTATAAATAACAAAGTAATGGTTCAAAGTAAGCAGTACAATTGTCTTCATGAATCAGAGTAGTATTCATAATGTGGTAAATAAACTGCACAATAAGCCTGGTAAGCGCGGAGAACACACCTCAGCAAATAATTTATCTTGAGACAAATTTGAATCTTCAGATTCAGTTGAATCTCCAAATATATAAGGGATACTTAGAAAGTAAAATACATATTTAGCAGCAGGACGGCGACATTTTCGATCTTCCCTTAACCTGTCGATTGTCATATTATATTGTTAAATGCAGTATTCATTTCTTGTCTAAGAGACACATACTAAACGAGAGATTGCTGTTCATAATATAAAACTCTGAATGTCTGCGCGGTTATTTAAAACGTTACATAAGAAGCGCCTTATGATGCAGATTTTAATTATGTATCTGTCTTAAAAGATCATTCTAAGCCAGCGAGTTTGTAACAGTTTATGTTCAGTTGGTTTAACGAAACTATAATTAACAATAGGCCTTTAAATAGGTTAGTATGTTCTTTTATGTTGCGACAACAACAATTATCGTGTGTCAATACTATTCTAGAACCATATTTAAACAATCCGAGGATAATATTGTCAAACAGAACTACATATTTATCTGACCTACTCTATGTTTAGCGAATTAGTCGTTTTTAATGCATAGTTTAGCGTATGTAGATCTATAAGCATGGTCATTAAATTAACGTGCAAAAATATGACTTATGCCCCTACCACCTGGCGGACTCCTTAATTATTCTAGCATACGAACAAAGCATACCCAGTCACTGTTAAAACATTTTATTTTCCTAGGGCATTAACTGATTCCAAGTAAACTTTAATTTGCCTCATAGTTTATGTGTTCGATTAATACAAAACGTGAATGGGACGATGTGTTTCGTCGTGAACTGTTGAAGAGACATAAAGTGACGACTCTATGAGGTTATTGATTCCCATATGAGGTGTCTTTCCCTCTGAATTGAACATTTAAAAAAGATTCTAACAAAATTTCTCTAAGGAACACATTTCCTCCCCCTACAAAGTTTTGCCTTTGGGATAAAATAAGCCACGTTTTGATTGTGAATATTGATTTAATTTGTTAAAAAGACGACCTATAATTTTATTCGTCTACAAAAGTCGCACAAGCTGGAAAAAGTGTGTACTATGAATCAACTAGTCTATGTAACGAATTCCATGACTGGATAGTTCCATCGTCTGGTACTGAACCATAGTTTTAAATTTATCATTTTTATTCATGTTTCTAGGAAAAAACAGTGGTAACATAAAGCTTAAACTAACACTATTGACAGATGGAATAATTCATACGTGAAATTAATATGTCATTCACGCTGCGATGATAAATTTTAAATGCCTCAATTTTTATGTACTTTATTTTTTATCCTGTTGTTCTACATTATATTTAATTTTACGAACATTGGATAGAACGAACGTTATTTGTCGTTTTCAACTACTTAACATGTCCTGTCACCTTGCATGACTATCAAATATAGAATCGATGGTGGTTCTTTATTTTAATTTGTTTTGAGAAGTCAGACGTGTCCAGAAATTGATGCAACAATTCAACCACACATGCTCTTGATGCAAGTATCTTATTTATCGCAGACATTGGAGTGTGATAACAACATTTCTACATTTGCAGGTAACTATCCACATTTTAGAGATCTGACTATGCGAAAGTAAGTTTTTTTCGTAGCATACATTTCTGGAATTTGGAAACAAAAATATTATTTTAGAAAGAATATCAGGATTATTGTATGAGACAGAGATAAGTTCTGACAGAAGCCACCGGCTATATTTCCCCCTGCCAATAATGCCAGGCTTCTGTTCAACTATCGTATTTGGATACGTCTTGAAATATTTAATTATACCAGGTGGTATACCTTGTTTTAATAACTGAGTTTTGAAATATGGAATCACGCGGAGAAATATTCATTTCATGGATGACTGAAGCGTTATACTAGACTAATATTATCCCATTCAAAGTTTTGGTTGTCTATTTTCTTGTTCCATCAAACCGGTACTCAGGACAGGGAGGCAACACTTAACCAGTCGAGCACAGAAAAATACAATTGCACTGAACAATGCCCGTACAAAACCTAACGCAAAAATGACATGACAGAGTCCTCGCTGTAAAATAGCTTATGTTTTTGTGAAGCTCCATGTCGATAACAAATGGCGTAAATTTATATGTGTTATTTTTTAACTGTTTCACTAAATCACTAAATCAAATCGTTTGGAACATAAACCTTAAGTTGTTGAGAAATTGTCACTAGCCACGATGTCTATTTTAGAATATTATTGAATGTACGATACTTAAAACGTGAACAATGCTGCATTGCAATACATATAAGTAATTTCTTATACAAAGTTATCGACATAAGTTGAATATTTCTGTAATCTGTCAACTTATTAACTTGAAATTTTGTATGCTCAATTCGATATATATTATCTACAGAATTCAGCTTTTTCCGTGAAAATACTTTAAGAATCACTCGTCCACAGCGGCATAGCCTTAAACCGGATTTTCCCGCGTGCTGATTGGTGGCTACAGATTTGCTCGCGTATTTTGCAAGCATTTTGAAGACTATGGATGGATTAGTCGGAAAAACAAAATAACCAGTAGAAAACATGGTGCATATGTCAAAGGCAGTCTCCGAAAGATCGGTCGTTATGCTCAATTGTGGGGTATCTGTACTAAAAATTAAAGTTTCGTTGAATCAAATTACCGAAGTCATTATTTTATTTATTTAACACAAGTCTGGATACATATACACCTGTTAAGAAAGCAAAAAAATCATTAAAAATCATAGCATGTAAGAAAAATGCTCAAGTCAAGTGCGATAACTCTTGGATAATTATCCTCACGTTTTTAGATTAATCACCAAACTTTTACACTAAATTGTATTACTGGATATTACTGAGCTAGTCTACATGCTCAAGTTATGGTGTTCATTAATATTTAGACGTAAATTGAGTTTTGAAAATTAAGCACGCAATTCAAAAGCGCATTTTGTCTCCATTTAGTGCAATAATCAGTCTTAAAAGAATAGCTATAGCGTTTATGCAATTAATTTCCAGTTACAAATTGTGATACTTTCAACATAATTGGGACAACTATAATACAATTTTATTAATCTAAAAACGAGCAGTTTCGAATATGCGTTTAGAGACGCAAAATTCGAAGCAGTGTTTTAAAGAAACTGACAAGTTAATTATTTAGTCATTTTATTTCTCCACGATTATCTCCCTTTGACCATAGAAAATACACCATGGTTATAATAGACCAAGTTGTTTTATTTTAGTGGGTGTGCGCGAAATAGTATATAGGCTCCTTAAAAGTACCTGAGCTTTACATAGCTCTTCGGCAACAACGGAACAGCATCCCTCTAACATTCAATGAACGTTTCATAAGATTAATTCGTCGTAGATGCACACGATGGATCGCTCCTGGTGGTTGTTTTAAAAGATTAAAAATGCGACTTTCTGTTTTATACTGACCCCAAAACAACTGGTAAAAATTTATGTTGCTGAACAAATTTATCTGATTCGAAGTGATATCCATGTGTCACTTGCATATATCTATTCAATGACAAAATTTCACGATGCTCACATACTTATTAAATATGTTATGCTGTACTATGAAAGTGTTGCGTTTTCATTGCCGCTCAGTGTATTTTATCATTCGTTGAAGCAAATTGATGAGGAGTCCTCATTAAAAAATCAGGTCAGGTAGTGTGTTTAATCGCCCGGATCAAACTTTGGTAGCAATACGAAGATAAACAGACACGCTAATATCATAAGATTTTTTATGATTTTGTAGAATGAACGTATGATGTACCGAATTATTAACTGACAAAATACCTGAATGCTATTGATGCGGCTATGTTGTGATTGTTGTTGTACGTTTAAAAAGGATAAGTCATTCAAAGCAGGGTCGAACCACATGCCCAGTTAAAAGGGAACACACAGTCGATAAAGGTAGTGAAGTTATAGTGAAAAAAAATATCCAGTTAAAATTGAGAATAAGTATACCATGGGGATGTATTCTCCCCTTAAGCATCCTTTGTTAGATTAAACATTTGGCAGTTTATTAGATGTTGATACTTTATAGGTGCTAATATAAAACATTTACCCCAGAGCAACGATGGTGGATGTCGCTCAAAAGGAGAAGGTTTCGTGTCACATTGTTCTCTTCTTCTTGAGACAGACATATTTCTTATTTACGTCATCGATATTTGATAAAGCATCAGTAAAATAGAGTTAAAACAATTCTTTGCCAACCACATTCCTTGAAAAGCCATAAATAATTCTGGTTTTCATATACAGAAGGATAAATTGGGTTTATGTGTAAAATCTTCTCGTTTTAGACAAGCTTTGCAATATTCCTATATTTATTACTCAAAACGATCGTAGTTCGTCATATTATTATATTTTGGGACCATTTTAATGCGGTTGGTCTTACGTAGAAATGATGCATTGCCAGACTCAAGTGCGATACCTGTGCCTAGTGCAAAGTTTATTATTCCGAAACGCTTTCTTGCTTATTTATTTACTCTTGTATTGTGTTACGGTGTATTTGTGCTTCGTTTTAGTTATCGTAACTTAAAAATGAGCATTGATAACTCAATTACGCCATGGTGTAAACATTTACATTATAAGCTAAAATATGCCGAAGTTCGGGACGCGTGTAAGATCGTTTTTCAATTTAACAAATATATAAAAAGGAATACCACTGCAGTTGTGTTGATACGTCGGCCCGTATTACCTCTCGTTAATTGCGTTATACCGTATCATATTCGGCCTAACGCTCTCGCGAGATACGGCATTACACAAGGAACACTAGATAATATCGCCCGACGTATCAACACACTTCATTGATATTCCGTATACATGTATATACTCTGCATCATCAAGCCGGGTCAAAGTATCAGTACAAATTATAAAATGAATATATTAGACAGGGAACTGGTTTTCCTTTTGACTGACCGTTTATCAGATATGCGATACTCTAACGTATAAACAAATGTAATTAAGGTGGTTGAAAACGTTAATGAAGCCACCAGAAATGAAAAATAATTACAGAGTGTCATGTTAATTACATTGTTATGTCAAAATCTCAATGAATCATTAACAACGAATGTATATGGCTAAATTGGATCCCTAGCGTTTACTTAATTGACATCATAATACTGTCTAAACGTGTGTAAAATTTATAAAACAAAGTACATGATATTTTGCAACAATATCATTTATTATTGGACGGAAACCAAACCTCAAATCACCAGTTGTATAATTAAATGTAAATCAACCCACCAGATTAACGTAATGAATAATGTACTGGTTTATCACACGAGCGACCAGGATTTGATATTCGGTCAGCAAGGTTAATATATTCCGTGCTGTATTGGCTACAACAATGTCCTGCATACAATGTATGTGAATCAACTTTGGCTTATAGTCTTATACCCTTAATTGTTCCCTGTGTGTACGCTTAGAGTGACCTAATCCAGTATTAAATAAGACGAGAAAAGACCTCACCAAAAGTTCAGATTGGCGTATAAATATCTTTCTTCAGCTTTGCTGATTGAGCTTTTTGTAAAGTGTGCCATTCAAAACAGATTTAACGTTGTGTGTCGCCTACTCGACAATGTTCTAGTTAGGTCAGGATTTCCCTTTATTTCTCTAGCAAAACAGAATTGTCACCAAGTACGTTAAAGTGTTATTTCAGTTCAAGTTTCGACAGCGTGCTATATATCAAGAGCACCGGGTAAGGTGGACATAGACGCATGTCTTAGAATTGGTACTTTGTTGTAATCAGCGTTAAAAAATAATCATTATCATAGTCTTCTTATTTATATAAAACACATGTACGTTGGTCGGTGACTACAAATTCTTCAGAATATGAACGGTGTTGCAATTGTACATGGAATTATAACTATTAGGAGTACGGAAGTGCTGAATAATTAGAATTAGACGTTCATAGAAAATCATGCATAAAGCATATGTTGCGAGTTTACTGATTCTAACAGAGAAGTTTTAGATGGAACAAATATTTCAAATTAACAATTTTAACTGATCTTTTCTAAAGCATAGCAATTGTATGTTTATCATTTGACAATTCTTCGGCGTTAGTGTTAATCCATACAATACATGACGTAAATTGTTGAGATTAATTATAGATTATATATACATCAGAGAATATATGAAAATTGATGATTGCATCGAAATTGTTTATAATACGAAAAGTCAAATATTTGAGAAGAAGTCACAGCGTTTCTGATATTTCCATTCGAAATTTATATGCTAATCAAATTTATCATCTCCATAAAAATAAGCACGATAATTTCTCTCGTATTATGGGAAGCTTATGTCCGACAAGTGAGCAGTTTGACAAATTGGATGCTTTATTCTAATTTCTATTCTGAGAGAATGTCCTTGTATAGTAATGAGGAACAAACACATATTTTGTAACAACCATCTGTCAATTAACTACATAAGTCGCTCCCGTCACGAAACCATCACTAAATATGATAAATCGTGTCCAAAGAAAAATAGTAGTGGGTCAAACAAGCTATCACTATTTCCTCTGTTCACAATATACATTTATTTAAGACCCACACACTGAAATCTGCATCACAGTGCGCTTCTTATAGGCCTATTTTCAAGACAATCAGCATTGGTCACATTGACCAAACTGAAGTAGCAAAGATTATTTAATGGTTTGCAAGAAATTGTAGTTTCTCAGAATTGTCCTCCTTCTCATTCAAAGCCAGCTGCACGTGGTCTTCTTTCTTTGATACTGGTGGGTTTATTGACCGATTTACAATAACTGAGGTTAGACATGCAAGCTCAACTACATGTGATGAATTCATGATTATGTTCTAATTACACAGTCTACTGTATATGGTAATAGAAGCAGACAATTTGACGAATACATAATGATTCAATCAAACATAATCACCCCTGTGCAATATTGCCATTCTAACTATGCCAGTTTACTCAGATAGTCGCATTACACCATTTCGTCACCAACCAATATACATACATTGATGGACCCATGTTTGTTTAGGTATTCCGGGTTACTTATCAATTTTAGTAAATCTAAATTTGATAACATGACTTCCGACGATGAATAGTGAAAGGGATTACCCAACTATCAGTTTAAATCATCCTGACATCAATAATTTACCTTTTTGTACTTTAACTGCAATTGTTAACCTCAAACTTAACTTCGCTTTTCGCAATCGAATAGCCAGTAATAGTAGGTGCTTATTTGGTTTTATCCCTGCATGTGCAAATGACCTGCAGACAGAAAGTTTGTGTGATACATGGGTATTTAATATTGCGAGTGTATAGCACTTTTGATTACCACCTAGATGACTTCTAGTTGAACGAGAAACACCGAAATCGTTCCTTAAATTACCAGTGGCCCGGTTAAGATTCGAACCATGGATCTCCGCTTTGGTAGTCAAGAGCGCTAAACCATTCGGTGACCGTTCTACTCTAATTCATGTTCGAATGACAACAGGAGTGTTTATGCGTGGTGTTGTGATGCATAAATATACATGTAATACCTAAAACGTGAGATAAACGGCACTAATTGTGGAGACCATGCTAGCAATGCAGCGATTGATGCATTTCTCATAAATTATTGTACATTTGTATAAAGCTCATATCTTTGGACCAATCAGCAACAATCGATGACGATCATCAAAAACACGTCCTGCATGACACATGTCTCTTGTATAGCAAAACAAACCATCCTTAATTGCAAAATCGTGTCAAATTCTAACTTCATCACCAGGACATTATAAGAGGTGTCTGATTTAATCGTTGACTTTATAATAGTCATCGGAACACAATTCCGTTCTGAGAGTGTCCTGATGAACAGAATGTTTGCCGTTAACAGCATATTACTGACTGCACATCTCTATGTATTGTTCATTGGAATAGGTATTACTCAATAATTCGCAAAATGATCGATAAATTTAAATATGAGATTAAATAAATATAATATAGATGATGGGGCAGCTAAACGCAAGCAAACGGTCAAAAACCACAACAATGTTTTAGACTTGTATGTGCTCTCGTTATGACATAATACTGATTTATAGTTGTGCAACTTTAATAAGAAAATCAAATATTTAACTCGTTTCGAAAACTAAGTATCAAGCTCACGCTCGCTAAATACATTGTGTTCTATAGACTTGTTTAAAAATGTTGATATTCAAAGGCTCGCTAAATACATTGCGTTCTATAGACTTGTTTAAAAATGTTGATATTCAAAGTTAACTCATGACAAATCCTATTTAAGTGTACGAAACTAAAAGTAAACATACCGACTCAATTTTAGCGTCTGACATTCTATTCCCGACTTCTAAGACCGGAAAATAAATGACATATTCGTCCGTCGCCTCATTTTCAAAATATTCAATAAACGGAATGAAAAATGACTTATGTGTATCGTTAGAAATCGCTTTTAAAGGACTATACACATTATATAACTATACAAGATTTGAAACACTGCCATATTAATGACAACTTGACAATGCAACTATTGTTTTATAACTGACATGTTTATTAAATCCTTCATCTACTTTATCTATCGTAGTACCATGTGACGCATGTGTTAATCTCGTTTATTCGAATGATTTAAAGAAAACAAGTGTGACAAAGAGCAACAGAATTCCCAGAACTAAGCTGTCAAGTTATCGAAGACTGCCAAATCAGCATCGAGTATCAGACATAATTACTATAAATAGAGGATCTTACATGAGTGACTTTTCATATTGAATTTATTAAACGAGTTGCATAAAAGTGATAAATAAATTTAATATGGAAAGACACGAATGTAAGATTCCTTTTATCACATAAACAAAATGAGCCATTTGAATTTAAAAAAAAAACTTAAAAATAGTAGACCCGCTCCCCCTTAAGAGAAAATAAAATTGACGTGAGTAATGCGGTTAAGATCTAAACATAGTGCAACACAGTGACTGTATTTCAATTACATTTAATTCATTGTTGAAAACGAAGATGAGCCGAGACAGGTATATTTGAACGGTAATAACGTCACGGACCTTTTTAGTAGGCCCTATCTAGTCTTGAAATTAGTTTTGTAAGGGGAACATACTCGCACTATAAAACGGGAAACGTCACGTACATTGTGACGTCATGTTTATGTTTTGACGTCATCACTACTTGGAATTTCCGGAAAGAGACTGATTAATTTTAAAGAGATGCGATTGTGGAACTCAAAATGCATTACATTTTGCTGGAAGTGTTAGCCTACATGTACGCTATGTTCAATAAATAAATGTAGGTTTGTGTTTATTTATTATATTTGAATTGGACTGCCTTTGTAAATTCTCGTTGATTTTCAGATTCGCCTTGTCTATCGATCTGACCTGTACCTACCGCTGACGATAAAATCACGGTCGGCCATATTTGTTTATTGTTTTGACAGCGCGTATGAATACATAAAATAGTGATCAACTCCCCTCAATTGCATAGTTATGACTAATTATTCAGTAGTTGAATCTCGTTTTTATATAATTGGCTTTATTACACTCCCACACCGTGATTTATGTGATAAAGCGTTGTATGTCTACCTTTCACGTATGGAAATTGTCTAAATAACTAAATTACGCCAGGGCGACGGGAATTGACGGATTCAAATATCATTAAGGGAGTTTTCTGTCTAGACAGGAACAAATAGCGATATATTCTGATTATAAAGTCCAAGCACACATAATATTGGTTTATAAGCTAAAGATCATCAATAACAATGTCAGTCATTATTTCAAAATCTTCTTGAGTGATCCGATATTGTGCGAATGTACGGGAGCAACATTTCCACTTTAATGGGTCGTAGTTCTTTCTGATTTATTCCTCTATTTTCTAATTTATTTAATGCTCTATATTCAATATGACCTAATCAATGGTTAGGGGAGTTTATTTCAGCAATCCAATTATTGGAGCATCGCTATAAAAACGGACCCTTGGACACTAGTAATATCGTCAGACAATTATTTGTTTTATTGTAATGCACATGCACAGCATAGTTTTTTGTTAAAACTTATCATTGAGAGGTATATTGAGAAATTATTGGGTAAACCGGACAGGAGCTAAATTAAATGTCGACAGAGACCGCTAGTTATTCCAATATATCTATAAATAGTCGTCATTAATGATAGGCTGTGAGAGCATTGGTCATTTTTGTTGACTATATGCGACAACAATGTCTGTCTCTGTAATAAATTGTAACTAATGTTGCGTGATGTGTAGGGTTTATTAAACAATCATATGTTCGTATAATCATGCATACGTTGTTTGAATGAAGTAGCTCTCGATAAGGGACCTATCAAGCTAAATTTGTCGTTGTTTGATAACTAGATTGCGAATTATGTCCATGATAAACTGTTTGACTATACATTTGTATTATCATTGGATTGTTCCAATAAGATTGTAAACTTTAATTGGCTTGTTATAGTGAAAGAACACAATTACTTATTTAATATTCACTTTTAGACATGTGTCGGTACAGCCAATTGAACATTAACTGCACACGCATTGTGCTCGTTCAATGCACCACAAAAATCACAAATATTCGTCTACAGCTGTTAAACAAAGTTTGTACATTCCAAATACTTGCTATTATAATATTATATTAACAACAATACATCGTTTGGCGTGTACACGTCTAAACTACGTATAGCTACATGTAGTTTGCGATAGAACAAAATCGTGTTTATTTAAATATTTCTCTGTAATTACTTAACCTAAATGTTTGACATTTTGCACTGATAAATGAAGTATATCTACCTAATACACACTGAAATTTCAGCAACATCAGAATTCAGTTAAAAAAAACTTTTGTTCATAAGTTCTATGTAACATAATTGTATTTTTGTATGAAATATCAAATTAGAAGACTAGAAACATGCAACAGCCAATTTTACGATCATGTGATACGCCTAACGGTATATTTACGTATTTGCAACCTACTTAATACAATACACGCGAGGCCCTTCAGTGAATCTGACGAAGTACATGTTATTTTTGTACATTGTTTACATGCGACACACCTAAATAACATGAATCATACGGGCCTCCTAAGTCTCGTCTTTCTTAACAGTAATGTCAATCCCGACAACCACGGAGTGTAACGGTTAAATGATTGATAATAAACCATCAATGGAATACCAGATTACCTACCTGCGTTAGACTGTCTATGTACATGTAATTCCAGTATATAATAAAGAATGAATGTTGGAATTAGTAAAAATATGGAATTCTGAATGGAAGTAGGTAGGAAGTTATTGTAGTTCTGTGTACTGTTTTACCAAAATCTGATGAATAGATTTTCAGAAATGTTACAAAAAAACACAATTTTGGTTCTGTTCTATCGGAAACTAGCTATATGCATTCAGCATTTAGCATTTAAAAGAGCTATATATTTTTGAACATGTCTCTGAGGCAAGGAATGAAACATGCGTTTCACAATATCATTGGACAGGAGACGTTATAAAGGAAGATTGACTTGGCAATATACAATTAGCAAGGAACTAATTTAATTTGTTTCTTGAAAAGGTCGTCGTCCTGCTACTAAATATGCATATTTTACTATCTTCGCATTTCGTTCGAAGTATTTATTTGAGGATTGAACTTAGACTGAGAATTATAATCTTGTTTCCAGATAGTTTGTTTGTCGACGTGTATTCTACGCGCTTACCAGGCTGATTGTGCAATTTTATTAACGCACGATAATTGTAAGTAACTCTAATTCATTGTTACAATTTATTATTCGCTTTAAACAGTACATTGCTATTCATACAGTTGTTGAGAATGTGTTATTCTTAACCAACATAAGTTGCTTATTGTGCGCTTTGAATTCTGTATAAACTTTTGACGTTATTGGAACCTTGCAAATAGTTGAATAGCATATATACAGTTACAGTAAGGCCAATTACAGACACAAGCAATGTGAATGTGGAAAGTTCATATCAAATGGAATCGTTCAGAGCATCGCAATGGTGTCATCGTGACATAGAGAATTAAATACTTGAAGTAGGTCGGGTCTTAACTGTGTTTCATTCGGTCACTTAAAGTCACTAGGTTTGTTTTGTATGTCTTTGTCTATGCTGCTCTTTTTGTGCGGGATTTGTGTTTTTTGTTAGATTATGTAAGGTAGACTGCTGAATGACACATCTGAATCAGCCATAATTGCCATTTAGTGTAGTGTATTTACGAGGCGTGTTCCAGAAATAATAGGACTTTTCTCATTACTTCTTATTCAACACTTACATTTTAATGAAATTTGTCTCACATGCTTAGCAATGTATGCTCTATGTACTGGTAGCATCAGAATGTCGTTGTTGCTGATGATGCTCATACAAAGCGTTGTCATAGAAACCATGTAACGAAAAGGAGGGTCACACTACTATTTGTCATTACTTTCCTTATTAAAAATATGAATATCTCAATAACCACTCGATAAATATTAAAGCCTAATTTTAAGGCATTGCGTGATTGACATGCGCATGCAAACTTTCGAAGAAATCGGTCTGTGTTTGTTATCATAAGTCAGTATTCATTGGTATATATCTAAGCGCGTCATGGATGAAAATGACGCCAACGCCATTAAACAGAAGCCGCGCAATTGTCAAATAAGGGTATACATTTGGAAAACCAACAGTGCTAACCAATGAAATGATTAAATTGATAAAGTGTAGTGGCATTAAGCAATCACTTGTATTCTGTTGGCTCAAATTGTTTACAGATCGCGGATTTATAAACTTACAATTAAGCACATATGTGGTCATAGAAAATAGGGTTGACGTTAATAAACACTGTTTATACCCTGGTAGACACTCCAAGGTTTGTGCAATTTCTAACATCATTGCAAGACATTTTTGTGGACAGGGATACGGAAACAAATTTTAGCAATTGGAACAGTGTTATAAGAAAATTTTAGAAAGTCAGGATGACTGTTAACAAAAATATGAAATGTTTTATGTTAAATATTGTGCTTGAAATGCAACGCCATAATAACGTCACGGTGCGACCCGCCTCCTTGATACATAGCGTATTTAATGTTTAATATATTTCTTAATTTTTATCTAATGACTCTGACATTTCGCATACTTGTCAGTGAAAGATCAAAATTTAATTATATGCAATTAGTTTTCTTAATTTCCGATTTGCCGTTCTGCTCTGATAATAGTCCTATTAATTGTGGAACACCCCACGCATATAGCATCAGTGACAAATTATATGACGTATATTAAAATGTCAATGAAATGAAAATGATGGCAAATAGACATTTGAGTATATACGGATGTTGAGGCCACGACATATACGTTAACAGATTATACTTCAAAACAAATAACATTCAGAAAACCTCATAATTTTGAACTTTCATTGAACACAATGAAGTTACACATGTAGTGTCCTGGTGTGCAGCATCAGATAACGCGATAATGTTGTTTCATTTCTTATCATATAGACCCCAGTAATTTAATAGAACACGGCAACTGCAGAACAAATCAATTGTTACAGTGCCTATTACCGGTAGTCATTGATATACAATAAAAACACCATTTATTGTTTTTTGTTACTATCATAGACATCAAATGTATAAAACATCAGGAAATATTATTTTGTTTTACGACTGGTAGACATTGAAAAAACATCGATATTTTTTTGAGCAATACAATATGTGTCACCTCAATTAAATCAGCAGGGGAATCAAATAAAAAATACGATACAGAAAAAACATGGACACTTTAAATTGATCAATTTCGTGAGAACATAATTCACGTAGCGAGTATGACATATTAATTCCATGTTTGGTGTATTCCATCGGTCAGCTTTGTCAGCAGAAGTATCATTTTATTTCAGTTGTTCGAAAAAATGGTTCAGTACGGAACGCTGTAACTGCCTATATGTATTAATATCTTCTTTACGCTCTTCTTTACAACGACATTAGTTCTGCATTAGATAATGTGCTACATAGTTTAAGTTAGTGATTTAAAACTTAATTATTTTAAATATTCAACTCAGGGGAAAGCCGGAAAGACACGTCATGTGGATATTATGTCATTCAAGGTCTTTTTCAACTCCCAACATATCTTGCCTGTCACGATTTGCATCAATTGGATACATAGAATATGGGGTAATTTACAGTCAACTAGGAATCAGTCCATTCGCTAGACAATAAAAAGTTTAAAATGGTAATTGCTTTTATGCTATAAGTCTTTGGCAGTAAGACAGGCGGTATGTGACTTAAATTGTTCTACTTGTACAATCTCACTTGGAATCAGTCAATGTCCTAGACAATAAGATATTTTATAGCAGCGATTGCTTACGTTTGTTATATTGTTATCTTTTTATATAACTCTTTGGCAATACAACAATAGATTGGAGACTTAAATATTTGTACATATGAACTTTAACGATGCTTATTCACCAAATGTTAAAACCTTATTTGCACAATGACGTCCTATTAAACAACTTCGTAATTATAAGCGAAAAAGTCACTCGCAATGTTTGGGATGGATAAACTATAAAATGAAGATAGGCGTAGATTTTTGTTTTAAAATATTCTCTATGTTTAATGTTCAATTATACTTAGTACATATATTCTATAACATTATTGAAGCAATATAAGTGTTACCGTTACTAGTAACTACATGAAAGTACACAATTACTAATTTATTTGAAACCTACTTTTCGACTTGCGCCTATCCAATCACATTAATACAACCTACAATAACATGTAATCCGGCTGTATATTAAGACTCGTGACCAATGGATTTGGTATCAGTGCTAGCACGCACGTTTGTTTTATTATGAGGATTACGAAACTTTGTGTCTCAACAACGTGGTTAGCATTATTGGGGATGGCTGGTCAACGTTCATTCACTTGTTATATGTGTTCAATGTATCATCGTTTTCACGAACAACGTTACATAAATATAGAATATAAATAAACACAAACAGTGCTTAAACACAAGCAGTACGGAATCAGTGTCAGTGACCTTGATTATAACATAAATATTCAAAGTTAACATGCCTGTTAGAATTACTAAAAGCATTTCTTGACCATTTTTCAAATAAATCACATCAAGAATTACGCGAAACATGTGGCTGAAAATCATATAATTTTACCAAATTAAAACCATACACACCGTATGTTAACTTTGGTTTAGAATACAAATTATTCAACTTTTATTCTTAATATTTATGAATATTAGTCTACAGCTAGTAAACAACGGTTTCACATATTTGGTATCCTAACTTTATATGTACATAAATACATCTTTTGTGGTGAACAAATATAAATAACTACGTAGACATTCAGCGTATACAACATTTTGAACAGCAATCTGTCTTTTGAAATATTTCTCTGGGGAAAGGAATGAAAACTGCCATTCGCAATATAATATGACAGGAGGCATGTTAAGGGAAGATGGACTAGGCAATGAATGTATTCCCATATACATTTAGCACACTCCTAATTCAATTTGTGTCTTGAAAATGTCGCCGTCTTGCAATTAAAGACATATAAAAATATGTGTTTTGCGATTAAACTGAACTAGAAATTCAAATATTGTCTCCAGATAATTTGCTGATGTATATTATCCACGCTTACGAGGCTGGTTGTACCGTTTATTAACCCTATATGTAACAACTTATTTGGTTGCTTTGAACCATTACATAACTGTTTACACTGCTGGTTGTTCATATATTTTGTTTTACCTAAACGATTATGTGTACTGACTTAAAATCTAAATAATTATTTGACTTCATTTGTGTTTTGCAATTAAAATGTAGCAGTAATAGACTACTAATAGCTGGGAATATACATACAAGTATATATACGGTATAAACATTGCCAGGATCCTGCGAAAGTAACAAGGGCCAAACAGACACTGTAGACACACGTCAATGTAATTTAGATTGTTCATATCAAACGGAAAAAATAATTTTGAATCGTTCAGCGTAATTGAAAAATCAAATTGACCTAGAACACGCGAATCAATGTGTACTTAAACAAAATGAAAATATGCCATGCATCGAAGGTCAGTTCAAACACACAGCAAACATTCGATGCCCACTTAACTTTTCTTTCAGCGAGAAAAATGTAGCAATAAAATCATTTAATAATAATTTAATAAACAGACTTTGGAGTATGGCGAATGATATCACTATTCTATAGAATGTATCTATAATGTTGTATTTTCAACGTCATATATAAATAATCGCTAAATACCATATAAATTCAGTGTACATTGCTGATCTGAAATTTTGAAAGCTCGTGAGATACAAACTTTTTTCGTCATTTCTCTAGTTTCTACCAAATTTACTAACTTATCTAGAATCCAATGCAAACTGTCAAGCTCTGTGACAGGTACATATACTCACAAAGGATTTCGAATGGCTCAAATGTCGCATTGAATAATTGTAATAATCACCAATAACCTAATTGGTGTCACTTATCACATTCCCATCTCAGATAAATGCATGAAATATGCATTGGCTAATCTGCTTGTCTGATGTAATCCGAGTCCTTCCTCTTACGACGTCATTTATTTCGTTATGTAAAGGAGTGTTGTCTTCACAGGTCAATATGTGTCAAAATGTTATATAAGTTATATAAAGTACATGTTTTACTCGTACAGTGATCGGTCTTTTCAAGCTGACGGGATTGGTTCCGAACACGTCTATTACGTCTTGTTGAAGCTATATTGACAGAGCAGTGGAACATATTAAACATTTATGGCATGTTCTCCACATTTACTACAGTATTGCAGTGGATTAATGGATGTTTTGCCATTTTGTTATTCGACTGTTCATGCATATGTCTATGAAACTGGTCTCTTACTTGTGATTGCTTCTTGAGCAATTGATCTGCTTAAATATCATACCCTCACCATTGAGTAGGTCCAACTGCATCTAGATCATTAAATACTTGTATGAAGAAAAGGGGGACAAAATCACGGTCAGCAAAAGTCCTGCAAGACGGCAAAGTCTTCAAAGGGATAATGAGGACCTGGTTTATGCGTGACCCGTAAAGTTTGATAGGTACTCCGGGACATTCAAACAACATTGACTCACACAAGACATTTAGACATATGGTGTGTCGTTTGTTTTGCTGATCAATAACTTATAAACTAATGATAATTGCGTTAATGTGTTTTAATCATAATTTATCGCCTTAAATTTCTGTCTAGACTATAAAACTTCATGAATGCTTTTTGCAAGCCAACTAAATCCCGACACTCTGGTTTAATTCAGTTATCTAGACAAATTAGATCAATAGTAAAATTGACATATGATTTATTACCTCTAATTACAGCTAATAGAATCCTCCTTAAATACTCAAATGTCTATGAGCCATCATTTTCAATCCATTGTCGTTTGAATCTACGTCAATTAATGTACAACATATAATATTTAAACAGACCACCGTGTATGGTTACTTTGTCTGATACTGATATGTCAGTTTGGCAGACTACGATGACAGACAACATAGTTTTGCCATTCATGTTGCTTTTGGTGGCAGACTTTTTTAGACTTGTACATCGGTCCTATGAGACTAGCGCAATATTCGGAATGGTTCCAGTCTATGATTATTGCGAAACTGTTAAAATATTTTGACCTCGCAAGGTACATAGGTAAATCTAAGTTAAACTCCTGTGAACATCTGTGAAATTAGCTAAGAATATGTCTTCCAAGCAAGTTAGTTGACAGTTGCTTTAGGGGGGTAGAAGTTTGCTCTGGTTGACGGTTCCAATACATTTTGAGTTAAAAAATGAATATCAAACAATGGCGGTTTGTTCAGTGTGAACAATACAAATCAATGACCACTAGATAGCGACGCAGTGCCATTGGAATCAGACTGCGTGTAACCATTTCATTGGAGCCAGTGGTTGACAAATAATAAGACGATTGACCTAGAAAACAAACGTGTTCTACTTTGAGGACGATAGGCTTACACCGAGACAGAGAGAAACAAACATTAAACCAATATGTTCTGTAGTTAATTGGGAAGATATCACTTTCCAGACAAAACAACAATCAAACCACAAAACGTATGTATAAAAGCACACACTCGTTTCTATTGACACTTTTCAAAATTATTCACTTTCAAAAGTAAACAGTAGAATTGTTGAATATCCACATAACAAATCCAACGGATGTGTTTGTCCTCTCGATCACTTAAATCACATCAGTAATTAACAAAATTAATCACTACCATTACACCTAATTTACGACACATGGTTTACATTTATACTTCAAATTTCCTCAGATTCCTATTTACATGTTATTTTATCATATGATGTAGAGAAGTGACTAACGCTGGTACAAGCCGTACTGTAATGACAATAGGAAGGCATCTCATTTCTGGTTATAACTCTTTCACCTTTACTGCAGCATCTAAAAGCGGATTTGAATCCGTTACGGAAGTTTTTATTCATAAAACAGTAAGTGATAGGATTACAACAGTCTGATAAGTAGCTTAATAATCAAACTGATGGAAGGTGATACTCCAGTGCATGACCTGGTGGGGATGTGTAGGATGTCACCTGTCTATTTCTGCCTATTAGCTGTTCCGTGATGATTTTGAGTCAGTTTTGGCCAAGTTGGCATAATTGTCACCAAACACTTTTATATCACTTTTGAAACCAGCACAATCAGCCTTGTTCATGGATATCATCCCAAATCAGTCCTTATAATCGTGTATTCACTTCTTTGATCAGTTCATAAATGACAAATGAGTCTAACATGAATCTATTCTGGTTTCATGAATCTAACATTCAAATGGGAACATTAAGGTGTGGATGTGTTATGCATAGTGATAAATTATGACAAGTAATTTTTAATTTTTCAAGTCCGAAAATCGTATTTACTCGTAGATGTTATTTAGTAGAAATAAATGCATCATGAATCTAACAAAGGGAGACTATCGGTTTATGCCAAAATAGTTGTTCCCATTTTTAAAGTCTGCTGATAATTAAAAAATGTACACTCGTTACAACGTCCTTTAATCATCATTACAAACACGTCAATTCATTAAAATTACATATAGGCTAGTCAATGAAGCACAAAAAAGCACCTAACCCTGAACTAATTGCAAAAGAATTTATTTCATCATTTTTAAGTAATTGTATGTCGTCTATACGTTCACTAACAAAAAGTTGCAATTTGAACTATGATGGGAAATGTGAACAAATTCTAGTCTGAACACACTCACTATTGGCAGATTTATTTCAGCAAAATATTTCAACGTATGCAATGTGTGCATCATGTAGGCAAAATATGAATGTTAATTAATACTGTATGCTCATGTAATACATATACACACTAAAACAAACTATTTTACACATAGCTGGTTCATATAATTATAATGTTATTACTTTGACCATTTTATTCAAAATCATTCATATTGGGGTATAAAACGAACCCCACCTACCAGTTCCAACATACTGTTTTTGGTGAGGTTAGACAACTAAAGAAAAACAAGCAATTTTATATACCAAAATGTTTGTCTATGTATGTGCGATATGGAACTGTCGGAATAAATTATCAAGGCGCAATGCTAACCCGGAAATCCAAGATGGCGTCCAAGATGGCCGCCATAATTTACTTATACAGCTGATATTCCATGTGCTAAAATGAGTTTTATTTATGTATGTAGTGACAACTATTGGTATAAATATTATTCATTTGATAATGTACTTCAAAAGAGCGTACACCACTGACCAACTTCGTGTCAAGGACAAGGTCATTTCAAGATCAAATTGTGAAAATTCGCCGAAAAATTTCCTCTCTTCCTTTCTTGTCATAACAAATGTTTTATATAAACGTTGGTTTAAAAAGTGATAAAATTGTTGGTAAGCACATCAACATATAAACACCGAATTAAAAAACTAATTCTTTTTATTAAAGACAATACAGCAAATCCTTAACATGTAGTATAAACCATCAATACATTAACCATATATTCAATACTAAGGTAGATTTATGAAACCAGATTCAACATATTGACTCGAACGTACATTGTACATTAAACGCAGTTTAAGTTGGTTTATTTTTCTTTGTACGGAGACTAAATGCCGTTGCAAAATCAATATGTGGTAATTAGTCCTAGCGAAAATAGACTCCGCCTTCAAAAAGAATTATATAGTATTGGGGGCGGAGCTTACTAACAAGATTGATAATACACGCACTGCAAATACTGTGATTCATTGATTCTATTGTTAATTAGCGTATGCGTGAAAACGTAAACAAACAAACTATGCTACTCAAATGCGTTGCACAACGAGTTTGTTGGAATGATTCCTACAATCGAAATTCCCTTTAAAAAGCCGTATAATAAAGTGAATTTTACTCAGTAACTCTTCTCAAACAAAACGGAGTTACTTCCCTTGTGGTTCATACGTTTCGTCCTGAATTGTGACCGCAGACTCGTAGTGTTTTAAAGCTGTTTTCGTAAAGAGTACGCTTGTAAATATACTTATGTATTATATCAAATGTTTAAATTACTGAAATATATAATATTTTGGACATGTCATGTTCCGAGTTGCACGAATACTGTCTAACTATTTTCGATAGGTGTAAGGTTGTGTATATGTGTGTTTAGGTCCACACCACTTCCGGGGAAGTGATAACTTTGAAGACGATTTAATGAAACGCCTTCCAAAAACACACTTGTGTGGACATAGCCTGAAAAATTATCCTCAGCGTGACGTAGATCACTTATGATCCAGGTTTGTAAGATACATAATGGAGTCCAATAAACGAAGAACTCAACACAACCGAAAATAATATTTTTATCACCCGTTTCTTGGCGGCCCGTTTTTTGTTCGTCTCTCTTATTCCACGTGGGCTAAATCGAATTTTTGCTGATTTTTTTCTAGATCTTTTCGAGATATCCATGCTCATGGAACTTGAAGCAGTCGTTCGTCCGAAGTTTCGGCTATGTTAGTACCTGTACCATCAATAAGTAACATATTAGACTTAACCAGGTGCCATCTTCGGAAAGCGAATAGTAGGCTATGCCTTCTAAGATTACTGTTATATTATGTATTTTCGTGAGAGGGAGTATATCTTTGGTAGTTATGTTATCTATGAGAGATTTAAAGCCAGTCGTATCAATATCAATCCATACGTCACATGCATACAATGTAAATAAATAATAATACGATATCTACCATACAGTATGCATACACATTTATTATGACCAGGTTACGTTGGTAAATATCATTATTTTGTTCTCGAAATGAAACTAATTCTGTGTAGGTCCATTGAATTATTTACCCTTAGATTTTTTACACCCCCATGAAGATACGAAGGAAGAGATGCAATTTTCAGTCCGATACTCTAATAATCGACTTGCAGTTGTCATTCACATTTCGTCCCTGGAATGGTATGATAAGCTAGCTTAAGACATTGCACTCACGAAATGGACGTTCAACCATTAGGTTATAATTCTAGTTAATTCGATTAGTTCAATAAAATCTTATTATAAATCAGATATCTCACACTATGATCAAGCTCCCATCAAGAAACCCTGCTGACAATTGAACAGACAGTGATAGACTCGTGTTTAATGCGGTCCAGGGTTTTTATTTCTATATCCAGCAAATCAGCCACGGATAAATATTTTATATTGTTTCCGAATGGGATTTTATATTCATTTTTTTCATTGTATTTTTCAAGGCATTTGCTGGAGAAACATCGAATGTAAAGTTCGGTGGCATGTTAATTTTACAAACAAATACTAACAATAACCGCTATGCAAAAATAAATAATATCTGAAGATGAACGCCACGTGAACTGGAAATGCCTCAAAGAGTAATATTGAAAACAACATGAGCGATATTTTGTCGGAAATTATTTCTTTATAATAGTACATTTTTGCTAATGGCTAATGGTGTCAAATTAAATTTACACGAGTAAAAGCATACATTTATGAAATAGAGTTATGAGGATATGTCTTAACTTTCGAAAAATGGTGACGATGTAGCCTGATGACAAAAGCTAAATAAAATTAGACAGGGAAGGCAATTTTACCAGCTACAGCTGCAAACGAAAGGCAGATTGAATTTTATTTGGCACATATGTGAATGAATAATTGCCAGCTTAGTGACTTATGTTGTATCTGTTTAACGCACGCATGTAAGCATCATAGCATTAAACAAACCATTAGAAAATCTATCGATTACAGCATGAATTATTTATTATATTGCAAAAAGCATGCAGACCTTCAATGACATGGTATACGAGGTGTCTGGTTGATACACTGCGTATGCCTATTTTTAATGCATCTCTGCAAAGTTTGTTCAATTTGTGTAGGGCTTTATTTATGAGCCATTATACATATACCACATGCAAATGACGTTCAGCAGACTTTTAGTTTGGCAGAGTTGAGATTTAATTTTCAAGTGTTGCAGATTATTTTAGGTTTACAAAATCTGTTTTGTCTAACATTCTCCACTCATAGAAAATTACATTCATGATGTTTTTAGCAGATATTTCGCATTTAATACGAGTGACTAATGGAGAATTAAGAACGACACTGATTGAATGGCGTTTCTGTCTATCTTTAACTGAAAGAAGTTTAATAATGTAACACCCACACTATCATTTCTGCCAAGTTAAATTGTAATGACATTTTAATGAATGTTAACTATGGAATAAAACCAAGTATCTAATTTCAGTAAAACCGTGCGCTTGCGTATTCAATTCTTCTACTATACATATGAACGTATTGACTATGATCATTTTAACCTGTAATTCTCTGTAAACTTCTCAATCTTGAAACATATAGAAAGAACCAGCTTTTATGATAACACATATTGTAATAAGACCAGACTTTGACATTTTGTTATATATTATCATTTTCAATGATGTAAGTCAAACATGAAATAAAACTTTTGTTGTAAGATACGTTTCTGTTTTCGAAGTATTTTTCAAACCCCACGGGTTAACCACGCTATTTACGACAATTGTTCAGTGACAACAACAAAATTTATGATCATACAAATAAAATTCTCTTATAATGTGTTCATTTTAACAGTTTATAACAATATGCCTTTTCCGAAACGGAGTTACAAATTAGTTAAAGCATTTTTATTAAAAGGACTAATGCATTTTCAACTTCTCTATGATGTTCCTATGTAATGGTTCATTCTGCAACGTATTATAAACGTTTTATTTCAGGTATCGAAGTGATGAACGAATGGCAACTGATACATTGATGAAAATCACAGATAACAATAAGTACGGTACTTGAAGTGCAGACTTGTAATTATGTTGTTGGATGATGACACGTAGATAACATTGATATAATAAGGTGTTATCATACATAAGTAGGGTGCAAAACATGCTTATCGGGCATACCAACTATTTCTGGTTGAAATGTAACTTTTCTATGTGATTTATAATTGAAGTTTTGCAGCATGCTAGACTTTCTGGAACATCTATGATACTTCATTGCCAAGTGTAGAAAAGTATTGAACATGATACCGGTATTTAATTATGGTGCATACTTCTCACTATGTTGTTGGATAATGACACGTAGATATCATTGCTATAATACTGTATTATCATACATTAGCGGGGTGCAAAACATGCTTAGCATGGTTGAAATGTAACATTTCTATCTGATTTGTAATTGTGTTAATAAAGTGTTGTAGCATGTCAGACATGTTGGAACAGCTATGGGAGTGCATTGTAGACATGTAAAATGTGATGCCGATATTTCATTTGTAAACATGCTGTTGTTGGTCGAATGAAAGTTTTTCTTTTTGGAGGTTGTCGTTTCCAATTACACAACATGAACTGCCACCTAGAATGGCTATCAAATCAAATATCGTTTAAACAACATCGATTCAATGTAATTAGATAAATTTGTTCTACCTTATTTTTTATAACGAAATTAACAAGCCAAAATGTAAAAAATGTAATGATTTTTTAATTGACTCTTTTAAGTTTGACATGTCTATGTGTTTGTTTTCTATAATATTATATGTAGTTTGGCGCATAAATAAAAGACCGTATTCATGAGAGAAAATTGATTAATCAATTCGTCTAATGTTCGGATCTTGGTTAATTCACCAATATCATAAAAGCAATTAACGGATTGTGCATTGAACATATACCTGACCATTATTCCAGTTTCCGGAAATTGAAAATCGTGAACATGCATATGTGATAATGCAATTTGTATAGGCAAGGTGTCAAAACTTATTAAAGTTCTATCTGACTGTTATTGAAATCTAAATCCTGATTTCAGATCCATATGCTGAAACCGCTGGGCATGCAAAACACAAAAAGCACACCGAATCTATATTTTATGTTCCTGTATGGAAACTACTATTTATTGTCCGTATTAGGAACTAAACATCAGCTAATATCGTTTGTTACATTACATTATACAAGATACTTGTCTTCAAATAGTATTTTCAGCGATGGAACATTCACTTTTCGGTGATTATGTTAATCCTTTGAATATTGATTTGATTATGGTTTATGGGCATTAATCGAGTATTTTTCGGACATTAGTCAATTATGTATTTATCGTTGAATCTCGCACGACACGAACAAATTCAATAATACTTATCATTAACAATCTAAAAGCTATGTTAATTGGAGTGTTTCTGACATAAATGATTTACAACATCATCAAGTCATTTTATTATATTCTAATTGTACGAATTTACTTGTATTATAGTCATTTAACACAATAAAATTATTCAAGTGTCAATATCTACCAGCATGCATATTGTTATAATTTCTGCTGACAGGACGAGTCTCTGGATCGTTTTATCGTAAAAACTTAATTACATACTTCACTCATATAACTAGCATTGGTCTTATTCTTATCAGCTACTTCCTTATCTGAATGTCCCATAATATTTCATAGAACACGCAGACTAAACAAATCATTAACTCTTACCGTTTTCTACTTTATCCATTTTTATTCCGCGCCAATGTGTCAAAGATATTTTCCCCTATGATAACGTCATAATGAAGACTGGTACCAACAGCAATATGAAATCCAGAAACAGGGTATAAGCCTTGTGCAAGCTCTCGCTCGACCAAATCTCTTTAAAAATTGCGTTACCAAACATCGTCTGTCTGTATTTATTATATATAGCAATTGGTATGCAGACGACACAATCAACAATCCAGCAGACGGCCATTGTTTTGTTAGGATGACTTAACGTCTGCCATTCTCTGGACTTGAGAGGTCGACACACGGCGAGGAAGCGCTCAAGAGAAATTGCAACCAATATGAAACAGCTTACGCTCACTGATACAGTTGAAAAAATATGAATGAAAATATATCAGAATGACAGTGCACATAAACAATGTATGAATATTTGCATGCATCGGCATAATGTTATATGTCAATATGCGAGTTCCAGATGCAACACCCATGTAAATACACCTAACAAGATTTCTCAATGGACATAGAACAACAACTATGCCCGTTAACAGACTGTAATTTTGTTACACTTTAATTTGTTGTTTTGCGAAGACAAGTGTGTCCAGGATATTTATATAACCATTCAACCACAGACGCTAATGTTGCAGGTATCTTATTTATCACAGACATTAAAGACGACAGTAGATTTACCAGAACAACGACTTCAGAATTGATGAAAACCTTTCCATATGAACAGTTCGCTTCATTGATGATTGTAATTGGATTTATTTGAGTTTTTTATTTCATTATTGTAAAAACATTAAACTAGTATAGGACGCCCCAGTGTGCCCAACATCTTCCTACATTAGCAGAAATAAATCCACATGTCATATATCAGACTACGTGTATATCTGTTTATTTTGTAAAAAAATCTGGTATTTGGAAACAATGAAGAACTTTTCGAAAGAAAATTGGACGGTATTTATCCGTATCATTGTATAAGACAGAAATAATATCTGACAGAAGCCACCCTCTATATTCCCCCTGCCAATGATGCCAGGGTACTGCTCAACTATTAATCGTGTATTGATATGTCTTCCAATATAGACTTATACCGGGTTATATACATTGTATCGATAGCAGTATTTTGATACATGAAACAGCTGTAAAAGAGCTTGTGTGTTTGTGTAGTAAATGGTAAAATCTATATCTATTCTTAACTTGAACATGTTCTTTTATTAGGTGAGTCATTATTGTTACCATTGAAGCTTGTTTATTTCATGAGACCATCACATTCTATATCCTTCGAAGATGTTTCCGTTTTTATAAAATATAATGATTACGATTACCATTTGTTTGTGTTTGTCGTCCAAGAACAGGAAAATTGAAAACGCCCCTTTTAACTCTAATCAAAAAATCAATCATTTTGGAATATAAGTTATATTTTGTTATCGTAAGTATTTAAAAAAGGAAAATATTTGACCAGTAAAAAGGTGACAAACAGGCGATAGAGATGGTAAAGTACTAACGTAGTCTTCGATTAGGATGTAGCTTTTCTGTCCGTAATTCGATCCGGTCGTTGTTTTTCTACTTATGTGAATATATTATATTTTAAAAAGGAGCAGTATTTATATAAGTTTTTTCAAACTTGTTTCCCAATCCTTTATAGCTTGTTATTGTACAACCTATTGTAAAAAGTTGTTGAATAAATATTGTTTAAACTAAAGTACTTTTGTTCTTTTTCTGCCCTTACAGTCTAGTCTATACAATCTCTAAAGAAGCATCATTTATAAGATTCAATGTTTTGCAGTTTACGAGTTGTTAGATGCTTAAATCAAATATTGCCACGGGAAAGTAATAGTGGATGTCGGTCATTTGGCGAAGGTTCAGTTCCATGTATTGTTTCTCTGCTTGAGACAGACATATTTCTGATCTATGTCTTCGTATGTGATAAAACAACAGTTAAAACAATTCTAACCCAACCAGTTTCCTTGAAAATCCATAAATAATTCAGGTTTTCATATTCAGAAGGTGAAATTGTTTAAAGGTGTAAAATCTTCTCAATTTAGACAAGCTTTGCAATATTCCTTTTTTTACTCCTTACAATCGCAGTTCGTCATATCATTGCTTTCATTTAAACGCGGTTGTTTGTGATACATTGCCAGGCTCAATTACGTTAAAAGTGTCTAATAAAGAGTTAATTATTGCGACAGGCTTTCTAACTAATAAATTTATTCTTATAGTTTGTTATAATTATCGGATCTTGAAAAACCTGCATAGATAACTCAGCTTACCTAAACGTACTCTATTTCAACCAGGGGATGCGGAAGTTGTAACATTGACAGTAACTAATAATACCCACTACTACGGTCTGTAAAAATTATAAATAAAGGGTAAATTACCATAGATATAAACTATGCAGTCAATGTCAAGCGAATTAACGCACATACGGTACATTGCCATATTAACTTTAAGTAATGAATTAAATATTGAATCCACTGCCAAGAACTTCTTGTAATAAACTGAACTTCATATACTTACAATTTCAATATTTTGAAAGTAAATTTAGTTCCTGTAACACTTCACAAGTATGCTAGGGTTGTGAAAGTAAATGCATTCCGATAAACAGATGGTATCTGCCAGTTACCGCATACTTTCATACAGAGATACGAACACGTGAAGAGCGTTGAAACGATTTGATGAAAAGTAAATAGTTATAAACCAATCAAGTAAATGTGTCGTACTGATTAGACGCGCACCTGTTGATTACATGCATTACAAATGGTCGACCTTAGAAACAGTTAAATGATACTAGAAAAGTACATTTCGCTTGTTATGTAAAATGTAGCAATTTGTGGAGACAATACGTCCGAGTACACGTTACATGTGTTTTAACATATCATATTCACGAATGAAAATATGATATTTATTGAAACAAAGTATTATACAATAAATGAGCGAACAATTTGAAGATGTGGTCGGTCAAGAGGATTATAATATACGCATTCACGATGTTACATGGTTTCGGGATAATACGAATTTCTTCATCTCAATAACAATGTTAACACGTACCCATCAATATTATTGGCACTGGTTGGCTGAATTGCGCAGTATATTTGTGGTTTATTGCTGTTACTGGTTAGTTATGATTCTATTTCAACAGAAACAACACAACCGTCCCAAAGGACTACACAAATCCTCCATCGTCCACAGCCAAGACCAAACTACAAGCATTGTCGGTATTTCTATTATAAGAAAGGGCACTGGTTTTACTTCATGATTGCACGTCGTGAATACGATGAAAACAGTAAAATTAAGGTAAAGTGAAGTGATAATGTAGCTTGATATTCGGTCAGTCAGGTTCAAATATTCCGTGACATTGCCTGTAATCATGTCCTGAATAAGAAAATGAGTTTTAGCTTACGCCATTTATTATGCCTTGACTATACGCTAGGATGAGAAATACATCAAATATAAGTTCACATTGCCGTATTAAGAACTTCATTCAGTGTTCCTGGTAGAGATATTTATACATTTTGTAAAGACTGTCATTCAAAACAGATTAAAGTTTGTCTGTCTATCGTCTAATGGACACTGTTCTAGTTATGTCAGACTGTTTACTTGATTTCTCCAGCAATACGAAAGCAGTACGTTAAAGTGATTGTGCAGTGTTTCGACAACGTACTGTATATCAGGAACACGTGGGAATGTGAAAATATAGATAGTTGAACTGACACGTGTCTTTAAATTGGTACTTGTTTGGTATGTTTGGCGTTCAATGATAAACATTACCATTGTCATCTAGGATTACAAACTTCATTAATATTAAATATTGAACCCATCTCCAACATGTACGTATGTCGGTGACTAAATACGCTTCTGGTTATAAGCACTTTTGGTATTGCACATGGCATGATCACTATTCGGAGTACAGATTGATTGCAGTAGTATTAACAATTTAAATAATAAAACTAGAAATTCATTTAAGGAAGCCTAGCAAAACACATACGTTGAGAGTTTACTGATTTTATCAAAGACGTTTTTACATAGCTTTCATAGAAAACGATCTTTGGAGTTAACAACTTTAACCAATCTTTTTTAAAGCATATCAATTTTATATTTAACATTCGACAATTCTTTGGTGTTAGTTTGGATCTATACAATTCATGAAAGGATTTCTCCAAAGGTAAATTGAGATCAATTTCAGATTATGTAGACATAAGAGAATATATGAAAATGATAATTGCATCGAAATATTATATCATTGGTAAAGCCAAGTATTTTAGAAGAAATCACTGCGGGTGTTATAGATCCAGTCGAAATTAAGATGCAAATAATACAAAATGCAATCTGTATAAAAAGCAGCAAGTTGCTTCTCTAGTGTAATGGGAGGCTCATGCGTGTGGCAATACTTTCTTATTGTTTCAAGTAAAATCCATGCGTTATAAGCTTTGGTAAACTATGACATATGCTAGGCTTGTGTAACTGTCTCATCGTGTCATGCAGTCACCACACAATATAACTACATCGTTGGACAAACGTTTGTACAGGTATGTGCTACGTTTGTGATTTATTGGTGTGGAAATGTAATACCGTGGTCACCGTCGATTAAGAGTGAATGGGATAACTAGTATCCGACTACAAGTTTAGATATTCCTGGTTACTTATTTCCCATATTTGAATTATATTCCTTCACTACACATGCCCATTTCGGCATCCTTTACTTCCTGATATAACGTGTATGCGATCATGTGTTTTTCAACTGTGTATAGCAAACACGAGACTACATATCAGTTACCTACTACATAGTGTAGCCATAGCAAGTTGGATGGGAAAAACTGAAAACCCTTTTTGAAATTCCAGTTACCCGAACGAGATTCGAACTGGTTTACGTTCCACCAAACTTTAGGTTCGACTGACAACAATCTGTTTTTTAAACGCTACCAAATGCGAGGAAACGTTCGCCCTTCTTAAATTATTGTAGAAAAGTTCACCACTTGTGAGCCTACCTTGAATGACATGTGCTGTTTTCGTATAAAGCAACACTACTCAATGAAACATTTATTTGACTGAATTATGACATCGAGAAAAACACAATGCAATAGCTACGAAATCGAACAGCTGATGTCAATAACACTGAACCACTAATTTACAATCGATAACGATCATCAAAAACACATCCTGCATGTCAAATATCTCTTATACCGCAAAACAAACAATTCTTAATTGCATACTCATGTCAAATCCAAAATTCATCGTCACGACATATAAGTGGTGTCTGATTTAATCACTGACTTTATATTTGTCCCCGGTATACTCTGAATGTTTCTTCATGAACGGAAGAATTGTCGTCAACCAAGATATTACTCATTACACTATCTTATTCCTGTGACGCGAGCTATAAACCTTGTTATCTCTATTGAAAAATACAATGAACCACAGGATGGGCAAATAGGCAATGTATGCTTAAACGTAAAATGACAATAGTTTCAGATTCAGCATAACTTAACTACATTTATTTCAGAACGGTTCATATTTATTTATACATGTGTATGTGTTTAAAAAATAAAAAACAGTGACTGCCAAAATGTAATCTCCGACCTGCATATAGTTATAATATATCAGATCCTATACTAGTAATTCGATTTATGAAGTAGATATGGAGAAGTGGTACGTACACATCCCGTATCATTTTTTATACAAACGTCTCTATAACAATGATACATGTCTACAAGCGAAGACGAAATCCTAATTACATATCAAACAAATGACAACGTATGCGGGATTGAGTAAAAATAATTTCCGACAGACAGACTAGACAATACATATTTCATACATTTATCTGCGATGCGGATGTGATTAGTTTCACAAATTCGGTTACTGGTGATAATTATTAATATTCAATGCGACGTTCAAGACAATTTTAAATTCCAATGAGGACATTTGAAATCCTCTGTTTGAAGATGTACCTGTCACAGTGTTTGACAGCTTGCATTTGATTGTAGATAATAGTGAATTTAGTGGCGCTAGAGAAAGGGACGATTACGACAACTTTGAATCTCCTGAGGTTTCATCATTCAGATCAGCAACGAATTTATGTTCTTTTGAGCAATTATGTATACCAATCTCACACCATGTGTCTCAGCTCTCGATCTAAGACGCGTCTTTTCAGATGACAATTATGAGAGCGTGAAATTACGAGCTTTTATTATACAACATTCTAGATATATTCTATGAAATAATGAAACCATTTACCATACACAATGTCTGTTTATTAAATGGTCTTCATGTTTGCTAGCGAATTATATTATATCGCTACATTTTTCCGCGTTTAAAATAAAGTAAAGTGGGCATCCAATGCTTGGTGTGTACGTATGAACTGACCTTCAATGGAAGACATGTTTTCATTTGGTTTACGTACAAATTGTTTAACGTGTTTAGGCCACTTTGATTTCCATAACACTCATTTGAACGTGTTCGTCCATTTCATATGAACATGCAAATTGCCCTGACGTGTACCTGTGGTAAGAGGTTTAGCGTATACATATTTGAATTTACCTCGTGGACTTACATTTCCAGATTCAAAAATGTTTATCCATGCTAATGTAGGTATAATGAATTTGAAAAACTCGAATTTCGTCAAATGTCTACGAAGACTTTAAGGCAGCACACATATATTCACTTTGCTTCGTTTAGTTGAAACAATACATATGAACAAATAAAAGTATAAATAACAATGCAATGGTTCAAAGCAAACAATGCAATTGTCTTCATGAATCAGAGTTACACTTTTATTTATTTTACATTACAAATGTCTTTCATATTTCATAGGTGCAATACTTTTCAATGTCATTCTGGGTCAGTTCACCTTACAGGACCGCAATAAAAATAAGAGGTCCCCTCTTTTTTGCGTTATCCTTGGTGTGGATGTGTTTGACATGGCCTTTTTTAATATATACAAATTCTTAAAATTGATATTTTATCTTTGTAATTGTGTTCAAAGATATATTCTGTGATATTAATGATATGCCATGTTACATGCTACTTATACCGAATAAATATTATTATTACACTTATCATGTGGTTAATAAACTGCACAATAACCCGGGCAAGCGCGGAGAACATGCTTCAGCAAATAATTTACTCTCAGAAAAAATTTGAATCTTCAGATTCAGTTGAATCTCAAAATAAATAATGCATACAGACTTATTAGACAGTAAAATATAAATATAGCAGCAGGACGGCGACATTTTCAAGACACAAATTGAATTAGGAACGAGCTAAATGTATATGGGAATACATTTATTACCAAGTCAATCTTCCCTTACCATGTCTATTGTCATATTATAATGTGAAACGCAGTTTTCATTCCTTCTCTTAGAGACACGTACATAAAATGGAGGTTGATGTTCAAAATATAAAACTCTGAATGTCTGTGTAGTTATTTAAAACGTTACACGCCAAACGATATCTCTGCTAATCTATTGTGTACTGGTTTAAATAGTTGTGATTGTTGTGGTGTAGAACATGAATACTATGTGCTTGGTTAGAATAAAAAGGCCGTAACTGCAAAATCAATAGTTTAAGAAAACGAAATACAACTATCTGCAAATCATATTTTACTTAGGGAAAACTGAGCCTTTTTAAATTCACTTTGGTTAACATGACAAGTTCCGATTTTCATGACAAATTTTAATAAAGTGTCTGTCTTATATGATCATTCTAAGCCAGCGAATAATTTTACAGTTTATGTTCAGTCTGTTGAAATGTACCGTGTTTAACAAGGCCTTTAAATAGGTAAGTGTGTTATTTTATGGTGCGGCAACAGCACTAGTGTGTCAATAAAATTCTATAATCATATTGAAACAATCCGAGGACAATAATGACAAACAGAACTACATATTTATCTGAATTCAACCACTGACCCACTGTAGGTTTAGCGAATTCTACATTTATAAAACAACAATATTTTATAGTATTCTGAATATGACGACATTGTTCGATTTACGATTGGTTTCTTATCAATTCATATTTTTCATGAATAGTTTCAGTACATGTAGATCTCTAAGCCTTGTCATTAAATTAATGTGCAAAAATATGGTTTATGCCCCTACCGTTTGGCTGATTCCTTAATTAATCTAGCATACTAATTAAGCATACCCAGTTCACTGTTTTAAAACATTTAATCTGCCTAGGACATTAACTGATCCCAAGTAAACTCTAAATTACCTCATAGTTTATATGTTCGACTAATACAAAACGTGAATTGGCAGATGTGCTTCGTCTTGTTAACTGTGGAAACGACATAAAGTGACATCTCTATGAGGTCATTGATTCCCAACATTTAAAAAAAAATTATGGAATAAAATTTCGCTTTTCGGATAAAATAAGCCCGTTTTGATTGTGAATATTGATTTAATTTGTTTAAAAGACGACCTTTAATTTGATTCGTCTACAAAAATCCCTCAAGCTGGAAAGTGTAAACTATGTCTATGTAACGATTTCCATGAATGGATAGTTCCAGCGTTCCATACTGACCTATAGTTTTAAATTTATCCTTTTTATTCATGTTTCCAGGGAAAAAAACGATGATAAAATAAAGCAATTGACTGATGGAACATTTCATACGTGATATTAATATGTCGATCAATTTTAAATGCCCCAATTTGTTATGTACTATATTTTTTAATCTAGCAAGGTTACATTTACAAATATGATAAGGAAACATAATTTGTATTAAGTCAGTTACAATAATAAAATAATGTCATGTTTCTAAGATCTGAACATGATACATTAATATTATTTTACCAAATTCCATTCCATATTACTGTTCGATATATGCCAGATGCTCGAAATATCGATGCTCGTCTTACTGTGGTTTCAACAACTCCAGTGATTACTAGCAATAAAACAAAATAATATTTCCTGTAAGATGTTTTATATTATCGTCTGTCAGTATTCAGCACTATAACAATTGATTAATTTGAATATGTGTTCTATTGAACTTTTATAACGAATATAAAATAAAACGACATTATCGCGTTCTCTGATGATACACGCAAGCGAACCGCAGTTGTTGCTTCATAGTGTTCAATGAAATTTCTGCATGATATATGTTTTGAAGTATTCTATGCACAATCATGTTATGAATAATGTCATATTTTAATAAACATTGCATCAACGCAAGACAGCCGGAACAACTGCAAGAAATAAAAAAGTAGATTTATATCGTATGTGTACCAAGTTAAATATTTTTTAGAGAGCAACCCTCCGATTATTGAGTCGCATGTTGGCTGTCATAGTTTGTGCCGGTGCTACGGTGCATTGGTTTTTGGCCCTCTCGACCTTTCGACTTCTTCACGCTCACCATATCATCCCACAAAAATAAGCATGTCTTCATATTCTTATTGTCACACTCCCACCGGTTCAATTGTGCTACATCGTGAATCGTATCTCCAATGCGACTCTATTGGGTGGTAATACCACAGGTGTGTCGTCGTACCGCGGGTCTTGTTGTTGCATCCCACCTTGTGCTTACAGAGCGGTCGATGTGAAGCTAAAACTATAAATGTTACATAGTTGAGCGGGGTGACACGGTTTCATGCAGTTTGCATGAATTACCGCAGGTCTTGTCTATATTATGCTTTCAGAGCGGTCTTCGTCACGACAAAAAAAATATTTTAACAGTGTTTATCCGGATGGCATTGCTCATATCAACTCCGCATTTTGCATGAATTACATGTTCAAGTTAGAGCTATAACTGTTTTATCGTGGAGATATAAGATCTAAAACATGCAATATTCGTGTTTAAAAAAAATTCTGATTCCGAACATATTTACGTAGGGCGTTTCAAAAGTTCCAGGAAAAGTGCTTTATAATATTTATCGTATGGTCAAATTACTTCAAACGTTGCATTTAAATAGAATAATGCATGATACATAGAGTAATATAAATTAAACGCATGAAGGTGTGTCGTACACAATAATATGGTTGCCATAGAAACGTCAGTAATGGCTACCCGGTGCAACATTTTTTCTGACCGTACGTTATTAACATATTCTGACTTAATCTCAATCAGTCTGTCAAAGGGCACACAAAATTCACCTGCTACAATAACAACAATGCTTTATGTTCTATAATAATTCCTCGCTTCGAGGTATGCACTTCTAGGGACCATTTGCAAAGCATTCGAAAGTGTCACAAAATCAAGCAAAAACGTCCAACGTAACGTCTAGCGTCTGATTCACAACGTGCAATACCTTCATTTGATGATCTGCAACAATACAACAGGCAGTCTGAAAGCGTTCATTCTATTCATACATCCTACACAGTGACATACAACGTTCTTAACAGGCAGTGGTTATAAAATCTACTGTTTCAAATCTTAATTTTCCTGCCAAAAGACAAAAACTGGTCAAATTCATGATTAACTGACGTTTAACGAGTGATCATAATTCAACGACAAATAAATCTGAACACAACCGTGTGAATGTTTAAACTGTGGCATGAATTGACCAAAATAATATTATACTAACCTTCACAAAAATTCCATGCAGTAACTTTAGGTCTTTGTTAATTTGAAGCTGTTTGGTTGGGGCAATATGTTCGTTAGTTTGATCATTTCTACGACGTAACGTCAAATTAACCCCGGGAACCATTACTGACGTTACTATGGCAGCAGTGCCATTTTGTACGACACACCCTCATGCGTTTGATTTTAGGGTATAATATGTATCATGAATTGTTCTATTTATCTGCAAAGTTTGAAGTAATTTGAACATATGATAAACATTATAGAGCAATTTTCCTGGAACTTTTGAAACGCCCCTCGTATGATGTAATTTTTTACGACATATTCTCCACACTTACATATGTACTGCAATTGATAAATTGAAATATTACAGCAATACAATATTTCGAATGCTCCCTAGCGGAGTATTTATCAATATTTGTTATTTGCCAGTAGAAGCTTTTATGAGTCTTTCAAACATATCTTAGTTTTCGTTGACACGCAATCGTAATGGACAAAAATGCTGAACAGAATGGGTTCCCAGGGACACAGCGCCCAACATTGTAAGTGCGATACATGTCAAGAACATTTCGAAAAGGGGTATTGTAACCAAATAACAGCCCTATCGGACAATCTGGACGCTCGTAATAAAACTTAAGAGGAAATCAGGAAGTATCACACCCTTGAACAATTGGTTATAAATGTCTTTTTGCCACCAGTATCATTTCATTGACTTTTGAATTTACGTCAATTAATTTACCGCTTATATTATTTAGACAGGCTTCTCTATATGGTAACTATGTCTGATCCGTACGTATATTTTATTTCGACAGTCGGCAACTAGAGACAACTTAGTTATGTCATTTATGTTGCTTTTCGGTGGCAGTTTTATAGACTTGAACATCGGTCCAAAGTGACTAGTGAAATATTCAAAAAGGTTCCAGTCTACGTTTTTTTTTTATACATACAATTTGCATATTTATGTTATACAAGAGCAAAACCATACCCAAAACATCGCCATAAAGACTGTTTGTGTGCTTGCGTGGGACCAAGAGTTTGTCAGTCCTACAAACATTTTTAAAAATGACGGACGTCTCCTAGTGTCGGTTTCGGCACATTCGACATTACTGATTATATAGCGGCGTTTGTGATTTATACATTCACCAGAGCAAAATGATTTTAATGCATTGAGATGCATGGTTGTTTGATGTACGAGAGGTGTTCAACTTATTTTAGAACAAAATACGAACGCTGATTTTGGAATATTGAATAAAATCATTTGAAATATCTCTTTTAAACCATATGAGTTGCTTACTGAAAACCATGTTAGAATAAGCTGCTGCTTCTATGAAATTCTGAGTCGTATAGTCCTTCTTTTAAATAAATATTGAGCGATGGCAGTTTTACTGGTGTAAAGAACACTGGCCAATGAAGTTAAATTCCAAACAAATGAATGTAAAATCATTGGGATCAGACTGTTTGCCAAATCAAGTACAGTTGAGCAAGTGGTTGACAAAAAATAAGACGATTGACATAAAAAACGTGTTTTACTTAAGGACGATAGGCTTACACCGAGACAGAGAGAAACATCCATTGTATACAATATGTTCTGAAGTTACTTTGGAAGATATCTTATTCAAAAAAAATAAAACCAAGCAACAAAATGTGTGTATAAAAACATACACGATTCTATTAACGTTTTTTAAAATTATAGCACTTTAAAAAATAAAACAGTTGAAATTGTTTAATATCCACATAACAAATCCAGCTGTGGTGTTTATCCTTTTGAGTATTTAAGTCATCATTTATGAACACACTTACTCACTACCAGTACACGTAATTTACGACACATGGTTTACATTTATACTTCACATTTCCTCAGATTCATATTTACATGTTATTTTATCGTATGATGTAGAGAAGTGACTAACGCTGGTACGAGCTCTACTGTGATGAAAATAGGAAGGCATATCATTTCTATCTTTTAACCATCTAAAGGCGGATTCGAATCCGTTACAAAAGTTCTTATTCATAAAGCAGTAAGTGATAAGATTACAACATGCTGACACATAGCTTAATAAAAACACACTTGTGTGAACATAGCCTGATATATTCTCCTCAGCGTGACGACGATCCATTGTTATCCAGGTTGGTAAGATAAATAATGGAGTCCAACAAACGAAGAACTCCAACACAACCACAAATAACATTTTTATCAACCGTTTCTTGGCGGCCCGACTTTTGTCTTTGTTCGTCTGCCTTATTCCACGTGGGCTGAATCGATTATTTGCTAGAACTTTTCTAGAATGTTTTAAGTTATCCATACTCAAGGGAGGAACTTGGAGTATCCGTACGTCCAAAACCATTTTTCACAACATGTGTAGATCTCCGCGAGACTTGTGTTGTAAAACTGTGAGTATAGTCATTTGTTTTGTTTTTCTGAAACGTAAAGGTTCAGTCATTATAGTACAGGACCTTGTTTAAATTTCCGAACTCTTGAAATATGGCAAAGGTGTAGCCTGATGACAAAATATAACTAGATACCAGTATTGAACAGGAAAGGGGCAACTTCAACAATTAAAACAGCTCACAGCAAGAACAATATATTAAACAATAAAATCTCATGTGGCACATAGGTGAATTAAAATATACATTTAAATGAATAATGGTGTGTCTGCTTAACTGATTATGTATGCCTAATATCTTCAAACATTTAACAAACCATTAGAACATCTAGCAATTACAACATAAATTATGAATTACATTCCAGAACCATGCAGACCTTCAATGGCATGGAACAGGTGTGTGGTTATTATATTTCCATTTTGAATACATCTCTTCAAAGTCTCTACACATTGTGTTTGATTATATTTATGAGCCATGATACAATTACCACATGCAACTGACGTTCAACAGACTTTCAGTTTGGCATAGTTGAGATCAAGTGCTGCGGATGATTTAAGGATTATGAAATATGTTTTTTCTTACATTCTTGAAGGTATTTGAAATATTGCTCATGAATTGATCATGTAATTCGAGTTACCAATAGTGAATTAAGAACGACTCTGATTGAACGGCATTTTTATATCACGTAAATGTCAGAAGTTAAATTGTGAAATTCATAATTATCTTTAACTGAAACATGTTAAATAATGTACATTTGTAATACCTACACACTCATTTCTTCCAAGTTTAATTTTAATTACATTTTAATTAACGCATTAACATTTTAATAGAACCTAACATCTGAATTTAGTGATACCACGTGCTTGGTTGCTCAATTCTACTATCATACATGTTAACGGCTTTACTTTGATCGTTCAATTTATAATCCCCTTTCATATTCTTAATCAGTGAAACACATATGAAGAACAAGCATTTGTAATAAGAATCACCATATATTGTATTATATGTTAAGAATATGTTGTAAACATTTCACATAATTCATATAGGTCAACAGTTTCCAGAATTGTAAACCTTTAAGGCCATGCTTTGAAATGCTGTTAAATACTATCATCTTCATAAAAACGCCCATGACTAAATTCAGACAAGAAAAAAGACTTTCATTATAATCTAAGTTTTTTCTATCCTCATGTGTTAACCACGCTAGGTACGTCAATTGTTCTGAGAAGACTCGTTGATTTCGTTTTATTAGACTACGCTGATATTGTATGAGTTTAGAACGCGCTTTCGATGTAAAGAGTTAAAATTAACAAGGCTAAATTAGTATTTAATCGAAATATCCAAATAACTCGTTTCTTTACTATCATAAATATGCCAACTGTGTGAAGATCACTTTTGTGTTAACAACATAATTAATATAAATGTGTTACAATGTATAGATTTATAACACTAAAGTTTGCTTAGGTTTATAACAAGAATAAGATGTATGACAAATGATAGAACTAATGTTTGGAACGCATATACAAATAAAAATCCATTCTAATGAGTCTTTCAGTAATATGCCTCTTTTTCAGTATGAGAATTTAAAATTAGTTAAATTAGTTCCATGATAAAGAATGCCAAAAACACTTTAACCATTGTAGCACTGGATAAAGGCATTATCAACTGCTTTATAAATGTGCTTTCTATGTAATTCTGCAATGTTTTAACAGATTAATTTCAGGCATCGACATGATGAACAAGAACCGACTGATACATTGATGAAAATCACAGATAGCAATAAGTATGGTACTTGAGGTGCAGACAGGTAATTATTTTGTTAGAAGATGACACGTAGATAATTTTGATATAATATGGTGTTATCATAATTAGCAGGATGAAAAACATGCTTATCGTGCATACAAAATATTTATCGTTGAAATTTAACATTTTTATGTGATATTTTAATTGATGGTTTGCATTATACCAGACATGCTAGAACAACTAAGGAAGCTCATTGACAACTGTATAAAATGTGATACCAGTATTACACTACAGAAAAATGTTTCAATTGTTGAATTACATTGTACATTGTATTATTTATGCGTATATTTGGTAGAGTGAAAGTTATTTCTTTCTTAATGTCTTTATAGAGTTTGTCGCCTCTAATATATCATAATATTATTATTTAAACAATATCGACTAATTCAATGGAGAGAACTAAAATAGGTCTTGCTTAGCACCCTATTTATAACGTAGTTAAAGAGCAAATATGCAAATAACAAAGTTAATGATTTTTTAATTGACTATTTTTAGTTGGTCATGTCAATGTGTTTGTTTTCTATGTCGTTGTTTGGAGTTCGGCGCCTAATACTGTATTTGTTCAAGAACATTGATTAATGCATTCGTCATTTGCACGGATCTTGGTTAATTCACTGTTATCAAGAAAATCAATTAACCGGTCGTTCATAGAAACATATACTGACCAATATTCTATTTTTGGGAAATGGAAAATCGTGAACGTATATACAATTATATTCTACAATACTACTGTCGATTTCTAATTACCGATTCCATATCCATCGACTGAAACAGCTAGGCACGGAAAATACAAAAAACAAAATGAATCTATACTTTATCATCTGGTGTGGGAACGCCTATATAATGTTCTTATTAAGAACTAAACACCGTTTGTTACGTTACATGTTACAAGATACTTGTTTACAAATAGTATTCGTCAATGGGAATATCCAATGTTCGGTTGATGAATTCTGATACTGACGTGTGTTGAAATGGGAAGACATAACTTTATTATGTAAATACTTTGAATAATGATTTGAATATGTTTTATGGACATTAGTCGTGTATTATTTATCGGACGTTAGATAATTATGCATGTATCGTCAAATCTCGCACGAACAAATTCAATAATACTTACCATTAACAATAATTTAAGCTAAGTTAACTTGATTGTTTCGGACATAAATGATTTACAATATCATTAAGTCATAGAATTAAATTCTCATTGTACGAATGTTCTTATATTACAGTCATTTAACACAATAACAATAGTCAAGTGCCAATATCTGCCACCATACATATTGTAACAATTATGCAGACTAGGCGAGTCTCAGGATCGTTTTATAATATGCCATAATATGCCTACATGCCAAGTATAGAAAGAACTATCGTGTACATTTTCCTGACATGTTTTCTCAATGGAAAAACAAATATGCACGTAAACAGACGGAGGTACTTTTTATTTTAATTTGTTTTTGTGAAGTCAGGTGTGTCCGGATGTTGATGCAACAATTCAACCACTGACGTTCATGTTGTAGGTATCTTATCTATCGCTGACATTGATGTGTGCAAGCAAGCTTTCTTCATTTGCAGATAACTATCGCTACTCCACATTTTAGAGATCAGACTATGGGAATGTAAGTTTTGTTTTCGTAGCATACATTTCTGAAATTTGGAAACAGAAAATATTATTTTAGAAAGAATACCAGGATTATTGTATAAGACAGAGATATGTTCTGACAGATATCGAGTCTAGTTGGATATACAGGGTGTTTAATAATATCTGTCCCCATTACCAACAAATGACATGCACACATGCCTGATCTCATCTGATATCTTCATATACCAGTAGAAAGCCATCATTTCAAAGTTTTATTCAGTATATAATATGACAGTTTTACTATCAAAGCAACAATGGAATTAAGATTTCTAAAAAATGGCAATTTTTCGATTAATGTCAAAATGTCGTCCATGTTGAATTTGCTTTCCAAGTTGAATTGCATAGCTTGTAAAGTTTTGCATGATATAACCAGTTTTAAAGTTTTTAAAAACAAAAATATTGTATTGATATGAAAGTTGAACCCATTTGTGATAAATAAAAAACTTTTGCGTGATGCAGTTGCTTTGGTTACCAGTTGCTAGGCAATGATAGAAGCTTACACAAAAAACATTACTTTCTCGCTTTCATACAAGTAAACAAGTGCATGATCTTTGGTTGTTTTCTTTCTAAATTATTATCTAAAGTCATAAATTAAAAATAACTTTGAACGTCATTTTGACAATTATTGGAAAAAAATGTCATTTTGCAAGAATCTTTGTTACTGGGTTGCTTTAAAAGAAACATTGCCATGTTATATTCTGAATAAAACTTTGAAATGTTGGATTCCATTGAAGTATGAAAGTATGAAGTTATCAGTTGAGATCATGCATGTACTCCTGACATTTATTTGTAATGGGGACAGATATAATGAAACACCCTGTACTCGTAGATTTAAATATTTAATTAAACCAGGTATTATACATTGCATTGATAACTGAATTTTGAAATATGGAATCATACTGAGCAATATTCATATCATGGATGATTGAAACATTAATACTGTTCTAATATTATTCCATTCAAATGTTTTGTTTGCCTAATTTATTGTTCCATTAAAAGGTTATCAGGAAACAGACAAGAAGGCATCACTCAACTTAATCAGCCGAACACAGAAAACATTACCAGCATAACACAATCGCACAGAACAACGCCCGTACATTACCTAACACAAGAATGACAAAACCGAGTCGTCGCTGTAAAAGAACTTATTTTTTGTGAAGCTCCATGTCGACAACAAATTTCGTAAATGTATATGTGTTCTTACTTCAGCTGTTTCACTAATTCACTAAATGAAATCATTTCAAATACGAGTGGTGCCCCACTTATATTTGAACATTATTGAATATCAAATTGTTCGATGCTTTTATGGCAGTGGCTGACCTTCATAACGTAAAACACCACACACTCTACAAAAGTGTTGTTTTTGGTTTATTCTATATTTCAAACAAACCAACCAGTTTGTTTAAATGTTATTTCATATTCAACACTGTTTAAATATAAATGGGGCACCTCTCGTATAAAACTTAAGTTGGTGAGAAAATTGACCCTAGCCATGGTGTGTATTATGGACGATACTTTAAACGTAATCAATTCTTTATTGCAATATTAGTAATTTTTTATGTAATAAATATCGACATATATTTTATTATTAGTTTGAACTAATTGGTGAAGAGTCGCCATTTGAAAATCAGGTCAGGTAGTATGCTTAATTGACTGGAAAAACTTTAATAGCGTTACGAAGATAAACAGACACGTTAATACGTATCTTTTATGATGATGTCGTAGAATGAACTCATGATGTACCAAATTATTAACTGATAACATACCTAAATGCTATTGGTGCGGCACTGCTATGGATGTTGTTGTATGTGTTCAAAAAGGTAAGTCTTTGAAAGCAGGGTCTACCATTCAATAACCACATTTACAGTTAAAATGGGACATACAGGCGATAGAATCAGTAAAGTTGGTACGTGCTACGCTTAGAAATATATCCAGTTAATAGAGATCAAGCATACTATGTATATGATTTCTCCCCTTACAGTCCTTACAGTTTCTAAAGAAGCGTCCTTTGTAAGATTCAACATTTAGCAGTTTATGAGATGCTGATATTTTAAAGGTGCTAAAATAAAACATGCACCACAGAGCAGTGATGGTGGATGTCGGACATATGGAGATGGTTTTGTTCCAAATAGTGTTCCTCTACTTGAGATAGACATATTTCTGATTTACGTTTTCGGTATGGGATAAAACATCAGTAAAATAGATTTAAAACATTTGTTTGCCAACCACATTACAGGTTTTAATATACAGAAAGACAAGTTGGGTTCAGCTGTTAGGCCACTCAAGCACCCTTTGACATTTGAACTTCCCCTGGTCATTAGGCTACGTATGGAAACCTACACTGGTGTCTCACTGGGGAGACTATTTCTCTGATGTGGTGTGGCAGCCAACATCGATCTGCGGCGCCCAGGAATAGACTCTGCCCTCACAGGTATCATTGTACACCATGGTTGAGTGGAGCATATGGGTCGTGCTCAGAGAAATTAACCATAGGTCCAGCGGAGGATCGAACCCGGGACCTCTCGATCCCGAAGTGCGCGCCATACCTCTAGGCCACTGCTCCCCACAAAAGAAGTGATGCATTGCCAGACTCGATTGCGATGCCTGTGCCTAGTACACTTTCTTACTAGTTGTTTTACTCCTGTATTTTGTCACATTTGTGATTGACAATTCGATTTCATTATCGGAACTTAAGAACGAGCATTGATAACTCAATGACGTCATGCCGTAAGCATTTACCATATATGCCGAAAATATTCCAACGTTCGTGACGTCAAAATTTAAGAATTGAACGCGTGTAAAAAGTCGTTTTTCACTTTAACAGATACAAAATAAAAGGAATACTACTGCAGTTGTGTAGATACATCCGCCCGTATTATCTCTCGTTGATAGCGTTATACCGTGTCATGCTCGGCCTAACGGTCTCGCGAGATGCGGCATTGAACAAGCAACACTAGGTAAAACGGCCTGACGTATCAACCAACACACTTCAGTGATATATCCTATACATGTATTTAATACACTTGTTACTAAATATAGTAACAAAAATTAGCCAATTTCAGGCTGATTATGACCATCACGTGATTGATTATCGCCTATCGGCCCGGTCCGCAATCTCATAATCGTAATCGGCCCGTTGAACGGACGCACGTTACGTTATCCAGGTTAACATGATGTCACGTTTGAGTCATAATGACGTCACGTTGGAGCTTAAATGACGTTACGATGCAATTGATTTGACAATTTTATGAATATACAAGATTTTCATCATAAATGACTGTAGATCTCCCTGAACTTAACTAAACGTGAGTTGTTGTTACTCCTATTGAGTTTTTGAATCGAACAATTGTATTAAAGACTTTAATACACTTCAGAGCCGGGCCGGAAGTTGATAATCGTCCCGGCATGAATAATCACCCTCGGGCTAAAGCCCTCGCGGTGATTATTAATTTTCCGGGCCGATTATCGCCTTCCGGCCCGGCTCTGTCGTGTATTAACCTCTAAATAATCTACATCAACCACTCGGTCCAATTATCTATACAAATTATAAAAATGAATATACGAGGAGTGTTCGAAAAGTAATGCAATCTGACGCATATCTAAGTAGTTGCTGGATTTTAAGGCGTCCAATTTACTAGGTGTAACCATGTAACTATCGTTTATAATTGGATCAAATTTAGTTTACTTCCATTTATTGATTGTGTCATAATAAAAGTATAAATTGGACCTACTTATGTACCCTAAGCTAAAAAGCATTCGACAAACGTATGGCAAAAGTCGACTGAAAATGTGCTTTATATCATAAAATGGACTTAACTTAAATAAAGTGACAAATTGATACACGAGGAACTTTTTAAGATTAACAGAGTTCGTAGAATGTCTTTTAGCAATGTTTTATTTATACAACATGTTTCAAAGCAGACCAACAGCAACTAAAAGACAACGAGCAAACATATTGTTGATACAAAGTTAGATATTGGTCTCAAAGCTGCAATATTGGCAGTAGGACAGTTAGCTGATCGCACATGTTCGATGTTATCCCATCGTACACAGCATTTTGAAGAAAATTCTAGAAGTTACAACATTTGTTTCCCATGAAAGTTTTTTTTCTCAGAAAAGACATCATCAAAAGTTCAGATTGGCGTATAAAGAATTTTCTTCAGCGTTCCTGATTGAGCTATTTACAAAAATGTATAACGACTGTCAATCAAAACAGATTAAAGCCTGTTTATCGCATACTCGACAATGTTCTGGATATGTCAGGTTTTCCATTTATTACTCTAGCCATACGAAATGTCATCAAGTACGTTAAAGTGTTACTTAAATTCTTCTGAATAAGTAAGAAATATGAACGGTGTTGTAGTGGTACATGGCATGTTAACTATTGGGAATACTGATGTAGTAGTAGATACAAGAATTAGAATTATACTTTCATTATAGAAAATCTTACATAAAGCATACGTTGTGGGTTTACTGATTCTAATAGATAGGTTCTATATGGAAAAAATATTTGGAATGCACAACTTTAACTGATCTTTTCCTAAAGCATAGCAATTGCATATTTATCATTTGACAATTCTCCGGCGTTAGTGTTGATCTATACAATACATGATTATTCCAAACGTAAATTATTGAGATCAATTTTTGATTAAATGTAAACCAGAGAAAACATGAAAATTGATGATTGCATCCAAATTGTATATAATTGGAAAGGCAAAATATTTGAGAAGAAATCACTGCGTTTCTGATATTTCCATTCGAAATTTATACGCTAGTCAAAGATATCATCATCTGCATAAAGATAAACAATATTGTTTCTCTCGTATTATGGGAAGCTTATGTGTGACAAGTGAGCAGTTTGACAAATTGGATGCTTTATACTAATTTCCATTCTAAGATAATGCCCTTGTATATCAAATGTATAAACACAAAGCTAGTAACAACAACCTGTCAATCTAGATTAACTAAACTATTCTTTTCCGTCACGAAAACACCAATCTCTGGACAATATGATAAATCATGTCCTACGAAATATAATACTATGAAATACAAGCTATTTATTTTAACTTTGTACAATAATTACAACTTTATTTATAGTGGATGGCATATTTGGTTTAAGACCAATTTTCAATATGGTCTACAGCATACGATAAGATACATTTATTTAAGGCGCATACATATTGAAGTCTGCATCACAATGCACTTCTCAAGAACATCGGAACCAAATGTTCATCGAACTGAAGTTGAAAACGTTTGTTTTCAGTTTATAAAGAGTTGTTTGTCTCAAACTAAAGTGTTTGTACTTTTGACCTTCTCATTCTAAGCAAGCGTTGCGTTGTATTGTGTATTTGATACCAGTGGATTAATGAACCGATTACAATAACTGACATTAGACATGAAAACTCAATTACATACTTTGATAACCTAAAGTATTTTGATCGCGATCAGATGAAATCATGATACTTTTCTAGTAACATTATCTAGTCTACTGTATATGGCAATAGAGGAGGACAATATAGCGAATTTTTAATGTCACCATTAAACATATCGCCCTGCTCAATATTATCTTTCTAAGCTATCCCAGTCTAGTAAGATTGTCGCATCGTGCTCTTTCGTAACCACCCAGTATACCTACATTACCGGATCCACGTTTGTTCATGTTTTCAAGGTTACCTATCAATACTAATAACAACGAAATGTGATACTCCGAACCATGAAAAGGAAGAGGGATTACCTGACTACTAGTTTAGATCATCCTGACTTTTTGTTAATAATTTACATTTTTACTATAACTGCAATTGCCAACTTCAAACTAAACTTCGTTTTTCGCAATCAAATGAGCCAGTAATAGTAGCAGACCATTCGGTTTTATACCTGCCTACTTTGCAAATGATCTCGGGACGGAAACTTTGCGACATACTTGTGATACTTTGGTATTTAATATTCCGGGCGTATAGCACTCTGGGTTGCCAACTATTTTATTTCTAGTTGAAGGTTGAATGAGAAACACCGAAAAGCGATTCTTGCATTACCAATGCTCCGGTTGGGATTCGAACCATGAACTCCCGCATTGGTAGTCAAGAGCGCTAAACCACACGGTTATCGTTCTATTCTAACTCATCTGCGAATGACAGCAATAAGAATCTGAATGTTTATGCGTGGTGTTGAGATAAATACTTATTGAGACGAAAGTCATAAATTGTGGCCACCATGCTTGAATTGCGATTGATGCCTTTTTATAAAATTATGGAATATTTGTATTCAGGTCATATCTGTGCGCCAATCATGAACATCCGATCGCGATCATTAAAAACACATCCTGCATGACAAGTGTCTCTTATACTGCGAAACAACAACTTTTAATTGCAAACTCGTGTCGTATCCTGATTTCATCACCAGGACATATAAGAGGTGTCTGATTTAATCGTTTACTTTATAAAAATCCCGTTCTGAAAGTGTCCTGATGAACAGAAGGCTTGTCGTCAACAATATATCACTGACTGCACATCTCTATTGTTCAATGGAATATTTGTATATAGTTTATTTATTACTCAATAGTTAATGTTTGAATCATTTTCCTTAATTCTGAAAAACGGCCAAAATCAGCGGCGAATGACGTCATAAATTACCAATTAATTCCTTGCATTTTATGTACATGAATGCATCTTTTGTCGTGAACAAATATAAATAAATACGTAGACATTCAGCGTATTACAACATTTTGAACAGCAATATGTCTTTTAGAATATGTCTCTGAGGAAGGGAATGAAAACTACATTTCACAAGATAATATGACAGGAGACATGTTAAGGGAAGATTGACTAGCCAATAAATGTATTCCCATATAAATTTAGTTCACTCCTAATTCAATTTGCGTCTTAAAAATGTCGCAGTCTTTCTATTAAATACATATAAAATGTGTTCTGCGATTCAACTGAACAGAAAATTCAAATATTGTCTCCAGATAATTTGCTGATGTGTATTATCCGCGCTTACGAGGCTAATTGTACTGTAATTGTTTATAAAACCTGCATGTAACAATTAAATTGTTAGCTATTTACATACATTGCTGATTGTTCATATATTTTGTTTTACCTAAACGATTCTGTGGGTTTCCTTAAATCTTTATAAACATTTGACTACATTTGAGTTTTGCAAATAAAATATAGCAGTAATAGACTACTAATAGCTGGGAATATACATACATGTATGTATACAGTATACACATTACCAGGATCCTGCGAAAGTAATAAAGGCTAATCATACACTGCAGATACACGTCAATGCAATTTGAATTTTTAATATCAAACGGGAAAAACTATTTTTGATCGTTCAGCGTAATTGTATCAAAGTGACCTAGAAAGTGCTACTCTATCTGCACTAAAATAAAATGAAAACATGCCTAACATCGAAGGCCAGATTTTATACTCTGGAAACACCAAACATTGGATGCCCACTTTACTTTATTTTGAGCGCAAACAAATGTAGCAATAAAACCTAATAAAGATAGGTTACATGATACGCATTTAATAAACAGACCTCAAGTATGGCGAGTGGTATCACTATTCTATCGAATGTACCAGTATCTGGAATGATGCACAACATTATGTATTTTCACCATATTTATTAGATTTTGTCTTCTGGCAAGACACTTAGATCGAGCTAAGACGTGAGTTTGGTGTTAATAATTGCTTACCACTACGAGTGTACATTTCTAGTCTAAAAGAATGAAACCCCATGAGATACGAAATTGCCGTATTCATCATTTCCCCAGTCCCACCAGATGCACTAACTTGTCTAGAATCAAATGCAAACTGTCAAGTGTTGTGACACGTAAATCTTCACACAAAGGAATTCAAAGGTCTACATTAATATTTAGGTTTGTCTTGAACGTCGCATTGAATATTAATAATTATCACCACTAATCAATTTCTTGAAACATACATAGGTCGTAATAGTGTAGTTGCATTATTGTCACAAAAACACAAAACAAAATCTTGTTTCACATAAATGTTAATGCTTGTTTGTCTACAATAATTATAAAGCTAACATGATCATCCAAGCGGGACGAAAGCAAACGGAGATAATGTCAACATAAACACTAACGGTACACTAATGGATACCTGTTAGAGATAAGTTCTTCCAAGTTTAGGAATTTTGAATTTAGTTGCAAAACTTTTGACGCTCAGTATATGATTATGATTGAGTGTACATTAGCAGTTCAGTGTTATGTTTGCTCTTGTATCGTGTACTTTTTTAATTTAGACCAATCACTTTTAACTTTGTATATATCTATTTGCAATCACTTTCCTATAGTTGACATATCGTCTATCAATTGGACACTTATTGGATATTTTATTACGCATGCCTCATACGTTTTGTCATTTTGCCAGTCTCTGATAATATGCATTTTAGTTTTGTTCTTGCTCTTGGTCGTAGTTTTGTTACAGTTAATATATAACACCTTGTTATTCCATTTCCTATTCATATCCCGGTCTTAATTATCAATATAGGAAATACTTAGTTCCAAATATAAGACGCTTAAAAAGTGAATGAAACGGTGAACATAACTGTATGTCAATATTAAGTAATTATGGAGCACACAGAAAAGCCAAAGGATCACTTACATGTTTGCTGATTGTTTGTGTGATGAAGGTATTTTTTTATACTCATATCAATAAGTTTCAACTACTTTTGCAATACAAATTATTAAGTACTGCTAAATCCCAATCAAAAGTCATTCCACGTTTAAGCAGAATTTGCCAATCCTGCGGTCGCCTATATTTTACAATGGAGATAAAAAAGCGCAACTTAGAGATATTTAACACAGACAAATGTTATAGAAAACGTTGTTCTCACTGTATGCGAATAAGCCCTGGGTCGTCATTTAGCAGTACTATAACGGGTGAAACGTTTTCTTTACGTTATAATACAAACTGTCAATCGAAAAATGTTATTTATCTTATTACGTGCAAGCAATGTAGTATGCAGTATGTTGGACAAACGATGCAAACCAGTATCACGCCGTATGAATAGCCATAATTTGATATATCCAACTTTTCTAACCCTGCATTTTCCATGTTGGTTGCCGGTCACTTTAATTTGCGTAACCATAGTATTAATGATTTTTATTCATGCCAATTGATGCAGTTAATAATCAAATTGACCGATTGTGTAAAGAAACATTTTGGATTCATAAATTACAAACACTACATCCAAACGGGCTAAATTCGAAAGCATTGTTTAATGCAAAATCAGTGAATTTTATGTTCAATACTATACGTTTATTCCTATTAATGTTTTTATACATATACTTCAATAGGAATTCTAGTATTTTAATCCGTGTATTATTGAACTCGAACTTTATTGATTTGTTACATTGTATGTTTTTTCCGCAGTTGTGCGACGTCATGTAACGTTAACGTCATGCCGTCACATCCGTTGTTTTGTTACTGTTATTCTAAAGAAGGCCTCGGCCGAAACGTAAATACAATATTAATTTTACAAAATACGTGTTGTTGTTGAATTCCCAATTATTACAATGGAGATAACAAAGTTTATAGCTCGCGTCATAGAACACAGATTATGTAATCAGTAATATCTTGCTTGACGACAGTTCTTCCGTTCATGAGGACACTTTCAGAACTTCATAGATGTATTCCTCAGACAATTATAAAGTCAACGATTAAATTAGACACCACTTACATGTCGTGATTGCAATTAAGATTTGTTAGTTTTGCAGTATAAGAGACATTTGTCATGCAGCTTGGTTTTGATGGTCGTCATCGATTGTTAATAAGTGGTTCACTGTTTTTGACATCAGATGTTGGAGTTTATAGCTTTTTGTCTTTTTTCAAGATGTCCTAATTCGGTCAAATCAGTGTTACATTGAGTAGTGTAGCTTTAAACGGAAACAGCTCATAACATTTAAGATATGTTCACAACATTTGTACAAACAATGGCCATGGTTTCAAACACTTCAAGAAAATCGAACATTTCCGATCGTTTGGCTGCGTTGAAAACAGTTCCATAAGCTGAAGTCTTTGGCTCCATATTGATGTCATCTCACTTTATTAGAATATTTGACATTCGACAAAGACAAGTAAAATGTCCTTCATCTACGTAATAAACACTAGATTATGTCATGAAACGTACTAAACATTCGTGATGTTCAAACATATTATGTTATCACTTCAGTGTAATGAATATTATTTACATAATCATCATCAAAGTACGTAACTACGTATGTATTAATTGATTTTACATATCTAAAACCAGTTGTTACGGTTAATCCATTAATACAACCATCGGTATTATGAGCAAATGCGCTGCCTATCTTGAGGTCGTTGAATAAACTGGCACGGAAAACTGAATTCTCGATATTGACATTGCAGGGTATAACTCTAGTCTGCCTAACAAACCCTATGTTTAATAAGATAACTCCTCGATCTACTCCTTTCTCGTGAAATTATTTCCCTTTGCACCCTCAAACATAGGATCAAGCCCAAAATAAAATCTAGCGAAATTTGAAAACTGTTATGCTATTTGATTTAAAAAATATGTTATCTAGTCGGGTGGCCAGACTAGGTATAACTCCTACGAGATTGGTTGTATAGAAGCCATGGACGACTTTTGTTTTATTTTATTATGTGTAATTTACATGTTTATTATATAAGAATATTTGAGCTCTGCTGTGCGATTTCCAACTGCTTGATAAAATATTGCTTTTTGGGAAAGAGAGAACATTTTTTTGATGATGTCACACTATGGGTGTTTTGTAACATACTAAAATCTATGTCCTTACATGTTTGTGAAAGTCTATTATTTTGGGGTAAAACCTTACAAAATATAAAAGCTAATCATAATTTTTGGAATCAGTAACCCACATCACCATTAACAGTTTTATTTAAAAATCATTTTCCAAACCGTTGCATAAAATCTAATATTTTGGGGCAAACCCTGCTAAATTCTAAACAAAGGCGAGAATTTTGGGAATCAGTTGATTACAATGTCATAAAATATCGTATTTGAAATATTGTATTTGTAGTAGGTACAAAACTATTGTGCCAGCATATTTTGCTAAATTATAGTATTTTTGGGGTAAACTAGTGTAAAACATAAACGCAAAGTGAGAATTGTGAGAATTGGTAAATTATTTTGTTGTGTTTACTAAAAAAATCAAATATCAAATTAGTTTACAATACATCATTTATGTGTCATGATCCAACAAATTAAACATGTGTATTTTATTTCGTTTTTCTTACAGGGTGCTTATAATAGGACCTGTACTAATTATATGACGTCACCATATTTGTTTATTTTTGTGACGTCAATGACGTGGTTTTGAACGTCAGTTGTAATTTCATGCCTTTTGTTTTCATTTTGTCATAACATGTCACTAAGTTGGTCAATTTTGAAAAGGTATACCGTTTTGGAATTCTAAAACCTTACTCCACACAATCCTACCAAAATGTGAAGATGTGAAATTTTGACATCAGGTTGGAAATCGCACAGCAGAGCTCATTTAATGATGTCTTTTTCAAAATATAAAATACAAGAATCATGCACGTTAATCAATTTGTGAGTATCAAATTCTGGCTACCGGAAGTTTGCAGTGAGAGTCTGACAACATAATAATCTACAACGCCGGAAGAAACAAACAAAAACAGCGTAAGACAATGCAGACTATGTTCTAAAAAGTGCGTGTGTTTTCGCATTCCATCGTTTATGGGGTTTCCCCAATCACAGATAGACGACTACCTGTATTGAAAAATGTTATCTGTGTGGTTTGAAAGAAATGAACTGCTATCTGAGAACAGATAAATGTTACGCACGTGAAGTATCAGCATTGCATAAAACATATTCCAGAAGTCAGTATGCGATGTGTAAACAAAAAATGCAGTATTGGTATAAACTAAGGGGAATGATAAAAGGGACATTTGTATTAATTAGTGCCAATACAAGAGTGATATTCAACAATGAAAAGGGGCATAAAACATTTGACTCTTATTGCATATGAGTCGTTTTTAACGTCATTGATGGTATTTTATCAAGATATTTTTATCATGGTTTATTGTAATATGAGGCGTACTGATTTGCTAACTGATACCAACAGAGAAGGTTTTTCTTAGCAAAAGCGGCTACATTGTGTGTAAGTGAGGGGTATTTGATACTAAGCTTGACTGCTAAATGTGTTATAGACTATGGTTGATATTTTAGGTTGAATGATAAATAAAAACATTGGACACGAGCTTATTGAATGTTTTCTGGCACCCATTGTATTTGAGTACTGCTTTTTTTCAAAACAAGTAACTTCATGGTAACTCGAACTACTTGTGATGAGTGGCCGTTCTTGTGATTGGTTCTTGTCTGTTTACTCTTGGCTTTGGTATGATGGACAGACTGACGGGACATGTTGTCAGATGTTGATATACCATGTTCTAAATGAATATTAAACCATGGCGGTTGGCCACTGTGAAAAAAATGGACAATGACCACAATATGGTGGCGCAATGCCACTGGAATCAGACTGCGTGATTCCATTTCAGTGGAGCAAGTGGTTGACAAATAATAAGACGATTGACATAGAAAACATATGTGTTTTACTTTAAGGACAATAGGCTTACACCGAGACAGAGAGAAACATCCATTGTATACAATATGTTCTAAAGTTTCTTTGGAAGATATCTTATTTAAGAAAAATAAAACCAAACAACAAAATGTGTGTATAAAAACATACACGTTTCTATTAACGTTTTTGAAAATTATTGCACTTTTAAAAATAAATCAGTTGAAATTGTTAAATATCCAGATAACAAATCCAGCGGTGGTGTTTATCCTCTTGATTATTTCAGTCACATCATTTATGAACACACTTACTCACTAACATTACACGTAATTTACGACACATGGTTTACATTTATACTTTACATTTCTTCAGATTCATATTTACATGTTATTTTATCATATGATGTAGAGAAGTGACTAACGCTGGTACGAGCCGTACTGTAATGACAATAGGAAGGCATCTCATTTCTGGTTTTAAATCTTTCACCTTTACTGCAGCATCTAAAAGCGGATTTGAATCCGTTACGGAAGTTTTTATTCATGAAACAGTAAGTGATAGGATTACAACATGCCGACACATAGCTTAATAAAAACACACTAGTGTGAACATAGCCTGATATATTCTCCTCGGCGTGAAGTCGATCCATTGTTATCCAGGTTTGTAAGATAAATAATGGAGTCCAACAAACGAAGAACTCCAACACAACCGCAAATAACATTTTTATCACCCGTTTCTTGGCGGCCCGACTTTTTTCATTGTTCGTCTGTCTAATTCCACGTGGACTAAAACGAATTTTTGCTGAAACTTTTCTAGAATTTTTCAAGTTATCCATACTCATGGAACTTGGAGTAGTTGTTCGTCCGAAACCGTCTTTTACAACTGGTGTGGATCTCCGTGAGGCTTCTGTTGTAAAACTGTGAGTGTAGTCGTTTGTATTTTCTGAAATGTAAACGTTCGGATATGTTAGTACTTAATCATCAATAAGTAACAGATTACACTTACCCAGGTGCCATCATCGGAAAGCGAATCGTTGGTCTATGCCTTCTAACGTTACCGTTATGTTAAGTATGTGTTTTAATTCCTGGGAGTGAATATATCATAGGTAGTTATGTTATCAATGAGAGATTTAAAACCTGTCGTTTCAATATCAATACATGCATGATTAATTATATGCATACATTATTCATAAATAATAAAACGATATCAACCATATTGAGGCTGCAATGGAGTTGCATACACATATTATTGACCAGGTTAGTGTTTTGTTATCGGAATGGAACGGTTTTAGTGTAAGTCAAATGACAACTCGAATTATTTACCCTTATATGTTTACACCCCATGAAGATATGAAAGAAGAGGTGCAATTTTAATTCCGATAATCTAGCAATGGACATGCAGTTGTCATTCACATTTCGTCTATGGAATGGTGTGATAAGCAATCGAACGACATTACACAAACGAACTGGACGTTCAACCATTAGGTTATAATTCGTTTAGTTAACTCGCATTAAACAAATCAGATAAGTTTATCTCACACTTCAATCAAATGAACAAGCAACAATCAAGACAACCGACTGACATTTAACAGACAGTGATAGACAAACGTTTAATTTTGTCCAGGTTTTCTTAATTTCTATATCCAGCAAATCAGCCAAGGTTGAAAGATTTATATTGTTTCCGAGTTGGACTTTACATTCGTTATTGGTTTACCACAAACGTAAAGGTGATGTATTTTTAAATGCATTTGCTAGAGAAACTTAACTACGGTGGCATGTTGAATTTTAAGACAAACAATAACGATAACAGCTACGTAGACTGAACATAAACTCCATTTGAACTGGAAATAACGCAAATAGTAATATTGAATACAATATTAGGGATGTTTTATTCGAAATGATTTCATTACAATAACTAAAGTTTTACACCAATTTGTTATTTATTTGCCAATAATGTAATGTTGTTTGTTCTCCTATAACCCATTGAACTGTGATTTCATTTAGTCTGATTATTTCAATTTAGACAAGGGGAAGACATATGTTCAGTCAAATAAAGTTGATATATTTGAACTACAAAATACGGTGATTGTGTAGCCTGATGACAAAAGATAATTATATACCAGTGTCGACAGAGGGAAACTTCAACAGTTACAGCGTCTCACAAAAAGGAATAACAAGAACAATATATTAAACACTAAACTTTCATTTGGCACATGTGAATAAATAATCGCCAGCTAAATGAAAAATAGTGTGTCTGTTAATAAACTATGTAAACCTCATAACTTAAACATTAAACAAACCATTAGAACATTTATCAATTACAACATATATTATTAATTATATTTTTTCAAAAAGTACGAAGACCTTCAATGACATGGTATAGGTGTCTGGTTAATATACTGTGTCTGATCATTTCGTACGCATCGCTGCAAAAAAGTATACATATTGTGTTTGGTTCTATTTATGAGCCGTTATCCATATACCACATGCAGCTGACGTTCAACAGACTTTCAGTTTGGCAGAGCAAAGATTTAATTTTCAAGTGTTGCGCGAACAGATTATTTTAGGATTACAGAATCTGTTTTGTCATACAACCTACACTTATAGAAAATTACATTCATGAAGCTATTTGCAGATTGCTCATGAATGTACCATGTAATAGTGAATTTAGAATGTTTCTGATTGAAAAGTGGTTTTTTTGTCTAACGAAAAGTTATTATCAGAAGTGATCACTATCAATCAATTATACTTGTTAAATAATGAAACACCTACACACTTATATCTGCCAACTTTAATTGTAGTCACATTTTAATGTACGTATTAACAAGAATCTGGTTTCAGTAACATCCTGTGATTGCTTGTTCAATGATTTCTATACCATCATTCATTATTTTGTTATATGCATGTACAGTGTAATGTTAAACAAATGAAATAGTACTCTCATTAAAAGATACGTATCTGTTTTCAAAATCTTTTTAACCCCTCATTGGTTAACCGCGTTAGGTTCGTCTATTGTTCTGAGAGGCAAAATAATAGAACCAATGGTTAGAACGCGCATACAAATCCCCTTATAACGTGTTCATTTTAATAGTTCATAATAATATGCCAATGTCCAGGAAAGCGAGTTTAAAATCAGTTTAATTTAGGCATTTGTATAATAAGGAACGCATCAAGCAACCTAGTAATGTCCGAAAACATTGTAGCATTAGTTACGTTATAAGCATTATCAACTACTTTTTGAAATTCCTATGTAATTATTATGTAATGTATTATGCATCTTGAATTTTAGGCAATAAAGTGATGAACAAGAGGCAACTGATGCATTGATAAAAACAACAGATAACAAAAAGTACTGCAGTACATGAAGTTCAGACTTGTTGTTGGATGATGACACGTAGATAATGCTGATATAATATGGTGTTATCATACATTAGCAGGGTGTAAAACATGCTTATCGTGCATACAAAATATTTATGGTTGAAATGTATTATGTTACATTTTTATGTGATTTATAATTGAGGTTTTGCAGCATGCTATACTTTCCGTAACACCTTAAGAAGTTCATTGCCAACTGAAATTTGATAGCAGTATTACTCTATAAAATAATGTTTCACATAATAATCAAGTTGTTGAATTCCATTGTATTATTTGTACGAATATTTGATAGAACAAAAGTTACTTCTTTTTTAATTTCATTATAGAGGTTGTCGTCACTAATCACTTAACAAGTACTGCCACCTAGTATGGCTATCATAACGTTTAAACAACATCGACTAATTCAATTGAGAGAACTACATTTGTTCTGCCTTAGCACTTTATTTATAACGTAGTTAATAAACAAATATGCAAATAACAAGGTAATGATTTTTGAATGGACTCGCTTAAGTTGGTCATGTCAGTGTGTTTGTTTTCAACGTTGTTGTTTGTAGCCCGGCGCCTGATTAGAATACCGTATTTGTTTGAGAACATTTGTTATTGAATTCGTCATTTGCTCGGATGAATTCACTAATATTAAGAACAACGATTAACCGATTGAACATTGAACATGTACTGACTATTATTCATTTTCCTGAAATCAAAAGCCGTGAGTACGTGGTAATGCAATCTGCGATAATGCAATTTAGATTATTCGAGTTCTATCAAGACTATAAACAAATTCTATATCCTGATTTTCAGAAACAGCAGGGCACAGAAAGCACAAAACAGAATAATTAATGAATGTTTTTATGTATCTTAATCATTGGAAACGCCTCTATATTTACCATATTATGAAGAAATCATCAGCTCATATTGTTCGCTATATAACTTTTACAAGTTACTTGTCTTTAAATAGTTTTTTTCATCAACGGTAATCTCCAGTTATCGGTAGGTGGATTTTGATAACGTCGTGTGTTGAATGGGGTAGACATAAACAATGATTATGTTAATACTTTGAATAATTATTTGATTATGTTTTATTGACATTAATCGTGCATTACCATTTGGACATTAGTCAATTATGTATTTATCGTCACACCTCGCACGAACAAATCCAATGACACTTATCATTAACAATCTATAATGCTAAGTTAACTGGATTGTTTCTGACATAAATGATTTACAACATCATCAAGTCATTTGATTATATTCTAATTGTACGAAATTTCTTGTATTACAGTCAAAATGACACAATAACAGCAGCCAAGTGCGAATATCTACCACCGTACACATTGTAACAATTCAGCAAACTGGACGAGTCTCTAGATCGTTTTATCGTAAAAACTTAATTACATACTTCACTCTGCTAGAATAGGTATTATCAGCTATTTCCTTATCCGAATGTCTCGAACTACTTTATACAACAAGCACACAATACGAATCATTAACTCTTACCGTTTTCTACTTTATCCATTTTTATTCCGCGCCAAAGTGTCAAAGATATTTTCCCGTATGATAATGTCATTATGAAGACTGGTACCAACAGCAATATGAAATCCAGAAACAGGGTATAGGCCTTGTGCCAGCTCTCGCTTGGCCAAATCTCCATACACATTGCGTTTCCAAATTTTGTCTGTCTGTATTTATTATATATAGCAATTGGTATGCAGATGACACAGGCAACAACCCAGCAGACGGCAATTGTTTTGTAGGAATGACTTAACGTCTGCCATTCTCTGGACTTGAGTGGTCGGCATATGGCGAAGTAGCGCTCCAGAGAAATTGCAACCAATGTAAAACAGCTTACGCTCACTGAAACAGCTGAAAAATATAAAAAGAAAATAGGTCTGAATGACACCAGAACAGTCACATGAATATTTGCATGCCTCGGCATAATATGTCAATATGCTATATTGAGTCCAGATACAACTTTTATGTATACCCACTTAACAAAGCTTTCAAAATGGACACAACTATGCACGATAACATACAAGGGCCCATCAATAATTTCGTGAACTAATTTTATGTAGCGAGTATAAATAGACTTACACCCTTTTAACCTCTAATCCTTATTAATGTGACATCCCTTGCACAGTTTGCATTTATTCCATTGCTCGACCCATAACCGGAGCACGTGTTATAGGCCGTCACGTGACATCTCCCTCAATGTTTAGTTTATGACGCACCCAACTTCTCTCGGGGCTTGTATTTCTAACCATGCAGGCTATTTTTTAGTTTCGGAAATGGCCAGAAGTAGCCTATAGTCTATTCTGGGCTATAGGATGGGTGCTGTAACAGATCTATATTCAGGTCCTAGATTGTGTCCGAAACAACGCTGCGGCTACGGATTGGCGAATTTTCATGGTATATCAGAATTTCATACATTTGAAGTTGTATGTGCTTTCATTAAATAGCCGATAACAACTGAGATTTAGTTATTGCTAAAATAGTTTCTTATAACAGTAGCTTTCGGAGAAACACTGTAATTACGAGCTATTCTTTGTATGTCGCAAAATATTATGGTCTATTCACTTTACCAACCGCCAATTTTAACAACCAATGGCTGGCGAATATGCTTATCGTCTTTGTTTGCTCCTCTTTTGCCCTAAAAGTACTTCTTCGACAATGAAAATTCACCAGTCGATTACCAAGAGTCCATTTAAACTACATGCAAAATTTTCTGAATGTAGAAAACTTATTGCCTGAGTCATGTATAAATCTTTAATACAAAACGTTACTCCATCATACCAGGCGACGCCAATTTTAATAACGAACGCCAATGACATGACGTTAGAATATTGCTACTATTTATGACGTCATCAATTACTTTTTATGCTTAATTAATTGGATAATATATTATCTTTGACCATGCAAAATTTCAATAAGCTATGTCAAAGCGTTATGAAACAGTGGAATTAGTTCACGAAATTATTGATGGGCCCACGTACTGCTTTGTTTTATTTTAGTTGGTTGTTGGGTGAAGCCAATGGTGTCTTGGATATTTATGTTACCATTCAACCAGGTATATTACTTTTCCCATACATTGACAAAGTTGTTTTGCTTTAAACACTGTTCAATTCATTCTAGTTAATCAATTAAAACTAGGAAGCGCTAATTTACAAACAAGCTTTCTACATTTGCAGATAAAGATCCACATTTCAGAGATCAGACTATGTGAAAATCTGTATTCTGTAGTTTAATTTTCTAGAATTCGGAAAGAAAAGAGATTATTTTAGAAATAATGTTGGACTGTGTTAGTCATTATCATAGTATATGACAGATATAAGTTCTGACAGAAGCCATCTGCTATATTCCCCCTGCCAATGTTGCCAGGCTGCTGCTCAAATATCCAGCTATGCAGCACCCAACTTAAACAGCCGGTCACAAGTAACAGAACACACATCATATACTACACCTATGTCATGTAAGATAATAAACTTAATACATGAAATATCAAGTTTCAGCTGTTGAAAGGTCATACGACCAAGTCCAACGTGTCAAAAGGCGTCGAAGCTTCATTGAACACTACGTTAGGTCATCTTGATTTTTACAGCCGAGATTTTGGGAACTAGGTCGAGTCTTAGCTGTGTTTCTTTCGGTCGCTTCTAGTCACCGTATTTATTTGTATTTCTTTGTAAACCAGGTTATCCTGCTCTTTAACAGCGGTGCATTTGGGCTTTTAATTGTTTTGTTAGGTTATGTAGGGGCATTGCTCCGTGTTATTGTGTTATGTTATGGTATAACTGTTTTCTGTGATCGGCTAGTTAAGTTGAATGCTGTATTCCCTGTCCGATCTCCTCATAATGTTGTCCCATTAAATCGTGCACTTTGCTATTGATTTTCTTATTCGGCTTCGTACGATCATGCTTTTCGTAGTTACCTTTATTGATTTATTTTTATCGAAATCATATGTAAATAGTATAATGACCATATCTAAATAGTAGTTGTAAAACGTTGTAATTTCACAATATTATCTTTATAATTCGCTGGCTTAGTATGAGACGGTCGAAAGTACAAATCGATTATTGAACATGATAAACATATCCGATAATTGCTCATTACTTATGGTTTAACTAGATGTTTCAAATTAAGTTTGGTCAACATGACAGGTTCCGATTCTCCAGAAAATAGAACCATAAGAAGTACATCGTGATGCTGATTGTAAATATGTATCAGTCTTATAATGCCCGACGTAGTAGTACTTACGACCTTCTCATTCTAGGCCAGCAAGTTGTCATCTGATAATCGCATAAATGCATGGCTGGCGAATGCCTCAGTCTGGCCTACGTTTACACATTAAAGGCAACATTTTGAACGAATATCATTTTCGTAGACTGTCAAAATGACACATCAAAATCAGACATAGTGGCCATTAAGTGAAGTCTGTTTAAATAACATAAGTGTTTAATTAATTGACATAGATTCAAAAGTCAATGAAATAAAAATGATGGCAAATAGACATTTTAGTATTTAAGGAGGATTCTATTAGCCGTAATTAGTGGTAATAAATCATACGTCAAGTTTCTATTGATCTAATTTGTCTAAATAACTGAATTATACCAGAGCGTCGGGATTCAGCTGGCTTGCAAATAGCATTCATGAAGTTTTATAGTCTAGACAAGAAATAAAGGCGAAACATAGAGGAAATAGGTAAGTCTGGAGTATGAGTAAGTTTATCTGGCAAGGCGGAAATACGTATTGCAACTGAGCCGGATAGACGTTTACTCAACCCACGTACTTTTACAGTCGACTTGGACACAAGAAAAATGCCCTAGCCATTAAAATATTTTAAAACAGGAGAAATGTAAAAAACTAAGTAGAAATTATTCAGAGTTTTACAACATTTTGAACAGCAATTTGTCTTTTAGAATATCTCAATGGTGAATGGAATGAATACTGCGTTTCACAATATAATATGACAGGGAAGATGGAATAGGCAATTAATGTATTCCCATGTATATTTAGCACGCTCCTTAGTTCAATTTATTTCTTAAAAATGTCTTGCTTGTAAATATAGGTAATTTACTTTCAACGAAGTTTGTTAGACGCATGTGCTTTAAGAAAAAATAAGCCAAAAAGTTAAAATCGGGTCTTCATATAGATTGTGTGCTGATGTGTATTAACCGCGGTTATAAGGCCGATTGTGTAGTTTATTTACCACAAAATAAATGTAACTCTGATTTATGAATACAATTGCATTGCTATTTATGCTATTGAATGTTCATATGTTATGTTTGTGTGCTGCCGTAAAATCTGTATACATATTTAACGTCACTTGAGTTTTGCAAATAAAATATATCTGAAATAGCCTATCAATAGCTGATAACCTAAATACATGTACATATGTGGTATATACATTGGCAGGATCATGCGAAAATAATAAAGGCCAAACATACACTGTAAGCACACACCAAGACAATTGTGTTCATTCATATAAAATGGAAAAACACATTTGCATCGTTCAGCGTAATTGTATCAAAGTGACCTAGAAAGCGTTACTCTATCTGCACTAAAACAAAATGAAAACATGACTAACATCGAAGGTCAGATTTTACACTCTTGAAACACCAAACATTGGATGCCCACTTTACTTTATTTTGAGCGCAAAACAATGTAGCAATAAAACTTATAAAGATAGGTAACATGAAACGCATTTAATAAACAGACCTCAAGTATGGCGAGTGGTATCACTATCTGGAATGTAGCACAACATTATGTATTTTCACCATATTTATTAGATTTTGTCATCTGACCAGACACTTAGATCGAGCTAAGACGTGAGTTTGGTGTTAATAATCGCTTACCACTACGAACAATGAGTCTACATTTCTAGTCTAAAGGATGAAACCCCACGAGATACGAAATTGCCGTATTCATCGTTTGCCTAGTCCCACCAGATGCACTAACTTATCTAGAATCAAATACAAACTGTCAAGTGTTGTGACACGTAAATCTTCACACAAAGGAATTCAAAGGTCAACATTAATATTTAGGTTTGTCTTGAACGTCGCATTGAATATTAATAATCATCACCACTAATCTATTTCTCGAAACATACATAGGTCGTAATAGTGTAGTTGCATTATTGTCACAAAAACACAAAACAAAATCATGTTTCACATAAATGTTAATGTTTGTTTGTCTACAATAATTATCAAGCTAACATGACCATCCAAGCGTGACGAAAGCAAACGGAGATAAGGTCAACATAAACACTAACGGTACACTAATGGATACCTGTTAGAGATAAGTTATTTCAAGTTTAGGAATTTCGGATTTAGTTGAAAAACTTTTGACGCTCAGTATATGATTAAGGGAACTAATTGAGTGTACATTAGCAGTTCAGTGTTATGTTTGCTCTTGTATTTTGTACTTTTTTAAGTTAGACCAATCAATTTTAACTTTGTATATATCTATTTGCAATCACTTTCCTATAGTTGACATATCGTCTATGAATTGGACACTTATTGGATATTTTATTACCTATGCCTCATACGTTTTGTCATTTTGCCAGTCTCTGATAATATGCATTTTAGTTTTGTTCTTGTTGTTGGTCGTAGTTTTGTTACAGTTAATATATAACACCATGTTATTCCATTTCCTATTCATATCCCGGTCTTAATTATCAATATAGGAAATACTTAGTTCCGAATATACGACGCTTAAAAAGTGATGGAAACGGTGAACATAACTGTATGTCAATATTAAGTAATTATGGAGCACACAGAAAAGCCAAAGGATCATTTACATGTTTGCTGATTGTTTGTGTGATGAAGGTATTTTTTTATACTCATATCAATAAGTTTCAACTACTTTTGCAATACAAATTATTATGTACTGCTAAATCCCAATCAAAAATCATTCCACGTTTAAGCAGAAGTTGCCAATCCTGCGTTCGCCTATATTTTACAATTGAGATAAAAAAGCGCACCTTTGATATTTTTAACACGGACAAATGTAATAGAAAACGTTGTTCTCACTGTCTGCGAATAAGCACTGGGTCGTCATTTAGCAGTGATATAACGGGTGAAACTTTTCTTTACGTTATGATACAAACTGTCAATCGAAAAATGTTATTTATCTTATTACGTGCAAACAATGTAGTATGCAGTATGTTGGACAAACGATGCAGCCAGCATCACGCCGTATGAATAGCCATAAATTTGATATATCCAACTTTTCCAACCCTGCATTTTCCACGTTGGTTGCTGGTCACTTTAATTTGAGTAACCATAGTATTAATGATTTCTCATTCATGCCAATTGATGCAGTTAATGATCAAATTGACCGACTGTGTACAGAAACATTTTTGATTCATAAATTACAAACACTACATCCAAACGGACTGAATTCGAAAGCATTCAACAATGATTGTTTAATGTATAAGCAGTGAATTTTATGTTCAATACTATACGTTTATTCCTATTAATGTTTTTATACATATACTTCTATAGGAATTCATGTATTTTAATCAGTGTATTATTGAACTCGAACTTTATTGATTTGTTACATTGTATGTTTTTCCCGCAGTTGTGCGACGTCATGTTACGTTAACGTCATAACGTCACACCCGTTGTCTTGTTATTGTTATTCTGAAGAAGGCCTCGGCCGAAACGTAAATACAATATTAATTATACAAAATACGTGTTGTTGTTGAATTCCCAATTATTACGATGGAGATAACAAAATTTATAGCTCGCGTCATAGAACACAGATTATGTAATCAGTAATATCTTGCTTGACAACAATTCTTCCGTTTATGAGGACACTTTCAGAACTTCAGAGATGTATTCCTGAGACAATTATATAGTCAACGATTAAATCAGACACCACTTACACGCGTGATCTGTCATGCAGGATGTGTTTTGATGGTCGTCATCGATTGTTAATAAATAGTCCACTGTATTTTACATCAGATGTTGGAGTTTATAGCTTTTGTCTTTTTTCAAGATGTCCTAATTCGGTCAAATCAGTGTTACATTGAGTAATGTAGCTTTATACGGAAACAGCTCATAACATGTAAGATATGTTCACAACATTTGTACAAACAATGGCCATGGTTTCAAACACTTCAAGAAAATCGAACATTTCCGATCGTTTGGCTGCGTTGAAAAACAGTTTCATTAGCTGTAGTCTTTGGCTCCATATTGATGCCATCTCACTTTATTAGAATATTTGACATTCGACAAAGACAAGTAAAATGTCCTTCATCTACGTAATAAACATTAGATTATGTCATGAAACGTACTAAACATTCGTGTTGTTCAAACATATTATGTTATCACTTCAGTGTAATCAATATTCTTTACATAATCATCATCAAAGTACGTAACTACGTATGTATTAATTGATTTTACACATCTAAAGATAGTTGTAACGGTTAATCCATTAATACAACCATCGGTAGTATGAGCAAATGCTCTGCCTATCTTGAGGTCGTTGAATAAATTGGCACGGAAAACTGAATTCTCGATATTGACATTGCAGGGTATAACTCTAGTCTGCCTAACATACCCTATGTTTAATAAGATAACTCCTCGATCTACTCCTTTCTCGTGAAATTATTTGCCTTTGCACCCTCAAACATAGGATCAAGCCCAAAATAAAATCTAGCGAAATTTGAAAAATGTTATGCTATTTGATTTATAAAATATATTATCAAGTCGGGTGGCCAGACTAGGTATAACTCCTACGAGATTGGTTGTATAGAAGCCATGGACGACTTTTGTTTTATTTTATTATGTGTAATTTACATGTTATTATATAAGAATATTTGAGCTCTGCTGTGCGATTTCCAACTGCTTGATAAAATATTGCTTTTTGGGAAACCCATATTTACTTGAGAGAACATTTTTTTGATGATGTCACACTATGGGTGTTTTGTAACATACTAAAATCTATGTCCATACATGTTTATGAAAGTCTATTATTTTGGGGTAAAACCTTTCAAAATATAAAAGCTAATCATAATTTTTGGAATCAGTAACCCACATCACCATTAACAGTTTCATTTAAAAATCATTTTCCAAACCGTTGCCTAAAATCCAATATTTTGGGGCAAAACCTGCTAAATTCTAAACAAAGGCGAGAATTTTGGGAATCGGTTGATTACAATGTCATAAAATATCATATTTCAAATATTTTATTTGTAGTAGGTACAAAACTATAGTGCCAGCATATTTTGCTAAATTATAGTATTTTTGGGGTAAACTAGTGTAAAACATCAACGCAAAGTGAGAATTGTGAGAATTGGTAAATTATTTTGTTGTGTTTACTAAAAAAATCAAATATCAAATTAGTTTACAATACATCATTTATGTGTAATTTATTTCGTTTTTCTTACAGGGTGCTTAAAATAGGACCTGTACTAATTATATGACATCACCATATTTGTTTATTTCTGTGACGTCAATGACGTCGTTCTAAACGTCAGTTGTAATTTCATGCCTCTTGTTTTCATTTTGTCATAACATGTCACTAAGTTGGTCAATTTTGAAAAGGTATACCTTTTTGGAATCCTAAAATATTATTCCTCACAATCCTACCAAAATGTGAAGATGTGAAATTTTGACATCAGGTTGGAAATCGCACAGCAGAGCTCATTTAATGATGTCTTTTTCAAAATATAAAATACAAGAATCATGCACGTTAATCTATTTGTGAGTATCAAATTCTGGCTACCGGAAGTTTGCAGCGAGAGTCTGACCGCATAATAATCTACAACGCCGGAAGAAACAAACAAAAACAGCGTAAGACAATGCAGACTATGTTCTAAAAAGTGCGTGTGTTTTCTCATGCCATCGTTTATGGGGTTTCCCCTATCACAGAAAGACGACTACCTGTATTGAAAAATGTTATCTGTGTGGTTTGAAAGAAACGAACTGCTATCTGAAAACAGATAAATGTTACGCACGTGAAGTATCAGCATTGCATAAAACATATTCCAGAAGTCAGTATGCGATGTGTAAACAAAAAATGCAGTATTGGTATAAACTAAGGGGAATGATAAAAGGGACATTTGTATTAATTAGTGCCAATACAAGAGTGATATTCAACAATGAATAGGGGCATAAAACATTTGATTCTAATTGCATATGAGTCGTTTATAACGACATTGATAGTATTTAATAAAGATATTTATTGTTATTGGTTTATTGTAATATTAGGCGTACTGATTTGCTAACTGATACCAACAGAGAAGGTTTTTCCTCGCAAAAGCAGCTACATTGTGTGTAAGTGAGGGGTATTTGATACTGAGCTTGACTGCTAAATGTGTTATAGACTATGTTTGATATTTTAGGTTGAATGATAAATAAAAACATTGGACACGAGCTTATTGAATGTTTTCTGGTTCCCATTGTATTTGAGTACTGCTTTTTTCAAAACAAGTAACTTCATGGTAACTTGGACTACTTGTGATGAGTGGCCGTTCTTGTGATTGGTTCTTGTCTGTTTACTCTTGGCTTTGGTATGATGGACAGACTGACGAGACATGTTGTCAGATGTTGATATACCATGTTCTAAATGAATATTAAACCATGGCGGTTGGCCACTGTGAAAAAAATGGACAATGACCACAATATGGTGGCGCAATGCCACTGGAATCAGACTGCGTGATTCCATTTCAGTGGAGCAAGTGGTTGACAAATAATAAGACGATTGACATAGAAAACAAATGTGTTTTACTTTAAGGAGGACGATAGGCTTACACCGAGACAGAGAGAAACGTACATTGTATACAATATGTTCTAAAGTTTCTTTGGAAGATATCTTATTCGAAAACAAAACCAAACAACAAAATGTGTGTATAAAAACACACCCGTTTCTATTAACGTTTTTGAAAATTATTGCACTTTTAAAAATAAAACAGTTGAAATTGTTTAATATCCACATAACAAATCCAGCGGTGGTGTTTATCCTCTTGATTATTTCAGTCACATCATTTATGAACACACTTACTCACTACCATTACACGTAATTTACGACACATTGTTTACATTTATACTTCACATTTCCTCAGATTCATATTTACATGTTATTTTATCATATGATGTAGAGAAGTGACTAACGCTGGTACGAGCCGTACTGTAATGACAATAGGAAGGCATCTCATTTCTGGTTTTAAATCTTTCACCTTTACTACAGCATCTAAAAGCGGATTTGAATCCGTTACGGAAGTTTTTATTCATGAAACAGTAAGTGATAGGATTACAACATGCCGATACATAGCTTAATAAAAACACACTAGTGTGAACATAGCCTGATATATTCTCCTCGGCGTGAAGTCGATCCATTGTTATCCAGGTTTGTAAGATAAATAATGGAGTCCAACAAACGAAGAACTCCAACACAACCGCAAATAACATTTTTATCACCCGTTTCTTGGCGGCCCGACTTTTTTCATTGTTCGTCTGTCTAATTCCACGTGGACTAAAACGAATTTTTGCTGAAACTTTTCTAGAATTTTTCAAGTTATCCATACTCATGGAACTTGGAGTAGTTGTTCGTCCGAAACCATCTTTTACAACTGGTGTGGATCTCCGTGAGGCTTCTGTTGTAAAACTGTGAGTGTAGTCGTTTGTATTTTCTGAAATGTAAACGTTCGGATATGTTAGTACTTAATCATCAATAAGTAACAGATTATACTTAACCGGGTGCCATCATCGGAAAGCGAATCGTTGGTCTATGCCTTCTAACGTTATGTTACGTATGAGTTTTAATTCCTTGGAGTGGATATAGCATTGGTAGTTATGTTATCAATGAGAGATTTAAAACCAGTCGCTTCAATATCAATACATGCATAATTAATATGCATACAATATATAAATAATAATACGATATCAACCATATTGAGGCTGCAATGGAGTTGCATACACATATTATTGACCAGGTTACATTTTTCAAGATCATTACTTTGTTCTAGGAATGGAACTATTTTAGTGTAAGTCGAATGACAACTTGAATTATTTACCCTTATATGTTTACATCCCATGAAGATATGAAAGAAGAGGTGCACTTTTCATTCCGATAATCTAGTAATGGACATGCAGTTGTCATTCACATTTCGTTTATGGAATGGTGTGATAAGCCATCGAACGACATTTCACAAACAAACAGGACTTTCAATCATTAGGTTATAATTCTAGTTAATTCGATTAGTTTAGTAAACTCTCATTAAACATATCAGATATGTTTTTCTCACACAACAATCAAATGTACAAGCAACAATCAAGGCAACCAGCTAACATTTAACAGACAGTGATAGACAAGCATTTAATGTTGCCCAGGTTTTTTTATTTCTATATCCAGCAAATCCGCCATGGCTGAAAGTTTTATATTGTTTCCGAGTTTGATTTTACATTCATTTTTGGTTTACCACAAACGTAAAGATAATGTATTTGTCAATGCATTTGCTGGAGAAACTTAAGTACGGTGGCATGTTGATTTTACAAACAAACATTAACGATAACAGCTACGTAGACTGAAGATAAACTCCATTTGAACTGGAAATAACGCAAATAGTAATATTGAATACAATATTATGGATGTTTTATTCGAAATGATTTCTTTACAATAACTAAAGTCTTACACCAATTTGTGGCTTATTTGCCAATAATGTAATGTTGTTTGTTCTCCTATAACCCATGGAACTGTGATTTCATTTAGTCTGATTATTTCAATTTAGACAAGGGGAAGACATATATGTTCACTCAAATAAAGTTGATATATTTGAACAAAGAAATACGGTGATTGTGTAGCCTGATGACAAAAGATAATTATATACCAGTGTAGACAGAGGGAAACTTCAACAGTTACAGTGTCCCACAAAAATGAATAACAAACAAGAACAATATATTAAACACTAAACTTTCATTTGGCACATAGGTGAATGAATAATCGCCAGCTAAATGAAGAATAGTGTATCTGTTAACAAAGTATGTACGCCTCATAACTTAAACATTAAACAAACCATTAGAACATTTATCAATTACAACATAAATTATTAATTATATTTCTTCAAAAAGTACGCAGACCTTCAATGACATGGTATAGGTATCTGGTAAATATACTGAGTCTGATCATTTCGTACGCATCGCTACAAAAAAGTCTGTACATTTTGTGTTTGGTTCTATTTATGAGCCGTTATCCATATACCACATGCAGCTGACGTTCAGCAGACTTTCAGGTTGGCAGAGCAGAGATTTAAATTTCAAGTGTTGCGCGAACAGATTATTTTAGGATTACAGAATCTGTTTTGTCTTACTACCTTCAATCACAGAAAATTATATTCATGAAGCTATTTGCAGATTACCATGTAATAGTGAATGAAGAATGTTTCTGATTGAAAGGTGTTTTTGTCCAACGTAAAGTACTTATCAGAAGTGAAATTGCGTACGTCTTCACTATCAATCAATTATACTTGTTAAATAATGAAACACCTACACACTTATATCTGCCAACTTTAATTGTAGTCACATTTTAATGTACGTATTAACAAGAATCTGGTTTCAGTAACATCCTGTGATGACCTGTTCAATGCTTTCTATACCATCATTTATTATTTTGTTATATGCATGTACATTGTAATGTAAAACAAATGAAAGAGTACTTTCATTAAAAGATACGTCTCTGTTTTCAAAATCTTTTTAACCCCTCATTGGTTAACCGCGTTAGGTACGTCTATTGTTCTGAGTGGCAAAATGATAGAACCAATGGTTAGAACGCGCATACAAATCCCCTTATAACGTGTTCGTTTTAATAGTTCATACAAATATGCCAATGTCCAGGAAAGCGAGTTTAAAATCAGTTTAATTTAAGCATTTGTATTATAAGGAACGCGTCAAGCAACCTAGTGCTTTCCAAAAACATTGTAGCACTGTATAATTACGTTAAAAGCATCATCAACTACTTTTTGAGATTCCTATGTAATTATGCAATGTATTATACATCTTTAATTTCAGGCAATAAAGTGATGAACAAGTGACAACTGATGCATTGATAAAAACAACAGACAATAATAAGTACTGCAGTACTTGAGGTTCAGACTTGTTGTTGGATGATGACACGTAGATAATGTTGATATAATATGGTGTAATCATACATTAGCAGGGTGTAAAACATGCTTATCGTGCATACAAAATATTTATGGTTGAATTCGTCATTTTCTCGGATTAATTCACTAATATTAAGAAAAACAATTAACCGATTGTACATTGAACATGTACTGACTATTGTTCCTTTTCCTGAAATTTAAAGCCGTGAGTACGTGATAATGCAATCTGTGATAATGCAATTTGGATTATTCGAGTTCTATCAAGACTATAAACAAATTCTATATCCTGATTTTCAGAAACAGCAGGGCACAGAAAGCACAAAACAGAATAATTAATGAATGTTTTTATGTATCTTAATCATTGGAAACGCCTCTATATTTACCATATTATGAAGAAATCATCAGCTCATATTGTTCGCTATATAACTTTTACAAGTTACTTGTCTTTAAATAGTTTTTTTTCATCAATGGTAATCCCCAGTTATCGGTAGGTGGATTTCGATAACGTCGTGTGTTGAATGGGGAAGACATAAACAATGATTATGTTTATACTTTGAATAATTATTTGATTATGTTTTATGGACATTAATCGTGCATTACCATTTGGACATAAGTCAATTATGTATTTATCGTCACACCTCGCACGAACAAAACCAATAACACTTATCATTAACAATCTATAATGCTAAGTTAACTGGATTGTTTCTGACATAAATGATTTACAACATCATCAAGTCATTTGATTATATTCTAATTGTACGAACTTTCTTGTATTACAGTCAAAATGACACAATAACAGCAGCCAAGTGCGAATATCTACCACCGTATACATTGTAACAATTCAGCAAACTGGACGAGTCTCTAGATCGTTTTATCGTAAAAAACTTAATTACATACTTCACTCTGCTAGAATAGGTATTATCAGCTATTTCCTTATCCGAATGTTTCGAACTACTTTATACAACAAGCACACAATACGAATCATTAACTCTTACCGTTTTCTACTTTATCCATTTTTATTCCGCGCCAAAGTGTCAAAGATATTTTCCCGTATGATAATGTCATTATGAAGACTGGTACCAACAGCAATATGAAATCCAGAAACAGGGTATAGGCCTTGTGCCAGCTCTCGCTTGGCCAAATCTCCATACACATTGCGTTTCCAAATTTCGTCTGTCTGTATTTATTATATATAGCAATTGGTATGCAGATGACACAGGCAACAGCCCAGCAGACGGCAATTGTTTTGTAGGAATGACTTAACGTCTGCCATTCTCTGGACTTGAGTGGTCGGCATATGGCGAAGTAGCGCTCCAGAGAAATTGCAACCAATGTAAAACAGCTTACGCTCACTGAAACAGCTGAAAAATATAAAAAGAAATAGGTCTGAATGACACCAGAACAGTCACATGAATATTTGCATGCCTCGGCATAATATGTCAATATAAATCCAGATACAACTTTCATGTATACCCACTTAACAAAGCTTTCAAAATGGACACAACTATGCACGATAACATACAAGGGCCCATCAATAATTTCGTGAACTAATTTTATGTAGCGAGTATAAATAGACTTACACCCTTTTAACCTCTAATCCTTATTACAAAATGTAATGTGACATCCCTTGCACAGTTTGCATTTATTCCATTGCTCGACCCATAACCGGAGCACGTGTTATAGGCCGTCACGTGACATCTCCCTCAATGTTTTGTTTATGACGCACCCAATTTCTCTCGGGGCTTGTATTTCTAACCATGCAGGCTATGTTTTAGTTTTAGAAATGGCCAGAAATAGCCTATAGTCTATTCTGGGCTATAGGATGGGTGCTGTAACAGATCTATATTCAGGTCCTAGATTGTGTCCGAAACAACGCTGCGGCTACGGATTGGCGAATTTTCATGGTATATCAGAATTTCATACATTTGAAGTTATATGTGCTTTCATTAAATAGCCGATAACAACTGAGATTTAATTGTTGCTAAAATAGTTTCTTATAACAGTAGCTTTCGGAGAAACACAGTAATTACAAGTTATTCTTTGTATGTCGCAAAATATTATGGTCTATACACTTTACCAACCGCCAATTTTAACAACCAATGGCTGGCGAATATGCATATCGTCTTTGTTTGCTCCTCTATTGCCCTAAAAGTACTTCTTCCACAATGAAAATTCATCAGTCGATTACCAAGAGTCCATTTAAACTACATGCACAATTTTTTGAATGTAGAAAACATATTGCCTGAGTAATGTATAAATCTTTAATACAAAACGTCACTCCATCATACCAGGCGACGCCATTTTTAATAACGAACGCCTATGACATGACGTTAGAATATTGCTACTATTTAAGACGTCATTAATCACTTTTTATGCTTAATTAATTGGATAATAAATTGTCTATGACCATGCAAAATTTCAATAAGCTATGTCAAAGCGTTATGAAACAATGGAATTAGTTCACGAAATTATTGATGGGCCCACGTACTGCTTTGTTTTATTTTAGTTGGTTGTTGGGTGAAGCCAATGGAGTCTTGGATATAGATGTTACCATTCAACCAGGTATATAACTTTTCCCATACATTGACAAAGTTGTTTTGCTTTAAACACTGTTCAATTCATTCTGGTTAAACAATTAAAACTAGGACGCGCTAATTTACAAACAAGCTTTCCACATTTGCAGATAAAGATCTACATTTCAGAGAGCAGATTATGTGAAAATCAGTATTCTGTAGTTTAATTTTCTAGAATTCGGAAACAAATGAGATTATTTTAGAAATGATGTTGGACTGTGTTAGTCATTATCATTGTATATGACAAATATAAGTTATATATCCCCCTGCCAATGATGCCAGACTGTTGCTCAAATATCCAGCTTTACAGCACCCAGCTTAAACAGTCGGTCACAAGTAACAGAACACACATCATATACTACAACTATGTCAACAGAACACATATTATATACTACAACTATGTCATGTAAAATAATAAACTTAATACATGAAATATCAAGTTTCAGCTGACGAAATGTCAAATGACCATGTCCTAAATGTCATAAGGCATCGGAGCTTCAACACGACCTTACGTCATAGACTTTTTCATTGGACACTATGAAGTTACGCACGGGGTGCTCGGATGTGCAGTGTCGGATAACGCGATAATGTTATTTCTAGTTATATTCTACCGTCTACATGTATCAGCATTTATCAGCAATATACATTGAAATATATCTACAAACAAATCAATTCTTATATTGACGGCTACCGGTAGACGTTTTTATACAATATAAACCATAGACTGTCAAAATGACACATCAGGATCAGACAAAGTTGCCATGTAGTGTAGTCTGTTTAAATAACATAAGTGGTGAATTAATTGACGTAGATTCTAAAGGCAATAAAATGAAAATGATAGCAACTAGACATTTGAGTATTTAAGGAGTATTCTATGAGCTGTTATTATTGGTAATATATTTTGTAAACCATATGTCAAGTTAATTGTTGATCTAATTTGTCTAAATAACTGAATTATACCAGTGTCACGTGATTTAGCTTGCTTGCGAATATCATGGAGGATATTAGTCTAGACAAGAAATAAAGGCGAAACAAAGCAAAAAATAGGCAAGGGTCGAGGATGAGTAAGTTTATCTGGCTAGACGGATAAAATATTGCAACTTAGCCGGATAGACGTTTACTCAGCCCACGTACGTTTACAGTCAACTTGGAATCAGCAAATGCCCTAGCCATTAAAATATTTAAAAACTGTGATTGCGTATGCTTGCTATATTTATTCATATTTGTATGCTGTAATGCTTTGGCAATAAGACAGACGGTCGGTGACCTAAACATTTTTTTCCCGATGCTTATTCGTGTAAATTTATTAATATTCTGACGAAAATCAATTTATTTTTAAATCACCGAATGTAAAACCTGCGTCTCGCAATTACGTCCTGTTGAACCTATTCGCTTTAATTAGTTTTATATATCATTCGCTATATCTGAGATGGGTTAACAATACGAAGTTGATAGACATAGACTTTTGTTTGACAATATTATATTTGGTAAGTTTTCAATAAGATTCTAGAACTTTATTGATTCACTATTGTTGTTGCTGTTCCATTAAATAATACAATTACTAATTCCTTTAAAGCAACTTACATACATTCGTCTATCCCAACAACTTATTACAAACTGCACACTCATTGAATGTCAAGTCAGCTGTATAGTAAGACTCGAGACATATGGGAGCCACAGTACATCGGTCTTTGTCTTTGTTTTGTTAACAGGAGGATTACTATACTGTATTTTTACAACGTGTTCAGATTTATTGGGAAGGAATGAATGACCAAGTTTCGTCAACTTGTTATATGTGTTCAATGTAGTATTGTTTGCACGAACAACGTTTCATAACTATAGCATTTGGCAACAGCAGCAGCAACAACAGCAAATTCAATAGTGCTTCACAAGTAGAGCGAAATCATTGTCAGTGACATTGGTTATGACATAAACATTCACATTTAATATGCCTGTTAGAATTACTAGAACATGTGGCTTGAACATACTTCACATAGATCATATAAAGAATTACGTGAAACATGTGGCTGAAACAAACAGAATTTTACCAAATTAAAAACATACATACCGTATGTAAACGTTGCCTTAGAACACAAGTAACATAGTGTTTACTTTTTCTTTTAGAGTGTGTGTACTTTACCAAATACTCATCTACAGCTTGTTAACAACAGTTTCACAAAAACATTTCAATGTGTCCTGCCTTAAAATCTGTATAATTCGAGTTGTGCAGTTAAAATATTACTGAAATAGGCTACTAATAGCTGATAACATACACCCATGTGTATATACGGTATCCTGCGATAGTAATAAAGGCCAAACATACACTGTAAGCACACGCCAAGGAAATTTTGATTGTTCATATAAAAATGAAAGAATACATTTTGAAGCGTCCATCGTAATTGTATCAGAGTGACATAGAAGGCGTTACTCAATCTGCGCTTAAATGAAATGAAAACGTGCCTTACATCGAAGGCCAGTTTATACACAAAGCAAACACCAAATATTGGATAGCCACTTTACTTTCCTTTGAGCGCGAAAATTGTAGCAATAAAATCTATTAAAGATAGGTAACATGAAACGCATATAATAAACAGACCTTAAGTATGGAATGTATCTGGAATGATGCATAAAATAATATTGTAATTTCACTATCTTATCTTTATTATTGTCGTCTGGCAAGACACGTCATAGATCGAGCTGAAACCTGAGTATGGCATTAATAATCGCATATCACTACGTAAAGTATGTAAAGTGAATGTACAATGCTGATCTGAAATGGTGAAACCCCATGAGATGCATAATTGTCGCATTCATCATTTCCCTAGTCCTACAAACTCACTAACTTGTCTAGAATCAAATGCAAACTGTCAAACTCTGTGACAGGTAGATATGCACACAAAAGATTTCAAACCTACCCCTTATAATTTACAATTGTCTTGAACGTCGCATCAAATATTAAAAACATCAACAATAACCTATTTTCTGAAATAATCACTTAAATGTAAAACATATTAGATATAGACTGATGGTAGAAACTGGCAGATGGCACAAACCAATAGCTACTCCTTTTAATGAAAGAAAGTGTCATTTGTGTAAAACTCTTGAAGATGAGTATCATTTTATTCTGGAATGTAGTATCTATAGTTATATCAGAAAGTTATATCTTAATAAATATTTTTACTTGCGTCCAAATATGGTAACATTTATAGAATTATTAACCTCTCAAAATGTTAATATTAATAGACGATTAGCTATGTATGTTTTTAAAGCTTTTGAAATTAGGAATCAGTATTATATGTACTATGGATAAAGTATTTTGTTGGTACCTCTCCCGCTGTATGTGAAATATCGACTGGTATCGTTTATAATTTATGAATAAGTTAACCAAAATTAGTAATCATTATATATTTTTTGACCGCTGACTATATTTATGTTTGGAGATATACCATAATTCACTGTGTAAACTCGTGTGATATTCTGATATATAACGGGTTTCTACTGTTCTTTATAGCCTTGAACCTCATGCAGCCAGTGTATCAAACGAAATTGACAAAATAAATATAAATCACTAACTCCTCGACAGATATTTGGTTGGAAACTGCTAAAATGACCTTTAATCTTTAATAAAACTGCAAAATCACATCAAATGACCTTTGGAATCGGAAAAAACAAATGTAAACAAACACCATGTAAAATTTCAGGAAAGGGAAATAACCCCATCTATCCGGTGCAACAATAACTTTTTCCAAGTAAATTTGGTCCAGTTTGTTGACAAGTTGATTTTTTCCCGCCAAAAGTTGCACACGACCCTTTTTATCAATGGATGACGTCATAGCTGTCAAAATTATGTTTGATAAATAAACAAGCGAGCATTGAATACATGCATATCAAACATTGCCGATTAAATAAGGATTTGCTCGTAGTGAAGGCATGGTGTAAGTTTTTGTTGTGATTTCATTCAGAAATTGGTCCATTTCGTATTTATTTATTTAATTTACTCGTCAGTTATTGTAAACAATCCTGCAGGCAATGTCACGAGAAAAAGAATCTACAATATCATGAGAAAATTCATACACCGGTACCGTGGATACACCGGCTTCATGGGGTTTCACTATACAGTGTATAAGCAATATATTTATTGTTGACCTTGTAACATTTATGTAATTATGTTTCATGTACGTATTGCATGTATATTTGTATACTCATGGGCATAATGCCTAATGTATTTCGAAATAAACTGTAAAACTGTATTAATTCGTCTGCCTTTCTGAAATTATCTGACTCATTTCACTTTGAGGAAGTGCGGTTTCTGTCCTCAGTTGTAGACATGTATCTTAATTTTGAAGTGTGCTGTATGCTATTCATACGGGATGTAGACTCGAGTGTGTATCTATCACTTTGTCATCTCTCGTTCATAACTATTATTATAATTTATTCGCGTCAAAAGTTGCGCAAACACTACATTTTTTAGAATCGACAATTGGTTTATGTTGATTCAACTGCATATTTGTAGACGCATGTGTAATTAATATAAATACAAGACTTGACATCGATTTTAAGAAATATTTTGACCCAATAATAATGCTACATATGATGATTCATAAATTCACATGACGATATAAATAATACTTTTTAACAGTGAATGGGAGGTAACATTTGACACAATTACCTCCCTTTGACCACAAACAATATGAGGTCGTAAAATTGTATTTTCATTCTTGTCACGAAAACAAAAAAACGAATGTTTCACATAAATGTTAATGTTTGCTCGTCTGCAATAATTATTAAGATGGTGTGATCATTCAAGAGTGAGGAAAGCCAACTGATATAGGGTCAATATGAGCACTAACGGTACACTAATGGATACGTGATAAGTTAACAATTATAAATTGTGGAATTTTGAACTTATTTGCAAAACTTTTGACGCTCAGTATACAAGGGGCGTTCCAAAAATAATGTCACTTGCATCGGTGCTCATATAGCGGAAGAACTTTTGTTCATTTTAATTTCCTCTGCCGTTCAAAATACTCTCCGCCAGCCAGAATACACCTTTTTAGCCTGTCAATCCATTTTTGAAAGCATTTTTCATACCCTTCAATGGGGACACCCATCAGACGACACTGATAAACAGCAGATCAAAGGACTTTTATCGAATCGTATCTCCTTCCAGATAAATGGCATTTATCTTTTGGAAAGAGAAAATAGTCGCAGGGGGGCCAAGTCTGGCGAATATGGAGAATGCGGAAGGACGGTAACCTTCTCTGACTCCAAAACGTCAATCACTATATTCACAAATTATGTTCACAATTGTCAATTTTTGCTATCAAATTAAGCGTACATTTTAAACTAATTTGACTAACTATTTGTGTATTTCGTATCACAGACATGTATTAAGTAAATTGGAAGTGGAAATGTTGTCGAAAATGAAAAGTCCTTATTTTGCGCGCTTGAATAGACGCTTTACCATCTGTGATGGTATGGTCATCCAAGCGTAACGGAGGCCAACGGAAATGTGTTCAACATGAACACTATGGGTACACAAATTGATAGTGATAGTAAAAAGTTCTTTCGAGTTAACAATTTTAAAAAATTGAATTTTTAATTCGTTTGCGAAACTTTTGACGCACAGTATACTAATATCAATAAGTTTTAACTACTTTTGCAATACAAAGTATTAAGTTCTGCTAAATCCCAAGCAAAAGTTATTCCACGATTAAGTTGAATTTGCCAATCCTATATTTTACAATGGAGATAACAAGGTTTATAACTTGCGTCAACGGACACGTATTATGTAATCAGAAATATCTTGTTTGACGACAATCCTTCCGTTCAAGAGGACAATTTCAGAACTTCATAGTTGTATTCCTGGGACAATTATAAAGTCAACGATTAAATCAGACACCACTTACATGCCATGATAATGAAGTTATGATTTGACATGAGTATGCAATTAAGATTTGCTAGTTTTGCGGCGTAAGAGATATTTGTCATGTTGCTTGTGTTTTGATGGTCGTCATCGATTGTTAGTAAGTGGTCCGCTGTTATTGACATCAGATGTTGGATTATATAGCTGTTGCCTTTTTTTTCTCGATGTCATAAGTCGGTCAAATTGTTACATTAAGTAGTGTTGCTTTATACGAAAACAGAGCATGTCACTTAAGGTAGGTTTACAAGTCGTATACGTTTCTACCAGCATTGAACAGCTTTTCTAAAGTTTAAGAAGGGCGAGTGTTTCTGTGCGTTTGGTTGCGTTTGAAGACATTTTCTTAAGCCTTTTAAATATTGATGTCATGATTCCTACTATAATCTCACTTTTTATTCGACCATTTGGCATTCGACGACGACGACAAGTAAAATGCCCTTCATCTATATAATATTGAAATAAACAATATTGTTATTTTATGGCATGAAACTTAGTATACGGTGGTGCTGTTCTGACATAGCATGCTATCACTTGATTGTAATCAATAGTCTCTACTTGATCATCATCAAAGTACGTAGTATTAATGGATTTTGCATGTATAAAGCAAGTTTCCATTAATACAACCAACGGTAATATGAGCAAATACGCTGCCTACAATGGGGATTTCCTTGAAGAATTGGAATAAACTGAGAGGGAAAACTGAATTCTCAATATTGACATTATAGGACCCACAGGAGATTGGTTACATAGAAGCCATGGACGACTTGTTTTATTTTATTATTTGTATTTAACATGTTTTTGATATAATAGATATCATAAACTTATTTAATGATAGTTTTACATTCGACTTATACAATGTATGTTTATTTTATCTTCAAAAATATAAAATAGAAGATTCGAGAATGGTTATCAGTTTGTTAGTATCAAATTATTGCTGGAAGTTGGAGGTGATAGTCTGTCGACATAATAATCACTACAACACCGGCAGTAACAGAAAAAATAGTGTTAGTACATGCATTGCAGAATTTGTTATAGACAACGGATGCAAAACGTTGATTCGTTTTGTAACCTCCCCTGATTTCATCAATGCTGAAAACACTATAAGTTGAATTAAAAACATCTAGCCGAGCAATCGTCATGAAATTTGCTATGAAAGTTCTATAATTGTTACTGTACTTGTTGCATATAAGAAAACCGTATGTTGTTCAACGATTTATCACGTTAAACATATTTTTAAAGAAATACATATTTTAAAACATTATTTAAAAATACAAATAACTTACAAAATATAGAATAAACTTTACTGTTTGATTCCTTCCATGCGTAATTTAGTGTATGCCAAGTTTTATGCTTTTTGAACCAAAACTTTTTCGGTAAAATACATTTTTTAGATTTTAGGGGTTGTCCCCTTAATCTAAGAATAACTTTTGGAAATATTCAGAATGATTGACATTAATCTGATCTTCATAAAAATAACAGGTTTTATATACCTTGTACAGAAAAATTCAAAAGGAACGAATGTCCTTAAATTAGTAAATACTAAATCATGAAATAAAATAAACACTGGTTTTGAACTTTTCGAATGTTTACTGGCCCCCTCTATTGTTGATACTAGTTGAGCAAAGTAAATAAGGCCAGCATTACTACTTGCAGCGTGTGGTCGTTCATGGGATTTGTTCTTGTCTGTTGCTCTTGGCTTGGATATATTTGACTGATTGACTAACTAACTGATGAGACAGGCTGTTAGATATACCGTGTTGTTTTATCGTTCAGTTTCATTCTTTCAGATTCATTTTTGCTGTATTCTTTATGGTCAGTACGTGTTGTGTAAGCTTTGTGTCTTATTGTTTTTGTGCATTTCGTGACTTGTTGTTTCTATTGGATGATGCTTCCCTTACTAGTCTCTAACCCCCTTTTGCGGATGGCGGTAAAGCTATGCTCAGTATAGTAATATTTAGCAACAAACTCCTGCTAACCGTACAGACCCCCTAGATAAACTGACGTAAACATTTAACTCCCCTATATGTAACTCTTTTAAAACTACAAAGTGTGGAAATTGGATCTGAGATACCTATAATGGTTTAAAAACGAATACAGACGCATATTTGTCCAAATCTTATGTTGTTACAGAAATCAAAATACTTTTTTAAGATTTCCACATTCAAAGTGCTTGGAATAGTTTCTTGAAACGAATCGATAGAGAGTGTTTAACAACGAGTACTTATTATACAATTTATAGCAGCACTGTGCCTTATAAATCTGTGGTTTCAACGTTAATATGTACTCGGGGGTACTGTTTTAGTAACATACGTAAATTGCTCGTAAATTTAAATTGTTTATTTCTCTTCCGAGAGTTTCTTAGTACGTTTTAAAGTTCGCAAGGTGTTGCGTACATGTACTTAAAACATCAGTTATGACACACTTCAAGTACACATGTACTAGAATGGAAGCCAACGTAAAATTCGTGAACATTCCTGACGTTCTGGTTTATTAAAACTCTAATGAAATCTTAATCGTTCGCCTCAATTGCCGATCCTTGAAATACTATTCAACTTCAAATAGGGGACTTTTACGGTTAGTAGGAGTTTTGTTACTAATATTTTACTATATTGAGCATCTATGTACCGCAACCCACAAAGGGGATTAGAAACCAGAAAGGGAAGCATCGCTCAACCGAAACAACATGTCACGAACTGCAAATAAACAATTACAGAAAGAAAAACATACATAACTAGTACTGACCATACGGACAACTGCAATAATGAATCAGAAGGAATGAAACGGAACAGTGATTAAACACGGTATATCAAGCTCTGACAGCCTGTCTCGTCATTCAAACATACCCAGGCATAGAGCAAACAGACAAGAACCAATCACAAAAGCAAGTACTCAACACCTTGTGAACTTTAAAACGCACTAAGAATGTCGTATTAAAGAAATACACCAAGGTATTAAAGTTTAAATTAACGAGTAGTTTGCGTATGTTTACTAAAACAATACCCAGGAGTACATATCGACGCTGAAACCAACGATTTAAAAGGCACATAGCTGTTATAAATTGTATAATAAGTAGTAGTTGTTAAACAAGCTCTATCGATCCATTTCAAGAAACTTTGAAGATCAGGAATATAGCTTTAACATAGCACTAACGTTTGCAAATCCTAATATAACGATCTAATTTAAATTATTTAGAATTTTGAAAAAACCCTGCTGATTTGGACAGATAAGCCTTTGTATGCGTTTTGAAACTGTTATATTATATCAGATCCTATTTCCACACTCTGTAGTTTTGAAAGTGTTATAGAGAAGTTAAAGTTTTACGTAAGTGACTTGTACCGAAAAGGTTCGGAAGTAATTAACATTTACTGACTGGTTTATTTATGTATTTTCGGTCTCCATTACCCACTGCATTTAAAATGTAGAATACTTCTTTTTTTGCGTTCGACCGAGACAGACGAAGTACATTTGGGTTTCTAATTGGTCAATGACCTACGACCTCAGAGAGAACTACTATTTTGATTTGGATTAAACTAGTATATGCATATACATAGCTTATTCTGAGCGCAATGACCACAGCATTTTATCATTTCAATTTCCGGCTGACGTTTCAGTTTTAGTTTGTAGGCGTATGGTAATAAATCGATTACACTAATTTGCAAAGTATAATTTAAATACCACATGGCTCGCCCTACTTCTGTTTAGCAATTTCAGTGAAACAATACGAATTTGAAGTGAAAACTTTCAACATAAACATTGTTTAATAGTAATTGTTACATATGTTTTATATCTAGGAACAGTACGAGTATTCATGTACATGACTTACAAACGTTAACTGTGAGCTTAAATTCGTCGCTGGACGTAAATGTACTTACTATGTTATATTATAGATACATTATTCTATGTTTATAAACCATGAATATAATTGATTAATTTCCCATAATAGATTAAACACATAATTTAACGTAAAACACTTCTATGCAGGCGTGCTTGTAGCCTACGTATTGCAAGCCTAGCATAATACAGTCTATGATTACTTAACCAGTATTAACCTTTATTACATTTTTGTAACGGTGATATAGCATAACCACTTCTTGTTATTGCGTTAATTCATTTTCCGAGGTAAAAAAACAATAATTTTACTCCAAATTATTCCCTTCCTACAAATAAGCAGTATCTTAGTCAAACACAATTAAACACTGGTCTATAACACTAGCACATAATTCATAGATTGGTGTGTTGGCGTCAGTGGTGTGACTCGTACTTTCCAGCCAGAATTCGGTCATGAAATTTAGTAGAAGTTTAGAAGAAGAACATCAATATAGTGCCGAAAGATTAATGCATAATGACAATGACTAAATCAGAACAATTATGAAGATGCGCTTGTTTGGTCCCGTGGGCAATGGAATATCATCAATAATGACACAACATGAAACTTAGGGTTTAGACTCGGTATATTATTTGACACATGAATGTATACATGTCTACCGCCACTGAAAACATCGTATTTCATAGTCCTGTGAGACGCACTGGTATATCGATGGCTTAGAACCAGAAGGTCGTAACTCCTACTTACGACCTTATAAGACTCATACATATTTAAAATCTGCTTAGGCCGCTTCTTATGAGCCTATTTTCATGAAAATCTAAAATTGTTATCTTGACCAAAATGAAGTTTTAAAAACGTGTTTTCCCATACGTAAAAAGTAAATTACAGACAGTTTTCTCTTGTTTTCTCACAATATCGATTTTGGTAGTTACGATCTTCTGGTTCTAAGCCAGCCAATATCATGAGTAAAACTGAGGTAAAGTTTTGCGTTAAGTAAGAGTCCATATAGTTCTCGGTCCGTTTTTTCGGGGTTCCCATGTTTGAAAAGAATGTAGAAAATGGAAATAACATTTTCTAAAGATAAGTTGTTTTTATTTTTATTACTTTACCATGCGGAGTGTATATCAATTCTCTTGTTTATTTTGAAAACTCCCTCGTATTTATCATTGGACCGGTATCTCAGTTTTGCACTTAAATGATACACCTGGTCCTATGATAATATACCGTTTTCATGTTTAACTCAAATTTGTGTTCAAACTAAAAATGTTTCAAACAGTAAAATGTCTCATGATTTCCTAAAACTTTTATATTACATACTGCTTTGAAGACACCAGAGCAACTTTTACGCTTTATTAAAGATTATTTATTTGTTGGATTTTGAAGAAGTAAATGAAAGTTCGTACTAAATTTCCGTTTAGCATTGATCTGTTTTAAACTCGTAATCATGGTGCCAGATTGTGCAATATCACGATGTATATAATTATGTCTTGTGAACCGTATTGCATGTCACGGTGTAATAATCACTAGTGCACTTACAACGTTAAGATAAGATAAAAAAAGGAGATGGCATATTTACCTTGAAAATATCTTATCATTACGCACATATGCGCTCCAAAAATGAAGTTCTTCAGCATCACAGGAACTATTGTAAACGGCATACAGAACACAGCTAGCAACAAGTCACTCACAGAAAGGTTTAGTAAAAACACATTCGTAACTGTACGCATACGTTTGTTTTGTATCAACGTAATAATAACCAAAACATTTCCTAGCACCGCTAGCAAAAATATCAAAGCATAACAATGTAAGATCACAATGTCTTTGGATTCCAAAGGTGGTGAATGAAATTCTCTCGTTGAATATTTATTTCCGTTTCCATCATTAGAAAGGTTCGAGCTCTGGTTTGTGGAATCATCCATACGGACTGAGTACGACATTGTCGTCAGACCGAAATCACCCAACGTTGTGTTAACATCCATTTTTATATTTTTTATAATACCTCCGATTCCTTGAATCAAGCTAAAACGTCAGAAAGTCGCTATCCAAGATACCTGGACTATTTCCTTGACAAGTTCATGACAAGTGAATAACTGTGGTACACATGTACAGCTATTATCAATAATTGATATTTAATATTTACACTCAATATTTTCCATAAATGGATATATTTAATTGTTAGTTTTAAATCCGTTTGTTAACACTGCACTGTCATGTTCCATTATAATCCGACTATAAGGTGTATTGAATAATAAGCTTGTAAAAGAATAACATAAACTGGTCAAAAGTTCAATTTATATTCAATAATATGGCCGGTTAATTAAGTCCGTTTCTGTTATTATTATATCTACTTAACACAACAAAGAAAACGTCGGATGCCAAAGGCGTAACTTCTGTTTAATTACAATATTTGTCCTGTTCGCTTATAGAGCATCCGATAAACAATAAACGCCAATACTTCTATAGTCTTCAACACTCGAGAAACACACTGCTTTACGGTAACATCGCGTTGAACGTTCGCAGCAAATTCACAGCAAATTGCTGATACACTGTATCCACATTAATGATGCTGTTCCGATGGTCCAGAAATATTTGAGAATCTTTCAGATACTAATCTCTGCTATCTGGATAAGAATGTTCCAATTTGACGAATACTTTCTACTACGCACTGTTAACATTAACCACGTCTGCTTGTCGAATTTTCTCCTCAAATATTTCAATTATAGCAGGTTTAAGGTCTGGTATTTAATGAAATATAAACAGATTGTAAGTGTATTATGTTTAAGACAAGTATTTTAAATAGGTAATATGCTTCACTTGTTAAAATTATTTATTTTATTTTCCAATCTTGTCAGGGTTTTCAATTGTATCATTCACGGTGTATGTCATAGTCAGGATAGTGAACTTTGTATTTCTGTAGTTTTCTACCCCAAGACAATTGTGACAAAGGCCAGGACATCTTGACGTTATGGAGATTAAGTGTTCGTCATATATAAGCGAAGACTTAATTAGGCAATTTGGCGATTTGGTCAACTGTATAATTTGTATAATGGAATGCTTTCACAATTGTATATGCATGTAGTATTATTCGTTAACTTATACATAGGTCACAATGAAGCTCCGATTTCGTTTTTATCCAAATATGCAAAGGCCCGTACGAATCTGTTAATAAAATGTTATGGCGGAATGTCAGGTCTTCCCTGGAAACAGGGTGAGAGTAACCACGGTTTATTTAGCCGTGCATAAAGGTTTTTCAGCTAGGGTCCTTTCTGGTATTAGACAAGCAGCTCGACCCCCCAGTATTATATGCCTATATCACGAGGGAGTTTGTTTCATTTATCAATAATTGCAGGGATCAGTAAAAATGTGGCTATATTTCGTCCAACTGTATATGCCGGTCTATACGCTAAATTAAACCGGAATGACCGGCCGGGTGTCGATTTAATTGTGACCACAAGGTCAATAGTGAAAGAGGTGGTGTTAATGCTGGTGACACTAATTGAATTTAAGTTAAATATTACTAGTACTCAATCATGTCTACCTTGTCCTCATATCTTATATGAGTATCATTACCCGCATATAGCAAACTGATACGTGCGGGACATAATTCGCGTCAGCTTGTCACATTTTAGTTCCAAAACATATTGGTTCAATATGTCAGAGACTATAAATCACTGGACGGTGTCGCCTCCTACCTTGTCTCCTTTTTGGCGTTTATTATACAGCCTTCCTAATTATATCATTTTAAAACATAGGTCACATCTGTGCATTCCATACAAAAAAGAAATGAGAAAATTGGACAAGGAAGGCAGCACTCAACCTAACCAGCCGAGCACAAAAAAGTAACATCACAACACAACTACATGGAGTCATGCCTACACCCATCATAGCCTAGCTCGGGCCTACTCTCCCACACATTGAACAATACATGAATAGCATGTTCATCTATTTCAACCGATATTGTAGAGCGACACGACACAAAAAACTTAGAACTCTTTTTCTCCGTCAGTCTGTTCATTTTCCGGTGTACGTGTCTTACTTTGATTAATTATAGAGACCATGAAAATTGCACTGCATATCTTTTGGAAAATATCAGCGGAATTGAATGTATCTATGACTCGGGTATGTCAATCAACAGGTTATAAGGTTTCCGTAAAACTTCACTGAAATCTTTCAAGATCAACATTCAATGATAATTGTATACAGGATTGTTGATCTAAAACAGATTTAATAACCCAAAGTAAGCATTCTACCTACCGCACCTGTGACTTCATTTCACGCATAATCCTCAAGTATTTCTCCAATACAAATCAATTAAACAGAATGTAGATGTGTTTTTCTTTCAATTTTTCACATTCCTTTAATATATTGGCTGATTATCATCTCCTGAATTTTAACACGGACTATATCTGCGGTTATGTCTTCTCACGTAGATATTTATCATGTGCGTAAACAACTCATGCGCTGATCCAAAAATGGTCTCAGCTAATTTTACTACCTAATTGTGTATTTTGTATCACAGACATGCATCAAGTAAATTAGAAGTGGAAATTTAGTCGAAAATGAAAAGCCCTTACTTTGCACGCTTGAATAGACGTTTTACCATTTGTGATGGCGTGATCATCCAGGCGTAACGGAGGCCAACGGAAATGGGTTCAACATTAACACTATGTGTACACAAATAGACAGTGTTAGTAAATAGGTCTTTCGAGTTAACAATTTAAAAAATTGAATTTTTAATTCGTTTGCGAAACTTTTGACGCTCAGTATATTTTGAAGAAAGGTTCCGCAGGACCAGCTTTTTGATCATGTGAAGCCCAACGAGTTGTTTTTGTTGTGTTATGCAGATTTGACTACAATGTCCATTCAGACTTGCGTACATATTATATAGGATCACAGCAGTTTACAATAAGTGGAGGGGATTTCCCTTACTTTCCCCCTGTTTACGAACAAGCAATATTTCATCGTGGGTAGGAAAGTGCGGTACGTTTGAAACATTTAAAACACACCATATTGTGTGTTCGCATAATGTTGCTTCTTTTAAAGGACACGTAACATTAATGGCGTTATTTTTTGTCGAAAATTAAAAATACATGTTCCTATTAATCTGTCCTATATAAATATAATTTATAATAACCTAACACTGTCTTTCAAAATTAAGTATACGTATCCCAACGTTCCTCGCAATATGTCGACATGTCTTCTGTAAATATGTCCTGTTAAACAAAAATGTAATTTTTGTCCTTATTTGTGGTTTTAGATGACGCAAATCCTTCCGAAAACCACGACACGATGACGTTCATATCATAATTTCTCATTTTGTACATGTATGTATCAAATACGCTTTACACTAGTTATGTAAAACTATAAAAGTGGTGTAACTTTTTGGATGGATGTGATCTTAAGTGGTGTCGAAACTTGTAAAAAGACATGTTCGACTATACAGGACTTCTCAGTTCCGTCGGGGAATTACATTGCATCTCTATCAGTGAATTCTGAATACAATCCAGCTCGATTCTCGTTGCATAAATAAAAAATAGGCGAAGAGAAAATCGAACCGACAGTGTTGAAACGATTGAGTAAAACTTTAATTAGAAAATGCAATTCATCTTCATCCCACGAATAGTCGAATACGGTATGAAGGAAGTCTAAGCTGACAACAGCGACGTTAAAAGGTCACCTACATCGTTATACTTAATTAATGAATATTTAGTTTTTTGTTTTGATCAAAAATGCATACTCCTGTAGTAATTTCGCAGCTAATGAGCTTCTATCAACTTAACTTTGTCAAGAAACTAAATTATGGATTCAGATTTTGTTTTTACACTTTGTCCTTTCTGAAACTACAAACCTAGTGTGTTCAGAGAATGTTAAGTTTGCATCCATTACAAGCTAACTTCTGAATATTTTATATAAATATTTTTTTATTGCTGGTGTTTTTGAAAAGCTTTAATGAAAATAACAATACCGTTGCTACTGACTTTACAATACTATTGATAATGCTTTTAGATGCTTCTTTTGCGGCCGTCTCGTTTTAAAAGTGTCGTGACATTCCGAAGAATATTCTATTGTCTGTGTTACTGTTTTACATGGTGTTGTTAATGAAGCTCTTGATGTAGCTGCTGTTATTTTTGCTGTTTGTTGATGAGGTTTAAGATTGTGCTACAGTTATTATTGCTGTCATCGTTGGTGTAGTTTGTGGGTATTTTGTAAATTTACGGAACGGTGCAGTTATTGATGTTGGTATTAATGCTGATATTTTTCGCTGGTGTGATACTGTTGTGCAGTTCTTGATAGCAATTATTTTATTGTTGCTGTGTAGTGTTGGTGGTATTTATTATTGTAACAGCACGGTGTAGTCCTTGATACATGTATTGATGTTGCAAATATGTTTACTGATGCAGTTCGTGATGAAAGTGTACTTAACTGTTGTGTGTGTTGTTGTTGAAGTAACTGTTGGTGATACTGCTGATGTTACTGCTGGTGTTTCTGCTGATATTGCTAGTTCGTTAGTGGGTATCGATGGTAATGTCATCGTCGTGTAGATGGTGATTGTATAGTTCTTAAGTTTTAATAGCAGTTTTTTTATTTAAGGTTATGTATTATATGCTGAGCGTCAAAAGTTTCGCAAACGAATTAAAAATTCAAAAATTTTAAATTATTAATTCGAAAGAGCTTTTAACTAACACTGTCCATTTGTGTACCAATAGTGTTCATGCTGAAGCGATTTCCGTTGGCCTCTGCTACGCTTGAATGATCATACCATCACAGATGGTAAAACGTCTATTCAAGCGCGCAAAATAAGGGCTTTTCATTTTCGACTACAATTCCACTTCCAATTTACTTGTATATACACAAATAGTTAGTCTTCAACATGAACACTATGGGTACACAAATAGACAGTGTTAGTTAACAGCTCTTTCGAGTTAACAATTTTAAAAAAATGATTTTTTAATTCGTTTGCGAAACTTTTGACGCTCCGTATATCAGTATTTCAGACATTATTAAGCGGGATCCACCATTGACCTTTATAGAACATATTCATGTTCACATTATTATTATGTACTCAGATACGTAGTTCAGTTATAGTTAACATAATTATATTTAATTGATTTAGAGTATTATATATTAATACAGATTAGCTACTTAAGATATAACTAACGTGCTAGAACTGTGTATTGCAGGAGCATTTCGCTAGATATACTCTCTCGTATGTCAGTTATTGTTCCAGATACAAAAGTTGTAACCAGAGTTTATGTATTGTTAACTTGTGTACATAAACATCATTATATAAATGGACCATATACCAGATTATTTCGTAACATAAATCAGTACCAGCATTGTTATACAAAAACAAACCTCATTCGTTATTAATGTATGTATTTTTCAACGACTCATAACCTCACATTGTTATTCGCGTTAGTCCTGAGATACTCTATTACAATATAATGAAATTGCTCTAGCCTACAGTTGTCGTAAGTTTAACGTACGTGTTTTTTTCAATTCAGAACACAAACTACTTACAGTCGTTTCGGGTAATTCTGCGCATCGGGTAATTCTGCGCACCTTAACTTTCTATTTCTTACAGGCTTTGCTGGGTCGTTTTGCTTCGGCCCTTCAGTGTTTTTGTAGATGTGTGTTATTTATGTAAAGTTTTATAATCAAATCAACAAAATCGGACAAATATTTCTACGAAAAATTGACCAAAATGAGTGTCAATGGCGACTTTCGCTAATTTGGCATACCACGTGACACATAAATCGAATAAAAGCACTTTGTAATGGATAATGACTTTTCCTTTGTTGTCAACGTTGTCTAAATGACTTATTTTTTCGATACTGTGATAAATTTCTTGTGAAACAAAACTTTGAAACAGACTATACAAAAAACAATTCAAGCTGCGCAGAATTAGCCGAAAAAATTTACGTCATGAAAACCGGCAGTCATCTTGTTTTGTGACGACATTTGACCAAATTTAGCGAAGGTACAATGTTTTAAATTGTTTACATTTGTCAATGAAGGTTGTTTCTATCCAAACAGCACCATAATTTATTCTAAAAATAAAATAATCTCAAATGTAGAAATCTAATAACCGTTAGGTGCGCAGAATTACCCGACAGCACTGTACTACAATGAATGTTAAAGCACCACTATGTTAGTACTTAAACGTGACTTTTCGCGATTGTTTCGATTTCGCGAATTTAGCGAAAAGTATTCCTCTCGCGAAAAAATTTGATTTTAGGACTACAATATTATCTCGAGAGCAAACATATCTCTCCAATCGACATAGTTCTTAAAATACAGCCAAGCGCAATCATAATATCTGACTGAATACCTAAAGTCGTGACAAGCATTCAATTTTAATGATAAAAACGTTTGCTTAGAAGATACTAATTCCTGGTTGAGCCATTTGTTAAAAACGAATGGGTTTTTTTGTTGAACTAAGAGTGTTCATATCTTATATACATCGTATTAACCATGTACTCTTCTACAACTATCTTAGATTATTTCTTTGAAGCTGATTATAAACTATGTTTAATTGTACAAAACTTATCTAAATAGTTATATGTCCGAAAAAAACTATTGAAAAAACTTTTCACCGGAATTCGTAAATTATCTCTGAAATACTTACAGAGACGGCAAGGAGCCTAAAACATTTACAAAATAAAAAACGGCCACATACTTGATCTAAGCAGTCAATATATCTTCAATAAAAATGAGATACAAAGCTTATGTTTTTACTTGGACAAAAACATTGTAGGTTGAATTTAGTTTAAGCTGCTACTACTAATCATTTGTTCATTAGTTACAATGGGGCAAAACCAATTTGTAATTCTTTTCAGACTATTTTCAATTATTGAATTAAAAGTGTTTTCAAAACGGTAGTGGATTGTTTGCTCGTCTGCTGTTGTTAAACAAGCATCATAAATATTAAATATTATGATGTGTAACGACTGAAATGTCAAAACAAATCAGGCTGTATTAAACTCTATATCGCATCAAAGGGAGGTCATCACTCTTAAGTGTTGAAAACTAAATTAACAATGGTTGTCGCCCCTTCAAGTAAGAGGGGAGGTTAAGCACTACTACCACATAACCATCCAGGGCAACCACCCCTTTTGTTACAACCTCACTTCAATAAAACCAAGCAATTGTTTAGTTGATTCCGAAATTCCTAAATAATCTTTGAGCACACCAAAACACTTTCAACAACTTTCACTTATTGATAAGTATATTTCAAGATATGTTAGAAAATGCTTTCGAACGTATCAGTGTGCAATGTGACAGAACGAAAGAAATGCGATCAAAAATTTAACGTCGTGAGTAGTATGCAGACAGAACACGAGAATATCGGGGTTCCAGCTGTTGTGGTACCACTCCCTAAATGAAAGAACAAGACGTGTTTCCTCGATTCTGGTGTCTTGTTCTGTTTGTTTGGCGTCAAAAATGTTCTTCCGTCTTTCATGGGATTCTTGACAAAACAGCCTAGTTGCTGGCTGGTTCAAAATGTTTGTAGTTATAAGACTACAAATCACTGGACGGTGTCGGCTCCTACGGTGTCTCCTTTAGTCGTTTACTGTCCGCCCAGTAATGTCATATTAGAACATAAGCAAATGGGAAGTTTTATCATATTATTGTATGGCATTTTAAAATAAATGCCCAATTTAAAATCGACACCTTGTGTTCTCTTGGTTGTCGTTCCATACAAGTTCGATCCAGTTCGGTTCTGCTCACCCACATATTGAACCATTCATCAATAACATGTTAATCTATAGCCTCTGACATCGTCGAGCAATACGACAAAACAAAACTTGGAACTTTTTACCAATCAGTCTGATCCTTGTCCGGTGAACGTGTAAATTATAGAGACCATGAAAATTTCATATCTTTGGAAAATATCGGCGGAATTGAATGAATATATGAGTCGGGTATGTCAATCAACAGGTTATACGGTTTCCGTAAAACTTCACTGAAATCTTTCAAGATCAACATTCAATGATAATTGTATCAAGGATTGTTGATATAAAGCAGTTTTAATAACCCAAAGTAAGCATTCTACCTACCGCACCTGTGACTGTTTCTGGTGTCTTGTTCTGTTTGTTTGGCGTCAAAAGTTTCCATCAGTTTTTCACGGGATTCTTGACAAAACAGCCTAGTTGCCGATTTGTTCAAAATGTCTGTAGATATAATACTACAAATCACTGGACGATGTTGCCTCCTACAGTGTCTCCTTTGAGCGTTTACTGTTCGCCCAGTAATGTTATTTTAGAACATAAGCAAATAGTAAGCTTTATCATGTGGTTGTATGGCATTTTAAAATAAATACCCATTTAATTCAACAGCTAGTCTGTCTAACATACCCTATTATTATTATTATACCATATTTATATAGCCCTTTTTTCATGTATACACACGTTCAAAAATGCTGTACAGTCCTGACTAATACATGGTTAAAACAATATATAATGTACATTAAATATATAATTTTTTATCAAAGCTATTTAATCTCCCATCAGTATCATATTGCCGAAACGAAATGCAAGATAAAACGTAGGAGACATTGTATAAAGAAATACTTTGCTACCATAAAATAGTGGTGTACAACGATTTGATTATTTGTAGGGGTATTAAATGAAAGTGAACCTCAACAAGGACAATGATAACGTCAAGTACCATTACCACATGTCCTTAACCCTTAAAAGGAATAGTGATACTTCCTTTTAAAGGGGGATGACTCACAAATAACATAAAGTTACTATCATCGTATGAGTTACAAAGGTCGAAGAAATAATATATATTTATAGGTCTGTATAGACAACTCATCTATCTACTCTTCCTCATGAAATTATTTCCCTTTGTTCCCTCAAACATAGATCAGCAAGCCCAGAATAAAATCTAGCTTAGTTGGAAAAGTTATGCTATTTTATTGATAAATTTATTTTCCAGTCGGGTAGCCAGAGTATTTAACACCATGTGTTGTCTTTTTTTCATACCATACACGTTCGGCCCAGCTGGGGTCTGCTCATCCACACATTGAACAATACATAAATAACATCTTCATCTATAGTCTCTGATATTGTAGAGCGACACAACACACAAAACTTGGAACTTTTTACCCGTCAGTCTGTTCCTTTTCCGGTGTACGTGTTTTACTTTGATTAACTAAATAGAGACCATGCAAATTGCACTGCATATCTTTGAAAAATATCAGTGGAATTGAATGTATCTATGACTCGAGTATGTCAGTCAACAGGTTATAAGGTTTCCGTAAAACTTCACTGAAATCTTGCAAGATCAACATTCAATGATAATTGTATCCAGGATATTGTTGATATAAAGCAGTTTCAATAACCCAATGTAAGCATTCTACCGACCACACCTGTGACTGCATTTCACGCATAATCGTTAGGTATTTACCCAATACAAATCAATTCAAAAGGAAGGTAGATGTGTTCTTCTTTCATTTTTTTTCACATTCCTTTAACATATTGACTGATTATCATCTACTGCATTTTAACACGTACCTTATGTGCAGTTATGTCATCTCAGATAGCTAGCTATCTTCGAGCGTATCCAGCCCTTGCGCGGATCATCCAGAAATTGTCTCAGGGGTCTGGCGTATATATTTTCAAGAAGGGATCCGTCAGACCAGCTATTTTGATCAGAGAGTCCAACATGTTATTTTGTTAGTGTGTTATGCCGTTCTGACAATAATGTCCATCCAGACAAGTGTACTTATCTTATAGGAGCACAGCAGTTTACCATAATGGGGGAGTTTCAGAAAGGCTGCTGATAAGCGGAAGTAGAAAATAAGAGGTATACAAGTTATACTACACTTCGCTCACAGCAGAGATTAACATAGAGTTTAAGAAGGTTTTACAACATAACGGCTGGTCAATGATCAGTGGTTACAATATTATTTAATAATTAATTACCATGGGATTATTCTACAGGATGATGGAACATTTAAATTTACAGATATTTGACACAATAAATATATCATATTAAGCCTTGAAGCTCTAAATACTTGATCTTTTCAACAGTATAATTAACACTGAACTGGTATGATAATAAGCACATTTTGGGTTAAATACATACGTGTTCTATTTTTATAGCGCTTAATTCAGCATAGTTAATATATAAACTTAATATTAATAAAAAAAAATAAAAGTGGTCATCACTGCAATCATCACGAATTGCAATCAAGTAAAGAGCTGATAACCCAAACTGGAAGGAGCAAGTCCCTACCACACGTTTGAAAAAAATGCAAGTTGACAATTTGCAAGGCGGGATTGTTTTTCACTGGTTTTGGGTGTAGCTGTTGGCGTTTTTTTTACCTTCTTCATGACCGGGACAGAGATTTAACCGGGGTCCGCGAAAGTAAAAGAACCATCACTTCTCCCAGGTTTGAGGGCTGAGGTTTCAATTGACTGGTGCATTATCGATTTTGGAAAATAACAGTTACTCCTATATCTGTATACATTGTTAAAGTTTAGCTTCTTAATCGTCATAGTTTATACATTCTAAGGTCATCATAAATCAAATGGTTGAACTTGACAATGAATATTATGAGGTAAAGATTGTGTTTTATATGAGTATTTAATAATACTTAAAATATTAACATAGTGAAACACTCCTGATACAAACGCTAGTACCACTTTTCTATACAATGTATGTACAGTTTATTTTTAAGGTTTTAGGCTGTTGGCCCAATTGAATCACATATAATAGTAATTACCAGCAATAATTTTCAAGCAATTACAAACATGTTACTTTCTTTTCTTCATGTAGGAGTCTGGCACTCCTATTAGAATATCTTCCAGGATCAATTTCAAGTTTATATGAATATAACGTGCACAGCAATAGAAATATTAACAAAAGAAACAAACACAAGAGCTCAAAACTCAATTAACGTTACTTCCTACTCAGTCCATTTTTATATTATAAGTGGTCAATATTAAGTATGGCCTTAGCTTAACGCCCATATGTAAGCAAGTGTACTATTCTGTAATGCAGATGTTGTTTATATAAAGTATAGAGTATGTCAAAATATGTGTCCATAGTACAACTAATAGTGTATAGTTGATAGTTAGTTGAAAATATTTATATAGCGCTTTAAAATAACAAGTCTCTAAAGCGCTTGACACGCGAAAGTCAGCTAGTTGACAGTTCATTAAAAGTCTAAAAAATTCACTTGTTCACTGATATGCACTTTTAAACAGATGTGTTTTTAAAGTCTTTTTGAAGACTGTCAGAGAGTCATTGCGCCTGATTTCCACAGGAAGACCGTTCCATAAGGCGGCAGCACATTTGTCGAACCGCCTTTCACCGTAATTCTTGGTTCTTACTTTAGGAATGTTTAATAGCATAGCAGTGTCTCACAGTCTGATCTTAAAGACCTGGTTGGCTGGTATTCTCTAGTCAACTCATTCATGTAGACAGGAGCATACAAATGTATCATATTTGTTATGAATTAAAGGGAAATAAGCAATTACGTTAAAGTTAAATGATTATGAACATCTAATATGTTAAAAACATCATAGTTTATTATCTTAAACATAATCTGTATTGTGTTTACTATCATCTTAGACTGGTTATTTTAATAATGATTCAGATATAACTGGACATTCCATCTAGTATGTTAGATTACCTTATCTGTAAAGTGTAATATACCACCAAAAAGCACCCATATTGCACAGGAGAATTTGATAGTAAGTTTAATGTATATAAAATTTTCTTAGACTGAAGTACTAATTAGTTTATTCTTCAAAACAAACCCTTAATTCATTAATTAGATAAGGTCAGCTGATTGAATACTACACATTCTCCTTCTATAATTCAATGTAAACCTGCTATACAGAGAGATAGCTAGCATACAGTGTATACCTCTTATTTGACAAGGGCGGTGCAGAGATAACTCTGCTGGATTATTTGGAAACTCCCCCATTGCAGGGGATTTCCTTCACTCCCCCTACCCCCTAGATACGCTCAAGCAATCTATTTTCAGTGCGGATATCGTGTGCGGTAAAGTACGGTACGTTTGAAGCATTTAAAACACATCATATTTTGTGTTCGTATAGACGTCGCGTCACAAGTTGGAGCTATTTTGGGGGTATATTCAGCATCCTTCGGAATTACAGAACTTAGATTTAGGCAAAATAACTTGTACGTAATTAATCATATTGATGTAATGTGTGCATTTATCCCTTTGCTCTTTGTACAGTTTAGACTAGCTTGATGAAACCCCAATGAACAAAGAATTCAAAATAAAAATCCCTTGATGAATAAAGTACTGTGTACATTTCCTAGTATATAAAAAAAACATTTTCGAACCAATCTTTAAAATTTTGATTTCAATTTTGCATTGAATTATCGAAGCTACAACATAAACACTTAAGCTATTTTGACGTTACTTAGTACGTAATTTTGCTGGTGGGACATTTTGTGTCGACATTGAAAAATGCTAATAACTTCATCGTATATTGAACGATTTTGATAAACAAAATACTATTCAACAGCGTGGAAAAAACGTATTTTATCATTTCAGTGACGAATATTGTTTTACAGAAAATTTCACGTTCGATCAAATCGAATTTCATGTTTAATTCTGTTTCTAGTTTTAAGCACAGGTTGGGACATTTTAGGTAGACAAAGAAAATTTGAAATTATTTTTGATTTCTTGACTCAAAATCTAAAATGAGTACCGTATTTAATAATATATAAAAAACGTATTTTTTATAGGAAATTTCAAAGAGAAATTATTAAAAATAAATATTGCAGAACAATTTTATCAGTGTAATAACAACTTATTTTCCTGTAATTTTGAAATCTCTACACAACTGTTCCCGCAACACAGAATCAAAATATTTGACTTTATGATGATGTCATTTTCTTCTATTACGTTAATGACATCAACTTTTAACGTTTAAGAATCATTTTTGCGTAAAAAATATAGAAATTTTGCGTATGGTTTTTGCTCTCCACAAATTTTTCTCAAGCCCAACGAGATTGGATGTTACATCTCTACAGTGATATTTCACCGTATTCTGGTTCTTTCGAACCCTGAAAGTGTGGGATTTTGTAATTAAACCCAAAACATATACATTCAGGTCCATTGTGCTGATTTTCTTCGTTCGATTGATAAATAACATATTATATTTATTGAAACAAACAGAATTACATTTGCACCATATGGCAAATAAATTACGCGAAATTGAAAATAGCTCCAACTTGTGACGCGACGTCATAATGTTGTTGCTTATAAACGACAATTTTTTAAAGGATTAATGGCTTAATGTGTGTTCCTATTTATATGTCATATATATTATTAAGCTATTATTACTAATTAACTGATATTTTCTTTAAAGAATTAAGCATGTATACCCTAATTTTCCTTGTAATAACTTTACATATATGCTGTAAATATGTTTTGGTTAACAAATATATAATTTCGGCCATTTGTATGTGAAAAATGTCGAAACTGTTCAAAAATGACATTTTCGGCTAAACCGGACTTCTCAGATCCGCCGGGGAATTACATTGCATCTTTTATCCGAGATTTCTGAATACAATCCAGCTCGATTCTCGTTGCTTGAATATTAAAAAAAACTAGGCGGAGAGAAAATTGAACCGACAATGTTGGAACGATCGAGTAAAACTTTAGAAAATACAATCAATCTTCATCCCACGAATAGTTTAATACGGTATGAAGGAAGTCTAAGCTGACAATAGCGACGTTACAAGGCCACCTAGATTGCTATACTTAATTAAGGAATATTTGGTTTCTGTTTGTGATAGAAAACGCATACTCCTGTAGTAATTTCACGGCAAATGAGTTCCTATCAACTTAATTTTGCCAGGAATCTAAACTATGGATTCAGATTCTGTTTTCACACTTTGTCTTTTATAAAACTATGAACCTAACGTGTTCTAAGAATATTAAGTTTGAAACCATTACAGGCTAACTTCTTCATGTTTTATATTGAGTTATTTTTATTGCTGGTGTTGTTTTAGAAAACATCTTTAATGAAAATAGCAATACTATTGTGACAGCTTTTAGATGCACCTTTTACGACGGTTTCGTTTTAAAATTATTGATATTCTGAAGAATCTGATGTTGACTGTGTTACTTCTTAACATGATGTTGTTGATGCAGTTCTACATGTTGCTGCTGTTATTGTTGCTGTCAATGCTGGTGTAGTTTGGGGGGGTTTGCATTTTAGAGGTTGATATTCTTGTTAGTTCTTAATGTTTCTTCTGTCGTATTGCTGCGTAGTTTTTTGTGGTTTTACTCTTGTAACAGCACGGTGCAGTCCTTGATAATAACATTGCTGTTGCAAATCTATGTTGATACATACCGTGATGAAAGGTTGCTGAAGGTGAAAGTGCAGTTCTTGGTGTTGCTGTTGATGTTACTGTTGATGTTACTGTTGATATTGCTGCTGATGTTTCTGCAGTTCTTTGTGTATCTGCTGGTTTTATTGTTGACTTTGCTAGTTTGTTTATGGGTTTCGATATTGATGTTCATCGTCGTGTTAATGGTGATTCTCAAAGCAAATATATCTCTCCTATCGCCATAGTTCTATTATAAGATACAACCAATCTGACTGAATACCCGAACTCTTGACAAGCGTTCAATTTTAGTGCTAAAACAGATTTTGTTTAGAAGATATTAATTCCTGGTTAAGCCATTTGTTAAAAACGAATGGGTTTTTTTGTTGAACTAAGCGTGTTCATATCTTATATACATCGTATTAACCATGTACTCTTCTACAACTATCTTAGACTATTTCTTTGAAGCTGAATTATAGTACAAATCTTATCTAAATAGTTGTTTGTCCGACAAAAAGCTGTCGAAAAAAATTTCACGCGGAATTCGTAAATTATCTCAGAAATGCTTACAGAGACGGCGAGGAGCCTAAAACATATACAAAATAAAAAGAACCGCAACATACCCGGTACTCGATCTAAAGAGTCAATATATCGTCAATCAAAATTAGAAACAAAACGTATGTTGTTTACTTGAACAAATAATTATGTTGATTTTATTCCAAGCTACTACTATTTGTTAGTTCATTAGTTTCAAAGCGCAAAACAAATTTGTAATTCTTTTCAAGTATTTTGCTTGACAAATTTAAATTATTGAATTAAAGTGTTTTCAAATCGATAGTGGGACGTATATTGGTCTGCTTTTGTTAAACAAGCATCATTAAATCGAGCAATAATAATGAATGTAAAACATAATGATGTGTAACGACTGAATCAGGCTGTATTAAACTCTATATCGCATCAAAGGGAGGTCATCACTCTGAAGTGTTGAAAACTAAATTAACAATGGTTGTCGCCCCTTCAAGTAAGAGGGATGTTAAACACTACCAACACATAACCATCCTGGACATCCACCGCTTTTGAAACAACTTCACTTCAATAAAACCACGAAATTGTTTCGTACATATAAGAAAATCAGAAATAATCTTTGAGAACACCAATAACCTTTCAACAACCTTCACTGTCGAAATTTGCAACCTCCAATGTATATTGCGGTGAACCATTGCACCCTGTATTTTACCATGCTAAATAAAAATATAATTATCTAAATTGAAATTACGAGTTAAATGCCAATATGTCTAGATCACAGATAACAATCGTCAACACATGGTGGATGCTAGTGCTGATGAACCTTTCGGGTAGTATGAACAGGTGTGCTGTCGGTGCATGAAAAACGTAATGTGTACACTTGTACTGATAGTAAAATATTAAATGAAGACAGGGAGACTGGGAGAAACAGTTAAAAGTAATAATTATACAAACAAAAGTAATAGAATCTAGGTATAACACAATCTGTAACAACTAATTGGCATTTTGTACGTAACTTAGCTTACAGTTTTCGGAATTTATCCAAACGTTTGCTGATTAAGTTTATTGATAAGTATATTTCAAGATATGTTAGTAAATGCTTTCGAACGTATCAATGTGGCAATATTTTACAGTATCATGAACTTGTGTTGTTTTCGATTTGAGTCGATTGGATTTTTAAAAATCGATTCATCCAATTCATGATTTTAAAATATGTTCAAGTACAAATGTTCCAGTAGTATTATTTCCATGAGCGGGTGCATACCAATATTTTAAAGATTATTTTCTGCCCGTAAGTGTATCTACCTATCATTGTGACACCCCATTAGATTTTCTAAGTTTTATGCCATGTCGTGTTGTTCTCTTGTTCCAAAATAACGCCATGACGAAGAACGCAATGTGACAGAACGAAAGAACTGCGATCCAAAATTTAACGTCGTGAGTAGTATGCAGACAGAACACGAGAATATCGGGGTTCCTGCTGTTGTGGTACCCCTCCCTAAATGAAAGAACAAGACGTGTTTCCTCGATTCTGGTGTCTTGTTCTGTTTCTTTGGCGTCAAAAGTTTCCATCAGTCTTTCACGGGATTCTTGACAAAACAGCATAGTTGCCGATTTGTTCAAAATGTCTGTAGATATAATACTACAAATTACTGGACGATGTTGCCTCCTACAGTATATCCTTTGAGCGTTTACTGTTCGCCCAATAATGTTATTTTAGAACATAAGCAAATAGTAAGCTTAATCATGTGGTTGTTGGCATTTTAAAATAAATACCCATTTCAATTCAACAGCTAGTCTGTCTAACATACCCTATTATTATTATTATACCATATTTATATAGCCCTTTTTCATGTATACACACGTTCAAAAGTGCTGTACAGTCCTGACTAATACATGGTTAAAACAATATATATGTACATAAAATATATAATTTTTTATCAAAGCTATTTAATCTCCCATCAGTATCATATTGCCAAAACGAAATGCAAGATAAAACGTAGGAGACATTGTATAAAGAAATACTTTGCTACCATAAAATAGTGGTGGACAACGATTTGATTATTTGTAGGGGTATTAAATGAAAGTGAACCTCAGCAAGGACAAGGATAACGTCAAGTACCATTACCACATGTCCTTAACCCTTAAAAGGAATAGTGATACTTCCTTTTAAAGGGGGATGACTCACAAATGACATAAAGTTACTATCATCATATGAGTTACAAAGGTCGAAGAAATAATATATATTTATATGTTTGTATAGACAAGTCATCAATCGACTCTTCCTCATGAAATTATTTCCCTTTGTTCCCTCAAACATAGATCAGCAAGCCCAGAATAAAATCTAGCTAAGTTGGAAAAGTTATGCTATTTGATTGATAAATTTATTTTCTAATCGGGTAGCCAGAGTATTTAACACCACGTGTTCTCTTGTTTTTCATACCATACACGTTCGACCCAGCTCGGGTCTGCTCATCTACACATTGAACAATACATAAATAACATCTTCATCTATAGTCTCTGATATTGTAGAGCGACACAACACACAAAACTTGGAACTTTTTCTCCGTCAGTCTGTTCCTTTTCCGGTGTACGTGTCTTACTTTGATTAATTAAATAGAGACCATGTAAATTGCATTTCATATCTTTGGAAAATATCAGCGGAATTGAATGTATCTATGACTCGAGTATGTCAATCAACAGGTTATACGGTTTCCGTAAAACTTCACTGAAATCTTTCAAGATCAACATTCAATGATAATTGTATCCAGGATTGTTGATATAAAGCAGTTTTAATAACCCAATGTAAGCATTCTACCTACCGCACCTGTGACTTCATTTCACGAATAATCGTTCGGTATTTCTCCAATACAAATCAATTAAAAAGATTGTAAATGTGTTATTCTTTTCATTTTTTCATATTCCTTAAATACATTGGCTGACTATCATCTACTGCATTTTAACACGGACCATATCTGAGGTTATCTCTTCTTAGATAATTAGCTACATGTATGAGCGTAAACAACTCATGCGCTGATCCAAAAATGGTATCAGGGGGTCAGTCATATATATTTTGAAGAAGGGATCCACGGGACCAGCTATTTTGGTGAGGGGGGTCCAACGGGCTATTTTTGTTATTGCGTTATTCTAATCAGACTCTAATGTCTTTTCAGAGTAGTGTCATAATTTTGCCATAGCTGTAGTGGATTTCCTTCGCTCTTTCCCTGGATACGTGCAAGCAAAATATTTTCAGTGCAGTTATCGTGTGCGGGAAAGTACGGTACGTTTTAATGCATTAAAACGCCATAATGTGTGTTCGCATAATGGTGCTGCTTTAAAGAGAACAAGTTACCTTAATGGCTTAATTTGTGTTCTGTCGAAAATTACAAATACATGTTCCTATTAATCTGTCCTATATAAATAATATTTATAATAACCTAACAATGTCTTTCAAAAATGTATACTCATCCCAATGTCTATCGTAATATAACCACATGCCTTCTGTAAATATGTCACGTTTAACAAAAATGTAATTGCTTGCCATGTTTGTGGTTTTAGATGACGCAAATCCTTCCGAAAACCACAACACGATGACGTGCATGCTATAAGTTCTCATTTTGTACATGCATGTATCAAATATGCTTAACACTAGTTATGTAAAAATGTAAAAGTGGTGCAAGATTAACAGACAGTGTTGTTTTGGAGCGGTTTGCGTATTTAGTCGTGTCGAAACTGGTCAATAAGACATTTTCGGCTAAACTAAACAGGACTTCTCAGTTCCGTCGGGGAATAACATAGCATCTCTATGAATTCTAAAGACAATCTAGTTGGAATTCATTGCTTGAATAAAAAAAGGCTGAGAGAAAATCGACCCGACAGTGTTGAAACGATTGAGTTAAACTTTAATTAGAAAATGCAATCAATCTTATCCGACGAATAGTCAAATACGGTATGGAGGAGGTCTAAGCTGACAATAGCGACGTTTAAAGGTCATCTACATCGCTAAACTTAATTAATGAATATTTGGTTTTTGTTTTTGATCGAAAATGCATACTCCTGGAGTAATTTCGCGGCTAATGTGTTTCTATCAACTTATTTTTGTCAGGAAACTAAATTATGGATTTAGATTCAGTTTTCACACTTCGTCCTTTCTTAAACTAGGAATCTAGCGTGTTCAGAGAATGTTATGTTTGAATCCATTACAATCTAGCTTCTGAATAATTTATAATTATGTAGATAGTGTTATTACATTTTGTAAATCGTTTATTCAATCATGTTTTTGAAACTTTAAACTTTATTAAACTCATTATTGCTTTTATTGTACTGTTCTGGCTATGTATGTATATATATATAATTATTATGTATTATACCAAATAAACTTATGTTATGTTATGTTATTACTGGTGTTGTTTTTGAAAAGCTTTAATGGAAATAGCAATAACATTGCTCTTAGATGCTCATTTCATGATGGTCTCGTTTTAAAAGTGTCCTGATATTCCGAAGAATCTGCTGTTGTCTTTATTACTGCTTTACATGGTGTTGTTGATGAAGCTCTTGGTGTAGCTGCTGTTATCGACGCTGTCGTTGCTGGTGTCATGTATGTGCAGTTTTTATTTATACAGAACGGTGCAGGTCTTGGTGTTAGTATTAATGTTGATATTGTTCGCTAGTATGATATTGTTGTGCAGTTCTTGATGTCCTTTCGATTATTGTTGTTGTGCAGTTTTTGTGGTTTTAGCTCTTGTAAACGCACAGTGCAGTCCTTTATATTGTTGTCGGTGTTGTTAACATTCACTGATACTGTGTGTGATGAAATTGTTGCTGCAGTTATTGGTGTTGATGTAACTGTTGGTGATACTGCTTGTGTTACTGATGATGTTGTTGCAGTTCTTGATCTTCCTTTTGATGGTGATGCTGATGTTGCTGCTGATGTTGCTTATGTCACTGCTCATGTTGCTGTTGATGTTGCTGCAGTTCTTGATGCTCCTGCTGATGTTGTTGTTGATGTTGCTAGTTTGTTTATGGGTATCGATGGTGATATTCATCGCCATGTTAATGGTGATTGTATATTTCTAAAGTTGTAATTGTCGTAATTTTATGTAATGGTACATATTCTATCAGTATAACATACATTATATAGCGGGACTTTATCATTGACCTTTATAGAACAAATTCCTGTTAACAGGCTTATTAAGTACTTATGTACTTTGATACGTAGTACAGTTATAGTGATTATAATTATATTTAATTGATTTAGAGTATCATATATTAATACAGATAAGCTATTTAAGATAAAACTAATGTGCTAGAACTGTGTATTGCAGGAGCATTTCGCTAGATATACTCTCTCGTACGTCAGTTATTGTTCCAGATACAACAGTTGTAACCAGAGTTTATGTATAGTTAATTTGTGTACGTAAACATAATTATATAAATGGACCATATACCAAATTAGTTTGTAACACAAATCAGTACCAGCTTTGTTATACACAAACAATGTACATTCGATGTTTGGTCTGCATTTTTAACCACACAATGTGATTTACTTAGTCCTGAACAACTGAATCGCAATATAGCGCCTTCAACTTCAACGAAATACTCAGGGTATACATATACTGTTAAAGAAGAAAGGTGACAAGGTCAAAATTACGCGAAAGTAGTTGTCCGTGATCTTTTTTTCAATTCAGAACACAAACTGCTTACTATGTTAAAGCAACACTGCGTTAGTACTTAAGCATGAATTTTCGCGAAGTGTTCGATTTTGCGAATTTAGCGAAAAATTATTATTCCCTCGATAAATAGTTTGATCTTACTGTAACATTTCTAGAGCAAATGTACGTATCTCTCCCGTCGCCATAGTTCTATTATATGATACAACCAACCGCAATCATAATATCTGACTGAATACCCAAAATCTTGACAAGCGTTCAATTTTAGTGCTAAAACAGCTTTTGTTTAGAAGATACTAATTCCTGGTTAAGCTATTTGTTAAATACAAATGTTGGTTTTTTTTGTTGAACTAAGCATGTTCATATCTTATATACATCGTATTAACCATGTAGTCTTCTACAACTATCTTAGATTATTTCTTTGAAGCTGAATATAAACTATGTTTAATTGTACAAAACTTATCTAAATAGTTATATGTCCGACAAAAACCTGTGGAAAAAACTTTTCACTGGAATTCGTAAATTATCTCAGAAATACTTACAGAGACGGCGAGGAGCCAAAAACATTTACAAAATAAAAAGATCCATACAGTCAATATATCTTCAATAAAAAATGAGGTACACACGTACGTTTTTACTAGAACAAAGAGGTTGATTTTAATGCAAGCTACTACTGTTTGTTTGTTCATTTAGTTTCGATTTTGCAAAACTAATTTCAAGTATTTTGCTAGACGAATTTAAATGATCTAATTAAAAGTGTTGGAACGTAATAGTTGGGGTCCTCAGTACGTCTGTGGTTTTCAGATGTTTCAGATAAAAAAATGCGGATAGAACGAGAATGTGGTTGGTCTGCTGTTGTTTTGCCACATAACGATACAATCATCATATTATAAAGGTTTATAACAACTAAATGCCTACGCGGACCAAGTCAGATAAACTCAAATAATCCGGTAAAAAAATTTGAAGCGACTGGAAATGGGTGTATGTCTTGACAAATCAGCATCAGAATCATAAAATTATGGTTAAATGCTCTGTGTGCATGTATGTGATGTAGTGAAATTGTTTTATTTAGAAATATTTGGTATTCTGTTTTAAATGTTGAGTTGGGGCTAACGGACTTTAATAAATCCGTACGTGTGAGAAAATCTGTTCACAGCCAAATTTTTCTTATATGATACATGTACATGACCCCTACTTCTTTCTTTTCATTTTCTTGAAGCTGAATGCTATTGCTATTGATTAAAATATTTTGAAAAGGCCCCATGGACAAAAAGCTGACATTTAATTTGACTGACCTTGGTCACTTCACATTGAGTTAAAGAACAATTCTATTTGGTGGTTTTTGACCAAACGAATACATCTGTCACACAACAATAATGACTGTTAAATGTTATGATGAATAACGACGGAAATGTCAAAAACAATCAGGCTGTATTAAACTCTATATCACATCAAAGGGAAGTCATCACTCTGAAGTTTTGAAAACTTCGTTTGCATTGGTTGTCGCCAATTTCAGTAAGAATTTATACAATAATATAGGATCATTGGGGTTTGCATCGTCTTCCACTCCCTTATTCACTGTTTGAAAATACTGTATTCTTAAACAGTGAATGAGGGAGTGGAAGCTTTCTGAATTTATACAATACCATTACACAACCACTCACAGCTACCATCCCCTTTATAACAACGTCCCTTCAATAAAATCAAGCAATTGTTTCGTAGAAACGGGGAAATTCCGAAATAATCTGATAATACCAACAACATTTCAACAACTTTGATTGCCGAAATTTGCAACCTCCAATTTGTATTGCTGTGAACCATTGTATCCTGAATTTTTATCATATCATGAAAAATAATTACAAAAACAATGTATCTAGTGATTTAAACAGAAATTACGAAATACATGCCAATATGTCTAGATCACAGATAACAATCGTCTACACATAGCGGATGCTAGTGCTGATGAACCTTTCGGGTAGTATGAACAGGTGCGCTGTCGGTGCATGAAAAACGTAATGTGTACACTTGTACTGATAAAGGGGTGTTAAATGAAGACAATGAGACTGCAAGAAACAGTTAAATATATTAATTATACAGATAAATGTAATATGATCAAGGTATAACATAATTTGTAGCGAATAATTGACAATTTGTACGTAACTTGGCTAGCGGTATTCTCAATTTATCAAAGCTTGGCTGTAATAGATTATTAATAAATATATTTAGTAAGTGCTTTCGAACGAATCAGTGTGGCACTATTTTACAGTATAGTGAACGTGTAGTGCTCGATTTGAATCCATTGGAATTTGATATAAAAAAATCGATTCATTTAACTGATGCTTTTACAATTAGTTCAATTACAAAATTACAAAACAGGGATATGTACGTTGTTACACCTAACTAAATTTTCTCATTTTTACGTTGTGTCGTGTTATCGTTTCTGCGTTCCGAAATAACGACATGACGTAGAATACATGCAATGTGATATAACTAAAGATAGTGCTCTCCAAAACTTAAAATGTTATGACTAGTATGCACATGTACTGACAGAAAACTTAAACAGAGACTTCCTGTCGTTGTGGACCTCTTTGAAAGAACGAAGGCTTCCCCATTGCTGGTTTCTTGTTCTGTTGGTATGGCATCCCCATCATGGCAATAAACAGGCAGACATTTCCATACGTCTTTTACATGATGTTTGACAAAACGGCCCTGCTGCTGATAGGGATCCTATATCTCGTGAAAACATTGATATATATCCCCTTATCTGCCGTATGTTTACTAGAATTTTGGTATAGAAATTAAATATCTAACGGATATTTTCATTTGCCAATGACTTTAAACTTCCTCTTGTATTTGAATCCTTTTGAGATGTCCGTGTCACGAGGTATTTCTGCACGACAGTACTGGTGACATATTAACGACTGCTTTGTTGACATCCTACTCCAAGGATTTCATTATAGTACTATGTTGTGCAATATTACGGTTACATTTTATTACAAGAACATCTATAAATCTTACGTTGCTTGTCAGTAAACTACTGGATACTTTGTTTATGTAAACATACGCCTGACAATAAACTTCAACCACAACTAAAAATTCCAAATATCTGGTTGTTAATAGTATATTTGATATCACCATACCATCCTTCAAATCTACAAATGATTTTAGTGACATTATGTTAGTGTTGATTTAATCATACATAGACAATTAACAGACATTATCCGGTAATACATGAGATTCAACTGAATGCAGAACGTTCAATACTTTTATTATCGAGTTCATATTCCAAAAGTATGCATCATTTTAATTACAATTAAAGTCTGTTGATTCAATCGAACATGAACAAATTGTAAGTTTTCACTTAAATCCTATTGACTTTACGCCAGATCGCTGGCTTAGAATGAGAAGGACGTAACTACAAAATCAGTATTTTGAGAAAACAAGAAAAACTGTCTGATAATCACTCTTTACTTATGGTAAAACAAGCTTTTTCAACTTTAGTTTGGCTAACATGACAAGTTCCGATTTTCATGAAAATAGGATTAAAAGAAGCGCCTTATGATGTAGATTTGAAATATGCATTAGTCTTATACGAGTATCACTGTGGTATAACGTACACCGGATATTGCTAGCAAGATGAGTAATATTATCAATTTTCGCGACATTCTAGTGTTGACAAGGGTAGGTTCAGAGATGATTTTTAGTTTTTCTGAGTGTGTTTAATACAAAATTATCTCCTCCATCAATTTTCCTAGCCTGTGCAACCAGTAAATTGCCAGGAAATTTCTTAAAAGCGTGATTAAAAGACCAAACTCGTATCGTTACTCACGCAGAAAGTAAGCTCGATCTGTCGAAATTAGATGTTTTTGTATATATTTTTCGTTAAAATACTCAACTTGAATCGAGCGAATTGTCATTCTTGTTACAAAGATTATATTGCAAATGTAGTATCCGAAACTAATCGAAAATGACGGCGCATTGTGAGAATAAATGCAGGTGTTAGTGTACAGAGTATTGCTATATAGTTGCTCTCTGGTGTACGGAGTATTGCTGTATCGTGTACAGAGTATTGCTTTTACTTGCAGTCACCATTTGTCACACAAATTGAATAAATACAAGGTATAATCAGCGCTATTTTGTAAAAATAACTTATATAGATATGTACCTATTTATTTACGATTGGATTGTATGGACCACATAAAGCAATTAATGTAACAAGCTAATCCTAGCTAATTCTTAATAGGAAACTTCTTTTAGTAACTGTGTATTTCACATACAGTAAAGGGTCATAGCTGAGCAATTGCATTAGACAAACACAAAACTACTACAATGCTCAATACTTTGAATTAGCAACGTTGAATGTCATATCAAAGGAACCTCATTGCAGCATCTGAAATAGTTGAGAGATTATAAAATAAGCCTTGGTGTGTATATGGATGTGATGCCATTAGTTGCCATTTGACCATAAGCATGACTCTTAAAGAATTGCATGTATATAAGCTAAAAATCACATTTGTACTACTCACAAGAACACTTTATGCATAAAATTCAGCATTCTATATTGTTAATCGCATTCATCTGCCTGACGGTTGAAATATTTTAACATAGTATTTTAAGAATATTCTTATTATATCGTATAACCCATAAGACATGACCTTATTGGTGAGCAGACGTAATAACACGATAAAACTGTCCATTTACATACTTTATTTACTAATATATTAAGCCATACTGTCCGTACACTAACGTTGCGCTTATGTGCAATACTCCGTACACTAAACAGCAATACTCCGTACACACACGCGTATCTGTTTTTGGATGTATCTTAGTTGTTTTTCGAACAATATTTATGAAATATGGTCACAACATTTTTGGGTTCAATATAAACAAAATGGCCAGTTTAAAAATCTACAATTTGGTAATACAGCCGTTCCAGAAGCTTGTAAAGTACTGCTGTCAATATTTGCCAGTGAGTAAATGCGTAACACTGGTTCATTTTAACCTTTCTGTGAATATCTGATATACGATAGTGTGCTATAAAGATACCAAAATGCCCGAAAAATTTTAAACTCAATTGGGATATGCATAAGAAGTCAGTAATTTGGAAAATTACGTCTCTAAACTCACCCTGGTCTCCATTTCATGTACTTAAAATTGATAATATTACTCACTTTACAAGCAATATCCGGTGTACGTTATACCGCAGTGAGAATAGCAGGTCGACTCGTAAGTGGCACTCACGACATTCCCATTCCAAGCCAGCGAGTTGGCAATCTATACCCTTTAAGTCAATTATATCGGTAAAGTATAACCGCATGGTCCAATGGAATACCTTGAAAACCTTCGCCAAGCAAGCTTCGACAAATTATCAGGTGGGGCAATCAAATTGCATAATCAAAAGTTTATATTGCCACAACCTCAACATCTAATTCTGGTTCAGTGCTGTGTGTGCCGACTGCGATGGATAATTTTGGTACTGGTACTAGTAGACTTTTCATGGGTGTGTGTCCCTTTTTTGTTCCTCATTCGCTCGGATGTTTCTGTTGAATTGTCGATTTTCGCACACAAGTGGAGATGATGCGGATTTCTTGTTAAAGGGTAAGTTATTACTGGCTATATATAAAGACTAGGATGCAGTACTTGAAAACTGGTAGTGCTCGAAAACTTGTTAGGTGAATAAGACGATATAATCGTCGTATATACAAATTTCAACTGAAAAAACACACAATGTTATCTAAGTCACATTGGTACCATTTCGAGCATTTACAAGGTGCAGTCAGCATGGTCGGGTTGTCGGTCAGACAAAACTGAATAACGGCTACGACAACAAAACTTGCGTTCAACAAACCCGTATGACCAGGTGGAAGCCTTTATCATTCTGACTAGTTAAACCCGTGAGCATAATTCTGTAGAAATGATGTCATTTTCGAAAACCATATCTTGGTGGACTTTGAAATTTCTTTTTAGTTTTGAATATACTTATTTCTTGTAAGTTTTGGGTTACATCCTCAATGTAACGGATGGATGAGCGAACAGGGCAATTACTATATGCCTCCCGCATCTGTAGATACCAGGGCATACAATGAGATCCCTTTAAATCTTTAAGGATTAAAAATGTTCCATTACTTTAAATAATTATACAGTATACTCATACACTGGACGGCGTCATTGTTCAGCTTTGCCTGACCCGATATAGTCAGGGAGGTTATCCGGACAGATAATGTGTAAAAATCATATTCTATTAAATATAAAACACTATAAGTTGAAACATGTTTAAAATGTTTATCAAATTCCATTCACTATTTCAATTCCTATGGTACCACTGTACAGGGCATTCGTGTTTATTGTCTTTAACTTCGTCATAAAATCCATCATTCGCTGGCTTAAAATGAGAAGGTCGTTAGTACTTTTTTACGACCTTTTTATACTCATATATGTAAAATCTGTATTACAAGGGGCTTGTCATGGGCCTACTTTCATAAAAATCGGAACTTGGTCATGTTGACCAAACTGAAGTCCAACGATTTTGTTACTCCATAAGATTAGTTTTCAGACAATTTGTTCTTCTTGTTTTCTTAAAATATTGATTTAGTACTTTTGACCTTGTCCTTCTTAGCCAGCGAATTGCATTCAAAACCCCCTGAAGTTTATTTTTGTAAATGGATTATCTGTAGACGTCACGAAATGTCTAGTAATATAATGAACATCCGTTGTAAAACGTACTAATATATCAAACAATTTTAGCATGAAAGTCTTAAACATTAATTAAACAATATCAATGAAGTATGAACATTGAAATAATGACTCGAATCCCGAATCTGAGTGTACATATTCATATTACGTTGATACGTGATAACACCTTACATGTGTTTTATGAAGCACATGTCGACTAATTAATAAGAACTGGTTGGTGTCAACAATTGCAAACATGTGTAATTCGCTGGCTTTCAATGAGAAGGTCGTAAGCACAAAATCGATATTTTGACGAAACAAGAAAAACCGTTCGAAAATTACTCTTCACTTATGATAAAACAAGCTGTTTCAACTTCAGGTTGGTCGACATGCAAGAAGTTCAGATTTTCATGAAAATAGGCTCATAACAAGCGCCTTGTGATATAATAGTCTATAAATTTTAAATATGTATCAGGCGTATAAGGTTGTTAGTACTTACGACCATTTCATTCTAAGCCAGCAATAAAGGAAAGCCCACCAAGTCAATGAACACCTCACATACATGCCGACTTATCATATGTATAAAGAACCTGTTGATGTCAACAATAGGATAGTGCTAATGTTACAAATATGTGCAACAATTTTTATCAAACAATCTCGATATTTCCAAAATATGGACTTTAGTGCAAATAGTATACAAAAATGTATTCTAAAATTGTATTTCTGTTTCTTGAATTGTGCAATATGTCTTTAAAGATGAAGTACCATAATTATAATGAATTGAAATCACGAATAAGACATCCGTAGTTAATTTATATACACAATAACTCCTAACCGTATTTTAAAAAGTCAGTTGACAGGGGTTTCAAAAAAATATATACAACGGACATATAACTCACATGGCGAACACATTCATCTAGTGTCCCAAGCATCACATTATTGCAATAATATTAGGGACAACATAACAATGCTATTTACGAAATGTACAACCGGATAGCACATATGCTGTTTCTTGGGAACTTTCAAAAGCGCAGTTGTTCACATGGATCGCTCGATTGGACAGTTTCAGTTTCTACACCACTACAGGTATTAGGTTTGCGTATGTTAAATAAAACAAACCAGTTTAGAACACCCTTCCAGAACTAGTATGCTCCACCGGATCAAGTAAAAGAGACCATCTATCAGAGCTCATAACACGAGATTATCACTAGAATATATTTTAGCTAGAGCTTTATATTGGTTTACAACACTGTACCAAAACTTATCCATAATCCCTTCAGCGTGTGCATTCGCAACAAGTAAATCACATTGTTTCGTCTTATTCTCAAAACATTCTATAGCTTTGTTTTGATTTATATTCATATTCATCAGCGGGGAATGATTCACTTTGCCTATTTTGAATGGTAAAAGACCAAACAGGTACACATCATCAATCCAAAAGAAACGAGTCACTTTTGATGCCTGATACATCTCAGGTATTATGTCTCTCGAGATGATAGTGAAGTAACCATTACAATAAGTTACAGGAAAATGTGTTAGGTTTCTAAACTCCTCATCATCGACCATCCATTTTCCCTTTTTTCTCTCGATCAGCGACGTATTATTATAGCGAACATGGCACCAAATGTGCCTGGTTTTGTTCTTAAAGTCTATGTCTATCTTTTCCATAAGTTTAAACACATTTACAAACACGTCGTCGTCGACTTTCAACACAAATTTAGCTTGTTTACAATGTTCTGTTACCCAACGTAATCCTAAAACTCCCTTATGTGTGAGATTCCTATAGGTATCGACAAACTTTCCTTGAATCACATCTCCGTGCACCGAAGATTCGTGCTCTATCAATGTCTGGGTCGTTGATTTCTTCGGCATCCCAAGTAGAAACACAATCCGAAGAGATTGACCTTTATACACTTGATAATTCGCCCAGGTTTCCCTAATAGAAGATCGCCGCATGAAATGGGTCGTTGATGAATGAACCAGAACGATAATTGACCCCATTTCTTTAAGTTTTGAACACACATTTGGACAGTTTATATTGTACGGATGTTTTAATATAGTCACTGGATATTTGAATCCTGGTATAGCATTTGAGTCAATTTCTTCTTCACTGCTCGCTGGCTCTACATCGCGATCTACCAACCCTTTATTGTCAACTTCGTATTTCACCATGTTAGAGTTATCGTTAGACTGTTTCCGTATTGAAGCCAAAGGTACAACAGGTCTTTCAATAGCCAACCTCCCGTTTCTTACGTCACTCACTAATTTCGATGAAGAATTTATTTTAAAAGCTATATAGACATGTCCATCTTCATGTTCTATTAGAATGGTGTTCACCGAATTCTTTTCAAGCTCGCTCCAGTCAACATGAGCTTTTGCTAAAGATGTTATTACAGTGGGTCTGCGTTTCACAGTAAATACAACTGTGAATAGGAAGATGACAAGGACAATAAAGAACACGGCTGACACACAGCTAAACTCGCCATTCATAACAGACTTTGCCCATTTCACTATGGTGATGCGTAGTGATCTTGGTGAAGCCATCATGGTGGTGTCGTTAGTGCTTCTGAAATAAAAGATGAATATAACCGTGACTAATTTAATGTGATTATATGAGCCAGGCTCTGCGATTTTCTCCTTTATCACATATTTTTTCGATTTTCTTATTTTCGCATTTTCTGATAATTCAATCCTTCCTAATCATAGAAATGTAAATTAATGTAATGAGGGTTGACCAAAAAGTGGTAAAATATTGATTTTAAAATGTATGTACAAAACAAATTTTCACTAAAATGTGTATCTGACGATATAGTAAAACTGAACGTATTTAATAATCTTTCACGGGATTATGATTAACACAACATTAATCAATACTTAGTGCCAAGTGTTCACTTGAATAACTACATTATGCTCTTTCAGTTAAGAGATAGTCCGAAGTTTTGAAAGATTTCATTCTGTTGCCATGGAAACAAAAACTCAAATATACGGGTTATTTGATATTTAAGCGGAAAATCTTTTTAATCGGCCAAATCTATACTTACATCATCTAACGATAGCAGTATTAAATTATATACATTTGAATAATTATTTTTCCAATGATGGTTGACCAAACAATGTTGAAGTTGATAGGCAAACGTGCGTTTAGAAAACAATATGACCCTTCGACGAAATTTGTAGATCTCTATATTTAATCAAAGATGTTGATTGAAGTTTAAGTGATGTTGGTGTATTTATTAAAGCATTGCGTATAGTAGTAAATATGTAATGTATTATTCTATTGCTTTCCGAGTACAGATGCTATTAAAGTTAATATGTATATTCCGTTGCCATGGGAATAAAAAAATAAGACCAATCGTTGAATTGTTACTTATGCTCAACATTTTGAATATTGTCAAGTATACTATAGAATTAAGCATGAAATAGCAATAACATAATGAATTTTCTTTTATTTTAGGCTATTTGATATGTATACAATTATAGTAGACATAATTGGCGTCGAGCCCAGGAAAACGTCCCTTACGACAAAAAATACAAAAATATTTATTTACATAATCTAACGCACATAACATGTACTTTGTTAAGAACTTTATTTGATGGTTATATATTGCCTATTTCTCTAGTTATGACCATTTATGTATGATGCATAGTGCGTCCTTTTTTTGCACTTGAAAACGTCGCGACCTCAACGTTATATTAACAGCGTCATTTCATTGTAGCGAAAAACGCCCGTTTACTTTTGTAAATAAATACGAAAATATCATGATGATTGAAATAATTGTTACGGTTTCGTCATAACTCTGCATTTCTCGACACATCCATGTAGTTCCACTGCTTAGAATGCACTGTTTGTGAATTCATTCGAGGTATGAAAATACTGCTTCTAAGAATTTCAGAAAGTTTATCTGAAACATATATTTGGAACCGTTGGTGTAAATAAAGAAAAAGTTTGATAACAAGTTAATAACATAAGTTTTCAAACATGGTTTCATGTGCAGTATTGCTAACCCTTTAAATCCCCGTTCTTATTGTTCCGCTTTGACATCCCGGTAGAGCCCCGGGACTCATTGGGGCGAAACGTGTCAAACCGGAAGGCAACCGTAACAGCACCGGGGCAAACCGGGAAAAACCGAGATGCACCGGCTAACAGCACCGGTTGTGTTAAAATGTTTAATACAACCGGGAGTCACCGGGACCACCGGGCAGATATCGAGGACCGGCTTAATCCGGGGATAAACGGGACACAACCGGGGCTTTCGGGACACCACCGGGAACAATCGTATCTCTACCGTATGTCTACCGTGATAAACCGTCGGTGTGATATAGACTACTAGAATGCAAGCTGAGAGCATGTAATGAACGGCGTGGACCGAATTAGCACCAGCTGTTCACGGAAAATGGAGGCGCTTTCATGGTTATGACTGGCAGATTTCCGGTTCCGTTACGGTTAAGGACGGCGAAATTTAATGTTGAATTCAGACCTCTCAAGCTGTACCGACACGCATTTCTTGGCTTTTAAAGTTTTTATTAATTAATTACCATGACGTTATCGTAGGTAATTGGCAACCTAGTAAGAACTGATGCAGTTTGCACATTTTCCCTAGTTTATAAATGATCTCCTGTGACAACCAGGTAACAACGGCGTGTAACCGGGACACAGCCATGGTATAACGGGGCAACTCCTACGATCGCCGGGACACCTCCAGCTGTCACTATAAAATCACCGGCATCAACATGGATCAAACCGGACCTTTCGGGGCGCTGCCGCCTTTCACTGTAACGACACCGTACTGAAACCGGGAATAACCGTAGCAACTCCGGCCTAATTGAATATCCTTTCACTCCGGCGGTACACCGGGGTAACTTCGGGTATATGGGAATGCAATTGATTTTTGTTACAAAAGCGTCCCGGATCATCCCGGTATACCGGCTTTACTTCACCGGGATGTACCGGGACCTGAACCAGGGCAGTGATAACGGGGCGTAAGCTCGGAGTCTCAGGTTAATGCGGTTAGAAAAAAGTATTCGTAGTAGATCTAGGCTAACAATGTTGTATTTATCAATCTATGCTACAAATATTGAACAAGTTTCTGGCATAATTAGTGTACCCTCGTATGTTGAAAAGTGACCAAATGCACTCTGAATCGAATAACGGTCAGTGAGCCTCGTATTGTTTGCAACCGAGACATACACAAACTCCCTAATGGATCAACACAGCAGTCATTATTCTGTATGAATTATGTTATTGTGCAGCAAAACTTTAAAATACCTGACTTAAAAACGTGATTACCGGTATATACCTGACTAGATAAAGGTATTTATATCAATCTCAAACAATTTATTATTATTAAGTAATATGATCCAGCTCTACTTTAATTTCACATGAAATATTCTACTTAATATTCAAACCTCAAAACTACTAAAAAGCAGGCCTGGTATGTGTATTGATTTAATCTTGTTATTCATCGGTTTTCAAATTTTCAAATTTTTAAATCTTTTCATTTAATAATTGCACAGTGACATGTCAATGACAATGCAGTTAAAGACTGTTATTTGACTAAAGCATGTATACCCGGTACATACAAATGTTGTACCTTAGGCCTACAATTATACTCCTTTTAATCGATTACTTGTCTGGTGAATTTGTATACTAAACCTTGTGCATTCTTTATTTGGTTAATTATCGCTGTAATAGTCTCCATTTTGAAAGAAATGACAGCAAACCTGCACAATATTTCTATTCTTAAAGTGTTTTTCACAAAAGCAATAACAGGCTAAATATTATTAATTTTGTAAAGCGAGTTTTTGTAAAACTATGATTCAGTGCAGATAACATACATGAACATTTTTATTTTACTTTTTTACTGAAAAAAAAATCGCTCGCAAAGTCACTTCAATCTAGGAAAATGTGTCAAAACGTTCTTTGCGAAAACGTATACACTCCATAAATATTTTTCATGTTTTAGATACTCCCACCACCTATATTACTTTTAGAGGTTGTCAATTAGACATAAAGCCCTTAAAGGTTAACATAAACTAGTTCACATTAAGCATAGATTTCAAAATTGGGCACTTTTCTGTTTAACACCAAATAAGGTATCTCAGAACGACCAGAATGCATCAGATTAATCCATTGTTTAGAATTTTTTGCCAGAGGAGCATGCCCCCGGTCCCCCCTATTTCAAATGATCAACTTCCAGTTACCATGTAATTTCAAAATTGCCAGAGAATCATAAACTCAGTTGTTATATATCAGTATATAGATATAACCAAAATACGCTTCCATGAATGAAGTGTTGTAATGTTAAAGACGCTCCTACGCCTATGCAGGACTATGCCTTGGACTCCAGCAAATTTCTTACGCCCCCCCCCCCCCCCTAACCGGAATGAATGTTACTCTACAAAGTTTGAAGTGCCGGACAGGATCGGCTAAACCGATACCGCGCATTTAAATAATTTGCCTGAAGACAACAATTTTTTAATTAAATAAAATATGTGTTTAGATCTACATCTAGAAACATGATTCTAATCTGATATTTTTTAATTAGTTATCGCAATGAATCGTCCATCCTGCTAGCAGCTATATGTTTCGTCTTTTCAGCGAAACAGTAAATTATTGAAAAAAATAATGCAAAATATAAACATAGACGTTGATTGGTTTTAACGTTTAGTACGCGCGGTCTAGTGACGCTTTTTATGACGCATTTTATGACGTTAGCGTCGTGATGTCGTAAGGGACGTTTCCTGCGCTCGACGCCGTATATGTTATTGCTGTATTATTCAAAATTTCTAAAGATCATGTTTATTATAATGAAGAATAACATTTTCCTGCTAATGTACGCTGAACGCTGATTTCTGTCATTTGACCATTACCTCAGAATAATTAGTATATTGATCACTGAAACAATGGGTATACTAGAAATCATGCGTGCACATGTTAATGTTGAAATACAGTGTTTGTTAGCATGGTGACACTGGTGTTACATTAGAGTATAACTATACTGTGTCACGTACATTTTGATAAAGGTTTGGCTGTAAGGTTTTTTCCGACCATGCAAATTTATTAATGCTGATTGTCTCTTGATGGCACTTACTGGTATGATACAATCATGCAAAATTTGAACAAATCAATTGAGCACATTTACCAATAGATTGCTTATAAACAACTTCAGTTGATTGCTGACATGACCGTTGATTTTGAACAAAACAAAGTCGAAATTTCCTAACAAATTGCTCTTCGTAACGTCTGCCATTGAATTAGCCCTTGGTACAATTGGAATCTTCCAGTTTATCATGAAAAGTTCTCCTGTTTGCCTAGCAAACGCCGTGAAAGCATGACTTTGATTACTTCCGCATTAACGTTAGCTTTGACGTCACTCACGACGTCATTTACGGAAAATGACGTCAATTGCGATAAGGGTGAAAATCGCAGAGCCTGGCTCATATACTTTTCCCTTATAATGAATTCAGTCGCACATCATACAAAAAATATATGAGGAAATCGGACAGAGAAAGTGGTACTCAACTTAACCAGCCGAGCAAAAGAAACAGTAACATCACAACACAATTACACGGAGCAATGTCTGCATACATCACAAAACAATGATAAACAGTCCCGCCGCAAAAATGCAGGATGACCCAATTTCACAAAGAAATTACAAAATAAGGGTGATCCCAAGTGACCGAATAAAAACAAGATTATCACTGATGTATCTAGTTTTGACATAGGTGGATACTGGCACATAAAACTTGTCTTCAAATTACTTGGGCCTAAACTTATGCGTCCCATATTAGATTGTGATACAGGAAAAAGACCAGGCACTTTACTGGTAGACACCGTACACTGAAGATAACATCCTACGCCGGATGAAACTTAAGTAAAGTGGTGTATCATAAAAGGGTATGACTATCGATAATTGCGTTTTAAAACTTTTAAATAACCCTATAATATTGCAATAAGGGAACAAATATAAGTAATAGAAAGTTCTTTTTTGAAACACTAGTATGGTCATTCCGTGACAAGATCAAAATTATCACTGAAATGTTGCATTAATGTCTTGCCTCGGTACTCAAATTCCCTGATTAAAATCAAAATCCAGTAAACCACACAGTAAACACCGAAAAAGCGACATGACATTGTAACATGACACCAGATCGGCGGCAAATGGGTGGACAAAACGTAGTTTCTGCATGCAACGTTTTTCAGTACATGGTACTTTTATTAACTATCATAATAAACTGTGTGGTAGTTACATGCATATAAATATTATATATAAATGTATTACGGAGTTTGGCTAATGAGCGTTATAGTTCCATCTATAAAGCCTGTCTCACACAGAACACCGTTGGACACACGGTTCCAATACGGTATACTCGGTTATACACGGGTGGACTGGTACGATATAGACTCCAATGTAGCACGAGTATGTACGAACAAAGCACGAATATACTCGGCCAAGCAAGGTTTATCACGGTTTGAACACGATTTGCAAAACGGTTTTCATACGATTGTTGTACGGTTCCAAGTACGGTCTAGTACGGTCTGTTATGGCCTTGTACGATAAACACGACTTTTACTCGATTGACTGGACATTTGCAGGGTTTACGTTCGGTCCCACGGACTTTTGTTCAATACGATTTATATACGATATTGACACGGTTGAGCTCACTCGTTGTGTGGACTTTGCAAGGTATTTATTAACTAGGCCAAGTCGTATGGACTTCGGTTGTATATACTAGTATACGGTCTCGTACGGTCTCACACGGTCTGTCACGGTCTTGTACGATCGCTAATACGATCATAAACGGACATGGCACCCGTGCCAGTTTTTTTTTAAAGTTAAAAATCATACAAGGATACATTTGAATGGCCCGAGTGTAACTCGAATAAGGCCATGGTTGGTTCGGTTTACACGGGTGGCCAACCGTATAAGCCGTGTGTTCTATGTGAGACAGGATTAAGACCCGATCTAGGTTGCAGAATGACATACTTATGACGAAATGGGGCATAACTGCGACTTGGCCTAGTTAATAAATACCTTGCAAAGTGACCTGATTTTAATAGTTTCTCCCCAGAAAACTGGAAAAGCTACAACAGTTACTGTAAAATGGTGGCTAACACAACATATTTCTAGCTATATGTAGTTCTAAACAGCTGGAAAGTATACATCACCGCGTAACCCAGCAAATGCACGTTTATAGAGACAAGCGGTTGACAAGGTGAACCAGTGCACTGGCGATAAACAATACAGTATCAACCCGCTTTACTGAAACTTGGTCAGTGTATGTCTAGGTATAATTACATGATTTAATTAAGTCGGTAACTGCCATTCCTGAAGATCAGATTAATGTCAATCAATATGGAAATTTCAACAGTTTTTCTCTTCATTTTTTTAAAGATATTCTTTGATTTTAGGGACAAAGTTTTGATTTAAACTACATACAATTTGGCGTATATGAAAGTTTGTATGTAATGAATAAAACAATACATGTTATTATAGACAGTGTACGGTATTGGTATTTTTAAATAGAATTTAATCAGAAATGATTTTTTCTTGGGTTTATTTTAACAAAAATAAGATGAACGTGAAATGTTTAACACTATTTGTATACTGTTTTTGTATGTGCAACAGGTACAGTTACAAGTATAGAAGTCTCATAGAAATTTGTAAGACGATTGCTCGGCTAGATTTGTTTAAATTTAACTGAACGTTGTTTCAGAAATGATGAAAACAGTGGAGGTTAAAAACGAATCAACGTTTGCATCCGTTTTTTGTAGTTGTTGCGATAATTTGTGTTTGGTGAACGTTCATAATAAACTATTAGTCCAGTCATTTTACGATTTGACCTTGATATGTTAACAGTTTAAGAGTTTGTTCTTCTGCATGTGCTTGCTAATATTCTTAAGAAATAAATACAAAAAACATTCTTCTGAAATATTCGGGATGCTGTTGAAATATTGATTAGTTTTGATACGAGTGCATAGTTCTACGTTTTACAAAATTTACAACCAACTCGCGAAATATGGTATTAAAAATGAAATTGGAATAAATCATTCTGAAGGTTGCATAAATAATTTATTCGATATTGTTATCAATAATGTATATCAGTATTTATTAGTCAAAGTTGTTTCGAATCTAAGACACTAAAATGTACTTGCACATCATTTTTAAGCTTTTGCATATTATACGTTTTTGTCATAGTACATGTATAAAGACGCGTTAGATACGTCAAAGGGACAGTGGTGCTCAACCGGAAAGGTCTCTAATCGACAAAACTGCCCCCGCTTGCGAGAAAGTAAATACTGTATCCAATATTATTCGAACTGACACAAACTCAATATATGGGTCACCTACATGTCAAGATCAATTCATACATCAAGATTGAAGACCTTTGGCCAAAAATGTTCCTGAGTTATTGATCGGCAAATGATGACTGGGCAGCACTGGTCATGCAAATGGCTGTGGCATAAAAATAGACTACAAGTTCGAAAAAGCTGTTTTAAAGTCAAAATATTTCAAATTATTGACAAGAAAAGTATTGACAACAGTTTCTGCTTAAATCTGATGTAATAAAAATACTTTTCGAGCAGCCTTATATGTTGAAGTCATATGCATGTTGCTCAAAACTAATATAAAACTATGTAAATATGTGTAGAACGTGCGATAACGTACAGCCAGGTCAGTAGGTACACTGATAACACTGTAATTAACTGCTCCACCGTCAAGTTCATAGATTACACGATACAATCTGGCATACTTTATAAATCTGAGATTGTTTTATACGTCAATAATCCCTATGTCAGTACAATTTTAACCTTATCTGTTCACTTATTTCTGATTCACAACCTAGCGATAGCAACTCGAAACTTGTAGCATATACGGGTGTATTAGTTTTGCCAATAAGTTTATTGAATGGTGCATGGTCTTAATTGCGTATCGATCTGAATCATTTGGATGAAATAGTCCAATCAAGCAGTTCTGAACCAAAATAAACTCACTGGTCAATAAACTGTCCAGTTCTATAGGGCATAGAAAAACTAACTTGATGTTCCATTTCTATAGGTGCTAACTTGGAGTTCCATTTGGTCACCATTTTTAATGGCAGTCGCTTCTGAATGTAGCATCTCATAAAGAAAATATAATTATGCTCAACCAGAAACCTTTAATCCAACCACTGTTCTAATTGGTCTATTTTCAAAACCAGATTTATTTTCGCTGTTGTATGTACTCGAAGATATTTTGCTCACATATATCTGTTTCTACTTTACTCAATAATCAATTTTATTAAAAATCCAAACTTCTGTGTCAAAATATGACAAATACTGAAAACTTGATTTCAAATATCATCAAAAAATATGTTAACAGTTAAACTGAGCATTTGGGAATAAGACCCATTAGAAAAGTGTTTGAGTGTATAAGTGCAATAGCCAATGAATGTTTATGCCCGCAAATACTACATAATTTACAAGCTATAGGTCGATTTTCGTCAAAATTATAAAAATATCCACCAACCTCTTTCTGTCCATAATCACTCTAGTTTGAATTATTAATATTAAGCAAAATTGGTTAAAACCAGACCTAATTTAATTAAATAGTAAATTCGAAAATAGTATTAGATACAAGCGTTAGAAAACTAAACGTTCACGATCATATCTATACGTGTCAATATGACTCTATAATCACAACCTAATATGACCCCCTTATCACGACAGACAAGATAGTTTGAACTAATGAATTCGATTGATGCAATGCTGTTAACGTAATACTGCCCCCCCCCCCCCTTGTTAAAATCTAGCGTACCTTATGTTGCGCTTTTTGTGAGGATTTCATTAGAACCAGTGACCACATTTCCTCCATTGCTTCAATATCTCGAACATTCACAGCGAAATAATCACTTTGTCCTTTCCTGTATCGTTCGACACCTTTATCTTGCCATAAAGTTAAGTTCTGTTTCATATCAATGAATTTTATTGGCGAAATATCCTGAGTTAGCGTTCCAAACATGTATACATCGTCTACGTGAATTAACGGTGTTACTTGGGTCTTTGTGTACATGTTTGCCAGTAAGGTAGATGTCATGATCACCATATAACCCGAACAGAATTGGGGCAGATAAGTCTTATTGGGGAATATCTGTGGTGGTATATACCATCTCGAATCTTTATCTCTAATAATTGGGCTTTTACCACTCTCAACAACGTGGCACGCGATTTCATTCTGATTTGAGTCCATCACTGAGAGAAGTTCATTCATAACTTTGAACATGTTGACAAAAATGTCATCGTCTGCTTTGATGATATATTTCACAGATTTACAATGTGTTTCTATAAAATTGATAGCAACAAGGCTTTTTAATGTTAGATTATAGTAGGAATCCACAAAATCACCGATCACAATGTCGTCGTGGAGTTTTTGCTCGTTCTTCAGTCGAACTTGGTCGTTTACGTCAACAGGGTTTCCTAGAATAAACAGGAACTGTACGTTTCTTTGCCCGAAAATTTTCGTCGACGCCCATGTACTTCGCAATCGTCTACGTTTCATATAATTACCCCAGTTACTATTGAAATAGACCACTATCTGTGTGTGATTTCCACATGGGTATTTATTGCTGGTGATAAACTGTGGGACTATAAACCTTTCTATAGGACTATCAGCTACAGTATGGTCTGCACTTATCTTACTCTGCATTGTAGCAGTATTATTTAACTGGGTGTGTCTGTCAACAAATCGTGTGTAACTTCGATCAATTATATCTCTCACGTTGCTATCAATTCCTCCTGCTAAAGTAGTTCCTCCAACATTTAGAAACAGAGTTAATGCGCTGAACGCTACTATCATACACAATACGCCAAGAAAAAAGTCCTGTCGTCTTCGGAATCGCCTCTGAAGTCTCATAGTTCTACAAGAAATAAAATGGTATCGTTCAGATCCTTTGTGTGACAACAATGTGGTCTTCCTACGCATGGTTATTATCCGGTGGTACATTGTCATTGACATAAATGGTCATGCAATTGATTTAATGATTACAATTGACCATCCTGCATTTTGATTAATCGATGGTACTTCGCGCCAAGACATGACATCATGCCGGTAAGAGCAACATTTTAATGAATACATGTAGGATTTAACCGAGTCGGGTCGGTGTTTGCATTGGCTTAATATATAGGTTATATTGTAAGTGCAGTTTAATCTGTGTTCTAGACCATCTGCGAATAACTATAACAAATATCGTCCTCCCTTTCCGACTATTTTCAATACTATTCAACCTGCCAATGCATCAGTCAGTTGCAACCACACACCCCCATCCCAATGGATAGCTGGGGAAATGGCAGTGTTATACCTTCGAACTTCTCCCGCACTATCGGGGAAATGAGGGACATTTTTCTCCAAAACAATACCCCTTGGACAATATCTAGTTGCCAGGGGCCGAGGAATTACCGGAGATCATCATCAGTTGTTCGCTGTAGGGCGTTGAATGGTACCCAAAAGTTAAAAAAAAATCCCGCCAATCACCGGGGATGGGACCGTGAATGCAACTGACTGATACATAAAGGAGATCGTCTTCCAACCGTTTGAAAGGGACTTTTGTGTTTAGCTGGATGAACAGTGTTATGTTATCAGTGAAACCGGCCTCTGAGAAACATTGATTTTGTAATAAGATAGCACGACCTGCAAGGATTATGCATGATGGAGCATGCCGATGAATAAATGGTAAAACTAATCGCATTGTTATTTGTTTATTCACGCGCTAAAATAGGATGTTTTTCTCGGAATGTGCGTGATAATGATATTGATAAACTAACAATGTTACCATCCTTGGAGATATAGCGATGTTTACAGATGTGACAACTATCAGTGAACAATGGTGAATTAACTTTAACAATTTACTAAAGTAAACAGGTTTGCTACTCCTAAGAAATATCAAGGCCGCATGTTTATAACAAGATATGAGTAGCATCATGGTTAATTGAGATGAATTCATACTGATAGTATCAGGTTTCATATTTTAATCACAGGCACACGGTTTCGTCGATTTAATAAACTCGCATGAAACAAAACTTTGCGGACTCTCCCTCTCTTTCTTGTGTGGTTAGGTGAGTCTTGTTTCATGGAAGTTTATTAAATCGATTTAAACCGTATGTCTGTGATTTTTATAGTGCGCTAACATATGGTTGGTATGACAGTTATACATAGAGACTTGTTCTGAAACCGTTAAATCCTTTCAAAAAGACAGTTATGGAACCGATTGTGGTAATGTGCATAATTGACATTAGGCAAGAGCAGAGGTCGCTCCACCTGATAGTTTTACAAGTTAATCCATTGGACCATGTGGTTGTATGTTACCGTTATAATTGAATTAAAGAGTATCTAGATTGACAACTGGTCTAATGTTAATATATATAATTCACTGAGTAAATTAACTCGCAATCATATGAACCATATAGTTCATGTCGGTAATCATATAACTTATGATATAAAGATTTGACTTTACAAGAAAACTCAAGAACCAGCCAGGATATGACATGGCTTGATGGTAGATGTATCATGAATGAGACGGTTATGAGACTAAATAATAACATTAGTGTCATTTAAGCAGAACTGTCAGAACATAAACAAAACTAAATATAAATGGCACCGTCACGGTAACTTTGTCATTGATAATGACTAAACGAAAAAAATGTAAAATTTATATTTTTCTATAACATTGTTCAAAAGTAATTCTATCGAAATTAACCCAATAGTTAAAAACGTTATACTATGAAATGTTGATGCAAAAGTAGACCAAAATGGCCGTCCTCACAATTTATTTATTACTACATGAACACCGTACGCCGTACGTACGGGGGTTGGCAAACACGCTCATGTACAAAGAGCGCCTGTCGAATACGTCATGATTTGTTAATTAATGTCATTATTGAATCATTTTGAAATTGTTTAGCTGACTATAAAACTTTAGGTTACAGCAATTACGTATGTAAACCGCTTTCCTCTCCCAAATAATCCTACATCAAGCATCATCCCGTGTCACTTAAGGCACATGCCATAGTTGTTACATTGAATGACCAAGGCTGATGGTATGATCATTAAAGCGGATGTACTTATATCGTTTTATGTCTTAAAATTACGATTAAACCAGAGATCTGTGAAGTAATTAACGATCACATTAATATATAGAACTTACTGTTATAATAAATTTATATTCTTACAAAGAATGCAGAAGAACCTTTGGTTAAGATGGTATGAAACAGTTATTCAAAGTACCCTTTAATACCAAAATCTCGCAAAATGTCGGCTACAATGCATGTTAAACGTCACACCCAAAAACTAATCATAGCATTGGAGAAGCAATTGTTTTTAAAAGCCACGTGTAATACATGTTTGTAAAGACGGTCATTCTGTAACACTTTCTTCAGAATACAAACTTGTAATTGTAATAAATTTGAATATTTGTAAAAAAAAACACGTCAAAACCCACTTGAAATATCATAATATTTAAAATACTTTCTTAATTGTATTTTTAATCACTTACCTTGATCAATTAAATAATTCCAACAATTTCAAATGTATGAGTAATAATAAAATCCCTTAACGTTTTAATTGACTTACTAAATAAATATGTGAGTTATTTTTTCTAATGCTATGTATAATGCAACTAAAGTGCAGTTGTAGCTATTTGTGTTAATCTTTCCTCGGTTAAATGTCAGATTCTTTCTCCACTCGCCCTTATATAGTTATCTTTACAATGCTTTAACCGACTCATGACTTTATCAAGAAGTAAATACTCTAGCTATACACCCTATATAAAACGGGTTAGTCTAAATTAGTGCTATACGGATGAAACAAACATTTCGTACTGAGATAGGATACTAGGCTCTGCATTCAAACTGAAAAGTCCATTTATAGGAACATTAATTTATTTTGAACTCAAATATAAATGTTATTCATGCGGCACCTTTCTACTATGAATGGTACGGCACTTATCTTTCACACGAGTCTGCAGAAACGGATACTATTCAATCGGGATTAATACAAACTCGATGTGGGACGAAATTAATGGTCTGTTTAAATGGGGGGTGGTTGTTCTGTTTGAGTCCACGTAGTCAGAATGGACAACCAGGATGTCCTTTGTGTGTGTAAATCATGTATAACCTATGTCCGGTTTGGTCTCCTTTGAAACAGATACTATTCAATCGGAATTAAGAGACTCGGCATAGGACGAAATCAATGGTCAATTTAAATGGGGGGTTTTTCTGTTCTGTTTAAGTCCACGTTGGCCAGTATGTCCTTTGTGAGTGTAAATCATTTATAACCTATGTCCGGTACGGTCTCCTTTGAAATACGAAAGTTGCATGTTAAATTAGAACCATGGGGCCTATCACATCCGTATTTAGTTCATTTCCAATTATCTGATCCACCTTCCACTGCCTTTCCCTTTCTCGTCAGTTACAGTTATAAATATGTGTTTTATCTAACAATGGTTTCATCCGATGGTTGAATTTATAAATGCTAGTTGCCTACCTTTTATTCATGCTGACGACGGGTGACATGAGTACGGGTGTGTATGCTGTTACATCATTGCTGTACCAGAGTCCGTAAATGGTACTGAATTAGTCCAAAAAGTGACATTCTCCGTCAAGGGAGTGTTACACTTACATCGAATGTTGCCGACCCTTCAAAATTAGTTCAGTCTAATACGTGACTTGTGTGAGAAAAATATTATAAATGCTTGTGTACACTAAACTTGATACATGGGCGTACATGGTATAGTATGTATTCAATGATAAACAAATGTTTGAAAGATGATCTCAGAAACATGACCAAACTAACATAATAGATCGGTATAATGCAAAATGCAAACATTCAGGACTTATGACCCATGATTGGTTTAATATTCTATTCTATTCTTTTCTTTTGGTATATCTGATGAATTTCCATTAAATATACATACAAACATTATCACTCAGACGAGCAGTTGTATATCAGTTAAAAAGCCACGTACCTTGTGTTACATGTTGTGTATGTATGCCTATCCGGGAACAAAAGTGCACAATATTTGTTTCACAACAAAATTATGCCCCAGTCAAACGTGCTAGTATTTATACAAAAAAAAGTTTTTTATTCTAATGAGGTTTTCAGTCAACTAAAATGCCCTCGGTTCATTCGCTCTGTCGGTCAGTCCGTCCGTCGGTCAAAAAACAGTGTCAAGTCTAGGTTTATGAAACATAACATACGTGGGTAGGCTCCAATAAAGAGATTGAGAACAACTAATCGTTTGGTTTGATTTTGACAAATGCGTTTGCAGTTGTCACTTAAAAATCAGGGATATTGCCATATAATAACAAAGCAGTTTTCAAGCATGGTTTCTGAAACGGAGTCTGTGGGTGAGGGCCAATTAGGAAATGAAGTATTTCTTTAAAAATTTTGTTTAAATTATGGTTGCTATGAATAGGGAGATAAAGTTAAACTACTTCACTTAAATTAAATTTTGTTTAGCACAAATATTATGAACGTTAGGTTGTTGACAATGTACATAGAGAGCAATGTTGGAGGACACATATTGTACTAATTAATTATTATTTCAATTTGGCCAAACTTTGTAATGTCATAGCAACCGAAACATTGAAAATTATTCAAAATCATTAAATCGGTAGGGGACTTCGGTATTGTTTGCGTTTATAGTTTAAATATAATAAACGTGCTTGTATTACATTATGGCCCTTGTACGGTATAAAGTTAAACCAAAACGTGTGTAGGATGTATAAAAAAATATCCTAATTTTAACTTTTCGGTAATTTGGTTATTTAATTCTTAACCAGCGTGTTTGCCAAATCCCGTTGTTTTGAACGCTGTTATGTTTCAGTAGGGCTACGAGTATCACATGTTAAAAAGGTACATGTATGCTTTATGAGGATTTAATGTAGCTCTGATTTTGTTGTTAATGTTAATTTTTTTTATTTCTATACATAAACAATATGTAGGTAACTGTATCATTGATAAAGAGTAAAACAAAACAAGAAATATAATGAACATAAATTTTCCAAAAAAAAATATTTTTTATCAATGATTCAGTCACCAGTGAAGCAATATTAACCTTAACTATATGAGGCACAATAAGCTGATCTGCTGTTATTGTCAGATTACAGAGTTCAGATTTGTTGATGTCACGTACCAGACGGTTCAACATTAACCCTTTATCTATATAATGTTTCCTGTAAACAATAGTAACACGTGGTGAATTGATAAATCAACCACGTTATTAATGGAAACAGTTCGTGTGATTTGGCATTAGGAACGTATACATTTAAGCTATATTTGGTTATATTGGATATATACCTGTCCATAAGGTACCCAGTTTGGATATGGTATAATTGTGTAATTTCCTTTTAATTTAATTTACAAATTGAAAAAGTAGTTCGTCTTTGTGACGTATGTTGCCTAAATACCAGAATAGTCAATACTTTCTATGCTTTGATATCCTGTTTGTATCCGGTTTATTTCGATCCCAATGTGCGCAATCATCTCCCCTAACGACACAATTATGGCGTTCGATGCAGAAAGGGAGATCACTGCGTATAACAAATGGAATTGTTTTTAAGATGTCTAAATATATCATTTAGTCACATTTGCTATGATATAAGTTTCTGAAGCAATATATTTATTTCATATTACTGGTGCTGGTCTAACGCACATACCCTCCTCCTTTCCCATCCAGAAAAGACGGAGTAAACGTACTGTAGACTGCATCAGTGGTTACGTTTACGTCGTGGACATGTTCGCTTTTTTCGCGTATATCCTTTTTTCGAGAATATTTCCGTTGGTACATAAAATTATATAACATTACATTTGCAAATACAAATATTCAATTATATGTTTAATTACGTATACTTTCTTCTGAGTTCTTCTGAATCTACAATATAACACAGGGAACTGTGTCATTGATAAAGACTAACACGAAAAAAAATGTTTTGGTAAAATTGATCTTTCTAGATTTCTATATAAAGAATAAAGAAAAATATAAATTTTACATTTTTAACGTTATCGCTGATGCAGTTACTTGTGCAATGTACTAGCCTATGTACATGAATAGACTATAATTATAACTGATGCGCTCAAACCAATGTCAAACGTTTTGTTTACACACTTAAGATACGCCTTACCATTAAAGGACTACTCAAGTACATTAGAAGATAGATACACTGCAAGTGTCAGTGTAGTCAAACAAACACCACCCATACTAAAAGTTAACGTAGTTCGAGAAGGATAAACGTTGCAACTGAAATAGACGTGCATCTACTAAACGTAGGTGTTTCAAGTAAAAAAACAAATTGTTCGTTCAAGAGGGTGTTCACAGAGGGTGTAGAGATGAGGTTGAAGGCAGAAAAATCACTGGCTATTTTAACATGCCTAGGTTTTTCAATTATTCCTTAATTAGAAAGACAACGTGTTCATGTTATAAAAACTTTTCGTCGTTATAAAGGACAAAAATGAATCAAGAACAAGTATGTGAAATATTGTTTCGATCATTTTCATTTTAAAGACGACGCCCCTTCATGATGTCCGTATTTTTAGCGCGTAACGGTTGCCTGAATGTGACGTGCTTTCCAATTAGTTACTTATACTTTTCATGACATACATCAAAATCGCACGCACGCACACATAAAACTCGTTTTGATCGACAGCTATTTAACGATTTGATTGAATTTTAGTCCTATGTGACTGTCGCCCATGTCATACGGCAAAACGGACGACATTTTGATGAACGGCGACATGTATGTCACCTTTTTTACGTTGTATACGGAAACAAGTTGATATTATACACGTATAAATCGGCACTAAATACACTCAAACGAATATTAATTTTCATGATTCAAATATTTATAAAATTTACAAAATCGTGTCTTTTTGATCACAGCACGCATTTTGATTTTTCACTCATAATCATCAAAAATAACTTGTAAATATCTTCATTGTATCAAAAAACAGTAGATATAAATGTGTTATTTTTGAGTAAAATACTGATGATAAACATATGGAACATGTAAAAGATTTCAATACTTAAAGATGTTTTAAGTGATTTATTTTATTTATTGTTGGGGCTTAAAATGCATCGCGGGTTTGTCTAAATTAAAGTTTCAAGTTTTATAGACGTAAAATGTGGCACGGTGGTCTAGTGGTAAGACGCTAGACTGCTGATCGAGAGGTCCCGGGTTCGATTCTCGGCCGGGACACTTGGTCATTTCAGAAACGCTATTTAGTGTTTCCCACCCAACTAGAGATGATCCTGGTTGGTAACCCAGGGGTAGTCTCGCGTGTATCGGTGCTTTACACCGGGCACGTTAAAGAACCAAGGAATCTATTCGAAACGAGCTAGGGTATCGCACCCGGATTCCTTGTATCTCACTTCTGTTTCTTCATTGATTGTCTGCCCCTGCCAGACACTGCCAATAATATCTCGGCCGTTGTGTATATGCCGAAAGGCCCTACAACGTATTTATCCAGATCCAGAATGTGTCATCCTCACCTGCCCTTCATGCTGCACATGATTCCTTATTTCAAAATACAACATGTAATAAATTATTAACGTGACTAGACATGACAAAGACACACAGGGGGTTCAAGCTATACACATCGCTGGTTTAGAATCACCAATGGTCGTAAGTACAAAATCGATATTTTGAGAAAACAAGAAAAACTGTCCTAAAATAAGACGTTTCTACTTCAGTTTGGTCAAAAAGTTCCGATTTTCATGAAAATAGGCTCATGAGAAGCGCTTAATGGTGCAGATTTCCAATATGTATCAGTCGTATAATGTCAAAAGTAGTAGTTGCGACCTTCTCGTTCTAAGCCAGCGATATATCTTATCTTTTTAATAAAAATGCTGATGATTTACAAGATTTCAATACTCAATGTGTTTTAACTGATGTCTGTCTGTATTTATGTTTGACTAAACTTGACGCAGACAAACATGAGGTTCTAGTTCTAAACATAATCTGATACTATATAAGAAATGCTGGAAAACATATAAAATAGTTTTTGATTGTTTATATGTTTGTCCCTATAAAGGACATACTTTCTTTCCTGGCTTACCATTTGAAAAACAGCAAAACGCCAATAACGTCGCTGACGTCGGATATAATCAAAGCGCTGATAGTGCTTCTTAAATGTGTGGAATACGTACGCTCATAGTGGTGACGTTATTATTTTAGGTGACTTTAATGCGAGGTATGACTCTAAAAGCACACGCACACGAGATGTATTATTTCATAAATTCTGTACGGACACAAATATTGTCCCAGTAAATACTACACCTCTGTGTGTCGGTGCCAAGACCTCATATGTCTCTTATGATGGTAAATTTCACTCATTAATTGATTTTATATGTATGCCTGTGGAAATGTATGATCGTATAGCATATTGTGAAATTCTTGATGACAATTGCCTAAATGTGTCAAGACATAGACCCGTTGTCTGTACTTGTGATTTTAAAATATGTGAATCAAATCAGTATGAGTGTGATAATGCTATGTTTGTAAACTGGGGTAAATGCAGTACTGATCAAGTGTTGCAATATAATGAAGTGTTATTATCAGATAACGACTTACAGCGACTGGCACATTGTGATTTAGATACGGCTGATATTGATGGAGCATATTCATTGTTCAGTGATAATCTTGTTACACATGCGAATTCTACGTTGCCTCATAAGAAGTTTGTGAAACATCTGAAGCCGTACTGGAATTCCGACTTAACGGCTGCTCATAATTATATGACCAGCGTACGAGGAGTATGGTGCAGACACGGCAGCCCGCGTAATGCTACCGACCCAACGTACGTTATGTATAAAACAGCTAAACGTGAATTTCGCCGTATGCATAGACGATGTGTTAATGTGTACTTAGACAATCTAAATCATGAAATTGATAGAAGTGCTGAGCTAGACTCTAGTAAGTTCTGGAGAATGGTTAAGACTAGAAGGAAACGTAATGTATCCATGATAAGTGCTGGTATGAACTTTGATGGTAATATAGTAAGAGATCGCGATAGTATAACTGATGGCTGGTGCAAGTATTTCCGGGATCTATATACACCAAACTCAGATCTTGATAATGGTGACGAAAACTGGCATCGACACATATGTCAAGAACTAGATAGAAATTTAAATGGCATTCAACCTGACTTAACTGCCTGTGTACACCCCGATGTAGTGAAACGTGCGATTGAATGTTGCTCGAATGGTAAAGCTAGTGGAATCGATTCTATTCAATATGAACATTTGATTTATGCTAAAGATGTTGTATCTCCAATCTTAGCAAATATCTACACATGGATGCTGCGTACAGGACATGTTCCGGATAGCTTGAAGAGAGGTGTTATTGTGACTCTTCATAAAGGAGGCAATAAGCGTAAAGATGTGCCGGATAATTACCGAGCTATTACTTTAACTTCAGTTGTGCTGAAACTCTATGAGTCTGTTTTGTTAACTCGGTCAAAAAGCGAAATAATGTCTTCAATTAATCCACAACAGGGAGGATTTCAAGACGGACTCTCCTGCCTCATGACGTCATTCATTTTGCGTGAATCGATATATTTCGCGCGTGAATTCAATTCAAAACTTTATGTCTGTTTTATGGATGGCAGAAAAGCATTTGACACTGTTTGGCACGAAGGCATGCTGTACAAACTACTAACAGAGACTAATATTGACTGCACAACTTTCTTAGCATTTAATGCGTTATACTCAAATATGTCAAGTTGTGTGCGTTATCAAGGTAAACTTTCCCAGTGGTTTGGTGTTGGTCAAGGTACCAGACAAGGAGGGAGAAGTTCGCCGATACTATATCTCCTGTACATAAATGGACTCATCAATATGTTAGAAAACTCAGGAGCCGGATTCTGTCTATATGACACAAGGCTCAGTTCACCAACAGTCGCCGATGATATGGTCCTTATGTCATTCTCAAAGCAAGGATTAAATGACATGCTTGAACTGTGTGATAATTATTCAAAACAGTGGCGCTACCAATATAACTCAAATAAGTGCGCGGTCATAGTTTTTAATGATGATTCAAAGGCTGTTCAGAATCGAGAATTTAGACTAGGAGCTAGTAGTGTTGCTGAAACAACTAACTATACTCATCTTGGTGTGATATGTGATCCATTCCTAAGTACACGCTCAGTGATCGATGATTCGTGTCATAAACTTAGAGGGACGTACTTAAATATCAGCAATAGCGGAATCAGTCCTCGTGGTTTCAATCCTTGCACTTCAGTTAAAATTTACAATACTATAGTTATCCCAAAAGCCCTTTATGGATGCGAACTCTGGACGTCGCTGACGGCTACAGACTTACTCAAAATTGAGCGTGCGCATAGATTCTGTATTAAATATATGCAGACATTTAGTTCTGGAACATCAACCGATTTATCGTTGTGTACATTGAATATGGTATCGATGGAAAGCCTCATTGAACATAAAAAATTGCAGTTTCTTGGACAAATATGTAATCTTTCAAATGTCTATATTGCTAAACATATATTCAACAATAGACTTATTCACTACATCAATTATGACAATCAACGTAATGGATTTATTCCTGACGTCTACTCGATACTCCAGAAGTATGGCTTAGTTGATTATTTATCGAACTATATTTCAAATGGGACTTTTCCTTCAAAAGCAAGATGGAAGACTATTATTCGTGACAATCTGTTATCAAAACAACGAACTGAAATGATGAATAATGTTATAACTAAGTCGTCACTCCTTCAACCAATTTTAAGAGGAGACCAACCGTGTACATTGTGGTTGTTATCTAGACATAATCCCCGGCTGTCCTCTGTTTGCCTTAAAATAATGTCGTTGATTGTGCGCTTTGTTTCGAAGAAGTTTATATGCATATGCAAAAAGTGCGATTGTGCAACTGAAAGTATTATTGTACACTTGATCAGTTTCTGCGAGAAAAATGTGACAATTCGAGAGCAAGTGTGGGATATGCTCATTTGTGAATTCGGGTATAATGCATATAGGAAATTTACTGTACTGTCACCTACTGAACAGACCGAGCATTTGTTAAGGCTAGCCACTATTATTGATGGTGATACCTTTAAATGGTTTCCGTTAACATCATTGTTAACAAAATTATTATAGTGATCGAAGCCAATGACACTATTACACATGTATCGATCAATTGTTTATACACATGATTATTATACCTACTGAACAACTTGTGTTTGTAACACGTATGTTCGTGAAATTTGTAAAACATACTTTTGGTATGATATACATGCTTTTATGCAAACTGAACATGTATGTGACTGATGTATATTATACACTTATAAATGTGTTTCTTGAAAAGATAAATGACATCAATAAGTATTGTACTCTTATCGGCAAGAGTTAAGTACATTGCAATCTCTCCATAGTGGCCCTCCATAGGGCGTCATTCTATCCTAAGCAACACGTTCACTTCATTTAAAGAAAAAACTTTCAACGACCATTTGCTGTTTTTTTTCAACAGCCAGAAGTTGTGCTCTCATAGGGTGCTGCTCTAGAGAGGTTGCACTGTATTGTTGATTACATACACTGAACTAGCAACGTCCATCCTTGGTTATCTAGCTATTTCGTTTCGCTGTCTAGGTAATCTTCTGATGGTGGAATTTGTACATGTAAGATATGAACATACATGCTATTATGTACGTGTATGTTTGGTTGTGTGTACGTGTATGAATGCATACTTACATGTATCAATGTATATAGTGCGTGTGCTTCATGAATGTGTTAAGGCATGCGTGCGTACGTGTGTAAGTGTTTGGATGTATGCGTGGTGGGTATATATGAATGTGCATGCATGTGTTAGGGGTACGTGCGTGTGTGTATGTGTGTGTGCGTGTGCGTGCGTGTGTGTGATAACGTGTACGCATGCATATGTTAATGGGCGTGTGTATGTTTGTGCTTGAATGTGTTTAGCTGTGCATGCACGAGTGCGTGCATATCTGCGTGTAAGGTTATGTTATCTTATTTAGAAGTGATTCCATGTGTTACTGTCTACTATGCCATTATATTTGCCATTCAGTTTTGTATTGTGTAATTTTGTATATTGATGTATATTTGAATGTATTGTAACTCTTCAGAAAATGGAGGAATAAAAGTTAAAAGAAACATAATCTGATACTATATAAGAAATGCTGGAAAACATATAAAATAGTTTTTGATTGTTTATATGTTTGTCCCTATAAAGGACATACTTTCTTTCCTGGCTTACCATTTGAAAAACAGCAAAACGCCAATAACGTCGCTGACGTCGGATATAATCAAAGCGCTGATAGTGCTTCTTAAACAGGGTTGTAAGGCTTCCAATATGTATGATAAAAAGAATTTAAGTATTTCACAAATTATTTCAACCATAAAGGAGAACTTTTCTATTACATAGTAAAGCGTAACGGATTTTACACATACATGAAGAAAATAATCCTTCACATATTGGTAAAATTAACAAAATGTATAAGTAAGTAAATTGTTTATTAACGTGACTTGTGCATAACGTTATTTACAAACAAACATAATTACAATACATAAATAAAAAGGCACCCGGCCCAATGGGCCTATAAGTCACAATAGCATAGGAGAGTATTTAAATTCCGAATAAGAACATTAATTTTATTAAACAATAATGATGTAGTTGAGCATAATTTCATGTGATATATATAAATAAATGGTTTTAAATGTATTGCAAATTACATGTACAATAATCAATATAAAAGTACTGCAATGACGAACGATAAATCATAGGTAAAGGTAATATTCGATGGAAGGCAGAATATCGCTGCATATGACTTTAGATAGTTGAGTAGTAAAGTACACATTTGTATAAAAAAAAATAATAGTATAGTATTGCAAACATTCTGGCTTACATGATGAAATTTGAAAATATAATTATATATGTGTGATTCAAAATACAATTTATACATGTATGCATAATATTACATTCAATGGACAATTGCCAAAATTACTGGTACAGTAACATTTTTACATTTTAACATTTATGACATGTATAATAATATACAAAACACAGTATTCAGCATAGAAAGAATGAATGTATAAATGATCGTGAATACAAAGCTCATACATTATCAACATATAAAAATACAGCAAAATATTCATTGTTGTAAATGGTTGTATTAAATGTATGAGTAGAATGTACAGAATGTACTGTATATGTACAGAGGGTTATTCAATTAACAAGTGTGAACTAGATCATACAACACATTTTCATGCTTGATTGGATTACAATAACAATTAAGTGTCATAACATCGCCTGAGAAACCACTGGTCATGATCTGCCGTTTTTACTGCTCCAGTTCACAATTTGTAGCTAGACAATCATAATTAATACTTATTTTCACAAAATTTTGCCTGTGTTTTCCAAAATATTGTGGTGGCGATTGCCGCTCCTGCCGCCCCAGCAATCGGAACGTCCGTACGGCATTTATCGCTTCCTGACGTCGCTAGAAAAACTAGATGGTCAAGACAACATATATACAATTATGTACATAACATATATTATAAGCAAGCACAGATAAAGAAATAAATACAAAAAGAGAAAAGGAATGGAGTTTTGTGATATACAGTATACATATTATACTGTTTCAACAAAAACAATAAGCTTGATTAGTAACAGAATTAAACACACACAAATATGCAAATATATACAAACGGTACAATTCAAATTGGATAATTTATATTTTCAATATTTATACATCGACGGCATGTTATTATTACATTAGGGCTAGTTTATTTTCTCTTAGTTTTGAGGCATAGAATACTAATTTTGCGTTGTTTAAGATGATTTTGTTCGTTTGGCTTGCCATAATGTTATAGAATTTATTTAATGTAGGCCAAGCTGGTCGTGCTATGTACTTTGATCGTAGTTCATTATAGGTTTGGCAACACATAAAAAAATGATATTCTGATTCTATAGAATTATTGTGGCATAATTTGCATATTCTGTTTTCTTTTGCTATTCCGGATTGTCTACCATTTTCAATTTCTAAATTGTGTGATGCTAGTCTAAATCTCGAAAACTCTTTTCTGATAGTGTCATTTTTAATCAAGCCCAAGTATTTTTCAAATTCAAATACGGTTTTGAAATTCTTGTAATAGGACATTTTTGACTGAGAATTGAGAGTATCACTCCAAGTTTGGGTATATTGATCCCGCATTCTTTGTTTGAATATATTGAAGTAATTTATGTTTATAGTATGTAGATTGATCATATTTCCATATCCTAAATTATTTAAGATTGTTGTTATGTTGGATACCCAGTTATTTGCTCTTACGTTCAACAAACACTGTTCATTATAAACTTGGAATATTAATGAGTTGGGATTGTTTTGTATTCTTAGCCAGTATTTTAGTGCTCTTTCTTTGCAAATTACTGATAGTGGGAATCGACCCAGTTCACCCAACACTGCAGCATTTGATGTTTGCGTACGTACTCCTAAAATTCGCTTACAGAATTTTATATGCAGTTTATCTATTTCTTTGTATTTATAAACCCCCCATACCTCACTACTGTAAAGTAGAATAGGTACAACAAGTGTATCAAATAGGGATAGTTTAGTTTTAATATCTAGACTTACTCTACTAAAAACAAATAACAGGTGGTTATAAGCTTTAAGCGCTTGTTCTTGTAACGCCTTTGCGGCATATATCATGTTTCCTGTGTAATAAAATTTTATACCGAGGTAACAGAAAGAATCAACAACTTCTAATTGTTCCTGATTAATGGTCCATCGGAAATCAGAATTACATTTTCTATTTTCGAAGATGCATACTTTCGTTTTGCCTGTATTGATTTTTAATCCCCATTTGCGTGAATATTGTTGTACATTATTTAGTTGGGTTTGCAAAGTAGAAGGGTCTGTGGTGAAGAGAACAATGTCATCCGCAAACAACAACATGTGTATACTTAGTAGATTGATATCATCGTCTGTAAGCTCATTTTGATTAATTATCATATTTATATCATTTATGAATAATATGAAAAGTAAAGGAGATAGTGGTTCACCTTGTTTCAAGCCAAGGGATACCTCAAAGAATTCTGAAAATGACAATTTAAGTGAATCTTTGACACAAGACTTTACATTTTGGTATAATGATTTGACCATTGTGGTCATCTTGCAACTTAGACCTAATTCAATTAATTTTATCCATAAGGCTTCATGTATGACGGTGTCGAAAGCTTTTTCATAGTCTATAAATGCACAGTATAATTTCTTTTTTTGTGATAAAATATTTTGTATGATTGAATGGAGAATGAATATGCAGTCAGTAGTACTGCGTTTATCTCTAAAGCCGAATTGGGAGTTGTTAAAAAGGTTTTCTGATTCGCACCAGTTATTTAGTCTATTTCTTAAGGCTAATGAGAATATTTTTGAAAGGTTGTTTATAATAGTAATAGTTTAAACAAAACAATACAATACAAACTGGCGGCCGGATAAACGTTTGCCGATTTAAAACATTGTTTTGGTGAAAACGAATACTTTGTTTGCAATTATTTTTTCCCATGTATAGCAATATACGGTTCAAATATTAGCAGTGCTATAAATAGAACATGGAACTAATGAAAAGGCAAGTGCAGTAATAATTAACAATAATTAGCATATTTTTTTCATAACTGCAAAAATATAATTCATCGTAATACAGACACAGTTTTTTGGTTTTATTTTGTGTTCCCATCTGCAGAGAAATGTATAAAGAAGCACTATCGCGGAACTATTTCTTTGTATGTAAGCTTATTTTGTTTGTGTGTGTGCTAAAAATCAAGTTGCGAGACTCAAAATTTCCGACTACCCAAAACAGCGGTTGCTTAGCAACCCTGATTAATAAAAATAGCACGGTTGTGTGCGGTGGTCGCAGTAAGGTGCGCATAGTTTCTATTTTTGTGATATATGTATGTATATTTGGATTGTTCATTGCAATATGTTCTGCACATGTGTCCGAAAGGCTGTAGTTTGATGTGATGAAGTGATGAAACCAATGTCAGTCTTCGAATGTATTAAATAACCAGTAAAATCTGTAGGAAACAAAAAATGACTCAAATTCGAAATTCGTGCGTGACTAAAACACAGAAAAATACTTAAGGATAACAGAACCGTGCAAGCCTTCAGTGTCACAAACAATACTGGTCAAATTGGATCCTTTTGCTAACAAACATTAGAAACCTACGCAGTAACGTGCAATTGTCTCCGGGACAACTCACGCGTTTAACAAACACTCAATTTCAAACCGCACCAGTTGTGTGTCGCGAAAAATGTCTTTATTTTGGTTTCATCAGAACGCATACAGAAAACGTATGTATTAATGAAGCAAACTCGTTAGAGTTTAACAATTTCAGAAACTTCCAAGTTAAAACAATGCACACAGTCATGTTTACTTAGTGTAAACTGATAAACACTGAGACTGTGTCCTAGCTCGATTTGATCCGGCTATTCCATGTTCTTTGACGATCTTGAGTCATTTTTATAAGGTTTCCATCCGTTACTAAAATTAAAAGACCAATTGTATTATTGACAGCGAAAGTAAGTGCTAAGAATATAAGGGTTTGAAGATTGTTCATAATTTTAGAGTTACACCAATATCCTTTACACCGAATCTTGTTATCCGAGCATGCTTTGTTATTATTCTGTGTAGTGTTCCTCATAGTTGCATGTTTGTATGCATTGAAAGAGAATAAAAGAGATGTTCTGTTCTGTTAAGTATACATATGAATGCACACACATGCCTTTTTGGTGACCGTTTAAAGTAAAGAAATTCGAGCCTCGATTCTTCCTGCAAACACCAATCAACTGCTTGTAGACATGCAGGTGACACTCCTTTGGTGTGTTCAGCCAAATTAAAAATTGCACATTTCAACACACGTTTGCATAGCTGCCGAGATATCTTTAAGCATATTATGAGTTACTCAACTCGATTATAGCTACGTGTTCACCTTTCTCCATTCCATGATCGGGCAGCCTTGAGCCCAGCGTCCAAAACATGGTTAACAGTGTTGAGACCTTCAAGTTTGCAGCCTCGTATACGATTATCAGTCGTCCCCACTTTTAAATTATTAACATATAGAGGGAAACAACCCGTAGAAGAATTTAAATGGTAACTTGTGGAGTTCTTTTGGTGAACATACTGTTGTTTCTCGTTCTTTATTACTTTAATAAAACATTTATACATGGTAACAATATAAACATAATTACACAATGTTTTAAAAGTGTTTTTAAAATGTTTGTGGTTCTTACTTTATGTAGATCGACATACCAAGTTTGTTCGTTCGCAAGCCCTATGTTTAGCAATTTTAAATTAATTCCGTATTTTTTCCAAAGAGGAAAAACATAGCTTTCATATTTTAGTATCGCAGCATTATCAAGATATTGTTTTAAATAGAACGTTGATCAAGATACCATCGTAATTACAAACGTATTTATTTAGCTCTGGTATAGCTTGACGATTTGGACGAGACCCGGACATTTATGCATGAATATATTACAATGTTCTTGCTTTGAATATATCAATTTCCGCGAGCAAATCGTGCGATATGGTATTTCAGATTTGTGTTTGTATTACACATCGAGCGTCTTCGTGATATCCCCCGAAAACATACAATCGGTATTATATATATAGGCAATACATCGACTGTTAAAGAATGCAAATTAAAAGGTCAGGTTCGTGTTAAATTCGCCAAGCTATACATGTTTTAATTTTGGCTGGCACTGGTAGCGGCACTTCCGGAACGATTGGAATGTACACGGCATTATATCCAATACCTGATACAATGTTCGATCAGGTGCTTATCAGTTATCGCTCATACAAATTTAACCTACTTCCGTCTTCTAGAGGAGGCGATGGTGTCCGTAAAGTGACTTCCATGGTAAATTACATTTCAATATTTTTAATGACTGTTTTATTTAATTTGTTTGTGATGTTCGTCTATTTCTGGTTTCACTTATGCTGTATATAGCCACCCAGTCACTAGATTTTCTGGACGGCACATACATGTATACCTGGGCACTGTTTTATCAACGAACTTACGGAAATCGTAAACTTATGGTCAAATTTAATTTCTTTATAATACCTTTACATCTATAAAATGTGGTAAATAGAGCTGATAAACTAATAAAGGTTTATTTAATGAATTCCCACAAACAATATAGGTCCCCAATGTGTAGTTGTTAAATGGTTATACTGAATCTAAATCTGAACGTAAGTTTACGATTTCCGTAAGTACGTTGATAAAACGGCACCCAAATGACTATGCGTCAACTACTGAAGGTTGCCATCAACTTCTTCTCGACGTATGTGGGTAAGACCAAGATTGTTGTCACATTTTCCTTGAAAGATTAGAGCTATCGCAACCGGGAATCGAATCCGATGTTGTTGTTTTTTCAGCAATAAAAAGAAATTATATTTAAAGCGTTATCATCATTTCATGACGAAGGTCTCCATAGGGACACCGTACAAATCCTAGTATGACGTCACGAATATTATTTTTATAATTTAGTTCCTTATAGGTCTATATTGAAACCCCATTGGTTCACAACACATTTTTACACGTCGTGTCCGCATACAAGCCTTTGTATATATGGTGTAGTTAAGATGAAATGGCACTAGAGGGGTTGCGAATGTGTCGTAATAACAGCCATTCTATACGTTCAGTCTAAAACGCTCGTTCTCATGATCGCCAGTATGAGTGCCGTGAATGTGAATATGATATGTATAAACAAAATATTGCTGGTCATCTCTATGATTCTGATAGATAGTTGTTCTGGAAATGAAAAGGGTTCAAAATGGATTCATGAAAAATCTTATGACGGACATCTACCCACGAAACATATTGTAGGAACAGAAGTGGTCCGTTCTGTGATAGCATGTGGACAACTTTGTGAACGACGCGGTTCGTGTGAGGCGTTCTACTATACGGGCAGCACAAAGACTTGTACCTTGGTTTCCTATCCGGTAATGTATATGGCAAGGAGTAACCAAACACAGACTGACAGTCCTACTACGCGATTTTACCACCGTCAACTCAAGCCGACGTCAACGTCAATACCAAAGCCGACTGTTTCAAAGATGACACCAGTAGCGACACCAGTAGCGACTCAAATAGCGACTCATACGAATCGTCCTTGTATTTCGGCGAGGGGATGTGGTGGTTTTAATCATTACCTTGCGTCCATGACCAAGTATTACGAAATACTTGACAATTGGTCTGGTACTGTTACACAGGCGAGGGTGCATGCAATGGCCATTTAGCCATTTTGAAAACCATGGATGAGTTGACATTCATTTACAATATGATGATAGAATTTTCTGGAACACAGCAAATCAACGGGGTGTGGCTGGATGGTTCGTACAGCATGGCAGACAGGGCGTTAAAGTGGAGTGACGGTACACTATTACCGGTCCCTAATCACCTAATGGGTAATTCTGCTCCATTGACTGAAGACGAAATATGTATTGGTGTTTATTACGCCAAAGGACCTGTACAGTTGAGCTATATGGAATGTGATGGTCAGGAAATGTACCCAATATGTGAGTGTTGTACTGGATAACATATGCAAGCTCATTTACCCGACATGCCGTCGTAATTCGAGCATCTAGTGTGACTGTATATTTGAGGCTTACTTACCCGACATGTCGCCGTAATTCGAGCATCTAGTGTGACTGTATAAAGGCTTACTTACCCGACATGCCGCCGTAATTCGAGCATCTAGTGTGACTGTATAAAGACTTACTTACCCGACATGCCGCCGTAATTCGAGCATCTAGTGTGACTGTATAAAAACTTACTTACCCGACATGCCGCCGTAATTCGAGCATCTAGTGTGACTGTATAAAGGCTTACTTACCCGACATGCCGCCGTAATTCGAGCATCTAGTGTGACTGTATAAAGGCTTACTTACCCGACATGCCGCCGTAATTCGAGCATCTAGTGAAATGTCGCCGTAATTCGAGCATCTAGTGTGACTGTTTGACTGTCGTCGTGTTCCGATATTTTTCATGCACGCGTTAACATCCAATACTATACAGCGGATCACCAAACGGGTTATAATTCGTATTGTGCTTCGAAAATACTTTTTCAAGAAATATGTTTGGACAATAAGAAAGCCAGATCCTTCTTAATGGTGTGTATTTTGGAAACGTGGAATTGTGTCATATGTGGTTTTATTATGGATCAATACATTTCTTAAAACAATAAGTGCCATGGATTTATATCAATTACATATCGCTCGACATATTATGCTAGAATGCAGTTAAATTAGCTTTAACTAGTTGGCGATTTTCACAAGTACTTTATTGTTTGTGAAACTCTTGCCGCTCAGTATACAGTCCGACCAGGGATACCTGACAGTGACGTCATGTTGTGTTTACAATCAAATGTTTACTTATATATCATCTGCAAAAATGTTGATTATCAGTGTATTTATTTACCTTTAATCAGCATGAAATCGTAGCCGAGAGGATAACGGTGCTGTATTAGTGATTAAAACATGACGAGTTCGAACCCCGTCAGCAGAACATTTTACGCTTATGTTCATTTTTTTTTGCATTCGCATACAACGAATGTATACAGAATGCTGTTTGGGTAATAAACAAGTTAGTCATATCACTCATCTTCATATGTCTTATTTTAATAGACAAGAACAAGTTTTAAGTTATAATAGGGCGTCTTAGGAAACCAACAACTATTCTAACGTGTTTTCAATTACAAGAATTCCAAGGGTTTCAATTTAATAATAATAATAAGGCAAAAACTTCATTTTCAAAATAAATATCTTATCAAATGTTCCCAGGGTATACATTTCTCGTATACACTGTATAATGCAAGAAAAAAGTGTTATTGGCTATCTAAAGCTTTGAATTTCGCCGGAGTGAGAGTCTACTAACACATCCACAGAGCCATGCATTGCTTGAAATAAATGAATAGGTAAAGACATACTTCATATAGTATATGATCCTCGATATTAGAAATTTAAGAATAGCGTATATTCCAAAGTATTATTATCAAAGACCAAGCGTTTTTAAGTTCATTGAATTGCTCCAAACTAATAAGTCTGTTTTAGTAAAACTCGCCATATTTTGTACTAAGGCTTTCATAATAAGAAATTAATATAATAATATGTTACTACATTAAACGTTTGCAGTATGTATACTCCTTTTCGATTCCGTAATAACTCATTGACAATAACAAAACATTCTCACTTACTATATACTATTTTCTGTCTTCAGGAACGTGTTATATATGTCTTTTTTATTTTTCGGGGTTTTTTTCTGTTTTTTTTTTCTTTTGCATGCATTATTTATATTATGTATATATTATGTAAGGCTATAAGCTATGTATGCTTTGTCTGAAATAAACTTTCTGTTCTGTTCTGTTCTCGATCTTTTTGGGGATTATACCCAGCTTATTTATAGATTGTTTACAAAATGACGTAACTGTCAAAAATCGTTGGTCGGATAGTAGTTATGTACTCATTTTAGTTGTACAGAATGAACACACCTATATGACATGTTTGTAAATGTATGAAATATCATGTGTCGTATCACAAGGCCATCATATTGACTATTGTGTGTATATTTTGTATTTTATTTTTGACTGACTTTTAGCAAGACTTGGTAGCCATTAGAATGCTAGATATTTTCTTCCCCAGAACACAAGTCGCATGTCTAGCTTCATTAGTCAAAGCTAGACATGCGACATGTGTTCTGAGGAAGAAAGTAAGTTAATTGTGCTGTAATTTAACATAAGCACATTTAATTTTGTGTATAAAAGGTAAAGCTGACATTGTCTGTGCAGAATTGTTTAAAGATTACTCCAAAACGTAATGTCTAAGTGCCGAGAATGAGCACAACCAAGTGGCCACACAAATCAATTTGTTTCAAATGAAGGTAACATTTTTTGTCTGAAATCATTGTGACCTGTATCACAAAACTATAAAGTTGCGTGAGTAGCACTCATTCTCGAACTATATAAGTTCCTGAAGTTACTAACTGTCGGTTTTAACTTTTTACTAGCCTACTTAGCTAAAAGGTCGCGAGATATGTACACCCCGATAGTTATCCAAACTTTATTTTCACAAGCATGCGTGCATCTATTACAGATTGTTTTAACCGTGTCTAAATCATAATTGGTAATATAAATATTATGGTAAATGTATAATCATAATGATGTGTTTGGAATATACACCATCTTAGTAATGCACCTGTCAGTTGCATACGGCCTCCAACCCTCGAGGATGGGCGATGGATAGCAGGGGAAATGGTCGTGTTTATACCCCCAGCTTCCCCCGCGCTGCCGGGGAAATCCCCGCACTGCCGGGGAAATGTTGGGATTTTTTCTCCAAAACCAATACCCCAGGGACAATATTAGTTGTTAGTTTAGCCATTTTACCATACAAACACAAATCTAAGGACTGACATTGCACAATTTGCTCACAGAAATTGATATGTTCAACGCAAGAATCCTGCAGTATATTCAAGCATAAAGGTTCTGTCCTGGCGATCATAAACCTCTCAAACCCCATGCCCTAACTGGAAAAAATTGTTTTTAAGAAATTTGCTTCAAAACCAAAACCCTAAAATACATAATGTGTTTTAGGTCTTTGGTCAAAACCAACAACAATTTGTTGCAAATGATCTAATTAAGAAAATGAACTTCCATCTCATATGTTTCCATTCGGTAATAAAGAAATTACAGTAGTTTTTGTAACTACCCAATGCTCCAACTGGAGTATGAGTTGGAGCAAGGAGTACATTCTCCAATGTTTCTGCCGATCAGAATGAAAGGATTTAGACCTGAGCCAATCAGAATGAAGGGGTTTATGCCAGAGCCAATCGGGATACAGGAATTTTCTGAAGTGAGAATTATAACACAATGATATACCATTTCAATTTTATTTCAGTTTGTTACAGATAGCATATAAACAGTTGCATAGATACACAAACACTGTATTATATTGTACGGTTGACATGGAGTAACTGATACACTGCAAAATCATCACATTAACAATGAAAAGCATTTTGGCCTATCAGCAACAAAACAAAGATGGACATTTGGAACCTTTGACACAACAAGGTTGTATCTCTCTATAATATTGTATGTAATATATAGTGAGATACAACCTTGTTGCATAGAAGTAACAAAAAATTGCCCTTTTCATACCAAGATGATGAAATATTACATGTTGAACACAAATCAGCGTAAGAAATGCGTAAGTTTTCGATTATTGCATCAAATATGAACAAACGACCACATTAAGTAATGTTTGGCATCATAGATAAATGAAAGAATTGAGAAAATATAAAGGAATTATTGTACAAGAACCAAACTCTTTTGATTTCTCAGAAAATTGAAACTTTACATTGATAAACTACTATTTTGGATCATATGATAATGAAGATTGGTTTGTCAATTATGTTACCCAAAACAAATTAAGGCATTATTATCATCATAATAATTCATCCATAAAATCATGGTTACATGCAGAGCCGGGCATAGCCTTTATTTGCCAGTCAGCTTTCTGCTGAAAAATGGCAGGCATATGGGCGGCTCAGCTCGATTAAAACCCAGGTTGACAGGTTAGACAGTAAGCACGCTAAGCACTAATTGAGGAAGTACCTGTGATGATATTACGGCTACAAAAGGCCGAGATCCAACCAACCAAGAAGACTAAACAGAGTGTGTATAATGAATGAAACCAGGATAGCACTACAAAGCTAGTAATGGACTAGATGTAAGTTGTTGATAAGACCTCAAACGGTTCCAGTAAAATGGTGTACATCACTTTGAACTTTGTTTGTACATATTTACCATTATAAGTCTTCTGACAAACTCAAAAATCACCTGCCAAAATACAAACATATGGTAGAAAGTATACATGTCTTTCATTAATGTTACAATGACAATATCAACAAATATTTCAAAATTTCTTAATTATCATCTTTCAGATTTCAAACAACTACCTGATGACGTCACTTCCTGTTTATATAGTCATTTTAAGAACATTATGTGTCGAAATATTAATCGGGGTTACTTACTGTATCATTTTATTATTTAAACAATTACCAGGCATTCATTATTGTTGTTTATAATACAGGACGGAGAGACTACACTGCATGTGGTGTTTAAAGGTGTTAAACTTGAGATTCATACATCACCACACCTATCTGTACTGTAACATCTAAACAGATCGACCACATACTAGCACATACTGAACAAGATGGAATAACCTTCACCATCAGTCACTTCTCACAATATTGATAATACCAACACTTTGTGCACCATTTTACTGGACAAAATACTGATTCAATAAAGTAAACGCAAGAAAAACTACATAAATATTGCAACTAGTAAAAAAAAGCAAACTAACAAATAACTGCTGAAAAAAAAATCTGAGAAAAAAATCACACAAATATTGCAGCTAAACGTGATTACAGAACGCAAGAAAACGTAGAACAGAAAGTTGAAAACAGACAAAGAATTTGATTCTTAATTAACAGACACAAAAAAATAAAATGAAAATGGAAAATAATCATGCAAAAACATTTACGGTGAAAGAGATTCAAATTATCAATTTTGTTTCCATAGCAACCAGTTTACACATTAAATATCCTAATGGAGTTTTGTTTACTAAAAAGTAAATACCATGATTCATTAATAAACAGATGTATACATTGTGAAGTCATGGAGTACATGCAAACCTAATTAACATATTTGTATCAAATTAACAACTACAAATATCCACTTCTTCGCGAGTATTAGAGTCAAGGAAATGAGGACCCCTAAAAGACAACAGAACAAATACACTCAGAATATTACATCATCCGTAGTCAAGCCTCAACTCATAATCCGAAACAAGTGTACAGCAAGTACAAGCTACGCCGTAACACAGCCAAGTGTATTTAATTGGTATAAAACCTAACATATTCAACCAATACGTAAGAACGACCACTGAATCTGAGTTTTTCAAAAACCAAAACTTTGATATGCCTGTATACGGGTAACTAACAATTTATGTTCAATATTTATGTGTAAGAGATTAAAAATTAGCATATTGAGGGATTCGTGCAAAACTATGGTACAAGCCTCCATAAATTGATGTAGTCACCATAGTTTGCACTAAGCCTTCAATATAGTATTTAGACGGAGAGATGAAGTTTGTTATTACAACTGTAGACATCAACAAGGAAGGCTTTAACATACACAATTATACACTTGTAATACATGGACAGATTGTACAGATAAATGGTACATAACATATAATGTTTATAAAGTGGTTACATAGTATTTATAACATGACGATCATATACGGAGGAAGCGAAGTGATGCTAGTCTATATACATGATATTGTAGTAACACCAAGTAACTTCAAGTCTAGTGTCACTTCCCACCCTCCGTACTTTTGTTGATTTTTTATACAAGAAAGATAAATGCGAACAATTGATGTATATATACATAAAACTGGTCCCTCTATTTGATTCACTGGCCCCTAAAGCACCCAAAGCAATCATAAATTGTCCCCAATAAACATTTATTCCTAGATGTAGATGCATTGGCGCCTAAAACACACAAAGCAATAATGAACTATCTCCAATAAAGGTTTAATTACTAACGATCATAAAACACAAGCACTGTTATACCTGACAATCGCAGCTGTAATAAAATCATGCAGGCAATTAGTTTACAAAAATCCAATTAAAACTCTTGTCAAGGAAAAAATATCACATGATCAACAGAGTAATTAAAAGACGGCAAAAACCTCAAATTGAAATTTGAATTTTTGTAAAAAATCTATGTTCAACCAAAACTAATAAATTATTTATGTAACAAACTAGGCAATATTTTTCACTAAATTAAATTACAATTCACCAAGGCACTTTCCACCATGCACCCACACTATCGTCAAACTATGGGTGTTAAGGCACAATCTAGAAGTGTGTATGTTTGTATATAGAATGTTTGGTACATAGAGGGGGATTGATATAGTTCATCTACCAGTCTCACTCAACCAGTCTCAGCACCATCAGATCAAGCTTTCTTCTCCGCTTGAATATCTGAAATCAACAACAATAGTCACCATAGTAACAACATTCTACAAGACTTTGTCTTCATTTTGACTCATATTTCAGACTGTTTCTCAACATTTTCTTCAGAACAGTGGCTGTTTCACAATCAGTTTTCCTAGTCTGCATCCAAACTCTTACTTACTGACCACTCCACAAGGAACCAATTTTTGTTCAACCGAGAAGGAAAATCCAAAGTGTCACATCCTGATTACTGGAAGCAAGTGATTGGTTATCAGCTGAGTTATTTGGGTTTGCAAACAATTTTTATATGTATATTTGTATTCCAGGCCTGTTTACAAACCAGAACAAACTAAACCATCAACAAGGAGCAAAAAAACTCATGTGTGAAGGAAAATTAACATTGTTCTCTCATTTTCCAGGAGGGTTATTATGAACTGATGAGATCAAGATTCGAACCCGGATAGCCAGATTACAAATCAAGCATACAAACCACTGAATAATAATTACTCATGACCACAGTTACTATGAATGAAAAGAGTATATAGATCTACATACCTTCTTGTGTTGGCAATGGATTTTTCTCCTGTGTTTCAGCATGTTTCAATTGATCTTTGCTAAAATTTGCAATGCCTTTGTGGGTTGCTTCTTGGGCGTAAACTGAAAAACAAAATGGTATAATTAGATGCAATTCGCTGTGCATACAAACAGTCGGTTGGCAACAAAAATTTGGTAACTTGGGAGAAAAATATTTATGTTTCAAGGATTTGTTGTATAATCATAGTCAATAATATGCAAACATTATGGTAGCTAGTGGCTTGTACAGAAGCAAATGACAATATCTCCAAGAATGCATATCAAGATTGAAATCCATGACCATGGTGTAAAGTCATAGGACTGATCAGTGTTTGGAAAAAAATCTGTCACTGAGTTAATACACTACATGGACCATATATATATAGATTGTCTATCTAACCCCATGTAAACTATCGAGGTATGAAGCGTGGTATATGTCTATGTCCAAAGATTGTGGAACATCGCATCTTACAATAGGCTTGGTTCCCAACAATAATTACGATACTGTGAGCGCAGCAAGTAACCAGTGCATAAATAAAATGACCTTGAGCGAAGTTAAATAACGAAAGTAACACTGTTTTGCTGTTTCGCATTTATAAGATACAATTGAACGAGATTTTCGGTAAGAATGACTTGTATAGCGATTTTTCTTCAGCCCCCGTTTTTTATGCTGAAACAACGAGATGCAATGTTCCACATTCTTTGGCATATAGACATATAGTACGCTTTATACCTTGATAGTATACAGTATAAGCTCAGTGACAGAATTTTTTTATATTTTTATATTTTTATTTTTTTTAATCGTTTGCGGACCAAACACTGATACTGCCACCTGTGTGTAAAGTTTGCACTTTATAGAGCGACTCACTGACTGTTACCAATAAGTATGACCTGTGCAAAAACAACATCACTCATTGTCAATGACAGCAATTACCATAATCTACCAAAGTATTTCAATTTGTGCTCAATTGGTCTCACAAAACAAATATTCTCAGTTTATACACAACAACTTCAAAGAGTTCAAACAAGTTTTATCTCAAATTCATATTTTGAGCAAAATTTTAATTTAAGCAGAGAATTCCATTTGAGATGTTTTGGAGATCGGGTCAAGTCTATTAACATTAATAGAACCATCAACCGGTACCAAGTGTGTTGAGTTTGTACTCCTAACGGAGTAATCACAGAAAACTTTCATACTTTAATATATATACTAATACCAGTTTAATATTTATACAACCCAACTTACTTTCTTTCATGGCATCTTTCTCTGAAGTCTCAACCTTCTTCAAACTGTTTCTATCATGACTACCAATTGAATTACGTAATTCTTGTTCTTTTTTCTCCTGATTTATAGCTGAAACATACACATCATCAGTAAATATCATTGAGCATATACTAGTACATATTATATAGGCCCATACATGTCGTCTATGTTTGCTCTCTAGCCATCAATATCATTGAGCATATACATATTATATAGGCCTATACATGCCGTCTATGTTTGCTCTCTAGCCGTCAATATCATGCTTTGTAATGTTGGGTTGGTGTGGACAGTATTTTATATTAAAAGGGATGCTTTTAAGTAAGTAATTGGCTAACAGTAAATGTATTGGAGGGCAGCAGCAACAACAACCAGCTGGAAAGGGTGGATTTTTGTTATTGGGAGGGGAGGGCCTGGACTAAAACATGGTCATCTGTTTTGTTTTTTTCTGTTGTCTGAGTGACATCAGACTTCGGAGTGACATCGGACTTCACGGTAAGTAGGGAGGGGTCATATAGATGGAGCAGGGGGAGGGACAACTGTAGGATTAAGTGCACCAGGAACAATAGACAAGTGGGACTTTGTAATGACCTTACATTATCCTGAGGTCAAGCTATAAAGCTATTAAATTTGTTAATACTGTAACAAGCATACATGACTTACCCTATATTTATCAAGCCAGGTCAAATAATTATATGTTCAAGCCTGGCTAAATTTATATATGTCAAGCTAGGCTTACTTTAGGCAAATGAAAGCCAGCATTTCCATTAACTGTCTATAAAATCAGTTAGTATTCTATGCTAAAGGTGAACAAGCTAGAACAAACTGATTAGGGTCATTATTATTTCTCTGTGTTACAATAGGAAAGGGTAATCACTCTTCCCACCACAAGGTATTACTGTAATCTAAGGGAAATCACTCAGTATTGACCAAACTACAAGATACAGGATTTGTTTCCCTTTGTTACAACTTTTATAATGTTAATATTGCAAGTGCAAACAAAATGAATAAAAGTTTTTAAAATGGTAACTAATCACAGGCCTACAAAAACATGGGACTGCAAAAAATTAAATATAATTGACGATACTATACAACAACAGTAAAGCAGCAAAATACAACATTGAAACTGGTTAGTGCTCTGTATCTATTTATACAACATCAACTTCTACTACCTAACCTGTGTTATGCAATCCTTAAAATTCATGTAACTGATAGACATTAATATAATATTGTTACACCATTTCTGAATACAACTCATTGACCAGTGTCCACACGAAGCCTAGATAAAGGGTACACACGGGATACACGGACATCATCCAGTGTCCGGTCAATGTGTGACCCAGGTATTAAAGATGTCTTATACACAGAGTCACACAACGTCTTTATATACTATTCTGTGACTTAAAGCTTCACACAGATTTTGTTAATGGTTTCAATCATCAGAAGCAGGAACTGCAACAACCGACCATCTATCTATGTTTATAATGTTAAACGTATCTAGCCGGTAGACAAGACTTAGTGCTGCTTTTCCATTCAATGGTGTGCTGATGTCATACTGTCAATAAACATCGGAATTTCAAGGATTGCAGTAACACAAAATACCAAACTAGTATTAAATTCTAAACAACATGCAACGTCATGCATTCAGAATAGTAAATTACTATGTCCATACAGGTACTCTAGCCTATAATCTTTCTCATATCTTTTACTACAATTTTTTATGTACAAGTTCTGTACTGTAAGAAATAATAAATATGTAGCTGTGCTTTATTTCATAATAAAATATAGGCACGAGTTCTTTCATAAGAGCGTTACGTTACTTGTCATAATTATCATGTGACGTCAAGCGTGATGTCATCAATCAGATTTGTTTTTCATCGCCTAATAAAATATGGTCAGTTTAATATACATCAAGAAGGCCAATTGCATGTGCTATGTTAGAATACGTAATTTTGGAATTGCCAAATATTTATTTATTATTTTACCATATTTTCTGCTTTAATTCATAAATGAAACTACGACTAACACACTGTGCAGCACCGGAGTATACATACAGGGTGTTTCATAATACCAGTCCACATTACAACTGAATGTCATGAGAAAATGCTTATGAAACACCCTGTATATCAAGATTATATTAGGTGCATCAAAAGCGAATTATCACCTCCATGGGATAGGTAAGCTATTATATGGTTGTGTGGTTTTTATGGACACAAATGGATGAAACACAACATAACAATAAATACATATCTCTCTTCAATAAACTCATAAAAACTGCATGTATATAATTGATGAAAAACTTTGTATTTTCAACAGAAACACAGTGGCTTAATTCTCCGACAGTATACTATACCTTCTTTGGAGGGAAGTACTATTTTTTCTTGAGTATTTTGTCGTCTCAATTGTGATCTGTTAAATTCCCCTATAGATTTTCTATGTTCCAGTTCTTTTTTCTCTTCGGCTATGGCTGCCCGGGACAAATAAACAATGTATAACACACAAGATACCCATGGTTTATGGTAATATTTACCCCAAATTACGAGTGGTTTTACCAAGTACAACTAGAGTTGTCGCCATTTGGCAGACTTATATACCCCCTGCCCGCAAAGGGCCAGAATTCTGGCAAAAAACTTCTTAGCACCAATTATTTTCTTCATGCACATCTATGTGTTAAGGTTGTTCATATGTGAAAGTTTGAAGAAAACCCTGCAAAAATCTGTAGGAGGAGTTGCGTTCACAAAAACCCTTCTATGGACAGACAGTGGGATGGACAGACAAGCAGAAAAAAGATTCCCCCCTTACAACTTCCATTGTGTGGAAGGGTATAATAATGTCCAGATAAATATCTATGGTTGATTTTTAAGGAAGAGATTCAAAATACAACTACTCATAGTTTTAAACTCATTCTACACTCTATAAAGAAGTAACCTCATCGGAATAATGACTGAGAATTAATTCTAATAAAATCACAAAGTTACGAGAAAATGCCGATAGAGAAAACAATTTCAACTTCTGTAAAAGTAGTAAGTATTTTAGCAATGAATGCAGAACAATGAAAAAGAACAGAACAAGAGTCTGTATACAAAAACTTAAATCAAAGATGACTTGAGCTAAATATTTAAGTTATAAAAGCCGCATACATTGTATGAAGTAGCAATTGGAATATTTTATGAACATTATAGAGTCAAGTATATAGATTGCAAAAAAAACATGGCTTGAACTTGCCCAATATGTCAAATTAAGTTTGTGTATTTGAAGGTGCATCCAGAAGCAGTAAAATAAATTCCCCAAAGAAACCAACATAATTCCCATGGGTATCCATCAAACAAAATAAAACAAATAAATCCAACAAAACAGAAATGAACAAAACTTGCAATTCCACAATAAATACATGATCTAACTTTTCGTAAAACTTAAAATCACTGTGACTGTAATTAAAAACTGCGAAAAATAACTGACAACGAATATTTAAAAAGTATTTTTAAAATAATAGGTAGAGGATATTTGTTGATTTTGGTGTAAGATGGAAACTTGGCGTAGCCACGAGGGAAAATGTAGTTTTCTGAGATCACAAGTGACTTAATAAATAAATTAGAAACTTAATAAGTAAATTTAACTTAATTAATAACTTAATAAATATATTTATCAATTAATTAAATAATTTCAATGCCTCGAAAATTAAACAAAGAATACAAGTAAAGAATGAAATTATATAATAATATATTGAAAGTAGTAATGGCTACAGATGGAGAACTATAATATAATGTATATGTTTATTATACAAATATAAAGTTTCAAACTGTGAATATGAGTGAGATAGTAATAGAAATACATAGTGACATCTACTAGTACAGTGTCGAGTTACAGTCATAGTAAAAAGAATACATTTTTTATAGCAGTAAAGTACACAGGATATAAATCTACAAAAATATCTACATAATAATTATATAGCAAGATTGATAGATGAAGTATATATGTGAGACTACAAAAATATACAGTATTACATTATATTAAGTTACATTAAGTATATCCCTATAAGGAACACAGTATGGAACACAGACATAGTTTAACCAACATTATGTATAGAATAAAACTATTTTCTTCACTGGTCTGACAGAAAAGAAGCATAACATTTGTAAAGAAAACCCCTACTTGTCCTTCAAAACTTTCACTCTTCCTCAGTGATTTTCAGTAGCTTTGAGTGTTAGTGTCGAGCCCTGACTTAGTTTGTGGAATTTTTCCAGAAAACAAGCACGTAGCACTACAAGGGTAACCCAGAGGTGGATTGATGCACAAGCCCAAGAACATAACCTTGTTACAAGGAAATGATGAATATTCAAGCACCCAGGAATACAAGACACAATAAGGAAATGGTGTAGATTAGATCTAATCACCTGAAACTTAACTGCTCATTAATAAGGAAATGTTCAGAATTACAACTGATAATAAAGCACTGATAAATCAGCTAACGTGTAATATTTTCTGAATTAGCTTCATCTCATAAAGGAAGCTGTCACCGAGTAAAAAGGTTGAAATACCAATCCCTCCCCCATCATCCTGACTAATAACATCATCATTAAGGGTTTGACAAAATCTGAAACCTTTTCTTTCCAAGATTTGAGGACAGAAGGAGGAAATCAGACTAAATAAGGGAAAATGTCACTTCTAGTCTTCTACTGTCAAATACAGAAGGGGTTATAGAAGGGGTTATAGAAGGGGTGATAGAAGGGGTTATAGAAGGGGTGATAGAAGGGGGGATAGAAGGGGTGATAGGGATGAGAGAACAAGAGACTATTAAATAGGGAGAAAGAGGGGTATGGTGATATGGCAGTAGTAGATGTGGAAGGAAAGATGGAATGAAAAGAAATATTGATAACTACAGTCCAGTTAGGATAAAAATCCAGTGACGCAGTGGAACAATCCACTAGTATGGTGTAAAAACAACTATAAAGGATTATACAAACAGCTCAATACCAAACTAAACTCTACCTATTTTAGCAATGGTTTTAATCTTTTGGGTACACATAAATGATGACATCACTGTCACCATATCCTAACTGGACTATACACTGAAGAATTGATGACAAAAAATATGCAAGTTCTACATGAACCAAAAACAAAGATCAACAGTTACTTTAATATCAACAAAACTAGACATCCGCATTGATTTTAATATCTATAAGAGATTCACCCTGTACCTAATCTGGAAGGGGCATCCACCTTAAATTCACCCTCTATCTAACTTGTTGACAAATTACCTATATCATTTAGATAAAACTTGGGTACCAAACCAATAAATGCAGGAGTACCCTAACTACCCCGATAGCATTCAGGAACAATAAGACAGAGGGTAATAACCATTGTTATCACATGGTCAATACTACAATCTCAAGTGATATATTATATCTACATAGATGTGTAATTATCAAGGATGTAGTGTTTGAACAAAATGATAAATCACGTTGTATAGACAAAACGACTAACAAACAAAACAAGAATGTAAAGCTTGGAGAATTGGACCTGATCTTGACCTTGAAGCACATGTTACATATTACAAGGTTTTTGCTTTGAATATAAAGATTTCCACAAGCAAATTGTGCAATATCAGTATTTCAAGTTTTGTGTTTAAATTACATCTAGGGCCACTTCTTTTTTATTTTCTGGTTTTCAAGAATTTTTTGGAAATATGTCCACTGGCAGGTCGAAAAAAAAAAAAAAAAAAAAGGCAAAATTGTTCCAATCGAGTGTTGATATCACAGTTGTTGGCGCCAGCCTGCCCAAACGCATTTGCCAAGCTAATAACCAGTACTTTCTGTTGGAAAGCCTGGTTTTATAAACAATGTGTTGTTAAATAGCCTTTTCAGAGGAGCACTCATTTAATAACATTCACATTTATACATACAGTCCAACCTGCCTTAAGCAGCCAGCCAAGGGATGCAGCCAATTTGGCTGCTTAAGCCAGGTGACCACTTAACGGAGGGGCTGAATTCTGGGCAAGGGGGGGGGGTCGGTTTCGAGCATACATTGTACTTGTTTAATGAGACAGGACCTGGTGTATCATAATGGGTTGTTATACATAAATGGTAATTTAAAGTATGCCTCTTGTTGTAAAGGGTTGCACTGGCCTATCTGCCCTGCCCTGTCTGCCCTGAATAAGCAGACACTTACCTCTCTGGATTAGTAACACCGCTAAAAAACAATGAAATCTGCTTGGTTGTCTTTGACATTTTATTGACGCTAAACGACGTCATGCAGAAGGCATGATTGATAGATGTTGACAGTCAGAAATATTTGAAGAGAATAAAATAAAACACACTTCTGAACGCATAATTGCTCGTATGACAAACTTTGAGCAATAAAAAACAATTGTCTAAAGCGTGCAAACCGTCAAAACGAAATTGAAAGGAGCGATGATAAACACAACAATTTTCTCGTAATTTTTACGGTAATTACACGTAAATACCTTTTAATTGGTACAGATCTATAGCCTTAATTGTGTCGATCGACTTTGATGAAATATACCCATCAGAGGTGCTAATCGTTTGTTTTATTGCTCTTTGAGCGTTAATGGTCACAGAATTCACAACACCGTTGTTTACAGTTTACTGATTCCCAGTCGTATATTTCGCTGTGCAGTAAACAATGCATAATTGACATAGAAGCTGGGTAACAGCGCACTGGTTCCCTTTAGGAAACCGGATGTATCGTTGTATACACACAGCGTGTGACGCGCGGAACCAGTAAGTAGAGCAATTATCGGATTAGCGGCGGTATGTAAACATCGCATCATCTTTGACACGGGTTTGAAATTACCGCGGATGATTCAAGCTATATAGATGGCCGCCAGATCGGACTTTACCGATCAATTCATTCAAAATATATTCGTACTCAGACGAATATTCGTACTCAGACAAAACGTCCCATCGGGAAAAATAAAAAAGTGAAATTCAATTTTTTTTTTTTTCCACTTTCGTAAAAAACACGGTCGCCGGTCTTGTAAACCGTAAAATTAAAAAGTCCTGGCCTAGAGTGTTTTTGTGATACTCCCTGCCTATGAAAACATAGGACCTTAGACAATACATCAGCTGTTAAACTATGCTTATTAAAAGGTCGGGGTCATGTCAAATTTGCCAAGCATAACAAGAACGTAATAACAAAATGTAAACAAAGAGAAAACTATAAAGCAGATTGACAAGATTAAAAGATTAAACTCAACACGTAAACATTGAACAGGACAAAAAAACACATGAAAGTTATAAACAAATAAATAAGTCTGCATTAGATACTGAAACTTTCCCACAAATATACACAACTGATAACACAAGTATCTGAGCATATAGACAATGAAGGACAATTTATTCATTTTGTACAAATGTTTGATAAACTTAATATGTTTAATACATAAAATGTTTAAAAGTATTTAATGCAGTTTCTCAACATGAACCATTTTTCAGATATGATATACTGCAGCTGATTCAGCTTACTTGTTTTCCTGGACTGTATTCTAACCAGTACTTACACCACCTTCCACAAAGATTATAACAAGCCATTTCTCCATAAGTGGAGAAAAAATCCACAAATTGAATGTCATAAAGCAATACAAAGCTTATTGTAGAACAAAGCAAGTTTACATCAGCAGATTTTATACAAACAGGTACAATCAAACACATTTTAGGAAGCGATACATCTGAAGTTTTTGAACTTATATTTACAAGTGTCTAAGTGGCTCAAATTTCACTACAGACAAGCATCCACTATCAAGTCATCACATCAGATGATCAGACCTTGTACAAACAACCGTCTATCATAACTAAGAGTACATTATATGCTTGTATGAAACTGAACAATGAATCATGTGTCAAGTTATAAACTATTATGTATCCTAATACCGAATTACTGAAAACTAGGGATGGCAACGAGTACTAAAATCGGTACTCGAGTACTCGGTCATTCTTCCGATCGAGTACTCGGGTACTCGGAAAACAATAAATGTCAATGATATTTGGGAAATAGAAATGTTGTGCTGCAAACGTGCTTGCGTGTTCAACTTCAAATAAAACAGCGCATTTGCCAGTTCGTTCTGTTCAGTTGTCAATCAATTCTAGATCGGTAGAAGTCTGACAAACTATGAAACAATAACAAAAATAAAAACGTATAACAAAAAAATAATACAGTGTAGAATCAATAGTGCATTTAATCGATAACGCTATAAAATCAATTAAAAACAAATAAACAACTAAGGGGAACTACTCTTATCAACCGGTGACATAATATTTACAAAGCGTGCCCAATTCACAGTGTAATCGTTCGTTCATACACGCGCGAGAGCGATTTAATTTTAAAGTAATATTTTTTATATTTCTTAATCGATTGTCACCCCCAATAAACAATAACTGCCAATTAAAAATTGATGACAATTACTCTGGTTGATATCAACGAAAGAACCCCTTGCTACGTTTCATAAACTAACTAACAGACTATGATTGACAGGTCTGTGTTTTGATTACGCTTGCAATTAGCGACCTCGTGTCGGCAATTAAGGATCGATGACACGTTATTAATTGTATTTATTGACCAGATAACACTTGGACACCCTCTGTATTACACAAGATTAACATTTTTTTCGAGTACTCGAATACTGATTTTACTATTCGATTATCGGACGTTTGAACGAGTACTCGAGTACTCGGGTACTCGTTGCCATCCCTACTGAAAACTGATACTCAAAATGCTTCAAATATTTTTTTACGTATATAAGTATAATTTCTGTGTAAAAAAAAGTCCCAAACTTTTCTATACTTAATATAGATACATATCCGCGTAGTAAGGAACATTCCGAACTGAAAAATTCATATTTTCGAAACACAAAAACAATACAAAGAACATATACACAGAACAACATAAAATACAGTTAATTCAAAGTACATAATGAGAGAAAAGGCTAAAATGACCGCACTACTTTAAGGCCCAAGACACAGATTTGTTTCTGGTATTAAACTTATTATTTCAAGTTTAACATTCTTTCTATGCCCCCCCCCCCATCCACAAACAAATCCAGACCACTTCAGATTTTTTCAAATTCAATTACAAATTTGGGTCAAGACTTATTAGCCAGAAACAAACCGATCTATTTGAACCTAATTGATTGGTTAATTGGGACACCTGTCTATACAGACCAGTGTCTATAGAATATGTATGGTTATAGGGAGGTAAGGTAGGGCAAGTATGTGAGTCACATGCACTCTGTTAATACAAGTAAAGGTTACGACAATCATACTATAGTATAATAACACAATACTGAAATATGAAACCTGAATATCCTTATCGTTTAATATCAATTTGCTTATTGAAAATTACAAAGAGCCTATTTAAAAGTATTGAATTTATATGTTGCAGGACCTGATGGAATTAAAATAGCACAAAGAAAAGTAAACCCGAAAATAAAATCAAATGAAGAAAGTCAATGCAACTATAGTAAAGTTAGATAATTTTAATTAACTAGAAAGAGCTTTTCACACAAAAGCTTATGTCTCCTACAAATGTCTGTAACTCCGGCTAAAATAATCCGACCTAGAATTCCGAACAATTTTCAAGGTTTGGTACAAATTATTTATGTGAAGTTTCATAGAAATTCGACAAGTGGTTAAGGAAAACAAGCATGGACAAACTGGGACATCTGTCCAGGCGTCTAGCATAAAATCAACATGTCTCCCCAACTATATGAAGGAAACATTACAGCTTATAAGCTTGAAAGCACTATATATTAAAATGATGAAAACTCTGTGAATCTTGTGTAACATTATATAGGCCAAGAACTGAAGAGAATTCTTTGATTGATATAAAGATAATTCTTTAATTGATACTATAACTTCCTGTTTCAAGCGTGTCACATGTACGGGTATACCAGATATACGTACCATCTTTATCGGGAAGTGGGTTCTTCTCCGCGGTCTCTGCATGCTTCAATTGTCCTTTATCAAACTTTGCTAGTTCCTCTGTGGCTTTGTCATGACTTATAGCTAAATAAATAAATCAATCAATCAGTAAAATCAATCAATCAGGTATAGTTCATATCATGGCCTGATAGAAAACAAATATGAGCACAAATTTAACTGGCAGTTGCTGCTACAATTTAGGCAGGTTATGAGCTTGCTATTTGGCACGTAAAAATCAGTTTTCATAAATGAAATATTGCAAAATATTTCCATCCATGAAGGCTAGGCTCGCATTTCCATCATTCCTAGTATAATAGCCAGAGTAAAACTTTATGATTAATGTATGCAATACCATTCATAGTTTACACAATGTCACAATAAACCGAAGCTATTCAATGTATATGTTTGTTTACATAAGTTGATTTGAAACTTTTGTACAGCAAACATGCATTTAAATGCAGAAGTTTAAAAGGTTTTCTTCAATAAATCTGTACATACTTGACAGTTAACAATATGTATGCATTTCATAACTAAGTTTAAACATATATTAGGCTTCTTCAATCATGTAATCACATTCATTCAGTCAGGCAGCCATGTAAAATTACCTTCTTGTTTTTTTTAATCTACTAAATGAATAGTTTGTACACGCCAAACATGGCAGATACAATATTATACACTGGGATTCTACTGAGACATAATGCCTGATCCTGAAAATGAGTTGCGCAAGTCTGTTTCCGGTGCTATTAGCACACATCCCTTCACCTTAACTAGGTTTTGTGGTGATTTAAGCCTTCATAGCTCAGTTATCAGCGTGAATGCCCCCAAATTTGGTGACTGTTTTTAAATCCGGATGGAGTCATGCATATGTCTGCCATATTTCAACAGAAAGCTGACTGACAAATTAAGGCTACACAATGTTTATTGTTAAAATTCCAATTATGGAACTTCAAATGACTGTCAATTCTTTAATTGTTTCATCAAATAAGTTTTATTTTGTGCAGAAAAGAATGTTCCTTCTAATGCAGAACATCTGGATTTTCTAATTTTTACGAAATTGAAAGACCCCTGTATACAGGACAAAAGTAGCTATCCTGATATAACCGCTTCTCAGCTTTGTACAGAATGGTACTGTTTAATAAGGCACTGACAAAACTGACAACAAACGAGGATGCCATGTATAGAATAACCAGGGTCTCTATTGAGGCTTAATGCCCAATTTCAAATGACCATTTAGAACTTTGTTAATTCGTTTTTTTCATCAAATAACTTTTAATTTTTCTGATGCAGCTTATCCAGAAATCCTGATAATGCCGGAACTATAGGACTGCTGAAAAACATAGAAAGCCCACCTTCTTTCCATCCTGTTTTTTCATCTGTTTCACAATGTTTCAGTTTAGACTGATCAAATGTTCCTATTGCCTGTACTGTCTTCTCCTGAGAAATGGCTGAAATCAACACAGATTAACTTGTGATTATATTGGATAATACTACTCAAATCAACATTTTCTGTAAACTATACAACTTTCTGTCTGCAAGGTAGATCCCCATAATCAAAGATCATTTCTAGTAGTTAAAAGTTTAATATTAGTACCCACAAAGTGCCATCACTAAACTGGTTTTCACGAATCAATTTTTGGAAATACTATTTTGTCTCACAAGTCATACTTAGACTACTCAGTCACATTATCCTGACTAAGTCGAGTGTTAAGCTAGAGAGATAGAGAGGCACCATTTGTAACAACTTCCGGGGTTTGAAACCGAGACCTGATGTACTCGAGCAAAAATCATTAAGCTATCAAGCCAGATAAAGATATCTTAAAGGTGGTCTCTTAATAGAAATGAAACAAGCACAAACATTAGGAGCCAAATTATACTTAACAAGAAACAGTTTTGATCAAATAACAACATGTAAATCAAATTTAGTATGGATCAATTAACACCAATTAACTGCTAGAAGCCTAGCATGCTGAACTAATACCAACACATGTTTATAACTATACGTGTCACATATTCACACTAACCGTGCAAAATATGTCAAAGAAACAAGTTTACCTATACATCAAGCTGCCACAATGACACAAGGCTTGACCATAAAACTAGTGTATTATACAATGTAATTTCCCCTAGACAAAGTCAATAGTGTGACTAACGGCAAGTAATTGAACACAAATTGACCAATTAATTGCTTTAATAAATTTCTGGAGATACCTGTTTCACCAAGATTACTAAATAGACTAGTCCACCTTTACAGAAATGGGTTGATCCACTTTCTTATTAAGGTAAGGTATGGTTACAAATGCAGTCAACAAGATATATGAGACGTCGGTCAAACCGCTCAATACATTAGGTCAGGGGGAAGACCGTACATACATTTACGTGTCAATTATATGTGCCACATTAAGCAGAAATTGGTCAAATGTCTATTAAATCATACATCCAGTATGACACTCTCACCTGGGTCTTTGTTCATCACAGTGTTTTTACAGTCTGTGTAACAACTAACAAGTCACTGTTGTCAATGACTAGATCTATACATCGATGGCTTAGAACCAGAAGGTCGTAACTACCTCTTACCACCTTATAAGACTCATACATATTTGAAATCTGCTTCACAAGGCACTTCTTATGAGCATATTTTCATGAAAATCTGAAATTGTCATGTTGACCAAAATGAAGTTTTAAAAACGTGTTTTCCCATAGGTAAAGAGTAAATTACAGACAGTTTTCTCTTGTTTTCTCAATATATCGATTTGGTAGTTACAACCTTCTTGTTCTTAGCCAGCGACATGGGATATCTCGCCAAAAACATGCATTTTGTTACATGACTGATCTTACATGTATATTTATCATACCATTTTACACTGCACTGTAATCATACACATGCATAATTACATGTTCAAAAGCCCAGGTAACTGTATCATCGATAAAGACTAAAACAATTTCTTTTTTGTTATCAATGATACAGTAACCAGTGTTCAAAAGGGCTTAAAAAGTCACAGTTATGTGTATTAACCCCAAAATCAGCTCATTGAAGATTTTTATGCAAAAAAGATTTTAATAACCTCAGACATTATAACACACCACTAAACCCCAATAGCAATATTTCTATAATTTGAATACATAACATTGATAGGTTTGAAGCAAGCAAGCAGATTCAAGTCATGCTGGTAGAGAGTCAGTTACAGCTATATTACACCAAACATGATATGACACAATTTGTTGAAATTGTTAGGGTTGGGGTTTTTCACCTGCTGGCATAGAATTAAGGTAAAACACTCTGATATCAAATAGTTTGAAACTACTAGGAAAGTCAATTGATTTAGAAAAATATGCTTACATATTCTGACCAAATCCAGTTATGAAGTTACATCAATTGACAAAAATCATTCCTCCATAACTCGGCCTTACAAATTGTTTAACATACATCATTACAATTATTACCATAATTGACCTACATATAATTATACCAGACATTTATTTACCTTCTACACTAGGTAGTGGGTTTTTCTCTGTAGTTTCAGCATGTTTCAACTTGGTACCATCAGCAATGTCTTTCAACAGGGCAGGGTTAGCTTTGTTATCTCCAGACATGATTAATGTAATAATAAGTTATCTGAAAGTACACAAACAATAAATACATGATTAGAATGAGTATAAATAATAATTTAGAGATGGGACCGAATATTCGAAAATGGAACAAATATTCGAATCCAATTGTCAATTTCACCGAAGATTTTTACATTCAATGCTCAAAACAGACATAACTCTCAAGTTATATGGTAATAAATAAATTTCTAGACTAGATTTAATACAATCCAAATTTTGTTCAATCAGAAGACAGGGAGAATTTTTCATCCATTTTTTCTGGTGGCAATATAGAGCTTAGCGAGGTGGTACGGTGGTCGAGCGGATAGCCTGCTTGACTGCTGATCGAGAGGTCCCGGGTTCGACCCTCGGCCGGGGCACTTGATCATTTCTGAAACGCTTTTCTGTGCTTCCCACCCAACTAGAGATGAACTGGTTCAGTGGTTAGTAACCCAGAGGTAGTCTGGCGTGTATCGGTGCTATACACCAGGCACATTCAAGAACCAAGGTGTCTCTTCGGAAAGAGCTAGGGCATCATGCCCAGATACCTTGTTTCACACCACTGTCTCTTCCACCTGCTGTCCCTTCAGCAAAACCACAGGACCCCATTTGAAATAATTGCTTGCACTTTCATGGGTTATCCTTGACCAAAAGATTTAAATAATTACATGACAGGAATGATAATCCAGGAATTAATTTTATTATTGGGCTTTAATGATTGTGCAATGTGGGTAACTGTGAAACCCTCTCATGTATCAGAGGTAGAAGTCTGATTGTTGTCACGTAGATAGACACCCTGTCCATATATAGTATTGTATTAACCCTGTCCATATATAGTGTTTGTAAACAATATGTTACATCTAATGTAGTAGGACAGAAATTTGAGATAAGAATCTGGAAACATGATTACCTGCATATCACAGCTTCACAAAACAACTTTTAAATGTGAATATCATCTTTTTCAAATTTATATTATTCTGTCAACTATAATCGTTCATTTTTTACTAGTGTCTAAAGTTAAGATTAGATGACCGAGTTTGAGAATGACTGTATCAACCTTAACATACAAAGCATGGCATAAAAATTTGTCAAGCAAGTTAAATGCATCAGTCAGTTGCACCCACAGCCTCCACACCCCTGAACATGGGCGGGGATTTTTACTGTTAGGATGTCAAACTCCGCCATTCCCCAGTCCTGTTGGAGAGCTGACATTAAAATATCAGGTATTTTCTCAGTCCCTGACAACTAAATATTGCCCTCAGAAAGGCTTTGGGTTCGGAGCCATATCCAAAACATTTCCCTGGCAGTGCGGGGGAAACTAGAAGGTAAAATCACATAGATCTGTTTCCCTGGCTACCTCTCCTCGCAGATGCCCTGGGGTTTGGGGCCGTGGATGCAACTGACTGGTGCATTATATAATACATGTAGTCCAATCAGACTCGCAAAATAAGCAATCACATTGACTATATAGAAATACACATTCCAACATTAAAACCTGCCAAATAAGTTTAATACTACACTGATACAGACTACTTCAGACAAGAAATCCATCAATTGTTCACCAAATTATCCTGACAAGATATTTCCTAAACATTCAACTTACAAACAATCAATCATTTAATAAACACACATGAAGCACACAAAACAACATTCTTTACCGATGTCACTGAAACGTCATTTCTATGTTGTGTATATCAAAATTATACTTTATAAACCTGCTTATTATAAAGAAAACAAAAAGTTTGACAACCTGACAGCCAGCAAAGAATACTCACTCACAACAGGTATCATATGCTATATGTACCAGCAAAGAGTACAGTTACTCAGTCTCAAATATCAAAACTTCCAACAATTATTAAAAGCATTTTTACATACATTTCATAAAAGATGTCAATTTATGCAAGTACCATTTTCAATACTTCTCCCAGATCACTTAATTATTCATAGAAAAATATAAGATTGAAAATGTTAAGAAAAATCATACTAGGTATGCTGCAATATCCTGTTTATACAAGGACATAAATTGCATACATTACTGTTATGTACCGGTATTTTATATAACATGTAAACTGTTGTAATATGAACTAAGGCACCGCCTAAATGAGGGATTAAATACACATTGGATATATGCTAAGCTATGTTCCAGATAAAAACTGACTAAATATGAGTTGAATTTAGATGTTATAGGCCTACAATTTACAAAGATAGTTATTGCAGGGATTGAATTTAACTTTTTTTGCCACTAGCAAAACATTGCTAGTGCCTTATTTTTCTACTAGCAAAATGGTTTTTGCTACTAGCAATAGCATTTTCAAGTAGACGGTCTGACCGGTATTTTTCAAAATACTGTTACAGTTAATACTGTCCGTAACGGATTTGAGATGTCACATCATCTACATATAAAATGACATATGATAAATATTCAGATTGTCATTTTTTTAATGATTGAATGATCACTCAATAGATTAATCAATAGATTGATCTATCATATGATCATTCAACTATTACGTAAAAAAATGAGAGGGGTGTAATGAAAATTTCTAGACAAAGACAGACTTGTTTACACAATAGGCTTAGCATAAAACTGTGACAAAGTACAAAAAAGAAAACAAATATCTTACGCTAGAGGTTTTTTCTGCAGGTAAATCAGAGTGGGTTTCTTTACATACTGAACACCAAATTTTGTTAACAGTGTCTGTTTCTTTTTCTGTTTGGAATATGAGTTCAATATTTAGTTCTTTCATCCATTTTTTAACTGTTTTGACTGACGCCGTTGGACTGCTTTTAGTTTTTTTCTGTGCTGGTTTTTCCGAATCGGATTGACTGCCACTGGCCAACTATCTGAACGTTTGTGTTTTTGGACGGCAGCTGTCTTTTTTTCACAATCTCCGGTAGATGTTGGCGAGGTTGGACCTGGAGAACCCAGTTTCGATGGCTGTTTACCAAAAAAACTTCGAATGTCTGCCATTTTGTCTGAATCGGCAGAGCGCTCACATCAAGCGCTTAGCGATAAACGGTGCGCGGGTACAAATTTTACGCGTGAAAAGGAGTTTAAAGAACGGAATGGAGACGGAAACGTCGGAAAGGACAGTTTGTTTATATTTGCCGATTTCTACATGCACTCGCAAAAAATTGCGATGGTAGAAATTTTGTACTCGCATTTTCAAATTGCAACTCGCATTTTGCGAGCTAGCGAGTGCTAAATTCAATCCCTGTATTGATCAGTAACTGATCACTTTTCCTCTTTAAATTTAAGACAAGAAATAATAATTATTCAAAATATTAGATTGGCTATGTATCTGTAGTTTATGTTTGGAATAAGTGTAGGCATCCCTAACCTGGAGTTTTACCTACATTATTCTGATTTGTTATAGATTGCATCGTAACGTCATGAGTCTATTTGGCGTACTTTTGGTATGACGTCATTTCCTGTTATTTGTGACGTCGAAAGAAAATGATAGGGAGCAACCGTTTACAGATTACTATTTTTTTATTTTCAAAAGACCATTTACCTCGGAAAACTGCCTGAAATTTTTGACCGGAAATAACTTTTTCTGAAAGCATTAGTACCTGCAGAGACTCGACGAAGATACGCACGTGGACATTATTGGTATGGGTATTTACAATAGCCAGCTTCGCTGGCTATTTAATCCCCTATTAAATGTGGTGTTTTATTTCGTTAAATAACAACATTAAGCAGATGTAAATAGCCGTAAAATTTAAGAAGAAAGCATTGAACTGTACCGTTACTGTTTATAAATACTTGGTTCTTCGCATAGAAAATGTAACAATAAACATGAACTGAAAACTAGCCGGCCATATTTACTACATTGGTATGACAAAAATGTCAAGTGTTCATAACTTCATACACACCATAACACCACAGTTACACAACAACTATACTTATACACACATTGTATATTAATATATTATATTTGTAATACATTTGAGGGTGTAATATTATTAATGGTAAATGTCCAACAGTAGGTATAAATAGATCATAAAAGTGGATGTATGAAATCTTCCATGATAATGAGACTGCAAGCATGATATTTAAAGATATGTTAAGACTCGAGAGCAATGACCAATCTGTCAAGCAGTCAGAATGAGTGATAAACCTTAAGTTTTACAAAATATTCAGATAACTGAGTTTAGGGAATGAAAAACGTCCGAGAGCAGCATCACCTTGTGACCTTGACATGTGGATAGCAGACAATTCCAGTACCTTTAACAGCAAAAACAGTGCATGCAGTCTATGAGGGATTTGAAAGTAGAACAGCTAGCTCAAGGGAACATACAAAAAGCTAGAGAATTTGAAAATGCCATGAGTAACACATACTCTGTGTTCAGTCACACCAAATGTACATAGGGAACATTCAAGACAAAAATTGCATAAAATTCACAATTTGAAACATAAATGATGCTAAGTAACGACGTTTCATAAACTACAATCCTTTGAAAGTACATATAAACCAGTTCCAGAAGACTGGCTACCTAACTATGTAAAAAATTTATACTTGATTTAGTACAACTATAATCATAAAACAACCTCATAAATGTACCATTGTACCAGCTGAACAATTTGATGTAGGGGATGTCATCATCACCAAGTTCATGAATGAATGCTTACATTTTACATTTGAACATAAGTGCTTTGATAAAACAGTACACTGAACCAAACAAACCCAACATTCCACTATCTACATCCACCATGTACACTCTTCTATAAGGTATAATTATATGCTTTAATGTCAACCGGTCTCTCAGAGCACCATTTGTCCAAACAGCCAAGAAGTCAGAAGTCAGTCCAGTTTTGCAACACCATAAAAACATAAAGTTTGCAGAGTCAAAGCTCTTTGTTGCTTCAGATAAAAGTTCAGTTACCAACACAATGAGTGAGGCATTGATTGGGACAGACCAAACACAAGTTTGAAATATATTTGACTCCAGTCAAAAAATCATGGAGAACTGAACCCTGGGAAAGTTGAGAAGACTCTAATAAACAATGACATCATCAACCAATTAAGTATCCATATCTACCATCAGATGTGTTGCCCCTTAACTGGAAAACCCTCCTAATGTTGAACCGACCAGTAATGATCCAGTGGTGATCAGCAACAGCTCTACGTATGCTGGAGTCAATGTTGCTTCGCCTGTCTCATCTAAACCAGGGCAACTTCATTGTTACAACCTGAACATTCAAGAACTTTGATCACCAGACACAGTGTCAGTTTAAGTGTGCCAGGGATATTTGTTTTATTGTCCTTGATCATCAGACATTACAACTTGTCAATGACCATGGCTAGATATAGTTCAAAAGTTCATTGACCAAACCATGGGCTACTAATAACCTTACACATAATATCTTATAACCTCGATAACAATGATTTTTTATCTGGAAAGCAAGCACTCACCACACTACCTTCAATCTATCAGCAAGTACAGAAATAATCTGTTTAATAAATCCCCCAACAAGTCAGACACAAGTCACAGCTCTCACTCCCTCCTATATACACTGTGTTATCTAACGTCACATCAATCAAACTGATAGTTAAATCACAAGCACCCGGATATATTACTGGATATCATATAATGAGTCATTTTCAACAATGTATAAAAATTTAATTTATTTAAATCCTAACTGGACAGGTTGCTATGGCAAATTTATATGACATTCCTCTCAAAGTTATGCAGCTTAAGATTAAAACACATTTTCTTATTAACATAATGTAAATGTCGTGACTTCAATAATACAATCAGCATGAATATCATTCAAATAACAATTGGCAATTTGGTTGATATTAACATATTGTTAGTTTTGTACAGATCTAACCAAAATTAGAGTACCAAACTAATAAAATCCAGACGTATTAAACTTGGAGTATCAAGTGATGACATTATTTGCACATCCCTAGTATTGCTAAATGTTATCAGCTGAAATGTTGATCAGACTGAAGTTCCGATGTTCCTGGTACAAAAGATGTTTTTGGAAGCTAGGATCGAGTATGCCCAAAGGCAGCCTTAACAGTCCTTAATGTTTAAGGGTCATCTTCTGTTTACTCCCAATGTAGTTTGAAAATCATAGACCCAATCATTCTCGAGTTATCAATCAGAAACCATTAAGGCTATAGTAACTGACCAACCAACCTTTGTAAAGCCTATAGCAACTGACCAACCAACCTTTGCAAAGCCTATAGCAACTAACCAACCAACCTTTGCAAAGCCTATAGTAACTGACCAACCAACCTTTGCAAAGCCTATAGCAACTAACCAACCAACCTTTGCAAAGCCTATAGCAACTGACCAACCAACCTTTGCAAAGTCTATAGCAACTGACCAACCAACCTTGGCAAAGCCTATTGCAACAGACCAACCAACCTTTGCAAAGTCTATAGCAACTGACCAACCAACCTTGGCAAAGCCTATTGCATCTGACCAACCAACCTTGGCAAAGCCTATAATTGCAACTGACAAACCAACCTTGGCAAAGTCTATAGCAACTGACCAACCAACCTTTGCAAAGTCTATAGCAACTGACCAACCAACCTTGGCAAAGCCTATAATTGCAACTGACAAACCAACCTTTGTAAAGTCTATAGCAACTGACCAACCAACCTTGGCAAAGTATATTGCAACAGACCAACCAACCTTTGCAAAGTCTATAGCAACTGACCAACCAACCTTGGCAAAGCCTATAATTGCAACTGACAAACCAACCTTTGCAAAATCTATAGCAACTGACCAACCAACCTTTGCAAAGTCTATAGCAAATGACCAACCAACCTTTGCAAAGTCTATAGCAACTGACCAACCAACCTTTGCAAGCCTATTGCAACTGACCAACAAACCTTTGCAAACCCTAAAGCAACTGACCAACCAACCTTTGCAAAGCCTAAAGCAACTGACCAACTAACCTTTCAAAGCCTATTGCAACTGACCAACCAACCTTTGCAAGCCTATTGCAACTGACCAACCAACCTTTGCAAAGCCTATAGCAACTGACCAACCAACCTTTGCAAAGTCTATAGCAACTGACCAACCAATCTTTGCAAAGCCTATAGCAACTGACCAAACAACCTTTGCAACCCTATTGCAACTGACCAACCAACCTTTGCAAAGCCTATAACTGCAACTGACCAACAAACCTTTGCAAAGTCTATAGCAACTGACCAACCAACCTTTGCAAAGCCTATCGTAACTGACCTGAACCAACCTTTGCAAAGCCTATTGCAACTGACCAACAAACCTTTGCAAACCCTAAAGCAACTGACCAACCAACCTTTGCAAAGCCTAAAGCAACTGACCAACCAACCTTTCAAAGCCTATTGCAACTGACCAACCAACCTTTGCAAGCCTATTGCAACTGACCAACCAACCTTTGCAAAGCCTATAGCAACTGACCAACCAACCTTTGCAAAGTCTATAGCAACTGACCAACCAATCTTTGCAAAGCCTATAGCAACTGACCAAACAACCTTTGCAACCCTATTGCAACTGACCAACCAACCTTTGCAAAGCCTATAACTGCAACTGACCAACAAACCTTTGCAAAGTCTATAGCAACTGACCAACCAACCTTTGCAAAGCCTATCGTAACTGACCTGAACCAACCTTTTCAAGACCTGAACCAACCTTTGCGAAGCCTATAGCAACTGACCAACCAACCTTTGCAAAGTCTATAGCAACTGACCAACCAACCTTTGCAAAGCCTATTGCAACTGACCAATCAACCTTTGCAAAGCCTATAGGAAGTGACCAACCAACCTTTGCAAAGCCTATTGCAACTGACCAACCAACCTTTGCAAAGCCTATTGCAACTGACCAACAAACCTTTGCAAAGTCTATAGCAACTGACCAACAAACCTTTGCAAAGTCTATAGCAACTGACCAACCAACCTTTGCAAAGCCTATTGCAACTGACAAACCAACCTTTGCAAAGGCTTTAAGTAATTTTACCCCTCATCAAAAACTAGGGGAAAATTACATGAATATTGATACAAAGTCATCAAAATTACATTGACAATAACAAAATAGATGAAACATTATCCAAGTTCCCCTCATTCATGCAATATTTGTCATTAATTGGCAGCTAGATTTTGGCAGAGATTTTATAAAAGCACAAAAGCGTGCCTTATCAACTTACATTAACCTCAATATCACAGCACTTTAATTACAAATCTAATTGCATTAGCAACTTTAAAGTTCTGCATCAGTCACCTCATAATACAAATAGATACTAGTAGTCAAAATACGATTCGAAATATTTGTAAGAATAATTTTACTAACTACTATAATAGCCCCACCATCTTGAAGCTATCAGTCTTGAAGCTATCAGACTGGCGGCCACCACTTTTTTGAATGATACCAGACCCTTACTCTTTATGATGATTGAAACGCTTGCTTGGGAACCAGACTTAAGCATAAGAACTGAGGCCTTAACTTAAAGGGAAGAATATAATCAAATGAATACCAAATCTTTTATCAATTTATCATTCATATCAGATTGTAATCAGATAACAGAACTGCTGTCACATCAAATTAGCTATCCAGGAAGTATAAGCTTAATTGGTTCAAGTTGGACATTGACAGTCCACCGATATATGAGATATAAACTACATATGAACTCACATATAACCCTGGACCAGGACACAATAATAATAACCATACTAGTTACATGAAACCTTTCTATATACTGTAAAATCATTTAATTTCAATGGGAGATAATTTCGTGGTTTTCGTATAAAAGACCATTTTGATGGGACCTTAATTTGTTGATTTAGCATTTCAGGTAATAAATTCAAGGGCCAAATTTAGTATTCGATGGGATTTGATTTCGTGGTTTAAGGTGAAGCACGAAATCCACCAAATTTTATCCCCAACAAAAATGAATAATTTTAAAGTACATAAATCATTATACACATAGGATTCACACTCAAAGGACACTTGATAGGATACATACTGGTAGGTAAATGAAACTCAAAAACTTATTTGGAGTGTGCAAGGATTTAAGTCCCAATTATAGAAAGGGCATCATCCTTTAGCACACACAGTGAGTCATGCACATTTCCTGTTAACCATTCTAAGGGACTATATAATATGTATCTAAGGGTATAAAGACTGATCTGTGTTCAAAACCATAATTCTCCCCAATGCACTGTATTAAGCACTTTAAGTCTGGGCCAACAAATTCGTAATAACAGAATTAGAGAAAATGTCAAACTACTTTATTATAGGCTGTATAATAGGGAATGTACATTTTGCACAAAACTCAAAAAGAATTCAAACCAGGATGAAAACTCTTGACTTGAAAATGAACACACCCTATTATATGTCCCTATACCAAGATAGCAGGCCACAATCAGACAAAGTATTATGACCCTGCAATATAAATGAACACACACCTAGCCTGTTATATTTACAATATGAACATGCAGAAGCCCATGATAAAACCACAGGTTAAAATTTGATAAACAATCAGTTTGCAGTTTGCTGAACAAGCATACATGTATAACATATTAAATGAGACATACAAATGTTGAGTCATTTCCACCTGTTCCAACAATATATTGTATCATTTCCACCTGTTCCAACAATATATTGTATCATTTCCACCTGTTCCAACAATATATTGTATCATTTCCACCTGTTCCAACAATATATTGTATCATTTCCACCTGTTCCAACAATATATTGTATCATTTCCACCTGTTCCAACAATATATTGTATCATTTCCACCTGTTCCAACAATATATTGTATCATTTCCACCTGTTCCAACAATATATTGTATTATTTCCACCTGTTCCAACAATATATTGTATCATTTCCACCTGTTCCAACAATATATTGTATCATTTCCACCTGTTCCAACAATATATTGTATTATGAAGAAACCAAGATCAAGAAAACAGTCATTATGAATATTTAGTATAAAAGGCTGGTGCCGATCAGAGGGGGTGAACTGGGAAACTAGGAATTTTTGGGGAAAATATGATGATTATTTAAAATTGAGTTACAAAGTTTTTCGGGGCTTTGTTACTTCTAGTTAGGACAGCACATGAATGATAATTGATATAGAGATATTCTATCAATCAAAATTACTGCACCATATGCAGATTGTCCTGGATGCATGTCATGATAGTATGGGTTGCCATTGGCATCTTCAGGCAGCAGACTTGCACAACTGTACCATTTGAAAATCTTTGTTTGCTTGCTTTATGTTTTGTTTATTGTCACAATGTGGATATTTATACACAATTATTCTCCACTCAAGTTTTCACAGACAAATGGTATAATAACTAACTTGCATGTGCATAATGCCAGCATAAAGGGGCATGTATCGATTCATGTATGTAAATCATCAAAATGAACTCTTTGTAACATATTAATTATACTGATGAAAGCTGAGAATAATAATTATTATTATATCAATACTGAGTATGGAGGAATTGACAGGAGTAGATGACAGATTGTATGTTCTGTATATATAGTTATGTATATCATTTACAACATCTAAATTTAATACTAATTAGTTTGTAATTACGATAGTTACAATAGTGAACAGAAGTATAATTCACCAACTAAGTTACTTATTTGTTTGTAATTACAGTAGGTACCATGGGGAAGTATTAACACTTGGAATAATACCACCTCCTCTAAAACAACCACCTCTCAACAACAGGCACCATATAATACAATTAATATTCAATATAATTGCCTCACATCTTTGGAGTAATTAGTAGATTTACGAACCAAATTGCACTCAAGATTGATGTCACAAAATCAAACGTCATACAGAGTTTATTGATTTTTTTTCTCAAAAACTTCAAATTATGATTTTGCCTTACAGTCAGACTGAACAAAATCTCAAGATGCTTCAAGGAGACCTGGGCATGATATTTAGTATGTGTAACCCTAGCAATGATGAGAGGTTAACAGAGAATATCCTGTTCTCATATTACAATAAACAAGGAAGATATTATTTACAGGACCTGTAACAATCAACAAAATCTAATCCCAAATACCAGGGTTTTTTTCTCAGCATTTTGGAGCCTGAATAAACAAATCCCCTATCTATGAAAAACATCAGTCTACAAACAATTTGGAAAACTGTAGAACTCACCACCAAGTATTGAGAGTCAGACCCCTGAGTTATATCATCACACTCAAAATTTCGCTTAGCTGATATTTAGTAACAGTTTAAATGTTACCTCTGTAGAGCAACAACCTCTGTACAATGGTCAATATTTGCAGCTCGCAACATGTGTGCTCTACAGAGGTTGTACTGTATTGTGATAAACATTTTACTGGTTTGACATTTAAGATTTTACAATTTTACAAAACATAAATTATCATACACACATAATTTCCAGTATAAAGGGAACAATTTATGAACAATAAACACAATTTATCACAAGGAAAATGCTACAAAAATATAAACATCACAGTTAATACTTGTTTTGTAATTTGTTGAACAATGTTTTGCTGAAGATGGCTTAAATTATAATGTAAAAGTCACATTCTTTCATAAAGTGGTTTAAACTAGGGTGAAATCTCACAAAATGTCCGCCTAGTGAACTTTTATAGGAGTTCTTTAATCAGGTCCACCCACATACTTTTTACTCAAAATACTTGAATACCAAATATCTAGGTCAGGTTGAAATTGTACATGTATCATTGCATTTCAAGGTCTAACCACAAGTTATGGTATAATAATAACACAAATAAATATTTATGGGGCAGCTCAGTTTACAAACAGCATATAAATGTTGTGTGTTGTGGATTTTCTACAATTTATACATTTGTATTTATAATTATTCCCATACAACAGCCTGTAGCAATATGAATATATCCAATATCAAATTTTACAGCATACGAGTATGACGAACAACAACATAAAGTATATCATTTTGTTTATAATAATTAGACTAATACTTCAATGCAACCTTTGCAGAACAGCTCCCTTTCCAGAGTAATCAACCACATACATTTAACTAGTCAACTCTATAGAGCCAACAACTTGCCCATAAAAATTTAAGGATTTACACCTTTATTAATAGGCTGTTTATGCAGGTTGTGGGCTCTATAGCTGAATGGAAAAATCGACTTGCCCACAGGCCAAAAAGCTGGAGTCGGACACAGGAATTCCACACCTCTGTGTACAGTTTAAGGATGTCAGTTTAGAATGGATACTGAATTTCCAACATGGCCTACCCATAATGAAGTGGACTCCAGTTACTAACAAAATCAACAACAATGACAACTTCAGTACAATACTTGTGGTCAGGTTTATCATCAATTTATCTATGTGAAGACTGAACCATATGACTCACACCTAAATAGGAAGTGGTCATAGGCAAATTTGAATACATATACATCATGTGTATTATCTGACAAAGTGCATTAAATGTTACGCATTATATTTGAGCATATATGTAGTCGGGCGTATAGGATATATAACTCATGAGGGAGAAACTTGTGTAAGCAGCTGGCTAGCTCAGTCGGTAGAGCCTTCGCCCTCTAAGCGAAAGGCCCTGGATTCGAGCTCGGTTTCGTTGCACATTTTTCTCACCTTGTTACCACATATTTTTTATAGTTTGTCTTCTTTTATTTCTATATACCACTTTGACTTTAGTCATGCACAGCACAATTTAAGTATAGGCACAGGATGGAAATTAGTGTTAGAGCTACTATAGTGCCACAAGCCCACAACTTGATTTACTCTCTCAAAACTCCCAGACAAATTCTTATTTGTATAGAGAAATGTCAATACCCCATTGTGGCTTTTTACTCACTGTAAAAGTAGAGTTTTATCGGTTTAACCCCAAAGACAACATTCATTGACACACATTTCAACAACAGATGTCAAATTGAAACCCAACTATTCACACAAACAATGGCAGGATAACACACAATACCTGCCACCCACATGATGTCAACAGAAGGGCTTCTCTTTCAATAGTTTTCACCTGACAGTGTGGGTTATTTTTGCAGCGGGACTTGGGCTTTTAATCATTTAGTTTCTTTGGGTTGTGTGTGGGCATTGCTCTGTGTAGTTGTGTTCTATGTGTTGTGATGTTACTGTTTTCTGTGCTCGGCAGGTTAAGTGCTGCCTTCCCTGTTCGATTTTCTCATTTCTTTTTTACAAGTGTACCTCATTGGTGACCTTTTCATATTTCTTGTACATGTACTATTTTGTTGCAATTCAAGTCTTTTTCTTACATTCACAATAACCATACACAACTGTACATAATCATATTTAAATCACAACAATACATAAACAGAATCAAGTTATACTTAAGTTCTTACAAATCATATTTTTTAAATTTCTGATAAGAATGTAATATTCTATGAAAACAATATTTTTTCTCTTGTACTATATCATCATTTCAAAATAAAACAGAAGAAACTCAAAATATATCCTATGTATACATTGTAGCAATGAAAATTGACGACCGAGGAGTATCAGTATACCGAGGAGTATCAGTATATACACAATAAACAATTAAATGCCAAGAATTTCATATATAAACCATAACCAACTTACCAACAAGTAATTAAATATTTCCAAGAAAAACAACAATCACTGATAAATTAAATACAATATGCAACAGTAATTGCTGGATGATGAAATCACAATATCACACAGTATGACCACAAGCTTCAATCAGGCGGATCCTATATCACCATCTAGTCCATATACAAATAATGATAAAAACACTTGACTGCACTTTATATATACCGTCGCACATTACGATCACCATAATCGAGATCCCGGACCGTAAATACTACAAGTACGTCACAAACACAATTACTTTATAAGGGCATAAATATGTAAACTATCTCTAATATAGTAAATTGAAGTACATGTAATCAACTACACTGATGGTAGAATGAAGTTTATGATGCTGTTAAATGTAAACTCTTTATTCAATTTTAACTATAATGACACATACAATGAGAGTATGATCGACTGCCCTGTGACATCAAAAGTCATCAATACAGTATTTAATTAAACAATTGAACTTGAAACATTACTGTGAAGAAACAAGTAAAACTCTTCGTTGTCGTCATGCAGTATGAAAATAAGAACAGGACTAAAATGGAAATGCACATTGCAGCATGTGAGTCATAACGACACAATCATTGTAATTGTAATTTGTATGTACAGTATCAAATATCAATACCAGGGGGTCGTATGTATAATAACAGCAGTTTGCTCCAGCCCATAGGGGATTCATTATTACCAGGGCTTTATTTTACCACAAAAGTGAATTGGATGCCATATAGTTACAATGGAAACATTAATATTGAGAAATTATAAAACCTAGATGAACAAATAAAAATTAAGAGTCACATAGATACAAATTGAACTTATATGACTGTATGTAACATTATAAAACTTTGAAAACTATGGAAGATTAAACTTTAGTTAAATCATCACAGAAGAGGTCAAAAGAGCATTACCAGCCCAACCAAAGAATCTAACAGGATGTCATTGAAGTGTTTTACCTGCACCTACTGCGCAAGCTGGAAAATTATTTTCATGAATTTTCATGAATTATCATAATGATTGTTTTTCTTTTTGGGAATGTTGACATCTAACAGGAGAGCCACTCCATTCTGAAGTGCATACCTCGGAAAGCTTCTGATGGACGTTCAAGTGACAGTGCAGATAACATTGTACATAATCAAAGATAAGGAACGAAAAGTTGTCAACTAAAATACAAAGTTGACTTATCCCAAAGTAAACCTTTTCATACACAGTACAAAACTTAAAAATACAAAGTGATTAAAAGATGCTTAATCAATTGTATTTTTTTTTTGTAATATAAACAAGATCACAAAAGCGTCGGTGAGTAAGAACATCACATGCCAGGAGATTAGGACATGCCTGATTGCATGTGCAATGACAGAGAGTGATGCAATATTCAGAGCACAGAATTTGATGAGACCTGTACAGAGGTCTAGTTATTTATAAATTAATGAGTTACATTTTCAGACTGTAAGTTAATTTGCAAGCATTTTTATTTTATGAATGCTACATCAAAGAAATTTTTTCAGTAATTTACTGTATACCCAGCAGTATCAATCTGAAATCATTTGTGCGGGTATAAAAGACGCATTAAATTATAAGTATATAATAAAATTGACACATTTTGGGAGTATAAACATTTTTTTTTATAAAAACATTTTGAAATCATATATCTGAAATTCTACCTAACTATTTTGTGTTGTATTTATATTTTAAGAATAGCAATCATGTGTTATTGCTCCTTTACATTAGCAACATGTATTAACTATATATATCATATATATCCAAAACAATGAAAACTGTCATAGTACACATATTTATTACTAGAAGTTCTGTATGTTGCATTCAGTATGAGTTTTGTGACATCTGGACGGTCAATTGCTGGGAAAACAAACGAGTTGTCGGAGCGGATATATCAACCAATCTATATCAAATTTTGTCACATAATTGACACCTTGATTTCCAAATTATGCTCCATTAAATGAATATACCAAAACCGTTCTCATAACAACAAGTCAGAGTGAGAAGTAGAGCATAAAGCTTGTGTATTGTGTTACAGAATTAAACTGACCAGACAAACATATCTTTATAGCAAAACCAAGAAGTGAGTAAAATAAATTTCCTGGAATCAAGTACAAAATAAGTTTTAAGGAGAATATCTTATTAAGGCGATTCACAGAGACTCTTATAAATAGATTTTCTTCAGACTAGAACAAAATATTTCAACATTACTTATTCAATAAGTTTAGCCAGCATATTTCAAGAATCATGTTCAACTTAAAACTTAATTGATATAGCCAATACTGAAAATTCAAGGGCCATAACTTTGTAATTCATACTTGTAAAACATTATTGAGGAAAACTTATTTTAATATTGATCACAGACACTATATAATAACATTTGTATCAAGTTTAATTATCAAAATATTTAAGGACATATTATACAAAGAGTCTGAATCTGACAGAGTAGGGCCTTTTACAGCTTATACACATCAGGAGAGAGTGCTTAGTCGCTGTGGAATAGAGCTGTTTTGAAGCTCTCCACAGATTAGGCGCACTATACTGTCCTGTTTGTTCCAATCCACGACTGTCTTAGGAAAATACGAGTTCTTATATATAGTGTATTGCACTGTAGTCTGTACAGTTTTAAAACACTTGGAATTGTTTATGATTTGATTTTCCACTATATTTTTTGTGTCAAAGCCTGAGTGGCGTTTAGGCTTGATAAGTCTGGTATCTCTTCATTGGGTTAGTATGTCTTGGGAACTAAAAGCTGGGACAGTGTCAGAAATCCTGAACTGACTGAAATGACAGCTTTGATACCTCCCAGTCAGGTGAGAATATGGTCAATTGATAGTACAATGTAGTGATCGGTGACAATACTGGGCAACATATCGTCAAGAATTAGCCGCGCAGCAGTGTACATCACCTAACCAATGACTATGGATGCATTCCGTGCAAAGAGTCAAAGACAGGAAGATGATTGGCTGTGAAGGATGCTGTTGGTCCTCAATCGACCAAGCAAAACACATGCATTTAAATGTTGTTGAGTGATGATTGGCTACGGAGGAAGCTGAGGGATGCTGGGGTCGCCCTAAGAGACAATCCACCATTGAAAATGTGTATGCGCTAGTAAGTCCCTTATAAATGGTGTCAGAAGTGGACTTTAGTACATTTCATGAAGTGCACCTAAACTTTAAAGTTTCAGGATGCAAGTTTTCAATATTATATTGTAGATCTGTGTTACTTTAAGTTAAGTTACCAACTTTCGAGGGCTCTTTTCAGCTGTTAGGCCGCTCAAGCACCCTTTGACATTTAAACTTCCCCTGGTCATTGGACTACATGATATAGAAACCTACACTTGTGTCTCCCTGGCGAGACTATTTCTCTCCTGTGGTGTGGCAGCCAACATCGATCTGCGGCGCCCAGGAATAGACACTGCCCTTGCAGGAACCATTTTACACCATGGTGGAATGGAGCATGTGGGTCTTGCTCAGAGAAATTACCCAGAGGTCAAGAGGGTGATCGAACCCGGGACCTCTCAATCCCGATGTGCGCGTCCTACCTCTTGGCCACCGCTCCCCCTTTAGAAAACTGCGAAGTGAAACTGCTAAACTTAAATTATCAAATCACATAAGTGCACCTGATTGGGCAGTGCAGGACACACCTCCAGTCCAGCCTTCACATTCTGCAGTAAGACAACAACACAACGAAGACTTGAATTTGGCAGAAAGCTCTACAAATTATTAGGAATACATGACAAAGATGAACAAACAAAGTTCGTCGAATTTCATCAGCAAAGACTTGTGACAATGTAGCCGGGTGTATAGGATTTAATTACTAATAGGGGAGAAACTTGTGTAGGCAGCCGGCTAGCTCAGTCGGTAGAGCATTCGCCCTGTAAGCGAAGGGTCCCGGGTTCGAGCCCCGGTCTGGTTGCACATTTTTCTTTCCCTGTTACATTTGGCGCCCAACGCAAATAACCCACCATACACCCTCAGAACGTCCCACAGAGGTTCTGGTACTCCTGGAATTCGAGGATGAATTCTTCGAAGGAGGGGGTGTGTGTAGCCGGGTGTATAGGATTTAATTACTAATAGGGGAGAAACTTGTGTAGGCAGCCGGCTAGCTCAGTCGGTAGAGCATTCGCCCTGTAAGCGAAGGGTCCCGGGTTCGAGCCCCGGTCTGGTTGCACATTTTTCTTTCCCTGTTACAACAATAAAGTTACTCAAAACGTAGCTGAGTCTGAAAGCGTCTACAGACTACACATCATCAAGTCACTTCCGCATTTTTGTGCATCAACAACTTGAACTGGCGGGAATGTTAGGACGAGCAGGTTCTCCAAATGGAAGAGTTGTCATGATTAAACAGCGCGGTAAGATGCATTCATATTATCAAAAGTAAACTTTACTTACCAACTAACAGGACAAAATTCTTGAAAATGCAAGGTGAATATTGCGCCGCAAATTTTGTAGAGTGGAATATGGTGCGAATGGTGTAATGAAAACGTCACATTAAATTATCCAATCAAAATTGAGCAACGATAAAACCCGATTTCCCGGTCACACGGACTATCCGTTTTATTTTCGGTTTGTCTGACCGAAGAATCATGAAAGTTGAAAATTACTGCGGTTCTCATTCATACTTTAGTATTTTCGTTATCATTCAAATGGCTTATTATTCAGAGAAAAAAATGATCAACCGTAATAAAGATATTTAATAAAGGTAAATAAGCGTGATAATTATTGCCACAATTCTAGTAAGAGTTATCCCCCTTAGTCCGAAAAAGAAGTTTTCCCGCCAAAAGTCAATGGCAGCTTAAAGATAGCCAATTAGTATTTATTGAGTGAGTCAAGTTCTATGACATAATCATTATTTTTATGAATATTCATTATTGTTATTCAACCAGTTTTACAATTGTGAAAATAGGTGATATTCTGTATTTATTTTGCACCAGTGCTCAGCAGCAGCAGCAGCAGCAACAACAACAACAACAACAACAATAGCAACAACAACAGCAATAGCAATGATTCATATTGGTAAGAAGAGCATGGTATGTTAAATGAAAATTTGACAAGAATGTTGATTCCCTTCACATGCGGAGAAGTAGTTAGGATACAATCAAAGAATACTGATCAGGTGAAATTCACTGGTCAATCAGTCAGTTGCATCCACAGACCCAACCGCCTGGAATCCGATGTGCGGGGCTTTTGCTTTTGGGTTGTAAAACCCCTGCCATTCACCCGTCCTGCTGCTGCGGTGGACAGCTGCATGATGGTAAAATTTCTGGTTTCCCCAACCCCCCTGGCCCCTGACAACTAAATAATTTATGATTTTATCCCCAGGATATTGGTTCTGAGAAAAAAATCACAACATTTGGAACCCCCAGCAGTGAGGGGGATTACAGTTGGAAAGTAAAACCACATCTGTTTCCCCAGCTATCGTGACAGCCCAAACCCAAGGGTGGGGGCGTGGTTGCAACTGACTGTTGCATTATATCAGGATCTTCTATATATATATTATATAGGATCTCTGATTAGATGACTGAAAAGTTGTGTTGAGAAATTGCTTAAAACTCAAATCAACACATTGCTTTTCAACATACTTGAATAAGTGAGTGGCAGGTAATTCAGGCTGCTTCAGCAGCAGCATGTTAGCAGCATGTAAATGACAGTATTGCCAATACAATACCTATACTGCACCAGGAAATGTAACTGTGAGCATAATGCACCAGTCCATTGAAAACCCTGGCCCTCCCCAACCCCGGAGAATGGCAGGGATTTCGACTTCGCTTTTCCAAACCCAAGGTAAAATCCCTGTCCTCCCTCCTCCCCTTGCCGATTGCCCCATTCTCAACCTGTCAAATATAATCCTGGCTATATGTCACTGGCTTAGAATGAGAAAGTCGTAACTACAAAATCAATATTTTGAGAAAAAAACAAACTGTCTGACAGTCACTCCCTACTTATGGTAAAACAAGCTTAAAATTGCAACTTAGTTTGGTCGACATGACAAGCTCTGATTTCCATGAGAATAGGCTCATAGGAAGCACCTTATGATGTAGATTTCAAGTATGCATTAGTCAGTTATAAGGTTGTAAGTGTCTCTTAAGATTTTCTCATTCTAAGCCAGCGATATATCCCCACTATTTTGGTGAGGAACAAAATTCCTGCATTTGCCCAGCAATGCAGAGACTTCAGAAAGGTAAAAACCTAGGACTATTCCCCTGCTAAATGCCGCCCATAACTAAGGTTGGGGCCAGGGTTTCAATTAACTTGTGCATTAGAGAACTATTGATTTGAATGTGATACTTAAAGCCTTACGTTTGGACAATCTAGATTATAACAATATATAGTGGTACATAATAATTTAATTCACTTTATATGTTGCAGCAATTGTTTTTGTTGTTTGAATAATTAAAAGTCAATAAAAAACACCTTATCAAAACATAACACAATTTAGTAACATTGTATTGTCGATTTAATAAGTAATACTAATGAGGGAACTATCCCATTTGCAAGAATAGCGGGAATTGCAGTAAATCAGTTACACCCGATTGAACATAGACAAACCCAGTTAAGCTGACGGATGAGGTTATGTTTATAACAGTTATCATTTAACTTTGAATGGACTGTACTGTGAAATGTCCAGGTTCATCATAAACAGTGGTATACTGTTACACTCTTTATAGAAATTTATAATTGTGCATGAAGAATAAATCTTGTAAACAAAACAAAGTCGTCTTGCAAATAGGCATGGCTTCAATTATATTTTCAGTACATATATCATCATATTTTTGTTTGTAAGGGAGCTAACTCTGCACAATGATTATGTTGTTTGTATTGCAGTTACCTCCCTTCCATTTCAGTTTTGTTGAGCACGTCATTGCACCAGAGTGTTTGCATTGAATAGGAAGAAAAATAGTAGTTATTTTCTTTCTCAATTTGTTAGAAAAACTTTAATGATCATAATTTTATACTTGACTTTGATATTGTGTGGGAATTGTGGCCCATCAGAAAGTGCAGATGCACAATCTAGAGAAAGCTCAAACACCAAATCATTGAGAAAGGCTACCAATTTGATATTTTAAATTATAAGCAACATAATTCTCTTATAAAACTATGTATCCGTTTTATTTTTTAACAAGATTATTTTTTGCTCTTCAGATGGGAAAGGGGGGTCATTTCTTTAAAATGTTTATATACCGGTATATGTATTTGAGTGTAACCGGTATTTCATTTCAGATTAATATACATTCATAATATAGAGGATCTTGCACAAGTGCTCATTACGTATGAATTTTATTAAACAATTGTTTTTGTTGACGATTTTTATAAAACTCAAATGGAATTAGCAGAAATGAAAGATCCTACTTATGACGTAACCTTAGAGAATCTTCAAAATTATTATGTATGCTACATGGGCTTCATTAAAAAAATAGCAGTACAATGAGTACAATGTCATGGCAACGTTTGTGTTATCCAGCCATCATGTATTGATAAAGGCATGGGTGGGGCACGTTAGATCAGGCTTATTTCAATTTATTGCACAGTCCAAGAGCGCCAAACAATATTTCCAGCACAGCTTTATGGCATTTCCTGTCTACAGGTTATGTGATAAAACACACATTGCAATAGTTTAGTGATCAAAATAATCAAATACAGCAAAACTGACCAATATTTGACCAAGAAATTGGTATTTTTATCATTTTTTATTATTTAAAAGCTGTAGAGTAATAAATTCAGTCACAGTTTCTTTTTGCATGAAAAATTGACATTTGACATTTTTGCAACACTTCGGCCTCTTTTACTTGGTTTATCAATTCAAGATTGAATTTCATGCACTTTTTATTACATACAAGTATATCAGACCCTGTATCTATATAAAGACAACTTGACCGACTACCAAATAATTTCCCACCAATTTAAGTACATGTATCTTTAATATATTCTATATTGTATGACCACAAAATGAACAGTGAATTTGGGACGACCTTGTGTCCGTATATTTTAAAAAAAACTTAAAATTTATTCATCTAAAATGAATAGTGAAAACTTTTTATTTCAACAAAATTGATATTTAAGGCCAATCTGATGGTTAAACCATGAAATGATTTCATTGAGTTTTTGTCAACATAATTGGATAATGTGAATGTATTGAGGAATTCGAGGTCTAGATTTGACAATTACCGACATATCAGCTCTTCACGCTGGCTCGGAGATCGTATCTATGGTGATTGATGCACAACTCTTTAATTGTATTTCATAGTATACAAGCATTCAGTAAATATCTGTTTTCACTAAGGTACAATTAGTACTATTTAGTTCCAATCTGTTGATGGGTTATTAAAAGAGTTAAAACTTGTTATTATAAAATAACTGAAGGTCGGTGTCGGCAGAGAATAGCCGCTAGGTCTGACTTGTGTCTGTATCTAACTGTTACTTATGGTAATCTTTCACTGTTGAATTTATTATAATTTTAGTTCTGAACTGAAATAGAAAAATATATACCGTAGATCTATTAATACAAAGAAAGGTTATATTTAAAGTAATTGATTTTGAAATTACATTTACTTGCCTTTTCATTTATAAAAGAATTTCATTTTCCATAAAATCATGCTAAATTATACTATTTTATACATGTAGCAGACAATTTTAATAAAATATTCTTATTTCACCAAGATTTGGGCATGGATTTATATGATTCATTTACTATACTAGGACTGCTTCCTTGGTGACTTACCTATACTTGGGTCTGCGATGACATTCTTAGGCATAGGTTCCCCCCTGGGTCAATACCGTTGATCCTGTGTATTTCTTGCTGTGACTACTGTAGCATGTTTTGTTTAACGGGGTGGAGTTCAACACAATGTTGCTGACCCCACGCTCAACCTCTATAAGGTAATGAGACACCAACCAGAGCCCCATTTGCCAGTTTTACCAGTTTCCGTCCTATACGACAGGAACCACATTTCGGATCTCAAGTCAAGACCTTTGCCCCTGATCTCCCAAAGTCTTGATCTCCCTACAAATGTCTCGAAGCATCTCAATCATGGACTATTTATTGTTACATATCTTTCAGATTCAACTCAAAATAGGTACCGCAAAACAGACATATTGTTGTTCATTACTCAATTTACTGTCAAATTTCAAGAGCTCCAGTAAAATTCATACCCTGATTAAAGCAGAATCTCACATTGAGCATGAAACGCCTCTGAACATTGTAGCCATGAAGTCAGGTACTGGATACCCTAACAAACACATCCTGTCTAAAATCAGCTTCTATTTGATTCATGAGTATAGCTTTTATTTGCTAAGTGCCTTGGTGAAAATTTGAGCAATTTCCAAAATTTGCATGTTTTTTTAAAGAAAACTATGCCTAAAATCATGCAAATAGACATTAGAAAGGTTCTGTCTTGGTGCTGTTTGGGTTTGGATTAGGCCCTGGACTTTCTGCTGCAACAGGGCAAGCATATGAGTGCCTCCACCTGGATTTGAACCAGGGTCGCCTGATTAGACACCAAGCATGCTAACCACTGAGCTACCATATTTTTACAATGTGTTTCAGAGTTGCTTCACGAGTCAGGTAGGATTCCTACTGGATCCCTTTACACCTATGCAACTCCAATATAATTTGTGACTTGACTATAATAGTAGGTTTTCCATGTATCTTTAAGAATCAGCTTATTTTCACGATCAATTATACCGGGGGGGGGGGGGGTCCTGATGTTACAGTATCATCGAGGTATTGTCCGGGTATTATATGTTGACTGTAATATGATAGTTTATTTGTTTTGTTTCAGAACCATCCTATCCTCCTGTCATCATGAGTGTAAGGCTTACTGTCAGTAAGTCTGATAGATGAGAGTCCCATCATGCACTGTGGACAGGAAATCAACCTGGTTGCCATAGTTGCCATTAGCAACATTAGAATACTGAAACATGGATGCTGACAACTTGCAAGTAAGTGCTGTTTATTTAAAAAAAATGTTCTAATTTTTCTACTGACCTTAAACTTTCAAAGTGGTGTTTCTTTGTAATTGTATGCATGTTCTAGTTATCCTACTTACTGTACATTAAACTTAAGTGATGATCTTTGAGAATTGCTATTTTTCTTTTCCTACTAACCTGTGTTTGACAGGCGCGTTGATAAAATATATGCATGGGCCATGGAATGTAGGTATTTCTGTCGTCTTCATAATTTGTTGTAGTTGATAGTACTTATTTCCAGAATATTTGTGTGTCCAACACTTCATTATGTGCTGATTGTTGCGTTAGAAAATTATACACCGAAAATTGCTAATGGCTGCATTTAACAGAACGGCAATTAATCCAGGGCTGGTATTTATAAAACTTAAGAATTTTCTTAAAATAAAGTGTATCAGCTAATCAGGAAAACTAACTAAAACTTATTTTCAATGTTTAGATGCGTTATGTTAAGAGCTACAACAGTCACGTAGAAAACAAGGGCTATGTTTCATTTGTTGTGAAATATTAGAAGCTCAATATTTTAACTAAAGTCAAAATATTTAAGTTTTTACTTAAGTGCTTTATAAAAACTGGCACTGGTAATTTTCTACCTAGCATACTCAACCATTTTTAACAAACCATATTTTTAAAATATTTGTTGTTAAAAAGTAAATAACAATAAAGATATGTTTTTCATAATTTTTCAATCATCAAAGTTCTTATTTATTAAATTGTTATGATATAATGGCATATTTAGTATCAAATTAAATGTTGTTTTATAAGGAATGTGAATTTCATAATGTAAGTTATAAATATTGACTTAGTTCCCAATATGTTAAAAAGTATATAAAATTTAGTTGAACTTTAAATATATATTTGTAGAAACCAATCAGGTTAGATATAGGCTGTCAGCCATAGGCCATTGTCTCATTTCATATTGTTTCTGATATTATCTAATAGTCTAGTATAGACATTTGGTCTAATAAATATCTTTATGTGTCAATGTTTGACCATTTATCTTTTGTAATGTTTTTTTAAAGTAAAATGATAATATCTCATTGTCACATGAGATGTAATTAATATGTCTCACAAGTTTAATATTTGCATCCGATGTGTGATTGGTCAAATACAAAACATGGTTAAACATATGTTGACCAATGAAATTAAAGTAACTCTAGAACAGAGAAACCCTATGTACATTTTTAATCAGTAATAATCAAGGTCTCTATGTGAGAAGAACATTATACTTTGTGTTAAATTAAAGAACTATTCATAATAATTATTGTGAGAACAAACTAAGTGTCAAAGCTATTTCAATTCATATTTCATCTAAGTGACAATAATCATAACTTTGTGTTACAGTTCTAATTGTATGAACTTGTGGATTTATATCATATATAGATTGTTATAGACTAAAATAAACGTCAAAACCATTTTAGAACTTTGTGTTCATTTGGACATTATCTAAGTAGTAGAGTAGTAGTTATACAAAACAGTTGGTAGTCGCAGTTAATAGACACCAACGGCATACTCTGGCAAGCAGCAACATAGGCGCTTCATCAACGGAACATCGCAACATATAACACAACAATCCACCTACAACGTTCACGAGTTTACGGAGTAGTCAGCCCAGAGCGACGCTTTGTAAAAGTTTGGTGAGAGAAACCGGTGCAGCACTTTTAAGCTGTTGCAGCTTTTCCGATACCTCTACGGCTAGGCAAGCGAGAATTCCCCATACTTGAAGAACTGACAGCCATTGGATAGAAACAGAAGGTTACACTCTAAAATGGATCATAGACGTATAGCCATGATACCCAGAGGACCATTCGAGTTTTACAAACATAGGACTGCAGTTAACATAGTTGAGATGCTTCTACAGCCAGAATGGCAGAGGACTGGAAATTCAAAATGTGGACGTTGTGGTGAGATGCATAAATTCAATTCTATTTGTAAAGCTTTGAACCGGAGATGCTACAAATGTAGATCATATGGTCATTATTCAAATCTCTGTAAAACCAAGATGACCAATGATCAACCTGACCAACAACAGAAAACTGCGGAACCAACCATCATTCTGAAGGAAGATCCTATAGAAAACGAAAGGGCATATGTGTGCTGTTTAATGCCTTTCCATAGTGAAGAAAGTGTTAATTTAAATAAATTGTGTAGTTTTAATTCTGCTATCGGTAGATCAAATAAAGTGAAAAAGTTACAAAAGAAGCTGAATCATGTATCAAAAGAGTTAAATGAATTGAAGCAGAGTACCCCACCACCATGTGAATTAAAGGATGTGAATGTAATAGAAATACCGAATAGTGAACAAAATGTGCAATTAGGATGTAAGGCAACGAAATCAACGGAAATATATGAAATTTCGATGGAAGAAATAAAATTGTTGACAACATGGTACAATGAAATGACTTTAATGTTTGGACCTGATAGTTTGAGTCCATTGACAAAGTATTACAGAAGCTTACCTTTTAATTGTGAACATTGTGGCTCAAGGAAGTATCATGGAGAGCATGATTGTGTAGCACCCATGATGCAAATAATGTATAAAACAGCATGCAAGTTCTGTGATATTGGCATTAAAAACAAACGCCACCTTTCAGCACTCTGTCCAAACAAGCCATTTTAATATGTACTATATCTCTTGCTTACTTTCGGGACGAAAGTTAAAAAAGGCAGGGGAGAACTTTAACAAACCATATTTTTAAAATATTTGTTGTTAAAAAGTAAATAACAATAAAGATATGTTTTTCATAATTTTTCAATCATCAAAGTTCTTATTTATTAAATTGTTATGATATAATGGCATATTTAGTATCAAATTAAATGTTGTTTTATAAGGAATGTGAATTTCATAATGTAAGTTATAAATATTGACTTAGTTCCCAATATGTTAAAAAGTATATAAAATTTAGTTGAACTTTAAATATATATTTGTAGAAACCAATCAGGTTAGATATAGGCTGTCAGCCATAGGCCATTGTCTCATTTCATATTGTTTCTGATATTATCTAATAGTCTAGTATAGACATTTGGTCTAATAAATATCTTTATGTGTCAATGTTTGACCATTTATCTTTTGTAATGTTTTTTTAAAGTAAAATGATAATATCTCATTGTCACATGAGATGTAATTAATATGTCTCACAAGTTTAATATTTGCATCCGATGTGTGATTGGTCAAATACAAAACATGGTTAAACATATGTTGACCAATGAAATTAAAGTAACTCTAGAACAGAGAAACCCTATGTACATTTTTAATCAGTAATAATCAAGGTCTCTATGTGAGAAGAACATTATACTTTGTGTTAAATTAAAGAACTATTCATAATAATTATTGTGAGAACAAACTAAGTGTCAAAGCTATTTCAATTCATATTTCATCTAAGTGACAATAATCATAACTTTGTGTTACAGTTCTAATTGTATGAACTTGTGGATTTATATCATATATAGATTGTTATAGACTAAAATAAACGTCAAAACCATTTTAGAACTTTGTGTTCATTTGGACATTATCTAAGTAGTAGAGTAGTAGTTATACAAAACAGTTGGTAGTCGCAGTTAATAGACACCAACGGCATACTCTGGCAAGCAGCAACATAGGCGCTTCATCAACGGAACATCGCAACATATAACACAACAATCCACCTACAACGTTCACGAGTTTACGGAGTAGTCAGCCCAGAGCGACGCTTTGTAAAACATTTATCATGAAATTTTGATTTGATCAAAAGTCCATGGCTTTTTTGCATGCATCTGATCTGAGTGGTCAGATTTACATTTGGCATTTGCCTGCAATTGTAGAAAATTCAAATCAAATTGACAGTATCATCAGATATGTTTGTCTGTGTGTATGCTTGTGGAAAATACTATGGACAATACATGTATATGTACTATGACACTCACATTGACTATACAACACCTAGGTCAAAAAGCGAAATTCAAAAAAAATATTTGAAAAATATATTTTGAATATTATCATATATGCCAATCAGGTAAAATTCTATGGGTTGTCTATAGGACAATGGTGTTAAGCTTATGATATCTCTGACAGAATTCTGCTTTTGCCGGGTTTAAGTGTCTATGGATGTCATGGCTAATAGATGTATCAGGCCGGTCATTATATGGCAATCAGGGGCATTCTATAGCACCTGAATATCTCGAGATTTTAATTTAGATTTTGTAGAGAAATTCTATATGATCTTTCAGTACTTTGATAGATTCATATAGAATCCGAGAGATCATGCATATTAAGGATACTTGAGAATATTTACTTTAAGGCCGGACATATGACATCAGTCATTAAACTGAAATCTATCATGCTTAAACACACTAAAAGCTCACCGATGATTGGCAGATGGTTGACAAGAAAATTGCTGAAAATCCCTGACAAAGCTGACTGGCCCACCGGGTTCCCAGGTTTATGAAAGTCAATAGTGAAAATTCCTTTACAGTCTTAGGATACCAGTAGAAAGCAAATTTAATTTTCGTGAGATTTTCTTTGATAATTAAGCATAGACTTTGTTTGATTGGCAGAGAATTATAAATGTAATGATTTTTGGATTATCTTGACCATTTTATTGGGTAGATTTATAGTTAATTCAGATAGTTCTCACACAAATCATATTTTGGGTTACTTTTCTTCACTTATCATACTTTGGGATGGTTATCTATACTTAACCTACTATATTACCTCCGTCAAATGACCACCTTAAGGTCTTACTTTTGCTAAAAAGAAGGTATTACAAGCACTTATTTATAAGTGGGAGGCATATAACATTGGTGCTGTCCGTCTATCCATACCTCTGTATATAACACAAATCTTGGGTGTTGTACTCCTCACAAAAAGTTGTTTGGGATGTCTTGTAACTTGCACAGATTAACAACCTTAATGTATAGTCGAAAGTAACGAATGGATTATTGCTGGGTCAATTTTTACCAGAGTTACAGCCCTTTGTAACTTTTACTATATACCCCAATGGGGGCACCCGATTCCCATGGACACCTTTCTAGTTTACATTACTTTGATCAAAGAGTCATCATAGACACCTTATTATCTTATAAAGACTGTAAATAAAATATATTTCATTGGATATACATGTGTTCAAACCTGCTGACATGCTGTTTGTAATTACTTGGGGGGAAAGGGACGAAAAAACAAAGAGAATGTATTTGTTTAATGGCAGTAAAAATATTTTGTTATTGTCCATACATACGGATGTCCATGAATATTTGGTCAGATATGGAGGTGGGAGGGGTACCCCTGCTAATTTGGGGGAGTTTCCTTCCATAATTAAAATGCTACATGCAAGAGGCATGATATCAGATAAGTGCCTACCCTTTGTACTTGATAATTGTCCATGGATTTTTGTTACAAGTTATCATGTATGCTGGGCTTTCATTTCTTTACAGTTTCTTTAGTTTTGTTAATATTCTTTGGGTTAATTTTATTGAAAGATAAGCGTACCAGACTATCTAATGTTGTTTATAATTGGTTACTTATCACATAATTTATCAAGTACTAGAGACTGCTAGTCCATGAGGGATTTTATGGAGGCAAAGGTCACAGAAAACCCCAATTTTAAAAATAATTTATTATAAATGAACATTAATTATATTTTTTTTCCTTTACCGTAATTTATTTTTTCTTACAGAGCATGCATTGTCATTTAGCAATCAAATGGTTTTGAAAAGTTAAATAATTTTTTTGGCTCTAATTTATATATTATTATAATTTATGGTCAATGAAATCCATTTTTCAATGATAATTATAGTAACAATATAACATTTTGTCAATGCATGGAGTAAAGTAATGTATTTATAACCTTGTAACTCTAACAGTAAGCCATTGTCACCATGTAGCCAGTATGACTGTTATTCTTAGTTGCGGGTGATCAAATTTTAACGCCTTTGGTGTCATCATTTGTATCAGTTACAAATAAAATTGTCAAATAACATATAAATATCTGTTAGATATTATACAATGACTTCATTTTGTCAATTTTTCTTTTCACTGTTGCAACTTAACAAGATTTTATGGCGATCACAAATTTTTGAAGTATCTTACAATTATGTTTGAAGTACGTCTTTGCAACGAAGGTGTATTATTATAAATTTCATTATTCCGCCACCGCGGCCGTTTGATTTTCACTTGTTCTGCCGTTTTAATTTGAATAAGTTGAACATAAGTCTTTCGTATTGATGACAAGGTATGATATAGAACTCTTCTCAAAGGAGATCAAGAAATCGTAAATTAAAATATTGACTGTAATGGGTGCTACTAAGTCTGGGTTGTGTCATGGTCACTGGAGAGATTTGTTGGTTCAAAGTCGGTGATTATCAAAGCTAGTTAGAAGGTGATCTTTTATTCCGATCACAGTTATAAAACAATATTATTCTAACAGATTGAACATAATATTCATTGTAGAAATATATTTCCTTTTAGAACTTTTACCTTTAAATGACTTAAAAGTTGACTTTAGCCACAAGATCGAAACCTTTAAATAACTCTGAGGACAATGTACGGGAAGTATTATCAAGTATTATACCCCGGTTAGGTCTTTTATGATGTTCTTTTTATCATAACATGCTGCGTTTGTTATCATAATATTTACTTGATTCATAAGGGTGTGTAAAAATAAATATTTGCAGTAAATTTTGTTTAACATTTCGTTATTATATTTGATATCAGTTTTAATATAGAATTTACATGACTTTGTGAAATTTTACGTTTTTGTATCAAAATTTATGAAGATTTTATTTGTCTGAACATTTTAGCACCAATTTAATGACTTCTCGATTCGCGAAATCTATATCATTATTAACTTATTACAGTGGCTGTGGCTTACTTCATTTTACAGCTTTAGGTAAGAATTAAACCTTGAATTAAGTTTAAAATTAAACTCTGATAGCAGTATAACACAGTTTGAACCAAATCCAGTCAGTTATTTATGACTCCAGGTTAGTCGGGCTTTTTTTTGTAATTAAATAAGCAATTTATATAAACGAGTAAACATTATTGTATAGGCCTAATATGCGATCATTTATTGCTGGTGGTATCGTATTAATCTAGCATTAATAAACATGATATCATCTATAAGCCAAATGTATCATATTTTTATCATAGGATCATAATTCTATCGCAGTTGGTAAAACAATACTATAATACTATAAAACCTATGCCATACCGTGACTTTATCAGTGAATAAAACCTACACCATACCCTGACATTTATCCTTTATCTTCTATATCCATCTTATACCCTGTTTGTAAAACAATACCTAAGCATTTAATATGCCAAAAAATAAACAGCTTTATTTCTTAATGTTCTATTATGTATGACAGTTTATCTGTTCGAATTTACCACATAGAAGAAAACCGCAATCAAGGCAGGTCTGCTATTAGATCGTTAACAATTAAAACAATTAATCCTTCCTTAAAAAGAGGGGGATCAAATGTGTCATCCTGTGGTAGATTTTCAATTGTATCAGTAATCTGTATATGGATGAATGAATGCTTTAAAACAAGCCGTTGGCTTAGAATGAGAAGGTCGTAACTACTACTTACGACCTTATAAGACTGATACATATTTGAAATCTGCACCATAAGGCGCTTCTTATGAGCCTATTTTCATGAAAATCGGAACTTGTCATGTTGACCAAAATGAAGTTGTAAATGCTTGTTTTTCCATAAGTAAAGACTAAATTTCAAACAGTTTTTTCTTGTTTTCACAAAATATCGATTTTGTAGTTACGTCCTTCTCATTCTAAGCCAACTAAGTGTAGAGGTCAGTGCTTGTATATAGCTTCCTACAGGTGCTCTAATTAGCCGTTATTGCATCGTTAATTGATTCATATCAGCCGTTTTCAATGGTATGTGAATGCGTTTGTTAGTCAACAGTACATTAGCGGTGACTCATTTGAGCAATTTTGGACAGGCTCATCTTTGTACAGGATAGAGTTGTAAGACGATTGACACTACATCGACAAACAATGGAAATTATTTTGGTTTGAAAAAAAATGAAGATAAAATATATGATGAGATGAGTTGAACACCTGAGTGAGATGTTTGATGTATCTGACTGAAGGTGATAAAATCTGGGGGTTGGTGACAAAAATAAGTTTGAGTGAATAGATCAAATATGTTACGTTTTTTCTATCAACTTTTTGCATACTGAAATTTAATTAATTTAAGCCTACTGTGGTCGAGTAAAAATGACTACCAATCTAAAGGTCAGAGGTTCGAACCATTGTGATGGTGATCATTTTCCATTTATGACTGAAGTGTTTTGCTCCTTGATCTGTTATTTGTTTATTTGGCTTCAATGTCATTCCTTAATAATCTTTTATGCCCCAGCATCTACTGATGTGGAGGCTTATAGTGATGCACCTGCTCGTCCGTTCGTCCATCCATTACAAATTGTTAAAACTCAAATATTTTTCCATGTATTAATTGCTTTCAAACTTGGCATAATTGTTTTCCATAATAAACTCATTACATTGTCAAAGCCATGTAACACTATCAAACATTTTAACAAAATTATGACCCCTGAATGACTAGGGTAGCCATTTGTTATTGACTGTGATGATGTTTAGGCTTCCACCTACAAGGACATAAGTGTTTACTGAACACAGTCTTGTTAGTTACATGCAGCAGCTGATTCAACTATATTTTCCAGTGTCCCGTTATGTACTGTTTATAAACCAGTATGAACCCTTCCCCAAAGAACCAGAAACTCCTCCACATGTAACAGCCAACTTGCTACTCAATAATCACAGCTTGGCTCATGGGAAGCCTATCTGAAGGAAGACTTCACACCTGACCTGCGTTCAAGGTAGAATCACTAGATGAAACGTTCATAACGTTTTTGTAACATTTTCGTAATCTTTTCTTCAAACGTTCTATTACGAAACTGTACGAAACCATTATGAGAGTTACATTACATCATCAGATTCCACCTTGAATACCGTGTCTGATCTTTGTATGTATAATTGTTGAAGATGTAAGTAACTTGTGGATTCTGAACTTTCATTGGAAATCCAGGGTCACCAATTCTGAAAAAAAATGTAATAACCGAACTTGAATAGCTTAAACACCGACCAATTGGTGCACTGAGTCCTGTACAATTTATTGTAAAATACAAAATTGAATGCTCAAGTTTTTTTGGTGATCAGTTTTCAGTCTGATTGGTTTAATAGATAACACCTATAAAATGATAGGTTTGTGATAACTTCATGATAGCTTGGTGAACTGTGAACGGTGGCGTGAAGTCTATCACGTCATTATATCAGTCAGTTTGTTCCTCTGTTCACTCAATAATCACCGACATCTTTGTCTTAATGTAATGGAGATGAAATATTCTGTTTAATTCTAATTGATACAGTTTAATGCATAATTATAGAAGTACCTCTGTGTGTTAATTGTTCTATTCAAGTACAAAATTGAGAGATTGTGATTTGTATCTCTCAGTTCTGTTTGTTACAAATACAGCCGCATATAGTTGCAAAATCTTTCGAATGTAATTAAGACTATAAAGAGGGTTAAATGTGGGGGGGGGGAAGAGCACCGCCTACAAATGCTTGAGGCTTGACTTTCTGGTTTTTTATATAAACAAGGATAGATAACTCAATAAATATAGGTCACAGGGTTATCAGCCTTGTCAGTTAGTACAGACTCCTCTTGTGATGGTGAATAAATATGAATACTTTATGCCTAGTTTCAAGTGAATACCTTTGATAGCCTTTGAGAAAATGATTCTGATAATAAACTTAACCAAAACACACTCCGACACTGACGACCACGTCATGACTATAATAGCTCAACTTTTTTGTTTGAAAAGTCGAGCTTAAAATGAAATAGGTCCAAGTTATACAATTACATTATTATTATTATGACATTCTCTGTAATTACGTATTATTTTCAAAAAAAATAGCGACCCTCCTTTTACATTGTGCACTGTCAGTTAGAAGACAAATTGTTGAAATAAAAGCCTCCCAGTTTGACATAACAAGAAGTGAGCATAGCATCTCTAAGTTGCTGTAAAAGGAGTCAATGTATGATAGTTATTGTTCTGTTATTGTCCCGCGGAGATCTCGGTCCATATCTCCAATGTATCGTCCCATCTACTGTATGTCAAATATTTGACAACAAAATACCTTTAATAGTTCTCCATGTCAGTTTAATCATGGACCATCAGCAGCATTTATGACCAATTAGGCTTTGATTGTTCTGGCGGGCTCCTGATAACGTGACCTTTCATTGCAAAGGTCAACTTTCTCTTAATAACGCTTCTGTGCAGTTTTATATAGCATCGGATACAATTGCTAATTGTGCGCATAATGTGATATTGAAGACACAGTGCAAGTGAAATCATAGCAGAAAATTGGCGAAATAAAAATTGTAAAACTATAATTACGGAATAAAAAAGCAATAATTTTAGCTTCATAAATTCTCATCACCGTAGTAACCTGAGATTACCTGTCCACAGAAAAATGTGATAATAAACATATTTGTCAACATTTATTCTACATTTTATTGTTATTATTTCCAGAAACTGAGATGAAAATGAGATTTTATGAGTAAAAGGTTAGACACTTTGAAGGTCAAATTTGAAAATGGTAAAAACTAGCTTAATAGCTTAATATGCATGCAAAATTGATGCTATTGTAGAAGAGGCCTACACACTATACACAGTGGAACCTCCTGTCAATCTTAAAATCCTAATGATCTGGAAAAATTGGTTGGTTCCAAATATTAGAGGTAATTTTACCCTTCTGATTCAGATTTCTTCTGCTATAGACATCGAATATAAATTTGCAAAATTTTCATCTAAAATTGTATATTGCTGAGCATTATTAAACAAATGGATTAACTGACTTCAAATGTATAAAAAAAACACTCCCACACAATGGAAACAAAAGAAAACAATTTTGTCCAATTTGTAATTGATTAAATATGATAAAAATTGTGTGAAACTATGAACAAAGAAGCTATAGTTAAGATATATGTTCCTATTCATGAGTACTATGATAAAATTAAAGACAAGATAAGCTGATCAGATTAGTTGATCTGAATGATGTACATGTTTAGGTAATGGCATCCTTTCAAGCCATTGTGGCACCCTACCTTAGGATAAAGTCTTGTTTTTCATGAAATAAAACATATTTTTATCTTTGCTGTTATGACGTATGTCAGTATCACGAGGTTTGATGTGCATGTATTTGGTTTGTTTTTTCTAGATTTTCATCTCAATTTTTATATCCTGAGTCAATTAATTGAGTGAACTCAGTTTTTATCTTGACAAGATGGTTAACTGATGTAACTCAAGTTTTGTTTTAGTGACTCGACGCCTTTGTGATTTTAGTGTTGTGACGCCTAACTCTTCCCGTGAAGATAATGTTGGGGCAGATTAGGACAAATTCAGTCAATCAAACTGATGGATGACTCAATCGTACATGTATGTTATTATTCAATGATTGAAGCCGTTTTATTCTCTGTTTTGCATATCTCGAGAATAATGAAGTGGAGATAATGTGTTGATTTACGATGGTTTTATCTAGTCAATGCATTACAGGAAACAAGTTTATGTAAAAAAGAAGCTGTAAATGTTATTCAGTCAATTATGATACGAAATACGTAATATGCAATGTTCTTGTTTAAAAAGTAAGTGGCTACCCATTGTGTCAAGGAAATACTCTTTGATAAATTATTGGTGTCAATGTACTTTATTTTAACATTAATCTAACTTTTAAATTATTCATTTTTGACAAAGAATTACTGACCAGTTTAAACTGAATGTTATGGGTTTTTAAAAAAAAACAACAGAATATTGATAACAACTTTGGATTTAACCTATTATTATAATGGTTTAAAACACAGAAACTCAATAACTTCTGTGCATCAGTTAACTTCTGTACATGCATACTATCAGCTAATTATACTTTCTACAACATTTTTGAATCATCATTAATTATTGTCTACATTTTTGTTTCTTTCGGAAATAATTCATCAAATCTTGAAAGCATACATTTTGACCTGTTAGAAATATTGTTATGAGTTAATTATGAGTTTGTGAAACTTTACGTTAGAGCGTGCATTGTGTCTACGTTAGAGCGTGCATTGTGTCTACGTTAGAGCGTGCATTGTGTCTACGTTAGAGCGTGCATTGTGTCTACGTTAGAGCGTGCATTGTGTCTACGTTAGAGCGTGCATTGTGTCTACGTTAGAGCGTGCATTGTGTCTACGTTAGAGCGTGCATTGTGTCTACGTTAGAGCGTGCATTGTGTCTACGTTAGAGCGTGCATTGTGTCTACGTTAGAGCGTGCATTGTGTCTACGTTAGAGCGTGCATTGTGTCTACGTTAGAGCGTGCATTGTGTCTACGTTAGAGCGTGCATTGTGTCTACGTTAGAGCGTGCATTGTGTCTACGTTAGAGCGTGCATTGTGTCTACGTTAGAGCGTGCATTGTGTCTACGTTAGAGCGTGCATTGTGTCTACGTTAGAGCGTGCATTGTGTCTACGTTAGAGCGTGCATTGTGTCTATGTTAGAGCGTGCATTGTGTCATGGTTAAAAAATGTGAGTTTTTAGCCTGCATAAAGAATGTGAAAACAAAACCTCTGCACAGGATAAACCCCATTGTCACCTGCAATGATATGTTTCTTAAGGTTTAAAACAGTATGTTACAACGCAATAAATGGCCCCTACCAAGTCTTAATTGGATATGTCCCAAAAGTGCTGTTCCAAAAGGAAAGAATAATGTCAACTGTGTTTTATGAACATTTACAGGAATTAGTGTCCAAGAACCTTGCATTGAATGCCTAAATTGTTTTACAATATTTCTTAACCTATATACACTTGTTACAGGTCTATTTCAAGATCATTACAGTTTTATGGGGTTTTCCTATTTAGAAACATCAACAAGTTCAAACTTACATCATTTTAATTGTGTTAGTTTTTACATGCTACAAATAAATGTACAAAAAGAACACATTAAAACAATCAACATCAATTGTACAAAAAATACTAAGCTGACAAACGCTGGAGATTGTCACCTTGTACTCGTGCTGCACGAGATATTTTTTGCACGAGATATTTTTGACTCAGAACGTCAATCATTCATCTTGCATTTGGTAAAAACATTAGACAAGGTCGAGCCAGTATGGCGTTTGTTTGTCCGGCCTGTAGCATATTACATGTACCAGGGTTTGCCCACATACCACCTACTGACTGTGTCATCTCCTCGTTTGTACTCCTGTCAGTAGCTTGTATCAAGTTTAAGTGCATTATCTGGTTCACAGATTTCAACATCTGTGAGTATTTAATGAACTCAACATATTGTTTAACACCATTTGCAACAATAAGTTATACACTTAATAGCAGTAAAATTAATTCAAAGTATTGTTGATCTCTTTAGACCGACCCTCTTTTAACTTTATTCTCTTCATGTTGATTGGCCAAGTTATATGGGTTCCAAAGGTCGGGAGGGTACTAGCAGAACCATTCACCAACTGAGGTGTATTCTATGTGAAATATAGAATTATCACTGGACCATCTATGATACCAGATGTATGGATTTTAACACTGCACATGTATGCTAAAGTTTTAATCAGAAAATATGAACAATTATTTTCATACCTAAAAAGAAACAAAGTGCCAATTCATGGGATAGTCATTACATGACCCTTGCTGTTTGCGTTTCTAAAGATCTCCCTGGCCATCATTACTGATGTTTGGTGTTCTATTTGAACTAAATTGTCATGTTTTTATTCCAACTGTGCACATTTTCTGGAAATAAGGTCAAGAGACAGCAGGTCCAGTAGCCTCACGTTTTACCAACAAAGCACTTGAAACAACTTATTCACAATGTAATCATACATGTGACGACGGGAGACATCTTGTTTTCTGTTATGAAATATCGTCAGATTATAATAATGATCCGTATCTTGCTGGTAGGAATTAAAATGAAAGCTGGTTTTACATGATTACAAGTACTTTCGGGAGGGCATCTGAACCGAATGCAAACTTATTAAAAACTGTCATAGTGTTGTTAAGCATTGTTATGCTCATGTAATATTTGTGTAACAAGTGTAGTGTCATCCTTATAATTGCTGTGACATTGTTGTCAATGATACAAACATGTATTTTTTTGTGTTTACGCAATGCTTGAAAATTGGACAATAACTTCTCCCTCTACTAGATTTTAATGATGTATTAGAATATAATGACTGATCCTCTATAAGTATTCTTTACTAGTATTGCAATGTAACGAATACCCATTATTGTCGTATATATTTCAGATAAGAGGCTTAGACCTATGATTGGAAAACCTTGGTGGGGGAGAAGCTATTATTGTTTGTAAGTAGATGTTAGTCTGCCCCAGCAGTTCTAATTCTGACCAGCAGATTCACATAGATGTGTGAAAATACGAAATTCACATAGCATTAACATTTTCACAGCAGCATATCAAAATGGAAATTTGTAAATGTAAGTTTTAGTAATTGGGCTTTAAATCCTATATGGCCATGTCATGACTTATTCAGTTATTACCATAGAGGAATTCCCAAAAGTGAAAGCAGACATAAACCTTGATAAAATTGTAGTAGCTACATATCAAATTTGCGACTTCTGAGGTCAAAATTGTTAATCTAAAAATACAGAGCAGATGTCTAGCTCAAATTCATTAAGGTATGTGAATCCAGTTGATTTGTCACTGTGAATATCAACTTTCTGATATATCATAAATTCTTTGTCTGTCATAAATGATTTGGTCTGGTCTCTTTAATCTCATTTCCTCTTGGAAATTAATTTTTTGCACACAATTTGAGCTAATAATATTACTTTGAAATTTGCTTTACTGTGATAAAATGAAAACAAATTGAATTATTCAGAATTTTCTCAGAAGTTATACCGAGAATCATAAATCAGTTTCTGCAGGCTATTTATCCCTAATTGTGTGAACAAAGACTGACAAAATATAGAAATCTTTAAAATCCGATGCTTTATGTTCTAGTATTTCCCATCAGTATTAACTTCACGACTGTTTAGACGTAGCGCTATTTCATTTCCGAGTCAATTTACATTCTTGTCTGAAATACAATATAGCTTGTGGGTTGTCGGAAATTGCCGTAAACTTTCAAAGAATGTATTATAATAAAAAACGTCTTGTATCGGAGCATTTATATGTAAATTTACACCGCAGACATATGTAGCATATATAGCTGTTGACAGCTGGCATCGTGCCTTTTGTCTGTAACGGAGGTTGAGGTTATTTGATGATTCTAGGGTACCATATGTTATAATGGAAAAGTGATTAAATTTTATATTGTCTTGCTGCGAATCACCTGCTTCAACTCACTTACAGATTTACTTACAATAACATCTACATGTGTAGCTGACTGCTTGTTCTGTAGCTTCATCGTGTGTGTTGTAATGTAAGAATCCCCTTATTATACCCCCTGCGCAATGAGTGTTGTATAAGCTTTTTTTTCTGTCTCTGTAGACGGATTCTTGTGGACATAATTCCTCCTACAGTTTTTGCAGGATTTCCTTCAAACTCTTACACATGAACAATGAACACCCAACATGTAGATTTGCATGAAGGAAAGAACTTGTGCTGCGATGATTTTTGCCAGAATTATGGCCCTCAGTTGCCAGCAGGGAGTATATGAGTTTGCTGATTGGTGACAGCTCTAGTTGTAGGATACCATTAATATACAAGAACTCAGGGGATTATACATAGACATGGGCGTTGTCAGTCTGTGAGCAGTACATTTTAAGGCTAACATTCCTGGAGTTCATATTTCACTACCACAGAGCAAGCAGTGGTTACATTCTACTCTAGACTGGATTGGACTTTCACTTGTCGGCATGGGGTGGACATTGAACATCCATGAAGTACTTAACTACCCTTTCTCTAATTTGATCATTGCTTATTGGATCCCTATGATACTAATGGCTATTTCCATTATAACCTAGATATCTAGGTTCACTAACCCTTCAAGTTAAACAAAACTGACAGGAGTCTGCCCCTTTTATCCTTGATGGCTTTAAATATTTGTAGCGCACATTTTATAACAATATGTTTAATTGGCACACTTTCGTTTCATAGAATTTTTTTTTTTGCTTGGCTGTAAAAGTATACGCATGTGCGTTTGGTTAAAATGTACATATTTTTTTTGTATGTAGGTAGCAACGTCCTTGTTAATCATGTGGAAGTATGATAACATGAGATGGTACAGATGTTAAATTATACTAATTCATCACGGAATGATTCTCAGTCTCTTCTACTCCCAGACCACACACTGGTGGTCTAAGATACCTTGTCTATGACAAATGAACCAATGTTTTCATTGATTTATTGATTAACCTAATGATTCTATCAGATACAAGTTGTTTTCATTCTTGTACTGATAAATGAGGAGGTAAAACATCTGTTTTTAAGTTGGTATTTTTTCAACGGTTGTAATTGAAGCTAGATGATAGAGCAAATAACTGGTTGGCTAGGGGAATGGTTTGAACTTTATCTATAGGTAGCAGGTAGTTATCCTCCCTCAGATGTGATTAAATCCATACCCTGAATCTTTTATGAAGTTTTCTATCAATTAGCTGGTCTTAAAAACATGTTTGAGTTTCATCTAAGGGTCATAATCGGTCAGAAATTGTTAGATTTAAATAGCTAATCCCATGATCCTCTCTGATTCAGTCATTGTCATCAAGAGGCTTCATGCTGATCCGTGTCATTGAAGTGCTTGGATTTCCTGGTGGGCAACAAGAGCCTGTTGAGAGTCTGTGTCCATTGTCACCTGTTTGTCTAAATGGACAAAGGTCACATACTTGTATTGCCGCCCGACAGAAATCTGATCTCTATATTTAGAAGTTTTTGCCACTTCATGATTCAATCATGTTATTTACAGTTAGTGAATCATGTTATGCCTGGTCAATGCTGCTGAAAATATTCACACTTATTGATAATGTGAGCACAAAATGATCTTTTCATTTCCTGTTAACTTTTTTATCTTAATCATTAGCATACACAACTTTGTAGCTAGGATTTACATTAAAGGGTAAAACATTCACCTTCTTTGGTTACTTTTGGTTAGTCATTCTGGTTGCAATATCATCTTAGTTGAGATGAACTAAAGATGAACTGGTAGGAAACCCAGAGGTAGTCTCGCTTTACAACGGGCATGTCAAAAAGAACTAAGGAATCTATTTGAAATGATCTGGGGTATCGCACCCGGATTCCTTGTATCTTACCTCTGTCTCTAAAATTGGCAATAATGCCCCAGCGTGGGCCCTGCAAATTACATGGAAGAAAAAAGTTGACCAAGGCAAGGGAATGCTGAATAAAAGGTATGCATGGAAACAATCCATTACAACAGCTGATTTCCACATCTTCAAATTGCTGATTCAGGAGTGACATTTTAACCAATTGATGAATTTCAGTACCTGGTATTCTTTACTGCTGAGTATGATTTTGATACCAAAGCAGTAACTCTTGTTGTTCAGTAGTTTCCATGTGTCTGTAGTATTATAAAGGTATTTATATGACTTTCTGCAACTACTCATTATATAACATATGTAATTGCATGACAACATAGGCATCTGCATTGCTCAAGTTTTGCTGCAAGGGTAAACCTCAACACACAAAAAAGAAAGAGTTCCTAGTTGATCATGTACCTAGTAAATTGACACCAGAGCAGAGATCGCTCCGCCTGGTTGTTTGTCGAAGGGTGCTTGGCGAAGGTTTTCAAGTTAATCCATTGGGCCATGTTGTTAAAATTTACCATTAAAATTAAATTAAAAGGTATTGATTGACAAGTGATGTAATGACAATTACATGGCACAGTCATACCTTTATTAATTTGCTCCAGTCTGGCATCAAACAAAATCAATTTTTGACATGTTTCATATTTACTGATGGTATTGTGTGTCCATGGAGTAAAAATTGCAAAGGAAATGACCATAGTTTCTACAAATGACAAAAAGCGCAGTCACACACTTGATTGTTAAGTTTTTATCATAGCATACTTAAGCATTCAGGTCACACCTGAAATGAATTAACAAGTAGAACCATAAAGTTTATGTGTATTAAGACAATAAAAAATAATATAAAGTTTCAGTAAATTGTCATTACCACCATCTGGCAGGGAGTATTAATACACGACTTGATGTAACAGCTTAATGTTGGAGTTACTTGTGGATAGAATGCATTAATATAGCTGCAGGTTATTACTGAGTATTATCTAAATAGCTTGATAGCTCAGCACTTGATGCTGTTTTATATGACATTGAAATGATGGTATATAGCTCATCTCTGAATCATTTGGTACCTGGGCTAAACCTTTCTGAACTAGTTTTCTAAGACTCCGGATCCTTGTAGCTGTTGATAACAACACCATTATGTATATAGCATTGAATGAGTTGAGAAAAGCTTTTTAATTAAAGCTCTTACAGGAGCCCAGCCATTCGCTTAACCCTCATTGCTACTGAGTACTTGATACCACTATGCAAGGAAATCCATGGCTTGCTTTAAAAAAGCACTACATAGTGGACGAAGAAGCGAAAATTTGAAATGCTATTGGGCAGCATTCGAAGATAGCAGACCATTGCACAACACAGTGCTACAGAATGCCACACTCTTTACTGCTGCAATGCTGAGAAACAGTATGCTTTAGTTGAGCACTGCTAGCTTTAAGCGTGCCGTTGCATAGACATAGGAAAGTACTTAATAACGTTATTTTGTAGTGCACTATGGTTAGGCAACAGGTTTCAGTGCTTAAAAGTAGGGTTGTGTAATTTCTGCCAGCCTGAGTGGAGACTAAACTAAAATATGCATGATGTGTGATTATAAATCAATATGAAAAAATATAAATTATAGTTTCCAGAAAGTCTAGCTTGAAAAAAAAACTTGAATTTACTAGCTGAATTCACTGATGCTATCAAAATGGTGTCATTTTGTTTTGTCATGAACTTGGCGTTTCATGTGAGAATTTTAATTTACTGATTTCTATATTTGAATACAATCGACAATATATTATAGAAAATCAATTATATATTAGATGATTACTTTTGATATTTGTAATGATTGATGACTGTGAAATATGAGTTACTCATCCAGAAAGTTTTACGTCTTTTATGTATTTATTCTTGTAAACATCATATGTGTTTATAATTATTGTAACAGTTTTTTGATGTTACACGGTAGAAAGTTCATACAGTCATGAAGCGCATTGCTCTTTGAGAAACGTGCCAAGGTCTTGAAATACTCTGAGGACACCCACCACAATATATATAGCTTAATTAGTGATAGAACTTCGTGGCTTCTATTGTGTCATAAGTCTTGGGTTCAACACAGACTGTAAAATACCTACTTTGCTTAAACGAGTCGATTTTCAGTAATTGCAATAAGGCGTACATGTTGAATATTATAGTATGCTGATAAGTCATACAGTGACTTGGTTTATACACGGCCCTTCCAAATGGTACTGGAATATCGATGGCTAAGAATGAGAAGGTCATAACTACAAAATCGATATATTGAGAAAACAAGAGAAAACTGCCTGTAATTTACTCTTTACCTTTGGGAAAACAAATTTTTAAAACTTCATTTTGGTCAACATGACAATTTCAGATTTTCACGAAAATAGGCTCATAAGAAGCGCGTCTTATAAGGTGGCAAGTAGTAGTTACGACCTTCTCATTCTAAGCCATCAATATAATGATCTCTCTTGCTTGATGCTCAGCATAGTTCAAATTCCTGGTTACTGCTCAGACTGGCCCATTATCTGGATAATGTGACTGGGTATAGTCTCAGTATGACTGAAATGCTTTACTGGGACTTTAGGTCCAACACCATCATTTCGGAAAAATATTGATTGTTGTTGTTGTTTGCGCTTGACTGAAGGAGTCATAAGTACATATGGTCGATGACCTCCAACTTTGAGAAAGTATTTGAGAGTCTGGTGTTAATGATTCAAATAGAAAAAAAATAAGAAAAGAAAACAATCTTTAATTATGATCTTTATTTTCAATGTGAGGTTTTATAATATCTACTTAGTTTCCACAAACATTTATTGCTAGTGAAGGTTAGATGGGAAACTGATGGTTATTGACAAATTTTGTTGACATAAAGGTGGTACCGCGTTTCCCAAACCATTAGAGAAATACTCTCTAAGATACATATCACTCCACATAACAAAAAACATTATTGATGAAGTTGATGATGTGTATGACATGTTGTGTAGAGCTAGGTGGAAAGTCAGAAATTTTTGTGAGATCAAAATTTTGCGAATTTGTTATTCTGAATGTGATTACACAGCCCTTTATAGAGCATGTGCTTTACATGCAAAAGGGCTTTATAATGATGGTTTAATAATGATTAATGATGAACCACTTTTCATATGACAAAAAGAACTACACATATGTTTGATTGATGCTGTTTCTAAGTTTGTGAGCACAAAATTTTCATTGAATTTTCAAATGTAGCAAAAATTATTCCCTTGCAAAACTGTGTGATTACTGGAAATTTACAGTAGTAGAGAGGAAAGTGTATGCTGCAACTTGTTTTACATGTAATGATTTGTGAGTTAGTTAAGGTGTTAATTGGCACACCTGTACTCATTATATGCTCCATGAACATAGATATATTGCTAAACCTCTGGCAGATGAGTAACATGTTTGCTACCATATAATTCTAACAATGTTTAGTCTATGTGGTGCCCATGTGTTTACCTTAACATTAGGTGATTTAAGGTGATGAAATCTGTCCACTCTAATGTCTTAAGGTTCTAGGTGTAAACTATTAGTGTTTGGATTTCCTTGTTGAATGATTGCTTGAACTGTTGGGTAAAACTGTTAGGTGATGAAATATTTTGCTAAAAATGGTGTTCACCCTCTTAATAAGATATGCCCTCTGCTAGGGATATGGTTTAGTGTTACCTGCAGCATATGAGTGCCAATGTTGATCAATTTCTGAATTTCAAGGCTTGACAGACAGTAACGAAAGCCTTGAATCGCAGCACCCTGTTTTAGCTTTTGTACCATTATGTCAGTTTTAAGGGGCTGAATTAAGCAGAATATAGAAAGTTCAGTATTTCGAGGGCTCGATGCAAAACTATGTTAACTACATCAATTTAAAGAGGCATGTACCAGAGTCCTCAATTTGTAAAATTTGTGTTACTTTCAACTTGACTTCTGTAAGATTAACATTTGTCATTACTTGTTCAAGCCTCAGATGATAGAATGGTCCACTGGTAATCTAGAGGTTTTGGGTTGAAGACCCAAGGGAGGCATATAGTTTAAACATGAGACAATATGACACCAGATAATGCATGTAGAAGTCCTTAAATTTTGGTTCACCACATTTTAAGTCTGATCCATGAGGTGGAATTATTTGTCATCATAGTTCTGGATAAGAACCTGTTGGCTCTTCTAAAAGTTCTATAATAATACCATAATATGTCATAAGCCCAAAAGGGTCAACACCCCTTTGGTGCTGTATGTGAGATTTTGGTCGAATAATTTCCTGATTGATGTTAAAAAAGAATCTGATACATCATGGTATCAAGAACAGAACAGAACAGAACATCAAATGAATACCATGATCTTCCATGTGAGAAAAAATAACCAAATATTTCTCTGTGTCGCAAAAAAAACTTGTCTGCATAACAGTATTATTTCTGATGTTATTTTCGGTAATTTATATTTAATAGTAATAACAAGAAATGCCACTCATTGTCTTTAAGATCAACATTTCTTAAACTCATCACGAAAACAAATTATTTGAAGCTTGCCAAACTTGTTTCTATAATAGATAACCTGTGTTTCCTACACTCGTTCAAGAAACATTGATCTTCAAAGATTACTTATTATGGATCCTATCATTTTTTATTTTAAAAAATAATGGCTTAGAACTAAATCACATAGTTTCTTGCATATATTGGTCTATGCTTTTAGTTTTAAATGCTTTATATTGTACACTCCTTTCTCGATTCTCTATTATTTATATTATTACTATCATCTTTGAAACTTTTGTTGTCTAAATGTAAATTGTATCCATATATTGTAAAAGCTTGGATTTCTCAATTTATCACAGCTATTAAAGTGAAAACATGCATATTGTGATCAATTTAGGGAAATAAGATTGCCTTTATTTTCCAATTTATCACTCATGTTCGGCTTCTGGAGGAAAATGCCCTGTGATTATCTGAAAACATGGAGAAATATTACATCACTGGGAAAATATTACAATTTGGTGAAAATATAACCATGAAATTGATCAAATTGCATGCTATTCGTCTTGTTAATAGCCACCATTTTCATCCGCTAGTATTTTAGTCTGTCCATACAAAATGTCAACCAACAATTACACAGATTTCAAATTACGTAATTTTCTTCCGTGGCACTAGGGGTCATTTGATTGATGCTTGTGAGTCCCTGGCAAATACAAGTGTACCTCAGAGCATTAATCAGTGTCTCCAAGAAGCTTGCCGAAGATAAATCTCATTCACACTGCATGTTTGAGTCGTATTTGGATGTCTCGGCCATAGTTTGCATGCCGTTAATTGTTAAATATTGCATTCTAAAGCATTAATTTTCACTGAATATTTTTTCACTCTCTAGTAATTGTTCTGCTGTTGTTCCCGGAAAATGTTGGGGTTTGTGCATTCATTTTAGGATTTTTTTTATCTGCAGAAGATTTAGATATGTTAATTTTTCTGCAGTTGATGGTTCGCAAGACAATGCATTGATAGAATGACAGTGTGCTGCACCCATACAAACAAATCTTTCATTGTTACTGTATAATATGTTGTCCTGGCAAGTTGGTTTGTTTTATCAGTGTTTATAGTCCCTCAACATTGAAGAAATGGTAAAAATGACATGTCATATTGTCTCAGTCACTGTCTGTTACATCGGCTGCACATCTGTCTGCAATGTACAATATCCGGTGGCTTTGAATGAGAAGGTCCTAACAACAAAATCAATATTTTGAGAAAACAAGAAAAACTGTCTGAAATTTACTCTTCACTCATGGAAAAATAAGCTTTTACAACGTAGGCTCATATATAAGAACTGCCTTGTGGTGCAGAATTTAAATTTGTCTTATAAGGTCATAATGACCTTCTCATTCTTAGCCAGTGATTTGTTTCCAATGAGTAACTGATAAAGCCTTGAAACTTGGAATTCAATTCAGTCTAGGATAGCAAAGACCTGTATTTAAGGTCTTTGTGGATAGCAAATTGAGTGTTAAATTTAAATTTGGCAGTTATTTAAATGCACAACATTAATGTACAACCATTGAAACATTGTGTAGCAGTCTTATTATGATCCATATTCATCTTTTTTTAGGTTATTAGTGATAATAATGATGATTAGTTTTCCTTGGTTCCTTACTTACATACTGGCGTTCCCCCTAAACATGCCACTATCTGGGATGAAGGATGTGGTCAGTCTCAGGTCATCGACATCTCCATAAAGTTTCTGGTGGACGGTTGGTTGTCTCTAAAATGAAGCCATTTCGCTTCTTTGTTCCTTGATGTTTTGGTTTCTGTGTGCCAATCTCTTGCACCTTGTGACCCTTTAAGTATTTTTTTTTTTTTCCTCCTTGCGTGTTAAACACCAGGGATGGTATTTCACTGTTGATCTTACTAGGCTTAAGGATAAGAACAACCAATCAGATCACACCATATCAAATTCTTGGTTAGTAACATGACATAATGATTGGCTATCCTTATTCTGAAATAATATAAGATAAATATTGAATACCACCCCTGGTCTGTTTGTGTTTGAGCCCCAACCCTGGGGAAATATCATCCTAGGAAATGCTCCTCTGTGTCTGCGGGAATAACTTTTACCTTTTGCTGACGTTTCCAGTCCAATACCAAGCACAGGAGAAAATCATGGAAATCATCAGAATGGATTCCCATTTGTCCTCATTAGTACAACCTTGCATGTAAACATCACATATAGCTCCAATCTTGTATGTGCTTTGTATAAATCTATGTTCCCAATTTGATGAATAAACACTTTATAAACACTCCAATTACCAAACCTCATGCAATGGTACACTTATTTTCATATTTCCATCTAATCTCTGCCAGGCTAAGGTTAATTCAGGAAATGAGGCTTTGTAATATAGTGTTTTGTTAATGTTAAATTAACAGTTCTGAATTGGTTGTTGTTTGCTGTTGGATTTAAACAGCCTCAGGTCAAATATCCCCATTAATAACCACCCATATAATTGTGTTGTGCATAATTTATAAAATGGAAATTATGAAAGCACTACATTTTTCTGCTTCTCCTGTATTTGATTAGTATTTTGGATCTGTAATCTCGGACTATAATCCAGGTTCAATTCTCTGGGGCGTGGCACCTGGTTATGCCCTTTAATGAAAACTTGACAACAATGTTGATTTTCCTCTACATGTGGAGGTGGTACAGCCTCCTTGATACTGGTTTGGATTCAGTCCAGGTGTGTGGATCACTGAACATTTGCAGAGAAGCAATGTTAAACCGAAAAAAACACTAAGCACGAGATTTCCAACCAAAACATGGAACTCTATAATCTCAGAGAGATGAAACAAAGTGCTCCAAGTTCTCACCATTATATTTTATTATGTTTATATTCCTTCAGGACATTTATTCATTTATGGGAATTTGAATTTACAGTTCTCTGATATTGATTTTAACAACTTTATTCTATTTTTAACATAATTATTATTTCCCATGCGCATAACTTACAATGCTCCTTCCCCTGTGAAAAAAAATTCATGAGTTCATGAACACTTCATGAACTTCATGAAGTGTTCATGAAGTGTTCATGAAGTGTTCATGAACAGACAAATGATGTTCATGAACTTTCATGTTCATGAACTCTGTGTTCATGAAGTCTCTGTCAGGTTCATGAACAAGATTTCATGAACTTCGAAGTTCATGAATTATTCATGTAACTTTCATGAACTTCAAAGTTCATTAATTATTCATGAACTTCAAAGTTCATGAACTATTCACAAGATTTGACCTATTGACCTAGTTTTTTACCCCAAATGACCCAGTTTTGAACTTTGCCTCTGTGAATTTGACCCAAAGGAATATTACTGAGAAATTATTTTAAAATCAGGTAACAAATAAGAGGCTTTGTCAAAGGGGCTAAAATTTGGGCCTACTTTTATAGGCCCTCATATTTCCTGAACGTGTCTCACAGTAAACAACCACTGATGGCAGCACATGGTTTATCTTCTGATAGAAAAAAATTTGTTTTTGTTTTTCCTGTTTTTATGATGGTGAAATAAATGAACAAAACACCCAAAAGGTAAAATTTATTTGTGGTCAACTTTAATACTTGTTGTTTTAAATTCATGATGCATTAAATCAACAGCAATGCATGTTCCAGTTTGTACTTGAAACTTTCAATATTTCGGACAAATTTTTCGGATAATGTACTTTATTTGTACCGAATAATACTTTTATTGTACTTTAAATTTACTTCTGTTTTACTGTTTAATAATGTATTGATATTTTAACTATTATCAAAATGCACAGCATGGCTTTATATACATTTGAGTTTGGGCAGATTATCAAAGGGATGTTAAAGCTGCTTGAATTATTAAAATTGAACAGTTGTGTTGGAAAAAAAGGAAAAGAAATAAAAAAAGATTTGTGTCATTGCCCCTGTAAAAGTTTCAAGAGCAGTTCAAGAAATTAAAGTTCTTGCACTTTCCAAGAACAGTGTTCATGAATTGTACATGAACTGCTCTTGACTTCAAGAACTGTTCAAGTGCATTTTAAGAAAAAATGGCCGCTTCATGAATCTCCAGTTCATGAACTTATTCATGAATAAGTTCATGAACTTATTCATGAAAGAGATATTGGCGTTTCATGAATTAGTTCATGAATAAATTCATGAACTGGAGATTCATGAAGCGGCCATTTGTCCTTCATGAACAGTTCATGAATTCGTTCATGAACAAGATCATGAACTTGTTCATGAATATTTCATGAACAGTTCTTGATTTTTTCACAGGGGTTATGTTCAAAACAATTGTAAAATATCAAACAGGGAAATCAGGCCCCGATCTCCCAAAGTAACAATCTAATCTCAAATTGTCTTAATTTGAGATAAATCTGAAGTTTGAACTCTTTTAAAAATTTACTGCAATAAGGTAAGAATACTATCCAAAGAGTACACTTACAATACTTGATTTGTGTTTTGTTCTGATGCCAGAGCATTATGCTCTTTGTGGAGATCCCTTGTTGTTTCACATTCTATAGGACTATAATGGAGATAGAACTCCTGTTGTAAAATTCAGAAGACTGTTAAAGAAGACACATTTTCTGCTGTCACTGACACAATTTCTGTTGTCACAGAGTTTTATTGGGTTGAACATGTGCTATGAAGAAACTGAAGCACATGTCACAGCACCTACTAAATGTCACGTTGACAATATGATACTGTTAACTGAGAATCAAATAACATCCCTGGGAAATATCAAATGATCAAATGATCACTGTGGACTATATTATAGATGCTATAGTTGCTGTATTAGTGATAATTTCAGTTAATAACTGTCCTTATAGTCCTCATTATAAGTCCTGTCAAGCTTATTATGTTTGGTTTGATCTTCTAATTGGACAGATATTACAGTACCACATGAAATATGATGAATATTACCAAACATGTTCCTTGGAATATTGATTCTGGCTGTTTTTAGCTCACCTGTCACAAAGTGACAAGGTGAGCTTTTGTGATCGCTCTTCGTCCGTCGTCCGTCGTCCGTCCGTCGTCCGTCGTCCGTTCACAATTGCTTGTGAACACACTAGAGGTCACAAATTTAGCCTGATCATTATGAAACTTGATCACAACGATCATCTCCATAAAATCTAGGTCAAGTTCGATATTGGGTCATCTGGGGTCAAAAACTAGGTCACTAGGTCAAATAAAAGGAAAACCTTGTGAACACATTAGAGGTCACAATTTGAGCCTAATCTTTATGAAACTTGATCACAATGATCATCTCTTTAAAATCTAGGTCAAGTTCGATATTGGGTCATCTGGGGTCAAAAACTAGGTCACTAGGTCAAATCAAAGGAAAACCTTGTGAACACATTAGAGGTCACAATTTGAGCCTAATCTTTATGAAAATTGATCACAATGACCATCTCTATAAAATCTAGGTCAAGTTCGATATTGGGTCATCTAGGGTCAAAAACTAGGTCACTAGGCCAAATCAAAGGAAAACCTTGTGAACACACTAGAGGTCACAAATTTAGCCTGATCATTATGAAACTTAATCACAATGATCATCTCCATAAAATCTAGGTCAAGTTCGATTTTGGGTCATCTGGGGTCAAAAACTAGGTCACTAGGTCAAATCAAAGGAAAACCTTGTGAACACATTAGAGGTCACAATTTGAGCCTAATCTTTATGAAACTTGATCACAATGATCATCTCTGTAAAATCTAGGTCAAGTTCGATATTGGGTCATCTGGGGTCAAAAACTAGGTCACGAGGCCAAATCATTGAAAAACCTTGTGAACACATTAGAGGTCACAATTTGTGACTAATCTTTATGAAAATTGATCACAATGATCATCTTTATAAAATCTAGGTCAAGTTCGATATTGGGTCATCTGGGGTCAAAAACTAGGTCACAAGGCCAAATCATTGAAAAAGCTTGTGAACACACTAGAGGTCACAATTTGAGACTAATCTTTATGAAAATTGATCACAATGATCATCTCTATAAAATCTAGGTCAAGTTCGATATTGGGTCATCTGGGGTCAAAAACTAGGTCACAAGCCTTTGAAGGCCAAATCATTGAAAAAGCTTGTGAACACACTAGAGGTCACAATTTGAGCCTACTCTTTATGAAACTTGATCACACTGATCATCACTATAAAATTTTGGTCAAGTTCGATATTGGGTCATCTTGAGTCAAAAACTAGGTCACGAGGCCAAATCATTGAAAAAGCTTGTGAACACACTAGAGGTCACAATTTTGATCTTATCTTTATGAAACTTGATCACAATGATCATCATTATAAAATTTAGGTCAAGTTCGATATTGGGTCATCTGGGGTCAAAAACTAGGTCACGAGGCCAAATCATTGAAAAATCTTGTGAACACACTAGAGGTCACAATTTTGACTCTATCTTTATGAAACTTGGTCACAATGTTTATCTCTATAAAATCTAGGTCAAGTTAGATACTGTGTCATTTGGGCCAAAATCTAGGTCACTAGGCCAAACTGGTGAGCGACCCAGGGCCCTTTGGACCCTCTTGTTACTATTTTGGCCTCATGATAATACCAGGCTATAATTCTGGTCAATTCCGTTGTTTGTGTATTTGATTGATAACACATCGCTGGCTTGGAATGAGACCTTTTAAGACTCATACATATTTGTAATCTGCATCATAAGGCACTTCTTATTAGCCGAGCCGATTTTCATGAAAATCGGAACTTTACATGTAGACCAAAATGAAGTAAAAGCTTGTTATTTCATAAGTAAAGAGTAAATTTCAGACAGTTTTTTCTTGTTTTCTCAAAATATTGATTTTATACTTACGACCGTCTCATTCTAAGTCAGCGATATTTAGTATTGATTCTTCATCAATATCACATACCTGGTAGTTCTTAACGTTACATCATTTTGTAGCATTGACAGTAAAAATTGCCATTGTTTGTACTCTGTGAAATTATTGAAATGGTGCTAGATAGATATATCGGGGGACCTGTAGGCAATGATGGTGCAAGGTTTGATATAGAGGGTGATTGTGTATCTGTGAAAAAGACAGCAGCCTTGATTTAAGAGGAAGGTTGCAGAAAGTGGTGTTTATATCCGGATGGGAGGAGGGAGATCATCTGAAAGAGAAACAATAGGTTAAATGTGGGGGTAGGTGGGAGGAAGGGAGAGATACAGCAATAGGTTGAGTTCTGTCTTTATACTGATACAGGCATAAGGAAACATAGACAATCAATAAGTACATAGGCCTCTGTTGTTGATGTGGAAGGAAATATTATTCTGCAAGAAAGGATTCAGAGCGATCCGGATTTGAAGTGCACTCTGTCACAGAAGCCTCTTAAAATTGTGCAGAAAAAGAAACCCTCCCTGTGCAAGATTATACTTCTCTTTATGGTTATATCCTGATGATTGCTTTAATGCACAAGTCATGCTCTTCTGATTTGTATTGTCAGCCCACTCACAATGCTGTCACTATGGATAATACCAAAATCTTGTGAGCTAAAGTCTAAAATCAAAACCTTTGTGAGGAAATTGTTTGGAAAAAATTGTCTCGATATTTTTTTTATAAAAAACAACACCATTCAGTTCAAGGCCTTGCAACTCATTGCTCATTCTTTGAATATTACAGCGGCTGATTGAAGGAGGGTAATTAGACAGGCAGGCAATAAAACTTCCCTCCAAGCCAAGTTTGGTGCATTTTTAAATTAAAAACCCGCTTGGCACTATGTTTACAAGAAGCTCAATTTTAGACAAGCCTGCTTAAATATTGCATGAAAACAAATGACAAGTCATACAAGGGGCATATGACAATCATTTATAACAGTCCGTCTCTGATATTCTCACACTCCTAGGCAGATTTAAATATTGAAGTTGGCCAATTAGGGATCCTTTAAAACATTAATTTGCGGCGTCCCAGGAGGGCTTTTTGCGTCATTAGGTTGGTACAATTTGAGAATGGCACAAAAATTGTCTTACTATTTTCTACAAAATTGATTCATAAAAACTGACAGGAAAATGTGAAGATGTATGGGATATTTTGACATTGTGTCATATTTCGGCATCGTTTAGATAGATCGCTTGTAGAGAATGTTGCTAAACTGGGCAAATCTTGAAGGAATTTGGCTATTTTATGATCATACATGATTACCAAATATGTTTAAAGCGGTATGGTGCTTCAGATTTGGACAACATCTTGTGATTTCCCAGTTTAGAAATAAGTTGCCTCATCAATCCTCAAAACAAAAAAATAAAGAAAAAAGTCAGTTCCAGCCCATTATGTAAGAAATGCTTAGTACATTTACTGTAATAATCACTTGACAACCTTAAGGATATCAAAAGTAACCTAAGTTACCTGAATGGCTTGTTTGATTATAATTTTGGTTATGCATGAAATAGATTGTGTTTCTGGCATTATAATAATAATTCATTACGAAATACATGCTGTCATGCTGCTTGTTCTGATTTTGAAAGCTCAATAATTGGTGAATTTAGCGTCTATATTATAATTATGGGATGTGTTTTCAACTTGGTAATCATATAATATTCCAAATAATTTGATGTCTTAATGTCTTACCGTAACTACGCAGCCATAAGTCGCATGCAGCCATAAGTCGCAGTCGCATCAAGTTTTTTGTCTAAACCCTTTCATGGGTCGCATGTATAGTTTTCAATTTTTGTGAAAGCTGAAATCATGTGCTCAGTGTTAAGTGTCGAAAGAAATGTGGTCATTTTCAGCTAAAGTTGGGAGGAATGTTGTGATTTTCAGAAAGGATATGGAGGAGTGTAGTAATTTTCGGACAAAGTTGATGGAAGTGTGGTCATTTTCAGATAAAGTCAGGGGGATGCGGTCAGTTTCAGAGAAAGTCAGGAGGAATGTTATGATTTTCTGACAAAATCGGGAGTAGTGTAGTAAACTCTTCCATAAGTCGTGGGTGACTTTTTAATTTTTTTCGGGACTGTTTTCGCCCGACTTATGGCTGAGTATTTACAGTATTAATTTTTAACACTTTAGATTGGTGTTTGAATGCTTGACAATAATTGTACCTAGATATTTATGGTCCAGTGTTTTTGTTATGTTTGTAGAGATCTTGATGAAGAACTCCATCCCTTTGATGGTACATTTGATGTGAACCATGTCACAGTAACAGCTAGTCTAGAAGACAACAAGGAAAGAATTAAGTCTTAAGGTAAATTCCAAAAACTTGGTCTGATAAATGCACCAAGTTTTGTGACAAATTCCAAAACATTTTCTTATAAATGCTGCAATCTTTGGTGACAAATTCTTTGTTGACATTTGACATATTAACACCATGTGCATACAGAAACATAATTGTGTGCCTCATTGTCACCTTATAGGTATCTATATACCCCAAAGGATTTCAGGACATAGCGTAATATTTGTCAATATCGCATGGTGGTGTGTATGGTGTCCTTAAAGATGGATCTTTGTCATCAATGTAACAATTGATTATATAACTGTGTGACAATATCGTAGAATTAGGTGATAATTAATTTATTGCGCTAATAAATGGTAAGATAGCCGATATTTTTGTAGAATGTTGTAATTTTACGCCAATTATTATCACCTTGATGTATTGATGCATACCAGGGTGTATTGTACAAGATGTTGCTATGTGACAGCTTACATGTATATTTTATTATTGAGTCTCGTATTGGAATTTTCTGAGGTATTTCTATTGGTATCTTTATTTCTGTAAAACAATTTTAGTGATTTTCATGTATTTGGCGTCAGAAATTAATTGTGGTATTTTTTTTTGTAAAATAATTTTATTGATTTTCATGTATTTTGGTGTTGGCAATTCAGATAATTTTATTTTTTCGCAAATCAATTTGATTGATTTTCCCGTATTTTTGTTGTCAGTGATCGCGCTATCGGACAAATGATGTGCCGTTAGTGCTATTATTTCTGTATGAAAATTGCTAGTGGGAATGACAGCATTTTCAGAAAGGTACATATTAACCAGTGTTAGTGTCATTATTCTTCCTTTCCAACAATGAGAATCAGCGCACATTCTTATATATACATTTTGTATATCATTATTTTTATGGGACATCATTTTAAGGAGGTATAATGAACACCTTTTATCTAATGATGAAATTTTTTTTGAGAAACAGTTTTAGTATGGTAGAAAGATCCCTATTATAATCAATGTTAAAATGAGACATCATGGAGCTAATCTTTGAGATAGACAGTTTCCAATGATTGGTACTTCTATCCATACTTCTTGCACATAAAAAGGCAACAGAATATTCATTTCAAGATTTTTTTATATTATATGACATGACTTTCCTTGTATCCTGGTTAGTATCTAGCTAGTATGTATTATTCTTATGCTACATGACATTGTGTGATGTATAACATTATACTACAGAACTCGTTTGATATAAATTATATCAATTGACTTGTGACTTCTTGTGATAGATCCCCTACTGCTTTAAGCAATTCAATATATTTCTATTATGTAAAATATATGATACAATTCACCAATATTCTGTATTTGCAAAAATATTGACATTTTAATTGAATATCAAAAATTATCTCAACAATTAAAAACAATTTTAAAATGCATTCATGTGTGGATGCACGTACCGCGACCGTGGCCGAGTGGTAAGTCATCCGCCTAGGAAGCGGGAGGTCGAAGGTTCGAATCTCGGCGGAAGCCGGGTTGGAACTGATGAGACCGGTTGGTCAGCCGTCTGCTAGTTAAATTAATGGTTACCGTAGGCCAATCTCTGACAGGCGCCCGGCATTACAAGAAGGGATTCGGGAAGGTACTGTAAGCTTGAAATATATGTAAGTGTCTCATAAGTCAGAATTGACTGGCCCTTTCATTAGGGGTGATACTATAATAAACAAACTTTACTTTACATTATTATAAAAGATATAACTTTAATACTTATCAAAAAAGACACCGTAAACACATAAGTGTAAATGAAGCTACTCAGTCAACGCAGGTTAAGGTTATAATTATTTTACTAAGATGAACGTTTTGGCTTTTACAAAGCCATCATCAAGATAGTTAAATGCTTGTAAAATGATGACAACATCCTTTGTATTATGGTAAGCCTTGCCTGTAATTATTTAAAGTTTCTTTTGTTATGATTTCATAATTTATATTTAATGATTATAACAGCATGCTGACTCCTTCTTGGTTGACGGCCATACTGTGATGTTGTTAACAAGTTAAAAACACTTTTGTATGTCAGGTATACACGATGTAACTGATCGAGATACTTACATAAAGTAACTGATATACAGGGTAAGTGTTATAAATAAATAATCAGCAATATGATTGATGTCATCACACTTTGTGATGGTACAAGAATAGCAACAATATAGTACAAGCTAGGTTTCATTATATCGATGATGACGGCATTTAAAGATACCAACAAAAAAGCTATTATAATATATTGATAATATCATTTTAAGATATACCGGTACCAGTAACAACAAAAAGCTATTATACTATATTGATGATATCAGTATTTAAGCTACCAACAACACTGCTGTTGTTTGGGTACTTGTCGAAGGTGTCTTTGCAGCAATACAGCAGGGGATCGTAGACATAGCTGGTAACTGCAGACATTGTATGCCTATAATCCCTATGACAAATAACTGGGACTGTGCAGACTAGCCAAGGATACATAATTTGGTATATAACAATTTTGGTATAGATTAAATATTTTCATGATTATACAATAGGGTTTAGATGCTGAAATGATAGTACTATGATGAGGGTATTGTTGTCACGGGATTAATGTCGTCTTGATCTATATCGTCAGCTTGTGTCCCGGTGTCCCGATTGGTCATCTTGTTTTGTTGTCTGTGTATTCATACTTAAGCACCCCCTACTGGTCAGCTTTGGTCAAGTTGTTCTGACCACGTCACAGAATAAGAACAAAATAATGTTTGTGCGAAATAAATAAATATTTGCTTTTTCTTGATATACTTTTTATTCTATGATTAAATGTTGCTTTAAAGTGTTACAGTGATCTGGTCCAAGATACTACTATCCTGATTGAGTGGAAGGTTACTTTGGCTTATTTGATAGTTGATAGTCATTTTGGATTTGACCAAAGACCGGAAATTTTAGGTCTTTCATTTGACTTAATCATGAAAGTTGAAAGAAACTGCCGACTAGACAGGAAGACTGCATCATTCATGATACCCCATTATTTCTGTTTCCTCCTGTACATATAAAACACTAAATGATCACAAAAGGGATTATAGTACAGTCCAAATTATGGCCAATATGATAAGTGACCAGACCTGCGGTCAGAAAATGTCTAAGTCGTTTGATGTATAGTACTATATTGACTCATCCATGGCTCATGCTCAGCTGGAAACTGCAGATTATATTTAATATTTTGTACAAAAGTGATTATAGCATGGTCCAGTATGGTCAATATTATAAGTGACCAGAACTATGGTCAGAAAATGTTTAAGCCCTATAATATATAGTTCTTTATTGAATCATCCATGGCTTGTCTGGAAGTAGCAGATTATATTTAATATTTTGTACAAAATCATTGAAATCTAAGCCATGTATCTTGAATTAAAGCACAATCTTCCTGGATCAAAATGACTCATTCAGGTTCCAACTCAATCCGCACCTTGGGAAATTTTCATTAACTCCGGTCAGATATATGATGACATTCTATATAATCAAACCATATATTTGTTTAGATATTTTTTGTAAACATTAGAAAGCAGTCCTTCCCTGTATCAGGTTGGTGCCGGTATCTAACTATCTATGCGCGCAGGCCACCAATATCTCTGAGAAATTGCTTCCTGAGTTTACCCTTTTATCACATTATTGTGGTATATCCCATGCTTCCAAGGCCAGCAACAAGGTCAGCAATATCTCTGAGAAATTGCTTCATGAGTTTAATTACAGTGAGCAATGCTCAGTTAATTTGTTTACCTTGGAATATTTGCCTCCAATAAAACATTCATCAAGAAAAAAACTGTAATCCAAGAGATGTTTGATGGTTGTATTAAATCATGCATTTGTTTGTACAGTTGTAGAAATAGTTTACAGCATCTTGGTACATGTTTAGGGATGGCAACAGTAAAACGTGAAAGTTTGTTGATTTATAACATGTACTGCTTTCTGTTAGATTATAGTATTTTACCGTTTATTTTTATGTACTTGAATTACCACACACTCTGAAGAAAGAAAATATATGTGTTTGTGGTTCAGTTAGTTTACTACTGTAGATGTATATCTATTTGATTTTCATCTGTTTATAATGTTTGCCCATGAGACCATGCACTGCAAGAAACATAAGGTATTGCTGGGTATAGGAGGTTTGGTGTTCATGCCACCAACAACAAACTTTCAGTTAGAAGATGCTATCTGATGCAATCTGGCTTCTCCTACAGCTGGCACAGTGATGTAACTGTACTTATTGGTGCCACACATGCACCCTGATTATGGTGTTCTCGTTTGAAATGAGAGTCTAGCTTCTTACAGTTGGTAAAAAGCTGCAACTGTCAGATATGTTGCCTTTACTTATTTGCTGCACCTGAGTGTTCTTTGCTTTTATGTATTTGTGCTGCAACCGAGTCACTACCACAATCATTTGTTAACCTGCGGCCTTGAGCCCCAGGTTATATTTGTAAGCAGCAAGAAAAAAATCCATAGAGGGGCACGTGACCTGTTCTCGATGGTTTACCATTTAAAAAAAAAATCCAAAAAAATAAGCATTTTTTAAGAATGTCGTGTACCAGACTAATACCGTTTTTTTATTTTTTTTTGTTTATATTTGTATAGATCTATTTTATTTTATTTTAAAATAACCATATTTTACCCCTTTAAGTAATAATTAATAAGAAAAAAATTGTGTTTCAAATGTGTTTTAACGCACATTTGACCTTTCCTTAGTCTGGTTCACGCGTTCAAAACTTTATCCAAAAAAATGAAGCACTTTGTGCGAATGTCGTAAACCAGACTATTTCACTATTATTTTATATTTGAAATAAAGTAATGTAAGTTAATAACTATAATAATTTCTTTACCCCTTTAAGTAATTAAAAATAAGAAAAAAATGTGTTTCGATATGTGTTTTGGCGTGCACCTGCAGTCTGGATTACCTCTCCTAGATCACTACGTTAACTAGGTCAGGCCGACGTGTCGGCATTAAACACCCAAATCTTACCCAAATCTTACCCAAATAGTAACGTTTTTACCCAAATACTTGTATTTAACTAACAATAACGGGTTGATTAACTAAATTATGCATTGTAATGACCAGTGATGACTAAATTAACGTAAACTAGCAAGTTTTTCGGCAAGACTCGGCCCAGCATCATTTCGAACCTGTGTTTGTCCATAATATTTGCACGTCGTGAGAATCGCTTTATTTTACTTTCTGACTCTACGTGCGCCGATACCCAAATATACAAAAGTATGAACGGTTTTTTTACCCAAATACTTGTATTTAATTAACTATATGTCGTAAATAAACTAAATTACGCATTTGAATAACTAATAATGAAAATAGCACCATTTTCTGGTAAATAATACTAGGTAAATATACCCAAACACACATAAGCCTACTAAATCAGAGAGGTTTGTAAAATTCCGCATTTTTCGGCGGGGACTTAGACTTTTAATTGTTTCTTTGTCTCACGTGTGTGCATTGCTCATTGTACATGTGTCGTGGTGTTACTGATGCGAGTCTTTGCTCAGCTGGCAAAGTGTGCTGCCTCCCTTGTCCGATTTCCTCATACCTTCATATCAAGCCTTATTAACACTTAAAAAGTTCTAGTTTCTAAAATTATAAAAAAAATGTCTCTCACAATACTGGTCTGTAAAACAATTGGCCGCAGGAACTATTTAACTTGTCTTTACTTATTTGTGCTGGTACTGAGTGTCCTTTGTCTTTACTTATTTGTGCTGTACTGGAGCATGGATGAAAGGTTACGTTGCCCAAAAGAGGAGCAACAATTCAATTATGTAAGGCATTTGTAAATTCATTTGTTCCATTTCTTAAATATGTTGATTGAAAAATACAAATGTTTTATGCTATATGGAATAATTAAATTTTTTTAAAAATGTTAATGCAAACTCTTCTTTAGACCTTTTTATTAAGATGATTCAAACAATTTTCCAAAACTTGGTCCACCTTACTGGTAATAGATATGTGATAATTGATATCACAACATCCAAGTCTCATACATCTGTCAACTGTCCGGCCATTACCATTCCTAGCTCAGCCAACAACCACTCCTATAGCTCTGTCAGATGTGGGATGGGGGAACGTGTTTGTGTTACCGGTTCTACATATTCTATTACACGGGTATGCTGATGGTGGGAAACAAACCATCAAATTGTTCCAAAACTCCTGGGGCCTTATTCACCAAAGTTATAAGTCTAAAGCTCAGACTTAGATTTCATATTGCCAAATGTTCCATTCGCTCTCATGTTGTTAAAAATGTACCGATTTTGATATAAAGTAATATGCATGTTTTTTTTGAGTGGGTAACAACAAATAATCAGATAAATAAAATTTTAAGTCTAAGTCTGAGTTTCAGTCTTATAACGTTGGTGAATAAGGCCCCTGTTGTAAATCTCGTTCCATCATCCAGGCATTGGGCTGATTTCACTGAAAGGAAATCTCAGCCTTCATCCATTGTATAGGCAATCAGAGATAGAGAATGCCTGACAAATTAGACTTTGGACTTGGAGATGACAGTAAATTGATTATGCTAAAGCCTTTTTTCATTGCAAGATGGGAAGGAATTGATACCTAAGACAATGTATATATAATAGTATTAAGTAGAAGCCGTGTATTGTCATTTCATATCCATTAAATGAATTATGGAATCTATGAATGACAAAACCTGAATCAGTGACCTTGGTTATAGTATCATATATGAATTTCGGAATCCTAATAAACTTTTTATGCCCCAGCATCTACTGATATAGTGATGCACTTTTGTGTTTGTCTGTTTGTTCGTCCATCCATTCTACTCCAATATTTTGAAGTCCATCAATGCATTTATTACTTTAAAACTTTGCTTTGTTTACCATCACTGGCACAAAACATTACCTACACTATCAAACAGTTCAGCAGAATTATGGCCCCTGAATGGCTTGGCTATTTGCTAAGGTCATTTAAGGCTGCCACCAGTAGCTTATTTTGATTTATTTATCATTATCGATTGATAACATATTAAAAATTCTAGTAGATTTTGTTGTGTGAAAACATTTATTTTAGAAAATTAGAAGATCGAATGTGTATTTCAGTAAAGCATTTCTTAGTTGACAAATCTTCAATTTGTCATTATTTATAAATGGTGTAATTTTTCCCTTAAATATGGTGAACATTTTCTCTCGCAAAATATGCTTTAATTAAAACAGCCATATTTCATATTTCCTTTTTTAATGACAAAATATTGCGAAGCTTATAATGGAGGTTATCTCATCTATTACATTTGTGACAATCTCAAGTTAATGATTTATTATGAAAGCATGTGCATCCTTACGATTGCATTGAATACAGCTTCTGACATATGCACTCATGTGCAATCCTTCTTTTAGCAGCAATTCCTTACCATATTTATTCAAATATTGTGCCCATAAATTGGATGCAGCACTGTGTCCTTCACTACCAAGTTTCAGATGGGGATATCAGGAACTGCCATATTCTTTAGTTGTTACAATTAATGTTCATAATCTTTTTGCATCTTTGCTGCATATAAAACTAGGTCACTGCGCGAGGTGCTTGTTAACTAGGTCAAGTCGCAGATATGCCTCATTTGTTCACATGGGTTACAGTTTTGGCATATATTTTTTAAACTTAGTCATCCTGCAGCAGGGACTTGGGGAACTAGGTTGTGTCTTAGCTGCGTTTTATGACAACCACTTGGGATCACCGTTTTTCTTATTTCCTTGTGAAATTGGGTGTGGGCAATACTCTGTGTAGTTGTGTTGTGATGTTACTGTTTTCTGTTCTTGGCTGATTGAGTGCTGTCTCCGATTTCCTCATTTCCTTTTTCTTTTGAGCAAATGCGGTATTCTATGTTTATTGCGTTTAGTGACGCATAATGACTGGTGTTATATTGTCAAATATTTCCTATTTCTATGAAATTGATACAAATCTATTCTCTGATTGTTTTTGCAAGCAAATCCTATTATATCAGACAATTTAATACACAAAAATCTGCAATAAATGCACCATTTCACACAGAAATTACCAGCTGACATTTTCTTCGGTTGTTTATTTACATTTCAAATAAAACTCCCTAAGCTCCATTGTAATTGCTTTCACTCCACCATTGGTAGGAGGGATTTAAATTTATACCAGCAAAATCATATTAATCAGAACCATGCAATTATCTTAGAAACCTGACAGTCGAATAAATCAGCCAAGAATTAATTGCTTTAGTTGATTCAGATTTTTGTTTTTCTTCTTCTGAGTTGGTTACACGAAATATTTGGAAGTTTTTTTTATCTTATCTCCGGTAATATGTATGAGAATCACATGTTTTATCTAGCAGAATCAGGATAGCTGCAGTATGTTCCTAATGTTTTTACCATTAAACATGACAATCATTGTTTGAGGAGTTAGGATCCAAACTTGCTATCTATTTGACAAGCATTAGGGCTGTTTGTGGGTTAAATTACATAAACAACAAAAATCAACTCATGGCATACATACCTTTTGATTTAAGATTGTGTCGCAGAAAAGCCAAATCAAGGGCTCAGTGCAAAATTGCGGTACATGCCTCTTTAAATTGATGTATTTACCATAGTTTTACACTAATCCCTTGAAATGTTTTCCCCTGTATAAAAAAATTGGCTTATGTTATGTAAAGGTTTATTTGTTAAAGAAATGTGTTGGTGTACAAGTACTTGTGTTTAGTCCCGTGCCAGTCTCACATGCTCTGTCAATGTTATACAATGGTTTGATAATTCCTGAAGGCCGGGTGGATATCTGAATGATAGTACCTACAAGTATAATTGTTTTCTCACATGTCTACAGTTCCGCCCTGTCAGTTATCTATGAGGCATTACTGGTGTGAATGTTGGGATCGCTGGTTTTCTAATAGACCCAACAAGTGTACAATACTGAATTTCTAGGTGCATTCAATGATATCAACACTGATATAGTAGACTGCAGGTTTCATGTCTTGCTTTGAGGGTTCAAGATCTTCTTGACCATTCTTTCTACATTGTGGAACCAGTCAGCAAGCTGTTTGGCTTTCATAATGCCTTGCATCTAAACACTTTTTGTCCCTCTTTGATACTCACAATGTCATGCACCTAAACATATTTGACATTCAAAATGTCATGACCCATGCACCTAAACATGTTTTATCCTGTGATTGAATGTTCAATCTAACACCAACAATGATTTCAAAGCTGAATATATTTGATTCATGATGCACTTTCTGCTTGTTCTAAGTTTAATCCAATCTGTGGTATAATCTAATATTGATGTGACTGGGGTTAAAACATAGCTTCTACTGATTGCATTTTGTCTGTTTTACTTAAAATCTCTGCTGCTGTTGAAATGGAACACCTTCATATAGACGGCAACGCAATGGTACAATCAGCACATGTCCTGAGAACCAAATGTCGTCAGAAGACTTGTGTAGTCTGTATGTTCCTAGGCCAATGTTTAACATTACATTCACATATGGTTTGAGGTCCATGATGATGTGTTGGTTCAGGTTTCCTTGTACTGTGCTTAATTGCTGCTTATTATTGTAGTAATAATATTGCTGTTTGCCATTGCTGTGTGTCAAGGAGCATCCTCATCCATTGCTATTGCTGCTATGTTCCACTGTACGAGTGTGCCAGAATGCCTTCTTTTGAGGGGACTCTGATTTATGAATAAATGTAGCCTAAATTCTTGTTCCACTTTAATACCTTTAACAAACATTTGCTTGATCCTATTATAAGAGCTAACTGGTAGTTCAATATCTACATTGCTGCATAGAAAGTTAGCATGTTGTTTAGCTAAACGACAATACCAGTAGAATAAATATCAAGCATGGTTGCAGTTATTTTATTTTCTTGTAATCGTTTGACTAAGTTGTATACATTGCAGTGAACCTTGAAATAGACGTCCATGGTCAGTGAAAGGCCATTTGATTGATCTACCAAACCTTGGTCCTTTACTGTTAAGTAAATACTGGACTATCATTTCATATGCTTAGTTGAATTTTAGTGTACCATGAAGACCTTTGAACAGCGAAACAAATGAAGAAGTCATGCAAGATATATCACCCTACAAGAGCCATGGCCACCCCACAGAGTTTATGAGTACTGTAGTTCCGGAGTAGACATTAATAATAGGTCTTTGCTGACCCTTGCAAAAATATTTTTTGTAAATAAGCAATGATAAGCAAAGTCAGTGTTTCCCAGCATAGCCTTTATTTGCCAGTCATCATTCTGCTGAAATATGGCAGGCAAATGAGTGCCTCCACCCTGATTTGAACCAGGGTTCCAAGATTAAGCGCCAATCGTGCTAACCACTAAGCTACAGAGGCACACTTGCTTCTTCCAATTTGTTCCCTTTGGGTCACCCATTCTTAAATAGCAGAAAATCTAACCGAAGTAAGTTTTAAATTGCAAGTCCTGTGTCAAATGTGATGCCTATGAAATTAGGCTAATGCTTTAAAGGTACAGAAAACTCAACAAGTTACATAAATGTTTCACATGTTTGAAAATGTTAATTAAGAGCCAAACACACAAATCAAGTTTCTACTCACAGATAGTGTATATATCAGAAGGTGTTATTCATCAGTATGCCTCAGTTTTTGTGCAGTTCTGCTAATCAGCCATGGAAAAGCACCTGCAGTAACTGTTAATTTGAGTGAAGTTACATCTGGCATGGGATGACAGATTCTGATTAGGCAAACAGTTTATAAACATGATTACAAGAAAGAACTGTTTGTTCTGTTTTCGTATGACTCTTCTCAGCGAAACATGTGTTAAACATTGCACTATTGCTGAAAAAATGGGCATTAAACAATACATTTTCATAGCTATAACATTCTGCAAACAAATTAATGACTGATAATTTTCCTCCTTTGTAAAGTGTGTACTATCTGTTTAGCTAATTAACAGCCATTTTTCACTCTGCACAGAAAAGAAATTAACACCTAGAAAACTGTCTTTCACATCAAAGGAGTCTCAAGTCATGCTAGCACTTTGTGGCATATTTCTTATGTAGGTGTGGTATAAAAATGCACGCCTGTGACATTATTTAAATACTGGCTGTAAAGGTGCTGGGGTGAGACCAATTGTGTTGTTTGCACCTTTGGTAGAAATTACCTGTATCCATAATTGTTGAAAGAAATCTGTATGAATGCACTATCAATGGGCAAGTGATTGATCTAAGCCACAAGTTATTCACACCATTGCATTCTATGTGTTGGTAAATATTTAGATAATGGCGTAAGACATTCAAAGGGAGGTAATTTTCTGTTAAACTTGTAGTAAATATTTTTGTAATGGTGTAAGGCTTTCAAAGGGAGGTAATCTTCACTTTACCCTACCATAAAAATGGAGGGACATGATTTGACACAGAAGGCTAACATTATTGTTATCGATACTTTTGCCAATATCAAACCTGGGTACCAGCCTATATTTGTATTCACCCTGTATACATATACAGTAGACTTGTTGACATATAGCAATGGAACCAGCTGATTTGTTATTTTTTCTGATTTTCGCCCCAATAAAACTTTCTGTGAAATGTAAATCTTGTTGATTCTATTTGTTAAGTTACTTTCGACTATTGTTCTGGAGTCAATAAAACTAGTAATGATGTTTATACACTATGTTTTAACTCCTGGTCGTGAATTAGAAAATATTTACTTTACTATGATATAAGCTGACTATGACAGTAGTATATAGTAGAAGTTGGAACCACTTCAAGTGTTAATTGAACCATAATTTAATAAACCTTTGCGCAAATAGAGCGAAAGTATATTTGGATTATCCATGGAAAGCTAGAAAGCTTATTGTAACATCAGCTAAACAAATCAAGTTTTGTGGTAATAGAACCTCCCTTTATATGTTTCAGTAGAAATAAAGGAACTCTAGGAGTACAAAAACATGTCAATAAATGACAGCTGTTCTTTTAGAAAGCCTTTTAGAAAACAAATGGCTGCCAAAATTTTAAACTATAAAAACATCACTTTGTTTCTACAAGATACAACCAATGATCAAAAACATAAGTGTTACTGAGTCTTGTGGGATCGGACAAAAATAAACTATATTGTAGATCTTGGGATAAAATGGGTAAAAATAATAGAAAAAGCTTATGGATAGTTTCTTTGTCTCTAATGTGCGAGATATAATAATGTTATTCTAAATACTAATCCAAATTTTCTGGGGTATGTAAATGTCATACATAGTTAATTGATAATAGAAATGCATATTCAGGATGTGCACAGACTCAAAACGAGATATTTGAATTTTGATTGTAGACTGCAAATGTTGACCATACAAATGGCCTGCAATGACAAACATTATAGACTGGCCACAACAGTTCAACATCATAGCTAGACTAGCACTTTTTGAAGAAATGTAGTAACCGGTACATAAACTACTGGAGAATTTTTATGGAACAATTTATGCCAGTTTCCAATAATTTAACTTTAGGTACATTTTCATTGTAAATTATAAACAAAATTTGTTCCAAAGAATACAATTGACAATCAAGTACCTTTAAACTAATTTTAACCGTAAATCATAATAACATGGTCCAATGGATTAAATTGAAGACTTTCGACAAACAACAAGGCTGAGCGATCTCTTCTTTGGTGAAATAATGTCAATTGAGATCCTAGCTCCTACAACAGTAAGGTGAAGCAACATTGCTGTGGTGCAATGTCAAGTAAAGTCAATTAAAGTCAATTGGGTTTCAAGGGTTCCTACAGTACCACTGTACTTGAAAACTATGTTCCGATTCCTGTACTTCAGACTTATATTCTTCAGACTATCATTTTACATGGAAGCATGATAACAGTGCTATCACATGGGCTATACCGGTACAATTACTCATAAACGCTACATACATCCCTTTGATTCTAAGCACTAATCACATAATTGACGAGTATTACATCAAATTACATTGTTTTATCATCCAAATAATTTAACGTGTATGGAAATACTTAATTATGTTGCTTAGATACGGTATTAAAGCACAAATTGTCATACTTATCCTCTCATTCATGTGTTTGATCTACTTTTGATTGTCTTCTACCGTTAGCAATTAATATATTCACATTTTGTTTGTGCTCTTTGTCACAGTGGCATATATAGAGTCACATGACATGTTAACGACATAAAACTGTTCACTTTATATTGCGGAAATTTTTGTTGCATATTCTGGGTAATAATAGCAATTTGCTGAAAAATATGCTATTGTAGTGTTATATCTACGCAGCAGTAATGGAAAACTACAGAACATCTAAATCTAGTGTAGCAGTTTGCAACATTGTAACCAGCCCCAATGGTCTGCATATTACACAAAGGCTGAATGGGTCAAGGTCCCCCGGGTACTACTTCACCGTACCCGGGGTACTTTGAAGTATACTTCACCGTACCCCGATTTCACAGATAATACTTCACCGTACCCAGATATACTCAACCGTACCCGGTTTTACTGCGCGTCAAAATTCTATGTCCTAAAAAAACTAATATTAGAATAATGTAAACCGGTGGCCATCTCGCCATTGAAAAAATGTTGTTTAATAAAAATCAAAAAAGTAAAAAATGAATTTTATTCAAGAGTAAGTATCCAGCAGAGAAGAAGACGAAGAAGAAGTTAATATTATATTCAGGCTGGTGGAAACGAATTTGAACGCTATTTGTACAGAATCTGTTGAAAGATATAAAGCGCGCCAAAACGTCAGTGTTTTGATTCATGCGCAGTCACGTGACCATCATGTGATCGATTTTTACGACAATGAATTCTTTGTTTTAAAAATTCGACGGTAAACCAAAATTAATATTATGGGTCGAAGTATACCGAAATGAAATCTTCCTACCTTCCTTTCATGTATAAATGTTTGTTCGGCGATTAAAGTCATATCAATTTAATTTATTGCATCAGTAAAAATGGGGTACCTGTAAGCATACTGGGGTACGGTGAAGTATACTACTAAGTACCCGGGGTACGGTGAAGTATACTTCAAAGTACCCGGGTTACGGTGAAGTAGTACCCGGGGGGACCTTGACCCATTCAGCTACACTAAGGGACTGGTTGGAATGGTGTTGACACGGCATGGTAATAGAGCCAATGGGACTTGAATTCCATCAGATAAAGAAATTGCAAACCCTTCTATCATTCTGTTTGTTATTGGTTTAAGATGCATTTGTTTCTGGTCGTTGATTCAAGAGTGATTTAAATCTCATTAAAATAAAGTTGAACTAAAGAATACACATATTTTAATAACAAAATGGTTTCCAAAATAACTTTTTTAATAATTGGTAACAAATGAATATATATCTGCTTAGAATACAATTTAGAAAAAACGACTGTGTTATAACAAATACGCATGCCGGTTTGTTGATGCAAAATAGTCTGGTTCCAATACTGCGCTTACAGAAATGCAGAGGACACAGGAACCTGTCTATTTTGTTATAAACAGATGCGACAAATTGCCACAAGTGATTGCAGTGAAGCATGAAAGCATGCTGGTTATGCTATAAGTCTCCGTACAGGATGTGGTGTTGAGTGAGTCCTGATGCACTTTGTGTACAAATGTAACTTACGAATACCAGAGAACATTATCCAAGTTATTTGCCGTCTATCAGCATGCATTCAGCATTTAAACTGATGTAACTTTAATGAATGGCGCATGGCAGTAAAGATAACTACAAGTGATTACGTAATACTTTTTTCACACATTTTCTAATGTTTGCAAGATTTTTATGGATTTTGTTGTCTCTATGAATGTTTTAGATGCTGAGAAACCATTCTTGTTGTACCATCTGCACAGACTTTTCACTAAATCCTCAAATTTTGTTGATGATTTTTTATGAACTATGAAATGCAGACGGTTTGTAATTATTCCTGCAGGATTCCATGAATATTTCTCCAAAATGAGATCACTGGGGTGCATGATTTACGAGAATTCTTTTGGGCTTGTTGGAATAAAATGAATTTTTATGTCTGTGTAGATGGTAGCGATGGTAGCAGACAAATGCACCATGTTTTTATGGCTTTCCTTTGTTGTCCTTGGCGTGTGCACGCTGCTAGATGGGGATATTTTAATTTCATCCAAATTATTGCTGCGCATCGTTTCAACTGAATTCTGCAGTAAAACGTTTCAAAGATGCATTAACTTCAATTAAAATCATCTTTGAATGTGACTTTAAGAATAATTTTGTAAAGTCTTAAAATTGTTCAAATGTTCAACTACTTCCTGGAATAAAATGTTAATTAAGGATAATAAAATGCCAATTTCTAAAACTGTCATTGGAAAAATGCTTTTATATGGGAGTGATGGGATTATTTTTTTTACAAAAATAGTAACTTGACAAAAGTCCTTAATTAAGTTATGAATTATAATCCCTTTTATGTGGCTGTTTGATAGGCTTTGGGGATAGGAGGCTTAGGGGTTAGGCACTCATTTCAGGATCTAGAGGTCCCGGGTTCAATCCCTGTCTGGGCCATTGTTTATTTTATCTGAGCAAGAATGTCTTAGAATCAGGTGTATGAATCATGGTATCTGCTAGAGGTTCAAAAGCCAGTGTACTGCGGCTGCCAATGACACCAGCAAGAGTGTAAGAGGGGGTTGAGGTAATTTAACTGTCTGGTGAACAGACATCGACTTGGTACTTTACATCAGTAGGTCACTTACATCCCCATAAAAAGCCATTTCCACATAATACATTCTAGGACTGTTAACATTTTATTAAGTACAAACAAACATTCTATTACATTTTAGCACATGCATGGTTATTCCCAGGCGAAAATGATGGTCATTTGACTATGAACTACCATGAACTACCATGGTACTTCATGGTCATATAACCATGAACTACCATGGTTGACCATGTTTTGTTAAATGGCACCATGGCTTTTCATGTTCTTCTAACCATGGTCGCTAAACACCATGGTCTCCCTGAGACCATGGTCACCCAAAGACCATGGTCTACCATGGTTGGTAGCACATGAAAAGCCATGGTGTCTTTTAACCAAACGTGGTCAACCATGGTAGTTCATGGTAAAATGAACGGTTTAAAACCATGAACTACCATGATAGTTCATGGTCGACCAGGGTAGTTCATGGTCAGGGGACCCATGGTTATTTGGTAATTGGCACTTGATGGTCAATGACCATGGTTTTGTAAAATGGTCAACCATGGTCTTGGACCATGGTCAATGACCATGGGTTCAAGCTACAGATGAATCAGCTTGTTGCAAATAATGTCAGGTAATATTTGATTTCTTATAGGAAAGCTTAATAAATATTTTGTTGTAATTATGAATTTTTTATTATGTCAAACTAATTCATAAATCTTTCTATTTTTATAATAAGAATGATATATTACTTTGCTAACATTTCATTTAAAAGTGTATTTTGGGACTTTAAAAAAAAATTTATAATTTTTGTTTAAGGGAGATAATATAAAAGTGTGAGACAATAACATGGTTGACCATAGTCGACCATGGTCAAATGGTCAACCACGGTTGAAAACACTGACCATGTTAGACCATGGTCAAGCTTCAGTTTGTCTTTTCTCACCATGGTTGACCATGGTCAAACGGTTTATCTCTTTTTCTCACCATGGTCAACCATGGTCAGTCTTCTCTTACCATGGTCGATCACAGTCAACCATGGTCGACCATAGTCAACAACGGTGACCATGGTTGACCATGGTCGACCATGCTCCTGACTATCTCTTCAACATGGTATAACCATGATCGCATTTCGCCTGGGTTTGCTTTCTGAAAAAGAAAGCTTCCCCTCCATGTGTGACTGTTGTGAGTAGAGTTCTAAAGTCCAAGGTCAAAAATGAAATACAAAGTGTTCAGCCAACCCTGATGTAGAGAGCTTGGACAATCAAATAAAAAATATACAACACCTACATGTCAACAACATTAATGACAGAATTTAATTTACCCAAACACATTTAGATTGACATGGATGTAATTTATTGACGGTTGAATGAAAATTATTGATAATATAATTTATAAAAAATGGTTTATAATTATAGTTTTGCTGTTGGGAAATAATCACATTTATTTACCCAAAAAGATTTAAAGTTTGACATTTTCAGTATGAGATTGAAAACTAAAATTTCCAAACAATAAATAAAACACTAATAAAATATACCATTATAATATACCATTTATTTCAAGCAAATAATAAACATCCGTATTAACTACATCAACCATTTTGTACAGAACATTGTATGTATTAATGTTGTAATATATCATCCCCTAGTTACTGTCGTACATGATTCGGTGACAATTTTTCGCTATATCACCATGGAGCGCTAATTCCACTTTTAAAAAAGTGGCGACGATATTTAGTCGCATAATTGCTAATGTAAAATGTAATTAATATTCATTTAAACCTATTACAAGGATAATTACCTTAGAGTTTTTGTCATAAATTTTGATCAAATTGATGGACCAATGGTTTATTTACTTAGGGATCAGCTATTATTACTAAGCTATAATTATGAGGAGACAAATTGTTCATTTGGGGATCAATGATTGCTTTGTTCGATCAAAAGTACATCATTTGTTTATTTAAGTAATAATATACTTGAGATCATCCTTTTTATTTTACAATAAAATAGCATTGAAGTTAAATTTCTTTGACTGCCATAACAAGGTGATAGTCATATGGTTATCCATAGTCATTTGTATTACCTTGATTAAATACATTGTGCTTCTTCATTCCGGTTTTTTTCTCTATCTACAAAGGTGCTTAATAACTGCTCCCTGCTGCGACCCTTTTCATGCTCCTTTCTGTCTAAGCACACATTGGGCGCTCTGACAATGCCCTAAAGTACACTTCTCTAAACTACACTATGTTTTTGTAATAATATAATTCTACCCTTTCCTTTTTGAACTCTAAAAGTTTGAAAAAAAATTGATTTAAAAAATTAAAATGTCACCTAGATTTCAATGTGGTATGACAGTATGGCATACTTCAAGACCTCCCTGCTGTTGCTATGACAATGATATAACTGCTTGTTGGCAGAACCTCGATGTTACACAAAGACGATCTGAAGTGGCTTGATGAAATACACAACATACTGTATTGATAAGGTACCATGTATTTGATAGACCACCTAGGATCCACTATGTGCATTAAACTTGATCCAAGATAAAAAGTAAATGTTTGCATCATATTTGTTAGGGATTTAGGCAATTAGGGGAATCAGAATTTGTAGGGATTTGAAAGGGGTTCAGGATTACTCAAAGGCAACAATCTTGTCTTCATTAATTACAGTGTCTCATCGAGCATTAGGTAACACAGAAATAAAATCTTAATGTTTCCTTTCAGTCTGTTGTCAAATGTTCCTGTTTTTAGCTCACCTGTCACAAAGTGACAAGGTGAGCTTTTGTGATCGCTCTTCGTCCGTCGTCCGTCCGTCCGTCCGTCCGTCGTCCGTCGTCCGTTCACAATTGCTTGTGAACACACTAGAGGTCACAAATTTAGCCTGATCATTATGAAACTTGATCACAATGATCATCTCCATAAAATCTAGGTCAAGTTCGATATTGGGTCATCTGGGGTCAAAAACTAGGTCACTAGGTCAAATCAAAGGAAAACCTTGTGAACACATTAGAGGTCACAATTTGAGCCTAATCTTTATGAAACTTAATCACAATGATCATCTCCATAAACTCTAGGTCAAGTTCGATATTGGGTCGTCTGGGGTCAAAAACTAGGTCACTAGGTCAAATCAAAGGAAAACCTTGTGAACACATTAGAGGTCACAATTTGAGCCTAATCTTTATGAAACTTGATCACAATGATCATCTCTGTAAAATCTAGGTCAAGTTCGATATTGGGTCATCTGGGGTCAAAAACTAGGTCACTAGGCCAAATCATTGAAAAACCTTGTGAACACATTAGAGGTCACAATTTGTGACTAATCTTTATGAAACTTGATCACAATGATCATCTCTGTAAAATCTAGGTCAAGTTCGATATTGGGTCATCTGGGGTCAAAAACTAGGTCACTAGGCCAAATCATTGAAAAACCTTGTGAACACATTAGAGGTCACAATTTGTGACTAATCTTTATGAAACTTGATCACAATGATCATCTCCATAAAATCTAGGTCAAGTTCGATATTGGGTCATCTGGGGTCAAAAACTAGGTCACTAGGTCAAATCAAAGGAAAACCTTGTGAACACATTAGAGGTCACAATTTGAGCCTAATCTTTATGAAATTTGATCACAATGATCATCTCTGTAAAATCTAGGTCAAGTTCGATATTGGGTCATCTGGGGTCAAAAACTAGGTCACTAGGCCAAATCATTGAAAAACCTTGTGAACACATTAGAGGTCACAATTTGTGACTAATCTTTATGAAACTTGATCACAATGATCATCTCCATAAAATCTAGGTCAAGTTCGATATTGGGTCATCTGGGGTCAAAAACTAGGTCACTAGGTCAAATCAAAGGAAAACCTTGTGAACACATTAGAGGTCACAATTTGAGCCTAATCTTTATGAAACTTGATCACAATGATCATCTCTGTAAAATCCAGGTCAAGTTCGATATTGGGTCATCTGAGGTCAAAAACTAGGTCACTAGGCCAAATCATTGAAAAGCTTGTGAACACACTAGAGGTCACAATTTGAGACTAATCTTTATGAAAATTGATCACAATGATCATCTCTATAAAATCTAGGTCAAGTTCGATATTGGGTCATCCGGGGTCAAAAACTAGGTCACAAGCCTTTGAAGGCCAAATCATTGAAAAAGCTTGTGAACACACTAGAGGTCACAATTTGAGCCTAATCTTTATGAAACTTGATTACAATGATCATCTCTGTAAAATCTAGGTCAATTTCGATATTGGGTCATCCGAAGTCAAAAACTAGGTCACGAGGCCAAATCATTGAAAAAGCTTGTGAACACACTAGAGGTCACAATTTTGACCTTATCTTTATGAAACTTGATCACAATGATCATCATTATAAAATTTAGGTCAAGTTCGATATTGGGTCATCTGGGGTCAAAAACTAGGTCACGAGGCCAAATCATTGAAAAATCTTGTGAACACACTAGAGGTCACAATTTTGACTCTATCTTTATGAAACTTGGTCACAATGTTTATCTCTATAAAATCTAGGTCAAGTTAGATACTGTGTCATTTGGGCCAAAATCTAGGTCACTAGGCCAAACAGGTGAGCGACCCAGGGCCCTTTGGACCCTCTTGTATCAGTAATACATCCTGGCAGACTGTGAGACAGACAGTGTCATTGCAGCAATGTACTCTTCATCTTGGATGCAGTGACATTCTAGCAGTGTTATGCAGCCTCACAGTGAGTACATGTCATTGCAAGTGTTTCATGATTTTAGGTTTTGATGATAGTGCCCTCTTGTCCCCAGGCTATGTTGCACATTTTGGCACCTCTTGGTCCAATGTGTGAATATGCACATGTTCATTTGTATGCCTTTTAGCATTACAAGTCAATCTTGAAAGCTTGCCTCTGGTAAATTGTCCGTTGCAATGCATAAAGGATAGTGTGATCAAAAGGCATTACAAGTGATAATGGTTAAGTACGAAAGAAAAAAGAAAACCCAAGAACTCGAACTTGAAATGCATTAGACACAGCCATTGGAAGAGATGTGAAAATGTTGTGCACAATAAATACTCAGTGATAGATTGAGGATGCACAATGAACAATGTATTCCTATAATATGTGGTAAGTCATCGTCCCACATGCTTTCAGACTCAATCTATAACACCAGTCATGTCTCCCGACAATGTATGTCTCTTCATCAAGAATTCCACTGGCAGTAATAAACCAACACTAACATAGGGTGTGTGGCACTTATAAAAAATAATCGTATAATTACCAGCTAATGCACAATATAACTCAATGTTATGTACAATATTTCGTACATGTAGACATCTGGTTGCTAACTCTGCGCACCATCAACCCACCCACCACCATACGCCTACATTCCTGTTAGTGTTACACATTTTATGTATAATGCCATACCAATCAACATCTCTGATTAAATCTGATTTACCCCGACTTTAAGGGTAGAAAAGCCCGATCCCATTTTGAAACAAAAAACTCTGATTTAATTTTTAAAAAACAATTGAAAATATGAAAATTGGTACAAAAATGACGAAGTTATGAGCAAAAGAGTAACCCTTTCACTGTGAAATTTTCATAATTAGCTGCTCTTTTGTCCTTCTTGTAGTTCATTTACCCAGAATTTGGCTTTTAGAAAGTTGACAGGTGTGTCAGGATTGCTCTGTACACAATAAGAACCATGGCATGCACTGGAGGGAACAAGAATGCCTAGCAACATACAATTGTTCACATTTGAGCATCTGCTGCATTGTCTTTTCACATTATCAATCATTGTTTTTCTCTGCATCTACGACCATTTTAAAGAGAATGGCTTCATTTTTTTCTGCCAGTAAATTGTTTCACCATTTTCCCAGCAATTGTTGTTGTTTCTGTTTCTTCAGGTGTTGTTGTTTTGCTGTATTCAATTTCAAACAGATTGAAGCTTGCACTTAGTGCTGTTGCTGGTTAGGCCAAAGCAAATGTATGATGTTGTGATTCTGGTAACATTTCAGAAATAGAATAGGGCATCGGTAGACATATTATAGGTATGGAAGACTTATTATGCCCTGGCATCTACTGATGCAGGGGGTATATAGTGATTGTCTGTTCGTCGGTATGTCCCTTGATTTCTGTCGGATAACTTTAGTTAGGAATGAAATACTATGATAAAATTTGGAGTGTAGATAGCTTATGTGAAGAGGTCCCCTGGGATTCAAAGTGCGGACATTAGGGTCTTAGACCAAAGTCACTGTTACTAAAAATAGAAATTACTGACAAGGCTTCCAACGGGAGGTAAGCGTTACTGAATGCAATCTTGGTTTTTTGTTAAATTATTTTGTTGATTCTCTGCTCTGGAAAATCAATGATCCAATGTGATTTCCAGCAAATACAAATAAAATTTGGGGTTTGGGGCAAAAAATGGTTATTTAGGATAGGGTTACTTGCAGAACCACAATATTATTGCCTTAGGTTTGCCTTAGAAATGTTGTTGCTTGTGGTTTATGGTTTATGGTTCTTGTTAATATTGTTGTTGTTGGTGTGTGAAATGTTATATTTCTGTAGGTGTAAATGTTTACATAACATGGATATTAAAGCAGCAGCTCTCCCTCTAGATTACATGTCAGACAAGCCTTGAAAGCCTCACAAGGTAACTGAGCCTAATATAAACAAATATACTGTAAAATCATAAATTTTCGTGGGGGATTAAATTTCGTGGTTCAAATCTTGAAATGCAAAATCCACGATTTAACGTCCCATTGAAATGGTATTTTTTACCAAAACCTCGCAATTTCATCCCATCGAAAATAAATGATTTTACAGTATATAGCTGCCAACCAGTGTACCTATGTTGTTTCTTCTCTGAAATACTTCCAGGCTTATTATGTTGTTATAGTTCCAGGGTATTATGATGAATAGAAAGTTTACCACCCCTATGAATATTATATGAACATCTCATAATGTGGTTATATGGGTATATGAAATAACCTTTGGTATAAGTACTGAGACTGTTCATGTTTGCTCTGTATTGGTTATAAGGTGGCAATGATCAATGTGGTCTGAGCCAATGAAACTCTGTTTGACAATTTATTGACCAATCAGCACCTTGGACACAGTGTATGGTGTCTGTGACTAAATTTCCAATCAATATTATATTGTTTGACAATATTGCTTTTGATAAGAATCAGTAAAATGGGATATAACCGGTATTATGCAACATTATTGAACCGGGCCTTATTATTCTTTGTGTGTTTTCATTTCTGCACTGTAATAAAATTATAATGTTTTGACTTCTTAGAATAACAAACCTGATTGGAACTGATCAGAAAAACACAGAATATTACTGGTAATGAGTCTGAATTGTTAACAACTATCAGAAGATAGTAAAAGACTACTGGGTGCTGTATAAATATAACTTTCTTCTTTGTGGTGCTGTCAGTGTCTGAACCTACCCCTGCAAAATGAACAGTTACTGTTCATAAACTATTCCTGAAAAATTATTTACAAAAATTCAAGGAAGTCATGAACTGTTCATGCACAGGTTCCAGGGGCAATTCATATCCAAACATTCATAGACAAGCTTCAAGAACTGATGCAGGTCAGTTTATGAACAGTTCATGACTTCCTTGAAAAGCTCATGATTTCAAGTAATTTGTCACAGATGGCGGTAATCACAGAATTTCTGGTTGAATGCAAGTATTGATTCAATTTGTGGAAGCACAGCTAATAAATTTGTTTGTTATTTTATATAATTGTATTGGCAAATTGAATTTTCAGTAACAAGTCTAATGAAGTAGTGTGACATATTTGTTAGGGAATGTTGCTTTCTTGGTAGCATTAGGTTGGACTGGCTTGTTTGTCCCATACAGCTCTGGTGATAAAGTATATTAGATTGAGCAACAGGAACTATTTGCTTAATGAATAGATTGCTTAATACATTCGAGAGACAATACCTAAAATACTTTGTTCTTGTCAGTTGAGTTTTACCAGAGCTATGGCCCCTTTGTGATAGGGCTATAACACCTCCTAGTTCAGGTGAATGGTAGGTTCCAATTAAAGCCCATAATATTGTAGTGTATAATTAGAGTTATGGCCCTTTGTTGGGGACATAGATTTTGTGTCAAAACCTCTCAAGTTTATTTTTTAAGCAAAAAAGGTTTATATTAACAAGTATTCTTGAAACAGAGACAGCAAGTGTGTTTAACCAGTCAATGTGGAGATAAAAGCATTAAAACAATGACCAAATTTTGCTCAAAGTTTGCCATACTGCCAGATAAACTTAATACCATAAATGGCAATTTAACATCTTTGTTTAAGTATTATGACAAGTTGTTGACTTCTATCCCTTTGTATGATAGGCCGGGATTATTGTGTACTCCTGGTGCTCCATCATGGAGGGAGCTGCTGACCCCTGACCTTGACAAGATTCCGTGGTGAGCCACGGTTACACAGTGCCAGCGGAATGTAGGTATTAAAGTTTTGTTACGGGGAAGTCGTTTCATGTTTGATGTACAATTTATAACACACGTTACGATGTAATCTATCCTTACGGATCTGTCATACTGTATTCCCCATCTGCCAATAAATACTCTTGTGTACTTTATGCTTAAATACGGCAAAAATGTCTTCGGTCATATATAAGCTTCTAATATTGTATGAAATCCTTTAATTTGTGTGAAATCCTGTGATTTGTATGAAATCCTTTGTTTTGTATGAATTCCTTTGATTTGTATGAAATCTTTTGATTTGTATGAAATCCTTTAATTTGTATGAACTCCTTTGATTGGTATGAAATCCTTTGATTTATATGAAATCATTTGATTTCAGTCTTGTGTTTCCATGGTAACTGTCATTGTAATGTTCCTGCAAATAGTTTAAGGAACTAGTGTTAATAACATGCTACAACCATTGTCTTTTTTGTTTTTTTTATGCAAAGAGCCTCGAGAGGTGATTCCAACTGTCTAACACAAGAAGGCTATAAAAGTTGTTTATTGTGCGTACATTGCATGCCATTCGAAAAAGTCTCTCTGTTTGACACAAGTTTGGATGTATTGAAAGAAGGCTGCACCTTTTTTAAGTTTTTATTTCTCAATTTTATGAACGGCTGATTTCGTGATTTGACTTAAGGCAAATGACTGTTTGACCAATTCTGCATATCAATTGCTAACTAACGGTATCTTCTTTAGATTTTTTTTAATTAATGCTTTCCTGAAACACCTCTATTGCTGTGTGACATTTCTCATGAAACACAACACATAGAGGAACAAATAAAAAAGACGTTATCCTTCTTAGTAAATGAATGCACAAAAGTGTGAAATAGTGGAGCTACTTGAGGCGTATACAGGACTGGTTAGCATTCAATATGTATTTGAAGGTCTTTGAGTTCATATCCTGATTTTAACAAAGTTGATGTGTACTTCACAATCCCTGAAAAAATCTGCAAGTATTGAACATACAAGATGCATGAAATATTGTGAGCTGGTTCAGACATCTAAACTGGTAGTGCACAATGCTTTTGAAGGTCATATCCTGCTTTAGCTAGGTTTCTGCATACTTTACCATCCTTGAGAAACGTTTTTAAGGCTTGATAAACCAGGATGCTCATTGCTGCACCAAGTGCTGTTAATAAACACCATGGATTCATGGAAATAAACATATTTGAAGAAGATACACAAACAATTGAATTGTGTAGTCAATATAAAAAAATATAGAGATTTTGCCAAAAAACACATGAGCATCCTGTCTGATTGTATTTACATACACTTGGAACTAAATAATCTTAGTGACCGTGCATTTTTCGTTATTGTCTTTTTCTAATGTAAACTAAGTTCAAATAATAAAACTGACATGCATGAAAAATACATGAGTTTTAAGTAATTTTTTTCGCACAATATTTTATTTAAAACTGCACTAAAATATATGTATAAGGCGATTGTAGACTCCCGCAGTAGCGTCACTACTTTTCAAACTTTATGTACCAGTACTTATATTGGGTAAACAAGCGTGAAATTATCCAAATCACCTTCGCACTGAACCATATCTCAAATACTTAGTGTTATTGATGTCCGAAACATTTAAATTAAATCTAAAAACCTCGGCTCATTTAGATGTTTATCATGTGTGAATTGGTGGAGACTTGGTTACCTCTCTCCCGAATATTTTCTCACTATTTTGTAAATGGTGAAAGTGATTGTAAATTGAGTCATAACTCGATAATGGCAAGTCATTTATTAATTTTATCTAAAATAATATATAAAATCATACATGTTATTTTTCAAACTAGTCTATGTGTTGTGAACACTTTCATCAATATACGAGGGTTGTACCAGAATTACGTAGACTTTTGTCATACGTTCCATACCATTCATCATAGAAACAAATACTTTTGTGTGGGGTGCAAATAATGTTTACTGCGCAAGTAAGTGAAATTTCAAAGCCGTATCTTATTTGGATCAAATTCTGCAGCTTTCGGGGATATATAGGGGTACGGTATGCGGGGCACGTCAACGGAACGTCATGACGTCGGCGGAACTTCAAGGATAAGTGAAGCTCCTAACTGTGTACACTATAGCTATAAATATGGGCACAACCGTACACAAAACTTACGAATGTTTATTTACTACCTTAAATGTGATGAAAGTTCCAATATATTACCAGTAATGTCGCATATAACCCTTATAATAGAGCGTCGATCCAGGTCTATGTGGTCATAGAAAATACTTGGTGACGCCGCATTCGCCGTTGGTTTTTGCCGTCGGTCCTTGTCGTTTTATTCGATTTCAACCACGATTGATGCGCTAGTGTCGTTTGAAAATTAGGTAACTCGATACAACATGCTTATAGTTAGCAGGTTCCAACATTTAAAGCGTTTGTTCTGGCGTCTTCCCGAGGTTCACACAAAACTCCATGTTAATGCGATTTCCAGCGTATTTCGCTAACGTCATATTTTCACTGGTGACGCGAGGCAGCTGTTGCTTGTTTTGTACCATATATCAACAACGGTTACCTTTATAAAGTCGAAATTTACGGCATACGTTCCAATGATATTGTGCTTGTATGTCACGAAGTCGCTTTAAAATTAGACTTGATATCAGCGAGGTATAAGCAGTTGAATAATGCCAAAAATGATTTTAAAATTCGCTGCCCCGCCTACCCAACTATCGGTTACTATGGCGACAGATTAAATGGCTTTCTAACATTTTGTTAGAAAATATTTTTACCAATACTCTTAAAAAGGGTTTGAAGTTTTTCTACGGCAAATTTGTTGATAATACATGCCTAAATAAAAAAGTTATGACAAAAGTCTACGTAATTCTGGTACACCCCTCGTACCTCATTTCTGCTTCAATTGATAGTAGTAAATGTATTATTAATAATATTTTTTGGTTATTAGTAAATTTCAATTTTGAAAGAAATCAAACCAAGCCTTGTGAAGAAAATGTTGGAAATCTTTGTTAAACGACTTCACTAGTCAAAAGGCTCATTACTCAAACATATTTAATATTATTTATCAAATAATCATGATTTACTATGAAATGTGTGAATTTCAAAATGGGAATAATGATTTTGTGAAAATACATTATTCCGATTAATTATTTTTATATCAAGATATTTTCCTATTTGAGGCGTGAAAATGACGCGGAATTCAATCAACACCTGGGAGAAAAACTGTCTGATCACCGAATCGTCACCTTTTTACACAAAATTGAACCCAATGATAAAATCTCGATTTTATTCAAGTGTTGAAACACTGTCATTTCTTTTGCAATCTCTTCTTTCAAGAAATTGGCTTACTTGAGAATATTCAAGTGGAAATGAATAAAAGAAGTGGCATACAGAAAGCCATTTTAAATGTCACTGTATGGTCATTGTTACATTTGAAGACCGTAAACGGTATTGTTTATATAGCTACGTATTGTTCAGCTTGTTTACTGTATTTCCGACAAAAGGCGAGAGATAAGCGATATTTTAAAACAGCATCGTTTGTGCGGATCATCAAACTTATTTCATGTGGTAGAATAATCTTAATTCAATCTAATTTGTTAGTTAAATGCTGTTTACATGTTCATTGGTTTGAGTATTGTATTTGATCACTGAACATTACTGATGATGATAAAATAACTTAATGATTGCTTGACACGGTGATTTGGTGGGAATAACATAGTCCCTGTTTGTGTGATACTCTAAATGTATTTTGGTTAGAATGTTAAATTTGTTATTAAGGTAACAAATCTAGCACTGTTGTATTTTAGATGATATTCTGATTTCCTGATTGATTCGCTGGTAATTGACATCACATATATAATTAGATATCGAGTGAATTTCTGATACACATAATTAGCAACTATATTGATCGAGTATTATTAGATTTTCCTGGTTGAAGCTGGAACAGACCTAGTGCCATTTGAAATGTTTATAAATTATTATAGCCACACACGGGCAGTGCAAACTGGAACATTTTAACTCAATGCCATTTCCAAAGTACCGGTGCCTAGCAAAACATCAGGCAGCACAGACTGGAACAAATTCGATGCAATTTGCAATGTATAAGATTAGAGCCATTTGCAATGTATAAAATGGGACCATTTGCTATGTATGAAAATAGGCCATTTGCTATGTATGAAATTAGGTCATTTGCAATGTATTAAATAAGGGCCATTTGCAATGTTTAAAATTAGGACATTTGTATTGTATAAAATAAGGCCATTTGCAATGTAAAAGATAAGGGTCATTTGCAATATATAAATAAGGGTCATTTGCAATGTATAAGATAAGGTTCATTTGCAATGTATAAAATTAGGACATTTGCAATGTAATAAATCAGGGTCATTTGCAATGTATTAAATTATATAAAGGGCCATTTGCAGTGTATAAAATTAGGACATTTGCAATGTATAAAATAAGGCCATTTGCAATGTATAAGATAAGGGTCATTTGCAATGTATAAAATTTAGACAATTGCAATTTATAAAATAAGACCATTTGCAATGTATAAGATAAGGGCCATTTGCAATGTAATAAATAAGGGTCATTTGCAATGTATAAAATTAGGTCATTTGCAATGTATAAAATAAGGCCACAACACTTAATGGCACTTGCAATTTACGTATTAGGCCTCACTCTGGACAGTACAATCAATCTGGAACAGACTGCAATGGGTGCTACTAACACACAGTAATTAACCAACAGCACATTCATCATAAAGTGATATTCAGGTTAAAAAATGGTATATTTGGGGTGGGTTTTTTTCTAGACAAGACATGCTATTATATTTAAGTATTGTTTTGCATTTGCCTCAGGGGTGCCTCTGTGTGGCTATATGGGTTGATATGATCAGTCACACCACCATAATACAATATGACATAAACAGTATTACAGCTTATATAATGATACCTGAATCAAGGCACTGTTAGCAAGTATATTATACGAAACCTGTACCCTACTGCTTTCCAATCTTATTTGCAATTACTTGCCTTATCTCAAGTATTATATGCAAATTTGTCTGGAGTACTCCCTCAGTTCCCGCTACTTTATCGTTATTAATGTCTTTATTTCTACAACTAATTTTCCCTCAAAGTTGTTTTCCAGTACAAAACATGTGCTGAAGAACTTATTTATCATCGGTTATTGCTGTAATAAATGTAAATAAATTTTATGAAGATATTGAAATTAATGTAAGGCTGTCACCTGTGTGATATAAATTAGGGCTTCAAGTCTAGGGCCGGGACTGAATAAGGATTGTCAGTTTTGTCACCATGTTTGGCACGAAGAAAGTTTGTAATTAAACCCACGAGAAACTACAACCTTTTATCATTGTAAAAAATCACGGTTGGTATTTAGCACGGATAAAGGGTGTTCTGTGGTTGATTGGTAAGATTTTTTTATTTTGACAAAGTTATGGATATTTATGAGCCGTCGATGATTGTTATAACTAAACGGTCTTTTAATTTAAAATACTTGCACAGTGATGCTATCCCGATACGAGTATACCAATTAGGGATGGTTCACCAGGTTGGTTTTTAGTCACCGATTGATGAAAGTTTCAATGCAAGGTTAGTACATCATAAGTTGTTAAATTCTTCGACCTTAGTCATAAAAGTGATGTTTTTAACAAGCTTTTGATGTACCTGGAGGAGTTTTGTGTCAGTTTTATTCAGAATTTATGTTAGTCATTGTAATGTTTTTTTCACAGTTATTGGAATAGTTGCGGAGTGTTGGTGACTACTGTATATACTTAAATGGTATAAGAAGGATTGATTTGAATGAAACAAATTTGTTAACCACGGGGTGAGTTGAAATGGTGTATTAATTTTTGTGGTTTTATTTGGTACTTAAGGGGTAAGTATATGGTTCGGTTGTGTCAGCATGTGAGTGGCGGATGGCTCAATATTGGTGTTTTGCTCACTTTGTGAGGCGTAAAATGAAGAAGCTTAAACTTGATTTGTCATAAAAATCATCAGATTAATAAGCAATAATTATTGTAAAACTTTGATCTCAAGGTACATATAACTTTAATACTCGTGCAATAGCCTCGTTGGCTCACTTATTAGTAACATTAATATGCTATATTATAAACATATAAAGATGTAATCGGTTATGATTACGGTTTATACGTTTAACACTTTTACGCTTCCAAAGGCGTAGGAAGATGGTAAAAGAGAGGAACATTAAATGTGTGCATAAATATAAACTTTATTGCAAACAAACGAGCATTTAAAAAATTTAAAGACCAGGGTGCGATCATGAAAAAAACTGGTGTATAGACTAAATATGATAACAATGTTGATCAGTCAGCTTCTATTTATAAGAGCAAGATATGTCAGTTATCAGTTTGAGCCTCGCAGTGCAGTACACGTACATTAGTGCATGTTTAAGTAATAACGAACCTTAATATCTATGATAGAAACAAAATGACTGCCACTCCACTTTGTTTTCAAAGGGTCTCCCATTGCTTAGATGCTTTCCCTCAAGTCATCATCGTCTTGAGCTGTTATTATAGAAAGATATTTCAAAAATTGCAAAGTTCTGAATTTTTGCAGCGTCATCAATGGTATTACTGTCGATTCAATAAGTAATACGTAATGAGGGAACTATCCCATTCGAAAGAATAGCAAGGATTACAATGAAATCAGTTACACCCAGTTAAGCCTAGATAAACATTGTTTACCTGAAGGACAAGTCAAAGTTTATAATCGTTATCATTTAACTTTGAACAGACTGGAGAGCATTTCAATCTACATTAGATCGTCTGCATATTTGTTTTGATTTATATTGCCTATTAGTCTTCATGACGATGTCCTGCACTGATAATTGCACATACAAAAGTCTGATTAAAATGAGCTTGTATTTAAATTTTAATGACCATAGATTTTGAAATAATTCTTAATTTGTTCACAGGAAGTTTAGTTCAATTTGAGTAGCATTAGAATGGCTTAAACATTTCTTATGACAGGAACTTTGGATGATGACAATGCAGAGTTGTATATACCAAAACAAACTTTGTATGAGATTTCTGTGTGGATGAACTGGGGCTGAAGTCTTACCCAAAGTTTGTCTAAATTATCACATAATCTTCAATAATACCATTCTCTGTTTGCGGGCCTTAAGTTTGTTAGATGTTCTAAACCAAAAGGTTACCCGTATGTCATGCTTATAATATTATATCCATGGTTAAAACTTCGCTAATTTTCCGTAGGTTTTCTTGCTCTGACTTAAACCTGTCTGAAACTTGAATAATTACGAAAGGTAGAAAAATAAGCCACCGGTCCATTAAACATGCTTGGCATTATCATGATAAATGATGATAAAACATGATGCACTGGATATCCTTTCCGCTACCAAAGCAGACTAATGCAGACCATAAAAATGGGGGTCGCCATTACCACTTGTGTGCATAGAAGGACTGCCACTGACGCCTAAAACGTACCACAAAAATGATATTCCTCAAAACCAACATCGTACAGCGCAGGACTACCAGGATTTTTTAGGTTTTGTCTTATATTTAGGTGCATTTAAAATGCTTGTATCTCGTAACAGGATTTGCTATGAGGATAAAACCTGCATTTATATTATTAACCAAATAGTACACAATTAGCTGAAAAATTCATTTAAGTCATTTTTATTATATTATATTGCATAATATTGTTTTTAAAAATACAAGTTTTCCGTATTTAAGTACAAAAACAAACACCTTATGTCTAATTATGAGCAGAAACGGCGGTTATCGCCAAATAATAAGCAAGTGACACAATTCAAGTTATTAAAGGATCCTCACTTTCAAAAAATACCAATTAGCTTTAGAGATTGCGCTTTGCGATTCTTACCAAACTCATTTTTAAAAAAATAATTAGTACTTCATTTCTACCCTACGGTAACTTGAACAATTTCGGTGTGTCTGCATTATACGGCTTTGGTATTCTAAGAGTCGAAAAAAGCAGATCTGCCACTGACGAGTTTTGCAGGCTTTGAATGAATGACTTGCACAATGACGTTATGGTCATTTTGAGATTGTTCTGATAAAGCTGCAAAACTGCACTCAGGTTATTTATTCAATAAGTCATTGCAGTAAAGCACATTGGACGATTCTAAAATGAAACAGTGTTCAGTATACACTATGGTAGTTATACATGTAAAACACATCATACTAAAGTACGCTGTGGTATAGTTCTACGTAGCATAAAATTCATTTTACTCAACTATGGCATTGCAGGTAACAATAATGTTTTTGGTCAAAGTGTGCATTTATCCACTACGGATGTAGTGTCTGATTATTTTAGTGCCATAACTTCAGGCTCTTTTTTAAATTGAAAAACCCATTAGAATGCTATGGTAATGTCAGCTTTGTTGTCATGTCTGCATTCGGCGGCTTTGGTATTCTAAGCGTTTGGAGATAACCTGTCTGCCACTGACGAGTTTTGAAGACTTAATTCAAATAATGCGCATTATGCCACTACGGTAGTCCAATGTCGCCGAAGGGCGTTACAGACGTATGCACATTTATACACTATGGACGTAGTCTCTGTTTATTTTGGTGTCATGTCTTCAGGCTCTTTTTTAAAGTAACAAAAAACATTTGAATACTATGGTAGTCTCAGCTTTTCCGTTTTGTCTGCATTGGGCGGCTTTGGTATTCTAAGCGTTTAAAGATAACATGTCTGCCACTGACGAGTTTTGAAGACTTAATTCAAATAATGCGCATTATGCCACTTCAGTGTTCTGTAGTATTCGTGGTGGGGCATAGTAGAAGTGTGTCCATTTATCCATTATGGATATAGTGTCTGTTTGTGATGGTCCCTTGTCTTTTGACTCGCTTTGGAAGTGAAAACCCCCATTTGAATGCTATTGTAGTTTTAGCTGTTTTCTTTGTCTGCAATGCGACTTCTGACAACCGGAATACAGGCATACAGGCAGCATTATACAGAAAGCTCCACTAGGATCTGGCTCTATGATTACAAAACCTTTTCCATGCTCTACTCAACTCGAGCATGAACTTTTATTTGCTCCTTTAGAGTGCAACTATTGAATCATCTTTATTTTATAATAAAAACATTACTCTGCTTACTATAAGGCCACTTATCACATATAAAGTTTTATCATTTTACTATATGAGCACAGACATGAGTTGAGCATGAAGAAGGGGACCAGCACGTACCATAAACTATCAAAGTCAAACGAAACAAGGGATACACTTAATTGAATTTATTTCATGTTTGTCTTGTTAGAAATATATCAGATATTCATTCAACTAAAACCAGAACTCAATGATAAGTATACTAATTGTTCTGGCAATTTGCGAGAACAATATTTAAGGAAACTTTCAAAACAATTGTATGTAAATACTGTCAATGAAAAAAATAATAAACAGGTTACATTACACTTTTATTGTTATACTTAAAAAAAGTACCAATTTGACGAACGTCAGTAATGCGAACAGTACAAATACCCCCAGACATTGTGTCGCAAGTCGGCTGTTACACCCGATGCAGATGGCCTTCCCAGGTAACCATTTATGCACCCGGGTGAGCCGCCAATGTGCATAGTATGATACTAAAAGTGATAGGTTGCAAAACCTTTTTGTTTTACACGCATTTACATAAACGCTTAAAAAGAAAACAATGAAACCAGCAAGTGAATGAAAACTATGGACTATAAAACTATTGAAACAAACAAGCGTATGCAAAAATATAAAATTTACAACTTCTAAACCATACAAACTTACAAAGGCTAAGAACAATAGTTTGTCTAAAAGTGACACCTTTTTGTTGTATTTACATAACCACAGACCGTAATAATGAAATGAGCAACTGAATGAAAACTACGGACAACGAAACTATTGTATACAAACAAGTATACCACTATAATATCCCGGACCTACAAAACACCAACTTTTCAGGAGAAGCAAAAAACTGTTTTTCGCGAAATATCTATATACATATATATTCAATAACATTTATTAACATATATACATATTGAAACATTCTTTAAACAAGCTTTATTGTCAAATTGAATACACACTTGATATTTAATGAGAAATTAGCAAATATTTTAGGTTCGGTGTTTTATAATGCGAAATTTTAGACACGGCATGTTATAATTAACCCGAAGCTACATGAAAATTGTAGTTCCGGACTTATATATTTACCGTCTTATATAGTTATGTCGCTTTAAAGTGTTATAAAATGCCGGACATGCATATTTTTTGCAGCTCCGGTATTTTATAAGTTTGAAATACTGACCAATCAAGATCCGGTATTTTATAAAAGCGCCAAAAAGACCGTTTCTGATTGGCTTACGGGCCTGGTTATTATATGGAAAGACGCGGAAAATTAAATAGATACGGAAAATGAAATAAAAAAAAAATCGTAAAAATGTAGGTCCGGGATATTATAGTGGAAGCGACGATATGAAACATATAGATCAAGATTGTTGGAATCAGGTGTGCCAGTTATGCATAGGGAACCGTAATCATACACATTGAATTTGATAATAACTGAACACAACTGGTTTCACATCGTGAGCGATTTTTACGCAAGCGGACGTATTATACAGACGTCACTCTAATAAGAATTGCTAAGTACCGCCATTGCGTGTTGTTCATCAAAGTCTGTAACGATTGTAGGAGGTTAGGAACGCACTTTGGTGGTGAACGCACATCGGTTATGACAACCAAAAAGCAAACACACAATCCACCGAAACAACATAATGCGTTGCAATGCTTCATATCATTATTAAATCAAAATGCATATTGGTGTTGAAAATGTAAAAACGAACATAATTTAGCAGCAAAACACAAACTATAACTATAAAATCGAAACACATGTATACTCTATGTAGGATAATATAAGTGTGTGATAAAATGTTCCATATTGTGAACATCATTTTATTTAGTTTGATAAGTGTACTCTGTTTAATGAGAGTCTTATGTTTGGCGTTATATGTTCATCTTTGGTATTGAAGTTGTTCGGAGATTTAAAAGATGGCAGGCTGTAAGACAATTATTAAACAAAACGACTATAAACAGTGAAGTTAGTTAGTACAAAAAAGCCAAATTCCGTTACATACTTTAAGTTAACAGAAAATGTATAAAATCAATTCACCTAAACACCAAAGTGTGTTAGATGTCGATATACGTAGCTCAAATTGATAAACACACTTTATTGTTCAACACCATAGTGGTAGAGCGTGCGCTTCGAGTGCGGGAGGTCGCGGGTTCTTTCCGTGGCCGCGTCATACCAAAGACGAAATAAAAATGGTACCAGTAAAATACCATTGCTATACGCGCAGCATAAAAGGGAAACCTGGCTCCTGTCTCTCATACCCTCTTGGTGATGGATACCATCGGGAGTGAGGTGTCGAGAGTGATTAATAGAAGTTGTAAGAACTTGTTTCACAATCGACCTAAAATAAATTAGTATAGACTAACACCATAGCGCGTTCATCACCAAAACGCACTATGGTGATCAATACTATAGTGCGTCCAACACAAAGTGCGTTCCTAGATAGAAACACCCCGATATGCTAACACGGAAAGGCTACTGAGCGAATACATGAAAAAGGGTATGCGTTCACAAGAAGTTGCACAGTGATAATACTAGTAACTATAAAAATAGTGCGTGATCAAGCAAATGTTAGGCCAGTATTCCATGTTTCCGCGTCCACGGTGCGCATCATTATGTCCGCTTCCGCAAAACATCGAACTGGATAAAAACCGTAGGGTATATTCCATATATCTAGGTTCCGCGACTGCATGCGTCGTCCGCATATGACGTTCGGTGAGCGATTTTTACGCAAGCCTGCGCAGTATACATATGTTACTCCAATAAGAATGGCTTCTGTCATTGTTATTTGTTTGTCAATCGGATCTGTTACCTGTGTATGAAGTTAAGAACGTACATTTGGTGTTGAACACACTTCAGGTTTGATCACCAAAATCCAAAAGCACCAAACCACCGCAATAACATGCGTTGCAATGTTTCATACTAGCATAGAATCAAATGTACATTGGTGTTAAAGATAAATGTAAAAAAGGAACATATTTCATTGTGCATGATACTTTGTATTAAAAAGATGTAAACTATAAGTTTCTTATGCACTCTAAAAACGGTATTTTGATTAAAATACACTGATGTGTTTACACAGAAAGGCAAGTAAGCGAACGCGGATACGGAAAGCGGACGCGGGACACGGACTATCCGCGTCTGCGCTGCGATTTAAATGTCGCTTCTCAAGTTAGCGGATGCATGAAATAGAGTATATGTGTCCGCATGTGGAGCGCGGAAGCGTAACACGGACGCATACACGTGGAATACCGGCCTGATCTGGAAAATCAGTACTATATAGATGAAGTTAACTTGAAACATCAACAATCTTGAAAGATAAGCAAATCGGACCGTAGCATAGCCTAGGTACACGGGTTCGAATCTCACTGGCAGATATGTATACGTATATTGAACTATTTAATTTATAACATAAGTGTCTTATTCTGTTTTGATGTATATTTCACGAACGTTTAGTATATTACCGACGATTTAGCGTATACATTTTCTACGTGTTTCAGCTTCATAAAGACTATTAATGTGTAAATGATTTACTTGTATCAATTATAAAGTTTTATTGTGTTCAATATACTCTTCCATAGAGGAAAATAAAGTTCTGAAGTTGAACTTACTCAAAGTTCTCAAATACTTATACTATTTTGTTCATAAACATAAATACAACTGAAAAGACTGATATTAGAACTACATACGTTCTAAAACCTTCCAAATGTGGCCTGCACTTCGTATAATAATTACATATTATGATAATTGATAATAATCTGTTTAATAATTACTTTCCTTATTTATTTTTAATACACAATTCTTACTATTAAAATATAAAAATCAGCTATAATAGCTAACGGAATCAGTATTATGTGCTTTTCCTTGATATGCTAGATATCAAAGGTTTAACAGCTAGAATTGTTTACATCTTTGAATTGACTGATTGCTAATTGCTGTAGTAGATTACAACTGAAATCAAGACCACAGTAAATTAAATGTACTTCAGTCACTAAACAAAAGAATAGTGTTACTATTGTAACGTTATTTAATTGGAAACTTAGATTAAAGCCAGTGCTATGGTGTAATTTTGTATATTAAATGCAATCCCAGTATTGTGAAGGGTGTCCTACAAAAAACTAACAAGTATAATTATTTAATGCATCGTATTTCAGAGTACCGTAGTAGCATTATGCTGGACTTACAAAACTTAACACTTAAAATAGTCAATTCGAATACAAGTACCATAGCGGACTTTTGTATTTGGCAAAAATCTTATAAACCGTACTTCAGTGTAGTAATGCCGATATCATAATATCAACAGAACAACCACAGTGTAGCAAATATCGTACACTACAACTACCATAGCGTAGAAATGTAGTATATTTTGGAAAATTCCTTCTATGTTCAATTGTAAAAAAAATGGATTTTCACCGAAACCCTGCATTATTCCACTGTAGAAATAAGACCCCGTATTTTTCCGGTACGTAAATGTCGTCTCTGGTAGCTGTTCGGCAAACAATAGTGGTAATGGGGGACCACCAAAATACGGTCTGCATCAGGCGGCTCTGGAAGCGCATCGGTGTATGATAGTGGCAGCGGAAAGGATATATAATGCTTGTATAACTTGATCTGCTATTTTTCTGAAATTTAATAAAGATACATCTCTTATCACATCAAGAAGCAGTCAGCCACTGAAATACTGTTTTATTTTTTATTTAATGGTCTTATTTATCCTCGCCACCGGATAATCCATATGGGCGAGGCCCCAAGAAGAGGTATAGTACTTTTAGTTTTTTGGGGGATAGTGCATGATACAGAAGATGCCCCAATTCCAGAAGCATCCCTGGTCCTTTTACATGCCAGGTGTATATACTAATAATGAGCCAATGAAAACATGGTACTTACAATGAGGCATTGAAAACATGTTTTGCAAGTTATTGCTAAGTACCGGTAAGTTACATGTTTTGCAAATGGCCAATAAAAACATGTTCTGTTAGCGCCCAGTCCGATGGTCTGCTAGCCATTGTGCTTAACAGGTAGCATATGAATTTTTTGCTTCATCCGCTTTTTTGAAGCAAGCCATTTCCTAGCATAATGCTATTGAGCACTTGGTTGTGGTTTGGTTAGGCAGCAGGCTTCAGATGCCTCAATCAAATGCGAAACAAACATCTGCATAAAAATACCAAAATGATAGCCACTGCCTAGACTATTATAAATGGGACTCAACTAAACAGAAGTCAACCATGACCAACCAAAATATTGTCACGGTCATCAAATTATTAAAATTTGGTTCATTAAATGATAATATTTAATCAAGTATTCAAATCTCTTGTGTGTTTTTATAAAATAATTTACTCTTACAAAAAAATGAGTTTGGTGGTATTGTACTACATAATGAATCAACACAGAGAGCTGTTTGATTGAAACAAGTTTCGAGATCCTGTCTGCTGATTGAGTCACTATCAATTAAGAGATGTCTAATGGAACTTTTTTCGTTGGACTTTATCAATGATATTTTGACATTCAGGCTTCAACTATCAGGTTTACTTTCATCTGGAAGCATTATTAAATTTTCAAATATGATAAGTATGATGATACCATGTCAATACTACTCTAACTATTATAAATTATTTAACATTTCATATTAATATATAAATATGTAGTGTGGAGATTTTGACCTGACCCTTGACCTTCTATTAGCATAATTTAACTGATATATCAAAGCACAAAAGAGAGCCCATTGTAACAAGGAGCCTGTTGGGTAGCCAAGGCGCTATCAAGCACTTTTTGGTAGCGCTTTACTATGTTAACACTTTGCTAGGCAAGCGATACTGAGCGCTTTCTTAGGCAACAGACCGCTTCTGTTCCACTTATTAGAGCTTTGCTACGCAACAAACTGCTAGCCACGATTTGTTTGCTTCGTCCGCTATTAGCGCTTTTGTTAAGCAAGCCGTTTCTTAGCATTGCGCCACCGACCGATCAGTCAATAGCACCTAGTTAATGCAACGGCCTCCAGACAAAGAAAAGAACTATAGTTGTCACTAAAGTATTCAAGGACAACCATTAACAATGAACAAGAAATATATGAAACAAATATGGAAAGATGGATGTACATGGAATAAATCGATGGCTTAGAATTTAAAGTGCCACTTACGACCTTTTAAGATTCATACATATTTAGAATAAGCATCTCAAGGTGCTTCTTATGAGCCTATTTTCATGAAAATCTGAAATTGTCATGTTGACCAAAATGAAGTTTTAAAAACGTGTTTTCCCATAGGTAATTAGTAAATTACAGACAGTCTCAATATATCGATTTTGTAGTTACGACCTTCTTGTTCTAACCCATCGAAATGCTGAACTGTCCATTTGTTGAGGTTTGTAAAGAGATATTAATAAGAGAAATTGCAATGTCTTTTTGTGCACAGCAATACATAAACAAAGATTGACCGGAATAATCAATGTCTACAGACATTATTAACTACTTGTTTCTCTCCAAGGACATTTGTATTACAGCTATTTGTACTGTATTATCTACCTGCTATCTAATTAAAACTTCATTTACTGTTGAATGAAGTAGCCTATTGTTGATAAGAATGATTTACAAATGACAAGCACTTCAACATCAAACTTACACGTCTTCATCAAATCTGCCCTGTTATCTCAGTTATCTTGCTCACTGTAATTATCCCTATTGTTATCAATTAATTATATTTTATACCCGAGTTTGACTCACTGACAATTGGCATCATGCCCAATATGAATTTAATAAATTTGCTGGCTTTGAATGAGAAGGTCTTAAGTACAAAATCAATATTTTGAGAAATCAAGAAATTACTGTCCGAAAGTTACTCTTTACTTATGGAAAAACAAGCTGGTCCGACTTCAGTTTGGTCAACATGATCATGTTATAATCAGTCTTATAGGGTACTTACCACCTTCTCATTCAAAGCCAGCAAATTGTCAACCATGTTATTTCTTAAGTATTCAAAGAATTTTTTTTGCAAGGTTACGGTACGGTGTTGCCATGGTCACTCAAACAAGAAGGTAGGGGGTTGAACCATTGGAGTGGTGTTTTTTATTTTTGCTTCCTTTGTATATGATTGTGCTAATTAGAAATAATATTGGGCACTTTAATTAATATATGAGATGATATGTTCACTTTTTATAAAGGTTCAAATATATTGTCTTTGATAAAACATCATTTTTTCTTCTTTGAAATGTAATTATTGCTTTTATTCCTTTATAGTCAAAACTTTTGAGAGTTGGTAGCTTTTAAAGTTTCATTTTTAGAGAGTATAATAATTATAGTGATAGAAGCAACCTTCATTTTTAAAGAGTATCATTTTGACAAAACAAACCTTCATTATGAGAGAGTTTAATTATAGTGATAGAAGTTGCAAGTTCATATAGGAGAGTATCATCTTAGAATGATAGAAGGACATATTATTATATTGACATGAAGTATCAACAGGGAAATATCTACAGTTTATTGTAGATAATGCATCAAAGTCCTTCACACAAGATACTCTGATATATATCAGAAGTGGATAATAATAGGCTATCATTTACTAAAGCAAACTCTTTTCCCACTTAGTCTGTCTACGTAAACATTATCGAGAGTGATAAAATTACTTGTGTAAATAGTAAATATTGTGATCGATCAGGGGGCTCCACAATATCTGAGATAAGATAGGGAAAGATGTTCAAACCCCTTATGTATTGCCTGGGTAATGAAAGTGACAAACTGAAATATTGGGGTACAACTCTCAGACACTTATAACATTCTCTCATTTTTCATCAGCCTAAAATTGGAATAGATATTTTATGGGTTCCGCTGTCCGGTGAGGGGATTTTTTGTCATGGATTTATTCAAGTTTTATTGCAGGAGAAAGGAGGGAGACAAGTGAGTTAGACAGTTATGTCTAGTAATATTGTCTATTGTAAATGTATCATTTGTTCAGAAAGAAATAGATATTGTGTTTATTTAGATTATATTCCCACATACTGAGATTTTTTACATTCAAATAAATTATTTACTTGAAATTAAAATTGAAATACTTGTTTTTGGTTTAAATCAAGATTTGAGACCAAATTTATCCCACATATTGACAACATTGATGGATGTATATATTGGCTTAGAGTGACAAGGCCATAATTACAAAAAAAAACGTCTGAAAACTACTCTTTACTTATGACAAGTTCCGATTTTCATGAAATTTTCATGCAATGTAGATTTCAAATATGTATGAGTCTTGAAAGGTTGTAAGTAGTACTTAGGACCTTCTCATTCAAAGCCAGCGATATGTACCAAGCACAGTTTTGTATTTAGTTTGAATTTTACCGGTAGATGCATTGTGAAAACTTCTGTATCACAGTGAATCCTTTATATAATAAGATATAAATTCTAGAACATTAATATAAAATAATGAAACATTTTCAATTATAAAGATCCAAAGTCTTACAATTTTAGAACATAGATGGTCTGCTATTGTAACCACTTATTGTGCTCTTACAAAAATAAAGGACATTACCATATCTTTCTGTGAGCCAAGAATTATAATGGTTGAGCCAGAAGAGGCTGCCATTCACAGCATACAGTATTACTTATGCTCATAGTTTCTTTGTAATGCTTTGCAGTAAGATTTAACTATTGGAGAGTTTCAGAATGCTGGGATGTCACATTTAATTCTGCAGGAAAAAATCAGGTTTTAAAGTGCTGCCATTTAGTCTCGTTTTCACCCAATTTTTTCTCTAACTCAAGGATAAATAAAATAACTTTTCAAATAAAAACGACCAACACAATGAGCAATTTTGTTAATTTGTCTTAGAATAATAAAATCAGTGCTAATTAAAGTTTAATGCTAATTCTGACTGGCATTATCACAGCTTTGCAAAGTTATTGTAAAAGTTTGGCTCACTAGCTGCAGGGCAGAGCAGTGTGTTTAGCGGGGCAGAGCTGCTGGTTTTAGAGAAAAAACATCATTTCTCGATCCTTAATGAATGTTTTGGAGCTGATGTTGGAATTGATTGTTTTGCATTTTGGAGTGTTTCTGAGTGTTTCTGGATTAGAAGGAAGGGTTTGTGGTGTTTTATGCTACACTACAAATACTCCAGGGATAAAATAGTTCATAAAAAATTGGTCAGACTTTTATGGACCATTACTGGTAATCTGATGCCGTGGATATTTTTCATGTGACTATATGTTTTCCTTGTAAAATGTGAGTCAGTTAATGTACATTTGTACAAGTCTAAATAAACATTCGGTTCTGTTCTGTTCTGATTTGGAGAAAAAGGATTAAGACATTAGGAAACAAATAACAAGGTAAAAAAAACGATTCAGTGTATCAGTTTGTTCACCTTGTAAAACAATCAAAGTTGTTTCATGAAAATTAAGGTTTGAGAGGTAAACAGAATTGTTTGGAAAGTTTCCATTATTTTGAAGTTTGAATTGTATGAACAATGCTAATGACGTGTTACAATGAACGTAGGATGGAATGTTATCTCATCACCAGGTTAATGCTGCTTTATTGCAATAAATTATGATTGTGTATAGAAAACATCTACCATTACATACTAGTAAAACGTAAAATATCCAGAATTATTGCATGTTACGAATACCATTACACTTAATGTGAAATATTAAGAGTTATTACATGTTACGTAGATTGGTATCAGGCTCGTGTAACGTGTCAGAAGTTACTGTGCACATAAATGCCACGTGTCTTATCTTTATATGAACTATATGATTTCTATTCAATTATTACAGACAGGGACATTATAATGGGGGAAATAATTTCAGAACAATTGTACAACAATTTGTAAACCACTTAAATATACAACAACTAAGTGTGCAATAATAAACAGTAAATGTTTCTAACAGATAAAGTGATGAAAGTTAAGATCTCTATCTATAACATTTGTCAGTCGGTGCATTATTTTATCTATTCTCTTGGTCTTCTTTTGTTTAGGGGAAAAATCGGGTCCACATAAAAGGGAGTTAGAAGGGTCATAAACTTTCGGTTGGCTGCTCCAAGGCATCAGACTGTCAAATATGCATAGATTTTATAACCGAAATATAACATATTTGGCTGTAGGGATGAATTTGTTACAAATTAATTTTATCGCCCAGTATGTAACTATTATAGTAACAGTAACAATTTTATTGTGTATGAATTTTAATACATCATAAAAATTTTATACTTCAAAGTTAGGAGCTGTCATGTTGTTTCTTTGATACCGGACACTTGTCATTGTTTGCCTAATTGCGAGCTGAAACATGTTGTAATTCATTGTTTATCTTGTTTCTATCGTGTAAACATTTTTTTATACAAAGACCACCTTACTTCAATGTTAAACAGAATTATTATTACCGTATTATTAAATTGTATTGTCATTTAGTTAAAAAGCATCATACATTACAAATTGCATGGTCATTTAGTTAAAAAGCACCATACATTGCAAATTGCATGGTCATTTAGTTAAAAAGCATCATACATTGCAAATTGCATGGCCATTTAGTTAAAAAGCATAATACATTACAAATTGCATGGTCTTTTAGTTAAAAGGCATCATACATTGCAAATTGCATGGTCTTTTAGTTAAAAAGCATCATACATTGCAAATTGCATGGTCTTTTAGTTAAAAAGCATCATACATTGCAAATTGCATGGTCTTTTAGTTAAAAAGCATCATACATTACAAATTGCATGGTCTTTCAGTTAAAAAGCTTCATACATTGCAAATTGCATGGTCTTTCAGTTAAAAAGCATCATACATTACAAATTGCATGGTCTTTTAGTTAAAAAGCTTTATACATTACAAATTGTCAGAGTGGTCTTTTAGTTAAAAAGCATAATTGCATAGTTATTTCTAAAATACAATATAGGCTTCAGTCTTGCTCTGGAACAAAAAGCAAAATGGTAAAAAATAAATATTATCAAATCTTTATTTTTTACTCCTCAAACATATTTATTCTCCAACATTACCATCATGGTCAAAGGTATTTCACATGCCAATTATACCACTAAAACCGTCAACTAGTTGTTATCTTGATGCAGAAGACTGCCTCTCTGATGCAAAGACATGGACGTATTTGTCAGGCAAAGTTTTAAAATAGTATAGGTTTCAATCCTTAACAGTGCATAGAATCATTCAAATGATCCAAGGGATAGACGGAAGTTTTGTATATGCCTTTCGAACTGCCCATGGGACAGCTCAATCTTCAAAGTTCCACAATTTGGTATTTTAAAGCTGCTTGTTGAATGCGCATATTCTCTGTCATTTTGAAGTGTCTGATGTGAGTAATTGATGTTGAACTAATGTTTCTCATACAAAGTAAACAAAATATTAGTTTAATACTTAACAATTTGTTGGTATAATCTTGTATATCAAACATGTTCAAGTTTGTTTATTTTCCTTGGGTCTTGTGCCATTTTTCTAACATTTTTCAGGTGTAATGACCCTTCTTCCATTATTGTAGAATAATTATCAGACATTTATACTTTCCTAATGTCTTTTAAGCAGGAATGGTACCTGGTTACCTCAGAAAAAATTGTGAAATATACTTGTGTGCCCTCATAGCTCAGTTGTTTGAGTGCTTGCTGTTTAATTCAGGCTATGCTTGGCATTTCCAGACAGTTTGAGGAATACTGTTTTGTGCCTCTGCAGCTCTGTGGTTAAGTGTGCTTTTGTCTACTTTAGGCTAAGCTTGGCATTTACAGACAGTTTGTGGAATATAATTATTGACCATCTACCATAACCATTAAAGAAATGACATGTTATTTGCCAAACAAGGTATCAAACCCTGATCTGTAAGGCTATGAAATCCACACTGCAAGGCTATGCAATCCAAACTGTGAGCCAAAGACTAAGAAAATATTTTATTTTAATAAACTCAGTTTTATAAAAAAAAACCTACCCATTGGACACTTACATGACACTCACATGCATCCTTACTCCATGTTGAGACAAACCTTTGATCGCCTTCATAATTGTTACTCTATCTTACTTTTTACCTGAACTTAACTCTGTTTATGTACTTGATGAGGTTTATGTACTTGATGAGGATCACGGCATAAAAAGTGAATTCCATGTTTGTAAAACAACAGTCTTTATGTATACGTTTATGACTTTGTTTGAGTATTTCTGTATTTTTTGTTTTGTTCTCCCTCTTTTTTTCAAGAAGACAAAGGGCAATATTGTGGGTGTTGTGATTAATTAGGAGTCGTAATTAAGAGTAAACATCGCATGTTTAGTTGTGACAAACATTTCCTGTCAGCTAATTGATGAAAGTTTTCACCAGATTTACTACTGGTGTTGTTAGAACTTAATCTGTTTGTTTAACTTTAACAAATTTTAAGCAATCTTTCTGGAGTTAATTGCTACTGTAGGTAAGTAATTAGCGAGTGATTGTCATTACTAATTTCGCTCAACGTTTTAATCCTATTATATACCACCTGCTAGGCTTGTATGTCAGCAGTTAGAGTGAAAGACTGAGTCAATGTTTGAGTAACTGAGAAAAATGTCCAATTAAAGAAGTACTTGGCGTGTGTTTGGGTAATTATTAACTCCCGGCTCCTTGTCGGGACTTTGCTCCTCGTGGGATTAGAGTTCTCACTTTTGGTTATGAGTTTCTGTCATATTTTTTACTAGAATGTGATATAAGTTACATATTTCACATGTTCTATCGTAGTATATAGGATTGTAAAACATTGTTAGTTAATATTTACGAGATTTTGCTTCGTATGAGTAATTCTTATTTCCATGGTAATTTATGGTTTAGCACCACACACATACCCATAAAAAATATATTTCTTAAATAATATAAGATTTATATCTTTAAAAAATTTGAATCAATAATTTAAACTTTCGGAAATACGTAATTCATGAACACTAAATATTCAATAAAAAAATAAGATAATATGACTTTTTAAACAGGCTAGATTGTTTTATTACGACAATTAAATAGGCAATTTAGACACATGATTCTCAATGAAAAAATTAAGAACACAATTTACACTATTCATCAGTCAACTAGAGACTAAAGATAACTGGTATTGTCTATTTGTCTAACTGTTTAAACTGCTAAGCCATTGGGTTCCATCCTTCAGCGGTACCTGGAGGGCTGCCTTAGCTCTTTCTGAATAGACTTGGTTTTTAATGTACTTGGTGTTTGGAACCAATACATGCAAGGCTACCTTTGGGTTTCCAACCAGTTCATCTCTAGTTGGGTGGAAAACACTGAGAAGCGTTCCTGAATTTTCAAGTGTTTCACCCTTAATTGAATTAGGACACATTAATTTCAAGGCTCCCAAAGGTGGTAATATTGTTGCAGTTTTACAGTAGGATATAAAAACTAAATTCCTCATTTTAGTTTATTATATATTAGCCAAAGTTTATTAACATTTTGACATAAGTTTAATGGTTCCGGCTATTATATAATTTAGTTGAACATAACACATATTTTCTGCCAATTTTATGAAAATTAAGCTTATTATAAAATTATTTAAATTTTAACTACATAAAATAATTAGTATAAATGGAAATAATAGGCTTATAGATATGTGTTTCCAACATTTTCAAATATTTGTTCTTTTCTTTTTTCTTCTTCTTCAAGAAAAATGTTTTATCCATAAACCATGCGTCTGTCAACTAAAATAATTAATTTTCAATTGTAAACAACATCTTCGCTATGTACTTGTCTCAGTAATTAATTTTACAAATTTTTCATTGTCAAGGAAAAATCTTCAAACATATAGTATAACCGTTTGTACCTAATGAGCATGTATATGTTTCTTACATTCTTAAACCAGTCAAAGTTGACTAGTATGTTTATCGCATACTTCTATTGTGCAGCAATTTGTTAACAAATCTTTCCCCTCATATTTACTTATTTCAGTTTTCCCTCTTTTAATGAAAAATTCTTTTTTTCTTGTAAGTTTTGTATTAGTTTCAATATCGGCACTCATCTGTTGCTAAACACATTCACTGGTATCATAAACTATGAAGTGTGCCAAGCTACAGTCAATAGGGTGGTCTAATTGAGTGTGAAGTGTTTTTGATTGGTCGACAGGTGTATAGAGGGAGGAGCTACAGGTTGATTGACACCCAATTACCAACAAGTGTAGCTAGCTCTTCTACTTGTCATAATACTATACACTTGTTTCTGGATAAGAAGTATTGATAACTTTAACATGAACATTTAATATTAGTTATAGTTACAATAAATATGTATACATGGATGTACCATTTACGGAATTAGTTTGAAAAAAAAATAGAATTAACAAAAACAATCCAGAAAACTAATGACTATTTGGTGAGGATTTTAAATTGCTATTTCATATGATGTAGTGGTATTTTATTTTGAAAAAGAAAGCTTTAAATTTAAATTGTGAAAAATTGCTCATGGTTGAAGTGATGATGCAAATAAAAGATTTATTTTCTGTGAAAAAAGGGGATTATTTTTTAATCAGGGATATTGTGTGAATAAAACATTTGAGTGTATCAAAGCGGTTCATATAATGGTGAATTTAAATCTGTTATTAATTGAGAGAGAGATAGTAAAGTAGCGTCACATTTTATACAGATTATTTGCATGATTGAAATATTTGAAAAGTATTGTGGTTATTTATTTTCAGTATCCATTTGGCAGTTTGAGATGAGACTAGGAGACGTTAGGAAGATCGCGAGTCGAAGCTGATGATACATTTCGTACGGAAGACGAGGCAAACTGCTGAAAGTCTTGTAAAGATGGAGTGCTCACATACCATTCGCATTGTGACATTAGTTCTTATTTCATGCAACATTTTTCATGGTAGTGATGGAGTTGTTTACAACGTGAGGGAGGAAGGACTAGCTAATATGTTCATTGGAAATATTGCAAAGGATTTTAATTTCACATCATTAATGAGTGACGGAAGATCATTACGATTTAGCTTTTTAAATCAAGATGAATTACATGTTTCATATTTTAACATTTCTGAGAGTAGTGGGGATTTATTCACTGTTGGTGTACTAGATCGTGAAGAGGTCTGCAGTACTAACGCACTGTGTTCAGTTTTACTAGAAATTGCAGTTACTGCTACTAAAATTTCATTCTTCGAAAAAGTGAAAGTCAATGTAACAATTGAGGATATTAACGATCATGCGCCGGAATTTCCAACATCATATAAAGTTTTATCATTTGCAGAATCATCCGCCATCGGAACATCGTTCACTATCGACGGAGCTGTTGATCCCGACAGCACAAAATTTGCAGTGAAATCCTACAACATCATCCCACCTGGTTTGCCTTTTTCCACACAATTCAGTAAAAACCTAGACGGAAGCCCCAGTGTCCAAATCATCGTCAGTGGAGAGCTTGACCGAGAAAGCACGGATAATTATCAAATTCAAGTCATTGCTGCAGACGGCGGAGTTCCTCCAAAAACAGGAATTTTAAGCATGAATATCACCATCGTTGACATGAACGACAATTTTCCTGTGTTCACTAACGCCATATACAACACATCAGTCGAGGAAGATATTCCCGTTAATTCTACGATTTTGCAAGTATCGGCAAATGATCTGGACTTTCAAAACAATGGGAGAATCTCATACAGCTTTGCTACCCATCAGAAAGAGGACATTGAATCACTGTTTGCTATAGATTCACAGACTGGACATATTAAGACGATCGGTAGACTGGTGTACATACCAAACCACCAATATCAAATCATTGTTGAAGCAAGCGACGATGGTGTTCCACCAAAAACAACACAAGCTTTTGTATATATACACGTCCAAGATGTGAACAATAATGCACCTAAAATCAAACCCAACCTTCTGTCCTCGTCAAACTACGCTAAGGTCTCAGAACACGCTGATGTCGGGGCTGTTATTGCCCTTATTGGCGTGACTGATGATGACGTTGGCTTGAACGGTATCACTAACTGTACTGTAGAGAGTGATACATTTGCTCTACAGAAATCTGAAGTGAATGAGTATAAAGTCATTGTAACAAAGCCGTTAGATCGTGAAGTGAAGTCTCTCTACCTAGTGACTGTGTTTTGTGAAGATCTGGGAACTCCTCCGATAAATTCCACATCAAGTTTCAATGTTTCGGTCATTGATGAAAATGACCATGTACCAATATTTTCCAAGGATGTATATCAAGCAGAATTGTCAGAGAACAATAACTATGGTGATGTAATAATCGCTGTGTTTGCCTCTGATGATGATATTGGTAACAATGCTAAAATTGAGTACGAGCTTCGCAGTGATTCCTGGACGGATTTTATCATTCAGCCTGAAGATGGAACTATCCGAGCAATGAAACCATTTAACAGGGAAGAAGAGAGTTTCTATGAATTTCTTGTTCTTGCAAAAGATGGCGGAGCCGAAGCTCACACAGCAACAGCCACCGTACAGCTGACAATTCTTGACCAGAATGATAACCGACCAAATTTTCAGCTTGCACATTATGAATTCACGGTTCCAGAGAATTTGTCTGGCAATGAGGTGATTGGTCAGTTAATCGCTACTGACAGTGATGCTGAAAATAACGGCATTGTTACTTACTCGATCGCTAACAATTTTGAATCTGTAGTGCCATTCAAAATGGATCCAAGTGGATTTTTGAAAACAAAAATTTCTCTAGATAGGGAAAATACAGATCGTTATGATTTTACTGTGGTGGCTACAGATCAGGGTTCACCGTACCGAATGAGTTCTTCCGTCAACGTAAGCGTGTTTGTCAGTGATGTCAATGATAATGCTCCATTTTTTGTGTCGCCTGATAAAACGGACCGTATCATCTACGTATCTGTGGCGACAGGGGTCAACACGCCGCTTTATCTTATCCAGGCCCACGATATTGATGAAGGCAAAAATGCTGAACTTATGTACAAAATTGAGGAACGAAATGATACGCATATTTTTGATATCAACGACATGGGTCAAGTACTTGTTGCACGACCTATTGAGAAATCTGAGGTAAAGTTATACACAATACAAGTGGTTGTGTACGATAGAGGCAGCCCGCAAAACTTTGTGAAAACACGACTAATAATGTCCGTTGTTGTTGCAAATACGACAACAACATCGCCGGTTGCCGAGGGCTTACATAGTCAGAATCTTCTCATTGCTTTAACTGTTGTCATAGTAACCATTGTGTTAGCGGCAACAATTGTTGTAACAATATTTGTGATTCGTAGAATGGATAAGAAAAAGCAGGAATACTTTGGTTCAGATTCCAACAGCAACCATTCCATGGATGGCGAGGTTGTGCCTGGTATGACGACTAGTGGACAGAAAGATTATTTCTCAGCTCCGACATCGACCACACATCTTGCTCCGGTTGTGTCCCACATGTCGCTAGATAGATGCTCCATCAACAAAGATTACATCTACAAACCTAGAATGAATGTAAGTATAACATTGAAGTTGCTTCATCTTAAACAATTCACCAGATTTTGTTTGGGGATTTGAGTACTCTAAGGGGAGTACCGATAATGTATCAAGGGGCTTACATCATTACTATAGGGTTACAGTGATCTAATCATGGGTCTTAGGATCCTTATTGCTGCTTGTTCAAATCCCCACACAGATGCGGTAGACTCTGTGAGAATGTATGGAAGCAATCCATCTGGCATCAAGGTGAGTTGTTCAATGGTATGGTGTATTTCTGTTCCTACTTTACTTTCCCAATGTAAGTTTTTCAGAAGGAAGTCTCTATGGATGAAAGGGTTAAAGAACCATAAAATTTCATTTTGATAAGTACCGGTAACTGTATAAAAATGTATTAAAAATCTCCAAAATAAGACACCTGTGTTTCTGTATGAAACATAATTTCAAATGTCAGATTTTATCAGCAATATAAACATCTAGATGATATAAGATAGTACTAGTAACCTTATTTGGAATATTTTGGTCTATTTCATAACTTTGGGATAATTTGGCAACTTTGGGATAATTTGGCACTTCACATTTTGGGACCTAAGTTCTTCATTGTCGTATTAACATGATTTATATCCCAATTTTTTATTTAATTTTGTTCTACGTAATAAAATCTTGAATTGATTAATTGATAATGTAAAATTAATTACCAGATTAATTCGACATAGAATAGAGACATATTTTAAACATGTTGTGAATTATCTAACTCCTTTCAGAAGAGCTAATGAAATTACTGTAACAATATAACATTATATTACTAGTTATCTAGAGGCTTTTCACTTCTTGTCCAGGCCACCAGAACAATTTACGTCATTTATGAAATATTGGTCATACTAAAATTAAAGATATAAAATTATAACACGTTTCCTTACAAACGTTTTTATTGCTTTTATACATGGGCGCAGTCATCTTTGTGTTATAGCAATTAGGACCCCATTTTTGGTATCTCACAAATAAGAGGTTTTATCACATTTTTATAAAATTATAGGAATTTTATAGTTTAATCTTTAAAGCTTTTTGTTGTCTGCATTACGTCTGGTTGGTAGGGAATGGTTAACAATGACGTTAAAGTAAAACTCCACCTCGGGCAGGAAATAGTAAAAATCTCTTAAAAACTTACAAACATAGAGGCGCCTTTTAGACAAATTAAGCGTGTAGTAATTATTTATATAAGAATTTCTTGTTAACAAAATATAAGATAATTAAAGTCAATCTTCTTATTTAGAAAATGAAAGTTTGTAAGAGTTGTGTGACTTTTCAGGACTTTGACTTCCAGCAAAAACATGGTAACTCAGTTTTTATAGAAAGTTACATCAGATCTAAGCAAAACTTTGGAAATTATCTTTTTCTGGAAATTATCTTTTTCAATTTTTTGCTCATAATCTTCAGTATCCATGAAGCTGATAAAATTATCTGTTGACAAGCATGTGTGTCTGTTTGCAATCTTTCGCTCTTGTCCATGGAGGACTTGTTTAATGTTTAATACACCTTCATCATTTTGATAAGCTCTTTGAATTTATGTTTTTAAAAGAGCAAAAAATAATTTGTAATGATACCTTGTCATCAGTTGCCTAATTGAAAGCTTTTATTTGATTCAGATCAGTGACTTTAGTCATCTTTATCATCTGCATCATCTAGATGCTTGTTGGATGGTTTCCTGTATCATCTGCATCATCTAGATGCTTTCTGGACGGTTTCCTGCTCTCCAGGGAGGGGAGTGTTTATTTTCACAGACAAAATCTTTAGTATGGAATCTATCTGAACATATGCAGAGGCAGTTAACATAGATAATGCTGTACAAATATTTATATATCATTTGGTAATATAAGATGTAGCAAGTAGTATTAAAGAATTAATGGTTAGATAAATAGCATATCACGTTACAGGGTAGAGATCAACAAACTCCGCATCTGATTTACAGTGCAACATGCCGCATCATTAATTGAATCTTCCAAAAATGAATTTCTAAAATCAGAAATAATGATTTCCTTAAGCACCAGTTTACGATGTATGTAATTTATTTAGTTGCGCAATTATTGCGTTTATCGTATAATACCGCAAAATCTCGAATAACGTTACATATAATGAAGCCTGTAAGCATTCATAACAATTTTATATTAATTCATCTAGACGAAAAATTATTGTCTTTATACTTGTATGAAGTAATGACATGTTATAAATAAACGCTTTATCTCTATTATACTGCTGGGTCTGAGTTTTATTAAATAAAACATCTGTCTCTCACTGGGGAAGGGGAGAAGCGATTTTTGATGAATTCTTCTAAATGAAGAGTAGCATTTACTGTCCCATTGGCATTGCTTGCTTATCTCAACATGAGTTTTTAAGTCCATGTGTTCTGACTTTAAGCTATTTATAATATTATTTTTTGTATTTTTTGTTTCTCGCTAAACCTGAGGATTGTCAATGCTTATTTCAAACAGTGAGTTAAGCCAGGTACCAGTCAGGATATATATTATGTGATTATATAGTGATGATTGAGTTCTGGTTCCTCTCTCACACGTTTCTCAGAAACATTGTCTTCAAAAGGCGAACAGTAATGAAAAATTGCTTGTTTCTGGTTACACTTGCTTCAAAATAATTCTTTAAAACTTATTTCTCTTTTTGTGAGGGGGGGGGGGGGTGGGTGGGTAGGCATACATAGAGAAATAGCAAAATAATAATACCCTGTAAAAATATCAAATATTTATGGACAAAATTCATACCCTATCAAAACATTAAGGGTTGCGGTGAAGTTTTAGGGAAGATGGTGGTACACAGGAAACGTGGAAGCTGACAAAATTTCGTTCAGCCTTAATATCGGAGAAAGCTTTGTTTTTGTCTGTTAGATGTATTAACTCCATTACATGGTACACTATGCTCATAAACATGGCTTAACTATCCCCACAAGTTTCATTTCAACTCACTCGCTTCACAGTGTGCTAGTTTTTTAAATAAAAACACGAGGATTATTTTAACGAGATGCTTCATTTAGCAAAGAGCAAGCTTGATGTAAAAAACCCATGTGGCTAATGTTCACTGAACAGTTAAATCATTAAAAACCTTAACTAATGCCATATGAACTTGGGTACAATTTCTTTGTAATTTCATTTTAAGACTTTTTCCCTTTTTCTCGATTACAAATAACCAAACTTCAAGGTATGGATCAATCTCACTGGGAGATGGTCTCGATTTTCACATAAACTTTCCGGAAAGGATAATATTCCAGGCCATGTCTTCTTTGAACTTTACACTCCCTAGAATATCCCTAATTTCAAAGAAAGGGATTTAAAATCACTTTCATTGGTAATTTACTGTTGCTTTACATTAGAGACATAAAACAGTTTGTTCATAATCATAAAAACATTATATGAAACATTTAAGATATTTCCTTTACAGTTCCTTATACTGGTAATAGCCTTTGTTCTGTTCTTCTGAATACTAAAATATCACTATATTCTGATATAGAAACTTATTTTTGATGAAATCGAAAATTGTGCAACTGAAATACACTTACTTTATGGTAGTTAATTCTTTACTTTTCATCTAAATAATCTAAATACTGGTATTTTAAAAGTGCTCTGCTTTCACCATAATTAATGACTAAATTGCGTGACCATATATTTTCACACTTTAATTTAAAAAGATACGATAGTCCCATAAAGTTAACAAAATTACTTGTTTTGAAAGTGTGTAGTATCATTGTTATCGTTAATTTCTGTCTGACGTTATGTCGGGTAGTTACCTTGAAGTATAGATGTCTTCCATAGACTCGCTGATAGCTTAGAGTCTATACATAATTTGTATTTTAATGTTATTTGATCTAATTATGTTTTCATTTTCTAATTTTGACTATTGTGAATAAAGTCTTTGAAATTATTTCTATAAATCAAAATAAAAAGTCAAGGATAATTATACTTTAATCATGCCCATTAATGTCCCCAGTAAGGCCGACAAATTTGTAGATTTTTGTAATTTTCTCAAAATTCACATTTTCATTTGAAATACGATCCTCGCTGACTAATTGGTCTGCACTGTGTTTAGCATATCATTGCCATATTCAGTACATCTATAGGAGTGATACGGAATGACTTTGAAGCATGTCATTTCCATATTTGTACGAAAGTATGTACGTCTTGACTTTGATCATGTGACTTTGTCCCATGATGCTTGTACTTCAGTTCCCATAATGCACTCCTACAAAAGGAAGTGAATCCATTTGTTCGGACACTTATAACTCGTAAACAACAATTAACAGATCAATTAATTTCGATCATGACCAATGTTGTACTTTCATTTCATTAATATCGATGAATAAATCTGGGTCATAAATCAGGTCAGTAATCAACACATCTGTTGACGCGCTGGTCAGCGAGCCATAATTATAGTTTGTCCGGCTTTCAAAATGTCCTCAGCTTCCCTGTTACTGCTATTATTTATCACTGAAATGCATTTGTTAAGGTACTTGGCAGATATGATATCGTAAGTGCAGGGCGGTGTGTTTGTGTTTGCACGGCTGATTACCCCACCCAACAAAGAGTGCATTAAAGATACCCGTAACTCATAGTTTTAGCACGACTTATTACCCCACTAAACAAAAGATGCATTAAAGATACCTGCAACTCATAGTTTTAGCACAGCAGACTGCCCTACCAAACAAAGAATGCATTTAAGATACCGCAACTCTCAGAATATTTGTTAATTACCATAATTCATGTTACATTGGCATTACATTTGGCAAATCTATCCAACGTCTCATAGAATGGTTTGCAGGCAAATATTTCATTGATTTATTAACGACAATAACGAAAAGGAATTGTTCAGAGACATTGTCAACAATGTGGAAGAATTGTCTTCAAATTGAAGGGGACAAAATGTTATTACTCATAACTTTCAAATAAAGAAATTGACGTTCTGAACTTCAATGGTTCCGATATTAAATTTTGCTTGTTTTTAAAATGTTGCTTTTTTAAATGTTTTAAAGTAAGTCAGATGAATAAAGTTAGTTGTTGCCAGATCTCAACCTATGTGTTTCCATTCTTCCATGACCAGTTAGTACCGAAGTTTAAGCAGTTGAATAATCATATTATTCAAAATGATTAAAATGTCGTAAAATTTACCAAAATACAAATAATTGCAGTGATTATTGAGTTGTTTACAAATATTGTATATAATGTCACTTAGTTCTCATATAATCACTTCTTCCCATGACTGAATCGCAATAATCTAAACGCTTTGTCATTTTTGCAAATCCCAGCTTTTCCTTTTTAAGCCTCTATCGAACAATAAGTGTTTTAAGAATCAGACCAAATTTAAGCCCTTCATTAATACAGCATTGCATACAGATTTTGTTATTTTTTCAATGAAATAGTGTCAAGTAGATTAAAATACAGAAAAGTGTACTAGCTCCTTTTGGGTAATTATTCCCTTTAGGTTCTTCTTGTACTAAACTCTTCAATATTTTGCTAATGAGTGCCTGGATTAAGCAGAAGGATAGGGCGGGGAGATTAGCCGCATATCCTGATACAAGACTCTTATAACACTTGTAACAAATCATTCCAATATAGCTGATCAGTTTATACAGCTTAAAATATCTAAATATGCATATAAATACCACATTAATACCTGCCATGAAGATTTTCCCTTCGGATTTTTGCCAATAAAACAAATCTGTGACATGTTTCAAAATACGAGATTTAAAATATGGTGCCAGACATCTTGTGATCTAGTCGTACTTTTCTCACTCTTCTCAGGTCAATACAAAGAGTAAAGTTGGATAAATTGTTCGTTATTGAAACATTTTGGTCACTTTTCAGTTTTAAACTATCCATGACAGATGACATGATCATTAAGCTTTCTAAAACCTTGACTTATTTATTTGATGTCAATCAATATCTTGTAAACGCTTCCACAATTTTAATATTAGATTTCCTTAAACTGTTTTCCTCTGTCACACTGAAGATAATTATCCTCTAGATTTCATGTTGGTTAGTAAATCTTGTCACCCTTATAGCTTGTCCTGCCATGTAGTGACTTTTCTCCCACATTGTGAGGGTGCTGGCGTTCATAGTGAATGATATAAATGATACAAGACATTTCCTTACATTTCACTTTTGATAATTGCCGATAATAGAACATTGACTTAAACAACCTTTATGTAGTACCGGTAGTTGTCAAGTCTTTGTAAGGTCATGGGTACGTTTAAATTCTCACATTCTGAGAAAACGTAATGAAAGCTAAATTTACAAGAAATTAAAACCGAAAGTCTTCGGAACATCTGCTGAACAAATAGATGATGTACTGTACGTAATTCAGTGCATTACAAGATAGGGAATCTGTAGAAGAGCGTCCTTTAAATTTAATTATTTGCAATTCATGATTTCGTTTCTTTTTCAATTAATTTGTTTGATAAAGCATGAAAAAAAATTCTTGATTATTTTACATTCTGATATGTACAGATCATATTGGCCGGGTACCTTTAATATATCAGCGTCCTAAGTAATAATAAAAGGAAGCATGCACCTTTAAAATGAAAAATCTTGCACTATAAACTTTTCATGTTGAAGTAACAATAAGATGGTATTGTGTACTTAAAGGAAACAAAAAAACTTCGGCCCGAGAAACTGACTTTGATTTGTATTCATTTAAGTCCTAATTTGCATTTTAATGGCGCAATTCTCCTTTTAAAAACGTTTTGAAATGACCAGCATTAACGTCAAAGAATTGAGTTTTTGTTAAAGCACAAAACATAAACTAGAAGAAATTGTAGGTTTTCAATTGTGCATTGAATTTAAATTAGCGTGCAAAAGCTAATAACTCTTGTACCGCACAGTAATTTTCAGCAGTTTAAAAACTAATGAAGAAGTATTTATAAGGAAATAAATTCACAATAAAGATCGGTTGCCCAGTCTCTGTAAACGCTCTCCCTTATTTATAGGCTGCGGACCTGACCTCAGCACCATGTTTCTCAAAACATTTCTATTTAAAGATCTCTTAAGGAATTTAAAACAGCATTTCATGTTGGCTATGAATCATACGGGGTTTGTTTGTGTTTTACAGCTTTTGAAAATGGAATTTTGAGGGAAACTTTGGGTAACTTGTTTGATTTTCTTCCTCTGGGAAACATATCTACTTTATGGATCTAATTGTATTCAATTATATGTGAACGTTTGACTGACACCTAGCAAACTACTGAAAATAAAGCCGGAACATGTTACAAACAGCTAGAACTAACTCACTGGAGAGTTTCCGAGAGTCAATATGGTTATCATTTCCATCTTCGTGTAATTTTTAACCAGAAAAATATGGACTGGAGATCAAAATATCTCTGAGAATGATTTATGATGGTCTCATGTACGAATTCTCACTTTTTTACAAGTTACAACTGATATAATGGAGATTTTAGGCCAGACAAATGTTAGGTTACCGCTACAGGGGCACTATCATGTCAATATTTGAGAATGAAGAGTCATATATTTGCATGAAATTTGTACTTATATCTTATCTATTTGATAAGACTTGAATAATTGACTTGTATAGTAACCCTATCAAAATCCACATTCCATAAAACACTATACTGATAAAAAAGATGGTGCTATAATTGGTCGGGGTCCTGTATATACTTACTTCAGTGCTTTGATTTCACTTCATTCACATAACAAGATCAAAGCGCTGATAGCACTGAGAGAACAGGGTTTGTTCCTGTGGTCAGACTATTATATTTCCAGTCACAAAGCCTGTGGCACGCCTGTTCTAAAACCATAGATGCTTGCGTCTATGAATGTAATTGTATGGCTACCACAAGGTACGAGTATCGCTGTTGTGAAATATAGTTACATTACGAACTTGTACTCATTCACATTTACCCATATTACTAATTTGATATTTTTAATTACCGTATTACTAATTTGATATTATTGACTATCATTTAATACCATTCCTTATTTCTTCATCTTTTATAATATCAGATGAATATAGAATGATAAGATGATATAAATCATTGAAGTTCAGGATAAGACAAAGGGTTTTAATAATGTCATGCTTAATACATGTTTAATTAAGGTAGCAATATCTCTGTGGTTTAAGACTTTTATCTAAGATCCTATATTTTATACCATGGTGGGCAGCTTCTTCTGTTCTTAAACAAAGGAGTTGCAATCTTGTTTATCAAAAAGTCCTAAAATATGAGTCATTTTAAAAAGCTCGTTATTTTAATACATTGATTTTAAGGTGTGACATCTCGATTAAAAATTCTGAACGCTGTATAATATATTACGTGAGTTTGTCATGTAGAATAAAGAGTTTAACATTATTATTATATTTATGTGAGTCAAGATGGATAAAAAAATATTACGCAGTCATGGTACACATTTTTTATGGTCGTGAAAATGGATTTTTTGTTTGTTAAATTTTGAACTTTTAACATCAAAGTTATGCATCAGCTGGAATGAAATCATTTGAAAATATTTCTTTTGAATATTTAAATCAATTAAATGATATTACTTCACTGCGCGACATTCCAATATTCAGTTAATATATTTCGATATGGTTTTAATCATGGCAAGAATAGGAACTGGGTATTTTTTGTATTGAAATAATAGGTTACAGATATGATCATATAATCAAAGGTATAATTAAAGATTCAGTAGGCAGATTAACACTTGCTATTAAATCTAAAAAGAAATAATTATTTACGGTATTGATTTTATAGTGGAGGTTTTAGCTTGACACGGGTATAGATAACGCAACTCGTTGAAGCACTGCACGTGGGGTTTGTGGGGCCCCCTAACAGAAAATTAAGATGACAATGATAATTTCGTCAAATTGTTTGAAAAAAGGAATCGTCTATGTGTGAAAATCTTTTCGACCAATCTTGATGATATTATAATTCAAGTTTCAAAATTAGACTGTGACTCATATCAAAGACTGGTTAATGAAAAAACTCCCACTGAATAAAAAGAACCAAAAGGAGAAAATATGAACAAAAAGAAAGATTTTTTTTCACACCTATGCCTTTGTATACTTAGGGGTATCAATAGACTGATTCTGTTTGCATACCCTGGTACTAAATGAGCAAATTCAGTCCAATACTATTGTCAAATAAAACTTATGATTATAAGTCCATTTGTACAAATTATTTGTTCATTTGAATTAATCGCTGTTCAAGTATTTGTCTATCAGATTACCTCTCAATATTCCCTGCTACTTGGTATGGTAATACAAAGATAAGGGGGCAGGCCTAGGAACAACTTGTTATGAATCACAAAAAATCGGTGAAATTAAACTTATTTTGGACAAAAGGTGCCAATAGCTTTAAAGCTGAATGTTTCATTATATTTCTAATTATGCGTTGGTCTTATGTACTTGAATTAATCAGATTTTGTGATGAAATTTACAATAACTCATTACAAAACCTTTCAGTTACTTGATGGCATTTTCATATAAGACTGCCTTCCTTTCCACCCATTATATTTTGTCCACATTTTGGACAGACCTTTGATTTATACCGTGCCTATTAATTATGTCTTTTTTGTAGTTTGATCCCCTTTTATGTCTTGAAGAGCAAACACTACTTTGGTTAAATGTTAGGCCTTCAGTAAACAATGTCCATTTTTAATTTTTCAATATCTATTTTTATGGTTTTATGACCACTTTTAAGAATGAGAAAGTATTGGCTATTGACTGTAAGTTTCATTAGAGTTACTTCCCTTGTGGTATTTTTGGTTTGATGGTATGCAATGGAATAATTTCTCATATAATCTCCAGTCATCTATGTATGTATGTTTTGTATTCAGTATAACTCAAGATGGCAGGTGACAGAGCAAGGCATATAAGTTCTTTCTTTCAAACAACAAACATTTTTTTCCTATTGAAAACACCAGTAATCTCACAGGGATCAGTTAGTTGCTCAGGGAGGATATATTTTTTTGTTCAGGGATCAGTTTGTTGTTTTAATATTGCTTGGCAAGCTATGGTACCCGGGGATTTTCTTTATAAGTCATTGACCATCTCAACATGATGGTGTGATTTTCACATCTTGTATATAAAATGGTGCCAATCATGCTTTTAACAATAATTATCATTTCAGTGTGTTTTACTCGATGGTCAGTGACTTACTCATGTCGGTGTCATATTTACCTATGTTTTCTTGTTATTGATGAGATTATGCTTGTAAATGATCTAAACAAGTCATATTGACTCATTAGCAGTCAAAAAAAGTTTGATCTTTTTGCCAATAAGAGTTTGGTTTTGCTGTACCAGTAAATGTCCGTACAAACTTTACTTTTGATTTCAAATTTCTGCCCCTCACTTTGAATGAGATTTTCAAAATTGTTTCTATTTCACCTAGTTTCTTTTGGTTTTTTTGCTGGTTCATCTTCAATCTCTGATACAACCTACCCATACTTGTCCCCTTTGTCCCTTATGGGCCCAATAAATTTTCTCAATTTCCTGATATAAGAAATGATAGAACTCAGGGAGCAATCAACTTGAAAATGGGCAATAAATATGACTAATAGATTCATCCAGAAAACATTTGTGTCAGAACTCTTTGTTACTTATTCTTCTGCTTTCCATCATGTGTTGGCCATTTATACCTTCATGGTCATGATGGACTGCAGCTTCTTCTATATGTTGCTGACAAAATAGTCACATGTCATGTCAGCTTGGTCTCAAAGGACACTTTGTTACTTACAACCTTGTCATGTTTCCTTGTTCCCTGGGCCCTGTCATTGTCCAATATGATAGATCTAACAATCTTGCCCTTGACACAAAAGTCCCACCACCTACCTTATGAGATGTCTGTAGATTGATTACCGTTATTTGCCGTGTAATTATTCACATCATATCATTGTTATGTTCCGCTCGTTGTGAGATCATCGACGTGAATTATTTATTCACAATTTTCCATTTTCCCAGTTTGTATCATCTTGTCCATTATTAAACAATGTTGAAACAATTTATGTTTTCAGACTCCGACTCCATCGATGATCTCAGGGGGCGAGAATATGAATGATGCCGACATGCAACTTCGTGACAACACAGGATCACATGACCCGAACTCACCTCAATTAAATCGACTCGCATCGTTACAGTTACATCAAGCATTGATACAGTCACATGACAAGCAATGGACCAATCAGGTTGATGTAAGTATAATACTTTCTATATTACTATAAGTGGATGTTCATGGGATTCTGATAGATGAATGTTGGGTGATCAAAAAGTACTGAGACAAATACTCATAGATGTATGTGGGGTGATCAAAAAGTGATAAGAAAAATACTAAAATGAAAACGAGGAGTGATATAAATCAGAATTTTTTTAAACAAGTCTCAAACAATGTCCTCTCCCTGTATTGTCCATCTTTGGCACATTGTTTGTGTTATATGATCAAAGACATGCTAAAAAAAAAGACATGTACATGCCGAGTTTGTCGATAGATTATATGTGTATACATGTATAAAAAACATACGAAATTCTGACAACAAGATTTCTTTGATCATTGTTGATGTTTTTGCATTATAGTGTAATAAGCCTTCTACTGTTAAAATAACAATTGACGTTAACATGCTTTATTGCTACATTTTGTAACTTATTGTATTATATTGTGGTAAATTTCACACTGATTGAAATTTATTGATTATATAAGTGTATACAAGAATATGTGGTATTAGAAATTTATGAAACTTTTATTGTCTAAATTGGTTCCCTAATTGAAATATTGTCTGCATATTAACACTGGCCCCTTTGATCTTAATTTGATCCCTTTTCATGTACACCTGAGAAATATACCATTGTGTCGCAGTGCTAGATCATTGCAGTATTTCACAGCTTAGACAATTATTGTTAATTTGGTAAAAAGATCTGTTTACGCCCAGACATATTGCAACATATCTTTTAATTAAAATTTCACACTCTGGTTTTCATTGGTATAAGCTGTTGATTTGTCAATGGTCTGTTGTTGCTTTTGTTGCTTTATTCTTTAATCACCGAGCTTGTTGTTCACCAATCAGGGTGAAATTATTTTGTCTGAAAATTTTGTCTTGGTAGTAAAAATATGCATTGACATTTCCTGTGTCTAGTTTTGAAAATAAAATACCTGTAATACTAAGCAATTAAATTACAATTAAAACACATTCTGTGCATTTTAATCCATAATTGGTATAATTATATGTTGTTGAGAAAAATAATAACAGTTTAATCATGCATGTAATTTGTTCAATTTAATTTAACAACGAACACTGGAAAAAAAAAATAATTGATAATTATAGTTAGGTGATTTAGTGAAGTAATTTTTCAGTGCATCTTATTTAATGAAAATATTCAAACTAATAAATAATGCCAAGCATAGTGCATAGTTTGGTATGCAACCCAAATACTGATATAATAGTAAATGAACATAAAACAGAAATGAAATTAAAATTTGTATGGTAGGTTTTGTTCAATCCCTAATACAGTACACATACAGTAAACTCAATCAACAATGTTGTATTGTGAACTTGTCTAGCAAAATCTTACCTACAACATGCAAGTTCAAATTTTTTCTTAATAAACAATATTTCACTTGTGACAATTTATTTTGACATTGATTGCCAATGCATACTTGATAAATACAAAAACTGGCCACTTTGATATACTGGCTTAGTTTTGTAGATTTTATATTGTTGTTTTCATTGAAAAAAATGACAAAATTCATAGTCAGAATGCCTGTATATTACATCATTAATTTGTCTGTTGCTTGAAAATTGAGGTTCTTACAGTCTGTTTACAGTTAAATGATAACAGTTATAAACATAAGCTTGTCGGTCAGGTAAACTTTGTTTATCAAGGTAGTCACTGCTATTTTTCGAATACCTGTAGTATTACTTATTGAAATTTGAATGGACAGTAGTTTCAATTTCATTGAGTTTACCAAAATGAGGATAAACCGCGTAGGAAATCAAGCAACATTATTATATATTGACCTTTGTTTATTTCTCAGGTTCCTGTAAATGAGGAATATGTACCCCGACATGTAGCTGAGGATGCTCACAGTCAGTTATCCGAGGATGGGGATAGCGGACGTGGAGGCTCGGTCAGTGACGGACATATGGGCGTCTCACAAGATGCTGGTAAGTACATACATTCATTCTACCGGCCGTTTAGTCGGTATAGCTTGGAGAAATTGACAAAACCCTTGACCTTATATTTGCATAATTTAACAGCTGATAATTATGTTGCCTATATTTATTCCCAAATTGTATGTTTCAATAAGTGGTAAGTATGACAAAGACGCTCAATGTGCAATACCAACACAAATCAATCTAAAGGACTGATATTGCACTATTTACTTGTGGTAATTGATAAATTCAAAACAAGAGCCTTGTAATATATTCATGCATAAAAGTTAGGATAGTGTCAATTCCTCTGAGCTATACAACTGACACTAAAACATTTTACGAAAACTTTTGAAAACTTTTCTGTGAGGTCAATATGTAATATTCAGAATTTGCTAATTCCTGGACTCACAATTATATACATTACATATTTGGTCTCTAAAAGATTTCTAGAGTCTATAAAATTATGCAGTATTCATGAATGATTTATTAATTTTCTCCATAGTACCAAAATGTTCAGTATATCACATTATCCTAGGTGGATTATGATATAATTTGATAAGATCTATAATGTAAATAAGACCGCATAAAGTTTCCTAATTGGACTTGGAAGATTCAGATTGTATGATACTGATATATTGATACACAAAGTAATCTCAATGACTACTAATGATTACATGCTATGGGATTATTTCTTCCAGTATTTCTGAACTTTTATATACATATTTGCTGGATTTAATACTTAGTTACTTGGCAATTATGGAATATAGTTGAATTATATACACATTATGAAAGAAGTTAAAGACTATTAACTGCCGAACCTTTGGATGATGTTGATTTTATTCCTATTATCATTTGGATAATTAGGAAGGCATTTTGGTACAGGAGCTAAATTTAATTCTAATTACAATGTTTTCTTCTTTTTTTCAGATGACTTACGAATCATGCAATTACAGAACATTGTGCGTCAGAGTGGAAGACGAGGCACCCCGCCTCATTTACAGAGTCGTAACCATGACGATAAAAATATTCCAAAATCGTCAAACCTTACTCCGAGAGATAAAAACACCAACCAGTGTGTAAATAATGTACAAAAGTGTAACGATAATAGAATGAACTCCAATTATTCTAAATCTAATACGGATATTTACTATAATGATAACGATAAACGATCAAATATTCATCGTTATCCATCGTACCATGAAAATACATACAGTGGTAAATGTGTGACATTTTCTAATACTCCACAAAAACAGAAATCTGGACCTGGCATCCAGATGGGATTGTCATCAATTTCGAGTCAGCATCATCCGAGCTCTTCCCGGCATCGACCACATCGTCAACACTCTTTCGACACATTCGATAATTATCGCCAGGCGCCGCCTCCAAACTACCAACAGCATAATCCAAATAAAATGTACCCTCCACGTAATAATAGAATGCTAGATGAAACCATGGACAGTATAGCAACCACAGTTTACGATGACGATGACAACACTACGACATCGGGGAGTTACACGATAGATAATAATGCTAATGATGACTTTATGGAATTAAATGTTGCACAATTAAAAGATATTTTTGTGTAAAATAACAAAATTTACAGAAATCCTTTTATTTGGCTTTTTTTGCTATACATGGGAGGTAACTTTATCTTGGCCAGTAATAGAACAATAAGATTTACCTCCCTTGGCATAATTTCTGTCTCGTATTCTAATAATACTCTGTGAATGTCTATAATTATATTAATATTTGTTTTACAATACTTTCCATTGTTTCAGTTTTTGTTAGTGTAATATTGTTATTGTTGTTGTTTTTGTATATAAATGCTCAGGTGCTATTTATATATGTGTAAAAATATTTAAAAATCATAAATAAAAAACATAAATATTGAAGAACTGTGTTTTTCTTTATTTTGAAGTGACAATCTATTGGCTGTAGTATTATACAATTTGAAAAAGTTGAAGAGACCTACAAAGCATAATTTGGAGATTCAAATCTATAACATTGTGATGTGGTCGTCACTCAGGCTAGAAGCATGCCCTTTTTGGGTTGGAGACATTTGGTGAGTGGACATCGTGAGATTGCCGACTTTTTAACATAAAAATGGAAGACATTAGTTCCATGCGCAATGTGGCTTCATTACATACATTTTCTGTTTGGTCTGCTCTTCAAAAAGCGGTTTGACTAATGTGCCATTTAACTACCCAGTGCCAATTATGTTCGTTTGTTTCAGCTCAATACCGTTCAGTTATAAGTGGTGAACAAGTTGGATTACGTCCTAACCAGTACTTACTTGCCCTTCCATAAAAAACCAACAACTTGAACACGTGGATGAAAATCAACAATGGTGAACTCTTGAAAAGGAAGAGTATCGAATCCTAAACCATACATGGTCATCATGATGGTGTGAAATAAATATCACAATCATACTGACAAGAAGAAAGATAATACAAAATTGGTTAGGGAAGGCAGCTCTGCTGAAACTGCAAAGCACAGAAAACATTAACAGCCCATAATCACAAGAATGCCCAAAATCTGAAATTGACCGTGGCATAATCACATATATATGGAGCTTGCAGATTCTGTCCCAACAGACATACGAAAACAAGGACAAATCGTTTTTTTTTTTTTTTTTTAAAAGGAAAATTTTATTATAATAGCACATATATATAATTACAAACAAGCTCTGTGGCTTTTTGAAAGACTAATTTAACATTTTGATATTGAACTTCTCTAGTTACTGAAAAGAAAAGAATATTTTAATGGAGTGAATGGTATTTTTAAAGTTCATCTAAAACACATGTGTCATATAACAATTTAGAAATTGTACATACATAAATTATACATATATACATATTATACATATTATACATATTATACATTAATTATACATATATATATATATACGTAATTGGCTGTTAAATAGTATTATGGTATGTATAGTACGTATACTGTTTAAGCCAATCACATCATTGAGTTAGTCTAGCTGTATTATGAAAACGAAAGCGAAAGTAGACTAGAATAACTCGATGTGTGCTTATAAGTTTAATGAAGAAATCAATATTTTAATGCTTAAAATATTAAGCATCAAAATTGATACAAGTAATAAAGATAGAAGTAAGTGAATGTCAAAAAGTGTGGTTAGACTAAGGGAAGGTGTTTGTTAAATAGTGTTATGAAGTGATCTTTGACTTTTTGCTGTTTGAGGTACATAGCCAAAGTATTGTATTCATATGTAAAGATATTGTATAGGTTGTTTGTTTTGGTCCAATTGTCACTCAGAAAATAAGCTTTGCTGATGCAGAAACCTATTAGCGATAGTATTTGGTTCATATAGAAATATTTGGCGTTGCTTATTTTGTATCCTATAACTATATGTTTAAGGGTTCGTATGTTTGTGTTTATACCACATATATTGAAGACAGTTTGGATCTCAATCCATAGTTTATTAGTTTGTGGACATTCAATAAACAGATGGTTATATGTTTCGGTAACGTCGCATACATGGCATTTATCCGTTTCAGATATTTTCCATCTGTGTCTTAGTTCATTTGTAGTAAATATATTTTGAAGAATTCTATACTTAAATTGTTTAACTCTATTATCTGGAATGACATGTATAAAGGAATATACTTGAGACCAGTCAATATGTAAATTTAGTACAGCTTCCCAATGATTATGTGTGTATGGTTTAGTGAATTTAGATGTGATGAGGTATTTATATATGTTGTTGCTTTTAGTATTTTCAAGTTTTAAATTATTTATTTTTATTTCAAGAGAGGTATTTACTAGAGTTCGTCTTGAATCTGTGTTTTTTAGGCATTGTTTCCAATATTTAGGAATTGATTGTAAAAGTTTGCTGTATTCCGATATCCAGTTGCGTGTGTTTATAAGTTTATCGCGAATTGTTTGTGAGTTTATATTACCGTTTTCGTCGAGCAGGTCATTAATAAAAAGAATGTTAGAGTTTATCCAGTTTGGGAATACGAGACTTTTACCATTATATTTTATATGTTTGTTTCCCCATATTATTTCTTTGCGTATTTCTCGGAAATGTGTGATTTCTTGATTATGTTTGTTGTTTAATTCTAACCATACATTTACAATGTCTTCATAGAATTTTGGTAACTTTAAATCTAGTAACTTTTTGTTGTTTAAATTCATGTGGAATAGCAGAAAATTTGCACCGTACGGTTTAAAATACACATTTGGTATCAATTTCCATTTCGCTGTGTTGTTTTTATCACACAGACCTTGTATCCATTTTATTTTTAATGATTTTATATATGACTGAATATCTATCATTTCCAACCCACCGAGTCGTTTATCACCGATGATTGTCGTTCGTTTAATTTTATCTCTTTTACCGTTCCACAGGAAGTTGTAGAACATAGTTTCGATTTGTTTTATAACATTATCTGGAATGAGTAAGGAGTGGAAAAGATATGTAAACTTTGGTAGCAGAAGTGATTTTAAGACTTGTATTTTACCAAAATAAGTAAGATTTCTTTTGTTCCAGTTATTAATTGACGTTTTGCATGATTCTATTTTTTCGTTCCAGTTCAGTTTATTACATGCAGTTTGATCTGTTCCAAAGTAAACGCCTAATGCTTTAATAGGTTTATTTTGCCATTGTATTCCACCGGGAGAACGATTGCAGTTTTTAAGAGAGCCTATCCAGAGACCTATTGTTTTGTTCTTATTCAATTGTAGCCCTGATAATTTGCCGAACTTGTCGATAATTGTAAAAGTATGATTAATTTCTTGTTCGGATTTTACGAATAAAGTTGTGTCGTCAGCTAGCTGAGAGATTTTTATATTATCTATTTCATTTAACTGTATACCTTTAATATCGGGTGAGTTTCTTATGTTAATCGACAGTAATTCAACAACAACAATGAAGATTAATGCCGAGATAGGACATCCTTGTCTTATTCCACGTTGTAGATAAAAGCATTGTGATCTCCAACCATTATTTAAAATGCATGTTTTTATATTTGAATACATTGTTTTAATCCAGTTTATGAACATGTTTTTAAAGCCGAAATGTTTCAATGCGCTAAACATGAAATTCCATTCAACAGTGTCGAAAGCTTTTCTGAAATCTAAAAATAGAATTGCGCCATCGATTTGTAATTTTTCTGCGTAATCTATAACATCTTGAATTTGTCGAATATTATTTCCAATGAATCTATTTTTAATATAACCTTGTTGATCGGTGTTAATTATTTTATGTATTACTTTTTGTATTCTGTTCGCTAAAACTTTTGCGGCAATTTTATAATCGTTATTTAATAGAGTTATTGGTCTCCAGTTTTCTAAGCTGTGTGGATCTCCTTTTTTATATGATAGAGATAACACACCTAATTTTTGAGATGCAGATAGTTCATTTTTCATGTACCCTTCATTTAATGAGTTTGTTACTAGTTTTCCAATAATATTCCAGAAGTATTTATAGAATTCGCAGGTAAGACCATCTAGACCTGGACTTTTATTGTTTAGCATATTATTTACAGCAAGTTCGCATTCTTTTAAGCTTAAAAGACCTTCGCAAAGATTTGCTTCATTATCATTTAAGATGTACTCTGGTTTCGTTGTGTTTAAATAGTTATCAATGTCTTCTTTACATTTATTATTGGACGAATATAAGTTTTTATAAAAATTAACCTCTTCTTGCAGTATTGTGTTGGTGTCTGTAATAATACGCTCGTTTACTTTTAGCGTATGGAGTGTTTTTCTCGATTGTCTTGACTTTTCAAGATTCAAGAAATATTTTGTATTCTTTTCTGAAAAGTTTAGTTGAAATATTTTAGATCTTATCTGCGCGCCTTTAGCTTTATCATCGTAGTATGTTTGTAATTCTAGTTCAATTTTTCTTATGTTTTCTCTTATGTTATTTGTTTTTGGTTCTTGCTCGTATAGTTCTGAGAGCTGTTTTTCTAGGTTTAGAATTCTATCATTCTTATATTTTGATTTCTTTTTTGCGTATGCTATAGTTTGGTTTTGGATGTCAATCTTACAGAGTTCCCATAGAGTCTGCTGTGATTCATGTTCTCTTGACTTAGTGTAATTTTCTATAAGTTCTGTTATGTATTCAACGTATTCAATGTCTTCTAAGAAACTGTTATTAAATTTCCAGTAGCCTGGACCACGTTTAGATTGAGTATTTAGTTTTAATGATATTGCTTGGTGATCGGTGAATGTTATAGTAGCAGGTCTTATATCTGAACTAAGGATAGTGGGAGTTAAATTTTCGTCAGTTAGCCATAAATCAATTCTGCTTTTTTCGTAACCATTGGCTCTTCTCCATGTATACTGCTGTTTATTTATGTTTAGAACCCGCCATATGTCGCATAGTTTGAGTTTGTTTATTAGATTAATTAATGATTTACATGGTTTCGGTTGTGTTGTTTTAGAGATTCTATCTTTTTCGGTGAGTGTTTCGTTAAAATCACCTCCGATGATGATAAAACCTTGGGAGTGAGTATTGATTAACTGGTGTATTGTTTCGAAAAACTTATTTCTGTTATTTTTATTATTATATGCGTATATATTAATTAACGTGTATGTGTTGTCTTCTATGGAGATGTTTATAAAAACGTATCTTCCATTAATGCATGTTTTTGATTCGATAAGATCATATTTTAATTTATTGTTAATAAGAATGGAGCACCCAGCACTCGACGAGGTACCGTAAGCGTTGAAAGAATCCCATTCATTAAATTCGACGTTTAGTTTATTTGTGATTTCAGCCGTGTAGTGTGTTTCTTGTATAAATAGAACATCTACTTTCTGCTGATTCAAGTATTCTTTTAGTCTATTTCGTTTGTTTATGTTTCTTAATCCTTGTGTGTTTAGTGATAAAAAATGGATTTTAGTGGACGCTACGTTGATTGTGTGGTATATGATTCTTGAACTCTAATGTGAAAAAAACGTGAGATAGAGACATAAAGACGTAATTTGGAGTAAAGATATAAGGACATAGAATAGTGTGAAAAGACATATTTAGGTAATGACCTAAAGACGTGATATTTGACGTATAGTATGCGTAATTCTCATGTTCAAAAAACATAACATGCTTATTATCCATACTGTACAACAAGTATATAATGTATATTTATACTTATTTAAAGACAACATAATGTATGTATACAATAGTAACAATCGTAGGAGAAAAAAGAATATGCGTGGACAATGTGTTCGATAGGTTATAGTATTGAATAGTATATACCGTATAGTATAAATCCGTTAGAACAACAATCTGCGAACAGAGGTATACTGGGTTATTTTGTAGACCGAGTATATCTGTTGATCGCGGACTTGTGTTTAAATTAGATACATAACATGCATGTAGGTGATAAAGATATGTTGTAGTAAATATAGTAAGCATGTCATTATAATATACAAGTTCGAAAATATTTTTTTTTTAAAATATCATGAGTAAGTTGTACGATTGTGATTTTACAAGGAGTATGTTTTCATTACGAGTAATCTCGCAGTTACAACATGATATTATGATCATACTCATGGTGACATAGTTCAGGTATAGTATTCTATCGATTACTAAAAGACGATGTATAATAATAATAGCAGTGACAATCATCTGAAAGGGAATAATTATCGTAATAAAATTAAATTATTGTAAACATTATAAGTATTATGCTAAATATGCATGCATAGCGTAGTGTTACCATCATATTTGCAATATTTGAGTTCATTTGATCTAAATCAGAGTCCGTTAAACGAATGTAGCAGTCGTTAGGTTGAATAATTGTTTGTTTTAACACAATCATCAAAGTTTGGTATTATCATTGTTCCGACGAGGTTTCTTTTTGTCTTGTTGTTTTACGAGTGGAGTAGGTGGCGGTGAGCGGACGGCTGACCTACTTCTGTCTCTTGATGGCGTACCGTTATTGACTGACATACTTTTCACGAATGTGTCTAAGTTTGATTGTTTTTTCGTCTGTGATCGTGCACGAAGTTCCCTGCGTGTAGATTTCACTTGTTTGGTTGTTGTGTGTTTTCCATCGTCCGATTCTTGTGTAGAAAGGAATGTGTCATTTTCTAGTACTTGTGTAGTGTCGGGAAAACTTTGTTTATATTGGTCAGTTTCGCTTTCGCTTGAGTCTGATATTTCACAATCGCCTTGTTTATGACCAAATTCCATACACTTTAGACATTTCCAGTCACCAACACAATCGTCGATTCGATGACCTTCTTGTAAGCACTTCTTACATTTAAGAGTTTTGGTTAGTGTTTGCCCTTTGTGTATCACTTTGGCTTTAAACTGTCCAAATTCCATGAATCGTGGGAGAGGGGTGGTAAATGAGAGTTTTTTCACGGTGACTAAACGATCCCCAGTGTCGCAGTTGGTTAATTTACCATCAATTCTCAATTTTTCCCTTTTTAAGTCTATGATGTCGATGCATTTAACTGTTTGATGATATTGTCATCTGCAGATAGGGGTATGTTTTGTACTCGTATTCTAATTGTTTCTTCTCCATCTAGTCTATGGGGATTGGTTATTAGAACGGGTACATGATATGCTCTTAAATATATACCTTCTGCAACTAATTGTGCTTTGTCTTCTAAATTATCCAAGTAAATCCGCCACATACCATTTACACGTTGTAATCCGGTGATGTGGGACACATTGATCACTTGTCCAATTGATTTATACAATTCTTCGTGTTTTATCCATTCTTTGTAGTTTACTTTTCGTTCACCGAATACACTACGTTCACGGACGCACTCGTATCGTTTTCGCCGCCATTTTCTTTGTTGTCCATTGAAAATTTTTCCCGCGAGGTTAAATTCTCACTTATTCTATCCATTTTGATTTTGAAAATCACAATATATGTAGAGTATAACTAACTTATGATGAATGAGCGTTTATTTATCGATAAATTAGTCCAATCAATCGAAAATATTGAAACTTTTTCTGCTCGATGTAAATGACAACGCCTTAGCATGGCCGCTTACAACAAATCGTAAGTCGCCATGTTGGAGAAGAAATAGCACAGCACACATGGTATGCAGAATAAGAAAACTTCTTTCATGGACTGCTTTATAAACAAACAAAAGAATAGGATTACACGAATAATAGAAACCTGCAGCTTCCATAATAAAAGTATACCCCGAGGTATTTGTATCACAACCAAACCTGGAGACCATAATGAGATCTCACTCGACTTCGAAGTTTCGAGTTTAACTTATAAAACATTACAGGTGATTCTGAACCTTCTTTAACATTTTCTAGTTCAGTCCGAATCGCTTTTAAAACATTATGTTTTGCAAGGGTGTTGGGGTACATTCAGCTGCTCGAGCGTTAATGCTTGCAACGACACTATTGGTGTAACATTATCTTCGAAATTCATAAACCTACTTATGTCCTCCGGTACCCACAGAATAAAACCGTTTAAAATTAGATCTATTTAAAATGCTAAACCCTTTAGAAATGATCTAAGGCGATATTGAACAAATGAAATACCTGATATACCTATTCACCCATACATGTAGCACTTAGAGAAAATACTTGCAGTGTTTCCAAAATGATTTTCAGCATTTGAGCGGCGGCGTCAATCAGATAGTTGCAGTGAGATCATACAATCTGATCCGGACAATGACGCTGGCATTTAATCTTGGAGAACTATACATTAGAGAAAAAACGAGGTGCATGATGCCATCAATTACATACCCTTCACTCAATAGGGATCATCAATTTATTTATATACGTAATATATAAGATAAGAGAAATTAAATCTGGGTGCACCATTTCTATGCCCTCCTCTCGGTTGGGATCAGCTACTTCTATCTTCTCTTAGCTTGGGATCAGCAATTTCCATCTGAAGATTGCGCACATTTTTGCTACTATCGTGCAGATCATGACCGATTGTTATATAAAGTCGAACTTATTTAAGTGAATATTTATAAAAATGTAATTGTCATGCTGAGTGTAATTATTTGATAAAGTTTGTCTCGCCAGGAGCAACACACACTTACAGTAAGCTGTGCAAGGTGGTTTGGTAAAGTAACTTTATACATGTACTTCAATTTCTTTCTCATCGGAACAATTAAGAGTCGGAAAACGCCTCTGAAAATGTATTTCGATATTACTATCACAATAGTTGCAGTTATAACACGATAACAATCATGATACTAACACATAGAAGAATGAATGCAGTTTTGAACTGTAGGTGTAAAAAATGAACAAATAAAACCACACATTGTTTAAAATTAATACGTTTATTCAATTGAACATATCGTTACAAGAATTAACAGTTACACCAAGTCTACGGAAGTAATGCAACATCCACGAGATATGTCCTTCGACACCGAGCTGTACACGTGACATGCTAGTGTTCTACAGAAGACGGTGTAGTTCTTCTCCCGGGAAATTTTTGAAAAAACAACAACACATTTTGTGCCTCATGGGCGTTCTGTGGGTTGTAATTAAATCTTTTTACCGTATAATTGAAAAGGACAGACTGGTGTTATTTAAAGATATTTGGTAACGTAATTATCCCCTTACCCCATACACACACTGACACTGCTAATGGATATTTATCACATTTTAATTTTAAATTTTAAACGATTTTTATTTTAGGGACTTCATTTTTGATCGAGTAACTGAGTATGCGATGAGCACTACTCGTCTAACATTACGGACTGTTTACTTCTGAAATAAAAATATAACACCAACCTCTTCAAATTAAGTCAAGACAAAGTAAGAACTAAAGCATTGTAGGCCTATGTTCTGAAAATTTCTCAAAATTAACTTGAACAGTTTTGCCATTAGGATGTTGAAAGTATACGTTTCCGAAACCACGGTTCTTCTAGGACCTTGTCTATAATATCTAGAATTCCTGAATCTATAAAGCCATGTCTTGGAGCTAAACATGGACCGTATATACTTATATAGCTTCCTGAGCTAAACAACGAACAGCTTTATAATCAAAGTACCGAAGTACTGACAGGCTGGCGAACTGCAAAGGGACAATAGCTTTTCAAGTAATATACCTTCAAGTGGTTTTTTAAGTCGAAAGAGAGGTAAGTGCTGGACTTAACAAAAAAAAAATTGGAGCCGCCGTGATTCGATCGCTGGACCTTGCGATTTCGCCCCAGACTATTACAATCCTAAATCAAAGCACTGAAAGTACTAATGTGTGGCGTACTGATGTCATTTTTGACCAATCAAATAAAGGCTGCACCAACATGCTGTGTCAGAGTTCTGATAAGCCCAGACTCACTCGAATGTTTGTGCTGCTCTCAAGACACCAAGCGTCGGTGTCAAGATGAGTAACTGGGTAGTCTCCATACAACTGAATACACTGGGAATTAAAACACAACGAACGAGATAGCCACCCCCCCTGCTATAGAATAAAGGGAGGTAATTAATAAGATAGAACCAGATTTCAATAGAAGGAAAATATAAGAAAATTATATCAATGGTAATATCATGACTTCTTTTGGTTGAATGAAATAATTCAAGAATGGAACCAGATAGAATTATGTTTTCATGTCGTGCAGCACTTCTCCTAGATGCCATATACATATATATTTAAAGTCAATCAATTGAATTTAGGTGGACAAGTGGTCCAGTGGTAAGGGCTATTGACTACTGATATGAAGGTTGTCCGTACTCCGGATCAAGAGCAGAAATGTTTTTCGGAGTTACATAACTAAACTTACGAACAGACTTTCGGACCATACTCGGTGTAAATGAAAAGTTACCACCCTATTGACAAATTTCAATCATAACCATGTGTTTGTTATTACTTGTATCATCAAAATAAGAGGGCCATGATGGCCCTACATCGCTCACCTGATTATAAAAGGCAGTATTTCACAGCTTAGACAATTATTGTTAATTTGGTAAAAAGATTTGTTTACGCCCAGACATATTGCAACATATCTTTTAATTAAAATTTCACACTCTGGTTTTCATTGGTATAAGCTGTCAATGGTCTGTTGTTGCTTTTGTTGCTTTATTCTTTAATCACCGAGCTTGTTGTTCACCAATCAGGGTGAAATATTTCTGTCTGAAATTTTTTGTCTGGGTAGTAAAAATATGCATTGACATTTCCTGTGTCTAGTTTTGAAATCTAAAATACCAGTAATACTAAACAATTAAATTACAATTTAACATAACAACGCATTCTGTGTATTTTAATCCATAATTGGTATAATTAAATGTTGTTTAGAAAAATACTGTAGTTTAATCATGCATGTAATTTGTTCAATTTAATTTAACAATGAACACTGAAAAAAACAACATAATTTATAATTATAATTAGGTGATTTTTCAGTGCATCTTATTTAATGAAAATATTCAAACTAATAAATAATGCCATGCATAGCTTGGTATGCAACCCAAATACTGATATCATAGTAAATGAACATAAAACAGAAATGAAATTAAAATTTGTATGGTAGGTTTTGTTCAGTCCCTAATACAGTACACATACAGTAAACTCAATCAACAATGTTGTATTGTACACTTGTCTTGCAAAATCTTACCTACAACATGCAAGTTCAAATTTTTTCTTAATAAACAATATTTCACTTGTGACAATTTATTTTGACATTGATTGTCAATGCATACTTCATAAATACAAAAACTTGTCACTTTGATATACTGGTACAGTTTTGTAGATTCTTTATTTTTGTCTTTTCAATGAACAAAATAGTAACAATCATAGTCAGAATGCCTGTATATTATATTATTTATTTTTGTCTGTTGGCTGAAAATTGGGGTTCTAACTGTCCCTTCACTGTTAAATGATAACGGTTATAAACATTAGCTCATCGTCAGGTTAACTATGTTTATCAAGGTATAACTGGGTGTTCCGATTTAAAGGTAGTCACCGCTATGTCTTCCAATAGTATTACTTATTGAATTGACAGTAGTTTCTTTTTCATTGAGTTTACCAAAATGAGGATGTCCGCGTAAGAAATCAAGCAACATTATTATATATGGAATTTTGTTCATTTCTCAGGTTCCAGTAAATGAGGAATATGTACCCCGACATGTAGCTGAGGATGCTCACAGTCAGTTGTCTGAGGACGGGGATAGTGGACGTGGAGGCTCGGTCAGTGACGGACATATGGGAGTCTCACAAGATGCTGGTAAGTACATACATTCATTCTACCGGCCATTTAGTCTGTATAACTTGGAGAAATTACACAACTCTTGACATCATATTAGCATAATTTAACAGCCGATATATTGTCCATATTTATTTCCAAATTGTATGTTTTCATAAGTTGGAAGTATCATAAAGACACTCAATGTGCAATACCAATACAAATCTATAAAGGACCGATATTGCACAATTTGCTTGTGGTAATTGATATATTTAACGCTAGAACCTTGTAATAGATTCATGCATAAAAGTTAGGATAGTGTCAATTTCTCTGAGCTATACAACTGGAACTAAAACATTTTACAACAACTTTTGAAAAACTTTTCTGTCAGGTCAATATCTTAAATTTAGAATTTGCTAAATCCTGGACTCACAAATATAAATGAGCCAAGCTCGGTCTTTATTACATATTTGGTCTTTAAAAGATTTATGGAGTCTCTAAAATTATGCAGTTTTCATGAATGATTGATTAATTTTTTCCATAGTACCAAAATGTTCGGTATATCGCATTATCCTAGGTGGATTATGATATAATTTGATAAGATCTATTATGTAAATAAGACCGCACAAAGTTTCCTAATTGGACTCGGAAGATTCAGATTGTATGCTACTGATATAGTGATATACTAAGTAATCTCAATGATTACTAATGATTACATGCTATGGACTTATTTCTTCCAGTATTTCTGAACTTTTATTTACATATTTGCGGGATCAAATACTTAATAACTTGGCAATTATGGAACATAGTTGAATTATATACACATTATCGAAGTAGTTAAAAACTATTAACTACCGAACCTTCGGATGATGTTGATTTTATTCCTATTATCATTCAAATAATTAGGAAGGCATTTTGGTACTGGATCTTAATTTAATTCTAATTACAATGTTTTCTTCTGTTTTTCAGATGACTTACGAATCATGCAATTACAGAACATTGTTCGTCAGAGTGGAAGACGAGGTACCCCGCCTCATTTACAGAGTCGTAACCATGACGATAAAAATATTCCAAAATCGTCAAATCTTACTCCGAGAGATAAAAACACCAACCAGTGTGTAAATAATGTACAAAAGTGTAACGATGACAGAATGAACTCTAATTATTCTAAATCTAATACAGATATTTACTATAATGATAACGATAAACGATCAAATATTCATCGTTATCCATCGTACCATGAAAATACTTACGGTGGTAAAAGTGTGACATTTTCTAATACTCCACAAAAACAGAAATCCGGACCTGGCATCCAGATGGGATTGTCATCAATTTCGAGTCAGCATCATCCGAGCTCTTCCCGGCATCGACCACATCGTCAACACTCTTTCGACACATTCGATAATTATCGCCAGGCGCCGCCTCCAAACTACCAACAGCATAATCCAAATAAAATGTACCCTCCTCGAAATAATAGAATGCTAGATGAAACTATGGACAGTATAGCAACGACAGTTTACGATGACGATGATAACACTACAACATCGGGGAGTTACACGATAGATAATAATGCTAATGATGACTTTATGGAATTAAATGTTGCACAATTAAAAGATATTTTTGTGTAAAAATACAAAATTTGCAGAAATCCTTTTATTTGGCTTTTTTTTTGCTATACAAGGGAGGTAACTTTATCTTGGCCAGTAATAGAACAATAAGATTTACCTCCCTTGGCATAATTTCTGTCTCATATTCTAATAATACTCTGTGAATATCTATAATTATATTAATATTTGTTTTTACAATACTTTCCATTGTTTCAGTTTTTGTTAGTGTAATATTGTTATTGTTGTTGTTTTTGTATATAAATGCTCAGGTGCTATTTATATATGTGTAAAAATATTTAAAAATCATAAATAAAAATCATAAATATTGAAAAAATGTGTTTAATTTATTTTGAAGTGTCAAGATCTATCGGCGTTAAAGTTGAGGAGACATACATAGAATAATTTCGGGATTCAAACCTACAACTCTGTGTTGTAGCCATTACAAGAGCTAGAAGTATGCCAATGTTGGGTTTGGAGATAGTTGAACTTGGTGTTCATCATGAGGTAGCCTGATTTTCAACATATAAATGGAAGAGTGTAGTGCCATGCACAATGTGACTTTATAATTAAATCCATTTTGTTTGATCTGCTCTTCAAAAAGAGGTTTGACTGGTGTGCCATTTGACTACATAATACAAATTCTGTTCTTTTACTTGGGCTCAATACCGTTTTAAGTTATAAGCGGTGGCCAAGTTTTCCTGGATTACGTCCTAACCAGTACTTACTTACTTAAGAAACCAGCAACTTCAACACGTGGATGAAAATTAACAATGGTGTTCTCTCGAAAAGGAAGGGTATTGAATCCTAAACCATACATGGTCATCATGATGGTGTGAAATAAGTATCACAATCATACTGACAAGAAGAAAGATAATACAAAATCAGTCGAGGAAGGCAGCACTGAACTGAAACTGCAAAGCACAGAAAACATTAACAACAGTCCACAATCGCATGACATGATTCCCAAAGTCTGAAATTAAACGTGGTATAACTAAATCACATACACATGTATATGGAGCCTGTGAACAGAGTCTGTCTCAACAGACATATGAAAGCAAGGACAAATCGTAAGTCGCCATGTTGGAGAGAAGAAATAGCACAGCACACAGGGTATGCAGAATCAGAAATCTTCTTTCATGGACTGCTTTATAAACAAACAAAACAATAGGATTACACGAATACTAGAACTCTGCTGCTTCCACCATAAAAGTATACCCCGAGGTATTTGTATCACAACCAAACCTGGAGACCATAATGAGATCTCACTCGACTTCGAAGTTTTGAGTTTAACTTCTAAAACATTACAGGTGATTCTGAACCTTCTTTAACATTTTCTAGTTCAGTCCGAATCGCTTTTAAAACATAATGTTTTTTGCAAGGGTGTTGGGGTACATTCAGCTGCTCGAGTGTTAATGCTTGCAACCACACTATTGGTGTAACATTATCTTCGAAATTCGTAAACCTACTTCTGTCCTCCGGTACCCACAGAATAAAACCGTTTAAAATTAGATCTATTTAAAATGCTAAACCCTTTAGAAATGATCTAAGGCGATATTGAACAAGCGAAATACCTGATACACCTATTCATCCATACATGTAGCACTTAGAGAAAATACTTGCAGTGTTTCCAAAATGATTCAACACTCACAAACTTCAGCATTTGAGCGGCGACGTCAATCAGATAGCTGCAGTGAGATCACACAATCTGATCCAGGCAATGACGCTGGAATTAATCTTGGAGAACTATACATTAGAGAAAACACTAGGTGCATGATGCCATCAATTACACACCCTTCACTCAATAGGGATCACCAATTTATTTATATACGTAATATATAAGATAAGAGAAATTAAATCTGGGTGCACCATTTCTATGCCCTCCTCTCGGTTGGGATCAGCAACTTCTATCTTCTCTTAGTTGAGGATTAGCAATTTCCATCTGAAGATTGCGCACATTTTTGCTACTATCGTGCAGATCATGACCGATTGTTAGATAAAGTCGAACTTATTTAAGAGAATATTTATAAAAATGTAATTGTCATGCTGAGTGTAATTATTTGATAAAGTTTGACTCGCCAGGAGCAACACACTCACGGTAAGCTGTGCAAGGTGGTTTGGTAAAGTAACTTTATACTTCAATTTCTTTCTCATCGGAACAATTAATAGTTGGAGAACGCCTCTGAAAACGTATTTCGATATTATTATCACAATAGTTGCAGTTATAACACGATACCAATCATGATACTAACACATAAAAGAATGAATGTAGTTTTGAACTGTAGGTGTAAAAAATGAACAAATAAGACCACACATTGTTTAAAATTAATACGTTTATTCAGTTGAACATATCGTTACAAGAATTAACAGTTACACCAAGTCTACGGAAGTAATACAACATCCACGAGATGTCCTTCGACACCGAGCTGTACACGTGACATGCTAGTGTTCTACAGAAGACGGTGCAGTATTTCTCCTGGGAAATTTTTGAAAAAACAACAACACATTTTGTGCCTCATGGGCGTTCTGTGGCTTGTAATTAAATCTTTTTACCGGATAATTGAAATGGACAGACTGGTGTTATTTAAAGATATTTGGTAACGTAATTATCCCCTTACCCCATACACACTCTGACACTGCTAATGGATATTTATCACATTTTAATTTTAAATTTTAAACGATTTTTATTTTAGGGACTTCATTTTTGATCGAGTAACTGAGTATGCGATGAGCACTACTCATCTAGCATTACGGACTGTTTACTTCTGAAATAAAAATGTAACACCAACCTCTTCAAATTAAGTCAAGACTTTTGCATATTGATAAAGTAAGAACTAAAGCATTATAGGCCTATGTCCTGAAAATTTCTCAAAATTAACTTGAACAGTTTTGCCATTAGGATGTTGAAAGTATACGTTTCCGAAACCACGGTTCTTCTAGGACCTTGTCTATACTATCTAGAATTCCTGAATCTATAAAGCCATGTCTTGGAGCTAAACATGGACCGTATATACTTATATAGCTTCCTGAGCTAAACAACGAACAGCTTTATAATCAAAGTACCGAAGTACTGACAGGCTGGCGAACTGCAAAGGGACAATAGCTTTTCAAGTAATATAACATCAAGTGGTTTTCTAAGTCAAAAGAGAGGTAAACTTGTGCTGGACGAAAAATAGTCCAAGCTTCTTAGACGATGATTATTCCATTTCAGTGCATTATTATTCCAAGATCACCGTCATTATCAATAAAGGATCATTTAGTTATGGTACCCAGAACTAGACGAAAAATTAAAAAAATAAAAATATTATTTTAAAAAATATATAAAATTTGAAACCGCCGTGATTCGATTGCTGGACTTTAGCATCAGAAAATTACAAAGCGAGTTGCTTAACCACTCGGCCACGATCTCGTGAGAAAATATTGACCTAAATAATTTAAGATAATAAAATCATTGATGCGCGCGCTATACTGTATCGCGTTCGTAACGCGTAGTAATAATTATCAAGGCATATAAACACCTATCCTTTTAATTTCATACAATTTCCTTCCATTACAAGAAGAAACTAATATATTACAATCGAACAGATTAAATGAAACAAGGAAAGTTTAATGTTCTAATATTGCAAAACTGATTAACGAGGAGGAACTATTTTCAATGAGTGTATAGATTCTGTGTTGTCAGTTTCGGGAGTAAATGCATCTTAGTGGATTTCAGATTTTGGCATTGTAATAGTCTGGCGACATCGCCAGCCTAAAAATCAAATGTTGTTTTGCTCCCGTGGCGTTTAAACCTATGCACTACAGGAACTGTGTCAATTTAGTGAAGTTACCATAAAGTTAATTTATTTGCATTCCCTTACAAAGAGATTCTGTATAAATTACGGGGATTCTGAAGATCTAAATATACAACTTAGATATTTTGATAGGACTCCCCCCACAAAGTTTAATCAAAGTACTGAAAGTACTGACAGGCTGGCGAACTGCTAAGGAACAATAGCTTTTCAAGTGATATAGCATCAAGTGGTTTTCTAAGTCGAAAGAGAGGTAAGTGCTGGACTTAACAAAAAATAAAAATAAAAAAAATTGGAGCCGCCGTGATTCGATCGCTGGACCTTGCGATTTCGCGCCAGACTATTACAATCCTAAATCAAAGCACTGAAAGTACTGATGTGTGGCGTACTGATGTCATTTTTGACCAATCAAATAAAGGCTGCACCAACATGCTGTGTCAGAGTTCTGATAAGCCCAGACTCACTCGAATGTTTGTGCTGCTCTCAAGACACCAAGCGTCGGTGTCAAGATGAGTAACTGGGTAGTCTCCATACAACTGAATACACTGGGAATTAAAACACAACGAACGAGATAGCCACCCCCTGCTATAGAAACAAGACTAGGTAGAAATATGTTAAATAAAAGGAGGTAATTAATAAGATAGAACCAGATTTCAATAGAAGGAAAATATAAGAAAATTATGTCAATGGTAATATCATGACTTCTTTTGGTTGAATGAAATAATTCAAGAATGGAACCAGATAGAATTATGTTTTCATGTCGTGCAGCACTTCTCCTCGATGCCATATACATATATATTTAAAGTCAATCAATTGAATTTAGGTGGACAAGTGGTCCAGTGGTAAGGGCTATTGACTACTGATATGAAGGTTGTCCGTACTCCGGATCAAGAGCAGAAATGTTTTTCGGAGTAACATAACTAAACTTACGAACAGACTTTCGGACCATACTCGGCGTAAATGAAAAGTTACCACCCTATTGACAAATTTCAATCATAACCATGTGTTTGTTATTACTTGTATCATCAAAACAAGAGGGCCATGATGGCCCTACATCGCTCACCTGATTATAAATGCACAGTTTTCATCAAATGGAATAATTTGAACAATCTTGGTAGAAAAGGTATGTAAAACTGGTGACTTCCGGGGCGGGGCCAATTTTGACCCCAGGGGGGCATAATTTGAACAATCTTGGTAGGGGACCACTAGATGATGATACATACCAAATATCAAAGTTCTAGGCATAGTCGTTTTAAACAAGAAGATTTTTATGTGTTTTCCCTATATAAGTCTATGTAAAACTGGTGATCCCTGGGGCGGTGCTAATTTAGACCCAAGGGGCATAATTTGACCAATCTTGGTAGGGGACCACTAGATGAGGCTACATACCAAATATCAAAGCTCTAGGCATCGTAGTTTAAGACAAGAAGATTTTTAAATGTTTTTCTATATAAGTCTATGTAAAACGGTGACCCCGGGGTGGGGCCAATTTTGACCACATGGGCATAATTTGGGCAATCTTGGTAGGGGACCACTAGATGATGCTACATACCAAATATAGAAGCTCTAGGCATTGTAGTTTTAAACAAGAATATTTTTAAATGTATACCCTATATAAGTCTATATAAAACTGGTGCCCCCCCCGGGGCGGGGCCAATTTTGACCCCATGGCCATAATTTGGGCAATCTTGGTAGGGGACTACTAGATGAGGCTACATACCGATTATCAAAGCTCTAGACATTGTAGTTTCAGACAAGAAGATTTTAATATGTTTTCCCTATATAAGTATATGTAAAATGGTGACCCCCAGAGGCAGGGCCAATTTTTACCCCAGGGCTATAATTTGAGCAATTACTAAATCCCCCAATGCCACGTACAATCTGGCAAAACTTTATCAAAATTGGCCAAACGGTTTGAGAGGAGATGTCATTTGAAAGTGTGGCCGGACATACAGACTGACTGACGGACAGACGGCTAGACGGACAGAGGGACGACGACGGATGGTGAGTGATCACAATAACTCACCTTGAACACTTTGGGCTCAGGTGAGCTATAAACCTTGTGTTCACTCCACAGGCCACTATTTTGATCCAATTTTCATGAAACTTTGTCAGAATCTTGTTTTCTAGTTCGAAACTGGGTCATGTGGGGTCAAAAACTAGGTTACTAGGTAAAATCTTAGAACAATGTTGTGTTCATTCCAGAGGTCACCGTCTTGATCAAATCTTCATGAAACTTGGTCAGAATGTTGTTCTCTATGAAATCTAGGCCAACTTTGAATCTTGGCCATATGGAGTCAAGAACTAGGTCACTAGGTGAAATCTTAGGAAAAACCTTGTGCTCACTCTAGAGACCCCTGTTTTGATCCAATCATCATGAAATATGTTCATAATGTAAGTTGCACTGATACCTAGACCAATGTGCTACAGGTGAGCAACCTAGGGCCCTTTGTGCCCTCTTGTTTTCCTAATTTGACATGCTTGTTTACCAACAGAAACACTCTACATTAGCAAAGCCATGTAACACTATCCCATATTTCAACTGAATTATGGCCCCTGAATGACTAATAGCTAATTGTTATGAACAAGGCTTCCACCGGATCATAAGCATTTACTAGTATTCAAAACAGGCTTCTTTCAAGGGCAATACGTCTGCTTATACAGATCAAACCTGAATAAAGTACACAGGTGCACAACAACAGTTGTTGTAGAGCGGTGGCCGATAGGTATAGTGCAGGTGAAGATAATCCAGGGTTCAATCCTCATCTGGACCACTGGTTAATTGCTCTGAGCAAGAATAACCCACATGCTCCACACCACGAAACTGTGGAGGCAGTGTCTACTTCTGAGCATGGCAGATTGATGCCACATCGAAAGGAGAGAAATATTGTCCACGTGGAGACTCAAATATAGGTTTCATTAGGTAGTCTTATGACCAGGGTAAGTTAAAATCAAAGAGTGGTTGAGTGGCTGAATAGCAGAATACAGCCATTGAAAAGGTTAACTTTTTTAACTGAGATACTGACTAATATTCCAATGATGTAATTCAACTTTAATAACTGTATAGACAACACAAGCTAAATTCCATCCTTCCAAGGGCAATAACTCGGCTAAAATACATTGGTGCACAACTTTTTTTAATACAGTGCAACATGCAGTCCAGCCTATTCATAGCGCTCCTTGGTAGAACAACAACTTGTATGCTAAAAATGTCTTGATTTCAAAATTGTCCCAAGTCCCCATTTACTCATTTTTTAACGATGTTGATTAACAACCCTGAAACAACGACAAATACTTGCAGATTCCTAAGGTGTTACTCTACAATGGTAGTGTTGTATCAGGAGTCCTACAATCCCGGAGTAATCTGGCAATCCGGATGATCTTTTCTGCACAAAATAAAAGTTATTTGGTGAAAAAAATCAAAGAATTGACAAAGTTATGGTGATTTGAATGTCCATAGACTAAATTTTAACAATAAAACTATGTTTGGCAATGCCTTTTAAAGGTGTTGGGTGTGTTCTTATGGCACAAAAAAGGTAAGAAAAAATCCGACAGGGAAGGTAGCACTCAACCCAACCAGCCGAGCACAGAAATCAGACCACGACACAACTACCCTGAGCAATACCCAAAGAACCCCATGCCAAAACAGCGACCAAATGATGCACAACAACCCCGGGGCGTGACCTAGTATAAAACACCAATCCTGAGTTCATCGAATTTCATTACAAGGGTTACAACTCCGCAAATACTGGTCAAATCTGAATAAAGAAATACACAGGTGAACAATGACATAAATATATAATTTATGCTAATTAACATTCCTATATAGTTTGGTGACTGCATACTCAATGTTCAATGAGTTTTCAAGCATTTTGGGACGGACAGAGAGACTATAAATCAATTGTTCTTCATTTCTTTTAACCAGCAGCTGTATACTTAATACCATATGCAAACATGAAATCGTTCTGTTGACATGAACTGAATCGTATGGGTTCTATCTCCACAAGAGGATTTTATTCTCTTACACCAAGGATGGTCGATTCAGACCAACGTAACACCATGCACCCATTCATTGAACGTCAGTTTTCTACCTTTCTCCCTTCATCGTCTGTCACACCATCCTGACTTTCAATATTAAAATTGTTTTTATCATTTAAAAACAATTGCTTGTAATGTAGTAGGGTTCAAACTTAATTGGCCAAACAGTTCTTGTCTGCATTGCGGGTTTCCTTAGCTGTATACATACTTGAATGATTGTCCAACAGTAAATGAAAGCTTGTGACGTCATTTCTTACGTTAAACTTTATATGACAATTCATTAAATGATGAATTTATAACATATTGTCTTTGCATTATACCAAATATCTGTATGACATTACTCAACATGAGGACGTATTTCCAGTGTTTTTAAATGACGAAACACTGTAACAATCGGCAATAACGTAACGAGCTTACGCATTTGAGTTGCTATGGTAACGTGTTACTCTTGATACAAAGGGTATTTTATCGAACTTTTTTGAGATTATTGTTCGTAATAGATTACCGTTACTCCATGGTAATATTCATACTGTTCTAATTAAAACACATTTATAGAGCAAAAGTACAGGAATAAGAAAATTCACCACCAAACACGTATAAATTAAGATGTACTGTATCGTTAATTTATTTACTTGACGACGTTTCGCCTTAACGGCTTCATCAAATCATAACAAATTAATATTACGTCTTGACGACGTTTCGCCTTAACGGCTTCATGTTGCCTCCTTCTCAGCAAGCGAATTGCGGCGACCATTTTTTCTTGGAGTACGCGTGCGAACAAGCTCTTGAGCATTCTCAGATTATTTTGAGTAAATACTCCAATTAGAGCACGTACTCAGACTTAGAAAGTTTTATAATCAAGGTTTTTTAGAATGTGCTCCAATTGGAGTACGGAGTATGAGTTGGAGCATGGAGTACGTACTCCAAGTGTTTATAATCACCGAGCCAGGGCTTTTAGCAAAAGTACACGAACTTTTGGACAACCCATGTTCGTATATAGGCAAGTTGAGCGAGAATGGTTTGAGCAGCAGAATCTACTTGAAGTAATGTAGTCAAATTGCACTTTCATATATAAAGGTGTAAGCCATTACAATAATTGAGACACCTCAACTTGTAATATCACAATTTTAAGTAAGTAACAACATTTAGGAGTAACAGGCAGATAAGTTACATGTCACTGGATTAAAATGAGAATTAAGGTATTTACGATCTTATCAGGCTGATACATATTTAAAATCCCCACCACACGGCGCTTCTTTTGAGTCTATTTTCATGAAGATCATGTTTTTTTAAAATTATTGTCATGTTTACCAAACTGAAGATGAAACATAAGTAAAGAGTTATTTTCGGACAGTTTTTCCAATTTTCTAAAACTAGCGTTTTTGTACTTACAACGTTCTCATTCTAAGCCGTCGAGCTTTATACATAGATAGATACTTTTATTCGTCCAAATATAGTATGAAGAGTATAACATAATGTACAACAATGCATCAGCATCAAAGATTAAAAATAAAAAATTAACACTATTATACAGACTTTCTACCATAAAGGTACAAACATATCGATGTCTTAGAATTAGAAGGTCGTAAGTGCCACTTACGACCTTTTAAGATTTAAACATATTTAGAATAAGCATCACAAGGCGCTTCTTAAGAGCCCATTTTCATAAAAATCTGAACTTGTCATGTTGACCAAATTGAAGTTGTAAAAGTTTGTTTTACCATAAGTAAGGACTAGATGTCAGACAGTTTTTCCGTGTTTTCTCGAAATATCGATTTGGTAGTTACGCCCTTTTAATTCTAAGCCATCGATATATCCAATTTAGCATATATATACACACAGTAACTTACGTGGCTGTATAATACAGTTTAATAATAATTGGCTGACATTATATAGTTTACATGTGATTAAGGGGTGTAAGTTTATGTGAACATGGAAGTTGTCATGTTACGATTGTCTCCCTTTAATTGCAGCTGGAAAACACTGTATACTCTATTGGATCAGCCAGTGCACGGTTTTATCGTGACCAGAGCCTCACCATTCGCAAGTCAAAGAAAATTCCCAAGTTGCACGATTTTTTCGTTCTATTTCCACCATTTGAACAAGTCAACGATTAAGTCTAAAATACTGAACGTGGATCAGCTATTGCACGATTTTATCGTGCGATAGTCACTATCAAAATTGTATTTCTTCCTCAACTGTTCTATTTTGTTTTATAAACTGTGATATGTCGGTTATAATGGATTGTAGGCAGAGACAGGTCATAGAAAGAATACCAGTAATGTGATGCTCTCGCTAAGAGGCAGGTGTTAAAGATGATTAATGCACCAGTCAGTTGCACCCACGCCCCATCCCGGGTATAGGCGGTGGACGGCCGGGAAAACTGTCGTGCTTTACCTTCCAGCTTCTCCGAACTGCCGGTGAAATGTTGTCATTTTTTCTCCGAACCAATACCCCGGGCACAATATTTAGTCGTCAGGGGACTGGGGAAATATCGGAGATCAGCTGTCACCGGCAGGGCGGTGGAGGGTGGTTTTTTGTACAACTCAAAAGCAAAATTCCCGACCCATCCCGGGGGTGGGGCCGTGGATGCAACTGAATTGTGCATAAATACACAGTTGGACGTTAAAATGCCTTGATGTCTTTGCCAGTCAGCTTTCTGTTGAAACGTAAATACGACCCTATAAGACTATTTGACTTATTTGAAATCTGTATTGCTAAAGGCTTCTTATGGGTCTATTTTCATGAATATCAGAACTTGTCATGTTGACCAAACTGAAGTCCTAAAAGTTGGCACATAAGTAAAGAGTACTTTTCAGACAGTTTTGTCTTGTTTCTGTTTCTGATCGAGTGCCAGTGATAACACCATGGCCTGATAAGTCATGACCAACTTTCGTTGTTACCCCAATCATGACCTAAAGATTATATCAACTATAGTTTCGAATATTGTTATTCTAAAGGTAATGAGCCAGTAAAACAAAAACAGAAACAACGAAACGGATGTGGATTTCATCTAGGAACTGAGTTCATAGATTTATCAAAGCAGTAATGTTACTTGCGTAAGTTTCTCGTAGATATTGCGTACGTCGATCATATTTGCGCAAAATATGCGTATTACTAAAGCATGGTGTTTTTATTTCCCTTGGCTTGCATCCATGCCCCAATCCCCGGGGATGGGCCGGGATTTTCACGTTTGGGTTGTCAAAAACGCCGCCCTTCCCACACCTGCAGGGACAGCTGATGGTAAAATCTCTGGTATTTCCCGGGCCCCTGCTACTAAATATTATCCCCGGGGTATTGGTTCGGAGAAAAATTGTCCAACATTTCCCTGGCAGTGCAGAGGAAACTGGAAAGTAAAAGCACGGCCGTATCTCCGGCTATCCCCTGAGGATCCCGGGGGTTGGGTCGGGGATGCAATTGACTGGTGCATTCTTTATACGAAAAGACATCTAGCAACCGTAAATATACGACACAATATGAACGTAGCCTGTGCCAGTATTTGGCGTATATAACATACATTGAGGTTATATTATGCCGAGTTGCCAATTGTTATAAACTGACAATCATCAGTGAAAACTTGAACACATGTTTTGTATCTTTTTCGTAACTAATGCTCAAAGTACACGATTAAATTGAACAATCCTCGTAGCTTGGGCCTAAACGATGCGTTGTGAGTCCTTCTTATATTCAAAATTGCAGGTAAAGGCATGTTAGCCAATAGAAGTCGTAATGACTTTTTCTAGGGCTGAGCCGCTCCGCGTTTTTTGTTTGTTTCAGGATCGCTAGATAGGTTGATCCTGGCTACGCCCATGTTTGGCTTATTCAATGCTCACACGTCGCATAACACATTCGGTGGTAATATGCTCTATGTACAGAAATAGGTGAACACATGTCATCATTGTGCGAAGATCTATACTAAAATCACCTTTGTAATACGAACAATTGAAATGTCACGTGCTATTTTGCTTCGGGCGTGAATATCCTGTGATGATCGGGTATTTCCGTCTTAATCCGGAAAACGATTCATTTTGATTGGTGCATTTGTAATGTTTTCGGGTCAAAGGTTACTAGTGGTGAAAATTTCAAAATGTTGTGAAAATGTACCCATGTTTCTTGGAAATTACGATGTAAGTAAAGTTAGAATTTTTTAGTTAATGATTCTATGTAAATTGTACATGAAATGTCAGCATGCGTCTTTTTATTTGCTTGCAATAAGCACGGATTTATCTGAGTCCTGACCTTCAAGGCAACGGTACTGAAGGTTTCATATTTTGCTTCTATAATGGCGGTCGTACTTTATGCATCAGTCAATATACTAGATCTAATGCCCACCTGGATAGGGAAGAAGAGGTGTTTTGACCCAAGGGATTACTCATTTTCAATTATTTGATACTTAATACGCACCCTAGTGACAATGCTTACTAATCCACGGGGTTGGTTGGGACACTTGCTCACATACTATTCGACCAAAGGTTGGGTGGGGCTTGTTCTGGGTACCATAACTAAATGATCTTTTATCGATAATGACGGTGATCTTTATGGATGAATTGGAATAATCACTGAAATGGAATAATCATCGTCTAAGAAGCTTGGACTAGGGTGGGGGGTAGATGCAATTGACTGGTCCATAAACAGGTCTAAGAAAGTGTTATATTTACAGATTATCTGTAAATTTACAAAATATCTGTAAAATCATAGATTTAGTATTCTGTAAATTTACAGATTATGAAAATCAAAGTTACATATTTTAAGATATAAGCACTTATTCGTGTTTATTTAAATTGGGGTGTTATGTATGAGACATATTATCATGTATTTCGACCAAAAATATGCATTTTATTAATTTCAAAAATGAAAAATATGACATATTTCAAAGTCAATATTTTGGAAAACGAAGCACATTTTCTGTCTTTAATAATGATATACTTTCAATATAAAACCAAATAAAACTGCGATTTTTGACTTAAACATGTTTTCTTGAAATTTGAGCCCTCTATTCTGTAAATTTACAAATTGGATTTTCTGCAAATATTGTGTAAATTTATAGATATAGTGTAAATATAACACTTTCTTAGACCTGATAAACACTGATTTGCATGTATTTAAATTGGGTTGTTAAGTAGTATGCATATTATGGGGTAATATAGCTTGGCGATTTTTACTTGATCTTGATCTTTATGCATAAATATAATATTATTACAAGGTTCTTGCTTTTTGAATATAAATCAAACAAATCGTACAATATTGGATTTTCAAATTTGTGTTATATTATGCATGTTTTGCAATATGATACTCCCCTATGGTGAAAACATACTACCGGAGTTAGTAATGTAGACTGGATATCAGCTGTTTAATTTAGCTGATTATAAAGATCAGGATCATGTCAAATTCGCCAAGTCAGGGACGTAGCTGCCCATACGCAAATACGCACGTGCGTACGCTGTTTGAAAAACTGACAAAATTTAAGTGATATAAAAATGCAAAAAATGCAATGCCTAACCCGGTTGAGGCACATTTTCCATGTGATAAAACCTAATTGATATAGAAACAATCAAAAGTGTTTTGTATTGAATTTTTCTGACTAAATTGTAAATCATTAAAGTAGCTAAAATACAAAATTAATCATGTATAAAACGTATTTGTGTCACAAGCATCTGCGGTAAATAATGCATTTTTTTCTAGCTCGCTCCGCTCGCACAATGCATTTATTGGTGAACAGTATGAATTAGAGATTAAGTTTGTGTGATATATCATGGGCGTATGTGTCTATCAATTCCATGGGTACATGTAGGCTAGTCAGAGAATATGAATTATTCCAAAGCAGCAACGTTCCTCAATACATGTATTTAGTTTTAACGTATTAATGTTTGTTTGTGCTAAGCCCCTCAGGTATAATAATATTATATTGTGTTTTTAACATACTCTTGTGAGCACTGAGTCACACCCTCCGTTAGATGTATGGATATCTCTAAATGTCCCCTTCAATAAACTCATTCATCTCCTTCACTTTTGCGACCATCTATGCGGTACGGACGAGCATGTGCCAAAAACAAAAAACAACCTATAAGGCTCCTTTATGGATGACCAAGGAATGTCCCGGATAGGCACTTCAAAGCAACGGAATAACTCGGTCGAAAGACACGGATAATGTCTTATCAGCACAGTATGTACCCGTGTATTCAGTGTAACCGCTGTCCGAGGTCTGGTGACAATCGTACCTCTGACGTCATGTACGTGTACTTTGATATACCGGGGTCGGGCGTAGATATGTCCCCGGACTGTCGAGATGCACGGCAAAGTGCGGTCGAATGAACTTAATGTCCACATTGGTCGCAAAATTGTTCCTACCTAGTCTTAAGACAAGATGTTCATGTTAGTGACTAGAGTTTTGTTGAGAAAATATCCACGTACATGTATAGTTTTTATGCACCAGTCAGTTGCATCCAAGGCCCCCAACCCCGGGGATCCACGGGGGATAGCCGGGTAGACGGTCATGTTTTTATCTTTCAGCTTCCCCCACAGGGCCGGGGAAATGTTCGGATTTTTCTGCGAACCAATACACCGGGGACATTATTTAGTTGTCAGGTGCCGGGGAAATACCGGATATTTTACCATCAGCTTTTTCTGCAGGCCGTGGAAGGGTGGGGATTTGGACATTCCAAAAATCAAAATCCTGGGGATGGGGGTGCCTTATAACGTATATTTAATTAGCATTTTAACGCTACTAATTAAGTTTTAGCCACTTTTATTAAGAAGTGTCCATTAGTGTCCTATTCAATGCAAAGAAATATAATATACTCGAGTATAAAACGAAATCATACTAATGTGTTTTAAAAATATAGAAAATGGTATAGAATCAATGTTTATCATGTAATATATTTCGCTATACGATAGTCTGAAACTACTCCAGAATGCACGTACCGCTTCGTAGAAATCAGGGCTTTCATTTGACCCGTAGCTACGGGTTTTGACGCACGAGTTTTGCAAAATACCCTATTTTGACACTTGGAAAATCCTCTGTGTGCATCATTTTGACCCTTCAATATACACCCCTGTGCGTCACCCCAATATACAAAGTCCAAATACCACTCGTCATCAGGAAAATTGGTACCGTGTATGTATAAAAGAAATGTGTAATTAACAAAGTGACACATTGTATATTGACCAGATATGCCAATCACCCGTATAATAAATTACATGGAGGCGGAGTATGTCATTTGCTTTCAGCCAATGAGATCGCGCCTTGCGGTCTCAACAAGCATTACCCTCGTGGATATTTTTTAATTGACAGCGCAACTTACATAAAATCTTGTTAATTTCAACAAAATAGTTATTCTCGTTAATTTCAACAGAAAAGTTATTCTCGTTAATTTCAACTTGTTGTACAAATAGCGGTAAGTTTATACACGTATATGTCAGCTCCAAAACACTAAAGCATGTGTTTAATCCAAAAAATATTTTTTAATTTCCACACTGACAGACTCAACGTATTTCCTCGTAACCGTAAACAATCACATTAATTCACTTGATTCTAATCACCAAGGAAACGTGTAGCCTCACACGAGTTACACATTTGAATGACGTCATTATGTAAAACTCACATATGTCCAGTAACTGTATTGAACAGCATACTGTACACGCTATTTTTGACGATGTAAAAAGTCTTAATTGAAATGAGTTAATCACACTTGGAAATGTTTGGTGTTTTATAAATAATTAAAATGTTTGTAACATATAATATATTATGCATATTCCTGAATGGATTTTGACTGGATAGATTTGAGTAAGTTTAGCTAGATTCCTATGATTTCATGACCATCTGTTCTTTTATGTTTAAGATTATTTATTATGGAAAATGTGATTCAAACAATACTACTGTCAACTAAAACTAATTTACTTAACATGATCGATGTAGAATCTAAATGATCAAAGAAATTTATAAAAGTTCTGGTTCCCAACGGCGACGTAGTAATTGTACATGTAGGTGCAAGTTTCTCATTTTTTCAATCTCATTTAGAAACTAGATGCCATTTTATCACAACCTACCCTTTTGTAAATAAGATGTTCTGTGATACATAAAAGGATCCATTTAAGACATAAACTGTGAGAAATTAAAATCACTTTCGGTTTCGGAGTGACGATAAAACCTGTATCGTCCGTACAGTAGTGTACTACCCTGTCCAAAGAATCAACATTAAAGGCCACAATGTTTGTAAATTTGTAAGAATAAGCAGTGTTGATAAGTGATTGGGAATTGCCTGATTACCCATATGAGTACAATGTGGACATACATGAGGAAAGTTTAAATGACATAGATTGTGTCAGCATTTCCTTTGAAGACTCAGTTGTTACTTCTCACCAGCTGTTTTTTAGCAGGAAGATGGAGTTAAACGAAAAATACATGTTTATAAAGTGAATTTATTTCAAGATCTGGGGCTATGGCTAAAACAAAATAAGCATGTTGCGGATACAAATCGACTATGTATTTCGAATCGACTCTTAGAAATTTGATGTCAAGAGTCATTTTGACTCTTGGAATTTTGGGGCCAAGAGTCATGACTCTTGGGTTTTGAAACCTAATGAAAGCCCTGGAAATTAAAAAAAATCCCCGGACCCCCCCCCCCCCCCCCCTGCAACGTTGCATTTATCATGTGCGTACACTGAAAATATGCCCAGCTACGCCCCTGCAAGAGTAAAAAATATGCTTTATATGAAATTCAAAAATGAAAAGCAGATTTTCTGCCTTTAATAAAGATTTACTTTCCAGATGATCTGTAAATATGTCACTTTCTTAGACCTGGTAAAAAGTCAGCATTGGGTTTAAGGTAGAATCACATGAAGGAATATTTGTAACCTTACTATGTTACAAAGATTGCTTCATGTGATTCTACCTTGAACACAGGTCATGTATCACTATCCAACATTTACACAGAATTATGTCTGTTTGTTTATCGGTCCATTAGAATTCTAATATTCAGAAGTGCATCAAGGCATTGCATTCAAACTTTGCATACTTGTTAACCATCATAAACAAATTACAAGGTCAAAGCCATGTAACACTACCCAACCTTTCAACAGAACCATGGTCCATGATTGACTCAGCTAGTTTTAATGCTCTTGGAACTCAAATATACTTACAAAGTGAATCAACGACTTTAGTGCCGTGTCTGATGTTGTCTGGACCATATAACTTTGTAATGCTTTGACCAATCTTGCTTATATTTGGCATGAATGTTAACTTCTACGAGGAGGCGTACTATTAACTACCCCCAGGTCCTAACTTCACTAGGTCAAGGTCATAGTTAAAGGTCAAAGGTCAAATTGAATATTTTCCAGACCATAAAGCAACATTGACCAATCTTTCTTATATTTGGCATTAATGTTCACATTTATGTGGTGGAGTGTCCTGCCAAACACCCAGGTTCCTATAATCTCAAAGGTTAAGGTCACAATTGGATGTCATACTATGTAGGCGTATTGAAGCTGCCAGACCATAACTTTGTGATGCATTGACCAATCTTGTTTAAAATTGACATTAATGTAAACCTCTGTGAGCGACCCCCGGTTCCTTTCTCAAAGGTCACAGTTGGGAGGGCAAATTGGAGCTAGTAAGGATCATTTCTTCTTTATATGCATGCTTGAGTGGAACAGTGAAACTTGCATTAAGCGACCACTTTAGGTAAGGTCTTGATAGGGTCGCTTAAAGAATGTTCGTTTAACACAAATGTTTGAAACATTGAGTGTAATTAACAAATTTCGAATTTTAGATACTATTCACTGTTTGGGTTTCAAGAAATTAATTGTTGTCATGCTTTTCGGATGATATACTGGAGGTTTGGATGTCGAGTGATGGGACATTTGGATCTTGAGTGATGGGAGGTTAGGTGTTGAGTGATGGGAGGCTAGGTGTCGAGTGATAGGATGAACCACTAAACCAGAATGTAAGTAGGGACGAATGAGGAACATCTATTCCTTATACATTGTATGGAAGGAATTCAAGCGCATGAAAAAGATAAGTACTTCACTTTATATACGTTTGGTGGTAATGTTTTGTAATGTTTTAAATTAATAGTTGTTGCTTGACCAGATTAAACTGAGACTCATCAAAATCCGTAAGCACGTCTGCCTGTATTCGGCTGTATTCACTTCATATGTTTATTGACTATATACTGTTATCTCCGTATAAGGCCTGTTATAGTTTTAATAACATCAGAATTTTTCGGAGTCTCAGTTTAACCTGGTTGGACAATAACTATAGTGTGCCCAGGATAATGTGATATTTACAAACATTGACAGGAGTTGCCTACTGTTGAAAAATTGGTTTCTTAAGTAAACACATACGGTCATTTCTATTCTGAAATTACACTGATACATCATGCACATTTTGTTGAACCACCTATATGGATTATTCCAAATTTTCCCGCTTTTCATGTTATCCTGGGCGCATTATAATATGCTTTATAATGTTTTGTTATTATAATATGCTTTGTAATGTTTTGTTATTATAATATGCTTCGTAATGTTTTGTCATGTTTTCAATAAGTATTTTGTGCATAGTGGGTGCCCGAGTGTCATAAATAACATGCCAAACATTTGGTTAAGCTGAAAAAAGCTGAAAAAAAAAATGAATAAAAGCTGCACAGGGGCAGCCTGTGGGCAAGGCCTTTAAGTTGGATGTGTTAAGACCCATATAATCGTCATCATGTGAATTGTGTTTAAGGGGCACATGCAAATATCATCACTCGGTAGGTCAACAATGGCATGATATTTTCTTGTTGTCTTATCGAAGTGATGGAAAAGTTCAGGTGAACCTTTATAGGTATTTAGCATTGCTATTCAACATCTCTAGCAAATACAGTCAGTCCTTGTTACAACACCACTCAATTTACCATTTACAATTTATTTTAATAACATAATTGTTGGAGACGAATTCTATTCAACGTGATAAAGTTGGGTACGGACTGATAGTTTACAAAGTAATTACTTAAAGTGTATATATATAGCTATATCTGACTGGTCATTTAAGGTCAAAATAATTACTTGCATCGTTTTTAGTATGATATTAGACTACCTTAATTGCAAATTAAAACTTTAGATGGGTTCCGTGTTGATTAAATCGTTGAAAAATAGAGAGTTTCTGTTAAAACTGAAGCAAAAAACGATCTAATGGATTTGAAAGCATAATTGTTTTTCAGTTTTTGAATTTTTAAAAAAAAATACCGTCAGATATAGCTCTATACACATTAATACTGGATATACAGATACTAACCTTGGGTTGTTTTTCACATCTGACATATTTATCGTCTTTTCTATAAGAAATTGTCTTATCACTTACAATTTATATTCCTATTTTAAAATATACTGTGTAAGACAATATTTGGGCTTGATTCATTAATTCATCATTGCTTAATGACGATAGGGTTAACTTTATAACGAAATGCATTTAATTTCCATTTTATTTAGAACTTTATTTAGGACCAGAACAATTTCAAAATTCTTAAACCGGAGAATCGTCAGTATGAAACTGAATCGAACCAGTTTTGGTCGTCATATTTAAAATGATGATTCCTTTCCTGACGACCATACTGAATTACTTTCGGCAATTGAACTAACCGGTACTGACAAATTAGCTATAACACCAATATGCTTGGGAACAAACAGTGTTGTAACGAGGGCTGACTGTACACTCAACAAAAGTTATAAGTACACACCTTTTATATTGTTTATAACTTTCAGTTTGAATTTGATAAAATAGTAAATGTTGCTCTTTGACATAATAAAGTGCAAATGTGTTTACTTTTATAAAAATCAAGTTTTGCAAATTTCACTAAGACTAGCTTTGGCATATAGGATAAATATCCATTTTTCTAATACAGTTGTGCCAAGCATGTTTTGACTGCTAGGGGTGTTATTGGATCTCACAGAAGCTCTATATATTTCAATCCCAGCTGTGGGGAAACTCCTTTAAATGAGTGGACCCGGTCAAGTAGACCTTTCCAATGGATGTTCTCTCTTTTAAGATTAATTGAGCTTTGAATCTATAAATTCTTTTGTTGTAAACAAATTGGCCACAAACTGAGGTGTGTATTTATAACTTTTGTTAGCTCACCAGCATCTGACTTTTGGCTGGGTTGTTGTGTGAAACCGATTATCCTAAATACATTGCTGTCAACACCTCTTGTACACAGGTAACTGTATTGTTGAAAACAAACAGAAAAGGAAAACAAAACAAGTTTTATTTTTATTTCAATGTCCAGTTGTAGAGATATTGATAAACCAGTCACTGTAGTGCATTTTTGTTGATAAATTATGGCATTCTGTTTATCAATCATCTACAATATAAGATTGTGGGTTTATATAAACAATATAAGATTGTGGGTTTATATAAACAATATAAGATTGTGGGTTTATATAAACAATATAAGATTGTGGGTGGGTTTATATAAACAATATAAGATTGTGGGTGGGTTTATATAAACAATATAAGATTGTGGGTGGGTTTATATAAACAATATAAGATTGTGGGTGGGTTTATATAAACAATATAAGATTGTGGGTTTATATAAACAATGTTATGCAATGAATACAAGCATAAATGTACATGTAACCTCATATTATATAACCCTTTGTTTATATTTTTCCTACGATTTTCGATGGTACATGTAAATTGCTGTGAGGATTGTCATGTTAATTGGTATGTGTTTGTGCTGAATGGAGTTTTGATTTTTGATACGTTGAAATTTTGGCTACTTTAAAAAATATATACCTTTATAGAAAAATACAATTTTTACAAGATTTTTAATTTGATTTTTCTTTTTATCAATGATACAGTTACCTGTGCTCTTGTTGTGATTGATTAGAATTTGAATGCCTAACCCTACTGCTGTAAACTTTTGTTAGGCCCCTAATATGCCACTTTGAACTAGTTTTGCTAGGCCCCTCATATACCACTGTGAACTAGTTTTGCTAGGCACCAGTCCTGATTACCGACCACAATGTGTCATGTGAAAAATGGTAGCAGTATCTCATAGTTCAAGGTCACACTTCAAAGATTATAATTAGTTTGACAACACTTTAATTTGATTGTAGACTAATCAACACATTCTCTTAAAGCAAACACTAGGTTTGCGAATTGAAGAAATTCGCGAAAGTAAATACCCGTGAAAATGTTTAAAACAAGTAAAAAGCAAAATTTTCTTGTTTATGTATGAATTCATTGTCTTTTGGTATGAAGTTTGCAAGACCAAATTTAGTCTAAATTACATATTTAAGCAACGACGTGTGCCTATCGAGTAGAAAAGTGTTTTTATTTAGTGTATAATTGTGTGGTAATGATTTTGAATTTCTTTTACATAAATCGTTCTAATAATCGGCGTTTTATTGATACTATAGTTATTCATTAATTTAACTATGTATTACAGCTGAGTTGCTGCATAATTACATGGTCATTGAACACATATAATATGATAATTTTGATCAGTAATAATGCAGTTTGTGGCGGCTTAGATGTTAAAGGGACAAAGGATTATCGTAAAGTGCGAACTGGTTAAGTGCTTTTAATTATTCTTGCCACTGGATATTCCACATGGGCGAGGCCCCCAGAAGAGTTTAGTCATTTAAGGCTTCGGGGATAGCGTAAATACAGGAGGTGTATTTGTTCCAGAGACCCCACTGGGTCTTTTACATGCCATACATGGGGCCTCGGTTTAAAGTCTCATCCGAAAGACTATTAATTTAGTAATTTTAGATGGTCAGCCGGGTATTCAAACCCACAACCCGAGATCAGTGGTTTTGTGCACAACGACTGAGCGGCCTGACAGTGAGAAATTGTTTAATAGGCATTATATACGAAATGACCAATGTTTGTGGCAGATTGCTATGACTTTGTCACTTTGCGACATAGTCTTTTCGAAGCTCACGGAAGACTTAAAACTGAGAAAGTTTGTAGTCGCAAACATGCCGACGATCGGCAAATGCAAAAGTTAGTATTCTCGAAAATTTTTAGCTTTACTGTATTAATTTTTTGCGGGATTTTTGAATATGTGGTCATAAGCACAATGTAAAACCAAATCACTGTGTGGTTTATTGGATACCATAAGATCTACTTGTATTTATGACTGGTTGCAATTAATAGCACATGTAAATTGGATCACTATATGACTGTATTGTCATACTTTATAATTCAATGTGTATGCCTTATTGCAATTGCAGAAAATCATTTTGCTAATATGCAGTAAATCTTTTTCTATATGTCACCATGAATGATAGCTTATTAAAAGCCGAAACGTTGGTCTTAATAAAATAATGATAACCTTAACCTGCGTTAACCTGCGTTAAGCTACATTTTTCTGTGTCTTTATTGATATATATCACCATGGTCAATATCCCAATCTGAGTTCAATGGTCCTAAATTGCATCTGTTAAATTTGTCTGGACTATAACAAGTTTACTGTGGAACTTAAAAGTTTGTATGATGTATTTATCCTTCCATTACAAGTATTTGTGTAAGAGAAAGTTGCTGACTGTTATTCTAAGAAAAAAATATTGCAAATAATGAATTTAAACAACTCTCGATATGGAGTTTTCCTTACAAAAATGATGCTGCATGATATGTTTTATATGTTATTAACATGAGCAATCTGTTACATGTGGTGTTGGCGTCTCCATATGTTTAAGTTTTTTGGCAAGTTTCTTTGTCAGAGTTATGCTATTGGCTGTTATATATCAATGAAACTTGGTATACAGTAAGCTCAATTTGTGATTAGGTAAACTCAGATAGAAAGTTGGCCATACTGTAAAATCATTTAATTTCGATGGGACGAAATTCTGTGGTTTTGGTGAACAAGACCATTTCGATGGGACGTAATTCATGGAATTTGCATTTCAGGTGATAAATACAAGGGTCAAAGTTATTGTTTGATGGGAAATCCAGGAAATTTAATCCTTAACAAAAATTAATGATTTTACAGTATGTGGTCAAAGTCACTGTTACTACAAATGGATATACACATCTCCTCCCGCAAGTTAATAACTTTTGTGGTACATCATCAATGATACTTTGTATACAGTTTGAGAGCTTTCGTTTTAAAGTATAACTTTTGAGGTTCACCAATGATACTTTGTATACAGTTTGAGAGCTTGTGTTTTAGAGTATAACTTTTGAGGTACACCAATGATACTTTGTGTGGAAGTTTAAAATTGCAGTATCAAGCATCTTAAGGTTATTGCTACATTTTCAGTTGAGTGGAAGTTTAAAATTGCAGTATCAAGCATCTTAAGGTTATTGCTACATTTTCAGTTGAGTGGAAGTTTTAAATTGCAGTATCAAGTGTCTTAAGGTTATTACTACCTTTTCAGTTGAGTGGAAGTTTAAAATTGCAGTACCTTAGACATAACTAAAGGATCTAACAACCATGATAAAAATAGTATCTGAAGGCTTAAAAAGGATGTTTCGGCAGCTTCTCATGTCTTAAAATCAAGAAAATTATGAATCGTTATCCTGAATCTATATAGAAAAAATTCCAGAAGAAATTTTGAGTAAACCTTATGAATGATTTATTACAAATGTGTTTAACAACCAAATCTCGCAAATAGGTTGTAAACAGTGTTTGTAAAACATAGTTCTAGGCACTCATATCAGAACTAAATCAAGGTTTTATTAAACAGGATCCTGAATATTTTAAAGGAAGTTTCATTTGCATTTATTCCTAGCAATATTGACCAGCAAATGTAGAAGAACAAAAAATTACATCTTTGAAAATGAAAGTTTTTGTGCTCCCGAATCGATAGATCGGGAGGCATATAGTGATTCACCTGTCCGTCTGTATGAAGTTAACCCCAACTCACCGTTTCTTCTTACATCAATATGGATTGCTACAAAGCTTTCATACTTGCAGGGATGTTGTATTGGAACAATCTCCACACACCTATATCACCTGACCTTATTTTGACCTTCACCTTGACATACTTTTGGACTTTGACTAATTGAAGGGCCATATTCTTGGTGAATCCAAACTTACCGTTTCTTCTTACATCTTTATGGCTTGCTACAAAGCTTTCATAATTGCAGGAATGTTGTATTGGAACAATCTCCCCACACCTATATCACCTGACCTCATTTTTGAACGCAGTCTTGTTTTAATAACAAATTATCAGGGAAACTACAAACAACAGATGCAAAATGCTGATTGATTATGTACCCTCCCCTGTTTTCAGTATTTCAGAAACCTAATAGAAAAATCTAGCTGAGCAATTGTCATCTATGAATATTTTTAAAAACGAAATCCAAAAGTTGTGAATGACCTTAACTGCAATGTTTTTATGGCCCCCATCTTTGATGAGGGATATTTTGCTTTGTGTTTGTCTGTCCTTTTATCTGGCGGTCATTAGGTGTCTCATTAGTATTTGAAAATCATGTGCACTCTATAGTCAGAATAGTTTTAGAGAGTTATTGTTATATGATATTTTTACTCATGATTGTGGCAGTAGTATTACTTATAATTTAATATTGCCACTTGACTAGGAATATATAAATATCAATAATTTTGACTTCTGATACTACCATTCTTTGACAAGCAGTGTTAAATTTGGAGGTATTCATGTGACATTTCTTGTTGTTTTAAGTCCAATGAGTTGTGTAGAATAATGTTGTCTCTATAGTGTAGTGGTACCATACTGGATCAGCCAATCCAGGGACCTGGGTTTGATTCTCAGTGGAGACAGCTAATTTTTCACTGTTTCTTTGCTACAGAAATGTCACGGTATGAGATGAATACCCCCAGACACTGATTGACACAGAGTGGTTGCTTCAGAGGTATAAATTACTATAATATTCATATCTGCTTAGTCTAGTGCCATATTAATTTATTAATCAATAGTACAGTGACAATCCTAAGTGAAAATATCAAAGGACATTAACTCCCTAACATCTGATCTGACTATTGGGTGCACATGATCTTTAAATACTAATCAAGACTTCTTTACAATCTGACAAAAAATAGTGCAAAAAATCTTTGCTTTGTTTTCTCCAATCAGTGAGTTACACATGGCATTAACGGTTCTTACTCATCGCTAAATCATCATTCCGCGCAAATTAAGTATCTTGAAAAAATCAAAGGTGAATATAAACCATTTTAATGACACAAACAACACGTTTTTGGATATAATACTTTTTTGTTATAGTATATTGGTATAATTAACTTGTCTTTAAATTTTTTATTAGTAATAATTAATTTCTCAATAAACATGAAACTGTTGAAACATAATTATGTAATCTTCACTATTGTTTGACTCGGAAGCAATAACTAATCGTGGACATGTAACAAACGACCAATCCCTGTGAAAACGTAATATACAAATACAATGTGTGAAATGCATTTAACAAACTACATTATACATGTGCTTTATTGAGTAATCAGAAATAATCAATAATTATTATTTAATCGCATTTATTACACGGTGATGTAGTTGTACTAAACATTATCAAATGTTCTATCCTGAAATTTATCGCAAATTTAATATTTTGGGACCCTCAATTGCGAATTCATTCATTCATCAATTCGCAAAATAAGTTCAAAACTGAAAAAAATACACAAATATAAAGTGATTTACAGTAACAACCATTAAATGATAACAAAAATTATTGTTTTGTGTTCATTTCTCTGACTTTATAAATGTGTATATCAGTGATCAGTGAGTTATACATGGCGCGAATATTGCTTTCACTGAAACAAATGTGTTAATTAACAAATAGTAGGGCACAAACCAAAGCCACACAGCTATGACGGCAGCGCCTGGCCACACATGTAAGAGTCAGACATAGTACAAGCCAAAAAAGGGATGCTTCAAGCGAGCCTTATGTATATATATGCTTACTCCGCAATGAATGACACACTGCAGACTTTGAATTTTGTGCATAATTAGTCATAAAGGGAGGTAATGATAAGTGAACCGTTAAATGATAACAAAAAAAATTGTGTCTGTTTCTCTGACTTTTTAAATGCATATATCTGAATTCAGTGAGTTACGCCCAGCGTGAATATTACTATCACTGAAAGAAACGTTGTTGATTATAAACCATTAAATTATGAAAAATAACTGTTTTTTGTTTGTTTCTCTGACTATTTAAACGCATATATCTGCGTTCAGTGAATTACATCCAGCGTAAACATTGTAACTTTCATGAAAGCAAACATTGTTGTTTCATTTTATTTGTGTTGATTAAAAAACATTAAATGATAAAAAATCACTGTTTTGAGTTGGTTTCTCTTCTTTGTTAATGTGAATATCGGCGATTAGTGAGTTACACCCGGCATGAACATTACTTCCACGAAAGCAAAATGTTGTGTTTTCATTCTACTTGTGTTGATTAAAAAACATTAAATGATAAAAAAATGACCGTTTTGTGTTTGTTTCTCTGTCTTTTTAAACGCATATATCTGCGTTTAGTGAATTACACCCAGCGTGAACATTACTTACACTGAAACAAACGTTGTGTTTTCATTCTATTTGTGTAGATTAAAAAACATTAAATGATAAAAAAAATGATTATTTTGTGTTTGTTTCTCTGACTTTGTAAACACATATATCTGCATTCAGTGAATTATACCCAGCTTCAGTAAATTACACCCAGCGTGAACATCACTTTCACGAAAGCAAACATTGTTGTTTCATTTTATTTGTGTTGATTAAAAAACATTAAATGATAAAAAATCATTGTTTTGAGTTGGTTTCTCTGTCGTTGTTAATGTGAATATCGGCGATTAGTGAGTTACACCCGGCATGAACATTACTTCCACGCAAGCAAATGTTGTGTTTTCATTCTATTTGTGTTGATTAAAAAACATTGAACAATAAAAAAATGATTATTTTGTGTTTGTTTCTCTGTCTTTTTAAACACATATATCTGCGTTCAGTGAATTATACCCAGCTTCAGTGAATTACACCCAGCGTGAACATCACTTTCACGAAAGCAAACATTGTGTTTTCATTCTATTTGTGTTGATTAACAACCATTAAACGATAAAAAAATGATTATTTTGTGTTTGTTTCTCTGTCTTTTTAAACGCATATATCTGCGTTCAGTGAGTTCAACCCGGAATGAACATTACTCACACTGAAAAATAAAACATTGTGGTTTCATTCTATTTGTGTTGATTAACAACCATTAAACGGTAAAAAAATGATTATTTTCTGTTTGTTTATCTGACTTTCTGTCAATCCAGCGTGAACATTTCTTTCACTAGGCGCTGCCATCGTAGCTGTGTGGCTTAGGTTTATGCCCTACTATTTTTACTGAAACAAACGTTGTTGTTTCATGTGTTGATTATAAACAACCATTAAACGATAAAAAAATCATTGTTTTGTTTCTATGACTTTGTAAACTTGTATATCGGCAATCAGTGAGTTACACACTGGTTGAATATTTCTTTCACTGGAACAAATGTCATTTTAGTCAGAGCATACACAGATTTAATTGACATTTTTTCTGAGGTGTGAAATTATGCATGGATTATCCCATCAAGCTCATGCAAATAATAAACAATGAAAGTTGTTGAATGGACCGCAACCTGTGCATCAGTAAGACCTGGCCCTGATCTCCCGAAGCATCTCAAGTAGAAATCTCATCTCAAATTGAGATTTTGTCCAAATCAGAGTCGGATTTTTAAATAAATTGGAAGCTAGAACTCTTTAAAATGTACTGAAATTAACAAAGAATAATGTTTGCTGTTTTTAATGCTAATTATGAGTCCACCTTCCCTTGGAAATTATCCAAACCATGCATGGCAATATTTGAGATGAGATTTATCTCAAATTAAGATGTTTCGGGAGATTGGGGCCAGATGCTCATAATACTGATACCAATGTCTTTCCAATGTCTAATTAAGTCGACTTGCTTTTCATGAAGACGTCCGGGTAGCTTTTTGTCCTGACACTAGATTAGTAGACCAAATCACAGAGAAAACATTGTAACTATAGTCAATAGAGGTCAATATTTTGGTGGAACCATTTCTTGATGAAACTTTGTCACAATAATAATGTCAACAAAAATTGACCTTTTGATATTGGAACTTTCAAGGTCAAATACTTGGTAACTAATAATAGAAAAAATTCAAAAAGACTGTTCCCTTGCATCAACCTGTAATGGATATGTGAAAGTATTCTCTTAATATTGTCTAATCATACCTACAGGTACTGTAAAGAAAATATCAGGATATGTATTTTTCTCACCTACAAAATTAATATGCCATATTTTTTAGTGTATACAAGTAATAATAGTAATCCTGTAATTGGCTCAATAAGGTCATATCTCACTAATCTAGTAAATGAAAGAAAAATTGCAAATAGACAACAATCCCCTTAATGTCTGTACATTGTATGTCTTTAAGTCTAATATGGTGCCGCAAACTTCCCTTTTAAACGTCTTTCAGTCGGGGCTAATATGGTGCCGCAAACTTCCCTTTTAAACTTCTTTCAGTCGGGGCTAATATGGTGCCGCAAACTTCCCTTTTAAACATCTTTTAGTCGGGGCTAATATGGTGCCGCAAACTTCCCTTTTAAACGTCTTTCAGTCGGGGCTAATTTGGTGCCGCAAACTTCCCTTTTAAACTTCTTTCAGTCGGGGCTAATATGGTGCCGCAAACTTCCCTTTTAAACGTCGTTCAGTTGGGGCTAATATGGTGCCGCAAACTTCCCTTTTAAACGTCGTTCAGTCGGGCCTCATATGGTACCGCAAACTTCCCTTTTAAATGTCTTTCAGTCGGGCCTAATATGGTACCGCAAACTTCCCTTTTAAAAGTCTTTCAGTTGGGCCTAATATGGTGCCGCAAACTTCCTTTTTAAACGTCTTTCAGTCCGGCCTAATATGGTACCACAAACTGCCTTTTTAAATGTCTTTCAGTCCGGCCTAATATAGTGTTGCAAACTTCCCTTTTAAACATCTTTCAGTCGGGCATAATATGTTGCCGCAAACTTCCCTTTTAAACGTCTTTCAGTCGGGCCTAATTTGGTGCGCAAACTTCCTTTTTAAACGTCTTTCAATCTGGCCTAATATGGTACCACAAACTTTCTTTTTAAACGTCTTTCAGTTCGGCTTAATATGGTGCCGCAAACTTCCCTTTTAAATGTCTTTCATTTTGGCCTAATATGGTGCCGCAAACTTCCCTTTTAAATGTCTTTCATTTGGGCCAAATATGGTGCTGCAAACTTCCTTTTTAAAAGTCTTTCAGTCAGGCGTAATATGGTGCCGCAAACTTCCTTTTTAAAAGTCTTTCAGTCGGGCCTTATTTGGTGCCGCAAACTTCCTTTTTAAACGTCTTTCATTCGGACCTAATATGGTGCCACAAACTTCCCTTTTAAACGTCTTTAAGTGGGGCCTAATATGGTGCCGATAACTTCCCTTTGAAATGTCTTTCATTCGGGCCTTATATGGTGCTGCAAACTTCCCTTTTAAATGTCTTTCAGTCGGGCCTCATATGGAACCGTAAACTTCCCTTTTAAATGTCTTTCAGTCGGGCCTAATATGGTACCTTAAACTTCCCTTTTAAACGTCTTTTAGCGGGACCTAATATGTAGCCGCAAACTTCCCTTTTAAACGTTCTTTAGTAGGGCCTAATATGGTTCCGCAAACTTCCCTTTTAAATGTCCTTTAGTCCGGCCTAATATGGTGCCGCAAACTTCCTTTTTAAACGTCTTTCAGTCAGGCCTAATATGGTACCACAAACTTCCTTTTTAAACGTCTTTCAGTCCGGCCTAATATGGTTCAACAAACTTCCCTATTAAACAGCTTTCAGTCGGGCCTAATTTGGTGCCGCAAACTTTCTTTTTAAACGTCTTTCATTCGGACCTAATATGGTGCCACAAACTTCCCTTTTAAAAGTCTTTCAGCGGGGCCTAATATAGTGCCACAAACTTCCCTTTTAAACGTCTTTCAGGGGGCCTTATATGGTGCCGCAAACTTCCCTGTTAAAAGTCTTTCAGTCGGGCCTAATATGGTGCCACAAACTTCCCTTTTAAATGTCTTTCAGTTGGGCCTAATATGGTACCGCAAACTTCCCTTTTAAACATCTTTCAGCAGGGCCTAATATGGTGCCAAAAACTTCCCTTTTTAATGTCTTTCTGTCGGGCCACATATGGAACCGCAAACTTCCCTTTTAAATGTCTTTCAGCGGGACCTAATTTGGTGCCGCAAACTTCCCTTTTAAACGTCTTTCAGTCCAGCCTAATTTGGTTCCACAAACTTCCCTTTTAAATGTCCTTAAGTTGGGCCTAACATGGTGCCTCAAACTTTCTTTTTAAACGTCTTTCATTCGGACCTTATATGATGCCACAAACTTCCCTTTTAAACGTCTTTCAGCGGGGACTCATATGGTGCCACAAACTTCCCTTTTAAACGTCTTTCAGCGGGGCCTAATATGGTGCCGCAAACTTCCCTTTTAAATGTCTTTCAGTTGGGCCTCATATCGTACCGCAAACTTCCCTTTTAAATGTCTTTCAGTTGGGCACTGTTTTATCAAAGCATTTACAGTAATCGTAAACTTACGTTCAAATTTGAATCCTTTATAATTATGTAACTGCTTCAAATACTGGTAAAGCGATAGGTAAACTCATCAGTTAATTAATTTATTTAATGATTTTAAACAATATAGTCCCCTCATTTGCAGTTGTAAACGCATTATAAGGAATTTAAATTTGAGCGTAACTTTAAAATGTTCGTAAGCCCTTTGATAAAACAGTGCCTGGGTGAATATTTCTTTCACTGGACTAAATGTCATTTTTGTCAGAGCATACACAGATTTAATTGACATTTTTTCTGAGGTGTGAAATTATGCATGGATTATCCCATCAAGCTCATGCAAATAATAAACAATGAAAGTTGTTAAATGGACCGCAACCTGTGCATCAGTAAGACCTGGCCCTGATCTCCCGAAGCATCTCAAGTAGAAATCTCATCTCAAATTGAGATTTTGTCCAAATCAGAGTCAGATTTTTAAATGAATTGGAAGTTAGAACTCATTAAAATGTACTGAAATTAACAAAGAATAATGTTTGCTGTTTTTAATGCTAATTATGTGCTCATAATACTGATACCAATGTCTTTCCAATGTCTAATTAAGTCGACTTGCTTTTCATGAAGACGTCCAGGTAGCTTTTTGTCCTGACACTAGATTAGTAGACCAAATCACAGAGAAAACATTGTAACTATAGTCAATAGAGGTCAATATTTTGGTGGAACCATTTCTTGATGAAACTTTGTCACAATAATAATGTCAACAAAAATTGACCTTTTGATATTGGAACTTTCAAGGTCAAATACTTGGCAACTAATAATAGAAAAAATTCAAAAAGACTGTTCCCTTGCATCAACCTGTAATGGATATGTGAAAGTATTCTCTTAATATTGTCTAATCATACCTACAGGTACTGTAAAGAAAATATCAGGATATGTATTTTTCTCACCTACAAAATTAATATGCCATGTTTTTTAGTGTATACAAGTAATAATAGTAATCCTGTAATTGGCTCAATAAGGTCATATCTCACTAATCTAGTAAATGAAAGAAAAATTGCAAATAGACAACATTCCCCTTAATGTCTGTACATTGTATGTCTTTTAGTCTAATATAGTGCCGCAAACTTCCCTTTTAAACATCTTTTAGTCGGGGCTAATATGGTGCCGCAAACTTCCCTTTTAAACGTCTTTCAGTCGGGGCTAATATGGTGCCGCAAACTTCCCTTTTAAACGTCTTTCAGTCGGGCCTTATATGGTACCGCAAACTTCCCTTTTAAAAGTCTTTCAGTTGGGCCTAATATGGTGCCGCAAACTTCCTTTTTAAACGTCTTTCAGTAGGGCCTAATATGGTACCACAAACTGCCTTTTTAAATGTCTTTCAGTCCGGCCTAATATGGTGTTGCAAACTTCCCTTTTAAACGTCTTTCAGTCGGGCCTAATTTGGTGCGCAAACTTCCTTTTTAAATGTCTTTCAATCTGGCCTAATATGGTACCACAAACTTTCTTTTTAAACGTCTTTCAGTTCGGCTTAATATGGTGCCGCAAACTTCCCTTTTAAATGTCTTTCATTTTGGCCTAATATGGTGCCGCAAACTTCCCTTTTAAATGTCTTTCATTTGGGCCAAATATGGTGCTGCAAACTTTCTTTTTAAAAGTCTTTCAGTCAGGCGTAATATGGTGCCGCAAACTTCCTTTTTAAAAGTCTTTCAGTCGGGCCTTATTTGGTGCCGCAAACTTCCTTTTTAAACGTCTTTCATTCGGACCTAATATGGTGCCACAAACTTCCCTTTTAAACGTCTTTAAGTGGGGCCTAATATGGTGCCGATAACTTCCCTTTGAAATGTCTTTCATTCGGGCCTTATATGGTGCTGCAAACTTCCCTTTTAAATGTCTTTCAGTCGGGCCTCATATGGAACCCTAAACTTCCCTTTTAAATGTCTTTCAGTCGGGCCTAATATGGTACCTTAAACTTCCCTTTTAAACGTCTTTCAGCGGGACCTAATATGGTGCCGCAAACTTCCCTTTTAAACGTTCTTTAGTAGGGCCTAATATGGTTCCGCAAACTTCCCTTTTAAATGTCCTTTAGTCGGGCCTAATATGGTGCCGCAAACTTCCTTTTTAAACGTCTTTCAGTCAGGCCTAATATGGTACCACAAACTTCCTTTTTAAACGTCTTTCAGTCCGGCCTAATATGGTTCAACAAACTTCCCTATTAAACATCTTTCAGTCGGGCCTAATTTGGTGCCGCAAACTTTCTTTTTTAACGTCTTTTATTCGGACCTAATATGGTGCCACAAACTTCCCTTTTAAACGTCTTTCAGCGGGGCCTAATATAGTGCCACAAACTTCCCTTTTAAACGTCTTTCAGCGGGGCCTTATATGGTGCCGCAAACTTCCCTGTTAAAAGTCTTTCAGTTGGGCCTAATATGGTACCGCAAACTTCCCTTTTAAACATCTTTCAGCAGGGCCTAATATGGTGCCGAAAACTTCCCTTTTTAATGTCTTTCTGTCGGGCCACATATGGAACCGCAAACTTCCCTTTTAAATGTCTTTCAGCGGGACCTAATTTGGTGCCGCAAACTTCCCTTTTAAACGTCTTTCAGTCCAGCCTTATATGGTTCCACAAACTTCCCTTTTAAATGTCCTTTAATTGGGCCTAACATGGTGCCGCAAACTTCCCTTTTAAACGTCTTTCAGTCGGGCCTAATTTGGTGCCTCAAACTTTCTTTTTAAACGTCTTTCATTCGGACCTAATATGATGCCACAAACTTCCCTTTTAAACGTCTTTCAGCGGGGACTCATATGGTGCCACAAACTTCCCTTTTAAACGTCTTTCAGCGGGACTTAATATGGTGCCGCAAACTTCCCTTTTAAATGTCTTTCAGTTGGGCCTCATATCGTACCGCAAACTTCCCTTTTAAATGTCTTTCAGTTGGGCCTCATATGGTGCCGCAAACTTCCCTTTTAAATGTCTTTCAGTCGGACCTTATATGGAACCACAAACTTCCCTTTTAAATGTCTTTCAGTCGGGCCTCATATGGAACCACAAACTTCCCTTTTAAATGTCTTTCAGACAGACCTCATATGGTACTGCAAACTTTCCTTTTAAATGTCTTTCAGTTGGGCCTCATATGGTGCCGCAAACTTCCCTTTTAAACGTTCTTTAGTTGGGCCTAACATGGTGCCGCAAACTTCCCTTTTAAACGTCTTTCAGTCGGGCCTAATTTGGTGCCTCAAACTTTCTTTTTAAACGTCTTTCATTCAGACCTAATATGATGCCACAAACTTCCCTTTTAAACGTCTTTCAGCGGGGACTCATATGGTGCCACAAACTTCCCTTTTAAACGTCTTTCAGCGGGGCCTAATATGGTGCCGCAAACTTCCCTTTTAAATGTCTTTCAGTTGGGCCTCATATCGTACCGCAAACTTCCCTTTTAAATGTCTTTTAGTTGGGCCTCATATGGTGCCGCAAACTTCCCTTTTAAATGTCTTTCAGTCGGACCTTATATGGAACCACAAACTTCCCTTTTAAATGTCTTTCAGTCGGGCCTCATATGGAACCACAAACTTCCCTTTTAAATGTCTTTCAGACAGGCCTCATATGGTACTGCAAACTTCCCTTTTAAATGTCTTTCAGTTGGGCCTAATATGGTGCCGCAAACTTCCCTTTTAAACGTCCTTCAGTAGGGTCTAATATGGTGCCGCAAACTTCCTTTTTAAACGTCTTTCAGTCAGGCCTAATATGGTACCACAAACTTCCTTTTTAAACGTCTTTCAGTCCGGCCTAATATGGTTCAACAAACTTCCCTATTAAACATCTTTCAGTCGGGCCTAATTTGGTGCCGCAAACTTTCTTTTTAAACGTCTTTCATTCGGACCTAATATGGTGCCACAAACTTCCCTTTTAAACGTCTTTCAGCGGGGCCTAATATAGTGCCACAAACTTCCCTTTTAAACGTCTTTCAGCTGGGCCTAATATGGTGCCGCAAACTTCCCTGTTAAAGGTCTTTCAGTCGGGCCTAATATGGTGCCACAAACTTCCCTTTTAAATGTCTTTCAGTTGGGCCTAATATGGTACCGCAAACTTCCCTTTTAAACATCTTTCAGCAGGGCCTAATATGGTGCCGAAAACTTCCCTTTTTAATGTCTTTCTGTCGGGCCACATATGGAACCGCAAACTTCCCTTTTAAATGTCTTTCAGCGGGACCTAATTTGGTGCCGCAAACTTCCCTTTTAAACGTCTTTCAGTCCAGCCTTATATGGTTCCACAAACTTCCCTTTTAAATGCCCTTTAATTGGGCCTAACATGGTGCCGCAAACTTCCCTTTTAAACGTCTTTCAGTCGGGCCTAATTTGGTGCCTCAAACTTTCTTTTTAAACGTCTTTCATTCGGACCTAATATGATGCCACAAACTTCCCTTTTAAACGTCTTTCAGCGGGGACTAATATGGTGCCACAAACTTCCCTTTTAAACGTCTTTCAGCGGGACCTAATATGGTGCCGCAAACTTCCCTTTTAAATGTCTTTCAGTTGGGCCTCATATCGTACCGCAAACTTCCCTTTTAAATGTCTTTCAGTTGGGCCTCATATGGTGCCGCAAACTTCCCTTTTAAATGTCTTTCAGTCGGACCTTATATGGAACCACAAACTTCCCTTTTAAATGTCTTTCAGTCGGGCCTCATATGGAACCACAAACTTCCCTTTTAAATGTCTTTCAGACAGACCTCATATGGTACTGCAAACTTCCCTTTTTAATGTCTTTCTGTCGGGCCACATATGGAACCGCAAACTTCCCTTTTAAATGTCTTTCAGCGGGACCTAATTTGGTGCCGCAAACTTCCCTTTTAAACGTCTATCAGTCCAGCCTTATATGGTTCCACAAACTTCCTTTTTAAATGTCCTTTAATTGGGCCTAACATGGTGCCGCAAACTTCCCTTTTAAACGTCTTTCAGTCGGGCCTAATTTGGTGCCTCAAACTTTCTTTTTAAACGTCTTTCATTCGGACCTAATATGATGCCACAAACTTCCCTTTTAAACGTCTTTCAGCGGGGACTAATATGGTGCCACAAACTTCCCTTTTAAACGTCTTTCAGCGGGACCTAATATGGTGCCGCAAACTTCCCTTTTAAATGTCTTTCAGTTGGGCCTCATATCGTACCGCAAACTTCCCTTTTAAATGTCTTTCAGTTGGGCCTCATATGGTGCCGCAAACTTCCCTTTTAAATGTCTTTCAGTCGGACCTTATATGGAACCACAAACTTCCCTTTTAAATGTCTTTCAGTCGGGCCTCATATGGAACCACAAACTTCCCTTTTAAATGTCTTTCAGACAGACCTCATATGGTACTGCAAACTTTCCTTTTAAATGTCTTTCAGTTGGGCCTAATATAGTGCCGCAAACTTCCCTTTTAAACGTCCTTCAGTAGGGTCTAATATGGTGCCGCAAACTTCCTTTTTAAACGTCTTTCAGTCCGGCCTAATATGGTTCCACAAACTTCCATGTTAAATGTCTTTCAGTTCGGCCTAATATGGTGCCGCAAACTTCCCTTTTAAACATCTTTCTGTTGGGTCTAACATGGTGCCGCAAACTACCCTTTTAAACGTCTTTCAGTTGGACCAATTTTGGTCCCACAAACTTCCCTTTTAAACGTCTTTCAGCAGGGCCTTATATGGTGCTGATAACTTCCCTGTTAAACATCTTTCAGTCGGGCCTAATATGGTGCCGCAAACTTCCCTTTTAAATGTCTTTCAGCGGGCCTAATATGTTGCTGTGAACTTCCCTTTTAAATGTCTTTCAATCGGGCCACATATAGTACCACAAACTTCCCTTTTAAATGTGTTTCAATCCGGCCTAATATGGTACCACAAACTTCCCTTTTAAGTGAATTTCAGTCGGGCCTAATATGGTACCGCAAACTTCCCTTTTAAACGTCATCAGTCGAGCCTAATATGGTACTGCAAACTTCCCTTTCAGTCAGGCCTAATATGATGCTGCCAGCTTCTTTTTTAAACGTCTTTCAGTCAGGCCTAATATGGTGCTGAGAACTTTCCTTTTAAACGTCTTTCAATCGGGCCTCGTATAGTACCGCAAACTTCCCTTTTAAACGTCTTTCAATCGGGCATAATATGGTACCGCAAACTTCCCTTTTAAACGTCATCAGTCGAGCCTAATATGGTACTGCAAACTTCCCTTTCAGTCAGGCCTAATATGATGCTGCCAGCTTCTTTTTTAAACGTCTTTCAGTCAGGCCTAATATGGTGCTGAGAACTTTCCTTTTAAACGTCTTTCAATCGGGCCTCGTATAGTACCGCAGACTTCCCTTTTAAACGTCTTTCAATCGGGCCTAATATGGTACCGCAAACTTCTCTTTGAAACGTCTTTCATTCAGGCCTTATATGGTGCCGCTAACTTCCCTTTTTAAAAGTCTTTCTGTCGGACCTAATATGGTGCCGCTTACTTCCCTTTAAACGTCTTTCAGGCGGACCTAATATGGTGCTGCAAACTTCCTTTTTAAACGTCTTTCAGTCAGGCCTAATATGGTGCTGCAAACTTCCTTTTTAAAGGTCTTTCATTCGGGCCTAATGTGGTGCCGCAAACTTTCCTTTTAAACGTCTTTTAGTTGGGCCTAATATGGTGCCACAAACTTCCCTTTAAACGTCTTTCAGTTGGGCCTAATATGGTGCCACAAACTTCCCTTTAAACGTCTTTCAGTCAGACCTAATAAGGTGCTGCAAACTTCCCTTTTAAACGTCTTTCAGTCGGACCTAATAAGGTGCTACAAACTCCATACAATCTTGGTCACCTTGTGTCGACACCCAGTAAGAACAGCTTATACACAAAAAAGTCATGTCCAAATGTAATCAATAGTTTTAAAGAAACATTGAGGTCTGATAAAAAGGATTTTCATGAAAATTATATAGATAAGTTCATGAATTTAATATTTGCTAGAATCAGTTGTCTTTTGTATATTATTTCTTCTTCTATATTGGTGTAATTCATCCTATTTAATTCGAGGACAGGGTTATCCAATCATATTGCCTGTTACAGACCAATATGTTTGCTATGGTGCGATCTGCTTAAAATATATTAGCATATTAGCTTTTACAAAAAATGTGGCAATGCTGGTTGGTTAACTGTCATGTCTTCGAAAACTATTTGTCTTGTTGGTAAATCGTAATTACTTTTGACTGTTGTGATCAACTTCGAAGTTGAAATAGTCTATGTATATGTAACCCATATAATGGATTTATTTTATACTGCTCATCAGTGATATGACACACTGTCTCTAAGATTCATGCCTCAGTTCAATAATTAAGAACTATGGTGTTCAGTTTGGTGACAGTTTGTCCAATGCACCAGGCCAGTATGTAGGCCTGTTGTTATATCACATACACCACTGTGATTTCAGTATTTCACATGACAGTTTCTGAAACTATTGGTCCAACCAAGCATCAGGCCAGCATGAGTGCATTTCAGTATGTACACCACTGTGGTTTAAGTGCTTCACATGACTTTCTCAAATTGCTTGTCCATGCCCAACACCAGGCCAGCATGTGTGCATTAAAAAACATCAGTATGTACACCACTGTGGTTGAAGTGTAGGTTGAAGCGTTTTTAATTATTAAATTAAGTAAGTAATTAAGTAAAGTCCTTATTTTACACACATATGACTTTTGTAGCAAATTGTCATTTTTTACCTCTGAAACCCTGAAACTATTGGTCCAACCAAGCATCAGGCCAGCATGTGTGCATTTCAGTATGCACACCACTGTGGTTTAAGTGCTTCACATGAGTTTCTCAAATTGCTTGTCCATGCCCAACACCAGGCCAGCATGTGTGCATTAAAAAACATCAGTATGTACACCACTGTGGTTGAAGTGTAGGTTGAAGTGTTTTGAATTATTAAATTAAGTAAGTAATTAAGTAAAGTCCTTATTTTACACACATATGACTTTTGTAGCAAATTGTCATTTTTTACCTCTGAAACCCTGAAACTATTGGTCCAACCAAGCATCAGGCCAGCATGTGTGCATTTCAGTATGTACACCACTGTGGTTTAAGTGCTTCACATGAGTTTCTCAAATTGCTTGTCCATGCCCAACACCAGGCCAGCATGTGTGCATTAAAAACATCAGTATGTACACCACTGTGGTTTAAGTGTAGGTCGAAGCGTTTTGAATTATTAAAGTAAGTAAGCTATTAAATAAAGTCCTTATTTTACACAAATATGGATTGTATTGTCATTTTTTATAATTTGTACAGCTATTCTGAAATCCAAAATGTATTCACATGATTATGTACATAAGAAACCAATAGTTTTCCGTTGCAAGACAGTTTACTGACCAGTATTGTCAATGATAGCTGATTTGCTAATAAATTTGAATCAGATCACACCATATTAAACTATTGGTACTACACATGTGATACAATTGGATATCCTTATTCTTCAATTAAATAATATTAATAACTCAAAACATCTGAATAAACATTAAATGTTCTTGTACTGCACATATCTGTATAATTGCTTCAAAAACCTTTTTGCAATTTACCTTTCTGCTCTTTTGTGTTGATTACACAAATAAAGTTCCTTTGTACCCATTGAGTGATATAAGATGTTAAGGTGTTTAGAACTTTAAATACTGCACTAGATCTTAAGACAATACTGATGTAACAGTCATATTTATGTGTGTTAAATGTACATTTATGTAGAACAAGATTGCTATTTGCTAATCATATGAAACTTCTGAAACTAATTGTAAAATTTCAAAAGATGATACTTAAATGCTGGAAAGTGACAATAGCATGAAGCTGACAACAGCAAACCAAACATAGACATGAAAATTAAAGACATTTAAAACATCCCATGTCCCTCAGCTTTGTGACTTTATGTATCTGCCTTAAGAGTAGTAGGGCAAAGGATTGAACCCTGGCAGGGCCCGGCTAGGGTTTTTTCTGATATGGCCAATTACTAGCTTGAAATATTAATTAGTTAAATATGTATGCCTTAATTCCTGCCTCTGTTGACCTGCATTAATGTTTGGGAGTCATGCAGATGTGTTCAGAAAATTGGCTGGACATTGAAATTTAGGTCACACTTTAAATAAAACACTTCTACATTAAAGTAAGGTTGACCTCTAAGACAGTTTGTCTCATTTCTTTTTTATCACCCCATATACATTTCATTTCTTCAAATTGCCATGCTTCCTCAATAAATTTGGCATTTTCTAAAATTCTTCTTTCTTAATTTCTATTGATGACCTGATGTTTTTTCTCTCATCTACATTTATACAACAGTTGACACTCCTAATGCAATATTTCCTTGCATTGCATGTAGACAAGCTGAGCTTGTACTCTCTAAAAATATAAGACATCTATGTTACTGCAAATGCCCTGACAAATTTGCTCTATACTGTATATGAATTTATAGCGTTATGTTGAGCATCAGTATTAGGAGCACCAGTCTGGTCTTACTTGAGCACAGGTTGCAGTCTATTCAACAATTTTCATTCTTATTACTTTGATTAGCTCAAGGGATCATGCGAGCGAAATTTTACAACTAAGAAAAATGTCATATTATGGTTGTGCATTGACAACACAGATAGAACATTGAAGTACAGTCCGTGCAAAGTATAATGATAGCGGTTATAAACATTGGCTCGTCACACTCAAAATGATTGTCAATTTGATATGATATTTGCATCACAACTCAAACAAAGTGATAAATATTGAATTTATGTCATTTAATATTTTGTTTGGCAATTAACGTCCAAAATAGGCACATACAGACTTCCGCAAATTATGTATTTTAATTTACAGAACACATTTAAGTTTCTTCGTACTCTTGACACAATTCCGTCATAAGTACATTGTGAATTCTGTTCACTCATATTTAATCAACCAAAGGGGGTTTTCATAGCAGTTTTTATGCCCCGAAATCTACTAATGCAGCGGTATGTCAGTCTGTCCCTTTATCTGTTGAAACTCAAATTTGTCCATCAAGGCATTGCTTTCTAACTTGGCATACTTTAACCATCATAAACACATTACATTATCAAAATCATGTACAGATCTTTCAAAGTCAATCGAGAACGGTTTGCAAACTTTAGGTTGTCCTACGGTAATGTTACCTAAAGTAAAGTATGTTTATCTAGGTGCAACTGTGTATACCTGAGTTAATGGTAAACCCCGATAATTCTCTCGAATGGGATAGTTCCCTCATAAGTATTACTTATTGAATGAACTATAGCACTATCAAACATTTCAACAAAGTAATGGCCCCTGATTGACTAAGCTATTTGGACAAAGCTTCCACCGGGCATAAGCATTAACTGAACACAGTCTTGTTTATTTCAAAATAAAAACCACAAGGATCAATTTTCACATTACTGAGTTTTGATCAAAAACAATTTCTGCCCCCCATCTTTGTTGCAGGGTATATTGCTCTGCTCAGGTCTGTCCGGAAACTGTTTAAACCATTGAATAATTTTGACATGGATGCATAGAACTATGTTTTAAATATTCCGTAACCAATTTGCAAGATTATGTGCTTATTATTATTTTGTAACAAATAATTGGGAGGGATCGATCTAAGGATTGTTTTGTAATTTAATCAAAAGTATAAAATCGTAATGACTATTCAGTACAATCGTCATTTTAAGACATGGGAAGATGCTGAAAAATGAATTTAAAGCATTTTTGTACTAATTGATTTTGGTTGTCAGATGCTCACAATACACCTAAGTGTCTTTGTTTCAAAACTTTTGCAAGGTCTATGTATTTGAGTAAGCACTTTTAATGAAATGATAGCGAAATCTGTATACAAGGGATGTAAAACGTTTATTCATTTTGTTACCTACCCTGTTTTCAGCATTTCTGAAAGCACTAAAAGTTGAATTTTAAAAAATCCAGCCCAGCGAATGTCATGAAATTTTGCTTAAAACTTCAATAATTGTCACTCTATTTGTTGCTTGCATGCAAGCAGTATCCTATGTACAATTTTTCACATTTAACTCAAAAACAAAAATGGAGATGTTTTGAAATACTATTTAAAACTAAGACAATTACACACATTGACACACGTACCAAGAAGCGTTCGACCTTATACATAAACAGTGCATATATATTCGTACCCCGATGCCTCGAACCGGTAGATAGCTCAAACTATTTTCCTGGTCGGGAGGTAGTTCGAGGCATCGAAGTTTGACTGTATGTTCAAAATGCCATGTGTACCCAGTTTTATGAGTTATAAAGCCAAACTTTTTCAGTTGAATTACAATAATTGATTGTAGGGCTTTTCTTCAAAACTTAGCTCAGCAAAACAGTTTGGATTTTAAATGATTATTGTTACTGTGTTCTTCATAAATATAGCAGATTTGATTCACCTTGTACAGAAAAATCCAGCACTAGTGAATCCCCTTAAGGTTGAAATCTGAAAGTACCCGATCAGACAAAAGATCATGTTAAACACATTATTTGTGCAAGTGTTTATTGCAGATGTTGTATTTTCATTGTTTTTACCCCTTGAAACCAAATTGTGATCTTGACCTAGGAGATATTGACAACATATTAAGGTGATTATATAATGCTGTCCTTTGTTTACAAACCAAAATGGAAATAAATGCATTTTTTATGTCCATTTATTATACAATGTTGTGCATATAATTCCTTTAATTGCATGTACGCATTCAATCTACACTAAATATAAGCAGCCAGTATTACTAGAATTTTGTTTGAATAGGAGGCTAGAGTTATAACGGATATAATTTGGAATGTCATTCCCATAAAAGTACATTTATAACACAATCATTTAAATCATTTCTTAGTAAACATATTTATTTTGATGACATTAAATTGATTTTCAAGTACAAAAGTAGCAGTTACGTGTTATTGTTAAGGGTATTAAGTGGGTGGGGTAATTATACACACAAAAAGTGAATTGATTTTAGTATATTGGTGTATTTGACCTTTGGACTTGAAGTGTGACTTTTCCTATTTATAGATATTGATACCATTTTTACTTGATTGCAAATTTATAATGGTAATAATTTTAAGTTATTTTTTAATCTCAATTTAAAGTGCATCATGTACGCGTCCAGGATCAGAGAAAACCTTTTAAATTTTGCATAAGCCACTGGGAGGGAAAATAAAGATTGCTCAATTTATCAGTGTTATTTTAGTATACAAGTGACCATACTTACAAAAATTACAGCAGCATGGGATATACATTCAAATTCTAATCAATCCTACCAAGAGATGTTGTATAGCAATTAATGCTTAATACCTATCAATGTTTACCTGAACTCTGCAATCGCTTCGATGACACGACAAGAAAATCTTATTCCATTGTTGACCTACCCAGTGATGATATTTGCAAGTGCCCCTTAAGCACAATTTACATGATCACTATTATATGGGTATTTACACATTCAACTTGAAGGCCTTGTTAACACACAGGTTGCCCTTGTGCAGTGGGGAAGGGGGGTGGGGAAGGGGGGGAAGGGGGTATGGGTGGGGGGTATGTGTTTGTGTTGTCTGTGGTGTCCTTTGTGTGTAGGTAGGTAGGTAGTTAGGTAGGTAGTTAAGTAGGTAGTTAAGTAGGTAGTTAGTTGGTAGTAAGGTATCCAACTTTTACAGCTGTTTTAATTTTTTTCTCTCTGTATTTTCAGGTTTGAAGAGAGGAGGAGTGCAGATGTTCAGTTTCAAGATGGCTTATACTTCCGTGAGGTTCCGGGTAGTAGAATAGGACCTCTGTCATTCTCCCATGCATGTCGTAAGAGGCGATTAAATGGGAGAGCCCATTTTATTGGGCTAATATCCTTTGTGCTCTCAGGTTGACTCTTACAATGTATGTATGGTGCACTTAGGATGTTTCCATAGGGATGTCTCTTTTAGAGAGTATAACATTTATGTCAACATGGTATCGCTTGGCGATTTTTACACAGCTCTGACCTTTTTATTAGCATAATTTAACAATCGAATTACGTTTTTAACACTTATTGTATCTTTTCATAATCTGGAGGTATCACAAAGACACTCGAGATGTAATGCAAACACAAATTTGAAATACCTATATTGCACGATTTGCTTTCGGAAATTGATATATTCAAAGCAAGAACCTTGAAATATAGTCTTGCATAAAGGTCAGGTTCAGGTCAAAATAGTCAAGCTATATGTCTCTATCACAGGGGTAGCACAAAGTTTGAATTTTATAGGATTTACAGGGGATGTAGCTGTATCTCAAGGTTGCGTCTTTGGATGATGTAAAGCATACAGTATATGTACCTATAGTGTGTGTCTCTAACATCGGATGTTACACACAAAATGTGTCTAATCAGTAGATCTCTTGCAGGGGATGAGACCTAACTTGCTGATACATCATGTGTACTTCATTTCATGTTAGAGGCACACATTATAGGTTTCATCCAGTATGTTACACTTCATTCAGAGAAATACCCTGTCAGTTTGTTGAATCACGTGATCAAATGAATGCGGTTTTACGCTCAAAACTAGTGCAATTTCGTCTGCTAACGGTGAGTTTTTCTTGATTATAACGATCGTGCATTTAATATGATTATATTATATAGCCTAAAGTACATTCCGTATATGTAAGAATACCCGACAAGTACCCAGTTAGCTCTATCTTTAGCTGTTTTTAATTGATGCTCGACCAAATTATTACACTCGGTTGGAAACTGCATTTGGTCGAGCATCAATTAAAAACAGCTAAAGATATAGCAAACTCAGTACTTGTCGGGTATTCTTTTGATCATGTGATTCTACACACTGCCTGTGCTACATATGTGATAGAGACATATAGCTTAACGAATTTGACACGAACCTGACGTTTTTATTAGCATAATTTAACGGTGGATATCTTGTCAGTATTTATAACCTCGGTTGTATGTATTCATAGTTTGGGAGTATTACGAAGACGCTCGAGATGTAATACAAACACAAATTTGAAATACGGAAAATGCACAATTTGCTAGCGGAAATTGATATTTTCAAAGCAAGAACCTTGCAATACCATGTTGACACAATATCTGTTATAGTCACACCTGTGGAAACATCCGATGTGCTTCATACACCCCTAGTAAGAGTCACTTTCAGTAGACGCATGGTCTCCCGTAATGATGTTAGTCTGGTTCTCTGTTTAAAATCTTTCAATAGTTTGAGTCAGGAGCCCGTTGCATAGCCAAGGCACTATCGAGCGCTTTTTGGTAGCGCTTTATTATGTCTACACAACGACATGCTACCGGCGAACATGTTTTGCTGATAGTATACCGTTTCTTTACACTGCTATAGGAGCGTTATCGATTGCTTTCTTATGCAATGGACAGCTTCGGTTCCACTTGGTAGCGCTTTCCTACGCAACGTTATGCTAACTGCAAGTGCTCACCAGAAGCATATACATTTTTTGCTTTGTCCGCTACGAAGCCCTTTTTGAGGCAACCCGTTTCTTAGCATAGCACTATGAAGAGCTCGATAGCGCCTGGCTTATGCAACAGCCTCTTGGCATCATCCAATTAATCAATAACTGCAGTGGTCAAATCGAAATGGCGGATGTACATGAGTTTATACAGGCAATTTTAGATAATCTATAACAGTCACAGGTGGCAGTTGCAGTGTTTGGTCCGCAAACGATTAAAAAAATATTTAAAAAATTCCGTCACTGTGCTCATATACTATCAAGGTATAAAGCATACTAGATTTCTATATGCCAAAGATTGTGGAACATCGCATCTCTTGTTTCAGCATAAAATACGGACGCTAAAGGAAATCACTACGCAAGTTCTTCAAATAAACTAAATAAAATATTCATTCTTACCGAAAATCTCATTCAATTGTATCTTATAACTGCAAAACGGCACGACAGTGTTCCTTTCGTTATTTCACTTGGCTCTAGGCCATTTTATTTACGTGATGGATACCCGCTCCACTCACAGTATCGTGCTTATTGTTAGAAACCAAGCCTATTTTTAGATGCGATGTTCCACAATCTTTGGACATATACACATAGTACGCTTTATACCTTGATAGTGTATTAGCTCAGTGACAGATTTTCATCTTTTTTTTCCCAAACACAGATACTGCCACCTGTGATTACAGTGTGTTGTCTTGGTGTCATTTTGATGAGACTTTGTATATCAATGGAAAAATGCATGGTCTTTGTAATACTGTAAATCATTAATTTTGGTGGGGGATTAAATTTTGTGGATTTCGTGGTTCAGCTTCAACCAAGAAATCAAATCCCATTGAACAATGATTTTGACCGTCATATTTATTACCTGAAATGCAAAATCCATAAATTGGCATCCCATCAAAATGGTATTTTTACCAAAACCACAAAATTTTGTACCATCAAAATTAATTGATTTTACAATAAAACAAGTCAATTCACACCAATAACACTATTAACATTATTTAGTACATATTACACATGTACTAAATAACACTAATAAAATAATGAAAACTTTTTGTAGCAGGTTGTTATTAATGCATAAAATTAAGAATGTAAGCAAGTGTCTGATTAGCCCAATTGGTAGAGCAACTGACTTGTAAATATGACTTCCTGGTTTGAGCCCTGTATGGGACGGATATCGTTTACATTTTGCATAAAAAATTTGCTTTATTTTTGTTATCAGAAATATTTTATTTCCTTATCATATTCCTAATGCAAGTATGAACTAATAGCAAATACAAATATAAAATTCTTTTCGAAAAAAAAGAAGATATTTCTGGATTCGAACCTGCCACATTCATCTTACTTGTTAGACGCTCCACCATTTGAGCTAACCAGGCATTTGAATTCAAAAGCAATTTATATGCACTATATACATGCTGGTGCAGACGTTTTTCATGATTTTATTAGCTTTTTTAGTACATACATGTATCAGTGATGTTGTTATAATGAAATTGAAAATTTGCATTTTTCCATTAATATACAAAATCTCATCAAAGCGACGGCTAAAGAACACACACTTCAGGCGATAATATAAAATTCCCTATATTAACTAACATACAACCGCCAGCTTGTTTTACACATGGAAAAAGTCTTCGTTACATTAGGCCGGACCTTAACTGTAATGTAATGTAAGATTTAGGTACTGGGAACCAGACTATTAATGGCGTCCGATCTGACATAGTGAGCTCTCGTGATCACTCTTTGTCCATCCAATGTCCATCCATCAACAATTGACATTACGCCAGAGCAGAGATTGCTCCGCCTGAGTGTTTGTTGAAGGCTCTGTCTGATTGACACCTGTCGTAATGTCAATTTACTTGTGTGGTTCCTGGGAAGTGGAGATAGATGTCTGTCTTTACTCCCTGTCGCATGTTGCATGTCGTTAGAGACGACTATATCGGAGACTATTTTAACTTAGGTATGAGACTGTTTTAGGCCAAAATGAAGCAGGCTTGTACAATAAGTTAAAATAGACGTTATTTTTTTCGTGAATTCGTGATTTATTTTGTGATTTCGTGATTTTTTCGTGATTTTTTCGTGTTTTTGTTTGCCATCAATTGTGGCTGGCCCTTTTGAGGCACACATCAAATGAGGCAACATCAAGTGCAGCAGGCATTATATGAGGACACATCAAGTGAGAAGGCATTATTGGAGACACACATGAGGCGAGACATGCATTATTTGACACACACATCAAGTGAGGAGGCATTATTAAAGGCACACATAAAGTGAGACGGGCACTATTTGAGGCACATATCAAGTGAGAAGGCATTATGTTAGGAACATATCAAGTGAGAAGGCATTATGTTTGGCACACATTTAGAGAGAAGTAAATTATTTGTGGCACATATCAAGTGAGAAAGCATTATTTGAGGCACACATCAAGTGAGGCAAGCATTATATGAGGCACATATCAAGTGACAAGGCATTATGTTTGGCACAAATCAAGCGAGAAGGCAGTATTTGAATCACATATCAAGTGAGAAGGCATTCATATATATATAATGTCTGGCACATACCAAGTGACAAGGCATTATGTTTGGCAAATATCAAGTGAGAAGGCATTATTGGTGGCACATATCAAGTGAGAAGGCACTATTTGTGGCATATATCAAGTGAGAAGGCAATATTTGTGGCACATACCAAGTGAGAAGGCATTAATTAAGGCAAATCAAGTGAAAAGGCATTATTTGTGGCACATATCAAGTGAGAAGGCTATATTTGTGGCACACATCAAGTGAGAAGGCATTATTTGTGGCACATCAAGTGAAAAGGCATTATTTGTGGCACACATCAAGTGAGAAGGCAATATCTGTGGCATATATCAAGTGAGAGGGCAATATTTGTGGCACACATCAAATGAGAAGGCATTATTTGTGGCACATCAAGTGAAAATGCATTATTTGTGGCACATATCAAGTGAGAAGGCAATATTTGTGGCACACATCAAGTGAGAAGGCATTAGTTGTGGCACATCAAGTGAAAAGGCATTAGTTGTGGCACATCAATTGAAAAGGCATTATTTGTGGCACATATCAAGTGAGAAGGCAAAATTTGTGGCACACATCAAATGAGAAGGCGTTATTTGTGACACATATTAAGTGAGAAGGCAATATTTGTGGCATGTATCAAATGAAAAGGCATTATTTGTGGCAAATATCAAGTGAGAAAGCATTATTTGAGGCACACATCAAGTGAGGCAAGCATTATATGAGGCACATATCAAGTGACAAGGCATTATGTTTGGCACAAATCAAGCGAGAAGGCAGTATTTGAATCACATATCAAGTGAGAAGGCATTCATATATATATAATGTCTGGCACATACCAAGTGACAAGGCATTATGTTTGGCAAATATCAAGTGAGAAGGCATTATTGGTGGCACATATCAAGTGAGAAGGCACTATTTGTGGCATATATCAAGTGAGAAGGCAATATTTGTGGCACATACCAAGTGAGAAGGCATTAATTGAGGCAAATCAAGTGAAAAGGCATTATTTGTGGCACATATCAAGTGAGAAGGCTATATTTGTGGCACACATCAAGTGAGAAGGCATTATTTGTGGCACATCAAGTGAAAAGGCATAATTTGTGGCACACATCAAGTGAGAAGGCAATATCTGTGGCATATATCAAGTGAGAGGGCAATATTTGTGGCACACATCAAATGAGAAGGCATTATTTGTGGCACATCAAGTGAAAATGCATTATTTGTGGCACATATCAAGTGAGAAGGCAATATTTGTGGCACACATCAAGTGAGAAGGCATTAGTTGTGGCACATCAAGTGAAAAGGCATTAGTTGTGGCACATCAATTGAAAAGGCATTATTTGTGGCACATATCAAGTGAGAAGGCAAAATTTGTGGCACACATCAAATGAGAAGGCGTTATTTGTGACACATATTAAGTGAGAAGGCAATATTTGTGGCATGAATCAAATGAAAAGGCATTATTTGTGGCGAATATCAAGTGAGAAAACATTATTTGAGGCACATATCAAGTGAGAAGGCAATATTTTAGGCATACATCAAGTAAGGCAGGCATTATTTGAGGCACATCAAGTGAAAATACATTATTTGTGGCACATATCAAGTGATAAGACAATATTTGTGGCATATATCAAGTGAGAAGGCATTAGTTTTGGCACACATCAAGTGAGAAGGCATTATTTGTGGCACATGTCAAGTGAGAAAGCATTATTTGAGGCACATATCAAGTGAGAATGCATTATGTTTGGCACACATCAAGTGAGAAAGGCATTATACGAGGCATACATCAAGTGAGAAAACATTATATGAGGCACATATCAAGTGTGAAGGCATTATTGGTGACACATATCAAGTGAGAAGGCAATATTTGTGGCACACATCAAGTGAGAAGGCATTATATGAGGCATACATCAAGTGAGAAAACATTATATGAGGCATACATCAAGTGAGAAGGCATTATTGGTGACACATATCAAGTGAGAAGGCATTATTTGTGGCACACATCAAGTAAGAAGGCATTATTTGTAACATATATCAAGTGAGAAGGCATTATTGGTGACACATATCAAGTGAGAAGGCATTATTTGGGCACACATCAAGTGAGAAGGCATTATTTGTGGCACACACCAAGTGAGAAGGCATTATTTGTAACATATATCAAGTGAGAAGGCAATAGTTGTGGCATACATCAAATGAGAAAGCATTATTTGTGGCACATCAAGTGAAAAGGCATTATTTGAGGCACATATCAAGTGAGAAAACATTATTTGAGGCACATATCAATTGAGGAAAGCATTATATGAGGCACATATCAAGTGAAAAGGCATTATTTGAGGCACATATCAAGTGAGAAGGCATTATTGGTGGCACATATCAAGTGAGAAGGCAATATTTGTGGCATACATCAAGTGAGAAGGCATTTTTGTGGCACATCAAGTGAAAAGGCATTATTTGTGGCACACATCAAGTGAGAAGGCATTATTTGTGGCACATATCAAGTGAGAAGGCAATATTTGTGGCATATATCAAGAGTAAAGGCAATTTGTGGGGCATATATATATCAAGTGAGAAGGCAATATTTGTGGCACTTGTCAAGTGAGAAGGCAATATTTGTGGCATATATCAAGAGTGAAGGCAATTTGTGTGGCACATATCAAGTGAAAAGGCAAACTTTGTGGCATATATCAAGCGAGAAGGCAATGTTTGTGGCATATATCAAGTGAAAAGGCAATTTGTGTGGCATATATCGAGTGAGAAGGCAATATTTGTGGCAAATATCAAATGAGAAGGCATTATTTGTGACATATATGAAGTGAGAAGGCAATAGTTGTGGCATACATCAAGTGAGAAGGCATTATTTGTGGCACATCAAGTGAAAAGGCATTATTTGTGGCACATATCAAGTGAGAAAACATTATTTGAGGCACATATCAATTGAGGAAAGCATTATATTAGGCACATATCAAGTGAAAAGGCATTATTTGTGGCACATATCAAGTGAGAAAACATTATTTGAGGCACATATCAAGTGAGGCAAGCATTATATGAGGCACATATCAAGTGGGAAAGGCATTATTTGAGGCACATATCAAGTGAGAAGGCATTATTGGTGGCACTTATCAAGTGAGAAGGCAATATTTGTGGCATACATCAAGTGAGAAGGCATTTTTGTGGCACATCAAGTGAAAAGGCATTATTTGTGGCACACATCAAGTGGAAAGGCATTATTTGTGGCACATATCAAGTGAGAAGGCAATATTTGTGGCATATATCAAGAGTAAAGGCAATTTGTGGGTCAAATATATATCAAGTGAGAAGGCAATATTTGTGGCACTTGAAGTGAAAAGGCAAAGTTTGTGGCATATATCAAGTGAGTAGGCAATGTTTGTGGCATATATCAAGTGAAAAGGCAATTTGTGTGGCATATATCAAGTGAGAAGGCAATATTTTTTTTGTGGCAAATATCAAATGAGAAGGCATTATTTGTTGCATATCAAGTGAAAATGCATTATTTGTGGCACATATCAAGTGAGAAGGCAATATTTATGGCACACATCAATTGAACAGGCATTAGTTGTGGCACATCAAGTGAAAATGCATTATTTGTAGCGCATATCAAGTGAGAAGGCAATATTTGTGGCATATATCAACTGAGAAGGCAATATTTGTGGCATATATCAAGTGAAAAGGCAATATTTGTGGCAAATATCAAATGAGAAGGCATTATTTGTGGCACATATCAAGTGAGAAAACATTATTTGAGGCACATATCAATTGAGGAAAGCATTATATTAGGCACATATCAAGTGAAAAGGCATTATTTGTGGCACATATCAAGTGAGAAAACATTATTTGAGGCACATATCAAGTGAGGCAAGCATTATATGAGGCACATATCAAGTGGGAAAGGCATTATTTGAGGCACATATCAAGTGAGAAGGCATTATTGGTGGCACTTATCAAGTGAGAAGGCAATATTTGTGGCATACATCAAGTGAGAAGGCATTTTTGTGGCACATCAAGTGAAAAGGCATTATTTGTGGCACACATCAAGTGGAAAGGCATTATTTGTGGCACATATCAAGTGAGAAGGCAATATTTGTGGCATATATCAAGAGTAAAGGCAATTTGTGGGTCAAATATATATCAAGTGAGAAGGCAATATTTGTGGCACTTGTCAAGTGAAAAGGCAAACTTTGTGGCATATATCAAGTGAGTAGGCAATGTTTGTGGCATATATCAAGTGAGAAGGCAATATTTTTTTGTGGCAAATATCAAATGAGAATACATTATTTGTTGCATATCAAGTGAAAATGCATTATTTGTGGCACACATCAAGTGAGAAGGCATTATTTGTAGCACATATCAAGTGATAAGGCATTATTTGTGGCATAAATCAAGTGAGAAGGCAATATTTTTGGCATATATCAGGTGAAAAGGCAATTTGTGTGGCATATATCATGTGAGAAGGCAATATTTGTGGCAAATATCAAATGAGAAGGCATTATTTGTGACATATATGAAGTGAGAAGGCAATAGTTGTGGCACACATCAATTGAACAGGCATTAGTTGTGGCACATCAAGTGAAAATGCATTATTTGTAGCGTATATCAAGTGAGAAGGCAATATTTGTGGCATATATCAACTGAGAAGGCAATATTTGTGGCATATATCAAGTGAAAAGGCAATATTTGTGGCAAATATCAAATGAGAAGGCATTATTTGTGGCAGGCATCAAGCCAGAAGGCATTATTTGTGGCACATATCATGTGAGAAGGCAATATTTGTGGCATATATCAATTGAGAATGCAATATTTATGGCAAATATCAAATGAGAATGCATTATTTGTGGCATAACAAGTGAAAATGCATTATTTGTGGCACATATCAAGTGAAAAGGCAATATTTGTGGCATATATCAAGTGAAAAGGTAATTTGTGTGGCATATATCAAGTGAGAAGGCAATATTTGTGGCACATCAAGTGAAAAGGTAATTTGTGTGGCATATATCAAGTGAGAAGGCAATATTTGTGCCACATCAAGTGAAAAGGTAATTTGTGTGGCATATATCAAGTGAGAAGGCAATATTTGTGGCATATCAAGTGAAAATGCAATATTTGTGGCACACATCAAGTGAGAAGGCATTATTTGTAGCACATATCAAGTGATAAGGCATTATTTGTGGCATAAATCAAGTGAGAAGGCAATATTTTTGGCATATATCAGGTGAAAAGGCAATTTGTGTGGCATATATCATGTGAGAAGGCAATATTTGTGGCAAATATCAAATGAGAATGCATTATTTGTGGCATATCAAGTGAAAATGCATTATTTGTGGCACATATGAAGTGAAAAGGCAATATTTGTGGCATATATCAAGTGAAAAGGTAATTTGTGTGGCATATATCAAGTGAGAAGGCAATATTTGTGGCACATCAAGTGAAAAGGTAATTTGTGTGGCATATATCAAGTGAGAAGGCAATATTTGTGCCACATCAAGTGAAAAGGTAATTTGTGTGGCATATATCAAGTGAGAAGGCAATATGTGTGGCATATCAAGTGAAAATGCAATATTTGTGGCACACATCAAGTGAGAAGGCATTATTTGTAGCACATATCAAGTGATAAGGCAATATTTGTGGCATAAATCAAGTGAGAAGGCAATATTTGTGGCACATCAAGTGAAAAGGTAATTTGTGTGGCATATATCAAGTGAGAAGGCAATATTTGTGCCACATCAAGTGAAAAGGTAATTTGTGTGGCATATATCAAGTGAGAAGGCAATATTTGTGGCATATCAAGTGAAAATGCAATATTTGTGGCACACATCAAGTGAGAAGGCATTATTTGTAGCACATATCAAGTGATAAGGCAATATTTGTGGCATATATCACGTGAAAAGGCAAGTTGTGTGGCATATATCATGTGAGAAGGCAATATTTGTGGCAAATATCAAATGAGAAGGCATTGTTTGTGGCATATCAAGTGAAAATGCATTATTTGAGGCACATATCAAGTATGGCAGGCATTATTTGAGGCACATCAAGTGAAAATGCATTATTTGTGGCACATATCAAGTGATAAGACAATATTTGTAGCACACATCAAGTGAGAAGGCAATATTTGAGGCACACATCAAGTGAGAAGGCATTATTTGTGGTACATATCAAGTGAGAAGGCATTATTTGAGGCACACATCAAGTGAGACAGTCATTATTTGAGGCACACATCAAGTGAGACTGTCATTATTTGAGGCACACATCAAGTGAGAAGGCATTATTTGATGCACACATCAAGTGAGACAGTCATTATTTGTTGCACACATCAAGTGAAGCAGGCGCAACTTGAGGCACATGTCAAGCAGGGTTCCCACCATGATGGAAAAATAAATTACATAAATGGAAAAAATCAAGTCATATGATATTTTTAAGAAAGACCTGGCATTTCACGAGAGGAGATATTTTAACTTGAAATTACTGAAGGAATATGGCTACTGGTAGTTTCTCTTCCTTCTCTAATTAACTGATTATGATTAATACTAATTGAATCTCATATTTAATAGATACATTTTAGTGACCATATGTTTATCAATTGCTACACTGAAAAATGTTTTTTTACTAAATTGTACATACAAAAGATCTATTTTAAAAGGATTTTTTGCAACTGAAGAAACCTGTACCTGAGGGTCTAGAGAGTAACTCACAAGTTCTCAAACTTAGGGTCCTAATCCACCATCCACTTTGAATATGAGGAAATGGACTCAAAGCATTTGTATTCATATCTTTACTAATAGGGATCTCTACAGGAAATTTCAAAATAAATCATGTTCAAATATCTTGACTTCAGAAACTTTTCCTATAACTTATTTTAAAAGCTGCTTAAACAGATAAGTTCACTCTTTAACGCATTTGATAATTATGTATTACACATGTAAAACATAATATAAGATTATCTTATTGATTTTAAGCACTAAGGTTTAAAAATGGCGGTGAAGGTATGGCTATAAGGGGAGGTTGGAGGCCATAATTTATAACACTTACTATAAAAATTGCAAATTTTAAACAAAATTAAAGGGACTAAACTCCAGTTGGTAAATTGCAAAATTTATTAAAAAGCTCTCTTTTTAAATCACTTTTATTTTGGCTTGACGGACCAAATACATTTATACAGGAATCTTGACTTATTCAGCTAGAAATATAATCACATTATGTCGGTTTATTGCCTTTTTAACCCCTAAAATATTTTGTGTGACTAACACAGTAAAATAAATATTTAACGTTGTTACAATGTAGTAGTGTGTAAATACCGATAAATTAACGGACAGTACAACATGCTTGGGAGTTTTCATATGTTGATATGACCTTTTGCCCCGTGTGGTTCATGGGAAATAGAATTGGACCTCTGTATTCTGTACGAGGCAACTAAACGGGAGACTATTTTAACTTTAGTACCCAAGTGTTTTATTTTGGCATAAAACTATCTTGTACCAGTCAGGTACTAAAGTTAAAATAGCTTTGAATTTTTATTTAGATATGCAAATGATGTTACATACCTATATAAAGTGCTGTGGATCAATGACTGATTTGTCTTACTTTTGTTGTGAATATAAATTAAATTCCTGTTGATTTATTATTGCATTTGAAATTCTATAAGAAACCAACACTCATTCAATACCCAGCAGATGTCACCAAGATTTTGATGTTGAGTCACTAAATAACAGTAAACCCTCAATTGTAAGACTGGCCGTATAACTCTGTCAAGTTATAGAGTGCAATGGTCTTAAAAGCGAGGTTGTATATTTATAAGACCAACTGTATAACTTAAAATCAAATGATATGGTTGGTCTAAAAAGTGGGGTTGTTTGTGAAGTTGAAATTGGTGAATGACTTATAATTCCTGAGTTTAATTGGTCATGATAGTTTGATGCATGATATGCAAATTGAATTCTAACACGATTCGCGGATTAATCCAATACACAAAGAACGAACCGAACCATGTTTTATTGCCCCCATAAAACATACCTGTCAAATTGGCTGTTTCTATTTACGCCCAGTATCACATGACATATTTATGAATGAATGAACGTAAACTTTATAGTAAAATTTACTACGAGTCACGATGACAAGGCCAGTTGCACGAGAATCCAGTGTTACATCTATGACGCATCTATTTTTAGAAACTCCAATATACTCTAGAAACCAAGTTTTATTAAAGCTTCTGATAATCAATCCATTTATATTTTTCATTTTATGAAATAGATACCATAAACTCGTGTTATTAAAATTGTTTCAATGTTTAAATTGTGGTATATCCTTCAGAAAATTACGAAGGTCGTTTTCATTAACGAGGGAGGTAATTGTACCAGCTAATAAGCCACTCAATTTCACCGTGGAATTATGTTCAATGTCAATTGGGTGAAAATGGAATGCGTGCAGTTAAATAGTGCGGGATATTATCGTATTTAGAATCGAAATAAAAACTCTGTTCTTGTATATTGTCGGTGAATAAAACACGGGCACTCGTCCGAACTCCTGCCCCTGTTTTATTCACCAACAATAAACGCGAACAGATTTTTATTTCTTAAATAAAAAAATCTATATGAGAAGTAAATACTCATATTACTTTAGAGAGAGTTGTAAAGAATAGTGGTTAATTTGAGGTTTTCCCTTTGTGGTTCCCAAGAAGTACAATTGGACCTATGTCTTACACCCTAGCATGTTGTACGAGGCGACTAAATGGAAAACTATTTTAACTTTAAAGCCTATGTGTTTTATTTTGGCATAAAACTATCTTGTTCCAGTCAAGTACTAAAGTTAAGATAGCTGTGACTTTTTATTTAGATATGTAAATGATGTCATTTGACATTCTTTGTATATTGTGTTGATGTCACAGACATTTAATACCTATCTAAAATGCTGTTTATTAGCAAAATCAAGTACAAATGTCTGAATTGTCTTACTTTAATATTAAATACCTGTTGATTTAGCATAAACTATAACCTATTTTCATATAACCTATTATAAAGCTGCTTAAATAGATGACCATTGAAGACTTTAAATAATAATATTTGACTAAGTTCTATAACTAAAATCAAACTATGTACAGTATAACCTCCCGAAACGGCACCTCTGAGAAGCGACAACCTCCGAGAAGCGACACTTTTATTTCCCCCCAATCGTTTTTACTCTTATTTCAACCTCTAAAGAGCGACAACTCCGTAGAGCGGCAAACGGCAGTCAAAATGCGTTCCTTCCCTTGACTTTAACCTCTGAGCAACGACAGTTGTCAACAGGTGCGATCTATTTTTAGAACATGGCATAAACGGGTGTGTAAGATCTTCAAAAGTTAACACGTTAGGATTGTTTGTAAATCGGATGTGCATTGTACAATGTGTACAATTAGTGCTAAATTTACGGAGATTACAATGGAGAGGTTTAATAGGTGTTATAATTATCAGGTAAATTACTATAGCTATTGATTTTGGATTAATTGTGTCAACTCGTGTACGATGTAGATCTATGCATGTTTGTTGCATAAAGGCAGCCTTATTATTGTGTAACGGTGTTTGAAGATTAAAGTATTGAATGATGAATTAAGGGTTATTTTTTAAAATATATGCAAACAACTCAATATGAATATACTACAGTATAGTCACATACAATGTAAAACAAATCACATGTACATAACTATGTACCTTGCAAACACAACGACAAAGGACTTAACTCATGTCCGAAAAATCAAGAACCTCTGCAGAGCAACACCTCTGCAGAGCAACACTTTTTCCGGTTTCCGCCAGATGTTGCTCTGCGGAGGTTATACTGTATTACACAGTCATGTAAAGCATTATATAGGATTATCTTATTTTTCATTTATTTAATATTCAGTCATCAATATGAATTGATAAATTTCTAAAGTTTGAATTTTATTTTAAGCACATAGATTTTAAAATGGTGGTGAAGGATGGCTATAAGGGGAGGTTGGAGGCCATAATTTAAAACTGTTAACTCTGTTAAGTTTTAGAGTGCAATGGTCTTAAAAGCGAGGTTGTATATAAATTTAGTGCAAATTTTTAGGACCAGTCTTATAACTTAAAATCAGTGATATGGCTGGTCTTAAAAGTGGGGTTGTTTGTGAAGTTGAAATTGTTAAATGACTTATACTCTAAAATCATTTAATTTCATTGGGACGAAATTTCATGGTTTCGGTAAAAAAGACCATTTCATTGGGACGGAAATTCGTGGTTTTGCATTTCAGAAAAAAAATATTATGGTCAAATTTCGCGATATTCATAGGAAGCAATGTCTAAGACAAATGTCTCTCTTTAAAGCCAATAAGAGAACCCTATACCTTGGTCATGACTATGTGACTGTCATACACATGAGAGTCCCTCTTTGCTCTTGAAACCAAATAAATGAAACCTTTTTTTTCATTTTCCATAGATGATATTCTTTTCCAAGATCTATTATTCACAATTTTTACCTACGTTAAATGTTGTATTGAAGGGGTTAAAAATGCATTATCATTTATGTAGGAAACAGGGGTTTTATTTTGCTGTTGTTAGGTTTATCCCACGATATATGGACCCCAAAAACAACAACAACAACAACAGAGAAACATCATTTTGGCACTTAGTACTCGAACTAAATGTTCACCTTTTTCTTAAAATATAATATGCTATTTTGATATAACATGGCAAATCATGATACATACTTCGCAAAATGCACTTTAGTAACTTAATTAATGCTTCAAACTCTTGGGAAAACCATTTTACAATTTATACACTGATATACTATGACCTGGACTAAACATTTTAAACTTCTAAAAAGAACAACTGTAAATTCTGGTTAAATCGACCCATAATGGGAGTTCAAGGTGTTTTATTATTTACAATCATTTATGTAGGGAACAGGGTTTCATATTATCATGAACCCATCATACTATGTGGATCTAAGTGTCTTCGTGTTGAGCCTCGATACTAATGACTGGCCATAAGTTAAGTCACAAACACTATTAAACATTCACGACCCAGCAAACTGTACATTTGCACAGGGGAAAATGTGCAGGTTGTCTAGTTGTGAATGTAGCGATAGGTTAATTGTTGTCTTGTTTATCGTATAATGCATCCTAAACAACCACAAAATTGTAAGAACATAGCCACATGATTCATTTTCACTACTTTTATCCAGTTGACTCTTTGACTAGTGACATTGTATTTTGCCAGTAACACTACCTATCCTAAGTCAGTGTATAAACATTATGCCAAGGTCATGACTATGCATCTGTCATAAAGTTCAATCTTTATCTCTTGAAGCCTAATAATTGAACGCTATGCCCAGTTTATGACTACCGGTATAAGAGTCCATATTTTGCTATTGAAACCCAATACTGTAAAATCATTAATTTTCGCAGGAAATTTAATTTAACCATGAATCTAACCTGGTTTCATGAATCTAACTTAGTATTGAGTATTATGGTTAATGTATGGATGGTTAATATGAAAGTTTAGTAAATTGGCTTGTTTGTGTTGATTATTAAATGATGTTGCAACAATATAAATGTGTAAATGTTTAATTTATAGGTAAATTATCAACATTCTTTTAAAAAGGGAAACAACTCTTTACATAGACAACTTGAGTATATTTATTCATGATTATAATGCAGATTTGTCAAGACATGCCACCATTTCCAGTCAAACCAATAGTTTTTTACCAGACTTTTTGAGTGTATCTGAATTTCGTCGGCGTAGGCATTTGGCGATTAGTAACCTACACCGTGTCTATTATGACAATACTGAACAACCACAACATGGTGACCCGTGACGCAATACAATCGCTACGTGGTGACAATAAAGTACAACCTCTATGTAAGCAACTATAGGCAAAATCAATATTGGTATTAGTTAAGAGGGAGTTGTTTGGAATAGTTGTTTATTTGAGGCGTTCCCCGTGTGGTTCCCGGGAAGTAGCATTCAGGACCTCTGTCTTTCTCCCTTGCATGTAACGTAAGAGGCGACAAAATGGGAGACTATTTCAACTTTGGTACTTGATTGTTTTATTTTGGCGTATAACAATTCGGTACTAAGGTTAAAATAGCCATGATGTTTTCAATATGGAAATGATGTCATTTGACATTATTTGTATATTGTGATGACATCTGCGACATTTTTAAGACCATCCTTATAACTCAATCACGTAATAGAGCTGGTCTTAAAAACGAAGCCAAGTGGACCATTGGATTTATTCTTGAACTAAGAAATTAAGCAGGGGCACTGGTATGGATTGAACCAAGGACCTCTCAATCCTAAAGCCTGCGCCCTTCCTATAAGCCTAACTGTTTCGGGGGATCAGTCGTCTAGAAGTTGGGCACAGACTGCGGGATCTAGAGGTCCCATGTTCTCAAGAATTTAGCGAAACAGTATTTCTCATTGCATTTATTAAGTTCAGTAAGAAACCAACACTCATTCAATAGCCAGTAGATGTCAATAAGTTGTTGATGTTGAGTCACTAAATAACTGTAAGACTGGCCGTATAACTCCGTCAAGTTATAGAGTGCAATAGTCTTAAAAGCGAGGTTGTTTATTTAGTGAAAATTTTAAAGACCACCTTTATAACTCACTCAAGTAATAGAGCTGGTCTTAAAAACAAGGCTGAATATAACATAGAAATGGGTACAAGACGGTTAATGAATGAGTCGAAAATAAAAGTGTGATGTATAATAGGCAAATTGGAAAGAGGAAATGATAAATGTAATATTGATTTTAGTTTAGAGGCAGTTGATTAGTCAGATGGGTGGGATATGAGATTTTTGGCGTTTGGTTCATTGGACCTCTGTCTTACTCACTTGCATGTTGTAAGAGGCGACTAATTCGGAGGCTTTAGTACAAGGCTGTGTTAGGCCAAAATGATACAGCCTGACACTGAAGCTATATGAGCCGTGATTTTTGTTTCGTGAATTTTCTATTTGTTTTGTCATATGTGCATAACGGCTTAATTTCGGTTATTTTTCAAAACTTTTTCGCTATCTTATCAAGTGCAGCTGTTCGGTCATTTCCATGGAGAAAGAGTTTGCCATGTAAGTAGCATGTATTGAACACTTTAAAGTCTACGTGCTTGAGGGCCCAAAACTGTCTGCATATTAGCAACCAGTATTACTAACTGCTTATGGTCGTCATTAGCATTAAGGCAAGATGAAGTGTCAACGTCTAGTGAGAGGCCCTGACCCACAATAGACATAATCATCGTTAGTTTGGCTATGCAAAGTCAGCTCTTTACATCAACTTCAAGCAGCTAACAGGATGTGTGAAACCAGTATTATCAACTTCTCATGGTCGTCATCAGCGTTACAGGCAAGGAAAGATGGAGCTACCACGTCTAGTGAATGAGAGGCCCTGACAACACAATGGTCGCAATCATCGTTAGATCGGAGATGCACGTCAGCACTGCAAATCGACATGTTCCATCTTACCCCTCGTTTCTTCGCTACAGCCGTCTGAGAGATTGTTGGTAGTTACTAATTCATTTAAAGTCAAATGCATTTAATTAATTAAAACCTTTCTGTCTTGTTCTAGATGCAGTCATGAGGACTCAATTTACATGCAGATTTTTACAGACTGCATCCAGATCGAGAAAAACTAAAGAGACATTTAGATACTACTCTGAGATTATATAAAGGGTAGGCCAGTTTTATTTCTTATTACCAACTACATGTACTGTAAATCATTAATTTCGACTGGACAAAATTTCGTGGTTTTGGTAAAAAATACCATTTCGATGGGACATTAATTCGTGGACTTTGCATTTCAGGAACTAAACATTAGAATCAAAATCATTGTTCGATGGGATTTGATACCACGAAACCCGCAAAATTTAATCCCCAGGAAAATTCATGACTTTACAGTATTTGGCTGAAAATTCAAATGATAGTTTTTTCTGGATATGCAAAGCTTGAATAATGCTGGACGTCTTTAAAATGACCAAACAACAGTACCTCCATACAACTTTCATATAGTGACTATACTGTACCACCTGTTTATAGTGACCAAACTGTACAACCTCAATACAGTGACCATGCAGTACAACTTTTATATATAGCGACCATGCAGTACAACTACTAGTTCTTGAAATATGGTGAAATCTTGAATCATACAGAATGACCTCTGTTTACTGACCTTGCAATACAAACACTACAAAGTGACTACAATACAACCTCTATTGCCTATCCATACGTTAAAACCTTGACAAGGTGACCATGCAGTATACATACAGCAACGCTGTAGAAACCATACTGTACAAAATTTGTGTTGTGACGTTATTAAATGTGCAATCTCTTTATAGTGACTGTGCAGATTAACGACGATATAGCGACGATACAAAACAACCACTTCATACAGACCATACATTTCAACCTCTATTTAGTGACATCATGGCAAAATCTCTATATGGGGACTGTTCGGTCCAACCTCTATATAGTGACCATACTGTACACCCTGTAGAGACTGACCACACAGGCCGAACAAAATAAAGGGAAAGTGCATTCCAACCTCTATATACTCACCATATTTGACAACCTCTAAAAGGTGACCATACTGTACAACCTCTGTTTAGTGACCACACAGAAAAACCTCTATATAGTGACAATACAGTACAATCAGTATATAAGGAATGTGCAATTTAAGCTCTACATAGCAATCGCTTAGAGCACACTCTTTATAGTGACCATACAAGACAACCTCTATTTAGTGACCACACAACATAACCTCTATATAGTGACCATACAGTACAATCTTTCGACAGGGATTGTGTAGCTTAAACTCTATATGGTGACCGCTTATAACAACCCCCATATAGTGACCATACAAAACAACTTCTATTTAGAGACCGCACATCATAAACTCTATATAGTGACCAAGCAGTTCAATATGTATATAGGGACTGTGCAGTTTAAACTCTAAATAATGACCTCTTATAGCAACCTCTTTATAGTGGCCATACAGTACACCCTGTAGAGAGTGACCACACAGGCCGAACACAATAATGGGACAGTGCGTTCCAACCTCTATATACTGGCCATATTTTACAACTTCTACAAAGTGACCATACTGTACAACCTCTATTTAGTGACCACACAGCATAACCTCTATATTGTGACCATACAGTACAATCTGTATATAAGGACTGTGTAATTTAAAGTCTATATAGTGACCGCTTATAGCAACCTCTATATACTGACAATGCAAAACAACCTTTATTTAGTGACCACACAACATAACCTCTATACAGTGACCATACAGTTCACGACCATACAGTTCAATCTGTAGACAGTGACTGTGCAGCATAAAACTCTATATGGTGACCGCTTATATTCAACCTCCATGTAGTGACTATACAAGACAACCTCTATTTAGTGACCACACAGCATAATCTCTATATAGTGACCATACAGTTCAATCTGTATATAGGGACTGTGGAGTTTAAACTCTAAATAATGACCGCTTATAGCAACCTCTGTATAGTGCCCATACAGTACACCCTGTAGAGACTGACCACACAGGCCGAACACAATAAAGGGACAGTGCATTCCAACCTCTATATACTGGCCATATGTTTCAACCTCTACAAGGTGACCATACTGTACAACCTCTATATAGTGACCATACAATATAAAGACTGTGCAATTTAAACACTCTATAGCGAGCGCTTATAACAACCTCTATATAGTGACCATACAAAACAACCTCTATTTAGTGACCACACAACATTACCTATATATAGTGACCATACAGTACAATATGTAGACAGAGACTGTGCAGCTTAAGCTCTATATAGTGACCGCTTATAAAACCTTCCTTATAGTGACCATACATAACAACCTCTATTTAGTGACCACACAGCATAACCTCTATATAGTGATTGTACAGTTCAATCTGCATATTGGGACTGTGGAGTTTAAACGCTATATAATAACTGCTTATGTTGTTGTTTTTTAGATCATAATTACAAGATGGGCAAAGTGTTAATGGTGGATCTGACTGGACAGATGTTGGCACTGGTGATGGGAATGATACAATTATGCTTAACTTGACATCCAGGCGCCCATATTTCAAACAGCTGCTGCCTCAATCACTAAGGTTAAACTGGTTTCAAATCAGACCTATGGTTAAAGCAAACAGCACAGGCAAAATTATAATACAATATTACCTCTACATAGTAACAATACAATACAACCTCTGCATAGTGACCAGTCAGTACTAATTTACTACTATATATTGACATAATGTTTTATAGTGCTGGTTCAAAACCACACAATTATTTTTTCTTCAACTCAGTTAATGTAAATTAAGTTAAAATAGCAGAGCAAAAAATGGCATTTTTCCCACAGTCACGGACCTATGAAAAAACAAAATTCAATAGAATTAGCTTACAGCTTCAAGGATATGAAAAAGTAGTGGGTTGCTATCATTTTAGAAAAATAATTTGGTTCCTCAAAGCGGTGAACATACACAGATGGATTACATGTCTTTTAGCCCAAACCTTAATTACTTTCACTTTCATATTTAAGCCAAAATGTCAAACATTGTAAATTAAACAGTTTCATTTCATCAAATACATGTTCACAAAGCATTTAAACCCTAGTTCATGATTATAATGCAGATTTGTCAAGACATGCCATCATTTCCAGTCGAACCAATAGTTTTTTACCAGACTACTTGAGTGTATCTGACTTTCGTCTGCGTAGGCATTTGGCGGTAAGTAACCTACACCGAGTCTATTATGACAATACTACACAACCACAACATGGTGACCCGTGACGCAATACAGTCGCTACGTGGTGACAATAAAGTACAACCTCTATGTAAGCAACTATAGGCAAAATCAATATTGGTATTAGTTAAGAGGGATTTGTTTGGAATAGTTTTTTATTTGAGGCGTTCCCCGTGTGGTTCCCGGGAAGTAGAATTCAGGACCTCTGTCTTTCTCCCTTGCATGTTACGTAAGAGGCGACTAAATGGGAGACTATTTTAACTTTGGTACTTGATTGTTTTATTTTGGCGTATAACAATTCGGTACTAAGGTTAAAATAGCCATGATGTTTTCAATATGGAAATGATGTCATTTGACATTATTTGTATATTGTGATGACATCTGCGACATTTTTAAGACCATCCTTATAACTCAATCACGTAATAGAGCTGGTCTTAAAAAAAAGTGGACCATTGGATTTATTCTTGAACTAAGAAATTAAGCAGGGACACTGGTATGGATTGAACCAAGGACCTCTCAATCCTAAAGCCTGCGCCCTTCCTACAAGCCTAACTGTTTCGGGGGATCAGTCGTCTAGAAGTTGGGCACAGACTGCGGGATCTAGAGGTCCCGGGTTCTCAAGAATTTAGCAAAACAGTAGTTCTCATTGCATTTATTAAGTTCAGTAAGAAACCAACACTCATTCAATAGCCAGTAGATGTCAATAAGTTGTTGATGTTGAGTCACTAAATAACTGTAAACCCTCAATTGTAAGACTGGCCGTATAACTCCGTCAAGTTATAGAGTGCAATAGTCTTAAAAGCGAGGTTGTTTATTTAGTGAAAATTTTAAAGACCACCCTTATGACTCACTCAAGTAATAGAGCTGGTCTTAAAAACAAGGTTGAATATAACATAGAAATGGGTAAAAGACGGTTAATGAATGAGTCGAAAATGTATAAAAGTGTGATGTATAATAGGCAAATTGGAAAGAGGAAATGATAAATGTAATATTGATTTTAGTTTAGAGGCAGTTGATTAGTCAGATGGGTGGGATATGAGGTTTTTGGCGTTTGGTTCATTGGACCTCTGCCTTACTCACTTGCATGTTGTAAGAGGCGACTAAATCGGAGGCTTTGGTACAAGGCTGTGTTAGGCCAAAATGATACAGCCTGACACTGAAGCTATATGAGCCGTGATTTTGTTTTCAAGAATTTTCTATTTGTTTTGTCATATGAGCATAACGGCTTAATTTTGGTTATTTTTCAAAACTTTTTCGCTATCTTATCAAGTGCAGCTGTTCGGTCATTTCCACGGAGAAAGAGTTTGCCATGTAAGTAGCATTTATTGAACACTTTAAAGTCTACGTGCTTGAGGGCCCAAAACTGTCTGCATATTAGCAACCAGTATTACTAACTGCTTATGGTCGTCATCAGCATTAAGGCAAGGCAAGATGAAGTGTCAACATCTAGTGAGAGGCCCTGCCCACAATAGACATTATCATCGTTAGTTTGGCTATGCAAAGTCAGCTCTTCACATCAACTTCAAGCAGCTAACAGGATGTGTGAAACCAGTATTATCAACTTCTCATGGTCGTCATCAGCGTTACAGGCAAGGAAAGATGGAGCTACCACGTCTAGTGAATGAGAGGCCCTGACAACACAATGGTCGCAATCATCGTTAGATCGGAGATGCACGTCAGCACTGCAAATCGACATGTTCCATCTTACCCCTCGTTTCTTCGCTACAGCCGTCTGAGAGATTGTTGGTAGTTACTAATTCATTTAAAGTCAAATGCATTTAATTAATTAAAACCTTTCTGTCTTATTCTAGATGCAGTCATGTAAGGACTCAATTTACATGCAGATTTCTACAGACAGCATCCAGATCGAGAAAAACTAAAGAGACATTTAGATACTACTCTGAGAATATATCAAGGGTAGGCCAGTTTTATTTCTTATTACCAACTACATGTACTGTAAATCATTTAATTTCGACTGGACAAAATTTCGTGGTTTTGGTAAAAAATACCATTTCGATGGGACTTTAAGTCGTGGACTTTGCATTTCAGGAACTAAACATTAGAATCAAAATCATTGTTCGATGGGATTTGATACCACGAAACCCGCAAAATTTAATCCCCAGGAAAATTCATGACTTTACAGTATTTGGTTGAAAATTCAAATGATAGTTTTTTCTGGATATGCAAAGCTTGAATAATGCTGGACGTCTTTAAAATGACCAAACAACAGTACCTCCATACAAGTTTCATATAGTGACTATACTGTACCACCTGTTTATAGTGACCAAACTGTACAACCTCAATACAGTGACCATGCAGTACAACTTTTATATATAGCGACCATGCAGTACAACTACTAGTTCTTGAAATATGGTGAAATCTTGAATCATACAGAATGACCTCTGTTTACTGACCTTGCAATACAAACACTACAAAGTGACTACAATACAACCTCTATTGCCTATCCATACGTTAAAACCTTGACAAGGTGACCATGCAGTATACATACAGCAACGCTGTAGAAACCATACTGTACAAAATTTGTGTTGTGACGTTATTAAATGTGCAATCTCTTTATAGTGACTGTGCAGATTAACGACGATATAGCGACGATACAAAACAACCACTTCATACAGACCATACATTTCAACCTCTATTTAGTGACATCATGGCAAAATCTCTATATGGGGACTGTTCGGTCCAACCTCTATATAGTGACCATACTGTACACCCTGTAGAGACTGACCACACAGGCCGAACAAAATAAAGGGAAAGTGCATTCCAACCTCTATATACTCACCATATTTGACAACCTCTAAAAGGTGACCATACTGTACAACCTCTGTTTAGTGACCACACAGAAAAACCTCTATATAGTGACAATACAGTACAATCAGTATATAAGGAATGTGCAATTTAAGCTCTATATAGCAATCGCTTAGAGCACACTCTTTATAGTGACCATACAAGACAACCTCTATTTAGTGACCACACAACATAACCTCTATATAGTGACCATACAGTACAATCTTTCGACAGGGATTGTGTAGCTTAAACTCTATATGGTGACCGCTTATAACAACCCCCATATAGTGACCATACAAAACAACTTCTATTTAGAGACCGCACATCATAAACTCTATATAGTGACCAAGCAGTTCAATATGTATATAGGGACTGTGCAGTTTAAACTCTAAATAATGACCTCTTATAGCAACCTCTTTATAGTGGCCATACAGTACACCCTGTAGAGAGTGACCACACAGGCCGAACACAATAATGGGACAGTGCGTTCCAACCTCTATATACTGGCCATATTTTACAACTTCTACAAAGTGACCATACTGTACAACCTCTATTTAGTGACCACACAGCATAACCTCTATATTGTGACCATACAGTACAATCTGTATATAAGGACTGTGTAATTTAAAGTCTATATAGTGACCGCTTATAGCAACCTCTATATACTGACAATGCAAAACAACCTTTATTTAGTGACCACACAACATAACCTCTATACAGTGACCATACAGTTCACGACCATACAGTTCAATCTGTAGACAGTGACTGTGCAGCATAAAACTCTATATGGTGACCGCTTATATTCAACCTCCATGTAGTGACTATACAAGACAACCTCTATTTAGTGACCACACAGCATAATCTCTATATAGTGACCATACAGTTCAATCTGTATATAGGGACTGTGGAGTTTAAACTCTAAATAATGACCGCTTATAGCAACCTCTGTATAGTGCCCATACAGTACACCCTGTAGAGACTGACCACACAGGCCGAACACAATAAAGGGACAGTGCATTCCAACCTCTATATACTGGCCATATGTTTCAACCTCTACAAGGTGACCATACTGTACAACCTCTATATAGTGACCATACAATATAAAGACTGTGCAATTTAAACACTCTATAGCGAGCGCTTATAACAACCTCTATATAGTGACCATACAAAACAACCTCTATTTAGTGACCACACAACATTACCTATATATAGTGACCATACAGTACAATATGTAGACAGAGACTGTGCAGCTTAAGCTCTATATAGTGACCGCTTATAAAACCTTCCTTATAGTGACCATACATAACAACCTCTATTTAGTGACCACACAGCATAACCTCTATATAGTGATTGTACAGTTCAATCTGCATATTGGGACTGTGGAGTTTAAACGCTATATAATAACTGCTTATGTTGTTGTTTTTTAGATCATAATTACAAGATGGGCAAAGTGTTAATGGTGGATCTGACTGGACAGATGTTGGCACTGGTGATGGGAATGATACAATTATGCTTAACTTGACATCCAGGCGCCCATATTTCAAACAGCTGCTGCCTCAATCACTAAGGTTAAACTGGTTTCAAATCAGACCTATGGTTAAAGCAAACAGCACAGGCAAAATTATAATACAATATTACCTCTACATAGTAACAATACAATACAACCTCTGCATAGTGACCAGTCAGTACTAATTTACTACTATATATTGACATAATGTTTTATAGTGCTGGTTCAAAACCACACAATTATTTTTTCTTCAACTCAGTTAATGTAAATTAAGTTAAAATAGCAGAGCAAAAAATGGCATTTTTCCCACAGTCACGGACCTATGAAAAAACAAAATTCAATAGAATTAGCTTACAGCTTCAAGGATATGAAAAAGTAGTGGGTTGCTATCATTTTAGAAAAATAATTTGGTTCCTCAAAGCGGTGAACATACACAGATGGATTACATGTCTTTTAGCCCAAACCTTAATTACTTTCACTTTCATATTTAAGCCAAAATGTCAAACATTGTAAATTAAACAGTTTCATTTCATCAAATACATGTTCACAAAGCATTTAAACCCTAGTTCATGATTATAATGCAGATTTGTCAAGACATGCCATCATTTCCAGTCGAACCAATAGTTTTTTACCAGACTACTTGAGTGTATCTGACTTTCGTCTGCGTAGGCATTTGGCGGTAAGTAACCTACACCGAGTCTATTATGACAATACTACACAACCACAACATGGTGACCCGTGACGCAATACAGTCGCTACGTGGTGACAATAAAGTACAACCTCTATGTAAGCAACTATAGGCAAAATCAATATTGGTATTAGTTAAGAGGGATTTGTTTGGAATAGTTTTTTATTTGAGGCGTTCCCCGTGTGGTTCCCGGGAAGTAGAATTCAGGACCTCTGTCTTTCTCCCTTGCATGTTACGTAAGAGGCGACTAAATGGGAGACTATTTTAACTTTGGTACTTGATTGTTTTATTTTGGCGTATAACAATTCGGTACTAAGGTTAAAATAGCCATGATGTTTTCAATATGGAAATGATGTCATTTGACATTATTTGTATATTGTGATGACATCTGCGACATTTTTAAGACCATCCTTATAACTCAATCACGTAATAGAGCTGGTCTTAAAAAAAAGTGGACCATTGGATTTATTCTTGAACTAAGAAATTAAGCAGGGACACTGGTATGGATTGAACCAAGGACCTCTCAATCCTAAAGCCTGCGCCCTTCCTACAAGCCTAACTGTTTCGGGGGATCAGTCGTCTAGAAGTTGGGCACAGACTGCGGGATCTAGAGGTCCCGGGTTCTCAAGAATTTAGCAAAACAGTAGTTCTCATTGCATTTATTAAGTTCAGTAAGAAACCAACACTCATTCAATAGCCAGTAGATGTCAATAAGTTGTTGATGTTGAGTCACTAAATAACTGTAAACCCTCAATTGTAAGACTGGCCGTATAACTCCGTCAAGTTATAGAGTGCAATAGTCTTAAAAGCGAGGTTGTTTATTTAGTGAAAATTTTAAAGACCACCCTTATGACTCACTCAAGTAATAGAGCTGGTCTTAAAAACAAGGTTGAATATAACATAGAAATGGGTAAAAGACGGTTAATGAATGAGTCGAAAATGTATAAAAGTGTGATGTATAATAGGCAAATTGGAAAGAGGAAATGATAAATGTAATATTGATTTTAGTTTAGAGGCAGTTGATTAGTCAGATGGGTGGGATATGAGGTTTTTGGCGTTTGGTTCATTGGACCTCTGCCTTACTCACTTGCATGTTGTAAGAGGCGACTAAATCGGAGGCTTTGGTACAAGGCTGTGTTAGGCCAAAATGATACAGCCTGACACTGAAGCTATATGAGCCGTGATTTTGTTTTCAAGAATTTTCTATTTGTTTTGTCATATGAGCATAACGGCTTAATTTTGGTTATTTTTCAAAACTTTTTCGCTATCTTATCAAGTGCAGCTGTTCGGTCATTTCCACGGAGAAAGAGTTTGCCATGTAAGTAGCATTTATTGAACACTTTAAAGTCTACGTGCTTGAGGGCCCAAAACTGTCTGCATATTAGCAACCAGTATTACTAACTGCTTATGGTCGTCATCAGCATTAAGGCAAGGCAAGATGAAGTGTCAACATCTAGTGAGAGGCCCTGCCCACAATAGACATTATCATCGTTAGTTTGGCTATGCAAAGTCAGCTCTTCACATCAACTTCAAGCAGCTAACAGGATGTGTGAAACCAGTATTATCAACTTCTCATGGTCGTCATCAGCGTTACAGGCAAGGAAAGATGGAGCTACCACGTCTAGTGAATGAGAGGCCCTGACAACACAATGGTCGCAATCATCGTTAGATCGGAGATGCACGTCAGCACTGCAAATCGACATGTTCCATCTTACCCCTCGTTTCTTCGCTACAGCCGTCTGAGAGATTGTTGGTAGTTACTAATTCATTTAAAGTCAAATGCATTTAATTAATTAAAACCTTTCTGTCTTATTCTAGATGCAGTCATGTAAGGACTCAATTTACATGCAGATTTCTACAGACTGCATCCAGATCGAGAAAAACTAAAGAGACATTTAGATACTACTCTTAGAATATATCAAGGGTAGGCCAGTTTTATTTCTTATTACCAACTACATGTAATGTAAATCATTTAATTTCGACTGGACAAAATTTCGTGGTTTTGGTAAAAAATACCATTTTGATGGGACGTTAATTCATGGACTTTGCATTTCAGGAACTAAACATTAGAATCAAAATCATTGTTCGATGGGATTTGATACCACAAAACCCGCAAAATTTAATCCCCAGGAAAATTCATGACTTTACAGTATTTGGTTGAAAATTCAAATGATAGTTTTTTTGGATATCCAAAGCTTGAATAATGTTGGACGTCTTTAAAATGACCAAACAACAGTACCTCCATACAACTTTCATATAGTGACTATACTGTACCACCTGTTTATAGTGACCAAACTGTACAACCTCAATACAGTGACCATGCAGTACAACTTTTATATATAGCGACCATGCAGTACAACTACTAGTTCTTGAAATATGGTGAAATCTTGAATCATACAGAATGACCTCTGTTTACTGACCTTGCAATACAAACACTACAAAATGACTACAGTACAACCTCTATTGCCTATCCATACATTAAAACCTTGACAAGGTGACCATGCAGTATACATATAGCAACGCTGTAGAAACCATACTGTACAAAATTTGTGTAGTGACGTTATTAAATGTGGTATCTCTTTATAGTGACTGTGCAGATTAACGACGATATAGCGACGATACAAAACAACCACTTCATACAGACCATACATTTCAACCTCTATTTAGTGACATCATGGCAAAATCTCTATATGGGGACTGTTCGGTCCAACCTCTATATAGAGACCATACAGTACACCCTGTAGAGACTGACCACACAGGCCGAACAAAATAAAGGGAAAGAGCATTCCAACCTCTATATACTCACAATATTTGACAACCTCTAAAAGGTGACCATACTGTACAACGTCTGTTTAGTGACCACACAGAAAAACCTCTATATAGTGACCATACAGTACAATCAGTATATAAGGACTGTGCAATTTAAGCTCTATATAGCAATAGCTTAGAGCACTCTCTTTATAGTGACCATACAAGACAACCTCTATTTAGTGACCACACAACATAACCTCTATATAGTGACCATACAGTACAATCTTTCGACAGGGATTGTGTAGCTTAAACTCTATATGATGACCGCTTATAACAACCCCCATATAGTGACCATACAAAACAATGTCTATTTAGAGACCGCACATCATAACCTCTATATAGTGACCAAACAGTTCAATCTGTATATAGGGACTGTGCAGTTTAAACTCTATATAATGACCGCTTATAGCAACCTCTATATAGTGGCCATACAGTACACCCTGTAGAGAGTGACCACACAAGCCGAACACAATAATCAGACCGTGCATTCCAACCTCCATATACTGGCCATATTTTACAACTTCTACAAAGTGACCATACTGTACAACCTCTATTAAGTGACCACACAGCATAACCTCTATATTGTGACCTTACAGTACAATCTGTATATCAGGACTGTGTAATTTAAAGTCTATATAGTGACCACTTATAGCAACCTCTATATACTGACCATGCAAAACTACCTTTATTTAGTGATCACACAACATAACTTCTATACAGTGACCATACAGTTTAATCTGTAGACAGTGACTGTGCAGATTAAACTCTATATGGTGACCGCTTATAACAACCTCCATGTAGTGACTATACAAGACAACCTCTATTAAGTGACCACACAGCGTAATCTCTATATAGTGACCATACAGTTCGATCTGTATATAGGGACTGTGGAGTTTAAACTCTTAATAATGACCGCTTATAGCAACCTCTATAAAGTGATCATAAAGTACACCCTGCAGAGAAAGACCACACAGGCCGAACATTATAAAGGGACAGTGCATTCAAACCTCTATATACTGACCATATTTTACAACCTCTACAAAGTGACCATACTTTACAATCTCTATTTAGTGACCACACAGCATAACCTCTATAAAGTGACCATACTGTACAATCTATATCTAAGGAGTGTGCAGTTAAACTCTATATAATGACCGGTTAAATTCTTTTGTTTTCTAGGCCATAATTACAAGATGAGCAAAGTGATAGTGGTGGATCCGACTGGACAGATGTTGGCACTGGTGATGGGAATGATACAATTATGCTTAACTTGACGTCCAGGCTCCCATATTTCAAACAGGTGCTGTCTGGATCACTAAGGTTAAACTGGTTTCAAATCAGACCTATGGTTAAAGCAAACAGCACAGGCAAAATTATAATACGATATTACCTCTACATAGTAACAATACAATACAAAACAACCTCTGCATTGTGACCAGTCAGTACTAATTAATAACTAATATATATTGACATAATATTTTATAGTGCTGGTTCAAAACCACACAATAGTTTTTTCTTATACTCAATTAATGTAAATAAAGTTAAAATAGCGAAGCAAAAAATGGCAATATTTTCATACACAGACATATAAAAAAAAAATTTCAATAGAATTAGCTTATAGCTTCAAGGATATGAAAAAGTACTGGGTTGAGTATCATTTTAGAAAAATACTTTGGTTCCGCAAAGGGGACAACATACACAGATGGACTACATGTCTTTAAGACCCAACCTTACTTTCACTTTCATATTTAAGCCAAAATGTCAAAAATTGTAAATAAAACTGTTTCATTTCACCAAATACATGTTTACAAAGCATTTAAACCCAAGTTCATGATTATAATGCAGAATTGTCAAGACATACCACCATTTCCAGTCGAACCAAAAGTTTTTTAATGGACTGCTTGAGTGTATCTGATTTTACAGGCATTTGGTTTATCCTGCTCCATAGTCAGGCTGAGGCACTTATCTTTGTGAAAAATTGGGAAGTGTTCAGGTTGTTGAAAAATTCCTACAGAAAAAGATTGTCTTGGCTCTTTTTTGTTTCTTGATTCAGCCCTGATATCTTAATTGTCACTCATGTTGTCAACACGTCTTGTGTACTACTCATGTGTGTCTGTATTGCTGTAAGTTTCAAATATCTAACAGAATGTATGAAACCAGTAACATAACCCCTGTCAGAGACCTGCATCTGTGTGATTCATCCCTTGTCAAGAGTCGCATCCAGTGTATTTCACCTCAGTCTCAGACACACTCCTGTTCTTCTCAAACTTTTTTTAATTGTTCTTTAATTAGTTTGTTTTTTAGTTCTCAAAAAGTCTGAAAGTAATCTCTGTTTAATAGCTGAGTTCAAATAGTTTACATGTATAAACACAATTGTTCAAAATCTGGCCACAATGAGTTGGATGGTATCCAATGACACCCCTGTTCCATGAAGCAGGTAATACTCCATGTATAAGATGATTGTCAAGGGAAGAAGCATTTATCTTAAGCGTGTCTCTGTTATATTAAAAGGTTTTGAGAAATATTTTATTTTTATTCTATAAAGTTATTTTTATCACAAGGTTGATGTTACAAAAGTTGAATAAAGCCATTACCAGTTTGACCGTGTATTTAGATTACAATACATGGTTTGACACTTGAAGTAAATTGCTGGGGCCTTATTCACCAACGGTGTAAGTCTCAATCTCAGACTTAGACTTAAAATTGACGAGATTCAAAATCAGTGCCATTTCTTTGCTATTAGATTTAACCATGTGGAATTTTATCTGATTATGTGTTGTTACACACTTAACATTTATACTAATTTATATCAAAATCGGTACATTTATAACAACACGGGAGCAAATAGAACATTTGACAATATAAAGTCTAAGTCTGAATTTTAGACTTACAACGTTGGTGAATAAGGCCCCTGGAATTGGTTATATATACTACCTTAAGTTAATGAAAGTAGTTGATGTTTTTGTCAGACCAACTATCATATGATACAACCAACATTTGTGACTTTCAACATTGGAGCTATTAAACTTGTTGAATGTATATACGTATGTAGCAATTCATAAAATGGTAGGCAGAGTGTCAAATTTTATTATAGATTTAAAAAAAAAATATTCAGCATGAATTCAATCCTGTAATTTCCTATATTTAAAAAGCACAATCTTGAAATTTTCATGCGCTTTTCGACCTTGACAACTAACAATACATGGAGGGGGACCAGAAAGCATGACATTGTTAGCTCATCTGAGTTTTATGCTTTGATAAACTTTACCCCATACACTATCAAAGTCATGAAAGCTATTGCTTTGATACATGCGCGAAGACCCATAACTCAAAAACAATTATTCTTAATTCATATCAATTAGATCATTTTTCACTTCAGTTTTAACCGAAACTCTGTCATTTATTGGACATGCTAACTGTCCATTTTCATACGAAAGTGTTCTAGAACACCCTATGAAATTATAAGAATCATCTATTTTTCGACGATTGAATCAAAGTACAAGGAACCCATCCAAAGTTTTAATTTGCAATTAAGGTAGTCTAGAAGCATACTAAAAACGATGCAAGTAATTATTTTGACATTAAATGACTGTTAGAATATAGCTCTATAGTATTACACTTTAAGTTTAAATGTGTTTAGGTCCACTTTCCTCCTTAACTATCAGAGTTAAACAAATAACTGACTCGTAATTCAAATTTTCGGGGCCCATGCCCTTCATCAGGATTTATTTCCATTTTCATGTATTTAAGTTACATCCATTTTAATTTATCATAAACTGAGTGAAATAAATCCCTTACAAGTCAGTTATATGGCGTACATTCAGGGTATATTTAAGTTAGGGCAGCCCTAACCTAGTTAACCAGGCCTAACTCGAGGTTAGGGCATGTCTTACTGATTTATGACCCTCTTGTACGCTTAAATACAAAGTTTAACTAAACGTTAGGGCTGAAGTTAGGGTTGCCCTAACCAGGTTAGGGCTGAGGTTAGGGCTGAAGTTAGGGCTGGTTTAACCTTAGGTTTTGGATTTTGCTTGTTGAATATTTGACCAATCAGCGACTTAGTTACAAATTAGTCATGATATACATGCTTATATTATTCCTTCCATATTTCACCAGTTTGGTCGGGTTTGACCAGAAGTTAATGCAGGTCTAACCAGGTTAGGGCTGAAGTTAGGGCTGCCCTAACCTGATCTTATTTAAGACCCTTAATGTACGTCACAGCTTGATATCAACAGGTGGTGAATATGAGTGTTAATCTAAGGCCATAAAACACTGAAACTGGTCACTATCATCGGTCAATGTAATTGATAAGAGATCACTATCTTTGAATATCTAGGGTCATAAAACACAACAACTGGTCAGAGATCAGTAATCTACTTAATTCCAATAATGTTCTACTGTATAACATTTTTATATATAAACACTAGAAAGTATCGGTATTATTATGCGTTTGTTTTAATTTGTACATTTTAATTTGTAACGTAAGATTTAAATTTTTGATCTGTTTATTAAATATTGTTTCTATATGGTGTTGTTTCAGCTTGATGTCGGAACAGTATATTTATTTAACAGTATTGCACACTTTTATGTAATATTGCACAGCCTTTAGTTAGTACTGTAAACCTAGTAATTATTTCGCGCGATTTAAGTTCGCGGTGTTCGCGGTTAGTATAAATCCGCGAAAGTAAATAGCCGCGAATATGTCCAGAACAAGAAAAACGCGAAAGTTTCTCGTTTTTGAAGGAAACTCATCATTTTGGTACGACGTTTATAAATAAGACCGTATTATAAGTGCTATTTTGTCAAAATATGGAATGTTAAGTGTATGTACTTTGTCTAAATAAAGCCTTTTATGATCACGGTACAATAATGAAAACACTTGGGGAAAAAAATCTTGAAAACGTGTTTAACAATACACTCAATATATGAACATGCGTGTAAAATAGCGCTGTTTATTACCGGGTATACAAAATAATACAAAATGACTGATAGTGTCAATAAAACTGTGAAAACGTTACCAGCGTAGTTTGCATTTTGTGTAAACAACACAATAGGTAACTATCTACATCAAAAAGAGTTTGAAAGGGTTTAACGAAGGTGAGAACTATAATTACGAAGCAATTATTTACGAACCGAGCAATGTATGTGACAGGGTATAATATCAATAATTGTGTCACTATGCGACTAAGTGTTCGCGGAGTTCGCGGGAGACTTAAAAACGCGAAAGTTTGTAGCTGCGAATATGCCGACGATCGACAAAACGCGAAAGCTTGTAGCCGCGAAAGTTTCTAGGTTTACAGTATATCATTTTATGGCGCGCCCCTCTGTGACTGCCACAGCATGCTGTAATAAAATTGTAAATTCGCTTGTATGGTTATGATAAGATTTAAATCTTTGTCTTGTGGCAATATTGGTTAAATCATTGCCGATTCTAATTAAGTCTTAATATGTACCCTATACTTACCATTTGAGAGCAAATCAACCTGCCTGCATAAATTAGTCACGGCTACAAAACATGGTTTATCTGTACTAAATGTGTATCTAGTGTCCGTGAAATAAACCAATACACCGGTAAAATGCCTTTTACACATTTTTGTCGCATTTTTCGCAATTAAAACTAATAATCAAAGTACTGAAAGTACTGACAGGCTGGCTAACTGCTAAGGAACAATAGCTTTTCAAGTAATATAACATCAAATGGTGTTCTAAGTCGAAAGAGAGGTAAGTGCTGGACTCAACAAAAAAAAAATTAAAAATTTTTTTTTGGAGCTGCCGTGATTCGATCGCTGGACCTTAGCATCAGAAAATTACTAAGCGAGTTGCTCATCCACTCGACCACGATCTCGTTGGAGAATATTGACCTAAATAATTTAACATAATAAAATCATTTATGCGCGCGCTATATCGCGTTCGTAACGCGTAGTAATAATTATCAACGCCTTTAAACACATTTTCTTTTAATTTCATACAATTCCCTTCCATTTCAAGAAGAAACTAATATATTACAATCGAACAGAATAAATGAAACAAGGAAAGTTGATAGTTCTTATCTTGCAAAACTGATTAGGCCTAACGAGGAGGAACTATTTGCATCGAGTGTATAGATTCTGTGTTGTCAGTTTCGGGAGTAAATTCATCTTAGTGGATTTCATTTTTTAGGATTGTAATAGTCTGGCGCAAATCGCCAGCCTAAAAACCGTATTTAATATACTTATCAATAATCTTAACACACAAATTAAACAAACGCTTAATATAACCGATACTTTCTATTGTATACATACATAAGAATATGTTTGGAATTCAGTAGAGTACTGATCTCTGACCAGTTTTATGACCCTAGATCTAATACAATGATAGTGATCTCCTGTTGAGCAGATGCTATGTTTTATGACCCTAGATAAACAATGATAGGCATCTTCTGCTGATATCATGCTGCGGCTGAGGTTAGGGCTGCCCTAACTAGGTTAGGGCTGCCCTAACTTAAATTGACCCTGAATGTACGCCATACAGAAATAAAAATTATACCGGACCGTATAAGCGGCCGTTACACACCCCGCTTATCAGCTTATATTCACCGACAGGATAGATATTGATAACGCTCTATGATGTAGTCGACTTTCATTTTCCGGTTCCTGGTTTATGAAATCATACAACCTGGGGTAAAAATCAGCACTAAACAATATCAGTTGAACAGACTTAAGGTGTTTCACCGGTGTTGGATTTTTCTGTACAAGGTATATAAAACCTGTTATATTTATAAAGAACACATTTACGACAATCATTCTGGAAAATCCCAAAAGTTTTGCTCGGCTAGTTTTTAAGATATTCTTGGATTTTGGGGACAACCCCTAAAAATTGATAATTGTAATTTGCCAAAATTTTTTTTACTTTAATCGTCATAAAATTTGGTATACATGAAATTTCGTATATAAGGAATCAAACAGTAAATTTTATGTTATGCTGTTCAAGTTATTTGATTTTTTAAATAATATTTTAAAATGGGTAATTTTTCGTTTCTGACTTTAACGTGAAAAATCGTTGAACAACATGCTGTATTCATGCATTCAAAAAGTAGAGTGACAAATATCGAAGTTTCATGCAAAATTTCATGACAATTGCACGGCTAGTTTGTTTTAATTGCACTTCTATCGCTTTCAGAAATGCTGAAAAAAGGGGAGGTAACAAAATTAATCAATGTTTTGCATCCGTTTTATTCAGATTTCGCAATCATTATATTTTTAAAAACATAGTGCATTATTCAAGGTGCTTATAGATTTAATTTGGGTTCTTTTGCATGTATTAGTTTTATATTCTTCGGGAATAAATACAAAAGAACTGTCCTCTAAAGTGTTCGGGATACTGTTCAAAACTATTGAATATTTTTTATATGGGCGCATAGAACTACGTTTTAAATACGTTGTAACCAATACGCTAGATAAAGTGTTTAATATAATTTGTAATAAATCATTTGTATGGATGGAGCTAAGGGTGTTTCTGTATTTTCATTAAAAGTATATAATCGTATTTACTATTCATTACAATCGCGATTATAAGACATGGGAAGATGCTGAAAATCAATATTAAGGATTTTGTATTATTTGATCACGGTTGTCAGACGCTCACAATACACCTAAGTGACTGTGATTTTTAAACTTCCACCAAACTCAAAAGCGGTGAAACACCTTAAGTAAACGCCCATATGGAAGATTGTGTTATTGTAAGTATGTTAGCCTTGTTAAAGACCAGTACTGTAAATCATGTCATTTTGATGGTACAAAATTTTGTGGTTTTGGTAAAAACAGTCCAATTTGATGGGACCTTAATTTATGGATTTTGTATTTCAAGTAACAAATACAAGGGCCAAAATATTAGTGTGTGATGGGATTTTATTCTGTGGTTGAAAGTTGACACTAACTATTTTATTTCTGGTCTGACAGTAAAGAAGAATTAAATTTGTAAAGAATTTAGAAAACTTTTACTGGGCCTTCATGATTTCGCTGGCACTGGGCCAGGGGACCAGTCTTAGTGTAGAACCCTGAGAAATCCACACGAAATATAATTCCCATGAAAATTAATGATTTTACATTGAAGGATATAAAATACAGTGAGAACAGTGTTCTGCACAGACCACACACTGTAATAAACGAAACATACCAATGCATTAGATCTATATTCGGGCAAAATTTCGTAGCTATAACCATAGGTGGCAGTATCAGTGTTTGGGGGAAAAAATCCGCCACTGAGCTTATACACTACATGGACCGTATATATATCGATTGTCTATCTAACTCCATGTACACTGTCAAGGTATAAAGCGTAGTATACACCCTTTCAATTAAGACTGTTATTAAATTGTCTCCCTTTGATGACATCATGCGAGGGCTCAAAGCAAATACATGAGCCGATTACAGTAAGCGTGTAGAGGATATAAAAAATGTGTCAACTTTAAACCGCTGTAAATCACGTTTTACTTTGTCGATTTTAAAAAGATGAACACTTATGAAAACAAGATTGTATAAACGTTTTAATCATGTAACTTTTGATAATGTATTTTCAATAATAAAAAATTAAAAGCCATGTTTTCCGAACTGGAATTTCAGGGTCGCGGAAATGTAAAAATATCGAACTGAATTCAATACTCAACAATTGGTATTTAACTTGTTCAAAATTTTATTATTTGCAGTTTTAAGAACTATGTAGACTAAGCTTCCCAACAATAATATTTCAGAAAAGATATTATTAAAGTTTTACAAGGAGAGACATGATTTTCGAACCTAAATACTATGCATCACGCGCAAACAATCCACTCATTTAAACCAGACTTGCATTTATACTAGCATAAAGAAATTCATTATTGTGTATTTCAATAATTCATCACACATCAAATCAAAGCACTGAAAGTACTGATGTGTGGTGTACTGATGTCATTTTTGACCAATCAAATAAAGGCTGCACCAACATGCTGTGTCAGAGTTCTGATAAGCCCAGACTCACTCGAATGTTTGTGCTGCTCTCAAGACACCAAGTGTCGGTGTCAGGATGAGTGACTGGGTAGTCTCCATACAACTGAATACACTGGGAATTAAAACACAACAAACGAGATAGCCACCCCCTGCTATAGAAACAAGACTAGGTAGAAATATGTTAAATAAAGGGAGGTAATTAATAAGATATAACCAGATTTCAATAGAAGGAAAATATAAGAAAATTATATCAATGGTAATATCATGACTTCTTTTGGTTGAATGAAATAATACAGGTACAGGTTTTTAGCACTATATTTTTTCTTCATGACTAGCCGTTCTCACGCATGAAATATACTGTGAAGAAAAACATTCTAAAACGCATTTATCGTTGAAATTTGTAATTAACGCTTTGGAACTACTATAGGTAGAACTAGTTCAACTTCCCGCCACTAGCGAAAACATGCTGTTTCTATTTATAGCATTAATGTTTGTAAACAACATAATGAGGTCATAGTCTATAACATTCAACGGCGGAGTAATTATAATTAAAACCTTGGGATTACTTTATCTGCCTTTATGGTTAACAGGCTTTTGGTAGTAGGAATGTAGTCCATGCGGAATGATTTGCGATAAATATCCTCTAAAAATAAAAGTCTGATAAAATTTTTGGTCTTAATATAAATAAATGTTGGTAATGTAAACAAATCAGGTTTATTGATAAGTGTAACCTATGTAGCATGCTTGTAATATTGTTCAAATCATAGAACTATTTATTTGCGTAGGCCTTAATGTCTTAACTTAGTAGTAAGCCAAAAAACAGTAATACCATTGTGTGGCCTACGCCACACAAAAATGAATTCCACTAAGACGAATTTACTCCCGAAACTGACAACACAGAATCTATACACTCAATGCAAATAGTTCCTCCTCGTTAATCAGTTTTGCAAGATAAGAACTATCAACTTTCCTTGTTTCATTTATCCTGTTCAATTGTAATATATTAATTTCTTCTTGAAATGGAAGGAAATTGTATGAAATTAAAAGAAAAGGTGTTTAAAGGCGTTGATAATTATTACTACACGTTACGAACGCGATATAGCGCGCGCATCAATAATTTTATTGTGTTAAATTATTTAGGTCAATATTCTCCAACGAGATCGTGGTCGAGTGGTTAAGCAACTCGCTTAGTAATTTTCTGATGCTAAGGTCCAGCGATCGAATCACGGCGGCTCCAATTTTTCTATATTTTTATTTTTTTTTATTTTTTGTTAAGTCCAGCACTTGCCTCTCTTTCGTCTTAGAAAACCACTTGATGTTATATTACTTGAAAATCTATTGTTCCTCAGCAGTTCGCCAGCCTGTCAGTACTTTCAGTACTTTGATTTAGGATTGTAATAGTCTGGCGCGAAATCGCCAGCCTAAAAACTGAACAAAATCAATTTATCTGGTTAAAAAGTAGCATGCTTAAACATGTAGTCTAAGTTTGAAACATCATCTGAAGCATTGTGAACAATAAAGCTGGTAAAATCATTTAATGATGTGTTTTACAAGTACATTTGAATAATACTCAGTGCGAAGCAATTAGGTACGTTTAATATTAGGACGAAATCTTTCACAACCGGTGTCTTCTGACAATCGTACTCGATAAAATTTTCCAGTGACAGAAATGAAAGAAGTCAAATTGCTAATATGCTGTTTTGCTTGTATACTGGTTACATTTATTGTTTATTCTGGTTTGTATCATCTTCATATATGTACTATATTGTTGAAAACAGCTTCTAAATCAGTTGTCAGTGTTTAGAATTGAATTTAAAAACGAAAATGTATAGCCGTGTCTCATATTTCCGTGGTATCCATATTTCCGTGGTATGTGATGGAAACAGTTTTGCAACTCAGATAATCGAAACACATCTGTGAATAAGTGCTCTATCACCTTTATCTTTTATAATCTTATAATTTTTAAAAATATATGTACTTTTTACAGAGCAGCTACAGCCTTAGTTCTGGGTACCATAACTAAATGATCCTTTATTGATAATGGTGATCTTGAGTTATGGAATTGTCCTCTTTAAAAGTCAACTGTTTAAGATAAACGTTCGGAATGCAAGTTCACTGTTTGAAATTCGCCGAAAAAATAGCACATAAAAGTAATATCAATCAAATGTTTTGTCAAAAAGTTATCAATATATCACCTACTTGTAACCATCCAACACCCTATGTTTCAATTCACTTCCATGTTTACACTAACAGCGCCGCCATTGTGAATATTTAATGTGTTGCAGGACTGGTGCGGGCAAGTCTGTTTTCGAAAATACGATTTTTTATGAAACATGGTTAAAAATGTGTCTTAAATGAAACAAACCTCTAAATAGACATCTACATAATTAATAAACATGTTATTTTCAAAAACTAACTTGAAACTTAAATTCCCACGAAAAATAAATGCTATTTTCGCAGACGACAATCTGAGGTAACACCAGGATATCCCGGGAATCCCCATAATGAATCACGTGGTTTGTTCCGGAACACTTTTGTTATTATCGCTTTTCAAATAATGGCAATTTGCAACAGAAACTGTGAAATCCATAGGGTTGAAACAATCGACGGAATTGATGGTATTTCTTATGATAGATTTTGTTTTTTGGTGTACGTTGGTAGAATATGGTTCAATTCATAGGGAGACAATGTTTATTTTGTTGAAAACATGCGTTTTGTCATAAAACGAACGCAACTCAATCTGAGTCGTACACCTGTTAGGTTTTAAAGAAGAAACGTCTTAGACAATGAATTGGAATAATCACTGAAATGGAATAATCATCGTCTAAGAAGCTTGGACTAGGGGGTCATGTATCTTCTTAGAAAGTTTTTGTCCTTCAAACATGGTCTATCCGTTTTCACACATGTCCGGAAAGATTAGTTCTGGTTTAAACCCTAGTCTACTGTCACTTTGGTATCAAGAACAAAATAGCGGAATAATACAAATATTACAGTTTTTACCAACCATTTAAACTCAATTTCATCATTCAACTCCACATTTGTCAAGCAATATCTCCATTTACAGGCAAACCTAAGTTCTTTTAAGGACTACTTGAGTTTATCACCACTTGGTCCGCGGAGGCATTTAGTGGTTTTTTACCTCCACGATTATGAAAACATACACTCGGTATTGTAAACGTAGACAATATACAACTGTTAAATTATGGTAATCAATAGGTCACGCTCATGTCAATGTGGCCAAGCTATACCTTTCACAACATGTGTAGATATTTAAATATAAATATACAGAAATGTTAAGCAGTATGTTTTACATAGTTAAAGTGTGCATTTAGGATTTTGTTTTTACTGGAACAAAATTGTACTTGGCAGAGCCGTGATCATTGCCTGGTTGTTTTGATTAAATATGTATATTGATTTCTTGCAGACAGGGACATTCCTGTTGATCATACATTTCAAGAGTGTTGAGTTTTAGGAACACATTTATACATGTAAGATGTCAAACTGTTTCATATTATTTTATTTGCTAGTTCTTTACTGATTTCTGATACGATAATAAAATCACTAAACGCAAAAATGTATTGTAAGTATCTATCCAGTTTTTATGCTCAGTCATCTACTGATGCAGGAAGCATAATTTATACTGATCATCTTGTCCATCAGTTTGTGTGGTTGTCCATCTCAATTAAAAATGTTGACTGTCCAGTTATCAGCATGCATAAATTTTGGTTAATCGAGCCAGAGAATGGACAGTCATCGCGGCATTGTCAGGCATAAAGCAAGGCTCGTCTTATTCATCCATTCATTCATACTGATTCATTTCAGGTCGATTGTGAAACAAGTGTTTGCAATTTATATTGATCTCTCTCGACACCTCATTTCTGATGTTAACCATCACCAGCCAGATTTCCTTTCATGCTAAGCCTCTAGAAAGGGAATTTCTGGTACTATTTTTATTTCCTCTTTGGTATGACACAGCCAGCGATCAAATCGGGGACATACCGCATACCACTAGGCCATCGAGGAAGCGTGTCTAATGTTCATGTTAAGAATATTGTACGACGACAACAAGGAAAGTAAGATAACAACATGTTACAGACATTGACAGATCCTGCCTCTAATGAAACATCAATATGCATTATGCAGTTTTTTCTTGCACACAAATGTTTTGAGTCCTTTACAGGGGTCATCATTCCATTGTCCGTTTTGATTTACAAGAACCACCATACAATCTTCATTACCACGATAGTCGTCAGGTTGTCCTGACGACCAATTATTGTTCGATATTGGCTTCTGACTACTTTCCCATACGAATTTCCCTTCTGTACGAATATCACTACCACCAATATAAAATCCATCCCATCGACCCGAAGGCCAAGTGTACAAAGATCGAACAAGTTGTAAAACAAAATTCTGTTCATCCGTGTCATCATATTCGATCAGCTGTGCTTGTTTAGTTTTACAGAACTGAATAGCATCGGACCAACTTGCTCTGGTAGTGCTAAATTGGTAACAATAGTTTAGGTATTGAAACCAGTCTCGGGGGCAGAAAATGGGTAAACGCTGTTGCTTATCTGCCATAGCAGCTTTTATCATGTCTTCCATTTCCGTTTTCATATCCACTACACGTTGATGATGAAGTTGATCAGTTTGAGCCTGGCTTCGTCGTAACAATTTTATTTCCGATTCCAACGATTTTGTATGATTCACTACATACATCAGGTTGGTCACATGGTCATTATTAAATCTTACAATTGCTTCAATTTTTCTCTCTATTTCTTCAAACCTTTCCTCAACACTTTTAATCTTACTTGAATGTGTTGCTATAGCATCTTGGACTGTTCCCTTTAAATACTGAAATCCCTGGTAGATCTTCTGAATGCGGTCAGTGTTTGTTGCTCTAGAAACCAGGTCCGTGTCCATGTTTGGGTTTTCCATGTCTGCGTTATCCGGTAAAGCTACGTCTTCTCCAGAGCAGCAACAACTAGAAGATGACTGATTTCGATTGATAGTCTTGTGAATATCATTTATATCTGTCCTGAAATTTGTCATATCTAGAAGCACTGCGTCTAACTTACGCTCAACACTGTTCACTCTCCTAACAAGCCGGGATTGTTGACCACTGGTCAAACTCAATACTCCGAGTATAAGCACAGTACATAATAAAAATGGTCCCTTCATTTTTATCCTGCTATGATTTAAACGTTCTTAGTTCAACCAGCGTATTTTTTCGTCCGAAATATACTAACCACTGATGTATAACGATGTTATACTAACCACTGATGTATAACGATGTGATTTGAAGTACAGGAACATTTTAATAAAAAGTCATTTCTCTAAACAACACTACATGTAACTTTGTGATCTAGTTGCTCCTGCATCTACAAAAGCAAACTACTTCACTCAGCCAATTAACAAATATTTCTTGAGTACTTCGAGTATGATTCAAGTAGTCTCACTTTGTTTTCAACCATCTATGATGAGTGGGATTTATTATTAGTGATATAGTCAATCATTACTGTTAACAAATTACTTCCATGATTACTTACTTACGGGTTGTGGCGTTTGTCGGCATATTCGCGTGTACAAATTTTCTCTTTTTTAAGGCTCACACGATGTCAATATTAATGTTTTGGATAATTTTGCAGCTACTTAATTTTACAATTTTCTAACCATCCATGCACCCAACAAAATAAAACATGTGAAGTAATACTTTCTTGGTTTACATTATCTGTTCGTATGATCTTCATTTGGCCAAATTTAGAAAGTCTTATTTCAAAGACCCACGATATCACAGTCAAAGGTTATATGATAGGTTAACATATTTTAAAACATTTGACCTAGGGGTGTATACTGAGTCACATTTGGTATAAGGTGTACTGGGTACCTTGAAGAAATGAAAGATAAGAACATACCTGCCAAGTACTCCTTTTAAAAAGTGGAGTTACTTCAATTTACGTTTATAAATTTTGGGTTTTCTAAGTTCACCTACCTTTGCACAAAGGTATATTTGATTCATTTTATGCTCTTCTGTTGCATATTTATAACCACTACCTTCCTTGTGTATACATCTGAATTCCTTTTTAAGTGCATCTTGTCTGACATGTTTTGCTTATCACTCCTATTCTGGATTTAAATAAAATTCTCTCTCGGTAGGATAGCCCATTATAGTGCAAGCACTTATTTCCAATGGGGTCCTATGTTTTGCTGAAGGGACAGCAAGTAGAAGAGACAGTAGTGTGAGACAAGGAATCCGGGCACGCTGTCCTAGCTCTTTCCCAACACAATCCTCGATTCTTTAACATGCCCGATGTACAGCACTGATACACGCGAGACTACATCTGGGTTGCCAACCAATTCATCGCTAGTCGGGTGGGAAATTATCAAATACTGAAGTGTTTCAGAAATGACCAAGTGTCCCGTCTGTGGATCAAACCAGTGACGTTTCAATCAGTAGTCAAGCAGGCTATCCACTCAACCACCATGCCACCTTAACTATCTTGGCAGGTATGGACAAGACAACAAGCAAGATTATCATGTAACAGATATTTATTAAATACATCATTTTTATTGACTATTTTATTATGTAGATACATCCTCTAACATAACAACAGTGTAAATAGTCACACTATTTCTGTATAATATAAAATCCTGTAATAATTTACAACATAATTATATTCTGTAGAATCATAAATTTCCGCAGGAATTAAATTTACGTAAATTTTAATAAAATGATAGTTTGGTGTTTTTCTTGAATTTGTAGATTTAAATTTTCACAAGAATTAAATTTTCACAAATTTTAATTAAAAAGGTAATTTGATGGGGTTTTTTAATTTGCAGCTTTTGGTTAGAAACCATCAAATAAATTAGCTCTTTAGCTCCATGTAAATTGCCTGCAGTAGACCCCAATGTTCAACTTTTTTAGTCTATGGCCACCTGGACCACATATAGCATTTTAAAAAGGGGCCTTTAAGCTTCAAAATAATACAATAAAAAAGGGGGTCATGTAGTTCTGGGTACCATAACTAAATGATCCTTTATTGATAATGGTGATCTTTATTGGAATAATCACTGAAATGGAATAATCCTCGTCTAAGAAGCTTGGACTACTACAGCCTTTGCGTTCAACGAAGGATCTTGTGACGACACATATATGTTGTATAGTTAGGCTCCAGTCAGTTGCATCTACGGCACCCACCCCTTGGGATGGGCGGTGGATAGCCGGAGAAACGGCCGTGTGTTTACCTTCCAGCTTCCCCCTCACTCACTGCCGAGGAAATGATGGGACTTATTTCTCCGAACCAATACACCGGGGACAATATTTAGTTGTCAGGGGGAGATTTTACCATCAGCTGCCCCTTAAAGGGCTGTGGTAGAGTGAGGGTTTTAACAACTCAAAAGTAAAAATCGCCGGGGTTGTGGCCATGGATACAGCATTTATATTGTTCAATGGCGTACGTGTCAACAAAATAAAAGGGTTTTGACGTGAGTGAATCAGCTACCCATAGAGCGAAGTGGTTCGCCTGAATTTGTAAATTGGTAAATTTTACAAAAATGGCCATCTGACTATAATTGGTAACAGGAATGTATTTAGCTTAAAATTGTTGAACTCAGGGCAGTTATGTATCAGTCAATTGAAACCTCGACCCTCCCTATGGTATGGCCTTATGTATGAAGAGACGATACATTGAACTAAAATTGTAAAGTTAACTTTCTGTCAACCTTGTATTTCAGAATGTAAGAAGACTATACAGAAGCCCAATGTTTTATTCATTGTCGTTGATGATCTACGGCCATCACTAGGTTGCTATGACAACGGATACATGAAGACACCAAGTATTGATACTTTGGCTTCACATTCTGTTGTGTTTGAAAATGCTTATGTTCAGGTATGCTAACATCAAGGTTCGTACAGAACATGAACAGTCCTTGAATTTGATGCCTAGTCCTAGAAAAGTCCTTGAATTTCTCACCGGAAAAAAAGTCCTTGAAAATCCTGGAATTTTGAAAAACATGAATGAATTTTTAAAAATAGTCCTTGAATTTACTTTTTTTTAATAGAAAATATCCTAGAAAACATGATTAAATCACAAAAAATCATCGCCATAGCTTTATAAATGACATTTACATGCGTCCTGAGATTCAGTACCTGGTTACCTGGGGACGAAATGACGTGGTACGAAATGAGCAATATTAGTATTATCACAACGTTACAAACTTACGCACTGAAGTCAGTGTAATTTTTTTTCTCTTTTTTTTACGGTAAATTGTCAATTTTTACGGTGTTTCCGCGCTGTTTGACATCATGAGTAGTAAAAATAAGTGCTTTAAAATGAATGAAAAGTCCTGGAATTTTGTTTTGAAAGATCTGTACGAACCATGTAACATAGTCATTACGTATTATAATATATTGACCCTCTGTATAGCCACAACCTATATAACAAAACCTTCAAATATTCCATAAGTTCAAATTCACTATTAATTTTACCTCTCTAGTGCAACCACATGTATACAATGGCCAATATCTGCAGCTTCCAAAGGGTGTTGCTCTGCAAAGGTTAAGAATAAACCGATTATAAAATACTGTAGTCAACCCATCCAGAGCTTACGGTACATTGGTGGCTGTACAGTCAGAAATTAAAAGCAGTGGTTGAATGAGAATGCCACTATGAGATAGTAAGCTTCTATTTTACTGTTTAACACCAGGCCCCATCTTGGCACATGACAGCAAATGACTCTGTCTGTGTAATTATCTTGCGTGAAATGAAATGTTACATAGCTATACACCTGACTTCTATTTTACTGTTTAACACCAGGCCCCATCTTGGCACATGACAGCAAATGACTCTGTCTGCGTAATTATCTTGCGTGAAATGAAATGTTACATAGCTATACACCTAGCTGACTTGAACATTGTATTGTTCTATATATGTTTATTTCAGCAAGCATTATGTGGACCGAGTAGAGTATCATTCTTAACGAGTCGACGTCCAGATACAACACGTCTCTATGACTTCTACTCATACTGGCGGAAAGCTGCTGGCAATTTTACAACACTTCCACAACATTTCAAACAGAATGGCTATTTTACTGCGTCTGTTGGTAAAGTTTTCCATCCAGGTAAGCAACATTACACTTGGTGCTCTTGACCTTCACCACTCATATCCATCATGATGACCTACATTAGTCGCTTGCAATACTTTTCACTTTTCCCATGAGGGGTTTCAGATTGTGAACTTTATGTTTCAACATTTATAATAACTCCCAAGCAACTACTTATCATCTTATTTACAAACTAAACAAATTAACATTGTCTCTCACCATCTATTTAATAGCATAATTCAACAATTGATTTCTAGTTTATAATTTAGTGGGTTTTTTGTCAAGCCCCCTTACGGAGAGGGAGAATTAGTCTCCTTGTTGTATGTCAGTGCTTGATCCGAGCTTGTGTTGGATTTTGTCTGGACCATAACTTTGTCATGTTTTGACCAATCATGCTTATATTGGGCATGGATGTTCACATCCAGGAGGGGAAGTGTCATGCACATCGCCTAGTTTTGTATATCAAAGGTCACAGTTGAAGGTCAAATTGAAGCTTGTCCGGACCATAACCTTGTCATGCTTTGACCAATCATGCTTATTATTGATATACATAGATCTAGATGTATTTCAGGTAAGAGCAGTAACTATACAGATGACTATCCTTACAGCTGGTCGGTGCCTGCCTACCACCCACCTACACAGAAATATAAAATGGCAAAGGTACAAACATTTTGATAACCATGACATATGACACACCATTATAACAGTCAAACATATTGTTACCATGAGAAGTTGGGAGCCACAATTTATACCGGTCAATCTCAAACAGTACATTCAGAATACTTGTTCTTGTTGTTCTCAATATTTGCTATGTTTTTATACCCCCGCCCCTTCAAAGAAATAGAGTATCGCTTTGCATATTTATTTGTCATGACATAATTATGTCAGTTGGTCTATTTGTCAGCTGAATGTTTTCTGATCACAAACTTCCGATTGACTTTGTTCTAATGATATTAAACCCTGCTACCATGTTATATTGTAGGTTTGTCCCGGATCTGATGGTAAACTACACATGAACCTTGTATGTCCAGTAGATGTAGAGAGAATGCCAGAACAATCATTACCAGATATACAAAGTACCGAGCACGCTGTCCAGATGTTGAGGACTATGTCAGTGAACACGAAGCAACCTTTCTTTCTTGCTGTGGGATATCACAAACCTCATATACCTCTCAAATATCCCAAACAATATCTAGGTAAGAAGTAATCTTCTTTTTGTTATTATATCACTCTAAAATAGTGACATGGTGAGCTTTTGTGATTGCTTTTGGTTTGTTGTCAAAAATGGCTTGTGATGCTAGTGAACACACTTTTAGTCTAACCTTTATTAAACTTGGTCACAATGACCTTTTGTATACATTCTCTGTCCCTCTTTCAATATTGGGTCAGTCAGGGAAAATATTTGGTAAACTTTTTTTGTCATTTAGAGAGCAAAGTTGTTCATATGGATGATACTTTTACCAATATGGAAACATTTGATTAGCCATTTTGAACCCTGTATGTAGGTTAATTGTGAGAAAAGAATTTTTTTTTTTAGATTTGTACCCACTGGATAGTGTGCCATCAGTACCTAACCCAACATATCCCAGTAAGTTTCCATCTGTAGCGTGGAATCCGTGGACAGATCTCCGTGAACGTGAGGACGTACAAAGTCTCAATATCAGCTTCCCGTACGGACCGATGCCACATAACTTTAGTCAGTTGATACGACAGAGTTATTATGCAGCCACGTCGTACATGGATGATCAGGTTGGAACACTACTGTTGACTCTACAACAGCTAGGTCAGGCTAACAATACTATCATTGTATTTGTGGGTGATCATGGTAAGAATAAATTCTTTATTATGCTCACTTTATTATGCCTTGATGAGGGATATATTGCTTTGCTCATTTCCATTGGTCTGTGTGTCAGTTGATAGACAAAACAGTGTATGTTCAATACGTATGATTGCAAGTAGAATATTTGTAACCCTATGTAGCAAGTTACCTCATGAAGTTATATAAGCAGAGATCTTTATTATGCTCACTTTATTATGCTCACTTTATTATGCTCACTTTATTATGCTCACTTTATTATGCTCACTTTATTATGCTCACTTTATTATGCTCACTTTATTATGCTCACTTTATTACTTTATTATGCTCACTTTATTATGCTTTGATGAGGGATATATTGCTTTGCTCATTTCGGTTGGTCTGTGTGTCGGTTGATAGACCAAACAGCTTTTGTTCAATAACACATGAATGTTATGTACACTGAGCGGCAATGAACACGCAACACTTTTTAAAGTTGAATATTGCTGTAATCTGTCAACTTATAAACTTGAAATTTTGTATGCTCAATTCGATATATATTATCTACAGAATTCAGCTTTTTCCGTGAAAATACTTTAAGAATCACTGTCCATAGCGGCATAGCCTTAAACCGCATTTTCCCGCGTGCTGATTGGTGGCTACAGATTTGCTCGCGTATTTTGCAAGCATTTTGAAGAATATGGATGGATTAGTCGGAAAAACAAAATAACCAGTAGAAAACATGGTGCATATGTCAAAGGCAGTCTCCGAAAGATCGGTCGTTGTACTCAATTGTGGGGTATCTGTACTAAAAATTAAAGTTTCGTTGAATCAAATTACCGAAGTCATTATTTTATTTATATAACACAAGTCTGGATACATATACACCTGTTAAGAAAGCAAAAAATTCATCAAAAATCATAGCATGTAAGAAAAATGCCCAAGTCAAGTGCGATAACTCTTGGATAATTATCCTCACGTTTTTAGATTAATCACCAAACTTTTACACTAAATTGTATTACTGGATATTACTGAACTAGTCTACATGCTCAAGTTATGGTGTTCATTAATATTTAGACGTAATTGTGTTTTGAAAATTAAGCACGCAATTCAAAAGCGCATTTTGTCTCCATTTAGTGCAATAATCAGTCTTAAAAGAATAGCTATAGCGTTTATGCAATTAATTTCCAGTTACAAATTGTGATACTTTCAACATCATTGGGACAACTATAATACAATTTTATTAATCTAAAAACGAGCAGTTTCGAATATGCGTTTAGAGGCGCAAAATTCGAAGCAGTGTTATAAAGAAACTGACAAGTTAATTATTTAGTCATTTTATTTCTCCAAGATTATCTCCCTTTGACCATAGAAAATACACCATGGTTATAATAGGCCAAGTTGTTTTATTTTAGTGGGTGTGCCCGAAATAGTATATAGGCTCCTTAAAAGTACCTGAGCTTAACATAGCCCTTCTGCAACAACGGAACAGGATCCCTCTAACATTCAATGAACGTTTCATAAGATTAATTCGTCGTAGATGCACACGATGGATCGCTCCTGGTGGTTGTTTTAAAAGATTAAAAATGCGACTTTCTGTTTTATACTGACCCCAAAACAACTGGTAAAAATTTATGTTGCTGAACAAATTTATCTGATTCGAAGTGATATCCAATGTGTCACTTGCATATATCTATTCAATGACAAAATTTCGCGATGCTCACATACTTATTAAATGTGTTATGCTGTACTATGAAAGTGTTGCGTTTTCATTGCCGCTCAGTGTACAAAGAGATTATCTGTAATGCTATGTTTCAACTTACTTGTACCTATTTCGCTGAGTTAGAATGGGAAGGTTGTAAGTACCAAATTGATATTTTTAGAAAACAAGAAAAAACTGTCTGCAAATTATATTTTGTACTCTTTACCTTTGAAAAAAAGCTTTTTAAACTTCAGTTTGGTTGGTCAACATGACAAGTTCCGATTTTCTTGAAAGTAGGCTCATAAGAAGTGCCTTATGATGCATATGTCAAACATGTATGAGGCTTATTCTACGCCAGCGCTATAAGCAGAGATCACTGGGTTGATGCAGTTATTATAAAATTAACTAGACTAACCTTTGGCTTTATGGTGAAATTTAGTTGTAATATTGTCTCCAACACAATTTCTCATAGAGGGATGATGCAGCATTGACCACAGACTGTCCAGAACAAGGCAAAGAGGTAGTGCTTAAACATTGGTATTTTAGATATCTTGGGTTATTATATTTATGTATTTAATGCCAAGCTTGGTGTATATTCTGTGTAAAATACAGCATTTCTGTTCAACATATATAATTCTCTATGTGGATTGTTATACCCTTGTACATAATATCTGATATTTATTTCATGCTTATCAGTGGTTTACGGCATAAATGCTGGATCATTTCTCCGATAATTTCACTGTCAATAATTTCACTTAAACATACTACTTTGGTATGTTTGTAGGTTGGTCACTGGGTGAACACCAGGAATGGTCTAAGTACAGTAATTTTGAGGTTTCTACGAGAGTACCACTGATGATGTACGTACCTGGAGTCACGACCTTCACTCATCTTGATGTATTCTCCAATATTAAGTTACTGAAAGACACCCTTCCATTTCACAGGAATAACCTTCACAAAGGTCAAGGTCATGCTGTGAAGGTCAAGGATGTTAGTCACAAAAGGACGTCTGCCTTTGCTGAACTTGTTGATATATTTCCCACATTGTCAGAACTGGCAGGGATCGAGGTCCCTAAAACGTGTCCAGAAAATTCAGCGGATGTTGTTCTTTGTACTGAGGGGTCAAGTTTAGCCCCTGTAATTTATAATTCTTCATTTTTTGCAATGGCTGAACCTAGAAACATGTCAAAGAGTGAGTATACTAAATGGATGGAATGTTTTAGTCCTCATGGAAACAATAGAACTGCAGCAGACGACTTTGTATCGGAGAAAACAGCAGTTTTCAGTCAATATCCCAGACCATCTGACTTACCAATAGAGATCAGTGATAAACCCAAACTTAAGGACATCAGTATTATGGGATATTCTATGAGAGTCCGGGACTACCGTTACACAGAATGGGTGGCATTTAACCATACTACCTTCACGATGGACTGGTCACGTGTACATGCACGAGAATTGTATAATCACCAGACTGATACCCAGGAAAACAAAAATCTTGCAGGATTGAAACAGTATCAAGATATAGTTAGCCAGCTCTCTAAAAAGCTACATTTAGGATGGAGATATGCCAACACTAGAATGTAGCATAGGCTCTGTGGTTGAGAGCATATCTGAGGAAAATGCAGCTATCTGGCCCGATAACCCGATACATCTCAAGTAGAAAACTCATCTCTTATTGAGATTTTGCTAATATCAGAGTTTGAATTTGAAATAAAACTTAAGTTCAAACTCTATATATTTTGCTGTAATAAATTCAGAATAATTATTTGTGTTTTTGGATGCAAATTTTGAATCCAACATCCAATGGAAATTAACTAAATTACACATGTCAATATGCGAGATGGGATTTAATTCAGATTGAGATGTTTCGGGAGTTTGGGGGCCTGGTGTATACAAGTGCTAGCATTTCAAATGCTAGGATATACTGCTAGGGTATCGGTCCAATATCTGGTTTAGTGATTTTTAATTATTCATCATGTTCACATTCCAGTAATGTATAAAATAGTGCAATATGTTGTAGTTGTATACATGTACATATATTTTTTATCATGGATGATTTTTTCACATAATTTTTGTAAAAAGAAAGAGTTTAAGAAACTGATAATGGTTTGTTTGTTTATAAACTTGACCTTTCTGCAACTGTACATGTTGCAGTATACATGTATTTCATATAAAGAATGGTCAAAGACAGACCTAAGTGGAGAGAGGCCATTGCATGCTTATGTCCCAATGGGGACGAAGAGGATTAAGAATATTTCTTGTGGAAGCATTTGGTGCACCTGAATGTACAATGTTTGTTCATATTAAATTGATGATTGAACTGATACTTTTTGACATGATATCTGGCTATCTGCGCAGGCATGAGTGCGGACACAAGCAAGAACCTTATACTAGTTACATATATGTATGTTTGAATGTCCAGACCAATTTAATATTTTCCCTCAATACTATGTATTGAATATAAAAAAATTCTCCCCAAAAAAACTTATAATTCCAGCAAAGGGCCATAACTCCAGCACAATCATCTGACCTACAATTCCTTGATAAGAATTACAGCTCCAATGACCACATTTTATAGATGTAAATTTTATAAAAATTTGAATTTTATCGTTACTTTAAGATTTACATAAATGCTTTGATAAAACAGTACCCAGGAGAATAAGAGGGAACACACTGTGGTAAACCCAGCCAATCAGCACAAAATCATTGTGTCTCTAGTCACTTTTATGTGGGACCATGGAGACATAAATGCATGGCATACATGTGATAAGATACACCCTGTCAACAAAATCACAACAGACAAAGCAATTTAGAACCACAGAATTTAATCAGTAATTACACAAATTTCAAACATAAGCAAAATGTAAACAAACTATGATTTCTGACGATAAGTGTAGAGTATTTCAATATGGCAGTGTACAAGGTAAACAGATGAGCATTGTAACGATAATATCAAAAATATAGGTACATGCTGTATAAAATAATTTCAATGTGTAACAAAAATTATTAAATAATAAATCTTTTGAAATAAACAAAACATTTAAACAAAGCACTTTCTGCACCAAAATGTAAACAATATCGAGATCAAGTATATGGCAACATTAAAATACAAAATAGAGTATTATTTTCTTCTAGACTAAATTTCTCAACAGATCCAACTGAAATTGCAACACAAAATTAAACAAAAACATGCAAAGTATATGTTTTGGGTAACACAAATAAAAAAATCCATAGAAATAAACTGAATGTTATTGCAACAAATTGATGGCTTAGAATTAGAAGGGCGTAAGTGCCACTTACAACCTTTTAAGATTCATACATATTTAGAATAAGCAACACAAGGCGCTCTTATGAGCCCATTTTCATAAAAATCTGAAATTGTCATGTAGACCAAAATAAAAGTTTTAAAAACGTGTTTTCCCATAGGAAAAGAGTAAATTACAGACAGTTTTCTCTTGTTTTCTCAATATACCGATTTGGTAGTTCAACCTTCTTGTTCTAAGCCATCGAAATGTCTGTACCAAATGGAAACAATATTGAGATCAAATAAATGTACACAGCAACAACAAAAATATGGGTATGAGACAAGAAATACAGAGTAGTTTCCTCAATACTAAATTTCAAAAGAGATCCAACTGAATTGGCAATCCAAAATTGAAAACAAACATGCATACAGTGTATATGTACGGGTATATAAAAAATATGAGATTCTTTGAATCCTCTTTTTACGTCATATTCAAAGTATGTTTGCTAAATTCAAAACAAAAGCACAATTGAGTAGCACCTGAGACAGTGTATTAAAGTAACAAGTGTTTAATTTATAAGTATTTGCATGAAATATTTTGTGATGTATGTGTACTCCATGAGATATGGCACCATCTTCAGGAATCCGGATTTACAACCTTTACACTCCAATCGAAAGCATTCTGAAACATTTTCATCCAAGGTGACACATCTAGCGTCTTCCTCTGTTCTCTAGGCATCCAGGGACATTGCCATGGTAGGAAACATCTCTCTGGATGAGGCATGATAGCTAGATGACGACCATCTGGTGAACAAAGGGCAGCAACTCCGTCTGGAGAACCATTAGGATTGAATGGATAGACAGTGGTTGCCTCCCCTGCATCATCAACATACCTTATGGGAATCAGATTACTGGATTTCTGATTGTTGTAAATGTTCTGGTTTTTGAAAACCATTTTACCTGAAAGAATATTGACTCATTGCTAGAACCAAACCATGAGCATGACAAACACATACACGAAATCATTTACATGTACTCTTAAGTTAATATGATTAATTTTCAATAATTCATTTGTATATCGTATATATTGACTATCACCAATTTGAAACAAGACACATTTGATGAAATCCATGAACAGCCACTACTGAAAGATTTGACCAAACATAAGAAGCCCAGTGCCTAATTAAAGTGTCAGTACACACAAAACTGTGTTCAGTAAATGCTTATGTCCGGTGGAAGCCATGTCCATATAAAATCTGTAAGTCAATCAGGGGTCATAATTCTGTTGAAATGCTTGATAATGGTATATGACTTTGATAATGTAATGTGTTTATGATGCTAAACAAGTATGCCAAGTTTGAAAGCAATACATGGATGGACTTAAAAAATAATTGAGTTTCAACTTTTTGTAACGGACGGATGAATGGACAGAAAGAGCATCGCTATAGGCCTCCGCATCAGTACATGCTGGGGCATAAAAAAATATTTTTTACAGGGCTCTAACTTTAACCTAAAAATTCTGACACAATGTCTAACTAGGTTTGGTACCAAGTAGCCATGTGATGTGTTACTAATATCCATACCACAGAACATGATTGCTGGACTGTTATATACCTTCACTGTAACAAATCTACAATCACCTTCACTGTAACAAATCTACACTCACCTTCACCATGTGCACTACACATACCAAACACTGTCTCGTCCATACCCCGGAACATGATAGATGAATTGTTATATACATTTACTGTAGCAAATCTACACTCACCTTCACTGTAACAAATCTACACTCACCTTCACCATGTGCACTCCACATACGAAACACCCATCTCTTCCATAGCCCGGAACATTATAGCTGGGGAGATATATACCTTCACTGTACACAACAAATCTACACTAACCTTCACTGTAACAAATCTACACTCAACTTCACTGTAACAAATCTACACTCACCTTTACTGTAACAAATCTACACTCACCTTCACTGTAACAAATCTACACTCACCTTCACTGTAACAAATCTACACTCACCTTCACTGTAACAAATCTACACTTACCTTCACCATGTGCACTCCACATACCAAACACTGTCTCTTCCATACCCTGGAACATGATTGCTGGACTGTTATATACCTTCACTGTAATAAATCAACACTCACCTTCACCGTTACAAATCTACACTCACCTTCACTGTAACAAATCTACAATCACCTTCACTGTAACAAATCTACAATCACCTTCACCATGTGCGCTCCACATAGCAAACACTGTCTCTTCCATACCCCGGAACATGATAGCTGGACTGTTATATACCTTCACTGTAATAAATCTACACTCACCTTCACTGTTACAAATCTACACTCACCTTCACCATGTGCACTCCACATACCAAACACTGTCTCTTCCATACCCCGGAACATTATAGTTGAACTGTTATGTACCTTCACTGAAACAAATCTACACTCACATCCACTGTAACAAATCTTCACTCACCTTCACCATGTGCACTCCACATACCAAACACTGTCTCTTCCATACCCTGGAACATGATAGCTGGACTGTTATATACCTTCACTGTAACAAATCTACACTCAAAACGTTCCGACACATTGTGGTCGAGAAACACACCCTGCTCGAAGTTACTATCCACACAATCTGCAAATATGATAAATAAATTATGATATTTTCATAATAATCATAAAGTACTAAACAAAAGTTCACCTTTATGATTTAATGCAGTCAGAAACTCTGACTGCTGACCTATCTCTCAGTAGAAATGTTGGAGATTTTAAAATACTGAATCACAAAAGAAATAAGTTCAACTCTTAAAAAAGTGGGAGAGTTACGGTACAAAGATATTGTGACATACTTTACAAAAGGAACGCATTTGTATACGAATAGAAACAGGAATGGCAACTTATTTATTTACACACAGGCTAAGTCATGACGATGTTGTACTTTACAAAAAGAACACATTTGTATCCAAATAGAAACAGGAATGGCATCATTATTAATTTACACATAGGCTAAGTCATAATGAATTAGCCAAGAAAATATAGCTGAACAATGAATAACGTGAACATTTGATAAATAAATATTTGCAGTTTCGTATGAATTCCCACTCCAAGCCTAAACCAATATATCACAATCCCCTGCCCGTACAAAAGTAGCTGTACATAAGCAAGATTCTTGATGAATCAGAATACAGCTTTCCCTCAATTAACAATTTTTAGGTGTTGGAAATCTTCTAAATTGCATAAAGACCATGGGAGATCAATTGATGACGCAGGCACATAAAGATGCTAATATTAAACAATTAACAATGACGCATGCTAATATCATTGAGCTGTTAGAACTATCCTCCATCCTTCAGGAACCATGTGTAATCACAGATGACGATATTAAGATAGGTGAAGACCACCACAGCACAGTAAATTTGCTACCATCTACGTTGTTAGTTTGTGGGAGACTGACCACCACAGGCCAACCATAGTGCCGTGTTCTACTCGCAGATGACGACAGTTATAGGACCACCACAGAACAGTCAACTTGTTATGACGTTCCTTTGCATGAGTATGACTAAGTGTGGTCCTTCAAGTTTTTCCCCCCTGCCAGTTTGGCCACTGACGTCCAGCTTTGCAAGACAGTATGGCAGGTGAAGACCACAGCACAGTAAACTAGGTATGATGTTTGTTTGCATGAGACAACCCCTGGCAATATGGCCAATAACCTACAACTTTGAAGGACAGTATGGCAGGTGAAGACCACAGCACAGTAAGGTATGATGTTTGTTTGCATGAGATGATCAAAGTATGTGGTCATTTCAGTTTCCCCCTGCCAGTTTGTCCACTGACGTCCAGCATGGAAGGATGAGTTAGTTGTATGTATGATACAAGCATTCTGGGTTTAATACAAAGTTAAGCTGATTACTGAAAGATTCCAAGGTGTTTCTTCAAAATAATTGATGAACGTCACCAATTTGTATGCAAGACTTTCTCTGGGTTACCAACCATTTTGTGCCCAGTTGGGTGGGAAACTTTCAGCGTTTCAGAGATGATCAAGTGTTCAAGGCTGAGAATCAAACCAGTGAACTTTTGATCTGTAGCCAGGAGTATTATCCATTCAACCAAGTAAACTAAACAAGTTGTTCATGTTCAGTGTTATGGTGCACAATATTTACTGGAAATCTCCACAGGGGGAGTCTGACTTGTTTTCTCTCTCAGTAAGAATCTGATGTCTGACAAGCTATTTAATATAATTATGATCATACCTGTATCAGGGGCTACCCATCCAAGCAAGCCCATCAGCTGACATCCATTACATACACCAAAGCTAAATGTATCGTTTCTCTCTCTAAATGTTGTAAACTGTTCCTGCACTGCCTGGTTATACTTGGCTGTTGCTGCCCAACCTATGGTATATTTAATATATAATTATGTAACTAGCAATTACAGGCAGTATCCTGGCCTGAATAAACAAAATTTAGGCTAAAGAAAGGTTACGCTCATGATATACCGTAAAATCATTTAACTTCGTTGGGACGAAATTTCGTGGTTTTGGTAAAAAAGACAATTTCGTTGGCACTTGAATTCGTGGAGTTTGCATTTCAGGTAACAATACAAGGTTCGTTGGGATTAAAGTTTATGGTTGAAGTGAACCGCGAAATCCACAAATTTAATCCCCCACGAAAATCAATTATTTTACAGTATATACCATACCAATATTTGAGAATGTCAAGTACTCTTAATAGATGTATGTATGGTTGAACAATTGACATTCAATCAGGAAATTTCCAGAACTATTGTGAAGATCATTTATCTGTGATCTAGACATATCCTTAATAGTTAAGGTTATGATATTCACTTGACATTATTGTGTTCATATCGATGGCTTACAATTAGAAGGTCGTAAGTGCCACTTACGACCTTTTAAGATTCATACATATTTAGAATAAGCATCACAAGGCCTTCTTATGAGCCCATTTTCATAAAAATCTGAACTTGTCATGTTGAAGTGTAAATGAAGTTGTAAAAGTTTGTTTTACCATAAGTAAAGAGTAAATGTCAGACAGTATTTCCATGTCTTCTCAAAATATCGATTTGGTTGTTACAACCTTCTAATACTAAGCCATCGATATATACCTAAATGTTACAGGAGTTGCTGAAAAAGGTCTTTCACTCAATCTGCTGTAAGCACCAAACATAGAACACAAGAGACTGTCAGACGGCAATTATCTGCTGCTGAATGTCAGGCAATCTTATTCTCACAAGAAAGTGTACTATTTGTCTATTATCAGGTCCTTTAGAATCATGTCACAAGACCAAGTCGTTTTCTTACCGTTTTGGGGAAAAGATGTTTAATTTTTGAGAAATTGCTCTTTGGTGCTACAAGTCCAGACTGTTCCGAGTGTTGTGGAGCCGAAATGTGTGAAAGCGAGACTTCATTTAGAAACAAAGAATAAGCTTAAATAAGACTGCGTTAAATAAACACTTATTCCCCGATGGATGCCTGGTACTTAATAAATAGCTAAATCATTTTGGGGCCATAATTTTGTTTTAGTGTTAAATAGTGTTACTGGCTCTGACGAATTTAATGTGTTTATGATGGTAAATGAGTATGCAAAGTTTACTTCATAAAATACTTGAGTTTCAATAGACAAGAAAATGGCTATATTTCGAGGGCTGAGTGCAAAACTATGGTACATCTGTATAAGTTGATGTAGTTACCATGGTTTTACATTGAGCCCTCCAGATGCTCCCGTATCAGAAGTCTGTGGGGCATAAAAGTCTACAACCACAACACAAACCTTTAGCAGATCCCAGCACATCAGCATAGCTGAATCCACCAACAAAAGCCAGACCATGAAATCTATCCAGCGTTATACTACCGGCACATAAATCCTGCATGTTGATGTCCCATACTTCAAATCCTGCCATCATAAATGCTGCCGACATTTCACGATCAGAGTTACTTCCCTCTTCTCTCAGGACAGCCACTCGAGGGCACTGTTTACCTGCAAACCCTAACAGAATGGTATCATTCGTGACAATAAACACAGTCAACAGACTCAACACCACAAGTCCTGAAAATCAGTCTAAACTACACATACAAGGCTTGAAAGCAGGAGAACTACACAATTCAACAACTATTCCACATGATACTGTAAAATCATTTAATTTCATTTGGCTGAAATTTCGTGGTTTTGCTAAAAAAGACAATTTCGTTGGCACTTGAATTCGTGGATTTTGCATTTCAGGTAACAAAACAAGGGTCAAAATAAATGTTCGTTGGGATTAAAGTTCGTGGTTGAAGTGAACCACGAAATCCACGAAGTTTAATCCCCCACGAAAATTAATGATTTTACAGTATGCAAAATCAAATTTATTGTCAAATTGTCAAGGAAGGTAACTATGACCTGATGCAACTGGAATTGCAGGGTTACAAATCCTGTGCACTCACTAACTGGACCATAACTACAGCTAAACCAGATCATACTGAATGTTTATGTATCATCAAAAAAATCAGTTAAGTATGCCCCTGATTATATGTCATCTTTTATGAGGTCATACACTTACTTAATCATGAAATTTTATTTCTAACAATATATTAGTCTGCAAAATTAGCATTTGTCCAGTTGTCCGAGACAAGTAATTATTGATTCAGGACTGCAGTTGGGCAAGTAACTTTTGCAGTTGGGCAAGTAACTTTTTCAGTGATTAGGCATTGAGTAGGTATTTAGGGAAACTTTTAAATCTAACACATTCTGGCAATTGTTTTTCAATTCTAAATTCACAGACTGTAGTACAGTAAAGTTCTGCTAATAAGGCCACTTTGATTATTTTGAAATCATGCATATTTTTGCCAGTTTATGGTCCCAAAGTATTAAATTTAGAACGCAAAAGGTCCGCTAATAAGACTGATTCGCTATTGAGACCACCTTTTTGACTGGTCGTATAAGTGGAACTTCACTGTAGAATGATTAAAGTTGAAAAGTTGAACACAAGCTGACTTTTGTTCTGTATTTGCCCATCTCAGATACCATAGATGTACTTTATACTGAGGACAATGTCTCATCATAGTCTAATATACCCGACATTCCTCATATACTTCTTTGTACGTATTTTCTGTTGGGAAAGGCAACTGGATCTAACTTTAGCCGCACTGCGTAAGTGTACAAGCCTTCAGACAAGTTAAGACCACAGGATTGGTTCTCAGTGTCATTATTACTGGGAGCAACTGAGGAAATGGTCCATTGTTTTCCTACACTTAAATCTGACCAACTTCATGGTTTGACGCACACAAACATTAACACGTATACTGGATAGTGGAGCAAAACTAGTGTTTGACGCACACTTAAATTAGCAGTTCTACTCATGTGATGCTATACAAATCATTAAGGAAAGTCACAAATCATTAAGGAAAGTTAAGTAATATTCTGACCTTTCTAGTACATTAACAACTATGATAAAATTCAATATGACAACAAAAACAATGACGTCCACTATCATGACAATCAACAGGTTTTCTGTTATCTATTTCCTTACATAGAAAGATCCGTTATAGGAACCCTTTGCCATGAAAAAACCCTTTAAAATCATGCATTTTTTCCCTATAACGGGATTTACCTTACAAAATCAGTTCCCTATGTTACAAAATATCAATAGCCCCTTTCCAGAATTGTGGGTCTTTCCTTGAAATTTAGGGTCTAAGGCCTCATACCCAAGGTAGAAATAAGCCGTGAATATATAAGTTGTGGGTTCAAACACAGAACTAAGAGATGGGTAGTAGCATCAACTACTTTGTGTGATAAGCCAAGCGATATTTAGTATTAAATTTACAATGTGTGTTGTTTTTCATTAACCAAGTTTGCAACAGTTAACTGCCGCAATCTGATTCCTGCTCGAAAACATCACAATATTCAGGACTCATTCTATCATACAACCAGAGATTTAAAACTTGTGACAGAGTAATGTTTCAAAAGTTGTTTTGTCTGTTTGAAAAATTTGAGCCGCACATGGAAGATTGGAAAACTGAATTTGCAGCCTCATTAAACACTAAACAGAGTCTTTACTTCACTTGACTTACTTTCTTACTATAAGAGAAATCATGTTTACATACAGGTTACATGAGCATTTACAAGCAAACTTGTCAACCAGCAAGATATTTGCTTGTCTTCATTTCAACAATAGATGCTGTCCCTTCAGCCAAACACAGAACCCTATTGGAAATAAGTCCTTGCATGTTTATGGGCTATCCTTGACTGAAAGGTTTACATAATTTAACATACACATATCTGGCTTGCACTTTGTTTTATGTATATGAATGAACCTCATACGTCACAGAGATCTTCCTTATTGTCTAAGAAGGGCAACGTACAATGACTTATACTTACAATCCCTTGATGTGCACAAACAAACCCTAAACCAATGACGATTTCACAGCTTTCACAACAATATACAAACTGATAGTAATAGAAAGCAATCCTTTGGTCAACTGATTAAAATTCACAATTCCATTCAGTCTTTTTAAAACTGAGCATTAGCTAATGACCGGGGATGAATATACAATTAGAAGAATATGTATATGTAGCAATAAGTATGACTGACGACACATTTAATTAATTTACAATATACGGTCCATCCTAACCAACATCATTAAACTAAATATACCCTAAAGATGGGCATATTATTGCCCACAGGTGTGTTGCTAGTGAATATCAACAACAATAGTGACGTCTTAGACATACCTACAAAGTACTCCTATTAAAGTGGAGTTACTCCTCTTTTCATTGACAAAGTTCTGGTTTTCATGTTCACCTACCTTACAAAAACTACATTTAGTTCATTTCATGATCTTCTGTCCCATATTTATAACCACTATAGTTAATACATTCCTTGTTTATGCAAGGGTCTAAATACCTTTTTAATAACATTTAAGTGCATCTTGTGACATGTTTTACTTTATTACTCCTATATTGGATTAAACTAACTTGGCAGGTATGTCTTAGGTTCGACATCTCATTTATCACGTTTTAAATTTTTGATGGTATCAAAATGAGAAGATTTTCCAAACAGACAATAGATGGAACCAATCAGTAAAATAATTCACTACCATAAATTTTAGATGTCTTGATATAGTGGTTACAAACCACTAAATGCCTCCGCGAACCAAAATAGGATACACTCAAATAGTCCCTAAATAAACTTGTGATTGTGTTTAAATGGTAGTATGCTTTGACAAGGTGGAACTGGAATCATCTAATTGGGTTTACAGGCTTTGTATACATGTATGTGATGTATTGAAACTGTTTTATTTTACATATTTTGAGATTTTGGCCAAAATACCAAAGCGAAAGTAGGGTAGGGTAAAACCCGTATTTGGTCGGTCCGCACGCCTGTAAAAATATGTTCACCACGTTGGACGGACAAAATTTTTCTAATATGATACGTGACCCCATGTTTTTTTTGTATTTTCTTAAAGCTGGTAGCCCCTTCTTTTCATTAATATATGTCTGCCACCTGGCCATAGACTTTAACATGTATCAACCTGGGACTGACTATTGTAACTTTACATTGAGCTAAAGAACAAATTTATTTAGTGGTTTGTGACCTTAAGAAATGACCCAAAAAATTAAAATGTATATTTTCAATATTTTGACTTTAAATGTTTAGAAAAACATTTTTCTGTGGGTTTTATTCCATTTTTCAGTGAAATTTGTCTCAAAATGTGAAAAAATTGTGTTTTGGGGTGAAAATTTAAGAAAAAAAATGAAAATTTTTCCTCCACAAAATGACATTTTCATACCAATTTTGACCTTATTTAGGTATCAGACCTGGGTTATTGTATATATATATATGAGGAATAGTCACATAATTAAGCACCGAACATAAAATAATTGCCCAATGTAAGGTTTATACAAAACTGCAACTGTTTAATTTGCCAGTATTCATACAATATGGCCAGCAGAATCCAAGAAATTGCATTAAAGGCGCTTACTCTCTTTTGTCAAAATTTTGATAAATCATGTCATTTCAGTCTGGAAAGTCATCATTTGGAGATGTATATACATAGTAGTTGTCAAATAAGTGTTTAAATCAATTAAAATGGGGGAAAAGGGTTGTCTTAAGGTTACAAACCACTAAATGCCTCCGCGAACCAAAATAGGATACACTCAAATAGTCCCTAAATAAACTTGTGATTGTGTTTAAATGGTAGTATGCTTTGACAAGGTGGAACTGGAATCATCTAATTGGGTGTACAGGCTTTGTATACATGTATGTGATGTATTGAAACTGTTTTATTTTACATATTTTGAGATTTTGGCCAAAATACCAAAGCGAAAGTAGGGTAGGGTAAAACCCGTATTTGGTCGGTCTGCACGCCTGTAAAAATATGTTCACCGCGTTGGACGGACAAAATTTTTCTTATATGATACGTGACCCCATGTTTTTTTTGTATTTTCTTAAAGCTGGTAGCCCCTTCTTTTCATTAATATATGTCTGCCACCTGGCCATAGACTTTAACATGTATCAACCTGGGACTGACTATTGTAACTTTACATTGAGCTAAAGAACAAATTTATTTAGTGGTTTGTGACCTAGTGGTATAATAGAATGTGCTCAGGATATTGTGATGTGTACAAAAAGGAATCAGATTGACACATTTGGCAAAATTTGTAACAAAAGCAAACACTTGTGGTCAATTTTTTTACTAAAAATCACTGATTTTAATATACAATATACATAAATACAAATACATCAAATGCAATAAAATGAGTATCCGTACCAGCCTACATGTTTAAAACAAGAGGGTCCAAAGGCCCCTGGGTCGCTCACCTGTTTGGCCTAGTGACCTAGATTTTGGCCCAAATGACACAGTATCTAACTTGACCTAGATTTTATAGAGATAAACATTGTGACCAAGTTTCATAAAGATAGAGTAAAAATTGTGACCTCTAGTGTGTTCACAAGATTTTTCAATGATTTGGCCTCGTGACCTAGTTTTTGACCCCAGATGACCCAATATCGAACTTGACCTAAATTTTATAATGATGATCATTGTGATCAAGTTTCATAAAGATAAGGTCAAAATTGTGACCTCTAGTGTGTTCACAAGCTTTTTCAATGATTTGGCCTCGTGACCTAGTTTTTGACTCCGGATGACCCAATATCGAACTTGACCAAAATTTTATAGTGAAGATCAGTGTGATCAAGTTTCATAAAGATTAGGCTCAAATTGTGACCTCTAGTGTGTTCACAAGCTTTTTCAATGATTTGGCCTTCAAAGGCTTGTGACCTAGTTTTTGACCCCGGATGACCCAATATCGAACTTGACGTAGATTTTATAGAGATGATCATTGTGATCAATTTTCATAAAGATTAGTCTCAAATTGTGACCTCTAGTGTGTTCACAAGCTTTTTCAATGATTTGGCCTTGTGACCTAGTTTTTGACCCCAGATGACCCAATATCGAACTTGACCTATATTTTATAGAGATGATCATTGTGATCAAGTTTCATAAAGATTAGGCTCAAATTGTGACCTCTAATGTGTTCACAAGGTTTTCCTTTGATTTGACCTAGTGACCTAGTTTTTACCCCAGATGACCCAATATCGAACTTGACCTAGATTTTACAGAGATGATCATTGTGATCAAGTTTCATAAAGATTAGGCTCAAATTGTGACCTCTAATGTGTTCACAAGGTTTTCCTTTGATTTGACCTAGTGACCTAGTTTTTGACCCCAGATGACCCAATATCGAACTTGACCTAGATTTTATGGAGATGATCATTGTGATCAAGTTTCATAATGATCAGGCTAAATTTGTGACCTCTTGTGTGTTCACAAGCAATTGTGAACGGACGGACGACGGACGGACGACGGACGGACGACGGACGAAGAGCGATCACAAAAGCTCACCTTGTCACTTTGTGACAGGTGAGCTAAAAAGTCCCGTGTCGTTCACCGTACCGCACTGTACGGTACGGAGCGCGTTTTTAACACAGCTCAATTCAAAATGGCGCTTCACGATCAGGTTTTTTTTATTTTTCACTTAGGTTGCGCTTATTAGACGAACCCCCCTCATTGAAACTAGATTTTTTGAGTGCCGAATTCTCGTCTTATAAGCGGTTACGTACGGTAATCATGTTACACCAACTTTTCTTGAAATAATGCTTGAGACAAAATCTTGACATTCATTAGCAAAAACATTACATTCACAATTATTTATAAATAAGAGAAAATCACAACTTAAACCAGACTACATTCGGTAAAGAGTTATGCCCCAGTGGAAGTCTTGTCCATACAAAAACTAGCTAAGTCAATCAGGGGCCATAATTCTGTTGAAAAGTTGGAAAGTAATACATGGTGTTGACAATGTAAGGTATTTATGATGGTAAATTAGTATGCCAAGTTTGAAAGCAATGCAATGATGGACATCAAAATATTTTTGAGTTTCAACATTTTTCAACGGAAGAGTAGACTGATGAACGGACAGGACAATGACTATATGCCTCCTACATAAAAGAGAGCTGACAGTATTATCAGACTGATATGAATAATAGCAATGGAGGGTGCAGTTTTATGTAAGAGAAAAGGGAGTCCATAACCGAACCTTAAAACAAATTCATGTTTACTGACGTCATTGATCCTGTGAACACTCCCGATGATAATAAGTTTACCATAGGTGAGATAATAACTGAGATATTTCATAAACACAAACAGAAACTTGCTGACACAAATTTCAACCCTTAAACGAAGATTCTTCTTGAACCTATTCACACAATTTACACCCAAATCTTTCATGTACGTTAACACAGCTCATGTATGCAACATTCACTGGACTACTTGTACCTTAGGGGTCTTGTTATATTGTCTCCTACATACATAGGAACTGTAGTTCCAAAGATCAGTCAAAAGGTGGTCTTCAAATCAAATAGTTGATATCCGGAACTCTGTGCAAGGTGGTTTTCCCATTAATTTACATGTAGGTACAAACAAATCTAGCCTAGTTAGACTGGTTTTGTATTCATATGCAAATACCACTGACCAAAACTCTATTGTCCAGATATGAATATTCAAGCGTCACAATGATTATAACGGTAAAACTTTATTTGTACCTACAGATTAGTGGAGATCCGGAGTAGGTCTATTGTTCGCATTTGTAAACCTTTTATGTTCTAAATTCAAATCTTTAACCCTTAAGATTTGTTTACCCTCGCTACCATTTAAAATGTATTATAACAGTTGCAATGGCACATGTAAGCTTAGCATGAACAAGAAGTGGTTTACACAAAATTGAATGTCTCCCATAAAGGACCGTTACTCCTGAAAAAATTATCTGACCTTAAATTTCTTAACAAAATGCACAGCAGGGCTTGGTTCCAAGTATTCATGTGAAATTTCATCAAAATCGAAAGCTAAGGAGAACTATAGCGAAGACACATTTTGTGATCATCCTTTCATTCAGATCCATAGGTTGACATCCAGCACAAAATCAGAATTAGTCACTCTCACTATACCAGGGATTTCCCTGATGCAGGTTTTCTGCGTCCCTGACGCAACTTTGTGGCTTGGGACCCTCAATTCTGCATTACTGTGCATCCTTTGGACCCCCAATAGGATCCCTCGAATAGACATTTTTATTTCAGCTGGAAGAATTTTCTTTCTGCTATTAATTGCACTATGGCTTGTGGTGCATTGAGAAATCTGAATTTGCTGTTTTATTTATTCATAAAATTGATAATCATTTATAACGAGCTTGAAATGCATAACCGTAAAGTGAAGGGACCCCCAAAATGTCCCAGGGACTCCCTAAATATAAGCTTTAAGGGTCCTGGGACCCTCACATGAAAAATCCTAGGGAAAACCCTGCTATACGTGGGAACAGGACCTGTGTTCAGTAAACGCTTATGCACCGGTGGATACCTTGTCCATAAAAAATAGCCAAGCCATTCATGGGTCATAATTCTGTTGAAATGTTTGATAGTGTTAAATGGCTTTGATATTGCATTTTGCTTATGATGGTAAACAATTATGCTAAGTAATGCCTTGATGGACTATTTGAATATTTGAGTTTCAACATTTGGTAACGGACGGATAAAGGGACAGACAGACAAACGAATGTACACACAAACAGGTGCATCACTATATGCTGGCATAAAAACAGTTATGTTGCCAGCTACAAAATAAAGTAAACCCATACCTTGTGGAATGATATGAACAATATCTGGGTCAAAGGTCAGCTTGTATGGTGGTTCCAAGCGATTCCTTAGTCCTGATCTTTCCTGATTAACACATTCAGGGTTAGCTTGTCGTAGTTCTAGTTGATAACTCGTCTCCTCCCAAATATCACGTAAAATAACCATCTTTTCAAACAGTACTGAATCACCATTCACCTTAATGTCCACCTACAAAAATATGATCAAACATTAAATAGTGACTAAGAAGGATTTTTCACACAAAAATGAATATCTCCAACAAAGGGCCTTAATTCTGATAAAAATTCTGCCCTAAACTTCTGAGGATTATATGCACAACTAGGTCTGGTACCATGTTTGCATGTGAAGTTTCATTAAAATTTGACCAACTGTTAATGAGAACAAGCACAGACTAACTTTTTGACATCCATACAGATGTCTAGCATATAATCGTTATTTCTGTCTCAACTTGAGTTATTTACATCTAAGCTTTCAACTATTTCAAGCATGCAACAGTCCAAAAAAACACAAAAGTATATGCAAAACTGTGAAGAAGTTACCATATTTATTTTTGGAAGAAAGCCTTCACCCTTTTTACCTTTGAATCAGGGCCCTGTGAGGTAGAATATCCAATTAAGGTAGCCAACAAGTTCTCTGCCTTGTATGCATCTTGAACCAGCTGTATGTCAGCTTCATCCACTTCTAATACCAGTCCAAGTTCCTCGTGAAATAATGTCTCTATTGTACCACTATCTGAAACAAACCATAAACCCATGTTCAGACTCTGTTGAAGCACTTGTTAGTTTTGACTGATTATGTGATTAAATATGACAGTAAAGCTTGTAATGTACTATTGAAATTATAAAACAGACATGGGTGTGGAAATCCTCAAATATTCACTAACCCATGAGCAAGGTGGGCTAAAAATCCACTTGCCTAAAGACTAAATCTACTCACCCAGGAAAACTCACAAAGCAGCAACATTTCACATTCAATCATTTATATATCTTGTCAAGCATGCGAATACCTTGTACTGGATACCAAATAATTTTTATCAGAATTTAGGGATATGCTTTTGTGTTTAGGTAAAATAGGACACTTTATATTTTTTTCTCTTGATAATTTTACACTTGGCCATGGGCAAGCTGGATTTGAAAAATCCACTTGCCCGCATGCTAAACAAGAGCCGTCAGTGACGCGTGATGCTCCCCGTGGGAAGTTTGTCACAGAAAAAAACTCCAGAATATGCAAAAGAGAGTTATGGTTCTTAGCCATTGCACTTTCACTCAATGAGATCTATTTACCTATGAAGTTTCAAATTGATATCTCTAATACTGTCGAGTTGTGGCATAGACAGGAATTAGGTATGAAAAATTACAAAGGGGAATAACTAAAAAAATATGTAATGAAGAGTCATGGTTCTTGTGCACTGCACTGCCATTCGATGGGATATTTTCAACTATGAAGTTTCAAATTGATATCTCAAATACTGTTGGAGTTATGGCTCGGACAAAAATTAAGTAAGAATAAAGTATGAAAAATAACAAAGGGCAATAACTCCAAAAACAGGCTATGTAGAGTTGTGGTTCTTAAGCACTGCACTTCTACTCATTGAGATATATCCACCTATGAAGTTTCATGATGATACCTCACACACTTTTTGAGTTAGGCTCCGGACAAAAATATTCGGATGGAACGACAGAACTACGGACGGACGAACAAAGCGGCAACTATATGCTTCCCCGAATTTTCGGGGAGCATAAAAACTCATGTCAGGCAAGTCAGACACAGGAATTCCACACCCCTGAAAATAAACAGCATTAAAACACCCTGTTACTTACCATCAGTGAGTACGTTAATGTCCAGTCCACAGTTTCCAGCAAATGCCATCTCTAGTATACATGTAAGGAACCCACCATCACTTACATCATGTCCGGATTGAATCTTCCTTTCTGTAACAACACAAAATGCTCGTAAAACATAAAACTATCTGATTTGAGATGTATTAATAATTCAAAATTCAAAACACTTCAGAACTTAAGGAGATTGACCATTCATGGCAGAAGAGCTATTTCTAAACAAGACTGCTTCCAATAAACGCTAATGCCCAGGTGGAAGCCTCGTCTATAAAAAATGGCTAACTTATTCAAGTGCCATAGTTCTGTTAAAATGTTTGATAGTGTTACATGGCTCTGGTCATGTAAGGTGTTTATGATGGTTAACATGTATGCCAAGTTTGAAAGCAATTCATTGATGAACTTCAAAAAATATTTGAGTTTCAACTAGAGATGGGACCGAATATTCGAATATTCGAAAATTGAACGAATATTCGAATCCAATTTCAATATTCGAATATTCGTAAAAAATAACGGAAAATTGTAAATTTCAACAAAAATTGGTCTACATGTAAATTCCAATTATTTTCGTATGCTTAATAACAACATAATTTGTGATACATATAATCAAGTCCCTAATTGACTTTTTTATGACATGTGTATCGATATATTAACTGTATACTCTGAATAAACAGTATGACACTTCTCCAAATTACTTCATTTTAGACACCCGAAAAGCTTGTATTTCGTCTGTATTCAAGCGTCGTAATAACACGGATTTTGCAGGCTAAATTATTTCCCTGACAAATGTGTGGGATTCTTTTAATTCAGGGGTTTCGTCCACTGTATGATTAGCTGTTTGCATAGATGAATAAAGTTGTAGTTGTTAGTAAAAGTGTCATCAAATTATCCGCAGTAACAGAGTGAAACACCTATTGGATGATGACAACGATTTTGAAAACTGCGTAGTCGTACAAATTTTTACAATCTTCATTAGAAATAACAAAACAACGAAACTTATTAAAACTTATTCACACGTCCCTGAATCCCGAAACGTAAAGAAATACGACGATTTATAGATCAATAACATGTAACTTTCCAATGACTGCATCAGGTTGAATGTTTATCAACGGTTCAGAAAGAAATATCAAGCTAACGAATATCAGAGCGAAAATGGAACTTTTGTTCAAAAGGGAAGTGAAAGAAAATGAATGAATACTTTGACATCGATAATCGAACGAATATTCGAATATATTCGAATATGAATTTCGAATATTCGAATACTGATTTTGGTATTCGGTCCCATCTCTAGTTTCAACATTTTTTAACAAACGAAAGGATCGATGAATAAACGGACAAATGCATTGCTATATGCCTCCCCATCAGAAGATGCAGAGTATAAAACACTTGAAAACACATACCTGAAATGAGCTTTTGGGTGACAAGGAATGCAGCTTTCAAAGCTTCTGGATGATCAAGATCAGGTGATTGATCACCAAGCTGCTGATAACACTGAGCAAAGGCTGTACCTCCTAGACGACAGTGACCTTGACCTATATTCACATACAACAAACTCCCTGGAAAAATAAACACATGGACACATGAAGCTTTTTAAGATGGTTGCCATGGTAGCTGAGGGTATGAGCACTTCAGGCCAATTAAATGTGTCAAGTTCAATCAACAATACTCGGACACATACTGATTCATACAGGGTGTTAAAAATGTTTGTACTCAAAAGTTTGATTAATTCTTTATATTTTTTATCTGAGCAACTAGTATGTATGCAATGTACAGTTTTAATTTCTTACTCTGCTAGCTTCATTTAATACAAGAAAGATTAATAGAATATAATAGTAGAACCCTTGAGATTTTAAACTGAACATTTTTATTTATATATCGTCGGAAAAATAAATGACCAAACCTTAAGAAAGAATTTGTTTACACCCTGTTGAATCTACTTGTATTGTTCATCCTCACAGGCAGAGGATACCTAAAATTTCACTTTTCCTTTAGACGAAATCTATACAGAATATTATTTCTAGTTAACAAAATATGTCAAGTGATACTTTCTCTAAAGTGCTGATAATTACAGTAGTAATAGTACCTTTCCCATTAGGACATTTGAGATCTGGTGTAACAGTGAGAGTTATATCTGGGCATCCAACATAGGCTGATATCACCAACGTACCTGAAATAATAAGTTAAGTTAAAAGTTAACAATTTTCTAGGGCTCTTTTCAGCTGTTAGGCCGCTCAAGCACCCTTTGACATTTAAACTTCCCCTGGTCTTTGGGCTACATATGGAAACCTACACTCGTGTCTCCCTGTGGAGACTATTTCTCTCCTGTGGGTGTGGCAGCCAACATCGATCTGCAGCGCCTGAGTGAAGCATGTGGGTCTTGCTCAGAAAAAAATTAACCAGTGGTCCAGAGGGGGATCGAACCCTGGACCCCTCGATCCTGAAGCGCGCATCCTACCTCTAGGCCACCGCTCCCCATATAATATACATAATATACATAATATGTACATTTCTATATCAGCGTCTTATATCATTGACTTTATCAACATTCTACAGTTAACTAGAAGCATAATGACATAAAAACAGTTTGTATCCAACAAAAGACTAAACCTGCGCTGACAAAAATCATACCAACTAAAATTCCTAGAAATATGCCCAACTTCTACATGTGAAGTTTCTGAGAAATCTGTCCAATGTTTAAACAAGGTAAACAAGTGCTGACAAACTATGACATATCCATCCATCTATCTGGACTTATAGATATTCATCCAAACATCGAACAAAATCAACATGTCTCCCCTTATTGTTCACACTAAAAGACCACTTCAACTACAAGACCATTAAGGTCTACAGAAATTTTTAAAATGAGGAAACGAGCATCTAAAGAAAAGTATGCGAGACGTATACTTATGTATCGTTACTGGAAAAGGATTTGTGACGGGAAAGAAACTCTTATATATCAAGTCGAGATCTGACAGAAAAGCATTAGATGAGTTGTCAATTTTGATTGTCACTCATTTAACTGACTTCATATATGAGAGCTGTCTTTGAAATGAAAATGATCAAATAATTATTCAACATTTCCTTGATATGTTATAGCGACTGAATTGCTTTTAGTCAAATAAACCATTGTTCTAAGTAAATATTGGATTATAAGGAAATATATTCAATAGTTTTAGAGACATTTGTTAGACACTAGTTACTATAGCAACCAACTTACGCATGAACAGGGGATAGTCGTATTTTTCCATAGCAAGTCAAGGGGCAATTGATTTTCGTACCTCAAATAGACTTTAAAGAATTATGCACGACTTTGCACGTCTTCTCACATTTATTCACGGAGGTTATTGACATTTTTAGGCAAACTTTCACCAACATGTACACAAGGTTATAACGAAAGAAATAATACAAGATCTGTAAAATTTCTAATGTGACTTTGTTGTTTCTAAGTTGATGTCTTGCATGGTAAATGCTGTTGTACATGTTGCCGAATTTTATATATTAATTTTTTTTGTAAAAAATAGTATGGTAGTAATCAAAACAACTCAGTATATCCTGGATCACCCCTTGCAGCCCTTTTCTGTAATTGGATTGTCTCCCCTTCAAACTCATTTTTTTAACAGGGTGCTTTTTGCACTCTGTTCTGGGTTAGCGTACTAAAAATCCCTGACATGATTTTGATGGTAAAAATAGATTGATGTGGTGATTCATATTCGTGCTACAGGCTTTGTAACTGAAAATATAATCGTCTGACAACAGGAACAAACCCTGTTCTTTCAGCACTATCGGCGCTTTGATTGAAATGATTGGTGATGAACATGTGATACAGGCATTAATTGACATTTCTATAGAGTAAAGTGTAGAGTGTAAATACTGTGGGGTAGGTATATCAGGAGTAAGGGTATGTGAGGTCAACAACTAACAGCATGAATACATATCCAAAATACTGGGGGAAATCTGGACTGCAATCTTTTTGAAAACAAGATTGTTTCTGACTTAGTCTAACTATTTTTATGGTAAATAGAAGCTAGAATGTTTTGTACCAAAAAACATTTATATATCTTCAACAAATAGCCATAACTCTAACAAGTGCACAATTAGGCATGATACTAAGTGTTAATGTGCAAGTTCCATTGAAATCTACCCAATGAAGAAGTGTCGCCAACTTTGTCACTCCAGACAGACATTCAGCTCGCAACACTAAATATATGTGGGGGACAACTTCATCTTTTGGACTAAAATCTTGTTTGGAAAACAGGAACTATTCCAAACTTGTTGTAGCCAATATAAAGTATATTACCGGGTGCTTTGACAGTATGTTCTCCCACTCTGGCTGCCATACTGAGTGAGTCTTTACCGCCGTCTACAGCTATACCTAGTTGTTTCATCACGTCACACATAGCTTGACACGCATCAACTAACGCTGCACCTTCACCAGGTAACTTAGCCGGCCACATCCAGTTACCGCTACACTTCACATCCTACAATATACATCCATAATTTTATAGTTAAACGTCCCCCATACAGCAACAACCTTCCTTAAGCATTATAATCATTTTGTTCCAAAAATAACCATTTACTATAAACTATACCTCTCCATAGACATAACCTCTGTACAACAACCAAACTTGCTAGTAGATCGGATCACCGTATAAGCAAGTTGTAGTGCAATGAAAGACACAGTTGGCAATTTTATTTCTGTTTAACTATTACTAACTTTTCTTTATAACCAAGTTTTATTAAAGTGAGTTCCACTGTACGCTGTACTGAATAATTCAGTGTTTCTAAAATAAAGCATGATACTAATACATAAAATTCCATTTACAATATAATTATAAATGTACCAAATAATATGCATAAAACCAAAGACCTGAAATATAATACATATTTTAGGTATTTGATAAAACCAAACCTACCTTCAGATCGGAGACTTTGGCAAATACCAAGTTGGTCAGTGCTTCCCCTACAGACATCCTGGCCCCTACAGCGGGGTCAATCAGACCCTTTATAGGTTGTTCACCGATGGATGTAGCTGAACCATATTTCTCCATATATGACAACGCTGTTACGGCTACATCAGCTAGTGGTGTATGTACTGGACCCACACATTGTTGCTGGGCAACCAGACCTGTTACACATCTGTCAACCTGTATATGAGGTGAGAATGTAATTTAACAATATTATAAATTATGATATTTATTCCATTGCTCAAATATGCTGAAATTCCAATGTCTCATTTTTAGGTATCCCACTTTAAGGTAACTCCACTCTTACACAACCCCCTCTTTTACGACATTCAGACTTGAACAAAGTGCCATTATTAAGACCTTGTCACAACCCAACATTTATTTAAAAAGCAGGGAATACAGAGGGAGCAATTATATCGAAGCATGTCACAAGCAAAATTAAATGATTTTACAGTACTAGTATTTAACTACCAACCTTATTTGTTAGGTAGCGTTTGCTGGCTACCGACGGCAACCTTAGAACCCTGTCCAGGACATCTCTCACAGATACATCATGTGGTATGGTTATTGGCGTCAGAACAATCTTTGTGTGATCCAAACAGAATTCCTTAAATACAATGGATAATATATAAAGCTTTAAAAAAATCAACTAAAATAGGTTTTGACCCAAAAACATAACTCCCATAAGGGAGGCCCAAACTACGTCTGAAATCCTGATTATATGTAGAACTAGGCTTAGTAACAAGTATCAATATAACGAGGAATTGTAAGTATATTCACAAAGGAATATATGTCAATGCCGTAAACAGATACATATAGGCCTACATTGATGTAACAATTCACAGAAATGTATATCACCAATGGTCATTTTGGGACTGGTCTTTACCATCCTTTATCGATTTTGGAAATAGAAATTCTCACATAAATGTTAGTATCACAATGAACTAATCAAAAGTTATGCTGATGTAAAAACGCACCAGATTTGAAAGATGTTCGAATAATTTCTTTTGTTCACTGGCAATTGACGTTATCACATATGGACTGTATATGGAAATACCATAAGGTAGGGTCTGTTACTGCTAAATAATTGTTACATTTTTTATGGCAACATAGTGATTTCAAGCTCACATGTTATGGCACGTTGTTAATTGTAACTTAAGAACTTATTGTTTGGAACTCGAACCATCACTTAAACAAGACAACCCCTTTTTTAATTTTTAGATAAAGTGACCTTAACACCACTGACCCCAAATACAATCCCCAAGCTAGGTCTCAATGCCAGCTTGCTATATAAGTGTTTCATGAAGATTGGTCATTCCAAACTCAAGTTATTGGCCAGAAACCATATTTCTATTTTTTGTAACAGTGACCCTGACCCTACTGACATAAATACAATCCCAAGCTAAATCTCAATGCCAGCATGCTATACACAAAGTTTCATAAAGACTTATTTAATTGACCAGAAACCCCCTGATTGAGGTAGACAACCGCCTGCCATAGCAAAATCTAATAACCAGGAATTTTTGTGGAAAAACCTGGTTAAATATCAATATTCGCAATGGCGAAAGTGCTTCAATAGTAAATGTGCTGAAATAAAACTGGGTAAGATTTGGTTTATTCTCCATGACTTTCATGCACAAGACCATTATATTGTCCAAGACTGACCCATAATTTTTTTTAAATGATCGTAATTCATACATTACCTTTTGGGGCATTTTACCAAGAACATGTTCCAATTCCAAATTAACTGGATACTGTTTGTAATCTCCATGGCCATTGATATCTCCCTCTCCATTGGTTGATTCAGTGGTCATGTGATCAACACCTCCATTTCCATTGGTTGATTCAGTGGTCATGTGATCAACACCTCCATTTCCATTGGTTGATTCAGTGGTCATGTGATCTTCGGCATCAGACTTTCCATTGGGCAAAGTTTCTGCATTATGACCATTAGAAGCAATACCATTGGTCACCTCTTGCTTTGTTCCCTCACCATGAACACCATTTCCATCTCCATTTTGAAGAGTGTGTACATCATGTGCCTCCAAGTTATCTGACTTCTGCTTTTTGTGTTTATTTCCTTCTCTTCCATCCAACTGCCGCTTTTTAGCTTTAAAATCTTCTAAACAAATCTACAACAAAGATATACAGAATTGCGTATGTTGTAACACAAAAACAAAACACTGAAGAGTAAAGAACTACAAATCAAACAGTAAGACAAGATAACAATAATTATAACTTGAATATAACAGAACGTCTAGGACTGTTCCTAGTAATACAGTGGCAAATTCACATAAACAGGTTTTTTTTGGACAGTATCCATGTCCCACTGACTAACCCTTCCACAGTGACCCAGCAACTTCTCCACATTTGGATGAAAATTGACATCAGAAGTTTAATTTTCAGGGAAATGTAATATGGTCTACTGTCACCAGGAATTGAACCCTAGATCCTGGACCTACAAATCTAGAGCACCTACCATGGCCACAGCTAATGAATTATCAAGTACTGACATATTTTGTCAATGATCATTATTCAAATCCTGGTTGAGGCATATGCCAGCATTGTTTCTGCAGAAACCAGATTTGCAAAGAAATTTTCCTGCAAAGTACATACCTTACCATCACCCGTAACGGTACCAACAAATGACACTGGACATCTTTCTCTACGACCTATCTTCTCCAGGACATGCATGTGATTCCGTGCTAGAAGTATAGCATTGGTCTCCTGGTACTCAGCACCCCACAGTTCTAGTATACTGATAGTAGGATCACCAAGCTGGAAGTCTGATGCTCGAATAATAGCACCAGCTGGTTCTACTATCTCCTTCAATACATTGCCTGAAAGAACGGGTTCAAGCTTGCATTAAAACGTTGCCTGAAAAAACGGAATCCAGCTTGCATTAAAACGTTGCCTGAAAATATGGGTTCAAGCTTGCATCAGAAATGTTGCCTGGAAAAACGGGTTCAAGCTTGCATTAGATATGTTGGCTGAAAAAACGGATTCAAGCTTGCATTACAAAAGTTGCCTGGAAAAACGGGTTCAAGCTTGCATTAGATATGTTGCCTGGAAAAACAGGTTCAAGCTTGCATTAGATATGTTGCCTGGAAATATGGGTTCAAGCTTGCATTAGATATGTTGCCTGAAACAAGAGGGCCTTTCAGGCCCTAGGTCGCTCACCTGTTGCACATTGGTCTAGGTATCAGTACAACCTACATTCTGACCATATAAATTTCATGAAGATTGGATCAAAACAGTACCCCTGGAGTGAACACAATATTTTTCTAAGATTTGACCTAGTGACCTTGTTTTTGACCCCTCGTGACCCAGTTTCAAACTTGGCCTAGATTTCATAAAGAACAACATTTTGACCAAGTTTCATGATGATTGGATCAAAACCACGACCTTTGGAGTGAACACAAGGTTTTCTAAGATTTGATCTAGTGACCTAATTTTTGACCCCACATGACCCAGTTTCAAACTTGGTCTAGATTCCACAGAGAACAACATTCTGACCAAGTTTCATGAAGATACGATCAAATTGGTGGCCTCTAGGGTGTACACAAGGTTTTTATAAGATTTGACCTAGTGACCTAGTTTTTGACGCTGCATGACCCAGTTTCGAACTTGGCCTAGATTTCATGGAGAACAACATTCTAACCAAATTTCATGAAGATTGGAACAAATTGGTGACATCTGGAGTGTACACAAGATTTTTCTAAGATTTGACCTAGTGACCTAGTTTTTGACCCTGCATGACCCAGTTTCGAACTTGGCCTAGATTTTATAGAGAACAACATTCTGATCAAGTTTCATGATGATTGGATCAAAACTGTTGCCTCTAGAGTGTACACAAGCCAATTGTTGACGGACGACGACGACGGACGGACAGACGGACAGACGAAGAGTGATCACAAAAGCTCACCTTGTCACTATGTGACAGGTGAGCTAAAAACAGGTTAAAGCTAGCATTAGAAACTTTTCCTAAAAATAGAGATTCAAGCTTGCATTAGAAAATTTGGGTTCAAACAAAGATTGAAATTTCCATTGAAAATGAAACACAAATATCACCCCTAGTTTATTAAAGTACAGAAGAATAAATCAACAGATGGTATGATCAAAAGACTGAATAATGGACAGATATAATGACTTCAATATAGTGGCTACATACTTTCTATTTCAGGTTACAATGTAGATACAGTGAAAAACAAGACTGCGTTCAATAAACGCTTATGCCCCCGTGGAAGCCATGTCCATAAAAAGCTAAGTCAATCAGGGGCCATTATTCAGTTAAAATGTTTGATAGTGTTACATGGCTTTGAACTATAAGGGGCTTATGATGGTAAACGAGTAATGCCACATTTGAAAGCAGTGCCTTGATCGACTTCATGTGTGATCTGGTGATACAGATGTTATGGTTCTTTGTCACTGCACTTCTCCAAGTTGCCATCTATTCATATACCAAGTTTCAAGTCAATATCTTAAACACTTTTGAAGATACACTCCTGTCAAAATTTGATTCTGAAAATACTAAAGGGGAGATAATTCAAATTTAAGACAGACAGAGTTATGGTTCTTGGTCATTGCACTTCTCCAAGTTGCCATCTATTTATATTCCAACTTTCAAGTCAATATGTTAAATAGTTTTGAAGATATACTCAGAGCAAAATTTGACTATAAAAAAAACACTAAAGGGGAGATAATTCAAAATTTAAGACAGACAGAGTTATGGTTCTTGGTCATTGCACTTCTCCAAGTTGCCATCTATTTATATTCCAAGTTTCAAGTCAATATGTTAAATAGTTTTGAAGATATACTCAGAGCAAAATTTGACTATAAAAAAACACTAAAGGGGAGATAATTCAAAATTTAAGACAGACAGAGTTATGGTTCTTTGTCAATGCACTTCTCCAAGTTGCCATCTATTTATATTTCAAGTTTCAAGTCAATACGTTAAATAGTTTTGAAGATACGCTCCAGACAAAATTTTATTGTAAAAATACTAAAGTGGAGATAAGTCTAAGTCCAAAATTAGGTCAAGGTGAATGTCAAAATGGAGTCAGGTGATACAGGCGTGTGGAGAGTGGTCATATACAACATCCATGCAAGTATGAAAGCTTTGTAGCAAGCCATTTTAATGCTAGAAGAAACGGTCAATTTGGGTTAACCAAGAATTTTACCTTTCAATAAGTCTAAGTCCAAAATTAGGTCAAGGTGAAGGTCAAAATGGAGTCAGGTGATACAGGCGCGTGGAGAGTGGTCATATACAACATCCATGCAAGTTTGAAAACTTTGTAGCAAGCCATTTTAATGCTAGAAGAAACGGTCAATTTGGGTTAACCTGGCCGGACGGACGAACGGACGGAAGGACGGACGGACGGACGGACAGGTGAATTACTATATGCCTCCCGATCTATCGATACGGGGGCATAAAAACGAATGTATTCCCATCCAGGGTAATAGTTGTCCTTATTACCATCTATATGAAATAATTAAGCTAATCAGGTAGAAAAAATCAAAAACGTTTCGGTAATCATAAATAATTGGTTGGTAATTTCGCACTTTTGATCCTGTATTTGCATGATAGAAATGCTATTATAAATCAGGTATAGATATAATAATGGTTATTAGAGACAGTTTTCAATGTTGGAATTCATTATTTATAATCACTGGACAGAAGTGCCATTATTATTTTACAGATGTCAAAGATACACAAGATAATTCAACATAACATGAGAAGCAATATCATCAGAGAATTAAATACAAAAAATAGAATAAAACTAAATAATTGATCTGATGTTTCTTTTGATTTGACTTAGTTCAATCTTTAGAGCATGAATCTTCTGACTCCAGGTTGTGGGTTCAAGACCCAGGGCTGACCATCTCAATTTGCTAATATTCTTTTGGATAAGACTTTAAACCTAGGTCCCATGAATGATGCTTTACATCAGGTAGATAAAAGAATCAGGGGTGCTTCTAGAATTGGGGCATCTTCTGTATCATGCTCCATCTCCTTAAACCTTATCTCCCTTGATTAATGCTCATTATAGCATAAAAGCGATGATTTTGCTCATACTTAAACGGGGAAAAAAAGGTACGTTTTTGTAAAGATTCTCGCGCACACGCGCTGTTGGTGTTCAGTTTTAAGTATGCTCATTTCAGGACCTAGCCGACGAAAATAAATGATTTACAGCGTTATATGAACTGTAATTCACATTCTAATTGTAACTACTAATCAATTTTCTACAATAGTAAAATAATAAACGTAAACAAACCCCCGATGTCACTTATTTCTTGGTATTTGACGATACCGGAAGTCGACGCTCATAACAAAAACTTGTATGTGACGTAACGTTTGCTAAGCGACGTCGCGTTTGTTTTCCCGACGTCGCCCAAAATGTCGCGCCAAAATGTCATAATTTTGAAAAACATACTAATAAGGTGTTGTTTTTATGCTATAATAGCATTTACGCATGCTTTTTTGTGCTATTACATCTGCAGAGTCCCTCGGGAGTGTTGGTGCCCTCGCCCTGACGGGCTTGGGCACCAACCGTCCCTCGGGACTCTGCAGATGTAATAGCACAAAAAAGCATACGTTAACCCTACAGCAAAATATATGACTGAATATCTTTTTAAATTTTACCGAGTGTCCGTCAGATATAGCTGTGTAACAGTCCAACTTATCCCTTACCATTTCCCCCAGCTCCCTGGTCATGTATACTAGCAATCGGATTATTCGCACCCATCTCAACACAACTTCTAATCAAACGGTTTAATTTCTGTTCCATTTCAGCATCTCCACGTTGAACGGCACCAAAATCTAGATCAGACTGGTTATCACCCTGTACTTGTACCGACGATGCTGCACCCCCACCCACTCCTATACGATAGACTGGTCCACCAACCTTCGCAACTTCCATACCTTAAATTAAGTAGAACAAAGTAACAATTAACATCGGCAATCCTTAACAATTAGCTGAAAGGTGCAGACAATACAATGAAATACTATATTTCATCACGTACCTCAACCATTGACAAAACCATTTACGTAGACAAGGTTCGGAACGATAATTAAGTGTAGGCAAAAGTTTGTAGCAGAACAGAATGACTCATAAATTTACATGACAATCTTCATGACCATGACAACTTTTATAACACAAGTACATCATTGTTGTAAAACTTCATTAATTTTCATGATTTTGCACTGATTTTTATGTTGGACTATTTTGTTTTTTAAGGTATCACCAAACAGTGCATTTGTTCATAAACACGCTAAAGTTTGTCTCCCACAAACGGTCAGAAAAAATTATGGTTTGGTACACATATCTAGCCTATTTTTACGTGTAAAGTACCCTTTTTTGCAAAATTATTGTTCAATGGGATTTAATTTCGTGGTAGAAGATGAACCACAAATTCCACAAAATTGAATCCCCACGAAAATTAATGATTTTACAGTAAAACACTAACCTTTGGTAGCATTGTGTTTGTGTATGTGTGACCCTTCAAGCTGTCCTAAACCACCACTGAACATTATAGGCTTAACATACTCCCTTCTGTTCCCTTCTCCGACGTTCATACCAAACGATCGAGCAAATCCGGCCAGAACTGGTTCACCAAACTTGTTGCCGTAGTCAGACGCACCGTTGCTAGCTTCCACAGCGATCTCTAAGGGTAGTGCAAAGTTGCTCGGATACACAAACGTTCCATCCTCCCAGGGTAGATTGTAACCTAGTAAAATAATTATAATAATAATCATTAATAAATTTCTCATTTTAAAGGACTTGAAGAGTTTGTCATCATGCTTAATAAAGTATCTATAAAACAAGAATGAAATCATTTGCTGGAATTGAGAATGGCAGAGAGCCAACCACCCAAAAACATCCCCCATCAACTAGGCCAATATTTCAGTTGACTCATCCTAGACAAAAATTAGTTTGCACACCCCTTTAAAACATTTGGGTTAAACTCATACCCGGGGATTCATTATTTAGAATGTTTTCGTTTAGACTAATACATTAGTTATATTGTATAGATTTAGACTGGTTCAATAGGTGTTCAATATATTTACACTTTGATTTGGAACTTCAACAAATGTCTGACAAACCCATCTACACCCACCAGATTAAAGTTCACACTTCAATCAAAACTATCAGCATAATGTAACATGACTTTGAACTGTACTGGAATATAAGTCAGGGAACACTGGATGGCTCATTGCATAACTATGGTGGCTGCTGACATATAATTATGTAGATACCATAGTTTTGCACCAAACCCTTGATTTCTATTCCACTAAATTAAATGCTGATGGTTCCAACCAAATATTCTGACTTTTCTCTGATTATTCCCTCACCAGAAAGTGCTATTTTCACTAATTTTGTGAGTGATTGTACCACCTACGCATTACTTCATTTTGGCTCAAAATGTCATTCAAAAGAGAGAAAGTAATACTATGTTTGCTTATGGACCAAAACAAATTGTAGGCAAACAGTTTTTATGAATGACTTAGTTTTTTTTTTATAATTTAGAATAAATTGTCTGGAGAGAGCAAAGCAACAAGGACTTTTTCTGTCTTTTGTAATTCATATACAGAAATTGACACTTTTTGGCAGCTGAAATTAAGATGAACACATGCCTGATCTTAACATATTTTCCACATTTCCCAGGCTAATTCCAAAATTACCTGACTTGTCCCAGAAAGTTTTTTCATGACTTTTGCCCGATGTGGGGAACCAAGTGAATGTCTACAAACTTTAAATCCTTCAAATATTCTCTTATTACCTGGAATATTGAGATTTCCAAAGCTGTATCCTGCTGTCCCGGCAACCACATGAGCGCCACGCCCAGTACAATGTACATCCCTTATTCTACCCCCTGTTCCTGTAGTAGCTCCAGGAAATGGGGCCACCCCTAAAAATAGATAAATCAACATACATGCATTGAATTCTAGTTCAAAATTACAATTAAATAAAATATAAACAAATATGTTAGAAAAGACAAATAGCATTACAAATAACTATTAATTACGAATAATTTTATTTCATGGTGTCAAAACTTCGAGGAAAGAGACAGTTGTGAGATATCCTTTGATACTCTAGCTGTTTCCCAATAGAACTCCCTTGTTCCTCCATTTGCAAGGTGTATACAAAAGCGAAAAGACTAATAATCTCTGTGTTTTCAACCAGTGGGATGCGAAATACTGAAAATACAGCATTTTATAAATGACCAAGTGCTGCTGTGCTCTGACTGAGATTCAAACCAGGGACTTCTCGATTCATAGTCAAGAGCAGTACTCACTTGACTACCATCCTTTCAAAAACAAATATTTTAACAATTGTTTTTATCTGTTTATCATTGTATGAAACCATACCAGCCAAGAAAGTTAAATCCAAAGCAGGAGTGATGAAGCGAAACATGTCAAATGATGCGCTTACACGTGATTTAAATGGGATTTAGATACATAAGCAAAGGAATGTATTAATTCTAGTAGTTATAAATATGGGACAGAAGATCATAAAATTAATCAAATGTACCTTTGTTCAAAGTTAGGTGAACTTGGAATACCCAAAATTAACAACGAAAATAGGAGTAACTCCACTTTAATAGGAGTACTTGGCAGGTATGTATGAGACCTACCTGTAGGGAAGTTATGAGTCTCAGCAGTGAAGATAATATGTCGTGTCTCTTTATTTACTTCTATCATCTTACTGGGTACTGTAGGGTCGGAAGGTTTATAAACGAGTACATCGTATCCCAGAATGCCACTGAAATATCAAACATACTATTACATCACTTGTTTCTTGTATGAGTGTTCATTATGTAATACAACTCATATGTAATGAGCACATTAAAAATTTAGCTTAACAATGCGCACTACACCATGACATTTCAAGGCATGGATTGGCTTACTTTACGGCTATCCGGCAATCCAAGACCACAGGTTAATACTGACACATTCTACCCCAGTGATGCCAGATTTGGTACTTGGTCAAAGCAGGATATAACCTTCCAAGAACAATTGAAGATAATGCCGCTTTTTCTCCTCATGTGGAGAAGTTGTTCTTTTCTTGCAGAAGGATAAGTTAGTACTGGTTAGAATGTTGTCCAGCAAAAAAGACAAGGTAAGTAAGCAGACGTATTGTATTCTTTTATTCTTCAATCTTAAATGAAACCATGTTTAACCCAATAAATACGTTATATGGCTGTGCTATGTGAGAGTCAATATGGGCAGGTTATATTCCCCCCCCAAGAACTCAAGCATAGTACTGTATGATTTACTTTAAGACAATATTTGCGTTACAGACGGACGTACGGACAGCACCATTGCTTTATGCCTCCATTTATAAATAAGTGTGGGGAGCACAACAATCATAAAATGATTAACTTGTCACTCATGTTCCAATCCCTGTGACTTTTTGAATCACCTTATACAGGCCTAGTGATACAGGCCTAGTACTTATAAAAAGGTCAGGACAACGTATGTATACGTGACTTCATACCGAACAATTATCCCCAGTTTTCACAAACAATGCATTATGGGATAGTACTGGTCAACAAACCTAACTGTAAGCACTGACATGTAAATTATGCTAACAAGTTTTCGCTAAATTTTGTTCCAGTGATCGGGGAGTAACATGTGAAAATTAACAGAAAATGTATATAAAATATCAAACCTATCCTTACAGGTGATGCCTCACAGATGAAGCTCAAAGTTTTGTAGTGAGTCATTTTACTACCTAACCAAGTAGTTATATAATAGAATGTTGCTGACTGCTGCTTAAGAAAGATTTATTGCAGACTTACGAACAAACAAACACAGACAAACAATTGAAAGGACAGGGCAATCACAATATGCCTCAATATCAGTAGAAAAAAGTTATATTTCTTTCTGCATTTTGTTTCTTACACAAGATGAGTTATACACAAACAATCTGGATAAACACCACAAGGCTCCATCTGTTACATAAAGAATTGAAGGTCTGGCGAAACAAATATTTTACTCCACAAGTATCCAATTCTTTGTGTAACACAGTTACACCCATACAGACTCAATAGAAGACATCTTTCTCTCACATGACAGATTCCGGGACCCTATGCTTATAGTGTGGGGTTACAAGTCTTGTTATATATTGTAAAATCAATTAGTTTCAATGGGACAAAGTTTCATGGTTTTGGTAAGAGATATTTTCAATGGGACATAATTTGTTGATTTTAGGTTTCAAATAAAACATACTTTTCGATGGGATTTGATTTCGTGGTTTGAGGTGAAGTAATCCCCCATAAAAATTAATGATTTTACCATATCATACCTGCTGTTATCATTGAACTTAATGATGTTGTTAGGATTGGTACAATGTTGAGTGTCCATGATCATCTTAAACAATGACTTCTCTTTCTCTATACCATCAATAATCAGCTTACCACGGAAAAACCAATGACGACTGTGCTCACTGCAAACATAAGAATATTTGTTAAAATTCAAGACTCTAACTTTGAGAATCAGTTTTGAACTGGAAAGGTTTTTGGCATGAAATTGTACACCTTTTATTCTCCAGCAAAAATCATCAGATCTAAAATTTCTGAACAATGTATAACAAATACAAGTGTAATGTCCAGCAGGCTAGACAGTTGATATACAAACTTGCTTTACTTTTCAAAATTACCAACTCAGCATTTCATATGTTAAAATTAATGCTAAACATGAATGCTGAGAAGCACGTAAGATGTAGGTAGAGCCCTTCTTGGAAAGTTTGGAGGACTATATATAATTCGGTTGTAACGTCATAAAGAAACATATATCCCTCACCTGTTAGATTGGGCGAGATCGAAGCACTCCACACTAGTCGGGTTCCTCTTGAGCTTATCTTGGAAGAGTTTGGTGTAAAATTCTAGATCCCAGTCATCTAATGCTAAACCTGTAGGAAAAAGAGAGGTTTGTAAAACATGTATCACCCCATGGCAGATAAATAATCAATTCATGTTAAGTCATGGTGTGGCAACCTTGACCTTAAAATCAAAAGGTGTCATCTACTTATAATGCTTGACCTCATAATGACGTGTGAAGATCCTAGGCCTAACCGTTCTCGAGTCATTGACAAAAAAACATTTGGTCAAGCCCTTAACTTTAAATTAAGGAAACTGTGACCTTGGCCTTTGACAGTTAAAATAAAAATGGTAATTGATATGCTTAGAAAGATAGTTTTAGTTTGATGCAACACTTTACCTAGATTAATGTTTGCCTTCTCCAGTGCTGACCTACCCTGACCTATAACATCTACTTCATATACCGTCTCAGACTGAATGTCAAGGTCAAATGTCTCAACAGGTTTCATGTAGCGACACTGTGTCATCTTATCATGAAGGCAACTAACAAGTTTTTGTTCAAGGTCACCAGGTGGCTTCTTGCCATGGAAACTGACCAAATAACGAACAGAGGCTTCGATCCTGGCAACTTTGGTCAGACCAACGGATTTACAGATGGAAACAGCGTTGGTGGACATTGGTGTGGAAAAGTTCAACCTGTAGAATAAGAGATAGACTAATGCAGTAAGTTACTTTAATATTATAAATACAAACAAAAAATAAGTAAGTGAAACACATGTAGGCTAGATGGGTAAGGTCAGGATTTTTTATTGAATTATCAATATACCAAAGTTTCACCGATACAATTGTCTTTTATAAGGGTCAGTGAATTTATAAGTGTATACCAACTGCCTAAAAAGTCTGCCTTTTTCACATAAATATAATCTAGCCAGTAGCCACTAACCCTAATCAACAGTTAAACAAACCTTGGTCCTATCTCAATCACTACAGAACTATCATCTTGTGCTGGAAATGATGTTGTTTCAGTCAGACATTTCTCCTCAAATGGTGTTGACAGAATCCATTGCAGCATAGCCGTCTCTTCATTAGTCAGATCTACAGCAATAATACAGAAAATATGAAATCAAACCTCACTTCATTTTATGCTCAAACATGTAAATTTCAGAATTAACATATCAAGTCAGAGGAAAAACCAACGATGACCATGCACATCAAATGTCTCAGTCAAACAAACAGAAGCATTATATATATATCAGATATGTTGACAAACTACCATTACTGTTCTGTTCTGTTGTGTTCTGCAAAGAAAATAAAGATAACAATATCTGAGCCCTTTGCATAGCCAAGGCGCCTTCAAGTGCTTTTTTGTAGAGCTTAAAATGTCCATGTAACCACATGCTACCAGCGAACATGTTCGCCGATAGCATACTGTTTCTTAACATATTGCTAGGCGAGGGCTTTCTTACGCAACGGAACGCTTCGGTTCTGCTCAGAAGCACATTGCTGTGTAACAGTCTGCTAGCCGCGAGTATTCACCGGTAGCATATAAATTGTTCGCTTTGTCAGCTAGGAAGAGCTTTTTTAAGCAAATGTTTTCTTAGTGTAGCGCTACAGAGCACTTGATAGCACCTTGCATATGCAATAGGCCCCAGGCATTCCCAATTACCACTGACAAATCAACAATTTACCTTGTGAACATTGGATATAGAAACATCGTTCAGTATCTAGTCTTTCAAAGTTTTGCACAACATTCTTTATCTTGTTGATAGCGGCAACAGATGCTCCACAACTACGGCCCGGGGACTGGTAGAAACATAAAACTGTCATTTTGGAATCTGGAAATGTAACAGAACTAATCAAACAAGTATACAGGTTAAAATTTCAACAGTCACATACAAAAAGCGGAATTTAGGCAATAAACATGCGATTATTTCACACAGTAGAGATGAACTGCTTTAGTAATTTATTACAAAGATCGTTTCAATCAAACACATGTATTTTAAATCATATTTTGAGCAAACCTTGTAACACTGGTAATATGTACACAGAGTTTGTGCTACTGACATCGCGAAATTATGTGACAAATTAACAACACGCAAACAAATCAACACAGCAAAATTTTGATAAATGCACAGATACCTCTGGTCCCCCTGTTGATTATTTGGTGATCAATTTCAAATGACAGGATGAAATATTGGAGAAATTGGACAACACGTTTCTCACATGTCGCACCGAGTTCCCGCAAAACAACAAATTCAAGTTTTCTTTCTCCGAATTGAAGAGCTTATCTTATTTTTTCAGACGACGCTTTTAAATACAATACGAGTTATCTCCCGTAGTCTATAATTATGCTGGATTATACCTAAGTAGATAGATCTACTAGACAAATGATTGTTTGTAATTGTTCACTTGTCATTGTGTATCTATTCTATAATTTTATATTATACATCAGATATCATTTTTGTGGAGCCAAGATAGATATCTATGTCACTTTTTTGTGTGATTTTCATTTAAACCACTTTCTATTTTCATTTTTCATCACATTGCCGAATAGGCCTATGCCGCGTATGCTAGCCTACTTATATTCAGGCAGATTCAACATGTTCGTTCCCCAATGTTAAATCATAGGCCCGCATACAGTTTTATGTAATTCAAAGCGCCATTATGTACATTTCTAATTATGGGCATCTTCACGCATGTAAGTAGATCTATACCTCGAAACTTCACTACTTGTTCACGAAAGGAAACGCTTTTTCACTAGAGTAGACTTTAGAATCGAATTATGGACACACGAATAACCTGTTGGCCTATACAAAAATGTTTCTGCTAAATAAGTATTTGAACTCATTCGATGAACAGACAGACAGGATGGCTATTGGAAAGTGCACATAATGTTAACTATTCCAAGAACAATTACTATTGTATTAATTAGTGCTACACCGTGTAACAAAGATTTTCTAGAGCCGAATACTAGGCTTATGGAGCAATTGACGTCCATGTGTTCGAAACAAACTTAAAATGGTGACTTAGGTAATATTCCAATCTGTACCCAGACAAATGAACATCATGAGATGCATTGACCACACGTGTCTGTCACTAGCATGGCGGGACAGTTGACGAAGGAATATTTTTGCTCACATACTTAAACAAGTTACATAAATTACCAGTGTATGGTTATTTCACAATGCCCATACCTCGATGATTACAAAATAACCTCGTGAAACTGTCCTTTTGGCACCTAGGGAGAGTTGGTATTAACACTTGTAGACTTTAGTAGCACACAAGTAAAAATCTGTGGCAATATGTTCGTATATAAAAGGCCTATCGTATGCTTAAATGTCCGTTTAGAAATATTTTAAATAAATGACGGCATGTGTAAACGTAGATATTATTTTGATCAATTGTTGATAGAATAGACCACAGATATGTATTACTAAATACATATCTGTGAATAGACCAAGGCCTAAATTTCATTGAACAACACTGTATCACTTGTCTAATTTATTCACCCAGTGTAAGAATACATGTTTATATAGGGACCTATCTAGTAAAAATACCTTGTATTTACTTGATCGACGTACATCTTCTACCAGCGGTCGCGTTCAGATGTGTGCTGCCACGACCCTCCATTGAAGGGGAGAGTGGCTGGTTTTGTAACCTGACGACCCGGGTTTGATTCCAAGTACATGAAGCGGCACGCCATATTCTTCCATGAAAACTTGACAACAATGTTGATGTTTCTGACCATGAGGAGACGTTACCGGTTCCTTGTGGAAGGCAAGTTAGTACATACTAGTATATATACTGGTCAGAACACAGTCTGATGAGTCTGTCACCGTATAGAACCGTGAAAAGTGCGGGGAAATGACGTTAAACCAAAACCCAAATAAACATCTGGACGTTTGTGTTCTGTTTACAAAATATTGACAAGCTAACAATCAATACAAAACGTACGATTTGTACACTCAGTAACATGCCAATGGAAATTTACGTAATATTTTATTCACATTATTGTAATTATTATTCAGAACATTTGTGAATCAGCCACCAGGGAATCCGTATATCAGATAAAAATGCCATTGTCTTATATTGGATATGCTGAATGAGATGAAATTAACACTATTCCAAACCAAAGATATACTTGCCAAGGTCTCAGAGCACCAGTCATTGAGTTTACATGTAGTATGAGTGCAAACAACTTATACTAGACATTCTAGAACATATGACGGTTTCTCGGTAACATTTGATAATAAAACATAACAGTAAATCTACATCGATTCCACACAAATTTCCCAGTGCTGATTTCCCACTGAGTGGTTGTCAATAACAAACAACAAAGTCATCAACAGCTGTTTAGTGCATACTCATAAATCACGTCAATGAAAATGTGTTTGTCAAACACGGAGCAGACGAGATACACGGTCCATTAACCACACATCGGTTTTGCATAAGACTGAAAAGTAATGAAATCTCAATAATATTGCTGGAAGAATAACACCACGCCGTGGGAAATATGAATAAAGCCATTTCACTGAAGCAATATTGAAAACAGAATCGTACTACAGAAATAACTGAAGTTTCATTAAATCGTGATAAAAGCATTAACTTTTGTGGGTTGTATCACATTTTAGTAACATTAATGAAATATTAAATTGTTCAACTAAACCCTTTGAAGACACTTTCAGTTTTCTTCTGTTTTCTAGATTGACCAAATATTATTAAATCGCCAATATATGTTTATACGCTTATTACGAGATGTCTGCTATCATATTATTCAGATGTTTATTGTTAAATATAAAAAGACAATAACCAATCAGACAAAGAAAGACAGCACCTTTTAGACGCAAGTTCAAACAGCAGAGCATGGAAGGAATTCTCAAAAATGAACTCGCAAAAAAAGAAAAAAATACATGCCACAACTACAGGCCACATTTCGAGGGCTCAGTGATAAACTATGTAACTAACTCAATTTATATAGGCACATACCATAGTTTTGCACAAAGTCCTCGAATTACAAACATTAAGTACATGAAAATAAGAAACTTAATAGATACAATATACGTACCTACCTATCCTGACAACATGTTGCTCCATTCAGTAAAACCTTACACTCAAAAGACAATCATGCATCACAAGAAAGACCACCTAATACAGAACCAGCCATTAAAGCAGCACCCAAAAGAAACTTCGAAACTGGGGAGCAGGTTGAATACATCTTTCTAGCTCTAATATAACACTGGTTCTCGATTCCTTCAAAACATTCTATGTTGAATTCAACTAAAACTTGGTTGGTTAAAATAAATGTTAATTATAATGCAAAATTTCATTGAATGAACATGGCAAGTGTCAGACAAAAATCATTAGGGTAATGTACATGCTTACAAATGGCATCGGTTCTTCCTATATTTATAGACGAACTCAGCCACACATAGGTGCATTCATTTCGTGATTCATCACCTCAGTCTACATGGAACGTCTTGTAGACCTCCTTGAAAGGTACATGGTCCATGGTCCATATTTTTTCCCATATCTCTATATACTTGTAGCCTTGAGCTAAACTTTATAAATTCATAAGCATGAAATTGTCTAAATTAAACGTTGATGGGTCGTAGATAAGATATAAAATGCAATGAACGTTTAACATCAAACGTTTAGAGTTTTATTGTCGTATTTATATCTGCCCCAGATATAAAAGTACACAAATGCAAACATATTAAGCAGTCTTTGGCAAAGTACATGTGACACTGATTTTAGATGTTAATAAACTAGTTCATTGTGCCTTGCATCCCCCTGTCTATGACATATTATGCATTACTATGTTGATGTTGTTGAAAACGAAGAATTAATCAAACTGGTCAGTTAAACAACTTCAAATGGAAGTTTGTTTGGTATATCACCAGAATATGGGTTTTTCTTTGAAACAAAATGAGCCGAGTCTCAATTGCTATGAAGTACTGTCCCACACCAGTCAAAGAAGCGACGTGGTATCACAGTTAACGATATCTACAACTATATAGTCAGGTCAAACCAATTCAAGTCAAAAACCGTTTACTCGCTCGCTTCGTGTTCACATGAAAAAGATGAAACATTGAAAAATAACACATATAGACTCAAGTATACGGTCATACACACATGAAAATACAGAAACAACATTGAGTTAGTTACAAATGTAGTAGTAATACATTATTATATATTATATAACCACATGCGGTTATTGGTGGAGAGCCACATATAATATTAGTATGATGTTAAATAATACATTGATGGTTAAAAGAGGTTTTTGAAATACAACATACATGTCGCTGGCTTACAAGGAGTAGGTCGTAAGTACAAAATCGTTAAACTGAGAAAACAAGAAAAAACTGTCTGCAATTTACTCTATACTTATGATAAAACAAGCTTTTATAGCTTCATTTTGGTCACCATGACAAGTTCCGATTTTCATAAAAATAGGCCCATTGGAAGCGCCTGGTACTGGAGATTTCAAATATGTATGCGTATTATAAGGTCGTAAGTAGTAGTTACGACCATTCTCATTCTAAGCCATCGATGTATACTATTTCTTCATTAGATCAAAATATATAATAGCACTGGTATATAACGTATAAACAGTTGTGGAATTTATTATTCTGTTTGTCCATGTTCATGTTACAGTAGAAAAGTATTTAGTGGATTTAAAGAACAAGCGTTGCGTTTAATCCTAGATTAAGCTATAAATGCAACCACAAAAGCTGTGTGGTCAAAATTGAACTTGAACTTGGTCAGCTAACAGTATGTGGAGGTATTGTCCGCTCTTTTTCCCGCACTATACATGTCATATAATAATATTACAATACAAACTAAAGGGTGATTGACATTATATGGTTATACACTTGCATAAAGAGTTAAAGGCAAGTTGGTCCGCTTTTTCTAAAACATATAATTGTTTCAGTCCAGCCTTCATCTGCAGAACCTCCTGCAGGAAGTTTTCATGTATATTAGATGTTGTTTTTTTCAAGTAGGCGACTACACCAGTGTCAACAACGATCGCGATTTACAATTATTTTTGTAATGCCGTAATAAATAGGCGTTGGTTATAGTTTGGGATTTTCGCTCTCAAATTCATTCAATGTGCTGTTGAATTCTGAATACTGAATATTTCATGACATGTTCCCTCTTTGTTGTTCGTGTAGACACAATAAGCAATGTGATGGAAATAAGCCCATATGTAACTATATGTATCCGTTCGTCCATGCTGTTGAGATGACGTTGCATTTTCAATGAGTTGTTTCCACTTATACGTTCAGTCAAGAATTCAAATATACAAAGTCAGTACCAAATAAGTTATAATAATTCCACCGTCAGGTTTTCTATTTTGTTTTTCGTCGTTTTCTCCCAACAGTCTAACAAAAATAGTCTTCTAGTATCTGTGAAAAACGCTATATCGGCACCCTCTCTGTGCAAAACGCTGTATCGGCACCGTCTCTGTGCAAATCGCAGTATCGGCACCCCCTCTGTGCAAAAAGCTGTACCGGCACCCTCTTTTTACAAAACGCAGTATCGGCACCGTCTCTGTGCAAAACGCTGCATCGGCACCCTCTCTGTGCAAAACGCTGCATCGGCACCCTCTCTGTGCAAAACGCTGTATCGGTACCCTCTCTGTGCAAAACGCTGTATCGGCACCGTCTCTGTGCAAAACGCTGTACCGGCACCGTCTCTGTGCAAAACGCTGTATCGGCACCCTCTCTGTGCAAAACGCTGCATCGGCACCTTCTCTCTGCAAAACGCTGTATCGGCACCCTCTCTGTGCAAAACGCTATATCGGCACCCTCTCTGTGCAAAATGCTGTATCGGCACCATCTCTGTGCAAAACGCTGTATCGGCACCCTCTATGTGCAAAACGCTGTATCGGCACTGTCTCTGTGCAAAACGCTGCATCGGTACCCTCTCTGTGCAAAACGCTGTATCGGCAACGTCTCTGTGCAAAACGCTGTATCGGCACCCTCTCTGTGCAAAACGCTGAATCGGAACCGTCTCTGTGCAAAACGCTGTATCGGCACCCTCTCTGTGCAAAATTATTTATTTGCCAAAAATACAGATATGTGCTTCAAAAAAGATAGCACACGGAACAACGCAATGATTAACCACTGTCCTCATGTTGTTCAACTTGTTATTTTAGTTGACACAAGTTCATACTCAGATGGAATGTTGACCGGGGCACTTGTTCGAATGAACACGAGAGTCCTGTTTTGACACTTAAATGCGATTTTTCGTCAGTATAAGAAATATCTCTTACCTCAAATAGAAAGTCCTTGAACCAATCTGGTCTCTTAATCCCTTTAATATGGCAACTTTCATCAAATTACGCAAAAAACAGCCTACTTTCAGTTTCGTTGTGGCACCGACACGCTCTCTGTTCTGGCACCGACGCCCTCTCTGTGCTATAGTTATTGTGATTTATTGTGCCAGTCAGCTGCAACGCACAGAGAGGGTGCCGGTGCCACAACGAAACCGAAAGTAGACCTGTAGACTGTGTTTATGTTATTTGATTATTATTATTTTAGAGTAACCATATTAAAAGCATTTAGAGGCCAGATCGGTTCAAGGACTTTCTTTCTGGGGTCAAGATATTTCCTATATTGACGAAATTGCATTTAAGTGTCATAAATATGACTGCTAGTACATTCGAACAAGTACCCATGTCAGCATTTCATGTTAGTCTGAACCTGTGGCAACTGATAAAACAAATGGAATAACATCACACCGTTCAACCCGATACATAGAAAACAGTTGGCACATAGAAGACAGTTGTCAGTGTTTATGTACGCAAAACTCGCGGAAGTAAGTATTGCTTGTTTTTATCTTCCTTTTGCAGGGGCTGAACAAAACAAAGTGTGTACATTTATTCGCAGTTAAAAGAGGTGTTAGTATACAAAATTCTGAGCAAAACCGTGAATTATTTAGGGAGAAATCATGAAAAATGTATGCGATTTTTAACAAAATACGCGTTATTTGAAACTTTGGTCCCCAAAAAGGTATTTTTTGACAAATCCTTACCCTTTGACTTATACCATGATGAAATTACATCCATCCCCCGTCTATATGCAGATTTACACACTTTTATTCGTCCTTTTCGCCGAGATATAAGAGTTTAAACATGACATGGTGTCATATTTTTGAGAACAATGGAGACAGTTGATGATTAAAAAAGATCACATAGAAATCAGTCGCAAGGGTATAGATGACAACAATGAAGACAGTCTGAACGCAACGTTTTTGGAGCGCAATAACATTGAAATAATTACGGTATACTTTTAAAAGTGCCAATGTGTATAACTGGAATTTTATAATGCGCTACCAAAGTACCAAATTGAATGATTTTTTTTTATAAATGCCATTCGCACTCATCACAGACCTGATCAACGTATGAATCGGGACGCAATATATATGCTTGCTTTGAACATGTTTGAAATAAACGTGGTAAGGTCGGAGAGCTTCCTGACCAACGCAATTCCTTCACGTTTTTTCCACGTTCACAAATATCCTCCCCGATTGACAACGATTTGTCATGATTTGGACATTTTTAGATCTATGAAGAAGCGTATGTAAATTTGACCTTTAAATAAATCAAAAAACGTCTATCGGACATGAAAGTCGAACCCCTTTAGGAACATTTTTCATACATGACACCATGAAAAAGATTGTGTGTTTTTCTATGTCGCTGTTGGAAAGAAGCCTGTGTTTTTCGCCTGTGTATTTTACGTTATGATAGCATGTACAGCATACGTATTACCCTAGAGAACACAACAAAGAAGTTAATTAATGGTTGTGTTATTTTTTTAATCCAGTACTACATATTTACACATACCAACTCTCCAAAAACAATATACTATCAATACATTTATGAAACCGGTATGTACATCATAACATGCTATTTCGTTTATACTATATTTAACTTTTATATATCTTAAATCATTTTTGAATTAGAAGTAGAAAAGCGTGTGGATATTATTGTTACTGTCACCAATCTGACTTGGAACCTATGATACTACTTTATAATTTGACATATGCATCTAAATAAAACCCGGCTAAATATACATGTGTTGATACATGTATTGTACTGACGTGTTCGTCACGTAAAATACGAAAGCAACTTATCCATAAATACAATATAAAAATTAATGCTACAAGTTGTGCAGTAGAGACAATTCTGATCTCATTTTATTATACATCGTCGGATACCCACGTTCGACTGCAATACGTTATACTCATACATCGACCGTGGGTTATTTGGCTAGCAAATTATCGTAAACGTTATAGATAAATGGTGCAATTTCATTGGTTTCCAAAGGATTTCCACTTTGGAAGCTAAGCCAATGAAATTACATGTTACATTCGGCTTTCGTTTCATTCTCCAACATTCTAAGAACCCCCCCTAATGACGCAAGGTATTCTGTTTGTAAGGAGCGATTTCATTGGACACAGGGTTTGAAGAGTTATTTCCCTTTGAGCTGAAAAACGAGAATTGGGCAGTCAAAAAACCACGGTACCAAATGAAGTTGTACATTATGTGTACCGTGGGTATCCGACGATGGTTATTATAGTTTTTGGTAAACAATTTACAAAAAACAAAATCAATGCATATAGTGATTATAGGGATAAGATTACGTGTGGAATGAAATATTGTCACGTAAAATACTATTGTAGGGGTGAAATAGCATGAAAGACTAATTTGGAACAAAACTAATGCTAACTAAAGGTTGTTCAATCATCTAAGAACGATTTATCTGTTAAAATTACAGCTTAAAATGCTAAGCATGGCTTATAGCTTAACCATTGAACATCTATATACTGTCATGTAAAATACCAGTCTAGAAACATATTTTTCAACAACAATTAACAAACGTCAAGCCTTTATTCTGGAAGCAAAACTTGTGTACACATAACTCAGTTTTATCACACATTATTTCTGAAATATATCCAGTAACTAATTATGGGTTTTTTTCTGTTGTGCTTCCATGTGCAGTCGTCTGGAAAGTTGAAAAAAAATCATTTGTTTCCAACGAGACACGAGCTCTTCCAAATTGTACAGTGAATATTTCGTTTTTATTCAAATCCAATGAAAGAAAATATTATATAGTGATAAAAACTTGAGCAAATATTAAATAAAGCATTGCCAGCATGCCAATAATCAATTGTCATATTGGCTCAAATAACTCTGGATTTTTATTTTTATTTTACGACAACAACAACAACAACAACATTGTTGTTGTATTTTACGTGACGAAAGTTATACGGTTATCAAACACATGATTGCTGTCATAATTTACGCTTTTTTGCCAAGTTGTGAAAGCTTATAACTTAATTTATATTTTATAAATGTAACAGATAGCATTGCTTCTCATCAAAATCAATAATTGCAGTAATTTTGTACACTTTATGTTACTGCACAGACTAAAAATTATACACATTTTTACTCTTCTAATATCAAATGTCAAATAGTTAGCTTTATTTACATGTAGATCGCACAAATACTAGTTGTTTAAAGGTAATACACTCTAAAACCATGTTATAAGTCATCAAATGTAAAAATAAACGTAGGCTCATAAAGAAATCAAAATATTGAAATAAAATTTTACGTGACACTAAATTGTATTTTACGTGACGAACAAGATCATGCTGACCAAGCAATAGAATACACTATCGGAATAATTCTAGAATATAAATTGAGGTACACCAATGTCTTTCAAGGATAAATATTTATTATGCCCCATATGTCAATGGTTGGCCATTTCTGTTGATGAGCAAATAATAGACCCATTCGTGGTATATGTACCGTAAAAATTCAATTTCATTCTAATTATGTGGCATTTCCATGCATATATTGACTGTAAACATCAAATGTGTCACAATGGCTCAGAATAAGATATATTCCTTATTATTTTTGTCGTTGTAATCACGTTTTTTTTAAAAAAAAACCCGTCACGTAAGTATACAGTCACGTAAAACTTTTTTCGCACTAAGATGCATTTTTTCTTCATTCATTGTCTATTACAGATGATGAACTTTTCTATATAGTTAAATCCGACATGTGCCAGACATATTACAAGGAATAAATGACCATTCCGTAATAAATAAGCGAGTTGTGGCTGTCACGTAAGAATACAACATAAATGTCCCGGTAAGGTACAGGCTTGAAATAGACTGACGTATAGTTTTTGTTCGTGTATTTTGGTAAAAAACATGTGTATTTATCGATAGTGCTTATATCAATAAACAAACTGGTTCAAATAATTTATAAATTACCACAAGCGTAAGCGTTGCTATTGCATCCACAAAATAGTGTCACGTAAAATACTTCTTGTGGGCGACACGAACTCTGTCGAGAAAATATCAAAGCAGCAAGTGCATAGCACTCTCGCGCATTTATGGGTTCATTTTCCAAATTATTTGCTTACATATAAACAACATATTTAAGATGTTTTGACTAGTTACTAATTATGAGAAGCATTTAAATTATATATTTTGTGTGGGTGACAGCCGATTTTGAGTAGGGTGTCATAACTTGGGGGCTTGTATATTTTTTCAAGTTCATTATTTCTAATATCATTTGTATTTATTTTTGAGGAACTAATATATAGTATTAGTGATAGAAATTGATTTTTAGACTTCTCATACTCGATAATTCGCTTTTATAAACATTATTATAGTGGTGACAGGCAGTTGGCTCAAATTTTGAGAATGCGCGAAGAGTGTGGATGGCATTTATCAAAAAAGAGCATTGGTAGTTCGGTAGCGCATTATAAAAATCCAGTTAAACACATTGGCACTTAAGTATATCGTAATTATTTCAATGTTATTGCGCTCCAAAAACGTTGCGTTCAGACTGTCTTCATTGTTATCATCTATACCCTTGCGACTGATTTCTATGTGATCCTTTTTAATCATCAACTGTCTCCATTGTTCTCAAAAATATGACACCATGTCATGTTTAAACTCTTATATCTCGGCGAAAAGGACGAATAAAAGTGTGTAAATCTGCATATAGACGGAGGATGGATGTAATTTCATCATGGTATAAGTGAAAGGGTAAGGATTTGTCAAAAAATACCTTTTTGTGGATGAAAGTTTCAAATAACGCGTTTTGTGTTAAAAATCGCATACATTTTTCATGATTTCTCCCTAAATAATTCACGGTTTTGCTCAGAATTTTGTGTACTGATACCTCTTTTAACTGCGAATAAATGTACACACTTTGTTTTGTTCAGACCCTGCAAAAGGAATATAAAAACAATCAATACTTACTTCGGCGAGTTTTGCGTACATAAACAATGACAACTGTCTTCTATGTGCCAACTGTTTTCTATGTATCGGGTTGAACGGTGTGAACATGAAGGCGGTGGTTGAGTATTGCATTTTTGACCAAATAAATGATTTTCTTCCCTCTCCTTCCTCAAAATTCATTGTTTTGCACAAAGAGGGTGCCGGTGCCAGCACAGAGAGGGTGCGGATACGGGTATACACCATGTAAAAGTCGTTTTACAATGGATCTACATCTACAGTTCCCACAAAAAATAAGTATATATAATAATATTCACACAGAGGTTATTACCCCATTTGGCAAGCCAGCATAACACTATTTGCAGGACAGAGAATCAACAATTTTTTTGAAGACCAGGATTATTTTTATCAAGTGTAAATACAGTACATTGATTACTACCCTAAATGTAAAATATTAAGTTTTTTTGTCTGGCTTGAAAGGCAATTTGTTAATAAAAAGGCGAAAAAACGCAGCCCATTTGACCCCATGGTTATTTGAATTCAGAATATTTCCATCTTTATTTCTATCCTATTTTTACGTGTTTAGTAACTTAGTTTCAGGAAGTACTTTGACTGCGGCCATCTGATAAACAGATATTGAGTAATTCAACAAATTATAATTCTGCATCTGTCAAAGAGTGTTATTTTTGATGGGCACCGTAAAAGTCGTTTTTCCATGGATCTATATACATGTATATTATATATTACGTTGATCATATGTCAGGGTTATTGGATTTATATTTATGTTGTGATGATCTACATTATCTAAGTCCTACATTAATTAATTAGAATATCCACTGAAAGTAAGGTGTTAAACTAAAATAGAAACCCTCAGACTTTACGTCAATTATATGTCATATGCAAGTGAATGCCTTGTTGTGAACAAAGGTTCAAGTGAGAGTGTGGTGTTATTAGGTTATGATCGACGGCTGTGAGTGACAAGTAAACATCGAATATATTGGGGTTACTTATAAAATAAATAATAAACATACGATCACAGTATGAAGAATTCTCGGTCAGATCTTAGACAACTGGTAGGGCCTATATGTAACACTTGTACACTTGTAATACTAACATGCTGTTTGTATAATAGTAAACACCCACTTATTGCCAATAAAGTAAGTCAAGATGTAATATACAGGCAATATAATGTCAACTACACACACTTAGTATTGCCTTGTCTATATAAGGTTGTAGGGAAATACAACAGATCGTAGATTGACACAAAGACCCTAATCCGGGTTTAACATGTTCCATCACCATAGTTATAGTTACAATTCACGTAATCACAATATACAAATGAAATGACTCGTTGGTATCTAGGCCCAAATTTTGAATACTATGTATTAAAGCTCCACCACCACCTTTTACTTTTGCAGTTTGGCCAATTAGTTTGATCATTTTTCAATGTGTAAATACACGAAAAGGGGTCCTATATAACCATGGTATACAAACTGGGGCCTAAACTAGAACAAACACTTAAATATGGTACAGTTGTGTGACAATTTCATACGATCGCACAGGGGCTCAAACCAGAACATGCCCTGTTCTCCGATGTAGTATTATCAGATTTGAAGTTCAGTTGATTGATGGTGGTCGAAATGTTGCTTTGTGGCACGGTTAGAGAACAAGACGCCCACGCTGTATACAGGGTTGGAATCTATTACACAACCCTCACACATTTAAGATGTTTAGACCGCAGATAAAATAATTATGTGTGTTTGAAAGTTGCCCCCGGCAATGTATATCTTATACTGATTATTTATCAACATGTGCGAATTGCGAATCCATGGGTTGTTTGGTACTATTTGCTGTGTACACCGCAATTGTCTTAGTCATCTGAACTGATTGCAATTTATTTCAACCGGTGTAATCACTTTTTATGACTAACTAATTCACTACGAACGAAATTAGGGGTTCTTTGTCCTTAAATTGTCTTAAGGACAAAGAGTGTAATCTTAAGTGAGATACACACCAAAGTAATGTGCATGTTAATTCAACAACGTTCATTTCTTCAAATGAAATTTGTTGGAATCAGTAAGCTTATGGTGCAATATAGGACTTTTCAAACCCTTGTAGTTAAATAAAAATAAAAAAATAAATTGATATCCAAAACTTAGAAACAACAATATCGAGCATAGCCTTTAATGCCAAGCGTAGCCTTTGTTTTTCAGCCAGCTGTTTTATGAATTCAGGATCTTTTATATATTTTTATATAGAATTCCTGTTGAAATACGTCAGACATAGGCCTACATAATAATGTGTGCATCCACACGGATCTGAACCCGTGGCTCCAGAATAGACGACAAACGCGCTCATCATAGATCTATGGAGGCATGACAACAATTTCTTTACAATCCCTTCTCGTTGGTTAGTTTTTATTTTGATTAGTTCATGATGATATACTCACTTTCAATTAAAAAACTAATGTTTTGAAAACGCATTTACATGTTTTACCAATAGCCCCAAATTTCATTGAGAACTCGATCGAGACCATTTCACGAAGATCTATGTAAATTACCGTGTTTTCACGAGAATTCAATTACGAACATTGAATAATTAATCTCCATCGCTGTTAGATATCGAATCAATAATGAGTATTATTATTTCCAATGGGGGCTATGAATTAAACGCAGCCGGAAGTTGTAAGCGCGCGTGCATTCTCCAGACGAAAAAATATGATAGCGGAATGACGTCAATGGCTTAAACAGATGTTTAAGTACTGGTGTTATATGCTTTATCTAGATCGGATTCGAGTGGGGGGAAAGTGTTGTTACGTAAAATGATTCTTAAGTTTGTTTAGTCTAAATAAATTTATGGCATGCAGACGAGCGAAATGCGTGTTCGTTTTATTTGTATTGACATCAAATCTAGTAGTCTAGATTTCTAGTTTGATATGAATTGTCGTTGACGTGTATTTTGCATCAGAACCAGTTTAAGCAATTAAGCAATTAAGCTATCATAATACTACAATTAACATATTCGATATTTTACATTAAAATAATATGCAATCAATCTCATGAATCTGCACTGTTTAAGTTACAATAGTGTAATTTGTTCCATCTCAGAAGCATTCATGTTTTATATATACACGTGCTTACTGTATACCGTTCGGACCACGTTAAATGTTGTATACAGTCCCCTGTTTTGAAAGCTACTACCCCTATAGTGACCCAATGCTTCTCCAATGGAGGTTTCCTGATACTAGTGAGTATATCACTTCTCGGTATACTACGAGTAGGCCTATCGTCGGAGAATTTGTACTGTTTTCGTATGACTAAAACCATTACATTGCACTATACATAAATTGTGCACCAGAGTGAAAGTAATGGGGTTTTTGATTGCTTAAAATAAGAACAAGAACAAAAATGCCTTGTGATACAACTTTCAAATATACATTGGTTTTATATGGTCGTGAGTAGCACTTACGATCTTACTCTTCAAAGTCAGTGATTTATATTTTAGCAGACTTGAATGTTATAACTGTTGGTGATGCTCCATGGTGACTTTGTACGTCTTTTTGACAATACGGATACAAATAATCACGTTGAAATTTGCTCATGTCAACAGTTTCATGCATATTGAATCATAATTTAAGTTCGATATATAATTAATTGACTAAGAAATCCGACTGCTGTTTTGCATGTGACGGTGTCCTGTTAGGGCCATCGGTGCTTCTAAGAAAGTCGAAATACGAAAGTAGATAGTACGATATCTATGAGTACGATTGTGAACGTCCATATTACGATAGTCAAAAGTATCGTACTATCGACTTTTAAACCATCGTATTAATCGAGTTTTCACTATAATTGTACTATCGAGATTTCACCATCGAACTGGCGACTTTTAATACCTATGCCGCGATGGCTCTAACGGGAACCGTATGATGCACGTTCGTGTTGATATCACTGTCACGTCATTATGGCTTACATATACTTGTATGTCCGTCAAGGGAGTGGACACATGTTTGTATATGGGAAACCTCGCCTCTTACATTTCAACCACAATTAACATAATTAACACAATAGGAAATACTGATTTTCATCACCCAAGGATCGATATGTTTAACATTATGGTAACACTTGCCAAACGACAAGGGGCTGTACCGGTATGACAAAGACATGTCATTAGATATGATGTTAACACTCGTCTTTGTCTATTTCATTACAATATGAAACCATAGCAACTACCCGCACCAATCAAGGTATCGTCAACCGAATTCTCCTGGCCCGGTGATTATAACCGTTGGAGAAAGTAACGTTACTCCATGGTCCAGCTCATACTCCATACTCCATTTGGAGCATTTCTTAGTAACAAAAAACTGTTGTAACGTCTTTATTACTGAATGAAAACTTATGAAATGGGTGTTCATTTTCTCAATTAGATCATTTGCTACAAGTTGGTGTTGGTTTTGATGCAAAATTCTAAAAAATGCTGGGTTTATTTTAAGTCGGAGCATGGAGTAGAATCGACAAAGTTCGAGTATAACAATAAAAAGTTTATAATCACCGGTCCTGGGCACATTGAAAATTGCGGTGAAGCAACACCTTGTAGACGACCGAATCGTTCCTGCAAATACAAAATGTAGACCAAATTTACACTCCGCATCATAACCGAACAATAACTGAAGTGGAATACAAAGTATATGTGATAAAACGACAGTTGACAGTACTTTTTTTGTATTAACAAAGATACCTAGTCCACCCGATAAGAGACTGATCAGGAGCCATGCAGGATGGACAACTCACCAACAGCTTCTGTGAATAAAAACCCCAGGAGATCGTCAAGGGTGCTTGTAGTCCCTGTTCCTTTTTTAACTCGCCATCGACGGAAACAAATCGATCAGAAGGAACGGCCTCCAGTGGACCTTATTAAAACAGTTTGATGACCGGGCATTGTCGATGACTTTCTCCTTTTCCATACCTACCAGGAGAGGCAGAAAACGTCATTTGAACCACTCAATGAAAGATTAGACTCCGAGTACATGCGGGAACTATCAACGTGTCATGATGAACAGCATCAGCAAAGAAACAAAATAAAAGTTGGACACCCTTGATGACGTGGACTAGTTCACTTACACACGCGACAACAACGATCAGAGGAAACGATGCAGGCGTTAAGACAGTTATAGGCATGCTAAAGGCCATCTTCATCCGGTTCACGACTATCTATAGGGTTCAAAGAGTTACCATTGTCAGTTCATCTCAAAATTTGGTCTGATTTTTGCGGTCATCCAAATCAGACATTATGAATCTATGTATGATAATTAGTTCTGCGTTCAATAATAATTTGTCGTCTGGAGTGAAATTGATATCATGATTGACGTGCATTACGTGCATTATGTGCATATGTTCGGCTAACATATCAATTGGTGACAGATGTATATCATGGTAATTCTGAATGGTGCACAGTGTGGCTGCACCAGATCAACTTACGACTGCCATGGTAAGTCGAGGACTCAAGTGACGTCATCGTGTAACAGATATCTGCATCAATCATCAAACATGCTTTAATATGGTAAGTTCGTGTTCAATTCGATAGATATTACATAATTTACCCAGAAAACTAATGTTCCGATTCTACAACATTTTAGTTTAATAATGTAGGGGTTACTAAGGAAACGTGTTTACGGGTAACCTCGTATCATAGCAAACGCGAAAGCTTTCGTTTGTCTCTGGTAAATATGCAGTCTATTTGCATTGCAAAAATGCCGAGGTGATCAGAATGGTATTATAAGAAAAAACTCTAATCTCAAAATAAATACTAGTAATATGAGTGTTTTGGTGTGAGATAATGTTTCCCTATAGAACGTACACGAACACAATACAAGGTGCAATCATTTGGAATTGTTTTCTGAAATAAATCGTTCACGTGTAAAATCACATAAAAGTTAAAGCATCTGATTTCCTCTGTCCTCGGGAATCGATATAGAGTGTGAATTAAGTTCAATGAACTCGATGACGTCTATGACATGGATGATAAAATCTCGTGTTTCCTGTGCCATGACATACGAACATAAAAAATTATGTGTGACGAAGTAGAATACCAAGTATTAACTTTATTTTCCAAATCAAATTTCTGCTGAGTTATGACAGGCATTTGAGTGACTTCACCTGGATTTGAACCCGTGTCGCAACAATAGGCAGCAAGCGCAAATACCACTTAGCTTCGGAGGCACGCGAACCTATACAAGTTCAATTATTTCGTCAGTTCACGCTCTTTGTTTGTAGAAACTTCAAATACCAACATGCCGAAATGATCAAAATGGAGTCTACAAGGGTATGGATGCGTACACTTATTTTTTAACCTCTCAATTATATAAGTCTCGTCGCCTAACCGCCTACTACTGAACATAGTTGTTGACACTTGAGCAACGTGACTCCGGTATGATCTAAGATCTAACGCTATGGGCAACTCAGTCTAGTCTGGGTTCACAGTACAACACTTTCATCCAAAAACAAACAATGGTCAATGATTGGGCAATGATTACATTGCTTTATGAAGACTTGTAACAAGACAAACACAGGATAATACCATCGCTGCCTTGTTGATACCAATCCTTGAAATACATAGTAGATCACTGATAGCGTATCTAGATTATACAGGTATTTCCTTATATGTGGTTAACAACGAACCACTTCACGTCAAATATCTATATATACCAAACCACTTATTCTACTTACTATTACATGTCAGATAATCATGTTGTTAGTTTGTAAACGCCGTACCGACTCCACAGTGACCGTCAATGGAATACCTCGGTCGGGCCTTATCATATCACTACGAACTTGTGAAGTAAAGCACGTATACGATTATGTCTGGGCTAATTAGTAGATCAAGTAGTCTTGACCGACTTTTGTGAAGCATTTTAAAAGGTCACACAAAATGCACGTTTCTTTGAAAATGTGCAACAGACAAAACCGTTCCTTAATTCATTCTACCAATACATACCTGTAGCAGTTTGGCTGGCAAAGCACCTTTGAAAACTGGAATTGTATGAAGCAGTATGATTTTGAATTTAATCGACGCATAATTGTATTTGAAAGTCGCACCGAATTAACATGGAATCAACTAGATTTCAAAAACGAATAGATTATTCTTCATATATATTCCGTAGGGAAAAAAGATTCAAACGCGTCGGTTTGGCCGATATATAAACAATGTGAGAAAACCGAAGCGTTTGAATAGAAGTTATTATTTCTTAGAAATAGTAAAAATGGGTATAAAATTGCTGTTTCACTATATTGCAAACTGAGGTCATTCTTAATACACATTGTGTACATGTAGAAGCTATGTAACCAGACGATCATCTTGTTTTAATGAGACATTGTTGAAATTTGTGTAACTTTAATGCACTTGATTCAGAATACTATATATGAAGTATCTGTACATCACTGCGGTATAACGTACACCGGATATTGCTAGTAAAGTGAGTAATATTATCAATTTTAAGGACATGAAATGGAGACCAGGGTGAGTTTAGACGCGATATTTTCCTAATTACTGACTTCTTATGCATATTCCAATTGAAGTTTAACTTCTTCGGGCATTTTGGTAACTTATAGAACACTATCGTATATCAAATGGTCATAGAAAGGTTAAAATTTTAAAGTATTATGCCGTTACTCACACGCAAATATTGACAACAGTACTGTACAAGCTTCTGGAAAGGCTGTATTACCAAATAGTAGATTTTTTAAACTGGCCATATCGTTTATATTGAACTCCAAAATGTTGTGACCAAATTTCATAAATATTGTTCGAATAACAACTTAGATACACCTCAAAACAGAAACACGGGTGTGTACAGTATTGTTGTTTGGTGTACAGAGTATTGCTTAATAAAATGAGTAAATGAAGAATGTAAATGGACAGTTTTATCGTATTATTACGTCTGCAAACCATTAAGGTCATGTCTTATGGGTCATATGATATACTAAGAATATTCTTAAATGGTTATGTAAAATAGTTCAATCCGCCAGGCAGTTGAATGCAATTAACAATATAGAATGCTGAATTTTATGCATAAAGTTTTCTTGTGAGTAGTGCAAATGTGATATGTAACATAAATATATGCAATTCTTTGAGAGTCATGCTTATGGTCAAATGGCAAATAAGGGCTTTCACATCCATATATACACACCAAGGTTTATTTTTAATCTCTCAACTATTTCTGATGCTTACAATCAACGTTGCTAATTCAGTCTAATGCGATTGCCCAGTTATGAATCTTTACTGTATGTTAAACACTGTTACTAATAGAAGTTTCCCATAAAATTCGCGGGGGGGCTTGGAACTAGGGTAAGCTTGTTACATTAATTGATTCATGTAGTCCATGTAATCCAGTCTAAATAGGTACAGATCTATTCAGTATAAATTATTTTTACAACATAACACTGATTATACCTTGTATTTATTCAATTTGAGTGACAAATAGTCACTGCACTTATAAGCAATACTCCGTACACGATACTGCAATACTCCGTATACCAGGGAGCAACCATATAGCAATACTCTGTACACTAACACTTGTATTTATTCTCGCAATGCACCCTTATTTTCGATTAGTTTCGGATACTGCATTTGCAATATAATCTTTGTAACAGGAATGACAATTCGCTCGATTCAAGTCGAGTATTTTAACGAAAAATATAAACAAAAACATCTAATTTCGACAGATCGAGCTTACTTTCTCCGTGAGTAACGATGCGAGTTTGGTCTTTTAATCACCCTTCTAGGACATTTCAGGCAATTTACCGGTTGCACATGCTAGCAAAATTTATGGAGGAGATAGTTTTGTATAAAATGTATATTAAACACACTCAGAAAAACTAAAAATTGTCTCTCAACTTACCCTTGTCAACACTAGAATGTCGCGAAAATTGATAATATTACTCATTTTGCTAGCAATATCCGGTGTACGTTATACCACAGTGATGAAATGTACAATTTTCGAGTGTACGTGATGTGCGTATGTGTTAGTTCAGCAATTGTTTAAGTAGAAACGGAAAGTATCATCGTATATTCCCCTGTAAATTATTATGCTGATGTTGTAAACATTATACAATACTCATGATAACGTTACTTAAATTCTCATTATTTATGTTTTCGCTCATACATATATACAAATAGTATGCTCAACTCGCCTAATTTGATCGTATCACAGTAAACCGTCGATCGTTTTGTGGTTTGGAAATTTGTACCTACACTGCATTTATCTTCAGGATAATACTGTACGTGTGTATGTAATCTCAACCTTTGTCATTGTAAGACATGTTTTGGTGATTTCGTTTACAAAACTTGAAAAATGAAATTTGGCCCATTTCTTCATGGTCAATATCCTTTAAAATTAATTTCAAGTAAAGTCAGTCGAACGTTATTCATAAACAGTATCTGAGCCGGCTGGATTCAGCCATTGTATAACTGGTGATTCCAAAGCCCCTACTTGTAATTTCTTTAATTTGTTTGTGTCTGTGTCCGTTTTTTTGATCCTTTTGCGCTCTGCCGTTTCTGTCCGCTTTCTTATGATATTTTATAAAGGAGACTTTTGATACCCAACATCAATAATTAGTCTTTGTACATATATTACTAGTACTAGTATACATTCAGAACATTACACATAAAGGGACACTGAGCAAGCACTGACATGACTTGTAGCAGCAATATTTCTTGCTAGTGTCCGCTTTCTTATTATATTTTATAAATGAGCTTTTTGAATAATTATTCTTTGTAAATGTATTACTAGGATATACATTACCATCACATATTCAGAACATTACACATAAAGGGACATTGAGCTTAATATGTTTGATACAAGCACTGATAATGTAGCAGCAATATTTCCTGATAGTGACGTACATAGCACCTGTCTGTGAGGATCAAATGTGTGAAACTGCCAGTACAACAACAACTAGCAACAACAGAGAGAGAACAGCAAGTATGATTTGTGTTGATAAACATCTCGTTACTCGACACCCGCTCACACATGCTGCAATACTCGGAGTTTATTATGAGTAATTTATACGACACTATACTCGTAAATATTCATGCATGACGTCATTGCCCCCAAAAAACTGTGCGAATAAAGCACAGTTTGAGAACATTACATGAACATTATACTTTAAACATATTTTATGGCCAATAAAATGTGAATGACAAATGAGTTGAGCCAGAAGTTGCAAAGCTTAATTACAGCTCCGAGGCTCCAATATTGACTAAAAGGGTGGTACGGTGGTCGAGCGGATAGCCTGCTTGACTGCTGATCGAGAGGTCCCGGGTTCGATCCTCGGCCGGGGCACTTGATCATTCCTGAAACGCTTTTCTGTGTTTCCTACCTAACTAGAGATGAACTGGTTAGCAACCAAGAGGTAGTCTCGCGTGTATCGGTGCTATACACTGGGCACGTTAAAGAACCAAGGTGTCTCTTCGGAAAGAGCTAGGGCATCTCGCCCGGATACTTTGTATCACACCACTATCTCTTCCACCTGCTGTCCCTTCAGCAAAAACACAGGACCCCATTGGAAATAAGTGCTTGCACTTTCATGGGTTATCCTTGACCGAGAGGTTTAAATAATTACATACAAAAGGCTAACACATGGATAGAACAACGAAGTGTGTAAAATGGAACAATAATCAAAGAACATACTTCGTAAATACAATTAAATCTAGCATGTATTATAAAATTATTGACAGCATTTATCTAAGAAATAATATCACAAACTACAGTTTTTACTTCCCCAATTTTTCATACATATTTGGCTTTTATCAAATGAATTGGTGAACATTTCGGGATATCAAACTCTATTGTTTTGTGGTGTTAGTTTTAAGGGGGTGGGTAAGATTTCTTAGGCCTGTGGTCAGAGAGGGAGAAAGCGTGTATTAGACTGAGAAGAGGGGTGAGAATAATAACTGAAATAAATTCCTAGCTATGTCCAAGTTTCCTTGCAATAGCATATAATATACAAATCATAAATATTCCCATGTGATTCTAGGTAAATTAGCTCTAATGTTTATGATCGCCATTACGTGACGAAATAAAAGTATGTAGTGAGCATTGTTTGAACTTCCGGGCATCAAATTACTCTACGATAGAACTGCAATCATTTATTGATACATTGAGCCATTGAACTCTGGATCGTACTTTTAAACGCTTCTGTTGCTTTTTTCTCGACGTACTGGTCTTAATTGAATCAAACTTAATAACTCCATGATCAATTAGATATTTTGATTGCCGCATAAAATGAATAAAATAAATAATACAAACACCAGTTTATTGCACTCGTTCAACTCTCGGTGCCAGCTTTGTGGTTGTATCATGATTATGATTCAATCTCACGCGCATTTCTAGAATTCGTCAGACGCTTTACGTAATCAGCATCAGGCTCACGAAAACGCATGGAAATACGCAAGTTATTCTGTAAGACATACTGCTGGTGTTTTATTAGAGAAAAAAAACCACACAATTAATCACGTGGTTTATGAGGTACTAAACTTGTTACTTCTTTGTCGAATCGTGTTTCTACAGATGTAAACATTTTGCTGAAAATATGCACTTTTAGAAGAATGGAACGCGCTGGAGTTGCACGAGTTTTGGCAGTACTTCTCGGAACAGAAATGTCAGCTATAAAGATTCAATATTCGGTAAAAACAAATTTGAGTCAGTAATTTTCCATTTAAACTTCGATAATTGGAACTCTAATTTGTTTCAATTACCTTTCCCTTTGATTAGTACTTACTGTTAATAACTGAAGATTATACTTATTTTTCAACCTTTAAGATCAAAAACAAAATATTATTCATGTCGGGTGTTTGCGTGGACGTTCGCTAAGGCTCAGTAATATATTGAATTTTAATACCTTAATAGTCCGGAAAATGTTTCAAAAATATATGTAATGATTTGGGTCAGGTATAAATCTTTAAGCTGCTTATATGGTATTTGTGTTTTACTTGAAGGTTACGTTAAAGTACTTCTATTGAAAATACATGCCCGAGCTAGTGGTTAGTTATCGTATATAGGTTAACGTTTGAAAAGTGTAAAACGTAAATGATTTGTAAACTTGACGTGTGTCGCAGTTTCTGTCTTTTTTGTAATACAGAAGTAATACTTGAAGTGTGTGTGTGTGTTAGAATACCCGGAGTGTTGAGTATCTTTCTTACACCGCAAACTGACACATTATTACTTGATAAAGAGGACAGTTATCATAACAACCCTACCATGTCAGGACTTACATATTTCCCCTCATTAGCAACACGCGTATCACTACCACAAGCAATGATGTTCCATTCTTTGGTTGATCTAATTATGAAATGATACAGTTGTCAGGTGTAAAATAGTTCGCGAATGTTCTGGTCTGCCTTATATGGGCGGTTATTGTGTTTACCTACATGTTTACGCTAAAGTGAGTCTGTCGTACGATATTATACTCACGAACGCGTGACAAGCGCGTACGCATGGATGCGTGAGTGTGTGACACTTTGTTATTAAGCAAACTTGTTTATCCACAATACACTATTATCAACACCATTATATTTAGTTAGTGTTATTACATTCATTTGATGCATTTGCTGTACTTTCGAATTAATTTATCTTCATATTTATTAACCTAACAATGTATGTATGACAATAGTTTACGGACACTTAATGCGAAATCATGCCAGTCTTATTATTGAAAACGTACATAGCATAAATTATATAATGAATTCGTTAGTCCTATTGACGACATACTTCTTTATTGAATGAATAACGAGTAGATCTAATACAATTTAGTGACATGGTTTCTTCGTGGTGCCAATGCTTGAATCACACGTACAATGAACAAAGAACAGAGTTTACGCTATTCTTTGTATTAACGTGTTACATACGTCTGATACCCAAAACCCCCATAAGCATAATCAACATGATGATGCAGAAAAGCTTGTGAAGACACTTTCGGTGTTATTCGGTGATTCGCTGGCTTAGAATGAGAAGGTTGTAACTACTACTTACGACCTTATAAGACTGATGCATGTTTGTAATCTGCATCACAAGGCGCTTCTTACGCGCATATTGTCATGAAAAACGGAACTTGTTATGTTGACCAATATGAAGCTGTAAAAGCTTATTTTACCATAAGTAAAGAGTAAATTTCAGACAGTCTTTTCTTGTTTTCTCAATATATTGACTTTGTACTTACGACTTTCTCATTCTAAGCCAGCGAATTAAATCGGTCGAGTTTGGTCACGTACCAGTAGTAAGGTCTATTTTTGAACATGATAATGCCACCACGACACCGGCTGGTACAATGAACATAACCCAATAGTTTCTTATCGTCTGACCTCGAGAGCGTGTGATAGTGGCATGTGACGTGATTAGAAATAAAATCATGGTTAAAATAGTTAGACTCGCATACGACGTAAAATCATAAGTTGTAGTTAACGTGTATTCTAGAATCGAGTGGTTAGCGTTTTATTGCCGAGTTATCCGGTGTATTACTATAAAGACCGGTTTCGCAAGAGTGGTTTTACGCAAAGTTGTTTACGCTGAAATTTTCATTCATAAAATTTGACCTGTGACCCGAATGACGTGTTTCCCAGTGACGTAAATGTGACTGACACGTCCTTCATGGAGAACAAATGCAGCTTATTTCTCTATTTAAGCACTGTTAATTTTTAAAACGTTGCTATACTAACTCAAATTTGCGTTTTATCACATTTTTGCATTTCAAACAAATGTTATATTCGCACATTTGTGGGAATTATTCGCTTTTTTCCACGCTGACGTAAAAGTCACGTGGTTGGCAACGATACAAAGAAGGCGGAGCATATTTACGAGAGGCCGCCTCATAGTCTATTTTTAGCTCGTAGTGTATATAAGCTCGCGTGACGTAAAGTTCATTCATAAATACAGCGGAAAGCGAGCTAAGCGCACGATAAATACTGAAAAGGAGAATAAGAGAAATTATTTAAAATAAAATTGTGAAATTCTCTGAAAACTCGGACTTATTTTAATTGTGACAGTACTACATCTTTAATTGTGTCATTGGAATGGCCGATAGTTGCTTTATACCTCTCGAAAGTGAAGTTTTCGATGATCAGATTGTGCCTGATACAGACGACTGTTTTCTGCCTCCCAGCGACCACACACAGCTGGCCAGCGCATCACATGTAAGTATAAAAACTTGTTTAACATTAGAAAAAAATCTTAATAATTATATAAAAATTATACAATACAAATATTTCATAGTAGATCTATTTAATTTTAAAAACATATACCTTTAGAATCATGATGTTGTCGAATTGAATAACTACTAGTTTGTTAGTACAGTTTTATATACAACAGTTATGTGGAATTTAATCATAGTTCTAAAGTATTCGAACTTTTTAAAAGGGTTTGGAAATGGAATCCCTATATATTAAGATAGTGACACTGTTCTAGATCTGCTTCTCGAGATCATTCTTTCTGGGGATTTAGATAGTTTTTGGATTTTCGGGTTGATGTTTAAAGTTACATTACGTATTGTATTCAAACATGACAGACCATTTGTAAACTTTAACAATATACGGAAGAAAAGTGATATGTCTAATAGCTACATTCCGGCGACCACCTCCATCTTGAATTCATGAATGAGACGAGAAATTAGGTCAATCTGGGTTTTGAAATGGCTATATGTTCTATTATACGTTTAGATGGTTCACACAACTACTACCAAGTTATAAATTGGGTTGAAAACTTTCATTTAAACTCAAAACGATTATATTATATCAAGTAAATATCTAGAAAGAGTGTGGTAATCGTCACGAAATTACTGAAAGAATAAATGGCGGTTGAAAACCGAGCATTCTGATTGGCCACTTGAACGTCATATCTTAAACTCTTTGACCTTTCATTCACTAAACGCATACATTACTACATTTCTACTGCGCAGTAATACAGAAAGCAGTTCGGCTACACAAAAACACGTAGGCGTCATTGAGAAATCTTCGTGACCCGCGGCCATGTTATCATGAGAAGTAAATGTATTAATACAAGCTAAGATTTTGTGTCAATATTTGGCTAGAGATAAAACTATGTCGTCCCACACTGGCCTGATCATGTTCGTTAAATGTTAAATCGATGTAGAACATTCTCGTGAGCAAGTAATTCTAGTATGGCCGACAGTACGTAATCAAATATACATAAATGTCATTTCAACATATCTCGCTCGAAACGATCAAACGTTAGTCATACGAACGTCCAAATAAAAAAGTCGTTTACTTTTAACAGTTCACTAAATTTTGTATAATGAGTCTAACTTTAAAGGACATATGGATCTACCTTAAAGGCACGGAACTCGATTTTACAACCTTGTATCTTAGCCTATCTAGTCTAAGTTTCAGCACGCATTCTGCGCTGTTCGCGTCCCGATCAGATGCCCAAACCCTATTTTATCATATATAATTCCTGGTAGTGAGGAATGATACTTATAGTTTCCATATTTTATATTTTCAGGGGAAATCAGTAGACGACTGGGACAAATACATCACATTCCTCGACATTCCAAATGGAAAACCTTCAAGGAGGGAGAGTTCGTCGCTCGTCGATGAGTTCTTCGGCGACTGCAAGGACAATCCTGAACTTCAAGCGGCCAAGAAGATGATATCTGCCGGTCTAACCCGAGGTACGGACTTGTTCCGAACTGGGTTATTAAACGCGACCAAACAGCAGGTTATTCAACACGCTATTGAAGTTCCCCGTCGACAGAGTTCATCGCTTGTTGATGAATTCTTTGGCAAAGATGTTGTCCCCAGATCATCAGCAGTTGAAGAGAAACTGAAAGCATCTAGTCTACAGTCTGCAAAGTTTCAAAATGGCTTCGACATGGACGCCACCTATGTATGTGAGAGTAGCCTGGCCAGTGGTTCCCAGAAACGCGCTACCAGTGTACCGACAAGTAACGCCTCTGGTGTATCAATGTGGGACAATCTTCGAGCTTGTATAAGTATAGATGATAGTGGTAGAGACAGTGAGGTAGAAATGGACGATAGCCCTATAGTGCCTATAATTAAGGTAGAGGACACAAGTGACAAACCTTCTTGTCAATATCAAAGTTCTAGTTACGATAATGTACACATCAAACAGGAGATGCCATCAAGTTGTCGTATGATGGGTAGCGAGATGTATTCGTGTATGGACAGACCTAAGTCACTGAATATTCCAGCAGCCCAACAATCTGTCCTATCATCAACGTCATCACCATCTGTTCAGTATATGTCTCCATACAGTTCTGGTGATGCCACGAGAAGTCAGTCTCCAATGCCTCATTTTTACAGTTCGACTCCCACACCACCTCATACCGTACCAGTGTTGATGCCGACACCTCCTAACTCTCAGCCAGGAAGTCCTAACACTGGTATGGACATCCGTATGACACCACCGCCACCATATCCTGGACTCAACTCATCTGGACGTTTACCAATGAGCGGCTCTGTATTGAACCTGAGTCCTATGTTACGCATTCCCTCACCTGGTCCTCATCATTCACACAAGAAGTCACAGAAAACTCACCCTGGATGTTCCACAATCAAATACAACAGAAAAAATAACCCAGACTTGGAGAAAAGACGCATCCACTTTTGTGATTTTCCTAGTAAGTATAACTATCAAAGTTTACTTTAAGTTTACTAAATTTTAATTTCAATTTACTTAATTTCTCAGTATTAGTCATGGAACGTCTGCTTTAAGTTAATATGACACAAATTAGATGATTCAGAATAATACGTGCAGTGAATATTTCGGTGAATATTGAATTATTTGCCTCTGGCTATAAATCAAGTTTGATTCGCTGTAGATATTACATGTATATGTCTGCATATGATGTATACTTTGTATAGCCGTCTGCTGTCTGATTAAATTATGTTAAATTACATATATTATATCTACATGTGAAATGAAGTTCAGTTAAGTTCAAGGAAATCTATTTAAAGACTTTAGTAATCTTCTCGCTATATCCTTAAATGTTGTATCATTTTGACGTTTAAGTAGATTCTATAAGATGAATCAAACTACGGAAATGCTTTTCAAAAATTTTCCTTCATTAAATCACGTATTTATCTTCATTAATCACGTGACCTTACTTATATCACGTGACCTCAATCGATATGGTGTGATTGTGTGACTCATGGTTGTTTCATCTTATCTATCTTCAGGTTGCCGAAAAGCTTACACAAAAAGTTCCCATCTGAAAGCTCATCAAAGAATTCACACGGGAGAGAAACCGTATCGTTGTCATTTCCAGAGTTGTCAATGGAGATTCGCACGTTCTGACGAACTTACACGTCACATCCGGAAGCACACAGGCTCCAAACCATTCAAGTGCAAGGTGTGCGAACGTAGCTTTGCTCGTTCAGACCATCTCGCTCTCCACATGAAACGTCATGAGCCCAAATCTAAGTGACTTGTTACTAAGAAGTTGGACTTGTTAGACGATGGTTTTGGGGGCGAACATGTCCCTCTGGGCATTTGTTGACAGGAAGTCCTCCTAGGGACTTCTTGCTTGCGCGGGCGTCAGAAAACTTGTGAACTGGTTGCTCTAGCGAGTGGCAATTCATTGTTTCCAGGGCACACGATTGCACAATTTTGCACAAGGTCTAACCATAGACCGGAAGCGGACTGGCATTTTATGCCTAGCTAGTGATGGAACTTGAATGATTATGTTAAGCGGCAGGACATACAGTTATAGTCTGTTTTGTTTAGTTTTGTTGGACTTGATTTTTGTACCTACTGAGAGAAGAGAGCTTATGATTGTTGTCAAGAGATGGTGCCGAGTGTATTGTGATGGTGTTGTTGTTGTTGTTACAGTTATATAGTCTATTGATTCTTTGTTCACATTAGTCAAAGTTGTCCAGTTCTGTTCTGCAATCACTTTGGATGTTGTATGGTCAAAGTCTTGACTTATGTACTAGTTTTCAATATATTGTTATTGCTTTCAAGTGTCGTGTTGGACACAGTGTGCCTGTTGTTTTGTATAACTCGTTTTTTGAAAAAAATACATACATAAAAACGGCAGTAAATATGCATATCAATTCTCATTAAACACGACATTTTCTTACCGTACCCTTTTATAGCAAAACATGCTTAGTACTTTGCTAACACAACGTTTTAGTTAGTTTGTTTATGAGTTACATGAAGGCAGACTCTGATGTTAAAGTTGACTCTTTCCTTGCTCAAAGATCTACTATTTATGTAAATGTTTATATGTGCTAAATATATGTATGTGATTATCAAAGAAAATCACGTTTATACCTATACACGTGTACTATCATATCATATCATGTCATTACTCTAACATGTTTTTGTCAATGTTAAAGTCTCATTCATTCTATTTTCATAAAGCTTTCGTATGAATTCCAGAGTAGAAAACGGGTCATTCTCCCTTTGTTTGTACTATTTATAGATCGCTCCTTATGTTCATGTGTTGTACACAGCTTTCCGCAGCATTTAGCTTTTCCAAAAATGCTAAACATTTTCATTTTATATGTCTACTGCTCTAACTGTGTAATAAAAACTTCTTTGTAATAAAAATCTATTTGTTTTTGAGTACGAAGTTTGAACTCGATCCAAATTGCGTTTTTAGCTAAAAAATGCGTATTTATTATCTCTGTTTCGTATTTATTTTTACTTTGTTCTTTTGAACACTAGATTTCTCTATCAGTTTTCATTCTGTTAAAATCAGTCTAGATTTTTACTTTGATATTGAAGAAGATAGTGACTATGTGAGTCGCAGTGAAAGTTGCTTGACTGTTTGACACAATGTATAAGAAAATCAACAATGATGTGATATGTAGAATACTAGAGTTTAGTCAACATGATACATGTATAATACATTATCGGATAAATTAATTATATATTTTCCAGTATGTGCTTTGTTCTACTTACTTTGGAAAAAAATATGAAATAAAAAGTTGATTATTTTTAATCCATGTGTATGTTATTCATCCCCAAAAAACGACCGCCATGCACCGAAATGGTATGCCAGTGTTACCCATTCTCTCAAAATGACAGCCACGACTCGGATACCTAGGGTGAGGTACCCTGTTAGAGGCGAGTTTTCCAGTAAGCATCTGGTTGTAAACAGTATGCACACCTCAGCATATGACCTTGATGACTTCGACAGGAGCCGAAATGGGACTCCGTGTGCAATACAGACCGGAAGTCACTACTATCGAATAGATAGAGTGAGTTACAAGATGATCGAAACGTCAAGGATTGAGTCGAGAATATGGATGTTGACGCGACTATGGATCAGGACATATAACATAAATACCAGACGAATGTATGGTTTTGATTCGCCTCCTAGTAAATAGGGTCTACAAAAAGGCTGCGTTCTAAAACTTGGTACTGTAACCTTCACGTTTCACTAGAGGTCAGTAAAGAACGAGGGCTAGCATGTCGTAAATCGCAATCATGTGAAGTAGACATACACACGCATACCCACGTAAGTAAAGATAGGGTCATAAAACTTTTATTTCGCCGAGGCAAGAAATAAAATCACACATTATACAACCCAACATAAAACGTGAGCAACATCAAACAGAGTGGCCTAAGGTTGAAATACTAGACGGTTTATTGAACTGAATTATGTATGTCTGACCTGGTTTACTTTGAACAACAACTACATGTACACGTATAGAGATTTTATTACCGTACGAAACACTTCACTTTCCAATACATGTAGGAACTCTGGTTCAAAATATACACTTTTATCATAGTGTCTTATGAACAACAACAAAAAATACAAGTGCAGCGAGATGAGACCATGGTCCCGATCTCCCGAAGCATCTCAAGTAGAAATCTCAACTCAAATTGAGGTTTTGCTAAAATCTGAGTCAGAATTATCGATAAATCTTAAATTCTAGCTGTTAAAATGATGCTGTAATAAACTAAGAATGTAATTTCTGTATAGTGATGCCAATTTCCAGTCAAACATTGCATTGGAATGAACATAAATAGATACACATTGAGATGAGATTGTGCTCAGATTGAGTTGCTTCGTGAGATCGGGGCCATTTTTCACATTCTCATAATCAGTGGGCAGTCAAGTAAGGCCATTAAGCCGAAGAATTCGCTAGCATAATGGTGCCAATTGTGGCCATTATATTGAGGTATTACTGTACATGACATCTAACGTACATGACTAAACAATATCTAGGTTTCGGTTATAGATTTTCTACCACAAAGATTCGATTGATTTGACTTCAATGATTAAGGCTTACTGTTCACAAAGAAAACTGACTGACGCCATATTGTCTCCGATAGATCGACAATAACATTGATAAGAACACACAGTGTGTTTGATGCGGTTAGAATTGTTTATACATTTGTGTGTTATATTCCATCAGCCGTGTAAATACAGACATGATCATAGATATATTATCATGCTACTCTTCACAATGACAGAGGGAGGTAAATTAATACAACGTTTTAGTTCAATGTTACCCTGGCAACCGATATTGAAAATGTGGTAAGAAACAACAATTAATAAGTAACAACAATTTCATATATGTATACGTGACTACCGCGTCATTGTTGTATGTTTGTTTCTTCATATTGGCAATATTAGTTCTATGATACGTACATGTATGCATGTTTTTGCTAAATAAGAAATGTAAAACAGACCGATTGGTTGCCTGCAAGATCGTAGTATGTCCTTCTTTAACCATGAACAGAAAAACCCTCAAACTGTAGTTTTGTCTGAACCCTCCCCCCCCCCAGATCTTTTACTCACATAGGAACAAATTTAGTCATTAAGGCACTTCATTGCAACCCATACGGCAATAGACAGTGGTACCAAAGGACAAGACAACGCATACAAGGGAATGCATTGCATACAGCAGAACACAAACAAAACCTCACAGTCAGCACCTCAGAGACAATACTACACGAACAAAACACTAAATTAATGCCATAAAGCCAAAAAGCCACTTGACAGCACACAATCTGCCATTTTTCACCGACGTCTACTATCGCCCCTGTCACAGCGATAAAGGAAGCTGCCTTCTTGTTGTCCTCCTTCGTGACATGGAACTTCTTCTCGTTCTGGTCACATGCCTTTTCTTGATTTTTTGGCAACCAAGAACATTTGTACATATGTAGTCAGTTTAATCTCATGCATGAGCGTGCAATTGAAAAAAATACCCCCTCCCCACAAATACACACTCACACATAGACACGCAATATAAGATTTTGATTTCAGCTTCTTGTGGTTCATTTGATTATTTCATCTATTTTCTAAAATTACATTCATCGTCGAACAGAATAAATCATAAAGGCATATGATATAAAACCTGCTCGAATCGTTGAATTTCATTAATAATCTTAATATAAACATGTACATGTAATATATCAGTTAGAGGGGGGAATTCGATATCTACTAGACTTCAGGTTTAATGTGAAAACACATGTACCTGTATCACGTACCGTGCTGTGAAACGTGCTGGAATATTCTGAACGTGACTTATACCTTGTAGGAGATACTTAATGTGTTGAAATATCGCTGGTTTCGCAATAAATATCAAACATTATTCATTGATTGTTGCTCTCATAAAAACAACCTCAGCTGCCGAGCTACATTCATTTCAATTTTTATTTTGATATTTCTCCACCGATGTTACTCGCTATGCATCTGTCGAGTGTCGTAGTTAAATTTATTTAATAGATCTATAACACTTTCTAATAATAATAAAGTAACAGAGCCTCGAGGGAAGTCATACGTGAACATTAACCAAACGGAGAAATGACAGTATTTCCGATTAATTGTAATTTTATATGTTATTTACAGGGTTAGTATTACAGTACGAGTTGATTTCTTCACCTGTAGGAATCGTTCACGTGTTTGAAATTTCATTGACTTCTGAATGTGAGAAACAATCGGTGTAAAATCTGTTTTAAATCAAATAATTCTAGGTGAATGTCCTCCCAAGACTTCCAAGACTTCGACTTGTAATTCAATTTATATGTATTCTCCTGGCCTCCTAGGTATTTTAAACTTCCAATCCATAATATTAATCCTAGAACAGATAACAATTAATGAAAGAAGTAAGACGAAATACAGATATTACTATTGTTTTAAATCGATGCCTCCTGTGATGAAAATTTTCCAAAACAAATAATAACGAAACGGGCATGCATGAAGGCAGCACTGAGCATGACATGAACAAAAGAACAAAATACAGATTGCAAGGACGAGTTTCAAGGCCAGGCAAACACTATTTGACTACACTATCTGAAGTGCCCTTAACTAGTAAACAATATAAAATCCCAGAGTGTATCTCAATGGATTCCAAAGCTTGGATGGACGTCGTAGAACAACAACTTAGCCGCGGTCGTGGTTCAGCGAAAGGTGGATCTGTGACCCGCCGTTCTGTGTTTGATTCCCGGCCAATGTTGATTTTTCTCCACATACGGAGATGTTGTCAATTGCTGATGGAAGAGTATGTTAGTGATCACTTGGTAAAGATACAGACCACTTGTGGATGACATACATGTCCGTGACCGTGTCACATAAAAACATTCCGAAAGTGGTCCTGATATAGGCTCATCAAGTCATTAGTTTAAAAGTACTATTCTGAAATGAACTACGTGTCATTAAATCAAGAAATAGAATAGCGTAGACATTTCTTCCATAGCGACTACATTGTACAATTACTGTTTTGTTTGTGTTGGCGTTTCCTACGAGGTTTCTTACAGCGGAAGTGGAAACCACGTGTCACGATGACACTGATAGTATATAAACATTGGAATTATTGTGACAACCTCTAACCCTTCATGTTGATCTTTGCAAACACTTCAAATGGACTTAAACGTTACTTGTTTATACGTACCCGAGTATGTTTTTATCAAATAGATTGACTATCAGCGGACAGTATAGGGCAAAATGTAGGACCATACGAATCTTCTCATTACTTTAAAGTTTTCCTCCGTTGAAAGTGTTCTCTGATCTTTGCACGTACGTCGTTGGCAACAAATGTTATTTTCGTCGCAATAACCTCCATTCATAAGAAGTTAGATATGAAGGCAACCAAACCACACGCGTGTACATTAAAGAAACAGATAAGACATTTTCAGTAGGACGAGGTTGTTTGTGGTCATTCTGATGTAATCGTTATGTTTATAATTATGGTAGATCTACAACAGTACAGACAACATGTGCACGTGCTCTGTTCTCTCTCTCACACACACACACACACACACACACACACACACACACACACACGCACACACACACACACACACACACACACACACACACACACACACACACACACACACACACACACACACACACACACACACACACACACACACACACACACACACGCACGCACGCACGCACGCACGCACGCACGCACGCACGCACGCACGCACGCACGCACGCGCGCGCGCGCACACACACACACACACACATTGGTAAACAAAAGCAACAATTGTACAGATAAATATTGACCTAGATGAAGTCAACTTTTGTCTTAGATTATATTAAAAAATACAGAACCTAGATATTACTTATACAATGTAAATTGTGGGTTTGTGCCGTTCTGATCACCTCGGACATTATGCTTGGCAATAATTACCGGAGACAAAAGGAACTGCCGGCCGAGTTTTCACGATTAAAAAAAAAAAAAGTTACCAATTTTCTAGGGCTCTTTTCAGCTGTTAGGCCGCTCAAGCACCCTTTGACATTTTAACTCCCCTGGTCATTGGGCTACATATGGAAACCTACACTCGTGTCTCCCTGGGGAGACTATTTCTCTCCTGTGGTGTGGCAGCCAACATCGATCTGCGGCGCCCAGGAATAGACACTGCCCTCACAGGTACCATTTTACACCATGGTGGAGTGGAGCTGTGGGTCTTGCTCAGAGATTTTGACCAGTGGTCCAGAGGGGGATCGAACCCGGGACCTCTCGATCCCGAAGCGCGCGCCCTACCTCTAGGCCACCGCTCCCCATTACAAGTGGGTTGTGCGAAGGCATGTCTGAACGTAGACTTGGTCCTTTAATTTTGACCAATGAGGTTTGATTATGTGTACATTCGATGGATAGAACACACCATACTATGCATACACGTTGATTAACAATTATTTCAAGTATTTGTGTAGGACTAAGTTCCATCTACTAATACAGCATTATAAGCAGCTTACTTTAATGAATAAGGAAATAAATTGTTTTGGAATGATTTGAAATTGACTAAGACCATAATCACTTTGTATTTCATTGACCTCTGCTGGTATATATACATGTCATTAGATTGTGCCGCGGCTTACATTAACAACATCAATGTACATCCTAAATTAAATATTCGCATGGCATTATCTACGAATTCATTATAATAAATTGTAGGGTATTTGTGGGGAGCGGTGGCCTAGAGGTAGGGCGCGCGCTTGGGGATCGAGAGGTCCCGGGTTCGATCCCCCTATGGACCACTGGTCAAAATCTCTGAGCAAGACCCACAGCTCCACTCTACCATGGTGTAAAATGGTACCTGTGAGGATCGATGTTGGCTGCCACACCACAGGAGAGAAATAGTCTCCCCAGGGAGACGCGAGTGTAGGTTTCCATATGTAGCCCAATGACCAGGGGAGTTAAAATGTCAAAGGGTGCTTGAGCGACCTAACAGCTGAAAAGAGCCCTAGAAAATTGGTAACTTAACTTAACTCACCCCTTCTGATTAGTATTTAAATAAGTATTATCTTATTAATTAGTTACATCTACATGTACCTAGTCTATATTTCTATAGCACTCTTCATTCATTGATCACGTATCCAACTTAACTTTCAATCAATGACTCTACATTTTTACCCTTTCATAATAAGTTACACTTAAGCTACTATCTTCATGTCGAAATCTATGACATTTAGTACAGATCTACGAAAATGACCGAACTTTGCCGAGCAAAGTACAGAAGAAAGTTCTTGTGCAATCACGATCGTTACGTAGTTTCACGAAAATGTCCGAGACAAAGATCGGATGTTTCCGATTTTTCAAAGCCAGTCAAACAAACCCGAGTGCTATGTTACATGGTCACATTGTTAAGTGGTCGCTGTATCAATATTTATATTTTAGATTTTTATAAATATAAATCTTTGTAACTATTGTCGTCAACGATATATAAATAACTTCGATGAGAGGAAATCACTGAGTGGTCGCTCCGAATATAAACATGTCCGTCGGCTTTACTTAAGGACTACAGGAACAAATACGGTTAGTTAAACATCTATACGACAATAGAGGTTATTGATTTATAAGACATGATAGGATAGTTCCACTAACTGCCATTATAATTGACCAATCATTGGCACTAAATCATAGAACGAGGAAGAAGGAAGCGACGTGAAAATATATCATATAATGTACGACACGATATATTGAAGACTTATAGTCAAAAAGCAGTAAATATTTTGCTGGCTTAGAAGGTCGCAAGTACAAAATCAATATTTTGAGAAACCAAGAAAAACTGTCTGACAGTCACTCTTTACTTTTAGTAAAACAAGCTTTTTTAAACTTTGGTTTGGTCAACGACAAGTTCCGATTTTCACGAAAATAGGCTCATAAGAAGCGCCTTATGGTGTAGATTTCAAATATGTATTGGTCTTATAAGGACGTAAGTGGCACTTACGACCTTCTCATTCTAAGACAGCGATTTATATACAATACAACATACCAAGGATATATGAAGGGTACAAGCATACCTGAATAATTATACATGTAGGCTGACAAACGTCTATAAATACCTCGTATATTAAATGTTACCATGAATTATTTTGTATAGATGTACTAAGTAACGCCAAGCACTTTGTGTATTTTTCAATTTTGCCTGGGAAACCTTACAGACTATTTCTATTTTAACCCCCACGCGTGGCATTAATGTTCAATGTTATGAACGTTGGCCATTATTATAAAAGAAGAAAAAAAGAAAAATCATTAGTGCGAATATAACCGAATTATTCGTCCACCACAATTACGTTTAGGCTTGAAATAATAATGGTACCAAACATAATTTTAAAAAAAACCAGTCCAGGAAAGAGTTATACCTACGTCCACACTTATTTTTAATTCATATGCATTTAATGCATATCGATGGCTTAGAACCAGAAGGTCGTAACTACCTCTTACGACCTTATAAGTTTCATACATATTTGAAATCTGCTTCACAAGGCGCTTCTCATGAGCATATTTTCATGAAAATCTGAAATTGTCATGTTGACCAAAAGAAGTTTTAAAAACGTGTTTTCCCATAGGTAAAGAGTAAATTACAGACAATTTTCTCTTGTTTTCTCAATATATCGATTTTGTAGTTACGACCTTCTTGTTCTAAGCCATCGATATATACTTGGACTTTAATCAAATGAAGCTTGTGCCAATTTCGTCAAACAGAGACTGTGAAGAATATCATGTCGCTGCCCATATTCATCAAACTGTTCAATTTTTGGTGGTTCTGTGCGCTATGCTGTTTCTGAAATCAGCTGATTTCCATGTCTGATTTACCGGGGTTAGATTATGCTTTGCTACAATACCCTCGTAAATTGATGTTGTTTTGTCGAAGATCACAGATTGTAAGGTCGGACATGTTTTATATTTGTTCACGCACGCAGCACGCGACAGAGAACAATACCGGGGACATACTCGTATTAGCAAAAAATATAAGCCTGAGAAATTTATTAATGAAAGTTTAGAAACAGTCACAGGTTTCTGTGCGTATATTACATTATAACAGAAACATCCTGAGACCTGAGGGAGATTATAAATTCACTTTTCACATTCAAATCTACAACATTTCATATCTTCCATCGACAAAAATCTTGAAATACTGTAAAATTATCGATATTCGTAGGAGGTTAATTTCTTGGATTTCGAGGATGACCTCAACTACGAAATTAAATCCCCACAAATATTAATTTTTCTATAGTATCTGACTTAGTGGATAAAGTATCTTTGAAATGACATTACCACGAAATGGCCTTTTTCACAAAAAAAACACGAATTTTTGTCCCCTTAAAATTAAATGATTTTACTGTACATTGCCACATCATTTACTGAGAACTGTTCTTCCAATGCTAGAGGGTTATATAATGCAATCGTCATTTTCTCTCGAGTATAAGAAATTATCTGATCTAGCCTGGAGAATATTAAAGAGACAATTTGCAGGAAAACATCTGCCTCTGACCTATATTCACAGACAGATGAGGACCTGAATTAAATAAACATCGATCGATAAATGCACGTTGTGTGGAATATAGAGAAACTGCTGAGATACCATGTTTAATACCGGATTTATATCCTCAAATTTCAAATAAATCAAGTAAATCATCGTTATTATCCAGTTCAAATGACACACGCGACACAAGCAAGTAACAGGTTACGTGTGAATCATCAAGTTGGCAATCTTCTGTCAAAGAATCAGTATGGTATTTGCAAGTACTTGGCATTAATATTCGCCAGACTGTTACGTATTTTTTGCTTTGTTCGACTTGTACAGTTGTAAGTTCGTTTTATCGGTGTCAGATGGTCCAGTGACTTCCGATTTCACTTCGAGGTTTTCAAGAGACAGTTGATTGATCCGGGTGATCTCTTTCAGAATGAACAAATACGGTACTATAGTATCTCAAAGTTACCAACAAGTTCATCTCTGGACGGGGGAATATTGTAGAGCTGATAGTGAAAGCACTTATATGCTCAAGTCAGAGCAAAGTGATTAAGTACATTTTGTACTGGGTTTTCTTCGGTTCGAAATTCTTTTTACATTAAAGCTGCATTACCAGTGGTTTTCACGATGCTACATATTGTTAGAATTTCTAAATAATAATATGTCTCCGTTAATGGTAAAGAGGTCAGTGAGAACAAAGTCTTCTTCAGAATGCTTCAACTTTTACACGTACAGTATAGTAAGTATGTACGAACATGAATAATTACTTTGTTAATATGGTCGCACGTCAGGAATCGCGCTTTAAGCGTGTTAATTATGGCCTCCGCACCTTACAAAATCTCCATTTTCATACAACATGAAAAATGTGCAAATTTTATGCTGGCAGTAAATTAGGTACCATGACAGCGATGCTGAAGTGTTCCTCCGATCCATCCGTATAAAAACTAAGGAACTATCTAATAATAGTAGCTTGATAATGGTTCATAGAATAACTTGACAAGAAAAACTTTCACATGAGTCTGCGGAACTCACTTAAAATTATGATCATGTATGAAGCTAGTGCTGAAGCAATTGTTTTGGACCAAACCAATACATGAAGGTATAGTAGGAATGGTTTTTGGTTCGGTTTCACTTTTGTTTTTGTCATTGTCTCATTGTGGCATGTGCTTTTATGTGTTTCTTTATGGGTGTTGCTATTGTAGTTCTCTTAAATGCTGCATTTCCAGTACGATTTGCTAACTATTATATTTCCTGCTCTTTTACAGCGGGGACTTGGGCTTTTTTGTTAGACAGTGTTTTCTTTGTCCGACTTGTTAAGACGAGTGCTGCCTTCTCTGGCCGATTTCCTCTTACTTTTTTGCATTTCCATTTTCATTTTATTATGTACAGAGAAACGAAATAATTATGTAATATACTGAGTAAATATTTGACCCAGTTTTTCAGAGGGCCAATTTATTGTATCTTTGTGGGTCTTGACTTATTCACCTTACTCTGCCAACAAATACTGAGTCTAACATTAGCATGTACAGATCACGGGGACAAAAGGACAAAAACAGCATCCATCGTCATGATGCTATACATAGTAAACACTTCACATGTGTTAATGTAATATATGAACAAACGCATGTTGTTATTACTTAAAGCTTTCCCGGTGGCACATGCGTTAATTCCCCCCTAAAGAAAAGAACGTCATAGGAATACTGATAAGTCCCCTGCTGTGGCATAAGTCACGTAGGTATGTATTACTTGGGCTACAGATACATTGTATACTTGCGACAAGGTTGCTTTCAACACGACTAAAGCAGTCGGCAGTTTTGCAACAACAAAACTTAAGAAATATTAATTTGAAGAAAGTCTAAACATTGAGTCAATCAATGGTTAACGATTGTCGACTTCGTAAAGGTATGCGGCACCAACATAGTAACTATCGTTGAATTTCGTCCGAAATCTGGTGACTTGACTAACCACTGAGTTACGAGGATGCGACAGAGTACATGTATACGTATTTCGCGTAAGAAGGGGCGCTGAATATGCAAGTGATATACATTAAAGAACCAAGGCGTCTATGCTGGTGCGTCCGGATTCCTTGTATCAAACAAACACTAAAGAAATCTGGTTCTTCCTATCCCCCGAAGCCGAATGGCCATGCAATAACAACAATCCATGATAACAACAATATACGAGTACAAATAATACATGTGTATAAATAAAACAACGATAATGATTATGATGAAACTAAGAGACACACCAGTGCTACTGTTAGATAGTTTCTTATTTTTATTTCAATCAATAGTTATATTAGTAAATACCAGGTAGTTCTAAGAGTTTAATCAACTAACTAATTTACAATTGTGTTTAGGTCTTTGGTTGAATAATCCACATATACAGTGGTTAGTCAAGTCCTCATACTAACGTATGTTATGGACGAAAATATACCCTGGTTGAACGAGAATGTGGTTTAATAAAGTTACAGTTACAGTTTATTTCCAGAATTTAAGGCATTATGCCCATGGTTCATATACATGTACATGTACATGCATCGATGGCTTAGAATGAGAAGGTCGTAACTACAAAATCGATATATTGAAAAAAGAAGAAAAATGTCTGTAATTTACTCTATACCAAATGGGAAAACGAGTTTTTAAAACTTCATTTTGGTCAACATGACAATTTCAGAGTCTTATAAGGTCGTAAGTAGTAGTTACGACCTTCTCATTCTAAACCATCGACATGTTAGTAGTCTTATTTACCGTATTCTTGAAGTCTTATGACTGGAACAAACTATATATAACTCATATACAAAGTGGCCATGACACTGACATATCTACAAAAACAAGTTGACAACAATAAATCAACTATAACAAGCTACGTAACTTATCTGACATTGTAAACAACTTATTGACAAATATAATCTGAATTTGGCCGTAAATAATTGTTTTCTGTCCTTTTTTGAATGTGACAAATGAGACTGACCGGGGGGTAGTTCGCTTGTGTCCTATTCAGGTCGAAGCTTTAGAGTATTCTCTCAGTTTAATAAAAAAATAAATCCAGTCCTGAATCAAACCTGGCGAATGTCACCCAAAGGGGCAATAACTTAACCACGTAATCAATATTATCAACCTCGTGAAAATAATGACCTTACAGTATTTAGTTCCGTTGTTCGGTTTAGTTATCATAAAGATATGAAAGAAATCCTGCACCAATGTCTACTATAAATGACTGGTGGTAGTCTGTATACTTATAAAAGATTTGTTAAATTGCTAACTAATAAGCAGGAAACAGCTTTCTAGACCAGATACCAATGTTGAGATTTAAAAAATACAAGTTACAACGTAGGTTAATTTGAAACACAATCGAATATCAGTTCAGTCCCATTGACTTGAAAAGTCAATGTACAGAGAAAGAACACGTAACATGTATTTAAATTGAAACATAATTACACAAATTAATTGCAATCGTGAATAAAATATCGAAAATAGATTATAATAATAATAAAGACTTTATTTTACGAGGAAACTTATTTGACAATATACTAAACAATCAACCTTCTTTAAGATCCTCAACAATGAACAATGAACTAGAAAAATAACTATGCCAAGAAAACAATGATATTTGATATTTTGGCCCCTATGATGTCTCACAATATAAGTTGAAAAATTCATAAAAGAGTGTCAGTGAAAGGATTTGAAAAAAACTATGCATAATTATAGAAACTTTATCAAGACAATATCTACAGCTGTAATTAAACAAAAACGCTTAATCCGATATAGACACACCATAGGAGCCAGCGTATCATTATACATGTGAACGACATAATCAATTTAAATAGAACATTATGATAGAAATCAACCTGAGAATAGAAATTCAAATCTGGTTATTTTCCCATTCATTCTATGCATTTGTCACATGACATTTTCGTGTTTATTAGAACAGACGATATTCTCTTTTTGTTTGAACTTTCAATTCTTGGCAAATATGACCGGACTTCAAGGCGTCTGCTCGAGTCTAAAACAAATCTCATTTCAAACAAATATTGAATGTATGATTGTTATACGGTAAATGTCATCCGTGAATGAGATGACACTGGCATTATTTGTCCGCAAATAACGTCATTATCTAAACAAACGTCACTGGTCGTGTCTGTATCTAATGTTACGTAGTACAATAATAGACATCGGCAGACGACACATTCTTCAGACCAGTCAGCCATTTTTGGTACGGATACTACGGAGCACGAATTCATTGAGAAATTCTGCTATTGATTTTGTTGTTACTTTACGGATTATCAGCATCAATGGGCGCATTCTGGTCGTCTCGGACTTTATGCATTGCAGCAGACGTACCGGAGACAGACGGAAATGGTCGATCTTTCACGATTGCAACATATCGTGATGCTTGTTTCTATCTTTAGTCCACTAATCGATATATAATCATGTCGACTGATTATCTCCACTCGCAGACGATATATTTACCGTCTGCTACCATGACAGGACATCATGTTTACCGCATGGTGTCTTTTATTAATGAAACTTAAATAATAGAAAATTAGATATTATAACTGTCTCGTTTGTCATATTTATTACTTTCATTAACAAATGTTATTCATATGGCATCGTGTATGGTAGAAAACATGATCCAAAGACGCGTCGAGTTTCGTATGGTGTTTCGTTCACAAAATGACAAAATGTCAAACCCATTCATGAATATACATGTATCTCTATTCTGGAGCTGGGTGTACAATCAGCAACAGAGGACCATATTTACTTGAGTGACTGCCATGAATAACAAAGTAGCGTTAAAATGCCATGACTTCAATTATTTACCATTATTAGACACTATTTTTGTTCCGTCTGTTTCTTGCCACATGACTAATCATGTGATATGGAATGTTTGCCTGAATAAATAATGACAAATGGCTGCATGAATGAATGAACATACAACATGTACACGTTTGAACTGTTCGTCGGCTGGTCGTTAATCGAAGAGACTTATACATGTATAAATAATGAACGCCACGTACATTATTTACTGTACGGTTTACGGTGAACATTTCCCAGCATACACTAGCTTCGAATGAGAAGATCACAAGTGTTCATACGACCTAATATGACCCATACATATTTTGAAATTGTGCTTCACAATGTTCTTCTTATTTTCATGAAAATAGGAAGTTGTCATGTTGACCAAACTGACGTCAAAACACTGAACATGATTTTATCATAAGTACAGTGTTATTTTCTGACAGTTTTTTTTCTTTTCTCAGGAAAGTGTTTTTGAAACTTGTTTGTGCCTACGACCAAGCGACATGCATCGTTCGTTACAAATCTTAGTTAACAGTTTTATGAACGTCCTACCCCATCATTATATTCTCCCGTCAAGTCTCAAGATGGCTTTAAAACGAAGCAACGTGAATTTTAGATAATAAAACCCAGTGACGTAAATTAAAGTTATTTGTTTTTCGTTTATGATCTAATGTAGGTGCTCAAGTGATGTTTGGTCTAATCTGAATTTTCTAGATGAGTGTCTCCACGTTCGGATGTACAGTGTGCGCACATTGTAGATAATAAAATTGTCATCGGGTAGTAAACACATTCACCTAGTTGCGTCATATAACATGTTTTTTTAAATTCTATATTGGTGTATTTTGCTTAATACTTTGGTACAAATAAAAAATGCCGGTTATAATACGAATAATACACCGGAATCGTTGACGACGAACAATTCCAGAATTTCAAAAATGTGAGATAATTTATTGATTGGCGGTATATAAAGCTGAGCTTATTTGATTTGGTTGCGTGGTCCGATGATATATAGTACTGGGTCCTTATTCACCAATGTTATAAGTCTAAAACTCAGACTTAGACTAAAAAAAATATATTCTCAAATGTTCTTTTCGCTCTCATGTTGTTGTAAATATACCAATTTTGATATAAATCGGTATACATATTCAGTGGGTAACAACAACTAATCAGATAAAATTTTGCATGGTTAAGTCTAATTGTAAAGAAATGGCAGTGATTATATATTTTGTCAATTTTAGTCTAAGTCTGAGTTTTAGACTTACAATGTTGGTGAATAAAGACCATGTTTGCATTAGGGTTGTTATGGTGTGATGTGTCCGTGGGGATGTGTTGGCAAAGTCAGTGATACTATCTATTTCTCTACAACATCAGCAGATACATTGATCAGCACTTTCTTGACTGTCGTCGTTGCACACTTTGCTCTTTAAATTGTGAACGCGATAATATATAGTGTCATTATAAAGAAGAACTAGTTACTTAAAGACACCAACACTCCGCACTTTCAACAACATAATATCATATGAAGCGTATATCTCAAGAATTTACCAAACATGATATGTCTCATTTCCGTACTGAGATAGAAACTTACTTCGAACGGTTTCATATTCATCACTTAAAGAAACGAACATAATTGACAAGGAGAGTGGAAACGAAATGGTCTACATTAATCATGTTGCAAAGGATAAAGTTTTTTTTTCCATTTTGTTGTCATCTTTTATATCTTCAACATCTATTCTACGAGAGGTGTTCAACTTATTTATGAACAGAAAATGAACATCGATATTTTGTTACTCTAACAAAGAAATTGAATAAAAACTTTTATATTGTGTCAAGTAGTGTATCAAGAAGTATATATAATAATAGTAAATTTCCAATACGTTACGGTTAAATCATAATCAGCATTAGGGTAGAGGGTGTTGTTATTTACGTTTTGAAGGTCCAAAACTCGTAATAATTACGTTTACATTTTCCTTCTTTAATCGTTGTTTTAGTATCAACCAGATAGAAAAGTATGTTGTGAAAGCATAAGAAGACTTCGACATCTACTGTTTGGTTATAATATATATCAAAGTCATATTCTTAAGTTTTTTATATGGCGTTGTATATGATGACTTGAAGCTGAATCTGGATGAAACTGTCTATGTTCTTGGAACAGTCACTAGGAACGATATGTAATACTTTTTGTTGAAAACCTGATTTAAAACGGTTTGTACATAGACCACAGCCTTCAATTTCGTCAATTTGATATCGATTTTGACGTGTGTATTTCCATAATAACAAACACAATGCCTTTCCATGAAAACGGCCGCGAACACACAAAGCTGGACAAACATGAACTTTTCCCTATCCTTGTGACCTTTTTTAAAATAGTATACCATGATCTATCATAACATTCGTTAAGATTTCAGCATTGCTTCGCGTTAATGAAACAATGTTTCCACATAATGTTGTTTATTTTTGCATTTCTAGATTCCAAGACATTTGGCTGCGAGGCATGTTTTTCTTGATTTTCAGCGTAGGAACTTCGCATTTTCCCAGAACTATGCATTCAACTGTTTCGAAAAAATTTCACTGATAGTTGCTATGGTCACTCCAATCTGTGGTACTATTCCATGTTTTGCTTATGGATTCATCATAGATATCATAAAACCAATTTAACTTTATAGTGTAGGTTTTGGCAATGTTGGGTTATTTTCAATTTTTGGTGCCATTTCACAATTACTGGAAACAGAACTTTAATAACACTTCTTACGACAATTACTACTGATGTTCTTATTGAAAATGCAAAATAAAAAATTATTAACACATTCTTGATGCTTATAAAAGGGCCATTTTGCCTTAAAAACAGGAAAACAACATCATCTACTAAATTGTTGTTTTAAGCTTTAACCAAATGAAATATACAATGTATGATGATCATATGTTCAACTTAAAACATTTTCTCGCATTGTTTAAAAAAGATATTTAATTGTTTTTATTCAATATTGCACAATCGGTGTTCATGTTTTGTTCATAAATAAGTTGAACACCTCTCGTATTACGATTTCAGACTGATTTGTTTTTAATTTGAAATCAAATCTTGAAATGATTGTCTTAGTGATGATTGTGAAGTAATTCCATACGGTGTGAGTATGCTTACAGCACTTCTGAGGGTTCTCCGTGAGTTTCGCCGGAAATGAGTAGGTGGAGAATGGAGCAATCCATGCTGTCGTCTGCTGATTTTATACAGCCTTGCTACGTGAAGGAAATTGATAATCAACACCGACTTAATCATGCTGCGCTTCCCACGTTGGATTGTATGGATTTTACGATTTTAGAAAATTCTCAATGAAACCGAATCAGCCAATGATGCTGTCCACTGATATACACACAGAAACCACGTGGTATAGACTCAGGAATCACGTGGTATAGCCACAGGAATCACGTGGTATAGACACAGGAATTAAGTGGTATATATACATGAATCAGGTAGTAGACACAGAAATCACGTGGTATAGACACAGGAAAGCACGTGGTATAGAAACAGGAACCACGTGGTATAAACCCAGGAATCACACGGTATAGACACAGGAATCACGTGGTATAGACACAGGAATCATGAGCTATAGACACAGGAATCATGAGATATAGACCGTCATAGGAATCACGTGATTTTGAAACAGGAATCAGGTGATACAGACACAGGATTCAAGTGATATAAACACAGGAACCACGTGATATAGACACACGAATCAGGTGGTAGACACAGAAATCACGTGGTATAGACGGACCATAATGAAAATTGGTTCACCAATTATGTTATCCATCGAAAATAAAGACGTTATTATTATTATTATTACTACAGGAAAGCACGTGGTATCGACACAGGAAAGCACGTGGTATAGACACAGGAAAGCACGTGGTATAGAACTATAGCCACCGGAAACAGAGGAATGGACAGTGTTACCCACTATTATTTAGCTCGTATTTTAAACAATTTTTCACTCACAAGCGGTCAATGTTCCTAGAATAACAACCAGTACTGACTTGGATCGAACATAACCTTTCCGAACAACTGCTTGACGATGACGACTTGTCAATCACTCATAAATATCAAACTCGGTTACAAGTGTGATCATGCTTTTATATCCATTCACAAAGAAGCCCAACCTTTCTGTAAGACTGCTATTATATGCCAAAACTTTCATGTGAAACCCCGTTAGTATCATACCATCCTTGAACACGTCTTCACCATCACTTTCATAAATAAATACGACACCATCATTCTCAAATTGTGAAATATCATGTGAATAACTCAGAGCAATATGACCCACTCGGATCACCTTGGTGTTTTTGCAATTGCAGTCCTATACAGAAGAAAGCAGAAATACAAGAAGCCGATGTTTCAAGCTTGCAATATGACCATCTTGAAAACCACTCCTAGCGTTAATAATATCACCGGTGATAATCAAATTGACCTGTATCTTATGTATGCATATTATATATACAGAATAGAATCAAATTATTATTATATTGATACTAGATCTATAGATCTGCTAGATTTAGACATGTCCATCCTTGCTGGTAATACGAGTAATAAGCAGGGCAGTTAAATCATGCCTATTGTATAATGTGATAACTTAATAAACATCACTGACCAACCCTACTAGTTTGTTCACACTGATAGTCACGAAGAAAGGTATACGTTCAGTTCATTAAAACTGTTCAGTGCAGTGCTTTTCTATTACATTTTTCAAGCACGCCAGTTGCTTAACAGAACTGAACAGAACAGAACAAAGTGAAATTCATTTTATCCCAGGTACAAAGCACAACATGGGTGACAGGCATGGCTAATACTCCGAATACCGGGTATTTTAATTTTATTTACACGTTTTCTGGACTATATATTTGCAAGGTTTACGGCGCATGTACGTATATAGCTAATCAACACCCTCATTACTGAAGTAATTTTTGTCTGAACTGGAACTGAGAAGACGAAATACTGGATTGTTTTAGATATACATCGGTCCCATAATACATGGAGTTAGCCAGATATCAAAATGAACTATGCGATAGTTTGTTCTCTGTATTTTATGTAACATATTATGTACGTCATTGTATGTAAAATCATCAAGATCGGAAAGTAGTTTTTTCTCAGATTTTGGGGATATTTCTGTTACATACGATGAGCAATGGAAGCAGAGTGTGAATACGCATGTGAATAATGCAATTAACGAAACTACGACTGATACTACCATTGTGATATTTCCTGAAACTGTATCAGATCTCATAAAATCATGTCAAAAAGGAAAAGCATGTGGACCGGATAACATATGTTACGAACATCTTATCCTAGCCAGCGAAATTATTTCGCCAATTCTTGCTCTCCTATTCACTTACATGCTAAGACAGTGTTATATTCCCGACAAGATGAAAGTTGGAACTATTGTTACGCTGCATAAAGGTGGACGTAAAAGTAAAGACAATCCAAATAATTACAGAGCCATAACCCTAACATCAGTGATACTTAAACTTTATGAGATGGTTATTCTTGCTAGGTGCAAAACAACAATCTTACAAACACTCAGCATTCAACAAGGAGGATTTCAGGAAAACCTAGGATGTTTAATGTCATCTTTTGTACTCCGTGAAAGTATTCACTTTGCTCATGAACTGAATAGTAAGTTATATGTATGTTACCTTGATGGTCGCCAAGCGTTCGATAGAGTCTGGCACGCAGGACTCTTATATCGTTTACTGGAGACTGGTATAGATGGAACGTCGTTTTTAAACTTTGTAGAAATGTATCGAAACACCACTAGCACGGTACGAAATCGTGGATTTAACTCATACCCATTTCCTATTCTACAAGGTACGAGGCAAGGGAGCAAATGTTCGCCACTACTCTACCTGTGCTTCATTAACGGGCTGATACGGGAACTGGAAGCATGTCAAAGTGGATTTTGTATGATAAATATGAATGTATGTTCACCCACAGTAGCTGACGATATGGTGCTAGTTTCCTTCTCATGTTATGGTTTACAAACAATGTTGAATATTTGTAACGAATACTCACGTAAATGGAGATATGATTATAATCCCGACAAGTGTGGCATAATTGTGTATAACGAATCGCAACACCAATTGAACGAAAGAAGCTGGTGTCTTGGAAACCATATCATTAAAGAGGTAGATGAATACACTCATCTCGGCATCACCAGCAACAGCGACTTGTCACCTAAACTGTTTATACAGCATGCATGTACCAAACTTCGAGGAACTTACCTTAGTATCATAAACAGTGGGTTGCACCCTACAGGTCTCAGCCCATTAACTTCACGAACGATTTATTCCTCTGTTGTCATACCGAAGGTACTATATGGCTGTGAATTATTGAGCAACTACTCTCGAAGTGAAATCATTCTGCTCGAACGTGCCCATAGATTTTGTTTAAAAATCATGCAAGGTCTGAACACAAATACAAATACGGATCTAGTACTATCACTGTTAAACATGGATTCCATGGAAACTGCTATTGAATGCAGAAAACTAACATTTCTTGGACAACTATGTAGACTACCTACCCACTACCTTGCCAAACATGTCTTTAACCTACGGTTAATAAGATACGCGAACTGTGACGAACAGCTGTTAGGCTTTATTCCGGACATATACCGAATTCTACACAAGTACGATTTAAGTAGTATTTTATCGGATTATATAGACACTGGAATATTCCCGACGAAACCGCAATGGAAACGTGTGATTAACCAGTCAGTGATGATAAAAACTCGCTCAGAACGTTTACTTCGGCTACTTGATCTTAGACCTAATGCTAAAGATTATCTCCCTCAAGTGAATCGCACATGCATATTATGGTCAGTGAATACGTATCCTATTGAGTTACGCCCCGTTATGTCAACCATGGTTTCAATTATTGGTAAATTATTCTCAAAGCGCTATGTGCAATCTTGCAGGTTGTGTTTATTGATGTGTGAAGATATTATTGATCATGTGATGAACTTTTGTTGTAAACTTTTTGAATTGAGAAACGCTCTACTTAGTTCGTTATTACAAAGGATCAGTGTTGATAGCTACATTGAATTCACATTATCAACCAGGGATCATCAACTTGATCAAATAATATCACTGGCTGTTACTGGTGTTTATTCAAATGACTTTACTATCATAAAGTTGTTATCTTCCATGTTCCGTGGCAACGTATGTAAAATACCAGCTTAATTATCTCTATGATGAGGAATCGTATACGTTTAATTTATATGTTCATACATGTACATCTATAATTATGTAATGAAGTGACGGAATTGATTTGCATGTTTACCATTACAATGTTTTGAACATTTCGATTTCGGTTCAAGGCATTGCTGACTGGTAAAATGTGAACATATTACATGTACATCGAAAAACTTAAGTCTAGCAATTTCGTTTCGTGTTAGACTAGTACATTTCGAGCATTTTACAGAGATACGTTGAATCTCTGTTGTTCTATGTGTATATATGTTTTTGGTCTGATGATCATCCATTGTTTGTTACCTGTATATTTATTAGCTTGTACATACTTATGAATGTTGTATCTGGTTTATGCTTATTGTAATCTTCAATCTTGGAGGAAAATAAACATAGTATTGTAATTTGATTCTGAGAAAAACGCCGATCCGATTGCTATGCTGCGAAGGTTTCACGCTTAATGTGAAATAAATTGTAGTTAATTAGGAATGGTTATATTAGTTAGACTGCTCATCTGACATATACACGTACAGTATAATTATTAACGAAAATTCTAGTTAATGAGATGTTTTCTCCTACCAGGGGTTCTGATGTTGTTATTGATATGATCAAATTTCATGACTATGCATGTGTTATGTGAGCTGCACAGTGTTGGCATATCATAATATTATAATGCTTGCAACCATGAACTGTGGCCGAACTAAGTCCAAGCCAGTACACGAACGAAGTATATTTTTACGTTCACATAACCTATTATCGCTTATTTTACGTCGTTTCAGCACATATTTAAGCGACATTTCATTGGGATTTTAAGTGTGCCTTTATGTGCCCCTTTAGGTCGCATAACGTTAGGTCACTGTCCTTAGTGTTTTAACCTAGGTCACGCCCCGGGGTTGTTGTTGTTCGCCGTTTTGGCCTGGGTTTCTGTGGGCACTGCTCAGGGTAGTTGTGTTGTGGTGTTTCTGTTTTCTGTGCCCGGCTGGTTGGGTTGAGTGCTACCTTCCCTGCCGGATTTTCTCATACCTTTTTATAAGTCGATGAGTAGTCAATGCCCTTCTATGTAATATCCTTGACCGAGAGGCCTCAATAATTGTACACATGTATGTATGGAGATATTTGTTGCAATGTACTTAATAAGTCATATAATGTATTGCTGCTATGAAAATAATCCATGAACTACAAGTTCAAGTTTCAAGTCTACATGTCGTGTGTCGCATCCAGACAAGTGTTATACCGTGGACTGTGTGTCTGGAGACAAAAACAATGGTTGTTTACAAATATAACACTTGAGTCGGAAAACATTGTATTCTATCGTCTGGATCGAACGCGCACATGTTCTGGTTGGCGGGATTTAATTGTCGTCTGATGCAACTTCATTCATGTTTAATGAGCATGATGTGCGCAGATAAATGAATAATGTTGTTTACTCCAAAACTAGATAACATACGACGCGGTATTTCGTCACCCGCCAAAATCAATTTCTACGTACGGAGTAAACATTCTATACCTGTTGGGAGATATAAATGTTCTCAATAAACCCACAATACTTCCATTACCTGAATCAGAAACATTTTGCTAGATTATGAACTCACATTATATCCATTATCTCGCAGAAAAATCAATTAGGCCATTGATTAATCTTGTTTTTCAACAGTTCTAATAGTTATATACGCAGTACAGTATTGTGGTTGGATGTCATCGTTCAATGGCCTTAAAAACTTTGAATACGCAATTGGTAATAAATAAAACTCTGTTACGGTGATAATACCTGTGTAAATGTGTGTTTAAACTTAAATGTACACAAGGTACTTTGGGTTCTCGTTTACGTGAGGAAATTTATCGTAAAATTGCGGTTGTACATCCGGGTCACCAACCACAAAGATTTGTTGAAGCACCTAATGAACCAAGCGAGTGGATTCATGATTTGATCGAATAAAAGAAACACTTAAGACAAAAAATCACATGATCAGACACGAAAGTTTTCGTGATAAATAACAATAAAATTAAACTAGAGCATACTGTTAAAGTACAAAGTGGTTAAGGAGATAGATCCTCAAATAAAACAAAACCACTATCATATCGGAAGTTATACTATCATGATGAAATAAGACGCACTTTCAAAAAATGAGAAATCTAAAGTTACTCGTAATTTCAAAGTTATGTTCTAGAAATCCGTGCGTTTGTCAATGATATCTCAATAAGCCCGGATTGAAAGTGAGAACAAACTCGATAACGACACAGAAGCTAACTTCTCTTGTCACAGACCTTGCGAAAAATAATAATATTTTAAAATGAATTGCCGAAAACGGAAATGAGAACTGTAGCTATAAAAACACGCATTTTAATCATCAATTCATTCATTTAAACTTCCATGCACTCAACTCAATGAAATTAATAAAAATATTGTAATTGCTAATTGGTGTGACTAAAACATTCTGACGTTCTTTAATTGAATTGTTTCGTTTGTCAGTCGGATCAATTTAATGAAATATTAGTTTATACTGGTGTATATTATTTGTAGTTTTCGACTTGTATTATCCATCACTATCGAGAGAGTCATTTGGGACTGAGTGTAGCATCTGGGAGTAGGAACGTGTATCATAGAAAGTCTTGGCCTCAGGAAGAAGTATTTTTTTTAGAATGAATAAACATAGTTGAGGGTAATGAGTCGTGAAATACAGGGTGTCATATATGTATTGCTTTCAACATGAGTATGTTATATATTGAATCTTTCCATTGATGTACCACAATGTCAAAAGAAAGAAAGCATGTTCTTATGACATTCGGTTTTAAAGGTAACACATATTACGTGACATCCTGTATGACACAAGTACCAAAACTAATATTTCTGTTCTGGACAGTAAAATAGCAATTCCACATTTCATCCACTTAATGTGTATTTCTATAAAGCTTCATGTGCCTTTAATAAAAATACGTTTAGAAATAAACACGACTCATATTATTAATTGTCAACAGCTAACTAAGGCAATCACCTGTAAACATTGTCGTTGCTTTTTTCAAATAGAAAATAACCGTAAGTTTATTGGCATTTGATATAATAAGATACATTTGGCCAACGAAATTCGAGCCAACATTACATTAGGTATTGTGATAAATGTGGGAACACGGCAATCATAATTCTAAACGCATCTTCGTATTTTAGCTAATTTAGCACAAAATGTAATCATGCGGCTTTTCCATAATAATGGCAATAATAGGCGACGTGGTAGGTATCAAGTGACATGGTTAAATACCATTAAATGCAATTCTAAACTTGATAATTATATATAATAAAATAGACATAAAGCTCCAAACTTCAATTACATGCTGCACGCGTTTTATTTCGTTTCAGTAAAACAAATAATATTTAGGTATTTGATTTAACTATATATTTGTGACAAATTTAATGACTGTCTTGTCCAACGCTGTCTTTTAAAAAATAAATACAAGACCCATACATTTGCTTACTTTTCAAGAAAACTTGCAAACGAGAGAGTTTGTATTTCGGTGAAATATTAAAGTTTATAGAAAAAATATTAATAACTGACAAGGACGGCCCTGGCGAACAGTGGAGAAAGTTAACCAAAGGCATAACCTGGTCCTTTGTTGCTGTCATACATTCCAGAAGGCATGAAAGTGGCCGAATGTAAGTACATTGTATGTAAGAATATAAGATTTTTATTTATTCAGCAATTAACCAAGCTTACGGATGAATGTATTAAAATGTCATCAATAGCATGCTGTAACACGATCGTGTACTTTAGTACAATTATATTAATAAAGAATTATCTTTGTCAAGGCTAAATAGAACATGACAGGCGAACAATGTACCATGCCCGGCTTGATGAACAGAACAGATAACATGATAACATTTAGCAATCTTACCGAAACTACTGACTAAATATAGTAACATGTCATTGCTAATCATTTCATGATTTCATAGAAGTTAAAGTTGACTCAGCGAACTAAATCGGTCATCGTTTTGAGTTTGTCGTGAAATGAACGGGTCGACACGAGTGGGGATTTTCTGAAAACAGACGACTTCCTGAATGAAGGCTCAACAATTAACATCACGTTTGACATATTGTGAACGTATATTTGGCAGAAACATTGATAGTTTAAGGACACGTTCGTTTTGGATCTTTTGTCAAATGGTTTTAAATAGTTTTTGAAACCTAAACATAGAAATGCAAGTTTATCCATTACCCTAACGAACGTTGTTGAACTATAAAGTGTACAGTTATATTCGAATAAGTACAAGTAATTCGAACTAGCCTCTGTGGTTTAGCAATGTTCGTGTGTATGAAAACCTAGAAATGTAATAGATATCAGAAATCCAGATATATTCATTATACATGCAATGAGACCATTCATGCTTAAAACCAAAAACTGTTGTATTCGTAGACATTCTGTTGTAAGTGGTACATCGATGGTTAACAACCGCGCCATAAGTATACAGACACGTGTCCTCGTGTACGCATGTACGGGACCTATATCAAGGTGCATGCATTGTACTGTAGGCATACTGTTATTGTAACCACAACGTACCATTAAATATGACCACACGACACATAGACTATAACATGTCTTGTAACATACATTTGGTAACACAATAGGTTAGGCTTTTTGAATAATTATTGTTGGTCAAGCGTATTCATAATGCACTCACAAATAGCCATGGTGCTCACAATAAAGGCGCCAGGCGACAAAAAAGACAGAAATATCCTACTTGGAATTGAATGTTAACTACCAAGGTGTGTAGTTCATTCAAAACAAACAAGCTTTTCAAATGTTCGATTATGCGTGATTCTTACCCAACCTAACCTAGTGACTAGTTCTTTTGGCTGTAGCCCTTACTCCGACAATGTGCATGTTAAAGTGAGGCGGTAGTGTTGTGGCCCTTACCCCGGCAATGTGCATGTTAGAGTGAGGCGGTACTGTTGTGGCCCTTACCCCGGCAATGTGCATGTAAGAGTGAGGCGGTAGTGTTGTGGCCCTTACCCCGGCAATGTACATGTAAGAGTGAGGCGGTAGTGTTGTGGCCCTTACCCCGGCAATGTACATGTAAGAGTGAGGCGGTAGTGTTGTGGCCCTTACCCCGGCAATGTACATGTAATAGTGAGGCGGTAGTGTTGTGGCCCTTACCCCGGCAATGTACATGTAAGAGTGAGGCGGTAGTGTTGTGGCCCTTACCCCGGCAATGTACATGTAAGAGTGAGGCGGTAGTGTTGTGGCCCTTACCCCGGCAATGTGCATGTAATAGTGAGGCGGTAGTGTTGTGGCCCTTACCCCGGCAATGTGCATGTAAGAGTGAGGCGGTAGTGTTGTGGCCCTTACCCCGGCAATGTGCATGTAAGAGTGAGGCGGTAGTGTTGTGGCCCTTACCCCGGCAATGTGCATGTAAGAGTGAGGCGGTAGTGTTGTGGCCCTTACCCCGGCAATGTGCATGTAAGAGTGAGGCGGTAGTGTTGTGTTTCGCGGCTGTTTAGTTTAGTTTCATTTTTATGAAAACGTCCATTATGTTTGCCTTTATGGTTTGCTATATATATATGTTTTTATTGTTGGTTCAGATTGCACTTTGCATGTCCTGGTGTTGTTCCTGTTGGGTACTGCCCCTAACCATTCTGGTGTGTTACGTACTATCTTTTTGTTCTTTCGTCGTCTAGCTCAGTGTCACTATTTAAAGCTGATCGACTGGCTACAAGTGCATATCCGGGTAACATTTCCTGGTTTGGCAAGTGCTGTTCATACATGTGATTTGTTCTTTCAATTACATGCGCAGAAGCGAATTAGTAGAGAAACTGGATTGTTTCGTTGTATGACTAAAGATTTGTTGAAACGTCTCTATCACAACAATGAAAACAACATACATACACATATCATCAAACGTGCAGATTATCAGAGTAGGCAACATTCAATTAGCTAACACGATTTTAACAGCGTACGCCAACTATCAACTAATGGTGTACTCTGATTCACGATCATGGGGAATTTTGTAATGTACTTTTAGCCGACGAGCGTTATCAATGAATCGTGTATACATGTTTGGTGCATTCGTTCTATACAGACACTCATGAATGAATCACACATATTTCGTTTCATCGGCGGTTATTCGGTACATATGTAATGATATTTTACTACGGACTATTTCCTGTGCGGATGTATCGACCGTTTGCGGTGGTAAGTAGAATCGATGAGGATCTAGTTTTCTGCACTGGTGAGAAACAAACTTACGCCTACTTATATTATGAATGAAACACTAACTTAGTACTAGTACAGAAACGAACTGAGGATAGATCTAGGTTAATTGTTTATTGTATTATGTACAACAATACCATCCCATGCAGACAATAAAAACACATTTATGCACTTTTAGACATATCTTTTCACACCGATTCTTAAAATGGCACGCGTTCATGTACTTAGTACGAATATTGTATTCAATATCTACATGTACTTTGTTTCTCACCACACTCATTTGTCTTAATATCTATACCATGAAATAATCGTGGCAATTAGATATAAGAGCAATGAGTACGAAAATCACGTAGGGTAGGGAAATAAACAATAAAACACAAACAAGGGGTTGTAAAGAAGTCAAAATCTGTATGTTTCCGTCAGGAGAAGTTCCAAAACAAACGAATATTGAACTGGCTTAAATTGCCACAAAAATAAACACCACAATATTATGCGGCATAATGCCTCGTTTTAGAAACAACGGATGATCGGAAATAGCGACCTATTTGCAATTATAGCACAACATAATTACTGCTATGTTATTTTAATGAGAGAAATAATGAGGAATTATTTCGGTCCATGGTAATTAACATTAAATATGCCGGGAAGATATTTAATCCCATATTCCCCTTACGGAACTAATGACGCATGCTTTGTTCCTAGACTTTTTTTCCAATGGTACAAAACTTTTCAGATTTGGAGGCCGTGGACACATGCCTACATATCCAACCAACGTACGTATACCCACAGATGGCAGTATCAGTGTTCCGTCCGCAAACGATAAAAAATAACAAAATTTAAAAAAATTCTGTCACTGAGCTAATAATAATATATACTATAGTGTATTAGCTCAGTGACGGAATTGTTTTCCATTTTTTTTTAAATTTTATTTTGCAAACACTGATACAGCCACCTGTGAGTATACCATGCTCAATCGGCACCAAACATACAGTAACATGTACGTCATAGGCAGTCCATATGTGGTGTTTTTCGTCCTAAAGCCAGATTTGGCTGGGTGGATTTTAATGTCCAAAGAGGCTTCGTACTGACTGTTTAAGATTCAGGTAGTAGGAAAGTTAAACAAAGACTGAAACAAGAGCTCTCTATTCCTTCACGGATTGAGACTTTGTCACTTAGAAAATCAGATAATCAGAAAGATGTCCCTAAATCCCGGGTACACCGTTGATCCGGTAGCACAAATCAATCGAAACAATTGTTAAGGGGATCTGCTTTTATAAGATCGTTAAATACTGGGTTGCGTGAAGTTGGCACAACATACGACAATGGACATTGGACATTGAATTTTTCGAATGTAGTTATGAGAAATCATCCATCGCAACATTGAACATTGGACATTCAAAATTTTGAATGTAGTTATCAGAAATCATCCATCGCAACATTGGACATTGGACATTCAAAAAAAAGTTTTCGAATGTAGTTATGAGAAATAATCCATCGCAACATTGAACATTGGACATTCAAAATTTTGAATGTAGTTATGAGAAATCATCCATCGCAACATTGGACATTGGACATTCAAAAAAAAGTTTTCGAATGTAGTTATGAGAAATTATCCATCGCAACATTGGACATTGGACATTCAAAAAAAAAAAATTTGAATGTAGTTATGAGAAATCATCCATCGCAACATTGGACATTGGACATTCAAAAAAAATGTTTTTTGAATGTAGTTATGAGACATCATCCATCGCAACATTGGACATTCGAATGTAGTTATGAGAAATCATCCATCGCAACATTGGACATTGGACATTCAAAAAAAAGTTTTCGAATGTAGTTATGAGAAATTATCCATCGCAACATTGGACATTGGACATTCAAAAAAAATAAATTTGAATGTAGTTATGAGAAATCATCCATCGCAACATTGGACATTGGACATTCAAAAAAAATGTTTTTTGAATGTAGTTATGAGACATCATCCATCGCAACATTGGACATTCGAATGTAGTTATGAGAAATCATCCATCGCAACATTGGACATTGGACATTCAAAAAAAAAATTTTTTTTTGAATGTAGTTATGAGAAATCATCCATCGCAACATTGGACATTGGACATTCAAAAAAAAGTTTTCGAATGTAGTTATGAGAAATCATCCATCGCAACATTGGACATTGGACATTCAAAAAAAAGTTTTCGAATGTAGTTATGAGAAATCATCCATCGCAACATTGGACATTCAAAAAAAAAATTTGAATGTAGTTATGAGAAATCATCCATCGCAACATTGGACATTGGACATTCAAAAAAAATAATTTTTTTGAATGTAGTTATGAGAAATCATCCATCGCAACATTGGACATTGGACATTCAAAAAAAATAATTTTTGAATGTAGTTATGAGAAATCATCCATCGCAACATTGGACATTGGACATTCAAAAAAAAAAAATTTGAATGTAGTTATGAGAAATCATCCATCGCAACATTGGACATTGGACATTCAAAAAAAAGTTTTCGAATGTAGTTATGAGAAATCATCCATCGCAACATTGAACATTGGACATTCAAAAAAAAGTTTTCGAATGTAGTTATGAGAAATCATCCATCGCAACAATGGACATTGGACATTCAAAAAAAATAATTTATGAATGTAGTTATGAGAAATCATCCATCGCAACATTGGACATTCAAAAAAAAAAATTTGAATGTAGTTATGAGAAATCATCCATCGCAACATTGGACATTGGACATTCAAAAAAAAGTTTTCGAATGTAGTTATGAGAAATCATCCATCGCAACATTGAACATTGGACATTCAAAATTTTGAATGTAGTTATGAGAAATCATCCATCGCAACATTGGACATTGGACATTCAAAAAAAAAAGTTTTCGAATGTAGTCATGAGAAATCATCCATCGCAACATTGGACATTGGACATTCAAAAAAAAGTTTTCGAATGTAGTTATGAGAAATCATCCATCGCAACATTGGACATTGGACATTCAAAAAAAAATTTTTTTGAATGTAGTTATGAGAAATCATCCATCGCAACATTGGACATTGGACATTCAAAAAAAAGTTTTCGGATGTAGTTATGAGAAATTATCCATCGCAACATTGAACATTGGACATTCAAAATTTTGAATGTAGTTATGAGAAATCATCCATCGCAACATTGAACATTGGACATTCAAAATTTTGAATGTAGTTATCAGAAATCATCCATCGCAACATTGGACATTGGACATTCAAAAAAAAGTTTTTGAATGTAGTTATGAGAAATTATCCATCGCAACATTGAACATTGGACATTCAAAATTTTGAATGTAGTTATGAGAAATCATCCATCGCAACATTGGACATTGGACATTCAAAAAAAAGTTTTCGAATGTAGTTATGAGAAATTATCCATCGCAACATTGGACATTGGACATTCAAAAAAAAAAATTTGAATGTAGTTATGAGAAATCATCCATCGCAACATTGGACATTCAAAAAAAATAATTTTTTTGAATGTAGTTATGAGAAATCATCCATCGCAACATTGGACATTGGACATTCAAAAAAAAGTTTTCGAATGTAGTTATGAAAAAGCATCCATCGCAACATTGAACATTGGACATTCAAAAAAAAAATTTGAATGTAGTTATGAGAAATCATCCATCACAACATTGGACATTGGACATTCAAAAAAAAAATTTGAATGTAGTTATGAGAAATCATCCATCGCAACATTGGACATTGGACATTCAAAAAAAAAAAATTTGAATGTAGTTATGAGAAATCATCCATCGCAACATTGGACATTGGACATTCAAAAAAAAAATTTGAAATTCTATTAGCACATGATTAACGGTTATATTGATTTTAAATTTGAAGCATTGCATTTGGTGACGAACGTCAAGGTATGAACTTTCAAGTTAATACAGGTCAAGTTTTTTTAATTTATGATTTGCCGTGCTGCTAATAAAAGACCTATCGATTATGGAACACCCCACGTATAACTGTTCATTACACTACATACAACTGAATTATCGCCTTCCGACAGTACTTCAGTACTTTGATTTTCGAATGTAGTCGAGTCAACACCAGCGACATCCAATTGGTAGTTAGGTCTAATACACACTCAATCACACGGACGAAACGATTATTAAAATCGGGTTATCTCAGTGAGTGGAGGGGCGGTCGAGGGGGGGGGTGTGAATATGGCCCTTAGTCTGCTAACCCAATATCGTAAACAATAAAGCTATCGTTACAAGCTGGCAAACCGGAAAACCTGGACTCGACTCATGGACTGGACTCGTGGACCGGACTCGTGGACTGGACTCATGGACCCGGATATTTGGACCCCAAGCATGAGGTCATTGACCTTCTTTCAGGTCACCCACTTCTGGGTTTACTATTGTAGTATTCAACAGACAGGCTGTAGACATGTCATCACTCTGTACTCATGGGAGTTGGCCTGTTTCTGTTGTGAGTAAACATCTTCATGAGATTCTTTGTTTGACTAGAGAAGTGAATTTCTGTAGAATGTTGAAGCATTTTAAACTCAGTACTTTGTCAATAAATGTAATAAATGCTTTACACTTTCATATAGTGTGATATCTTCATTTGTTTTCTTTCACACAAAACCGTACCAATATGCTGGGGGTTATGATCATAGCTAATAAACTATGATAATCTCTTGTATACGTTGTTAGGAAAACAGTACTTGCCTACCAAAGCCTTACCAGCAAAAGTCATATTGGGGCAAAAAAACTGGAATTTTGATATCTGAGGGAGACTGAATGACATTCCTACATACGTATTGTGTCAAAAGTTAACATTTTGAACTTTAGCATGCTATTTACCAGGTAGTCTTATTATAAATATGAAATTGCATCAACTGATAATTTTCAAAGATGCAAATAGGATTAATTAAAATTAAAGTTTAAGCTTTATATTTTACTTATCTCTGTTGATTGAATTCATTTATAGTTTATTGTCCTTTGAAGTAAATGCTTTAAAAAGATATGTTTACCATGAAAAGGGGCATAACAAGAAATAAATATTTTTGATACAAACTTGTAAAAGCAGATATACGAGGGTCATTCAATATCTTCGTAGACAAGCGTTGTCATTTACTCACATTTATGATTAAATAATAATTTCTTATATCATTATAAACATCTATCTATTTCCTACCGTAGGTAAAATTTTATCTTTGATTATGCAACACAGTAGCATGGCATCAGCTGTTATATTACCATAGTAACGCTCTACCACCCCCGACCGACGTGACGTACCTTTTTCACTAGTTCAACTAGTTATCACTTCCAAACTAATTAATTTACATTTCCATAAGTTTGCCAGATTATTGCAAGATAGTATCTGAAGATTTCGTGAACTTATTAAAATATTTGGACGTTTCAGTTTGAAATGGGAAGTATTTGACCTATGCCTGTCACGTTTTCATTTACGTCAAAATGACGATGAATTTACGCAAGGAAATTCGTGCAACTATTAAATTGCGTACTTGTCTTGGAAATACACACCAAACAAACTAGATGTTCTAATGAGATCAAAGGGAGAAAATGCAGTATTCAGTTTTCCTGTGTTTTAGTGACAAAATCAATTATTGAAGAGCAGCATGGTCTTAAAAACGATATGTAGGGGTCGGGCGAATTTTGCAAACGCCGGGACGTTTAAGGGAACGTCAGTCAAAATAGACGAAGCGTTTCGATTTAACATACAACCATTAAATCTAGTTTAATCCATAACTTTAAATAAATAAAAATGTTGTGGTAGATATATTTAATAATATACAACTCAAATACCTATGTTTAATTCCATATGAATGACATAATTTAATTTCGGGTTTATCATTCGAGAAATCGAAAAACGTCTATAACGTCGCTGACGTCATAATATAATTGCGCTGTGTGGTGGTTGTGGTAAAGTGATAGTTTTGTTTTAGCGATATTTTCGTAAAAAATGGTCCGTTTCCAGCAAAATGTTCTGCACTTGTGCCAGAAAGGCTGTAGTTTAGTTTGATATACTTAGTTTTTCTATGGGTCAATGTGTATTAAAATGATGAGCCCAGTCCACGAATTTATTGAATGACCCTCGTACAATCCAACATATGAAGTATAACATCATTTGGGACCTGCAAATATTGTTGATTAGAGGTTGTTGCTATACAGAGGCTAATTTTGAGTACATATCATCTTAGAAAAAGTTTGAATGTGTTGTTAAAGAGAGGTTATTATTGTGCAGTGTGCCACTCTAGTGAGGCCCAGAGCAAATTCCATATTAAGATTGGAAAGAAAATGTGTCCCTTTTAACTGTGACAGTTCTTGGATAAATTTGTCTACTTAGGAACTCGGAACACTAAATTTATATAACTATGTATGCAATTTGTGAATATTTGAAGCAGCTATCTAATTCCAGAGCTCATGCAGACAGGGAGAAAATTATGTGCGTAAAATAAGCATAATTATCATAAAATACTGCAAATAGACTGAAAAGTTTAATTCAAGCATATTTAATATAAAATAATATTAATGTTAGCATATCCAGAACGAAATACAGGGTGCTGACAGATTACTAATGCGTGTAGGTCTATGATTCTAGGTGGCTGGGTTTATCCATGATGTGACAAGTCTGGCCACCCAATATGGCATGTTCGACACCCAGTACATTATATGTCATTGTTTGTATGATTGTTTATAAAATAGAATCAGGTATGAGCAGAGGTCTACAGGGAAGACTGGACTTTCCCAACCGAATTGTCTCTTAGAATAAATGTATTGCTGTTATATCATAATAATGACGCTACTAGCTTTAAATGATTTTAAGAAGACTCAACATGTAAGTACGTCAACAAGCCTTTTAACATGTGGTATAATCAACCATTCGGGTGACACTCAGGCTGTGGTCGCGTGGGTAATTCTCTAGAATACGGATCGACAAGTCCATCAAAGGTTTTAATCTCGACCGGGACTTATAGACGTAACGTCAAAAGGTGAGGCACGCAAGTGTAACGTTTTTGACGTCGAACAGCCTTTTGTTAAAAACGTCAGTGTCAGTAATAAGTACGACGGTTAAGAATCCGCACAAAATTAAATTATTAAATTTTAAGTTGCAAATATCTAGATACTACATACACAAAATGTCGTATGGGCTTTTCAACGGAATCTCTATTCATACTACGAGTAATGTAAAAGGCATCTTTTGTCGGAATTCCCGTCGACGTCATAATTCGAACTTATTTGACGTCGTTGGACATTTTGTAGACGCAAGGAAAAAAATTATATCTTTTTTATTTATAATTCAATCCACTTGAAAATCGCTATGCTTGTTCTACGGAAAAAAAGTATTTTTTTTGTTTATTTGTCATTGGAATAACTATGAATCGACCAAATTTGCAAACGTTTAAAAATTGAACTTTTTTAAAAATTCACTTTTTAACCTATTTTGGACATTTTGTAGACGCAACCTCATCTTCAAGAAAACTTTCGTTTTTATGGTATCAAAACAATTTTTTAACCAACACATCTACGGAAAAAAAGTATTTTTTTAGTATATAATTACGCACGTGCACACACACATATTTAAGTTATTCACCTTAAAAGATGGACATTTTAAAATTACGTCACAAAAATACGAAAGTCTCGCTTTTTTGCCGTTGCCCTTTTTCAATTAATTTTTAAATATTTTGACGGAATCGCACGAAACTAACATGACAGCATGTTTCAAGCATGCTTTAACCGGTGACGGTATTTCTCAGTGAATCCGTTCAGTAGTTATTACTTTATTATAACTTTTACCTAATCGACCCTGTGTTTTTGTTACAAGTCTCGCTACGTTTTTCGCGAAATAATCTCACAAAATAACGCTTGATGCATTTTACGTTTATTATTTCCATTTATCTGTATACATTATTAAATGCACATTTTATTTCTGCGTTTAATGATATAATTTACAGTTTGCTAGGCCGAGTTAAGCAATAATGATCGTTGGAAATTGTTCGCTGTTGGTGGCGTTTTCGCGTGTGCCTCACCTTTTGACGTTACGTCATGGTCATTCGGAAATCATTTCATTGTTTCCACCCAACTAAAAATGGACTAGTTGGTAAACTCAGAGGTGGTCTACACCTAAAACGTTAAAGAACCAAGTTGTATATTCGACAAGGCTAGGGGTCCCACATAACGTTTAACATTCTGTCTCTTCCATCCTCCCGTGTCCGATGATTATTGATTATCGCGCAGACACCGACCGATGAGTAGCAACGTATATTTTTAATATACTTTAAATGACCCTGGCCGCCGTCACTCGATGTCCAACCGGTTATTTTGCTAGGTCCGACTAGAACAAGAACATAACATAACACAAGACGTACTCGTCTCCTAATGTAAGATGGCCATATTTTCCCAACATTCCAGATGCCTGGACCCCGGCCACCTCACCAAACCTGGGTCCGCTCATGCTCAATGTAAAATGAATTGACATGTCCGTGATTCGCGTGCACATATCTTATGTGTACACATAAATATTTGTCTATACATCTATGTGTTTCATGTACTTTAATGCATATACTCATCGTACTATAATAAACTCTATACACGTATATAGCCCTGATTGTTCAATGTCGATCAAGAATTAATTAACGTTTTTTCCTTGCATTTATAAACATGACATGAACATTCCATCATTCTTTAATCATCTTACATATAATAACAGCTAAAAATAGGTAATGTCAGCTTCCTTGTGAGTTCCCTACTTCAATAATACCTACGAGCTCGTAGACTACTCGGGAGCTCGGTGGAGCTCCCGAGTCCTCTACGAGTTACGAAAATCCGTACGATGCTCGTAAGAGTTTACAATGTCTCCGTACGGGCTTGCTAAATTTCGACTTGCACGGAGCTCGTACGACTAATGTAACCAGGCGAAATTGAAATACATGTATGTCGAAAAATAATTTTCTTCTCGCACGCAGCTCGTACGGTCATCGTGCGGACACCTTACGGACACCGTACGGACATTGTAAGAGTGACTTGCGAGCTGTGATTAACCGACGTGTACCTTGCGAGCCCCGTACGATCTCCGTACGAGCGCACGAAGATTACGATGTCCGAAGGGACCTCGTACGAGACATCCCTTTTTAATCGCACGAGGTCCGTACGAGCTGTGAGCAGAAGCTAAGAATCTAAAATACCTTTAGGATTTGAAATATTTTGGACTCGTAGCCTACTCGTACGAGTTGATAAATCCGTACGGACATCGTAGGGCAAATGTGACCGTAGCATTAGATGCTTTGTGAATACCGGCCCAGATATAAATATAACGCTGACTTAGAATGGGAAGGTTGTCAGTACAAAATTAATATTTTGAGAAACAAGAAAAAATGTCCGAAAAGTGCTGGTAAAACAAGCTGTTTCAACTTGAGTTTGGTCAAAACGAAGTTCCGATTTTCATGAAAATAGGCTCATAAGAAGCGCCAAGTACGTAATGCTGATTTTAAAAATTTATCCGTCTTACGACTTTCTCATTCTAAGCCAGCGATATACGGGTATATACGGTTATATATCGCATTGATATATTTTCTGTCACATATTTTCATAACAGATGATACTGAGAGTATTCAAGATTGTTTCCAATCTTTCCTCATTTTATGATTGGGCGGGGCTAAGGCGGAGTCTTAACAACGGGTGGCCTTGTTTATCGAAGGTCCATCATTTAATTATATAATTCAATTATCGGTATATATGACACGCTGCTGGGTTCGCTTTTAACGTTTATTGTCATATCCTTATCAAGATGAACTTGGTGAGACCAAAAAAGAAATGCTATGAACATTTCATAATTCGTATAAGTAATTAGTAAAACTTTTTCACCGAGCTCCCGAGTTGCCTACAAGCTCGTAGATGTTTTAAGTCGGACGTATTTCGCACAGGACTTTAACGGTCAACAACATAGGAACAATATATTGAAAGTTCGACATATTTTTAATATACAATTCATAATACAATGTACATGTTTATAACTGCTATTATAATCAATCCTGCTCATGTATCCAGTATCTAAGATCCGCTACAAAGATAATAATCCCGTAAATACTTAAACAAATAAAACACAAATTAGGTAATGAAATAAAAAATATATTTTATTATAATGATGCCAATCAATTTTAAAACCGTTTAACGTGCTACGTTATGTATGATAGAATACAAAACACAAATTTACTGTGATTATTAGTATTTTAATAAAAAAAACCTTAATACTTTGGTATATATTGCCTATGTTTGTTTTGGTCAAGAAGCTGAGGGAATTAATGATTTAGCCAGAAGTAACCATAGGTAGTCGGATTCATCCGTGATGGGACAAGTCTTGTCACCAAACATTGCATGTTCGGCACGCAGAAACTTTATGTGTCATTGTTTGTATGGATGTTTATTGAAAAGAATCAGGTACGATGAAATGCTTACAAGGAAGACTGGGCTTGCCCAGTCGGGTAGCCTCCTAAAATAAAGTTATCCGAGTATCAAGTCTTCTAACTTGATATTTCATACAAAAGTACAAAAATGTAACATAGAACTTATGAACAAAACTTTTTTAACTCATTTCTGATGTTGCTGAATTTTCAGTGTGTACAAGGTAGATATATTTCATTTATTCGTGCAAAATTTCATAGTTGTAGGTGTAGTAATTACAGAGAAATATTTAAAAAACACGATTTTTTTTCTATCGCAAACTAGCTATACAAGGTTCTTGCTTTGAATATTTATTTTCCTGAAGCTATGTGCATTATCGGTATCTTAGAATTGTATTAATCTTACTCATAAATGGCCTCTTTGTGATACTCCCTGTTTATGAAAACATACAACTAGGGGTTATGAATGTAGACAAGATATCAGATGTTCAATCATGCTATTACATATGATATGTCAGGATTGTGTCAAATTCTCAAAACTTCAGCAAATGCTGTACAGTTTTTTTTTTATTTATGTCTGTCACTTGTTAAAAGCAATGTAGCACCAAAACATATTTTTTTCCTTTTCATAAATTAATGTAATGGTGTGAGCTTTTGTGATCACTCTTGTTACGCCCTAATATCTACTGATGCAGGGGCATATAGAGATTTTCATGTCTACTCGTTTGCTTGTTTGTCTGTCCGTCCGAGTTCATTTGTTTAAACTTCTATATATTTTTTTAAGTCCATCAAGAGTCTGCTTTCAAACTTGACATACTTGTTAACTTGTCTGGTTCCCTGTCCCAAATCTTAGTATATAAGATGAGGTAGCATCCGATTAATTCCGATTAATAACTCAAGTGGTCAAATCAAAATTGTGGATGTATGTTGTTAATTCATGTAGACAATTTTAGATAATCTCACTTAACAGCGTGTTCTGTTGGTGTCGTTTGTATATCAATGGAAAAATGTCTGGTCTTTGCAATAGTATAAGTTTATTCATAGCAACAACACTAATTAATTACATTAATTTTATGTTAACACTGTGATCATGTTAAAATTTGTACTTCCAGTCTTCTTTATCACCGTAGTCTATATACTGTGAATGTTTGATTTTTCTAACTATTGTGGTGTTATGGTGTACGTGTATTGATAAAGGGTAGGCTATCATTTTCATCTTGAACATGGGTCATTCAATAAATGTGTTAAAATTTTAATACCAAATTGAATGGAGAATTTCAAACTACATTACATAAACTAATAGCCCTTTAGACACAGGAGCAGAGCTATTTTCATAGAGTATTGAATGCTGTAGCTTGACCAGATTAAATTGAGACTCAGCAAAGACTGTAAGCATGTCCGCCTATACTCAGCTGTATTCCATTCCTATGTTTATTTACTATATACCTTTATCTATGTATACGGCCAGATATAATTGTAAGTTTATGTTTTAAAACTTCAGAATTTTCCGGATTTTAACGAATTATGCAAGGAGTCTCAGTTTAATATGGTTGGACAATAATTAGCTAAATAATGTTTATAAACAAAATAATATTTTGATTTAAAAGTTTTTTATGCCCCCGTATCGATAGATCGGGAGGCATATAGTAATTCACCTGTCCGTTCGTCCGTCCGTCCGTTCGTCCGTTCGTTTGTCCGTGCGTTCGTCCGTCCGGCCTGGTTAACCCAAATTGAGAGTTTCTTCTAGCATGAATATGGCTTGCTACAAAGTTTTAAAACTTGCATGGATGTTGTATATGACCACTCTCCACACGCCTGTAGTACCTGACTCCATTTTGACCTTCACCTTGACCTAATTTTGGACTTAACTTATCTCCCCTTTAGTATTTTTACAATAAAGTTTTGTTTTGAGCGTATCTTCAAAACTGTTTAACATATTGACTTGAAACTTGAAATATAAATAGATGGCAACTTGGAGAAGTGCATTGACAAAGAACCATAACTCTGTCTGTCTTAAATATTGAATTATCTCCCCTTAAGTGGTTTTTATAGTCAAATTTTACTCTGAGTATATCTTCAAAACCATTTAACATATTGACTTGAAACTTGGAATATAAATAGATGGCAACTTGGAGAAGTGCAATGATCAAGAACCATAACTCTGTCTTTCTTAAATTTTGAATTATCTCCCCTTTAGTATTTTCAAAATAAAACTTTGACCGGAGTGTATCTTCAAAAGTGTTTAAGATATTGCCTTAAAACTTGAAATATAATTAGGGTTATCTACTAATGGATAACCCATGTTATTGGAGGCATGAGGGCTTTTCGTTACTTGTAGGTTCTTTGCGCTATTTGAAAATGATGACGTAGGAGCACGTATGACGATACTTCCTTTTCCGGTTGATTTCTACACCAAGGATGGGTGATCAGTAAATCGTATCACATTTTGTCAAAAATATTCTTTCATCTGTTGATATGGAAGTGCAAATAATGCGAATCTATCAATCAAACATTGTTTAGTTTAATGTTGGGTTGTTTTTCGATAGATTTGTTAAAATAATTTGAGATATTGTTGGATAGATTGTTTGAATTTGGGTCAGCTGATTCGGTAGGTTAGACATGCCGTGACGATGGCACTAATCCATATGAATGAAATTAATCGACGTTAGCGATTGTCAGTCTCAGACCGTTAATTCATGTTGTAAAATGATTGTACATTGGTATTTTGTGTCTTGTCCTTGATGTCGTTTGCACTGTTTTGCCATTCAAATGTTTAGAACTAGCATTGAGTTCTCTGCCAATAATTCCTACGTCATCACTGTGCTGTGACGCACATTCTGACAGGACAAGTGCGGATCGTGAGGGGTTACGTCAATCCATATTTTATAGAACTATAATAATTATTATTCATATTGGTACAGGCGCGGGTCGTGAGAGGAAACGAGATTCCAAATTTTGTAGATGTACGTATATGCATGCAGGTGCAGTTCTTGAGGAGAGACAGAATTCTACAATATGATTGTTTTGTTATTATTAAAAATGACTGATTATTCTTTGAAATTTTGTTGTTTACAGAAGTGGTAAGGTGTTTGGGTTGACACTGCGGTGCATTGTGCACATAGACCTGCGTGTTCTGTAATCATTGTAGTATGCATAGTCGTACAGGCGCGGTTCTTACGGATTTTGTAGAACTTTTGCTATTGAATACATTGTATAATATTTGTATTACAGGTGCGCTTTGTGAGGGCATACGACATTATGGATTGTTTAGTTTATTATAAAAGTATTAGATCTACATGACTTTTGTGAAGTTCGTGGGGAGATTCGAAATTCCATATTTCATAAAGAAAATTTGTACAGGTGCTGTTCATGAAGGGATATTACATTACTGATTTTGTGGAACTATAGTATTACAGGTGCGGTTACAGAGGGTATACGCCATTCCTGATTTGGTTGAACTATAGCATTACAGGTGCGGATAGAGAGGGGATACGCAATTCCAGATTTGGTTGAACTATAATATTACAGGTGCAGTTAGAGAGGGGATATGCAATTCCAGATTTGGTTGAATTATAGTATTACAGGTGCGGTTACAGAGGGGATACGCAATTCCTGATTTGGTTGAATTATAGCATTACAGGTGCAGTTAGAGGGGAATCGAAATTCCAGATTTGGTTGAATTATAGTATTTCAGGTGCGGTTGCACAGGGGAATCGAAATTCCAGATTTGGTTGAATTATAGTATTTCAGGTGCGGTTACAGAGGGGATACGAAATTCCAGATTTGATGGAGCTTTAGTTTTACAGGTGCGGTTTGAGAGGGGATGCAAAATACAAGATTTTGTTGAACGATAGTAATAGTATTACAGGTGCGGCTCGATGGGGCATAGGAAATTTCAGATTTGGTTGAATTATAGTATTACAGATGTCTGTCTTAAATATTGAATTATCTCCCCTTAAGTGGTTTTTATAGTCAAATTTTACTCTGAGTATATCTTCAAAACCATTTAACATATTGACTTGAAACTTGGAATATAAATAGATGGCAACTTGGAGAAGTGCAATGACCAAGAACCATAACTCTGTCTGTCTTAAATTTTGAATTATCTCCCCTTTAGTATTTTCAGAATAAAACTTTGACCGGAGTGTATCTTCAAAAGTGTTTAAGATATTGCCTTAAAACTTGAAATATAAATAGATGGTAGCTTGTAGAAGTGCATGGACCAAGAACCATAACTCTGTTTGTCTTACATTTTGAATTATCTCCCCTTCTGTATTTTCATGATAATTGTTTGTGCGGAGCGTATCTTCAAAAGTATTTAAAATATTAACTTGAAACTTGGTATATGAATAGATTGCAACTTGGAGAAGTGCAGTGACAAAGAACCATAACTCCTGTATCACCAGATCACACATGAAGTCGATCAAGGCACTGCTTTCAAATGTGGCATATTCGTTTACCATCATAAGCCCCTCATAGTTCAAAGCCATGTAACACTATCAAACATTTTAACTGAATAATGGCCCCTGATTGACTTAGCTTTTTATGACCATGGCTTCCACGGGGGCATAAGCGTTTATTGAACGCAGTCTTGTATTATAATATACCGTAAAAGGGCTGATGACATGTTACTTGTTTACATTATTCAGTATAAATTTAGGAAGTTAACAATTGTTATGATTATAAGGACCTATTATTCAAACGCAATTATTATCAAGTATTGAATAGTTGATGACAGTCTACAAATATATTGAATGACCCTCATGGACAATGGTTTCTGAAGACTACCGTAACTCAGGTTTTGATTGTTTGTATTTTGATGATCTCAGTTTTTGTGAAGAAATAATAATGGTTTCAAATTCTTACACTCTTATGTTGTTTTTGTTTTCTTAATTATCTGCCTGTGTTTGATGAGGGGTATATTTGCTTATTGCTTTGATCATTTCGATAAACAAAATGGTTCACATTCAATAACCCAAGAAGCATTACCCTAGGATACTCATTTTTAAAGTTAACTGATGTTGACACAGTTGTATAGGGTATAATGGATCACTAACTACATATGGATATGCTTTATTCTTTCAAAATAAAAAATGTTGCAAATGTTTAACACATTGCTCGGTCATGAATTACCAACATTTTCTGAATAAAACTCTTGCTTTATAATCAAGTAATTTGATGACAAAGCTAAACAGTTGATATGTCTATAGCAGATCACTACATTCCTTTCAATTGAAATCATCTCAAAAGTTATATAACCTGTCAGATAAGACAAAACACCACCTGATATGTTCCGGTTAGTGTTGAGGAAAGTGGATTTCATAACAAAGTCGCTTAAATGAGTCAACATTTGACAGTTCCATTATCAAGACACATTAATACCAATGGACTAGTACAGTATTATATACACAAGTGTTACATAATTATATTTTGATAAAAAATATCAAATTCTTATTTTGCAATTGTAATACCGGTCACTGAATCATACAAATGGACAAATAATTGTAGACCAAAACATAACAATGATATCTACATAACCTAAATGCACTTTTCCCATTGAGTGATCCGCTATACACATTCTTCTACCAGTACTGAACTTGATCCCACTCTGGGACATTGTCGTTCAAAATAATTATGGTGAATTGATGGTGCAAATTTGGAATAATTGGCTAAAAGTCGGTTTAAAATTATATCAGTCAGACGTGGCTCCTACATCAGTGCCAACCTTTGCTTGATAGCATCAAGACTTGAGGCTCTCTGGAAGCTGGAGCACGACGAAACGACTTGTGTTGCCTCTGTCACTGGTAGTATGAGGATGTAGGTATTCCCTTGTGTTGATGTCGATGTGGCCGTTGATAATGCGGTACATCATCGTCACCTTTGCCTGCTTGAGTCTGTGTTCTAAGGTTCCCCATCCCAGGTCCTTGATCATATGGGAGGTACTACTCGTGGTGTGATAAGTCACCCTAAACAAATCGTGCGGCTCTGCGCTGGACGGCCTCTACATGACTGATCCAATTGTGGGTGTGTGGGTCCCATGTTGTTTCCGCGTACTCTAGGATTGGACACACAACTGTAGTGCACGTGCGAGACTTGATGTTGGCTGGGCATGAGGACAGGTTGCGTCTTAAGAGTCAAAGACTGTTGTTAACCTTCTTGGTCATGACATCGATGTAAGGCTTCCATGAGAGGTTGTCAGCAATGGTGACGCCAAGGTATCGTCCAGTCCGGACTGATTTTAGTGCCTGCCCATGGATGGTGTACTGGGACTGGACTGGGTGTTTCTTCTTCTTGGAGACGTGGATGACTTCACACATGGAATAATTGAACGGGATCAATCAGTCTCTCTCCCACTGCTGTAGTACTGCTGTATCGGCCTGTGTCTTTATCTTGCGGTAAAGGAGGCTATCATTCGCAAATAATATAGTTGTGGAGCTCACTTTACTTGGTAGGTCGTTGATATACAACAGGAACAGAAGGGGTCCCAGGCAGAGGATGAGTGATGACAGATGTCATTCTACTAAGACTTGCTGGCTACGGTTAGAAAGGAAGCTTGGGATCCAACAAAGGACGGAAACTGTTATACCATAGTGCTTCAACTTGATGAGGAGTCTTTCATGCGGGACGCGGTCAAAAGCCTTGGCAAAATCTAGGAGGACTGTGTCGATCTGTTCGCCTGCGTCAAGTATAGATGTCAGGTCATGGAGTGTAAGTATCAACTGGGATTCGCAACAATGCTTCTTTCACAAATTTAAAAATAACAAATTACGTGCGGAATTAACTATTACCCAGCAAACAATATATATCAGACCCATATGGGTCCCACATGGGCTGCCCATATAGGACTTCAACAGTGATCCTTATGGGATGGCCCAGATTCTACTGAATTGTGTCCTATATGGTCAACACAGATACATTTCAGCAAAATATACAGCACCCCATCCACTGCTTTGCGACGACACTGCATCGGAAACAACAGTTGAACAGCTTCTTCAGTGTGGAGAATCACGTGTCCAAATAAATAACGTTCACACTCACATTTGCGATTCATCTGCTATCGGCGAGTTTTTTAACCATCTTCCATTTGTTATGGTTATATTATATAGCCTAAAGAATATATTGTATTTGTAAGAATACCCGGCAAGTACCAATTTCGCTCTATATTTAGCTGTTTTTAATTGATGCACGACCTAATGCATTCTATATGCAGTTTTCAACCGATTGTAATAATTTGGTCTATTAAGAAACGTTGACGTTCTATACGAATTATGAGCTTAGTAACATTACAACGTCTTTTGAAGGGTATTACTTTTGAAACATCAGGAACACAAACGTCTGGGTTAAACAGAGGCGATTGCTTTGAACAAGAAAAAATGATAATAAAGTGTCACTTATGGAACAAAATAATTAAGTAGCTTAAGCAAGTTAACTACTCAAGACAAGAGTCCCTCTGAGTAATACAATTTACATTACCGTGTCTAAATATTCTTTACATCAATACCTTTTAAAATACAGTATAACCTTTGTTAAGACCAAATTTACCATTCAGCTTGATGTGCTAACACGAGACTTATGTCGGCATATGTCAAAAATCTACTGAGCGTTCCTTTGCGGATGCGCATTGCGGACGACGTATCCGTGCACCGACCGCGGAGACATGGAATGTACCCTAAATCTTTCAACCAGTTCCTTTTTTTGCGGATGCGGATCACGGACGAGTGTACATGGAATACCGGCCTTAGCGGACGAAATCGCAATTGGTTTGAGTGTGAACGTTATTCATTTCAAATCATTTGTTCACGTTATTCTACACACTTTTTTGTTTTTCATATAAAACTCTTTTTTTCATATATAACTTTTCATGTAATTTATTGTACATTTGAGCCGCGTCATGCGATTTTAGGCCTTCAGACAAAATTTTGACATTTTGCGTTTTATTGTTTTCTTAAAATTCGAAGTTTTCTAATCTGAATATTGTTTGTTTTGACATTTTTTACCAACTAGTTTCGAAGTTATGCACAATTCCGTATCACAACTACTTATATAAAATATGAAAGTAACGTCGTTTTGACGTCGTCGTTTTAACGTTATGTATGTGCGGTACTTAGGGTGGTAAACTATGACGCATAATGTGAATACAATATAACATAATGTATTATTTAAATGGAATCAGTCAGTAATGTACGCCAATACTTTTTATTTCTTAACAATATATTTTTGTTGAAAACGTCCACGGCCGGTGCAGAAAAAAGACGAAAAAGTATTTGTTGTCAACCAATCCAAAACTAGATCTATGTGATTTACTTACACCACCGTTTACCTTCTTCCAAAATTCGCGACAGAAACAGATGGCATCATGCCTATTACAATCCATAGCAACGTATACGTCCGATGCATAGCAACGTATATATGGTAGCTTAGCCGAGCGTAATGATCGAAAACAACACTACTACACAACACCGCGGCCTTACTCTTACAGTTTGACCGACACTACTTTTTCCGCGATGTCTGCATCACAGTAGCAGGAATTCGCCACCTGTTTGACTCTGATATTTCCCCGCCCATTCCCGGGATTTGGGGCGAGGTTTCCTTTGAATGTATAGTTCCATAATTATAAAACAAACTCCACGTATTAATTCCTACAATATAATATCACATGAATCTAATTCTTATAAATGAACAATGTCAAATCTTAACAATAATAAAGTATTCATGCAACTTTCAATTACATACTCCCGTGTTGGCATACTCTCTGTCAGTATTGCCTTGATGTGACTGACAGTACTACATGATTAAGCTACTTAAAAAGCATTGCGCGATGACAGGTCTGTGGGACCGTATACCAAAGTTTAATTGAGCAAAATATGAAACACCTACTAAAACATGACACCCTCTACCAGTAGCCTGTAGCATGAGTCAGTCAGTCAAACATAACTGGAGTCAGCAGAAAAGAACGAATCGCAAGGTAACTATACAGCAGCACAAGGACGACCACGCAGCTTCAGGAAATCCCATCAATGAAGCATTTTACAACCAAACGAAGTAATGCAGTCTTGAAACTTTAGGGCAGTTGTATTTTTAACAGCTGCCGGGTATTTGTACATGTATGATGTCATGCGCTCGTGACGGGCTGGTTGAGTTGAGTGCTACATTCCCTGTCCAATGTTCCCATGTCTTAAATATGTGTAACACTTGAGATGAACATCATGCTGTTAATTGAAAAGGCACTTTCTTACGCTGAAGCCTAGGTCCCATTGTTGAATTTCTCATTGTAGATATGGAATTACACATAGTTTCTCTCGATCCCCGAAGCTACTAAATGTTATCGGTACATCCCCAAGCCAGTAGGGTCGACGTATTACGTCGGCAACATACGGGGAGTACTCCCTGGAACCCTACCGGAACAACCAAATTATGCCGATAAAGAACGGCATATCTGCTGGGATTAAATATCAAGACCGCGAATATGTAATCGAAATATTGCCAAATGTCATCGAAAATATATCTGGTAATTAGTCTCATTACAAAAACAATACATAGATCCAATGTCCGATTTTCAGACTCTGTTCCCCTTCATGATGCCATGGTTGATGCACGCGCCCGTTGCACCCACGGTCCCCTACCCGGGGATCCGCGGGGGTAGCCGGATAAACTGCGGTTTTTTACCATCCTGCCAGGGAAAGTTTTTTTTCTACGAAACAATACCCTGCCCGCGTATAATATTGAGTTCTCAGGAGCCGGTGGAAATACCGGAGATTTCACCATTAGGTGCACAAGCAGGATCGTGGGAGGTTGGGGTTGACAACGTAAAATCCTATTGAATGTCCAATGTTCAATGATGCGATGGATGATTTCTCATAACTACATTCGAAAACTTTTTTTTGAATGTCCAATGTTCAATGTTGCGATGGATGATTTCTCATAACTACGTTCAAAATTTTTTGAATGTCCAATGTTCAATGTTGCGATGGATGATTTCTCATAACTACATTCGAAAACTTTTTTTTTGAATGTCCAATGTCCAATGTTGCGATGGATGATTTCTCATAACTACATTCAAAAAAATTTTTTTTTTGAATGTCCAATGTTGCGATGGATGATTTTTCATAACTACATTCAAAAAAATTTTTTTTTTGAATGTCCAATGTCCAATGTTGCGATGGATGATTTCTCATAACTACATTCGAAACTTTTTTTTTGAATGTCCAATGTTCAATGTTGCGATGGACGATTTTCATAACTTCATTCGAAAACTTTTTTTTGAATGTCCAATGTTCAATGTTGCGATGGATGATTTTTCATAACTACATTCAAAAACTTTTTTTTGAATGTCCAATGTTCAATGTTGCGATGGATGATTTCTCATAACTACATTCGAAAACTTTTTTTTGAATGTCCAATGTTCAATGTTGCGATGGATGATTTTTCATAACTACATTCAAAAACTTTTTTTGAATGTCCAATGTTCAATGTTGCGATGGATGATTTCTAATAACTACGTTCAAAATTTTTTGAATGTCCAATGTTCAATGTTGCGATGGATGATTTCTCATAACTACATTCGAAAACTTTTTTTTGAATGTCCAATGTCCAATGTTGCGATGGATGATTTCTCATAACTACATTCAAAAAAAATTTTTTTTGAATGTCCAATGTCCAATGTTGCGATGGATGATTTCACATAACTACATTCAAAAATTATTTTTTTTGAATGTCCAATGTCCAATGTTGCGATGGATGATTTCTTATAACTACATTCAAAATTTTTTTTTTGAATGTCCAATGTTCAATGTTGCGATGGACGATTTCTCATAACTACATTCGAAAACTTTTTTTTGAATGTCCAATGTCCAATGTTGCGATGGATGATTTCTCATAACTACATTCAATTTTTTTTTGAATGTCCAATGTTCAATGTTGCGATGGATGATTTCTCATAACTACATTCGAAAACTTTTTTTTGAATGTCCAATGTCCAATGTTGCGATGGATGATTTCTCATAACTACATTCAAAAAAAATTTTTTTTGAATGTCCAATGTCCAATGTTGCGATGGATGATTTTTCATAACTACATTCAAAAAAATTTTTTTTTTGAATGTCCAATGTCCAATGTTGCGATGGATGATTTCTCATAACTACATTCGAAACTTTTTTTTTAAATGTCCAATGTTCAATGTTGCGATGGACGATTTCTCATAACTACATTCGAAAACTTTTTTTTGAATGTCCAATGTTCAATGTTGCGATGGATGATTTTTTATAACTACATTCAAAAACTTTTTTTTGAATGTCCAATGTTCAATGTTGCGATGGATGATTTCTCATAACTACATTCGAAAACTTTTTTTTGAATGTCCAATGTTCAATGTTGCGATGGATGATTTTTCATAACTACATTCAAAAACTTTTTTTGAATGTCCAATGTTCAATGTTGCGATGGATGATTTCTAATAACTACGTTCAAAATTTTTTGAATGTCCAATGTTCAATGTTGCGATGGATGATTTCTCATAACTACATTCGAAAACTTTTTTTTGAATGTCCAATGTCCAATGTTGCGATGGATGATTTCTCATAACTACATTCAAAAAAAAAATTTTTTGAATGTCCAATGTCCAATGTTGCAATGGATGATTTCACATAACTACATTCAAAAATTATTTTTTTTGAATGTCCAATGTCCAATGTTGCGATAGATGATTTCTCATAACTACATTCAAAATTTTTTTTTTGAATGTCCAATGTTCAATGTTGCGATGGACGATTTCTCATAACTACATTCGAAAACTTTTTTTTGAATGTCCAATGTCCAATGTTGCGATGGATGATTTCTCATAACTACATTCAAATTTTTTTTGAATGTCCAATGTTCAATGTTGCGATGGATGATTTCTCATAACTACATTCGAAAACTTTTTTTTGAATGTCCAATGTTCAATGTTGCGATGGATGATTTCTCATAACTACGTTCAAACTTTTTTGAATGTCCAATGTTCAATGTTGCGATGGATGATTTCTCATAACTACGTTCAAAATTTTTTGAATGTCCAATGTTCAATGTTGCGATGGATGATTTCTCATAACTACATTCGAAAACTTTTTTTTGAATGTCCAATGTCCAATGTTGCGATGGATGATTTCTCATAACTACATTCAAAAAAATTTTTTTTTGAATGTCCAATGTCCAATGTTGCGATGGATGATTTCTCATAACTACATTCGAAACTTTTTTTTTGAATGTCCAATGTTCAATGTTGCGATGGACGATTTCTCATAACTACATTCGAAAACTTTTTTTTGAATGTCCAATGTTCAATGTTGCGATGGATGATTTTTTATAACTACATTCAAAAACTTTTTTTTGAATGTCCAATGTTCAATGTTGCGATGGATGATTTCTCATAACTACATTCGAAAACTTTTTTTTGAATGTCCAATGTTCAATGTTGCGATGGATGATTTTTCATAACTACATTCAAAAACTTTTTTTTGAATGTCCAATGTTCAATGTTGCGATGGATGATTTCTCATAACTACATTCAAAAAATTCAATGTCCAATGTCCAATGTCGTATGTTGTGCCAACTTCACGCAGCTTAAATGGTGACCATTTCTGACTACAGTTCCTTAATTAGGGATACAGCCGGTTTGTAATACAATCACCAATCAAATCAGACAAATGAGACCCTAGTCAGTCCTATTAACATCTTGACATAAGACATAAACATCTAGGTCAAAACTGATCATCCTGTTGTGGTTTGGCCTAATTAATGCTTCGAATCCCAGTTGTTATCCATGATGGACAATCACGTTTTTTCTCCATGCGTAAGATTTCTCATTCAAATCCCTCAGGCAGCTAGAAACTACTCCTACGGTTGATATGATGTGTTTTTTTCAAGAATACGAACTATTATACGCCTTAAACATAATAACAGAAAATATGTTTCTGCTGAACTTTTGATCTCGAGTGAATACTTGATTGAATTATATTTGGTTGAAACAATTCCCCTCTGGAATTGATTTTATAATCGTGCCAAGAAACAGATGGTTCTGATATTTTCCTGCGCACATTTACACCCTTTTTATAGTACTCAAAAACCTAATCAGACTTAGTGTATCTAACAAATGCTTATGTTGTCTTTAAAAACTATTCATGTTTAACTACATGTACTGCAAATGTGAATGTTTTTAGAGTCAGATATCGAATAATTGTGGCAAGAACGTACTGCTTCAAGCATATGTATACATGTACGCAACATCAACAGGGTGTCCAAAACAGAGTTTACATTTCATCTTTTCGACATTCTGCTACAGTTTAGACAATTTGCACATGTTAGGTGTACTCTTAGATAGTTTACATTATTTTTTATATTAAGCATTTATGAATGAGTGACAGTGTGGAATGTAATTTATTTGAAAGTTATATTACAGTCAATACATTACATATAAAAGTGAAATAAAATATCTAGTTTTTAAACAAAATAACTGAACTAAATAATCAATCACTTTGATGTAGACATTAAAATTATGATTGAACTTATTGCCGATTCATCATCGTCCGTCATAGTTATGTTACATACTCGTAAAACTCAGCAACTTGATGACTGATAGAACGAGTGTGAAGTGTTTAGAAAAGTCAGCAAAACTTGCCATGTGTAACTAGTAATAATAAATTTCCTACTGACGGAGTATAAAGTCAGTAGAGCGCCAGCGGTTCGAAATTTGCATTCATATTAGCTATATCCAAGTCTGTAAGGTAATATAGGGTAGATGGGTAGTGTGTCTGGCATCCCTACGCCCAAACTAGTCTTCTCAACTTTTCATTGACGCAGGAATTTTGATATGAATATAATGAGAGAAAAAGTTGAAAAAGTGATGATGCCAACTTAGTATTTTTAGCATCGCAGATAGACAATACAGTCGAGATTCCCAATCCCTGGTCATTATTAGGATTGTTTGGTACAAAACAATATTAAACCACGATCGAGTTAAAAAATGGGAAACAATCTTGTTCGCATCTTAATACAGATTCGTTTTGTATTATACAGATTCTGGTATATTATACAAATGTCGAACGTTTTTTTTATTTCACCAATGACAGAAGGCGAGCTTATTCCAGAAATGTTTTCTCATTATATTCTCAATATAACATGGTGCCAATTTTGTCGCAGACCATATACAAATGTACTATTTTCAGCACCTAATCATGTACTGATTGGAGTCGTTAGAATAGATGCACAGTGTCTGTCTACAGATAAGTCGTTTATCGTGACATTTAGAACACAGATCCTATAACAAGTAAATGTCACAGAATGATAGCACATGTACTGTACTCTCATTTGTGTAGAAGATATCGCTTGATAAAATGAGAAGGTCGGGTAAGTATTTAAAATTAGCATCACAATGGGCTTCTCATGAGCCTATTATAATAACAAGAGGGCCTAAAGAGCCCTAATTCGCTCATCTGTTGCACACTGGTCTAGATATCAGTACAACTTACATTCTGACCATATTTAATGAAGATTCGATCAAAACAGGTGTATCTAGAATGAGCACAAGGTTTTTCCTAAGATTTGACCTAGTGACCCAGTTTTTGACTCCATATAACCAAGATTCGAACTGGGCCTAGATTTTATGTATAATTGCATTCTGATTAAGTTGCATGAAGATTGGATCAAAACTGTGACCTGTACAGTGACCACAAGCTTTTCTGAAGATTTGTTCTTGTGGTCTTGTTTTGACCGGACAAGATCCAGTTTCGCAAGTGGCTGAGATATAATGGTGGGTAACATTTCGTTAAGTTTGGATGTAAACTGTGACCATATATTAATTATAATGTTTTTGTAAGATTTGGCCCAGTGACCTTGTCTTTAAACCAGCATGGCCTAATTTCCAACCTGTCCTAGATTTCATGGAGAGTATCATTATGAATATTAGAAAAAATGTTACCTCTAGAGTGAGCACAAGGTTTTTCATAGAGAACAACATTCTGACCAAGTTTCATGAAGATTGGATCAAAACTGTTGCCTCTAGAATGAACAAAAAACATTGTTGACCGACTTCAATGGACAAAGAGTGATCACAAAAGCTCACCTTGTCACTATGTACCATTTCTTGCGACAACTGGAAGTCGACTTGTTTGCTATACACAGTTCCTAGCATTGGAAAGTTGGTCACCTAAGGCTTTCTCGAACTATATGTTGTTTCATTGAGTCAGGCACTTCAATAATAAATTCATGTGACATTTAGTAAAACCACAAAGGCTGTAAAGTTTGTGACCCAGGATTAATGACATCACACTCAGTATGTGGACAGGGTATTAAACAGCCAATCTTTTGTCATCTAGTCTCATCAATATGTGGGTGAGCAGGTAATTATTGTTTGACACATATAACACACAGTGAAAGTATGTCGGCCAAAGACCACCAACAAAATATAACAATAAAACGCACACCACAATTTCCGAGTCTAGTTTCACCAGTGGTAAGCTTGTCATTCAAATTAAATACATTTTTTTAAAAATATTTGAGGTTTTGTTTGTTTGTTGTTGTTTGTTTGCATTCCACTGGTAAGTTTGTGGTCATTTAATTTTCCAGCCAGATTGACCATTGACCCTGGGTTTACTTGTGTGAAACAAGGAATTGTGCGCTTCCCTAACTCTTGCCGAAAAGGGTGTCCTACCCTACCCCGATCTGAATATACAACTTGGTTACTTAACATGCCCAGATAACCAACAAGCCATATATGTAGCATTTTGCATCTTTATTCTAATACATAAGACACATGTTACAAGACACATTAACAAATACATGTACATACAATTATAGCAGCAGATATACCTTATATAACATGCCACAATAATACCAAGTTTTTGCAGTAGTGTATATCAAGTTACTGTTAATTTTTAAATAAATATTTTTCCAGCTAACCAACATCTATGCGCTAGTTGGCAAGATCGAGTAACGAAGGTTCACTATAAAAAACATACTGGTGCACTGGTTTAATAATAAATGAACATTTTTTGTACTCTTGTATTTCTGTTATTTTACGGAAGCAATTTTAAACTAACTGAACATAACACCTGAGGTGATCATTTAATGATATCAAACAACTTTTTTACAAATTACTAAATGAAGAGCATTAAAACGTCATTATGTAAAATATTAGTTATTTTTGTTATAAGCAATGGTGCAAAACACAATAAATTTCAAATTGAGTAAAAGGAACATTTAAGTGACAACATACATCATATTTAACTACGCTTAATGATTCGGTATACTTTATAATTAAACATCTAACATTAAATGATAACACTAACTTTAGACCACCCAACACAACCAACTAACGGTTCAATTGACATAGTATTGCTTTATGAAGATATATGATCAGATTTTGTCCCGAAAAACATGAAGCAATACATTTTCCATATAAGGCTGACGTAATTCAAAATGTCGATAATTCTAACGCATACGAATGCTTTATCAATATAATGCCTCCAAATAATGGAAATAATACAAATAGGACGTTTGAGAACATAATTAAAGGAGTAAGTGGAACCACACAACTAAACAATGGAGGAGTTTATCATTTTATTATAACCTACGTTTTGGCTTCATATTTAAGCCTTCATCAGGGTGTATAAATAGGATGTTTGTTAAACGTATGATGACCTTCAAAAATAGGGGTTATTTATTGAGGCAGGTAAAGGTACATCTTGCATACCTGAGGTTTGAGCATCCTAAGTCAAACCATCCTTTAGTGACAAAACTGGAACCAAGGGAGGAGGGGCATGATTATAATTGTAATATTTCTTATAACAAAATGAATAGTACAACAAATTTTGACAAGTGCATGACATTGCAAACATTTCAACACATAAAACTAGGACTATTTTCCATCACCCCATGATGTGCACACAAAATACTGAAACAGTGAAATGAATACAAATGCAACATAAATACTAAATAATTTAAATTGTATAATCAATAGATGACAATCTCTATTGGAACAAAGGCAAATCATTAGCAAAGTTGAAAAATTCAGGGGTGTGGAATTCCTGTGTCCGACTTGGGATTTTTGATATGTGGGCAAGTGTATTTTTCGATCCCGCTTGCCCATGGACAAGGTCAAAATATTCATCAGAAAATAATATAAAGTGCCTATTTTACCAAAACGCCCAAGCAAATCCCTAAAATCTGATAGAAAATAATTTAAAATCATTTACACAGTAGGCTACTTTCAGGCTTTTCAAGATAAGTTATTGAAATTAATTTTTTTTGCTTTTCATGTTTTTCTGGGCAAGTAGATTTTGTCTTCGGGCAAGTGTATTCTTCAGCTCAACTTTCCCATTGGTAAGTGAAAAAATTCAGGATTTTCACACCCCTGAAAATGGTCACTAACATATAAAGTTGAAGGGATGATACTGGAGAAATATTTACTCCTAATAAAAATTGTGATCTAGGCAAAACACTCATGGGTGGGGTTTGTTTAGGGTCCATATACACTGCTGTTGCTTGCCAGTTCTTGTTTAAATATCACAACATTACTAATGCATTTACATTTTTACCTACATTTAAATTTGTTTCAAACCCATTTGAAAATTGTAGCGAATGTTGATAAAGCAGAAGTAGGACATGGTCTCCAGTTTGTGACATCATTAATTCAAATGTTTTGTCATGTTATGGAACTCTATGGCTTCGTATAAGAGCTACATTCATATCACTTCACTGCACCATAAGCCATACAAATGATTCAATTGATAGCAAAATCTACTGCATGTTCCCAACATAATATATGGCATGCATTAATTTAAGACACATATTGCTAACATATAGCAGCCCAAAGAATCACAATTCAGCAAATATGATTATTTTTTGTTCTAAAGTAGAAATGTTCCAAGTAAGGTAGCCATGTTTGGTCTTGCAGCTGCATGATTACCAATATTATAACATCTTCTAAACTTTCGCTAAAGCCATCAATGTAAAGTTCATCTGGTCGGGATCCCGTTCCATAAATTTCTTGACTACTTTGATAGCATCCTGAAATGATAAATTACATTATAACTAAAAAATTTGAATGTACTGTATAATTGAACAACCATGAGTCAGTATTACTAGATCTGGAACAATAGCATGAATTAAATTATGCTAAGCATGAACAAAAGAGTTATATGAACTCTTTTATGCAAAAGAACACAAAGAAAGTTACACAAACTATTTTATGCTAAGTAACAGCAAAAGGGGTATAGGATTTTCTTATGCTAAGTAACAGCTAGAGATCTTTAGGATTTTTATGATAAGTAACAGTAAGATATTTATGGCATTTTTTATGATAAGTAACAGCAAGACAGCCTTGGGAACCTTTTTATGCTAACTAACAGCAAGAGAGCTACGGGATTTTTATGCTAAGTATCAGCAAAAGAACTATGATAATCACAAACAAGATCTCTATGAACTATAGTACATATGCTAAGCTCCATATGATATGAGCAATATGGCCATTTATATGAATATATAAGTATAGGACTATTTATATGAATATATAAGTATAGGACCATTTATATGAATATATAAGTATAAGGACTATTTATATGAATATATAAGTACAGGACTATTTATATGAATATATAAGTATAGGACCATTTATATGAATATATAAGTATAGGACCATTTATATGAATATATAAGTATAGGACCATTTATATGAATATTTAATTATAGGACCATTTATATGAATATATAAGTATAGGACCATTTATATGAGTATATAAGTATAGGAGCTGTCAGCATATGAAAACATATTCACAAAAGCAAATAACATTGAGAGAAGACACAAAATGATGTGTGATACATTAATGTATGCAAACCATTTGTTGTAAATTGTTTTCATCTGGACCTTTCCTGAAACAGTCAACAACAACACAAATTAATAAAGCAAACATGAAACAAAACTCAGCCTATGGGAAATAAATTCATGCATAATGTAGGTTTCCTCACTATCAGATGTAGAAAGGTATATTATAGAACCATGGTATTGGACACCACAAAATAAAATATACTTGATAAATGAAATGAGTTGTGATACAATTAGAAGGTTTTTGGTACAAAATGTGTATCTCGAACAAGGGGCCAAGCAGAGACAAACATTTTGACATCCTTCTAACACAAAATCAATATGTCTCCCCAAATTACATGATGTAACAACATGATGTAACAAGCATCGTGAGGAAGCAAAAATATTTCTATACAAATATTGGCAAAAAGAATCATAGTACAGGTATATGCAACATATGTAGCTATTCAGGAAGGTATTTCCTGGAACAACTGTGACCAACATATATATAACATACCACACTGCTAGAACAAACCGACCTATATACATGTACAAGTGAAGTGCTTGCAGATCTGCATTATGATAAATGAACATAGGGTGCTAATATATTTCAACATTTAACAACTTTGACTTTTAAATGTCTCTTTGACCAAAATGAAACAACCTTTCTAAGTTTGAGGACTGTGCATATAATAAAGCCTGTTTGATCTTTAGGGGTTTAGCATGAAGTTAACCCCATACAGTTCACCATACAATTGTCTCTCAACCAAACAATAGATGGCCAGGCAGACAGGCTACATTGCAACAGCACCCTAGCTCTTCTCAAAAGGAGCCACAAAACCTCAAATTGACATAAGGGTTATACAAGAAGGCACCTATGTGTTGCTGTCTAGAACAATTTGAATTTTTATCATTTTGGTAATGGATTCAAATGTACTACAGATATACAATTAATCTTAGATGTCTCAAACTGCATTCAGCAGTAAAATAGTTTGAGCAATCCGGCTGTTTGAGGTATCCGACATAGTACATGTATTTGGATTGAAAACATTGTAGTACAAGCCATCTACACACATCAGCAATGTAATACAAACAAGTACATGCTCATTATTGCTGGACCAAAGAATATGTTCTAATTTCAAGGATTTACAGTTTTAAGCATCAAAGTTTTATTGTACAAGAAAAGTTAAGACATATAGAACTTAAGAAAAGTTATTCATTACCCAAGAACATACACAATACATGTATAAGGTAAATAACAGCCTGTCACTTCAGACCACTAGTAATTTATATTTTTTCGGTCACTTAATGAAATTTGACCATTCAATTTTAGTGCTTAAACAGTGGTCGCTGGTAGCGTTAGACAAAAGTCATTTAGTACAATAGAAATAAAAAACAAATGCGATCTGGAGGAATTGGAACCGGTTGTGACAAAAGTTGCTTAATATGTGTGGTCGTTAGTACAAGCTGGACTGTACATGTATATACCAGTATTTGTAATTAGTGAGACGGAGGGTAAAGGTGAGGACATTATCACTTCAAGTACCTGCTATAATTTATTACCACTTCCCATTGTAGGTGATAGTTGAAATATTCGATTTTGTTAGCAAATAGGTCTTTCAACCCACTTTAAATGCCTAATGGCAAAGACTCTATCGTATGGAACAAATACAAAACAACAACGTCGAAATACAGACATTCTGAAAATATAGACTAAAATGACGTATTTTCACAAGAATTGTTGTGGAACTGGGGATTTATTGTGGAACTAAGTAACATAAAAGAGAAACTATTGACATTATTTAAGAACATTTTCATCCTCCTTTTAAGCCAATTGAAATAAGTGCCTGGAGCGCAACCCATTTTTATCCCGACAGCCTGTACCAACCAACCGACTGAAAGACAAACGACTGACTGACCAACCAACCAACCAACTTGAACCAAGCAAATCAAGTTTTGAGTTGAAAAATTGAAACTCCAGTCTCTTTCAAACTGGAGTTGTGGTAGAAATTAACAAGTTTCCAGTTAGACTAGATAAGAAACAAATTGATTATTATACATGAAGTTACAAATTCTACAAAACATCTGACCATATGCATACATCAACATCAGTACTACCATTGTATCAAATAGTGTTAATTAAGTATTGTAATTAATATCATGGATAATGTAATAATACTATGGCCCAATTTTAGTTTTGCCAGTTTACAGTACTACGATTAGGCACAATAAGCCAGCTAATCTTGTCCTTCAAGCAATGGTTAACAATTGAAAGGTGAAATAGGTAAATCATATTACCTGTAATGGTGAATACATACCACACATAGTTGTCATTTTCTGCATTTTCGTGGTTAAGATATCATAAAGGAAGTAGTTTGTGGTTTATGAACGAGGTCACATATTTTAACTGACCTATGTACTATTGTACTTTAGGCGTCATTTTTATCAACAAAATGAAATACAATACGACAGAATACAATGCATAGAATAAGGATAGATTTTATTTGACAAGAAAAACTTTTTATGTATCTGTGTATGAAATGAGTATTGATTACCACTGCAGTGAAGTTACTAAGTACAGAAATGTGCTTACCAATAATAATTCAGACCCATTTTGTCACTTTACCAAATTTGATTTGTATTATTAGTGCAATTTACAACATGTATCATATATGCCAGTATGTTTGTAGTTTAATTTTCATGTCATTTTAAGTATCAGTCCAACTGTAAAAATTTTGTAACATTTGATGTGAATGTAGTGCCTTTGAATGACATTAGAAATCTATCCGACCGAGCCGGAGCAGCAGTAGTCCAGTGGGGATAACAAGCCAATCTGCCGATTTGTTTCCGATCATAAAGTTTCATGAATCTTTGACAACAATGTTGATTTTTCTGGTCACAACTTTTTTTCGCACACGCCCACGCAGACCCACACAATCATGTCACAACGATTTTAAACCTTTTTTCTTCAAAAAAGCAGTGCTATACATCATGAAAGTGTAAGAGAACAATGGGAGAGTTACACCTCTTTGCTTTTTTATTGATATGCCCTAGAAGGAATTTTGGTAGGCAAAATTATGTATAAATCTCAATATAGTGGGTTTGCCAAACATTGATTACATGTTATTGTCATTTACAGTAGCTTAAACATATGTTTATTACTGCTGACTGTACATGGTAAGGTGAATGTGTAAGTATGAATCATTTTGTTCAATTCCAAGAGTACATCAGGAGGGAGGGGGTCATAGATCACATGATAAAACATTACAAATTGAAGCTATAAACTGCCAAGAATCTGTTACCTATACAATTTTTGTATTTATATTTATACCAGCAATCTAAAGAGCATGTGTCAAACATTGAACAATAACCTCAACATATTGAACATTATCTAATAGAAAACATGAGTCACAGACATATGTAAGGTATACCTATCACAGCTGTTCAACTTGGCATCAGTACTTCATAATCTTTGCCATATCTTCACAAAAGTTGGTACTAGCTCTAGTGCAAAGTAAAATCCACTTCTTATAATTGCATCATTGCAGTCTTTGTACAGATGAGCTTAGAGTGTTACAGTATATGGTAGCCAAAGGGCATTTGAACCTGCTTATGTCAAAACTTCAGCAAACAAACAATGGCAACAATTTAGAAACCACTACATGTAATGTTTTTCTTAATAAATTATCAAAGGGTATGCCAGTTAGACACAGATTCAAATAATTCAGACCTTATGAATTTCTATCATATAACTAATTCAGTCTTTGCTTTCAGGGGCCATTCTTCAGTCTATGCAGTATTCCGCCCTTATGGAAGAGAAAGGTGCTGCCACAAGAACAGGTAGCCAGAATGATGTTAGCCTGTTTTGGGCAATTTAGATAAAATTTAATATCATGTCATATGACTCAGCAACAAATTGCTAGCGGGAGTGCATTATGCACATTTATGTCTGTCTGTACATGTATAAGGGCGTACCATGTACAGGCGTATATCAATGACACAGCAATCTTATAATTTAATCTTTTACGTCAAGTTTTCCTGGTTAGTTTTGGTATAACACTGTATTAACCGCAATCACATGTAATTGCACGCTATAATCATGCATTTAACAGAAGAAAACACGACAAATCAATCACATTAAGAGTGTTTAATTGTTTTAACGATTTTATGAGTGTTTAATGTTCTAATGATTTACGATAGCATGTATACCTACAGTGTTGTTATAAAATTCCTGTATGCTATGATGTTAAATTGATACTGGTTATTTGCCCAAGCCTTCATGTTTTTTTGTGATAGGTGAGTGGTCAATTATGTGTTTGTACAGTGAATTGCTAAGCAATGGTTCACCAGTATGAGTTTGAATCCTGCTGTAGGTGCAAAGTATATATACGATGCCAAACCAAAACCCTGTAACTCAATTTTGCCGCGAAAACTTTTTTGCAGCATCCGCATCTGCTAGACGTCCTGCGCATTTCGGTCTTGTCGCAATAAACGTAACACGATTGGCTATTTAAATGGCGACAAGACAGAAATGCGCGGGAGGTCTAGCAGATGCGGAAGCTGCAAACAAAGTTTTCGCGCCAAAATTGAGTTACGGAGTTTTGGTTTCGCACCATCGATATACAGTTAGTTAAGAAAACCATCTCAGGATGATAATGCCATGGTTATTGATAGATGAGCCACATTTGAATGAAAACCTTGGTAATATGTCTGACCTTGCTGTGTCTTGTTGACATTTCCATTGAATGTTAGAACAGGAACTGCACAGTAATGGTTGTGAAATGATTGTGGTAGCGACACAACTCCTGTTGTAACATCTTCAATGTTGATCACCTATTCATTCGTAAAGCGCCCACCGACAGTCTATTAGATGAACAGTTTATAAAAACTAGTCATTCACCAATAGCTAGCTGGTGGGCACATTGGCATATCATAAATACCCGTGAATACAAACGTGATCTCTCCTATGGAGTAATTATGGGGACACAACTTGTATTGCCAGATAATAAGAGATTTGATACATAACAAAGTGTCTGCATAGGGTAGAGGGTTAGGAAGAGCTTGGAGGCTAAGATAATAAAGTTGTCTGACAACTAACAGATTACATAATGTCATTATGACTAAACTCACCTTCCAGGAAGCTGAGCTAAATGTTAGTATGTCAGTATGTCACATGTTTTGTGGCTGCAGGTGGCAGACAGCGCTAATTGACAATAATTGACAATGATACTCTAACTTTCGGGAATAGACTGATTAGGTGCAGCCAGATTAGTTCAGCTACTTGTCATTAAAGCATAACAAAATGCTATAGTTGGTCCACTAGGAATTAGAAGAATTAGAATGCACTTTTATCTGAATTTGTCTTTTACATGCTGTCATGTCATTGACTCAATGGTGAGTGATGAAGTTGACTGCAGAAATTGAATACCACCAATAGAGACAAACTTCCTTAAAATGTTCAATGGATGGTGTGGAATGAGGTAAATTTTACACCTATAAACCTTGTCTAGGAAATTAAAGTGTGTTTATTCAGGCTTAATGATATTTCTCAACTTAATTGCTTCATTTAAATATGGCCGATGACTCACCAAACCCGTTTCCGGAACAGTATTTGTACCCAGCAATACTAACTAATATAATAATTACCTATCTCATAAGGAGCAGTCAACTTCTCCACATGTGGAGGAGGAAAATTGACGATGGTGTCAAATTTTCATGGAAATGTTATGAAAAACACCCAATGGCAAAACCATTAAATTTTGTACTGGTAAATCTTTTATTTTCCATTTCCTAGAAAAAAGAAACTGAAACATGTCCTGTTTTTTTTATTATATTTCTGGAAAGCAAAGAACAATATTAAATAAATGGTATCTTTAAATTCTAGAAACAGTTTTTTATGTTATTTATAAATATGCTGGTATATTGTTACGTAATTATTTATTGGAAATATTAGATTATTGACACCACAGGTTTCAACAGTCTGAAAACAAAAATGATTTATCCTCATTTTATTTCAGGAAACTTAACTTTAACTATTACGACTATAAATGTTTAATAAAATAAATATATTCATGTCACATAAATCGTTAACTTCATATGAAGCCTAGTATTTAAAGAGACAAAGTTAAAGCATGGTTATAAGTTAGCATCTGTGCATAGAGTTGTCTTCTTTTATTCCTACATTTTCAAAGTTTAACAAAGGAAAACCATACACTGAATAAATTGTGGTTTTAGACCGAATAGATTACCATGGTAACAAGATTTTGTTGAGGTTTTTCAGTATTAAGAGAAATACTTGTGGTTTGAGAGCTTCATGCATCATCTGATCACTAATGTGAGATTGGATGATAGTTGACTGATGACTCAGCCTTGTTCAAGGTCATCAATATATGTATGGTGATATGATATAATTATGCTAAAACGTGATCTGCATAATATGGAACAAAATCACGTAATGCATATCTTTAGATACATTTATCATGCATTTTGCTTATTTAGATGCTAAAGCCATATTAAATCGACACAACTTTATACATTCATCATGAATTATGGATTTTGCTTTGCTTATTTAGTAAGTTAAATCCTTGGACATGACCATTTTACCACAGGCTAATTAATGACCATAGATTAAATACTGATTTCCCAACAGGTTATGAAAGATAGTGACCATTAATCTGTTTAAAGATGATAAGAATAAGAAATACAGATAAAATTGTGAAATTAATGAAAGTACAGTCCATTCAAAGTTAAATGATAATGTTTATAAACATTGGCTCGTCCGTCAGATAAACTCTGATGGTCACAAAACTTTTCCATTCCCTCAAAGGCAAAAGTAATGAATTTCCAACATGATTAATTGTATCCGGACTTAAAGCTTAATCAAATAAAGCTTATGATTAATTCTGATTTTATAACCGGTAAACACTATGGCAGCGCTGTGGATACAGTTAATAATTTCCCTGTCTGACTGATGGCTATAATAACTGAAAGGTTTAGTGAAGTCAGCTGACATCAGACAAATATAGCCGGCATTATTATAAGTCTTATAAATCTTCACTAAGGCTCACGGTATTAACACTAAAGTATATAATAATATTAATTACAGAATCTATAATTCACAACTGTTACGAGACACGGGTGTTACGGCATGGATGTTACATCAGACTCTTGTATGTAGAAAGATTGTGTAAATATTGCATAAGGTCTTATATAAAAATAAATTTATAAAGAATACACAAAATGAGAACAATTTCTAACACATGTATTTTGAAAGACAACATATCACCCTTAGAAGCCTTCTTTCAATTTTACTTCTAAACCGAAAGTCATGAACATTATAAAATCTCTATTTTATCTTTTTACTACACAATACTGAAATTCTAAAATTCTTGTAAAAGAATCTCAGAATTGATTATTTCCTCATAGATCATTGTCAATAATATTTCTTTCCTGGTCTATGCATGTTACACATCATGTATTGATTCCAAACAACGTGATGTCAGACATTTTAAACGTTAAACCAGACTATATATTAACCTCACAGTATGACATCAGTATGACATCAGGATTATCATTGAAATCTCCATTTTTTGCCATTTCGTGATGTTGGATTCTAAAACATCAAATCCGACTATTTTCAACCATTTAATATCATGACATGGTCTTATCATTGAAATTTCTATTTTTCGCCATTTCGTCACCTTCTAACGCCTAGCAACGAAACTGAAAGTAATTATTTGCTCATATCCTTCTTAGTTCATCCTATTCTATTGTTAAGTTAACATAATGACATAAAATACAAAAAATTATAATACCCAATAAATTCACATTCAAATACTGCAATTCATAATACCAGGAATTTAATAATATCACCTTACAACTTCATTCATTGAAAATATCATGCGTATAATAATGAATGGGTTTGATAAAGCATCCTGGTACATTAATACAGTACGGATGTTGTAGTCACAAATACAGGACACGGCTACATGTTCAAGGCTGACTACATGTACTGTCTCAACTGGTGTGGTCTTCAAGGTCCTACAACCCACCCTTTCTAAATGGTTACTATGTTTGCCCTTGCCCTAATTAGTCCTGTTTAGCACTTTGTGTTGTTATATATCTTAGCCCTCTTTCTTTTGTTGTACAGTCCGTTCAAAGTTAAATGATAATGGTTATAAACATTAGCTTGTCTGCCAGGGAAACTATGTTTATCTAGGTTTAACTGGGTGTACCAAGTTAATGGTAGTCCCGCTATTCTTTCGAATGGGATAGATCCCTTGTTAATATTACCAATTGAATCGACAGTACATCCTCTGGTATTCCTTTTAGTTATTCATCTTTAAATTTGTTCTTTTATTTACTATGACAATACATCAGTGTAAAACAGTAATTTGAAGTTGTTTACCTACAAAATAAGATAGATACATAAAACTACCTCTGTAGGGTAACACCTTTTAGGATCTACAAACATTGGCCATTGTACTGAGGTTATTGCTATACAGAGGTTTGATTTATTGTAAATTTCAGCTTTGGGAAATTTTGAAGGTGTTGTTATAGAGGTTGTTGCTCTACAAAGAGCCATTCTCTTGTTAGTGTACTGTACATATTGAACTAGTTAACTGTTTTATTTGAAATTGATAAGCATTTTATGACTTTGAACATTCTTGTTTAATTTCGTTAAATTGCCTAAAATATTTCTATCACAGACCAGCAAAGTCAATAAGCGTGTATCAGACATAAATACTTTTTTATGTTTGAGGAATGCATGTAATACATGAATAATGTAAAACGTATGCTAATGAATAGTTGTACAGTTTCAGCTGTATAGTACAACTTCACACTCGGGACAGATTTCAACATGTTCTTCCATCATTCAGACAGGACCTGGTGACAAGAAGTAGTGCAAACATTTTTACAATTTCTATGAAAAGAGCGTCACAATAGAAAGTAGGATATCATAGGGGATTTCCCGAAAATTAAAACTATCGGGGATTTCCTGAAATTTAAACCATCAACGAAATTTGAAATTTAAACTCTCAACCCCGACACTGACTGGTATAATTATAGCGCTTACATGATGATCAAAGTGTACAGCTCTCTCTCATGAAGTCATGATTATTCCCATGATTTACCCCAACATGTGGCAAGTTTCATTCATAAATCAGTTATCTCATTGCCAAGTGCGTAAATACTTGAAATTCCTGCGTGTTTGTTCAACTACACACTGGGACGAGAAAGAAGATCTGCGCAGCAATGCTGTACAATATCATAGTAGTATATCAGTCTGCTCATTGCTTAGCGTTGTTTAGCGCCAAAATAATTTAAATCTCTTAAACCCACTTCAATGGCTAAATACTATAATATGATACTTAATGTTCAAGGTGAAAAATTCAAATTGTCAAAAACAGATTTTTTCGTTGGGCTAAATAATGTCATTATAAAATGTGCTATATATAAAATGACATAAGAAGTTTCATATGAAACTGATTAGGAGTGGTAAGGTCACACGATAAACTATCTGCCCAGAGATCTATTTTACAGCACTATTATAACAAACATTGTATAATTAACTCAATAATAGGACCACCTTGATTAAAGGTGACATCAAGTATATCAAATATCACCTGTGATTATATTCTATGAATGGTTTCAATAATTATTTCACTCATCCACCTCATGTATAGATTTGTGGTAGAGCATCGACTTCAAGTGTGAGAGGTTTCGGGTTAGATCTCATCCACAACATAGCGAAGTCATCAAAATGGTACCCAAACCAGGTATCCTTTACTTGAAGCTCAGTATGCAGTGGTTTCAGACGTACTGACTTGGTGTCCCGATAGTGTGACTTAGGTAGTTGCCATAAGACTGAAATACTGTTGACCAGTGGAACTTAAAACAAGATTCCAATTCAAAAAGTTAATTGAATCACGTAAATCAACCTGGAATTCTAATTTTGTACATGAAAATCATAAATTAACGTCAGCTGGCAACCAATGGCATCAATGAGTACTATATATAAGATAATGAATTACTTCCCTTCTTAGAAATTATTATTACATTGGTTTTATACTAAGAAAATTTAGAGTAAAATGATGCAATATGATATTTTTGTAAATAATTCTATTCTCAGGTAACAAAAGACACCAAAAGTACAGAGGTATAATTTATATATTAAAATATTCAGCAATGTAAATTATACTCTTTGAAGTGAAACTAGTTGAAAACTTGAAAGTCAGTCTGGCTGAAATCCAGACTACTGTGGAAGTATGTCACCTTTAAATTCTTAAATACGACCTCTAAATATATATGTAGTGATTATACGAACATTTGGACTATTAAACTATAACCCTGATCGGAATTCCATTCAGAAAATTTTTTTTTTAAAAGTTAAGCCAGAAAAACACACATATATCTAAGTAGGGAAAATTACTGAAGACTAATCATGGTGACTATAATAAATTTCAACTATTTCAGCTCCTTTTAAGGAGGTGCAGGAGGTTAAATAACTTCATGTTCGCCGACAAAATAATATTTTCAATATTTCTGACAACAGGCCAAAGATTTATACAAAACTATTTTATTTCATTAATATCGATACCCTTGAACATGAAACAAGAAAACACATTATCAGAGGGTTTATAAAGTACAAATTGAAAAAACGGTATTATAAACTTTATAATCAGTCAACCCCCCTGAGTGAGTGCGTAGGAGTAGGCGGTGAATGTGAAAGTCATTTAATGATCAAAACAACATTATAGTGAAAACACGCGACTTTCCGCCTTTCCGCAGGACGATTTACAACCTGCTCATGCTGTCATGATTTCTACATTGATTAAAATGAATTTACGACTCAGTCGGGTATCAAGTATCATGAATATTTAAGTGGTTTTCATGAAGTGAATGATAAGCGAGCGCATAAAAAATTGTGAAATACTACATAAACATGCAGTAAATATCGAGAACATCCGACTGGTATTTCAAAATCTGACGTAATGAATACCAGACAAATAGACAAATAATCACGTACTTGACATATAGAATGATATTGAAACATGATTGAACAAGATTGAACTAGACTGAACAATACGCAGGATTCCAATACTCTCACGGAAAACATGTTTATCTCCACAATTTCCTGTCAAATAGTAATGTTGAAATGTTAATGGTATTTCAAGCTTCATAACATTTATATTCAAACAACATATTCATCATTACATTGTTCCCTTGTTTATTTTGAGTTGACCAAAACAATTTACGTATTCAAAGTTAATTATTTAATAATAGATCAACATCATGTGACCATTTACACACACAAATACATCAGCTGCAATTCTAGTTGATTATTTATATAAATTACTTTAATTTTATTTCAAAAGGGCACGGTACAAATTGTCTCTGTTGAGTGTTGCCTTGTGGGTTCTCCTGGTGGTACGTTCTTGTCCGCAGTTGTTGTTTGTCTAACTGATGGGACAGACTATCAGAGAAGGGTTTATATGGGACAGACTATCAGAGAAGGGTTTATATGGGACAGACTATCAGAGAAGGGTTTATATGGGACAGACTATCAGAGAAGGGTTTATATGGGACAGACTATCAGAGAAGGGTTTATATTGTTGAAGCTGCACTACATCAGATGGCTCTCACAGAGAGGGTGTAACTGTTTAGGGGCATCAGAAAAATACTTGGTAAAAAGCATGATAAGAATATTAAATAACATGTAAAGGAGTTTATAACAGACAGAGACCATAATAGACAAGTATTGTATTGCTCACAGTGCTACCGTCTGTTCAAAGTTAAACGACAATGGTTATAAACATTAGCTTGTCCATCAGGTAAACTATATTTCTTTAGGTTAACTGGGAGTTACTGAGGTAACGGTAGTCCCCGCCATTCTTTCGAATGGGCTACAGTTCCCCCATCAGTATTACTTATTGAATAGGCAGTACACATTATACACAGAGATAATTAAATTTAACATTACTATAATTATACTATGTAAATTAACTATCAATTAAGAACATGAGGTATGAATCATTCATAATAATTACGATTCATTCATTAAATGGTCTAAATATAACCATGAGGTAACTTGACATGGCTGATAAGAAAAAGTAACAAAATTGAGGACATGTCGACAGGTTATCTGAGTTCATGATAAAATGGGAGTTTTCATGAAAATACTTGACAGTTAATCATCTCTTATCATGCATACATTACAAACAAAATGTTTTCCTTCATACAGGAATCATTAAATTATCATGCAATCCTTTTCTTTCTATCAAACAATAACATAGGTACAGTAGTTTCAATTTTACCTGGTATATATGTAACAAATGGATAGAGAAAACTGATTTCCTATTTTAAAATAACAGTGACCTTGATTCCACAAGCCTTACTTTCATTCCCAAGCAAAGACCCAGATGGCGACTACACCATAGACCTTCCACAGGATAGATTTACCAAGCACATGCAAACCAGGGTGTGGGGGGATTTGAGGGTTGTACTAACTGAGGTGAGAGGTAAGTAACTTGATTCCACTATGTGACCATGACAACAAAACCACAGACACCTGATACTATGCATACTCATGCAATATACCATGTACCTGTATCAGGTATCACACACAACAGGTGGTTTAATCAGTGTGTAAATTGATTCTGTAATTAATGGGTTAGTTCCTGGTTGAGTGCATCATACACTGTGCCAACATTTCATTGGCCAGATATAACAGGATGTTACTGTTTGTCATGTAACATACAAACAAACTAATACAAATAATACCAGGTAATCCTACTAGGTAATCATTCATGTTGATAACCTGTTAAACCTCATCCGAGATTACGCAATGAGAGGCTGAAAGTACATTCTATGGTGTAATAAATTGACATTACGCCAGAACAGAATTGTTTGTCAACAGTGTTTATAAAATTAATGCTTTCAAGATTTTTCCGTCCTGAAGTGGTCACCTTTAGGCTTCCAGAATTGTTTAGGAATGACACAGAACATCATGAAGACATGCAAAACCCTACAGATCTGGCAAATTTAAGCTTCGAGAACTCCTCCAGGTTCTAGTGGACAGAACTAAGGTCTTTACCATTCATTTCAATCACACATATGCAAGAATAATATAGAACAGTGTAAAAGCGTACAAATGTCAGGTCTTTTCTTATCACCGTGACCTTGCAATTCATTTATTCTAATGGTATTAACACTTGAGTTATCATTGCAATTTAAGCTATTTTATTCACAATTTGTACGTGGGTGGATGACACCTGAGCCCAAAGTATACTAACTTATTCTTCCAACCTTATCAATCAAAGGTCGCAAAAATACACCGGGGAGAACTTCTCTCCCCTCAGTCTTTCCTCCTCCATACATTCCTTAAGTAACGTTTTAAAACATGTGCATGTCAATACAATACCATGTACGTATCATGATAAATTGACAGCTATAGTTATTCTGGGATTCGTTCTGACTTTAAGGCATTCACCTGCAATAGTTCAATGATAATAATAGCATCGTCAGAGACTTCTCTCTTGACACGGTGCTAGAGCTGTATGACGTGATATAGCACACTGCCTGCCAGTTACAGAGGTGCCATGTACAGACGTCCACGTCCATGTAACCGCACACTACCGTATAAAGGTGCCATGGCGTGTACAATTGACTGCACATTAAAGCCCAAAATAGCGCCAGGCTGACGACATGTGACAAGATAGTGATGATTCAGCACACTGCCTTCTAATACAGCGTCAAATTCCGTCAATCTGTAACAAGTCATGTGACGCAATGTCGCACACACATCCTCCAAGGGTGGGGTAACTCTACAGTATACAAGTGACTAAATGTAACTTTGTGTAACTTCAAGTATAATAACAAGCTGTTAACATGTGACGCAATATCACACACAGCCGCACATGCAGTCTGGCACTGTTCTGTAAACACGTGACTGCACACAGCCCAATGTAATTCCAAGAATAGCCCCAAACAGTATGCACAACCTTCTTATTACAGTGAGTGCTAGTTTCATTTTAACTATTGACATAATATGGCTGGGGCTCAAACCACTGTGACCAGCGAACATTGGCAATGCAGCAAGGAGCCAAACCTGCTTGGGAATATGATATTATATCCTCAAGAGTGAGACTGAACTTTAAAACAATTGGTACAAAGTATTGATACATGTTCAATAAACAAACCAGCGATGGTGTCATCAATAAACACTGTATAAGTGATGAAGTTAGTAACTTTGAAATAATGACATTGAAATTTTACAAGTGGAAATCTAAAGTTAATTCGGCCAACAAAAGTTAACTTAGAAATTTAAAAATCGTGAAAATCCAATGGCTGGAATTTAAAACGTTTAGACCCATGGATTATCCACATATACAGTGTGTTTTGGTCTGATTGTTTTTATGAATGAGTAACCTAGGTCTAACAATGGAGTGATGGAGCATTTGTTCACATTGTTTGAAAATCATGTGTGTGATATTTTTAACATTGAAGTACACACACATACTACAAAAAGCACTTAAAGTGAACAATTGAGATTTTAACGCTGAGTATAAACACAGGATGTCAACATTGAATTATTGAATCCATTCATTGATATAATATAATCAGACTGTTGATTGACATAATTGGAAACTGTCACGATTTCCACCTAGCTGTACTTATCTATGGATACAATAACTGTACATAAATAGATACTATCTATGAATACATTATGCAGATCATTATAAGTGAAACATAACGATAGACCTACTCCGGATCACCACTAATCTGTAGGTACAAATAAAGTTTTACCCTTATAATCCTTTTGAGTCTTGAATATTCATATCTGGACAATAGAGTTGGGGTCTGTTGTGTTTGCATATGAATACAAAACCAGTCTATCTAGGCCGGATTTGTTTGTACCTACATGTAAATTAAGGGGAAAACCACCTTGCACAGAGTTCCGGATATCAACTATTGTCTATAAGCTTGCTGGCTGTACTGTAATCTATGTAATAACTATATATAATCAAGAAGGAGCCATACTGAAGAGAAATTGTACAATATGTAAACAAGAGGGCCATGATGGCCCTATATTGCTCACCTGATTATAACTGAAGCCCTGCACAATTTTAACCACAGAGCCAGAATTTGAGCAATCTTGGTAGAGGAGATGTTGTTTGAAAGTGTGGACGGACGGATGTCCGGACGTACAGATGGACGGACAAACGGCGAGCGGTCACAATAACTCACCTTGAGCACTTTGAGCTCAAGGGAGCTAAAGATCAACAAAGGGCCATAACGCAGACAGAAATGGTGGAATCACAAAATCCTGACAATATCTGTTAAGAAATGTAGGATAAGTTGCACATAGAAGGTCAGATGGACAAACTGATTGACAGAATGATGCCTACCATTACCATATCCCCTCCACTTCAATGCGGGATAACAAAACTGGTCTTTCCATACTGACCGACAAACAACATGGTTTTAGCATACACAAAAATAAACCTAAGCATAGTCACACAGACATTCTTAGCACACATATAAACAGTACCATACAGTTTCAAACTCATATTTTGTTCCTTATGTAAATAAGAAAAGATGTGTCAACAACACACAAAATATATCACAACAAGACCTTATTTTGGATGCCAAGTACAGATGACTCCTCCATATATGGTTATAACGATCAACTATTGTTATGAAAACAACACTGACAGACATATGCATCTGACACTGTTCTGTAACAGAATAAAAACAAGTTTTCAAGTTAATTCCGACTAAGCACTATAAAATTGCTTAGGTAAGAAATGACCCATGAACAAACAACATTATAAACAGCAATCGATTGTAATGGTTCAAGTGAACATTAGAATGCACATTTATGGATAATAGTTGTAGTTATTGAAGGTTAATAAATATGACTACATCAAGCAAATGTTTTCAAAGCCTTGCAATCTAAGAACTAAGTATTCAGCTTGTTGTTTTATTTTGAGTATTACAAGTGACCAATGCAGGAAATAGTATGTTATATAAGCACTAATAGAATACAGTAAGATTCCATCAGGCTAGCATGCATAGAAATACAGTAAATTTGGAGTTTATTTATAGCGCATCGACATTGAACTACATGGTCATATGGTAGTGCACATTTATATACAGCACCATATCTAGACATAAAATAACTCAGAGGCAAATCTTGTCTTAGGGTCTACGAGGCATCGTTTCGTTAAAAACAAAACACGTTTATTTTTATAAGTTCTCAATTTTTTACCAAGGCTTGTGTCTCAGCATGGCTACGGGCCTGATATAAAAGAAGGCAAAACATATAAGAATACACTATAGACTGACATAAAACTTCAAACTAGGGTAGAATAGTAACAAGCATCATTTGTTCAAACACGCTGGGGAAATAAAAGTGTCAAATTACAAAGAATAGAGAGTGAAGTTTAACCTACATATGGGTGATTGAAGTTAAAGGATTTATGATACATAAAACTTGTATTTTTGTTTTACAACAAGACAGGTGCTGTTAACAGTCAAACATATGTACTCATGGTGACACATATAAATATACGATACAAGATAAAATACAAATATTTTTTCAGTTTTACTTTTATGATGCTTCAACCAGGAAAATAGGTCAAACCATATACCTGTTCCATTCAATGCAGATATATTATGCCCCCAAACATTTTCGAAAAGTTTGAAAATTGAATGAAAACTCTTAAATTTAAGAGTTTGGGTACTTATTCGGATGCCAAAAGTGTTACCATCAATGGAGGGTTTGGCAACAATTCAAAGTCTGACAATTGAATGAAAACTCTTTAATTTAATAGTTTTGGGTTCTTAATAGATTGCTAATTGAATGCTGCTGTTGCCAGCCAAAAGTGTTCCCTTCAATAAAGAGATGTACATATGTTTAGGTTAATAATTATCAACTCAGAAGTAGCCGAGCATAGCCTTTATTTTTTGCCAGTCAGCTTTCTCCCTCAACACTGAGTTGAACACGGGATTAAACAGCAAGCGTACTAACCGATTTAGCTACGGAGGCACAGCAAAGTATTGATGAAACATATAGGGAATATTTAAGTCACACTATTAATACATGTATATAACCTACTGACATTATACTAATTAGTATCATTAAAATCTCACATATCACATAAATCACCATGTACAGAACAGCTTGAGGCTCCAGATTGAATCTTTATACCATGTCATGTAGATACACTGTGAAATCATTAATTTTCGTGGGGATTAAATTTTGAGGATTTCATGGTTCACCTTCATCCACGAAATCAAATCCAGTCAAACAATAATTTTGACCCTTAAATTTAACACCTGAAATGCAAAATCCACTAATCAACGTCTCAGTGAATTTATGGTCTTTTTTACCAAAACCATTAAATTTTGTCCCGGCAAAATTAAATAATTTTACAGTATTTCAAATTGAATGCCTGAAATAACTCATAAACTAGTGTTCATATATGTATAATGAGACATACGATATTTAATCATTAATACTCGGTAATTTACAGCGTAAAATAATGAACGAAGTGTGAACTCCTAAGGTGGGTCAAAAAATTGCATATAGCAACAAAGGCCTCCAGGAATATGTGGAACAGCTTGGATACAGCTTGCAATATTGGCATGTACAAAACATTATTAATAAGTACCATTACATATGTTTGACATATAATTCAGTTAAGGTTGATTGTGAAGCAAGTTCAACAACTCAAGCCCTAGACACCTCACTTCTGATGGTATCCATTTTTCCAAGGGTACGAGAAACAGCTAAGCTGGCCCTTTTTTAAACGCTGAACACCAATTAAGGGAATATTGGTACCATTTTCAATTGGTCATTGCCTTTGGAATGGCATGGCCATGAGACAAGCCCTCGTCCTTGAAGAGAATGCTACATTAGGCTATACAGGCAGAGTACAATCATTTAGTATGTCTCAGAATCAACAATCAATGTGTGATAGTGGCAAAACTTCCCAGTACATTGTGTACAAAGCCTTGAACATTTTTAAAGCTTTCAAACACTCAGACTAACGTTCTTAAAAACATATAATTTTAAAACACAAACACTTTAAAAGCTTTCAATAACCCAGACTAACAAAATCCAAATGTAATCTCACATACTGCCAAATCAAACCAGTCTAACCAATCAAACGCTGACAGTGCTCAAATACGAGCAAACATATATTGCCGAAAAAATATACACAATTTCCTTATTTAGAGATAAGCATACTAAAGCAGGATAAAAGTAAACATACAAACAAGATAAATTAGGTAATAAAGGTTCATTTGTCGGGGACTCTTTTATCTACCGTTTTATAATCTTTTATTATAAATTACAACTACCATCATGTAAATGAAGACAGATTATGGGTAAGATAACATTGTTGTATGATGCTAATCTCGCAGTTGTATAAGATTTATCCTTATAATGTACATAAATTTGTCATCAATCCTAAATAAAAGTAAAAATATCAGGTAAAATTTTCACAACTTTCCTTACAAAATCACAAATCAAATTTCACAACTTTTGTAAATTTGCCGATAAAGCAAAAATTATTGATATATTTGTCAACAGAAATTTTCCACTAGAAGACGTCTACCTTTATGATTCATCTAGCAAACTGTTCCAACAAGTTGTTTATTTCTTATATATTTTATCATCAACAAGACCAACTCAAAGACCATGTGATAATATTGTTTCCTCACTATCACACACTGCTAATAATGGAATGATATACATGCTGGCCTACATGTATGGTAGTTACGTAATGCTTATGCTTCACACTATGCAACTTTTCACCATATCAACATTATTTTACCTACAAACTGGTGCTAATGTATCAAGGGGCAAAGTTATGTAAAAGCAACTGTGTCAAACACACGATGCAGAAGAAACTCATACAAAATCACAAGGTGCCTCAGTCACTGTACCCACAGGGCCATCATGACATGATTGTGTAAGAGTGGTCCGTGCAAGAATCTGATTTGTCAGCCAAGAACCAACAACAACCAACTAAAACGACACACATAGCAGAGATAAACGGTCTTTTGAACAAGCCACTTATTCATCGCATGTGAATTTCAGACGTTTCCTCAATATTGGTTGCATAAGAAAGATTTCTGAGTCGGTTACATAAGAAAGATTTCTCATTTTGATGGCTCATTGCAAAACATAGTTTTGCATCCAACCCTCGATTTTCATTTTCTAAGTCATTATTGATCACCCCTCCTAAGAGATAACATATTATTATGTAACTTACCTCTAATAAATTGTCTGCTACAGTGGCACCATGGTATACAGGACCAGTTTTTCTACCATCTGAAAATGTATTAAATAATCCATGGGAAGCAACTCTTGTAATCATATTCATACTTGAACATGCATTCAGGAGTGATCTCCCTTACTCAAGTTAAAAAAAACTCCAATCCACTCACCACAAAACTTTTGCTCGAGTTTCCAATATTCCAAACAATTTAGAGTTACCGTAAGATTTCAATAAATTTCCAAACAAATGAACCTAGGGTGGTATTCACAATATGTCATACTCTCCCTTTATTGAAAATAGATTTTAAAGTTAAGTTAAAGAATAAAAATCAACAGTTGAAATTTTGTTAATTGGAAATAAGAGGACATGTTAATTTGTTGGGATGGTACATTATTCAAAATTTGATACCGGAAGATTTGTAGACAATTGTCGCTAAATAAGCAGAGAGAAGAATATTTGACTCCAAAGTTAGTGAGTGAAGTCTCATCGGGCCTGTTTCTGTATAGATTTTTCAGTATTGTTATGTTATTATATAATATGCCGAGCTGAACACTCAATAATAACAAGCCAAAAGACTAGCTGCAATCTACATTTTGTTTATACATGTATCAAACAGAATAATAAGAACGTGAAAAACAACCAATTGCCCTCAACTAAAATAACACAAAGTAGTGAATATACAGTATGTCATGGAAAGTTACAGAATTAATATTTGCCGACAAGATGATAATTACAGGTAGGCCATGTGGAATCATTGTACTATAGGTGCTAATTTAACTATAAAATCTGACCAGTAAATACCACTACTTTCATAACATGCCTATCCTATATACTGTAAAATCATTAATTTTCGTGAAGAATTAAATTTCATGGATTTTGTGGTTCACCTTCTGCCACGAAAACAAATCTCATTGAACAATAACTTTGACCATTGTATTTATTATATGCAATGCATAATCCACATATTAACGTCCCATTGAAGTGGTCCTTTTTACCAAAACCACAAAATTTTGTCGTATCGAAGTTAAATGATTCTACAGTACATGGAACAGTAACCTTATGAAATATTAAAAGTGAGTTTACACCAAACTTCAAGGAAACTAGGTAATCAGAATACAATGTCCATCCTATAGACATGTTGCACTTGGTAATCTTGCCTAATGTTTGACATAATTTTACTCCAGAATTCACATGGTTCAAACAGAACAGAACAGAAAATAGGTTTACATGGTAAAACATGCAATAAATGTCTTGAAATCATGATAGAAGCTTAAGCAACCGGAAGCTAAAAGTCATTGTGGTCATAAATACTTTTATTTGTCAGGAATGAATGTTACGAAAAGCAGTGGCATGTTTTGATTTTAATTAATCTGTCATTTTTTGTCGTCTTTGAACTGTTTTGATATTTTAGGTCTGCTATCAGGCAGCAGCAGAGTAATTCTAGACTGACATACCAAACTTTTAGCTTTTTTTTTCAATATTCAAGTAATTTTAAAGTAATAGGCATCAAATTCAAGTACATTTCATGTCCTGTGCGAACCCCAATTCATGATAATTAAGAAGTCAGAATAAAATGTTTATAGGGGTTTAACGCTGTTGCAAACACTTTTTCCGGTACTAGTATAAATAGTGGCCAATTAATCAGTTTTACTGAACAGTAACCTAACCAGTACCAACTTCCCCATATGTGGTGAAAAATTATCATTGTTGTAAAATTCAGATTTCAATACTTTTTTCCTTTCTTTCAAGCTAGCAGATCATCATAAATGTTACCCAAAATAGAATAGCGCCTGAATTTAGGGAATATTCTACTCACAAACGAAAATGTGCCAAGCCACATATCTCTTGACCACAGGAAAGACTGGAAAATTGCCTGAAGCTTTTACCTTTATAAATAGAGTCTTATAACTTCATAAATGATACCTGGAGAGTTTTTTAAATGAAAGGATAAATAAAGGCTCTCTTTACTGTTTCATATTAATACAGTGAGAGAGCAATTTGCCATGGTATAATTCCCTTCGGAACAAATGGATGCTCATGGTTCCAAATTTTCAATCAGTACTGAAAACCAGTTTGTGTTTGCTGACAAATGCAGGGACTGACAAACAGGTGACAGATGTAAGCCGCTAAGGGAGTACAGAAACATATTGCAACAGTTCAACGCTTCCCAAACTATACATACCTAATTCATAAAGGCCATTGTTACAGCATACAAAAGCAATGAAATGAGTGTTTATTTTATCTTCTCGAGATGGAGCCTGTAAATGAAATGATAAAATAAATCACACAGAACCTTACAAGATGGTGGTTGTCAATACTTTTCAAATGTTTTTAATACTGTTTATCTTCACCAATGTTTATATATATACATGTACAGTGGACTGTTAGTCTGACCAGAATTCCTGCAAGGTGTTGCTATTTCACATACTAAAAATATCTGACAACAGGGTTCTCAATAACTTTTAATCTAGCAGGCCGAAATGCTTTACCAACGATCCTGATAAGGTCCTATCTTTTAATTTTCTTAAAATTGTGTATAATTTTCACATTTTCGGCCTAAAATGGTTTTTAAGCTGTCAATTTGGCCTGCAGCCTGCGGTTATTGAGAACCCTGTGACAACACTTAGCCATGTCGAGCATCATCTTTATTTGCTTTATTTCTACTGAAACAGGGCAGGCATATGTATGTACCTCCACCCGGATTTGAACCCAGGTCGCCAGATTAGATGGCAAGCACACTAACCACTGAGCTATGGAGGCACATGTCATCACAGAACATACTCTGCTTTATATCACAGCACAAGATTTGCTGGTGACTATCTAATAACCGGTACATGTCGGTCCGAGAGGCATCTTATGATCATAAACCAGTGACTAGCCGTTGCTTCAATGACATGGGATACACAGACATCTTACTGGGTTCGGGCATTTTTGTCACCAACATTAAACCCAGTACCGCTCCAGTGACATACCAATGCTCAATCCAATGTGCTAATTAGTTTATAACCAGATATTGTAAGAAACATTGTATAGCTTCACCAGATAGAACTGAGACTCCTTGCATAATTTGTTCAAAATTGTTCCGAAAATTCCGAAGTTTTTAAACAAGTACTTACAATTATATATAACCTTATATGGACATAACGGTACATAGTAAATAAACATACGAATCGAATACAGCCGAATATAGCCGGAAGAGCTAACAGACATTGATGAGTCTCAGTTAATCTGGTCAAGCTATAACATAAACTTAAAAGTTCAAATTTTGGCAAACTGTATGATTCACACTAAATTTCAAGGTAACAACAAATTAAAGAGGATTTTTTAAAATAATTCTTAGATGGTATACCTCGGTTTGTCCCTCCTGTGCTGTGTCATCATGGGCTGCTCCCATAGCCTGTAAATACAGACAAAACTTCCCTTACAATATGATTCTACATGTTAATTGAAAGTTAATTGATCTTAATTAAGTGCATTGTCAAACAATTGTTCTGTTTTTTCAGGTTTAACACTGTTTCTCGTTCAATATTTCAGTTTTTATACGGCATCCAATTCACTCCAAGAGTTTTCCTGGACTATATCTTAACCAGTACTAGCTTACCCTTCAACAAGGAACCAGCAACTTCTCCACATGTGGAGGAAAATCAACCTTGTTGTGAAAGTTTCATATACAGTTAAAACCCGTTGTGTCGACATCGCTTGTATCGACACTCCGGTTTAGTCGACATACTTTAAAATCCCCGATTTTGGTCACTCTATGTTCTATATAAAAACTGATGTTTGACTCGACATGCCTATGTCGACACTCCGGTTATAGCGACACGACTTTTCTGGCCGAAATGATATTTTCGCACCTTATTGTCATTGTTTGTGTCGACATCAAGTCAAAATGATTGAAATAGAAAAGTTGTTATTTGACCGTGAAAATATTTCTAGATCGATACATACTCTTGATTCTGTTGGAAAAGAAACAAACAAAAAAACACCACAAGTCCAAGAATTTAAATCAATTATACATATAAAATATCAAGAATGAATAAGGTGTACAATAAACACACAAAGTAAAAAATACGACTAGTTAATATTACAACACAATGTCGAATCATAATGCACGAACATACAATGCTTATACACTTGTATATAAGGTAGGAAAACTTGTCAGTATTGTTGGATCCGGATGTGTCGACCTCCGGATATGTTAACACAACTTTGACGGTCCCAAAAATGTCGACATTAAGAGTGTCGACTGTATTTATTATTTTGAAATGTCACTTTTACATTTTACATTCTCATATCTTAATTGTGACCAATACATCAAGGATGAACAAAAATGACAAATGCAAACAAATTAATCAGCGGTCCTCAAACCTATTTTAGGGCCTATTCTTGTCTTTAATTCAAAATTTAGATTTTGTTTTCTTTAAGCAGAGAGAATTACGAATACATTACACCTGTATATACAAAAAGTATTATAAGCGCTCATCTAAATAGCATTTCAGTTTATTGATGATAATTTTGAGCCAAACTTCCCTTGGACATTAACATAGAGACACACAGCAATATTTGAGATTAGTTCTTGCTCAGTTTGAGATGTTCAGAGAGATTCGAACCAGGAGATCAGGACCAGGTTAATTGGTTTGAGTTATCTCTTACCTCATCTTCTTCCAACATTTTAGCGATCTCTCCCGGTTCTTTTCCCTTGGTATCATCAAGAAATTTGTTGAAATGTTTATTATCTGTAATACATATAAGCATAATACTTATAATCAATAAAGTAATCACAACATAAATGCAATGCAACGATGTGAGACAGTCATTTTCAATGAGCACACAATATCCAAAACTCTAAGGATAAAAATAACTTTTTGGTGAAGAAAAATATCAATTGAGTGTAGGTCAACATTTGTTTCAGACCAAATGTGATTCATACAAAATTTGTTTCGCTCATTTTACAAAGCGGACAAAATTCTTTTCAGTGATTTTACAAGATAGACAATTTCTCTCATATCCTGGCTTTTTATGAAATCCCTCTTGTGCAAACTCCCCCTCATTCATAGAATGAACACTGAAACTGTATTTATATTTTTATTTATTTCACCTTTGGTATAGTACCCGGGGATTTCCATAATTGGCACTAGTAGGTTATAGAGATGGCAGTTAAATTTGGTCCCATAAAAAGAAATTTAAAAAATTATCTTTCTATTAAAAGGGTCAAGCACTTACCTGCGAACTTGATTTGTCCTCTGTTATTAGCTAGAGCATGGATGACAGCCACGGTACCACAAGCATTACCCACTGTCTGTTTCATATAATATACATCATCAACTGATCCTTTCTCTTCACCTATCTTATTCTCAGCATTTTCTGACTGAAATATACATGACATCTAACTGTGAAACCTTCAATGCACTTACAGTTACCCGAGTTTTACTACAGTAGAACTTTGATACCTTAAGCTGCCATCAAACAAGATTCGACTATCTGTTTGAGGCATCAACTGTATACTAGTACATCATCATGTTGCCAGAATCAAAGAATGTGTTACAGGTTTTACTGGGGTTTTCAAGGCAAAACTGTTTCCGTTTGAAGTTTCATAGTTCTACTGTTTTTTGTCAAAAAAAATCTACATTCAGAAGTAAAAACTGATTGATTCTTGAAATATCTATACATTGCAATCTCTTCAAAGACACTCTTCCTTGACCCACAACTCCCTTTTACCCTGTATTGGAACTCCCAAAAAACCTACAATCCCAACTCTATAATAAATTATTTTCGAATACTGGTAATAAGTATGGTGGAAGGGAGACAATCCAACTATGAAAATGGATTTAACCTTTACCAAGGGAGATCATTCTTTATATCGTCTGAAACTGCAGCCCATGAAATAATGTATGTAGATTGTATTCTGATTCTACCAACCACTAATATCTTATCAAAATAGAGTTAGGTGTATGGAGAAGAGGGTTAACAATCATGCTAGTTATTGCACCAGAAAATACTCTACCCTGTCACAGTGGCAGAAACCTCTTTGCTTGGTAGATCAGATTGATTTTGTTTCAATGATTTAAAGACAGAAAGGACGAAATCCTCCTGAGGGAAGCAGATCCCCAACAACCATATCTATCACTCCTGTAGTAAGCACTAATATCTTCATCATTTTGCATTTGACTGAGACAGTTTTATCCCTGCCTTAATGGCAATCGTGGAAGGGCAGCCACAGGAAAGAGAAATATATGTAGTACATACACATACCCTGGTTTTAACAGGGTCAGGGAAGGGTTTCAAATATTTCCCTTGCCTCGAAGACAGAGGTCATTGGCAAATTATGCAGGTACAAAAGTGAATGGACATGACCTAATACTGTCTCAATGGAATATGGAATATATGTCCCTAGGCTACAGTACTTAGTTTTGGATTTTTGTTTAACTTTTACTTGACAATACAAGGACTGGTTCACACTATATTCTTGTTCTAAGTCCATGGAAGGAGTGTCAATTTTGTGAATAATATGCAGACAATCAGGGTTTTTTTCATCAAAATCTAGCTAAATTCTTTTCATAGTTTTTTTGTAAGTGAGAACATAAAGCAATCAAAAAAAATTCCAAACAAATTCTATATATATATAGACATCTCACAGTGAAATTGCTAATAAAAACATATGAACACACACTTTACAGTACACAGTTCCCAGAAAATGTTAGTCAGTATAACTTTCAGAACATACGTGGGGTGTACCAGAATTACGTAGACTTTTGTCATAACTTTTTTATTTAGGCATGTTTTATCACCAAATTTGACGTAGAAAAACTTCAGACCTTTTAAAAGAGAATCGGTAAACATTATTTTCTAACAGAATGTTAAAAAGCTATTTAATTTGTCGCCATAGTAACCAATAGTTGGATAGGCGGGGCAGCGAACATTAAAAACATTTTTGGCATTATTCAACTGCTTATACATCACAGATATCAAGTCTGATTTTAACGCTACTTCGTGACATACAAGCGCAATATCTTTGGAACGTACGCCGTAAATTTCGACTTAATAAAGGTTACCGTTGTTGATTTATGGTACAAAACAAGTAATAGCTGCTGCGCGTCCACAGTAAAAATAAGACGTTAGCGAAATACGCTGAAAATCGCATTAACATGAAGTTTTGTGTGAGCCTCGGGAAGCCGCTAGAACAAAAGTTTTAAATGTTGGAACCTACTAACTCTAAACCTCTTTTATTGAGTTATCTGATTTTCAAACGACTCAAGCGTATCAATCGTGGTCGAGACCGAATAAAACGACATGGACCGACGGCGAAAATCAACGGCGAATGCGACGTCACCAAGCTTTTTCTAGGACCATATTGACCTGGATCGATGTTCTTTTATAAGGGTTATATGCGACATTACTGGAAATATATCGGAACTTTATCACATTGAAGGTAGTAAATAAACATTCGTAAGTTTTGTGTACGGTTGTGCCCATCTTAATAGATACAATGTACACAGTTAGGAGCTTCACTGATCCTGAAAGTTCCGCCGACGTCGTGACGTCCCGTTGATGTGCCCCGCATACCGCACCCCTATCTATCCCCGTTAGCTGCAGAATTTGATCCAAATAAGATATGGCTTTGAAATTTCACGTACTTACGCAGTAAATATTATTTGCACTCCATACAAAATTATTTGTTTGTATGCTGAATGGTATGGAACGTATGACAAAAGTCTACGTAATTCTGGTACAACCCTCGTATAGATTCATTTATTGCAAATTGATTCAAGATTTGTATACTGACTAGAATGTCATCAAATGTTTCCTATAATTGTTGATCAGTCAATTTTCAGATTACATTACATTAATCATGTCTTCCTTTGTTAATCCCATATCTATAGAATTTCATTAAAACATGAGAAATGTTCATGTTTTTTAATTCGAAAGTGTACCACCTGCAAACTTAAACTTTACAAAATAATATTTTAAGTTTACACTGTTTACAATACACACATGTATACTAGTACATTTAAAAACGCACACTGAATTTCTAAATCTTTAAGTATTTGTCAATGTATTCTGATAAGAACTTATGCCAATGTCCCAATGAAATACAGGATACCTGCTGCACAAATGTAACTTATTTTAAGTGATTCAAATGACCTGAAAGAAAGTCAGAAATTTGTGTTTTTTCAAGGTACTGCGTATTATATGATAATATTACCTTTTCAGTGATTGGATAGAGCAACATGACAGCTATAACAGGGCGTGGTACCATCATCAACAATTCCGCATCCAAACCATACACATCAACAAATTCCCAGTCTTGTGGAACTCCCAAGTTGTGTACATACTGTGACGGAAAACATCAATGTACAAATGTAAAGTGTTTGTGTAAGTTTTCCAACAATATTTCATGTTACATGATAGAGGTCTGGTCCAATCTGTACTGAGCTAACACCTCTGAACCAACTAGGCGATCAAGATCAACCACCAAGACAGCATGGTGATCAAGAACTCAACCTCTGAACAGACAGTGGTCAAGACATTGACCACCAGCAAACTGGACCATCAAGATCTCAACCACAGAGCCAATTATTTGGTCAAGATCTCAACCACAGAGACAACTGGTTGGTCAAGAGCTCAACTACTGAGGTTACTGGTTGGTCAAGAGCTCAACTGCATAGCAAACTGATTGGTCAAGAGCTTGACCACTGAACCAACTAATTGGTAAAGAGGTCAATCACAGAGACAACTGGTTGGCCAAGAGCTCAACTACAAAGCTAACAGGTTGGTCAAGAGCTCAACTACTGAGGTTACTGGTTGGTCAAAAGGTCAACTGCCAAGCTTTAATACTGGTTGGTCAAGAGCTCAACTGCCAAGTTTACTGGTTGGTCAAGGGCTCAACTGCCTAGCCAACTGAATGGTCAAGAGCTCAACCACTGAACCAACTAATTGGTAAATAGCTCAACAACAGAGGCAACTGGTTGTTGAAAAGCTCAACTGCAAAGCTTACTGGTTGGTGAAGAGCTCAACTGCCAAGCTTACAGGTTGGTGAAGAGCTCACTGCCTAGCTTACTGGTAGGTGAAGAGCTTAACTGCAAAGCTCACTGGTTGATCAAGAGCTCAACTGCCAAGCTTACTGGTTGGTCAAGAGCTCAACTGCAAAGCTTATTTGTTGGTCAAGAGCTCAACCACAGAGCTTACTGGTCGGTCAAGAGCTCAACTACCGAGTAAACTGATTGGTCAAGAGCTCAACCACTGAGCAAACTAGATGGTAAAGAGCTCAACTACTGAGCCTACAGGCTGGTCAAAGCTCAACTGTCAAGCTTACTAGTTGGTCAAGAGCTCAACTTCAGAGACAACTGATGGTCAGGAGCTCAACTGATGAGACAAGAGCTCAAAAATCATTTGTCATAGAGGCTCACAGGGAAGACTGGGCTTGCCCAACTGTGTTGCCTCTTTAAATAAAGTCGTTATTATTATTATTATTATTATAAAACCCTCCCCAACCCCAGGGATTTTTACTTTTTCAAACCCTGTGTATAATTTCCCCCCAGGGCAACGCCCTTAGACACCGCCCTAAACCAGTGAAATATGCGGCTGTATTCCACCACTTTTTTTCGTGTCAGCTGTATTCCCCACTTTTTTCATGTGGAACAAAAGCTAGCCCTGCATGGGCCTGGTTAGTCAAACAATCTCGACGTAGTGACTAACGCGTCAGAAAACCGCCGGAGACCGAAATCTTGTCTAGGGCCTGGTCTGTTGACGACACATTTTCATACAATTTTTATTCCAGTTAGCTGTCAGCTCCATTTTTATCGTCTTCTTGTCGATTTCTGCTAGATACAGTAATATACCACCAAATCTCCATCAAAGGATATCAATAGGAGAGAAACTGATGCTGACTCACTCACTCACAGTTCTGTGTGTCAGCAACTCACCTTGTTCAACACCTGAAATGGAGAAAATATAGGCGTCAGATGATAAATAACTTGGATTACTGAGCATGGTTAAACTGTTAGGGACACAATTCAACAGTTGTCATACCTCTGGGTTGGATTCCAAAGGTACCCAGCGTTGTTTCTTGTCACCAGACATTTTTCTGCTTTCTCTTTGCCGGTAGGATCTGCCGAAAAGCAGTTGGTTTTGTCGCAGTTAGCTCCCTTTGGCAGAAAATTTATTAATGTCGTAAAATATTATTTTAGTTCATGAAATGATCTGTGTATTACTGTTTTTGATTTTCTTTTTAATATTCTACTTTGAACCTAACATATAATCCATAATCGAAAAACACTATTTTTTAATTATTTTACGACACCATGACGTCATTGAGGACAGCTGACTGGAGAGTGTTCCAGTATTTTGGATTTCATTTATCTGCAAAAAGTTGTAAATTTAACCGTTGTTAAGCGACTTTGCAAGGTTATTTCGTAAGTATGATATGTCATGACTTATTTTGCATCAAATTCCGAGTGAATTATTGACTGTCCGTTGCATAAACAGCCAAAAAACAACGCAGTGAATGTGCTGTGCAAACCAATTGGATTTGATTGATTGAAATAAATCTTCAGAACTTTGTTTGTCTGACTTGACAACTTTCCAACTGTGACACTCAGACAGCCTGTGATATTTGTAATATATTAATGTAAATGAATTGATCAGTTAACTGTTTATACACAGATCATTCTTTGATAATAATTCTAATATTGAAATAAACTTGATAAATTTAAAATTATCAGATTATTCTGTCATTGTATGAGTAACACAGTTGAGTTGGTTGATAATGACCGAATCTTAAAAAAATAATCGCAGGACTGGTGTATGAGTTATAACAACAGGGTAGTATGTGCGTGTATTTGCGATGCCTGCTACTCAGAGTCAGATATTGGCACCAGGCCTGACCAACACTAACAGTCTATCCTCAAGGCTATATTCCAAATCCTGACTGCTTTAATGAATCAAAGCGCCGATAGCGAAGAACAGGGTTTGGTCATGTGGTCAGACAATCATAGTTCCAGATACAAAGTTTGTCTAGATAATGTTTGTGCAGTGTATTTTTACGCTGAAATATATGGAGATATAGGCCCCTTTCCCTCTGCAGAGTATATTTTTCCACTAACATAAATTTCTAAATTTTTCCCTTTGGGTCTTGCTCAATTTTTTCCCCCAAATATTAATACAGTTAATTGATTTGATCAATGAATGCAAAATGGATTGAAGTAAGTTTGTTTGACCTCCAATGCTTAAAATACCACCAATATTCAATCAAATTAGACATTGATCACTTAACCTAACCTGCGGTGTGGGGGTGCATTAAAGCTGTGCCGGAAATATCGTAATGCACTCCCAGCCCATTCATTATACATTTAAATTAGCTTGACGGTGATTGGTTGGTTGGTTCAAGATGACGTAACGTAAGCAATCTGTACCTTGAATCGACCGTTAGCCACCCCCGAAGTCCTTGCATCACGCTCCAAGTACCACTAAATTTGTTCGAAACCTTGTGAACATACATCATTATATTCTAAGATATTTAGCATTTACTACAAGGTTATATGATAAACAGAATCTTACATTCGTGCTCATTCCTTACCATTTAAATTTTTTAGCTCACCTGAGCACGAATGTGCTCAAGGTGAGCTTTTGTCATACCAAGATGTCCGTCGTCGTTGTCCGTCGTCAACAATTTCTTCAAACGACATCTCCTCCTAAACCGTTTGGCCAATTTCAACAAAACTTTACAGTAATGATCCTAATGTGACCCTCATTAAAAATAGCTTAATTCGTTCCACTCAAATAAACAAGATGGCCGCCAGAGCTAAAAATAGAAAAAAACTTTAAACAACTTCTTCTCTTTAACCACTTGGCCAATTTTGATAGAACTGTACAGGAATGATCTTTGGGTGACCCTAAACCTTAATAGCTAAAATTGTTCCGCTTCGCTTAACAAGGTGGCCAACAGAGCTAAAAATAGAATTCTCTTTTAAACGACTTCTTCTCCTTAACTGCTTTACGGGTTTTGATAAAACTTAACACAAATGATCTTTGGTTGACTGTTAACCAATTTAGCTAAAATTGTTCCAGTCCATTAAAGAAGATGGCCGCCATAGCTAAAAATAGAAATATCCTTTCAACGGCTTCTTCTCCTGAACCACTTGATGGATTTTGATAAAACTTTACAGGAATGATCTTTGGGAGACCTGTAACCAAAATAGCTGAAATCGTTCCGGTCTGCTAAACAAGATGGTCACCAGAGCTAAAAATTGAAATTTCCCACATGACTCAGGTGAGCGTTACTGGCCCCTCAGGGGCCTCTTGTTATTAAACTCGTTAACAAAAACAATATGACACTCCGCAGAGCCTCGTGTCATATTTTTTGTCAACTCGTTTAATAAGAATGGTAATGAATGAGCACTCATTCAAGATCTATCCTCTATTTAACTTTTAAGGAGAACTAAACATTAATTTAAAATAATTCCCTTTCAGCTTTTCCGCACGCAAATATTTCCCCTCCTATAGGACCCGATCCCTTTTCCCCAAAAGTGAAAAGAAACACAGTAGTGAATTTAGCCAAAGAAACCTTTTTGTTGAACCTAGGACCTTTTGATCCGCAGCATGCACTCTACCTCTAGCTAGGTCACCGCTACCCACATGTACATTGACAACCTTTGCAAACATAGTCCAGCGCTTAGTACCAACTATCAAATGCAGTGAAGCATTAGTAAAGATTTGTTAAAGTTGTTGTATACCAGATACCTAATATTTCATTACAATGCAAATTTTTCTTCTGACAAAGTTTTGTCAACTCTTGGACCGATTCTTTGGATTTAGGAGTGCTGACCAGTGCTGCAAAAGATGTTCTTAGTGTGAACCTACCTTTTCATTCTGCCGCTGCGTGTATAGCGTCAATAAATGCGAGATTACTTCTGGGTTACCAACCACTGGCAACCACTTCATCTCTATTTGAGAGTAAATGTAAGGTAATTAAACAAACCTTGTACATGCAGTAGTAGCTGTATTTTTCACTTACTGAACCTTTGAAAATTGGTCAGAACGATCTAGGTCTAGTTATAAATGCGTCTTCTGTTGTCAATGTACTCGGGTGATTGAAGTAGGACCATTTTGATCCCCTGGTTTTACACAATTGATTCCTCACGCAGCCATTAGATCAGTTTTCATGACATTATTTCAAGTGCTTTCCAATAAAATCTTCAATATTTGATGTAACATTGTGTTAGAATGCTGGTAAAAATAGAACCATCAATGTTTAATAGAGTAATTGGGCCCTTTAGCCTTTAGTTTAGATTTGTATACTCTGTATTTGTCTAATTTCTCAGAATAGTTCATTTCCACTAATTGGTTGATTTAATTGAATTGTTATCAAGAGGGATAATTTTAGCATTTTTTGCTGGTTAAATTTCTCTGGTCAGATACAATTATGAATGAAATAAAAAAAAAACAGGTTAGAAGGATGTCCAGAATTGTTATCAGTTTTTGTTCTTCTAAGATGTCTCATTTTTGCCAACCTAAGATTATTCATTAATGGGTAGTTCAATGTTTGGTGATGATCGATACACCTAATTGCCAATCAATGTTAATCTTGTAACTAACTTAATAACTCAGACTCTGTCTAATAGTTGTGAATTATATATGAGATACACTGGCTATTTATTTCATAACTGTGCTCTTTATGCCTGTGGTGGCCGTAAAAAGTCACTATAAATCGGTGTGCCATCGACCTGAATAAGTCCAGGGATACCATTTTTTCAAGGTCAGTGAATTGTCAGGGAATTCTTGAAAATGGTCAGTGAAAAATAAAACGTATGAAAAGTCAGGGAAAAACGAAATTTTGGCATGATGTTAGTCATGTTCTTAAACACGTCCAGTTCATATTGTAGAGACGCACACATACTGTAAACCTAGAAACTTTCGCGGCTAGAAACTTTCGCGTTTTGCCGATTGTCGGCATATTCGCGGCTAGAAACTTTCGCGTTTTTAAGTCTCCCGCGAACTCCGCGAACACTAAGTCGCATAGTGACAAAACTATTGATATTATAACCTGTCGCATACATTGCTCGGTTCGTATATAATTGCTTCTTAATTATAGTTCTCACCTTCGTTAAACCCTCTCAAACTCTTTTTGATGTTGATAGTTACCTATTGTATTGTTTACACAAATTGCAAACTACGCTGGTAATGTTTTCACAGTTTTATTGACACTATCAGTCATTTTGTATTATGATATACCCAGTAATAAACAGCGATATTTACACGCATGTTCATATATTGAGTGTATTGCAGTCATGGCGAAAGCCGTCGGACCATCGGACATGGCCGACGAGTGTCCGTTTCGGGCCGACGAAACTCTGCAATTCGTCAGTCCAGAATGTCCGACACAGAGAAATCCAAAATTTAGTGGCCGAAATTGTGTTCATTCTCCTCGTACAAGTAATTCTCACGCGTAGTTTTTCTTACGCGCACTTTACCGGTGTCAATATAAACATTCACCACTAACGAAAGGTCTCTCGAAGGTCGTTTATCATTTAGTATTTACGTACAAAATCATCAAAATGAGCGCGTTTGATCTCTTGCGCTATAATAGCAAGGGCATCCCTGGTAAGGCCATCAAACGCCCCGCACCCAGTGACGTTAGTGGTGTGGGTAGTACAAGTAAGAGTTTATCAAATTGTGTTGCTATGTTGTGTCCAAAAGGCTAATTAGCTGTCTTAAATGAAAAAAATGTTTAAAACCCATCGTAACGACACTAAAACCATCCTTTCATCATTTTTGTTACAGTTTTTTTTCGGTCTGATGGATTCTCATTCGGTCTGACGGATCCTGCCAGCCCGTCAGACCGAATGTCCTACTGAGACCAAAATCCTTTCGCCATGACTGGTATTGTTAAACACGTTTTCGAGATTTTTTTTCAAAGTGTTTTCATTATTGTACCGTGATCATAAAAGGCTTTATTCAGAAAAAGTACATACACTTTACATTAAATATTTTGACAAAATAGCACTTATAATACGGTGTTTTAAACGTCGTACCAAAATGACGAGTTTCCTTAAAAAAACGAGAAACTTTCGCGTTTTTCTTGTCCTGGACATGTTCGCGGCTATTTACTTTCGCGGATTTTTACTAGCCGCGAACACCGCGAACTTAAATCGCGCGAAATAATTTCTAGGTTTACAGTAATCAGCATACAGTGCACTGTCATTGCAGTACAGGATATAACATTTCACATAGAATCCCACATGAACAGCCCTCGTATTATAAACTATTAACACCAGTAAGTGTATTTGTATCTGTAAACAATCCTGAATAGTGCAGATATAATAACATGCATGCAGGATGTACTTTGTACATAATTATTGTACGTAATTAAGTTGTTTATCATTATGAGTCTTTGTTCTTTCATCTGACCCTTGAAATAAGCCTCATCTTGAACATACAGATACTAACTTCTTTAAATTATGTTGTAATATATAATTTAAGGTAAATATATTTTATCCTGTACAAAATTATAAAAATTACACCATCTGTCACATGTTTACTGGTCTTCGGGAGACTATACCATTCATTGTGTATGCCTTATTGCTGTAAAAACCTTAAATGAAATCTTGTCCCTGGTTTCATTATTCATTTTGTACACTTAAGTAACATATGGTAGCAAATCTAACTTACACAATGTTTTGTTTAGATGTACTGCCTATTGTAATGTTATGCTGACATTATGTGACAAAAGTTTAACACATACTGGCGTTACAATATAGACTATGATACTTACATAGTGAACAAGGAACAGTTGAATATGTTGTCAAATGTTATATGACAATATAAACTGTGACAGTTATGTCAAGGTTAAACCTTTTGCTGTTTATTTGGTTTACTATCATAGCATTCATAGGGGTCTGTTTCACTGTAATCTGAATACAGTCTGTTACTCTGACAGTCCGTGTAGTAATTATTATACCCCATTCATAACATAAATTGCTATAAGGAGTATACTGTTTTCAGCTTATCTGTCTGTCTGTTTGTGTGTCCCTAAAGACATTCTTGTGAACACAACTCCTCCTACAGTTTTTGATCATGAAAAATGGTACAAGTACGTATATCTCTCTTGAGTGCAGAACTCAATAAAAATTTGTTCCAGGTAACTTCAGGATTATATAACTTGGTATTTCAAGTCTTGGGGACTCCAAATCAAATACTATTGACTGGTTGGACTTAATTAAAAAAATTGTAACACAAACAAGTAATTCAACCACTTGACTGGCATGTAAATAAGTTGCAAAACCCTCTGACTACATGTATGTCATTTTCATTTTGTTTGATATTGTCACAATAGCCATTTCTACAAAGAATGAAAGCACAGACCTCTGTTACTGGAGAAATTCTTTTGAATTAGAGACTGAGGATTTTCAGATACCATTATATTGATTTATTATCAGGAATGGTATTAGAGTTCATTAAAGATTTCACCTGATGTATCTGCACAAATTTGTTTGAGCACGATAATTGAAAAAAATATATTCCTCATTGTGAAACTTTCTGATGCAAAAAGTATTTCCACACTGCATTAAGCTATTATCGAAGATCTTGTTAATATTGTTGTTTATGTTCAACTGCAACAGTTGTAAGTGTCAGATGGGTATTTCATTTTATCACATGTTTGCCAATTGCCCATGACCGCTGGCTTTGAGGGAAGATTTATAGTTGTGTGATACACGGAATCAGGGTCCGCCACTCTAGATCAGGGCTTTCATTTGACTCTTGAAACTGCATTTTGACTCTTGGATTTGACAAAATTGCCTATTTTGACTCGAAAATTTAAGGCGAAGAGTCAAATTTTCTATACTTATAATAAAAAATTTCTTGCAATATTTTGATGACTCTTGAAAAGTGAGTGTCAGGAGTCATTTTGACTCTTCTCATTTGGAGCCTAGTGAAAGCCCTGTAGATGTTGTTGGATACAATCTTAGGTTATTTAAATGCAGTAATGTATAATATTATTGTTTTCTATAATTTCAGATGTTGGTTGTGATGTAGCTGGTGGTTGAAGTAACAAGACAGGTTGTATAGAAGGTTGTATGTCAGCCAGCCAGGACACATCATGTCCACCACACCTAAAGTGATCTCTGTGTGTCCTATATGTGGCTCGTCCGAAGTGGTACATCTATGTGCTGCTGTGATGGAAGCTAATGCTATGCAGAATAGAACTGTTGCTGAGGACCAGAGTGGTGGTAATACACAAGATAAGACCGGGGAGAAGTGTGGTGATATGGGTGGAGTGGGCACGGCTGACACGCCGGCGGTACAGGAAAAACCCGTGGAAACCTCACAGAACGGATCAAGTGATCATGTAGACAGTACAGACGATAGCACCGAGGACCCGGATTGTCCTAAATATGTAGTAATCTATCTAGGTAGCTCGTGTCTAGATCGTCGATTCCCTCCAAAGTCTGCCATGACCTGGGTGATGGCGGAGGTGAAACATAGTCGGGATACATTCAAGGAAGTTCAGTTACAGGTTCGTAAGAGTACCCTGGTTGCGTTGTCATATGAAGGATCAGAGACCCCTATAGATACAGTATTTGAACACAACCTTCACACACTCTCGAGATTTGCCAAAACTCACCAGGACCCGAGATGCTTCGCTTATCTACGTCGCCAAAGCTTGTACAGTGATTTTGAGTGCCATGTCTTCCTAGCCCATGATGAAAAAGTGGTAAGTTAAAATTTATTGATAATTCATTATTTTGTAATAAATGTATTGAGTGAATCAAAGTATAATTAATCTCTGACTTCAAGATGTACCAGTTATACATTAGAACAGTACGTTAAAGAACTACTATTACATTGAGATGGAGAAAAATTATCCAAATCCTCTCACCAGTCAGACATGAATAAGACTTGGGCAATAATGTTGCTTACTAGGGTTCTATATATCATATATTGTATTTGTTCTCACAATAGCAACAGTCACTTGTGTACTTTATCCAAGAAAATCTATTGAACCAGTTCTTAGGACAGTTAATTGCTATACAATTTGCTGTATATAAGAAGGTTAGATCTGCTCCATGATTGAACAATCGATGAAGTCACTGTTACACAAATGCTCTTCACAATGTTGAGGGTTCGGTGCAAAACTATGGTAACGACATCAATTTAAAGAGGGTCATACCATAGTTTTGCACTGAGCCCTTGAATTATGCTCTATTACTTTCCGTGTACAGGATTTAGTATGACAGCTGATAATGTAGTCTGTGCTATATATATAGTCTAAACAAGGAAACAAAATGTTAGGATAATGTCTCCCACATATCTATCTCTGGCTTAAGAATGAGAAGGTTGTAAATTTAAGAAAAAGGGAAAAAACTGTTGGAGAATTACTCTTTACTTATGGTAAAACAAGCTATTTCAACTTCAGTTTGATCAACATGACAAGTTCCGATTTTCGTGAAAATAGGCTCATTAGAAGCACTCTGTGATTCTGATTTTCAAGTACTTTAGACCTTCTCATTCTTTAAAGCCCGCGAAATAGTACCTACCGGTATATGGTAGCCTAGTTGTGGCCCTTTGTGGAAGATGCATGTTTTTCTGTTCTCATGTTTCTTACCTCCTACTACAGGGCTTTTTTCCTTCTAAAACAGAGGCCGATCTTCAGTGACTTCCCAATCGCAAAAAGCTTCTTTTTTCCCAATTTTGTAAGAGAATTTAAAATAAAAACAATGCTAAATTCCCAATATGTTGAATTTTCGTACGGAACGGTACGGCGTTTATCAAGTCTTCAGTTAAAATGAAGAAAAACTATGTATCATTCCCTTGACATTACTAATCAATTAAACGAACGGCTGTCGATTTATTTTTTAAATTAATTACGAGTGCGACGTCTCGGAAGCAATATTACATTTGTAATCTACGAGTGTGGAAAGCGACTCGCTGACGGCGGCCATATTGTTATGCAGAACGGCTAAAGTCCGGTACGGGACCATACCGTTCGTATCCGGGCCGAAAATATGTTCAGAATTGAAATATCAAGGACAAAGATCGTAAAATTAATTGACAGCTCATACAATGGAAATGTATATTATGTTGGAAAAAGAACTTTAAGAAAGAATGATAAAATACTGAGAGAAACTTAAGGTAACAGTTGTTGACTATAATGGACTCTTGTTGTTCAAGAAAACTTAACTTTATAACAAAACATGAAAGTCCTGGATGATTTAACATGTATGTAGACTGCAGTTTCCTTTTTGGTGTATCTAGAGTCAGACTTCCTTTTCTCATTTTGGCCGAAAATCGCTATTGAATTTCCCAATTTGGTCGAAAATTGCGCTTGAATTTCCCAAAATGACAGGCTAAGGCCTTTCCCAATTTTTGGAAAAAAGGCCTTGTACTAAGTTAATAAAGTGTACAAGTATGCATACAATTGGGTATGTAGAATAGACCATGTGTGTAATTACTTGCTCTGATTAATCAAGAGTCATTTTGAGATAACTGAATTGGCAATAAAACTGTTTGTTGACTTGATATTACAGTGCAAGGTCATCTTCAAAGTGCATTGGGGGGATAATAACTGTTAAATGGGGATAATAGATGCATGTATAATAAAATTAACAACTCAATCATAATTATAACAGTCTTAACAACCTATCATACACTTCTATAACATTTATTGCTTCTAGTTATCAATTGAATATCAGTTTAATTAAACGCACACTTTGAAATTAGAACTGAAGTCACACATTATCTGCTATGTGAAATGTAGGATAGATAATTGAACAGGTGTGTACTGGTGGGCTTATTCGCACATGTGTATTTGTATTTTTAACTTATTACTTATGAACTGTTACATTATCAAATCTTTGTTTATTAGTAAGGCTACTTGTAACTTTCAAACATGCATTTTGTTAAGGCCCATATGGAAGATTGCATTATTGTAAATATGTTAGCCTCGTATAATAAAGACTTTACTTACTTACTTACATTTTTCATTTGACATATTTGAGTCTGATAAACCTTTGGCAAGGGCTACAGGCATATTCATACTCTGTTGTTATAAAGACTTATTTAAGTGTCGGAAGGGTTATTTCATAGAAAATATTAACATATTAACAAACTAAGGTCATGGAAAGTGCTAATATCTCTAGGCCATGTCTGTCAAACAATGTCAATCTTTTGTAAACACCATAACTTTAGCCTAAAATTAAGAGAAATATAGATTGATATTGTGCAAAATTATTTACCAAAACTCATTATAGACAATCTATCTGCTAAAAATCAAATGGTTTATGTATGCTTGATAAATACAAACTGACGATAATGTAAACACTTCACAGCTAGTTTAAATTATTGTATGTGTGTTTATCAAGAATATGCTTTAAAAACATTTTATGTGTTATATCATATAGCGGCATCAGCAATGCATTAAACGATCAATCTATGTTTGTAAACACTGCCAGTCAGCATTATGTTGTGTACATGTACATTTATGTGTGAAGCAAAAGGTCCATGAGTTTGGCTAATTTAAATGTATTTCCATTAATTCTAGTAATTAATGATTTCTTGTTTAAAAAAAACTTGTTTAAAAGAAGCCTTGTATTAAATTCAATACAAAAGTTATTTGTGATTTCTTGTTATGTGACCTTGCATCAATACAATACAATACAATACAATACAATACAGGTGTTATGTGACCTTGCATCAATACAATACAATACAATACAAGTCATGGAAGGATTATAATCATCATGTGAGTGCTGGTTGTAAATATATAATTATGGTTTAAGGAAGATATTATTTTACTTGTTCTTTGTTACGCCCATATGTAGGTTAGATAAAGAAAGATCTCATACAATTTGAAACATGCAAGTTTTTACAATGAGATTTCAATCTTGTTGGTCTAGTCATTGGTTTACTGCAGTGATTGAAATAAGAATTACTTCTTTATGTTTAAAGCACCATATTTATTTATTACCTGAATCAAATTCATTATTAGTTTGATCACCATGGTTTGAATCCCATGTATGCACCTATGACTATCAAATCTTGAGGTAGTCATGATGATGCTGGTTTAAGGCACTCATAGATGTGCCTGCTATGTTTAAGCAGACAGATGACTGGCAAATATTAAAGGCAAAGGTTGTGCTCAGCATTTAGTATAAATTGTAGTTGCTCACAAAAAGAGTCTGATTGGGATAAGATGCTCAACATTTTTGTGACAATAAATTATTATTTATTCCTGTATGAACTCATTAAACCTAAATAATGAAACAGGAATTCAAACAGACTTGGAATAAAATTTAAAGCTGCACTCAGCAGAAACAACAGGACACAAAGAAGCACAAATAACTATTTAACTTTAAGGAAAAGTACGTGGGTATATCCAAAAGTAATGTCACTGATGCTATAAAATTAAATATAATGTCAGTAAAACCACGAAATTTTTCACACTGTAACTTCAGTCTAATTTGAATATGATGACCAAATTTCACAACAATGCACATAATAGTCCTGAAGATATGAACATTTTATGAGACATGCTTGCGAACATCGCCGCATGTCCGACGTCAACGACGTCACAATGACGTTACTTGCTGACACATACTCATCCAGCAGAAGTTCATCCCTGGTGATTTGTAACGACTCATAAACCATGCAGTCATTTTCAAGACCTTTAAAAATGTGTAACCCACCCGACACTTACTCTCTGCGAAATCAAATCATTTTAAGTGTCCTCTAGATAGCCCCACAGCATAATATTTAACTCGCCACATAATGATTGCAGTTTTGAATGTCGAATTGAATTGACAGCGTTAAAATACTCATGGTGTTCATTTCGGACCTACTAAAACTGTTCATATGACTCTCTATCGATAATGATTTGGTGATATATGCCCCCTTAAAAGATTATACTATGAGCCTATGTTGTCGCCTTGCGTAACTAAAGTTTCAGTAGGTGACTTTCAAAACTTTTAAGAAAAGTGCATTACTACGCGCAGCGTCTTTTTGTCACAAATCTGCCGTGGTTTGCTAAGTGATCAATGCGTTGAAGATATATTACGAGTTTCAAAGTAGAGTGACGTTATTGAATTTTTAGCAGCAGACACAAAACATTTGTTTCATCACGTCACGAAAGTATTGTCTGCTTTCGAGAATTTTTTTTTATAAAAACGCATGAAAGAAAATTGTTATGATAATGAAAAACATTCGTAATTTTCGTGTGCGGCGATATGACGTCATAGGTATATTTTAAATGTTCATATAATCCAGTTATAAGAATCGAGTATTGCAGCACGTTTTTTATTAATCAGAATTGAATTGCTGAACATTTTGATATCATAGTTATGCATATCGGCCTATAAACAATTAAACCACGGGAGGAGTGACATTACTTTTGGATATACCCTCGTAATAGTAACAAAACAGGACTTATCTCTTAGAGATAGCCTGCAGCAATTCAGTTTCATATTGAATTGAAAGTCCTTTGTACTCTGAAACAAAGCTATGGGCCATGCAGACAAGTGTCCTTATAAGTTGTGATGCTCTAATTAAAAACAAAACAACATGTATTGGGTTCATTATAATAATACCACTACTTGCACTGAGGGTACTTGTAACTTGTTAGTTTACTTATAAATTAGTATTTGCGTGTTGATTGCGTGCAAAGTTTTAAGTTTTACCATTTGTTTAAGATGATCAGGAAGTATGGTTTGTTAGATAACGTTGATTTTATTTCCGTTTCTAACCACGATATGTAAGACGTATCTCCACGATCTTTTGTCAACATTGAAGATCTAGGTCCATGTTTGCATGTAGTGCTATTGTTTCTTTTCATTTCGTACACACAAAGATACTTATTTTAGAACAACATTTTTTGTTTAGTGGTTCCTGCTTTTGTTCGAGATAATGTTGCAGATGTATCCATGATTTGACAGTGGATGTTGGATGTTGTCAATGAATGTTTGAAATTATTGGATGTTAAAATTAAATTAGGAATATAATTTGTTGGACTTTGCATCAGTATAATTTACTGAATTGAATAATTAATTAAACCAGTTAATTTTTTTGTAATTGTAAGTGAAATAACGCAGCAATGGAATCTGTAGAATTACGACAGAAATCAGGAAGTGCAGATCAGCATAAACCTGTCAAGTTTTATTTTGGTTCTGGTCAAGGGTCTCCCATTGCAAGTAGTACCAGTAGTAATGACTTGAATGAAACAAGGTATAGATCCCGGACCCCTGATCGTGGGTACAGAGGCATGGTTGCTAGGTACAACAACCGAGAATCCGGAGATGTGTCATATAATACAGATATGTTTGCTTCCGGTCCTCTGCCAGCAGGAAGTCACCGTCAGAGCAGTGCCTTAGAGTACAGTACATTGAATGAGACAGCTATGATTTCATGCTGGACTAAGGTTCACGGGGTTCCACCTGAAGTTAACAAGAAGGAACTACGAGACAGACATAATGGTATGCTGAGATCTATGTCCTTCATGGACAACACAAACACGATACTAGAAGAAGATCATCCATTTAACAGGTCTCAGTCATTCGTGGCTCTGAACAACGACTACAACAGAAGTTCCCTGATTGGCTCAGGCTATCATCGCAGTGACCTAGGCTCAAACTTTCAGCATAATGGTCTAGGCTTGGGTTTCCAGGGTAGTGGTCTAGATCCTGGCTTCCAGCGCAGTGGTTCAGATGCAAGCTTCCAGCAAAGAGGTCTAGGTACATTAGGAAGCTCGGTTCTACTAGAGATCACTGATGATATGCCTGAGTATATGACTAGAGGGAACTTTGAGAGACAAGATAGTGGTTACTATCCCATACAGGACATACAGATGTATCAGAGGCAGAATAGTAGGGAGTCGCAACAATGTGATAGTGATGTATACCAGGGACATGATGGTGGGTCGTACAAGGGGCAGGTGAGTCCACAGTACCTGGGGCTGGATAGCCAACAATCTTGGGGAGAGAATACCAGATTTAACCCAACACCAGATAGTGAGAATTATCCTAGACAGGATAGTCGACAGTTGCAGAGACCTGAAAGTCAGTCATATCAGAGACTGGGAAGTCAGCAGGTTCAGATACGAGATCGAGGACAAAGGCAAGAACTTGATAGGGAGAAGTTCCTGCAACAAGGTAGAGGACATAGAGGTTTAGAGAGAACCAGATCAAGAAGTCCAGTATCACCAAAACCTGAGCCAGCAGAGAAGTCTGCCGCATACAGACAGTCGTCGTATCCAGGGTTACGAGAACAAACATTGATCAAGAATGAGAGCAAGAGATTATCTATGCCACTTCCTGTGGTGCACCAGGATAGAATGACCTTGACACATAGTAATACATGTGTTAACATAGAGGAGATCACGGATACAGTAAGTGTTATGATAGGCTTTCAAACTGTAGCATCAAGTTGCATGTGCTCATCTAATTGATTCTAAGAGATTGTCCTTGATAATTATTGTATGATTATACCCTTGCATGATTTTGACACTGGCTGATTAATTTCTTCTTTAACCTTCGACTGTACCTTCTATTCACTTTGCCTCATGGCCAAAATTTGAATGGTTTCAGAAAATGTCTGGTCATTATTTTTAATAACAAGGCAAACACATATTTGGAAGAATAATTTTTCAGACCCTCTTGCATTGTGAGTGCATATCTTAGATTGTTTTCCTAAATTATTTTCACATTTCATTGAACTTATATTTGTCCAGGAATTTAAGGTGGATCAAATTTGTCCAAGTAATGACCCTTTGTGGGAGAATTATGTTCTTTTAGTCTAAAAGTAAGCCCTTATTATTCTCTCTTCACTTGTCTTTACCAAACATGTAACTATAAAAACAATGTTAGGAAATATAAACATTTGTTGACATTCAATCTCTGGAGGAATAATCATTATACTGAGATAGAGTGTCTGAAAATAATGAATTTTTAAGAGCTCAGCTGTCTCAGGTGGTAGCAGTCTCAGAACTTAAATTGCCTCTTTGTATTGGTTGAGGGAGTAAATGAAAAATAATGTTTGATCTTTGATTGGTTATGTACACACTAATAGGTCCCTGCATACAGTTTATCACTCTGATACCACTCTGGTCACTAAGTGATGATATCTTCTTTTATATTATATGTATCTTTTGTTTATCTTGTTAATTTCGTGTGATCACTGGTATCTATAACCATCAACCATCGGAAATGAATCATTTCCTAATATATATGAATTGCTGAATTGATTGTTTCAAACTGGGCTATGATTATCATTCAATACATGAACTAGATTGATTGATTGATTGTCAAGCTGAAGTGTTAGCTGGATGAAGTAATACAGAATAGCCTTCTGATTGATTGGCCGATTGATTGATTGACTGACTGACCGACCGAACGATTGGTTGAATGATTGATTGCTTGCTTGCTTGATTGATTGATTGCTTGCTTGCTTGACCGACCGACCGACTGACCGACTGTCAAGGCGTTAGTTCGATTAAGTTCTCATTACTGTACAGACTGGCCTTCCAAATAAGGATACATCCATGTATGAATTATTAATGTAACAACATTCCACTCAAAATGGCCTAGTTCATGTATATGTGCTATAGTATATTTAAGCCTTAGGTCTTTGGCAATTGGTAACAATCTCAGAATTGGCCATTCTAACCTGTCCACATATGGAATACAGTATATAATATATAATGAACAAATGTCAAGGAATACTGAAGTTACTGTCAATAAAATGTGACATTTTACTGTTTCTATTAAATAGAATGATATTTGATGGCACCCAAAACAGATTTGAGACTTGTTTGCAGGATAATTATATTATAATAATATATACAACTTTATTTAAAGAGGCAACTCTGCAGTTGGGCAAGCCCAGTCTTCCCTGTGAGCCTCTATTCAGGATTGAGCAATTTGCATCAGTAGGACTTTTAGGTGTTACCTTTGGAGAATGGACTTAATATTCAGTGACTCAGTTGAATTTAAGGGTTTTGTAGAACAACCATGCATCATGTTTGAAAGTAGGTTCATATGTACGATTGATACCAAGCCTAGCTTTGCATAGTCTGTCAGTTTTTTTTTCACTGTAGTTCCCCTTTGTAGGGGTCTTGATATTACCTTATTGTGTAAAGCACCTTCTGATTCGCACAATTTCATTGATCAAAGACTTCAGTATAGCAGTTTTACTGTTTAAGTTGATTAGTTTCTGCACATATCTTGATGATATATCTTGGAAAGAAGGATTTAAAATTAAATTGCTGATCTATCTGCCACAACCTTTTCCATCTAGCTGTGGTAGAAGCCTGGTACGGAATATCTATACCATTCTGTGAGTTAAATGTCACAATATTGATCCATTTTGTTCTCGAAGATTTCAAAATCTATACAATAAAACAATATTCTGGGTAAAATCCTGTCTGCTTCTATGATATTTATGTGATCAATTGATGTGTCTCAGAAACAGGAAATCTGCTACTTTTCTCGTTTCGTTTCATGAAGTCATTTCCTGAGAAATGAAATGAAACTTTATAGAATACTCAAGTTATAGTCTGATTTTATGCATATTTGCATATTGTTTTGACTTTCTACTTTTATTTTTAATATACCCTCGAAACTAATATTGGTTTGTAATTTTCATGCGCTCTTTAAAAACAGGAAGTATTTTGTAAACAGGACCTTGGCGGGCGTGCAGCGATGTCAAATTATATATTGTCTGTACTCTAGATCAACCAGTTTTTATCTGATCGTCTTCAAACTTTGTGCCACTAATTATTAACATAATATTAAACCTAGGTCAAACAAAAGTGTTGTTTATAAATAGAGTATTAGATTTTGTACCAGCAAGTATGTTGGCAGTGAGACTTAAATGTCATTTCAATAATGGCTTTTGTTCATGGCAGAGTCTCATTCAATTTCTCCCAGAATTGTATCTTTTATGGCTACAGTTGACTGTATAAGTATAATATCTCAGCGATACTCACCGACTTTTTCTCCCATTGTAAGCAATTAGTCAACATGTCACCATTCATTTACATATCATAAAAATTATACACAAATATAGCAAAGTGTGGTAATTTTAACAGACTGTTCCATTTTCAGCAACAATAAATGTGTAAATACCAGCAAAAATGCCACAGTATATTTTTGTCACACTATTGTACTGCACATATTATGTAGGTGACTCAGTTTCGTACAATATGTGACCGTTATATTTATAATACTAAGCTGTATTATCCGTCAACACTAGTGAATTGGCCAAATGGTTGCACCATGTTACTGTTTTAAATAGAATAGTGGAAGTGTCCCAAAAAAGATATGTGGAAATTGGACAGGGAAGGCAGCACTCAACTTTAAACCATCCAGGCACAGAAAACCGTAACAACATAACACAATTACATGGAGCAATGCCCACACATTAAACCTAACAAACATTTTAAGCCCAAGCCTCCCTGCAAGAGAGCAGGATGACCTAGTTTCATAAAGAAATACCAAAAAAACAGTGAGTGAAACGCAGCTAAGGTCTGACCTAGTTACCAAAACTTCCCGAAACAAATGCCAATAATTAATTCTAGGGTAGTAGAAATTTGGGCACCCAACTACGCTGTATGGTGGTGGTTTAAAAAAGCCAAATAATAATTAATTTCTTAAAGGCGTCACCCTTTGATTATTTATATCACTACTTGTCTTGTTGTAACCTTGAATTAATTCAATTTTGTATGACACATTTGCAACATACTTAGTAGTAGAACATGACGTTTTCAATTAATCAAATTTTGACAACCACAAGCTATTAAATCACCTTATTAAAATGTTTGTTTCATAGTTTATAAATGATACATGTCCATGAAAAAAACTTTGTTTTCATTTTCTTGATTTTGTTTAAATTTGTAGAAGAATATTGGTCCCGAATTGGGGTCATTTAATTGCTTTGCCACTACTAATTGGAAATAAATATGTGCCGCAGTGGTTAAAAAATAATAAACAATTATTTTTCATGGCATAATTTATGCCTCAGGATTAAATCTTGGGGGCATTGTATTTATAATTCATAAACTTCAACCGTTTTGCAATCAGCATAAAAATAAATCAGTTTTTAAATCTGATTCAATATACGAAGATAGCATACAATCTTTGATATGAACTGTTCTATATATCATGTATGTAGCTGTAGATTTAATAATTATGATGTCATGATTACTAATTGGCTATAAGTGTATGTATACATGGATATATATATAGTTACAAATGTGCATTTGGATATGCATACCTGGATTAGTAAACATTAACTGACTTAACGTTCCCGGTGATTTGCTGTATTGTTGATATATTTCCAAAGATCAGGATATATAATTGTAGCAGTACTAGTAATTCTAGTATATTCAGCTTGGATAATCTAGTGAATAAGGATACTGTTGTTTTGGTTGTATTTTGCTAAGGTATAAAACCTTGCTTTGATATCCATTACCATATGTGGGAGACACATTGAATTTGTGCTTGACGTTGAGTCGTCTACATACAATTATGTCAGCCAGTATGGATGGATCTATCATTTAGTTTGTCTGTGCTTTTTCTCCTGAAACCCTTGATCTGATTTCAGTGAAACTTTGCATGAGTTACTAGTAGTTGGTACCAGTCTAGTTGTGCATATTGTCTGGAATTTCAGGTTGGATGGTTTTGGTAAGAGTTGTATTGCCCTCTTTGGGAGGCATACATTGTTGTGTCAAAAACCCTTCTAGTTGTGTATGTTGCTTGTCACCTTCTGCAAATTTATGTATCTTAGGATGTTACACCATGTGATTGTGTGCTCCCATTGTTATCTCATGTGTTTGTGTGTTTCCATTGTTATCTCATGTGTTTGTGTGTTTCCATTGTTATCTTGTGTGTTTGTGTGTTTCCATTGTTATCTCATGTGTTTGTGTATTTCAGGTTCCAGAACTGTTCCATTGTATCCGTGGTGCCACACAACGTGATATATTTGAAGAGATGGAACCACGAGTTCCTGATACTACCAAAGCATGTTATGAAGTGATGTATGTAGGTCGTGCCAAGGTCAGAGGCAAGAAGATACTCTCTAGTCACATAGATGATCTCGTAATGCGGCTAGAAGCCAAAGATAATAAACAAGGTGATACTAGTGATAATGGTACGGAATTAACGGACCGACGTCGTCACAAAAGTGATTCTAGTGTAAGAAGTTTACCGTCGATTCTCGATAGTGGACTTGTCAAGGAAAATGAACTACAAAAACTGTCAAAGAATACAATATTTCAAGGTGTTGAACTGCATAATGAAACACATCATGGTAGTCATGACGATGTACATAAAGATGGTAGCAACGAACACCTTGGCAACCAGAATAGTGACAGTACTGATCACCTTAGTGACGGAGGTCATAGTTCATCAGAAAACGTTACTGACCCACTGCATTCTTCCAATTCTAACGACATGTTGAAGGATATGATTCATGGCTTCCAGCATCACCCTGAAGGTCAAGGTCACATGTCACATGATGAGCATGGTAACCAAAGGTCATCAAATAGAACAATGTTATTCAGGATAGGACAGAGTGATATCTCGTTGATCAGCTTAGACAAGAAACAGACACTGATTGAAAGAAAATTTAAAAATATTTCATCAGTATCACAGGTAAGAGAAGATTAATCTCTTCCTTAATTTGACTGTTTGTATTCGCAACATGTATAAAAACTTCTTGTCCAAATTATTTTAAACATATTCAATTGGCTGTGTACAAATTAGTTGGTCAGTAGGTCAAAGTTCAAGGTCCCTGTGAAAGTTGAAAAGCAACTAGATTTGAAGTGTCCAGTGGTCATTGCGACCACTTACATGGTCCTTCATGAAAATCACTATTCTCAGAATCAGCAAACTAGTGTTTGTGCAAGCCCTGTGGGTTATCTTTGTCCTGAAAACCACTGTTTCCAAGGAATACATTCCACTGATCTATATAGCTCTTAAGTTTGTTTTGATTCCATTAAGGTTTATGTAATTTTGCATGCTCATTTATTGATTATATAAAGTAATGTGTGATGTTTTCAGGGTAATTTGAAGCCGGATGTGTTTGGATTTATCTCGAGGGAACCAGGCAGTCATTTATTGTGTCATTTGTTGAGATGTTACTCTAATGATGTGGTATGTAGCTTATTTCACTTCCTTAAATGTCAGAAATTATATCTTATACCTAGGTAACAAAATCACCCAGACATGAAAGGTGTGTCTGTGAATCTGATTTGTACCTAATGTCAAGACATCATGCGAAGGCTGCCAAATTAGTAGCAATACATATTTCGAAAGAGACTTACAATTTCTGTGGCCAAAAACCAGACAATGTCAGTCTGGCCAGATTAGAGTAGACCAAAGTTTGCTTTGTGCACTTGGAATATCATTAGCTTAAGTAAAGAGATCTGTTATCAATGCTTATAACAGGGAAGTGCCAATTGTTCCTTCGGCACTTCAAGATTGTATCTCAACAAACATTAGTGAGATACTACCTTGGTTGGTTGGTCAGTTGGTCAGTTGATTGCCTCAATATGACAAAATATTCAAAATAATACAAGAAGTTACAATTCAAGACTACATAACTATCAAAGGATACAAACCACCAAACCTACTACTGATATCATATAATACAAGAGTTTTATCAATGCTTCTAAGAACATTTTCCATATATAGCTTTTATGTCACAATATTTGATTAACTTTAGTGGTTAGGCAATTTCACTAACAACCAAACTTAATTATTTATCATTAAGACTATACAAAATAGACTAAGGGAAAATAAGACAACTGAAATTATCTGTAGGAAGATGTTTCCAGTTGCCAATGGATAATCAGTTTTATAATCTAATGGTAATGTAATTATGCAGACTGTCGTAAAAGCAGGTAATGAAAGCCAACAAGTTTGAAAATCAAATTCTTCAAGTCTGCTTTAAAAGACCTACAGACACCAATTTGGACTGTAAGAGTTGCCATGGAAACAGGACTTATTTATTGTGTCTGTGATTTTAAGTTTGAAAGAAAGAAGAAGATGCACACATGAATATAAATGATCAGTTTACATGTGATAGCGTGAAATATTACCAGGATTAATCTTGAGACATTATTGGCATAATTGCTGCCATATATCTCTTCATCTAAAATACAATTTCTTTCCTGCATGACATTGAAGCAAGTTTTACCTGTAGAAGTTTGGAAGTATAATGTTACTTTAAGAAATTTAAGATATGTATGCGAATGTAAATCACTTGTGAAATGTGCATTTATCTTCCTATCTAGCGTATCTTATTGTAAACAACTGAGTATGCAAAGTCTTTGGCTGGCTGTCGCGTTGTTGTTGGAGAAAAGATGAAAATATCCCAACATATGGTTATGCTTGCAAATTAATGCAGTAAACTTTATACCCACTACTCAACAATAAACAAATAAAATATTCTCAAGTTGTTTTCCTCTTCATTTAAAAATGACAAAAAGATTAACCTGCTTTCTAAGGAAATAAAAGTTTTACTACATGAGAAATTATGTGGCTGTGTTTAACTGCAAGCAGGAAACAGTGACACCAGATCTGTGGTTAATATTTCAGGTTTTACGATTCTCTTAAATATTGATTAGCTTGCTGAAATGTTAATTATATTAAGGCCAGGTTTGTGCCATTGGCTATAAAGACATCTCCAAATCTAGTTACTCTAGTTTGTAACATCAAGTCAATATTACAACTGTTATGAACTAAGGGGCTACCTTTAACAGAGCTTGTATGGAATGGTATCGGAGTGGTAGTGGTTAGCACTCAACTACAGGGATTTTACTCTTCTTGAAAAAAATTAAAAAGCATTGACTAATTAAAAATAAGTTTCGGTCATTTGAAATTTTATATGTTAAATATATTTATTGTACCCTCTCACTTATTTGTAAGTGGGGGATAAAGTATTGGTTCTGTCCCTCCGTACGTTTATTGAACTCCTCACAAACCATTGGGCAGACTTTCTTCAAACTTACCAATTAACATTGTTGATGTGTAGTTTACTGTAAAGGATGGAATTTTAGCTGTGGCAATTTGTACCAGAGTTATGGTCCTTTGTTGCTTTTACTTTATACCCCATTTCTAATTATTTAAAGTTGCATTTACTTCTAGGTTGATGAAATAATGGGAACACTGAAAACATCATTCCAGAATGCGTACCAACAAAGTCGTCTACAGACACAACAAATCTGTATCAACTGTCCCCTACATCAGTATCATAAACTATGTCAAGATATTAATGGTAGGTATAAGAAATATCAAATGATATACAAGATTTGTTGTGTTTGGGAGACTCACGTTAGTCAAGAGTTGCCATGTACCTCTCTTTACAAAATGTAGAGATACATTGATTTTATGCTGGATATCTGGATTGATTGATCGCAAAGTTTGTCTTGCTTGTTTTTCTTCACCATCTGTCAGAACTCAATAAAACGTATTGAAAACTTAAGATACAAGTTAGCTTAGTCTGTTACTTGCATAAAGATGATAGGTGGCTTATATGGAATTGATTGATGTCAAAACACATGCCCATTGATGCTCTTCTTACTGGAATATTGTTAAAAATGGATTCGAAAAAAATTCTACTTATACTGTACCATTAGTATGTCAGCAATCAGCAGTCCAAGAATGAGCGTATTTAGCATATAAAGATGATGAGTTGTTGTATTGACTTGATTGAATTTATGGATGTCACGTTCACCGAGAGCTATACATGCTGTCTTATTTCCTGTTCTCAGTTATTTCCTAGTTCTCATAAAACAGCATGTCTCCATGTATTATATCTAATCAAGTGAGATTATATTGTATCTACCGGAAATTATTGTTGTGTTTGAGAAACCAGAAATCACTCAACTCCACTACAATGTGAAGGATGGAAGCACTATAATCCATTCAGTATTGTCTGAACAGATTTCCATATTGTACTACTTCAGGGTTTTTTTGCCAAAATTGTGAAGTAGCCCTAGCCTGTTAGATTTGTGAAACATAAGGCGTGATTTTTCTTAAAATTATGAAATTCAAGCGTTGTTTTGCTTTTGAATTGTGAAAGAGGAAGCACGATATTGACTTTATTAAATTTGTGAAAAGCAATTTACAATTAATATTTCCCTTTATTTTGCACTTATGGCTTGATATATTTCATTATTGAATGTTTAAGCTACTCTGGTCTTGTCAATTTCAAATTGTATAAAATTTTGGGCCTGAGAAAGTAGTTTCATTTGTGAAAGTGGCATTTATGTGGTTTGTGAAAGTTGCATTTTGGAATTGTGAAGCACCCTCCTTCCAATTGTGAAGTAGCCTTATTTCGGCCTCTGTTATAGAGTGAAAAAAAGCCCTGTACTTAATTCTTAAAAATATGAGTAGGCCTATCTTGAATTTTAATTCATAATTTAAGCAAATTATGTTAATTAATTTTTAGCTTGTTTTTAACAATTTGTTGCTCAAATGACACCCGAAAGAAGAATTTCATTGTTTGAGGGACTTTGAGTAATGAAATTGTAAGTGTTGATAATATTGATAATTTCACTGAATTAATATTGATAATTTTACTTAAATAATTATGTGTTTTGTATGTGTAGGTTTACAACCCGAGGCTGCTTACAATGTACTGTGTAAAAGAATACAGAATTTACCAGAAAAAGATGCAGATGATCTCTATCATTCCTTACAGGTTGGTGTCTAGTGTTTACCTTGTGTCGGGTCTAACAATTAGTAAACAAGGGATCACAAATTGAAATGGACTCTTGTGATAGCAAGCATAGTTGATCTGGCACTCGTTTATCACATGATCTAGATTTGAAAAACTAGGTCAGGCAAGAGTTGTTAAGTCCAATGGACATTTGTCTATATTTATTGTTTGCTGATGGCCAGACTAAGTCTTCAATATTAAATCTTGACATATACTACAGGAAAATTAATGTCTTTCCTTGTATACTGTAAAACCATTTAATTTCATTGGGACACAATTTTCTCGACCATTTGTGGGGACAAAATTTCAAGGATAACTTATCCACCAAGTCATACATCCTATAGAAATTATTAATACTCATGGGGATTTAATTTTGCAGTTGTTCATCCTCGAAATCCACAAAACTAAGTACCTCTTTAAATATTAATAATTTAACAGTAACTCATATTTACCTTGAAAGCTGTCACATATACTACAAATAGTAGGTTGAAAATATGCATGTAAAGGTTTTAATGGAACAAGAAGTAGAACAATTAATTTCCAGTATTTGTACTGCACTGAGAGTGTTTACCTTATTTTCCTGACATTCTTCTTTTCTTCATGAAATATTCATCTGACTGGATTTATGACCAAAAAATCTGTTTTTCTCTCATTTTAACTTCCTCGCTAACTTCTGTGAAACGTTACTCTTGCCTTGAGCTCAGATAATGATGCTGCTTGCCTTGAGCTCAGACAATGATGCTGCCAATCTCTGTCATTGTTAAGTCCAAAATAAATTACTTGTTTCCATTTCCTCTACCAACCCTATAGTTTTGCCCTCCTTTTTTGGACAAAATTGAGAAAAAAATGACCTATTATAATTTATATCAGGGTATTTTCATCCTACATCTATATTTCTTTATCAAGAATAGTCTGTGAGTATCCTAAATGTTAAATTGGTATTCAATATTAGTTTTTGCTTATTTCATAGTGTAATTTAGTGTATTTCGTTGTAAGCTATGAATGTGGCTGGCTGACTGGCTGGCATTCAGTTAAGGTGACAGGTCACTATCCATAAAAGTTGTGGGGAATATAGCTGTCCATGTTATCTTTTTTTGCACATATTTGGGCATTGTCGGTTATACACTCCCTCAAAACCGGACTCCCTCAAAATCCACATACAATCTGACAATTTCTTTGGTCCCCTACTTTCCTCTTGTTAAGTCACCTAAAGAGCTTCCACAATACCAGACTCCGAGTATCGTATGGCTTCGTAACAACAATTATGTTCTGTTGCACTATGTTACAGGATAACTGTTCAACCAAGCAATCAATACTGCTATCTAGATAACAAGACTTTACAAACTGCATATAAATTTGAGGCAATAATTATGTTGGGAGTCACAGCACATTGAGCACAATTAGCTTAATGATATTGAGATTTGTTGGAGACTTTGTGTGCCATATATCTCCATTTATATGCATATTTACTGTATTGTCCCATTTAAATAGGCTTCTAACTTGATAATTAAATACATTGCATTCAAGCTGATACTGATGAGATTGCATAATTCACTAGCTCAGAATGAGAAGGTCATAAGTACAAAATCTATATTTTGAAAAAAAAAAAAGCTGTCCCAAAATTACTGTTCACTTATGGAAAACAAGCAATTTCAATTTCCGTTTGGTCAATATGATAAGCTCTGATTATCATGAAAGTAGGCTCATAAGAAGCGCCTTGTGATGCTGGTTTTTTTTAAATATGTATCATTCTCATTCATTCTAAGCCAAGGAATTGATATCTTGCATTGTACAGTACAACCTCTCCAGTGCATCCCTTTGTAGAGCAACAACCTCTCTATAACAATGCCTTCTAAAATTTCCTTAAACTGATATTTACTATAAATTTAACCTCTGTAGAGCAACAACTTTTGTACAATGGCCAATATGTACAGCGCCCAAAGGGGGTTGCTGTACAGAGGTTGTTCTGTATTCGGGTGCTAGTATCTATATATTTATGTTGTAACAAAATAGAGTTGACTATGCTGTTTGTATGACTGGTTGTGTACATGTTAACTTAACTCTCACCTATCATAATAAAATGTATGTATATATATTGTGGCTAGAAACTTATTATTGCCGAAATAAACTTTTGCATTGTATTGTATGACTGTATTTTTACAGAATGGTAATCCACAATGTCACGAAGAGTCGGTGGAAGCATTGATGATTGGTATACGTAAACTATGTGAACACAGACAACGAGAACATTCTCATATATCAGACGCACATAAAGGATCTCATAAACCTGATGTAAGTTAAATACTATACTCATGTCCCCTCCCCCTTCATGGCCTGGACATTCTCAGCTATTCCATGAAGCAATTTTTTTCAATTCTTTCAAAATCTTAATAAGTTCAAATTTTAACTTCTTACTCTAGTAATTTTTGCTGTTGATTGAAGTATTATTGTTCTATTTATAGCAGGTTTAATCCAAATATCCTAGCATTCAGAAACTGACATGCTCAAACATGTGTGCCTGCTTAGTAAAGCTTTTGTTGTTCAATTTGTTGAATTCTACTTTATCAAGTAGACATCAGAGCTACAGATAAGCTGCGTATTGGGGTAATTACCCAATTAATTTTCTTAAAAACCCAATAGATTTTGAGAGTAGGGAGTAAGAAAAAGCAATGGCAATCTGAAATACCCAATAATAAAAGGATTATATAGTGAAAAACAGTACATAAAAGATCATTTACCCAATGAGTTTGACCCAAATACCCAAAATAAAATTTGTCAAAACCCAATCAAAATTGAAACTGGGGGGTAAAATACCCAATTGACGAAAACCTTATCTGTAGCTCTGAGACATAGGGTGATCTGATTTGACATTTACATTCACAATATGAGATAATAATTTTTCTGAAACAGGAAATTTTCAGACATTTTTCCACTTTCCTCTTTATATAAACTATACTTTATGAGATGTCTGTATATTGATATATAACTATTTAAAGATTAGTTATGATTGCTTTTTATAGATTTGCCTCGTGGAAATGAAAGACAAAAGTAATAAGTCTGCATTTGACTTCCTACGCAATCGAGCTAAGAAGAAACTGACGTCATCGTTTGAGACATTGTTTACGAATGTTCACAGTAAGACAGAGGAGGTACGGGAAGCATTCCGACAGAGAAGTGGTACAAACGAGACCAACGAGAGCGAGGGAGGAAGCTTCAGTAGATCTGTGGTAAGTTCCGGCAAATATTGAACTACAGTCAAACTACCACTACTGTAAAATCATTAATATTTGAGAGGGATTTAATTTTGTTGATGATCTTAACTGTGAAATTAAATCAAAACAAATATTGATATTAATGATTTCTATGGTATATGATTTAGTGGACACAATATTCTTGAAATTATGTCCAAACGAAATGGTCTTTTTTACAAAAACCTCAAAATAAATTCCAATTGAAATTAAATGATTTTGGAGAAATTGAGTTGCTGCAAAACACCTGCTGACATTCTGTTGCAAGTTTCTCGGAGTTATATGGGGGTGGAATAAGATTTACACAATTCTCTACTTCCTCCTAACATCTTAAACAGAATGATTCTGAAAAAGATTGATTACGTCTGCTGTATACTGGTAGGAAAGATGAGACTCACTATGAGGGCGCATCAATGTAAGATGTCAGTATGACTCTGTTGTTAGTTTCTGACATCTGACAATGTAATATTTTATGCTTATGTCTGCAGGTCGTTCCATCATTTATAGAATATCAAATACTACATCACTATATGGGAATATAACAGTAACAGCTTTCTTGTTTGAAAGTATTGAAACTTCATCATATAAGGAAGATATATTAGGCTAGTGGCTGCAATGCTAAGTATATCTGATTTTATCTATTTCATGTAAGATGCTTCGGGGCTGGATGTCATTGAATCAAGACTGTATAGCAATATTGTATACTGTAAAATAATTCAATGTGGTTTTGATAAAAAACTCATTTCCATGGTATGTTTATTTGTGGATTTTCATTTCAGGTAATAAAGACAAGGGTCAAAACTATGGGTTTAATTTCGTAGTTGAAGGTGAACCATGAAATCCACAAAATATAATCCCCCACAAAAATTAATGAGTTGACAGTATTAACCAATGTATCTACTTGTGTTTACAGGATTATACATCAGACGCCTCACCAGCACCGTCACCAGCATTTCATACCAAGGATCAAGGATCCAACTTTGACTTTCCTAGTCCCCCACCATCACCACCTAATTCCCGACCACGTAGTTCAACTGTTGGTGCTCTACCTGATACTAATACCGTAGAACGTGTAAAAGCAAGACAAGAACAGAGGAAGGAAGCAGAGATGAAGGAACTAGAGAAAAGACAAGCCAGTGAAAGTCCAATGAAACATATGTATGTATTCACTTACTGTATCATTAACTTATCAATCTATGGGCAAATCCAGAAGGGGCAACCTGGAGCCCAGACCCCTGGAATTCTGGCATAAATGTGGTTATTTCATATATTTACACTGGTTAAAACTGGTTTTACACTGAAAAGATCACTTGGAGTGATCAAGACAACCCTTTAGGCCACAACAAATTGATCATGCGTTCGGCGGGAGCGCCCGCTCCTGATTTTTCCAAAATGAAAAATAAATATATAAATTTAAATTATTGCTCCCGCACCTGGGAAAACCACGCGCTTGTGATTTTTTTCCTAAGTGTTAACTTACCGTCTCGCGTAATTAGCCTTTATAAGAACCCCTCTTCCGGACTTAATTATGTCACTGATAGCCATCAATAAACAGATCCACATTCTCATGAATCAGTGTATAGTCAAGTCCCTAGTATTACGGAGGAAAAACACGCTGGTTAAACGAGGAGTGACCAGTTTATTGCCCCATTCACACCTATGGATACATGTCATACTGTATACCTACTCAGCTGGAGACATAATTAGCAGACAAACTTTTGTTTTTCTTGATTGTCAATTTGTGAACAGTGTTGCGTGTAATTTTTACAAGCGTGAGAAACACTCTGTTTAACGTTTGCAACAATACGTAACAGCCTCCGTTGCTTTAGATCTTTAATAATTAAAAGTCAATTATGTTTAAACTTTTGATACCTATTTGTTTGCAATGTCAATTACTGATGACAGGACTAGCACGTGTGTGCTTGAGTGGTCCAAGATGGCATGAAAACGAAAACAAGAAAATAATGGGGGGGGGAAGGGGGCAGACAACTAATTGAAAAACTTTATTCAACAAAAAAATCACACTTCAGAATCATTCATAAAATCTAAGAAATATGTAGGAGAAGTCTGACCATAACCTTGAAGGTTATGCAACACAACACAACACAAAAGAAATACCTCACACAAGAGAGAAGATTTCTGTGATTAATGACTCCCTAGAGTAAATGCCAGCATTTTATAGCTGTTGTAACTGATATTTAAAAGGTTAACCCAGGTCAGCAAGGTCAGTCTTCAAGTACATACACAGATAATATACTAAAATGCCACCTTTGAACTTGTTAAATATTAATTGACCCATGATATAAATTAATAAACACACAGTCACTGTATAGATTTGTTCTGTTTTGCCCCTCCAAATAATGAGGGGGGGGGGGTAGATTTAAATGAAATTTGCTACACATATTGTCTTACAACTACACCAAATTTAGTAAGAAAACAAGAGGAGCCATCTTAATGATCTACAATTTCAACAAATATAGCAGTGAGGTATAAACAGAAAGGCACCAAACAGAAAAGCTGTTGATCTGGGCTGGTATTAATCAAGCCATAGCTATAGATAGATAGGTAGTAAAAAATTAAGCATTCTAATGGAAAACTTGCTCAAATAAATTATAACTAAATATAAACACCATCATAATCAGTCACACAAAATTCACTTTTATTTAGGAAAAAAACACAGGAGAAGCAATCTTGAAGGTCTACAAATCCAAAATTTTCTAGGGGGAGGTCCCCCAAACCCCCCCCTGGCAGGAGGGGGCCACCCCCTCCTGCAACCTCCCCGCGACCTTTTTGGGCCCAGCACCCTGCCCTTCTTCAATCCTAGCTGGAGCTCTGACCTTGCATAGCATTATGCATCGGTGCGCTACAAACAGTGCTAAATAAACAGCCGTCTGAGCATGATGTGTCACTACAAGAACAAAACTGTACATGGTGATCATTGAGACTGACTAGCTTGATGCTTAGTTGATTTGAATCTTTAACCACTTGTCACTCAGTGCATTTGTGTTCATTATCATTTATATGTATGTGACAATGTCTGCCCACAATTACCTTGAATACCTGTATTCTGGTAAAATAATTTGATAAATCCTACACAACATAACAAGAAATATATAACAATCATTTATTTGGCCTCATTTCTTATTAAAGCTTTTGTAATAATTTCAATATTGACACAATTTCCTAAAAATGGGTGCATCAGAAATGAATAGGGCACTTTTGCTCCTTCACGCGCTTTCAAAAATGGCATTTTCAAAAATAAATTTAAAATTTTTTATTTCGCTCCTTCGCTCGCTCTCAATTACGGGTTTTTCAAAAATAAATATTTAAATTTATATTTCGCTCGCTCGCCCCTAATTTTTCCCAAAAAAATCCGTAGAACCAAAAATTAATTTGGTGTGGCCTTATGACAAATATCTTGTTGGAACCCCTTCATCAGAAAAAAATAGATCTCCTCTGAGAAACATAACGGGAACCATTCTTGCACATGATTGGTGGCTGTGTTTTTAAGAGTATCACAAATTTGTACAAGGTGTACTATAAACGCTATTGAAAATCTCCCGAAAAAAAACAACTCTCACAGATATTGTTATACTGTAAAATCCTTTAATTTCAATGGGACCAAATTTCATGGTTTTGTAAAAAAAAGACCATTTGAACGACACAGAACCACGAAATTTAATCCCCCACAAAGATTAATAATTTTACAGTATTCTGCACAAGTAGCTTGTAATATATTCATGCATGAAGGTCAAGGTCTGGGTTAATTTGTTTGCACTATAATATCAAACCAGGAAAACTTGTACGAATAATGCAAGTATTTCTGTCTCCATATAATGATGTATAAAGCTTTTGTATTTCACTTTAACTTTGTTCTTGTCAGGAAGCAAATGGCATTACGTACAAAACATCAGACATTTCCTGATGTAAAAGTTTCTATGAAATATATAGAATGTTTGTTCCTTTGGTTGGAATGATTGATTGAGTAGGTTTATTGTTTTGATACATTGGTACAAGTTATCAGGTATAACCAAGATTTCAGGTTTTTGAGTGCACATGTTTATATACCCTGGCATCTACTGATCCGTAGGTATATTGTGATTCATCCATCCGTCCATTACAAAACTTTCAAGTTAATTGATTTGCTAGTTATTATGAACAAGGCTACCATTCGGCGTAAGCATTTACTGAACACATTCTTGTTCTTTATTTCTTTATATTATTTTACTATTTTTTTCAAGATTTAAGGTTTTGCAGAATTTCAAATTTGTACTGACTTTAATGCAGGTTTATATTGGCTAATACTGGTTCCCCTGTTAGAAGAAGTTCAGGATATTCCAGTGAGGAGGGTGATGATTTCAACCCTGATAGTTATACACCAATGAGACGTGGTTCATGGAGACAGGCTATATTTAACAGAGTTGTAACCCCAGCTAAACATCCTAGGACTCCGACATTAGATGGTAAGACAAAGAAATTGATCAGGTTTGAAAGCTCAATGATATCTAATGTGTCTCTTTGATCATCATAATGCTGTATTTTTAGCTCACCTGTCCATAGAGCAACACGATGAGCTTTTATGATCACATCTCATCAGTCATTAGTTTGTTATCTGTCTGTCCACAAATTGCTGTGAACACATAAGAGATAACAATTTCTAATCAATCTTTATAAAACTTGGCCACAATGAGCATTTGCACTAACCAGGGGTCAATTTTGAATATTCAGTCCCTTTCTTAATTTGGAAAAACAAAGGAAAACTTTGTGAACAAGTTACATACACTGTACTAGGAGGTTAGAAATACGGTCACTGGGCCAAATCGAATGGAAAAATAAACACACCAGATGTCACAATTTTTAATTTAAATTTATAAATCATTTTCACATGAATCATGGTTGTTTATATATCAAGGTCCTTTACAAAGATTGTTCAAATTATGTCCCTGGGGTCAAAATTGGCCCCGCCCCAGGGGCCCTTAGTTTTACATAGAGTTATATAGGGAAAACCTTAAAAAATCTTTTTCTCCGAAACCGATTGGCCCAGGGCTTTCATATTTGGTAAGTAGACTCAGCTAGAGGTCCTCTACAAAGATTGTTCAAATTATTCCCCTCGGGTCAAAATTGGCCCCGCCCCAGGGGCCTTAGTTTTACATAGAGTTATATAGGGAAAACCTTAAAAAATCTTCTTCTCCGAAAGCGCTTGGTCCAGGGCTTTCATATTTGGTATGTAGACTCAGCTAGAGGTCCTCTACAAAGATTGTTCAAATTATGTCCCTGGGGTCAAAATTGGCCCGCCCCAGTGGCCCTTAGTTTTACATAGAGTTATATAGGGAAACCTTAAAAAATCTTCTTCTCCGTAACCGCTTGGTCCAGGGCTTTCATATTTGGTATGTAGACTCAGCTAGTGGTCCTCTACAAAGATTGTTCAAATTATGTCCCTGGGGTCAAAATTGGCCCGCCCCAGTGGCCCTTAGTTTTACATAGAGTTATATAGGGAAAACCTTAAAAAATCTTCTTCTCCGTAACCGCTTGGCCCAGGGCTTTCATATGTGGTATGTAGACTCGGCTAGAGGTCCTCTACAAAGATTGTTCAAATTATGTCCCTGGGGTCAAAATTGGCCCCGCCCCGGGGGCCCTTAGTTTTACATAGAGTTATATAGGGGAGACCTTTAAAAATCTTCTTCTCCGAAACCGCTTGGCCCTGGGCTTTCATATTTGGTATGTAGACTCAGCTAGAGGTCCTCTACCAAGATGTTAAAATGATTCCTTTGGGTGAAAATTGTGCAGGGGTTTATAATCAGGTGAGCGATATTGGGCCATCATGGCCCTCTTGTATTTCAAGAATTATGATGTGAGAATGGCCAGTGTCAGAAAGTCAGTCTCTTAAGTGATTGTGTCGGGTTTGCTGATATATTTGTTTAGTACCAGGAAACATTTTCAGAATGTGAAGAGAATGGTGCTGGTGAACAAACAGACAAGAAAACATCGGAGGAACTCCGGGCATTATGGAAGAAGGCTATATTAGAGACATTGTTGTTGATACGTATGGAGAAAGAGAACCAAGATCTCCAAGGTAACAATATGATTTTCCTTCTAATGATAAATACTGTAAAATCATTTAATTTTGATGGGATGAAATTTTGTTGTTTTGGTAAAAAAAGACCATTTCGATGGTGGATTTTGCATTTCAGGTAATAAATACAAGGGTCAAAATTATTGTTCGATGGGATGAAATTTCGTGGTAGAAGATGAACCACGAAATCCACAAAATTTAATCCCCCACGAAAATTAATGATTTCACAGTACTCCTTAATATCCTAGTGCTGGAACAACGGTTTTGAGTGTGAGAGGTCTCAGGCCCCGATCTCCATAAACATTTCAATCTGAGCTAAATCTTAGCTCAAAATATTCCATGTGCCATTGAGATAAATTTCTGAGGAGAATGGACTCAAAATATGTATCACAAAACAGAAAGCACTATTCTTAGTTTATAACAGTAAAATTTCAAGAACTTGGACGTCAGATTGCTCTCAAATGCAGACTCTGATTTGAGCAAATTCGTAATTTGAGATGAGATTTCTACTTGAGATGTTTTAGGAACTTAATGCCAGGTGTGATTCTAGGCCACAACATACCAGTCCTACTTGTATCATGTGTCGTACTTTCAGGTTTTGAATATAGAATTTGCCCTCTTTGTTTATATTGAAAAAAAGAGTTTCAAGCTTTGAAACAGGGATTTTCAGGCTTGATACTGCTTCCCATTTACCAGGCCTGTTGAATGTCTCCCTCGCATGACACTAAAGATAGTTAGTTCAATGTAGCAGTTACTTTGCTCAGTGACTTGTGAAGGGCTAGTTTCTGTATGACTTAAATAGTGTTGACCAGTGAGATTTGAAAAATATTTTAAGCAAATGTCAATAAGCCAATAAAACTGTTTAAATTTATGTTGAAATGAAACTGTAGCAGCAATTAGAACTGCTACAGATAGTCTATGCTCCTGTATGGACTGAAAGTATTGTAACTATAATAGTTAACACATTTGGGAGTTAAATAATTTAGTGAGTGTGCATGTTATACTCAAATTTTCATTATATTGATTCGTAAAGTTTCAGTACTATAAAATGATACAATTTTGTAAGGTCAACATTTCGCAAATTTTTAATTCTAATTTAAAAGTAGTTTGTGTGGTTAAATGTTTGAAATTTTTCATTGTTATATAAAAAATTATATTCTGCATTTTACTGTATTGAGTTCAATAGCAGTAATCTTTGTTAATTTATAAATTTTAACCAAATTTAATACCTTACGAAAAAGTTTGATGGAAACTGCAGTGATTTTGTTTGTCTGATGTATAACAATAGCAACATTTGAGACCAAGCGCTCAGTGATTTATTGTTCAGTTCACTATGTATTGTCGTGTCATTGTGTCTGTATTATTGTTTCATAGTTTATTCATGGGGATGATTAATAACTGCTTGTAAACTTCAATATATGCATACTGTTTGCCTCATAATCAGTCATTTGTGCTTGCATTGTATTCTAACTAACAAAATATTGCTTTCAATAGTCTGTTTGCAAACCTTGAAACAGAATAAAGAATGGAAAACAACATTTAGGGGTGTAATAAATCAGAATTTTCGAACTAAACTGATAGTCGATTGACCAGACTTTTTAGGGGAAGGGGCATAAGAAAAAACGAACATATCAGGATACACATTATGATTGCTGCTTTAGTTTACCAGTCTTGCTATGTTTAGCAACAACAAAATGACCAGTTGGGAAACAAAAGAAATGAGTTGTTAGCAGAATGATTTATTTTGCATTGGGTTACTCCTTTAGTATGTTTGTTGGACTCAACCTCACAGAATTAATTTTGAACGATATTTTAAGGGTTGAAATTTGGAATGGTTTCATATGTTGCAGAATAATTTATAAGTGTGGCGTATTGTGTACACACTGGTCCTAGACCTATATTGTGAGCTTGTACTGATATTGATTGCTGTCTGGTGATTAATTGTGACTTGCTGAAATATGTGTCTCCTGTAGGGACTGTATACTGTAAAATTGTTTAATTTCAATGGGACAAAATTGGGTAGTTTTGCTAAAAAAGACTATTTCGATAGTACCTTACTTCATGGATTTTGCATTTTAGGTGATAAATACATAGGCTAAAATTGGTGTTCTATGGGATTGGATTTTGTGGTAAAATGTGAACCAAGAAATCCACGAAATTTAAGTCCCCACGAAAATTAATGATTTTACAGTATGTGTCTCCTGTAGGGATTGTTTAACCTGGTAGTGTCAACAAACATGTGTCTGGAGTCTGCATTAAACATGTTACATTGTATTCTATAAGAGATTTGATCCCTAGTGGATTAAAGTTCTGGTTTTATTGCTAAACCTAATGTACATTCAACAGACAGAATAGAGCATTACTATGCCTTTATAAATCCCATGGAATAATGAGGTTCTCAGTTATGCAGTTTGATCACTCGTTAATTTATTTTACAAAAAGCAACAACAATGAATCGGCTATTAGTTTCAAATGCTTTCCTGTAATTATGAGTGTGTGATACATTTATAACATTTTGTGCTGCATGTCTGTCTGGGGGGAGGATGTCACTAAGTTTGTACGCCCTAGTTTTCCTTCACCTTTTGTCGAATTTCAATGGAACTTTACATGAATACTTGGTACTATGCCTAGTTGCGCATCCATATTGTCAGGCATTTTAAGTTGGATAGTATATTTGTATCAGTTGTGTCCCTTTATAGGAGACACACATTTTTGTATCAAAACTCTACTAGAAATTATTTTGATAATTGTCTGTATGTATCTTTCAAACCAATGTTTGTGATAAAGGAAAGTCTTTGTAGTAGAAGTTTGCCAAAAATTGATTTTTGTGTTATTAATGAAAATCCGTCCCAGCTGTTGTTGTTGTTGTTGTTGCTGTTAGAAATATTTGTCATTCTTATGAATGGAAACATATTGTGGGGTAATCTCGTATATGGTATAAGACCTGTCCGTGCTGACAACAACGACCCATATACATTACATTATATACACTGTTTATGATATCATACAAGCTGTGGTCGGGTTGGAACAGTTTGACACTTTCCATAATAATCATGTGCAAATTTTGTGGGCCGTAGGCAAGGCCCGGTATTTTCAGGTTTTTTAATCCTCAAGTTTGGCATGTCAGGTTTACGTGCTGGTTTTGTAACAAGGCAATCCTTGTGTGATTATGGATTGTGATGCTTATAACCCTTCCATGAACATTTGACAACTTCCTCCACATGTGTAGAAGAACAGTGCTGTTTGAGACTGTGTTAGTGTAACTGTATTGAATATTTAGTTTCAACTGCAGTCTGGTTTGTTTGAGACTTTGTTAGTGTAACTGTATTGAATATTTAATTTCAACTGCAGTCTGGTTTGTTTGAGACTTTGTTAGTGTAACTGTATTGAATATTTAGTTTCAACTGCAGTCTGGTTTGTTTGAGACTTTGTTAGTGTAACTGTATTGAATATTTAGTTTCAACTGCAGTCTGGTTTGTTTGAGACTTTGTTAGTGTAACTGTATTGAATATTTAGTTTCAACTGCAGTCTGGTTTGTTTGAGACTTTGTTAGTGTAACTGTATTGAATATTTAGTTTCAACTGCAGTCTGGTTTGTTTGAGACTTTGTTAGTGTAACTGTATTGAATATTTAGTTTCAACTGCAGTCTGGTTTGTTTGAGACTTTGTTAGTGTAACTGTATTGAATATTTAGTTTCAACTGCAGTCTGGTTTGTTTGAGACTTTGTTAGTGTAACTGTATTGAATATTTAGTTTCAACTGCAGTCTGGTTTGTTTGAGACTTTGTTAGTGTAACTGTATTGAATATTTAGTTTCAACTGCAGTCTGGTTTGTTTGAGACTTTGTTAGTGTAACTGTATTGAATATTTAGTTTCAACTGCAGTCTGGTTTGTTTGAGACTTTGTTAGTGTAACTGTATTGAATATTTAGTTTCAACTGCAGTCTGGTTTGTTTGAGACTTTGTTAGTGTAACTGTATTGAATATTTAGTTTCAACTGCAGTCTGGTTTGTTTGAGACTTTGTTAGTGTAACTGTATTGAATATTTAGTTTCAACTGCAGTCTGGTTTGTTTGAGACTTTGTTAGTGTAACTGTATTGAATATTTAGTTTCAACTGCAGTCTGGTTTGTTTGAGACTTTGTTAGTGTAACTGTATTGAATATTTAGTTTCAACTGCAGTCTGGTTTGTTTGAGACTTTGTTAGTGTAACTGTATTGAATATTTAGTTTCAACTGCAGTCTGGTTTGTTTGAGACTTTGTTAGTGTAACTGTATTGAATATTTAGTTTCAACTTTAGTCTGGTTTGCTTCTCAATAACAAATTGTTCTACCCTGATGCATTCTATTTTCTGTTTCTGAAATAAAATAAATTGAATAAAATTAAATCATGTCTCCTACGTGAAGGTGATTTGTGAAGGTTATCTTTGTATAATTGGAGAATTCCTGCATAATTTCTCCACATAGTCTGACATTGTAGTGCATACGTCCTTATGTAAGCAATAGTTCAGGAAGGGTTATTATATTTACTCTGTTCTTGATCAGACTTGATTTCTTCCTCAATTATGATAAAAGCGGAATATCGCATAAATGAGTAGTTAGGTTAAGCCTAGGTCCCACTGAGCATTTGTGTTTTGGCGACGTACTCCCGATTTTATTAATGCCCATCTTAAGATATCAGAAATAGGATCTTGGAGTCTACTGGAAACTGGGGGAAAGTCATTGTAAAATTTCTGAAATCTCTGTTCCCTGTGCCTGCTGAAGCTCATTTATTTAAATCGGGAGTACATCGCTGAGGCAAAAATTGCTCGTAGGGACCTAGGCTTTAGTGAATATGTTATAATATCATCATATTTCCCTTCTGTATGATAGATGTACAGTATGTCAGTATTATATGCAGTGGTTTTTTTTTGCGTTATTATTTGCAAATTGAGTTCCTTGTTAATTCAAGATTAAAGTCTAAAATTTACATTTTTAACATGAAAACATATAACGGGACCATTGACTGCCAAATTGCCAATTCATAAATCCGGGAAATAATCCGATTATGAAATCTGCGGAAAAATAAATAGCATGTGAATGAATATATACTGTACTGCAGTCACACCAGCTGTGAGGATTTATATGTAGAGAAATGTGCGACATAATATATGTATAAGCTTTATGAATATGTATGAGCCCTTACTTGTGTGCATTACTGCTCTACTATTCTAGTTATAGGAGAATACTTTCTAGTTGTTCAACCTGTTACCTACCATATTTAACCAGCATTGCTCATGCAGGATCAATGAACTACTAGTGACATATTGTTCTATACATGTAGGTAGCTGCTAAATTGTATACGATAGCCTCTAATGAACACCTCTCTGTGATTTTAATCAATGATAAAGTCACAGTGGTAATTTATTAGAATATTTGTGGTACCATATTTGAGTATCAGTGGACATTTATTGTAATATTTATGGTACAACACTTCAATGGCAGCTTAGTAGTGTAATAATGTTAGAAAGTTGTGTTCGTGTTAATAAGTTTAGGGCTTATAGTGAAAGTTTGGATATTTCTGTCTGGGAATCATCCAATCATACTCAGGTTGAAGTTGGGATATTTTCTAGGAAAGGTAAGGGTAGGTTCATTATACAGGGGGTTAGGGCTGTCCTATGCAGTGAGTTAGTAAAATTGGGATTGGTAACATTACATGTAACATGTGTATGTAGGAAAACTTAGTTTGTTATAGTACATGTAATTAAGTACATGTTGAATGAAGATGTGACAAGTTAGTCAGTCATGTGGGTAGTACCGGTGTAACGGTCAGTTTTATCCCCCGCCCAGTTTATCCCCCGGGGGATAAAACTGACTGGGGGAAGATGGGGCCTGTTAGGTGTAACGGTCAGTTTTATCCCCCGCCCAGTTTATCCCCCGGGGAATAAAATGGGCCGGCCCGGTTTATCCATCCCTAGTCCTTTTCTTCCCCCATCCCAGGCCTTTTCTTCCCCCACCTAAGCAATGTATGTTTTATAATGACTGGTAAATGTTAGAAAATGTGTGAAATCAAAAATAGAAAGAAGATAAATCAAATATTCAACATCCCTTTAGACTTTTAAGTCAGACACAAACCTCCAAAATTAACTGGAAAGTGCATGTTAAACTTGTTACACCCTAACAAACAAAAAGAGTAAATCAGTGTTCCAGAGTTATTTCCCTTTGTAAAGTAAGATAATTCATTTGTGTTGTTTTAATTGCTTACCAAAAATGATATATCACTTTATTTTCTTTGTGCTTTAGGATATTTTATCCTATATGGATCGCGCTCTGTGGTTTTATTCAAAGGTAATCATTGCATTGTATATTGTATGTTCATGTGTCACCAATCATTGTTTCTATACACCAAAGACATGTTGAATCATCTATATATTCAAACTGCATTAGTCCCCTACCTATAGGTTTGCCCTTTGCCATCCATCCATGAAGAAATCTGGATCCTGCCATAACACAGTTTTCAAGCTAGGTTTATAAAACTTGGGTTGTGGATAAGGACCAATAAGAAGTTTATGCACATCTTTTATATTTTTTATTTGGACAAAAAACATTGACAACCCGAAAACCAGGTAGGGGACTACTGTATTGCTCAGATTTGTGGTGTTTCTAAATTTTTAGTCAGATTAATGATGGAAAGAGTGGGGGGATGACACAATGCTTATATAATTTGCATAATATATGTTATATATCACTCATTTCATTAAGATCATAATCTACAAGCAATTGCTTCATTTTTCCTAATTTTAGCACCAATTGGTACATTTTTGAAATCTTAAGGAAACATGTCTTTGAACAAACTGTTGTCAAACATTTTAAGTTTCTAGGCTAGAACGTTAAATGGCAGTTTTTTATGTTGCTGTAGTTGTGTTTCTCTCAAATAGCATTAGTCATTATATTTGTGTTCATGAGATTATAAATAAATGTCCATTTAGAGTCACAAATTGCACTAAAATACAATAATCCTGGAGCATATTTTAATGGTAACCATAGCAACTGTGAAAGAAATGAGGCTGAATTAATGTGGAATGTATATTGTGTATGTTGAAGGGTTTAATAATGAATTAATTTGATGGTTGGAATCAAATAACAAAGATAAATATCATGTTAAGCCCTGGAATATTAAGTTGACAGGTCGGATATGACCGTTAAAGTACATTATAATATTATCTGTATGACGTTTAGCCAGTTTTTGGCTCTAATCCAATCAAAATTGTGTTATGTTAAATAAAACATATGAATATATTTCGCTTCTAAAACTGCAGTAGGAAAATGTATCTATATCGGGGCTTGGCATCAACCAGTTATTGTTGTTTCAATGTTTGTATACTGTACTTGTAATGCTGTTAGATTTTATTCTTCAGTAAATGTTGTGTTTTAAAATAAATGTTGAAATTAAGAATATCACGAACTCGCTAGTGGAGCAATTAACCTGATGAGTAAAATGACCAATTTAGCTATAAACTGTACATACATAAATATATGGTATAGGAATAAATACATGTCAAGTTTGTTGGCCTCCACTTTATACATTCATATATTGTTTCTTATAGCTGCTTTCATTATTGTTTTTAGAACTATTTCTTTTTTATGTGATTTTGGAATGACCCACAAATTCTGAGTTGACTTTATGCCCCATTGCCCTGTGTTTAATTATACTCCCTCAGATCAATTCTGTTTTTGATTGAGTTACTTCCCTTGGCTCAGTTCTGTGCTTGATGGAGTTACTTCCCTTGGATTATTTTCTGTGTAAATTTGTACCTAAATATTTTGTTTCACTACTAGTATATGGATTAAACTATAAACTTGGCATTAAATAATTGAAAGTCAATGAGGCTTACATATCAATTTTCAATCTTTTATTACCATGACAACTGACTAACTGTCGTCTGATGCTTAGTTGCTGAATGATACATAATTAACTAATTATCAACGCAGGTACAATTAATTCAATTATGCATAATTCATGGTCATTATTTCATATGAAAATTGTTACTTAATTCATAACATGCAACACGTAAAGGTTGAATGCATGTAGAATGAATGTGTAAAATTCCATGGTTACGAAGTACCATAATTCTGTGTATATTTGAATATGAATGTACTTCAATAATAAATAACTAATTATTACAATTAATAAATGTTCTAAATTTGTGACTGTGTTATTGCTGTGTGTATTGGAGGTTTTTTATGCTTCGGGTTTTCCAATCATGGTCAGACTGGTTATTTCATAATTTTATGTGGAATTTGTCATGATTTCAGCTCGACAAGATGAGGCGGATCTAAAACGACAGAAGCTGGATTACGTTGAGATTACTCCTTGTTTGAAAGATGTGACTAGGTCATGGGATGAGATGTTAGCGCTAGACGGTCGAGAAACTCACAAAGTTGATAACGAGATGTTACTCAGCTGTGTGAAAAAAGGTAGGATTATTTCAACTGGTCATTTTTACATGTTCTATATAGTTCTAGGTATAATACTCTAAAGCCATCCGTGGAATATAAGGCTTCAATGATCTCTCGCCACTTTGGTCTGCTTTTAGCCATTCTCTGTCACAGAATCTGTGCCTAATTTTCAAAGACTCTTCACTATAGTTGTCATCACGTTGTCTTAGGTCTATACAATGGATACTACATCAATCTTAAATGACTGATACATGTTGAAACTTAAGTTTGCATTAGCATGTGATATCGTTGCGTTTGAGGTGAATACATTTATCGATAAATCAATACTTCAAGTTATTCCAGTTCTAAAAACTTTAATGTTGATAATTCCTTGGACTACCTTGTCTTTTATGCTTATTTAACAAAGACGGAAATAATTTGATGCCGCCTCATATAAATGTGTATACATTTTGTTGTATTTATCTATTAGGTGTACCTCAAGCAAAACGTGGTGATATCTGGTGGTTTTTGGTAGAACAACATCGGCTGAGATTTCCTGGTCTAGAAGATAACACACCAACAGTAGATTACAACGAGTTGTTAAAACAGCTGACCAACCATCAACATGCAATATTGATAGATCTAGGTAATGTATACTTACCTTGGTAGCCTCCCTTGCTTGTCACTCCATATAGTACCAGATATCTGCAGTGCTGCTTTGTCCCGTCTCAGGACAATGTGGCTGGGTAGTCTCAATTTATACTGAAATACCAACTGTTGATCAAAGGGACTTTAAACTATATTTGTCTAACATTCAATATTGGGTTGGGCATGTTATATTGATATAGGCTTCGGTCATGTCCATGAGAGCATAGATATGTTTCTGGATGGTGACATGAACTGTGTATGTTTTGTTATTACAGGAAGAACATTTCCAGGTCATCCGTATTTTGCCACCCAGTTAGGTAGTGGTCAGTTAGCATTGTTTAACCTGTTGAAAGCGTATAGTTTGATGGACCAAGATGTAGGATATTGTCAAGGTCTTAGCTTTGTAGCCGGAATATTACTCATGCATGTAAGTATTGATGGTGTGTCCGTTTAACTTGACAGGAAAATATGCAAAAGTTAATGTTATAACTGCCTTTGGTTGTTTCAAATGCTTTGACATGGTCTGATTTTTGGATGAAATATTTGTAGAAAGTTTGAAAACAGAATAAGTCTTATTATCAATGTGGTCTTGGGGTAAGTGTGTATTATTAATGTTACAGATTAACATTTATCACATAACATGACACCAGAAAGCCGTGCAGGCAAAGCATAATGTCTTATTATTTTGTTCATTTGTTTAATAAAACTGGTATGTAATGAGCTCTCATGAAGGATCCTCTATTTCTTAGAATAATTGACACATTGGCTTATTATCTATATGCCATACATATTTAATCATTCTGTTTGATTGTATAGATGGAAGAGACTGTAGCATTTGAGGCGTGGAAACATGTGATGTATAACCTAGGCTTGAGAAAACAGTACAGACCCAATATGATAGCCTTACAGGTAAATATTCTAATATAGTCAAATCAACTTCCTTTCTTAGCCTGATTGTCTAAATTTCTAATCAGTTGATATAATCTGTATAGTTTTTGGTATCATATTAAATAAGCATAATGTATGCCATGACTATTTTGTACTAAAAATACACTACTCTCTTGACATGACAGAAATTATCATTACACATCTTTGATGGGGGTTATATATATTGCTCTGCAAATGTGTGTCTGATTTCATTGATTGTTTCATTGATTTTGAAATGATACGCATTTTAACATGAGAGCTGTAACTAATTTGGAAATTATGGCTCCACCATTTACCCCTACGTATTGTAAATATGTATGATAAAAATTAAATATAGAGGGATCGGTACAAAACTGCGGTAACTACATCAATTTATATAGGCATATACCATAGTTTTGCACTAAGCCCTTGATATATGAATTGGGCAATAAATATTTTTTAACTGACACTTCAACTGAAAAAATATGGAAAGCATATTGTGTGATATATATTACAGATTCAGCTGTATCAGTTGACGAGATTACTACATGATAACTACAAGGATTTATATGATCACTTTGAGATACATGAGATAGCACCTACACTGTATGCTGCACCGTGGTTCCTTACACTGTTTGCTTCACAGTTCCCTCTTGGCTTTGTGGCCAGAGTATTTGGTGAGTATCATACTACAGTGTACTTATATCATGTACATGTTTGATTGCTAAGCCCTACAGCTTTTCAACCAGAGGGGACTATAGGTTTGTCCTCCGTCAGTTCGTCAAACAAGAAAATCTGGATCCTGCCATAACTAATACAGTTTTAAAGCTAGGTTTATGAAACTTGGTATGTGGATAGTGATCAATAAGGACATTATGTTTCCTAATTAAGTGTTCTTGTGCAGAGATCTACTGTTGTTGTTGCAAGCCTGATAATTTAGGCCCGTGATTTCAGGTTTTAAAACCCAAGTTTTCCTTCATTGTTTTTATTCAAAAACAGTGAAATCGCTGATGAGCCATTTCGGTGGAACTCAATGTCATTGATCTATATTCAATGTGATTATTCTTCAACTTCTTCTGTCATATTTCAGATTTGATATTTATACAAGGATCAGAGGTCATTTTTAAAGTAGCTTTGGTGTTGCTGGGCAACCATAAAGAATTAATCATTCAGTGTAATTCATTTGAATCAATAATGGAATTTATAAAGACAACTCTACCAGAAATGGGAATGATACAGATGGAACGAGTGATAAATCAGGTATGTTGTTGTTTGGTTACCAGAAATGGTTGCCTAGTTACCAAAGTTTTTGCCTATAAGTTACCATAAATGTTTGACTAGCAACATAACACCACTTACAGAAGAAAATCTTTTTAGAAATTACTAGCCTGATTTGACAATAATTTGGCACAAATGTTCATTATTTGACCCTCTTTCTATTAAATAATTTAGATTTTTCTTGTACCCAGAATTATCACCCTTTTAACATACCAGTTTATATCTCCAACATATAGTGGGGAAGATGTCTGTACATTGATTTGTGCTGGATTGAAGGATTGATGTCACAATGTTTGTCCATTCTGGTCAGATTTCACAGACATTTCACTTGAATACTCTATGCCTAGTTGTTGATTTTGTCAGGACTTTAGGTTGGATCATTTTTGCCCAGAGTTAAGGTCCTTCTTGGGTGCCGAAAACCATTCTTGTTTGCAAGATCTGTAATGTTATTTATTTTATGTGATGTATATTTGACAGGTATTTGACCTGGATATATCCAAGCAGTTACAGTCATATGAAGTAGAATATCATGTATTAAAGGAAGAGATGATGTTCTCCCCACAGAAAGAGGACACAGATTTACTCACTAAACTAGAACAAGCTAACCATAGTCTAAAACAACAAAATATGGAACTTATTGAAAAACTCCAGCATGCTCATAGTCACGAGAGAAGCTTGGAAATCATGATTCATAACTTTCAAACGCAAGAAACGAAACTAAAATCTCATATACGAACATTAGAACTGGAAAGGCAGGCTCTACTTAACGCTGTTGCTAAATTGAAACAATGTATTCCTGAAACGAAACAAATGAGCCTAGATATAAGTCTGCCTGTGTTAACTCCTAGCCTGCCTTGTTCACCGGTGCATCATGGGTACGCTGGTGGAGAGCATCCTGGGATTGTTGTTGCAAAGGCTGATGGGAATGAAAAGTTGAAGCAGACAACAGATTCAGGGAAAGATGAAGTTAAAGTGTCGTCAAAGTCTGCTAGATTTCATCCTGAACGCGAGAGTTAGTGATATATTATAGTAATTGTACAGATAAAATACATAACTACATGCAAGTGTGACCATTTTATAAATTGCGTCTTCAACATAAATTGTAGTGGGGGAGACATAATGTTTTCTGTGCTGGATTTCGGTTTTGATACATCATAACATGTCACAAAGTTAACCCGGTCTTGTTCTCATTAACCATGTATTAATCTTCTTGGGTCATACTCAGATTTCATTAAAACTTCACAAGTTAGAAACACTTGGTTTTAAGCCTTGTTCTGTAGAAATTTCTGGTCAGAAGAGTTTTGTGAGAGTTATGGCCCTTTAGAGGAGACATATTATTTCAAACTCCTTTTCCAGTTTCAGTTTTGCTCATCATTATTAATAGTATTGAGGGTGACTGGGAAACTGTTTCATTGTGTTACTCTATAGGTACTCTACATTCTACTGTAAAATCATTTAATTTCGATGGGATGAAACTTCATGGTTTTGGTAAAAAAGACCATTTCAATGGGACGTTAATTCATGGATTTTGTATTTCAGATAATAAATACTAGGGTCAAAGTCATTGTTTGATGGCATTTAATTTCGTGATTAAAGGCAAATCATGAAATCCATGAAATTAAATCCCCCACGAAAATGAATGCTTTAACAGTATCTATATGTGTTCATCATCTTGCCAAATATCTATGTTTGTTTGTATGTACACAGCTGTCTCTATATCTCATCATGTCAAGCATTCCTTACGTTATTTAGAGGGCAGTTAAATATTCAGATTTTTAAACCAGTTAATGTTTACAAGGTGACCGGGCTCATACCCTCATGGTGAGGATAACATAAGGAAAAAGTGATTAATATAAGTTGGAAAAACTTGTTTCACAATGGACCTTAAAGGGACTAAACTCGTTTAAAACACGTTTTTGTAGACGTTTTAAACACAAAACTATGCTTATTTTTTGCATGGAATTTTTGAAAAGTCGTAATTTGCTGGAACTTTGTATATGTGCGCCTTATAACCCAGATTGCTCTTCATGTGGGTGTAACCGCTCATGCTTCAGTTGTGTATACTTATAATGGAATGACAGATTTTTGTATTACTTTGAATAGGTATATATTCTCTCAGCATTAAGTTTGTTACGTGTTTATTAATTATGATTTATATTTTGGTTTCAATGTAAACGAGAAGTAGATATTTATCTGCACACATATTAATACAGTCATTATGTTTCCATGGTAACAACCAGACTCACTGGTATATGGACTGATGTTATGTTGAAGATGTATGGTACTTTCATTTGTGAAGATTACTTTCATTTGTGATTGTTGCTTTCATTTGTGATTGTTGTTTTCATTTGTGATTGTTGCTTTCATTTGAGATTGTTGCTTTCATTTGTGATTGTTGCTTTCATTTGTGATTGTTGCTTTCAATTATGGACCTTACTTTCAATTTTGGATATTACTTTTATCTTGCACAAAATGTGCTGAACTGTTGATAAATTAACTTTTCAGGTCCCATTTCATCGCTTTCGTATGAATGAATTGCATTTGTTGAAATATGACTTGGTATACACTATAGCTATGATTTCTTTATGATAAACGCTTCTGGCATCTTGATTTACAAGTAATGCAATTCTGTACTTCCTTTATTTTTGCCTCAACCTAAGTCATCTTTAAAAGTCCTTTACCTCTGGGAAATTTTTCAATGCAAAGATGATATAAGTCTCAACTACATTATGTGTTCAATTTCATTTACCACTGTGTATTATAGGTATGTAATAACGACAATAGTACACTGATACACCCATGTTTAGCTTGTCGATTTTAACAAGACTCTGACCTTTTGATAGCATAATTTAGAAGTTGATATAGTGCCTTCGTTTTTAACACCGATTGTATGTTTTCATAATCGGAGAGTATCACGAATACGCTAGAGATGTAATACCAACACAAAACTGAAATATCGATAATGCACGGAAATTGATATATTCAAAGCAAGAACCTTGTAACATATTCTTGCATAAAGGTCAGGATCAGGTCAATATCGTCAAGCTATACAGAAATTTGTGTATTTCTAAATCCTTGTATTTGTTGTAAATCTAAAGTAAAGATCCCACCTTGCATGTACTGTGACTATCAGTAATGGTAGATGGTTAATACTATGAAGTTAGACTATGCAAGTTGATCATTTGGTTTGTAATGGAGCAGCATAGTCCTAAAAAGTGGCTTAGTTAAGAAGTAACCCGACCAAAAAAGTGCACATTTCGTGTTATATACCAAAATGTTCGGGAGGGTCTGAAGTTTTTCAGACTGCCGGCATAAATTGCAAATTTTTGGTGCGGGTCCTGAAATCCAAGATGGCGTCCAAGATGGCCGCCATCAAATTCAATAAGATGTCATTTTAGTGTAATGGCTCTAGAATTTATTTGGTTCAAGGCTTTATCTTCATTCTTCACACAAATATCAAACATGATGAAGACAAAAAGACTAGATAATTTTCGTAATATTCCAAGGTCATTTTCAAGGTCAAATTCAAGGTCAAATGGGAAAAAATGCCAAAAAATGGCATATTGACTAGAGATCTTCTCCTATTGTTCACTTATATTATCTAGAAAAAGCCATTTTTGCATGCATTTATGTTTGACATTGTATAACTATAGTATTGCGTGTTTTTGATAACATTTATGTTTGGTAGTCATGGAGAAATAGTATATTTAGTACACCTATATCGCAGCATCAGCTCTACAAGCAATTCAATAAAACATCCAATTCAATGTTGAGTAATGACTCTAGATTTGTTTTGGTATGATTCTATGTAATCAATATTAACATAAATATCAATTATGCTCTAAACAGAAGGACTTCATGCTTTTCCTAATAGTTCAAGGTCATTTTAAGGTCATTTCAATGTCATTTTCAAGGTCAAATGGCAAAATTCACCCAAAAAGGTCATATTAGCCAGATAAATTCTTCAAATGTTCAAAAATAGTATCTGCAAATAGTTTTTTGCACGAATGAATGTTTTACACAATATAATTAACAGATTTTGTGTTTCATTTGTATTTGGTTGTCATGGATATATATATATATATGATATATATGATGTGCTATGATATATATATATATATACATCACAGCCTCAGTTCTACTTACCCCTTCGGTGAAAATACAATTTAATTTTGAGTATTTCTTTTAGGTTTAAGTTTTTAAAATAAATGAGCACGATTAAACCAATGATGATCTAGTTAAAACAACAAAATGATGTATGTGATTTTCCAAGGTTATTGCCAGGGTCAACTTCAAGGTCAAACAGCAAACTCCAGTAATACCTGGTAGTCGCATAATTTTGTGTAATGTCTATGTTATAGTACACGCAAATTATAGTGTACCCTCATTCTATACATTGTGCCCCATTTAAAACATAATATCTAGAATCTATGTAGGTTTTGGACATTCTTATTGATATTGATATCATTTATTGCAAGTATTTGCTTCGGGTTCCAAAACCCATTACGGCGACCAATATAATTATTCATATTCAATTCATTAAGGTGCTATTTAATTGTTTATTGTCATATTGTTCTTGAGTAGTTAAATTTAAATTCTGGATCATCAAAGTTCATACTAACAACCATTATCAAGGCATATAGCTAAGATATTGGCCAGTATTGTGATGGTCATTTTTAAGGTCGAACGGAATATACGAGGGGTGTCCCAGAATTACGTAGAATTTTATTATAACTATTTTATTTACGCATGTATGTTCATCAAATTTGCCAAAGAAAAACTTCAAACATGTGCCTAGTGAATCAGAAAAAAATGCTTAAAGAAAGTTAGAAAAGTTTCTAATCAGTTGTCAGAATCCAATAATCGGCTGGGCGGGGTAGTGATTTTTTAAATCATTTTGACGGAATTCAACTGCTTGTACCTCACATATGACAAGTCCAATTTTACTTCCTAAATGTAACCTTCCCTGTCGGATTTTCTCATACCTTTTTTGTTGATGTATGGCATTAAACAAGTAACAGTTGTTGTGCGTCACCAGTGAAAATATGACGTCACCGGAATACGCTGCAAATGACATCATTGTGAGGTTTAGTGATAATCTCAGGAGGACGCCATAACATACGCTTAAAATACTGGGTACAGCTCAGACCAAGCATCCTGTGTGGAGAGCTCTGATTTTCAAATGGCACAATCGCATTAAAGGTGGTTGAGACAGTATTTAAACGACATGAGCCAACAGCTAAAACCAACACAAAATGCGACGCCACTTAATGATGTCAGATTAGACAAGTCCTAATTTTCTACCATCTGGCAAAAGTGGTATTTTATTTTATGTTCTTAAAGTAAGTATGTGCAATGTTACTATGGAGAAACAATATGTACATAGTAGTGAATGTTTCGGGTACCTAACACTGTCTAGAAAAACCAGAACTAAATCTTAGGGGAACCTGACGCTGTATGGAACCACTATTGTTGACTCATTAGGGTACCAAAAACTGTCTAAAACAAGCTGATATGGTAACCTTATACTTTCATGAACAAAGTACATGTATATCTTTCATAACCCAATCTGGAAAAAATATTTAGAGATCCTGGTCTCGTTAAGGTATCAAATACTGCTTATAACAACAGTTTTGGGCTCTTAGGGTCACTCCATACCTTCTGAAATAACCATACTTGACTCATTGTTGTACATAACCCAGTGTGGAATTACTATTCATTGTACTGTGTTCCATACTTAACACAGCATATATCATCTACTCTTGGCTGGATAGAATACCTAACACTGCCTGAAAAACACATTACTAACTTAATGTTGGTACCTAATGCTGCATAAGTATAAAAATATAACAATACTCATTGGCTGGATTGGTACTTACTACTTTCTACGACAACTACTTATTATTATTAGCTCTTTGGGGTTGCCAACACTGTCTTGAACAACCGTTATTGGCTCAATGGGGGTAACCAACTCTGTTTGGAATGACCAGTTTTGGACCTTATGGGTACGTAACACTGTCTGGAACATCTTTATTTGGTCTTAGGGGCACCTAACACTGTCTAGAACTGACATGGCTGGCTCTTTATGGTACTTACAATAGTTATTGACTTTTAGGGTTACCTTATACTGTCTTGAATAAACATTCTATACTCTTTGGATCTCTTAGCATGGTCTAGAATCTTGATTATTGGCTCTTTGAGGTACCTAACATTGCCAGTAAGAATTCATTGGCTCTAAGGGTTACTTTATACTGTATGGAACAATCGTTATTGGCTCTTTAGGGTCCACATCACTTGTCTATGAAATATATTTATGCACTATGTAGTACTTAACACGGCCCACATCAGAAATTTCTGGCTGTGTAGGATACATATCAGTGTCTGAAAGACACTTTGTTAACTACAAATGTAGGTTGGTACATAATACAGCACAAGAATGACCATATCGGTTTTGCTGAGTATCTAACATGACCTCAAACCACCATTACGGGTGGTTAAAGGGTACCTCACAAGATCTGGGAAATTAATGACTGGCTTGTTTGGATACCCAACTTTGGCAGGAATAATAGTTCCTGGCTCAGTTGAGGTACTGAAACTACATACACTTAGTCTAGCTATTTCTGACTCTGCGTGGTACAAAACACTGCCTGGAACATGCATGACTGTCTCTTTCGGGTTACCCGATGGTGATGCGAGGGAGAACAATTCATTGCTCCCTTGAGTACCTAACACAGCAGTGTTCAACAAGTTGTGGCTGTATGAGATACATAACACAACCTTGCCATTTCGGGTTACTAGTAACTATGTGTGTTACAAACACTCTCGACTGGCCATTCCTGTCACTGTAATGTGCCTAATACTTCTGGGTATTTTAATTCACTTTTGAATACATGTACCTAGCTACACTGGATACAGTACTTCCATACATAACATGAAGCTGTGTAAATAGTTCAGTGGTTACTTGTTCACCACTGCCATTTGTGTAGATGGTGTCTATGCGTTTCAATACTATTCCCTTATAAAGCTTTAAAATTCAAAACTTGATTGCCAGTTAACTCAAACCCTTTATCCATCGGGTTTACACCGACATAATCACAATATAGTATTGACAAAAACTATGTACGAGGCAAAAAAAGAACCACCTACATTGAACATTTGATAATATATATGGCTCATTTCGGGGCTATTAGAACATAATTAGGTACATTTGAAATATTTTCCAATATATTTTGCTAACTAACAGAAACACCCTTTATTACCAAGAATAACTTAGCAGTAATGATATGATACATTAGTGAAACTTACAATTGCATCTATCAAACATGGACATGTAAGCGGTATTTTGTCAGGTTTATGGGCTGCTATATGGGAAAACGGGAAATATGCGTGAGCTTGAATGATCAATTTCGCTGATTTTTTTAGATTTAACCTTGCCCTTGAACTTGACCTATGTACATCATGACATACAACTTGTCTCCTTACCTAGAACATGATTGATATTTCTATCAACATTGATGATACAGCCTTTAACAAATATAGAATATCTTGAGCCATTGCTCCAAAATGCAATAATGAGTGAATTGAATGCAAAGCTGAGGCTGAGATACAGGTGAACAAAACATCCTATTTTACCATGATTACCAAATATCAATGCTTTTGAAAACATTTAATTTGATAATTATATTATATTAAACAAACATTATTTCCAAAAAGTATATTTGCTTATATTATTGTAAACAGTAGAACATTTTATCCAGTCAACATGGCATTTTCGGAGATTTTTGCCATTTGATCTTGACTTTGGCCTTAAAAATGATTTTGAAATATATGGAAAATCATCAAGGCCTTTTGTGCAAATCATGATTGACATTGTGTTAATATTTATTATCAAGACTATAAACAAAAGTAATCTACAGCCATTACTCAAAATCAAATTGGATTATTACTGCATTATTTGTAGACCTGATGCTGCGATAAAGGTGTACACGTTATGTTATTTCTCCCTGGTAATACAGCATAAATGTTATTGAAAACCCATAATATAATAGTTATACAATATCAAACATAAATACATGCACAAATGGCTACTTGCAGATAAGATAATATAAATGAACAAAAGGAGAAGAAATCCAGCCAATATGTCATTTTGTTTTGGCAATTTTTCCCATTTGACCTTAAAAATGACCTTGAAATGACCTTGGACTATTTGGAAAATCATGTAGGCCTTTTGTTTAGATCATGATTGATATTTATGTTAATGTTGATTATATAGAATCATACCAAAACAAATCTAGAGTCATTACTCAACATTGAATTGGATGTTTTACTGAATTGCTTGTAGAGCTGATGCTGCGATATAGGTGTACTAAATATGCTATTTCTCCAAGACTACCATACATAAATATTATATATATCAAAGCACATCATATATATCATATATATATATATTATCCATGACAACCAAATACAAATGAAACACAAAATCTGTTAATTATATTGTGTAAAACATACATTCGTGCAAAAAAACTATTTGCAGATACTATTTTTGAACATTTGAAGAATTCATCTGGCTAATATGACCTTTTTTGGGTGAATTTTGCCATTTGACCTTGAAAATGACCTTGAAATGACCTTGAACTATTAGGAAAAGCATGAAGGCCTTTTGTTTAGAACATAATTGATATTTATGTTAATATTGATTATATAGAATCATACCAAAACAAATCTAGAGTCATTACTCAACATTGAATTGGATGTTTTATTGAATTGCTTGTAGAGCTGATGCTGCGATATAGGTGTACTAAATATACTATTTCTCCATGACTACCAAACATAAATGTTATTAAAAACACTCAATACTATAGTTATACAATGTCAAACATAAATGCATGCAAAAATGGCTTTTTCTAGATAATATAAGTGAACAATAGGAGAAGATCTCTAGTCAATATGCCATTTTTTGGCAATTTTTCCCAGTTGACCTTGAATTTGACCTTGAAAATGACCTTGGAATATTACGAAAATTATCTAGTCTTTTTGTCTTCATCATGATTGATATTTGTGTGAAGAATGAAGACAAAGCCTTGAACCAAAAAAATTCTAGAGCCATTACACTAAAATGACATCTTATTGAATTTGATGGCGGCCATCTTGGACGCCATCTTGGATTTCAGGGCCTGCACCAAAAATTTGCAATTTATGCCGGCAGTCTGAAAAACTTCAGACACTCCCGAACATTTTGGTATATAACACGAAATGTGCATATTTTGTGGTCGGTTGATTGCTAAAAATGGGACTTTGCTGCTCCATTATTGGTTGTGAATTAGGGTGGCAAGACATTTATATATGGTTTGTTGATGAGTTTGAAACAAGTGTGAAATATACATGTAAGATGTGTTCAGTGTAATTGATCACGTCCATCAGTTGGATGTTGTATATTTGTGGTCTGTGTATGTCTAGATAGAAGGTCAATACAAAATTGAGGGTTTTGTGCGAAGCTATGGTAACTAAATCAATTTTATTGGTACATACCATAGTTTTGCACTAAACCCTTGAAATGTGGTATGAGAATCAAATGAATACAAGTCACATGCTCAGTTTCAATGTGCAAAAATGTTTTACCGGTGTACTGTTAAATGTATTCTAGTTTGTCAGACTACTTAAAGAATCACATTCTCAGTGGACACCATACCTTGGTCATGTTTGTTACCTGTTCTTATGTATTATAATACATATGTTCATAAAGAGAATCAAACATAGTTAGGTAGTAGTGTAGTATTCAACTTAGTGCTGTCTCATTACTAGTATTCTATGTGAGAAAGATAATTGCAGTATGTATAGCACGGAGAATTTAGCTAGATCCTGACCTTACTTATTATATAATACTAGGGTCTTGCCTTCAATATACCAATTTTTACAAGCAATTCACACAATATTAGTATTTCAAATGAGTGTTCGTATTACATCAAGCGTCTTTATGATACTTCCCATTATGAAAACATACAACCAGAGTTACATATATCGACAAGATATCGGTTGTTAAATTCTGTTAATTAAAAGGTTAGGATCATGTCAAATTCTCCAAACTATATCAATGTCTATTGGAGACATTTCAGTTTTGTGATATTTTGTATGTTTAATAGTTCATCCGAAATTGATTGATTGATTGATTGATTGATTGATTGATTGATTGATTGATATTTTACATACATTATTTTTATGCCTCCCATATTTGCTTTGCACAATCATGTCATTTGGTTGATATGTTGGTCAGTCAGTCAGTAGACCAAATGGTTTCAATAACTTGTAATTGCTTTTCCCAAAGATCTTCAAACTTTACATGGAGGTTTGTCAGGAACAGTAGATGACCTCTATCAATTTTGAGGTCAAAAGTCAAGGTCACTGTGACCTTTACCATTTCCAACTACTTGGTCGTCATTGGGGCATATGTGGGTTTTTTCAAACATCTGGTGTTTTATGTTATAGTTTATTCTTCCATCCTGCCATTTGCATTTACTCATTGTTTTAATTAACATGTTTTTGTTTATTTAATTATATACAATAGTTTGGCTTTTTTGCATTGTTGATTTTTGTTTACTAGTGCTTAATATTGTGCTTCCTGTGTCCATGTTTCTGGACAGTATCACTTGTAAATGCTAGCCTGACCTTTATGTCCGAATATATTATATAGCTCGGCTAGTATACAGAATATATCAGTTTTCACTGGTTATACATGTTTCGTCAGAAATACACCAAGATATCAATAACCAAAACAGCCGAGCATAGCCTCTATCTGCCAGTCAGCTTTCTGCTGAACTATGGCAGGGCTATATATGAGTGCCTCCACCAGTCAGTCCGTCAGTCAAGAAAAAACATGTTTTGATACTATAATCACTTGTTATTGGTTTATATCTACATGTTTGAAAAGATTTTTATTACATTTTCTGCATAATAAGTATTTCAATTTACTGAACAAACTTTATTATAAACCAGGGATTCTGTATTTCTCTGGTCTTTTTGAACAAATGAATAAATACCAGGGCCTCCGCTGGCTATTTTTTTTTTGTAGCCACAACTTTAGCCAATTGGCAAAAGTTTTAGCCAACCTTTAGCCACTTATAGCCAAAAAGCCAGACTGAATTAAAAATGACTAATATATATATATCAAGGAGTACAGATATGACATAAAGCAAATGACTTCTATTTTTTCAACGTCTTTTAATTAATTTAGCTGTATTAATTCATAACAGCATATGTTTAGAATACTACTCACTATACTTTATATTCAACAACTCACTGTATTATTCAACTACTGCTAATACTACTAATTGAAATTCACATAAATCAGCAGTAGTTCATCTTGTAACAATCAGGCTGAATAACTTCTAGTGAGATGCTTATATTGTATCTCCCAAATGCTGGACTAGAACCCATGATCCCCTGTCTGTAAGTCAGGCAATTTACAAACTGATCTAACTGTGCTACTGACACATCAATCATAACAATGACAAATGGACTTATCAGGGAGGGACAAGGTCTAACTACTCACACTTTAGCAAAACACTATGAAAATACTTGCAAAAGCAGTTGAACACAGCAATTTCCAGCATTCATCAGAGTCCTAGTTTACTTTTAAGATTTAATTCTACACTTTCCTAGGTGTCTAACTATTATAAAAAAAATTTAAAACTCATAATTTTGTTATTTTAATAAAAATAAAAAGAATAATTGAAAGAAAAAAACTTATTTGAGTATTTGTTTTATTGTCCGAATCTGATTTTATCCGGATACTACTCAAGTTCCTAAAATAATAAATTGCTTTAGACATAAACTGGTCTATTTTTAGCCATAAATTTACCTCTAATTATTGTTTAAAAGGTAATTACTATTTAAAATATGTCTATTGATAGCTATTAAACGAATTTTATATCGCTCAACTCATTCCATAGAAACATTTAATTACGACCGTGACCAACTCTCCAGACTCGTCTGCTCTTTTGTTTACCCTTCTTAAGTTTAAACTACGATGATGAATGATTCAATTAAGATGTTTTTCACACTGTTACATAATTAGTTTGGATTTAATTGGATTAAAGGTCTGCTATAGGTTTGTATAGCTCGGGGCAATTAATGATTTTATGACCGCTGGTGTGTAAGAAGATAACTCGATCTACTCCAGTTTGACTGTTAGTTGAAAGTTTATGACACGTCCGATCTTTATTGAGACCTTGATTACGTAATTTGGGGGTCAATACAGGCCACACTTTCTTTTATTGATGAAGGGGCACTGGTTATCGAGTTTCCAATTTACATCCGACGCGCGTGTAAACAATTTACAAATCAGTCTGGTGTCGCTTATACCATTGAAATTTAATAAAGAAAACACGATTTTGAGAGGAAATATACCATTTAGCCAATGTTTTCGCCAATTTACAAAAGTTTTAGCCAATTTAGCAAATCTTTAGCAAATGGCTAAATTGGCGAGCGGTAGCGGAGGCCCTGAATACTCAGTCAGTTTACATCTGTTAGTTCCTTTCTCAATATGTTATTTTAGTAGGTATAGGTGAATTAAGATAATGTTTGTTTATTATTGTGTCACCCCTACTGAAAGGGCCAGTCTATATGACTTTATGAGACATTCGTCTTTCATGCTCCTGAATCCCTTCTCAATACGTAAGATGTGAACATATAACAGCATTTTGAGAGGGGGTAAATGATGTTTTTAGCAAGGGGGGTATTCCAAGTCCCACTATCACTCATGTCTGCTGTATATGTTACTCTTAAAACCATATAATGTTATAATACATAGTATTACATTTTCTATATACTCATTTCGAAGTGCTTAATACTGAGAATCAATGTTACTGTACTTGTGTTTGTTAAGGGAACTTGTTGTTTTCTATCTGCTGTTTTGCTCACTATACCAATGCTCTATCAATATCGTGGTTGTGTCGATAATTTTATTTGTTTCATTTATATTATTCATTTATACTTGCTTGTTTCTACATTTTCTGTGTTTCAATTGAACAATTATTATCATTTATAATATCATGTACGCCAGTGTGCGATGTCATACTCCGTTAACAGCAAACAGTCAGGAATGTGTTAAACATTATATATATCCTATTATCCTTCAACAAAATTATTGTTTTCCAAAGAAACGCTTGGTATTACATTTATTAGCAAACTTTGTCTCTGTCAATAAGATATCATCCACCAGTTACCAATTTTCACTTATTCATCTTGAGTTGTTCATAATGTTATAGTTAAAGGTTTTTGTTCCTATATTTCATTAGTGTCTATTTGACACCAAACTTACAATACACATTTCAGCAACAATTAAAAAATTAATTCATTCTCCTGTCAGCTCGAGTATGTACTCATTAGATTAGAGACCAGTCTGAATGTTCTAGTCTGTGATTGGTTGATTCCAAGCACTGTTTGAGAACTGACCAATGAAAATGCTGCATCTGCAGACTGGTTCAAATATTATCAGTATTGTTATGTCATGTCCCTGTTACGCTACAATGTTAACAACAATGTATGTCAGATATTGGTAGACATATAAAGTTTATCCTGATGGTTGACTGATGTTGGTACATGGGTTACTAATTCTAACTTGTCTGTAGTATGTATGTAGCTTATTAAGAAGATGTAAATGAATGCATCTGCCCTACATGTCTCAAGCATTCACGACTTGCGTGAAACTTGGGAACAACATTAGTCTTATGATCATTGTATACAGAGCTTGCTAGTATGCTTTGCGATACTCACATAGTGTCAGGTAAATATTTGATCGGATTAGTGTCTGTTAGCTTATAGCATCATATTTCAGCTTGCTCTAAATATAATATGCAAAACTTGTACCTTTTATTTGATAAACCCCATTATGTTTGCCTTTATGTTCATTCGGCATACATAATTGTTACACATTTTAGTGTGATAGGGTCGTTAGTACATGTATAGGGCAGTGTGTATAGATGAATTTATGTAAGGATATGTATTAGTTGATGTATGTAAGATGTATGGATACATAGTATTGTGCAATGTGATATGTATGTGGATCATATATGTGTGTTAGATCATATATGTGTGTTAGATCATATATGTGTGTTAGATCATATATGTATGTGGATCATATATGTGTGTTAGATCATATATGTGTGTTAGATCATATAAATGTACCGTACTCATGTTTTTGTAAAACATGAAAAGATAATGTATACAATAATCGAGGGCTCTGTGCAAAACTATGGCAATTGCATCAATTTATAGAGGCATGTACCATAGTTTTGCACTAAGCCCTCATGTTTTTATTAAAACAATGATTAGTCGACCATGTTGATGTACTGTCATGATCAATGCAATAAACTAGACAAGTATTATGTTGTTGTTTAAGTCTGTCCTCTGTATGTGTTATTGTGTAACTCCATGGTCCTGTTAAAGATGGTGAATACTTGGGAGTCTCACCAGCAAGAACTGGTGTCTCACAGGACAGTGTTATTGACCCCCTTCTCACCTAACCAACTACAGTGATCTGCCTGTACTGCCATACACAGTCAAGTCAGTTATCCATCCATGTAGAACCATGAAGATGTCAAGCTGCTCCAAGATGTAATGTATAGTTCACAGAAATAGGAATTGGACTCGTTGGTGTAAACAAAATAAAAACGGGGATGATATTTTTAACATATAAGAATAATGAACAAACAATTTATCAAACAGTAATTTGAACATTTAAATTCGTTACAAGGTGAAACAAATAGTTCAAACATCAGTTCTTAGAAATTATGAGACGACAAGATCTGGCTGAGCTATGTGAGCTTGGATTGCACAAATGGCTTCATGTGTTCCGAAACCAAAGTGATTGGTAGGACATTGGCAGATAGTGTCAGCATCTGGACTGTATGTGTCACCTTTCTTGATGATAGTTCCGTCTTTGTATTGACAATTCTCTCCTGAAAATTAAAATAAGTACTTAACAAAATTTTGAAAAAAGATATGAGGAAATCGGACAGGGAAGGCAGCTCTCAACCAGCTGAGGACAGAAAACAGTAACAACACAACTAGATGGAACAATGCTCATATCATGTATACATATCAATGCAATCTAATTGAGTGTATTAAGCAAATGTCACCTGTACATCAAACGGCGTGTTGAATGCACTTGACCATCCATTGAATGTATAATACACACCTTGGGGAATGTGATATTTTGAAGCTTAGAATTTTATCAGACAGATAAGGAATCATTCAACAAAAACAGCACAGCATGAAAGGCACAAAAATATCTCATGGCCTGATTACAAGTCTTAAGGGTAACTGTAGAAATTATGAACCTGTAGGAACATGCACAAGCATGATTTCTAATGGCTTAAAGCTGCTCTAATAGAACAACACGTTGTCAAAAGATTAGGCATTGGAATGTTAATGGCAAACTTTTTGAATTTTTCAAGCACTGTTTAATCAATTAGCTAAGAAACATAACCAATTTTCTTCATTACAGCTGCCTCACAAGAACTTGTATAATCGATTTATTCAACAATAAAATGAAGCATGAGAACTCACCATTAGGACAGACAGGGCAGCATTTTGTTGGATCATGTACGGCATCAACACATGGTGTGATGAAGCAGTCAGCTATAGCACATGCTGTACGACCATCTGGTGAACAGAAGCAATGTTCACATGGTGATGGCTGGAAACTTTGTCCTGGATGATATGATACACCATTGTGAACACACATTACTGACGGAGCGGGTGCCACATTGGTGGCACATAGAGCAACTCCACACAAAGCTGAAATAATAATAAATGCACGCATATTTTTAACCTTAACACTATGGTGTATAGAACTAAAAGAAATCCTTATTTGAAGACTTTGGAATCTACTATGATTTACAAGATAAGCCTTGTTATTAACGTACTAGTACTAAGTGAGGTAACCTTATCAGATATAGAGGTCTAAATCATGGACACTATGAACCTTGACCATACAAACATTTACCTGTATGACAAACTAAGTCACGATGTCAGATTTAGACAATATTGCAGAACAAATGCACTATGCTATGCAGCTGTATAGGTGCATTTCAATTTCTGTCAACACAGTCCAATATTTCCATTGTACATGATATTTAACTAAAGTACAGGAAACGGAAATTTTATAAGTCAGAATACCCCGCCAATAGAACTTTTCTGATTTCTGGTGACCCCTAATTTTTAATTCACTTAACTGATGGTCTGATGATTCTCAACATATTTGTAAAAAAAATAAAATAAATGATACTGGGCCAGTCATTCCCTTGCTCAGTCCCAGAATAACCTTAAACCAGTAGGAATAAACTGCAAACTTTTTACGAATGGAACAGGTGTTCCTCTTTTCTCCCAAGGCTCACAGTCAACTCGGTACGCCAAAGGCTTATTGACATTCGCGCAGCATTTTACTTCAATCTTCATAAAACTCATCAGCAAGAAAATGGGAACTGTGTTCATCAGAAGACTATACTCAACTGATTAATCAGCATAGTCTAGGGACTTGACTAACCAGTATCAACCATAGGTGTGGCTTTGAAAATAAATACAGTCGACTTTTGAGAGTGTTAATTCGCCATACTGTCCGTAAACCATGCCATTCTATATACGTATTTCATGTGCTTATCTATTTTGTGACATGATTTCATTTAAATGTACATTAATTAAATAGTACAAGTATTGCGAGACAAAAACTATTACGCTGAAGATCACATTTAACTATGAGTTTACAATTTCTAATTATCGTGTCGACTGTGGTTGCTGTCGGATGGGCTGCCACTGTTGCCACTCTGCCGCCGCCACCACCAGGATGTGTGCACAATGGCAAGCACTATGCACTAGGTTCGAGCTTCGGCACGCCATGTTCACCGTGTGATTGTATGGTAGATGGTCACGTTTCCTGTCTCGTCATTGATTGTTTCTTTGTTCCATGTGTCGACTCAGTGCAAGATCCTACTAAATGCTGTCCAACATGTCCAAATGGTATGTACAGTATTGGTTTCTCTTTAATTTTGACAAAGGGCTAGTTTATATACTGGTAATCAAAGCGTCATTTTGGGGATGGTCCAACACATTTTGCTAAATGCATTACGTTGTTGTTGATAACTGACTTTCACCTGGCTAAGTTACGTATATAAGCCCTTTGTCAATTCGTAGTATGAAAGTATACAACCCCTGGGATATCAAACTAACCCTCAAAAGGTTGCACAAATAACTAGTATTAATGTATAACTCTAACGCGGTATTGGGACCTGTGTCACCTAAAGTAAACAGGTAAATCAGGTAAAACAACATAAGGATATTGGAAAAGGGATTATCTTTTCAATGTGTACCGTTTTATAAATTTTAATTTACTTGGTGAATAAAAGTGAGCAGGTAAAATAAACTTCTGCTCTCCCTAAATCGATGTAATGGTTAGTGATTTCTGTTTATATTGACATTGCAGAATATCGCGTTAGAGTTATAACTATCTCGCTTTACAATGAGTTGATATGAGGATAAACACACTTATTTCTAGTACATTTGTATATCAATTCTGACATATTATAGTACACTAGGCATTTTGTTATGCATAATTTAATCTCATAAGTTCTATTTGACACAATAATACTGGAAATGTCGAGCCAATACATAACAGTCATAATAGAATATCATGTGCAGGAAAAACAACCTGACAGGATAATGCCCAATACGCATTACTTCTAACGAAAAGTATATCAACCATCATAATTATTATACGTACAGTACTTTTACAATCTGCAACGCATAATTTAATCTCAAGTTCCATTGATATAATGTAAAACTGGAAATGTGCCAAATTATGCGATCACTCTTAAAAGTTAACATAATGGTCATAATTAAATGTGCATGTTCAGGAAAAAATGATTTTGTCAGTAAAGCGTCCAACACGCATTACGTCTAATAGAGAAATTCAGTCTCATGGAATCAATGCTATTCTATAATTTATTTGTAAAATTGGGTCAACCTGCATTTATTCGGCAGGGACTTGGACTTTTCAATTTGGTTGTTTCTTTGGCATATGTGTGGGCATTGCTCTGTGTAGTTGTGTTGTGGTGTTACTTATTTCTGATAACGTTGAGTGCAGCCTTCCTTGTTCGATTTCCTCATACCTTTTTTCTAATAGAGAAAGTGTTTTGTTACAAGCAAAACTGATGTGTATGTTGCAGGTGAGAATTGTCAGTACAAGAATGGAACGATCATAAAGAAAGGAGATAGTTTCCACCCGGACGCTCACACAACATGCAAATGTCCAGAAGTTAATTTTGGGTTTGGAATTTCTCCAGATGCTGTTTGCATAACTAACTGAACAACCTGAGGGATTCAACATCTCTATGTTGTAATGCACATGTACACGTAATAAACAAATGAATAAAGTCTTCATATTTCTGAATAAATATTGAGAGTTGTGTCGTTGCTTGTGTTTTTTTAAACATGTTTTCAATACTGTGAGGTTTATATGTCACAATTATTATTGCAGGTAGGATGAAAACTACAACGAACAAAATTGCAGTTAGGCTTAACTGTTTTATATCTCTTTGACAAATTCAGTCCGTCAAAATTGTAATGTTTCTTATCACTATGATTAAAACAACACCAACTAGTTAGAATAGCTTGGCAAACAAATCTGAACTATAACTAACGTTACTTGTATGTTATAGTTAATTTTCATACTATATGTTTTAAAACAAAATATGAACATGTACTCGTGGGTGCTAAGTTCCAAAGTAAAAATGAAGCATTATGCCTCTTATTTTGACTTATCTACCTTACCACTATCGTATCCTGTTTACCCATCAATATTGATGGCTTAGAATTAGAAGGTCGTAAGTGGTGGCACTTACGACCTTTTAAGATGCTTCATATTTAGAATAAGCATCACAAAGCGCTTCTTATGAGCCCATTTTCATAAAAATCTGAACTTGTCATGTTGACCAAAATAAAGTTGTAAAAGTTTGTTTTACCATAAGTAAAGAGTAAATGTCAGACAGTTTTTCCATGTTTTCTCAAAATATCGATTTGGTAGTTACGACCTTCTTGTTCTAAGCCATCGATATATTCCAAGTAAATAAGTAATTGCAGTAACTAATAATTAGAAATATATCTTGACAGGTAAAAGCAGAAAAATGGAATAGATGGGAAGGGTCAAGTTAATATCTTTAACAAAGAAATGTATCTTTTACAACAAGAAATGTAACCCTTTATCCAACAGCTGATTTGAACTAGAAGTATCAAAAATGTCTGTGCTTTCTGGTCCCCCTCCATGTATTGTTAGTTGCCATGGTTAAAAAACACAAAAAGAAAACGCAATAGTAGTTTTTAAATACATGTGTATAGATACGATATTACTGAGCGACTTTTCGTACTGAATTTTTTAACAAACATGATAATAAAATATGAGGCACTGCCTATCATTTTAGGAATTAGAACTTATGTTTTCAGCGAGTTAAATAACTTCAATGTTGAAAGTCACAAATATCGTAATGCTGGTTGTATGCATGCTACTTTCATTAACTATCACTAATAGCCAATTCAAGGAATATGTAATACAGATCAGTCAAAAAGATGGTCTTAATAGTGAATCTGTCTTATTAGCGGACCTTTTTTGTTCTAAATCTAATACTTCGGGACCTTAAACTGGCAAATCAAGGTGGTCTTATTAGCGGAACTGTATACGTACATGAATAATTTTCGAAATTTTGTCAAACTTGTAATGCCTTAACTTCACTATTGTAACATAAACCATGAAATGAAACCAACTTTATGGAATAAAAACTTGTTCTTGAAACCATTTAAAATAAAATATCAGAGACAAACTAAAATAATGTCAGTTTCCCTTATTGACAAACATCTTATACATGGAGTATTACCTGCCTCATGGAGCAGGGGTATCATTGGATAGCATCCAACTCATTGTAGCCAGATTTCTAACATATTTGTTTTTACATGACTTGTTGTATGTATAAACTTGCTTAAACTCAGTTAATTAAAGATAACTTTTTTGAGACTTTTTGAGAACTTAGTAACAAACCTATTATTAATTGACAGGAATGCAGTGATGATATTCAGCATACTGTATAATAGCGGGTATTATTCGCTAGTGTTTAATTTTCGCTATATTATCGGTCAAGATCAAATGTGCAAAATCTAAACCCCATGAAATAATAAATAATTCAAAAGACAATTCATCATTAAAACCAGTTAAGGAGCTACAAGATAGCCACCTATAGTACACAGGTAAATCATCAGGTAAAACAACATAAGGATATTGGAAAAGGCATTATCTTTTCAATGTGTACCATAATATTAATTTACTTGGTGAATAAAAGTAAGCAGGTGAAATAAAGTTTTGCTCTCCCTAAATTGATATAATGGTCAGTGATTTCTGTTTATATTGACATTGCAGAATATTGCATTAGTTATAAGGGTTAATCTCAGACACCCCACTTGTACACATCGTTGAGAATATAATGTAGATCTAATATGATTGTTTCGTCATATTTAGAAGGATTTAATTGATTCTGTGAAAATTATAACATGGAAAGTGAGTTCTAAATTTGACAATATCTTCTGAATTTAAAAATCAAATCTCATTACCGTAGGTTTTCATAATGTATTTCATTTATTTTTAACCTTAATTGGCAAGTTATTTTTACGTTCTTACACCGTGAAACTTACGTAGAGACATCCAGATTACATTTATACCAACAAAAAATTATTTTTGCAGTACATTCAAGAAGAAAACAAGAGAAAACTGTTTGTAATTTACTCTTTACCTATGGAAAAATAAGCTTTTAAAACTTCTTTTTGGTCAACATGACAATTTCTGATTTTCATGAAAATAGGCTCATAAGAAGCACATTTTGAAGCAGATTTCAAATATGTATGAGTCTTATAAGGTCGTAAGTAGTAGTTACGACCTTCTCATTCTAAGCCATCGATATATTGCTTTTCTCAATATATCGATTTTGTACTTACGACCTTCTCATTCTAGAGATAGCACTGTATGTCAACACAAACAGTCACGGCTTATCAGAACCAAGCCTGCTTGTGCATATTCTAAAATGATACACAACCCACTACTTTTTCATATCCTTGAAGCTGTAAGCTTATTCTATTGAATTTATTTTAGATAGGTCTGTCTGGTAAAAAATTATTTTGCCTGCGCTGTGTGCTTTCACCATTGGTCCGCTTTAAAACCAGTTTAACCTTAGTGATCAAGGCAGCAGCTGTTTTGAAATATGGGAGCCTGGATGTGAAGTAAAGCATAATTGTATCATTCCCATCACCAGTGCCAACATCTGTCCAGTCGGATCCACCACTAACACTTTGCTCATCTTGTGATTATGATCTAGAAAACAAAAGAATATAAGCGGTCATTACTTAGAGTTTAAACTCCACAGTCCCTATATACAGATTGAACTGTACAGTCACTATATTGTTAAATTTCAAAGGAATAGGGTAGGTGGTCCGAGTCTTAAAATAGCAGATTAATCCCACCGCTGCCACCAAATTTCAGAGGTATAGAGTAGGTAGTCCGAGTCTTCAAACTGGCAGATTAAATCCCACCGCTGCCACCAGTGTTAAATTTCAAAGGTATAGGGTATGTGGTCCGAGTCTTAAAAATGCAGATTAAATCCCACCGCTGCCACCAGTGTTCTATTTTGTGGGTTGGGGGTATATAGTCCACGGAGTAGGGAGTCATCACAATTTTATTATAGAGAATATTGTAAGAATGAGTTCCACACTTTAGTAAATTTCCACATAAATTTAATTTCAATTGTTGTTATTGTTTTAGTACAAATATAATTTCTCTCTTTCTAATGACTACAATTTTTGTGTTAGTGTTCCAAAATCTTATATCTTATAAAATCCTATTTCAAAACTTAACTGGCCTGACTGACCATCCTACTAGTAACACGGGCCCGACTGAACCAGCACAAAGGTTTGACGTGACTTTTATACCCTCCCCTTCCAAATATAGGGTATAGCACCATATTTCCGTCAACACCTTCCATATAAAGGGGGTAGCATACTAAATCAAAGAGGGTAGCCCCCATATAAGGAGTATAGCACCATAAATCCTATAGGTAGCATACCTGTCTATACTATTCCTGGAAATCTATTAATAACCCAACATGCTATCTCCTTTGTTCCGAGAGACAGAGTTGCTTGCAGAGGTCACCAAGGTGAACCGTGTGCAGTCACTGGAACACTTAAACTTTGACCATGAGAGAGTGAGGAATACTCAATATTCCTAAGAGTAGATATAGATATATAATGCACCATTACACATGTACCTACACCTTGAAAAACACAACACTATAGAGGTGATGCTGTGTGGTCACTAAAATAGAGTTTGTTTTGTATGGTCACTTTATGGAGGCTTTTATAAGCCGTCACCATATAGAGTTTAAGCTGCACAGTTCCTGTCTACAGATTGTACTGTTTGGTCACTATATATAGGTTATGTTGTGTGGTCACTAAATAGAGGTTGTTTTGCATGGTCATTATATAGAGGTTGCTTTAAGCGGTCCCTATATAGACTTTAAATTGCACAGTCCTTATATACAGATTGTACTTCATGGTCACTATATAGAGGTTATGCTGTGCGGTCACTAAATGGAGGTTGTACAGTATCGTCACTTTGAGGAGCTTGTAAAATATGGCCAGTACATAGAGGTTGGAATGCACTGTCCCTTTATTGTGTTTGACCTGTGTGGTCACTCTCTATTGGCTGTACTGTGTGGTCACTAAATTGAGGTTGCTATAAGCGGTCGTTATAGTGACTTTAAATTGCACAGTCCTAATATACAGATTGTACTGCATGGTCACTATATAAAGGTTATGCTGTGTGGTCACTAAATAGAGGTTGTACAGTATCATCACTTTGAGGAGCTTGTAAAATATGGCCAGTACATAGAGGTTGGAATGCACTGTCCCTTTATTGTGTTTGACCTGTGTGGTCACTCTCTATTGGCTGAACTGTATGGTCACTATATAGAGGTTGCTATAAACGGACATTATATAGTTAAAACTGCACAGTCCCTATGTACAGATTGATCTGTATGGTCACTATATAGAGGTAATGTTGTGTGGTCACTAAATAGAGGTTGTTTTGTTTAGTCACTATATAGAGGCTGTTATAAGCGGTCACCATATATAGTATACACTGCACAGTACCTGTCAACAAATTGTACTTTATGGTCACTATATAGAGGTTGTTGTGTGGTCACTAAATAGAGTTTGTTTTGCATGGTCACTATATAGAGGTTGCTATAAACGGTCGCTATATAGACTTGAAATTGCAAAGTCCTTATATACAGATTGCACTGTGTGGTCAATATATAGAGGTAATGCTGTGTGGTCACTAGATAGAGGTTGTACAGTATGGTCACTTAGTAGAGGTTGTCAAATATGACCAGTATATAGAGGTTGGAATGCACTGTCACTTTTTTGTGTTCGGCCAGTGTGGTCACTCTCTACAGGGTGTACTGTATGTTCACTATATAGAGGTTGAACCGAACAGTCCCCACATAGAGGTTTTGCCGTGTTGTCACTAAATAGAGGTTGAAATGTATGGTCACTATGAAGTGGTTGTTTTGTATCGTCGCTATATACAGGTTGGACTGCACAGTCACTATAAAGAGATTGCACATTTCATAACATAACTACACAAATTTTATACTGTATTGCTTCTACAGTGTTGCTGTATGTATACTGCATGGTCACCTTGTCAAGGTTTGAACGTATGGATAGGCAACAGAGGTTGTACTATAGTCATTTTGTAGCGTTTGTATTGCATGGTCAGTAAACAGAGGTTGTTCTGTATGATTCAAGATTTCACCGTATTGCAGTAGTTGTACTGCATGGTCACTATGTAGAGATTGTACAGTATGGTCACTATACAGAGGTGGTACAGTATAGTCACTATATGAAAGTTGTATGGAGGTAGGTCCAGCATTATTCAAGCTTTGCATATCCAGAAAAAAACTATCATTGGAATTTTTAACCAAATACTGTAAAATCATAAATTTTTGTGGGGATTAAATTTCGTGAATTTCGTGGTATCAAATCCCATCATAGTGATTTTGATTCTAGTATTTATTTCCTGAAATGTAAAGTCCACAAATTAACGTCTTATCGAAATGGAACTTTTTACCAAAACCACAAAATTTTGTCCCATCGAAATTTAATGATTTTACAGTAGTTGGTATTAAGAAATAAAACTGGCTTACCCTTGCTATATTCTCAGAGTAGTATCTAAATGTCTCTCTAGTTTTTCTCCATCTGGATGCTGTCTGTAGAAATCTGCATGTAAATTGAGTCCTCATGGCACCATCTAGAACAAGACAGAAGGGTTTTAATTAATTTAATGCATTTGACTTTAAATGAATGAGTAACTACCAACAATCTCTCAGACGGCTGTAGCGAGAAACAAGGGGCAAGATGGAACAAGTCGATATGCAGTGCTGACGTGCATCTCCGATCTAACGATGATTGCGACCATTGTGTTGTCAGGGCCTCTCATTCACTAGACGTTGTAGCTCCATCTTTTCTTGCCTGTAACGCTGATGACGACCATGAGAAGTTGATAATACTGGTTTCACACATCCTGTAAGCTGTTTGAAAATGATATGAAGAGCTGACTTTGCATAGCCAAACTAACGATGATAATGTCTATTGTGGGTAAGGGCCTCTAACTAGACGTTGACACTTCATCTTGCCTTGCCTTAATGCTCATGATGACCATAAGCAGTTAAAAATACTGGTTGCTAATATGCAGTAAGTTGGGGGACTCAAGTACAAAGACTTTTAAAGTGTTTAATAAATGCTACTTACATGGCAAACTCTTTCTCCCTGGAAATGACCGAACAGCTGCACTTGATAAGATAGCGAATAAGTTTTGAAAAATGACCGAAATTGAGCTGTTATGCTCAGATGACAAAACAAATAGAAAATTTAGGGGAAAAAATCTTGGCTCATACAGCTTTAATGTCAGGCTGTATTATTTTGGCCTGATACAGCCTTGTACCAAAGCCTCTGATTAAGTCGCCTCTTACAACATGTGAGTGAGCAAAGCAGTGGTCCAAGTTTTGAAAAATAACCAAAATTAAGCTGTTATGCTCAGATGACAAAACAAATAGAAAATTCAGGGGAAAAAAACACGGCTCATACAGCTTTAGTGTCGGGCTGTGTTACTTTGGCCTAACACAGCCTTGTACCAAAGCCTCTGATTAAGTCGCCTCTTACAACATGTGAGTGAGCAAAGCAGTGGTCCAAGTTTTGAAAAATAACCAAAATTAAGCTGTTATGCCCAGATGACAAAACAAATAGAAAATTCAGGAAAACAAATCACAACTCATACAGCTTTAGTGTCAGGCTGTGTTATTTTGGCCTAACACAGCCTTGTACCAAAGCCTCTGATTAAGTCGCCTCTTACAACATGCAAGTGAGCAAAGCAGTGGTCCAATGAACAAAACGCCGAAAACCTCATATCCCAACCACCTGACTAATCAGCTGCCTCTAAACTAAAATCAATATTATATTTCTCATTTCCTCTTTCCAATCACACTTTTATTTTCGACTCATTCATTAACCGTTTTGTACCCATTTCTACTTTATATTCAACCTTGTTTTTAAGACCAGCTCTATTACTTGAGTGAGTTATAAGAGTGGTCTTAAAAATTTTCACTAAACAAACAACCTCGCTTTTAAGACCATTGTACTCTATAACTTGACGGAGTTATATGGCCAGTCTTACAATTGAGGGTTTACAGTTATTTAGTGACTCAACATCAACAACTAATTGACATCTACTGGCTATTGAATGAGTGTTGGTTTCTTATTGAACGTAATAAATGCAATAAGAACTACTGTTTTGCTAAGTTCTTGAGAACCCAGGACCTCTAGATCCCGCAGTCTGTGCCCAACTTCTAGACGACTGATTCCCCCGAAACAGTTAGGCTTATAGGAAGGGCGCAGGCTTTAGAATTGAGAGGTCCTTGGTTAAATCCGGACCAGTGCCACCGCTTCATTTCTTAGTTCTAGAATAACTCCAATGGTCCACTTGGCTTCGTTTTTTAAGACCAGCTCTATTACGTGATTGAGTTATAAGGGTGGTCTTAAAAATGTCGCAGATGTCATCACAATATACAAAGAATGTCAAATGACATCATTTCCATATTGAAAACATCATGGCTATTTTAACCTTAGTACCAGATTGTTATACGCCAAAATAAAACAATCAAGTACCAAAGATTAAAATAGTCTCCCATTTAGTCGCCTCTTACGTAACATGCAAGGGAGAAAGACAGAGGTCCTGAATTCTACTTCCCGGGAACCACACGGGCAAAGCCTCAAATAAACAACCATTCCAAACAACTCCCTCTTAACTAATACCTATATTGATTTTGCCTATTGTTGCTTACATAGAGGTTGTACTTTATTTATTGTCACCACATAGCGACTGTATTGCGTCACGGGTCACTATGTTGAGGTCGTTCAGTATGGTCATAATAGATAGGGTGTACTGGTTACCAATCACCAAATGCCTACGCAGACGAAAGTCAGATACACTCAAGTAGTTCGGTAAAAAAAATATTGGTTTGACTGGAAATGGTGGTATGTCTTGACAAATCTGCATTATAATCATGAACTTGGCTTTAAATGCTTTGTAAACATGTATTTGGTTAAATGAAACTGTTTTATTTACAATGTTTGACTAAATTTTGGCTTAAAAATGAAACTGAAAGTAAGGTTAGGACTAAAAGACATGTATTCCTTCTGTGTATGTTCACTGCTTTGAGGAACCAAATTATTTTTCGAAAATGATACGCAACCCACTGCTTTTTCATATCCTTGAATCTGTAAGTTAATTCTATTGAATTTTGTTTTTTGATAGGTCCGTGTGTGAAAAATAAATTGCCATTTTTTGCTCCGCTATTTTAACTTAATTTACGTTAATTGAGTAAAAGAAAAAATTAATGTGTGGTTTTGAACCAGCACTATGACACGAATGCAATTGACTTTAAATGAATTACCGGTAGTAACTACCAACAATCTCTCAGACGGCTGTAGCGAGAAACGAGGGGCAAGATGGAACATGTCGATATGCAGTGCTGACGTGCATCTCCGATCTAACGATGATTGCGACCATTGTGTTGTCAGGGCCTCTCATTCACTAGACGTTGTAGCTCCATCTTTCCTGGTCTGTAACGCTGATGACGACCACGAGAAGTTAATAATACTGGTTTCACACATCCTGTCAGTTGTTTGAAGTTGATATGAAGAGCCGACTTTGCATAGCCAAACTAACGATGATAATGTCTATTGTGGGTCAGGGCCTCTCACTAGACATTGACACTTAATGCTGATGATGACCATAAGCAGTTAGTAATACTGGTTGCTAATATGCAGTAAGTTTTGGGCACTCAAGCACATAGACTTTAAAGTGTTCAATAAATGCTACTTAAATACATGGCAAACTCTTTCTCCGTGGAAATGAACGAACAGCTGCACTTGATAAGATAGCGAATAAGTTTTGAAAAATAACCAAAATTAAGCTGTTATGCTCAGATGACAAAACAAATAGAAAATTCAGGGAAAAAAATCACGGCTCATACGGCTTTAGTGTCGGGCTGTGTTATTTTGGCCTAACACAGCCTTGTACCAAAGCCTCTGATTAAGTCGCCTCTTACAACATGCGAGTGAGCAAAGCAGTGGTCCAAGTTTTGAAAAATAACCAAAATTAAGCTGTTATGCTCAGATGACAAAACAAATAGAAAATTCAGGGAAAAAAATCACGGCTCATACAGCTTTAGTGTCGGGCTGTGTTATTTTGGCCTAACACAGCCTTGTACCAAAGCCTCTGATTAAGTCGCCTCTTACAACATGCGAGTGAGCAAAGCAGTGGTCCAAGTTTTGAAAAATAACCAAAATTAAGCTGTTATGCTCAGATGACAAAACAAATAGAAAATTCAGGGAAAAAAATCACAGCTCATACAGCTTTAGTGTCGGGCTGTGTTATTTTGGCCTAACACAGCCTTGTACCAAAGCCTCTGATTAAGTTGCCTCTTACAACATGCGAGTGAGCAAGGCAGTGGTCCAATGAACCAAACGCCGAAAACCTCATATATCAACCACCTGACTAATCAGCTGCCTCTAAACTAAAATCAATATTATATTTCTCATTTCCTCTTTCCAATCACACTTTTATTTTCGACTCATTCATTAACCGTTTTGTACCCATTTCTACTTTATATTCAACCTTGTTTTTAAGACCAGCTCTATTACTTGAGTGAGTTATAAGGGTGGTCTTAAAATTTTTCACTAAACAAACAACCTCGCTTTTAAGACCATTGCACTCTATAACTTGACGGAGTTATACGGCCAGTCTTACAATTGAGGGTTTACAGTTATTTAGTGACTCAACATCAACAACTAATTGACATCTACTGGCTATTGAATGAGTGTTGGTTTCTTATTGAACGTAATAAATGCAATAAGAACTACTGTTTTGCTAAGTTCTTGAGAACCCAGGACCTCTAGATCCCGCAGTCTGTGCCCAACTTCTAGACGACTGATTCCCCCGAAACAGTTAGGCTTATAGGAAGGGCGCAGGCTTTAGAATTGAGAGGTCCTTGGTTAAATCCAAACCAGTGCCACCGCTTCATTTCTTAGTTCTAGAATAACTCCAATGGTCCACTTGGCTTCGTTTTTTAAGACCAGCTCTATTACGTGATTGAGTTATAAGGGTGGTCTTAAAAATGTCGCAGATGTCAGCACAATATACAAAGAATGTCAAATGACATCATTTCCATATTGAATACATCATGGCTATTTTAACCTTAGTACCAGATTGTTATATGCCAAAATAAAACAATCAAGTACCAAAGATTAAAATAGTCTCCCATTTAGTCGCCTCTTACGTAACATGCAAGGGAGAAAGACAGAGGTCCTGAATTCTACTTCCCGGGAACCACACGGGCAAAGCCTCAAATAAACAACCATTCCAAACAACTCCCTCTTAACTAATACCTATATTGATTTTGCCTATTGTTGCTTACATAGAGGTTGTACTTTATTTATTGTCACCACATAGCGACTGTATTGCGTCACGGGTCACTATGTTGAGGTTGTTCAGTATGGTCATAATAGATAGGGTGTAGGTTACCAATCACCAAATGCCTACGCAGACGAAAGTCAGATACACTCAAGTAGTTCGGTAAAAAAAATATTGGTTTGACTGGAAATGGTGGTATGTCTTGACAAATCTGCATTATAATCATGAACTTGGCTTTAAATGCTTTGTAAACATGTATTTGGTTAAATGAAACTGTTTTATTTACAATGTTTGACTAAATTTTGGCTTAAAAATGAAAGTGAAAGTAAGCTTGGGACTAAAAGACATGTATTCCTTCTGTGTATGTTCACTGCTTTGAGGAACCAAATTATTTTTCGAAAATGATACGCAACCCACTGCTTTTTCATATCCTTGAATCTGTAAGTTAATTCTATTGAATTTTGTTTTTTGATAGGTCCGTGTGTGAAAAATAAATTGCCATTTTTTGCTCCGCTATTTTAACTTAATTTACGTTAATTGAGTAAAAGAAAAAATTAATGTGTGGTTTTGAACCAGCACTATGACACGAATGCAATTGACTTTAAATGAATTACCGGTAGTAACTACCAACAATCTCTCAGACGGCTGTAGCGAGAAACGAGGGGCAAGATGGAACATGTCGATATGCAGTGCTGACGTGCATCTCCGATCTAACGATGATTGCGACCATTGTGTTGTCAGGGCCTCTCATTCACTAGACGTTGTAGCTCCATCTTTCCTGGTCTGTAACGCTGATGACGACCACGAGAAGTTAATAATACTGGTTTCACACATCCTGTCAGTTGTTTGAAGTTGATATGAAGAGCCGACTTTGCATAGCCAAACTAACGATGATAATGTCTATTGTGGGTCAGGGCCTCTCACTAGACATTGACACTTAATGCTGATGATGACCATAAGCAGTTAGTAATACTGGTTGCTAATATGCAGTAAGTTTTGGGCACTCAAGCACATAGACTTTAAAGTGTTCAATAAATGCTACTTAAATACATGGCAAACTCTTTCTCCGTGGAAATGAACGAACAGCTGCACTTGATAAGATAGCGAATAAGTTTTGAAAAATAACCATAATTAAGCTGTTATGCTCAGATGACAAAACAAATAGAAAATTCAGGGAAAAAAATCACGGCTCATACGGCTTTAGTGTCGGGCTGTGTTATTTTGGCCTAACACAGCCTTGTACCAAAGCCTCTGATTAAGTCGCCTCTTACAACATGCGAGTGAGCAAAGCAGTGGTCCAAGTTTTGAAAAATAACCAAAATTAAGCTGTTATGCTCAGATGACAAAACAAATAGAAAATTCAGGGAAAAAAATCACGGCTCATACAGCTTTAGTGTCGGGCTGTGTTATTTTGGCCTAACACAGCCTTGTACCAAAGCCTCTGATTAAGTCGCCTCTTACAACATGCGAGTGAGCAAAGCAGTGGTCCAAGTTTTGAAAAATAACCAAAATTAAGCTGTTATGCTCAGATGACAAAACAAATAGAAAATTCAGGGAAAAAAATCACAGCTCATACAGCTTTAGTGTCGGGCTGTGTTATTTTGGCCTAACACAGCCTTGTACCAAAGCCTCTGATTAAGTTGCCTCTTACAACATGCGAGTGAGCAAGGCAGTGGTCCAATGAACCAAACGCCGAAAACCTCATATATCAACCACCTGACTAATCAGCTGCCTCTAAACTAAAATCAATATTATATTTCTCATTTCCTCTTTCCAATCACACTTTTATTTTCGACTCATTCATTAACCGTTTTGTACCCATTTCTACTTTATATTCAACCTTGTTTTTAAGACCAGCTCTATTACTTGAGTGAGTTATAAGGGTGGTCTTAAAATTTTTCACTAAACAAACAACCTCGCTTTTAAGACCATTGCACTCTATAACTTGACGGAGTTATACGGCCAGTCTTACAATTGAGGGTTTACAGTTATTTAGTGACTCAACATCAACAACTAATTGACATCTACTGGCTATTGAATGAGTGTTGGTTTCTTATTGAACGTAATAAATGCAATAAGAACTACTGTTTTGCTAAGTTCTTGAGAACCCAGGACCTCTAGATCCCGCAGTCTGTGCCCAACTTCTAGACGACTGATTCCCCCGAAACAGTTAGGCTTATAGGAAGGGCGCAGGCTTTAGAATTGAGAGGTCCTTGGTTAAATCCAAACCAGTGCCACCGCTTCATTTCTTAGTTCTAGAATAACTCCAATGGTCCACTTGGCTTCGTTTTTTAAGACCAGCTCTATTACGTGATTGAGTTATAAGGGTGGTCTTAAAAATGTCGCAGATGTCATCACAATATACAAAGAATGTCAAATGACATCATTTCCATATTGAAAACATCATGGCTATTTTAACCTTAGTACCAGATTGTTATATGCCAAAATAAAACAATCAAGTACCAAAGATTAAAATAGTCTCCCATTTAGTCGCCTCTTACGTAACATGCAAGGGAGAAAGACAGAGGTCCTGAATTCTACTTCCCGGGAACCACACGGGCAAAGCCTCAAATAAACAACCATTCCAAACAACTCCCTCTTAACTAATACCTATATTGATTTTGCCTATTGTTGCTTACATAGAGGTTGTACTTTATTTATTGTCACCACATAGCGACTGTATTGCGTCACGAGTCACTATGTTGAGGTCGTTCAGTATGGTCATAATAGATAGGGTGTAGGTTACCAATCACCAAATGCCTACGCAGACGAAAGTCAGATACACTCAAGTAGTTCGGTAAAAAAAATATTGGTTTGACTGGAAATGGTGGTATGTCTTGACAAATCTGCATTATAATCATGAACTTGGCTTTAAATGCTTTGTAAACATGTATTTGGTTAAATGAAACTGTTTTATTTACAATGTTTGACTAAATTTTGGCTTAAAAATGAAAGTGAAAGTAAGCTTGGGACTAAAAGACATGTATTCCTTCTGTGTATGTTCACTGCTTTGAGGAACCAAATTATTTTTCGAAAATGATACGCAACCCACTGCTTTTTCATATCCTTGAATCTGTAAGTTAATTCTATTGAATTTTGTTTTTTGATAGGTCCGTGTGTGAAAAATAAATTGCCATTTTTTGCTCCGCTATTTTAACTTAATTTACGTTAATTGAGTAAAAGAAAAAATTAATGTGTGGTTTTGAACCAGCACTATGACACGAATGCAATTGACTTTAAATGAATTACCGGTAGTAACTACCAACAATCTCTCAGACGGCTGTAGCGAGAAACGAGGGGCAAGATGGAACATGTCGATATGCAGTGCTGACGTGCATCTCCGATCTAACGATGATTGCGACCATTGTGTTGTCAGGGCCTCTCATTCACTAGACGTTGTAGCTCCATCTTTCCTGGTCTGTAACGCTGATGACGACCACGAGAAGTTAATAATACTGGTTTCACACATCCTGTCAGTTGTTTGAAGTTGATATGAAGAGCCGACTTTGCATAGCCAAACTAACGATGATAATGTCTATTGTGGGTCAGGGCCTCTCACTAGACATTGACACTTAATGCTGATGACGACCATAAGCAGTTAGTAATTCTGGTTGCTAATATGCAGTAAGTTTTGGGCACTCAAGCACATAGACTTTAAAGTGTTCAATAAATGCTACTTAAATACATTGCAAACTCTTTCTCCGTGGAAATGAACGCACAGCTGCACTTGATAAGATAGCGAATAAGTTTTGAAAAATAACCAAAATTAAGCTGTTATGCTCAGATGACAAAACAAATAGAAAATTCAGGGAAAAAAATCACGGCTCATACGGCTTTAGTGTCGGGCTGTGTTATTTTGGCCTAACACAGCCTTGTACCAAAGCCTCTGATTAAGTCGCCTCTTACAACATGCGAGTGAGCAAAGCAGTGGTCCAAGTTTTGAAAAATAACCAAAATTAAGCTGTTATGCTCAGATGACAAAACAAATAGAAAATTCAGGGAAAAAATCACGGCTCATACAGCTTTAGTGTCGGGCTGTGTTATTTTGGCCTAACACAGCCTTGTACCAAAGCCTCTGATTAAGTCGCCTCTTACAACATGCGAGTGAGCAAAGCAGTGGTCCAAGTTTTGAAAAATAACCAAAATTAAGCTGTTATGCTCAGATGACAAAACAAATAGAAAATTCAGGGAAAAAAATCACAGCTCATACAGCTTTAGTGTCGGGCTGTGTTATTTTGGCCTAACACAGCCTTGTACCAAAGCCTCTGATTAAGTCGCCTCTTACAACATGCGAGTGAGCAAGGCAGTGGTCCAATGAACCAAACGCCGAAAACCTCATATCCCAACCACCTGACTAATCAGCTGCCTCTAAACTAAAATCAATAGTATATTTCTCATTTCCTCTTTCCAATCACACTTTTATTTTCGACTCATTCATTAACCGTTTTGTACCCATTTCTACTTTATATTCAACCTTGTTTTTAAGACCAGCTCTATTACTTGAGTGAGTTATAAGGGTGGTCTTAAAATTTTTCACTAAACAAACAACCTCGCTTTTAAGACCATTGCACTCTATAACTTGACGGAGTTATACGGCCAGTCTTACAATTGAGGGTTTACAGTTATTTAGTGACTCAACATCAACAACTAATTGACATCTACTGGCTATTGAATGAGTGTTGGTTTCTTATTGAACGTAATAAATGCAATAAGAACTACTGTTTTGCTAAGTTCTTGAGAACCCAGGACCTCTAGATCCCGCAGTCTGTGCCCAACTTCTAGACGACTGATTCCCCCGAAACAGTTAGGCTTATAGGAAGGGCGCAGGCTTTAGAATTGAGAGGTCCTTGGTTAAATCCAAACCAGTGCCACCGCTTCATTTCTTAGTTCTAGAATAACTCCAATGGTCCACTTGGCTTCGTTTTTTAAGACCAGCTCTATTACGTGATTGAGTTATAAGGGTGGTCTTAAAAATGTCGCAGATGTCATCACAATATACAAAGAATGTCAAATGACATCATTTCCATAATGAAAACATCATGGCTATTTTAACCTTAGTACCAGATTGTTATATGCCAAAATAAAACAATCAAGTACCAAAGATTAAAATAGTCTCCCATTTAGTCGCCTCTTACGTAACATGCAAGGGAGAAAGACAGAGGTCCTGAATTCTACTTCCCGGGAACCACACGGGCAAAGCCTCAAATAAACAACCATTCCAAACAACTCCCTCTTAACTAATACCTATATTGATTTTGCCTATTGTTGCTTACATAGAGGTTGTACTTTATTTATTGTCACCACATAGCGACTGTATTGCGTCACGGGTCACTATGTTGAGGTCGTTCAGTATGGTCATAATAGATAGGGTGTAGGTTACCAATCACCAAATGCCTACGCAGACGAAAGTCAGATACACTCAAGTAGTTCGGTAAAAAAAATATTGGTTTGACTGGAAATGGTGGTATGTCTTGACAAATCTGCATTATAATCATGAACTTGGCTTTAAATGCTTTGTAAACATGTATTTGGTTAAATGAAACTGTTTTATTTACAATGTTTGACTAAATTTTGGCTTAAAAATGAAAGTGAAAGTAAGCTTGGGACTAAAAGACATGTATTCCTTCTGCGTATGTTCACTGCTTTGAGGAACCAAATTATTTTTCGAAAATGATACGCAACCCACTGCTTTTTCATATCCTTGAATCTGTAAGTTAATTCTATTGAATTTTGTTTTTTGATAGGTCCGTGTGTGAAAAATAAATTGCCATTTTTTGCTCCGCTATTTTAACTTAATTTACGTTAATTGAGTAAAAGAAAAAATTAATGTGTGGTTTTGAACCAGCACTATGACACGAATGCAATTGACTTTAAATGAATTACCGGTAGTAACTACCAACAATCTCTCAGACGGCTGTAGCGAGAAACGAGGGGCAAGATGGAACATGTCGATATGCAGTGCTGACGTGCATCTCCGATCTAACGATGATTGCGACCATTGTGTTGTCAGGGCCTCTCATTCACTAGACGTTGTAGCTCCATCTTTCCTGGTCTGTAACGCTGATGACGACCACGAGAAGTTAATAATACTGGTTTCACACATCCTGTCAGTTGTTTGAAGTTGATATGAAGAGCCGACTTTGCATAGCCAAACTAACGATGATAATGTCTATTGTGGGTCAGGGCCTCTCACTAGACATTGACACTTAATGCTGATGACGACCATAAGCAGTTAGTAATTCTGGTTGCTAATATGCAGTAAGTTTTGGGCACTCAAGCACATAGACTTTAAAGTGTTCAATAAATGCTACTTAAATACATTGCAAACTCTTTCTCCGTGGAAATGAACGAACAGCTGCACTTGATAAGATAGCGAATAAGTTTTGAAAAATAACCAAAATTAAGCTGTTATGCTCAGATGACAAAACAAATAGAAAATTCAGGGAAAAAAATCACGGCTCATACGGCTTTAGTGTCGGGCTGTGTTATTTTGGCCTAACACAGCCTTGTACCAAAGCCTCTGATTAAGTCGCCTCTTAGAACATGCGAGTGAGCAAAGCAGTGGTCCAAGTTTTGAAAAATAACCAAAATTAAGCTGTTATGCTCAGATGACAAAACAAATAGAAAATTCAGGGAAAAAAATCACGGCTCATACAGCTTTAGTGTCGGGCTGTGTTATTTTGGCCTAACACAGCCTTGTACCAAAGCCTCTGATTAAGTCGCCTCTTACAACATGCGAGTGAGCAAAGCAGTGGTCCAAGTTTTGAAAAATAACCAAAATTAAGCTGTTATGCTCAGATGACAAAACAAATAGAAAATTCAGGGAAAAAAATCACAGCTCATACAGCTTTAGTGTCGGGCTGTGTTATTTTGGCCTAACACAGCCTTGTACCAAAGCCTCTGATTAAGTTGCCTCTTACAACATGCGAGTGAGCAAGGCAGTGGTCCAATGAACCAAACGCCGAAAACCTCATATCCCAACCACCTGACTAATCAGCTGCCTCTAAACTAAAATCAATAGTATATTTCTCATTTCCTCTTTCCAATCACACTTTTATTTTCGACTCATTCATTAACTGTTTTGTACCCATTTCTACTTTATATTCAACCTTGTTTTTAAGACCAGCTCTATTACTTGAGTGAGTTATAAGGGTGGTCTTAAAATTTTTCACTAAACAAACAACCTCGCTTTTAAGACCATTGCACTCTATAACTTGACGGAGTTATACGGCCAGTCTTACAATTGAGGGTTTACAGTTATTTAGTGACTCAAAATCAACAACTAATTGACATCTACTGGCTATTGAATGAGTGTTGGTTTCTTATTGAACGTAATAAATGCAATAAGAACTACTGTTTTGCTAAGTTCTTGAGAACCCAGGACCTCTAGATCCCGCAGTCTGTGCCCAACTTCTAGACGACTGATTCCCCCGAAACAGTTAGGCTTATAGGAAGGGCGCAGGCTTTAGAATTGAGAGGTCCTTGGTTAAATCCAAACCAGTGCCACCGCTTCATTTCTTAGTTCTAGAATAACTCCAATGGTCCACTTGGCTTCGTTTTTTAAGACCAGCTCTATTACGTGATTGAGTTATAAGGGTGGTCTTAAAAATGTCGCAGATGTCATCACAATATACAAAGAATGTCAAATGACATCATTTCCATATTGAAAACATCATGGCTATTTTAACCTTAGTACCAGATTGTTATATGCCAAAATAAAACAATCAAGTACCAAAGATTAAAATAGTCTCCCATTTAGTCGCCTCTTACGTAACATGCAAGGGAGAAAGACAGAGGTCCTGAATTCTACTTCCCGGGAACCACACGGGCAAAGCCTCAAATAAACAACCATTCCAAACAACTCCCTCTTAACTAATACCTATATTGATTTTGCCTATTGTTGCTTACATAGAGGTTGTACTTTATTTATTGTCACCACATAGCGACTGTATTGCGTCACGAGTCACTATGTTGAGGTCGTTCAGTATGGTCATAATAGATAGGGTGTAGGTTACCAATCACCAAATGCCTACACAGACGAAAGTCAGATACACTCAAGTAGTTCGGTAAAAAAAATATTGGTTTGACTGGAAATGGTGGTATGTCTTGACAAATCTGCATTATAATCATGAACTCGGCTTTAAATGCTTTGTAAACATGTATTTGGTTAAATGAAAATGTTTTATTTACAATGTATGACTAAATTTTGGCTTAAAAATGAAAGTGAAAGTAAGCTTGGGACTAAAAGACATGTATTCCTTCTGTGTATGTTCACTGCTTTGAGGAACCAAATTATTTTTCGAAAATGATACGCAACCCACTGCTTTTTCATATCCTTGAATCTGTAAGTTAATTCTATTGAATTTTGTTTTTTGATAGGTCCGTGTGTGAAAAATAAATTGCCATTTTTTGCTCCGCTATTTTAACTTAATTTACGTTAATTGAGTAAAAGAAAAAATTAATGTGTGGTTTTGAACCAGCACTATGACACGAATGCAATTGACTTTAAATGAATTACCGGTAGTAACTACCAACAATCTCTCAGACGGCTGTAGCGAGAAACGAGGGGCAAGATGGAACATGTCGATATGCAGTGCTGACGTGCATCTCCGATCTAACGATGATTGCGACCATTGTGTTGTCAGGGCCTCTCATTCACTAGACGTTGTAGCTCCATCTTTCCTGGTCTGTAACGCTGATGACGACCACGAGAAGTTAATAATACTGGTTTCACACATCCTGTCAGTTGTTTGAAGTTGATATGAAGAGCCGACTTTGCATAGCCAAACTAACGATGATAATGTCTATTGTGGGTCAGGGCCTCTCACTAGACATTGACACTTAATGCTGATGACGACCATAAGCAGTTAGTAATTCTGGTTGCTAATATGCAGTAAGTTTTGGGCACTCAAGCACATAGACTTTAAAGTGTTCAATAAATGCTACTTAAATACATGGCAAACTCTTTTTCCGTGGAAATGAACGAACAGCTGCACTTGATAAGATAGCGAATAAGTTTTGAAAAATAACCAAAATTAAGCTGTTATGCTCAGATGACAAAACAAATAGAAAATTCAGGGAAAAAAATCACGGCTCATACGGCTTTAGTGTCGGGCTGTGTTATTTTGGCCTAACACAGCCTTGTACCAAAGCCTCTGCTTAAGTCGCCTCTAACAACATGCGAGTGAGCAAAGCAGTGGTCCAAGTTTTGAAAAATAACCAAAATTAAGCTGTTATGCTCAGATGACAAAACAAATAGAAAATTCAGGGAAAAAAATCACGGCTCATACAGCTTTAGTGTCGGGCTGTGTTATTTTGGCCTAACACAGCCTTGTACCAAAGCCTCTGATTAAGTCGCCTCTTACAACATGCGAGTGAGCAAAGCAGTGGTCCAAGTTTTGAAAAATAACCAAAATTAAGCTGTTATGCTCAGATGACAAAACAAATAGAAAATTCAGGGGAAAAAATCACAGCTCATACAGCTTTAGTGTCGGGCTGTGTTATTTTGGCCTAACACAGCCTTGTACCAAAGCCTCTGATTAAGTCGCCTCTTACAACATGCAAGTGAGCAAGGCAGTGGTCCAATGAACCAAACGCCGAAAACCTCATATCCCAACCACCTGACTAATCAGCTGCCTCTAAACTAAAATCAATATTATATTTCTCATTTCCTCTTTCCAATCACACTTTTATTTTCGACTCATTCATTAACCGTTTTGTACCCATTTCTACTTTATATTCAACCTTGTTTTTAAGACCAGCTCTATTACTTGAGTGAGTTATAAGGGTGGTCTTAAAATTTTTCACTAAACAAACAACCTCGCTTTTAAGACCATTGCACTCTATAACTTGACGGAGTTATACGGCCAGTCTTACAATTGAGGGTTTACAGTTATTTAGTGACTCAACATCAACAACTAATTGACATCTACTGGCTATTGAATGAGTGTTGGTTTCTTATTGAACGTAATAAATGCAATAAGAACTACTGTTTTGCTAAGTTCTTGAGAACCCAGGACCTCTAGATCCCGCAGTCTGTGCCCAACTTCTAGACGACTGATTCCCCCGAAACAGTTAGGCTTATAGGAAGGGCGCAGGCTTTAGAATTGAGAGGTCCTTGGTTAAATCCAAACCAGTGCCACCGCTTCATTTCTTAGTTCTAGAATAACTCCAATGGTCCACTTGGCTTCGTTTTTTAAGACCAGCTCTATTACGTGATTGAGTTATAAGGGTGGTCTTAAAAATGTCGCAGATGTCATCACAATATACAAAGAATGTCAAATGACATCATTTCCATATTGAAAACATCATGGCTATTTTAACCTTAGTACCAGATTGTTATATGCCAAAATAAAACAATCAAGTACCAAAGATTAAAATAGTCTCCCATTTAGTCGCCTCTTACGTAACATGCAAGGGAGAAAGACAGAGGTCCTGAATTCTACTTCCCGGGAACCACACGGGCAAAGCCTCAAATAAACAACCATTCCAAACAACTCCCTCTTAACTAATACCTATATTGATTTTGCCTATTGTTGCTTACATAGAGGTTGTACTTTATTTATTGTCACCACATAGCGACTGTATTGCGTCACGGGTCACTATGTTGAGGTCGTTCAGTATGGTCATAATAGATAGGGTGTAGGTTACCAATCACCAAATGCCTACGCAGACGAAAGTCAGATACACTCAAGTAGTTCGGTAAAAAAAATATTGGTTTGACTGGAAATGGTGGTATGTCTTGACAAATCTGCATTATAATCATGAACTTGGCTTTAAATGCTTTGTAAACATGTATTTGGTTAAATGAAACTGTTTTATTTACAATGTTTGACTAAATTTTGGCTTAAAAATGAAAGTGAAAGTAAGCTTGGGACTAAAAGACATGTATTCCTTCTGCGTATGTTCACTGCTTTGAGGAACCAAATTATTTTTCGAAAATGATACGCAACCCACTGCTTTTTCATATCCTTGAATCTGTAAGTTAATTCTATTGAATTTTGTTTTTTGATAGGTCCGTGTGTGAAAAATAAATTGCCATTTTTTGCTCCGCTATTTTAACTTAATTTACGTTAATTGAGTAAAAGAAAAAATTAATGTGTGGTTTTGAACCAGCACTATGACACGAATGCAATTGACTTTAAATGAATTACCGGTAGTAACTACCAACAATCTCTCAGACGGCTGTAGCGAGAAACGAGGGGCAAGATGGAACATGTCGATATGCAGTGCTGACGTGCATCTCCGATCTAACGATGATTGCGACCATTGTGTTGTCAGGGCCTCTCATTCACTAGACGTTGTAGCTCCATCTTTCCTGGTCTGTAACGCTGATGACGACCACGAGAAGTTAATAATACTGGTTTCACACATCCTGTCAGTTGTTTGAAGTTGATATGAAGAGCCGACTTTGCATAGCCAAACTAACGATGATAATGTCTATTGTGGGTCAGGGCCTCTCACTAGACATTGACACTTAATGCTGATGACGACCATAAGCAGTTAGTAATTCTGGTTGCTAATATGCAGTAAGTTTTGGGCACTCAAGCACATAGACTTTAAAGTGTTCAATAAATGCTACTTAAATACATTGCAAACTCTTTCTCCGTGGAAATGAACGAACAGCTGCACTTGATAAGATAGCGAATAAGTTTTGAAAAATAACCAAAATTAAGCTGTTATGCTCAGATGACAAAACAAATAGAAAATTCAGGGAAAAAAATCACGGCTCATACGGCTTTAGTGTCGGGCTGTGTTATTTTGGCCTAACACAGCCTTGTACCAAAGCCTCTGATTAAGTCGCCTCTTACAACATGCGAGTGAGCAAAGCAGTGGTCCAAGTTTTGAAAAATAACCAAAATTAAGCTGTTATGCTCAGATGACAAAACAAATAGAAAATTCAGGGAAAAAAATCACGGCTCATACAGCTTTAGTGTCGGGCTGTGTTATTTTGGCCTAACACAGCCTTGTACCAAAGCCTCTGATTAAGTCGCCTCTTACAACATGCGAGTGAGCAAAGCAGTGGTCCAAGTTTTGAAAAATAACCAAAATTAAGCTGTTATGCTCAGATGACAAAACAAATAGAAAATTCAGGGAAAAAAATCACAGCTCATACAGCTTTAGTGTCGGGCTGTGTTATTTTGGCCTAACACAGCCTTGTACCAAAGCCTCTGATTAAGTTGCCTCTTACAACATGCGAGTGAGCAAGGCAGTGGTCCAATGAACCAAACGCCGAAAACCTCATATCCCAACCACCTGACTAATCAGCTGCCTCTAAACTAAAATCAATAGTATATTTCTCATTTCCTCTTTCCAATCACACTTTTATTTTCGACTCATTCATTAACCGTTTTGTACCCATTTCTACTTTATATTCAACCTTGTTTTTAAGACCAGCTCTATTACTTGAGTGAGTTATAAGGGTGGTCTTAAAATTTTTCACTAAACAAACAACCTCGCTTTTAAGACCATTGCACTCTATAACTTGACGGAGTTATACGGCCAGTCTTACAATTGAGGGTTTACAGTTATTTAGTGACTCAACATCAACAACTAATTGACATCTACTGGCTATTGAATGAGTGTTGGTTTCTTATTGAACGTAATAAATGCAATAAGAACTACTGTTTTGCTAAGTTCTTGAGAACCCAGGACCTCTAGATCCCGCAGTCTGTGCCCAACTTCTAGACGACTGATTCCCCCGAAACAGTTAGGCTTATAGGAAGGGCGCAGGCTTTAGAATTGAGAGGTCCTTGGTTAAATCCAAACCAGTGCCACCGCTTCATTTCTTAGTTCTAGAATAACTCCAATGGTCCACTTGGCTTCGTTTTTTAAGACCAGCTCTATTACGTGATTGAGTTATAAGGGTGGTCTTAAAAATGTCGCAGATGTCATCACAATATACAAAGAATGTCAAATGACATCATTTCCATATTGAAAACATCATGGCTATTTTAACCTTAGTACCAGATTGTTATATGCCAAAATAAAACAATCAAGTACCAAAGATTAAAATAGTCTCCCATTTAGTCGCCTCTTACGTAACATGCAAGGGAGAAAGACAGAGGTCCTGAATTCTACTTCCCGGGAACCACACGGGCAAAGCCTCAAATAAACAACCATTCCAAACAACTCCCTCTTAACTAATACCTATATTGATTTTGCCTATTGTTGCTTACATAGAGGTTGTACTTTATTTATTGTCACCACATAGCGACTGTATTGCGTCACGGGTCACTATGTTGAGGTCGTTCAGTATGGTCATAATAGATAGGGTGTAGGTTACCAATCACCAAATGCCTACGCAGACGAAAGTCAGATACACTCAAGTAGTTCGGTAAAAAAAATATTGGTTTGACTGGAAATGGTGGTATGTCTTGACAAATCTGCATTATAATCATGAACTTGGCTTTAAATGCTTTGTAAACATGTATTTGGTTAAATGAAACTGTTTTATTTACAATGTTTGACTAAATTTTGGCTTAAAAATGAAAGTGAAAGTAAGCTTGGGACTAAAAGACATGTATTCCTTCTGCGTATGTTCACTGCTTTGAGGAACCAAATTATTTTTCGAAAATGATACGCAACCCACTGCTTTTTCATATCCTTGAATCTGTAAGTTAATTCTATTGAATTTTGTTTTTTGATAGGTCCGTGTGTGAAAAATAAATTGCCATTTTTTGCTCCGCTATTTTAACTTAATTTACGTTAATTGAGTAAAAGAAAAAATTAATGTGTGGTTTTGAACCAGCACTATGACACGAATGCAATTGACTTTAAATGAATTACCGGTAGTAACTACCAACAATCTCTCAGACGGCTGTAGCGAGAAACGAGGGGCAAGATGGAACATGTCGATATGCAGTGCTGACGTGCATCTCCGATCTAACGATGATTGCGACCATTGTGTTGTCAGGGCCTCTCATTCACTAGACGTTGTAGCTCCATCTTTCCTGGTCTGTAACGCTGATGACGACCACGAGAAGTTAATAATACTGGTTTCACACATCCTGTCAGTTGTTTGAAGTTGATATGAAGAGCCGACTTTGCATAGCCAAACTAACGATGATAATGTCTATTGTGGGTCAGGGCCTCTCACTAGACATTGACACTTAATGCTGATGACGACCATAAGCAGTTAGTAATTCTGGTTGCTAATATGCAGTAAGTTTTGGGCACTCAAGCACATAGACTTTAAAGTGTTCAATAAATGCTACTTAAATACATTGCAAACTCTTTCTCCGTGGAAATGAACGAACAGCTGCACTTGATAAGATAGCGAATAAGTTTTGAAAAATAACCAAAATTAAGCTGTTATGCTCAGATGACAAAACAAATAGAAAATTCAGGGAAAAAAATCACGGCTCATACGGCTTTAGTGTCGGGCTGTGTTATTTTGGCCTAACACAGCCTTGTACCAAAGCCTCTGATTAAGTCGCCTCTTACAACATGCGAGTGAGCAAAGCAGTGGTCCAAGTTTTGAAAAATAACCAAAATTAAGCTGTTATGCTCAGATGACAAAACAAATAGAAAATTCAGGGAAAAAAATCACGGCTCATACAGCTTTAGTGTCGGGCTGTGTTATTTTGGCCTAACACAGCCTTGTACCAAAGCCTCTGATTAAGTCGCCTCTTACAACATGCGAGTGAGCAAAGCAGTGGTCCAAGTTTTGAAAAATAACCAAAATTAAGCTGTTATGCTCAGATGACAAAACAAATAGAAAATTCAGGGAAAAAAATCACAGCTCATACAGCTTTAGTGTCGGGCTGTGTTATTTTGGCCTAACACAGCCTTGTACCAAAGCCTCTGATTAAGTTGCCTCTTACAACATGCGAGTGAGCAAGGCAGTGGTCCAATGAACCAAACGCCGAAAACCTCATATCCCAACCACCTGACTAATCAGCTGCCTCTAAACTAAAATCAATAGTATATTTCTCATTTCCTCTTTCCAATCACACTTTTATTTTCGACTCATTCATTAACCGTTTTGTACCCATTTCTACTTTATATTCAACCTTGTTTTTAAGACCAGCTCTATTACTTGAGTGAGTTATAAGGGTGGTCTTAAAATTTTTCACTAAACAAACAACCTCGCTTTTAAGACCATTGCACTCTATAACTTGACGGAGTTATACGGCCAGTCTTACAATTGAGGGTTTACAGTTATTTAGTGACTCAAAATCAACAACTAATTGACATCTACTGGCTATTGAATGAGTGTTGGTTTCTTATTGAACGTAATAAATGCAATAAGAACTACTGTTTTGCTAAGTTCTTGAGAACCCAGGACCTCTAGATCCCGCAGTCTGTGCCCAACTTCTAGACGACTGATTCCCCCGAAACAGTTAGGCTTATAGGAAGGGCGCAGGCTTTAGAATTGAGAGGTCCTTGGTTAAATCCAAACAAGTGCCACCGCTTCATTTCTTAGTTCTAGAATAACTCCAATGGTCCACTTGGCTTTGTTTTTTAAGACCAGCTCTATTACGTGATTGAGTTATAAGGGTGGTCTTAAAAATGTCGCAGATGTCATCACAATATACAAAGAATGTCAAATGACATCATTTCCATATTGAAAACATCATGGCTATTTTAACCTTAGTACCAGATTGTTATATGCCAAAATAAAACAATCAAGTACCAAAGATTAAAATAGTCTCCCATTTAGTCGCCTCTTACGTAACATGCAAGGGAGAAAGACAGAGGTCCTGAATTCTACTTCCCGGGAACCACACGGGCAAAGCCTCAAATAAACAACCATTCCAAACAACTCCCTCTTAACTAATACCTATATTGATTTTGCCTATTGTTGCTTACATAGAGGTTGTACTTTATTTATTGTCACCACATAGCGACTGTATTGCGTCACGGGTCACTATGTTGAGGTCGTTCAGTATGGTCATAATAGATAGGGTGTAGGTTACCAATCACCAAATGCCTACGCAGACGAAAGTCAGATACACTCAAGTAGTTCGGTAAAAAAAATATTGGTTTGACTGGAAATGGTGGTATGTCTTGACAAATCTGCATTATAATCATGAACTTGGCTTTAAATGCTTTGTAAACATGTATTTGGTTAAATGAAACTGTTTTATTTACAATGTTTGACTAAATTTTGGCTTAAAAATGAAAGTGAAAGTAAGCTTGGGACTAAAAGACATGTATTCCTTCTGTGTATGTTCACTGCTTTGAGGAACCAAATTATTTTTCGAAAATGATACGCAACCCACTGCTTTTTCATATCCTTGAATCTGTAAGTTAATTCTATTGAATTTTGTTTTTTGATAGGTCCGTGTGTGAAAAATAAATTGCCATTTTTTGCTCCGCTATTTTAACTTAATTTACGTTAATTGAGTAAAAGAAAAAATTAATGTGTGGTTTTGAACCAGCACTATGACACGAATGCAATTGACTTTAAATGAATTACCGGTAGTAACTACCAACAATCTCTCAGACGGCTGTAGCGAGAAACGAGGGGCAAGATGGAACATGTCGATATGCAGTGCTGACGTGCATCTCCGATCTAACGATGATTGTGACCATTGTGTTGTCAGGGCCTCTCATTCACTAGACGTTGTAGCTCCATCTTTCCTGGTCTGTAACGCTGATGACGACCACGAGAAGTTAATAATACTGGTTTCACACATCCTGTCAGTTGTTTGAAGTTGATATGAAGAGCCGACTTTGCATAGCCAAACTAACGATAAAAATGTCTATTGTGGGTCAGGGCCTCTCACTAGATATTGACACTTAATGCTGATGACGACCATAAGCAGTTAGTAATTCTGGTTGCTAATATGCAGTAAGTTTTGGGCACTCAAGCACATAGACTTTAAAGTGTTCAATAAATGCTACTTAAATACATGGCAAACTCTTTCTCCGTGGAAATGAACGAACAGCTGCACTTGATAAGATAGCGAATAAGTTTTGAAAAATAACCAAAATTAAGCTGTTATGCTCAGATGACAAAACAAATAGAAAATTCAGGGAAAAAAATCACGGCTCATACGGCTTTAGTGTCGGGCTGTGTTATTTTGGCCTAACACAGCCTTGTACCAAAGCCTCTGATTAAGTCGCCTCTTACAACATGCGAGTGAGCAAAGCAGTGGTCCAAGTTTTGAAAAATAACCAAAATTAAGCTGTTATGCTCAGATGACAAAACAAATAGAAATTCAGGGAAAAAAATCACGGCTCATACAGCTTTAGTGTCGGGCTGTGTTATTTTGGCCTAACACAGCCTTGTACCAAAGCCTCTGATTAAGTCGCCTCTTACAACATGCGAGTGAGCAAAGCAGTGGTCCAAGTTTTGAAAAATAACCAAAATTAAGCTGTTATGCTCAGATGACAAAACAAATAGAAAATTCAGGGAAAAAAATCACAGCTCATACAGCTTTAGTGTCGGGCTGTGTTATTTTGGCCTAACACAGCCTTGTACCAAAGCCTCTGATTAAGTCGCCTTTTACAACATGCGAGTGAGCAAGGCAGTGGTCCAATGAACCAAACGCCGAAAACCTCATATCCCAACCACCTGACTAATCAGCTGCCTCTAAACTAAAATCAATAGTATATTTCTCATTTCCTCTTTCCAATCACACTTTTATTTTCGACTCATTCATTAACCGTTTTGTACCCATTTCTACTTTATATTCAACCTTGTTTTTAAGACCAGCTCTATTACTTGAGTGAGTTATAAGGGTGGTCTTAAAATTTTTCACTAAACAAACAACCTCGCTTTTAAGACCATTGCACTCTATAACTTGACGGAGTTATACGGCCAGTCTTACAATTGAGGGTTTACAGTTATTTAGTGACTCAAAATCAACAACTAATTGACATCTACTGGCTATTGAATGAGTGTTGGTTTCTTATTGAACGTAATAAATGCAATAAGAACTACTGTTTTGCTAAGTTCTTGAGAACCCAGGACCTCTAGATCCCGCAGTCTGTGCCCAACTTCTAGACGACTGATTCCCCCGAAACAGTTAGGCTTATAGGAAGGGCGCAGGCTTTAGAATTGAGAGGTCCTTGGTTAAATCCAAACAAGTGCCACCGCTTCATTTCTTAGTTCTAGAATAACTCCAATGGTCCACTTGGCTTCGTTTTTTAAGACCAGCTCTATTACGTGATTGAGTTATAAGGGTGGTCTTAAAAATGTCGCAGATGTCATCACAATATACAAAGAATGTCAAATGACATCATTTCCATATTGAAAACATCATGGCTATTTTAACCTTAGTACCAGATTGTTATATGCCAAAATAAAACAATCAAGTACCAAAGATTAAAATAGTCTCCCATTTAGTCGCCTCTTACGTAACATGCAAGGGAGAAAGACAGAGGTCCTGAATTCTACTTCCCGGGAACCACACGGGCAAAGCCTCAAATAAACAACCATTCCAAACAACTCCCTCTTAACTAATACCTATATTGATTTTGCCTATTGTTGCTTACATAGAGGTTGTACTTTATTTATTGTCACCACATAGCGACTGTATTGCGTCATGGGTCACTATGTTGAGGTCGTTCAGTATGGTCATAATAGATAGGGTGTAGGTTACCAATCACCAAATGCCTACGCAGACGAAAGTCAGATACACTCAAGTAGTTCGGTAAAAAAAATATTGGTTTGACTGGAAATGGTGGTATGTCTTGACAAATCTGCATTATAATCATGAACTTGGCTTTAAATGCTTTGTAAACATGTATTTGGTTAAATGAAACTGTTTTATTTACAATGTTTGACTAAATTTTGGCTTAAAAATGAAAGTGAAAGTAAGCTTGGGACTAAAAGACATGTATTCCTTCTGTGTATGTTCACTGCTTTGAGGAACCAAATTATTTTTCGAAAATGATACGCAACCCACTGCTTTTTCATATCCTTGAATCTGTAAGTTAATTCTATTGAATTTTGTTTTTTGATAGGTCCGTGTGTGAAAAATAAATTGCCATTTTTTGCTCCGCTATTTTAACTTAATTTACGTTAATTGAGTAAAAGAAAAAATTAATGTGTGGTTTTGAACCAGCACTATGACACGAATGCAATTGACTTTAAATGAATTACCGGTAGTAACTACCAACAATCTCTCAGACGGCTGTAGCGAGAAACGAGGGGCAAGATGGAACATGTCGATATGCAGTGCTGACGTGCATCTCCGATCTAACGATGATTGCGACCATTGTGTTGTCAGGGCCTCTCATTCACTAGACGTTGTAGCTCCATCTTTCCTGGTCTGTAACGCTGATGACGACCACGAGAAGTTAATAATACTGGTTTCACACATCCTGTCAGTTGTTTGAAGTTGATATGAAGAGCCGACTTTGCATAGCCAAACTAACGATAAAAATGTCTATTGTGGGTCAGGGCCTCTCACTAGATATTGACACTTAATGCTGATGACGACCATAAGCAGTTAGTAATTCTGGTTGCTAATATGCAGTAAGTTTTGGGCACTCAAGCACATAGACTTTAAAGTGTTCAATAAATGCTACTTAAATACATGGCAAACTCTTTCTCCGTGGAAATGAACGAACAGCTGCACTTGATAAGATAGCGAATAAGTTTTGAAAAATAACCAAAATTAAGCTGTTATGCTCAGATGACAAAACAAATAGAAAATTCAGGGAAAAAAATCACGGCTCATACGGCTTTAGTGTCGGGCTGTGTTATTTTGGCCTAACACAGCCTTGTACCAAAGCCTCTGATTAAGTCGCCTCTTACAACATGCGAGTGAGCAAAGCAGTGGTCCAAGTTTTGAAAAATAACCAAAATTAAGCTGTTATGCTCAGATGACAAAACAAATAGAAATTCAGGGAAAAAAATCACGGCTCATACAGCTTTAGTGTCGGGCTGTGTTATTTTGGCCTAACACAGCCTTGTACCAAAGCCTCTGATTAAGTCGCCTCTTACAACATGCGAGTGAGCAAAGCAGTGGTCCAAGTTTTGAAAAATAACCAAAATTAAGCTGTTATGCTCAGATGACAAAACAAATAGAAAATTCAGGGAAAAAAATCACAGCTCATACAGCTTTAGTGTCGGGCTGTGTTATTTTGGCCTAACACAGCCTTGTACCAAAGCCTCTGATTAAGTCGCCTTTTACAACATGCGAGTGAGCAAGGCAGTGGTCCAATGAACCAAACGCCGAAAACCTCATATCCCAACCACCTGACTAATCAGCTGCCTCTAAACTAAAATCAATAGTATATTTCTCATTTCCTCTTTCCAATCACACTTTTATTTTCGACTCATTCATTAACCGTTTTGTACCCATTTCTACTTTATATTCAACCTTGTTTTTAAGACCAGCTCTATTACTTGAGTGAGTTATAAGGGTGGTCTTAAAATTTTTCACTAAACAAACAACCTCGCTTTTAAGACCATTGCACTCTATAACTTGACGGAGTTATACGGCCAGTCTTACAATTGAGGGTTTACAGTTATTTAGTGACTCAACATCAACAACTAATTGACATCTACTGGCTATTGAATGAGTGTTGGTTTCTTATTGAACGTAATAAATGCAATAAGAACTACTGTTTTGCTAAGTTCTTGAGAACCCAGGACCTCTAGATCCCGCAGTCTGTGCCCAACTTCTAGACGACTGATTCCCCCGAAACAGTTAGGCTTATAGGAAGGGCGCAGGCTTTAGAATTGAGAGGTCCTTGGTTAAATCCAAACCAGTGCCACCGCTTCATTTCTTAGTTCTAGAATAACTCCAATGGTCCACTTGGCTTCGTTTTTTAAGACCAGCTCTATTACGTGATTGAGTTATAAGGGTGGTCTTAAAAATGTCGCAGATGTCATCACAATATACAAAGAATGTCAAATGACATCATTTCCATATTGAAAACATCATGGCTATTTTAACCTTAGTACCAGATTGTTATATGCCAAAATAAAACAATCAAGTACCAAAGATTAAAATAGTCTCCCATTTAGTCGCCTCTTACGTAACATGCAAGGGAGAAAGACAGAGGTCCTGAATTCTACTTCCCGGGAACCACACGGGCAAAGCCTCAAATAAACAACCATTCCAAACAACTCCCTCTTAACTAATACCTATATTGATTTTGCCTATTGTTGCTTACATAGAGGTTGTACTTTATTTATTGTCACCACATAGCGACTGTATTGCGTCACGGGTCACTATGTTGAGGTCGTTCAGTATGGTCATAATAGATAGGGTGTAGGTTACCAATCACCAAATGCCTACGCAGACGAAAGTCAGATACACTCAAGTAGTTCGGTAAAAAAAATATTGGTTTGACTGGAAATGGTGGTATGTCTTGACAAATCTGCATTATAATCATGAACTTGGCTTTAAATGCTTTGTAAACATGTATTTGGTTAAATGAAACTGTTTTATTTACAATGTTTGACTAAATTTTGGCTTAAAAATGAAAGTGAAAGTAAGCTTGGGACTAAAAGACATGTATTCCTTCTGTGTATGTTCACTGCTTTGAGGAACCAAATTATTTTTCGAAAATGATACGCAACCCACTGCTTTTTCATATCCTTGAATCTGTAAGTTAATTCTATTGAATTTTGTTTTTTGATAGGTCCGTGTGTGAAAAATAAATTGCCATTTTTTGCTCCGCTATTTTAACTTAATTTACGTTAATTGAGTAAAAGAAAAAATTAATGTGTGGTTTTGAACCAGCACTATGACACGAATGCAATTGACTTTAAATGAATTACCGGTAGTAACTACCAACAATCTCTCAGACGGCTGTAGCGAGAAACGAGGGGCAAGATGGAACATGTCGATATGCAGTGCTGACGTGCATCTCCGATCTAACGATGATTGCGACCATTGTGTTGTCAGGGCCTCTCATTCACTAGACGTTGTAGCTCCATCTTTCCTGGTCTGTAACGCTGATGACGACCACGAGAAGTTAATAATACTGGTTTCACACATCCTGTCAGTTGTTTGAAGTTGATATGAAGAGCCGACTTTGCATAGCCAAACTAACGATGATAATGTCTATTGTGGGTCAGGGCCTCTCACTAGACATTGACACTTAATGCTGATGACGACCATAAGCAGTTAGTAATACTGGTTGCTAATATGCAGTAAGTTTTGGGCACTCAAGCACATAGACTTTAAAGTGTTCAATAAATGCTACTTAAATACATGGCAAACTCTTTCTCCGTGGAAATGAACGAACAGCTGCACTTGATAAGATAGCGAATAAGTTTTGAAAAATAACCAAACTTAAGCTGTTATGCTCAGATGACAAAACAAATAGAAAATTCAGGGAAAAAAATCACGGCTCATACGGCTTTAGTGTCGGGCTGTGTTATTTTGGCCTAACACAGCCTTGTACCAAAGCCTCTGCTTAAGTCGCCTCTTACAACATGCGAGTGAGCAAAGCAGTGGTCCAAGTTTTGAAAAATAACCAAAATTAAGCTGTTATGCTCAGATGACAAAACAAATAGAAAATTCAGGGAAAAAAATCACGGCTCATACAGCTTTAGTGTCGGGCTGTGTTATTTTGGCCTAACACAGCCTTGTACCAAAGCCTCTGATTAAGTCGCCTCTTACAACATGCGAGTGAGCAAAGCAGTGGTCCAAGTTTTGAAAAATAACCAAAATTAAGCTGTTATGCTCAGATGACAAAACAAATAGAAAATTCAGGGAAAAAATCACAGCTCATACAGCTTTAGTGTCGGGCTGTGTTATTTTGGCCTAACACAGCCTTGTACCAAAGCCTCTGATTAAGTCGCCTCTTACAACATGCGAGTGAGCAAGGCAGTGGTCCAATGAACCAAACGCCGAAAACCTCATATCCCAACCACCTGACTAATCAGCTGCCTCTAAACTAAAATCAATAGTATATTTCTCATTTCCTCTTTCCAATCACACTTTTATTTTCGACTCATTCATTAACCGTTTTGTACCCATTTCTACTTTATATTCAACCTTGTTTTTAAGACCAGCTCTATTACTTGAGTGAGTTATAAGGGTGGTCTTAAAATTTTTCACTAAACAAACAACCTCGCTTTTAAGACCATTGCACTCTATAACTTGACGGAGTTATACGGCCAGTCTTACAATTGAGGGTTTACAGTTATTTAGTGACTCAACATCAACAACTAATTGACATCTACTGGCTATTGAATGAGTGTTGGTTTCTTATTGAACGTAATAAATGCAATAAGAACTACTGTTTTGCTAAGTTCTTGAGAACCCAGGACCTCTAGATCCCGCAGTCTGTGCCCAACTTCTAGACGACTGATTCCCCCGAAACAGTTAGGCTTATAGGAAGGGCGCAGGCTTTAGAATTGAGAGGTCCTTGGTTAAATCCAAACCAGTGCCACCGCTTCATTTCTTAGTTCTAGAATAACTCCAATGGTCCACTTGGCTTCGTTTTTTAAGACCAGCTCTATTACGTGATTGAGTTATAAGGGTGGTCTTAAAAATGTCGCAGATGTCATCACAATATACAAAGAATGTCAAATGACATCATTTCCATATTGAAAACATCATGGCTATTTTAACCTTAGTACCAGATTGTTATATGCCAAAATAAAACAATCAAGTACCAAAGATTAAAATAGTCTCCCATTTAGTCGCCTCTTACGTAACATGCAAGGGAGAAAGACAGAGGTCCTGAATTCTACTTCCCGGGAACCACACGGGCAAAGCCTCAAATAAACAACCATTCCAAACAACTCCCTCTTAACTAATACCTATATTGATTTTGCCTATTGTTGCTTACATAGAGGTTGTACTTTATTTATTGTCACCACATAGCGACTGTATTGCGTCACGGGTCACTATGTTGAGGTCGTTCAGTATGGTCATAATAGATAGGGTGTAGGTTACCAATCACCAAATGCCTACGCAGACGAAAGTCAGATACACTCAAGTAGTTCGGTAAAAAAAATATTGGTTTGACTGGAAATGGTGGTATGTCTTGACAAATCTGCATTATAATCATGAACTTGGTTTTAAATGCTTTGTAAACATGTATTTGGTTAAATGAAACTGTTTTATTTACAATGTTTGACTAAATTTTGGCTTAAAAATGAAAGTGAAAGTAAGCTTGGGACTAAAAGACATGTATTCCTTCTGTGTATGTTCACTGCTTTGAGGAACCAAATTATTTTTCGAAAAGGATACGCAACCCACTGCTTTTTCATATCCTTGAATCTGTAAGTTAATTCTATTGAATTTTGTTTTTTGATAGGTCCGTGTGTGAAAAATAAATTGCCATTTTTTGCTCCGCTATTTTAACTTAATTTACGTTAATTGAGTAAAAGAAAAAATTAATGTGTGGTTTTGAACCAGCACTATGACACGAATGCAATTGACTTTAAATGAATTACCGGTAGTAACTACCAACAATCTCTCAGACGGCTGTAGCGAGAAACGAGGGGCAAGATGGAACATGTCGATATGCAGTGCTGACGTGCATCTCCGATCTAACGATGATTGCGACCATTGTGTTGTCAGGGCCTCTCATTCACTAGACGTTGTAGCTCCATCTTTCCTGGTCTGTAACGCTGATGACGACCACGAGAAGTTAATAATACTGGTTTCACACATCCTGTCAGTTGTTTGAAGTTGATATGAAGAGCCGACTTTGCATAGCCAAACTAACGATGATAATGTCTATTGTGGGTCAGGGCCTCTCACTAGACATTGACACTTAATGCTGATGACGACCATAAGCAGTTAGTAATTCTGGTTGCTAATATGCAGTAAGTTTTGGGCACTCAAGCACATAGACTTTAAAGTGTTCAATAAATGCTACTTAAATACATTGCAAACTCTTTCTCCGTGGAAATGAACGAACAGCTGCACTTGATAAGATAGCGAATAAGTTTTGAAAAATAACCAAAATTAAGCTGTTATGCTCAGATGACAAAACAAGTAGAAAATTCAGGGAAAAAAATCACGGCTCATACGGCTTTAGTGTCGGGCTGTGTTATTTTGGCCTAACACAGCCTTGTACCAAAGCCTCTGATTAAGTCGCCTCTTACAACATGCGAGTGAGCAAAGCAGTGGTCCAAGTTTTGAAAAATAACCAAAATTAAGCTGTTATGCTCAGATGACAAAACAAATAGAAAATTCAGGGAAAAAAATCACGGCTCATACAGCTTTAGTGTCGGGCTGTGTTATTTTGGCCTAACACAGCCTTGTACCAAAGCCTCTGATTAAGTCGCCTCTTACAACATGCGAGTGAGCAAAGCAGTGGTCCAAGTTTTGAAAAATAACCAAAATTAAGCTGTTATGCTCAGATGACAAAACAAATAGAAAATTCAGGGAAAAAAATCACAGCTCATACAGCTTTAGTGTCGGGCTGTGTCATTTTGGCCTAACACAGCCTTGTACCAAAGCCTCTGATTAAGTCGCCTCTTACAACATGCAAGTGAGCAAGGCAGTGGTCCAATGAACCAAACGCCGAAAACCTCATATCCCAACCACCTGACTAATCAGCTGCCTCTAAACTAAAATCAATAGTATATTTCTCATTTCCTCTTTCCAATCACACTTTTATTCTCGACTCATTCATTAACCGTTTTGTACCCATTTCTACTTTATATTCAACCTTGTTTTTAAGACCAGCTCTATTACTTGAGTGAGTTATAAGGGTGGTCTTAAAATTTTTCACTAAACAAACAACCTCGCTTTTAAGACCATTGCACTCTATAACTTGACGGAGTTATACGGCCAGTCTTACAATTGAGGGTTTACAGTTATTTAGTGACTCAACATCAACAACTAATTGACATCTACTGGCTATTGAATGAGTGTTGGTTTCTTATTGAACGTAATAAATGCAATAAGAACTACTGTTTTGCTAAGTTTTTGAGAACCCAGGACCTCTAGATCCCGCAGTCTGTGCCCAACTTCTAGACGACTGATTCCCCCGAAACAGTTAGGCTTATAGGAAGGGCGCAGGCTTTAGAATTGAGAGGTCCTTGGTTAAATCCAAACCAGTGCCACCGCTTCATTTCTTAGTTCTAGAATAACTCCAATGGTCCACTTGGCTTCGTTTTTTAAGACCAGCTCTATTACGTGATTGAGTTATAAGGGTGGTCTTAAAAATGTCGCAGATGTCATCACAATATACAAAGAATGTCAAATGACATCATTTCCATATTGAAAACATCATGGCTATTTTAACCTTAGTACCAGATTGTTATATGCCAAAATAAAACAATCAAGTACCAAAGATTAAAATAGTCTCCCATTTAGTCGCCTCTTACGTAACATGCAAGGGAGAAAGACAGAGGTCCTGAATTCTACTTCCCGGGAACCACACGGGCAAAGCCTCAAATAATTACAACCATTCCAAACAACTCCCTCTTAACTAATACCTATATTGATTTTGCCTATTGTTGCTTACATAGAGGTTGTACTTTATTTATTGTCACCACATAGCGACTGTATTGCGTCACGGGTCACTATGTTGAGGTCGTTCAGTATGGTCATAATAGATAGGGTGTAGGTTACCAATCACCAAATGCCTACGCAGACGAAAGTCAGATACACTCAAGTAGTTCGGTAAAAAAAATATTGGTTTGACTGGAAATGGTGGTATGTCTTGACAAATCTGCATTATAATCATGAACTTGGCTTTAAATGCTTTGTAAACATGTATTTGGTTAAATGAAACTGTTTTATTTACAATGTTTGACTAAATTTTGGCTTAAAAATGAAAGTGAAAGTAAGGTTGGGACTAAAAGACATGTATTCCTTCTGTGTATGTTCACTGCTTTGAGGAACCAAATTATTTTTCGAAAATGATACGCAACCCACTGCTTTTTCATATCCTTGAATCTGTAAGTTAATTCTATTGAATTTTGTTTTTTGATAGGTCCGTGTGTGAAAAATAAATTGCCATTTTTTGCTCCGCTATTTTAACTTAATTTACGTTAATTGAGTAAAAGAAAAAATTAATGTGTGGTTTTGAACCAGCACTATGACACGAATTCAATTGACTTTAAATGAATTACCGGTAGTAACTACCAACAATCTCTCAGACGGCTGTAGCGAGAAACGAGGGGCAAGATGGAACATGTCGATATGCAGTGCTGACGTGCATCTCCGATCTAACGATGATTGCGACCATTGTGTTGTCAGGGCCTCTCATTCACTAGACGTTGTAGCTCCATCTTTCCTGGTCTGTAACGCTGATGACGACCACGAGAAGTTAATAATACTGGTTTCACACATCCTGTCAGTTGTTTGAAGTTGATATGAAGAGCCGACTTTGCATAGCCAAACTAACGATGATAATGTCTATTGTGGGTCAGGGCCTCTCACTAGACATTGACACTTAATGCTGATGACGACCATAAGCAGTTAGTAATACTGGTTGCTTATATGCAGTAAGTTTTGGGCACTCAAGCACATAGACTTTAAAGTGTTCAATAAATGCTACTTAAATACATGGCAAACTCTTCTTCCGTGGAAATGAACGAACAGCTGCACTTGATAAGATAGCGAATAAGTTTTGAAAAATAACCAAAATTAAGCTGTTATGCTCAGATGACAAAACAAATAGAAAATTCAGGGAAAAAAATCACGGCTCATACAGCTTTAGTGTCAGGCTGTGTTATTTTGGCCTAACACAGCCTTGTACCAAAGCCTCTGATTAAGTCGCCTCTTACAACATGCGAGTGAGCAAAGCAGTGGTCCAAGTTTTGAAAAATAACCAAAATTAAGCTGTTATGCTCAGATGACAAAACAAATAGAAAATTCAGGGAAAAAAATCACGGCTCATACAGCTTTAGTGTCGGGCTGTGTTATTTTGGCCTAACACAGCCTTGTACCAAAGCCTCTGATTAAGTCGCCTCTTACAACATGCGAGTGAGCAAAGCAGTGGTCCAAGTTTTGAAAAATAACCAAAATTAAGCTGTTATGCTCAGATGACAAAACAAATAGAAAATTCAGGGAAAAAAATCACAGCTCATACAGCTTTAGTGTCGGGCTGTGTTATTTTGGCCTAACACAGCCTTGTACCAAAGCCTCTGATTAAGTCGCCTCTTACAACATGCGAGTGAGCAAGGCAGTGGTCCAATGAACCAAACGCCGAAAACCTCATATCCCAACCACCTGACTAATCAGCTGCCTCTAAACTAAAATCAATATTATATTTCTCATTTCCTCTTTCCAATCACACTTTTATTTTCGACTCATTCATTAACCGTTTTGTACCCATTTCTACTTTATATTCAACCTTGTTTTTAAGACCAGCTCTATTACTTGAGTGAGTTATAAGGGTGGTCTTAAAATTTTTCACTAAACAAACAACCTCGCTTTTAAGACCATTGCACTCTATAACTTGACGGAGTTATACGGCCAGTCTTACAATTGAGGGTTTACAGTTATTTAGTGACTCAACATCAACAACTAATTGACATCTACTGGCTATTGAATGAGTGTTGGTTTCTTATTGAACGTAATAAATGCAATAAGAACTACTGTTTTGCTAAGTTCTTGAGAACCCAGGACCTCTAGATCCCGCAGTCTGTGCCCAACTTCTAGACGACTGATTCCCCCGAAACAGTTAGGCTTATAGGAAGGGCGCAGGCTTTAGAATTGAGAGGTCCTTGGTTAAATCCAAACCAGTGCCACCGCTTCATTTCTTAGTTCTAGAATAACTCCAATGGTCCACTTGGCTTCGTTTTTTAAGACCAGCTCTATTACGTGATTGAGTTATAAGGGTGGTCTTAAAAATGTCGCAGATGTCATCACAATATACAAAGAATGTCAAATGACATCATTTCAATATTGAAGACATCATGGCTATTTTAACCTTAGTACCAGATTGTTATACGCCAAAATAAAACAATCAAGTACCAAAGATTAAAATAGTCTCCCATTCAGTCGCCTCTTACGTAACATGCAAGGGAGAAAGACAGAGGTCCTGAATTCTACTTCCCGGGAACCACACGGGCAAAGCCTCAAATAAACAACCATTCCAAACAACTCCCTCTTAACTAATACCTATATTGATTTTGCCTATTGTTGCTTACATAGAGGTTGTACTTTATTTATTGTCACCACATAGCGACTGTATTGCGTCACGGGTCACTATGTTGAGGTCGTTCAGTATGGTCATAATAGATAGGGTGTAGGTTACCAATCACCAAATGCCTACGCAGACGAAAGTCAGATACACTCAAGTAGTTCGGTAAAAAAAATATTGGTTTGACTGGAAATGGTGGTATGTCTTGACAAATCTGCATTATAATCATGAACTTGGCTTTAAATGCTTTGTAAACATGTATTTGGTTAAATGAAACTGTTTTATTTACAATGTTTGACTAAATTTTGGCTTAAAAATGAAAGTGAAAGTAAGGTTGGGACTAAAAGACATGTATTCCTTCTGTGTATGTTTACTGCTTTGAGGAACCAAATTATTTTTCGAAAATGATACGCAACCCACTGCTTTTTCATATCCTTGAATCTGTAAGTTAATTCTATTGAATTTTGTTTTTTGATAGGTCCGTGTGTGAAAAATAAATTGCCATTTTTTGCTCCGCTATTTTAACTTAATTTACGTTAATTGAGTAAAAGAAAAAATTAATGTGTGGTTTTGAACCAGCACTATGACACGAATGCAATTGACTTTAAATGAATTACCGGTAGTAACTACCAACAATCTCTCAGACGGCTGTAGCGAGAAACGAGGGGCAAGATGGAACATGTCGATATGCAGTGCTGACGTGCATCTCCGATCTAACGATGATTGCGACCATTGTGTTGTCAGGGCCTCTCATTCACTAGACGTTGTAGCTCCATCTTTCCTGGTCTGTAACGCTGATGACGACCACGAGAAGTTAATAATACTGGTTTCACACATCCTGTCAGCTGTTTGAAGTTGATATGAAGAGCCGACTTTGCATAGCCAAACTAACAATGATAATGTCTATTGTGGGTCAGGGCCTCTCACTAGACATTGAAACTTCATGCTGATGACGACCATAAGCAGTTAGTAATACTGGTTGCTAATATGCAGTAAGTTTTGGGCACTCAAGCACATAGACTTTAAAGTGTTCAATAAATGCTACTTAAATACATGGCAAACTCTTTCTCCGTGGAAATGAACGAACAGCTGCACTTGATAAGATAGCGAATAAGTTTTGAAAAATAACCAAAATTAAGCTGTTATGCTCAGATGACAAAACAAATAGAAAATTCAGGGAAAAAAATCACGGCTCATACAGCTTTAGTGTCGGGCTGTGTTATTTTGGCCTAACACAGCCTTGTACCAAAGCCTCTGATTAAGTCGCCTCTAACAACATGCGAGTGAGCAAAGCAGTGGTCGAAGTTTTGAAAAATAACCAAAATTAAGCTGTTATGCTCAGATGACAAAACAAAATTAATAGAAAATTCAGGGAAAAAAATCACGGCTCATACAGCTTTAGTGTGGGGCTGTGTTATTTTGGCCTAACACAGCCTTGTACCAAAGCCTCTGATTAAGTCGCCTCTTACAACATGCGAGTGAGCAAAGCAGTGGTCCAAGTTTTGAAAAATAACCAAAATTAAGCTGTTATGCTCAGATGACAAAACAAATAGAAAATTCAGGGAAAAAAATCACGGCTCATACAGCTTTAGTGTCGGGCTGTGTTATTTTGGCCGAACACAGCCTTGTACCAAAGCCTCTGATTAAGTCGCCTCTTACAACATGCGAGTGAGCAAGGCAGTGGTCCAATGAACCAAACGCCGAAAACCTCATATCCCAACCACCTGACTAATCAGCTGCCTCTAAACTAAAATCAATATTATATTTCTCATTTCCTCTTTCCAATCACACTTTTATTTTCTACTCATTTATTAACCGTTTTGTATCCATTTCTACTTTATATTCAACCTTGTTTTTAAGACCAGCTCTATTACTTGAGTGAGTTATAAGGGTGGTCTTAAAATTTTTCACTAAACAAACAACCTCGCTTTTAAGACCATTGCACTCTATAACTTGACGGAGTAATACGGCCAGTCTTACAATTGAGGGTTTACAGTTATTTAGTGACTCAACATCAACAACTAATTGACATCTACTGGCTATTGAATGAGTGTTGGTTTCTTATTGAACGTAATAAATGCAATAAGAACTACTGTTTTGCTAAGTTCTTGAGAACCCAGGACCTCTAGATCCCGCAGTCTGTGCCCAACTTCTAGACGACTGATTCCCCCGAAACAGTTAGGCTTATAGGAAGGGCGCAGGCTTTAGAATTGAGAGGTCCTTGGTTAAATCCAAACCAGTGCCACCGCTTCATTTCTTAGTTCTAGAATAACTCCAATGGTCCACTTGGCTTCGTTTTTTAAGACCAGCTCTATTACGTGATTGAGTTATAAGGGTGGTCTTAAAAATGTCGCAGATGTCATCACAATATACAAAGAATGTCAAATGACATCATTTCCATATTGAAAACATCATGGCTATTTTAACCTTAGTACCAGATTGTTATACGCCAAAATAAAACAATCAAGTACCAAAGATTAAAATAGTCTCCCATTTAGTCGCCTCTTACGTAACATGCAAGGGAGAAAGACAGAGGTCCTGAATTCTACTTCCCGGGAACCACACGGGCAAAGCCTCAAATAATTACAACCATTCCAAACAACTCCCTCTTAACTAATACCTATATTGATTTTGCCTATTGTTGCTTACATAGAGGTTGTACTTTATTTATTGTCACCACATAGCGACTGTATTGCGTCACGGGTCACTATGTTGAGGTCGTTCAGTATGGTCATAATAGATAGGGTGTAGGTTACTAATCACCAAATGCCTACGCTGACGAAAGTCAGATACACTGAAGAAGTTCGGTAAAAAAATATTGGTTTGACTGAATATGGTGGTATATCATTCAATTATTAGGTTTCAAGAGCTAAAAATGGAATCATATGACAGTCGCCTAGTCATGACCCTGGCCTAGTAGTGTTTATACACTGACTTATGATAGGCAGTATTATTGGCAAAACTAATCAAACAGTCATAAACTGAATAAAAGTAGTGTTGCCCTGTTTTTACAATTTTGAGGTTGTTTAGGACACAATATAAGATTTACAAGACAACAACCTAGTGCTACATTCACTACTAGACAACCTGCACATTTTCCCCTGTGCAAATGTACAGTTTGCTGGGTGGAGAATGTTTAATAGTGTTTGTGACTTAACTTATGGCCAGTCACCAGTTATGAGGTTCAACACGATGACACTTAGATCCATATAATACTGACTTCACAGTATATGAAACCCTGTTCCCTGTATAAATGATAGTAAATAATAAAACCCCTTGAACTCCATTATGACACAGTTTTGCAATTGACAGTATTACAGGTAATACAACATCACTTATCATACAGTCTTTGAGGAAAATACATTCTCGTTCAACCAGCGTGTTTTTCATCCGTAATGAGAATGGGAAAATAGAGAAGAACAAACAGTGAAGACATATCAGATGGTCGAGTTTTAACTATTTTGTAATGGTTTAGTACACAATATAAAAATTATATATCTATGGCTACATTTACAACTAGACAACCTGTACATTTTCCCCTGTGCAAATGTACAGTATGCCTGGTCGTGAATAGAATTTATGACTAGGGCATATTACCATTACCAAGGCTCAACATGAAGACACTTAGATATGTATAGTATATTAGGGTTCATGATAATACTACTTTCACACATATTAACCTAATTACTGTATGACTTATTTGGATACTAAATATGACAGTCGCGAAGTCATGACCATGGCCAAGTGTTCAGTCATTGGGTTTCAAGAGCGAAAGATAAATTCTTATGACCGTCGCATATAGTCATGATGCTTGCAAAGTGTTCCGATATTGGATTTCAAGAGCGAAAAATAAACTAATGTAAAATCATTAATTTTCATGGGGGATTTAAGTTTGTGGATATTGTGGTTGACCTGAACCACGAAAACAAATCCCAACAAACAATAATACCATTCACCATTGTTTCCCTCAGCCGCCATTTAGTTTTTTATTTGGTCATTTCTAAAATAATTACAAAATGTGCGATCAGGCTAATTGTTGTAATTTGACCCTGATATTTTTTTCCGAAATGCAAATTTCACGAATTTGAGTCCCAATGAAAGGGTCATTTTAGCCAAAACCACGAAATTAAAAAAAAATATTAATGATTTTAGAGTATAAGTCATTTAACAATTTCAACTTCACAAACAACCCCACTTTTAAGATCAGCCATGTCACTGATTTTCGTTGGTCTTAAAAGTTTGCACTAAATATACAACCTCGCTTGTCAAACCATTGCACTCTAAAACTTGACGAAGTTAACTGTTTTAAATTATGGCCTCCAACCTCCCCTTATAGCCATTCCTTCACCACCATTCAAAAATCTAAGTGCTTAAATAAAATTCGAACTTTAGAAATTTATATATTCTATTAATGACAGAACATAAAATCAATCAAAAATAAGATAATCCAATATAACGCTTTACATATGTAATACATAATTTGATTTTAGTTATAGACCTTAGTCAAACATTATTATTAAAAGTCTTAAAGTGTTATCTATTTAAGCAGCTTTATAATAGGTTATAGGGAAAAAGGTTATAGTTTATTTAATATTTGCAACATAAGTAAGACAATTCAGACATTTATACTTGATTTTGCTAATAAACATAATTTTATATACTCATTAGGTATTAAATGTCTGTGACATCAACACAATATATAAAGAATGTCAAATGACATCATTTACATATCTAAATAAAAAGTCACAGCTATTTCAACTTTAGTACCCGACTGGTACAAGATAGTTTTATGCCAAAATAAAACACTTGGGTACTAAAGTTAAAATAGTCTCCCATTAGTCGCCTCTTACAACATGCCATGCAGGGAGTAAGACAGAGGTCCAATTCTACTTCCCTGGAACCACACAGGGAAACCACGTATCAACCACCATTCTAAACAACTCATTTTAACTTTTTAAAACCTCGTTTTTAAGACCAGCTATATCAGATGTTTAAGTTGTAGCGTGGACTTAAAATTTTGCACTAAATACAACCTAGTAATTATATATGTCTATTAACACTTTGAAATTTTATATGCAACCTTGCTTTCATTTATTTTTCCAAAAGTTTCTTTTTTCAATTTACATATCATACAATGACATGTTTATGGCAAACTCAGTCATTACATGTCTTAAACCAATTTGTACTTTATGTGGTCACTATTTAGAGGCTGTATTGTATTTTTAAAATATTCACAACAAAACTAAGACCATTTAGACATTTATACACAGCACTTTATATAGATATGTAACATCACTTGCATATCTTAATAAAAAGTCACAGAAATTTTAACTTCAGTACCTGACTGGTACAAGATAGTTTTATGCCAAAATAAAACACTCGGGTACTAATGTTAAAATAGTCTCCCATTAGTCGCCTCTTACGACATGCCATGCAGGGAGTAAGACAGAGGTCTAATTCTACCTGCTGGGAACCTCGCGGGAAACCACATATCAACCACCATTCTAAACAACTCATTTTAACTTTTTAAAACCTCGCTTTTAAGACCAGCCATATCTGATGTTATAGTTGTAGGTTGGTCTTCAAATTTTGCACTTAATGTAACTAAGGAATTATATGTCTATTAACCGTTTGAATTTTATACGCAAACTCGCTTTTAGGACCAACTCTTTTACTCCATTTTCTGGATTTAACATCACTTTCATTCTGTATAAATTTTTTATTATTTAACGAAAATGTTTTAAAATATGGCCTCCAACCTCCCCCTTATAGCCATTCCTTCGCCACCATTTCATAATCTTAGTGCTTAAAAGTAACATTTCAAACTTTAGAAATTTATTAATTCATATTCATGATTGAAAATTAATTCAATTGTAAAATAAGATAATCCTATATTTTGCTTGATATGTATATTAAATTATTTCATTTTAGTTATAGTACTAAGTCAAACATGATTATTAAAAGTCCAACAGCATTATCTGTTTAAACCTTTAAAATATGTTACAGTAAAAGTACTCGGAGTAAAAAACATGGCTCTTTTAACGTTAGTACCCGACTGTTTTATTTTGGCCTAATACAGACTGGTACCAAGGTTAAAAAAGTCTCTGACTAAGTTGCCTCTTACAACATGCAAGGGAGTAGAAAAAGGTAATTTCTACTTCCCATCATCATATTAATTATACTCAGGTGGGGGATAAAATAAGACCAGAGTAATGGCAATAATAAATCAAATCTTAATCAAATCAAACCTAAATTTTACAGTTTAGTCATTTCAAGAACAACTATATGCCATATTTTAATGTTGAAACAACATTAATTTAATTAAAAGTAGCATAACATGTCAGTAATACCTTACAATATACATTGCTTAGGTGGGGAAGAATAGGCATGGGGTAGGGGAAGAAAAGGCCTAGGGGGATAAAACAGGCCGTTACACCGGGAACCACTGAGGAAAAACCTCATATCAACCACCTTTCTAAACAACACCCTCTCAAACTGATACCGGTATTTACGTTGCCTTTGGTTTGTTCAATTTACATATCAAATAATGACACTATTTTGCCCAACTCAGTTATTATAAGTCTATTACTTATATGAATTTAATATACAACCTCGCTTTTAAGACCAGCCCTATCAGGAGTTTGAGATGTAGTGATAGGCATTTAATGCTTGTGACATCAACGCAATATATAAAGAATGTCAGATGACATCATTTATATATAATTATCTATATAAAAAGTCACAGCTATTTCAACTTTAGTACCCGACTGGTACAAGATAGTTTTATGCCAAAATAAAACACTTGGGTACTTAAGTTAAAATAGTCTCCCATTAGTCGCCTCTTACAACATGCCATGCAGGGAGTAAGACAGAGGTCCAATTCTACTTCCCTGGAATCACACAGGGAAACCACATATCAACCAGCATTCTAAACAACTCATTTTAACTTTTTAAAACCTTGCTTTTAAGACCAGCTATATCATTTGTTTAATTTGTAGCGTGGACTTAAATTTTGCACTAAATACAAATTAGTAATTATATGTCTATTAAGTTTGAAATTTTATAAGCAACCTCGCTTTTATTTATTTTTCCTAAAGTTTCTTTTTTCAATTTGCATATCATACAATGACATTTTTATGGCAAACTCAGTCATTACAAGTCTTAAACCAATTTGAACTTTATATGGTCACTATCTAGAGGTTGTATTGTATGGTCACTATCTAGAGGTTGTATTGTATTTTTGAAATATTCACAACAAAACTATTATATTATAAAGACAATTTAGACATAATATTATATACACAGCACTTTATATAGATATGTAACATCACTTGCATATCTAAATAAAAAGTCACAGCAATTTTAACTTCAGTACCTGACGGGTACAAGATAGTTTTATGCCAAAGTAAAACACTCAGGTACTAAAGTTAAAATAGTCTCCCATTAGTCGCCTCTTACGACATGCCATGCAGGGAGTAAGACACAGGTCCAATTCTACTTCCCGGGAACCTCGCGGGCAAATCACATATCAACCAGCATTCTAAACAACTCATTTTAACTTTTCAAAACCTTGCTTTTAAGACCAGCCATATCTGATGTTAGAGTTGTAGGTTGGTCTTAAAATTTTGAACTTAATGTAACTTAGGAATTATATGTCTATTAACAGTTTGAATTTTATATGCAAACTCGCTTTTAGGACCAACTCTTTTACTCCATTTTCTGGATTTAACATCACTTTCATTCTGTATAAATTTTGTATTTTTTAACGAAAATGTTTTAAAATATGGCCTCCAACCTCCCCCTTATAGCCATTCCTTCGCCACCATTTCATAATCTTAGTGCTTAAAAGTAACATTTCAAACTTTAGAAATTTATTAATTCATATTCATGATTGAAAATTAAATCAATTGTAAAATAAGATAATCCAATATTTTGCTTGATATGTATATTAAATTATTTCATTTTAGTTATAGTACTAAGTCAAACATGATTATTAAAAGTCCATCAGCATTATCTGTTTAAACCTTTAAAATATGTTACAGTAAAAGTCCTCGGTTTAAAAAACATGGCTCTTTAAACGTTAGTACCCGACTGTTTTATTTTGGCCTAATACAGACTGGTACCAAGGTTAAAAAAGTCTCTGACTAAGTTGCCTCTTACAACATGCAAGGGAGTAAGATAAAGGTCATTTCTACTTCCCATCATCATATTAATTATACTCAGGTGGGGGATAAAATAAGACCAGAGTAATGGCAATAATAAACCAAATCTTAATCAAATCAAACCTTTTTTACAGTTTAGTCATTTCAAGAACAACTATATGCCATATTTTAATGTTGAAACAACATTAATTTAATTAAAAGTAGCATAACATGTCAGTAATACCTTACAATATACATTGCTTAGGTGGGGAAGAATAGGCATGGGGTAGGGGAAGAAAAGGCCTAGGGGGATAAAACAGGCCGTTACACCGGGAACCACTGAGGAAAAACCTCATATCAACCACCTTTCTAAACAACACCCTCTCAAACTGATACTAGATTTTATGTTGCCTTTGCTTTATTCAATTTACATATCAAACAATGACACTATTTTGCCCAACTCTGTTATTATAAGTCTATTACTTATATGAATTTTATACACAACCTCGCTTTTAAGACCAGCCCTATCAGGAGTTTGAGATGTCAGGGTGGTCTTAAAATTTTGAACTAAGCACTCTATAACTTGACGGAGTTATACGGATGGTCTTACAATTGAGTATTTACTGTTATTTAGTGATGGGCATTTAATGCTTGTGACATCAACGCAATATATAAAGAATGTCAGATGACATCATTTATATATAATTATCTATATAAAAAGTCACAGCTATTTCAACTTTAGTACCCGACTGGTACAAGATAGTTTAATGCCAAAATAAAACACTTGGGTACTAAAGTTAAAATAGTCTCCCATTAGTCACCTCTTACGACATGCCATGCAGGGAGTAAGACAGAGGTCCAATTCTACTTCCCGGGAACCTCGCAGGGAAACCACATATCAACCACCATTCTAAACAACTTATTTTAACTTTTTAAAACCTCGCTTTTAAGACCAGCTATATCAGTTCTTTAAGTTGTAGCGTGGATTTAAAATTTTGCACTAAATACAAATTAGTAATTAAATGTTTATTAACAGTTTGAAATTTTATATGCAACCTCGCTTTTATTTATTTTTCCTAAAGTTTCTTTTTTCAATTTGCATATCTACAATGACATTTTTATGGCAAACTCAGTCAATACATGTCTTAAACCAATTTGTACTTTATATGGTCACTATGTAGAGGTTGTATTGTATGGTCACTATCTAGAGGTTGTATTGTATGGTCACTATCTAGAGGTTGTATTGTATTTTTGAAATATTCACAGCAAAACTAAGACAATTTAGACATTGATACACAGCACTTTATATAGATATGTAACATCACTTGCATATCTAAATAAAAAGTCACAGCAATTTTAACTTCAGTACCTGACAGGTACAAGATAGTTTTATGCCAAAATAAAACACTCAGGTACTAAAGTTAAAATAGTCTCCCATTAGTCGCCTCTTACGACATGCCATGCAGGGAGTAAGACAGAGGTCTAATTCTACTTGCCGGGAACCTCACGGGCAAACCACATATCAACCACCATTCTAAACAACTCCTTTTAGAATCGTACCAATCTATATTTTCTGCTTGGTTTTTTTACATAGCTAGTATGACCAACTTAGTAATTGTATGTCTATTAACAGTTTAAACAACCTCGCTTTAAATACCAACTCAATTACTTCATTTTCTTGATTTAAGCATCACTTTCATCCTGTATAAATTTTGCATTATTTATAAAAAATGTTTTAAAATATGGCCTCCAACCTCCCCTTATAGCCATCCCTTCTCCACCATTTGAAAAATCTCAGAGCTTAAATTGTTTTAAGTTTTAATTTTTATTTTATTAATTTAGATTAATCAATTACAAAAATAAGTTAATCATATATTTTGCTTTACATGTACATCACATAATGTGAATTTAGTCATAGTACTTAGTCAAACATAATTATTAAAAGTCTTAAAGTGTTATCTGTTTATATAATAAGCAGCTTTTAAAATATGTTATAGATATGTTAAAATATGTTATAGATATTACATATGTTATAGAATATGCCTGTCTCATTTTATGTGCGTCTCAAACAATGCCTGCCTCTCTTGATATGTCCTCATATAATGCCTGCCTCTCTTGATATGTCCTCATATAATGTGTGCACCTCTTGATATGTCCTCATATAATGTGTGCATCTCTTGATATGTCCTCATATAATGTGTGCATCTCTTGATATGTGCTCATATAATGCGTGCATCTCTTGATATGTCCTCATAAAATGTGTGCATCTCTTGATATGTCCTCATATAATGCGTGCATCTCTTGATATGTCCTCATAAAATGTGTGCATCTCTTGATATGTCCTCATATAATGCGTGCATCTCTTGATATGTCCTCATAAAATGTTCATCTCTTGATATGTCCTCATATAATGCGTGCATCTCTTGATATGTCCTCATAAAATGTGCATCTCTTGATATGTGCTCATATAATGCGTGCATCTCTTGATATGTCCTCATATAATGTGTGCATCTCTTGATATGTCCTCATATAATGTGTGCATCTCTTGATATGTCCTCATAAAATGTGCATCTCTTGATATGTCCTCATATAATGTGTGCATCTCTTGATATGTCCTCATATAATGCCTGCCTCTCTTGATATCTCCTCATATAGTGTCTGCCTCTCTTGATATGTCCTCATATAATGCATGCATCTCTTTATATGTCCTCATAAAATGTGTGCCTCTCTTGATGTGTCCTCATTTAATGCCTGCCTCTCTTGATATGTCCTCATATAATGCTTGCCTCACTTGACATCTGCATAAAAAGAAATATACAATTAATTAAATTGCCGATATTTGGAAAATAACTATTCAGATTATGGTTCATATACAGGTAGATTAATTTGATAGCCACATGTCCACTGCATAAGTGTTTTTACCAAAATAGGTATAGTGTAATCCAAAGCATTATTATGCATACTAAAGTTTTTGTTTTCCTCCAAATGTATAAGACTTGCTAGAGTTTTTACTGCTTGGTCACTGTACTGAAGTTGATAAGTAAGGTTACTATACAAAGGTTGCATAGTCTGGTCACTATATGAAGGTAGTTGTGTACTGTCACTTTATATGTCAGTATATGGAATAAGTAATTCATAATCACTATATGGAGGTTGAACTGTATGGTCACAATATAGAATAAGTAATTCATGGTCACTTAATGGAGGTTGTACTATATGGTCACTATAGGAATTAAGTAATTCATGGTCACTATATAGAGTATGAAATGCGTGGTCACTATATGGAGGTTGTACTATATGGTCACTATAGGAATTAAGTAATTCATGGTCACTATATGGAGGTTGTACTATATGGTCACTATAGGAATTAAGTAATTCATGGTCACTATATGGAGGTTGTACTATATGGTCACTAAAGGAATTAAGTAATTCATGGTCACTATATGGAGGTTGTACTATATGGTCACTATAGGAATTAAGTAATTCATGGTCACTATATGGAGGTTGTACTATATGGTCACTATAGGAATTCAGTAATTCATGGTCACTATATGGAGGTTGTACTATATGGTCACTATATAGAGTATATAATTTATATGTCACTATATGGCATAAGTACTTCATGGTCACTTAATAGAGGTTAGTCTATTTGGTCACTATATGGAGGTTGTACTGTATGGTCACTATATAGAGTATTTAATTTATGGTCACTAAATGGAGGTTGCATTGTAAGGTCACTATATAGAGCTTGTACTGTATGGTCAAATTTAGATGTCCCACTCATTGTAAAAACTATGGTCTAAATATAGAGGTTTAACAGTTCGGTCACTGTGTAGAGGCTGCACTGTATGGTCACTATATAGAGTATGTACTGTATGGCCAGTACTGTATTGTCAATTTATAGAGGTCCTACTGAGTGTTCAAAACAGAGGCTCAATGCCTAGACATAATTTCGAGGTTTTGGTAAAAAAGACCACTTTGATGGGACGTTTGTGGATTTTGCATTTCAGATAATAAACACCAGGGCCAAAATTAGTTTTCGATGGGATTTGATTTTATGGTTAAAGGTGAACCATGAAATCAACAAAATTTAATCCCTAACGAACATTTATGATTTTACAGTACAAGTACACTTGCGGAATGTTCACAGTACACACTTTTAGACCTAGAATAAATCAGTTACAACTGGTTCAAACCTTTATATACCATAATTTGGTGATGTGACAGAAGAAAAATCAAAGTGCTGAAGGCACTGAATTTGAGTTTAAAATATTGAAAATGTGAATTAACTGCAGTTCTCAACCAAATGCTCTTTACTTTGATACTACAGTAGTGTAAATTTGTGACTATGGAAACATCCCACTTTATAGAAATGAGAAAATGTATGTTTTAGTCTTTATGAGAGTTACAAAAATAATAACATAGTTGAGCTTAATTGTTTCACTTTGTCTGAACAGGAAATACAAATATTGTGTGATTCCAATATACTAATTGAAAATTCCATTCTACAATGAGCGGCTTTGAAAACGCATCACTTTGGTCAGGTTATGGCAAACAAACAATACTGTTAGGATTACTGTTTTATTTGAATTTTTGACCGATTGATTAGCTTCACTATAAGGAATAAAATTGTCTTACCTATGCTAAATTACTATAGTCTTCATGTGTCCATCAAAGTGAGGTTCATCACCTAAAACAACATGACATCAGAGTATTAATTAAAGATATGAAGAGCTGACTTTGCAAGAAGTCGTTATTATTATTATTATTATAATTATTATTATTATTATTATTACACAATCCAACAATGATAGCAGCCATAGTGAGCCAGGGCCTCTCACTTAGGCTATGTAACTCAATATTTTCTTGCTTTTAATGCTGATGACAATGGTAATCAGTTTGTAAATCTATTTTGCACATCCTGTAAGAGGTTTGAAGTTTAGGCCACTCAAATACAGAAAATTAAATGTGTATAATTAAATGTACTTACACAGCAAACTCTATCTCCATGGAAATGACTGAAGTACTGTACTTGATGAATAGTTGGTAAATTTCCATATCACAAAAGCTCAGAACAAAAATCCCGAGAAAAATCCCGTGAAAAATCCCGAGAAAAATCCCGAAAAAAATCATGGCTATTTTAACTTATTGTACAAGACTGTTTCATTTTGGCCTAAAACATTCTCGTACCAAAGTTAAAATAGCCTCCTTTTAGTCGCTTCTTAGGTCATGCGGACAAAGAATGATCGCAAAATCTCACCGTTTCAGATTAGATGTCATTACGGTGGAAGTTAGAAGATACTTGAGACCATGGGCCACAGAGTGTGACTCTTACTAGGGGAGTATGGAGCCCATTGGATGTGTCCACAGGTGTGTCTCTTATACATAATGTAGAACACAGGTCGTGTCACTATCACAGGTTAAATCTAAAAGGTGAATCTCTTACAGGGGATGTATCACACAGTCTGACTTCACATGATATTTCTCTGAATGAGGTGTAGCATACAGGAAAAAACCTGCAATGAGTGTCCCTAACATAGAATGTAGTACACAGGGTGTATCAGCAAGATGAATCTCATCCCCTGTAAGAGATCTACCTTTTAAAAACATCCTGTGTATTACATTCCATGTAGGGACACCCATTATAGGTTTATCGTGTATGCTTCAACTTAATTCAGACAAAAATTTTCATGAAATTATGAACACTTCACCATGTTCAAGAACCATTCATGAACAATTCTTGAACATGGTTCATAAACTTTTGTACATGAACAGTATATCAATTGGTTCATGAACAATTCTTCAACTGTTCATTCACCATGGCTTACTGTTAACATATTTATGACATCACAAATTTTCAAAATACTGTAAAATCATTAATTTCAATGAGACAAAATTTTGATGTTTTGGTAAAAAGATAATTTTGTGGATTTTGCATTTCAGGTAATGGATACAACAGCCAATATTAGTGTTTGATTTGAATTAGTGGAGAAAGGTGAACCAAGAAATCCTTGAAATTTAATCCCCCACAAAAATTAAAGATTTTACAGTAGCTGCCAGCATAACATATGATACATAAGAGATACACCCAGTAAATTCAACCTTTATGCCAGACCTGGCTGGCTTAGTATGAGAAGGATATAACTACTACTTTCAGCACACTTATAAGGCTGAACTTATAAGACTGATATATATTTACTATTAACATCTGCATCATTAGGCCTTCTTATTGTGATGAAAATTAGAACGTCTTGTCATGCTAACCAAAATGAAGTTGTAAAAGCTTGTTTTCCAAAAGTAAAGAGTAAATTGCAGACAGTTTTTTTCGTGTTTTTTTTTTCTTCAAAATATTGATTTTGTACTTAAGACCTTCTCATTCTAAGCCAGCGAGCTCAGTGATAGATAGAACATGCATATTATACTGTAAAATCATTTAATTTCGATGGGAAGTTAATTTGTGGATTTTGAAATTCAGGTAATAAATACAAGGGTCAAAATTACTGTTTATGGGATTTAATTCTGTGGTGAACAACGAAATCCACAAAATTTAATCCCCCACAAAAATTAATGATTTTACAGTATTCCCTAGAAGAGACATCCCTATGGACACATCCTAAGAGCACCATACACACACTGTTAGAGGCACCCTGAGTGCATATTGTCTTTTACCCAATAACATGGGCTCTCCCATTTAATCGCCTCTTACAATTTGCAAGGGAGAATGACAGAGGTCCTATTCTACTACCCGGAACCTCACGGGAAATTAAACAGTCTGTGAATGAATTCTTGACACTGAACATCTGCAGTCCTTGTCTCTTCAAACCTGAAAATACAGAAAAGAAAAAACACTTAAAACAGCTGTACAGACAAGATGGATACATATCTAACTACCTATCTAACTAACTAACTAACTAACTACCTAACTACACATGAAAAACAAAACAACACCACCACCACCCCCACCCAAACCCCCCTTCCCCCCCTTCCCCACCCCCCTCCCCCACTGCACAAGGGCAACCTGTGTATTAGCAAGGCCTTCAAGTTGAATGTGTTAATACCCATATAATAGTCAACATGTAAATTGTGTTTAGTATGCACTTGCAAATATCATCGCTTGGTAGGTCAACAATGGAATAGGATTTCTTGTGTCATCGAAGTGATGGCAGAGTTCAGGTAAATTTTGACAGGTATTAAGTATTGCTATTCAATATCTCTAGGTAAGATTGATTAGAATTTGAATGCCCATCCATTGCTACAATAATAACAATTGTCATCTCATCGTTTTCAAAATGTGCCAGTATTGAACAATTTCCTGATTACATTCAAGTTCAAAGATCAAATACACCAACGACCATAACTCTAGCCTGTTTTCAAACAAAGTTCTATTATGCTGGCCCCTATTTTAGTGCAGATTGAATGAGTACATGCATTTTAAGTTATCATGCGTAACATTATACAAAAAAATGGACATTAAAAATGCATTTATTTCCATCTTCGTTTGTTAACAAAGGATAGCATTATCACCGACAGACTATAGTTGATTCAGTGAGTATAACCCTAACTCAGTATTGGAACCTGTGCCACTTAAAGTAAACAGGTAAACCAGGTATAAAAACATAGGAATATTCGAAAATAATTGGCCGATTTGGAAAAAATATTAAATGGATAAAACTAACTTTTGCTCTCCCTAAATCGATGTAATGGTTAATGATTTCTGTTTAAATTGTCATCACAGATGATTGCGTTAGAGTTATAATACTAATGAGGGAACATTCGAAAGAATAGCGTCGACAATCGTTAACTCAGGTATACACAGTTAAACCAAGTACAAAGATAAACATACATAATTTACAAGACAAACAACTTGATGTTTACTAACTGTTCTCATTTAACTTTGAAAGGGCTGTATATAGTCCAAATTCGATAATCTGACCATTTGTTTATGTACGAAGGCAATAACATAAACAGAGAAAAGGTAAACAGTATACAAAATCTTTATTCTGTTTATATAAAATGAAAAGCACAAAATTCACAATTGCCTCAATAGCGCAGTTGTCAGAGCAGTTAAATGCAGACACCGAAGGAAAACATTGTATATTCATCCCCCACTCGCTCAATTAATTTGTTTTTATTTTTTAAAAAGCATGTGGAGAGTCTCAAGTTTGATAATTGCTGTTTAGTTTTGTTTTGTTTTGCTTTATGGAGAAAGGTAGTCAATTAAATTTATGATAATTAGAAAGGAAAGTAAATCAAAACATTGAATAAAAATTTAAATAAATGTTTAGTCGATTCAATAAGTAATACTAATGAGGGAACTATCCCATTCGAAAGAATAGCATTTAATATCATTAACTTAGGTATATCCATTTAACCTAGATAAAGGTACATGTAGTTTCCCAGCCTGAGGATAGTGTATTTACGATCATTTCTCATTTGACTTTGAAAGGACTGTACAAACAGAAGACACACACATAAGGCAGACAGTTTAAGTTTCAAAACAGATGAACCAGTTAATGAATATATTATAATACATGCGGTCAATTAACAAAATAGAATATTTCTATTCTATATGAAAGTATAGTGAGAAAAAATGACAACTTCAGTAAGGCTTGAACGCAAAAGTAAAACAGTTCAAATCAACGGTCATATCCACTGAGCCAAATAGGCTACTGAATATAACATGTTGCTATACTTCTTTAATACAGTCAATTGATAGTAAATACATGTATGGGTGCAATTTTTGCTCTAATCCCATAACAAAATATGTTCCTCTTTACACTTTGAATGTAATGCTCCATGAAATCCATGTTATATCAATATCAGTTTATACACCCTCATATGTTGTCACTATCTCCAAGATCACAATTTGGGGTGTATACCATACTATTACTACTACTACTGCATGGACTTTAATATTATCACCTGTACTTTATCAAAGAGTGAAAGTTTATAATTAAATGTGAGCAACCATCATTTCCAGACAAATATAACATGAATCCAAAGACTTGCTGCCTATGTAAAGAGCGCCTTATTTCAGTCACCACCTATTCAATAAAATAATACTATGTAGCAGTTGCATTAGGTATAATTGTATCAGAACTAAAGTGTAAATCTAGAAATTTGTCTATGGGACACAGGTGCCCCCATTGGGGTATATTTAGTAAAAAAAACAGTCTTGTTAAAATTGATCCAACAAAACTCAAGGACTTTTCAAGGATTTTTTTCAGAGACAAATTCTAGGACTTTTCAAGGAAAATGCATTTAATTCAAGGACTATTAAGTGCTGTGTGGACCTTGACCCCATGATTTGTGAGGAGTCCAACACACAATATTTGTATTCCATAGAGGCGTAGGGCCACAACACAAATATTATATGCCCTTATTTAAATAAGTGACGGGGACACAAAAAAGGAACTTCCAAGGTACATGTATTATGGCCTTCAATAAAGAAGAAAAGACACGCCTGTTTAAAATGATAGATGGGAAGGGTTTGCTAGTGACAAATTCTATCAACAGCCGACAAATTGTACCAGTTTATTAAGTGATAGAATGGATTTTGAGAAGATTTCCATCAGTTAACTGTATACGAATTTGAAAGGATCAATGCATTGGCTGTAACATAGCTATCGTCATGCAATGCAAGAAAGATTGCATTATCAGTGGTCAAATAGATAACAAAATACATCATTACATCATCAAAGATATTAAGAAAGAGGAATTTTAGCAGATGTCAAATATTTGGAGATGATTGAGGAAGCATGGCAATTTGAACACATGAAATGTATGTTGGTGATACAATAGAAATGAGATGTCTAAAAGGTCAACCTTACTTTAATGTAGAAGTGTTTTATTTAAAGTGTCAACTCAATTTAAACGTCCAGCCAATTTAACTTAATACAATTATGAAAGTTGAGACACCTATATTTATTAAACACATCTACCTGGCTCCTAAACTTTAATGCCAGTCATCAGATTTAGGAATTAAGGCATACATCATTGATTGAACCTAATTAATGTATCAAGCTAGTGGCTCAACATTGGCCATATCAGAAAGAACCCTAGCCGGGCCCTGCCAGGGTTCAAACTTTCAACCTACTGCTCTAAAGGTAGATACATGAAGCCACAAAGCTGAGGGACATGGTATATCTTAAAATTATTTAAAATTTAATTTTCATGCCTTAGTTTAGTATGCTTTTGTGTGTATTGCTGTTGTCAGCTGCATGCTATTGTCACATTCCAGTATTATAAGTCTCATCTTTTGAAATTCTAAAATTAGTTCCAGGAGTTTCATATGATTAACAAATACCAATACATGTACATCTAACATGCATAAATAGTTCAATAGAGTATGCACATGCAATCTATATTACATCAGTATTGTCTTAAGACGTTGCGCAGTAATAATTTTGAGCATGAGGTTCTAAAGACCTTCTAAAGAACGTCTCCTATTACTGTAATGCAAGAACATGTACCATACAGAATCAAAGTGCTGAAAGCACTGAATTCGTTTGGGCTTGAAATATTGAAAATGTCAATAAACTGCAGTTCTCAACTATATGCTCTTTAATTTGATACTATAAGTAACATAGATATGTGACCATGGAAACATCACACTTTGTAGAAATGGAAATATGTATGCTTTAGTGCCTTGGCCAGGTACACAATGCTGTTGAGCTATAGTTTGTCTGAAAAGGCAATACAATTATTTGTGTGACCACAATATACTCTTGATATTATGACCTTCAGACTTAACGATCAACATGACTTCATCTACTTATGATGACCTATCTTCATGTGGCATTTTTAACAAACAAATAAATTCACAGTGAGTCTATTAGTAATACCAATATTCACAATTTGAGCAAATTCATCCAATTATAGCGAAATAGCTGAGACAGCATACCGAGGGCTCAATGCAAAACTATGGTATGTTCATCTATAAATCAATGTAATTACCATAGTTTTGCACTGAGCCCTCGATACACTCTAATAGGCTCAATGGGTAAAAAGGAATTTAATTTGTGTAATCAACACAAAAGAATGGAAAGGTAAATATCAAAATAGATTTTGAAGCAATTATACAGATATGTACAATGTAAGCAAATTCCATGGTTATTCAAATGCAGGGTCTTTCATATATTATTACTTCTTCCCTTTTTGTGTTTTCAATCTTATTTAATTGAAGGATAAGGATATCAAATCTTATCACCTGCGTACGTACAAAAAGTTTCATATTGTGAGATATGATTCAAATTTATTAGCAAATCAACTAATAATTAGCAATAATGGTCAGTAAACTGTCTCGCCACGGAAAACTACTTGTTTTGTACGAACATAATTAAACATTTTAAAGTGTACTTTTTTTTAAATCATTTATTTATAGCAAAAAAGGGTAAAGGTCGTTACCTAACATTAAAAAAGCTTCATCCTTCACTTAAACCACAGTGGTGTACATACTTAAATGCACACATACTGGCCTGGTGTTGGGCATGAACAAGCAATTTCAGAAACTCATGTGAAGCACTTAAACCACAGTGGTGTACATACTTAAATGCACACATGCTGGCCTGGTGTTGGGCATGGAAAAGCAATTTCAGAAAGTCATGTGAAGCACTTAAACCACAGTGGTGTACATACTTAAATGCACACATGCTGGCCTGGTGTTGGGCATGAACAAGCAATTTCAGAAACTCATGTGAAGCACTTAAACCACAGTGGTGTACATACTTAAATGCACACATGCTGGCCTGATGCTTGGTTGGACCAATAGTTTCAGTGTTTTAGAGTTTCAGAAACTGTCATGTGAAATACTTAAATCACAGTAGTGTATTTGATGTTAGAACAGGCCTACATACTGGCCTGGGTACTGTTTTATCAACACGTTTACGGTAATCGTAAACTTACGCTCAAATTTGAATTCTTTATAATTCTTTAACTGCTACAAATTCTGGTAAAGCGATATGTAAAACCAATAGTTAATAAAGTCAGTTAATGATTTCAAACAAGATCTTTCTCTGATTTGCAGTTGCAACAGCATAATAAGGAAGTTAAATTTGAGCGTAAGTTTAAGAGTTTCGTAAGTACTTTGATAAAACAGTACCCTGGTGCATTGGACAAACTATAACTGGACCTAACTGAACATCATTGTTCTTAATATTGAACTTAGGAATGATACATAGAGTAAAATAATTTAATTTCAACTTCAAAGTCGATTACAACAGTCAAAAGTAATTATGATTTACCAACAAGACAAATGGTTTCTGAAGACAAGACACTTTCACAACAAGCATTGTTAATTTCCAAATTATTTTTGTAAAAGCTAATATCATGCTCATAAATTTCAAACAGATCCCACCAAATTAAACTATTGGTCCGTAACAGGCAATATGATTGGATATCCCTGTCCTCCAAGTAAATAAGATCAATAATACCAACACTGAAGAAGAAATATTACACAAAAGATGATGCATTCATTCTACCATGAAAACCCTTGTTATCAGTCCTTTCCAGTCTTGCACTCATTCTTTATTAAAACTATTGTTTACATTTGGACATGTTTCACAGCTGTTCTTACTGAGTGTCCACGCAAGGTGACCTGACACAAGGTGACCTAGATTGTATGGAGATTATCATTGCGACCTGACACAAGGTGACCTAGATTGTATGGAGATGATCATTGTGACCTGACATAAGGTGACCTAGATTGTATGGAGATGATCATTGTGACCTGACATAAGGTGACCTAGATTGCATTGCACTGAATGCAACTAACTGATGCAGGGATTTCCCCGATGCAGGTTTTCTGCGTCCCTGACGCAACTTTGTGGCTTGGGACCCTCATTTCTGCATTAGTGTGCATCCTTGGGACCCCCAATAGGATCCCTGGAATAGACATTTCCATTTCAGCACAAACATTTTTCTTTCTGCTATTTATTGCACTAAGTCTTGTGGAGCATTGAGCAATCTGAATTTGTTGTTTTGTTTATCTATAAATTTGATACTCATTGTAATAATGGACTTGAAATGCATTACCGTATAGGGAAGGGACCCCCAAAATTTCTCAGGGACTCCCTAGATATAAACTTTAAGGGTCCTTGGACCCTCGTATAAAAATTCCTAGGGAAAACCCTGCTGATGCATCAGTGGAGATAACTAGCTGTAATCACTGCACAACGTCTAAGTACACTAATTAAGACATGCATTTTCACACTTTATTCATTCCATGACATCAAAACTTTCAAGAAGCAATTAATTCTCAAAAGATGTGAAATACAGCCATATACAATATAAGTGAAATAGATCAGACATAGACAAAGACATTCAAAGGAAACTGCAAAGCACACAAAGAGCTATGTATATTTTTGTTTTCTATTTTACATAAATAAATACTGAAGTGCAAAAACAACCCAAAGCTACACAGTTACAGCGACATTGCTAACTTTGAATTTCATACATAATTAGCCATAACAGATTGACAATAACTTTATATCTGCATATCAAGCCTTATTGACTGGCAGTTTAAAAAGACAACACTAATAAAATAAACACATGTAGCTTTACATTAAATCAATGTTGACCAAGCAGCTTGCATGTAGCGAAGCTATAAACCATAGTATTAAAATTACTTTTATTTACAGCACAATTTTAGGAGGGAGAAAAATTAGCAGGTAGGACTCAAAGACATAAGGATAAGTTCACAGCACCATATTAGGTTAGGTAGCACTTAACAGTTTTCTTGTGGTAGATGCGAATTGGCAATGGAGAAAAATATTAATTAGCAGCAAATAGAGAAAATAAATTGCTTGTGTAAGTTCAAAACATTTTTTAAGCTGGAATCTAAGGTACTGAAATAATTGGTCATGTTTTACAAGAATTGAGATGAGCTAGAAAATGACCTCTGACCTGTATGTAAAATATAACAGCTGAAATGCGAAACTGGGGGTCGGCTAGCTCGGCATGATATTTTCATTGGATTTTGACGGGTGGGGTACAGACTTTTTCTGATAGTGAAAAAAGTGCATGGATGGCACCCTATTTGCTTGTTATTAGTGGAAAGTGCTTATATTTTGCTATCCAGGTGCAGCATAATTATAGTTAATTTTCCCGCAGGTAAAAAATTTTGAACACGCGAATACTTGCGTTTTTGCCTAAAATAGCGGTCAGAATTGCGTATGAGACATGCACTGATGTGAGTACCATACATCTTAGGGTTCTGACATTGTTTAATAGTGTTTGCATTTTTGAAACTTCAGGATGTGGTTAATAGTGTGAAATATTTCTTTGTTTCAGGTCTGATTGTGTATTTCCGTGACAGACTGGTTTAAGTTGTCGGTGTGAGTTGGCCGGGGGAATTTCAAGAGAAACTGTTTATTGCTACCTTATTGCTGAAGTGCGGATCACTCTGGAGAGGTTGTTGCTGAAGAGTCACTCCAGGGAGATTATTGCTGTAGGGATGATCACCACTCTGCAGAAGTTATTGCTGAAGAGAGGGTCACTTTAAGCAGGTTGTGACAGAAGAGAGGTTCACTATGGAGAAGTTATTGCTGAAGAGAGGGTCACTTTAGACAGGTTGTGACTGAAGAGAGGTTCACTCTGCAGAAGTTATTGCTGAAGAGAGGGTCACTTTAAGCAGGTTGTGACAGAAGAGAGGTTCACTATGGAGAAGTTATTGCTGAAGAGAGGGTCACTTTAGACAGGTTGTGACTGAAGAGAGGTTCACTCTGCAGAAGTTATTGCTGAAGAGAGGGTCACTTCAGACAGGTTGTGACTGAAGAGAGGTTCACTCTGCAGAAGTTATTGCTGAAGAGAGGGTCACTTTAGACAGGTTGTGACTGAAGAGAGGTTCACTCTGCAGAAGTTATTGTTGAAGAGAGGGTCACTCTGCATGGTTATTGCTGAAGAGAGGGTCACTCTGCAGAGGTTGTGACTGAAGAGAGGTTCACTATGGAGAGGTTATTGCTGAAGAGAGGGTCAACACTCTGGAAAGGTTATTGCTGAAAATAGGGTCATCAATCTGCATGGTTATTACTGAAGAGAGGTTTACTCTGGAGGGGCAATTGTTGAAGAAAGGGTCACTCTGCATGGTTATTGCTGAAGAGAGGGCCACTCTGGAAAGAAAATTGCTGAAGAGAGGGTCACTATGCATGGTTATTGCTGAAGAGAGGGTCACTCTGGAAAGAAAATTGCTGAAGAGAGGGTCACTCTGCACGGTTATTGCTGAAGAGAGGGTCACTCTGGAAAGAAAATTGCTGAAGAGAGGGTCACTCTGCATAATTATTGCTGAAGAAAGGGTCACTCTGGAGAGGCAATTGCTGAAGAGAAGGTCACTATGCATGGTTATTGCTGAAGAGAGGGTCACTCTGGAAAGAAAATTGCTGAAGAGAAGGTCATTCTGCATGGTTATTGCTGAAGAGGGTTACGCTGCAGAGGTTTTTGCTGAAAATAGGGTCATCAATCTGCATGGTTATTGCTGGAGAGGGTTACGCTGCAAAGTTATTGCTGAAGAGAGGGTCACTCTGCATGGTTATTGCTGAAGAGAGGGTCACTCTGGAAAGAAAATTGCTGAAGAGAAGGTCACTCTGCATGGTTATTGCTGAAGAGAGGGTCACTCAGGAGAGGCAATTGTTGAAGAGAAGGTCATTCTGCATGATTATTGCTGAAGAGAATGTCACTCTGCAGAGGTTTTTGCTGAAGAGAGGGTCAACACTCTGGAAAGGTAATAGCGGAAGAGAGGGTCACTCTGCGGAGGTTATTGATGAAGAGCAGGTCATTCTGGAGAGATAATTGCTGAAGGGAGGATCACTACTCTCAATAGGTAATTGCTGAAGAGAGGGTCAGCCTGCAGAAGTTAATTGCTGAATAGAGGGTCATTCTGCAGAAGTTAATTGCTGAAGAGAGGGTTAATCCGGAGAGGTTATGACAACGTTTGTTTCAGTAAAAGTAAATTTCATGCCGTGTGTAACTCGCCGATCACCGATATATACACTTTAAATACAAAGTCAGAGAAACAAAAACGAAACAATAATTTTCTTTGCACAATTTCTCTGTTGTCACTGATTTGAAAGAATTCTCATTAGTATTTTAATATCATTTGCACCCAATAGGCAGTAAGTGGGGAGTAAGGGAGTAAGTGTCCTTTGATATTTTCACTCATGATTGCAACTGGACTATTGATTTATAATTAAATATTGTCACTAGACTAGGCAGATTTGAATATTATAATAATTTAGACATCTCAAGCAAACACCCTAAGTCAAGCAGTGTCTGTGGGTATTCATCTCATTCAGTGATATATCTGTACCAAAGAAACTGTGAAAAATTAGCTGCCCCCACTGGGAATCGAACCCAGGTCCCTGGATTGGCTGATCCAGTATGGTACCACTACACTATAGAGACAACAATATTATTCACATCTCATTGGACTTAAAACAACAAGAAATATCACATGAACACCCCCAAACACTGCTTGTCACAGAGTGGTAATATCAGAAGTCTAAATTAGTGATATTCATATATTCCTAATCAAGTGGCAATATTAAATTATAAAGCAACACTACTGTCACAATCATAAGTAAAACTATTATAGAACAATTACTCTCTACAAACTGAAATAATTTCAGATAAATAGCGCAGAAAATATATATTAATGTAAAAAATGAGCTATAACTCATAATACAAAATTTATCTGACAGATATCTGCTAATAATATGCACAAGAAGACTTGATATTGATCAGACTTGGAAAGTTTCAATGAAATACAATTAATAGTTATTGAGAAAAAGAGCAGACAAATTAGTGTGAAAAGTCGAGGGGTCATAATTCCCTTAACTGGGCAGATTTTTCAGTTATATTAGGTGGCAACTTAAGACCCCCCCCCCCCCCGGCAGCATTCCTTACTTTATCCTAACCAGGACGAGGACTTATCCATGCAGTATCATAAGGTAGAAGTAGTAGCAATACCATCATTATGGAAATTTTCATGAAAGGGCTCAAACCCTGATCGATGTGCAACAAATCAAGCAAACTAACTATTGGACTATGGCCAATTTTTTATTTATTTTTTAACAGAAATTACCTAAATAATAGCTAAATGCTCAAAATGAAATCTTATATGCGAGTAAAAATTAAATAATGATATTTTGGTAAATTCATTTAACACAAGAGAAGTAACTGTTGCTGTAAATGATGTTCCCTAAGTTACAAAGTACTTTCCCTCTCAAGGTCAGAAAAGGTTGCTAAAGTGATATTTATTAAACTACTATATTATAGTTAATTATTTACTTTCTAACTCAATTTGTCATAAATGCGAATGATTGACATTTTTTATGACAGACATGTGGAGATCAAGAAATGTCAATGCCATGTACCTGTATTAGTTATTGTTATCATTAGAATGGTTCAATTTAATTGAATTCAACTATCATTATTAATGTGATTATTATTGTTGGCAGTAGTAGTAGCAGTAGTAGTATAGTTAAATTTTGAATCCTGAGCCATGAACTTGCAGATGAGTCTATTTGGGCGAGTAACCCATGATTTATTTAACAGTCATTTTTTATCTTAATCCTATGAGGACTGTCTATAGAAGTATTTATGCTGGCGTATTAACGATTAATAATTTTTTAATTTATACAAATTATAATAACATTAACAAATAACTCTCAAACTGTTAAATTCTGAATCCTATTGGGACCTATGGAGTGCCGGTTGTATAGCATTTATACTTATGAGACTACCTCAGTTTTAAACCAGTTCATTTCTAGTTTGCTTGGAATTTTCAACCAATGTATTTCAAACATTTCCAGTACCCTGACTTGATTTAGTCCTGCAGGGACCTATGGATTGATAGTTCAGAGTGTTAACCATTGAGTCACGGTTCCACTAAATGTCTGATATGAAAAGTGAAGTATAAAAATCTACATTAAAGGTAGTACCTTAGTTCATATTAAACTTTACTTTTTGGTGCCTTACATGTATGGGAAATTTCATGTATGCCAAGTTTTATGTTCATAAATCCAAACTTTTTTGGTAAAATGCATTTTTCAGTTTTGAGTGGTTGTCCTCAAAAACTTTGCGAAAGTTCAGTGTTGGCGTAAAATTGCCACTACTTCTATTAGTTAAAAAACAAGGGCAGATAATTCCAGTAATATATCAGCCTTGTCTGTACAGACTCCTCTTGTAATGGTGAATAACTATGCAAAGTTTAAAGTGGATACCATCAATTGTCTTTGAGAAAATGACTCTGACAATCAACTTAACCAACACATACGCTGACAGCCTGACACTAACGATCACGTCACTACAATAACTTCTTTTTCTTTGAAAAGTCAAGCTAATAATATTACATATATACAGTTATAACAAAACCTTTAACTGACAGAGAAAACAATATTTTGCTTTAAGTTTGTTCATGTATAATGAGGCAAAAAAGTTAATTCATCTGAGATGGCAACGTTTAAAGCTCATGTATAAGGCATATTGTTACTTTTGCATGTTTTGCTATATGGGAGTCCTTACAAGCAACATGTAGTACATTGGCATAAAGAAGGACTCCTCATGGTGATTTTTTTTCAATGTAACAGAAATTTCATTATAAGCAAAACTGTTATAAGTAAGTTCCACAGTAAAATTGTTATAGTCCTGACAAATTAAACAGATGCAATTTATGACTTTTGAACTCAAATTGGGATATTGACCATGTTGATATATAGACAAAAAAATTAATTGCGTCTAAATGAGACAATTTTCCTGCAATTGCGATGAGGCATACATGTTGAATAATAAAGTATAGCAATATGTCATACAGGAATCATATTTACCTGTGCTTTTAATTGAAATAAGTCATGAATACAAGTTAATTTTCATGGTATCCCAATAACCCACACAGTGATATTGTTTTTATGTTGTTCTTATTACCACTTATTCAAGAATCCTGCAAAACACTAATCAACACTTCCAATGCACCATTTATTATATAATATGCAACCTTTTTCTTCAACACATTACTCTAAACTTTTAACTCAAAAGCTTTCAAGTGAATCAAAACACAAACCCGATTACGGTACAGTCCGTTCAACGTTAATCGATGATAGTTGTAAACATTAGCTTGTCCATCAGGTAAACTTTGTTTATCTAGGTTTAACTGGGTATACCTAAGTTAACGGTAGTTTCAGCTATTCTATCGAATGGGAGTGTTCCCTCATTAGTAAAGATTATTGAATGGATAGTAAACATCAGTCTGTTTACATGGTTTGGGTGCACACTGCACAACGGCTCTAAGTAATCAAATCTCATTTTTTACAATGCACGAAAAAATCTAGTGAGTTGAAATTATGCAATTGTCTCATTGCACTCTGACTCACCATTGATATCCATTCAATGTTGTGTCATTACAGAAGTTATGATGTCACCCACAGGAGAGAAATAGTCTCCCCAGGGAATTCATATTGACAGTGCAATTGTGTTATACTGTATGGCAATATGAATAAAATTAATGATCTTAACATTAAACATATAACTCAGTTTCTAAATATAAAGTGTTATTTATGAAACCTAAAAAATGGAATCAAACCTTAATTTTGATTAGTATACAACCACGTTACAGTCTGCTGAAATTAAATTATACCTATCATGATCTTTGAAGCGTGACCTTGAACTACGAGATCCTAAAACCATTTTTCACATGACACAAATCTCACTGTGGTCGGCATATGCATGGTTTACTATTTTTACCACAGTCCCAAATATCTTTAGTATTTCAATCAAAGAAAACCATTTATCATGCCAATTTAGTCAAAATTCAATTCTGGATAGTATGGGTCAAAGGCTATTCTTACGGCTATTTTACTCAAGTCATGTATGACATTTATAAATTGAACTCTTATTAGCAATATCTGATATGCATGTATGATTATATCACCATTTGAAAAGTCAAATTGCGATTTGATAGTAGATCATTTCACTCACACTCCAAGCTTCGCTACGTACATAGCGTCGCTGTAAGGGAAATCACTGTGTATAGTACTTTCGTACAATCGGAACATCCGTACAGCATTCATCACTTCCCATAACTTATAATCTCTAAGTAAAACACAAGCTCCAGTTTTTGACAAATAAATGCGAAAGGTAGTAATTTAGCTACAAATATTTATAGTTTACGAATCACACTTTACATATTATACAATCTTAGAATTGTTGACGAAGACTTAAAAGTTTTCATTTGGTTGGTTAGAGATTATATATAATTATGTCATCGCACATAGTGCGCCCAGGATAACGAGAAAGGCGGTAAAAAGTGGTATCGTCCGTATAGGTGGGAAAAGCATGTGTGCACGATTTAAGTTGTTATATCATCGCAGAATAATAATTGTAAACGCGTTGAATTAAGACTGTGTGTGCTCAGGCGGTTTAACAACACTCGTAGTGGCATATGAGTTGCCTAACAAAATGTACAGTGGCATATATATGAGGTGCTTAACAAAATTCACAGTAACGTTAGGCATTCAAATTCTAATCAATCACAACAAACACACAGGTAATTGTATCATTGATAAAGAGTAAAATGGAAAAAAAATGGAACTTACATGAACTAAGAAAACCACAACTAGAGAATATTATTCCATTCTTGACCTACTGATCGAGTTATAGTTCACTCAACAAGAAAGCTAACAAAAGTTATAAGTACACACCTCAGCTTTCGGCCAATTTGACACTTCAGGTTTTTGGCCAATTTGTTTCGAACAAATTTAAACCATTTTAAGAATCAAAGCTCAATTAATCTAGCGTAATGTGAAAACATACATTGGAAAGGTCTACTTGACCTAGCCCCTAATTTTCGAGGTGTTTTCACACAGTCACAGGGCGGAAATATACAAAGCTTTTGTGAGTACCAACAACATCACTAGCAGTTATGGACTACATCAAGAACAGTCATCAGTACAACTGTATTAGAAAAATAAGATTTAGATCCTAGATGCCCAAGCAAGTCTTTTGATCGTTACACATGTGTGAGATTTGCAAAACTTGATTTTTATTAAACTCATTTTCACTTAAGTATGTCAAAGAGCAACTATTTTATCAAGTTCAAACTGAAAGTTATAAACAATTAAAAGGTGTGTACTTATAACTTTTGTTGGTGTATAGTCAGCCCTCGTTACAACACTGTTAGTTCCAAGCATAATGCCATTACAGCACTCTACTCAATGTAACAATGCTAGGTTAGTCACTCACAGGAAGACTAGAATTTTAGTAGGAAGATTGTTTCATAGAATTCATTTATAATGGTGCAAAAATCATTTATTTTATATGATATGAAATAGACATATTCAGCACAATCAGCAGTATAGAATCATCAGAATTGAATCAAAATGATATCTAAATAAAGTCTACTTAGAATTTAAAGGTGACCAAATACTTCTTCAATAACTTTATGATATAAAACACCTTAAATTAAATTAAATTGTAATTAAATGCATTGTGTTCTAAGTACATAGTCATAATTACAAAGCACATGATTAAGCAATGATGAATTATAGATGTATCAAGCCCAAAATATCGCTTGACATAGAACATTTTAAAAATCTTCTATTTTGAAATAGGAATATAAATTATAAGTGATGCTTAGACAATTTCTTTGAAAAAAGACAACAAATATTTCAGGACAGATTTGAAAAACAGCCCCTGGTCAGAGTCAGTATAGAGAGTATTTTAAAAATTAATTACTGGGTAAACTATAAATCAGTTATTTTTGTCAGTAGACGAATATGACTTGAAAATGTTGAATAGAATTTGTCCCGAACAATTTGTCATAAAGAAATTGTCGGTATATTGAGTATCGTTGTAACGAGGGCTGACTGTATTTGCAGGAGATGCTGAATAGCAATGCTTAATATCTATCAAAAATCACCTGAACTCTGCCATCGCTCTAATGACACAACGAGAAGTCTTATTCCATCGTTGACCTACCGAGTGATGATATTTGCAAGTGCACACTAAACACAATTCACATGAGGACTATTACATGGGTCAAAACACATCCAACTTAAAGGCCTTGCCCACAGGCTGCTTCCTTGTGCAGCGATTTTTTTTTGGACAGCTTGACCAATTGTTTGGCATGCTAATCATTATTGCATGTTATTCATGACACTCGGGCATACACCATGTAATTGTTAGTAATTGAAATAGTACAAATTGAAAAACATTATTACCAGGTATTATTATCACAAAACATTACCAAATGTATTAAGTACTTATCTTTATCATGCTGAATTCCGTCCAGGATGTAGATGTTCCTCATTTGTCCATACTTACATACTAGTTTAGTGGTTGAAGATCTCATCATTCTATATCCAAACATCCACCATATCATCAGATTCTGTAAAACATGACAACAATTAATTTCTTGAAACCAAAACAGTGAAATGTTATTATAGCCATACCAGATTAAACTGAGACTCCTTGCATAATTCCTAAAAGTCCGGAGATTACGGTATATGGTAAATTAACATACAAATCGAATACAACCGGGCATGACCGGACGAGCTTTACGGACATTGATGAGTGTCAGCTAAATGTGGTCAAGCTATAACTGTAGATTTGTGCTTGGGGCAAATTATGTGTTCAATAAACATGTCTGCTCAACATAAGTACAGACATCTCAAGATTCATCAAAGACAAATATATCCAACATTTATGCCATCAAATATATCCAACAATTGTGCCATCAAATATATCCAACAATTGTGCCATCAAATATATCCAACAATTGTTCAATCAAATATATCCAACATTTATGCCATCAAATATATCCAACAATTGTGCCATCAAATATATCCAACAATTGTGCCATCAAATATATCCAACAATTGTGCCATCAAATATATCCAACATTTATGCCATCAAATATTTTCAACATTTATGCCATTAAATATATCCATCCTTTATACCATTAAATATATCCAACATTTATACTGTTTCCATTCAATATTATAGAATTTGAAAAACACCTCAGTCAATTATTTTGAAAAGATATCTGCTAAAAATGTGTACCGGTATAGTCAAGCTTAGGGTAATCTGACAGTGATGTACTAGAGGATTGTTCCACTGCGTCACTGGATTTTTATCCCAACTGGACTGTAAATGCGTTTTTCGAAAAGCGCATTGGGTCAAAATTGAATCAAAATTGATGGGAAATTTGTGGTAGCCTCCGATTGGCTTTACTACAGCAGTGAGTTAAAATCCATGTATTATCAGTTGAAATGCACCAAAGGATAATATATTACACTGATAATGGGTAAAAAATTATGCTTGTAAAAACAAATATTAGTCTCCTGAAAAGTGGTCAATTTGACAGCAACCATATACTGTAAAATCATTTAATTTCGATGGGATGAAAAAAGACCAGTTTGATGAGACGTTAATTTGTGGATTTGCATTTCAGGTAGTAAATACAAGGGTCAAAATTATTGTTTAAATTTCATGGATTTCGTGGTTCACCTTCAACCACGAAATTTAATCCCCCGTGAAAGGTAATGATTTTAAGGTAGTCTGGTGATCTAGTTTTTTACCCAAGATGACCCAAGTTCTTCATTGATCAAGATTTGGTAGTTTATGATACATCTAGAGTGTTAACAAAGTTTTTCAGCGATTTGACCTATGCAGTGACCTAGTTTTAACCCTAGATGATCCAGTTAAGAACATGGCCTTGATTATGTAGACCAGGTTTCAAAAGGATTCAGTGAAAATTGTGACGACTAGAAGGTTATTGTCCAACCAGGTTAAACTGAGACTCCTTGCATAATTTGTTCAAATCAGGAAAATTCCAAGTTATTTAAACATATACTTACAATTATAGCTGGCCTTATACAGAGATAACTGCATATCGACGGTGCCAAACCAAAACCCCGTAACTAAAAAAAAAGTTTTCGCATCAAAATTGAGTTACAGGGTTTTGGTTTGGCACCGTCGATATAGTAAATATACATTGGATTGGAGTACAGCCGAGTATAGGTGGACATGCTTACGGACTTTGGTGAGTCTCAGTTTAATCTGGTCAAGCTATAACATGCAGTCAACATATTGACAGTAAACAACGGACAATCACAATAGATCCCATTGAGCACTTTGTGCTAAGGTGAACTTAAAATACAATTTTCAAAAACCCATATTGTAAAAGTTGACTTGAATATTTTTTGATAAAAGATTTACGTTACTTACTTATCTGATTCATTCCATAGAATTCTTCTTGTTGATATTCCTCTGTGACAACTGGTTTAATGGTAGTCATCCAAATCAATCAAGATCCAAACTTTCTGCAAAACAAAAAAACAAACTTTCTTTAAACACAAAAAATTTATAGCTCGGCTAATTTGACAAGAGCCTGACCTTTTGATTAGCATAATGTAACAGTCGATATATTGCCTACGTTTACAACATCGATTGTATGTTTTCACAATCAGGGAGTATCAAGGAGTCGCTTGAGATGTAATACAAACACAAATCTGAAATACAAATATTGCATGATTAGCTTGCGGAAATTGATATACATTGTATTCAAAGCAAGAACCTTGTAATATATTCTTGCACAAAGGTCAGGTTTACGTCAAAATAGCCAAGCTATAATATGTATAGTGTTAGTATAGCTTGACAAATTTGACCATATCCTGACCTTTATGCATGAATATATTACAAGGTTCTTGCTTTGTATTATATCACCACCCCCTGACATATTTAGAATATCTCCTGCCATGTCGCGGAACAAAATCCTGAATACAGGAAAACGTGTTTTAAACTCATAATTTCCATTATTACACAGAGATATATTAGAACGGAATAGGCAACTCTATAGATTTTTATCAGCTAAGAGACCATAATGCAATGCGGGCACTCGGCCTTTTCCGTTAATCATCATATTTTTGATATTCGGTACACTGTAAGTCGATAATCTGTCGATCATCAGCCTCAAAAAAAACTTGCCTTTAAAATCATTAATAATTTATCCATTTTCAAATTAAAAAAAATATTAAGAAGATACAGGATGCGTGTTTCATGCAATATACAATGAAATTTAAATCAGAGTTACAGTTTCGTGTGATTCGGAGCAAGAAACGAGAGACACGGGGAAAAGTGGCGGACACGCCATTACAATTTAGTCTACAAAATATCTTTTAAAAGAATCATCAGAACTAATTTTATAATATTTTACGAAAGATGTTTCAAGTAAAACACCAATTAATATTTTTCAATCTGATGATAGGAATTTTCCATAATTTGAATTGAATTGTTTTCTCGCTTCGATATTCCCGCGAAACCGTTGTGTATTCAAACTCCATTTCTGGACACATAGCCAATATAATTGATGAAATATACATACACACCAATCAAGGTAAGTTTATTCTTTATCTACATAGTAATTAACATTTTCTTGATTGATTTTGAAATATTGACTAGATTGGCAGATCCCTCATATATTTATTTAACGATGTGATGATACCACAACTGTGGTCCTGCATTAGGGGCGTAGCTAGGACCTAAGCAATGTGTAGGCCCGTAGGTAAAGATGAAAGAAGTAGGGGAGTCCGGGGGCATGCTCCCCCGGATATTTTTATTCCTTGAAAGGTACTGGTGCGTTTTGATGTATATTTAGGATCTAAAATTTCAAGTTAAACTTAAATTTTTTTTCTCGAAATGATGTGTAGGCCCGGGCCTAATGGCCTAGCGGCAGCTACGCTACTGTGCATTGATACCAGAAGAAGATTCATTTCTGCAAATTTCTTGCAAAACAATACATATAACAAAGATGGCAGATCTATGAATTTCGCCACTAAACCTCTGTGATTTTTACTTTTGGATTGTAAAAACCCCTGCCCTTCCACAACCTGCTGGGGACAGCTGATGGTAAAAGCCCCGGGGTATTGGTTTGAAGAAAAAAAATCCAACATTTCCCCGGCAGGGTTGGGGAAGCTGGAAGGTACAAACACAGCCATTTCTGCAGCCATCCACTGCCCATCCCTGGGGTTGGGGGTCGTGGATGCAACTGACTGGTGCATAATATGATCGCACAGTGTTGTTGTAATGCTCATACCAACGTGGTAGTCTTTTACAATCTCTGACTAAACTTCAAATAAAGAAATATTTTCTGGTGGTCTTTCACTTACTTGCACCAATACAACTCACCGCCATATTGAAACTCAACATAGATTCAATCAGAAATCAAAACGCTGCCACAAATATCTGTGGTTGCCATAATGTGGGCCCTAAAGCCTGTTTTGTTGAGCTGGCCGACTGCTACAAGATGTGATTTTGCAACAAATTATACAGTACACCTGTGTAAGAAATATCGTTATTGTATGTACTATACTTACATCAGTATTCCGCATCCAAGGTCCAAAATCTAACAAATTTCAAGGGAAAACACAGTAAATCGTCATTTACACCGACATCGACGATTAGTTCAAAAATTTTCACTGCGCATGACGTCACGTGATTTCTCAACGCTTACAATTCTGATCACCTCGGTCATTATGGATTGCAGCACGTGTTTTAACCGTGAACACAAACGCCTTATACGGCATATTCACGAGTAAATGTAATCTACAATCATGACGTGCGAAGATTTACACAAAAGATGGTCCGTCGTTCAATTTGAAAAGCCTTTAGAAATAGTTTTTTTTGTAAATATTTATTTTCGCCTTGCAGCAATAAGATAATTAATGTCTTTGATATAACATGCACATATCATTTATTTCTTGTAATAATTATATACTTCCTCATCATGGATATCATAGACAAAATAGCCTTCGTGAAGAAAATGAAAAACAGTACATGCTCGATACCCAACCTGGGGTTTATGCACCAGCCAGTTGCATTCACGCCTCATCCCCGGGGATCCACGGGGGGATAGCCAGGGAAACAGCCGTTTTTTACTTCCCCACACGACTGGGGGAAAAGGTTTGGATTGTTTTCTCCGAACCACTTCCCTGGGGACAATTTTGAGTTGTCTAGGGCCGGGGAAATACACGATATTTTACAATCAGCACCCCACCCGCACGCCGGGGTTTTCACAACCCAAAAGTAAAAATCCCGACCCATCCCCGAAGGGGGGGGCGTGGGTCCAACGGACTGGTGCATTAGTACAATCCATTTCATGGATTCCTGACCAGGGAAAGGAAGAAGAAACTACATTTTCGACCTCCAATTTCGTGCAATATTGTCAGATACTCTGTATTATATAGCGCCTGATATTGAGCAAATAGCTTGGCGAATTGGACACGGACCCGACCTTGCCTGAATTTACTACCAAGTTTGTATGTTTTCATAGTCGGGAAGTATAACGAAGATGCTCGAGATGTTATAAATGCATAAATTTGAAATACCGACAGGACAGGATGTGCTAGCGGAAATTGATATATTCAATGCAAGAACATAGTAATATATTCTTGATTAAGGTCAGTTTCAGGTCAATATCGTCAAGCTATACTTCCAATCCAATTGGTGCGCCTTGGTATCGAGGGGCGCGGGTTAAATCCTGACTGGAATACTTAGCAAGTCTAGCCCAACATGCTCCTGGACCATCAAGGTGTAAATTGAAGTATCTACCCGTGAGTGCAGTATCTATATTCCAGGTCGTCACAGATCGAGGTGGCGAAACTTTCTTGGGACGCTCCAAGCAGGATTCAAATGACAATGTGAAAACATAAATTTCAACATCATTGTATTGTAATGAATATAATTATATAGTATGGTTATCAACATTTGATTCGCCCATGCTTCGTAATAACCATTTATAACGATTTTAACTAAAAAGCAAGTAAACGAAATAAATTGGATTTGCTGCTACCATCGCACGATAAAATCATGCACTAACTGATTCAGGCGGGTATACATTCCTTAAGATGAGGAATGTTATCTAGCTCGTGGGTATGGTGGATATCGCACGAGTTTATCGTGGACCAGCTGATCCAGGAGAGCAAACAGTTGGGAAAATATCGACTTATCTCGGATATTTGCATTCTTCGACACATTTTCCAAGAAGAATTGGTGCAACGTTCTGCAAAATATACAAAGCCCACATGTTTCAGACTTTGTACTATATCGTCTGGTGAAAAGCTTGTAACTGCTCATCCTAGATAACGAGTCTTCAAAAAAACAGAAATGCTATCAAAAAGAGTGTATATAACCGACATCAACATCATATCGCTGTCTTAGAATGAGAAGGTCGTAAGTAACACGTACAACCTTATTATAAAACAGATGCATATTTAAAATCTTCATCATAAGTGGATTCTTACGAGTCTATTTTCATGAAAATGAAAAAAGTTTTTATGTCGACCAAAGTCAAGTTGAAAAAAGCTTGTTTTTCCTTAAGTAAAGAGTAATTTTCAGACAGATTGTTCTTGTTTTAAGTAAGCGATAGAGGCCAAAATGTCGTTTTCTACCAAGTCTGGTTATGCTGGGTTTACAGTCAGCTACGAAGTTCACGATGCCCAGGATTGGAAAATACCATAAAGATCCACGATTTATTGCCTGCATTTTTAAAATCGCTTTACTACGCTACCATACGTTCTGATAGAGCATGTAACGTTTCCTGAACGACACCACCACGATTCCTGACAAGATGTGCCACGAAGTCCACCACGTTCTCTTACGTTCTCATTGGTTCTCTTACAATGGTTTCGTTTATTTATTGGTGTGTTGTAGGGTCACGTCAACACCGCATCCAGCACCTTTGTACATAGCTACATATTAGAATATATCTAACAATTAATGTTTTATAAATGCTCTTAAGATTTGAAATAAATATTGTTGTTTTTGTTTTTGTTTTTTTTACATTTTACATTTGTATGTTCATATGTAGTTGAAGATGTACAAATAGTTCGTAGACAGACTCAATTAACTTGGCACGGTGGTCGAGTGGTAAGACGCTTGACCCCTGATCGAGAGGTCCCGGGTTCGATTCTCGACCGGGACACTTGGTCATTTCAGAAATGCCATTAATTGTTTCCCACCCGACTAGAGATGATTCTGGTAGGAAACCCAGGGGTAGTCTCGCGTGTATCGGTGCTTTACATCGGGCACGTTAAAGAACCAAGGAATCTATTCTAAACGAGCTAGGATATCGCACCCGGTTTCCTTGTATCTCACCTCTGTCTCTAAACATTTGCGATAATGCCCCAGAGTGGGCCCTGCAAATTACATGGAAGTAGAAAGAAAGAAAGGTTGATGGACGTTTGTATTCTGCTCGTTCTATATTTGGCCATGGGCCGTATATAGTGATATATACATGTATATTAAGCTTCCTGATTTGGCTAATATTTTCTCCCGGTTTTACCACTAGTTTATATTACTACCAAATGTGGCTGTGTCCACCCTTTCCATGATCTATATAGTGTCACTATAGACAGGTTGCATTGTACGTTGTACTGTTCTCCCAATATTAAGTATTTGAAAAAAAAGTGCAGCTAAAGGGAGGTAAATCCACCATGGTAACCTCAATTAACACTGAGACTTATTCCCCTTTCTATAACCAAAAACGCACACTACATACATGTACGTGGGGTGTTCCACAATTAATAGGACTTTTTTTCATAGCGACACGGCAAATTAGAAATAAGAAAAACTAATTGTTTATAATTAAATTTTGATCTTTCACTGATAAATATGTGAAGTCCGTCCGTCAACAATTTGCCTGTGTTTACTCTAGAGGTAACAGTTTTGATGCAATCTTCATGAAACTTGGTCAGAATGTTGTTCTCTATAAAATCTAGACAAAGTTCGAAACTGTGTCAGGTGGGGTAAAAAAACTAGGCCACTAGGTCAAATCTTAGAAAAAGCTTGTGTTCACTCAAGAGGTCGCCGTTTTGATCAAATCTCTGTGAAACTTGGTCAGAATGCTGTTCTTCATAAAATCTAGGCCAAGTTTGAAATGGAGTCATGTGAGGTCAAATACTAGGTCACTAGGTCAAATCTTAGAAAAAGCTTGCGTTCCATTCAGAGGTCGCCGTTTTCATCTAATCTTCATGAAACTTGGTCAGAATGTTGTTCTCTATAAAATCTAGGCCAAGTTCGAAACTTTGTCATGTGGGGTTTAAAACTGGATCACTAAGTCAAATCTTAGAAAAACCTTGTGCTCACTCTACAGATCCCTGTTTTGATCCAATCTTCTTGAAATATGGTCAGAATGTCAGTTGTACATTTTGACCCCATAACATGGCATAAGTCGAAACTTATACACCAAGGTGTATTGTGTAGAAAGGTCTAAAGGTTTACATAAAAACACGCATATTTAGAACCAGAGGTGAATAAATCAACATAATTTTTTTATATGTAAAATTAATACATTTTTTAAACTACCTTAAATGAAGTTCCCTGCCCTTGATTCCTACGTCAACAATGTTGAGACGCACAATATGACGGGAACCAGACTACCTTATATGCAAACTTACGCCACCTTACGCCACCTTACTCTTTCTTACGCCACTTTACGTACTTTGGCTACACCGTTCAATTGGAGTTATTTCCCTTACTTTGCAAAATGGCAGCCTCCGGGGGAGGAGTAGCTCCCTTTCCCCCGAAAAGACCTACCATTATTCGACCATCAAACAATACAGGTTAGTATGGATATATTTTGTTGCTTACATATATTTCTTTCATTTCTGCCTGTGAATTCTATTGGGAACGGTCAAATAATCACTCCAGCACCTCTCGAAATGTTGTGACATGTTTGTTTGATGTTTCCTTGTTTCAATGTTTGACATTTGCTGATGTCAGTCTTTGTTTATGGTGGGTCATGATGGTCGAGTGCATGAATAATAACTCCCTAGCTGGAACACTTTGTTATTTTTGTAACACGTCCGTGTTTCCTACGTCCCCCCTCCCCGCTGTGACTAGTGTGAGAGCCTGGTGAACCCCTAGATGTGGGGCAATCTGCTAGGAGATTTTTTAATTTCTGACCTTATCTCCAGTGAAGTGGATACTCTAAGTCGAGATTGTTTGACTAGGTGAACCCCTAGAGACACCACTTCTACGTATACGGTATTATGAAAGTTTACCTTCCTATTAAAAAGATAATGAAACAATGAAAAGAAAGTCTCTTTGGAAAGAGCTAGAGACACACCATAAATATTTGGTTATCATTGTCAATGATTGTGCGTTCACTCGTTTGCGCAGGCAAATACGTCTTTGCCCAAGTAATGATGTATCACTATCAGGCCATTTAGGGTTCATTGCAATAATTTCACTCGACGATGGCACGGTGGTCAAGCGGATTAGATGCTTGACTCCTGATTGAGAGGTCCCTGGTTCGATTCTCGGCGGATCCACTTGGTCATTTCAGAAAGGCTATTTAGAGATGAACCGGTGGCTGGTAAGAAACCCAGCTCTGTAGTATTGCATGTATGCATGTATCGGTGCTGTGTACCGGGCACATTAAAGAACCAAGAAATCTATTTGTAACGAGCTAGGGTGTCGCACCCGGATTTCTTGTATCTCCTAGATGCCCTAGAGTGGGTCCTGCAAAGTACATGGAAGAAAGATTATAAATAGCCGCATGTATTCAACCAAGTTTCGGCTTTCATAAAGTTAGCAGGTATGCTAGTCTGTATCTCTCCCAACTGGGCTAGACTGATTATGCCTGCAGTCAAGCATGACACCCATCGTGTTAGGAAATAGGTTAATCATTAATGATTGATGGATAGTTCTAATTGCAATAATTTATTTACAGGACAATAAAATAATGGGCCAAAGGAGTCCTACGTTTTCACTTTTTCTATGACAGGTGTGCGACAAAGGGGCCTTTCGGGCATCTTGTTGTGACAGGTAAAATCATAATTTGGCATTTGAATTTCAGAATCATCTACACAGCCTGCGGTGCCATCAAGACCTGCGCCCCCTCCACCTGGTGCACGTCCGCAGCCACCAACGCCTAACAGTCGTCCACAGCCTCCAGTACCAAACAGTCGTCCGCAACCACCTCCTCCAAACAGACCTCCAGGTTAGTAGCTATTACAAAATTACAGATTATATCAGCATTAACAATTTTCTTTGCTAGATTAATCCAGAATAATTCTGATACATTTGTTAAGTTAATTATTTTCACTATAAATGCTGTAAATATTAATTTTTTAAAAATTTCCCAAGTACATGAATGTGTTTTTTTACTATTTTAACATTTTATCTATCTTTGTACATGCCATTTTCAGATCTGTCTTCCAGACCACAACCATTGCCACCACAGAGGCCATCCAATGTTTCCCAGCCTCCGACCTCGTCTAAACCTCCTGACAGAAGTAGCTCTGCCTCAGTTAGAAAGTATGTACAACTATGCCAGGGAAGAATTTGAAAAAAATACTGTTAATTCAACTTAATTGTACATGATGACAATGACTGTTTCACTGACAATTGATGGGAACTGTTCATTCAGGTTTAACCCCAATGTCATTTCTCTACATTTTTCTGTTATTATATGGCAGCCAATCACTTTACCAGTTTCTCCTAGACTTTGTTGTTATTTAGAGAGTGCAAGACTCAGAGATTTATAGAATTGATCAATTCATTGCTTATTATTTCATTAATGGAACATGTTTGTATTGTTTCACTTATTTCAACATTAAGTATCAGTGTATCTGTTATATTTTAGGAGACCTGAAATCACAGTGGTCAGTGCTCGACCAATGAGTGAAGTTGGATTCAGAAACAGTAAAGCCGAGATACCAGATTTTGCTGTTGTTCCAAAAGAAAAAGATGTGAATGCTAATGACGATTCTCTGCCTCCTGTTATTCAGGCAACACCTCCTGTCATTGAGGCCACACTTCCTGCTTTTCAGGCTTCGCCTCCTAGGCCTGGTACACGTGGAGCTCCGCCCCCTATTCCAAGAAGCGTAGTTCCTAAGCCAAACATTGAAATTAGCCATGAAGACAAGGAAGATAATAGTGATACTGGTAGTAACTCAACAGTTCAGGATACCAATGTTGCCATGTTGAGGGGGCCACCACCACCAGTGCCTAGACCTACTGTGATAAAATCAAGTGCCCCTGCTTCATCTGGACCATCAAGGGTCCCACCTCCCGTGCCTAGGCCCACTGTGATACAACCTAGTGCCCCTGCTCCATCTGGGCCTTCAAGGGCCCCACCCCCTGTGCCTGGTAGACCAAAGGATCAGTTGCCAGATCCAGCGTCACAGCCATTAGTGGACCTAAATTTTGAACCGTCAGAGAAAACATCACCACCTCGACCTAGAGGTGCCCCGCCTCCTCTGCCTAGAACTCCTTCAGCCCGACAGAAACCACCAGTGCCTTCCTCATTGCCATCTAATGAATCAAATGAAATCCAATCAGATAACGATCAGAATGCCAGTTCACATGTTGATGTGAAAAATGATAACCAACCAGACTTTTATGCTGTGATAGAAAAACCAAAACGACCAACGATCATAAGACCTAAGAAAAAAGAAGCTGACACAAGAGAAGGGACAACTCCACAGCTTCCCCCTAGGCTCTATGATGATGAAGGCGGCAATGATACTGGTACTGATGTTAAACACAAAGACTTAATGTCATTCAGCAGTCCTGAAGATCAAAATGAAGTTCCAGAGTTCTTGAGAAAGAAATTGAAATCTACCACTCAGAATGATACAAATGAGTCAGACAATACAGGCCCATCTGCTGGCAGTAAGCCTGACATGCCAACCAAACCCAGACCCATTTCTCATGGTGCCCCTCCTCCACCAACGAAACCTAAGCCAACTGCTTTTCCAAAGCCCACTGTTGCATCTAAGCCATCACTTCCTACTAAACCTGTTTCATCCGAAAATCAAAATACTGCATTTAAAATATCTAGTGATACATTTAATACTGACAATGCTGCAAAAGAACCTGATCCAATTAGTACTGACGTAAGTAATAAAACTGATACTGTACAGAAGCCATTAGTTAAAAGACCAACTATTATTCGGCCGTCAAAAGCTGTGAAATCCGGTAGTGCTGAAAATGTAAATCAAAGTACGGATTTTATGGAGAACAAACCAAGTATAGATGATAGTGCCATAAGTTCTAACACTCGACCTCAACCCCCGCTGCCGAATAAACGACCCGTATCAATGTATGACATTCATAAAGCTGTTGAAAATGAAGAACAACAATTACATGCACAAAGTGTTTATGACAACATAGCAAAATCATTTGAAAATGTGAGTGAAGTTGAATTAAAGCCCAAGCCGTCACCAAGACCTGCAGTCCGAAGTCGACCAGCATCCATGATGGTTCCTCCAGTGTCACGACCTCCACCGCCCGTCTCTAGGGTACAACCTGTCAACATTGAACCCTCTAGTCAGTCTCCCAGACCTCAGATACGGTCGTCTAGTAAACCACTACACAGTGAGGGTGATGATAAGCCAGCTAGACCACATGTACCTATAGGTGTAGCTGTTCTGCCAAACATGAGTGACTTTGGACCACCCAAACCTGTTAGACGTCCCCCACCACCCAAATCTTCACCGAAACAATCATCATCTGACGATGAAGAATTTGTATCAGCACAAGATAAACCTGATCGTCCACCAGGTAGGCTAGTGTTATTGATAGTGTAATATGACATGCAAGGTGTTTACATGCACATAATCATGTTATGAATGTTTCTTGAAGGGTTAAACAATGTTGACATAAAAAGTCCTTAAACAGAATGTTTTGAACTGGGCTCATGCACTGAAGAACTCTTCCATGTTTTGTTTTATAATTAAAAAGAATGTCTTGAATTTCCTTTATTTTCTGGTGTGATGTTTATAAATAAGAATAACAAAAAAAGGTAAAAGTGAAGGTATTTTTAGCAGATAGCCTTGCAGCTTTTTATTTATTGTATATATGGAGGCATTCAGATTTAATGTATGTTGACATTTCAGCTGGGCCTTCACCTGGGAAGAGAGAATCTCCAGGATCAGTGAGGAGTAATTCTGGTGAAGATGAGACAAAGAAGCCTGCTCGACCTGGTCCACTTCCACCACCCTCACGACCAGGTGCCCCTCCCCCTCCTAGAAAGTCTTCAATCAATGATTCACCTGAGAAAGGTATAGACTATGTTCTATTTCTTGTTATCGGTGTCCAGGGTAAGGTATCTCTAGAATGCTCATTGTGTGCAAGTTCTGTGGGCGATTCTGGGTTGCTAAAGTTTTAACTGTTAAGTAACAGGATCTTGCTTAAGAAAGTTAAATTTGTAGATAAAAAATGCATAATTATATCACTTTGATTTTTATAAGGAGGGTGAAGTTTTCTTAAAATGTACAATCTGTTTGGGGTTCAGTTTTCCAACATGCTATTTTTTTCATAGTATGAAAACAACATTTATTGCCAAAATGTCATGAGATCCATTTCCACCTTCTGGACCTGTACATAGCTTTCTTTGTGTTGTAATAAAAAAGTTCTACTGGTTTCAGATGAAAGCACAGATGTGCAACAACGACCCCCAAAACCAGAAGGTCGACCACTGAGACCTATGTCAATGCCTGTCAAGCAGTAAGTACACTCAAAGCGTACAAATAAACCTACCCTGAGTGACCCTCTGTAGAGCAACAACCTCTACTTCATCACTTTCAAAATTTCCCTTAGGTGATGTTTACTCTTACTTTAACCTTTGGCTTAAACAATATTTTATTTCATAACGTGATATACATACATTTTTTATACAAATCAAGGATTGAGCAGAAAGCTAAGCTTATTTATAAACTCGTTCCTTAAACTTTTTAAGAGCTACAACCTCTACACAAGGTTAAATATTTGATGCTCCCTGAGGGTGTTGCTGTACAGAGATTCAACTGTATATATAACTATTCATATTACATGTATTTATCAAAAATGAAAGTAAACATTGTCTGTTGAATGTTTCAGGTTTAAGTTGTCTATATCAAACTATATGTATGCTGCGAAACAATGTGTCAGCAAATGGCATTGTTATAAGCATATTAAATCCTTGTGTTCTTCTTAATACTTCAAATAATTGCATTAAAAAGTTCTGTCTGTATATAAATTTCATAAGGTATTAACTGAAGTCTTGAGTTATTTTATTATGATGATAAGTAATATGGCCATGTAGCATTGAGTATGTTTGAATTGGTGTAACATTATTGCTTCATACAGAAGTCAACCACCCAAGCCACAGCCTCCTCGACAGTCTCGTGGAAGGAAGGATGTACCAGCGTTACCAGGGCGACCAGGACCGGGACATCCACTATATTATCACATGATGCAAGTACCACATGGTATAGCTTTACATGACTTCACAGGGGAACATGCTGATGATATTAGCTTTAAGGTAAAATTGACAGTTAATGTCACATTGTATATTTGCCTAATGCTTAGTTAAATATGGAAACTTCTGCAAAAAAATGCCGAGATCTTATTGACAAAAATACGAAAATCATGATAATGAATCGCTAGAAGGACGAGACTCTTATGAACACTTTCTGAAAATTTGAACGAATTATTACATAAATTAACAAAGTTATTGACTTTTGAAACTAACCACTCCCATCATGTTTTTGAGTGACGTCGCAATTTGACATAACGTTACCAATCATTTCATCAACCCAGTATGTGATGAATTTTTGACGTAATCTTTCCACTTTTTTTGTCACACTTTAGAATAATATACTGATTTTATTAAAACATGAACAAATTGTGAGTGTTTGCTTAAAGGGAAAAGTAGCTGCTACTTTAAATCACTAACCCCTTGTTTTACTCAATTCGGGTAGTTTATAGAAATTGGTCACCATAGCAACGACGGAAGTAATTTTATCATAATTTGTTAGAAAATTTTATTTTTTAAGATAGTGCTATGTTATCCAATTACTTACGATTTAATCGGTGAACATGACTTTTTACTCACGTTAGACCTATTTTTAAACTTATTTCATATTAACTATTGTTATGTCAATAAGCCCGGTTTTCCTGGAGAACGGCTCATATATTTTATAAGTGCTTCCACCGGAGTCGCTAGATTCGACGGCAAGCCCACTAACCACTGAGCTACGGAGAAAGATATATCTATCAATCAACCATGTGTCCATTGCCTAAGCAAAGAGCTTACAAGTGCCATCTTTCAGTTACCTCCCGTTCAATCAATTAAAGAAGGCATTGGTTACCTCCTGTAAAAAATGCTACATAGCAATTGCTTAGGCAATGGACACCATTATGTATCTAATGTAAGCAAATTTGTATTAATTTAGAGTCTAGCGTAATGTGTAGGTGCAGTTAGTTTGTGTAGAGATAATATTGTTTCGTGTCGGGAAAATAAACTTTTGTGACTGGATTACTGATATATGTGTACTTCATATTTCTACAGACTGGTGAGGTAATAGTTCTGGTACGAAGTGTCGATGCTGAATGGATGGTAGGGAAGGTCAGTGAGAAGGAAGGAATGTTTCCTCGTGCTTTTCTCAGGGTCAAAATGCCACTACCTGGAGAGGTAAGACTGGATTAACGCATTTCATGCCCCGTCATCTACTGATACTGGAGGAATATAGTGATTGTCATGTCTGTTAGTTCATTCATCTGTCTATCCCATGTTTCTTGGGTCTGCTCTATAATTATAAAGTAAGATGTGATTATTGCATCTAATTTATGTGTTTTATGAAATAAAAAATAATAAGTATTGGTAGGTATGGCATAGCATTATCAAACATGTACTTCAGTATGTAGTGCTAAATGTATGCAGGTAAACTACCGTTCCATATTATAACCAATTAATTACATTTAATTTACATGCTATTAATATCAGTTTTAAAGATTCTTTAATTATTCCGCATTAAAACCCTTTCTTAACGGTTGTGGACTTTATCGTAAGTATTTCTGAGGTTTACAGGAATATTCTGTGAGCCACTATGGAACAGTCGCATGAGTAATAAAATTTGATCTTTAACCAAGGTAAAAAAAACTCATACATACTCTCTACTTTCAGAAACTTGAAGACGATGTGTCGTCAGAAAGTTCTTCAGAAATATTCTTTGATGCCAGTTCTGAGAAACCTGATACTATAGGTCATGGTCCTAGATGTCGTGCTAGGTTTGACTTCGACGGTGAAGGTCCCGATGATCTGACGTTTGAAGAAGGAGATGTGATCAGGCTGGTAGAGAGGGTTGGACTGGAATGGAGGAAAGGCGAGATTGATGGACGTACTGGATTGTTTCCCCTGTCATTTGTTGAAGTTATAGAAGATATGCCGGAGAGTAAGGATGAGGAGTCTAGTGGCAACATGGTGAAAGCTTTGTTCGACTTTGATGGTGAGGCGGGAGATCTCATATTTCAGGTAAAACCTTTCCCCAGTCAGGTAAAATTGTACCACTCTATTGCTTGTTGCAAGGTGAAATGTTTCGGTTGTTGACAATTGTGCCTCTGTAGCTTGCTATCTTCACTGGAGACTCGGATTCAAATAGATGTAGAGGCACTCATATACCTGCCATATTTCAGCAGAAAGCTGACTGGCAAATAAAGGCTATGCTTGACATATTTTAAAAATATATATACTTAAGCTCTCAGCATTATTTACTGCATAAAAAAATTGACTTAAGTACTGTATAAAACCTTGTGTAAGTATAAAAGTTTAATACTTTTCACATTTATCAAACTTACATAATCAAAATGAACCAAACTGAACATGCACTTCACTATGTACCAGGTGACTTATTTGCTGGCTTAGAATGAGAAGATCATAAGAACAAAATCGATATTTTGAGAAAACAAGAAAAAACTGTTCGAAAATTTCTCTTTACCTATATGGTAAAACAAGCCGTTTCAACTTCAGTTTGGTCAAGATGACAAGTTCCAATTTTAAAGAAAATAGTCTCATGAGAAGCACCTTATGATGCTGATTTCAAATATTTAACTGTTCTATAAAGTTGTAAGAAGTAGTTACGAGAATTGAATCACTGTTGTATTGCAGGCTGGTGAGACAATCAATGTGACTCATGTTGTGAACGAGGAATGGCTGTATGGTGAAATAGGGGGCAGAAAGGGACAGTTCCCTATACAATTTATAGATCATGTACCTCATGGTTTACCTCCCTTACAAGATTCTACTGATGTTAGGAAAGATAACTCTGCTGAAGCTAAACATGAAGTACCGGCTTCACTAGCATTGTGGGATGATGAACCGGTACATGTAGAACAGAAGGTAATATTAGAGAATTTAGTTTATATATAAGTTACCAATTTTCAAGGGCTGCGTTCAGCTGCTCATTCGCCCTTTGGCATTTTAACTTCCCCTGGTCACTGAGCTACCTAATAGAACCTACATTTGAGTCTCCCTGGGGAGATTATTTCACTCCTGTGGGTGTGGTAGCCAACATAGATCTGCGGCACCCAGGAAAAGACACTGCCCTCACAGGTAGCAATGTAAACCTTAGTTGAATGGAGCATGTGGGTTATTCTTGCTCTGAGAAATTAACCAGTGGTCCTCGCGATGGTTGAACCCAGGACCTCTCAATTAACTGTTATAGCATCTTGTCAATGCATGTTACAGTTAAATCTGTCGACATGGTGTAGGTATAGTCGAGTGATTTTAACTTGGACTGGTATTCATAAAGCATCTTATTGGAAAAATTGATTATACTGTGGTACCATGACTCAAGTATGGGTTACAGAACCAAACAACTTGTCCATGTATCTGTTGCTTGGTTCCCAGTGTGTGTGTGTATCTGAATGCGTAGTCTGGGTACCAGTACCAGTGTTTATATTTTGTTACTGCCATTGCTTGAGAAAATGGCATCTGGGCTACATTTGAGTTATAGTTCATAGTCGATTTGTTTTAAATACAACTTCAAGTAGTTGAAATGGATGAAACCGTGTGTCTGACATCTTGATTCAAGTTTGTAGATGACTTTTAACATAGTGTCATTGTTACATCAATATTTCAGCATGTAGAGATGACGCAACCCTTGCCATCTACAGACACGCCATATTGTATAGCATTTTTATGATTACTGTTTCAGCATGTTGAGACAACACAACCCTTGCCACCCACAGACACGCTATACTGTATCGCATTATATGATTACCCTGGACAGACAGGGGATGATTTATCATTTAATGAAGGTGACAGGATTGAGATTGTGGAGAGGATCGGTGAGGAATGGTTGAAAGGTCAGCTACATGGACATGTTGGCATGTTTCCTGCTGCTTTTGTTGAAGTCAAGCAGGATGTTACAGGCGAGTGCAAGAATAAATAAATAACCATACCTGCCAAGCACTCTTGTTAAAGTGGAGTTACTCCTATTTTCGTTGATAAATTTCTGGTTTCCAAGTTCACTTACCTTGCACAAAAGTACATTTTGTTCATTTTATGATCTTCTGTTCCACATTTATAACCACTAGAATTGATTCATTCCTTGTTTATGCATCTGAATCCTTTTTAAATGACATTTAAGTGCATCTTGTGATATGTTTTACTTCATCACTCCTATTTGGATTTGACAAACTTGGCAGGTAATTATGCAAATTTATATATAAATTTAAAATTCTTAAGAGTATGGCATGCCGAATGTCCCAATTATTACTGGAACCCAGGTTCTAAAAACTAATATTTCAGATTGATAAACTAGGTTTTTCAAATTTAACCAGGCATACTGAGCTGTATTATCGTGCAAAAACATAGGATAATGTTTGTGAACCATAGCTTTTAGCTCATGGACATAGGTTCGTGTTTGATAAACCTAGTTACTTTATTGATTTGCTATTTTCTGTTGTTTTCCTATATCTACAGCTTTTATCCTAATGGTAGATGATTAATTGATGTTTGATTTTGTGTACTTATAGCGACAGACATACCAGATGTGCCTATACCAGACACTCAGGAACCGGAAGAGAAATATGGTGTGGCTTTGTACGACTTTAATGGAGAGGCCGAGAATGAGCTTACATTTCATACAGGGGACAGATTTGTTGTTGAGGGGCCTGTAGAAGGGGCTGAAGATTGGAGCTGGGGTGTAATAAATGGCGAGAGGGGAATATTTCCTGCTGCATTTGTAGATATGTCTAGTTAACATCACTGGATGATTAATTATCTTCAAGTTCATTGTGCAATTTAGGAATAATCTATTATGATGCACCTTTATATAATCAATATTACATGTATATCGAAATGTATTCTATTTTAAGTATACACTGTACACTAAATTATAAATATACACTTAATATAATTGGTATTCACATAGGTATGTTGCCTTAGCAAAGTGCTATGGAGCACTTTCCACAGGAGGTAATTTATCTATATCTAATTGAACTGGTGGTTACCATAACTGAATGAAGTTGCTTGTTAGCACTTTTCTTAGGCAATGGACACCATAGTTCCATGACAGTATTTGTATGGAAGTGGAGATCATAGATGTTGATCTTATTGTACTAAACACATACTTGTTTACCAGTATGCATTTGATACTTTAAAATTGAAATTATCTTATAAGATAGCATTTGGATACTTGAATGACTTAGATTTTAGTTATTTGTCTTTAAGGATGTTTTACTTGCTCACTTTGCTTAGCTGACATTCCAAAGATATGATTTTAGAATTCAACCCAAATATTATAGTATAAATTGAAAATCGAGTATGACACTGGATAAATAAAAATCTAACTACATTATCTAACAAATTTGTCATACATCGAATGTTACAAACAATGTGTTAGAAGCAAGTAAATATTTGTAAAAAAGTAATGATTTGACTTAAAATATCTTAATTTTTATGTGGTAAACACTACTTGTTTAAAGTATTTGTTTACTTGATACAGCTTTTTCATGCACCTTAAAACACTTGGAATAGTAATGTTATAAACCGAGCGATCGTTTTCTTTTAACAAATCAAAGCAGAGGATTCTGAACTAAGGTGATATTATTGTAATCTATTTTTGATAAAATTTTGTGCTTTAGTTACAAATGATACAGAGTTTTGCTATTTGTGCTTATGGACAGGAAAACATGGAGTCCAGAATGATAGAATCTTGAGTAGTTAATGTATCAACAAGTTTTATAATATGCAACATGTATGATCAAGATGCCTTTTAATTGTTTCATGGTACACAATCACAAGACGTGTTTCCATACCAAAGTATTGCTGTTTATCCAGGTAAGGAGACGCACATACTGAATTATACACATTACCTTCAAAACATATGTATACCGGTAGGTTAAGATATTTTGAATGATAGCATTGGTATATTTGTACCAAAACAAGTCATGTGATTGTGTACCATGTGTTTTATTACCTCACCTGTCACGTAGTGACTAGGTGAGCTTTTGTGATTACTTTTTGTCTGTCTGTTGTCCGTCAACAATTTGTTTGTGTTCACTCTAGAGGCAATAGTTTTGATCCAATCTTCATGAAACTTGATCAGAATGTTGTTCTCTATGAATAATAGGCCAAGTTTGAAACTGGGTCATGTGGGGTCAAAAACTATGTCTATTGGTCAGATCTTAGAAAAAGCTTTTGGTCATCGTTCTGATCCAATCTTCATAAAACTTGTTCAGAATGTTGTTCTCCATGAAATCTAGGCCATGTTCGAAACTGGGTCATGTGGGGTCAGAGACCCCTGTTTTGATCCAATCTTCATGAAATATGGTCAGAATGTATACCTAGACCAATGTGCAACAGGTGAGCCACCTAGAGCCCTTTGGGACCTCTTGTTTCCTATACATATATTTTCTGTATGTACAATATTATATTATAGTCCCTTAATACAATGTTTGTATATTAATTTAAGCTTGTTAATTATATTTTTGAGACGCAAATTTTGTTGACAATATACATTTTGTATATTTGCTTTATTTTGAGTTTGCTAAACTAGTGGCTGGTTCTTTAGTTGAGCATGTCTCTTGTTTTTTGTCTTGCATGACGTATAGTTAGTGTCAGGTAATCCTGTAATTGTCTTGTGATTGTGTTTGACTGAACAAATATTCATTATTATACCCCCTGCACAATGGAAGTTGTAAGGGGGTATACTGTTTTCAACTTGTCTGTCTGTCCGTAGATGGAATCTTGTGAACGCAACTCCTCCTACAGTTTTTGTAGAATTTGCTTCAAACTTTCACACATGAACAACCTTAACACGTAGATGTGCATGAAGGAAGGAATTAGTGCTGAGATTATTTTTGCTGGAATTATGGCCCTTTGCCAGTGTGGGGGGGGGGGGTATATTAGTCTCGAGTGGAGACAGCTCTAGTTTTCATGATTTATATTCTGTATTACAAATGTATCATTAATATCATACAGTCATTGGCTTAGAATTCGTAAAATTTTGGATGAAATTGTTGAAGTCTGATATTATTTTGCTTTTGGGGGGGGGGAAGAAGAAATTTGTCACTTTTTGTGTATTTTATATGAATTCAATGTAATGTGCCTGTAACAATGTAACATTGTTATACTATTAGATTGATTATAGATCATATTTTATTGAAACTTCCATCTGTGATTTTTCTATACATTTCTTGCCTTTAGAAATACCTTAATTACCTTTGCATTCAGACAGGACAGTGTGAATGACTGCAGTAAGGAAACAGGACCACCAGTCCGGTATGGTAGTTACAATAGTTTTTACAAGTTCATGTTGTTGTTTTACACAGGTTTGACTCTATTGGTGTACATGTCTGTGATATTCATTGTTTAAGGAAGTTTTTTGTCAAATTTGTACTAAGTTGAAGGCAAATACTCTTGTTCAATTGATGTTGTAAGTTGGATTACCATTGTAAGTAAGATTATCATAGAGCAGTTTAGGAAATTGTAAGTTAAACATGTTTTTGACATTAAATGAAAAGATGAATTTATCACTGGAGTCTAGGATTATAAAAGTTTTTCATGCTCTACTAAAGAAGGATATGAGGAAATCAGACAGGGAAGGCAACACTTAACCAGCCGAGCACAGAAAACAGTAATTACCCAATACAACTCCAAGGAGTAACTAAGCATGAAACTTGATTTACTCCTTTACAGTGCAGCATTTAAATCACAAATTACTGTTTGAATCATTTGAAGTTTGCGTGAGGTATTGCGTTGAGTATGAAAAACACTTTATAATCATCAGAATCATGTTGTGTGACACAACCCTCGACATGTTGATAACCATGGAAACATTCCTGTAGAGTGAGGGACGTATAAAAAGTAAAACATTACTTACTGTGTACATCAGAATCTTATAATAATCATGTTCAAATTCTAGTGAAATGTTCAATTGTTCATTGTTACAAAGTGATACTTCATGGTTACTTCATGGTCATTAAACTGGTGCATGTTTCTTAAGCAAAGTACTTTGGTAGCACTTTCCGCAGGAGGTTATCCATTCCTTCTATATTAAATTGAACTAGAGGTAACTGAATGAAGGTGCTTGGTAGTGCTTTGCTTAGGAAAAGGACACTATTATATAATATGTATAATATATTTATTATTAATATACATAAATTGTCACTATCACTTTGTTTGTCCTGTTTAAATCAACAGAAAAACATGTATGTACAACTTCTATATGTTGTGGTGTGCCTATCATCGTCATTTTTAACACTTGATAATTCCATATAAATTTCACTTTTGTGCCTATAAGGAGCCAACATATCAATTCAATGAATGTGTATCTTGGAATCGAACTATCTATTTTTCTTCATGTTGTGCCTTTTAAAGAAATATTTTGTGGAATTACCATGTATGTAACTGATTTAACAGAACTCGTCACAGAGACTTTGAAACCAGTGAATTAAATCATATAGTAACTTGAAACTTGGTTTCTTTTGAAGTTTAAACCAACTAATTAGGTTTTGAGTAATTTGTTTTGAGTGTTTAGTTGGTCTAGATGTTAATGTTTTATTTTTCTAGGCTATTTGATAAATGAAGTATTTTTTTAAAGTTTGTTGTTTTATATTTATATTTAAAAGGATGAATTTGTGCCATTTGTTTTGTTTACTTAATGTTTAGGTCATTTAGCTAGTAGTGGAATGTTAAAACTGAAGATTTTATTAGATAACTAACCATTGCTCCATTACATGTAACAATACAAGTGCCGTTTATGATAAAGAAATGTTATTTACATACAAGAATATTTTATGGTTTTAAAACATCGAAACATAATGTTATATGTCTTATTTAAATGTATGCATTGTTAGTATGCAATGTGTTGTTCGTGTTTTCGGTTGCTCACTTATATTGATGGTAAAGTATGTGTTGTGCTGGGTCTTTAATCACAATGCCTTTAAAGCTAAAACTCACTTAAAATTTGTCAAGCTTTGATACAAAATTGATACATTTGTAACATCATGAGATTGAAAAGATTTTAAGTCCCAAGTCTTGATTCCATTCCTGAATTGTTGGTAAATAAAGCCCTAGGTCTAAGAACTGAAACTTGTGCTGTACCAAGTAATTTAAGGTCACATACAGAAATGAATGGTAACAGCACCGTATCCAGCAGCAAGGCAAATCCTGTCTAGGGTCTATTTGAGGCATTTTACTCTTCCGGAACAGACCTGCATGTTCTTGAAATTTCTCCAATTTTCACTGAGGCAAGCGCCTCAGTGTGCCTCAGTGTGGCTATGGACCCGATGTTGAATATATTCAAATGACTATGACAGTTAACCAGATTATAGCAAGTTTCACTGGCCACATAATAATTGATATTATTTATTTCTGATTGATGAGGTGGTGTTAATTAATGTTGATTGATTTACTTCTTGAATTCTAGTAAAAACCTGTCTAAGTAAAGGGTTGTATTGATATAACTGTACTGTATATATATGTAATCACAGGTGTTTGTTTCAGTGATTGTTGACACATTAAGTTTGGAACTATCATGAAAAAAAATTTCTGAGAAATAAACAGTTTTCGAATAACCAATGTATGAAGATCATTAGATGGGCTTTTGGCAAAAACGTTCATTGTCTATCAAAGGACAATAACTCTGACAACATTCATCCAAAATTCTGGATAATATTTTGCACAACTAGGCTCGGTACCAACTATTCATGTAAAGTTGCATTGAAATAGGGCCAATTGTAGTAGAGAGCAACTAAACAGATTTTGTGACGGACAAACGGGCAGCACAAAATAGATATTCCCCCTACGTTTGTTAATATTAGTACTCCCCTTTAACATGGGAGACAATAAATACAATTACCATTAGTCAACAATCACTTGGACAAACACCTTTGTTTATGTTGGGTTAATTGACTGTTTATATTGGGTCATTGTTGGACACTAGTCATTAATATAGAATCATCTTTTATACAGCTGTTGATTAATCTAATTTGTTTTGTTTAATGCTTCTAGAGAATTATAAAATAGTGTATTTATTTTTTGTTTTTGATCTTCGAATAAAAGTATAATAACTTATAATTTGCATTTAACTTTTTTCTGTGCCGATTGTTTCACTCATGCTACTGAGGCAGCTCAGGCGTAATGGACACCACTGAAAACAAGAAATTCCAGATGTCGTTCAAACACATTCCTACATTGGAACTTTTGCTTTACAAATTGATCTTTAAGCAAGCTAAGATTTTCTGTGGAGAAGTAATTTCTAGTGCAGCCTATCCAGTTTTGTAGGACCAACTAACTTATCTCTTTACAAGTTTCTTCACAGTGACATGGCGCCTTCATATTGGAATGATAACTTGCAATATCCAAACAATGTTCCTGTACCTACCTCTAGAAATATCTTCTTCAGGCAGAATGTGCTCCCTTCATCTATCCATTGAAATGAGAAGAACATCCATTTTTCCCACAAGGGCACAATTGTCTATTTGGCCGGATCAATCACCTTACCATATGACAGATTCGAACATATTTCCAGTGTACCAATAGACACATTCTTGAGAATGCAACTCTTTCAGTTTTTGCAGAATTTTCTTCAAACTTTCACTCATGAACAAGCTTAATATGTAGACGTGCATGAAGGCTGGAATTTGCACTGAATTTGCCGCAATTATAGCCCCTTGCCGGCAGGGTGTATATTAGTCTGCCGTCTGATGACAACTCTAGTTTTGCACAGGTAGGCCTATAAGATACCCTGTAAGACTCCTGCTTGTCAACTTTTGGTGAGCTATTTATCATAAAACTCTCATCAACTATAATCGCTATTTACAAGGATTGAAAATATACAAAAAGACAATGTGTTAAATTAAAAATATATTTATTTCTTAAAGAGTCAATATATTACCAAAATAACAGGTACAAAACAACTAACATCACAAACAAAAATTGCAACTATTGAACAATGTTAAACATGTGTTAGTGTCTATGTTATATACAGTGTGTAAAAATCTGAAAACATACAGAATAAATCAAGGCCTCGATTCAAGAACGCTGTCTCCAGGCTTAATGTAACAGATACATCAGTATACTGAATAGATATAAAGAGCATCTTGAAACAATTGGCCTCATACAGCTGGCTAAGAATAAGAAGGTTTTAAGTACAAAATCAATCAACATTCTGAAGATCATTATGTCAAGTTCCAGGGGTAGACACTAACTATTTTGGTTGCTGGTCTGACATAACAAGACAGCTACTGGTCCTTCAAGACTTTCACTGGTCCTTCTTGATTTCTACTGGCCTTAGGCCAGCAAACCAGTGTTAGTGCCGAGCCATGTCAACTTCAAAACTTCCTTCTGACAGAATACATGCAGGTATGTCCAGCCATCCAAGTCATTCAGTATCTCATACTGGTATAGCAAGCCATGTCTGGATTATCTACCCTTCAGACACCATGTCATATAGTATCTGATGCTATAGGCTAGAGCAGGTACACTCAATGAACATCAACAAGATTTCTTCCCATTAAAGAACTGAAAAATGAAATAGCCAATGGTCATAACAGCAGCAGTAATAGTTGAACCTAATATAAATTAAACAGCTCATAGGCATGGTATAATTGACTTACCTCCCTTGTCACACAAAATTAGTCCGATTTTATATTAAATCTTATGGAATGTCTATATTCAATACCAAAAGTTTACTAAGTTTAATTTAGTGGGGGATTTAATTTTGTGGATTTCGTGGATGGCCTGAACCACGAAATCAAATCCCAACGAACAATTATACCATCCATTTTTTGTGTGATCATTTCTAAAACAATTACGAAATATGCAATCTGGCAAATTATTGTAATTTGATTTCTAAACTGTTATTTGAACATGTGTTTTATTGTTTCCATAAGTTATGCTAATCAATCAGGTGTGAAAACATGTTTCGGACAATAGAGACAACTTTCTTTCAATATATAGCTACTGATAATCAATAATGTGCTACTGTATGTAGTACCCTAGAAAATATGTGTTATATTGTGTGTATGTTTAATTTGTATAATTAGATATATTTATTTTATTTTGTTTCTATCTGGTTAGAGTGTGTAAAAACTATATGACAAAATAAAGCTCTTAGACGAGTCTGATAATACAACACTCATGCATGTATACAAGTTATTTAACATTTAATCGGGCAATAAAACGTCAATTAGCTGTTATCAACTGGAATGACATCCTGTATATCTATATATCGCATCATTATAAGCGAAGGCGGTAATTTGATGACAGATGAGTTACGCTGTTTTTTCTATGAATTGCGCGAATTTGACCCTGATAATATTTTTTTCTGAAATGCAAAATCCACAAATTTACGTCCCAACGAAATGGTCTTTTTTGCCAAAACCACGAAATTTCGTCCCAGCAAAATTAAATGATTTTACAGTATTCAATATTCAATTCACTGGCCGTACTCATGGATAATTGAGTAACCGTTTACTTGCAACAGCCCTACCTTAAAATGGTTAATTGGTATCCAGCATTTAATATTTTGCAATACCATGAAAGAAAAATCCAGCGTTTATTCACTATATTATCGACCCTATTTAAAGGTTTAGGCAGTTTTGTTTATGACATCTACTTTCTATTATTATTACCTTGATCAGTATCATTTACATGTTTGTATGTTCTCTTTTTGTGTGTGTTTATTCAAACTTTGGATTGCCTTAATGTAAGTATCAAAATTGTATACCGGAGAGGGTCCAGAAATTGGAAAATAAATTCTATTATTACCTTTGACACGGACGAGAACACATTTCCAAATTTGTCCATCTTGAGTAAATGTTTGGATATCCAACCTGGTAACCTAGCAACGGTACCAGATCTTCCATAACGTCTATCCAGTAATAATATAGTAGCATAATCCTTCTGATGTCTGATAGCACGACCTTAAATATACATGTTATAAACGGTGTAAAGAAAGTTTGTTCTCCCAATCTCCCGAAGCATCCCAATAAAAAATCTCAACTCAAAATGAAATTACGCTAAATTCAGAGTCAGAATTAGTGAAACATTTGAAGTTCCAGCTCATTTCACTGTAATTAACTAAGAATATAATTTCTCTTTAGTGATGCTACTTTTGAGTTCAACCTCACATGGAAATTAACATGAAAATACATGCCAATATTTGAGATGACATCTTGCTCATATTGAGAAAATATGGCATATTTTTTTTTTACCGAGCAAAATTTTATGAAATTATGTGTATTAAGTGGTTCAAATAATGACATACAATGTTGACAAATTTGGATAATTTACTTTATTTTTGCACACCTGATGTCTCAAATTTCAGAATTTGCATGTAATAAGAATAGCTCTAGATATACAGGTTTATACTTAATAATATGAGTAATTTTATGCATTCTAATAGAAATAAATGGAGAATTGCAATAAAACCAATTATTGTATGAGAGTATTTACCTATAGACTGGTTAACAGCTTTCATACATAGATTCTCATAATGTACTTGTCCTGGTGATCGACCTTCTTTATCCTTCGGCTACAAGTATACCAGTCAACATATATCAAGCAAGTCAGTTCATTGACATATGCATAATTAACTGATTTATTTATTCCTCTATAGAGTGCATTGAATTTACATAATACACCACAAAACAACTGTTTATTATATGAGGCAATGTATTCATGCAAGCATTAATTATTTATTGCTTTACATTAGAGTGTTATGCATATTGTTATGCTATATATTCTGCTTCTTTCATGCTTGAGGCATTGCCAATCAGTTTTTCACCGTGCCTAAATTGCATTGACTTTATCTTGTACAGTTGAAGCATTCACACCAATTTCTTTTATTCAGGTTTAACATTGTTTCTTAAGTTTTTCAGTTATACATGTATATATATACAGTGCATGATTCGTATAATCTGTTTACCTAGACTGTACCCTAACTGGTACAAACATATCCTTTTCTTATCCAAACTTATCCAAGTTTTCATGAAAGGGATTTGACATGACAAGGAAACGTACATACGCTAACCTTGGTCCTGGCTAGCATAGAGACCAATATCTATGAAATATCACATGTGTAAGTGAGAACTTTCATTACATACAGTTTATTTGGAACATAAAAACATGATATATCGAATACCATTTCATACAGTACTTAGCATTATCACCAATTATCACAAATTATCACAAATTATCACTAACTGACAATAACATTTAACCTCTAAAAATGTATTATAGACACATGCATGATGTTCAGACATCACATACTTACAATATTAGTAAAGTGGTTGTCTCCCTTTAACTGTATTATTTCATATTTATACCAATATGCCAGTGTATTGTATCATCAAATAATTGTAGACTGTACATAGTTTTTTTAAATAAAACTTTTCCCCATGGATGCTATAATTTCAAACTCCTGCATTTTATCGAAAATTTAACAATGATCTATAATAAAGGATTTGAGCAATTAGAGCAAGATACTGATTCTGCATAATTACTCAAACAGAATGTTACACCCCAACATTGCACCGGGAGTCATTATGACTGAGCACTTACAAAGTTTGCATTGAGGTAGTCCATTTTTTCCTTCAATTCCGGAGAGTTGATATTTGGATACGGCATTCCGACCATCATCACGCATCTAAAATAGAAATCACAATTATGGACATAACATGCATGAACATAGTTTATACTAATTTATTTTTAGTCAATTGTGAAACAAATTTTCTAACTTATATTAATCACTCTCGACACCTCATTCCTGATATTATCCATCGCAATCAGGGTACGAGATTATATTCAATTAAATAACAACATTCTTCAAACTGATTATGCTTGGTTTTTTCTGATAATTTGTTGCAATTCAAATAAGTAGTCTCCACAAGTTACTCATTTTGTTGGGCTATTTTGTTGTTTGACTAAGACAGTTGTGTGAGGCTTTGATTTATCCCTGGCTTAATGTCCTCCAGCTTCAAAGGACACATTGGTATAAGTTTCATAGAAATCAACCAAGTGGGACAGATATGAAATGCTGAAACCTGTATGTTTGCACAGTTGGAACATGGCTGTTAGGGCTGTAACTGTATATCGCGGTACAAGAAACACCGCGGACTGCAGTCCCACACGGTTCATGATACAAGATATTAAAATTTCGGTACGGTTCGGTATAAGCTTTTTTATGAGCAAAATAATATTTAGACAACGAAAACATCCGACAGCCGACTGATTATGTATAATTACCATGTATCACTTGTTGTAATTGTATTAAGATATGCTTCAAATTGTCGAAATTTATTTGGAATAGTTAAAAGGCGCATTATAATTGCTATTATAGAAGCAACGGAATCAGTGTCACTTAAAAATTGAAGTAATTAAGCTGCTGTTAGAGAATATTGTATCATACCGAAATATACCGAACCGTTAGAAAAATTGACGCTACGTATCATATCGTGAGGTGAGCGTACCGTTACACCCCTAATGGCTGTTGCATGTTGATTCAATGAGTTTGTTTATTATATTGAGTAAAACTCTTATTTCCCAATTATATACGCTAGCAAATTCTGTTTATTCACCTAACTAGTTTTCCTGAATTGTATCAGAAGCAGACAAGCAGTACTACCTTACCCTTCCATAAGAAACCAGCAACTTCACCACATGCAGAGGAAAATCTACATTTTTGTCATAATTTCATGGAAGGGTATGAACAAGTTGCGACCATGAATCAAAGCTTGATGGCTGGATGCAAATCTAGCGTACTACCCACTGTGCCATGGCCGTGAAGTGTATATTATACTGATTCCTACCTTCCCAAGTCATCTGAGAAGTTGATTCCTTCACTCATCTTTCCACCGACCACACAGAACAGAATGGAACCAGTGACACTTCCACTGCATGTCTGAAATTCACATACATGGTAAAGATGATGTTTGTAAAACACACATCCAAAACAGCCGGACCAAACTACAGGTTAGTTGTACCCTTTTGGATAAAATAGTGAATAACAAAAGACTTTGTTATCAGAATGAAGAAACTTTGCAAATTCTTCTTTTTTTGTTGCCTTTTCAAGCAAATTGATTCCTCCAAAATTAATTCTCCACTTCCTAAGCAAAGGGATGTGTAGCACATTCCATGGCAGGTAATCCATGCCTTCTATATTTAATTGTATGTGAAATAACCGAACGAAGGTACTCGGTAACGCTTTGCATAGGAAAGGGACACCTTGTGTCAAATTCTTCAGACTTCCCTGTCTGATTTTTGTCAAAGATTTGGCCAACTTTTCCTCGACCACGAAGTCTCTCCAAGGCAACCTAAAGTTTACAATATTCTATTTACCTGTATACATGATGTATAATCTTGTAAAACCTGATCAACAAGTCCCGCCCTCTTTGGTTCTCTAAATACCTGAAATAATAAAAGCAACATGTATTCCCAAGTATTCAAAGTCTATGAATTTTTTTCTTCAAAATCTACGGCATTTATACGTGGACATTTCCACTGTTTGATAATGTAGCAAATTCAGAATTTCGGACATTTGACATGTGGGGGTTCTTTGTTTGACCCACAATTTTATGCCAGAGAATTTAGAAAATCACGAAAAGGTCCAATAATTCCATGATGCCAATTTAACCATTGACAGTATTTCACATGATAATGTATTTTGACACAGTTATAATAGAGTGGACACATCAAAGAATCTTTGAAAGAACAACAAGGGTCAATTTCTGTAAAGTCTGTTTAAAGCGCATCAAGAAGTTCAAGAAATGTTGTGTCAAGAAGAAATCACGACAGACGAAAGACGATCAATATAGCTTGCATTGAGTGCAAAGTACTTATAAACTGAATGAACAATAACATTAAAATATTATATATCTGTCTGTAAGCAGACGGACAAGTCCAATAGCATTATAAATAGGACGGACGTGTCCAATACAATAGACAGGAGTTACATCATACTAACCGGAAAGGTCATAAGTACAAAAATACTATTTTGAGAAAATAAGACAAAAACTGTCTGAAAAGAACACTTTTCATAGGAAACAGCTATTTCTGTTTAGGTCAACGTGACCTCTTTAGATTTTCATAAAAGTAGTAGACGTCTGTATCCAATAGGGTCATAAACACAGGTACACAGTTTCGAATTTAAAGTACATGAATTTTTTTCGAATACTTTCTTAAACACCCAAAGTTCTCTCAGTCATCATGTTCTCAACCAACAGAAGTACAAACTTTCACTACACACTGCAATATCAATTTTTACCGGTTCCCCAACTACGTGCTACGATGCATGCACATGCCGAGAACCAAAGTTCTTCCATTGTTTGAAAAAATGAGTGTTTAAGAAGGTAGTCAAAATATTCATACACCTTAAAATAGACAAAATCGTTGGCTTAGAATGAGAAGGTTGCAAGTACAAAATTGATATTTTGAAAAAAACAAACAAGATAAGACAAAGTTCCGATTTTCATGAAAATTGGCTCATAAGAAGCGCATCGTGATGCTGATTTTAAATAATTATGTATCAGTCGTTTAAGACTTATAAGGTTGTAAGTACTTATGACCTTCTCATTCTAAGCCAGCGACAAATGGTTTTTATGACCTAACTATTTTAAGACTACATATTTAAATATGTACATTTGTATCAATCATATAAGGTCGTAAGTACTTATGACCTTCTCATTCTCAGCCAGTGGCATTTCGTTTTTTTACCTAACAATTCTATGACTACAAATTATTAAGTAAGACAACCAACCATTAGTGCTTACGTTCTCATCAAGTACAAAACATATATAGAATGTACTTTGTACTAAACAAAGTGCATGAGACACATAAATCTACTTTGAAAGGTAACGAATGTGTGCGACGCGACGCAGAGGCTGGTATAGTTTCATTCAGAATGTACTCTTATATCCATCATATTAAAGTACTTGTGTAATATGATAAGACTTCAAGTCCCCACCAGACGATTCCTTAATTATCCCTTTAATGCAACAAGGTTGTATCTTTCTATGTATATAGAGTATTGTTATTGTCAACAAGTTTAATATAACTTGTATGTAATTAGGATGAGTGTAAGATTCTAGTTTTCACATCATCTCAGAGAACGCTAATTATAGTTATTAATGATGATGTGCACTACATAGGTTTCATTTAGCGGTACAATGAGCGCGATGTCATGTCAAAGATTGCGTTATCCTGACATCATGGGTCAACCAATGCATGGATTGACTCTGTCAAACAAGGGCCATAATTCTGTTAAAATATTGGATAGCATTAAATTGCTTTGACAGTGTAAGGTGTTAATGATAGTAAATACAAATAGTCATGTCAAGTTTGAAAGCAATGCTTTGATGGACATCAAAAACATATGAGTTTCAACAACTTGAAAGTTTTTGGTAAACAGTTTCAGATGGACAGACAGGACAATCTGAATTACTATAAGCCTCCTACATTGATTGGATGCTGAGGCATGAAAAGGTCCGTATGATACATATAGACCCAATCACTGTATTATCAAGACAACCTTTTTAGGTCTTTCGGTAACACCAATATAAGAATTTTCTAAGTTGCTAATTCCTAAGGCTAGGATAGAATCCAGGAAAACTTGTTAGGTGAACTGGCTGTTGCACATAACTGGACAATTGTCCAGAAACTGTGCTTAACCCAAACAAATATTCAAATAAACACACATAAATAAATAAGTACTTTGATGAAGTTACCTTTTTCTTGGTTTGGAGTTTTTCTATGATACCCGAGTTCTGCCAGTGAGCATAGACTTGTTTCTCATATTCATACGAAGGGAAGAAACAGATAACTCCACCAGGTACCACGTTACATATATTGCATACAACACGTCCAAGTTCATCCAACTGTAATTTTATAAAATTATATATATCATCACACTGGTCATATGTGCCTCCGTAGCTCATGCAGTGGTTAGTGCGCTTGCCGTCTAATCTGGCGACCCGGGTTCAAATCCAGGTGGAGGTACATATATATGCCTGCCATGTTTCAGTAGCAATAAAGAAAATAAAGGCTATGCTCAGCAAAATTCTTTATATGCATAAATGGGGCAATGTTGGGAAAATTTTCTCTCAGCCAATACCCGTGACAATATTTAGTAGTCAAGGGCCTTGGGTGTACAGAAAATTTTCCATCAACTGTCCCCCGCAGGACAACCCTGACCTATCCCCTGGGTTGGTGGGCCGTGGATGCAACTGAAAGGTGCATAACACAAAATTCTCATTTATCTTGTAAGTACCATTTTGTAAGCTGCTTCACAAGTTTACAATCCCTCGAAATGTTGTGTGGGCTGAAAACAATTGCGTCATTCATCATCTAAAATATGTTCATTAAATTAACTTTTATTTCTATATCAATGACATTAGAAAACATTTTCCAGTGGCAAATAATTACTTCAACTTAATTGAAATAGGAAACAAATAGCTTAAACAGTCTGTATGTTTCCATATGCTTCTCACTTCTAGATAAAGAAATCCCAACCGAACTAAGTGGTACATTCCAAACAGAATGGACTATGCCAGACAACATAATACAATAGCAACATTGTTATACTGTGAACTGATACTTGTAAACTAGGGAAAGGTTATATGTGGGAGATGTATAATTATACTGTGACCAACATATGGTACAATACGTCTCATGTATAACACTTAGACTCTTCCAAGTGACCCAATATGACCTAGCAATGATTGAGGCCAGATGATGCGCATTAAGTCGATGACCTAGAACCAATCAAATACGAGCAGTCAACTTGATACACATCCTCCAGCCTCATTCTGGTATCAATATGACCTAGCAAGGCCTATTTATGTAATAAGGCAAACAGTTCATGCAACTTTTGTTACAGATCATTACATCATGTGTCAAATATAATTACGTGAGTTAATATCAGACATGGCTGTATGCTGGAATTCAAGAGAAAATGTCTGCCAATGATCGCAACCCATACACAAAGGAATGCAGCTTTTTATTTTTATATTAAACATTAGAATGTTGCAATATATAATTCTCTTATTCACAAACCTTGTAATTATTGTCTTTTAGTCTTTTGTTGTTATCAAATTATTTTTTGTATGTACATAAATGTTTATTTCATGGTCTGAACCTGTTTACGCATAGGAGAGAAACTTGTGTAGGCAGCCGGCTTACTCTGTCAGTTAAGCATTGTCCTGTAAGCGAAGAGTACTAAGTTTGAACCCTGAAGCGGGCTAGCTCTGTCGGTATGACATTGACCTGTAAGCGAAGGGTCCCCGGTTCGAGCCCCGGTCTGGTTGCTCTTTTTTATGGAATACCTATTCTGAGTTCCCACTTAGTAATACTGCAAGGTTGTGGTGTATTACGGTAGAGTTTTACTGTAAGAACCATCTGAACACTTCTAAATGAAGTCTTTCAACCTCTATCACCCAAACTAAGCCTGATTACTGTCAAGATTGCCCAGCAATTGTATGTGCCACCGTAGCTCAGTAGTTAGTGCGCTTGCAGTCTAATCTAGCAACCCGGTTTTAAATCCGGATGGAGGCACATACATAAATATATGCCTGTCATATTTCAGGAGAAAGCTGACTGGCAAATAAATGCTATGCTCGGCATTAAAAATTGTAACTGACAGGACCAATTCTGTTGAGCAGGTACAGTCCAGTGGTTCCCCAACTAACTTCAAGATTTCCAATTGGAACAGCATACACGGCCAAACCATTTAAGACCACAAGGCAAAGCACCTTTCTCGACCTAGATTACGGTTAGGAAACATAATCCATAAACTTTAATTTCATAAAGGAGAGAACCTTAATAAAAGAATAGCTAATGCTTCCCAGTCGAATACTGTGTTGTAAGCTAAAAGCAACATAGCTTAACCCTAAATAAAATGTAAGTCATGTGTGTTTTCTTTGATTCCTTTATCAAGAGCAGTGGATCTGAAAACATAATCTAGCTCAACTTAAGTAGAGTAATAATTGAACTCCGGCTGAATTAGGTGAAGCGCGTGCGTGTGTGAGCACACGTGCCTGTTTGTGTGTAGGAGTGTGTGGTTAGTTTACAAACATCATTTCAAAATAGCACTGATACTATAACAGTATAATGTCACGCTGCCCTAGATCTATACATGAACCCACACAGTCTACTAGTATGTCTGAAGCTAGGTCAGATCGTGTACATTTCTTAGTACACTAAGATCATGCTGTCCTCCATCTTGGTGTGATGTTATTTAAGTGTCAGCTGTCACAAAGGCAAACGATAGACTACTTAAATCTGTAGCCTAAAATACCATAATGTACAATGGACTAGTTACAATGGACTAGTCCATACCGAATGGGGGGTGAAAAAATAACATATGGCAGAATTTTCCTTCAATAATACTTCTTCTATGTTTCAAAAGGTCACCTAACATACCGGTAATGGAAAGTTTAAGATAACTTAAATCCGACAGATTTGACAATCCCAGATGAAAGAGATATTAAAAAGCCTAAATACCATAATTTGTTTTCTCCCTCTCACCAAGATAAATAGACTGATCCACTTTATTATTGTGTTCGTTGAAAAGTAGGCCACATTGTATCTATATGAGTATGTATACAGATTTATACAGACAGACAACATGCTGTGTTCCCTATTATACCACCAATCTATTTCAGTGCATACGAAAATAAATGAACTATGAAGTAGGTGACAACATTGAGCAAGGTCTTATGGATAGATAAAGTAAGACGCAGACAGAAAGAACAGCAAAAACACACTATTTTGCAGATCTTACATTAGTCTGGCTACCCAACCAGACAAATTATTATATCAATCAAATAGCATAAATCTTTTCAATTTTAGCTAGATTTCATTCTGGGCGTGACTATCTCAGGACTATGTTTGAGAGCCCAAAGGGAAATAATTTCATGAAAATAGAGAAGGCTTATATGTCAGGCTTCGTCTCCTGTTAACATAGGACCTGTATAGACAGACTATTCCTATGTTTGAGGGTGCAAAGTGAAATAATTTCATGAAAAGAGTAGAATCAGGAGGTGTCTTTCTAAACATATGGTATGTCAGACAGACTAAGTAAAACCCTATGGATTTAGAACAGTGATAAGCAAGCGAAGCTTATTTATTTGTCAGTCTGTTGTTTTGTCAGTCTGTTTATTTCAATAACTCATCTGAGCTTCAATATTTCATCCCTGACTAAAGCTTATGTCTGAAACAATAACCAACATTTTTATCACCCCACTTGACCATGAAAATTACATTGGTTAAAGGTCAAATACGAAAGAATTTCTTAATTTAACTATAGTAACACATTTACATAGATATATATCATATAAAAGGCATGGCGTACTTGTAATCCTTATAATTGCAATATTTAAGATTGTTTATAACGATAAAGTTGACGATTACAAAATTACAACGTAAATCCAACCTGGTTGTCTCCCTTGATTTTTAGACCGTGTGACGTCATTTTGGACATAAGTGGAACTGTTCCTCTTCAGTTTAACTAAATTTGAATGGGTCCTGTCGAGTTTTTATCGGATTAAATTCATGATCAGTGACGGAAATTACTATAATGTGGTATGTTCTAAGCACTGTATGTGTTGTCATTGCAATCACGTTTTAATTCCTTTCAATATTTAAGAAACAAAACAACGACTACATACCGATGTGGACATTACTGACTTCAACTGCTGGGCGTGTTATACATTACAAACGCAGCAGTGCAAACTGCGCGCTACAGGGGTTATAAATATCACGCTGTTTATACACTTGACACGTGTGTGTATACATCGGTGAATGATTTTGAATATATATTATATATAGCTGTCACTATTTTGTATATTTATGTGTTAGGTTTTGAAACAGACCATAAGTAAAGCATTCCGTACGAGGAAAAAAATATGTTCGCAAGAAATGGCTTTAGCTGCGTATTTGTACACGCATGTATATTAGACATATAGATACATGATTTGTAGTACACACGAAATGACGCGTAGTTGGCAGTTTCTGTCGTTAATTGTAAAGAATTTATAAATTAACCATAATTGAGTCACTGAATTCCAAAATTGAAAAATGAACATTATAATTCTAGACAGGAAATTGTTGACGAAAAATTGTTAAAGGAAAATTTGAAAAAAAGTCTGTAGATAACCGGTAAAGTTAGAGACATTGTCCATAGTTCTTGGATGCCGAGTTAATCCCATTTTATCATTTTCAATTATGGATACTAATTCAAATGTGAGTTAGCATTAACTAAATCGATTGGTACTTTTTTCAACATAACATACTGCACCAGTCACAATCCCTCGGGGATAGACGGTCGTGTTTTTACCTTCACGCTTTCCGCCGCATGGCCGGCATTCTCGTTCAACCAGCGTGTTTTTCATCCGTAATACATAGTCTAAGGACTTGACTATACACTGATTTATGAGAATGCATGGCCGATGAAATGTTGGGATTTTTTTCAGCGAACCAATACCCAAGTGACACTATTTAGTTGTCAGGGACCGGGGAAATACCGGAGATTGTCCCATCAGCTGTCACCCGCATGCCGTGGAAGGCGGGGTGACATCCCATAAGCCCATCCCCAGGAGTGGGGTACCGTGGATGCTACTGACAGGTGCATAACAATGACACGTTAGAACAAGTGCGCTGAAAATTAAGTAATTTGGTAATGTAAACTCACGCATTTCCAACACAATAATCGGCGTAATGATCTTTTCAATATGGTTGGTATTGCAATGCACATGTAATAAAAAGCATGGTTTCTTTGAATGACACCTCATGGTAAAATTTATTAACTATATCCAGTATCATTGAAAAGTGACAGTATTATAGTGCGATGCTTACACAGAAGTTTGAACAAATTTTTTACCTGTTTGAAGATTTCCATTACACCAGAAAACATATTAGAGTTTACACGAATCATAAGCTTGTCATTTTCAAAAAGTTTCACATTGATAAACAAAAATTTATTACGCACATTCATTTAAGATATTTTTACGCACTTACTCAACTGACCATAATTAATTCTTACATTTCAATTCATGGCGTTATTTTGATTGGCGAATACAAATTGGTTTGTAATAAATTCGCCACGCCCCCTTGCACCTGCGCATGACCAATGGCAGGCCAGGCAAGGCCAACGATCACCCCAAGAGCTGGATACCGTGATATATATATATATTATTTAAAGGGGGACTTTGCCAGCGGCAGGGGGCACAGCATGAACCTTATTTTCAGGTCATTGATAATCATTGTCTTAGGTAATATTCTACACAGTAATTACTGGTTATGATGGGGATGTATTTCTATCATTGACCATCTGGGTATCTAGCAAATTATACTAACTATGTTACAATATCACTGTATTGGGCATTGCTTGATATGATACTACTGAATGGTTTGTAGCTACTATATACTTGTAATTATGATCTTGTGAATTATACAAGTCTCAGCTTTTATGCCAGAACTATTCTAGTGATGAGGAGTGTTAGGTTATCAAGGAACTTCCTATTATGTTGATAGATAGTTCCTTGATATACTTAGGATAAATTGTTTCTCATCTAGCATTCACGCTTTCACATAAATTATACATCATTAAATTAAAAACATTTATACATGTACAATGTAATTATATTTTAATTATAAAAAATTTCCTCAATATTGATGAAAAATGGTAATCTTAAAAGTTTAATTTTAAGCCCATTCACTATAAAAAAACCTTTATACATTTAAAAACAAATTTAATTCATTTGAAAAAATCAATTTAGTTGACAAACTTGCTGTACTTCATTTACCTAGATGAATAATTCAGTATCAAATAATTAAAATACAATATTTCAGTTTGCATAAAATCTAAACATTCTCTTAGTTTAAAATTTTCTTTATACAAATAATGTATGTGAATATATATATGTTTATCCATTCCTACTCGTAATTGGTAAAAATTATATTTTTTCTTCAATACTATCATATTAATTATGATATAAAATCAATGCAGTTTCTGAGTGTATAAAGAGATGCTATCATTCGCATATTATAGTCCAAGTTACCCTTACCATAGGCCACATGCTGGTAGATGATGATAAGGAAAGACACAACATATGTTTTAACTGACTCTCACAGATACCAGTTTTCACACATTGCCATTAATGAAGAGCCTGCTGACCCACTAATTTTTTTCCTGGTAAACCAAAGTCCCCCTTTAAACATAAAATAGACCGCCTGCTTTTGGCGGCCTATAGTGCAGTGTCATATATGTGTCGGCCTTATACTGATGTAAGCCGGTCATAATTGTAGGATCAAAATGTCTGACCGTGCGTTGATATTCTGGAAAATTAGGCACGTGTTTAAACTCTTTGACTCAGACAAGTATTATTTTGTGATTTGTAACAAGAATTGAGTTATATTACGGAAGCGGATTACCAACAGTGGAGTTCGCTACATACATGTATCTTGTTTGTATTTTGTTAAATCCACGATGCTCGCACTGGGTAAGGACACGCCACGTTTTGACATATTTTAAAAAATATTTTAAACAATACTGAACATGTATACGAGCCCATGCGTTGTTCCATACAGTATTCTACAATTGAAGTGGACAGAACAACACATACAAAGAATAAATCTTTAATATCGCTCTATATATCCAGCGTTCTATTTCGGATAGTCTGACAGTATTTTTTAAAAATTACCCATAAAGCAAAACGATACACAATTTAAACACGAATTTATAAAATCTTTATCATAGGCATATGATTTCAACTGTGCGTAAAACACTATTTTTTTCCGTAATGTACTTTCTTGTTGGGGTAATAACGGGAGATGGATACGTGGATCTAGGTTCATGCTAGGAAGAATCATTAGTTTACACACTGTTGAATTCAAATCGCCAATGATCGATCTATATCGTTTTAGAAAAATGCAATTTATCGTTCCATACTAAATTAATAAATCAATGAAACGTTTACCGAGTTATAAACATTTAATATCTGGTATAATACACTGTTCTTTTTTGCATTTTGATTGTCAAAAATATATTATTAATACTTGTCCCGTTGCAACACACTTCCTATAACACGCGTAATAAACACGCGTCTCCAGTTGCATTGATCGTAAACTTATCTATGTACACATAACCGATTTAGGAATTTTCTCATATTTGTATACTCAATAATACGTACAGAAACAATTAAATTAAACATCAAATCGGTCAGCAGCTGATTATAATCTCGTTTTTGGCATGTTACAACCCCCCGTGATGTGCATAATGTACCAAAATTAACTGTATGACACTTCGTAGATCGACGCTGTGTATATGTACATGTATGTATACCCCCCGTGGAGAATTCTTTTATGATCGTGCTTTATATTTGACCCACTATTACATAATAGCACATGCATTTCATGTAACTTTAATGCATTTAAACCGAACATATTCAATAGAGATCAAGATTTATGCGAATATACACTATAATAGTATACAGCCTCTGTGTTAATCAGATGTTCCAAAAATACGTCACTCGCTAAGGGAAGTAACTCGGGTTAGTTTATTCACAAAATAAGTTAATCGAAATAAGAGATGACGTTTATTGTGTGTTATAATCATATCTGAAGTGTAGAGATTGATGTAATCATATATTTATACCATAAACTTATTAAAACAGCAAAAAAATAATATTGCGTATATGACCTTTAAAGAGGATGACTCAGTATCTTCATCCTTATTACACTTTATAATATCCCTAACCAATACAAATCCACAGCCTTTTTAACAGATATAAATTTCAAGGACAACCATTGCCCAGTTCACTTGGCCTTATTACCTTTTAAAAGTACTTTAAGGTAATTGATGATAACAGGTGTTTTATCAATCGATCAAAGTAGGAAATATTATACTATATCACAGATTTTCACCTCATGCAGAGTCTAATGAGACCACAATTTATGAACCTTGTACTCAATTCTTGCCATTATACACAGTTAGCATCCCGATATTTCAACCCAGGTAAGTCTTGTACACAATAAATGACAGGACTGTGCCCGCTAATAAACTATGTACAGAGTAATTACCAGGACCGAGCCAGTTCATAAACTATGTACACAATCTGTGCCTACAATAAATGTCTCAAACTAGCACAGGAACATATATTTTATACCTGTATACATAGACCTCATTATTGACTTTGTACAAGGTCAATAATAAATCCTACTGTCGATTCAATAAGAAATACTAATGACAGAACTATCCCATTCAAAAGATTAGCACGGATTACGGATAAATCAGTTATACCCAGTTAAACCTAGATAAACATAGTTTACCTGAAAGACAAGCCAATTTTGATAACCATATTTATTTAACTTTGAATGGACTGTATTAATCCTCATATGTTTTTATTCTTGTATTGTAAAAATGTTCTGACTGGTTATACATATTAATAAATCTAGTGTCTAGTGCTATGGATTGCCTTCATACAGTTACCTCCCATTCATTTAATTTTAGAAGGCATTTGTTACCTCCCGTGGATAGCTCTAGGTAGTGCTTTCATTAGGCAATGATTGGACAATGAATCAGAATAAATATGCATGGGTGCCATGTAAAACTTGACAAGCTATACTGTACTTTAAGCATGGTCACACCTACTAGTCTAGCCACCAACTAGATAATATATTTTATCCATCAAGTATCATGTTTTTTTCAATATTTACATTTTATTCTGGGCTTGATTATCTATGTTTGAGGGTGCAAAGGAAAATAATTTCATGAGAAAGGAGTACATTGAGGATTGTCTTTATTAACATAGGGTATGTTAGACAGACTAGGTCACACCAACCAGGTATTACTAAAACTGTAACTTGCAAATTTACAGCGACCCTCTGTACAGCAACCACTCTTCTAGAACAATATCTGGAACATTTTCATTAGCTGATTTTTACAGGGTGTTACTCCACAGAGTTTATACTGAAGACCCTTTTTAACCCTCAACCTCTTAGTATGTGACATACGTGGTTAATGACCAACGTACATGCAGACAAACAGACACTAAATGCCCCCTTAATGGTCTTTGATTTACGACTGACTGTGCCAAAAACATTTAAAGATACCCAATCAAAGGGCATATCTTTTCATGTCTTAACAATACTAGTAATCACTAGTTTATGTTCTTAGAACATAAAGGAGAGAAATCTATAGCTAAAATCGTATAGTTCAATTATTCCAAATGCTTTTTAATGTAAATAATTGCTAATACTTGTTACAAGGTATTTAAATGTTATATTATGCCCACACCCCAAAATTAATTGTATTTAAGCATAAATAAATTTTCAAAAGCATTTTTTTTTTAAAGATCTGTTAACTTTTTTGAAGAAATGTCTTGGTGTCTTTTTTTCTCCAAAATAATATAAACTAGTCTAATGATAGTTTTTATTGCTATAACATGAAGCTATTTTCGGGGGAAAAAAAGAAAATTAACAAGTAATTGCTGTGACTTTAATTAACAATTTTAATATCCATCAAACATGGCAACAATATTCACTTTTAAACCATACAATTTTCTATCCAGTTTAATACTTGTTTAGAGTACATGTAACCCTCCCCCCACACACAATTCAATCTTAGCTCATTAATTGTGCCAAGTATTCCTCCTAGTACTAATTACTCTATATAATAAATTATCCATAAACTCATGACCTGACTGAGATTTTCTCAACAGTCAGTGCATGATGATTCAAAATAGAAATAACCTACATATCGCTTAAACTTATAATGGACCAGTCCATTTTTACCACCGCAATGGTGTATGGGTAATATATGGGAGAGTCTATTTTCCATACAACTAGAGCTGTATACTTCCCGTTGAGTGTACATACATTATAGCTTACGCTGGCAGGTCATTGGCTGATAGGTAAGAGCTTAATGACCTGAGTAGGTTAGGTCGTCCTAGGTCGTTCTGAATTTAGTAAATCATTGCCTCATAGTACTATTTCTTGGCGTTTTGTAGGCGGACACTGCACTTGTCATGATTTTGTGACCCAGACACATGAACGTTTACTTGTTCATACATAGTTCAATGAAATGTCTGTATGAAAGTCAGTAAACAATCATAGATACTATCAGAACATTGCTCCAAGCTTGTTTTGAATGGGGTTAACTTTGCTAGATCATTCACTGATACAAACAATTAGCATTTGTAACCGAGATTCAATTACATGAAAACTGGAACACATTGTTATACATGTAAATTAACCGTTTAATTATACTACAACCTCTCCAGAGCGTCCCTCTGCAGAACAACACCTCTCAACAACAAACTTCGGATATTTCCATATTATTAATTTAAACCTCTGTAAAGCAACAACCTCTTAACAGTGACCAATATTTGTAACTTCCTATGAGTGTTGCTCTTCAGAATTTGTGAATGAAATATTGTTTTTTAATGAAACTAGAACCATTACTGTCGTGATCAGGGCCCTGTGTATAGCAAGTTTCATTTGAATATCTGTAACAGTTTTGAAGTAATGTAGAAAAAAAGATGAAAAATGAGGAAAATTGTAATTTTACAAAGTGCCATAATTCTTATAATATTGTAGCTGGAGTAACATAACTTGGCATACAATAGTGTATTGTTGCTGTGACCTTATGTTTAAAGTTTGAAGTCGATACCTTTAACGGTTTGCAAGTTATTAAGAAAAAACATGAAAAATGTGGTCGGACGGACAGACGAACGGACAGACGGACGGACGTACAGACAGACAGACGGACAGAATGATTACTATAGGGCACCTGCAAAAAATTTGCAGGGCCCTAATGATTTTAGTTCTTTACAGACAGAACTAGAAATGTGTCCATGGGGCATGGGTGCCCTAATTTGGGGTATATATAGTAAAAGTAACTAAAGGGCCACAACTCTGGTAAAATTAGCAAAAATTCCATCTTTTAGGTTGTACACATTAAGGTTGTAAATCTGAAAATAATTGAAAATATTCCACCCAACGTTTATGAGTAGTTCAACACACAAGATTTGTCTTACATACACAGGGTGGCCACAGAAAATGAAGAATAAAATTCCCTGATAATTCCCTGATTTTTCCCTGACTAAAACGTTATTTTCCATGATTTTTTGCTGTGTTTGCTTGGTGTTTGCGTAGGAGTATCTTCAAGTTCAACATTGGGAGATGACAAATGTGTGTGAATATTATAATTTCCATGACCAAGGTTTATGTATATGAGTAGCTTGCTTGGCCAAAAGGTGGCAAATAGAACTACGAGGGGTGATCAATATATTCGAGGACTTTCCGTATAACTTTTGCAATATTAATTCTAGAACAATGAAAATTACAGGTAATGTCAATCTATCAATTATACATCGATTCACCAACTCTTAATTTTGTGATGTCATTATCGACTTGATGACGTCATTTATTATGACGTATGTTTACCACTCACCGTCGAGATGTCGGACAATATTTTCGCGGAGCAGCGCACTGTTATCAAGTTATACGTGAAACTTGGTAAATCCTTGCGAGAAATCCAAGATGATTTATTTAAAGTTTATGGGGATTCTTCGTTCACAAAATCAGCTGTTCACAAGTGGTTCCGTCGTTTCGCTGATGGTAGAGATACGGTTAAAGACGACCATAGAAGCGGGCGGGTTGTTAAAGTAAAAACTGAAGATATGGACTCTGCTGTGGAGTCATTTGTTTTGGAAGACAGGCGAATTACAGTCAGGCAGGTAGCTGAACATTTCGATATTGGCTTTGGAACGGCTCAGGATATTTTGACAACTAGATGAGCCGTGTCTGTGCCAGGTGGATACCCCGGCTGCTCGTACCTGACCAGAAGATGGTGAGGGTTAATCTCTGCCGTGAAATCCTAGACCGGTATAAAGAAGAAGGTGATAACTTTCTTAATAAAATCATTACATGTGATGAAACTTGGTTTCATTTCTTCGAGCCTGAAAGTAAACAGCAAAGTTCCGTTTGGAAGCATTATTCGTCCCCATCACCTGTAAAAGCTCCACTTTCTAAATCAGTTGGGAAGGTTATGTCCATAATTTTCTGTGACATGAGAGGCATAATCCTCAACCACATGGTACCGGCGAAAACTACGGTCAATGGTGCCTATTATGCTAGTCTTCTTCGAGTTCAGTTACAAAGGGCTGTCCGGGACAAGCGCCCTGAACTTGCCAGGTCGGGGTATATTCTACACCAGGACAACGCGTCCGTTCACACCAGTCAACTTGTTCAGAACACTATGTCCGATCTACGCGTTGCACCACTTTCTCACCCTCCTTACAGTCCAGATTTGGCTATTTGTGACTTCTTTCTCTTTCCAACTGTAAAAGATCGACTTCGGGGGACCAAATATGAGTCCAGAGAGGAGCTAGGTGCTGCAATAACGGAGGCGCTTAGAGTGGTTTCACGTGACGGCCTACGTCACGCGTTCCTTGCATGGATGGAAAGATGTCACAAGTGCATTCGGGCGAAGGGATTTTACTTTGAAAAAGAATAGTTTAATTTTTAGCCTAACTTGATAAATAAAAATGCTAGACAAAAAGTCTTTGAATATATTGATCACCCCTCATAACTATATTGCTAAAAATTCCATTAAGTTATTTTGCAAACGTAGCGAGAACAAAATTTCTCTTTTCATATTGTTTCACCAAGAACAAAAGGCAAATAGCCTATTAAAAAACTATTTCATTTCTCCAATGTTGTAAAATTCCCTGATTTTTGCCCAATTTCGAAATTCCCTGATTTTTCCCAGCAGGGAATTTATTTTGGGCATTTCCCTGTTTTCCCTGTTTTCCAGAGTCCGTAGCCACCCTGATACAGACAGACAGCACCAATGCTATATACCCCCACTTATAAATAAGTGAGGGGCCCCAATTAGTAATCTTGCCGACCATGTATTCTGTTGTTGAGATGGTGTCAGTCTGGTGGGTTCAATGCCAGTCAGTGGCCTATCAGCACATGTTACATAAAGTTATCAGTCAGGTATGTACTCGTCCAATATCTATAGGTAAAACATGCGTGTGTGTATTACATAACGTGATGCTACGTGCATTAGCGCGTGTATGTCCCACAGCTATTTTATAATCTAGTTCAGACAAGTGCATTAAGGTAGTGTGTGTACATTAAGGTAGTGTCAACAACAGCGTTTACTAAAGATGATGAAACCTCCCAACATATTTTGCCTGACACAGTTAAATGTATTGGTTGAAACCGGACTGACTTACAGCAAAATGGGACAGACTAACAAAGAAATAGAGTTTATACGAAAAAGAGACTGCATTTTACACCGGGTTGTCATGAAAGTTGGTCAGAATGTTTGCTTGGATAAAATCTAGGTCAAGTTTGAGTATGAATCAATTGAGTCAATATAATATAATCAGGTGAACAATAATAGGGCAAAATAATAGGTCACCTAAATTCATAATTCCCTATGTTATCATCCTTATAGACCCTAATTTTTCAAGCTCCTCGCACAATTTTTCTTTGTTCCTTTAATAAAACATTTTTTACAATTTTTAATGGGTACTTAAAGAGTTCTAAGTACAAGTAACTATTGCTCTCACTGTACATTCATTTTTTCCGACTTATCAATATTTTTGGGGACATGTTGCTGGATAAAAACAATTTTTTAGGCCAAACATTTACTTGTACTCATGTGAACTAAGATAATCAGTGAGGGAAAGTTTAATACGATCTGTATAAATATTTACATAATATATAGGACAAAGCACCACCCTACAGAATAATAAGATAGACCCAACGTATTTAAGATAAACCAAACATTCAATAAATGATCTACATATCCTAGTTCACAAAGTAACACTAACTAATTTGGTCATTAAGTCTAACCAAATTGTCCGATATCCATATATAAGTCAGGTCAGCATAGGTTCATGTAACTTATAATAAATGTGACCGATTTGTTGAAAGTTACAATCAAGGTGTACGGGTCACTACGGTCATTGCTGTCATTGCGTGGTGATATTATATAGGTTATATTATAGGACAAAGCCTATTGATTCACTCAATTCAGCATGTATAGTACATGACCTGTTTAAACGACATAGTGAGAATTTATTATTGTATAAATTGTTGTATCGACAGGTTAGAAATGAGTATAATAGGTCAAACTGATTTTTTTTTTAATAAGTGTTTTAGGTCAAACTGAATTCATTAAAACTAAAACATAATTAACCCATTTGAACTATAATTAACCCATTTGAACTGCAGTAAACTTTCACCCAGTGATATAATTTTGTTGTACTTTATATTTTTTATGTTACCTAGAAAAAATATTAAGTGGGAGTATTTTTAAGGCCACAACAAATTGATCATGCGTTCGTCGGGAGCGCCCGCTCCTGATTTTTCCAAAATGAAAAATAAATATTTAAATTTAAATTATTGCGCCCGCACCTGAGAAAACCACGCGCATGTGATTTTTTTCCTACATTTTTTTTATTATTTTGCCGCTAGCATCAATATTTACAAATTACGAAAAATAAAGCCAACTTGTTTATAATTTTTCACTGTTACTACAGAATATGTTCTGGGAAAGCGCGCTCTGCTGCGGATGTTAGTTACTCGATTAATTTTAGCAGTAAATTGTTGCACACAAAAATCGTGTAACTTTTTACGATGCGAGCGTCTGGTGAAATGATTCCTGATTCTGTCCTTTACAAAAAACACGCATAAGTGTATACACGTAGTAAAATGGGAAGAATTGCGATTGCGGAATGAACCAACGAGCGTATCTAGATATGTTTGTATTCATTATTATTACTAGTATTCCGTACTACCGACGAAATCATGAATTGTCACCCATTTTCGCGACAATGACGTCTCGTTCGTACATGGTCCGTGGTATGTGATATTAACAGTTTTATGCGTCCCGGACACGCAACGCACCTGTTAATAAGTTTCTATACTGAATCCTACATAATTTCATCAGGGATTTGAAATACTGGACATAGAGAAACCTTCAGAAGGTCCTACTTTCATCAAAGAGTTCAAAATATTTGATAAAACATAGTTTGCTCTAATTATTGCACCAAATGCTGTACTTTTCAGTCACTTGCTAAAACTCCAGCAAGATCTATTACAACTGGATAAATCACAGCTTATGTAAGATTACATGCTGCAGTTCTCAACAACCGTCATAACATTTTACCAAGGTGGTCGAGTGGTATTTAAAGATGCTTAACTCCTGATCGAGAGGTCGCGGGTTTGATTCTCGGCCGTGACACTTGGTCATTTTTAGAAACGCTTTTTAATGTTTCCTAACCAGCTAGAGATGATCCTGGTTGGAAACCCAGAGGTAGTCTTGTCTGTATCGGTGCTTTAAACCGGGCACGTTAAAGAACCAAGGAAATTATTCGAAACGAGCTATTATAATTTGCGATAATGCCCCAGAGTGGGCCCTGCAAATTACATGGAAGAAAGAAAGGACCTTGTATATCCCTAAGGGAAGTGTCCTTAATGTGGGGCTAGATCCTATGACGGTAACCTTGCATAGCATTATGCATCAGTGCGCTACTAGCAGTGCTAAATAAACAGCCGTCTGAGCATGATGTATCACTACAAGAACAAAACTGTACATGGCGATCATTGACTAGCTTGATGCTTAGTTGATTTGAATCTTTAACCACTAGTCACTCAGTGCATTTGTGTTCATTATAATTTATATGTATGTGACAATGTCTGCTCACAATTACCTTGAATACATGTATTCTGGTAAAATAGTTTGATAAATCCTACACAACATAACACGAAATGTATAACAATCATTTATTTGGCCTAATTTCTTTTTAAAGCTATTGTAATAGACACTATTTCCTAAAAATGGGAGCATCAGAAATGAATAGGGCACTTTTGCTCCTTCACGCGCTTTCAAAAATGGCATTTTCAAAAATAAATTTATAAAATTTTATTTCGCTCCTTCGCTCGCTCTCAATTACGGGTTTTTCAAAAATAAATATTTAAATTTATATTTCGCTCGCTCGCCCCTATTTTTTTCCAAAAAAATCCGTAGAACCAAAAATTAATTTGGTGTGGCCTAACCATATGTATAAAAATTTACCAGTACAAGAGGTGTATTTCAGTAATTTTCTCAAGGGGGTTTGACTTACTTTGTGACTTTTTTCTAAGGAAGGGGGGGGGGGCAGTGTCCGACCAGGACGGTTGCCTTTAGGGTCAGACCAGATGTAATTCACAAAGGGTGCTCTGATCAGACTTAAATCTGACACTAAGCCTAGTCTCTACAATAAACTAAAAAAAATTAAAAATTCCAAGGGGGGGTCAGACCCTTCTGGATCCAGTTGCATTGCTTTTCCCTGTTCAGTATTATTTACATGTTTGTATGTTCTTTTTTGTTTTGTTTTTGTTTTTTTGGGTTCATTGAAACTTTGGATTGCCTTTATCTAAATATCAAAATTGTATACCCGAGGTCATGTAATACTTCTACTGCAGTATTCATTCACAGGTAACTAGCATTGATAAAGAAAATGAAAAAAAAATTTTTTTCAACGATACCGTTACCTGTGTATTCATCTACAATGAATTTTAACTTATAATATGGTACAAACATGTTCATATATTATTATAAGTTTGTCTACATATATATAATATTATTTTAGTCTGCCTATACATGTACTTTAAATGCTATAAGATTCTGGGCCCACTTTTTTCTTGGAATTATTTCACTTAGCTCACCCCACACAAAATTACCACCCAGCCCCCCCCACCAGTGGAGATCCAACCCGAAACAAATCCCCATCCCGCACAAAATTTACCACCCAGCCCCCCCCCCACAGTGGAGATCCAACCCGAAACAAATCCCCATCCCGCACAAAATTTACCACCCAGTCCCCCCCACCAGTGGAGATCCAACCCGAAACAAATCCCAATCCCGCACAAAATTTACCACCGAGCCTCTCACACAGTGGAGATCCAACCCGAAACAAATCCCCATCCCGCACAAAATTTACCACCGAGCCTCTCACACAGTGGAGATCCAACCCGAAACAAATCCCCATCCCGCACAAAATTTACCACCCAGTCCCCCCCACCAGTGGAGATCCAACCCGAAACAAATCCCCATCCCGCACAAAATTTACCACCGAGCCTCTCACACAGTGGAGATCCAACCCGAAACAAATCCCCATCCCGCACAAAATTTACCACCGAGCCTCTCACACAGTGGAGATCCAACCCGAAACAAATCCCCATCCCGCACAAAATTTACCACCCAGCCTCTCACACAGTGGAGATCTACTAGACACAACCGGATCTATAGAAGTCTAGTAGACTCAGTAAGCTGTCCAATATTACCCTGGCATGATTACTGGTCTCTGTTGCCTAAGCAAAGCGCTCCGTAGCGCTTTCCACGGGAGGTAATCCATGCCTTCTATATTTAATTGGACGGGAAATAACTGAATGAAGGTGCTCAGTAGCGCTTCGTATTGGGTATCAGAACCTGATATGTGCTCACCCAACAAACCCTTGATAGACATGTTGCTGGCTGAAAATGAGAAGGTCGTAAGTGCGAAATCAATATTTTAAAAATATTTGCTCTTTACTTTTATCAAAACAAGCTTTTACAACTTAATTTTGGTCAACATGACAATGTCCGATTTTCATGAAAAATGGCATATAAGAACCGCCTTAATGATGCCCATCTCAAATATTTATCAGTCTTACAAGGTTGTAACTTAGGACCTTCTCATTTATTTATCTCTAAAACATGATGCACAAACACGTATTTATAATTAACTGGTCACCATCAACTTGTACTTCATACATCAATGTCACCTACACCAGTATAACATTCTTTGTTCATTATGTCCTAAATGTCTACGTGCATACGACTCACACACGCTTACAGTATGTGGATCAATCTGACATGAACTAGAGAAGTAAAGAACAATGACATCATACAGTAATAGAATGATCTACAATGTCGACCAAATAATGGACCGGTCCACTAGTTTTCATTGATAAACTATAGCTCTACAGACAGTTAATATTGACTAATCTGATATAATTAGATTTCCACCAAATCGGGCAGGCCATCCTACATCTAAATACACTCCCTCCAATATCTAGGCTAACATAACAATGACAGATTGTGGGTTAATGTATGCAGATCAACTGACGGCCATTTTTAACATGGACCAGTCCATTTTCATATTGTGTCAACATGGACCGGTCCACAGTATAATAGAATGAAGAGCCATGTTATAAAATAGCGCTAAAGCACTTTTATTGTCAGTGTGACCTCTTAACATTGATTTCATGCCATTATGAACAAGAGAATTCCAGAAATCTAAATATATCTGTACTAAAAATACATATTTGCCAGAGTCGTCTGCACTTACGCACAGATAGAGTACACTTTTGATAGTGGTGTACCGATAATGTTTATAAGAGTGTACATTGTGTACTGGTAGTTTTGCATAACTTGAAACTATAGTACAAACCGAACACAATAGTGCACCTCTGAAAATGGGTTTGTCGAGAGAATATGATCACAGAAAATGTGCTAAAAGGCCACATTCTAGGAATATGGGACTCTGAGAAATACAACTAACACACAACCATGGTAACAATATGATGCAACATCAGGCTGAATAGAAAATGGAGAAGATTAATATGTTAAACAGAGTTGAATAAATAAGTATTTTAATATGAGACGGAGCACAAAAGTCATTAATATGTGACTTGGGGAATTTTGAAAATCAATACTGTCATGAACAAATTTTCTAAGTATTTGTGTAAAGGACATTAAACAGAGATTTTGTCAGTCTTGAAAGAATCGAGTAAACTAATATAGGGTCAAAGAGTTGATCTATACATATCAATGCCTTAGAATGAGAAGGCCGTAATTACTACTTACAACCTTATAAGGCTGATACATATTTAAAATCAATTTCACAAAGCGCTCCTTATGAGCCTATTTTCATGAAAACCAAAATTTGTCATGTTGCTCAAACTTATTGAAAGGCGAAACAGCTTGTTTTACCACGGGTAAAGAGTAATCTTCGGACATTTTTTTCTTGGATTTTGTGCTTATGAACTTCTCATTCTAAGCCAGCGATATATGGCACATCAGTATAGCCTTGATAACTCGGCTTTTTCCATTGCTTGACCCTTAGCATAAAATGGGAAAACTGATGTTAACTTCTCTCCTACCCTCCTGGCAATGTAAACCATCAGAAACGAGGTGTTGAGAGTGAATAATAGAAGTTGTAGAGAAATTTTTCCGATCATCATCTAAATAAATTAAATTACTGAATTGGTCAAAGAAGACAAATTCCAGCTTCTTTTCGAAATTATAAGTCTTCATTAATCCAAAATAAGAAAATTATATCAACTGATGGACAATGTCCAATGCGAACAACAAATGGACTAGTCCACTATTTCATTGATAAATAATGTAGTCATCTTATCTACTTACCAAAGAATCATAACAATTGTTGGTGGTATAAATAAGGTATACTTATTAACATGAATTCGGTCATCAGTACCATAAATATTACCATAAATATGATTAGTAAACAGGTTATTTTTGTCTTACAATTCTGGTCAATGTCAAATCAACAAGTACAGTAAACAGTACACCATGAACTTACAATGACGCTCAGGTATAGTCAGATATTCTGACCTCACTAGGTAATCTGTTAGATCATTTAGTAATAAGAACAGCCCATTTCATATTGGGGTATGCCCGTACACAAAATGTTCAACTGTTATCGAATAATATTCAAATGACTCTTATACATTTTTAACAATTTTACCCATTTTACCTAATCAGTCCATTAAAGTACCTGCAAAATGTTGAAACAAAGGGGCTACTATATGCTCTCCCTTCCATGAGCTAACATAAACTGATTGCTGTATAAAGCCCAGACTTTTCACCTGTTGCAGGTATATCTACATTGCATATAAATGATATACATTGAACAGAGTCAATGAAGTGTTGTTGTTTGTGGTTCACTGACAGTCTTGTGTGGTCATCCATTTACCCCCCCCCCCCCAACATTCCAAATTGGCCAATGACCTCTGGCTTTGAAGGAAAATACAGAAATCTTTGTGTGGTACAAGGAACCCAGGTATGATACCCTAGCTCTTTCCAACTGGAATCCTTGGTCCTTAGAAGTGCCTGGTTTGAAGTGCCTATACACACAAGACTGCCTTTGGGATACCATCTATAGTTGGGTGGGAAACATTAAGAAGTGCCGCAGCTGAGATTCAAACCAGTGACCTCTGAATCCTGTTCTGTCTGTCCAATATAACTCATTTCCTTGGAAATCATGTCTAGTTCAACTAAGTGGATGGACATAGCTAGCGATTGAAAATCTTTGTTTTACCGTATACATACTGATGAAATGTTGGACTGTTCCATTCATTATTTACCATGTGCCGTCTCTGTTCGGCACGCAACAAAGCACGAGCCATCCAGTATTCACATGTTGAACACATACCAGGCTTGGAAAATCAACCACTCACATGTTCAGAGTATACCAAGTTTGAACAAACGGCCATTCACATGTTTCAAACACACAGTGTGCTTGGACAATGAATTATTCACATGTATATGGATTATTAACCATGTGAGTTGTGAGTTGATTAGCCATCCCGGTCTATTCTTGTGTGTCCTTGTGTGTCTTGCCTAGTCCATAAAATGACCAACGACAACAACATGTGATATAGAATGGAGCACATGTTTCCGGTATAATGGTATCTTCGTCACATTGACGAGTGTGTGTTTCTGGCACATTAGTTATTTGGTATCTTTAAGTCACATTGACGTGTGTGTGTGTGTATCCTACCGGTTTATTTCCGGCAGATTGGTATGTTCAAGTCACATTGACGTAAGTGTGTATCTTACGGCGGTAAGTTCAGTCACATTATTGAGTGTGTGTATGATAGCAACATTTACGAGACAAGATCAATGTCACCCTGATTACAATGTGAGTGCAACACAAACAAATCTATAAATAAACTATACTGCAGGAAGATAATATTATTTATTCCATAGAAGGTTAGCTGGGCATTATTAGACGTTTCCGTGTCATACAATCACCTTGAGATTTTCTTCCACTATTATATTCAGCTTCCACAAGGATACTGGATGATCTGCATAAAACATTATTATAATTAGATGTACAAGTACACATGCTTATCAAAATTCCAATTCATTTGGACAACTTTAGCTAATATAATATGTTTGACTCCGGCTAATATTCATCATTTCAGGGGCAATAATTTGGCTCATGCTGAACAAAACATATAAATGTGTCACAGCAATAGGGCATGGTTACTGGTGCATGTCAATTGCTGGCAGCAAGAGGGCATGGTTACTAGTGCATGTCAATTGCTGACAGCAAGATGCCATGGTTACTAGTGCATGTCAATTGCTGGCAGCAATAGGGAATGGTTACTAGTGCATGTCAATTGCTGACAGCAATAGGGCATGGTTACTGGTGCATGTCAATTGCTGGCAGCAATAGGGAATGGTTACTGGTGCATGTCAATTGCTGGCAGCAATAGGGAATGGTTACTGGTGCATGTCAATTGCTGGCAGCAATAGGGCATGGTTACTAGTGCATGTCAATTGCTGGCAGCAAGATGCCATGGTTACTAGTGCATGTCAATTGCTGGCAGCAATAGGGAATGGTTGCTAGTGCATGTCAATTGCTGACAGCAATAGGGCATGGTTACTGGTGCATGTCAATTGCTGGCAGCAATAGGGAATGGTTACTAGTGCATGTCAATTGCTGGCAGCAAGAGGCCATGGTTACAAGTGCATGTCAATTGCTGGCAGCAATAGGGCATGGTTACTAGTGCATGTCAATTGCTGGCAGCAAGAGGCCATGGTTACTAGTGCATGTCAATTGCTGACAGCAAGAGGCCATGGTTACTAGTATATTTCAATTCCTGGCAGCAAGAGGGCATGGTTACTAGTGGATGTCAATTGCTGGCAGCAAGAGGCCATGGTTACTAGTGCATGTCAATTGCTGGCAGCAAGGGGGCTTGGTTACTGGTGCATGTCAATTGCTGGCAGCAAAAGGGAATGGTTTCTAGTGCATGTCAATTGCTGACAGCAATAGGGCATGGTTACTAGTGCATGTCAATTGCTGACAGCAAGAGGGCATGGTTACTGGTGCATGTCAATTGCTGGCAGCATGAGGGCATGGTAACTAGTACATGTCCATTGCTGACAGCAAGAGGGCATGTATACTATTGCATGTCAATTGCTGGCAGCAAGAGGGCATGGTTACTAGTACATGTCCATTGCTGACAGCAAGAGGGCATGTATACTAGTGCATGTCAATTGCTGTCAGCAAGAGGGCATGGTAACTAGTGCATGCTGTTATCATGCATGTTGATCATATCAGCAGTGATCAACATGACCAGCAGGCCTGCATTGATATAATCAACTATTAATGTTCGGAGTGGGCATTTCAGTCTCTGTGTGTACTCAAATAATTAATGTAGGTACATAATTAATGAAACATATTGACTTATGATTTATATCAGAACAAACCAGACAGTATGTACATATACATCACACAATATCTATTAACTGGTTATTGGCAAAGATATTATCATAATTAGGAATACACATATTTGACAACCTCATGCTTACATATAATTTACTATGTGATGATATCAACAAGTAATCTAGACGGAGGCTACATATATGGCAAACCGTGTCTATAAACTAATTATATATATTTATTAAGTTATTATGAACTAAGATTTTATCATAATTAGATAGTAATTAACATGTCTGGTATTTCCTATAAAAAAGAGCAACGCGATTTTGAACTTTGCTAGAAGTAAAGTCATTACACTGACCAGCACTTGTTTTTCTATTATCAGCGAGCTAATTCCCCTCAGCTCACGCTACAACTAGTTGACAATGCCAATTGCTGGCAGCAAGAGGGCATGGTAACTAGTGCATGTCAATTGCTGGCAGCAAGAGGGCATGGTTACTAGTGCATGTCAATTGCTGGCAGCAAGAGGGCATGGTTACTGGTGCATGTCAATTGCTGGCAGCAAGAGGGCATGGTTACTAGTACATGTCAATTGCTGGCAGCAATAGGGCATGGTTACTAGTGCATGTCAATTGCCGGCAGCAAGAGGGCATGGTAACTAGTGCATGCCAATTGCTGGCAGCAAGAGGGCATGGTTACTAGTGCATGTCAATTGCTGGCAGCAAGAGGGCATGGTAACTAGTGCATGCCAATTGCTGGCAGCAAGAGGGCATGGTTACTAGTGCATGTCAATTGCTGGCAGCAAGAGGGCATGGTTACTGGTGCATGTCAATTGCTGGCAGCAAGAGGGCATGGTTACTGGTGCATGTCAATTGCTGGCAGCAATAGGTCATGGTTACTAGTGCATGTCAATTGCTGGCAGCAAGAGGGCATGGTTACTAGAGCACGTCAATTGCTGGCAGCAAGAGGGCATGGTTACTGGTGCATGTCAATTGCTGGCAGCAATAGGGCTTGATCAATAGTGCATGTCAATTGCTGGCAGCAATAGGGCATGGTTACTAGTGCATGTCAATTGCTGGCAGCAAGAGGGCATGGTTACTGGTGCATGTCAATTGCTGGCAGCAAGAGGGCATGGTTACTGGTGCATGTCAATTGCTGGCAGCAATAGGTCATGGTTACTAGTGCATGTCAATTGCTGGCAGCAAGAGGGCATGGTTACTAGAGCACGTCAATTGCTGGCAGCAAGAGGGCATGGTTACTGGTGCATGTCAATTGCTGGCAGCAATAGGGCTTGATCAATAGTGCATGTCAATTGCTGGCAGCAATAGGGCATGGTTACTAGTGCATGTCAATTGCTGGCAGCAAGAGGGCATGGTTACTGGTGCATGTCAATTGCTGGCAGCAAGAGGGCATGGTTACTAGTGCATGTCAATTGCTGGCAGCAAGAGGGCTTGATCAATAGTGCATGTCAATTGCTGGCAGCAAGAGGGCATGGTTACTAGTGCATGTCAATTGCTGGCAGCAAGAGGGCATGGTTACTAGAGCACGTCAATTGCTGGCATTAAGAGGGCTTGATCAATAGTGCATGTCAATTGCTGGCAGCAAGAGGGGATGGTTACTAGTGCATGTCAATTGCTGGCAGCAAGAGGGCATGGTTACTAGTGCATGTCAATTGCATTAATTTTGAATTAGTATTGGCAGGGAGAGGGCCTAGATTGCTCCATATCACTCACCGCTCCATATCACTCACCCAGAACATCACTCACCCAGAACATTGATTTGGTTGACCCATATTTTCTATAAGTGGGTCTTGTGACCTAGTTTCGGACCCCACATGACCCCCGATTGAACTTGAACTAGAATTTATAGTGTTCATCAATGTAACCAATCTTCATTAAATTAGTGCAAAAATGTTACCTCCTGTGTGTATAGTGTTAACAAGGCTGAGTTCCTTTGACTTGAGGACTTACAATGAACAGAAGAAGAGCTCTCCTCACAAAGGCGCACCTGTTGTGTACCTTGTAACTACGTGACTAGCGAGCTAATAGTGGACTCTCCCATTAACAGTAACTCCAGTTATTTCAAACATGAGCTCTTCCATTGCTATTTATCTAACCACAAAATCAATATTGACAACAACCAGCAGAGATGACATGACACACCACACATGCATACACATCACCGACTAGCAACAACAGTACAGTGTCATTATCCCAACCATACAGCAAGGGATAGGTCAACTATCTACTGTAAAAGTCACTAACACATCATCAACTAGTTCACTAAAGGTGAATCAGGGCCAATCTATGCAAGCTATTGGTCTATGACCTAACATTAAACACTCCATACTAGGTTACTATGTAATGTCCTAGGTTATATAAATAGGACCAAACCTTGAATAAAACTAGTTTATTGAAGAAAGAAGTAGATTACAGTTATATAGGTCTAATAAACTATTGTCAATGCCTTTAAACATACCAGTAATTGAAGTTCACAGACAGTTTTATTGCAACAATATTGAATACAAGCAATATTTACTTTATTACTTTGTCAAGTATTCCATGCTATATTGATCATACACTGTAGCCTCATAATTTTTAAAATATATTTTTGGTGAAATTCAAACAAGAATAACACAGACAACTATATTTATTTGTACAATGTACAGTACAACCTCTGTACAGCAACCACCCTTCGGAAGCTGTACATGTTGGCCATTGTACAGAGGTTGATGCTCTACAGAGGTTAATTATAAAGTAAATACATATAGTATCAGTTTAGGAAATTTTGAAGTTTGTTATAAAAAGGTAGTGGCTCTTCAGAGGTTAATTTTATAGTTAATATACGCCCTCATCAAAAAAGGGGGGAGGGCATACATTTCAGCTTATTTAATAGGCTATTTTGAAGGTACTGTAATACAAAGGTTGTTGCTTTACAGAGGTTGTACTACACTTGTAAGTTTGCTCATGATCGACCGAGACAGTTGCCAGTACATTTAGGTAGTTTGTTTTTTCCCCAGCCAGATCAGCCAATGACATCAGACTTCGAGGAAAGAGACCGAAACTTTGTGCTATATAAGGAATCTAGGGGACACTACCTGATCCCTTTCTGATGTAAAGCAGCGATACAAACACTCAAACAAGTTTTCCTCTGGGTCACCAACTGATTCCTCTCAAGTTGAAGTGGGAAACACTGAAAAACATTTCAGAAATAAACAAGTGCCCCTGTCGAGATTTGTACCACAGATCTCTCAATCTTAAGTCGAAACTGGAACACTGTGCCATCAACTGGAACACTTAGCCACAAACTGTAACACTGTTTCACAAACACCGAATGAAGCTGAGTCAAAACACCTTGGTTTACAAACAACACAAAATAAAGACCAAAGCTGAATAATAAATGTGGCAACTAACAAAATAGCTCAAAGTGTAATCAAGTTGCATTAATTGACCGAAAAAATGTTCACCTACAAAACGGTGCAACAAAGTAACCCAGTTTAGGACTTCCCCTCTTGGAACTGTGGAACTGTTCCATCTGATGGGCATCAATAATAGTGGACCATTCCAATACAGAAAACGGGAGAAAGTCAGTCAATACACTAGATTATGAACCAGTTATTGGATAACTTGTTACACATATCTAGACGCTAGTGTTTATCAACATGTAAAGCTCCAGAAAGTCGGTGAACTGACATTCATGAACTAACATCGATATATATATATTGTCCTTGTCTGTCCTGTTTAATAAATTGACATCATTAATAACCGGTTATTACCTGTACTTTGTTACAATAGCCATACTAACTGAATAAAGTTATCGATGAATACTTAACCTCATATCAGGTACTTGAGAAGTTCAAATAGCTTTTGTTGCCATGTTAAACTAGTTTATTTCCAATAAGAAAGTATGTAGTGCTAACAACTGACAACTAGTTTAATTCCAATAAGAAAGTATGTAGTGCTAACAACTGACAACTAGTTTAATTCCAATAAGAAAGTATGTAGTGCTAACAACTGACAACTAGTTTATTTCCAGCACAAGGATACAGGTATATAAATATGTTATCATTATTTACTAAAGGTATAACTTTTTTATGTGTTACCTGTTTAATAGAGGCTCATAGGGAAGACTGGGTTTGCCCAACTGTGTTGCGTCTTAAAATAAAGTCGTTATTATTATTATTAATAATTTTACAATTCTTATTGTATTACATGTACAGCATCACCTTCAAACATGCAAGGGTTCTGTTTGCTTATTGTAACCAGTTCTCAACAATTCCCAGGGCTCAACCCACAACACTGGTCCACTGGCCTGAGGGCAGTGAAAATCAAGAAGGACCACCATTGAAATTCTTGAAGGACCAGTACTATTTAGTGTAGAAAGTTTACCCTTCTTTTTAGTTAGATCAGTGACCAAAATAGTCAGTATTCACCCCTGATTCTTCAGTTATGGTTACTGATTCATGAAACCAGTAACCAGCCATACTAACTTAGCATTTCACACAGAACCAGCAAATTCTCAACATGTGGAGTTAAATTGACATTATTTTTTTCATTAATTTTCATGAAAGGGTATGGACTGCATCAGCTTGCCCTTTTCCTAATTTCCTCAGTATAGTTTAATTCTTCCCTTTTCCTAATTCCCTCAGTATAGTGTTATTTTTATACAAAGACTTATTTCCCTCATATTATTATCATCTGTTGCTATGGAGTCGAACATTATATCATCATCACTATCGACAAATAGAATGACCCGATACCTTCCCAATGTACCTATCCAACAGCAGCAAAAACAGCAACAACATTATTATGCCTTCTATTATTGTTAGGAACAGTCCATTTGTCTATAATGTATGTTTCCAGTAAATCGGCTAAACTGTGACGATGATAATTGTCTATAACACAACTAACTGACTTACATCAAAATAGATCAGTTGTAACAGGATCAGCACTGTTCTGTGACAAGTACACAACAGTGAATGTCAAGGATGCTTACTTATTAGGCCAACAAATAAGGATATTGTGGTTCTGGCAGCCTTACCTACCCTCTTATATTTCCCTACCCTATACATTTATGGAATTTTGCTAGCAATTAACTAGATCATTCGATATTCCGGTGCATAAAATAATTTCAAAACAAGAACTGCCAACAATAAACGCTGATATAGCTTGACCAGATTTAGTAGGCACTCCGGACATATTCCGTGCATATTTCGGACAAAGTCGGTGCAAAGATAAACAAATATTACCGTTAAGTACCGACTACGCTTACGAAAAAATAATACACGCTTCCGAATTTTAATGAGTGCCTACTAAATCTGGTCAAGCTATACCTGATGGAAAACTTGTCAATAATAAATAGCTAGGTCAATAACAGAGGGCCATAATCCTGTCAAAATGTTAGAAAGTGTTTCATGATTAACAAGTAAGCATAGTCTGAAGCAATTCTCTTATGTAATTTTAAAATACTTGAGCTAACACTTGTAATAGGACCAATGAACAGACAGGACAAGTACTCAGAAAATACCTCCTACAACAGTAGGCATTAATAACGTTTTTGACCAGAAACACAATATAAATTGGTCACGGTCTAACTATATTGTGAATGTGATGCTTTACATGTAGTCCAGAATATATTAGTAACAATATGTGACCCTGGTTGGATGTACTGTTAGATCGTGGATGTACTGTTGCGAACGTGACATTTTATACGTAGTCCGAGAAAAGTCGCTCACAATATGACCGGGATTACTCAGTGCTTTATTCAGTACTGGGACAGGAGAAAGTGCACAGGATGAACTTTCCACAACCCTCTAACAAATAAATCCAATAATCTGCTCACCAGTATGAAATATGTCCTGGTTATCAGCCATATATAGACAGTACCAGTATATGGACATTTTATAACAAAAGTTTTATATTCGGTTATCTAGTGAACCAGTTTAATACATGTAATCATTTAATCCAAGTTAAACAAACCAGACAGTGGACTTAGCGGACTGAGCGGACTGAGAGGACTGCTCCTTTTATATTCTGTAGCGTATATCTTTTTTTATTTTAATACTACAAGACTTTGATATGCTAGACCTCAACCAATTTAATATGATAAAACATCAGTTAGCAAACTTTTAAAAAGAGATTTCCTTTCATAATCACCTGATTTAGGCACATGTTACTGTATCATTGAGAACGAAAATAAAATTGTAAAAAAATATAAATTTTACAATATTTTTTTTTTGGTTTTAGACATGATATAGTTACCTGTGGATATAGGCTACTGTATAGCTGGTTATTTCTGCGGGTGTAATATTTTGCATTTATGCTCCAAAAATGGGTGTGTTTATTTCTGCTGGTTTTAATTTCTGCTGATTCACAAAATGGCAAGAGTAAATTTCTGCGGTTTGCTAGATGGCAAGAATTGACACCAGTTTCATTAGCAGTCTGATCCATGTACATTGTAATGAATTATTACAGTCCAAACTGTAGATTTCACTATAAAATAATTATCACTATACATGTACAAACAATGCTTGCTTAAATTGTAAACACCTTTGTAACATAGACAAACTGCAATAAACTATACAATAATCAAGTTAATTTGTGAATACGTACCCCTTGATTATTATTTTTATATAGTGGAGATAATATTCTGCATGAAAATTTTCAACGGATGATAAAATTCTGCGAAGATTTAATTCTGCGAATTGATCTTGGACCGCAGAATGGCAGAAATTTCCACCCCGCAGAAAAAAACAGCTATACGTTATAAGGCTAATCAATTTATTCTACATAAATGGCACCAAATAAACTGGAACAATGATTTTCTGAATCGGAACATTTCATTTTCTGCCATGCTTATTTTCATCTCAACTCTTTAACAAGTACAAAATAAATTACCAAGTTGAATTATACAATTTCAGTTACATGGGTTCAGTGTGTTATATTATCCTCCGTAACTGTCTAGACATTTCTCCCTTCTCTACTGCCCTATATGCAAGTTTAATTATGAACATCAATGAGAACGGAGCAGGTTCACACACCGAGATCTCAACTCCGCTCTAACTGCACTAACACATACTGTATCACACTCACCATGCTCGTTTATATAATCTATGTGCACCGTAGCGCACTCATTCCTACACTGCCCGTGTACTACCAGTGTACTCCCAGTGTACTGACTTAACTTCATTCCTATACTATCCATGAACTCACTTCACTTCTATCAAACCGTTATACCACAGGTACATAAAGGCCATGACACAAGTTCTGCCCAATACTAAGGTACACCATGTATAAAATCTGGGAGAGCCTATTATCAAACTAAGTTTTGGAACTTGTGGCTCCACCCTTTACCCATGTGTATTATATATAAATTTGTATGAAAGAAGTTGTACATGTTAATTGGGTAATAAATATGTTTCAACTAAAATATAAACAAGTTGATTTCCGGCAATTGTAATAATGCATCCACCTTGGATTATATAGTATGGCAATAAGGCATGCAGTGATCATATTTAACATGTGCTTTCAATAGCAATAAATCATAATAATACAAGTTAAATTTTATAGTAATCTGATAAGTCATCAAGTGATTTGGTCTATATGTGTCCTATTGGGGAGTCTTTGCTGTGTCATAAGCTGAATCTAGAAAATAAGATCTGCAAGTCTGTGATATGGGTGCCAATGATGGTAAGCACATCCCTGACCCCAAACTCAACACTTTTGTTTCCAACATTCTAAAATTGAACAAAAATAATTTATTTATGATTATATTTTTAGAATATATTGTCTAGCCAGTAGTCAGACTAAATATGCTGTAAGAAGTGTAAGTTTAGAAAGGTTAACGCTGTTCACTTACTTTCTTACCGGGATAAGTCATATATTATGGTACAGTTGATAGTTACTATTTGCAGGGCTCGACAAATCCACTCATCCGCTCGTAATTACGAGTAGAAATTCACATCGGACGAGTCAACATCCAGCAACGCTCGTCCTACAGGACGAGTGCAATTTCTGGCAGAAAACAATCAAGTTTCAATAAATAATCGCGCATTAAACAACATAATTCGATAAAAAAACCATCTCGTATTCGATACAAACGTCAGATCATCTGTCAGTCAAAAACGAAAGTTGGAAGAATCAAAACATGAGTGCACTGTGACGTCACGGGAATTCCCCGGTTATGCTCGATTAATGAATGACACTGTTCTTAGTTTAATCGATCGAAATATACTTTTTTAGCGTTAAAGCGACGTTTTCGGTTCGTCACAATGCGCAAAATGAATATTATGTATGAATGTATGGACGAACAAACAAACTCCTTCCATCGGTTTGCCTAATTAAGGACAAAGTTTGATGCCAACATAGTGGTCATCACGTGAAGAATAAAGTTCGTATAGACACAGTGTATTTACCAATCAAGCTGATCAAAAGTTGTCTGCTTCAGAATGGAGAAAGGGGCGGAAATGCGGAACACATTTATATTTTCACTTTGAGACGAGAATCACATCGTTCAAAAACAGATTTCCAGATTTTTCTTTGACTGAAAAATACGGGCGAGTTGATTTTGCTGCTGGACGAGTGGTTTTTTGGCACCGCTCGTCCGGTAGGACGAGTGGCTTTTGAAAAATTTGTCGAGGCCTGATTTGTTAATAGTCTTTTAATCTAAAGGTCGAAATCAAAATTTCCGGCTTAACATTAGTAAATTTGGAAGTGTGTAGATCAGTGGTAAGTGCCACCTGACGGGTTTAAATCCGAGTGGAAGCACTCACATGCCTGCCATGTTTCAGCAGAAAGCTGATGGGTAACTTAAGGTAGGCAGCTCACCAAGAGAAGCAATCAGTATTTGCAACTACTTGCAACTTCAGCTGAAATATTGTCAATTTTGGCATCTTTAATGTGTCTCTTGAGAAAAAACATTAACAAGAGATCTTTGTAAAACATGTATGCCCACATGGAAGCCAAATTATTGAAAATGGTAAAGGTCACAGTGACCTTGACCTACTGACCTCAATATCAATAGGGGTCATATAATACTGTTCCTGGCCAACCTCCATGGAAAGTTTGAAGATTCTAGGGCGAAGCATTTTTGAGTTATTGAATGGAAACCATTATCATCTACAGACAGACAGACAGACAGACAGACCAAAGGGCAGAACAACCAACATAATTATACAAAGCAATAATATACTCCCTCATCAAAGATACAGGGCATTATTATCGTTGGCTTGCAATCATAAAATTATAAGAACTCTTCCACCCCAGGCCAAACATTTCCTTTCAAATATCTATTTTTAGATCTTTGCACATGACACATGGTTTCCTACGCCTATTTTTAGAAACGCATATATTATAATGAGCGACTACGATTGGTTCAGCACGTCTATTTCAGTAAATATTTCCAAAGGAAATCTGAGGTCACGTGATTAATAACTGCATCATTTTGTGTGTGTCTCGGTCAATCAACCCACGACTAACGTAGAGGAAACAAGACCAGCATTTTATGGCGGTTATACTTTTAATCTTTACACCAAAATGTCAATTACTCAGAGAATCCAGTTGAAATTATACATAGTTATTCGCCATCATTAAGGGAGTTCTTACATACAATACTGGTAACCTGTGACCTAGATCTATATTTATGAGTTTTCTGCCTTGTTATTCTTAGAATGTTGACTCACAAATGAGCCAGGTTACTATCAATAACACGAAAATCCAGGGCCAACTCTAATAGGTAACAATTGTTTGTTAAGCATGACTTTTCAAATATGACAAAGCTGACTATAGACTGAGAAGAACGGTTTAACTCTGCAGTCTACATTGATATACTATATCTTGAAACATTTCTTAAAAATGGATATGCCCTACAAACGATTTTTGGAAAAGCTAAAACTTGTTATTAATAAGCTTTCAACTATTGCCATTTTCAGATCTAGTTGTACAGAAACAGATTTTTTGTTCATCAGAATTTTATTGATCATTATTGTGGACACTGAGTTCAGCAGAAGGTCATGATATTGTTGAAACACTCCTTGGCAAGATGTTTGTAATCATAAGAGCTTGTGGTTTGATAATATAACAAATATACTTCATATCAGTACACACACAACAAGTCCTTCATTTCATGTACCTAAATGTACCTAGGCGTGCATCGTCAGTTGATATGTACTTGATTATAATAGAAGTGTAAGTACTTGTGTACTGAGAAGTGCATACAGACCAGAACATACTGATTATCAATAGCAGCTGTCAGTTCTAAAGAACCAGGAGTTAAGTTCTGATGCACTATATTATACCAGGGATTGATTGGACCAATGACCAGTGATATAGATTATGTGTAAACCTGGATAACAAGACTGTGAGGGTCAAATTATGGTCATGTCTCACACTAAGGTTTCAAGTCGGTTCCAGTCTGTTTTTAGCTAACCTGAGAGGTGAGTTATTGTGATTACTCACCATCCGTCATCCCTCCATCTGTATGTCTATCTGTATGTCCGTATGTCCACACTTTCAAACGACATCTCCTCTTGAACCGTTTGGCCAATTTTGATGAAATTTTGCCAGGATGTATGTGTATTGGGGGATTAAGTAATTGCTCAAATTATGGCCCTGGGGTGAAAACTGGCCCCGCCCTGGGGGTCACCTTTTACATAGACTTCTTAAGGGAAAACATATAAAAATCTTCTCATCTAAAACTATAATACCTAGAGCTTTGATATTTGGTATTTAACATTATCTAGTGGTCCCCTAACAAGATGGCTCAAAATATGGTCCTTGGGTCAAAATTGGCCCCGCCCAGGGGTCACCAGTTTTACATAGACTTATACAGGGAAAACATAAAAATCTTCTTGTCTAAAACTACAATGTGCAGAGCTTCATTTATAATCAGGCGATATAGGGTCATCATGGCCCTCTTGTTTTACAGGGGATTGGTCTGGCCAATGGCCAGCATTAGATAACTTACCAGGAATAAATAACTTGCAAGGGGTGAACAATGGTCATGTCTCATACTAAGATTTCAAGTGAGTTCCAGTGCACCTTATAAACCCATGTTTCACATGGGATTGATCCGGCCAATAACCAGTTATATAGATAATGTGAGCGGTTGACTGAAGGTCATGTCTCACATTAAAGTTGCAGGATGGGTGCAAGCGCACAATATAAACCCATGTTTCACAGCCCTGATTGATTTTATATTGCACTATGTATATTCCTTATTATTGAATTGTTTAGTTTTTTTCCTTTTGCCATTTTAATGTCACTGTTGTTGTATATATTATGTAAAGTGTTTAATTTCAGAGGCTTGTAGGGAAGATTGGGCAAATGCCTAACTATGTTGCCTCTATAAATAAAGTCTTTATTATTATTATTATCCGTAGGGAAGATTGGGCAAATGCCCAACTATGTTGCCTCTATAAATAAAGCCTTTATCATTATTATTATCCGGCCAATAACCAGTGATATAGATAATGTGTGAGGTTGAAGGAAGGACATCACTTATATTAAGGTTCCAGGTGTGTTCCAGTGCACCTAGTCTGCCTAATATACCCTATGTTTATAAAGACAGCACCATATAAACCTTTGTGTCACAGCCCTAATCGACACGGCCATTGACCAGTGATATAAGATAAGATAAGATAAGATAAACTTTATTTAACGTCGATTATAGTTAACATAATAAACATAAGCTACAAGCTTGTATTCGACATGAATGTATAGATAATGTGTAGGTTGGTTTTTTTTTTAGCTTTAAGGTTTCAGGTGCGTTCCAGCGCATATTAACATATGTTTCACAAGGGATTGATGCGGCCAATAACCAGTGATATAGATAATGTGTGAGGTTGACTGATGGTCATGACTCACATTAAGGTTGCAGGTGCGTTCCAGCGCACATTAACATATGTTTCACAAGGGATTGATCCGGCCAATAACCAGTGATATAGATAATGTGTAAGGTTGACTGATGGTCATGACTTACATTAAGGTTTCAGGTGCATGCCAGTGCACCATATAAACCCATGTTTAATAGGGGATTGATCCGGCCAATAACCAGTGATATACTAGATAATGTGTTAGGTTGATTGATGGTCATGACTCACATTAAGGTTGCAGCTAGGTGCCAGTGCACAATATAAACCCATGTTTCACAGGGGATTGATCCGGCCAATAACCAGCGATATAGATAATGTGTAAGGTTTTTTTCTATCATTACGGTCATGACAAGGTTCATACTTTCATTATAGTCATACTCAGGGTCCAGGGTTCAATCCTCGGCCAGGGCACATTTTCCAAAATGCTATTAATTGTTTGCCATCCATGTAGAGATGAACTGGTTGGAAACCCAGTGGAAGTCTCGTGTGTATCAGTGCTTTACACCGTGAACATTAAAGAACCAAGGCATTTATTTGACTCGAGCAACAGAAACACACCTGGATCCTTGTATCTGACCTCAGCCTCTTAATTTCTTACCATCCGTAATGATATACATATGCCAATAATAATTGGAAAGCGGTTGTTGGCAGTACAAAGTTGAAAGTTCTGTATAATAATTTATAATGGCTATTCTACAACCAATGCAGTGCCACCCTCTCTTCATCAACTAATGTTATCACTGAATCATGTACCTACTCATTAAACTAAATTAAGTACAATAATCACTTATAAAGTAGGACAGAGTTATGGGTCTTGAATTAGAGAGTGAGGTATCGATGGTGGAATTTTGGTGGAATTCAAAAAGGGCAATTTCTCTTGCAAAAAGCAAATCAGAGAAATGGGTCAACACTTACGGTAACCTAGCAATGCAGATGCTGAACATTAACTAATATTTTTTTCAAAAATCAGATGAATTAAAAATACTGTGCAGCACATAACAATGGCAACATTGTTGAAATTCTGTTTTAAAGGCTTTACACGCATTGCAAATTTTCTAAGATGGCCGCTATACAACCCGGTAACAAACTACATTAGGGAGGTAGTTTCCCCCTTTGGTAGGTGGAATGAACGTTCAGAGGATAATGCTCTTTGACAAGGATACAATTAGCTGTAGGGACGGATGAAGAGTGAAGATCACAAATGCTAACACTGTCACTCTGTTACAAGTGAGCTAAAAAGATTAGGCATAAGGATATTGCACTCGGATTCCTAGTTCCATACAACTGTCTCTTCTCTCAAAGTTTGATTAGCCATGGAGTCTGGCAGGAAAAACTGAATAACCACACACTTACAATTGATACAGTCGAACAAAAACAAACACATATGCAATCAAACTAACAACCACTCAAGTGCAAACTTAACAACCCCTCCAGTGCAATAACCTCTCAACAACAGACAACCTTGTATCAGTCAGATACCCCAGTTAACTGACAATACTCTCAACAACAGACAACCTTGTATCAGTCAGATACCCCAGTTAACTGACAATACAATCATCTCGTCAATTGTCTCATCAGAGAGATTGCACTGCACCAACACTTAAATCTGTGATTCAGACAAAATCAATTGAACAAGTTCACAGTGCAAGACATTTATAAAGATTTCAAATATACGGTTGTTGTCCGCTTGCAGGGAAATAAGCTGTAATTGTTTCTGAGAAATATGACTAAGATATTACTTCTAGGAATTTCCAAATATGTCCTTATGTTTAACTGTATTTATGTACAGTAACTACATAATGATAAGTACATTGTATATCCTTGAACTTTCAATTCTCCGAATGCATACCGGAATATTTATTTATGTCTTAAATAGGATTTATGTAGCTATTGACAATGTAACAATAGCACATCCTTGAAATAGTCATCAATTCTTGGAACATGTACCTACGTTATTAAACAATACATCATCATCATGTTTTACAAAGTGTGTATCAAAATGATTACATAATAATGATCTGTATAGAAACGATGTCATTAATACTTCATAATTAATTAATATTATGGTACACTATGTATCACTCACAACATATTCACCGTAACCAAGAAACTATTATATGCACTTCAAAACAATTTTTTATTACGACTTTTTATGCAGAATAATGTATCATTTTGGCAACATCCATACACTTTTGTATATATTCTAGGCTGTTAGCTTATATTCGTGAACCCTTTTGGCCTGTTTTTAGGCAGCATTTAAATTAAGTACTTTTCAAGCTTGAAACAAATTCAAGGACTTTTCAAGGCCTGTGTGAACCTTTTATGAAAGCGAACATGCTTGATATAAATGTCTAGAGTTTTTTACAATATAAGGCAAATAGACCCTTTAGTCACAGTCCTGACTAGTGTAAAATTTCTAAGGACTATTTTAAGGATCAAATGAAATCCATGGTAAAACATATTTTGTTATAATTTATGCAATGGCTACTATAGAAGACAAGATGATATAAGCTTACAAGATTATGTTTGTTCCTGTTCTGATATGTAAAGTCTAGTTGTATACCAGTTGGTCCAGTACTGACCACTATAGGCAGTAATTGTTCACCAGGGATAACATGACCTGTAAAACAGACAATATATTATCATGTAAGAGTTGCTTCCCTTTCCACAAAGCAATTTAAGTATATCAATAGTAACTCCCCTTTGTAATTCTTTATTTTTAGTATATTACCAGTTGCTTCCCTTCGTAAAATATCAATTTAAGTATATCAACAGTTGTCTCCCTTTGAAGAATATTTCATATACACCCCTACATTTTTAATGGTTTAACCCACTGAAATTACCTCCCTTTCAAATACTGATATCAAGCTAGATTGAGTTACCCCCCTTAAAAGACATTAGATGAAGAATAGTGCACAATAATAACTACAAACTAATTCTGAGAGCTACATGCAGGAAGTGTTTTAACTAACGCCACAATATTTAAGCTTTCTACTAAGATGCTTTTCAAATACTAGCCCTGGGTTCTCTTTTATCCTTGCACTGACAGAAATCTTAAACTGATGTCCAATTTAAATTCTTTACAAATCTTCGACAAATACAAATTGTGGTAAAGAGATCAACAGTTTAAGCTTGAATTGGTTAACTCCTATTAATACGTACAGTCCCCTGTAAGTAGCTGTAAAAGCACTATAAGAAATTCAAATTTGAGTCTAAGATTTTAACAAGTGCTTTGATAAAACAGTGCCCTGGTCACTAAGGGTAACCAAACTTACCACATGAATATTCCAAGATTCTCTCAGGTTTCACTCCAGCTGCATGAAATAACTGATCCTTGAACTCGGAAATCTGCAAATAATGTATGTCAATTATACAAAGAATAACAGAGTTACATGCCCTTAGTCTTACACTTGATAAGCCTTGGAAATTCAACAATTCCAATCAAACGGACCAATCCTAATACACCTTGTCCATTTATGATTGTAGTCTCATTGTAACAAGCAAATTGGGGGAATAATTAGTTAACACCTATAGTGGAATTAAAGATTTTAATGAAATACTAGTATGTTGATTGTTTATTTGGGTTTCTCCAAAAAATTCAGTTATAAAGTGACGCCGATTCACCTAAGCAAGTTCAGGGTTCCCACAAATATTGTAAGACAAAATTCCCTGACTTTTCCCTGACAGGGCAGCATTTTCCCCTGACTTTTTCGAGCGATTGGGCCTTCTCGTAAGAACAAAATAGCGCAATAAAAACCGTGAAAAGGGATTTATATTTGCTTTATATGGAATCAAAATGTTTCATGTAGTAGTTTTAAGGCTGCCGATTTAAATTAAGTAATCATAATTTAAAATATCCTGAGCGAGCTTAGTGAGCAAGGATTTTTTTCAGCTTTTTGTAATTTCCTCATAGGAAATGACACCCGACATCTTTAATGAAGAATTCCCTGACTTTTCCCTGACTTTTTGCTCAATTTTCAAATTACCCTGACTAATTTCAAAATTCCCTGACTTTTCCCTGACCTTGAAAAAATTATGTTTTTCCCTGACTTTTCCCTGACCGTGGAAACCCTGCAGTTTCTCTGGACTGTAACCTAACAAGTACTAACTCACCCTCCAAAAAGTAATCAGCAACTTCTCCACATGTGGAGGACAATCAAACATTTATGACAAATTCTCATGGAAGGTTATGACCTGCAATGACTGGGAATCAAACCCAGATTACCTGGTCACAAATGCAGCATACTAACCATGGAATCACAAGAGAAAACCAAGTGTATGAATACTTACAGGTTGCATGGTTCCCCCTGCAACAATCACAGCTCTCGTCTCCATGACAACATCACTAAAATGTACCGCTGGATTCAGTAACAGAAACTTTATACTACATCGGCTGAACAGCTCTGAAACATCACAGCAAAAGATAAACAAGAGAATTTTTTAAGTGTATGAAATATTGTGATTATTTTAAAAAATCTGACAAATTCTCCATTTCATTGAAGTTAAATACATGTACTTGCAAAAATCTTACTCCATGGCACTAGCGTCCACTTGAGCATTGAAATTTTCATAAAAATCATAAACATTGAATTTACATAATTTAAACAATCAAAACATTTTGCTTATCAAAATAAGAAAACATTTTATGGAAGTTGACATAATTTACAATACAATAAAGCATTATGTTAAAAAGACCCCTATAGTATAGAGAATTTGACACCATACTCAACCATACTTTAGCCTAATTTAACGACCTCCATCTTGTTTATATTCATACACAGTAAAATGTTCATATGCAGGGAGAATTACGAAGACACTCCATGCGTTATATGACAAACATAAATCTAAGGACCGCTGATGCACAATTAGCTTGCAGAAATTTATTTATTCAATGGAAGAACCTTGTAATATATTCATGCATAAAGGTCAGGAGCAGGTCAAATTCTGCATGCTATACTTACTTTGTTTATTGACAACAATTCTACCATCTTTATCAGCATTGGTGAGAGAATGTAGGAAACCTTCTATATGCATCAACGGTGAACTCATTACAAACTCTGCTTTATCCTCTCTACCAGTCGGCTCCTCTGGATCTGTATGCAAGTGAGAATACAATAATATCACATGCTTTTCCTTGTATCCGGGTTACTATAACGAGTAAGTTTATTCTTATACATAACATGTTAAGTATAGTGTTCATATGTTGTCACTTTATCTTTTTGGCGACGTTTATAAAGGGGAGTTTGTCCAGCCGAAAGGTGCATTTTTTTTCGGTTTGTTAGAGTTGTATGATATTAAGAATCTAACACTCAAAGGCTCGCTTAATAAAATTTCCTAAATTCGTTTAATATTAGTTTATATCAATTGACAACTTGTGATAGATCCTCTATATCATACAGGTATCATCAAACAATAACAGGCAGACAAACAATAGCCCTAAAACAGGTACCAATCATTAGAACTTCTTTAAATTGTGTTTAAATTATATCAGTCTGTCAGTTAACCTAACCAGTTTATCTGAAATTCACTATTCTGAAACAGTAGGGCCTCTGTGCAAAGAACTGACAACCTATCCATATCTAGCGGACATATAGGATCCGTCATGAGTTGTCTTTGGAGATCAACATTTCTTAAACAAGTCTAGAAAACACAAGTTATTTAGCGAGCATTTTGGCAAGCTTAATGATTTGTTTTCTTGATAAGATTAAGAGATGTTGATCTCAAAGAAAACGAATGACAGATTCTTTTTATTACATTACCATAGTTACAGAGTCAAAACAAGGTCAGAAATAACAAATTTAAGCCTACAACTTAACTGCGCCCCGTGTTATCAGGTTACTTACTGTCCTCAGCTTTATTTTCCTTTCCACTGATGGATTTAAGGAAGTTGCTTAAACTTGATGTGGCTGTCTCTTTCTTTGGTTCTTTCACGGCTACAATAAAAATTAAATATTGTTTGATAAATTAAACGAACTGAACTATATTGAGAAACTTCTCTCTAAACCTGGCATCTGGCCCGGTTCTCCGAAATCACCTCAAGTAGAAATCTCATCTCAAATTAAGATTTTGCTCAAATTATAGTCTGAATTTAAGATAAATCTGAAATTCAATCTCTTGAAATGTTACTGTAATAAATAATTATTTCTGTTTTGTGATGCAAATGTGTAAGCCAGCCTCCCAATGGGAATTATAACAAGAGGGCCATGATGGCCCTATATCGCTCACCTGATTATAAATGCCCTGCACAACTTTCACTCATGGGCATAATTTGAACAATCTAGAAAACCACTAGATGATGCAACATACCAAGTAGCAAAGCTCTAGGCATTGTAGTTTTAGACAATGAGATTTTTATATGTTTTTCCTGTATAAGTCTAGGTAAAACGGTGACCCCAATGGTCGGGCTAATTTTGACCGCAGGGAACAATCTTGGTAGAGGACCACTAGATGATGCTACATACCAAATATCAAAGCTCTATGCATTGTAGTTTTAGACAATGAGATTTTTATATGTTTTTCTTGTATAAGTCTAGGTAAAACGGTGACCCCAACAGTGGGGCTAATTTTGACCACAGGACCATAATTTGAAAATCTTGGTAGAGGACCACTAGATGATGCTACATACCAAATATCAAAGCTCTAGGCATTGTAGTTTTAGACAAGAAGATTTTTATATGATTTTCCTATATAAGTATATGTATACTTGACCCCGGGCAGGGCCAATTTTGACCCCAGGGCCAAAACTTTAACAATCTTGGTAGGTGACGACTAGATGATGCTACACACCAAATATCAAAGCTCTAGGCATTGTAGTTTTAGACAACAAATTTTTTTATGTTTTCCCTATATAAGTCTATGTAAAACTGGTGACCCCCGGGGCGGGCCAATTTTGACCCAAGGGGCATAATTTGAACAATCTAGGTAGGGGACCACTAGATGATGCTACATACCAAATATCAAAGCTCTAGTCATTGCAGTTTTAGACAAGAAGATTTTTTATGTTTTCCCTATATAAGTCTATGTAAAAACCTGACCCCCGGGGCAGGGCCAATTTTGACCCCAGGGCCATAATTTTAACAATCTTGGTAGGTGACGACTAGATGATGCTACATACCAAATATCAGAGCTCTAGGCATTATAGCTTTAGACAAGAAGATTTTTATATGTTTTCCCTATATAAGTCTATGTAAAACTGTTGACCCCCAGGGCAGGGCCAATTTTGACCCCAGGGGCATAATTTGAACAATCTTGGTAGGGGACCACTAGATGATGCGACATACCAAATATCAAAGCTCTAGGCATTGTAGTTTTAGACAAGAAGATTTTTATATGTTTTCCCTATATAAGTCTATGTAGAATGGTGACCCCAGGGCCATAATTTGAACAATTACTAAATCCCCCAATGCCACATACATCCTGACAAAATTTCATTAAAATTGGCCAAATGTTTTCAGAGGAGATGTCGTTTGAAAGTGTGGACGGACGGACGTACAGACGGACAGACGACGGACGGTGAGTGATCACAATAACTCACCTTGAGCACTTTGTGCTCAGGTGAGCTAAAAATAACACATGGTAGTAATTGAGATAAGATTTAGCTCAAAATGAGATGTAAAGGGAGATCGAGGCCTGACATATTCAAAGGAGACCGGTGCTATGGCGAGGTTCCACAAAGACAGTTTCCATGGAGAGTATCCATAGATACTGTTGCTTTAGAATTACATGTTGTTACATTACATATTTATAGTTCAAATAATACTTTATAATCTATAGCAATCTTATGGCCCAACTAGTGTCTTTGATACTCCAAATAAAAAGAAGAAAACAGTCAATTTGGGACGAACTAAAATATTCAAGTTTTAAAGTAACAAGTAGACAACATGTTAACAGAAAAGAAAATCACCTGTAGGCACAATGACAGGTCGATACTTCTCAACAAATCCATGCAGCTGAAATATACAATGAATGGTTGATACAATGATTAAGCATATTTCCTGTGATATAACTACAAGACGAAAGAGGATATTTCGTGGAAGACATTTGGAATTTGAAACAAAATTTTGAGAAAATAGCGGACATGTTGTGAGCTGGAGAAAATATAAAGTCATACACGTGAGGTGAATGTTATATCCTATCTGTTGAGAGTGTTGTTGTTGAGTGATAAGTCTTTGGCTAGATCACAGACCGCAACATTCCCAACTTATTGAAATGGTACTGGTAGAGCTCTCCTGCTTAAAACACAGAATATTTTGTTCCTCCTGGTATCAAGATAATGTTACTAGGTAATCTCATATAAAAAGAAATACAAGAGGGACTTTTACAATATTTGGAAAGTTTCACCACTACCACGCGAACTGATCAACCTAGACATGATAAAAAGGTGAATACTCTTACCTTTCTAGCAATCTGACTACGCTGACAGTATCTCAGAACTTTAAACATGTTCACATTATCAAGCTTGCTGTGGAACAAGAAGTCGTTGATAGTCCACAGTCTAGTATCTGTCAATATAAAATAATAATAATAATAAAGACTTTATTTAAACAGAATGAATAATCAAGTTACCATTTTCGTCAGTTTGTTCAATAATCCTGCATTGCCCATAAAATGCATGCCCCCCTAATGCACTATATATCTTCAAAGGCTAGTTAATAAATTGTCATCTTCAACTAACTTTTCAGAATTCTACAATTCTTTCTGTTTTGTCAGGCTCGTCAACTGACATATTTCTACCTATGAAGTTTCAAAGGGATACCTCTTTGAGAAAATGACTCTAAACTTAACCAACACACAATATCCTGTCACTACAATAGCTCAACTGTTTCTTCTCCGAAAAGTCGAGCTAACAATACATACCTGTATACGTGAGACACTGTTTGTCCGGATGCTCATCTGTGCTACCTGAAACAGTAGGAGATATACATCAACATTTCAGCAATCCATAATGGAAACATTTTATTTATAAAATGCCCAACAGTACATAAAGTTTACATCACTTGTTATCTGTAAGGTAATGTACATGTTTATCAACACTTGAATCAATGGTTATAAATTTTATCTTTATTTAAATCATACAGATATTTGCTTTTGGATAAAACTTTTAGACTAGTCTTCAATTAAAAACAAGAAGAAGCAGTCACTGGCAGCATTAATCTAGTACCAACTAGACTGCCTTCTGTAAATGCCTATGCTCCACTGGAAGCCATGTCCATAACAAATAGCTAAGTCATTCAGGGGCCATAATTATATTGATATGTTGGATAGTGTTACATGGCTTTGATAATATATTGTGTTTATGATGGTTAACAAGTATGCCAAGTTTGAAAGCAATGCCTAGATGGACTTAAAAAATATTTTGAGTTTTTAACATTTTGTAACGGACTCGCAAACGAATAGACAGGTGCATTGCTATAAACAAAACATTTAGTTCATATTTTTCCATCATTTCAGTTACCTATAATTATGTTGTCCAAATAAGTAAGTATTACTCATTTTGTATGGTGCCAACTACATGAGAAAGTCACAATTAAGCATACAGTACTAACCTCCTATACATTTGATAAGGTTAGCTAGTATGAAGAGTATCTGTTTAATATACATCAGATTCTGTGCCTTCAATCGTGATCGGTACTTCCCTTCATATTGTGTTAACTGACTATGTGCACGTAACAGCTGATATATGAAATACAAACGGGTAAAATTTTTAGTTTAGTCTAAACAATATTCATTTACTTAAATAAATCATGAATATTGAATAAATCATATAAAAAGTGCAAAAAATTTACTCCAGGCTTAATTTGAGGTTGAGTTATACAAAAGGTGAATGTCGAGAGTGACTTCTACCTAAACTTTACATATTTTTCATAAACACAGGTACCCATTGAGGAGAAGACAGTGTATGTAAATGTTCTAATACCTGAGCACCGGTGACTTCTGTACTGTAGACATTATTGATGGTCTCCAGCAGATTGTGTGCCTCGTCTATGATGACAATATTACCCTTGAGTTGTATACCGCTGGCTTCACGTGTAGATCGGTGTAACAATGTATTGTATGGTAGAGCCACGATCTAAAACAAGACAATATCACAACTAGTAGATCAAAAACACATCACCACATATGCATGCTTATTTCTGTTAAGTGGTAGTACACAATATTTTTTCTGTTACGAATTATAATGCAGCCTTACCAGTTTTCCTGCTCTGTATTCTAATCAGTACTGACTTGCTCTTCTACAAGGAATAAGCAACTTGGAGGAATTGTCATAAACTAGAATCGACAAGGGGCATATTCTTGGCCAATTCAAGTGAGATGCTCTACAAAAGTTGCGCAATAAACGATAACCTTGCTATAAACTAAAATGTGTGCACAAGATATAAAGCAAAGTAAATGGAACATTGACAAATAAATTTTCCTAGTCAAGAAAATATGTATTTTCCAGATATTTCTGAAATTATAGAATCCCTGAACAGCGATGTTCAAGCTTTTAAATATCAGACAGTTCTCTACAAACCTCGGCATCAGGTATAGCCAATCGTGTACCATAGTATGGACACGCCTTCATCTGTTTGCCTAGTGTAACCAGCTGTTCTATATCCCGTACTTCAACCAGTGCTGAATCCTTGAAATCCTCGATATGATCTTGTTTGTAATACGGACATGTCTGACCAGTGTTTGGTTTAGCTCGCTTCTTCTCTGATTTGGTCTTCTTCTCTGTGAAAGAAATATGAGAAGTACAGCATAAACATACTCACTTGAAATATGTGGAAAATTCTAAAAAAACAGTTTATCATATTTTAAGGCATAACATTTCCTAAACTTGGTTAATCTCCTTAACATTTTTGAAAATTTCATAATCATAGCTAAACTAGAAAGACTTTCGATCCCAAAGTGTATACTGGTAACCTACCTCTAGGACACTGCTTCCAAAAATAGACAAATTAGTAATCAACAGTCAAATTATTCTTTTAGTGTAGAAAGAGCATTTATAAGGTTAATATATACAGACTATACTACATTTTTTGTAAGTGTACGTGTATACTGCTTATGTAACATTTACAAAGAACCCTATTGAGAATAACATAAAAGCATGTACCTGATTTTTTCTTCTGTAAATCACGACAGGTATCGTTGATCAAGCTGAGTGATTTCAATTTTCTCACTGCTTCATTCACACACAAGCTCTGTAGTAATACACAAACAACATAATATATATATCAGCTCATCAACTGTTAATGTTATGCTTTCCTGGAACTTACTGAATATTGGTATTACACAAGCTGTCTGTAGAAGTAGCACTCACTCAATATTTACAGAAGGTCTATATCAAGAACTAGAACAACTTTAAACACATGTATTAGTGCATCAAATGTAAAACTTAACATTTTATTCATTTTTATGTTTGTCAATTGTTGACAAGTACTTTTTTGTGTTTCTTTTTTTGCCTTTCATATACTGAAGTTTCTGTAGAGAGCAGCTTTCTCTGTCCGGATATTACTTACATTTTTCCTCAAACACATCCACTGAATTATAATTGTTACAACGCATGTAGAAAGACAACTTAAGTGCAGATATTAGTTACCTGTCTTGAGCCAAGGGAAACAACTCTTGTATCTTCGCCATAAGGAGACTTGATTACCTCCCTTACAAACTGAGACAGCTGGGAATGGGTTCTACTGCAGAAATATATCTGCAAGAAAATTATATATACAAGTTATGGCAGAGTACAAATGAATCAAATGGATTATGCAAACATGAGTAATATCTTAAGTGTTAAATATAACCATAATTAGCAATCGGAACTGCTCAGCGTTTATCTTACGTAAGTGCCTTGGACATGATAGGGAAGCCGCCATTACCACGGACTACTTTACAACATGGCTCATGAGATTAAAACGATGGAAGCGATCAGAACTAAAAGGTTACTTACTCCTGGGAAGGTATCAACTCCTAAAAGGAGACAGGTAATTGAAGGGCTTTTTGATAGCATTGTAAAACTGATGATTGGCCATTACTGTACACCGCATAACCAAAATTTGTAATCCTACACTTAGGTGTATTTCTCAGTTGCCTGAGTAGTAACGATTGCATAACTAGTTCCTATCATTGGGTAATAGAATTGTAAACGTCACAAGTCAAGAAATACAAGGTACTCCGGAGTAAAATAATTGAGTGACTATCCATAAACTAGTCTAGAAGCACAATTTCTAAAACCTGGACGAAAGAACAAATCACAACAATAATAGATTTATTAAACTCAGAGATGAGACAAAAACTACAATACATAGACAGGTTTGTAAGTGCTTTCATCTAGACAACTAAACTGAAATAAATTCAATGAAAAACTAGAGCTGTCGCCTATCGGCAGATTTATATACCCCCGTCAACAAATGTAGCACCACTATCACTATCATATACATACCTTTGTACAATGAACAACTTCCTCTTCAGTTTCCTCATCGCTATCTTTATCAGTAGCCCCACTATCACTATCATATACATACCTTTGTACAATGAACAACCTCCTCGTCAGTTTCCTCGTCGCTATCTTTATCAGTAGCCCCACTATCACTATCATATACTGGTACATACCTTTGTACAATGAACAACCTCCTCGTCAGTTTCCTCGTCGCTATCTTTATCAGTAGCCCCACTATCACTATCATATACTGGTACATACCTTTGTACAATGAACTACCTCCTCGTCAGTTTCCTCGTCGCTATCTTTATCAGTAGCCCCACTATCACTATCATATACTGGTACATACCTTTGTACAATGAACTACCTCCTCGTCAGTTTCCTCGTCGCTATCTTTATCAGTAGCCCCACTATCACTATCATATACTGGTACATACCTTTGTACAATGAACTACCTCCTCGTCAGTTTCCTCGTCGCTATCTTTATCAGTAGCCCCACTATCATATACATACCTTTGTACAATGAACAACCTCCTCGTCAGTTTCCTCGTCGCTATCTTTGTCAGTTGCACCGCTATCACTATCATATACATCTAACACAAGGTTCTCATCCTCCACATCTAGATCTGTATCAGCAACATGTGTATCATCTACCTCAGCTTTAAATGCTTCCTTGATCTCACTATCCGCTGTCTGCATCAAATCATTGAACTCATCCTCCAGTTGTACTCTCTTAAAGTGAAAGTGTCATATGATATAAAGAATCTATCACTCATTGTCAATTGATATAAATTTATATTAAACGAGTTTTGGAAAAAAAATTTAAGCAAGCCTCTGGGAGCGAGCTTAATAATGTTTCCTTAACAAGTTTAATCAAAGTTTATATCAATTGACAACGAGTACTAGATTCTTTATATCATAGGACGATAATAACATGAAAAACTGCACCTTTCAGCTAGAAAAAAAACTCTGCTGTATATTAACAATGCCAAAAATAACGTCATTTTCAGCATAAAATGAAGTCATTAAGGAGATAAAATGACGTCATTTAAACGTTATACTACACTCATTATGTATAAAGTTATACATACTGGTTATACTAACCCAGATACATCGAAATTCATGTGATAAAATGATGTTCTATCTAGGTTCATACAAAAATCTTTTTCCAAACATTCACCTCAGTAATATTTTACAATTTCAAAACCATTTAGGTAAGACAAGCATAGATTATCATACACTAGAATACCAAATTGTGCTCAATTTATTTGTACCAGTGACAGGCATATGTGCAAAGATAACGTCCATACATTTAACTGTATATTCCAGGCTATTTGCCTAAATTCTAGGAAATTTGCGAGGTGTAAATATCACAAAATCTCTGTCCAACCTTTCTTTTACTTGACTTCTTTGATTTACGCATCGCTTTCAGTTTGGCCTCTTTCTTCAATCTATGCTCTACCTCTTCCTGAAAAGTGTCTCAATTTTAGTACCAAAGTATTGCGTAAACAAACAAACATCACATCTAAAACAAATAAATGTGTCTATAGAACAAGGAAGACCCCACTTGTGATTTGAACATGGCAATGGTCATTACTCAAATGCACATACCGTGTCAAAATAATATTCCAACAAAGTTTGACAACAGTAGTACATAGGCAGCAAAATTCCATCAGTTCAAGGGCCACAGCTCTGCTACTCAAGCTCAGATCCAAGTTGAAATATTTAGGTGGGTAACTGCACACACTGACAAATATTTATACAAATTCAGTGTAGCTTAAATACTGTTTCGAGATATGAGTGGAACAAGTAAAATCTCATCATTCCAAGGGCAATAACTCTGCTAATACTGGCTGGAGCAATTTTTTGAGAAAGCAAGCAAAATCTGTCTGACAATTACTCTTTACTTATAGTAAAACATGTATCAACTTCAGTTTGGTCAACATGAAAAGTTCTGATTTTCATGAAAATAGGCTTGTAAGAAGCACATTGTGACGAGGATTTCAAATATGTCACGACCTTCATTCTAAGCAAGCGATATAGGTGCACCGCAACTTATGCTGGTCAAGCTCCATGCAAAGTTTGAAGATCCTATGGCTAAGTGTTCATGAGTATTTATTGTAAAACATTTGGTCTACTAGCCAACTGACTAACCAACATGTGCAAAACAATATAACCCCTCATAATAATAACTAGTGAATGTTATGAGAAAAGAACATCAAGCTATTAGGTTTGTATTTTACCTTCATCTTTTGGTTCTTTTCTTCTGTTTCTTGTTTCACTTTAAAATCTGAGATCCAGTCTAACTCTAAAATATAACAAGTCAAGAAATAATGTACGAGATCCAATCTAATTCTAAAATAAAACAAATCCAGCAATAATGTATGAGATCCAGTCTAATTCTAAAATATAACAATTTTAATTATCTGGAAATAATGGTTAAGTTATTATAACAAATGAAATGTTTTGAAAATCCAGACATACTTGTGAGCTTAAACAGAATACATGCAAGTTGTGAAAATAAACTGAACTAAATCACATTTCAACATTACATTTCTTGATATAAGTTTTCAAACATTACAAGTCTAAAATAATACAACGAACCTCCATTCGCTGCTGTACATGTATTTGTTCCAGACCTGTTAAGGAAAGCATATACAAGATCACTACATACATATAACAGACTATCTAATTATCACATTTACATACCCTAAAGAGTGGAGTGTGACCAGTGGCGTGTTCAACTAGCCTAGCTCTTGGCTAGATCTAGCAGATCTCGCTCCTGAACGACAAGATAAATCGAGATCTCGGCGAGGGCTAGCCTAGTCTAGCAAGCTAGCAATGTGGGCGGGATTTGACTAAAATACGAAAGGAGAATTTTTGGCGCAACGAGGCGAAACGAGGATTAATAAATTGTGTATTTGGATTGCATTAGATTGTTCCTCTCAATAAACAATGACAATATTTTAAAATAAGCTAATTTGAAGCCTCCTTTCGCCGACCACACTGTCTGAAACCTGTTGAATAAACTAATTATCGAGATGTTATTGACGAAGGATCACACCTTTGTTGATTGAGTAGGAAGTGTCAAGGCGCTGCTTATTGCTCGTAAAACTAGTTTCACTGTTATATCATAGTCAACGGTGCCAAAAGGAGGCTAGCATATTATTAAGTTGGTATGATAAAGCTCCTTTCGCTGAATGGGGGTCATAATATAAGTTATTTGATAGATTAATTAAGCTCCCTTCGCTGAAAATTTTAAAATTTAAAGTCGGCTAGAATATAACTAAGTTAATATGGTAAAACTCGTTTCGCTGTTATATCATGGTCAATGGTGGCGAAAAGCTAGAATTTTTATTATACATATATATATTCAATTTTGTGCATACACACATTCAGCATAGAAAAAAATCACAACCAACGATCTAGCAAATATACCACTATGATATAACTTAGTTGAAATATAAATGATAACGCTCATTGCAGTGGAATTTTACATTCTAACATTCTTTTGCCGATATTTCATGGTTTACGGTCGTATATGACTATGATGAATTTTACCGTCGGCAAAAAGCAGCTATTATAGAATAGGTTGGTACATGTAAATGAAGCTCCTTTCCCCAATATTTTAATCAACATTCTACCAACGTTTACAAGTTGACTGTCGGGCACCCGTCGGCGAAATGAGGCTATAGTATAACTAAGTTAGTTGATATGCTAAAGCTCCTTTCGCGGATATTTCATGGTTTACGGTCTGCGAAAGGAGTCTATAAAATAACTAAGTATTTATGATAAAGCTCCTGCCGTCGATATTTTACATGCTACCGTCGGTGAAAGGAGGCTGTAGTGTAACTACCAAGCAAGCAATCGATATGGGTCCCACGTGGACACCTATATGGGACCCATGTGGGCTGCCTATATGGGACCAACATAGAAAGTGCAACAGGGGCCTTTGTGATCTGGGCTGCCCATATGCATTCAATATGGGACCCATATGGGTCCCATCTGGGCTACCACATGTACATTCGCCTGGGCTGCCTATATGGGTCCCATCTGGGCTGCCAATATTCATTCAGAAATGGGACCCATATGGGCAGCCTATATTCGTATGAGCACTTCAGATACATTGTAAATCAGAAATTGTATTTTTCAGCAAACACCACTCTATCCTCTGGTTTGCTACTACTATGCGTTCATAGTGTCCTTGCAGGATGGAGCAGTTGATCAGCTTCTTGTTTATACAAGGTGTTCTATATTATATACTTACAAGTTCGATATTTACAAGCTATATATCACATTAACATTTAAAGTTTCCAGACAACCATGTGGTAGAAATTAGAAAAAAATGTACATATATCAATTTACTTTGAACTTATGAAACACTTTTATTTGTACTGAAAGTAAATATAATAGTAAGAAGAAGATTTATATTAAATTTACTTATATTTCAATTCAAGGGAAGTAATACTTTTTTGTTCTATATGAGCTTGCTCAGGAATAGTCCATATGGGACCCGTATAGGTACCCCATATGGGTACTAGATGGGAAAGCCCATATGTGCTTGCCAAGGAATAGCGCATATGTGACCCGTATGTGTACCAGATGGGAGAGCCCATATGGGAATGTCCAGGAATAGCCCTTATGAGACCCGTATGGGTACCCCAGATGGGTACCAGATGGGAAAGCCCATATGGGCTTGCCCAGGAATAGCCCATATGGGACCCATATGTGTACGAGATGGTAAAGCCCATATGAGCTTGCCCAGGAATAGCCCATATGGTACCCGTATGTGTACCAGATCGGAAAGCCCATATGGGTAGCCCAGGAATATAGGTCCCATATGCGTCCAATATGGGCATACCCACATGGGCTTGCCCAGAAACATCCCATATGGGACATGGTCATGTTCACATAGGTCCCATATGGGTCCAATATGGGCATAACCCATATAGGCTTGTCCACATAGGTCCCATATGGGTCCAATATGGGCATACCCATAACGGCCCATATGGGATATGGGCCAATAACGGCCCATATGGGATATGGGCTTGTCCATAATGGTCCCATATTGGTCCAACATGGGCACTTCCCATATGGACATGTCCACATAGGTCCCATATAGGTCCAATATGGGCATAACCCATATGGGCTTGTCCACATAGGTCCAATAAGGACCCAATATGGGCATACCCACATGGGCTTGCCCAGAAACAGCCCATTCGGGACATGGTTATGTCCACATAGTTCCCATATGGGTCCAATATGGGCATAACCCATATGGGCTTGTCCACATAGTTCCCATATGGGTCCAATATGGGCAAAACCCATATGGGCTTGTCCACATAGGTCCCATATGGGTCCAATATGGGCATACACACATGGGCTTGCCCATAAACGGCCCATATGGGATCTGGGCTTGTCCATAATGGTCCCATATTGGTCCAATATGGGCACTACCCATATGGACATGCCCTCATAGGTCCCATATAGGTCCAATATTTGCATAACATATATTGGCTTGTCCACATAGGTCCCTTAAGGGTCCAATATGGGCATACCCACATGGGCTTGCCCAGAAACAGCCCATATCGGATATAAGCATGTCCATATAGGTCCCATATTGGTCCAATATGGGCATAACACATATGGGCTTGTCCACATAGGTCCCCTATGGGCTTGTCCACATAGGTCCCATATGGGTCCAATATGGGCATACACACATGGGCTTGTCCAGAAACAGCCCATATGGGATATAAGCATGTCCATATAGGTCCCATATGGGTTCAATATGGGCATACACACATGGGCTTGCCCAGAAACAGCCCATATAGGATATAAGCATGTCTATATAGGTCCCAAATTGGTCCATTATGGGCATAACTCATATGGGCTTGTCCACATAGGTCCCTTAAGGGTCCAATATGGGCATACCCACATGGGCTTGCCCAGAAACAGCCCATATGGGATATGGGCTGGTCCATAATGGTCCCATATGGGTCAAATATGGGCATGACCCATATCGACATGTCCACATAGGTCCCATATAGGTCCCAATATGGGCATTACCCATATGGGCTTGTCCACATACGTCCCATAAGGGTCCCATATGGGCATACCCACATTGGCTTGCCCAGAAACAGCCCATATGGGACATGGTCAAGTCCACATAGGTCCGCTTGCCCAGAAACAGCCCATATGGGACATGGTCATGTCCACATAGGTCCCATATGGGTCAAATATGGGCATAACCCTTATAGGCTTGTCCACATAGGTCCTTTATGGGTCCAATATGGGCATACACACATGGGCTTGTCCAGAAACAGCCCGTATGGGATATAAGCATGTCCATATAGGTCCCATATGGGTCCAATATGGGCATAACCAATATGGGCTTGTCCACATAGGTCCCTTAAGGGTCCAATATGGGCATACCCACATGGGCTTGCTCAGAAACAGCCCATATGGGACATGGCCATGTCCACATAGGTCCCATATGGGGCCTATATGGGCATAACCCGAATGGGCTTGTCCACATAGGTCCCATATGGGTCCAATATGGGCATAAACACATGGGCTTGTCCAGAAACAGCCCATATGGGATATAAGCATGTCCATATAGGTCCCATATGGGTCCAATATGGGCATAACCCATATGGGCTTGTCCACATAGGTCCCTTAAGGGTCCAATATGGGCTTGCCCAGAAACAGCCCATATCTGACATGGTTATGTCCACATAGGTCCAATATGGGCATAACCCATATGGGCATGTCCACATAGGTCCCATATGGGCATACACACATGGGCTTGCCCAGAAACAGCCCATATGGGATATAAGCATGTCCATAAAGGTCCCATATTGGTCCAATATGGGCATAACTCATATGGGCTTGTCCACATAGGTCCCTTAAGGATCCAATATGGGCGTACCCACATGGGCTTGCCCAGAAACAGCCCATATTTGATATGGGCTTGTCCATAATGGTCCCATATGGGTCAAATATGGGCACTACCCATATCGACATGTCCACATTGGTCCCATATAGGTTCCAATATGGGCATTACCCATATGGGCTTGTCCACATACGTCCCATAAGGGTCCCATATGGGCATACCCACATGGGCTTGCCCAGAAACAGCCCATATGAGGCATGGTCATGTCCACATAGGTCCCATATGGGTCAAATATGGGCATAACCCTTATGGGCTTGTCCACATAGGTCCTATATGTGTCCAATATGGGCATAAACACATGGGCTTGTCCAGAAACAGCCCATATGGGATATAAGCATGTCCATAAAGGTCCCATATTGGTCCAATATGGGCATAACTCATATGGGCTTGTCCACATAGGTCCCTTAAGGATCCAATATGGGCGTACCCACATGGGCTTGCCCAGAAACAGCCCATATTTGATATGGGCTTGTCCATAATGGTCCCATATGGGTCAAATATGGGCACTACCCATATCGACATGTCCACATTGGTCCCATATAGGTTCCAATATGGGCATTACCCATATGGGCTTGTCCACATACGTCCCATAAGGGTCCCATATGGGCATACCCACATGGGCTTGCCCAGAAACAGCCCATATGAGGCATGGTCATGTCCACATAGGTCCCATATGGGTCAAATATGGGCATAACCCTTATGGGCTTGTCCACATAGGTCCTATATGTGTCCAATATGGGCATAAACACATGGGCTTGTCCAGAAACAGCCCATATGGGATATAAGCATGTCCATATAGGTCCCATATGGGTACAATATGGGCATAACCCATATGGGCTTGTCCACATAGGTCCCTTTAGGGACAATATGGGCATACCCACATGGGCTTGCTCCGAAACAGCCCATATGGGACATGGTCATGTCCACATAGGTCCCATATGGGGCCAATATGGGCATAACCCGTATGGGCTTGTCCACATAGGTCCCATATAGGTCCAATATAGGCATATCCACATTGGCATGCCCAGAAACAGCCCATATCGGATATGGGCTGGTCCATAATGGTCCCATATGGGTCCAATATGGGCACAACCCATATGGACTTGTCCACATAGGTCCCATAAGGGTCCAATATGGGCGTACCCACATGGGCTTGCCCAGCCACAGCCCATATGGGACATGATCATGTCCACATAGGCCCCACATGGGTCCAATATGGGCATACACACGTGGGCTTGCCCAGAAACAGCCCATATGGGATATAAGCATGTCCATATAGGTCCCATATGGGTCCAATATGGGCATCACCCATATGGGCTTGTCCACATAGGTCCGTTAAGGGTCCAATATGGACATAACCCATATGGGCTTGCCCACATAGGTCCCATATGGGTCAAATATGGGCATACCCACATGGGCTCGCCCAGAAACAGCCCATATGGGATTTGGGCTTGTCCAAAATGGTCCCATATGGGTCCAATATGGGCATTACCCATAATAGCATGTCCACATAGGTCCCATATGGGTCCAATATGGGCATACCCACATGGGCTTGCCCAGAAACAGCTCATATAGGACCCATATAAGCATGTTTGCTGGGTATATATAAGTTGGTATGCTTAAGCTCCTTTCGCCGATATTTTATGGTTTACGGTCGGCGAAAGGAGACTATAAAATAACTGAGTATGTATGATAAAGCTCCTTTCGCCGACAATTTACGTGCTACCTTCGGGCGGCGAAAGGAGACAATCATATAAGGACCATCATATAACTAAGCAGGTATTAGATCTATAAAGCTCCTTTCGCCGATAGTTCGTGGTTTACGGTTGGCGAAACGAGCATAGAGTATAACTAAGTTGGTACGCTAATTATGAATGCTCCTTTCGCCGATATTTTACATTTTACCGACGGCGAAAAGAGGCCAGTAGATATATATGAGCCGTTTTCCAGGAAAACCGGGCTTATTGTCAAGAATACGAAAATCATGATAATATATCGTTAGAAGGACGAGACTCTTATGAACACTCTCTGAAAATTTGAACGAATTATTGCATAAATTAACGGAATTATTTACTTTTGAAACTAACCAGTTTTTGAGTGACGTCGCAAACGTCATTCGAACGTTATTTGACGTAACGTTAATAATCATTTCATAAACACAGTATCTGGTGAATTATTGACGTAAACTTTTCAAATTTTTGTCACATTTTAGAATAATATTCTGATTTTAATAAAACACGTAAAAATTGTTAGTGTCTGCTTCAAGGGAAAAGTAGCCGCTATTTTTAACCACTAACCCCTTGTTTTTCTCAATTCGGGTAGTTTTCGGAAATTGGTCACCACAGCAACGACGGAAGTAATTTTATCATAATTTATCAGAAAATTTAACTTGTTTGGATAGTACTAGGGTATCCAACTACTTACGATTTACTCGGTGAACATGATTTTTTCTCATTTTAGACCTATTTCTAAATATCGTGACATAACTACTATTGTTATGTCAATAAGCCCAGTTTTCCCGGAGAACGGCTCATGTATATAATTAAATTAGTATCATAAAGCTCTTTTCGCCGATATTGTATAGTCAACAGTTGGCGAAAGGAGGTTATATGCCATAACTGAGTGGATAGGTAAAGTTCCTATCGATCGCCGATATTTCAATGTCTACGGTCGACGAAGGAGGCTTCAAATTAGCATATTTTAAAACAGTGTCCTTATTTATTGATAGGAACAAGTTAATTACATCCAAATACGCAATTCATTTATTTGGAATTGATATTTGTAAAAATGATAACTGTAATTCCTACAATATCAAATTTTAATCCCCGTTTCGCCTCGTTGCGCCAAAAATCCTCTTTTCGTATTTTAGTCATACCGCTATGTAGTCAAATGATAAATATCGTTCAGGATGTACATTTAGCACTAGGATAGCGCTACATCGAGATCTAGGCGAGTGCTATCCAGTTGAACACGCCACAGGAGTGCATTTTGGTAGCATATTTCTATGTCTATGCAACAACATGCTACCAGCGAGCATGTGCGCCCATGGCATACCAGTGTCCGAGTAATTTCTAAATTTGCTGGTTGCCCACTGGGCTACCAGAATTATTTTCTGGTAGCCCGGAATTTTTTCTAGTTGCCCAGAAATTGCAACTGCGGAAGTACCAGTATAAATTTGCTCCATATTGGCAGTGAACTTTGATAGATGTGTCAATATGGCAATGTTTGTCAAATGTACTTGTCATATGATTGTTAAACATGACTAGTTCCTGGTAACCTGATACCCCGGCCAGTATATATTTTTATTTCATATTCATTGTAATGTCGGTAAATAGCTATACATATTGTACTGTACTAGGGCTTTGCCTTGAACCAGGCACCATTAATACATAAATTGCATGCACAAATTGAAGAAAACATGTCCATTCTTTCTCCATCCTTTCTGTCTTGTAATTTACACTTGGATTCTTTATATGTTTTGCTGGCTGTCATTTTAATATCATAAGGCCTAGTAAAATGAATGAATTGATACCACTTCCATCCAGACTGTAGGCCTATGTGTATAACTATATTTAACTGTGTGTAGTAATGATTCTAAATGCATCCAGTGCTTTTATTCTGAATGTCAGTCAGAGCAGAGTTACTTCCCTTGTAGTCCTTGCTGGACATGTACAAACATAATGTAGATTTGGAAGACATAAGTGTCATGATTAATTCAATATGAAGGGTAAAACACACCTGTTGTTAATTTAACATCTGCTGGTATGTATTTTAATGCTTCTGTTGACTACAGACATTTCGAATTTTCATAGTTGGACCAAAATCGTATGTGAAGGTCGCGAAAACATATGACATTTCAAATTGTCGTCATTTAAGTGATCAATGATAGCAAATTCTTTTAAATAAGACATTTTTGTATATTTTACTGCTCAAGTCTTATATTTATGCCTTCCAATACAGCTTTGACAAATCGCAAAACTCATAACCAATTTTCATTTTTGTTGACGTCGTCGTTGACTGCTAAAGCCCGGAATCCAAAAGTATTGTTGAAGAATTTGAGTTTGGGCTTTATACCCAACCCGATGAGCAATTTAATCAGATTGTCGGCGAATTTAAACACCTTTGATGGGATTAACTGATTGCTGGCAGGTTGCAAGAGGCAATTACTGGTGGTTTATTGGGGTCTTCAGTATACATGCCTGTATACACTTGTTAAATGTTATAAGTACACCAACATGTAATGCATATATCTTTTTTATTATTCATGATATCATGTTACTTTTTTGCATGTCTTAATGTGAGTAGTATAGCAGCAATATCTGATAATTCGATAATTGTAATTTGCCCGCTGCGAGCAGTGAACCGTGAATTTTCAAAATATGCAAAATGCACGTGCAAAACAGATCTTTTTCGCACAAAGTCCCAAAATGTTACATACACATTGTCCATCAATACCCACACCAGGAAAACACAAAACCGGAAGAATTACGATAACAGACCGTACAAGAGAGGTTTGTGAAACAAACATGTCTTATGACTGTAAATAGCCTAGTGTAGCTAAGGTCACCACGACCTTGACCTTTGACCTATCGACCTCAAAATTAATAGGAGCCTACATCTGATTATTAGCAACCTCTCTGTAAAGTTTTACGATCTAATATCCTGTATTTCTTATGGCGTGGACCAGTGACTGTTGTGTATTCAAAGGTCATGGTGAGTTTGACCTTTGATCCAAATGACCTTGTAATTGAGTTGGTCCGTCTGTGGAGGATGAATATTCTCCACCTGAAATTTAAGAATCCTACGTCCATCCGTTTTGGAGTTATTGTTGGAAAACCATTCGGCATGTCGACCTACCGATCGGCAAGCATGCACTGTACATAACAACACATCTATACAAGACATAAAACTTAAATACTTACAAATTTTAAGATGTTTAAACATAATACGTCATGGACGTAATATAACAGTTCTAAATGTTGTCATTTTTTAAGCTAGAAAAACTTTATAGGCACTATTTGCACGTACTGCTATGTTCTGTGTTGGTGTACTTATAACATTTAATGAGTGTATTGTCGATTTTTAAAAGTAATTAGACAAGTTATAGACTCGATTTATTGTAAAATATGAATGACCGGACTACCAATTCTGAGATTTTATGGTTGCCCGGCGGGCTTATGTCTGAGTTTTTTTGATAGCTCGGCCAAATTTTCTAGAAGCCCACGGGCTCCGGGCAGTGGATTTATCTGACACTGCATACTCACTGTTTCTTAACACTTTGCTAGGCAAGCTCTACCGAGCACTTTCTTATGCAACGGACCACTTCAGTTCTGTTCTATAGTGCTTTACCATGGAACAGTCTGTGCTTGCTGGAAGGATAATTTTTTTTCGCTTTGTCCGCTACATAGCGCTTTTTTTAGTAAGCCGTTTCTTAGCATAGAGCGCTCATTAGCGCATTGCTTATAATACAATATTGTGTGATCTTAACCTTTGACATAATGACCTTAATTAGGTCATCTACTGTTGCTGGCCAACTTCCATACAAGTTTGACAACCCTAGCATTCTTGAATTATTGAAAGTAAACCATTTAGTCTACTGACAGACAGACCGATCATCCGACTGACGTGTAAGTAAGTAAATACTTTATTTAACAAGGCTACACATTTGGTTACCCAATCTTCCATGTGGACCTTAAAATCTCACGAGCAAAGCAATATACCCCCTCAATTATGGCTAGCATTATAATGTCACAGAATGATCACAGGGTGACCTCCCTCACCTGTTTTCTTTGTTTCCATCGTCTCCCATCAGTTGTTCAAGTTCCTGTCTCTGTCGGTCCTGATAATCCTTCAACCACCTCAGTGCACCACATATAAGACTTAAGGATTTACCCTACAATGTACACAATCAATTCTAGAGAGGATAATCCTGAAACTAAGATGCATGTCTGTTTCAGATGCACTATGTTCATGCCCTACACAGAAACTCTGTTAAAATTCTGCTAATGATATAGAGGATATTTGTATTTTTCCGTGTATGATCGGCTGATAATTCACCGAGTGAGCAGCTGATGTAATATTTTCACGAGTGGCGTAGCCACGAGTGAAAATATAAGTCAGCTGTTCACGAGGTGAATTATCAAACGATCATACTTGGAAAAATACTAATAGTCTATTTATTTAATGCTTCAAATAGCTAAAATGATGAAAACAATCCACAATATGCCTGGAATGTTTTGCGTGACGTCGTTTTTTCCGCTATGCGCACGTCGAGTTGCAATCAAATAGTTCTTCTGCAATGGCTTCAATTTCGTCCATTTGTTTTACATTTATGTACATATAATGTTCTGTTATTTGTTAAAGATTAAGAGAGTAAGTGAAAATGCCTATTATTTTATTTTTGGCGGCTGGGAAATTTGTTTTAAAAAATAGTCCGTTTGCGTGAAATAATGAACTGTGAAATTATGAACAGTGAAATTATCGGGGAATAATCCACCGTTATTCCGCCGTAAACCACCGATAAGCATGAAATAAATTTCAAATAACCAAGCATACTGAGCATAGCCTTTATTTGACATTCAGCTTTCTGTTGAAATATGTCAGGCATACATGTGCCTCCATCCATATTTGAACCCTAATGGCGAGATTAAACGGCAAGCGCTACCAACTGAGCTTCGGATACACAATCGCAACTAAGTGAATTTTTCATAAAATTGATTTCATTTTCTGCAGAAAAAATTCAGGATTTGTAGGACGACATTATTTCATATTCACTTCTAGTTATACCCTTGTAACCCAAGAATGACGCCACAAGTAACAATATTGAGTGCCCTACATAAAAGGTCTAGATATTACTGTCGAGGATGTGAAACTTCTACTCAAAGTTTAGCTAGGATCAGCATACAACAGTATATTTCAGCATGCTGAACTTGTGTAAGGCTTATCCCTAACATATAAGATGCACACCAGTGTGTTTGCAAAATTCTTGTACACTCAGCACATGTTGTTGTCATATATATATATTGTTGTAGTATGACATAATGGATGAATAATGTAAGCGTGTATAACTAGAGCTGTTGCAATTCGGCAAAGGACCATAATTCTGACAAAGTCATTGCAGTGAAAATTCCTTCCTTTACATGCATCTACAGGTTGAGGTTGTTCATGTGTGAAAGTTTGAAGGAAATCCGGCAAAACTCTTGGAGCTGCATTGTCAAGTATCTGCCAAAGGACAGACATACAAGCTGAAAACAGTATACCCCTCTTACAACTTATGTTTTGCAGGGGGTATAATGAGTAGTTTTGTTTAATATATCTTGATACTTACTGTTCCTGTTGGACTTTCAAATATACCAATTCTGCCTTGTTCCAAACATTGGTACAAACCCCGCATAAATCCTTTCTGGATGTCATAGGGTTCAAACGGAAATGAAAAGTGGTCAGGGATCGTAACAGGTATTTCTGCATAGTTTACATCTGAAAACAAACAACCAGACAATGGTTACATTATATCAAAATGTGAGCTTTTTTATGAGTTGATCTGGCTATGCTATAACTTCCTGCATGCAGACTTAAAATATAAATCAGACCAATTTGCATATTCAATGTAAACCAGCATTTAGATTTCTTCACATTATCTGATTTTCATGCATTCAAGCAGGTCGGGCCCCAGAATTCATTAGTAAAACCCAATACTAAACATTCAACACAATATATATTCAGTCAATATCATTTATTTGCCAGTCAGCTTTATGCTGAAATATGGCTGGCTAATATATATTATAGCATAAAAACGGTGATTTTGCTCATACTTAAAGGAGCAAAAGGTACGTTATCGTAAAGATTCTCGCGCGCACGCGCTGTTGGTGTTCAGTTTTAAGTATGCTCATTTCAGGACCCAGCCGACGAAAATAAATGATTTACAGCGTTATATGAACTTTAATTCACATTCTAATTGTAACTACTAATAAATTTTCTATAATAGTAAAATAATAAACGTAAACAAACCCCCAATGTCACGGTTTTCTTGGTATTTGCAGATACCGGAAGTCGGCACTCATAACAAAAACTTGTATGTGACGTAACGTTTGCTAAGCGACGTCACGTTTGTTTTCCCGACGTCACCCAAAATGTCCCGCTAAAATGTCATAATTTTGAAAAACATACTAATAAAGTGTTGTTTTTATGCTATAATAGCATTTACGCATGCTTTTTGTGCTATTACATCTGCAAAGTCCCTTGGGAGTGTTGGTGCCCTCGCCCTGACGGGCTTGGGCACTAACCGTCCCTCGGGACTCTGCAGATGTAATAGCATGAAAAAGCATATGTTAACCCTACATACATGTATTTATCTGCCGCCACCTGGATTTGCAGATTAGTCACCAGATTAGAGGACAAGAGCACTAACCACAGAGCTACGTAGGCACATATAGCTTGTTTAAGAGGAAACATCTTCAAATGACCTAGATAACAGAGTAAGAAAGTTGTGTAATAATGTTGTACAAACCATGTCCACTGTTGTCAGGAACCTGTGCATCAACAGCAGCCGCCAATAAATCATCATCATCGTCACTGAAGTCAGCCTTACCACAGCAAGATTCTACAAGTTATTAAATAGAGGATCTTACATGAGTGTCTTTTCATATTGAATTTATTAAACGAGTTGGATAAAAGTGATGAAATACGAGGCTCTGCCGAGTATTTTATTGCTTTTATCCAACGAGTTTTATAAATTTAATATGGAAAGACACGAATTTTATCACATAAACAAAATAAGCCATTTAAATGTAGAAAACTAAAAATAGTAGACACGCTTCCCCTTTAGAGAGAAGAATATTGAGGTGAGTAATGCGGTTAAGAATAAATGAGCATCTAAACATAGTGCAACACAGTGACTGTATTTCAACAGTCTTCACGAAAAACTTTTCATAGTACTAGCCAGTCGGGCTACCAACATGGCAGAACTTACTAGCCCAAGAAGATATTTACTAGTCAGACCATTAAATTATTAAAATTATTTTAAATTTTCAGTAGACTTTCGGACTAGTCACATAGAGACAATTACTAGCCCTACCCAGTTTTTACTAGCCTCGGGCTTCGGGCTAGTGGCCAAATTCGAAGACTGTTTCAATTACATTTAATTCAATGTTGAAAACGAAAATGAGCCGAGATGGGTATATTTGAACGGTAATAACATCACGGACCTTTTAAGTAGGCCCTATCCAGTCTTGAGATGAGTTAGGTAAGGGGAACATACTCGTACTAAAAACGGGAAACGACACGTACATCGTGACGTCATGTTCATGATTTGACGTCATTACTACTTCGAATAACCGGGATGAGATGGATGAATTTTAAAGAGATGCTATTTTGAAACTCAAAATGCATTCAAATTGTGCATGAAGTGTTAGCCTAGCCTATGCTTTGTTCAATAAATAAATGTAGGTTTGTGTTTATTTATTATATTTGAATTGAATTGCCTTTGTAAATTCCCTATGATTTTCAGATTCGCCTTGTCTATCGATCTGACCTGTACCGCTGACGATAAAATCACGGTCGGCCATATTTGTTTATTTTTTACAGCGCGTATGAATACATCAAAATAGTGATTAGGCCCCCTCATTTGCATAGTTATGATTAATTATTCAGCAGTGTAATATCGTTTTTATGTAATGGGCTTTATTACACTCCCACACCGTAATTTATGTGATAAACAACATTAATTAATTCCTCATACAAGCAGCCTTTTTCTTTTCTCACTAAATTACCAAAACAAGCAGACAAATATCGCTGTCTTAGAATGAGAAAGTCGTAAGTGCCACTAATGACCTTATAAGACTAATGCATATTTGAAATCTACATCATAATGCACTTTCTAATGAGCCTTTTTTCATGAAAACTGAAGTTGAAAAAGCTTGTTTACCATAAACAAAGAGTGATTGTCAGACAGTTTTTCTTGTTTTCTCAAAATATTGATTTTGTAGTTACGACCTTTTCATTCTATCCCAGCCATATATCAGTGTTTCTGCGAGCCAGGATTTTTGGGGGGTCATCTGTGACCCCCTGGTAAAAAATCAGGGGGTCATCAGCAGTATTGAAGGGTCATATGCAAAATTTGAAAAAAAGACTAGAAGACAATAAAGGTTGAAACCGTATTTATGTATGAGTCTGTTTTCCATCAACTGAGAACTAGAACATTCAGAAATGAACTTTTTTTTATGAAGTGTTCAACCTTAACATCTTGATTAAACTCTCTACTTGTTCCACACTGTGGCATACTGACAGCCTTGGAACAATACAGTTTCCTTTGTTTTGCTTGTTTCCATCTACTAACTGCATTTGAAAAGTCATATTCTGCCACAGGTGGACCAAGAGATATTTGCATCAAGGTGTTTAGGCGTACAGCAGACAATCTATTTCTAGATGAAACTTTAATGTTGTTTTGTATACTGAAACCCCTCTCCACAGTTGCAGTCTGCAATGGTGCAAGCAGTGCAACTGTGGAAAGCTTTGTTAGATTGGGAAAGGCACCAGGATGGTTTTCAACCAGCAGTTTCTAAATGGACTGAATTGTATTGCAGGGGTATCTCTTCTTTTGGTGATTTTGGAGCTTCGTCAGTTGATTCCTTTTGGGATTCATCGCATGGCTCTTTATTTGTTTCCAAAGGAATTGAGCCAGGCACAGAAAAGAAGTCTGAAAGGCGTTTTTGCCTTTTCCGTTTTGGTTCGTCTGCATTAACGGACATTTTATGTGCATGCGTCAACGTTACTAAGACTTTAGTTTAATGCGCGGCGTATCGAAATTTTATACTACGCTAAGCGTACGGACTAGTACGGAGCCCGAACTTTACACTCAACCATAGCGGAAGTGATAAATTTGTAAACATCTCGCGTATCGACGGTATGGAAATAAGACGTTATGCAATTAATTTGACATTTAATTATCGCCTTTTTTTACTTGAAACATATTTCTATGATTGAATAATTAAGTTGCGTCACGACGGACGCAGGTTTGGCTTTAAGTTGCGTCATATGTAAATAAAATGCGTCAAAAACGCAAGAAACGCACTCTCGCGGAAACACTGCATATATATCAATCATACATACTTGAGATTGGAGTACTCGATTTATTGGTTTGTAATTGATCCAGGTCTATAGTACATAGAAGGCTATCCCCTTCATCATCAAAATCATCCATCACTGGACACTGAATAGGGTCAACAATCTGCAAAATAGAAGATACAAAGCTTCCAGATAATGCAGCATCTATAGCATGTAACTTAAACCTTTCAGTCAAAGATAACCCATAAATGTGCAAGAACTTATCTCTAATGAGGTCCTGTGTTTTTGCTGAAGGTACAGCGAGTAGAAGAGGTAGTGGGACGATACAAGGTATCCAGGAGCACTGTCTTAGCTCCTTCTGAAGAGATGTGCCATGGTTATTTAATGTGTTCGGTGTACAGCAATTGGCAGGGTGTATACCTTCTGCTGGGCCCTGGGGCAGGAATTTTACCTAGCCTGGGGCTTGAAATAATGCATCAGTCAGTTGCACTCACGGCCCCCAACCCAGGGATGTGCAGGGATTTTAAATTTTAGGTTATCAGAACCCCCGTCATTCCCGCGCCCTGCCGGGGATAGCTAAATCTCAAGTATTTCACCGGCCCCTGATAACTAATTCAGTAGATTTTGTTCCAGCATATTAGATTGGAGACTTAATCCACCACATTTTCCCAAATCTTGAATTTGCAATTGCCCATTATAAGAAAAAAGATTATTTCTCATTCTGTGTGGATGTTTTCATTCATAAAAATACTCAGCAGCTCAGACAACTGGATTTTGCAGAGCTCTGCATTGTGGTGTTTACGGGTCAGAGGTAACCGGCAAACCGATACAGGCTTGACAATCCTAAATTTTACATTTCCTTTAGTCATTGTTCACAAATAAGTAAGTATTTAATTTAACTGCGCGCCATTAGATTGTGACAAAAACAGTTTAAACGTATGAAATGTAGACGTAGACGAAATCTGTCTGTCCGAACATTATAACACTAAATAAAAACAACAACAAAAATAACTACATGTTGGGAGAAATAACGTTGTCAGTGACATTTTTGAATTGCAACACTCTGTCGTAGTATCGATTAGACAGATTAAAAGGCTTTCAGGTCACAAAATGCAACTTATGCGACTGTTTTCTTACCAAAGTCGATTTTCCCGCGGGTTTAGTAAAAAGTCCGAATTCCGTTATCTTCCGTACTTGTTCAAAGCAAGTGTGAAACCCGGAACATTCGTTTATCTCGAAGTGAAATTACGGAACCCACGGAACTCTAAATAACTTTTTTATTTATGCATATGTTTTTAATAGTTTAGTCTCATATTAAAGGTGACCCTAACCCCTTTCTAAATAGGTGAATTACATATTGGTTACATGGGTATATGTTGTTGCTATATTGTCGTCAAAAAACTTATTCAAACGCAGTCCTCCCCCTTAAGCTCCCAGACAAGGATAGAGAGAGAGCATCCAGCATCTTCATAACCTAAGAGTGCAAATACTTACACCCGGTCCCTCAGTTAAGCCCTCAAAATGACCACTATAATACTAAAATACCATGAAATATATTATCAACTGTCAATGACTTTATGAGCTGCAAACTCTATTATGTTATATACACTCATTTTAAAATGTTATAAGTACACCAACACAGTACATAGCGTTACGTGCAAATAGTCGGTCGGTCGACATGCCAAATGTTTTTCCAACAATAACTCCAAAACGGGTGGACCTTGGATTCTTAAATTTTAAGTGGAGATTATTCATCCTCCGTAGACGTCCCAACTCAATTTCAAGGTCATGTGGATCAAAGGTCAAACTCAAAATGACCTTTGAACACACAACAGTCGTGATGACCTTAACTACACTAGGCTATTTACCGTCATGAGACGTGTATGTTTCACAAACCTCTATTGTACGGTCTGTTATCGTAATTCGTCCGGTTTTGTGTTTACCTGGTGTGGGTATTGATTGACAATGTGTATGTAACATTTTGAGACTTCTTGCGAAAACGATTTGTTTTGCACGTGCATTTTGCATAATTTGAATATTCACGGTTCACTGCTCGCAGTGGGCAAAACATAACCATCGACTTATCGGTTATTGCTGCTATACTACTCGCATGAAGACTTGCAAAAAATGAACATGAGATCATGCATAATAAAAAAAGATATACGCATTACATGTTGGTGTACTTATAACATTTAACAAGTATATAAACTGTGTTATAGGCATGTGCATATGAAACCGGTTATGGATTTTATTCATTTGTTACATTCATAGATAATTGATATTCTCCATCCTGGACGTTTTTCTACCAGGAGTGCCACTGTCATATAAAGGGAGATTACATAAAGAAAAGACAGAAAAGAAAGCTCTAATCACGGGACTACGAAATTGTATCATAAACTTTCAAGTTTTGATTTACGAAAACTATTCATTTGCAGATTTGCAAAGTTTTAAAGAATAATGTTAATGAAGCAAATGCAAAAGAAATTATGTAAATTATACATTGAAATTACAGCTGTTTTTGTAAAGTCGATTTTCCGAGTTTTTTGTCTGACGTCGCGAACGTCATTCAAACGTTATTTCATGTTAATATGAATATTTGGTAATTTCTTGTCATAAACTGTTCAAACTAGCATCATGTTTTAGCATTATGTTTTAATTTTCAAAATATGTATCATAATCGGAATTGTTTGCATTCAGAGATATGATACATACCTTAAAGGTGCGTACACACAGTAAGTTGTTATTTGATTGTTACGTCTACCATACATTTTCTCGAGATGCACACTTTCATTGAACATTACCAAGTGGTATGAGGGGAATGTATGGGCATGATGTACACGTGGTAAGAGTATTCATCCTCGACTTATACACCAAAACTTACTGTTAAAAAGCATTAGCGAAATAAATCATTAATATACAGAACAGCCATCATCTGAGCACTCAAGTACAAGTACATGTATTTTATTTAATAATTTATAAAAAAATCCATGGCAAGTATATCACGCAAGTGATCTGAGTCAACGATTTTGGTAGATTTTTAAAACAAATTAATGTGTTCACACGATGTGTGAAATCTGCGTTCGAGCCTCCTTGCTTGATGAGACTATTTCCCATTGCTCGGTGTGGCATCAAACACCGTGAGTCGATCTGCGGCGATGCTTGTCTGTCAGACATGATGTTCTATGGTGTATCTGGACATGCTAACCAATAACCATGATAAAACACAAAACACCAGATCTGTCAAATAGGTTTGTCCTAACCCGTCTGTTCCATTTCTTCATTTTGCGTTTATTTATCCTCGCCACCGGATGTTCTATATGGACGAGCCCCCCTCAAAAGTTTAGTCAATTTTTTGTTTCGAGGGATAGTGCAGATACAGGGGTCGAGTTCGACCATCGAATAGTGTCTAGTTTGGTAGGCGATATGTAGTATTTATGCGCATGTGTGTGATCGAACACACTTTACACTATGTGATAGCACTGTACTGCCGAAATGCACGGCTAACCAGCTCCAACGTGCTCTCTATGCAGTACAGAAATTGCATTCTCTGTGCCGTAAAGGGTAATGATTGTAAACATTTTGTTCTGCGCAGTACAGTAGTCAAAATTAAAAACCTTTCAGACATCTTTTTAGTGAACTTTAATCTGACAATAATTGACACATGTGAGGGTAATGACCTTATCAACAAATTTGTGTAAGTATTTATGTACTGGTCTTCGTTTCTAAGAAAAATATCGCCCTTTTCTTGTCTTCTCTCGCTTCACTTTTCAACTGTCACAAATCATTGTGTTCTGTTAAACTTTACAGAAAGATCTTGTTATTCGATCTCAATCTTTAGTCGGTACCATAGTCCTGTGCACACAGCGTAAAAGGGAGGTAACTGCGTTTCGAATTTTACTTGCTCTTCATAACAGTTGCCTACCGTTTAAAACGCACCAGTTGCCTCCCGAAGCAAGACAAAATATCCTATATCCGAGGGTTGAACCATAGTCGACAAAAAACGTCACATCTGCTAACTATACGGAGTTCGACCAGATCAACCGTACTAACAATGGTCGTCGATGGTCGAGACACCACTGTTTCTTTTACTTGTATGTCAGGTGTATACCACCCATGGGACCTAGGTTTAAAGTCTCACCCGAAAGACTATTCGTAAATTTATTCGGTAAGTCCGTGATTCGGCCCCACAACACTGAGATTATAAGTCTCGTGCTCTACCAACTGAGCTAAACAGGCTGACTGGACTAATTTAAACATTACATTTAACACAAACTTCGTATTCACGAATCACTTATTTTAAAATAATTTTAACTGAAGCATAGACAAACAAGCTAGTGCAATATCCAAATCTTGCCCTAGTGTAACAGTTCACACTGAGTCTGGGTGTTGGTGCAAACCATAGTCTGGTCCCCATCTCACAAATCGTCTCAAGTAGAAATCTCAACTCAAATTAAGATTTTGCTAACATCAGAGTCGCAATTAGAGATATATCTGAAGTTTCATTTCTACGTATATAAACGCAGAATAGCACAATGCTGTTCGGTGACGCTAATTTTGTGTCCAGAGCCTTCCATGGCAATTAACATAAATATAGTCCAGCTAGGTTAAGCTGACAGTGACGTCATCGTTAATGTATATCCCAAAAGACACAAACGATTAAACCCATTGCTTGAACAGGAATGGTTTAGTTTGGTAGTGAACTGTTGGTATAAGCTTTTATACTTGTTTTTTACACCGTACTAATGAATTGTCCCACTGCGTCACTGTATTTTTTATCTTAACTGGGCTGTATGCATGCCAATATTTGTGATTTGATATGAGATTTTGCCCAGGTTGAGAATCAGATGCTTCGGCAGATTGGGGCCTTGTCTAGTTGCATGATCTGCGCATGTCTGGTTTCCCCAGTCGCCAAAACCTGGAGTTATAAATTACCATACGCAACGCACTTTTGGTATTATGATTACCAATGTCCGTCCAAAACAATTGTGCGGTCCAATGGTTCCATTGTTTCTGTCGGCTTGACATTCAACACTCTGACATACCCGTCCCTGCATTCGTCGTCTATCATACCCGTCCCTACATTCGTCGTCGGCGAGAGAGGAACACGGATGAGTGTTGTAAAAAATAAAATATAGCGGTTACTCGAGAATGATTCGTCATTCTTGTGGTTAACATCTTCCTCCCATCTCAATACGATTCACGTACCGATACATCTTTCAATCTATTGAACAGTATATTCAATAGTATCTGTATCGTCTATAGCAACATCACAGCTGGGTACCACCCTAAACTAATCGACTGAAAATACAAATGTAATATGAGTTTTTTATTCATGATTTGAAGCAGAGATCTTATATAAATTTATATATACTAGATCCTGTTTGAAGTCAACCATACCTTATATGTTATAGCTGATGATGGTAAATAATTTATAACCTTTTTTGTATCTGTGAGAAACATAAAATTATTTTATTCGAGAATTCATGACAACAACCGTTTATGAATTTCATATGTTACAAGTATAATTATGTAGAATAATTTATAACTTTGTTGATTAATTTAAGCGACATTTTTATCTGAACATTTTGGAATTATTTGCAGCTAAGTGTTGAAAAACTCCCATTGGATTAAAAGATATACATGTATATTGGTCGCACATCCAGCTACATTGTACTTACGGTCATGTTGTCGGTGGAATTAACATTGAGAACAAACTGCTGTATCTTCATACAAACCAGAAGTAGAATAGATGAGGACCGTTGTATGTAAACCTTCGTCTACTCGGTATTGTACCGACACAGTTGATGCGAAAAATGGTAAGTTGGGAAATATGTCACATTATTGTATATAAAAACTAGAAAAAAGTAAAGAAGAACTGATAGTTGTGTTTGATTAAATTTTATTGAAACTGTATCACGTTATTGTGCGACAAAGAGATACATGTATGTTCAGCCGCAATTGTATTGCGATGTTTTTCGTTATTAACTTCAATGACGAATGTGTTTCTTCATGTACGTAAATGCTAATTGTACATAAATTGTATAAAAACGGTTTTGAAAATTAACACTCTAAATTATACACCCTATAGAGAGATCTCTATTATTTTTAATTTATGCACGTACTATGAATACATTGAACGAAAGTTTTATGTTGTCCCGGCTCATCACATAACTTAAATAGCAATTAAGTCTAGGTAGAAATGTAAGTTTCATTAATAATTCATCAATAACTTCATTAATACATTATGCATAATCATATACATTTCAATGGTTCATAGATATACATTAATACAAATTAGTTTTACGACACCCTCTAAATGTAAACAGTTGTCAAAGCACGTTCTGATATATCAAAATCAAAGAATTAGAAAGTACTGTTTGGAGGCGATATTTCAGTTATAGTGCAATGAAAAGTAGTAGCTCAGCGCAAAATGAGTGTCTTTTTGACAAATGAAAATTATCAATCACTGACACTGGATATGAACTACATAAGGAAGACAGGTGAACAAGTATCCCTTTTTGATAAATCGCATGTTCCAAGTTTGAAGTGCTTGTTTGCTCACATCAATCAGGTTTGTAATCCCAGTTTCGAAGGTAGGTATCGATGTATTTTCACCTAATCGGTCGTAAGTTATGTTTTATGATTCCAATTAATTCCAGAAATTTGCGCATAAATGCCAGAAATGCTATTTTTTAAGCAAGAAAACTTCATATTTTTGTTTAATGTTTTAGTAATGAGGACAGTTCTCTTTTTACTCCAGCTCCAGTAAACGGTTCTCTTACGTAAGATACCGCATCTAAGGAATGGACATACTGTGCCAATCTAATTCCATACTATTGGTTAGACCAAACGTTCGTGCGCGTATGAATGAAAGATATAGAAATATGTGATATTGTTTAATGAAATACCAAAAAATAAGTCTTTTTTGTTACAATATTATTTTTGGTATTTACTGAATAAAATCATGTCTGAAACATTGTCATTAATACAGAATACAGAAAAGTTTATTCGGCTTAAGCATTATACATCTTATCACCGTGAAACAACATACAACAAATATTTACATACATGCATGCACACCCACATCACTTTACAAATCTCCGTATACACCGGACATATAATGCTAAGATGGTGCTCATGTTCAAAGTCAATTTTGTCACATAAAACACATTTACGTTCTTCTCTAAGTATATTATTAAATTCACCAGTTTCACTCGCCAGAGGGTGCGATGGCAACCGTATTCTCGCTATTGCAGAACGTATTTTGATATTTGTTATTCTATTCCAATATTCTGATAGTACAAAATTATCTTTTGTATTATTATATAACACAAGATTTCTACTATTTCTAGCCACTCCGTTCCATTTTAAAATATAAATGTCTTTGAGTCTGGTTATTACTACATTAATGAACCATATGTGATTCTCAGATTCTGGAAATGTCCAAACATCATAAAAGCCTGTCCCTTGTAATGTAAGTCTCACTCGGTACACCCAATTATAGTCTATTTCGGAGTTTCGTAGAAACATATCGTATATTCGTATAAGTATAACAGTATCACGCAACATATAACATACAAAAAAAAAACAAATAAACTACCGGTATACCAAAGCAACAGTTTCAAATATGCCTCTGTGTAATTTATCCTGTAATTGGAGAAAAGGCGTGCGTACTAGTATCTCATTTTTCAATAAAACATCTTACGATTAGTATGGCTGTTGACATTGCAAGCGCAGAATAGAATGGATACTTGAATATGTAAACGAGATATTTCAATATCTTAAAGTTTTAAACCTGCTTTAATGAACTGCATGCATCTTTGTCGATGAATAAACAAAATACTTGTTAAGGTTGTTTTAAATACAGATCTTGGATGCCATTGGAAATTATGCGTTTTAGAACTTCGAAAATGGACGTAGGTAGCGGATTACTAATATAACGTTAGATGTGTATATTATTAATGTAATATTTTTGTGAATTTCTGAATAATATTTCTTTGTGAAACATAGGTACAAAGTTCGTTTATAACATTTCGCTCGGTAACTATGTCATCCATTACAGTGGTTCTACTAGCCCGGCTAAGCCGGGTCATTTTTATACTTTTGACTGTCGTGTCATGCTGTTCTAAAGGTGAAGTGCCGTGCTGTGCTGTGAGGTGGGGTGATGTGCCATACCCTACCGTGAATGTGATATATCGTATCGTGATGTACATTTTCACCTCCTTATCTAACTGAAACCAATAACAAATTACTAATGTACTAATATGTAAACCTATTAACAATAGCGCCATGGTGATACGTTTACATACAAATTGATAGAATGTATGAAATATATATATATAAAGTTATTGCAACATCTGTCTTTGCAAAAATTTAACTTGGATTAATTCATATTGTTGAGAATGATATTACATCAGAATATATTATATATCTCTGCCTTGTAACCCAGAGTAACCCAGAGTATGGAAGATATCTATGCAAAGATATTTGGTTTATGATAAATTTATGACACAATCAGCCTTTTCCGTTCATATATAAACTGCCTAGAACTAGTTTTTATCCATTAATATAATTCAAAGGGGTGATTAAAAAGTAAACAGTACCCAACAATGGCAAACTTGTGCGCATATTACGTGTATTCACTTATATTTCAATAGGCGGAAACATTTGATGTCACAAATCGTTGCATTCAATTGTGGTTCATAATAGTATGGTTCTTTCAGCAAGCATAATGTGTGCATCATTCATTATTTTGTACATGTGTTTGAACAAGATTTGATTGTTTGTTATAAGTTTCTCTTTTCAGTTATAGTTTTTAGGCTGGCGATTTCGACAATGCCAAAAAATGAATTCCACTAAGATGTATTTACTCCCGAAACTGACAACACAGAATCTATACACACAATGAAAATAGTTCCTCCTCGTTAATCAGTTTTGCAAGATTAGAACATTAAACTTTCCTTGTTTAATTTAATCTGTTCGATTGTAATATATTAGTTTCTTCTTGTAATGGAAGGAAATTGTATGAAATTAAAAGAAAGCCTGCCTCGCCAGCCTGCCAGTACTTCAGTACTTTGATTGCTATATTTTATCACCGTGTTTATGAAACAGTTTATGACACAGGTCAAGTATCATTGTATAGAGGAATACCATACCATGTGGTGCTTATTCATATAAGTACACAAGCACCACTTTCGATGTCATAAATGATGTAAAGAACCTCTTGAAAATGCCAACTACTGGTACATGTGTGTTGTGACATTTTATGTTTTAAAAAAAAAATTATGAACGTATATTGTACGAATGCGATTTACTATTTTGCGTTTTAAGTCTTGTGTGAAAGGGCTATAGAAAATATCAGTAAGTGAATTATTGGGGCAGTTGCGGGCAAATTTTCCAAAAAAAGATGAAACAACAATACTGGATACAGTACCAATATTCCTAACACTCGTCCAGCATTCAGCAGCTAAAGTTTGTGGGAATAAATTAATTGTCCTACGCGCAACGTGCATCCGCGAATTTTTTAATAAAGGAAGCATGGTCTCAGTACTTGCTATATCCTTATTGCTACGCATTGAAGTCCCAAAGCACAAAGTATAAAGTATGGTCAGATCATTTGATACCACGTTATATTTTGAGATCACTCAAATAATATGAAGCCATGCCATATGCCTATGCAAAGAACGTTGCTTCCCAGGAACATACATGTATTATAATAATAATAACGACTTTATTTATAGTGGATAACATATTTGGTTCTAGACCAATTTTCAATACGGTCCACATTAACATGAAAATATACAAAAATGTACAAGAACACATATATGCACAAAAACAATATTTACAGCAATGCATAATTGAATTTACAAGTAATAGTTTTAAATATTGATACCTAAAGTAGATGTTTAGGAGTATAATAATTGAGTTTCGAGTTTACAAGTAATAGTTTTCCTATTGTCACCAAAATAAGATGTTACTAAAGGTGTACAAAAATTGAGTTTACAAGTATGGTACCTAAAGCAGAGGTTTAGGAGTGTAATAATTGAGTTTACAAGTAATAGTTTCATATTGACATCTAAATCAGATGTTTAGGTGTACAATAACTGTATTAACAGAGCCATAAAACACACCAAAGCTAAGGGAGTGAACTCTGTATTCGTTCCAGTACTAAGTACAAATTGTAATATCCCCCAGCTCACATCGATCGTCTGTAAGAGGGCTACTAGAGCCGAATTCTCGTTAGTGTTTGTGTACAAGGGAAGCTGTGTGGAATTATCTCACATACGCGAATTCACTGTGCTGATATAATATGGCATAATTAGTATGTTATATGCCCAGTGTAAACCCAGGAGAAAGATGCGTGTGATTAAAGCTGTTTAAGAGGTAAATACATGCATGTTTTATACTTACTAGATCGCTTGTACTTGAAACAATTCATATTCATAATATATTATACATAACTATCATGGAAATCTATCCTACAGCCGTACAGAAACTTACATCTTGAAGTGTTTACGGATACACAAACACACACACACATATAACTAGTGCGATAACTATGCGTTCATATACATCTTCTTTCTATCAGAAATATTGAGCTACATTCTAAAATGCACATCCATCTAGCGTCCACTAATTGGATTTTTTAAAGTCTACAAATGCCATTCCCAGTGATTCCTCCTCCGAACCCGATATTTCTATGACATTTATTGTTGACTGGGATTCGTATGTTTTATTTTGTTTATTAAACCGGTCTCTTATATTTCTAGTTAGAATAACCATATACATGATCACGATAATGTTTTCGTAATTGTATGTGTGGATGAAACAGAAATAAACAATAAAATAATGCGTATACATGTTTATTGTAACACATCAGAAGGTCAAATGGACTTTAAATTACTTTTGCTGGATACTGTTCAATCTGACACGTTTATTGTTCTGTCCTATTTTGTTCCACATTATTTTCCTGATAAAGGTCCCTGAAAAAGGAGTAATTATTTTATTATTGTATAATTCTAAAATTAGTAAAATATCAGAATTAAAGTACAATATCTGGTATAAGTCAACCTCACAATATTATATTAGAATATACATGTATGTATAAAAATCCAATACATATACATGTATGTATATATATCACTGACTTAGAATGAGAAGGTCGTAAGTGCCACTATGGTTAATTAAAATTCTATATCTCAAGTCTTATTTTCATGAAAATCGGAACTTGTCATGTTGACCAAACTGAAGCTGAAAACAAAAGTACAGAGTGACAGTTTTTCTTGGTTACTCAAAATATTGATTTTGTTGTTACGACCTTCTCATTTTAAAGTGTATATAGCTATATTTTAACAGTCAGTTAATGTCAAAATAATTACTTGCATCCTTTTTAGTATGATGCTAGACTACCTTAATTGCAAATTAAAACTTTGGATGGGTTCAGTGTACTTCGATTCAATCGTCGAAACATAGACGATTGCTATAATTTCATAAGGTGTTCTAGAACACTTTTGTATGAAAATGGACTGTTTGCATGTCAAATAAATCACACAGAGAGTTTCTGTTAAAACTGAAGCGAAAAACGATCTAATGGATATGAAAGCATAATTGTTTTTCAGTTTCAAGTTGAAACTTTAAAAAAAAATATCGTCCAATATAGCTCTATACACTTTAAGCCAGCGATATACTATTGTGACTTTGACTGATATCAGATATTGTACTTTAGTTCTGATATTTTACTAATTTTAGCTATATCCGGAAAATGATATGCTTCACAATATAATTTCTTGCAATTGAGGATATTTTGAAGCATATCATTTTCCGGATATAGACTATAAATGAAAAAAAGCGTAGTACTTTCTTATTGTATGATGTTAAGAATAGGTAAATAACATGAGAAGCATCTGTATAAAGCATTACACAACTTTTACCCTTCAACTTTAATCTTATCCGCTGGGGCTTATCAGCTAAATCTCACTGAAAGGCAGGACATTATCTCTACCCTCATTCAAAGACGTAGACTTCTTTGCCTCATTCAAGAAAATGGTGATCGGCAATAATGTTAGCATACAATAATTATATAATATGGTATCTATACTTGGCAACTTTCCTAAGTAACATTCTACATTTTCATTCTTTGAATATACAATTGTTATAACCCTTTATAATTTCGTGTACAATTTTTTGACACATTGACCCGTATAATCCAACGTTTTGTTTTAATGAAACCCGACATGCTTCCAGATTCTGGAGTACACGTGCATTTCTTGCTGTTTGCATTTTTTTTATCGATTTACAAGTGTTTAATTTGCGTAATGGTGCATTCAAACAGAAGCAATTTGATTGTGGAATTGAAAAGCCACCTAACCTTTTAGGATTTATGCATCGGGTAGTGATAAAATTATGGACGAGGAGTATTGCAGTGGTTCCGTCGTTTGATGTTATTTTTGTTATCGGTGCAAACATCCCATACACACTGATTTCATGAGGAAAAACGTCCGTCTATTTGGCAGTTTCCCTTCAAATCGTTAGATTTCAACCAAATCGAACACCTTGGGAACGAACTTGATTGTTGGTTTGGAAGGTTCCCTTAACCGCCGCGTACAGAGCGCGAACTTGAAAATGCTCCTTGACAACTATGGAAGTCGATCACACATTTTTTTTGTGATAATTTACTTGTGTCGCATGGTTGAGAAATGCCAATTTTGAACAAACATTTTAACAACTTAAATAATTTTTTTGCTTATCATTGAAATTAATTATTGGCTTTACTGCCAACATCACAATACCGATTTTTTGAAAGTTTCAATGTAAAATGTCCATTACTTTTTTGTTATTGTTATTCTGAAGAAGGCTTCGACCGAAATGTCAATACAATATTTGCAATATATGTATTGTTGTTGAATTCTCTGTCTGAACCAAATAACTATCGTGCAATTTCTTTACTTCCAGTGATTTCAAAGATATTCGAAAAGCTAGTTTTGTTCAGAATTGAAAACAATCACGCTAGTGTTGAATTAAACAAACTTCAATATGGCTTTCAGAAGGGAAAAAGCTGCAAAATGGTTTCTTTTTTACTCCAAGAATCGCGGAACTACTGCTGTGAACGCGGTAGCCCCCTATACACGTGCTTCCTAGACGCAAAATCAGCCTTCGATAAAGTTTGGCTATCTGGCTTGCTACATCAACTCAATAGTATTGGCATTCAAGGAAAACCACTCCGAATAATTAACAACATGCTGAGAGGTTCAACCAGTCGGGTACTTTTCAACGGGAAGTTGTCACAACCCTACAATATAGAGCAAGGTACCAGACAGGGCAGTATTTGTGCGCCATTCTTTTACACGGTCTTCTTGAACAGTCTGTTAATCGAACTAGAAAAATCCAAATTCGGTCTCAACATTAGTGATATCTCGTTGAGTGCACCCACACAAGCAGATGATATCGTACTTCTGTCAACATCTAAAGATGGCATCCAAAAACTTACGGATATCTGCAGAAAATATGCAAATAACTGGAGATACAGTTATAACCCATCCAAATGTGCGTCAATGGTAATGGATTGTAAGGCACATAGACCTCAGTGCTCTCTCAGCATTCACTATGGTAACCAGACAATTGACGAAACCGACAACTACGTACATCTGGGTATTACACAGTCTTCCAGCGGACATCTGCCTTACAACATCGACGATATTAGGCAATCAATTCGAACCACATTTTTCTCTCTGTCGAGTTATGTATCCAGTAGTGACGGGACGAATCCTATGACCGCCTCAAAGATTTACCAAACGTGCGTACTACCACGGGCTTTGTTTGGATGCGAGCTGTGGAACTCAATATCTAGATCCAACATGAAAAAACTTGAACATACCCACCACATGTGCCTTAAACACACACAGGGGCTTCCATTACTTACCAGATCTGATATGGTGACGAGCTTGCTTGGATTCACATCAATTGAGGGTTATATAGACCTTCAAAAGTTGCTTTTTCTTGGTACGTTATGTCGCTCACAATCCGGAGACCTGGTCAGCAAACTTTTCCTTCATCGTCTGTTCCAACACGAGGGGAGGTTAACTGCCTGTTCCCTTGGATTCATCCCTGATATCGTGCGTCTCCTTGCAATATCCTTGTAACACAAAAGCTGCCATTCTCAGTGATTCCTCCTCCGAGCGCGATATTTCTTTGACATTTATTGTTGGCTGGGATTCGTATGTTTTATTTAGTTTATTATACCGGTCTCTAATATTTCTAGTTAGAATAACCATATACATGATCACGATAATGTTTTCGTAATTGTATGTGTGGATGAAACAGAAATAAACAATAAAGTAATGCGTATACATGTTTATTGTAACACAGCAGAAGGTCAAATGGACTTTAAATTACTTTTGCTGGATACTGTTCAATATGACACGTTTATTGTTCTGTCCTATTTTGTTCCACATTATTTTCCTGATAAAGGTCCCTGAAAAAGGAGTAATTATTTTATTATTGTATAATTCTAAAATTAGTAAAATATCAGAATTAAAGTACAATATCTGGTATAAGTCAACCTCACAATATTATATTAGAATATACATGTATGTATAAAAATCCAATACATATATGTATATATATCGCTGAGTTAGAATGAGAAGGTCGTAAGTGCCACTATGGTTAATTAAAATTCTACATCTCAAGTCTTATTTTCATGAAAATCGGAACTTGTCATGTTGACCAAACTGAAGCTGAAAACAAAAGTACAGAGTGACAGTTTTTCTTGGTTACTCAAAATATTGATTTTGTTGTTACGACCTTCTCATTTTAAAGTGTATATAGCTATATTTTAACAGTCAGTTAATGTCAAAATAATTACTTGCATCCTTTTTAGTATGATGCTAGACTACCTTAATTGCAAATTAAAACTTTGGATGGGTTCAGTGTACTTCGATTCAATCGTCGAAACATAGACGATTGTTATAATTTCATAAGGTGTTCTAGAACACTTTTGTATGAAAATGGACTGTTTGCATGTCAAATAAATCACACAGAGAGTTTTTGTTAAAACTGAAGCGAAAAACGATCTAATGGATTTGGAAGCATATTTGTTTTTCAGTTTTTGAAACTTTAAAAAAATATCGTCCAATATAGCTCTATACACTTTAAGCCAACGATATACTATTGTGACGTTGACTGATAGCAGATACTGTACTTTAGTTCTGATATTTTACTAATTTTAGCTATATCCGGAAAATGATATGCTTCACAATATATTTTCGTGCAATTGTGGATATTTTGAAGCATATCATTTTCCGGATATAGACTATAAATGAAAAAAAGCGTAATACTTTTTTATTGTAACGTTATAATGTTTAGAATAGGTAAATAACATGAGAAGCCTCTGTATAAAACACTACACAACTGTTACACTTCAACTATAATCTTATCCGCTGGGGCTTATCAGCTAAATCTCACTGAAAGGCAGGACATTATCTCTACCCTCATTCAAGAAAATGGTGATCGGCAATAATGTTAGCATACGATAATTACATAATAAGTATACATAGTCATTTTCATTCTTTGATTACTCAATTGTTATACAAGATAACCCTTTATAATTTCGTGTAAAAGTTTTCGACACATTGACCGTATAATCCAACGTTAAATGTTTTAAGGAAACCGTCGTGCTTCCAGATTCTGGAGTACGCGTGCATTTCGTGCTGTTTGCAATTTTTATCGATTTACAAGTGTTTAATTTACGTTATGGTGCATTCAAACAGAAGTAATTTGATTGTGAAATTGAAAAGCCACCTAACCTTTTAGGATTTATGCATCGGGTAACGATAAAATGATGGACGCGGGATGTTGGAATGGTTCCGTCGTGTATTGTTATTTTTTGTTATATGTGCAAACATCCCATTTTACTTTAAAAAAGGTAAAAAAAACCCATACACACTGATTTCATGAGGAAAAAACGTCCGTCTATTAGGCAGTTTCCCTTCAAATCGTTAGATTTCAACCAAATCGAACACCTTTGGGACAAACTTGGTTGTTGGTTTGGAAGGTTCCCTTAACCGTCGCGTACAGAGCATCAACTTGAAAATGCTCCTTGACAACTATGGAACACACTTTTATTTGTAAGAATTTACTTGTGCCGCATGGTTGAAAAATGCCACTTGTGGACAAACATGTTAAAAAGTGAGTTCCAGTTTGTGACTTTCGAAACACGTTGTTTTCCAACTGTAATATTGCAACTTAAATAATTTGCTGCATATCATTAAAATTGATTATTGGCTTCACTGTCAACATCACAATACCGATTTATTGAAAGTTTCAATGTAAAATGTCCATTGCTTTTTAAGTTATTTCAAATTTAGTTGTTGTATACTTAGAAATGTTGTTAGATATAGTACATGTACCATCTACATTACTCGTATATAAGCAAGTATCTATTATATCCTATATAATAGTAATTATTAGGTTATATATTTTACCATTGGATGATACTCCCATTGTTTGTAACTCTTCAACATTGTCCTGAAACTTAATTTGAGAGAATATGATCACATTGTGGACAGGAAAGAGACTGCGGTTTCAATGCAATCACCAAAGACATGAAATACATCATTTTCTTTTAAGGCCAATCCCGGATGTTATAATACGTTTAATGTTTCCATGTTTGTTCTTGTCTGCATACATAGCATAAAACATCAAGCCTTACAATCGTTTTGTAAAATATATTCTGTTCTAACTTCTGTAACGTTATAGGATAACAATCACAAAATACATGGTGTAATACTTATGTACACGCGGGATTTTCTTCTTAGTGGGTTTGGAAATCCTGTTTATATGAAGTGAACATTTTCAGTGTCCACGAGCCAATTAAACCCCATTAAACTAGATAAATTATGGTGTACAACTAATTGTTTAAGTAGGTGTAACACGAGTCATTGTATATGTCACTCCCTAATTAATACATGATTATGTTGTACTTCAGCATGCTATGTATTGTACGGAGAAAATGACACATTGCATTGTAATTGCAACAACGCAACGCAACGCAACGCAACGCAACGCAACGCAACGCAACGCAACGCAACGCAACGCAACGCAACACATAAAATAATTTTTTGAGGTTTATACTTATATTCTTTGTGAATACCGCGCTAATCCGAATATTCCTGCGTATAAAAGTTATTTATTCGGCCACTACAGGTTTTCAACCGGAGGGACTATAGGTTTGCCCTCCGTCCGTCAGTCAGTCCGCAAAGAAAGCCCGGATCTCGCCATACATTTGTAATTCAAACAGTTTTCAAGCCAGGTTTATGAAACTTGATATGTGGATAGGAACCAATGACGAAATTCTACACGTCTAATTATATTTTGAATCGGACAAAACTGTGGTCATCATGGCAACATACACATTGACAACCTGGAAAGCAGGTGCTTGCAACTCCTAGTTACTTGTTCTCAATGTTTCAGCGGACATGCGACTGGTTAGTTATTATTAAAGATACATTGTGTTAGTTGAATAAAGTTGATAAATTAAGACTTGCAATGCTATAATAAATTCAAATTGCTGAAACAATGATTATAAAATATCGACAAATACTTTGAACGCCACATGATCCTCGTTTTCAGTCTTAAACCCACAACGATTAACGCTTTTCTAGACCACTTCCGTTTGTATCGAGTGAGTAGGCCATGGTGGTTAACACTTCCGTGGAGCAAGTTGCGCTGAATGTTTGACCTCAAATGTGACATGATCAAGAATGTGTTATTTACGTTTTGAATGTTGTGCATATAGGCAAACGTGGCCTTCTCTCTTGTTCTACGTGCATATTTCAGTATAAGCGGATTATTTCTTAATGTTCAGTGGTCACAAGACATGGTTCTTCTGTGTATTAACACTATAGGTATGATAATTCGTCTCAATATTGTCATGACGATATTTATTCTGTGAAGCTATATTTATTTATCTATTTATTTATATATGTATTTATATATTTATAATTAGATGCCATCATGCAAACCGGTGTGAGCGATCGAGGTCCTAATCGACCATCTTGTTTTATTAACTCATTTGAGAAAACGATGAGCTACGTGCTATTGAAACATTTGGTCATCTAGTGTAGAAGTTTTAAGTTTAAGTCAAATATTCATTTAAACTATCAAAGTTATTGCTTTAAAACCAGCAACAATTGTTCAGTATCAATTCCTGACCATGTAAAACAAGACGCATATTGAACACTGTCGTACTTTACGAACAGAACAGAAGTTTATTGGATTTGTGCGTTCAGCACCTCATCATGTCGTACTTTACGCAAGGGTCATGGTCCTTTTTTCAGTGACAAATACAAGACTGGCATCTGTGTATGCAATGCGCTGATCACTTGTTATCATGTATATTTGGTAACTAATTATGTGACATGTGATCTGGTGTACATTCTTAAAGTTCTAACATACTCACTGTGTATAAACGAGTCGATTTCCGGCAATAGCAATAAATGATACACGTTGAATAATATAGTACGACAATAAGTCATACAGTGATCAGATTTTACATGTTCTTTCAATAGCAATAAATGATACACGTTGAATGTTTGAGTTATCCGATGAGCCATACTGTAACAGTGATGTTGTTTATATGAGTACACGTGTTATTAAAAAGCTAACCAGCTTCCTGATACTTAAAACACTTCTACACTTTCATGATACATGTACTGTTCACTCATGTTTTGTAAACAGTATTGAGACCTTTATTTTTTATTCATGTTTTGATTTCTTATGCAGTCATAACTTTCGTCATACTATACCATGTGTATACGTAATTTTCAAATATTTTCCGTATTTGATCACCCAGCGCACCCATTGGGTACAAATCTTTCCTTTCAAATCATTGTCCCAGTTATCCTCAATGAATACTTTTATGTCGATTAATTGGTTTGTAACCATATCCGTATAAATGCGGGTAGCCATGCGTATACCGGTTGGCGTATACTGCGCTACAACAATACCATTTGCATTTTTCGCTTACAAATTGGCTTCCTCCACGGGTTAATTTTGTACGTATCAGTAAATCGCTTATATGTTTTTTTTTGTATTCAAAAGTTTTGAATTACATGACTATACTATATTTATGTAACCATATATACTGCAATATTGTTATGTTTTTACATTGTATTATTTTGCATATTGACATTACCATAATACTCATTTTGTATATATGCTTTCACATTTTCTGTATATAATGCATTCTATCATTTATATTTGTACATACTTGTAAACTGTTGGGCTTCAAGTCTTATGTTTTAAATAAATTATCTATCTATCTATGTACAAAAATGTACATGTACTACTTAAATCACAAACAAATTGCACAGAATTGACCATATGCCGGCGTATTGTTTTATCGAATTATTGCTATAAAATACTACATAGACGTCTATATACATGTGCAAATCGAGAATTGAGTTGACACACAAAATGATTCAATTTTGGTGAAAACCCTAGAACAATATTACACCCATAAGGCATTGGCTCAATCCAATTTGACCAACCTCATCAGACACAGCATACTGTGAATTATCACGTGACACGATTTGTGTGAATGATCACGTGATGTTATTATGGCTGATGGTCACGTGGTGTGACTAGTTTTTATGGTCACGTGTTATTTGCTTGTTCCGTTCCATTTGACGGCCCTGTATTCTGTTGATGAAACGCTACATCGATATTTTCACTGTCATTGTTTAGGAAAGCTACCCACCGGGTTACACATGTCACAAAGTCACGTTATTGACATGGTAGCGTGTTTATGGGTGGAGTGTACCATGTAGCGTGACGGTTATTTTTACATTAAGTGTATTAAAAAGCCGCTCTCCAGTACTACAACGACATTAACATTGACAAGTGCGTGTGTGTCTGCTTATAGAGGGAATATTTCAGAAATATTGTGGTCAAATATAATACTATATTGTTAGTATTATACATGTGTTAAGTATAATAGTGTGCTGTGCTCTGGTTTTATCCGGGAAGGAAGGAAGGAAGTATTTGGTGTATGTAATATACATGTAGTTAAACAACAAGTGTTCTGAATTATTGGATGACTGGGTATATATATGATCATATATGGACTATTTATACACCGAATGTTTACTATACTACTTAAGTTTAAAACTCGTAAAGAAATGTAATACTAGACCTACTGTGTTTGGATTGAATACTTCTATTATATACCCGTGAAAAAAATGTAATACCACTGCGCTTGGATTGAATACCGAGTAAGTACAACTAATTATCCGTATACATGTCAATTTGAACTAGCTGTAAAGAAATCATACTATTGCAGCATAAGTATTCTGTAACGATTACTAATACTTAAATCATGACTTTGGTTGATCTAAATTGATTTGAATCACACAACGTGCATGCATTAACCATATCACTGTATGACTTATTGCGATACTATAAAATTCAACTTGTATTACTTAATGCGATTAAAGGCATAAATACTAGTCACCTCGATCACCATATGACCTTTTGTGTTACTGCTATTATGTGCTATATATACAATTCAACGTGTATGCCTAATTGTGATAACCGGAAGTCGACCCGTTTATTTACTGGGAATCATAAACCTAAATTAGTATCCCGAGTTTGGTGAAAAAGAATAATATATAACTTGTATTGTCCAACATTTGACCTGCTGGTGTCCCCAGTATTCGTCAGTGTTAAACGTAGCTGAAAATAATTATTAACACATTTTTCGTGTTGGTATTTTTGTAACGCTAACGAGAGCTTGTCAGTACATTATATTGCCATGGTTACAGCAACACATGAAGCAATGATGCGTTTGTCGCTAGACAATGTATTTGTTGACATGTTGACAGGGACACAATGATATGTTTATAATGTTACAACCTTCATGTCAGTGATGAAGACATTATGTACATAGACCAACAAGGTACAGTGGTGTATGTCCACAGCAACACAATGTGTTAGATGGTGTCAGCTTTGTGTCAGCAACACAATGTGCTAGATGATGTGAGCTTTGTGTCAGCAACACAATGTGTTAGATGGTGTCAGCTTTGTGTCAGCAACACAATGTGCTAGATGATGTGAGCTTTGTGTTAGCAACACAATGTGTTAGATGGTGTGATCTTTGTGTTAGCAACACAATGTGCTAGATGGTGTGAGCTTTGTGTCAGCAACACGATGTGCCAGATGGTGTGAGCTTTGTGTCAGCAACACAATGTGCTAGATGGTGTGAGCTTTGTGTCAACAACACAATGTGTTATACGGTGTGAGCTTTGTGTCAGCAACACAATGTGCCAGATGGTGTGATCTTTGTGTCAGTAACACAATGTGCTAGATGGTGTGAGCTTTGTGTCAGCAACACATTGTGCTAGATGGTGTGAGCTTTGTGTCAGCAACACAATGTGCTAGATGGTGTGAGCTTTGTGTCAGCAACACAACGTGTTAGATGGTGTGAGCTTTGTGACAACAACACAATGTGCTAGATGGTGTGATCTTTGTGTCAGCAACACAATTTTTTTAGATGGTTCGAGCTTTGTGTCAGCAACACAATGTGCTAGATGGTGTGATCTTTGTGTCAGTAACACAATGTGCTAGATGGTGTGAGCTTTGTGTCAGCAACACATTGTGCTAGATGGTGTGAGCTTTGTGTCAGCAACACAATGTGCTAGATGGTGTGAGCTTTGTGTCAGCAACACAACGTGTTAGATGGTGTGAGCTTTGTGACAACAACACAAGGTGCTAGATGGTGTGAGCTTTGTGTCAGCAACACAATTTGCTAGATGGTGTGAGCTTTGTGTCAGCAACACAATGTGCTAGATGGTGTGAGCTTTGTGTCAGCAACACAATTTGCTAGATGGTGTGAGCTTTGTGTCTGCAACACAATGTGCTAGATGGTATGAGCTTTGTGTCTGCAACACAATTTGCTAGATGGTGTGAGCTTTGTGTCAGTAACACAATGTACTAGATGTTGTGAGCTTTGTGTTAGCAATACAATGTACTAGATGGTGTGAGCTTTGTGTTAGCAACACAATGTACTAGATGTTGTGAGCTTTGTGTCTGCAACACAACGTGTTAGATGATATGAGCTTTGTGTCTGCAACACAATGTGCTAGATGTTGTGAGTTTTGTTTTTACATCAACTAGCTGTAGTTCCAGGTTGTTTTTGTTCATTAGACACTGTTAAACACTGTTATAACGGCTGTAAAATGTCGCTGTTGAAAAAATAATATTATAACAAGAGTACTACATATATGTACAGTAAATATTCTATACACATTGCATCATATACTTTTAAGAAGTGATATCTTTTCGATCTGGATATGTTAATAATGCCATGATGTTAATCGTCCAAGGGGTATGCAATTAACCTAATCACTGTATGACTTGCTTATTGGTATACTATAATACAAAAACAAAATGTATTATGATTCAAATTGTATTAACAATATCGATGTTCCACCATCAACCATTGTGACACACCTTGTTACAGACCTTTTTGTGTTAATCAAAGACGTCCAAACATCTTTGGACATCTTTGTGTTAATGCAACGACAAGGAAGTATCGATCTGCTGTTACTAAATGCTCATTAACTATATATTCTAACAGCATGAGTATCAAAGAGACTGGTATTTAACTATTTATACCATGTGCCAAATATTTTAATGAACTGGACCGTATGCGTAATTGTAATGTTTAATCAGTGGGACTATTAAACCGATTCAGCAGTTCCGAATTAGAGCATACAGTTTGGATCTTCCCTCCGAGGATCGCATGTCATTGTCACACGTGATTTGAAAAGTTGCCCTGGTGGATACTCAAAATCATTATAATGTCGGAGGTTGAGACTTTGGTATGAAAACTCCATCCCTGGACCTATGTTGCGATGTGTCAAACGTATGGTAACAATGGTACCCTAAGGTGTTTTATATTCAAATGTCGTGTGTTAGTGTTGGAGGTCATTATTTCAGTATAAAACTCCTTCCTGAGCAAGTGTAGTATGTCAGCTTACTATACCATTCATGGAACCTAGCAGTTTATACAGCACCTTAGATTATTACACCGTTGGCAACGAGTCTTTTAGACCCCACAGCTTCTAAATGGCATCTATAGATCGCCTGCAGAGGACGGAGACAAAATAACTGCTTTCGGACTGTACGTCACGATAGATGGCTGGCTTAAATGAATGAGACCGAACTTATAAGACGCATCCATACATGTTTTGGAATCTTAATCGCAATGCTTGACATCTTTTGAGCCTGGTCTTATGAACATCGGAAATGGTCATGTTGCGGAAAAGGCTGTTTTCACAATGATTCATAACATCCAATAAAAGCATGTTTGTCCTTTAATACGACCTTATTCATACTAAAACTATGGTCCGTCCGTCAGGAATGCACTGTTTGAACTGGCTGTGTTTTACCATGACTTTGCCACCATGATATCGCTGGCTTAGAATGAGAAGGTCGTAACTACAAAGTAAGTACATGTATTGTGAGAAAACAACCAAAAGCTGTCAGTCATTTACTCTTTACTTATTGTAAAACAAGCTGTTTCAAATTCAGTTAGGTCAACATGATACGTTCCGATTTTCATGAAAATATGCTCATAATAAGCACTTTGTGATGCTGATTTTGAATATGTATCAGTATTGTATGGTCGAAAGTAGTAGTTAAGATCTTCTCATTCTAAACCAGCGATATGGACATGTTGAGGGCCGTTACTCGTCGGAGAGCAAGTTAGTACTGGTTGATGATGGATACCAGGAACACCACCCCTGTCTATAGTAAGTAACTGCAACTGATGAACATTTGAAAAATGGCGCCAAACCAAAATAATAATTTGATTTTTATAAATTAGAGTCTAAGTGGGGATTCGAACCAGGACATGTTATCTGAAGTCGGTCAATACTAGCAATGCTACGGTCTATAGGAAGCCTCCTTACTAAATTAACGCATACATGTACTAGATATCTCACAAACGCGCATATTGATTCAATGGTTCTAAGAATTCTGAAGAAGAATGTTTCTCCACATCAATATTATTTCATATGATGGCTTCATCGATCTAAAGCTCATTATATTTGTCTGCAGACGTGTACTTTATTAACCGCATTGGCTGACAATGTCATGTAGCGCTTCTATGATGCTATTGTTACTTCTATCGACCATAGCCTTTATTTTCTTTATTTCTACTGAAACATGACAGACATAAATATTATAATTTGATGTACCTCCTCTCGGATTTGAACCCGGGTCGCCAGATTAGACTGCAGTCATACCACTGAGCTACAAAGGCACATAGGATCGTATCCTACAAGGACATGTTCATATACTCACAGTGTTATTTTGATGGTGTGCCCCCTTGGATGTGCCCCTAAAGGTCTACTGTTTGTGTGCCCTAACATGTTGCATCATTCTATCGTCCTTAAACATACATCTTTTCCCTCTGGTACATTTGTTTCATCCATTTTGTTTTGACCATCTACGACCATTATATACAATGTTCATATAGATCTAAACTGAACGAAGCATACAGAAACTCGTGTATCATACAAAATGTATCTCACTTCACCCTTGTACACACCCACGTGTATATATAGTGTTTCAACTTAAAAAGTGTTAACAATATGAACTTACAATTGTAATTACAGGCTTTTGCGTGCACTCTTAGTACGATACTGAACTGCGAACGATGTTTAAGACATATTATTTACTGAAACTTGATACTCATGCCTTGACACCTACAAATCTACTGAACAAACGTAGGACATATAAATATAATTACACGTATTAAAAGTAAATAATAAGCCAAGCATAAAAATATCGAGCACATTAACTTTTATTTGCTTTATTTTTACCGAAATATGGCATGACAGGCATATATATGTGCCTCCACCCGGTATGAACCCGAGTCGCCAGATTAGACGGCAAGCGCACTAACCTATGAGCTACGGAGGTACTTCCGGTCAATACTGACAATCACATAGAGGTATACCATATCCGCTCTTTGAGTGCTTGAATGCCTGGTGGCTCACTTACCTGCAATATGAGACACCGAGAAGGTACCCTGGCGGCTCACTTACCGGCCATATGAGACACCGAGAAGGTACCCTGGTGGCTCACTTACCGGCCATATGAGACACCGAGAAGGTACCCTGGTGGCTCACTTACCTACCATATGGGACACCGAGAAGGAACCCTGGTGGCTCACTTACCTGCCATATGGGACACCGAGAAGGTACCCTGGTGGCTCACTTACCTACCATATGGGACACCGAGAAGGTACCCTGGTGGCTCACTTACCGGCCATATGAGACACTGAGAAGGTACCCTGATGGATCACTTACCGGCCATATGAGACACCGAGAAGGTACCCTGGTGGATCACTTGCCTGTCATATGAGACACCGAGAAGGTACCTTGGTGGATCACTTGCCTGTCATATGAGACACAGAGAAGGTACCCTGGTGGCTCACTTACCGGCCATATGAGACACCGAGAAGATACCCTGGTGGATCACTTGCCTGTCATATGAGACACAGAGAAGGTACCCTGGTGGCTCACTTACCAGCCATATGAGACACCGAGAAGGTACCCTGGTGGCTCACTTACCAGCCATATGAGACACCGAGAAGGTACCATGGTGGCTCACTTACCGGCCATATGAGACACCGAGAAGGTACCCTGGTGGCTCACTTACCTGCCGTATGAGACACCGAGAAGGTACCCTGGTGGCTCACTTACCTGCCATATGAGACACCGAGAAGGTACCCTGGTGGCTCACTTACCAGCCATATGAGACATCGAGAAGGTACCCTGGTGGCTCACTTACCAGCCATATGAGACATCGAGAAGGTACCCTGGTGGCTCACTTACCGGCCATATGAGACATCGAGAAGGTACCCTGGTGGCTTACTTACCAGCCATATGAGACACCGAGAAGGTACTCTGGTGGCTCACTTACCGGCCGTATGAGAAATGGTGATGGTACCCGTACATACTGTATTCATGATATAGGGATTCGTACTATATCGTCAATTCCCAACTCAAGGCGAATGCCTAAAACTCTCCACCTCTCGGATATAACTGATTGTCAACAATAAAGAGGAGTAACAATAGTCCAAGTACCACGCAGCATCACAGTATTGATATTGATTTATATTGGCATAATTAGCATGTTCAGAACAAAATGTTACTTGAGAACAAAGGTAGATGCGTGTGACTATATAATAAATTCCAATATTGCCATTTAAGTTGTCATTGTGTCTCTGATTGCCCACGCAACTAACTTATCTTGCAGTGTATTATAGACCTACTTTGTGGTATAAATTGCTTCATATTTTGTAGCATACACATCCATACCACAAGGTCAAAATAAATAAATATTTGGGTTCATGTAAGGTGCTGAAATAGAATATAGGAAGGTATACAAGATATCTCATTTTCTGAAAGTATTTGTTTGATTTCATGCAATGGAAAATCAAAGAACCGCTGTGACTTTCAGCGAAATGTCAATATAATGTTTATGGTTTGGGCAATCACAGGGTATGAAGGGTGACTAGAACCACAATTGATATGTTTTGGCCTTTGAAATTGATTCATATTTTGTATTATACACATCTATACAAAAAAAACTTGCTTATGAATAAATTCATGATTTAAATCAATTTACCAAGGTTTAGGTGTGTATTCGGACGTTTTTGTATTATGCAAATGTGATCAAGCTTATACCAACCTGTCCACACCCTGTAAATTAAGTGGTTCACTCACGAACTGGTTTAAAACAGTTTCATTACAAAATACTGTACAATATATAGTCGTTGAAACTATTCTGGAACCATGGTGTATATTCGTCAGTACTACAATGTGCGTATTTTCAATATAGTTCTAAGGTGCTATTCTATACTTAACGGATTTTGAAACGCGAGATTGGGGTTATGCATAATATAATAAATATAACTATTATAGTTTTGCTTGTACAATAACAAAAATTACTGCAAAAGAAACTGTGTTAAATGAGTCGCACATAAACCAGATACCCTTTTCGTACATGCAATGAAATTGTAAATTGTATTTATTTGAAAATGCACACATTTGTCGGTAACGTTGAATTTTTTTTTAAAAAAATGGCTATGACTAGACTTTTTCAAACAAATATATCGCAAATATATAACAAAAAAAATGTGTACTCTCTCGTCGAATCGCAGAGATCTGTTTGAGAACATGTGTAATATTGCAATGACGTAATATAATTGTTGTTTTATGTAAAGTCAAACAGAAATATTACATTCCATGCATTGTGTTTCTAGATTGTACGAAAGAAGCCGTACCCATGTCATGATATTATGTACATTGTAAATACTTTATGTTTATTTACATAGTTACTGTTATAGTTTCTTGTTCATTGTCGAGAATCTTATGGAAGCTTGCTTATTGATAAATGAATTGATCATTTTTCTCGTAAAAGAAAGTCTTTAATTGCTATTTTATTGTTTGTATGTATGGGTCGGTACCAGATGGACTAAAATACACATATAAAAGAATATCGAGTCATAATTCTACGTGTTCCATTCCCTGAATACTTTGATGTTTTAATAATAATCTAGCATGTGAACATTATGGTACCATTGTCCTGGTGGACCAGGTTTTACATTACATCTGTGCTGGGTTTGCTCACTTTTGCAACCATAAACTTCACTCCGTGTAGTCTTGGAAAACTTGTCAGTTTACAATGGACATACCGATGTCTTAAAAGGCTTATCTAAATCACCATCACAAGGGCGCTTTCTTCGTGAAAATCGGAATTTGTCATATTGACCAAACCTAAGTAGAAACAGTTTGTTTTACCATAAGTAAAGAGCAATTTCGGACAGTTTTTCAGTTTTTCTTCTTGTTTTCTCAAAATATCGATTTTGGACTTCCGACCTTTTCATTCTAAGCTTATAACTATGGACTCGTTTTCTACAACCCAACCGATACTCCTTTACGAGCCTAGTGGTTTAATCTGTCGTGCTTTTCATTCCTAGGGTGCCTCACTGAGTGGAATCGTATCCCACTAATAAAGGTACAAACATTTTATCATTTCAGGGTTGTTTAGTACCGAATATAAAGTATATAACTCGTACATGTCGCAAGATGCAGTGGGGCGTGGTGAACAACATTGTGAGGAGCCGGGTATTTCTGTAAGTATCTATTTCACGTACAATTATATACATCTCATAATGCAACTTAGTTTATACATGATGATCTATGCCGACCGGGTCTATTGTCCTTCCGTATCTCTGTGGTTAGCGCGCTTGACGCCTAATACGGCGACCCGGGTTCAAATCCGGGTGGAGACGCCAAATGCCTGTCATATTCAGCAGAAAGCTGATTGGCAAATAAAGGCTTTGTTCGGCATATCCGGATACATTTAATACTCCAGTCGCCTAAACGAGAGACGATACAGTGTCTGTGCATGAACTGGTACAGTTATTATTCTATACATGACATAAAAAAGTAAGAAATGACGATAGTGAATATGATACTAGTATCTCAGATCGACGAAGTACACATGATGCTGGGTTAGAGCATCTGATTTCTGGAATCGTTATTTAACTTTTTTGTACATTATATACATTTTCCACATCTAGCCTTTGTAAACTTATCCTATACACTCTATATTGGAGGTTTAGGTACCGATTTTAGTATATATATTTGACTTATCTGTTGTGACCAAAGACTGTGGACGCGAAAGAACATCATATATGTGGATGTTCGCATCGAGTTTCGAGAATCCGAAGAGCAAATTGGTATCCCAATGTCCTTCATAAAAAATTCAAAAAAAATATTGACATTATTATCGTCAAAGACAGCAAATCATTGTACATTTAAATCCACCAATTCTACTCGTACCTTTGTTAGTATTAAAGATACCGATATGGTATTTGCTGTCATTTTGACGAGTCTTTGGTGTCTGCAACTTAGCTTAATTTAGTGCTCCAAGACTTCTCTCATTACTCCAAACTATTGGCAATGTCCGTGAACGCTTCGTGAATTTCTTTAGTATTTTATTGATTAAACGTTTTGTGTCCCATCATAACACTGTATTGTCTGTTATAGTGCGCCCAGGATTATGTGATGTTTACAAATATTGACTGGATTGGTCTACTGTTGCAAAATCTGTAAACTCATTCGCTCAATTATGTACTAAAATAACTCTGATAAACCGTGCACGCTTGATTTTCCACCTATGTGGCCTGTTCCAAATGTTCCCGCCTTTCTTGTTATCCTTTGCGCACTTATATTGTCTGTATTAACTCGTATTGTATTTCAGACTATGTGTAATATTGATCTTGACGGCATTTCTAGCGGTACATTACATGCCACCTGGTACCCGTCTCAACATTGTAGTCGATCCACTTCCGGTTAAACAAACATCACCCGTACTGAACCGGTCTCCCGCACTCAACCGGTCTAGAAATGTGATGTTATATAGAGACCAACTAGAACTAGACACGGTGGATAACTCGTCTGTCAATGTTCAACTTCCGGAGCAGAAGACTGTGGTCGAGACTCAAGAATCTGATTCTGATCGTAATATGAAATGTAAGAAAAAGATTGACGTCAGCTTTCTAAAGGTGCACAAAGCTGGCAGCACAACTGTTATGAACATATTTATACGGTTTGTTATAAGTAACAATTTGAATATGGTGCTACCACCTAAATCATCGGGATTCGGGTTTAATTATCTCGGCTATGGTAAAACTGTCTCGAAGAATGGAATCGTCCCACTTCCGAGTAATGAAAGTCATTACAATATACTTTGCAATCATGTGGTGTATAACAAAAATGCTTTTCGGTCAATTTTGCCGAACGACACAGTCTATGTCGGTATTCTCAGGGAACCCGTCAGTCATTTCACTTCCGCTGCGTCATACTATGGCTTCTACAAAGCTCTTCAAGACAAAGGTTTATCCATGAACCAATTTCTTTCCAATCCATCTGAATTTGGCATAACAACGTACTTTGTGAACAACCGTATGTCATTCGATCTTGGTGTACCCAAACCACAGTTTAATAACGATACATTCGTGGAAGATTACATTGAGGAACTTGACACAGACTACGAACTGATGATGATCATGGAATATTTTCACGAGTCCCTGGTGTTATTAAAGAGAACTCTTTGCTGGGATACAAAGGATATTCTTTATGTTCCATTAAATAGCAGAAGTCATAAAGCGGATTTCAACTTAAATGAAAACGATTTAGAAAATCTTAGGAATTGGAATAGTGCTGATTTCAAGCTTTATAATCATTTTCATACAGTATTTAAACGTAAATTGGAATCACATGGTCAAGACTTTAAAGACGAAGTTGAAAGTTTTAAAGTTATACAGGATCAGGTAAAAACATATTGTTTAGGTTCTAGACAAGGACCTAGTCTGGCTGTGGAGGAAACCCAATGGAGTGCGGGGTTTATTGTTACTGATGAAGACTGTCAGTTGATGACTGAACCAGAGCTTGCATCAATAAAAAGACTGATTGATCAGGCATGGGTGAAGTATAAAAAGTCTGTCATCTGATACTGGTGTCAATGTTGAAGTTGTGTAATTAGTAATTCTACATCTCATCTGTGTACGTAAGCTCTTTTTCTGGGGATACATGCGACAGATTGCAATGATGGGTTTATTTGTTTAGAGATATTGATAAATGGATTGTATTACAGATAATACTCGTTTTGCGCATAATTATATCTATTGAGAGTCCGAACATCCGTTTCTACAACAATTGTTTGAATTCTCAAATATAAGAAAATACTCGTATTGAATCCTGTATGTTTTAGGGGTTTTATCATAATGCTCATAGATATGTTAATACTCTAACCCTGTGATTATATTATGCATTAATGTATAGTATGGATGGTTAAATATTTTTCCCAATCATGACTTCAATTCCACAGCATGTTTAAATACTAACAATGGAAAAACTTCTGTCGATATTATTTGACTGTTTCCTGTTCTAGTACATAATTATGTATGCCACTCCATGTCTGATACCATTTTTTTGTGAGGTGCAACTCTTTTTGATAATATTTACACCAGGTTTTTACAGTTTTTATTTAGGAGCTGGACTCCAGACACTACATTTAATTAAGATGTGAGCTGATTTGCCAAACTTCTGTTAGGAATTGTGTGTTGGGTTCAAATGAAGTTGGACCTGGCTTTAGTTTGAACAAATTGTATGTTCGAAATATTCACACATTTCAAAATTCATTACATGTACAAAGTCTATACATCGAAGCATCTGAGATGATGATTTGGTGTACTTTACTCACAGGTAACTTGTACCTTTAAAAACGAAAAAAAAATACAATTTTGTTCGTTTTAGTCTTTATCATGATTCATGATACATTAACACGTGACTATACTCGCCATAAATTGATTCTCTGTTACTGAAATAGTATTATAGTATAAATTTGCCTTATTTTAATTTTTATACACTAGCAGAGAAGCTATTTACTGTATGTGTTATTTACTGTGTCGCATTTATTGTTTAGTTTCATCATAAATAATTGAGCACTCAAGTTATGAACATTGTTTACCTTTCATGAAATGATTAATTTATGGTATAATCGAGGATTTTAACAAGAAGTTACATGTATATTCTTTGTTTGATTTAGAAGTTCTAATTTTTGCTCTTATAGTTTTCATTCCATCCTTTGATTTATGATTTGCCGGACGTTACCAGTAACCAAAGCTTTGCAAACAATATTTTCAATGTGATGTTATATAGTTTACGATATTTGTTCTATCGATTTATCCATTATTTTTCAGTTAATGGAGTATTGAACGAAGAGTGTTTTTGTGCATAATATACTTTGATACGCAATTTTTGACTATAGATCTGGTTTCTTGGAATATATTATTTTACGTTCTTTATATGCATTTTTTTCTCATCATTTTACATAAGCACTAATTAATAGTGTCATTTTGACTAAATACTCGTTCGTTGAATACGTATCACGTGCTCATTGTACATCACAAATAAACTCGTCCTTTGATATTATTGTGTTTCGTGTCTCATTTTATTAAAATGTAATTGAATTGAATATTTGTTCGTTATTTTACTGTATCCTTATAATTATTCGAGCTAGTGTGCTACTTTTGTTCGCTATTCTACACCATTGCATCCAATCACTTTTTCATTCATCGGCGATGATCTTTTAGCCTGTATGGTCAGTCGAGCTGATAGAATTATAGATCATTAGCACACGAGCGATCAGGGCCCAGAATTACAATCCATATTTACACTCAACACTCAACAATTGAAATCGTTGTTAATCACGGTGTATTATCAAGTATTCATTGTTCACAGTGTATAAACTCCTGTCCGCCTAAACCGGATGTCGCTCATAACTAGGCTGCCAAAAAAAATTAAATTGCGTTTACGGTCTCGAATGTTTTGGATTTTATCAGTTTATTCGTTAGCGTGGCATACAGTAAGTATATTATTTTGTTAAATATGTAGCACGTTAATTACTGTTTACGTTGATACCAAACAGTCCTAATAAAACCCCATAATAACTTTATCTTAAAGTAACTTCACAGTTGGTTTTTGCCAGATTTCACAAAGAACCAACAAATTCTTTAAAAGAAAGTTTATGTGGTACCCACCGAGTGTTGCAACTTTTATAACATTGTAAATAAATGTATAACACATCGATAAACACTAACTTTTCCCTACTGTTACGGTTTCCTTTTCATATAAAATGCTTTTTTCGGGGACATGTATGCCGATGACACTGTACGACTATGCGATTCAGTATAGGCCAACTATTCGTTTTTTGTCAAATTTGGCCTGTACACCTAGTAGTAAATTTGTATGCCGATTTATCACGTCTATTCATACTTGAATTTACTATTCTGGCTTTGTTATGTGTAAAAACGGTAAAAAATTATATTTTTTATTCATTTCAATTCATGGACGACCAATATCAATGCTACTACTGCAGTTTTCACTCAACATTTCAAGACGTTATAGATCATACTTTAACACTCCATTCTGACTGCATATTAAAAATAAAACAAAAAGTACATTTAATTGAAAAATATTTTTTCCCTTTCAACAAAAAACTTTCAATCATTCCAGAACAAATATATATGCATAACCAATTTACAACCTGTTTCGAAGAATTAGGGACGTGGAATCTAAAAATTTCTAAATGTTTACCGGATAATGATATATTCACGTCTCCAGAAAAGAAAGTTCTAAGACTGTGTTGAACGCCTGTGAAAGGAGATTCGACTCAGGCGTCACTGGTAGACAGTACCGACGATGAAGAAGCTAATCTGAGTTTGTGTTTCGATGATATGCACATTCTCCAAACATCTGTCGGTATACAGACGAACGATTGCTTTGTTTTTGACTATCACAAAAATCGAATGGATGAAGATACAAAACAACTGTCACAGCAAATCGGCTGGACAGCAAGACCAATTCTTGAAATTTACAACGTTGTTAGCAGAGCGTCGTTTACCCCTGTCTAATATGTGTGTTATACTTTTCTTTACGCTAGTAGATCAGCAATCTTTGTTCAAGACAGTAAAACTCATTATAGGTTTTAGCAAACAATTCAGTGGTTGGAAGAACATATTTCTATGGAAAGTACAACATATATGAAAGAAAAAGCTCATTAGCCTGGCAATAAAATACCTTTGATAGATTTAGCATTTAATTTAGGTTCACTGTATAGATACAGTCCCTGCTAAAACTATTTTTGTGGGTATAGAGGGGATCATGGGTTCCTGACTACATATCAAGCACTTGTACCATGGATGGAACACGTTTTATACGTTTTATGCTCGTTTGTTTGCCTTAATTTGCATGCACATGTACATTCTGTGACGTATAGCATGTAGCTTTATAAATATAAAACTGCATGAATTATATATTGAATTCTTTTTATCATATGATTGCAACTATTCCATCGAACATATCTTTTTTGCTATTTATTTTAGTCATGACCATTCTTTAAATGCAGTTTTATTTTTTGTGACTGTGTTTTTATATACATTTCTACCAATGCTCTTGTTGTTGTTTATCTAGATTTGTTTTCCAATGTTCCTATTAATCTGCTCAACATGTGTTTACATTCTTTAAGATGCATGTCTTAGTTTAGTTTGTACCCATGTCTTTCCTTGTGTATTCAAATTTTACCTATCTATATGATAATGAGCGGTGCATGTGATTCTGTCTTTAATATATTTAATCTTCTTTTATTTTATAGATTGTTTGTGTGTATGTTATTGGATAATCAATGTTTATGTCGGATACAAGCTTCAAGCTTATGTTATTATGTTGAACATTACCGAAGTTAAATAAAGATTATCTTATCTATCTTATCTTAAAATAGATATTGCTAGCGGTGATTTGATTAAGGATGTAATTTACTAAAATTGACTGTTTCCTTGTCGCAATTAAAGATAAAAACCAAACATATTATGTATCATTTAAATGAGCACATTGAATAGGCTAATACGCATAAGCATTTCGTAATTATTTAATAAATTAGGCTGACAGTAGTGTTGCGACTATTGGGGCAGTCGGAATTCTGAGTTATCCGAATAGGCGTTTAGTGCATGATTCGAATACATGTTGGATTAAACAGTATTGTAACTGTTCGAGTGGCAAATACAACCTGGCTTATGTAAATCCATACGTATAGATTCATAAAACAATCATTTAGAAGCGATTAGTACTCGATTTCCCTCAGAATGTCCGAAATAACGGTGATTTTAGCGTGATTGATTCATCTGTCACTTTGATCAGCGGTGTATTTTGATGAAATTCGTGTTTATTTGAAATGCTAGTGCCTAGTAAAGGACTTTCTGATGCAGAGACGTTTATTAGACGCTGATACAATATGTAAAACAGGTTTATTCAATGCAAAACGATTGAAAAAACACGAAATACTAACTGCTGTTTACTTCGAAAAGCTGTCGAATATGAAACTGCACGCTTAGTTATGAGCGACATCCGGTTTAGGCGGACAGGAGTTTATACACTGTGTTGTTGATACAAATTTATTAAAGTCGCGTTTTCAGCTCGCTTGTGCGTTAAGCACCTACCTTTTCTATTTAATCCATGCTCAAGGCCAAAATGTATCCATAGCCTACCGTTATAGGTATATTTTGCATATGCATGTACTCATAACCCTCTCAACGTGTGGCTTTGTAGCTAAGTTATGTCATGTAAGTCCAGACATACATATCCTGAAACATCTTCACAACTTCCATAGTGCGTACAGATGCGGCACATAATATACCCAACTCCTGCTCCCAGGAACGATCCGGGACAAAGTCACAAGTTATAAATAGACATCCAATCAATCGGGTCAGTCGATGCCCTCAATGAACGACTGACCGCGTGACACTGTTTCTAATTTCTTAAATAGCCTTGTTCCTAACCTTTTAATCTTTAATGCGATTGTAAAAATGTATTTGTTCTTTATTTCTTTACTTGTGTTTCTTTGCACTATCACTGTCAAAATCCTCAATCAGTCGAGGGTGGTCGGAAAGTGGAAGAAGAAGAAGAACTGGCGAGCCGAATGGAGGCGCTCATACGTCTGCCATGCTGTATAAATCTAGTACTAGATTGATAGGGCAGGTCCTGACATAGTCAACACAAATACTCCTCATTACTGAAGACTTCAGGCTTGTTTACGGAACATTTTGCTGGCTTAGAATGATAGGATCGTAAGTACTACCTAAGACCTTGTAAGACTGGCATATATTTAAAATCAGCTTCTTATTTCCGTGAAAATCCCAATTCGTCATGCTCATGATGTTAATAGAACGGATTGAAACATCTTGTTTTACAAAGGTAAAGTAATTTTCGGACTGTGTTTTCGTGGTTTCTCAAAATATTGATTTGGTACTTACAACATTCCCTTTCTAAGCCAGCACTTACAAGCTAGTGTAAAGAGTGTGGGGTATATGATGTTCAATTCAATTAAAGACTCGTTGCCGCTTATGGAATATTTCTCAATTTTTCCTGCTCAAATTATCTGTAGAACCAACAAGTTACACATTTACTCATTTTTTCGGGTACTTGACTGAATATCAGGAAGTTGGTGAGTGGCGAAAATCAAATACTTCACCTTTGACACTGACTGTTATTTACAGGGAGCGCATAATATGATGTTTCGGCTACAGCCTTGGTTAATTTTAGTAATAGCCTTTGTTTTGCGCTATTTATATTTCGTAAAAGCAGCCTTTGAAAGTATTGGGGATATATCTTTGATATTTCGGAGGTATTTAAAAAAGTCAGTGATAAAGCGCCCCCCCCCGGACAGCCATTACTGACGTTACAATTTTTCGTATGATGCACCCTCGTGCGTTCGATTCATGGTACACTATATGTATCATGAATTGTTCCAATTGAATGCAAATGTTAAAGTTATTTGAACACATGATAAACATTATAGAGCATTTTTCATGGAACTAAAAAAGGTCCCTCGTACAGAAGGTTACGAATCAGAATGCTCAGGGATCAGAATGCGAGGGCGTGCGATTTGGCCAGATCGGCATAACAGTCATACCTTAATCATTCTTATGAGAGGGAGGTTCATACGCAACACTTAGGTGGTTGGTACCTCAAATGTCAAGGTCACAGTTGGGGGTCAAATAATTTATCTTTGTCCTAACCATAACTTTGTCCAACATTGACCAATATTACGTATATGTGACATAAATGGTAACCTCACTGAGGCAGGGTGTCATATGCAACCCTAGGTCACTATCTGGAAACCTGTCAAGGTAGCTTGACTGACAGGAACCTGGGGAGCTTGTTTCATAGGCCGATACTTGCTGGGATGAAGCTTTAGCAGAAAAAAGCTGAAACCACACATCTATATATGAGCCATTCTCCAGGAAAACCGGGCTTAATGACATTATTGCAGTAATTATGTAATAAAATTTAGAAATTGGTCTAAAATGAGGAAAAAGTCATGTTCATTGATTTAGTTTTAAGTAGTTGAATAATATAGCACTATCTCTTAGCTTCATGTTTTCTCATAAATAATGCTAAAATATCTTCCATCGTTGCTATGGTGACCAATTTCCAAAAGCTACTCGAATTGAGAAATACACTGAGGGGCCAGTGACTAAAAACAACAGTTACATTTCTCATTAAGCAAACACTCACACATTTGTGGTGTTTTATTGAAAACTGAAATTCATTCTAAAATGTGAAACATTAGTGAAAAGTTTACGTCAATATTTTATCAAATATTGTATTTATGAAATGCATGTTAACGTTACGTCAAAAAACGTCTGGATGACGTTTGCGACGTTATTCAAATGAAGGCGAGAGTGGCTAGTTTCAAAAGTCTAACAGTTTGTTAATAAACGTTATAATTTGTTCAAATTTTCAAAAACTGTTCATAAGAGTCTCGTCTTTCTAACAATGTATTATCAGGATTTTCTTAATTTTGTCACTAAGCCCAGTTTACCTGGAGAACGGCTCATATATATACAGTAGAACCCCGCTAATAAGACCACTGTCCGTTCTTTTTAAAAGTGGTCTCAATAGCGGGGTGGTCTCATTAGCGGAATAGACCACTCAGAGTATTTATCAGTTGGATATTTCTGTCTGTAAATCATGATATTCATCTTTGTAATAAAGTATAAGTGTGTTGTTTTAAGTCTTTTGTTTTCTTAATATTTTGATGTTTAAAACTTAAAATAATAAAGATATAAACTATATGATAAACCATGACATGTGTGAATAAATAGTGTCACTAATACCACTTGGATGGATGCTAATTGAAATCAACATGTTATACTTAAAGAGTCAATATGAATAATATTCGAAATCAGTGCTATCCGATTACTACTCAACTTGATTTGATGCACACTTCTTCTACAATGGCTAAATGACTTTTATACTCGTAGCTTACTTCAGGTGAACATATTAAACAATTTATTGATCAAATCACCTAGAATTAACCCTCAAGCACGCTGAATTAAAAGTTTCATTCATTTTCTTCTCCCATCATTTTGTTCCATTTTAATCTCGGAGGAGTCGTAAATAATTAGCCCTTGCCAATGGCCGACATGTACAAATAAACAATTAAATGTTCTGTATTACGGGCAATTAAAAGATTATCACAACATCTTATATACTTTAATTATCCCCTTATTGTACAAGCATTGTCCTAATGTACTGACAAAGGTGGTGATAATACAATGGTGTCATTTTTGGGTAATGTACAGAGGTGTTGACAGTTTGTCTCGGCAGCGATTTTGTAAACAATGGCAGGTGTATTCAGAGGTGTGATTACAACTGGTCGTAATTTCGGGGTTCAAATCTGCACAAATTGACCATTTGGTTGGCAAAAAGTGGTCGCATTACGGAATAGCGGGGTGGTCGTAATTTCGGGACTAACGACCATTAGACAAAGAAGGAGAAAATCCGTTCTTTCAAAAAATGCCCGTATTAGCGGGGTGGTCGTAATTTCGGGGTGGTCGTAAGGTGGGGTTCTACTGTACATGGTGAAACAGACGTTGCTTGTCGGACCGTTCACTGTGTGATCGTTTACTTCAACGGATTTTGATTGCAAGTTCGATGGATTTGTTCCTGTCCAGCCAGTTTTAATGATATTCAACGTGACGCGTTTTGTTGTTTCGTTATGAAATGACAGGTTTATTTTTGTTATTATTCATTTTCAGAATTTCCAACATTAAATTATATAGATACAATTTGTTTCCTGACTTTAATATTTCGGACTACTCCTATGCCGGAGCATGGATTTTGATTTGATATACAAATTAACATATCAAGGATCTTCTCTATAAATAGTACAGTATTTAAAATCCCTGACATATATCTAAGTCCATGGTCGGAGTCCTTTCGTTTCTGGTGCAGAAATTTTAGCGACCTATTTATAAGTCACATTGCTGGGCATATGCATCTATTAATCGCTTAACGTCACATAAAACCGTCGTTTGAAAGGGACGAAACCTTCGTGGGATGATTTATTTGTGAACATCGTGGTTACGCCCCTTGAATGTTACAAGATTGTCGATGCAGAAAACACAAGTAATGCACGTGGCATCGATGTATTTGACATCTACAAAGACCTAAATTACACAGATTGGACACTCCACTGGAAATTGAGAGAAAACGCAAAATAACAGGCAGCAGATTCAGTTAATGTGCATAAAACATTTTTAGTCATCCAATTTTAATGGACAATGTATCATGTTGAAGAGCTTAGTTTCTTCTACTACATTAAGTAACTTATTTTTGTCTACCTCTTATAAAATACAGAAAATTAGGAATTGAATTAAGCAAATCAGACATTTTCGGATAAACTTGGAATTTACATTAATTTGATGAAAATGAGAGTAAGTCTGGCTCTTCGGGGTCTACTGTTTTGTTCCTTGTCTGATTTAAATAAATGAGGTATCATTTTGAAGCTGAATAATAAATCTATTGCATAGACCACGGAGGTATATAAATAAATGTATTTAAATCCTTGCATAGACTAATTAGATATTTCGTAAGTATATTAGAACAGGAAATATATTGTTTTAAAAACGGACGAGATTTCGCGAGATTTCAGAAAACCTGCCACGAGATATCGTGAGACTTGGTAAATGTTTCCAATCTGTGTAATTTAGGTCTTTGACATCTACAAGTCTTCCTTATTGACTTGCAGATAGCAGGGGATTCGTTTTTACCTTTCTGATGCACCGGACCACCCACACTCGTCTGGTCTGCAAGGGATTTTGTACCTATCCAAAATAGTGTAGGCATATGGCTGGGAGTATATACCACTGGTTCGTGGCGGGAGCAATCGGTGTGGATTTTTACCTTATGCACGGCCCTGGCAGGGCAGGGATTGTACCCGTAGGTTGAAAAAGCGAAAATCATAATCCTACCCATTCCCAGAGGTTAGGAGGCCAGGATTTCAATTGACTGGTGCATTATATTACAACTAGATGGTTCATTTATGCAAAGACCTAAATTACATGTAATTTAGGTCTTTGATTTATGTTGGTTGATTAATATTATCCATATACTTTGTAATGCGTAATTCATCTGCAAGTGGTCTTTCTTAACAAGTGACTATTTTATGAACGCACAAAGCAGGTTTACTGACACTTTAACTTGTCTTATGGAAAATAAAGTTGGTGATTTTTGCATACAGGTTTTATAATAGTAAATTTTGTTTGCAGGGGGGTCTTTTACACAGGTGTGACTGTGCTAAGCTGCCTCACCACCATGGAATTTGGAAAACAAGGACAAACAGTTTTTCCATCTTTTATTGAAGTTTGTCTACAAACATTTTCTGTAAAAACAACATAAATGATAAAAATACTATCATATAGAACATACACAGTACAACCTTTGCTATTCACATTGGCATGGGAATTATACAGTCCAGAGAAATTGACACGATCCTGACATTTAAATTTGCCTTATGTTACAGCTGATATTTTGTCTTTTTATATTTATTACCCAAGTTGTATGTTTTCTTAAGCAGGGAGTATCCAAGAGAGATACTTAAAGTCTAATACAAACACAAATCTAAAATACTGATATTGCACGGTTTATTTGCAGAAATTGATATGTTCAACACAAGAACCTTGTAAATATAATCATGCATAAAGGTCAGGATCAAGTCAAATTCTCCAAGCTAAACACAACTATAAATGTAACCATAATGAGAAATCATAAGCCATTTACAAACTTAGTAAAATAAAGAAACAGCCATGAATGTGAAGTATTTATCCATGTATCTTTATTCATGATATATCACAACAACAACACCAACTATGGATCACTATGGCAACAATATTAATGCTGATCATACAATAAGTCATACACATGTCATCAAGGTGGATATATAATATAGGGAATGTACTGAAGTCTGAGATAATATCAGATATGAAATATGACACGCCCACGTATTTACCCAGCAACTGACTGTTTTTATACTATAGAAATGCCATAATATTAAATATGATTATGTTGTGAAAGTGTTTACAGTTATAATTGTAAATATGAACCAATTTTGGGCATAATGCCTTAATTTCTGAAACTGTAAACTGTATAATACTAGCATGACATATAACTATAGCAATTCAACAACAAACACAAAATCATGTAGGCCTACTTTTACTAACTCTCTAAATACTTAAGGAGCATAAAAACTTAATATGTTGTGTTTTTACGTGGATGCTGTTGGGAATGGGGGAGGGGGATGTACCCCTGGAAATTTGGACAAAATGTGGTATAGACTAGATTCAATACAAATATTGCACAAACATCAGAAAGATTCCCTGTAAACCAATTTATTTATGCAAATATCAACTTTCACAATTTGCTGATTGTTGGCAACTTTATGACTAGGCCCCTACTACAAATGTTCACATTTTAAAGTCTCCCACGATGTCCATATTAATGTTTTAACGCTTTCGTGGCTACTTATTACACAAAATTTTACCACTCATTTTTTACACACTATCTTTAAGATGATCCTTGTATGATTATGGGCTGGTATTCACAACGAATCTTAAAGTATTGAGGTGCACATGTTTCCCAAAAACTGAAGAATATAAACACATATTTTCTTTTTGATTACTAAAGCTCTTTACGGAATGCTTCTTAACGATGTATAAAGTTTTGCCTTAAGATGCTTTGTGAATACCACCCTGATATACAAATGAACAGGAAACATGAACTATTGTTTACACTACTAGCATTGACTACTGCAAACCAACATTAAACTGAGATGCGTTCGACGAGAGTCTGAGACCCATCAGACTCGAGTCTCAGTTTAATTTGGTCATACAATAACAGTACTGGCACTGACTTATGTTTTATCTACATGCACACAACATACCCAGACCCATCCACCTAAACATCTCAATTTGAACTAAATCTCATCTCCAAATTTTCCATGTGTCATTTAAAACATTTCCATGTGGGGCTGGACTCAAAATTTACCCCACAAAACTACTCTCAGTTTTTACAGTCAAAGTAGAGAGCTTGATCTTCAGATTTAATTCAAATTCAAAGTCTGATTTGATCATTTTCTATATTTGAGATGAGATGTATAAATGTGATGCATCTCAAAGAGAAATCAAAGCTCGAATTGTGATTTAGCTCAAATCTTGGTCTGAATTTGAAATAAATCATAGTTTGAGCTCTTGAAACTATACTGTAACAAACTCTAAATGCTTCTGTATTGTAATGCCAATTCTGAGATACACCAGTTCCATGGAGTTTAACATAAAGGTACATAACAATATTTGAACAGAGATATAGCTCTGATTGAGACGCTCCGGTAGATTGAGTTCCGGACCCCTACACTGTAAATATACGGTATTAAAACTTTACTTAACACAACTAGTATAACTTTTTATGTAAAATACATTAATCCAACCTATAGGTTTATGAGGAAAATCAAATAATATACATAACATACATTATTGTCATAAAATCCATGAATGCAACAAATAAAATAATTTTCATAAAACCAACTGGTATCAATCCAGCAGAATTAAATGCTACGAACTGTTTGTAAAATTTCAACACAAAGCAATCAGGACCTAGATTTGTGACATGATATTAAAACAGAAAAATAAAAAGTTGGTTAAAATGTGTCTGAAGTCACAAAATTATACTTGGTGACACACGAATGTCTAAAGTTCACATTTTTGGCTAAATTCATAAAAATAAAACTTTGACAATGTCACAATTTTTGGCTGAAGTCATATAAACATTTTATAATGATGGTTGAAGTAGCTACAGCTGCTACATACATATTTCATTGTATCAGACAAGGCACGGTCTAAGGTGCATAGAACTACTATGTAGATAACTTTATCGTAAGAGTCTTGAAATCACATACACATCTTCATGGGTAAAAGTTAAAAAAATTCAAAATACTGAAATCTGCTTGTCAATATACTGAACTAAATGATTTTTATAGAAATTTCATAGGGGAATTATTTCTAAAAATACTGAAATCAGTATTTAGACTGAAAACTTTTACCCCTGCCGGATGATCTTTAGTTGTGGATGAGGAAGACCCTAGATGGGATCTTCCAGCAGTATTACTCAAGCATCAACATTGACTACACCAACTTCTTATATTTAGCCTAATGGAGAGGCAGTGAAGAATATGTCGCTGGCTGGAAATGAGAAGGTCATGAGTGCTTAAAAGCCTAATGGAGAGGAAGTGAAGAATATGTAGCTGGCTGGAAATGAGAAGGTCATGAGTGCTTAAAAGCCTAATGGAGAGGAAGTGAAGAATATGTCGCTGGCTGGAAATGAGAAGGTCATGAGTGCTTAAAAGCCTAATGGAGAGGAAGTGAAGAATATGTAGCTGGCTGGAAATGAGAAGGTCATGAGTGCTTATAAGCCTAATGGAGAGGAAGTGAAGAATATATAGCTGGCTGGAAATGAGAAGGTCATGAGTGCTTAAAAGCCTAATGGAGAGGCAGTGAAGAATATGTAGCTGGCTGGAAATGAGAAGGTCATGAGTGCTTATAAGCCTAATGGAGAGGAAGTGAAGAATATATAGCTGGCTGGAAATGAGAAGGTCATGAGTGCTTCAAAGCCTAATGGAGAGACAGTGAAGAATATGTCGCTGGCTGGAAATGAGAAGGTCATGAGTGCTTAAAAGCCTAATGGAGAGGCAGTGAAGAATATGTAGCTGGCTGGAAATGAGAAGGTCATGAGTGCTTAAAAGCCTAATGTGTAATTGAAATCATCATCAAAAGCTGCTTCTTATGAGCCTATTTTCATGAAAATCAGATCAGGCCCGGTGATTATAAACATTTCCCATTCTCATACTCGAACTCCGTACTTCATGCTCCAACTTGAAAAAAAACCATATTTTTTAGAATTTTGCATAAAAACCAACATCAACTTGTAGCAAACGATCTAATTAAGAAAATGAACCCCCATTTCATACGTTTCCATTCAGTAACAAAAAAGTTACAACAGTTTTTATTACAAAGAAATGCTCCAACTGGAGTACGGAGTGTGAGTTGGAGCATGGAGTCCGTACTCGAATGTTTTATAATCACTGTGCCAGGTCAAGTTGGTCAAACTTAAGATGAAAAGGTTTGTCTCCATAAGTAAAAAGTAGTCTTTAAATATTTCTCGATTCTCAAAACAGCATTTTTTTGTACTTATGGCCTTCTCATTTAAACCTGGTGATGTACAGGCAAGCCCACAGGGGGAACGGCGGAGAATATGTGATGCACAGACCCTACTGTAGATAGGTGGGGTTTTATTTTATGTCACATACCTGGACATACATAATTCTAGCTATAAACCTGGACCAAGAAATGCCCAAATCAAGTTATAAATACAATCACATGTTTGTACTACATCACAGCACTATATCACGGTACAATATTGTCTGTATCAAAACTTAGTACAACAATAACCAACAACATGGTACATATGTTCATATACAGCAGAAATTTGATGACAAAACAGTTTGGCATCAACCACCCTAGAAACATAGGTAATAGTGCAGGCAAATGATAAAGTACTCTGACTGAGAACAGCTAAAAGTAAGTTGTTTTCAACATTAACAGCCTGTACCTGATTGCAAACAATTAAGATTTTGATACATATTTTGAAAATTAAAGCTTGATGCTACGAGAGGTGCCCCACTTATATTTGAACAGTGTTGAACATGACATATTTTCATGGAAATATGGTATAAATCAAATATCTCTTTTGTACTGTGTAAACATATGTGTTAGGTAACATTTACACTAACTGGTTTGTTTGTTTGAAATACAGAATGAATTGAAAAACAACGCTTTTGTAGAGCGTATGGTGTTTTACCTCTGCCACAAAAGCCCTTAAAATGTGTTGGTTGAGCATGGATATTCCATTTCTGTGAAGACAATATCCAAAATCTTAAACTTTGGTTATTTGATATCTAAGGCAAATTCAAAAACCAAACCAGTGATTTTGGCGACCTTGGGAGTATCCATTGGAACTTCCGATATGTTCATTTAGAGAATTATATATGCCAAACTCGGGATAAAATCGGTATTTACCTGCTCAATACCACAAAAACAACATAAGGGCGACAAATGTCTTTAACGCTGTGTATGCTTCAACGGAACCGTAAATGCCACAACTTTGTCACCTTTGCAGAGGCAATGCTTTATCATTGAGAAATATACCATAAACAGACAGCCTACTATATGATAAACGTTGATGAGGCTACCCATAAGTTGACATTCGTTAAGCATCAAATGTTCCCGAACGTTTGCATAACGTATGCTGTCGCTTCCTATACTGGCATAATGGAACACTTATTTATTCCTAAAAAGTCAAACGTGAAAGCACATGGCTGTGTACATTAGGTTCCAAACCATATTTGGTCAAAATGTCTACCAAACATCTTTCCTGGAGACCATTTGTGGAGCATGGTGTTTTGTCAACACAGAGATTCAACTCCTGCCACAAAAACACCATTCTGTACCTTAAGAACACACATTTAAAGTATATTACGCAGGATTAGTAAAGGCCAACGTCTAATGAACATATGCCCACAAACACTTTACTCTATCGAATGTTGTAGCGTTTATTACAGGCGAGAAATGCAAACAGCATCGATCGGATTATTCGGTCTTAAAAAAGCCAAACACCATACCCCCTACAGAATTGTAGATATGAGTGCAACCTAAGTAATAAATTATAAAGTAATAATCAATGGTTCTATGTGTTTCTTAACACGTTACTTTGCACGATGATACAGAAATATTTTGATTATGTATTATAAGCATCGAACTATTTGATATTCAATACTGTTCAAATATAAGTGGGGCACCTCTCGTATTTTGACCTCAGACAAAAACTCTGAATATGGACAACTGTAACTTCCTAAAAATAAATAAAATAACATAATTTCTTTTGCATTTTGCTTTATTAGCATTATTCTTTAAAATTATGAAAATCTCAAATTTTTAATTCTTATCAAAATAGCAGGTTTTCCTGGAGTCTGACTCATATGTATTAAGTAGATGCCCCAAACTAGTACATGACTCAAACTAGTTTCCCAGTCTGAAGGCAGGTTGAGGCATCAAAATTCTAGTGTATAAATTAAGCCATAATTATCACAAATACCTAAGTTAACTATAGGCCTATATCTAGGCTACATTTTCTCGGCAATAACACACCAATTACCGTGATCATGTATACATTGCACAATTTGTAAATCTGTAATATAAGTTGAGATCATGTTTTCTACCTCACCTTCTCGGAACACATGGTAATATCTACACAGTTTCGATGAAAACGAATCATTTCCTGTATCAAAAACAGAGTCATCGTCTTTAGCTGTTTCCTTAGCAACGGAATTATTCGTTTTAACAGGATCGCGTCCCCCGTTACACTCTGGGGGACTTCTAAACAAAGTATCATTTTCCTCCGTAAAATTGCAATTTTGACTAGATTGTGAATAAGGTTGAGCATTTTTCATGTTTAAATTGCACTGTTCTAATGGTGCCAGTCTTTCTGATACATAATAATCCTGGTCAACACTATGAAAAGTTTTACCATTATTTGGAATGATACACCCATTTTTAGCAAGAGTGGACGACATTAAGGCACCTTTTTGTAAATTTTCAACTTTCATTCTTTCGTTTACACCATTTGTTTGATTAACATCGAGTTTAATATAGCCATCATATATCCTATCTATACTGTCACTCCCCTTTTGGCATTTATCAGTATTTATACATACATCATTGTTATAGTGAGTCTGTGAAGAGTAATTACAATGTTCACAATAACCTTTACTACTATCTGTCAATTTGTAACAAGTGCATTGATTGGCTGATTCATGATCATGAAGAAAATGAGAGCTGCCACCTGATTGGTCGCTATCATGGGAACTCTGACTGTCACTAATGACATCAGGACAACTACTGAGTGGAAACTCTCTTACTTTGAAATTCAATTTGGTTGCTAAATCCAGTTGTTCCATCGATAATTCAGGTTTTAACTTTGAGTTGATAGGCAAGTATGGATCATTAAAGGTAGATTTCTGACTATCAAGTCCTGTTTTAGATTGACATTTAGTGCTATCAGTCTTCTTATTTGATTCATCGTCAAATATCTCGAAAAGTTTTGACTTCACGCTTCTGAAGAAAGAAGTCTCAGATTTTTTGTTGACATTTTTTGGCTTCCCTAATGGTTTAAAATCCACACAAACATCAGACATGTCATTAGAATTTTTTTGCAAGTTGTTAATAACTTCATAACTTTCAACCTCTTCACAACTGTTGCTGAAACTATTAAAATGATTTGGTTCCTGTAAGTAGTCACGCAAGAATGGATTTTGTTTCGGACGATTGGATGATGTTTTCCACGGATCGTGAACTGAATCGAAGCTGTTCTGATAGTCTATCTTCATCTTACACTTGTTACTGTTACAGTTCATATCAACACTGGATTTCCACGATCTGTCATCAGAGTCACCTTCATGTATTTCAATCTCGTTGGGTATTTCCGCCTCAAAATCATCATTCTCTAGGGCACCGACATTCCAATCCAAGGTCATCCTCACATCAGTGTCTTCAATGTGATTTTCAATGATTTCTGAATTAAATTTTTCCTTTCGACTTTTGGCATTATTGATATCGTTAAATTGTTCAGTATTGTCTGCAATGTCTATACTTCTTATGAAATCTGTATCTCGACACTGTTTATCTAAGTCTTCCAAGTTCCCCGCTGACATGGCCCGGAGTGAGGCTTCAAGTTTACGACATTCTGATATCAATTTATTGGTACTCGACGAGGAATGATATATTTTGGATCCGTTTTTATTCCACACATATTTTACATCAGTATCACTCTGTTTTCTCTGATGTTGAGGACTTCCATTAAAGTCTAGTGAATAGTAATTTGGCTTGAAGTCACTAAGATCTTGTAAAGCAGATAGATCGTCGGCGCTCAGAGAATTCTGACGTTTGATAAATGTTGGTGAGGACGTACTGGATGTATTCAGGTCGGTAGATTGGTCAGTGATTTCATCCTCACTAACAGAGCTTGTACTGGACTGACCATATGACTGTATTGACGAGGCTGAACCTGAAATAACAAGAGATGTTTGTAAAACATGAATACTCAGCCCAAAAGTCAGAAATGGTAAAGATCATATAGACCTTGACCTTCAAATTAATAGGGGTCATCTACTGTAGCTGACCAACCTCTATATAAAATTTGAAGATCCTAGGGCAAAGTATTCTTCAGTTATTGAATGGAAACTATTTGATCTACCGACAGATAGACTGGCAGACAGACCAACCAACTGACAGACCGACTAACGAACATAAGCAAAGCAATATACACCCTCAACAAAGACAGAGGCATACTGATACCTGTAATATAACACACAAAACACCATGAACTGCTGACATTTGACAATACAGATAATGCTACAAGATGCAGGGTAAATCTATAACATATTTATAAGCTATCTAACACAGAGTCTGTCAATTTATATGTGTCATGAACCTTGACAGAGTGATGGTCCCCACCACTTTATGAATCGTGTCAACATTATGAAAGACTAGAAAAATATTTCGAGATCTTGTCAATGTCGAATGATACAGAATGAACAAGGGAATTAACTCCATTACAAACTCCAGATTAAACAAGGGAGCTAATCCTACCAAATTGTTGTACTGACCTGTACGTAGTTGTCTCCCTTTGTTAGTACCATGCCACGGTATCAACACATCTTGACTTTCAAACTGTAAATAGAAATCATTCTATACAGACACATTATGCATATGAAATAATTTATAATCATACTAAATTAAACCAATAATCAAACAAAAATGTTCTTCAGCAAAATTCTGACAATTCCTTGCAGATGAAATCAAATTACCACAGTGGCTATTTGACCGTCTGGTTTTGGAAAATTTCAGACTTAACAAACTTAAACACCAGTTGATGAGGACAAACTCCATTTATCAGGTTCAAAATAAAATCGAAAACACAGGGTCAAATAGTGCTTGGTTTTGAGCCTCATATAATAAAATGGTTTGGTGGGCCTTCGTAGATCAGTGGTTAGTGTGCTTGTCATCTAATCTGGCAGCCCAGGTTCAATTCCAGGTGGAGGCACTTGTAACTATATATGCCTGCCATATTTCAGCAAAAAGCTGAATGACAAATAAAGGCTAAGCTCAGTTCGATATACAACTGTACATTGGATGGATCAAAATATGTAACTTGTAAATAAGGTTTAATAAAGCTTACAAGACTCCTTAACAGGCATCAATTTCGCATACATTTTAAGGGAATTGTCAAAGTGAGAAACTAGCCACCATTTTACAGATACAGCACAAGATATCAACTCTCGAATGCTGGCTTAGTGATACATGGAATTCTTTAAACAGATAGAGTTAATTTCACAATTTAGAAGCATGAACAACTGTTACAGAGATACTCTATCAAACAGATAGACAAACAAACATTACTTTTCGATGATTTTGTTCGTAAGCCCAGACATATAGCATGAGTCGACCTCCAGGTCGGAGTATTCTGGAGAGTTCTTTAGTTGCTGCAATCCTTCGTTCACTAGAGCAGAAATGGTGGATAACACCAATAGACACCACACCATCAAAACTCTCATCTCGAAATGGTATCTGTAAATTATCACCATACGCTACATCATGTCCTGCAACAAGAAAAAAATAAACAATCATTTTTTATTGTAAAAACATTTAATATCAATGGGACGAAATTTCATGGTTTTGGTAAAAAAAGACTATTTCGATGAGATGTGAATATGTGGATTTTGCATTTCAGGTAATAAGTACAATGGTCAAAATTATTGTTCAATGGGATTCGATTTCGTGGTTGAATGTGAACCACAAAATCCATTACATTCAATGCCCCAAGAAAATTAATGATTTTACAGCAGAGGCATTTGTTTGTTATGCTGTTGCCGGGACGTTAAGCCATTTGAGATACTGAAGACATCTATAAGCTTGTCTGGTAGAAACATTGTGTCAATCAGAGTATTAAAATGAGCAGTGAATGGTTTTCATATGGTGACAAACTAGGTTAAAACTAATTCCTAAATGGCAGGATTGCAAGAAAATGACATTCTGAGTTAATGTTAACAGTGAGAGAAATATATCAGGCACTAGATATGGCCACCACAGCCAACACTATCAAACAAGACACATTCTCGTAATGGCCAACATGACACATTCTCGTAATGGCCAACATGACACATTCTTGTAATGGCCAACATGACACATTCTCGCAATGGCCAACATGACACATTATCGTAATGGCCAACATGACACATTATCGCAATGGCCAACATGACACATTATCGTAAAGGCCAACATGACACATTATCGTAATGGCCAACATGACACATTCTCGTAAAGGCCAACATGACAAATTATCGTAAAGGCCAACATGACACATTCTCGCAATGGCCAACATGACACATTCTCGCAATGGCCAACATGACACATTATCGTAAAGGCCAACATGACACATTCTCGCAATGGCCAACATGACACATTCTCGCAATGGCCAACATGACACATTCTCGCAATGGCCAACATGACACATTATCGTAAAGGCCAACATGACACATTCTCGCAATGGCCAACATGACACATTCTCGCAATGGCCAACATGACACATTCTCGCAATGGCCAACATGACACATTATCGTAAAGACCAACATGACACATTCTCGTAATGGCCAACATGACACATTCTCGTTAAGGCCAACATGACACATTCTCGTAAAGGCCAACATGACACATTCTCATAATGGACGACATGACACATTCTCGCAATGGCCAACATGACACATTCTCGCAATGGCCAACATGACACATTCTCGCAATGGCCAACATGACACATTCTCGCAATGGCCAAGTATGACACATTCTCGCAATGGCCAACATGACACATTCTCGCAATGGCCAACATGACACATTCTCGCAATGGCCAACATGACACATGCTTGTAATGGCCAACATGACACATTCTCGTAATGGCCAATACGACACATTCCATCATTGCCCAACAATTCCCTAAATGACTATATAAACAATATCGAGGGAGCGGTGCAAATCTATGGCAACTACAATTTATATAGGCACATACCATAGTTTTACACTAAGCCCTTGATACATTTTTCTAATGAGCAACCAGGTCAAATCCCTCAATGACCAACAAGACCCAGTCCCTCAATTCTCGCAAGGGCGAACGTGGCCCTATCAGGTAATGTTCAATAGGAACCAATCTGTCAGCAAATAAGACAAAAGCTATCAATGGCTTTTATGAACAATTCTTTCCACAATGGCAAACATGGCCCTTCCTTAAAATACATGAAAGGCTTCTCTTTAACCAATGCAGTTTATATATTAAAATGCATTTCTATGTACTGTAAAATCATTTAATTTCAATTAGACAAAATTTTGTGATTTTGATAAAAAAAACATTTTGATGGGACATTAATTGTGGATTTTACATTTCAGGTAATAAGTATAAGTGTAAAAATTAATGTTTGATGGGATTTAATTTCTTGGTTCAAGGTGAACCAGGAAATCCAGTAAATTTAATCCCCCATGAAAATTAATGATTTACAGTATTATCAATGAATGGAACAGATGGTTGAATGCAGATCAATTATCATTTGATGCAACATTTGATGCAACATCTTTCATAACTGATGGATCCTTACAGTAACAGCTGACTGCACTATTTATACATACAACATCTGTCTGTGACAGCAGCTTTCATTCTGTGTACAATAATGCTCTTATTTCATAGTTATACATGTAATGAATAAAATATTACATAATTCTCAATTCCTGATTTAAAATTATTTATATGATATTTTATCTCCATCCTAGAGAGCAACTGTCTATTGTCTAAGAAAAAAGCGCAATGATAAATCTTGAAATTTGATCGGAAGGTTTTACCGGACAAATCTAACTTAGTATTCACTAAACATTACTTTTACAGCATTACAAATACAGTAATGTTTTACTAAGTAGTCTAATAGTGCATAGGTCTTAAAAGCAAACATTTTTTGTTCTAAATAAAATTATATTACTTTCGTTCCTATAATTACAAAATTTCACAAGATTCATAAAGACTGAAGTGATCTTATTAGAACGGTCCTACTGAGGTATATTTCACAAAATTCTGAAAGTAAGATACAAGACTGTTTTGATTTCTATTAGCACACATCCCTGTCCCAAATTCTGTTTCAAACATGTTTCAGTCGTTAAAATAGAGCATAAAAACTTCAAATGACCATAACTTAGCCACAACTTTGTTGTTTTAACCAAATAGCTTTTCTTTTTTTCAGATTATACAGTTAATTGTTTCTAGTGCTACATAACCAGATTATTCTAGAATTGTTTGACCCCTATATCTGGCCCCGATCTCCCGAAACATCTCAATTCTGAGATAAATCTCATCTCGAATATTGCCATTTACGTTTGGATAATTTCCAAGAGAGGATGGACTCAAAATTAGCTTCAAAAACAACAAATGCTATTCTTTGTTAATTTCATCGGTGTTTAATGAGTTTTAACTTCAGATATATTAGAAATTCAGACTCTGATTTTGGCGAAATCTCAATTTGAGATGAGATTTCTGCTTGAGATGCTTCGGGAGATCGGGGCCTGGGCATCTTTAATGTACCACATCATAGCAACAGTCCATAGAAATGAAGAAAAAAACAAGACTGCGTTCAATAAACGCTTATGCCCCCGTGGAAGCCATGTCCATAAAAAGCTAAGTCAATCAGGGGCCATTATTCAGTTAAAATGTTTGATAGTGTTACATGGCTTTGAACTATAAGGGGCTTATGATGGTAAACGAGTAATGCCACATTTGAAAGCAGTGCCTTGATCGACTTCATGTGTGATCTGGTGATACAGATGTTATGGTTCTTTGTCACTGCACTTCTCCAAGTTGCCATCTATTCATATACCAAGTTTCAAGTCAATATCTTAAACACTTTTGAAGATACACTCCTGTCAAAATTTGATTCTGAAAATACTAAAGGGGAGATAATTCAAAATTTAAGACAGACAGAGTTATGGTTCTTGGTCATTGCACTTCTCCAAGTTGCCATCTATTTATATTCCAAGTTTCAAGTCAATATGTTAAATAGTTTTGAAGATATACTCAGAGCAAAATTTGACTATAAAAAAAACACTAAAGGGGAGATAATTCAAAATTTAAGACAGACAGAGTTATGGTTCTTGGTCATTGCACTTCTCCAAGTTGCCATCTATTTATATTCCAAGTTTCAAGTCAATATGTTTAATAGTTTTGAAGATATACTCAGAGCAAAATTTGACTATAAAAAAACACTAAAGGGGAGATAATTCAAAATTTAAGACAGACAGAGTTATGGTTCTTTGTCAATGCACTTCTCCAAGTTGCCATCTATTTATATTTCAAGTTTCAAGTCAATACGTTAAATAGTTTTGAAGATACGCTCCAGACAAAATTTTATTGTAAAAATACTAAAGTGGAGATAAGTCTAAGTCCAAAATTAGGTCAAGGTGAATGTCAAAATGGAGTCAGGTGATACAGGCGTGTGGAGAGTGGTCATATACAACATCCATGCAAGTATGAAAGCTTTGTAGCAAGCCATTTTAATGCTAGAAGAAACGGTCAATTTGGGTTAACCAAGAATTTTACCTTTCAATAAGTCTAAGTCCAAAATTAGGTCAAGGTGAAGGTCAAAATGGAGTCAGGTGATACAGGCGCGTGGAGAGTGGTCATATACAACATCCATGCAAGTTTGAAAACTTTGTAGCAAGCCATTTTAATGCTAGACGAAACGGTCAATTTGGGTTAACCTGGCCGGACGGACGAACGGACGGACGGACGGACGGACAGGTGAATTACTATATGCCTCCCGATCTATCGATACGGGGGCATAAAAATCTTAAGAAACGCCTGGAGAAAATAAAATTTTGTATAGAATTGTTTAAGTCTCTCAGACACCGAGATATCTATATTGACAGCCTACTCTGATTGATGCCACAAAGTAAATGGATTTTGTCTTAGAATTTTCTTACAATCTAATGTACCATAAAAAACTACTTTGGCTAGTGGTATGAGGTTCTGGGTAATTAGATGAAAGTTTTAAATATTTCTGACCTCAGGAGTTGTAAACTCAATGACGGGAGACTGAGGGAATACATACTGTAAAATTATTAGTTTTTGTGGGGGATTAAATTTATGGATTTTGAGGTTCATTTTTTACCACAAAATCAAATCCTCTCAAACACTATTTTTTGCCCTTGTATTTATTTCCTAAATGCGAAATCCACAAATTAAGGTCCCATTGAAATAGTATTTTTAACCAAAACCACAAAATTTGTCCCATCGAAATTAAATTTTACAGTACTAATTGTGCCTTTTAGTTGGGTGGTATATATTACTGGGTAGAAATTAGGACACAATTATGTAGATTTAAAGTGTGTTTATCTATTATAATTGGCACAGTTGTCTTAAGGGCTATAAAATTTCAGAGGCCTACTTCCCGGACAACGTGTCTCCTCCCTCGTACTGATTTAAGGAGTTGTCTCAAAATGAGTAAATTACTATAACCCCATAAGAAATGCTTAATTATTCAGTCCAAATCGTGACACTAACATCACTTCTTGTAAAATCCTTAACATTTGTTGGGGATTTCATTTTATGGGTAATCTCAACCATGCATTTTGTCCCTAGGAAATGGTCATTCACCAAAACCAAAAAAAATTGTCCCATTCAAATTAAATGATTTTTTATACATTTTCTAGACAGGTACAACTACTGATTGTTACCTGATTGTCTTGTCTGCGTTTGCCTATAACCAACATATTCTGGACAAACTTCTAGTACAGAACTATTATGGACATACTGGTGATAGTAATTACAACTGAATATTGGTCCCTTGCTTGTCATTATGGAACTATTGTCATGTTTCCATTAAGAAAATGGGTCTTGCATTAGTTAATACTAACTTATTTCAGATCGATAGTGAAACTAGTTCCTCAAGTTATATTTATACCAACAGACACCTGATTTTATGGTATCTATTTGCCAAGAGGGTTTGAGCAAAGAGAAATAAGATTTCCCTTTATGTTAAGCACCAAGAACTGGAGACACTGGTACCATTATTTTCTGGTCTTAGATCTGACACAGCCAGGTTTAGCCAACTCCAGACCTTCTGGGCACAAAGTAGATGATATTACACTAAGCTATCAAAGAGGTTCGTGCATTTATAAATGTAATAAGAGAAAATAGTGTCAATAGAGCCAATAAAAAATCCTAAAAATCATATGCAGTCAGCTATTGTTGCTTAAACAAGAGTCTGTCATCCTCATTGTTTCCATATACATGTATACACGGTATGAATCGTGTTACACGCTTTCTCAGTTCTATGAGTTCCGTCCGAAATGTTACATCAGTTTCGAGTTCCGTCAGAGCCATATGAAATCAGAACAATTCTCTGACGGAACTGATAAGTCGTGTAACACGATTCATACTGTGGTATAACTCAGTACGTAATCCACCAGAGTTGATTGAATTGACGATAAATTTGCCATTACATTTATACTTGAGATATTTTCTTTAAATAAATTAACTTGATCACAAATACGAGGGTTGTCCCAGTAAATCGTGTACTTTGCTAATAATTTTCTTATTTGGCGTCACATGATTATGATTTTTTGTAAGTACCTTGATGAATTCATTGTTGATCTAAATCAAGTGGAAAAACTGAACAGATATGTGTATGCTGCATATTATCGGTGATTAACCAACCCCATGTACGCAATTGCGGCGCAACCCTTAAAACGCGCCGTGATTCATTCAATGTATGTTCAATAAAGTTGTAATTCTCATATTTTCAATAAGTTATTGCGCATAATTTTCACTTCGGCATTAAGGACTGTCTGTTTAATTTCATCACAGTAAAGTTCAAATCAATTTCATTATTTGTGCGAGAAATACGCATGTTTGAATAGCAACACTAAAAATTAAAACGTGCGAGAATTGTGACGTCAGAAGAAGAAACATCTATAGAATCATAGTACACTTTATATTTTTGGTTGCTATGCCGTCGAAAAATAGTTTAAGACTCTCACCTAATACTAGACGATATAAAGTAATGTTACTAGAACACGTATGCATGAATGACTATGAATATTTTATTATGTTTGGGACATCAACGGGCTGTATTTCACCCTTATCAAATGTGACATGCACCACAGGGCTTTTACTCTTCTCGCAGGAGAAGGGATATGTTCGGGCTGGTTTTTATCCCACCATGAGAGTTGGTTGTTTCGATCAGACAGCTTTTCTATGGTGCATTCGATTGTGATTGGTTCGCAAATACGTATCAGAAAAAAGTTTAATGCCATCGAAAACAATTGAAAAAAGGAACATAAGCTTAAGATATAGAGAAAAATGGTTCCGCGGTATGACGTTCTTACTTTGACGTCACTGTGCGCCGCACTTGCATACCATGTGTATTAGTAATGTTAACGGACAATTTATTTCTTGATATATTTTCATGAAATTCCGGATACCTTATAAGAACATATTCATTAATCATCAATGAAAAATTAAAACAGATGTTTTAAATACTTTTTGTGTAATAAGCAAAGTACACGATTTACTGGGACAACCCTCGTAATAGGCTGGATAATTCTGGAATTCTGGATTATTTATGAATATTGACACCCTTGTATACATGTGTTTAAATCATGCTTGATTGAGCCATACACCATACCTTTACTTCTAGCATTATCTACGAGTGCTGTACAGACGTCTACACCCACTTTATAACAAGATTTGTTCACACCTAGATAACGTCCATTTCCACAGCCTGAAACATACAAACACATACATGTAGTCAGCAAATCTGAAAAAAAATACCTCACCCTGGCCCGTCTATACTAGGCCCCTTCTTCAGCAATATTTTGGTCTCCTTTTAATCCTGGCCCTTTCTCACTCAGTAAAACCATGTTGAGTGAGAAAGTCAGGTGGTAACGACAGTTTCATGCCAGATAGTGAATTTCTTCACATTGAAAGCAATTTCTGTTGAAGGTTGTGCAAGTTTTTAGTGCCATCAGAGCTGTATTAAAACAATTCTCCGTTGGAACTGAGAAGCAGTATATCAGACATTTACTTCATTAAATAACCTACACAAAACATTAACTAAACTATTGAACATAGGATATATAAATTGCTGGCTTAAAATGAGCAGGTCTTTTAAAATACTACTTAACGGCCTTAGAGACTGATATCTATTTAAAATCAGCATCACAAGGTGCTTCTTTAATGAGCCTATTTTCATAAAAATCATAACTTGTCATCTTGACCAAACTGAAGTTGAAACAGCTTATTCTACCATACTTAAATACTAATTTTCAGACAGTTTTTTTCTAAAAATATCAATTTTGTACTTACAACCAGCCGAATGTAGTTATAAGCAGAAAGGATTGCTTTTCATTAGGCAACAGTTCATATAAAGTTAATGTACAGTATATGGTTATATAATACCAAGATATAGAAACACTCCTATATTATACTGTTATTATCTCCGTCACTTTCTATTTCCATACACAAAAGGTTGCCATGGTTACCTACCAATATCAGCAATCAGACTTCCAGGTGCAAAACTCTTCAGGAACCTTTTCACGTTTGGCCATGCTTTGTGTCTGAGATCATTCATACTGGTAGCGATCTCGTCATACACGTGACGCACGTGTTGCTGCTCAAACTGCGTACCATGTTTGCTGATCTGTGACGTCACGGGAATGTTCGCCATCACTCACCAATCAAACACGTGTCCTGAAATGTGAGAATATAACTTATGGTTACCATGGAATTCAATCTGCCAGCTGATCAATTATGTAAGGAAACAACCTCAGGACTGAAAAACTTTTACCAAGTTTCTCACACATCAGATGAAAATGTTTACTCATCTGTCAACTCTTAGATACTGTAAAATCATTAATTTTCGTGGGGGATTAAGTATTGAGGACTTCGTGGTTCACCTTTACTACGAAATAAAATCCCATCAAACAGTACTTTTGGCCCTTGTATTATTACCTGAAATGCAAAATCCACGAATTAAGTTTCCATTAAAATGGTCTTTTTTACCAATTTAAACCCCAAAATTTTGTCCCATTGAAATTATATGATTTTACAGTATCACTGTCCGACACCAACAATAGTGTAAACTGAGAGCTGAATATTTTTGTGACCATTAAGTTTTTCTCTTGGATTTGAGAGAGGCCCATTAGTCTCTAAAGAATCTCATTCTAAGCTTAGAAAGCCTATCATCCATGATATTATTTACTTTGAGATCAGACCAAAGTCTCTTGAAAATCTCAGTCTAAGCTAACCCTATCATCCAGATTATTGTATTGCGAGTTTCAGCTCAAAATAAGCATCGCAAAATGAAAACAAAACTTTCCGTGAAAGATTGGTTTCAAACTTAAAATATGGTTGAGTAAAATCTCAGTTTGAGCTGTAACAAGATGCTTAGATTTATACTCAACACAAATTGTTACAAGTGGGCCCAAAGGGCCCTTGGTCACTCACCTGTTGCACATTGGTCTAGGTATCAATACAACTTACATTCTGACCATATTTCATTAAGATTGGATCTAAACGGCGACTTCTGGAGTGTACACTAGGTTTTTCTAAGATTTGACCTAGTGACCTAGTTTTTATCCCACATGACCCAGTTTCAAACTTGGCCAAGATTTTATGGAGAACAACATTCTGACCAAGTTTCATGAAGATTGGATCAAAACTGTTGCCTCTAGAGTGTACACAAGCAAATTGTTGACGGACGACGGACGAAGAGTTATCACGAAAGCTCACCTTGTCACTATGTGACAGGTGAGCTAATAAAGCATTTATTTTGTCAATTACCCGGTGTACTTAAATCTGCAAACTCAGCAAATCAACAGATTTGCCAACCCAGCAAATCTGCAAAATCAGCAAAAAATTGAAAATCATACTATCTGAACATCCAAACACACTGCATAGAGTTTGACCATATACTCTGGCCTGTGTCACAGTGACATACAATGTCAAGGTCGAGTATTATCACACAAGGTCATGGAGAATGTTCCATATAACATCAAGGCAAATAAGCGTAACATTGTGTTTCAAGATCAAAGTAAACACTGGAGACATCCATGTCATAGTCAGAGGACATATACAAACAGTACAATACTGCACAAAATGAAAACTCTATTGATAGACAGATGCTTTCATCTTAATGTGCTATCACTAAAATAGCCTTCACTGATGCAATCAAACGGAGTAAAGATTCAGCCTTCACTGATGCAATTAGATTGAGTAAAGATTCAAGGATGATGCAGTATATAACATAATGCAGTAATTGACTTTACCAGACTGGAACCTGAGGTTGTTTTATTGCCATGTTGTCTGGTGTATAAGGAAAGCTTTAAACATGAATGAACAGAACGACACACCATTCAATTGATGCGAATACACTGTACATAACTAAATCAAACACAGTTGTAAATGCATTCAGTTACAGAATGCCATCCATGTAAGGAATCGTGCTTTCAAACATGTCAGGTCTTAAATTTCATTGTGAAATTATGTCAATAACATAGATAGATATCAGATATTATATGTCAGCAACATAGAGACATTATATCAGCAATATTTATAATATTCAGTATGTCAGTTACATATATACAGGCATTATATCTGATATCATGTCAGCAACACAGGCATTATGTTAGCAACGTGGATATTGTCATGTCAGCAACATGGAGACTTCATGTCAGTGATATGTAGACATTATGTCAGCAACATGGAGATATTATGTCAGCAACATGGCGATATTATGTCAGCAACATGTAGATGTTATGTCAGCAACATGGAGATATTATGTCAGCAACATGGAGATATTATGTCAGCAACATGGATATATTATGTCAGCAACATGGATATATTATGTCAGCAACATGGAGATATTATGTCAGCAACATGGAGATGTGATGTCAGCAACATGGAGATATTATATCAGCAACATGGAGATGTTATGTCAGCAACATGGAGATATTATGTCAGCAACATGGAGATATTATGTCAGCAACATAGAGATGTTATGTCAGTAACATAGAAATACAGACAGACTAGTGAACAAAGGTTATGTTATCAAAGTGTAGCCAGTTCCCTTCAACTTGGATTATTCCATATTCTAGAGACCTGGATAGTGGCTATATCAGGAATAAGGTGACAAGTAATTAGTTTACAATCACGTTAGGAATCCAATTTCAGAACTGTCAATCCAACAAGAAGACAGTTTAATTATACCCAGGCACAATACTACAAAGTTTCTGTTTCCCAAGAACGGAACAAATGTTCTGATGCCATTAAAAGATAATTTAGAGACTGCATCAACTAACCCATATATTTTCTATCTAATGAATAAATGTGCGGTAATTTTAAGACTTAATGAGAATGCACTTTTGTTAAATGTGGAATAATTCAGCACTTCCAGAATCTGAGATTTATTTACCCAGGCTGTGTGCAAAGTATTGAGGCTTAATGCATCAACTGTAATCACAGCAGCATACATTGTAACTTATGGATTAAACTATTGTGTGTTCTTCTTTGTTTGTTTGCGTTGTTGAAACTGTGCATGCATCATCACCCATTTGCTGCCTAATTAGCTGATGATCTTTGGCAAGGGAAAAGACAGAAACTTTATGGATTGGACCTATGGGTGGCACGGTGGTCAAGTGGATAATGCTCTTGAATGTAGCTTGAGAGGTCCCTGGCTCTATTATGATTATTTCTGAAATGCCTTTCCTTGTTTTAAATCCAGCTAAAGACCAACTGATTGGTAATTCTCAACGGTTATAAGTCTCTTTATCACTGCTGCATATGAGCATATTATAGAACCAAGGAGTCTATTCAGAAAAAGCTAGGGTATGATATATTCAGACCCATATTGCTTCATGCTTGTATCATAAAACTGTATAATATGTCTTCCTTCAACGTCTTAGTTCATTGGCCAATCTGGCAGGGAAATAGCTGAATGACCATGGAGCATGCCACTGTTTAACGACTACTTCTGTCAAACGCAGGCAACAACAACAATCGCAACAACAATCGAACAACAACAACTACAGGATTGATCCTATGATCTGACAAAAACAAGACGACAATAAACAATTAATGACTCTAACTATATATGTTTTACTGACGGATTGGTCACATTTGTCACATATTGTAGCACTAAGTATAATCAATATATAATATCATTGCCATGGTTACAATGAAATGTGTGAATTAAGGTATCACCTTATACCAACTATGTAATGTATATGTAGTATACATGTTGCAAAGTAGAAGTTAATGTATTTGTATACATGTTGTGAAGTAACGTAAGTCAGAGCAAACATTTTACATGTACAACCGTACAAGACAGAAAACTTATAGCAAGAGTCTGAAGTTTGTGGAAGAAAAAGGGGCATCATTGCATATTAAAGGGTTATCTAAGTATCTACCTGAGCAGTATGAATACTTAGGGGTAGTTTTTCAATCTAACTTAAGTCTGGTTTTACAGAATCCTAAAATTCATTAATATTATATAAACATTTTAATAATTAATAATTTGGGATTTACTTACAACTGTCAAATAATTCAGTTTTATTCCACTAGCACATATGTCTGCAGAAGCATACTGGTAATTGAAAAGACATTAAACACATCTAAGTACAGCAGAGGGGTAGAGGAGCAGACACCATTCAATCTTCCCCAACCTGGAGATCAACTATTTAAGCTCTTGGGAGACCTATAGAAAGAAGGAGAGTTCATCACTCTGAGGATTGAACACTATGGAAGATAGAATGCAGAAGAAGAAATTCCACCAACAGTCTGTTTAAAGTAATCCCTGATTGACTGACTGAGTTAAGGTTGCTGGACTGACTACCAGGAGAATCAGACTCAATACCAAGGTTCCGTTGTCTATTATATTCTTCCATAACAATGACTATAATATCTCTTCTACATGTAAAGTAGCAGTTTTAAGTTAACTTGTGAAAGCTGTGACCTCTATCATGCATTGTGTTTTATTTCAGTGACATGGGAGGCATTTATACACTTAATATAGAACGTAATTACAACCAAAGAACAGCAAAATCAAAATGTAATTTTGACAAAACACGAAATAATGCTTTTTCAGAGATAGGCAATCAATTATGAAATGGGGGAAAAATTAGATCCATGAATAAAACATCCATAATACTTTACTTCCATAGCCTATTGTAATGGGAAAGAGTAATTGTATTCTGTGAGAAAAAGCGCTTCAGGGAAAAAGCCTGAATGATAATTAAAACTATCAAATTAAAAAAACAACATTTCTAGGCAAATACTTGTAACAAAAACACTGAACGGTAAAACCTGGCTTACAACTGAAAATTGTCAGCTTACAACAAGGCAATTCCTTAAATTATTCAAGTTCAGTTATTTGGAAAGCTAATCTCAAAACATCCTGAAAGAGAATTATATCAACTTTTTAAACTTGTTTTCCTATTCTTTACCTATTAAGTATTTCAATCTATGTAACATTGTATAATATAATGTCATTGTATGAATTTGAATTCAGAAATATATTAATTTAGAAAATATTTGTGGCTCCCAGAGGGTGTTGCTCTACATAGCATGTACTGCTTCCACATGTATGGACAGTGAAACCATGCAGACACAATGTATATATCTCAAACTATATTATAAGAAGCCATTGAATGAAGAGTCTGCTACTACTCTAACACTGCATTCTGTTCATGATTGAAGACCTGCCAGCGGATTATTCCAGAGTGCAAATTTCTCTCCTGTAAATCTAGACCGACTTTCAATTCAAGTAATCAGACAGATATTTCAAACTTTAATTCTAAAAGTCTTGTTTATAGCAAACTTCCCTCTGTTCATGTGGAACCTCTGATGAATTTCAAATCATTAAAGCGATGGCTAAAAGTTTTCCAGAAGTTCCAGATTTTTCATCAAAAGGGGTTGATTTTCCAAATCATGCAATTGATAAAGGTTTAATGATTGAGGATTTGACATTAAGGACCATGCTATTTCATGTTGTAATAATATTCAGTTTATTTGCTTCAATGCTAGCTGTTTGTCAAATGATTTTGACTTAGTGGATAGGTGACCTATCATCAATCATGATCATTCATTTAACTTACTTACTCTTTCCCAAGCAACTGTTCCACAAGTGGAAGACGCTAGTCACCAAAGAACATAGCCTACCCCACCCAGAAATCAAACCTAGATCATCCATGTAGCAGTTAAACTGAACTATTGCTGTACATGCTGCATATGTCAAACAGGTAGGGTGACATGTAGCTGCCATTATGTCCTTTTCAAAATAAGCTTTTAATCTGGATGGGTTGTCAACTTGCCATATGATTAAAACAACCTTTTTTCTTTTCTTTTTTTTATTTGCCAGTCAGCTTTCCGCTGAATATGGCAGGCATATATATGTGCCTCCACTCGGATTTGAACCCCGGTTGTCAGAATAGACGGCAAGCGTGTTAACCACTGAGCTACGGAGTGACAATGAAAACAATCATGATGATGATATATAACTGAACATGGTAATTTGTATTCTAGTTAACCGAGTGAACATCATTTGAAAAGCACGATGCATTTGTAACATGTCTTTCAACAGGCACCAATGCTTGTTACAGAACTGTTATGTTATACACACATTTTGAACAGGGAGCGTTAGCGTGTCGTTCAGTGCAGGCGATAAAAATTCACTGTTAAGACTGCGAGCTAAAAATAGATGAATTTGCGTATTCCGCGGGATGATTTGGACTTTATTGCTCAATCTTTAGCTGAGACAGTGTTTATAATGTTGAATAGATAAATGTGGCTATCGACGGTGATGACTTAGCACTTTATCGCAGGAAGCTGCTTTGAGACTGGAAAATATTTTTCTGACGACAGGAACAATCCCTGTTCTTTCAGTGCCATCGGCGCTTTGATTCTATAGAGACATGTAGCAAGTACATGTTGTATCCAACATACAACTCTAAACAATTGATTCAATTTGAATGATATAATTACAAAAATCAATAACGTTAATTAGATTTTAAAACAGAAATAAAATAAAACAAACCACAGGGCAGTATTTGTCTTTTAGATTACCGTAGTTGTTCATTTAATTGCATTGATATCCTAGAGTCCTATGTCAGCTTCCCTAACACCAAAGGGTTCGAGGCAAATGGCCCTCATTTATAAACTGGCTTGCACCTAAGGTGCACCAAATAGAGTGCTAATGGAATTTTCACATGCTTTTAATCAAATTATTAATCCATGGCAATGATATTTTTATACCTAATTTTATGGCATCAAAATGATACATACAAATAGCCTGTACAAAAAAGTATATAATATGATGACTATGAGATATTTTGTTAATCTTTTCTCTTTTATGGCCTTATGTTAACAATTGGCATAAAATGAAAATATATATAAAAACATAATACAGATTTAAAATCCAATATAAAAGCAATTGTATATCAATGTTTTGATAAAAGGGTCAAAACATAGAAATACAATGAATTATTGTCGATTCAAAGATGTCTGTCAAAACCGCCATAAGGTTCCATTTCTGAATAGCTAATTGCAGCAAGTATAACCACAACGCTATAGGACCAATAGCTTTTTAATCATTTGAGTGTATTATTGATGGTATAATTTAATCCCGAAACACCTTATATAATCGACCGGGGTGAATGTTTGTTTACGCGGTTGTGACAGAGATCTTTGAATCAACTATAGCACAAATGCTTTATTTTGATTATAAAGATTTATACAAAATTAAAGAATTTCAAGGTATTTTTATGACCAAGGCAAGTCCTTCAAAATAATTGGTGGTCACTTAGATTTACATAATTTGAATTCCCTAAATTGTACTAAGGTCATTATGAAATCTACATAAGTATTTTGGGAATCATTCAATGTTCGAATTGACCCCTAATTATTCGAAAGCAATTTTTGAAAGTAAATAAATAATAAAAGGATAATTTTGTTTCTATTTCATAATCTTATAATTATCAAGCCATTAGTGCCTTACAAACTACTACAATCTTGTTTAAATGCTACATTATTGTTTAAAAATGTTCTTTAATTTGTTCTTTTTATGTTAAAATAGTGCTGTCTTAATATGTCTACGACCTCAGGATTTTGAAAATAAACTTATTATAATTTATTGAACACAATAAATAATTATGTGGAATTAACATATATTTATTACATTTATGACATTTATTTCACCATTATTATATTTTAGTAAGTGTAATAAACCGTTTACCTTGTACAGAGAGAGACGTAGTGCCAGCAGCTAAGCCTCCCACTATATCCATACAGCACGTTTATACAACATCACATCACTCAATCCCTCCACGCCATCCAGATGTCAATATTATACCGTTTGTCACCTTTTCTCCAAATACCACGAAAACCTGCGAAAATTGGTTCAGAAAATCAATAAAAATCAATTCCTATATGGCAAAGCTATAATACAGCGAGCCTATACCGAGCGTATTGCTTTACAAGAGTAAACGAGCACATTATAAAGAAACAAACATCAGCTTGGCTCCCTCATATAGATCTGTAAATCAAGACTGCAGATAGCAGCAGCCTATTAATGGTTAACTATTTATTCTATACAAATCAATTTAGATGTTGGAGTTCTCCTAGGAAAAGAAGAAACATATAACAAATATACAAAATTCCCCGCTGTGCTATATTGAGCCATGTAACAGTATTCTGTAAAATCATTTACGGACAGAATAACCTCAATGGTACACCCAGCATGCACTAATAAAACACCCATTTACAGCAAGCTAATTTGAGACACGCCCACTTCAGTGTTTCTATGTATGTAATTATAGGCTCAATTTAGCAATAATTATCAAGGTACGCCCACCGCTGACACCTACTCAGAACATTGATACTTTGCCTAGAGCACGGTTGACATTATATTAACTCTATAGTCATGGTAGATGACGTCATTTTTGGCTAACACTGCAAGTAATAATCAATTAAGTCAAAGTTTAAAACAACTGAAGTATTTTATTCTTGGATAGGATTTTAACGAGATATCCCGACCGTTGAGCCCAGCATTAGTACTTAGTCCAGACAAATTAGCTTCTACAAAAGGTCACATTTTTTGCCCAAAACCAACTCAATTTTCTGCTTCAGGAAAAACTGACTTTTTGCCCAAAACTTTTAATTGGCATGAATAACGCTCACACACTGCTTCAGTGTTAATGATGTCTCGTTAAAATCAGTCAAAAAATACTAGAAATTTGTGCCCTCAGGCAAATGTCGAGCCTTGGCACTCATTGAAAAAAAATGCACTGACTTAAATACTTGTGCCAAGTTACATCTAATGCCTGCATGCATAAAGAATAAATTATCCCTACAAACTTCAATTTGACCTATGACCTCTTACCGTGACCTTGACCTTAGAGAAAAGATCCAGGGGTTACTCATGACACTCTGATTAATAGAGGTTGACATTCATGGCAATTTCAAGCAAGATTGGTCAATGCATTACAAAATTATGGTCCAGACAAGCTTCTTTAGAAATTTGACCTGCAACTGTGACCTTGACCTTTGATATAGGAACCTGAGGGTTGAGCATGACATTCCAGCTTATTGAGGTGAACATTCATGCCAAATGTAAGACATATTGGTCAATGTACGACAAAGTTATGGTCTGGACAAGCTTCAATTTGACCTTCAACTGTGACCTTGACCTTTGAGATATGAACCCTGAGGTCTGTCATGAACCTCTGTCTCATGAAGGTGAACATTCATGCCAAATATAAGAAAGATTGGTCAATGCATGAGTGAGATATAGCCCGGACAAGGTCTATAATGGTCATTTTTGATGTTTGACCTCTAAGTGTGACCTTGACCTTTGAGCTAGAGACCTGGATCTTGCGCACTGCACACCGCATCATGGTGTTTAACGATTATGCCAAGTTATTTAAAAAAGTGTCAATGCATGAGTAAGATACAGCCCGGACAAGGTCTATAATGGCCATTTTTGATGTTTGACCTCTAAGCGTAATCTTGAACTTTGTGCTAGAGACCTGGATCTTGCGCACTGCACACCATCTCATGGTGTTTAACAATTATGCCAAGTTATTTTCAAAAGTGTCAATGCATGAGTGAGATACAGCTCAGACAAGGTCTATAAAGGTTATTTTTTACCTTTGACCTCCAAGTGTGGCCTTGACCTTTGAGCTAGAGACCTGGATCTTGCGCACTGCACACCGCCTCATGGTATTTAACAATTATGCTAAGTTATTTTAAAATGTGTCAATGCATAAGGGAGATACAGCCCGGACAAAGACCCGGACGGACACACTCACTCACTCACTCACTCACTCACTCACTCACTCACTCACTCACTCACTCACTCACTCACTCACTCACTCACTCGTACAGACATGCAACCGCCATCGTGGCGACTATGTCGAGCTCACCGCTGGGCTCGACAAAAATACTTACAGTTTTTTCAAATAACAGTGAAAAATGTGAAATCAACAGATCCTGTTCATGTGAAAACTTTGAAATTATATATTTTAATGCAAATGGAATACAATCAACTCTTTGTACTGTAGTATCTCATCAACCAGTGCAATGATCGAAATTCAATGTTCCTTTACATTTTGTCAGAAATCTAATCTGGCATATCCTGAGAGAAAAATCACAGTGTATAAATGAATCGACTTCAGGTTATTACAATTAGGCATACACTTTAAAATGTATAGTCTTCCAATAAGTTGTACAGTGATCCGAAGTTTCATGTGCCTTTAATTGCAATAAAATTGAATATTATAATATCCTTATAAGCTAAACAGTGATTTGGTCTATAGGCTGTGAAAATAGCACCTAGGTAAATAAGTTTCTGGTGTAAATTCAAAACATTGCGGTTTCTTCAATAAAATACATGTAGAGGCTTATATATTTTAATAATTTTTTGTAAGTTAATTCTCGGTGGACTTTTGCACGGCTACGTGCCCTTAAGATCATAACTATAAGATATAATCTATATATCAAGCATCGGCGTAGCATTATAGGTATGTCTTCTCGTTTCCCCAAGCTATAAGGTATTAAACCAAAATTATTTGAATGTCACTATGTCTTCATTATCTGGTAACATTTACAAATTTCCATAAACATCAGAAAACTTTCCTCTATGCCAACGGTTTGCTGTATCAATATAATAACAAGAAAAATAACAATCCCACAGTGACTCGTAAGTTAAATCTTATTTCTAAAATTGGCATGCAAATCGGGAATTTATGAAATCACCCTGTCAAACTGATGTGATAATAAATTTGTATTAGAATCTAAGATTTTACGCCTAGCTGTCATTATGAATCAAATAACATCTATATTAAGATGTCTATCCCGGGAAAACATATTGTGATACGGCACGCTAAACTGTTCTACAATAAACAATGTGGCTGACATCTTGATTGTCTGCAGATATATGAAACTATTCATAACAATTTTAGACAATCAACAAACATAGACCATGACTTGTGTAATTTTCTTTATTAAAATGTACAGAACTTTCTGGTTCTACTGATTAAGTGTGGGTGCACAGCATACAAGAGGGATTTCATATTATCCTTAATCACTCAACTGTAGATAATATACAAATATTATACTAGTATGTAACCTTTGTCCTTGTGAGGAGCGTTGACCTAGAGGTAGGGCGCATGCTTCGGGACCGAGAGGTTCCAGGTTTAACCCCTGTCTGGACCACTGGTTAAATGCAGAGTGGTGGCTGAACAGCAGAAATCAGCCCTCAAAAACTGGAAACTTAACTTTTAAACTACTTAAACTATAATTATCGGCAAAGATGTTTCAAAATAGTGTGACAAAGTTTAATAAAGATTGGGCCATATACGCATGTCACCTCCAAAGTGCTAACAATCTAATTTATAAGAAAACCCACCATGGTGTGAAAAGCTCACCCTAATGTAATATAAGTTAACAAAATGGTACAAAAAGCTATCCCTGATTAAAACAAAATGGAACAAATAGCTCACCTTAAGTTTACTAATATTTCCTCAAATAGCTTACTTACTGCCGGTTATGCCCTCTGTCATGTAGGGCAGCATTCCTCAAATAGACAAAGTCATTAAGTTGCATGTAACTATGACTCTGACTATAAATCCAAACAACAATAGTTCACAGTAGCATTCATGTAACACAAGTAACGTTCACATTGCATCAGAGACTCATAGAACATGTGAATACTCCAGGTTAATATTACAACAGAAATACAATCTTAAAACACTGAAATTGGATTATGTTCTTTTATAGAGTTTGTTACCATGGTAACCAACATAATAAAATGTCATAAAAACACACTTCAAATCATTTCAATGGAGAGTAATGGTTTTGTTACAATCTTGATTAGGAAATTAACTACAGCAACAATTACACACACTGCTAGTAAAAAACTTAAACAAAACATTATTTCTTCCTATAGCTGCTGCCTATGATATATGTCTGTAATATGAAGTTTGCATCAAACTTCATCCTTTTTATTAATCAAATGCAGTAGCAGTTGCTGTTTAACAAAGTGGTTATTCAGGTTTTAAATGTTGTGTCTCTCACAGGTAACAGTATCATTGATCAAAACTAAAATAGAAAAAAATATGTATTATATAAATTTTACATTTTTTTTCATTATCAATGATACAGTAACCTTTGGTTACTCTACCGTCAAGTTGTAAATGTATGATGGCTGATTCTCATATTCAGTTTTACTTGACTGTATCCTAGCCTAAGTACTAATACCCTTCCACAAGGAACCAGTAACTTCTCCACATGTGGAGAAAAAATCGACATTCACATAAACTTTTCCCAGAATGCCATTCAATGCTAATTGTCACTTGTTAATATTTTTTGTTAAAACAGCATGCTGTGCTTGCACCAAGTTCACAAAGAGGCACAGTGCATGCGCAGTGACTACAACTTACTTCTGAATGAAGGTGCATTTTCATGACCCCCCCCCCCCCCAAATGTTCCTCATGGGTTAAAAGACTGAAATCAATCCCACTGTTCGGTGAGAAAAGTCAAGCAAATGCTTAGCATGATACAATAATGACAGATGTATATATCATATAAATAATGGAGCAAGGATCATAACATCTACAGTTAAATAATTAACCATACATGTAATAATTATACATTAACACTAATCAACATATAACACCAATTACATGTACCATGTAAATAATCTATATTATATTAGCTCACAATTACATCATTACTAGCATTAACAAGATATATTTGTAAAACATGTATGCCCCATGACAGCCCAATAGTATGAAATGGTAAAGGTCACAGTGACCTAGACCTTTGGCACTGGCCTCAAAATCAATAAGAGTCATCTACTGTTGCCTGCCAAACTCCATGTAAAGTTTGAAGAGCAAAGGTTGAAATGTCCTTGAGTTATTGAACAGAAACCTTTTTGGTATACCGACTGTCAAACGGATTGACAGACATGTGCAAAGCAATATACCTCCTCGTCACAGAAGGGGCATAGTAATCATAAATTATAAGCAACTGTAAAGCAGAAGGATAATCCTGACCTTAAAGCGCTGCATGATGAGCAATGTGATGTGAACACAGTGCATACCCTGTACACCGCTTTTCAGCTCGGTCAGAGAATTAATCTATATTCAGAATCAAACACGGATGTAAAGCTTGGAAAGAATGCAGATAATGTGTAATTTGAGTTCCGTAAAAAATTTACATAAGTTTTCAGTTCTGAGCCATATGAAATCAGTACAATCATACCTGCCACGCAAGTTAAATCCAAAATAGGACTGATAAAGCAAAACATGTTACAAGATGCACTTAAATGTGATTTAAAAGGGACTTAGATACATAGACAAGAAATGTATTAATTCTATTGGTTACATATGGGACAGAAGATCATAAGATGAATCAAATGTTCCTTTGTTCAAAGTTAGGTGAACCAAAAATTAACAACAAAAATAGGAGTAACTCTACCCTGATCGGAGTACTTGGCAGGTATGGTATTATGGTTCACATAAGAAACACAAGCTATAAGCTTGTCTCCGACATTGACAGAATCATTTTAGTTGCCCTCATTCAAGGACAAGTTGCCTAGACCTAGACACATTCCTCATTATATCTGATAATAATCCAAAAATGAAATCACTTAACTTAAATATCGTCTTCTAAAATAACTCTCCTTACTTTTAACTCGGCGGAGAAAAAGCAATTTTGTTTAAATGTTAACTGTCTAACAGTCCATTAGATCACCTAACCTGGTAATAGATTAGCTCAATGATTTCCCATGCACATGTCATACACTCTGATACACACAGATAATTGCTCATCTTTCCATAAACTGCTAGAAATAACTTCTTGTTTTGTGGTTTCCTAAAGCTTTAAATGTTAATCAATGAAACAGATGGAAGACTGTCAATCTCTGGTCCAGAAAATACAACAAAATACAACAGCATGGTTCAATGCCATGAATCAAGAATTAAGTAGAAGATGGTCGAACTATGAAAGACCACAATGAAGCCAAACAAAATACAACATCGCAGTTCAATATACTGTGAAATAAGAATTAAGTAGAAGACTGTCAACTATATGACAGGCCACAATAAAGCCCCAGCTGATACCTGATATAACCTACTTCAAGGCAATCAGTTATGGCTTAGACTTTCTTTGAAGAGTAAAATCAATAGCGGAAGTCACTCTTCAAATAAGGAGATAGAAAGGTATAAAAGGGTTAAAAATGAACAGAATGTCTATCACAGCATTATTGACTCGGAAATTTTATCTGTAAAGCAAGTTCAGTGTCAAGCTTAAGTTTTTACCTCAGCCTCGTGTCATGTTATTGACCTAGATATTATATTGTTACAAACAATGTGAACAAATTGGTGGTACCTTGAGCAATGTCCATAAATGGCCGTACCTTGAGCAATGACCATAAATGGGCCATACCTTGAGCAATGACCACACATCAGTCGTACCTTAAGCAATGACCATAAATGGGCTGTAACTTGAGCAATTACCATAAATGGACTATAAATTGAGCAATGTCCATAAATGGGCAGTAACTTGTGCAATGACCATAAATGGACTATAACTTGAGCGATATCCATAAATGTGCCGTACCTAGAGCAATGACCATAAATGGGCGGTACCTTGAGCAATGACCATAAATGGACTATAACTTGTGCAATGACCATAAATGGACTATAACTTGTGCAATGACCATAAATGGACTATAACTTGTGCAATGACCATAAATGGACTATAACTTGAGCGATATCCATAAATGTGCCGTACCTTGAGCAATGACCATAAATGGACTATAACTTGAGCGATATCCATAAATGGACTATAACTTGTGCAATGACCATAAATGTGCCGTACCTTAAGCAATGTCCATAAATGTGCCGTACCTTGAGCAATGACCATAAATGTGCCGTACCTTGAGCAATGACCATAAATGGACTATAACTTGTGCAATGACCATAAATGGGCTGTAACTTGTGCAATGACCATAAATGGACTATAACTTGTGCAATGACCATAAATGGGCTGTAACTTGTGCAATGACCATAAATGGACTATAACTTGAGCAATGACCATAAATGGACTATAACTTGTGCAATGACCATAAATGGGCTGTAACTTGTGCAATGACCATAAATGGACTATAACTTGTGCAATGACCATAAATGGACTATAACTTGTGCAATGACCATAAATGTGCCGTACCTTAAGCAATGACCATAAATGGCCGTACCTTAAGCAATGACCATAAATGGCCGTACATTGAGCAATGTCCATAAATGGGTCGTACCTTGTGCATGACCATAAATGGGCTATAACTTGAGCAATGTCCATAAATGGTTGTACATTGAGCAATGGCCATAAATGGGCTATAACTTGTGCAATGACCATAAATGGACTATAAATTGTGCAATGACCAAAAATGGACTTTAACTTGAGCAATGTCCATAAATGGCCATACCTTGAGCAATATCCACAAATGGGTCATAACTTGTGCAATGACCATAAATGGACTATAACTTGTGCAATGACCATTGAGCATTTACTATAAATGGGCCGTATAGTACCTTAAGTAATGACAATAAATGTGCCAAATAACTTGAGCAATGACCATGATCGGGCCATAAATTGTGCAAATACATCAACATGGGAGGTATGCGAAACACTAGTGTAATGGTATTAGCACCGTTCATTATTTATTCATACAATTGATGCAGAAATCTATTTGTTGACAGAAGCACTGACAGGAGTGGTCTGATTTGTCGGCAGAGTAAGTCTTATGTTACAACAGTGTTAATGCTTATATATTTGTTGACAGGGATGGTGTTATCCATCGACAAGAGGGGTTTCATTTGTCTACTGTATACAGGAGCAGTCTTGGTCTGTAGAAAACTGTAAATATATTGCTGGCTTCGAATGGGAAGATGGTAAGTACGAAATCGATATTAAGAGAAAACAAAAAAAAACTGTCCAAAAATTGCTCATTACTAATTGTAAAAAGGCTGTTTCAATTTCAGTTTGGTCAAAATGAAAAGTTCTGATTTTCATGAAAATAGACTCATACGAAGCGCCATGTGATGATGATTTTGAATATGCATCAGTCTTATTAGGTTAAAAGTAAGACAAAGATACGATCTTCTCATTCTATGCCAGTAATATGCAGATAGTATTTACATACGTGTATAAGTAAAGAATAAAACTTAATCTTGATAATATTATAACATTGTTCTACTTACATAAAGCTTCATCAATATCCAACCATAAAATCTGACCACAAATCTCACCACATGTACAATGATATTATAACTACACCAGTATACATGTATGACGTATGTACAGGTAATGTATTATATTAACTTATTAATACATAATGTATTGTGGTGACATATGACCCGGACGCAGTAACATTATATGACACGACAATACCATGTGGAAATAAGCATGTGTTCCAACAAAAGGTTAATTAACATGTACATGCTATGTCAAAGGCTAATATGTACAAATAGTAGCAATATTGTTACAATTATATATGATTATAGCTAGGGGCCAATCAGCCAGATCTATATACATACCAATACAAAATAATCTACAAACTATAGTCCAAACAAATTAACCACTGTCCTCGGACTTTATACAAGCTTCTTGAACGGAATGATATCAATTTCTGTGAAAAGGTATATAATGGCAATAATCATCCCATATTATATGTGTTTGGTTGTGGTTGACATAGACAGTAATATAAAGTGTATGTTCATGTGGTTTTTTTCACTGCCATATTTGCCAATTACTTTTGAGGGAAACAGCAGTTGTGTGATACAAGGAATCCGGTTGCTACCTTACAGTAATTAGGTGTTTCTGAATAGACTTCTTGGTTCTTTAACATGCTTTAACATGCATCACTGAAACTAGCAACCTATCCTTACGAAAACAGGGTCCAAAGTGAAATTGTTAACAAGATATCAACAGTAACTTTTGAAACATGCAAATGCAAGATATGATCAGAATCAGGTAAATTTGTTCAGACTATACCTTGCATCCATCAGAAGGAAAATGTCCTTAAACCACAGAAATAAAATTATTTTCTTATTATTATAACAAATCAAGTATGTTATTACCATGCATGGTTCAATGATAAAAGCTGGGTACATTATATGAGCATGCCAGCAGTTATTAATTCGGGTATGTAGGTAAATTTTATGACTGTATGTAAGTTTAACAAGTTCAAGGCAAGTTCAAAACCATTACATGTAACCCTCATAAAATCACTGATTGCATCAAAAATAAGTCAACCAAACCAGTTTATTTATTTATTAATTTGAGTTTAATGCCATTTCTCAAAATTTCTCAAGTATACATGCCTCAAGTTTGGTTACAGTCTATGGAAACTGGTTTATCAGCATTATGCATATAATTATGATAAATAACAAATTTTGATGGATGGATATGACTTGCAACTCTGGGGCACATTTTAATAAACCACTTTTACCATGGCCGTGGCTCGACCAAACCAGCACAAGATTTTATAAGAAGAGCGTTAATACACAAGATGCTGTATTTCAAATTTAGAATGCTGCAATCTATACTGTAAACCAGCTTGATCCTACAAATTTCTGAGAATCACAGAATGTTAAAGTAAAACAAACACAAACCAATTTCTGAGAATCACAAAATGTTAAAGTAGAACAAACACAAACCAATTTCTGAGAATCACAAAATGTTAAAGTAAAACAAACACAAACCAATTTCTGAGAATCACAAAATGTTAAAGTAGAACAAACACAAACCAATTTCTGAGAATCACAAAATGCTAAAGTTTTTCAAATGCAAACCAATTTCTGAGAATCACAAAATGTTAAAGTAAAACAAACACAAACCAATTTCTGAGAATCACAAAATGTTAAAGTAGAACAAACACAAACCAATTTCTGAGAATCACAAAATGCTAAAGTTTTCCAAATGCAAACCAATTTCTGAGAATCACAAAATGTTAAAGTAAAACAAACACAAACCAATTTCTGAGAATCACAAAATGTTAAAGTTATACAAATGCAAACCAATCTTTGAGAATCACAAAATATTAAAGTAAAACAAACACAAACCAATTTCTGAGAATCACAAAATGTTAATGTTATACATATGCAAACCAATCTCTGAGAATCACAGCAAACTCTGGCCAACAGTAACAATAGGTCAGGGTGTAATCTGTAAATATATGAGAAGTTTACAGTTTAATATTGTGATCACAAGAAGTCACATCATTACTATTCATCACTAATTTCTTCACACTGCATGCAAACTAAATTACCATTATATAAGCCTTCACCATAGTCTACTTGCAGTTACTTTATATTCAAGTGTGCTTAATGTGTTTGTTTTTATCGCATGTTTAGAACTGTTTCGTTGCAAAGAATTCTGAGTCCTAATTACGGTATACAGCAGTTGGTTGACCTTAAACAAAGACTGTTTTCCTGGAATTATCAACTATTCATTACTACTAGGTAAATTGGTAACTTGCTCCAGTTGGCAACTTCTGACATGGCTGTAGAAAATTTCATGCTGGAACAAAGCAGATTCGACACTTGGATGAGGTGATCACATTAGAACAAGAGCACTGCTTATGAGTGCTTGATGCTTGACTTTCTCGTTTAAATATCAAAAAGGGCAGATAACTCAATAAATATAGGACTAAGGTCACAGGATTATCAGCCTTGTCAGTATGGACTGCTCTTGTGGTGGTGAATAACTATGCCAAGTTTCAAGTGGATACCTTCGATAGCCTTTGAGAAAATAACTCTGACAATAAACTTAACAAACAAACACACAAATGCACATGCAGAGATCCCGTCAATAGCTCGACTTTTTTCCTTCGAAAAGTCAAGCTAAAAATGGTATATGAAAAACTTCCATGAACCAATGTTCGATACTCAAGCTCTTTTCAAATAGATGCTTTTTCTTTAGCATATCCAGTGTATTATACAGGGGTGTCAATGTTTAAATCAGGAAACTTTTATGTGGTAAACGATTTTTGACAAACAAGATTGTTTCCATATCTAAATCTGTCTTCTTCAAAACAGATTCGACTGACCATAACTTTGCCATTTCTCGAGATATTCTCATCAACTAACTTTTATTTTGGTCGGAAATCACAGCTCTTTTAGGATTTGTAAATCTGGAATTCCAAATTCATCTGGACAATTGACACCCCTGATTATACTTAGGCACTGATACAAAAGAGACTAAATCTGAGTTACTTATAAACCCCAGTTCATCTCTACCAGTACTCACTTTGGGTGGGAAACATGGAAAAGTGTTTCTGAGATTGATTAGTTTTCTAAATACTGGATATATAGCTTGAACAGCTAAGCTGGATAAAGTAGATAAACAAAGCTACAAACAGGAAAACCATAAAAGCAACAAAAATCAAGAGAAATCTATTTGGTAGTACAGTAAGCAGAGCTCTAGTATTCATCTAGGGAACCATAAATACAATGTATGTTAGCATTAATGATCAATGTTGGGTCAATATGTACTACGGTCATAAACAATTCAGAAATTGTTACAATACCTTAAAGACTAACAAACCCACATGGTATAAATGATCAGTAAATACATCTACTCCCATGCTTTGAATAATGAAAGAATCAATAAAGAAGTTGCGTACAATTGAAATCCCAGAGGCATTAAAACTCTCAAAAATACAATTAATTGGGACTTAATTGAAGTAAATCTTGTTAAATAAGAACTACAGCTTCTCTGGTTGTGATAATTACATGGACTTGGTAAAAAACCTTGAATATTTATGTTTTGTGTTCACATGTATGGTCCCTATGATATCCTAGAAGAAAGCTTCCTTACAAGAGATATAGCGTGACCAGATTAAACTGAGACTCCTTGCATAATTCATTCAAGTCCAGAATATTTCAAAGTTTTTTAACTTATACTTACAATTTTATATATGGCCTTACACGGACATAACGGTACATAGTAAATAAACATACAAATCAAATACAGCCGAACATAGCTGGACTTTAATGAGTCTCAGTTTAATCTTGTCAAGCTATACAAGGTAAAATATGCGTTGATGCAATTTCTGAACTACTGTCAACAATGGTGTCAACCAATGCTTTTCTGAGAGTTACAATTCAATAACAGTCACCTGATATTCGGGTTACCAATTAATATAATCTTAATTTGCTCTCATCACAACTTTTACCCGCTAAGCTGACTTCTCATATTTTGACATTTCTTTCAGTAAGGCAACAGTCTCAGATTCCTGGTTATGACTTACAATGGATTTTAGCTGGTTTAGACAGAAAATAGTATTGTGTTTTAGACAGAAAATAGTATGGTGTTTTAGACAGAAAATAGTATGGTGTTTTAGACAGAAAATGCAGAAAATAGTATGCTGTTTTAAACAGCTGAATCAAATAGCATTATATGTATATTTGTAGTACAACAACCAGTGTGTCATTGTGTATATATGTATATTTGTAGTACAACAACCAGTGTGTCATTGTGTATATATGTATATTTGTAGTACAACAACCAGTGTGTCATTGTGTATATATGTATATTTGTAGTACAACAACCAGTGTGTCATTTTGTATATATGTATATTTGTAGTACAACAACCAGTGTGTCATTGTGAATATATGATATACATTATATAATACCAACCTGAATACATGTACATGTATGGTGGACAACAGAGTGGTCATGTTGGGCAACCAGTCTAGGAGTGTTGTACAGTCACATATGTATCTGACACGCCCGATGGTTGACCAGTCTACGTGTATCACAGCCTGAAATACATACACAATGTTTGGTTTTTATAGCAGCCTGAAATACATACACAATGTTTGGTTTTACATGCTGATCATCAACACAAGTTTGCTCCTTCACACATTCTTGACATGTTAAGGCAATGACAGCATAGCCATTGTCAGAAAAAAAGGTAGAAAAGATCACCCTGTCACATGTACACAACGGATCAGGGAAAATTGCCTCAGTTCTTGTTGCTATTAAAACAGTAGTGATGAACATTTATTACAGTAACAGAAGCTGGCTTCCTTAGATAGCCTCACAGTACAATCAAACAAACAGTGGGTAATTACTGTCCTGACATTTACTGATTGAAAATGCTGGACATTTATTTATATAAATACAACTTCCTAAAAAGCCTGTTTTAGTTGTTGACACGGATGTACAAATGCATCATACTGTACAGAGAACATGTTCCATTGCAGCACTAGACATGCAAGAGGATGCTCTGACATTTTGTTTTCAATTAACCTTTAACACATGTATGTTGTCATATAATGACTGTTCCATATATAACTAATGAAGACACGGTGAGCATGGTGGGTAGAAATTTTCTTCAACATGAATTACTGTTTAACTGATTTTACGCCTTAAAGTGTAATAATCATTATTTTGTAATCATTACAGAATGCAACATTAAGTCTACAGAATGACAGCCTTTTATCGAGTTTTCTTCCAAATGTACTTTTGCAAGATTTTTATGGATTTTGCTCACATTTTCCCACTGAATCTTTCCTCATGTTTTACCCCGCAGCATGCACTACTGGAATGTAAGTTAAAAGTTTGATAGGGAAAATTATTACTAAATATGGTAGTATGGATATACAAGTTCTAACTTCATATAACAATGCTGTGTAGGTGTGAGGGGTGTAACAAACATCATGTACATTCAATTTCAAGCAATGTAATATCTAATTAAAACTTAATTAGGAGTCATGCAAATAAATTTTTGCAGCAATTGACATTAAGTACATGAGCCATGTACAGCTAGCTGTACCCATATTTTAATTAAATAAAACATAAAACAGTAAACTAAACAAAACATGAAGAGAACATTGATGACATTTGGTGCATTTCCCAACCAAATTTCTAAAAGACATTAACCGATCACCGATGTTTAGGAGCAGGTAAATAGTGGCACGCCACATGGTATATGTTCAATGCTATTACAAGTTTTGGCTGCCTGAAACACAACATGTCATCAACACCTTGTATATATTCCAAATTTGTTTTTTGTGACTGTTTAAAGGGGATTCATTAGCCAGCACAGCTTGCCGATGTCAATCGCCATACCAATATCCTGTACTTACGAAGTTAGAGCCCAGCCAATATTTGGTCAGCCCTAATCAACTGAATTTTGTGTGTAGGAATCTTGCAGTGAATAGTTATTAATGAAAGAGCCCAGATATTTAATGTCTAAATTTTTCGCTCATAAATTATCTTTAATCGCTTAACAATGTTTAAAATATTCCCGTTCTAAATCAGGACCATAATATAATATCAAGATATAAAAGTTCATGCCAAATTTATGTATAAATTATGACGTCATGTCTAGGATGTCATGTTCTAAGCAATGACATCACATGACGCTACGCGCCAAAAAGCAAGGTCTGTATCATCGCACGATGTTGAATGGTAGTCTCGACTGATTTACATCACTGTCTTTGATATTACAACCATGTTTTTTTCCCAAATACGTAACGTCATCTTGTTATTTCTGCCACCACTTGGCATTGATTGAGGGAATCCCCGATGTATACAATGCATTTTTTCATATTAGGCTTCTGGGGTGTCAATAGAGCCAAATCTAAAATCAGGAAAATCAGATGCGATCAACCATTTTTGACAAACAAGTGACCTTAAACCACATTGACTCCATATTTAAATAAGTTTCTATTAAGAAATTCCTTCAAACAGATTCAATTGACCATAACTTTGCAATTTCTCAGGATTATTTCATCAAATAACTTTTATTTAGGTCAGAAATCATATGCAAATCTGAAATTTAGGATTATTCGGAAAATTTGACACCCCTGTGGTTTGGCATACCATGGCATTCTGAGACAACACCAAGAACCCCAAAGATATAATCCCCTTTTGTCACATTCAGGTTCTACATTTGTGGTGCTGGAAACATGCAAACATGACTGCATGACTCTGTAAAGTCAGAAACATAAGGCCCTGTCACACTATAGTGTGTTTCCAATGCGTCAGCCTGGTGTGTTAAAATGTCCAGAAAACCGTGTGATCGCCGGAAAATCTGATATTTTCATGTAACTTGACGTTCTCATGGCGACTGATGCATTGTTACCGAGATCACTCGGCGTTCCTACGGGGCTCTATTGCTCGTCTACAGAGTTCTAATGCGTGCCCACAGAGTTTTTGTTGCGACTTTCAGGGCTGTAACAGTGTGTCCACTGCGTTTGCTGCGCGTTCACTGCGCCTTCACATCATGTATACTGCGCTCTTACAAGCCCCCCGCTGAGTTTAAAGGTGTGTTGAAGAAGATTGCAATATACAGTACTTGTAAAAATAACATCTTTATCATTTGTATGTTAGCACTTCTTTAGGTAAAAAGATGGATCCTCATACCGCAGCTTTGGCATAAGCCGGTGACAATGGCCATGCTGAAATCGTCTACCTACGTCCAGCCATGGCCAAACCCAAAACCGTCTTTGCCTTTTGCCCCTCCTTCGTTATCGTTCCAATCCAACTTGAATCACAGCAACATCATCTTGCATCTGCTCAACGTGCATGTAGGCAAGTTATAGTGCGGCTTGCTGACCATAGTAGTGAAGTCAATGTTTATTTTTTTATATTTTATGCGATTTTGTAAGATTTTTGTCATTCAAGCGCAAATGGACACGGAAGACACACCACAGGAGCGCAATGATCGCAGTTACAACTCGGTAGAGTCGTTGTGAGAGCGCAGTAAAATATATAACACTCCGTACATGTGCCGTAGACACACATAAGAGGCGCAGAGACATCTCCTAGAATGCCATGCAGTCTCCCTACAAACGCCAAGTTCCACAGCGGCGTTCTCGCTGCGATATCTCTGGGCTACCGCGGAGTTCCCGTGATGTTTAAAGAGATTGTATTTCCCTTCAATGGCGACCCTACCGTGAGCTTTTCAGAGCGCCGACCAACCGCGATTGTTTTGAGCATACCCAAAATGCGGGCCGTCACTCACCGCGTTCACTGGCGATGCTGCGGCTTGCTTGCGATCGTACTGCGCTGCGCCCGCGTTCTGAAAATATTTTTGATGCCGTACAGTCGCCACCAGGACGCCTTCCTAGTGTGACAGGGGTTTTACTTCAGACTGTAAAGGCACGAGATTGTACCTGCTTAAACCTTTAATCTATCGGTATCTGAATGCATTGGTCCAAGTGCATTTAGCTCAGTCCTTGTACAACATGGCTATGAGACAAATGTAACACAATAAGAGATGAATGTTGCTGACAACTTGAACAGGTATTACAATTAGGGCAAACATGGAAATAATATGGCAATATTTGAGCCCCTGATTACAATTTCAACATGGAAATAACATGCCAATAAACACTTAATGAACACAAAGCAAATCAACAATCAACTTGCAAGATATAAACATGTTTACAGTATGGTCATGCTGATGTCAGCAGATTTGTCAAGCTTTTACAATCATTATGATCTGCATGCTATGGTGGGTAATTGTAAAATCTATATGTACTTGACGGTGATTAAATGCTTGCTGAGTGACATGTCACATAATACCCTAGATCATGACAATAAACAAACAAACAGTTCTAGCTCTTAGATAACTACAATATCGATCATCGATCAAGCTGTTTTACTCAATTACTTAAGAGATGCCAAGATTTTTCAGCCTAAGAATGCTGAACATCGCATTTATTCGCTAATCAGCTTTCTGCTGAAACATGGCAGGCATGTAATCAGTGCCTCCACCCTAATTTGAACTTGGGTCAGCAGCTTAGACAACAAAAGTGCTAACCAAAGCGCTACAGAGACACATGCAGAGTTAACGCCAGTTAAATACATGTTTGAACTATTTCTCGGTCACATTTATTGCAGTATTTGTTTGCCTACCTTACAGTAGGCCAAGACAAGCTAATACCAAACAAGAGGATTTTCAGTGAAGATGAAGAGATAAAACAAAATTTGCAACCTGAGGCTTTGGTCCAAAACAAACTTTACAAAACCAAATTAATCATTTAATGTAATTTGATGAATTCTTCCACAGTTCTGCACAGTGAAGATACTGCACAAAATAACATGTGGTCTGGTCTGGTCTGGAGGGGGGATTAAACAAATCGATTGATATCTCAACATATTTACAAACTTTCACAGCTTTTTATTTCTGTCTGCAAACATTAGTTTCTCAAGCCCAACAAATCTGCAATATAACAAATAAAGATGCATTGATTTCAGCACCGACCAGACTATTACAAGTCACATCTTCAGGGCACTGTTTTATCAAAGCATTTACGCTAGCGTAAACCTAAGTTTTCCTAAAATATTGCGTACGTCGATAATATTTGCGTAAATGCGTTTTACAAAGATATTTTAGTTCGCATTCTGTCGTAAGTTTTAGCTTATTTCTACACCAAGGCTGGGCAACCCTAAATGACAAATATGTACGTAAGTGAAGAGTTGTTAACACGCACTGATGATTTTTGACCGTCTCATGTTATTTAAGACCGTCATTTGTTGTTTTAGACCGTCACTTGTTGTTTTAGGCCGTGATTAATCAACAAATATTGACGTATATTTATTCATTCTGGTACCCGTTATATTTTTTATATTGGTTATATTGTGTCCCGAGTTACGTTCAATCTTCAATATTTTTGCGTAAATGTATGCAAGTACTTGCGATCGTTTAGTAAAACACACTTACGAGTTAGCGTAAGGGAGATATCTATGCGTAAATTTACGCGACATTTACACATTGTTAGTAAAACAGTGCCCTGGAGCCTAAAGTTGAAATCCGATACCCAAAATACAACTATATAAATTGTCCCAGGCTTGGGTAAGCAGTATTAATTGCCTTTTGGCTAGAGGCAAGATAATCCCAGCCTGGCTTCTGGCATCTTAACGTAAATTGTAACCTGACTCTGTTAGAACTTAGATAATAATGTAGGTACCAAGTTATGTGTAAATTAGGTCTTGTGCCACTATATTAATATGTATGTCATGAGCACATGAACACATTAGGCATACAGAAACAAATTTATCCCTCTCACAAAATTATTAGCACTGGTATTGGTCATATAATTTGTTCAAGAACTCAACATACTGACAGACAAATTCCAGTAATAAGGTAAATGTCACCAATAACCAATACAGTAGGCTACTTACTGTAGAACCTGATACGTTCTTGATTTTCAATAGTAAGAATGAAATGCAAATGTACAAATCATATCATAATCTAAATTTTGCTATGTACAGTAGTTTTAGTTAACATGGCCACAGTTTTATTGAATTTCAAATACAGAAAAAAGTTAATCCCTCAGGAAAATGTCTAAATTGACAGTAAGTTAACAAAAGAAATATCCAAACTATCAATTATCAAGAATCTAGAGATGTTAAGTTGATTAATTTCTCTAAAAATAAGACCAGAAACCTTATTGTTACAAGCAGCAATAAATGATGAATGAATATTGGACAGAATACAGCAGTATATCGATGGCTTAGAACCAGAAGGTCGTAACTACCTCTTACAACCTTATAAGACTCATACATATTTGAAATCTGCTTCACAAGGCGCTTCTTATGAGCATATTTTCATGAAAATCTGAAATTGTCATTTTGACCAAAATGAAGTTTTAAAAACGTGTTTTCCCATAGGTAAAGAGTTAATTAAAGACAGTTTTCTCTTGTTTTCTCAATATATCGATTTGGTAGTTACGACCTTCTTGTTCTAAGCCAGCGATATGGTAACAAATTCTCCATCTTTACACAGATAGTGCCTATTCATTATGTACGGAATTATATCTGTCCTCACCTTAGACACAGAAACCAGAATTGATTAAATTATGGAAGAAAATAAACACTTTCTAAATTCAGTCATGCTGAAATAGGCAGTAGCTAATCTTCTTGTTTGGTAATAGTGAAGAATTCTGGTTGCCATGGTAACATCACAAATAGCATATTAGTACTTATTACATGCTCGCACAGTTTTTCAATATAAGAGCTTAACGCCAATCTACACACAAACTATATACGCTATATAATATAGTTTTGCCTATCCCTGCAGGGTAAATTATGTACACATTTTGCAAAATAGAGATAAAACTCCTTATAAATGGACGTCATGGCAACCAGAACATATTATATCAGTCTAAGTAAGCTCTCTTGAAATATCAGACATTTCTGAAATAATTGATATAATAAAGCCATGCTGCACTGTAATCATGGTGATTTAAGCATGAAATTCCGGTATAATGAGAAGTGATATTTTATCAAACTGCTTCCTCCAAGACTAAAGAGCTGACATTATAAACCTTCCTCCATGACTGAAGAGCTTACTTTATTAACTTACCTCAAGGATTGAAGAGCTTAGTTTATAATCCCTTCTGAAAGTTGATGATTACCAGTAGACAATTTATCAATATAAAGCATTTAATCCTAGAAGATGAATGGCGTGAATTTCGTCATCAATTACACAAGAATATCAGATCAGCATTTATTGAGCACAAAGTACATTTCTTACTTTAGCTGAACCCGATAATAGTGACCCCATGTTTTCCTTTATATCCTGATACCCTTGAACAACCTTAACCTTTCTTTATTCTTGTAGAGCCAATGTCACAACTGTGAACCTACATGTCAACATAAAAGCATGCTACAGAAATCAAACCCTTTTAGATGGTAATGCCTAATTATTATTTCAGACTTAAAATGGTGAATTGAAAATACCACACCATACTTTAAAATCATTTAATTTCGATGGAATGAAATTGCTTGACTTGGGTAAAAAAATACCATTCCGATGGGATGTAAATATCTGGATTTGCATGTAAAAATACAACAGTCAAAATTATTGTTTGAATGGATTAATTTAGTGGTTGAGGTGAACCAGGAAACTTAATTACCTACTAAAATTCATGCTTTTACATCATACTATAGTCATACCAAAATCATGCAAGCCTTTATAAAATGAATCAACTTTTTCACCTAGAAGGGGATGTGTCATATTAAATTGCAGTGCCATCTTAAATTACAGTTCCGTCTTAAATTACAGTTCCATCTTAAAGTACAGTTCCATCTTAAATTACAGTGCCATCTTAAATCACAATATTTGATATAAGTGGAAATTGGCAGCAAAAATATTGTAAGAGAATAAATTATTTACAACATTAAGACAATACTAGTGATAAGATTAAAGCTAGCTTACGATTCTGTCCACAGGCTCTAGTAATTACTGATTCCCTTAAAACACCAGTGTATGTGTCTAATGTGATTTCAATACATCCATAACTGGTGAGTTTTTATATCCTATAGCAATAAAACTACTATCCCTTTCATTGCTAATGGCTAAAACAATTTCAATACATTAGAAAGTCTGGCAATATTTAAATATGTGCATTGAACCTGGATGCTTTAAGGACAATCATTTCTATGTTTCCATAGGAAGATGATGTTCCTTTATATCACCATATACAGAACATCCTCTCTATTGCAACACCCTTTCTATTGCAACACCCTCTCTATTGCAACACCCTTTCTATTGCAACACCCTCTCTATTGCAACACCCTTTCTATTGCAACACCCTTTCTATTGCAACACCCTCTCTATTGCAACACCCTTTCTATTGCAACAACTTCTCTATTGCAACAACCTCTCTATCACAACACCCTCTCTATTGCAACACCCTTTCTATTGCAACACCCTCTCTATTGCAACACCCTTTCTATTGCAACAACCTCTCTATCACAACACCCTTTCTATTGCAACACCCTCTCTATTGCAACACCCTTTCTATTGCAACACCCTCTCTATTGCAACTTCCTCTCTATTGCAACAGCCTTTCTATTGCAACACCCTCTCTATTGCAACATCCTCTCTATTGCAACACCCTTTCTATTGCAACAACTTCTCTAATGCAACACCCTCTCTATCACAACACCCTTTCTATTGCAACACCCTTTCTATTGCAACACCCTCTCTATTGCAACACCCTCTCTATTGCAACACCCTTTCTATTGCAACACCCTTTCTATCACAACATCCTCTCTATTGCAACATCCCCTCTATTGCAACACCCTCTCTATCACAACATCCCCTCTATTGCAACACCCTTTCTATTGCAACACCCTTTCTATTGCAACACCCTTTCTATTGCAACATCCCCTCTATTGCAACACCCTCTCTATTACAACACCCTTTCTATTGCAACACCCTCTGTATTGCAACACCCTCTCTATTGCAACATCCCCTCTATTGCAACATACTCTCTATTGCAACACCCGTTCTATCGCAACACCCTTTCTATTGCAACACCCTTTCTATTGCAACACCCTTTCTATTGCAACACCCTCTCTATTGCAACACCCTTTCTATTGCAACATCCCCTCTATTGCAACACCCTCTCTATTGCAACACCCTTTCTATTGCAACACCCTTTCTATTGCAACACCCTCTCTATTGCAACACCCTTTCTATTGCAACATCCCCTCTATTGCAACATCCCCTCTATTGCAACACCCTCTCTATTGCAACACCCTTTCTATTGCAACATCCTTTCTATTGCAACATCCCATCTATTGCAACACCCTCTCTATTGCAACATCCTCTCTATTGCAACACTCTTTCTATTGCAACACCCTTTCTATTGCAACACCCTTTCTATTGCAACATCCCCTCTATTGCAACACTCTTTCTATTGCAACACCCTCTCTATTGCAACACCCTTTCTATTGCAACACCCTTTCTATTGCAACATCCCCTCTATTGCAACATCCTCTCTATTGCAACATCCTCTCTATTGCAACACTATTTCTATTGCAACACCCTCTCTATTGCAACATCCTCTCTATTGCAACATCCTCTCTATTGCAACACTCTTTCTATTGCAACACCCTCTCTATTGCAACACCCTTTCTATTGCAACATCCCCTCTATTGCAACATCCTCTCTATTGCAACACCCCCTCTATTGCAACATCCTCTCTATTGCAACACCCTCTCTATTGCAACACCCTTTCTATTGCAACACCCTCTCTATTGCAACTTCCTCTCTATTGCAACATCCCCTCTATTGCAACATCCTTTCTATTGCAACACCATCTCTATTGCAACTTCCTCTCTATTGCAACACCCTTTCTATTGCAACACCCTCTCTATTGCAACATCCTCTCTATTGCAACACCCTTTCTATTGCAACAACCTCTCTATCACAACACCCTTTCTATTGCAACACCCTCTCTATTGCAACACCCTTTCTATTGCAACACCCTCTCTATTGCAACTTCCTCTCTATTGCAACAGCCTTTCTATTGCAACACCCTCTCTATTGCAACATCCTCTCTATTGCAACACCCTTTCTATTGCAACAACTTCTCTAATGCAACACCCTCTCTATCACAACACCCTTTCTATTGCAACACCCTTTCTATTGCAACACCCTCTCTATTGCAACACCCTCTCTATTGCAACACCCTTTCTATTGCAACACCCTTTCTATCACAACATCCTCTCTATTGCAACATCCCCTCTATTGCAACACCCTCTCTATCACAACATCCCCTCTATTGCAACACCCTTTCTATTGCAACACCCTTTCTATTGCAACACCCTTTCTATTGCAACATCCCCTCTATTGCAACACCCTCTCTATTACAACACCCTTTCTATTGCAACACCCTCTGTATTGCAACACCCTCTCTATTGCAACATCCCCTCTATTGCAACATACTCTCTATTGCAACACCCGTTCTATCGCAACACCCTTTCTATTGCAACACCCTTTCTATTGCAACACCCTTTCTATTGCAACACCCTCTCTATTGCAACACCCTTTCTATTGCAACATCCCCTCTATTGCAACACCCTCTCTATTGCAACACCCTTTCTATTGCAACACCCTTTCTATTGCAACACCCTCTCTATTGCAACACCCTTTCTATTGCAACATCCCCTCTATTGCAACATCCCCTCTATTGCAACACCCTCTCTATTGCAACACCCTTTCTATTGCAACATCCTTTCTATTGCAACATCCCATCTATTGCAACACCCTCTCTATTGCAACATCCTCTCTATTGCAACACTCTTTCTATTGCAACACCCTTTCTATTGCAACACCCTTTCTATTGCAACATCCCCTCTATTGCAACACTCTTTCTATTGCAACACCCTCTCTATTGCAACACCCTTTCTATTGCAACACCCTTTCTATTGCAACATCCCCTCTATTGCAACATCCTCTCTATTGCAACATCCTCTCTATTGCAACACTATTTCTATTGCAACACCCTCTCTATTGCAACATCCTCTCTATTGCAACATCCTCTCTATTGCAACACTCTTTCTATTGCAACACCCTCTCTATTGCAACACCCTTTCTATTGCAACATCCCCTCTATTGCAACATCCTCTCTATTGCAACACCCCCTCTATTGCAACATCCTCTCTATTGCAACACCCTCTCTATTGCAACACCCTTTCTATTGCAACACCCTCTCTATTGCAACTTCCTCTCTATTGCAACATCCCCTCTATTGCAACATCCTTTCTATTGCAACACCATCTCTATTGCAACTTCCTCTCTATTGCAACACCCTTTCTATTGCAACACCCTCTCTATTGCAACATCCTCTCTATTGCAACACCCTTTCTATTGCAACAACTTCTCTTATGCAACACCCTCTCTATCACAACACCCTTTCTATTGCAACACCCTTTCTATTGCAACACCCTCTCTATTGCAACACCCTCTCTATTGCAACACCCTTTCTATTGCAACACCCTTTCTATCACAACATCCTCTCTATTGCAACATCCCCTCTATTGCAACACCCTCTCTATCACAACATCCCCTCTATTGCAACACCCTTTCTATTGCAACACCCTTTCTATTGCAACATCCCCTCTATTGCAGCACCCTCTCTATTGCAACACCCTTTCTATTGCAACACCCTCTGTATTGCAACATCCTCTCTATTGCAACACCCCCTCTATTGCAACATCCTCTCTATTGCAACACCCTCTCTATTGCAACACCCTTTCTATTGCAACACCCTCTCTATTGCAACTTCCTCTCTATTGCAACATCCCCTCTATTGCAACATCCTTTCTATTGCAACACCGTTTCTATTTCAACATCCCCTCTATTGCAACATCCCCTCTATTACAACACCCTTTCTATTGCAACATCCCCTCTATTGCAACACCCTCTCTATTGCAACACCCTTTCTATTGCAACACCCTTTCTATTGCAACATCCCCTCTATTGCAACATCCTCTCTATTGCAACACCCTTTCTATTGCAACACCCTTTCTATTGCAACATCCCCTCTATTGCAACACCCTCTCTATTGCAACACCCTCTCTATTGCAACACCCTTTCTATTGCAACATCCCCTCTATTGCAACACCCTTTATATTGCAACACCCTTTCTATTGCAACATCCCCTCTATTGCAACACCCTCTCTATTGCAACACCCTCTCTATTGCAACATCCCCTCTATTGCAACACCCTCTCTATTGCAACACCCTCTCTATTGCAACATCCCCTCTATTGCAACACCCTCTCTATTGCAACACCCTCTCTATTGCAACACCCTTTCTATTGCAACACCCTCTCTATTGCAACACCCTTTCTATTGCAACACCCTTTCTATTGCAACATCCCCTCTATTGCAACACCCCCTCTATTGCAACATCCCCTCTATTGCAACATCCTCTCTATTGCAACATCCCCTTTATTGCAACACCCTTTCTTTTGCAACACCCCCTCTATTGCAACACCCTTTCTATTGCAACACCCTTTCTATTGCAACACCCTCTCATAAGCAACACCTTCAAATTTTCATTGAGCTATTAATTTATCTCTGTCAAGGGGTTAAAATGATTCCATGTAGCAAGTTAATTTTCAAAGTAGGCAGTTGATTTGATAAATGATATTTCACTTAAGTAACAAAGAAGAAAATGACAAAAAGTAGTCGGAAATCATGTTTAAATAGCCAGTGAATTTTCCACCTTCTGTCTCATTTCTACCCCTGCTCTGTAGAATAACAACCTCTCAACAACAGCAAATATTAGCAGCTTAAACAGGTGGTTGCTATACAGAGGTTGTGATGGGTGTAATAATGTTCAGGAAGTTTCAGAGAAGCTTATAATACTGTTACATGTTGTAGCAGTTCTTCTTACAAGGTGCTGAATTACAAGTAAACTTGAAACAGTGGTCCATCAGAATGAAGGCTTATCAGATGTAGAAAAGTTTACGTATCTGAAAAGTAAGCTGTTTGGCGATGCCAGAAATTCAATAGCAGGACTATCCTTGACAAATGATAATTACAACAATGCCATTCAAATCCTCAAGCAAGGATTTGGGGATGTTCATGAAGAGATTGACTTACACTATAATAAAATGATTAATCTTCCTAGTTCTGCCCATAGCTACCAAGACACTAGACTTAGTATACCGGTAAGTACAATGTAGAACATTTGGCTACATCTATGATGAAGACAGAGGGGCTAGTCAGACAGCATTGGCTACATCTATGATGAAGACAGAGGGGCAAGTCAGACAGCATTAGTTGTGCTATTATTAACATTTCAGATAATAAACCTTCTAGATTTACTGTCTGGTAACTCTCGGCCATTCTTATCTTACTTACAGTCATACAATGACAAGATCATTAAAGAAGCCATTGCTTGGTTAATAGGTAGCAATTTGGTGTACAGTATATACCTGCAGAGTATGGAAATTGAGAGAAATATAAATTGTCACTTAAGGATTCAAGAAATTGTTCAAAGTTTGCCATAGGCATGTAACTGAGACATACTCATGTATTGAAAAGTATTTTTGTTTTGATTCTGTAAAGAGGACTGCACCCATGGGAACTATAAAGCATGGCATATTTGGTGAAAGGTTATAACGGTTGTCTCTTTTAAATATTGTTGAAAAAAAACCATTATGAAGGTATAAATTGGACAAAAAACATTTGTGGTCTATCATCAATTCATGACTGGTTTTGTAATAGACAAGTGGTCTTTGTTTGCATGTGGTCTTCAACAATTTTTCTTTCAATAATTCAAATGGTCAAGTTAAGGTTACTGTACTAGCAGGCAGTCAAGTGTGATCAGCCTGTCCAGGCACATACAGGGACCAGCCTGTCTGCTAGTACTGAAACCATTTCAAACAGGCAGTCAGCTGTCTAACCAACAAACTTCCATAAAATTAGGCCTCATATTTTTTCTCTACCCGAGACAGAAACAAAATTCTTACCTTTTAAAGATATTCTATGCGCATCTGAACCTTTTTCTTATTACATTTATTTAATCTTTTTTGTGGTCACATTGGCTAAAACTTGCGTAATGAGAACCAATGTGATGAAATTGCAGCTGTGAATACCACTCCATGTCGCATTATTATGTGACAAAACACCAATCAATTAAAAAAACTTCAAGTTTTTTGCGATATGGAGAGATATTTTCATCTGCAATTTCATCACATTGGTTCTTATTATGGATGTTTTAGCCAATGTGGTCACAAAAAGGATTAAATACATTTAAAGAGAAAAAGGTTCAGATGGGTATAGTATATCTTTAACAATATTCTTACTGCTTTCACTTGCTTTTATGCACCATATTTTCATTGACTTATCTTGCAATGATGCACACCTGCCGCATGCATGTGATGCTGGTGATGCAGTATAAATAGAATTATTGATCAAACACTGCTTTTTGCTCACAAGAAGAAATTCCACAATCCAATGCATTTAATTGAAAATAACACATAAGTAAAAGCATGCTGAGAGTGAGTATAGGTCAATATAGTCAATTTTCATATTGACATACTAAGTTAGTAACACCAAATACCTGGAATATTCTGCAAAGTTAAAATAATTTTACAACAACAGCAGTCAATTGAAACATTAAAAAAAAACGTTACAGAATTAATTAAGTCAACCTGTGATTTCCTATGATCATCTAAGAATAAACATGCGGCAAAGTGAATCCTTTATTTCAAACAGTCATGAGAACTTACTATCTTAGAAATTTAAGAACTTTTGTTTCAGCATGTTTGATTGTAGTGATTGCAGTGGTTACAGCTTTGGCTTTGTTGTTAATAATGTGACCATTTTTTTGCTGTATTTTATAGATTTAACCAACTTCATTATTTCACATTGTGATAGTGATCAAGACTATCACAAACCACTGTAAAACACACCATTAAAACATGGAATAAAAAAGACAACATATCTTGAAGTTACTAAAACCATTAAACACGAAACAGAAGTTCATCCAGGCAACATTTCAAAGACCCCATTGCATGAAATTGGTGATAGAAATTCAGGAGGTTTCGGAATAATAATAGGGACTGCGAGGTTTTCATTGGTCAAACATTAAATTTAAATTAACTAAGTTTAAATGTAGTTTTCACACATTTTACTTCTTGACAATACCATGTATGCTTCATGAAGCAATTTAAACTAATATGTTTGAGAACAGTGACCATTTTCATAATGTAAACAAAAAATCTTGGGATCTAGAATGTGAAAGAAATGAATGAGATTTTATCAGTTTGTCTCAGATCACGCTCGAATAGAGTTTCTAATATATGGGAGACTCACGCATGATATCCTGCATGTATGAAAGTTCAGGGGATATTTTTGACTAAAAGCAATTTAACACCAAACGGAACAAGTAGAAAGTGTAGTGACTTTGATGACTGACTTATGGCCAGCCCCTGGCTAGTTAAGTTGGCAGACAGTGAGACCTATGGACAAGCAGTAGTTATACTGAAGTATTGGGTTCGAGTACCAAAAAAAAAAGGCAATTACCATGTCAGGTGCACTTTTTACTCCTAGTCCATATTTTTTAATAACAGTGACAGCAGTAAACAGTCTGAGGTGCCTTGGTGAGGGTATGAATAGCCGTGGTATAGGGTCCCACACACCACAGAAATGAAGGTTGTGTAAGTGAAGTGACTGTAAAGAATGTAGTAAGCCTCAAGGAAGGTGCCCGCTAGCTCAGGGGGCAGCTAGAGCTGCAGATTTGAAATAATAGGATCCTAGGTTCGTCCATGATCCATCCTTACCCTACATAGGCATGGAACGCAATCACTCAATCATCGGAATAACAAAATGAAAACAAAACAAATGAAACAAAGGACCTCAACATGAGTTTTCCTTTGTTTGGCCAATGGACAATGTCTGATTATAAATGACAGTTGAACAAATAAAGGACCAAGTATTGTTGTAATATTCCTTAACATTCTAATTCAAAAGGAAATACAATATCATTATAATATTTTCATAAAAAAACAAGTGATAGTGTTAATTTATAAAAATAGTACCTTTGATACTACAACAAATGGTGCGAAAATGCGTGTGCGAATAGTTTTTGGTACGCAAGTAAAAATATAGATATTAGCATTACCAATCAATAAAATTAGAAAAAGAAAACATGAACAAGATCATTCTACTCACAATTATCTTCAAAAGATATTTATTTTGGTTTCGTTCTTTTTTCAAATAGATATCGTCAGAATTGTACAGTGCAAATTGCGAATAATTACCGTCGATTTTTTTTATCGGCGGAAGTGCCTAACAACTACTTTGTATGTACACAAATAAACGAAAAATAAACCCCAAGTTTTATCAACTTTCTTCAATTAAAGCATGATTTATGATTAAACTATTGATATTTATATCACAAATGATATCAAATTAATGTTATAAGATCATAATGGAATGGAATAGAACATTATTAAGTAACAAACTTATAATTACTACGCAGTAAAATGAACTTCTTTTTCGACCTTCACCTTTTGACAACACCAAAACATGGCATTACAAACTCGACTACGTTTATCGAGTAATAAAGCTGTTCAGCAATTAATGAGCGTAAGAAATTGTATCAAATTATTCACTAAGTAATTGTTAACATTTTCCATGCATCTTTTATGATTGTCAGGATTTGTGGTCACTTTTTAGATGATGTAAGCTGAGGTGGAATCTTGCCAGATCACACAGGCCCAGGGACACTAAAATCAATGTTTCATTAGCCTGGTGAGGTCACTTGTTAAATATGTTGCCACCTCATGCCCACAGCAACATTCAAAAGATAGAAGCAGGACATTGTAAGGCTGAAAAAGTTGTTGTGTGTGATTACAGGATCAGCAGCACAGCACCATGCAAGATGATTTCCGACAAAGGTGATATCAGATGGGCCGTATCAGACTGGTGATGACATTCCGAATCACTCATTGATAACCCGGCCAACAAGTTCTTGCATCCAGAAAGGTTTGGCACTCGCGGTTGCACCACCAGATACTGTTGGGTTAAACATATGTGTACTTCCAATCGTTCTTCCCAGCTGGAATCTGACTGTGGAACAAACTGCTAGAACACATTGCCCCTGCCCAGACCTTGAAAGTATTCAAGGAGAGACTGGTGAGCCCCACCAACTAAACTATAGGCTGTGTTTTACCGGATTTTTAACTATTTTATCATTTATGATTATACTCGTTAGTTACATTGTGTGTGTTACAACAACTTGCGATAATTCCCCAAAGTGGGCCCAATAAATTGAGCAGGAGAAGAAGAGTGGCCACTAGGCATCACTCTGCCCTTTTTGGGCCTGGCTCTGCCATGTCTGCTAGTGGTTCTAGTGGTAGATTACCAATGGACATGTGCAATCATTTTTTATTGACCAGGGTTCTAATTATATGCTACCGGTGAAGTGGTCTGTTGCATTTATTTAAGAAAGTGCTGAAAAACTGTATGTTATCCCTAAGCACTGCTCCATGGTAAAGTGTTGTTGCAAAGATGTAGCAAAGCGATATATACCAAATATCACACGATCGCGCCTTGGTTAGGCAACTGGCTCCATTAGGATAAAGAAATGTTAACTGGATAACCAGTTGTTGTCTTTTGTGTTAAAGGAATTGAACCAAAGTTGCTTTGTCTCCTTGTCTACAAGAGTGTAGTCCTCACTGTAGTGCAAGATCTTTGACCATGATCATTCCATTTCATTGTCCTTATAAATAAAATACCATTCAGTTATGGTATCAAGAACAGGGTTTATCCCTGAGTACAAAAGGAAAAAAAGATTGGCCAGTGTACTGTTTGTTGTGTTCAATCCTATAACTCTTAAATACTACTGTTAACTTACACTAGTCAAGTGTGGCTGTCCAACATCACCTTTTAGACTAGTCTACTTGTGTTTTATGCCAGGCTGTCGCTCTAATGTACTACTCCTTTAGCACTTATGTACTCTATGACTTGAAGTTTATTGAGTTAACTTAGATCAACCTAAGTTAATAAAGGTGTTGATGTACAGAGCCCACTCTTGAACATCAACTTACTTGTTATATGTATTAGGCGAGGGTGAGGCACGTAAACAAAGGTGAAGATTAGAAACAGATAAAATCGTGAAGTATGTGTAGTGGAGAGTGATCAGCCCCACCATGAAAATGACACTATAATAATCACAATGTTAAATAATTACTTTCAGGTAGCATGCTGTAAGTTATGTGGATCCAGTCAATTGCTGAGTGATAAAAATCTTCCTGAAGATAAAAGAAAACATCTTCTTGAGGGACCAGGACTTGCTGATTTTATTGATGCAAGCTTAAATGATGGAAACCTGGGTGATAATATAGTTCAGAAGAAAGGCGAAAGGTAAATATGTACAATTATCTCTGAAATCAACAATATACATTCGATAGTTACATTGTTATGTTACTAAGTTGACCAAAGCCAGTTCCACATTTATGTGATTTATTTATGTTTTATTGCAGGGTTCGTCTCCCTAAATGGTTGAAGACAAACATACCTGTTGGTAAGAATTATCACCGAATCAAACAGAATCTCAGAGATCTCAATCTTCATACAGTAAGTTCTCATTTCCTTATCTTGTATAAATCTTCTTTTTGTTGGTTCACTAACTTGTAGTGGTTTGCATGATGCAGCAGTTAGGGGCCACATGGTCCTGCATCTCTGACTACCACCATATATCTTCTGTTTTGTTGATGACATTTGTTAGATTCTATGGGGATCAAGTTGATAACATGAATTCATTGAATTGAGTGGTTATTAGTTTGATTCACTTGCAGTACACTTAGTCTTGATCATTTCTAAAATAGTTTCATTGTTTCCTTTCCAACTCGAGGTGAACTGAAAAGATCACATTGCAGTCTCTGCCCTCACAGTTGAAGATCATTGACCAATCTGGCAGGGAAAAACTGAATATCAGACAATGCATTTATCACTGTCCCTGGTGATCTTAAGTTTTACTTCCTACTGTTAACCAAAATGACAGATATGTATACAAAATGATGTTTTAAGCAAAGGGAGATAATTTATCTTGTGCCAGAGAAACAAAAAGTAATTCAGTTAATTATGCATACATTATTTCTTCGTATTGTTATTGGTTGTTACACAGCCAGCACAATGACTGTTGGAAAGTATAAACTTAAAATCAATTTGAATATGAAGAACTGGTATATCACTTTTGAAATTTTGGCTATAAGTTTACATAATATGTCCACTAAATTTTTTGAAATATTTCCGCAGATAATGCTTAAAAGATTTGAACCCATTTGCCCAGTAATGCGATGAACAAAAGCACTTTGATAATAAAATGATATTTACCTCGTTGAATGTATCATGTAGGATATGTCATGTTTGTATTTGAAGGTGTGTGAGGAGGCAAAATGTCCAAATATAGGAGAATGTTGGGGCGGTGGAGATCATGGAACTGCTACAGCCACTATCATGGTATTACTCTTGTATTACATTGTCACTTTGTGATAATATTACTGATCTTCTTTCTCTCTGTTATGTAGTTTGCCTCATATATCTCCCACAGGAATTACAATAACTATGGTGTGCAGTTTGTCGATGTTTGTTCTCCAAAACCACTGAACTGATTTCAATGGAACTTGGCTTGAGAATTTCAAGTTGGTACTCGGCCTTGTTGTCCATATTGTCAGGAATTATAGACTGAATAAATATTGTCATAGTTATGTTACTTTGTTGGAGACTTACCTTTACCAGTGTGTATGTGTCAAAGACCCTTCTAGTCAATATTGACAATGTTCACAATATTTATGCCCCCCATCTTTGATGAGGGGGTATATTGCTTTGCTCATGGCTGTCGGTCGGTAGACCAAATGGTTTCCGTTCAATAACTCAAAAAAACTTTGCCCTAGGATCTTCAAACTTTACATGGAGGTTGGGATCCCTATTGATTTTGAGATCAGTAGGTCAAAGTCACTGTGACCTTTACTATTTTCAACTATTTGGCTGCCATGGGGGCATACATGTTTTGCAAAAATCTCCTATTTTCTTGTAAATTTGTACATGAAAATATTAACATTCTGGTATCAAAATTTTCATACACAACATTAGTACAGAACAGAACTTTATTAATTAGGACTATGTACCCACCTACATTTTGTGGCATTTCCAAATGAGAAAAGCAATACAATAGTAAAATATCTAAGTATGTACTTCTGTGAAAGAATCAATGTGTACTAGAGTATAATGGGATAGTGTTTGCTGACTATGATATAGAGGATAATGACATTGTGCATAATTTGAAGCTCTGTCATGTTAAGTTTCCGTTTCTTTTCTTTGCACTAATGGAACCAGCCTCCCTAACTGTAAAAACTACTGTTGTTTTCATTGAAAATTTTCTGTAATCCATTGATAGTATGGAATAAATCAACAAATATGTTGAATTTTTGTATTCAGGTTTTAGGTGACACATGTACTAGAGGGTGTAGATTTTGTTCTGTGAAGACTGCAAGAAATCCACCCCCACCTGACCCTAGTGAGCCGGTCAATACAGCCAAGGCCATCGTATCATGGGGTCTAGATTATGTTGTGTTAACATCAGTGGATAGAGATGGTTTGTATCATAATTATCTTTACACCAAACAACATGTGTATTAGTTCAATGTTACCATCAGACCAAAATTTCCCATCTCTGATCAATAGCATGATCTGTATTTTCACACATCAGGATAATCACAGTTTGTGACCATAGCCTAGACTGCAACACTTAAATTCATTGTTTGTCTATGATAAAGGTATCAAAGGGAAATGTAACATATTAAAAATAAATTACGAGATGCTTTTAGAATATAATAGTCATAAATCAACGCATTTAGAACATTGAATATCATATAAACAACGTTGCAAGAGTTTTATAAAGTCATTTAATGAAAACCATATTACACTTTCACTAGTGTAATAATTATGCAAATGAGGCGGCTCATCACTTTGTTATGTATTTGTACGCGCTATCAAAAATATGCATAGATAATCAGGATGCATAGAAAAAACAGTTTGTGACGTGATTACGATTCATTCAAATATACCTGTCTCCCTTGAATTATTACGCAAGTCATCATGAACTTCAGATATTTAAAGCACCTGGTTTGTCTTGAGCATTTGGCTGGTCCTCTAGATAACATAGTTTTACTGTATACATGTCCCTACTCTCACTGCGTCTGATGTTGAATGTTTACTGTTGTAGATTTACCAGATGGAGGTGCGGCACATTTCGCTGAGACTGTTAGAGAAATAAAGAAAGGGTAATTTATTGATGTTTAAATAACAGTTGCATTACGGGATGTGATTTTTCATCCTTTCAATTGTTTTTAGCATTTAAGTTAAATACTTCAAATCTTCCGAGGCACTTGTTCCTTATTTAAATGCTTTTCAATCAAGATTTGAACTGGTTTGAAACCCAGTTGTGGTCTTGTTTGTGTCAGTACTGTACACCAGCTACATTTAAGAACAAAGAGTCTTTGTTGAAAGAGCTAGAGCCCAGATTATATTTATTGTACAATTATCTCTTTCCTCAAAGTTAGAGGTCATTGGCAGGGAAAAGATTAAACAACCATGCAGACATGCTCTTATGGCTGTCTCAGTCAAATTAAGACAAGAAACAAACAAATTAATTTTTAAAGAAATTAGATGATGCTGTATGTTAACTATATTCAGGAAGTTGTTGTATGTATTGAGCACTTATATTCCAGGAAGTCATCAATCTTAGTGGAATGTTTGACCCCAGATTTCCATGGTGACCTACATGGTGTAGAGACAGTAGCTAACTCAGGCCTAGATGTGTATGCACATAATGTGGAAACTGTTAAAGAACTTCAATGGTATGTTCAATCTTCTCTTCTCCATTGTTTGTCTACTTACCCTTCTCACATGGTCTTATCATCATCACATGAGAAATAGATATATGTTGAGTGTCTATAAGAATCATGCTACAATGTCAATTTTCCTCCACATGTGGAGAATTTGATAGTTCCTTATGGAAGGTTGATTTAGTACCGATTTAGGATAAAGTCTAGGAAACCTGAAAGTGTGGGTTTGTACGGATTACTGGTAGGATAAAGTCTAGGAAAACTGGTTAGGTGATTCAGCCAACTAATAATTAAAAAAATATTAATGGGGTAGTGTTTTATTTTTTGTGTGTGCAGGAATCCAATATTGGATTATTTATTATTATGACCTTAATGTTGATAGTGTTATGTTTTGTATATGGTAATTGTATTATGTATTATATGCGCTTGTGTTGGTATAGCAATGAGTGATAATGAAGTCATGTTCTGTTCTGATATTGCAGGTTAGTACGAGATCCACGTGCTAACTATCAACAATCCCTGGATGTATTAAAACATGTAAAACACATCAACCCAGAGATGGTTACCAAAACATCTATCATGTTAGGACTAGGAGAAACAGATGCTCAGATATTACGGGTATTGGAAGGTATGTTTGTTTATCATCATAATTCAAGGTCATGGGGACAAACTCATGTCATCAACCCTAAAACTGTCTAAGTCTGTTCTGTCAATAGTACTTTTATTAGTTGAAGAAACATATATTTTTGAATTAATGTGTAAAGTACTGACAGCCCAATTTGTAAAATGATGCTGTAAAAGCTAAAAACAATACAAAGGAAATATAACTGAAGACTTTAAGAGGTTGACAGATGTAGCTCTGTGCTTGTGTGCTTGCCATGATGAATGCCATCTAATCTGGCGACCCAGGTTCAAATCCCAGTGAAGGCACATATATATATGCCTGCCATATTGTTGCGGAAATCTGACTGGCAAATAAAGGCTAAGTCTGGCATTTTTATTTGTTTTTGTTAAAATTGTATTGAATATTCTAAATTCACTCATAGTTGTAGCATGAACGATGTTTTTGGCATACTGTGTTCTAGGTAGACTGTACACTGTATATTTATACTGTATTGATGACATTGATATGATTGTAGATTTACGAGAGAATGGTGTAGATTGTGTTACATTAGGACAATACATGCAGCCTACACGTAGACACATCAAGGTACGTATATACATGTACTCTATACATCTGGGGTCTGTTTTATCGAAGCACTTACGAAAATCTTAAAATTTACTCTCAAATTTAAATTCTTTTAAATTTACCCTGGGGTTAAACTTCTGGCTATTCTTTTTATACCCCATCAGTGAATTTACATTATGCCAGTTGTCAATCAATACCCTTTAAAATAATTGTAAGGGTAAATTATAATCACATGGTCCAATGGATTAACTTGAAAACCTTCACCAAGCAGCCTTCGACAAACAACCAGGCAGAGCGATCTCCACTCTGGTGTAATGTCAATTGGGAGAAAGCGGGAGCATATGGTTGTATCCAACTATCCATACATTTTGATCATTATATTATAGGCATGTCTCAGAAATATGTTTAATGAGATTTGAAATAAAGATTTGCTGTATGAGAATCACTCAAAATTTCCAACAGATTTATGAACAACAGAGTAATTGCCCTTGAATACAAGTCAACTTGGTTACTTTAAATATGTGTTGTGTGGTACTGGCTTGTTAATTTGATGCGTTATAGTGGGGACCTTCATACATGAATACTGTGACCTGAGTTGTTAGGGCATCCGCATTGGAAGTGGAAGGTCGAAAGCAGAAGTCGGGTTAGAACTGATGTAACCGGTTGGTTACTCGCCAGCTAGCTAAATAAATGGTTACCGTTGGCCTATCTCTGCCAGGTGCCGGGCATTACAAGAGGGATTCAGGAAAGTACTTAAAGCATGAAAGATAAGTGTCATATAAGACAAAATTGTCTGTCCCTTTCCATTGGGGTGACACTACAATGAACTTTATGTGTGCGTGATATTTTATGTATATATCTTCAAAATTAATCTAGAACATGAACTTTATTTTAGGTGAAAGAATATGTACATCCTGATAAGTTCAAGTCCTGGGAAGAAGTTGGAAATAAACTAGGTTTTGTATATACAGCTAGTGGTCCTCTAGTTAGATCTTCTTATAAAGCAGGTAGGTTACACTAAACTTTTAATAATCTTTCATTCTTTTTTGGCCTAATTTACCTCCCTTGTACAAATGCTTGGTTAGTATTTATGATATATTAGTCCTGTTAACCGATTTTGTACTTGAATTGACAGCCTGTATAATAGATTGATCAAGTTATGAAAGATTTAAGCAAACTCATTTAATTATTAGTTGTATATTTGTGTGCCTCTGTAGCTAAGTGGTAAGCGCGCTTGCCGCTTAATCGGGCGATACAGGTTCAAATCCGGGTGACTGCCATATTTCAGCAGAAAGCTGACTAGTAAATTAAGGCTATGCTCGGAATGTATTTATTCAATTGAAATCAAATATTTCATGGCAAAATCTACTAAGCACCAGCAATTATAAATGATAAACGCTGCCGGGTAAAAACTTGGCATGTTTTGTTGATTGCTGGACTTTCACCATGCGTTAGATTACAATTATTGTAAACAAACTAAACTTCTATGATCATAATTACAGGTGAATTTTTCCTGAAGAATCTCTTGGAGAAAAGGAAGTCAGATAAGGAAAGTGCGGAGAGTAGCCAGTGAAGGATATTAAAAATTATGAACTTGTGTGTGAGAAATTGTGACAATATTTGACATAATACTTACATTATCACATCTCTAGGGTTGTCTGCAAGACTCTAGTAACTGCTTATAATTGAAGAAGGACACATTACAGCCTTGTAGGCAGCCCCGTTATTCTAACCATAAAAGTTAGACCATTCATAGCATTGGACTTTATCAAAGGCTCAAATCTCAAGAAGTATCTCAAATAGAAATCTTGGCTCAATCCTCAGAGTCTTGGTTTGAGTGATATCTTAATAATTTTACTTTGTTTTTGTGAGTTCATTTGGTGATACTGATTTGAGTTCAGACTCCTATTGAAATAATCTCAAGTATAAACACAACTATTTGAGCAGAGATATAGTCCCACTCGTGACTGGTGATGGTGGGTACATTTGGTACATTTTATTTCATTTTTCTCGAATGCATTTATTGGAGGAGGATATTTTTCAGGACTATTCATGATTTCATCGTTGTGATAGAATGCAGTGATTATTATATGTTCTGATGATGTGATTTAGTTGTTGATATATTACAACCATACAATTCTCATATTGTTGATATGTTATTAAAATGACTGATAGTAGAACATTAGTGTTGTTTGTTTTATCACATTCATACTTTTCAACATCTCGTGTTTTCAGGTCACTTTAAAGATTGTAATGTCTTGATCTACTATTTATTGAAACTTACAAAACCATCATACAACTTAAGTCAACAGCACTGGTCGAGCACAACCCTCCATTTCAATTGGGTGGCACGGTGGTCGAGTGGTAAGACGCTCGACTCCTGATCGAGAGGTCCCGGGTTCGATTCTCGGCCGGGACACTTGGTCAGTTCAGAAACGCTATTTAGTGTTTCCCACCCAACTAGAGATGATCCTGGTTGGTAACCCAGGTGCTTTACACCGGCACATTAAAGAACCAAGGAATCTATTCGGAACAAGCTAGGGTATCGCACCTGGATTCCTTGTATCTCACCTCTGTCTCTAATATTTGTGATAATGCCCAAGAGTGGGCCCTGCAAATGACATGGAAGAAGAGTTATTCCCCCTTCTTACCTAGACTTCTCGGTTAAAGTTCTCTGCGCAAGTTACATTCAGTCCATATCTCATATGCTATTAATATTGCTGGCTTAGAATGAGGTCTTAAGTGCTTCTTACGACCTTATAAGACTAATGCATATTTGAAATCGGTACCATTAGGCGCTTCTTATAAACCTATTTATATGATAATCAGAACTTGTCATGTTAACCAAACTGAAGTTAAAATTGCTTGTTTTACCATAAGTAAAGAGTGATTGTCCGATGGATTTTCCTGTTTACTCAAAATATTGATTAGTTATGACCTTCTCATTCTAAGCTTTTGTCGATTCAAAGATGTCTGTCAAAACCGCCAACATGTTCCATTTCTGAATAGCTAAATTCAGTAAGTATAACCACAATCTATATGACCATTAGAGTTGTAATCATATAAGTGTATTTATGATGGTAAAATTTAATCCTGAGAAAACGGGTTGAATGTTTGTTTACGCTGCTGTGACAGAGATCTTTGAATCAACTATAGTGATATAGCATTGAAAATTACAACTCTTGTTCGCCACCATTTTTCAACAGTACTTGTAACTCATTTTGGTTGCCTGCCTGTTACTATCATTGTCATGTCTAAGCAACCAAAATGCTTGTATTCGAGTTTATAATAGGTTTGCTGATATTGTTTGTTGTTATGCATGAGGTTCTAACCCTTCACAGTCCTGCAATGTGGTGCATATATGCTTTGTAGCTCAGTGGTTAGAGCGTTTTCCGCCTAATCCCGCAACCCAGGTGGTGGCTCTCATATGCCTGTCATATTTCAGCCGAAAGTTGATTGGCAAAAAAAGGCTGTGCTCGGCATTTTTGAATGTAATGGAAAAAGTCTACGGGAATTCATTGTTTAAGTTGGCTTAATGCCATAAGCCTTTCTCATCATTTTACAGTTACCGAGGCTGATGCACCTAAACAGTTTTCCTATCTATCTGACCAAGTACTAACTAAATTACCTTTCCACAAAGAACTGGCAATTTTTCCACATGTCGAATTGTCTTGGAAGGGTACAACCTGTTATGTTTCTAGATTGCTGGGTTGCAAATCAAGTGCTTTTAACCATCGGACCTAGGCAGACCACCGGACTAAGGGTGTAGTGTGACTCAAGTAAAATAACCAGGTTTTTATATTTTAGGATATTAATGTCGAAACAGAAATAAAATGAACAAACTCCACATATATATTCAGTTTAATTAGTTTCATTTAAAATACAAAATGAATATGGACAAAATATAAATGACTCAAGGACATATAGACTAAGAAACAAGAAATGTTAATATAAAATGCAACAGTTACATAATTTACCCAATTATCTTCCATTTGAACTAAACACACACAATTAGGCCAAAGATAAAAATCTATTTGCTTTCTTATTTCCTTGTTATCCTAATATATTTGGAATTACGGATTTACACAGCACATTACTACGGTTACACATGCATTATAATGCACATAAATATTGGTTAACAATATCAGTACTTATTTATTTTTATTTTCATATACATCTAGTTAAACGATAAGTATAACTGCTTGGCATTATATGTAAGTATGATGTGAAATAAGAAAACAAATCAATTTTTACAACAGACCACGCATACCTATTACAGCAAAAATCTCAGTTTTAACAACCAGTCAATCTTAACAGTTACTAGCATGCAAATTACAGCAATTATTTATAACAGGCAATATATAACACTATTGCTGAAACATCTTAAAGACACCAAAAAAATAAAGTTTCATTTTTGGACCTGTTTCATCGGGAAAACAGATAAAGTAGGTCACAAACACTAACTTGACTTAATAAACAATTTCAAATTCAATTATCTATTATATAAAATTATACTTTTTGATAATATTTTAAACATGTATACAAAGTATTTGTGTCCATTATGAGTTATGGATGATTGTGTCATATGGCTAATCACTTTCATATTCCTTAACAATTCTTAACATGATTTTCAAATACAAAATGTATCTAACAAATGACAAAATGGTCAAGAACAGTTTATACATAAAAATGGAAACATGGTGTATAAAAGTCATCAAAGATGGCACTCAAATTCTGCTGTCGAGGTAAAATACAAAATGGAAAATAATAACTTAAATCAAGAACAAAAATCTTGAACCTATTTTAGTGAATTAAAATACAAACTTGTATCAGATAATGACATACAAATGTGTTTTCATTTCAATTTAAAACAATTTTCTAAAAGCAGCCATCCTGATAAAATTGATAAAATGTAACTAGTTTAATTATCTGCCTTAAAATACAACAACTTTAAGAGAACAAATAAATGCCATTTTGAGTTGATTTTAAACATAAACAACAGATTGAATTCTGTGTACACCTCGCAACATGTTGTTCGAGGGATACAAAAATGATTGTTTTTACATCATATTGTTTTAAAGCTATAATACCAGTCTTGCATACAAAGATTGGCATACATACTTCTCGCATAGTTAGGTCAATAGATACTGGAACGACAAAAACAACTCAACATCACAGCCATAAAAAATATATATACCTAATAATTATATATATACATACATTATTTACAGGTAAAACACGCAATCTTTCAACTTTTATCTCATATTTGCGCTATGACTAGAAATCATATCATAAACTTTTATGTATGTAGCACTAAATCTGTATGATCCAAGTCTCACCTAGTAATACCAACATATAGTGGTACTAATATACAAAACAGAAACGAAAAAACATGAACTGATGACAACAAATTGATTTCAGTAAACCGCAAAAAACGATTGCCATGGCATTGAATCAAATGAGCATGATTTGATGTATATATACATATGATATTGTTGAAAACTATACCATGTCAAATATAACAGTTTTTGAACAAGCATGTGAGAACAAATTAGGGTTACTATGAAAATGCAAGGTGATGTTTCTCCACACAATGGTATATGTATCAAGAAAATCTGTCCAATGTAAAGATTTAAAGAATGGAAAACTTTTCATATAAAGGGATAACAAAGCTGACTATGACTCGTTATTTACACCGCATAACAACAGCATGGACTCCTTAGCAACAAGTGTAAACATTTTGCAAATTGACTGAAATCAGCTTTACTTGTCTTTATAGCAGCCAATCAACAAATCGTAAATATTTGTGGCTCATTCATCCATATACATTATAATAATTACTTCGATCATACACATGTATGTATGCTACAAAGCAGCCATTTCACAAACATTAGTTCAACTCTCAACAACAAATTCTTTCTTTTGATTAACTGATTACCACAAAAAGCTTCACTTACTCAATCAATATATCAGCAGTATGAATAAGATTCATTTATTCAATACACAAATACATGAACAGTCAATACTTGTCAACTGTTAATAAATTAAAGATAAATACATTAGATTGATATTGACACAAACATGTTTGTGTACGTAAAACATAGTCGGGTACAGTGGTTGACTCAGTTCTCTGGTCAGTGTACAGTAGTCGATTCGGTTCTAGGTTCTCTGGTCACAGTATGCATATAAGCCACATTTCACTGACATGGTCATGTATCGTAGAGTAAGCCAACTATCAACCAGTCATCATGGCTGCCACTTCCACTGTATTATATGGTATCTTAGCAATGGGTGGTTGCCTAGCAACATGTTCAAGTAATGTGTTTATCCCAATGTTTGTGATATATCATTAAGTATATATATGAGTATATAACACACATAAAACATGGAATTCTTGTCGTCACAATGTCTCTCCAACAAACACAATACACAAAACAATGTACAACAACAGTAATAACACTCTCGACAGATTTATATTGTTTATATCACAATTTGTGCTTTTGGTATGTTAAGATTATATTACAATCGTAGTGAGTAATCTCTGTAGTTATCTCCCCTCATCTCTTCACCTTTATAAAGTTCACATTGTTACAATCGTCAGCAATCTCGGGGAATAATTGAGGGTTGAGTATAAAGTTCACATCAAATCCCTCCGTATAACCAGTGTCAATTATCTCCCTTTTCTCTTCCTCAGTCCAACTATGGTACGTTGGTAAATTGTTTTGTATCAACCACTTCTCACGTTCCCACGCGTGATGTATAGCACGCTCCTTCGCATGTCTTATCACACGCTGTCGCTCGTGGTCGTAACTACTTCCATACCTTACATTAATCACAGAATGGTTGCCATGGAAACGCACGTCAGTTTCTGTGTAAGAATGCACTCTGTAACCGTCAGCGTGTGACAGTCTGTTGACGGTTACATTAACACTATTTTCATATTTTACAGTATTTCCGTGGATACCAAGTTTAGATAACTCATCATTTACTGACGTTGCATCCATTTTAACCAAGTACAATATTTCACGTCCGTTGATGGTGTATCGAAGGTCAAGTATCTCTGACTCGTTTAAGAAATTACTGAATTTTTTTACCCAAGTCGGGGAATTATCTAGATGAGCGGCCATGACTTTACCGTCGTACGCTGTGAGTAGTAAGTCACTATAGATGATCTTCCTTGGTGCAGGTGATAGGGAGACAAACTCTTGTATAGGTGATATTCTAGATTGTGGTACCGTGGATATAGACAGCATGTTTAACATGTCACGATGGAATGTACACTCAAAGGCCGAGGATGTTGGCAGGAGGTTACGATCTATCTGTGACACCTGCGGTCTAACTGTTCCATCATAGCCAACATTGGGTGCCATACTATCCAGATCAAAACCCAATACTTTCAACCATTCTCCAGTATCTACATCAAACAAAGGAACAAGAGAATTAGTCATAATGCCAAATTGATGTAATAACTAGTTAGACAATAAATAGTATTAGTAATTCTGCTTACTCAGAAAATAAAGTACAACAGTTATTTCTTAAGAGCAATTTGGGAAATACATGGGCTCTTAATACTAACTGTTAAAAGATGAACTGGTAAAATAAATCTGGTAAATCATTGTGAATACTACAGTGGGACTTGTTTTTGAAAATACATGAAATCACATTGAAGATTCCAAGATAAGTAATAGATACAGTACTAGTTTTTGATCAAAAGTGTCCTCTTACAACCGTTATAGGATAGTTTTGTAAGGACTAACAAGAAATTGTCCGAGGCGAAGCCGAGGATAATTTGTTGTTTGTCCTTACAAAACTATCCTATAACGGTTGTAAGAGGACACTTTTGATAAAAAAATTGTACTTTATCTTACTTATACTCCGGCAAAAAGTAAACGATGTCCAGAGAGACAATGATTAGCACAATCAATTCTGGCACAATTCATGAGCAGAACACATATTGAATTTTAGAAAATATGACTCTATGTAACATAATAACCTTGGCCTAACACATCTGAGGGATTAACTGTCATATAGATTGAGTAAAAATCAAGAAACTATTAATACAACATATAAAAGCTAAGATTACACAAGCAATTATTTTCCACATTCATGGATTAAGGCTTGATGTACATAGGTATATAGCATATTATTTGTATTCATTTTTTTTTTTTAAATAGACGATTGTCATGGAATTATTTATAAAATTAATGTTTATTTTCAAACAGGATCATGTTAGCCGATTCTTATATATCTCTAAAACTGCTCAGTTAATGTTAAGGCAGTGTGTTTTATTTTATAGATATTAAAAAAATGTTGGTATTATAATAGCGCCGTAATGAATGGACACATGTTCTAATTTAAACATTCATTTTCATAGGGCTACATAATTTGATATGATGTTGTATTCGAGTGATTTTAAGTGGCATCACGTGTGCTCATGAAAACAAGTAGAAAGTTATAACTGCTTTCGATCATTGTATAATAATAATTCAGGATTTTTGTCGGTTGCACAATGTATATTTTTTTATACATTGTTTATAGGTTTGCTGTATTCCTCCTGATAGCTAATAACGTAAAATCATTCAATTTTGATGGATTCTGCTCCCAACATTGTGGACAGCAATATTATAGGATTAGCCATTGTCCTATTATTGTTGGAGTGTAGATAAATTGTGATTATTTTGTTTTAGTATTTAGTTCAACTAAGACTAAAAAATATAATCTAAAAAATTAACGCTACATTTCTTTGTTTTATTATTAAGTTTCACAAAAGACACTAATTAAAATGTAATGCTGCAAATTTGATTAGTTTACAGTAGCACAGTCATGTTAATCCCTCGTTGTGTGTTTTTACAATTTTTAGTCTTCAGGCAATCAGCAGTGACATTTATTTAACTGTGTATGTGGTTATGCAAATCTGAAATAGTTTGAAACTTAAATTGACCAATCATTTTCTGAGAAAATGTCTCACTAAAGTGTACATTTACAGAAATAATGTACACTTTATCAATGGAGTCAGTGGGCATGACGGAGTATAAGTTTAGATACTATGAAAATATATTAATGTGGACTAATGAATTTGTTGAAGATTTATTTGCAAAAAATTGGGATATTAAAAAACTTAGCGTGTAATAGCGTAAATAATATATTTCATGAATTCATCAAACTATTACCTAATGATGGGAATTTCCTATCTAGCAGATGTGTGTTAACCAGATATCGTTGATGATAATTGTTCATCATTAATGGATCTTCTATAAGAGTATGAAGTTTACGCATCATGGCACCATAGTCTGGGTTGACATAACGACCAATCCATGTATCGTATACTCGTCTCCCATAATGCACCATTCCAGTCGTTGGGTTAAATATACCACCTTGATATCCGAATGTGAACTCGTAATTTGGATTAGAATCAGAGATCACTTTACCGAGTGGATTATACGAAACCTGTTTGATGATTAATCCGCTGTCGTCAAAGATTACAAGCGGGCTTCCGACGGGATCCGTGGCGATGTAGTATAGAATGTCTTGGCGTTCAAAAGCAATGAGTTTTCCCTTAGCATCATAGAAGTATTGTGTCATCTCTAGGTTGCTATGGTTATATGTATGTGTAACCAGGTGCTTCCTTGTAATGTCAGCATAGAAATATTGCATTATGTTACCAAGACGATCACTCTGTGAGACGATTCTACTTTCATGGTCGTAATGATAGTTGAACTTAAACAATCCTGAATTAGTAACCGACATCAACTGTCCCATAGAGTTAAACAATAAATCTTCATCATGTCTCTGTATCATAAAACCATCCAGGTCAAACTTGTATCTCATCCCTCCGAATGTTTTAATCTTATCACCTTCATCGTAATCCAAACCAATCGTGTTCCCATCTTCCTCCTGTCTGTTAATGTTTCCGTTATTATCATAACCGTACCGCCATTTGATAGCACCGTCCTCGCTTACTTCTATCAGGTTTCCATCTATATCGTACGCATAGCTGTACTGACATCTGTCCGTCTGTCCAATCAGACGATTCCAACTTCCAATACGGTTCATCTCATCATACACGATACCGAGCTTGAATCTGATGATATCACGGAACATATATTGGACGCCCTGTAATCTACCGTATAAATCTAGCTCCCGACTCATCACTATATGTTCATCAAAGGTCTTCTCACGATCTACTAACGGCCATTGTATCTGTAGGTTTTTTACACTTTTCAGGAAACCGTTGGAGTCGTCGTAACTGTAGTTCATCTCAGTTGTTCTATTTTTAGAAAACTGTCCTTTGGCAGAAACTAGTCTAAAGTTTTTATCATAGATATAATCAAACTTTGCATCAAGTAGACGGTAATCATCGGGGAATTCCATCTCGTATGAGCCGATAAAGGATGAATCATACGTGAAATATTCACACAATCTGTACCCTCTATGTTTGACCTCAGCAGACGACATCATTGATATTTTAGAGTCATATTGATATTTGATCTCAGTGTCACCAAACAAGACGAGTGTTGGTTGTGAATTATGGTTGTACCGGTATACCACTTTACGGTATTCACTTGGATATATAATCTGCTGTAACTTGCCATTCCCGGTATAAGCCTCGATGTACGGATACTCTAACCCTGGCACCTCATAGAAATAACGCTGTGAACCAGCTTGCATGATACTGTAGAATTTATGATGGCCGAGACCCGGCGTTCGTACTAACATCACATTTCCTTCATAATCATACTGTAGATAATATTGCAAACCACTTGGAAGATGTATGTCTGTTGGCTGAAAAATAGAAATCGTACAATTCAAAATTATGTCTGTTTGTTTATATGCTTAAGTAATTTAAATTCACAATTACATAGTAAATAATTTGGCATTAAATCATGCACTAAAGTGAAATTCAAAACATATTATACTACTAAATCACTTTGCTGTAATTTATCAAATAAACTTGTAAGAAAACAGTTTGTTTTCTCATACAATCATGACTCTTCTTACAATTTTATTGTGTTTTTTTAGCTTTAAAGGAAAGAAGGACAAAATAATTCTCATTTGTAACAAGAAATCCACCTTTGAGTTCTGGATACTCGATTTTCTTGATTATGATATTTGTGGCAGATAACTCAATATAGTTCACTGGGTTGTCAGCCTTGTCAGTATGGACTACTCTTGTGATGGTGAATATCAAGGCTAAGTAAGTGGATACCTTTGATAGTCTTTAAGAAAAAGATTCTGAATATAAACTTAACCAATGCAGACGCATGTGATAGCTTAACTTTTTTTTTTTGAAAAGTTGAGCTAATAAATCATGCAATGTTGTATACGCACCTTTTTGCTACCATATCTGTAGTTATATCTGTATAGTGCACCATTACTTAATGTTCTCTCCTTCAATAAACCACCATCAAACAATCTTCTCTCCTCTAGGTCACCATACTTCCAGTGTGTAATATCCCCACCCGTGTTATATGTCACATTCATAGAGTGATGGTTCTTAGCCGGGAGAAAGTTGGTAGGTAGACCAGAGTTATCAAACGCTGTTGTAATGATCTCATGGAAATCTTGATCAAGTATAGTCTCGGTGTGAGAGTCACGGTCATACTCTATAGTCAACAGATTCTCACCATTTACCTATAGAAGCAAATCAACCAAATCATCATATATCTAACTACATCATTGCAAAGTTAAAAATATCAATGTAACTTACCGATATTTGAAAGCTTTTCAACATTCCATCTTTAATTTAAAATTAAAACGTTTAAAAGAATTTAGGATGAATAACCATGTAGTTTCAATAGTTTTGAAAGAAGTAGCATCAGTCACTCATTCATAGACAGATAGGCCAGGTTTGCCCAGATGCAACACCAAAAAGGCGAAGATGTGGAAACCAGTTTTTGTTTCAGTCATATGATATATTAAATGCATCATTTTTGAATGACACTGACAGAATAGAAACCGAAAATATGTTCTCGGCAGTAAACTATCAGAGAAATATGATAGAGCTGGAGCATAATGATTAAAGCTTGGCTAAACAGTTGATACAGAAGCATTGGTAGTCAATCATCTTCCTGGATGGTGACTATGACTACCAGTAAGTTTTATGCCTTGTTTTTTTTTTACATTTTTAACAAGAAATTTAACAAGACCTGAAACTGAAAATAATCAAACCCCTCTTCAATTATTCATATATATTGTTGTTTAAATGACATTAAAATGTTAAATAAACATTTGAAATACATTTCTTACATAAATCATACTAAGACATAAACTCATTACAATGAAAGCTGAATATTCCTAGAAAAATTCTAGATACACTGTACATGTATGTGACTTTTTCATACAGTGAAATGCAGCTAGTAGCAACTGATTATTATTAAATCAACAATATAGTTCTAGAATGATTAATATAAAGTGTTGATTTTATTGCATTATAACACTATTACTGTAAGCCTGGTTACAATGTATCAGTGGAGATGAGGTATAACAAATAAGGCTTGGAATTTGAGTTCTGTTCTGAGTTCCGAGTTCTAATATTTCAAGTGGAAATAATACTAAGAGTCTGAGTTCTGTGGTCACGTTTATTTGAGAGGACTTTGTGACTTTTGGAAATAAGGGACCTGGACACGAGTGCAATACATTTGAAAGATGTAAGTGTTGCTTACTTCAGAATAATGTTCAATTTCTCTATTCAATAAGCCGTATAAGAATGCACACTGAATGTGGCAGAGAGAATGTCAGTTTCACATAATTTACTATGTGTACAGAAATGTACATCACAACAAAAACTGAAAGTTGGTTATTCAAAATAGCAGATAACTGGTACAAAGTTATACTTGCTACAATTTTAAGTTATGGTACATTATTTTATTCAATTCTAACATTGTATGATCCATCTAGATATAGTTTATTAAAATAATAGGTTGTCAAAACCTTACAACTTAGTAATTAACTGCAATTCCTCCAATATTGACACAAATTACGACAATTTTTAGTAATCACACCATATTACTTTAGGTTTGTGTGTAACCAACTTGTAGTTGAGCCTACATAAATATGGATCTAGCAAGACTAAGAGTGGGTAAAGTTATCTAATCCTTCCAATGTTGTCCCTCCTCTTTATAAAACCATAGGTTATTTAGTATCAAAATGAACAGTTTTTTTTCTTCAAGTACTGTTAAAAGTACAGTCATAGAATCCTGGCACTCGGCAATTCAGCTAGATTAGCTGACTATCAAGTTAGAGAGACCAATTGAAATTCAAAAATGACAAGAGGAAGAGATAGTACAGGGGGTGGCCACATTCTTATACTAGGGGGGAGGTCATTGGAAGATATTTATATAGTTTGGGTTGGTGGATATGTTACAGACATCCCGGCAATCAGGTTTGTTTTACCTCATATATCACTGGTATTATGTCATGCACAACTTTTTAATATTGATGATTAATACACTCAAAAATACAACCATAGACAATCATTAATTGATAAATAATTGGCACGACTCAAAAAATTATAACTGAAAATAATGATAAAAAGCATTTTTATATTGAATAATGCACCCATGAAATGAAGAGGGGTTGATTTATTTTGCAGTATATAAATAGTAACAGAATTCATGCAAAGATCTATATATAGTATCATAGATCTATATATAGTAACATACTATCTATATATAGTATCAGAGGTCTATATATAGTAACATACTATCTATATATAGTATCAGACTTTTACAGCCAACCACTGGTGACAATGAAGCTTTAAGTCTACAGTATTATATATGTATGTCAGTTGATCATGCAGCATCAATAATAAATACAGAAAATACAGATAATTCAAGAAAAGAATGATTAACTATAAATATAAACAGCAAGATTTTAAGAGTAAATATTTGTTGTTTTTATTTGAAAAGGAAGGATAAGCATTAACTGTTGATGAGCAGAAAAGTACACCCAAAGTTCTTTCAATATTTGTTGCTATGGACAGTTTGTAATAGTAATGCCATGGCAATGGAAAATTAAATTTATTTTAAATGTGTGTAATTAATTTAGATATGAACAATGGGTGTACTGGCTCACAAGCAGGAGGATTGTTCACATACCAGAAGGGCTTTCTCCTTGTAGCCGCCCTCGTCATGCGAGTCAAGCATGCTATCATGCCGTGTAAACACCTCCCCTACCCTCAAACGACGACCAAGCTTCTGTACGCTCTCCTTTGGTCGACCTTTACGACGCAAGAAGAATCTCCACTCAATACGATGGACAAGTTTATTTGGAGCAATTATTTTACGCTTAAAGTGCATCCTGTGTTGATTCTCCAGTACAGGGTTACCACCAGATTCCAGAGCAATAGTGAGGTTGCTAGGAAACACAACAACAACAGCGCCATCTGGTAGATAGGTTACCTTGGTATCAGACATTCCTACAATATAATATCAACAATATATTAATCTCTACTACAACATAGTTCTACATCAGCGAAATTTCTTTATAGTGCAGCTTTTTTGACGTATCAAAATTTACATAATGGACGGTAGCTGTACACTATAGATTCATAATTCTCACTGACTTGTGACTAGTGTGCAGTTTCTGTGATATTCTGTAAGTATTGACCAGTCAGAAAAATTGCACTAAACAATATGAAAATACTAATTGCCTAAAACATTAAGCAGCTCATGTAGTATTAGCATATTCATCACTAAGCAACTTAATTGAAAATAAAAGTACATAGATAAAGCGCAATAAGACTCGATATGGAGCTTCATAGACCAGCTCACAGACATTATATACATCACCACAGACCAGCCGGACATACATTATATATATCATGCTATCATTCCAATATTTAGAAACAAAAGATCAGCATTGTTTAACATGTACATATAGAATATCAGCCACATTATGGTGTGTAAGTATAGAGATAGAGCGAGGTATCAGTATACCTAGCCACCAAATAAAACAAGAGATGTTTGTAAAACATGTATGCCCACATGACAGCTCAATAGTCAGAGATGGTAAAGGTCACAGTGACCTTGACCTTTGACCTCAAACTACTGTTGGTTGACCTTTGACCTCAAACTATTGTTGCTTGACCGTTGACCTCAAACTACTGTTGCTGACAAACCTCCATGTAAAGTTTGAATATCCTAGAGAAAAGCAGTCTAGAGTTATTGAAAAGAAACCATTGGATTTATCAACTGACCAACCAACATATGCAAAGCAATATACCCTAGTCTGATACTCAATTACAGAATGCTTTGAGTCCTAATTTAAATAATTTATATTTCGACTTAACAGAGCAGCATAACAGTAATTGGTTAAATACCCTAAACACTATCATTCAAATTATTTAATACATGATAATGGTAAATATGGCAGTAATAGTCACTCTTTAGGCCTACTATATAGATCTTACAAGAAAAGATAACTCTTTCTGAATACAGGATATAAGCAAGCCAGCTACTATAAATTGTGGTGAAGATAAAAGCCAGGTCTAAAACACATAAAAGGTAAATACTGGAAGGTACATGTCATATGTAAAGCACCTAGACAACTAGACCTAGCAACAAGAACAGCAGAAGTATAGTAGATCAGATAGATATTCCAGCAGTTTACTACATGGTAGCTACATTATTATAACGCCGGACAGAAACACACTCTACCTTTAAGAATCATACAACTAGCTGAGAACAGACAATAGAAGATAGGAAACTAAAACAGAGGCAAGATTGATACATTTCTATAGAATGTACAAAGAATCAAGGTGATGTGCATATTGTACTCAAAGATTACAACAGAATTGAAAGCGGAAGCTGCAAGTGATATAGGTATTCACAACAGATTGCGAGAGAACGCTAAACAAAGGTATTGCTATAACAAGGTGGATCGTGAGATATTTCTATGGGAGACTATTGTATGAAGAAGCTGAGTGTGGATAAATTCAGTGTTTGTACAGAATGAATAAGATGAAAACTTTATATAGAGATAGATCCAGCACAGAGACTATGTATGAAGGTCTATGAAGAAGCAGAGTGTCGATACATTCAAGTACAATGTGTGTAAAGAAGACAAATCTAGACAAATAGGGGCTATGAAAAAGCATGATTAATGGATCCCAAGTAGAGGCAAGAAAGGGCCAATAATATCTGCCATGGTCTCACATAGACTTGGTAAACCAATGGAGATCATTTGGACCCCCTTAAGAGTAGACAAAGATATAAGACTTGGTTATACTGAGTAGAAGAAGCAGGGTCTACATATAATATTTCTACAAGTTGAATATGTACAGAAAAGCGTGGTTGTTGTGGCAAGGGGTTGTACAGTAAGTACTCATTCTGGATGCAAGTTACGGTTAATTTGTTTACTCCTACCTCCGATGTTACCATTCCACATAACACAAATAGTGCAAACATGCAAAAACTTGGTACAATACATAATACATTAGTACATGATGATATTGAACAAAATATTTCAATGTCTTAAAATTCAAAATTTAGGATTTGATTTCAATGATACTGGTATAGGCCGACTGATAATTGGACAGGTGCTTATCATTATGTATATACGAAGAAACTTTGTCAGTCTAAGACATGGATGCCTGAACCAGTTACTTATGCCTGAACTAGTTAAGTGATTGGAGTATTTACTCCCTCAGAGCAGCAGCATGTATGAATATGGTAACCATGAATTAGATGTGATTCATTAATAATGAGTGATATATTATTTATCTAGAGAACATTTTATGTCTAACATGACACAATGAGTCTTAATACAGGTGTAAAGACAGAACTGGGTTCAGTGAACAACTGTCTCAGGCCGTAGTCAATCCAAAATAGAATATATTACAAAAAAGCATTAAATCTAAAATATAATGCTATTGTATCTTAAAAATTTATTCAGTTTCCATGGTTTTTTTCAAAGAAACAAATAGCTGGACCTGAGCAGTTTCAAAGGTAAGAGAGTGTAAACTAGCGAGACTTGCCATGCAGAGCTGACTGTACACTGCCATAGGTTGCCATAGCAACCGTGTTACTGTTATCTGTTGTCACGTGCACTATAGAACCTGTTGCATTCACATCTGTGTGAAGATGAGTTATTTCCCCTGTCGGTTGTATGGCGGAGAGCAGACGGCCCATCATGTCGTACGTATACATGTAGATCTTCCCGTCCGATAGTTGTTTACTCTTCAGTAATCCCGTAGTAGCATCGTATGTGAATGTATAGCTGGTGTTATCTGGTGACTGGAACTTCTGTAAACGTTGCATGTTGTCCATCTGTAGGTGACTCTTCTCACTGGAGGGTGAAATAATCTCCTTAGCTTGTCTGTCATAGTCTCGTTCTATTTGTATACTCTTACCAGCGTTATCTGTCACAGCAACTAGGCGGCCATAGAATGAGTTAATATTGTAAGTAAAGTTATACATATATTGATCAGTCATCAAGTTGACAGTATGTACTTGTTGACCGTAACGGTTAAATATATATAGTTCCTTGGTTTCCGTGGATACCACCTCATACTGATCCAGCCAGTTTATGGTTGGAAGTTCGGAGATGACTGAAAACACTCGTAGATTGCCAGAGTCAGCAAAATGTACAATACCATCTGGGGTCACTGTGATGGAGGTCAGCTCTTCAAATAACGCTTGTGCTGCTAGGGATTCCGTGGGGTTATAACATCTACATGTACTCTGCTGACAGTCACATTTAGATTTCGTTCCAGCAAAATGATGGATACGTCCATCTGTGGTTACCACTCGGACACGGTTGATATGGTGAGTGTCGCTCTCTAAGATATACAAGTCACCATTAGGACCGAAGGATAAACTTTTAGGTTGGACCAGTTTGACATGATCAGCAATACTTGAAGCTTGTTCATCATCTGTGAGTACCCCAGTGGGCAGGAAGCTGACATCTATCTGAGGGCATGTGATAGGTCGCCCAGCAACGGTCACTACACGGTCATCTTTGGTCAGTTTGAGTATGATGTTACTGTCCAGTATATGTAGTGTATCATCCAGCGGGTCTATAGCTAGAGCTGTAGGCCAGTGTAACCTCACCTGTAATCATATAATACATAAAATACATTTGGTTGTATTGGTAACAGATATTATGAAATATGCTGTACTATTATTTGATGCACAAGACACAATGGATACATAGAGTATTGATAAAAGTTTTGAATAAACATTCAAAAAGTGACTCCCAAAATATTCCTAAAGACATATGTATAAAACTAAGTCTCAACATTGCTTTCTGTTCAAACTTAAACAAGCGATAAGTAAACAGGTACCATATAACTATGCTTGATTCCTAATTCTCTGACAAGTTGCAATTAATCTTCAAGACTCTGACTTTAAACTCAGCAGGATAACAATGAACTATGTCCATTGTAGAATGAGAACAAATTTCAAACAAATTTTGATAACTGAAAGTGTAAAATACCAAATATGTTCACGTAATGATTTACCTCATCAGCAGGCATACTCTCGTCACATGACATAGGTTTCCATGTTTTCGGTTGATCTTGTGAACCAATCACGGTAGAGATAATACCATCGGTGCTAATCTTACGTATGTTAGATCCATCCGCTATATAGATCACACCATCTTTGTTGATAGCGATACCTGCAGATATACAACAATTCAAAATATTTCAATTGATATGTTAATATAAAACAAAAAATGTTGATGACTTGGGCAAGAAGTAACAATTAAATGAAATTCACATTCAGTTATAAATATGGTTCTATGAAAACATAATTATTTTATACAGTTGTAACTGTGGTCCTAATTCTAATGTAGTCTTGGTGTTTTGAGCATTCTCGTTCCAAAATGTATACCATTCTTCAATCCTGAATTGTCGGTCCTGAGGGACTTGATAACTAATGTTAAGTGGGGTTACTGTAAATTTGCATCATAAACCTTCGGTGCAAGAAGTACATAATATAAATTGTCTAACCTTTAGGATGTGAGAATCTAGCAGTGAGTGCAGTTTTACCATCACCACATAGATCTGTCTCCCCAGGTGTACATTCATCCCCGGTACCAGCTACCACCTCAAAGTTATCCTCTAAATCACGTACTGGACCCATTGTCTTCACAAAGATTATCCTTCTCTTCATATAATCAGACAGGTACAGTCTACTGTCCACCGGACTCACTGTCATATAGGGCTTGTGTGACGTATAGGTTCTGAAATATTCAATACACAGTCAAATTTATTATATAAGTTTAAGGTCATCCATTGAATTAGTTTTATCAAGAAGAAACTTTGAAAATAAAGATAAGGTATCAGAAATTGGTAAAATATTTTTTTTGGTTTATGATATGCAATCTGACTTAAAACAAATACTGTATTTTATTATATTGCATGTTAACCATTGTTTGCGCCATAAACTACAGTAAAAATTGTTCGATCACCAAAAAATATCTATTTTGTGAAATTTCTTACAAAAAGCAAAGTGACCTACCCCATCTGTAGTATGCTGGCTATCTCCTCACGACTTGGTGATAGTTTACGTATGAAGTTATAATCCCATACATACAGACTACCATCTCTACTGCTAGCTAGAGCCATAGGGGCGAGGAGACGATTATCACGTGCCATACCATTACACCCGTCACAGTCTGCACGGCGTCGCTGTCCACTACCCAGAATACTGGTCAACTTTTTAGGTTTCTCTTTCAGATATATGTTGGTGCCGTCTCCTTTATGTAGTATACCTGAAATAAGCCACAGATAAACATTTTACATTTATTTCAATCCCTATTCCATTATGTAAGCGACAACACATCTTAGAATGCATAAAAATTTATTCAAATACTCAACCCCTCCACAGAGGCCTATTCTTCAACTTCAGTAACTCGCTTTCTGATTATCTTGAAAATAGCAACAATTGTCCTTATTCTACACACAGAACTCCAGTTCATCTCTTATGTAGGAAAAACTAACCAGTAGCCTAATACTTCCTACAAGATGTTGCTGTTGATATGTTGCCTTCAAACTTCAAATATAAAGTAACATTATGTTACCAAACAACTCTTAAATACCATTTACCTTTGTCAAAGAAGAGTTCATATAAGGAATCCTAATTTATCAAATGGCTCCAATAAAGTAGAGCAAATCATGCAGTACACTTACCTTCCTGGAAGTTATATGTATGATGTATATCAAAGTTCCAGCGTCCTATCTCGGAGGATGTAAGATCAAAACCACTCATAGTTGTACTTCTTGTCTCCCAGAATATATAGCCACATCCACGATATTGATACCCTACATTCACTGTAAATATACACCATTATAGCTTGTATGAAACCATTGCATGAAAAAAGCTAACTAGCAATTGCATTACATTTGTATTTAATGTTGATTGGGAATTTTTAACTAATAGTAATCTCTCATTCTTGGTGGTATCACTTGACATAACAATGACAAATACTCAATGAGAGTTGTTCAATGGTATGAATGCTATATATGTGTATGTTTCAAAGGTATACTAAGAATTTTGGTGAAAGCACTCAAAGAGCCAACTACTTTCATTCTGTAACCAAGACCAGTAATTATATACTGTTTTACCAATTAAACATAAATTAAAAACCAATTAATGTATGTAATACTTTTTAATTTGTAAAACACCAAGTTAAATTATTATTGGTTTGCTAGTATTATTTGTAAAAATACATATAAAGTAGAAGACATACCTCTAACAGGAACAATTCCATAAACTTTCTGTTTATAAGCATTCCTCCTGTCCCAGGCATATGTGTACTTTAACTCTGAGTCGGCTTCAAATGTTTTCTCAAATTGTATACCCTCTACAGATACTCTCAGATGTACGATAGCGAGAGCTCGGGGTAGATCTTTGGTAGTCATCTGTATCATGATAACTGACCGGTACCCGGGTGTCTCACTACTGTGGTATACAAGGTTAACACTGGTTCCCGGTATACCGATACTTTCCTGTAATACCTGAAAACATGAACAGTTTATATACAGTATGAGGAATTGACAACGTGGTTACACCTCAGTACCAAGTGACATGTAAAGTGAAACAAACAAATGTTAATGTACCACAACTATCTGCCCGTCCAGTCAGATAGTGCAGAAACATCAATGGTATGTCGGATCATATGCAAACAGCGTCAATAGCTTACTTACACGGTCCCTGGTGACATTCCATTAAGTTTACAAGAGACTAATACATGCCAACAAATGTCTGGCAAAAAACTTCAGGACAAATACAATCAGCCATTATTTTTGGTAAATACAACAGTTTCTGGTTCAATTAACATTGAGAAGACAGGGTGAAGTATGTAAACATTTACCTGTGACTCTGGTATGATGGTACTTTTTTCCGGACATGATCCAAGCTGTGTATGTTGCCATGTAGAGAGTACAACAGGTTGTAGTTTATAGTGATCATGTGATACACTACATAGATCCGGATCTGGTATCATTAAATCTCTCTCATTCAGTGCCATGACAACCGTCTCCATAGTGATAATCTGATTCCATGGTACTAACACACTCACTGTACGGGGCAGGAATGGTTGTCGTGAAAACTTCAACGTTACCGACCCTCCACCATTCACCAGAATATCAAATCTACAATACAAGTGAACATACATTGTAAATAAAACAGAAATGTATACAATGTACGACTCCGGAATAACAAGGTCTCTACAAAAACTTGGGTATAACACAACAGACCAACCCGGTGCATAGGAATCTTAGGATAACTGAATTAAATTTGACTCACTTAAAATTCATCACAACAAATCATCTGCACACACAAGTCTGTGTACCCTTTGGTACGGACACTTGTGATACAAATTGGATTAACTATATAATAAATCTTTTACACTTCAGCCACTTTTCTGATGTTCTTGTCCAGAAGAGGTTGAATAGTGTTTCGGATATTACAGGTAAATGGATAAGGATTTTGAGAAAGGTACATATTTAAATGATGTGAGTTACTTACAGTCCATGTTCCCTGGTACGTGTAAATCCATACAATGGTTGTTTATCTATATCTACCCGGACACCAACAAGGGGTGTGCTATCTGCAGCCTGTACTCTACCACGGATCACTGATACTTGACTGAAATACACAAATATATAATATATCAACTAACAATGCTTTGTTTTATTGTTTAATTTATTTATTATTATGTGTATTTTCATCATAAGGTTTAGTGTAGATACAAATTTCTAATTCATGCAATTCCTATTTAATAGCATAAAGTTATCCGATTTGGCATATGTATCAAGATATTTTCAAGAATAACATTGAGGAAACCTAACAAATCATGTGGTCAAACTGATGTTCTGTTTTCTCATATAACACTGTATTACCTTGATCACAGTATTTCTGTTTTATTCATTTCTGAGTAATTCCATAAAATAATTTCAAAAACTCTTTAATTTGGAACACATATCAAGGACACCATTGTGAAAACCGAACAAATCAAGCGGTCAAATTGGTGATCGGTTTTCTCAGAGTACACTGTACTATAAGCTAGACCATAGGGTAAATATTATCAACATAACACCAACACACCTTTCATTGAAGGCATTTTTCGAGGTCTCCATTTGTACACTGTTTTCTTCCACCAAGAATTTCATCTTCTCATAGAAGGAAGCGGTGGTAGAGGGGGCTTGTTTACGGAGTAAGATTTCTGCCGGGTCCGGGGATGCTCTACAGTATAAGTTATCAGCACATTCCTTACTGGAACAACAGTCTGGGTCCATACAATCCTGTAGGCCGTCTGTAATATAAATATATGTACCAATATATCAACCATCCTCAACTTACTATGATTTTGTTGCTCACCACTTGTCAGAAGCCAGTGCCAATCCATTATACTACTACTTTATCAAAATCTATTCGTATAATTCAATTGATGAACAATGTGTTTGCTACTAGAAGTTGGTCTCATTTTTGGAAAGTTTGTCAACCTGGACTGCTTCAATCAAGCTCTCATTCACTCTTAAGTTAATTGATATAGGTACTTGAAAAACCTGGAAATTGTTTTTCTGCCCTTTGTAGTTTATACAAATTTATTGTGAAACAAGTTCTTTCAACTTATATTTATCACTCTCGACACTTCATTCCTGATGTTATCCATCAGCATGAGAGTATGAGAGATTTGTCTGCCTTGCAAATATACTGAATTTACATTGTCCATGATAAAGAATAAACTTATTGTCAGTTTGATAGACTACATACCACCGTCATTGTCAGAATGATCTTTACACTGCATCTCCATGGATACGTCACATGCATCACCCTTCCACCCTGATCTACACTTACAACTGTACCCCAGCATACCTAGTGTACATACTCCATTGTTGCTACAGTCATTAGGACATCCATCTACAAACAATACATATAAAACATTATTATACGGTTTTCAAATTAATATATTTTAGTTTTAGAGTCACTGATAACTGTATCATTGACAACATTTTTTTTCTTGCTTTACAATTTTTTTGTTTTCATTTTAGTCTTTATCAATGATACAGTTACCTGTCTTTAGAGTCCCGCCATTAACAAGTCAGTCATTTAAAGACTACTAAGTCATGATTGACCTGGTTATGGCCAGATATGAAACTACTTCAGTATTTAAATATAGGAACTATATCAATCCCTGATTTCAGTGAGATTGGCATGTTGTTTCTTGTCAATGCATCTAACCCCCAACCTCCTATTCCTAAGGTTGACACTTCATCTACTACAGATTACCATGGTCACTGACCAGACCACTGTATGACTTGTGCTGTTCCTTTATAGCATGAAGCCAGGATTAGCCCACAATATGATATGATTATTTAATATGGCTCTCAAACAAGACAACAGTTACATTTATTATGCATTGTAGATGTAGAATACAAGTACATTATTACCTCAACAGAGAAACACCCTTTGGGATCTGCAAACTTTGGCCGTTGTACAAAGGTTGTTACTCTACAGGTTAGATTTCTTGTAAATATTAATTTAGATAAATTTTGAAGATGCTGTTATAGAGAGATTGTTGCTCTACAGATGGCCGCTCTGGAGAGGTTGTACTGTATATATTAATTGGATGATGACCTTATCTTACCCAAACTACAATGTTTTCCATTATAACCTTTGAGACATTGACATGTTCCATTATTACAGTTACCACGGATACCATCACATCTAGCGTCACAACGTAACTGATCACAGAGGGCGCCACTCCAACCTTCATGACATACACAACGTTGTTTATGACAATAACCATGGTAACACTCTAGTCGACATTGTTCTGTAAATAACCAAACATTATATAAATATAAGCATCTCAAATTTGTCTCTTATTTACATACCTGATTTTTTGAAGAAAATGTAGGCAAAATAAAATGTTATTATTTTCCAACAGACCGATCACAGTTTATTGATAATCGTTGTGAACATTAGCTCGTCCGTCAGGTAAACTATGTTTATCTAGGTTTAAGTGGGTATACCAGAGTTAACAGTAGTCCCCATTATTCTTTCACATGCGATAGTTTTATCATTAATCATAGTATCACTTATTTAATTTGAGTATATGTATCGATATTATATATCAAAGATATACACTGCTACCAAATTGCAACATGTAGGTAGATTAATGGTTCTGTGCAGAGATAGGATTAATAATTAATGAAGAAGGCAAACTTGAATGAATGAATAAGACTTAGAAGTTATAATTAACTGATTACTAAAGGTATGTCAATTTTAACTGAATGGAGAAATGATGGATCTTTGGAGACACCTTCATGGTAGAATACAGCAACTAGACATGCATTCAGTCATAAAATAGGTGATATAAAATGCAAAGCAAGCAGAGTGCACAATGCAAGGGAAAGAACAACACAACACATGGAAAACTACAACTAAAGGGAAGTAACTCTAATCAGACATTCATGCAACTTGCTAGAGTTGTCTATCTTTACAGACAAAGAGAGTAAAGCCATGTGACACACACGGTGAGAATAGTGATTTCCTTGGCTACTGGAGTACTGGTATATGGGGTATAATTATTCAACTAGATTTCTAAACTACCTTTGACAGTATTGTTTATATTGCCTGAAAAGCAATACATTAGTATAATATTAGTCAAACTACCAGGACATTTGAAAATGTTAATTTGGCTAAAACTAAAATTCTGTTAGTTTTAAACAAGGGTTATTATTTTTAAACAACATGTCTATTATTACATTATTAGAAATTGAAACTAAACAAGCAGGCACACATACTGCTAACACAGCTACACATGTAGTTGTATTTGATCAGAAAGATATCAACATAGCACTTGGATTAGTTCTATAGGCTACAAGTGTAACATTTTAAGAATGATATGGATATTAAGCCATTGATAATGAAGCTGATTTAGGGAGGCAAGGACACAGTAATTATGAAATAAGTCTCTGCAATGAAGTTCTGCAAAATCTTTGAATCTAGTATACTGTCTTACAACGCAGTGTGCAAGGGGTGTAAAAAGTAATGTTTTAGTATCAGTTTTTTGTTGCATTTTTATTAGAGGCAATATTACCATACACACTGAGGTATAAAATTGTTAATATTGATACTGAGGATTCGTTAGTACTTGAAACATAAAACAATGAGGTGACAAAGCACCATTTTTCATAAACAATATAATAATGCAAGAAGCTGTATCACCTACCATGCAGTAAATTGTTTATTATAGTGATAGTACATTGATAATCAGTAAACTAGACATGTTATTCCAATAATATATGAACAAGGGCAGTAACAAGAGGTATTTGCAAACACAGGCTGTTCCATTTACCTGTCTCACAATCTTTGCCCATGAAAAATCGTTCACATTCACACTTCCCTTCCTCCACATTGTAAGACCCGTGCCCTGAGCAATTTTTGGTGCAAAGGTGAGTTATATTTATCTTATCGGGGATGCTACAGTCAGTCCCCTTAAAACCCTTATAACAGACACACAGTCCAAGGGCACAGACCCCGTTACCAGAGCAGTTAGGAAGGAGGCAGTCCACTGGAAAAATTGTACAGTAGAAATAAGAATGTGTGTAGAAATGATATTACAAGACATATACATGTACGCTACTAATACAGCTCAGCGTTCAGACATTGGGTGAAATATTAAATATATATTGACTAATATATCATTCATTATAGACACTAACTCATATATCATTCATGAAAAAACATAAGATCTGTACATCTGTGGCAGTAACAGTGATCATGGGGAACCAGTCTAAAAACTGCAGCCTCTGATTGGTTGCATCAGAGCACACTATTCAAATTGACCAATGACAAGACAGTAATTTCAGACTGGTATGTAAATTAGATCATGGAAACCAGTCTGAAAACTGCAGCAAAAACATATGAGCTCTGTTTTCGAATTGACCAATAGCAAGACAGCAGACATAGAATGGTAAACCATATAAAGTATAATTTTGATGGGTCAAAAACTTGCTAATTACAATCAATGGTATTATGAAATGTCTGAACACTGTATTGCATCTACACATGGTTAAATGTTTAAAGACAGAAATATTGTTACAACAGAGAAAGCCAAGCTGAAGCATATCTAGATATAGTGTATGTACAAAATAGAAGATATAACTTTGAAAAGGTCAGTGTCCAAAAATACGATCTACCGAAAAAACAATAAGCATTTCTTGGAAGAAACTTCATATGCATTCATTAATGCTTCAAAATGTTCTTGCCTAATTACCCATTAGTTAAATTTACATATAAATAAATGATTGTAATTCAATACCGTACGGTATAGATACGATTAGGTTAACATTGTAAAATTAGATGCCATTTAAGAGTTCCAATATAAACCACAAGACTTAAAATATTTTTCATATTATGGAATTTATACATGAATGATTTTCTTCCATTTTGTACATACACTCGCAGCACAGAAAATGTTTGCCAGAGTTCGTCAAATTATACACAAACCAGGGTTGTCATTATTAACTGATAGCCGATGGAAAGCATTATTTGGGTATGTTTTAATCAATTATATTTTTGAAAAGTAAATATTAATAATGAAAACCCTGTAGAATAACAACAAAATAAAGATTTGTAGTTATTGACAGCTTGAGTTTTAAAGAAATTTTACAAAAAGTCTCAAAAGCAACTTTCTGAATCCTTAACCAGTTTTTAAATTACCACAAGCACTCCATGTCAGTCCAACACCCAGATATTATTAATGTTATCATTTATTACTATATACAGCATTCAATACATAATTCTAGTGATCCAATCACTAGGTAATTATTGTCCTTAATTGGAAATAATTGACACCCAGCACAGCATCTTTTCATACTAAAAACAATCTTAAATAAAAGCCCATACTCTTGTTTAGAAATTGCCAAATCCAGGAAACTTAAAAAATCTTTAAAAACGTTATCATAGAAAATAATAAAACCTGTATAAATTTGTCAGAAAATGTCCAAGATTATAATTGTTACTCAGGGATGGGATTTTTATATCTACTGTGTCAACTATTATTTGCGCATGGTATGAATCCCAATACGGGGCTTCTTAGCTTTGGCTCAGAAATGTTCTGTTCTGATATGGCTCTGACTGAACTGAAAACTGATGTAACTCTCTGACGGACTAAAATGCCATGGATTTGTATGTCAATATGATATACAACTAAGGACTGAGTAACAATCACATCAATGAATCAAGATTAACTTAAACCCTTCAATCAAAATATAAATAAATAAAAAAATTGCACCACTATACAATAAGCACAAGAAAGACTGACAGCCCTATACAACAGTAGGCAGAGACAGAAATAATGATATAAAACATAAACATTTCATAGAGAAACATAAAGCAGCAAAAAGCACAAGAGTAAAATAATGTCACAGTACATGGAATCTGTAAACGTGAAAATCAATATAAATATAAGGAATCTGCAGACACAATATAATCTAATTGCGATGAACATGTAGGTAATATAGTAAAGTGTTTATCGAACATTTCTGATGGAGAAGAAATGGCGAGTTATCAAAATTCTATAAGCTGATGAAGGGGAAATCTCGAGTTATCAAAATTCTACAAGCTATCTGATGATTGAATCATTGAATGTCTCACATACTGATATAGTGATGTAAATAACAAGACCCATATTTGGACATGCTGTCAATCTTATGGAGATATACTTCATATTTCAAGGTTGTACTTAACGCATAACAACTTACATTAATAACCATGTCACATTGTGTCAAATCCCCTTAAAGCAGAATTAATGGTACAACCCAATTACAGTAGACTTATCTCTAAAACAGCTTTCAACATAATTACTTGTCAAGTTCGTCTATAAACAGAAATACTGGTCAGGTAAGCCTTGGAACAGAAGCAAGATAAATCTACTGTAGCCTATAGCTCCAAGAAATGTTTGACAGAAGTGCTAAAGTTACAATAGAGAGCTGTACGATATGAAGTTCTGAGGCTAGTATAGGGGTGTTCCCTCTATCACCGTCCCTACAAGACTTACCACTCCCACAGTCCACGCCTTTAAATCCCTCGTGACATTCACATTTCCCATCTACACATACACCATTACCATTACAGTTTGGTACAATACATTCATTCTCTCGTATGTCACATTCTACGCCCTTCCAGCCCTGATGACACTGACACTGTCCACGGTTGTACATACCATTACCATTACATAATACTGGACACGTTTCTGAAAATGAAAAATATAAAATATTTACAATGAATTCAATTCAGATCTAAAAATTGTTCTTAGCATATCAAAAATATAAATATTTACAATGAATTCAATTCAGATCTAAGAATTGTTCTTAGCATATCTCGGTGCATGACACTCCCAGTGCAGTCCCAGCACACATTGTATGTTTTATCTAATGGATATTTCCCCATATAAATTAATGCATGAAAAAAGCCATAGGGTTTTAACAAATGAGCAGATCTTATTTTCGCCCATTTGAATAATCCCATGCGGTAGATTGGTAAACCAGTCTAACCACAGAGATGATTGAAAACAGAATACGATAACCAGTCTAATTCTTATTAAAGCACTCATCGCAAGATGCTGATTAAGTTGATCTAATATTTGAGTTTCCCAAACAAAATCCAATCAGTATAATTTTAAATCCCTGAACATGCAAATTCATAATTAAACAGAAGAAAACGAACTCGCAATGGAACCCAAAGAGCATTATCAAGGAACTAGACACACTTAATGATATAGCAGCAGCACGCTTGTACCACAAGAAAATTTGCATTTTCCGTGATCACGATAGGAATGAGTCAAAATGAATTCACCGCATTTTGATAGAATAATCATGTTTTTTTGGTCATTTACATGTTTTCAGGAATGTTCAAACAGCCTGTCATTAAATTGATTTTCGGAGAGAAATTTTTCTGGATGAGTGTGAAAATGAGACATAATACCAAAAGGCTTAAACTTTTTCAGAAATATCATGCAGCAACAAAGACTGGAGACACTCGTAGAGTTCTATTTACAGATTTCTTTAATGGAACCTTCAATGTTGGACTATGATCAAATACTGTCATTCAGTTCTTTCCAAACTCATCTTCCAGCTTATTTAGATTAGCGAAAACCATTTATACTCAGCAAATTAGCACAATATATTTTTCCACAAAAAAATAGGAGATACAGAAAAGCCAATTTGCAGTCCTCAACCAATCTCATGATAGTTAGCAGAAATAATCCAAAGGCAATCAACTGCAATCAACTTATAGGGCTTGTCTTATATGATAACCTCCGTTTCTATTTCTGAAGGATGTTAGTTTGTCACATTGGGTCTGTTGCCTTAAAAGGCGGTCCAAAGCCCTTTCAAAGGGAGGTAATTGTAGCATTCTGTTTTATTTGTTTTAATGTCCTATTTTGGTATAAAGTTTGATTGAAATATTATTATAATGGGAGAATTTTGAATGTTTAAAAGTAACATACTGGAGACAGTATTTTACCTATGAATTATACTTGCACCACATATGTATTAGCCAAACCATATTCTTAGAAAAAAGTCCAAGATAAAGGGAGAAGTTTATAGTTTACAGACTCACAATCTTTCATTGACATATTATAACCTACTTGCATGCCACAATATGATATCATATCACAGTTAGTATGGTGACAGTGTATACTCTAAGATACTTCATCATTTTCTCTATCAAACCGCTGAGATTTGGATCATTCATTATTCATATAATATGTTGGGACTATGGCAACATAGTGGTACTATATATCTCCGTATCTACGGCAAAATAGCAACTATATATTTCCGTATCTATGATGAAGACAGTAATCTTGGTGCTTCCTGTGATGTAACATAAACATGTTGACAAACACGGAATGACAGGAAACTATAGGATATAAGGAAATAGTCGACAAGATGATTGCCTACAGCTGACATATACACGTCTCAATCTGCACACATAGCCAGACAGACTGACACAACAAGCTGGGAGTGTGACAAACACACAGGATGCTACATAATGGTACAAGAACAATCTCAACAGTTTTCTAAATTCTCAATTATTTTCCTTCGATTTATTGTCTTTGGAAGAGAAATAAATTGAAATGAAAAGGGTTTTTTTGTGATAAAATTGGGTGCCTCCCATAAAGAGAAATAACTCTGGCAAAAATTATCGAACTTAAATAATTCTTAACAGTATGCAAAAATGTCGGCTTGGTACTGCATGTGAAATTTCATTGAAAACCAACTAATGGTCAAGGAGAACTAGTGTGGGCAAACTTTGTGAAATTATTCGTACAAGCAGTAAAAAGAATTCCAGTACAAAATCAATACTTATTCCCTACTATATAAATGTAGTTTATGAGGAACATAAAACTTTTTTTTGTAATTTTCGGTAGATTTTGACTTACTTTGATTACAGTCCCATCCAGTGTATCCAGGGAAACATTGACATTGTCCATCAATACAGGAACCATGAAGATAGCAGTCACCAGGGCAACCAGTCTCAGGCTCTGTAATATAACAACATACAAACTATAGTAGATATATCAGTAGTTACAAACAATTTAGAAATTTACAATCTAAATTTTAAGCCCAATGAAAACACCAATCTGTGGAAGTTACGGGATACAGACATTATTCGGCAGTTATGTATTCCTTTTGCTATAAGGTATTCTACAATATTTTCTGCAATGAATTAGATTGTATATTACAATGCTGATAAATGAGCAGACGACAGCACATCCACGACACAACATAAACATATTCCCCAGAATATAATATATCATAATATAAAATATATTGCTATGGGAACATAAGAAGACAGAAATGCTATTTCCTGTTTATTCATAGTTAATATGAAGGGCAGACGAGGTGAGTGGGACAAATGTCGTCTGGACCGTGTAATAAATGTAATATTCTAGTAATCACACAATATCATCATTAACCATCATTTATCTATCTCTTCCATATTTGATAATGTCTACCAGTCTATACTAGTTCATACAATTATCTCACATTTATATATATAGATAAAAATTCTAGTCTGGTCCGATGAAAAAAGGAAAAAAATCGAGAGGAAAAGACGCAGGAAAAGAAGACTTAGTAGAGACTCCCGTGGCTTACTGATTACATTGGATGAACGACTGGGTGCTTAAATGACAAGTCCTCAGTGACCAGGACTGGTATTGTGTATTCCACACGAAACGTCTGGGACCGATGTTTTTAATGATGTAAGGTTGTCACATAATGAACCCAGACTCCCAGAGTCCAGACAACGTAATTTCATAAAAGCAATGAAGCACAAAAAAATGCCATCAACGTCCAATTACTTGTAACACTCTGTATGTTACTGATGTGAGACATCTCAAGCAGACGACTGAATTTATTGTAAGGATTCCTTATTACATTTCAGCAATTTTATGTCCATTATGTAAGAAACAGGACAAAATGAGCGCCATTCTAAGATATTTAATTTCAATTTATTAGGTAAATTATACTGAACTGTTTCCTTTATTTGCAGCTTAAAGTGTCAGAATATCAAACATACCAGACTCAAAGGTGATAGGAGAACAAATAAAACACAAGCTCTGTACATCCAGGGGCCTTATTCACCAACGTTGTACATCCAGGGGCCTTATTCATCAACATTGTAAGTCTAAAACTCACACTTAGAGACTCTATATTGCCAAATGTTCTATTCGCTCTCATATTGTTATAAATTTACCTACTTTGATATAAATAAGTATACATGTTCAGTGGGTAACAAACAATATTCAGATAAAATTTCACAAGGATGAATCTAATTGCTAAGAAATGGCAGTGATTATAAATGTTGTCAATTTGAAGTCTTATTTTTACTATAACAATATGGATAAAACTCACTCACACAAACATACATGCCACTGAGTTATATTGCCTGCAGTGATTGATCAGAAAAGAACAATGTTGTTACAGTAAGCACCGGTATAACCAAGTTCCCTCATGAAATATTAACCAAAAACTGTCAAATATCAGGTCAGGCCATATACATTCTCTACATCAGTAGCTATAGGGAGAACACTAAACTCTATATAATATCATTCCCTTCTATTAAGGTAGTGTTTGTTGGTATATCTAGGCCAAAACTTTATGATACATTATTATATCCCCGGGCGGTATGAGGGAGAAATGAGAAGACGTGGAAATGAAGCGATGCCAAGTAGAAGAAACAAACTATTCCCAGAAACAACATACAGCCATCAATATTCATTACTATACTATCCCTCTACTATCCCTCTATCAAAACTAACATTTTGAGAGAAAAAATCACAGTATTTTTTACAACCCTTAATTTAATCAGCCTAACAAATACATAAGTTTTGTGAAAGTTGAAACAGCTTGTGTAAAGTTAACATTTAAGATATTTTCTTTATTGATGTAACTGAATTTCTATTGCAGACGATACATAATAGTCTTATGAGATTAATCAACCTTACAAGAGATGTTTGTAAACCCCTCAAAGCAGACAAATAGCTGTTTTTAAGGTTGTTTCTAAGGTCAGTTTAGTCATGGTGCCCTTGACCTTTGACCTACGGTACTAACGTAAAAATCACAAGGAAACACCAACTTGAGTGTGACCAAGCTGCATATTGGGTTTGGTGATGCTAGGTCGAACTGATATCAAATTTATGTAGGAAACCAGGGATATTTTTCACCAACGATGAAAGTCTAAAACACGGACTTAGACTTTATATTGCCAAATGTTCTATTTGCTCTCATGTTGTTATAAATGCTCCAAACTTGATATAAATGGGTATACATGTTCAGTGGGTAACAACAAATAATCAGATAAAATTTCACATGGTTAAATCCAAAAGCAAAGAAATGGTAGTGATCATTACTATATAAAGGTTGTCAATTTTAAGTATAAGTCTGAGTTTCGGTTTTACAAAGTTGGTGAACAAGGCCCCTGGCTGGAGTTTTTCCCTGGAAAGAGAATGGTACTTACTGTAGAAGTCAGTTTTAAGTGTGATAGTCTGTGTCTTATCTTGGTCGTTATAGACGGAGATAAACCACACACCAGCCTCTAAATACTTGTTTACAGCCGTCTCCATAAGCTGAAAATAGACAAAATAGACAAATATCAAATGTTGTGCAGGATAATAAAAAGCTTTTAAGAGAGAAAATTGAGACAATAAAGTGATTGTATGTACATTTATTAGGATCATCTATTGGTATCGGATGCCAGTCTGGAAGAAAGCAGTATACCAGCAGTACTTCAGTTATAAACTGTCACTTAATCTCGCTCCTAATGCACAATAGGTTTAGAATTCCAATGGTTTTGGATTTCCGCCTTTTTATGACGTAAAACACAACTATACAAGAATAGGTTGATTTAGTTGTCTTGTCTTTTATAAGTGAAGAAGAATCAACTGATAGACAGTAATGAAAATTGTTAACTGTGATGTACAATGGAGAACATAGCATGTGTTCATAATTAAACAGACTCAGAGAAGCAAAGAGACTTTTCAGAAACAGCAAGGCTAGCACATCCTGACTCCTTGCAGCACGACACTCCAAGTGAAAAGTTGTAAGTCATTCACAGATTTGTCAGGGGGAACTAGATGACCATGCATGCATTAACAACTGTCTCAGTCAAATACAAACAAGCAAAGAGTATAAGAGCAATGTATGAACCTCCAAGTGAAAAAAAACACTTTTTGTAAGGTTATGTGTGGGCATTGCTCCGTGTAATTGTGTTATGTAATGTTGTTGCTGTTTTCGGTGCTCAGCTGGTTAAGTTGAGTGTTGCCTCCTGATTTCCTCATATCTTTTTTGAAAACTGTCTCAATCATTCTAGCTCTAATACTTAATATGATACAACAGAACAACAGAACAACAGAACAACAGAACAACAAACACAATAAGACTCCAAGTAAACATTATATTATGTGAGGTTCCAGATTCTCCAAGCTAAAGTAGCTTTCATCTACACATTAATCATCAGCAGCACCAGGTTCTATACTTTGATTTACTCCAACTATCATTATAGGGCAACATTATTCATAGAAAATATAATCCAATCAACTCAATGAGATTACGCTTATACTGGATTGTATAGCAGCCATCCCTGGCATCCTGGTGTTTGTGTATGTGCTGACATTATAAACCTAACATAGACATTCTCTCATAGATATTGTCTTCATAATATTATGGGGGAAGATGTTGAGAATAAACTAAGATTTTTTGCCATACATGTAGAAATCATTCTCTGTCACCCATAGTGTAATGCATACAACGCAACATCCTTGTACTACATGCTGGTCTTATGGTCAGATTACAAAGGAGGGTAAGCATGAAATTGATCAATCAAAATGTGTTTTGCACTTCTTATGCTTAATCAAGTACCACATTATTTAATTTGTCAGATGGTTATATGGTTTCTCAAATGTTCACAATTGCTTGGGGAACAAGTACTGTGGAATATAACATTTGAAAATTCCATTTTAAATTCATTTTCATACAAGAATGATCTCGTCATCATGTCACTGTCATTCAATTGTCTTTTCACCAGCGCTGATAAATGAAAGGCATTAAATTGGAAATCCAAAATCAGATGTATGTGAATCTAAATGGTGTGAATGATTTCTTGATTTTTAATAATCAAACAGCCAAGCAGACACAACACAGCATTATTTAATTCAATTAAAGTCTATAGGCACCTCATAAAACCAGTCATTTTGAAAAAGACATTATGTGCAAACATTTTCTGGTATACTAGACTTTATTATTGATCCTGCAGTCAGCTGCTGGTTAAAGATGCTGTATGATATAGATAGGAAACATACACAGAGCTATAATGGCCAAAATACCAGTAAACTAAATTATTATACAGGAGCTGGTAGGCATTTAGAATGGTAACATACTATTGTGTTTATGGAGGGGGGGGGGGAAATATTAATTATGATGAGACAAGACCAAACTTATACTTTAAATGTACTTAGACATTGTATCTCCATTTGAAAAACACTTCAGCACAATGCAATAAACAAAAGCCCAAGCAGTTCCAAGCCCAAGCAGTTTCTAACATTAAGTAAAGTTTCAAATAGCTGTCCCCTTTCTTCTCCAATATGGACCACTATTTGCTGAAATACACTGGACAAGAAGCATGCAAGAGATGGCCTGTGTAGTGACTAGAATGTTGCACATCATCGATACTTGCAGAACACACAATCAAGCATTTAAGAAATGCGTGTTTGAACATTAATTCCATTTCAATATTATCAAATATGCACACTCATGGCAATGACGATAAAACGTCAAGCATCATTAAATCAAATTCAATTTAAAACTAACACTACAATATGAAGCTGTGCTCTGGGATTAGAATTGTTTGATTACCAAGGAAGAAGACGGCTTTTTTTGTGAAATAAACATCAAAAACGCAAGCAGCATAATCTTGTGGGTTTGATTTCCTGTTAAGATGGGACAGACAACAACAGACAACGGGGATATTTAAACATAATCTGAATAAATCTCAGAGTCAGAACACAAATGCAACATTTTGTTGAAGAGCTATTATGGAACGGTCCTGTCTCTCTCAATGTTTCCAAATTTCTCACTTAGACATACACACTATGAATGAGCCATAGAACTCAAACGGAACATTTTCCATTAGGATAGCATGTTCATACAGTAAAAACGTAAATATTTGAGAGAGATTAATTTTTCTTTAATTCAATAAATTTGGTAAGAAAATCTAACATTGTAAACTTAAAAGAAGACAGGACAAAACAGAAACTAGTTATTTCTGAATTTTTAAAAAATCCCCTTCATTGAACCTTCCAACCTTCTTCTCAATAGTAAATTGATAAAATATTGACGTCGCGAAAATATGTGATTTTTCAGTAGAATGAGCTCGTATTTTTCGAAGTACTCAAATCCATTTTTTTCTTCCTCTTTTAATTCATCACAGTGAGTGACATACTGACATATGCTCGAGGAATCGGAAACATTTTCTGCAATCATTAAATATAACGCACTGTAACATCCAAGTCAAGCAAATGTCAATAAAACATTAACTGAAAATATCGAAATCAGAAACCATAAAAATATTTTTAATCTAAAACTTGCAATGGTTTGTTTAACAAGAGAAAACTTCTCTACAAAGCGAAAAAAAACTTGAGTGACAACTTCAATCTAATGATCCAGGGAAGAAGTGCCAGGTTTTGACGTTGCCCCCCAAATGGGAAAAAAGATGTTATTTTAACAAATCCATGTTAGATATATTCCCTGGAGATGAAATATGACAGCTGTACGATGAGAAATATATCTGTACAATTATAGACGACTGATTCTCCTCGTTCTATAACACTTCTCATAACAGACACTAAAATACTGACTTAACAAATCATGTTAGATAACCAATAACGAAACAGTGAGAATTGACATTACAACAGTTGTCAATCTATACCCTTTAAATCAATTTTAAGAGAAAATTATATTTATAATCACATGGTCCATTGGATAAACTTGAAAACCTTTGCCAAGCAGCCTTCAACAAACAACCAGGAGGAGCGATCTCTGCTCTGGCATTATGTCAATTAAAGCTAAGATTATTTAAATAGACAGCATTATAACGTGATGGCAAAGATAAAGTACAATACTATTATATTATATTTTAACAGCAATCATTCTTCTAGTTTCATTTGCTGATATGTCCCTGTGGCTGCCAATGGACAATATGTTAGACACCATATTAGGGCATTCATTTAGAAAGCTTGATGGTCAAACAAGTTAGGAAGATATGAAAGAAGAAATAAACAAAGGGCCACAACTCTGTACAATATCATCTTCTTTTCATACAGAAAGTTTTCATCAATTTTCATTGAACTCCATTCAGTAGCTGCAAGGAGCAAGCAAGGGCAAGAATGATTGATGACACCCAACAGAATTTAGGATTGACAAAGTGGGCATCTATTTGCTCACAGAAGTTCAGAGAAAAGACTGAAAGATACTTTAATAATCTTATTTGTACATGAAATGTTACCCTAAAAAATTCTAAGCATTTTAAGAGTGCCATTGACTATAATACAATAGCCTTTTGTACTTTTTCATACACGGAAACATAAACAGCATTGTGTAGAACAATTTAGGTTATGGCTTGAACTTCAGCTCAACTTACATCATATTTCTCACGGCACAAAATTAACCGTTACTTCCTTGATGTGTCCGGTTATTTACAGTAAGAAAATCCTCGACAATTCCCACAGACCTCATAAACTTGGCAAACTTTGCAAAAAAGGCAAAATTAATCAAATAAATGTCTTATCTTTCACAATGCCAGAAAACTCCCTGCCTTCATTTCCCCGTAAACTTTGTTTCGCTAAAGACAAATTTGTCACCGTTCCAAGGAATAACTTTCTTGGAAGTATTTCTTTTCACATAGTCAAACACAAATGAACTAAATATCAGTTTATTTCACTAAATGTTAGGGTATTCTTGCGCCACACACATTTGGTGCTCAGTAATTACAATAATAAGGTTTACGGTGTATTTTTCTCGGATATGCGGGTTAGACAAATTAGTTCTCTATCGTATAACCTATCAGGAGAGTATTTTGAGTGAGATAAGTAAATGATCGAATTACCTTAACAATGGTTAAAGACCTTGACAGAATTTACTAACACTTCAATGTGGGTGGGGTAAAACTAAAACTTCAATCAGATTTTGTATTCCTTGTGGATTTATAGTTAACCATAATAATTTGTACCGAAAGACATTTTTACAATCATCAACGGTCAAAATAAAACTTATTGATCTTCAAAATTTGTTTTCAGATCGGAATTCATATAACTCAATTATCTATCAATTGATTATCAATTAGCATTCAAGAAACAGATTTATAATTACCTTGGCAGCTCGTTTTGATCTTGCACTGAGTGTTCGTCCATCAACAATGTCAAAGAAATCAAACTGAGCAATGGTCGGGGAAGCACCTCGTCGTCCGTACACACCAAGAACAGCATCATCAGGTACAGTAAAATTAAAGTTGACAAATTTTGATTCAGGTTGATTGAACTGTGATGTCCAGAAAGACTTTGCAGGAATTGCTTGTCGTGTTTTCTCTCCTACTTGATATTGCGCAATCGGAAGTGTGGGCGGGGCTAACGTACTACCTGTAAAAGTGAAAACCAAGAATATGAAAGAGCATGTTGAAATTTTCAAAGAAAAATCTTGCAGATGGTAAAGTCCCTTTCTGTGATGGTTCCTGACAAAATATACTGCATCAATTTAGTATATCCATTTTGTCCAAACAAAAAACTACTTATTACTGTAATGGTCTTCACTTTTTTTGCAGTATAGAACAAAACATTTTGTTTTTTCTAAACTTGGATAGATAGTTGTTAAAGTTACAATGTACATAATAAATTCTTACTTTTTTTATTGCATTTGCTACTTATCAATATTTAAGAGTTTGGGTCAATCAGGAAAATATATAACAACATTGTAAGCATGTAAGTTTTATGGAGCATTGCGGCAAATAAAATTGGATAAAGACAAACATGGAATATATGATCGGACACAACATTAGATTATTATTTTCTGAGATTGTCAGCTTCCATCAGAGTACAGATCATTTCCACATGAAAGATTGAGCTACAGGAATTTAAGCAGAGAGAAATAACTGACATTAAATAATAAGCAATCAGAATTCATCTGACATATAAGACAGCTAGGTTTCATTCAAATATAATTGAATTGTACAGAATAGAAGAAATTGTTTCGAATATTTCATGGCTATAAACCTTCTGCAGTAAAAAGCCTCGAAAAACAGTTACACTCGTAGCAGTTTCCATGATATCAGGAAAGCTAAATTTCTGACTATTAGATACCCAAAGTTCATTTCTGGATGTTGCCAAACTTTTTTTAATTATCAGCCAAATCTGAAAAAATGTCTTAGTTAACCACTACCAGCCAAAAATAATTTTTAATACCCTCACTTTTGTTAAAAATTAAAAATTGCTAATCAAATTTGAAACTCCAAGCCTTTGCAAACAATTTTCCTGACAATGAGAACGCCAGCATAATGTCGTCATTTGTGGTTTCATTCCAGACAAATATAATTATGATCTTAGAATGTATCTCAGTGGTATGATACTGACTGTATGTACAAATTACAAACATGGTACCAGTATCATCAAGCAAGTTTTATAATTGTGAAATCCAAACTCACTGATTTCTAAATTCTTCTACCAGATAATTTGATTTTTAGATTATCACAGAATCAAAGTTTATGTAATATCATTGCAACTATCAAATTACTATCACCAATACTGTTTGCCATCAAATTACATTTTAAAATTACAAAATTGTTCAATGTTCAAAATTCCCCTGGAAGAGAAAATCCCAAATTAAATAAAATGTTATATAGACGTCTGTTGGTAATCAGACAACGAACATATTACAATTTCAGAAAGTTCCAGACCCCATTAATGCACCGTTCAGACATTGGTTTCCAAACACTAGTATCTGTATTGTCTAACGTTAGTTTAGTAAACTACAGTAGAAAATATCATGAATATTTGTAATTTTAAGGTAGGTCTGACCATTTCTTGTAATGGAATTTTGAAGTGTTTCAAGATTGTGTCATGCTTGAGATAATCAGTTTGATCATGTTAATTTAACTGTTGCATGCTCTGTCTTAATAAATTTTCATGAAAAAAATGTGTTTCCCTAAAAAATGTGACATTCAATGAGTCAACCAAAAGGCTATTGGGACAAATATCTCCTGCAAATATAAAGAAAAGTTAAGAGTCACAAGTGATTCAGTACTGAACTAAGAGCAATCTGATGAGAAAATGTATATACTCAGTAAATCAAATATGATTGAGAAGAATATAAAACATCATGCATCTATCTAAACCATATTTGATGTCCTAGTATAAAACATATACATTCTCTTTCTTCTATCTAAATGGCTGTTTATGGTAAAATGGTAGATTGTGTAGTTTATGGTAAAATGAATATCTTCTTAAGATATGTGTAGCCGAGTACATTAGTTACAAAACCTTCTGTTAGTTGCCTGTTTGTTTCCCGATCAATGTATAGATATTAAGATGAATCTCCAAAATAATATGAGGGCTCGGTGCAAAACTATGGTAACTACATTATTATACATAAGCAGCTACCATAGTGTTGCATGGAACCAAGATTTCACATTACAAAAGGCAAGTTCTTGCTGGTAAACTTTATGAACTAGAAGCCCAGGAAACACAGACTGGATATCTCCTGACATGATATAGCAATTAGTCTTTGTCAGTTTCACAGACACTCCAAAAACTTATTGAATACTGATTGTAGATTGCTTGAAAACACTTACACACACTTACACCACTTTGTATTCCTATTGTCAACAACATTTCCCACCATAAACTAAGATCGTTACCAGGGGCGACTAGAATCGGGGATAATTATACCAAGCAATTTGAAACATGTTCTAGGAGAGTGTGATGGGTGGTTGACTCTACTTAAAGTCATTCAAAGCAATTAACAGAAATTCTAATTAGTTCCATAAACAACCCAAACCTAGGATGCAATTGACTTTTCAGTAACTTTAAGTTCACTTTTTCATTAAATAACACAATACGTAACTATACATGCACCGATAAATGACAAATTAATACAACTTTACACCAATACACCGCAGCACTGGGGACATATATTACAATAATCTTTGCAGATTTTCAATTTACGTGAACAAATTTTCAATTTGCGCATCTTGCAAGAAAATTTGCTGTAAACCACAGGAGACGTATGTGAAATAATGTAATCACATTTTACTAATGCCTTTAATGGTCAGGATGCTAATCTTGTCCTCATCTGATCAAGTCTGCATTACAATATAGTATCAAGTATTTTGGTATCCAATTAATGCCACTATAATACTGAGCCCGAGCATTTTAGTATCCAATTAACTGAAAAAGGGTTTGTGTATCAATATTGATGGTACTTTATTGCATGACTGAAGACAATCTCAGAAAGTAATTTTAACAAATATAAATCCAATACACTGCTGTTTTCTATATAGAGCCAGAGTACAAACTAAAGGCCATGGTGGACACAAAATGTTTTTCAATCACAAAGGGTGATAACTCTGGCAAAAATCATACTACCTATAATACAAAATGCACACCTAGCCTTTCAGCTGCATTTGTACCATGTAAACATGTGAAGTTTCATTGAAATCAAACCAATGGTAAAGAAGAACAAGTCTGGACAAGCCTTGTGACATCCATCCAGAAAGACATCCCACACATAATGAATATGTCTACTCGACTATACGTGGGAGACAATACCAAGTGCTGGGATCATGGAAGAAAGGGTAAAACCTTGATCTCTTCAAGGACAGAAACCAATTAGGAATTGTTTCAGTGGACAATAGAAAAAACAATATCTATTATCTAACAGACTAATCCCGATCAATCTATATATACACTGATCAATGTTATACTGATATCCCAGACAAACGTTACAGGCTTAAGGCTTTATTCTTAAGTTGGTTCATTATAGAAATTGGATATAAAAGTAAGCATTAATTAATTCAGAGCAGTAATTATATAATTAATCCTGAATAATATAAGTTGTAGAAAGTTAGCCAAAGAGTAAGTCATATTCATGGGATGTCAGAACAGAATCCTGAACATTGCAAATCATATAGAAAGTGAGCCATAGGGTGTAGTAAGTCAAATTTAAAGGTTTTCATGGCAGAAAATAATAAAGTGGTCATATTGTAAACTTTGCCATTATAGTCTAAGTCATACCAATGAATATTCAAGACAAGCAGCTCTAACCATTTGGATCGACTAGATATGGAATATGAAAGATTCTATGACAGAAGTGCTATAGAAAGTGCATTCACACAGGGAATGTATAGACTTATTTAGTTAAAGATCTAAAACAACAGCTACAAAGATCTAGACAAAGGTCCGTTCATTCAGGAGAATCAAGCAGATAATTTACATGTACATGTTTCATCATGCACACCATACAACGTCAATAACAACATCAATTTGATGGTAACAAAAGCACAATATGATTTAACATAAAAAATATATAGTACAAACAGATGCACCTGATCCTCAACCCATTTACAAATATGTAACAAAGCTTCTTGCATTAAATAGTTTCATGTGTAATTTGTACTATTTTGGGGATTTGAATTAGTGTTTATAATGCATCTCATACCATTAAGTATACTTTTCACTTGTGAAAACAAAGATCAAAATTGAATCATATACAAGAAATCAACATTTCAATTCAGGCAGTAGACGGTTTGAGGATAAGGTTAAATTGTTCACACTATACATGCAAAAAGCTTCATTAGCAAGCAGACAAATTGCAGCTATTTTAGCTACTATTCTCAGACTATATTTCATCCATTATTTATAACAAGCGGTAGCTAGCAGTCATATGTTTAGAAAGAAGTAATATAACTTCCTGTAAGATAGGAACCAGTTTTAACAAGTTTTGAGCAAGCAGACGGGAACCAACAATTTCTTTGTACCTTGCTAGGTTAGCATAAGCGGTCAATCTTCTTTATTCTTAAGTAAAGGTACAGTCAAGTCACAGTTCTTTTGAATAATACGACTTTGAAACACACATGGTTGGTTTTATTTAATCAAATTTGCTATCATATATTTTGTCTCCTAATGCCAGTCAATCAAAAAATTATTTTAATATTATGTTATCTATGAAAAGACCGATTGAATCTGATTTGGGACAAAAGATGTTAGTTTGGTAGGAAAAACCATGATGATGCAATTCCTTATAAGGGAATGATGCAAATCACATGTATAGTTAAACTGTTGTTTCAAAGCTCTATTGTAGCAGCTGTAATACATAAATATATGTAAACACATGCTACAGAAAATATATAAGTTGAAACAAAATCAAAACGGATGAAATAAAGCAGAGCTATTTTCCCAGCAGACGCACATGTTGGTTTTCTTAGGTCATCCATTGAGTATTCTTTGTAACATATATTGTCAGTCTTATAACAAATACATTGTTCACATAATGTTCTTTTCTCTTTCAAAAATAGCTGTTTGCATGCATTGAACTCATTTTTTCCAGTAATGTAGAACATTAGAAGCTTATCTAGTAGTATGTCTGCTGAGAATCTTTGGCAACCCTTATCCTGCGCTACTTTCAAATGACTTCTGGAACACAAGCAATTCCATTACTAGTCTGCTGGGTATTTTAAGGCAAGCATGAATAATTACTTGTCCAAAAAGCAATGAAATATTTAATACCAGCATAATATTGCTTGGGAACCAGAATACCTTATTAAAAGTACAGCAGTATATGGGTATGATGGAACTACTTTTTTAGGAACTACTTTTTTAGTGAGGCAGAACAGATGATATTCCTACCCCACTTACCTGCATGCACTAGACTACTGTTACTTATAGATGTGACATTTAAACGTTGGAGATACAGAAGACAAGACGGGGAACACAGGGAGCTGTTATTACCATATCCAACATCGGAGACAACGCTAGGGTTCACCTCGACAGCATCATCAACATATCTTGTCTCTGAAATAATTCAAACAACATCACATTGTAAGTGAATTGGCAGCGTTGCCTAGTGTAACTGAAATTTTGTTGAGAAAGGGCATTAAACCCGAATACATAAATAAACATAACATTGTAACCATGGAAAAAGATAGATGATACCAAATTATTACGCTTCTCTGACAATTAAAGAAATGAACTCCCAGTAAACATTGTACTATCACACGTTTAGATCATAAAGCATTAGTATATTGCCAAAATACAATTACTTTAAAATGTAACACAAGTTTTATATCAAACTTTTATCAAGCTTATAATGTGTAATACTATCATTATTACGTACTAGAAAGGCTCAGGAATCGCACAAAAACTAATAGATTAATTAGTATATTCCATAAAATAGAACCTTCATAATGTGTTATACCATCATAATAATGGATTCTGACACTTAGGATTAAATCAATGCTCTCATTTATTACTTTCCTGTTCTGTTTAGCCATCAACCACAAAACATACAGATTGCTTCATCATTTATTTATAAAGATGTGATACGATGGTTTTCGTACAATGTAAATGATGCTCATGTATTGATGATGTTGTCATTTCTCGTGTTATTTGTCATCTTAATAAGATTGTGAGCACATTAACGGATAGACGAGAACCGTAACTCACTTCTAGTAAATTTGTTACAACTCTGGTCTCCCTGTCGGCTTGTTAGGGTTCAAATAAGACTTCATTGAAACCTTACGTTAACAAAATGTCACCAAAACAGCTTAAAGGCTGATAGATGGAGGATTACACAAACAACTGTGAAGTTGCTTGGTTTTTGGCTAGAACATATGTAAGCGATCATAGAAGAAGTCATGAAATGGTTGGTAGAACCAGTACTTTGTTTGTATCAATCTTCAGACACAAGAGTATGAGAGAGAGAGACAGAAGTCAGCTTTACCTTTGTGATCCATTTCAGCGAGTCTACGGATAAACCTGCCATTTTGACAAACTCATTATGAAGCAAAATGCATAAGAAATAGTGTTAACATTTTAACTTTTAAAGATGCTACAGATATGTTTTGTGGTGGCCATGTTCTAAGGCGTTTTGTGTGACTTTGAGAATGTCATTCAAAATTATAACATAAAAATCTATTTTAAGTAAATGTAACACATATTTCATTAATACAGTATTTGATCAATTCTTGTTAAAAGCTGTTCAAATGAGTATCTCTTTTTAGAATTATGCCAAAATTCTTAAAATATTTATCTTTAAAGTGTACAGAGCTATATTCTAACAGTCATTTAATGTCAAAATGATTACTTGCATCATTTTAAGTATGATACTAGACTACCTTAATTGCAAATTAAAACTTTGGATCGGTTCTGTATACTTTGATTCAATAGACGTTTCTTACAATTTCATAGGGTAGGTGTTTTAGAACACTTTATTATGACAAGAGGGCCATGATGGCCCAATATCGCTCACCTGATTATAAACCCTGCACAATTTTCACCCAAAGGAATAATTTGAACATCTTGGTAGAAAACCACAAGATGATGCTACATACCAATTATCAAAACTCTAGGCAGTCTAGTTTTAGGCAAGAAGATATTAATATGTTTTCCCTATATAAGTCTATGTAAAACGGTGACCCCCCGAGTGGGGCCAATTTTGACCCCAGGGGCATAATTTGAAAAATCTTGGTAGAGGACCACTGGATGATGCTACATACCAAATATCAAAGCTCTATGCAGTGTAGTTTTAGACAAGAAGATTTTAATATGTTTTCCCTATATAAGTCTATGTAAGACGGTGACCCCCGGGGCTGGGCCAATTTTGACCCCAGGGGCATAATTTGCACAATCTTGGTAGGGGACCACTAGATGATGCTACATACCAAATATCAAAGCTCTTAGGCATTGTAGTTTAAGACAAGAAGATTTTTATATGTTTTCCCTATATAAGTCTAAGTAAAATGGTGACCCCCCAGGGTGGGGCCAATTTTGACCCGAGGGGAATAATTTGAACAATCTTTGAAGAGGACCTCTAGCTGAGTCTACATACCAAATATGAAAGCCCTGGGCCAAGCAATTTCGGAGAAGAAGATTTTTTAAAGTTTTCTCTATATAACTCTATGTAAAACTAAGGGCCCCCGGGGCGGGGCCAATTTTGACCCAAGGGACATGATTTGAACAATCTTTGTAGAGGACCTCTAGTTGAGTCAACATACCAAATATGAAAGCCCTGGGCCATGCAATTTCGGAGAAGAAGATTTTTTAAGGTTTTCTCTTTATAACTCTATGTAAAACTAAGGGCCCCCGGGGCGGGCCAATTTTGACCCCAGGGGCATAATTTGAACAATCTTTGTAGAGGACCCATAGCTGAGTCTACATACCAAATATGAAAGCCCTGGGCCAAGCGGTTTCGGAGAAGAAGATTTTTAAAGGTTTCCCCCATATAACTCTATGTAAAACTAAGGGCCCCATGGCGGGGCCAATTTTGACCCCAGGGACATAATTTGAACAATCTCTGTAGAGGACCTCTAGTTGAGTCTACAAACCAAATATGAAAGCCCTGGGCCAAGCAATTTCGGAGAAGAAGATTTTTTAAAGTTTTCTCTATATAACTCTATGTAAAACTAAGGGCCCCCGGGGCGGGGCCAATTTTGACCCCAGGGGCATAATTTGAACAATCTTTGTAGAGGACCTCTAGCTGAGTCTACATACCAAATATGAAAGCCCTGGGCCAAGCGGTTTCGGAGGAGAAGATTTTTAAAGGTTTCCCCTATATAACTCTATGTAAAATTAAGGGCCCCCGGGGCGGGGCCAATTTAGACCCCAGGGACATAATTTGAACAATCTTTGTAGAGGACCTCTAGCTGAGTCTACATACCAAATATGAAAGCCCTGGGCTAAGCGGTTTCGGAGAAGAAGATTTTTTAAGGTTTCCCCTATATAACTCTATGTAAAACTAAGGGCCCCCGGGGCGGGGCCAATTTTGACCCCAGGGACATAATTTTAACAATCTTAGTAGAGGACCCCAAGGTGATGCTACATATCAAATATGAAAGCTCTAGGCCGTACGGTTTCAGAGAAGAAGATTTTTGAAGTTTCCTTTTTGAAAATCTATTTTTAGCCCGTGTGACCTAGTTATGCGACAGACTGGAATTTTTTTAACAACTTTGGTAGAGGTCCACCCAAGGAACATTCCTGTTAAGTTTTATCAAATTTGGCCAAGCGGTTTAGGAGGAGAAGTCGTTTGAAGAAATTGTTGACGGACGCACGACGCACGACGGACGACGGACATCTCGGTATGACAAAACCTCACCATGACCACATTGTGGTCAGGTGAGCTAAAAATGGACAGTTTGCATGTTCAATAAATCAGAGACATTTTCTGTTAAAGCTAAAGCTAAAAATAATCTAATTGATATGAAAGCATAATTGTTTTCAGTTTTTGAAACTTTTTAAAAAATATCGTCCGATATAGCTCTATACACTCTAAAATATACATCATTATTTCATATACTTACTTAAAAGATAAGCAATAACACCAAGAGATATAAGGAACATGAGAACTAGAAGTATGATTGCTAGACATCTCCAGGAACAACGTCGTCGTAACTTCTCCTTCCATTCATGTTTCGTACTGTGAAACTTATCATAATGATCCAATTGGCCGCTCGGGTAAAATGGAATTGTGGGACTGGACGCAGTAAACTGGTGCGGGTACACAAAGTTTTGTCTGAAATATAGAAATATTGAACATATTTAAAATCTTCATTGATAAATACTTAAGGCTAAGTGAAGCAACATCTTAAAAACTTAAAATGAAACAACATATATATGTAATTTATTCTTTAACCCAGCAATTTATACAATGTTTGATTTTAAAACACATATAGTTATATTTTAATGCACATTGACGAGTGAGCAGGTAAAGTAATGTTATTAAAATTTCAGTAAATTCTACTGAAAGAAACGGATATTTGTTTTTTTACTGTAACAACACCTTATCTAGGAGCCCACAATTTGTATGCTCCTTTAGTAACAAGAAATTGTCACAAGAATTATTAATGGCTTGGTGTTAGTAATATGGTAGTCATTTCTTACACTGGTGTTATCAAAACAACAATCTATGCAAAAAAATGGAAAAAAAACAATCAACAATTAAAACATAATAAAATTTATTAACCGGTAACTTATTTGATAAAACTGCACAATTTTGAGACCTGATCAACTAAACTACTTACTTCATAAGTTTTCTTCTAGCAACCATTTTAGTACAATATAATCCACACACTATTCACAAACTGATACTATTGTCAAATATTCAATTTCACTTCACTGATGATTAACCTGACTATTTGTCCACGGTTTTATTTCCAGCAAATAAAATGTCCTAATTATTTATACTTCTAAAGTTCCCAGAAAATAATTCTAATTATTTGTATGTCCAAGTTTTCCCCAGTCAATTTACTAATTCTCTTTATGTCCCAGTTTTTCTATAGTAAATTATACTAATTATTTATTTGTCCACATTTTTCCCAATAAATTATGCTAACTATGACACAAACTTCACAAGTAAATTCTGAAATCACAGTAAATGGCATTCGGCAACTTATATATTGCGACACAACTACGAACACTCCATAAATATTGGTCAAACAACTACTACTACTATTTCACAGAGTTTGAAAGCTTCTCTAATGTCTGACAGAATCAACAAAAAAGCGTAACGGTATCAGATCACAAAACAAACCAATCCAGAAATTGAATCTGAAAAAACTGTGCAGCTTTCCTATCCTTCTATAGATGAAGGATGGAAGAATTATACAGCAATGTAACAAGAAGAACAACGCCGAGAAAAAAGGTGATATCAAGTCAGCGTGTCTTAAGAGAACCTCAAGAACTCGTTCTTAGAACCTCGCTTCAATCTGATTCCTCAAATAACAATCAAAATGTTTAAATTTTTGCTCGAATTGTCACCGATTGCTTTTTTTTTACAGATTTCAAAATGTGCACAAAACTGAATTCTCTTCAACTGCATCTCAGAGAGAATATTCTAAAGTACCAGTACCATTAGAAAATTCAACAAAGTCTGAGCAAAAAAACATTCCACAAAAACATTCAGCAAAAACGCCGCCTGACAGACGACAATTCCAACATTCCCAGCAGCTTTCAAATGTGTCCAACAAAAGACAGAAAACTCTGTAAAAGACAGGAATATTTCACAGGCTATAACCAATAGTAAGCGAGAAACGAAATGGGTGCTTTTTTCTTCCGAGAAAAATTCCTGCAGCGATTTAAGACAGCCCTGGACGATATAACACCAAGTATGAAACAGATAACATCATGATAATTCAATTCTCGATCCTCTCATTAACACTTCCAAATTTCCAAAGAATTCGAAAAAACGCATTGGTAGCACAAAATTTTGCAAACTCGATCCATTAAAGATTTACAATTGGTAATGAATCCTAATAGCCTTCACAACCACATGAAACGTTTAATAGCTCCGATATCCCCCGAGCTATATCACTTCTAACTTGGTCGTATTAAAACTAAACATTCAGAGAAATTGAAACACTAACGAAGAAAAAAACATTCAGAAATTAAATACAATATCCCTGCCGGCTAATCAATGTGTTACAGTAGGATTGAGTATAACATATAAGATACACTAGCTGCCACCACTAGCTGCCACCGAGACATTGTTTAACTCTGTGAAATCAGGTGGCACTTGTCTTCTGGTGCTTCCAAGAAATATCAGTTTCCCAGAACACAATACTAGTTAATAGTTCCCTGTCAAAAAATGTAATTTGTGTGGTAACCCATTGTTATTTGGCTGTACAGACAAATTAAGTCTTAGTCAATAAGTTTCAGACAAAAACACTCAGACAGTCAATTTTACGTATTGTGCCTGTAAATGAAAATATTGCCATTACTGAACATCCCGGACACTGTATAAATTATCACTTTTAATTAAAAATTGATAGTTTTAAGTAGTTCCCACCACCACAATATTTCTACTAATGGATTCCCATTATGACACTTTGTATGATCATAATAGATATTTCTGCAGTAATGGTCACACATAAGTCAGTATTTATAGGCATCACACTCCAAAGATTGGTCAACTGTATGGGGAATTATTGTATGATCAAAAGAATTTTTTCCCAGCTATATCCAGTAAAATTGATCCATTAGTGCCGAGCTAAATACTACCATATAGAACTGGCCTATATTATATATGCCAAGCTAAATACCATATAGAACCAGTCTATATTATCTGTGCCACGCTAAATACCATACAGTACCAGTTTACTATGATTGTCTAATATAAATCCCGCCTTTTCCTATAGAATAGTCATAGATTATGGACTGGATCAAGTTCTTCTTAGCAGTCGGAACCTCAAATAAACATTACAGAACTTTTCCTATAAATCAAGCAATTTAGTATCCACCTAGTATGAAATGACCATCAGTAATTCCGAATTGGCTCGGTCATTAAAACTTCACAGACATATACAGCAGCAGTCATTTGACCAATATCAAGCTGCTCTTCCACAAACAACTGACAACTGCTCCACATGTGGAGGACATAAATGTCACCACTAGCTGTCGTGGAAAGCTGCCCAAAGCTGGAGTATCAAACCTCGATAGTTTGAGTCACAAGCAAGTGCTCTAAGCCACTGGACTAACTGAGTATTATGATGTATTGCTTAGGGGTCTAGGATAGGCAGTCCGGCATACCATAAATTTTCCCAATCTTTTTTGTTAAGTAAGAATTATTTTCACAGTAAAATATATTATCATCAACTTGGAGCCTGATGCTGCCAGTACAAGTTTTATGTTCACCGACTGACTGCATTATTCATGTTTATAAGATCAGACACGCAGCAGTTACAGATGCATACAGGGGTAAGAATTGAAATAGTCTATATATCATAAAACAACATAGACAGAAAGTTTATGTCTGTGTTAACTGTAGGAGACAATAACTAATTACCCTTAGTTCAACATTGACTGCTTTATACTTAGCCACAAAAATCCCGACCGATAGTCACAAAAATCAACCGGCTACAGTACACTAAATCTATATAAATAGGGCTACACCACACTAAATCTACAGCATTATCAAGGGAGAAATCAATCTTACACAACATAAGTATCTTGTCCAAATGGAATTGCTAAAGCAGACTTTATGGATGTTTCTTTATCTAAATGATCTCTCTGATTTACTGTCTCAATTCCAAAGAAGTTTCTAAATACGGCATGAAAGAAGACTATCCAAATTGAAAGTATAGTTAGTGTCCATTTACTTTGAAATTTCTTGCACATGTGCCCATCGAATTGTGGGTAATTACAGAGATAGAGGGCATGCCTGTAAAAAGCAAGTATAACCCCACTATTTTTTTTTAAACTTCTTTTAAAGCTTTTCTTATAACATGTATTAATCGTTTACTTGTCTAACCATGAACAGCAAATTTTCAACTAAATGTAGACTATTTTTTACTTTAGTGATTTTTACTTAAGTATCGATAAATGAAAACAAGGGAAGTAACTCTGGATAGATCAAGACAAAGCTAAATTCCAACAGTTCAAAATCTGCATTTTTTCATTGACATGACAAGATCAATTTCCAGATCCCTTAAACCTAGATTAATCCGTGATTACAGAAAGCCTGTATAATAAAGTGCTACTGAAGTTTAAGGATTACAAATTCTCTTTGGTCAAATAAATAGGACTAATGTAATACAAGATATCTGTTTAACAGTTGTACAGGATTGATGTTCTCTGGATGTATTTCTTTAAGACCAATTAATTGTCCTGGACAATTTGTTAGCCGATTGCAAGGTAGCAAGTAACGATTGCAAGGTAGCAAGTAACGGTAACTTTTGATGTTTGATTCTAAACTTGCCAATTTTATAAAGCATATTGTTGTATGTCATAACAGATCTAACACAAACATCGTTCAGTTGAAGCAAAAAAGTGGGAGGGAGGAGACAGCAAAAAAGTGACTGTAACAATACGGATACAGAACAAAACCAAACAACAAACTTCACACCATGAAACACCACTGAAATACAAGAACTGAGCGCATTAGGATAGGAATAACAGATGCACACCATAAAGGAAGGAAACAAACCAAACAGCTTGAAAATAACACAAAATTGTATTTCTAACAAGAATTTTAAATACCGCCGAAAGAAAACTTGAAAAGAAACATAAGACCAGAAGGAGCTATTTTGTCATTTTCATCATCATCAATAACGTTATAATATAATAGTGTAACACAAGGGAGCTATTATATTATCCAAGATAATTTCACAATGAAATTATATCCTACACACTGCAATATTAAACCTGATACAAATAGATGATTTATTCGAAAGTTTGAAGTTTTTTGTCTATGTTCACATCTGTTCAGGCACTGTGAATATTCCCGATAGTAAAACAGTATTATAGAGTGTTTAATATACCTGATAAAATAAACAACATTTCTAACCGTGCAGTGTAACCGTGGGAATATTAAAGAAACTTAATAGAATTTATATAAGGAATTTAACCAACTTTAATTTGGATGAAACTTTAAAAACCTAGCTTTACACCAGGCACATTAAAGAACCAGGGATGCTTTTTGAACTGGGGCATCTTCTTTATCATGCACTATCCCCTAAACTCTAATATGACAAACCTTTTCTGAGGACCTCGCAAAGTGACAAAGATAAATAAAAGAATATAAACAAGGAATTTTGAATGATAAGCCTCGCTGTATTAAAAGTCGTATTTTTATGAAATATTTCTGTAACACCAACAAAACATGACTCAAACTGTTTCTACACAAAATGGATGTTAGAATATTTAACAGGGCAGCACAACAAATTTCTTATGCACAAATAAAGTTGTGAAGGTTAAATTTTCTGCTCTTTTTTACATCAATAAAACCAATTCCCGGCAGATCGTATCATGTCATAGCTCGTAAACACAACGTTGTTACAATCATTGATTGTGTGACGAGATGACCGAGATCGTGTAGAGAACCAACGAGATCGTGTCGAGAACCAACGAGATCGTGTCGAGAACCAACTTTTGATCTCCCTGCATGAAAACAAGACGTAATATAATCGCACCAAAACAGGGTTTTTTCAATTTCCTAAACTCCATGTGATGCCCACTATTCTCTCTATAATACAGAAATCTACAGAAATTCATGATAAATATTTGATTAGGTCTTGGGTGAATAGAAAGAATAGGAAAATATCAGATGACATTAAATCACAGTGACTACCGGTACATTCAGGCATACACATTTCCCTGTCCATTCCAACATAAACAATGAAATAATTAAACCAATGGTGCATGGTAGCAGCAATGTATGGCCAGTAAATCATTTGAAGATGTATGTACATGAAATGACCAAAATATCCGAAACCAGCAACCATTGCAATAAACCAACCCACTCTCGATCATTTTTTCAAGTATCACTTCCATATCAATGGCACCTACTACAAGTGAATATTGAACTATGTATTGCAGCCTCGTTTGAACATCCATCTCTCGAGAGCACCAACCTCTCTTAAACCACCACAAACTTCTCTTCAACCTCTCTTAACCACCACAACCTCCCTTAGACCACCACAACACTTTTCTTCAACCTCTCTTAGACCACCACAAACCTCTCTTAGACCCCACAAACTTCTCTTCAACCTTTAGGGCAACAATCTCTGTTAGGAGCACAAACCTCTTCTAAGCATCAAACTCTCGTGAACAATTTAACCTATGGTAAGATTTGATAAACAATTTGATCTGCGTGTCTAGAGCAGCATTCTGCAAACAACAGCTATGAATATCCCCAGGAGCATGTCAGAAGTATGTTGAGAACATGGAGAGAGGTGCAGGCATTGTGCAACTTTATTTATGTCCCGGAGTCAACGAGTTCAGCACAAGCCTGCCACAATCATCCTTGTACTTCAATTAATTCATTAAAACTATCTCCAATGTGGAGAGTTTCACGCATTCTCAGACTGTCAGCACTTTTGGGTTGCTTATAAATTTTCGAATTATCCCCAAAAAACAACTTAAAATACTGAATTATAGGCGTTGAAGGTTGATATTGACAATGGCAGAGAAAGCCCATGGGATGTTTTATAACTAGCAAGTGCACCATCTGCTTGCACTGCATCTTGGGTAATTAACTTGTCAACAATGTGCAACCAGGAATTACACAATATTGATCCATTTCTACAAGCAAACAGGGATTATCTGTAGCCTCTCCCCCAGCACCAGAACCTAAACCTTATACAGTAAAACTTCGTTAAGACGAGCACTGTTATTACGAGCACCAAGCTTATTTTGAGCAAATTTAAATGTCCCAGCGAATTAGATAAACAGATATTATGTACTTATATCACACCGCTTTGTTGAGCTCCCGGTTTATTTCGATCATTTGGCTTGTCCCAATTAGTCCTCGAGATAATCAGGTTTTACTGTACAATATTTGATACATAAAGAGTTAGAATTACAATCCTTCTTAGCCAAAACCTTCAACTATCGAATGAATGAAAAAGCTTCTTGGTCTAAAGACATTTAAATTCACCATACTTTTTTGACATTTGGAGTTAGCTAGTGCCAGTCCTGCAAACTGTGACCACATGAAATAGTTTAGTATTTAACCCTGACCAAACAAACAACATTGGATGCAGGTGAGAGGAGAACATAACTAGATGGCTACATGATAAGACTAATACAAGAATGCAAACAACATAAGAGTCTTTAATATATCATAAAGATTACAGTATATTTCTCCTAAAACTCCTAGTTGAGTGTGATCATGATACAGTGGTTACTAGGTTCAACATTCTCCTGAAACTCCAAATAGTGTCACCATGATACAGTATTTACTCAGTTCAACAAAAGTTGTTGAGATCAGAGAGACTAATGATTTACAATGATCAATGATCTGTCCCAGCACCAGTAATCTTAGAATTCCCAGAATGTTAGCAGACACATATAATTAGACAGCAGAAACCAGTCAAATAGCAGTAATAAGCAGTTTATAGTTTAGTCAATAAATACAGTGCTATACAACTGTGTTAACTACATTTTTGGAGAATAGATAAACTTAATAAAATGGAAGATACAATTAAGCCATTTGATTTTAAGCTGGTAAGGTCATTTTATTTTCAAGATGATACAAGATCAAACAGTCTACACAAAGGTCATGTGGTTACTATGGTAATAAAGGTCAACTATCTTAATAGAAGGTCATCACGTTTCCAAGATAACGCAAGGTCAACCGGTCTGTACAAAGGTCAAGTGGTTATTATGGTGATGAAAGTCAACCATCTCAACAGAAAGTCATCATGCTTCCAAGATAATTCAAGGTCAATCAGTCTGTGCAAAGGTAATGTGGTTACTATAGAGACAAAAGTCAACAAGTTTAACAGGAGGTCATCATGCTTCCAAGATAAACAAGGTCAAATAGTCTACACAAAGGTCATATGGTTACTTTAGAAATAAAGGTCAACTATCTTAATAGAAGGTCATCACATTTCCAAGATAATACAAGGTCAACCGGTCTGTACAAAGGTTGTGTAGTTACTATGGTGACAAATGCCACTTAGAACAAACAAAGGCGCCACTTAGAACAAACAAAGGCAGTATGTTGGACAAGGTCACCGAAGGTAGTACTATGACTACACTGAAGAAAATTAAAGGAAACTGAAGGTTATAGTGTAACTATAATTGTGATACTAATCTATCTAGAGCAAACAAACGTTATTACGTAGGTAACCATGGTGACAAAAATACAACAAGTGCAACTTACGTGTCCCATGCTTCTTGATATTCATGATTCTGATTACTACAAGTCCCATTTGGCACTCTATACATGCAAATAAATAAAAGAAACAACACAATGTTATAAACAAGCATGAGGAAGAAGGTTGCATGGAATATCTACTCTAAACTAACCACAAATCATGGATGTGAATGTTGGGGGGGGGGGTCAAATAGCATAGAGGTTACAAGCAGTGTCTCATCAAACTACAAATCACATTACTTATTTAATGGACAGGACCAAATATTGTCAGTGACTCACTGCAATTAAAAGTATTCGTAGCTGTGGCCTGGGTTATGCCTGTTTAACAATGGGTAACATGGGGTAACAGGGGTAACAATGTGGCTGGATGGTTTACGTAAGACTAACATACTATTTGTTAACCAGTGAGACTTGCAATGAGTAAACTTACTAAACTAACAATAAAATTATATAAATAATAAAATGTTTCAATTAAAGTTACTTGTACATTGTACTTGTATTGTTTACTGAACTCTACCAAAATGGACCAAATCATCAGCTATAAAATCTCTATAAAAGGTTTTATGGTAGTGTTTTATTTGGAGAGAAAATACACCCCAGAGAAATTAATAGAACTGATTTATAATTATCCAGTTGGATAAATCCAAGAACAAGACTTCATAAATAGTTGAACATTATTTTTTGCCCAACAATAAAACCTGCAAGGAGTGTGTGTGTTTTTAAACAGAGCAAGACGACAATGTTTATCTCCACCGGGACAAATTGTGGCCAAGGGAAGAAACTCAAACATGCTAGCACAATTTTACCCTACAGAGTTATCTTTTCCTAATATTTGGAGATGGGTCTCAGTGAATCAGATTGATCTATGAACTAAGCACAGGAAGGAAGCCATGCATGTAACTACAACAGACTTTCTTCCCTTTGGCACGACAAGGTTGTTTCTCTTTATATGGTGTATAGTAAGATACAACCTTGTTGCACCAAAGGGACTATCCCGGACTAACTACATAGTGAAACAAGGCTGTGAAGACAGTTGTTGAGTAACAGTTGCTCACTGAACAATATTTGTCATAGGTTACTAAACTAAATCTGTATTTTATCCCTATGACATAAAAAGGTTGTATCTCACTAAATATATTGTGATACAACCTTGTTGCGCCAAAGGGACAATATTAAATGTATAATGTTACCAACACAATTCATATATTAACAAAGAATGGGACAAACAACAAAATGGTCTACAATAATGTAATGAGGCACTTAAGATCTGTTAGTAGGCTATTAATTCAACAATAGAATTGTGAGCATTTGGCATTCCTGGGCATTTTGCATAATAACTTCATCTTTTATCTACATAATGGGTCTTCTTTTAGTGTGAAGGAGTTTTTTCTCAATAAAAAATTATCACTAAATTCAACTAATGATGCACCATAAAGTAAATCTACCAATCAAGCAAAATTATTCAGCAAAGCAAAGGTAAATGTTGTGAACTAAGCGCGATACTTCTATTAAATACCTGACATGGGAAAAATATCAAAATTCGGACTAATCGTAAGGAGTAGAATTATACATGATTTTTATACTAAACTAGAAATGGTATGCGTCCATGTAGTTCTAAGTCAAAAGACTGGATTAAGCAATAAATGTATACAGTGCAACACCTAGAAGCAAACTGTCTGCAAGCAATCATCTCCTGTGCAGTAAAATCAATCCATTTTTTAATTTTTATTCTCTAACAAGAGCAACTGTCACGAAAATAACCAACCAAATGTCACAAATGATAAGATTATCATACCTTTCACTGACTAAAATATTAGGTTGTTGTTTTTGGTCTTTATGGGCAAACTGCCTTGGCATGGTTGTAGGTTCGAGTGGTCGAGCTACACCACTGTTGGGGTCTGAGTTCCTCATCACAGGTATCGACCCTGACCTTGGTACTGTACGTGGAAACCTTGGTTGTCCATCTGGTCCTAGCACTGTAATCAACAACAACAAACATTGTTATATTCACAAATAATTAATAGAATTTAATATGTCTGCCATATTTCAGAAGAAAGCTGACTGGAAAATAAAGGCTATGCTCGACAATATTTGTAATAATAATACACTTCAATCAATCTGATCACCTCGGCTTTTATGCATTGCAATAGAAATATTTACTGGAGAAAAACTGTTTGAGCTTTTACGATAAGTAGACTATGATACTTTAATTACACTTGAAGAGGCAACATTGTTGGGTAAGCTGTGAGCCTAAATTAAAGTACAAAGATATGCAAATGTAACATTGAAGATGAACTTGCCAATTCCTTTCCAATTGACTATCTACATTTTAATGATTTACCAAGGGAGAGAACTCTGCAGTAAGATATTTACCCGATCCATTCAGAGTTACTTCCCTTTGTCATGTTTTAAGTCAGTTTCCCAAGCTTGGCACCTGAGCTGTCATTCTGAATCATTAATGAAGTTTGTCTAATGACAAAAGAAAAATTTAGCAGTAGAAATTATGGAATTTAAATAATTAATTCTCCAGTAGGCAAGATATCAATTTAATTTATCTTAATATGTTTGCGAAAGTCATTCAAAATACATTCAAACCCCACAAGAATCCGTGCCAGGAGCAACAAATGTATGTGGTGAAAGTCCCATGGTACGCTAGATGAATGTATGTAATGTTTCATGCATGTTACCATACAGAAACAAACAAACTCATTAGGGCTTGATTCCACACAATTTCCAACTAACGCGGAATGGAAAACTAATGACTTTGATCATGTGATATGGTAATGATTATATTCATATTAAATGGGAGACCTATTTTCAAACAACTCTTCACTCCAGGTTTTGTTAATATTGTTAGACAAACTCTTGATGATCATCATTCAGTCTATCTGTTCAAACAATCCTATCAGAATGACACATTATTTTACTGAGAATAATCAAAAATATGATTCCATTATAACGACTTTCAATTAATATCGTAGAATCAACCACTCATTTTATAAACAAAATCTAACTAATATATTTTTCACCTTTGACAAAATCCTATACATGGACAGAGAACTAATCTTGTCAATACATAGCTTCTTTTGGAATCAGTTTGTTCAGACGAGTGTTTTCAAGGACACGGAGCACTCATAGTGCATGCAGAGCTTAATCTAATCACTTTAACAGAGAATGGAAGGACAATTCTGTAGCAATTACAGCAAAATACAGCGGTTTGAGCTAATCCAATTTGCAAGTACACAAGAACGCATGTTGACATTAGTACGGTTACAGAGCTATCAAAGGATACAATATGCAATGTCTAGCAAAATCACACGGTATCTTGCATGAAGAAGGAATAAAACAAGTTTTTAGTTGTGAATCATTTCAGCACCATTGAAGCAGAGAAAAGCAGACCTCTATTTATGGCAGTGATTGATTGGAATCACTTCCCCATCAACAACAAACAGAACATGTTCTCCATGCTCCAAATTTGTTCTGGACAATCTAACATAATTTAACCGAATTTTCAACTAATCCATCAAAGTCAAATTCTGGCCAACGTCTATAATCATGACTTCATAGATTATACTGTAACAATAAATGCAAGAACTTGAAGTCAGTAAAACATATCTTTCCTGGAAAGTTTATGCAAATTATATAATAAGCGGTTCCAACTCACAGCTTAAATATTGAAGCAAATATTTGGAAATCACTGTGTTTCGAAAATAACAGCAGTCTTTATGGGGACTTAATAACACTTAAAGTAAGTCAGTGAACTTAAACAGTAAAATCTATTTCACATTAAAATATAATTTGGTGATGCTGTGTCTCCATTAACAGACAAGCCGTTCTGTGATTCAATAATAAAGTCATGAGTCAAAACATGAAATTAAATTACGATTTAAGGCAACCTTGCGGTGAAGTCTATCCGAGTTCAAGGCAAATCAAAACGGAAACTAATCTTTGAAAACTCATTAATTTTAAAGTCAACTTGAAGTGAAATATTTGAAAACAACTGTTCAGGACAGTCTCAACAAACCAGAATCCGGCTATCTTGGAATGCCAGTCATACAAAACATATGACCCTAATGGTCTCGGATCATAAAAACACATTTATTTTGTCAAAGATGAACAGAGATTGAGCAGTGAACATGAGCAGGGCATTCTGAAAATGGAATACATTCACTGAAAAATTAAATTTAAATCAAATACATTTCATATTCTGAAAAGCTGTCCCCGTGATCCAACTCTCTAGAGAAGCTCGGAGCAAAACAAAGAGATGCTTTGTCAAGGGGAAATATTCGCCAACTAAAGCCTGCATTGACAGCCAATATAAGAGATTAACGGAATTGAAGCCCTGGAATAACTTTCACTAAAGCGTTTAATTCATTCAAATTAATTCTTGATCCGTGTCAAGTGACTCCAGACATTTTAAATAAAGTGAGAATGCTTGTCTTTAATTTCAGATTTTTTTTTCATGCAGAAAAAATTGCCTCAAGCAAAAATACTAATTTAGGAAGTGAAAGCGGCGTTGGGACACCAGCAATCAGGAGAGAAAAAACAAAATTATACCCTAAACACAGCATGTAGTTTGTCTGTTTTCATAATAAAACATGGTACAGGACACATTGGGAGCATGCAATACTGACAACTATTAGTGTGATCTCGTGTCACGAGTATCACCCAATCTGAAGGAGGTTGAAGGGCCCATTATACTGTAATTGTCATTAACATTAAAGAAAAGCTAATGGAACCAGTCCAAGTGATGTTTATGTTCTCAAATAAGATTCATAGTATTAGCCCATGATATGTGTTCAAATTTTTCAAGATTGTTTTCACATGCTAGGAGAAAAGGCATTCACTTCAACAGTCACTAAAATACGCCTTTCAAATGTTTAAGCCGTCAAGGATAAAAGGGGCCATAACTCTTCCAGTTTTAAGAATCAGGTTGAATATTAAACCTCAAATTTGGCTGATTATTTAACTTCATCAAAGATATTATGGGCAATTTATAAAGAGTAATTATAGTCATTTTTCAACAGTCTCCCCTTAGGTATAGTAGTTCAGATAAGTGTGAGCTAGCATCTTAGAGACCCCCCACATTCCTACTCCAAGCTTACTATGAAACCTGGTCAGACATTTGTCCACACAAAAATTTCATTGAAATGTCACTATCAGTTTAAATCTCGGCTTGTTATTTTAGTGATTTTGAAGATTCCATGTGAACAAAGAACGCTGAGTGCCATTTGGGGACATTTCCACAGTACAAGGACATCTCTAAATGTATAAAACAGTTCCGACAACAGAATGACAGTTCTCCGACACTGTGATTTTATCAATAAACTCTCCCCCATAAATAGTCTCAGTATATCATTTCTTAAACCCTCCTTCATTAGAATTCAAATCACTCACACACCCCTGCAGCAAAATACACGCAGAATTCTTCTTAACTAACTATTGAAAACGGATATCTCATAATTGGCGTCAATTAGATATGGAAAAACATGGAATATTTTTATTGGAATAGCAACAGCTCGGTCTTAATGAAGATTCTCAATTGCAGAGTTCTGACAAGAATTTGGTGAGATATTCCACATTTTTACAGAATTATTTATAAGCCTTTGGTCAACAAAAAGACAATTTAAAAGAACTATGAAGGATTTTGCAGAGACAAAAGAGTATTCCTACCATTAATAAACAGAAACTGCATAAGAGATGAATGTTTAAATTTTTAAAGGACCAAGAAGAAAAAGGTCTATTCTCTATAGAAATGAGGGATAAGGGTAAAACTGACATAATTCAGTACAATTAAAGAGCTAGTAACAACAGTGTTGCTTTAAAACACTCATTCAATTAAATACCAATTAAGTAACAATATTCCCAATAACTTACCTTGCGATTGTGGAATAAATACATTTCCATTTGGAGTTTGCACTAAAATATGGGGTTCATAGTCACAAGCATCCCCTTCTGAATAATGATTGGGCCCCCTTGTATGGGGACACGCAAATTCAGCATCAGAATATTGTCTATGTATATTGTCATGATTTTCAGACGCTAGTCCTCTTCTCATATTTTCTACATCAGAGTAGTTGCCCCTGACTTGTGGTCCAAATTGCAATGACCTTTGTTGCTGTAGCATTTGTTGATGTTTACATAACTGTGTCTGTGAGGGCATGGTAATACCACGTTGTGGAATGTCCTCTATAGGTGGTGGGGGAGGGGGCGGGGCACTGGGCGGCGGCAATGGCATCGTGCCTGAAATAACAGAAAACAAATCAATTAGTATCTTAATAATTGAGAGAAATATATTCCACACATCTTGTACAATTATTTACATGACTACGGTACCATGTGTTTTGCTAGATCATCCCATTGGAATAACTGGGAGATTCATACATAAGTAAAATTATTATTATTATTATTATTATTATTATTATTATTATTATTATTATTATTATCATTATAAACAAATTAGGGTACAACAATAGGTTCAGCTATCAGGAATTACATCAAATCCACCAAAAACATGAAAAGATATCACAAACATAATAATGTTACTTTTCAAGTAATCTAGAAACAATTCTACCCATAATTATATCATTGTAATAATCGAATCAGAGAACATCATCTATAAGCGGTGTAATATTTTTTACATCACAAGGTGCATTTAGTGAGAAAACATCCTTTCTTCTCCTGACATTATTATACACTGTATATCCCTACTACTTATATTTATTAGATCGTAAAATGTATTTCTGACGACCAAATAAACCTTCCTGGATTTCCTGCATCTACTGACATACAGGGATGTACAGGGATATCATACAGGGATATCACACTATGGATTAACTCATAAACAACAGAAATCAAACTGTTACCCTGCTACTTTTTTTACATCAGCACCAACATTAAATAAACATCTATAAGATAGTTTGAAAAGTTCACAGTTTTTTTTCAATATATTGTCTTCGAATTCATAGAGCTGTATAGTTCAGATACAAATTGTGGAGTCATATAGGAAAGAGCAACTCTTGAAGTGAGTTTATTCAACATTTTATACGAAATTGGACTTAACCCACTTCAACAAAGTTTTAACAACAATACAAACTCAAATCATGCAATTGATACTGCAAAACTCTGTCATGAAGGCTCTCATGAGCTTTCTATAAGCGTGTAGTTACATCGCGCATTATTTCAACTACTTGACCAATGTTTAGAAATTTACGTACCACTTCAATGAAAAAAACTTACATAACTACAATACGTTTTCAATTTCAATGGATTGATAGCCTACACAAATTTAAGAATTGCATTTTTTTCAGTGAGAAATGATCTGCTGAGAACTGCAAGTAAATTACCATCAAATGAAGCACAAAGTAAAGTATCCCCAGAAATATTAACATGCAAATATGGCAATATTGTCACCTAGGTTACCGGTACTTGAGACAGACACAAGTGGCATACTGGAACGATCAAGTATTGTTAATACACTGTCTAATGATGTTCCCTAATATCATCCCACTAACCATATGTAAATGTTTGTTTCATACAACGTTCTGTACACAGGAAATCTAGAACTCTAGAAGTCTGACAATGTCTGAACATTTACAATCATACAGACAGATTGTATTTGACACATTCTGGTGTACAAGGGGAGGTAATATCATTAATATCTATGTCAATCTGGTGTACATTTCAAATCAGGGGCTTATTGTGAAACAATGGTAACTTAATTATTATAATTATGTAAGAAGTAACAATAGTTTTGCACTAAGCGCTCAAAATACTGCACAAACACTCAGCCCAAGCTACACTGTTGACAATATCAAGTGCATCTAAACTAGAACCATCACTGTAGTGATCAGGGCCCTGTCGTTATCATTGTCAATAAGTATTGCAAGTTTCATTTGAATATCTTGAAAAGTTTTTGAACTATGGCCAATGTTAAAGTTTTGAAGTCGAAAAGGGGCACAAGCCAAAAATTTTTAAAGCTAGAGTTGTCGTCCTTTGCTACACGGAAAATTGTAAATTTACAAAGGGCCATAATTCTTACAATATTATAGCTGGAGTAACATTACTTGGCATACAATAGTGTATTGTTGCTGTGACCTTATGTTTAAAGTTTGAAGTCGATACCTTTAACGGTTTGCAAGTTATTAAGAAAAAACATGAAAAATGTGGACGGACGGACAGGGTGATTACTATAGGGCACCTGCAAAAAATTTGCAGGGCCCTAATAAACAAACAAGAGAACCCAGCAGTCACAGCAGCAGTTTATAACTATATGACTGATGTCACAAACGGCATCAAATCCAAGACAAAACTGTAGTGATGATGTCAGAGCTACAAGGTATTGCCACACTGCATGACTGGTATGCTTTCATATCTCACTAAAAACTTGCAGATTTTTACAATAACATATTCCATCAAAATAACTAACAACAAGAACGGACTGAAAATGAATGTAGCTGACATTGAACAAAGTAATTTACAAGAAGTATCTGATAGTATCAGTCAGTTATAAGTTATGTAACTATTACCCGTTCATGCAGTGACAGGCAATCTGTAAGATAATGTGAAAAAAAATACAAAAATTATACAAATAGCTGAAAGTAGACCAAGTATGTTGCTGCAAATACATTGCTCAAGATTTATTTAACTGTTTCCTAGCAGACAGAATGTGTTATTTTAAGTGATAGAAAAGACAAATAGTTCCGCAACGCTACCATAACTCTCTCGCTTAGTAGACACATTTATGCAAAAACCTTTTTTCGATGCCGTCATCTGACCTGCATGTCCAACAATGAAATATGTAAATTTGGAGCAAGTAGAATCGTAACGACTGAACACTGGGGTATGGTGATGACGATTTTTATGGTGGCGACTGCCATACGAAATTGGCTGATAATTTCATTCTAAAGAAAATTTACATTTCCTGCTTGCCCTAATCCTTGAAAAGATATTGCCTGCATAATACTTCAAGTCGCCATGGAAATGGTAGAAAACAATAAAACAGAAAGCTGCAGACATTAGTCGGTGAATGGAAGCATAATACCAAATGGACTAGCAAACCAACGTCATGGAAACAGTCCCAAGCAGAATCAATCCAAAAGCAAAAAAAAATCAGAATAACTTCATTTGTCCAGTTTTTGCTTTTTCAGTGCAGAAATGCATAAATCATTTCCGTACGAAATGCAATTTTGTACCGTGAATGATAAATGCATGTTCCTTAATTGGAAAACAATCCTATTTACTACCAGCATGCCCCCCTTTTTTGCGCCGGCACCAAAAACCAGAATATTCCAACGTGCTATAATCCATTCAGAAACACAGACAAAAAATACTTCTGACATTATCAAATAACGTATGTCAAACAGCAAGAAGTTCAAAGTTTTAACAAGATATAAAAATCTAAATCAGAACAACATGGCACCACTATAGAAGCATCATTACATTATAAACTGAGGAAACACATAACAAACAAGATAACTGGTTCTTAGAAAAATTCACTGAAAAGTAGAAAGAACTTTGAAGATCTTTGGCCAAAGTGTCTTTTAGTCATAGATCAAAAACCATTCAGATTACAGACAAATAGACCAATAGCAACCAACATTAGCAAAAGAATATGAAGTTGTAGAGAACAGGGCATAATCATTTGAATTGGGGAGTCCATTTGATCTTTCCATTGGACTTTTGAATTGTTTCTTTTTCCCGTTGATTGTGTCTACTGTAAACCTTGCAACACTTTCCTTATACATGCATTGTTCTTTTCTACAGGTATTGAGCCTTCTCTTCTTGTTGCCTTGGTAATGTGTGTGCTTCTTGGTGCTCCTCAGTGTCTGCTGTATGTTGCTTTCATTAATATCTTGTTTACCATTTTCCCACTTGCAAAGAAACTGTCTTCCAGATCAATTAAACAATTATGCAATAAAATCCTTAAAATGGCAATAAAGAAGTTGCTTAAAAAGAAACACCCGTAACAGATTTTGATGTTGGGGGATTTGAGAGTTACAAACCTAATAGACTATTATAACTGACAGAAGTCAATGAACCCACACTGTTTATAAAACATAATTCATATAAGACGAGTATAAGTTTTCCCTCATAGAGCAAAAGTCGTTATATTTCTTGTACATTTTCCGCTCATATTCTCCGGTATATGTATAGCATGTTTGACATTTGTTGTGGTAACATCATAAAATCATTATCCAATCTTCACAACTTTCACTGACAGATTGATAGCTACTTGGGTTCTATCCAAACTAATATTTTACAGAGAGCAAGCAATATCACTAGCTTAGAACCTTATAAGACTGATACATATTTGAAATCTACATCAGAAGGCGCTTCTTATGAGTCGATTGTCAGGAAAATCAGAACATGTCATAATGACAAAACTGAAGTTGAAAAAACTTGTTTAACCATAAGTAAAGAGAAATTTTCAGACAGTTTTTCTTGTTTTTCTCAAAAAATTGATTTTGTAGTTACGACCGTCTCATTCTAAGCCAGCAATATATTTAACTCACTTCATTATTACAATGTGTATAGTTCCTTATGACTTTGAATTGCACTGGAGGTTTTCTTTGTAAGGTCTGTCCTGGACAGTGTGCCGAATGTTCAAATCCAAACAACTTACGAACAACACGGAACAAAGTTCCTGGCTACTGTAACTGTTCCCGCTGCACCATCTCTTTGGCCTCCTGCTCAGAGAGAGCATATTATGAACCCCAGTTTGTTTACAAGTAAGCAGCAGTCCCCTCAGTTTACAGAACTATGAGCCAGGGCACTGTTTTATCAAAGAACTTACGGAAATCGTAAAATTACGTTCAAATTTAAATTCTTTATAATTCGTTAACAACTACAAACTGGGGCCAGATATTGTTTGTAGGAGTTTCTTAGCTAAATATTTATTAGTATTGCAGCTCCGTTTACCTCACTTTGCAGATATTAACGTATCATAAAGACTTTAAATTTGACTGTAAGTTTAGGATTTGCCTAAATACTTTGATAAAACAGTACCCAGGAGCTCTCGTCATCACAGGTGTAAGTTACATGTTAATGCCTTCCCCTTCTCCTCCCCCTCCCGCTCCCCACCCCCTCCCCCTTCTGTATTCCGTAACAGCTAAGAAATCAGGTGTAGCATTTGAACCACTCCCCAGTCTATGATAAGCTTGCTACAAAACCATATATAACGTAATTAATACAAGCACTATTTATGAAACTCAAAATATCTTATAGATAAATTCAATAATTATGGGAAACTATTTACATAAAATACCATGACTAAGTTCTCATTAATGAAGTATACATATTGCATTATGTGAACAACATGCAAGTAAATGATCGAGACAGAGGGGAGAGATTCTCTCACAGCATGGAGATATCCGTACTATCATCAGAAACTGGTTACAGGAATATCTACGGAATATCTTAATCATAATCAACTAGTGAAGATGTTATAATGAGCATCTACCTGATATCTCAGGGGGTCCTGACTTTAACTCTTGTGCATATCCTAGCTATAATATGTTTCCTGTAGGTATATATTTAATATTCATACACTTACTATTACCAGTAATGATACAGATGCAAGAATTCTATTATAGATGATTTTGATAAAAGTGCAGAAAATCTTGATGTTCTGATAAAGCAATTTATTATTAAATAAGATAATATTGTGTAGAGAAACATAGCACTACAAACACATATTTTTCATGAAATCAGCTAGAGTTTCTTAAATTTTTGCAGTCACCAAATATTGCATACGGGACTAAGTCAACTTTGAACCAGCTTTCCTGGTACTCGGGTACTTGCACTTGATGAGGAATGCATTACATTGACATGGTTTTATGTTAAAATAATGTTACTAGTCTTTCATTTAAAATTGTGAGTAAAATTTTATACATAGCAGAACTCAGGCATATACACTAACACATAAAAGGGTAATAACATCTAAAGTGTCAAGACTTTTCTTCAAATCTTGGAACACCATGAAGCAAGAACCAGGAAATTCATGTTCTAAGAAACATTCTACAGTTTGCATGGTTACAACACCATAGTAACACCAATCATGTACAGGTAATTATCAGAAGCAACATAATGTCAATACTGGTGTTTATCATTACACAAGTCGCTGCACAACTATGTACACAAAGTATGACATTAATAATGCTATCACAACAAGTAGGTATGCTATCACAACAAGTAGGTGTAGCTGAAGTGTGTACACAATTATGACATTTATATGCTAAGACAACAAGTAGGTGTAATAATCAGTCAGACATTAACGAGGGTGATGTAAGCAACATGTCAGTGGGAGATAACGACTGCAATGACATGATTATAACATGATTATCTTACATTGTCTATAATCTCTAGCATATCTCATGGTTAGTTATTGTAACTGCACAAATAAATCATTATCATAAATCCCACACATGAGGCTTATCAGTTATCTATCTATAATATCAGAGACTTGTGGCTTCGTTTATAGACAAACACCTGTCAATGATTAGGTGAGGATTATATAATTACCTCCCTTCATTTTGGCCAGTCTATTACAGATTACCTCCCTTTGAATTTTTTTTTTTAATTTTAATCGAATTTCGATGATTATGCTAAGACAGAATCTTACAAAAGTAATACTTGTTCATGAAAGTTTTATTCTGGTATATCACATAATTACCTCCCATAATCTTAGCCAGTCAATCAAAGATTACCTCCCTTTGCAAGGTTTTAATATTATTTTAATGGAATTTTAATAATCATGTTGAGACTGAATCATACTAAATTAATACTAGTTCTTGAAAGTTTTATTGCAGTATATCTGAGAAAGAATGACAGAAATCAGCGTGTTTTAATGATGAAATATGATAAAATTATCTATAAAACAAGAAATTCCCAGACTGCCAGATGTAATAGCTTTCTCACTCAATTCTTCACAATAGAAGTGAAAAAAGTGACATCAGTTGATTTCACAAATATAAAGAAAACATGCCTCAGTGTGTCTGTGTTACAAACGAGGCGCCAAATGCAGAAATACCAGACATGACCTTGACTTCTAGACAGACATGCCTTATTTGTCATGAAACCCTGCACCCTCGCAAAGTCAAGCACAATCCATCATATTCCCATTCAAATATTCCCAGGAATTTTCAAACTGCATTCCTAACTTGAGAAAAACGCAGGATGTTTTAGTCATACTGCCAGAATTAATTAAAGAAATAGTCGAATAATGCCATTTTAGAATAACCAAAATATATTTTAACAAAACCTTTGAATTAGACGTAAATTCAAATGAGAACCATATTCAACTGCATTATTTATTACAATATTATTAATAATTGATTGTTTTCAAGAATGCAAGATAATGCAGTAATTAAATAAACTATAGATAATATATCCCAGAACACAAACAGTTATTGGTTTACTGCTGTTTCATTGAACACAAAAACCAGAATTTATTAACAAAACATTGCATTCACACATTGTTCAACATTGCAGTAAGGTATAATAATCGTATTACAGCGCCATGTGCCCGGAATAACAGAAACAATGAATATACACTGTACTGTTTTGTTCTGATAATACACCAAAACCATTGAGCTGAATATATATTCATGCATATAGACATCCAATTGCATATGTTTAGAACTTTCAAACAATTTGATTTAATTCCTAGAAAGGAGAGAAAAAAGATAAATGTACTAGTACTAGCCTACCTCCGTTGTCCGATCCAATTTGATAATATATTCCAGAACTAAAAGAGAATGCACTTCCACCGTGATAGCTAGATCTTTTCATACTATCACATGTACAGTCACAGACAACAAACATAATGTTCTAGATAATCCAATAATATACCCGGTAATAGTCATAGGTAATTCACTGATAAATATCCTCACAATACTAGAATTAGAATTATTTCCTAAACAAGAGGGCCCAGAAGGCCCTGGATCGCTCACCTGAGTAATATTCGAGTGATGTTAAGTCGAGAAATGAACTTTTTCTACATAGAAGTTCATTTTTTTAGTGCAGCTAATCCTGATTCTCGGATTATTCCGGAATAGTAGGATATGCCTCTATGATAATTATGTTTAAGGTTAATGACCTTATCTGTTTAAAAAACTTGAAAACCTTTACAATTTTTTATTAACTTCAGACAAAATAAGTTAAGTTTTCACCTAAGATGCTTTGTGAATACATATCCTGATTTTTATTTAATTCTAAAAAAATTGTTTTAATTCTTGAAACATTTGTTCTTATCATACATGCATAGTACTCCTCACTCCAACTGTTACAAATACAAAACACTCCTACGCATAAGTGCCAGTTCTCTCTAAAATCCCCTAGAAAATGTAACTCACAGTACATCAATTTGTAACACCTCATGGTTTATTATAATTACCCTAGTCAGACCCTAAAATCTTTCATGGTAAGTTACTGATCTGATCCTTATCTAATTGAAACCAGATGTTGGTCAGCAATGGTCTGTGTGTTTGCAAGTAAATTCACCAGTCTTCATGCATGAACAGACAAAACCTGGGCCCGGAATTATAACCACTACTTACACTCTGCACTCTGATATTGACATTCGCTGTAATTTTGAGTTTCATAGAGATATTTTCTTGAGAGCAAGAAGTTGTAACAATGTAAAATTAGTACTAAATATCATCTTGACTGACTCCTAGTTGAATTTAGTTTAATCTAGAGCAATTAAAGACTCATTATATGAATATTCAAATGTAAGTGAGTTAAAATATTGGTTGTGATTCTGGCTCCAGATCACTTTTTTACCATTTGGAAATGACATAAGTATTTGTAAAGCTACATTATTTTTATTTCATTTTGTAGAGATTAAAAAATTGAATAAACAATAAAAATTTTGCAGAAGAAAGTTTATTGTACAACAAAAGGTTCGTACAGGCAATACATGCAATTGTTGAAAAAGATATGCCTTCAGACAATGGAGTATTTTATAATATCACATTAATTACCAATAAAGCTGCATTCAAACACTAAGTAGATAACTATTATATGAGTATTCATTGATCAAATAAAAATATTCAACAGCCATGCGACCAAATATATTTGAAAATTGTTCTTCTTACTATAATCACTAGATGCATGTACATACTGGTTCCATAACATTTTTTTGCACAATAATCAAAACTTCATGTACAATATTTAAAGAGTGTATTCAATATTTCTTTTAAAATTAATTAACTGTTCTTATTTTGTGAACAGACACACTTTTAATGTACTGAGTCATAATGATACATTTTGATAGCCACTTTATAGTGAATGGCATACACAGTACAAAATTAAAAAAACTTCTGCTGAAATTAACTTTCTGAAACATTGTAGGTATAATGGTTCTTCTTTCTCAGGATAAAATACTGAATTACTCTTTGTTTGTGTTAACTGGCTTATCAGATGGTAATGTGTTATAAATTAGGCTGCCTGCTGACCACTGACCACTTCAATGAATTATTTCTTATCTAAAGGTGAGGTCAGTGGGAGTCTGCATTGTGGTATAAGAGAAGATTTTCAAAGTTTTCTACAATAACATAGTGACTGGGGTAGGGGGCTATTTTAACCCCATGGGGGTAAAATTTGTACAATCTTGTAAGAGGACCCCAATAATTATGATGTTACATGCAAAATATCAAAGTTGTAGGTCTTGTGGTTTCAGAGGAAAAGATTTTCAAAGATTTCTCTTTATAACTCTATTGCAAAACAAGTGACCCCCGGGACAGGTGCAGTTTTGACCCCAGGGGCAAAATTTGAACAATCTTTGTAGAGGATCTCATGATGAAGCTTCATGCAAAATATCAAAGCTGTAGGCCCGGTGGTTTCAGAGAAGAAGATTTTTTAAGTTTTCACTTTTAAAATCTATTTTTAGCTCCTGTGACCTAATTAATAAATTAACCAGAATCATTTGAACAACTTTGAAAGAGGACCACCCAAGGATCATTCCTGTGAAATTTGGTTAAATTCCATCAATTGGTTTAGGAGAAGAAGTCATTTAAAGGAATTGTTGACGGACGACGGACGACGACGGACGCCGGACAGCCACCTATCCTAAAAGCTCACCAGTGAGCACTTCGTGCTCAGGTGAGCTAAAAACAACCACACAAAAATAATCAAGCAATAAGTTCACATGAAAACATTCAACTCCAGTGTTTAAGTGTTTACTTCGGGAATCATTTACCCATGATCCTCGGTAATAAGCTACAGCCATGCTTGATTGTATAGTAAAACATACCTGATAAATTATATGATATCATAGATATGTTAATTGGATATTAATTAATCCAAGAAATAGCTGCACCCTGGAATAATATTAGATGATATCGGAGATAATGAAAAAGGAAGAAAGTTATCAGAAGCTGAAAGCCTTGAGCAATAATTTATAAAACCTATCTGTTAGTTATTATATGTTAATTTGAAAACCAACAGATTCGTTAGATCACTTAGCTATCAGAATGAGCTTAATAGTCGAAGATGTTTTTTTTCAAGCATTCCACCCGACAAATTACATTATTACGTAATGTAAGTAAGATATAAAAACAATCTAATGATTAATACTGTTCTTGAATAATTTCCAAATGTTCACATATAGCCAATCATAACAACATCTTTAGACTCAGAAATCCACAGTCTACTGACATAAACTAACACAACTATTCCTGAGAACTTACAAAAATGCCATTACTAAAACTGTTTTTCTAATTTAACACAAATTAACAAGTAGAAAAGTTAACAAAAAGATGCCAATACTAAAACTGTTTTTCTTATTTTAATAATAACTTAAATTAACACAACATTAGTAGATACTTCAGATGCATTTTGTTAATAATCCACACTTTAATGGCACATCAGAAGTTCATTTTTAGTACCGTGTTACTCCATTATTTCGAGCAGATTAAGAGAAATATGCCAACTTGTGAAAAGTTTTACTCCAATTTTATGTAACAATTATAAAGCAATTTGAAAAACTATTTTGTTAGATGATCTTACATTGTTTGGCGGGATAAATGTCACTTAAGCAGATTAGCATCAAGTTTTATAATATAACCGTGTTAAAATCCTGGTCATAATAGCATAACAATAGCTCCACAGTTTTTAAGTCATTTTTCAATATTTTCACAAAAATATAAAATAAAACTGTGAAAATCCAATCCTTAACACAATCACAATAAAAGTTGGTGGCACGTTTTCTAACTAACTCCAATAATCCCTTTTTCACTTCTATTCCAAATGAAAACACATTATCAACGATCAGCTGGTAAATCCCCCAAAATGTTATATCTCATTTATTACAGAATTTGTTCATATTCCCCAGTAGAATTAACATCCTGTGAGGAGCATGTGATGCCTCTTAATTCTTCCCTATAATGTTGCCTTAAAAAATACTAGAACACTCCAACGACAACAAAAAACCAATGTTGTCCAACAAATAAACGGTACGCTGAAATTCCTCCGAGTGTGGAATGTTTTGTCCGACCCCTTATTCACTATAGGATATTACGCCTAATTGACCATTTGTCCATGCATATAGAATGAGACATCTTTCCATTTGAAATTGTCAAATAAATCATAAAATAGCAATTCTGACTAAAACAGCTAATCATTTTAGGTGACGCTTTTCTGTAATTGAGCCAACAACTCTGCTCGTATTTCATCCTAAATTATTTCATATTTTCTAACCAAATTGCAGTCAAATATCAGCCCATTTTCTCTGTTAATCTTCAAATAGCCCATACTTTGAGTCATTTATACATTAATGATTCTGTCTACAAATTAAGAAGCTGTTTGTTTTAAATATACTAAATTTATCCAAATAAATCTCATTAATAATTTCCAATATAAAGTGTAAATTCCATCTGTAATGACGGTAAATCAGCATAATTTTCACAATTCAGCTATGAAAAATTAATTGATTCATGAAATACATTTTTTTAGAAAATTCTGACTTCATTTAAAATCCCTACTTTCATACTCCTAAGTTCTTAACACATTAAAGCAGCATATATTTTTCATCACAGCACACGAGAATCATGGCAATAAATTGTAAGATATTCGACATTTATTGAAAGATATATTCTGTGCCTAGAAAAGTGAATTCATTTATCATCAACTATCAGGTAATTTGAGATCAGAAAGGGAGGGAACTCTAGATTCTTGGTGTTGATAAAGGGAGGTAATTGTGACAAGAATGATTGTTAGACTGAAGAATGGATGTTGTAAGAATGCCAAATTGTGTCAATCAATGATGTCATCAAGCAGTAAAACATGTTGATTTATTTCACAGGTAGATGATAATATGATAATGCAGCAATATAACCAACTGTGAACAACATACCATACAAGCACCTGTTCTCTGTTAATTGTCACATTATAATAGTAATTGATCACACATTTTACACATATACATACATAGTCAGAATCTATATATATAGATCATCATTGCATATTAGTGTAATTTATTGACTTTTGACAGAAATTAAAAACATCTGATTTTAATAAACAAGTTCTGTTAATTAACAAACAAGTTCTCTTGATCAATAAACACATTCTGTTAATTAATAAACACATTCTGTTAATTAATAAACAAGTTCTGTTAATTAAGATCAATTATTGATATAGTGACCAATTTACCAGCATACACAAGATTTCTTTACATGTTCCTAACAAGAGAAATGACCAAAAAAAATTACACTAAATAATCATAGAAAATGAAAAAGTTGAATATTATCTTGAAGACCAACGTTCACAGACATGTAAATCAAGTCAAGCCACACAATTTTTTTTATTCGAGTCATAAAATTAATCTACTTAAATTTGCCACATAAAAACTACAATGGAATTACAGACATGATTTTGCGCTCAAAATGTCGTAAATAAATTCTTCCAATCTATACATCTGAAAGCAATTTTCAATTTCTCTTTTCTCCATATTAATACAACCTTAGTCTATGATTCATGTAGGAAAATTCATACATCAACCAACTTTCTGAAAAAGAAAAATTCCCAATCTTTGTTACATCAACATGTTATAGAATGGGCATGCTGTTTTTATACAGTCAGAAAAATACTTGTAATCAATTTAAATATAATATATTGCTATAGTTTGACTTTAGGTACACATTTAAATATTGTTAAGGCAGAACAAGAAGGTCCCTTAGCGTGCATAGATTTATTTAAATGAATCAGTATGTTCTATAATAACTAGACAAGTTTGCATGGTTTGTGATGTATGGGAGTACAGAAGAAACTCAGTCAAAATTTCATTATTATTGATTTCACGGCCAACTATATGAAACATCATGTATTTGTTTGGTACTGTACAGCGTTTTTAGACTTTGATCTAAATCATGGATTAAATATTGCAGACTCTGAAGTACCAGAAATACGGACATTTTATCTGCTAGACACAGAGTGCCCAAAATTTGTCCCTTCGGAATAACAAGGTTGTATCTCACTATATCCAATATAATAATATAGAACCTTGTTGCACTAAAGGGAGGCAATCCATTCTATTTGTATATAATGATATTTACCAATTCAAGAAGATTTTTGGATGAAGAACAAAATATAAAGTACACAGTATATGTATGTGTTAAGTCGGATTGCCCAATAAACAGATTGGCACAAGTTTCTCACCCAAGCAAATTTCTTTGATCAATTTTCTCCCAATTACTATTTTTCATTGATTTTCAATAACAAACCAATAGTCTGTTCTTTCTATAGAGAAACAAATTGTCTACCACTAAACCGTACAACAAAATACGAGATTTCATCAATTTATCAAGTATTACAGGATAAATCCTTTGTTTCCTTTATTTGAACACCCCGCTTTGTTTCACCCCAAGATCAGCAAGTCCAGCAAAGGGGACTATAATCCAACAAAGGGAGTTAATCTAACAAATAGGATTAAAGTGATAGAGTATTGTGTAAGTTATAGATAACATGTACATGGAATTATTACTCCTTGTCTGGTATTACAGCAGCATTCTATACTTGAAGAGGTGTACACATGAATCAGTTGACTTTTTTTGTATTTTTTTTTAAATGTTTGGCCGACATAGATGTAGCGTGTGTCCTTGATCCGTTTTATTCCTGCCTAATTTTGCTAAAAGATTTAATAATAAATGTTGCCTATTATACATATACATGTACTTTTATTGCCAGATTGAATTTATTATTATTCAATATTACAGCCAATATCCTATTTTTCTGTATTACTTCAAGCATGCAGGTGCTCAATTACAATTCAATTAAAAAATATCTAAGAGTTAATACTTTAGACAGTTGAATTGCAAATTAGCTGTTCACACCAGACATTCTAATATGTGTGTTTACATCATTTAATCCATGGTAATCCAATTTGTCCAAACAATATCAGCTGATGATTACTATAGCTTAGAAAATATGAGATTAAATTTCTCCCTGATATTTTATAATAGTTAACAACAATTCCAGTCTCTCATTTTATTTTAAAACAGGAGATTTGAAGAAAGAAAACTATGCAAGTCTTGAATTCAGTCTTCTTGCTATGACTTACTAGCGCAAATCCCCGGACTGGGAACTTGAAGTCTGGGTAAATTCTGACTAGAAATAATGCAATTTACACTATGCAAGTTTAAAACGTGTCAGTTTGCAATAAATATACAGTACAGCCTCAATAGAGCAACACCCCTTTAGGAGATGCAAATAATGGCGATTGTACAGAGGTTGTTGCTATACAGAGGCTTTATTAAATTTACCTTATATATCTGCTTAGTGAAATTTTAACGAAGTCGTTATAGAGAGGTTGTTGCTCTACAGAGGGGTGCTCTATAGAGAGGTTGCAATGTATAAGAGTTTGAATTATCTGTATTTCACACAAGGTGTTGATCACTTAAACCTATACTATGAAGAAATGAAGAAAACAACATTTATATGTAATATTAGAACATGCCACATGCACACCAAACAACATCAAACAACATCAAGAAAACATGAGTCAACAAATAGGAGAAAAAACACCACTGGTTACAAATGGAGGATTGAGTTAGCCAACAGCAAATACTTGTAGAAATCTCTGCACCAGAATCCATCTTTCACACAAATAAACTGATTATCAAATATCAACGATGCATCAGAAATGAGCAATTTTTCAAGGTGAATTATTAATTTCTAACAGCCCCGAGATGGAAAAGATATAAAATCATTAAAATCTAGTATTTCTTGTCCCAAGTGAAGTTCAGACATGTTTTCGGTAAAAAAAGTGTGAAAGCGGAAATTTTCTGGACAAACAGTGCAGAACAGCTAACCATGGTAATCAAATGTGTTAAGGATTATTGGTGCAGATCAGGTTGCCATGGAAAAAGACCAGGTTAACATGGTAACAAGACCAGAGTAGTCATGGTAACAGAATGTGTGAAGGATGGTTGGTGCAGACCAAGGTTGCCATGGAAAAAGACCAGGTTAACATGGTAACAAGACCAGAGTCGTCATGGTAACAGAATGTGTTAAGGATAATTGGTGCAGATCAGGGTTGCCATGGAAACATAAGAGAAAGCGAGCAGCATCAAGCTTGCGGTTACCTTGCTGTGAATATCTTGCCAGTATGGGATTTTCACCTTCAGAGTCCGATAAGGACAAGTGTGAGACATGATCATTGCGTATTCGGTATGAATCCATTTCATTGGATGATGAGATGGTACTGTGTGAACCTTTCCGCCAATGACGACGTTTACGATTACTGGATGATGAAGTATCATTCTCGTCTTCGTCACCGTCCGATCCGCTCACATAACTATAGAGACGACCTTTAGACGTGGTGGAAGCAGTAGAAGGTGTCCGACCTTTCACCTTGGGATGTATATTACTAGTATTACTAGTTTTGTCCATCAAAGGTGTAAGTGGAGTGCTCATGTATTCGTTACCGCTGCTGCTGATCCCTGACAACAATAAACACAACACAACATTTATATATATATCAACATAGAAAACAACATAACATATAAACATCCTGCCTATACACTATTTATAACTTTCATGTGACCATAATTTTCCAGTCAAAGAATTGAATGAATTATAGCATTATTTCTAGCAGTCAGACTTTAAGACACCTAAATGTAGTCATTTTATGCAGATACTGCATTAAATTGAAAAATTATTGGACGAAACTTGATTGGATGAAAGAATTGAATAAATTTAGCAACAGAAAAATTGTCAGCCTTTCACACTATAGTGGGGGGGGGGTATATCCCATGATGCCTTTAGTAAAACCAATGTGTTTGCATTCCATATGAATGGCCAATACAGGAGATTATTATGATTGCATACTATTTTTTCAGACTAAGTAAATGAATAGCACACATTAGCAATAAATAATACATAGCAGGATAAATATCACATATATACATTAAGACATCAAGGGAGATATTAATACTAATGAAATGCAACAGTATTGATTGATTAAATTGTGACAGTGGCCATATTAAAATGAATTGAGACACATACAAGATTCAAAGACCATTGTGTGCTTACATCTCATTGTTATATTGTCATGTTCACCAGTTTATTTATTATAGATATAAATAAACGTATACCCAGTAAACCTCCGGAAATGTAAAAATTCAAACAAATTCCTGTCTTTAACTCATGACAGATTAGTACATGTTTTGTCAGCACTTTGATTAAAGAAGTAATTTGTTTCCCAGAGGTATTCTAAAACATCTTAAAATGTTGCATAATATAATATATATAACTCTGAGTATTGTCTGGCTTTAATGGTGATAAATGACAATATTTCACTTTTTTAATACATCGTTTTTTGTCATGTTGAAGAATATAATTATTTCTTTAGGGATTTTGTATTTTATAAGAATATACAGTTTATAATACAGATCCCATGTACACAGATATTCATCATATACAGAAAAGACTATTTCACGGACTTCAGTAAAATTGCAAAATTAAATACTTGAAAAGTTTAATAAACTACAGCTCAATATCAACAAGGTCCCATCTTGGACAAACGTCATGCAAATCATTATGTAACAAATGCATGGATGAATGCTATATAATAAATTGCATGCTGCAACATTAACAGAGTGCACACAGTCGTTAGTAATTGTTAAATTTAGCAGAATTTCAAGCAATGACATTCCAGAGGTTGAGTTAAAATCAATCATTTTCAATACTCAGATTGGCATCAGTTAAATCTACATGTTTCTCTCGAATATGCTTCGGATTCTGGCATATTAAAAGTATTTTCTTTATATATATACAGCTTATCCTGTACTTTGAAGACATAGAAATATTCATTCACAGCATTGCACTATCCTTAATTAATGATTACACCAATTAATGAGCTTGGTTCATTACTTTGTTATTTTATAGAAAGAAAAAGTTACATTCATTCATTATACTCCTTGTATTCCATTGTATTTCATTCATTTACCTATTTCAACAAATTAACAATTGGAAATTAACATTCTGAACCAAATACTAGACATATGAGTTTTGTAGAAACAATGGAGAGGAAACGTTCACATAGTTATACTAGAACACCAATTACTATCTGTACTCATTGTTGTTACTGAGGTATTTGATTTATAGGATAATTCTCAGTTCATTGTCAGCTCTATTATTGTTGTTTTGGAAAATATCACTCAACAACCACCAGGGGTGGAAAACAATTAATTGCTATTAACATCATAAGTTCTTGAAAACAAATTATTACATTTTAGCTAGAAGGAGAAGCATTGATTGAAAAAAATGAACCGGTAAGTACCAATAAGTATTTGTCATAGTAATATTGGTACTTTGTGTGTATTTGTCTACCCCGGGTACAAACAAACCTGATGGTATACCCGGGTACAAACAAACCTGATGGTATAAGATACAATGGTGTATTTAGATAACACATTCTGATAACAATAACACTTGTGTTTTATCTTTGAAATCATCAATTTGATATGGTTTGGTACCCATAACAAAAGCTGGGAAACAACAGATGCTGTATATCAATCGCAATAATAATAGAGTTGTGTCCCTTTGTAATTTTTCAACAAGATGCGAGTTGTTTTCCTTTGTAATCAACAATACAAGGTGAGTTGTTTCCTTTGTAATTTCAAGCAAGATTTTTTTTGTAATTTACAATAAGATGTGAGTTGTTCCCCTTTGTAATTCACAATAAGATGCAAGTTGTTTCCCTTTGTAATTTACAATAAGATGTGAGTTGTTCCCCTTTGTAATTCACAATAAGATGCAAGTTGTTTCCCTTTGTAATTCACAATAAGATGTGAGTTGTTTCCCTTTGTAATTTACAATAAGATGTGAGTTGTTCCCCTTTGTAATTCACAATAAGATGCAAGTTGTTTCCCTTTGTAATTCACAATAAGATGAGAGTTGTTTCCCTTTCTCTTTTATACTTCAAAATAAGATAAAATAGTTGTTTCCCTTTGTAATGCAAACTCAGATAAGAATTGCTCTCCTTTGCAAGCCAAACAATTCAGTCCAAATTTCAATACGAAGTAAAACATTTGAATGTTTTGTGCCCAGTAAATATGAACAGCTGATTGCATAGAGAGCAATAAATCAGACAAAAATATAATACAATTATTATTTATACACACTATCCTGTCTCGAAAGTTGTTAGAATAGTTTACAGTGCAGTTTCCAAACAATATAATCCTCACAGGCTCAATAAAGATAATAACACATTTCAAATTGTCTGGCAGTATAATTTACTTCATATTTATAGACAATTAACTTCAGCTAAGTTCCAAAGTTGTACCCTACTTACATCAACATTAATCATGAAATACTTTAGGTTTTGTACAAGTTGGGCATCAATATGTGGTTGCCGACCTGTACATAAACAAATAGTGGTCTTATCACATGTCAGCCACTGGTTTGATGCCCATGCAGTCTTTGTTATGACTCTTACTCCACGTTCCATTGCTTTGAGCCCTATAGTCTTAATTCAAATTCCATGAAGTAATGAAAATAATTGTATATAACTATTAACCAAAAAACAACAACTTTATTAAAATTGGTACACAGCCAGGCTTATACAAATGCCTGGTCTTTGCTTGAGCCTCTGACTATAATACTAAATGGCCTAATCTGGCAACATATTTATTACGACATTATTCTTAAATTGTAAACACCATTATCATTATACACTTAAATTATAAAGAATATTACACAAAATTATCACTTAATACTCCACATGAAAAATAGCAATCAAAAGCTATAAATAATTATCCCGATTATTTACGTTCAAAGATATGTCAGCTATTTCTAGTCCGACTTCACAAACATTTAGAATTTCATTCAACATAAAAAAATATATAGATTAAATGAAGGACATGAACAAATACCAATTGAACAAATATAAATTTCAGACTTGAACCTGCTCAGACCAATAACTCTTAAACAATTGTTAATATCACAAATTACACATATGAGGCTTGAAAACTTAGATGCTTCATGACATTTCAATATTTCAATGTACAATTAACCAGACAACAGTAGGGTGGTGTATAACAGATTAGAAGTATGTGTAACCTCAAGTGGTAAATACATACATTGTACAATTCCCTTGAAATATTAAAACTAGAAACATAATAGACGCTTCACAGACAGATTCCAGTAAAACCCCTAGTGGTCCAAGGCATGAGGATATTGAGCCATACAGTGTCAGAAATTCTGGGAAATGACAAGTTTTATATGATAGTAGCATGCTCTAGGTAGCACACAACACCATACATACAGACATCTCTGACAGGCTAATGGTTATATACTAACAAGTAACTTCCCTATAAATCTCAAATTCAACAGTTCCCAAAAACCACCACACACTCTGATTGTCAAATAGAACTTCTCATACTTATTTATCATGGGCTGACAACATTGGTAGAAGCATTTTGAAGTAAATATCAATTGTATTAATTTAATTAAACAGCCACAGTCAGTTTCAGTACCTGATATTTATGTTTTCTAATTAATTAATTACTTTTATAGTACCTGATATTTATTAGCATTATTCAAATTAATTGATTAATTTAGAACTGAGTTTTAATTGTTTACATCAAGAGCACTCATACACTGTTAAATGCCATTCTCTTTCACTTCTGATCAAAGTACTAGCCGATAGTTAAAGTAAAAAAACCCCAGTAATTTAAAAACGTTATATGCTGGATTCCACTGAATTACAATGCTATATACTTATATAAAATTAATATTATTTCATTGGCGCTAAAATACCAGGCAGATTCACACCGTTTGTTACACAATGTGCAATCATATATTCTTGTTACAGCAATTGTATAACTTAAGTTGCTGCAGCATCAGGGAAAAAAATCCAAATTAATTGTCAATTAGTCATGATCAGCATCTATAGAGACCATTTCGAATTCCATCAATTTTCTGTTTTCCAACTTCCAACTATTTCTCGAGAAATGATAAGCCATCTCCAACATGCCAAATCCTAATGCATCTTTCCTGTGCAAACAAATATACCAATGACAACATCCGTGTTCCTAGTATCTTACATAGATAGCAACCATGCATTGAAATATGTGCTCAACTAAATTTCTGTACAAGACAACATCAGTATGGAGTAATTTGAACAAAAACAATTTGTCTTTATTTTTATCTATAAGAAAATATTCCATGAAATGATTCATGCCTAATCAGTCAACTAAGCAACTGTTGTGCTGTTTGCTCAAGGTCGGTTAAATATTTATTTGTAGGGAAACAACAACTTTTTTCTTGTGATAATTTCCATGCTGTGAAAGTATTTATCAGGGAAATAAGATGATGGATATATTTGTTGAAAGGTAAGCAACAGACACGACAATTATCTCCCCCTGTTCAAATTATCTCAAACACCATGACAGACTTCGTGATTATCCTCCAACAATCTGAAAATCTCCACCATTTATAGTACAATATTACACACAGCTTATTTATGCAGTATCATTTAATTCCTGTGACGAAAACACAACAATCTAAAAGCATAAATTAAATGGCAACAATATATCCCATCCACTATTACACATTGTACCATCATAAGACTTAGTGTAATGTTTTGATGTAACACAAACCTTAAAACATACAAACTAAACAACTATAGACCTACAATTTATGAATTTCCAACAAGCTGGCCCTACAGTAATCCCCCTAAAGATAGTTTAACCATTTTACATGACTTTTTTGTATATTTTGTAATTCAAACTTTTTTAATTTAACAACATATAATAAACTTGTAGCTCAGAGACAACAATATAATGGCTGGTTTGATTTGTGTAGGGGGAAATATATTAGATGGTGTTGCTATATTTGTGTTAATTACTTCCTGGAACTTGAAGGTGTAATAACTATTAACAGGATCTCTATTTGCTTCATACTGCAGGTCCTCAATATCAGACAAGGAAATAACTGATTCCAATAGTGTAAAGCAATATCCAATGAAACAAGCTACTACATAATCATGGTGTATCCTACTTCTTGGTACAATTACATGCCTTGTATCCTGAAATGCAACTTTCATCATAAAATGATATATTTTTTTGCATTTATTTAAAACATTCTTGAAAATATTCTCCTATAGTAATTGTTTCTAAGTGAATGCCATTCAAAGTTGAAACATATTTTATTCCCAATTGCAAATGACAAGAGCATACAAGTTCCAAAACTGAGTTACAGCTTGTCTGAATTAACAATTTAAAGAGCTGCATAATATGTCAAACTGTTTTATTTTCAGGATAGAGCAAAAACAATTTTGCTTTTGGGCATGCTACTCAATGTGCATGACCACAAATTCTTAAAACATTAGGGAGCTAAGTCTTGTAATATTATCAAAGTGCCATGGTTTGTTTACCAATGGTGTAAACATTAGAATGGAGAGCATCATGTGACATTGCTGAAAGCTGATCGGAATATCTTAATGGAAAAAACCTTAGTGTTAACTGATAAATGATGTCACATTGACACTCCTAAGAGCAAGCGATTGACTGGATTTCGTAATAAAACACATTATCACAGGTTTTTATATGTGATTGTATTGACAGTTGACTGAGATCTTGCAATTATTTGATGAATATCTGCATTTGTTTTCCAGAATCTTTCTATTGTTCTCCAGCATTTAATATGAAAGCATTTGATGAGCATAATAAAGTAACATTTTACATAGCTATGGGTCATTTAAGTAAATACATTAACAAAATAGCAATTAACATTTAAATCTATGGTAATTGAAGTAAATTCATTATCATTGTAGAATTCCAGCATTCAGGTCGACCAAAAAATATTATTAGATATAAGTTATTTTCAATGTTGTTTTGAAAGAAATTAAGTAATATAGTTGCCGAAAGTGTTCCCGACTATTGAACCCTGACAACAATATTGTATATTGTCTATTGTATATTGTTGACACATTACCTCAAGCACTCAGACTTTCACATTTAACCATGAAATTACGGTTACTGTACATTGGAATAATATACATCACAGAATTGCATTACAGGAGAGAAATGCAAAATTCCCCTCAAGTTTCCTCTTCACACCATGAGGCAATTTCAATCATCATGAACAACCAATTCAATTACAAACACTCAAATTTTACCATAATAAAATGTCTGAAAAATACAAACAAAAAATCCCAGGAGCATGGAAATGTTCTAAGAGCCGACACTGGTAATGCTATGGTAACGCTATGGTAACATAGACAGGAAGGGTTGAGACAGAATGAGAACAATGTGATATAATCTTCCTTACGTAATCGGTACTGACAAAAAGGCTCAAACAAAGACAAGAAATTCAGGAATTTTCACCAGAAAAACAAGTTTTTCCTATGTGAACAAATTTAGCTGTCTGTTATTTAACGCAAGATTACTGGCAATTGCCCGACCAATGACATCGCTTCAACTACCTTTTTATAATGCTCTCAGCACACACAATGAGATCAGTAGGTCTATGAGGACTTTCACTGTGTTAAGCAGCTAGAAATTAGCAGGAAAACTTTATTTTTTATGGCATTAATTGTGCACAAGATGCATTTCTTTGAAAATGGAGATAAAATTTTGAAAGTCAAACTTGCATATCCTGGTATTGTTTTGACTGCTGAATGCTGGTGCCTGCCTGAGATAGTAGAAAGGCATTCTATGTTCATCAAATGGTGGAAAACCTTAAATATCATCCATTGTATGGTTTCTTTATTGGACCTTAGGAATCAAGAATCACTGAGTGTGTTGTGCGGTTGACATACCCAGTGGTATAGCCTGCTACTTCCCTTCTAGACACCTTGATTTTGTTTTGGAATGTCATATTAGATTATGGTATAGCTCAACTTATACCTCGATTATACAGAATCAGGGCCATCTAGATGTGACACTCTAACCAAGAATTCGTACAAATTATAAGTGAGTAATGTTGTCCATAGTGAGAACAAACTACATGAATCATTGACGTCAGCAAATCGTCAGTAAATCAGATTATATACAGAACATTCATACACAGTAAATGAAATCACTCAGAAAGGCGGTTATACATCAGTGAAGTCATTGACAGCTGGGAAAAATCAAATTTTCTAGTGTTGTGACAATCATCCAATGACCAGAGATTTGAGAAATACCAGAACCATGTAAATCTGATTTGCCTACATTCTTTTAATCATGTTCAATACTCCCATACTTCCAATCATTACCAAATGACAACATATTGTTTCCATCAGACAAACCCAAAACGTTTCTCTCCAGTTTCCCTGCTTATCAAAGAGTAACTCTTCAATTTCAAACACAGAAAATCAACGTTGGAGTTTTTGGCCTATCAAAGAGTTACTCTTCAATTTGAAACTACAGAAAAATGACGTTGGAATTTTGGCTTATCAAAGTGTTGCTCTTTAAATTGAAAACACAGAAATCACATTGGAATTTTGTCTACTTATCAATTTAAGGAACTATGGGCAATGCTCTTCAATTTGAAACACAGAAAGTCTGCACATTGGAATGTTTCTGCATCTCAATCACTAAGATGCTTGATCAAGCTGCCATGCCAACCAGAATTGTTGTATGACAATATCTATAACTGACTCTGATTGGTTGATAAAGCACATATCCAGACATCAAATACACCATCCCGTGATAGGTAGCATTGCTGATATACAGCAACCTGACATACCCGTAATTAATTGATAAAAGTACTTTTCTAATTCAAAGAAAAATATTCTAAACCAAGTTTCTTTGGCAACATTCCTGTTGTTAGGACACACCTGTTATTCTTAAGGGCAAATAAATATTTGAACTGTCAGATTTATTAGTAACATTTTCGTCTAAATGAACACTTAACTCTTGTAAAAAGTGTATGGATTATTGTTATTCCCAATGCCTCCGTATCACATCATGTGGTCTAAAACTGTAATCAAGTCAGCTGGAGATAATGTATTTTATAACAGGTAAGATGGAAGAATTCAACAATTTAATCCCAGTATCTAATCATACAACTGATTGCCCGCCAATCATTAAAGTGTGCTAATTGGTCATTGCACTCACTAATTATCAAAATCCAGGGGAAACTGTACTTCACTAATTAACCATAATAACCATAAGACTGGCGGTTAGTATTGGTGTTTATATCATGTTTACACCAAATTGGCACCAATTAGTACCCAATATCATCTTTACGATGCCATTCATATACAAATAGACACAGACCTAAGTGTTCTTACCAAGCTAAGATCGAAGAAACTAGCCAAGAGATGTCAAGAACCTGTTCATACAACAACAACAACAAGGAACACAGATTAGGGGAGGGGGTCAATGCCCAGTGAAGGTTGAACTGATAAAAATTGAAATTTACACCAAAATTTCAACATCACAGAACTGATGATCTAATAATTGGATTTGTAATGAACAGTAACCAAAACTTTAGTGGAATAGATTAAGGTAATCCAAATATGATTAGCAACAGGTCAAACATATATATATACCAGTAATGGAACTTCTTTGAAATGCTCACGTTATAGTCGATCTGGACTTATTTAGTTGAGTTGACAAACATTTTGTATCTGCCTTACCTGAAAGCGGCTGCCGTCCAAGATCGCAAAACAGTTGTGAAGAGAACACATTTATCAGTTCATATGTACCAGGGAATCAACTTAACTCAACCATGGAACTCAGTCAAACAGGTTAAAAGAAAAGGAGCAGGCAAACTTAAAGGCTCAAACCAATGACTTTGAAATAGGAGCAGAAAACTAGACATAAACCTATGACTTTGAACTGTGACCTCCAGCATCCTTCAGCTGGTCGTGTTTGGAACTAGAGTGTTGCATGTCATGAATTCACAAAGAATACAAACGACAGAAAGTATAAACAGTGACTAGGATAACAAGGGGAAGTAATTAGAACAGTACAAGTATGGCAGCAGTGACATAACGACATGTTGACAAAACACTGCTATTCTGACATAATTCCAACCGCTGGAAACAATGACAAGTTTTTTCAGTAAATATATCGGTCAGATGTCATCCCTTTAGCCAACAATACTGTATCTCATTATATACTATATAGAGAGATGCAACCTTGTTGCAACTAAGGGACGATGTTTCCATGAAAGGAGGAGACTGGAATGCTAACACCATCAATCATCTACAAGATGGAATAAACATTTGTTGATTTATACATGTTACCAAGAAGGTAAATAGTCAGAAAAAATAGAAATAAAGATTAATGTTAACTAAGTGATACAGACATTCTGTGTTGGTGTACTTCTGTCAAAACATAGCATGTGCTGATACACCTACTGGCTGTACACTAAAATTACAGAATTTGTTTGTTTGGTGATGGTAATCTGTCAGGTATAAGGAATACATGAAAACATGGAACCAGCAAACCTTGGCCAGAAATATCTTCCAAATAAATCTCTGAATAAATCTCAGCTCACATTTGAAGAAATTAACTGAAAATACATCTGGCAGATCTAGATACAGTGAGGATACAGGGAAAGTGTTTCTGGCACAACTAGATACAGTTGGTTTACAGGGAAGGTGTGTCTTGGAATCATTTCTCCATCATCACATATCAATATAAACTGTTAACCCATTAACAGTGTCATAGTAAATCAAGAAGTTCACTGGAAGAGAAACTTAGACAGAGAGTTTTCAACAGATCCACACTACCTCCATCTATAATTGTGTTTTGTTTATAAAAGTCAGTTTTCCTTTCGGACAAATGTGTTTCTGTTCACATACTTCAAGAAAAAACACTTTCTGAAAATGGGAATTTTGATGTAAATATTTACCTGCAATCATAAAGTCAACAGGAAACGTGGAACTACCAGGATCTAACAAACACAACATAGCTGAAACATCTGTAACATAAGCATGTGTTACTATAGAAACCAAAGTTGAAGCAAGAAAAAGAACTGAAAATACTAAGACTAAGACTGTACTACCGGTACTACAACACAAATACAAGAAAAATAAAATGGTTGCAAAATTGAAAACGAAAAATGAAAGTACCACAATTTAGCAATACAACAGTCAGGATAGCCCCATACCTTCATTGTATGGAATAAGAAGTTGTTTAGGATAATTGTAAACTTGTTCTTGATCATTGGACAGAAACCATGACAACCGTTTGCAACCACTGCAACCATCTCCTTCTAAAAAGATAGAAAAACACGAAAGTTTAAGATAAAGCTGAACTTACTACACAGATAGAAAAAGATTGAAAAAAAGATTGAGAAAAAGATTGAGAAAAAGATTGAGAAAAAGATTGAGAAAAAGATTGAGAAATTGATGTCGTTTAAAGTGCATGCTTCCTATATGGAAATTCTGTGGGAACCATATTTTAAAAGAAGACACATTATCATTCTGCTAGAATTCAAGTAAGGAAACTCATAAGTCGAGGTGTGCCTGCAAGACTGTTTTAAGTCCTTCTTTAATCATATGTAGTTACTACAGCCTTGCAGGCACCCCTCGAAGTGATCAATACCTGAAAATAACATTTGTGCTAAGTTCTGTAAATCAAGTTCAATTACATTAATTTAGTAGATACATGCACTGGTGTTATAGTATACAAAAAATGTTGCTTTTCACCTACCCGCCTAATTGTCAATCAAATATCCAAGTTACCATTTTTTGTAGGAAACCAGATTAGTAATTAATATTGTTGCTTGTATAGAATTAATGTACCATTAATTTCAAGTGTCTGTCAATACACCTCAATCTATTAATTCAACAAATACATTGGGTACTGAAAATAATGTTGATTGACTTACAAATATGGTGATGATGTATAATTATATTGTTACAGAACCAAATAGTGCCACTTCAGTTTAATATTTAGCTAGTATATAATTTATGGAAAATGTCATAAGTGTTAATGATTATAAAATAATATTAAATAATATTATACATAATAAATGCAAACCTTTTTCTCTCCTTACGACCGTCATTTTCTAACTATATCTTATCCACAATATTTATCCAATAATGAATGCAAATCTTGAAATACACACTGTAGAAAATCCATGATTCAATTCTGCTGCATGTTAAAATTATCGTTTTAGTAAGCAATCTGATAATGTTACTAAAATGCCTGAATAATTTAAACACTGTAGATTAGAAAGTTTTCATTAACAAGCACACATGATTGAACAACAATAACAATAATAAATCCAAACATTAGTCCAGGAAAATGCAACAATGGTGTTGGAAACAATTAATAATAATTAGTCAAATGTTCAGTTGAATTTTCAATGTCTTCAAATATTTCACTGCAGTATTCATGCATACTCTGACCACAACTTATTCCAGTTGCTAATTCCACACACACATACAACATTACAACATCCTGACTGATATCAGATGCTCTATCAATGGTCCAGCTGAGCTAATTTGCATAGATCATACATAGCCTAGGGAATATCAACACAAGTAAATAAACCACTTTCCTTATCTAATCTTAACATTTTAATTGTTTTCTTAATATCAATTTACACCATAAAGTCCCTTAGATGTTTGGAAGAAACAAACAAGTACTTCTCCCCTTATCAAAGATCCGCTGAAGATACTGTATGGTAAGTTTGGTAATTTGCTGTAATCATTAAATGGCCCCAGGCCCTTATCTTTCACCAAGTAATGATAGATCTGACTCCATTTAATTATTTCCTCTTGACCATTTACTTTAACAGGCCCAGCAGTAACAACAGCAACAACACAATCAATAACTATATCTCCTGTATTTATAAAACTAAGCAACTTTTCAGCTTATATATTGTTCACAGGTAACATTACAATAGCTATACCAGTAAGCTCTTTATTTTTTGTAAGTAATATCCACAGGTATACCATTTAGCTAGCTTATTATTTTGAATATGTAATAATTCAATATGATAATATCTGTTTAATAAAAAGTAAACAAGAGGCAACCACTATGCCCTGTAGGTGTTTTACTAAGTGGGAGGGGATATCTTGTCATGTAACAACAAAACATCAACATGTGATTGAGGGTTGTACTGAAGACAATCAGAGAATAATTGATGAGAGATGGTTCAGACTATTGAAATATTGATGTAAGACCATAGGCTCCAGGTGAGTGGACATAAAGAGATTTAAGGGCCGTGCAAACCCTTAGGGACCATGGTACTGTTTTATCAACAAATAATGGAAAGCATGGTTTGTAATTAGATGTAAATTAAAGATTTGAAATGTAACAATTAACTGATCTGGTTTACTTTAAATTCTCCTACTTGAACCTGAGGTTTCAATCCCTGCAGTGGTGATTTACTTCTACCCATTCCAAAGTCTGGTTCCCCTGCCCATAATGCATTATACGCTATCATTTGTCTTTGTGTCTTATAGTGCTCCCTTGCAATAATTCAACCATAATTATAGATCATGCAGTGAACTTGAAAACAAGGCATGTACGTGTTGCTCAAATTCTGTTTTCTTTTTCAAATACCAAAAGATTTGAAGTGAATTTTGCAGTTATGTATTTCAAAGTTCCGAAGAAAGCATAGACAATAATTTCATTGTTTCTACAGAATTGTGCTTCTTTACTACCCCACAACATGCACAAAAACATGCATACAGTCTGTACTTGAGTTAAAATGATTTTAAGACATTTGATAATTGCCAAATTGTTGCAACAATTTTGCACATATTATTCTATGAAGAAACTTCACTCCTATATGAAGCGATAGGTGATAACTCTTAACTGTAGAAAACATAGAATGTCTAGACTGTAATAGGGAACAAAGAACAATTTGCATGTCAGAAGTTGTTCTAAACCAAAATAATGCCAAATTCCTAGTTAACAAATGTGTGCTTTAATTTTATTTACATTTTCTGAATTCACGAAATGCTCAAAATGCTCATTCAGTAGCAGACAGGAAGATTTGGTAATTAGGTAGGAAGATAGAGTACAAGCATCACCTACTTAATATATCATTTAACAATGTAACACCAATCAGTGAGACAGAGGGTAATAACCCAAAGTTTTTGACCTACCCTATTGTACAGACAAGATAGCAGGACCACACAAAAAGGACAATTACAGAAACAATGTACCATAACATTGAGCAAATTTCATTTTACCCAGAAAGATAAAGGGAACAGATTTGTTCAGAGAGTTTTTCAGTTTCAGAAATAAGTATGAAACAACATTCACTATTAACAGTCAACACATTCATATAGTTTGGCATGCCCAGTCTTGAATGTGCTTGGTCATTATAGACATGGTTGCAATGATTTTGCAGTTTTTTTTGCAGTAAAACTGCAACAACGAAAATCAAGAAATTTATGAAATTTTCAATTCCCATGAACAGTCTCACATGATTTAGTCCCTACCCCTGCCTGTGGCCATAGCCATGTGCATGAAAGGTGTCAAGTTTACGATGACTTCACAAAGTAGGCAGCAAGTGGTATCTATTAGTTGGAAATAAAATTTAATGACATGATTCTCATAAAACTAAGGGTCAGCTTGTTAGAATGGTCAAGTTATTCTACAATTTTATGACCTAATGATAATAATTACTTCCCATAAATCACCTGTCTTAGTATGACACACTTCAAATGCCAACTTTTTACTGCTCACAGGGCCAGGGGTTTAAAATATTAATGTTATGTTGTGACTCATTGTAGGGGCCACTGTTACATCATACCCTTAAGGGGACAGTTACATTTCAAAAAATGTCGGAATGATTTTAAATACAAATAAATTAAACTTTTTTTTTTCAATTTTTCTAATTAATGATTTAAATTCATTGGTTGACAAAGTGTGCATTTAATTAAACACCATCCATCAAATAAATTCTTAGTAAACTTGAAAAGTTAATAATAATTACACCTGGGCCATGGTCAAAATTTATAAGTAGTGTATAGGACTGGTGTATTAATGCATTATGTCATGCATATATAATGTGGTATTTATGAACATACATCACAAACTGGCTATTGTAATTCTTCAATTTGGTTGACATACTATAAATCAAATAAAAGCACTAATATAAAGGAGCAATCCCTAATTTAATCATATGCAATCTGGACTTATTGTTACAAGTGCAATAGAATGCATAATCCAGGATAAACCATGCAAAATCAATAACTCATTAAGTTCGTACTTTTATTGGAAAATTTTGGTGTTTTAAAGTGCAAAACCCTTCCTTTATATTTTGCTACAGAATCTGTGATAATATAACTGTTTTACATATTAAAGTAATAATATCAATAAAATAGCAATAGTACTGGTGTAATTATAAAATAAAACTGTTAATGACTATAGCTATACCGTGTTTACGATCACCGTTATGGTAATCATAGAAACCAAAGAATTAATTTATTCCGAGAAGCACACTTGTATTTATTAGCAAAATAATGAAAGGGGAAACATGATTTCTGTAGCACACGTTCTAAAAACAGCAACTGCAATAAACTTTGTTATTTTATTGCATTGATTGAAGGCTGAACAAAACAAAACTAGTGTCACTATAATTGATTGTTCCTTGGAACACCCTATTAATTACATTGAATGATATCAATTAACTACTGTCACAGACCTTGTGTAACAATTTTCTCCTTTCCTTGCACACGCCACAATATTATTTAAGAAAATAAAATATGGCCGGATCTCCTGATGAAAAAACTATTAGATAAATGTCTCCAGTTCGAATGATTTAAAGGGAACATTTAGCATTGATTTTATCATTATATCATGAAACCACCAGTAACAGACACACTGATACCATACATTTTCTACCAGGATATATTGTCTATTAATCATCATACAAACAAGAACGAATTGTCCAAACCTCCAGGTTCAGAGCTTGACTTGCTTTAATAACACTAAGTCTTATTGTACATGTTCTGACAAAATGACAATATCTTAGTAAATCTTGGCCTAAAAACTACTATACATGTTACCAGCAAATACCATCGAAACAAACACTTATAAATGTGTGTGGGTTTTATATTTCAAATATTTACGAAACTTTCAATTATTACTATAATGCATTATTTTAAAAACAACACTTTACTCTTCGAAAGCAATCTCCCGGTAAATATGTTGATTAAAACATTATGCACGTCAAGCACATCACTATTATACCCAAAGGTATACAACTATTATAATTATTTCTACAAGCAATCAAAGTGTTTCCATTGCAACGATTATTATAAGTTCATGCTATATAACTTTAGCTGCTATTATATAATTTGTATGCTTATAATCCAAGAATATAGTGCATCATTGAACATACTCATCTAAAGGTCATATACTCAATAAGGAAATGCTAAGTCCATAACTAAGCAAACTTTGTGTAAAAGTCAATTGGAAGAAATAGTTTACAGCATTTTCATATTGGATTTGTTCTCTAGGTAACACTATTACAGAATGTTAACTCAGAAAGTGAATGTTATACCCTATAGGAGTAAAGAACAGTTCATGCAGTGGGTTCTATACTTCTTAAAGTTGGCTCTAAAAGGTTAACGCCGCTTACCTAATCCATTTAATTTCTTGTCATGATGAGCCATTTTGACTTCTTCATATGGACGTAGATTATCATCGGAATGGAAATCTTCTTCTGATGAACTATAGTTCTTACTACTCCGTTTCTCTCTAGCGGATGTACGACGGCCAATGGCTCGGTTCTGAGGTTTATAGTTGGGTGTTGTATTTAGTGAACTCATCTCCATATTTGTAGCTGCAGGTACGTATCTCATCCAGCATTTATATGTGTAACCTTCCTTGCCTGCTCTACATGTATCTGAAAATACAAATTTCAAAAATAGTTAAAACCAAATAATGTCTTTTTGCAAACTTTTCTACTTGAAATCTTTATCATATTATATTAGAAAATTAATCTGAAAATACATGCAAAATATCTGTAATACTTGTTTAGGTAACTAATTTGTGTCACATCTGATAAAGGTCTATTAAGTCATACGAGGTAAAGGTCTATAAGAACATGACATTTCAGCTAATCTATCACTAAAGGAAAATAATTATTGCAATGATACTTTCTTCCCAAACATCCAGCAGATGAACTATTGTTGAAGGATTTGAGTGACTATGCCAATATAATACAATACAAGTAACTCTTTAAAATAATTGCAATGATTTGTAGAAAACAAACGAAATTTCACCAAGTCACCGGTAATAAAGCAACCAGCAAAACTATAACAGTAGTTGCCCTGGTTTCTAAAAGTTGGTTCAAAGAAGTTAAACCGTTTGAATTTATTCCTTCATAATTAGACCATGGTACAATTTGTTCAGCAATATCACCAGAGAAGACGCTATTTCAATATCAGCCTCTGAGAATTCACAAAATTCAGCATTGATTTCAGCTGACTTGCTACGTGAATGAATTTCAAACACGAATGCCATCTTGACTCCAATTTTCTTAGAATTACCAAAAAATTGATAAGACAGGCATCAAGTTTGAAATTAGGTTTGTCAAGATAAGAGAGGACAAATCTTTATGAGGGTATCATTTGATTTGATTTCTACACTTGTATTATTTTTGCTACAATTCTTGTAATGAGGTTACTGGCAAGTTATCTTGCAAAAATTCATTAACCATATATACAACATTGGCAAAGCTGTAAATGGCTCACAACAAGAGTAAACATAAATGTATTAAATGAGTTACATTGTTCAAGCAAGAATTGATGTTCTTGGAATGTGTTATAAAGTTTAAACGCAGAGCAGATTAAGTATGGAACCATTATGAACTGACTTAATAAGTAAACAGTAACTCACATTGACCTAATCTGTGAAAAATTCTCAAATTGACCTAATTTGAGACAAGTAACGCCTATTGACCTATTTTGTGAAAAGTAACCCTTGTTGACCGATTAAGTGAACAGGAAACTCGTATTGACCCAGTATGTGAAAAGTAACTCCCGTTGTCAAAATTTAATAGCAGTAACTACCACTGACCTAATATGTGAACATTAACTCCAACTGACCTTATTAATGAACAATACCTAGTTAGTGAAAGTATTCCCATTTAGGGCATCCAAGATTTCTCTGAAACAAAGTCTAAGCATGTTGTCTTATTAAAGCAACCTAAATCTTCACAAACCTGAATTTCCTTTCTAGCTCGGTCAGATTACACTATGATATGAATCATGCATTATGTTTGACTATACTGTGCCGCAAACAGAACAAAAATGAGTAAATAACTACAGGAAGAAAATAAAATAGTTGGAAGTGTCTCCCATAGGATCCATAACTCTACCATGTTTTCCCGGTGTTCCATAATTGCATATGATTGTCTTATGCAGGAATTATGAAGTTTCACACCAATTATGACAGGACAATTAAGAATCTGTCAAACAAATGATGAAATGCTCTCCATATTTTTCTAGGGTATTGTACAGATGAGAACAGAACTATGGCACATAAATAGCCTCATCAGCAACTGTGCAATTTATTGTGATGTTGTTGCCGTATTTACTGCCGTAACACAATTAAGTTCGTAACAATATTAGAATTATGCTTTTGCATAAGGCTGAATTTTCCACCTTCGCTCTCTGAGTAGACTCTACATTATTGTGATTAGAGATGAGCTTAGAATGTTTACACATTGCATATGGTACTCTTTGAGACAAATATCAAGAATTATTAAGTCAATTTCTATAATTGGTTGTCTCCCCTGAATGTATTCAATAGTCCCCTGAAGAAGTAAATGAATAATATCATCAAGTATATTGATAGCATAAAATAATCAATTAAATTCAGTTAGATTAAAAATTCGAATGAATAGCTTATTATGTAATGTTTACGTAACATGATTGTGTATAAATTAAGACGAAACTTACTCAAAGTCAGCTAAAATAAATATATACAAGTAAGTTTTGCAGAATATATTCTTCCACTTTGATAAAGTGAAAATAAATAAGACGTTCTTATTCAAATGAACATATTTAGATAAAACTATTTAGTAAATTGTGTAAAACATATTGGTTTTCAACAATGCCATTAACAATTTTGACCTTCAAGACGGCAGATTCCAAGGATTATGGGAACTCTAAGAGAATGAACTTGCAGACATCTTGTTTCACAGCTTTGAATGCATCAAGAATTTCTGAAATGGTTTAAAATATCCCTTAGCTTACAATATTAGATTTGATCCACAATTTCATTATCAAAGAAAATGTTTATTCCCACAAGTTCTCAAACTTCAAATCCGAAGCTTTAATAAAACACTCACACAGAAAGTGAAACTTTCCTCTCATTCTGGAATGATTTGTATTCAAAAGGGCAAGAAGGTTGATGATGAAAATTTAAAACCACCAATCCTACCTCCAAATCAGGAGAGTGAAAACTTTCCTACCTCCAAATCAGGAGAGTGAAAACTTTCTTTCGGTGGGTCTCTAGGGAGAACTATTTGCATTCAAAGATGAAACATTTCACAGACTATAATATAAATCAAGACTTTAATACATGTACCGGTACTTTAGAATCTTTTATCTTCTTCATGGGAAACAAGAGGAATCAATTTCAGACAAATTGAACAACCTTTGTGACACACAAAACTTTACCATTAAAGTCAGTACAACCAGTACTCATACAAGAAAAGTATAAATGCAAAGCCTCAAAGGTGTAGCTCCAAGTGTTCTATATACTATAATAACTAACAACAGGACATTCATGCAACATGGATCATTTACTTGAAAGGCAGGATTAATCTAATAATCTAGGTCAAAAAGGAAGCCAGAAAAACATCTACAGGTTCCAAACTGTGACTAAGAATTATAACGTTTTTATACATCACATACATCTGTACAGCACATATTGCGATCAGAATTTAATCATATATTCAAGGCACCAAAACATATGTCTGCATGAATAAATACAATATTCCACTGAGGCTAAGTAATAACATTTTGTATATAAATACCAAGTTTCATGCAGTCACATACAGTATTAATTCTATGTGAACAAATTGTCTGGAAAAAATTTCAATACCCCAAGAACATGTATTACGGTAGGCAGTTATATTGCAACAGTTGAAGTATCCCAAACTTCATTGACAAACATTTGTGCACCATGAACAATTAATTAGATTCCTCAGACTGGCAATAAATTGAAGACTTTATTCATCATTGTGCATCAAAGCAGTAATTTTGAGCAGTATTGGTCCCTCAATGCATCCAGTAACATTATTACCTTGGTGTCCAATATATTAAAGCCGTAACATATTGCAATAGTTTGTATGATTCGTCTACAACAGCTTGATGATTTCACATCACCCTCAATTCAATACACTCTCAAATACATCATGATAACTTGTTAGACTTTAGTAGAAGCAGCGGACAATATTGGATATAATTCTTACACATTGATAAAATACAACAAAAGTGTTGCAATTCCCTCATGCATTGATCACTTGATGAATTTTGCAAAGATCTGATACAGAAAATCCTCTGGAACCCAAACAAACATTACATGTTTATGGCCGACTATAATACATATTTACATTATCTACAAAATCTTCCATTAAATAATTGAATGGTTAAAACAGCCAACTTGGGAATCATTTTATGGTTATGTTCCTTCAGAAAACTGTAGTTTCCAATAGCTATAAATAAAGAACCTTCAAATCTGAAAACATAAATCATACTGGAAATATGGAGTATTATAATTAACACATGTTTGTTCTTGCTCTGTAGAGCATGTTTTCCGAACACCAGAAGAATTTGAAGCAAAGGATGATGTGTTTTCAATAATTGGTAACAATTTTAAACCTATCATATTCTTTGCTCATCAGCAGTAAAATCATAACTGAAAGTGGTTTAATTATGAATAACAGTTTTCAAATTTGTTGTATTTTTTCTCTGTTAAAGTTGGTTACAAATTTGTGTCAGCTCTGTAGGGTGGTAACAATTCATACAATAGGATTACAATTCTATGTTGCAACTCCTGGTATATAATACTATACTGGGACAATGCTGAGACAACACTCTTATAGCAAATGTCATACATGCTCCTTTTGCAACATCCTACATGGTGTTGTTAGGACATGTCATACATGCTCCTTTTGCAACATCCTACATGGTGTTGTTAGGACATGTCATACATGCTCCTTTTGCAACATCCTACATGGTGTTGTTGGAAACATGCCATCGATGCTCCTTTTACAACATCCTACATGGCATTGTTGGAACATGTCATACATGCTCCGTTTACAACATCCTACATGGCTTGGTTGGAACATGTCATATATGCTACTTTTGCAACATCCTACATAGTGCTGTGGGGATGATCGCCTCTACATGTACTGTTGTTAACAATGTGTTTTAATAAGCCGAGTTAGTTTTTGTAAGTCCGATTACTATTTCACCAACTGCAATGCTTGGCTAATAAACTACCATATTTAAGGTAGATGGTAAGATTTTATTAATAATTTTCCATATGTGTTACTGTGTAACTACATAGCAATTAAATTAACACAACAAGATTTGAAGGATAGAATGTTTTATTGGCAGACATTGAAAATAACAACAAGTCACTGAGATCTGTTTGAGTTAACCTAACCAGAGATTTTTTGTTGTATTTCATGTAATTACATTAAAGGAGTGCAAGAAATGGAAATGCTCCTGAAGCAATGAAGCAACAGGAGTAGCAGACACAAACAAATCCAATCTATAATAGCATGAGCTGATCTGCCTGATCTTTAATCTGTAACTCTTGCACTCAAATCTAGAAGGGAAAATATCAAAAGAACAATCAACAAATGACCAGTGTTACAAAGCAACATGGTCATTCATCAACTGTGGGTGACTTTTATTAACAGCAATGCATTCTGGGCTGTTTCATTAGAAGCAATGCATTATAGGTGCTGAATTAAAACAGGAAACATACTTTTCTTGATGATATTGGATTGTTGGACTTTTCCAATAATACAGGGATGCATGGTGCTGTTGATGATCATTTCAAAATTGGTAACATTACTGTAGACAAGGCAGGCATTTGAAGGGGATGTCTAGATTAATGGTCGCCCCACGATGACCTTTTCTATTGATTGCACAGTTTTGTTCTCTAAACAAGGCTTGTTGATTAGCATGGATAAAATAAATTGTAGTAATCAAAGACATCTTGAATACTGACTTGTATCAATTTGTTGTCCCCAGTTTTAATAACGATGCGATTTATTCCAAACATGTGAAAGAATGCGAGGCCGTAGCGGGAACATAATACACTGAAAATTGGTACAGATTTCATTAATCAGTGTGACTTGTAGACTCTTAGGCTTAGTGATAGTACAATAATAGAAAATTAACTTAGCATATCAAGCTTTGACTGGGGACAGTTCCTGACAGACTATTTATAGTAAGAACATGATACAGAACTACTAGATTCCAACCAGTGAAGGGTTTCACTCCACATTGACAAATTACGACTATTGTCCTCCAATGTACACCACATCTGCTCCCTTGTAAAGACCGGCAAAAACAGTTTAACTCAAGTAGATCGTACGCTTAAACTGAAGAGCATCTCAGAATCATGATCAATGCATACCATTTTCAAATAACTCACCAATAATCACACTGACATCTAGTAGAAAATTTAATTTAAATATCTGAAAGAATGTCCCCAAATTTGTATGCCCTGTTGCCTAGCAATACATACAGAGAATGGCACTGAATTTGCATGCCATTTCGTTTAGTGTTATGCACTTGTAGAATGTAGAAGAGTTATTATGTCTATCAATAAAAGAGGAGTTTCGTATTCTGGTTATTTAGGAAATATAGGATTTAAAGAAAAAGAGACAATTCTGTATTTTCATTTGATTTACCAACAAAGGTCAATGTATCAGTATCATTTTATTTATTTAAAGTAACAGATAATCTTTCCAGATTTCATTTGACTACAATTTAAAATTTGATCTTACATGCAAGGTGGCTATTTTAAAACAGTATTCGGTGAAATTCTTTCAGCCAAATTGAAGATTTTATTGTCAATGGTTACATAATTTTAGGACAAATACAGCATTAATCCACCCCAGGTTAAATTATTTAGGTATTATCAAACATCTTTAAATATTCGGCCTAAAGTACCATTAAATGTTAGAAAGCAGCTCACAGGGAATATTGCATAATGAATTGTTGAATTTTCACATGAATATCATGCAATAGTATTAAATAAATGTACTTTTATTTGTCCTTAATCTATAGATACATAGAAATCGCATTAAGGCTTTAAGACAAGCACTTGTTATTCAATAAAGTTGATAAGTTAACGCAATAGACAAAACAACATTATATTGAAATTTAATTATATTCTAACCAACAGCAGGAGACAATTTCACTCACAGCCATTTTGGGGGGGGGGGGGGGGGTATCTATGGGAAATAAAAGAATTGCATGAAGTCACAAGACACAATGTGGGAGAAGATGAGGACCAAGTTTTCTCGTATAAGAGATCTATGTGTGTCATGAACTAGCAAAGAGTGAACCTTTCAAACACAATTAACTTAATTAAACAATAAAACCTGCTTCATTTGCTAGAAAAGTTGCGCATAAGTCCTAGCAAAAAAATGAAAATAATTAGTACAAACAAATTTGCATTTATTTAGGGATTAAAAATGCCATTTAGGGAAGCATTAGCAGGGGATTAAATAGCAGGGAAATGTCAATGAACGTTGTTTCAATTAGAAGAGCGTGTTGACACAGCCAAATATTTATGGCCTTATAATCATCTTCCCTTTTTGTCAGTTGATGAACGCCAAACTGTCTAAATATGGAACCCACATGAAAATTATAAGAGAATCTTACTACAGAACTAGAGAATCTTACTACGGAACTTGTCTGTCACTAACACAGTCGTGTTCATACTTTTAAACATACGATGAAGTAACATTCAAACACTAAGCTCACTCCTTTCCATTTCTGAAGTATGTGTTTTTAATTTAACACAAGACAAGAAAATTCCACAAAAAGACAGGTTTGAAACAATTGAGACTTCAGACTCAAAACTCTACAAGTGAGTAATGGGTCCACTCAAGTACCCGGAATGATCTCCCTTGGTTTAAGAGTTCTGTAATTGGATTGTCTCCCCTCATTACTCAGTGATGGGACAAGTGACTATTAAGGCATGTAGCGGCATCCATCAATGGGTTATCTGAAAGGGTTACAGTTGCCATTTAATATAACAAAATCAGGTCCAAAACAATTGTAAATGCATAATATTAGTTTAAACAAATATTCACTTTATTTAATTAAGTTACAAACCTGACTAAACTAAATTTCATTTTAAAAGGGATGAACATGCATCCCATTCTTATAATGCATTTTCTTTCAATGGAAGATGCATGATGTTGCCAACATTATACAACCGTATTATTTAAGGATTGAAGATTTATGAAGATTTACTTGATAATGCCTTTACTGCAGTACCAAATATATAACATTCAATGGCATGTGTGCATATACAGGATATTGACTGAAACATAATGACCTGTTTTAAAGCTCAAAATAATCTTCTATTAATGCAGCATTTTCTGCTATATTATTACAGTTGCTATAGAAACAAAACATCTTCCACATAATTCCCAACGGTAACACTTATCATATAGTGCACAAGGAATAGAATTGAATTCACATGTTATGTTAAAACAAAAGATTAAAACATCTGAGTGCACAAAGGCAGTCAAATCAACTCACAAAGGGACAAAAACATCAGATTCAGAATATACCTGAAGAGGCTGCAAACTATGTGCATGCCATGTGATATAGGCGACAAAATATGCAAGTTTATGAACAAAAACTGGCGAAATTTATTCTGGTTGACGCCACTTCTGGATGGTTGGACAGCGAGTAGGACATTATACGAGACTAGGAGTGATAAAATAGCAGTACCAAGGCACCAGTATAGCTGTAACTGAAGCTGTTTTATGTGTTGTTGATGTAATCTCACAGCTTATATCAATCTCATAGCAATTAAAGATTCCGGAAAATCTATTGCAGGTGTTTCCATGCAAACTTTGCAGAAATATATTTTCCCAAGCACCTTGATGCCAGACAAACTACTAACTTAATCAACTATGGCAGCATAAATAAACAGAAATTTGTTTGAATTGCTAAAATATAACAAGTTATTCGATATTATGTCAATTTTTCAATATCCTGAAAAGACAAACAATCGAGAGTGTGTTACAGAGCCTTCAAACATCTCGGCAAACTGGCACCATCCCTAGAAAATGAAATTACGTTTTTTTTTCAATCTTACATGGCAAAAAAGCTCAATGCCTTTCCCTTTTATAGAAAATGAGAAAATGTTGGTGAAAACTAGCCCTGTAAATAAAACCCATCTTTGAGGATAAATGATTTGACATTTCCTGATCTTTGATGGACACCAAATCTAGCTACGGAAAATTGCGTTTCCATGACATATTACTAACCATTGATCACACAAGAAAACACTGTTTGTCATGATTTAAAAACTTGGCAGCTGAAATCCAGATATTCATAGGCCTGCTATTCTATGATAGGAGACAAACTAGCAACTCAATCTTAAACCAATTGAATTTAGCTCGTATTTTGTATAAAAACTCATTTTTCAGTGGAGTTTTCCCTGCAACCACTGCAATCACTTAAAGCACATGATGAGCAGCTATTCTTATTGATCTATTGTTTATCATCACATATTCAATTGCAGAACATAGTCATTTAATTGACTGAAAGTCTTTAATGCTTACAGGACATTTTTATACTTTTATAGCAATTCAACGTTTATTAATTAACTTTGACACATTTAACTTTCATTTTCGGATACTTAAATATATTTCATGATTGCATTATGAATAACCACAATTTAAATGGATTTGAAGTTGATTGGTTACTATATAAGAATGACCAAATGCAACACATTGAGTGTTTAAGATTTATTAATAGGTTGATGTACATCTTTACAATATTACTGCCAAAGGTGTGAAAGCTGCAAATCTTATGCTTTTAAGGGAGCTTTTTCTATTACAGCTCCTTAAATAATATTGCATTGATGATCTGCGGCCTTATTCACCAACATTGTAAGTCTAAAACATAGACTTAGACTTTACATCGTCAAATGTTCTATTTGCCCTCATGTTGTTATAAATGTACCGATTTTGATATAAATTAGTATAGTATACATGTTCAGTGGGTAAAAAACAATAGTCCGATAAAATTTCACATAGTTTAATATAATTTCAAGAAATTCCAGTGATTATAAATAATGACAAATTTAAGTCAAAGTCTGAGTTTTAGACTTACAACGTTGGTGAATAAGGCCCCTTGTTCTGTTCTATAAAAGTCACACAATTTAATGCCAGCGAAAATAACTGATTCTACACAGTATGTAAAAACTTGGTTAAATCTGTTAATATAATATCTAATACTGTTATTCCATAATCCTGTATCAGGTTTTACAAAATTCCAGAAAAATCTGAATTTCCCATTAAATGAGAAACCAAAGTATACAATCAGACAAGCATAGCATTCAGATAATGTAGACAAATATAAACACTGGTTAAACCAGGCAAAGGTACTAATGTATTTTATGAGAAAGCTTACCTATTCATATGCAAAATGCCCACCGACAGGCTATCAGACGAATGCCTGGCTTATAAAAACCTGACATTCACCAATAGCTGGGCTGGTAGGCACACTGGCATATGAATAGCTTAGCTATTAGGTTCAAGGGGAGTTACTGTTAAAAAAATAAGCCAAGAGGAGTTATACAGGTAAAGGCTTTAGTGATAGAACATTATGTTTTGCATGTCCACATGTTTATTGCTGAATTGAAAGCCAGTGTCGATTGTGGAATATGAGTGGCTCTTATTTACATATAAAATTTCAACAACCATTTGTTTCACACACATAGATACTTCAATAAGCTCATAACTTAGTACCTGATCAATGTCATGAATAAACTATTGGAATGTGATCAGTAAGAACAAAGCAACCACAAACAGTTAGTATTGTCAAACAAAAAACATGGGCCACCAACAATCAAAACTCAAGAACAAGTAGAATCTCGCCAGAAACTCATTTCCTCAAAGCTGGAGTGAATGTCTCTAGAGTTAACTATCCTATGATTTATCATCCCTGACTGGGACTATCCATTACAAGGCCCCAGGTTCAACATAAATCAAGCCGCAGGTACCCGAGCAAGCTATTCATTTCCAACCAGCGTTTTTCAATAAAACTTCAATCATAGAGTTTCTGAATCTTTATTAATCACAATATTGATGGGATTTGTATACATGAGTTTATATTGATCAAAATATCTAACTTGGATCTTTTCAAGTTGATTATTTAGAGAATAAATACCGAACAAAATTAAATTACTAAACCATCAAAGTAAATAATACCCAACAATTAGTTAAGCATAATTTGCCCATATTTTGTTACTTTTAATTACACTGTGTAGTAGGCTAAAATATTTAATTAATTACCAATTATAGATTAATTAAGGTTTAAAAGAGAGCTAATTTGTTATTTGTAAGTTTAAGTATTACAATTAGACCAATTGATAATTAAAGAATGTTATATTGATTACTCGCAAACAATGTACATTTAATCAATTTAAGTATTGAATTACTTATAAAGTTGCATGTGTGCATGTGACCTGAATGACACAGTTTACAAGGTAATAAAACATCTCAAGTTTCTTAACTTTTTTAAATATCTCGAGATAATATAATTTTGAGGAATCCTCAGATGGACTCAAGTGCATGTTAGTGCATGCATGAGTATAATACAATAGCGGGAAGTCTAACCACAATGGAAAGTGATGCATGGCAAGATGATTGATTGTTGTTGTGCACTGTTTGACTTATTGGGATAGAATACAATTCTACTTGTATGACTTTTTGGGAGTAAAAGCTACTGTATCTTCAAATCACTGTTTGACTTAATGGGATACTATACAATTTAACTTGTAGGGCTTATTACCAGCAAAAGCACCAGTTACTATCGGTAACTATATGACTTATTGGGATTCTAAAAAAACATTCCAACAGATAATTGCAAGACACAATGGCGGTACTGTGGAGAGTAACAATACTCTCAAAATAGAATCTACCCAACAACATAAATCAAAGCTCATGTATACATGTACACCAGTATAACACATAAGTACAGGAAATATGGGTCAGTAATGTATGAGTGAACAATCAAGATAGGCATGCAATCTGTCTACTCTCAAAGTACAGATTCTGTCAAAAACATTAAGTTTTATAGTCCCAGCCGTGTGTGTTTTTACATGTTTCTAGCTTATCAGTGAAAGAAGCTATTAGGCAGATAGAGATCTTTGCTGATTGATCTATAATGTAGTATTCAGTTACCGGGGAAACATCTTACAAGACAATGTCGAGAGTTCTCATTAATCTATTCACTAACTTCTACATCCAATATAAAAACACAAAACAAGTTAAAAAACGATTTCTAGGCTAAAAGCCCAAAAAGAATTCGGAACATAAAAAATGAAACATATTAAACCACTGGAGGATTACCTTACCGATTTATAGACTAGTCAAACCAGAAATTTTTTAGGAACATAAAAACAAAATATATTAAATCACTTGAGGATTACCAGCTATCAGATCTGATGATGGTGATGCAATGTATGTATGTTTACATGAAGTTAGTTTATTGTAAGACTTCTAGATATATTATTTAAAATGACACATAAATGCCCATTGGAATATTCATTCTGACAATATACATAAAAAACATGCTCCTTCCCTTACAATAAATTCCAGACTTTATTTTTTTAAAGAAACAAGTTTTATTTCATGCAGACATTGAAAATATAAGTCTACAAATGAAAGGCTTGTATTCCCAGATGGGTTGGAGAAGATGCCGAGTTTCAACCAAGTCTAAGAAAGCCCCCCCCCCCATCTATAAGCACACAACATTACCAGCCTTCCACAGACAGCCAATCAGAGCACATCAAATAGCAACCTTATCAAGGTATGATTAAAGAAACTAAGCCACACCTACAAGCATGTTTAACATTAACAAGCATGTTTATAGAAACTAAATAACATAATATTGCCCTAAAATATGCACTAAGACAGACTTAAGAGAATTCAACAGGTAGTACTCACTTTTTTCATTAAATAAAGAACAGGTTTTTAACTTTGCAGTATTCATGGTGTGGTATATTCCACATTCTAAAATTCAATGTGTGATAGAAAAACTGTTTTTAGTGCATACCAATAAAGAAAACAACTTATCTAAGTTTCCAATGCAGCAGTGCTGCCGGCTTAATAAGACATTTTAGCTGAGCCCACTCTGGGGCATCCACTTGCAGGAAAACATGCATCAGGCAAGACAATTAATTAGTATACTCCTGAATTAATGTTCATTCAATTTATATCAAATCTCATCCACTTGTGAAACACATAACAAAAGGCATATTGTTGAAAGAAAACATCATTCAATGTGTTGTGACTGCTGTTATATGGAGTCAGGAAAGTGCTTGAGGGATTTATATAGGAAGACAATGAGATGTTCCTGGATACTATATGTCTACATTCTGGAGCCAACAACATGTAAAACACAATCTCTATTCTACGATTACACATAGTTTTACATTATTTACCCTATCATTTTGACGTTTTTTTTCCATTTTCTTTCTTGTAATCAGTGTCAAGAAATGTGTTAAGATCGAGACGAAGACAAATTTCATTGTAGAAACAGATTGGGTAGATAGATAAGTATAGTCTGATAACAAATCAGGAGAAACATCAGACCATATCAACACAATAACATGTCTCACAATGTATAAACACTAACTTCATTAAATCTCTAACAAACAGTATTAAACTGAAGGTGCCATATTGCCATTCCATCAGTATCTGCTACAAGTTATACCAGTTTCTGCAACATGTAATATAGTGTTCAACAAACTTATGATACAATATGATACAAGGTACAATTCCGCCACACCAGTTTCTGCTGCATGTAATACTGGTGTTCAACAAATATATGATACAATATGATGGAATAGACATATAGCATGTTGAGAAGACATTTGATTTCTCCATGCTGCTAGTTTAAATCACAGTAGGAACAAAATATTCTGTAATTTAAAATAATAGCCTAGGTGTACATTTGTATTTTATAAGTATTCAGTGAGTATTACACGGAACATGTGCCCAAGGGAAACAAGAGTTATAATTATGTACAGTGAAACCAAAATTCCAAAGAAACCATTGGGACATGTCAGAGCAGTGACCCTCTTCAACAAAGAGGAGCATTGCTCCATGAGTAAGACATTATTAGGTCAGCTTTAATAAGAACAATACCCTCTAAACATAGACAAAAATGGAATTAACACCAGCTACGGTGGTTATACTGGCTAGAAAGGGGCCAGTTGTGAGAAAGTCAAATGCTTGTTGAATATGCATTTCAACACATGTTAATTTTTAATGAATTAATAATTGCATGTCTATCATAAATGTCAATGAAGATCAAGAATAAACTTATAAATTATTCAGTGTGACCCACACATTTAACGTAAGAAACATTAGATATGTTTGTAATGACAATATTGCACTGATCTGCATGTTCAAACAGAATTTGAGAAATTGCCCCAAGACATAACATAATGGAGAAATAATGCTACAGTGTCATGCTCCTTATTAACCATGAAATAATCTGCATAAATCAAAGAATTAACTTGCACAAATATGGACAGGAGTGTCAATAATTTCAAAAATAGGGGACAACAGTAAATCATTGAGGGACCAAAAGGGACAGGACCCATGAAGCTCTTCTAGAGCAAGAGCTAAAGTCAAACAAAAACCCCTATTAACATAACAAAAACCCTTATTAAACAGCAAGATATAAAATATAATTAATAGTAATTTACTGGCCCCTTGAGAAGATGTTGTAAAGTCATGGTGTCCTCTTGGGATTTTATCCCCACTCCAGATACTGTTTTCAAGAAATAGGGGCTTTTAGTAGATTTAAGTTGAGATAAACAAAATCTGAAGTTCTTCCAAAGCCTGCTCAGGCTAGCTTTTTAGAAATCAGGAATAAATTAACTCAGAACATTTGAAACTTAGGCCAAAAGTTAATAAGGGTTTGTTTGTCGACTCCTTAACTTTCTTCAAGAAAAAATATTCAAAATTCATAAGTCCATTCACATAATGCACTTTTAGGGATAAAGAAATCATTTAGCAGAATTTAAGGTTAAAAAACTTTAAATCCTGGAAATGAGCCTTCCACCTTCTTTTCTTTTTTCTTCCACCTCAAATGTCATATTATGATTATGTCGTTGTTTCACATTAAATTTCAATATCCCTGTGATAAAGGGCTTTTACCTAATTGGCCTTTAATTGAACACTTAATTCCGAGTTAATTGAATTTTATAACAAAAAAGATGAAATCAAGAGGATGAAAAATATGTTTTCCTATGAAAGAGTTCAAAAATCATATTTACATTCAAAATTGCGAGGGAGCAAAACCATTTGGTAGCCAAGATTACAGGAAATGATTTCATGAAAGAAAGTGATATTATGTCAGTTTTAATTCAAAGAGTCATCCCTTCCTGACAACATTAAACTGTTAATAAAATGTAAAATATTAGAAAATGGTACAAGGTCGATGTTTTATTAATTAAAATCAAGATATCTCCTCCGTATTAGCCAGTAACAGCGAGGAATATATTTACATAATTTTCACATTTTCTCTGTAAAAAAGTACAATCTGTCGCCATAGAAATACAATTTAAATCAAAGCCAACATGGGGTTACGTTAAATTAGCAGGAAAAATCCAGCAAATATGTTCACATTGATCAGATTGTATTGTTTGTTAGGCAGTACCAGCAGAATTCAGCATGCAATATATTTTAATAGGCCATATTTTTTTATCTTTAGGTTTACATGTTTTTTTTTTTTAAAAATAAAAGACGTTGTTGATGGAGGGAATGAAAAAATTAAAAGATGCCATTTTTGTCATCACTAACTCAAAAGCGGGTGAGTGACCTTAGAGCCCTTTTTGGTCCTCTGATAATAGCTTTGCTTTTAAGACGGCAAAATTTTAAAAAAAAAGAAAACTTTGGCCTAACATGGCTTTACATGTAACTGTTACATTCACAATTGAATGCAATATGATAAATGCACAATTCAGCAGCAGCATAGACAGCATTCTGAGATAGATCTGAACAGAATGTAGGGAGAATAATAGGTGTACAATATAGATAGATACAAGATTATGAACTATGATTTATTGGGACATTTCTCCCGCTTCAATCAAAACATTGTCATCATCATGCAATTTATACAACATCATGTACAATAAATATCCATTCAGAGAGACTGAATACTTTCCTAGAATTGTCATGTTTTGCATGTTACAAGGGATGAACCAAGAACAGCAATGTCAAACCTTCACCCCTAAATAAAGATGGTGCAGCCACAGTAGATCGTACATATGTATAAATGTACAATATGGGACTCAGGTCTTTTAAGTTCTTATAAAATTAACACAAGGGGTATCAAATTATGTGTTCTAATAATCAAAACAATTTGTGCACTTTTTAAAACGTAAATTTAGTTAATTAAATACTCCAAATTACTTTTCAAACAAAATTATTGCTGATTGAAAACCAATGCTATACCTGTCAATTATACATTCTAAGTTCCGAATAATGAATATTTAAAGCAAAAATTCACAAAAATAAATTCTCATTATTTCGTAACAATGCTTATGAATTTCAAATTAAAAATTAGATTTTGCTTAAATATAATTTGTACAAATCAGACCCTATTAACAGAACTAATTATTAGATTAATTAAGCTCAATCAAATTAACACAATCCAAAATTTCGAAATGAAACAAAAAATATGTTAATTTCAAAAGTCTGCATTGGATTTGAGGAGAACGCTTAACAAATTCAATTTCAAATCATTAATCACGCATTTCTTATTATATTTCCCTCACTTAATAAAAATCTTATTAACTGACTTTGTTTTCAAAGGAAATTTAAATCACTAACCTTTTCTTTTAACTTAATCCAGAGAAAATCCGCAAATCAAAGCCATAAACTATACAAATTAGTTCACTAATATAATTTCATTTCCCACACATTCTTCAGGTGCACTATTTCCATTTATCTAGTAAACTGTTTTAAATCCTATAGAAAGTGAACAGCATCAAGTTTGTTAGACATTTAATAGAAAGAATTGTCTTTCCCGAGAAACATAGCACTAGAATTAATGTATTAATGATCCAACCAATAAAATCACTTCAGTATATCTCCCCAACTTTCTTCCTAACATTTGCACAAACAATCCTCAATGAATTACAGTATAAAGTCACACTGCATGTTGGATAGAAAAACACAATTAAACAACACATCCAGTAAACACCACTTAATACCATCCAGCACCAGTGTGTAAATACGGAGCAGAACTGAAGTAGTGCAACTGTGCAGTACCTTCCATGCACTTTAAAGTAGATTTACAAAAATCCAACTTTTTCTCAAAACGTTCACATAACATGTCTAATCAAAGTAAACACTTAATTCACACAGTTCCCCCAATTTTGAGCAGCATCCAGTTTATATTTTTCTAACAAACTAATCAGCCTGTCTCTCCCACAGCGATCTATATATAAAAGTAAAACTTAATCTGGCTGCAGTGGATGAAAAAACAGACTCGGCTAATTTACAGGATTAGAGTTTCCCGGTCTGTTAGAATGTCGGGGAATCTTGTATATGACTTACAGCTGCAAGATCTTATAAATTATGGACAAACTCTGAATTCTTTATTGTTTATATACGCATATTTTGATGATGCTGATTGTGACTTAATGACTGTTGCTCGTTCTATGCGCACTTCTGAAATAATTAGCATTTTCTGTCTTGAATCCATCCACATTAAGAATTACATCAAAACCTAGCATAGCAGGATCTTATTACAATAGCTGAGGTGTATTTTTTGTATGTGTTTTTTTTTCTGGGACAGCTCATAACATGTGGCGGTCATTCATTTTTAGCGCTGCTGCCCTGCTTCTTCACCAAATGACCTCCGACTTCAAGGGATTGGAAGCGTATAGTTTGCTACAAGTATTATACAATAAGTGCCTAAAGTTAATAACACACATTGATATTGCAAACTTCATCTTTGGTCATCCAGTTCTTGAAACACTATTATGCCAACTCATTACAATTCCCAACAAAATTTTGTCTTTGGCTCTTATTACTACTGCTGACATCATTTAAGCGATCTCAATCATTTAGGTCCAAACTGTGTGGTCCAATATGGTCAAGCAGGCAAGACAAAATCATTATTGACTATGACACAAATATTGGACAAATGTTGACTCAGCAGCAAGACAATGGCGCATACCGTTAAGTATTTTTCAGTGTTTTGGTGATCTACATGTAATTTATGATCTGAAAGTAACAACCTCAAGCCTTATTAGTTGTTAAATGATTCCAAACACAAATTTTGAGGAGCAATTAGAATAAAGGTAGATCTATCCAATAAAGTTAGATCAGAAACTATGCATGCCACCATTACCTCAAGGACACACTTTACGTTTACCAAAGACTCTACCAAACAAATCTGAATCTGTGCATGCCAGTGTGCCTCAAGGACAATCACTACGCTACCAAACACTCTACCAAACAAATCTGAATCTGTGCATGCCAGTGTGCCTCAAAGACAATCACTACGCTACCAAACACTCTACCAAACAAATCTGAATCTGTGCATGCCAGTGTGCCTCAAAGACAATCACTACGCTACCAAACACTCTACCAAACAAATCTGAATCTGTGCATGCCACCGTGGCTCAAGGACAAACTCTACAATATGGAACACTCTACCAAACAAATCAAACAGACATTACAAACATACAACCAGATAATCATGACAGTAATTATCAGCCGAAGTGCATCCACCGCCATCGAGTGACGTCATTGCCTAACCTCCTTGTGAATGATTACAATATACGGCTAATTGACAATTAGCATGTTGGCCTGCCTAGGGAAACACACACTCGTCAAATTGTTTGAAAGTTTCTATGTAATCTTAACAAGCCAAGCAGACTATGTGTTACCTATACAAACAAAACAGAGGTATATCTATCATAACTAAGCCAGATATCTCATCTAGTTCTTGGTATTATTCCAATGAATTATAAGCCATACAGCTTAACCAACATTGTGTTAATATATTCCAAACTTTCTGTAAGAAAAACCAAAACCTTTCCTCATGGGACAGAATCTAGTTCTACAGACTTCAAGCTGGGTAGAAATAGGTTCTAATACATAAACTAAAACTGACATCCATAACTAACTGTTGAACGATCAAACTTGATTCATAAGTATAACTATTTGAGAGAAATAATACTAAATTGTTCAAATAATTTTTCCAGACAATCTTTGATTAATGGTTTCCCTTCAGACCAAAACATCCACAGTGTCCATGATTGTGCAACGTTTTAAAGAAGCGTAATTACATCAAACTTTGCATATCTTAGTAGGTCTGAATTGCAGTTCCTGGTCTTTGCTCTGATAATCCTTTTGCAATATACTATTTAGTATCATCAAACATTAGTATCAGGTGTGCTCAACAAACATCTAACAGAAAGTTACAAAGACAAAGCCCCGGCAGCATCAACAAGGTAGAGGATCATAGAGTTACCAGATCACAAGCTAACAAGCAGCTTATTATAGACACACAAGCTTTCATCAAAGGACCACAGAACATGAAGTAACAGACATAGACCTGTTAGTGCAAAAAGGTCCCATCTCACTGTATAGACTGACAGCAGTATATAGAGACAAAATAACACCAGTCAAATCATATCTAGGAGTTATTTGAGCTCTTTGGGGCATCTTTTTGCCTAAAAATGCTTACTTTCAATGTGTCTCAGCATGGCTTTGGGCCTGTGGACAGATACAACCTTGTTGCACCAATGGGGACTTTAAGCACTAGAAGATGTTTGATTGTAGAGAAATGATGATGATGACAACAACATATCACCTGCTGATAGTTGATTTAGCCATGTCCTTACATTGATCCAAGTCAAAGAGAAGCTTGTATAGATCATTCAGCAGCTTGATGGCTACCAGCTGGTCAGACAGGAGATTAGTGTTGACAGCATGCATCAGACTCTATGAAGCACTTCAATTTGTACAACTTGTACACAATAATGGAAGAACATTTCTCTAAGATAAAGGTTTAAATTGTTTCATGATTAGTTGAATTTAAAGCAAACTCATTTCCAAAAAGATGTTTGATGGCAGCCTAATCAAAGTTTTCCTTGTTGGTGATAAAACATATAGATGGATGTAAAACTGCCCAAGACTACAAATATAGCAAGTGTGTGGGTGACATATTCAAGTCAACCAACACCAGAAATTACCAATTTGTCATGGTTACTGTATTTATAAGGCCCTCTCCCTTAGTGCTCAGTTTATGACAATAAGGGGTATGGCTGAAACAGCAAACTGACCTACTCAGCTCCAACATTCATTGGGAAACAGAAAATCCTAAATAGGGCATTTACTATGATAATAAAATACAGTAACGGCAACTTTTTGAAAATAGCAATGGCAAATGATATTCAGGAACTTCTGTGTTATTTCTTACAATTCCATATCTAGTAAGTACTGTTTGCATGCCAAGAAATAAAGGTAATTCAATATAAAGTAAAGGAAAAACACCTCTCCACGCATTTCCTTGTACTAGGAATGTGATTGACCTCAAGTCAAAATTAGATATTTTTTAAAAACTTGATGACAAATTGCTTTCTACTTCTAGACAAATTGACAAATAATTTTCAAAAAAAACATCAACAGAACGTAAACACACTGTAATAACTATGAAAGTTGCAATTATCTAACAAATTGCTGTAGAGATTTCTCCCGACTGTTCATCATTTCTAAAGCATATAACTGCTCTTGTCAATGTGAGCACTGTAATTATGAATATTTGGATGAATCTAATACATTGTGGTGAAGAAAGTGCTTCTAGCTATCTCTGCTATCTCAGTTAGATGTGGTTATTATCATGCCAACCAGTTATATGGATCCAGGAAGAATATCAGCAAAATATATGAAGCCACGTTAACCTGGTTAGCAAACTTGTTTTTCATACAACTGTAATTGTTGTTCCTTGAGGATGTAAACAGAAATAAACAACACAGTGTTCCTAGAACATTGTAAGAACAAATTATAGCTTGTACACAAAAATAATACCTTTGGTTTGTTATGTGCATTTTAACACAATGCAAAATAAAGATGGTTGATTCCATAGGAGTTAATGGTCTTCAAATTGTCCCACACCTATAATCATCTGGGTTAACAGCAAGAGTAAAGCAATAATTCTCACCTTTTTATACACCAGTCCACATGCCTGCAACTATTCCAGTAGTTCTTGCATTATTCCATTGTTGCTGAATGAGCATTAAATCCTGAAAATACAATACAACACTTGATAAATTATTCACAATCAATAAAGCAGCAGCATTCATATCAACAAGTCTTGAAATTGCAAACGAAATAAATAAATTAATCCGATATTTCATTAAACGCTTCTCCAATTAAGTTTTAATTAAAGCACCAGATCAGCTTCCAACCATGCAATAAGCAAGCAATACAATACTGCTGATGGCAAATCCATAAGTGTAACATCATGAACTAACTGTAAAATTGCCTCATTGAAATTCTCAACATGATGTATATGGTAGAGTTTAAAAGCCAATACATCATTTAAATTCAAATTGACACTTAAAAGCCGAATCTGCAACAAACATTGATACTCCAAGTGGGTATTGGAACACCCGTCACAGATATGAGAAACTTAATTAAACAGCACTGTGGGATTTCCACATGATATTCTACTACAAATTCTGCTGCTTTATATTCTAGAGAAATTTAACAGTACATACAAAACATGATCACACAGGAGAACAATGGTACATTAATCTTCTAGTTTTATAACCATGCATATAAATACATAATGACACTATATTGACTGTCACAGTACATCATAACCATGGCAACAAAAAAACAATAATAATGATTGCAATGAAAATACCTGCACTTATTAATATGATGCCATTGAAACACAACATTGCTTCCAAAAGTACCACAACAATCTAGCTTAAGATTAGGACAGTTTGGATGTACCTAAAGCCATTTATTGACATGGCGCTCAGCAAGATATTTTTTAATTTCAACCACATTTCATGTATATTTGTTTAATACAGACATCTCACACACAAATCATCATGTACCCGGTATGTAGAATGTAAATCAAGCACTCTTGTCTTGTTAGTTCACCTCAATTAGGACAAAAATGTGAGAAAAGTGAGAAAAGTCTATCATATATCATTACGTTAATAAGTAACACCATCGTAAATATAATATCCTGGAAATATGCTAGCATAATATTACATATAAACATAATCATCTAGACAGATTTCCCTCCAGAACACACAGACATAGTTCTATATACTGCATCCATGTTCCCTATTCCATTTCTCTGATTGTTTATGCTATCAATTGCATTGCTGAATCTGATCTATCTATCTAACTGATAACGTTGTTTTTTGCAAGTTATTTCCAAGAAATTTCAAGCTCTCTTCACCCAAAAAAACAAACACTGTCTACCATTTGAAAAGCTGCAATTTAAACATTAGATAACTTCATCTTTATAGGAGCTAGCCTAGACTTATTCTTGTTAAAACGTTTAAAATGTTCAATACATGGCTGCGGCTCTAACAGATTGATGAGAAAGGGGTATCTGAGGGCCCTATCTAAGATTCATCACCGTGGAAACAATCAGTGTTGACAGGCACATCAGAGATGGACTAGATAGAACATGACTTGCTACAAAAGACAAATAGAAATCAGACAAGAAGAAGGCGATTCACGATGAAACACCAAACAAAATTAAACAGTATCAAAAATAAATCACACTAGCACACTCCACTCTCCTAGTATTGATAATACCAGCAAATATCAATCAGTTACAAAACAATGAACAAAAAGACTTTTTGTGGTGTTTAAGGTTTTTTAAGGTTTGGAGAATCTTGCAATCTGAATCACTGGCTTTCTTCAAATTCTCCGATCAATGTAATACAAGTATTGTGGAAGAGAGTTAATCGTTTCTCAAAACCAATATTGATGTAGTTCAAGTAATTCCATACAGAACTTGCAAATGCAACTATAGTTGATTCAATAAGTGATACTAATGAGGGAACTATCCCACTTGAAATAATACGGTGAATACTGTTAACTCGATCATGTATATATAGCTTATACCCAGTGAAAGCTAGATAAACATGGATTACTTAATGGAGGACAGTATATATTGACAACTGTTCTCGATTAACTTTGAAATTATAAACAATAATAAATGTTGGCATTAGGGACACAAACTATAAAAAAAAGTCAGATGATAATGGATAAACACTAAGTGGCCACAATCAAATTTAAAGCTCATCTGTGTATATGTATAATATCACAGGTAAGCATATCAGACCTATTGCAGACCATTTTAAGGTATCTCCATATTTTTTTCACTTGCCATGCTATTTATGAAGAATAGAATATTTAATATAACAGCATTAAGACCATGCAATCATAACAACAGGATGTGTAACAAATCAATAGCATAGATTTATCTGTATAACAATGCATGTTGTGACAATATGCTGCAACATAACCTTCACCAACATCAAGGACAACAATGGAATGCTATCATTCAGTGACTCTGTGTTGCAATCAAACACCAATAACAACAATGGAAAATGTTGGACCATGGACATCCAAGGACAACAATGGAGCGCTATCATTCAGTGACTCTGTGTTACCATCAAACACCAATGGAAAATGTTGGACCATGAACATCCAAGGACAACAATGGAGCGCTATCATTCAGTGACTCTGTGTTACCATCAAACACCAATGGAAAATGTTGGACCATGAACATCCAAGGACAACAATGGAGCGCTATCATTCAGTGACTCTGTGTTACCATCAAACACCAATGGAACAAGTTGGACCATGAACATCCTAGGACAACAATGGAACACCATCATTCAGTGACTCTATGTTACCATCAAACACCAATAACATCAATGGACCATGTTGAACTACAACAATGACCAAAAACTCAAGACGAGCTGTACCTTAATTATGTGACCACAATTTGTCAAAATTCCATATCCCACCAACATCAAGTATGCAACATTCCAAGCAATATAACAAACACAACAATACAAATTATCATCAATTAAAAAAACGTATATCAACAGTTATTCAGCAGAACAAATTGCCCCAGAAAAAACATTTATTACTTTATTACAACAGGAATGATAAGCGGAACCGTTCATTGTTCATGAAAACACCAGTTACACATGGACCATGCATCAAAGAAAGAAAGCTCATAACAATAAACAATAATCAACTGGTTCTGATAGGGACATTATTATGACAGTAATGTACTATACTGGAGGCATTATCACCCAACATCTAAAAGACATTTCTATAACATTAAATTGTAATAAAACCAACATCTATGACATGATTTGTAAATCAACATAGAAATACAATAACCTTTGGGAAAGAGAAATTAAGAATTTTCTAGAAAAATTACCAAAGTTTTCATGGAGGAAAAATGATATAGATGACAAACAAGGAATGTAATTTGTATCTCTGATTCTACATAAACATTCTACGATTGATTCTATTGGAAAATAATGGTTACAGAAGAGAAAATTCTCTTGCCAGAAAAAATGCAAGTAAATTTAGTACACAGTAATTGACAAGTCTGGAGTTTCCGGTTTGTATAGAATGAGATTTACACGGAATTTGGAAAAATTCACATTTGTCAGTAGTGGCTTCAGAATACTAAATAATATGTTTTAGAGAAGAGATTAAACAAAATCCCTGTGTTTTGCTTGGCTAGCTGTATTCTTGGAAATTAACAAATCTCATAAAATGGTTAGCTAGTGGGCATAACCAAACACAGCAACTGAAACATGTGTAGGGGACCTGGAAGGAATAATGAGTGATAAGTAATGGTTACAGATATGGGTCATAATCAAGTTTAAAACATGTTTGTATGCTCCAAACAAGTCACCAATGTTCCAAGTCACTCTGACTTTGATCTCTGACCTGCTCAGACTTTAAAAGCAACGTTGTTAGCATGTCATAATTCATAAGATAAATATTGGTTTATTCCCATTTCAAGTTAATTCCATATTTTCTGCTTCATTCCTATTTTAGAATAATTTCTATTTCAGGTTCATTCCCCTTTCTGATATATCCCTATTTCTGGTTCATTCCCCTTTCTGATGTATCCATATTTCAGGATCATTCCCCATTCTGATACTTCTCTATTTCAGGTTCATTTCCCTTTCTGATGCGTCCCTATCTTAGGATCATTCCTCTTTCCAATACGTCCCTATTTCAAGTTCATTACCCTTTCAGACAAATCTTTATTTCAGGGTCATTCCTATTTTAGGTTCTTTCTTTCTTTATATTCTCTCCTATCAATTTTCCTACTTATTCCTATCTCATGTGCTTTCCTATTCCTGATTCATCAGAACTTAAAACAACAAAGAACAACATGATATTAATTTGAAAACAAAATATCAGCCATAATATAATTATGTACCTTCTGCAAAAACCATTAAGAATAACATTTCACAGCGGGCATGAGAAACGGATGATACGGTAGCCAGACTGCGTCAGTATAATACACTTTTTGCATTCTTATAAATATTTTTTCAGCAAAGAAAACGCAGTTATGATAAAAAAAACTAATAACAGCTCAAGCAGGAATTGAGATAAGTCGGGTATAATCCAACAATAGTCACTATTGTAGAACATTTCAGATGCTGCTAATGTTCTAAATAATCAAACAGAAGTCAGTTATAATGTGGCATAATCTTACACTTTGCTTACATTCATATCAGTCTGAAATAATGTTCTTTAAAAATAAATCCCTGACAAAATAATGAAACACTGTTTATCAATTTTCCAATTTTCTCCTCAAAGATTCTCAGAGGCTATGTGGTTAATATCTTAAAATAACATATTGCCAGACAAATAACAATTAAAAAAGAAGCTGAAATTGGTAACAAACGATATTTTAATGCAGTCGGCACACTACACTAAGAAGAGACATTATGACTGCTGTTATAGCATCAATACTACATAAAAGTTTCAATTAACTAACACATAATGTTGTATTACTTAAATGAGTTTATCATGGAAGTAGGAAATGAATTAAAACACCATATATCACACAGTTACTTATACTTATACTCTAAGAAGCTGAATTAGAAATCTGTATTTATATATAGATGATCTTTCAAACTCTATGCTAAAATAAAAACAATTATCATTTCACCAACTTTGTAATGAATGACATTTAGTGGCATCTTATGTGCTGCTTCTATTGCATACAAGTTCCATTAATTCTGAAGTGAAATATCGACAAACATAGATGAAAATTTGAACATGGAATAAACCCATTATCTTAAGGGTCAATGACATTTTGGCATTTTCTGGGGAATATTTTGTATTTTCTCAGATACTCGGCATTTACTTCATAATGGAACTATACTAGGCAACCAAAAGGTGAATCCACAAAAAAATGGGTACTCAGAACAAGCATAACAATTAGAGCTCACCTCATATTCGTTTTCTAAAGTTTTGATGAAATCAAAGTGAGTATCTATAAGAAAGGTAAACATTCCCAGCACTACAGGGACACAATACCAACACCATAGGGTGGTCAAGTAAACACTTTGTGAATTAGAACTTTAGGAATTATTTTAGAAGTTTAGGAATTATAGTTAGCAGGTTACTGGGCAAGATATGCCAAATGATTAGTACATTCTCCCCATACCTGCTGTGAAAGATGGACCATGGTCACTTACTGTAGCCTGTTAAACTAATCTAGTATGTGTACCTGTTGACATACAACACTAATATACACCACATGAGTCTTGGATAAAGTTTCCCCAACGCCATCATGAACATTATCAGTTTCCTGTACAAGAATTTCACATTTCCTTGTCATCCATTGTAGAAATCCATTCACTGAATGCATCAAGTGCAAGGGGGTATACAACATAAATATACATCTGCATAGATACTGCATGGATACCATAGAATATCTGAGAATAATCACATGTTGTAAATGATGCACATCATGTATGAGACATCTAATGTGTTACAAGCTCATCCAAAATACATTAGAAAGCAAACTTATACCAAAAAGGAAATCAAGACGTCTGCTGCATCAAAAAACATACTCCGTTAATGAATTTAAGCAATCCAAATCTGTTGACCAGAAACTGGACAGATGCATAATTTACAAGCACTCAAGCATTGTTGGCTGTAAACTGGACATCAGACGTTATACTACATTGTAGCTACCTTGGCAAACAGGATGTTTGGAAGAGTGTTAGAGTGCAGGGAAGACCATATCGCTGGCTAAGAAAGAGAAGGTCGTAAGTACAAAATCAATATACATGTATTGAGAAAAAAGAAAAATCTGTCTGCAATTTACTCTTTACTTTTGATTAAACAAGCTTTATAGCTTCATTTTGGTCAACCTGACAAGTTCTGATTTTCATAAAATAGGCTCATTAGAAGCGCCCGTTACTGGAGATTTCAAATATGTATGAGTCTTATAATGTCTTTAGTTATGACCTCCTCATTCTATGCCATCAATATGTACACTCAGTATGTCTTCATCACATGCAACGAGTATAAGAAATAACTGCATATCAGACAAACTATTGCTCAAACAATGGACAAGACCAATTTGATGACACCACACCTACTGTGCAATATCATACCTATTTAGTTTTGTAAGTTTATGAAAAGTATAAATCAGACAACAAAGCCTGAGACTGTCATTAAATCTATACCAGGTAGACATTGGTGAACCAAACTGAATCTAAATAAAAACCATATGGTGTTTTTTAATGTTTTCAATGTATGCCTCATAGAAATTAAGCAGGAAAACAAGATACCATGAGACCTCTGTTTACTAATATTAAATGAACCAAAACAACCACACCAAAATAACAACATAACTACAGCAATCCTATACCATGTGGATAAGCTTGAAGTCTGAACTCAAGATGAGAAGAAAAATCTCTTAAAACCAACTGACCCAACATATACTAAGAAACAAAATATCCTGAGTCAAGAAAAATCATCAACTGACCAAAACTATTGATGAAATAAGAAACAACAGATTCTGGAAGACTAGAAATGAAGTCTGGGGCAAAATGATACAAAAATCTAAACAGTTGACCCAAAATATTGATACTCGGGCTAATATAAGAAGAAGATATTCTGGTAGGCTATGTTGTGTCTGTGTGCTTAATTAAGGCACTTAAATCAATACAATTTGTAAAAATGAGAGCAAGAACATGATTGAAGAAAGGCGAAAATATATTAACCTATTTTTCCAGGCTAGATTGCATGTCAGGAACTGTAATAACAGAATTACGTTATTGTCTCGGTAATTGGGTAAATGACTTCGTTCCAGTATGAGTACAGGAGATGTTTTCTCAGTATCGGAGATATTGGTTCACTATGGTGAAATGATTGACCAGTATTGTGAGGATTCAAGTAGGGACATGTATGTCATCCTTTCGGTCTGTGATGTTATAATGGTCAAATGACCACTGGGTATATATGACAAGTTTTAGTACCATATCTCTGATATCATCCACTCATTGTTTCTTTGTGAAATTGGGTCACCGACCTGCATTTTATGGCGGGGACTTGGACTTTTAATCATTTCTTTGGTTTATGTGTGGGCATTTCTCATTGTATTTGTGTTGTGGTGTTTCTGATTTCTGTGCTTGGCTGGTTAGGAGTGCTACATTCCCTGTCTGATTTCCTCCTACCTTTTTTGACAGGATGAACAGAGGTAACACAACCATAATTGTCTTAAGATTAACCAACAAAGTTCAATAAACAGTTATCTGAATAACAACAAGTCAATTATAAGTACAATGGCACCAAGAAAATCTATTTTAACATGAACATGCCTGATAACAACCACTTGTACAATATCTCTGCTACAGCCTCTCATTCTGTTTCTGAACAATGTTCCAGACAATAAGTATCTTGTATCTTCAGCAAAACTGTTTATTTTCAAACCCAAATTGTTAATATTGGAAGCAAGAAACAACAGACATTCATGTTTATTTAAATCAGAACAATTATCATGAAATAAATGGTATACAGTTGTAACAAGTTCTTTTAAATGTTGTGATTTACATCGGTTTTGGGTTCAGCCCTGGATATGCAAATCCTCATGTATGAGATTTTGGCAACAAAAGTCAAGTAGAAGACATTCAGCAGAGTAGGATCTGGATAGAAATAATTTGACATTACATTTAGATTACATGTAAACAGAGCAATGAGGTCAGACCGTACAGTACTGGCATATGGTGTGGTGGCTGGCTTCCTCGAGGCTTTTCATTATTTTCCTCTCATCCATTTAGGTTACCATTTAGAGTGTAGTTCCCCACCACAAATGAACAGTGATGTGTTATATATAACAGGCTGGTAGACAATGTGAACTTTACCTTGTGCTCAGGTGGGCTTAAAAGCTGTAAAAAGTGGCGTCAAAAACACTGCAAATCCATGGCAACTGCACACATATCACATAATATATGTTTTTTTGTTGAATATCTGAGACACAATACGTTGTACACAGAAGCCACGCAGGCCATAATATCAGAATTATCAGGCTTTTAATATCATTGAATTTCAACTTTATAGGTTTTAATTTCCATGTTTTACATAAAATAATTTACCATTTCTAAACATTGTATCACAATAATTACCCAAGATGCAGTTAAATTGTAATAAATGTAATCGGGTTGCATCGCATTAGAACGCTGCTTGGGTGGCAAGATAAACACACAGTGGTATACAAGTACTTATCTATCTTTGAGATCTTTTAAAAAATCAGGGAAAAAACAAATATTCAGAGGTGACCCAACATTTTATACCAATCATCTAAACAATGTATGCAGTCTGTGTTCAAGATGAAAGCTTATTAGTGAGTTGTCAAAATAATTGAATACATAAATAGCAAACCTAGTATGATCTAACTTCCACTAACACAAATCCACAATATTGAAACACAATTATCCTCAAATGACATTCAGAATTATTAGAGATAGGTATAACTTTTATGATGCCAACCAAAGTGTAAAGCAATGATTACAAATACAACATACCTCTCGAAGTAAAAGTTAGCCCGAAGTCCAGAGTAACAATTTGAAAATGCTTGTTAACTAAAATCCACTTGAGAAAAATGTCAATATATGTACATGTCTGGTGCCACAACACTTAGTATCTACTTCACTCGAACAACAATCCAACTGTTGCTAATCTCAACTCCCTAAGAGAATACTCCCCATCACAGCACATTCACAGTTGGAGCCGTCATGCAAGGAATGGTTATATTAACCTGTAAAAAATAATTTCTAGAATTTCAAAATTCCCATGAAAAAAATACCATAATTCTTACAGAACCCTTACTTGGTTTACTATTTTTCTTGAAAATTGTGAATGACAAACACCACATGTTACCACATGTGTTTTCTGACCAATGGACATCAATATAACAATTATTACCAGACTTTTGACCAATGGAAATCCAGGTTACATTCATCACAAGAATTTCGACCAATCAAATTGCTCCATGATGTCAACAGTCACACTTCCAGCTGCAATTCATGCATCAAGAATTTTATGATTATTAAGTCTCTTATTAGGTCGTAAATTTATAATTTTATGAGATAATTTAATGTTGAAATGACAAGTATCAATAACGTTTTATGTTGTAGGCTCATGGAGTGTTTATGATGTGAAGATTGATATCAGAATCAGTTAATATCCTAACGACCAAATATCATACAAGCCTAATAAGTGCTTCATACCTGAGGGGTTAGCCTATCTGATGGTATCTTACTGAAACAAAACGTTTTACTCAGTTAAAAGAATAGGTACAAATACATATAAATAGCGATTTTGAGGGGTTTTGTAATTTCAAAAGAGCTTTTCTTAGCCAATGCAGCCATACCTGAGTTTTTTATCAACCACGGGAATATACAGCACTATAAACAAAATTTGACGGATTAGTATTTTTAAGAGCTTTTTTTCTTTGGATCAAGCAGGACAATATTGTCAGCAACATAATTATAATAGTCAAACAAAACAATACTACAAGAAAACCATGATAGAAAATCCTGTTTACATTTCATTTACCAAAACTTCATGCTTCCACAGCCAAGATATTGCAAGGTGTAACATGTAAACTATAGTAGTATGCCACCTCCTATGATATTGTACTGAATACAAGCATGTTTTATATCATGTGAGACAATTTACAGACAGGACAAGTCTTGCAAGTCTTCCCATTAGTAACACTGATGAATAATTGGTTGGCACATATATTCAAGCCAAACTTTGAACAGACAATGTTTTGTTTATTTGTTGTATCATTACCATGTTTTGGCACCTGGGTTGTAGGATGTAGTAAGTAACTAGAATAACTGTTATTGTTATTCCATTCATTTGTTGGACCATGTACAAGCATATCTTTTACCACAGCTTCGGGAACATTGAACATCACTACAATATCTTTGCATAGATGCAGCAACCAGTTTTCAATGTCTGTGATGAGATCAAAGGTCTTGTATCTGAGGTGCCTGTATCTGATGATCATAGATCAAAATTGTCCCCACTCTGATAAATTTCAGCCAAGGCGTAGCTAGGACCTTAGCGATGTGTAGGCCCGTAGGTAAAGATGAAATAAGTAGGGGGTCCGGGGGCATGCTCCCCAGGAATTTTTTGTTATTCCTTGAAAGGTACTGGTGCGTTTTGACGTATATTTAGGATATCAAATTTCAAGTTAAACTTAGAAAAAATATATTATTTTTTTCTCGAAATGATGTGTAGGCCCGGGCCTAATGGCCTAGCGGCAGCTACGCTGCTGTCAGCAGTGCCAATATTATCATTCACACAAAGAAGCAGAAAAAGTGTAAAAAGAGTCTTTTCAAAGAAGCCGAAAGTGCATAGAAGAACAGTAGAACATAAAATAAACTTTATTCAGGACCAGTTAAAGGGCTCATTGGGTTTAATTGTTGACTACTGTGTGCTGAATGATTCATTCACATTTTTTGTAAGAATGGTAGCACACTAAATGTTCTATAAACAATTTATGGCAACAAAATACCTGACACAGTAGCATATATGTCTCAACAAGGATAATTCAATTTCCATTCTTAATGATGAGAATAGCTATGATTTTTCACATATAACTGTCAATTAAGATTCAATTATGACAACTTTACTACAGTTTTATATCACTCCAGAGCTTGACATGTCAATTATACCATAATCCTGTAAGCTATAAAAATACTAAGAAATTAATGGGAAACACAGCACAAAATTGTCATTTGAAAAAGTAACAAAAGCATTGAGATGTACTTTAAGTGATGAATGTAGTGTACTACCCCATTGGGATTCCGGGAAATAGTGCTAGGATTATGTGGATCAAACATGGACAAGATGGGCATCATGCTTCATAAGCCATACAGATTACAAAGATCAAAGGGATATTTAAATCTCCACAGACACCAGAATGCCTTGCATGTAGAATAGATCCATCATGAAACTGTCAAACAATCCAGTAATTGTGCAGGTAATGGGGCGGTTAATGTGGTAGGTGGGTGTAGCTTTCACAGTGTGATACAACAGCATACTGTACCTGTAGCATGCACCATACATATACCAAGTACCAATGTCATCATAGAATTCTGACATGAATAATGATGCTTGCCAGTAATTACATGTTATTCAATTGTCAACAGTTTGACAATTAAATGCCAATTATGTCTTAAGCATATTCTAACACCTACATTATTTTGATTTCCTAGAGTTCTAGTACCAATGCTTTATTACTTTATAAAAATTCAAATATTCAAACGACATACAGCTACACACAAAATATCCGTTAAATGGAAATGTAAAATTTATAGTCACAAAAATTTTGTTTCCAGTAAAAAATCAGGGTATATTTATTAACCATAATGTAATTGTGCAAGATTGTTTTGTCAATTTTAAATCCAGCAACAACTTCAAAATTGTAAGTAATCTATCTATAGCTAAAATGCTAGTTAAAAGATTTGTATTGAGATTAAAGAAGATATTGTAAACAACAATAGCATAGAACAGCTGACTACAAAATGAGAAGTTTCTCCAAATTACTTCATCATGAGAGTGGGAGTGTGCATGCAGGTTTCATGTGAAGTTTAATTGAATTTTAATGATAATGACAATTTCAATCTCATCAACACTGAATAATCATGCAAACCCTAGGATCAAGGAGCGTACAGCAAAATATTGGCCCGAGAAGATGCAACCAAAGAGACAGAAGAGGCATCAGAAACTGTTACTGGACAGCGCATATCTGCAACCAATACTTTGTTACCGTATTTTTAACACAAAATAATTAAGAACACCCTCTTCAGAGAGGCCCTATGTAATGCAACAACTTCTCTGAGAAACCACACCTTCAAAAATGCCTAAGCAGATTTTTACTATAAAAAACCTCAGTAAAGCAACAACCTCAGTACAAGGGCCAATATTTCAAGCTTCCAAAGGATGTTTTTCATCAGAGGTTTGACTGTATAACTAAATAGTAAATACATGGGCCTAATACACAAATGGAAGCAGAATTAAAACAAAAGTTATTTGATGATAAATTGGGAAAAAAATCCAATACAAAGTCTGAAATGGGAACCGCAGACAAATGTAGAACCATAAATAGCATTAAAATGATATTCTTCTTCCACTGGCTGGTTGCTTTAATGACACATTACTAAAGAGCTCTGAAAAAGACAAATCAGAACTGGTCTTACATAGACTGAATTATGAGATAAAACAATAAATTCTTTCTGGTAATTTCCCAGCTAAACTATCATCTTACTTTTTTTATTGAAAAAAAACTTGGTTACCAGTAGTGGTAGACAGCCTGACTATAAAACATGCTCAAATTGAAATTAATAGTGTCATTGTAAAATAGAAAACAACATCAACCGGGTAATGTACTTGGCAACAACATATTAAAGAACACAAATATGCCAATTTTTGCCCAACTTTTGCCCAAAAAAACATATCAAGTAACGCTCCAGAAATATTATAAGTACCGTAGTTTAACTTTTTGTTGAAGAACCAATTCAGCTTACATAACATGTTTGTGTACACCCTGATCAGAGTCCTTAAACAATTAGGTTTCCCATGGGAGTTAAAAAAGAAGGATTAGGCTTCTCCTGTGAGGCACAACATTTACAAGTCTGAGCCATCCTGCACCAAACACTAAACATTCTCCCCCCAGTCATTATGACATTTCATGAACATTTCATGAACATATGGTAACATATAAACATTATAATTACCTCTAACAAAAAGAATAACAAAGCATCATAAAGTACAAGAATATATCGCTGGCTTAGAATGAGAAGGTCGTAACTACTCCTTATGACCTTATAAGACTGATACATATTGGAAATCTGCATCACAAGGCGCTTCTTATGAGGCTATTTTCATGAAAATCGAAACTTGCCATGTTGATCAAAATGAAGTTGTAAAAGCTTGTTTTACCTTAAGTAAAGAGGAAATTTCAGACAGTTTATTCTTGTTTTCTCATAACATCAATTTTGTAGTTACGACCTTACTCTAATCCATCAATATGTGTACCTGTACTTTTAAAATGTTACTTGATGTGAATTCTATAAAAAAAATTGAAAGACATGAAACATTATGGCTCAAATGAATCGGAACTCTTCAATTGACAAGTAGAAAAGTTTGAACCATATTTCAGACCACCAAGGTGGGTGTACTAGTAATATACATGAGCACTTGCAATTTACGCAACAGGCAATTTACCATGGATAATATAACAACTTCATTCATTTTGACTCTTGCATGATACAAAGTCATTTCACTGAATCATGTAAGAAATTGATATGAACCTATATAATGAGTCGCTAATTATATTGATTAAACTGCAATAATTCTCATATAAAAACTCCATCTGTATAATTTAATATGTAATTTGTGCTGTTGCGGTGAGGTCGAAATAACCCTATAATACACAAATTGTATTTCCCTCTTTCAAATACTTGAGATATTTAATGTGCACGCCTTTAAAACGAGGGTCTAATTAAGACAATTAAAACTATCCTGATTAAATATGCACTAATTACACAGTAAATTACATTGTCCTTACAATGTGTGTAAGAATGTCACCCACTAAGTAAAGCATGAGAAAAATATAGGTAATTATCCTCAGACAATTAATTAGCAGTTCTCACTTGAAACTTAATCGACTCAACATTTTGTTCAAGCCACCCATTAGTTTGTGTAAGTGAATTATAATCTTGTACCAACTTTCACTCACATATCTGTTTCCAAACCATGTTATAATTAATTAATTTCATACATCCCACCCACTAACATACGATATCAGTAATTTATTCATCATGCCCTGGCATGCACGATCAGTACAACCCCATTCACTGGGAGAAACAGGAAACAGACCATTCTCATTCCGGAGCCAATTATTAGTTCCCATCAATGAGAGACAAGTGCCCTTAGCTACAGTTTCTAATACATGAAATGTATTTACACTAAAATCAATTAGCAAACTTACTTTTTGATCCTGAAGATCATATGTAATCTTTTTATGACCAGGAAATTTGTGGTGCCATGGCATACCATAACATCAAGGCTTCAACTATATGAACTGACATCTACCGCTCAGCATATACATCAAAATCTGATATATTAGGTATATATATATACATATCGCACTAAAAAGGCTCAAAACCCTGCTGTGAATTTTAGAAATCTCCAGCATGATGAAATAATTGTACTTTGAGTAGAAGGTACATATCTGAGATATATACAAGTACTTTGTTGAGATAAGTATGAAAACTGTACAGATGTGACATTAGATATGATTAATTCACAGTTTTTAAGAATCTGATAAACTCAACAAGCTCCTAATTCCTATAAATCTAACACAGTACTGACATCAAAGAAACCTATCAGAATAGGAGGTTTATCATATCATCAAATATCACAGTCTGAAAATTGAATCAGCAGTGAAGCAGTTACAGATGTGTTGATATGATGTTGATATGATGTCACACTTAAAAACTGGTACCTCTCACACTTAACATGTAATCTAAAATGTTATATTTCATAATATGTTTACATGACATTCAAATTATCTGACATTTTACCAAACATTCCCCATAATATACTTTTTGACAGGAACTGAGTTTTCAATTTTAACCAAGAGGGGGGATCAGGGGTTGCATTTTCAATATTGATCTTATTTCACTACTAATTTGGAGAATAAGGCCAGCCAATCATATCCCTTGTTACTGACCAAAAGTTTAAAATGGTGAGATCTGATTGATTGTTCATTCCTGTAGTCAAGTAAGATCAATATTAATTAGGGACCCAGAACAGAAAATAATTCAGACAAATTATGAAAGGAAAGTGCAAACGAACAAACCCCTAATGGACAAGGTGACATAACCAGGGGATAGGGATTCAAAACAGAACCAAAAATGATCTGTAAATAGAATTGTTTTAAAATTTGCAACACTACGAACGAGAATTGAGGAGAAGATTCAGGGAGAATCAAATAACAGTGAGAGCATCATGTAAAGGCAGGCGTCTTCTATAACACATAAATTGTACTACCCTTCATTTCCTCCATATTTCATATCCACAACTCTATAATCACCAGAATTCTTCTCCCAAAAACTACTCCCAGACACCATTCAAAACACAACGTTACAATATGCAAAACACATGCAAAACAACCAAAAAATGTGGCAATAAAAAACAGTGCATGAAAGATGAGGAAAAACTGAATGTTCGACTGTATGACGTTTGTAGCAATTACAAAGCCATCTACACAGATTCAGTAGTTGGAATAATTGCACTATGTAGTCAACCTGATTCCACAACTGGAGAACAGAAACGATGCATAACAAACATCTGGCAACGTAAACAATTTGGTCACGATTCTCTAATACAATGAATGGCTGGTTCAGAAATTTTTTAAAAGATAAAACGAGAATGTTTAGTTTTCATGTTTTCTGAAGGCTAATAATCAAACTCAAATATGTTTCCAGGATTGATAGATGGGTTTTTAAAGCCTTGCACTTTCAAACAGATGAGAGATATTAGTGTAGAACAGTCTGTTGGATGCTGATTGTATTTGTTGACATCAAATAGTCTTACATAAAGGTTCTGTTTTCTGTGGCACTCAGTTCTGTAAACACTTGAGATTCTGAAACAAAACATGAATGGCGTCCCATTGACAAACATGAGTAATTATTACACTTGCGCAAGAACGTTTGTTTCGATTAACTGTGCAATTTCGTTTGTATGAACTTATGCTATTATGTTAACATCATTCAATATGACTATTTGTATAGTTAAAATCAATCCTGCTGGAGATGTTTGATTCATTTAATTGTATTTAATTATGTCAGAAGGTTGGTTCAAATCACCCCCCACACCTCGAAAAACAAACTATAACTTGCATGACAAGATAATAACAAAATTAAGTTATACATGGTAAAATAAATCTAAATTGCAAGATAATCTGTCTATTTTACACCTTTTGTAGTCTGGCATAGAGCACAGGTGGAATATGATAAGATTGTAAATTAAATACAACATTTTGAAGCTTCATGCAATAAAATAAATCTGCAGCTATTGTGAGCTAGCTTGAAGCTAAACACCAATAGTTTCAGTACCTTTATGATAGAAATCCAATTCCTCTGAAGCTGGCACTCGTGTGCACAATGTTTATAAGGTATATAATAAACCAGATCACACTCGTGCGCACGATGTTCACAAGGTCTTTAAGCCAGATCAATGCAGTTTTGAGATCTACGATCATACCCAAAGGCCACACATAATATTATTTCGTTATACAGAAGTACTCTAGTTCAATTTATTGTAATGCAAAGCTGCGATGGATGTAGATTGTGTATGTCAACTATAGGGATATAATTATGATATATCATGACATTATGTAATAGTTACTGCATTTTTGTATGGAAATACCTTAATATCACCAATAAATACAAGTGTTTTATGAATTTCTGACAACCATGTGGGTACATGAAAACATTTGATTGAATTGGTAAAACAATAAAGAAAAGGGGTGTGCCAGTTACACTTCAAATAAAGGGGAGGTAACGAGGGAAATGGGGACATTTCACAATGTAATAGGACTATTTCTGAGAGACAATATTACTGATGAAATAACGCATGCATACACCGCAGGAGGGCAACGATTCTTAGGAACAAACTGCAAACCATTATACTTTACAGGTCATTAAAGATGGGGAAAAACATTTTAAGAGGACTACAGTTTTTGTAATTATGCAATAAAATTTGCAAACTGTGGAGTTTTTCTATGAAGCTTGTATCGACATGGAACAACTGGGACCGCTCCGGTGCTTTCCCTGAAATGTTTATTGACACATAAAATCATGCAGACTGTCTTAAATTAGAAACTGCCTTAAATTCATATTTATAGTGCGACACTCCTTTAATAAGCAACAATTTGAGAAAATCTAAATGCATCTGAACTCTCACATTTTACCAAAACAACAACTTATACCTGACACATGAACACCAGTACATGAGTTCCCTGCACAACATAATATAAACCTTGCAACACCTTACCACAAATAACATATCTCTAGGTGACAACAATTCCCAAACATAGAATAAATTTCAAACACAGGACTGGTTATTTGATAAGAGAGCAAAGTGGCGTCTCCACTGCTGCAACTTTTGTCCTATTTCTCTTATACCTAAACAACCATTTAAGGCTAAAAATGTAGTTGACAGTTTCGGTGCCATGTATCGGTGTTCATTGTCACCTACATCTATATCCTGTTATCATCTTGAACCTATGTTTTCACCACCCAGGATTAGAATTATAGGAGAATTATTTATACAGTTTTTTTGCAACTGTCACCTACTGGAGAAATGTCTGAAATTTTGCATCCATAAATTCTGCAAAATTTATATAAAACAAATTATTCATTATTTTCATATGAGGGAATAAAACACACAACACTCAAAGGGAATTTGACTGTGTTGGCACTTTATCATATCTCTTATTATTGCGTACAAATATTTATATAATAGATTGTAAATTGAGTTAAAATGCAACAGTGTAGACAAACCAATCACTTGTTGACATGTGCAATAGATGCATTCATACCAAGGGGTTACCAATAGCAACTTATAGCTAAAAGATTCAACAGCGAAGCATCAAGTTATGATGCAAAACATCAATGAAGGGAGAACAAACTTTAAGATCTGGACACAAGCAAATTCAGGGGACTTTATAAGGAGGTAATACATTGAAATACCAGACAGACTCGGGGATCAAAATGAACGATTCAAAGATCAAACAAAATTTGACCAAACCAACTTTGGAAGATACAAGGAGCACTAAGAAGAAAAACCTGAGCATGAAATACACAAAAAGGAGCACACAAAAGGAGCACACAAAAATACAATGCAAACAGCAGTTCCAAATGTAAAAAATAGCACTCAAGCAGCAGAGACAGTGGAGCATGAGCTGGACCAAAATAGCACACACTAAATACAATGCAAACAGCCACCCAAAAGCATTTAGTAGAATTATAGCAAGTCATTTATTATACAAGTTCCAAATATATCAGATATAGCATATAGTTCACCATTGATGAATGAACCAACACAGCAGACAAGACATGGCTTATCAGGCTGCGGCAGGTCACGGAAAGACATAAAGCACACTGTATATGCTTTGATATCATGATATAGCATGTTCAGCATACAATTATCCTTCAAGAATTGCTTACAATATCATAAATACATTCCCAAATTAATGAATAATATATCAACAAGCTTGATAACAATGCCACATAAGATTATAAATGACTGATTTCATAGCTTGATAAGTTATGAGATGAAAAGAATGCTCTGCAAGCATCTAGTTGATCAAGATCTTCGGAAACTTGTGAAAGTTTGCACCTGCAAGCATCTCACTTACACAGAATGTTGGCACTATATTGTACAGTGATATGCAACAAACGTGAGGTACATTAGTCAATTTACATCAATGAGAATTAGCGGAACGCAAACAAAATCGTCGTGAAAAACAACAATAACTGACTTAACGAATCACACTCAGACATTACAAACAACTCATAATCTGGACCAGAACGTGTCAGAACTGTACTATTCATATATTAAATAATTTATTACATCAGAATCTAGCATAACATGTCAATCTTTCTGGCGTAGAATAAGCTCAAGTCTGAATGCTGCAGATAGATTCCAACCAGATTCCAACCAGAAAATACAACAACAACACTGTTTGTTGTTTGAATTTTTCCGAGATAACATAAGGAATATGATATATACGTGTGTGTCTGTTAAATATTGTTTTACAGAATTATACAATAAAGAATGTTATGTCTATAGTGTATAGAAAATAGCGAAATCTTTAGTGAAAAAAACAACAACAAAGAAACTCACTGTAGAGAAATATATCCTAGCATACATCCACCTAGCAACCATGATACAAACTAACTGAATGTTGACAGGTAATATAGCCATGAAGAGTATACTGTAAATATGATTGTCTGCAATTATAAGCAGGGATAAATGTTGCCAGCACATGTATGACGCCAGAGTGTGATAACTGTTTCACAATATGTAATCCCAGCCTAAGATTGGGTGGAGTTGCATGTTTCACAATAAGCAATCTACAGTATAAATGTCATACTCTGAATGATGAAGACTGTCACGCAATAAATTCACTGTTTCTACTAGCTGAATCAGTTGGAAGGTCATCTTCAGCAGGAGGAAACATTTCATGTAAATCTTCCCAATCCATCAGCAGACAGAGCTCGCTCCACCAGACAGCAATCCAACAACCAGAGTGACTTAAAACAGTAACCCTTACCTAAATATGATTCGGACACAGAGACTATAACATAAGGGATATCAACAGCATGCAGCGTCTAAAATGAATTCATGGAACTTCAATTGCTTTAGGTTTTTGCATGTTACAAGTAAATTCAGATCTAGCTGCAAGCCATTGATATAGAGCAAATTAGAACTGGATTCAACAGGTGGTCAAAACACAGTTGAAGCACAGTGAAAGCAAGCAAATGAATGTACCAATATAACACAGAACTTTTTCTAAAGCTGACAAGGAATATCCTTCAACATTTAATTTTTTGATCAAACATCTTTTTAATAAAAACTCATTTAGGCTTCACTCCATGTAACACCAGGATCCACAAATCTTGTCTCAGAGCAATTATCCAATGTTATAAAAGTATATGAAATCAAAGATTAGCCGAGACAGGCAAACACTTGACTCAAGTACTACCAGATGCTGACATGAATCCTGTTCTACCACTAAATGCCAACATCAGGTCATACCATATCATACAACATTGGCCCACCATCAAGACCTCTAGCTACTGATGTCATATTGACTAATTGACTATGTTTAACATATATTTGAGGTGCCCAATTAATATCATATACTGCAAATATCAGATATGCTTGCAATTGACAAGCTGAGCCTTAGCACAGCCTTTATTCCCAAGTCAGCATTCTGCTGAAATATGGCAGGCACATCAGCGTATCCTACCAGATTTGAACCTGGGGCGCCCGATTAGGCAAGCGTGCTTAGCCCTAGAAATAATTCAATATATTTATACAGGTATTTATTCAGCAGGGAGTTTCTAATCCTTTTAGTTGTACGTGATTATGACACACATGTCTGAAAATTAATTATATAAATATTTCAAATACTTTTATAGATATTATTGTTCAATCAACAAAAAATATTTATCACTAAAGTTGCTAATTTTATATTACACAAGCTGACTGTGCATACTATTAACAAGCTAGTTTTGCAAGAAACAAACTTGCACCTTTATAACAGAGCAACAGGTATTTGTTTTCACATTTCAACTTTCAAATTGAAGTTCAAAGGGAAACATTATTTTGATAGTCTCCATCATCAAAGGTATAAAAGAAGACAATTCGGATTTCCAATTTAATGCCAATCAAGGAAAATGGTACCTTTTATCTCATCTTTGGTACTGAATAAAATTTTAGCTTTTAGTCTACAAGGGGTCCATCGTCTAGGCAAAGCACTACTGAGCCTTTCATTGGGGTTACCTTCCGTTCAATTATTGTAGAAGGCATGGATAACCTCTGTTGAAAGTGCTACCAGAAGTGCTCCTCTATGTTGCGCTACCAAGAGTGCTTCACTATGCTAACTAACGGTCTACAGATTTAGATGTAAGCAGTTAAACCACAAATGCAGTCGTATTTGATCATGTATATAAGTTGTACAATTAACCCTGAAATGTCAATAGACGTCAGCATCATCTCATCTTTGTGAGTTGACATTTATTGTCTAACTATGTACATCATTTCCATTAGCTGATTGCTAAGTTAGAGATAATCCTTACCCAACATAGATAGATAGATACCATATATAGAGAACTTACTGGGGTGAAATGTTTATCAGTAATTTACGGCACAGTCACTACGGTACATGTGTCCATACAAGAAAATGCTGACATGATCTATGGGGAGAAATTTCCCCTAACATGATGTCAAAGTATATCAGCTGTTTATCTGATTGTTTCATATACTTAATTAAATCATGTTGCTGTTATTCATTTGACTCATTATACCCCAGCATACAATAACGACTAAAATAACACTGGAACAATGTTATAACACCTTTGGACTGACTGCTTTCACTGCTTTCACTGCTCTTACCATGAACATAATTGACAACCATGACACACAGCCCAGAGATGATACAAATCGGAACAGTGAAGGCAGCACTTGCTAAACCAACCATGCCTACACACAATCTAAAGAAATGATTAAAAGCCTAAATGCAGGATGACCCAATTTCACAAAGAAATTACAAAATAGCGGTGATCCAAGACACTAAATGAGCCGCAGCTAAGACCCGACCAAGATCCCAAAGCCTGCATTGACAGTATCACTAGTTCACATTGAATAAAAATTATGACAACAACTACCAAAGACTCTATAGTTTTATTCCAAACACAAACATGAAATTGATAAGTTAGTAGACATTTTATCATATAGAACATCAGTGACATCTTCTATGAAATAATTAATAGCTTCATCTAATAATATATACATGAAAGGTTTTATATTCAACTATAAGCCATAAATCCTCCAGGAGTAAATGTTTGTCAAGAAATGATGGGCATTCCAGGGCATACTACAAGACTATAAAATATATATACTCCATGAGAACTCGGCCTATAAAACCTGCTTTAGATACCAAGTGTTCCAGCAGTAATTATAGATAGCATCAAATATATGTGCCCACCTTTCAGATGGTCTATCTATCTCACACATAATAATAAGAATCTACCAGGAACACAACATTTTTCTCAGAAATAGACCATTCAAAACTTTCCCCAATGTATAATGTATTAAAGCAGTCCCTTGCGCTCGATGCTATTATTTAGGCTCTTAAATTGTACACTCAAATTTGACTACTGAAATCTCTCAAGTCCTGAGACAGAAATAAATGATCTTTGATTTATTAAACATTCCTTGGAGTATATCATGGATATATTGTGATGAGAAAACTATCATATATTTATATGAAACCATTACAGATAGTTTCTATACAGCAATGATAGGATAAAACCTAGACTTGATTTCACAGATCTGAAATTAAATCTCCCCAAAGTAGTTTGTCATTTTCATCCAAGTTATGTTTGTCTCTATTTGGAATATATGACAAGTGAAAGGATCGGAGAAAACAATAGCACTTTTAATCATCTTTCTTTTAATTAAGTATTTTTTAAAAATAATACTAATGATCTTCATTTTGTTAAGACTTAATTGAACAATCATACTAGTTATCATGGTTTTGAAAATCATACAAATGCCATGGTCATAATTAAGTAAAGACTTCAAAAATTATACAAATGTCATGGTCATAATTTAGTAAAGACTTCAAAAATCATACAAATGTCATGGTCATAATTTAGTAAAGACTTCAAAAATCATACAAATGTCATGGTCATAATTTTGTAAAAACTTTCAAAAATTATACAAATGCCATGGTCATAATTTTGTAAAGACTTTCAAAAATCATACAAATGCCATGGTCATAATTTTGTAAAGACTTTCAAAAATCATACAAATGCCATGGTCATAATTTTGTAAAGACTTTCAAAAATCATACAAATGACATGGTCATAATTTTGTAAAGACTTTCAAAAATCATACAAATGAACACATGTCTAACATCATCTTGCATGTGACAGAAATTCATGTACAAGTTATAAGACTATACTAGAGGTGACAGACTTTCTACTTGCAAAGAATGAACATCATTGACATTTGATCCACTAAGTACTCCCAACTTGTGAGTCTCACATGCAACAGTTATAATATATGTAAATATGAAAACAATGAATGATATATGATAGAGTACATGTAGCTGACTCATATATAACATATCATGCATCCATTGTGTATTATACTTCCTGAAACATTGAACTCTACTGGAGACCTACTTATGACAAATCCATTCATGATCAAGTCTTAACAATAGAAATACTTTATTACAATTAGAGGCGTTAGACATTATATTGCACATGTTGTTGTCATCTGAAGTAATGCAGTTATTTATACATTTTATATCTATATTATTTTATTTCAAATCATATGACAATATAATTATGCAAGTAACATTAGTAATATTGATTGATTGATTGATTGATTGATTGATTGATTGATTGATTGATTGATTGATTGATTGATTCATTATCTGAACACCTAAGTGAATTGAAACGACAGTATCAAATATTTTAGATATGGACCAATGGTAAACATTATATAGAAGAAGTCACTGCATCCCTCACATGCTAAACCAACACTAATGGTTGAAGGTAAGACTTGAACAGATATGTAACAGTAACCAAACATGTTATCTATTCCACAGATGTCTCAAAGATCATATAGTGTAAGTATCAGACTTCGGGTAATTCCCAAGAGTTCAAGAAATGTGGAATAAAAGACAATTAACACAAAAATGCTGGAATAGTTGTCTGAAAGGGTTGCAAACTCTCTAGAACTGTCGAAGCATTAACTACAAGATAAATAGCATATTGAACATTGATGGCTTTAAGGAATTATCAGAACTATTGCAAAATCAAGGGTCCAAAATAGTGAGTTACAGTAGTTTTCTGCCGAACCATCGACATGTCATGGTGATTCCAAATTCCAGAAGCTAAAAGTGCATTGATTAGCCCTGCGTCCCACTAACAAGATGCCAATTTAGGGAACTACATGGTCATAAAATACTGATAGTACAAGCTTAACATGTATGGATACAGTCCATAAAATAGCAGAAAACTACCTCAAACCAATAGTTAGGCTGTCCTTAACAAAAAGTTGGGCTGTCTGTTGTATTTCTGTCTCTGATTGGCTAATAGAACTGGCGCGAGATATTGAGTATGAAAATTGCCCAGTACGACACTTAATGATCAACCTTAAAAGTGTCAAGTTGTGTGGCTATACCATCTTCAGAGCCGTAAGTTTGTATGTATTTAGGCCCTTGAATTAACCACCTATAAGGTCTGTAAATTCATTACAATATCCTGATCTGAATGGAAATGGCCCCTACTCAACCTAATACTGTAGTAGGTGTTAGGATTGAGTGATGAACATACAGCTTTTACTAACCAATGACATTTGAGAGACAATGAGTTACCTTCCCATTTAAATACTAATGTAAAGAAGTAGTAGCATGCTGAGTAATACTTAACCATTGGCCTTTGTATTCCTGGCAAATGCAAATGTACTTTTCTCCCAACAACTATCAGTTCTATACAACAGCCATGCAGTTCTATCAATTGCATGGTGATTCTAAACAAGCAGGCACAATTACTGTAATTATACCCAGAGAGATCAGAGATTTGACAGACAAGCAGGTCAGAAAAATGCAAGTTGCAGTTCCTGTGAACCATGTTGTCTGTAATGGCTAACATGCCTTTAAACAAGTAACTTGTCAGCACAAAATGATTAACAAGCAAAAAGGAGAATGATTTTCTGGAAACCGAGAGAGACAGAAAACAACAAATGTAGCGGCATGTAGTTGGACGCGTAACTACGCTAACGTTGTCCGAGAGAACAGCTTAGTTACCATTGTTAAGCATTTGAAAATTCAATATGCTTTTTGCTGCCTATTAGTCATTTTGTGACATAAAAGAAAACTGACATATCTCATAGCACATGAAATTTCTTACAAAAAACAATTTCAATAAAAACCCGTACTGTCTCAGACAGAGGCAGACAAATATTCATTCCATGAGATGCATGATGTAGCTTCCTTACGTTACCACAGAATTCAGTATGACATAAATGTGAAACAAGGCTCATTGAAATTCTATCAAAGGGGTGGAAATTTGAGAAGAAGATTTGACAGAAATGTTCAATAAAAGTCTTGCTTCACAGAATGCAATGCTGCACTATTGTACCGGTAGATTACACATGAACTATAAGGTACAAATACAGCAAGCCCCAACAACAATGAGGTGATGCACCTAACTGGAAAATGCTGATCAAATATTAAATTCCAGTTTGTGGTTGGGGTGGAAATTAAAAGCGTGTACAAGAAAGCACAATCATTGGAATGCATATGGACAGACATGTAAAGAGGATGTAGTCTCCTATTCATGTAGCATAATATAGGACCAAACAAGAGGGCCATGATGGCCCTATATCGCTCACCTGATTATAAACCCTGCACAATTTTCACCCAAAGGAATAATTTGAACATCTTGGTAGAAAACCACAAGATGATGCTACATACCAATTATCAAAACTCTAGGCAGTGTAGTTTTAGGCAAGAAGATATTAATATGTTTTCCCTATATAAGTCTATGTAAAACGGTGACCCCCCGAGTGGGGCCAATTTTGACCCCAGGGGCATAATTTGAAATATCTTGGTAGAGGACCACTAGATGATGCTACATACCAAATATCAAAGCTCTATGCAGTGTAGTTTTAGACAAGAAGATTTTTATATGTTTTCCCTATATAAGTCTATGTAAAACGATGACCCCTGGGGCTGGGCCAATTTTGACCCCAGGGGCATAATTTGCACAATCTTGGTAGGGGACCACTAGATGATGCTACATACCAAATATCAAAGCTCTTAGGCATTGTAGTTTTAGACAAGAAGATTTTTATATGTTTTCCCTATATAAGTCTAAGTAAAATGGTGACCCCCAGGGTGGGGCCAATTTTGACCCGAGGGGAATTTTTTGAACAATCTTTGTAGAGGACCTCTAGCTGAGTCTACATACCAAATATGAAAGCCCTGGGCCAAGCAATTTCGGAGAAGAAGATTTTTTAAGGTTTTCTCTATATAACTCTATGTAAAACTAAGGGCCCCCGGGGTGGGGCCAATTTTGACCCCGGGGCATAATTTGAACAATTTTTGTAGAGGACCTCTAGCTGAGTCTACATACCAAATATGAAAGCCCTAGGCCAAGCGGTTTCGGAGAAGAAGATTTTTAAAGGTTTCCCCTATATAACTCTATGTAAATCTAAGGGCCCCCGGGCGGGGCCAATTTTAACCCCAGGGACATAATTTGAACAATCTTTGTAGAGGACCTCTAGCTGAGTCTACATACCAAATATGAAAGCCCTGGGCCAAGCGGTTTCGGAGAAGAAGATTTTTTAAGGTTTCCCCTATATAACTCTATGTAAAACAAAGGGCCCCCGGGGCGGGGCCAATTTTGACCCCAGGGAGATAATTTGAACAAACTTTGTAGAGGACCCCAAGGTGGTGCTACATACTAAATATGAAAGCTCTAGGCCTTACGGTTTCAGAGAAGAAGATTTTTAAAGTTTCCTTTTTGAAAATCTATTTTTAGCCTGTGTGACCTAGTTATGCGACAGACCGGAAATTTTTTAACAACTTTGGTAGAGGTCCACCCAAGGAACATTCCTGTTAAGTTTTATCAAATTTGGCCAAGCGGTTTAGGAGAAGAAGTCATTTAAAGGAATTGTTGACGGACGACGGACAACGACGGACGACGACGGACGCCGGACAGCCACCTATCCTAAAAGCTCACCAGTGAGCACTTCGTGCTCAGGTGAGCTAAACAAGAGGGCCATGATGGCCCTATATCGCTCACCTGATTATGAACCCTGCACAATTTTCACCCAAAGGAATAATTTGAACATCTTGGTAGAAAACCACAAGATGATGCTACATACCAATAATCAAAATTCTAGGCAGTGTAGTTTTAGGCAAGAAGATATTAATATGTTTTCCCTATATATAAGTTTATGTAAAACGGTGACCCCCGAGTAGGGCCAATTTTGACCCCAGGGGCATAATTTGAAAATTCTTGGTAGAGGACCACTAGATGATGCTACATACCAAATATCAAAGCTCTATGCAGTGTAGTTTTAGACAAAAAGATTTTTATATGTTTTCCCTATATAAGTCTATGTAAAACGGTGACCCCTGGGTTGGGCCAATTTTGACCCCAGGGGCATAATTTGCACAATCTTGGTAGGGGACCACTAGATGATGCTACATACCAAATATCAAAGCTTTTAGGCATTTTAGTTATAGACAAGAAGATTTTTATATGTTTTCCCTATATAAGTCTAGGTAAAATGGTGACCCCCAGGGTGGGGCCAATTTTGACCCGAGGGGAATAATTTGAACAATCTTTGTAGAGGACCTATAGCTGAGTCTATATACCAAATATGAAAGCCCTGGGCCAAGCAATTTCGGAGAAGAAGATTTTTTAAGGTTTTCTCTATATAACTCTATGTAAAACTAAGGGCCCCCGGGGCGGGGCCAATTTTGAACCTGGGGGCATAATTTGAACAATCTTAGGAGGACCTTTAGCTGAGTCTATATACCAAATATGAAAGCCCTGGGCCAAGCAATTTCGGAGAAGAAGATTTTTTAAGGTTTCCCCTATATAACTCTATGTAAAACTAAGGGCCCCCGGGCCGGGGCCAATTTTGACCCCAGGGGCATAATTTGAACAATCTTTGTAGAGGACCTCTAGCTGAGTCTACATACCAAATATGAAAGCCCTGGGCCAAGCGGTTTCGGAGAAGAAGATTTTTCAAGGTTCCCCCTATATAACTCTATTTAAAACTAAGGGCCCCCGGGACGGGGCCAATTTTGACCCCAGGGACATAATTTGAACAATCTTTGTAGAGGACCTCTAGCTGAGTCTACATACCAAATATGAAAGCCCTGGGCCAAGCGGTTTAGGAGAAGAAGATTTTTTAAGGTTTCCCCTATATAACTCTATGTAAAACTAAGGGCCCCTGGGGTGGGGCCAATTTTGACCCCAGGGACAAAATTTGAACAATCTTTGCAGAGGCCCCAAGGTGGTGCTACATACCAAATATGAAAGCTCTAGGCCTTACGGTTTCAGAGAAGAAGATTTTTAAAGTTTCCTTTGTGAAAATCTATTTTTAGCCTGTGTGACCTAGTTATGCGACAGACCGGAAATTTTTTAACAACTTTGAAAGAGGACCATCCAAGGATCATTCCTGTGAAATTTGGTTAAATTGCATCAATTGGTTTAGGAGAAGAAGTCATTTAAAGGAATTGTTGACGGACGACGGACGATAGTCTGGTTCCCTGTCCTAAATCTTACAGTGGTTTAGGTCAGGCAGCAACCAATAATCGATAACTCCAGTGGTCAAATCAAAATGGCGGGTGTACGTTAGTTTATATAGGCAATTTTAGAATATCACCCTGAAGTGTATGTTATCTATGTGTCATTTTGATGTGACTATGCATAGTAATGCAAAAAATAATGGTCTTTGCAATGATAGAAGTTTATTCGCTACAATAGCACTAATATCTACAAAATAACGTTTATAAAATGATTAAAATATTTTTGTAGCAGGGTTTTAATAGTCCATCAATTTGTAACTTTCAAGTGTCCAAGTTAGCGCAGTCGGTAGAGCCACTGACTTGTCATCAAGGGATCCCTGGTTCGATCCCTGTATAGGCCAGTTATATTGTTTTCCTTTTTTTAATATTTTGCTTAATTTGTGTAATACAAAAACTTTATTTTCTCATCATGTTCCTTATTCAAGTATAAAATAATAGAGAATTACTTTACATATAAAAATAATAAATAATAATAATGACAATACTGGTATCGAACCTCCAACATCCAAGTTACTGATTTGACGCTTTACCAACTGAGCTAACCGGGCATTTGATATCAGGGGCGATTTATATGCACTATATACACGATGGTACAGAAATTTTCTTAGTTTACTTTGCGTTTTTTGTACATATCAGTTGTGTCATTTTAATGAAACATGTTTAATTGAAAAGAACATACTTTTGCCCATTAATATACAAAATCTCATCGAAATGACACATACATAACACACACTTTTTTGGGAGATTCTAAAATTCTCCATAGAAGCTAATGTTAAACCGCCATCTTGTTTTACACATGTAAGCGACCATATTTGTTAGATTGCGCCGGACCTATACTGTAATGTAATGAAAGATTTAGGTACCGGGAACCAGACTAGACGGACGACGGACAACGACGGACGACGACGGACGCCGGACAGCCACCTATCCTAAAAGCTCACCAGTGAGCACTTCGTGCTCAGGTGAGCTAATAAAAAGTGTAAAACAGTGAAAATGCATCCATGGCAGCCAATTTCAAATGTCATTTATATTAAACTGTCTTTTGAACATTGAATTACAGACCTCAAAGTCAAAAGGGGTCATCTCCCCATAACCCCCTCACCTTGATGGGGGAGAGGGGGAAATGATTGATGTGCAATCACATTGCTTTTACCACTAATATTACAAGCCATGTAATCAACAAACTAGTTAACTCAGTTAAAACAATTCTGGAACTTTTACAAATACAACAAATAAACAATTATTACCACATTACTATTGTTTACAATGTTTTCAGTTAGCTAATCTCAATTTTGTTTTCATAGTTAAAATTAAATAAAAAACACTTACTTGAACTACCTCATTATGTCCTTTCTTATTACTTTCTAATTACTTTTCAGTCAATTTTTAATATCAAGCATCATATTAAAATTGAAACATTTAACTCCTGTCATATGGATCATATCACTCCAAGACTTATATTTAAGATACTGACCCCAACACTAAGACTTAACACTCTAATCATAGACAAGTTAATAAGTTTTAAGCACTGCCCAGCTGCTGTAGAGATCTATTTCAAAAGGTTCTATTTGAAATTTCAAAATGTTGACTTAACATTAAGTGACCATTGTAGCAATTTGAAGGACTATTGTAGACTAAATAAAACTCCTTTCTATAACAAAACAAACATGGACTATTTACAAGCTATAGAATACGAAGCCACAAAAACGTTTGCTAGTTCAAACAAATATGATTTGTCCGCAGTTCAAATTTACAATATTGCAATTTACACATAAATGGCTAATAATTCTTGTCTGAACACTGAACAGTGACAAATAGGCACAAACAAATGACCGAAAAAATGTCTGTAGTGTTAATTAATATTTGAATAATTTATATTATAGTGGAGAAGCCAAATAGCAATGGATTAAAAAAGAAATTCAATTATAAAATGTGGCACTAATTTATGGAATCCAGTGGAATTTTAATTGTGAAATAATTGATTATAATTGGTAACTTGTTCTCAAGACGTGGAACCATTATCATTAATGTAACAATTAACTCAATCAATTAATGTTTTAATGAAAAATGCATTCATCAATTAGGTACATAAACAAGTCATATTCCAAATAAATAAAAATGTCCAGCTATTTAATATTTTGAAATTTCATTCATAAAGTACATTCAACACATTTGTTTTGGCAACAGTAATTAAACTTATGATACTTATTTTTTTTATATAAATCAAATTGAAGCCTAACATGGGGGTAGTTGATATCTTGGCCATGAACAGAATGAAGCATAAAAGTATATGGCTTATCATACAGTATCAGCCTCAGAATGGCAGCTAGACCATTTCGACATTTTGTAACAGACATGCAGACAAATGAATGGGCAGACGAAAAGACAGGTTAGACAGAAGCATCACTATATGCCTCAACCGCATAAAAATGTCATCATATTAATTCCACAAAATTGTATAAGCTTTGAATATTATCATGCCAACACATTTGAGACATATTTGTCCCACACCTTACCATATTACCACAGAGCAAATAGAGCCATTACACCAACAAAACCAATTAATAAAACTTTTCCCCAATCTCTACTGAGCCACCTAATCATCGGCCATAAAACTTGCATGTGGGAGCCAATTACCTCCCTTTATGACCATTTAATCTCACTGTAATGTTTGTCCAGACCTTGCATACTATGATAGTCTACTCTCTCCATCATGTGGATGGTGGCAACTGATGAGTTTTAGATACATATACAATGCAAGTTTTACAGCCGTAGAGTTCACACTTGATGATAAGATGTCAGAGGTCGGTGCCTAGGACTGTAGATTCTATGATAAGGCATGCATGGAGGTGTCAAGAAGCATTCAACAGCTGTTGTGACATTCAATTTGACTCTTCATTTAAAACTGTCAAAAACACAAATGATGTATTCATTTTTGTTATACAAACAGCTTAGTGGTTAAGTGCCTTTACTGTCTCATCTGGTGACACAGGTTTAAACCCAGAAGGAGTCACTTATATGCCTGCCATGTTTCAGCGGAAAGCCAATAGGCAATTTAAGACTATGTTCAGCAAGTAAATAAAGGACATGCTCGATAGAACTGAAAACCTGGTTAATCATGTGGAGGCTGGTAGAAATTGATACAAATTGCAATGTTTGTAATTGCACAGGGCAAATGGACATTGTATTATCCACAATGAATGGACTCACCAATCAATATACAGTCCATTATCCATTTGTTTACCATATCACCTTAAACTCATTAAAATTCAGCAATGCATTATGGGGTAAATAGTCCTGACTTCCTGCCTGTAAACATTAGGTCCATTACAAGCTAAGAAACATGGCCAAAAGAAATATTTATTCTGTCAAAGTCCTCTGAAGACAAGAACAAATACATTACTGAACATCCCAGAAAAATTCTTTCATAAATAAGCATACACTGTGAGGAATCCATTAACTACAGGTTCTTGGTAAATAGCAATGGACAGATTTTATGACATTTATTAATATTGGAGAACGCCATGGTACTAAAGTGGATTTCTAGTCTTTATAGCAAACTTATGTTTATTGTCAATTTATTGCCCTGCAACAGTAAACTGTATTGGAAATGGCAAATATATAAGTTAACATCAAGGGATGCTGTGCTGGTATATACACATATAATAAATGGGTATTAGTTTTATATGCACAGGGAAAATATGAGGAATTTCAGGCATCGAGAAATAGACAGTCATAAACTATACCATATTTGCCCTGTCATAACGTATCTGTCAATATGCAGCAAAGTTCTCAACATATGCAACAGTAAACCCAACAATTCAAGATGAAAAAATGCAAAATGCATAAGACCACGGTAGGATTTTGATGCCAGAATCAATTTTGGCTCAAACACCCGGTAAATATTAATGATGTAGTAGACGGTTAACAGGTAGATTGAGGCACAAAATATTTTCCAAGTCTGAAGACAATTATACAGACATTAAATTATATAGAACAAAAATATTGGGATTAAAGAATTGGACATAAGTCCTATATTCAGTCTCTTGACAGGAAAGAGAACATACACCACAGTTCTCTAGGAAAAGGCCGAAGAATTTCAGTCTACCATATCACGTCAATCTAGAAAGTTTTAAATTCATTTTAAATTCCTGCAATCCCACATATTCTTATCTAATCACGTCAGGATCTACGAGAAACAGTGTATAATTACCAATCAAATTCACCAAACTATGTTCACAAAATTTGACATGTTTCCATAGCTGTCATTGCATGCAGCTGCCACAATCAGTTGTGTTGGTCGTTTAGAAACAAACTTACAAGATCAACTTACATACAAACTTCACTTTGCACATTAAATCTTTCCACAAATAGACAGAATGTTCTATAGATATAAAACATCTGTGTAATACCGACTGTGAGAGACAGCGAGTAAAACAATGTTAGAATTCTGCAGCATGTAATCAGCACATTACAACATTAACTAATGTCTAGTGCCGGATTATAATATTTCCATAATATCCATGCAACTTGTGATCTGCAGTTTCTGTTGAGTGCTGCCTGCCCTGTCCAATTTCTTATTATCTTATCACCATTGAAACTATTCAAGGACAAAAAAACACAAGCACCAATGCCAAAAATTATACAAGAGGAGTAAGAGAATCATTATACAAACAAATGTATATACCCTAGGCTAAGGTCCGTAAGATTGGTTTATTGGAGACAACCCGTGAGTCTACTCATTTCATGAAATAAGTTCCCTTTGCATTTGCATTATTTGGTTGATGAGCTAGACCAACAGTTGGAAGTTCAAGGTTACTATGACATGACCCTTTCATCAGGAACCTGCCCAAGAACAGAATGACTTTCACATTTTTCTTTGACCAGAATGTAATTAGTTTTGATGCCCCTGTATCACAAACATACAAGAGATATACAAAAACAAATTATAGAAAGTTCAGTTGATCTGGTCAGGCTTATAACTGTTATAATGTTGATAAACAAACACTATACTTGTAAACACAGACAGTCTGGTGTTTGAATTCAGTAACTGATTGCCAATGGGAACTGTATTTTCACTGTAAAGCTGATGGTCAAGTAATTACAAAATAATTTCAGAAATTCAGCTTGGAACCAATTTAGATACCATCTACCCTACAATGTATACATACATTTGAATGCTATCATGCTGTGGTATTACAACAGAATGAGGTCACACAGCTTGGAAACATGAAGACAAGATTTATAGGAGATCAAACAATTTCAAGCTTCATGTGCATGCATTGAAAATCTAACAACAGAAAGTATGTCAGGTGAAACTGATACAATCACATTGACAAATGTTCTTGGAAGTTAGTTTAGAAATCAGGTCACAAATTCATCACATAGGGTAGATGGCCAGAGTGCACCTCCATGGAGTGAAGGGTTAATGCTGTATATGCAATGTTTGTAGCCCGGATAACAAGACTGGTAAATGGAACACATACAAGAATCTGTTCCACATAAACTGTTGTAATCCTTACGTTTTGGTGGTTCCGAATATAACAAATTTACCACAACATTTACTGCCAGACATAGGAAGTAGATGTGTATGGATATTCCAACATCAAAGTACTGGTATATACCAATGACATACACCAGGGAACACTATGTTAGAGGATTAATATAAACATACCTGTAGAATCCTGGAATTATCACCTCCTAATCTTCACACTGATCTTTGATCTTCTACAATATTAAATCCACAGACAAATTCTGCAATGACAAAAAATGAGAATCATGTAAACAAGGTGGAATCACTCACAGTTCTATACTTTCTAATACTAACCGTAATTTGTAATACTTACCATACTTTGTAATACTAACCGCTTGATTTTAACAACCTGTTAATAAACCACATATTGTAACAACTTAAGACTTATGATCTGAATGCAAATTACGCATTGCATTACATAATCGTTCGAGAATGTAGTTTTAATGTTTTTCAATGGTTTGTCAATTAAAAACAGGAGAAGAAAATATCACATTTTGTCATGTGGTTTTCAAGACGGTGCTTAGGCGTGACCGACTATGTCATAAGTGCATTAGTATAGATAAGTAGTGTACAAATCAGCATTGCAACTAGTAATCAAATTACAGACCTCAATGGTCAGTCACAAGACTTAGTGTCAGTGAATCAAAGGAAATGAAAACTAGACTTGACCACAGGCCCTTAATGCGATTCTATGGACCATAAAATCGCATCGAGGGCCTGTGGACTTGACTAGAACTAGAACAACAATTAAAATTACCGAGCTGTTATCCATGTAAGAGAACTGCATAGAATATCACCATAGGCATCAGGATTATTCCATGACCTTTTCTTAATTATATATTCCAATTGGCAATACAATGTCGTGCATATAAACACAGCTTAATTTATTGCCTCAGAGGACAGTCACAGTGTCAGTCTGTATTCACACAATCATAAATGCTGCAGAATTATTCCACTGATGATAGATTATCAGAATAAACCATAGAAAGTCAATATAAACAAAATAATAAACACATAATAAAACAATTATAAAAGAAAGAAAGTTATTAAACTATTCACACATATTGTCATCACCACAGATGTCTCTGATAAGTCCTGTATTATCAAACATGCACACACACTTTGGTTAATTTTACTCCACACTAGAAGTGTATTCAGGTCTGATATTTTGGCAGTCTGAGATAAAACAATGCTACACAGTGAAGCACTGAGCTAATTGGACCAATCAGTGAGTAGTATAGGACATGAGGGCAGGAAATCATGACCTCTGGTGACCTTATATCACCTGCACCATGGAGTAATCTAACATAAATTGCCAATTAAGCAATACAAAATTATTATCCACAAGTTTATAAAATAATAACAAATTGATTAATAAAATACTGAACTGCTGAGCTAACTTTGGTGTGGAAACAAAAGTAATTATGGCCACTCATCATAAAATGCAGTAAAATGTTTCATCCCCAATTAAGTTTTATTACCAAGTGATAAAACATCCATGAGCATCCCATGTTATAAACTCTTGGAAACATGTTTCATCCAAGAGAGCTTGTGCTAGAATCCTGATTTATGTTTTTATTTGTTTTCAAGAGGAGTTCAGGGTAAAGGTCGAAATTGTTCACCTACAGCTAGAAAACACAATTCAATGCTGCTCTATTTCTGTTGTATTTGTAATGTTTTATAAGAAAGCTTTAAGTTTAAGTTTCACTTTCATTTTAGAGTCAAATCAACCAAATTTTATTATTTTTTTAAAGCAAAAAGGGGACAAAATATAAGAAATTCAGTAAATGAAACACTTAAACAGTCAAATCAAATATGAAATACAACAAATGAAACACTAAAACTTTCAAAACAAAAAGATATAAATTGAAATTTTATGGTGGTCTTATAAGGTTTTTCAACTTTTACTTTCATTATAATAAATACAAGAGACTTAATAATTGCAGCTTATTAATACAGGGTACTGGAGGCTGACTGATTTGTTCACTTCAAACCATGGTCGGATGAAGTTCAAATAAAAATCAAAGATATTACAATTTCACTGCCAAGCAGTTTATGACACATTTATAAAATGAAAGCTGACATTCACAAGTGACTCTATAGCAATTTACATCAAAGTCATCTACGGAACATGAAAAGTGTCAAGTTCCAGAAGGCAAAGTCAATGAATTTTAGGGATCCACTCCAGATTACTGTGACTCATTTAGAATTAATATATAATAAATTCTATTAATTTGCATGGAGTGCTTCAAGCATGTTGCTCAAAATGTCAAAATTATTCCAGAAGACTATTTGACGCAAATATTTGATGAACTAGAAATGTCTAGTCATTCCTTTAAAACTTGGTAAGACATTTATCAACTGACAATACTGTACTGTTTGATGTCATATTATGTAAATGGACTGGAAGTATTCAGTTCAGAGATTTCATGATGTAATTCAATATGGACAAAACTAGTCAATGATCATACTGGTAAGGGAGAAACATGATATATTTATATGATTAAAACAACCTCTGACTCCAGTACATGAAGTTCACCGATCAAAAAATGAAGATAATATGGAAAATTTTATAAAAACAATGAAATACTTCAAATCCCATTTCCCAGCGGACCCGCCCCAGTCAAGTTAAACTGATTATTGACAATACTCATATTTGCATGACAGTCACTTAATGTCAAAATGCAATTATTTTGTCAAAGAAAAAATATGCAATTATAACAGTATAAATCCAAGACACATGCAATTACCAGAGTTGAGTCATTGGCAGATCACAGAAGTTACACTGTCACTTGCATAAACCAGAAAATCAGGATATAAAACTTCCCACTCTTTCACATTTTATTTTCGCTTATGTTGAAACTGGAGATATTAACAGCATGATGAAACATATAGCACATATCTCTCAACTGTTTCCAACATATCTACAACAAATTAGACCAATTTGATAAAATCCAGATGCCAACAAATTTCAACAAATTTAAATGAAAACAATAAATCCTTTATCTTTAGTTTATATTGCATGACACTTGAGCTAACAGAATCTAAGATTTCTGCCGATAAATACATCATTAAGTCACAATTGTTTATGGAACAATTTCAACAAATATTTGTCCATGCTCTACAAAACGTCACCCAACAGAACATTAATAATGCTGTAAGTCTAAACAATGTCTTTCTTTAAATATAACAGAACTCAACATTGTTATGGTAACACATTCATAACCCTTATAATCTGGGTGGGGTTCATTTTTCCACTTTTTGTCAGAAAGGCTGCTTTTGGCTCCATTGCACTAAGAATGAACAATGAGACAACATTCTAGCCTGATTGTACTGTATTTTGCATATGGACATTTTATTGTGCATTAGTCACTACTAAAACCTATAGGAAAGTACTTAAAACGTAGCAATGGAGATTTTGTGACCTTGGCATATCGCCTGTTTGGCATATTTATGCTTTGCAACGTTCCGGAGGACCATAAAACTGCTCAAATATTGCAACACTGCAATTCTGGTCAGAAACTCTAGAGCTATCATGCTGACAAAGCAACTATCTCTAGAAAATATCACAGAATAATAAACTTGACTCTAAGTCAAGAAGTTATACAGCCGCCACAGTCATAAAACATTGATCTTTAAATCCTTACAGTTAAATCATAAATATTTGTTCACATTGTCAGCCATTTCTTATGCAACTTTTAGCATGGGAGGACCATATCATCATTAAACCCAGCTTGAAATCCTTAATACTCCTTATTTATTGCACTAGGGACAATGGTGTTACGGTCTTGTTTTCTGTTTACAGCAGTCTCATCCCCCCTAACTTATACCTCTTTGTACATTAAGTCCCAGAAAATGACAACTCCATATTAACTTATTAAGACATCATGACCTTTTATAGTAAACAGCCAAAATTTGTTCTTGACCCGATCTTCTTTATTTGGTTGTTGACATATATAGGCACAGGGGATCAACATATTTTGTGCAAAATATTGATCTATGTTGACAAAGTGCGGGTTGCACATAAGTTTAAATAAACACCTTCATTCACAACATGTGCTGTATTATTCCACATTGTTCAATTATTAATTGTTAGTTTTTATATGCAACCAAATTTTGATCGAAAACATGTAGCGAGCCATGACTTCACTTTTAGTGGTTCACTTAATAAAGTGAAGGTTAAGGCTCCAAGGTCAGAGGTCAGATTGAGTCTATAGTGAGACAGCAGCTAGATTATCTCAGGCACTGTATTACCACTGACTTTCACTTACATTTGCCATGTTCAATCAAATCATATTAAAGAATACATGTCAATTACAGCCAAGATATTTAGAAATATGTTCCTAACTCATGTACTAGTGTTTTCCGAATGAGTCAAAGACATCAAAAATAAGTCCTATACAATTTGCTCTCATTCCAGTAACACTTGAGATGTGAGCTAACATTTCATGTACAAAATGAGACAAAAAATCCATGAATAACCAAACCTGCTACTCTTGATAGGCTGACAGAGGAGGAAGAAAAGTGAGGAGAAAAAAGTAATTAATCTACGTGGCATCTTAGATTCATAGAATTTAATTAAGGGTCCCTATCGGCTGATAAGCAGAGAGGTTGCAGTTCACTTTATTATCAAACATAAGAATAAGGGTGAAGGTTAAAGTATTATTTATTTATTTCTGTAGAGTTCCTGTATTTAAGTAGATGAATCATGGTTTTTCTGGGAGATATCATTAATCATAGGGCAGCATACTTTGAGAGATTGGAACATCAGGCATGCTTTTCGTAAATTAATCTTACTGTATACCATATAAGGAAGAAATGGGGATATTTTTTATGCATAAGAGAAGCTCCTAACTGTTGGTTCCTACAGGTGAAGTTTGGAGTTTTGGAATTTTCTGAACAGAACAACAGCTTCTCAAAGCATTAATTCACTAATAACAAGATAGAAACTGTAGTTTGCAACACTGAAACTAATGATTTCCTGACTTTGATAAAACATTCAAATAAAGTGTCAACCAGTAAAGTCTAAAGTAATGTCCAAAGACATTACTGCTGTCTGAACTAGCTAGTTATCTCAGGCAAAACTTGTCTTTTTCTCTCGACTATGGTAACAACCCATCATTTAGACACCATCACATCTATCTTTATGTGAAATAATTATATACTTTAGGCTGTGTTGTATTATCATACTATGTATTTATTTACAGTAGGACAAATTTGTTGTGTTACAAATTACAGCACTAATTGATTTATAATTGGAAGGAAATTAATCCAATTTCTAGTTGAATATGCTGCATTAATTCACAGGATGTACAACAAATGAGGAATATTGGTTTGGTCTAATACATTGCTGAGTACATGTAATATTGATGTACGATTTGTATTTTCATTGATTACAGATATAGTACTTTAGAAACAGTAATGAAGTCTCGCTCAGAACTCTCACTCTCGCTGCCATCAACTTTGATGTAACAATTAACATTGACATGATGCTCGAGAAAATGTTCTATAAACCAGTTAGATTCATTCTCGACAATTACTGTTTATAGTTTCGTTACTAGAAAACGATTCAATTCCTCTTTTTCGGTGAAAACACAATGAGTAATACTAGTTCTAAGATTCATGAGGTCTAAGCTCTGTGTAATCATTTTTGGGGGAATTTCTACAGTTCAAATTAAGTTCCACATACCAAAGTAAATGACTATAGGATATTTAAAACAGAAACGTTTTTAGACATAATGGTATTTTAATTAAGTAATTATCAGCGTATTATACCACAGATATCAATGTAAAAAGTTATTTACAAGAGGTTTAACATCTAAAATTGCTGGAGAATGATGTCACAAAATTAGCTTCATTGTCTCGCAATAAAAATGAAAGATACATTGAATGTTTTCCTTTTATTTCCCCTTTCAATAAAATAAAGGCCTAGAAATAATATAAGTTTCATCAAAATGTTCATAGTTTAATTACAAAGAAGTGAGGTTAAATTTAAGTCACATTTTTTTTAAAACAATGCAAACATGTTTAAACTATTAATAGTAACATAGTAGCTCTACTTGAAATTAATAAACTTTAATATGCAAATATTAATTGCTATGACATGTGATCCAATAGTTTTTTCTACTAATTTAACAAAGGGCAGTAATTAAGTATAATATGCATTTTAATTCAGATTAATGAGTCCAAGGGGAATAACTCAATGAAAATTGCATTTTACTAATGCAACAAAGGGAAGTAATTTCAGTGAAAATGCATTGCAGACAATATGAGAGTAATTGACGCGACTGAATCGTGAGTGACAACAAGACATAAGCCCTTTGGCATGTTAATCAAGAATAAGTGGTGCCATATAAAACACAAGGATTTGTAGCAAGAAATTACATTATCACATAATGTAACATGTTTTCCCTTTCCTCAGATGCATGCCGACCATTAACCAACAGACAACATAATGCAGTCAAGTGCATCGTGAAATCACTCAATTATTACATTATGTATGTGTAGCAGTTTCCTGGTTAACAGACAAATGAATAAAATATGAGAGTCCAATATAACAATGACAATGTTTTAAGTCAACAACTCTGTCTACTATTTCTTATCATTGTTAATCAGTTTTGGATTTATAGCAGGCCAGACAAATTATGAAGATGGGGAATTCATTCAATGTATGTGACAGCATGCGGACAGTATGCAAGACATTATTAACTGTCTGCTCATACACCTTCACAGTGCGCCTGATTCACTCTAGTATGAACAAATAAACCAGGTGTCTGTTGCCTAAGCAAAGTGCTACATAGCGCTTTCCACGGAAGGTAATCTAAGTCTTCTATATGTAAATGAACGGGAGGTATAACTGGATAAAGGCGCTCGGTAGCGCTTTGCTTAGGCAAAGGACACCTGGTCCTCGAACCTTCTTTTAGCATAATTCAACTGTTGATTTCTTGTTTATTATTTAATTTAGCGTGTGAAGTATCACGATTTGTATGAGATGTTAATTTCTGTCAGGGCTAAACTTTCTAGTTGAAATTAATATATTCCATGAAAGACGCGGCAAATATATTCATACTCAAAGATCAAGGACACACAAAACTCATAATAATGCAATAAAAACTTGATACTTACAAATATTGCTTTTAATTTCCCAACAAAACCTTAATCATATATATTAAATATTGTATTATTACCATCTTATTTAAATTGCACAAATAGTACTACTAACTATAAGAACACCACATTAATGCTCCACGATGAATCACAATGAGAACTAGAACACCTGTACCACCTTAATTACATACATTATACATCCTTGTTCACTTCACAGAGACCTTAAATTAAGTCTTTTAATCCATGTTTGACAACAGAGAGACAAGATTAAGATAACCCCACCTTAGGATTATCACAAGTTATCTCCCCTTATCTATCCTCACACCGACTGAAGAAGATAAATATAATGTATGCAAAGTAATGTAAAGTGTATAATTACTCTAACAAGGAGCCTTAAGTTATCACCTTAAAAGGTAACAAGATCTTTAAGTTATAACATTAAAAGGGTGTTCAGCTAGCAGGGCTCAAAAGTTGAATGTCATTCATTATCAAGTGACTTAAGATATTCATGAGTTTTAATCCATCACGATAATTGCAGACTGGTTATTTATAATGTACAATTGCTTATTCCGGTTTATCACTGTTTCTAAACAAATTAATTAAGGGTGTAAGATTCAACTAACTAGTGGCACGCTGGTCAAAGAGATAGCCCACTTGATCAATAGGTCCCTGATTTGATCCTTGATCAGGATACTTGGGGTAATTTCTAAAACACTCTTCCCACGCAACAACATCTTTTTTTTTAATGCCGAGCATAGCCTTTATTTGCCAGTCAGCTGTCTGCTGAATATGGCAGGCATGTATGTGCCTACACCCGGATTTGAACCCGGGTCGCCGGATTAGGCGGCAAGCACGCTAACTACTGAGCTACGGAGGCCACTCAGATGAACTGATTGGCAACCCAGAGGAATTCTTGCATATACTGGTGCTGTACACCGGGCACATTAAAGAATCAAGGAATCTGTTCGGACAAAGCTAGGCCACTGCCTCTTCTTCTTGCACAATAAACACAGGACCAGGGCAGTGACTCCATTTTATATCAGATCCACCATTTCTACAAGATGTTTGTTAAGGTAAACTATCACGATAAACAAGTGACCCCATAAATGAATGATTAATTGGATTTTAATAGCTCCATGAAGATATCTTCATTCCTTCCCTATTCTACTAAACATCCCCATCACTGCATTGAAAGCATCACTAAAACACCCCACAACAACAGCATCCAATATTGTTGAAAGATCTAGGTTCCATCCTAACAGAATAATTGTTAAATAAAGAAGACATGCAGCTACAAAGATAACAAATTAATAACTTTCAGAAACATTCAATCTGTTTTGCACCATCTCAAGTTGTCCATAATGATTGCATTTACTGCAAAATAAAAAAAACTTTGTGGAGAATTTTACATCCCTGAGAAACAGTATATCGAATCATTTGGCAAAATAGTTTGGAAAAGTTACAAGAATAAACTTTTATGTAAATCAAATATCTGAAAACAATTTCATAAACAATAAAATGGTATCATCTTAATTGTTTTGCTAGCAGAGAATAATATTAAAAGATTTCTAACTAGTTCTGTATAATTTGCCACAAACAGGAACTAAAATATATATGTGAAAATGTTAAATAATTTTTAACATTGTTGTGCCTCATTTGGTCGCTGTTTTGGCTCGGGTTTCTGTGGGCACTGCTCAGGTGTTTCTGATTTCTGTGCTCGGCTGGTTAGGTTGAGTGCTACCTTCCCTGTCGGATTTTCTCATACCTTTTTTATCATTTTTATGCTGAGTTGCTTTGATAAATATGTTCATAATTAAATAAAAAATAAAATAATACCCCTTTAAAATTCCATTAAGTTCAGCTCTTTTTTCTATCTCATTCAGGTCAACTTCAATATTTAAATTGAAGTCTTCCGATGACAGGGTTCAGAGTCCTTGCAGTTGACTTTGGACTGTTAGAAGATATAGTGAGGCTACTTATGATGGCAGAATTCAAGCATCAGCATTCAAATGTGAAATTCTTAGAAAATGAATAAAAAAGCATTTTGGACCAACCTTTTGCACTATAATTTTAACCAATCACCATCCTGTATTTTGAGTTCAAATGTACTTATACCACAAAGGAAACTTAGAAAGAATCAGGCCCATTATAGACGAGATGATAATGTGTTTTCTGCAATTAGAACGCCACATATTCCAGGACCTTAATTGTCTAACTGTGAAGTGTTCCAGGACCTTAATTGTCTAACTGTGTATCCAATGACAGTATACCGGTATTTCTCTTACTCCCCAATTCCTTAGAATCTAGAAATAAATGGGCAAAAAACTGTAAGTCACTACAGACAAATGTTGAAAAGTCATGAAATGCATGACTAACGCACGATTATACATGGGAACAAGAGTTCAACTAGCATTTCCCACGAACATTTACACTAGAAATGCATAATATCCCCTCACAAAAAAGATACGCATCTGCCCATTAGCTGGACATGCAGTCTAATTTCATTATCCTTTTTATCCACAATGCCAAGACACAATAGCTCAAGTGACCAATTTAGGAGTATTTCATTCCACAAGGGAGAAGTTAGTTGCTAAAAAACATCAAACATATTACTGGCTGATCCCTTCTGATCTAATATTCATTCCATGATACAAGAACTGGTCCCTGGCTCATCTATCAGAACATGGGAACTAATACATTTTCTCAACAAAATACAGATGTTGGCCTACTAATGAAGTGATTCATACGGACTTATATTGTTCAAACAATATGGTGGTAACATTAAGTCAAAGAATCAACATAAAGTTCACATTCTTTAATCAAAATTTTTTTTTACAATTCCCTCTTAAACAATTGACTCTGCTCAGAACCCTGTATATATCTCAATCTTATACTTTAAAGTTTATCTTTCCATTTTACTTAGTATGAACATCAAAATCATAAAATAGCATCCTAGACTATCCTATTTGACATTCAAGAAAATGTTAAATCTAAGCCCTTCAGGAAGCAAATGCTACTCAACGCTGATGTGACTACTGAGCAATAATACAAATTGAACTAAAAGCATTCCTGAAATTGTCAGTGACAAGCGGTAGATGGACAAACACCATCTTTGATTATTTAGAATGTGTCAAGTACCACACATTAAAACATCCACTTGTCAATTAGTCTTTAAAACTTGAAAAAATTTTAATCATTTTTTCGTTTAGACGGTAAAACAGTTTTAATAAAATTAAGTAATAGACGTGACTGTTTGCCCGGTTAGGTTTCAAGCTTACAGTACATGATTACAACAAATACGTCCAGACAATGGAGAAGATAACAGAATAACCTCAATCATAGTCAGTGTTCAAGGTGTGAAAGATGTCGCCCCCTCCTCACCACTAAACTGTCCTCACCGTCATAAGACATGAATAACCGACTGTCATAAGTCATAATATAAAGAAATATTTTCTTCAGTTTCTGTAGTTTGTTATCAGATTTGCTTTAGCCAATTTTTGGATACATTTGTGTCTGTGTTCTGCAGTCTTGTTTGTTCAGTAGTGCTGAGACGCTGTAACAACAATTTGGCACCCACCTCTTAACAACAGAATGCCAAAGTGGTGCCCCACACCCCACACCACAATGACAAAGTGTCCATGTGCTATATTGACAAAATGCCATTTCCGTTTATTCTCTTTTTTGTTGCCCCATGCAACAAAGACAAAACAGTTATCTAACACTCAGGCCAAATCCAGAACGAATTTGGCAAACATTTAGCCTAAGCCACCATCATTGTCAGCTTAATGACCAAAGATTGTTACATCTGAAATGTAATATTGACAAACTGAGTCCGCAAATGTACCAATATAAATCTTCATATAAACACATCAATTGCAACACCATTCTAAGGTACAAATGTATGCATGTTGTACCCTGGAACACAGAGCATGGTATTTTAGTCAATCATATCTAGTAGTACATCTTTATTTATGATACAAACTTTCAAAATCTACGAGTTCCGAGTTCTTGTTGCCGGAAATGCTTTGAATAATTCATGTAGGTTTTCAATAGAAGTCAGTTTAATGAGTGAATTATTTTTCTCGCCGTATGAATATGTGGATATATATCACATGAAAACAATAGAGAATGCCATTTGTAGAATACATTGTGGATGATGGACGATATTTACGGCCATTTCGTATGTTACTTGTCCATTACTGGTTTCCGGGGCTTCAATAAGGCTTTAATCAACAAACAAACAGTATCTATTGAGTGTTGAATTGTTGATTTATCACATTGACAAAGATCATCAAATGATCGCTATCCATGACCAGTAAGCGGAGAGAAAACAAGATCAATGTACAAGGTCATTGGACCCAACTCCCAAGTACAAAACTATATATCACATAGAATTCAGGACCATTTCCCGGCTCACACCAATAGTCGGCTTTGATACACAAATGCTGGTCGGAAATGTCACCAATAAAGCAAGCAACCCATGCCTTTGATAAGAATAAAACTTTAGGTATTTTGTAAGATCCTGCTCCATAAATACAGATCAAAGGTTAGACAACTGTCGATTTATTAATCCAAGGGAGATGATTCAATGCCGAGTTATAGATCAAAGGGAGACAATTCAATACAAGAGTTATTGATCAAAGGAAGATAAATGTTGATTTATTGATCAAAGGGAGACAATTCAATACAAGAGTTATTGATCAAAGGAAGATAAATGTTGATTTATTGATGAAAGGGAGACAAATGTTGATTTATTGAAGAAAGGGAAACAAATATTAATTCATTGATCAAAGGGAGACAATTCAGTGCAAAAGTTATTGACCAAAGGAAGACAAATGTTGATTTATTGATCAAAGGGAGACAATTCAATGCAAAAGATATTGATCAAAGGAAGATAGATGTTATTTCGTTGATCAAACGGAGACAATTCAATGCAAGAGTTATTGATCAAAGGAAGACAAATGTTAATTCATTGATCAAAGGGAGACAAATGTTGATTTATTGATCAAAGGGAGACAATTCAATGCAAAAGATATTGATCAAAGGAAGATAGATGTTAATTTATTGATCAAAATGAGACAAATGTTAATTCATTGATCAAAGGGAGACAAATGTTGATTTATTGATCAAAGGGAGACAATTCAATGCAAAAGATATTGATCAAAAGGAAGATAGATGTTAATTTATTGATCAAAGGGAGACAAATGTTAATTCATTGATCAAAGGGAGACAATTCAATGCAATTTAACTGCATGTAAATTTAGGGACCAGTACTAAAATTTCTGTGTTGTCCACATTAAACTAGAGCATAATTATAGTAAGAAAATCACCCACACATCTATGAATGTTTGTCAGAATTATATAAGATCTATAATTATACATATTGATGTCATGGCCTGTCTTTCTCAATCATATATCATTTAATGTTTGTAGAAACAAATATAGGCTGCATGATACACAGACAGCAGGACAATAAATCTACACAGGATTAGTATAATTCATCCACTCAATTCTAGTACATTCCATGTCTGAAGGACAAAAATACATTTTCAGCAAATCAACTTTGACGATTATGATGTCTATTTCTTTATATAGACAGAACAAAAGTGTATGGTAAATTATCTTAAACGTTTATAATGTTCTGTTATCTGGATCATGCATAGACCTAAAATTCCAACAATTTCGAAAACTCCACATGCGCTACAACGTTCTAAAAAAGTGGGGTTCTCTCTTAAATCCTGAGGTTACTACAGTATAATACCAGAATAGCATTACATGCTTGAATCAAAATGAATGCAAATGCAAATTTCAACAAAATGTTGTAACAAAATTATAAATGTTATAAAATTAAACTTCCAGTTCCTGGTATATAGCAAGTAGCAAAATACTGGATTAATAAATTTTTTTTCAAATAAAACAACCAATAAATTGGGTAAAGAAGACAAAGATTTAACATTCTTTTTTTCTACAATCCTCTTCTTTAAAACATTATATGACCATATAAGGCAGCAATAGAAGCCACAAGTTCCCCACAAGGGATATGAAATAACAAGTTTCACATTCTCTAATCAATCTTTCCTCACATCCAGCAGTGGAGAAATAAAAGCTGTTACAAGTATCCACTAAACATTGTAACTACAAGATGGATCATTTCATTAGCATAAAAACAAGACAGCGGGGGACAAGAAGCTATTTGTATCTCTATATTAAAACAATGAGTCAGTGGTGGCTTTTAATCAAGACCAACATTATTGCTTACAGGCCTATCAATTATATTGCTGTTTTCTTACAAGAATTGTTATCGGCTAAATGTCAACTTGATTTCATTTAAGATTCCGAGCGCTAATGTAACATTGGCGCTAATATAACATTCCAGTGTTACGGTATAATTCCAGACCATTGACAGACTGTGAGAGAAACGATGTACTCTAATGGTATTAGACTGGTTGTGTTATGCTTTAATTCCAATATCACTCCCGACCAGAAATTGAACATTTATTGTTTTGAAATTTGGACTAACACCATTAAACCTAGCCTAGAGTGTCAGACAAGTCACCAAAAATTGGTTCAGGCACTATATCCATGGCACAGTGTCACATAGATTTAACAATCCCTTGACAAATATATCAAACACACTTAAATTTTCCAGCCCCTTGATAGTTTTCTTATATAGATTGTAGGTCAGTAGATCAGTAGAAAAGTTCTTATTGTGAAACCACTTCCTGTATGAAAGGAACATACGGTGACATTCAGTGATCATAGAAAGCCAACACACATCTGTAGACTACTTAAACAATGTTACAATATACAGCAGCAGTATTCCAAACATACACACAAATTCATTCACATTTTCTTGTACAAAGTTTGGGTCCAGACACTAAAAAGTATCAGACAAGCATGTGGTACCAACTACTTATAGCCTTCGTCCTTGGTACATAATTTTATAACATGCCCAAAAACAAGCATTTGCGACACCAACGCTGATGTGTTCTGAGGGGAAGAGCATCAACCCATAAAAGGCCAACAATTTGTTCATCTCATGGCAATGAAGCTTTCCTTTATGTCAACAGTTTCTTTCAATTTCAGTTGGTAGTTAGCCAAGATGAGAGAACTGACACAACTGTTAAAGGTGGAACAGTGACTGATAAAGTGAAGGTAATATAGTATTTAAACGCTGTTCAAATGCAATCCTCATGTCAATACTAATGCAAGGCAAATGAGAATGGTTTCTACAATACATATATGTGTGTTTGCAAAATACACAACAATGCAACAATATTTTACTAACCATTGAGTCCATTGAACAGGAGAAATCATCAGAACTCTGCGCTGGCAAAGAAGAACTCAAAATCAAACCATCACAGCAACAAGGACTATAGTAACTGTCAAACACAAAACCCATTAAGATATTCTAATATAATGAGGTCCCTGAACTGAGATTCGATATTTTTCCATTTGTGCCCAGGGGTTTTCCTTTACCTTCTACTTTTCAATTTCAACAATACCAAACTGTCAAAACTATGATTTTAAAAAAGTCAGAACCAAGCCACTTGAGAATTTCTAGAATCATAACACATACACAAACTCAAGAGACAAAACATTCATGCAATCAGGCTGATGTAATTTGCAGAAAAAATATGCAGAACATCAGTTAATTAGATTACCTGCCCAAGGGATATGTTTTTATATGAATTCCGCCTGTATAACGAACATCATATCTAATGGAAGGCTTCATTTAAACACTCTACCTCAAGTCCTTGAAGCTGAACAGGTTCTGCTTATTTATTCATAGATAGCAATTAAAAAGATTCACTTTCAAATTAGCAAGGTTTTATAAAATCTCTGACAGAAAGCTGCAACAGTCAGGCAATTAGCAAGCAATAAAGACAAGAGTAAAAACACAAATATAAAGCCTTTGCCAAGAACGCAAAACTACTCCACTAACATTAGAAACATACCTACTTCAAGGGTTGCACCTGAACATGTTTACGATGCCTTAAGACAAGAAATACTTTAAAAGAAGAGATATATTCCAAAACAGAAACATTGCTTGTTGGATACATTCTGAAATCATTCAAATTGGTGTCAGAGTGGTGAACTTCTAAAATCTTATTTCACACTGTATTATTGACAGCTTCTGTTATGGACAAGGCTTCCACCGGAGCATAAGTATTTATCTAATTCATAATCATGGTTTAGACAATGCAAAAACTTAAACTATTTCTCAGGCCTGTTATTGAAATACTGCATCCACATCAACGAAACATTTTTTAAAGCAACAGCATTTTCCTGATCAGACAACCGTTTACCTTAAATATTTACGTTCTGCAACAGCAGTACTTATTTCTGTCTGTAAGTCCTTGCATAAACTGTGCGTCCCAGACAAATCAAACATCCCCCAAAAATGATAACCACAAATAAAATGGATAAATACCCGCCAAATGAATGATAAGTCAGTTATAAGACACTAAACACTCACTACATAATATTTAAGGATGTAGACGATCAAATAAATAAGAAATGAAAATCATTAGTCTAGCATTTATTTTATGCTCTGCAATTTGTTCGGATAAATATGATACAAATATTTGGTAAAATATGTCCTGTATGGATCGGTCCATAAAAAAATTGGCATTCAAGCCATGTTATATATATACTTAGCAATGGCAATGCCTCGCAGACAATGAGCAACAGATTGCTTCCATAGCAAACATACCCTTTGTTGATTTAATAAACTGGTCTACAGTAACCCTATAACACCATTTTACAGCTTTGGATTTCTCACAAAATGATGTATACTGTCTCCAATGTATGGAGATTCTACGCTCAACAGAGACACAGAAATGGAACTAATCTAGTTTGTAATTTGTCAGTTTTCAGAGAAAATACAAATTTTCCTAGATATTCATTTTTATCTATCTATAGATAATTTGAAAAATAGGACCAATGAGACCAAAAGAGTTAAGAAGGCAATAAATATTATATCGCTTGTATTTGGATAATTAAGGCTTTTGGCTTTACCAACTTATTGAAATTGTGATTGAAATCTGTAGGCAATGAACTAAGCTCTCTGTTAATGGAATAGGAAAGCTGAATTTATGGAATTGTCAATTTCTCTCTAAACCAGGAGACTTTTAGTAATTAAAATATTTGAGTAATGTAGAAACTAGCAGACACATTCATAGTGCAATTATAAGGGCATTGCATGTGGTAATACAGTACAGACATTGTACTTAAAGTACTTATAGACACCCGCCTCGGGAAATGACAAGAAACCAGGAAACTGGGATCTTAAGAAGACAAATGTTCCAAATGTGTTTACAAATAGTCCAAATCAGGCTGTTAGCCATATGCTTTCCTGCCTAAATGTGTTTGTGTCTACAGTTCTATATATCAACGAGAGTTCAATGTCCCCCCCCCCACCCAGCCCATTATCCAGAGTTCCTGTACCCTGTGCCAGTATGAACTGACTGGTGTCTCAGTTTGTTTCACTGTTTTTCCTTCTTACATTAGCCAACATCCAGGTTTCCATTGCCCTATGGCTTCCTACCTTGCTTCCTACTGGCGATGACCAGAAGTATTTCCAATTCCTGCAAGTGCGGTTAACTTGTTTGTTTTTTTAAACATTTTTGAAAATTAAACTTAATGTTGTCAGCCAATGAAAACCTGTTTTACCAAGAATTGGCCAATAGTAAGCATGGGACAAACCTGAGGACAGAGGTAGCAATCCAAAGAAAACATGTGTTACAATGGGTTGACCAATAGCAAGTTTGGAAACCAAAGGTTGGCAGCACAATTGAGCACACAGCATTCATAATTAAGTAATTCTGAATCAACAGTGCGGACAAGCTTTCTTTGTTGCTCCTTCTTCGGTCAATGGACCACATAAAGTGTTAGCAAGCTATTACATCATCCTGAATAATGTCTACTTATATAGAATATCAGAAATAATGTATCAATAGATATCAAATACATCTGACATATTTAGGACATTTTGTGCCCTACAGAATAGAATCAATGCAATAGAATCCTGTATTTGGTAAACAATAAAGGTCAAGTATTCACTTAAATTGTCTGCCAAGTTCTCTCAGGATACTCCGGAGAATTATGACGTTTTTGTCTTCCGAGTTTTCTTTAACATGAATAATTTATCTATTTGGAACTTCACATAAATAATATGATAAACTAGCAGTGTCTGAACCTGAAGGATGACAATGGAATCTCCTGATAGAACAAAGTGACTGCTGAACTGCTTCTATTGCTATGGTAACCAAACAGACATATATAAACTTAGCCCAAAATCGGCACAAATCATAATGCTGCTCCAATCATGCTTTCCATTAATTAATATTTTTTGTAGTACAAAGCATTTATATATGAAATGGATATTAGGATGCATAATTAAAACTTTGTGATGCTTGATATAAGAAAAGCTTAAATGCAGCATACACCACTAGATATCCTGTTTCAAAACACCAATTTTTCTAGGGCTCTTTTCAGCTGTTAGGCCTCTCAAGCACCCTTTGACATTTTAACTCCCCTGGTCATTGGGCTTCATATGGAAACCTACACTTGTGTCTCCATGGGGAGACTATTTCTCTCCTGCGGATGTGGCAGCCAACATTGATCTAAGGCGCCCCGGAATAGACACTGCCCAGTAACAGGTACCAATTTACACCATGGTGGAGTGGAGCATGTGGGTCATGCTGAGAGAAATTAACCAGCGGTCCAGGAGGGTCGAACCCGGAACCTCTCGATCCGTAAGCGTGCGCCCTACCTTTAGGCCATTGCTCCATACAAGACTTCATTAAGACTATAAAAGGAGGCATATATGATTCAGGATACTGGGCCACTTATGGTATTTTAGTGTAGACTAAGCTTGTTTCATGCTGTTAACTAATCATTACAACTTTTAATTACTCTAACTATAGCAATATTAGGATGAATTACCGTGTCAACAAATTGTGTAGCAGATTTGTTACAAGTAGGCCATACACACTACTGCATCCCCCTCAATACTGTGGTAAAATGCTCAATGCCTATTCTAAACCTGAAATTGTTAGAATTTAACCTACTAACGTTCCAAAATGAATAGACAGTCTGTTACTTCAAGAAACATGCAAAAAACTCAAATGCCAGTCCCCTACCAAAAAGCACAAAATAGAAAATTGAATGATTAAACCAAAATTGGAATTACTGTAAATGTCATTTGTCATCGTTATTGTGTATGTTCAAGGTTTTCTAATGTAACTAAATAATTGGCATTTAAGTAAATTATAGTAATTAACCGGCTCAATTCTCTTAAAATTCTTTCAAGTAAAATAATGAACTCAAATTAAATACAGGTTTTTCATCGTTCATCACTCTGCCAAGCCCATAATAAACCCGACCACAAACTGGGCTTCCTGTACAGATGACAATATGTTAGACCACAAATCATGCGAAAGCATGACATCAAGGTATGCAAAATCAATATTTTGACACAAAGAAAATTATGACGTAACAATTATATTGTGCAAAATGAAGTTCATAAACTCGGTTATATAATCGGTTTTTTTGTGTGTAATTTTTAATGCATAAATAGTGCAGCCTTTTAAAGTGCAGGGTCCGGGTGACTCCTAGCCTTTCTCACAAATGATCAGGTAGTAGTTCCCATGGGTAAGGTGTATGTTGTCGGTGTAACAGTCAGTTTTATCCCCCCCCCCGCCCAGTTTATCCCCCGGGGATAAAACTGACTTGGGGAAGACGGGGCCTGTTACACCGGCCCCTTTCTGTGGCAATGGTCAAGATCAAATATTGGACCATGTAAAATATATCTGATATATTGATTCATGTTTAAACGACCATGAAACATAACTATTCACAGATAATCATTTAGCATTCATTCAATTTATTGGCAGGTAGTTTTTGAGCCAGCAATCTATTTTGATATAAACTGATGACTTCCAGCAACCCTGAACGATGAAGCAATATTTCATATTAACACACAAATTTGTGAAGTTAGCAAAATCTCTAAAAACAACTTAGAAAAAAGCCTTAGATCGATTGCATAAATATTGAGAATTCCCAAATAGCATTAGAGGTATTATTTGCATGAATTTACATGGTTTTATACCATCCATCATAGTAGGTTATCGGAGAAGGACACAAATCCCCTGTAAAATGAACAATGCAGCTCTCTCATGCAAAATTCTGCATGCAATGCATTCATTTACCACAATTTGCAAGTTATCACGTAAACAACCCTGCATTGAAGGCCTTCATCATGTCAGCTACATTCTTTTATTCAATGAGAACGATTCTAGGATGAAATTCAGAGAATACTAAGCTTTCTCAACAAGAACTGATATCAGAGACTAGTTTGTAACATTTGTATGGGAATATAGATACTTAAGGCAAGTATTTTAAAAATTAGCTTGTGTTCAACTGAAAAAGTCTAAAGTATATTGGGTTTTTTTCCTGCCAGAATGACCAACAGCCTCAGACTTCAAGAAACAAGGAATTTTTAAAAATATTTTTCAGTTCTTTAAGATGACACTCAAATACATGTTTTATGAAAGAAAATCAGACAATTTTCATTCCCAAACGCTTATCAGTAAATAATTGTATTTCTTAACATTCATGCTACCTTTTCAGACACATTTAAGTTATTATTTGTTATAATTGTATATCTGTTTAATCTTACTCAATATGTCACATGCCATATCTTATCCAACCATACAGGAAATTGTTTTAGGTACTTATCATAATTCTGCTCTTGGCAATTAGCACCTATATCTGACATGTTGTCAAAGTCATTGTTATAAGTTGTTATCAAAGGAAGTGTATCAAATATCAATCTCAATCTCAATCTTTTGTTGTCAAAGGAAGTGAGTTCGAGCCTGGCAGCAAAGACTGAGTGTATATAAACTGATTCAGAGAATGGTCAGTAGTGAACTTTAAGAACTTGTATAATAAGGATTACCATTATTATCTTACTGTGGATTTCCATAGTTTAATTTACTTGTGTTACGAGTGACTTATAATATTTTGTGTTGCTTGATTATTGGAGTGCCAATATTGTAATTTTAAGGTGGAGAATAAAACTTTCTTAAATCGTTTATTGTGTTGTTATCCGCACATTTACAACATAATACATGTAGCTCAGGTACACCTGCGACTACTTCTGGGTTGTAACCACCAAAATTTCATTCTGTAGAGGATAAATAAATCGACTGTTTACTCATACTTTTTAAGGACATCAGATTCTGAAATCATTCACTTTCACTGTTAAACAATATCATGAATCACCAACATCAGTTGAAAGTTTGAGAGAATCAAAGTGAAGCTAAGCAAATTATCTCTAGTCATAAGTCGAAGAGTAATGTTAAAATACCATGCCTGTAAGTCATTAAGGCGGTAAAATAAAAGTCTATTGATTGAATAATTGCATAATGGCTTATGAAATAAACTAATCTAATTATTCCAGGGGTAGAATCTCAAGTGCCATCATTGATTATCAGGTCTAAAATAGAGCAATCATAGAACTTGCATATTTATTATTTAAAGCACCAACTTCAAGTTAATTCAATTAAAAATTTTCCTCTTCAATTATACCTAAAATTTAATAAGAAGTTTATAAAAATTCGCACATTTTAAATTGTTATATTCCCATAAAAAAGGTATGAGGAAATCAGACAGGGAAGGCAGCACTCAACCCAACCAGCCAAGCACAGAAATCAGAAACACCTCAACCTCCGGCGAACACATTGTAATTTTTAGGAGTGTGCTAGGCAATCTAATGGAGGAAGACACTTGAACACAGAACACAGCAATGGACTCACTGACCTCCTATTTAAACCATTTGTGTATGCAGGAATCTAGAATTGCAAGGGTCATGTTCCAAATAGGCAGGAAATCACATGCAATGTCATAAATCTGCAAGCTAGGCAACACTTATATCAGTAAATTGATGTATAAGGAAATATTGGATGTGACAGACTGCATCCAAATCACATCTAAAATACCATACTTGTGTCTTATACTCTTATATCGGAACCATGAAATTAGCTGAAAATAAAACCATTTTCACCCTGAGCATAAAATAATACTGAAGGCTGGTGCAGAAATATAATAATACAAAGCTGAATCCACACACACTTGTCTGAAAATCACATGACAAGCATTGTGTACTTGAATGGTGTCTGAAATAATTGGTACAAAGTTTGCCAAATGCAAGGACATAATAATTACATTGTGACTTTTTTCTCAGAAAATTGATTCAGGTTTTACTATGTAAATAAAGCCTCAGCATGAGTACCAACTTGGAATGATAGGGGAAATTATTTCTGTACAAAAACCAGCACATAACCTTGTCAAATTTATTAGGCACTTTGTAATCAGGCATACTGTGTATTCCAACATGACTAAACTAGGAGAGAAAATATGGGACAAAATCTACTTAGCAATTCTAACTAGATTGAATTTTAGGGACAATTTTATTAATACCGGAAATAATGATTCTGGAGCTTCAATGGGTACTTTGATTTAATAGTCCTTGGATTCAATAATGAATGCAGTATTAGTAATCATGTCATTTTCATGTCATTTTTTGTCAGGTGCCAATGATAAATTAGTGGAATAGTGTATTAGCAAATGAGTTTATGTAAAGCAAAAACAATGATTTATGGCGACAAACACTAGCTAATCCACTAAGCTTGAATATTTTGTGAGACTACGGGCTATGTCTGTTCTATTCTGGTCTTCATTTTATTCAGACAAATATCCGAGAAGAAATGTTTAAATCAAGGACCAAACCTCAGGCAATAAACCAAGATTCCCAAATACATGTACAATATAAAGCAACAGTCACAGTCCTGTATCACAGTATGAAACAAACCTGAAACAAGACTTGCTGACCTCAAAATCGATAGGGTCCATCTACTGTTCCAGCCAACCTCCATGTAAAGTTTGAAGATCCTAGGGCAAAGCATTCTTGAGTTATTGAATGGAAACCAACCAAAACACCAACATGTGCAAAGCAACATAAAAGCAAAACAACATGTTTGATCACTCAGATTCCAACAATGTTGTTTAACCACCACATACATAACAGACACTGCATGCAGGATAAGTGAATGTGCTTTAAATGAGCTTTGGCAAGATATAAGGAACAAAAACCACTCAATGATTGATTTGAAATAGGGAAGAAGTCCATTTCTCAAAATGACAAAAACCACAATAGAAATTAGAGACACAATTGAAAGCTACAACTGTTGTAGTTGAATACGTCATCATCTACTCAGTATCGAGACTTTAATTACAACAAACAAAATGTTATCAAGATCCAGTATGTTTTTCACCAAGCTCATAAATAACATCTTGACAATTAGTTCCAAAACATATCATTAACAACAATTTACCAGAGACAGGCATTAGCATGGAAAGACATATCTAAAACATGAAGCACATCCTCTCTGCCATGGAAAGATGTATTGGAACATGAGCATGCTAGAATAATAGCTGATAGCTGAAGAATAAAATGCAAGATTTCTCAACATGATAAAACATGGCAGTTCAATCAATCAACCAGATAATGCTTGATATTTGTAATTTATTATTTTATCTTTCCATTCAATAAACAATGCATAAATGTATTATAACACCTTCGTTCCCTTCTTCATGTTGGTACCCTGACTCACCTTGACGCTGGTCAAAAGTTCAAAGAGAGATAAGAGGAGTAAGGGTTAATTAATAATGGATTAAATGAAGCAGTAATTATGATTTAGGAGCATACAGATAACATATCCAAATATGGTAACACCTGTAATACAATCACAGGTGATCAAGATAATTGACATTATCGATGGCTTCATTGATTGCATGGGCACCCACAACAAAATGATTATAAAGACCCCAGTAAAATTGTCAGTGCCAAGTGAAAGCCATTGATTGGGTTCCCTGCAGCCCACTACAATATGTGAAGACCCCAGTGAATTTGTCAGTGGAACAGCACCGGTTTAAAACATAATTCCAAACAGAAACCATTGATTGGGTACCCCAGACAAATTGTCAGTAGAATATCAGTGGTAAAGAAACATTCCATGCAAAAACCACCGATTGGGTACCAGTGTAACTCACCACAATGTATGACGACACCAGGAAAAATGTCTGTCAAATACCAGAGTTCCTCTAACATAGCATAATTTCACTGCATGCAGGCACCGATATACATGAAGAAACAACAAGACTATGGAGGAATTAATAAAGACATTATATTTGACAGTAAGCAGGTGCTTCAGTCTTCCATATCAGCAACCCATTGCTTCACATCTAATATGATAAAACAATCCAATTGCAGTGAAGACACAGCTGAACGGTGACAGGATTTAATAACGAGGTAAGAAATCTAGTGCCAACAGAACTCATATTTAGATATCTGTGGGAAACATGCTTATACCCTGCTCCGATTTCCATGTAGCTACAGCAGTTTTGCTTGTATGGTTTGTTATCAACTTACCATCCATTAGCCTCTAAAACAATGGCAATATGATTAACTTTACCCTCTGCCAGCTTCTAAACAATGACAATATCATACTGCTACTGGTCTACCTAATGAAATTGGCGTCCCAAATGACATGGTTGCTGTCATACATAGATACATCGGTAATCAATTATCAACAGTAAGACAGTTTCTGATAATACGAGACATGTGACAATGTGGCGGCTAGCATTAGCATCGCTAACGTTAGCATCTTCTAGTATCCAAGACAATCTTAATGCTCTCATGAAATGCTGGTGCAAAACATGATAAATGTTTATGGATTCATCATTATGACTTTCATGACAGTAAGCAGGTTTGAGATAAATTGTACAATGTGACAACTATACACATTGCAGTTATCTGTCTACTCTGAATTATCAGGTGATGCACTTATAATGGATAAATCCTCCAGGTCAAGAATTATGGCTCAAAGCTTCAACATTACAATATGTTTTGCCCAATATCTCTGGAAACTGGAAGTTTCATATCATAATTAAATATGCCAGTTGGCAACTAATTACCTTTGGTCGCAACTTTGCTTTATTATTTTTATATACATATCATAATAATCATTAATTTATGCATTTTGCATATTTTAGCAGCAATGGCTGCTGTTGTGGAATGGCAGTAATATTTTCCTATGAAAGTATAAAGATAAACTCCTTTATGGTATATTTCATTGAGCTTAATTGGTTTCTTGAATGTTTTTATATTTTGTCATTGTGATTATTTGGTTTTGTGATAACACATCTTGTCCATGTTTTCCTTTTGTGGCTTTCATGCCTTGCTGTTGAGTGCTGCCTACCAAGTCTGATATAGTCTTTTTTGTTATCATCTGTCTGTGATTTTTACTTTTTAGTGCCTTTTGTGCTTCCTATTTCTGTCTGTTGTCACCTTCCCTGTCCGATTTTGTTATCTTGTGTCCACATATTAATTGGCTATGGATTAAAGGGTAAACCAGATTACAAATGTCTGCTACAAATAATTCACAATACGATTATTTGATTCCACCTGTTAGAAGATAACTTGTTTTACAAACTCAATTACTTATGACCATGCAAAGCTATAAACCAACAGGAATAGTCTAGACCGCTGTGTAATTAATTTATTCCAAGTATCGTTTCATCAGGCATTAGAGCAAGGAGCACATAAAAGCACAACAGTACTGAACTTTCACAGAACATGCTGTCATTATAATACATTCCATGTCGTGGAATGTGATTAAGGCAGATTAGCTGTGACATGTCACATGATAATGCTAGTCACTAATGCATCTTGCATTGTCCTCATGTTGAAAACAGCCACAGTGATGACAACTCTTTTCGATTAAATTAATGTCCAAAGATCATGTTTACAATATCAGTAACAATTCAAAGCTTAATATGTCTGGCAATGTTACGTCTATACATCATTTATTATATAGAAAATATCTCCCAAGCCCTCAAATGTCATGGATTGTAATATTAATCTTTATTAAGGGGATTGAAAATAATGACCTACTTAATATGATATAATGTATGTAATATTTTATATATAAAAAATTTTGAAACTGATTTTTTTCTGAAATAAATGAACAGCGTCTGTATATCATAGAATATATATTTTCAATAAACCAGTTGTCCCCAACCTTTTATTTTATACTGTTATTGAGCTCATATTTATATCTGCTAATGGGACAGGGCAGTTAAGTTGCAGTAGAAGCTTTCTCTGGTTGGCAAAAGGCTATATGCTCTGGTTGGCCAAAGACTGTGTGTTCTGGTTGGCCAAAGGCTATGTGCTCTGGTTTGCCAAAGTTTGTGTGCCTCTGATTGGCCAAAGGCTATGTGCTCTGGTTGGCCAAAGACTGTGTGTTCTGGTTGGCCAAAGGCAATGTGCTCTGATTTGCCAAAGTTTATGTGCCTCTGGTTGGCCAAAGACTGTGTGCTCTGGTTGACCAAATGCTGTGTGCTTTGGTTGGCCAAAGGCTATGTGCTCTGGTTTGCCAAAGTTTGTGTGCCTCTGGTTGGCAAAAGGCTATGTGCTCTGGTTGGCCGAAGACTTTGTGTTCTGGTTGGCCAATGGCAATGTGCTCTGGTTTGCCAAAGTTTATGTGCCTCTGGTTGGCCAAAGACTGTGTGCTCTGGTTGACCAAATGATGTTTGCTTTGGTTGGCCAAAGGCTATGTGCTCTGGTTTGCCAAATGCTGTGTGCTCTGGTTGGCCAAAGATTGTTTTAGTTCTGGTTGGCCAAAGTCTATGTGCTCTGGTTTGCCAAAGTTTGTGTGCCTCTGGTTGGCCAAAGGCTGATTGTTCTGGTTGGTCAAAGGGTACATGCTCTGGTTGGCCAAAGGCTATGTGATCTGGTTGGCCAAATGCTATGTGCTCTGGTTGGCCAAATGATATGCACTCTGGTTGGCCTAACTATATGCTCTGGTTAACCAAGGTCATGTGCTCTGGTTGCCAATTGATATGTGCTATTGTTGCAAAAGGTTTTGTGCTTTTGTTTCCAATGGCTATGTGCTCTGATGGCTTTTATACATATAAGAAAACAATATAAAACTAAGTCACAGGCACTCTAGAAGATAAAATAAACAATTCCTGAATGGTTTTATAAACAGCGACTTTCACATAAATGGGCATTATCAGCTAAACCTCTGAACCAATTCTTTCTTCCATTGAGCAATAAAATATATCATTAAAGAGATTGATCTGTCTTATTTCATTCCTAGAAAGGAAAAAAACTTCACAAAAGCTAATGGACAGACGATGGTCAAATGATAACAATTCCATTAAGTAAGAGCAAGTAAACTACCCCAACTTTCCTATAAACAACCAAAAGTATCAATTATCTAGAAAAAAGAATGTGTTTGTAATAACATTGTTATACGAAACTCATCAATTTAACTGAGAATGATATGACAATGTTAATCGAAGAGCCAGGGTGTGATTAAACAGCGGGACTGACAATTACCCTGGCAATTCAGAACCCCATTATATCCCATTATTTATATTGATTATAAATCTTTTACACTCACTTGATGATATTGAAACAGAAATAAAAATAAAAGCTTTTCTGGCTTTTCTGGCAGATAATTTAATTATCAAGTTTCATGAGTGTGAATAGTTGTCGACTATTACAAAACTTTTTAATGTGACCAATGTGTTAATGTTCATTTCCGAGTGGACAAGTTTTGTCTTTTAAAAAAGCACTCTGGGGCACATATTGGATTACACATGTGAGAATAATTTAGAAAGGACCTTTATAAGAACAAGTTGAAGTCCTGGGAATGACATAGTAGAATGTAGATTGTAATGGTTTTAGATAAAAAAAACTTTTTTAAGGTCAATGTGATTTTTGACAAAACTGTCAATAACATTCACTGAGGAAATGACCTTTAGGAAACCCAGAAACAAGCAAAAAGCTTACAGCTTGTCTAGGGTCACTTTAATTAATATTTTTCTTACCATCAATAATGAAAATGGACACAAATTGTGATAAGTAATACATTTTCAGCAAAGAATTCTCGAAAATAATCTCATCAAGAACGTTTACGACTGATTTGCTTTCACCAGGAAGACAGAAGTGCTGTTATTTTTCCTACATGCCTTCCAGGAACTACTGCCTTCGTCTTCAATGATTTTACACGCATTCAATCTCATCCCACTAAATATGTCACCAAATCATATAATTGTACGAGAAATGAGTTAACGTCACAAGACTGATATTTACTAGAGAGAAAAAAATGGCCTTTGGTCATATAGAAAATTTCCCTACAGAATAGGTATCTTGGAATATGCAATCAAATGATTAGGAATATATGTGAGACTTACAGAAATGTCATATAACAGCTTGGCAACTATCTGATAGATGGTACAGAATCTCAGCCTCCATCATTAGACAGATCTGGCAGAATATTCTCACTATAGATAACTGTTTATGATAAAACATAATTATACAGTCAAAATATAAACGTTTTTGTGATTAGGTTTCTGTACTTTTGGTGGAACATTCAGTCTGTGCTGTCTACTGATGGAATGCAATATGCTTATGGTAATGACCTTTGCCTGTTTCTGTCCTTATAATTGTATAACTACTGTACATGAACATCATGCATCGATCCCGAAATTGTTCTCAAGGGGATGCAACCATTTTCCTCAAAGACGAATCAATCAGCTTGTTTTCTCTGAGTGTTGTCCTGAGCAGACCCTATCACTCTGGAAGTGCAAAACTATGGTACATGCCTCTTTGAATTGATGTAGTTACCACAGTTTTGTACTGAGCCCTCAACTGATTCATCTTCAGTGCCATTGTATTCCTAACATATGTGACAATTCTTTTCAGATATATTACTGTATTCAGACCACTTTTTTGGTTTGGTTTTTCAACTCCATGTCATTTACTCCCTTTTTGTCATTTAACTCAACAACAGTGACACAAGTGCATGCAAACTAAGTGTACAGAAATATGATTGGACAATTTCACAGTTGAAAGCCCTGACATGACATCGTCAGGAGTGTCAAATTGTACTAGTGTAATTATTGCATGTTATTATTTGTACATTTGCTACAGTATTGAGCAACTGCTATGTTGTTTTTTGTCCTTCTGATGTCCTCGCGAATGTACTAGTTATGGCATTCTGTAATATCAACCAAGAATGTAATATGTCTTTTTGAATAATGTCATTTACAGCAGAACTATGGCATCATTTGGGAAATCATTTACCGCAGGAAACTTTGACACACAATTCCAGATTGGGTGATTGGATAGGGCAATGATTATGAATAAAGCTGAAATCTGATAGTTTTTTTCCAGAAATGCATATTGTTATACTGGTTGACATAAAGTTTGGTCTCAAACACTGAGTAAACTCTGGAATGCCTATCCTCTGATGTGGATGCTCTCATATAGTTCTAATTCATGTTAAACTTAGTTACCATTCAATCACTATTTGTTTCTCACTCCAAGTATTTTCCAAATCCCATATACTGTTTTTGCCCTGTCTCTGATGCAAGTAAGTGCTGTTAAAACACCTGTAATCAAAAAGTGTATCAAGGAAGACCACTTACCTAAAGTTAATATGTGTTGCGATGAGTTCTTTGCCCTCTTCAAAGGTGCACTACTGAAAATAGACAAAATACCACTTGTGAATAACAATGAATACTGAAGGCATGCAGTACATGGCATAAAGGGCAATAAGCCCTAGCTTGCACCTCCCTGTTTAACTTTTCTTTAGCAATCTGGCATTTGCTTGGCCTCTATGAAAGGATGCTACAAATGTTGTTGCTTTCCCTGTGAAAACCCAATCCTTCCAGTCTGTTAAGTCTTTATAATGGGACGTTATCCTGTTCCAAAACAGCAACCAAGTTATTGACACTATTACAACTGCCCAAAACTACCAATTTTGCACCACTTAATGTTCCGTTAGAGAGTTTAAGTATGTTTTTACAGGTTTTAATTTGTAAGCACATTTCAACAACTCATTCCCTGGACTGTAACTAACCAGCAATAAGAGGGATGAAGCTACAAAACCATTGTGAATATTTTGTGAAGTCAATCACATTGTAACGCAATTAGCCAAAACCATGGCAACAAATTTATTATTCCAACCTTTCAATTTCCCATTTGTAATTAATTGGCAAAAAATAAGCTTTCACAAAAGTAGCCATGCATCTGTAGAAGATCCTTAAACATCCTAAACCAGCAAGAAGAAACAATATTGAAAATTTGAAAAAACTTGTTTCATAAAGCAAGGAGAATGGATAGGGTACTAAACAGCAGGAAAACAAGGGAATTGTTGCATAATTCAGTGATTCTAACTGGTGTTTGATTTGTAACATCTGTTACAGTGTGGCTATTGCCCCGACTAGGGTGTAATAAAACAGATTGAAGACAAGATGTTGTTTGTTGGAAGCAATGAATACATGTAATACAACCATGTAACACTGCCGCCTACAACTTGTTCTAAGTCATATTTTCCCACAAATAAATGTCAACATTTGTTCCCCTCACATAATCATATTCAGACCAATGACACTTTGGTACTTAAAACGCTGCTGTCTGTATGGTCATAAACATTTTGATAACCATAAGGATGGCATAAAATTTCGAAATTACTCAATTTAAGAAAACAGTAGAACTCATATGACATTGCACATTGATATTTCACCACTTAAAACATACACTGAAAATGCAAAAGGAATTGATGATGTTGATGTACATATACCAAATAAATGTACAGATGTAATAATAAATGAATCATCAATAAAGCAACTATCAAATGCTACACCAACTACAAGAATGTATTCCAAACTTTAAGTTTAATGCCATTAATGATTCCACAAGTTCCAGAGAGCATTATATTTACCCACTTAATGGTAAAATTGAAGCCAAAATTCACTGCACACAAGATGGTTAAAGGCAATAATTTGTCAATATCAATGAAATATAAAAGCCAAGAATTCCAGCACACATGTGCACCAGTGCCAGGTAAATTATTTTCATGAACTGAATAAATTTTAAAGGCTTTCACTGAAGAATGGATGATATTACAATACTGGTACATAATATGAAATTAATGTATCACCATAATACATAGAAGAAACTAATTTATAAATCCATAAACAAAATGAGAATCTTATAAGTTTGTTTCATCTCCTAGTTACATCAAATACAGGTTTATATTGGCAGTGTGAATGCACTGGTTCTCCGCAATGTGAATGCACTGGTTCTCCGCAGTGTGAATGCACTGGTTCTCAGGAGGTTCTCAGCTGGTGTAATGTAAGAGGAATTTTGTTCCATTATTAATGAGAGTGTTTGTGTAAATCAAGCACACCTGAAGACAATGCTCCCAGGACAATGACATAAGCTTGTAAAACCACCATTATACAAGGTAATAAAGCAGACTTCAAATGAATCAGGTTGCAGTATGATTGTTCAAGATCAGAATCACAAATCAGGATTTGGTTTCAGCAATAATCAGCGTACAATCGACCATGCGAGTGATTTGGATTATTAAATTGTGCTATAATTGAATGTGCAAAAATTGAACTTGAAGGTTCAAAAATTGGATGGTAAAAACTTCATAATGATGAAGGTATAACATCAGTCTCAATATGCAAGTTATGTTCAATTTAGTTCTTAAAGGGTCACCAAAACAACAGCAGCCAAGAAACACCAGATATGCATACTACCGATTTAAAGGCATAGCATGAACCTAGATTTAAAGTGTGTAATGTACTTTAGAACCAAAATCTGTAAACATTGCCAACAAAACATTCTCTCTCAAATTGTGGAACATTATATTTAAATAGACATGATTGTACAAAATGTGGAACCACTTTTCTCCCATATTTGACAAAAAGCCAGAATATCAACTTTCATAAACTGTGCTACTACAATCAATATCCTGGATTGTAGAGGCAATTATTATATAAGTTGATGCCTAACTCCTCCATATATTCTATAAACGATTACCATATCTTTTAACAGTACCATAATAGCTATAGAAACTATGTAGGAATATCGTCGCCACTGGTAACAAAATGTTTGTGCACTGGTTACTGATGAAACTCCCTAATCAGTTCTCGAATGTCTCGTTCTAAGAATGGGAAACGTTTCAGATCAATACGCCATTCTCAGATGTTCCATGCTTAATGACAATAAAGCCTGTGTCCCCATTAACTCAAATGGTAGATAAAGCATTATGTTTAGCCAATGACTAAATGTGGAAGCAATTGATGAAGCATTAGGACTTGTCCATGAGAGAGGACAATATAAAGCTGTTATAGAGACTATGTCTATGGAAACACAATCAGCAATTCAGACTCTTCATAATAAACAGTCTGATACTTACGTAAGAAATTGATTTAGCATTATAGTCATTTGTATCAATAACACAACAAAAGAATATAATAAAAAGTCCATAGTTTTAGCGTGAAAGACATTTCATATTATTTCATCTGAACTAAAAGCAAATGTATTTTTCCCTGACTGTCTTGCACCATGGTGATTCAAAAGAAACACAGGGCAGAAGAGTTTCCAAGTACAACAAAAACTGCTGAGTCATTGGTAGTAGATACAAGTGTATGAGAGAGGGTGAGATTAAAATCCAATCGTTCTATAGAGAAACCTTCAAAAGTCAAATTCAACTTAAGAATTCAGATGTTCAATTGTGAACTATATGTCACATGAGATGCTGGTTTCCTTTCCCTTGCTGAACAAAATACAATTAGTATTGATTTAGAATGCCCCCATTTTATAATGTAATAGCATTACTTACTTTAGGTTAAAAGTAATTGTATCATTGAAATACTGCAGACTCAGCTTTTCTTAGGTTTATTTTACACAAATGGATCTGTTTATTTGTAATTACCATGTTTAGAAAAGTTTGTTAACTATATACCGGTGACATGAAATTCAGCACTAAACTTGCTCTTGAAGACTGAAACAACTGACAAATGCTCTTCGTACAAAGATTACGACCATGCATAATTAAGATCATTTTATATATTGTTAAGATTATTTACCTGCCCAACTCAACATTCAAACCAGAACTGCAAGTGTAACAAGCATAACGCTCTCTCTTCGCTGATCACAATATCGTTTGAATGTCAAGCTGTACCGAAGTTTAGGACATTTCTATGGATTGCAGGAATTTCTGAATACAAGGGTTAAGACATTGGACCGTATTTCTTTCACCCTGGAAAGTCATCGTAACATTGGAGAGAATTCAATGACAAAACAAACCGAGAAAAAAACAACATAAAAACAACTTTCTGATTAATTGAATATTCTGGGAATGGAATACAAGAATCTTATTAAATAAAATACACAAGCCTACTATATCTGTAGACAATAAATGCGGTAACAGACAGGCAAGTGACAGACGGTTCCCATATTTATATCTCACACCAGGGGACCAGCTTTCAGAATGCAGACAAACTAAAAACTATCAAGATTAATATAAGAATATAGATATGATCTAACAGACAGTAAGATGAAATGAATAACCATATTGGACAGTGTTAGACATACTCTATAGAAAATCATCTATTTTTCCAGGCTTATACAGCCGAGACTAAGAGTCTGTATCGCGAACAATATACTCTTACATATAATGATATTATTAGTCTGCTGTAAAAATTCATAAAAATAACAAAACCCAGTAATATATCACGAATCATTCAGCTTTAACAAAACCCAGTAATATTTCACGAATCATTCAGCTTTAACAAAACCCAGTAATATTTCACGAATCATTCAGCTTTAACAAAACCCAGTAATATTTCACGAATCATTCAGCTTTAACAAAACCCAGTAATATTTCATGAATCATTCAGCTTTAACAAAACCCAGTAATATTTCACGAATCATTCAGCTTTTGAGCTTGAATCCCTATGCACATTGTAAGAAGTTGATTAAAAATTTGAACCCATGACATAGATCTACACGTATGGTATAGTCTGAAACTATGAACCCTGTTCTTCTCTAAATGGAAGCGCCTCCTAATTTAACATAGTTAACCAGTTAATTGAACTAGTCTATATTTGACTCTAACTTTATGTATCAGGAGAAAAGGGCATAAAACACAAATTTAAAGATCAACCATGAATAATGCATGACCTTGTTTGCACAAATTTATATATTTGGCATAAACTTTTTGTTCATGCAAATTGATGTATTTGACATAAACTATTATATTTCTGCATGCAAACTACTACAGATTTGGCATGAAATTATTTATACATATAACTTAATATATTTGGTACAGTTCTATTTTCTGACTTTACTGTGGTGTATAAGAATGTTCAAGTTCTGATGGTTAAAACAATAGCATGCCTACTGTGACTTCTTGTCATAAGCAGCATTAATTCCACCTCAAGTCTCTTCATTCATTTTATAACAATGATGTAATATTCCTGGTAGGTGGCTTACAATAAGTCTGTGGTTACAGGAAACCTCGAACAGTGTACCTGCTAAAGGTGTACAAGAACAAAGAACCAGATGGAGAGCAAGTGTTCATTATATTTTGATAACTTTATTAGCAAAGCACTTAAAAAATAGAATTTCTATTTCATGGTATTTTTATGGTGTTCCGTTCCATCATTTTATGAAAATTTCAGAACTGTATTGTAGCCAAGTGTTTATTTAGTGGACATAACTATTGTATGAGGGATTATTGGATACTGGTATATTTGATATCAGAGTTTGCCTAACACTTCAAACAACACCTGTGGCTTTCCCCAAACTTTCCACAACAATACAACACGCTGGGAGAATAGTCATTCAATATCCCTTTTAACAAACAAGTATTCACAGCCCACAAAGGTACAAATTACTATCACCAACAATTGTCTGGAATCTACGTGTGTAGGCATTGTGTCAATAATAGAGAAATCGAGACATTTTAATATAAATGAAGTGTACACAGTGATTAATCCATGCTAATTAAGAATTACTAATGAGATTCAATCGATTTCTGATATAGGAAAGATATTTCATGACAATATTTCAATACCCCAAACTAAGGTTTTTATCCAGGCTATCATGAAGTGAAAAGGATTTCCTAGTGACAAATGTAAGTAAAAGGACTGATGTCGATGGAGAGCAGAAGTAATGGCCCTTAATGCTCACCTCAAGGCAAAGAGGGAAACACAAACAAAACCAAGCAAGGTTTTGGACACAAACATGTATGTCTCCCACAGTAGGGCCATAACTCAACAATGGAAACAATTGAAAGATGAATGAAAAGATAGTATACATCTAGGACCAGTCAAACATAATGCCTTAGACTAAGTCCAAATAATAAACAGTGACAAATGTCATTTATTTTAACTTTGTTAAGGGTGTAGTTTTTCAAACCCTCTTTAATTCCAAAACACCTAGCTGACTCAATATAAGAAGTAGATTACACAGTAGTCTAGTTAAGAAAGGGCAACAAAATCAGGTTGTAAAAGCAGACGAAGCAATTTTAGAAAGACCATTTAGAAGCCTTAATTTGACAGAGAGAAATTGCACCACATTTAAATAGGCAAATACTGCAAGAAATGTTGTTAAGTATGAATCTATAGTGATTATCGCAATCACATCCCCGAGTCTAGACTTAGAAAATTATGGAATAATATTTATTAAGCGTTTATCTTACAAGTGAATTACTTGATTACTGTCGATTTCTGTGAATATTGATTGCTTGGTGCAATGTACCAACAAAATGACAGACTTTGCACAGTGTAATGTACCAACAAATTGACAGACTTTGCAGGTTTCAAATCTGCAATAAGAAATATGAATGCTTGTGCAAAGTCTTCTAAACTATATCAGGGTTGCCGTTAGAGTGAGTGTCGATGTCTGCCCAGTTACACAGAACTCAGCAGGAATCCAAGTGATAAGTAACTCCCTTATTTTTTGCATAATTGGTAGTAGTTGCCCTTATTTGAATAAAACCAGTTGCAAAATCAGTCATTAAATATTATGAAATTTCTCTCACCTCAAAATTGTTGCCTGCAGACAGATCTCAAGCCACGACATTGAGGGATAGCCTGACTAGAGTAACTTAAGTTCACGTGCAAAACACATGCACATGACTTAACTCTTAATCATTAACTACAAAGAACATCTAAAAGAATGTATTTTGCTAAACAAGGTGCCAATACAATTACATGTCAATACCACCTGGTTTGATACCATTTCCAACTTGTTGAAAGAATGTGCTTGTGTCTTTGATTTTCTCGCACGAGTTCCTCATTCTAATCATAGCCGAAGGGCGAGCAATACGAGAGTGACGTGAGAGACATTGACATTGCATGCTGGGAATGGTAATTACATGCACATGAGCTGCAGAGAAATTGTTCAGAGATCACAGTAGCTTTTATAACACAACTCAGTGGTTGCATGTGTGAAGACAGATTTCAACAGGTTATCAATACATGCTCATATTTAACATAAAAGGAATATTGTTTTGCAATACAATATCAAATGGCTTTCAAGAAAGCTGCAGAAGATGGGAGAAACATTGCATGATGCTTGTATAAAAACTTTTCTGTACAATCAGCTCAATATTTGTGATTTTCTTGCACAATTTTCTACACTAACGACACACTTAAGCATTCAATGGCAACCAAGTTGTTTTCATTGTTGAGAAATTATAGGTGTGTATCATCTTGAAATAGCATATGATTCTTTGGTAGCCATGCACATTAAAGCTGTGCAAGAAATGTTGCTATGGAAACCAGTTTGTTATTGTACATTCATGACATGTCATTTTAATCATTGTAGCAATGTCTTTTTTAAAACTATGAAATATTTGTTGGACAGTGCATGGTGAGCAATAGCTTAAAACGGCTCATCTCCTCCTATAAGGTTAATGTGTAGACAATTTAAGCTTCAAGAAACAAAGTTTAAACAGACAGGACAAACATGAAATGAAGTTCAAACTGTCGGGACAAACACGGAATGAACTGACGTGTTTAAACTAATGATGATTCCTGAAGATAGCTTGATCAATGCAATGCATGAGTCAACCCCAATCTTATGGTCCTTTAACTAACTGATCCCCTCAGGCTTAAACAAAATTAACTTGTTTTTTTTTCAGCCAAAACTAATTGAAAACACAATTCCTCCAATCAATCCCTTTTGTTTAATGCTTTGTGAAATACAGAGAAACGCTCCAACTCAAGATTGTTTTCAAATTATGCAGGTTCATTTTTTGTCACAATTTGTCTGAGAATCTCACAAAGTTCAAAAATTCATTTGGAGAAATCGCTCGGTGAATGACTTTTTGGAAGTGAACTTAAAAGGTGTGGATTTATTCAAGGAAGTATGATAAAAGCCAAGTACACCACACACATAAAACTATTTCTAAGCACAATAAACCTCATGAAAATCTGAGTTTTAACGTTGTTTTAACTACCAAAAAGTAATATGTTAAAGTATATGATAGCGAAATGAAAAGATGCCAAAATTTAAGACCAACTGAAGGCTTGTGATGTGTGTGTTCTATTTGTCAGAGTTTATGCCGGTCTTACAGAGACTGCTTGATGTGGGAGCAGGGGCAGAGGAGCAAACACTATTCCATATACTGAAAATTTGTCCCAGTCTGGAGGATGCAAAACAGAAAACAAAGACAAAGCTGCAGCGTGGGCAGATGCCAGCAACCTACGTAAGATGGTGAATTTCAAGCAATAAAATGGAGGACAGTTACCATACCAACAGGAAATTAAGAACATCAGAGCATGGAGACAGACATCATGATTGGTATGAAATTATGAAGTAAATAATAAATAATTTCAAGTAATATGGAGACATTGGATGGGAGACATTCAACTTATGTATTCAGTCAGGGACAATTATTCATATTTCTGAAATATCTTGCAATGCCAGCGATATCAGCCAATGCTATCATATGAACACGGCATTTATCTAATATTATTGAGAGTACATAGTTAACTATGCATGAACTGACCACTGCTGCCAATCTACTGACCATATACGGAAATGTCTGGTCACTTAGGCTTATCACTAAGGTCTATCTAAGGTCATCAAAGTGGCCAGAATATGACCTTATAAAGTGTGAATTATATTGATCTAAACCAATGAAGTGTTGCTGTTGGCAGGAGGCAGTTGTGCCCTCAGACAGGTGCAAACGATTCAATAGCAATGCTGACTTACATCTCACACAAGGTTATGTTCAATGCAACAAAGGACTTGTGTCATTTCAATAAGTCATGTACACTGAGTGCCTTCTTTATAGCGCATCAAAAATGTACTTGAAAAGTTGAAATGTACTTACAAAGGTATATATATTATATAAAGTTTCCAAATTGTTTAATTCTATATGAGGCTGAGCAATGGTATTTACTGAACTGTAACGTTTAATGCAATTTTAGTTAGACAATCTACATAATTCCTCATTATGTCCTTTGAGGTGATGTCTACATGCATATTGTTTTCAAGAAGCACGAAAATGGCTAATTAAAGGTCGAATGGCCTAAGCAAAGATACAAATAACTTTCTTAAAGTGCAAATGCTTTAGTGATACATTTAAAAACCAATGAGTACACTTTCACAGAACACTATTCCATGGTATGTTGAAGCAACTTGCAGCAGGTTTAATATACAGTCATCATTGGAACACTAAGTCTTGCGAACAGAAAACTACAAGACATTGCAATGTAAACACCTTCAATGTAACAACAAGACATTGTAATGTAAACATCTTCAATGAAACAACAAGACATTGCAATGTAAACATCTTCAATAAAACAACAAGACATTGCAATGCAAACACTTTCAATAAAACAACAAGACATTGCAATGCAAACACCTTCAATGAATTAACAAGACATTGCAATGTAAACATCTTCAATAAAACAACAAGACATTGCAATGTAAACATCTTCAATAAAACAACAAGACATTGCAATGTAAACACCTTCCATGAAACAACAATACATTGCAATGTAAACACCTTCCATGAAACAACAATACATTGCAATGTAAACACCTTCAATAAAACAACAAGACATTGCAATGTAAACAACTTCAATGAAACAACAAGACATTGCAATGTAAACACCTTCAATGAAACTTAAGTATAGAAAAAACAAATTTATTCTTGTTGCACAAACATGCTTCCCTTGAATGTATACAACAATATATCATATTTCGTCTCATTGATCCTCCAATAAGCCACTAGATGGTAATAGTGGCATTTAACTCTCAAACTCCCAGTAGGACATTGGCATAGCAACTTTCTGACATAAAAAAGATACCAAATTATTACTAAGTGAATTAAAGTAATTCAATTTACTCATACAGACCATGTAACATAACAGAACTGGATAAAATCAGAGAGTAATGTGATTAATTATGAAATGAGCAATTGTACAATAAACCTATCCATGACCAACAATAAAACTAGTAATCCATTGATTGTGTGTGAGCACAAAGATTTATCTTGGCTTTTTCCATATCAAGCTCTCTGGAGACTGCAGCATATACTCACCATGTCCATTGAATGATTGTAGCAAGCTATAGAAGGAATATCAGTAAGTATTCAACTGTCATGGGTGAAATAAAACGTCCTATTCTGATGACAGTTATTTATATGAGTATGCGTGCGCCAGTGATAGAGTTGCCTTACTTGGTGGACTGGCTCTGTCGTTTATAGAATAATGATCGCAATCTGCTTAATCCAAGCTAGATCTTCCTTGAAAAATCCCTCAGGAAATGGCGGCAAAATAAACACTACTTCAGATTAACTTACAGCGGGATCAGTCGTAGAAAAGCCACTGCTGGTCAAACTGAGAGGCTCGGGGAGAATGTTCTAATCAATATGAACGTTTCTCATGCAACATACACCATGGAAACTGGTAACCCTGTTAATGCTCACTAACTAGATGGGTTGATAGGTTGACAATACTGCTCTAAATTGTTGACAGCAACTCTTCACAATGCTGCTTCTATAGCAATGAACGTGCATTTAACTGAGAACAATTATACAAAATTCTCACAAATCTGATTTGTAAATTGTCTGAAAAGATGTTTTCTTGTCCATTGTGTTCGACGAATGCTGAATAAAAGGCAAGGCCAATGCATGTCTAATTGTACAAGCATCTTGAAGCATTTTATGTCAAAACATTCCAAAACTAAACCATAATGTACGAGGGATACAACAGCCCTGAATATCAATATAATTATCTTAATCCTGTTTTAAAAAGATAATAACAAATCCAACAAGGACCTGGCATCAAGACAGAAGCAGAAACAGCTACAGCCCACAAAATGCACAAAGAGCAGTTTCAAAGCCTTCTCTGAGAATTATGTTTTTACAGCGGTAATTTGGATTTTTGATTGTTTCTTCAGCAAAAATGTGTGTGGGCGTTGCTCAGGGTAATTGTGTTGTGGTGTTTCTGATTTCGGTGCTCGGTTGGTTAAGTTGAGTGCTACCTTCCCTGTCTAATATCCTCATACCTTTTATGGCAGAATGCAGTGGAATGATATATTCATTTTTAACTCAAAATAAAGGACAAGTAAACATGTGTGAAATTTCTTTCAAATGCCATGACATTACAGGAGGAATGAAAGACTGATCGTGGGACGTTGTGCAATAACGCAAAGAAGATCTTGAATAAGACACCACTACTGCTAACAGAATTGAGAAGTGACAAAAAATAAGTAGCTTAATGCAATATTTAACATCCTTGTAGTCTGCCACAAGTTCTGAACTAAAGCTATAAACATGCAGCTTTCATGGTAAATTCTACCATTTTATTACAAATCAATAGGAGAAATGCATGTCTCCCTAACATGCAAGTTGACAGTGAAATGCCAAGTTAGCATATATGCATAATCCACATCTAGAGTATCTACAAGTTATACATTGCGTGGCGTTGATTATTGAAATGTATCAAGGCAATTAATCAAGACAAATCAAGTAACTTGATGAGCTTTTTACCCTCATTTATCATTATTGCTGGAGCTATGGTGATAACTTGCCTTACAATAAATGTTTTATAAGAAATACTCCAGCCAAAAGTGTGTACTTGTCATCCTTCTCATTTACAGCAAGAACTTGGGTTTTATTTTTTCATTAGGTTATGTATGGGCATTAATCCTTGTGATTGTGTTATGTTCCGTTATATTATGTTGTTTATGTTTTCTGTGCTCGGTTGGTTAAGTTGAGTGTTGCATTCCCTCTCTGATTTCCTCATATCTTTTTGTTTTGCAAAGTTTAATGGCTTGTAGCACAAAATTTACTGCAGATGTAGAATATAACCCCTGGAATAAACCTTTGGTGCACAATGCTCTGTCAAGTATTCACCCTGGATGTGCTTCTGTTGGTCCTTACCAAACAAGGAAACAAGATAAGCACTGTTAAATTTATGGAAGGCAATTCTAACTAGATTATTGATGGATGCATGTCTGCTAGTTTGGCAGCAATAAGTGTTGCTGGTGGACCAAGTAAACATTGCTAGACATCATGCTACCAAAATTGTCCTTAGGGGGAAATAACGCAAATTTGTTCTTTTTCCAACTGTTAATCAATACATAGATTGATAGTTGGCTGTTTCAATTGGTTTTCTACAATAGGCAAAGAATGTTTATAAATAGCCAACATTTACTGTTAGTCTGTTATAGACCTATATATAGGCAGCAGTTTTTGTAGTTTCATTTATAGGAATGATTAGATATATTTCGGGATTCTGTGCAATTAAAAAATATCTCCTCCCACAACAGGTTGTTCATGTTCTGTAAATCAGGATGTTAGCCTATGTATTTTTGAGTACCAAACTTGATGCTGAATATGGCATATTGTCAGGTTCCATCACCAAATTGTTTTAATGTGTAAGAGAAAATCAATGATAAAAGTCCAATCCCCATCCCTACCACTTTTAATCTGAATGTAGAGTCTGGTCTCTTAAAGTACAGTTGGAAACAATAATGCTTTCAAAATCTCTTATATAGCTGTTTCTCCTTACACATTGTCAGTTCAGTACGCTGAATGCAGCATAGCATATTCCTTCTGCATTTCAAATCTTCATGCATTGACACAAATCTCATTATTTGATTGTGTTTTGTGCATTGGAAAATACTTTCCATGCTTTTAATTATATATATAGTACAAGTTTTAAATTTCATATTTTAAATCATATACAATCCTACATGTGAGTGATGTCCAAACCAGAAGACAAAAATGCACCTAAACATGACTAAAGTACACAAATAGTGGGACTGTCCTTGTAACAGGACCAAAATACTTCAAAATAAATGTTTTATTCATGAAATACCAGGACAAAAACTAGCAGATGTCAGCACTCCAAACCAGAGGTCTGGTCATTTTCACATGGAGTGGCAGCAAGCCAGGTGACCAATGCCATGTTACAAGGTGCATGGGCAATGCAATAACTGACTTTTATCAAGAAACAGTTTTTAGTGATTCAATATTGCAATTTCATATTACAAGGAACATCATATTAATGTTATGATTATTAAAAAGCTACCACAAATTTTGCGAAGCAGAGTATTTGCAATGCATATAACAAGGGGCAAGGTCTATAAAAATTGCAAACGAGGTAACTTCATGTTTTGGGTACCTGAATATTGTAATGTAATGTTTCTAGGAGCATGATCAATGAATCACTTTTGAGGCTAACACTTGTTATGGGAAGATATGTACTGAAATGGTAAATAAAAGAAATGATTAAAGACTGTAACCTCCTGTTTTGGATAATAAGCAATTATTTTAAGCATCTTTCTGATCATCATAAATAAAGAAAGCGTACTGATTTATTACTTCGAAAAAGCTGGCTTATTCTAGTCATCATAAAAATGTGAGCTTAAATACAATATTGAAAGTCGATACTTCACCAGACCTTCATTAATAAATGGGAACTTCAAAACATCGCTGGTTTTAATGACTCAAAAAGGTCCAGGGAAAATTTGGAAATTCCTGGCAATCTGCTCTGTTTTCATTGACAAGTTTATTATGGTACTATAAGGAATCATAAATATTGCTCTTACTCTATTCTATAGCTAAATGCTGATCAATAAAACAGTAACAATGTTTGGGTGGTATGCGCTAGTGGTGGCAGTGGGGGAAACAAGATTATGATTTCTACTGATAGCTTCCTATCTAGAGATTCATTAATCATTGATAGTTTATGAATATTCATAGAAACCTTAAAGTAACTAACCACGCTGGGGACATGACAATCTGGTCATAGGATGCCATCAAAGACAACAATTCCTCATAGTAGATACTTAATGACAAAATATCAGTGTAAATGTTTTGACATGAATGATTGGACTTTGACAATTATTTAGAAAAGTCGGCAATAATAAGGTAAGTCATTAATCTCCGTCACAGTAAGGGCCAGACTGTTACTAAGTTATACCTTACTACCGTCTAGGGATTGGATTTTAGAGGAAACTTGTGGAATATTCATAGCTTTCATGATAAGCAGATCAACTCTACATGTGTGATGGGACACAAGATGCAAAACTGGACAGTAATCTGCAACAGGACATTTATTTCTCCAGACGTCTTAAAAGAATTTTACCTTTTTGTTGTTTATTTTTAAGTCTGCAGTATACTTACAAGAAAATGTCTCAATTCAATAGGAATAAAACGTTCTTATACAATATTTATTCTGACATGCTGTAGGCGAGTCGTAAAACGTTGATGTCAATGTGGAAGGCTGCACCTAACTAACTTGTTTCTGAATATATGCAATATATTATTAAACACTACAACAGTCTGCTAAACATACTAGACTTTGGTTCAACTTCGAAAATTGGTCTAGAACCAAATATGTTCACAAAAAAGAAGTCGCTCATTGTTATAAACCAGTGCTGCATGTACATCTAAAATGTGACGTTAGAAACCTATAGCCAAGTTGTTCAAGTTTCAAGAAAAATAAGGTTTCAGTCCATAAATTAACTGGCATTTTCAATTATTTCTTATAAACATTGTTAAGTCAATATTAAACATTTATTATTTATAAAAGCAATATATTTATGGATTTATAGCCCCAAAAGCAGTTAGTAATACGGAGATTGAACCAAATTGCAAGAGCACCATTTCCATTGCCCTTTTTTTCAAAATGTTATGGCAATCAAATGGTCATATATCAGAAACATTTGACTGTACAGCTGTTTCTATAGACAGTCTATTTGTTGTTTAAGAGTATATATATCTCGGAGAGGAAATCCATTGATGGCGTAAGAAGACTGTGAAACACTGCATCATGACAGCTCGTCAGACTGAATACTGGTAATAAGAAGTGGCCTGAAGGCTGCCATTTCCAAATATAGGGTGATATCAGTACCTCAACCTTCTTGCTACATTGTCAATGCCAATTCAACATAAACTGTCAATATTAACAAAGACTGAAAACAACATAGTTTAACAGTAATTCAAGACTGGAGGCATGAACTGAAATATATATAGTCAGCTAGCAATGTTCAGAGTTTACGGTAAATGTTGCGGCATTTGACAGTCTGACGTTGCATTGACTTGATGCTCGCTGGATTGTCTTTTAGGAACAATAGATAAAACAGCCAACAAGTGAGAATTTCTGCATTGTCTCCGTATTGAGTAATCACGCATAAATCTGTACATTTCAGACAAAATGTTGAAATATACTCGACATAAAGTCGACAACACCATAAAATATTTCACACATAATTTGATTCAGAAACAAAATGATGTATTACATTGTCAAATATTGCTCCTATACCCAACTGTTGTAATACTAAATCAATGAAGAGTATATAAGATAGAAAACTTAATTTCTCCGCAAGCAGCTAGACTATCTGACAGGCACCAGGCTCTGTTAACCTTATTTTATTTTCTGAGAAAATTGGGCAATACATACATTTTATTTCAATTTATGGTACATAGAGATAAATATTTTGTCTTTTACATTCAAATATTGCAACTGACATCCTTTTATCCAAAATCATAGCAAATGGGACTTTGTTCGTAATCTAGACTAAAAGGACTTTGACCATACCTTGGCAATTAGGACTTTGACCAAAACTTGACAAATGAGACTTTGTCCATACCAATTGGTATATGGGGCTTTGACTATCCTTTGGCAATGAGCACTTTGACCATCCCTTGGCAATGAGCACTTTAAACAAACCTTGGCAATGAAGACTTTGAACAAACCTTGCTAAAGATGACTTGGTTCATGCCTTGATAAAACAGACTTATGAGCAAATTTTGGCAAGGAATGATAGGCATACCTTGACCTACCATTGCCTAGTTGACTTCAGCCATACCTTAGCAAGTAGAACATTGACCTTTTCTTAAAAATGGTACAGAGGACTTTGGCTTCACCTTGAAAATGAGGACGATGAATAAATAATTAATACCAAGCACAAAATAATTTCAGTATAAAATTTATCAATTAAATTTCAATTAACTCAGATTTCTCAAGTTCATGTCATTCTTCATTATAATAAAATCACCAGCCTCACTTGTTACAAGCCTGACCATGTGTCATGGTTATTGAAATCCTAGCCTACAATTCACCCGAGTTCACCCTGAAGCAAACACCAGTGTAAATAAAGTGACCAATAAAATGCTTTGACAGGGATTCTTCTGGTCAATTAGCACTTCTCCGGCTCACACCCAATGAGGTTTTATTAAAATCACCTCATCCATGCACTTCTAGACTAATATAATTTGTCAATATTGTTTATGCAAATCGTGTGTACTTCACATCTTAAAGAAACATGAATTTGAATATATAACGAGAACAGGTGACATATTTGTGTACTTCATAGAGAAATATTTATCCTAAAGTGTCACAAATGTTTACAGAATGATGTCAAACTTCCCAGGAGTAACATTTTAACAAAACCAATTTATTTATGAGATTTTAGCCACCCTACTTGAAGATACACTGTTGTTTGGGTAGAAATTAGTTAATCAAGTGTTATTATATAGATAAAGGCTTGCAAGCTTGAGCCCACTTATCGATATTACACCATTGGTCTTGAAAGCACATGACTATTTTAAATTTCGATCATACTCAATACGAGGGATGAAGTTTACCTGAAAGATGAAGAAGAATCAACAAAATAAGATCACAAACATTACTGTGCAATCCCTGTTTGATTTAGTCTGATGTACACCACAATGTTCAAAGTACACCAGGAAGCAGCCATATTTCTAATTATTTTCCATTTTTCATAGAATATAACATGATGGCTTGGTGAAAAGCTATTGCAACTACCAATTACCAAAATACTGAGTTATAACAGCTTCCCCCCAACCAATAACTATGCTTTATGGAAATTGTAATTATCAACCAATTTATTCTTGGCAACATTGTATAACAGCTGATAATATTAGTGGACCAACATATGTAACAATTGATGACCAAATTCTACCCTTAAATTATACCTTACATCAGTTTTTATTACATCTCTAAAAGGCGTGTAATGAAATACACATTGTTTTAAATGAAAGGCAGTGATTTAGTTTTAAAAATGACAAAATAAATCAATTTAATGTACTTTACTCACCACGCATAGATACAATTTCAATAGCTTCAAAAACTTTTAAAATCCAATAATTTTCAAGAGCACAAATCATAAAACCAAGTAAAATCCGTGAAAATTTTAAACGTTCAGGCGTAACACAAGTAAAGTTTCACTTCAGTGTTCATCGAAAACATCTTCCACAATCTTTAACGACCAAGAATAATAACACGGTAATTTCAACGTGTATTAAATGTACCCTAACACATATTTTCAAGTCATAGTATATATTTTCATTTAATCAGCCGATATATGAACTAACCATGTAACTGTAACGATAAAAATCACATCATCTCAGTTTCTGAAGCACAACATAGTTGTAATGTAAAAATAGATGATTTCATTAAAACAGCAACATAGCAACTATCTCAATATCAAGTCCTCTTCACAATATCTATTAACACATCCATTTTGACTCATCCAAGCAAAACTTAATAAACCAAGTGTTACATGAGACAAATGGCAGAAATTAGTTTTCCGTACAACTTTACAATTTGATACCAGATACTCGACTCTCGTAAGCTTCAATACTTTCAATACTCACAACAGTAGAAATATAAAATCAAACGGTTTGAGAGAATATCGAAGCATGGTATACGAGTATAGAATCTATCGTTTCCAATCCACAGTCTCAGTCGCTCAGATCGCTCGCTGCTCTCCCAATAGTCCGATAGATCCGTCAATGATTTATTTACACTTCTATGTCCAACAGTAAAACTTGTAGCCCAGTAGAAGAGACATGTGGGAGAGAGTGTCCAAACGTTTCTATACTCAGCAATGACAAATTCAACAACTGAACAACTGAACCAGGATACAGCGGAATCAATATAAAGACCTTTTTACTCCTAACTGAGTTCCAATAAAGCAGAAATAGAGCTCTAATAAAGCTCATTGAATGGTTAATATCTGCAATCAATTATCACATTGTAGTGTACGCATGTAAATACAGCAGAATATAAGTAAAAGCTGGTTATTATGTATTCATTAATTACGCTGTTTATGTTATAATATCAGCTTAGTATTTAGAAATAATACACAGATTCCATGAAATAAACATAACGTGTTTTCGTCAGATGCTGATTATCGTAATTATTGCTTGCTGACTATAATTATACTAGCCTAGTCATACACAAATAATTTTGAAAATGTAACGGGTTATCAACGGTTTGTTTAAATTATCATGTGTAAATTCATAACTACGCTTTTAAATTCAAAATGGTTTAATCAAAATCTGCACTACAGCTGATTCGGATACTGCTGCTCAATTGACAAGTGTTGGTTTTTGAAGCATTGTTAGTACTTTAGTATGTGAGCGGAGGCCAAAGCAAGGTGCATCTGAAAATAGTGAATTTGTCACTCTGTGAGTGTAAACAATTAAGAAATGCTAAAGTGCTGCCATCAACCAGCTATTTTCAATGTAAGTAGATCGTTAATTAGAACAAGTATGTTTTTATGAAAAAAGTTCTAATGTTTGAATAGAGTGTGTATAGTTCAATACCCTAATCAATAATTGATTGAATGACAGCTCAGCTTCCAATGGAACAGTAAACAATGGGATTAAATGTTGAAAGCAACAGATACAATCATAAACACTATCTATTTTACTGGATATTAAAAATTGTTGTTTTACGACAATATTCTCTCTTAATGCCCAAACATTACCTTTACAATTGTCTTGAAGGAGAAAAGTTTGTACAAGCTGTAATAACACATGACATTGTGAGGTGTATATCGGGTATTTAATCCTGATGCTTTAAATCTTTTCTTTTATTCTTTGTAAATTCCAACATCCAAGTAACTATTCTTACATCACATGGAGAATGTAGACATATTCTGGAACAATGAACTGCAAATTCATAAATCAACAAATTTTGTCAAACAATTATAGAAAATTCACCAAACAAAGATCACGCCAATATGAAGTGATCTACGGTACAAATTATTCAGAGCCGGCAAGACTGTTGTAACTTAGTATAAGAGAAGAGCATACTACAGTGTAGCAGGCAACACTCGGGATGGCATATGTTGTTATCATACATTTAGTTCAGGATGTTACATCAAGCATGAACAAAAAACAATAATCAGCTTATTGATTTTATTTCCTTAATTTCTAAGTACAGAAGATCATCAGGAGATCAATAGTCATGTCACATCAAGACTCAAATCTCTCAAACAAAGAACTTCAAATAATAGTTAATCAGTATTTTCTATGTTGCAACAAAATGAACGCAATGTAATTACTTGAACTTGTTGAGGACATTCAGCAACAAAGTGATCACTCTAACTAGAAGCCATACATAACAGCAAACAATTTCCTTGACCAACATTCCCCGTAATGAGAAACAAAGCTGCATGCTGTGTATATGCACTAGATACTTCCTATATCAAAGACATGAGGCCTTTCCTCAACCCATTTAGAAAATGTAGGATTTTTATAGAAGACATGAGACCTATACTTGACCTATTTAGAAAACTTAAATGGTTTCTGGACAATTATTTTCAATGTAAAGGACAATACATTGCTATTTCAAATCAACAAACAGCTATTAAAATTGTACTTTACTAAACAGTTTTTTAACAGTAACAAGTTCAAAGAAAATGTCTGAAAACATTCAAAAGTATCATCTTACAATTTAAATCATGCCCTAGGAGCTTACTTTTCGAATCAGTCTTCTGATTGGACACTTATCAAATGTCAAGGTCTTCATGGCGACCTTAATTCAGTGCGCTCAATATGGCTACTATTGAACTGTTCCTAAAATCTGCTTGAGGAAGCTGAACATAATTCCTGGGAATACTGATTGCCTGCAGCTATATGCACTCGAGTGCACCTTACACGTTACAAGAGAGTGCACTATCAGAGTACTCTATCATGTCTGTGACAATTTATAAGTCAAGCCTGTAATATGCCAGTGTATTTTGGTGATACAATTTTCAATATATTATATTACCCAATTATAATAAATCTCTGAAGTTAAAGTTAGGAACTAAAATAGACAATGCAGAAGTGCATGCATGTTGTCATCTTGTGAGATACAAAACAAGAACATGAATATATAATGTCCTGTAGTTTCTTTGGCAATACTCGACAAGTTAGCAAGCCTACTTGTAAATGCTTAACACACAAAACTTAAGAATTGTGTAACAAATTAAATTTTCCAGTACAGAAGTTTTATATTGATAGAGGTTGATCAGCACATTTAGAATTTTCATCTGCAGGCATTTTGAGAATAATGTTGTGGTATTTTTTGTCAGTTGTTAAGAACATGCAACAAATATAATGGTGCTCTAGAAGACATTGCCCTACAACACTGAACCGACAAAAATAGTTTTATTCATTATTTCTGAATTGGCTACGGTACAATTATTTAAACATTACTGAGCAAAGGAAAATTATATGGTTCCAAAACCAGTGAATGCCCTATATATAGAACATATTGAATTAACCTAGATTTTATATTCGACCTAATAGCTTCAATCCAAGAGGTTGTAATTCAATGAACTGCAAGGCTTAAGCAATGGGATCAATATCAAAGCAATTAAATGAATCAATAACAAAAGGGATGTAAACATGCACTCACTGCTGAGCAATAGCATAAACCAATTAAAATTCAATAAATTTCAATAGCCAGTATATGACACATTTGTCTAAGTCAGAAAATGTATGAAATATTGAAGAACTAAAACATGAATACTTTCTAAGCAAATACTAGAAGCAAAGCTTGAAATTATGCAAATTACTGGGTACATAGTATATTAATATAGTTTTGACAACCATATCACATTCATTTACAAATATACGTTTCTATAACAACGGATTGTTAAGTTACTTCCTGCGGTCTTAGATTGATGGTCATACTAGGATGGAAACATGAAATTATACCACATTACTTACAACATTATCACTGACCCATAATTGTGTGACAAGGAAAACATACGAGCAGCTAACATGGAATCCAGCCATTCATTATAATGGAGTTCCCCATCAGTGAAATGGAATACAAGGATAATATGACTAAAATTACTGTGTAGGCTAGATTTTTCCATTTACAGAGCAACTCGGAAGCTATCTCATGTAACTAATTTGGCCGGGGCCATATAATTATCACATAACTGCTACAATACTTATCCTGTCTAGTTTCACTTGAGAATAGACTTCAAAGTTACTGTTATAGTAGAAGTATTTTCTGATATTATAAGGAACTTTCATAAATGTCATGTTTATAGCAATAAGAATTACAACTTTGCATATAGAGGAAAGAACAAAAATCGAGGATGGAATGTACAAAATGAATGTAAATGATTGGACGGCATGAATTCTCTTCTTTTCAGCATTAGCAATTGAATTTTGATTTTGACAAAAAAAGGTTGCGTATAATTTTCAAGTATGTTTACTTATGACTTTTGGGAAGAAAACAATTGCATATTACTAACATGCCACTATAATGTATGGAAGTGTGTTGATATTTTGCCTTTAACCAAAAAAAATCAACAAAAACAAAAAAATCAATCCACAACAAAGGCATCTGGATAGTAAATTGTCAATTTTAATACTGCTACAGTGTCGCTAATTTCCCGAGTGATTTCGTTTAAATTGAATTACTCCATCTAAAATTGGATAAGGCTGGACACATAGAATAGAGTTGAACCACAGGAAGGTTATTGGATCTGGTTTTAAGCTGCTTCCTTCATTGTCCAGTCAGTTTCTAAATATTGCCAGGATTTTGTTAATTTAATTGATAAAACGGTGCTAAATCACCCGTATGAGGACAACAGCTTTGAAGTGTGTGTAAGTTAGGATACAAAAAGGGATTAAAGGGATTACAAGGGATCAGTTATGGTTATTTTAGTACTCGAGTATGCCGATAGTAAGAAAATTAAAACGATGCATGTCACAATCATTCCCGGGTAAGTGTAGCACATCTACGAGTTCTGCAATATAACAGTCGACAAGTTACATATATAACACCAGTCACCATTACAAAGTCATGATATACTTAATCAAGTGAATATTTATTTAGCTTAAAGCATTTCACAGGATTCCTCAGGAGGCTTCAATGACAGAACACAGACTTATATGGCAATCAAATACCGCACATGTACATTTTTTATACCGCTATTATACTAGTGGAAAGTAGGTCAGATCTCGGAATCAGAATGAGAACGTAGAATAATGCAGCTATTTCAGCGCTAATTAAAACAGTAGTGGCTGCAGTAGTCGTATATAACATCATCTGGTTTGAAGTAAATGATCCGATATATATGTCACATACTGATATATCTATGAGACAATCTGAGACTTTTCAGTGTGTTCCTGGTACTGTTTTATCAAAGCACTTAGAGAAATATTACCTAAATGTCGAGTTTAGCCTTTATTTTCCAGTCAGCTTTTTGCTAAAATATAGCAGGCATACATGAGTGCCTCCGCCTGGATATGAACCCGGGTCAACCGATTAAACGGCAAGCGCACTAACCACTGAGCTACGGAGGCACACTGAGCTACTCTTAAATTCAAATTATGAAGTCTTTCAAGCCTTCGCATTGGATATGGTATGTTGGAGTATATTGAACAGCCTTTTAATTACAACAGTTTAAAAAGAAATTTATACAAAATTTAAATTTGAACGCAAGGTTTCCTCAAGTGCTTTGATAAAAATGGTACTCTGGTATAATACTAAATGACGAACACAATATCCTACCATAGAAAACAAAGGTTTCTGTAAACATGCAGTAGAGTAATTGCACATTCTTCTCAGAAGGGAAACTGCAGTTTTTGAAAAAGGGCTGACAAAACTAATAAATCAAACGTTAAATATTTTGCTCCAAACAAAGAGAAAGTTTAATACCAAAGCATGATGTTTGCAAGCCAACTTGTGTAAAAAAGTTATTATCATTTTGCTCAGAAGAAACGTGTTATGTGATTGTCACTATTATCTTGTGCCGTGGAAACCAATATCCCACAATGCAACTGACTAGAATAGCCAATGATATTAGATTTTCAATTGAGATAGCAGTGTCACGAGTGTCAAACAATGAAACGAGATCTCGATATAGTGTCAACTACGTCAGCAAGTGTTGCTGCGACTCTTGTACCTCATACTGTGAGAAGATTGACCAGCACAATCACCGCACATCGTTAGGTGACAGTCTAATTAAACATTATCACTCATAAATTAATATTCACGAAATGTATCCATACTTTAATAAAATATCATTTCCGTTGTATAATCACTACAATAGATTGTGTAATGAATCGGAACAAAGCTCGTACAACAAAATAATTGGATCATCATAATGTTAGTCAAGAGCTAAAATTACATTCTTCAGAAATATTTGACAATATTGTCAAATTATAGAAGTCCCAAAAATGAGACTGTTGAGAAACACCAGTATTCCAGTGTACAACGGTTGGTGCTTAAATATGTTTACAACTTTGTTACTTTGGCTAAGCCCCACAAGAAGCGATAGAAAATTGGAATCTTTGCAGATCTGACTCCCTTATCACATACTGTGAGGAGATTGACCAGCACAGTTCTAATAAGCAAAGATGTCTGGAGAAAAGAGAGACAATTGGCTCCCTACTTATCCCCTTGTAAAATTAATAAGCCGGTCAATCACAAGAGCAAACTGGACACAAAACATGGATATAGATGATGAGGGACAGTAGGCGGGAGGCCATGGAATTATCAGTGGCATTAATACACCATTAGAACTTTAAAAGCCTATAATTTACTTGCTTGAACATAGCAAATACTATAAATTGGGAAATGAGTAAAAGAGAACTTGATGTAAGCTTGTATTAATGTTAACAAATATAGAATCAGAACAGATGCTTTTATGACTATACCTCCAGAAACTACTTGACAGAATCGAAGCCATATGCTGCTAGTATTGCAGTAATACCATCTCAATTGGGATAAGTAATTTATATGTGGAAGGTCACTTGTTTTATAACAAAAACAATTGAATAAATGGAGTTCATAATGGAAAGAAAACAATAATTCTGGGAAAAACAAACAGTCTGCAAGCAACACTTTGTACTTAGCAAGGCCTGGAGTCCCTACAGACAGCTGGGGGAACAGTATAAGAGGACGCAGATGGAATTTTTTAAGAGCTCTTCAATAGGAGGCACTAAAATGCTGGGACAACTACAAGGATTTTATCAGGGAGCTAAATGTAATATAATATGGCATATTTGTTATCCTATTACCCATGTAAACAAAGGTTCGTGTCTGGATGGACGCTCATGAACTTGTGTTACCTTTGGGAGGACTCGCTTTCACCATTAGCACTATTTGTTCCTCCACAATTGAAGAGCTCTAGAGAGAAGACAATCTGAAAGTCTGTCAATAATAAGGAGAAAATGACACGGCTATGTTTGGTAAATCTATCTCTGGACAGTGCACATTCTGTACTCCATCTGAGAGAGTGACCCTATGACAAACAATGGCTCTGATTTCAAAGACCGGATATATGACATGTTGGAGGGTCTCTCAGCAATCCAAATATCGGCCATGATATCAACAATAGCTTCTATAGATAACATTTATACTCAGTGCTAAGAGTTTTTTTGTTAGCAACAAACATTTCTTACTTTGCATATAAAGTCATTATAAATAATTAAAACAACATCCGAGAACACTGATGCTATGTCGAACCCCTTTGTGGTGTTCGCAGTGCTACATGCAGTTCCTCATACAATGATTCCTGAAATCTATCAATAAATTATATAGACAGAGACTTTCTTTTTTATATTATAACCACCTGTGTATTATAGGTCAGTCAACAAATCATTACAGGTGCTCCATTAGTAAAGTAAACCTGTATAAAAGAAAAAAATACATGCCAAAGCAAAAGCGGAGCAATGTCCTTTTGATTGGCAGGTACAAAGCAAACAAGTTCATTTTGCTACCAACATTAGAAATAGAGTTTCTTTGAAGCATTTCTTGACATTCAAGCAACTTGCTTTCTCAAATTTGCTGTTAATTTCTGGTCCAAGATTTGCAAGGCCAAGACTGTTTATCATGAACAAATTGGACATCATTAGGAATCTCGCCAAGTGTTTGGGTTTTGCTTTATTGGTCATTAATTTAGGGTAAATATTTAATTCTGCCCTGTAATCATTCATAGGGTCAGGCACATACTGAATAAACATGTGAAAGAAATAGCTAACCAGTTTCAGAGTTAATTGCAACTCAAGGTACTTGAACGTGATGTTGAACTCCTGTCCCCAGTTTGTATCAGTCTGTGTGTCATTAGATGGTATTTGTTTATAACTTTGAAGAGTGCTTCATACAACTATAATCATCATGCAGGCCAACGACCAGCAAAATATGAAATATCCATATAAGGTTTCTACTTTGACAAAGAGTCGCTTGTGTATGATTTATAGTTATAGATGTTACATCCAGGAGAAATGGTCAATATTGTGAGACATTGTTTTCAGTGGTTAATCAAATAATGGTTCATTGCTATGTTCTATTGTATGACCATACATATATTACAACAAACATGGCATGGGAGAATGTTGGTCAGTTCTCAACTTTGATGCAGCTGTCCAGTGTTCAATGATCTGAGCTTCGTCCATTTGCACATGGCCATGACCAGTCATGACTGTAGCTCATTTTCAAATGCAAGTATTTAAGTTTGAATTCATTCATATAGATTCCTATAGAGTACTTCCAAAGTCTAGTTTTAGTTAAAGGATGTCAATATGACAGAAAGTAAATGTGGCCAGAATGACCAAGATGTCTCTACAGGATGCTCACCCAAGTCATGTTCACAAGTTTGATAATGATGTTACAGAAACATTGCCAGGAACAGAAACTTAGAGCTCACCTTGAGCCCACCTTGAGCCCAAACATAGAGCATTTTGTATGCTATAATGTCTGCTGTGAGTTAGACTTTATTGTTGTGTTTGGAATAACCAGAACATGAACTAGATCACAGACATTGAAAGCAGTCAATGCAATGGAATATCATAAATATCATAAATACATTAGCATAACATCAATTTATTGCATAATAATCTAATACCAACAGCATATGTCAATAATGTCAAGAATAAATGCTGGAATCATAAACGGCAAAGCTTACACTTAATTGTAGTGAAGTCAGCCATAAAGCAACTACAAATCTGGACAATTTTTCTGTAACAAGAATACCCAATCAAGAAATTTCCGATTGCTCAATAATTGCTTTATAACAACTGAAGCGAATGGATTTGTCTACTGACTGAATGAAAATGTATTAAAGCAACACTTGATGGTAGAAATGTGAAGAAATCCCCAAACCACTCATAGAAAATATATTCATTAATATCTAATGACTTAATCCACACTTTTCCTGACCATCAATATTATAGTTTGTATGAGAATCAATATTGTACCATTTGTTGGTATGGTGGAACTTGTTGTACATGTTACAGATAGACATAGAGTTCATTACCCAGTCTACCAGTCTAGTCGAGGAATTGTATCTGACTTCAAGAGTACGAGGAAAAAACCTAAAGAAAACCCAAGATTTTTTAAGCCTAGCGGAGAGAGGCATATATATGATTTCACAATACGAGGAACAATCGAAGCAGCGATTATTCACCCCCTTCATCTTCCCTCTCCTGAGGAAAAAATGTAGTGACCCCTAACAGTAACACTGCATGGTGAAGGGCTTTATTTGGGATTTTCCAATGAAATCAGATACTTTGTTCTATTTCCTGTAAATAATTCATGAGGTTTCAGAGTTTACATGTCAGATGCATTGTTGATGAAACAAACGGAGGAGTTAATGGCCGTATCAGGTATCCTATTGTTTCACATTGTTTCACATCTTCAATGAACTATTCCCCCCCTCAGTTAGTTCAGTAATCCAAGTCGTATGTCAATGATCAGAGAAATAAAAGAAAATTTGCACAATTCATTTAACAAGTTTCCTCGCTATGCAAATTTGCACAGGATCAGATTTCTAAAAGCATGTTGGGTATCAAACAAATAACGCAAATAGTAACATAATTTAAATTGCAATAAATGTTTATCAGTTACTATGGTAACGGCATGCAGCAAAAGTGTAATATTTCATTTAAATTTTTTTTGGACATTCAATAAATAGTGAGTCACATGAGATGTACAGACATTCTTCTGGTAAAACAACTATCATACATGTACAAGGCATAAAATTCCCTACGGGACTCAATGCTTGCTTCACTTTAGGGGACTAGCAAAGCTTGAGATAAATTGTCAAAACCCTTACAATAAATTTAGATAGACGGCCAGTGACAACATGTCAACTACTTTTAATGGTTAACTTTGATGTATCACCGCAAGGTTACACCTAGCAACATACATTACGTGCAATTTCTAAGTTATCGAGAGCTAATAATGACACAAATACCCCTAATTTGAGTCCCTGATGATAGTTTTCTGGGCCCCTAATCTTCGCTTCAGGCACAAAAACAAAGAAAACATCTCCAACTCATCAAAAGCAATTTTTTTCAATTTCCAATTAAGAAAATGAAATTGCGCATGCATGTGCTCATTTGAAGAAATTAGAACAAAAAGGGACCATAGCCTCGACCCCTTTATTTAATTTTGAACATTTTAAATTAGATGGAGATCATGAGAAAGTGGAAGGACGTCATTTAAACAAGTTGATACCAATTTAAGTGTTAAGTTATTCTGAAGGCAGTAAATAAAGAAGGAATGCTTTCCGATCAAAAAAAAGAGAAAAAGACAAAAAACGAAAACCTAATTATTTATTTATCAAATAATATATCATTTGTCATCAATGAAAATAAGATGAAGAGCGAAGCATAATCAAATAAACATACCTCTCAATCTTCCATGTTCAAATATTTGCTATATTAACGATTGCACTTGCTACATTTTAATCAAGTCTGCAAGGTTTCTGCGTTACTGATTTTCTAATCAATTTGATACTGAAGTAATACTTGTTTGAGAAATTAAATTGAATAAAAACAGCTCTAGAACTGTAAGTAATTTATTGAATGATGTCAAACTGTAACTTAAATGTCAAATTCTTTGATGGCAATCTAAATACATTTGCTGAACAATTTATTGATACAAATACTCTGCGTTCCACTGAAGTAGACAAGTCAGGCTAGAAGATATTTTGTCTTTGTTAAATTACTTAGACAAAGCAGTTTTGAAATCAAACTCGGAAATAGTTTTTATTAAAGATGTTAAACCATAATTTGTAGACTGGTTAGCTCAGAGTCAGGATAAATTATGATTTATTGACTGGTAAGCGCAGAGTCGGGATAAATTACAATTTCTGGACTGGTTACCTTAGTGTGGGGATAATAGGTCATCCAAAATCCTAATAAACACCCCTGGGATTTTTACAGTCCATTGTTACAAATTCTATCATAAAGGGATGTTTTAGAAAAGGAGGAGCAAATCTAGGATAACAGCCTGAGCATCAACTACAATATATTGAAATAATTTGGATTAATTTTACAAAACAGACAGACACTCTGAATATATTGCACTAAAGCAACTCAAGCCAATTTAATATGACACTGTCTGTTTATGACAAATTTCAAATGTAGATTAAACTTATTGAAACCTGAATAGTACACTCCTGAGCTCCAGAAAAGCAGACTTCTCCCTGTCAAATACAGTGATTTGCTATTCCACTGAACAGACTCATGACCATATATTCTAAAAGTTATTCTATCATGCTTGTTCAAGCATATCAAATTGAAGAGGTGGAATAATAAACATTGGTATAATAATAATAATAATAATAATAATAATAATAATAATAATAATAATAGCAACAGGTAAAAGACAATTCAAATGGTTTTGATACCCCATTAAATCTAATCTAATCCATATTAATGAGATAAGTGGTAATTTTGTTTAGTATTAGACTCCTTGGGAATGTATGATTCCTCACTGACCCCTTTAACAGTACTTAACTCTCATGTTGAAACTGTAAGGTAAGGGAGCCAGAGTGTAGATCTTTAAGACTATGCATGTTTAGTAACATTTAAACCAGTGTGGCGCTCAAAGTGAAGTCAAAATGTGATTCCTGCACCAACTGACTCTTAAACTCCAAGTATCAGGCAGAACCTTACCAATCAAAAAACTAATTGCACTATTTTCAGGGTTAAATTCTATCCATGTCATAGAAAAATAATTAAAAACTTCGGCATTAAGCCTCCAAGGCACACCCGCACATGTTCTTGTTTTATTTTCACAAATTGTCATGCAATTCTATGCACCAGCTATGGAGAGAGTTCAACAGTTTTTACCAGCATTTTAACCTGATTGCTTCATTTTTCAAATTAACTTATTTCAGTGCATTATTTTTTACATCATGCAGCATTAACGCAATTTTCAGGATATGCAAAAAATTATGTAATGCACTTAACAATAACAAAAATCTCAGCGGGTCCTTCGAGCATTAGACATTTATACAAGCCTTCGCTATTAATGCTCCCCTCTAACTAGACATTTCTTTTCTGTACTTGACGACTTTTCTCTAAATTTGTGAGAATTATACCAATATAATACCTAGGCAACTAAATATTGAAACTATCTATAAATGCTACTGTGAGTTTATGTTTTGTTGCTCAATGACATTGTATTAGATTTTTTAAATATAAAGCTTTGAATAACTTTTAATTAATACACAATTACAATTATACCCTCCTAGGAATTATTACTCTTTTCAAATGTCCGTACCAATACGTACAGTGCAAACACATTGACCTGAACAAAGTATTGAAGAACATGCACATGTGAAACAACAATGCCAACTTCATAGTACCCAATATCTGTCCTACAGTAACCCATGCACTCTCTGTCAAGGAAATATTTGTCAACATGAAAAGTACATAGCTCCGAGAGGATTCCAATACATGCCCTGTGGAGTAGCCTCCCCTGACAGTCTAGGGAAAACATGACAGTACTTGGTAATATAGACAGTAAGAAGAAGTATATGCCAGGAATTTTAATACACAAATAACATCAAAGAATTTCTATTTAAACTTAGCAATAAAATATAAAGAATTTAGTGTTATAAGCAACATTTATACCGACAAATCAAGATAAATCACAACAAGAAAGCAATTACAGGGGAAGCCTCAGTGCAAATAAATGCAGAAATCTGACGGGAGAGAAATCTCTGATGAAGACCTCGGGGTTATTCATTGATAAAATATTAGCAACTATATATGAATCAAGTATTTGGTTACATATGATCAAGATCTGTTTACAGCTGATCTTAAACACATCATTCAGTAATATTCCCACTAGCAAAAACGTCTTTTCCCCTATATTGATGTTCATTTCCCAAAAGTCACACAGAAATGAAATCTGATAAATATACCCCAAAACAGAGAATTGTTTTTTCCCACTACATGTGGAGCAGTTGTGGATTCTTTGTGGATGGGTTAAGTTCACAGTATCAGTCAGGACACAGAGTCCAGGAAAACTTGTCCGATGAATTCACCACCATATAAAACTCAAACATTTTTTACGAACAGCATTCAAACCCTGAATAAACAAAATCGTGTAAGTATACAAAACAAGACTGTTAATTGTGTTTGCCAAGTAGATGAAACAGTGGAGAGATATAAATGAGGGGATATTTATACAGATAGTCAGACATTACTGGAGATAACAGGCAGGGAAATAAGTACAGTCCAACCAGGGATACCTGACAGTGACGTCATGTTGTATTTACAATCAAATGTCGTCTGCAAAAATTGGGATTATCAGTATAATTCTTTACCTTTAATCTGCATGAAATCGTGGCCGAGAGGATAACGGTGCGGTAGTAGTAGATTTCTAATTAAAACGTGTCGAGTTCGAACCCTTTCAGCAGAACTTTTTATGCTTATTTTTTATTTGTTTTTTTTTGCGATCGCATACAAGTGTACTTGAATGCTGCTTGAGTATAAAGCACCTTGGTCATTTTACTCAACTTCAAATGACTTAATTTATCAGCGAAGAACAAGTTTTAAATTATAGTAGGTATCGAGTCTTTGAAGAACTATATAATAATAATAATAAGAGAAACCAACAACTATCCTGAACGAGTTTTCAATTACACGAATTCCACGGGTTAAATTTAACAAGAATAGGGCAAAATCTTTATTTTCAAAATGAATATCTTATCAAATCATCCTATGGTATACATTTTTCGTTTATAATACAAGAAAAAAATGTTATAGTTTAATTGCTATCACAAGCTTTAAACTTAGATCGCCTGAGTGAGAGTCAACAAATACATCCACAGAACCATGCATTGCTCGAAATTTATGAATTGGTATAGACATACTTCTATATAATATGATCCCCGATCTTTTTTGGGATATACCCTGCTTATTTATAGATTGTTTACGAAATGACGTAACTGTCAAAAATCGTTGGTCGGATAGTAGTTGTGACATTGTACAGAAACAAGAGGGGAAAGTGTAGGGCTATTATTTACAGTTGTATAATCTGCAGAACTACACTAATATTATAATCAGACGGAATTTCACCTTCGTCTTGCCTTCCTCATGGGGCACTGGAGTGACCTGACATAGAAGGGCAATAAGAACCCTTGCCTTCCTCATGGGGCACTGGAGTGACCTGACACAGAAGGGCAATAAGAACCCGTTCTATAAATTGATACAATTTAGATTGGTCTGTTGCGAAAACATCCATGACTTTATTAATGTAAGGTGTTTATATGGTAAACAGGTATGACAAGTTTGAAAGCAATGCCTTGACGGACTTAAAAAATATTTGAGTTTCAACAACTTGAAAAGTTTGTTAACATTTTGCAACAGACAGTCAGACGAAGGTACGAATGAACATACATACAGGAGATGCCAGGGCATAAAAATACTTGCTCAATTACTTCGCCTTAAACAGTTTGGAGTGAGTAAGACAGATATGATAACAATTTTAATCAAAAGCAATTTACAGTCATTTTGTAATCCATAAACCATGAATATTTGATTCACAAATTCTTTAGGTGTATGTCCTACAAAAGATGAAAGTTTTTGGCTTAAAGAGGATCAAAGCTGTGCAAACATAGAGAGCGAGAGTAACTTTAGGTAAATCATCATTGTTAAATCTTCAATGTATTGTCAACAATATACAAATACCATGGCCACACATTATGTACTGTCGTCTGAAAATTTAAAAGTTTTATTTTTATCAATAATGGAACAACTAGCACAGATGCAGGTTTCAGAAGCAAACTCCCTTAAACTTGCAGTAAAGTCTGACCAGTGGTGGCTGAAAATTTATTACAGATGGCACAAATATGGAGCAGACACACATATGAAAAGACAAGGTTGACTATTATACTCCTCATAGATAGCTCACAAACAGAGGATTATTAGAAAAATTGAATTGAATAGACACAAAATGACTATATGAACCAGTAAGCATCGAACATGACATTACCTGCATGCTTTTCAACAAATATTTTTCTCATTTTACATTTCAGTGTGTAGAATCATGTGATCAAATGAATGCAGTTTTACGCTCAAAACTATTGCGATTTCGTCTGCTAACGGTGAGTTTTTTCTTGATGAGCATTAATTAAAAACAGCTAAAGATAGAGCGAACTATCGGGTATTCTTACATATACAGAATGTACTTTAGGCGAAATCCAATAGTTTTGAGTGTAAAACTGCATTCATTTGATCACATGATTCTACACACTGCATTTAAAAATTGAACATGTTTGAATAAACCAATACAAAAACCATTAGCAAACAAAGGGGTGAAATTATCATACAGTGTCATACTTTGATTGGCACATCATTGTTTTAAACTGAACATTGCTAAAAAAAGTTCATTGTACAATCAAAATGTAGCTTTTTTATCAGTTAATTTACCCTCACAGTTGCAGTAGTCTAGACAGAGGTATTTAACACAGCAGTTCTAGATCTATATCATAAAGACTATAAATATATAAAATAAAGATACAACATCAACAAAAACAAATGATAAAAGCAGGTTTTATTGTTATGCAAATCATCCTGCAGGCTAATAGCCCCTCATCCAAGCTTTAGTGATGGATGGGGGGCATTATTAGATTAAAGCCGGAGGCTGAGCATGTATATAGCATGTTATCCGAACTCTTGACTCAACATAACGCTCTTTAAAAAACGAAAAATTCCGGTACGTCCCGGATAACTGGCTGTTAACCACAACCGTTCAGCAAACAATCATACTTTAAAAAACAAAGTTTTGTTGCTGGAAAAAACAAATAAAGGGAAGGGTATCATAAAAACCAAATTTCTTGTAAGTATAAAACACAGACAAAATCTGAGGGTGGGTATATACATGCTCAGCCTCCGGCTTTAATCTAATAATGCCCCCCATCCATCACTAAAGCTTGGATGAGGGGCTATTATTTATCATAAAGCCTACGGGCTTTACATGTATATAATAGCATCTTTAAAGAAAGCAACAAAACACGAAAAAACCATGAAAGAGCTTTTATTCAAAGAAAAAATAAAGCTCTATAACCCACAATAAAATCAAAGATAATAATATCCAAGTTAATAAACCCAAGAATGATAATATAAATGTATGAAACTTCACACTTATATAACATCACATATGATGAATAAACAAAACTCATATTGAAACACTGACAAGCTTAACACTCATCTCAAAGTTTATTTGTGAAACACAGCATCCGTGAAGTTACCATTGTCTGTAACAACTGATCTATAATAGAACTTATAAAAGTTCTTATCTGATGTCCAATTGACTGTTTTCAAAATGTTATTAAGAGAACATCCACTGTTGAACGCTGCACTAACAGCAGCAGATCTATAGCTGTGAGATTTAAACACAGATATGTCTATACCGGATAGATCCAAAACCGCCTTTAACCATCTAGCAACAGTACTTGTTGACACATTATTAAATGTCACATACGAAATAATCACTTGCCTAGATTTTCTTAAACTCTTGGTAGATTCAATGTAAAACAATAAAGTATGCATAGGGCATAACTGTTCCTCGGGATAATGTTCTAATTTTAATACAAAAGAATTGGCACGTCCAACACGGTAAGTTTTTAAAACATTATGAAAATAAAAAGACACGTTATTGTCACAGATCTTCATATTATCCAAATGAAGTGAAACCAAAGTCTGAGCTCTCGGAGCTGCAGCCAAGGCTATAAGGGCTATAGTCTTAAAAGTCAACAACTTTAAACTCAAAGACCTCAAAGGATATAAAGTCTTCAAGTAAGACAGCACAACCGAAACATCCCAAGTAAAGGTATATCTAGGTTTAGGAGGATCTTTAATAAAAACCCCTTTCATAAATCTAGAAATAATGGGACAAGAACTACACCAATTATTACACTGATGCAACAAAGGTAAAGTTTGTAGTAACATTGACTTATGAGTATTTAAAACGGAATATGACTTCTTGTTCAAACGAAGAAAATCCAAATATTTCACTACTGTAAACTCAGAGGTATAAATGGGATTGGAACTCCTCTGTAAACACCAAAGAAACCATGATCTCCATGCCAATCCATACTGTTTCCTAGTTCCTCTGCTCCATGATGACAATACAACGTCGATGCTTGATCTATCAAGTCCCTGTTCTTGCAGGCCCATCCTGATACAACTGCAGCGCACATCTGAATCTTCTGTAGAGGATGTCTTTCCTCGCTGTGTGCCAGAGTTAACAGATTTTTGTGTCTTGGTAATCTGACAGGAAAAGAAGCAAGGTTAGCTAACACCAAAGGAAACCAAGATTGTGACTTCCAATATGGAAAAACTAAAATAACTTTTTCCACTTCATCACCTAATATTTTATTAATTACTTTCCCAACAAGATTGAATGGTGGAAATATGTAAGGAATCAATCCTTGCCATGATAAAGTAAAGGCATCAATATGAAATGCACCTGGCTCTGGAAACCATGACACAAATTTCTCCAATTGGTTATTTAACCGGGAGGCGAACATATCAGTATTAGGGACAAAGAAATGTTTGCACAACCTATCAAAAATATCCCTTTTTAGCATCCATTCAGTGGAATCAGAAAAGTTACGTGAACTAAAATCTGCCTCAATATTGTCAACTCCCCGTAAATATGCAGCAGAAACATAAATGTTATGGTTTAAGCACCATTGCCAAATATCATAAGCGAGCCTGTCCATTTTAACAGAATTCATGCCGCCCATATTATTTATGTATGATACAGCAGAAACATTATCGGATTGAACCAATACATGAACATCATGCAAATCATTATAAAAGGATTGCAAACTATAAAAGACAGCAAGCAATTCTAAATAATTTATATGAAAGATGGACTCAGTCTTACTCCATCGCCCATTTGCATGCTTTTGAGAATGTACTTCAAAACCTCCCCAACCTTGCAAAGAGGAATCAGTTCTACATGTGAACGATATCTTAAATGGTCTTATTCTTTTCCCATTTTTCTTGCTAACATTATCAATCCACCAAGATAATTCGTGTTTACTGAATGTAGACAGTACCACTTCATTATCAAAATCATAAGTTTCACCAAGCCCTTTTATCTTATCCCGTTCCATACCTCTATAATGAAGGGGTGCTTCTAGCACCGCATAAAAGGCATTAATAATCATACCAATAAAAGATGCCAATTCTCGTACCAAAACAACATGTTTAACTGCTAATTTTTTAGCTAACAAAACAATTTTTTGTATCTTTTCTTCTGATAAGAAAACTTTAAATTCCACCGAATCTAGTATAAAACCAAAATATAATATTCTTTGAGTTGGTACAAAAATAGACTTCTTTTTATTAACAACAAAACCCAAAGATTCTAGAACTGTACAAAGTGTGTTCGTATTGTCAGCACACAAATCAAAACATCTGTTCATATTAAGAGAATCATCAATGTAATAACTACATCTAATACCCTGTTGTCTAAGCCATGCATATACAGGTTTCAAGATTTTTGTAAACACCCTAGGGGCTGAACTTAAACCAAAAGCCAGACAAACAAAGGCATAAAGCTTTCCATCCCACAGAAATTTAACATATTTTTGATAATTGCTATGTAAAGGTACTGAAAAGTATGCATCTTGTAAATCTATCGATGTGAAAAAATCTGACTCTTGAACAAGATCTAACACGATCTTGAAATGTTCTTGTTTGAAATGTTCGTACTGAACAAATTGGTTCAAATATTTTAAATTTATGATAGGTCTGAATTTCCCATTAGGCTTTGGCACCACAAAAATATTGGAAATAAACTCATCTTCCTCATGGATAGATTCCACAATAGCACCTTTATCTAAAAGGATTTGAATTTCATTTTTAACAATACTCTTTTCACAGTCATTAAAACTTATCTGACTTGGTATAGAATTTTGATATGGACTAGTTTCAAACTCAATTCTATATCCCTGTATAGTATCTAGAATCCATGGGTCATTTGTAAATGTTTCCCAAATATTTACACAATCTTTTAGCTTACCTACTTTTGTTAAAACATCTATTCGTTTGGGGCACTCACAGTGGCCGTCTTGGTTCCTCGTCCCCTTTTACTGTAACCTCCTCTAGGACGATTGTTCTGGTAAGTATTAGTCTGGTAGTTACTATACGAACCCTGACTCTGATAAGGCTGATATCTGCCTTGACCTTGGCCCCTTCTAGAGAAGGGTCTATTGAAACCTCGGCCTCTAAAAGATCTAAACTCGGTCTTATCTTTACCGAGATTGACACCCATGTCACAAGTTTTAATTTCTTTTGAAATGTCATTCCCAAATAATTTGGTTGTTACAGGTGTTGTGTAGTTACACAAATTACGGTATTTTTTCCTTAAATTTGGTCTGATAAGATACCTCCTTCTCAGTGACAAATTAAATTGCACTTGGCCCAACATAGTTATAGCCTCACTAAATAAGTTCTTGGCTTCGGGCTTTGAAGACAGATTTGATTTTAACAAATCGACCAGTTTTATAAGGGGAACCATCCCACTGGCAACTAAGTTTTGTATGTCTACTAGATATTTGTCTTGACCTCTAGCTTTTTTGTCTAATATCTTATAAATTTCATGGTTAATTGTAGGGGGTATAAGCATGTCGCAATTCTCTGGGATTTTATGCTTTGTGACAAAACCATCAGTGTCACATTGTGACGTGCATGCTGTATTGATTAAGGATGCCAAAGAAGAGGCAATAGCTTTATCCTTTTCTAATGCTTTTAGTTTGGGCATAGCCCATTCTTCATCAGAAGTTTCAACTTCAGGGTCAGTGCCAAACATGGCCTCTATCAGGTCATTATTAAAGTCCTGAGACTGATGAGGGGCACCCTCAGGAGCAGTTTCGTACTCTCCTTCTGAGGAGACATTGTCAACTTCAACCCTTAAATTGGGCAGTTGGCTATCCTTAAGGAGGCCCAACTTCCTCTTTAAATTCAATAAATCTGAATTTGACAGATGATCAACAAAATCTTTTGTTGGTGGCCTATTCTTCGACTTGGAAGTGGAAGGCTTAGGGGAAGAAACCCCGGAACATGTGGTCTTATTAGACTTTTTAACTTTATTTTTGCCACTTTTAGGGCATTTGCCTTTGTTCTTAGGCTTTTTAGTGTTGTCAATGGTGACATTAGCACCAACAGAAGGGACTTGAAGTTGAGGACGATTTTCCTCATCGGAAAAACCCGAAAAAGAGGCCTGGTCGTCGTCCTCAAAAATACTAAGGACATCCTCCTCTTCCATTATGAAAAGAAACCCGTAACACGGGATATATTATATACTCGTAACACGAGAAGAAACCCGTAACACGGGATATTTTGTCAGCTCGTAACACGAGACTAAAAGTTCACAAAATTTTCGTAACACGAGGCGATGAAAAAACTTCGAAAAAACAAGTTTTCCGAAATAACAAAGGGGCAACGCCGTAACACGGCAATAAAATATAAACAAGTGAACTATAACAGACCGTAACACGGTAAAACAAACCAAATAACTCGAAAAACGACGAAACAATTTGTTACAAAGAAATATCCAAATATCTTACGTCTATTTACGTCAAGCGCTTGAATAACTATGATTGTTTGCTGAACGGTTGTGGTTAACAGCCAGTTATCCGGGACGTACCGGAATTTTTCGTTTTTTAAAGAGCGTTATGTTGAGTCAAGAGTTCGGATAACATGCTATATACATGTAAAGCCCGTAGGCTTTATGATAAATAATTTACATTTACAACAAAACTCACTTAGTAACTAAATTATGACTGACTTTACCGGTAGTCACTATATAATGTTGCGTGTCATAAATAAAGTGTGAATTACTGGTAAAGTAAAAGATGTAGAATTTTAATTTTCGATGCGCATTTTTATCATCACATTACTAGCGCTGTAACGGTATACTGCGGTACACAAAAGACTGCGGACTTCAGTCTTACACGGTTCAAAGTACAAGAGTTGCAAATTTCGGTACAGTTCGGTATTTATATAAGCTTTTTTATGAGCAAAATAATATTCAGAGAACGAAAATGTCTGAAAGCCCTCTGATTATGTATGATTACCATGCATAACTCGTTTAAATTGTATTAAGATATGCCTCATATCGTCAAATTTCATTTAGAATAGTTGATAGCCACATAATAATTGCTGTTATAGAATCCATTGTCACTTAGAAATCATATTATTTAGGCTGCAGTTAGAGAATATTGTATCATACCAAAATATACCGAACCGTTAGAAAAATTGACGGTACGTATCATATCGTGAGGTGAGCATACCGTTACAGCCCTACACATTACTTATTTCACCTGTATTGTCACTGCTATGGCATTATGGTATATGTAGTTTCTCTTAAAATTATTTTATTTTTATCCGAAGAAAGTGATATTTGACAAGTACATACATGCTGTTTATGGGTAATATAGTGGTTGTAATAATGTTTGTGATTATTCAATAAAATATAATACACTTTTTTGCATCAATGCGCTTTATTTATGAAGTTTTTTTGAAAATGTGGGTCATACATATCACTGTTTATACAAACTTAATAAGATGTTTTATATTATAGGAAAAATATCACATGGGGTCAAAACAATATTGTGATAATTTCTTTACAATGGCAACGGTTACACCTGCAGTGATAATTTCATTCTGCACTTTGTCACTGGTATTTTGTCTGAAGATTACCCATGTTATACATTCCTAGTCTAATTGTTCATAAATTGATTTAAGTTAAAACTTATAACTGCCCTCAAACTTATATTAATTTATATAAACACCTCATTTCTGATGTTATCTTTCACCACAAGGTTATGGGAGAAGTGAAGCCTGTTTCCCTTTTTATGCTGTGCACGCATAGACGGATAGAACCCCAGAACCTCTTCCACTTGAAGCGGCTGGTCAACCATTAGGCTATGGAGAATTGGAACACTGAATAGCAGAACAAATTATTGACAATATTTGATACATAAAATTACAATCTCACACAAAAGGGAAATTCAGCAAACATTTTATATAATATAACATATCAATACAGATTTCAATATCTCAATCATTTTCCAATTAACTAGATTTTAAAACTGAATTTGTTAAATTGGTATATTTCAAGGTAAATGATTCTGAAATGTATGTTCAATTTGCTTCTCTTGTCAATTTTATAGCTTTACAATAATGTGTAATTGCTACTTAGACCACAATTTCACTACCACAGGGCTTTATAAGTAATTTATACAGGCTTAAATGGTCAACTACTGATGGCCACATTGTAATAAAAATAGATTTACTTTAAATTAAAACATTCGGTCAAAATGACCATTCTGTAAATGAGTCAGCTGTTTGGTCCTTCAGAACAGTATGAACAACAAAGGAACAAACATAAATATTGGTTTAATTAGAACAGACTCCACAATAAAATAGATTTAACTTGACTTTGAACACAGACATAAACTAAAGCTTTAAGCTCATCTGGGACACAATTAGAATTACAGTTACAGAAAAAAATCTGGACAAAAAATTTGAAGCCCTAATCAATTACCAATTAACAGACAGTTCTGGAATTCGGTTAATTAAAACAGCAACCTGTCCCCGAAATAACCGTTCAATTTTCCCAATTATTAGAAAGGACAGGGACGGCTTAAAATAAGCTGAATTTTGATCATTTTAATTTTTTAATCAGGTTTTATGCATTTATTTTAGCATTTATTTTATGTCAACACAAGGGAATTGAACCCAGATCTTCCATGTGATAGCTTAGCACTCTTATTTATCTGCCAGTTTGCAATCATAACGTCTCACCTCTTTTTGCAATGGTGCATCAGCAGCCCAGCCTCATTATGTTAAAAAAAATCAGCATTAATTTTGCAGGCAAATTAACTGCACATGAACAATTAAATTCTTAAGTGCATATGTATGTCTTTTTTGTAAATAAAAGACTACTTTAAATTTATAATCCATTAAACCAACATCTTGTTGTCACAAAAACTGAAATCACAACAATTAAGACGAGTTTTAAACTAAGACATGGCCAAACAATACCATCTGACATTAACACACATATTCCCCTTACATTAAATATTGTACTTTATTAATTATATAGTGAGTTTCACCTCAGTTAAAGAGCAATTAGTGTACATATAAAGAACTTATAAATATGTAAACAATAATAAATGTTATCCGTTGTCATAATTTTTTTCAACTAATTTATCACAGATTTAACTGATCTGTTGACGTATCTTAAACTTTCATAAATATTAAATTTAAAACTAAAATATTTCTCCCACCAATTACCTATCTATAGCATGAATATTTCATTATGATATTTTGGCAAAAATATAATCAATAAAATGACAGCAATTTTAATCATTAATTTTGTTTATTTTTTAATCATTGCTTCTTCTTCTTCTTTTTCTTCATTCTGTTATTGAGCAGGGGTCTTGCATGACCGTAAATAGGTCAGGGGATCATCAATATGTTTCTGGAGACATGACAAATATTATACAAATGACAAGAACTTACCTTTAAAACACGTTAAAATCCTTCTTCTTAAAGTCTCAAGACAAGTTTACACTATACATGAATCACAAATCACTGGTCTATAATTAACTCTGAAATTGAAAACAAAAATCCTATAAAATATATAGCACTTTTTCACACAATTCCGTTTAACTAAATGCACATTTTATACACCAGTATCCCAGAAATCTAGGCTTTCACAACACTTAATTCACACAATTTCAGGAAAATCTAGTACATGACAGAATGCAATTAAAAGCACATTTAAACAACCTGTTCGGTCTCAAATTTTCACAATAAGTTATAACACTATCCTTTATGAAGTTATTAAGCCACACCGATAGGAAATTCAATGCCTACAATTTTGAAAATTATCTGTCTAAATAGCAGTTAAAGTCAATATTTATCCATTTAAAATACTCCACTGAACATTTTTATAAAATTTCACTGGTAGATTTATAGCGACCCTACCTGTAGGTCAAGCATAAAGTAAGAGGGTTGATATTAAAGTGGACTATGATAATGGTCAGTTTGTTTTAACCAAGTGGTCATTAACTCCACAAGTGGTCTTACAAGTCTTTGGTCGGTCAGATACTTGCAACAATTGACTTGTGAAATCTCCTTGTATTTTACAGGGGTTAAAGCATCATTGTTATATATTGTCTACTAACATTGTGAAACCTGCACAAGGTCATGGTATCAGCTTAATAGCCTGGTTTATAATGGTATTCACAAAGCAATTCTTAAGGTATATCAGTTTAACAGGACTGCAGGTATTCACAAAGCATCATAAGGATTTAGAATAAAGTTACTTTCGGTAAATGTTTCTTAAAAGCTTAAAATTCCCTTATTATGTGTATCAGTTAAAAAGAAAAGTCAAGATTCCCAATTTGATAACATATTTTAGAGGTATTTTGTAAAGATTATGGATTATTCTTTGTTTCTTGGTCAATATGCTCAACTGCTGCATTAAGTACGATGAAAATTCAAAAGGGTAAGGACAAATTGGTCATGAGAGGTGTGCATCACTCAACAGAAATAGAAGAGTATCACTGAAAGGCACAATAAAGAACACACAAATTACATACTATAAGTGCGAATCTCAAAAACAACCATAATAATGGACAAGAAAAAGTGAAAACTGAATAGCTTTACAAAAAATACTGTACCAACCAGGTCCTACTTCTACAGACAGCAATCTCATGTTGTTATTCTTGCATATTAAAAGCCAAATTTTGAAGAATCTTTTCATAAGGATCATCCAAATGACACAATCAGGTTCCTCTATTCTAATTTCTGTGATTTTTTGCAATTTTCATAAATTCTGGAAAGTCATGAAAATATTTGCTTTTCATCATGATTATACTGTTATATAACGATTTCATTTTGGTACTTCACAAAAACTAATCAGCTAGCACAATGATTAAACTCACGGATTCATCAACAATAAGACAAAAGGAACTTCAGCATGATCATTTGAACTGCAGTTTAAATGGTAATCATAATGCTTCTCTATTTTTTTCCATTATTAATTGTACTTGATATTTCTGTTGCTTCATAATAGTGGCATATTGAATTCTGGCATTAAACCGTAGCTATTAAAACATTTGTCAGATTGGATCATTATTGCCTTGGGTCAAAACGCAAGGAAGAACAAAGGCCTGGCTTTTAGGGTTCAGATTCATGACCTCTAGGTTTGCAGTGGACTTCTTTATGAACTGAGCTGTCCAGGGTGGGCTATGTATTACTGTATTTGTCAAATAGAGAATCAGAATGAATTCAGATTGCTAAAAATCTGACTAACAACATAAATGATATTATATCGAAGATTTTGACATTTTTACTACAACAAGTCTCTTCAATGCAAATATTTTGTTCAAACAATGAAGAACAAACAGGTATACACATTCAAAACTTTGTATAAATTTATATGTCAATATGAAATAAATATATAAGATATTTTGGTTTATCTGAGTCAGTTACAATGGGTATAAGAAGCATCTTCAATAAATAATAAATAAAGACCACCTTTGGTCAAAGGAAAACATTCAGTCTGTTTCCATTTTTCATGTCCAAATTTTTAAAATCAAACAGACAAGTCCAAATGGTTCGACAGCAAGCTGCAGGGAGATACCAGAAACCTAGTAAACCTACAGAAGATGGTACAGTTCATCACCACATCTAAACTGAAGATAAACTGCCATAGAATACAGAATGCAGAAGAAGATCCTGTCAAAAATCTGAGGACTTTTAATATATTCCATATATAAACAATGTTAAACAATATATTAATCTCAACAAATAGAAAGTTTAAGTCATGTAGAAATGTCATGCCATAAACTTGATATTGCATTGATATGCGTAGTTCCGATTCAATGATTCACTATTTTCAAGTACTACAATATGATATCAAAATATGCGATATCATACACAGAATTGTCATACACCATATTGTCATGCACCAAATTCTATAAGCTTTGTATAATATGAATTTCTCATCTAGATTTAGGAAGGTGTGTTATTACTATCTGCTAAAAGATAATAATAGACATAATTTATGTCTTGCATGGAAAGTAGTTCTTTCAAGGTGAAATGATTTATCAATAATATTAATATGGAGTATTATATATCACTCAATGTAATTTAAATAAGTCAGCAGTACATTTTTAGCAGGACAGGCTTTGAAGGAGTCGTCATAAGGAATGTAGGCTAAAAAGAACATACTTAGAAATATATAAGATGAAACATATTGAGCATTTAATTGATATGATTATCAATATTGTTATACTAGAAAACATATCAATCCGATTCAAATTAAAGCAAATCATGTTAACAAAACAGGAGAAAAGGTTTTTAAATGTCAAATTTTGTGAAAATGTATTTTACCGGTACCCTTTTTTCCTTTATTAATCACTTTTCACATTTCATTAATTAACGGAACAGATGTGTATGATTAGTTTGTCAGTGCCCCTTTAATTGACATTCAAGGCACAAAAAATCTACTAGTTAAGGCAAAAACTTCAACTTTCAAGCAAAAATATATCATTTTTACAGGATTGTGCAGACAGACCATTGGATACCATGGCAACGACTCATATAGCCGCATCTTGCTAGTTCACCAGCATTTCAATGGGAAATGTAGTTGCAAATCCAATTTATTTTAACCGAGCAACAAATTGAGCCGAGGATATGTAGCAACTAGGAGATAGTGAACATGTAATGCAAGAGCTGATAACATTGATACACTATTGTAAAGTAATTTTTTTACATCATACAAAAGATGCATTTGTTCTGAAAGCTACCTTGGATCATCACGAAACCTGTTGACCCGAACATGATATCACTCTTAAGGAGTCCCTAATCTGCCCCCAACGTAGAAATCTCTATTGTTATAAACACATCAAATTTGTCAAGGGTGAACAACTTAAAGTTCATCATGATAGCTTGAAAAGAATGCACAATTATTTGTTTTTGGTTTAAATTTCTCATTTTCTTTGAGTTTATTGAAATTCTTTCACTCCCATACAACTTCCTGTCTGCCCTGTGCAAACAGTTGTGGTAAGGTATGAAAGTTTATGACCACATCAAGTTCTAATAGGGGTTAAAGTAGAAATGGATTAACAGGTGATATCTGATACTCCAAAAACCGAAACAACCCCATTCCTGAGTAAAAATGATATACTTTGAAAAAATGCATGAAAACATTACTGCCTTAGTTTATCAGTTCATTTAAAACCAGGAACATCAAGATGGCCCTAAAATTTGTATTATTATCATTGCCCTTTGACCTTAAATACTTTATTATTCCATTTATCAAATGTTTAAATTAAGACCTCATGATTTTACACAAGAAGGTTCTACTTGAACAGTCCTTTTCTGCTGTCACTACCAACTGAAGCAACAATTATACATCACTTTGTAATATCTAAGGACCACCCAAGGATTGTTCTTGCGAAGTTTGGTCCAAATCCACTCACCAAATTCCACTTTGTGAGCATCTGTGTTAATTTGGCATTAATGTATTTCAGGTAAATAGTCCAACAGAAACAAACGCTGGCCCATGCTTCCGGCAATATATGGTAATGAACATAACAATGTACCAAGACGTGTGTTCATTTAGAGTTGATCCAGTGCACAACTGACACAAATTAGATTTCATGGTTGATAAAAAATATTTACACCATATTTAATTGACCAGGTTTAAATATGATAATATCTCTTGTCATACATAATTATACAAATATAACAAACTGTATGAAGATGGCGAACACCTTGTTTGTTCAAACGGGGAGAGAAAAGAAGCACCATGTTAGTTTATGTAACAGCTTGCTTTGAACTATATCGGACAATTGGAGCTAGAAAAATGTGAAATTGACAAAAAGGATATTTTATGACACAAAAGATATTTAATGGTACAAAAGAAGCACACTGTTATAATAGAGTTGTGTTGAGCCATATGGCACTGGCGATGTATTGTGTCCACATAGATTGGTTGCTCCATCATAGGAGAATAAATGATGAAATAATGTCAGGTCAGGTAACAGACATTTTCTTGATTAATTAAAGTAAATAAAATCAAGGGTGTAAATTGGAATCTGATGGAGGCAACATTAGACTGTGGTATGATCATAGGGTGTCTGTATGGACGATAGACAGTACATGTCACCCAATGATCAATGAAGGTTCTGATATTATAGAAGTACAGATATAGGGTACTGATCAATAAGATGATATCTCTTTTACAGTACAATCTTCAGTAACATTATGTCTGTTAGCCTCATTGGAACTATTATGATAAAGTCTGAATTAAGTTGTGTTCAGCATCCACAGGAAAGCAATAGATGCTTTGTTTAGTCGGTGGGATTAAAAATAGTGTGCCTTGTAAGCTTAGTAGAAAAAGTTGTAAGATGCGTAAGTGTGCATAGCAAGTCATTGGTTCACGCCCCAAATTTGGCACACTTTTTTTCGTCCTTTATTTCTTTACAGAAGAGACTAAAGATTAACATTTAATTAATAAATAATGAATGAAAGACCACACCAATTAAGCAGCTTTTTTCTTGTGTTTAAAGGTTTTACATTGCCCAGTTCATTATATTAGCATGTACTCCATTGTTTCTAATTTTCGCATATTAAGCAAAACGTCCCTTTGTCACAACCAGGTAGTATCTTACTATATACTATATATAGAGACGCAACCTTGTTGCACCAAAGGGACGATTACTGAAGCTACAATATAGATTAATAATAATCCAATCTATTGACAGAAGGATTAAGTATGAAGCGTGCACCAGATTACAATCTTCAGTGTAGAGATGATCTTGTCTCAGATGATGACATGGTAATAGATTACATACATTATCAACATAAAGAACATGATTGTAATAAGTGACCTATAACATTGACAATTAAAAATTATTAAAATTATTTTATACAAATTCTTTTGTTCATGAATATCATCATTTTGATTCCATTCATCTGTTAAAATGACTGAAGGTCACTTAGATTGTGCCAAAATTGTAGGAGCAGTTGCTGTGGACAAGGAATGCATCTATGGAAAATAGATAGACTGTGACAGACAAAAAATCTGACTGTTCTGGCATACCCTCTGCTAAGGACTCCTCTTGTGTGCTGTATGATTATTACAACAATTTTTTATCATTATCATTTACCCTGAAGGTTGATGACAAACTATTATCATATCATAAATATCGAAGATCTAAACAAAAAACTAAAATGAAATGCATTTAATTACTCATTAGAATAGGCGATATAGTTCAATTGGACAAATAGTTTGTATTAATATTTATTGAACATGGAAAATTAACTCACATACATTAAATTTTCCTTTGTTGAATAAGTTTCCATATAAAACTTGAAAAGGAATTTGGTTTTGTTTAATTGGATAATAATAAATAGTGAATCTAGCATGTACCCCTATAATTAAATTTTAATCAAATAGTTAAGAACATGTTTATCAGGCATAATGGTATTATTAAATGACTTAACTAAATTGTAAGATACTGATTCATGCTGTAGTAATGTCGCTGATAACTGGATCACCTAGCTATCTCTTCAGATTTGCACCAAAAAATCATTTAGCTGTTCTAATAATGTTACAAAAGTTGATTTAATCCCTAGGAATGTGGTACTTTGATTTGTTCCATATCAACAATGATTTTTTCATTTTACGCAAGAAGAGTGCATGTCATTTATTTTAAAGTTCAGCACATGTTGTCTTGTTTTCAAAACAACTAGACTTGGCAATGACAAGTTGTTGAGAAACCTTGATATGTTTTGTAAAATAATGCCAAAACATAAAACCATTGAGTAGGTGTTTTTTCCAGTGAATTAATACTATTCAAAACTAGATATTTGTAGAGTGCAATTCTAAACGTCAGAATGAGAATTTGGAACTACAACATTAAAAGTGAACATTTTTGGTGACACAAATCTCGACTTTCTCCACCCTTTCAATTTACCCATAACTTCATGAGATCAAGTTTAATAATTTGTGAGTGACATCTTTAAACAAGACTTTGGTATGTTCTACGCTTACAAACAATATTGAACCTGCAACCATCAGACTCTGTTCTTCAAAGGCGGAACTGTAAACCTTTTTGCCATTGGGTTCAGTGTTTCTTTAACTAAGTCAACAAAAATACTACCAAAATGTAGTCCCTTAACACAGTACCTACTACTATACATGTCAAAATAAAACAGAAAATGTGGAGTAATTTTGATAATGTTCAAATTGCATGCTCTGAATTATTAAAGATAAATTTATATATACGACCACCAGTTATTTCATAATTACTGTAACATGAAATATAACCATGAATTATTACATTATTTACGTCTTCAATAAAGCAAAATAATGTCTAAAAAAGATATAATCATTCAATGGCATGGAAAGAATTTTTGGTTTAAATGTTATTCAGAAACATTTGTGTAGACTGACATAAGTATGACAAATTTCATGACCCATTTTATATATATTTAGAACTAAAATTAATGACTTGCCCTTGAAAATACGTAATTTTTTCCTCTTTACATAGTTTTTTAATAAAGTTAGAAAATAAAATACAAAATTTCATGACCCATTTTATATATTTCTTAACTAAATGACTTGTCCTTGAAAGTACATAAATTTTTCCTCGTAATAGTATAAAATTGTATTTTTTAATAAAGTTAGAAAATAAAACACAAAATCCAACAAAGTATTGAACATACCCTCAAAAACACAGCAGGGTAAAAATCCAACAACATTGATAAAACCATTATATTTCACTTAAAAACTCATCATCAATTTACTGACAAAAATCTCACATCCAGGGGTAATGATTATTAATTCCAGATAACACTAACACAGTACTGTCCAATTAGTGTGAAGGTATAAATACATCATTCATAATAGAAAATACAAAAATGTAAAAAATACATAATTCACTTTTAAAATGTATAGACCAGTATATTATCAGTAAATACTATCTTATATTGGTACAATATATAATTTATTTACAGTTTGATTTATATACCCTGGGTACAAATGGTGTTTATTATACTTGATTGATTTTTTATCTGAAACTTTCACCTTTCTAATTAAAATTGATTTACTGGGGAGACATCTTCTTTATCAGGAAAATGTAAATATTTGCTTTTGTAATGAAAACATAGGTGTAAATTGTTTAATTTAATAAATCATTCCGTCATTTTTGTCACATTTTTTAAGAATTAATGATCTTTATTATCGCAAAAGAGCAAAACACTGTACAAAAAGACAATAACAATCATGCATGGAAGCTAGCTAAGATAGACAGCACCCGAAAGAAACAGCACCAAGTTTGAATTTGAGAAAATGTATAAAACTTCCGCTATTGGTTCAAAATTTCAAATACCCGAAAGTTGAATTATAATGTCAAGTTGAGAATTAATGGCAAGTTGTTGTGAGGGGTATATATTAGCCACTCTGTACAAATCACTGGATTTATTTATAATACTTACAGGTAATTATCTGTCATAAATTTGTACAAATATTTAATACAAGTATTGGGTAAATTCTAACCCTTACCTAATTTGATATCTTTCAAAACTCTTGACATTTGTTGATAAAAGCCCAAATTTATACACCATTAAAATTACATCAATGTTGGCACTACACTAAGACAAGGGGACAAACCCCTAAAACGTAGATAGGAGACTTTATAACCTATCATAATCATAAGTGAACTTGAATCACCTAATATATTACTCACATCCTGGTATCTGATATACATGAAAATAGAAGATAATTCATTCAACATTCATATAAGGTCAAATGTTTGAACAATCAAATAGGGTCAAATGTATGCAAAACAGTTAACAAGACCTGTGTTTTAATAAAATCAAGGTTATTAACTTTGACACACGATTATGGAGGATACTAGTATTCTTCACAGTTTACTTGGGCAATCACAATATGTACTTTTATATAAGGGGCTATCAGGAGCAGCTCCTTTATATCCATTCTGTCATTACTCTAACTGTATTTAATTTTTTCCTCGAGTTTGAATAAAAAGCATGAAAACTGCGTCTTTACCACTGCAACACTTACAACAACTTAGCATGTAATTTATTCAATCTGTAAGTTACATTCAACATGTAAACCTGCATTTTATACATAAAATTGACATTAACAATAAATTTGAAATCAAAACATTGGGCCACGCGGCATTGACAAACTGTTTTTTAAATCCTATCGAAATTCAACCTGACCAAAGTTCAAGTGGATAATTTTCTACCTCACAAAAAGTGTCATCCCCTTCTTGTAACCTGAGACAAAAATAACGACATTTATCCTAAAATCTCATCTACAGGTTTGTCCATTAGATGGAAAAACTGTGACATGTTTAAGCCCCGACATTGGATGTAAGAACTTTAAGTAATGTAAGAGTTATGTACATCAATGTTGGGTGAAAAGATTTTTAATGAAAAACGCAGCATTTATGTTTTCTTCCCAATCGGTTAAAATAACATATTATTGTAACCTCTTTATGGAATTTTGTAACAAAATACTATAATAACAAGACATAGGCCTATAATTCGCTTTGGTTAAATCAGAAAATAGGAACTTGTTCTGATATTAATTGTCACTAAAATCTATAAGGCTTTAATTTGAATATTGAATATTTTGATCTAGTCAGTTCTACCGGTGATTTTTTTTAATGTAATGATGTATCCAGTACAAAGATAATTAAGACAAGTAAGTCAGAATGACCACATATTTAAATGATAATGTTTTCAAAATTGTAAATGTGTATGAGACAGAAATAAACAATATTTTTTTTGTAAGGCCACATTCAACAGAAACAAAAGAGCATAATTAAGGACGCAAAAAGAACTGTATACAAATTGTTTACTGTACGAATTTGTGTTCATGTCATCATATTCATCTTTCTTATTCATAGAACACAAGAATACGCGAATATATCAATTAGGTTTGACAATATTCAAACAACATTTGAACGTTTAAACGTCAATTTAAACAACATTTAAACAAAAATTATACTTCCATTTAAGGATTCATCAAAATCTACAACCATTATTAGCATATGTTAAAATAAATTTGTAGTCACAATTTCTAGATTCCCTGACTTTCAAAAGGCTTAAATATTCACCAGTTAATTAAAACTTTTAACAAAAACATGTAGTTAACTGACATGTGGACAAAAACTTTCTAACTTTGATTACATTTATTTACTTGACAAAACTTTTAATACAGACAGCAGTGGATTGCATAATTTAACTTTATCATAAAAATAATAATTATACATTTACGGCACTAACTCCAAAGGGGAACAAAAAAATTATCATTTAAGAACAGAAATAGTTTAGTGCTGTAAACAACCAGTCAAAAGAAACAACATAATTAATAAACAGGTATCTGTAAGCATTGAAAATTTTGGGCAAAAATAGTAAGTGTCAAAATGAATATATCAATAATAACTATATCAAAAGGGAATTAAATTAGCAACATTACAAAAAATCTCATAAAAAATGATAAATGCAAAATTTATGGAAAACAAGCTCCAAAGAGCCAAGCAAGTAACAATCTAAACATTGTTCAGACTTTGACATTACAAGTGGTACATGAAATTAATATCATGAATGTTCATAGTTTTATTTCAATCGGCCAGAATTAATACTACTGTTACCAGGACAACAAAAATTATGTAAAAAACTCACCTTAAATTCTATCAGCTTAATATTTATCCAAACTGATTAGCTACAGCAGGGAATCACATCAAATGAAATATATACACTAAATAGTTTAATCTCCATTAATAAATTTCCAACTGAAGGTCTGGAAAGGTTCAATGTTTTCACTTAAAACCGTGACATTCACACAAACTCGGAGCACACACAATTGTTGACATAAAAACAAACAGTTTAGTCCAGTGTGTTCCCCTTATACAGAATGATTTCCAGCTGAACTCTTCAACAAATAAACCCCAACCACACGAAATCAATTTTAATTTCACAATGTAAACATTCATTAATATCCGAAAACAACAAAGTCCACTTGTTCAATACAATTATAAACGATTAACAAAATAATAATAATATTTATCTGACTACATGCCCTTAAGTCCTTTTAAAGTCCATATCCTATAATTGTTTCAAAAATATATAATCATATATTTATCACAACACATGCGGTAAAGTCCTTATAAAGGTCCCCTATCCTATTATTGTTTCAAAATATACCAGACACAAAAATACACACAAACACTTGAGAAGAAATTAAAATGTCAGATTAAAATACCATCACAAACTGAGAGGTATCATAAAAATCTGAATCACGTTTATCAGTATCCAGAAACCGTGTCCACACAAACCTCAAATATAACAATATTGAGTCACGTTCCGTTTCACTCCGTACCCGTTTCTGAATAGAATACGCAAAACATTAATAATCCACGGTAGAAACCACACTCATTTATGGTTTCAAATTAACCGTTTAAAAATTCACAATTTTTGCACCCTGTAATTTTACTGATTTTATTTAAATCTATACAGAGTCAGTCTGTTATCATTGAGTATTTAAAGCAGGTAAACAACTTCTCAATCAAGTGCAAATAATTTCACGTTAGCCGACAATGGGACGGGCAGAGAACATGCTCAGTTATCGACCAGTGGCTAATCACGGGCACGTTTGTATTGTCATCCCAGCGCTCAGCATGGATGGGAGGGTTTTATATTTCCACAGGAAGTCTCCTCAAAACCATGAACACGCTCACGAGTGTGAAAGCACAGTGTACCTATAGAAATATAGAAAATATTTTTAATTGTAAAAATATAAATCTTTTATGTTAGACTAATTGAATTTTCAGGAAATACGAAAAGAGGTTTTATGGCACGAGTTTCCTGTTACCTGGCAATTCATGTGACGATAATAAAGAACAAAATCAGGGGTCGACAGAGGAACATGATCGAGGTGAAATAGAATTCAATATTATGAATATAAAACAGTATGTAACATTGCAACAAATGGCAGAGGTTTTGTTAGACAGATCATATTATCTGATAGACATATTGTTGTCAGCACACGGCCATGTCAAGTTGTAGAACAAAAGTATCAGTACCAGTCTGTGAAATTAAGTCTTGTTATTTTTACACACTGCGATAAAAGAGCACCTTGTAAAATAATATTTTGTTCATTTCTATCCAATGCATACATTTTGCTCACAAATGTTCAAAGTTTAATCCATGATAACAACAAGTACATCTACAAGGCTTATCGAAAAACCCAATTTTGAAATTATTTTTCTACTGTTAAATATCAGCTTGATTTGTTTATGTTATCAGGCAACAAAATGATGTGTGCTGATTTGGTATAAGCCGAACATTACCACATACTGCTGTGAGAAAATTTGAGAAATGATATTTACAACATTTTTTATCATAGATTTAGTTTATAAATTTTTTTTTTTTTTTAATTCATTGTTGTGATCTTTAAGCTATAATAAGATGCTAATATTCATGTTCTTTTATGATTGATGCTTTGTTGCCAGGGAAACAATTTTAATGCATTTTTAAATTTCAAATAAAACAGGTGTAGCAAAAATAAACAAAACAAAATAAAATATGGGGAAGATTTTGTTTGATTCGATCATTATCGAAAATTTCATATCCGTAGAACAGTCATTTATTTTGATATAAATCTAAATATCAGAATTTTACAGTAAAATCCTTTAAGATCCCTTATTTCAATGAATTAAATGTCTCTAACCATGACACGCGGCCTGATGATTGGTATAATGGACATATTTCATTTCGAGCTCAACCTGAATGAATTTGATATAATTTATTGATTCGTCCGATGACATGAAAGCAAGGTCCATTTACAATACGATTGAATACAATACTCGACCCCAACCCCCACTATTCTCCGGCAGACAGGCATTCCCCTTTTATTAACACATCTTCAATTCAAATTTCACACATTAAATTTTCAATGAAAACAATTAAAAAAGTGATTGGACCTTTTTTGTCTTTTCAACATCTGGCTTGAAATCTGTCCTCAAATGATAAAGAACAGTAAATAAACCGTCTGAAACATGAATAGCAATAAAATATGTACATATTGTGTCATTGTCTGTTGCGTTGGTGGCTTGACACTGTCGTCGCTTCCGTATGGCTTTGAATTGTCTTTGCATTACTTTATTTAATGTACCAGTATTTCTAATTTGTAGGAGCTGAGGTTTGTCGCACCCATTGCCATCAGTACCTTGTAAAATGTGCTCCAAGGTTAAGTTTTGTTGTCAGCGAGCTCACAGTCTTTAAAGTATAAGAGAGACGAGATTATACTTAAATTATATAGAGATTAATAAAATAATAATAAACATACAATTTTTATCATCATACAAAGTACTGAAACATGCCTTTTCTCAACAATTGAACAATAACACCATATAGTTATATTGTCATGCTCATTGGATATTAATATGATGAACAGGTGCTTGTAAAACCTGCATCCACCACCAACCATGCAGAAATATACAAAAAAAGTATGCTGATACCAGTACAATAAATTAAAGCCATGTTTAAATACCTATTTGGTTCAGTTGTTTTTTTTTCACAAAAATAAGGTTAACCAAACATAGTGCAATAAACACCATACAGAAGTTGTAAATGTCATCAACAACCACTTCTACAATGTACTGTATGTAAGCTAGGCAACCAGTCCTAAATAATGCACTGATGCTTTTAACTGCACCATTAAAGTAGACACTGAGGTATGAGCTATAGTGTCAGCTAATTGGATAAATTCTTAATTAAATAGCTGCAGCACACTGCACTTGCACCATGTTTGTTTTCTAATTTGGTACTTTTGTCTGTGAGTTTTGTTCATTTTGAAACCAACAAAGCAAATTAGGGAATTTTACAGCTGAACAAATTCAAATCAATGTTAGCAACCACCAATCAAATTCTACTTGTCATTTCTGACACAAAATTGATTTAAAATCTGCAACGTATTCCAGGCTATCGCATTCTAGTTCCAATCGCTCTACACAGTTTGACAATTTCCTTGATAGATCGCTATGTCCACAACTGGACATTGGTCAGTGTTTATAATTCACATGCCAAACAATAATAGAACTTGACCCGCAGCCTGATGGAAGGAAATATTCCCCAAGTGCTCCCATGGCGACAGTACAATCATTTCCTTGGCTTAATTCAAACAATACAAAGAAACTAAAAGGAGTCCCTCTTGAGCAGAAATGCTAAATACCCAACAAACGGTCAGCAGACTTATTGAAATGCAACTGGACAAAAGTTTGTCCGGGGCTAATCTAGGGTGATAATTACTTAATTAAGCTGATGGAAAGTTTTAATAGGAAACGATATTTGAACATTATAACAATTTCCCTTTTCTTTGTGGTGATTTATGCAGCAACTAGGGAGAGATTAGAATTATTTAGACTGGACACGCGCTATGATATGCTTGCACTAATCCCATAAATCACTCGCAAAAAATCAAACAATTTACTCTCGAGACCAACCCTATCATATTTTATAAAGATGTCGTGTGTTTGGAGCTTGCCAACTTGAAATACTGGACACATGTACTCAAAGAAAAGATGCCAAATGTCAAAGCATGATTAATTTTTACACTAAACTGTAAATTGGAACAAAGTGGACAACGTTTTACAATGATTGACCAGAACAAGCGAGATCCACATTCTCAGAAGGCGATGAAATTGACATCAATCTTGTAAGCACATAAAAAATACACTATACATAGTTTATATTGCATATTAAATTTTTTAAATTGTGTCCAGTACTGATAAGAAAAAGTAAAATGTCAAATATATTCTGGAGATTTCATTTTGTGACATTAGGCCCCTTATTTTTTTTATCAGACAATTGATGAGACTTTTTTTTATTTAATATCATTAACATGTCAATTTAATGAGACCAAATACTTCAAACTTTGGAACTTTTTTGTTTTCTCTTGCTTTATTAAACAAATCTAACACTTTAAACACACTTTAGGCATGCTTTCACCTGAAAGATTTTAGCATTTAAGACACCATATGCGCAAAGTCGTGATTTATTAGAAACTGTTAAAATACCAAGTATTAACATTATGACACTCCTTAAGTAACTAAACACATCAATACTCAGCCGATCTTTATGATAAAAGTTTATACATCTTAAAAATCCCTTAAATGATTTTGTCATAAAATTAAAAAGAACATTTTTTCACTTGAAAAGACAGCGTTTTACCCTCTAATTAACTCCTGCATCATACAGCCATCCATATTTGTACATACCCATCAAACATAGGTCACATGACCGTTCGTTGATTTATATTAATGGGTAGATTTCATGCATCCATCAAGGACTAAAATCATTTCATTATAGTCTCCAATTTCAGTAATTATAGCTATTTGCAACTAGGAAATGATATTTCCGAAAAGGCTGTGATAATTGTCAATAAATGTTTAAAGTTTAAACTTATGCAGCGTAAAATTGCGGCACTTTTATGGTAAACCGATCTAGAAAACAAGACCTGAGTCAACCAAGGCATTTAGTCGGGACACAGCTAAGTGTGCTTAATGACCATTGGCCACGAACACTACGACATTAAAAGAGTTTTGGATTTCACGCCCAATTCCGGTCCAAATGTGACAAAAAATGACCACTGTCAAGTTTGGACATATGGTCAGTCAAATTGGAAGCTTTGGCTACCAGATTTTTCTCAAACTATATTTCACCCTGACAGAAGCACTTAGTCTATAACATGACTCAATATCAGAATGTTAATGGTCAACTTCACTAAGACATTTTTTTGTTGTTTGTGTTTTTATGTAAAAATTAAGAAATCTCTTCTATTGGCCATGTTCATGTATAGCCAATGTGTCTTACTATGGGTTTCTATTCCATTTAAAACTTCAACTTTTTCAACAAAGGGAGATGAGCTGATAGACCATCTGAAACTTAGAGATAATCACTCAGAAGAATTGTGAGCTGGAGTCCAAGATGAGGCAAACTTTGTTCTTTCATGTCATCAACCATTGCCATGAATAATCATCTACATGTTGAAAACTTGTCATTTTCTTGTGAAAGCGCATACCAGGTCAACTGGTTTCTACACATGACAGAATAGTGTTGACAAAAAGGTGTAAAACACTAATGAAACAGAAACAGAGACTGTTTGGCCAGACTGCAACATCAAGCTTGGAAAGGAAACATTAAACATTAGACCAGTTTAAGGGGTCACTAGAAGAATGCATTTTAAGATGCACATGGTCCCTTTATGTATAACTTGAGGGGTATTATTTTAAAATAATCAAACAACACAAAATAAGGGGCAGCAAGTCTCTCAAGCAATCAGACAGTCAAATCAGAAATGGGTCCACTCATAAATGACAACAATACCATATTTTTCATTACTCAACTTTTGATCAAACTGACCAGGGTCCAGTATAATAATCTGAAATTTATGGAAATGAACTTTTAATATGAGAAAATGTCCCGCAATGGTCAGCCGTGGATGAGTGACCATTGATAAAGACAACCATAATTAAATCAATTATTTGCAATCATTGAAGAGAAATGAGTTTCATTGCACGCTAAATTTGATAAAGCGCTCATGATTCGAGGACAGAACATATAAATCATGGTGACAATGATATGAAACATGTGATCGTAAAATCATTGACCATGATGCCATTTTACGTTATTTTCGACAAGTTATGCATAAATTCTTGATATTCGAACCAGTTTTGTAATTCCGTAACATTTCAATATTGCTTCCAGCTATTGAAATTAATATTCATAACCTTTACCATTCCCTGATATATGATTGCATATTAATCTTGACCCGTTAAGACAGGACATCATTAGAAGATTTATGGAAGTCATATATCACAAGGTTTTAATTGATGCTTTTTGAATAGTTTGTGTTTGGGTAATTTAATTCAATACTTGCCAATATTTGAGTCTCTCAGACAATGAGTTACCATAGAAATGCATGCACTTCCTGGTCTCTAAAACAACTCCTCTTGCAACGAGAAAGGAATATTTGCCATCTGAGAATCTCATGCAATGAACGCTTCTTTAATCCCTTGAAATATAATTACAATACAACCTCTTCAGAGCAGCCATCTGAAGAGCAACAACCTCTCTACAACAAAATCTTCAAAATTTCCTATACATTATATTTTCTCTAAATTTTACTCTGTAGAGCAACAACCTCTAGACAGCAGCTGATATTTGCAGCTCCTATAAGGTGTTTCTCTACAAAGGTTGTGCTGTATGATAACAGATGTGAGGAGCATCTTTTACAGTATAAACAGTGAATCCCAAGACATACTCTACATGACAATGTGTACTGTTATAGGTCTACATAAAAAGAAGGATAATAGCATTGTGGTCCTATTTAGCTTATATTAGGTCTGTCTCCGTAACAAAGGAAAATGATATCTCTGGTCAAGTTACGCTCGGTCAGTCTCATTTATCACCAATGTCCATCTAACTGACATCTTATTTTTTTCTCAGAAATGTCCAGTTGACACATACTGTATCACATTTTCTCCTGATGGATGTCAATACCATCAATTGTCTGTTGATTAGCATGTCCTAACTTACTTAATCATTATCTTAAACAACTATCCACTGGCCAGTTTTACCATGTCCAGACATAGTTATGTAAATTTAACTACATTCAATGGGTTAACATACTCATCAATGAAAAGAATCAGAATAAAAGAGAAATTCTTGTGAGTATCGCACAGTGTCACAGTGGTCAGCAGTCATATGGAGACTATCCAAAATATTGTCCTGACACCATGCAATCCAGTTATTTCCTAGAACTTCCCTTATATGCCGAGCACCAAGTAAAGGAAGTTTGAACATTAATATTTTTAACAAGTTCATACCAGTTCATACCAAAGGTTGAAGCTCTTAACACTTGGCCACTGAGGAAATATTAGTCAAAAACTTTATATTAGCTTGAATAGGGTTTGGCAAGACTATGAAATCATATTGATAAAATTCTGAAAGTATAACATTTTGACAGTCAATAAATTTCCTGGAATGTTTACTTCTCACTAAAATCAAATGGAAGACAAGAGTCCCCTTTTAAACCAAATCCTACTTAATGACCATACAAACAAACTAAATGAGAGGGTGGGGTAATATAAACCACAACAAATAAAGGCCTAGGACGGGTCCATAATTTGATATCCATGATATGTTTGCCATTCTGAGTAAGAGTGCACACTCTGAACACAGAGGGTCGATGTGCAAACACAGATAGACAGTGGTCAATGAGCGGACAAACAAAATCAATTTTTAATTCTCCATCCAGACTGAATCCTGGTCTTATCACTGACCATCAGTGGACATCTGGACATTGCAGATTGTCTCATATAGTTCCCATACCATTGATTCATACTGACCATACTGCACATTACCATAACAACAACTTCATGTATCCAGAAATAGGAACAAGCGGACATAAATAAATAATTATATATAGAAAACTTGTATCAGGTTAGATTACAGCAAAGCCATTTAGAGAGAGCAATCGGATAGAGCACTTGGTCGTCACCCTAGTGATCTTCAAGTTGTATACCAAGATGATCAGGTTGTATTCGGGCTTCTATATAGGCAGCATTCATGTCCTCCACATTTTGAAAAAAAGTTGTCATTAATTTGGAGGAAGAGCATGTTATTATATTGATTCAATTGTTAGGTCTTCTGACTTATGTCATTTGCACCAATTTCTATCAATAATGGTACCAAACCTGACAAAACATACAGCCGCCACACTATGCTTATGTCAAAATTTAAAAGTAAACTAATCTAAGTAAATAATCAATAGAAGATGCCAATGCAATATAAGATGCAATATCTTCACAAGATACATACCCCATCCCCGATAAAATACATGCACATAAGATACATAGATTCACCATTTGGTGAAGCTTGGTGGCCTTGTAGATTGAATGCACTTACATATTTTCTTTATATGCACAAACATTTTTTTATGTCTGCCCTACACGACTGCTATGTTAAAAGAGTAGATGTATATCAAACCATCCATTTAAACTTCTACAAAGAGCATCAGCATTTAAGGTACAAAACATCATTTCATATGCTATAACCAGCTGATTTATTCTTTATTTCAGTAAACTAAGCACACAAGAGGTGCACCTTAATATGCATCAATTTGTATTGCAATCAAATCTTCTCCCATATTACTTCTAAACAGGTCGGAAATTTCCCAGATTACAACATGAAACAAGATTGCACGATAGCATTCATGACTCCAAAGCATCCATTTAAAATTTCAAAAACAAAGTATAACACTAGGTATTGTCATGCGAAAGATATGTAATTGATTTACACTAAAATATTCAGTGGAGGCAATGTGCACTGTCATTTACAAACAGACACATTAAAATCAGTATTTTGAATCAAAATTCTACATTAAATCATGGCTAATGTTTGCGTAAATGTTTCAGACCTTTTACGGTTAGTGGCCATTTGAAAGATACCGAACACATCCATACAGCAATAACTGAAACACAATATAAAATAGAATTCCCTAAACTTGTATAGATGTAACAGGCAGATGATCTAATGCCCATTTCGTTGACTGATTCTAAATTCTGCAAGTAGTTAGGGGCGCTCAGATCATACAAATCAGACAGTTTTATTTGTCCCAAGCCATTCAAGTCAATATACATAGAAAATATACAAAGCAATATAAGTGCACTTATACGGTGCCTCATCTAACATTACTATCATAATTGAATCTGTTACATCAGGATATTTATCATAAACTTGTTACAGTCTTTGTTTTAAGGAAATAAAAATGGGTATAGACATTATAAAGAATTTTTTTTATTATCATAAATAAATATAAACCAATAATTCATTGTCCAATTATTTATCAAGTGTATGACACTAACAGTGTTTGAATCCCTTATTGGCAATACCATCGGCTGACTTTTTGGTGTTTGGTGGAACCAGACTTATTTACTATGTCCAAGTATTATTAAAAGGTTCCTAGTGCACAGTTTATAGATACATGTACATAAATTGACAATCATTTTGATATTCAAGCCAGAAAATTTACAAATAAAATTTTCTGGCAAGACAAATTGGTATCTTTTGATTTGATAATAAAATGAGATATAACTACAATTTACAATGGTAAATGCAAGAATGAATAAGCAAAAGGAACTGCTACAAAGCCCTAATTGAAGAACATCACAATATTAATTTACCATGAACTTTTTATAACCAACAACAAGCAATGAGGCCCTTTAGACCCCATACTTTTATCAATGGTTGGACAGACTATACCATCAACCCATATAAGTTCAAAGAGAAAGCAGTAGAACTACTATCCACAGACAGAATAGATTACAATCACAAGAAATCTATTTGTTCATCACATCCAAACCAATTAAAGTTGAAGCAATCCAGAGAAACAAGGAACCAATCATGTACATTAATCATAACATAGTCACAAGTAATTGCTATCAATGCTAATTGATTTGGCCAGAGTTGTTTCCTGTAAATATTAATGGTCTTGTACATGCACATGTTAGCTAGGCACTGACTAGAAGACATTTAAACATTGTCTGTAAGTACATTACAATATACACATGGACATATTTGGAAATAACTGGCAATAGCAGAAAGTCATGGTAATTGTTTATTTTTTCCCCTCAAATTATTTTGACCATGCACACAATAATACAGCATTCTTCACAGCTGGGCTGGTTAAGTTGAGTGCAACCTTCCCTGTCCAATTTCCTCATTTCTTTTATGCTGGACCCAAATGCAGCATCCAAAGATAAGAATGAATTTGAGAATCTGAGCATTGTCAATCGTATACTCTTGCAACTATGGCAATCAGTTCCAATCACACTGCAATCCCATTGATTGTGTGGAAAATATTTAATGACAATAGATTGCACCATTGACATTTTATTGTTGAACTAGAGTTACATTCGATTAAATCTTGCACACTTTTAAAAGCATTCCTGCAATTTTATATCATAATGCTGCGATATGTCCTAAGGGCCAATGACCTTATAAGGCTTGTATGTCACAAATAAACTTTATTTATTGTGTTACTAGCAATTTATCCTGGAATGAGTTGAATGTCTGTAAGCCTTTCTATCAGTTGTATAACTACAGTTAGCAGAATATGTTCCATGTTGTTATAAGAGAATAATATTTCCATAGAATGAGTTGAAAGTATTTATAAGCCTCATCTATCAGTTATAACTATACTGTATTTATGTTCCACGCTGTAATAAGCAAATAATATTTCCTGGTTTTTCTGCAGGAGGCATATGCTTATCAATTGTGTTGTTTATTTATACAATAATCAATCTGAGTTGACAGATTTGATGTATTCTCATCCTTTAATGTCCATTAACAAAGGGAAAAATGATGATTGGCTTCTTTAAAAGGCTCTTGTGGTTCCTATCAGCAACTTGTGGTTCATATCAGCTACTTGTGGCCCATTTACGTCCTATTTCCTGTCCTGTCTATCATACCCAAGTTGAAGAAATGGTGAACCAGTCCAGATATGATATCAGTATAATGACTTACGACTCATGTATATTATTCATACTCAACATTCCAATGAGAAGCGTGTCAAAGACCGGAAACACAGTCAACGATAAATATCCATGGAGGCCATTATTCCGACACAAGCATGTCACAATTGCCAAGAAATGATGTGATACAGTCAGAACAACAACAACAGCTTTAGGACAGAGGCCACTTTTACCTTACGGGTGTCAAGGTTAAACAACCAGCACCCTGATGTTTTCTTGAAACATAAATAAATAAATTAATAAATAAAACAACTGAGCACTGAATTAACTGAGCACCGCACTAACCTGAACTAACCGAGCACCACACTAACCAAGCACCGCACTAACTTGAGCCATCTGAGCACCGCACTAACCTGAACTACCCGAGCACCAGACTACCCTGAACTGACTGAGCACCACACTAACCTGAACTAACAGAGTACTGAACAAACTGAGCACAACACTAACCAAGCACTAACCAGACCAACCTAAACTAACCGAGCGCCTCACTAACCTGTACTTATTGAGCACATGGTTAACGAGAAGAAGTTGTTTGAAGAAATTGTAGACGAATGGGCAAAAGACAGGATAATCGCCATATGGCACCTATTGCACATTCTGACCATATTTCATGAAGATTGGATCAAAACGGTGACCTCTATAGTGAACACAAGGTTTTTTGTAAGATTGGACATATTGATCTAGTTTTTGACCTCACATGACATAGTTTTGAACTTGGCTTAGTTTTCATGTAGAACAAAATTCTGACCAAGATTCATGAATATTTGATCAAAACTGTGACATCTGGAGTGAACACAATGTTTTTCTATGATTTGATCTAGTGACATAGTTTTTGACCCCACAAGACCCAGTTTCGAACTTGGCCTAGATTTTATGGAGAACAACATTCTGACCAAGTTTCATGATGATTGCATCTAGAGTGTACACAAGCAAATTGTTGACGGACGAAGGACGGACAGATGGACGAAGAGTGATCACAAAAGTGATCACAAAATTCAGAAACTTGTGTAACATAAGACAAGGTAGTAAAAAGGCAATTAATTAGTATCAATATAAAGACTATATGAGTCTATTATAACATAAGATGATGCAGCCTCATCAGGCATTCATTTATTTCATGTCCTTTTATTTGACAGTAATTTGTCATAAGGTTACATTTAGGAGCAACTAATTTACAGCTCTATAGTCTAGGTCCTACCTTAACGATGTATACCTAATAGAATTATGGTTCTCAAACGAGACAGGGTCAAACTAGTCACCATAAAATAACCTTGGATGAGTTTACGCTGACCTCCCCCTGGCAATATTACCGCCAATGATGTCTTTTCTTGTGATTCTTATTACTTCAATGTGAAACATTATGTCTGGAACTTTCTCCTAGTTGACCATGTAGGCATTCATCAAACAAATATGAAGTGTAGCACAGGCAAAACTTCTAGAGGCTCACATGGTCATGACCAATAAACTTTTGTAATAATTACTACAATATACCTCTTGCTGCCATAATTTTAGAAAAAAATAACCTGAGCACTAATGTTTTCCTTCACGCCATCCAAGGTTGTTCATAAGTGAAAGTTTGAAGTAAATCTTGCAAAACTGTAGGAGGAGTTGCGCTCACAAGAATCCGCCTACAGGTGGGCAGACAGACAGACAGACAAGCTGAAAACAGTATACCCCTGCACAACATAATTACCCCCCCTTACAACTTACATTATGCAGGGTATATTTTATTATGCAAGTGTGTTTTCTATGTATAATTTCTGTATCTACTCATGGTATATAATTATATAATATACCTAAGAAAATTACCCCCCCCCCCTAATTTTTCGTTAATCAAACCTGTGTAATCTTACACTTCATTTAATTAATTTAAATGACACGTAAATAAACACAATACGTACATTACTCAATTCTACAGATATACTACACCCGTGCCATAGATGTAATATTATATAACATTGTTGAAGATAAATACAACTTCAGAGTTTGTCAATTTACAATACATATATCACAACAGCACATCCAAATTACAGATGTCACATTGTTGACAATGGTGTCATTTTGGTTTAAAATATCGTTTTGACATACAACTTCTATATGTCACCATGCAACATATTTGTAAAAATTTGTAAACCCACCAGGTGTATAAGAATTATATCTAGCCTGTAAATCAACAATGTGCAAAACACCTTAATTAAATTTTCAGCATGCAAGTCTGTACAGCTAGTATATATATGTTAAGTATTTAATAATCGTCGCTGAACTCACCAAGCGAAAACATTTTGCATTACGGTGTGACCATAAAATTGCATACTACATTTATATCACCGAACATTTTACCCATAAAATCATCCATTTAGATTTTAAACAGATTATTACAGTAAAACTGAAATGTAATTTTTTTCACCCTTGAAAGCATTAAATGAAATGAATACATTATGATTATAACATGTATTTAGGTAGGTACATTAGGTAACATGGCATGAGATCAATGCTATAGTTGAAACCCTATCCTGTTAATGTATAATTATGTTATACATAAAATGCTGAATAAAAAAGTGCTGAAATTAAGTGAAGAAACATGGTCCTAAGTCGGCAAATATTAATGCTATTAAAACAAATACCATCTTTATATTGCTCTTTTTTCATGCAATTGCATCTTCGAAAGGGTTATGTGCACCATTTGTCGACTGGTTGACATTCTTTAAAACTTTGTAATTAATTATGTTTCAATCTCCGATTTTTTAAAATTTTATATTCAAATTTTTTACTGGTGACATTGAAATCTAACTTCATAAATTAATCATAAATTAAGTAATAGAACTTACTCACAGAATAAAATCCAACCAGAAATTTATAGAATATATTTCCTGGCCACAAATACAATTTTGCTAAAACATTAATGAGCTAAATTAATACATTGATCATGGTTATAAATGTCTCCATTCAAACCCACCAAAACCTTGAAGACAACTACGGCTCTATCATTTTTTTTCTGAAAAAAAAAATGCATTGTCAAATACCGAGGTACCAGTATTAGTAAAGAAGTATAAGATTATATCATAATTTGATTTAAAATAATTGCCCTAAATTAGATGGTATCTGTTTGAATAAGTATCAAATATCAACATTGTCTATAGTTTAATTAAAGGTGCCGACTAGGGTTTTTATGTGGCCACTGTAAAGCTATGTTCCATGCACTGTAACCAAGCGGTTTCATGTTTCAAATATTTGTGAAAAACAGTTAAACAGTTTATTGAATTAAATTAGCCTCATTAGCCAACTGATATAAGAAACAAGTTCCACATGTACCCTATGTAATGTATAGTATTCCATTTTGGAGTCATTTCAATTAATTAAAATATTTTAATATTTTACACGGCCATCGAGACTTCAGAGCTCAACAATATCATATTTGGTTTGAACACAAAAGCAAACTATGAAACAATATGGAAATTATGAATCAGTTTATCAATGCATTCATTTATTAAGTTATATAATTGGCTGTAATGTTTGGCATCATTAAGTATAGGTATAAACCTGACCAATGAGATATTTGTGTATTTTTGAAACCCAACTGTAAGTATACTGGATTTTTTTTAACTCACTTTGATATTAAAATAAAATTATTAAATAATTAATTTTGATGTTTTTATATGAAATATTTAATGAGTCGACCATGCACTTAAATAAACAACATGTACAGGCGAATAATTCTTTGAAATCAGAGCAACATTTGATATTATAAAACATCATCACATTGAATACTCAAGGTCACCACTGGAGTACTCAAGTTTTGTTGCTGATTCATGCAAAAAAAACAGGAGAAAAAATGCTTTCACAATGAAATGAAAAATAAAAAAATGTCGACAGTACAATACAATTGTTGAGTTACAACTCCAGCCATGCAAATGTAATACTGGATCCAATTTCTTTTAATGATAGCCTATCATCAACTCCAAAGCTCAGGTTCACTCATATGAAAAGCTTTGCAACTGTTTTGCTTCAAAGCAAGGAAAGGTTTTGAGTATTAATGGTATCTCAAAGGGCCAGCAATTATAAGGCTCCAATGCACAGCCATCAATAATGATATAAAATCTCCGAGGAGCTTGAGTGGCTGAAAAATGAGGCACACAAAAACAACTACATTGCAGCATTTTTGGCTGCTTTCTTTTCATCTCTGTGACAAAACAGAAAACAGAATTTAATATATTAACAAAATCTCACAATCTGCAAGGATCATGTCAGAGCATGTTGCTGACAAGTGTTTCATTATGTTACTGTTAAACTTTGCAAATCATGTGACCTTGGATCCAAGAAAGAGTCATCAGTATAGAAATCCTAAAAATACATTTAATAACTCTTTCATATATACTTAACAACTTTTCTAAGTCCTCATTTTTATTTATCCATATCTTTTTTATTATATACAATGAAGTGACGAAATTCAGCACGTGAAGTTTGTACAACAAAGTCATAATATTTCCCGTATCAAACTGGTTGTACATCACGTGGTTTGTTCGTCACAAGATTGATGTGCGTTTCGAGCTTTTTTTGACACCACGCGTTTACATATACCTTGAGTGTATTCCTAATGCCTTCATTGTATGACCAATGACTCACCTCGTATGAAAAAACAGTTTATAAAATTATTTAAATATCACAGTTATGTGTTGAATGATGTCAAAAAAATATGAAGTGACGTCAGTACGGTACAGAGTAGCATTTAGCGTCGATAATCATGACTTATTACCATAACATCCACGTCTGATATCTTTTTAACGTATACATGCCTATTTGAGTGTTTAATTCAAGGTAAACGTATTGCTTGCTTCTGTTATATTGATTGCAAGAGCATTTAGCATTTTTATTGTGACGCCATGATGTAATTTCGATCTACATCGAAGACACATGACAACTTTTTGTTCAGATGGTCAAACTTAATGAGTATCTTCATTCAACAATGCTTCCCACTCGCGTCTTTGACTGTCAATAGAAAATAAGACTAAATGGTGGTCATCCAAGATATCAAAATATGTATTTGCGACTTTTACTTTCTTGCGGTCTTATGTTAAGCGTGTGTACACTCAATGAATTTCAATCAAACCCAAGAAAGTTCTAGCCAAATTTCATTGGGCTACATACAAGTTTGACAAAGTTATCTTAAAAAATAGAAGTGTGGACTTAGAAAAGTATACATGATTGCATTACATGTGCAGGGAAACTGCGCTGAATCTATTTTGTCATGTAATTGCATGAAAGATGTTCTGTCAAACCCAGACATATTCCAGAAAGTTCCACTTGCGATTGATACACCTACTGCCAGCAGTGAACATCTATGGTTGTGAACAGTAATGGAACATAAACAACATCACACAGTCTGGAGCCTTTCCCCCTCCACCTCCCCATTTCCTGTACAGACTTACAAAGCTGCTGAACAAGTGCCTGTTACAATCACCAAAGAGGAGACTCAAATAGCAATCAAAGCTTTAAATTTTGTAAAAACTGAAACAATTACGGAAACAGTGGCCGATAAATCAAGAAATTGAGAATTCATAAAGCCCAGACAACGTTATGCCGAAGACAAAAAATTGCAATAATTATTAATTAGATCACTAGTCTTAGCCTTATATTACAGTCTTTCTGAGATTTCATTTAAATATGAGCCATATTGCCGACACATTTAATTTCAATCCAATGAGAATAGCTTGCATCACATTTTCCTTATCAGACAATGGGGTTATTGCATAAAACACATCATAATTGATTGATCAATTAATCAAAATTTCTATGATTATTGGATTCTTCAATTTAAGCTGTTGTTTCAGCAGCAATCAATCTCCACTCAACGACACGTCTTCATTTTCTACGCTGTCTGGAAGTTCCGGATGTTTCCGGAAGAATAACTTAACTTCATTCAGTTTAAACATCAGAAGTTTGAAGAACTGAACTGCCAATTTCTGTGAATGTCAAGATTTATTTGCGCAAAACAGGAGAACTGAGGAACAGTTAAAAGGCAATCAGTTGTGTTAGGGAATAAAGTTTAGGAATATATTTGCTGTGTCTGAATCTTAAGTACCGTTTGTAACTTACACTTATAAAAGTCATTTAGCCCTTGTATAACGGGTGCTTCATGGGGTCCTTGTATGACAGGACAGTCACAGAGCCCTTGTATGACAGGTCAGTCACAGAGCCCTTGTATGACAGGACAGTCACAGAGCCCTTGTATGACAGGGCAGTCACAGAGCCCTTGTATGACAGGACAGTCACAGAGCCCTTGTATGACAGGTCAGTCACACAGCCCTTGTATGACAGGACAGTCACAGAGCCCTTGTATGACAGGTCAGTCACAGAGCCCTTGTATGACAGGTCAGTCACAGAGCCCTTGTATGACAGGACAGTGAAAGAGCCCTTGTATGACAGGTCAGTGACAGAACCCTTTGTATGACAGAAAAGTCACAGAGCCCTTGTATGACAGGTCAGTCACATATTCCTTGTATGACAGGTCAGTCACAAAGTCCTTTGTATGACAGGTCAGTCACAGAGGTCAGTCACATAGTCCTTGTATGACAGGTCAGTCACAGAACCCTTTGAATGATAGGTCAGTCACATAGCCCTTGTATGTCAGGTCAGTCACAACGCCTTTGTATGAGAGGTCAGTCACAGAGCCCTTTGTATGACAGGTCATTTGAATATTCCTTGTATGACAGGTCAGTCACATATTCATTTGTATGACAGGTCAGTCACAGAGCCCTTTGAATGACAGGTCAGTCACAGAGCCCTTTGTATGACAGGTCAGTCACAGAGCCTTTGTATAACAGGTCAGTCACAGAGCCTTTGTATGACAGGTCAGTCACAGAGCCTTTGTATGACAGGTCAGTCACAGAGCCCTTTGAATGACAGGTCAGTCACAGAGCCCTTTGTATGACAGGTCAGTCACAGAGCCTTTGTATAACAGGTCAGTCACAGAGCCTTTGTATGACAGGTCATTACAGAACCCTTTGTATGACAGGTCAGTCACAGAGCCCTTTGTATGACAGGTCAGTCACACAGCCCTTTGTTTGACAGGTCAGTCACAGAGCCCGTTGTATGACAGGTCAGTCACATAGCCTTTGTATGACAGGTCAGTCACAGAGCCCTTGTATGACAGGTCAGTCACAGAGCCTTTGTATGACAGGTCAGTCACAGAGCCCTTGTATGACAGGTCAGTCACAGAGCTTTTGGTGACAATCAGTTATAAGGTTACATCAGGAAATTGGAGGGTTCATCATCTCTTAAAGATCTTATCTTGAGTGCTGGAGGGATTTAGTACAAATCTATATCAACTTGAGTATAAGTGTCTTTGTTTTGTCCTAGTAGACAAGCGATCAGTAAATGACATGAAAGACCTCACATGTTTACTTAAACCAGGCAGCTGTCTACATCACCTGTCACAAGTTTACCTTCAATTTACAAGCTACAAAATCAACTCAAACCAAAAAACAGCCTAAAATTTCTAAATTAGATTTTGTTTGATTTTTTGCCCCGAAAAAAATAATTAAACATTTCAAATAATTGCAATATCTGACAGGGGAAAGTGAGTTGATTGACATAGTTGTGTTTACTATATAGCACTGGTACCTGTCCACAAGCATTGAACAAAGTACTTCATATTGATTCAAACAAGAGAGGACAGCAGGCAATATCCCAGAGTAAATCAACAGCTGAACAGACAAGATGTTTGTACCTTAGTGAAGGCAGGCTTGAATTGATGTTGCATACACAAGCCTTGCCTTGAAGCTTGTCATCATGGTTTGTGGGGGTCCTCATACATTTTGTAATTGCAGAAATTTTGAACTTTAATGACATTTTGGCGATATTTATATTTTTACTTTTCAAATTATGTAATGCATGTGCATTTGTTTGCATCTCTGACTATGCCCCTGCAAGTTTTATTACAGGTACTGTTTATTATACAAGAGGGTCCAAAGGGCCCTAGGTCGCTCACCTGTTTGGCCTAGTGACCTAGATTTTGGCCCAAATGACACAGTATCTAACTTGGCCTAGATTTTATAGAGATAAACATTGTGACTAAGTTTCATAAAGATAGAGTCAAAATTGTGACCTCTAGTGTGTTCACAAGATTTTTCAATGATTTGGCCTCGTGACCTAGTTTTTGACCCCAGATGACCCAATATCGAACTTGACCTAAATTTTATAATGATGATCATTGTGATCAAGTTTCATAAAGATAAGGTCAAAATTGTGACCTCTAGTGTGTTCACAAGCTTTTTCAATGATTTGGCCTTGTGACCTAGTTTTTGACTCCGGATGACCCAATATCGAACTTGACCAAAATTTTATAGAGATGATCATTGTGATCAAGTTTCATAAAGATTAGGCTCAAATTGTGACCTCTAGTGTGTTCACGAGCTTTTTCAATGATTTGGCCTTCAAAGGCTTGTGACCTAGTTTTTGACCCCGGATGACCCAATATCGAACTTGACGTAGATTTTATAGAGATGATCATTGTGATCAATTTTCATAAAGATTAGTCTCAAATTGTGACCTCTAGTGTGTTCACAAGCTTTTTCAATGATTTGGCCTTGTGACCTAGTTTTTGACCCCAGATGACCCAATATCGAACTTGACCTAGATTTTATAGAGATGATCATTGTGATCAATTTTCATAAAGATTAGTCACAAATTGTGACCTCTAATGTGTTCACAAGGTTTTTCAATGATTTGGCCTAGTGACCTTATTTTTGGCCCTCAGATGACCCAATATCGAACTTGACCTAGATTTTACAGAGATGATCATTGTGATCAAGTTTCATAAAGATTAGGCTCAAATTGTGACCTCTAATGTGTTCACAAGGTTTTCCTATGATTTGACCTAGTGACCTAGTTTTTGACCCCAGATGACCCAATATCGAACTTGACCTAGATTTTATGGAGATGATCATTGTGATCAAGTTTCATAATGATCAGGCTAAATTTGTGACCTCTAGTGTGTTCACAAGCAATTGTGAACGGACGACGGACGGACGACGGACAAAGAGCGATCACAAAAGCTCACCTTGTCACTTTGTGACAGGTGAGCTAAAAACGATGACTTTCTGCCTTCTTGTTCTCAGGTCTAAGGAAGTAATTAAGCTGCCTAGGAGTGTCAGTTTAAATGAACAAAGAGCTGATGACAGTGTACTTTTTTAAATGGCCTTAAATAGTCCATATGAAGTAAAAAAATACATTAACATAGTGAAATTCAGTTTGAAATAACATCTCTGAAAAAGAACCGTCTTGAAGCAGCTATTAATAATGTTGCATTAAAATGGCAACCTGCAACCATTAATCAAATACGAGTAACCACATTTATTCAGTGCTAAAAGACCGCTTCTTTACAATCTCTCCTTTTTAGTTGTATCATGTGACAACATACAAGTGCTTTTTGCGAGCTATAAACATGGTATTTATTATATAAAAGTTAGACTAATTTATTGGGCTCACACTACCCAGCCCATAAAATGTGCGGTATCATGTGTTTATTGTAATAAATTTTCAATTATTGAGGTTTATGATTCATATGATATCAGTTATCACAATCAACTTGACAAACTTGTTAATACACTTACAAAGACGTCAGACCATTGACATGGATGATATCATCGTCTGATCCACACACAGATCTCTATATCCATCCCTAGTTTCCCCTACCTTTGAACCAAAATCATACAGAGTGCAAAATGATTAATACAACATATTAATACAAGGTTTTTTTATTTGATCACCCACAATCGCAAATAATAATTTACATGTAAATAGTTAAAGGTCATAACTTTAAACCCGGGTTGTGCAATGAGAAGTCAACCATGCCTAATGTTCAATAAACAAATTAAGTTTCTGCTTTATCTCAAGACAAATTATTTTTAAGGCATACTGAAGTAGACCTCATACATTGGACACCTGAAGGTAAGAGGAAATATTGAAGACCAAAATCTAAATTACAGTAGTGCGTGCTGGGGAAGAAGAGAAGTCAGTCTCGCAAATAGCGTCCTTAATGTTGCAGCCCATATTATATCCTATGATACTTATAACACAAAATACACAAAGTTATATTGAAGAAACACAGCCATGTAGTATAACGTTAAACTACATGTGTGTAGTATAATAATATACATACTTGCTATATTAACGGTATTAATGGGACGCAAGAAAAGTCATGTGGTATTTATTTTATACTGGCAGTAAGTAAGTAGTAATCAAGACAAACCGGCTTGGTTTCAATTAGGTCATGAAAATGATTTGACAGTCATCAGAGTTAATATCAACATATCTACATACATATGTGCAACACAACAGTACATAAAATAGAGCACATGTTTGACTCTTATCATAACAAAAATTTCTGCTTTCACATACCCACTTTTGTAATATTATTCTCTTAGTCTTATTATTATTTATATCCAAATACAATGTACAATAAATTTCTTCTTAAAATAATATAATTTAACAAAATCAAGACTGGATGAGAATTTTTTTTGCAATGCCATGTTCTTTTTTCACCCGTCAGCTGAACAATAAATAAATGAAATGAAACATTAGGTTTGGGAAACACTAGCAAGAATATTTAATCTTAAAACCAAAAAATAAAACCGTAATAATATCACATTTTCATCTTATATTTCTACCTCCTGTACATAATATTGAAGAGTGCATTAAGGGTGGATTTCATCATAAAATATTTTCACATCTGTATACTAAAATCATGCTTTCTCCACTAAAATCTATGCTAAAAAGACAGTTTTACGATCAATCGTTATATATACACAATGCAATCAAATATGAAGTAAGCAGCTTCAATAAAGTTTATATTACGCAGAATTCAGCAGAAACCTCTCAATGTTTATTACAATTTTGTAACATTAGATTTGCACAAATCACTGACTCAATGAAATAAAATATACAAAATATATTTTCAGATAAAATATTGGAAAAAATGAAGTATATTACGAAACCCATCTTTACTCAACTATGTTGCCAAGTTTTTACAACGTTTTTTATGCTGTTTTATCTTAACTAGACTTCCTAACGTCTGGTTGAGTGATACTGTATCAATAATTATACATAAATGTGACTGTTAAATTGTTAGCAGAGCACTAAATATACTGGAGATTGAAATGAAGTGCGCTATTACTTATTGATATAAATAAACCCAGATATAATTTTATATGTATAAATCTTGCACATCCATAAAGACAAAAGATAAACCTAGATCTGAAGCAAAAATGCTCCAAAATATTTAGAATTTTACCAATAGCATTTTCTTTATTCTTATAATTTTACCCACAGGTAACTGTATCATTAATAATAAAAAAAACGACAATTTTTTATTTTTGTAAAATTTGTATTTTCCTTTATATGTGTGATTTTACCAATAACGAAAGGAAATTTAAGGGGCATCAATTTATTCACAAAATTTAAATTGATATAAAAATGACTCTAACCTTGTATGGATAGTTCACAGTAAACACAGTTCCACACTATCTTATAAAGTTGGGACTCTCTAAATATGAGATTTAACCAATAATTTGCATATTCCTCTCAACTTAAACACTGAACAAAAAACAAATTTAACATCCAATATTTAAAAGTAAATTTTATGTTTTTTTAAAGTCTTGTAAATTATTAGAGCATCTTAAAATTATGCACATAAAAATGTATGAAATATTTCTTAGTGTATGATATTTAATTGTCTATTATTATTTGCAGGTGCATAAGTATTTGGTACATTGAGCCTGTAGTGGACTTGTTTTAAGTGAAATATGGATGTCACTTCAAAGTGACCATAAGTCAACACGACTGACAGGCTGGACATGTATTTCACACTGAAGGTGTTCAGTCTACGTTACCTTGAATTATCTTATTAATAATGACACGCTAGGTGGACACACATAAACATGCATATAAATAACGTGATTAATCACAAGTAAATTACCAAATGAAGTAAGGCCTCCTAAGGCCTCCAGGGGTCAGCCTATACTCCAAGGAGGCTGACTTAACTACATGATTTTAATATTTAACCATGCAACAATTGAAATAAAGCTTAATGGCAATAACTTCTGGGGGCTGGCTAACAAAGGAGGATGACTTTTACTGAAGAAAAAAGGAGACTTGACTTCAGTAAAGTTTTTTACATTTAACCATGCAACAATTCTACACTATTGTAATCATTTTAACAGCAACATAAATAAAATTATATGAAGAATGGTTACAATAATAGATGGAGCAGGGTGACACAATTTACACCAGGGCTAGAAAAAACCTTAGTGATGAATTCTTAAAGTTGCTCACAAAAAGCAAACCAACAAAACAACACTCTTTCATTGACAAAAAAAATTCAATTATCTAGAGCTAACTTCCTCAATATTCACTTGAGTATTTCTTACTTAGAATGAAAATAGACAGGATTTGCAATTTGTTGTCTTCAAGTTCAATCAAGACCAGCTAACATACAGGAAATTTACTCTTAAAAAGTATGTAAATGGGTTAAATTTTTTTTGATACATTTGCCATATTTAGAAAACATAAAATTTTAACATAAGTAAAAACAAATAGAACAGAGCAGAAGGACGACCCTATAACAAGACAATCCTTGAATTAAAACAACCTTCACCTTGGCTCCAGAAAAAGACACATAAACATCTTAACATACTGATAAACATCCTGGTAAACTTTATTGTCCATTATTAAAGTAAGAAGATACTTGAAGAGATCAATATCACACAAAATATATTGATGCCCACCTGCTCAAACACCAGTTACAAAATAAAACCTTATAAAACATTAAAACAATACCTTGAAGTAGGCTAATAAATCCAGTGTTTGAGTACCAGTAGTTTTCAGCTAACTTAGTAACCTCCCAACAACTTGTTACTTTCTCAAGTGAGTTACTGAAGTTAGCCACAAGTGACATTTGGTCACAATGGTTTTATGACCCAGTACATGAGAGGTTGACAAATTACTGACCAGCTTTGACCACCATAATATAGCCATAAACTATCAGCATCTTGCTATATGATCATATTTATACCACTTCTCCTTTGGATGGACATTAAATATGGTGAATTTTATTTACAGATTTACATGTTAATGTGAACAGTAAGAGCAACATCTTGTGCTGCACGTGTCTCAAGGATAAGGGGCTGAAATATAACTGTAGAAGGGGCTGAGTTGTTAGTGATTTTTGTTTTTCATATTTTACAGATTGGTCAATATGCTATCATATTCTATTTTGCCTTCAACAGAAGTTGCTAGTTACTTTTGATAAAAAAGCCAATTAAAAATTCATTAGTAGTATTATTATCATTATACATTTAATAAAAATTAATTGATATATATTTGTAAAGTTCGGACATATCACCAACAGTTTTTGGCTCAAACATCCTAGAAACCTTGACCTTTGGATCCATCTAAATTATGACAAACTAGTAGACACTGTGCATCCCTCAAACAGGTTGATGGCTAAAACTATTTGCCTAGATTCAAAGACAGTTGGAGGCATCAGAGTTCTACAGTATCACAAAATTGAAGAGTTGATGCTCTACATTGCACAACATAAGTTTTCTATTGAACAAGTTGTAAACCTAGAACTAGGATAAGTTACTGGATACAAATACATAATTTACTTCCTGTAACCTTCGTTCTCTCTGTTCAGATCCTTTATAGACACATTTATATGCCCAATAAATACACAAGGGAATCCATATAGGATGCAAAACTTTTTGCAATAATTAAAATCTTACCATTTATATTCATATATACCATGCAAGCTTAACATCCAAAGTATCCCATAACAAGTTTTTCATTTTTTCATCACAAAATTCTGAAGAAGAACAACCTTGAAAATAATCAAACATTAAACAGTTTCTAATCGACAAACAGTCGCTATTGCAGCAACATTTGGGTCATAAGATCATAAAATTTGCTTACATCTCAAACTTTCTAACAACATATCTACAAATATATTGCAGGCTGCCATAAAAGTAAATAGTTATTAAATATTAACATCAAACTGGCAAATTTTTAAAACCAATTGAACAGCAATGACCCTGATATTGGGTCCTTAACATTAATCGCTTTATTGCATCAATTAGGGACTTACCTTTGAACTTTTTGTTTGATGTGAAGAGAGTCTCAAGTAGCTCCTATACTTAGATCACATCCTGTATTAGCATATACATCACAGATCCAACTTCTAGAATAGAACAACATGGTCACATTAATATAGGCAATCTTATCAAATAGTGTTACTTAACTGGCTGTAAGTGGTGGCAGTGCCTGTTACTTTTCTACTCTTCCTGCAACAGAAAAATCAACTGAATGAACCAGAGATGTTTGTAAATGACATATGCCACCATAGCAATCCAAATAGTCAAAAATGGTAAAGGCCACAGTGACCTTGACCTTTGACCTACTGACCTCAAACACAAATACGGATCATCTACTGTTGCTGACCAACCTCTATGTAAAGTTTGAATATTTTAGGACAAAGCGTTTTAGAGGTATTGAACAGAAACCATTCGTCTACCGACCGAAAGGACAGACAGACATGAGCAAAGCCATACACCCTCTCATTAAAGATGGGGTATACAGTAATAAGTTTGTACCTAAATGCAGTATTTTTCCCACCCTTGGATTGTAAACGCCTTATACCTAGGACTATTCAGATGTGGGCAACACTTTGTGTACCCTGCAAAAAATCCTGCAATTTGCAACTTGTCTTGGTGCAGGCAAATGTTTGGTTTTATCATAAAATTAAAAATTTAACACCATCCATTATATCTAAATACACAATATAGTTAATAAATTCTTTTACTGTGTTTTAATCATAAGGTATCCCTTATGGATCCATATCAGTGATAACATTATCTTCATCTCCTACCTAACTCCTTATAGGGAACACACACAGAGATGACGTAGCTCATGTATCCATGAAAATCAGAGCGAGGCTCGCTTTTCTTGGAATCAACAGCTATTATTAATAACTCAATTTCAATTTCTTACCATTTAATGTACTTTTTAATACAAAATTATTGCAAGTCATACAAGGGATTGGACCAAGGACTTCATTGACGATCTTTGATTGACAAAAGGGGCAAGATGAGATTGTTTTTTCATGATTTTTCTTAGAAATTTTGTGACCGAAATGCCTCGGCCATTGTTTCATCATCCGACGGACCATTATATTTACCCAGTAAGCTTAAATTGTTAGGAGTCTACTTGCACATACAAGTTTAATCATTGCAATAATGTCAAGTGATCAGGCAAAGATTTACTGGCATAGAATATAGCATCCATTCTACTGGCATAGGATATAGCATCTATTCTACTGGCATAGAATATAGCATCCATTCTACTGGCATAGAATACAGCATCCATTCTACTGGCATAGGATATAGCATCTATTCTACTGGCATAGGATATAGCATCCATTCTACTGGCATAGGATATATCATCCATTCTACTGGCATAGGATATAGCATCTATTCTACTGGCATAGAATATAGCATCCATTCTACTGGCATAGGATATAGCATCCATTCTACTGGCATAGGATATAGCATCCATTCTACTGGCATAGGATATAGCATCCATTCTACTGGCATAGGATATAGCATCCATTCTACTGGCATAGGATATAGCATCCATTCTACTGGCATAGGATATAGCATCCATTCTACTGGCATAGGATATAGCATCCATTCTACTGGCATAGGATATAGCATCTATTCTACTGGCATAGGATATAGCATCCATTCTACTGGCATAGAATATAGCATCTATTCCATTAATTGTTTCCAAGATCCTTCATTCCAACAGGCATGTAAATACTTGTGAATCCAACCCACAGGTTTCCTATCTAATAAGAATATTTGAAATCACATTGGTGCAAAGTATAAAAGATGTTGCAAATATACTGCAAATGCTTGGAGGGATTCATACCAGATTGTTTCATCAGAAAAATTTAAAGTTTAGGCTACACAGCATTGGAGCCAGCGAGCATGTGATAGTCACTTTTTACACATGTACACTATCAATAATTGTCAATATTGCAGCTCATGGGCTATTTTAATTGAACGAAGCTGTTTTCTCTTGGAAACAATTACAAAACATAAACAGGTAATTAATAAAACTTTGTTATTCACTTTAATACCATAACAATGTTCCTCAGTGATATTAACAAATGCACTTCAAGCACAATTAAGGCAAAAATAAATTCATTTCAATATAGCCAGAAAATGATGTACACATTAATTCAGGGCTGTATCCAGAGACAAAAGAAGCATAGAAGCAAATTCTGTCTAGAGTATATTTGAGGCATTTATTTCTTAAAAAACTTATTTTATTAATGTTTCAAATTTTCACTAGACAAGTGGCTACGGGTCTGATTTGTACTGAATGATCTTTAGGACACATTACAACATTTAAGATTGTCTTACTGAACAACATGCAAAAAAGATAATAATAATTTAGACAGGTACTTTAAGCATTGTACAGCAGAAAACGGCAGAGCAAAGAAGGGCACCAAAACATACAAACAACATTGATCAAAACATAGGTGGTCTGATTCTAAGAAAACTATCAAAAGAAAGCTGTCAATATTTGTTCTCCAAATGCTTGTACTTTCTTCCAATTCTTCTTTGAGATAAATTTATTTTATTTCTGCAGTAGCACCAGATGCACAATGTAAATGATCTGCCCTTTCATAAACAGGACATTAAATGGAAACCATACACCACCTAATTGCTGATCGGGGATTCATCTTCTAAAGAAATATAATAACATGTTTTCACAACTTTTCCGCTTCATCTCATCCAGTGCAGACATATCATATCAAGTCATAGAATAGAAAGTAATTCTTCTGCAACAAAAACATTCTTTCATCTCCATGGTAAATGCAGAATACGGTCAACAGATTCTGACAAACATATTTTTTGTTATGGAAGATTATGACAATTTGTTGGAGAGCGTAAAAGGGTTCTGTGATATTTCTCAGGTTGTTAAACCAACAGGGACGCTGGTGTGTTAACTATAAGGGTCATAATTACGGTGTTGACGTGACATGTAAGGTTGTCATGGTGATATGTTGCCCAACGTTGTTCCAAGATGGTGGTATGATTGAGGTTGTCAGCCTCATGCTATTATTACACCATACAGTGAAGGGCTGACAAAGGATCACTGGTTAAACAAGTTATGATGGTACATTTACATGTACTACTCTGTACCCTCTCACACTTCATACTGACATCTATACAATACAGAGAAATGTTACATGACATGTTTGTCACGTTTCACTACAGAAGAACATGCAGCTATGTCATCAGTAAGGTGAAAAAAGTCAGCAATTGGATAAAATGTGAATTCAATAACTGCGATTGAATAAGAACACTCATATCACTATATCTAAGTTATTTTACATGACATGGGAACATTTTTATTTGTCATATGGATGGAAGTTGTTCGGTACAAACACACAATTATACCTTTAACCCCAATAACATGCTGTCAACACCCACATAATGTACCTGCCTCTTCTAACACAAATCACCTAAGTACTCATAATGTTCAATTCACACTTCTTCTGACTCAGACCACTGAAGTAAATCTGAAAGAAGAAAACAATAGAATAAGCACTCAACTAAAGCACATTTTTACTTAGAGTACTATAAGTACTTGAAGTTGTAAGTTGCTTGAATAAGAACAACTATATTTCTAAGTTATGCTGGAAACACTCACTGTTGATGATAAGAAGAAGACCAGGAACAATATGGAGAATAAGGACTTGTGATATTCCTTCGGGTCAATCTCAATCCAAAGCTAAGGACTGAAGAAACTGAAGGGAACTTGTAGCCGTATGTTCCATTGTGAATGAAGAGGGTATGTCTGTAAGTGATACAAGTATTGGTTGATAAGAATGGTTGCAATCTTTAGGTTTTTTTTAAATATTGTTTTTTGAAGTCCAACTGGTCGACAGAATTTCTGAACAAGAACTGGAACTAACTTTGCTAAGAACCAAGCAAGGGAGATAAAACATTGCCACTTTAACGACTTTGGTGTGTAGCAGCCTAGGATTGAACAAGAGACCTCTTGCTATCTAAGCAGACGCTGGACCAACTCACTAAGAGGCCCTGATATACTAGTAGTACCACCTCAATAATCAGGCATCATTGTGAGAGGAAATCTCAACCATTTACGGAATAAAGATCTATCAACCTTCTTATTTCATATGCTGATAGTTCATTTTTGCTTCCAATGGACTAACTGTTCAAGTTGATTGAGCATAGGTCTACCATCTGTGTGACTTGCAGCCTCTATTGTACTCAGATCCAATTAGTACCCTAATTGGTCAATTACATGCAAGCAGACTGTAGTTCAGTATATAATTATGTTGTAATTAAGAGAAAAAACATATTTCCTAACAACATTACAGAAAAGATTTGTTCATAAAAGCAGATGGACACCCTTGTTGTCATAACAGTAGTTGTTATTTTGAGAACATGAATGGTTAATGTCAAATGTCTGGCTTGACTTTCTTATAGTGTCTTCATGGAGAAAAATTACTGCAAGCGCCCACTATGTACTCAGGCCTAGCAGAGGACAAACCTTCAAACACAGGTAATAAGTAAGACACTGACAGAGAATAAATTTTCGGAAGTTCTAGACTATTTCATTTCTTCAAATATTTTATATTCAAAGATTTAGTCTGACATAAAAGTCAAAACATTTTAGAGGATTCAGTGTATTTATTTATTGAACACTGGTTGGACATGTTCATAATGGGATACACATTGATAAATTTATTTCTTTTTCAAATATTTAAAATAGAATATGATAAAAACTAAGGAATCGAGTTGGAACATTTGCATAGTATAGTACTACTCATGTGATTGAGTTGCATAAACAGAAGCTTCCATCTACAGACACTTAGATCCAGTGTGTGCATAAAATCATGTAATATTAATTAGCCTTAAGCTTATCTAAGCTAACGAGTAATGAGGATAAAGAAAGCCTAAGTATCTCATTGCATGCTTAAATTCATATTTTATTCATTACAATTCATTTGTGAACATGTGCCTGCAAGCAAGTTTGTCAGCACATGGTACATAAGACAGTAATTGTGTTCTACGCAGCAAACAACAATGAGCCAAATTATTTATTGGCATTGCCAAAGTTTTTAGAAAACATAGCACTTGTGTATGCATTTCATGATATTTTGTTCCTTCTATACAACAAGGTTGTATCTCATAATGCAGTATATAGAGAGATACAACCTCGCTGCGCTGAAGGAACAAGTTGTCTATTGATATCAACTTATAAATATTAAACATGTTTCGGAAATTTCCTTAAGCAAGCCTCTGGCGAGCTTGACAATATTTCCTGAACAGGTTTAATTTAAATATATAATATATCAATTGACAACAAGTGATAGATTCTTTATGTCATATGAAAATAAAAACGCAAAATAAGCTTTGTTTTATTGGAAAAGCACACCTGTGTAGTATAACTTTAAGCTCACAGGGAAGACTGGGCTTGCCCAAATGTGTTGCCTCTTTAAATAAAGTCATTATAATTATTATTATTGTTATACACATGTGTGTCCTAATGAAGAACAGAAAGCGAAAAGAAAACATGAGTAAACTGTTTATAATAATGATTTGTTGATGCATGGTTTCCCATATTTAATTCAACATTAGAGAGATTTATTCATTTATTTTGGTTAGTTACTGCACCATGACCATTTTAATTATTACTATAGCAATGTACAAGGCATTGCAAAAGGGTATCACCACTTCTAATTCTCTGGGAGCTAATTAATATGGCCATGAAACAATATCATTATATATTCATCATGTCGATACGTCCAATTAAATCCTTTAAGTAATTGAATTGGCAACATCATTTGTCCAATTAACATATAACATTGTTTATAGGCATTGTTATGCCTCAGGTCCTATTTTAAATAATTAACAACACCCTGTATGATTTATATAGGACCGTTACAAAAAAAATACAGAGGCTGGCAAAATTAACATCGTTTGAAAAATTTATGTGATTTCCACTAATTACCTTTTTACGGAATAATGACAAAAACTCCCCCAATGGAAATGTTGCTGGAGACAAACCATAACGTCGGACAATAGATTGGTTTACCACACGTATGTATGACAAGGGAGGCTAACAAAGACATTCATATAAATTATGAGGTAGGGCAAAGATCATTATAATTCATTAAAGTGCCTAGGAGGGTTGGTTTGTTAGGTTCATAGGAGTATAACAATCTTGCATGATGACTGACCTCGTTTAATAAAAAAATTATAATAAATTCAAGTAAGTGAAAAAGTATTTTGTAATGTTTTCAATATAGAAAAATATGCTATGCATGCTCAATAAACAATCATTGTCTTGATAAGAAATGAAGACAATATAATAAGAAGGTGCTATAACTTTTAGTTGCGACAGTGACAGTGGTCCTGTGGTTAGTGTGCTGGTTTTGTAACGGAGCAATCTGGATTGAATCCCAGTCACAGTAGGCCACTATCATCCTTCCATGAAATTTTGATGTCAATGTTCAATTTCTAATTTGCTTGTTCTTGGTGGAAGTGTAAGTTAAGCACTGGTAAGAAAACTGTCAGTGCAAGAAAATGGTAATCTAGATCAGTAGCTGTATGTACAAGGTGTTTAACTAGAATAAAGAAGTAAACATTTTAAGGTAAAAGGGCTTGAAATGAGGCCATGGAATTGGACAGAAGCAACCTAGAAAGTACAAGAAAAAAACTCCCCATAAACTGTGAGAGTTGGGCCATCAGTATAAACAGAGGGAAGTGAGAAGTTACAAAGTTTTTTAAATCACTATCAGTGAAACTAACTTCCACCAACACCATCCAGTAGAGGATTTCAACATAGGACAATAAAATGTTGTTAGTCTTCCTGCCAGACTTTTCTGTTTAAAGTACTATTTTATGGCAAGCTGGAAAGCTTTTTTTACGATGGTAATGAAGTCATAGAATAACACTTGTAAGACTTTATATTCTAACAAACATGAAGTTACTCAAGGACATAAAACTTTTATGATGTCCAGTGACTAAATCTAGTCTCAGTTTTATGATGGTTTTATTGATGTTATTCAATACTAGCTAACACGGTGGATGATAAAAATAGTTCTTCCCTAGAAGGAAATCTTGGACCTAAGAGATATGATTTGCATAACAATTGGGTGAAACAAAGACTTGGAAGAAGTTTTTTATGTTGGACATCGTCTGGGCACTCTGAATTATTAAATGCCAAATTACTTTTTTCTTCATAAAGAGACTAAAGTACCATTTCATGTCTAGAGTACTCGATGTACTCGATACAGCACTCTATCAGTTTTGGTTCATTAAACTATGTGTCAGAAGTAACGTATTTGATTGGCATTGTTTTTACAGGGGGATGCTTTAAAACTACTGGCAATTTCCTGACACAGTTGAAGCAGTCTTTGGACTACAGATCTCTATCAACACTGATTTGCCATTAGTGAGAGAGAAAAAACTGTCCAACGGAATTTCCGACCGAAATTGTCAATAGTACCAGATATATCAAGTGTTTTATTGTTGCCAAGTAGGCACACTTGACGTGCTAAACGAATGGATCAGTCATGATTTCAAAGTACCATTTTTTCAAGACTTTTTCTGAATAATAAAACAAAAGATAAATGAAAAAATAAATTTGATATGAACTTATATATCTTGATATTATATTACGGTCTAGAACTGCAAATTTTTAACATCGTTTAACAATTAAAGATAATTTATGAGCGAAAAATTAAGATGTTAAATGACTATTCACTGCGAGATTCCTACACACAAAGTTCAGTTGATTACGGCTGACAAAAGTTTGGCTGGGCTAAAACCTTGCAAGTACTGGATATTGTATGCCGATGAATCCCCTATGAATATTATTAGGAAATAACAATGTCCATAAATAGCTAAAATCAAGCATTGAATCTTTTTCGCCATATATGTTATTGTTGAAAGACATGGTGTCTAAAATTTTGAAGCATGAAACATGGCTTTGGGTAAACTTAAAAGTGATAAAATTCAGCATTGGTAATTTTTTCATATTAAATTAATAAGGAAAAATATAACATACCGGTATGTTTTCTTTCATTTTTCAAAGGCCTTCATTTTTAATGATAAAAAGAAATTGAGTCAACTTAGGTTTTTTATATAGATTTTTTGCATTCTGTTTATTCAAGGAGGATTTTAAATGCAAATATGAAAAAGATCTAAGTTAACATTCTTCAGTACTAAGAATGCAACCAAAATCAGTCACTGGGTGAATTTCAAGTTCTAGTTGTGCAAGACGCAGTGAGAGGCTATCACATTGCAAAATGTTGTAAAATGCTCCTTTTAAATATTGATGATTTTTTAATATTTAAAAAAATCATAAAAATTAAAATACACACAAGAGATAAATTAACACACAAAGAATTCGGTTGATTATCCCAAAGCAAATATAAAACTGCAGCAGAAATTATAGCTTAACTATCACAATATGAAATAACGACTAAACATCATGAAAGCAGGAAACATAATTATAATTCCCTGAACAAATTTCATGCATGTTGAGCAATCATTTATAGAAATAACAATAACAGTTCATACCATAAAAATTATGTTTTTAAAAAAATGAGAATATAAAATGAATATAAAATTCAGGAAAAATATGGAGCACATGCACTTGCATTTTACAAAATTGTCCAAAATTACAGATATGCGGTATTAAAAAGTTTAGCACAATAAAAAGGTTTCTGATATTTAAATGACAAATTTTAAATCTGAGTGCATTGGGTTTGTCTGTCCTTCACCACAGAATTCATGATCGGCACTATGCTCATTTCGTGTTTGCTTTTTGCCTGCGGGATGGTGCACCATAATAATAATAATTAATATGCAAGCAAAAAATGACCAGATGCATTACTAGACAGTTATTATATTATATGTGTCCTTGTGCAAGGAAAGGTTACTGGAAAATGGCCCGCAATCTCCAATTAGTAGGGGTGTCCATAGAAATATGTTATTGACATCCCCCTTTGTGAAATATGCAAATCAAATTATTCCAAAATTAAATGCTTAAAATACAATTGATCTTGGTATTTATGTATGCTGACGACTGATTAAACCATTTGGTGGCCCACATCCAAACGGTTCCAGTATTAACCCTTCTGGGAGCCAACCACAAATTAAAAGTCGTGTCCCACCGACACGTTCCTTAGAATTGCCCTTTTTCGTGATATGACGAAACAGTGTCCAAAATTGATTGGAGACAATAATTAATGCGTTTTCCATGACTTCCAGCCATGTCATTGTTTAGAAATGTTTTAAAAAGCGTCATTCCAGCGAACATAAAGATAACATTTGGGTGATGGTGAATGGGTGAGACAATAGATGTACGGAACAGTAGTAGTCATAGTGTGGTATAAGGATAGAGATAATGATAATGGCTTGTCAGATAATTTCCAAACTGATCAATCTTATCTTCCCGTCATCATAATAAGGGAGAGTAAGGGCAACGAAGAGTAGGGCATCCGAGGACATATTCCTCGCCCAAAGTCAAACAAATGACAAAATACAACTTCTACTTTTGGTATAAATAATCAGCTCAAATTAGAAGAAATAGCAAAACACACTGTATAACACCCGCTATCAATAATCAGCTGAAGTCAAAGAAATAGCAAAATATGTACTCTTAGCAATTAAATGTAGTTTATCAGGGATTCTAGATGTGAATCTTTTAACAGATCAGATATAGTCCTAATACAATGTGCATTGTTTATTATAATGAATATTTATAGAATGAGTTAAGGAAGTAGAAACACTACATATCCATAATGGCATCGATCAAATTTACTTAGTATGGTAGAAAGATCTTTCACTACATCTATATTGAGTTACTAAAGTTATTGGTGTTTGGCAATCAAAATCCTAAAATCAACATGCTGCTGCTTTAAATACAGGCAAGAAATGATTATGATAAACACAAGACAACTATAGGTCATTTTAAAACCATGTTTCTAGAAAAACAAGTCTGGTGCCAAATCATTTTTATATATTTAAAGCCTCCTTAAGAGTATAAGGATTAAAAAGACTAATAATTTTCTGACAGTACCTGACTGCATGCTGGTCATCTCTTGTACTGCAAGTTGACATTTCATTATCATCATAATGTTGCCCGGCATCAACCACACACACAAAATGAGTACCAGCAGATTTTGTTGGCTTCCATTTTCTGTAAAATTACAAAATTAAATTATTGTTATTATAATTGGACATAATTTCTAAGGTTGTGTTGTTACATTTTAAAATGTAATAATCCTCACAAACTGCTGAACCAATTTGGAAGTAAAAATGGTCTTTAGATTATTTTTTAACTAACATGTAGCACCAAAATTATGATGGGAAATATTAACATACATTCAGTTACCCCAAGTAGTAGGACATTTTTCAGTATTTAATTGATGGAAAATGTATTAGCTAATAGAAATTAGTTTTTTTATGTGATTGCAATTTAAACTCTAAAAATCACTAAACAAAAACCTTATTTAGTCAGAGAGCCTGTTGGTTAAATTAAGTAGGCCTCCTACAGAAATCATCCAAAAAGAATTGCTTCATTTTACATCAATTTAATTAAACAGTCAATGATTTCCATGCCTCTTCATTCATCTCTTGAGCTAATTTCTAAAATTAGGTGAAAAAATAGTCAGGGCTTTTACATTTCAAATTGGCAGAAAAAAGGTTGGGACATTTTATTAAACAATGATCCGTTTTTTCCGCATGCGGGTAGTGAATTATTCAAGGAAGGTCAACAACGTTCAAATGTAACTTAATAATTAGGGAACAATATTTTAAAACAGCACTGGTTGCCTCACTCTGTGATGACAGGCTTTACCACACCAGCATACAATACCCCAAAATGGAAATCTAAGCCGGTCAATATTTCATCTTGTCAGCCTACAATAGTTCATAATAAACACTTAATGCAATTCAAAAGCCATTTGCTACAAAACTTGTACGCCCGCATACATAAAAATGTACTGTTTAAAATATTTCTTCTATTTTCTGTCTAGAAATTTCAGTGCAAATCCACAAAGTAAAGCAGATCTTGGTTAAAAGCGTTTCCATAGTTTTCAATTAGATCACTGAATTGTCTGCATGAGCAACTATGACAATTTTGACGAGGGGCAAAAGATGTATTAGGTGCCGAATATCTCCCCCTGTACTCCATTCAGTGCAGAATCTTTTCAGAGCAGACATTTCTATTCTGGCATTTATCGCCCCTAGGTGGAAAAACAGATGAATGGCTGATTCTGTTGGTAATGTTCATTAAACAGAAAGAATAAAGTTACGTTATCACCACGGCTACTTTACATTGGAATACACCAGTACTGTAAGGATTCTGGATTAAGACATGTAACTACTGGAATGACCAAATTTGGTAGTCATAGAAAACATTACAATGCAGCCATACATGTCTAATTAACATCGATTGCACGTAAAACAAGTGATATACGATGTGCTTCAAATGGCTGCAATCCTGTCATCTGATTGGTCGACTAGGTTGCCGTGGGTAATAGCCAATGACAATAGAATTGAAGGGAGAAAATTAAATAAGACGATTGAACATATTTTAACAATGACTGAGAGGATAGGTTGACAAGACTCCTGTCGGAACATCAGTTAGTATTATACCATTATACAACATGTGTAATGTCTTCCAACGTATGCATTATTTAACATTTGCACAACCAGAGCTGAACGACTTTTAAGAAAATAACTTGATTTGTATTTCCTCCATTGGCGTATCCAATTGTCATTGAAAAGGAGCATTTTGTAGATAGATTTTAGCAATAACATGCAAAAGAACATGGATTAAATCTAACCATTATTGAACAGTCATATGTACCAGTGTGTCGATCCACGTTATATGTCGCTCTATGGCGACGAAATGTTCACAGCAAGATATAGAAATCTTATGTAAGTCACTTGCTTTTTCACACAGAATTGGATTTGGATGGTAAATCTAGAATGAAGGACCATTAGGCACCCGTAGTAACAAGCTTTTGACTGAAATCAGAATGGATGAGACAATGGTAGGATTGAGATTGGCAAAGCTTGGGGAATTCCTGTCCAGACTATATCAACAGTAAGGTAACCTGAAGCTTGCAATGTGATGTATGACACGGAAGCATGTACGACATTGAGGTGTCCTGAGAATGAAAATTGAATTAACTGATGGCATCGTACTTCAAACATTCCCTTTATTATGCAGCAACTCCAAGCAAAAGCATAACCCATTACTATTGCAGTCATAATTATAAAATATGCATGTGCTGATTGGATTTATCAAAAATGCAAGCTTTCCTAATGGCCCCATAATACAATATTCCAACCAGAATGCAGGTTTCAGGTTGATAATATGCATACTCAAAGTGCATAAACTACTTAGGTACTTAAAGCTGCTCCTTCTGGTGTCCTTGAAATCAGAACCTGGTGTTTGTCAGTGGGGTCTTCTTTCTTAGCAAAAACAAAATGTTAACACATTTTAACACTGTGTTAACTTCTGCATTTTTTGGACAAAAGTTCCCTGAAGGGACTATTAAATCATGTCATTTTTTGGGGATAAATTTTGCACAGAAGGGGTGTCATTAACATAGGGGCCCCGTTATAGCGGAAATTAAAAACATGTGAAATATGAAATTAGATACAGTTTCTATGTCCTATGAGACTGACCACTCTCGCCTCATCGCCACAGGGACCATATCACTTTCTAGCGTTCAACATGACAGGAAATTCATTATCCAAATAGGGGGAGTAAATCGCTTTGGGGTGACAAACAATTGTGAGGAAATTAGTGCTGTCAAATCTAGTAATTTATGAATCCATATATTAACACTACTGTTCATCCTATTCAAACAGTAATTGTTACAGTGGTATCATTTTTATACAAATAATTAGGACTATCAACAATTTCTACTCAAGTATACTGGACCATCTTTATTTTGTAAACAAGAAACATGAATTATGTTTTTGGTAAAATACTGTTAATGAGACAATTTTACCCAGTAAATATATTTACATATTAAACAATGTATTTCAATGAGGAGAAGTGCACCCACCCTTGGTGTTTTTCAGGGCAAGTTGAACCATTTTTTTTATTGATGTATGGTAAGGAGGGGGTGCACTGCACCCTTAATAGATTATAATTACCAGAATCAATTTAGTGTGTCAGGGAGTAGAGCTGGAGTGTGTCAGGGAGTGGGACTGTGTGGAAATAAAGGCCAGGCCACATAAACCAGGGAAGTGCACCAATAATACAAGAGTTAAATGTTGCACAGTATAAAAACATGCCAGTTTTCCATATTACAAATAGTGCTGAGGATATTATAGGTTTGAAAGCAACATAATGCCTGATATATTATAGTACCATATTACATTACTATGGAAATCAAACATAAATTCTTAACGTGACTCATACAGCCCCACTTTGATTTTACCAATCAATTGTAATTAAAGGACATTAAGCTTAGTTAATTGTGTCAGGTGCCCTGGTTAATGTTATAGGACATGTGTCAATCTGTGTGTTCATGTTATTGGTCTCTATGAGTGGCTGACATTAACGGACAACTTCATACGACCCTACCATGATATATGATCTAAATACCCAGGTAGTAATGTTATAGAACAATTGTCTGTAATTAATTTCATGTGCACATAAATCCTTTAACATAACATTATATCCACAGAATAGAAATAGAAACATGTTGCATCCAAACAAAGGGAGACAACCATTGCACATCATAAAAGGTTGAACTTTACCTAATCCTCAAATTTATTTTAGCATTATTTAACAGCTGATATCTTGTCTGTATTTATTAAACACTGATTGTATGTTTTCGTAAGCAAGTGCTGGTACTATCACAAAGATGCCAAAGGCATAATAAATCTTAAGTGAAATACTTTTAGAAATACTCCAGAGAAAAAAGGGCCAAAAATGCATATTTCTCCAGGTTATTTTACATTATAACATAAAAAGTCTTTGACTGATTCATGTATATTATTAATAAATATAATATTCTCCTATTAATGATATATTTGAAATACAGTTGATAGATGGCGAGTGAAAAATACTTAGTTTGTCATTTTTTAAATATTTCTTTAATAAATAAAATATTTCTTTTAATATTATTCTAAAAGGTGAATCTTTCCACACCTGATAGCTATATTCAGACATTCAGGATGTAAAACTTCCCAAGTCATAGTTATTCAAATATGGGCACTAAATCATTAAGGGGCTGTAATAAGTTATAACTCCCTGATCAGTTATTGATCACACAACCATGAGTTCATGACCCATATGGTAACCCCAATGATTATCCTGTGCTCATTAAATGTAACGAAAATATGAACATTAAGTTGAAACTAATTTAATTAAAATGCTATAAATTACTGTAAGTGAAATATGAAGGGTAATTTAAAAAAGATATATCATTATAATGTCTGTGACCATTCAAGGGAAAATTCTAACTATAAATAATGAATAGAGTTAAACAGGACAATCAGAATAATATTCATCATTAATTACTGTGCTTGTTTGATAATTCAGATTAATAAAACATATATACTGCCAAGGGAGATGATTCCGGACAGGAGAAGCTTCCGGACAAACGGTCTAGACAGTTTATTTAGTTAAATAATTCATTGATATTGGTATCAAATCACTCAGGTGCGTATTTAAAGGAAATCTGGAAGAAAAAAAAATCAAAATCAACAAATAATTACTCATATACCGAAAATATCGTCTGCTGTTGTGATTTTGACATCAGCACCGCCGGGGGGGTAAACAAATTTAGTGCGCATGCGCAGTATAGCGCGTGCACAGCGCGAGCGACAACGATTTTATTGTGTTCAATTATTTAGTTCAAAATTCCTAACGAGATCGTGGCCGAGTGGTTAAGCAGCTCGATTAGTAATTATGTGATGCTAAGGTCCAGCGATCGAATCACGGCGGCGCCAAAAAAAATTTTTTTTTTAATTTTTATTTTTTCTTCCAGCATTTACTTTAGCGCAATAGACGGAAATTTGTCCTCATTTTCTGCTGAGAATTTTTTTTTGATATCTTGTCAATAAATCTGAAAAACTTTTTCCACATTTTGTTTCGATTTTCGGCCGGTAAACAAGATACGGTATGGATTGGAATTTAACCTGTCACGAGCGCCCCCTGGGTTGAAAACATGTGCGCCACGTGTTGTCATGTCGTAAATATTGACATATTTTTGCATGATTGTGAAGAAGGAACCCTGTTCTAAATATTTTCTGGTAATATGTTTCTAAATATTCGTCGCGGAATATTTGAAGCAGACTGTCCGGTATATCTACGGTAATATCGTTGAAAATAGCACAAAAGTGCCCCTTTTCAGGCCCCAATATTTTGCTGTTCACGTGACGTCATTTTTCGGGAAACCTATTTTTAGCAAAGATCCTGAACCAAGGTATTTGTAAACACAAAAAAATCTAAGAAAAACTCTATTTTTAACTCCAGGGGAAGCTTTTTATGCGATTTCTGTCCGGAATCTTCTCCTTTGCCAGTATAGACACCACATCTCAAAGCATTCTCTCTTGGAGAAGCGACCAATTCATCCACCCAGTTTCCTGGACTGTATTTGTAAAATAAATTTAAGTGTGATATCATCCATCTTGGAAGCACCAGCCACTATAGCATGATGGTTATAATGAACTCATCACGGGACAAAATGACAACTTTTACCTCCAGGGTAGATTAGCCTCTAATAAAATTCATGACATTTCATTTTCACGCCTTATCGTTTACGTCAGATCAGACAATAATCAAGTCAGAAACATGATAACCGTCATAGCATCACACTTGAGAAGATATTTTAATGTTTGCTAAATTGCATCTTACACTAATTTTCCTTTGTATTTTTAGTTCCGTATTGTCACAAAGAATCTGCCTTGCAGCCCACCATTGGGACCAAATGCATGTTCCGTGTTTCGTTGAGTTTATGTTATGAAAATATCATGATTTTAACATCTGACATATTAATTACAAGTATAATGCAGATATTTGACCTTGAGGTCAATGTCACAGATGGGAAGGCAGAAGTAGCTTTAATATTCTTGACAAGAAAAAATAAAGTTTATTGTAAATTAAGAAAATTTGCATTTCAAAGACAAAATGTATTTTCACTAAGAACTTGACTCTTGACGCACTTAGTCAAACGTCAATTATCACATAATTTGACTGTTATAGAATTGCTTTATTTTGCATGGTGGCAAAAACATGTGTTCAAATGTCAAATAATTTCAATGTCATTAAAGCCTCAGTACTCGGCCCTTAAATGTTCGATAACTTAATTGTTCATAAATACTCAATATTATCATATTTTACAATTTATCCAATAACCATATTCACTTTAATGTGATCATTATCATCATTACAGTTTCCATTAACTAATTATTTATAATTGATTTTTAATTGAAATGAATTGATATTCATGTAATTTTTATTTGCAAAATTCTAACCAAGTGAGTAATTTATCATCACTTTCACATAAAAATTAAAGTAACAAAATAGAACAGTCAACAGTATATTAATAGAAATATTGTATAAGAAAATCTTAAATACAATATATTGAGTTTTGAACATTAAATTTTATAATCTTAAAGTACAATTTGGCAAAAGCAAAACTAGTCAAGTATATATAAGGTGAGATATTACACAAAAAAATGTTTCAATTACTTAAGTCATTATTCGTATATTTTTGGTTTTCCAAAATAATTCATACTATAATCACATTTTTTCCGAAATTTTTTTATATAATTTTTTTTCCGGCAAAAGTTGTGCATGCCTTAAAATACAGTGTAGGACGAAACATGTTCATGTAGAACTGTTTCCAGAATTATTTACTCACATCTTCCTTAAAAAGGGCAAGCTGAGTCAAATTTCAGGTAAATAAATAAGATAGAAAATTAAGTTTTTGAATTTTTACAAGTAAAAGTACAGGGCTGGTTATTATATAAGACCCATGGTTATACTTAAATCAGCCATGTGACCTTAACTACTCCATGGCATAACAAAAGAATTGAAATTTGCGTGCAGAAACATCCCAAATAATTATCATTAAAAACTGACTCTTTTCAGTATTTTTTTTAAAAAAAGGATTGGCTGCATTGGGAAGCAATTAGTTGTTTCATTAATAGAATAATCAAACAATTATTACCTGCATGGGTGTAATTACCTTTTTATCATGATGTATTTTATAACATAAATACATTTGAACCAAATTTTAATGTTGCTGTTTAGACGTACAAAAAAAGCTTCGTTTGAAAATATTACACTGAAATTAAAGCCATTATAAAACAGAACAGAAAAAAGCTTCATTTGAAAATATTACACTAAAATTAAAGCCATTATAAAACAGAACAAAAAAAAGCTTTATTTGAAAATATTACACTGAAATTAAAGCCATTATAAAACAGAACAGAAAAAAGAATCATTTGAAAATATTACACTAAAATTAAAGCCATTATAAAACAGAACAAAAAAAAGCTTTATTTGAAAATATTACACTGAAATTAAAGCCATTATAAAACAGAACAGAAAAAAGAATCATTTGAAAATATTACACTGAAAATTAAAGCCATTACAGAACAGAACAAAAAAAAGCTACATTTTAAAATATTACACTGAAATTAAAGCCATTATAAAACAGAACAGAAAAAAGAATCATTTGAAAATATTACACTGAAATTAAAGCCATTATAAAACAGAACAGAAAAAAGAATCATTTGAAAATATTACACTGAAAATTAAAGCCATTACAGAACAGAACACAAAAAAAAGCTACATTTGAAAATATTACACTGAAATTAAAGCCATTATAAAACAGAATAGAAAAAAGAATCATTTGAAAATATTACACTGAAATTAAAGCCATTATAAAACAGAACAGAAAAAAGAATCATTTGAAAATATTACACTGAAATTAAAGCCATTACAAAAGTCAAAACAGATAAAAAAAAGCTTCATTTGAAAATATTACACTGAAATTAAAGCCATTATAAAACAGAACAGATTGTACTATTTCCTTTCATTCTCTCGACTACAAGCTTTGATAGGATGCGAAACATCCTTAATGTTTCAGTTGTGTTACCATTCTAATTAGTGAATCTGTAATTAATACAAAAATACCTCCAGCGTACAAGGATGATGCGCTCTATGGCAAGTGATAATATCATTTCACATGAGTTTTCAGTCACATTTATTTACCTAAATGGACATTAAGATGAAAATTTAATGAGCATGTATCTACAACATCATTGAACATGTCCACGGAATTAGCTATCCGTGAGTTTTTGTAAGCACACTTTGATGTCTGAATAGGAGTTGAAGACTTTCGACACGAGGGATGACCTGATAAGCACCATTTCCTAGTCTTTTAGATCGGCAATAACTAATCGGCAAATTATTTCCATCATGCATGAAAGTAATATATATTAATTTAAAGCACAAACACAACATTTTATAGCAACAACGTAATCTACTGATTGCGGCTTGAATGTGACAATGATCTTGAGCTGCACTTTTTATAGGTGTACATTAAATAATGATTCATGCCCAGTTGACATTACACCAGAGCACTAGCTCGTTCCACCTGATTGTCTGACAAAGGTTGCTTGGCAAAGGTTTTCGAGTTAAAGTGACAATGATCTTGAGCTGTACTTTTTATAGGTGTACAGGCTCAGTTGGGAGGTTATTGTAAGTAAGGTGTAAGCTTAAAAACGTGCTGCCTGTGGTGCAGAAGACCAAAGTTTTTGTCTCTCGTGTTTTATGCTGTACACGTTTCTTAACAAACATTTCAGTTAACAATTTTTCCTCAACGTTTTAACAATTACCAACTTAAGCCTCCTCAAGAAACCATCAACTTCATGCTCCTCATGTGGAGGAAAATCAAATTGACAATTTTTCATCTATCTGCAGCGATCAGGAATCAAACCAGATTGTCAAGGTGCAAATCCAGAGCACTTATTAACTACTACGAGGGTCAGTCAAGAAAAACTGAGAGTTGTTAAATGAAGCCTTCAAAATGTATATACAATTATATTTCTATCAATTATCGTCAACTATTATCCATTGCGGATAGTCTGATGAATTCGGTGATCGGATATAGGCTAATAAATAAAGTTGCCAAGCAACCAAAGAATATCACTAGAGGGTATGCGTTTGCGCCAGCGACTGGGAGACTTATTTTGCTGTCAACACGAATGTTTATTTCAACTTTATTTGACGTGATTTAGTACAACTAACATGTGTATCTTGTAGAATCGTATATATCAAATAATAATGGGCGCTGTTTACAGAATGGTCACTAATGCAGTATTGTCTAGTTGCCTAGCAACAGTTTTACCCGTATTTTATCGATTTTCTCGGCATGTGTTCTTTGTGTTGCCATGGTAGTCTAACCCTAATCAATGAATTCACAATTTCTGCCAAGAAGGATTATGAATGTGTCTAATGGAGTCCAGTGACCATAATAGAAATAAAAAATATAACTTTGCTTTTGAAAAACATCATAAGTTCTTTTGGTAGGGGTAAGATTGTGGTCTCAATACCAACCAATAAAGTGACAATTAATAGTTCCATCAAGTATATTTTCTATGTTGGAGGAACAAATCAACCATAATCAAGTATATTTGATAGATCAATGTATTAGAAAATAAAAAATGAGTTTGAAAATGTTGGATATAACGTTATGTTTCCATAGCAACGCACACTTGTGAGCTACAGACAGCGTGAACGCATGCCGCCGAGTTGTCTTCTCCGGTTGCCAGGCAACAAGAATAAATCTTTCATACCTAAAATTTGTATTCACCATAACATGGATGAGATACCATATAAGATAATGTATAGACAATATACGAACACTTATTTTCCTGGTTATTATTCACCAACTCTCAGTTTTTCTTGACTGACCCTCGTATCAAGGCCATGGTTACAATGACTAGAAGAGCAGGTGCTTCTGTTAATAAGGGCTGGTAGTGGTGATAACCAAATTCAGAAATTACTGAATTTAGTTTGTGATTATCACTGCTCAGTTGAAGACCCTATAAATGGTTATGCAGGTACTTATAACCCATAACACATTAATTAATATATTGCACCATATAAATACTAAATAAGATATTTTGAATGAATTACTTTCTCAAACTGTAATCAAACAAAATTAAAGCTTTTTTTATTTTAACTTTTTTATGTTTAAGAAAAAATATAGATCTGTGCAAAAAAAATCATTGATTATAAAGAATGTCTAGGAACAATCAGTACCACTGATTAGGGGACTTTAGTCAACATTTCACAACATGGCATTTCAACACATTTTCCTTTGGAACAAATTAAAGCTGAAAGAATGTCAGCTAGTTTGACTTGATTGGAAGATTTATTCAAGTTTCCCATGCCCTTTCCATGGAGCCAGCGTTGTATGACAATATCTCGCTAAGCAAATGAGAAAGGTCGACTTGAAAGAATCCTCATAGTAATAGTTGGTTCACAAGACTGTCAGAATGAATTGCTCCAAATTCTACAAACTAACACTAAGAACATCATCATGAGTTGAATACAATTATGAAAAATGCTTGTCTGGGATTTTAATCTGAGCATATTTACGAACCATCATTTATCATTTATATGATTAAATATGCCATCTCGTTTTTTGACAATTAGATATGTAATTCCCTACTCTACGAAGGAAGCATGCCCAGAATAATTTTACGATATTCGTCCTTTTTTGAGAAATGAAATTTAAATGAAGCCAACACAGCTGACTCAAGTGGCTCAACATAATTAGATGTCAATGGCAATTTTCACAAGAATCTCACAAATAATGGATTTTATTATACATTTTTTTCCCCAGAAAACTCACAAATTGTAATATTCAAGAATATATGGACACTTGAATTACAATAACCATCGGCAGGTATCCACAAATATTTAAATTAAAAGGCAAAATAGAATTTTAATTGTGTAACTATTCCATGCCTCTACTATTTTGATATGCACTTCTTTATGACCAGCCCCCTGCCCACAATAAACAAAAATAAAGTGACACTATTTTTACTATTTTAATAATGCCAGGAGGATATTTCCGGACAGCCAATTTATTGTATTAATTTCCATCAGTCATCTATGTGACAACATCTTACTCCATGTTAATCACATAATCTTAGCGTCAAAACTTGATTAACTGATAAAAATCATAAGAGGCCAAACTGTTAATATAGAATGACAAGATTAACAAAAGAACACAAAGGACATCTAATGCAAAGAAAGAATGTAGAACCATTCAAAACAATGGCACAAATTTACAATTACAGATTTGCTATCTCGGAAACGATGATCGAAATGAAATTGATTTGGTAAATATCTTGTTGGGGACAATGAATGATGACTTGACGACTGTTTTAGGTCACACTCTATCATCAATTCTTGCTAGCAAATAAAACATCACTATCGTAATAGATTTTCAATATCAAATATTATTCTGTTATAATAATTACTTTGGCCTCGAAATTAAGAAATTAAAAGTTAACAAATGAAACAACATCTCTTTGTTATATCAATTTACACTAAAAAAATTTACTCTGCAATAAAAAGATGGGTGTCATGGGAAAGTGTCAGTTGTTTAAACAGTCAAATAACTACTGTTTAAACCATTTCAATTGTTTGCAATCCTTTACTGCCATACTTAACATGAATAAGAGATTTATACCCGTATTCATTCAGTAATGAATACTAACATTTTCTTAAATAGCTTCAATTTTTATGACTCTTTTATTAGGAATTTCATAACTTATTTTCCACATTGCTTGCATGAACAATAAAAATGAAATAAGTATGGACCTGGGAGAAGGGAGATAATCATAGTTAAGTTATTTAAGTTGCATGAAAGCGAAGGTTGCAACCTCTGAGACTACGAAGAACCAAAAGCAAACTGTATCAGTAAACAGTTAACTTGGACCCTCTGCAACTTTACCTAACTTACTCTTGATAACTCGCACCAGTTAGAGCTCTTGGCCCAATTTGACACCACTCCATACTCATTAGAGCTATCAAGCACTTCCCTTCATCTATGCAATTACATTGCTACCTGCAAGCACTTTCATGCGCAACAGACAGCTTCAGTAAAGCTTGATAGTGCTTCGCTGTGCAGCAATTTTCTATTGGTAAGTGCTTGCCAGTAACTGTTGTTATATATAAGTTGCATCCATGCCCCCCAACCTAGGGAAGGGCGGAGATTTTTACTTTTGTGTTGTCAAAACCCAAGCCATTTCCCCACCATATGGGGACAGCTCATGGTTGGTGGGGGTAGATGGGCCACGGATGCAACTGACTGGTGCGTTAACATAGAATTTCCTCACAAAAATGTGAGTGTTTCCTTTGACAAAATACCCCTATAGCTACAGTATTTGCAAGATAGTAGAGTGCTTCGTATCATATTTGAACCTGTGACCTTTAGATTGGGAGTACTTAGTGATCCACACCTCAACCTCATTGCTTTATTGGTAGAGCTCTATAACATGTGCTGAGACACATCGCTTTTAAATTAATGGACATTGCTTGTGTTCCTAAATAACTCCATAGAAATATGATATGTGTTGGTTCCATGAATTCATGAAATAAGTATGAGATATTATTTACAAGAAATATGAACATACATCACCTTCAGGCAAACTACTGCCAACTATTCATTTCATATGTGATAGTAGGAATCAACTTGTTTTCTCAGAAAATAACGTGTGAATACATTTGTGTCTCTTTGTAACCATGGCACACTATGGGGCGATTCAAAATCATTCAAATTTATACAGTAGTGAGCGGAGAAAAGCCAGCATTTCACAATTTGTGACAAAAATCTACACATGAAATGTGTGAAAACCACTAAAACCAACAGTCAGAAAACTGTCAACAAATGATAAATGACCCTGTCCCACCCATTCCCCACTTAAACGCAATTGGATTAACACAAAAAATTTCATTGACTTCGTGACAGGGTGCTCTGAACTCAGACCCTTTTTCCTTTCTTGGAAATTTGATTAAGGGAGTTGTTCCGTTTCATAGAGGAAAGTGGTTGCAAGTTAATATTCACCCTGAACTAAAGTTGATGTCAATTTTTGATGGAAATTTTGTGATCACCGGAGACCTCCAAGTGTTATTGCATTTCCAAATTAATTTCAACCCTTCTCATAGTGGATGAAAATATGGGTTTCAATAAAACAAAAGATAAAACTGGGATTTCCAAAGAAGACAAAAAAAATACTTTTAGTTAGGTTAAGCACAAATTGGAATATCATATCACACCTGGCCACCAGTAGGCCTACCGAAACAAAGCAGTAAAAAAGGTTAAAGTAATTTTACAGGGAAGGCAGAACTCAGATTCAGTAGCAGAGCATGAAAGACTCAAACAAGAATGCATGAAAAAGAGCAAAAATGTCACAAATGCACTTATATTTGGGGAATGGTGACTGAGATTATACAGTCCAAGTTGACTTATTTCTCCTTTTTTTTCATTCAAGGGCCATGCTCCAAGAAGGCCTCAATGTAGCTACCAGAAATCTTATTCAAGAACTAGTACATGTAATTGATTTCAGACAGTATAATGGGCAGAGCTAAATCACTAATCTTTTTTATGTATCAAACAAATTAAATAATATCACTATAGCAACACTCAGGGAGAAGTCTTCTAGTTAGACAAACCAAAGCCGACAGATGTGTTGATTGCTGAACAGTTTCCAAGGCAATCGTCTTGGCAACTTAGGTGTCGAACAAACCAGTATTTACACCAATACGCCTGTTGTCCATCATGGTCAAAAATTTGGTCCAATCTCTCTGATGAATAATTAATTACACTACCCACAATTCTCACCGTTTGTCAAGGAAATTAAAACAAAGCATTGAGCCAGAACAAATTACAGGAGATTTTTATCCCATGATTTGATTATAGGGCACTTCATGTGGTCTGCACACCATTTAATACACACAGCTGGGAAAAAATGTCATTGCAACAATCCGTGCAGGATCTTTATGTATCCTTGCATCAAAAACTGCATTCATTTATGGTGATAGAAATCTTAGGGAATCAGCTTGCAGCAGATTGAACAAAGCCAAACATAGCCTAGCTTTACTTGCCAGTAAGTTTTCTGCTGAATTATGGCTGGAATATGGGTGTGTCTACCTGTGTTTAAACCCAGGTACCGAGATTAGACGACAAGTGCAATAACCACTGAGCCATGGAGGCACAAACGTAGGGCTGTTTCATTGTCAAAAACGTATGAGGAAATTGGACAGGGAAAGCAGCATTCAACTTAACCAGCCGTGCACAGAAAACAGTAACAACACAACATAACTAAATGGAACAATGCCCACACACAGCCCGAAGAAATGATTAAAAAACATAGGCCTGTCCAATACTCGCTCAGTATTTCTTGAGTTTTTGTGATCTTATTACATACACTGCTTCAGGAGGTTCTGCTATTTTATGCATGAAACAGCACATTTGGCGCAGAATACTTAAAACTTATAATTCTGTTTAATACTGGAATTGACTATACCACTGTTTTATCACGCAACTACAAATTGGGTCATTTACAAATTGGGTCATCGCTAAGTGAATATCAGGGTACAAGTACCAGTGTTTCTATAATGAGCTGTAGTCTCGTTTTACTATTTCCATTGCTTTTAACTGTTTATCCCTTTAGACAATTGCTTTCCAGGTTACCAAACCAGTTTTCTCATCTATTGATAAATTAAGGAGGGTAAATTTAACCCTGTTGAGTGGTGCCTAAATTCACAACATTAGTATCAGAGTAAGAAACCACTTCACAGAACCACTTCACCTATTTACCAACCAACTTAAATTATTGATTATTTACCAGTATATCATAAATTCATAGTAAAGAATGATGGTCATGCCCTTGTTTATATAGAAGGCACATCAATTTATTATTTATTTTACTTATACATATAGCAGCTGATTTAGCCATGCCATATTTAGCGTAAATACAACATTGCCTCAATCAGCCACCATGGCATAGGTACTGCAACTAATAGTAACCAATCAACAGTCTCATCTAAATCATGTAATTTGAATTTCCCTGCTCCAATCAGTGATCAGCCTGAATTAACATCATACACATAACATTTTGCCAGTTTTTGTTTTTACCAAGGTGTCAATCACAAGTAACGGTATCGTTGAAAAGAATTTATTTTCAAAAAAAATTGTTTTTCTTGTTTTCAATGATACAGTTATCTGGGGGTGTTAATTAGTGTTTTAATTATTTGGTCAGAGATGACTACTCAGTGCACATGTCAAGGTGCACAACTGGTCATTTGATACATTTCAACTGCTGTCATATAATCGTCCAGCTTCGTTTACTGGTGGCATCAAGTGAAAACCCATAAAACATAATACTCTAGTATCAAATACAAGCATTAATAATTGGTAATAGCAAAATATCAATTAAGCCAAAGACATAAATTATGACATTTGTTATGAAATAGGACATCACCATTTGTTACTCGCGCTTACACGTAGAACTAATGGAAGTCGTAAATTCAAATCTTCATCTAAAATATAATGACAACAGAAACTATACAGGAAGAGATACCCATCTCATGAAATATTTCTAAAACTCTCAGAACCAGCTCGTAAATTGATTGAGTTTAAGTTTTAATGTGAGTAGTTTCAGTTTTCGAGCAGTTTCTGGTCCTGTCAAGTCCTGTAGAATCCTGTCGGTCCAACAATAATCCTTTCAACTCAATATGCACACTTCATTCTGTAACAAACAATAGTTTCTACTAAAATAATCATTATATGCTGTCAACAGTTATGATTTGTGGTGCCTTAAATGCTTCCGCTGAGAGCCTGATTCAATGAAAATAAAGAGATAAATTTCAGGTATTTGGACATTTATTACCATGGCTAGTGTTTGAAATCATTTGTCAATTGTTGTACAAAAGTCAGAATATTACATAGTGAAAACCAGATGTAATGTCAGCAATAGTAGGTGGTATTTTATAATATTCAAGTTTTAAAACTATCAGTGGTTTTCTTTGTAGTCAATCACAATAGCTAAACATTTAATATGATTTGTTTGTTTTGCTTTTACCCGACTTTAAACGACATTTTTCAACAATGCTGCATTCATACATCATGGCAGATAATTCACTGAACCAGTTTTCCAAGAATTAATTATCAACCACTATTTACTTGTTCTTCCACAAGCAACAGATAACTACCATACTCCACATATGGAGCACATAACTGTAGTCATTAGAGGGGATTAACAACATCTCTCCATTCCATTGCTTAGGTGATAAGCCAGTGTTCTAACTTCTGTATTAAATTACTGAATATTTTGATTATGCAAATATTGAGAAATAAAAAAATTCATTCAACTTGTTTTTAAATTTTCTTTTGACCTTTTTTTAATTGACTGCCATCGATAATCGATAATCGCCCAAAACAATTTTTAACAGCCAGTTGAATAGAGAAATAGCCAAAAGTTGATAATGGCAAGTCTCCGCGGCTGGAACTCTTTGATTATTAGGTATATTAAAATATACAGCATGAGGCAAGGTATTACACCTCCACTACATACATAGTAAGCTCATTGAAATTTAGCTGTATTTAAATTGATTTATTGCTGAATTTTGATTTAGCAAAAATTACTGTTGTGCTCAAATATTACAAAATGTCTCACTAAATATCACTGTAATTGATGATTTGTGCCAACCATTATATTAAAATCGATAGCAATAAGTGTTGCACTATTTTATCAATATTTTCATCAGCAAATACAGCAGTTAAATACTACATAATTTATCATCTAATGGAGCTTGTAGCATATTTGACTGCATGGATTTATTTGTTTATTTATCTTTCAATCCTACCTACTTTATTTTAATTTTTTATAAAGTGGTAGAATAAAATATTAGAACTTTCATCAAGCAAATTTCATCATTTCAAGGGCAGCAACTCTGTTGATACTAGATGAAACTGAAGCAAAATATATATGCCCCCCTCCAACTTTTTTTCAAATAATAATTAAACAGTACAATATATTAAAATATATCTATTACAAATGTACTAAATACTGTAAAATCATTTAATTGTACAAGTACTAAATACTGTAAAATCATTTAATTTCGATGGGAAGGAACTTCGTGGTTTAGGTAAAAAAGACCATTTCGATGGGACGTTAATTCGTGGATTTTGCGTTCCAGGTAATAAATACAAGCGTCAAAATTATATTGATTGATGGGCTTTTTAAATTTGTGGTTAAAAGCAAACCACAAAATCCATGAAATTTGATCCCCATTTTACCGTAGGTTTATGATTATAACTAATAAATATTTTCAGTAATCTAAAAAATGTGTGAACGAATGATGAATTGTACCAGTACATATTAATACAACAATTTGATGGCTTAGAATTAGAAGGTCGTAACTACCAAATCGATATTTTGAGAAAACACCAAAAAACTGTCTGACATTTACTCTTTACTTATGGTAAAACAAACTTTTACAACTTCAATTTGGTCAACACGACAAGTTCAGATTTTTATGAAAATGGGCTCATAAGAAGCGCCTTGTGATGCTTATTCTAAATATGTATGAATCTTAAAAGGTCGTAAGTGGCACTAAAAAAGTCTTACGACCTTCTAATTCTAAGCCATCCAATTGTTATCTTTTTTATACTCAATCCATTTGTATCATATGCCTTGATGATCTAAGACTATAATGTAAATAATTAATTCCGGTAAGTGATAAACCATCTGAATAAAAAGTTAGTGAAATGATTTGGTATCATCATACCATGCTAATTAATGTTTCATGTAGACTATGTAAAAACATACAAGTAAATTGTACAATGCACACAGGCTCTCGTTTGATCCGACGAATTTCCATTTATCACCCGAGTCTGTGACATCACTTCAATCCCACTGATTGAAGATAAATCTACTAGTTGCATGAGGAAACATATCTATTAGAGTTAAGAAAGCCCTACTTGATCATGAAAAGGGAAACCAAGGTTGGTATCTATGGACATTAAGCTCCAGTAGGGAAATGTTAAATGTCATACAGACTTTGCTATTCAACTATCAGGCTGCATTTCATTACCACAAAATGAGTGATTTAATCATTTAAAACCTACGAGATTATCTTTAATTGGTTTAGTTAATGTATTCACACATGCAAATTGACTGAAGGAATATTTAATGCATGCTGTTCACACTGATAATGTAAGTTCATTTGTTATACCTGGAGTGAATCACAAAATCTGCAGATAGCTAACATAGCTGATAAAATTATAGCTTTTTTCATTTGAAGTTGTTAATATACCCCACTGGCAAAGGGCCATAACTCCTTCATGCACAGACGGACGGGTGAACGGACAGAGTCAGACAAGTTGAAATCAGTAAACCCCCATACAAATTCCTTTGTGAAGGGTATAATTAGAACTATAACATGCTGATGAAATAGAAACTATCATGACTGATGAAAATACAAACTATCACGACTGATGAAAATACAAACTAACATGACTGATGAAAATACAAACTAACATGCTGATGAAAATACAACTAACATGCTGATGAAAATACAACTACCATGGCTGATGAAAATACAAACTAACATGGCTGATGAAAATACAAACTAACATGCTGATGAAAATACAACTACCATGCTGATGAAAATACAAACTAACATGCTGATGAAAATACAACTAAACATGGCTGATGAAAATACAAACTAACATGGCTGATGAAAATACAACTACCATGGCTGATGAAAATACAACTATCATGGCTGATGAAAATAGAACTAACATGGCTGATGAAAATACAAACTAACATGGCTGATGAAAATACAAACTAACATGGCTGATGAAAATACAACTAACTTTGCTGATGAAAATACAAACTAACATGTCTGATGAAAATACAACTATCATGGCTGATGAAAATAGAACTAACATGGCTGATGAAAATAGAACTAACATGGCTGATGAAAATACAAACTACCATGGATGATGAAAATAGAACTAACATGGCTGATGAAAATACAAATAACATGGCTGAAGAACATACAACTAACATGGCTAATGAAAATACAAATAAGATGGCTGAAGAACAAACTACTAACATGGCTGATGATAATACAATCTATCATGGCAGATGAAAATACAACCAACATGATGGCTGATAAAAATACAACAAACTTGGCAGATGAAAATACAACTAACATTTGTGATGAAAATTAAACTAACAAAAAATAACGCAGAAATTCCAAAAATGTTGCACAATATAGTAATTGAGTTGGTATTTAGTGAGATTTTACTATATTGTGCAACATGGTGTTGGTAATTTATCAATAATTTCAAAGTCCATTTGTTCTTTTTATTCGACCTCAATATAGAGACTAACTCACTAAAAAGAATGGGAACCGATGGTCATATTTTGAAGTTTTTACAATACAAAATACATAAAATATAGTAAGTTGAATCTGTTGCGAATATGAAGTGTGGGCAGTAAAGGGAACTAACCCTGCTTAGCAAATATTCTTATATTGCACACAAGTTGCCTGCCTTTGTTTTCCAATAATGCGCCTAAATATTCATTAAATGAATGGAGAATTTACATAGAATTAACAAAGAAGTATGTTTGGACTTCTTTGGAATTACCAATCGTCAAGAAGTCTGAGACAACCAAAAGCATTGACAGTTTCATTCTAATATCTATATAAACTCTTTGGAACGTTAAACCAAACCTGTCTGCATTATCAGGATGCCAAACTATTACCCCCTGTTTTGCCTCCACTGCCTTGCATCCCCTGCTCCAGCACCCTCGTAATAAGTTGTCCAACGTCTTTGACGATGGTCCTTCTACAAAAGGTTGAGACCGCTAAACTGTAAAACCTAAACTAGAACGACATTTATGCATGAGTCAGTTGCAACCACGGCCCCACCCCCGTGGTTGGGCGGTGGGTTGCTTATTTATACCTTCCAGTCATCAGCACCGTTTGTCTCCAAACCACATGAATACAGTTGTCAGGGGCCGGTGAAATATCGGATATTAGCTGTCCCCCGGATGACGGGGTTATGAAACCCAAAAGTAAAAACACCGTCCCTCCCCGTGGATGCAATTAATTGATGCATTAAACTTACCATTATGATGATCCAAACTTGAAAGTGTGTCTAAATATGGAACTTTCGTCTTTTCTTGAACAGACGACATTATTTATGGTTTCTCCGTCGAATTCATCATGGCCTCCGTGCACAGCGTGGCGTACTCGAAATGAAATTGACACACGTTGCTATTTTTATCTTGTGACAGTTATTCCCGCCAAAAGTATTCTCAGCTTCTTCTTTTCCTTGTTATTGTAATTTCCCAAGTCATCATACCTCGCAGGCTATATTGAATAGTTATAAAAAAGCAGGATTTTCTCCAACGTACGATAACATAATTTATTGCCACACTGACGAGCCGATAAGGCGAAACTATATAGTTTGGGCATATTTTAAATTAAAATACTGAAAATACAGCGAGAATGAGAAGTCATTTTTTATTTTCACAATGCCTTTTTCCCGCTCCGGGTTATTTATTCAAAATATATTATATATATACATTATGCACCAGTCAATTTGCATCCACGCCCACGCCTCCACCCCTCCACGCCTCTACTCCCACGCCCCCACTCCCGAGGATGGGCGGTGGACGCCCATGGAACCAACCGTGTTTTTACGTTTCAGCTTCCCCCTCACTGCCGGGGAAATGTTGGAATTTTTTCCCGAACCAATTCCTCGGGAACTATTAAGTTGTTAGGAAGGGGGTGGCTGGGGAAATACCGACAATACCATCAGCTGTTCCCGACATTGCCGGGAAGGGCGGGTTTTTACATACCAAAAGCAAAAATCCCGGTCCATCCCCGGGGGTAGAGGGCCGTGGATGCAACTGACAAGTACATTATACTATAGAAACTAATACTGTCAACTCCAAAATAGAGTAACGTAGTCACATGGCCTGGTATGAATTAAAGAAGCAGAAACAGAAGGCTTGACCGTGGTTAGTAGAAAGAACACATATTGGCTCAATATTCCCAACAAAGATTTCAGCCATGCTATTGTTTTAGTGTAAGTTTCTTCGCCAACGAGCAGGCATTATGTAGAGGATCTCACATGAGTGTCTTTGTATATTGAATTTATTAAACGATTTTACAGTGTTAAAATACGAGGCTCATTAGAGTTTAATAAATTCTATGTGGAAAGACACGAATGTAACATTCTTTTTATCACATAAACAAAATTTAGTGAAAATATGAGAAATGCGGTTAAAATAAATGAGCAAATAAACATTGTGCAGTACTGTATTTAAATCACCGTTACAGTCTTGCATAAATATTGGAGCGATCCGGGTATATTGAATCGAATTTCTGACCATTCAAAACAAAAGATTCGCTGCGGAGTTCCGAAAGGACTTGTTTAAAGTGTATAGAGCTTTATCGGAAGATATTTTTTAAAAAGTTTCCAAAACTGAAAAACAATTTTGCTTTCGTATCCATTAGATCATTTTTCGCTTCAGTTTTAACAGAAACTCTCTCTGTGATTTATTTGACATGCGAACTGTCCATTTTCATACGAAAATGTTCTAGAACACCGTATGAAACTATAAGAATCGTCTATTTTTTGACGATTGAATCAAAGTAAACGGAACCACAGATATATATTAGAATATTCTTATATATATCTGTGACGGAACACATCCAAAGATTTAATTTTCAATTTAGGTAGTCTAGTATCATACTAAAAACGATGCAAGTAATTATTTTGACATTGAATTACTGTTAGAATATAGTTCTATACACTTTAACACAATGTTACACAAGTAACACAATGGGTTTACTTCTTTCTATTTTTTTGTCGAAATCACAAGTGAATAGCCTATTAAAAGCCAACAAACATGCCCATGCTCGTGAGACACATTATATACATGTATATATATAATATTAGTTTAGACATTTGTAAAATACAATGCAAATTTTCCAAGAATGCATACAAGACAGGGAGCACCAGAAATACAGAAATTGTGAAAACGTCGTAAATTACGTAAAAAATGACGCCACGGACAGAACACAGTAATTTTAGATTTTTAAAAAAAAATCCAAGGTACAAGTTTTAAACTAGATAAAAAAATTCACCTTTAGACTAACCATGTGCTGAATTCTTTTTGCGATAGCAAAACGTTAAGATTTTATTAAAATGCACTGAAACTGTATACTTTCTTTTTGGACACCCTGTACTCGTCTATAACTCCTTTGTTATTGTTAGAGTTTTTCATATCTTTGTAAATTGGCTTTACAAAACACCTTCCCAATAAGGCTTTATCAAACGGGTTTTAGCGACGTCGAGCGCCTAGGTTTTGAAGTCTTTAAAAAAAAAAACACAAAAAAACTTTTGAAAATCAATGATGTTTTTCGATTCTCGTGCTTTAAAGGCATTTTTCTCAGGTGAGGTTTTGTTCCACTTGAACTATCAAACCGACGCTAACAATACTGTTTCTTAAATGGATTGTCAGTAGTGGTAAAATAGGATTCGTGCCAGCGGTTCCAGCGGTTCCAAAAGGTTCCAACGGTGCCATCGGTGCCATAAGGTTAGTAGGTCAGGTTAGTAGGTCAGGTCACATGGCAAGTAGGTTCCGGTGGTTCCACGTTAATAGGTCAGGTTAGTAGGTCAGGTCATATGGTAAGTAGGTCATCCAACAGTTTCTGTCCTGGATCTAGATTTGTAGGTAAGCTAAGGTCATCCCCACCAGGGTAAGTAGGTCATGCCATAGGTCTAAAAGATCATGCCCAAAAGGTGAGTGGTTTCAGTACATGATGTTTCAAAATGTTTGAGCTAACGTTTTTTTTAAATTTTGTGTCTATGTTGGGGTAAATCTATAAATCTTAAAAAATATGCCCAGACTATTTTCGCCTTATCGGCTCGTCAGTGTGGATATATATGCGACATAAACAGATCTAGCCATAAGTATAACTCTAACGCGATATTCTGCAATGTCAATATAAACAGAAATCACTGATCATTACATCGATTAAGGGAGAGCGGAAGTTTATTTTACCTGCTCACTTCTATTCACCAAGTAAATTAAAATAACGGTAAAGCTTGGCCACATTGACATGCGCCTGACCGATTAGCATAATTTAACAGTCGATATATTGTCTACGCTTACAACACCGAGTGTATGTTTTCATAATCGGGGAGTATCACGAAGACGCTCGAGATGTAATACAAACACAAATCTGAAATACCGATATTGCACGATTTGCTTGCGGAAATTGATATATTCAAAGTAAAAACCTTGTAATATATTCTTGTATAAAGATCAGGCTCAGGTCAAAATAGCCAAGCTATACACATTGAAAAGATAATCCCTTTTCCAATATCCTTATGTTGTCATACCTGATTTCCCTGTTTACTTAAAGTGACACAGGTCCCAATACCGCGTTAGAGTTATACAAGTGTATTTAATAACAAGTAATGCAGCTGTTAGTCACGTGATCACCGGAAGACGTTCACAGTAAGATTCATCTAGTGACACATTTCTCAAAGCTAGCTGTGATCTAGGTCAATAATTGTATAGCATTCAAAAGAGAGTGTAGTTGTACTCAGTATAGTGCGTTAGCGACTAAGCTGGACCCCCATAACCCTTAAATATCTTAAAAAGTAATTATGCAATTTTATTGAAATTTGGAAGAGTTAACTTAATTACCTTTACCAACTCTGTGTTTAAATTTCAGATTATTTTACTGTCTAATTAATGTTTTTCCCATTGGGTCTAATGTATTATTTTTGGTATTTTAATCAACAAATAGACAGGGGGTAAAATAAACTATTATGATCAGCTAGTTAAGATTATGTTATTGTATTATGTAACAACTATAACGGTTTAATTTCATAACTGACTTACATTTGTCCGATCATCAATGTTTATATAGTTGAGGCCCATCTTCTGATTGGAAGGACAAGAAATACGTTGTTTTTCTTGCAAATATTGCTACGAAGTTGCTTCAGTTATACAAACTAAGATAAACGTCCGTGTATGGGCCTCATTATATATTTTCAACAGTCACTGGTGTGTGACTAAATGTACAGTTATACTGGACCAAATTGTTGACCTTTGCTGTTCCGGTCACTTCCATTTACCCTGTTTTATACTCAAAATTTTGCATTAGGCGTCTATGCAAGTTACACTTTTCAGTGGACCGAAATTTCCGTTTTGTTTTATGAGAGTTGGTAAGGGTGTTTTACGAAGACATGCCCATTTTTGTTCTAATCGGCATTTCATTCATCGTGTATGAATGCAAAAAGTACCCCTTAGAACTTAACCTTCAAATCCAATGTGTACCACAAAAACCCGGTAATGTACAAAACATGATTCGGGAACAGATGCGAATTGACGATGTTATAATAAGTAATAATGAATAATACTGATTTCTGATTCTGCCTGCAGAGTCTATCTGAGACAGCAGATGGGCTAGTTTTGCAGACTTGCTACACTTTAAATTCGACATTCACCACCATAATATCCCATGAGTTATATCTGGAGCGAGGAGACTCCAATGCCTGCGCCATTGGGAGTAAGTGTCCTAGGTTTCGACTTTATCGACTCTTTGCATGGTTCCTGTTTGATTCATCTTCCGGAATGCTAGACCACTGAATAAACGTTAACAGAAACAAATCATCAAGTTGAAGCAGCTTGGTGGTGTGTGTGGGCCGTGTGGTGAAAGTTGTATAGCATTAGCGGTCATATGACTATATTGCAGAAATTGCAGCATTCAAAGCCGAAAGGAGCTCACCACAAACAACACTGTGCCATTGTTCCCACCAACTCCATTACGGGCACTGTTCTTTGGGTTCTGTTGTTGTGTGTTTTTAGTACTGTGAGATGGGCAAAGGAAAAATATACGATCTACTATAACAACCGAATGTGTATGTCTAGGCTGGCAATTTTGGATACTAGTAGTAGTAACTACAAACTTATCGACATTGGTTGACAATGTAATAACAGCTAGCTGGCATTAAAATTGGCGGCAACTAGGCTTCAATGAGCACATCTGAATATTATGTAAAAATATCAAAATGGCTCTCGAGCATTCGTTTGATTTAGATTTTAGCTTTATTTAATAGAATTTTATGATTGTTGAGTTTGCAAATTCATTATTCTAAAGTTGACGTTTTTACAACTTAGTAAAGCACCATGAGAATGCCAAAAATGCACCAGATTACACCTTTGTTTTCAAAGTTTTGCCATGGGAGCATGCCCCCGACCCCTAGCACAATCCTGAATCCACATGCCATGAGGGCTAGCTACGCGCCTGTATTCTGACCACTTTAATATCTATAAACTAGAGCAGGTAGCTTTCCGTGTCATGACTATATTTGAATAACATAGTTTTCAACAATTTTAGTTTACTTGATGTTTGAACCAAATGTAAAATGTGTTATAGCAATGTCATGATAATCTTTTTATGTTGATTAGATAAATATGAATTCGTTCGTAGTTCATGACAATGTTATAACATACTAACCTAACCCTCACCTCACACCAGTGAATGAATATAATAGTTCATTTCTAAATTAAAGCGGGAAAGCATGCTACAACCTTGGTTTTAATAATAAAAAACACAGTTAACTATTAATAACATTTATTCTAACAAACTATAAATCTAGAAACACACACACATTATAAACATAATTAGATTTAACTTACTATATCAACTTGATAAATAAAGAATCACAGACAATAATCAAAGTTTACACGTGATTGAAAATGATTGGATATGTACCTAATCTATTAGAGCGAATGCAATGAATGGTTAACAGTATTTAGTATAACAGATATAGCTCTAGGTGTAACACAATTACATATTAAATCACTGTATACATATAATGATTGGTTGACACAATATAAAATAAAGCAAGTTATAACTAGAAAAAGTCACAGATATGTACACTATTTGGAAATAACAAAGTACGGTTATCAACTAATTAGAATATAACACACAATCATCAGATACTTATTGAAGTATCACACATGTTTATGATATATACCTTTTATTGCCTCCAATTTCTGGAGATATCACATAAATATGCATAACATATCAATACGAAACTAAATACTATATACAAATGGAAAACATTATTAACACAAGGAACACTCTCACAGACACACACAAGCCCGCGCTCACAAACATACATGCACACCTGCACGCACACACAGACACGCACCCTCACGCACACACACACGCGCGCTCGCACACACAATAATACATGTTTTATATCTTTAGTTGTCCACACAATCTATCATACTCGCGCATGCACACTTATGTACAATGTAAACATTTTTTTTTCAACATACGATTGTCAGCATTTAACGGATGATTGAAAGCACCAGATAACACGTGAGGATATAAAACGACCACACCTTAACAAGGAAAGGAGGGGGAAGACGCAAATATGTCCACAAAAAAGTTACATTTATAAATAAGACCCACGATGATACACTGTTACTGCGAAAACGAAAAAGAAACAGTGTAGCAGAGGCAATTTGATTTGTACTTTTTGATAGGGAGAGCTGCGCCTTTTACCTTAGCAAAAGTGCGCTATCAGGTACTTGTAATCATACTATAACATACTGTAATCGAAAAGTTAGGTCGTATAATATCAATCATTGTCCAGTACAATTTTTTAACATTGAGCAGAGAATTTACAAACTCGGCACATTGTATCAGAAAATCTGGATATTGTTCAAAAGAGATAATTGCTTGAAGTTCAGAATTTACGCCGCCAGGAAGAAAACAGGTAAATACTTCGTTACAAACACTGTTTAACAATCGATACAAGTTCTTGTTCAGTTCATAAAGAGTTTGATACATGAAGATGTCTTTTCGTTGTTGTCTGATAACAGATTTACAATGGAATAGTACATGAAACAGTTGGTATCCAGTAAAGTTACTTTGACACACTTCACACTGGGTTGCATGGGTTACCGGAACTGAGCAACACCATTTAGCTAAAGTCTTCATAAGCACAAGGCAATGTGGGCGTAGTTTAGCAACCCGCCATATATTGGACACGGTGATTGTATTGTGCACTTTGGAGAACAGTTCAAAGTCCGTGGAAGATCGCATACGCATGTTTAGACTATTAAGTTCGTGGTCGTTGATGGAATTTTTAACACATTTATTCCACGTGAATTTACTGGGAAAGTTACCATTCCGAACAAATGTATTCAAGTAGTCTGACAGATTGTATTTTGCAAGGATACGCACGATATCAGGGATGAATCCAAGGGAACAGGCAGTTAACCTCCCCTCGTGTTGGAACAGACGATGAAGGAAAAGTTTGCTGACCAGGTCTCCGGATTGTGAGCGACATAACGTACCAAGAAAAAGCAACTTTTGAAGGTCTATATAACCCTCAATTGATGTGAATCCAAGCAAGCTCGTCACCATATCAGATCTGGTAAGTAATGGAAGCCCCTGTGTGTGTTTAAGGCACATGTGGTGGGTATGTTCAAGTTTTTTCATGTTGGATCTAGATATTGTGTTCCACAGCTCGCATCCAAACAAAGCCCGTGGTAGTACGCACGTTTGGTAAATCTTTGAGGCGGTCATAGGATATGTCCCGTCGCTACTGGATACATAGCTCGACAGAGAGAAAAATGTGGTTCGAATTGATTGCCTAATATCGTCGATGTTGTAAGGCAGATGTCCGCTGGAAGACTGTGTAATACCCAGATGTACGTAGTTGTCGGTTTCGTCAATTGTCTGGTTACCATAGTGAATGCTGAGAGAGCACTGAGGTCTATGTGCCTTACAATCCATTACCATTGACGCACATTTGGATGGGTTATAACTGTATCTCCAGTTATTTGCATATTTTCTGCAGATATCCGTAAGTTTTTGGATGCCATCTTTAGATGTTGACAGAAGTACGATATCATCTGCTTGTGTGGGTGCACTCAACGAGATATCACTAATGTTGAGACCGAATTTGGATTTTTCTAGTTCGATTAACAGACTGTTCAAGAAGACCGTGTAAAAGAATGGCGCACAAATACTGCCCTGTCTGGTACCTTGCTCTATATTGTAGGGTTGTGACAACTTCCCGTTGTAAAGTACCCGACTGGATGAACCTCTCAGCATGTCGTTAATTATTCGGAGTGGTTTTCCTTGAATGCCAACACTATTGAGTTGATGTAGCAAGCCAGATAGCCAAACTTTATCGAAGGCTGATTTTGCGTCTAGGAAGCACGTGTATAGGGGGCTACTGCGTTCACAACAGTAGTTCCGCGATTCTTGGAGTATAAAAGAAACCATTTTACAGCTTTTTCCCTTCTGAAAGCCATATTGAAGTTTGTTTAATTCAACACTAGCGTGATTGTTTTCAATTATGAACAAAACTAGCTTTTCGAATATCTTTGAAATCACTGGAAGTAACGAAATTGCACGATAGTTATTTGGTTCAGACAGAGACTTGCCCTTTCCCTTGTGTAACGTCACAGTTAATCCTGTGTTGTGGAACGTACTTTTGTGCCGCCTTTTGTGCGGTTACGTAATGTTCTATAGTTTGCTTAGTAGAACTGCGTATATAAAACGCTTGATTTACAGTCAGAGTTGCTGACTCGTCAGGATGACACCACTCTGTTTAATAAAACAGAGAAGATATAACAAAAATGTATTTAAGTTTAAATACCAACCAAATTTTTAATAGTTCTAAGTATTTTACAAAGTTCCAAAAAAGCAGTTTAAAAGTAACAAAGTTCTAAAATAATTTCTAAAGTAAACAAGTTTAAAATACTAAGGTCTAAGCAAAATATTTGTCAAATCTATCTTATTAAATAAATAACCTAAAACAATGTTACTAAGATTCTGTACTTAAATTACCTAACTATAGTAAATCTAACAAAATAATAAGGTTCTAAAATACTCAAAAATCTAACAGTTTTAATCCTAATTAATTAGATAAAAATATGAATAATAATTTACTAAATTATTAATGAAATAATTTACTTAAATCTCCAAGTTAAATGCCAAAAATAAAGTATTAATTACTGTTAATTAATTAATTAAATAATTAAGATTATACCCTGGAGAAGTTTCTTTAGATGTTGTCAGTTCAGCTGCTTCTTACAGAATGACCAGACTCTCTGAAATTTCCACAGAAGTGGCAATTTCTCTACTAGATGGCAGCACTAGTCTAGAGCCCTCTGATTGGTCAATTACAAAATAAAGGGATCATGTGACTAAAAAGCTAATAATAGACATTACTATTAAGATCTAAAAATAGAACATGATAAGCCCCTGGCTGCATAATTAAAATCAGCAAGGGAGATAAGCTTGTAAGACAAAAAGAATCTAAAAATAGATTACAAAAATATTGACTTAAAAACAACAGTAAACTATCATAACTAAATCATTTCAAAGTATTAAAATACATACAAATAAAAAGAATACAATAAAATGCATACAAATAAAAAGAATACAATATACATATGTTTACAAAAGTGGTTTAAATGCATGCTAATAAACAATACAAAATATACAGGTTGTTTAAGTCTATGATCTTATATGAATGCTAATACACTTATAGACTAGCAAAATATAGACAAAATGGCTTAAAATAGACTAGCTAAATTCCAAACATAATACAGTATATAAAACTCTAGGATGTTAAATGAAGGTAATTATCATAATTAAATGATGTAATCTTGGTAATATTATGTAACATGCAGGAGTAAAGATCTGACTTTACAACAATACACTGGTTTTCGGGAAGAAAAATTTATTACTTTAAGAAAAGTAATAAATTTTTCAAGATTAAGACTTAAAATATCATGTTACTAATATTACAGAACATAAGTAACTAACACTCATAAAATCAAACATAATACAAAAGCTAATCTCAAAAAATGCTAAACATAAAAATAAAAACAAACAAATATTTACTAACATATAAAGTCACAATGCTAAACTTATCTAAGACTGAACAGTTTTAAGCGTAAGATAACATAAAAATATATACAGTATGTAAAACAATAAAATAAAGAAAGGACCAAAAACATGCTCAAGGGCCACATAAGGGAGCGACAATATTTGGTCTTCTCTTTTTCTTGTGGACTTCAGAGATCGCGTTTTAAATATAAGAGTCAATTTTCTCTCGCGTGGTATGGGTACAAATATCATGTAATAATGTTCATTGCCCATGTTTAATATCAAAAACGCGTTACTTATTATATATTAAAGTTCATGTTCACAATCAGTTGCGCGTTATAGTTGGGTAATATAATTAAATGTTTATTGTATTGTTTAAAACATCGCGTTTAATTTCACTTTTAACACTTGAATCACTTTTCACTTTTTCGCGTATCGCTTAGTATTAAGATAATATCACCTCATATCTACTGTAAGCAATTGCTTTCTTAGGAATTTTCCAATAAATTCTCAACAAAAACTGAGTGATTGGGTTACACTACCATGTTATAACATTCAACAAAGTTTACAAAATTAATATTCATTATGATCTCACAAAATATATTCTCAAAAACTTAACTATGAACTATACTAATTCTCATCATGTGCAAACTTAAGTATCAACTCATCAACAAAATCAAGTTTCTCTCACAAAATCAATCATTTGATTCCTAGGATGCAATAGTAACAAAAAATATGAATCTTAAATATCATGCCCATAGACCTTAAATCCTATGCAAACAAAATATCAGACACCTAGCTCGGACCTATAGATATTAAACCTATAGCCTATAGATATTAGAATCTATAGAGAATACTCTAAAGTGAGTCTGGAATAAACTGACACCTATAGATATTGAAATCTATATACCAAATGCCTAGGATACACAACAGACACATATAGATATTATAATCTATACAAAACAATAGACTCCTGTAGAGGTTGGACTCTACCTGTAGAGGTTAGACTCTACGAAATGGCACCTGTAGAGATTAGACTCTACGCCAAACACACGGACGTTAACTTTAGGAAAGAACAAAGACATCTATAGAGATTGTACTCTATATCGATAGAGATTAACTCTAAAGAACAACACTGTGATATCCTTAATATCAATCCTATAGAACTTAAATTCTATTCAACAATCTCTCCAAAATTTACTATGCAAACCTAGGAAACTATCCTTAAACTCAAACAAATAACTTCACTTAATCAAAAAGTTAACATATAACCTTACATACAATATACATCAAAAAATCCTTACAAAAATACAATGCTCAATTTTTTTAGGTAAAAGCAACATGGTATGGTAGTGTAACTTATACTCATTAAAAATATTTAAGTCAGACTTGTGTGCCACATCATTAAATATAAAAAAAATGTTTAAATACTAGGTGATATTATGCCTAATAAACACAAAGTTTTCTTACATAGTCGTCTAGTTTATCGAAAGGTCTCTCACATCATCGCGTAACATCTCGGCACGGTTTATCGTCTTTGGACATCTGGGTACATCTTGGACTGACATTTCGGCACGGTTTATCATCTTGGGACATCTGGGTACTTCGACAACGGACATCTCGGCACGGTTTATCATCTTGGGACATCTGGGAAGTACTAGGACCGACTTCTTGGAATTCGGTTTCTTCGGTAGCTTCTTTACTGTGCATTTGATGCACCTACGAATATGGTTTCGGACATCTTCATCCATCTTGTACCAATGGTATTTTGTTCTAAGATTCTTGGATGTCTTGTTGGCACCAAAGTGTTGACCTTTGAGTGTGTTGTGGTGGTCTTTGACAATCTGGGATCTCAGTACTTTCGGCATTAGTAGTTGCACATAGTATTGTCGTTGAGATTTGCATGACCACGTTTTACGGTAGAGTACGCCTTGTCTTCTTACTATGTTGTCGGGGTTCTGCCAATATGATTTGACTGCTGCACTTAGATTTGCAACTTTCTCTTGTATTGGATGTTCTCCTTCATCTATCCACTTGTGTAGGTAGTACAGATCTGGATCTTGTCGCTGTAGCTCTTCTAAGTCCTTGGAAGTGTATTGAGAGAGGTTTGTTTTCTCGTTCTTCTTGTCAGGTCCCATAGGTCTGCGTACATATCTGTACTTTGGTTTTGGGATCTTTTTCGTCTCTGTACTTGTGGCGTTGGTTACTCGAATGTGGAAGTCCTGCTTTGCCACACAGCGGTTTTCATTCTTGAAGTTTTCTTCAGTACTTTCTGGTATGAGTTTGGTAGCTATGGGTACTCTGATTGTAACCAATGGCGATTTCACTCTGTTTATCATGATTTGTATATCGTTCCCTGCGTGGCTCACCCTCGAAGCTGGAGATTTCGTTTCAGGACTCCCATCTTTTGGTTGATGTGGTTGGTTCTGTATACATTCATCGTTGGCCATTTCATTTAGGTTTTCTCGCATATGTTTTACTGATTGGACTGACTCTCGGCCTGTAGACTCAGCCCTTTGTAGTTTAACGACTTGTTGGTAGGGACTTCATCAACATCGTTCTTGGTACTAGTTGAATTGTCTTGGTTGTATTCGTTGTCTGGACAATACCGAGATATATGACCTTCCCTTTGGCATTTGTAGCAGACTACTAAGTTTGACTGGTAGCCTTCATGGTTCTCATTGACGGTTTGTTGTTGTCTAAGTAGTGACCGCTTGAGATCTCTTCCAAATTGAAATAGTCGTTCTTCTGTGATGAACTTCTTGTCATTTATTCTGCGTAGTTCTGGTGTTTCTTCATCGTCTGTGTCTTCACTTTCTTCTTCTTTGACACAAGATGTGGATACGTGTCTTATGTCATTTCTCTTTCTGGTACTTTGCTTGCATGCTTCATGAAGGATCATCATGTCAACCGCTTCTGATATACTCTTGGGTGTTCTGATGGCTACTTCATAGGCCATCTGGGAATCTGGTAGGCCTCTTAGCATATGTTGGATTGCTATGTCTGCGTAAGTTGATGTTCCCTCTATGTCTCCGTATGCTCTTGACATCAGGAGTTGTATTCTCGAAGCATACTCTTGGATGGACTCTTTGGAGGACTTCTGAGCATTCTCTAACTTAGCTCGATGTGTTCTTGTCGGCGTTTTGTGACCAAAGCGTTCCTTCAGTGCAGCAATGAAGCGTGGTGTGTCTTCTCTCGTCTCAGGATTCAAACTTGTTATGTAGGCTGCTGCGTCATCTCTCATACTTAGTATTAGGTTCTCTCTTTGCTTTTCTTCGTCCCAGTGGTGTTTACGTGACAGTATCTCGAATTTCATCCAGAAGTTTTCCCATTCCTGTGTCTTCCCGTAGAAAAATGGCATAGACTGTCGTGGTTCATTGGTACTTCTAGGGGTTGCATCTGGCGAGTAGGTTCTTCTCCATGGCCGCGGGCTGGTGTGAGCTTCTCTTTGCCTAGGTCTATTCTGTAGGAGGGGTTGCTCTGTGAAGTAGTTGTCGGTAGCACTGGCATCTGGGTTATTGTTTCTGAATCTTCTGTACGAAGGGACCCTTTCATTGGAGTAGCTGCTGCCGTTCCTTGTGTCTCTCGTTTCATCCTGAGCGTCCCTATATTGTGGTCGTTGGCGCTGGTGATGTGCTTCGGCCCTGTTGTAATCTGGACGTCTGAAGTGGTCTTGACATGTTAGCGGATTTCCGTATGTTGGAGTTCTGCGTTGGACATATGGCTCTGTCTCAAATGCGTTTGAACTGGGGTATTCTTGTTTCACATATGCTTCTCTTCTCTGGCGAGGATATGACTCTGTATGGGTGACGCTGTGTAGGATATGTCTAGGAGAGGAGTCCTGCCTTCTATTTCTGTCTGGCAGATGCTGCTGTTGATTTCTGACGTAGCTGTCTTCTCGGTTGTTGCTGACGTCTTCTGTGGTTCTTCGTTGCTGCTGTCTTAACTTGTTTTCTAATTCTTGTACTCTTTGAAGTAGCATGTCCATCTTGTTTTCAGTAGGGGGTTCACTTCTCATGGGTTGTCGTCTGTTCCACGATGGAGGAGGTAGCCTTGATCTAACTTCATTGGTTTCTGTGTTGGTTGTCATATACCATGGCGTAGGAGGTTGCCTTGACTTAACCTCACTGTGGTCTGCGTTGATTGTCTTGTTCCATAGCGTAGGAGGTTGCCTTGACCTAACCTCATTGTGATCTGCGTTGGTAGTCGTGTTCCATAGCGTAGGAGGTTGTCTTGACGTAACCTCACTGTGGTCCGCGTTGGTAGTCGTGTTCCATAGCGTAGGAGGTTGCCTTGACATAACCTCACTGTGGTCTGCGTTGATAGTCGTTGGAAGGACCTGTTGATTTACTTGTGTGAGCTGCTGTCTTGGTGTGGTGTTCAGCGATGAGTCTCGAGCCAGTATCTTTGTCATGTCTGCGCCGAATAGACTGTCGCTGACATGGGAGATGGAGTCATCGAAGTCTTGAAGCAAACTGGTAGCAGTTGGCAAGTTGGTTGTCTGGTAGTCTGGTGTGACGTAGGCCTCTTCTTCAGCAATGTCATTGGTACTCATGGTGTGGCTTTCTTTTTGTTCGCCCTAGCTGGTGTGTTGATAGCTGGTAGCTGTCTGGATCGCAGTTCCATTTAGGGTTTACGTGTTCTTTACTGGCAATCTTTCTGGTTTGACGTTCTTCAGGTTCTTCTTTCTTATGAAGAATATGGTTGGAGCCAATACAGACGATTTCGGAGCAAGTTACGGACAATATCGGAGCAAATTACAGACGATATCGGAGCCCTTCGGACAATATTGGAGCCTTTCGGACAATATTGGAGCCTTTCGGACAATATTGGAGCCTTTCGGACAATATTGGAGCCTTTCGGACAATATCGGAGCCTTTCGGACAATATTGGAGCCTTTCGGACAATTTGGATGCTATCGGACAAGACTGTTAAGTCTGACAATATTCAAGAGAGTAGATATTCTTTTATTCAAAGAATATGTGTGAGCCAATCGGACAAGACTGTTAAGTCTGACAAGAGAGTAGATATTCTTTCATTCAAAGAATATGTGTGAGCCAATCGGACAAGACTGTTAAGTCTGACAATATTCAAGAGAGTAGATATTCTTTCGTTCAAAGAATATGTGTGGAAGCCAATCGGACGATCTGGAGCCAAACAGTTGCTAAAATAAATTATTATTAGTTGGGCCTGGATTGTCACGTCATAGACCTGTGGACTGGGGTTGTCACAGACCTCCGTGTATATATTGATTGATCTGTGGTAAACAAAAGTGTGATTAGTCGCCTATGGGTGGGCCTCTGGGGGTATTGGTCTTTATAAACACTTATTTAACTAACAGACTGATCCCTTTACGACATCGACTTTGATGTAGACTGCCTAGCGCTAGTTTAGCTACACGAGCCGGTTTATGCCGCAAAGTTTTCAGATCTATTTTATATTTAAAGTGACCAAAGTTGAACTTTCGAGTTAAAAATGCAAAAGTCCTAAAAGAACGGGGCTGTCCTCACTGACATCGACTTTGGTACAGACTGCCTAGTGCTAGTTTAGCTGCACGAGCCGGTGTATGTCTCAGACTTTTCCGTTTTACACTATAACTACTTTTTTTTTAGAGATCAAACCTTAATATTAAGTTCAAATAACTCGAAAATTCAGCAGCAGTCGAACGATAGACAAGAAAGGTCAAGAATAGACTATGTCTAGGCAGTTCACACTTTCTATACCTTAGTTGAGTTTCCCTTAATAGTAAAATTAATTTAAGAAAACAAAAATTTACTTAATAGTGATTTCCTATTCTGGTAATGAAAAGCTATCACTAGTAAAATTCTGCAGTAACTTTACTAGATCAAGATGTAGAAAAATTTACTAATAAAACTAAAAATCCTATCTTGTTAAATAGCAAAAAATGCAAAATTTCTGTCCTACTAAGTTAAAAACTAACCCGATTCTGACACCATTGTTGTGGAACGTACTTTTGTGCCGCCTTTTGTGCGGTTACGTAATGTTCTATAGTTTGCTTAGTAGAACTGCGTATATAAAACGCTTGATTTACAGTCAGAGTTGCTGACTCGTCAGGATGACACCACTCTGTTTAATAAAACAGAGAAGATATAACAAAAATGTATTTAAGTTTAAATACCAACCAAATTTTTAATAGTTCTAAGTATTTTACAAAGTTCCAAAAAAGCAGTTTAAAAGTAACAAAGTTCTAAAATAATTTCTAAAGTAAACAAGTTTAAAATACTAAGGTCTAAGCAAAATATTTGTCAAATCTATCTTATTGAATAAATAACCTAAAACAATGTTACTAAGATTCTGTACTTAAATTACCTAACTATAGTAAATCTAACAAAATAATAAGGTTCTAAAATACTCAAAAATCTAACAGTTTTAATCCTAATTAATTAGATAAAAATATGAATAATAATTTACTAAATTATTAATGAAATAATTTACTTAAATCTCCAAGTTAAATGCCAAAAATAAAGTATTAATTACTGTTAATTAATTAATTAAATAATTAAGATTATACCCTGGAGAAGTTTCTTTAGATGTTGTCAGTTCAGCTGCTTCTTACAGAATGACCAGACTCTCTGAAATTTCCACAGAAGTGGCAATTTCTCTACTAGATGGCAGCACTAGTCTAGAGCCCTCTGATTGGTCAATTACAAAATAAAGGGATCATGTGACTAAAAAGCTAATAATAGACATTACTATTAAGATCTAAAAATAGAACATGATAAGCCCCTGGCTGCATAATTAAAATCAGCAAGGGAGATAAGCTTGTAAGACAAAAAGAATCTAAAAATAGATTACAAAAATATTGACTTAAAAACAACAGTAAACTATCATAACTAAATCATTTCAAAGTATTAAAATACATACAAATAAAAAGAATACAATAAAATGCATACAAATAAAAAGAATACAATATACATATGTTTACAAAAGTGGTTTAAATGCATGCTAATAAACAATACAAAATATACAGGTTGTTTAAGTCTATGATCTTATATGAATGCTAATACACTTATAGACTAGCAAAATATAGACAAAATGGCTTAAAATAGACTAGCTAAATTCCAAACATAATACAGTATATAAAACTCTAGGATGTTAAATGAAGGTAATTATCATAATTAAATGATGTAATCTTGGTAATATTATGTAACATGCAGGAGTAAAGATCTGACTTTACAACACCTGTCTTGAATTGAACTGGGATGTGTTCGGTAGCTATGATCTGGTTGAATAGTTGAACGAGTTCGCGGATTAGAGATTTACCGCCGTATTTCAAGTGTTCGTATGTTAGGTTGTCCGAAGATCCACTCTTGTTATTCGGGAGAGATTTAACAATGTTATGTATTTCAGCGTAGTTTATCTCGTTGTGGAATAAATCACAGGTTTCAGTAAATTTTTGGTCCCTCTGTAGAAGTTTGTTAACTTTTGTTTCAATGCAGGTCCTGAATGCACTGTTGAAACTGGGTTCTTCTGAGAATGAGTACAGGCTTTCAAAATACTGACGCCAGCCAGATAATATGTCGTCGTCTTGTCTAACAATCGTACCGTTAAAATTCAGTTCACGCCCTTGTCTCTTACGTGATTTAGTTTTTCTACTTTTTAGCAGTTTCCAAAGGCCGGTTTGGTCGATTTCCGAAAGGCGATTAATTCTGTCACATTCTTCTTGTTCGTAACAATGTGCTGCTTTCCGAAGCTCTTTCCTGTATAGTCGTTTGATTGACTTGTATTTATTTCGCGATTCACTCTGGTAACATTTCCCGCTTATTTTCCATTCACGGACGACGATGATGATAATGATTGACTGAACGATCTTTCTCACATCTATCTAATACCATAAAACTGAGTTTGTCACCTTTGCCTTAGTGGATACCCTCTGTTCTGATATTTTAATAACTTTTGTACGATCTGACCTCCCCTTTAAACGAAGGAAGGATCTAGAAACAAATGAAATTGAATGCATGTGTTATGAATTATCAATGAATAAAAGGAAATGGTGTATAATAAGTATTTACAAACAACCATCTATGCCAGATTCAATTTTTGAAACCAACATACATGACCTCCTGCTTAGATAAGATATTTCTGATATTTGACCATGTTATATGTTTAGGCGACTTGAATTTTGATCTTCTTAAAAACAACAAAAGCAAACCATTAACTAATATATGCGATAACTTTAACCTAGAAAATGTAATTAAAGAACCAACCTGCTTTACGAAAAACCAAAACCCCACACTATTAGATGTAATCCTTACTAATTCAAAAAACTTAATCTGTAACACAACAAATTTTAACTGCGGCCTGAGTGATTGCCATAATTTAATTGCAACATCACTTAAGGAACAATGCCAACCTGTAAATAAAAAGAAAGTTAACTTCAGGAGTTATACAAATTTTGATGCAGAACTCTTTAATAATGATCTAGCAATGGTACCCTTTCATGTTGCCCACATTTTTGATGAAATAGATGACACATACTGGGCACATGAATTAATGCTGAAGGAGGTTATCGAAGAACATGCCCCCGTCAAACAAAAAACACCCAAAAGAAACCCACCCCCATATATGAACTCTCAATATAGAAAGATAATATACAAAACAAGACAAGCCAAAAATAAGTACATGAAAAATAAAACAAATGAAAACTGGACTGCTTACAAAAAACTTAGAAATGCTAAAACAAGTCTTAAAAGAGAATCAATTACAGTCTACTTCAAGGAGAGATGTGATGGTGGTCCAAAGTCTAAGGACTTCTGGCCCACCATCAAACCCTTCCTATCTCAAAAGTCCACCATGAAATCAGACAACCAAATTATATTAAAAGACCAAGACCAGACTAAATTAATATCAGATCAAAATACAGTAGCAGACAAGATGAATTCATTTTATGTTAATATAGCTAAGAACATCGGAATAGACAATAACACCCCAGTAAATGAAAAACATCCAAGTATAACTAAGATCCAAGAAAATACTAACCCAGAATCATTCACCTTTTCAAGAATAAATGAGCTAGAAATCTCAAAATGCATAAAAAAATTGGACACCAAAAAAGCCACAGGGGTTGATGCCATACCTCCAAAAATAATAAAAGCTGGCAGCCCTTCTCTTACGCCACATATAACATCTCTAGTAAATTTAATGATAGATGAAAGTAAATTCCCTTCAAAATTAAAGCAAGCTCAAGTAACCCCAGTATTCAAAAAAGATGACCCTTTCATTGAGAAAAATTACCGACCAGTCAGCATCCTTCCCACAATATCTAAAATATATGAAAGAATTATCAGTAATCAATTAAATAAACACTTCAATTCAATATTTCACCCTTTTTTAGCAGCATTTCGAACCTCCTATGGATGCCAAACCACTCTTCTAAGATTAGTAGAAGACTGGAAAAAGGCACTAGACGAAAATAAGTATGTGGGAGGGGTGCTGATGGACCTGTCAAGGGCCTTTGATTGCCTACCACACAACCTAATCATTATGAAACTAAAAGCCTACGGACTAACAGAAGACGCATGCAAATTAATGGAAAGCTACTTAAGTGAAAGGAAACAAAGTGTCAAGATTACAAACAACACTAGTGAATGGTTAGAAATAATTAAAGGTGTTCCACAGGGATCTATACTAGGACCTCTTATTTTTAATATTTTCATTAATGACATCTTTTACTTTGTACATAAGTCCACTTTATACAATTATGCAGATGACAACACACTATCTTTTACCCATTCAAACATAAACATTTTTAAAGAAACCTTAGAAACAGAAAGCAAATCACTAATAGACTGGTTTGATACAAATCAAATGCAAGCCAATCCGGAAAAGTTTCAAGCAATCTGTGTAGGATCGAAAGCAAACAGAGAAATAAAATCCTTCAAATTAAATAACAATGAAATTCAATGTGATAATGAAGTAAAACTTTTAGGTATTGAACTAGATTACCAACTAAACTTTGATAGCCAGGTTACAAACCTTTGTAGAAAAGCAGCTCGACAATTAAATGTTCTCCAGAGACTTAGTAAATTCCTCAAACTAGATACCAGACTTATTATCTTCAAAACCTTCATTAGATCCAATTTTAATTATTGTCCCCTCATTTGGCATTTTTGTAGCAAAAGTAATACGGAAAAAACGAAAAAATACAATACAGGGCCCTAAAAATTGTCTTTAATGACTACACTGCTTCTTATGAAACCCTCCTAAACAAAGTAAATATGACAACTCTCCACCTAAACAGAATAAGAAACATAGCTATCGAAACCTTTAAAATCATACATGATATATCACCAGAATACTTGAACCCACTTATCACTAAAAAAGACTCCTCTTACAATTTCAGACATGTAAATACATTAGAAGTACCAAGAGTGAAGACTGTAAGGTATGGCAAAAATCATTTAGATTTGAGGCGGTCAGGGTGTGGAACAGTCTGCCAAATGATATAAGGACTGTAGATAACTACAAAGAATTTGTCAGACTGTTGCGCACCTGGACAGGCCCCAAATGCAAATGTGCCATGTGTACATAGCTTTTTACTGCTTAATATGTGTTCAGTTTTATTGCTTTAACTATGCCTCATAATTTTGATTTGTGTTCAGATTTTTTATTGCTTGAACTGTGTTCTTTTTTATAATTTTGCTTGTGATCAGATTTTAATGCTTGATATGTGTTTTATAATTTTGCGTTGTGTTCAGTTATATGCTTGAATTGTGTTTTAATTATGCTTGTGTTCAGTTTTATTGCTTGAATGTGCTATATATTGTTTGCTTGTGTATCAATTTTTTATTGCTTGAACTAACTTTTATAATTTGGCTTGCTGCTCCTTTTATGCTTACTCTTTGCTATGTAATAACTATGTTATTCTTTATCGTGCATGAGATTTACTATGTATATCATGATTGCCTGTGATCTACTATTTATTGTTTTATGTGCTATACTAAATTCTTATATATGCATGAAATATGTTCTTATGCTATTCCTTAATCCTGCATGCTTGAAAATTTTTATTTATTATTATTATTTATTAAAGATGGAATTTGTTATATGTGATAATCTTATACATGTAATTCTAATTTTGTAGCTGTTTTTCCATATGTTATATTATTTACCTCTGTTTGTCGGAAAATAGCTTTTAGCTAATGTTATATGTTTATATATATCCGACGTAAAATAAATCTTCTTGTATCTTGTATAATATAATGGAAAACTGTTATAAACACTGTCTCGGCTAAATGTTAGGCGATAAAGTCCGAAGTCATCCCGCGGAATGCGCAATTGGAGCTATTTTTAGCTCGTAATCATGGCTAGTGTATTTTTAACGCTAACACAGAACAGGGTTAAGCACCCTGTTCAAAAACGAGACAACGTCTAGTATAAACTAGACCCAGTTCACAACGCGATGTTGTTTTTCTTGAATTAAATGCTTGTTACTGCATGTTTTAGACGAGGGTATGAACATAGGTAAAGCACATGTCAGGTATTAAAACGTTTGAATCATAACAAGGTCGTGGAATATGTGTACAATGTACTTTATCTGTGATAAAGGAAAAGTGTACGTTTTTCTGCACCGTCCATCAAAAGAGGTACGTAACATTTTTTCACTTCAAATGGATCGCATTAATATTTACAGAATAATGATTAAAAACTTTTTAAAACATCGTCCGAAGTCGGTTACCACTTTTATTTTCGTTTTCGTTCAAAGCGCAAGCGTGGGGGGGGGGGGGCTATTTCCATAGTATGGTGTCTACTAGTGTTCATAGACATTACATTGAACTGTATTTTTACGAGTACAATGTATATACATTTTCTGTGCCATGTTTTATTTTAATATTATGTTTGTGAATTCAACTACACGAACTTAGCATCTAATTTTTTTCGCCGGTATGCATTCTTCTGTGCCATGTCAAATTATGTTGAAGTTCTGTTCAACCATTGGACATAGGATAGTTTTTCTTGCATCGGAAGGCAACTCTATGTTTTCAACGATAGGCAACTCTTATGAAGATCAAGTAAAATCGAAACGCAGTTACCTCCCTTTTACGCTGTGTGCACTCGAGCACAGGGATTAAGCTCAATAGTATATGACCATGTTTTCGACTCAATGAGCCTAATTCCTATGCACTCGAGAACTATAGTGCGTTCGATCATAGGCATGCGCATAAAGACTACCTACATATTCAGATGGCAAACTCAACCCCTATATCTGCACTATCCATCGAAACCATCAAAACCAATAAATGCAAAATAATAGGACATATTTGAGAGATGTGTTTTTGTGTAATTTAAGATCAGTTTGGTCCTGGTTCATGTTTCAGCATGCCCAGTTACACCATAGAACTGATGTGTGACAGAGAAGCCTCGAGTACGTAAGTCCAGCAGTCTTTTGATATGATGAATATATAACGTTGAGTATCCTCTGCATGTACGTGACTCTTGCACATGTTGATGTCTCTCACATGCCTCACCTATTGGTTTTGAAAGCGTAATAGTCCGAGGACCGAACCCTGTGTAACGCGAAAATGACGATGTTTTTGTTTCATCATCACACGGTACGTTGTGATAGCTGAGGCTAGTTTACATGGATGTGATGAGTTGACAGCTTCGTAGTTCTGTAGCTGCATGCCTGATGAATAGGTTCACCTCGTCTGATGCAATAGGAAACTGGGGCCTTATTCACCAACGTCAGTAGACCAATTTATATCAAAATCGGTAGAATTATAACAACTTGAGAGCGAATATAAAACTTGAGACTGTTAAGTCAAAGTCTATATTTTAGACTAACAATTTGGTGAATAAGGCCCAGGACTACCACGGGCTCTTGCATAGACTTAACATTGTCAACCTGACCACCACTCAGCTAGTTGTTAATAAAACATTAACCGAGAGTTTTGACAAAATCATCGGTAGTCTGCATGGCTAGATAATACATTTTATCAATCAAATAGCATAACTTTTTTCAATTTAAGTTAGATTTTATTCTGGGCTTGATAATCTATGTTTGAGGGTGCAAAGGAAAATAATTTCATGAAAAAAGAGTAGATCGAGGAGTTGTCTTTCTAAACACTATAGGGTATGTTAGACAGACTAAATCATCCGTTGCTGGTATACCGCCTTTCGCTTAATTAACTGTCTATGAGAATGTAGGCTATGCAAATTGAAAAGAAGTGCTTACGTCGGCCGTTGCTGTTTTCATCGAGTTTTGATGAGTAGAAGCTGTTTGAACTGTAACCCGAGCTTGTTTTATACATTTATACAACTCACACTAGCAAAGAATCAACATGCTCAAGGAGTAAATCAAATCGGCATTTGTATGAAGTTATAATCTATGTTGAATTCAAATATAAAAGCTGTGTAAGCATTTATATTTTGTGAATGTGTGTCGTCAATAAACAGATATAAACAAAACCAACCATAGATCTCCATAGATCCACCTCATTCACTGTCTGTTTTGGCATTCCACATAGAGCTTACAGGACGTATGTAACGGGTTAGAACTATTTTTGGTGATATTTTGGAAAGTTAGAGTAAATCAAGAAAAATGGCAAGACCTGTGTGCTTCTTTGATATTACAATTGGTGGAAACGCTGCTGGGAGAATAGAAATGGAGGTATGACATTGTTTTTGTGATATTCGATTGTAAATTAACATAATATTTTATTTTTTTTCTCAAAGTTTGAAAAATATTTTGTATTTTTCTCAGCTCCTTCAATCCATTCAGCTTTTGTTCTTAGTAAGATATATTTTATATTTTCATCTAGCAAGTGGTCTAGCTTTTCTTTTTCTGTGTTAAGTTTATTCAGGAGTTCATGATTATGGGGTGATTCATTTATTTCGCTTTCAATTTTTTAAATATTTTGTTCTAGTTGCAATTGTTCTTTTTTATTATCATTTTTCCTTTTTGCTGAAAATTTTATGGATTCATTTCGTACAGTGCCTTTTATTACTTCCCATAGAGTATTAGGATTTGCCGCATTATTATATTGGACTGTTTCCTGAATAGAAGTTCGTATGATATTTTGGTACTCTGGGTTAAGGATTATGCTGTTACTTAGCTTAAAGTATCCCGGTCCTTTTTCGGCCTTGGATAAATCTATTTTTAAATTAACTAATGAATGATCTGACCTATATCCTGGCGATATAGAACATTGGGTAGCTATATTAATTAAATCTTGTGAAATTAAAAAATAATCAAGCCTACAAAATATTGGCGGTTTTGTATTATTATGCCAGGTAAAGGTTTTTGGGGTTAGTTAAGCGCCATATATCATGTAAATTATTTTGAGAAATTATAGTGTTCAATTCTTCGGAATTACGTTTGTTTGTATTCTTTCGTCCATTCTGCTTATCTATATCGAAGTTTAAGACAACATTGAAGTCACCACCTACAATCAGTGTTTCATTATTGTATTCCACAATCGTGTTTTTAAGTGTTTCAAAAAAGGCTCTATCTTCAACATTAGGCCCATAACAATTTACAAAGACAAATATTTCCTCGTTTATTTCAAGTTTTAGTAACTGAAGCCTGCCTTTGATTATGTCTTTATATTCTATAATTTGATAATCAATGTGTTCACTTATGAAGATACCTATGCCTTTGCTGTTTGAGCTATTACCACTTAGAAAGACGTCATTTTTCCACTCGGTTTTCCATAATTCCTTATCGTTACTATCAATACAGTGGATTTCTTGTAAAAGGCATATGTCGTATTTTTTAAGCTTTAGATATTCAAATAGTTTTAATCGTTTTTCTCTGGACGAAACTCCTTTAGTGTTAAAAGTACATATGTTTAAAGTCATGTGTTATCATTAGGAAAAAGATCTGCAATGTCGGAATCATTATGTACTGTTAGGCGCGGAATTATACTATATATGTAAATGAGAAAAAGGCTCAAAAAGGAAAGGGCGAAGCGAGATGAGAACATGAGCAACAGGCTCATAGAAGAAAAACAAAGGGTTTTGTGAATAGTTTACAAGTATAGGGATTTTCCCTATGTGGAATTTAAATGTGTCAGGGAAGGGTTATTTAAGATATTTATGATACGCAATTGACAGTAGTTATGCATATAACAAAATCAAATAATCCAATAAACAACAAATGCATGACATTTTGTACATTTACGCTTACGCTCGCTCACACAAGCCCGCGCGCATGTTAACATACCCACACACTTGACATGTACGCATATAGGACATTTAAGCTATGTTTATAACTTTAGTATACAAGATTACGTTACGTATGCTAGTAGGAGAAACATTTTTTAAGGTTAATTGATTATTTCACTTTGATATGGTTAATCTCGGAGTGGTAAAATATCGATAAAGATGCATTAGAGAAAGGTGTAATGAAAAAGATAGGTGTCCCGATTAGATTATTAGGTATTATCATTTGGACAGTTTATGCATCGTATCCGAATAACAGTTCAATAAATATCAAGTACCTACGCAAATTCGCACACAACTGCACAGATGCAAATCCACACACGCCCGCCTTCCACACGCATACGAACACACACGCAAATAAACATGTTCCTTTTATACATACAAAGCAAGAACAGTAGATGTATATGACACTACCTCATTTCTCTGCAACAACCACAATGTGCATGATATAATTTAGTAGGTAATACTGAAACAATATTGACGGGTATCATTTCTTATGCCCTTTACGTTTAAAAAAAAAGAATATTGACTTTATAAATACTTATAAAATAAAAGATATGATAGTGGACTATTCATTGTTGAGTACGTAAAAAAAGGGAGACAAGTTATACATAAATTATGGGTGCTGGTCATATAGTATACTAGAATGTCGGGTCTGAGTAGTTTATAATTAAAGGCGTGTGACGTAACAAGCTGGATGTACATATCCCCCAAAAAACATGACCTTTAAGATTAAAGGAAACGAGAATGGGATAATAATATTTTAATACATGTATATAAACTGGCCCGTACATACCAAATGTGTTCATAGAAAGATGGTTTTCAGCTATACGTGCACGCATCATACCCATTTCTGGTAACCTTGGCGAAAAAACGAAATGCAAGGAAATACCACAGGGTAAGATACTAGGAGAGCCCAACATACGAGTTACATATTGACCCCGCAGCATGATGTTGGAAAGAAACATTTGTGATACATGTATTTTTATGAAGAAAGAGTCCCGAGGGTAATTATTTGCAGATAAAAAGGAATATACCGGATAATAAACCTCATCGGGGAACAATATACGAGGGTATATCCAAAAGTAATGTCACACCTCCCGTGGTTTAATTGTTTATAGGCCGATATGCATAAATATGATATCAAAATGTTCAGCATTTCAATTCTGATTAATATATAGCGTGCTGCATTATTCGATTGTCATAACTAGGTTATATGAACATTTAAAATATACCTATGACGTCATATCGCCGCACACGAAAATTATGATTGTTCTTCATTATCCTAACAATTTTCTTTTATGCGTTTTTATAGAAAATAATTCTCGAAAGCGGACAACACTTTCGTGGCGTGATGAAACAAATGTTTTGTGTCTGCTGTTTAAAATTAAATAACGTCACTCAACTTTGAAACTCGTAATATACTTTCAACGCATTGATTACTTAGCGAAACCACGGCATATTTGTGACAAAAAGACGCTGCGTGTAGTAATACATATTTCCTAAAAGTTTTGGAAGTCACCTAGTGAAACTTTAGTTACACAAGGCGGCAACATAGGCTCATGTGTATGTATTATAAGCTTTTAAGGGGACATATATCACCAAATCATTATCGACAGAGAGTCATATGAACGGTTTTTGGTAGATCCGAAAAGAACACCAAGAGTATTTTGAACGCCGTCAATTCAATTCGACGTTCAAAACTGCAATCACTATGTGGTGAGTTAAATATGTCGCTGTGGTACTATCTAGAGGGCACTTAAAAATAATTTCATTTCGCAGAATGTAAGTGTCGGGTGGGTTACACATTTTAAAGGTCTTGGAAATGACTGCATGGTTTATGAGTCGTTAGAAATCACCAGGGATGAACTTCTGCTTGATGAGTAGGTGTCAACAAGTAACGTCATTGTGACGTCGTTGACGTCGGACTTGCGGCGATGTTCGTAAGTATGTCTCATGAAAATGTTTATATCTCCAGAACTATTACGCACATTGTTGTGAAATTTGGTCATCATATTCAAATTAGACTGAAGTTATGGTGTGAAAAATTTCGCAGTTTTACTGACATTATATACGATTTTATAGCATCAGTGACATTACTTTTGGATATACCCACGTACATGGCATTACAGGAATAGTATATAGACTATCAATTGAATAATTTAAATACAGCGCGTATTTTCAATATCTATATCAAATAAGGTAGCACATACTTTGACTATACACATGCTTTTACACAGTAAAATTCATTAGCTTTTTCGGGTATAAAAATATGCACGACAGCCTAACATACCCAGCGGTGTTCACTGGAAAGTTAATACACCGCGAACATTAGTAGCAATACAGTATAATACATGAGATACACGCTCAATAGAGTTATATTAATGCAATTTTTATATTGTTCGAAAATGTTGCCAAGTTCCAATAATCAATCATAATTGTTATATATTACAATAATGATGTACGAGTGTTTATTCGTTGGGAATATTTCATTATTATATTGTACAATGACGACAGTGAGAGTAGAACAAATATAGACAATACTACATAAAAACACAACAATATGAACATGTTCATTTCAGAAGAGACCCAAATACATTGTCAGAATACATCACATCGGCGTATTTCATAGAATAATCAATTTTATGTTATCCTTTCTATACGATATATTTACTGCTGTGTGACTATAATCAGAAATGTATAGAACCATAGCTCTATGTTTAAACACGATATTGCATTTACATTATCTTTTTAAATAAATATATTATTAGTTTATCATAATTGAGTTTTTATTATCAACTTTCTCATTATATTCGCATAGCAGTATATATTCTTACACTTATTATTACAGTATGACAGCTTATCAAATGGATATGTAACAAATAATCGTTAGTATAATTCAATGTATTGATCTCTCATGTATAAAGTTCGTTGTTCAGCGTTTACAGGATACATCATTCACGAGGTTGTGTATTCAGAAAAGTCTATACTTGGTAGAAAAGATAACGCACTGGATATTCTATTATATTTGTGTGGTCATATTAAAATACATTTATGTTTAAGATTTTTATTTTATTTCGTTGTTAATTTTATGATTAAGTGTCTAATGAGCGTTCTTTTCTGGCCATTTCAACTCTATCCACCTGCTGTAATCTGACTCGTTGACCTCATGCTTTTGACCCGATTTATCCACATAGAAGATTCGGCCCTCCTTTGACCATGCGTCATCGACTTCAGCGCGATTTTTAAATCGCACACAGGATAAAAGATGAAAGTTGAACTTTGTTAAATCTTCACTAATTGAAACACCTGAGTGCTTCAATTAACATAATATACGTTAATATAAGTAGCTGACTTATATTTATACGAGTGGCTACGCCACTCGTGAAAATATTACTTCAGCCTCTCACTCGGTGAAATACCAACCGATCATTCACTATAAACTTCTAATATTCTATTTATTTCATGTTTCAAATAGCTTTGATTTTTTATATTCCCTTAATTAATTAAACTGAAATACCACACTATATGCATCAAATGTTTTGCATTACGTCTTTTCCCTGCCATGCATACGCCGATTTACCATCAAGTATTTATTGCACAAGGACTTCAATTTCGTCCATTTTTACATTTATGTACTGTACATGTGTTCTTCTTTTGTTAAAGATTAAGCGAACAATCGATCAAGTGAAAATGCTTCATTATTATATTTTTGATGGCGGGGAAATTTGGTTAAAAATAGTCCGTTTTGTACAGTGAATTCCGCCGTAAACCACCGATATGCATGGAATTATAGCAAATAATCTAAACTTACGCTACACAAAAAGCACAATAGCCGAAGAAAATGTCCCCACATATAGATGCATTGATGTTTTTTTATGGACACAGCCGTTAATAGGGGATGTTAATCGCCATACCAATATCCCGAACTTGCCAGGTTTTAGCCCATTCAAAATTTGGTCAGCCCCAATCGACACTCGGATTGGTCGTACGGCATTTATCTTTTTGATTCGATTTGAGAATTGTACTTGTGTTCCGATTGCCCTATTCGACTGATTTTTCAATCGGAACGTCCGTGCGGCATTTATCGTTTCCTGGCGTCGCTAGAAAAATACGATATTCACGATAAATCATATGGCCGAGGTGTTCCGATTGCTGATTTTTTAGTCTGGATTACCTCCCCTAGATCACTACGTTAACTATAGTACGATAGGGAACCAGACTACTGAATTTTGTGTGTAGGAATCTCGCAAATTAATAAAACAAAGAGTCATTTAACGTCTTAACTTTTCGCTCATAAATTATCTTTAATTATTTCATGCTTATCGGTGGTTTACGGCGGATTAATACTCCTGTTACTATATATAGTAACATATTTGCGTTGACAAAATACGTATTATCGGTCCGCCGGGGATATTATCAACAAACGCCGAGGATATTATCGATCACGTGATTGATAATCGCCCTGCGATCGAGCGCACGCGCGACGTGACGTTATTTACGAGGGTTTTACGTTAGAAATATGTAGACGCTCCAACTTGAAAAACATTTTTTTTAGAAATGTGCATCAAAACCAACACCAAATTATAGCAAATGATCTAACTAAGAAAATGAACCCCCATTTCATATGTTTCCATTCAGTTATAAAGAAGTTACAGCAGTTTTTGTAACTAAGAAATGCTCCTATTGGAGTATGGAGTAGATCTATAAGATGGAGCATGTAGTAGATATGTGTACTCCAATGTTTATAATCACTGCGTCAGTTGACATTAGCCTAAGTGCTTTCATAGCTTTCCTTCCCCGGAACAAGTGTATTAAACAGTTCAATACCTGGGCGCGCTGTGTCATTGAGTGATAATTTCCCCGGCTCTTGATAATGACACTCGGGCTAAAGCCCTCGAGCCATTATCGACGCGCCGGGGATATTATCACTCAATGCCACAGCGCGCCCAGTTATTAATCTCTAAATAATGGTGGATTATTCCCCGATAATTTCACAGTTTATAATTTCACGCAAACTGACTACTTTTTATCAAAACAAATTTCCCCGCCGCCAAAAATAAAATAATAAGCATTTTCAATGGCTCTCTTAATCTTTAACAAATAACAGAACATTATATGTACATAAATGTAAAACAAATGGACGAAATTGAAGTCATTGCAGAATAACTATTTGATTGCAACTCGACGCGTGCATGGCGGGAAAATGACGTCACGCAAAACATTTCAGTGGAGTATTTCCCATCATTTAAGCTATTTGAAGCATGAAATAAATAGAATAATATGAACTAAGGCACCGCCTAAATGAGGGATTAAATACACATTGAATATCTGCTAAGCTATGTTCCAGATAGAAACTGACTAAATATGAGTTGAATTGAGATGTTATAGGCCTACAATATACAAAGATAGTTATTGATCAGTAACTGATCACTTTTCCTCTTTAAATTTAAGACAAGAAATAATAATTATTCAAAATTTTAGATTGGCTATGTATCTGTAGTTTATGTTTGGAATAAGTGTAGGAATAAGTGTAGGCATCCCTAACCTGGAGTTTTACTGGTATGGGTATTTACAATAGCCAGCTTCGCTATTAGTATTTTTCCGTGTATAATCATTTGATAATTCACCTCGTGAGCAGCTACGCCACTCGTGAAAATATTACATCAGCTGCTAACTAAGTGAATTATCAGTCGATCATACACGGAAAAATACAAATATCCTTTATATGTTTAACGATGTTTTGACTTTATCATAGACCATAATATAATATCAAGATGTAATTTTAAGTTCATACCAAATTTATGCATAAATGATGACGTCGCGTCATTGACGTCACGCGCAAAAATTTAAGGTCTGTATCGTCCCACGGCGTTGTAAAGCAGTCTCGATTGATTTAAATCACTTTCTTTGACATTAAAACCATGTTTTTTTTATCCAAATAGAACTACGTAACGTCATCATTTATGTTATTTCTGCCACCAATTGGCATTGATTTAGGGAATCCCCGATGTATGCGGCGCATGTTTTCATACTATGAGTACTGTACCTGCATTTCTTCGTACCTTATTGAATAAACTTTCATTTTCAGCTGAGGGCAGATGTCGTTCCAAAGACAGCAGGTAAGCTATCGAGTTTGAACATTGTGAGAGTGACGTGGTCATTTATGTGCACAGAAAATTTTACAACATAGAGCGAATTAAATAATAATAGTATTTAAGTTTAGCATAATACAAATTGATTCTATAAATACATATATACAGCTGTCATAATTTGATTTGCACCGAAAGCCTAATAGTAGACTCGACCGCTGCGTCACTCTCGTCTAGCCCTAACTATAGACAGCATGCACGAATTATTCGTGCGTGTGTATAGAATGTTAGAAAATGCAACTCTGATTCAATTCCTTGTAGCCACAGGTACACACCCTTCAATGACAATTTGACGAAAATGTCTACTTTACTCGGTAGTTGGCTATTTTCGGAGGAAAAAGTTAGTAGTGCTAGGAAAATTGATTAAAGGTTAAATATTAAATGATTAAACCCGAATATTCAATATTTAATGGACTAAAATCTATTTCGATAATTGAAACACGTTTTTTGTAGTCGTTTTAATCACAAAAATATGTTTAACAAATCACAGACCTAAGAAATTTGATTTCAGAAATCCGTTGTAACGCGATTTTTTATGTCTATTTCGCACATATTAATTCCTATAAAACAAAAAGAAAACAAATCTTTAAACTGCACTATGAGAGGTGTTCAACTTATTTATGAACAGAAAATGAACATCGATATTTTGTTACTAATATAGTATAATTTAATAAAAACTTTTATATTGTGTCAAGATGTATACATACTAATTGTAAAATGCCAAAACGTTACGGTTAAATCATAATCAGCATTGGAGTAGAGGGTGTTGTTATTTGCGTTTTGAAGGTCCAAAACTCGAAATAATTATGTTTACATTTTCCTTCGTTAATCGATGCTTTATTATCAACCAGATAGAAAAGTATATTGTTAAATCATGTGAAGACTTCGACATCCACTGTTTGGTTATAATATATAAAGTTTTATTCTTAAGTTGTTTTATAAGGTGTTGTATCTGGTGACTTGAAGCTGAATCTGGATGAAATATTATGTTCTTGGAACAGTCACTAGGAACGATACGTAACACGTATTTGTTGAAAACGTAATTTAAAACGGTTTGAACATAGACCACAGCCTTCAACTTCGTCGATTTGACATAAGATAAGATAAGACTAAGATACAGCATTGCATCGAAATAGTCAAACAATTTGTCCTCATAATGTTGTTTATTGATCATTTCTAGACTCCAAGACCTTTGATAGCGGTGCAGATTTTTCTTGATTTTCAGCGTAGGAACTTCGCATTTTCCAGCATTTCAACTTTTTCGAAATAATTTCACTGATAGTTTCTATGGACACCCCATCAGTGGTAAAATTTCACCTTTTGCTAATGGATTCATCATAGACATTATAAAAGCAATTTAACTTTTTAGTGTAGGTTTTGGCAATGTTGGGCAATTTTAAATTTTTGTTGCCATTGCACCATTACTGGAAACAGAACTCTTATAACCCTTCTTCCGACACATATTACTAATCATCTCATTAAAAATGCAAAATAATTATATACCAACACTTTCTGGGTGCTTATAAAAGGGCAGTTTTGCTTTAAAAACAGGAAAAAACAACATCATCTACTAAATTGTTGTTTTAAGCTTCACCAAATGAAATATACAATATATAACGATCATATGTTGAACTTAAAAAATTTGCTCTGATGATTCAAAATGAAATATTTCAATTGTTTTTATTCAATATGGCAAAATCGGCGTTCATGTTTTGTTCATAAATAAGTTGAACACCTCTCGTATAAAGCCACGTCGTGAAGCCCCAAACCGTTGTATAAAAACGAAAAGTAAAGAAACAAGAGCACCGCTCGGCGGCACATTATACGCCTGAAGAAAAAACAATGACGCAACAGCTGAACACGGAATAGCAGTGGAAAACGTCAAAGTCCCTCTGTGACCTTGGCCTTTGACATAGGAACCTGAATCATGAGCATGACACATTGTCTACCTCTGGTAATTATTTGTGCCAGGTTATTTTAAAATCCTACATTAAGTAAGGAAGATACAAACTGGACAATTAATAGCCGTTCAAAACTTCAAAGTCTGTCTGTAACCTCGAGACCTGGATCATGTGCATGGCACATCTTCGGCTTGTGGGTATCATTTATGCCAAGTGATTTTAAAATCCCATTACAAGTAAGGAATATACAGCCCGGACATAGAAGAGCCATGCAAAACTTAAAAGTCCCCCTGTGACATTGTCCTTTCACCAAGGGACCTGGGTCATGTGCATGACACACCATGTGTGCCAATTTATTTAAAAATCCTTCACTTAGTATAAAAGATATAGCCCGGACACAGAATAGCAGAGCAAAATTCCAAAGTCCCCCTGTGACCTTGACCTTTCAACAAGGCACCTGGGCCATGTGGATGACACATAGTCTCCCTGAGGTAATCATGTGTGCCAATTTATTTTAAAAAGCCTTCAATTAGTCAGAAAGATACAGCCCGGACACAGAGGAGCAGTCCAAATTTCAAAGTTCCCCTCTGACATTTCACCAATGGACCGGGGTCATGTGCATGGCACATCGTCTGCATGTGGTAATCATGTGTGCCAAGTTATTTTAAAATCCTATTTCAAGAGAGAAAGATACAGCCCGGACACGGAATTGCTAACAGACGGACGGACAGACGAACAGACGGACAGACGAACAGACGCACAGACGATGAAGACCATAACATAAAACGTCCTCTTTGGGCGTATAAGATAGTTTGGCTCTTGTGGGGTTAGACTATTTACCCTCTGGACTATTTTATCCAAGCATATTTATGAATCTATATTATAATTATGCAGACAACTTCCGGGCCCTGTGTACTGGGGAGATGGGTTTTGGATACAAAGGCAGTTCCTTCCATCGTGTTATCCCAGGTAGTGTGATTCAAGGAGGAGATTTCGATAATAATGGCGGATACAGTATCTATGGAGACACATTTGCTGATGAAAACTTCCTGTTACGCCATTTCAAGAAAGGTATGAGGAAATCTTTAAAAAATATTAGCCATAGAAACAAGTAAAAGTCCAAATGCCCGCCGAAAAATGCAGTTTTAAATAGTATATTGTCTAAAACACAGGTAACTGTATCGTCGAAAACAAAAAACAAGTAAAACATTTTTTTGTTGAAAATCTATATTTTTCTTTCAAAGTCCATTTGTACAGAAATCCACGAGCCGGTTCAAGAGGTGCACTTCGTTTTTAATAAAAAAAATGCTTTTTTCATACGAATTATTTATAAAAGACTGTGTGTTTGCACAAACAATGTTATGTGCCTAAAATTAACTTCATATCATAAAATCCATCGCTTAAAGGTTTACTTTAACTGTCGCTGGTGTAACTCGTTGTGGGGAACGGCCATATAGATTTGTGTTGATCGGCTATAAAACAACTTCTACATTTTATAGTATAACTGTTTAGGTATCGGATCAATTTAGATGAAACCAGTGCATGAATTTAACGTAAGCATTAAATGGTTGTATGATAACGGGGCCAGATAATGACAACGCAATCTAGGTTTTGGATATTTTAATGTGACAATGTGTTGTACCGGGTATATATAATCACAAATGGAATGTTTATCCTTTCCGTAAGACAAGGGGAACTCCTTAAACAGTTCTAATACTATATCTACTTTAACGTGAGTAATCTTAAGAGTTAAAATCTAAACACTACTTTAACAGGAAAGACCATTTATAAACTACTTAACATATAGTTTAAACTATGAATTACTCTCACTTCAATATATTCCAGTTAATAATTTGGTAAATCTAAGATATATTATATATCAAGTTACACAAAATTAAGTGTTGCTTTAAGAAAGGGGATGCATCTGATTTATTGAATTGTGTGGTATTTTGTATTATTTTATCACAAAAGCACTAACAGAAACTATTGATATGTGTGTGACAAAGCATTTCTATCAGACATGTTTGCCTGACTACTGACATTTTCGCAAGTCGATCTGGCATTTTCTTCACTGAAGAGGTTAGAAATACTATTTTGCTCAGTCGGTCAAAGAAGCTATTGTTCTTATGAAAGTGTAAAGACCACATTCTAAACCCTGTATACTTGGTTACACCACAACATGTAAAATTCAGTGGATATGGTTCTTGGAGCAAGGATTAGTTTGTTACATTAATTGTGTCAGGTAGTACATACAATCCAAACGTAATAGATTATTTACCAAACAAACCCTGATTATTCCTTGCATTTATTCAATGTGTGTGACAAATAGTCACTGCAATTAAAAGCAATTATTACTCTGTTCACTATATAGCAATACTCTGTACACGATACAGCAATACTCCGTGCACCAGTGGGCAACTATATAGCAATACTCTGTACACTAACACCTGCCTTTATTCTCGCAATGCACCGTCATTTTCGATTAGTTTCGGATACTACATTTGCAATATAATCTTTGTAACAAGAATGACAATTCGCTCGATTCAAGTTGAGTACCTTAACGAAAAATATAAACAAAAACATCTAATTTCGACAGATCGAGCTTACTTTCTGCGAGAGTAACGATACGAGTTTGGTCTTTTAATCACCCTTTTAAGAGATTCCTGGCAATTTACAGGTTGCACAGTATAGGAAAATTTATGGAGGAGATAATTTTGTTTAAAATGTACATTAAACACACTCAGAAAAACTAAATATCATCTCTGAACTTACCCTTTTCATCACTAGAATGTCGCGAAAATTGATAATATTACACATATTGCTAGCAATATCCGGTGTACGTTATACCGCAGTGACAGTACTGCTGTCAATATTTGCGAGTGAGCATCGGCATAATATACTGGATCATTTGAACTTTCCTATGAATATCTGATATACTATAGCGTGCTATCAGGTTACAAAACACTCATTCGAGATATGCATAAGTAGTCAGTAATTTGGAAAATATCGTATTTAAACTCACCATGGTCTCTTCAAAATTAATAATATTACTCACTCTACTAGCAATATCCGGTGTACGTTATACCGTAGTGTGTAAAATAAAATCATGAATATAATTAGTTTAAGGAGATATTGATAGTCAATTTTTACTTTTGATTGGTTGAAAGTCTGGTTCATTTAGAACAAATAAACCTTCATAGAAAGATATAAATTTTCAAAAAAAAAAATCCGTTTTTTTTCAACGATACAGTTACCTGTGGTCTTAAGCATTTAGTGTTTCTCTGTACATATTAAGCACTTAACTGACAGTTTTTATTAAAATTAATTTATCTGATCGGTCGTGAATGATTACCATCGGCAAAATATGATATTTTTTTTCTAAAATAAGTGCTTGTAGATCTATTATTAAATGTATTTTATCGTTTTAAATGCAAATCCTTTAGAATCATTATTCATTACAATTATCATGATTATTTTCGTCATCTTTGAATTATTTAGGTGACCTTTCTATGGCAAACGCTGGACCAAATACCAACGGATCACAGTTTTTCATAACTTTAGGCAAACTTGCATGGTAAATTTGCTTATTTTGCTTTTGATAGGGTTTTAATGATGGTTGAGCCACCTTGAGCGCATGCGCGAAAACTCCAGAAATCGGCCATCCTCTAATTCACCGGCTATAATCACGGTTCTTTTCTTATCTGAGGAAATTTAAATGGCAGGGTATTAACTACAACACCAAAATCAAAATTAATCAAGATCTGATGACAGCAATACAGATAATTTTAAACATATTGTGACGTCATCATTAAATAGCATTGACGTCACACTGAATGTTTGTTTTAAATTGCTCAAATGAACTCCGTTTTAAGACTTACATACCTGTATACACCAACTTTAGTTAACACTTTCACCAAAAATGTTTTTTAAATAGTCTTACTACAGTCCTTAAACATATCAAAAGTTTGACTGATTATCCATTTTGTATACAATTTATAAATACAGAAACGAACTTTTTAATGCTTTTTCGTAGCATACAAATTCAGGGATAAAATCAGATGAATCACCATGATAGGAACAATGAAGACTGTTTCCCGTTCGGACTACTAAATAGTCTAAATCGAGTCGTGAAAACAGTCTAAAGAACGAGAGAGAGCACTGAGGAGCGATAACACATTTATACGCTCAGTCGATTGATAGTGGTGTTCATATCCAACACTTAAATATGTACATTGCTTGATCTTCAGGTTGGATGGTAAACATGTCGTATTTGGAAGCGTTACCAAGGGAATGCAAGTTTTGAACGCTATTGAAGCAGTTGGCGCCGCAGACGGCATAACATCTGAGCCAGTAGTTATTGCTGATTGCGGACAATTGCCATAGGCATTATGTGACAAAGTTTCATATTTAGTGGTTTAGCTGGGTAACCACATTCGCCAGACTTCTGAAATCAATTCGATAGAAAATTTGTGGTTTGATATTGAGTGTGTGCTTAAGTGCCATAATTCCAGAAGCCAACTGGCCTAGGAAGGCAATATTTATGAAACTTGAAGAAATACTAGTTTTGAAAAACGCATATATTTTTAAGTGAAATGAATTTGGGACATTTTGATAACTAAATAAATCGCATTTGCTTTCTAATGTTGAAATATTGAAAATAAATGTCATTGATCTTGTTCACTGATGTTTATGTGATAAAAACGCCATATATACGAGGGGCATTCTGAAAGTTCTGATAACCGACAAATATGTCTGGGCGCTGGGTCCCATTTCAACTACGTAATCATTGGCACCCCTTTTGTTGCGGTTTGTTTTCGCACAGATATGTTAAACTGGTATATATGATATAACTGGCAAATTAAAACTGCCCATTTTCAAGTCAAATTTGTGTGTTCTTATCTATTTTGCTTTATACCTATTTCACATACAAAGTCAGTTAATTTTTGGTAAAACAGATGCACATAAATAACTTTATACCTCTGTCTCATAAGTCCGTGCCTTCTCATGAAAACCGTGCTTAATTGTATTCAACTCTTGTATATGTTCTACATAGTCATTTTGATGAAATTAGCCAAATAAATAATCCAACAAATATCCTTCATCAATTGAAGCCATTATTTTGGACGACACGCCATAGCTGTCACCTTGGCGACCAGGAACGATACACCTATACTCAGGGTTGTAAGAACCAAAAAATGGTCATTTTGTTCACAAGGTGTATAAAGCACCAAACATTCACAAAATAACAATTAATATATTGGCTTCCAGAAAAGTGAAAGACACAACCTGTTCGGCCCCTTATTTCGCATATATGAGGCCCCAAATAGGCTCCATCAAGTAAAGTTGATTTTCACTAAAAAAATATGATGCGCCCAATTTTTTTAAACATTATAAAAAATCACCAAAATTTGAATTGGAATGTCCAAATCATGTACATATCTGATATATTATATTATAAATTTCACTATTATACATGTTTTATTGCAAATATGAGGCCCGAAAGGGGTGTTTGTGAAAAATTTCATAGACATAAAACATGTTTGTATACTTAGTTTCAGTATTATGAGTAGTTGAACAAAAAAAACAATAAAATGCAGCCCAGTTGACCCAGTGATGCTTATGATATAATTCAATCCATTTAAAATACAATTTATTTATTGATTGAGGCCCTTTAAAGGACATTTTCGATCATTAAAAAGTGGATGAATTTAAGATGTTCACGATTCAATCTGCACCCAATTGTATAAAGCCTGGTTAAATATTAACCGTGGTTAAAACTAGGTCGACCTTCTTTCGTAACCATTCGAGTACCATTACATCGTAACCATTCGGGTACCATGAGGTAGGCGGGGTCTGGGCGGCATAGAGAATAGGTATGACACTACTAAATTTTTATTACGCACATTTAGTACCAATATTTGACACTTAATAAATTTAGTTTATGGATCTAACACTCGTGAGATAAACAATAAAGCATAAAGGCGTGTATTTATGACAATGTAATATTTGGATGCTGCGTGGCATGCATATAATCCCACTTGTAACAAAAAGTATGATTTATGCAAAAACAACGTAAACTCCACCCTACGCAAGCCACACCGGCAATGGTTGGAATCTAGTTCTAAGTCAATTCAAAAAAACTTAAACATTTTTTTTTCATTGATTATCGATAAAATTGATCCTGTTTTGTTACAAGGAGTGAACTAGAATTAGTAGGGCACTGTTATATAGTCAGGGCACCAGAATCATAGAATGGCTAAGCTATTATTATATAGTCGGGCGCCGATGTAGTCACGGTATTCTCAATGGCTATGGTCATTAATCTTTTATGTTATAATATAGCAAGGACACTTGTTATAACACTGTCACAAGATACTTGAATGGGAAGGGTAATGTTATAGCGAGGGAACATGATTCAACCGGGTACTAGCTAGAATAGCTAAGCTAATTTAATGGCCTATGTACTACTATCCCGAGGATACTTGAATGGCTACATATATTTAATATGGTACTATTTTGAACCGAGTGTCCGAATGAAAAGGGTACTACTTAGTCAATGGTAATTTATTTAAATCATTTGAATAAATGTCAATAACAATAGAGTTACCATTCCAGTACCCTGGCTACAATTTGGTGCTAAACATTCCAGGACCCTTGCTACAATATGAGGATAACCATTCGAGTACTCAGGCTACAATATGGGAGGAACGATTCCAGTACCCTAGCTACAATATGACAGTAACCATTCAAGTACCCTGGCTAAATATGACAGTAATCATTCAAGTACCCTGGCTAAATATGACAGTAATCATTCAAGCATCTTGGCTACAATTCGACAGTAACAATTCAAGTACCCTGGTTTCAATATGACACTAACCATTCAAGTACCTTTGCAACAATATGGGAGTAACCATTCCAGTACCCCGGCTACAATATGACAGTAACCATTCAAGCATCTTGGCTACAATTTGACAGTAACAATTCAAGTACCCTGGTTTCAATATGACACTAACCATTCAAGTACCTTTGCAACAATATGGGAGTAACCATTCCAATACCCCGGCTACAATATGACAGTAACCATTCAAGCATCTTGGCTACAATTTGACAGTAACAATTCAAGTACCCTGGTTTCAATATGACACTAACCATTCAAGTACTTTTGCAACAATATGGGAGTAACCATTCCAGTACCCCGGCCACAATATGACAGTAACCATTCAAGCATCTTGGCTACAATTTGACAGTAACAATTCAAGTACCCTGGTTTCAATATGACACTAACCATTCAAGTACCTTTGCAACAATATGGGAGTAACCATTCCAGTACCCCGGCTACAATATGACAGTAACCATTCAAGCATCTTGGCTACAATTTGACAGTAACAATTCAAGTACCCTGGTTTCAATATGACACTAACCATTCAAGTACCTTTGCAACAATATGGGAGTAACCATTCCAGTACCCCGGCTACAATATGGGATTAACCATTCCAGTACTCTGGCTACAAAATGACAGTAACCATTTAAGTACAGTGGCTACAATATCACAGTAACCATTCAAATACGCTGGTTACAATATGGGAGTATTCATTCAAGTACCCTGTCTACAATATGGGTGAACCAGTCAAACACCGTTGCTACAACATAAGTGTAACGATTCAAGTACCATTGCAACAGTATAGAGGTAAGCAATCATATACTATGGCTACAATATGAGTGTAACCATTCAAGTACCTAGGCTACAATATGACAGTAACCATTCAAATACCCAGGTTACAATATGGGAGTATCCATTCAAGTACCATGGCTATAATATAGGAGTAACCATTCCAGTACCCTCTCTAAATATGGGTGAAACATTCAAGTACCCCGGCTACAATATGAGTGTAACCATTCAAAACCGTTGCAACAACATGAGTATAACCATTCCAGTACAATTGCAACAATATATGGGTAACCATTCATCTACTATGGGAACAATATGAGAGTAACCATTCAAGTACCTTGGCTACAATATGACAGTAATCATTCAAGCACCGTGGCTACAATATGGGAGTAACCATTCCAGTACCTTGGCTACAATATAGGAGTAACCATTCCAGTACCTTGGCTACAATATGGGAGTAACCATTCCAGTACCCTAGCTACAATATGGGAGTAACCATTCAAGTACCCGGCTACAATATCACAGTAACCATTGGTTACAATATGGGAGTATCCATTCAAGTACCATGATAATAATATAGGAGTAACCATTCCAGTACCCTGTCAACAATATAAGAGTAACCATTCCAGTACCATGGCTATAATATACAAATGTAGGAGAAACCATTCCGGTACCCTGTCTATAATATGGGTGAACCATGCAAGTACCCCGACTACAATATGACAGTTACCATTCAAAAACCGTTGCAACAACATGAGTATAACCATTCCAGTACAATTGCAACAATATATGGGTAACCATTCATCTACTATGGGTACAATATGAGCGTAACCATTCAATTACCTTGGCTACAATATGACAGCAATCATTCAAATACCGTGGCTACAATATGGGAGAAACCGTTCAAGTACCCTGGATTCAATATGGGAGTAACCATTCAAGTACCCGGCTACAATACCACAGTAACCATTCAAATACCCTGGTTACAATATGGGAGTATCCATTCAAGTACCATGGCAATAATATAGGAGAACCCATTCCAGTACCCTGTCTACAATATGGGAGTAACCATTCTAGTACCGTGGCTACAATATGGGAGTAACCATTCTAGTACCGTGGCTACATTATGGGAGTTACCATTCCAGTACCCTGGCTATAATATGGGGGTAACCATTCCAGTACTATGGCTACAATATGGGAGTAACCATTCTAGTACCCTGGCTATAATATGTGAGTAACCATTCCAGTACCCTGGCTATTATATGTGAGTAACCATTCCAGTACCCTGGCTATAATATGGGAGTAACCATTCCAGTACCCTGGCTATAATATGTGAGTAACCATTCAAGTACCCTGGCTAGAATATGGGAGTAACCATTCCAGTACCATTACTACAATATGGGAGTAACAATTCCAGTACCCTGTCTATAATATGGGAGTAACCATTCCAGTACCCTGGCTACATTATGGAAGTAACCATTCCAGTTCCCTGGCAACAATATGGGAGTAACCATTTCAGTACCCTGGCTATAATATGGGAGTAACCATTACAGTAACATGGATATAATGTGGGAGTAAACATTCCAGTACCCTAGCTACAATATGGGAGTAACCATTCCAGTACCCAGACTGTAATATGGCATAAGTCATTCCCGTATAAAGACTGTAATATGACATTAACCATTCCAATACCAAACTAGAACATGGCATTAACCATTTCAGTACCCAGACTGTAATATTACATAAACCATTCCAGTACCAAGACAATAATATGACATTAACCATACCAGTACCAAGACAATAATATGACATTAACCATTCCAGTACCAAGACTGTATTATGACATTAAACATTCCAGTGCCAAGACAATAATATGACATTAACCATACCAGTACCAAGACAATAATATGACATTAACCATTCCAGTACCAATACTGTATTATGACATTAACCATTCCAGTGACAAGACTGTAATATGACAGTTAAGTTACCAATTTTCTAGGGCTCTTTTCAGCTGTTAGGCCGCTCAAGCACCCTTTGACATTTTAACTCCCCTGGTCATTGGGCTACATATGGAAACCTACACTCGTGTCTCCCTGGGGAGACTATTTCTCTCCTGTGGTGTGGCAGCCAACATCGATCTGCGGCGCCCAGGAATAGACACTGCCCTCACAGGTACCATTTTACACCATGGTGGAGTGGAGCTGTGGGTCTTGCTCAGAGATTTTGACCAGTGGTCCAGAGGGGGATCGAACCCGGGACCTCTCGATCCCGAAGCGCGCGCCTTACCTCTAGGCCACCGCTCCCCACAGTAACCATTCCAGTACCAAGACAATAATATGACATTAGCCATTCCAGTACCAATACTGTAATATGACATTAACTATTCCAGTACCAAGACTGGAACATGACATAAAACATTCCATTACGCAGACTGGAATCTGACCTTAACCATTCTAGTACCAAGACTGTAATGTGACATTAAACATTCCAGTATCGAGACTGGAACATGACATAAACCATTCCAGTACAAATAATGTAATATGACATTAACCATTCCAGTACCAAGACTGTAATATGACAATAACCATTCCAGTACTAAGACTGTAATATGACATTAACCATTCCAATACCCAAGCTGGAATATGACATTAACCATTCCAGTACCAAGGCTGTCATATGACATTAACTATTCCAGTACCAAGATAATGATATGACATTAACCATTCCAGTACCAAGACAACAATATGACATTAACCATTCCAGTACCAAGACTGTAATATGACATTAACCATTCCGGTACCAAGACTGTTATATGACATTAACCATTCCAGTACCAAGACTATAATATGACATTAACCATTACAGTACCAAGACAATAATATGACATAAACCATTCCAGTACCAAGATAATGATATGACATTAACCATTCCAGTACCAAGACAATAATATGACATTAACCATTGCAGTACCAAGACTGTAATATGACATTAACCATTCCGGTACCAAGACTGTTATATGACATTAACCATTCCAGTACCAAGACTATAATATGACATTAACCATTCCAGTTCCAAGACTGTAATATGACATTAACCATTCCAGTACCAAGACTGTCATATGACATTAACCATTCCAGTACCAAGACTATAATATGGCATTAACCATTCCAGTACCCAGACTGGAATATGACATTAACCATTCCAGTACCAAGACAATAATATGACATTAACCATTCCCGGACCAAGACAATAATATGACATTAACCATTCCGGTACCATGACAATTATATGACATTAACCATTCCAGTACCGAGACTGTAATATGACATTAAACATTTCAGTATCGAGACTGGAACATGACATAAACCATTCCAGTACCAATACTGTAATATGACATTAACCATTTCAGTACCAAGACTATAATATGACATTAGCCATTCCAGTACCAAGACTGTAATATGACATTAACCATTCCATTACCAATACTGTAATATGACATTAACCATTCCAGTACCAAGACTGGAACATGACATGAAACATTCCATTACGCAGACTGGAATCTGACCTTAACCATTTTAGTACCAAGACTGTTATGTGACATTAAACATTCCAGTATCGAGACTGGAACATTACATAAACCATTCCAGTACCAATACTGTAATATGACATTAACCATTCCAGTACCAAGACTGTAATATGACATTAACCATTCCAGTACCAAGACTGTAATATGACATTAAACATTCCAGTATCCAAGCTGGAATATGACATTAACCATTCCAGTACCAAGACAATAATATGACATAAACCATTCCAGTACCCAGATAATAATATGACATTAACCATTCCAGTACCAAGACAATAATATGACATTAACCATTCCAGTACCCAGACTGTAATATGACATTAACCATTCCGGTACAAAGACTGTTATATGACATTAACCATTCCAGTACCAAGACTTCAATATGACATTAACCATTCCAGTACCAAGACTGTAATATGACATTATGCATTCCAGTACCAAGACTGTAATATGACATTAACCATTCCAGTACCAAGACTATAATATGGCATTAACCATTCCAGTACCCTGACTGAAATATGACATTAACCATTCAAGTACCAAGACAATAATATGACATTAACCATTCCAGTACCAAGACAATTATATGACATAAACCATTCCAGTACCAAGACAATTATATGACATTAACCATTCCAGTACCAAAACTGTAATATGACATTAAATATTCCAGTATCGAGACTGGAACATGACAGAAACATTCCAGTACCAATACTGTAATATGACATTAACCATTCCAGTACCCATGCTTGAATATAACATTAACCATTCAAGTACCAAGACTGGAATATGACATTAACTATTCCAGTACCAAGACAATAATATGACCTTGACTATTCCAGTGCCAAGACTGTTGCCTGACAGTAACCATAATAGTACCAAGACTATAATATGACATTAACCATTCCAGTACCAAGACTGTAGTATGACATAAAAACTTTCCAGTATCGAGACTGGAACATGACATAAACCATTCCAGTACCAATACTGTAATATGACATTACCATTCCAGTACCAAAACTGTAATATGACATTAATCATTCCAGTACCAAGACTACAATATGACATTAACCATCAGTACCCAGACAGAAATATGACATTAACCATTCCAGTACCCAGACTGGAATTTGACATTAACCATTCCAGTACCAAGACTGTAATATGACATAAACCATTCCAGTACCAAGACTGTAATATGACATTAACCATTCCAGTACCAAGACTCGAATATGACATTAACCATTCAAGAACCAAGACTGGAATATGACATTACCCATTCCAGTACAAAGACTGGAACACGACATTAAACATTCCAGTACCCAGACTGTAATTTATGACATAAATAAATCCAGTATCGAGACTGTAATATGACATTAACCATTCCAGTACCTACATTGTAATATGACATTAGCCATTCCAGTACCAATAATGTAATATGACATTAACCATTCCAGTATTAAGACTGGAACATGACATAAAACATTTCAATACGCAGACTGGAATCTGACCTTAACCATTCTAGTACCAATACTGTAATGTGACATTAAACATTCCAGTATCGAGACTGGAACATGACATAAACCATTCCAGTACCAATACTGTAATATGACATTAACCATTCCAGTACCAAGACTGTAATATGACATTTACCATTGCAGTACCAAGACTGTAATATGACATTAAACATTCCAGTACCCAAGCTGGAATACGACATTACCCATTCCAGTACCAAGACAATAATATGACATAAACCATTCCAGTACCAAGATAATAATATGACATTAACCATTCCAGTACCAAGTCAATAATATGACATTAACCATTCCAGTTCCCAGACTGTAATATGACATTAACCATTCCGGTACCAAGACTGTTATATGACTTTAACCATTCCAGTACCAAGACTATAATATGACATTAACCATTCCAGTACCAAGACGGTAATATGACATTAACCATTCCAGTACCCTGACTATAATATGACATTAACCATTCCAGTACCAAGACGGTAATATGACATTAAGCATTCTAGTACCAAGACTGTAATATGACATTAACCATTCCAGTACCAATACTATAATACGACATTAACCATTCAAGTACCAAGACAATAATATGACATTAACCATTCCAGTACCAAGACAATAATATGACATTAACCATTCCAGTACCAAGACAATTATATGACATTAACCATTCCAGTACCAAGACTGTAATGTGACATTAAACATTCCAGTATCGAGACTGTAATATGACATTATGCATTCCAGTGCCAATACTGTAGTATGACATTAACCATTCCAGTACCAAGACTATAATATGACATTAACCATTCCAGTACCCATGCTGGAATATAACATTAACCATTCAAGTACCAAGACTGGAATATGACATTAACTATTCCAGTTCCCAGACAATAATATGACCTTTACTATTCTAGAGCCAAGACTGTAGCCTGACAGTAACCATAGTAGTACCGAGACTGTAATATGACATTTACCATTCCAGTACCAATTCTGTAATATGACATAAAAACATTCCAGTATCGAGACTGGAACATGACATAAACCATTCCAGTACCAATACTGTAATATGACATTAACCATTCCAGTACCAAAACTATAATATGACATTAATCATTCCAGTACCAGGACTATACTATGACATTAACCATCTGTACCCAGACTGGTATATGACATTAACCATTCAAGTATATGTACCAAGACTGGAATTTGACTTAACTATTTAAGTACCCAGACTGGAATATGACATTAACCATTCCAGTACCAAGACTGGAACATGACATTAAACATTCCAGTACCCAGACTTTAATTTATGACATTAACCATTCCAGTACCAAGACTGTAATAGGACATTAACCATTCCAGTACCAAGACCTGGATATGACATTAACCATTCCAGTACCCAGACTGGAATATGACATTAACCATTCCAGTACCAAGACTGTAATATGACATTAACCATTCCAGTACCAAGACTCGAATATGACATTAACCATTCCAGTTCCAAGACTGGAATATGACATTACCCATTCCAGTACCAAGACTGGAACATGACATTAAACATTCCAGTACCCAGACTGTAATTTATGACATTAATCATTCCAGTATCGAGACTGTAATATGACATTAGCCATTCCAGTACCTACATTGTAATATGACAGTAACCATTCCAGTACCAAGACTGTTTTATGACACTAACCATTCCAGTACCTACACTGTAATATGACAGTAACCATTCCAGTACCAAGACTGTATTATGACACTAACCATTCCAGTACCAAGACAGTAATATAAGCGTGTATTTATGACAATATAATATTCGGATGCTGCATGGCATGCATATAAACCCACTTTTAAGTAAAAATATAATTTATGCAAAAACAACGCAAACTCCACCCTTCGGAAGCCAAACTTGCAATGGTTGGAATCTAGTTTTAAGTCAATTAAAAATAACTTAAACTTTATTTTTCAGTGATTTTCGATACAATTAACTACTTAACGATCCTGTTATGTTATATTATTGAGTGAACTAGAATTTGTAGGGCACTGTTATATAGTCAGGGCACCAGAATCAAAGAATGGCTACAATATGGTATTATTATATAGTCGTGTGTCGATGTAATCTCGGCTTTCTAAATGAATATGGTCATGAATCTTTCATGTTATAGCTAGAACACTTACCGGGGCTACAATATTGGAGTAACCATTCCAGTACCCTGGCAACAATATGAATATAACCATTCAAGTACCGTGGCTACAATATGGGGTTAACCATTCCAGTATTCTGGCTACAATATGACAGTAACCATTCAAGTACCATGGCTACAATATGGGAGTAACCATTCTAGTTCCCCGGTTACAATATGACAGTAACCATTCAAGTACCCTGGCTACAATACCAGAGTATCCATTCAAGTACCCAGGCTACAATATGGGGGTAACCATTCAAATACAGTGGCTACAATATGGGAGTAACCATTCAAGTACCCTGGCTACAATATGACAGTTACTATTCAAATACCCTGGCTACAATATTGGAGTAACTATCGAAGTACCGTAGCAACATAATGACAGTTACATGTACCATTCAAGTCCCATGGCTACAATATGGGAGTTACATAAAATGTATTGGGTATTATTATGTAGATCAAGATGGTGTCGATGTGGTCACGGTATTCAAATGGCTATGGTCATTAATCGTTCATGTTATAGCTATGACACTTGAACTAACACGATCACACGATATTTGAATGACAAGGTTAATGTTTTAGCGAGGGCACTTGATTGAACTGGGTTCTAGAATAGCTAAGATAATTTAGGCACTTGATTGCCTAGGGTACTAGTATACCGAGGATACTGAATAGGCTAGGGTACTATTTTAAACCGGGTGTAGCAACGAAAAGGGTACTACTAAATCCATTCAAGTACCCTGGCTACCATATTAGGTTAACCATTCAAGAACCCTGGCTACAATACGAGGTTAACCATTCAAGTACCCTGACTGCAATATGAGGGTAACCATTCAAGTACACTGGCTACAATATGAGGGTAACCATTCAAGTACCCTGACTACAATATGAGGGTAACCATTCAAGAACCCTGGCTACAATATGAGAGTTACCATTCAAATAACCTGGCTACGATATGAGAGAAACCATTCAAGTACCGTTGCAACAATATGGGAGTAACCACTCCAGTACCCAGGCTAAAATATGGTAGTAACCACTCGAGTACCATGGCTACAATATAGGAGTAACCATTAAAATGCAGTGGCTACAATTTGAGAGTAACCATTCAAGTATCCTGGCTACATGCACAATATCAGGGTAACCACTCGAGTACCATGGCTACATTATGAGGGAAACAATTCGAGTACTATGGTACATTAATAGGCAGACCATTCGAGTACCATGGCTACAAAATGAGGGTAACCATTTAAGTACCATGGCTACAATATGAGTGTTACCATTCAAGTACCATGTCTACAATATGAGGGTTACAATTCAAGTAAATTTGCTACAATATGAGAAATACCATTGCTATAATATGACGGTAACCATTCAAGTACCATGGCTATAATATGACGGTAACCATTCAAGTACCAAGGCTATATTATGAGGGTAACCATTCAAGTTCCATGGCTATATTATGAGGGTAACCATTCAAGTACCATGACTATAATATGACGGTAACCATTCAATTACCATGGCTATATTATGAGGGTAACCATTCAAGTTTAAGGCTACACTATGAAGGTAACCATTCAAGTACCACGACTACTATATGACGGTTACCATTCAAGTACTATGGCTATAATACGACGGTAACCATTCAAGTAACCTGACTACAATATGAGAACAACCATTCAAGTACCATTGCTATAATATGAGGGTAACCATTACTAACTATACTATGTGGGTAACCATTTAAATACCCTGACTACAATATGAGAGTAACCACTCTAGTAACATGGCTACATTATGTGGGAAACAATTCGAGTACAATGGTTACAAAATGAGGGTAACCATTCAAGTACCATTTTAACAATATGAGAGTAACAATTCTAGTACACTTCCTACAATATAAGGATAACCATTCATGTACCATGGCTATAATATGAGCATAACCATTCAAGTACCATGGCTACAAAATGATGGTAACCATTCAAATGCCATGACAATAGTATGAGGGTAACCATGCAAGTACCATGGCTATAATATGAGCATAGCCATTCTGTATCCGTGCCTGGTCATGGTACCGGAATGGTTAATGCCATATTACAGTCATGGTACTGGACTGGTTACTGTCATATTACAGTCTTGGTACTGGAATGGTTACTGTCGTATCATAGTCTAGGTGCTGGAATGGTTAATGTCATATTACAGTCGTGGTACTGGAATGACTGCTGTCATAATACAGTCTTGGTACAGGAATGGTTAATTTCATGATTACAGTCTCGGTACTGGAATGGTTAATGGCATTTTCAATTTTGGGTACTGCAATGGTTACAATCATATTATAGTCTAGGTTCTGGAATGGTTAATGTCATATTACAGTCGTGGTAATGGAATGGTTACTGTCATATTACAGTCTTGGTACTGGAATGGTAACAGTCAAATTCCAGTCTTGGTACTAGGATGGTTACTGTCATATTACATTCTTGGTACTGGCATGGTTAATGTTATATTACAGTCTTGGTACTGGAATGGTTAGTGTCATGATACAGTCTTGGTACGGGAATGGTTAGTGTCATATTACAGTGTAAGTACTGGAATGGTTACTGCCATATTACAGTCTAGGTACTGGAATAGTTACTGTCATATTACAGTCGTTGTACTGGAATGGTTAGTGTCATAATACAGTCTAGATAATTGAATGATTACAGGCACATTACAGTCTTGTTACTGGAATGGTTAATGTCATATTACAGTCTTGGTACTTGAATGGTTAAGTCATGTTGCAGTCTTGGTACTGGAATGGTTAGTGTCATAATACAGTCTAGATAATTGAATGATTACAGTCACATTACAGTCTTGTTACTGGAATGGTTAATGTCATATTACAGTATTGGTACTTGAATGGTTAAGTCATGTTGCAGTCTTGGTACTGGAATGGTTAATGTCATATTACAGTCTTGGTACTTGAATGGTTAAGTCATGTTGCAGCCTTGGTACTGGAATGGTTAATGTCATATTACAGTCTTGGTACTGGAATGGTTAAGTCATGTTGCAGTTTTGGTACTGGAATGGTTAATGTCATATTGCAGTCTTGGTACTTGAATGGTCAAGTCATATTGCAGTCTTGGTACTGCAATGGTTAATGTCATATTGCAGTCTTGGTACTTGAATGGTTAAGTCATATTGCAGTCTTGGTACTTGAATGGTTAAGTCATGTTGCAGTCGTGGTAGTGGAATGGTTACTGTCATAATACAGTCATGTTACTGGAATGGTTACTGTCATATTACAGTCTTGTTACTGGAATGGTTACTGTCATATTGCAGTCTTGATATTTGAATGGTTACTGTCATATAACAGTCTTGACTAGAATGGTTACTGTCATATTGCAGTCTTGATATTTGAATGGTTACTGTCATTTTACTGTCTTCTTTGTACTGGAGAGGTTAATGCCATAATAAGTCTTGGTACCGGAATGATTACTGTCATATAACAGTCTTGTTACTGGAATGGTAACTGCCAAATTACAGTTTTTGTACTGGAATGGTTACTGTCATATTACAGTCGTTGTACTGGAATGGTTAAAGTCATGTTGCAGTCTTGGTACTGGGATGGTTACTGTCGTATTACAGTCTTGTTACTGGAATAGCTACTGTCATATTACGGTCTGGGTCCTTGAAAGTTTACTGTCATATGACAGTCTTGGCTCTTGAATGGTAACTGTAATATTACAGTCTGGATACTTGTATGACTGCTGTCATAATACAGCCATATTACAGTGTAGGTATTGGAATGGTTAATGTCATAATACAGTCTTGGTACACGAATGGCTAATGTCATTATACAGTCTTGTTACTGTAATAGTTAGTTTCATAATACAGTCTTGGTACTTGAAGGATAATCTCATGTTGCAGTCTTGGTACTGGAATGGTTAATGACATATTATAGTCTTGGTACAGGAATTATTTATGTCATTTTACAGTCTTGATACAGGAATGGTTAATGCTCTATTACAGTCTAGGCACTGGAATGGTTACTGTCATGTTACAGACTAGGTAGTGGAATGGTTACTGTCATATTACAGTCTAGGTACTGGAATGGTTACTGTCATATTACAGTATAGGTACTGGAATTGTTACCGTTATATTACAGTCTTGGTACTGGAATGGTTAGTGTCATAATACAGTCTTGGTATTGGAATGGTTACTGTCATATTACAGTGTAGGTACTGGAATGGTTAGTGTCATATTACAGTCTATGTACTGGAATGGTTAGTGTCATATTACAGTCTTGGTACTGGAATGGTTACTGTCATATTACAGTGTAGGTACTGGAATGGTTACTGTAATATTACAGTCTATGTACTGGAATGGTTAGTGTCATATTACAGTCTTGGTACTGGAATGGTTACTGTTATTTTACAGTCTTTGTACTGGAATGGTTAGTGTCACAATACAGTCTTGGTACTGGAACGGTAACTGTCATATTACAGTGTAGGTACTGGAATGGTTACTGTCATAATACAGTCTTGGTACTGGAATGGTTACTGTCATATAACAGTCTTCGTACAGAAATGGTTAACGTCATAATACAGTCTTGGTACTTGAATGATAAACTCATGTTGCAGTCTTGGTACTGGAATGGTTAATGTCATTTTACAGTCTTGGTACTGGAATGGTTAAGTCATATAACAGTATTGGTACTGGAATGGTTACTGTCATAATACAGGCTAGGTACTGGAATGGTTACTGTCATAATACAGTCTTGGTACTGGAATGGTTAGTGTCATAATACAGTCTTGGTACTGGAATGGTAAATGTCTAATACAGTCTTGGTACTGGAATGGTTAGTGTCATAATACAGTCTAGGTACTGGAATGGTTAGTGTCATAATACAGTCTTGGCACTGGCATTGTTACTGTCATATAACAGTATTGGTACTGGGATGGTTAGTGTCATAATACAGTCTTGGTACTGGAATGGTTTCTGTCATATTACAGTCTAGGCACTGGAATGGTTAGTGTCATAATACAAGCTTGGTACTGGAATGGTTAGTATCATATTAAAGTCAATGTACTGGAATGATTACAGTCACATTACAGTCTTGGTACTGAGATGGTAACTGTCATATTACAGTCTTGTTACTGGAATGGTAAATGTCATATTACAGTCTTGGTACTTGAATGTAAAGTCATGTTGCAGTCTTGGTACTGGAGTAGTTAATGACATATTACAGTCTTGGTACTGGAATGGTTAAGTCATATTACAGTCTTGGTACTGGAATGGTTACTGTTATATTACAGTCTTGGTACTGGAATGGTAACTGTCATAATACAGTCTTGGTACTGGAATGGTTACTGTCATAATACAGTCTAGATAATTGAATGATTACAGTCCCATTACATTCTTGGTACTGGAATGGTTACTGTGATTTTACAGTCTTGGAACTGGAATTGTTACTGTCATATTACATTCTTGGTACAGGAATGGTTAATGGCATAATACAGTCTTGGATATTGAATGATTAAGTCATGTTGCAGTCTTGGTACTGGAATGGTTACTGTCATATTATATTTTTGGTACAGAAATTGTTAATGTCATTTTACAGTCTTGGTACTGATTTTGACCTTTGATCCAAATGACCTTGAAATTGGGTAGGGACATCTTTGGAGGATGAACAATCGCCACTTAAACTTTTAAAATCTTTAATATGTCCCCCCGTTATGGAGTTATTGTTGGAAAACCATTCGGCATGTGGACCGACCGATGTTCAAGCATGCGCTGTTCATAACAGCACATCTATACCAGACATAAAAACTTAAATACTTACAATGTTATGGATGTTTATGCCATAATAAGTCATGAACGTAATATAACAGCTCTGCACCGTTATTTTTCAAGCTAGAAACAACTTTACAAGCGTTATTTTTACGTATCCCTATGTTCATTTAATGAGTTTATTGTTGTCGGGTTACTTGAATGGTTGATGTCGTATTGTTTACAGGGTACTTGAATAATTACTGTGATATTGTATGTATGGTATTTGAATAATTACTGTGATATTGTATGTATGGTACTTGAATAATTACTGTGATATTGTATGTATGGTATTTGAATAATTACTGTGATATTGTATGTATGGTATTTGAATAATTACTGTGATATTGTATGTATGGTATTTGAATAATTACTGTGATATTGTATGTATGGTATTTAAATGGTTACTGTGATATTGTATGTATGGTATTTGAATAATTACTGTGATATTGTATGTATGGTATTTGAATAATTACTGTGATATTGTATGTATGGTATTTAAATGGTTACTGTGATATTGTATGTATGGTATTTGAATGGTTACTGTGTTATTGTATGCATGGTACTTGAATGGTTACTGTGATATTGTATGCAGGGTATTTGAATAATTACTGTGATATTGTATGCAGGGTATTTGAATGGTTACTGTGATATTGTATGTATGGTATTTGAATGGTTACTGTGATATTGTATGCAGGGTATTTGAATGGTTACTGTGATATTGTATGTATGGTACTTGAATGGTTACTGTGATATTGTATGCAGGGTATTTGAATGGTTACTGTGATATTGTATGTATGGTATTTGAATGGTTACTGTGATATTGTATGCAGGGTATTTGAATGGTTACTGTGATATTGTATGCATGGTACTTGAATGGTTACTGTGATATTGAATGCAGGGTATTTGAATGGTTACTGTGATATTGAATGCAGGGTATTTGAATGGTTACTGTGATATTGTATGCATGGTACTTGAATGGTTACTGTGATATTGTATGTATGGTACTTGAATGGTTACTGTGATATTGTATGCATGGTACTTGAATGGTTACTGTGATATTGTATGTATGGTACTTGAATGGTTACTGTGATATTGTATGCATGGTACTTCAATGGTTACTGTGTTATTGTATGCATGGTACTTGAATGGTTACTGTGATATTGTATGCATGGTACTTGAATGGTTACTGTGATATTGTATGCATGGTACTTCAATGGTAACTGTGATATTGAATGCAGGGTATTTGAATGGTTACTGTGATACTGTATGCATGGTACTTGAATGGTCACTGTGATATTGTTTGCATGGTACTTGAATGGTTACTGTGATATTGTATGCATGGTACTTCAATGGTTACTGTGTTATTGTATGCATGGTACTTCAATGATTACTGTGATATTGTATGCATGGTACTTGAATGGTAACTGTGTTATTGTATGCATGGTACTTCAATGGTTACTGTGATATTGTATGCATGATACTTCAATGGTTAATGTGATATTGTATGCAGGGTATTTGAATGGTTACTGTAATATTGTACGTAGGGTACTTGAATGGTTACTGTGATACTGTATGCAGGGTACAGGAATGGTTACTGTGATATTGAATGCAGGGTATTTAAATGGTTACTGTGATATTTTATGCATGGTACTTGAATGGTTACTGTGATATTGTATGCAGGGTACTTGAATGGTTACTGTGATATTGTACGCAGGGTACTTGAATGGTTACTGTGATATTGTATGCAGGGTACTTGAATGGTTACTGTGATATTGTACGTAGGGTACTTGAATGGTTACTGTGATATTGTACACAGGGTACATGAATGGTTACTGTGATATTGTATGCATGTTACTTCAGTGGTTACTGTGATATTGTATGCATGGTACTTCAGTGGTTACTGTGATATTGTATGCATGGTACTTCAGTGGTTACTGTCGTATTGTATGCATGGTATTTGAATGGTTACTGTGATACTGTATGCATGGTACTTAAAACGGTTTCTGTGATATTGTTTGCATGGTACTTGAATGGTTACTGTGATATTGTATGCAGGATACTTGGAATGGTTACTGTCGTAATGTATGCATGGTATGTGAATGGTTATTGTGGTATTGTATGCATGGTACTTGAAAGTTACTGTGATCTTGTATGCAGGGCACTAAAATGGTTAATGTGATATTTTTATACAGGGTGCTTAAACGGTTACTGTCGTATTGTATGATGGGTATTTGAATGGATACTGTCGTATTGTATGCTGGGTAATAGAATGGTTACTGATGTATTGTATCCAGGGTACTTGAATGCGTACTGTAATATTAAAGTCAGTTAACGTCAATGGTTATAGTTTTTTGCAGTCATCACATTATCTTATGTGAACGTAACCAATTAGTGATATATTGTACAATTGTCGTCTGATATTAGCCACTAAACTATCCTGCCTGTATTATTTTATGTGTACCTACCTCCAAATTTCAAATTTCTCTCGTTTGTACACTGGAAAATGTATATGTTGTTGATTTTTCAAACGCACTATTAGTGATTTATATGCGACGTTTTGGCTTGTCAGGGGGGATTTCAATTGAAATCTCCATTGGTATTCCTCCAAAATGTTGTACAAAAAAAGTCAACTTTCGAGACGTCGAACATACTCACATGTTTATGCCTTGGGTTAGAGTTTAAAACATACCGTACTCAGTATATCATTTTCTGTTTTATTTGTTTCATTTATTTGTATTTCGGAAAAGGTACAATGTTTCAATTTTTTGTACATACAGGCAAATAGACAACAAGGATGTCCGTCTGTTCGTCCGTCGGTCCGACAGTCAGTGTGTTCGTACATCCGTCTGTCTCTGTGTCTGTCTAGTTTGAATTGGTTCATATCTGGAAGGAGGGCATTTGCAGATGGTAACCTGTTCCATTGTACACAAGCAAAGGGGAAAACTGTACATTTAATAAAAATATGTCCAAATATTCTATTGTCTATAGTATAGGTAGCGTGAGTACGAGGGGTGATCAATATATTCGAGGACTTTCCTTCTCAATTTTGAAATATTGGAACTAGAGTAATGAAATTACACGCTAACGTAGATCAATCAATTATCTTGCGATTTGTCTAGTTTTCTTTAAAGTAACGTCACTATTTACTTTATGACGTCACTTTTTGTAACCATGGTGAAGCGCGCACCGTCGAGCATTTCGGGCGTAACGTTATTTCTGAGAAACGACACGCTATGAAAATTAACGCGAAACTTGTAAATTCCTCGCGATACCTCCAAAATGACTTGAGTAAATTGTGCATGGATTCTGTGCACTCCCAATTGGCCGTTTTCATATGATTCCGTTGTTTATGTGATTGTAGGGTCTCTGCCAAACGGTTAAGTCGATAAAATAAGGATTAACAGCAAAGATAACACCGCGTTAGGGACATTTTCCGTTAAATTCTGCGAAATAAGACGCACAGATCTCAATCAAAAGTAACTGGCAAAAACGAAGACTAGTATAGGCTACAACACATCAAATCGTTCACTCCAAATCAAAACGGTTATTTCGATATTGCGTCCTAAACCTGATAAGTCCTGTTTAAGTCTTAATTGAAATAATCAAATTTTGTAAAGCCAACCGCCCTTTTCCGAGTTTTGTTTCCAATAACGCATCGATAGTCTTTTTATTCCACCTCACATTCCAGAATCGGCTATTAACTACTTATTTCAGTAGTAAAAGACAACCAGTCTCATACATGGAACCGAGTATCAGTCAAGAAAGGAGCTACGTGCTGCTCCGACGGTGACGCTTGGAATGACGTCGCGTGACGTTGGACGTCACGCGCCACTTGTATGAATCAAATAATTTTATTAGTGCATTTGGTCGGAGACATCTTACTCAAAATGATGTTAAATTGCTTTGATCCTTGCTGCCAATATAAAATTGCTAGATGAAAAGTCCTCGAATATATTGATCACCCCTCGTATCTTATGAAAATGTGAGAATTGGTCACAAGTTGTTGTATTAAATGAGGGTGTGTGGACCGCTACTAGGCCATCAAAGAATAATGATGCTTAAAAGACACAGCATTGCATCGGAGCTCAGGTCTCTCAGAGAACTCTAGCACAGGAGTGAAAGCACACCTAACACACTAGCTTGTGAAGAGTAGTTTTCTGTGGTCCACGTCTCTTTATCATCTAGATTTCGTCAATTCCTTTCTGTGTGTGAGGGTACCAAACTAGGGTGGTATACTCAACCAGTGGTCTATCTGGAGTCTTGTATGCGATTTCCCTTATAGGTTGGTTCTTGTTCTTGGAAAACTAAATGTTTTAGCTGTATGTGGTTGCTCATGGTGTAAAGTAAATACGAGTATACATCCAGAATAGAATAAGAACGATATACGTTTATTTCCAACATACGAGCATATGGATCTAGGATAACATGCTACCGCATACAATAAGGTATAAAGTGTGATTTACAGGCGTAAAGGCTTCAGTAAAAAAACAAAAAAAAAAGAAAAATAATACGATACTGTAGCCTAGTCGTATGAACGTCTTTAATAATGTGTGAGAACAGTTCGGAGAAAGGGGCCATCAGACATCTATATTTGAACTTATCCAGTCACTTCCGCCCAAATCAGCCCGATAACAGGGTGCCGGATAACATTTTCAATAAACCGTCAAGTGGTCATGTGACTTGCAATAAACCGTCACCTCATCACGTGATCTGACGGACTTCTTCTTAAAGCGGGGTCGCCGGCTGAAACTATGTATCCGAGGATGAGGTTTTCCTATTTAAAATGAGCTTGGGTCGATCAATAATTGTTCTACGACTTACCTGCGTGTACATGACGTTATCAAGATGTCCGACGTTGTTGTTTTGTCGTGACGTCAGTGAACGAACGTGACGTTACGCACAAACAATGAAAAGGCAAATAAATAGTCCGACTTTTATTCCCTTTTTAAAGCAGATGTAGTGACCGGATAAATAGAATAATAGGTTAGTGCCGTGGAATGAGTGAAAGTTTATCCGGCTCGGCTGCGGAAATTATCGGATTCGCCTACGGCTCACCCGATAAATTCCTCCGCCTTGCCAGATAAACTTACTCATCCACGGCACTAACCTATTATTCTCTATATATCACCGTGCAATAAGATATTGCACATTAAAGGACTTATACAGTTATATCGTAACTCTAAGTCTCTAAAAGTTGAATATATTTTCATTTATCAAAGTTAATTTCAAATTGAAGGGAGCACAACGCATATTCAGATTATTTTCAACGTCAAGAACGAGCTATGTATTAAAAGGACTGAACTATTTCAGCTACAAATATTAGTGTGGTCTGAATTAGTGGTGGGATATCAAATAATATCACATGACTTTCCTTGTATCCTGGTTAGTTTAGCGAGTACATATAATCTTATACATGTATGTAACAGATGTTATATAAGATTATACTTCATGCGCGTTTTTTTCTCTCATTGTTTTGAGGGCTCGCTCAATTTCCAAAACTCGTTTAATATAAAATTATATAAATTGACAACTCTTGATAGACCCTCTATATAGCATGTTGTCTCTCTTGTCCTGAAATCGGGGGCTTGTCATCCTCTTCACTGGCGTCTACGCCCATGAGTAATAGTATTTTAATACACTTGTTACTAAATATAGTAACAAAAATGAGTCAATTTCAGGCTGATTATGACCATCACGTGATTGATTATCGCCTATCGGCCCGGTCCGCAATCTCATAATCGTAATCGGACCGTTGAACGGACTCACGTTAGGTTTTCCAGGTTAAAATGACGTCATGTTGGAGTCATAATGACGTCATGTTGGAGCAAAAATGACGTTACGTTACGTTGAAATTGATTTGACAATTTTTTGAATGTACAAGATTTTCATCATAAATGACTGTAGATCTCCATTGAATTTACTTAACGTGAGTTGTTGTTACTCCCTTTGAGTTTTTGAATTGAACAATTGTATTAAAGACTTTAATACACTTCAGAGCCTGGCCGGAAGTTGATAATCGGCCCGGCATGAATAATCACCGCTAAAGCCCTCGCGGTGATTAATAATTTTCCGGTCCGATTATCGCCTTCCGGCCCGGCTGTGTCGTGTATTAACCTCTTAATATACACTTAACAACTCTTATAAGTGTGCATGCATATATTTACGATAGCTCAGTCAATACCCGATGGTTCGTGCTGAACTTTTCAACATACGGAGTTTTACTGTGGGGAATCACGTGGTTTCAATGGTAGGATCCACCACAAAAATGGCGGCCAAATAGCGTCGACTTAACCCATATTTTGAGGTAAATATATAACATCGAGACTCGTTCATTTATGGACACCCCGGCCAGCACGCAATGGCTTCTCCATAGAATCTTTTGGTACCCTGCTTTCCACGATTGATCCCGTAGTTTCCTCAAACACTTCGATATTGTTCCGTAAATAACAAAACACTAGCGGGATAGACCTCACGATTATGACGATTTTGACCATATTATGACCAGATCTCCTTTATATCATCCGTATTTCATGCGATTGCAATGTGCGAACATTTCGCCAACATTCCCCAACACAATAACCACCAGAATATCATATATTTCGGTTTTCTGAAAAATAAAACAGTCAATTTGCATGAAAGATAGGATTCACGCTAAGGGTAGGACGCACGATTGAACCTAGGCAGAGCGCATCCATCATTGTGGTCGATATTTTTCTACGCGTCTATCCATCGAAATATGCGGAACGGGTACATAATGGTCATTTATACAAGTATGCTATTAGTCGACAGCTTTCTACGCTTCTATCGATCGCATGGATCGAACGCTTACCGATCAGTTCACTTAGCTGACTGTAACACATGACGGCCGACTCGATCTGTACAAATTCATCCACGAACTAGTCAGATTATAATCAATATATCTAATTAGGTATTACACGAAGAATTTCATAACGACACCGACTAGTCAAATAGCATGAACATTCATGTATGTGAAATTGAACAACTAGTCCAGTCGTAATTTATTGTTTGAGATATATCAATGTTCGCTGTGAGATATTTGGTAATATTGTATTATAATTGAAATAGTTTTATTCATTTATTTTAACCAAATAGTCTTTGCATTGCCTGTTATTTGACCATCTTGAATGGTGGGATGTTGTGGAAATCTGCTGCTATAGCTGTGCAGTGTAGTTTGTTATAACCGACGCCTTGAATTAAGTTTTTTCTCTTTAAGCAACTTTTACCACTCGGAATCCCGGATTTAAAGAGCCTGTTTCTTTTCAACCAATCAGAACTCATGAATAGTTACAAAGGCCGACACACTTTAAACACGGACCTATATTTATTAAGTTGTTCAATTCTATGCATCGTGACGCATAAAGAGTAAGTAAACTTTATACATTTAATGGTGTAACGCCTTGTCTTCATGTGTGTGTAAAGACCCCGCCGATTGTTCAAATTAAAACTCTCATGGCATTAGTTTTCTGCGCAAGTATACCACTACTTCACACACAAATAGGTGTGCCAATGAAAGAGTTTGTTGCGCTGAATATGTCTAAGCAGTATCTGATTAGTTCGTATTTAGATCGATGGTTATTAATTAAAATCCACATATTTCAGTGACAAGAAATTAATACTGACAAGTGCATATAAGGTTCTCGTATTGCTTAGTACTCTTATTAACATTACTTAATCATGAACTCCAAGGCTTTATATAAAGGAGAGCGACATATTGGTGATAGAATTTGTCTAATTCTGGTTAATGGTGATCGAACTGTTGTTTTAAATGGCGATTTGAATGGTGATGAAAGGCTGTCCATTTTTCTTTTTCCCGTAGTTGTTGCTGTTATTTTCTTACTTTTTAGCTCTTGGTTTTTCTTAAAGTCCCATAAATGCTCAAGAGCAGTCATATTTTGTACACAAATTGAATAACTTATCGAGAATTTATGATGTTTCTGACATATATTGCAACATGTATATTTATAAGACCTGCCGTCCACAAGGATCCCGAAGGGTTCTGGAAGCAGAAATTCACCAGATCGGGATGGTTCGGCATGCCATCGCGATGTTATGGAATTCTTCCGTATAATTCCGCAACGCGTCTGGAACCCTTCGGGACCGAAATTCTTCAGCAACTTATTTAAAAAAAAAATGGACACCGAAGGTCTTGCTTGGAAATGCTTCGGGAGAGTTTCTGTTAATCATCGGCATTCATTCCGCATCTTCGGGACGTCTTCTGTGAGACTTTGTTATCATCAGCCTCCCCGAATGGTTCTAGATGGAAAGCCGAATCGATGCCGAACGCTCCCCGAAAACGACGAAGTGATCAGTTTAACACACGGAAGCTATGCCTGATACATGTAGTTACCGAAGGCACCGCGGTACTGTTTCACCAAAGCATTTACGCTAGCGTAATCCGTAATTTTCCTAAAATAGCCGCACGCCGATCGATAATATTTGCGTAAATGTGTTTTACAAAGATATTGTAGTTCACTTTCTGTTGTAAGTTTTGGCTTATTTCTACGCCAAGACTGGCCAACCCTAAATAGCAAATATGAACCTAAGTGTGGAGTTTTTAACACGCATGTTATTTTAGGCCGTCACTAGTTGTTTAGATCGTAATTAACTAACAAAGGCATGTTTAATCATCAAATCTTAACGAACCTTTAAGTATATTTATTCATTCTGGTGACCGTTATATTGGTTATTTTGTGTCCCGACTTACGTTCAATCTTCAATACGTTTGCATAAATGTATGCAAGTACTTGCGATCGTTTAGTAAACTGACTTACTAATTTGCGTAAGGAGATATATATGCGTAGATTTACGCGAAATTTACGCATTGTTAGTAAAACAGTGCCCATTTGAATATCCCGGATGATAGCGGAAGCGATGCCGTCAGTTTGCCGATAGGTCGAGCTTGTAGTTCGGCATCGCCTATATAATTCGACAACCTTTTGGCAACCTATGATATCGGCATCGATTAGTAAACCCTAACTCCTGAACTGTCGGTATTCAGTCGCGATACGTTCGGCTATTCTTATACCGTACTTCCCGAACAAGTACGATGTTACAGTTCCGTATATTTTTATTGATACATGATCCCGACGGGTTCCCGAAACGAGTATATTGTAATCGGCATCCCTTCCGCGTAGCATCGGGGTCTAGTGGACGGCAGGTCTAACCGCAACCCGGTTTTCCGCACGATCGGGAATAATTCGGCTATTTCGGATAGGTTTCGGCATGCATACTAAGTGTGTACCACAATAACAAATTCGTATACCGATCCGCGAATACTTGCCGAACAACCACGATGACAAAGCACCGCCCATTTTTATTAATATATTATCCCGTAGGGTTCCCGAAACGAGCAGACTGTAATCGGCATCCCTTCCGCATAGCATCGGGGTCTAGTGGATGGCAGGTCTAAAGCACTATTACAAACACACTTTAATTCTGTCTCAATATATTCATACTGTACATATATTATAACCTAATGAAAACAACGTAGCTTTCAATTCACCCGTGAAATAGTATACTTTATTACCCCATACAATATAGTGCAATAGGATACCGGCGATTATCGGTGCCGGAGGATACCGGTATTTAGCTTTAAGTTACACGTATATACCCGCATAAACTGGTCGTCAATATATGCGTCCTCGATTTATTACGGAAATTTACGAACTGTCCGCGGAACGACCCGTCGATTTCAGATTGTAAACAAAGGGGTATTTTGTTCACCACACAAAATACTAAATTGGCGACTTGCGGAGATGATTTTTATAAGGATGAAAGTAAAAATAGATCAAATATGGATGCTGATGCTATGCCATTTAGGGAGCTCTATAACCTGTCAATTATCATGGTCTTATTTGGTAGTGAAATATTGCTGTTTCTGAAACTTTGTAGGAATTTAAGCTAAGTTGCGACTTTTTCAACGCATTGCTCTGAAAGAAGTCAAAGAAAAAATCAACGTGATGACCTATTGCATAGAATATTAGGCAATATGTGTTAAAATATAACCGATTCCTATACGATTAACTGGATAGTCAAGCTATTTCATACGGACGTATTAATACCAAACTATCATTAGAAACATATTTCTGCAACACATTGATCGACACACATACACGGATTACGTGTATTGTTTATGCATCAACATTATTTGTTTAAAAAATAGCTGTCAGACTCACATATCCCGTCGACAAAGGACCACATTATTTGCAAAATCAATAAACAAAAGATGCCAGCAAGCATACTAATTACATACTTGTATAAATGAACACTATGTGACCATTCAACATATTTCGATTGAATCGTAGAAAACTGCCGACCGCAATGATGAAAGCGCTCTGCCCAGGTTCAATCGTGCGTCCTACCCTAAACGTGGATCCTATCTTTCATGCAAATTGACTGTTAAATTTTTCAGAAACCCGAAATATATGATATTCTGGTGGTAATTGTGTTGGAAATGCTGGCTAAATGTTCGCACATTGCAATCGCATGAAATACGGATGATATAAAGGAGATCTGGTCATAATATGGTCAAAATCGTCATAATCGTGAGGTCTACCCCGCTAGTGTTTTGTTATTTACGGAACAATATCGAAGTGTTTGAGGAAACTACGGGATCAATCGTGGAAAGTAAGGTACCAAAAGATTCAGTGGATAAGCCATTGCGTGCTGGCCGGGGTGTCCATAAATAAACGAGTCTCGATGTTATATATTTACCTCAAAATATGGGTTAAGTCGACGCTATTTGGCCGCCATTTTTGTGGTGGATCCTACCATTGAAACCACGTGATTCCCCACCGTGGAGTTTGGATATTTGGAATTGCAATTCAATTAATTGATTAAAAAAGTAACAATCAGAATAAGCAAATGATGACATCATCAAAGGCAAATGTCACCAATGTTTGTTCCGAATTCATCGGTCGTTCGTCTTGGGTCTCGATGCAGCTATTTGACCGCTTTGCTTTTAAATTTTAATTTCAAGCATATTTGCTTATCATTTGTCTAAAAACAATGTAAACAATGATTCGAATAAATTACAATTGATGATTAGAAATGCCCACTTTCATCCGAAAAAAGGAAATGTTACCTCCCTTTTTTAAAAGTTGATAAATACCATGTTGTTGAGTAAAAAGTCTTATTATTTTGTGTTTTTTTAATTTGGTGATATAACTTAAATTCAAATTGACCATCCTTTAACATAATTTGCACGTATGTGTATGTGTGCAGGAACAGTCTATTTATATGGTTAGAATTACATAGTTCCTGGTGTATGGTATTTCACATGAAAGTACAATTTTAACTAGGTTTAAAACAAGAAGGTAATAAGTGCCACATATTATGCACACAACTTGAAATAAATCGTCTTCTAAATCTGCAAATAGCCACTTCTTTACTTCTCTATAGTTACAGGAACGGTTTTAGACGGTTCCTGATAGTTAGTAATATAGAATCCCTGCTCAACTGAAACAGAAAAAATGGAATCCGTTAGAAAATGTAAGCAGGGGCGTATCCAGAATTTTTTCAGAGGGGCTCAATTTGGGGAGGGTTCCGGGAGGGCTGTCCCCTCCCGTGGGCGACACTGAATTGGTGTAATTTCCTGCTATCAAATCATCATTATGCTTGATGAATGAACATGCAATACTTTTTCTTGAAAATGATTATATATATTAAATGCATGAACTTCAGATGTATAAAACTCAAGAAGTTAGAATTTGGTCACATTTTCATAAAACTAAAGTTCATCTAGATAATTTTAATGTTGTGGACCTACATATAGGGTTGTACCCCTCTTGTTGTGGAAAATCTATTTATCTTCCCTTATCCTTGTCAGTCTGGTTTTTGCGAACAGACTTTTTAAAAAATCTGCGAACAGACTTCAATAACTCTGTCTTCAGGGGAGGGTTTAACTTTGGAAGGGTTCCGGCTGGGAGGGCTCCCGCGGTCGAAAATTTTTCAAACTGACAAATTGAATTGGTGCGATTTCCTGCTATGTAATCACGATTGTGCATGCAATACAAAACAGAATAACCTCATAGTTATTGACAGTGTTTCAACGTACAAACTTCGACAATTGAGTCATGTGCGGTGGGTATTTTAGTGATTGAGACCCGATTCTCTGTCACTCTCACACGGTCTGTGACAATTTGTCACAGAAAAATTACCTTTGTTGTCACAGAAATATAATTTAGAGCCATGTATTTAAATGTGTTAATAAAAAAACAGGGATGTCAAATTTCTGCATTTTTTTATTAGTCATAAATTGCAAATTTTATAAATTTAAAAAATCACCATCAATAAGAGAAACCACATATTTTTTACAGTAGAAATTATATCACAAAATTCAGAGTGTCTAAATATCATTACTTTCAGTAACAGACAGAAAATTATTATGCCTGTGGCCACAGGTAACAGTATCGTTGAAAAAGAAATTTAAAAAAAAAATTAAAAAAAAATGTTTTTCTCGAAATTTAGGTATTATATATTATAATTTTTTTTATATAATACCTAAATTTCGAGAAAAAATATTTTTTTCAATTTTTTTTTTCAATTTCTTTTTCAACGATACTGTTACCTGTGATATAGGAGTGTTATGTTGCTTTATAAAATTGTATGTGAGTGCTAATTATAAAGCATTTTTTTAAAGTTCAAGGGTATTTGATATTCATACAAATTGTTATGGTTGATTTTCATATCTTAGGTAAAGAAGGCAAAGTCTGAATTTACAGCCGACAGGGTGAGTGCCCAGAAAACAGGTGGGGGGCCTGCAGTCCAGGTGACTGCAGCTTCAGACGAAATTGTTAGGCTTATGAAGGACAATGCGTCCTTCATTGGAGTTAAAGGTGGTTTAGAAACCACAATCACCATGGGTGCAGGTAGGCCTTTATTATATATATGTTTCAAATACTAAATAGACTCATCAATGAGATGAATTTAAAAAAAACAAAGAAAAATCAGCCGCCTCAGCTTGGAATCCAACTCAGGTCCCTTGTATTACCAGTCCATTATGCAAACTACTAAAACACAAAGACGGATGTAATTTTAAGTTGCTGCATGTAGTTTTAACCCTTTAATTAGAATATATTTATAGAATTCTATTGATAATTGTTGTTACATTGGATTGTTTTTAGGAAATGATTGTGATAATAAACTTCTAAAACCAATGCTGACATAAATGATTATGTATCCATACCGGTAGCTCTTAAATTGTTTCTTTGAAAAGTCTCCCTTCAATTAGAACATTGCAAGCTTGACACTTTGTATATGTTAAAGGTGTTTAATACTTTAATTGTTGAAATATGATTGGAATTACTTACACACAATTTATGTATGTCAAATAGTATAGTACAACAAATCGCTTTTTGTACAAACATTAGCTAGAAAAAGTAAAAAGTGCAAATCCTTGCAGAGATGGTAATACAAAAAAAAGAATCTGTAATTCATATGTTGTGTGTATTTTACAGTAACGCTAGATAATATGTGTGAATGAATATGGAGTCATGTTATTTATATGTAATTTATTAAAATATGATCACCACAGAACTGAACCTTATACACAATTGTAGCTGGTGCACTTCTCATCCAATGTCATAATCCGATATTATAGATTCAGTGTTGTTTTATAGGTGAATTATCTTCAACTATGAAGGAGGATACTGATGATGATGATTATGATGATGATGATGATGATGATGTTGATGCTGACCTAAGATGTATGTTAGATGAAAGTAGGTACTTGATGAGTTACAAATGATGCATGTGTCTTTTTGTCAAAATATTTTACCTGCAATACCTACTCATTGTTTTTATATATCTATGTTATATAGACCGAAATTTTAGTTATTTCTTTAATATAGTAAGAAATAGTAGTGATTTAGTCTCCCACATATTGATAATTGATATACTTGTATCACATGATGTCACCTGTTTAATAAACCCTATCAATACATTGATAATCTATCTCAAGTATTCAATGGAATGTTACATTGCTTATATCATATGACACTAATAACATGAAAATAATTTCACTAATTTCAGAAATTAATGAAGACGACCTCAAGAGTCTTGAAGTGGCGTCTTCATTGTTAATGTCTTGCAAGGGTTAGTATGCTTGTTGTTCTAATTTGATCTGCTATCTGAATGAAATATGTACATGTAGACACTAATTATTTCATAAATGAAACAAGTAAATGTATTATTTAATATTTTACTATCACAAGTGCTGAACTACTTATAAAAAGATAAGATAAAAAAAAATATTTACAATTTCAATCTTTTTGATATTGCAGCTTCAATAATTCAGACCAGTCACATGGAAATAATTGGGAGTATTCAAATATCACAGTATGTCCTGCGGGCAAAGTAGTTTATGTGTCTTGAAAAAAATGTCAAATTGTTGCTATATTCTGTTATCAGTTGATATGTAGCCATGTTTATTGTTTGATCAATAAACTACTTTTCATTTTTGTAATTTCTTCACATTGACATGAAGCTACATCTTGCATGTTACAATGTTGACTTGTAATAGTCTTGGCCTTAATTCTGTCATCTAAGTTATGTAAAAGTATAAATAAATAATTTGTAATTTCAAATCACAGGTGATGCAGATGTGTTAAAGTTACCTACGGAAACCCCAGATCAAGGTTTGTTTTCTTTATTTAAGTATTGCAGATTGTTAAAGGTAGATATATGTTGCCTCACTAATCAAACCGTCTGTCAGTCCATCACACTTTTGTCCGGGCCATAATTTTTTGAATAGTATTAGACCTATCCATTTAAAACTTCATATGTGAATACATCTCACTAAGAGGAAGTGCAGTGTACAAGAGCCTTGACTCTTCATTGCATATGTTTGGAGTTATTCCCCTTTGTATTTTTTCATACATAATTCTTGTTCGGGTCATTACTCATACAGTATAACAGGTGTCATTTTGAAACTTCATAGGTGACTCTGCAATAGTTTATTGTGAACTCATTTGTATTTACATGTATTGAACTATGCAACTAAGAGCAAAGATCTGTCATCCGATTGCTTGAATGATTGTCAACATATTTTCTTTTTGTGTGCGCTTGGTGATGACTTTCATTCTGTCTGTGGTAACACAAACCTGTTGCGTTAATATCCATATGAACCGTTTAGTGTAATTTCTGCAAACTTTCACAGATTTACAAACATAATGTACAGTTTACTGTAAAGGATTAATTTTTTGCTTGGTCAATTTGAGCAGAGTTAATACCCTTTGTAATCTTATATATATTCGAAAGGGTGAACACCTTTTCCAGAGAAATATTTCTAGCTTTCAAAAGCATTAATCAAACTGCATATCAACTGCATATTGAATAGTTACCTTCACTGTTTAATTGAAATAAATACAAACATGATTTTTATATAACGATGAAACACAAAAGTATTTTTTCAATTCTCATGTTAAGTGATTATTGATACTATGCACCTAATATCACCTTTCAACAGCTTTCATACAATTTGAAGTACAACAAAAGACATATATTTCATGGTCATATTTGTATATTCCAATATCATTGCAGATCAAGAAAATACTGTTGACAACACACTTAAGCCAGGAAAAAAACAACCTCGTAAAATGAAAACTGAAAGGTAAGAAAAGATAACATATAAAATAATTAACAAGAGATGTTCGAATTACATGTATGCTCCTACTTTGCGATCCTGTGGCAAGGCGTTATTGAGTTATTGAATGTAAATTATTCAGTCTAAAGACAGACTTGCAGACATGATCAAAGCAAGTTACCCGTCAACAAAGATGTGGAGTGGGCATAAAAATGACATTCAAGTAAAAGTTAACTTGTGAACAAATTGTTAATAATTATACATATATACATACACAGGTTTTCAATTAAATCATAACACAAATGATATATACGAGTATATCCTATTTTATCAAAACAAAAATGCTGCCAAAAAGGGCAGACAAACACTAGTCACTCAAGTGCTCAACTAGTTAAAATAAATTGTCATATGTTGTCTGATGTCAGAGGAAGAATTGAAAACTACAAATGTATGAACAATATACAGAATACTATCGGATAGATAGATAGATAATTTATTTCAAACATAAGGCTTGAAGCCTAACAGTTTACAAGTATGTACAAATATAAATGATATAATGCAGTATATACAGTAAATGTGACTTAAAGCATATTCAAATAGATTATGACGGTAATGGCAGTAAATGATCATCCAGCAAAATATTACACAGTAATAACAAAACAATATTACAGTATAACAGAGAAAAGCATATATATGGTTACACAAATACAGTACAGTCACGTAATTCAAAACTTTTGAATACAAAAACTGACAGTTGCTTGATAGTACGATGATTTTCTGATGTTAAAAGTTCAATAAATTTTGGTATATTTGGTCTTTGCCAGAAATATTTGTCAATGTATATTTTACGTAAGTTATTGTAGAGTGGACATTCTAATATGAAGTGAAACTCGTCCTCTAATGAATTGCAAATTTTACATTTTCGTTCATTTCTTGGTGTTTTATTGGGTTTAGTCCATCTTCCACTTTCAATTTCTAATCGGTGACTTGACATTATAAGTTGAGAAAACCTTATTCTGTACTTCTTTATATCTATAACATCTAAGTAAGATTTAAAACCAAACTTTCCTAGTAAACAATAAGTACTTGCACGTGATGATTCGTTAATTTCTGCAGTCCAATTTTGTGTAAAGATATCTTTTATTCGTAGTTTAAACAAACTAATAAAAGTGGTACTATTTTCTACTCCTTGAAAAAGCCATACATGATAAAACCCAGTAATTTGTAAAATATTTTTAACTTTTGACGCCCAATTTACAGTATTTGCGTTGTTTTCAATATCATTCGAATATACAGTCTTCAATTAACTGTGTATTAAGATATTAAAAAATGTATAAATATTTGTTTTTGATAAAGCTTCTTGAAATAAAGTGAAAAATGTAAAAAATACAGGTTTCCAAAATTCATGATAACTTAAATTAAAACTTGTTCACAAAGGTATGGTATTATATTAAAGCACAGCACTTGCTTGGCTATTTAAGTAATTCAATACGAGAGAAGCTTAATAAAACATTGTTAACTAATTATGTAATTCATCAAAAGTATCATCACTATTATTATTAATTTTCAAAAAAAGAAATAATTCACAAACATGTACATATTGTTGATTCACATGTATATGTTTGATTGATATTCTTCCTTTATTACATCAATAACCGAAAAAATAATGTTATTTTACAGGAAGCCTATGACATTGAAAGAGAGGCAGCTCATGTATCTTGAAAGATCGATAGAGGTGCAAGATAAACAACTTGAATACTACACAAAGATGAGCGGATTAGCGGATGTTCTTATAGCCAAATTCAGTTAAATAGCGGATATTTGTATTTTAACATGTATGATCGTCTGATAATTAACCTAGTAGTGAGCAGCTGACGTAATAATTTTACGAGTGGCATATTCAGTTGATCATGAGGTGAATTATCAAACGATCATACATTGTATAATACTAATACTACATTTTTTTCATGCTTCAAATAGCTTAAATTATGAAAATACTCCACAATATACATCCAATGTTTAGCGTTTCATCAATTGCTTTAAATTTATGTACATGTAGTGTGTTTTTATAAGTGATATATTAAGAGAACTAGTGAAAATGCTTATTTTTTGACGGTAGGGAAATTTGTTTACAAAAGTATTACGTTTGCGTGAATTTATCACCTGTGAAATTATCGGGGAATATTCCACCATTATTCTCTCTTATCCACCACTAAGCATGATGATGAAATAAAAGAGTTCAAATGATCATTTATATAAAATATGTGTTGCACATTGTATCCCTGACAGTCTTGCCGTCCATCTGGCCATTGAACACCTCAGCATCAGGTTGCTCATTTTCATCTTCATGAATATTATCTTGATTTGGTTCTTTCCACAAGATTCCCATGTTGTTTAAAACTGCACATGCAGTTATAACTTTGCAGCATTTAGCTGGTTTCATCCTTATCTAAAAATAATAAATGATAACATTGTAAAGACTCCTTTGCAAACAGAATTTTTCATTGGCTTTGTAGCATTCTTCTTTTTCAAAGTTATGTGATATTATTACATTGTATAAGTGATTTTCTCTGTTATGTATTATATCATGACACACAAGTATTTTTATTTGCTCATATTGTTAGGCTCCCATACATATAGAGTCTTCACTTTGTCCGTCAATATATCTGTCACACTTTTGTACAGCTCATAAATTGAGTAATTAAGGAGACAATATTTATAAACTTCATAGGTACATATATCCCAGTGGAAACACTGTTAACAAGAGCCATAACTTAGAGTAGTATTTCCCCTTTGTACTTTTTCATACTTAATGCTTGTTCGTTCATTTACTCATACAATATTGGTGATATACATAACAAACTTCAATTTTGATAAAATCTTAGTGAGGGGAAATGCCAAATAACTATAGCGATTATTTGACTACATTTGGACTTAGTCACTAAGTCTTAAGTTAATTCTTGTTAAGGCAATATTGCAGATATCAATTTCCATTTTCATATCAGAATAAATCACAGTCAGGGGATGTGCGTATAACAAGAACCATAACTCTATGTAGCATAATTTCTTAGAATAAAAAACCTTAGTAATTTTTCAAAGATATCATTACAGTGGTACTTTTTTAACTTGTTTTTCTAAGACAAACACCACAGTGGGAAGCAAAATATGTATTTGAAGACTTTTAATAGTTACATGTTATTGATTGTTATTTTACATAAACTTTCTAGTCTGTGATTCATTATTCATTATAAAGTTTATTGTTATGTTTGAACTCATGTTTTAAATCATCTTTCATTACTTTACAATATTGTTACTGCAGATGATATTTTTCAAGACAATTTGGGGCATATAATTTTTTAATTAAAAAATTTTCATGTCAAACCATCACATAAATAATAAAAGTGCTATTTTAAACTTATATTATTAATGAAAAGTGGCAGCAAGTAGTGGAACATGACATCTAGTGACAGCTATTATTCAGCATGTGTTGGTAATTATATTAAAATTTGAACAAACCTCTGAGTGGAGCACATGGAACTTCCTTTTCCATATGCCAAATACTCGTTCAATCAGATTCCGTGTGGACACATGTGATTTATTATATTTATCTTCTCTCTCATTGCCTATAAAACAAAAGTAAATGTGATATACAATCAATTACTGAGCCTATGTGTAGTATTTCAATTTATTTGCTGGTATGTCTCTAAATGTTGACACAAATTGGACGATCTAAAGACATGACTGTCGTGGCTGCTGCCTGGCCAAAAGGCATTGACACTTGTAAATCGTCCTGAAGATATACATTTACATGTTGTCATTTATTAACTAGGTTGAATATTTTATCAACTACTTTCATTAAATCAATGAAATTCCAAGGATTTTATATATGAGAGAGTGTTAATAGATTGTGTTAAAATTTAAACCAATTATTGACTGAATAATATTATATATTATGAATTATTTTTTCACTTGCATTTAATAGCATGTGCATTTGTATCGTGGCATTAGTTTGCACTTTGTTATTCCTGATGGTATATGACTTCATTGATAGCTTGCAATTGTAGCACTTTTTCTAATTAACTTCTGCTGCATGTGGTTAGGTAAACAACTATCTTTCACCAAAATCAGTAATTTAATTATAGTTCATTTAACTTGTATTTTTACATTTTTTATTGTGTATCCATCTTGCAGGACTTGACCTGATCCTGGCTTTTATGCATAAATATTGTACTGTCGCAGGATTGTGGTTAGCACAATATAGGACATATATATCCTACTAACGAAATCACACAGACAATGTCACCATTTTTCATATCTTTATTTATAGCCATGTTGATACGTCAAGAGCGGTGAAAAACTACAAATAGAAATAGAAAACAACTAAATACCAAATAATCAAAATAAACAAACATTCATGACATGTTTGACGTCGCAGGAGTGCAACAAAGCCACCACACCAGCACAATAAAGCTTTGACGTGAGTCACGTGACGTCATTCAAAGCACATGCGACGCCGTCGAACCGGCGCGCCTGCAACAGACAAAGAAAGCAGCCCTTTCGGCCGGAAAAGCCAACATGATTAAAAGAACACTACACTTGCGAACTTCCACACTGAATCTTAACAAAACTCTTTGAACAAAATGCCCGCCGGAGCCTCGCACCATTCTATTCAACTTGTTCATCAAAGACACTCACGCAATATCCTCCATATATAACACACTATAGTGAAACATACATACATTACATTAAACAATAAACTAATGCATATATAATTAACGACTTACAGAGTGTGCAACATCTTCATTTGCAAGAAAAGCAAACAACAATTTTCCATGCGGCGACATGAGACCGAGGTGAGCCGAACAACGCAAGAAACGTAACTCTTACGTACCGAACAAAACTACATGGAGCGTTTATCTCCCTTTGCAAAACCAATAAAAAATATAATCAGAACACTCCCCGTCTTATATCTTAAAGATATAACCATATAAGCGACAAGTACATGAAGTAAACTTATTATGCAATATACAGAAAAAGGCATTAATAAAATGAATTAATAAACAACTGACATCAATGCAAAAAATCAATACGCTACCGACATTAATGCAATGAATCAATATAAAGGTGCGACCATAATACAAATCAATACGCGAAAGTTCTGCAACCTTAATACAAATCAATACACAAAGTTGTGACATCAATGCAAAAAATCAATACACAAATTGGCATTCAAATAAAACAGAACGTTTTCACAGATCACACAATCACTAACATCTAAAGAATATATGTGTCTCTGAACACCATATCCTCTGGGAACCTCTTACAAATGTCACAAAACGTTCAAATGTTAGTCATGTAACAATAGCACCATTTCACTAATAGGTCGGGTGTAGGTTACCATTCGATCATCCTTCAGGTATCGAACTGTCGCCTTCCTAACCAAAGTGTCATCACTAGATATAGGTTCTTCTACAATCGCCATGGGCCAGCTATTACGGTGCTGGGCTTTGTCTCGAAGAAGTACAACGTCACCCTTCTTCAGGTTGGGATATTCGGTTTGCCACTTCCGTCTGTTTTGAAGCTGGTCAAGGTACCTCTCCCTCCATTGCTTCCAGAAAGTGTCTGAGAGTATCTGGACCAACTTCCACTGTGCTGTATAACCATCCTTCAAACTCAACACCACTGGTGGAGCAGTTATTCCCCCTTGCTTCTGAGTAAGTAACAGATTTGGAGACAATATCAGAGGGTCTCGAGTGTCCGTATCAACAGGTACAATAGGACGAGAGTTCATTATGGCAGTCACTTCTGCCATGAAAGTACACAATACTTCATGAGTAAGATTCCTCTGAGGATTGTTCAATAGCATACTGTCTAAGATTCTCCGCGCAACTCCTATGGCACGCTCCCAAACTCCTCCCATGTGTGAGGCGTGTGGTGGATTGAAATACCAAGTGATACCGTTGCTGTCTAGATATCTTTTCACAGTTTTGTCTTCCACATTAACCACGTGAGCATTGATGCAATCAGCAGCACTAATAAAATTTGTTCCACGATCGGAACGAATAACACTGACCGGTCCACGAATGGAAATGAATCGTCGGAGCGCATTTATAAAACACGAAGCGCTCATGTCCTCCAATACCTCTATGTGAGCTGCGCGTGTTGTCAGACATGTGAACATAACTGCCCAACGTTTACTGTTAGCGGCACCACCGCGGGTTTTACGAGTGATAATTTCCCAGTGACCAAACACATCAACGCCGACAGATGTGAAAGGAGGCCCTGGTGAAAGTCTGTCCTTAGGTAAGTCTGCCATCTTCTGCTGTAACAGAGTGCCTCGAAGCTTATTACATGTGACACATTTGTGAATTATAGAACACACTAATCTTTTGGCACCAATTATCCAGAGTCCATTAGAACGAATCGCCCCTTCAGTAATGTGACGCCCTTGATGTGAGGTCTGTTCATGGTAGTGTCGAGCTAGCAGCATAGCTACATGACCCTTAGGAACAATGATGGGGTTCACAGATGCTATGCCAAGATCCTTCCCTGCATGGCGCAGACGTCCACCAAGCCTCAAGATGCCAGATTCGTCCAGATAAGGCGATAAGTTCAATATTGAACTATTCTTAGGAATAAGTCTATGCGCTTTTAACGCATGTATTTCTACCGAATAATGTTCCATCTGTAGTTCAGACAAAATGAATTGATACGCAATGTCACGCGATGCCGGAGACTCACTGTCTCTACACAGATGCCATCCAACACATTCTTCTCGCTGTTTGCCGGCATATGTTTTGGCAATATGAATGAGAATACCAAAGGCAGCCATCAAATTGTTCCACGAAGAAAACCGCTCTAATCGCGCACTTATACCTGGGTGGAACTGCAATTTGGTTGATTTAACAATTATCTCTGGTCGAATCTCAACATCTCCATCCTGAATAGGAAAATCTTCCACATGTGGAGCAAATGCATGATCCACACGAAAGTACGAAGGCCCTAAAAGCCACTTATCCAGCAATGTTCTAACGTTCTCCTGTGACATTCTGGTAGCTGCGTCAGCTGGGTTGATCTCGGTAGAGACATAGTTCCATTGTTCTGGCTGTGAGAATGCACAAATCTGAGCGACCCTGTTGCTCACGTAAGTGTAAAACCGACGCGTCCTGTTATGAATGTATCCTAACACAACCTTGCTGTCACTAAAGAACTTAAATGCTGATGAAGGAATATCTAACTGTTCTGAGATAACAGAGCTGACCTCGGTAGCCAGAACTGCCGCGCACAGCTCCAGTCTTGGAATACTATGACCGTTCTGAGGTGCAAGTTACGCTTTTCCCATAATAAACCCGATGCGATCATTGTTGGGCGAGTCTAAGACGACATAAGCCACAGCAGCAATCGCACTCTCAGATGCATCTGAATATACATGAACACAAATGTTTTGAACTGAACTCAATGAATCTGAAATGTACATTCTGGGAATTTTATACCCATTCAACTGTTGAAGATTGTTTTTCCATTTCACCCAGTTCTCAAGGATTGTTGCCGGTAATGGATCATCCCATGAACTTCCACTTGCGGAGCAAGCTTCGCGGAGTAAGATTTTGCCACAAATAGAGAATGGCGCGACAAATCCCATAGGATCAAAGACACTGTTCATTGTTGACAAGAGTCCGCGTCTGGTAAATGGCCTATTGACACTAGGCGCATTGAAAATAAACATGTCACAGTCGAGATCCCATGTAAGACCTAAACTTTGTTGCGCTGGGAGCGTATTGTCCATATCTAAATCTTTCAAGTTCGAATTTAGTTCTTCCTTCGGGAAGTAAATTATAATTTCAACGTCATTTGACGCTATTTTATGTAGGTGAATATTACCGTTCTCATTCAGTGTCTTCCTAGTTCGCTTCAGTAAGCTGATCGCTTCATCCCGTGACGGTCTTGAGGTTAAGGCATCATCCACATAGAAGTCTCTAGCTACGAATTGTTGAACATCCGGGTCTGCAGTCTGGACTGATTTACGTAGACCGTACGTCGCGACAGCTGGAGAAGGTTTGTTCCCGAACACATGTACACGCATACGAAATATAGACAATGGGCGCTCTGGGTTATTGTTCTCAAACCAGAAAAAACGCAAGAAGTCTCTATGTTCAGTGTTAACTAGAAAACGATAAAACATTTGCTCAATGTCTGCAGAAATGGCGTATTTATCTCTGCGAAAGCGGAGTAAGACCCCAAGAAGACTGTTGGTCAAATTCGGGCCAGAAACCAGTACATCGTTAAGGGACTTGCCTTGGTAGATTACCGAAGAGTCAAACACACCCCTTATCTGATCACGTTTCTTGGGATGGTAGACCCCAAACAGTGGTAAGTACCATAACTCTTTTCCAACGTCGGTTATATCTGGGGCTATTTCAGCTGCTCCACTGCGGAATATCTTCTCCATAAACTTGACGAGATGCTGACATTTCCTAGGATCCTTTTCAAGACTCCTCTTTAGCATTACTGCACGCTTGAATGCTTGAAATCGATTATCTGGAAGCAAGGGTCTGGTCGACTTAAATGGCAATGGAGCCATCCACAGTCCAGAATCGTCCATTTTGAATTCCTGATCCATAACTCGGAGGAAGTCTCTGTCTTCCGCTGACATACCCACTTTATTGTCATCAGAGAATTTCCTGAAGATATTATCACCAAAGAAAGTTGGTTCCTTCACTGATAGGTAAGAATTACAAGGTTCAAATATAGTACTACGTTTGTTCAATTGTATGTCAGTAAAGTACGTATGCACAGAGTTCGGCTTGTGAACTCGGCCGAGACATATCTCACCAATCACGACCCAACCTAAGGGAAGGTGTACGGCGAAGGGTGATTCTCTTGGTCCGATGATTTGGTCCATAACATGATGGGCAGCAGGTAGGTCTCGCCCTATCAGCAACTGAATACTACAGTTGCGTTCAAGTGGTGGAATCGAAGAAGCGATTTTCTTCAAATGTGGAAAGCCGAGTGCAACTTCCGGTGTAGGAATTTCTGAAATATCCTGTGGAATAGCATCACACTCAATCAATGTAGGTAACTTAAAGTTCACAGAACCATCTAGTGAAGAAATGCTTAACCCTGAAACACGCCTCCCCGCCATGAGGGTACTACCTGAACATGAAGACATAGTGTAATCTGCAACTTCACCAGTAATGTTTAATTGTTCACAAAGTTCTGGGCCAATTAATGAGCGATTACTTTGGTCATCCAAAATTGCATATATACGCATAGTCTTGCCAGAACCAGTCACATCAACAGGAACAATTTTTCCGCATGAACGACCTTGAAAGTTTTGGCCACACAATGATGTACACTTAGACGAAACGTTATCCTTGCTGGTTCTAGAAGGACACTGGGCCGCCAAATGATCCCTAGACAGCCAACACCTAAAACATAGTCCTTTCCCTTTCAAGAACTCCCGGCGTTCTTCCCACGGTTTCTTTGCAAATGTTTTGCATTCCGTAAGGCAATGTGTTTTTGAGTTGTGAATAGGACAATCAAGGTTTTCACTACTGTCCTTACTGTCGCAAACAGTTTTACGAGTATTTATTGTTCCAGTATTAGCCACAACTTTCTGTCTAACTGACGAATGGTTAGCTGGAGATTGTTCAAGCTGGAAAGCAGGGTCATTGCGAACTTTAGACATTTCACGTACAAAACGTACAAACACTGTGAATGGAGGAAAAGTGACACCATATTCATTTTTGTACTTAGATGCAGTCGAAATCCACTTTTGCTGTAAGTTATAAGGTAATTTACGTACAATGGTGTTTACACCAGATGATGAATCATAAACGGCGAATTGACTACAAAATTTACTGTCTGACTTCACAGATTCAAGTTCGAGTAACAAATCACTTAATTCGTACAATTTGTTATTATCTTTGTTAGATAACACAGGAAACTGTTCAATTCTACTTTTGAGTGAGAATTCAATTTTCTCCGGAGAACCGTAGCACTCATTAAGTCTCTCCCAAATGAGCTCTAGACCCCGTTCAGGATTGGAAGGATTAGAGGCTCGCAAGCTTTCGGCCCACTTTTGTGATTCAGCACCCAAATGGTTAACTAAAAGATCAATCTCTTCAAAGGGAGTAACCCTCAGTTCATTTGTTACACTCTGGAAGGTCGACTTCCACACACCAAATGATTGTGGCTTATCATTGAATTTACTGAGCCTTTGAGGCATTAAGTCCTTTCTTAATAAGAAACTTGTCAATATGTCAGTGCTATTATTTCGATCATTTTGAATGTTATTCTGTATATTGGGAACTTCACTTTCGTTGGATAAATTCTGAATACACTCCCCCGACCGTTCAGTAGGGTCCTGATTGGATAGATTCTGAATATACTCTCCTGACCGTTCGTTAGGGTCCTGACAAGGTATGCCTAAGTCACTTATTTCACTAGGAGGAGCTTCACTTAATGTAGTATATTGTTCCAAACACGAGGCTTCAGCCTCAGCAGCCGCAGCCTCTTTCTTATGTTCTAGCAAACCAATTTCTGCAATGAATTCTTCTTTGAGTCTTTTAGTTCTTGCATCGGTTATTCGCTGATGCTCTTCCGCGGATGCAATTTTCTTTTTCATGTCAAATTCCAACTTTGCATATTCCAGCCGAACACGTGCGGCTTCCGCAATAGCACGCCTTTCTGAATAGACTGATGCACGAGAGCCTGAAGCTCTAGATCCTCTGGAAGTTACCGACTTCGCTGTTGAGCTGCCTTTACCGTGTTCCATTGCGCCTGCAATTCCAAGTCCAAGATGAGGATATACTCTTTTTTCCACTGTACTGTCGCAGGATTGTGGTTAGCACAATATAGGACATATATATCCTACTAACGAAATCACACAGACAATGTCACCATTTTTCATATCTTTATTTATAGCCATGTTGATACGTCAAGAGCGGTGAAAAACTACAAATAGAAATAGAAAACAACTAAATACCAAATAATCAAAATAAACAAACATTCATGACATGTTTGACGTCGCAGGAGTGCAACAAAGCCACCACACCAGCACAATAAAGCTTTGACGTGAGTCACGTGACGTCATTCAAAGCACATGCGACGCCGTCGAACCGGCGCGCCTGCAACAGACAAAGAAAGCAGCCCTTTCGGCCGGAAAAGCCAACATGATTAAAAGAACACTACACTTGCGAACTTCCACACTGAATCTTAACAAAACTCTTTGAACAAAATTGACAAAATGCCCGCCGGAGCCATTCTATTCAACTTGTTCATCAAAGACACTCACGCAATATCCTCCATATATAACACACTATAGTGAAACATACATACATTACATTAAACAATAAACTAATGCATATATAATTAACGACTTACAGAGTGTGCAACATCTTCATTTGCAAGAAAAGCAAACAACAATTTTCCATGTGGCGACATGAGACCGAGGTGAGCCGAACAACGCAAGAAACGTAACTCTTACGTACCGAACAAAACTACATGGAGCGTTTATCTCCCTTTGCAAAACCAATAAAAAATATAATCAGAACAAATATATTGCTGGATATCAGTATTGCTGGATATCAAAGACAGTAATTTTAACAAAACACATTCAAAGCATACCTTTGTAGTCACATGTAGCCTGAACATTAATTGAATGATAGTGTTTGAGATTCACATAAGCGGGTTCATCCGGTTGACCTGGTGCGATGAGTCTTATGTGTGTACCATCGATGCAGCTTATTACAGACGGGAACCCATACATTCTATAAAATCCCTGTTTAACATCATTCTTGGACTCTTCTGTTGTTGGGAACTGTATAAAGTCGATTTCGTAATTCACAAATAGCGTCGGTCACCCTTGTTATAATTCTAGACACTGTCGCTATGTCGATACCAAACGTGTCCCCAATGATTTGTAAAAAACAACCACTGGCGTAAAACCTTAATGCAATCATAACTTGAATACGACTTGATATGGGTCGATTCCGTTTGGTGGGTCTCTCAAGTCTGTGACCTATTAGTTGCGTTAACCTGTCGATGTTTTCATTAGAAAACCTGTAGCGTCGTCTAGTTTCATCATCTGTTAAAGCTGTCACTTGATTAAGGATTCTCCTAAAATTTCTTGGTCTTCTGTGATTTAACATAAGTTGGTAATCCATTATATATCGTCTACAAGTTTGTATTGTCTGTAAGTCTAAATCGTAGGCTAGAGTAACGTGTACAAGTTTGTATTGTCTGTAAATCTAAATTGTATGCTAGAGTAATGTAAGATTCTTTTGTATGTAAGTCTAAATTGTTGGCAAGTCTGTCGTCTGAAAGTCGATAAGTCTATGTTGACTGAAATGTAACATACAATCTTTGTTTAATTAAGTTCTGATGACAACAACATTTTGATAATTGTATTGAATGATATTTAAAAGTACACATCAAATATGCCATCCTTTTAAATGTGGCTGTATACAAAGATTTTTCTAATATTGTATTGATACTGGCTGCATCCATTTATTTGGCTGCTGATTATTCATTCTAAAAAAGTACATTCTAGTGTCTAACACACATTCCCATGGAAGTTGACAAATTTAACGCAACACCTATATTTTTCATAATTGATCAGTTGTTTATGAAGGGTTTTAAATCAATTTTTTTATTTTCCATACATACATTTCTTATTGATATTATTGTGATTTTATATTAAAATCCTTCAATGGCTAGTTAAAATTAATTTACAACAATCCACATCACTGTAAATACAAACCTCACACAAATAAGACATGAAAAATGAACTTATTAACTCAATAATTATAGAAGATATTCACCAAGTATTAGTTCCGTTTTGTAATAGTCGAGAAATCATGAAAAATATAGGTGTTGAATTGTGAGTGTGCTTTAGTGTATATGTATTGATCTCATTTACAAAAGATTGTCATTTCATATTTTCATCATATTGTTGTTTAAACTTTGTATATGTTATATATGTTGATGGCATAATAATATTTCAATTCAATATACAGTTTTGTTATCCATTTGTCCAAACAATACTTTGACCACTCTGTATGTAGCACACAAACAATTAATGCATTCTCGTATTGACAAATAATAGTTGCTTGCAACTTCTTTATAAATGTGAAGCTACACACAAATTATTGTCTATGCTCCACACACTGCCATCAAAAATTGAGCAAACAATATTTCGTTAGTTACGAAAAATGAAAGACTGTTCATGTGTTCCACTCAAAACCTTTTCATTAGGTATAATAACCTGATATTCCAGGCGCACATGCATGAATTTTTGGCTAATCCAGCAAGTATCAATCCCGTGAATTTGGCTTCAGCCATTCACTGTTTAACAGTTTAAAAAACTATTAATTTAATGTGTAGTGCTCTTTTTCTGTGTGATCATAGAACATATCTCGTTCAAATAGGTCAAATTATATGATTGTTAAGGTTGATTTGAACTGTTTGTTGAATTATATTACTTGCTGACTTAGCAAAAATGCACATGGTACATCAAACCTTATCACGGAACATAATATTTTATCACCATTTCCTCAGTTGTTGTTTTCTGCCAGAGTATAATGTATTCAATATCTCTTTAAAAGTAAGCAGCACATTTACAAAGTGTATAGTTGTATTGGTACTTTCATCCATCCATGTTATACAACGTCTCGCCATGTATATGATGTATTATAACAGGCATGTATATCAGCGCTCACAATGACCGTTTCCAAATAACATCTGTGACTTTCCTACTCCAAAAAATAATCAAAGGCAAATGGTTTAAATATTTAGTGCAGTGCAGTGATCCGCGAAGCAGATGACATGATCCTTGTCTTTATATGGGATACACATAGCTAATTTGAAACCAAGTGCCCATGATTATGATAACCATAGTTTTAGTGGTCTTCCAAATAATGTATATGAGTTACAAACTAAGACAACTACAAGTAAGCAGACATATTCATTTATTCGTGATTAATTTCAGTGGACAACGAAAACAATACTGAACAGAGATGTTTGTAAAACACATATGCCCCATGGTTTATGAGTCGTTCAATGCACTGACAGCACCATTCATATATCATGTAGATGATATAAAGAAGTAAAGTTGCACACAGCTAATATCGCATATATTGTTCAACTGAACAAAAAAAAATTTGGTAGTAGACAATAGCTTCTAGACATTTCAATGACTCAGTGCAAAACTAAGGTACATGTCTATATTAATTGATGTAGTTACAATAGTTTTACAACAAAGCCTATATAAACAAAATATTTTTACCCAATGTCATATGAATCATGGCACAGAAATATATTCGGTACATAACAATTAACACTTCTGACAAACAAAATATAACATATTTGATAAAACTGTGTGAGGCTATGTAAGCGAGTTATAGAGAAATAATTTTAAATAGTTTATCTCATCTTAATACTGTGAAGAATACTGTGAAGAATACCCCATAAACTGCTTAATACAGTTACTTAGAAGCAAACTTTAAATTCATATGATATGCTTCTGCCTAATCATGTTGCTGTCTTAAGCATTTTTACAGACAAAATCATAAATGACAATACATGTAACTACAACAAAACCCCATATACTTTGCATCTTGATGTATAGTATTTAAAACATTATGCTCCAGACCTTTCTATATTTATAAGGATTAAATAAAACTGATTCAGCCAAATCCAAATGTTGGGAAACTTAAACAATTGTTAAAAACATCAAAGACCTAAGGTCTTTGAAAACATGCAATTATCAACAACTTTTTTTACTTTTTAATATCATTTCTATGTAGGTAAACGTTTCAGGTAAAAATTGATCTTTATTATACCTCTATTTATCTTAAAAGCTATATAGTCCAATTTTACTAGCTCTAGGTTTTGTACATTCAACTTAATCAGGTTAAATATGATAAACAAATTGTTTACAGTCATGTATATATTAATATGACTTGACGTAATAATGTTACAAAGTAAATTACTAATGTTATATTGTGTCATTGTATAAAAAATGCTTTAAAGAAAGGTATGAGAAAAGTGCACTTATCATATGGCATTCTGTGTGATGAAATAATTATCCTACATATGCCTGCAACTTTGATAGAGGTACAAACATGGAACATTATTGTAAGAATTAAAATTTGGTCAAATGATTTATATTTAAGAATTTGTATGAAGGATATATTGTAGAAGGACCAAAAGTGATAAAAAGCTCAACAGGTCACTATGAATAGCAGATTCTTTATATCACATTACCATACTTACAGAGTCAAAACAAAGTCACAATTAACACATGCAAGCCGGCGACTTTACTTTATCACAGATTTGCTATCACATGGAATATCACGCTATGTACGTGATAAATAAGGAATATAACTGCAGTTTGTTATAACATCGGACATGTATGATACAGAAAATGTGATCTACCTCGCCGAATTCCCCTATGCAATTTGTTCTATATTTCAGACAACACATACAATGGTATATAATAAATAGTATTATCAAATAAACAAACATTTGCATAATTTAACTTGCATCCAGGTTATAATAACCTGTATGTATAATCTTAAAGTACATAGTATAGTATAACATTTGAATGATGTCACTTTTACTCCTTAATTACTTTAACTCATAAATTATGTCATTTTATGTCGAAATTAATGTTAATTTTGGCGTTGCTTTTGATTGATTGATTGAAAATATTTATATAGCACATTATATAACAAGTCTCAAAAGCACTTAACACGCCAAAGTCAACTTATTGGAAGTTCATTAAAGCTCTAAATAAATCACATTGGATAGTGCTTTAACTTGTTTGTCCATAGTTAGAGTTACATCAAAGAAGGCACCTAAATTTTTCATAAATGATGATTCTTGCACAATTGTTCCATCTTTTGTAGTTTGCACTTAGATAGATCCTTGACATAACTTTCGGTGCGAAGATGATGAGATCTGTTTTATCCTGGTTAACCTTAAGCATGTTCAAACGTATCCATGAACTGATGTCTGACAAACAGGCTTCAAGTTGAGGTACTACACTGGTCCTATCATATTTCGACTTGATGACTAGGAAGCATTGAGTCTCTTCAGCATACACGTGGTGTTACATGTTACAGTAAGCACACATATTACCTATAGGTTTCGAAAACATTTATCCCAGAACCGAAACCTTTTTGCATAGCTGAAAGGTGCAGTTTTTCATGTTATTAGAATCCTATGATGTAAAGAACATAATACTTGTTGTCAATGGATATAAACTTATATTAAACCAGTTTGGTAAATTCTTTTAAGATCGCGAAATTGAAAACTTGTCATATATCCTCTATGTTCGCAGGTCAGTGGCACCATTTGACGATTCAAAAATTATTTATAGCGTTCATCATTCTTCTTTGAAACAATATTCACAACTATGTTTTGACAAACAGTAATGTAAGTAGGCTCATCCAGAATTTCACTGAAAAATGGGAACTGAAACTTCAACATTCATTTATTCATCCATAACGTCGACCAATTCCACTACCAAACAGTGAAACTACTGTGTTACTATGTCGTTTCTTTCAAACATGTTATGTTCGCTTGATGGGAAGAACCCTGAAATGATAAAGTATAAGTTGTTCATTGGCTTTAAACTATTTTGAGACAGCTATTTAACTGTTTCAATTCTGTTCCAATAAGTTACTCCTTGATTAATGATCTGTAAAAATGCTTCACAGATACCATCGGGATTAAGGAGCGTTGAACTATAAATACAAATTGAAGAACAAAATATTGAACTTCACTTAGAAGTTAAAAATAGTTTAAATTAAAATAGAATATATATTAATGGACACTATAGACATGACATTGTTTCAATATAAACTTGTCTTCATACTTTTAGTGACGTTGACCTTGACCTCACTGACCCCAAATACTATCTCAAGTTTGCTCTACATGCAGGCTAGCTAAATACAAAGTTTCATGATAATATGTCAATCAAAACTCAAGCTACTGACATGCAAACCTGCCATACTGCATTCTAATAGCCATAGTTTTTCGCTAGAAAACTGGTTACTAAGTATTGCTCAAGTTGCCTCCTCCTATTGTTTGAAGTAACAAGTTGCCTACTTTGAATTCATAACAATTCTGACAAAATTAATAGAGTCACTTCAAATTTAGAGAAATTTTAAAATTGAAACATATTGGTAATTGATATTAAAATAAAAACATTACCTCTTCTGTACACATTCATCTGACTGTTGGGTGTCAAGATTATGTCCAGTCATACATTTCACATAGCACTGATCTAGTCAGCTTCAGACATTAACAATCGCTTCATTGAGTTGTCTTTCACTCTATGATCTCTGCCATATTCTACATGGCTCTTATAAAATTGTCTCCTGAAATCGAAGAAAAAAAGAAAAGAATATAAAAAAGGACATAGCAAATTAAACCAGTACACAACATACTCTAGGACGTATCAACACACTGTAATGATATATGAAGTCCCAACATATTGCTTCGACAGAGTATAAACACAGGCTCATACAGGCTTGTGAATTTAAAAACACACTAAATTCAATAAGAGCATTTTCAGAAATAGGTGAGCACAAATGTGTCCAAATATCTTTATTTGATACTGAATTAAATATATCAACTATATTTTAATAATCTTCATCTATTTACCTCTTTGTCGATAAGTTTGGATGCCTTTAGACAGAAGATATCCTAATGAATTATCATAATCAAGTAAGCACACTGCGGTATAACGTACACCGGATATTGCTCGTAAAGTGAGTAATATTATCAATTTTAAGGACATGAAATGGAGACCAGGGTGAGTTTAGAGACGAAATTTTCCAAATTACTGACTTCTTATGCACATCCCATTTGAGTTTTAACTTCTTCGGGCATTTTGGTAACTTTATAGCTCACTATCGTACATCAGATATTCACAGAAAGGTTAAAATGAACCAGCATTATGCCGTTACTCACTCGCAAATATTGACAGCAGGACTTTACAAGCTTCTGGAACGGCTGTAATACCAAATTGTAGATTTTTTAACTGGCCATTTTGTTTATATTGAACTCCAAAATGTTGTGACCAAATTTCATAAATATTGTTCGAAAAACAACTAAGATACACCCCAAAACAGATACGTGTGCGTGTACGGAGTATTGCTGTTTAGTGTACGGAGTATTGCACATAAGTTCAACGTTAGTATACGGAGAGTATGACATAATAAAATGAGTAAATAAAGTATGTAAACGGACAGTTTTATCGTATTATTACGTCTGCTCACAAATATGGTCATGTTTCATGGGTTATACGATACAATAAGAATATTCTTAAATGATTATGTTAAAATATTTCAACCGTCAGGCAGATGAATGCGATTAACAATATAGAAAGCTGAATTTTATGCATAAAGTGTTCTTGTGAGTAGTACAAATGTGATATTTAGCTTGGATATATGCAAATCTTTGAGAGTCATACTTATGGTCAAATGGCAAATAAGGGCATTCATATCCATATATACAAAATGTACACACCAAGGTTTATTTTATAATTTCTCAACTATTTCAGATACTGTAATGAGGTTCCTTTGCTATGGTTTACGTTCAACGTTGCTAATTCAAAGTATTGTACATTGTAGTAGTTTGTGTTTGTCAAGTGCAATTGCTCAGCTACGACTCTTTACTGTGTGTGAAATACACGGTTACTTATAGAAGTTTCCGTTAAAATTCAGGGAGGACTTGGAGCTAGGATTAGCTTGTTACATTAATTGCTTCATGCAGTCCATACAATCCAATCTAATAGGTACATATATATATAATATAAGTTATTTTTTATAAAATAAAGCTGCTTATACCTTGTATTTATTCGATTTGAGTGACAAATAGTCACTGCAAGTAAAAGCAATACTCTGTACACCAAACAGCAATACTCCGTACACCAGAGAGTAACTATATAGCAATACTCCGTACACTAACACCTGCATTTATTCTCGCAATGCACCGTCATTTTCGATTAGTTTCGGATACTACATTTGCAATATAATCTTTGTAACAAAAATGACAATTCGCTCGATTCAAGTTGAGTATTTTAACGAAAAATATAAACAAAAACATCTTATTTCGACAGATCGAGCTTACTTTCTGCGTGAGTAACGATACGAGTTTGGTCTTTTAATCGCCCTTTAAAGAAATTCCTGGCAATTTACCGGTTGCACAGGCTAGGAAAATTTATGGAGAAGATAGTTTTGTATAAAATGTACATTCAAACACTCAGATAAACTAACAATCATCTCTGAACTTACCCTTGTCAACGCTAGAATGTCGCGAAAATTGATAATATTACTCATCTTGCTAGCAATATCCGGTGTACGTTATACCGCAGTGAAGCATAGTGTGCAATTTTTAGTGACCACAGCAAATTGAAGTTGAACTTTAAATTGAGTATCTCTGCATTTACGTTATTCTCCCGACCATTCATTAATAAATATCATGGAGATGTGAGTTGTGTCTGACAAAGAGGTGAGATACAATTAATCCGGGTGCGAAACCGTAGCTTATTTCGAATAGATTCATTGGTTCTTTAACATGCCCAGTGTAAAGTTCTGCTACATGCGAGACTACCAATTCATCTTTTATAATATTTAGCGTTTCTTAAATGTCCAACTCCAAGTGCCCAGGTCGAGGATCAACCAAAGCACCTGTCAATCAGCACTCAAGGGGGTTATTAACTCTACCACTCGTCACCCATCTCCTTCTATACCCTACCCAACTAGAGAATGTGTTCACGTATATCATATATTTAGATAAGCTTAATCATATCTACTCTAGTCCGAAATTAAGACTAGCCGAAATGATGGACACTTTCAATATCGATACTGAATTGTTAGTTTTACTACATAAAACGACTCAATGCAGAATCATCAATGAATGGTGATCGAACTTAGCAACAGAACAACTGCTCATACATTGTTCTTCCATGGGACATAAATATAAGAAATTAGGATAAATTGTTGTTGTTGATAAAAATCAAACGCCATGACAAAGCGTTTTTCGATTATGGAGCCGGACTTGTTATCTATGTAACCATGACATGTTTTCTTTTCAGGTTTGTTGTTAAAACCGATTTGTGGGTATTTGAAGCATTGTGGTCAGTTTCAGGACTTGGATTTTGTTGAAAACTGTGGCCGGCAGCCTTAAGGTAAAAATGGCCTGTCACCAAAGTTCTAGAATCATACAATTTTGTCCTTTTTAAGGTAGTTCAATGTTTCAGAAGTCCATTGCTGGTCATTTGGGGCCCTTTTCTCCCAAATCTGACAGTCAGTTACCTTTTAAACAGGGGAGGTAACTCAAAAATAGAGAAAATTCCAAATTCAAGATTGACCCTGGCACATATTGGCAACACTGAAAGTTGTTAATTTGTATACTTTTTAGCAACATTTTTGACTGTATAGGCTATAATTGTATAAACTTTGTCCATGAAATGCATTTTGACTCCACCAATGACTGAAAATGGCTAAAATTTAAGGTGGTCCGGGACATATTTCTTGATTTATGCCTTATCGGTTAGTGTTCATTTGCAATTTTTTAGCAAAACAGTGTCTGACACTGGGCAAGAAATGGGTTTTGTATGTTAAATGGAGCCTATTGGCCTTGTCTAGGTCATTAATTCAGGTAAAAACCTTGAAAAAACAGAAAAATAACATGTATGAAAGTGTGAGATGTATTGGGCTTGCCAGAGTTACCTCCCTTGCACATGGAAATCACTGTTTAAATTTATGACTTCTGAACCATATTTCTGCAGATTTTATGATAATATCTAGTTTAATAATATTTATGGAGTATGTTTGCCTGCGAAAACACATGAATATCCGCATGTGGGCTTACATATAGTTTGATAAGTGCGGCATTGTTGATTTAGTCATTTCGTTCTCAAATTGCCCGGTCCCTCCTATTTTACGTAAATAAACGCGCTAAATGCATTATTCGGTGACTGAAAATGTGTCGCGACTGGACGCGAGACAGCGAATTAGTATTTTAATGCATTTTGGTGTGATATTTACCATAAAATAGGAATTTATGACCAGTTATTTCTCTGACTAGCATTGTGTGAGAGCTTAACTTAAAATGTGCAAAATTGAAGGGTAGGAGGGCATTTTCAAATGACTGGTACAGGTCATTAGGATTACTGAGACCAATATAAATGGTACCCTATTATTCAAAATATGGTATAGTTTACAAAAAATCATCATCATAAGGTTTCAGAAAATATTTTTCAGTCCTTAAGGAGCCAGACCACAGTTTCCAAGCCTCATATGCGAATTGGCCATGTAGAAAAATAATAATAGAGTACATTTTGGCTAAATATTGGGCTTTGCATATTTATAGAATATTTCACTCAGACACCGGTGAAGTTTTAAACCATTGGAAGGTCAGTTATAGTAATCTGTTTAATAATAATAGTCCCATGCAGAATTAGAGTAATATATCTCTAGACCTTGATGGCGCTGAGGGTTTGAATGCAATATATCAATCTCTGAAGTCCGTAAAGCTGTGGAGAGAGCACACAAACATAAGGCTAGTGGCTTTGATTGTATACCATACGAAGTATTTAAAAATGATACTGCTGTTTCATTTCTGCATATTTTGTTCAATGTCTGCTATGATAGCGGTAGAACGCCAACAAATTGGGGGAAGGGAGTTATAAACCAAATTCCTATGCCTGGTGCTGTTGATCCAAGGGACCCTCTTAGTTATCGCGGTATCACTCTGGCACCCACTATGTATAAGCTCTATTGCTCTATCCTCAATGAGAGATTATCGGGTTGGGTTGAGAAGTTTGAAAAAATTGAAGATGAGCAGAATGGTTTCAGGAAAAAACGTGGTACTGTAGACCAGATATCTGCACTAACCAATGTGATTACAACCAGACTTGCAAAAAGACTAAGTACTTATACAGCGTTCATAGATTTTCGTAAGGCTTATGACTATGTCAACATACCTATTTTATTAAATAGACTAAAAGAGTATGGTGTAAATGGAAAGATGCATAAAGCAATTACTTCTATATATAATAATGTCAGCTCTTGTGTTAAAGTAAATAATATGCACACAGACTGGTTCAATGTAAATTTGGGACTAAGACAGGGATGTATAATGTCTCCTGTGCTTTTCAATTTATTTATAAATGATCTAGCCTTAAAAATAAAGGCTTTAGGCTTTGGAATTGACATTGGGGATGATGATAAGTTATGTTTGCTTATGTATGCTGATGATATTGTGTTATTAGCTCCTAATGAGCTTGAATTACAAGAAATGTTAAATGTTCTCTCTACATGGTGTGATCAAAATTATATGTGTATAAATGAAACTAAATCGGGTATTGTACATTTTAGATCAAAAACTGTCGCTAGAACTGGGTTTGGTTTTAAATGTGGGAATAAGAATATTGCAATAGCTGATAAGTATGTGTACCTTGGGTTATTAATAGATGAATTTTTGAACTATAATCTAACAGCTAAGTTTGTGTCACAAGCTGCAAGCAGAGCTCTGGGTTTACTAATTGCAAAGTTTAAATCTCTGGGTGGAATGCCCCACCATGTGTTTAAGAAACTTTATGACTCTATGGTATGGCCAGTTATATCTTATGCTGTGGCTGTTTGGGGCACTCAGAAATACTCCTGCATTGAAGCAATACAAAATAGAGCCATGAGATTCTTCATGGGAACAGGAAGGTACACCCCTAATGCTGCTGTAGCTGGTGACATGAGCTGGGAGCCATCTTATGTAAAACAGTTAAAATGTGTGTCATACTTATGGTGTAGATTTGCAAACATGAGTCGCAATAGACTAAATTTTAAGATTTTTAATCCTTCTCTACGCCTTGGTTGTGGGGCATGTAAAAACTGGCAATATAAGGTTAAAGTTTTACTTCAAAAGTATGATTGTGGACAATACTGCGATATTGAGAATCATACTGATAAATTATTTTTGTCAAGAAAGTTTACACTCAGTGCAATGAATCAGTTTTTAGGAGAATGGATTGAATCAGTTCATGTATTAGTGGGTCGTAATAGTCAATGTGGTAATAAACTTAGAACTTATAGTTCCTTTAAGTATGATTTTAATACTGAACCATATATTGACAATATCATGTCTAAATCATATAGATCTGCATTAGCAAAGTTTAGGTGTGGGGTAGCGCCTATACGTTTAGAGACAGGAAGATATGAGAGATTAAATGCAAATGAAAGAATTTGCCCAATATGTCTTAATGCAGTTGAAAGTGAAATGCATGTTTTATTACATTGTAATGCGTATAACACAATCAGAGAGACTCTTTTTAATAAAGCCTGTGATGTAGATAATAATTTTTTGAGTATGTCAGATAGGGATAAACTTATATTTTTGTTGTCAAATACTTCTATGACGTTTTACTCTGCCAAATCCTGTGCTCTCATATTAAAAGAGCGACGTAAATACTTGTATATGTGATGTATATACCTTTTTAGTATAATGTTTAATTAATATTTTATTGATTTTGATACTAATCAAAATAAGATTTCGGAGCTATGTATTTCAACATGCATTTTAAATACATACTTGTTCAAAGTTAAGTTAATCTGTAGATTATTGGTTTTGCTTTTAATTATGAATCATATCTAAAAGCATTAAGTACGGATAAAAGTCGGGTGACAATGTAGCTGATCACCTAGCCCAAAGTGTGATTTTTAAATCATTATGACTAATCTATATGGTTTAATATATTTTAGTCCTCTGGAAAATAGATGGATGTTAAATGTATGTGTATTGCACATGGACTTATTTGTTTTTTAAAGATGTATTGTCAATTGTATTCATGACTAGTCAAACATAGTTATTTGTTTTAATAGAGTATATAAGATCTTTGTATTTTAGAATTGTTTTCATTGAAGGTAATGCTAGATGTTCTTAAATAGTTTACTCAAGTCATATATAACTTTTAATGGGAAAATTTCTGGTTTAAAGGAAATAAGAATTCAAAAAAGGTATTCTAGCATGTTTGACCGGTCATGAGTATAAGTATAAATTTTTAAATAATAAATATCACATAGTCTCTTATAATTCAGATTTGAATGACATTGTGCATTGTTTTATATGTTTTATTGATGTATATATGTGTATGTATTGTACAATGATGAGACTTAAATAAATAAATATATACGAAAATGTGATTGACAGTATATGTAGATGCAGTTGTTTACTGGAGGTCGGTAAACCACAAGGAATGGGCCCAGCATGACCCTACTTTACAGATATTCCATGGAGCCATGGATTCGCAATACATGGTAAAGTATTTATGAGGTAACATGTACCCCATGCCCATGAATTACTGAAGTAGTGCCATGGACACCCGGTACCACAGATACAATTAGTTTCTGCATTGGCAGTGCACCTACTAATGTTTTATTTGACCATGTTTGTCATACCATGGACCCAGATTATCTGTACATGAGACCCTAACAGTTACTCATAGAGTGAGGACTGATTTATCAAGGCAGGTTTATCGACCCCCATTGAGCAAGATGTAGATGTGCCAAATTATATGGGAAGTAGGTGGCTAATAAAGCTTGAAGACTGTGCCAAAGAGTAAGGCCATACCAAATCATTTCATCGTTTCAGCGTCAGTCCACAAAACACGACTTCTTTGCTAATTATTACATGGCTAAAAATATAGCTTTCAAACATTGTCAATCATAATGAAATGTTGGTATGATAGGTTTGAAAGCCATATCTCAATGGATTTTGAAGATATAAGAGGTTACAATTTTGTTGGTTATTTTTCTTTCCCAAGATGCTCAAACCTATCCGTCCTCGGACGCTGATCGAAGAAATGGTTAGGTTCCCAGCGTAGACAAGAAAATTTGTGACAATAAGTTTTATATACCCAATATAATCTGAAATATATGTGTCTATGAGTGAAAGGTAACACATAGAGCCAGAGTATGAAATAAATGTGCCAAACATTTGAGGTACCTCAAGAGGCGTGGATGTACCTAGTACAATTAAACGTTAATATATCAGCTTTGTAGAGCCGCTTTCGGCAGTTCATCCATAGGGCCACGTTTAAACGGACATTTTAATTTTTCCCTGATCATTACCCTCAGGAAACATGCGTTCGAGTCTCCATGTTGAGACTAACTATCTGCTAATTGGTGTGTATCCATCTTTGAGGCCCACTGTCCTAAGGTATCAATTCAAACACTGGTATTCGTTAGAAATGGTTGAATAAGAGGATGGTGAGTACTTCAAAGGACCACGTATACTATAAGCTTATACTGTCTGCTTTGCTCTCTAGCAGGTCAGAGACGTCGAACTGAGAAGTAAGGAACCCATAGGAGCCGAAAGTACGGTACTATGTCATGGCATACCCATATTGTCTCGAGTTCTTGTACCAATGTAATTGGTGATTGTATTTTATTGGGCCAGGCAAAGCTGTAGCTTGTAACATTTAATCACGTCATAGGACTGACCTCAGTTTACCACATCAGATCTGGACTGCCTGTCATGAGTTACTTTTATGATCTGTAATTGACGCCATGTGTATTACGGGTACACGACATGTTTTGGTATGGCTGTACTTTGTGATGTTAACTGTATCTTAGTACAGTAAATGACTTTGCTCGGCAGTATTTAGCACCTCAAATGACCAGGGTCGATACCAGCTTCAATGAATACAGCATTTTAACAGTTATTGAAATTAAAACAAAGACTAATCTGAAATAATGTATCAGATATTAATTGTGTACATCAGTCTATAATAATGGCTTAGTTTGATGCTTTAACAACCCATAGTTCAGCCGTTTAACCACCCTTTGACATTTTAATGCTTTCCCTTGTCATTGAATTGCATGTACCTAATGAAACCTGCATTCGAGTCTCTCGTGTGCTATTTCCATCAGCCAACATCTATCTGCGGAGCCTAGGAATACACTCTACCCTCACATGTACCAATTTACACCTTGGTTGAGTATAGCATGTGGGTATTTCTTGCTCATAAAAATTAACCAGTGGTCCAGATGAGGGTTGAATCTGGGACCTCTCGATTCTGAAGCGCACGTCCTACCTCTATACCACCGTTCCCCATCGGCCACAGTTAGATAACCGTATATTTTTGCAGCCTCTCCTTGACTTATCATGATCATGATGAGGGCCAAAACCGAGCTGATACAGGATAAGTACATGCAAATGTATAAAAAAGAAATGAATCCCCTATTACGGGCCTCAATAAATTATTTAAAAAACAGTCGATTTCTACATTCTATGTATCTAAAATTAATGTTCTGAAGGAATTTGTGTTGACCATTTTATAAATTATGAATATAAACACCTCATTATAATGTTTTAGGTCATGAAGACATTTGTACTCCGTAACAAAACATTCAAAATGTAGTAATTGGCACCATTTTCATATTTAAATTTAACTTATAACTTATGTCGAGTTCTGATTATTAATTCAAATACACATTTTTTGCACCACAACAGGACCTCAAATTAACATTTTACAATTATTGGTCATAGCACAACTGATATGCCTACATTCTAATGCACTGTGTATATGGGATAACTTCAAGGGAGAGAAAATAATACTATTCAACCGTTCGATTTTTGTAAGATAATTACTTCATTCTGGGATTTTCTTATATAAATTTACCTTATTATGGCCTCGTTTTCACCAAATGAAATAGTTAAGTATGTAATTTAGATTGCTTATACACTGTACTTACCAATGTAACTCAATCTTTATCGTTTATTATCAACATTTGATGCATTTCTATATAATGTATGGCTGTGTGATGTATGGCTGTGTGGTGTGATGGTGAGTCTATTGGGTGGTTAACACCACACGCAGGGCCTCACTGTCATATTTTATTATTAATTAAGCTTGTAAATTATGATAATAACTAAGTTAAAATAATGCACTTAACAGTTATAGATTTTGTGCGTAACGTGAGAAAATAATAATGTGTATATTATATTTAGATGAATTTGTGAAATCAAGTACACATTTGGGGCCTCATTTGTGCAAAACACGGGGCCTCACAAACATGTTTTACTGGTTTTAATATAGGTGGTCGACTTGAAGTGCAACTATACCATGTTTGATGATTTATATACATCATATGAACATTCATGCTCTTATGTTATTTTTCCCGAATTCGGGCCTCATTTTTTGTTAAATCCACCGATGGGGCCTCTATTCCAAGTTTTATTATTACAAAAAGCAGCCGATTTTAAACACTTACATTCATCTCATTATACAATATTGCTTAAAATGTTTTTGCTTCACAATCAGGCAAATAATCATGTATTTATAGTGATGGGTAGGTGGAGATTCTCATACCCCTTCGGGCCTCATTTGTGCAGGAGACAGGGCCTCTCATGATTGTCTCTTTGGATTTTTTTCATCAGACTGACTTATAGAGCAACTGTGCCAAATTTGGTGCTTTATACACCATGTGAACATTCATGGCTCTTACAACCCTGAGTACTAGTAATTATTCCAACTGATATTTTTCAACTGTTGTTAATATTTTTTGCATCCCGTTTTCATCACGCATTATTTTTATCACCTAAGGCTTTAATACTCAAACTGAATACGCATTTCGATAAGCATTACTCCAAATTTATCTAATCTAACTACAAATTTGAAATTCCATCACTTTGGGCCCCGATATAGACCCATTTTTACAGAGGCACGGGTTTCATGGGAAGCAGTCACCAGGATTCTGAGCATCGACCTAGACATCTAAAAGTTATGATTTTACGAGTTTTCGTGATCATTTTTAAATTTTCTTTTTCTTATTAGTTAACTAAACATGTTTTCTTCCAAAAACGGTGCAAACAATTTTAAAACTTGTATGGGCTAGTGCGCATGCGTGGCTGAAACTGTTAAGGAGCACGGAGATACGAGACAACAGCATATATTGGTAAATCAGATATTTTTGAAGTAAACATTTTAGGAAAATCAATCTTCCAGCAAGACATTAAGGGTAAATTTATTATTCAAAGTACGAGAAGTTTAATCTAATCTGTATTTGAACAATACATGGTTTCAGGGAATGATTGAAATCGCTCTTGGATATGCGAGGTAATTGCATTGTTTTCGACGCACGTATATTTCGGAGCGCGCTGTTGAAGCAACCTTCGGGTTGATTTAAATAAATTGGTCTTATTAGTCCATGTGACAGACCGAAATCCATTACCTAATTGGTGAACAGATCCAACAATGATTTTCGGTTAGCTTGATATCTAAGCTGTCCGAAATCAGCTGATGTGCTTGCGGGACATTTTGGCAAATGACCTTTTGGCGGCCATTTTTAAAGATGGCCATCGTTATTTTAAGCAATCAGAGGGTTAAGGAAAACTTTGATTTTTCCTCACTCTCAAGGGCTATCGGCTTGTAATATGTCTTAAAATAGCTCTGTGTCACCGATCCAATGTATATATTATATATATTAATTTAGACGTTTTGGGGACAAACATCGGGGTAGTTTGTATAACAAATACAGTGCCCACCAAAAATATGAATACAGTGAGTTTTCCCCCATTTACTTGCCTTTATAACAGTCATTTACATGTGTGTTGTCCCTTGTTCTAGTCGTGTTGCTTGGTTCTTGCCCCGCGTAGTTTGACTGACTGAGGCGGCAAACGCACGGGGTGGGATTTCGGGTTTGTGTAATTTGTATACCTGTTGTCTTCAAGTTGTACTCTGTTATAGCAGTGTCTATGGTCCCCTCCTTTTTACAGAACTGTGCTGTGTCGGTGTATTTTTGTTTCCACTTGTCCTTGAGGGTTGGTTTCCTCTGCCGTTTGTTTTTGGGTCCGCCGCCCACGGCACCCCTCTTTTCATCATTTGTATCTTGCAGTGATGCTGGATAAGATACTTTTTAATTAGGTCACTGTGCTGTTTGGTCACTATAATTAATGTTTTTGGCATATATTTTGTCACCTTCTTTTTGCCCATTATTGTTAACTAGGTCAAGTCACCCCCTCCTTTTACTGTGCAGTGTCTGTTTGTTATTTTTGTTTTCACTTGTCCTTGGAAGTTAATTTCCTCTGCTATTTGTTTTAAGTCAACCGTCCACAACACACCATCTTTTCATCATTTGTATCTTGCGGAGGTGCTGGATGAGATACGTTTTCATTAGGTCACGTAGGTATATTGGTTTCCACTTGTTTTGTAAAACTACCTGTAAGGAGGTCATTATATTAAGGGTCCGGCAAGCTCTCCGGGAACATTTTCAGAAACAGTGGATCCATCTGGTGCATTCTGAGGTACCTTATTTGTTATTATTTGGATATTTTTGTTACAAAACCTAGCTAATTGAGTTCTTATTTTTCATATTTGTTTCTGCAAAATTGCCTGGTTTTGAGATTTAATCGTAAGGTGAAGGACATTTACAAAGATATGAAAAACTCTAATGATAACAAAGGACTTATAGACGAGTACATGCGCTGTAGCTTTAAAAAAATGCATGATGACGCATTATCACAGATATTTAGCGAGCGAAGCATGAAAAAGGCATTGTTTATACTGTTTTACCAAGAACAGAAGGCAATTGACCTATTACCAGACTATTCTGAATTATTATGGGAGAAAGAGATATGTCCCCTGTCCTGACTTAGTGGGGTGGGATGGTTTTAATTGGTCTAGCATAGCTAATTATTTGACAAATAGCAGTTTCGTCCCCAAACATTTCTTATCATATAAAATATCACTGAACAATAACAACAAATCAATAGCTTTGGTAAATTCGAGTAGTGCTTGTCAATATAGTCAAAATATGTACCTAAACCCAGTGCAGTAAAAAACTAGACTCTGTACAATAAATTTCTTAAAAAGGCTAGACTACGTACACAACGCAATGTTGTTTTTCATCAATTACATGCGTGGTAGTGGTGGACACCCTGTAGACGAGGGTTTCAACATAGGTAAAGAACATGTCAGGTAAAGGTTTGAATTATTACAGGGTCGTGGAATATATAATATATATATTATACTATATCTGTGTTAAAGTCCCATTAACGCCCAAAAGCAGTCATATTTTGTGCCCAAAATGATTTACTTATCGAGAATGTATTATGTTTTTATAAATATTGATTACTGTGCAACAATAAGTTGACTTACACAATATGGATAATTCTGGCCTTTCATTCTAATGTTTTGTTTACTGTTATACACGCCGAGCTTATTTTCGTCAAGTTCCGAGTGCACGCGAGCGTGAAGTTATTCACATACGTGGGCGAGTACTAAATCTCGGTGTCCGCCGGTATCTTTTTGAAACTATAGAAACTGTCGATATCGCTGGTTAAACATACTGTATACCGCCTTGTATAGAGTGATTTTGTTATAACTAAGCTTTGGTGGGTTGGTTGGTATTACTTATTCACAAACATTGTGATAGTTTTCTATTTAACTATGTGCTACTCGTATATTACACTTTTTCATCTGTTAAAGCCAACGCTTCTTTGCGGCAGTTTTTAACAGGATTGACAGAAATTAAAATATTCATAAAATATTTATACTTATATTTTAAACTAAAATGTCTAGACCTGCCGTCCACTAGGACCGGAAGGGTTCCCGAAGCAGAAATTCGCCAGATCGAAATGGTTCGGCATGTCCTCGCGATGTTATGGAACCCTTCCGCATCATTTCACATTCAATCCACATCTTCGGGACGCTTTCTGTGAGGCTTTGTAATCATGTAGACATTCCGAAAGGTTTCCAAAGTCGAATCGATGCCAAAAGCTCCCCGAAAACACCGAAGGGATGAGTTCTACACACGGAAGCTATGCCGATTATGTTAAGATCACAAGCCGAAAAGCGAAAAGTTACCAAAGGCACCAGTTGATCGTGAAAGAAGTGATGCCGGGTCATCAGCGTATATCTCAAATGGCAGCGGATGCGATGCCGTCAGTTTACCAAGAGGTTCAGATAGTAGTTCGGCATCGTCTATACACTTAACCAAATTTCTAATTGGCCACCCTAAAACAACATCATGTCATCTGATATATTATATCAATAATATTTAGGCTGTGTAATTTGTTCATTCAACGCACTAATTTATCGATTTCCGGAATAAAATGGCTTATTCATGTAAAAAATCATCCATGCGTAACGGCAAATATTTTTTGCACTTGGTCTCGTAAACAGCTTGGAATATTATCGTACTTGGTATATGAATTTGTTCCCTGTTGATTGACTTTTCTTAAAAACACTACAATTTGTGAGAATGAGCCATGTGGAACGCGCTCATAGCGTCAGATTCATGCATACATTGAACGAATTTCTGATTGTCCAGGTGTCTTTATAAATTAGTTTTTAACAAATTGCTTTTAAAAGAATACAAATAATCGGAACCTCGATACTGTCCAATTTTATTGATAGAAAATAAGTTCCTCGCACTAATTCGAGCTAAACCCCATGTCATTATAAATATCGCGTTTTTCAAAATGACGTTTTAGCATACATGTCTGGATTATGGTCATTCTGACACCCTCTGCGCGCCCCATGTTACTTATTCTCGCCAGTATCCATGCTTTTCATTAAATGAACTTGAAGGGTTCCCGAAACGAGCATGTTGTAATCAGCATCCCTCCCGCATAGTATCGGGCTCTAGTTGACGTAATTAAGGTCTAAAACATTATTAAATAGACACTTTACTTCTCAATATGTTATATTATAACCTAATGAAAACAATCTACCCTTTAATTCACCCGTGATATATTACACTCGATTACCCTATACAATATAGTGCAATAGGATACCGGCGATTACCAGTACCGGAGGATACCGGTAGGTATTTGACTTTTATTTAAATGCTTATACATGTACTCGCATAAATTGGTCATCAATATATGTGTCCTCGATATATTACGGAACTTTACGTACTGTCTTCGGAACGACCCGTCGATTTCAGATTGTAAACAAAGGAGTATTTTGTGTGGTGGACAAAATACTCCTTTGTTTACAAATTGACGATTTGCGGAGATTATTATTCTTAGGATAAAGGTTAACATAGATCAAATATATGCTGATTCTATGACATTTGGGGAGCTCTGTAACCTGCCAATGTTTCACGGTCTTATTTGTTAGTAAAATATAGCTATTTCTGAGACTTTATTGGACTTTAAAGGAAAAGTGTACGCTTTTTCTGCATCGTCCGTCAATGAAGTACTTTTCAGTGCTGTTTGTCAAGAATCAACGAACTTACAGAGCAAATGGATACATGGGAGCTTTAAAATAAACATTGCTCTCCCAAATTGTTTTCACTTCAAGTTGATCGCATAAATATTAACAGAATAAAAGTTGAAAACTAAACGTCGTCCGAAATCGATTACCACTTTTACTTTCGTTTAAGTTCAATGTGTGGGGCTATTTCCAGTGTACGGTGTCTACCAGTGATTATATAAATTATGCTATTGACTCATTTATCTGCACAAAACTATGAGGAAACTACGTGTATCATAGCCCGTGCTCCTGTATTAGTTGATAAGACATTTTTGTTTTTAAATAGGATGTTTGGTTGCTGATGGACATACACGTTTTTCAAACTTTTGTAGCATTAAACTGTCAAAATGGATGTTTTGCGGTCTGTATCAATTCGTCGTCTAGATGGGATGTTCATGTTTCTTTGGTCATCGTCTGTCAGAATTGGTAGATATCCTAAATATTGGTTACGCTTTCAAAGAAAATCTGGTGGCCTAGGTGCCTTCGTAAAAAATGACATTTATCCGTTCATAGAATCAGTGGAAACAGACTCAGACTATGTTATATGGCTAAGACTATCCAAATCTTTCACAAATTTTGGTGAGGATATTATGTTTGGCAATGTATATGTACCTCCTATGTGTTCTCGTTTTTATAATAACAATGAATTTGAAATTTTAGAAAATGAAATTGCTGTCATGAAAAGTAAATATGATATATTATACATATGTGGTGATTACAATGCTCATACCTCCAACTTAGATGATTTTACAGTATCGGATAATTTTATCCATGATGCAATTGATGACGAAATGTTGTTAGATTTTTTAGACCAAGGTCAATTGCTGTCCGATTATGGAATCAAAGTAAATCGAATCTCTCGAGATAGAAAGATAAATAATCATGGTCACAAATTGATAAATATCTGTAAAAATAACAATATGTTTATTGTAAATGGAAGGTTTCCGAGTTCAAGTACAAGTAATATGACATTTAAAGATATCTCAGTTATTGACTATTATATCACATCAATAAATGGGTTTAAGAAAATTGTTAACTTTGAAATCAAAGAGTTAGATAGTCTCTTTTCAGATGGACATGCCATCATAGAATGTGATTTATTATTAAATCAACACAACAGCACAAGCACTCAGAGTAACAAGCATGATGCACACAAATTGAGATGGGAACATGACAGACAAGAAACTTTCATAAATAACATAGACACTAGTCAAATAGAGATAATATTGGACAGAGTTACAAACAGCCAAGAAATCACTCAAGATGAGATGAATAACATATCACTACAACTAGCCAACACATTTATAAATAGTGCAAACAAAACATTCACAAAAAAGTCCTATTGCAGACCAGTAACAAACAAAAACAAATGGTATGGAAATGACTGTAAAAAGGCTAAGAAAGTCTATAACAAAGGGCGCAAGAAATATAATAAATATGGTACTGAAGAAAATAGGATTAATCTAAAAATAGCATCAAGACAGTATAAGAAAACAATGAATAAATACATATCTAAATCTAATAAGCAAAATGAGTCCTACTTGAGACAGATGCATAGCAAAAATCCTAAACATTACTGGCAATTACTAAATAAAGTGAAACCTAAACCAAAGACAAATCAACCCAACCTAGCAGATCTATTTCAACATTTTAGAGATCTAAACATGACTGATGACCATGATGATAATATAAACATGGAAGATATCTCAAATGAAAACACTCACTTACTCAATTGCCCATTTACAAGTGATGAAATTGAAAAGTGCATAAGAAAATTACAAAATAACAAAGCCCCTGGCATTGATGATGTCCTCAATGAATACATCAAATCATCCTGTTCCAGAATGTTACCTATATATGTAAAATTGTTTAACATAATTCTAACAACTGGCCTAGTGCCAGCTAACTGGTCAGAAGGAATAATCATCCCAATATATAAACATAAAGGGGACCAAAATGATCCAAATAATTATAGACCAATTACATTGCTGTCATGCATTAGTAAGTTATTTACTTCAGTCTTAAACAGCAGGCTCAATAAATTCCTAGATGAAAATAACATAATGAAAGAAAATCAAGCAGGGTTTAGAAAAAATTATTCAACATCTGATCATATTTTTACCCTAAACTCTATCATAGAAATCCTAAGACATCATAAATTGAAATTATTCTGTGCTTTCATTGACTTTAGTAAAGCCTTTGACTCAGTTTGGAGATTTGGAATGTGGAACAAACTTTTGAACAGTAATATAACAGGTAACTTTTTTAGTATGATACATAACATGTACAAAAATGTAAAATCATGCATACAAATAAATAGCAATGAAAATAATCAAACAGTTAGATCTGACTTCTTTCAATGTGGCATTGGAGTAAGACAAGGGGAAAATCTCTCTCCTATTTTATTCACACTCTTTTTAAATGACCTGGAGGACTACTTAATACAACATAACAATCATGGTATAGATGTAAACCAATTTACACCCGAAATATTGCCCATTCTGCACATCATGCTACTCTTATATGCAGATGACACAATTCTTATTAGTGATAATGTCATTTCTCTCCAAAAATGTTTAGATGATTTCCTAGATTACTGTAATCAGTGGAAGCTAAAAGTCAATATAAGTAAAACTAAAATAATTGTATTTGGGTGTAGGAACACACAACAATATTCTTTTACAATGGGTGGGACAAATATTGATATAGTAGATCACTACAAGTATCTAGGCTTATTTTTCAATAAAACATGTAATTTTACCAAAGCAAAAAAACATCTTGTAGAACAAGCAGAGAAAGCTATGCACCTACTATACTCAAGAATAAAAAACTGCAATCTACCAATTGATCTAGTATTGAAACTATTTGACCATACAATAGTACCTATTCTTACATACAATTGTGAAGTGTGGGGCTATGAAAATATTAATATGATAGAACAAGTCCATAGTAAATTTCTTAGATATATCACTTCTTTAAGAAGGAATACTCCACTATACATGCTAAGAGCAGAACTAGGAAGATATCCATTAGAAATTATTATTAAAAGTAAAATGATAGGGTTCTGGACAAGACTTGTAACAGGGAATCAGAATAAACTTGCATATAAAATTTATACAATTATGATGAATATACCAAAATTTACATCAAAATGGGTCAATCACATTAAATCAATCTTCACCGAGACTGGCAGAATGGATATATGGAATAATCAAAATACATTACCACAAAGTAACATAAAATATAGTATTAAACAGGTTCTAATAGATCAATATTATCAACACTGGAATGCATCTTTAGAGTCATCTTCCAAAGGAACAAACTACTCATTAATTAAGGAATCTATACAGTTAGAACAATACTTATTAGACCTAAACAGAAAGGATTATCTTCAACTCCTAAAATTTCGCACAAGTAACCACTATCTGCCAATTGAAGTTGGCAGATGGGAAGGGACTGTCATAGAAGAAAGACTATGCACGCTCTGTGATAGACATGAAATTGGCAATGAACTACACTATTTATTGGCCTGCCCTTTCTTCAATACACCAAGAAATAAATATATTCCAAACAACTTCTATCAAAACCCAAGTAATCGAAAATTTAAGGAACTATTAAACAGCCATAACAAAAAACTACTGACACCATTATGTCGTTTTATCAAAATTATCCTTGATGTTTTTAACCCAAGAATATAGCTGACCAGCACAAAACAGCAAACTTATTGCTAACACTCTATCTTAACTGCTAGTTCAACCAAGTTTATATTATAGTAAAAATATTATAGCTACTGTATTATAATATATCTGACTCTACTAATATATATTTGATATAAAAAGCTGTTGTGTAATTTAAATGGACAACTCAAAAATGAATGTTTAAAACTAGGTCAAGATCACTCACCATCTGAAGATTACTCCAAGTATTAGAAGTTAAATTCCATCCACAATTGAATAATAACTGCACATTCATATTACAAGTATCCATGACGATAATATATATTATATAACACTTACGATTGAATAATTTATCTACTATTTTCACTTAAATATGCCAAAGAAGGCCATCAATTTTCCACACACATTCTTTTTAAAATACATGCTTTTCGTGGTTATTTTCTTGAAATTGACAAGATTCTGTGCTTATTTCACGGTACGTCATATGTCACGTGTCCTTTTCTGACAGGTATAAAATAAGAATTTGGAAAACCCAAAGAAAAGCTATAGTTTATTTCAAAACTTGTCAGATTTGAATATTGATATGACGTGTTTACAAACTGCATGTATTGATTGTATTATTGTCTATGTAAATAAGAGGGATGATATAGTGCGTAGATATAGAGAGCAAGTTGTGATTGGTTGTGTATGAGAGCGCGAATGAACAAATTGGTAAAAAACCATACTGTACTCTGTATATATCATGAATGTTAAACTAAATGTATTGCTCCGTTTAAATATTTAATTATATTTAAGTAATTTACTAAATCTAAACCAACGGATAAACATAATTATTCATACTTATTAAGACTTTATTTAGAATCATTAGAATTTATTTAGATTCATTTATTTCAAATCACTATGAGTTTTATTCCCCTCTTTACCCACTCTTCATTAGACATTGGCGAGCCATCTATTGTTTAAAATTGTTAAGATTTCCATCATATTAGTATCATCTATTATTTTTCAATTGCCATTACCTCACCATGACTGCATTATATTATATTTATATATGTAACATGCATTATGTACAGTATACTCATGTGTCGTAATTACGATTTGGGTTAATAAAAGGTATGTTCTGTTCTGTTCTGTTCTCGGTTACTGTTTTCACAAGTCGTATACACAAATCTCGCGAATGTTGTGTTCAACTCAGTTCTCCATTTGCTGGCCGTCTTTGCAGAATTTTCCCTCTGTGTACAATAGGCACATGTGTCCTTCTTTGCCACAGTCTGTGATGTGATATATTTCCTCATGTGACCTGTAAATTGTATGCCACTAAACTCTGAAATAGCTTTTGAAGTATCTAGCGGCCTTTCAGCCATATCTTCATAGAAAACAGTCTTAACCCGCTCTGGATATAGTTGCTGTACACTATTTGTGATATTTAAATCCTGCCATATGTTATCACAATGCTTGTGTACATGTTCGTGGGTAAAGCAGTCTTTTACCCTTCTTCTAGAGTTAAACAATCCTCTTGGATCACGAACCAAATGAATAACGTTCATGTTCGGGAAAAACGGTAGTAAATCAACTATATCGGCCATGCGAAGTCGTATGAATTTAAGAGCAATTAACGGAGCATTTTGGCAATCAGTTACCGCTTGTTTGATGCATTTGTTTATAGCATCCGTGTTATTCTTTTTCTTCGCATTTATATAACACACGTTGAAATTCTTCATGTAGTTAGTGAATAGTAAATGGAACTTGTCAGTTAAACTTCCAATGCTGATGTCATCAATATTGCAGGTCAGCCAACTCCGTACCTCGCTCAGGATAGTTTCACGTCGTACCTCTTTACCGTACTGTCTGAAATATGTCGGAAAGACAAAGTTACATAATTACATAGATCATGTGGATGAATCGACCGAAAATATCAATTAAAACTACCAGTTGCAAATGCACAAACAACTCTGGTAGCATCGCCAAATTTATTTTGTTATACCGAAAAATAGAAAATGGTAAGTCCAGCGTTAATGCATTGAATGTGATAGTTGTAAACTTACAGTAAACATGTCTGGTCTAGATCGATGCTCTCCGCTTGTCTGGTTTCTATAGTGACCAAACCCCACATATACGTTTGGATAGTTTCAAATCTGACAAAGTATAATCAATTCAAAATAGTTCGATCCGATCATATTTTAGCCACTGAATGTTTTCGGGGTCACTACTTGAACTAGTATGGTAACCATAGTTAGCACCAAATTCCCGCCAATATCGTGTAGATAGTAATGCTTAATCGTGATTGCGTTTATGATGGCTACACGTATTTGTGGCGAACTTATCGTAAGATTAGACACATGAAGGTCTGTTCCTTCTATATATATATATAAAAGACAACTTTCTACTTACCGGTTGGTTCCATTTAAGTATTGTAGAGTTACAACTTTTGATGATTTGAAGGATTTTGTTAAATATCTGATTGGTTCAAATACATAGAATGTTCCATTATATTCTTGCAGAAGAGATGCAGTTAGCGTGGAGCCTGATCTCATATATGTCAATAGTATAGTTATCATTTTATCAGACAATACTTCAGTCTTGTTAAGATGAAGCCTGTCGTAACCCATTGATCTTAAACTAGATGACACACTTCCGTTGAACTCGCTTTGTGTTGATACAAGTACATCGTCATTGTTATATTTCTTGATTGGCGATGTCAACTGCACTGAAGTCGAAATGCAAAATGATTATGTAGATAATACAGCTAAGGTATGACTGTATAGATCGCCGACGATAACTTTAGCTTTGAATACAAACATAACATGTCTAAATACAACACAATCAGGTCGACAGTTCGTTCGTTTTAGTATGGACTATACGTAACAAAGCATGTTAACATACTAGTACATCGTTATCACATAAACCACGCGAACTAAGTAATATAATAACTATGCAAAAGAGGCGGCTAATCACTATTTTATGTAATCATGCGCGCTGTCAAAAATATACAATGATAGACAGGGTGCATAGAAAAAAGGTCCGTGAAGTGATTACAATTCAATATACCCGTCTCGCTCCAATAATTATGCAAGACTGTAACGGTTATTACCGCATTACTCACTGACTTGATTCTCTTCTAAAGAGGAAGTCTGTCTACTTTTAGGGCTTATTTTGTTTATGTGATAAAAAGAATCTTGCATTCGTGTCTTTCCATATATAATTTATTAAACTCGTTGGATAAAAGTTATATAAGACTCAGCAGAGCTTCGTATTTGATCACTTTTATCCAACGAGTTTAATACATTATAAAATATGATAATACTCTCGTGTAAGATCTTTTGTGTATTATATAGGTCACTCATAATTATAAAGCGTATGTTACAGTTTATTATGTATTTTAAAAATTATTGCTTTCTTTTTTATAGTTTAAGTTTCATTTCAATCGCTATTATGATAACTCCAGAAATAAAACTATGGGCAATGGCTGAAACGAGCGCACAAAAATCATGAAAAACTCTTACGTATCACACCTGTGGCTAAACGACATAATATTGAAGACACAACTATAAACTAGAATATTACATTCACTACTGCAAGACTACCGGTATGTTCCAGCTATATAAAATGTAAAATAACATACTAGTTGTTTCAGCCACATGTAACTGTGTCCTTGATGAAGAGTATAACGAAATCACTTTTTCTATATAAAATAATTATATCGTTTTCATCGATGATACAGTTACCTGTGGTGTTAGTCATAGGAAGCAAAAATTCGTACCAAAATGCATGTTCCAAGAAGATGTTAAAGAGTGGGTACTCCACCAGAGGGCTATTGTCAGAATAATGGCTACCAAAGGAATAACGCATCTTTTATCTACTATCGTAAATGGCCGCATTCTGATTCTGAAAATATAAAATTTAATGTAACACAAGTTAAAAGGGAAAGTTACAGAATCTCTATGGATAAGCATAAACGTTAAGTTAAGATACCAATTCAATTTTCTAGGGCTCTTTTCAGCTGTTAAACCGCTCGAGCATCCTTTGACATTTTAACTTCCCCTGGACATTGGGCTACCTACGGACACCTACGTTCGTTTCTCACTGGGGAGACTATTTCTCGCCTGTGGATGTGGCAACCAACATCGATCTGCGGCGCCGAGACACTGTCTTCACAGGTACCAGTTTGCACCTTGGTGGAGTGGATCATGTAGGTTAGTTTTGATCAAAGAAATTAACCTGTGGTCCAGACGGGGGTTGAACCCGGGACCTCTCGACCCAGAAACGCGCGCCCTGCTCTATGCCACCGCTCCCCCAATGATTAATATGTTTGAAAGAATGTCTTTGGTTATACCAAAAATGAAAATCTTCAATGCCTCTCTAAATAAATCTGCCCTATTTTCCAACCATATGATAGTCAAGTTTGGTTCATGAATACCGTTTAAGCAACGTCAAGTGTTTGAGTTACACAGGCAGGGGCGTAGCTAGGAATAATTTAAACATACTCGAAATTTGAAAAAAGGGGGGTCTGGGAGTCCTGCCCCAGGAAAATTTTGTATTGAATTAATGATTTAGACGTCTCTGGTGGAGTTTGGATGTCAAATCAGTCTCATTATTTCTGTCAAGATTTGATGAAAAACTGCTTTAAAACGTAAGCTCGAATTTATTTTGTAAGTCGTTGATCATCTGAGAAGTATGTACATGAACTTTAATGAATTACTTCACGCAATATCCTGGTTGGACATCATGGTGAAGGTGGAAGTACAGCACGATGTTCATCAAACACTTGAAGATAAATAGACAGGCTACTGTATAGCGGGTATATTTCACGGTGTCCAATTTTCGCGTTAATTGGATCCTTTTGAATTCGCGGTGTCTTGATTTCGCGCAAATGGCATTGACCGCGAAAATAAAACCTTGTTTGAATAAAAGAAAAATATGGACGTCCCACTTATGTTAGTTTTGCAATGTAAATACGTAAAAAAATAGCATGGAAATTAAGCCTAACTGAATATGCAATTCTACATGTTAATTAAGATTTGTTTTTAAATTTGCGAAGATATGTACACTTTATGAAGTCAAATTTGCTATCCAATGATTAAAAAATTATGGTCCATCCAAATTTGATGATGTATAAACAATGAGCAAGCTATCATAAGCTTAAATAAGAAATTCATGTATTAACAAACAAATAAATTAAGGCGGCAAACATTTACACGTTCCGCAAACAAAACTGTTATTACAATTGAACAAGTTTGATGCACCGTCTTTAATATACAATTCACCCCTTATAATTGTGAAAATACACGATATTGATATGCATGCATAGAGATTAAACCCGTTTTTTCACAATTATCTAATTGAGAATAATATTTCATAGTCTATTTATTATTTTACTGAACCGACATTATACGTTGATTTGTACACCTTGCAAAAAATGATAAATTGTCTTCATTTGTAAAAATTGTACATTTTTAGTAGATTATTTCACGGGGTTTAGATTTCGCGCATTCGACGTTGACCGCGAATATAGCAAAAATTAAACACCCGCGAAAATTACCCGCTATACAGTAATTGTGAAATCTGAATATAGTTTCTTTAGTTGGAATCTCAAATTTACGAGTTGTACTTAAATTTTAAAGTACATGTTATGGCTGCATCTGTATCTTAATCGAAAAATGTTGAAATAGGGATTGGCCATAATAAGGTTGGGTCACAGTATCCGAAAGTAGTGTTACTGAATACAAAATGTTCAAATCATACTTGCGCAGACAGAAACGAATGTATTTACGTTGAGCGACATGTATACCTGAACCAGATCTCGCATAAGAATTAAAATGCATTGTTTATCTAAAAAACATACGGTACAAAAAATGCATCATTGCTCAGAACAGCATGCCACAGACTCGTTCTGAACATCATGGAAAATTGTATCTAGAACCAGCATAGCCAAGGGCAATTACTAATATATATATATAAGGTTCAAAATCCTGGCCTAAGAAGTATCATCGGGACCATGAAATCAACATCATTAAATGAAATAGAAAAGAAATCTACTTCAGACAAGCCATGAGCACAAAGCCCTTAAAATAGCCTACCACCCAAACCTACTTCACACAAAGCTCCAAAAGCCGATCCAAGAACAGACTGAAACAGCAATCATGTGTCAACCTCATTGTCAAGGACCTACAAATAAAAAAAGCCATCCCTGATACAGATACTGGGGGTAAACAACAATCTAACTCTCGTCCATAAATCTCTTACACTAGAGAGGAATTTTGAATGATAGCCAGCTAACTTCTGGATAGAAGCCTTCACTGATTGGTTAAAAATAGACTGAATTGCAAAATGTCCTGCGCTTCAACTGTCGGAGCGAAATTGCGAAAGATACTAGAAGACTAGATTCAATATTTTCTTTTTAACAGACTCAATGTGAGCACAACGTGCGCTAGAAGCATATTGAATACTGTGGTTTTCCGAATCATATGAAAAGACTGGGTATTGCGGCAATAGCTGAATGTATGTACTGGGCACAGGAACAAAAACGATTCAATATACTTCAAATCTGTTCTTATCTGGAGGAAGAACCACCGTGACAGAAATATGTTCTTCCGGACCAAACTGTGGGGGAAATTCCAACAACCTGTAACAGACGGTGCAGTTCACCACATCATCCAAACTGAAGCTATAGACCACAACAAGACAGACGCAGTTCTAAGAAGAAGAAGAACTTAATAATAATTACCGAAATGGTTAGTTTGAGAGTGAAACAAGTTATAACAGGCGTCATTTTGATCCGTGGTACATTCACGACGAACACCAGGCAGATGACAATATCATTATGGTCGTGCAGTTGGGATTATCATGAAAATGTATAGACTAGCTATTTTTAAAATAGTAGGTAGGCGGCGCGGGAAAATTTTGAAAACAGTAGATTGAATTGGTGCCTCCTGGGCGTTCTGTGGAAACTAATTTTTGTAGCATTGAAAAGGACTAATTGGAGTTATGATGACTGGTAACGAAATTATCCCCTTACCCCCTGCACACTGTCACTGAATATCTTAAATCATTTTTCGAATTTTAAACGATTTTTATTTTTTGAGTTTTCATTTTCAACTATACTCGATCGAGTATCTGAGTATGCGGTGCTACGCGCCTGACAGGGTGTGTTCGAATGGAATCCGAGTCAACAGAGATCCAACTCGCGTTCCATGTGGACTCGCATATTACCATTGATTCAAATGATGACTGTTGGGATCTGTTTTCAGTGTGACAAAAATTGGACAATGTGATCATTTTATGCTTTGGTAATTATATTCAAACACTGAATAATGATAATTATCAAATATGCGATTGAACAGACTCGTGATTAACGAAATAAATAAACTTGTAAACGTGTAAGCTTTGATTTAAGTAAATACCCAATACGAGATTTAGACAAAGCCTCTAGTTAATTTAGAAGATAGATAGATACAAAATGTAGATACTTTATTTACATCCACTACTAGTATATAGTCTACTATATATTTTAAATTCTACTTTACGCACTTAAACAAATAACACAATATACGGAATATGTTCTTTCTAGTATTGTATCGGCTACGACATACGTTATTAGAACTCATATATAAATAATTATAATATGTATTAATGTTTTGCCCAATATCAACGCTTCAAAGATGATAACCCAAAATAGTAACTGACATACGTGGTATTTAATGCATTTCTTTATCCTCGCCACCGGATAATCCACATGGGCGAGGCTCCCAGAAGAGTTTTAGTACTTTAATTTTGGGGATAGTGTATGAAACAGAAGATGTCCCAATTCCCGAAGCATCCCTGGTTCTTTTACATGCCCGGTGTGTAGCACCCATACATGATACCTCGGTTTAAAGTCTCATCCGAAAGAGTACTTTTAGTTGGCCAGTCAGGGACTCGAACCCACTACCTCGAGATCAGTAGTGACTACTAGTCTCGTTCTCTAGCCTTGAAGCTAATGTAGCCGGTGTATTAAACGAAATTGACAAAATAAATATAAATCACTTACTCCTCGAGACATATTTTGTTGGAAACTGCTAAAATGACCTTTAATCTTTAATAAAACTGCAAAATCACATCAAATGACCTTTGGAATCGGAAATAATACATGTAAACAAATACCATGTAAAATTTCAGGAAAGGGAAATAACCCCATCTAGCCGGTGCAACAATAACTTTTTCCAAGTAAATTTGGTCCAGTTTGTTGACAAGGTGATTTTTTCCCGCCAAAAGTTGCACACGACCCTTTTTATCAATGAATGACGTCATAGCTGTCAAAATTATGTTTGATAAATAAACAAGCGAGCATTGAATACATGCATGTCAAACATTGCCGATTAAATAAGGATTTACTCGTAGTGAAGGTGTGGTGTAAGTTTTTGTTGTGATTTCATTCAGAAATTGGTCCATTTCGTATTTATTTATTTAATTTACTCGTCAGTTATTGTAAACAATCCTGCGGGCAATGTCACGAGAAAAAGAATCTACAATTTCTTGAGAAATTACATACACCGGTACCGTGGATACACCGGCTTCATGGGGTTTCACTATACCTGATATACGTATATTCACCGAAGCCTAAAATAATAGTTAAAATGTTGGAAAATATAAGATATTCACCTTTCTTTTTAAAAAGGGGACACACTCTTAATTAGTTGTATATTGGAAAGACGGCCGTAAATCAAAGACAATAAGAATCATGTAGACTGATGTAAGCATGTTATCTTTAAGATGCTTTGCCACTGTGTTTGTACGGGATTTAACACCGTTTCTGAACACCTTTCGGTCTTTTACGCTAGCGGTAAATTCACCTTACCAGTTTTCAATCATGGACTTTACCCTAGCCAGTTCTTACTTACATGAAGCGCCAACCACTCTACATGTCGAGGGAAATCTACACTGTTGTCAAGACTGTGTAAATGGATGGGTATAAACCTGGTGTGACCGGGAGTCGAACATAGATCACCGGATTACAACTCCGAGTCATCATGTTATAAAACATCTATAATAAATATTGTTGTTTTGAATTGCAGATAATGTGTTTTTCCCACGTAATAGAACGACATTAAAGGATTAAACTATTTAACAGCTGCATATTCAGGATGAATTCTATAGCCAATGGTGTCACAAAAAGAACTAGAACCAATTTAGAAAACATGCCAAAATAGACAAAACATAAACATACGATAAAGTCGTAACACCTCTAACACAACGATTTACAGTCAATAAATAAAAATGAACTTACCTCAGCGAGCGTTAAAGTATTTAATATTTTTTTCCGAAGACACCAGCTTGAAACTTATTAATATATTATATATCCTCCTATACCGAGGTATAGTTCGATTAGTCTAGATTTTGAGCCTCGAGTCGTAACGGTTCTTTTAAGGTAGACTGCATTCTCCAATAAAGGTTGGTATACATAGAATGGACAAATCAAATATGTACTGCATTAATATTAGTGCTACACTATTGAACACATCGATCTCTAATTGGAATCAATTCTTGACCGTATATACGTACACCGGGTACACGAAGTTCGTAATGCAGATGGTTGCCACTTCTTGTAATACTGCTTTCCCATGTCAAAGTCGTTTAAGTGTACGAATATCTTCAGCTTGGCATTGTTATCTTTGCAATAATTCAATTGTCAATAAAGAAAAAGAATTATTGGAAGTGTCACGATAAACAATAGAAGTTTGATTTCTGGAATATCGATCAGTGTCTTTGTTGCCCACACAAAGCGAATCCGGTGTTAAAGCTAGGACATTTTACGCGATCCCGACCTTTATGCTAAATTATCTGGACAGTACCTCTCGGTCAATAATAAGTATAGTGGACAAATATTACATCCCATGGAAAGAAATTATCTACCGAGAAATTATTGACTGTGAAATTATCGTGGAATAATCCACCGTTATTCCGCCGTAAACCACCGATAAACATAAAAATATACACAATCATTAGATTGTATAAAAGTTATAGGGGATGTTAATCGCCTAACCAATATCCTGTATTTGCGAGGTTTTAACCCAGCCAAAATTTGGTCATCCCTAATCGACTGAATTCTGTGTGTAGGAATCTCGCAGTGGCTAGTTATTAATACAAAATAGTCATTTAACGTCTTAATTGTTCGCTTCTAAAGTGTCTTTAATTGTTTAACGATGTTTAAAATTATACGCGATGATGTCACATGACGGTACGCGCCAGACAATTAAGACATGTATCGTCGCACGAAGTTGTGAAGTAGCCTCGATTGATTTACATCACTGACATTACAACCATGGGTTTTCACTTTATTTTAGTTTTTATCGAAATACGTATTATTTTTCGCGCATTTTTCATATTATCTTTTGTAACATGAATGATAAAAAATCATTATAACAGTTATCATGACTACGGCAAATAATATTGAAGATAACTAAAGATCCAATACTGATCGACGAGGAGTGTCTTAAAGGAGTGAGCGCAATAACTACAGTGCTACGCACTCAACAAAATAGGACAACATCGAGTTTGTGTTCTCTTTCTATAAAACATTTTTACGAGCGGCACTAACCTACTATTCTCTAGATACACGTAGTTCCCTCATATTTTTTGGCAAATAAACACACTATGCTACGTTATGATCATGAGACACAGTTGTTATTATCTGGATAGTATGATATAGCGTGAGTTTACTTATTGGGCCCATATAGTAAATGTATGTGACCCTTTGTTTAAGCATAAATGTCGTGACAATAACACGAACAGTCCTAGTGTTGAATTAAAAACCAATCAACCATGGTTTGACAGTGACTGTAATGAAAAAAGGAATATCTTTTATGATAATCTTAATAAATATAGAGTCGATAGCAACGACATAAACCGAAAATCAATGACAGAGTCTAGAAGCATATACAAAAAGATAATACGAAGGAAAAGATTAGAATATGATCGCCAATCAACCAAAAAATTAGAATCTCTTAGATACAAAAATGCTAAAGAATATTGGAAAATGCTTAAAAATTTGGGAAAAGTTGACTCAAAGGTCGATATATCAACATCAGAATTTTCGAAGTATTTTAAAGCTATATTAATGATCCCGAGTCGGTGTTTTTTCAACCCGACGATGATATTTTATATTTTAATGATAGATTTTTAAATGATGAATTACAGGTAATGTTTACAGAACTGGATTTACCTATATCAGCTCATGAAATATCTAAAGCATGTAAACAATTGAGCTTAAATCGATCAAGCGGGCCGGATCTCGTCTTGAATGAATTTTTTAAACATGGATATACACACTTATCTGTATATATAGTAAAATTGTTTAACACATTATTTGACAACGGTTACTTCCCTTCAAAATGGACAGAAGGTTTTATAATCCCGCTTCATAAAATAGGAGACATAAATCAACCGGAAAATTACAGGGGAATAACTTTATTAAGTACGTTTGGCAAATTATTTACTAGAATCATAAATAACAGGTTAGACCAATGGGCCGAAGAATACTCAGTTTACGTTGAAGCTCAATCAGGTTTTAAGAAAAATATGTGTACATGTGACAATATATTTATTTTACACGGGTTAATTACTCATATTTTGAACGAAAATCGTAAATTGTTTGTATGTTTTGTTGATTTTACGAAAGCATTTGATTATCTAGTAAGGCAAAATATTTTTTACAAACTTATCCAGTATGGTGTACGAGGCAAAATGTTAAATATAATTAGGTCATTATACACAGATGTTAAATCTAGAGTTAAGTATAAAAACGAACTTAGCGATAATTTTGAGTGTTTCTTAGGGGTAAGACAAGGTGATTGTTTATCACCTTTTATAGTCTCTATGTATGTAAATGATCTAGAAGAATACATGATTTTAAAGGGTTTTAAAGGTATTGACATAGGCATGTTAAAACTATTCTTATTGTTATATGCTGATGACATCGTTATATTTGCTGATACACAGGATGGTTTTCAAAAAGGGCTAAACATTCTAAAAAGTTATTGTGATAAATGGAAACTTGTTGTTAATAAAAAGAAAACTAAAGTGCTAATTTTTAAAAAAGGTGGTTTTCGGGTACGAAATACACGATTCATTTACAATGGAACGGAATTAGAAATTGTAACAAAGTTCACATATTTAGGTATAGTTTTCACCAGTAATGGATCTTTTAAGCAAACGTTCGATGCATTAAGTGGACAAGCTATGAAAGCTATATACAAAATGAAATTTTATCTCTCCAAATTTGCAGATGTATCTATAGGACATAAAATGGAACTATTTGATAAATTGATATCGCCAATTTTGAATTACGGGTCAGAGATTTGGGGTTATTTAGATACGACACAAATTGAGAAAGTTCACCTTCAATTTTGTAAACAACTGTTAGGAGTAGGAACGCAAACTCAAAATAATTTCATTTATGGGGAACTAGGAAGAATGCCGTTCAAAGTAAGCCGTTTGGTAAATGTAATACGATTTTGGTTGAAAATTGTCAATAGTTCAGAAAATAGGTATATAAAATGTATTTATAATACGATGCTAAATGATATGGAAATACACCCCGAAAAAACAAACTGGGCTTCAAAAGTAAAACTAATTTTAGAAAGGCTCGGTTTTAACAATGTATGGCTTTTTCAAGGAGTTGGAAATTCAAAATGTTTTATAAAGTTATTTAAACTTAGAGTTAAGGACAATTTTATACAACTATGGAATGAACAACTACGCGATTCTTCTAGAGCATGCTCTTATGTATTATTTGCGAATTTCGGTTTCAAACCATATTTAAATATTATTAATATTAGAAAATATATTACTGCTATATGTAGAATAAGAACTTCAAGTCATCGTTTAGAGATAGAAACGGGCCGATGGCATAAACCATTAAAAATTCCTAGATCAGAGAGAAAATGCCAATTATGCAATAAATAAGAAGATGAGTTCCACTTTATTCTAGAATGCCCTTTATACTATGAAATACGAAAGCAACACATTAAATCATATTTTTGGAAGCGACCAAATATTCCTAAATTTATAGAGCTTATGTCATCTGAAAGCAAAATTACCATTATAAATCTCTCTCAATATATCTATAAAAGTCTGAAACGAAGGGATGCTCAAAATTACGTACGATAGCACTCTTCTCCCTACTGTAAAACAATTATACATTTTAAGATAAAAAATATTACATGACTAATCGATATGCACGAAACTGAAAATTTAATATAACATAATCATTATTACTTTTGTACCGGAATTGAAATTAATAATATGTAAACATTCATGTTTTGTTTGTGTAATTTGTGATATATATATATTTTATTTCAAATTCCACATATACAATTACAACAGTCTGGTGTAAGCTAATAAGCCCATGACCCGACAATGAATATAATAGTACATAGATATTGGCGGACATGGTTTACAAAAATGATCAATTCCATTTGCATCTAAATATTCATAGTAAAGTCATAATATTGTTACGTTCTTGTTAATATTACTACAATATAATTTTATAAAATAGCTCTAAAATGAAATACATGGTAATTAACGATTAATAAATAATTAACGCGGCATCTAAATGTTCAACATGTCAATAATGCTTGAGGTTTTAAACAGTAGTTTTAATTAATACACGTGACATTAATACATGTAATATGCAATTGTTCAATCTTATTATATTTCTAAGTTATAAATCGCAGTAATACATCATCAAATAAATATACATATACAATCAATCAATATATTTTGTAAACGACATTTCAGTATCATAATACGTCTAAACATGTAAACAAATAAATACATAATTTTTATATACATGAAGTATAAACGAATTAACTTGTACACGACATATGTAATACAAAAGACATAAAGTGTATACGACATTTCGACATGAAATAAACTTTAACACGTGACATACTACTTATATTATAATGTAATATGCTAAGGCTTACGAATCTATACTATAATGACATTTCAATGAGATAACAAACTTAACTGAACTATAATCATACTTAAATTGAAATAACATACAATTTTATACTACATATATGACGGTAGTTCAATACGAAGTAACATCTAATTTAGCTATAGTGAGACACTTATTTTCAAGAGTTTTAGACTTAGACACTAACACATTTATAAATGCGTTCAAAGAGTCAATGCTTGTAAAATAGTAATGAATAGTGTTGAAGCTTTTAAGTTCTGCTTGTAAACAGGGTTCTAATTTCAAATGCATTATAGATGTACATGGCTAAATTTCTGACGATTTTCACGTTCTCCGAATTCAAAAGTTGTTCTGTTTTTAACATGTTCGGGTTCTGGTAATAATATTGTCCAATGTATGTTTTCCTTATTGTGTTATATAAGTTACATTCAAATAATAAATGAAATTCGTCTTCTAGTTTCTGACAAGAGGGACATAATCTGTTATTCAAAGGGGTGTTATTCCAGCGACCTGTTTCGATTTTAAGTCTATGTGCTGATAGTCTAAACCTAGTCAAAGCGATGCGGTATTTCTTAATATTAGCATGCTCAAGATACGAACTATACTTAAAACTTGAGAATACTCTAAAGAACCTAGCACGTGATGAAAGATCTAAACGACCCGACCATTCTTGCATAAAAGTATCAGTTAATCTTTGTTTTAACAATGATAAAAATATAGTTTGATTGCCTACGCCCTGAGCCAGCCAAACTTCATAAAAACCTAACCTGCTTAGAGAATCCCTGACTTGTGAAGCCCAATTAGTTAATCTTGGTTTGGTTTCTATATCATTTAACAAAAGTGAATAAATTATTTTAATATATTTCCTGTCTGTACAATTTACAATTTTTAACCAAAATTTAATTATTCTTACAATTCTAAGAGAATGAAAATCTGTTCGACCCAATTCTCCATAAATAAAATCATTTTGTGTATTACTTTTGACTCGTAGAACGGACTTACAATACATAGTATGAATTCTTTCTATAGGAAGTGCCTTACTAAATCCCCATACTTCGGAACCATAGAACAGAATTGGTTTAACTAATTTGTCAAATAATTCTAGCGAGTGCTCAATAGTTATATCATTAAATCTGTATAAATATTTTCTCAATTTAAAGATTGCTTTTAAAGACTGACCTGCTAATGTTTTATGTGTTTCGGTGAAAGAACCCCCCGAAGTGAAAATTATTCCAAGGTAAGAGAAGCTAGATACTATTTCTAATTCACTCCCATCATAAATGAAATTAAGATTATTTGGTAATCGTCCCCCCTTTCTAAATACAATAACCTTAGTCTTGTTTCTATTGACAATAAGTTTCCAACGTTTGCAATAATTAATTAGTATATTTAGATTATTTTGAAGTTCTTCCGGTGAGTCAGCAAAAATTACAATATCATCTGCATACATTAATAAGAATATTTTCAGCAGACCTATATCGATACCTTTTGATCCTTTTAGATGAAATTCGTCTTCAAGGTCATTTAAATAGATAGAAAATAGAAATGGTGATAAGCTTTCCCCTTGTCTCACCCCTAAATTGCTTTCGAAAATTTCCCCAAATTCGTTGTTTAATTTTACTCTGGATTTTATTTGACTGTACATTGATTTGATAACACTGTATAATTTACCACGCAACCCCAATTTATAAAGCTTATACCAAATATTTTCTCTAATCAAATAGTCAAAAGCTTTGGAATAATCTACAAAAGCACAATACAATTGTTTATTGTTGTTTATAATATGGTTAATCAGGCCATGTAAAACAAAAATATTATCAATGGTACCCATTTTTGTTCTAAATCCAGATTGCGATTCAACATAAATGTAATATTCCTCAGCCCAGTGTGTAAGCCTAGTATTTATCAATCGTGTGAATAATTTACCTATAATACTAAGTAAAGTAATACCCCTAAAATTTCCTACTTCCGACAAACTACCCTTTTTATGAATTGGGACAATAAAACCATCACTCCATTTTTCAGGAAAGTACCCTAAGTATAAAAGTCGATTAAATAAATTAAGCAGATAATCCGCCAATACATCTTTACCATGGATAATAAATTCATTCAACATACCATCCGGTCCTGCGCTTTTGTTCATATTTAACTGTGAAATAGCATTTAAAATATCAATACGTTGGAAAGGTAAATCTAATTCCGAGAACATATCGTTGACATCATTTCGAACATGTTCATTAAAATAAACAACATCATCATCTGGTTGAAAAAATACATCATCAGGGTTATTTATAGCCTTAAAGTAGTGTGTAAAAGTATCAAGTGAAATATTTTTTGGCCCTTTCGGTGCTGCAGATTCCTTAAGCATTCGCCAATAAAGTTTAACATTTTTATATTTTGCCGAAATTAACTTGTCAGTATTTTGTTTTTCTTTAATAATATTAAAATTCCGAACAGTTTTCTTATAATTACTCCTGGCTTCAATCATTTCTTTTCTGTTCTCATCGCTCTTATTGCGTCTAAACGAATTTAATTTATTGTAAAATTCACGTTTGCTATCATTACAAATATTTTCATACAGTGGTTTCGATTCTGTTTTCTTACTACACGAATTATCAGATGTGTTATTCACAGTTGTTTTCTTAAACAGAGGTGTACACACTTCGTCTAAACACGACATGAAGTTATTTATATTACAATCTATGTCATCAGGCGATACAGCGCTATGGAGACATTGATTTAATTCATTTAATTTCGAGGTTACGAAGTTACTTTTCAGATTTTCAGTATAAAGATGTTTTAAGTCATTATTCCATCTATACGAACTACTTACTCTATCCGTCACGCTTGAACGCTCGTTATTAACGTTGTCGTTACAAATAAATTTACTTTTCAATGTGAATTCCATTAAACAATGGTCAGATAAAATATTTGGTTCATGAATTACAAATGAATCAAAATGTGGCAAAATATTTGTATTCACAATACAATAATCAACAACACTAGAACCATTACTACCAACAAATGTAAATGAACCCGACTGTTCAGGTTTACCGACCCTACCGTTGGCAATCCTAAGACCAGTTTGCTTCAAAAAATCTAACATCAAATAACCATTGCTATTAGTACATGAATCTTGTGATAATCTAGGTAAAACATCATCTATACGATAGTCATCAGGAAGCAAATCGTTGTTAAATTACGAATCTGTATCATCAACAACATAATCAGGTAATATACCAACCCTGGAATTAAAGTCACCTACAAACATAAATGAACAGTTATCATCACCATATTTATCTTGTATATAAAGCATATTGTCAATATAAATGTCAAATATATTATCATCAACTAACACATTTCTGCTTGAGTTTGATGGTACAACATAACACAAACACACATACAAATCAGTGTCAAAGTTAAAGTGCTTAGCGTCTAATTTAATCCATAAATGTGAATCAGAGTGATCAAATAGAAACATATCTTTGCTAACAAATTTGTCCCTAATATAAATCAATAAACCACCCGAATGTCTTGTTGTACCTATCAATTTTTCATCTCTATTTAAAACAAAATATTGGAAATTGTCCACGTGAAAGTCATGTTCAACACCGCCCCATGTCTCTGTAAAACAAACAATGTCATTTCTGTCGAATACATCAGCTATTTCAGGGCAATTTAATTTATTTAAACGTTTAGTTATCAGCCCTTGTACATTTAGTATCGCGAATCTCACATTAACACTGTTTATGTGGACACCGCTTGAACCCCCCTAGTCACCGCCCATTGACCTTCCATCTTGGGGCGGGGCCATAGGTTTGGATGACGTATTTTTCCTCGCACGAACGCTTACAGATCGTACTCTTCGCTGATTGGCTGTCGATTGCGATCTAGATTTTGCCCTACTACGTGTGTTTTGTTTACGTTCTGCGGAGTTCCCACGTGTTGATTGATCAATGTTGGTTGGTACATTCAATGGATTCAGTATTGACTGGGATTGTGAGTTTATGCTAGATTGCGTACTAGGTTGGGTGCTACGATCCTGTGCACTTGGTACTTGCTGACTAGTTGTTAAGTTAACAGGTAAGTTTGTCGTGTCCCTTGCTCGCATATTCGATGTATCGCTTACGCTTTGGATGCCATTCTGATCGAAATTAGGACTCGTGTACATGCGAGCGTTTTCGGGTAAATTATTTGTAGACACAGTTGGATTTCCTGATGTAGTATGTCTGAATTTTCTGGGAACCGTTTCGGGATGCATTATTTCCTCCCAGAATGGAAACTCATCTTCTACAACTTTGTCATTCACAATTATCGCTGCCGGGTATCTTAAATGAACGCGATTGTTCCGGTTTTTTCTAAGTTCTTTATATGTAGGCCATAACTTTTTTCTGGCAAAACGAACTTCTATGGGGTAGTCACGATCAATTGCGTAGTGGTGCCAGCTAGATTTTTCGCATTCTGCATGACCAAATCAACATTGCGTGGAGATCGGAATGTGACTATTACTGTCCGTTTATACCGTGTGTTGTTATTACGCCCACGGTTCAAAGAACCGAGACGCTCAGCTGTTTCAATACACAATTGATCACAATTGATATTCAATATATCGTTGAAAAAATAATGTACGTCGTCCGGCAGACCATTACGTATATATATAATTATATTACGTAATATACATTACCAGATACGTATATTTGTATATCTGTATGTATATATGACATTGCATGTTTGTTTGAATTTGTACATTTGAAATCATGGGCATATTGCCTAATTTTCGAAATAAACTATCTATCTATAGTACGGACCTGGTGTGGTGGTAGACTCCACTGATAATCGAAGAAACCTACTTGTTGAAGTAGGAATCCGATTAACTGGAAAGCCGTTGGAATAGCAATTCAAGTCTCATTTTATGTTTTTTTGCACCCCGAGTGCATTTTGAGGACATGTAATTCCATATCATTATATATTCGGTCACTTATAATTGTTTTTATATGCTACATATAAACATATGTTTATATAATAACTTAATTCATGTTTATCGGGGTTTACGGTGGAATAACGGTTGATTATTCCCCGATAATTTCTCTCGAACGGACGACTTTTTAAAACAAATTTTCCCGCCGCCAAAATAAAGTACTTCCACTTGCTCCGTTAATCTGTAACAAATAACAGAACACTAAGTGTACATAAATGTAAAGAAATGGACGAAATTGAAGCAATTACAGAAGAACTACTTGATGGTAACTCGATCGGCGCGTGTATGGCGGGAAAAAGACGTCACGCAATACATTTGAGGGATATAGAGCGATAGTAACTACTGGGGTCTTTCCGTGATGAATCCGGAAGCTCCCTCGGATGTATGTAGTGTAGTGAATTACGTTACGTTAAGTGTTTTAATGTTTAATCAGTGCAGCAAGTTCCACTCCTGAAAATATTACGTCAGTTGCTCACTCGGTAAATTATCAAACGATCATACACGTTAAAATACAAATATCTTCTATGTTATTTATTATATGCATGTATTATTAAGTTGGTTTTTAATATGTGAATAAATTATTGATACAGTCTATTTGATATGTTAGGTAAGCATAACATATTACAAACTGCCAGTAGATTACAAATGATTTCAACGGAATAAAAGTCATTTAATTTCAAACTTACATTTTGGTTAATATATTGGGTTACCTCCCTTTAATTACAAAGTATTTATTTTTAGGACCCCGAAAAAGTAGCTTCAAAATGAGATAGGAGAGAAAAGTATCCAATTTGTGAGGCCAGCCTTTTTATTTTTTGACCAGGGAGCGTGAGCACTCATGTTCCTGATAAGACTTCTGAAAGCAAACATGACCTTCATGCTAAAAATAGATAAAAGTTGTCATTCACGAGGAAGCGCTTTGCAATACAAGTAGTACACGTACCGAAGAAAACATAAATATCCGATGCTCGCAAGACCGCTTTGAATCACCATACCAAACTCTGTAGTAATGCTCGACATGGCCAATGCTGAACCACATACGAATATATACCATGCTCTATAACGAATGACTGGACGATAATTTAATTGTGTCTGTTTTATTGTTGATAAATTAATGTGGTAGCGTTTCAAGTCTAATTATATTTTATGCATACATCATTTCAAAACAGCGCGAATGTCGGTATATTTGTAAACATTTGTATTGTAAACAGAAAGTAAAATATTGGTAATGTTTATTGATGTTTTCAACATGTGCATGGAAAATAAATCCCTTTTTTGAATCTCGGCCGGGAAACTCGAAAACGAAGGAATCTGTTCGAAAAATAGCTAGTGTGACCTACTCGGATTCCATGTATCACATCATACGTCAGTTTCAACAGCTGATCTTTCAGCGAACACAGAGAACCCTATTGGAAATAAAGACTTGCACGTTTATGGGTATCCTTGACCGAAAGGTCTAAATCTGTCGTTTCATCAAAAACATAGGACTCTATTGTATATATTGGAAATAAAGGCTTACACTTTTATGGATATTCCTGGATCGAAAGGTTCAAATAACTATACACAACACGTGACGTTAACGGAACACATTCGGTTATATGTTTTTGGTTGGCGTATTAGGTTCTTAGTGAGGGTTGATGAGAAGGCCTACAAAGGCACAAACTGTGTGGTAGAGGAACAAATGCCAGTTTAGGCCTCTATTTTTGGAGTTACCCTACCATTGATTTTAACAAGCTGAGTCATACCTTAAAATGTTCCTAAATGTTTGTACTTTATGAAAAGGGTAATTTTTTACCATACTCATGGTGGCATTTTGAGAAATCCAAGATGGCGTCCAAGATGGCCGCCAAAAAAGTAAACATCACCTTTTGTCAAATTACAGCCTCTGGAACATTTGATATGGCATTTATTATGGGAATAAAATGTTTTTACTATAGAATGTATGTTGTTCTTGTCATATTAGGTGATTTTGGTGGAACATTGGGGTGATTTAATTTTTTTCATCATATTTATCGCCAAATAAAGGCAAAAAATAGGGGGTAGGGGTAAGATTTTTAACTACCCAGGAAAAATTTGACCGCATGTATTGCATTTCTGTTGTTAAGTTTATGCTATATAGTTGGGGGAATATCAATATTTACAATTTCCGTAAAATAAAAGTATTTTAATGATGACAATTGACAATCAAAGTGGGTGGGGTACGATTTTCTTAAAATCTGAAAAGTGGTAATATTTTACCTTTGATACATTTTTGAGGCACTATACCATAAATTGGTTAAGTTTTCACACTCCTTCAGTTAGGAAAGTTGGCATTATGTATTATATATGTATTGTTAACTAATATTTGATGCATTTACTCAATATTTGTCTTGATTTGGTTCCAAAAAATGACAATTTCCTTAGGGGTAGGGGTAATTTTAGTAATAATGAAAACCCTTCCAGCGATGACACAAACTGAACTTGTTAACTAACTTTATGAAATTATAAAGATGAATTTTAGCATTAATGAACTTGTTACAATATTTGTAACAATATGGCCTTTGTCAATATTAATGTCAAGGTCATATAAGAGGTAAAATGTCAAATTCTGAAGGATTTTCAGAACTTGCAATATGTATATATTACCACAAACAGGTACATGTAAAATGTAAAGGCAGGAATAAATTATATATTTAACAAAAATAAAAAATAACAAAATACAAACACAGCTTGGTTCTTTGATAAAGGAAAACATTGTTACATTGTGTTTCCATTGCACCTGGAAATATGGTTTCCAATATGGCCGCCATCATCTTCACATACAAACAAATAATTAAAATGCACATAAGCATAATTTATAATCCAGCCAAATTCGCATTGAAAGTGAAACTAACTGCAACAGACACATGTTTGCGTTTAACAAAAAATATTCATAAGCTGATCAACAGAAAAAAGACCTTTAAACTGCAGTGGGGAAAGGTGAAAAGCCCAAGATGGTGTCCAATATAGTTGCCACGAATGCTGAAATGCATAAACTCTAAATTGTAAATGCCAATGTGATGGTTTCTTAAATAGATATAATGACACATACTTGGATAAAAAATGTTTCTTAACTAGTGGCCATCATATTGAATTTCAACAGTAACTACTGTAAGTGCAAGGTCAATGACATTTCAAGGTCAAAATGGGAAAAACTTAAGTGTAGATAAACCATGTTTTTTGAGTGGTGACTAATTCATGCAGGAAGATTTGCCCTCGTAGGATAGATGTAGGGTATGTATAAAGGCTTAAGCAATATATGTGATCAATGACAGTAACCAATCCATGGCCCAAATAGATTTTAACCAGGTATAGCTTGGCCAATATAACATAAGCCTGACCTTTTGATTAGCATAATTTAACAGTCGATACATTGCCTACGTTTACAAAACCGACTGTATGTTTTCATAATCGGGGAGTATCATGAAGACACTCTAGATGTAATACAAACACAAATTTGAAATACCGATATCGCACGATTCACTTGCGGAAATTGATATATTCGAAGCAATAACCTTGTAATATATTCTTGCATAAAGGTCAGGCTCATGTCAAAATAGCCAAGCTATAAAATTATATTCACATACCATGACTAAGAAATGTAACCTTCCGTTACGGCTCAAAAACATGGAATATCTATATAAGTATTTCTTCTATATTTTTGTTGACATAATATACATTCCTGCCTTTCAATATGGTATAAACTAAGTTGTCTAGAATGTATTTTTTCAGTAGACATTGTATGTTTTATTTAAAACATTACAGCTTAGTGATAAAAGCCATTTGAATGAAATAAATGATACATAAGGAATCTTAAATTGATGGTTCGTATTACCATTAAATGCTACAAAGTAGGTACTGAATTTAGTTTTAATTTAAAGTTACTCCAACCAATATCAATTAATGACCATTTCAAGGTTAAAACTTCTAGACACATTCAAATTTGTTGGAACAATAGACTTATATTATGTTATGTGGGACTCATGCGTGTTGGAAATAATTATACAATTCCATATATGGGGACTCAAAGTTCCAAAAGGTCATGGTAGATCTTATGAGGGACTTGCCAATGTTGGAAACTGTCACTATGGTGACTCACCAGTGTAGCAAACAGTATTCCAAGGTCCTATGAGGGACTCGCTAGTATTGAAAGTTGTCATCCTTGGTTCTATGGGGGACTCAGAGGTTACAGAACAAGTTATCGTATGCCATATTGGCAAATCGCATGTGTTGGCACTTGTCATTTCAGGCACTGCAGGGACTCGCCAGTGTAGGCCACTGTCATCTTAGGTCTAATGAAGGTCTCAACAGCGTTGAAAACTGTCATTCGGGTCTATGTGGAGAACCCATCAGTGTTGGCAACTGTCATTCTAGGCCCTATGGAGGATTCTCCAGTGCTGTGAACTGTCTTCCAATGCCCTATGGTGGACTCTTCAGTGTTAGGAACTGTCATTCTAGGCTCAATGGAGGTCTCAACAGCGTTGAAAACTGTCCTTCTGTGCTGTATGGAGGACCCATCAGTGTTGGAAACTGTCATTCTAGACCCTATTGAGGACACTCCAGTGTAGGGAGCTGTCTTCCAAAGCCCTATAGAGGACCCTTAAGTGTTAGGAACTGTCATTCTAGGCCCAATGGAGGTCTCGACAGCGTTGAAAACTGTTATTTTATGCTTAATGGAGGTCTCCACAGCGTTGACAACTGTCATTCTAGGCCCTATAAAGAACTCTCTTGTGAAGGGAACTGCCTTGCAATGCACAATGGAGGACCCTCCAGTGTCGGGAACCATCATTATAAACTCAATGGGGAATCACCAGTGTAGGGAAATGCCTTCTAGTGCCATTGGAAGACTCTTCTTTGTTGTGAACCGTCATCCTGTTTCCTATGGAGGACTCTTCTGTGTTTGGGACTGTCAGCCGAAGTATTACGCGAGACTCACTATTGACGGTTGTAACTCACCAGTGTATGGAACTGTCATCTTAGGTAGATATCTGTCATCCTAGGTAATACGGTGAACCCACCCATGTCGGGACTGTCATCCTAATATTATGTACTTTGAGGAAAACTGTCACTCTGAGTCTTATGGAGGACCCATCAGTGTTGTAAACTCCGGAGAATCTCGGGTGGTGGGTACTGTCATCCAATGCACTATGGGAGACATGCCAGTGTAGGGAACTGTCATCCAATGTACTATGGGAGACATACCAGTGTAGGGAACTGTCATCCAATGTACTATGTTGGGAACTGTATATTTGGCATTTGTGGAGAGAGGTCCGTTTTGGGAACTATCCTCCAATGACCTATAAATGGGAGACACACCAGTGTGGGGAACTACCAGGTTATGTCCTATGGGAAACACATCAGTGTAGGGAACTGCTATTCTATGTATTATGAGGGACTTTCCAGTATAGGGAACTCCATCCTATGCCCTATGGGAGACACACCAGTGTAGGGAACTGTCATTCTATGTAGTATGAGGGACTCTCCAGTGTATGGACTATCATCATATGTCCTATGGGAGACACATCAATGTAGGGAACTGTCTTCCTATGTATTATGGGGGACTCACCAGTGTTAGGAACTGTCTTCCTATGCATTATGAGGGACTCGACAGTGTAGGGAACTTTCTTCCTATGTCCTATGGGAGACAGACCAGTGTAGGGAACTGCCTTCCTATGTATTATGGGGACTCACCAGTGTAGGGAACTATCCTCCTTTGCATTATGGGGGATTCATCAATGTACCAACTGTCATCCTGTGTGATACGACAGACTCACAAGTGTAAGGATCTCTCTCCCTGTGTATTATTGGAATTTATCAATGTTGGCAACAGCCATGTTAAGCCATATTGGGATTCACCATTGTTGGGATATGTCATCCTTAACCATAAGGACGACTGACAAGTGTGGTAAGAAGTCAACCAGTGTCGTAATCTTGCACAGACAAGAGGGGGACAATAAAAACATAAACAGTTACTGTTGCAATTACCTTCATATTAAATGCTAATTTGGCTGGATTATGAATAATATAATATATACATGGAGATGATGGCCGCCATATTGGAAATCATATTTCCGGTTGCCATGGCTGAGAAATGTTTTCTTTTATCAAAGAAACAATCTGTACTTGTACTTTGTTAAAGAAAGTGATATGAACATAAGACATTTATTCCTGTACATTTTACCTGTTCCTGTACATGCATACATGTTGCAAAAATTCCTTCAGAATTTGACATTTGACCTCTAATATGACCTTGACATTAATGTTGACAAATGTTGTATTGTTACAAATATTGTTACAAGTGCACTAATGCTAAAATTCATCTTCACCATTAACAAGTCCAGTCTATGCCATCGCTGAAAGGGTTTTCATTATGAACAAAATTACCCCTACCCTAAAAAATTGTCATTTTTTGGGCCAAATCAAGACAAAAATTGAGAAAATGCTTCAAATATTGATTGAAAGATGCATAAATAAAACATAGATCAACTGTCTTAACAGAAGGGGTGAGAAAAAGTAAACAATTTTTGGTATAGTGTCTCAAATATGTATCAAACGTAAAATATTACCGCTTTTCAAATTTTAATTAAATCGTACCCCACCCACTTTGATTGTCAATCGTCATCATTAAAGGACTTTTATATTGTATATTTGTAAACATTTTCATTTCCCCCAGTTATATAGCATATAGTTAACAACATAAATACAATATATGTGGTCAAAATTTCCCTGGGTAGTTAAAAATCTTACCCCTACCCCCTATTTTTTGCCTTTATTTGGCGATAAATATGATGAAAAAAATTAAATCACCCCAATATTCCACCAAAATCACCTAATATGACAAGAACAACATATATTCTATTGTAAAAACGACTTATTCCCATAATAAATCTCATATCCAATGTCCCAGAGGCTGTAATTTGATAAAATGTGATGTTTACTTTTTTGGCGGCCATCTTGGACGCCATCTTGGATTTCTCAAAATGCCATCACGTGACTGGTAAAAAATGTCATGGATCGTAACGCACAATCATTTAGGAACATTTTAAGGTATGACTCAGCTTGTTAAAATGAATGGTAGGGTTCAACCATTTTTACCTGAAATTGTTCCCCTACCAGTGTATCTTGAGAGGCAGTGACAAATACAACGAAGCTCCGATACCCGCCAAAGGTAGAACGGTGATTTTGATAGACATGCAAGTTAATGTAGTACAAATATAAGACAACATGAATATAATTTACGAATTAATAATTGAACAATAACCATGTGTCTTTAATTAAAGACCTAAAAAACAATAAAAACGATATACACTCGTTTAAGGTTTAACGATGAATAATGAATATATGTGCTGCAGTGTGTTCCAGTGGACTGTTCGTTATGCAAGCCAAAACTAGGTTGGGACAGCGTGAAATTGCATCAAAGTACCATGCGGTTTATATAATGATATGGCAACTAATGAAGTTGGAATAATGTAGATTGTAAAGATATTATATACATGCATACTTCTTATATAATAAAACTATAATAAACAAAAACGATAGCTAACGGATTTATAAACGCGACACTTGGGTATGTTGATATATTTTAGGAAAGCGAGTTCCTATATCAAATATCATGGTATTTCCGTAAAGGTAAATTCAATGTCGTCATTTTGATACCAAATGTATTAAAATCCAACAGGTATTAAATGGATTATAGCGTGAATAAGACATTGGTCCAGAAAACGAAAGTAACATCTTTATCGGCGTATCGAGTGCACTGCACAAAGTCGAATGTTTAGGCTACGTAAGGACAGTCTTAACTTTATACACACATTCTAAATTAAATCGAATAAATGACATATATCCAATTATTTAAAATGTGTCTAAATCCTAGCCGGAAGCAAACCATGTTCCCAGAAATAGAAATCACCTAATGTTGTAATTGGTTATTAAGGATGCTTACACATGGTGTGATTTCATTGATTTTATTCCATAAAAATGAATACATTTGATTTCACTGAAATGATCACTGATTAACACATGTGTAACACTAACATGTCACAACGTGATGAGTATTTAATACAGTTCATCAAAGTGTTAAAATAGGCAGTGTCCTCCACCAGCGTTCCTAACAGCAACAAATCGCTGTCTCATAGATCGCACAATGTTCGAATAAATGCCTTTAGAAGGGATTTGTCGCTATTCTGTCTGTACATGTAGTGCAATTTGGAGTCCTGTACTGTGTTAAGATAACGTAGCCGAATTCGTGGCTTCAGATAGTCCCATAAATGGATCCATTCGGCCTCGGATGTTTTAGATGGGTCCTACTGACATAATAACCGCAACAAAAACATCGAATTAAGTTTAACCATGATGCTTTCGTCAAACATAAGCCCGTGCAATTTGAATACATCGATCGGCGGAATACCTATTGCCAAATGGTCAGAATGCAACTTTTGTTTTCTGGATCGACTTATTGATTGTACAATATTGTAACGCCCGTACGTGTGTGTGTGTGTTTGTGTGTACTCCTGTGGTGTTACATCAGCAATCAAATAATTGATCTGCTTGAAATAATAGACAACCGGTAACTACAGGTAGCGTGTAACTGAATCGGACCAATACTAAAACCCTTGAAGAACTGTTTGAAGCAAGGGCATAGACCTCAGTCTAACAACTTGGACCAATAACAATGGTCGAAAAACTGGTTTGATACACTGGAAACGTGTATCACAGCTTGGAGGAGGCCACCTGATAACACAGACCAGGTTGCGTCAACCAACTGCACTGGCGCATGACTTTGCCAAACAACAAGATAAATGCAAAAACTGTAAAGAATAGGCCTACTCAGACTAGTTCCTTTCGGCTTAGCGTGATTTTATTATTATTGGTAAAGGGGCTTAACAGAGTGATAAGAGACAATCAGGCCAAATAATGGGATAAATATATATGTGTACTAAGAGCAATCTAAACTAAATGAATAACAACTGAGATCGAAGTCAGATCAGACGTGTGGACGAGCGACGCGCAAGAAATAGACCAAAAGTTTAAGACCGCCAAATGTCAAAATATCGTTACCAATAATGACCTACAATAAATAAACAATAGTTAAGAACTATTTACTTACAGTCTAAAAGACTTAAAAAGCGTAAATCCAATCCAGATAAAATATACTAACGTAATTTTCTAAGATGTGAAAAAGCAGCCGGTCGACTAAGAGGACAGAGGCAAAGTGCCAGAAAAAGAACGCTCATTAAATTTCTGGTATGCTAATTAGGTTGTGGTATGCAAATGAGCTTTTGGTATATATATAAACGGACACCAAAGTTACGCATGGGATTGGAGCCGCACGAAAGACCGTAACCTAATTAGCAATACCAAAATTCCTAAAATATATAAACATTAATTTCCATATGGTTTATAGCAGCAACTTTCCATCTAGAATAATAATTAAGCTTGAACTGACTTCGAGGGTTAGAGATTACATGTACCGGAAGTTGACCTTCTAAAAAACAATATGGCGGACAACAATGTGCATTCACTCAGACGACGTGACAATTTTACTAAATATTACTCAACTACAGTGATATAGCATGCAATTATTAAGGTAATACATTACTTTTACATGTTATAAACCATTATGTGTAATAATCATGCATGACATCGTATAAATCGACCTCCAAGACTCTTAGAACATTTTATCAACTCGAGTCTAGAAATAGCCGGTAATGTTTAAAATCCATCCCACTCGTCCCGAGATAATCGAATCTCATAAAATGAAACCCCTGAGGTCATGCCTCCCAATATATTTATTGATACTCATTTGATTTTCATTTTTTTTGGTACCAAAATGACGGCAATAAATTGACCCCAACGTGCATTATTCAGATATAGGCATTAAATTGAACCGTCAGCAATAATACAACATACCCCAGTGTCGCATTTTTAAATCCGTTTAGTATATGAGTCTAGGTCCAATAAGTCACCTCATGAAAATGTCATAACACAAATCACACAGTGTTCGATTTCGTAATTTGCTGAAAGTATCAATTGACAATACGACATGAAGGATAGAATCCAGATTATTTCTTTTATTCCTGAGCGGTATAATGGAATGAGTGAAACAAAAAACCCACCACCATGCTGCTTGATGACATTATTGTTACAAAAATGCGAAAGCACTCCACGGCGTCATTAAAGACGGGGGTTATTTTTATTTCTGAGCTCACGAGAGTGTGTAAACGCAAACGTTTGCACTTTTCCCTCCAATAATGAGTCTGGTATGATCATCGTCATATAGGGCGCAATTAGTATAAGCGTGTTCATCTATACCATTGATCATCTTTCTAACTTTGTTCACATCTCCTTTTATCTGGACGAAAGTGCCTTCACTGTGACATCCGACCAGACATACACCGCCAGGTAATAGACACAAAGCCCACGGGTCTGTGATATCTACAGTTACATAGGTAATTAACATCCCGTTCTTGTCTAAAATAACTAAACCTTTTTTATCATCGGTCACGTAAATCTTTTGTTGATTCATGTTTAATAAAATCTGCCTACATGCTGCAAACATCTTTTCTCCGTTTGTGTTTGTGTCGTATGTTCGGAGTTTGGTACCGGTTGTATTGTAGACACTAACTTTATCTTCCTCGCAAACCAATAGTTCCCCAGTGCAAGCATCATACGTCATTCCTCGTCCGTTGTCAGCAAGTGTGAATGCAGACACTAATTGCATCGATTCACCAACTGAAACAGTGTGAACTACTTTACTTTCCCAGATTCGCACAGCTACCTCTTTCTTACTAATTGTACAAACAGCTATCGGCATACCTGATAAGCAGATCTCATCTATAAATTTAAAGTTTCCATTAAATCTTTTCAATTTTCTATTACTATGGTCTATCATGATGAGATCTCCAGAGTCCATCTTACACATATCAGCTATAACATTTACTTTTTTATCAGAATCTTGCTTCACATTGACGTTATCCTGGAAAGTTGCTGTGTACTTGGATTCAACTAATTCACCAAGTGACTTCATTCCATCAACCATGTTCTCCAATGTTTTATCAAAGTTGATTTCAACTGCTGTCTTTCTCCAGTCATCTGATAGGGCTCTCAGAAGACTTGACAAATCTTTTGTTACTATTTTACCCATCTTGACATGTCTAAACAGCGACTCATCATCTAGTTGCTCTAGGTTAGTAACGAGTAATTCGGTATTGGTTATCACAATATCAAACGATTCAATATCGTTACAGTCGGCGTTTTTTCGTGTTTCTAATTTAGACCGTACATCGTTTCTAGACGCGTCTGCCAATATCTTAACTTTGGCAATAACGTGATCCTCATAGTTATCGGCGTTTTTAATAATTTCTAGTTTCACGTTCTCGATATGATTAATGTTGTCTGTTCGTTTCTGTTTTTCTTTTTTGAATTTGCCAAGAAGTTCTGTCAGTTCTTGTTTGCATTGATTCGCCTCTGGTTTGGACTTGTAATCTTTGGCTGCAGTTTCAATCGACCCGGTTGTGCATTGCCTGAAATGGGGAGAAATATACGCATACAATATTCATTAACTCTGCTTAAGCATAAAGGTACAGCTAGCATAATGACATATATAAACACTATATTATATAGCATTTTATATAGTTATGTAACGTTACAGTACGTTTTATATAGTAAACCACTTTTTTAATTTACTTTACCAAAGATCAAGATAACCTTGCCATTTTGTCTAGTGACCTGACAGTAGGTGGATGTTGTAGAGTGCATTGAGGTACATGCACATGTGACGTTTCAAGTTGATACCCCTTGTAGGTTTCCAGAAAATTGACTTTAACATTAAACTTAACCAACGCCAACGCCAACGCCAACGCCAACGACCAGTCTATGACAACAAAAGCTCTTTTTTCCTTCGTAAAGTCGAGCTAAAAAGTGTTCCTGATCAACCAATCAACTAAATTATGTATTAAATATGGCGCTACACTAAGCATCATTCGGTATAAATGTATTGATAATTAAATAATTAGAAAATGTATTCATTTATTAAAGTCCCATAAAGTCTCAGAAATAGCAATATTTTACAAACAAATAAGATCGTGAAACATTGACAGGTTATAGATCTCCCTAAATTGCATATAATCAGCATATATTTGATGTAAGTTGACTTTTATCCTTAGAATAATAATCTCCGCAAATCGTCAATTTGTAAACAAAGGAGTATTTTGTCCACCGTACAAAATACTCCTTTGTTTACAATCTGAAATCGACGGGTCGTTCCGAAGACAGTACGTACATTTTCGTAATAGATCGAGGACACATATATTGATGACAAATTTATGCGAGTGTATGCATATAAATAAAAGTCAAACCGGTCTCCTCCGGTACTGGTAATCGCCGGTATCCTATTGCACTATAATGTATAGGGTAATCGAGTGTAATATTTCACTGGTGAATTAAAGGGTAAATTGTTTTCATTAGATTATTATATAACATATTGAGATAAAAATTAAAGTGCCGATGTAATAATGTTTTAGACCTTCCGTCAACTAGACCCCGGTACTATGCGGAAGGATTGCTGATTACAACATGCTCGTTTCGGGAACAATTCAAGTTCATTTAAAAGCATTGATACTTGCGAGAATAAGTTACATGGGCGCGCTGAGGCTGTCTGAATGACAAGTACAAGCACCAAAATGCAGACATGTATGCGATATTTGTAATAACATGGGGTTTTATAGCTCGAATTACTGCGAGAAACTTATTTTCTGTCAATAAAATTGGACGGTATCGAGGTTTCGATTATTTGTATTCTTCTATAAGCAACTTGTTAAAAACTAATTTATAAAGACACGTGACCAATCAGAAATTCGTTCAATGTATGTATGCATCTGACGTCACGAGCGCGTTCCACATGGCTCATTCTCACAAATTGTAGTGTTTTTAAGAAAAGTCAATCAACAGGGAACAAATACATATACCAAGTACGATACTATTCTAAGCTGTGCACGAGACCAACGTGCAAAATAGCAATTTCACACAAACCGTTACGCATGGATGATTTTGTACATGAATATGCCATTTCTTTCCGTAAATCGATAGATTAGTGCGTGGAATGAACAAATAACACAGCCTAAGATTTATTGATATAATATATCAGATGATATAATGTTTATTTAGGGTGGCCAATTAGAAATTCGGTTAAGTTAATAGACGATGCCGAACTACAATCTGAACCTCTTGGTAAACTGATGGCATCGCTTCCGCTGCCATTCTGGATATACGCTGATGACCCGGCATCATTTCTTCCACGATCAACTGGTGCCTTTGGTAACTTTTCGCTCTTCGGCTTGTGACCTTAACATGATCGGCATAGCTTCCGTGTGTAGAACTCATCTCTTCGGTGTTTTCGGGGAGCTTTTGGCATCGATTCGGCTTCCTTAAGAAACCATTCGGGATGGCTACATGATTACATAGCGTCACAGAAGGCGTCCAGAAGATGTGGATTAAATGCGAAATGATTCGGAAGGGTTCCATTACATAACGAGGACATGCCGAACCATCGCGATCTGGCGATATTCTGCTACAAAAACCCTTCCGGTCCTAGTGGACGGCAGGTCTTCGACATTTTATGTTAAAATATAAGTATAAATATTTAAAAATAATTTATAAATATTTTATTTCTGTCAATCATGTTTAAAAACTGTCGCAAAGAAGCGTTGGCTTTAACAGATATTTAATTCATGAAAAAGTGTAATATGCAAATAGCACATAGTTAAATAGAAAACTATCACAATGATTGTGAATAAGTTATACAAACCAACTCACCAAAGCTTAGTTATAATGAAATCTACTCTATACAAGGCAATATATAGTATGTTTAACCAGCGATACCGACAGTTTCTATAGTTTCAAAAAGATACCGGCGGACACCGGGATTTAGTACTCGCCCATGTATGTGAATAACTTCACGCTCGTGTGCACTCGGTACTTGACGAAAATAAGCTCGCTGTGTATAACAGTAAACAAAACATCTGAATAAAAGGCCAGAATTTTCCATATTGTGTAAGTCAACTTATTGTTGCACAGTATTCAATAATTATAAAAACTTAATAAATTCTCGATAAGTAACTCATGTTTGGCACAAAATATGACTGATTTTGAGCGTTAATGGGACTTTAACACTTTCCAGAGCGAATTTCGTTCCATTACAGTAATTGACAGATTTTAATTTTACTCAGTCACAGCGAAGATGTCGTAATCGCCCGTGTTTTAATCGTACCATTTAAATGATTTATTAAATATGATACATAATAGTGCAACGCATATTAATCTAGCGTACATTATGGGAAGTAACTTCAGTACTCTATACTCTACTTGTATACTGCTGTGAATTTGTTAATGAACATGCACTGTAGTATGACCTATTCTTATATGATATCTCCTCTACATCACTTTACATCAGGTCTTCGAACATTAAACATGTAGATTCTAATTAGAAATATAACTGTGACTTCTTTATTTATTTACAATATATAATTGACATGAACAACCCAACATGTCAACATCTAGGACGGGTCCATTTATACTGAAACAAAATTTACCTGTGTTTAACCACGGCGCATACTTCACAACAAATATCATCGTGATCCTTGCAGTGTGTGTCTATCAGTTTATCCGGATGTATCGTACATTTCATGACTTCAGGCGGCACACCTGATGCTTCTTCTGATTGAACCGAGTCAGCTGTATCCGTCGCATCCGATGACTGAACGTCGTTCACTTGGTGTGATTTTAATGACGGAAATTTGTTGTGATCCTTCAGACATTTGGCACAGAAATACATTTCGCAGTCTACACAATAATGTCTAGCTCTTGTATTCCTATCACTTTCCTTACACGGCGAACAACATGCATGTATATTCTCCATTAACGTGTTTAAGTCCTCTGTATTGTGTGTAGACGATACACCAGTCGCCATATTGTGTGTTTATTTGTTACAAGTATAACAAGTACGTTTTTATTGTCAACAAACACGTATCTATTGCACTGAATTGTATTTTGATCAATAATATATCTATACACGTCTAAACATTTTCCGAAAATGAATACATTAAACGATCTGCGCTTCAAGTTGTCATGTTTGATGGTTTGATAAAAGTTGTATCGAGGTTATATATATTTTCCGCAAACGATTGCTGTCCTAAATTAAAGACTATACATTAGTGTATTTAGTGTACTAAACGTGCGTAGCGGGTAAATGTGTCTCCATACCCCCGAAGTACGGAGACCATGAATCTTTTTATACGTTATCTATGGTTTTATAAACAGATAATTCACAAACATACATCCGTTCTCACTTGGTGTATAGCGTCACATGTTGTGTTTGAATGATGTTTAATACCTTAATTCTGTGATTGTTCTTAGGCTTCCGTCCATATTTATGTATAAGAATGTTCACGAATTATGGAATATACAAAAACAAACAACAGTAGATGACCCCAGTAGACAAAATGTCAAAGTCATTCATGGTCATTGTGAAGTTTTCGACAATTAGGGGACATACATGTTTTACAAACATCTCTTGTTTTAAAATACAAAAATGTAGTTTATATTTTCACCCCAAACGTATGACATAATGATTTACGTGTGTAATTATCTATGTTCAGGTGATTGTAGGTTGGGTGTCCCCTAAATTCATATAGACTGTTTTTTTTTTATTTTCCTGTTTCCCTGTAGTTGGTGGTATCAGAAGTCATACTCTATTTATATGGTTACCTTACATGTTATTTAAATAAAACAGACACTAAACCATCATGCACTATAATTTTTTTTTTTCTAAAAGAATAATGTATATATAGTTGTGCGTACATCTGTCTTCAGGTATTAAAAAATGTATACAAGATGAATACTAGTATAAAATTTAATATAGTGTACATGAAAAGGTGGTTAGCTCAAACATACTTACTTTGAAACATGGACATACATAACAAATGTGCGCTACTGTCTAGCAATATATGAAGCAAACTTACGACTTTAAAGTTCATCCTATGGTCTGGTTTATATATTCAGAATTTTTTAAAAGTTTTGTCTCTATTCCGACACAAATTTTGGTAAAAGCAAACAGGTATTCAAACTTGATTTCCGAGTAAAATATGTATGACTGTTGTTTCTAACTACCTAGAATTCGTAAATGGGTGATGGTGTTCAACAATGTCATGTTATAAGATGTCTATGATCTACATAACAAACTATATATGTTCCAATATACAATTTAGTTTGTGTCTTAAAGACACATAATGTACTGAGAGAAAGGACGCATGTGCACTCCACCGATCCATCATAGCTAGATAGCTTATGAACAAGAATGAAACAGTGAAATCAAACGCACTCGTCGGTGCTTTTGTGCGACAAACCGATACAGGCGACATTCTAGAATTTCTAGATTTCTTATCTCACGGTCCTAAAGAATCTTTGAAGCTTCATTTTGGATGACGGGAGAGGGTATAAACGCAAACGCTTGGATTTCCTCCAATAATGAGCCTCGAATGTTCACGATCATATAGGACACAATTTGTGCAGACATGCTCATCTATACTATCGATAAACCGTCCAACATTGCCCCTATTTTCAAATATCTGAACGAATGTACCGTCGTCGTAGCTTCCAACCAGACATACACCACCGGGTAATACACACAAAGGCCAGGCGCGCTGGATACATACAGCTACACGGGTAATAAACATCCCATTCAGGTCCAATACAACCAAACCATTCTCGTCGTCAGCTACATAAAGTTGATGTTGTTTCTCACAAACTGCTATCTGCCTACATGACGAAAACATTTTTTCTCCATTTGCATTGTTGTCGTACGTTCTGAGTTTGGTACCAGTTTTACTGTATACGCACACTTTATTTTCCATACAGATAAATAGTTCACCTGCATCAGCATCATACGCCATTCCCAATCCATACTCATCCTCATCAATTTTTAACGAAGACGTAAACTGCAAAGATTGACCGACTGATACGAACTGTACTACGCCCGGGCTGGTTCTCACAGCTACTTCATCCTTGCTAATTTTACAAATCGCTTTCGGTACATCTGATAAGGCGATCTCGTCTATGAATTGAAAGTGATCATTAAATCTCTTTAACTTTCGGTTCTCGTAGTCAGCAAAAAGCAAGTCTCCAGAATCCAGCTTACATATATCAACGATATCATTGTCATCAGCATCGGAACTCTGTTTCACACTAACATACTTCTGAAATTTTGCGCTGTATTCAATTACAGCAGACTCTTCTTCAGACTGGGACTCTTCAACTAATTGACCAAGGGATTTCATTTCTTCAAGTAAGTTCTCCAGTTTCATGTCAAAATTGAAATGAAGTATTTTATTTCTCCAATCTGTTGTCATAGCTTGTAGTATGGTTACTGCATCGTTTGTCACAATTTTACTCATCTTGACGTTTCCAAACAGGATCTCATCGTTTATATTCTCGAGTTTGTCTCTATGTAATTCAGTATTAGTTATCACAGCATCCAGGGCACCAATGTCGTTATCAAGATCCGACTTTTGCTCCTCATATCTAGAACGTATATCCCCTCTCGTTGTATCAGCCAATCTTTTAACTTTTGCAATATGCTTCTCCTCGTAATTGTCAACGTTTTTAATCAATTCTAATTTCTCCTTCTCAATATCGCCCAGGTTTTCCGTTCGTTTCTTCTTTGCTTGTTTAAGTTGGTCAAGAAGTTCTGTCAGCTCCTGTTTGCTCTTGTTTACCTGAGGATTAGACTTGAAGTCTTTTGCAGCAATGACCGTAGATTGGAGAGTGCATGACCTATAATATGAAGGAGAACTTGAATATTTACTATAGTGTTAGGTTCTACACCATAGGAATTTCTTATTACATCGGTTTGTAAATCTTTGATGAAAAAAATTGTGGAATATACAATGTAAAGCGTGGTAAACAGTATACAAACGTGTACATCTATAACATTATGTATTATACATCGGTGTTCGGTATCCACACCGTTTTAATTAACTTAATAACTGAATCATTGATTGCGACGCTATTAAGGGAATCTGTTTGACTTACTGCGAGCAGCAGAAATGGCATGTAACTTCTGGTTAATGTATGATATATTGGAGGATATATTATACATACAATTCAACGTGTACTCATTTTAGCGAAAGCCGGAAATCGACACGTTTTTACACTATACTATAGCATCTGGTATGCATAAGCACTTATACATAGATAAGTGCATAAATATTTTTTATATTCAGATGATTCTCTAGAAATAAAAACATGATTTATAGGCAAACTACTATTGCTAACCTGTGTTTAACCACGGCGCATATTCCACAGCAAACCTCGTCATGGTCCGTGCAGTGTGTATCAATCAGTTGATCTTGGTCAAGAGTACATCTAAGGGCACCGGATGGAACACGTGTCGCTTCTTCTGATTGTGTGGCATCTTCTGTATCAGTCGCATCTGATGACTGAACGTCGTTCACTTGGTGTGATTTTAATGATGGAAATTTGTTGTGATCTTTCAGACATTTGGTACAGAAATACATTTCACAGTCCACACAATAATGTCTAGCTCTTGTATTCCTATCATTTTCCTTACACGGCGAACAACATGCATGTATATTCTCCATTAACTCGTTTAAGTCCTCTGGTCTGTGTGTAGACGATACTCCAGTCGCCATCTTGTTAGTTTTATTCGTAACATGTACGTTGTTTAATAAACTAAGTTTACAAACTCTTATTTATAGGTATACTGATTTGTACTTTGAACAATATTTATATCTTTATATGTCTAAACATTTTCCGAAAATGGATGTCCTATATTTAGACATAGTGATAATACAAGTAGGCCAGAATACATGTACATTGAGGTATGTGGCGTAGCTGAATTGGGGTTGTACGTTATTCATATTCTATGTAATCGACCATTTGTTGAAGTTTTGGTTAACTGACGAACAAAGCAAATTTAAATACAGCGCATATAAGTTGCTGCTCTGACAACATGGACATAACCCAGGGAAAATATGGGATTGTCTTCTTTAGTATGTTTTATAAGTTAGCTATCGTGGGACCACTGGCATGGTGGCTGATTTCTGCCAATCTCGTTGTTTCGTTCTAGTGCCCCCGCCAGAACGAAACAACGACGTTTTCTCAGCTGTTGCGTCATTATGTTTGCTTCGGGCGTATATAATGTACCACCCAGTGGTGCTCTTGTTTAACGTTCCATTCGTCAGATATTAATCAATTGCTATTTATTATATAAAAACGTTTAGAACGCACATCGTTTTGGATAATTGAATTTTAACACATAAAGCATGGTGAATTTAGGTAAGCTACATGACGAAGCGGCGCGATAAGAAGGCGTTAACCCCATTCAGTTTAATAAAATAAAATACTTAAGTACATGTATAAATAATAAGTTTTCTATGACGTTTTCCACGCCAGTTTGTATATAATAAGGTCAATGTTGGGTAACAATTAGTGTGATCATTTCCATCACCACTTTGAGGACATCCTCGGACTGTAATCTATATACAACAAAATGTACCAACATCATGTACACTGATATGCTCTGTATATCAAATAAACTTTATTTATCTCAGTCAGATGATAAACAGATTTCCAAGATAACATGAAATTGAATCACCATCCTCGACACTCTCCGTGTGCAATTGTTGTTCTTGTCCTGCGACCACGAATGTGAAAGTTCATTATTTGTCATGATTATGCAATATATAAACGTATAACGTTTACATAATTATAGTGTTATTTTTTGTATGTTTTTTCCCCCAAAACATTTACCAACAATTAACACATTAAAGGTATCGAGGTGAGAGACATTCCCCTATATAATGTAACTTTAGACGCCAATATCATAATCATCTTTTTGACATCTCTTGGTATTTTCTGACTATATTTATTTTGATCGAAGGTGGTGGTCCTTGGTGTATGAATTTATAAGTATCGGTCTGAAAATCTATGATAGGCCAGGTAAACCTCGTGTATTTTGTAGTTAAGACTACCCGTGGCAAATATGTGAACAGAATATTGAGAATACCTTAGTGTTATTTTACGTGTTCCAGTAGTGAATTTGAGGGTTCAATTGTTAAACGTTGGTGTTTAAAATCTGAATACCTCCACACATCGATTGTTCATTTACTGAACACAGGGCATTCAAAACTTCAAAACAAGAGTGCTCTGCATGTGGCAGCAACGTTCATTTCTTGAACGTTTACTAGTGTGGCATTACATATTTATATCTTGAACGTTTGCTAGTGTGGCATTACATATTCATTTCTTGAACGCTTGCTAGTGTGGCATTACATATTCATTTCTTGAACGTTTACTAGTGTGGCATTACATATTCATTTCTTGAACGTTTGCTAATGTGGCATTACATATTCATTTCTTGAACGTTTGCTAGTGTGGCATTACATATTCATTTCTTGAACGTTTGCTAGTGTGGCATTACATATTCATTTCTTGAACGTTTGCTAGTGTGGCATTACATATTCATTTCTTGAACGTTTGCTAGTGTGGCATTACATATTCATATCTTGAACGTTTGCTAGTGTGGCATTACATATTCATTTCTTGAACGTTTGCTAGTGTGGCATTACATATTCATTTCTTGAACGTTTGCTAGTGTGGCATTACATATTCATTTCTTGAACGTTTGCTAGTGTGGCATTACATATTCATATATTGAACGTTAACTAGTGTGGCATTACATATTCATTTCTTGAACGTTTGCTAGTGTGGCATTACATATTCATTTCTTGAATGTTTGCTAGTGTGTGGTATTACGTGTTCATATCTTGAACGTTTACTGGTGTGTCATTACGCGTTCATTTCTTGAACATTTGCTGGCGTGGTATTACGTGTTCATTATCTGTTCAAGTGTTTAATAGTTTATAAGTTGAACGTTTGAATGTACAGTGTAAAGGAGAAAACCGTTGAAATACGTGTGGTCGGAGGAAAATGTTTTACTGAACGTTACAAATGTTAGGTCTGCTTATTCGAAGACCAGTATCTCTAACATTATTCTTCCTTATTTAATATGAATTCAATACAATAAAGAACATAAACTAAAACACTTAGTTTTACGGTATTTTATTATACAAAGTTGTTTCCTTTATCGCCAATACTGGATGGTCGTGTAGCCATTGCACAGAAGGCAGACGATGATACAAGGTTGCATGTGCGTACATAGTTGTGTCAAATAACAAAGTCCTCACCACACATTCACAATCATACATATAATGAGAATGGCATATACGGTTTGTCTACAAGCTGGTAGCTCTACAGACTACATTGCTATGTATGTGAGCTGAAGTATTGAAGCCTCAGTAGAATATGATTTATTAAAATGATAATCACTCTTTATTCAAAATTAAAAGTTTTATGTAACTGACTTACCTACCAAACAATTCATTAAAAATCTACCTTACGTGCCAAAGTATGCATGGTCAGTCATACGATCAATTGTGCATTTTAATAAAATATATGCCATATGTGTGCAAAATAATATAAAACCATGGTCGAAGTTAAAAGCAACACCGGCGTTTGCAAACCGACTAATTTAATAATCACATCATTAAAGAGGCGTTCCCTATAACTTCGACCGTTCTTATTGATTTAAAACATACTAGACATTAATCAATATTACGAATGCTACAAAAACACCAAATTTCACCCAAAAAATCCCAACAGTTATTAAAAAATTAATAAAAATATATTTCCATAAAAAGTGGATTAGGTGGATTGAGACGCCAAACGCTTAGCCTTTAGTACTGCCTGATTAAAACAAGAAAAGCCATTTTTCTACGAATCGGACGACAGTGACTAAAATGGGAAAGACAAATACACGATTTGAAATAATTATTTTGATGTAGATCTATCTATAAGATGATATTCGAGTTGATTAAGAACAAAATAGTACATTATATTCATTTCGTTGAGATTATATGCGTGTAAAACAAAAGAAATCAACGTTATCGTATTTTGTCATCTCCGTTGCGTCCGCTTCGTTGAACAATGTCCATTTCGGATTTTAATCACACTGTTCTGTGGTTGTTGTTGTCGAATAAAAGGCTGGAAGCGATTTATTATTTTAGAAATTTAAATATATATTTTGATCATTATGGAGACAACTTTCGGCATATGTTCTTCTTACATGTTAAAACGATTTAGTGTTTTATGTTAATTTATGTCATAAAATGCGATAGGTTGTAATAATATGCAAGAAATAGGGAATGCCTCTTTAATATTGCATTCACTGTCGTCATTTTATGGAAACATGTTATAGTTTTTGCTCTTCTGTCAACCAAACCAGTGTGTAGCCTGACAGTTACGTTCCCAGTGTTTCTCACATAGCCAGCACCAATCACAATGGCACTTAAAACATGACATGTGCATACATCCACCTACAATATACAATGGCGAACATGATTCCCAAGATGGCATTTGTGCTAAGATTATAACTATAGCACACCAAAGAATGTGATTGTGTCTTGTATCACAATTCCTAAAGAAAAGTTACGTCTTAGTCGCTGAACACAACTAAAAGGTGTACAAAACTAACACGATATTTAAAAACAGTGTACGTATTAGTAAACGTAGATGAGATATCCTTGTAGGATACGGATGCTCCCGTTTGACCATAACAAGTGGTACCAGCAACATTCCATAATTTCAAGAGCTATAACTCTGCCAATACGTGACAAATATGAACCAAACCATACTGGAGTAATGTGGAAGTACATGTGACTAAAATTACGTACAGTAGACTATAATAGACTATGAAGTTTGATGACTGCCCGTCAGAGCCGACATAGTATGTACCTGTACATATTTACTGTGGTTACTTCTCAAGCTACACGCCACACAACTTTTTGTGACGGACAAAGGCTAATCTATATATATATCCAAATATTTGGTGGGAACATAAAAAAGGTATCGAAGTTGAAACCCATAATAATTATGAACAGGTACATTTTTGTTTTTTAAAAAGTATGAGACAAAAGGTTACCATTCTTTTCAGTGCGTACACCACAGTGTGGACAAGCCTTTGTCGTTAGTTGGATTACCTTCGCATCTTTGGCATCGTTACGTAGTCGTATATGTTTTGCAACTGCCTGGTCAGATGGCTGTAATATACATTAAACAATTTAGTCCAAGATGTGAAAATACTTTCAATTTGCTAATCCACATGTTACGTTAGTTCTCAGTTTAGGTTACATATTATTATACTCAATACATAAGAAATCAACGAAATAATTGTTTTGTTAAAAAACATAATCATTATATTCTGGGGGGAACGAAAGCCTTTATCAATGATACACTAATTACATGTGTCTTAAAATAAGTGCTTATCTAAAATGTAGAATATACCTGTCTTCTTTCTGTCGGTTTCTTGTAACCTCTACAGTCAGGACAGACTAAATCCTCCGGCTTGAAATCTTCATCGACACCAGCGCCACATTCTGTGCGTGCTGTACCTCCAAAATATGCCTGACAAACAGAATTTGATGGGTATGGGTATAGTTATATGTATACAGTTTAACCGGATATAGATATATTCTAGTAATGAGTTTACGGTAAGTCATGGCGTGGTTTGGCAACCATACAGACATCCGTGTATGAGCTGGATGCGGACGAAAGGACATCACAAAACCTGGTCTTTGCGACACCACTTTTGGTAGGTGACAAACGCAAATACAATTGCGTCATGTAGGAAGAGAACAACAGCGTCAGGGTAGCTTAAACTCAACAGACACGGCAAGAATACGAAAGACACAAAAAATACGAAACTCAAAATATAAAAAATAAACCAGACCAAAAACGCAAGCATGTGCACTGACCTTTTTACATCTATGACAACAATAATAGATGTATCTGTTGATGGCATATTCAGCAGGTTTGTTATAATACTCGCTACTGGTGTCTGTTATAGCGGTATCCGTATCTAAACCTTCATACTGTAATCTGGACATTGCTTTCTGTCTAACGTCTTCTTCTAATTGTTTGATTGGACGCATCAATGTTGTCAACTCAGTATGCTCGATCGTAGCCTATAGTTACAATGGTCATAATGTTAATTGTAATTTTAAATAATCATAGTCGCAAAGTCGACAATAAATATGATTATGGTTTAATTTTTGTTACATATCCATCACAAGCATTCTGATTAAATAGAATTATGAAACATATGTCTTGATAAAACCTGTGTCTATAAGACGACTGAACGTGATTTTTGAACCTTTAACCAAGCCAATTTCAGATTCTCTTTTGAAATGACTATACAATGCACATGCGTAAAATAATTCACAATGCCAAGTTATGAATAAGAATACAAGTAAAAGATCGTCTCGTCTTACCTTGCAAATAGGACATTGAGTGAAATTAAAATTGATCCGTGGTCCGACCCATCTGTTCTGTAGAATACGCTTGGCACAGTGTAGATGAAATATGTGACCACATCGAAGCTGTAACATACATAAAATTATATTTAAATAGTCAAAAATCACACATTGCGTATATAGTCACAGGAACACAGTTTCGTCGATTTCAACAACTTGTATGAATGTTTCGACTATTTTCTGTTTAAGAAAATGAAAAAAGCATACGACCGTCGGGACTTGAAATCGACGAAACCGTGTGCCGGTGTATACTATCCAATAGTTGAAATATACAGGGTCTCCAAAAAAACTTGTACATGTATAGACGAAAGATGTTATTCTGGTACCCGTTCTAACGAAAGATGTTATTCTGGTACCCGTTCTAACGAAAGATGTTATTCTGGTACCCGTTCTAACGAAAGATGTTATTCTGGTACCCGTTCTAAGATTTATTACTCGGATATTTGTTTGAAAATACTATAAAAATCAATTTTCTAAAATATTCTTAGTTTGTCCGTGACGTCATTTTGTAGTAGTATTTCACGACGTTTTCACAATGTCTGTCCTTCTGGTGTTTCCTTTGGTACATTCGTTTTTATTTTGAAACGTTTGATTACATCTGAACATGTATCTAAAGACTCTAAACTGATCTTCTTAAATGATTTCTTTGTAATCAAAGTTAAAATCTTTCAAAGCATGTGTATTACCATGAGAGCGGGAGCGGCTGATATATGATCAGTGTAACATATTATACAATCTTCTAGTGATGTCTGGTTGCCCTGGTAGCATCCTGATTGTAAACATGGTAGGCATGTTCTCTCCTTTCTATAACCACCACAAACATGTCCACACTGTAAGACTTTCTTACACGCATTCCGGTCACTTTCTCGTATACAGGTAGACAATAGATCATCTGAAGAGTAGACAAAACACACTTTCAACCCTTTATTTAAAGCAGGCATTCTATTTTAAAATGACCTGCATGTTCCGCAAGCACGTTCCCAATCCGTGCTGCGTACCGGGTATGAGCAAAACTCCGACAAGCGATTTTCTATTTCCCAAACCCAAGCTTGTGTACAAGTACAATATAAAATCGGTTGCTCTAATTTTGCACATACAGGTTTACGGAACATATGCACGGTGTAATGGAATTCGGATCGAGGTAATTTATTCGTTTATTTTAAATATAACCAAACAGTAATAAAGGTGCAAGTCCCTCTAATTTTGCACATACGGATGTGCGAAACATGTACACCGACTCATTGAATACCAGTTTGATTGGATCAATTAAATTGAATCGCTTATTTAAAATGTACATCAATATGCAATAAAGTTACAACATGAAACTGCAATCGGAAACATGTTTAAATTTCAACAATTTAGTATACGGTAATATATTGCATTGATAAAAGCACAATATTAATACCTCTACGCACACTGGGCAACAACGATTTCTGATTCGATGGTGACGATGTTTTGTTCTGCCGGGTGCCATGGCGACGTAATACTTGTGTGAATGACTGAAAGCAAACACTTAATATTTGATACCATTTCATCAAATGCAGCAAAAGACACACTCAAATAGGAAATGTTTGTAAAGATGTCTAAATAGTTATTGCCAACCGATGTTTGTTTATAGATTAAACCGATAACTAATGACTTAACCAATTTTTCTAAAATATCTTGCTGCCGATTCAGAATAACATTTACCATGCATAGCTTTTTAAGTTATGAGCTGACTCGTCCATTTCATACATACAACTCATCAACAGGTTTATGGCATTCATAACCAGAGAAACACTTGCATTGAATCTAGATATATAATGTGAGATGCAAACTAAACAGAAAATAGGATTTGAGCAAACACACTATTGACGGCTGCATGTAGATATTAATCAATTATGTTTAAAAAATGTACATTCCTATTACTATGTTGCATTTCATTATATTTCACTTATGTACAAGATTACATGTTTTTTCTCTTTTAGTTCTTTGGGTATCCCAATCATAAATCAAGTATGCCTTGTTTCCTACACTTAATTTTAAATGTAATTGTATGTAAGAAAACAAAATATCCCACTCCTCCCCAAAAAAGAATATAGTATTAAATCTAGTATATACCCCCCCCCCAAAACCTGGACAATATTAAAATGCAATTAATAAACCAGTTCCGTATTCGTAAAACATGCATGTTTAACATTTAGTATAATGTGTTATGAATACATTAGAATACATACTTGTTTAACGTGTTTCCAATCGGAGCCTTTGTTCCAAATCACAATGGTGACATTTTTTAAAGAACTCACTAGTGTTTCTCCCTCAAATGTTGAAACACATTGCAGCATAATGTCAGCAGCTTGGTCATGTGGGTAACTTAAAAAGCCACATCCTAAGGTGGGAAATGCGATGGACGCCATTTTGTTTATGTGTGCTTTGTTCAGGCATGCGCAAACCGACATACTCAACATCTATAATGTACAATATAAACATTTACTAGTAAAATATCGTGTGAAAAGTTTTGTTTAAAAGAAAAACAAGTAATGTAACAGAATACATACAGGATATTTGTTGATTTTGGTTCAAAATCTAATTTTATTTCGCCGATGATCACAGAAATATTTTCACGAGTGTCGTAACTTTTTCTTACGGTGTGTAGTCCTTTTAAAGCAATTACGATCATTTGAAGTACATATGTGGTAATAAATAATTGACTTCATGAGCATGACTGACAAAGTCATTAAAACATCTATCATAATATATCGTCGCTTCCACTATAATATCCCGGACCTACAAAACACCAACTTTTCAGGAGAAGCAAAAAACTGTTTTTCGCGAAATATCTGTATCAGAGGGGGGGATCACGTGATGGTTGCATTTCGGTTTTTCTAATGGCGGCGCCCATGTCAAACAGGTAATTTGCTGTTTTCTGTCTTTTTTCTTCGATATGTTAACATATTATACTGACCATGTTCTGGCCAACAACGTCCGGTTTCCATTGATATCTTGCTTTTGGCTGTAGGTGCTGTAGTTTTTGTGTTTACCCTGTGCACAATTTCGAGTCGATGACTTTCTGTTATGAAAACCGCGATTGCATTGGGTCTAAACGCAAAAAAGTCACGTTTTTTTGTCAAATACTGGATTTATCCAGATTATAATCGATCGTATATGTTCTCATTGCACAACATAGTATCTGTGTCCTATCTGTTCAGCATTTAGAGGCATTTTTACGATTTTATTCGAATTAATGAATAATGATTGCATTGGGAAACATATTTTTCATGGTTGCATTGAGTACCAAGCACTACCACATAATCGAGCAGTTATACATGCGATGTTTACTGTTGTCATTTAAAATATTTAACAATAAAAATATAATTTATCATACTCAAATGGAAGTGCTATGTCAAATAATATATCATATACTGGTAGTCGGTCTTTTCCATACAATTTATAAGATATTCCTGTAGCATGCATTCAGTGCTGTATTAATTATGCATATTATCTTATTTCCAGTTTGTAAAGACATATCGAGAAAGAAAAGTAACTTTCGACCATGTATTTGGCACAGTAGCGAGCTAGGTAGGCGGCACCCCAACAAGAACACCAATCAAACACAAGATCGAGAAAACGAATGCTAGAAAAACACTGTTTAGTCACCATTCAAGCAGCACATCTTTATCTGAAGTCGCCTTCTGATAAAGGTCTAAATCTCTTAGAACCTTATTTTGTTCCAACAAAGAGTTCACCAAATAAAAGTGAATACAATGCCGGTCTCTCTAATGAAGTTAGCAATTAATCCGGGAACTATAATGTGAAACATCTGGCAGTAGACGAACGTATATGTGAGTTGGGGTTTGAACCATTGTGCGATGATGACAACGACGATCAGACTGTTGAACCGGTATATTAAAGGCACTATTTTAATAAGCTATAACTTGGTAACTTCTCTGCAGAATAATGCAATTTGGACACTTTAGATGGTTCCCAAATGTGGAAAACACCATAAGATGGAATAAAATGTAACAAAACATCCTGATGGTGCATGATTTAAAGTCTAAGAGGAGCAACCCTTGCAAAATGAGTATTTTGTTCATCACACAATTTGCTAAATACGATACATTGTTTACTATTTAGACATAATTATGTAGTTAACATTACGTCGTCGAGTATTGGTCATTTGTTAAGATACAGCCCAATGGTTCAATAACTCATTGTATGTAATGAATGATCGGAGAAAAAAGTTGTGGGAGCAATAATGTGACTTTAAAGTATCGGTACTATAACTAAATGGAAGAAAATCCAAATACAGCCAAGATTATAAGTTTATGCCCAGAAGTTTAAGTGAGTTTGGCAAAATACATGGTACTGGTACAACTATAGTAAGAATATTGAACTCGTCGCCAGCAAGCAATTTCCACTCCATAACATAGTTTTTCTTCTTCGGACGGATGGAGAAAACTGGTTTTGCTTTTCATCTACAACAAAACTTGAGGTACATGGAAAAGACGATGTGGTTTTGCAAACTGGATTGGAGGATATTTGGGCAACGTTTCGTAAATTGTATTGATGGTTGCAAGAACCATTGAGAAAGTGTTTGCAAATGGCCGATAGGGGGGCATTTCAGCTCCGAGTCATCTGTAATAAACTTTGTCTTCCTGATATACATACATTTGTTGGGCTATTTTATCAATAAATAAAAGGACATCCTTTTTAAACACATATTTTTTATTGTTTATGAAAAATTGGTAAATATATTTGTGTTGAAAATATGATTATAAACACTACTTGTGTTATTAAAAACTGAAAACAAATAATGTGAACCATATTTATGCTTTTACATTCAATGAATTACAGACACAATATGTAAAAGGAAATCACATTGTACTTATACACAAAGTCCAAGGCAAGTCTCACTATACTTCGATTCATGTCGTGCCTGTGTAAATGTAAAGACATACAAAATTGGATTGATGTTACAGTGAGACAAACCATGTGGTATGAAACATAATGTTTGACTTTAAAACACAACAGCAAATGTGTGCCCACAAAGTTATAACAACCGTAAGCATTTGATTGTTTGACCGATTTTAACGAGACTTTCTCGACGCTCAAGTCTAGAATGAGCAACACCAATGTCTAAATCCTCACATATACCCAGGGATTGGACACGTAATCATGTAGTAATTCCCGAGTCTTGGAACCGGACCGAAGTCTATTCCCAAGGATTTGGAGTCGATAAGGTTGTCAAATTCCCGCCAATTGGGAAGAGTCGTCTGTCTTATTTCCCCTTTATATATACTGGTGCATCTTCGTCACATACCACATATATCTAGCATGTCCACACTGATGACTAGTAATTTAGATCAAATATTTTGGTGAACCAAAATAAAGTAATTCAAATGCAATTCAAGTGGTTTTCAGTATCAAACGATTCCTCGTGCGCTATTCCAGGGACCCTGTTATTAATTGTTAAATGTTGATATGACCTTATGTCGCTTACCTTGGCTAAATGTGAAAAGTGGGCAAACACATACGCGTCGATCATCAAATTTTCGACGAAGAGGCGTAGAACAACTAACAACTATGTACAAGTACTCATATTGGGGATTTATTTTGTACACAAGTGAGCTAAAATGAAATCACAGATTATGCAATATTAAAACAATATCAAAGAACGAGATCAAACTAACAATCTATCAAAAGTTTACTCATACATGCTTAGTTTCACGTTTATGTCTGTACGGTACACTAGTAGTTAACACACTGATAGCTTTTGCCACATCTATACAATGTGTTCCTTTTCGGCCTTGTGCATACTCGTATCGTCCTGAATGCTGTTCTTGAATTAAATTCGAAACTACAGGTGTCGCATTTAATGAAATTATATATTCAGTCTCATCATTGTGAACAAGCGAAGTATGCTGTTGTGCCTGTTGTCGAGTTATATCTTATTAAATTAGTGACTTTAATATACCGGTTCAACAGTCTGATCGTCGTTGTCATCATCGCACAATGGTTCAAACCCCAACTTACATATACGTTCGTCTACTGCCAGTAGTTTCACATTATAGTTCCCGGATTAATTGCTGACTTCCTCAGAGACATTGTATTCACTTTTATTTGGTGAACTCTTTGTTGGAACAAAATAAGGTTCTTAGAGATTTAGACCTTTATCAGAAGGCGACTTCAGATAAAGATGTGCTGCTTTGAATGGTGACTAAACAGTGTTTTTTCTAGCTTTCGGTTTCTCGATCTTGTGTTTGATTGGTGTTCTTGTTGGGGTGCCGTCTACCTAGCTCGCTACTGTGCCAAATATATGGTCGAAGGTTACTTTTCTTTATCGACATGTCTTTAGAAACTGAAAATAAGATAATATGCATAATTTTAAAATACAGCACTGAATGCATGCTACAGGATTGACTTATAAATTGTATGGAAAAGACCGACTACCTGTATATGATATATTATTTGACATAGCACTTCCATTTGAGTATGATAAATTATATTTTTATTGTTAAATATTTTAAATGACAACAGTAAACATCGCATGTATAACTGCTCGATTATGTGGTAGTGCTTGGTACTCAATGCAACCATGAAAAATATGTTTCCCAATGCAATCATTATTCATTAATTCGAATAAAATCGTAAAAATGCCTCTAAATGCTGAACAGATAGGACACAGATACTATGTTGTGCAATGAGAACATATACGATCGATTATAATCTGGATAAATCCAGTATTTGACAAAAAAACGTGACTTTTTTTGCGTTTAGACCCAATGCAATCGCGGTTTTCATAACAGAAAGTCATCGACTCGAAATTGTGCACAGGGTAAACACAAAAACTACAGCACCTACAGCCAAAAGCAAGATATCAATGGAAACCGGACGTTGTTGGCCAGAACATGGTCAGTATAATATGTTAACATATCGAAGAAAAAAGACAGAAAACAGCAAATTACCTGTTTGACATGGGCGCCGCCATTAGAAAAACCGAAATGCAACCATCACGTGATCCCCCCCTCTGTGTATATTCAATGACATTTATTAACATATATACATATTGAAACATTCTTTAAACAAGCTTTATTGTCAAATTGATAACACACTTGATATTTAATGAGAAATTAGCAAATATGTTAGGTTCGGTGTTTTATAATGCGAAATTTTAGACACGGCATGTTATAATTAACCCGAAGCTACATGAAAATTGTAGTTCCGGACTTATATATTTACCGTCTTATATAGTTATGTCGCTTTAAAGTGTTATAAAATGCCGGACATGCATATTTTTTGCAGCTCCGGTATTTTATAAGTTTGAAACACTGACCAATGAAGATCCGGTATTTTATAAAAGCGCCAAAAAGACCGTTTCTGATTGGCTTACAGGCTTGGTTATTATATGAAACGACGCGGAAAGTTATATAGATACGGAAAATGAAAAATTTCGTAAAAATGTAGGTCCGGGATATTATAGTGGAAGCGACGATATACAAGATTAGTAGACCACCTTAAGGACTTGAAATCCTGATTTGAATAAAAAAAACAACGTTTTTAAAAGCAACATACTTGCGATGCATCAGCGAACTGGCAGTCCCAATCAGGCAATGCCACGTGATACACTTGTTTACATTTCAGCTTGTATCCTTTGGTCACTGCTATATCCCCGAAAGAAATACCATTCGGGTAATCCTTTGAACATTGTTCCTGTAGGTCCTGTCCAGCAACATTTGCTACAGCCCTAGATATACCACCATGCTTTAAGAATAGGGCAGAGTTCGTACTATTCACGATAACGTCAGCCTGAAAGGAATTGTACTTAGGCAATGAGGTTCGTATAATGTTCTGTTGCTCTGTGACCAATGTCCGGTTTGTTATTGCGTTAAACGTTGGGTGTCATATGTTTGCAGCAGCGGGGTTGTGTAATGTTTGCAATTGTCCTGGTGGTGTGTGCTTGCGGTCCTTGTACATTTAGCACTCAGTATAGCTTCAACCAGCGTATGCATCGTCCGAAACTAGTCAAGGAACTTGACAAACCTCTGATGTATGAGGATGGGTGGCAGGGGAGATCAATGTGTCGGCTTACTCAGCTCTATATCGTATGTTATAATTATATAATACATGTACATGTAATAATACGCGTCTATTTACGTCATGTCATTTTGTATATATATAGGTAGGTATTCATACACAAATACATCTCGATAACCAAATGTTGAAGATAAATCATAATGTGAAGTAGGAGCTCGACATCTACCACAACAAGGCATGTTATCATGAAGTGTGCATATTAAATGTCAATTACGGTACATACAAAGATATATGTATGTCTGTATATCAAGTCCAATTGATAACACCTTTTTGTAGATCAAAATATAAATACCATTCATCGTAATGTATTATGCCTTTATCGTATATGAAATGTGAATCTATTATAAGATACTCAATAAAGCTTCATGCGTACTATTTAAAAATATGTTTCCTTTTGTTGTACACGTATAAAGATATTTAATCACGTTAATCAAAATTTGTTTCCTACCTGCAAAGAATCTGCATAGTTTCAGTTTCAGTTTATTAGCATAAGAACATTATTTATGTTCGTCGCCTTAAACACACACTGATGATAGGCGGCTGGCAATCAACATAAGAAGAGCATGTACAAAACACAATAGACGATGTGAACACAATGACATAAAAATAGTCCCAATATGTACAAAGAATATAACGATACATGTTTATATACCAATTAATGATTACAAAAATTACTGGTTATTTAAATAAGCGTTACGCCTCATGTTCTCGACGATTCGGTGTACAGACAACTACCATGCACTTACACACAATGAGAGAAGGAAAAATCAAAGACCTAAATTACACAGATTGGAAACATGTACCAATCTCACGATATCTCGTGGCAGGTCCTCTGAAATCTCGCGAAATCTCGTCCGTTATCTCCCGTTTTAATATACTTACGAAAAAACTATCATTATTATTCATCTTTAAAATGATACCTCATTTATTGAAACCAGTCAATGAATAAAACAGTAGACCCCGAAGAGCCAGACCTACTCTCATTTTCATCAAATTATTGTAAAGTCCAGGTTTATCAGAAAATACCTGATTTGCCTCATTCAAATCATAATTTTCTTTATTTCATAAGAGGTAGACAAAACAATAGTTACTTTGTATAGTAGAAAAAATAGCTCTTCAACATGAAACATTGTCCATTAAAATTGGTTGACTAATAGAAGTTTTATGCACAATAACTGACTCAGCTGCCTGTTATTTTGTGTTTTCTCTAAATTTTCAGTGCAGTGTCCAATCTGTGTAATTTAGGTCTTTGGAAAAATGAACCAACAAAATTATAGGCATGTAAAAAGATCTGCCAAACAAGTAAACATAACTACAAAAAGGAAATGAATTTTCATATGAGTTAGACTAAAACAAATTAATTTGAGAACTGTATCGTATGCCAATGAGAAATTAGGCATATCTGGGTAGAATATACGAGTATGTATGATTTGTTTAACTATTGTATTGATTTTATACATAATAAAATCAACGATTATAGGTGAATCTAAGCAAACGTTGCATAGAGTAGGGACAAACAATGCTGGTATGGTATGTATTGTTCCCAGTTTTGCAACATAATTTTGTTTTGTCCTTTTTGATATAATCTATAAAGTGTCTCTTAATCTATAATATTTCTAGACGAACAAAATCACTGGGCGTGTATTTAAGGTAATTTAGACCCTTTTCGCTAAATATCGCCTGTAACTCGGATTTTGATGATATTTTGCATAAATATAGTATCAAGTATTGGCTTTCTGATTTTGATGGTTTTATGGAGAAATATTACGTGACGTACGATGAATAGCGCCACCTAGCGGGGGCGTAATTTTTGCGTGCTTTTCGACGTTTTTCACCATTTTTTCGAGTTAATACTTATGTCATTGAAAATCGAAAAATATAGTTTTGTAGGGAAATAAATGCTGCGTCATATGGTACACAATATAGAAAGAAATTTTAATTATTTTTAACGTCACGCTGAAATAACGGCGCTGCGGCCTCGATAATAACGGCGTTTTAATCGCGGCATTTTTTTTATTCACACGCATATAGCAAGAACACAGGGTGTTCAAATTTTATTTTATTTATTGCATTAGTTTATTTGAAGTGTCTTTTTTATTTTAGTGAAATAAAAAATGGGGTGTTCTCGGGGCCGTTTTCGCGCTTTTTACAATCAAAAGTTTTTAGTCAGGGTAAAATTACGCGACGTTACTGTTACTAGCGACGTTACTAGTGCGGACGTCGTTCAAATCATCCATGTTCTTTCTTTTCGACGCCATTAGCGAAAGAAAACTTGTTTTAAGTTTCTTTTGATTTGCGGTGAAATATATTGCTTTATGTTAGTGAAACAATGCGATGTTCTTTGGTGATGCTGTAAGCGTTCAAAAACAATTAATGTCGTTATTTTGAACGTATTTTTATATCTGCCGCGACATAATTATTAACAAAATGAATAGCCACAAAAATTAATATATGCTTGATATGCATGCTTAAAACATGACAATAAAATGCACTGTATTAATTTTGTGAAAAGTTCGACATTATGATATGCATCAAAGGTATCAGACTTTCAAATACTGACATGAGTGTCACTTTTCATTATTATAACGCTGATGATGCGATCGGGTTGGCATTCTGATTAAGAAGTTGGGGGAATGAACGATGTGTTAGCCAGAACGAAACAGAGGGTACCGACATATTACTATTGCATGCAGGTCTAGGAATCTAGGTGGCCGGATTTATCCTTGAAGTGATGGGACAAGTCTTTTCACCCAAAATGGCATGTTCGGCATACAGAAACTTTATGAGTCATTGTTTGTATGGTTGTTTATTAAAAAGAATCAGATAAGAGTAGAGGCCTACAGAGCAGACAGGGCTTGTCCATCCGGGTTGCCTCTTAAAATAAAGTTATTGTTATTATATCGTAATAATGGCGCTACTTGCTTTTGAAAGAAGTATTGGAATGAGTTCAACATGTCTTTTAACGTGTGGTATAATCAACCATTCGGGTGACAATCAGGCTGTGGTCGAGTGGGTAATGCTCTAGACTACGGATCGACAGGTCCATCCAAGGTTTTAATCTCGACCGGGACACATGGTCATTCCAAAATCCTTTTAACCGTTTCCACCTAACAATAAATGGAGTAGCTGGAAAACCTAGAGGTGGTATACACCTAAAACGTTAAATTACCAAGTTGTATACAGTGTATTCGGAAATGCTAGGGTTCCCGGATTCCGTTTAACATTCGGTCACTTCCACAAGCCCTTGTATCCGATATGTACCCGTTGTTAATTGATGATTGCACAGACAACGGCCGATGAGTAGCAATGTATATTTTTAAAGATACTTTAATTAAATTACCCTGGCCGCCGTCACTAGATTCTACACAATAACAATTTTATTCTTGTCGCGCGGACCCTGTACGGTCATCGTGCGAGTACCTTACGGGCAACGTGCGAGTTACTTGTGAGCCCCGCACGGTCTCCTTACGATCTCCGTGCGAAGATTATGATGTCCGTATGGACCTCGTAGGAGACATTCTCTTTTATTCGTACGAGGTCCGTACGAGCTGTGACCAGAAGCTAAGAATCTACACATACCGTTGAAATATTTTCGACTCGTACGAGTTGGAACATCCGAATTGGCATCGTTCGAGTATTGTGACCGTAGCATTAATCCCGAATGTAATATCGACTCGAGAGAGCGTGATAGAACGAGTTTTTAAGCTCAGCGAGGGCATCACTAATACAAAGTTTTTCTCTCGGAATTGATGCAGCCTGATTTGAATCTACGACCTCCATCACCCGAAGTGGACGTTCTACCACAATGCCATCGAGGCGGTTGGAACATCATAGTGCATAGTTCACATGTTGCGTTATTAATTATCTGTGAAAAATGGAGTGAGAATTGAAGTACTTTTAATATTGATTTTATCATTCATTTCATATGCATGTATGTTTTTCTAATTATACATCTCAATCAGTCATAATATTTCTAACTTCGCAGTTAAGTTGAGAGCGGCGAACGAGAGGTAGTTCGTCGATGGTGGCTGTCACATCCACATGAGAAAGCGCAGGTTTTATAGGATATACATGTACTAGTTGTTTGTATAAGAATTATTCTATATAGTTTTTTTAATTATGTACATGTATACTGAGTACATCTAGAAACGCAACACTGGGGTTACTGTCAACACTTTTTCAAACTTTCAAATATTGACAACCAGACTGTATTTACTTGATGATATTTTATTCAATGAACAATGCAACTATAACATGGTTTTCATAAATTGCTATCGATGCGAATGAACAGTGCTTGCATGTATAGTGCGGCTAAAAAGTAACGAAACACAAATTGGTAAAATCCTATTTTTTCAGAATCGTTGTTCTAAGTAAAAAAATAAAATATTGATTATTTATTAATTGGTTACATATTCATGACGTCCGACAAGTTGTTTAGAAGTGCATGAACCAGTTGTGAGCTTTGCCTAGAAATGGTACATGTCGAGTTACTGGTCCTGACGGAGAGTTTTTCTTACATTTATCACCTGTGCATGGGTGGTTGAAAATGGTGCCAAAGTGCTAGTACAGTGTCTCCAGATAAGACATTGTCGGTTCATGACAATTTACCCGAAGCCTTTTTATCAGAAGCCTAGAAATTTTCGTTTGTGTTTTTCTTTCAATTGGAAAACCTTGCAAAGGATTCGAAGCAATTTACACACAATTTTATCATGCGTAAATGGTGCATATGGAATTCGTGTGTTTTGGATTAATTTGATGCACGGGAGTTACGTAACCCGATCGATAAAATTTGGACAATAGCCAAGTGGCTACGCGATTATACAATATTATAACACAAAATTAAAAAATGTATGAACAATGAAAGTAAGAAAAAATCAAGGATGAAAACGTTGCGTTTCTAGATGTACTGAGCATATTAATATGGAAAACGAGTAATTGAATTTCATTCAAATGACCATTGCATTGGTAAATATCTGCATAAACTAGGCAACAGGATATTTTAAAACAGGAAACAACTTAAAGTAAGAATATTGCCCGAAAGTTTAATCGGAACACATGATTTACTTATACATTCTTCTCTACTCCAAAACATCAATAATGAAATTGCATTCTTGTTAACTGAGTTGAACTTACTATCGTACGATGGGCGTACCTAGATGAAGGACATGTACAGGGTGTCCCAAAAAACGGGGACCTACCTTAAACCCTTATTACTCATTCATATTTTGATGAATAAAGCTGATATTTTGTGAAAGTGTATGTAAGGGATCCCCACTTCTAAAAAGGGTACTTGTTTAAATATTGGCTTCAAAACAGGAAGTGACGTCATCATTTTCACTATGGCAACAATTCACGTTATTATTGCTTAATTACCTGAAAAGGGACATTATCAGGAAATGCCAATTGTGTCAGAGCATTTATTGTTAGAAAAAACATTTAAAGTCAAAGAGGTGATCAAAATCTTGTAAATATATAACAAATATGACAAGAAATAGCAAAACAGAGGAAAACGTGACGAGTTGACTGACCAAAGGGGAAGTGGAAAACCTTCCTAAATAACACCAACAATCATTCAATGATATATACATAAATTTGTCAAGGACTATTACCAAAAAAGCTTAGACTATAGAAAGGGGCAAAAAGTAAAGTTTTATCCAATCGAACAGCTCATATATATATTTTGGAGTAATTGCGAATGTCAGAAATTATAAAATAGTACCATTTGCTAGCAGAAAACTCTTCTTGCAATTAATCAGCAGCAAAATCAGGATATGTTTGCTAAATAGTACTGACACCTTACCTCATATCACAGGCCATACGTCCTTAAATTACTCAAACTTGATCCCAAAAGTGAACTTGATTGCTATACATAATGAACTGATGTATCACGAGCCATAAACAATGATTTGGATTACATGAGAAGATGTTTGAGGTCAGCATAGAAATATATCTCATTGAATTCTGAAATCCCTGCTTGACAGTTAATGGTATTTTACTGAAACATGCGATTGTAAACATGGGAGGTAACTCTAACTATTAAACTAAATAATCACGACAATGATGCTAGTATTCTGAACAGTGTTCTTTCCTTATTGTTTTGACATATTAATAGTGTGATATCTATAATTGAGAAAAAAGTTACAAGTGTTTATCCTAGGTCCCCGTTTTTTTGGACACCCTGTATACTCATACTTATTGAGAAGTACGAGGTCGGTCTCCGTACGTACCAGTGCTTATTTCCTAAAAGCAAGAATAATCAAGATGGCTTCACTTTAATATACAGATGTATGATTAGGTACCTGGGAGGGCCAAAGACCAATACGATATAACCGTCCACATGTGGCTTTATAACCGGTTCGCAGGAAATGTGCAGTTTGCTGAACTGACGCATTTCATAAAATATACTTTTACTAAGTGTATTTTACGTTCAGCGTCACACATCACAACAACATCACTCCAGAATATACAAATCAACCCAAAATGAATTTATACCTGCGCAAGTCCATATGTTTCTTCAGAAACGAAACATTTTTCATATTTGATACGGTATGGTTCGCCAAAACTCACCAGTTAACGTTTAACGGCAAATTTTAAAAGAACTTGTATTCCGACCTTAGATAAATAAACTCGCAAAAACGGACCGAACGAATTATATTTGATATAAATCAAAACCATTCTTTCAAGCAAATCATAGAATTATCAAAAATACTTTTATCGTCTTTTCGGTCGCTAGTTGCGTTATTAAAAGAAAAGAAAGAGCCGATGTTCCTGTCGTGAGCACACGTCTCGCTAGCTAACGTTTACGTCGCGTAATTATACCCTGACTAAAAACTTTTGATTGTAAATAGCGCGAAAACGGCCCCGAGAACACCCCATTTTTTATTTCACTAAAATAAAAAAGACACTTCAAATAAACTAATGCAATAAATAAAATAAAATTTGAACACCCTGTGTTCTTGCTATATGCGTGCGAATAAAAGAAATGCCACGATTAAAACGCCGTTATTATCGAGGCCGTGTCGCGGAAATTTCAGCGTTACGTTAAAAATAATTAAAATTTCTTTCTATATTGTGTACCATATGACGCAGCATTTATTTCCCTACAAAACTGTATTTTTCGATTTTCAATGACGTAAGTATTAACTCGAAAAAATGGTGAAAAACGTCGAAAAGCTCGCAAAAATTACGCCCCCGCTAGGTGGCGCTTTTCATCGTACGTCACGTGATATTTCTCCATAAAACCATCAAAATCAGAAAGCCAATACTTGATACTATATTTATGCAAAATATCATCAAAATCCGAGTTACAGGCGATATTTAGCGAAAAGGGTCTAAATTACCTTAATTCTCTTTTGATGTGAAATAAATTTATTATGTCAACTTACCTTAAAATCAGCTAGGGATCCCTCGTGTATCCTAATTGTCACCATAGTCACTTATACTGTAGTTAATGGAAAAGTCTACTAGGAAGTGTTATAAGATCCCCACCCGTTCACATTTATCCTGATATACGTCCATATAGTTGATCAAGTCTATAAGTTTCATACAAAGGCTTGAAAAGACACAATAGATTAATATATTTACTATTATTACGTATTAGATATTAAGTGGTATGGAAAGCCACAGTACACCCGACGGAGGACAACTTATTTTCCTATATAAATCAATGATCTTTCTCCTCCGTCGGATTTCTTCAAAAATCGACGGAGTACTATCGCCGAACCACTTCAATGCCGACGTACCGATGCACTCTATTGTCTATTGTCCTCCGGCCTACAATACTACCGATGTACTATCGACGATGCACTTCATATTGTCCAACTCAGTCGGCGAAAAAATACTACTGTCATTCGACTCTGCTATCGACGACGCACTTCATATTGTCCAACTCATTCGGCGAAAAATACTACCGTCATTCGACTCTGCTATCGACGACGCACTTCATTTCCGATGTACTACTGTCCCACTCCTTCGGCGAAAAATACTAACGTCGTTCGACTCTGATATTTTTTACCGAAGGAGGACAATATAAATTGAGTCGATCGACTCTCTATACTATCAGTAGAGTACTTCGGTGGGGATTATTTAACCGAGGAGACACCGGAAAGATCCCAATCAACTAGACGCATGCACGTGCAGGGACTGGAGTTGTGATTAGGTCTTTTTTGTACAGTTTTAACAAAAACAACACTTATTTTAAAATACATGTAAGTAAAAGATTAACAATTCGACATGTTTTTTTCTCCTTTTTGCATGTGTTGCCTTTTCTTGCAGAAGTTTATTTCAAGATCCGTGATTTATTTCCAAATTTCCATGAACGAGAACGAGTGGACTGCACGATTGTCTGTTGTATCCATGGCCCCACAGCCCCCGGGGATGGGCGGTGGACGGCCGGGTTCAGCTTCTCTTACTCGGTCGGTGAAATGTTGGTAACATTTTCTCCCAACCAATACCCGGGGACCATATTTACATTATTTAGTTGTCAGGGGCAGGTGAAATCTCTGAGATTTTACTATCAGCTGTCTAGGAGCGTGGAAGGGCGGGGGTTTGACAACCCTAAAGTAAAACTTCCTGCCCATCCCTGGGTGTAGGGGGTCGTGGAAGCAACTGACTAGTGAAATAGTGTATAATGTAGACAGGCGCGTAGACAGGCGCGTAGACAGGCGCGTAGCCAGGCATACACCCGTACGCCCAGGGCGGCGTACGCTCCATGAAATAAATGATAGATCTACAATAAACTGACTAAAAATGCAATAAAAATCGACGCCTGTCCAGTGTTAGGCATTATATATTCTAGATATTTCCAAAAAATAACATCTGAAAACAGGCGTACACTCTGAATTGACCAAGCTACACCCCTGGGCACCGTTTTATCAACGTACTTACGGAAATCGTAAACTTACGTTCAAATTTAAATTCAGTATAACTATTTAACAGCTGTATATTTGGGACAGGTATTGTTTGTAAGACTTCATTAACTGGATCATGATAAGTATTACAGCTTGAATTTCCACATTTAACAGTTGTAACAGTATTATAAAGAATTTAAATTTGAGCGTAATTTAAAGATTTCCGTAAATGCTTTGATAAAACAGTGCACAGGTTACTGGCACTGATAGACATCTAGAAATAATTGAGGGTGCACAAGAACCATAATTCTGTTTTGCCAATTTTTTGGAGCTATGACTCTTCTTCATTATTTACTTTTTATCCAGGCTGTAACATAAACAGCACTGCAGGTATCCGTTTGAATAGATCCTAATTCCCGGGAAGTGCAGTTTAGAGGAATACCATACCATGTGGTGCTTATTCATATAAGTAATCGTTTGTCATTTGTATGTTTCAGACTGCGTTCATTGGTAATAAACAATAAACAGCCAAATAGAACTAGATCTTATTTATGAACGCAGTGTAAAGACATCATCTAATCATGCCTGCTGTTTCCTGCCCAATCGATGACTGTGAGTACACAACGCCAGATCTCGACGCGGCTATAGTGGCAGCGCTAATCACGGCGCATACTGTCACCCACACTCAGAACACTGGTATTGCTGCTAAAGTGGAAAAAGTTAAGAGGCCAACAATCACCGCCGCTGGCACCAGCGAGGAATGGGCCTATTTTGAATCTCGATGGAAGGACTATGTTAGTGCTACTAAGATAACAGGACATGATAGAGTCGTACAACTATTAGAGTGTTGCGATGAACCATTACGAAAAGACTTAACACGATCAAATGGTGGAAGCCTCACAGACAAGTCAGAAAATGATATTATAACATTGATTAAAAAACTTGCAGTACGTGAGGAAAATACAATGGTGGCACGTGTCACACTGCATAATATGCGGCAAGACAGGGACGAAACTGTTCGCAGCTTCGGCGCACGTTTAAGAGGACAAGCCGGCATCTGCAAGTTCGACATTAAGTGTCCTGGTTGTGACGGCAGTGTGAATTACACAGAAGCTATTATTCGGGATGTGTTAACTAGGGGTATTGCAGACTCAGAGATACAATTAGACCTACTGGGGGACAAAAATCAGGACATGTCCCTTGAAGATGTGTTTAAGTTTGTTGAAGCTAAGGAGGCTGGCAAGAGGTCAGCATCTAGACTACTTGACTCCCATCCTGCAGAGGCAGTTAGCAGTACTTACAAAAAGTCTAAAAGTGTTGCTATTAAAGACAAACATGATTTGTGCTCATACTGTGACAAAAAAGGACATGGAAAACGCTCCCCGGCTCGTGTTCGCAAAACAGAATGTCCTGCATACGGACATCGATGTGACATTTGCAACCGTGACCACCATTTTGAAACCGTCTGCCGTAGTAAGGATAAGCCAATGTCTAAAGACAGTCGAGTATTCAATGAAAGTGCTGTATTTGATGCATTATGTACCATAAACAATACCCCTACACAAACCAATAAGTGTGACAATACACTTAAACGAATTTCTAATTGGCCACCCTAAAAAATATTATATCATCTGAATAATTATATCAATAAATCTTAGGCTGTGTTATTTGTTCATTCCAAGCACTTACTTATCTATTTCTGGAAAGAAATGGCGTATTCATATACAAAATCATCCATGCGTAACGGTTGGTGCGAAATTGCTTTTTTGCACGTTGACCTCGTGCACAGCTTGGAAAATATCGTATTTGGTATAAATTTGTTCCCTGTAGATCGAATTTTCTTTAAACACTATAATTTTTGAAAATGAACCATGTGGAACGCGCTCATGACGTCAGATGCATGCATACATTGAACGAATTTCTGATTGGCCACGTGTTTTTATAAATAAGTTTTAAAAAATGCTTTAAGAAGAATATAAATAATCGAAACCCCGATACTGTCCAATTTTATTGGTGGAAAATATGTTTCTCGCAGTAATTCGAGCTAAACCCCACGTTATTATAAATATCGCTTTTTACAAAAAGACTTTTGGACGTACATGTCTGGATTTTGGTGCTGGTATTCGTCATTCTAACGACATCAGCGCGCCCCGTATTACTTATTCTCGTCAGTATTAATACCTTTCATTAAGCCAATCGACAGAGAATACATTTTGACTGATTTCAAAAATCAAACATGTCGGGCACGTGAGCCACGTGCACGTAAGCCATTTTGCACTAACTGTCCCGCATGGATGATTTTATACATTCATGCGTTATTTATTTTTTGAAATCGATAGATAAGTGCATGGAATGATAATAACCACAATTTTAGAGATATTGACTGAATATATCGCATAATATAATATTTCATTGGGTGGCCAATTAGAAATTCGTTTAAGTGTACATTGTTCGATAATTCATGCACATTATCCGACAAAGGACTATCAGAAAGAATTATCTCACTTGATCATCACATCTATGACAAGCTCTCTAACACATGGATAAGGCAGCGTTCTAAACCACAACCAACTGTCAATGTAACGGCCAAGGTGTCTGCGGATGATTACGGTGCACTTGGTTTCCAACTATCACGACAGACTCGAACTGCTACCATCCCTGCTATGGCTGATACTGGTTGCCAGAGTTGTCTGGCCGGTTTAAAGGTGATTCACAAACTTGGATTACGCGAGTCGGACTTGATCCCTGTCACAATGCGGATGCACACAGCTAACAATGAGGGTATTCGCATCCTTGGTGCTACCATACTTCGTCTGTCAGCTTGGGATGACGGAGACAATGTTATTGAAACACGGCAAATAACATACATTACAGACTCATCGGACAGACTGTTCTTGAGCAAAGAAGCTTGTATTGCCCTAGGGATCATACCAGCCACATTCCCTGAAATTAGAACCATGTCCTATCACCCAGACAGTACAGCGGTGCTACAGGATACTACTAATCTAACTTCACCTTGTGACTGCCCAAGACGTCAGAACCCGCCACCACCTCCGACCACCTTACCGTTTCCCGCTACTGAGAGTAACAGGTCAAAGATACAAAGCTACCTACTTGACCTCTACAAGGCGAGCACATTCAACATATGTGAACACCAGACACTCCCGCTTATGGATGGGCCACCTATGAAGCTGATGGTTGATCCCCAGGCTGAACCAGTTGCTCATCATACACCAGTGCCTGTGCCTCTTCATTGGCGAGATGCGGTGAAAGCAGGAATTGACCAGGATGTTCAGCTTGGTGTAATTGAACCTGTACCTGTGGGTGAACCAGTGACATGGTGCCACAGAATGGTAGTGTGTGCGAAGAAAAATGGTTCTCCAAGACGCACTGTTGACTTCCAGGCCCTTAATGCTCATGCCACCAGGGAAACGCACCATACACCATCACCATTCCACCAGGCTCGTCTAGTCCCGTGCAACAAAAAGAAAACAGTCCTTGATGCATGGAATGGATATCACAGTGTGCCAATTCGTATGGAGGATCGTCACCTTACCACCTTCATCACACCATGGGGCAGATACAGGTACAAGACTGCTCCACAAGGATATATAGCGTCAGGTGACGGATATACAAGGCGCTACGATGAAATTGTGTCAGATATCCCCAACAAAACCAAGTGCGTTGATGATGTGCTCCTATGGGCTGATACAATAGAGGACAGTTTCTTTCAAGTAGTACAGTGGCTCGACACCTGTGGTCGCAACGGTATTACCCTAAACCCCGACAAGTTCGTATTTGCTGAAGACAACGTAGAGTTTGCTGGATTTGAGATAACGCCCGATAGCGTACGACCATGCCAGAAGTACCTGCGTGCAATTATGGAATTCCCAACACCTAAAGATATCACTGATGTCAGATCCTGGTTTGGTCTCGTAAACCAGGTTTCATATGCCTTCAGTATGACACAGAAAATGTTACCATTTCGACAACTACTGAAATCAGATGTCCCCTTTGAATGGAATGAACAGCTTCAGAGTCTGTTTGATGAATCCAAGGCTGTCATCGCTAGCGAAATAGAAGAAGGCGTCAGAATATTCGATCCAAGCAGACCGACATGCCTGGCCACTGACTGGTCTAAAAATGGCATTGGATTCTGGTTGTTACAGAAACACTGCTCATGCTCTGGTGCTCAACCGTTCTGCTGTCACTCAGGATGGAAAATCACACTGGTAGGAAGTAGGTTTACACACCCAGCTGAATCTCGGTATGCACCTGTGGAAGGTGAAGCACTGGCACTGGCAGACTCCCTTGATAAGGCAAGATATTTCGTACTTGGTTGCAAGGACCTCATCATCGCTGTGGATCACAAACCTTTACTGCGAATCTTCAACGACCGATCGCTGGAGGATATCAGTAACTCTCGTCTCAGAAACCTCAAGGAGAAGACTCTCCGATACCGTTTTCGCATGGTGCATGTACCAGGTGTCCGCCACCAAGCCGCCGATTGCGTCTCACGTCATCCTATAGGTGAACCACATAAATACTTCCTGTCGGACGATGTCGCTGTTATTCACTCCACCACCATTATGACGGGTCTACGCACACCTGCCCCAGACACACCCACCATAGAAGATGCCAATTCCACATCTGCTATCTCTACGCTGGATACCCTCAGCATGAAATCCGTCACTTGGGACAGAGTTCGCACTGCTACTGCAAGCGACAACACCATGCACACCCTTAGCCAGTTGGTGGAGTCTGGTATGCCTGAATTCAGACATGAACTACCAGAACGGCTTCGTGAATACCACCCATTCAGGGACAATTTGCACACTATTGATGGCGTCATCTTATATAAAGATAGGATCGTAATTCCACCTTTGCTACGAGAGGAAGTCCTTGCTGCTCTTCATGCTGCACATCAGGGCGTCACATCGATGACAGCAAGGGCTGAGGCCTCCATCTTTTGGCCTGGTATTACCCCAGCCATCACTGCCTTACGGAGTACTTGTAACCAGTGTAATCGTAATGCGCCATCTAACCCATGTGCTCCACCCACTCCTATGACGAATCCAGACTACCCATTCCAATGTGTATGTGCAGACTTTTTCCACTATCGCGGCTGTAACTATCTAGTGGTGGTTGACCGTTATTCGAACTGGCCGATTGTTGAGAAGTCTTCTGAGGGAGCCTCTGGCCTGATCGCCTGCCTACGCCGAGTGTTTGTCACTTTTGGAATACCGGATGAACTTGCATCTGACGGTGGCCCTGAGTTCACAGCCGTAGCTACACGTAGATTCCTGCAAGAGTGGGGCGTACATCATAGGCTGTCATCTGTCGCATTTCCACATAGTAATTGTCGAGCTGAAGTGGGTGTCAAAACAGTCAAACGTCTGCTCACAGACAACACCAGTCCTAACGGTGATCTAAACACGGACGCATTCCAACGCGCGATGCTCCAGTACAGGAACACTCCCGACCGAGACACAAGAATCTCACCTGCCATGTGCATCTTTGGAAGGCCTATACGCGACTTCATACCCATTCCACCTGGTCGTTATCTGCCGCATAACACTTGGCGAGAAACATTGGCAACTAGAGAGGATGCCCTACGGAATCGTCACATGAGAGATGCTGAACGTTGGTCAGAACATACAAAACGTCTCCTACCACTTGTCATCGGGGACCATGTACGTATACAAAACCAAGTTGGTCCCCACCCACTCAAATGGGACAAAACAGGCATTGTCATAGAAGTCAGACAATTTGACCAATACGTGATTAAGGTCGACGGATCAGGACGTGTCACTTTGCGCAACAGAAAGTTCCTAAGACAATATGTTCCTGTTAACAAGCTGCCAGCACGTTTGACGATTGACAATGACATTATGTTACGGAAGTATGCTCAACCATCCAGTGACACAACTGTCACACAGGCTAAACCAGAGACACCAGCTAGAGTATCGAACCCTACACCTGGAACTCCTAAGGTTGGTTCAAACACAGCAAGTCCGCCTGGCACACCAAGTCCGCCAGGTACTCCAACAGCTCCACTACGTAACACATCTAGTCGTCGCCATCTGGTATTAGATAACCACACGAGCCCCAACACAGATCTGGTTTTGAACACACCAGCACCACCCGTGCAGGTTGATGTGCCTGTAGAGACACGCCGGTCTACTCGCAACATTCGGAAGCCTGAATGGCACAAGGATTATGACACTTCCACATGAAGAGATACGACAGTGAACAAGAGACATTTTAAGTCATAATTAACTGTTATGTTAACATAACCATCATGTTTTCGAAGTGATTTTATACTTAAATCTTTACCATTGACACTCACATAGACAATGTGCTAGTACATGTATATAGCAAAGACTTGGGGGAGATAGAGGAATACCATACCATGTGGTGCTTATTCATATAAGTAATCGTTTGTCATTTGTATGTTTCAGACTGCGTTCATTGGTAATAAACAATAAACAGCCAAATAGAACTAGATCTTATTTACAGTTTCCAAGGGCCATGCCTCTGTATATCATACTATTCCGCTTTTGCAATTATTCATACTAAATTTGTGTCTGTGACATAACTTCAATTAATGAAACTTCATGTATAAAGATAAACACATCTCATAAGAGTGCGGTGCTGTCTTTTGCACATTTTTTAGTTGAGGCTGATGATATCTAGTCGGCTTCATTAATTAAATTTCTTTGGGTCATTTTGAGATAAAGGTAATGGTTGAACACATAAGTCTGTCATTACAAGTATACCATTAGTCTTAAGGTTTTCTTATTTGGTCTCAGCAAACAGTGTGGACAGACTGTGTGAAAAGTGGCATGGGAAAGAACCTGTTGATTGCAAATATTGTCATTGATTTGAGCAGTGTTCTTTTTTTAAAGAATTATGCCGAGCATAGCCTTTATTTGCTTTATTTCTACTGAAACATGGCAGGCATATATATGTACCTCCACCCGGATTTGAACCCGGGTCGCCAGATTAGACGGCAAGCGCACTAACCACTGAGCTACGGAGGCACAGTGTTCAGAACACTAATAACTCTGGTATGTACGTGTATTAGAAATATTTTACAGTTTTTGGGGGTAAATACATGATTGTGTTATTTGTTTGGATAAACATTATTTTTGATCTCAACCCAGAATATGAGGCAATTTCAATTTTTATTGAGCGGGGGGAGGGGGTGCTTGTTGGTAGCAAGAGTTTTAATCGCCACTTTTGGTGTATGTACATGCATGCCTCCATACGATTTTGTGCTCATGTGCGCTAAAATATTCATATTTGAACTTATATCTATCTATTTGAGATATTGTTTTCCCTCAATGCAATCAAGCTCTTTGGGGAATATGATCCAGGGCACAATCACTCAAATTATAGCTGTAGCATCTAGGTCAGGTCATAAATATAATGTATATTGTACAACCTCTTGAAAGTAAATACCCCTCTAAAATGTACCTTCAAATTTTCACTTAAGTTTGTATTTATACCATAAATTTAACCCCTGTTGAGCCACAACTTGTACACAATGGTCAATACATGCAACTACCAAAGGTTGTGCTGTAGGTAGGCATACATCATTTTTTAAATTAATTTTATTTATTATTATTGTAGATGCTGTAGTAAAGATTATTCCCAGCCAACAAATGTTGCAGAAAATGATCAACATGATGTCTCCCGTTGATGACTCTAGCTGGACAGTAACTGATTATGGATGACCTTGATGATGCTGTGACTCTATGTATCAAGGACTAAGTCTTCTTGAACACTGCATATGAGTGCTAGACGCTCGACTTTTCTGTACTTGATAGTACCCTATCAGATTCCTTAGCGAAAGTTATTGAGTGTCAGCTAACTCCAAATATATAAGGTCACAGAGTTACCAGGTGTGGTCAGGATGCATTCTCTTTGGATGGTTACTAGTGGATACCTTTATTTGATAGTCTTTGAGAAAATGACTCTGACAATAATTTTAACTACAGGTTAAGGTGCTCACACGCATGCACGCACGCGCGCACACACACAAGTGACAACAATAGCTGCATGAACTTTTGCATATGTAATTCATGTTAACATATTTGAGAATGTAACCTCTCTATTTGTGTGGTAGTCCAACCACTTTAACAGATGTCCATTAAATGTCAAGATGTTCTGAAACTATTGCTGACAAATAACAATTAAGGAGAAAAACATGAAAATAATACACTTTTATTGATAACTGTTTTATTTATTGCATGTGTCAGCCATACAGATGTTTTGCCAGAAACTTATTATCATATGATATGTTTGTCAATAAAAAGCTGGTTTCTATGCTTTAACAAGTGTCTTACTTATAAACCAACAGTAAAACTTCACTTAAATACCACCTTAAGACCACATTTTCAAATCATTCCCATGATTTAAATGTTCCACTCTTTATTTAGCCTTAATATTATAACCAACTTGTTAAGATTATTTTCAAATATAAGTTTTTATGAAAGTAAACGATAATATCAGTACACCTTCAAATAATCAAGGGTTGTTGTGAAGTTTCATTGTAATATAAAAATTAAATTTGTTATTAGCAAACACAGTATTATAGGCAGCTGATGTGGTTAATCACTGGATTTGTAATCTTGAAATCTAGGTTTGATTGATTCCCATACAGGAAAAGTTGACAATGCTGGTTTTCCTCCACATGTGGAGAAGTTGTATAATTACATATTTCCTATTCTAAGTGGACCTGAGCCTGTATGTGTATGAAGTACACATTCTTGGAGCAGTAATTTTACAAGCATTCAATACATTTGAGTAATAAGAGGATGGAGTGTGTTTCAGATATATTTGATTTCAACTCTTTTATTAAAACATAAGCATTTAATGAATGCAGAACATTTAAGGTCACAACAGTACTGACAAACTTGCAATATTTAGTAGAGCAATTCAACACTTAGTGGTTTACAATGAATTGAACAAGAACTTGCAGTATTGAGTACAACAATTCAACAAATTTACCAAAAAAAAAATTGTAGAATTAGTACAAATTCAAAGATAAATAAATGTACAAATCTCCACCTTAGGGTGATGGATGCTCTGTTTCAATATACTTTGAAAGTACCCTGTGTCATAGAAAATACCAGGCTCAAGGAAAAACTGTAAAATCATTTTTCTTTGTGGTTGAATGTCCATTTAGTGTATGGTTTATTTACTTCATGAAATTTAATGCCTACATTAAGTTGACCTGAAAATATTTGTATATAATATATACATTTGCCTATGTTGATCTTGTTCAGGGGGCAATTATGTTGATAAAAGCTCCCCAAGTGGAATGTGTCACCTGCCGGCACTAGGTAGAGTGACAATTCATGCGCTCTCCACTTCAAGTCATTGGAAGAAACTTGTATACTCAATTTGAATTAATTTAAACTTGGAATGAAAACGTTTTGCTGTGGACGAAAAATGTCTTACAAAATCAACTCAAAGGGAAATAATCCGAAATTGAAACTAAAGCACTGCACTTTTAATCACTGCCTTAAACATGCATACAAATTTTGAGGTCAGTTGAAGTTAACATGACAAAGTTATGCAATAGTCCAGAAAATGCTCTACTAAAATCAATCAAAGGGAAGTAATTAAAAAACATCACAGTTAAAATGACAAAGTTATGCAGCAAATGCTAATAAGACGAAAATAACACCCATAAGCTGCCTGGCCAGGCGACACAAAACTACCGAATTAAGATAATTGTCTTTCAATATTTGAATCCATATTATGAAGAAACTGCAAAATTATCATTTTACCAGATTCCACAAAACTTAACACCTGTAGAAATCTCTGATTATACAGTACCCCTGATACAGACTGAAAAAATAGGGTAGGACATAACAGCAAACATTTGATTAAGTAGCAGCACATAGTAGATTATAGATATAAGGCACATTCACTGATGGTGGTGATTTTGCCAGTTCAACATCCAGCTCCAATTCTGGTGGCTATGGTAACATTTTTCAAAGTTGACAAAGTCAAATGAGTCAGTGTTGTGAGATATACACAGTCATATACATGTAGTCACATTGATTTATTTCATAATCTTCTTCTGGTCATTTTGGAACAGGATCTTTAAGGATGGAAATATTTTCTTCACCATGATCTTCTTATAAATATGATTGGTAAACATCAAAAACGCATTCCTCTGAAGTCTTGGTATAACCTGAAATAGTGTATGTAGTGTATATTATTTTTCTAATACATCAATAAGATATTGTGATACATAATCAATTATATACAATACCAACCAGTCTTACATAATGTCTTGCAGATCAAAATTCCTGAACTGGTAACAAAAACAATTATGTACCTGTTTGTTCTAGACTTGTATATGAAATGCTGACTTCTAAAGACAATTCATGGCTGGTCCTATATGTCCATTTGTCTCCAGATAAATACAATATTTAATTAAATATGGTACATTTAAATTTTATATATTATAAATGAAACATTAGTGAGAGCTTTTGAAAAATTGGCAATTTAGTAATGCAAGTTTACTGTTTATTTTAACAAAACTAACCTGAAGTCTGCATCATGAATTCTATTCTGTCAAGTGCTATAACTCAGCATCACTGCTCACATGAATTATCACCAAGCATGTAATTTTACATCTCATCTGGAAAAAAAACCAACACTTTCATCAAAACCAACCATTTATACAGCATGTTATAAGCCAGATCAATGTATCACTGAGAAAACCTGAGAGTTCAGTTGCTTCATAAAACATTTAAAATAACTAGTACACAAAAAAATCCCACTTGACCATTCAATTGACCAGTATTTCCCAGTATTTCCCGGTATTGGACACTTTGGGAGTATTGGACAGGACGGTATTTCCCGGTATTTCCCGCCCGGTAAATACCGGGGCGGTAAATACCGCCCAACACTGTCACTGTGCGTTATTGGGAGATTATGCAATTTATCTTGAATTTTATATGACTTATTGTGGGCAAACACAACTGTAACTTCCGGTGACTGTATGACTTATTTTGAGACAATACAATTCAATGTGTATGACTTATTGTGATAACTAGAAATTGACTTGTTTATACACAGTGATTGAGTTAATAGTAATTTCAGCTTACTCATTATATTGAGAACATCAGTGATATGATGCATCATGCATGGTTATTACATTTTTTCGCAACAAAATTCAAGGACATTTCAAGGACTTTTCAAGGTAGAATTTTTAAGTTTTTCCCAGGAGCTTCCGGGGCGCTTTGCCCCAAGGGCATTCTATCAAAGCTTTGACCTGGACCCCATTTTTTTCTTACGCCCCACCCCGTACCTGGAAATCCTGGATCTTCCCACGAACATAGCCCATATTCGGCTATAAAATCAACCGAAAAAAACCTGAATTCTTATCGAGAGGTCCCTGGTTGGATCCTCAGCCGGGGCACTTGGTAATTTTAGAAACCCTATTCAGTATTTCTTGTTATAGACACATCTCATAATTATATTCATTAATTACTGTAATGAATGCTCGTGAGTCCGTAGCTAAATCATAGAATTTGAGGATCACAGAGACGAGAGCAGTTTGAAACTGTGAAAATTGAGCTAAAGTCAAGTCAGCGAGCGATAGCAGCGAAAACAATAACTCCAGCGAACGATAAGGATATACACCACTAAATTTCCCAGCAAACAATAAGAATGGGTATGAAAAAAGGGGCATATTGAGGCAACCAGGCTCTGTGACCCGAAAGACCGGGTATGTGGATGTAGGGCGGAGGACGAGAGTTGAAAAATACCGTCGCTAGGCCCCTATCTTTGGGCTGAAAGAGGGGTCAGACCCCTAAAGTAGCCAAAATAGCGTCGGCCATGGGTGACTTTGGAAGGGTTAGAGCCTGTGTACCGCCCAAACCATGCTTTGTGACCCCAAAAGACCGGATATACTGACGTAGTATATGATCATACGAGTCGAACGAGACCCTCAGCAAGTGTCTTATCTTGGGGAGGGTAGCGGCTAGGGACCGGACCCCGTGGTGCCCCAAACCAGGCTCTGTGACCCAAGAAGACCGGGTATGTAGATGTAGGGCAGGTGGATGAGAGTTGAAACATACCGACGCTAGGCCCTATCTTGGGGCTGAAAGAGGGGCCACACCCCCAAAGTAGCCAAAATAGCGTTATGCCATAGGAGACTTTAGATGGGTTCGAGCCTGAGTACCGCCCAAACCATGCTTTGTGACACCAAAAGACCGGGTATACAGACGTAGTTTTTGTTCATACGAGTCGAAAGAGACCCTCTGCAAGTTCTTATCTTGGGGCTGATAGGAGTAAGGGGCCGGACCTAATAATGCGTATAATTGCGGTGTATTGAACCTTGCGTTTTGGGTCAGTTTCTGGCCCGAACAGAGCCCAAACCAGGCCCTGTGATCCCGGAAGACCAGGTATGTAGATGTAGGGCAGGTGGACAAGAGTTGAAAAATACCGTCGCTAGACCCCTATCTTGGAGCTGAAATAGGGACCAGACCCCCAAAGTAGCCAAAATAGCGTTATGCCATAGACGACTTTGGATAGGTTCGAGCCTGTGTACCGCCCAAACCATGCTTTGTGACCCCAAAAGACCGGGTAACCATACATAGTGTATGATCATACGAGTCGAACGAGACCCTCTGCAAGTTCCTACCTTGACCCAAAACTCAAAGTTCAATACACTGCTATTATAGGCACCACGGGGTCCGGCCCCTAGCCGCTACCCTCCCCAAGATAGGAACTTGCAGAGGGTCTCGTTCGACTCGTATGATCATACACTACGTCTGTATACCCGGTCATTTGGGGTCAAAAAGCATGGTTTGGGCGGTACACAGGCTCGAACCCATCATAGGTCGACAATGACATACAGCTATTTTGGCTACTTTTGGGGTCTGGCCCCTCTTTCAGCCCCAAGATAGGGGCCTAGCGACAGTATTTTTCGACTCTCGTTCACCTGCCCTACATCTACATACCCGGTCTTCCGGGGTCACAGAGCCTGGTTTGGGCTCTGTTCGGGCCCGAAACCAAAGTTCAATACACTGCTATTATAGGCACCACGGGGTCCGGCCCCTAGCCGCTACCCTCCCAAAGATAGGAACTTGCAAAGGGTCTCGTACGACTTGTATGATAATACACTATGTCTATATACCCGGTCTTTTGGGGTCACAAAGCATGGTTTGTGCGGTACAGGGGCTCGAACCCATCATAAGTCGAAAATGACATACAGCTATTTTGGCTACTTTGGGGGTCTGGCCCTTCTTTCAGACCAAAGATAGGGGCCTAGCGACGGTATTTTACGACTCTCGTCCACCTGCCCTACATCTACATATACCCTGCCTTCCGGGGTCACAGAGCCTGGTTTGGGCTCTTTTCGGGCCCGAAACCGGCCCAAAATGCAGAGTTTAATACACTGCTATTATAGGCACCACGGGGTCCGGGCCCTAGCCGCTACCCTCCCCGAGATAGGAACTTGTAGAGGGTCTAGTTCGACTCATATGATCATACGCTACGTCTGTATACCCGGTCTTTTGGGGTCACAAAACATGGTTTGGGCGGTACACGGGCTTGAACCCATCATAAGTCGACAATGACATACAGCTATTTTGGCTACTTTGGGGGTTCGGCCCCTCTTTCAGCCCAAAGATAGGGGCCTAGCGACGGTATTTTTCGACTCTCGTCCACCTGCCCTACATCTACATACCCGGTCTTCCGGGGTCACAGAGCCTGGTTGTCTCAGTATGCCAATTTTTATCATACCCAGTCTTATTGTTTGCTAGGAAATACAGTGGTGTTTAACCTAAATCCTTATCGTTCGCTGGACTATCGTCGGCTATTTATCGTTCACTCGATCACTTGACGTTGGTCGTTGGTGAAAATTGATAATGAAAGGTTAAATTCTTATTAGGTCTGGCTCCTAAAAAGGCATTAAATGTTTTAATTATACTCACATATCTATAAATAAGACGCTACATGACACCAAATCAGCAGAAGTGGAAATCAGCAGCAACAACATGCACCCACATACATGTGCTTTATATACATTGACCACGAGTATGCATGCGCCTAATTGATACTGATCTTGCCGGTGACATCTCGGGTAAATAACCCCCACCGGACAAGTGGAGCGAAATAGTACATCGGTGGTCTACTGTTGACGACATAGTATAGAGAGTCGATCGACTCAACTACGTCGGTAAAATAGCAGAGTAGATCGACGGTAGTATTTTTCGCCGAATGAAGTGCATCGTCGATAGTACATCGGTAGTATTGTTGGCCGGAGGACAACTTGTACATCGACGAATAAAGTACATCGGTACCTCGGCAATGAAGTGCGTCGGTACCTCGTCAATGAAGTGCATCGGTACCTCGGCAATGAAGTGCATCGGTACGTCGGCACAGAAGTGCATCGGTACGTCGGCAATGAAGTGGTTCGGCGATAGTACTCCGTCGATTTTTGAAGAAATCCGACGGAGGAGAAAGATCATTGATTTATATAGGAAAATAAGTTGTCATCCGTCGGGTGTACTGTGGCTTTCCATAAAGTGGAAATCCCGCTGTACATAGCCACTGATTTATTTTAACCAACATTGTTGAAGTCCTTTTGTTCTAATATGATAAGTTACACGAATAAGTATCACGTAATTTACAGTAGATAAATGAACCTATTTGTAATTTAGGTCATCCAATAATGTTAACATTTACCTGATTTTCATGTGCGAGTTTTTGCCGTTTATTGTCAATTTTGTGTCATATTCGTTTTCATTGTAACAAAAAAAATAAAAAAAATATCCGATCATTTTTTCTTTACAGTAAAATAATAACCTAAGTTTTCGTTTCTTAAAATTACACGTACACTCGTCTTTTCTAAAACGAAACCGAAACTGGACACCCCTCACGTGATACTTATAGTCGGAGGTGTATGATATGATCGGGGTGGGGGTCGTAGATAATTAAGGGGGTCTAATTTATGATAGATGCTATTTTAAGTATTTTTACGAATTTATTCATTCAATCCAGATCTTGGAGATACAAAAATTATGTATTTTATGCAAGTCACTAATGTAACATCTAAGCAACATGTCAGCAACAGCAATATAGTATTCGTATTAATTCCCTTGATTGTTGGTTTTGAATTAGACTAAATTCGACATTTTTCAGAGATTGCGTAAAACAGGTATCCAAAGCAATTATAGAAAACCGTATAAATAATATAAAAGGCACATTAACATCTGAAGTTGGGTTTTCGGTGTGAAGTTTGTGTTTTTGGTGATCGATTCCTCGTGACATTCGCGATTTAGCTCATGTATTTAAAGTCACATTAAGTCTTAAACTGCTATTTTTATAAGCTGTAACTTGGTAACCTCTTTGGTGCAATTTGAGCACTTTTTGTTGAAAACTCCACAAAATGGAAGAAAATGTAATAAAGCATCCAAACAATAAATGCATTATCTAAAGTCTAAGGGGAGCAACTCTTGCAAAACGAGTGTTTTGTTCACTAATACGATATTTGGTCTACCATTTCGACAGATATAGTAAATGTTATACCGTCGAGTATTTGTCATTTGTTAAGAAACAGCCTAATGGTTCCATAATTCATTGTATGTAATGGATGATCAGAAAAAGTTGTGCGAGCAATACTGGTATTTAAGTGTTTTCCTTGTAAATATGGTGTGGGCATTTACTCCGGGTAGTTATGCTGTGATGTTACTGTTTTCTGTGTTCGATTGGTTAAGTTGAGTGCTGCATTCCCTGTCGGATTGCTTCATTTCTTTTTCAGGGGGCACTGTTCAATGTTGTGTTGTTGTCTAAAACAATGATTCAGATACTAGTATCGGGTATACGGTAGATAAGTCAGATTATCATTGCAACATCATTGCATCAAGACAATAGCTAAGCAATAATTATGGCTTGTGTTCAGTGTGATATACTTGATACCGACCAATGTCATTTTAACGAAAACATAATATGGACATTGTTTTTTTTATTTCTTAAATATACAAGTAAATTTGTAGTAGCTAGTGCAATGTGCGAAAGTGTTCACACATACTTCATTTAATCCATGGGTTTCGGTTATAGGCTTAATTACTAATTTATGGAATAGGCGGTTGCTTATTAAACTATTGTGACCAACACATGTCATTATTTGCTCTTTTGCAGCGGGGACTTGGGGAAATAAGGTGGGTAATGGGTCTTAGGTACGTTTCTTTCCTTGTGAAACTAGGTCATCCTGCTCTTTACAACGGGGACTTGGGCGTTTAATTATTTCGTTGGGTTGTGTGTGTGGGCATTGCTCCTTGTAGTTGTGTTGTTACTGTTTTCTGTGCTCGGGTAGTTGAGTGCTGCATTCCCTGTCCGATTTCCTCATATATTATACACGTATGTTATGCAATCGATGCATCTACTATCCACATAGACTTATGTACACTTAGGTTGATAACGTTGTTGACCCAATGATAAAACACAACTCACTTGTTATCATTTATTTTCAATTGTTTTATTAAAACAAACAATGTACATGTAAATATTTTATACATACATAAATAGATTTACAGTGCAATCTCGCCCAATGACTACCTTCATCAGACCAACAACATGTCTTCAACGTCACAAGCCACTATGAAATATTCTACGCATGTACATAGCCCCTGTCAATATGATTGTCAACATGTTGTACAAAATATCCAGCTTCAAAACACCATCACATTGACTGTGTGTCTCCAACATGGTGTTGATATGAAGTGGTTGCACTCACAGACAGGTAACTGTTTCATTGATAAAGACTAAAACGAAATTATTTTTTTTGATTTTTTTTTATATTTTTTTCAAAATTTGTTTTTGTTTTTATATCAAATATATATACCTGTGGTTTTACTGTATATTTCATCAACAAATAATCACTGTAATGATATGAATGGTGTTTATTAACATACTGATACCAGTACAATGTACAAAGCAAGTGACTAAATCAACATTAACATTGTAAAAGTTTTGATAATGATTATCATACATGTGTACATGATGCATATTTACATGGTCGTAATTTACAATTAACTGATACTGTTTCGATAATACAATTGATATCAAACAATGTTTTCAACAGTTGAATGACTTTTGCTATGCTGGTTTTTAAACATCTTAGCCTAGGAACCGTAGTAAATCACCATCAATTAGCACCATGACCCCTTCCCAATAATAACGCATCCCCTATCATGGCACATCCCCATTCATTACCCCTCCCCAATCAAGACACCTTCCCAATAATGACTCCTCCCCTATCATGACCCCTCCCCTAGCACGATCCCTCCCTTATCATGGCACCTCATCAACATATTTATATTGCACAACCCATCATTTTTCTCTCTCTCTCTCTCCTCCCTATCTCATTTCATATCCAAACGTCCGCATCTTAACTCCGTGACCCTGCTTCTGTCTAAACATGTTAGTGTTTCCAAGTACAGTGTGTATACGTTTCCACAGTTGTGCATTGTATATTATGCATATTAGCTTGCAAAATAGTATGAAAATACATAAACACGTTGTTTCCGCAGTACATAAACTTATACACAGATGTAAATTATTCAAAGATAAAAATTCAAAAAGTTTGAAGATTCGAACATAGTCCACAACCAAGGCAATATTCAGATCCAGTAGGGGGGTGTTTAATCCCGAGAGGACATTCCCCTTCCAGTGGTTGACCATTAGGACCAGCGGGACATTGCGGTAATGTGTTGTGAGTTGCCATCTCCAACACGGCCCCATGGTTGTTATGACACGTATTACAGAAATGTGTTGTTCCAAAACAATAAAATGTCGCTACAGCACAGCAGTATCTACACTTGTATTCTATGAAATCAGTTCCATGTGTACTGCACGACTGGAAAAGAAAAGAAATATACTTTGTTCACACACATACTTCACCAGAAAAAGGTTCACATGTTATGAACAGAAAACTGAACTTAGTTTTGAGTGTAACAATTGAATCGTACTCAACAGAAACAAACACGTCAATTTTGAAGAATACAAAATATTGTAACAAAAATATTGTTACATAAGCAGATGCATTAGGTAAATACAATGTATTCGTGAATTTAAATTAGCGTTCTTTGTCTTTTTAGTTTTTAATAGATAAGAGCAAATAAGACTTATACAAGAGCATCCTGCATACTAATTCACTGAGAAAATGAAGGATATTAGTAAGCTATCACAAAAAGATGGACATCATATGTTACAGTTTATTTACTTCAGTAGTGTTTGCTTGTGGAAAATGTGTCACACCGCTTGTCAAGTTAGGAGCACTGGTTTAGATAAGAATGGAACCAATCAAATTGACACAGAACAAACAATAATTGAGCTAGTTACCTCTGCTCTCTCTGCACCACTGCATGGTGAACAAATTAATTCTTCAGGTTTCACTTCAGCTTCTGCACCCCCTTCACACTGTGCTGCACCTCCAAAATATGGCTGTAAATATATCATAGACGTCATATTAGGTTGTGAGATCATTACATGTACTAAGCTACATATACTCATAAAATATGAACTTACATCTGTGAACAGTGACACAAGTTGATTGATTAAAATTGCCCCACTTAAAATGCTACCGTTAGCATATATTCAGATAGACAATATATATACTTGGCTTAGGTGATGAAATTGTTTTATCAGAAACCATAACATTCAACTCACATACTAGCACAAAGATATACAAAAAAATGTAGCTGATTCACAGTTAGCAGACCAGTATCAAAACCTATGAATGGCAGCTTACTTAGATATAAGACCAATACTGAAACAGGTCCAAAAACTGAGCTTGAAAATTGTGAATAAAAATAATCAGTGAATTACCTTTTTACATGTAAAACACAGATAGTAACAATATCGTTCCATGGCATAGAGTTCTGGTTTGTTATAGTATGGACTGTTGGTGTTAGTTAGAAGATCAGATTTCTCCAGTCCCTCATACATCAGCCGCATCCCACCCTTCCTCATCACGTCAGCATGTAAAACTCTTAGTGGCTCCAATAATGTCTGAAGCTCAGGGTGTTCCATTGGCTCCTGAAATGGTAAAGATGGTATAATTATATGAAACGATATTATTGTGAGTCATGTTACATTAAATTAGTGCTATTTCACTTGCATATTAACATATTCACAGGCCGTTAAATGTTCCACCAGTGGAGTGTGATCATTGTTTGTAAGTTAATGTTGGTTCAGTATAAAACGGTCAGGAAATGCTCTGCGACTTCATACATTTAAATTTCAGATATCCATACATCTATTAAATGTTTTGAAGAGGCTACAAGCTTATAACAAAATTAGCCATATTTGAAACTAGCTACACAATAAGGCTACATTTTCATGTGCCTAACTAAAACACAAAACACAGTCAATGCAACTGCATATGTACATGCATGCCAGAAACCCGATTCCACATGTTTTTGGAACACTGGGTCGTATGGAACATTTCAAATACCCTTTAATTACCATACCAGGAGGAGAAATAAATATTAATTAACGTAAGTTCCTACCTTGCAGATTGGACAGGTAGTAAAATTGAATGATATTCTAGCTCCATTCCAACCATTATGTAACATACGTTGTGTACATTCTAGATGAAACATGTGGCCACACTTCAACTGTAATACATTTAACATATGTGAATATTTAGCAAAGATGTACATTTTGTAATAGCAAAGAAATAAAATGTGGCGATTGAATATTAATAGTTCTTTGTATCTATGTTTTAAATGTTTCCCGCCCAGGTTATTTCATATCCTTTCATGAATATTTAACAACAGATGAAATATTTCTAAAAACGAGTTATACCCCAATACAGTTGGAAATATTGAATGACTTTTCATTTGACTTGTCCGAATTGTAAATAAAAGTGTTAGTCAACTAAGTTGTGTAGTACCTGAATGGATGGAGCTTCTGAGAGTTTCTCGGTGTAACATATAATACAATCGTCATTAAGTGTCTGACCACACACTGCATCAACACAATCTGTTTCTAAACTCGTATCATTCGGGATATCCGAGCATTGGTCTTCACATTCCATTGGTTCACCGCACGTGTTTCTTGGTCTATCACGTGCTACAAATTAAAAAAACATGCTTTTAATTTTAGGTTTTTATTTTTAAGTGCACATGATAGCAAAACTGACAAACTATTAATGGCCTAACATTTTAAACATAATTCTTCTGACCATTAATTATGGACACTTCAAAGATAAAATAACCTTTGGTCGGAATGTTTTACCATGAAATGGTATTTTCGGAAGCAACATATTCATCTTCGTGTATAAATTTTTTAAAGGCACCAATGACGTAATAGGGTCCTCATCTCTGTCAAGCGAGAAGTGGCTTCCCTGTGAGTGTCTATGGGAGCTACATGAAACATTGGCAGTATGTTTGGCAAATGTTTTGACATAGCCAAGCTAGTCTTTGGCCGTCACTCCTATAGGGCATATGCACACTTGTCAGGAACCCATTTCCCCTGTGACAGAAATGAGACCCTGTTGGTGTGTTGGAAATGCATCAAAAATGCTAACCTATTTGGAGTCTTTTCATTGTAGATCGTGTGATTCTCATACCGCCAACCAACACGTCTTCAAACACCTGCAGGGATAAATTTAGTACGTAAGTACACAAATTTCCATGGGCTTTTTCACTACCGTTCTCAGATAAATAATTATATGTTATAATACCATTTTATAATATTTAATGGTACTCTATAATGTGAAATCTTCAACGAAATGTTAAGTATGACACGACTACAATTATTAATTGACTTGGTGCATTTATAATACAAATACATAATATAGCAAAGAAAGCGGACTTGCATTGCACACATTGCAGCGCAATTATATAGGTACAAGTTATAGACAAAAAATATAGATTTGGTACCCACCTTTTTAATATATCTACGATCCGTAGCTTTAGGAAACACTACAAAGTATAAATGCCACAATGTTGTTCCAACGTGTGTATGTTCGAACTTCTGTATGCAGTGTTTCATAGTCTCGGCTACCACAGCAGGTGGATGTCCAAGGTATCCACAACCAAGTGTAGGGAATGCAACAGATGTCATCCTGTCTGTGTGTGCTCGTTCTAAACAACTCGATATAACGTGCTCTAAAACCTGGTGATATAATTCATATCATTAGTTGTAGTTTATTACCAATACCTCAGACAAAAAAGTCACAACATATATATTTTTGTATTGTTATTCCTGTCGCTACAACCATGTACGTGTACAGTACAACCTCTCCATAGCGGTCCCCAACAGTTTTATAGATCATTACCCTCTCAATAACTACATCTCCAACCTTTCCCATAGCTTTAAAACAAAACTATCAACCATTTTATTCTGCAGGGCATCAAGCACTTTAAACAACATATGTGCAGCTCCAAAAAGGCATTGCTTAGCAAATGTTGAACACTGTATGTCGTTCATGTGAAATTCGTTTCCACCATGGAGACGGAAATTAACAATGAGCAGATATCGAAAGCGTTTGCAGATAACATAATCAAAAGTTTATCATCCATTGAAGTTGTCAAACCAACCCTGAGATACATTGGTATTTAGACTCGTGTATTAAACATCTCAGCGACATAAGGATGCTATGATGATCCTAGATCCTCATTAATGTGTTCAGAAACTATTGGGGAGAGGCGGTGTTTTAAGGTGGAAGGATACTTTGAAATTGTTTTAGAAATCCTTCTAATCATGAACAAGGATGTCATATGTGATTAGGATTTTAAAAGTACCCTTCCACCTTAGTCTGATTGATGTTTACGAAAGATGCATGAAAATTCACACTATGTCACAATCGATCGAAGACCTACCTTTGGTCCTTCGGCGACGACGGAATCCCATGAGGGAATCGTCACATGGTACACTCGCTGACACTTGAGATTATGTCCTCCAGTTACTATAAGGTCCCCGAAGTTTAATCCGTTAGGACGACTAGCGGAACATTCGGCTTGAAGTCCCGGTCCTGCGGCCTCGGCTATGTTTTGTGACATACCACCGAGGTTCAACATCAGCGCCAGGTTGGTACTGTTCACTATCACATCCGCCTGAAACATACAGACGAAATTGTATTAGTGGTTTAATAGAATCGTAATTTAAAAGTTTAATCAGATGAAAATAGTGAATACAAAATGTAGTCATCAGTTTATGAATTACATTGATCAGTATGTACACGTACGTAGTCACCACAGGCACACGGTCTCATCGATTTAATAAACGTGCATGAAAAAAACCCTTAGAATTAATAATACAAATAGTAATTATTAGTTCTAAGTTTTCTTCCATCAAAGTTTATTAAATCGATGACACCGTGTGCATGAGGTAGACACTCTCAATGACACCCAAGTACAAGGAGACACCTTCCATCATAGGCCTACTACTTAGGTATTTTTATGCAAGAGATATTTATACATTTGTAGTCGTATATTGGTACCACAAACGTGCGTATTCAGTATTGATATATGTTTTTCATTTATCTTTATACATGTCTGTCTAAGTGTATCATTGAATAACATTCTTTGGCAGCTAGTCAATGAATATATTATATACACCAAAAGAGGCTCGAGATTTAGAATAATTAATTATCTACTACAAACATTAGTATAGTATAGGGACCACATATCGATTGATTTTAGTGCTGGTCCATATGCAAATTATTATAAAAGATGTCGCCTTAGGAAGCAATAGCACCTTCTGACAAGCAGTTTAACTGTATCACGATTGTGAGAAATGGTGGTTGCTAATTAAATCAACTTTTTAATTATAAGCACAAGTGGTCCTGGGCAATGTATTAATACTTATAAATTGTCAGTAGCGTAGCTGTCGCTAGGCCATTAGGTCCGGGCCTACACATCATTTCGAGAAAATGATAATATATTTCTTTAAGTTTAACTTGAAATTTGATCTCCTAAATATACGTCAAAAGGCGCAAGTACCTTTCAAGGAATAAAAAAATCTGGGGGAGCATGCCTCCGGACCCACCCCTACTTCTTTTATCTTTACCTACGGGCCTACACATTGCTAAGGTCTTAGCTACGCCCCTGATTGTTGTTTATTTAAAATATCGGTTCGCACTTTCTGCAACCTACATTCTGTATTTTCTTTTCTTGTGATACGAGTAGGGTGTATGAATAGATAACTCAGGTTTTCTAAAAATAAATAAATAAGATCTAAATAGATAATTACTTACTGATTTATCTTCATATATTATATTGTAGTAATTTATTATATAGTATATGAATCTTATATTGATAACAAATTAAATCCATTTACCTCAAATCTGGCGAGATTTCCTTCAACAACTTCAATTTTCATGACTGCTCTGTATGAATGTCTAACTAGGAATGGATACCGAAAGTAGACGGTGGCTATTTATAAATAGTGATGTCGCGTTGTAGCATGTTTTCGCAATTTCTATTTATAAATATGACGTTTTGTGACTTGCGCAATCCATATTCTCAGTTTTCAAAACGAAAGTAGGATTTTTTTACGTTGCGTGTGGTTTTTTGTGCTGTCATGGTTTTAAAATTTTATTGATCATGTGTGAATACGATTATTTTAGACCTATTTTTATTTTACTTAAAAGTGTTGCGTATGTCTATGATTTAATTGAGGAGTGCTCCGTCAGCTATATTAAAACAAAGGGAAGCAATCAATATTTCCACATTGAGATCATTGAAACATACACACCGTTGTTACTTCCCTTTACAAAAACCCAGTCGTTTATAATACACCCCTTGTGGTTTTACTGAAGATATTAAATAACGCCGTTACGGCAAGATTAAATGCCAATTTATTAAACATTATCATTGAAATAAAGAACATTTGAAACATTACTGTTGTCAAATTTACCTTATATTTCCTGCTGAGACTATTAATATTATTGGACAAATCTCCACAATACTACTAAATAACTATTACTTTACTAGGTTTTACTTTTAGTCCAACAAAACACCAAAGAAGTCCAAAGAATTCTTTGTTAAACATATTTCAGTTTTATAAAGCCACTCAGTCACATTGTCATGACACCCAGCCAACTGACACACCCAGTCACATTGTCATGACACCCGGCCAACTGACACACCCACTAAGTCACATGGTCATGACACCCGGCCAACTAACACACCCACTCAGTCACATGGTTATGACACCCGGTCAACTAACACACCCACTCAGTCACATGGTCATGACACCCGGCCAACTGACACACCCACTCAGTCACATGGTCATGACACCCGGTCAACTAACACACCCAGTCACATCGTCATGCCACCCAGCCAACTGACACACTATTGTAACTATTACTTTGTTGATTATATTTGTATACTTATTTTTCATGTAATGTACTCTTTATATTTAATGTATATATGTTGAGGCCCATATGGAAGATTGCATTATTGTAAATATGTTAGCCTCGTAAAATAAAGACTTTACTTACTTACTTACTACTTACTTACTTACTTACTTACTTACTTACTTACACACCCACTCAGTCTCACGGTCATGACACCCGGTCAACTAACACACCCAGTCACATTGTCATGACACCCAGTCAACTGACACACCCACTCAGTCACATTGTCATGACACCCGGTCAACTAACACACCCAGTCACATTGTCATGACACCCAGTCAACTGAAACACCCACTCCGTCACATGGTCATGACACCCGGTCAACTAACACACCCTCTCAGTCACGTGGTCATGACACCCAGCCAACTGACACACCCACTCCGTCACATGGTTATGACACCTGGTCAACTAACACACCCACTCAGTCACATGGTCATGACACCCGGCCAACTGACACACCCACTCAGTCACATGGTCATGACACCCGGTCAACTAACACACCCACTCAGTCACGTGGTCATGACACCCGGCCAACTGACACACCCACTCAGTCACATGGTCATGACACCCGGCCAACTGACACACCCACTCAGTCACATGGTCATGACACCCGGCCAACTGACACACCCACTGAGTCACATGGTCATGACACCCGGCCAACTGACACACCCACTGAGTCACACGGTCATGACATCGGTCAACTAACACACCCACTGAGTCACATGGTCACGACACCCGGCCAACTGACACACCCACTCAGACACATGGTCATGACACCCGGCCAACTGACACACCAACTGAGTCACATGGTCATGACACCCGGCCAACTGACACACCCACTCAGTCACATGGTCATGACATCCAGTCAACTAACACACCCACTCAGTCACATGGTCATGACACCCAGCCAACTGACACACCCACTGAGTCACATGGTCATGACACCCGGCCAACTGACACACCCACTCAGTCACATGGTCATGACATCCGGTCAACTAACACACCCAGTCACATTGTCATGACACCCAGTCAACTGACACACCCACTCAGTCACATTGTCATGACATCCGGTTAACTAACACACCCAGTCACATTGTCATGACACCCAGCCAACTGACACACCCACTCAGTCACATGGTCATGACATCAGGTCAACTAACACACCCACTCAGTCACATGGTCATGACACCCAGCCAACTGACACACCCACTGAGTCACATGGTCATGACACCCGGTCAACTAACACACCCACTCAGTCACATGGTCATGACAACCAGCCAACTGACACACCCACTCAGTCACATGGTCATGACACCCGGTCAACTAACACACCCACTCAGTCACATGGTCATGACACCCGGTCAATTAACACACCCACTCAGTCACATGGTCATGACAACCAGCCAACTGACACACCCACTGAGTCACATGGTTATGACACCCGGTCAACTAACACACCCACTCAGTCACATGGTCATGACACCCAGCCAACTGACACACCCACTCAGTCACATGGTCATGACAACCAGCCAACTGACACACCCACTCAGTCACATGGTCATGACACCCGGTCAACTAACACACCCACTCAGTCACATGGTCATGACACCCGGTCAATTAACACACCCACTCAGTCACATGGTCATGACACCTGGTCAATTAACACACCCACTCAGTCACATGGTCATGACACCCGGTCAATGAACACACCCACTCAGTCACATGGTCATGACACCCGTCAATTAACACACCCACTCAGTCACATGGTCATGACACCCGGTCAACTAACACACCCACTCAGTCACATTGTCATGACACCCGGCCAACGAACACACCCAGCCCCAGGAACTATCCTCATACATCAGTGGTTACTGGTTAGTCTTGTTCCAAGACTAGATAGCTGGTTGAACAAGAATGTTAAAGGACATAATTGGTGGAACATTTCACAAAAATATAAAGTAACTTCACGGTTGTAAGAGTTTGCATATTTTAATACTTTTCTCATCATGAAAACATTAGAGTTACTGTCTACATGATGAAAGCACAGTGAACATCACACATCGTGAAAATTTGTCATAAAATAATACAATAATACAGGTAGATTCCATTTTATAAGTAAACTGTACAAATATAATAATTCATACAATTCTAGCAAATTATACTGGCATAAAACTTGTGTTCATTATCAACATGAGAAATGACACTTTCTACCACAGTAAAATCTATTCATTTATTTTTCATTAACACATGTAAAATAAACAAATAATTATAATAATTCATACTGACTTACATTCATTATAGAAATGTGCAATTCTAGCAAATCATACTGACATAAATTTGTATTTATTATCAATTGGCATAGTTTAACTTTCTGCTTCAATATAATCTATTCATTAACACTTTCAATAAGTTTCATTTTCATCGCTTTAAACGATTCAATATACACAGTGAATGCCAAGAAAGTTGATAGCAAAGGGCTGATAGACAATAAATGCTTGTAAAAAAGTTACGTTTCAAGCAAAAACAAAGAAATTCTGCAGAATACCAAGAACCCAAACAGGCCCATAAAACTGACGCAGCACAAACTTAGTTTCTGCAAAATGGATGCCACCAACTACCTGCTTTATACCGACCAGTTTTCTGTAATCTTATAAACAAGTTTAAAGAACGTGAGGCAATAGCAAATAGTTATTTAGTAACAATATGCATGAATTTTCTTTTAACCATTTAACTGATGTGAATACAATTTGATCTTAAGTACTCATATATATAAAAAAAATTCCACATCTGATCAAACTGCAAACCTTCAAAAATGAAAAGTATGTCAAGTATTGTATAAAGAACAGAAAACATGGCATTTATATATCATAATTTTGACAGTAAGTAAATTCATTTGATCAATGTTCATTTTTCTAAAGTGTCACCTTAGAATGTTGAATTATTTTATAAAATAAACAGGTGGCATTTGCCCTAAGGGTGACAGTATAAATATGTTCACACTTTGTAAATGTACATTACTTGATCTCAATTTAACTCACTTGTCCGACCATATTTGTACAAATGATTATAATTTCAAAGCGAAATAATTTATCCTGGGAACAATGCCCTATCATCAGCTGTGTAGTTTCTGCATACAAATGTACCGTCAAATAATTATATTAATACTGATAATTCTACTAACAAGTTATTTATAAGTACACACTTAAGTTGCTGAACACATCATATTGTTTTAGTATTTCTCATACAACTTGAACTACAACAGTATGGCTTGCTAAAATGATATACATAATTATCTGATATAAGTATGATTCATAGTCATGAAAATAAAGTGATGAGTTTGCAAGAAAAAAATATTTCAAGTATGAAATATGTATGTATTTCATTGTTTTAAATTGTTTATGCCATTAAAAGTTGTAATTCTTAAAACAGTTAGTATAATTAATAATAGACTTAATGAGTGTCAACAAATCAAAAGTAATAACATTTCAATAGAAAGATGTTCATTGATTCCAAATTAAATTTCCAACTCATTTTTTAACTAACAAAGTCAAATCATGAGCAAAGACCATGCCACGATCTTCCGAAGCATCTCAATCTGAGCTCAATCTTATCGCAAATTTATATTTCCATGTGTCTTGAGTTAATTACCAAGCAACACCGCACTCAAAATTACCATAACAAAACACAAAAAATATTTTGAGTTAATTTACTTCAATTCATTCAAATTCTACAACCTCAAAATTTAGATTTTTAAGTCAAATTCAGACTCTTATTACAGCAATATCTCAATTTGAGTCGAAATTATTTGTTCTTGAAATGCTACGGAAGATTGGGCCTGATTTCAAAAGGTCAATTCAATTCATTTCCTGTAATGGCATAAAAATATTACACTAACAACATAACACATAAATCTCAAAATATAAATAGATGGACCTGTCAGTCCATGTGCTTTGATATTTTATTCGTGAAGATTTGTAGCCCTATTTATCAATATGTAACTTGTAAGAACAATCAACTACAGAAACACGCCAAGTTCCTGGCTGGAATTTTCAACAGTTCACTTTCCATTTCCAAGCTCTGTCAAAAGTTTTCAACTTTTCGTGTAGCGTACTAGCGATATTCAGTTTCTGTCTTTCTGACAACAATATTTCCAGTGGTTCCAAAACAAAATGCAGCCATTATTCTCACAGAATATATAACATAAACACTAACAACTACATTTTCTTCATCACTTTACACGTGTCCCCACGACACTTTGGACAGAACCACTTTCCCTTTGGCTTACTAGTAAGTCCGACACAATTAAAATGAAACCATTCTATTGCACATGCATCATTGTCACACCCTATCATTTCACCGTATGATACCTGCTGGCAGAGACAATAAAGGGGCTCATCGGGGTCAATTGGAGGGTCAATAGGGGATTGTTCTTTGTCTTTCTTCGTCTTCCTTTTCTTCTTTTTCTTAGGTAATTTCTCCTCCTGAAATGCAAGTTTTTGTGAGTTTGATAAATTTATAATACTAAATAGCAATCATTCACTTTAGTCAGTCTAAATGACAACTTATAATTTTAGCATGAGAACTATTCCAGAAGTAGATAGTTAAACCAGAGTCAAACTCTCATAAATTTGCCCTTTCAAGGGACAGAAATCAGAAATATCTGGGGGAAATTTGATTGATAATCGAACTTGAGAGAAAATGATGGCCATAATTTGATTAAAATATCCTATAGCCATCAAGTGTGAAGATGATCAGATGAATACTATCCAATCAATCCATGAATGACGTTGCTACCTCGACCAATTCATCAGCATCACAGAACCATGATGTCATGATGGCACCCACAGAATTAATTTTATACAACATTATCTGCCCGTTAAAAGTTAAAATTAAACAGAAGGTGATCAAATCATCTAACGGATAATAAATAAGAACTATTTATAGTTTAGTCTTAAATAACAATGCCTAGCATAACTTTTATTTGCCAGTCAAGTTTTCTACTGATTTTGGCAGACATATGTGTGCCTCCACCTGGAATTGAAACTGGGTTGCCGGATTAGGCGGCAAGCACGCAAACAACTGCCATGGAGGCCACACATAATTATAATAATTATACAATTGGATTACCTCTTCTTTAATTAATGTATCGTGGTTTTTCTGTCTCCTCTGTCTCTTACTAGTTGTAATTATTCTGTTTTCTACAATACGTTCTTCTTGTTTATTCACCTTTATATTGTTAACAACAGGTGGTTGTGGTGTGTACTCTTCTCTCTCAGGTTCACGTGTTGATGTCGACGTAGGATCTACAATATGGGGTATATTGGGGTATAAGATGTTGAACAATTCGGACCATTCAAATTCAGTTGTAGTTGAATAAAAGAATAGTAAATAAATTGCACTTTTAAATTAGCCTTATTAAGACCTCATATCAATAACACTGACTCACCCAGGTTGTGTTTTTCGCGCGTGTTCAAGTTGACTTGTTTTTTTTAAGTTTTCTTCCATATGATTGATACCAACCATTCAGTGAATTATCGAATGAATTTGAAAACTTTACTGACATTCATAGAACTCTGTTTCAGTAACACTAACAGGCGCTAAAACAGGCTACGGATGGGGTGAAAGTATCATAGGGAAGTTAGTTAGAATAATGATAGCGTGCACTATTTAATGAAATGGAAATTAATATTGAGATATGTTAATGTGTCTGACTCTGAGCACAACCCTTAGGTGAGTCTGAGTGTTGTGCAAAATTAACAGACAATTTGACTTGTCAGGCAATTAAAATAAAAATTTCAGCAGCTTAACATACGGAATGAGGTGTTGATAGTGATGTAAATAAGTTTTTATAATTGGCAATTAAATTATTAATTGTCATTAATCAAAAATTTTTTTTTTAAACATTATGAAAATGCATGTTTAGTTCACAACCAGCTGTCTGGCCTTGATATGTTAAAAAAAGTGTTTGTTAGTAATGCTTTCTATTTGCCTTATCTCAATAAGCGGATACCAACCAAATAAAATACCCAAGTTTTCTCTGTCTTGATCCAGCTGTCTATGTCTGTTCTCTATAAAATCATGAATTAAAGTCAGTAAATGTAACTTTTCATCTCCAATTTCCTGACATTTAACCAATGTTCTCTGTATAGCAACAAATGCTTTCTTTTTAGCAGGACCATTCTCTTCTTTTAGGTAGACCTCCTTGTGTTGTTCTGTATCTTGAAGAAGTGCTGAAAATATAAATTAACGATAAATCTATTTATAGCTCTCACGTGACCACAATCACGTGACATCCAGCGTACAAACGCGTAACTTATTTTTAGATTTGTATTTCCGTTTTTGACAACACAGTAAATTGAGACATGTACAAAACACAGAGAAGGGCCAGAGTGCTCTCATAACACTAATTTTCAACAAATTGAACGTATTGTATCGTTTTAAACGAAATATCGAACGCATGGAACATCGAAAAACAGGAAAAGACCTCTATCAAAGAATCAATGACCAATCTGTTAAAACACACACAAAACCTTCCTATTGAGAACCAATCAGTGTCAACAACAAAATAATTTCATTAAAATGAAAATAGCTTACTTCTACATTGAATGTCCAGCTCCCGCAACTGAGTGACAATCCGTTGTAAATCGTCCGGCAGGTTATCCATAGTTTCCAGATAATTTTCCACGTAAGTTGCCGAGCATAAAGCTTCGACCGCTGCTTGGTTTAAAATAGACATATTGACCGGTTCAACTCTTACATCCGGTTGTTATTTGCTCCCCACAGCAACCCTAAAGACGAAAATTAACCTGGGCTATTTTTCAACACACAGATTGTTTTCCCTCGCCGTTTAGTTGAATACAAGCCTCGTTTTAAAATGTGTATTGACCTACATATGTGTTTACACGGTGCATTGTTTTTATTTGCATAGAAGCACAAAGATGATCAACTACCACAAAGACTGAAGAGAGAGCGACAAAATAACAAGCAGTTTTGTCGGTTATTAACGTTTATTGCCATCAACAACGTCGTCAATGTGGTTAATAACAACACTTTTATTTACTAAATTTAAATTTCTTTCATAATCAGTGAAAGGAAAGTTGAAAAATATTCTATTTATCCACCGAAGTAGAGACCAAAATAAGTTCTCTTGTTCTATAGCATGTCTATATAATCCCTTTCTGTCAAAATGGTGCAGTAATTGGCTTAATTGGACACTACAGTACAGTACTGTTCATTTTTTCAATTATGACGTCACGACGCGACAATTATAATGTCATTAAAATAAAATGCATAACATTTTATAATAAGCTCTCGTCCCTCTATGTTTCTTTTTAGAGTATTTGTAACGAAACCAAATATTTACTTGAACAATTTAAGAAACATATGAAACGAAGGATAATCAGTTTATTTGTCCACATGTTTGGTGTGATTAAAAAACGTGATTGTGGATCCAAAACTGTGAAGCATGGTCTAGAATAGGGCATACAAATATACATATGAGGAAATCAGAGAGGGAATGCTGACTCAACTTAACCAGCAAAGCACAGAAAACATTAACAACCGTACCACATAACACAAATACACTGCCCAATGCCCATACATAACCTACCTAACGAAACAATGAAAAGTCCAAATCCCCGCTGTAAAAGAGCTGGATTAACATAGTTTCACAAAGATATATCTAAATAGGTGACTTTGTCTAATAAAAATTGAAGCTAGTCTTCCTTGACTAGTGGTGCGCTCGGCTCCTTTGTGTTTCGTCTCAGGAAACTAGTGATTTTTTATCTGTTCAAAGCGCCTCTGCTAGTGGGTTCCCCATTCTACAAGCGCTGTCAGGTTTATCTATAGAAGGATCAGATAAACTTGTCATCATCGCCCTGCACAATATGGAATAGCATAGGCTAAACATTATCGACAAAGAGCTATGACGAAGAGGTGATGATCATATGCAACATGTCACTAATATTGTTACACGTGTATTTGTAATACAAGGGTACAATAACGTTGTTTTGGAGACTCCTGTTAATACGATGGATAAAACGGATATCGTGTCGTCTAGAGGCACGTGTCGGGTTCTATTTGACAAAATGCCTTCTCAAATTACGACAGGATGGCATCAACCGATCGTATGTTGTTGTAGTGTTGTTACCTTTCAGGAAACCATTACCCGTATATGTTTCCGTCAGATACAGTATCATAAATATTCTTGTTCTTCGCTTTTCACGAAACACCACAACCTTATTTGAGTTGTTCATGTAGTCTTCACTTACTGTCTATTTCAGATATAATAGTCTAAGTAGGGAGCGGTGGCCTAGAGGTAGGGCGCGCGCTTCGGGATCTAGAGGTCCCGGGTTCGATCCCCCTCTGGACCACTGGTTAATTTCTCTGAGCAAGACCCACATGATCCACTCCACCATGGTGTAAAATGGTGCTTGTGAGGACAGTGTCTATTCCTGGGCGCCGCAGATCGATGTTGGCTGCCACACCACAGGAGAGAAATAGTCTCCCCAGTGAGACACGAGTGTAGGTTTCCATAGGTAGCCCAATGACCAGGGGAAGTTGAAATGCCAAAGGGTGCTTGAGCGGCCTAACAACTGAAAAGAGCCCTAGAAAATTGGTAACTTAACTTTTTAAATTGTATGTTTACTGAACTCACTAGAAATTCAATATTTTATTTCTTGTATTTCATTATTTCTCTGGTAATTTGCTTTTATATATACTTACTGTTCCCAGTTGATTGATATTTTCATGCTTGTTTTTATCAATAGTATATTTTCGAGATGCATGAATTGGGCTTCATTGAATACTGGACAGATGTAATATTGTTAGCTTCTCCAGCTTGTTAGTCGGAGTTGATCGTAAGATGGGCAGTGACTTCTGTAAACACACAGTCATCACGTTTGTCAAGTAGGCTATAGGGATAAGCTAGCTCAGCACAGTGCTTGGGTACTTTATTTGACTGTTATTCAATACCCTCTGGTGAGATACGATCGTCTACAGTCCCGTGCCATATTAAAGTTCACAAAGTGCAAACATCACAAAAGAATGTCATTATTTTCTACAGCTATAAGAATATAGCAATTGTAAAATAAGAAAAAATATACATTGTACTATGTTTACTATCATTTAGTAGGATAATCAGTTTCTGATAAAACTGTCATGCATTTTACTCATTTACCCAGACCATTCTCGGTTGCTAAGCAGATCTAGAACATCACTAAAAATCTATTGTTAGTCCATTTGACAATGTTGTCATGGTAACACAGATAAACTAATATTCTAGAATTAATATTGACTGTTACCACAGTATATTTTACCTTTGAATAGTTTTTATCTGAAGAAAATCGGAGTTATAATAAGAAAATAACAAACATTTGAATTTTGATTTGATATTTATAACGAGAAAATTACAACATTTACATGTGAGTCAGTAGGAACTACATTTTTTGTTATTCACTTTCGAGATTTAATGACTTTATATTTTACAAACTTATACCGTAAGAATAAAGCAAGTCAATTTTTAATAATGTCAATTACTCCTTTATATTTCTGTATGATTGACAAACAAAATACTAAAAGTATTACTTAATTACTTATCCTCCTCGTGCCTACTGGCACATAAGGCTGCAACCAGACCCCATTGAAAGTATATAACCATGTTATTGGTCTCCTTTGGTGTAAACTGAATACAAACTTCTTTAACTGGACATACTCAGGAAGGGTATAAATGGGAGACAATATATACTTATACGTTTTACCCTCTCATTTACCTCACGAACACACGCCAACTTGTTTGTTTTATAATATAAGACTGTCCGGATAGTAGCTATCTCAATCCTTTATAACAGAAATGTTGTGTGTCTGTCTGCGATGTAAATAGGTAGCAAAAACTTATCAGAAATAGATAGTACACTGTTGGCGCCTTGAATATCTAGTATCATATATATGTACTGAAGCTTGGTTAGAATTACTTTGTGTTGTGTCCATATTTCCTAATCACAGAAGAGGATTGAATTAACATTTGAGTGGTATCGTTTCCTTTTCAGGAAATACCCCGTGTTCACAAATAATTTATGTGCATTGCAGGATCAAAGTCAAGCTAAATTTTGTTCTATTTCAAATGCTTACAAAATATGTTGGTAGAAAAATAATTTCATTTACGCTGCGGTATCATTATTTGTATCTCCTTTGACATCATTGCAAAGTATAAGTTATTTTATATTTAAAACGAATGTAAATTTTCTATACTTTAGATAATAACATTGCAATGATGTTGTAAAGTTGATACAGATCATGATCATAAAACAGAATACAGTTATGCCTTGTTTTAATTGTTGCAGTTTTGGGATGGTCTTTGTGGTCAGGAATTAACAGACTCACTGGGTGAAATCATAGTAATACATTGTTTAATTGATCACTAGAGGCACGCTAAAGAGGTCACACTTTTGGCATATCTTATATATAAGGCTTTCAGCTTTTGAATTTGTGGGCATTTCATTTCCTCGTTTGGTTATGTGTAGGCATTGTACCGTATATTTGTGTCATGTTGGAGTACCGTTCCCAAAAGATCCACTATACTCTTTTCTTTTCCTTTCAACCAAAGCTAATCTCGAGAATGAATAACAAATATATCAACCGAACATACTGATGAGATCACTGGTGTGTACGTTATTTGAACAATTCAATCCATTTCAAATTTTAATCAAAAGTTTATCATATGTACTCATCAGTTGTGACTTAGAGTGCACATGAAGAGGGCTCCAATAACATATCCATACTCCTTGAAGGGCCACATTCTCAAAACAGATTCGATAACCAAATACCTCGGAGTACACATGTCACAGAACCTCTCCTGGAACCACCACATAGACAAGACGGCGAAGAAGGGAAACAGCACGCTCGGCTTCCTTCGACGCAACCTGCGCATTAGCAACGAAGAAGTCAAGGGTACAGCCTACAACACACTAGTGCGCCTAGGACTTGAGTACTATTCCACAGTCTGGAATCCATACACCAAGGACCTGACACACAAACTCGAGATGGTACAGAGGAGAGCTGCTAGGTACGTGACCAACAGATATCACAACACCAGCAGTGTCTCCTCCATGCTTGACCACCTTGGATGGGAGACACTGGAGTCCAGACGCACGAAAGCACAACTGACAATGATGTACAAGATCTCCAATGATCTGGTGGACATCCCAGCCAGCCAGTACCTCACCCAAGCCCCGAAGCGCACTAGAGATGATCACATGAGGAAGTACCACCAACCATCTACATCCACATCGTACCACAAGAACTCATTCTTCCCACGTACTACATCAGTTTGGAACCACCTGCCTGCCATCGTCGCAGAGGCCCCTGACTTGGTATCTCTCAAGCAGGGGCTATCATCCCTCACCTTCTAATCCGATGTTAGGGCCCAGCTATAAGTAACCACTAGTGATTCCCATTGCTGTGCCGGCCGCGGCCACCGTAACCGGAGAGGTTTGGGTTGAAAAGGCGAAAACATAGCTGGACATACTTTGTACTATATATATATATATCTATTCTTTTAACTATTCCACCTCTTCCCAGCAGGCACACAACGTTTAATCCACGTGGATTAAACGTTGAATAAACGTTGACAATCGTTGCAACCATTTTCAACGAAAGTACAACCTTATATCAACGAAAACATAAATGGTTTCTACTTAAATGTTGATAAAATGTTGAATAACCGTTGGCATTCGTCAGAAAGGTTCTTCTTAGCTTTAAAACAAGGATTATAAAGGATTATATAACCATACTGGATTCTTATCAGATAAAAGTAAATAGCTCAACAGAAGATTGATAAATTGTGCACTTAATACATGTACTTAACATCACCATAAATTTGCCAAAAAGATTAAATTGATTATTGCAGATCTTAGTGACATATAACATCTTCCTTTAATGGTGAAGCCAGCAAAACTATTAACCAAGTGCTATACATTATGTTCAACTAAAGATCAGAAAGGCCAGAATATAAATAACAGTTTCTATAGAATTTGCTTTTTTGAAAGTTGTGGTTACTTTGTACAAGACCAAGACTCTGCTTGTATAGGGAGTGTTGCTATATGGACAGGAGTTTTATGGTGGTAATTAGCTACATACCAGCAGAGTTCCTGGATCAACATTTAAACTAGGATATTACAACTGACCACAACTGTAGAACAAGTGATTTTATGTACAGTTCTATGAAACAGCCTCACTGTTAGAATCGACAGAAATGTAAGTAAAACTATACATATTGAATTTATTACTTTATATGCGCTTCATTATGGTATAATTTTTATCATATTTATATGATCCGTTGAAGCATATCGCTGGCTTAGAGTGAGAAGGTCGTAACTACAAAATCAATATTTTGAGAAAACAAGAAAAACTGTCAGATAATCACTCTGTTCTTATGGTAATTTTTTATTTAACTTCAGTTTGGTCAACATGACAACTTCTGATCTTCATGAAAATAGGCTAAAAAGGACACCTTATAAAATATTAATGTAGATTTCAATATACAAGTACCGGATATTTTAGAAACTTAAATAACATCGATAAATTGTGCACACAGGTAAATCAACTGATGGGGGTTATACCAAATTTTCCCACCTTCTTGTTAGCCTGGGCACACTATTTCATAATGCTTTATTTTATTATTTTCAGAAGCTGTTGATCAGTGTCATCTTAGTACTTAGTTACACTAAACTCTGTGGAAATAACGATTAAGGAATGGTTTAATTACACCAGGGACAGAAATGGGGGAGCACGAAGAAGAAGACAGGAACTAAAGAAGGCGAAATAGGCTACCAAGGAGAGACAGACTAGGAAGGAGGCGGTAGACTTGGGCTGATAATGTCAATTGCTTGTTAACTTACGTATACAACAAATAAAATGAGAATTTGATATTTGTTTGAATTTGAATATTTATGTAAAGTCGGTTGTGATGAATCTCAGATGTATACATGCTGACTTGTTCATTCGACCAGGAAGTGTGGTACATATTGAGCTTTCCGTTTTTACTTATTTATTTAAGGTCGATTGGGAAACCAGTTTTTCTAACTTATATTAATTACTTTCGACACCTCATTGCTGATGTTATCCATCACCAAAAAAGGTATACATACTGAGAGAAGAGAATGATGCAAGTTTCCCTTTTATATGGAATTTCTTGTACCATTTAAAAGTTCATCTTTGCTATGACGCGGCCACACATAGGATCGAACCAAGAACCTCACACACTAGAAGCAGACTCTCTACCACTAGGCTATCGAGATTTTGTGATTTTCGCTTTTCAGATACAGATTTTCTGGTATCATTTTAATTGCATCTTTGGTATGACACGGCCACGCATGGGATCGAACCCACGATCTCCTTACACACTCGAAGCAGGCTCGTTACCACTAGACCATCAAGGTTTTGTTATCACCTTTTGTCCGCTTTTCAAGCACAGAATTTCTGGCGGACAACGTTTATGCAACCTTATTTCAACGTTGATGCAACCTTATTTCAACATTAATGCAACCTAGCTTATTTCAACGTTAATGCAACCTTATATCAACGTTAATGCAACCTTAATTTAACGTTTATGCAACCTTATTTCAACGTTAATGCAACCTTATTTCAACGTTAATGCAACCTTATTTCAACATTGACGCAACCTTATTTCAACGTTGACGCAACCTTATTTCAACGTTAATGCAACCTTATTTCAACGTTGATGCAACCTTATTTCAACGTTGCATTTGAACGTGTTCCATGTTCTATTTATAGCACAGCTAATATTGAGTACGGGCGAGTACGGATTACACCAGGGAACCCGATTACGTTGCATTTAGGTTGTATTAACGTTGAAGTTTCGTTGCAACAAAGTGGTTGCAAATGAAACGCTTATACAACCTTATTTCAACGTTGCCCCGCAACGTTTTTTCAACGTTGTATAAACGTTGCTGTGCCTGCTGGGTTCTTACTATCTATCATTTCATTATCTTTTTCTTGGCCTTGCACCACCCGTCGCATTATAATCAAGTGTGATTGCGTCGACGTATGATGTAGATGTAGATGTAGTTGAAATAAATTTATAAAATGAGATTGTTATGTACACATGTACGTAGGCCTACTTTATGTGGAGGGCATCACTAATTATTCCGTTTTAAAAACTGGCCGTACAGCACGTTAATTTAACATTAACCAAATTTCTTGCTGGTAGTTTCTATTCTTTTTGGTAAACTAGACTCGGCTTCCGATTGGCTTATGGGATACCGCCGAAATTCAACATTAAAAACACAGGTGTGGGAGTTATTTACTTATTTAATCCCAAAATACACACAATCAGGGACATCATATTACTCCAAATCCTAGGTCTATGAATCTCTTATGATATGTCATACGGTGAGAAAAGAATGTGCAGCCTGACCGATGTTCGAACTTGCGCTGCTGACCCTTTGCTAAGTCTTGGCGAGTTTTTCCACTCTCGATCCGAGTCCCTCGCCAATATTGTGTGCAGCATCAAATCTTGTCATAATATTTCCCTTCTAAAATTTCTTCAAACAACAGGATGGGCATACCAGTACACCGAACGTCTTTGGTAGTGCTTCTAGTCAAACAATCTCGACCCAGTGACTACGCGTCCGTGGAAGAAAACCACCGGAGACCGAAATCTTGTCTAGGAGTAGGAGTGCTTCCGTCGGGAAAACATCAGCGACACTCGCCTACAGTTCTGTGTTTTTTGGCATTCGATCCGCATGTTAGGGACGTCATCTGTGAGGCATCATAATGATTTACCCATCCCAAAGACCCAAACAGTTTCCACAGAAATGGCAAGTCGATGCAAAAAGCTTCCGAAAGCGGCGAAGGGATTAGTTGAATCGAATATTTGAAAACCGAAGGCGCAAGTTGATAAATTTATACTTAAATTTATAAGGGATGCCGAGTTGTGCTGTATAGTATATCCTGAAGGACAGCCGAAGCGATGCTGTCAGTTTGTCATAAGTTTGAGATAGTAGTTCTGCATTGTTTATATTCATTGGTAACTTTTCGGCAGTCTATCGGCATTGATTTGTAATACCTTGCGCATATTCTGCAACCTTTCTGCACGTTCTGAAAACATTCTGTATCAATTCCGGATACCGATACTTAAGATAGGTTTTGGAATATAAACCGTGTGAATACCGCAACAATTTGTATTCCGATCCGCAAATACTTCCACAAATACTTTTAGAACCATTTAATTTCTGTATTTTTATGTTTGTCATTAGTTATAATCTTGCGTCATTGGCGTGTGTAAAAATGATGTTAACATTCTTTAATTACAATTAAGCTATGTAATTTTCTTCATGCCCATTCTATCTGTGAACGTCCGAAAATTAAAATTAAACTCTGTAAATATTAACCTAAAAGTACGACTATCCAGTTAAGACGCGCTTACCGATTGGTTTATCTTCATAAAACGACCAATTTAATAGCATGTTATAAACACAATGGCTGGAAACGGTGTCAACGTAAATTTATTCCTTCTTGCGGACCCGATAATTTTCGAACTTTGCACTTTCGTCCTCAGAATTTTATTGCGTCCGACGGACTCATAATTAATAAAACTTTGCGTCCCAACAAAAATGTATGCGTCAGGGCACAAGACACACATCAAAATGAATCACTGATATATCACAGACAAAAATTCTGCAACAGTTCTTGAATCAAACCATGCAGTCAAATATGAAGTCATGAACCAGATAATCATAATGTCATTGCAATATAATATATCTGATGGTAATTGGTAGTCAAATTCATCATTTACAGTTTTCTACTGTGAAATATTATAAATATCTTGTTTAATTTTATTTCAGATTCACGATGTCTGTGATTCCCCTAAAAGTGGTGGTCCGAGTGAGGCCACTCATACCTAAAGAAGTCAATGAAGGATGCCAAATGTGCACAAATTTTGTTCCCTATGAACCACAGATTGTGCTTGGGAAAGACAGAAGCTTTACATATGACTTTGTCTTTCGTCCAACTGATCCACAAATCAGTGTATATGATGATGCTGTAAAACCCCTTATTCAGCACATATTCAAAGGTAAATTTATGTACAATACATTAATGATCTTTGTTGCCATGGGGAGACCAGGAGTTGGTAACCAAGGAAACCTGCATTTAGATCTAACTTTTAAGGACAGTGTGTATTCCCCGGCCCATTGCTATTCTAAATAAGAAAAACGAAGTGAGTTGACGGCCCCTAGGGTTTATTTTTTTATTTATGGACAGATTTTTAAAATTTAAGTATCAAAGTAAAGATAAAGCTTTCTAGTTTCTAAATATATACAATAATTGAAATTATCCATATGCAAACATAAATTATATCAGTTCAAAGTCAGACTAATTTTTAGAAAAAAAATCTACATATTTTTATGTTCGAATTCCACGGCCCCCTACTTTTATTTTTTTTATTTATTAACACATTTTTATAAAATTGGTCACATAATTAAGGTGACACTCTCTAGTTTTAGAATATGTAAACAGAGTGAAAATCCGTTCATTAATAATGTAATTATTACTAATTGAATATTGCACAATTTTTCGGCCGTGAATTTCTATTTTCAATGTGTTCGAATTCCACGGCCCCCCACTTTTATTTTTTTTATTTTCCATTAAATTCTAGATTTCTTTACATTATTATAAAGATGAAGCTCTCTAGTTTTTGAATATGTAAATATATTTAAAATGACACCAATATTAATGAAATGACAGTGATTAGAAAAAATGCGATATTTCACGGCCGTGGTTTTTTTGTCAATATATGAGGCGGAGATTAGATAACACCAAAGCTATGTACACGTATTGTTACATATGCTCTTATAGGCAATTGGTGTAGGTTTGTATAGGAAAGCTTGGTATTTTATCATGATCTGTTCTATTAATATATAGAAATATGGAAATTATGAGACTATGTACAGTGAAGTAAGAACCTTTAAAAAAATAACTATAAACGACAGAAATCACCAGTCATCAAATAATGAGCTGAGAAGGAACAATTACATACAAGTAGATAATACAACATTAGTACAGTGATATGAAAACGTTATATTGAAAAGAGATTGTAGATCTTATGATTGCTATTCATTTGTTCATATTAATTTGCAATTGACTAATCTTGTTGTTGGTGTTCAAAATGTTCAAAGGTTTCTTCAATACAAAACATGAAAGTAAAAACAGACGGTATGTCAAATCTTTTTAGGATACAATCATAATTACATTAACGCCTTATTATGATATCAATTACCAATTTGTCAAATTAATTCAAAGAAACATGTTTGACAAGAAGCACTCGTTTTTACAGTTTGGCGTCGGCATTTCGTTTATCCTGGTAATTAACGAATATATAATCATATATCGAGACGTGGCGTTAATTATGTGTAATCTGCTTGTTTTAAAAGACTGCGTCTATCTTTTTAAAACTGTAAAATAATTAATGCAAATATCAAAGAAATTAAAAAACATATCAATCGCGCATTTTTCTTCTAAATGAAATGTACCAATTTATTCTAGTATAATTTGATATTATTTTGAAAACTCGTTTAATATAAATTTATATCAATTGACAACTCGTGATAGATCCTCTATATATTTATTTTTATTTCCGTCTAATTAATGTACATACTTATGCAATACATCATGAAATAGGTACTATAATGTAGTTATAGCCTCGTTCTTCGTTCTTATAACTTTTGACCATTTAGTCCTCTTATTTTCATGTTGTGCATGAATTGAGCGAATAAAAGGTTGTTGTTGTTATTGTTACTGATTAACAAACAATGTATATTGTTTGGTAATTCATCAATCACCAACTGGGAAAGCGATAATCCCATTAGTCCATATAATTGATAAGTGTTATCGATAAACCACTCAGGTTGTATATTGGGTCGTTAAATGTCATCGGTAATCCAATTAAGGTGTAAGTACCGGTATAATTAAGTATGGTTGTCACAATCTCTGGTTAGAAGGGGAAAAAACACTAAATAGCACGTGTTGTATGACTAGGCCTACCGTTTAATGTATGATTAAGCAATAATATTCAATTTGATTACGTTTTTACTTATTTATTGCGTAACAAGGATACTCGGGTATTTATCATTCCATTTGCTGGACTTATCACATGAACCTGATATTTTAATTCGTCAGATATTAATCTGCTGCTATTGATAATATTACCTATCAACAAATAAGTCACTAGAATAATTTGAATATCCCGCTCAGCTGTATAATCTTGTAATCATTTTTATTTCGCTCGACACGATGCGAACCTTTTACCAGAAAGTAATCACTCATTGATACATATAAGTTGTTCATTTTAAAAAAAGAAGAATATCACTACACATTTTACTTTCCGAAGTTTTTCCTTTTAGTCGCCAGGCAGTATATACACTTAGCGGCACTTCTAACGCTGCCACTTATATATTTCAGTTTTCTTTAAAAGTCCTCAATGAATTGTAATGAAATTTGGCATACTTGAACATCAATATTTGACACAGGTTCTGGCGAATTTTCTGCTAGACAATAGTCTATAGCACGATACGTCTTCAACTGACTGAATACTTATATTGAAAGTCGCATTTTTATCACTCAATATCGGCCAACTGGTTGTTATGTATGCGTGTAGATGTCCTTATTTCCTAAAATGATTGTGCATATCAACATTTTATTCGCTCATGGTTTTTAAAAGTTATTAACAATATTTACCAAAATGCTAGAAAACGAAAATTGTTGGTTTTGCTGCAAAATATAGTGTTTTCCGTACACATAGCGTGTCTGTTGAGAAAATACGATTCTTGCGAGTAACGCAGGTTTCGTTCAACTTGAAATTTAAATTAAGGGTGACTAATTATTATATCAAACTGAATAAATTCAACTCTACTTCGTACTATTAACATTCGTTATTCAGAAGAAATGTGAATTTTACCATTCAAGTAGCATTATTTGTGGGTAAACGTTTATTTTAAGCGCATCGATTTTATATTCAGATTATGAGCTGATTTTGAGGCGGTCTAAGGTTACCAACTGCTATTTGGTTACCTAGGAAATTGTAACCTAAGTGAAATTTATGAATATTTTTATTGTGTACACTCATTACATAACACTTGAAGCTACGAAGAAATAAAATATTGAAAATACTGAATTGACCCCTAATAAATACGCTGTTTAATTTTGTGACTTTGTAATTCCGGGTGACGTAAATTACGCGTTTACCACGCATTTTCATACACACCAATTTCTAAATAAACACGTGCAGCAATAGGCTCTTGCTTTAAACTAAAACTGGTGAAAATTTGATAAAGTTATCTCAAACGGTTTTCGAGATATCAAGAATAATCAAGTGGCAGCGTTAGAAGTGCCGCCGAGTGTATATTTACTTACCGACATTTGAGCCTCACGTCCGCTTGTACGCTCTGTAAAAATTATTCAATAATAGTTTTTTTTTCTGAATGCGTATTAATGTAAGTACGAGGGACATTCAATATATTCGTAGACAATCATTCTTATTTTATTATATTCATATTTAAATAATAATTTCTCATAAATTATAACATTTCGACTCTTACGTGATTTGATAGAAATTGGTATCACTTAAAATTACTATACATGTAATGTATTAGGAAATTATAACATTTCGATTCTTATGTACATGTGGGGAGCGGTGGCCTAGAGGTAGGACCACTGGTTAATTTCTCTGAACAAGACCCACATGTTCCACTCTACCATGGTGTAAAATGGTACCTGTTTGATACCTGTGAGGGCAGTGTCTATTCCTGGGCGCCGCAGATCGATGTTGGCTGCCATACCACACGATATAAATAGTCTTCCCAGGGAGTTTCTGTAGGCACTGCTTAGGGTAGTTGTGTCGTGGTGTTTCTGATTTCTGTGCTCGGCTGGTTGGGTTGAGTGCTACTTTCCCTGTCGGATTTTCTCATACCTTTTTTTGCTGACGAATTTACTGTTTATATGCTTTGGACTGATTTTTTTTATTTGATATTTTATTATGAACATCGCCATGAATTGCTATTATCATTGTTATTTATATATTTATTGTTGTTTTCTTATGTTAAGCTAATTGGTGTAAATAAAAGATATCAAACGTTCAGGACTGCGTTTTGTCTAGATCCTTTATCAGTTCGTTTCTGCCTTTATATCATTAATATAATCAATGCTTCGTTTATATTACTTATATCAACGACGAAATGGTTAATGTTTGCAATTCTACGTATGACTGAAACACAAAATTAACATTTTAAACATAGTTTAACGCAAGTGCATAATACATAAATACATGTATGCCGTATGTGGGAAACTATCACCAATTGTGTGACAAAAAAAATCACGGCCGTGAAATATCACATTTTTCTAATCATTGTCATTTCATTAATATTGGTGTCATTTTAAATATATTTACATATCCAAAAACTAGAGAGCTTCATCTTTATAATGATGTAAAGAAATCTAGAATTTAATGGAAAATAAAAAAATAAAAGTGGGGGGCCGTGGAATTCGAACAAATTCGAACACATCGAAAATAGAAAATCACGGCTGAAATATTGTGCAATATTCAATTAGTAATAATTACATTATTAATGAACGGATTTTCACTCTGTTTACATATTCTAAAACTAGAGAGCCTTAACTTTATAATGCTACCAATTTTATAAAAATGTGTTCATAAATAAAAAAATAAAAGTAGGGGGCCGTGGAATTCGAACATAAAATTATGTAGAGTTTTTTTCTGAAAATTACTCCGATTTTAAACTAAAATAAATAATGTTTGCATGTAGATAATTTCTATTATTTTATATATTTAGAAACTAGAGAGTTTCATCTGTCATTTGATACTAAAATATTAAAAATCCGTCCATAAATAAAAATTTAAACCCTAGGGGCCGTAACATCACTCCCGAATTCTCTCTTCAGGTGTCAATGGGCCGGGAAATACACACTCTCCTTTTAAGGATTAAGAGCTTGGAAGTCCCAGGGGCATCATGAAAAATTATTACAATTTTAAGTATTTTGTGACAGTTTGGCTCTCTTGCTCTTGATAAGAACCAGCGGTCCTACAATTCTGGAATTATCCGGATTGGCTGTCCCAAGGAAGGACTATCTTTTCTGCACAAAATAAAAGTTATTCGATAAAACCTAGTTAAGGTATAGGGATATTTGCTAATGGCCTCCGTAACAGACTTGCAATACATTTTCAGGATTTGGCATCATGCCTTATTAGAACCCCTGTAGAACGGACCCTTTCACAAAATGACAAATGTTCAATTTTGCTTTCCATGCTTTAAAAAGTACATTTAATATATAAAGTATGCATGGCTATTTGGTTATACTGTAAATAAATGCATTATGGTCTGGTTGTATACAATTTTAACCAATTTATTATTATTACTTCACAGTGGTTATTTTATTTCAGGTTACAATTCGACAGTGTTAGCGTATGGACAGACAGGTAGTGGTAAAACATTCACTATGGGCGGCGGTTACGAGGACTCACTGAAAATGGACCCTGAAGGCATGGGTATTATACCCAGAATCATACAGGAAATATTCTCCGTCATTGCTGATAAAGAGAATTATAAATATACAGTTAACGTGTCCTATTTAGAGGTATGAATTTGATTCCATTGAACTTGTAATGTAACTGTTGCAAAGTTGAAAGATATTTAAATTAGATCTTTCGAAGTTTGATTTTCAGGCCTGAGAACATTTATCAAAAATGAATTGCCTGGCCTGCTGTAACAAAAAAAAACTGATGGGTATAAATGTTTTTAGGAAGTAAGTTGTCTGAAACATTGTTATTGACTAAATTATTGACATTCCTGTCTGAAATGTTTTGTTGTTATTTCATTGTATTCAAGTTTAATTATGTATGATATTTTGTTTCATCGATTTCTTTCAGATAATAAATGAAGATTTGCAAGATTTGTTATTGTCCAATAAACGTGATTCTTTAAGTATTAGAGAAGAAAATGGTATCATAAAGGTATGTTTATAGATCTATAAAAAGGTAAAGTGCTTGTTTATTATAGTGTCACCCCTATTAAAAAGGCAAGCCAATTTGACTATGAGACACTCTATCTTTTTTTTGCACAGTACCTCCCAATTCTCTTCTCGTACTGCCAAGTGACTGGCAGAGATGGCCTGTAGTAACCCATGCTTTAACTAGTTGGCGGCTCACCAACCGGCCGCATCAGTTCTAACCCAGCTTCTGTTTGGGTTGGAACCTTCGACCTTCCGCTCAGGAGGTGGATGCCCTAACAAATCGGCCACGGTCTCGTATATTTCACTTGTTAATTCCTTTTCCATGTTAGTGATAATGATAAATTGTACCCTACTGAAAGTGCCTCGGAGTCACGGCTAGGGTCCAGTGGTTAGTGCTACTGTGCTGAATTTTAAACCAGCATTTAGGTTTGATTCCTAGTTGTGTTGGGTCATACCATTCCATGACTATTTTATTACAATTTCTTCCACATTTGGAGAAATCACTGATTTCTGATAGAAGGGTAAGTTTTTATTTATAAGAATACAGACCAGAAAAACTGGTAAGGTGCATTGGACATTGTAGATTGCTGAAAAATTGTAGAGAAAAGTCACTGAACCCAAATAACCAAACATGAGTTTCTATGATAATTCTGCAACTAGAGCTTGATAGTCATGTATTACTTTAATTCACAGATACCTGGTTTAAAGGAAGTACAGGTGTCCAGTACTGAAGAAACCATGAAATTGTTAGAATTTGGTTGTAACAACAGAACGACAGCTGCCACGGCGATGAACAACACTTCCAGTCGATCACACGCTATATTCTCAGTACTTATAGAACAACAACATGAGGAAGACATGTATGTTGATAGTTTGTTACATCATTTTTTATAAATCTACGGCTACCAGTCATGGTGCACTAATTAAAGTATATAAAACTTTGATGACTCAAACAACATGTCTGGAGAATAATTTGATTCACCTACATGTTTGTGTCATCTCGGTGTACTAGTTCTTAAGTTCACAACTTGACAATACATTTTTGAGGTACTATCTTCTGGTAGTAACTATGCTCCGGTATAAAGGTGATGAATGAATTTAGTTGAAAGAAATTTTACAAAAGTTAGTTGCTGATATTTGCTGTGTTCATTCTAATCAACAAGCCCGAAACCTCATGCTAGTGAAAATAAATTAAGGCTTGTAGACATAATTCATTTTCTATTGTCAAAAAATTTAATCATGTTTATTGACTCATTTTAAAGGAGTTGTATAATCCAGTTAGGGTTAGAATATAGTGACGCAGCTGTAGAATCCACTATTACAGTGTAAAACCAATAGTTGATATCCGGAACTCTGTGCAATGTGGTTTTCCCCTTAATTTACATGTAGGTACAAACAAATCTGGCCTAGTCATATTGGTTTCGTATTCATATGCAAACACAACTGACCCTAGGTCTATTGTCCAGATATGAATATTCAAGACTCAAAAGAATTATAACTGTAAAACTATTTGTACCTACAGATTAGTGGAGATCCGGAGTAGGTCTATTCGGAACTGTTGAATCGGTTTAATAGTCCCATTGATTAAACATTATAACGGTAAAAAATATATTTGTACCTACTGATTAGTGTACCAAACATGTGCATCTTGGCTAAAATCGACCTGTTCAGGCAATGGTTGTAATCTTTTGGGTACACAGTAAACGGCTACTTCACTGTCAAAATATCCTAATTGGAATGTAGCCTTATGATTATAAAACTTTTAGTCCATACACTGATGTTGAAGGTTAATATTTTGCATGATGTATAATTCTGTTGTTTCAGAAATGATTTTTGGAAAGTTAAGTTACAGTTGGTTGATCTTGCTGGATCTGAAAGGATAAAGAAAACTCATGCTGAAGGTGCTAGGCTTAAAGAGGGTAGGTGATTACTTTGATGTTATTACTCTAATTCATTCAGTTTTGCTACAATGGTCATCCAGATTTTCACCTCAAGGTAGGAATACATCCTTATGGTGATGCACTAGGACTGTCACAGTTGAAAGCAAAAAAATCCTGATAGAATAAGATTAGTAAACATTTTAGGTAGACTTTTGAAGTAAAAAAGTCGAGCAAATGTCGTGACAGAAGCTGGAGGTCCAAATTTGATGGATGTTTGCATTCGTCAGCTCTTGATATTGATTTGTATTGCATTATATTTCTAGGAATAAACATAAATAAAGGATTGTTGGCACTGGGGAATGTTATAAGTATACTTGGTGATGAAACGAAGAAACCTTCACATGTACCATACAGAGATAGTAAACTCACTCGATTATTACAAGGTAAGAATATTGAGCAAGTAATGCACGATCAATACTTGTCTGTAGGGCGTCGTCACCTAGCAAAGCAAAGTAGGAGCGCATTAGACCACTTTGCTATCTCAACAAGCCCAAAAATGGTTGGGAAGACCTTCACATTCAACTTTCAGAGATTACAAACTGACCTGTATCTTACAAGCTATAGAAAGGGACAGTAATAAATCAGACAGGGAATGCAGCATTCAACAGAAACAGCATAACCCGAAAGGCAAAGAAAAGAAAAGTGTACAAATTATTAGCTCTGTACAAAATAGGCCCCTGGTCAAAATGGCATGCATACCTTAGGAAGTCAAATTTTTGTAAGAGGATAAAACAGTACGTTCCCATGTAAAAGCAGGAGTTCTATTTGATTCGGGAGTAGGGGTTTTGAACCTTGAAATTTCCAAGAAGCCATATTTTGGCTCTCAAGATTTTTGTTTGAATGGTTATTTTCTCTTAAAATCATAGTTATTTTTTGCCTATAAAATGACCTTTCAGATTCAATAGCTAGTGGTACCCCTGTATTAATTTACTATAGTGTTATTATGGCAACCATTGTTTTCTTCAGATTCATTGGGAGGTAACAGTCATACATTAATGATTGCGTGTGTAAGTCCTGCTGACAGTAATATGGAGGAAACATTGAATACATTACGCTATGCTGATAGAGCCAGGAAGATCAAGAATAAACCAGTAGTTAACTGGGATCCACAGACTGCGGAAATCATGAGACTCAAAGGACAAGTACAACAACTTACTATGAAGCTTATAGGTGCTGGAATATCAGATCTAGATAGGTTAGTATGGTATTACCGACTCATTTTGTAACACTACTACTTTCCTGTAGGAGTTGAATTCAGATTTTCAAGTACAACATATTCTTTACATAATATTGCACAAGGTATTTGACAATGTCAGTCTCATATGTGTTGTATTAATAACTATCATAATCCATTATCAACCTTGATAACTTACGGGTAGAGTGTCTGCTTAGAGTACAGGTCTTCCTGGGTTTCCCTGGCCGTGACATAACATACCTCCTCAAAAACGTAGTGGTAGAATGTTTAGGTCCTGGGTGTGATCCTAGGTCATGACATACCTATTTCAAAGTCCCCTTCTCATCAATGCACAAGTCATGTTACATGCTGTGCCTATGGTAGCCTCAGCACATTGTTTAGAAAAGTTTAAGTTTTGTCAAACTAGTGATGAATGAGCTGTTCATATCTTAAATATGACTATTGTTATTTCAGTGAAAGTGATATTGTTATACCTGAACCTGACAGTCCCAATAAAGAGAAAGACAGAAAAGTTATACAGATGTGGATTGATAAATGTAAAGAATTAGAGGTAAAAAACACTGAATAGTTCCTGCAATAATAAAGATAGACGCGTGCTTGCACGAGGTGGTTCAGCCACAGCAACAGGCCAAGTTCTACTGACCAAAAATATTTGGAGGTCATAAATTTTGAATGCTGGAAAAGAAAAGTCTGTTCTGATATGGCCAGCTGATCGTAGCTATGTTGCTGAATAATTAGGACCTTTTCTTTAAATTTTGAAAAATGGGTGAAAAAACTTGATAGAAACTGAGTTTTCGCAGAAAAATGTATGATTTTAAAGTTTTCTGTGAGGAAAAAGCCTGTTCACGCCTCTTCTATAGCTGGAAAAAAAGCCCTGATAAATTAGGTGGAGAAAACAGAACATTTGTCAATGTTGTTATATGTTTATTCCGTTTCTCATCTTATGTAGTGAGGTAGGTTAAATATTCAAGTCAAAAGCAGGGCATTATTTATAACAAACGCCTGTAGCTTACTGCAACAGGTAAACAAAAAAATTGCTGTAAAACAGGAATGAAAAAATCAGTCTGAGTGAGTCATAAATAATATGCTAACATATTGTTATATATAATACAGGAAGAGGTGACCAAACTTCACTCAGAGTTACAACAATCTGTAGACCAGTGTGTCAGTCTGAGTGAGAGAGCTATCACATGGGAGATGAGATGTGACCGGCTTAAAACACGACTCAAAGAACTCGAAGAGAGCGTGGGGTAAGCTAATCAATAATCTTTATCTCAGGAAGGTAAAGTAAACATCCAAAATTGATTCACTAAAAATTATGAGAAATTTATGTTTTTATATTGTGTTGTCTTTGAGTCTCCTTGAAATCCCTGACCCTGGAAGTTTAAAATGTCAAAGGATGCTTGAGCGGCTTAACAGCTGAAAAAGAGTTGTAGAAAATTGATAACTTTTTTATGATTGCAAAAATTGTCACAGCATGGTCCTGGCTAATCATGGGACCTAGGTAACAATAGGACAGTTGATCTTAGTAACCAAGATACAAAATGTTGATCTTATAATTTCAGGGTGGACCTAGATTTGTTGAGTTCCAGTGTAACTGAAGAGGCTAACCCAATTCTGGCTGAACAAATTGAAAAGTTGAAAACATTTGCCTGCAAGTTACATGAGTCTGTGGTAAGCATGTTTTACATACTTCTGAAGTAATGTTTTTAATTTGTAGTTACAAAATTCAGCCAATTAATTTTTGATTTTTTTGCAATTTCTGTGTATCATGTAATCCTCAATGAAGGAAATTGTCTTAAAACTTTCTGAAACAGGTTTGGCAAACAAATTCTGGTTAAATTCTGGTTCAGACTGACGACTTTTGAACTGAGATAATTGTTAATGCTTGGCACCATTGGTGTCAAATCTTATCACCCTATTTCGGTCTGACAGGATTTCAGGCTGATCCTGTCAGAATTTTGGACACATTTTTGACTCGTCAGAAATCTGGTGATTATACACAAACAATCTGTCTTTCAGCTGAATATAATTTGTACAAGATTAATTATGTCTCCCCCATATAGTAAGGAGAGTTGTTTTTGTGCTAGATGTATGTTACAATGGTTGCTTGCGCTTGTTCTCGTGAACCATTTGTTGGTTTGAAATGCGGTAAATGAGGTTAGGGACACATACACTTTTGTGACAAAAAGTTAAAGACCCCATTGCTGTTTTTAACTCAATTTTAATGACCTGATTTTAGATAACTGAAGAAGAGAATTTAGAAGATTCAGTAGAAGGTGAAAATTCCATGGAAGCCGAGGTTAGTTGTGCTTTGTGTATAAATATTTTATCAGAATTGTATGTGATATTGCTTTTGCTACAGTAAAGTTAATCTGCTTTGAAGGATTTTCTTAAATATAACCTGAGTTAAATAAAGGCATGATGTCTATGATGGCCTCTTGATTTGCTTAAATGCTCTGTCTCTTATAATTGCCCTGGTTTTTAATTGACCCTGTGGACACTTCTGAGTTATTAAATCCTGAGATTGTAACTTAGTCTGTTAAGGAATTGCAAACCATTTCATACACACACTGTGACATATTTTCAGCTGGATGAGAAGACAGAGGAGGTGCCAGCCACACCCGAGACATTAGCTATAATGAAACAACATACACTGAGACGTGCACGTATGAACAATGAACTAGAAGAACTCAATAAGATCTTACTGAAGAAAGAGAAACTGGCTAGTAAGATGACACACAATGATGAGAAGATGGTAGCAATGAAATATCAGTATGAGGTAAATACTTGCTGATTACTTATTATTTAATTTCATTTGTATGAAATGTAGTGATTTGGGTTAAAAAGACAATTTCAATGTTGGATTGGTCGTTAGTTCATGGATTCTGCATTTCAGTTAATAAATACAAGGATCAAAATTACTATTCCATGGGATTTTATTTTATTCAAAATTCACATAATTTAATCCCCCACAAATATTAACGATTTTAAAGTATGTTTCCTTATTACATTATCAACAAATATTAATAAAAGAAATACATTGTTGTGCACCCTCAATTATTTATAAGTGGGGGGCTTATAGCATTTATAAGTGATGTCCATCTGTCTGTAGGTAATTAGGGGTGTAACGGTACGCTCATCTCACGATATGATACGTACCGTCAATTTTTCTAACGGTTCGGTATATTTCGGTATGATACAATATTCTCTAACAGCAGCTTAAATACTTCAATTTTTACTGATGATGAATTTGATGCTTCTATAACAGCAATTATTATTTGCATGTCAACTATTGTAAGGGAATTAAGACAATATGAAGCATATCTCAATAGAATTAAATTGTGTGATACATGGTAATTATACATAATCAGAAGGCTGGCAGGCGTTGTCGTTGTCTGAATATTATTGTGCTCATAAAAAAGCTTATACCGAACCGTACCGAAATTTAGAAGTATTGTATCGTGAACCGTGTTGGACTGAAGTCCGTTAAAGCCCTATAGGTAATGCAAATCTTGTGTGTGTAATTTCTTCAAACTTCCACAGATAGACAATCTTAATATGTAATTGACCTTTAAGGATGGAATTTTTGATCAGTCAATTTATACAAGAGTTACAGCCCTTTGCTACTTTTACTATATACCCATGTTGGGGTTCCCGTGTTCAATGGTCACATTAGTATAATTATTAGTTTAGTTCTGTGACTTAGTGCTGGCATTGATTCTGTCTGAGGCATATTATAAGTAAGGTAATCAATGGATATCAAAATGCCATGGAATGTTACTTAATTTTGCGACCAACCATATCTTTTTGTACCGTACTGACAAGTTATTATTTCTCTATGAAGGTAAAGTTTCCGGTTTAATCAAAATTTTGATGTTTGATTATAATCATGCTTATGTTACAGGAAACGATGAAGCACTTGGAGGGTGAGATATCAGGCCTACAAAAAGAGAGAGAAACCTTGTCTACCGCTCTAGAAGATGCTAAAAGTAACAAGGCTGCTAGCAAGTATGTGTTGGTTGATTCATTGTAATGTTTAACATGGTATCAGTTAAATTAGGAATCGTTCAATTCTACAGAAGCTATCGGTTGAAAATAATCAAAGTATTGAGTCAATGACAAAGTTACAGCCCTTTGAATTTTAAACACTGAATTGTTTTGATAGAACTTTTAAAACATAATTTTGGTGAGGTTTAAGGCACCCAAAACATACTTTTGTCTTATTTTCTGGATTGGGTAATATGTCTCATTAGAAACCTACCTTATTTAAGGTTGCTAAGTTTAGTCACTTTTAGTCCTTAAATGATTAGTTAGATGCTGAGTGAATTTTTCTTACACAGGGGTGGCAATTTTCCTGATTCATCAGAAATTTCAGATTTATCCTTCCTGTAAGAGCAATGACTTCTGACTAAAATAAAAGTTGTTCGATAAAAAATATCTCAAGAAATACCAAAGTTATGTTAATTAAATCTGCTTTGAAGGGTTGTCTTTACTAAAAACTGAGTTAAATATAGATATTATGGCATTGAAAGCCTCTTGTTTGGCAAAAAATGTTCAGCCACATGCATTTTTCCTGATTTTTAATTCGACCCTGTTATATGATGTGATATTACAGAGTGAGTGAACAAAGAAGAATGAGAATGCGAGAACTAGAAGGACAGATGACAGAGTTAAAGAAGAAATTAACAGAACAGAAAAAACTTCTCAAGATGAAAGATCAGTCGGACAAACATGTCACACAATTAAATACAGAAATACAGGTAAGATAAGATAAACTTTATTTAATATATATATCTTTTGTATCATTTATATTTTATCCTTTATTCTTAGATATTAAAGACAATAAACAATAGTGTAAATTCTGTAGTTTCATTAGGGGCGGAATCTCAAGGGTTAATTTGGGATTTTATTACAGTATTTTACCACTTTCTAGTCAAAACACTGTTTATTTAAAGAAACAATTTCCCTTTAGTCAGAGTCACTAAGGTCCAAAAGTTGTTTTTGGAATTCTAGGCGTCAAAGTGTGTAATCAAGTTTCAAATGACATCTTTGTGTCATGTATATTTTGCAGTACATTTGGGTGTTAAATGTAACACAAGAATGTAAACCTTACTCTGTACATGATAGAACTGAGCAGTGTTTTAGTATTAAAAATAAATCCGCAAAATAGCAGTGCCTTAGTTCATATCATCGTCACAAACATATAAAAACTTTCAGTGGTCACCGTGTCAATCTTCTTGTTGATCTGGAATTGCAGGTTTACATATATCCTGGAAGAGCTATGATCATTAACAAAAAAAAGTCGTTACTTGAAAATATCTTGAGAAATGGCAAAGTTATGGTCAATTTAATCTGTTTTGAAGGATTTTAGTTATAAAAACTGTGTTAGATATGGTAGGCCGCATGTGATTTTCCTGATTTTTATTTGGCTCCGTTTACACCACTCGATTTCGTACACACGGTATTTATATAGGGATTAAAAAAACAACAACATCTGAAAACGATGTCATATTATTGTTACATTATTTCCAATTTTGTACACATGGTATTTCTATAGGGGTTAAAACAACAACGTGTGAAACTGATGAAGCAAATGAAGGAAGATTCAGATCACTGGAGAAAATGGAGACAACAGAAAGATAAGGAAGTCCTTCAACTTCAACAAAAGGTAAGAGCAATGCCACTCATAGAAACTCACTTCATTCATAACTTATGGTTAGCATCGTCATCTGTTTTGCTGGTTAACGTCTTTTTCAAAAACAGTGAAATGAAAGTAACATAATAATCCTTCTTTACATGCCAGTGAACCAGAAAACAGGGTATGTGCATATTTTAAGGAATGAATGGATATGCATGACCATGTGTTACACATTTGATTGTGTTGTGTATTAAAACATTTTTCATGACTTTGAAGAATTAAGCGTACCATGTGTTGTTGATCAAACGTTATGTACTGTATCAAACTATGGTAGTGATCCCAATACACTGCTTCTCAGTGCAGTCGGAGAATTGTATTGTTTTCATAATTCTGGCTCTGGCGGAACAAAAACTGGTGTTGGGCACAGACGGAACTCAGATGTTGTGTATTCGGAGTTCCGTCCGAGTGTTATTGGTTTTCCGTTCTGTCAGAGCTATATCCCAAGAGATTGTTAAGTCATTGCAATTTTCAGAACTTGATAAAGAACAACAGAAATGCTAACAAATTTAGTTAATTGATTCTGAGATATTACTTGTATTACAGGATAGGAAACGTCAGTTTGAGATCCAGAAATTACAGAGAGAAAATCAGAGAACACACAGTGTGTTACAGAGAAAGTCTGAAGAGGTTAGTGTTATTATGTTATAATAATTGTGGAACATAGAAAACCTGGTTGTAGTCCTTCATTGGACAGGGGATTTCATATATTGATTGGTCTCTAGTCCGAATCCTAACTTGAAAACACTTCAGCTTATGAAGGTATAACTTGGTGCGGATGTTGTATTCAATTTCATTAATAAAAATAGACACAAGTCTAGGTGTCTTCTGCAGTGAAATTATATCCAATTGTGTTTAACCCATTTTCAAATAACATAACCAGGGTTTAAGTTTCAATTTTCAGAGATACTAAAGAAATTAGTTTTGCTTAAATCCAGTACCATACTAAAAGTTAAATTTTCCAAAATGCTTAGTAATTGAATTTTGTTTTAAGAAGTGTTAAACGTTATGTTGCATATTAATTTTCTGTATTTCAGGCTTCAGCAGCTAACAGACGGTTGAAAGAAGCTCTGGCCAAACAGAAACAAGTGATGGAGGAGAGAAATCAGAAATTTGAGAAATGTGATAAAACGACAGTTGGTAATAGAGTCAGGGTAAGTGCATACTGTCTGCAATGGGAAATTGGAGTCTGCACAATTTGTAGGGTTATAGCCTGTAATTTTACATACCAAGTTTAATGGCGTCCACAGATTATGGATGTGATTTCATATATATAATTCAACAAGTCTGTCTGCCCACCTATCTGTCTGTAGTAGACTCTAACTTGCGTGAACTCCTGCCATATCCACACGGCTCAACTCACATACCTGGCTGATGTGCTAAACATATTGATACTCTTATATATTATAGGCTGATTAGGCGGCAAGCACACTTACCACATAGCTACAGAAGCGCATGGTTTTCCTGATGTCAAAGACGTATTAAAACTTGTTTGAGTAATCACACATGTAAACAATATTTAAACTGATGCTCCAATTATACAGCACCTTGTTAACATGAGTCAGTAAATTACAATTCACATTCAATCATTACAGAAATGGTTGAGTTTTGAGCTGGATGTTCAAGTAGGAATCATGGAAGCCAAATACCACAGGGAAAGTCAATTACAAGACAGGAAAATGCTTGCTGAACAACTCAAGGAACTCAAAGAAAGTGTTTGTGATGAAGGCCCTCCTGCTAAGGTAATGAAAAGCCTAACGGTTGAGTTTGTTCTGTGCAAAGTGGTCGAATATTAGTTCCCTTACTATGGTAAAAAATAGTATTAGTATTTTTGTATTGAAAGGGAAAATAGTTTCTCCATACTTATAAATTGTGGTTGAAAAGACCAGGAATAAGGTGTTAATAATGATTAACAAAAGTTTCACAGCAGTCTCCACAAAACAAACCTGTAAATATTAGCACAGGTGTTAGCCACAGACCGTCATTGCAGATATAGGGTCTGGCAATGAATTATATACAAATCACCAGTGGTACAGGGTCATTCTTCCTTATATACATACAGTAAAATTGTGGGTGACCTAAATTGAAACTTTTTCATTGAATCTTTCATCCAGAATGCCCATTTAGCCAATCATTTATCCAACTTTTATGACGTTTTTGATAAGACATAATATTATTGATAAGCTGCTAAAACCCTACTTACTCATACATGGCTGGTATTTTTCAGGCTAGTGCATAATTTCAGGTTTTTGAATCCTGAAATTTCCTTCTTTGTCTATATTGATAGTAGAATTATAGGTTTGAGAATGATTGCTAGTTACAATGTCTGTCCTAGTCCTCTTCACACCAAAGAGACATGGGACATCTACCACTCTCCACCATCTAAAGCCACTAAAACATTCATTTTATATAATGTAGAAAATGTCATGGATGGACGACTCCGGGAGAAAACATCAGACAAGTTTTCAGGAGGAGGAGAAAGTGAAGAAAATTCATCATCTTCAACAACAAATAGAAATCAGGTAGGGACCAAACTCTGGTATCTTGGTTACTGTTATGTCAGAAATCTTAAACTTACACACCAATTCTGATTCTTAATACATACTTCATACAGAGCATTGAACTATGAGTAAAGAAAAAGTTGAGCTATTATTGTGACAGGATCATCTGCGTGTGCATTGGTTAAGTTTTTTGTCAAGATTAATTTTCTCAAAGACAATTAAAGTTACCATTGTTTGTGATGCTATAGAATGATCGTATTTACACTCATCCACCATTGTGCCACACTCAATGCACAATTATCTTACCAGCTTGTTAATAGAAGCAAAATATTGAAATTGTATGTTAATCAATTTTCAGGAATGTCCAGATTGCAGAATTACAACAGAAAATATTTGATGCAGAACAAGGTAAAGTTTGATAGAGAACATTTATCATCATCATCTTCACTTCCATTTATATTACAAGTTCAGTTTTGAGTATATGATTGTTTATTAATACTTGAGGTGCGAATGTATCATAGCGATTTGTTTAAAGCTGTGGTGTAAGGAATTGCGCCATATACCAATGTTGCATGTTACAAATTTCTGATATAATGCTGATGTGTTATACATAGAGGATAGTAAATGAGCATTGGTTTCAACGAGTTTTATTATTTTTATTTCAATGATGGATTAACTTGAATTTGGTTTTCAGTTTATCAAACACACAACAAAATTAAGACTATAGTTCAAAAAATCTTATTAGTCTCGACTTATGTTCATAATTATAATAACAACTTTATTTATTGTGGATTACATATTTTACAGTTAAAATCAATTTTCAATAAGGTCCACTACATAAAGGTTACCTCAGTGACTAATTAAGAATGTCAAATAGCATCATTTGCATATTTATCTGCTAATATTTTAGTCTGATGTATATTTATACAGAATGTAAGGGTAAATCAACCAAGGACAATCTACATACAATGATGGAGGCCAAGATAGCTATCAAATGGTTGTTAGATCAGGTAAGTTGTTGCTGAGGTTTTAAAAAAGTGTTTGTTTATTATAGTGTCACCCCTATTGAAAGGGCCGGCCAATTTGACTATGAGACACTCTATCTTTCAAGCGCACAGTACCTCCCGAATCTCTTCTGGTATTGCCTGGGGCCTCGCTGAGATGGGCCTACAGTAACCATTATTTAACTAACTAGCTGATGGCTCACCAACTGACCGCATCAGTTCTAACCTAGCTTCAGCCGGGATTGGAACCTGCAACCTCCAGCTCCGGACGCCCCAACCACTCAGCCACGCTCAAGTTTTATTTCAATCTTAACTGATCTTACCCTTAAAATTTCTATTGTATTGTATTGTGGTTTTCCTGCAATCAGCAGGTAATATTTTGGCTATAGAATGGTAAAATTCAGTGTAAAATTATTAACATAACTACTGAAGTCAATTTGTACAAAAACCTCTGTATCATAATTGATTATTTCTCCGACATACAGTACCAAGCCTAGTTTTGCGTATTGGCAGGAATTTTAGGTTGATAAGTTATGGACCTTTGTTGGAGACATAAGTTTTTATGTTAAAACACTTCTACTGCGTATACATATAGTAAACTTTTATCCTTGTAGTCTGTGTCATATAAAGCGGACAATAACAGAATCCGATTGGAGATGAATGAACAGAAGGAGTGTATGTCTGGACGCAACACTGATAACGATGAATATATCACTGAACTAGAAGAGAAAATCGAAGATTTCAAGAGAAAATATGAGAAGGATATAACACACATACAGTCTGAACATCAGAAGGAGGTAAATGATATACTCTGTGAGGGAGAATTTGTGAGATAAATTGTAGAATATTGTACTTTACACAGTTAAATCTCTTTGGTACATCAAGGATGTATCTTGTCATATATACAGTGCTACTTTTGTAGAGCAACACCTTTTGCGAGCTGCAATATATCCGCCCTTGTTTAGACTTTGCCTCTATGCAGAGGTTAATTGAGAGGTTGTTGCTCTACAGAGAGATTACACTTTAACATACAATGAGGTACATCCTAACTGCACTAGAAATTATCCTAATTGTACTTGATAGAAATAAATTTTGTGCTTAAATTGAAAGTTATTTTGCCATTTCTGAAATGCTTTCCGGTGTTTCCAACCGAGCTAACGATGAACTTGTTGGGTAAGCTTGTGTGTATCGCTGCTTTCTTACTTATTCGTAGATCATTGGCCAAGCTGGCAGGGAAGCAAATGAACATGCACTTATGAATGAATTGGTTGAATGTAAACAAACAAGGCCATGCTGATCTCATACTGAAATAACATGCTATTGTTATCATAAATAAATAAAAACAAAGTCTTTATGATTAACATTATAATATATTGTCTTTTTTACCCTCTTTATTACCCTATCTTGTCTATGTAGTATATAAGTATTTAATACTTGTATAATTGTATGTTTTCAGATAGAATTTCTGCTTGATTCTGCACCTGCCCACAGTACAGATGTAGATTTAAGAAAATGTGTTGAAACGCAGGTTTGTATTCCACTTCACATACTATAGGCATCTGCATTGTTTATTATAACTTCCATAACTTGTGACATCATAATCTACTGGGGCTTTATTCACAATTGTTGTTAGCCTAAAACACAGACTTAGACTTAACATGGTCAAATGTTCTATTCGCTCACATGTTGTTAAAATTACCAATTTTGATTTAAATCAGTTGGAGAACATCAACTAATCAGATAAAATTTACTTTGATGAGGGGTATATTGCTTTGCCCATGTTGGTCTGTCTTTCGGTAGATCAAAATGGTTTCTGTTCATTTACTGAAGAACACTTGGTCCCTGGATCTTCAAACTTTACAATGATGTTGGTCAGCAATATCTTTTAGGTCGGAGGACAAGTTTACTGATCTATACCATTTTCGACAATATTGGCTGCTATGGGGGCTTGCATGTTTTACAAATATCTTGTGTTAAATGTGTATTAAATCTGTTTTATATTGCAGAAAGAAGAGATCAGTAGGTTAACACTGATCAATGAAGAATTGAAGAAGAAGACAGAACAGGTTGACAAAATGGAGAAAGTATGTCAGGTTTTCACAAAATATAAATACATAAATTTTTGTAGCAATTCACTTCTTTTTCTGTTGCAATAACAGTCTGCGGAATCAGGGTTTGAATCTACTTGCCCAAATCAGCAAAATCGAATACTATTCCTATAGACTATGCATAATTATGGGAAAAAGTTACTTGTCCTAATCAACAATTACTTTCCAGTACAAGTGCTAATTTCAGACTGCAATAAGGATAGGTCAATATACCACAAATATGTATTACTATATGTTTGTCTGTGAATGTTGGAAGGTACAACTAATTTACAGATTGCTTGAGAATTTTAAAAGAAAATAAATACATACAGGGAAGCAGCAGATTAAAAAGGCACAAAAACGATATGTTTATTCAGATCGTGGTTCAAAAAGGATTTTCATAATTCAAAAAGCTTGTTTTTGATACCATGCCTATTTCATACAAACATGTACTTGAACCTTGAAAGTCACAAAAACTAAATCTTTATTTGGATTGTGATGCAAAAAGAATTTCCATACTTCAAAAGGCTTGTTTAGTTTACAGTTTATCATTTGTCTATTTAATTACAAACACGTTAGAAAAAGTTGTGACCAGTGGCATTAGTTTGGTCTCAGAAACTCTGGGTGAAGATTAAGACTCCCTATATCTGGACCACTTCTTTAAATATAGCCATGGTTACATGGACATTGTTTTTATATTTCAGCATCTTACCAAGTATATGTATAAAGATAAAACTGTAGCATTGATGCCAGAATTACAGAATGGAGATGAGAATACACCACCTGAAGCCAGGTCACCATTTCTCAATCAGAGACCTAAGGTAGATAACTCTTGTTATGACTAAACCATAGTTTCACTTCATTTTGTCTCCCAAATATAGTGGCCTGGGAGTTATTGAGAGAATATAGAATATTGAGTTTGTGCTGGATTAATATCTGTCTGGGTAAATGGCACAAAGTTGGAATGTGCCTGTTCTCTGTAACCATTTAACCATGGGTATGATTTCTATGAAACCTGCACATGAACGCTAATACTTGATTACCCAGCCATGTTGCGCATAATGTCAGGAATTTTGAGTCACGGCCCTTTGTAGAAGGCATACATTTTTGTGTCTAAAATCTAATAGTTTTCTAAGCTTTTGTATTTCAGTGTAATGTGAGAAAATGTTACACCATTTGAACTGTGTGATTTGTAGAAGGTTGAAGGGGAAAAATAAATGTCTCTCTGTCTGTCTGTCCCCAAAATATTGTGATATGTTACTCTTAAAGTATTGGAGCTACTGTCAGCTGACTTCAAAGGATGGCATGTATGATTGAGCTCCTAGGTATTTTGATATAGACCCATCTAAATTCATGGTACTTGACATGGTTCAATGGAAAGGAGGGGGGCTTTTTTTGTCCCATGGGTACATTATTCGTTTACTTTTAACTTCCCGTTCTTGTTGCATTTGTCAGAATTATTTGAAAGACTTTCTCAAATTTTAACTGGTTCTTAATTTATTTTTTTGTTTTGTTACCAGGCAAAGATCAGCAACAAAGCTATAGGTCTGATACAAAGTGACTCTTCGATACGGAGTTCAGATGAATTTGAGAAGCCCCCCCTACCACGTATGAGGAAGTCAGTATCGGCAGGCATGATACGTAAGAGACAAGGAAAGTCCAAGACACAAACAAACAGCGAGGAAGATGACGAAGAGACGACAAGGAAATCACTGAGAAAGAAAACATCAAAGTCAAACTTAAACGACGACCAGGAGAGCAAAAATGAAGCTCTTTTAAGAAAACTCCGCAAAAGATCATCTCGTTTTAATCTGAAAGATCTTATCGCTACGGACGATGAAGTGGACGCTGACGTTGAAGAAGAGCTTCCTACAAAACGTCGAAGTCTTCGTAAGAGCGCAGAAACCAAGAGCGACGGGGATGATGACAGTAAAAGGAAACCATTACGTAAGAAATCTTCAAAAACAAATCTTAAAGCAGAAACTGAGGACAATACAGAGACTGTTTCTGATAGAAAACTGAGAAAAAGATCGTCAAAGTTCAATTTGAAGGAAATCGAAGCTATGAATTCTGCTGTTGAAACAGAACTTCCACAAAAGACACGAGGTCAGCGTCGAAGTGGGCGGAAGAGCAAGGAGGTCGAAGAGGAGGCTGTAAACTCTCTGAACGGAACATTTACGTGTGAACCTAGTACGGACACAACTACTACAAGTAAAGGTTCACTGAATGACACATTTACATGTGTGACAGATGATACCACTGCTAGTAGCCAGGGGAATGATATATCCTCTATGTTTGATGGTGGTCTGAAAAAGAAACGAAAATTATTCAACACAAAAGAAAGTTTTTTCTCACCTGTTGAATTCAAAGATGAAGTTTTGTAAATGATTTGTTACACTTAGAGATGTGGTACACTTAATATGCAACTGTAAAATGGTTGTTTATAAATGATTACTCAGGTCACCATAGGGGCCTTCATACAACACTTTGACAGGTGAGGCCCTTTTGACCCTCTTGTATATCGAAAGGATTACTTTACTGTTGTTTAAGATACAACAAGTTTTTTATGTCAGTATAAAAGTGAATCTCTTTCAAATTATTATAAGGCTTATCAAGACTAAACGCATGTGGTAATAGTTTGATTTGTCTACCTAAAATGATAATTTGTGTAAGTTTTTGAGTGCCTATAATTAATGACAATTGCATTATCTGTGCTGTAATGCACATTTCTTACGTTTTATGCCCTGGCATCTACTGATGCGGAGTCTTATAATGATTCACCTGCTCACCTGCTTGTCCGTTTGTTGGTGAGTTTTTACAAAACTTTCTAGTCAGTTGACTTAGCTAGTTATTATGGACAAGGCTACCACTGGGGCATAAGCGTTTACTGAACACATTCTTGTTGGTTGATAGTTTTATAAAAGTCTAGCATGCAATATACAGGAAATTTTTAATTATTTGTTGTTTAAGCAGTGCTTTGTCATGGCTTATGATTCTTTATTTGAATATTATATGTAAGTTGAGCTTGCAGTGTAATGAAATTTTTATTTTATGCTACGACTAGTTTCTTGATTTACTGCTACATTTTATATTCTTATCACTTGCCTCGAGGATTTGGTGCTATGAATATGTGTAAGGTTGGGGTTTTGCATGGTTATTTATTGTTGTGCAAGTTCCTGTTTTTCCTGCTTCAATATATTTTTGCCTTGCCAGAAAATCATAAGTTTCTAATTATTAGTTCAGCATATCCTACCTCTCTTCAAAGCACTATAATTTATGATTTGAATCATTTTTCTGATAACCTTTCCCCATTTTCTATGCTTAATTTAATCATAGTATTTCCTTAAAATTAATCTATTTACTGTTCAAATGTTTAAAAGCTCTTAAAGGGAAAGAACTCTGTCATTCAAAACAGCAACCACAATTATATCTTCTTTAGTCAAGTTTGATAATCTATTAATTTACACTTAGTCTATCAAACATTGCTTGTCATTTAATGATTTTGATTGCCGAATAGAGAGATACCTTGGTATTGAGGATTGCTTATTCACATTCATGATCTATTGTGATATGTCCTAAATGTTTACTTATTGACTGTTCTATTCATTGTCTAGAAACTGTCTGTGATTTACTGACTAATTTGTGTACTGTGTATGTGTTGGTCTTCCAACTTCCATATTATAAGTTTGAAGTTCTGCACACGCATGTGTCAACTGTTTATCTGACCTTGTCTTGTATCTGACCTTGTCTTGACTAAAACTCTTCAAGTCTGTTTTGGTGAATATGCATGTTTGTTGTTATAGATATTGTGACTGTCTGTGTGTATGACCATGTAATTATATTGAACATACCACTGGCTTAGAATGAGAAGGTCGAAACTATAAAATCAAAATTTAGAGAAAACAAGAAAAATCTGTTCAAAATTTTCTCTTTGCTTATGATTAAACAAGTTGTATCAACTTAAGTTTGGTCAACATGACAAGTTCCGATTTTCAAGAAAATAGGCTCATAAGAATCACCTTGTAATGCTGATTTTAAATATGTATCAGTCTAATAAGGTCATCAGTAGTACTTACGACCTTCTCATTCTAAGCCAACGATATGACGTTTTAGTGTAGGTTAGGAACCACCGAATAAATTTGCTCTATAGCTCAATGTAAAGTGCCCCTAGTAGGCCCCCATTTTCAACTTTTTATACGCCCGTTGAAAAACGGGACGTATTATGTGAACACCCTTGGCGGGCGTGCGGGCGGGCGGCGGCGTCCAGAAATTTGTCTGTACTCTTACTCAAACAGTTTTTGTCCGATCGTCTTCAAACTTGCTGACAATGCTTATTGGCATAATATCTAGGCCAAGTTCGATTATAGGCCAAATCGGTACAGGCCTTCTTGGGTTATGGTCCTTCTTTTACCAAAAAAATGTGAAATTGGCCTTGTCTGTACTCTTACTCAAACAGTTTTTGTCCGATCGTCTTCAAACTTGCTGACAATGCTTATGGGTGTAATATCTAGGCCAAGTTCGATTATAGGCCAAATCGGTTTAGGCCTTCTTGGGTTATGGTCCATCTTTTATCAAAAAAATGTGAAATTGGCCTTGTCTGTACTCTTACTCAAACAGTTTTTGTCCGATCGTCTTCAAACTTACTGACAATGCTTATTGACATAATATCTAGGCCAAGTTCGATTATAGGCCAAATCGGTTTAGGCCTTCTTGGGTTATGGTCCTTTTACCAAAAAAATGTGAAATTGGCCTTGTCTGTACTCTTACTCAAATAGTTTTTGTCCGATTGTCTTCAAACTTGCTGACAATGCTTATTGACATAATATCTAGGCCAAGTTCGATTATAGGCCAAATCGGTTTAGGCCTTCTTGGGTTATGGTCCTTCTTTTACCAAAAAAATGTGAAATTGGCCTTGTCTGTACTCTTACTCAAACAGTTTTTGTCCGATCGTCTTTAAACTTGCTGACAATGCTTATGGGTTTATATCTAGGCCAAGTTCGATTATAGGCCAAATCGGTGCAGGCCTTCTTGGGTTATGGTCCTTCTTTTACCAAAAAAATGTGAAATTGGCCTTGTCTGTACTCTTACTCAAATAGTTTTTGTCCGATTGTCTTCAAACTTGCTGACAATGCTTATTGACATAATATCTAGGCCAAGTTCGATTATAGGCCAAATCGGTTTAGGCCTTCTTGGGTTATGGTCCTTCTTTTACCAAAAAAATGTGAAATTGGCCTTGTCTGTACTCTTACTCAAACAGTTTTTGTCCGATCGTCTTTAAACTTGCTGACAATGCTTATGGGTGTAATATCTAGGCCAAGTTCGATTATAGGCCAAATCGGTTTAGGCCTTCTTGGGTTATGGTCCTTCATTTACCAAAAAAATGTGAAATTGGCCTTGTCTGTACTCTTACTCAAACAGATTTTGTCCGATCGTCTTTAAACTTGCTGACAATGCTTATGGGTGTAATATCTAGGCCAAGTTCGATTATAGGCCAAATCGGTTTAGGCCTTCTTGGGTTATGGTCCTCCATTTACCAAAAAAAAAGAATTGGTCTTGTCTGTACTCTTACTCAAACAATTTTTGTCTGATCGTCTTCAAACTTGGTGACAACACTTATGGGCATAATATCTAGGCCAAGTTCGATTATAGGCCAAATCGGTGCAGGCCTTCTTGGGTTATGGTCCTTCTTTTACCAAAAAAATGTGAAATTGGCCTTGTCTGTACTCTAACTCAGACAGTTTTTGTCCGATCGTCTTCAAACTTGGTGACAACGCTTATTGGCATAATATCTTGGCCAAGTTTGTTTTTAGGCCAAATCGGTGCATGGTCCTTCTTTTACTAAAAAAAGGTTTTGACTTAATACGGGCTTTTATTTCATAATCAATATTTTTTGTCACTAGCACACCCAAGACGGGCGTATTTTGTGACATTTTGGCACTCTTGTTTAAGTCTATGGCTACCTGGACCACATATATCATTGTAAAGAGGGGCATTTAAGCTTCAAAATAATGCAATAAAAAAGGGGGGTCATGTAGCTTCTAAGAAAGTTTTTGTCCTTCAAACATGGTCTATCCGTTTTTATGCATGTCCGAATTTATAAGTTCTTGGTTTTACCCTAGTCTACTTTCACTTTGGTATCAAGAACAAAATAGCGGAATATTACAAATATTACAGTTTAATACACAACATGCATATTTACCAACCATTTAAACTCAATTTCATCATTCAACTCCACATTTGTCAAGAAATATCATCATTTACAGGCAAACCAAAGTTTTTTTAAGGACTGCTTGAGTGAATCACCACTTGGTCCGCAGAGGCATTTAGTGGTTCTTTACCTGTGCAAGATTTAGCTATAATAGTTTTTTCATAATATTATACTGTATAAGTGGTTAAGTTTGCAAAAAAGAAATACTGGCAAAATGTTTTCTCTAGTCTAGTATTAGAGATTTTTCTGCAACCAATACTACAAATAAATAAAAATCGCAATTTTTTTGCAAATGTGTAAAATTATTCTTCCATTCTCCTACTGTTTACTCTGCCTGGGCCCGTATTCATAAAGCTCCTAAGGGGAAAATATTCCTTAGGTTGATATATTTACCTAAGGTTTTATAGGAATTCCCTTAGTTTTATATGATTTCACCTTGGGTATCTGAATAATACTTAATTTTGTTTCAGATATCTGAGGTGAAATCATATAAAACTTATACGGGAATTCCTATAAAACCTTAGGTGAATCTATCAACCTAAGATATTTTCCCCTTAGAAGCTTTATGAATACGGGCCCAGATTGCCTGCCTGAGATATCAATATTTGTGTATGATGAATGTGTGAACTTCCAAATTCCAGGTAACGTTTTGGCCAGCTGTTTCAAATACATGTCTACTTTTAGTACAGTATTCTTCTTTTACTGTCTCCTCATTCTACTACTGTTTACTCTGCCTGTTTGTCTGTCTGGGACTTATCAATGTCCATAGTTCAGAATTCCTGTTATCTTACTTGTAAATATCTACACTCCTACTTACTGAAATTTTTATTATGTTCTCGAGGGTATAAAATGTTATGTGCAATGCTTATGTTTAGTATCATTTTTTTTAAAGCAGTGGTTTCACAATTGGGTCCGATATTGTAGTCATTTTTTGTGAAGCCTGTTTCTAACCCCTTTTGTGAATTTGATGTTGTGTCTATACTGGTATTTTATCATGTAAATAATCCATTACACTTCATGTATGCTATGCCTAGTAAAATCTGTTAATACTGAGTCTTTTGTTTGTTGTTTATTATCCCCGGTCGAAGACGAATGTGATATGGTAATGGTAGGCGTCATTCTATCTGTCCCAACTTATCCTACATTTCTTAACGGATTTTAACAAAACTTTCACAAAATAACCACTATGAAGAGCTACAGTTAAGTGCATATTTTCAGGATTGTATGATTCCATCATTGCCTGAAATATGGCCCTTTCGACTCTGTTCACGAAGCATCCAGCACCAAAATAGGCACGGAGAGTGTATGTGTACATATACTACTCACAATTTGGTATCGGTCAACAAATTTTATTTGTGAAATGAAGATTTTATATAAAACCTGATGCCTTATCTACAACATTATAAGCTAACAAAAGTTGCTGCGAAATTCTATGATTAATTTCTGATAAGCCCAAAGTGTAAAATGTCTGTCTGCTGCATTCAAGCAACACTTCCATGTCTCCATTCTTAAAAACATGTCTTAGTAAGTAAGTACTTTAAAATACTTGGTGAAATGAAATGCGGTAGTTTCTTGTAATTTGGAGCAATACACTACAATGATGATTTTAATGAACAAAGAAATGTCACATTTCACGTACTTGGCACACCTATAATTACCAAAAGTGTAGAGTGAAACATGTCCACTATCTCACGCATGTAAGAAATAGTTAATGAATCAACTGTCACAGGTTTTCTGAAAAATCAAACATAGTTGAATGTGAGACAACGTTCCCGACTTTTGCAGAATTTTAAACAAACCATTCCACACACGGAACATTATTCTGACTCTACTTGGGACATGTAGTATTTAACTACATTTTATTGTCAAATACGAATAACACTTTACCAAATATAGCATTATTCCACAGAACAGTACTAGGCATATGCCTGTCTCATTATGTTTGGTCACACCGCAATTCAGTAGGAATATGCTATCAAATATGTTATTTTATAGCTTAGTAATCAACAGCTAAACGAAACACAATTGATACATACACACAAATGTAAAGACAATGAACACGTGATTCTATGGATACTATCATGCATGCTCACCCTTCCACGATAGCCTCTCATCATGACTGGGCGACCCAAAACCCACCCCGTAAACTACTATGTACTGCAATTCATTCAGTCACACGTGAGTTAAATCTATTTAAATCATGAACATTGATGAGAACTGTTGTTTGTGTTCTCAATAGTATCCATTCGTCAAGTTTATAAATTCCTCCAGCATCAGTTTTGTATAGATGGAAGCGTTCTTGGAGTAGTGATAGTGCTTGGTAACGGCGGAAGGGCGTTGTTTGGTAACGGTGCCGACATGTCGGGGACAACTGATGGTCCGGTTCCATTATGTGCAGGTTTCTCGTTAGTGACCACAGGCACATGTCCGTCTGAAATAGAGAATGTTTGACCAAAATCATTATCACATGTACCACGGGTGTCATTATCACATGTACCACGGGTGTCATTATCACATGTACCACGGGTGTCATTATCACATGCACCACGGGTGTCATTATCACATGCACCACGGGTGTCATTATCACATGCACCACGGGTGTCATTATCACATGCACCACGGGTGTCATTATCACATGTACCACGGGTGTCATTATCACATGCACCACGGGTGTCATTTGTCCGGATTTATCATTCCTGAAAGAACACTTACAGTGACTTCTGACCAAACTAAAAGCTGTGTGATGAACATATCTCTAGAAATGGCAAAGTTATGACAAGCTTAACCTGCGCTAATGAATCTTCTTTAAAACAAACTGAATTAAATACGAAACTAATGTCATTAAAGGTCCCTTGTTTGGCAAAAATGCTCGACTGCAAGCAAATTTCCTGATTTGTTTTTCAATTACGCCCTATTGTACAGAAAATTATATACTATTCCTTTGATATCGTTGTATGTAATAGTGTATTGGCAATATGTATTAGATACAGTACTAGTTTTCGTTCAAAAGTGTCTTCTTACAAGCGTTATTGTACAGTTTCGGAAGGACAAACAACATAATTGTCCGAGGCGAAGCCGAGGATAATTTGTTGTTTGTCCTTCCGAAACTGTACAATAACGCTTGTAAGAAGACACTTTTGAGCGATAACAAGTTCTGTATCTGACTTATACTCCGACAAAAAGCAAAATGATCCCCAGAGAGACCATGGTTATCCAAAAGTTCCTTGCACAATCCATGAACAGAGCATCATTCGCAGCATAGAAAATATAGTTATAATGCCAAAAATGTCCATTCATAGGTTTAATAAGCTTGTGATTAAAATTCACGCAAGTGTCAATGTGTTTATACACCTTATAAGTGCTTATAATACACTTGCATCTAGTTTTCTTCATTCATTGATAATTTCACATGCCGATTATACCAATAAAACTGTAAAACTGATAAAGGACTTAGTGCACAAAGGTAGAAATTTATGCATCTTATTTTCACAAATGTCATATTTTTATGAAAATATTGGTATTGTTTTATTTCTAATACACATAACAAGGTTATATTCGTACTGCCCATGTTGACACTCACAGTCATGTCAATATATAGAATAAAGTTCACCTGATAGACAATTATAGTAACTATTTGTATTCTGTATATATTCAGGTTTCTTGTACATGTAATTAATTGCACAATGAATTTTTACAGCTAAATTTTAAATTCGCTTAAATTGTTACAAATACTTTTAAAAATACTGTAAAGCACTGCTTTTCTTGGGAATAATAAGAAAACAAATTTTGCTTGGTATGAATATTCTGTAACTTTGCTTCAATTGCTATAATTAATTTCTACTTTTTTTGGTCATTACATTGATATAAATTTTGCTCCCCATTTTGCGGTTTACAAAACAATAAACAATTTCTCTAAAATTTGATCTGGCCTAAAAAGAATATTGGAATTCATGATTTAGTTATCTACACTATTGATACGAGTAAAACCACAAATAAGATGGTTTTACAGTAGTACAGTCTAATATTGCACAATCTTTGGGTGGACTTACAATTTTCTAGCTACGGCATGTTTTTGACGAGTAAAAATAAATAAATTTCAATGTGACAAAATTTGTGGATTTGGTGAAAAAGACCATTTCGTGGAAAGTTCAATGTAATTTAAAGTATTTTCGTGGTTGAAATCATCCACAAAATTAACGAAATTAAATGGCCCTCTAATATTATTGATTTTACAGTATGTCATTTATTTAACTGTTCATGTAGTTATAAGCGGATATGTCTTAATTGACCAATTATTTTCTGAGTAAATGTTTTGTACAAACAACTTTCTTACAAATCAAAAAGTGTACACTTACGAAAATAATGTACACTTTATCAATGGAGTCACAGGGCGTAACGGAGTATAAGTTCTATACGAACCTGATTTTATATAAGTATATAGTGTAATTGAATTCCAATCCGCCATTAAGACATACACGGTTTTATTTGTCATTGTAAAAAAATTGGATGTCTCAGTCTGGTTGGGAATGGCGCTAATTTATTCGTGTTCGTAAACGATTCCTCCCACATTTCCTGTCACATGAAACGTGGGTACATGGAAAGACTCCATTGTTTGAGAAGGAATAATATTCTTGTATGATATTCATCGCATAACTTTGGCCTGATTAGCAGGCACGGATCCAGGCGGTGAGCACGAGGGCCCGTGCCCCCCCAGTTGGCTGAGATTTTTTTTAAAAAACTTTGAATAAATAGTAAAACAGGTATTGAACAGACATCTCTAATTAATATGGGTATTTTTTCTTATGTTCTAGATGAAAAAGTATTTGTAAGAAGGGCTTTTTTTGTGCTCGCTTCGCTCGCAGAATATTTTTAATATACATGTATATATTTATACGTAGCTGTTGCATCATAGAAAGCAATTACAAGAGAATTTTTGCCCTAGCTCATTATATTACCTTTTGACTGTTAAATAATCATAACTAAACCATTAAGGTTAACTCTCAGAATAAAAAAAAAGGTATTTCAGGGCTCCCAGATAGGCTCAGAATGCACTAGATTCATCCATTACTTTGAAAAATTTTCCCGGGGGAGTATGCCCCCGGACCCCCCTACTTATGTTATAATATTCCAATGGCCAAAAGGATGAAAGCTGGTGTATACAAAAACTGTATGTGAACACTTACTAATATGCACGCGCATACACAATGTACATGTTGACGCTTACTAGTATAACATAAAAAGTACTATGGATTCCACCACCTCTACAAATGTACCCCTTCCGGTGCATTATCACACACATATTAATCAAATGCCCCCCCCCCCCGGAATCCCGTACATACCTCGTGCCCCCCCACTCAGAATTTTTTGGATCCGGGCCTGATTAGCTATGTCATACTCTGATATCATAACGAGTGTACATGTATCATGACCTGGAAATGTTCTGGCTCTCATATGTTTCAAGTTTTGAGGGTGTTTTGGTACGCTCCTGTTAGAGTGTCGGTTCCAAGTATATATGTAGCACTCTGTTCCTTTGAGAGCTATGGCACAATGTGATTGTATCCAATTCAAGACAAGGTCATGCTGACTAGTATAATGTATGTTTTACACAATGATTAGCTTACCTATATAAAATGAATACCGATTAAACATAAGGTTGAACGTGCTGTATTTTAGCCTCCGCCGAATCCAAGAATGTTCGGTCCTATTGATCAACTAAATGCGCTTGTATCGTCGCCCTATGTTACCACACCGTTCAACCCGATACATAGAAAACAGTTGGCACATAGAAGACAGTTGTCAGTGTTTATGTACGCAAAACTTGCGGAAGTAAGTATTGCTTGTTTTTATATTCCTTTTGCAGGGTCTGAACAAAACAAAGTGTGTACATTTACTTGCAGTTAAAAGAGGTATCAGTACACAAAATTCTGAGCAAAACCGTGCATTATTTAGGGAGAAATCATGAAAAATGTATGCGATTTTTAACAAAAAACGCGTTGTTTGAAACTTTCATCCCCAAAAAGGTATTTTTTGACAAATCCTTACCCCTTGACTCATACCATGACGAAATTACATCCATCCCCCGTCTATATGCAGATTTACACACTTTTATTCGTCCTTTTCGCAGAGATATAAGAGTTTAAACATGACATGGTGCAATATTTTTGAGAACAATGGAGACAGTTGATGATTAAAAAAGATCACATAGAAATCAGTCGCAAGGGTATAGATGATAACAATGAAGACAGTCTGAACGCAACGTTTTTGGAGCGCAATAACATTGAAATAATTACGGTATACTTAAGTGCCAATGTATATAACTGGATTTTTATAATGCGCTACCAAACTACCAATGCTCGCCATTTACACTCTTCGCGCATTCTCAAAATTTGAGCCAACTGCCTGTCACCACTATAATAATGTTTATAAAAACGAGTATGAGAAGTCTTAAATCAATTTCTATCACTTATACTATATAGTTCCTCAAAAATAAATACAAATGATATTAGAAATAGTGAACTTGAAAAAATATACAAGCCCCCAAGTTATGACACCCTACTCAAAATCGGCTGTCACCCACACAAAATATATAATTTAAATGCTTCTCATAATTAGTAATTTGTCAAAACATCTTAAATGTGTTGTTTATATGTAAGCAAATAATTTGGAAAATGAACCCATAAATGCGCGAGAGTGCTATGCACTTGCTGCTTTGATATTTTTTCGACAGAGTTCGTGTCGCCCCCAAGAAGTATTTTACGTGACACTGTTTTGTGGATGCGATAGCAACGCTTACGCTTGTGGTAATTTATAAATTATTTGAACCAGTTTGTTTATTGATATAAGCACTATCGATAAATACACATATTTTTTACTATATATTTATCTATTTCAAGCCTGTACCTTACCGGGACATTTATGTTGTATTCTTACGTGACAGCCACAACTCGCTTATTTATTAAGGAATGGTCATTTATTCCTTGTAATATGTCTGGCACATATCGGATTTAACTATATAGAAAAGTTCATCATCTGTAATAGACAATGAATGAAGAAAAAAATGCATCTTAGTGCGAAAAAAGTTTTACGTGACTGTATACTTACGTTACGGGTTTTTTAAAAAAACGTGATAACAACGATAAAAATGATAAGGAATATATCTTATTCTGTGCCATTGTGACACATTTGATGTTTACAGTCAATATATGCATGGAAATACCACATCATCAGAATGACATTGAACTTTTACGGTACATATACCACGAATGGTCTATTATTCGCTCATCAACAAAAATGGTCAACCATTGACATATGGGGCGTAATAAATATTTACTCTTGAAAGACATTGGTGTACCTATTATACCAATACCAATTTATATTCTAGAATTATTCCGATAGTGTATTCTATTGCTTGGTCAGCATGATCTTGTTCGTCACGTAAAATACAATTTAGTGTCTTGTAAAATTTAATTTCAATATTTTGATTTCTTTATGAACCTACGTTTAATTATTACATTTGATGACTTATAACATGGTTTTAGAGTGTATTACCTTTAAACAACTAATATTTGTGCAATCTACATGAAAATCAAGCTAACTATTTGACATTTGATATTAGAAGAGTAAAAATGTGTATATTTTTTAGTCTGTGCAGTTACATAGAGGGTACTAAATTACTGCAATTATTGATTTTGATGAGAAGCAATGCTATCTGTTACATTTATAAAATATAAATTAAGTTATCAGCTTTCACAACTTGGCAAAAAAGGGTAAATTATGATAGCAATCATGTGTTTGATAACCGTATAACTTTCGTCACGTAAAATACAAATAAAAATCCAGAGTTATTTGAGCCAATATGACAATTGATTATTGGCATATTTTCTTTCATTGGATTTGAATAAAAACAAAATATTCACTGTACCATTTGGAAGAGCTCGTGTCTCGTTGGAAACAAATGATTTTTTTCAACTTTCACATGACTTTCATGGAAGCACAACAGAAAAATAACCATAATTAGTTACTGGATATATTTCAGAAATAATGTTTGATAAAACTGTGTTATGTGTTCACAAGTTTTGCTTCCAGAATAAAGGCTTGGCGTTTGTTCATTGTTGTTGAAAAATATGTTTCAAGGCTGGTATTTTACATGACAGTATATGGAGGTTCAATGGTGAAGCTATAAGCCATGCTTAGCATTTTAAGCTGTAATTTTAACAGATAACTCGTTCTTAGATGCTTAAAAAACCTTTAGTTAGTCTTTCAAGCTATTTCACCCCTACAATAGTATTTTACGTGACAATATTTCATTCAACACGTAATCTTATCCCTATAATCACTATATGCATTGATTTTGTTTTTGTAAATTGTTTACCAAAAACTGTAATAACATGAGATCAGAATTGTCTCTACTGCAAAATTTGTAGCATTTTATTATTGTATTTATGGATAAGGTGCTTTCGTATTTTACGTGACTGACGAACACGTCAGTACAATGCATGTACCAACACATGTATATTTAGCCGGGTTTTATTTAGATGCATATGTCAAATTATAAAGTAGTGTCATAGGCTCCAAGTCAGATGGGTGACATTAACAATAATACCCGCACGCTTCTCTACTTCTAATTCAAAAATGATTTAAGATATATAAAAGTAAAATATAGTATAAACGAAATAGCATATTATGATGTACATACCGGTTTCATAAATGTATTGATAGTATATTGTTTTTGGAGAGTTGGTATGTGTAAATATGTAGTACTGGAGTTAAAAAAATAACACAACCATTAATTAACTTCTTTGTTGTGTTCTCTAGGGTAATACGTATGCTGTACATGCTATCATAACGTAAAATACACAGGCGAAAACACAGGCTTCTTTCCAACAGCGACATAGAAAAACACGCAATCTTGTTCATGGTGCCATGTATGAAAAATGTTCCTAAAGGGGGTTCGACTTTCATGTCCGATAGACGTTTTTGATATATTTAAAGGTCAAATTTACATACGCTTCTTCATAGATAAATCATAACAAATCGTTGTCAATCGGAGAGGATATTTGTGAACGTGGAAAAAACGTGACGGAATTGCGTTGGTCAGGAAGCTCTCCGACCTTACCACGTTTATTTTAAACATGTTCAAAACAAGCATATATATTGCGTTCCGATTCATACGGTGAGTCAGGTCTGTGATGAGTGTGAATGGCATTTATCAAAAAAAATCATTGGTACTTTGGTAGCGCATTATAAAAATCCAGTTATACACATTGGCACTTAAGTATACCGTAATTATTTCAATATTATTGCGCTCCGAAAACGTTGCGTTCAGACTGTCTTCATTGTTATCACCCATACCCTTGTGACTGATTTCTATGTGATCTTTTTTAATCATCAACTGTCTCCATTGTTCTCAAAAATATGACACCATGTCATGTTTAAACTCTTATATCTCTGCGAAAAGGACGAATAAAAGTGTGTAAATCTGCATATAGACGGGGAATGGATGTAATTTCGTCATGGTATAAGTCAAGGGGTAAGGATTTGTCAAAAAATACCTTTTTGGGGATGAAAGTTTCAAATAACGCGTTTTTTGTTAAACAACGCATACATTTTTCATGATTTCTCCCTAAATAATGCACGGTTTTGCTCAGAATTTTGTGTACTGATACCTCTTATAACTGCGAATAAATGCACACACTTTGCTTTGTTCAGACCCTGCAAAAGGAATATAAAAACAAGCAATACTCACTTCCGCAATTTTTGCGTACATAAACACCGACAACTGTCTTCTATGTGCCAACTGTTTTCTATGTATCGGGTTGAACGGTGTGGTTACGTACTGCACACTTAATGAACGCTCGACGTGTACGATAGCCTATTCCAAGATACTAATTAAAGTTAAATATTGTCGGTTTATTTACATGGTTTGGTCTGCATATCATCACACCGTTCAACCCGATACATAGAAAACAGTTGGCTCATAGAAGACAGTTGTCAGTGTTTATGTACGCAAAACTCGCGGAAGTAAGTATTGCTTGTTTTTATATTCCTTTTGCGGGGTCTGAACAAAACAAAGCGTGTACATTTATTCGCAGTTAAAAGAGGTACCAGTACACAAAATTCTGAGCAAAACCGTGAATTATTTAGGGAGAAATCATGAAAAATGTATGCGATTTTTAACAAAAAACGCGTTATTTGAAACTTTCATCCCCAAAAAGGTATTTTTTGACAAATCCTTACCCTTTGACTTATACCATGACAAAATTACATCCATCCCCCATCTATATGCAGATTTACACACTTTTATTCGTCCTTTTCGCCGAGATATAAGAGTTTAAACATGACATGGTACCATATTTTTGAGAACAATGGAGACAGTTGATGATTAAAAAAGATCACATAGAAATCAGTCGCAAGGGTATAGATGATAACAATGAAGACAGTCTGGACGCAACGTTTTTGGAGCGCAATAACATTGAAATAATTACGGTATACTTAAGTGCCAATGTGTATAACTGGATTTTTATAATGCGCTACCAAACTACCAATGCTCTTTTTTTTTGATAAATGCCATTCACACTCTTCGCGCATTCTCAAAATTTGACCTAACTGCCTGTCACCACTATAATAATGTTTATAAAAAAGAATTATCGAGTATGAGAAGTCTTAAATCAATTCTATCACTAATAATATATAGTTCCTCAAAAATAAATACAAATCATATTAGAAATAATGAACTTGAAAAAATATACAAGCCCCCAAGTTATGACACCCTACTCAAAATCGGCTGTCACCCACACAAAATATACAATTTAAATGCTTCTCATAATTAGTAAGTAGTCAAAACATCTTAAATGTGTTGTTTATATGTAAGCAAATAATTTGGAAAATGAACCCATAAATGCGCGAGAGTGCTATGCACTTGCTGCTTTGATATTTTTTCGACAGAGTTCGTGTCGCCCCCAAGAAGTATTTTACGTGACACTGTTTTGTGGATGCGATAGCAACGCTTACGCTTGTGAATTTATAAAGTATTTGAACCAGTTTGTTTATTGATATAAGCACTATCGATAAATACACATATTTTTTACCAAAATACACGAACAAAAAGTCTATTTCAAGCCTGTACCTTACCGGGACATTGATGTTGTATTCTTACGTGACAGCCACAACTCGCTTATTTATCAAGGAATGTTCATTTATTCCTTGTAATATGTCTGGCACATGTCGGATTTAACTATATAGAAAAGTTCATGATCTGTAATAGACAATGCATGAAGAAATAATGCATCTTAGTGCGAAAAAGTTTTACGTGACTGTATATACTTACGTGACGGTTTTTAAAAAAAAGCGATTACAACGATAAAAATGATAAGGAATATATCTTATTCTGTGCCATTGTGACACATTTGATGTTTACAGTCAATATATGCATGGAAATACCACATAAATAGAATGACATTGAATTTTTACGGTGCATATACCACGAATGGTCTATTATTTGCTCATCGACAGAAATGGTCAACCATTGACATATGGGGCATAATAAATATTTACTCTTGAAAGACATTGGTGTACCTCAATTTATATTCTAGAATTATTCCGATAGTGTATTCTATTGCTTGGTCAGCATGATCTTGTTCGGCACGTAAAATACAATTTAGTGTCACGTAAAATTTAATTTCAATATTTTGATTTCTTTATGAACCTACGTTTGATTTTTACATTTGATGACCTATAACATGGTTTTAGAGTGTATTACCTTTAATCAACTAGTATTTGTGCAATCTACATGTAAATCAAGCTAACTATTTGACATTTGATATTAGAAGAGTAAAAATGTGTATAATTTTTAGTCTGTGCAGTTACATAAAGTGTACTAAATAACTGCAATTATTGATTTTGATGAGAAGTAATGCTATCTGTTACATTTATAAAATATAAATTAAGTTATTAGCTTTCACAACTTGCCAAAAAAGCGTAAATTATTACAGTAATCATGCGTTAGATAACCGTATAACTTTCGTCACGTAAAATACAAATAAAAATCCAGAGTTATTTGAGCCAATATGACAATTGATTATTGGCATGCTGGCAATGCTTTATTTAATATTTGCTCAAGTTTTTATCACTATATAATATTTTCTTTCATTGGATTTGAATAAAAACGAAATATTCACTGTACAATTTGGAAGAGCTCGTGTCTCGTTGGAAACAAATGAATTTTTTCAACTTTCCAGACGACTGCACATACTTTCATGGAAGCACAACAGAAAAATAGCCATAATTAGTTACTGGATATATTTCAGAAATAATGTGTGATAAAACTGAGTTATATGTACACAAGTTTTGCTTCCAGAATAAAGGCTTGACGTTTGTTAATTGTTGTTGAAAAATATGTTTCAAGACTGGTATTTTACATGACAGTATATAGATGTTCAATGGTGAAGCTATAAGCCATGCTTAGCATTTTAAGCTGTAATTTTAACAGATAAATCGTTCTTAGATGCTTAAACAACCTTTAGTTAGCATTAGTTTTGTTCCATATTAGTCTTTCATGCTATTTCACCCCTACAATAGTATTTTACGTGACAATATTTCATTCCACACGTAATCTTATCCCTATAATCACTATATGCATTGATTTTTTTTTTGTAAATTGTTTACCAAAAACTGTAATAACATGAGGTCAGAATTGTCTCTACTGCACAACTTGTAGCATTTTATTATTGTATTTATGAATAAATTGCTTTCGTATTTTACGTGACGAACACGTCAGTACAATGCATGTACCAACACATGTATATTAATTTAGCCGGGTTTTATTTAGATGCATATGTCAAATTATAAAGTAGTGTCATAGGTTCCAAGTCAGATTGGTGACAGTAACAATAATACCCACCCATTTTTCTAATTCTAATTCAAAAATGATTTAAGGTATATAAAAGTAAAATATAGTATAAACGAAATAGCATGTCATGATGTACATACCGGTTTCATAAATGTATTGATAGTATTTTTTTTTTGAGAGTTGGTATGTGTAAATATGTAGTACTGGAGTTAAAAAAATTACACAACCATTAATTAACTTTTTTGTTGTGTTCTCTAGGGTAATACGTATGCTGTACATGCTATCATAACGTAAAATACACAGGCGAAAACACAGGCTTCTTTCCAACAGCGACACAGAAAAAAGCACGCAATCTTGTTCATGGTGCCATGTATGAAAAATGTTCCTAAAGTGGTTCGACTTTCATGTCCGATAGACGTTTTTGATATATTTAAAGGTCAAATTTACATACGCTTCTTCATAGATCTAAAAATGTCCAAATCATGACAAATCGTTGTCAATCGGAGAGGATATTTGTGAACGTGGAAAAAACGTGACGGAATTGCGTTGGTCAGGAAGCTCTCCGACCTTACCACGTTTATTTTAAACATGTTCAAAACAGGCATATACGAGTATATTGCGTCCCGATTCATACGTTGAGTCAGGTCTGTGATGAGCGTGAATGGCATTTATAAAAAAAATCATTGGTACTTTGGTAGCGCGTTATAAAAATCCAGTTATACACTTTGGCACTTAGGTATACCTTAATTATTTCAATGTTATTGCGCTCCAAAAACGTTGCGTCCAGACTGTCTTCATTGTTATCATCTATACCCTTGCGACTGATTTCTATGTGATCTTTTTTAATCATCAACTGTCTCCATTGTTCTCAAAAATATGACACCATGTCATGTTTCAACTCATATATCTCGGCGAAGAGGACGAATGAAAGTGTGTAAATCTACATATAGATGGGGGATGGATGTTATTTCGTCATGGTATAAGTCAAAGGGTAAGGATTTGCCAAAAAATACCTTTTTGGGGATGAAAGTTTCAAATAACGCGTTTTTTGTTAAAAATCGCATACATTTTTCATGATTTCTCCCTAAATAATTCACGGTTTTGCTCAGAATTTTGTGTACTGATACCTCTTTTAACTGCGATAAATGTACACACTTTGTTTTGTTCAGATTCTGCAAAAGGAATATAAAAACAAGCAATACTTACTTCCGCAAGTTTTGCGTACATAAACACTGACAACTGTCTTCTATGAGCCAACTGTTTTCTATGTATCGGGTTGAACGGTGTGATCATTCTTCTGTTGGATCTGATGACGCCAATGGAACGCAATTATCGAATTGCTAGCTGACGGACCAAATCCGAAATAGTGGAGGAAATTGCATTTCCATCCTCGTCCCCTTAATACAGGTGTTTTAAGTATCCGGAATAATAAGGATTTGCCTTATAGAAAATGAGCTGAACGATAAACAAAATGGAAGAATTGCCAAAGTTATGGCCATTTGGAGTTTCATTAGATCTAGCTGAATTTAAACACTTGAACGTGGTTTGAAGCGGAATTTTGCTGCAGCATTATGTGTAATAATACTTGAGACTTACTTGCGATTCTGAGGTTTATATAAATTGACCATTTTATTTCTCGACTAAGCAATGCGCCTCATGTCTAGATTCGTATTTCATTATATTGAATGCAGATGACGTATTGAAACTGCTACTGTTATAATTACAGCGTGTAGAATGTATGTAGCAAATTCAGCCCAGATGGTTTCAAGCGACTTTCAAGAACATACATAATTATGCCAAATAATATATATTATACATGTACATGACCGATGTGGTCACATATCATTTAGACTAGTAAAGAATCGCCGAGAAGATGAAGTCGCACAATCAGTGTTGACTGAATTTGATCAAAATATGCAATTTATTGCGTGCAGTACTTAAGCCCTCTACTCGGCAAACATGGTAAGCAGCGAACAATATTAGTAACTAGTATAATTATGTGAGTACACATATCGATGGCTTAGAACAAGAAGGTTGTAACTACCAAATCGATATATTGAGAAAACAAGAGAAAACTGTCTGTATTTTAATCTTTACCTATGGGAAAACACGTTTTTAAAACTTCTTTTTGGTCAACATGACAATTTCAGATTTTCATGAAATAATGCTCGTAAGAAGCGCCTTGTGAAGCAGATTTCCAAAATGTATGAGTCTTATAAGACCGTAAGAGGTAGTTACGACCTTCTGATTCTAAGCCATCGATATATACGACTATATGATGCATAATGTATTGCAAGAAAGATGCAGGTTTGCACTTCATCCTTTTATTTGATATAAATAACCAAACAAAAAACAACACAACAATATCATAGAAAAAAGGAGCCGTCAACGTATGTATAAAATACGTACAATAATATTCGTTTCATTCGTGCTGAAAATCTCAACTATTCTAATAACATTTTGGACATTTTCTACACAAAAAACTCACATCAAATATCATTCCAGATGATAGATTATTAAAGACACAGGGTGTACTAGTATCAACAGGCGCGCAGAAAATGACACCGTCTATATACAAAAATGTATGTAATGCATAATTTGTTCTCCATTGTGAATCTTCGATTTCTAAAACTTATAAGTTCTTTTGAAGCAATCTAAACACGCTTGTATTATTTCAGCATAACATGATTTCTTTTTTGTCTGATAGCGAACTAGAGAACAAAGTTGCTCTATCAGAGATTCATAATATCATAGGAAAAAGCCAGTTTGCTATCTTACAGTAAATCAAACTCCTGCGATTGATACCCTTTGCAGCTACACCGAGAACTAATTAATATTCCAACGTGTGACACAATCAGTAAAATAAATGGCAGACCTCTTACAAACTGTTTATGAACATAATATATGTACAAGAAATAAATAACAAACATATCAATACATAGTTAATGACAACCGAAACAATATGTTTCAAACTATATCACACACAAGTAACAAATCACAGTCTGGCTTTTATACATAATACTGAAAACGAATGCATACCCATATCTACAGGTGCCACCAGCAATGCCGTTTTAAGAACACGATTCAAGGTTGGCTAAATCTGGCCCCGATCTCCAGAAGCATCTCAAACAGAAATCTCATCTCAAATTGAGATTTTGCCCAAATCAGAGTCTGAATTTCTCATAAATCTGAAGTTAAAACTCATTAAAAATTACTGGATTAAACAAAGGATATTATTTGCTGGGTTTTTTATGTTAATTTTGTGTCCATCTCCCTTGGAAATTATCCAAACAACACATGGCAATATTTGAGATGAGATTTATCTCAAAATTGAGATGCTTCGGGAGATTGGGGCCAGGTCTGTTGTTTCTTAAAAATGCACATTCCAAGAAATCAGTCCAACATTTCTAGTACATTGACATAGCATTCCAAAAATGCCTGATTACAATTTCCCCGTGATAAGCAGTCAAACCAATGCATTTGTCCTATTTAGTCGTAAAATTGTTTAAAGTCAATTTAATGACATTAACCCTGCACAAAATAACCACGATGACTTTCACCAGCACACGCTTATGTATAACATAATAACCATAGAACTGTTGCGTGTCAGTCCTCGTGTAATTCGGGACGATTTTCCGACGTAGGAAATACTTTGATTGGCCACGGTCATAATACATTGCAAATAATTACAGAAGAGGTTGTACATAGATAGTTTGCCAGCTTACCAATACGGGACTAATTATGTGGCTATATGGATGATAGGTGACTAAAATTATCCAAAAATATGTACTCGCATATATAAATATCATAATTCATGAACAACTCATGAAATAGACATAATTTATGGACATATCACGAGACATGCGACGTATTTCAATTTTGTTTGCTTAGAATAAGTACTATCTAATTCTAGATAATACTTCATGCACGTTTGGGCATAAACCAAATACTTTGCTAAGTGTCTAATTATTTCATCTCTGCTTTCAGATAATATTTCACAAAATTTATTATATTATTAAGGTGAATTGCATACGAGACGAGTTTATAGAACTGGAAAATAGTCCATATATCAACACCACTTTTAGCTAAAATACAAAAATGGAAAATAATGAATATTTAAAAAAACAACGAAACACGGTAACAAAAAAACAACAGAAAAACAGTCAACAGCTATCTATCACACGTGATTTATAATTGGTGGAAGCACGCGAGGAGTGTTATCAACGGCGTCCAATTTTGGAGGAAGAGGGGTGAGTGTGTTTCTGTGAGGGTCAGCAGTAATGGCGGGATTGTCAATCAGTTCCTCGATTTTCATCGGTTTTTCATTCAACACGTGACCATTCGTGGCTGAAATAAAAAAGCACCACAGTTCCTAAAGTGAAAGTGATTAAGCAGTATGCTATGAAAATACAAAGTGACAGCCGTACATATAAGCTTAAGAGATATGTACATATAAGCTTAAGAGATATGTACATATAAGCTTAAGAGATATGTACATATAAGCTTAAGAGATATGTACATATACAAATTAAGAGATATATGTACATATAAGCTTAAGAGATATGTACATATAAAAATTAAGAGATATGTACATATAAAAATTAAGAGATATGTACATATAAGCTTAAGAGATATGTACATATAAGCTTAAGAGATATGTACATATAAAAATTAAGAGATATGTACATATAAAAATTAAGAGATATGTACATAAAAGCTTAAGAGATATGTACATAAAAGCTTAAGAGATATGTAATTATGTGAAGGCTATTCTTTATTTTAGCGACAACTTCTATACCATATGTTCGAGACTACTTTTCTATCAGGCAAGAATGGTATGCCTGTCAAATCTATAGATGGGAGTTACACAGTACACACATATTTGGTTATCTGTTGTGTCCAGGCATCCAGTTTAGCATGCGACTCACATATAGACTCGACATGCATTCTTTCCACAGGTGTCAAAGGTGGAATAATATTGGATGAAACATAGACAAGAGCGGTACAGTAGTGTAACCAGGCAAGTTAATGTTTGATTAATTTTAGCAATAACTATATTTCTCATAATCCTTTATTTGGTTATCTTGGAAATGTAATAGAAACATGAGATCGAAAGCGACTTTCAAAGTTCTCGACACAATGGATATACCATACAGTAGCATTTTATCTTACATTTTGTTGTTGAATGGTAATGTAGATGTACATAAAGCACACCATGCTGATCTCGAGGATAGTCGGAAAATTACATTTGTTATTTATAAATAAAATTCTTATGAATGTAGCTTTAAGCAAATATATTAGTTAAAACTATTAATGATAGGCGTTATTTAAGCTATTTTATACATTGTGGTTGCTTATGTTTATGGCGAATTCTTAGCGGATTCACATGTGATTATAAGGAACCCTGTAATGTTAGTACAGCGTCTAGTATATTCCGTCTACTATCCCACTTTGGTTGGTTAGCTTATGACTAGTACATCATACACGACGAACTTGGCTCTACCAGACGTCGGATTTGGCAACGTGTAGGACCATATTTATGTTACCTAGCTGGGGCAAAGTTACTAAGCAGTGAAACTATCGCTAAGGTGCAATGTATTGCACTACTGTAAACAGTACTAAAACGTATACTAAGTATATGAATAAACTTTCAGTAACATATTTCTATTACACTGAAAGCTAGCTTAATTAGCAAATGCCACCAGTAACACTCGAACAATTAGTACAACGCTACTGTAAACTTGCATCATACACCGCTACTACACATTTGTATAAGGTGCCAATATTTGTTTCTGACCCTATGTGGTACTGATTCCCACTGTTCCTAGCAGTTAGAATATTGCACGTACATACTAAATTGTCGGCGTAATCGTATCCGCTTCTGAAAATGAGACAATTGTCAACACATCACAGCCAATGGCAATGTATAAGGGGATAAATTAGACAAAATTGAAATAAACTATTATGGCTCTACAATAATTGAGTATTCGACAGTCAGAGAAAAATTGAAAACTTCTACCGTCTTAAATATTTGATAAATACACATTCATTCGTATAAAACATAAGAGGCAGTTTTAAAGAGCAGACACATGATTTGCAATTTCGCGTTCTGAAACAGGCCACAAAACGCAATTGATATTGTTGTGTACGAACAAAGTACAGGGTGTCCCAAATAAACGGGGACCTAGGATAAACAACTGTAACTTTTTTCTCAATTATAGATATCACACAATTAATATGTCAAACAATAAGGGAAGAACACAGTTCAGAATACTAGCATCACTGTCGTGATTATTTAGTTCATACCCAGGGTTACCTCCCTTGTTTACAATCGCATGTTTCAGTAAAATACCATAAACTGAAGCAGGGATTTCAAAATTCATTGAGATATATTTCCATGCTGACCTCAAACATCATCTCATGTGCTTCAAATCATTCTTTATGGTTCGTGATACATTAGTTCATTATCTATAGCAAACAAGTTCACTATTCGGATCAAGTTTGGGTAATTAAAGGTCATATGGCCTGTGATATGAGGTAATATGTCAGTAGTATTTCGCAAACATATCATGATTTTGCTGCTGATTTATTGCAAGAAGAGTTTTCTGCTAGCATAGGGTGCTATTTTATAATTTCTGACATACACAATTACTCCAAAGTATATCTATGAACTGCTCGTTTGGATAAAACTTTATACTTTTTGCTCCTTTCTATAGTCTAAGCTTTTTTGGTATTAGTCCTTGACAATATTTATGGTTTTAGTCATTGAATGATTGTTGATGCTATTTTGGAAGGTTTTACACTTCCCCTTTGATCAGTAAACTCGCCACGTTTTCCTCTGATTTTCTGTTTCTTGTCATATTTGTTTTATTTTTACAAGATTTTGATCACCCCTTTGACTTTAAATGCTGTTTTCTAACAATAAATGCTACAACCTTAATGCCCTTTTCTTATAATGCCCTTTTTCAGGTGATTAAGAAAAATAACGTGAAATGTTGCCATAGTGAAAATGATGACGTCACTTCCTGTTTTGAAGCTCCATATTTTAACAAGTACCCTTTTTAGAAATAGGGATCCCTTCCATACACTTTCACAAAATATCAGCTCAATTCATCAAAATATGAATGAGTAATAAGGGTTTAAGGTAGGTCCCCGTTTTTTTGGGACACCCTGTAGGTGACCGCATCGGTCAATTGAAGCACATGGTCAATGAATTCAGATGCAAAAGTCAGAAACATTCGACAGACAAAGGCTCACAAAGATCTCCTCTGGTGTAATATTACAAAATAAGCAAATTGCGTGATCCTTTCATTTTGAACACTTTAAGCCAGTTAGCAATGCCGTACGAGCGCTCTCCGTTAACATAATTTTATCATGTGCGTGAAGTTAGCAGCCAGTTGCCAGTTGCCAGTTGCCAATTCAACTTTTTGAATCGGCAACTGGCAACTGTCAGCTAACTTCACAACCCAGCAGCCGATTCGTCGATTTCGAAAGTTGAATCGGCAACTGGCAACTGTCAGCCAGCTGACGATTCAAATTTCACTGTAGACTCGAATTGGCAACTGGCAACTGTCAGCCAGCTGACGATTCAAATCTCTCGGGAAAATTGAATTGGCAACTGGCAACTGTCAGCCAGCTGACGATTCAAATTTCACTGTAGACTCGAATTGGCAACTGGCAACTGTCAGCCAGCTGACGATTCAAATCTCTCGGGAAAATCGAATTGGCAACAGGCAACTGTCAGCCAGCTGACGATTCAAATCTTTCGGGAAAGTCGAATTGGCAACTGGCAACTGTCAGCCAGCTGACGATTCAGATTTCACTGTAAAGTCGAATTGGCAACTGGCAACTGTGAGCCAGCTGACAATTCGAAAAAAAAATTTTTTTCCAGAAAATCGAATTGGCAACTGGCAACTGTCAGCTAGCTGACAATTCGAAAAAAAAAAAATTTGTGTGAAAAATCGAATTGGCAACTCGCAACTGTCAGCCAGCTGACAATTCGAAAAAAAAATATTTTTTTTAGAAAATCGAATTGGCAACTGGCAACTGTCAGCCAGCTGACAATTCGAAAAAAAAAATTTTTTGGTGAAAAATCGAATTGGCAACTGGCAACTGTCAGCCAGCTGACAATTCGAAAAAAAAAATTTTTTTGTGAAAAATCGAATTGGCAACTGGCAACTGTCAGCCAGCTGACAATTCGAAAAAAAAATTTTTTTATTCAAAATCGAATTGGCAACTGGCAACTGTCAGCCAGCTGACAATTCGAAAAAAAAATTTTTTTTGTGAAAAATCGAATTGGCAACTGGCAACTGTCAGCTAGCTGACAATTCGAAAAAAAATATTTTTTTGTGAAAAATCGAATTGGCAACTGGCAACTGTCAGCCAGCTGACAATTCGAAAAAAAAAATTTTCTTCAGAAAATCGAATTGGCAACTGGCAACTGTCAGCCAGCTGACAATTCGAAAAAAAAAATTTTTTTGTGAAAAATCGAATTGGCAACTGGCAACTGTCAGCTAGCTGACAATTCGAAAAAAAATATTTTTTTGTGAAAAATCGAATTGGCAACTTGGAACTGTCAGCCAGCTGACAATTCGAAAAAAAAAATTTTCTTCAGAAAATCGAATTGGCAACTGGCAACTGTCAGCCAGCTGACAATTCGAAAAAAAAAAAAAATTGTGAAAAATCGAATTGGCAACTGGCAACTGTCAGCTAGCTGACAATTCGAAAAAAAATTTTTTTTGTGAAAAATCGAATTGGCAACTGGCAACTGTCAGCCAGCTGACAATTCGAAAAAAAAAAATTTTTTTGTGAAGAATCGAATTGGCAACTGGCAACTGTCAGCTAGCTGACAATTCGAAAAAAAATATTTTTGTGTGAAAAATCGAATTGGCAACTGGCAACTGGCAACTGTCAGCCAGCTGACAATTCGAAATTTTTTTTATTTTTTTAGAAAATCGAATTGGCAACTTGCAACTGTCAGCCAGCTGACAATTCGAAAAAAAATATTTTTTTGTGAAAAATCGAATTGGCAACTGGCAACTGTCAGCCAGCTGACAATTCGAAAAAAAAAATTTTTTGTGAAAAATCGAATTGGCAACTGGCAACTGTCAGCCAGCTGACAATTCGAAAAATATATTATTTTTGGGAAAAATCGAATTGGCAACTGGCAACTGTCAGCCAGCTGACGATTCGAAAAAAAATATTTTTTTGTGAAAAATCGAATTGGCAACTGGCAACTGTCAGCCAGCTGACAATTCGAAAAAAAAAGTTTTTGTGAAAAATCGAATTGGCAACTGGCCTTCCCAACGCACCAAAACTTGCTAGTATCGGAGCTCATGGGAAAAAGTTTTCCCCGGGGTGAAATTTTGAAGGGCTTGGTAGAAGGGAAATCCCGCCGATAAAGCCGCCTACTGAAAATCGGCAGTTTCAAACTTCACACATCATCTTTATGATGGTATAATTTCATTTTAATTCTTCGTTTTTATTATTAATGTCAAGGCTTTTAAAGGGTCTGTAAACTGGTCCGTGACGGCATTTCCAAATGCCTCGGCCATATTCACTTCCTCTACTCGACCGTCCCTCCACTGTCACTCACTGAGATAATTTTAATATCATTTCGTCCGTGCGTTTGAGTGGGTATCCGACCTAACTAGAAAATGGTATTCGCAACGGTAAGTGTCGCTGGAGTTGACTCGACGGAGTGGGGTTTCTCGAGTGGGCGAAACGGTCACTTGACAGTGACTCCAGCTACTCTCAAGTAAGGTTATGTGAATACCGATTTAGCGCACGAACGTTGGACTATTAAAGTTATTGTATTTTCAAAATAAATAAACCAACGAACCCTTTTGAAAGAATGTTTTGAAACCATCAATGCAGATTTTGTAAAATACATTTTGTAATCCTAAAGTTTATTTGTGAACAAATAAAGTTAAGTTGCAGTACAGTCTGAAATACGTGGAATTTAAATATAGTAGTTTCACTGCGATGTTAATAAATTGCATGCTGCATTGTATTCGTGTAAATAATACATGTATAAGGAACATGAATACGGAAATGCATGTATATTTATATATTGATTTTAATAATTGCTTTTTAATCCCGTGAATATAACTGAAATAGTTTTTATTAAAATAAAAACGTGGTCATCTGTAACACAAACATGTATGTTATTTACTATGCTGCAATAACTAATGTGCAAGAATGTCGCCTGGATATCCTAGTGGTAGATTGCTCGCGTGTGTGGGTACGGGTTCGATCTCATGTCACGCCATACCAAAGATTAGATATAAATGGTAATAAATATTGCACATCCAAGACGTTCAGTATAATAGGCAAACACTTGGAATTCTTCTATTTTTTGTTAATCGATACAATTTTGACGATATCAGGAATTGTGTGTCGAGAATGATTGAAATGAATTGTAAAAAAATGCCTCGCAATCAACTTAAAATAAATTAATACATGCATAATCTATATGCACACTTGGTATGTATTTAATTATTTTATACACTATGGTCGCTCTCAAAATGATATTCTAGGAAGTATGGCGTTCAAGTGACCTGGCCATACTTCCTAGAATATCATTTTGAGAGCGACCATAGTGTATAAAATAATTAATTTTACAAAATCTGCATTGATGGTTTCAAAACATTCTTTCAAAAGGGTTCGTTGGTTTATTTATTTTGAAAATACAATAACTTTAATAGTCCAACGTTCGTGCGCTAAATCGGTATTCACATAACCTTACTTGAGAGTAGCTGGAGTCACTGTCAAGTGACCGTTTCGCCCACTCGAGAAACCCCACTCCGTCGAGTCAACTCCAGCGACACTTACCGTTGCGAATACCATTTTCTAGTTAGGTCGGATACCCACTCAAACGCACGGACGAAATGATATTAAAATTATCTCAGTGAGTGACAGTGGAGGGACGGTCGAGTAGAGGAAGTGAATATGGCCGAGGCATTTGGAAATGCCGTCACGGACCAGTTTACAGACCCTTTAAAAGCCTTGACATTAATAATAAAAACGAAGAATTAAAATGAAATTATACCATCATAAAGATGATGTGTGAAGTTTGAAACTGCCGATTTTCAGTAGGCGGCTTTATCGGCGGGATTTCCCTTCTACCAAGCCCTTCAAAATTTCACCCCGGGGAAAACTTTTTCCCATGAGCTCCGATACTAGCAAGTTTTGGTGCGTTGGGAAGCTCTTTTCGTGCTTGTTCATTTAACACCAAACTCAACCGGCTAGCTTGCCTTTGAACAAAAACCGTCATCCAGCGTCTAACGGCCGATCTTCTGAAGGTTGTTTATCGGCAGGATTTCCCTTCTACCAAGCCCTTCAAACTTTCACCCCGGGGAAAACTTCTTCCTATGAGCTCCGAACCGGCCAAGTTTGGGTGCGTTAGAAAGCTCTTTCCATGCTCATTTATTGAACACTAAACGCAACTGACTAGCTTGCTTTTTGAAAAAAATGCCACATCGCATCTATCGACCGAGCTTTGCAGGCGGCTTTTCGGCGTGATTTCCCTTCTGCCAAGTCGTCCAAATTTTCACACCGGTGAAAACTTTTTCACATACATTCCGATCCCTACAAGTTTGGGTGCGTTAGAAAGCTCTTTCCGTGCTCGTTCATATAACACCAAACCCAACCGGCTAGCTTGCCTTTGAACAAAAACTGTCATCGAGCGTCTAACGAGCGAGCCTCTGAAGGCTGTTTATCGGCGGGATTTCCCTTCTACCAAGTCCTTCAAAAGGAGCAGGTACTATAAGGGGTGTTTTTGGCCCAATGCACGATTTTAATGAAATTTCTCTAAATGAAAGATATATACCCTCCTGTAAACGATTTTGGTATTTAAAATATTTTCTTTCACTGTATGTTGCCATAGCAACCGTTTTTCTAATTTCTCAAATATGCAATAATCTGTGTTTTTCTTCTAATTTGAACGAAAAAGTGATCATTGGAAGGCATGTACTTGAATATCACGATTTCTACATTTTAATTTAAAAAAAGTTAGTTTTTGTTTCCATGGCAACCATTTTTTACTTTTACTAAATATGCAATAATTTGTGTTTCCATCTATTTTTTTCTGAAGTATTATTCAATATATGACATATACCATTTGTTTGTGATATATTTGTACTGTTATTACCATTTTCTGTGCTTCTGTTGCCATAGCAACCATTTACACAAATTAATAAATATGCAAAAATATACGATTTACATTGAAATTTCATTTATTATTCATACGCTTTTGATTCATATTTTGTTATTTTATCCCCAAAATATTCCACTTTAAAGTATAGTGAAACATTTGAGTTTGGCTTAAATAAACTGTAAGTTACCATGCATTTTTTTCATTGATTAATCATCAGATATTATTATTATCAACATTACAGTGTGTCGATTCCAAAAATCACACTTTTATTTAATGTTTTGTTAATTTTACCCCAAAATACACCTTGTTTGAAGAAAGATCTGAATCAGGAATTTATATAACTTAGACTTTGGGTTACTATGCATCCACTACGGGTATTCATTATCACATAAAATATCAAATGACATTGCAGGGTACCGATTCCAAAAAATCACACTTTATTTCTTATTTTGTTGTTTTTACCCCAAAATAAAACTCATTTGCATAAAATCTGACACTAGAATTTGTATAACTTAGGCTTTGGGTTACTATGCACCCAACACAGCACTTAATTTTCAAAAATAATGATTTATGACATTGTAGTGTACCGATTCCGAAAATTCACACTTTTATTTCATATTTTTTTAATTTTACCCCAAAATATACATTGTTTGCAGAAAGATTTGAATTTGGAATTTGTATAACTTAGACTTTGGGTTACTATGCGACAACCAAAGCAATTAGTTTTCAAATAAAGTGATTCATGACATTGTAGTGAACCGATTCCAAAAATTCACACTTTTATTTCATATTATGTAACTTTTATCCCAAAATAGCGTTTCTTTTGCTTAAGCCTCGTTCACAATGCTGTAATATATAAAACTAGACGTTTATTTGCATATACCATAGTGATTTATTTTCAAATAACTTAACTAATGACATTGTTGTATACCGATTCCAAAAATTCACACTCTCGATCATTTCATATTTTCTTATTTTTACTAATTTTTAAAAATTAGATATCAGCACAGGCGTGTACCAACTTTATATTTTGTGAATTTATAAATAATATGATTTTCAACAATTGTACAAAATTTGGTCTTGGTACACGCCTGTGCTCGTATTGCAATTTGTCATTTTATGACCATATTTTGACAAAAATTGCCTATTTTGTCCATTTTAGGGGTCACATGAGACCCCTTATGACGTCATCAAGCTCATATAAATATGTGTAAACATGATAAACAGACAGTCAAGATATGGGGTTATCGTTTTCAGTAAAGAAAACTTTCATAACATAGATTTTATTTTTTCCAAAATATTTGGGCCAAAACCACCCCTTATAGTACCTGCTCCTTTCACCTCGGGGAAAACTTTTCCCCATGAGCTCCAAATCGGCCGAGTTTGGGTGCGTTAGAAAGCTCTTTCCATGCTCGTTCATTGAACACTAAACTCAACTGGCTAGCTTGCTTTATGATAAAATGCCACAGCGCGTCTACCGACCGAGCTTTGCAGGCGGCTTTTCGGCGTGATTTCCCTTCTACCAAGCCGTCCAAATTTTCACACCGGGGAAAACTTTTTCATATGATTTCCGATCCCTACAAGTTTGGGTGCGTTGGAAAGCTCTTTCCGTGCTCGTTTATATAACACCTAACTCAACCGGCTAGCTTGCCTTTGAACAAAAACTGTCATCGAGCGTCTAACGAGCGAGACTCTGAAGGCTGTTTATCGGCGGGATTTCCCTTCTACCAAGCCCTTCAAAATTTCACCTCGGGGAAAACTTTTTCCCATGAGCTCCAAATCGGCCGAGTTTGGGTGCGTAAGAAAGCTCTTTCCATGCTCGTTCATTGAACACTAAACTCAACTGGCTAGCTTGCTTTATGAAAAAATGCCACAGCGCGTCTACCGACCGAGCTTTGCAGGCGACTTTTCGGCGTGATTTCCCTTCTACCAAGCCGTCCAAATTTTCACACCGGGGAAAACTTTTTCACATAAATTCCGATCCCTACAAGTTTGGGTGCGTTTGAAAGCTCATTCCGTGCTCGTTCATTTAACACCTAACTCAACCGGCTAGCTTGCCTTTGAACAAAAACTGTCATCGAGCGTCTAACGGCCGAGCTTCTAAAGGCTGTTTATCGGCGGGACTTACCTTCTACCTAGCCCTTCAAAATTTCCCCTCGGGGAAAACTTTTTCCCATGAGCTCTGAACTGGCCAAGTTTGGGTGCGTTAGAAAGCTCTTTCAATGCTCGTTCATTGAACACTAAACTCAACTGGCTAGCTTGCTTTTGATAAAAAAATGCCACAGCGCGTCTTTCGACCGAGCTTTGCAGGCGGATTTATAGGCGGGATTTCCCTTCTACCAAGCCGTCCAAATTTTCACCCCGGGGAAAACTTTTTCACATGAGCTCCGATCCTAACAAGTTTGTTTGCAATGGAAAGCTCTTCCCATACTCGTTTATTTAACACTAAACTCAATTGGCTAGCTTGCCTTTAAAAAATGCCACAGCGCGTCTAACGACCGGGCTTTGCAGGTGGCTTTATCGGTGGGATTTCCCTTCTACCAAACCCTCCAAAATTACATCCCGGGAACAGCATTTTTACATAAGTTCCCATCCGGCCAAGTTTGGGTGCGTTGGAAAGCTCTTCCTGTTCACCATCATTTGGCATCAAACTCAACTGGTTAGCATTTCTTTGAAAAAAAATGGTCACAGCGCGTCTAACGGCCTACAAGCGTTTTTATTAGCGGAATTTCCCTTCTACCAAGCCCTCCAAAGCTACACCGCGGGGGAAACACTTTCACAAATAGCTTGGATTCGACCAGTTGTGGGTGTGTTGGAAATCTCTTCCCATGCCTGTTTGTTCAACATGTTAGCTTGGATTTGAAAAATCTGCCATCGCCCTGGTCTATAAACCTAGCTTCGACAGGCAGCTTTCTCAGTGGGGTTTCCATTCTTATCCAACCCTCGCACCGGGCAGCTCAAAAGTCGCGCTCAGTTATGGACACAACGTCCCTACCCCCGGGCAAACCACTTGCCGACCAGATTGAGCTGTCATCGGGTTCCATCCTAACACATGTACCGTTCGGGTTTCTGTCGTGAGGTTTTGATGGTTCAATTGACTGTACGTCCGACTGCCGACTGAGTTTATTTTGTGATACATGTGCTCGCTACTTAACGACTAGCTAGCTAGCCAACCGAGACGGTACGCCAAATTGCGCCACTGCCTACCGGTCATGTGTTTTTTTCGCGACGCATGTGTTCGCTATTTAACGGTTCGGATAGCTGGCTAGCTAACTGAGTGATGGGCTACCTATACACCGGCCCGTCTTTCCGTGTCGACTCTGACGGTACTCGGCTGGCTATCTTGCTGATCGTCTCGTGGATGGGGGGGGGGGGCTTATTTTTTGTAACTCTTAAGAGATGCGAGGTTGTTAGTATATTGTGGTAAAAGAATTAAATGTATTACGAACTTATCAACAGATTTAATCATGGGCAATTTACTTGACATCTTCATTTTGTACTTAGTATATACATTGGATATTTTGAAAACATCAAAATATTATTAGAAATGATAATAATCATAAATGTCATAATAATACATTGAAACAATTCAATCACATTCAATTAAACTTTGCATTAGGACAACCTCAATAATCCAACCACCTTAGAATTAAGACCATTTTCACTGTTTTATAGTGATTCAAAATCAATTTTTACACTAACTCAAAAGTCCAACGAATCTCGTATTTGTGAAACCCAAGTCTATTTTCAAACAATATATATGTTAATGACTGAATAATATTAATGCATGATTTGCGTATTTATAAATTGGCTGAATGTGCAATTTTAAAAAACGTATTAAGCATGTAAATGCACATGGATATCTACGCCAACAAAACTCTAATCACCTACATCTCATCTTCTGACGTTATACGAACAATCTTGCGACGAATGTGAACATGAAGTTCATCGGTGTATCTGCATTGACTAACTGGAGTCGTCCGTACCCTGACGTGTTCTCGGCATATATCAGATCCAGCCTATCAATGAGCAAGACAGCAGAGGTGCGATTGTCCCCAGACCTAGCATGGTGGTTACACGGAATACGCAGGTACATACTGTGTTGATCCGAGATTATCCGTGTCTCTCGTCCGAGTTATTCCGTTGCTCTGAAGTGTCTATCCGGGCATTCCTTAGTCATCCAAATGGGAGCCTGGTAGATTGTGTGTTGTTTTCGTTTTTGCACGCGCTCGTCCGTTTTGCCTTGTTACCACATCATAGATGGTCGCTAAGTGTATGAATAGTACCGAATCTTGATAGGATGCAGACCTGTCCATTCTTGTGATTGAATATGTGACTCAGTGCTCGCGATGTGATATCGTGCGAAACACGAAGCAACGTGCGAAAATCGCGCGACACACCAAGCGAGACACGATATTTTACCGCGAAATAGCGTGGTTTTGATACTGCGACAGAGCGAGATCTCGTATTTGAATATCGCGCCTCGCTTCGTGTGTCGCCCGATTTTCGCGTGTCGCCTCGTGTCGCGCAATTCTCGCCCCTCGCCCTCTTGATGCGAGGCACGATAATTCATATGACACTAACCAGATTCCATAGCATACACAATGATGGATTCTATGACATGTTTATATATGTATATATGTTTGTAGAATGATAGGCTAACGACCTTTTCTGAATAAAAGCTAGCTATCTATCTACGAGGGTCATTCAATATATAATGCAAACTAACAATTATCTCTAAATCCAGTCAAGATAATAAAATGAAACTTTGCATGATTATAATATAGGACAATTTCTATTTGATAGAACATTTTAAGGACACCTGACGTCGATGGCGGCACCAGCGCACGACCTCATTCGATATAACTTGGAACGTCATGGACGCGGTAACGTCACATCTAAAAAGTAGTAAACATTTAATCAAGTGATCATGCAACAAAAACTCAGTTGATATTGTACTACCTTACAAGAGACATGTTTCAAAATGTCAGCAACAATAATTATCCTAAAATGGCGCTACTGTTGAATGAAAATACAAACGACAAATATAGAGTTAAGGGCTACTAGTGTGTGAAACTGAAAATGTGTGCAATGGCCCCCATGTCTTATCGAAACATTGAGAAAACAATTGAAACTAGACAAAATATCAACATACGTAGAGATAGCCCAGGGACTTGGCAGTAGTTTTGGCTAATTTAATTTGAAATTGCAGAACAGAGTACACATGTTACCGGGTTCCGCTCACTGAATGTCGTATATTTTTGACGTCAGAGCCGTTCGAACTTCGCACCGAACTCATCGCAAGCTTAATTCAGGGCTTAAATATAGAAGGAAAAAACTTTATACGCAAACTTGTAGTGATATGTGTTATGTAGATACCATATTACCGGTCGAAAATGATACAACGATTACCTGGGAATTCGACATGCCACTTCACATTAGGCTGACTAGACCGTGTCCGTGCAGTTATGAATGTATGTACGTAGTTGCCTAGCAACGGGAATAAAATAATGACCGAAAGGATTAACGTTGGTCATTGAACTCAAGGAAAGGTACTTTGGACGATTATGACATTATTTAAAAGATAAATATTGTATCAAAGAATTTATATGATAGTTTGCATTATACATTGAATTACCCTCGTATGTTATCACGTAGCTGTTGCATTATAGAAATAATTACAAGATAAAGTTTGTACTAGCTCATTATATTATATACAGTAACACCTCTCGGACGACAACTAATCGGAAACACACATATTGTTGGTCATTCAGATACTGTTGCTGTATGTAGGTAAGAGATATATTATAGTGAGAGACAACTTTACTAGAGTTGCTAAATATGCATAGGTTGCACTGCATATAACTATGGATGCGTTTGTATCGGTTTTAGGTAATTGTTTAATACATGTCCTTGCTCTATATGGTCATAGAATTTTAATTTGTACTAATATATAATTATATGTATGATATTGTAGGCAATCCCATTGTAGACACGAGAGCGCTTTCATCTGTGTTTCTCCGACTCCGGCATGTATCATTCCTGTATAAAAGAAATGATTCCCGCTGATTTATGTTTAAATGACATGCTTGAAGCTTCCCGGTACTGGAGATAGCGAAAATGTAGGCCTATCATGAATATTCCCATGTACCTAGTGATCAGTCCATGTGATAGAAAGTGTACATACCCGACAGGTTCATGCACTGAAACCGCACTTGTTGATTATCTATACCTCGCCTATGGTCGGGTGATTTGAGCGTTTGCATTGGAAGGGAGTCGATTGTTCGAACACAGGCAGATAGAGTTGTCTATATAAATCACATATTATCACATGTTAAACATGCCTCACCCGGGCTAGGCATTGCTATTTATTTCTTTTTACATCACTTTAATTTTGTCAGTTATTCCAACTGCGTACGTATCTTGCGTATTTGCGTATGCCCAGCTACGCCCCTGTACACTTTTAATGAGTCAGTTTATTGGTATGAATTACATGGTGTTGCTTATAATGACCTATTATGCTGAGACCAGGGAGATCATAGGTAGCTTCACTGGAGCTTTTTCCAGACCAAAGTAGCTGGGAGTATCAACAGTGAAATTCGAATTGCCAGTTGCCAATTCGATTTTGGAGTAAAATTTGAATCGGATGCTGGCCGCCAGTAGCCAGTTGCCAATTCGATTCTACAGAAACATTTGAATTGTCAGCTGGCTGGCAGTTGCCAGTTGCCAATTTGATTTTTCACAATTTTTTTTCGAATTGTCAGCTGGCTGACAGTTGCCATTTGCCAATTCGATTTTCTGAAAAAAAAATGTTTTTTCGAATTGTCAGCTGGCTGACAGTTGCCAGTTGCCAATTCGATTTTTTCACATTTTTTTTCCGAATTGTCAGCTGGCTGACAGTTGCCAGTTGCCAATTCGATTTTTCACAAAAAATATTTTTTTTCGAATTGTCAGCTGGCTGACAGTTGCCAGTTGCCAATTCGATTTTTCACAAAAAAAATTTTTTTTTTCGAATTGTCAGCTGGCTGACAGTTGCCAGTTGCCAATTCGATTTTTCACAAAAAATTTTTTTTTTTCGAATTGTCAGCTGGCTGACAGTTGCCAGTTGCCAATTCGATTTTTCACAAAAAATATTTTTTTTTTCGAATTGTCAGCTGGCTGACAGTTGCCAGTTGCCAATTCGATTTTTCACAAAAAATATTTTTTTTCGAATTGTCAGCTGGCTGACAGTTGCCAGTTGCCAATTCGATTTTTCACAAAAAAATATTTTTTTTCGAATTGTCAGCTGGCTGACAGTTGCCAGTTGCCAATTCGATTTTCTGAAAAAAATTTTTTTTTCGAATTGTCAGCTGGCTGACAGTTGCCAGTTGCCAATTCGATTTTCTAAAAAAAAAAAATTTTTTTCGAATTGTCAGCTGGCTGACAGTTGCCAGTTGCCAATACGATTTTTCACAAAGAAATTTTTTTTCGAATTGTCAGCTGGCTGACAGTTGCCAGTTGCCAATTCGATTTTTCACAAAAAAATATTTTTTTTCGAATTGTCAGCTGGCTGACAGTTGCCAGTTGCCAATTCGATTTTTCACAAAAAAAATATTTTTTTTCGAATTGTCAGCTGGCTGACAGTTGCCAGTTGCCAATTAGATTTTTCACAAAAAAATTATTTTTTTTCGAATTGTCAGCTGGCTGACAGTTGCCAGTTGCCAATTCGATTTTTCACAAAAAAATAATTTTTTTTTTCGAATTGTCAGCTGGCTGACAGTTGCCAGTTGCCAATTCGATTTTCTGGAAAAAAATTTTTTTTTTCGAATTGTCAGCTGGCTGACAGTTGCCAGTTGCCAATTCGATTTTTCACAAAAATTTTTTTTTTTTCGAATTGTCAGCTGGCTGACAGTTGCCAGTTGCCAATTCGATTTTCTGGGAAATTTTTTTTTTTCGAATTGTCAGCTAGCTGACAGTTGCCAGTTGCCAATTCGATTTTTCACAAAAAAAAATTTTTTTTTTCGAATTGTCAGCTGGCTGACAGTTGCCAGTTGCCAATTCGATTTTTCACAAAAATTTTTTTTTTTTCGAATTGTCAGCTGGCTGACAGTTGCCAGTTGCCAATTCGATTTTTCACAAAAAAAAATATTTTTTTTCGAATTGTCAGCTGGCTGACAGTTGCCAGTTGCCAATTCGATTTTCTGAAAAAAAAATTTTTTTTTTCGAATTGTCAGCTGGCTGACAGTTGCCAGTTGCCAATTCGATTTTCTGGAAAACACATTTTTTTTTCGAATTGTCAGCTGGCTGACAGTTGTCAGTTGCCAATTCGATTTTTCACAAAAATATTTTTTTTTTTAATTGTCAGCTGGCTGACAGTTGCCAGTTGCCAATTCGATTTTTCACAAAAAATTTTTTTTTCGAATTGTCAGCTGGCTGACAGTTGCCAGTTGCCAATTCGATTTTCTGAAGAATTTTTTTTTTCGAATTGTCAGCTGGCTGACAGTTGCCAGTTGCCAATTCGATTTTTCACAAAAAATATTTTTTTTTCGAATTGTCAGCTGGCTGACAGTTGCCAGTTGCCAATTCGATTTTACATTGAAATTTGAATCGTCAGCTGGCTGACAGTTGCCAGTTGCCAATTCGATTTTCCCGAAAGATTTGAATCGTCAGCTGGCTGACAGTTGCCAGTTGCCAATTCGAGTCTACAGTGAAATTTGAATCGTCAGCTGGCTGACAGTTGTCAGTTGCCAAATCGATTTTTTACAAAGATTTGAATCGTCAGCTGGCTGACAGTTGCCAGTTGCCAATTCGATTTTCCCGAAAGATTTGAATCGTCAGCTGGCTGACAGTTGCCAGTTGCCAATTCGAGTCTACAGTGAAATTTGAATCGTCAGCTGGCTGACAGTTGCCAGTTGCCGATTCAATTTTCGAAATCGACGAATCGGCTGCTGGGTTGTGAAGTTAGCTGACAGTTGCCAGTTGCCGATTCAAAAAGTTGAATTGGCAACTGGCAACTGGCAACTGGCTGCTAACTTCACACACATAATTTTATCAGCGACATATCAAATGACGACTATGTAAAACATTCGAATACAGTGATGCTAGTGACAATTCTAACGCTAAAATATTCTATGTAAATGTGACACATATAGACGAATCAAAAAATTCTTGATACAAACTGTGAAATGTTCGTATAACACCAGCAGAGGAATGTAAATCAATATTGTCTTTGAAAAAAGTACAATTCCAGTTGCACATGTGAGGAGCTACGATTTGACATTTTGCCTTTTCTGTTTTTAATAATAATGTGCATTCAAACGCTTCGGTTTTCACAAGCGTTTGAATCTATTTTCCCTACGGAATACATCATTTATGAAGAATAATGTGCATTGTTCGAAGTATTTGGCGTTGGCTTAACTAATGACAATGGCTCCCTTTTCCAACTAGAAAACTTATTCATTTGTTAAAAGTAAACTGCACCAGTGACTGTCGCAAACATAATTATTGCTATAAGAATTGATTAATATATTTCTAATAATGTTTTGTGTGGTTTAAGTTTTCTGGAGCATTTGTCAGAACGGGAATTTGTTTTGATTTTTAATGGTGTGTAATCTTGTTTTCACATAACATGTGTTACGTTGAATGTTACAGCATACTAATTATAATGTATGTTATTATTCCTCTCAAAACAACATTACTGTCTAGCGATAGCATTACAGTTTCGCCATACTGGTCAAACATACATGCAGCCAGATGTGTCACCAATGAAAAGACAATTGAAAATGCTGGACCCATCAGGGCCGTGCATATTCTAATAACTATTCAGGGTTGACGAATCAATGACATGATGGCAGAGACCCGGCCTTCAAGCGAACATGTTTCAATGGAATGCTTACAACAAGTGCATTGTTATTGGTATCCCCTAGAAGTCCCCTAGTTGTGCCCTTGTTGTTATAGATGAACCGTTTTCATCACATCCCTAAACGTAAAATCGTTGCCAAAGTAACAAACAATAAATCATTTGTAAAAAAATGTTTGTCCTTACCAGCAGCGGAAGTAATGTTATCGTCACTATGTCCGACCTCTTTCTTCTCAAAACAGAACTTCTTTCTTCTATAGCAGAACCAGTAGATGAGGAACAGTATGAGTATGAGAAGCAGGACCCCTACTACAGCCCCTATAATCATCGGCAGTATACTACCACCCCCTTCTTCTGAGGTAGATGCTGCAGTGTTCGTAGCTACAAATGAAGCAGTCATATCCGTATCACTAAAATGCTGTAAACTAGGTAGTAGGTACATGTACAGTTTACATTATTGAGAGTAAGATACCATATTTCAAAATAGCGTAAAGCAAAGAAACGACTTTATTTAGCAACTCTCAGTTATTTTTGACTGGGCCTCGTTTATTCAAAGTTACATCGTATTCTAACATTGCCCGAATGCAAGCATATAGTTTATGTTTCTTATGTTAACCATAATCGATGTTAAATAAAGTTGATCTGCTGCAGTTACACTGGGCATTCAATGTTGTTTTAGAACAATACCAGTGATCCTGAGGTCGCAACCAGTACTAACTAGTTCCAGTGTTGTGAAGTGGAGAACGCCAACCATCATTGTAGTAATTCGTAAAACGCTGCTTCTCAGTTCAATCCAAAGTTTGTTACTTTTGAATGAAACTGGAAATCAGCAGAAAACCCCTCGGAGTGAACCCATGATAAATGACTTCCATAAGAGAGCTTCGCTGATTTTCAGTTACGTAGTGTTCAAATAAAGAATTTTCAAACGTCCGATGGAACTGGGAAGCGACGTATTGGAGTTACTACTTTGACGATCAAAAGTCGCCAAAAAGTTTCTAAGAAACAACGTGCCCTGGTAAAGTACTATAATCGAAAACGGTAACGGAATTGAGTAACATTGATGCGTGAATAAAATATTGTTGCGTTACTTGTAAGAATGTACAGGTAGTATCATAAAATTCTGTGAAATATTCATATCAAGAAAATGATATCGATTATTAAATATATCTATATACAATTACAATAAACCGTGCCAAAACAGAATTGTTTTCATGTAGCGATCATCTTTAAAAATGCACACAAACTGTCGTTTAAGTCTAAAGTTTTCAAAACTAATGGACACTTAAACAATTCTAACGGAAGTTACGACTACATGTAGCAGTTATAACATATACAGCTATTTTCAATAGCTACATCTGCTGCTAGATTCTAGGTAACAATTGAAGCTATTAATATTTTTATTTTCTAATTGTTAAGTCTACTCTACCGCCTCCGCCGCCACCTCCACCGCCTGCAATCGTTGTCACACCTCCACCGGAAGTTGTGGTTGTTGTTGTAGCGGCAGTGGTTGTTGTTGTTGTAGTTGTAGTAGTAGTTGTGGTAGTGGTTGGGTCTGTAAAACATGCAGGGATCCTCCACCCGTAAGTTAGGTATAACACGCAAATGACATTGGACCCGGTGTATGGAATCTTACCACGTGTATGAAATTTTACCAAGTGTATTAGATCTTACCACGTGTATACTTGAATCTTACCACGTGTATGAAATCTTACCATGTGTATGGAATCTTTACACGTGTATGGAATCTTACCACGTGTATGAAATCTTACCACGTGTATGGAATCTTACCACGTGTATGGAATCTTACCACGCGTATGAAATCTTACCACGTAGTACATTATAGGGGCGACAGTGCAGACACCGATTGTGGGATAATCATTGCGATAGTTTATACTATTCGGATTACAAAATTGTAGGAAATTTGTCACTACGGCAAGATAAATTTACAATGGTGCCCATGCTGCTCCAGAAACAGGATTAAAATAGATGTAGCACAGTGCTTTGATAAATAAGCAATACTGGCACTTAAGCTGAAGACCAAATAATTTATTTTGTTACAATAGTCTTGCAACATAAACACATAGATTCGTGGTAAAATTCCTCCTTCCAGGGTCCTTGTCCAATATTTGCAATCACTATGACATGCTAGGGTTAAAACAATAACAGTGGTAATTAATATCTCGTGCATTGAACAATTCTACATGCTACTGTGATCAAATGAACATTGGTATGATGTTAAAATGTTTTGATGTTAAAATATACGTACAATGGCTATTATAATATGAACCAAATTAGACCTGCAATGAACATGCTCTTAGTAGGCTAGTAGCCGTTTTGTACTACGCTAAATTACTATATTAAATTATATAGTGGTAACTAAATTAGTTATTTTAATAGTCCATGCTAAGTTAAATTCGTTAATGTTAGTCATGCATGTACACATTTACAAATAATTACATGTGCGTATCAAGTGAACGTGTAGGAGCCATACTGCAACCGAACATAGCATACTATGGTACAATATATTCATCAACCCAAAATTAAGTGGCCCACGTTCCTGGTAAATTACCTGTGTATAGACAGCATTTGTCTCCCTTGAATTCTGTTTGGTGCATATTTATCCGAGTTGTGTGTTTAATGATAATAGCATGGAACTTTGCATGATGGTAGTTGAATGAATTTCAGTAAATATTATATAACATATTTCACAGACCATTTATACCGTGTTTGCACATATTTAGTCGAGATTAATATAAAATGAATAAATAATTGATCGCCTCATGTGCGGCTTTGTAGCCTATATACTCATAGATAGTAAATTGAAAATTAATTACTCTCTTTACAAGATATAAAACGCCTAATTCAGTCGACATGAATGATAATCCTGTTTATAACAAAATTCACGTTCTAAATGCATAATCTATAGCAATTGTATGAATGAGTGAATGAAATCAACATTTTTCAATTTTTCACTTATCCGGACTTCGTATCGTGTATTATGTTCATTAATTAATAGGCGAATGAAATGTAAACAAAATATGCACCCTGTATGCAAACTCGTTAATGGACCATGTTTTCACCTTTGGGTTGATGATATATTTGTACCAATTAAAACTACAGTCTCTATCTAGACCCTTTACCAACGTACTACTAAATCATATCACATGACCATCTTTAATTTTTATGGTGTTTGTTTGCAGTCCCCTGTCCAACTCCTAGTTCTGCCCCTACACGAATGCACGTGTGCTCTTGTATAAAAGATTGATATACTAGTATATTTTTTCCCGCTTTCTGTTTTTGTGGAATATAATTCTGAAATTTGGTACAAGTAATTTCGCTCCTTACGAATAAAAATGTTTAAAAGGGTCATGAAAACAAAAACCGGGGACGGCAAACAACGACATGTTACATTATTATGAATGGTCTAATGCTATAATACTTACGACATGACTCTGTAAAATGAAGAGAAAAAATACATGTTTATAAAACGCATTGCATATGGTCGTAACTTCACATAAATTACTTATAACTATCTTTTTAAATTGCAACTTACTAACAACCAACAAACTTAATAACTTAAACATATTTTTTTTATTTTGCCAATTTTCGAAGAGGTCGGGAAGTGATCAAGGTAGAAATCTATGCAGTTCATAGGCATCATCAATTAAGTTTTACAAAAATGTACAAATGAATATCTGAAACATATCTCTATGACCATCGTATGGATATAAATTCAATTTCGTCCTCCTTTAAAATATCTTAAGAAGTAACCGTTATAAGGAGAGTCATCGACTAGTTAAATAATTAGATAAAAATGATTAACATGTGCCTTCATCTATGATGGCTGGCATATAAACATACGAGTTGGGAAAAACATGTGCTCAGAAAAAATTGGCTGACACTTTTATAAGAGTCATTACTATGATAATACTATACGAGAAACTACTTTATACATAATTATACAACTCACTATGATACAAAGACAAAATGACTAATAAATAAGTTAAGATAATCACTTTAATATGCCTGTATACAAATAGAGATATAAAGAACGTACCCGTTTTAGTCATCGTTGTTTGATACCCTATATTGGTACCGTCATGTTGTATGGCGAACCCTGTTGGTGTTTGGCCTACTGTACAATTGTTGTAAATAAATGATGCAGCCGCACTGCTTGAAACCTGTGTAACAAATATGGAATACAACATACATAATGTAGATGGTGATTTAGGCTTCCATGACATTGCGTCGAAAGGCAAATCGTCGAATACGACATTTAATAGAAACGGACAATTGGACGACGAATTTAAGACTTGGTTGTATTCGTGTATAGTGACATTTAGGTATTGGGTATAGAAAATGAGTTATTTTCAAATATAAAAGCGATGGAACAACATTTAAAAGTGATGTAAACACCCCTTCCCACAATACATTTGGATCCTGATTTATCAAAGCACTTGCGGAAATCTCTAATTAACATTCGATATTAAATGCTACTAGTATTTTGGTCTTTAGAATTACAAATTGTGGCGAAGGGTCGGCCAATATTAATTACTTTTCAAGTTAAGCAACTCCTTCAAACGATATCTGTGTGTAGGTCTTAAAGATTAGGTCTTGTATATGTCTTGAATGATTTTAATTGAACGTAAGTTTGTATTTTCTGGAAGTGCTGTGATAATCACCAAATACTTACTATACAAGAGAACTGGTATGTAGGTGAACCATCTGTATTGTAAAGGACAGTATAGTCATAGCCATTCGTGTTTACAGTGACCATACAGTACACCAACCCAGCAGCTGTAGAAAGCAAAAACAATAAGAAAAACATAACATCATCATCGAACATATTCAACATAATGTCAAGATGCACAAAACATGCTATGTACCCAGATAAGCTTAACTGTGTTCCATGATCCTACGGATGTACAAACATGTACAAACAGTATTTAAATTGTGTAATTCTGGATATTTTGTGTAACAGTGGTGAAAAAGTTGTCGTTTGAAAATCGATTAACACCGTCGACCAAAGTCATTTACAAGAAAGCCAGCTGGCATTTCTGGATGCTTCGCCTAGTTGCGGAGGATATCTTCTCTTCTTCTCTACATCAACAGCAACAGCAACACAACGGCTGCCTAGCACCAATCATCTCTGCACATCGTTGTGATTCCGGTACACAGTCAGGATTATTTCGGTATATAATGTGTATAATCATGGTTTACCATCTCAATCTTTCTATAACTTCCCTTTAAACGTTCATATAAAATACATACAATTTACCAAAAAAACCAACAACTCCATTTACTTTATTAAACTATGGGATCTAATGTATATTATGCGGTTTCTATAAACTGTATATAATGTGTGGTTAAGACACTCATTTGATTAGCTTATAAATTATCCCTTTCAGAAGAAACATGTTATGCTCCAGTCCCTCAATAAGTATGTCATGCCATTAATATCTCATTTAGAGTCAGTGATTATTGTTCAGCTGATATTTACATCGGACAATATTATGGAATATTGTCTAGTATTATCTTTGGGTTTTGTGGATTACTAATTCATAACTAAATGACGATTGATAGTCGGTTGGCTGGTTCGGGTCACTTTTCATGAAATGATTTCATCGATGCAAAGTACTGCCTGTTTCAACCAGGACCTGATCTCCAGAAACAGCTCTAATAGAGCTTTATCTCATCTCAATGATTGCAATGTACCGTTTGGATAATTTCCCTGGGAAGTATTACTCAAAAATAGCATTAGAAACACCAAACAGTATTCTTACTTTATTACAGTAAATTTTAAATATTAAAATTTTCTAACTTCGTATTTATTTTACATTTAGACTCTTATTTAGGCAAAATCTCAATTTGAGATGAGATTTCTGCGTGAGATGTTTCGGGAGATCGGTACCAGAAAATAAAAACCAGGTTGGTATATAAGTGTATGAGAGAACGAATGCAACAAAAATTATTCCACTGACTCACAAGTGGCACATGTACATACCTGAATAAGCCATCTCAGTTGGGCAGGTGGTGTAATCAAAGGCCATCATGGAAGTATTAGTACATACATCCCAATCATCAACAGAACTATCACACGTGACTACAGGTGTATTATCCGATGTTGTCACTGTGTAATCAAACTTAAACAACAATGAAGCACCACATTCTTGTATTGAGGCCTCCTCTTCACCTAAAAGTACCAAAAACGTTTAGTTTACTTATTCAGTCAATGTCAAAACTCTATACACGCTAAACCTGCACGCTAAAAATTGGTCTAACATTTGGATTATGCTTAGTCTAGTGACCAAGAAGTGTTTTCGACCGGATACTCCTCACATATTGTGTATTGTATGTGTTGGTCTGGGCACCTGTGGTAATTACGAACGCCAACCGTATATGACTGTGTGTTTAGGAATTATCTAAAAACAACACAGTACGTCTATACAGAAACACAGGCATTAAAATAATTATCAGTGATCAGCATTTGCGGATCACCAGTTTAGTAAATACGTATAATATATCTATGTTGATTGATGTATCTATTAAGCACTGAATGTAAAACAATACCTTGTTTGACCATAAAATGAAATTCTTCAGTAGGTATAGAAGAACCTGCACAAATTGAAGCTTTGGAAGTTAATAATCCATCAGTAGAAAACAATGCTCGTTCATATCCGCCTTTCTCATCCTGATCTGTAATGGAAGAACAATGTTCTTGTCACATGATCAGTTAAATCATCTGGCATCATCGTTGGGCGCCATTGTTGTGTGTTAATAAAAATTATATACACAGGATGGGGCTCAAATCGCGGCCTCGTGCGGGCAGGTCAGGTCCTCTACCAACTGATCTACACCGAATGAGGACAGTACTTAGTAACTGTATCAATCAAATACCAGTACTGGTTCTGTGACAATACATAAATAGAGATATAAAGTAATATGATGTCGACGAAACTGATATACACGGCCATTGCAAGTGGTATAATACTATCGCAACTTGTGCTTGAAAAGGGCTGTGAAGACGATCTTATCAATACGAAAAGTGCATACATAGTGAAGCTGTTGAGCATAGTAACAAATAACGTTTTAATAACTACATGGTATTAAGGCACTCTATGTGGATGATTCCCTTATAACATGTACAATATAACCTTGATTGAAGACACATCTATAGAAAATGTCAAATGTTAGAATACTGCTTGTTACTGGTTATTGCTTGACAAAGAAAACCGTAAGAAGTAAAATACATGTACAAAAATGCATCTTACGTAGTTTTACTGTGTACATGTTTAACTTAACATACCTGCTTTTTGATAATATCTAAATGAATTTGTAGAGACTTCTGTCATCTCTAGACATAAATAAGTAATCCAAGTTGATCCGACAAGGTAAAATGTGTCTGTAGCTCTGAAAACATGGTCAATGGTAAAGGTATTATACAAAAAATGTCATTTGCTAGCTTATTGTTATACTAGACACACAATAGCATTTGCAGTTAGGACCAATGTCACAAATTGTATGTGAACCTAAAACGACACGTTATTTAGTCTACCATGCAACTATGGGTAGCCAATTATACGTACTCGTGTATGTGTTGATGCTGCACAGACTATTTGCATCTTTTGGCACAGCGGTTTGTTCCCTATATATAACGACTAGGAAACATTTTATGTGATCATATTCTATAGTATCTCAGTTTGGGAAACTCTGATATGTAATATCAGTTTGAGCATACATCTTACGGAATGGTAAGTCGCCATAAAATTCACAACTGTTCCATCTTTAACGATGAAAGCCTTCGTAGGTCAGTTGTAAGTGTAGTTGATGTCTTTTCCGGGGATCCGGATTCAAATTCAATTGGAGGCGCTTATAGTTAGTATATGCCTGCAATATTTCAGCAGAAAACTGACTGTCTAATAAAGGCAATACTCGATCAGGCATGCTTGGCAATTCCAATAGAACATACTTCTACTAATTTTAAGCACGTTTTGAAACCAAACTATTTTTGGATGCAGACGTTGGACTCTTTGAAATTTTTGTCAACATTTAGAGATTACGAGAAACCCCAACTCTAATACAGCACTATACTTACTTGATCATAAGAATATTTTCACCAGCATAGTAACTGTTATCTAAACATTCCCAATTGTTGATTGTTGTTCCAGTAATGGTCATAGAGAAACCAGATAACGTATCAGTACCAAATATTAGAGTACCACGTGTATTATCTCGCCACGTGGAACTTTCAAACGGCGCAGGCCACGTGCATCCTCCCTCTGAAATATTAATATAATTGTCACAAGGATCATTTTTTTATTAATTAGCATAAGAAACATAGCACATAGTTTAAGAGTATATTAAAATAATGGTTAGGGACCACTTAATTGAACATTTAATTCAAACGTATGCAATGCACTTTGACTTGCATGTCATCCACAGCGTTTGGACAATTTACTAACTTACTGTAGAAAGTCTATCTCGTGTTGAACACAGGTGTTATGCTAATGGATCGCAGTTTTGTTTTGAATGCACTTGCAATGTACATAACAATATACCAAAATAATGCGTAAACCTTTCGTACTTGGGTGTAGAGCATAATTTGGTTTTGATTACGTAACACTGAATCAGCTTACGAAATATCAATCTATTGCAATGTTCTTAAAGCTCTTGAAATCCCAATTATTGCCGTACGGCGGGACTAAGATGCAAATCATGATCAACACCAAAAATGCCTTCCCACGGCGAACACTTGTCGTTGTAATCGCCACATTAGTGCCTACATGTGCCCCGTTCAATTTACATCGCAACATTGTATCAGGCTATGGTGTGAAAAACTACTATACTGGAAGTGTTTGTAGAATGAAGTACGTCGACCATTTCAACATTATTCTTATTAACATATTTAGGCTAACGTGTTGACATCAAAGTGTTAACTGAGCATTGGGCGGTGAACCGTACGTAATCCCCTACCTCGGGTATGTGTGAGTGTGATTGGTTGTGAACTTCTAAAGCAAACGGCTATATTGTACATTTGTTGACATGAAAAGAGCATTTGATAGCGTTTACTTAAACAGTCTGTGGTTGAAGTTATATAGATCCGGAATAGACGGTAAACTACTAAGAATTGTTAAAGCGATGTATCAAAATGTAAAATCGTGTGTTCGAAATTGTTATTCTTTATCAGATTATTTTGATTGTGTCATTGGTCTTAAACAAGGGGAGATAATGTCTCCTATATTGTTCGCTCTTTTTATCGATGATCTGGAGTTATTCTTAGAAGATAGCCCAGCTTGTGGACTTTCTATGGATAACATAACTTTTATACTCATGCTTTTTGCCGATAATATGGTGCTATTTGGTAAAACGGTTGTAGAACTACAAAACAGTTTAAATTTGTTGCATGTATATTGTAAAAAATGGGGACTAGAAGTTAATACAGATAAAACAAATGTATCTCTTGGTATTTAGGAGGAGGGGTCCACTGAAAGAAGATGAGAAATGGTGGTATGATAACAAACAACTTGATATAGTCAGCGATTTTAATTATCTTGGCACCGTATTTAATTATACTGGATCTTTTGTTCTTAACCAAGAAACTCTGTCTGGAAAAGGCGTTAGGGCTCTAAATGTTTTAATTGCCAATACGAAACACTATAATTTCAAACCGAGTGTATTGTGCCATCTGTTCGATGCTTTTGTTGGTGCTACTGTTAACTATGGTTCCGAAATCTGGGGATTCAGTAAATCGAAAGAAATAGAACGCATTCATTTAAAATTTTGCAAATATATACTTGGGGTCAAAACAACTACTTCTAACATGGCAACCTACGGGGAATTGGGTAGATATCCATTATATATCAACAGATATACAAGAATTATTAAATATTGGTATAAAGTACAAAATTCTGAAAACATTATTATTCAAACTTTGTACAATAAAATGCTTGAAAACCTCGAAACCCGAAATAATTTGGCAAACAACATAAAATCACTTTTAGATACATATGGTTTCTCTGAAGTATGGTTGAACCCAAATTGTGTTAAGGGGAAAAATTTCCACAATACTTTTAAAAATAGAGTTTTAGACGTTTTTAAACAATACTGGTATGAAAATGTTAGAAATAGTAATACACTCTGTACATTTTAAAGAAACCTTGTCAATTGAATATTATTTAGAGAATTTGCCGAAGAAATTTAGAATAGCTATATCACGTTTAATATTGTCTTCCCATAAACTACGTATTGAAGCAGGCCGATATGGACAACATAGATTAGAAAGATTTGAGCGATACTGTACCTTGTGTAATTCAAATGATATTGAAGACGAATACCATTTTGTAATAATATGTCCTGTATATAACGAAATCAGAAACAACCTTATAAAACCATACTTCTTTAGACACCCAAGTGTTTTTAAATTCATACAAATGTTAACATCCGAAAACAAACGACTACTAATAAACCTAATTTACCCGTCAATAAACAGTAACATGCCAATTAAAACTGCCAATAAGGGTAATGTCACCTAATGCAATCAATTAAGACTGAGCAGTCTGGTATATCCATGACGGATAAACTAGGCGCCGTCACTCCAACACCTGTAATAACAACCCATCATAAGATCACCCCAGTAGGTAATGCTACGGTCACATTTGCCCTACGATGTCCGTACGGATTTATCAACTCGTACGAGTAGGCTACGAGTCCAAAATATTTAAAATCCTAAAGATATTTTAGGTTCTTAGCTTCTGGTCACAGCTCGTACGGACCTCGTACGATTAAAAGAGAATGTCTCGTACGAGGTCCGTACGGACATCGTAATCTTCGTACGGAGATCGCACGGCGCTCGTACGGAGATCGTACGGGACTCGCAAGGTACTCGTAGGTCAATCGCAGCTCGCAAGTCACTCTTACGATGTCCGTACGATGTCCGTAAGGTGTCCGCACGATGACAGTACGAGCTCCGTGCGAGAAGAATTTTATTTTTCGACATATTTCAATTTCGCCTGGTCACATTAGTCGTACGAGCTCCGTGCGAGTCGAAATTAAGCAAGCCCGTACGGAGTCCGTACGGGGTCCGTACGGGCATTGTAAACTCTTGCGAGCATCGTACGGATTTTCGTAACTCGTAGAGGACTCGGGAGCTCGGTGAAAATTTTCCACCGAGCTCCCGAGTAGTCTACGAGCTCGTAGGTATTATTGAAGTAGGGAACTCACAAGGAAGCTAACATTATCTATGTTTAGTTATTATTATATGTAAGATGATTAAAGAATGATGGAAATTTCATGTCATGTTTATAAATGCAAGGAAAAAAAGTTTAATTACTTCTTGATCGATATTGAACGATCAGGGCTATATTCGTGTATAGAGTTTATTATGGTTCGATGAGTATTATGCATTAAAGTACATTGAATACATGTATATTGCACAGTTGTCATAAACTAAAAGATAAAAAGAACACAAAGATGTACTGTATAGACAAATATTTATGTGTACACATAAGATATGTGCACGCGAATCACGGACATGTCAATTCATTTTACATGGAGCATGAGCGGATCCAGGTTTGGTGAGGCTTCTGACATGTTGAAAAAATATGACCATCTTACATTAGGAGACGAGTACGTCTTGTGTTATGTTATTTTTTCTTGTGCTAGTCGGACCTAGCAAAATAACCGGTTGGATATTTTCATAATACAATGAACGGTCGGCGTGCATTTTGGCTAATTTGACTGAAGCCGAACGTTGTCATGCTGCAGATCGGGGGATTGTGTAGCATCGAGTGACGGCGGCCAGGGTCATTTAGAGTATATTAAAAATATACGTTGTTACACATCGGTCGGTGTCTGCGCGATCATCAATAATCATCGGGTACATATCGGATACACGGGAGGATGGAATAGACAGAATGTTAAACGGCATGTGGGACCCCTAGCCTTTTCGAATGTACAACTTGGTTTCTATAACGTTTTAGGTGTACACCAACTCTGAGTTTACCAACTAGTCCATTTCTAGTTGGGTGGAAACAATGAAATGATTTCCGAATGACCATATGTCCCGGTCGAGATTAAAACCTTTGATGGACTTGTCGATCCGTATTCTAGAGAATTACCCACGCGATCACAGTCTAAGTGTCATCCGAATGGTTGAGTATACCTCATGTTAAAAGGCTTGTTGACGTACTTACATGTTCAGTCTTCTTAAAATCACTTAAATACCTCTTTCAAAAGCTAGTAGCGTCATTATTATGATATAACAGTAATGCCTTTATTTTAAGAGACAACTCGGTTGGGAAAGTCCAGTCTCCCCTGTAGACCTCTGCTCATACCTGATTCTATTTTATAAACAATCATACAAACAATGACATATAAAGTTACTGGGTGCCGAACATGCCATATTGGGTGGCCAGACTTGTCACATCAAGGATAAATCCGGCCACCCAGAATCCTAGACCTACACGCATTAGTAATCTGTCAGCACCCTGTATTTCGTACTGGATATGCTAACCAATCATTCTCCCCCCCCTCAGCTTCAACCAAAACAAACATAGGCAATATATACCAAAGTATTTAGTCATTTTATTTTTTTGTATAAATATACTAATCATTACACTAAATATTTGTTAAAAGCTATATATTCCAAAAAATAGCAGATGTTATAATTGAAGGGCATAATTATAATTATGAATTAAATTTGGATTTCATTACCTAATTTACGTTGTTGTTTTTTTTAAACCGATACGTTATAATTATCTTTGTACCGGATCTGAGATACTGGGTACAGATGCAGCATTGACACAATAGCAGTTAAACACATATATACATGTATCATCAATTCGATATTGAAAACTGTGTCGACATTTCAATATATTGTCTATAGCATATTGTTACATACACATAACAATTAACATTGTTGACATAACTGCTGCCATACTGTTCACTATCTAATCCTATGACGTTGACCGTTAAAGTCCCGTGCGAAATACGCCTGACTCAAAATATATACGAGCTCGTAGACAGCTCGTAGACAACTCGGGAGCTCGGTGAAAAAGTTTTACCGTGTCGCCGAGACCTCTACGAGTCGAAAAAATCCGTACGATACTCGTACGAGTATCAAAATCCGTACGAGCACCGTACGGACTCCGTACGGACGTCGTGCGAGTTCAGCAAAATCAACTCGTACGGAGCTCGTACGGAGCTCGTAGGGCAAATGTGACCGTGGCATTACTAGGAAAACCCGGTAAATCTATAAAATCATGTAAAAATAAAATAGATGATAAAAACTAAAAATAAAAAACATAAAATTTAAAAAAAAATAGTTGTAATCATAAAAATCAAAACTAAAGTATGGAAAGCCAAGTGGTTTTTTTTGTGCCAAGCAGCACCCTTATTATTATGAATATTTTTGATAGGAATTGAAATTGTCCCACTACTAGTGTTAGGAGTACTACTAAGTATATAAGGAATATAAGTATTATTGTCAGGAACAGAACAAAAATCACACACATTAATTTTTTATTTTTTTATTTCTCAAATGTATAGTTAAATATGTATAATGTGAAGGCACGCCCGGCCCAGTCCGAGTACGAAAACAAGTTTCACTTGATTACTCACTTACTGCATTAAGTTAAAAGACGCCTGTCTTAGCCCGAACAAGAGAGAAGTCTAATTTAATGTGTAAGTTAAAAGACGTATGTCTTAGCCCGAGTAGGAATTAAGTTAGGACAAATAAGTAAGAGACGCACGTCTCAGTCCGTGAAAGAGAAACTGAAGCAAAGAAACTCGAGTATCGCCGGTGTGGGAGGATGAACGATCTCAGCTGTCTGGTTTCTCCAAAAGCACCCGTCCGAACAAGTTTCAATGCCCCTGTGAAACAAGTTTCAACGCCCCTGTGAAACTCAGCCGTGAGCACCCGTCCGTGTCCGGACAAACCAGACTGCATTTTAAAAACTAAGATAAATTTTTGTCTGCTTCAGGCACCCTTTGACACCACAGTGCCGCTAAATTTCTATGTCTCCTGATGGTCTTGATTGTCAATTGCTTCCAAGACCACAGGGACGCAACTCACTTCAATATAGGACAAGTAGGAGTAAATACAAATGCTCTAGATCTCATTGGTCGATTTTGTATTTACATTAAATAACACAAAAACTAAACGTCCGGCTAACGCTTGCAGATAAATTATCTGCAAGACAAATTTACCCTATTTCGAACTTTTTAACTTTCTCGGCATGAAGGGGTACATGCCGGGGTCCTATAAAAAATCCAGATTACCGAAAGGTATGGGACGATACGAGGACCTTATAAACTCATATCAAATCAAATTAAAATACTAATAAACCTTGGTAAATTTATTTCACAAGCATTTGACATAAGAAATTCTGTTTTAAATAATATTGTTTAACTAATTAGGTTATCCAATCCAATTAATTTATGTTTCCTGTACATTGTATATTTACATGTTCTTGTATAATTATGTATATCAAAATTTGTAAAGTGTTTACATATTAGTGTTTATATTTTATGATTTACTTCATTTATGTTTATTTAAATAAATACTTTAATTACTAAATAATAACTCATCATTAAAATAGCCTCCCATCAAATCATAATGTATAACAATTATTACGACGAATTGTATATTTCGATTACCGGAAGTTAAAAAATATGTATGTACTTTTTTGTTATTGTGTTTTGTATGATGTAATATTATGTAATTATGCTTTGTAAATATGTTCATGTTCTTTGTCAAGAAACTCTTTTGTTTACGACAATAAAGTATTCTGTTCTGTTCTGTTCTGTTCTAAAATCGAATAGCTTGCTCATTTCAATGGTGAATTATAGTTTGCTAATGTAAAAATGTATCTGCAAACGGTTAAAGATGTGGTTGTGACAATTTAAATAAATGAAAGCAAAAAAAATAATCAACTTCTAATTCAGTTCCATATGTTATATAATTTTTATTATAGTCCGTCCTTGACTAGACCTCATCGACAATTTCCTTGGTACGAACTTCCCTATCACTAAATTATGTGCAATTTGAGTTTGGGTACAATTTGTTTTCTGGAACAAGAAACACTTCTGTCAAGCAGAGATATAAAATACATATACATAATGTACGATGTATTAGCGTGGTGTTATCTTATTTTGGGAAAACATGTTATACGTTTAATTATGTTAAAATCACTGTTCATCACATTCAGAAACTTAGATAACAATCACCTGTAATGTGCCCGAAGTGTCAATTGGTCAATCGTCTGTAATACGAGTTTCCATTGGCTGGGGAACTAAATTTGTTTGTAAGCTGTGTGTGTGGTTTAAATATTAACGGATAAAGTAAAATCTGTTTAAAGACATTTACACGGACCAATGTCTAATTCTACGGCTTAGAACGTTGATATAAAAGCAATCTACACGTAAGGCTAAAGCCGTCGAGGATGAAAATTACTATTAAATGTGGACATGAAAACGACAGAAGTATGACAAAGCAGGATACACAAAATAATTTCGTTGCTAACATGTCGGTATTCTTTCTCTGAATAGTTAAAGCACCTTGCCAGTGTCAGTGTTCGACATGAAAAGCATTTATATAGTGTCTACATGAAAAGTTTTCTAAAGCGTCAATTGAACTCCAGCCCATATCGATCTGGCTTTATTTAATTCGATCCACATGCACATTCACAATGGTTGCTTGCAAAATCGGAACAGTCCATAGATGCAAGTAAATAGAATATTTAGAAATTGTACAAAAGCGTTTTGTGTACAAACATAAAGAAATCTACCCGTATTGTCAAAAGGTGAATGAACAAATAAATGTATGTACGGTGTATACAATCAATAATTATTTAAGAAATTATCAAAATTATATTCTTAAAAGCCAAACTTTCAATCATGTCTGAATTATATTTCATATTTCACCAAAGACATCTGGTTTTATTGAAGCTTTGTGTTTTGTATTGCTGTTTACTGTTAAAGCTAGACCCTAGTACGATCCCTACGTTCATAAAGTCAATGTATTTTTTAAGGTTGTTGAACTAAACCTTCTATAGAATGAATTGTTGGTTGCTACTCAATTAATATAATAAATCAACAATTAAAGTAATTGAAGTACGTAACAGGATCATAATGACGTATTTTGTTCATGGTAATGTTCATTAGAATCTTCACTGTATCAGTTATAGATAAAGAACGAAAACGCAAGGTTTCTGGTTTTGTCGAATGTGTGGCCCAGGGGTGGTATTCACAAAGTTTAACTTTTAAAGTTAAACATTTGTGTTGCACATATTTTAAATTTTAAGATTATTTAGCAGTGTGATTTTTATGATTATTGTAGCTCTTTACCTTAAGCTTGATTTAATCATACGAGAAAAAAATAATTGGATAGTGATTGTTTCTCTAACAGTTTTGTATTATACCTCAATCTAAGTGTATATTTTTCCATATTGCCGGTTGATTATTCAGAATTGTGCCAAGGCAGCCACTGCATTCATGCTTGTAATCAACGGTCTTTTCCTTTTTAAAAGAAGACACATAGCTTTTGATCAATGAACTCTCGCAATATTGTACCAATTAAGGTAAAGTTGTAAAATAGTATTGTTAAATTTGAGTCAGTCGTTGCGGAATGTATTAAGAAATATATGAAGGATAATTAATACACATTTTCACTTTTTTCTGTCAATTTGTAGGTTTAGTTAACTCTATTTAGGCATATCAAAAGTGTATGTCCGAACTTGGTTAATAAGCAAGTATTGTATAATGTTCTACTTGAAAACAAAATGACCCATGTCACACCTTTCAGGTGACATTTATGGTGTTTGGGAAGCATTTATGAGAGGGTGTGCTGTACTCAGTTTTTATATACATTTGTAGATGATTATATTTAGTAAAATCGAACCTGTGATAAATTTTTTTTGCCGAATTCATCAATTATTGATAACAAAATCTCATGAAATTGGAATCGCGTTTGTTTCAATTCCAAAACACCTGATTCATTCGCACTGACACTCTATTAATTTTACAGTTGTTATAAATATTATACCATACATAATTGATTAACGATATAATCCAGTTTGTTATTCTATCGGTGAAATTGTTTATTATATTATTGATAATTAAACAACCATGCAGGAATTTAATAGGTTTATTAGAATTATGGAACCTAAAAACCTGTCACACACCTAGGGTTTAGAGCAATATAAATGTAACTCTTGCATTTGATATAGCAACAGTTAAGTTAGTGTAGCTTTAAATTTTCCAATCAATCTAGTGATAATAGATATTATACGCAGAATGGCGACTTGTTATAATGTATATGACACTTTCGTCTGTTTATTATAAGTAAACTAATAATATTGTAGTCTGCATGAAACAACATTGTCCTACTTTTAGCGATATACATGTACTTATCATACATGGAGTTGTCCAAACATCGTGATAATTGAAAAACCTATGTACTAGACTATCTGGATAAAAAATTAACCAGCCATGAATGACGACCACCATTACATGGGGTCGGATGATTTAAGGACATCTGTGGCCTTATTCACCAACGCAGACTTAGACTTAAAATTGTCATTATTCATAATCACTGCCATTTCTTTGAAATAAGATTTAACCATGTGGACTTTTATCTGACTATCGTTGTTACCCACTGAACATGTCTACCAATTTGTATCGAAATCGGTACAATTATAACGTCATGAGAGCAAATACAACATTTGACAATGTAAAGTCTAAGTATGTGTTTTAGACTTACAACGTTGGTGAGTAAGGCCCCTGATGTATCTAGACATAGTGTGCGAATTGTGCTTTATCACTGCCAATTACGAAAATGTTTGCGCTGTAGAAAGTTCACTGACGAGCGATAAATCATAATAATTACAAACAATACCAAGGCACAATTATTGATATTGTTTCCTACCAACCAGTGAATTGGTTGTAGGGTGTACATGTGAGGTCCCAGACCGGTGCACACGAAAGACGTTAAATAGTTCTGGATGGCTGCAGTAAAGTTTGAATTTCTTCAGCTCGTGCTTTTTTATCAACATAATTATTATTAACAATATTTATTTGAAGTGATAGGAATTTAAAAAAGTGTGTATGGTTGCTTGCTTGTCAGCCATAGTTCAATGTATACAGGCAGTGTTTCTTCGTCAGTCATAGATGTTGTTTACGTGCGAGATTAAATGCAGAATGCAACGCATCAAGATATGAAATATATTCAAACTATCTTAATGTTATTAGGAAATTATACTCTAATGTTTATATATTCTTTATTTACGTCTCATTCATGTACATTTACACACATAAAATTCATATCATAATAAAAACAGATCAAATGTACACAACCATTCATATGATATGATTAAGACCATGCACGCTATGTCTAATAAAATTAATTTGATGTTATGTAATCATAACGTTATTACCTATTCATGTAGATCACGCTTGATTTAAATCGACGCCGATGAAACATTTGAACATACCAAACGTTTCATCTCGACTTACTAGTATTGATTTAATATCATTTTACATTGAATCTGTTAAAGGATGAATGATCCTGTAACATAACGACATGAATCTACATTATGGACGTAAGTATAGCTTACCCACATTGACATGAGCCTGACCTATTGATTAGCATAATTTAACAGTCGATATATTGTCTACGTTTATAACACTGATTGTATGTTTTCATAATCGGGGAGTATCACGAAGACGCTCGACTTGTATTTACAAACACAAATCTGAAATACCGATATTGCACGATTTGCTTGCGGAAATTGATATATTCAACGCAAGAACCTTGTAATATATTCTTGCATAAAGGTCATACTCAGGTCAAAATAGCCAAACTATAGCAACATACTTTTGTGGAAGTTTCAGTAAGAGTTTGATGAATTTTGCAATGTACCAATTGTAATGTAGGAACGCACTTTATTGTGCATTTTCTTGTCAGTCACAATCTACAGACCTGTACATTTTGTTAATGACATGTTGATTTACGACTTCTTAAAACTATATAATGGCGATTGCTTTCTTTCATTGGAAATAACTTCAAATAAGCCACTGTGCAACCTTAAAACTGTATCAAGGCGTATAAACGAGTTGTCGTCGTTCTTATTTAGTATAGAATCCGTTAAGTTTGTGTGCTCCACTCAACCAATTTTCAAACCCAAGATTATTTTCACTTTTACCATATGTTTGGAACTATTTCGCTCACATATCGCTGGCTTAGAAAGAGACCTTATAAGAGGGTTACATATTTCCAATCTGCATCACAAGGCGCTTCTTATTAACCTAATTTTATGAACATTGGAACTTGTCATGTTGACCAAAATGACGTTGATAGTAAATAGTGAATTTCGGACAGTCTTTTTCTTGTTTTATCAAAATATAGATTTTATACTTACGGCCTTCTCATTCTAAGCCTACGATATCTTTTTAGTAATTAACTTAAAAACTATTCATTATAAATCCAAAAATATGTGTCAAAAGTCACATCCATTTTTGTGATTGAAATGTGACTAATTAAGACAGTGGTCAGGTGTACGTGTTGGGTGCCTAATCCATTCTAAAGGTATAACTGGTGAGGTCCTCGTTCGTTACTAGATTTATATGATAAGTAACAATTACTCCAATTATTCCTAAATCATACTTACCACAATAATGTATGAAACATTGAAATATAATCCACGCGCTCAAGTAGTTCGTCATATTTTTATCCTTATAACGCTGTTTGACGTACAGAATGACGTCACAATTATTATGAATAATGTATCCTTACACTGGAACTTATACTAATCTATTTTGATATTCAACAAAAGCGTTTTTGTAAAATTTTGATTTAAACACTAATTTTATATTCAAAATTCGGTCATTTTACATATAATATATGACATCAATAACGCCATCTATATAATGATCGCGTTTCCAATACAAGGTTGTATTAAATAAATTGACACAGTAGTTTTTAAAAGTTACTTTTTACTGTTGTTTGGCACAATTATTTCCTATATGCACATATAAAGTATATACATACACGTATATTTGTATACATATATCTCGGAATTAGAATAAGAATAAGCTGAATTCCACAAAAATCGACCCCACTCATTAACAAAATGTCAATATAACATCCATATAAAGCCTAAAGAATGTCAGATGAACAGTATTCACTGATTCACAAAAGTTACAAATTCATCACATTTCATTAAATCCTGTGATCTGAACGTGTATATGATTAGCATACAAGATATCTAGCAACGCTTTCAGTTTATCCATTCGCCGGTTAACCACTTTCTTACAAATCCACTTAAATTTCTTAAGATGCTATTAAATGTTGCTTATTGCAAAGATAGAGATCCATTAGTGAAGTTTCCCCTTGATTTGACAACCTTATAAATAAAATCTTTCACTTTGCGATCGACTTTGGGGCAAAGCCAGGGGTCATGTGTTAGTCGAATGCAATGGATAGGAAGCCGAACACAATGGCTGTATCTACGATGTGATATAAACAGGTTTCTTATGTTTGTTTGTCGACGGAAACGATTCGAATAAGGTTTTTTAAAGTCACTACAAAGAGAAGTGTTTACATGGAACGTCTAAAGAGCCAGGTCGACAAGGTTAAGACGCCATAAAGGACTAAATGGATGTTAATAAAGTTGAAGATAAACTGTGTTCGCATTCACTATACTGTGCACGCAGGGTTGGAATAATCTGACGGCGCTAAACAATCACATAAATCCATGACTTGACTTGGTGACATTTGAATGACGTACGATGTTTCAACAGATTTGTGTTGTTAATCTGGAAAAGTAGTTAAAGAACTTGAAGTTACAACACAATGGCCTACGCATCATCATCGAGTTTCGCGCCATTTTAAATTATCATATGACATGTTTATTTTAATCTAATGAAAATACATTGTTAATATGATTTACGTAGAAACGATGTTTTTTTTTCTTCAGTTTTCAAAAGCGTATTGTGAATGTGTTATCTTTTTGTGTGTTCTTGTGGGTTTTTTTTCGATTTTTTTTACAATTTTATATGGAGATTCAATTTCATATGACCTTTTTATGAACAAAAACTAATGTTAGACAATTTTTAAATAAGTTCGATGTCTGCATCAGACATGCTAATGATAAATTATGTTAAATTTACACAGAAAAAAAACGGCAAGGCTTATAAATGTAGTCTATATATCAACATGGGGTTAAGTGTGTAAGGTTATTAATAATGTGTTGCTATGTTTTACGTAAGTTCATTTAAGTTTATTTGAGAAGCGGCAAAGTCGTAGACTTGGCATGCTCCCCCAGATTGGTCATATATTCAGCGGAAAGAACGTTCGTGTATACGTACAAACAAGGAGTTAACTAGACGTCGCATACTTCAAAGTATATTCTGATTAGTGTACCAGTTCATATAACGGGTAAAAATATTACCAAAGATATTTATTGACCTGTTTATAAAATAAAAGCATGTTCTTTTTGTGGCGGGATATGTATTACAGTGATACACGTAGGCTTTTTTATTATATAGATCTACATTTCGCTGGCGTAGAATGAGAAGGTCGTAACTACATTTTCAATATTTTGAGAAAACAAGAAAACTGTCTGACACTCATTTTTTATTTATGGTGAAACAAGCTTTTTCAACTTCAGTTTGGTCAACCTGACGATTTTCATGAAAACATGCTCATAAGAAGCGCCTTGTGATGTATATTTCAAATACACATTAAGTTTATAAGGTGGTAAGTGCCACTTACTAAAGAGTGACCATTATGCCAGCTATGGTGTAACGTATGTTTATATGTACGACACAAAATTACATAATAAAGGTACATCTACAACTAGTAACAACTTGTTTTGTAATATAATTGATCTTCGGTCGAGTTTTAAAAAATCAGAATCATCAGTATTTTTGGCGGGAAACACGTGCTTGATATTGAACTTTAATTTCTGAACAATTCACTCATGTGACGTTCCTTACCAATTACTTAAGTAAACACACAATTTCAATACATTCTAAACACATGCCATCAAACATAATATTCATTATTGACAAATTTATTTTGGTACTTTGTGAGGGGCTGGGTTTGAATTCTAAAGCTACTTTAAATGCTTTCAGTATGTGTATGTTCAACAGTTGGTGTCATTTAAATCAAACCATTTATTTCACTCTTCCGGCGATCAATAACATTTCTAAATCAAATTTTCAAATTGAATAACGCCATTTTCATATATTTAATTCTCCGTCACCGATGACAAAGGCCTATTTTAAGGTTCAATCTAATCGATATAAAACAGTCTGGTACAAAAAAAAGAGTTGCTATCGATTTTTGTTCAATTCAGACGAAACTTTATAAATGTAATAATATACAAATGTGTATACATGCATTCAAATGGGGTTATGTTATACAATAAACTGATGAAAACGATAAACGTTTGAATACAATGCAAAATCAATAATACAGAATACTTACGACAGAAAACTGAAAAGTACAAAAGAAAGAGAGTACAATATAACATTTCACATTTTGAACCATATGTACGTATGTTTCGTACCAGGATTCAGGTTTGAATTGCTGAAATTGCTATAAAAAGTGATGATAATTATATAATAATCGTAGATGCGTTTGTATGAAATTCTAACCCTGGTTTTATATATCGCTTTGAATCATGTTCGTCAAACGTAAAACCAGGGGAATAAGTTTAGCTAAATAATTGTTCTTACATGAATCACACACTTGTGCGGTACGAAATCATTTCATTAATTACTGGAAAATGATTCTTTTTCTTGTTGTTACGTTTTGTACTTTGATTTCCCGAAATGTTCCAACCAGTACACAGACAACATAAAATGAAAGTTACATGTTATGTATTTATATAATGTCATTACTTATATACGACAACAGTGGTGTTTTGGGGAAGGGTAAGCAAGTATTGGTTAGGGTACTGTCAAGGAAAACTGGCTAGAAGCCTAATTTATCAACGTACCCCAGTATAACTAAAATATTTTAGAAACGGCGTTAAACATACGTTTCATTTATATTGTTTTAAAATTATATATACGAGTACATTGCATATCTATGATGGCGCATTCAGATCCCCGCTACCGCGCTTACTTCCAACTACATTTGTTTTGACAACAAAAATGATATGATGAAATCGGACAGAGATGGGAGCACACAACTTGCTTATAAATGAACATGCAATATCTCACTGTTTCTGTTTCCCATGATGTAATCATACAGTAGACTCCAGGAGAACCGGACTCCCTTAAAACCTCATAAATCCCCATAAAATTTCTTAGGTCCCGTATTTTCTTCTTGTAAATAAAACTTAAAAAGCTCCCACAATACCAGACTCCGAAAATTCCGGATACCGGACGATATTCTGGGTCCACTGACAAGATATTCAGCTATCGTTTCTTACGGAAAACTGGACGCATACCTTATCTTTGTCCAAGTGTCACATTCTGTACTGTTATATTAGTTAAAAACAACGTAAATTGGGTATGAGGACAGGGAAGTTTGCCAATTACAACATTGTCATTACAGCTTCAACTTGAATTGCTGAAATGTATGAACAGTTAACAAAGTTCTATATTTACCGTATGGCGCCAACGAGATGGTTTGACCGATTGTATTTCCATCTCTGTCGAGAGCAAGAACCGTGGACGACATTTGATTTGTACAATTTCTGTATACAATGGTTGCTGATTGACTGTCCGAGGATATCGCCTGAAATACATAAATGAGTGAATTTAACACATGGGCATGGGTCACTACGAAGATGAAAACAAGAACCACACATGGCTGAGATCAGTGTCGGGGCAACTGACCAGTGACTTTGTGTAAATAAGGGTTTCTGACTTCGAGCGTTGCAGTGAGATCAGATGGCACTCATCCCAACGACGTTTGTTGTGTCTTTGTCAATTGTTACATTTAATATGGAGAAATGGGCAAAATTATAAACCGCCGAAACGTGTAGTGCCCTGTAGTCGCCTTTAATGCCACCGAAGTGTCACGTTTGTGATCGGGTGTCCAGGACCAGATGCAGCAAGTAGGGACCAGGGTCACCGATTCCAGGGTCACCGATTCTAATTGCGGCTCACTTGCTTACACGAGTTTGCATGGAAGAAAAGATACGATATATCGCTGGCTTAGAACAAGAAGGTCGTAACTACCAAATCGATATATTGAGAAAACAAGAGAAAACTGTCTGTAATTTACTCTTTACCTATGGGAGAACACGTTTTTAAAACTTCATTTTGGTCAATATGACAATTTCAGATTTTCATGAAAATATGCTCATAAGAAGCGCCTTGTGAAGCAGATTTCAAATATGTATGAGTCTTATAAGGTCGTAAGAGGTAGTTACGACCTTCTGGTTCTAAGCCATCGATATGATCGACATCGACATTATACAGTACCAGACAGGAGAACTGATAGGTGGTTGAATCGTCATGTGCTCCAGGATTGAAGAGAACGACGTATGTTGATCCACCAGAGTCGACCGATCCTACACAGTATACTGACCCAGCTGGTAAATATAGAATATATAGTGTATAATAAATGTGGATGTGAATAAACATTTTATCCTCTCAAGTGTAGCCCTCTATAGAATAACAACCTCTCATATCCAACTATTTGTCCCATTTGTATTCGCACATGTGACAATTTTTTTACCATTGGAAGGCATGGGGACTCCACGTAAAAATTGTCCATATGATAATACTATTCGAGATATTTCTTATGTGCAAACATATTTTGTAGTTTGATATGTCTGCAAAATAATGCACTAAATTTCATAGTTGTATCTTTATGGGATCAACCCCCTTTTTAAAGGTTTTTAACATGACTATCACTCACATTGAACAAAGAAGGAAATGGACGGATTTGCTATCAAACTTGTTTACTTTCTTGCTTATAGTTATTTCGTTTCTCGGGGGATATATTTTGTGCAAACTTATATATCAGTTTAATTTCTTCCCGTCAGATTGGTGTTTTGATATAAGGAATGCGATAATTAGATCTACCCCCTTTTTACGGTTTTTTAAAAGCAGGTATTATTTTTTTACCAAAAAATGAATACACACATCTAATATTTATGGAAGCTCTGGCGGGACATTTGAAATAAATACTTAATATTTCTATCTAAATAATTAGAATTTATTTCTGAAAAATCATTGCTTAATATTGATATTTTCTGTCGTATATAATGTTTTGTAAGAATAACTAGCTTAGCTTAGTATATGGTATGGTCGCCACGTGTAAAGCATTTGCCTTTCAAAATCGGTTATAAACCCCATTGTAGCAGCATTACTAGTTTTGGTCCGGAAATCATAGTTCTTATATGTCTTATACAAGGAATGTCTTTATAACATTGAAATACAGTTGACTTAAACGGACGATTCACAAAAGTAATGAATTGTTAATCGAACAGGGAATGGGTCTTAATATACTGAAAAGGGCCTGAAAGTGGATTTGTGTGTTTGAAAGAAATCACTATGTGACGAGCATCTTTATGCACTGCAACAATACATAATGCATAATGATCAAATCACGACATACATATATAAACTCATTTCAACAAGTAACCCATGATGCCTAAAAGGCTTTAACAAAGCTCCATTGGGTGTTTTGTTTGCATAGAGTTATCGGGAATTTGCATTTGAAGGCAGTGGGTTCGAGCCTCGCACTGCCCATCTTTTTATATGTGCAAGCTTGAACGAACTGGCAGGGGCAAAGGTGCCGAGTAACGGTGTGCCATGAAATCAACGCCATTATCAAAACAGTATTTTAAATTTCTTAAAAATCATTATTGAAATATTAAAATTTCAATTTAAAATACAATACTTATAAGTTAAATTTGAATAATTAAATAAGATTAATATTTAACCGTAACGTTACATTATCATTAATATAAATGTTTATGGTTGCGTTGGGGGCCTACGCCTTCTTTTAACCCCGTCTTAAGCCATTTTCCCTGGCTAGTCTGTACTAGACAACATTACTACTGCAAGATCTTGCAAACGTTAGCATAAAAATATTTTGTGACCAGAGCTGCACGAACCAAACAATTATCCAACAAAGCATTCACATCGACATTTACCAAAACAGTAACCAGGCAGTCTAGCTGGTTAGTCAATACACTATTTTCAGATGGAATGCAAATAAACAAAGATTTGCTAATGGGTTGTTTGCCATCCTTTATAACACAGTTTAAGGCTTTTTTTGACGGAGGACTATTCCTGCAAGATCTTACAAACATTCTCATGTAACAAATCTTGGTTACAGCTCACACATTCTCAAAAAGTAATCCGTCAGAAAACAATTGTTCCGAAAGAGAAAGTAACGGACATCGATGGTAACAAAAAAAAACAACATGATCATATTGTTCTAACGTTAGTGCATTGCTTTATTCATATAAAAGATATGGTTTCATTTTTGTTTTTGTTCGTATACAGTCCTTCTTAGCACAGAGTCAGAAACGTACGAATGCAGCTATTCAGTGAGAGATCGAAACCGTATGACATGACTACGATGGTTAATTAAAATTTACTGAACATTAGCTGTAAATTTCAAATATTAATTATTAAATTTGCAAATATAACTTTTAAATTTCAATATAGTATTATTAAGTATTAATTTCAAATGTCCCGCCAGAGCTTCCATAAATATTGGCATACTGTTAATTGTTTTATGACGCGTCCCGCTGCGATTGTCACAGCATGTGGGGTAATAAAATTTGTACACTCGCTTGAAGGGTAATAAAACCACTATATTTCCTGTATACATGCTAAATTATGATTTTGGAGATTTGAAATTTAGACTTAATTGATTAAATCATTGCCGATTCTGAAAGTTATACATGTATTTAAATATAGTGAAATGTATATAATAAGCTCACGCTTAATTCATTATAATAATCGTACTGAGGTGAGAAATAGAAAATGACGAATTATATTACACGTGTATAATATACTGATTAATTGACACTTTGTACCACCTAATTGAATATATTCAAATTGTAGAAAAGAATCTTAACCGTCAAAAAGGTGAAGAAAACCTACTAAACAGTGTGACACTGTACAACTGTGTTTCACTTGTAATTCTGATCCAATTTACTTTATTTGTGTACTAGTTATAAATCCCTGGTTTGGTCTAAAATAAGGTAATATGATATGCAGCAATAAAATTAATTGAAACAGTCAATTGTTTTTTTTTTGTTAAAAATCTTCAATTAAGTAGAAACAAGTAAAGAGTACTAACCACGCCCCGGTTTCCCGAAGCATCACGGGTAGAAATTTCATACCAAATTGAAATATTACTCAAATCAGTCAGCATGTGAAATACCAATATAATTTATATTCTTTCTTACAAATCGTGCAAAAATTTCATATTTTGAGTCAGCTAAACAAGTGATTATTTTTAATGATCACCAAGAAAACGTTGATTATTTTTAATTTGACTGGAAATATAAGTGGCGCGTAAATATTTACGTTTCTAACTAAGATGCTTTCAGCGCCGTAACTACACTGAGGCCAGGCGAGGCAGTTGCCTCGCCTAAAATTTGCGGACCAAACATTTTTTTTTGTTATTAATATATACATGTAATAAAATATCCCTGAATATATTTAAAATAAAAATGTCTCAAATTGTCGCATGTAATAAACAATGAGGCAATTTATTTTGATGCACTAGGTTATCTAGTATGTACACGACCGTATGTATGGATCCAACGGCAGACGCTCAGAATCAGAAATTTGCGTCGCAATGTACACTTCTTCGATACGGTTCGAAAATTCATCTGCAACTTATATGTAAAATAAAATGCCTGAATAATAAAAAAATATTACAAGCTGTCGCAAGTTATAAACGAAGAGTGCAACTTGAGGCACTAGATTTGCACCTTAATGGTAGTATACATATAGTGCAATTTGAGGCACTAGATTTGCACCTTAATGGTAGTATACATTGTGCAACTTGAGACACTGGATTTGCACCTTAATGGTAGTATACATAGTGCAACTTGAGGCACTAGATTTGCACCTTAATGGTAGTATACATTGTGCAACTTGAGGCACTAGATATGCACCTTAATGGTAGTATACATAGTGCAACTTGAGGCACTGTATTTGCACCTTAATGGTAGTATACATTGTGCAACTTGAGGCACTAGATTTGCACCTTAATGGTAGTATACCGGACACTTTCCCTTTATTATATATAGAAAGCAAGTGGCACCGGCACACCATCCCCTTAACATCGCCGCATTCCAGGTCAATGTGCTGTGAGTAAAAATAGTTAATATGCCAATTTTCGCTCGCTACGCTCGCATGGTACTGTTTACAATCAATTCAATAGTGAGGTGGGCTACACATTTAAGAGTATAAGCATGTGCACATAAGTATTTTCTCCTTTGAGCTCTTGCTTAAAAATTGCTATGAATTTTCTTGATGTTCCGTTTCAATACCAAAACAAGGGACCAAAGAATGTAGCAGATGAATTTGTTTGAATTCCCGTGGAGCATGACATTGATCCCTTAATTTACTTGCATTCAAATCGTTCAAGCTTCCCCTTAACACAAATGTGCAGCCTTCGAGTTCGTAGGATATGCTGATGAAAGGTGTCTCGCAAACGATCCTGTCGCCAAAGGTGCTCTTCAGAAAAGAATGCTTTTTCTAGCTGGCTTCGCCTTCACAACAGCTGTATCAGTGACTATTATCAATTAGAAAAATAGTTTCTATAGGCTACATAGATAAATCTATAAGTGAATACTATCAAATACAGAATATGTTTTGGCATGGTGTTCAAATAATACTAATAATGTTTATCTAGCTCGCTTCGCTAGTCTACTTTTCTGATTTTGTCAATGTTGCGTGCTTTCAGAAACAAATATACCGGACCACTACATGGCCATAACTAAGGATTGCATCGGGTGCAAACGTACCCCTTTTACACCAATTTAAGTGGTCCTGTTTAGAAGTTCAATGTTTTACATTTGTAAATACATTTGGCTCGCTTCGCTCGGCAAATGAATTGAACACATATTTAAGAATGTCATGTAGAGAGTAGTTTGTGCTACCGGAACGTCAGAGAAATCATGATCTTTTCGCTTGCCAAATAGCTACTGTAGAGAACTAGTTTGCATGACATGCAACTTAGAGAGACAGTGCATTTTCTTTGGCTCGCATTGCTTGTCACATAACATCAATGCTTCATAAGTTCGTGTAGAGAACGAATTTATGTGGCATGCAGCTCGGGTAAATAATGCGAGGATTGATCATACCATTTAGAGAACGAGATTGTGTGAGCCAGGGCAAATCATGCATCTTAAAGGATTAATCACACCACGCGAGTTTGTGCTGACAAAAATTGCATTTTTTCTGCCTCGCTTCGCTCGCCAAATACCTAATACCAATTAATAATATCATGTAGACAACGAATTTCGTGGGGGCACGTACAAATAGTTTTTTTTCTGGGTCGCTTCGTCTGCCAAATATTTTGTCATCATTCAATTTCATGTAGAGAACGAAATGTGTGGGCTGATAGTGCAATTTTGTGGCTCGCTTCGCTCGCCAAATAATTTATGAGCATTAATAATATCATGTGGAAAAAATGTGTGTGGGCTCGGACAAATAGTGCATATTTGCCATAAATTAAATTTGTGTCAGCTTCAACAAATAGTCCCTTTTTCTGGCTCGCTTCGCTCGCAAAATACATTGTAAATATTCAAAATAGCATGTACAGAACGAATTTGGACGTCCCCTCCTGTAAATACCCCGTCACCCAATCAAGACCCGATTTCGCACCCCTTTGGAAAATTCCTAGTTATGGTCATGTCCAGCTGCCTCGGCTAAAATTCGTGTCTGGGTACGGCACTGGCTTTGTGAATACCAGCCACGTACTATCATGTATCTCTATCTACATGCGTCATAATATATAGACACGAATCCTGTCCACAAAGACCGGTAGAAGGTTATCAATTAAAACAGTTAATTTGTTAATTTGTTACTGTCTTTGCATCTCTTTTGAATTTGCACAATATTGAAGCGGCGACAATTTGGTGATGTAAAAATGAACACTTGCGGATTGTACAGTTACTTGAAACCGTTTATTTTTTATTATCATCCATAAAACATGCATACTTATATAGAACTACATATCATCTAGTGTCTTGGAGTTACTTGTTTAAACAAATGCATAATATTAGATTTTTACTTATGATCAAAGAATTCTGAATGATACCTGGGAAGTATAAATGCTCTTGATGACACACATCTTCAAAACAGCATTTCATAATGACAGAGCTCTTCCTGTCCTAATTAAGACCCTGGTATGCATCATGTACACAAAATGTCAAAAATATTCAAAGTAGCTGAGAGAACAAAACCCCTCCAGCATAAACATAAATTAATGCGATCCGACAGCCGGTGGAGTTAGCACAGCATGATTACCCAATCGAGATAAGATCGGCCAAATTAAAACCGGTATAACACCAGTCAAGAAAATATAACTGTGGTAGACTCGAAAACACATCAAATACAAATGGGACAAATAGTTGGATATGTTATTACAGCACCTTCAAATTATCTCTGGCGATATTTACTTCAAATTTAACCTTTGTAGAGAAACAACCTCTAAACAACAGCCAACAAATGAAGCCACAGAAGGAGCTGCTGCTCTGCCGCAGAGTTTGTACCGTATTTTCAACTTCCGCCCGACGTCCTGATTGGACAGTTTTAATCATCTCCCTTACGTAACGTAGCCAATGTGCTGACTGTACATAGCTCCTGTATTCAAGTTATGCTTACTTACTACTGCGAGAACGACAAATCGTATTTTACGAGGTCTTAACTGGAAAATTGGAAGTAAAATTCTAGACAAAGAACATAGTATTCAAACAAAACAGATATATTGTAGAAGCATTTTGAGACAATTGAGAGGTGTTATAGAATACCACAGAGAAGATCACCATGCCACACTACATGTACAATTGAAATTAATTAATTATATGCAAAATTAGATCACAAAACCCTTATTATGACTTACGTGCATAAACTGGCGACTGGGCACAAGCAGTGTCGACGAATGCTAACTGTGTTTTATCTGTACACACATTCAAATGTTCAGCAGTACTATCACAATATGTGGTACCACCAGAATCCGTCAAGTTGAAATCAAATCTACCAAGTAATGGTGTTGGACATTGTTGATATGCATCTGCCTCGGAACCTGTAAGGGGTGAAGATAGATCGCTGGATTAGAATGAGAAGGTCGTAAGTACAATTGATATTTTAAGAAAACAAGAATAAACCGTGACCGAAAATTACTCTTTACTTTTGCTGTTTCAGAATTCTATACACGACTGGACTCAATATTTGGTTAACTTTACGCTCATGACCCTGTCGTTTACTTTTTTCCCTCTGCAATGTATTCTGAGAAGCGTAGTTTTCAGATATTTACAGATATGTTTTAACACAAAGCTTGAATATTTACCTGATCTTACGAGCATTGCAAACTCCGCACCTGACGCTCCATTGGTGTCATCACAAGCACTGCTGATTGTAACTGAACCATCGTCAGTCACTAATACAGTTTTCAACCGTGCACCAGAAGCGTTATCTTCTGGCTCTGTTAGAAATTGAAAGTTCATATTTTTCATATGTAAGAATTATACACTACAGCTCCCCAAGAGTGACAAATGAGAAATTTGACATACTACTTATGAAAGTACAATTTAAACGTTCTAGCAAAGGGTTCCTGGCACGTCACCGTGATCAAGTGGAAAACGCTATTGACTAATGATGAGGAGATCCATGGTTCGAACTTCCCCTTGGACACAAAGTTGGCATTGCTTTACTTCTAACTAGAAAATAACTGTTAGGTAACTCAGGTATCGTATTAGTGCCTTGCAATTAAATAGTGTTATGGATTAAGTGCTACTAATCATGATTTCGCTGATAATAGTAGGGCTATATATTATAGTGGTGAGCCGTGGCCTAGAGGTAGGACGCGTGCTTCGGGATCGAGAGGTCCCGGGTTCGAACCCCCTCTGGACCACTGGTTAATTCCTCTGAGTAAGACCCACATGCTCCATTCCACCATGGTGAAAAATGGTACCTGTGAGGGCAGTTTCTATTCCTGGGCGCCGCAGATCGATGTTTGCTGCCACGCCTCAGGAGAGAAATAGTCTCCCAGGGAGACACGAGTGCAGGTTTCCATATGTAGCCCAATGACCAGGAAAAAGTGAAATTTCAAAGGGTGCTTGAGCGGTTTAACAGCTGATAAGAGCCCTAGAAAATTGGTAACTTAACTTTAACTTATTCATAAGCATGGACAAGACAATGAAAATGGAAGTAACTGATATGATACTGCGTATCTAATACTCACGATTCTTGCGGTAATACATGTATGAATATGGCGTTACTTCTACAAATTCCAGACACATGTGAACGTTCCAGTCCTGGAATAATATATTTATTGGTGATGTGGCCCTGAAAAGTATGAATGACAACAGTGTATTTAACGCATTGAATTATGTATAATCAGATGACTCAAGGGACAATAGTATACGGTATGTCCAGTCTCATTGAATAGGGCTAAAATGAGTATTCGGTCGATAGTGCTCCTCTGGAAGCTGTAGTCTTTGATCCGAATGCGGTTCCTTCGTTTAATTTTGCAGCAAAGACGAGAACAAAAGCTAATTTCAAACTTATATTTTGTCACATTAACACTGGAGCGGAACAAAATATGTCATCTATGTTCAATTGTGACGCCCAATTTTATGGAAATTTCATACTGTTGTAAACTCATAGAAGATAAAGATCTTATTCGCCATTGGCGTGTTGCTGGTGTGATGTCGGTACATACTCATATCTAACGCCGACATTTGTTAAATAAATAATTAGTATTTCTCGTATACTAATACTTCAAATCAACCAGGTTTGGTGCAGAAAGAGAAGAGAAAACAACCTCCACCGGATAAAGCCGGTTAAATATTGGTCTTAATCTATATTGATGAAACTTTTTGGGAAGATCTAATATTAGGTGTTATTCTAAATTGTTTCGCTCTTGAACATCACTTAATATTCAAAAGGGAGCTGAATTCGAACATAAAAATGTGGGTTTACAACAAGAATCCATACTCGTAAGAGAAGCTGTGTACAAAGGGACCCCTTTTCGGTGTGACAATGTCCAATGAGTAACATTCGAGACGATGTAGTTTTGTTGTCCACTAATACAAAATTAATTTTAAATTGGCATTTAATTCCGCAATATAATAATAATCATACACTTATCAGACTTTACAAGTATTTAAAAAGACACCTCAAATCTATATTAAAAATCAAAATCAACAAACTACGAGTATTTGACAAATAACTTATAAGTACAAGTCTTTATTTATTTTTATCAAAATAGACATGTTGTATTTGCATAAACCTTGTATACGATTACTTAATTATTACTGCAAATAGAAGGCTTTATAAATCGGAACTTGACTTTATAACCTGAAGTATGTCCTACTTAACATAGTGTTTGTATTACATAATAATATGTGTCTAATTCTTTAGTTGTACTTCCATCCTCTTCTGAGTGGAGTGGAAAGTTTAATGTGACACAAAATCATCGTTCATGTGATTAAGTTAGCAGTCTCTGGCAGGGGCGTTTCATAGTAAACAAAACCCGGAAACAAACACACAACTCTCGCAAATGGACATTATGTAAAACACATACAGTGGAACTCGCCTAACTCTTCAAGTATCTTATACAAAACAATAATTGTAGACGAGCCAAGTTCATTTTGGCAATGTTACACTATAGCCTACCAGTGTATTTTGAATAATTTGCAACGAAAATAATAAATTGCTGACACTGGGAAATACATTTAAATAAGCATGACATTGCAAAATAAAAGTGGTTATGATACATGCCATTTAGAAAATTAAATGACATATTCACTCATACTCAATTTTGTAGTCCTATATTTGGTAAAGCACATATGAACTAACATCACATATGACAACCTACTATGTAGATGCAATGTATGGTTTGGGAAACGGAGTGGAAGATCACTAATGGTGTGCCACTGTATGAGGGCTTGAAATAAAATTCAAAACAAAAAACACCATGAAATTCAATCACCTACTTTAACAAGACTTTGCCGTCCGTAGAGAATGTTTCCTCGCGACATTCCCATTCTGTGATAGTACCATAACTACCGAAGTTTGCCGTCAGTCCGGTTATTGTTGTCGTTCCAAATGTTGTAGTATCATGTCGACTATCGTGCCATGTATGTACTATCTCTGTCGGGAAATTACACGTTCCATCTAAAACAGAATTAACTTGATAATGGTTTCGGAAAAAATAACAAATTTATTGTTTTTATGTTCTCATTCTTATAATGATCACTATGCCTTCACTAAGGTTGGTCTGTTCAGTTTTTTTCTTGCTCATTTTTATATTGGTCCTTTTGTGTGAAGGTTGTGGTCTCTGCCTTCTCTTTTGTTTGTTCCATGCTCTTGGCTTCTGTGTCTGTTTGGCTGAGGTGTGTTATTAAGCGTTATGTTTGATATTCTTAAATACAATACCAGATATAATATGCGGGTTATATAGATTACTAGGTAACAGCATGCTCCAATTCTCGCTATTGCGTGGGTAGAGGGGCCTTGCTCATAGAGCCCACTAATATGTTACTTCAGATTTAAACTTGCAAACGTTACATTGGTAAGCAATTGAAATTGAAAGAATAGTAAGTCACCAGAGATTTAATAATTACAAAATTAGCAACGTTAAAATGTTAACATTAATCTATAGACTACCCGGACAGACATTGATCAACAGTTGTACAATCCCTGTTTGTACACATCATATCCTGTCACTGCTTATATTTCACATTTCATATTCGATAATATGCACGAGCGGTGGAATGCTTCCACTGTTGATTATTAATGTAAACCTGACAGTTGTCAATGCCCCTCTCTCAGTGTTGACGATTATCGTATTATTATTTTACTTAATTTTCAAGTAAATCTATGAGGCTTTTGTATTGTGACGAGAGCTTCATCAATAGGTTTCTGTTTAGATAGAACATTCAACTGGTTACAATCAATACTAGGGAAATTAAGTCGTTCGCTATACCGGCTTGTTACCCGTGTTGACTTATAACAAAATGCACGTTTCGTCCTTTTATATAGCATGTTATGTAATAGAGACCTAGTGGAATTCTATGTCCTATGAGTTCTCTTAGACTGGTTTCGATAAAAGTACAACCCCTGTAGAGTAAAATCCATCGGGAGATACAAATATTGGTCACAGTAATTGGAGGTTGTTGCTCTAAGGTTAAATCTATAGAATTAACGTTACTAAATTATATGGAGCTTTAAAGGCTTGATATAGAAAGACTGTTGTTCTACAGAGAGCCGCTCTGTAGAGGTAATGCAGTACATGTACAAGGGTTGGTTTTAATGATGTAGGCATGGTTACAGCTTGTTTGATTAAAACGGATACCATTTTGGTGTTATCCTTGTCTGATTGGTCAATAACCTTCGGTTTCAAGGGAAGAGAAAGAATGTTTGTGTGATACACAGAATCCGGTTGGGCTGTCCTAGTTATGTCCGAATAGACTCCTTGTTCTTTAACGTGCCCGTTACGTATTTAATTAAGATGACACTTTTTCATAGTATTTAATTTCGCGATCTATTCCATCAGCGAAATTTATGAACATTAATCCGTTCAGAATAGTTTTGGTACTTCAAATACTGGTTCTGAATAATGTACACCCGGTTCCAATTTTCTGAAAATGATTCTAATCAACAAAAAAAATGTAAATCGTTATATTCTATGTTGTCCATATCGGCCTGCTTCAATCCTAAATGTATTCGGCAAATTCTCTAAATAATATTCAATTGACAATGTTTCTTTAAAATATCTATATGTACAGAGTGTATTGCTATTACTAACATTCTCATACCAAGATTGTTTAAAAACGTCTAAACTCTATTATTAAACGTAGTGTGGATTTTTTTCCGTTAACACAATTTGGGTGCATCAATACTTCAGAGAAACCATATGTATCTAAAAGTGATTTTACGTTGTTTGTCCAATTATTTCGAGTTTCGAGGTTTTCTAGCATTTTATCATACAAAGTTTGAATAATAAAATTATAATAATACGATTACTTTTATTGATGGTTGGTACCACTATATGTGCAGTATAGTAGTAGTCGGAACGTCTGCCTCAAGAACTGGAGGTTGTAAGTTGAATCCTTTAAACCTTTGGTATGAACTGGTGCACTGTTTGGCACTCAACATGTGAATTGTTTAAGGGAAGTTCCTGGGTTGAACCACAGGAAACTGTATCATCATTGATAAAGACTAAAGCGAAACCATTTTTTGTAAAATATATATTTTTCTATATATGGACATTGAAAAAAAAATTGAACAAAAAATAATTTTTCGGTTTTTTTTGTTGGTTATGATACAGTTACGTGTGTGTTGAACAAGGTAATGTAACTGGATCGTCAACAGTGAGCAACTTTAAGCAAAAATCTAAACTATACTATGAAAGTGTTTCCAATTTCAATAGGTTTCCAAACATTTTGTAGGGTAGGATTTATGGGCTTTTGTATCAACCTGTATCATATTATAGATACAATTATAATTTGGTATAAATAATCATGTTTGACCACTGTATTGCGTCTACAATGTTGTAATGTTTACTAGTATATATATTTAATCAGCATATCACCATGCATTGTGAAAATAAATACATGCACACTGAATGGAGTTTGAAGTTTGGTAATTGATCGGAATATCAATACGTTAATTTGTATAATAAGACACGTGCGTCAATGAAAAAAAACCGTAACGCTACGACATAAAAATATTCTAAAAAATATCTGTGCATTTTCGCACAAATGTGCAACGACAAAAACATTCAAATATAGAATAGATACTCTTATCTTTATATCGCACTTTTAATATTTATTGTGGATAACATATTTGAAGTAAATATCAATTTTCAGTATGGTACACATGCTGTGTGTTCGTGTATTATGTTTGGGGTGCCTACAATTAATAAAAACAACTAAACTGAGTGTCAGTTATACTTACATGTGTGCCGGAAGCAGGCAAACAACGTTATCGTTAGCACCGCCACAAATTTCCTGAAGAATATGTCATTCACATAATCCACCATTTCCACAATGTCGATTTGTTTGAGTACTTTAAATCCAAATTATTATTTTCACACTTTTCACTGACTCCTAAACCTTACACGAAATTAATTTATTATTTCAAGACATATTGAAATCACATGAAATCCAATAAAAATATATTTAAAAAACTTTTCATTTTTAATTAATTTAATTCAATTTGATAAATTAAATTATAACGTAACACTAAAAAGTAAAATAAGGATATGTAACAACAAAATTGGTCAACGTTTTCACTCTAAACTTATATTCGACTCCTCAACAGTTGAACATTCCAGGATATTATCAGATATATTCTAAATGGAATCGGCTGCCAGCATGTGGTGTTCTAAGTAACAGATGACAAACAAATAGTCTACCTACGTAACAAGTAACCTGACCCGTAGCCTTTTTTATTTCACCATATTTAAAGCAACTGTCCCATACGTGAAGTAGCACTTTCAATTTTCAAATGTTAACATTATCCAATACAGTAACACGAACTAGTATATCAATAGCCGCTATTTGCGTATCCTTTTGCGAGTCCGCTTGGCGAGTTTCAGAACAATAACTTGAACTTGTTTGGATTGACACGTTAATTCCAGAAAATCACTGCGAAAAATGTTTACTACAGTATCAACTGCATAAGCTGGTTTCCATGTAGGTAACTGTTAAATAGACCTACACCCCGTCCTTACTACGAACCGGGTTTGTGAACGGATCACATCATAAATACTGTACATTCAGAAACCCCAGGAATCTGTTTAGCCATGCCATCGTAATAAGTGAACCAATCCAAAATATAAAATAGGTAATATGTCGATTCCTTGCACCATGGAGAAATGTGTCAATGAAGATGAACTAGTATACGTCCAGATAACTCTGACAATAATCAAAATGAGCTGTACTAGTATTTATCTTAAATCTATTTTAAATCTGACAAAAACCATGGTTATCGCGTGCATTTCTTCAAATTGGATGTTTGTATGAAAATGTTATTGTTTATTAAATATAATACCAACCTAATCATGCATTATGGAATTAACCTCGAAGACTTTACTGGAATTGAAAACCCTTCAAGATCCAAACATTGCCAGGTTCTTTTATCCGAGAACTGTAGTGTCTGATTTGTTGTTTTAGTAATCAGTCGTAAACTGACCAATGGCAATGTTTGGATCTTAACAGGTTTTCAATTCCAGTAATAATCCTCACGTCATGATGCGAATCAACAATTACAGTTGCGTTCCTTGTTACATTATTGTATATTCAAAGCATTAGTCAGCAACTTTTATTTGATGGCCGTTACTGTAGTCTTACAGCATATTTATGCCAGTATTTGGTGGTATATTTCAGGTCAGACTCCGAGGCAACTCCTTTAACAAACTGGCTTTTGTTCTTACCCTTGTAGGTTCGACATCGGCCTTTTATTTGAACGGTAATATTCCCTCTTTGAATTACAGTGATCATGGGAGTAGGGCTTTGTTAGCGTACATTAGGATCGAATAAAACATACAGTTAAATGAGTCTTTCTCTTAACATAGACAGGTCGTACGTAACGATTTGAATAGATTTTAAATATGTCGGCATTATTCCAATGAAAAGATGTGCTTTCGCCGTGCTTTTGTTGTAGGGAATTAAACTGAATACATATTCATTACAAATCGATTTTCGGTGAAGAATGATAAAATCATTATTACAATTCGTCCGTATCCGAAGTTTTAATTGAATTGTGAGCCATTTATGAAATACAAATCAATAAAAATATAATAGAATACATACGCTCATTATTTTTTAATATATCATAAACGGATGACAAAATTTCTATGGTTGAAATTAAGTGGTGTCTATCATGTCTTAATACAGAATAAGTATAAAAGTATTAAATGAATACGTGCACACAATGATATATCGGAATTGCATTTGAAGGTGTATGTCAAAAGCAGTCAATTATTCGATCTTTTGTATAAAGCAGAACTTTACTCTGGGACAGAGATCGATTCCTTGTGCTAGGATACAAATGTATAAATAAATTTAATATTTCTGCTACAAATCAATGCTTCATTTTACGTGTATTTACATTTTTAATGTGCTCTTTTATCTATCAATAAGTTTTAGGTTGTTTAGCAACATTATTGTTAACATAGTATCTACGATATGTGTTTATTTCGGTAGCTAATGAAATGGCCATATCATATTTTAGTTCATTTTTTAAAAGCTCACATCCGTAGAAAAAGTTCAATCGAAATTCGCGATAGCACGAATATTGATAAACATGTTTTAATTTCCGGGTATTTTTGGTTGAATGCATGTAATGAATGGTAAAATGGTTATACTAAGTGCCCGTACCAAAGCGACATGTCTTGAACTCAGAATTTCCTGTCCCACAAACCAATAGTTCCGATAAATATTGGAAAGGATAAAGCCAAGCTACAATATTTTAGCCTACTACTTTCATCTTAAATGCCCTTTTAAGTTAAGGATTAGTTTATTGGCATGAATGATATTACCCAGTTAAGAGATTGAAAAGACGTTTTTGAACATGTATAAGGTATTGTATTTGAAGATGTAATTTTGACAATTGTAAATACTATAGGTGTGTGAAATGTAAATATGTTCACGATAGTATTAGATATATTCATTTTAGCGATTGATAGATAATAAATTGATAGATTCTTTGTAATTGTTAACCTTCATGTTGTACTTTGTGGATATAATGATATATTTATGCACCTTTTAAAATGTTGATATAGTTAGTTGAAGGAGTGTATACGATTTAACTAAATAGAGGTTTTGATAGAGCCTTCAAACAGCTATGCTGAACCCTATATTTTGATAGTTTTATAAATTGTTATGAAGATACAATCTTGCGACAAAGCTCTATATGTCAAAGGTATTCGGCTTCAATAATTCTCATAATGTTAAATAAATTAATGACCATGTGTTACAATAGGAAAGCATCCATTCAGGAATTTTTAATTTTTAAATTTTAAAAGTCCACTTTGATGAAAGGAATACTATAACTGCTGGAATACATTGCTACTCCTCGGCTGGTAACCACAGGATGATTACATACCGTGTAGACTTCGTAGACTTCAAATCACTCAGCCTTTAGTTGCCAGTCAGCTTTCTGCTGAAATAAGTATGGTGGACATGTATATGAGTGCCTCCACCGGATTTGAACCCGGGCACCAGACTATACCACACGCGCACTAACTACTGAGCTACCACAGTCCGCCATCCGATCGTCTGTCGGTGATGATGTCAGGTAGTATTGGGGGACTCAAACTAAACCATACAGATCGTTCAGTAAAGTACAATTTGCTAGACAATGTATATCCTGTTGTACCAGGATTGAATGGTGATTTTATATTAATCATTCGATACATATTTTCAGTTGAAAACGCAAACACTCAATGCTAGACCAAAACCGTAGCGGAAACTTGATTGTATGCTCATACTTAAACACATTCCATTTTTATCTCCGGTAAAATTATAGTGCTGACCAGTATGTTCATTTTACCTAAAATGCGGGTTGTAGGGAGTTTGCGTTTGGTACAGTCATTCTTTAACCACCTTAACAAAATTAGGAATAGAAGCGATGCCAATTAGCACTAAGAATATTCATTTATGTAACACATATAAGGTTTATGTTGGACTTTCATTCTTATTATCCAGCTATCGGTATTCATACAGTCCCGTGCCAAATTAAAGTTCACAAAGCGCAAAAATCACAAAATCATCTGACGAATTTCTTCAGTTAGAAGAACATAACAATTGTAAAATAAGAACAATTAGACTATGTTTACTATCATTTTGTAGGATAATCAATTTCTGATAAAACTGTCATGCACTTTACTCATTTACACAGTCCATTTTCGGCTGCTAATGAAGACTTTTCATTGATGTTCTTAAATTGCCTTATTAAAATTATTTTCTGAACAGAATCAAATTATACTTGAGCTATTCTATCATATGATACCAACTTATAGTATACTTGATTTATATTTATTGTGTCATGCAATTTCAAAGTGAAACAATCTGTCCAATTTTGCAGACATTTTTTACTTTGTGAACTTTAATTTGGCACCTGACTGTATTTCTCAAATCCGTCATTTTCATTGTGATAATAATTTCGACAAGAACACAAAAACAGTATACCAGATATTTGTAATAATTGTAAACATGTATGAAATAAATATAATACAACAGTCACATCTCGATTGTGGTTGCATCAGATTTCGGCAAAACGGTAACATTATTCAGTTTAAGCGCGCTAAGCGATTAAACTTCTTACCCATCAATAATGACGCTAGCTCCGCCCATTTCCACTTGAACACGTAACTAGCACCTATATAAGCATTTAATTCCCAGAGTACAAATTCTTTTCGAATCGGATGCCAGCGGAGAGGTACATGTACATGGTGTACTCTTTTTCAAATCTAAGCTTAAAACAAATATGTTCTCAGTAAAATTATAGATCCAGCCATGACAAATTTCATGCCAAACATATATAAATAAATGTTAGTAAACCAACTTGTATTTAGTCATTATTTGCTGGGTAATAAGGCTTTTGTAGAAAACCATATAGTTCCGTAGATATCATTATTCTAGGTTTTCAAGTCGGACAATGAATAAAAAATACCATACTCACAGTTGTTTTGAACTTAGTGTTTACATGTTTTGCTTGCGTTCTTAGCCACCATTATATCTATCTATAAGAAGTCAAACGAGTACATGCATATGCATTATGGTCATTTCTAGAAACCGACATTCAAGTTGACAGTTCATGTCCAAACAAAATAATAGGAGCATTCAACCATTACGACAAATGTTCTCCCTTTATCAAACTACGACGCTTCGTAGTGCAGCTTTTTCGCAATATAACGGGTGTTAACTTTCATGCAAGAACACATACTAGAATTCATTGATTATCTCCCATGGAAAAGGCTATGTAGCACAGGCAGACGATAACCACTTCATATCATTGTGCGTGTTTGAGCAAATCTGTGAAGTTGGCAGTTATCGGTTAGCTGTCATCTTTTCAGTAAACTTATGCCAGAACTTAACTCGGAGGTTAAGTCCTAAATTGAAAATTTTCAGTTAAGTTCTGCTGAAAATTAGCTCAGAAGTTAACTCAAAAATGATGTTTTTATTAAAAACACAGTGCACCTCTTGACCCGGCTCGTGGATTTCAGTACAGATGGTCCTTCGGAAAGAAAAAAAAATATTCACAAAAAAAATGTTTTCTTTTTTATCGTTTTCAACGATACAGTTACATGTGGGTAGAATACCCGTAATGAGAAGTGATAAGGACTATATTTTGAACATTTTCATTCTATCGTATACCAATTAGGATATTTACATATGCCTTTTTAGAAACCTTTACCATCAGTTAAGAGAGAGTAATTACCATTTTTATTTCCCTACACCCATCGTTAGTATGTACCGCAAAAACAAATGACGGCAACTGTACGATAATTAAAATAACTCTCCAAACGATGGCATGATGAATACAAAATGTACAAGAATGTGTATAAGTATAATAGTAGTGGTTATTTAGTCAATCCAAATTGCATAAATTTCTTAATTATGTACATGTAGTAGAAAAATAAAAATGTAATCCCATCCCCTTAAAGATTTTTGCCTATTGCCAATTTACCAATTTACCAATACTTGTCCATTTGTGAAAAATGAATGAACTTGAGTACTCTTCATAAGGACATTTGCCACATTATGGGTATTCTACCTTAAGTATAGTAGTATTCCGTAAGGTGGTGTGGCTGAAAAACAATTTAACCGAGACGATAAAATATGCCTTAAGGATCCTGTATAGTGTCAACATGACTGAGCATATGCAAAACATAGAAGTCTCAAAATAAACAAGAATACTGGACCATAGTAAACAATATTTACACACTTCAAAACAAAGTATCTAATATATCAATATATATGTATGAGTTGTTCACATATAAAGTAGTTTTTCTGTATTTGAGACATACTTGACAAATAAAACACAGTCACGTGCAAAACCTCAAAAACATTTAGAAATCTCCAGAGGAAAGAAATAACACCATAATGAATTGCAGAGAACTTACATTTAGGTACTGCTACAATTAGAATATGAATGCAATCGTCCTCGAGCCCAAAATACCAATTTGAAATCAACATGTGTTCCAATGTTAGACGCCATTTTCTATTTTTCTAACTGTCAAAACTTTGCTCTTCAATAATTAAGAATCGAAGAAGGGTGGAACAGAATCAAATACATGAATGAAAAGAAGATAGTCGTGAGATTTATATGCAACAAATGACACTTAAATCACCGACGTGCTTAGTACATAATAATGGAATGTGTCCCGGTCATACAATTTGTTTACCACTTATCGTCCATTTTGTTCATGCTTTTAAATCTCTCCGCAAATTTGAATTTTTAAAATCTCCATATTTCGTGACATATAATAGAAATAATATAAAATTATAATGTTTAAAGTAAATTGGAACAGAGAAAAAGAAGAAAATTACTGGAAATATCTGAAATAACAGTTTTGAGCAAGAATTATTTTACGGAACTACACTTCCGGCAAATAACGCTAGCTCTTTGACCGGTGGCAGAAAACGCTAATATTGACATTTACTTCGATCTATAAGGTAATTGTCGTATTGAAAGCGCATAATTGATAAGATATGGTTATTTCCTAAGCATATTCATTTTTAGAAAATGCGATCCCCTACGTAAAACGCCCAGATCACTCTAAATCGAACAGGTCAAGGGCATGATCACGAGGTTGGTGTGTTCATTGGCAAACAAAGCATGCTCGTGTACGGTGTTGAGGCAGGGACTTCCATGTTACTGCAGCGAATTTTGTTGAAATGTTATGTTTTCAAATTAACCTTTGCCAATTAAAACCACCTTTCCTAAATTAAATTTGTGTATTTAATGTTCAGTGGCGAAAATTCATAAGTTTATATGCAACTCATTATTATGAGATAAATACTTCACACTGGCACTTGACCTCCATACTTTAAAATAGTTCCCTAAATTTCTGTGACATTTTCACATTTTTTATGACTTTCAAATGCATGTTGCAGGATTGTCAAAGAATATTGTCATAATTCATTGGTAGTACTACCTCAAAATGGGTTCATACAACATATTGGCTGAAGGAATTAGTTCAATTCATTGAAATATGTGTTTTTGATAATTTCCTGTGCACATGGTATGTTGTTGCAAAAGCAACATTTTGGATTCTATTTTTATTATATGTCAATTTAAAATGTGCACTGTAATGATTTTCCTACCTATGGCTGTATATAAGGAAAATATTGCCTTCAAATCTGCCGAATTATTGCCTCGTCAAAAAATAGTAATTTGACACTATACATGAACCTTAAAATGTGTTAAAATTGGCGTTCAACTGTTGAAAACCTAGAGCTATTAATCATGATATGATGAATGTTCCATGGCATGAAGCTTGTCAATGTTAGCAGTGGTGTATAAACTGACTATTTTCGAGCTGAAAAAATCAAGCCGTATGTTGCCAAGTACAATTTTTCATTTTCAAATTGACCCAACAGACTCGACATTTTACTATGAATATTTAATCAGAAAATACATATGAATACGTTTTACAAGGGAATATTAATAATGCAGCAACTATAGACCCGGTGTGCATGTATTGTCCTCTGTCGCTGTGTTTGGTGAATGAAACAAGGCATGTCATGCAATCCAAAGTAAATATCCCAAATAGTTAAGAATACAATTATTATAGTGTATGAATTGAAAGCTCCATTTCTACTGAAAATGTTTTAATCAATCGAACGAAAACATGAATTGTAGTTACATTATTGTAAAAAGCAATTGTTTCTATTGTGTCACTAAAATGAATAGCATGCCATACATGTAGTATGATATCAAATGCATTGTTCTGTATCATTGAAAACAGATGTTCATGGACATTTCTATTGAGTATGAAGAAATAACGTCAATATAAAAAGCTACAATCCGAGCAGATCAAACCTCCTTTACATTTAACGAAGTTTTTACACAGGTAGCACGGCACACTATACTGTTACCATACGAGGGCTGTTTCATCATTGATTCAACGATTACAAACTCTCGAAAACACTTACAAAGTAATTACATTATTATTCTTAGATCGTCTTTGGTATAACGCCATCTCAGGTCGAACCCGCGCTGTCCTATCACTAGGCTATTGCTGCTAATGTTCGGTAAAAACTAAATGGTAAAACTAATAAAACATTTAATACCGCTCACCAATTTTATCAAATGAAAAGCATAATATCTAATTTGACTACGCAAAATACATGAATTCATACGACTTAACCAGTGGTTTACTAAACGTAAACATGATTACTATGTGGCATTTATGAAAACTACTGGAATATGCCGTTTGTTTATGTTTTTTATGACGCTTGACTCGCATTTGATTATTTACTCATGAAAACCATACCGTTTGTTTAACATGTTCAACAATATTAGGGAATTCTTTCTTGTGTGTATGCGATCTACCACGATATCAGTGATATTAATGCCGCAAATTCATTTTATTCAACACAGAGTATGCCGTATGGTTGGCGATTGTAAAAATTCCAAGATAGTGCGAAAATTGTATTCCAAATATATATATATATATAAAAAACTTAACATTTTCTACTAAGATAAAAAGGTATGAGAAAATCCGACATGGAAATTGGCACTCAACCCAACCAGCCGAGCACAGAAATCAGAAACACCACGCCACAACTACCCTGAGCAATGCCCACATAAACCCATGCTAATACGGCGACCAAATGAGGCAAAACAACCCCGGGGCGTGACCTAGTTTAAAGCACGAGGACAGTGACTTAACGTTATGCGACCTAAAAAGGCACAACTACGACTTGACCTAGTGAAAATAATGGGCAATTTAGGAATGGGGTAGGAAATAATATTACATATTCCTAGCAACTACATTGACCAATGCCCACACATAAGCCGAAGAAACAATATAACTAAGTGAGGACCTCAAGTTCCAGTACTTGGAAACAATTGACATAATGCATGGACATAACATAAGAAAGATTTATAGGAATAGATCAAATGGAACATTTAAACACCCAGTAAATAATAATTATGCTACGTCTGCATTAATTATGAAACATCCCTCATGCAAAAATATTATTGATGTTATTGTAAGCCGATGGATTTAACTTGCTCTTTGTCATATGTTTTAATGTATGGCTAAAGTAGTATGTATTTATGAATGTGTAAATGATCCTGATATGGCATGGTCGGTGAATATTATTCATAATCCGTAATTAATTACAAGATCACATACATGTACGTGTGCATACATTGGGGATATATTCATAAGAACCTGGTAAGTACTTGATTGTCTTGTTTGTGATTTATTAAAGAAACAATGAACATGTACCTGTAGATAAAGCACTTTCGCGTGCTGGGATACATAGTAAATACATGTACGCATCCGAACAAGCAAGGGTTCCTGTTTATTATTTCGATTGTAAGATGGCCAATAAGCTGGATTTGGCAACATTAAATTCAGATTATTTCATTATTCTACGCTTGAAATATTTTATTGTTTGGTTCAATCCCTCCAGAAGTCCATAGTTTTTCTCACACTTTGCTTTGCTATAAATTTTTATTCGATGTTTGTTTTGCATGTATATTCATAAACTGGTTCTTCTGATACGATGTTTACAATATTTTGCCTAATGTTTGTGTCTAATGAAAAGGTTGCTACAAAGAATACAAGGTTGTACAAATACTAAACGATTACCACAATGAATAACTGAATGCCTGGGTCCCTTAACTCTGACCAGAGTCGTAGGGGAACAACAGGATATTCTTTATCAGATGTATTTAGCTCTGTCTGTCCTGAGCAATGCATTGCGTATCTGCAAATGACATCCGAATACAATGGATACATGGTTGCAAAAATTAATACATTGTTACCGTAATGCAAATCATGACTGTTCTCACAATGAATAAAATAACTATTTACCACAGTGAATATATATTTCTCAAATAAAACATAGTGAGGACATCTTAATAATTATATAGTTATCGTGTAGTTTAGTTAAATGTAGTTTTGTTTCATGTTTTTAGGTTTAAATTGTGTGGCATGGTTTCTGTAATTTCTACAAGTGTGTTTTACATTACAGGTATATAACATCTTGAGCAGCAACATTCCTTCTAGTACCTGATAAACGTACATACAATACTCAATGATGGATATAAGTTATATGTTATTCAACAAGCGTAAATGCAAGCATTACTTCTTTCTGACAGCGTGTATGTTAGTGCTTGTGTTAACTTATCGTATCAATAAATGCGAAACAAAACTTAATGTTGTAGATACGAACCCACTATTTTCAATACGCGACCATATTCAAAGCAAATGTGAAAGGCGGCTGCCCCAAGCTATCCTGGTAGGATCACAAAAATCAGGAACTTCGGCTTTGTTGCACTTCATGAGTTATCATCCACAGATAGCAGCGTGTATTAATCCAGAGGAACCGAGGTATTTCGATGATGAATACGATAATTATTCATTAGAATGGTACAGAAATTTAATGCCCTGTAGCACACCAGACCAAGTGACCTTTGAAAAGACACCAACATATTTCTACGGTAACACTACTGCTTTACGTATTAAACAAATGAATGATAATATCAAAATATTGATCATGCTGAAGGATCCAGTGGAAGTGTCGATATCAATGTTCGCAATGTGGAAAGCTTTAAATATGTCGTTTGTTTTGGGGAAAAGTTTTGAAGACATGGTCACAATAACTGACAACAACAACCAAATAAGACTCAACACAAACTCTGGTATCGTTACAAAGGCAACTTACGTACACCATGTCCAAACATGGATACGAGTGTTTGGCAAGAAACAATTGTTGGTCCTTGATGGAGATAGTTTTGAGCGTGATCCCGCCAAAGAACTACGCGACGTAGAAAAGTTCTTAGGAATTGGCAACTTCTACAATCGAAAACAATTCATATTTAACCAAACAAAGAATAAACATTGTATTTTTATCAACGAATCATCCAAGTACGAGTGTTTACATAATGGCAAAGGCCGAGCACACCCTTACGTCTCGGATGAGCTGAAAACTTTGCTTAGAGAATACTTTCAGCCATACAATTTGAAGTTAGTAAAAATGTTAAATCGTTCATTCGTCTGGGTATAAAACATATAACATTTTTTAAAAAAACCCTCTTTTTTTGCCCGAAACCGGCGCAACTGCCAAAGAAAGTGGTTGATTTCGTGTCGGGTAAACAAACTAGGACATAAGCCCTTACATAGTTTTTAAAACCGGACATAAGCCCCTATATTGGTTTTGTTTGTACTGTAACATAAATTATTCAGCCATGTCAGCCATTTGCAATTAACTTTTTCAAACACCATAGACATAATCATACCATGTGTTTGTCACTTTACTATACCATAAATGAACTGCATTGGCAGGGGACACAAATATAAATGTATTTAAATGATATTGAGGAACATTTTATGACTAACAATTATCAAGGTATAGATTTAGACTTAAAATATTTTCATTGTTGTATGCAGATGATATTGTGTTTTTTGCGGAAACAAAATTTGGATTAAAAAATGGTCCATTGTTACTTGAATATATGTAATAGATAGAAATTAACTACTAACATCCAAAAAACTTAGGTTATGACTTTTAAGAAAATGGGAAGATTGCGAAAAGTTTACATTTTTTTGTATGTAGGTAAATGTTTCGGAACTGTGGACAAATTCACATATCTTGGTATAGTGTTTACCACTGGTGGTTCGTTTAATGATATGTTTGACCGTTCATCAGATCAGGCAATGAAATCAATGTTTAAAACGAGTCAATGTTTGTCAAAATGGTCTAATATTGTCTGTAAATATATACGACATAGTTATTTTTTTCTGAAACGGAACATGGGTTACAACATGGATTAGATGTGTTAAACGAGTATTGTATCAGGTGGAAATTAACAGTCAAAGTCAGTAAAACAAAAATTATGATTTTTAAGAAAAAAAGAATCTAAGATTTATGTTTGATTGCAAACACATTGAAAATGTGCTCGTTTTCAAGTACTTATGATACATTAACTGGACAGGCACAAAAGGCGTTATATAAATTAAAGGCAAATTTGGTAAAATTCCCTAGTATGAATATAAGTCACTGTTTGGACCTTTTTGATAAGCTTATTGTTCTATTTTAAATTACGGTAGCGAAATATGGGGTTTTAATGATTGTATGAAGATTGAAAGGGTTCATCTTAACTATTGTAAACACTTGCTCTGAGAAAAATCACAAAGCCAAAACAATTTTGTGTATGGGGAACTAGGAAGAACAACCTTGATTACCAAACGTCTTGAAAATGTAGTTAAATGGCTTAAAATAATAATAAATTAAAATGTGATAATAATAAATATATGAAAACATAGTATATAAAATGATGATAAACGATTTAGAGGTTTATCCTGAGAGCAATAATTGGGCCAACTCAGTACAACATATTTTAGAAAGACTAGGTTTTAATGGTGTGTGGTTGTATCAAGGGGTGGGAGACAAAGACATGTTTATAATTGCTTTAAGACAAACATTGAAAGATATTTTTATTCAAAATTGGAAATCTGAACTCCAAAATTCTACCAGAGCAAACTGTTATGTGCTGTTAGCTGATTTTAGATTACAACCTAACCTCGATATGATACATGTTCAAAATTTCAGAAAATCTTTTACACAATTAAGATTATCTTCACATGGGTTGGAAATAGAAGCGGGGCGATGGCACAAGGCTAATAAAATACCTTTCCAAGATAGAAAATGTCAAGAATGTAATGTCATTGAAGATGAATTTCACTTCCTGTTTGAATGCCCTTTATACGATGATTTACGAAAACAGCATATAAAACAGTATTACAGAAGAAATTACAATATACCTAAATTTATTGAATTATTAACCTCAGAAAATAAAACTGTTATCAAAAACCTTTCAATAATTTAATTGTTCAATATTTGATCAACATATATAAGATATTTGAAGAATTATGTGCACTATGTAATGACAAAATATACATAATTATGCCTATGACACGTGTATGCATGTGTGTTCGCGTGCGTATGTGTGCGTGTGTGTGAATGTGTGGGTGTGCTTGTCTGAATGCATTATGTGTGCGTGAATGATAGTATGCTAGTACACTTAAACGAATTTCTAATTGGCCACCCTACAAAATAATATATTATTTGATATATTATATCAATAAATCTTAGGCTGTTTTATTTGTTCATTCCAGGCACTAATTTATAGATTGTTGGAAAGAAAAGGCGTATTCATGTACAAAATCATCCATGCGTAACGGTTGATGTTAAATTGCTTTTTTGCACGATGGCCTCGTGCACAGCTTGAATAGTATCGTATTTGGTATGAATTTGTTCCCTGTTGATTGACTTTTCTTAAAGCACTATAATTTGTGAGAATGAACCATGTGGAACGCGCTCATGACGTCAGATGCATGCATACATTGAGCGAATTTCTGATTGGCCACATGTTTTTATAAATTAGTTTAAAAAAATGCATTTAAAAGAAAACAAATAATCGAAACCCCGATACTGTCCAATTTTATTGATAGAAAATATGTTTCTCGCAGTAATTCGAGCTAAATCCCACGCTATTATAAATATAGCTTTTTTCAAAATGACGTTTTAACGTACTATCTTGATTTTGGTGCTGGTACTCGTCATTCTAACGGCCTCTGAGCGCCCCATATTACTTATTCTCGACAGTATCAATGTATTTCATAAAGCCAATTGACAGAGAATACATTTTGACTAATTACAAAAATCAAACATGTCGGGCACGTGAATCACGTGCACGTAATCAATTTTGCACTAACTGTTCCGCATGGATGATTTTATACATGCATGCGTAATTTATTTCTTGAAATCGATAGATACGTGCATGGAATGAAAATAACCACAATTTTAGAAATATTGATTGAATATATCGCATAATATAATATTTCATTGGGTGGCCAATTAGAAATTCGTTTAAGTGTATACTTTTGTAATTGTATTTGTATATGTATTGTATTGAGTGTAAACTCATGGGCATAACGCCTACCGTTTCTCGAAATAAACCATATAATATATTTTTTTTATACACTGATATACCCAATATCAAGTTACGGATCTGAGGTGTGGGGTCGTTTTAAATGTAATCAAATAGAGAAAGTAGATGTTTGTAAAGAAGTATTAGGGGTAAGGAGACAAACACTGAATAACTATATCTATGGTGACCCTGATAGAATGACATTGACAAGTAAACACTCAATAAGTGTAATTAGATATTGGTTACAGATATAGTAAGCCCAGGATAACAAGAAACGCGGGGAAAATGGAATAATCCACATAGGTGGACAAATTATAAATCTAATATATGATATATAACCTATACATAAGTCCCAAACTGGAGACGTACTGGAGGACAGTATATAACAGAGAAATAAACTGTAAAAAGTGTACACTGTGCATTTAATGTTCGTAAAACATGTTCGTTAAATTTCATTCTGATAATATTAATAATTCGTTTATTCTACTCAATATATATATACATATAAGTTACAATGTGAAACCTTACGCACTTACGTCTAGATGTCTTGTCACACCAATGATGCTTGAAATAGTGCATTATAAGGTAGCTCCTATTTCATGGCACTGTAAATAAATCGTCGAAACAATGTCGAAACCACATGTTATAAGTGACATTTCATGATATGCACGATTTGTGTTACGAATAAGACTGTTCATATAGTTTTATCAATAAATATAGCCTAGCTTATTCTTACAAACGTAATCTTTTTTATGTTTTGTTCTTTGTAACATTTTAACTTGTGATAATTGTACATGTATTGCAGGATTTATTTGACTTGTGTCTGATTGATACTTCGTTGGCTTAGAATGAGAATGTCGTAACTACTACTTACGACCTTATAAGACTCAAACATATTTTAAAGCTGCATCATAAGGCGCTTCTAGTGAGTCTATTTTCATGACAATCAGAACTTGTCATGTTGACCAAAACGATGTTTTAAAAGATTGTTTTTCTATAAGTAAAGAGTAATTTCCAAGCAGTTCTTTCTTGTTTTCTCAAAATATTGATTTTGTAGTTTCGACCTTCTCATTCTAAGCCAGCGACTTGTTCAAGAAGTTATTCTTGCAGCAACGTCGTTGGTTTTATAGATTTTTCTACCATTATGGTGGAGGAACCAACATAAATTATGTAATTACCAATGGGTGGCGCCTTTTACAAATATGTTGCCAACATTTGGACAAGAGAAGATTTCAGAATTGTACTTGTTATTGATGCGTGTTAAATGACATTATCATTATCTAGCCTAAGTAATAAGTAATAAGGATAAATTCTTGTTCCGTATATTATCTAACCCACAGGTGGCAGTATCAGTGTTTGGTCCGCAAAGAATAAAAAAAATATATAAAAATTCTCTGAGCTAATATACTATCAAGGTATAAAACGTACTATATGTATATATGCCAAAGATTGTGGAACATCTCATCTCGTTGTTTCAGCACAAAATACGGGCACTGCAGGAAAGTCGCTACGCAAGTCATTCGAATAAACTATAAGATATCCATTCTTACCGAAAATCTCGTTCAATTGTATATTATAACTGCGAAACGGCAAAACAGTGTTCCTTTCGTTATTTAACTTTGCTCGAGGTCATTTTATTTACTCGCTGGATACCCGCTCCACTCACAGTATCGTAATTATTGATAGAATCCAAATCTATTTTAGATGCGATGTTCCACAATCTTTGGAACGTTTCATACCTTGACGGTGTATTAGCTCAGAGACGGAATATTTTTCATTAATTTTTTCCCAACGCTGATACTGACACCTGTGACCTAACCTGCGTGTCATATTTCTTGTATAACAAACGAAGTTCATTCTACGGGTAGATCTTAGAATCTGGAAGCATGATAACTAACATCGTTCTTCAAGTTCTTCATATGCTTCCAGTGCTTCGATTTATATTCAATGTGAACAGATATAGTTGATTCAAAGATCTCTGTCACAACAGCGTAAACAAACATTCACCCCGGTCGATTATAACAGGTGTTTCGGGATTAAGTTATACCATCAATAATACACTGAAATGATTAAAAAGCTATTGGTCCAATAGCGTAGTGGTTATACTTGCCAGAAATGTCACATTATGGCGGTTTTGACAGACATCTTTGAATCGACAATAGACTGTCTTAAATGTTGTCGGTCAAAGCTTATGATAGGATCATTTAAACATACGAGAGCAAAAAATATGCAATATTAACTTATTAAGTAAAATATCTGAAACAGAAAATTGCCATATATGTAACGTGAAAGAAACACTCAATCATCTTTTTATTGAATGCCCACAAACGAATAAACTATGGACCGAGATCCAAACTGTATTCAATAGCTGTGGTATAATTATAAACATCAGGAATCTTAAACATATAGTTATTGGATATAAAATAAGTTATAACAAATATTTCTATATGAATCAAATACTATCGCTGATAGGCTTCTGCATCAGTAAAGCATATTTTGAAAGTGACAACTGGACTAAAACCAACAACCTCTACAAAATTTTCACATACGAATATAAAACTCTAGGCATCTATCTAAAAAAGAGAAATGTCAACGACCGCTTCATAACAGCCTTCAACAATCACCTTCCATTAATTTAACTACAAAAAGAAACCCAACTTCTCTACTAATTCCAGCAATCAATATGTGTATTTGTTTTTACATATAGTTCTGTTATTGTTTAGTAACCATGCTTACTATACTTATACTCTAAAATACTTCCTGTTTGTGTCAGAATATGTGAATTAACATAATGCTACTAAAACATCAAGTATATATTTTACGACTAACTGACTGAGTTTACTTTATACTACCATTATCTTATTTTTGTACAAATTGAAATCAACACCCTGTGATGTATCATATATGTGTATATACATAAACATGTATATTATGTTATGTGATTTGTATGTTTAGAAAAACGAAATAAAACTTCCAAAAAAAAAAAAAAAAGTATTAGCCAGTAGGTCAATGTGGCATTAACACGATAAAACGATTACCTTTTGATACATGAAGTTCGATCAGTCGACTAGACTTACTGACATGATCTAAAAGCTAAATTTACCACACAGATCAATACTTGGTTCAATATATTGCCGATAACACGTGTTTATACTGCATATATATATTGTATTTGATAAAGTAATGTAAATAGAATATGTATATACGGGTTAAATATATACATGTTCTACCTTAACAGCTATAAGAGTTTTAAGAACACTCTGCTGTGTTCTTTCAATTACTAAGTTTTATAAATAAATTCATGTGACATCGATCAACGGATTGTTTAATTAAACGTTTTGTCAGTGATTCGGGAAAATGAATATGCTGTAGAACGTAGTCAACCGTACGGTGTTTCCCCTGTATAATCGAGTGGTACAGAAAAACAATAAACCGTTACAAGACTGGACTTAACTTATGACTCGACGTTAAAAGATCGAAATTTAAATGTACCGTTCAGCTGGTTAATTCCCATTTTTGTCGCGTTAAGGATGTCACCGTACTGATTGTTGTGTTAATCTGTTTGTGATTGGTCTGTGATTTGAGACAACACAACTAGTGCGCGATTAAGGGTTTTAGCAGGTCATACACTGTATTAAAGATGCCACTGCATTCTGCAAAGCCGCGAGGAAGTATTGGATCTGTATCAAGAAGTCAGAAGAATGGACAACGAGAGGGGTAAGATGTCTGATGTTGTTACATTTTATTTGATTATATAATGACAATACTATGGTTCCTGGTACTTAACATGCAGTGACCACGTACACGTTATCAGGAATAGTCTTGTCAAATACGAACACACAGATAGTGCCCCGCAGTTTAATAACGGCGTTAACGGTTTAAAAATTAAAAGAAAAAACACAAACTTAAATACACATGTACATCGATTTTGTTTATTCCTTTACTTAGTGTGTAGAACCTACATGTAGTATTGTTTGAGTTAATCTTAAACTACCACAATGCATGTAAGGTCAGTAACTGGAACACTATTAGACCTGGTAGGGCTTTGCATTATTTATCAAGGACATATTATTTTTCTGTATCATATTCGGCATTTTATAGTGTCCCTGATAAGTGACTATAACATGGGGTATCCGAGCACTGCATCTTGTCTGTATCTATACCACTTACCATCGCCATTATTCTATCTATCGTCATGCCCCCAATCAATATTAACACCACCATTATCAACCAATGCCATTACCATCATCGCTATGATCATCATCTTCACCACTGGCACCATGATCATCACATTCATCTCGTACCATCTTCATTACCACCAACACTTTTACCACAAACAACACTTTCTTCAACCCCATCACAATCAACGCTGCTTGAACTTTGACCTTTTTAACAGCTGAAACTTAAGCATGAAAATGGGTATCAATGGGTGTTGCGCATTGTATCGTGAAACTTTGGTTTGTATTATTATTTTGCCTCCTGTGTTAGGCTGTTTAAGTTAAGTGATGTTTGACCCTCGTCGGCTTTTATTATCGTCATTCTAAACATCATCATTACCCTCACTATCGTCACCCAACACCATCTACTCCATCACCAGCAACATTGCCAGTGTCACCAATCTTCATCATCTACACCATCATCGTTATCACCAGTTTCACCCATCTTTGTTTGACTTTCTACTCGTCCTTGCAGTCGTCGCCAACATCTTCATATGTTGCATCGTTATATCAACCATAAATAATTGAATATTTCCATATTTGATTGGAGCCAAGATCATTTCTTTTTTGCAGACAAAGTTCAAAAGACGAGAATGACGCCGAGAAAGAAAGTTTGAAGAAACGCCTAGAGCAGTACAAACAGGAGAACATGATGTTACGGAAGAATTTAAACATGTAAGACATAACGTACTGCTGGTAGTTTTGGCTAAGACAAGTTTGGCAATAAACCGGTAACAAAAACCACCTTATTGCCGTCAGCCATTCGTACAGTTCCTATATTACAGGCGAATTTTAATATGTATGAAACTTCTTCATCGTTCTTCAATACTAAGGCGTTTAAGATTTAACGTTACTAACACGGTTATTAACTAAAAACAAGTTGATTACCAAAATGTGACATACATTTTGTATATCAAAAGCTTCGGTTTTTTCACATCGTTTATATTACGGCCTATGGCCTTCTTCAGAACAACTGAAAACATGTAAAAACAAACTTTTAAAAATACATACATACATAATTAATCTAATTACCTAAAACAAACATACATGTACATAAAACTTTATATGACACATAAATAATTATTGTAAAATCTAGATATGCTTTTCCCCCCCGTAAAATTAATAAAAAAGTACATTGTTCATTTGATTTTATCTTCCAACTTACTTATTTCTCCCGTGTAAGTTACATATTTAATCTTCTTTTAATATTGTGACTGTTCAAAAATATTCAAATATTTAGGTAATTAGATTAATTATGTATGTATGTATTTTTAAAAGTTTGTTTTTACATGTTTTCAGTTGTTCTGAAGAAGGCCATAGGCCATAGGCCGTAATATAAACGATGTGAAAAAACCGAAGCTTTTGAATTCTTATTTCCCTACGGAATATATATGGAGATTATTTTGTATATCTTTTTTTGGATAAAACTTGTTCAGAAAGTGTACATGATGAAAAGCTGTAGACCATTTTGCCTGACATCGCCCTCTAGGTTTTCTTTTACAAGTATATTTTATTATCATTTCAAGGTCAGAAATTATGGAAGAACTCACGAAGACTGTTGCTGTAAATAACATGGAACAGATGTTCTTTGAATCTTTGCACGAGTAAGTATTACAGTTAGGAAGGTATTCCCGTCCTCAACACAAAGTGGGTGATTTAGCAAGGTTTTCAAATATATAATTATCTTGTTGTCATTATATTAATATTATTTAAGACCAGAACTTAACGACATTTAAAATACTAGTACTTATTCCTAAGTTGTACTAATGGCAGCATGACTAATTTAAGTATTTAATTGGCTTTTCAATGGGATTGAAATCAGAACAAAAACTACATTTAAAGTGTCGAATTTTAGAACATTATTAAATTGATCTTATAATTGTTCTAATTTTCTGACTCAAAATTCCAGATTGCAGTTTCGATTACAACAGTACGAGTCGGATTCAGGGGCCAGTGAAAGGTAGGTATTTGAATGATATCGCTGGCTCAGAATGAAAAGGTCGTAACTAAAATAACAATTTTGAGAAAACAAGAAAAACTGTCTGAAAATCACTCTTAAGGAGCACTTACGACCGTCTCATTCTAAGCCTACGATATATAGAGTTTTTATAATGACAATGGTACATTTTGTACTCAATGTTAATTTCCATTTTAGCCATACACGTATTTACTTTTTACCAAGTCCGTTCTGCATGGACATTGTGTAAGAAGTTGTAGAGTGGTCTAGACGAACACCCGATTGATTATTTTACGTCAATTTACGTGATGAACATACTATACTCGTATATGCCATGTCATATGCTGAGAAGTTGCCTGATCATGAACAAGTTGATCATAGTTTGATTAGAATTACTGACCGTCACAGGTAACTGTATCATTGATAAAGACATAAACCAACAAAATTAACATAAATAAAGAAAAAAACATTTTTTACAAAAATACCTTCTTCGGTTCTTGTGCGTCTTTTTTTTTCGTTAGACCAATGATACAGTTAACTGCGCTGTCCGTCGTGTACGACATGTCTGGGTGAAAATATGCTGATTAACGACATAATTGGGACAGAACTTGTTGAAGTATAATATAATGTGAAGAAAAGAAACAAAAACAGGTCGGGATAGTGTTTCGATTAGTCTTGTTATTTGTATCTGTTGGCCATCCATGTTTGCATTACGGTTTGATGTGGTATTAGATCATTGCCTGTTTCATGTTGACTGGCTGTATCTCATTGTACATAACAAACACTAGTGGATAAACGTTCTTGTTGTTTTATTCAGTTTAAAAGTTAAAGACCTACAAAAGGATTTGGATAGACAACGGCTACTCATGGAGAGTTTAAGAAAAGAAGTACACTTCAAGAACACAAGAATGTAAGTAATTGGATGTAACATAATGTATCACATAGAAAGCAATATAATTGTTTGAGGTGAAAGAGAACTAGCGAGAGAGAGAGAGAGAGAGAGAGAGAGAGAGAGAGAGAGAGAGAGAGAGAGAGAGAGAGAGAGAGGGGGGAGAGAGGGGAAGAGGACGGACAGAGACAGACAAAGATGGACATAGACAGACCGGCTTCCCTTTTTCACGGAGCATCTAGCAAAGGATTCACTGACACAATGGAATTTCGTATTTGGTATAACGCGGCCTTGGGTTGAATCCGGGACCCCCCGAACTTGAAGCTGATATTTAACGACTAGAATTTCGATGATGCATTTTGCTTGCTTATGGAACATACACAATTGTAAACATTTACGTGTGACTGGTATTTGACTGTGTATTTTTCTGTTTCAGAGATGACTTGGTAAGCTCGCTTGAAGAAAGCAACACTACAGTAGAAATGTTGAACAAAAAAGTCGCATTAACTAGGTAAGTCAACATCAAATTCATGTTGATGAGACACCCACATAAATTTCATTGTATGTATGGTAGTTTTAAGAATTTCAATGTGCGTCTTTTCCGATTGAATTGACAGCATGCACTATGTGCATTGGTAAATAAATTATATTATAATACTATATATATATGCTTCCGTGACAGACAAGTTTAAAACATAAACGGTATAGACGACTTTTCAGATTCATCTATACAAAACTACAAAAAAAACTTCTGGCCATTTACCATATACTAGTATACTGGTTGGTAAATGTACTAGATCAGTATTATTATGCCCGCATCTACGTTGTTCCAATCATATGCTAATCAATAAACCAGTGTCCAACCTTGCAACATGAAAATGTGTCTGGTCTATTTTCACGGTATGAATCCTGTTCCATGATTTTTGAGTTCCGTCAGAGCGTTACAAGGGTTTTGAGTTCCGTCAGAGCAATGTTGGCATTTTGCGCGAGTTACAAATTCCATGAAAGAGAAAAATAAACACCGTACTTCACTCCAAAATATCGTCGGTAACAGGTTCTGGAAGTAAGTATGCTATTGATTTCTTCTGGTTATAGAAGAAATGACAATTGGAGATTATATTTACGGTACCAAAACCACAATCGCACTCAATAATCACGAATGAAAAGCATTATATGACAAAATTTTGACAATTTGGAAGATTGTTTATTTTTATTTTAATTATCTTTCAAAACAACCTGAAAATTTTAACACTTCATACTACAACTATGTTGCTTAGTATCGCACCAAGTTGGATGCATTCAGACGGTGAAATACATGTATTTAGCCGAAAGTTGATGTGTTGTTACAAATTCCGTTACATGAACATTTTTATTGATACAAATTCCGTTTGGACGTGATACAAATTCCGAACAGTAGTCTTCTCTACGAATTGTACTTTAGTGTTGTTAACTTGCGTCATTTGAGGATCCAATAAGGAAAACTCATGTTTTGAGAAAAAGTTTGTTATTTCCGGCATAATTTGAACTAAATACGGATATAAGTACACTTTTGTAACTTATAAATCCATGAATTTGTTATATTGCTCTGTTCCCTTTTTCTCACTGTAACTGCGCTTAACGATTAAGCGCTTTCAACATTGCTAGTAAGAAATTAAACTTCAGAAGGTGGGCCTAGATCTACATGTTCTCGTTCGTGTTTTCGACATTCTTCCATTGGTTTAAAAACTATCGGTCTTACACGTCGGTTATTTGTGGAAAGGTATGCCTAAGGTAATGCTAGATAGATGGGAGAATTACCCACCGTATATACATGTATGGTCCATGTTAAACTCTGATAGTATAGTGACCTATCTTTTCACTTTAAAAACCGATAATCTTACAAATGAAAACTGCCTTATAATTGGTTTGATCAGAATGAAAGTGGTTTTCATGTAACAGAACACAGTGCCAGTTAAATTCAAAATGGGTATAGATAAGAACAAACATAACATTTAGTTCCCAAGATTGAATATGAATGTTAACTCATTTTTTGGCATATTTCTAAAATATATAGGTTTACAATAATATACAATAGTTCAAATGCATCTGTTAGATAAAAGGCGCACTGGTCACCTAAATTTTAGTACAATTCACCATATATCTAGTAATAATTTAGTATCGCAAATATGCAATAAAGCATTCATGTAGCACCAACCAGCAACTTTACTTTATATAAAGTTTTGGTAAGGGAAGAAAACTACGACAAACAATAACGTTATTTCTATCTGTAAGGTTGCACCTTTAAACGAGGGTAACATTTCCGATAAACAAAGATTCTATAATTTTGTTTCAGCTAAAATTTAATGTTATCATAGTACCCAATATCTGATCGTTTGGTCATCGAAAATTTGAAGCACATTGAATGTCAGGTGTCAAATGTCCAGTATAATTGAAGGAACAATTCATGATTATTTTACACTTACGGACTTTGAAAAGGCACCACTTATTCAAACCACGAATTTTTGTAGTAAACATTGTTTAATTGCAAACAAAATTTGTCTATAGATAGCTCATTTTATGTTTAAACATCTAGCAAAATTTCAAAACGACAGTTAACAATGTGACATCCACGTGCTTAAGTCTCAAAACCAAATTCACAGTTAGGGTGAGTGCGTGTAAAGTTATGTTTTTGGTGCGCTCACAACAGCGGGTACTCGTTACAAGTGCAAACCGCTTCTGGGGAATGTTCTTCCGTATCCTCCATTGATCAACAAAGGTCTGGACAATCGTTTGGGTCGATCGCGTCACTCACTCATGCATGGGCACAGGTTTGAAAGAACATGTCATACGTTTTCGGTGGGATCAAAATCCGGGACATTCAATCACGCAGATACTGTTTTCTTCAAGAAATGTGACTGTTATTCGTTATTTATGCGCATGATTATATTCATACTTCCAAGGTTACACCCCTGTCACCCGGAAACAGTAATACAGGAAGAAAGTGACCGCATGCTGAAGCACGTGCTCAATGTTAGAAGAAACACAAATTGGCAGAGTACTCAATGAAAATGTTGTATTTCATAAATAAACGTGTTTGATATTTTTCTTTGACGATTTAGCATATCTATCGACACCAAGCATTCTTTTCACAGGCACGGTTGCTGACCGGAAGTCGTTTCTTTGGTGGAGCATGCGCATTAATTTATCCGAATTATGTATGTTTTTAGGCCTTTTAATCCTATTTGGAGATCAATGGTGGTGTCATTTGGCATAAAACGTTAAAACCAGCGTGTTGGTTACTTCCGGTATGTAACATGTCTTTACCTCCAGACATATCAGTTTCAGATTGACATGAAATGTAACCATTGGTTTTGGAAACTGAAATTTTGGTATGCTAATGAATCGTTTACACATCGTCATTTACACAGTTCGGATATTTTCATTCGCACGAGACTCACGCGCTAAACATGAGATTTGGCCACGTGGTCACTACTAGCGATTCGGTTGGTAAAATGGATTAAACAATACTTTACTGACAACATTCTGACCCAGGAACATTATTCCATTGTTATAAAATAACCCTAAATAGTTCATACAAAAAATACCGACCCCTGAAAAGTGGTGCGTTTTCAAAGTCCGTAAGTGTACACACCATTGTTTTTTGGTTCGGTAATTAAGTAGTTCTCAATAGTCAATTATAACGCTATTGTTTGCATTTGAGCAAATATTTCATTAATTTTGTAGTATGTTTACCTTAAAAGTCTTAAATCTGATCACGGTTTATGCCAAGTCGGTATTGCTCTGTATTTCGAACTAATTATGACATAATAGTCTTGTGTAATTATGTATGAGTACAGTACGCATATTCCAAGTTTGTGAGATCGTAATAATCCGTAGATTAATTTTGATAATTTGATAGATATGTTCAGTTTATATGAGTTTATATCAATTTAAATGCTCAGAATTATTGTCAGAATATTGCGCAGTATGACTCAATGTGTCAAGTACTTTAAGCATGGTAGTTCAAGGCTGCATATTACTTGTAAATGGTTACACTCATTAAGAACACGAAGTGGGTAATAAAATTAATGTTTTGTGTGAGAATGTCTCCTTTACAACTAAACTCATACATAAAAAGTAAGTGAATGTGTTCCTAGAATTTAATTCATATTCACGGAATTTGTATCATCCTTGTTTTGAAAACTTCGGAATTTGTAACAGTGGTAATCGGAATTTGTAACATCAATGTCAGATGATCGCGTTGGGATAAAAAATAATGGCATTATACAGCAGTTCTATGACTGCTTTCGTATTATATAACTAACTTAGATATCAATTAACATTGACATTCAAAACTGAATGTTTGTTTTGAATATAAATCGTTGTTTATTAAGATTAAAGTAATGTTAGTATATCCAGCAAGAAAAATGCATAAAAAACCATTAAATCCATAAAAAGAGTGTCTTTTCGAACAATTGTTTCGAGTAAACGTGCTGTATTTAATATTATATCTACCTTTGTATCTACGATGGTGACATACTCCGCAACGAGCCTTCTGGAACTAAAATAAAAATATGTTTTTCCCTGACGGAATTTGCAGCAGGTCTGAAACCTAGCGATTGCTCTGACGGAACTCAAAACCCTTGTAACGCCTGACGGAACTCAAAAATCATGGAACAGGATTCATACCGTGATTTTGCTGCTACTCGTACATGAACATTGTATATTGTTTCAGTCAAACCAACAAGAAATTGGAACGAGAAAAGTCAGACATTGAAACAGAAAAGTAAGTGAATTGACCTGCGTGATTTTACTTCATCGACCTATCGAACATATTCTATGTACATGTACATGCATATTTAAATAACATTATTCCACGTCTTCTGTACATAAGATGAATTATTACACCACGTTGGGTCTAATCCAAGTTCTGATCACCTCGGCCTTCCTGCATTGTAAAATACCTCTGATATAACAAGGCGCCATTTTGAATTGTTTACAGTCACACAGAAAATGTCCCTCTTATCATTACAAACACATGAACAAATAAACAAAATTAAGTCAAAGTAACACTTCATTAAGAGAACGGCGACTGCATAAACAGAATAACAGTAGGGTTGAAAACAAGTCGTATTACAAAACCACCACACCCAATTTAGTATTGATCAATGCTCGCCAAGCCAACTGCTGACGCACAATTATATACATGTACTTGAATTATGGTCGATTGTGTTCAGTATGGCCTATTATATATTATAAAAATCGTAAGCTCCGGAGGGCCCAAAATTGGAAATAAACGATTAATTCCACCAGTCTGTTTCTATAATTATTGACAAAACAAATGTTTTAAATGAAACACAAATTCTTACATTTTGTAGAAAACTACTGCTGGAAGAAATCACCATTCTGAAAGCAGCAAATACTGCTTTAAGGTAAGTGTCGAATATGCATTTATATATTCATGACACAATGATGTGCGTTGTTACATTTTTGTCGCATTAAACCAATCATACCAGACGAACTTTGAAGTCAGTTTGAAAGTATATTAGTATATGTGTGTATCCTATAATTTGTCTACATGGATGAGGCAGTTAATTATAATGGTACCCCATCCAAGGACCGAGTACCCCATCCAAGGACCGAGTACCTCATCCACGGACGGGTCGGTCTTTCATTTAGTTCGTATCGCAGATGCTTCTTCTCAATAACATGTGGCAGCTTAAAAAAGCCAATTCGCTGGCTTATTATGAGAATGTCGTAACATATTTGAGATCAGCATCACAAGGCGTTTATTATGAACCAATTTTCATGAAAATGGGAACTTGTTATGTTTACCAAACTGATACAGCTTGTTTTATCATGAGTAAAGAGTATTTTTCAGACAGTTTATTCTTGTTTTCCAAAATATTGATTTCGTATTTATGACCTTCTCATTCTAAGCCAGCGATATGTTTAACCTCAGACTGTTTAGTTCTTCAACAGGCATGTGCTAATTATGAGTGCTGTTGACATATTCTGTTCAATTGTGTTTGCTATTTGCTGGAGCAAATGTATTTGTACGCAATTTTCATCCTCTGTCCATGTTCTCGGTGTCGTATCCTTACATCGGTTCGATATGTTGATATTTGCAGGGCTCAAGTGGGTGCAATGAAAAAAGAAAACCAAAACTCTAATGAAAAGTAAGTTGTCTATTTGCAATTTGTTCTTCAATCTTGTGTTGTGATATTTCCTACACTGTATCCCATTTATACAGCGTGTCTGAGTAATGGCATGTACAATAAAGAGTTATCATGTGCACACCTAGACGGATATGAGATAAATGTAATGGGGGTTTTCTCAAAGGTTTATTTGACTACTACCAGTACAATGGACTGATTTCCATCAATAAATATGAGTTTATTCGTCTGCTTTACATTATATCCAAATTCATTTGAAACAATCCCTCGGTTTTAACGCTTAATATTTATAGATGTACATATAGGTCTAGGTGTCCACATCTCTATTGGGTTCTCATGTTGTTTGTTTGACGTATATAATTATTATGTCGATGAAAACGGTCTAAGTCACGCATGTTTATTAGAAATAAGCAGTGTTAACTTTGTATTTTTAATATAAATATATTTCTTAATAGTGGTTCTCGACGTGTTTCAGGAAAGTGATGTCTCTAACAGAAGAGATGTCTGAAATTGAACAATTACGTCATGAATTGTGAGTATTGTCAAATCTGATAGATGAAATACGCTACATGTATTCCCAAGTTTCTTTCTTCAAGCAAAAAAAAATTACAGAATGTACAGGCATTTATATAATAAACAGAAGGCATGTTGCAAATGGTGCGAAATGGTTATATCACGTACATGCGTTTCACAACATTGTTAAAAGTTCTGTAACGTTACTGGTGCCCGTTTTTGCTGATACATTAAAAATGTGATAAAATTGTGCTGATGAAGCCGTATTTGCGAAACGTCGTGGAGTAATAAAGTTAACGATATATTTTAGTATGTGGTGGTTATTTTCCTATTCTTCTGATACTGTCAACAAGTAGAAATCTGACATCTTTCATTACTTGATTTGTCTGTAATCCGTCTGTTTATTTGACACATGTTTTGTAGGAGAGAACGAGATCAGACCATAGCCACTCAGAAAGAACAAATGCGTCGACTGGAAACTGACATTGTGTCTGCAAAACGTATGTTTCAAGAATCAGAAGCAAATATGAAATATTTAGAGTGAGTATGCATGTGTTCAGTCAGTCGAATATTATTTTATAACTCTGGATCAGGGCACTTCTCTTCTTGTCAAAACAGTGTTGAAAGATTTGTTCAAGATATGCCAATGGGACCGATACGGTTTGTTGAAAAAAATATTGGCAATCAAGTAAATATGTTTTGAAATGCTATATTAACAAGAGCAACTTGTGTTATACTAGATTAATATTCTTGCTTTCAGTACGTGGTAATTACTGGTAATTAATACAAAATCAATACGTTACCCTCAGACATACTCGCGGCAGCTATAACCGCTTGAATTTGTGTTACTGCAGCTAGTGTTTTGCTTCTGATTCAAATGTCCCATTTTCATCTCATGGATCGTCCATCATTGATTTAATATTACGTTGTCCACGTATAGCAACAGGCTGTTGTACCATTGTCATTACATGTATTAACTGAAATTGATATACATATGTATATATTTTTAATACAACATATCGATGGCTTAGAATGAGAAGGTCGTAACTACAAAATCAATATTTTGAGAAAACAAGAAAAAAGTGTGACAATCACTCTTTCTAATGGTAAAACAAGCTTTTTGGTCGATATGACAAGCTCCGATTTTTCATGAAAATATGCTCATAAGAAGCGCCTAATGTTGTAGATTTCAAATATACATTAGGCTTACCAGTGATATATTCATTTTACATACAAACATTTTATCAGTAATACTGTTACCATCTGGGTAACATTTAAGACAAACTTTACCATGTCTAGTTGTCAACGGTAGTGCCAGTAGTAGTTTGCAAAGTGATATTTATGCCACTGCCACTAGTGTCACATATTGGAATAAGTAATGATTGTTATTTATTTTGCTAAATATTCGTGTGAAACAGGAAAACAACTGATAGCCAGAATGACAGACTGGGAAAACTAAATAAAGACAAGGAACAATTACACACAGAGAATGAAATATTGACCAATGATCTCCAGGATGTTAGGTAATGCTATACATTTTAACAGGGTTAGCAGCTAACCATGTTCAGAACAGGCGTAAAAATTTCCTCATCAAGGCTGTGATGCTAAAATAGATTTGAGTGGTCATTTGCAGGGACGACTTCGGGCTTTATCGGATAGAAAGTACTAACTAGGGTATTTACCGAAGAAAACAGAAGTCTCTTGTTGTATATTGGATCTTGTCACTTAAAACACACTCATAGCCTTGGAATTTGGGTTGCAACGCTTGCATTGAATGTTACTAATACATGCGCATTGTACTTCAAAAAGCACCCTGATGAAGATTATTGATTAGTCTAAACGTTGTTCAATAATAAAGAATTGAAACTTGTCCCAGCTTGATCGTGTGTTCCACTTATATACTCTTTTTTTCAAAAAGCGTCGTAAGAACTGTTCATACAATGTTCTGTAGAATTACACTCTCTAGTTCAATGATTAGTCAGTTGAAGAAGTGTAAGTATTGTTAATATTGAACAATTTGAATGATGAATGTTTGCAACTTTAGTCGAAATGATACCCATTATCGTATAATTATATAACTTGTAAGTACATGTACTACGATCAGTATTCAGTATTCAGTTTCACTAGTAAACAACGTGCTCCTTACTTAGCGACGCACATCAGCGTGTTTGTGAACATGTTCCAAGGATCTGCAGGCACGTTGGTTGTGGTGTTGTCCTACGTTGTACATTGCATGACAGGTGCCTTAATTAATCAATTGCCATTTTTAGAACATTTATCATTATCATTGCATCACACACTTTGCTTGCACGCCCCTGTTTTATTTTTATGCAGCATGCGATTTAAATGAATGGTTGCCGTAGGTCCATCTCTGCCAGGCGCCCGGCATTACGAGAAGAGATTCGGATAGGCACTGTTAGCATGAATGATACGTAAGTGTCTCATAAGTCAAAATTTACTGGCCCATTCAATAGGGGTGATACTATAATAAACAAACTTTACCTTTACGAAGATTAGAGAAGCCTGAAGTCATCGATAAGACTCACTAGTAGATAGCTAACGAATGAAGAACATAAACCATGAATCATACAGCATTATGTACAATAGCAAATATTTTCCAGATCAACGTGCGAAGAACAAGCCAAACAAGTAGAGCAACTTGAAGAGGAGTTGGAAAAGATAAATCAACTTAATCACTCATTTATAAATGAACTATCTGACCTCAGGTAATACACAAATGTTCTGTTGTATGTGATCGTGGTTCTTTCTGTCTACTCCTCTGTATTCGTAATATGGTCGGATGCTTAAAAGGTCTACCGTCACTTCTCGGTAATTAGCCCTTTAGAGATAGAATACATTTGTAATTACTATTCACGCTCGAAGCTTTTTGTAGATCTATAGTACTCTCAAATATCCTGCTACAATTAAGTGTGCACGTCGCCTTTGGGTCTCTGAAGTAGTGGTTTAGAACCCAATGCCTAATTATTGTAAAAACGACTGTAGGTCCCTATGTGACCGGCGAGCTCAGTCGGTAGATGATTCGACCGGCCGGTGAAGGAATTTTTTCTCAGATTGTTTAAAAAGTATCCGATATAGGCAACGATGTTCAAGTATACTAGTATTTTAAGATGATACTTGCTGGTGATCACGTGCGTATAAGATTTGGTACGTGTGTGTGTGAACTTGTGTTCACTTTGTCTGAGCTCGTCGATAATTTCGTTGTCCAGCATAAGAATGTATAGCTATACCGTTTCTTTCCTTAAAAATATGTATGTACGGTATTTGTTTATTGTTGTTTGTACTCTATGGGTTGTTGTATATTATTTCATATTATAGAATATGGTGAACACTAATACACTTTTTCTTGCAGGGAAGCAAATGCCAATAATGAAATAACTATTGAAGAATTGAAAGAAAGATGTTCTAAAACAAGCCAATCAAACAGCAGGCATGTGATTCATTTAAGTTTATAATAATGAGAATGACTGGTGCTGCAGTCGGTGATATTCGTTATAAGTTTATGTATGGTACAGTTATAAAATATTTTAGAAAACGTACATTGTATTCCATAATTCGCCAGTATACTAGTAGTTCACTATACGATCATTCGTTTTTTTTCTTGATATTTCCATGTATTGTCTTAAACTAAAGAACATTGTTCGGAAAGTTGCATTTCTTTCGCAGGCTTAACTATTATTTTGAAACTGGATTCCAAATTTGATAACATAAATGATATTTCGGTACCAATTTAGACTTCAAAGACTATTGTATTTGTACAGTGTATGCTGTGATTCATTTTGCCAGTATTTCATTCATTCACAGCGGAGACGATCCACTTAGAGAAGAACTGGCGAAACTCAAAATGTAAGTTAAACATATTGGTAAATAAGTAATAAGTAGTACAAATGCTAAATGTAGTTTGGACTTTTAATATGAACGCAGTCTTGTTGTGTTTGTAGTTTGGCATGTGCTTGTAATACGGGATGTTTCATATCTGCTCTGTTTAGTGTTGCCTGTCTGATCCAGTTTTATCAGGGTTTTTTCTGCCGTTTCAGCGAACACCAAAAGTTGAAAAACAAGAAAGAAGAACTAGAATTGTACGTATACCAATGTAGAATTTTAAAACATAAAACATATGTTCATTGTTAGATTATTTAAGATTACCGTAGGCTTTTAAAAAAGAGTGTGTTCAGCTATAAAATAGTATCACCTTTTAAAAATTGCATGTCATCAAAACTGAGTTTTGATTAATGCATGTTTAATACAAACATTAGGCCGCCATTGGATGAACAGACTTGTGTACAGAGTCGATGAGAAGACAATGTTTTATGTAATTGGCAGGCATATTTATATCTGAAATATTATACGTACTTTTAGATACGTGGGGTCTTATTCACCAATGCTGGAAGTCTGAAACTCATACTTAGACTTTACATTGCAAATTGCTCTAATCGCTTTCATGTTGTTACAAATGTACTGATTAGTGGTTATATTTGGATATAAATGGATCCACATGTACAGTGGGTAACAACAAATAATCAGACAAAATTTCACATGGAGTCTCACTGGGGAAAATTTTTCCACCATTTTTGAAGTGCGCAATGACACCGCCTCCGTTTAGGTTGCTATTCATTATATACATAAGAAAAGGGAGAATCGTTATAAAATATAGAATATATATCCTAGGCTGACATAGAGTTGTTCTATTTCTTCCAGTACCTGTCACGAGGCTTTTGAAAAGATCACACAGACAGATAAGAAATATAAACAACAACAAGACGAACATAAGAAAGTAGTTGAAAGGAAAGAGGAGTAAGTGTTTGTCACCAATCACTGATGTGTGGTTATAGATTGAAGACATAATACGCAAATATTCTCACTTTTCAGTAATTATGTTTCCCCTGACTAGTATTAGCTGGATGTCTTAAAACGCATGCAACAATTTTTTGAAAAGACTGCCGGTATAATAGTTACTGCATTCGAACTCGCAGGGAAACTAAATTCTATTCCATCATATCCTCTCATGAGGTTTTGACAGGGGTTAGATCGAGTACAAATGATAAGAACTTTGTTGACAATCTACCTAAAATATACGATTGCCGAGCATAGCATTTATTTGCCAGTCAGCTTTCTGCTGAAATATGGCATCCCATTAAACCCATATTTGCTACGTTGTCCTTCGTCTGCTGTCATGCATTCTTAAGTTGTATTTTATTACCTGCGTTTTTTATTTAGAACAATACAAAAGTTACGGATAGAGAAGACAATTGTAGACCCTACTAGAAGTAATGCTACAGTGGCAGAAGTGAACGCCCTAAAAGACAACCTGGAGAAACTCTCTAAAGAACTCGTGCAAACAAACGCTGAAATAGCAATGTTAAAGAGGGTGTGATAATGTAGAGTACATAGGTGGTGTTCATGTAAAAGTTCTGTGTGCATATTCTTGGATGACGTAGGGGAATGCAAACGTATTTCTCCGTGTATTGATACCATTCTTTTTATCATTTTAAATAAATTAATAAACTAATTGCTGTTCGTTTCATTTCATACTGATTCACATTTAAAATGCACTATAAGCGTTTTTGTCGGGGTGGCTTCAAGCTTAGTTGGAAGAAACACCATGTTCTTGGTACTGTCGCTTAGGAGAGACAATTGGCACATATTTTGTTAAAAGGAGGTTGAATCATATGAATTAACAAAGACACGCGCGTTACTCGATTGTCACAATGCCAATCATTTCGACTTCTGAGACAAACACACGTCCATGCGAAAACAACGACCGTGTAAACATCGAGGTTGAAAAAGGCAACGAACAAGCTATGCATATCAGTATGACATTGTCTAAAATGGCATACCCTGTCTCTATAATAAATTTTACTTATTCAAAACCCTTTTCTGGAATAGGAGACACATTTTTTCAATGGCCCTTTCGTTTTCACATAAACTACATCCAGGCCTTTGACGATGTCCAATGCTTTGCTTGGTTTTTCTCTTAAGAACACTGCACTTACCCAACACGTAGTAATATTTTCGACATAAGTCGATTTCATCAATGAATATATGACTACACCAATTTGTAAATAGAGCGCATCCACTCAGTGTGGACACTTGGCAACGCTGGCGACCAGAGCACATAGTAGTTTGACCCACGCATGTACCCATTCAGACAGGAAGCAGACACTAGCTGTTATGGAACCCAACTATATAATTTTCAAATCAATATATCTGCTTTAACAAAGACCTAAACAGTGGCTTCCGACCGATGGTGACTAAATACAGTTGACAACAAAACGCAAGTTTACTGTATATTCATGTATAAAAATTAGCCTGTCAAGCAATGTTCAAGAGAACTACAGTTTGGTGCTTTGAATATACATATGTACTTGCATGATATATGTAGTTCTTAAACTAATTAGTATCCCCATGTGTAACTATACGAGGTGATTATAATATCCAGAATTAACCAGACTGTTGCGATTGCTACAAAAACTATTTGTTACAAAGCACAACAACAACTCAGCAACTTAATAACATGTATATTTGAAACTTCCTGAACATTCCGTGTGATTTGCTCAAATAACAATGACATTATACGGGGAGCGGGGTCACCTGAAGTCACGTCTTATGGCGTCGTTTGCAAAATATCAAAACATCTTTAAAACACATCTTTTGACGCCGACACATTTCATTTACCTAGAAAATAATTGGTAATGATATGAAAAAAAACATATCATAATACTGGAAATAAAAATGAAAATTTGGATTCCTAGCAGACCTATGGACGGAGCACTACAGACGATGGTGGTCAACAGGGAGCAGATTCCGAGTATCGTGCAGACACATGCTGCTTTTTGAAGAGTAGTGAGTTGTACTGGCGTTAGTGTGCAAAACCTATTTTCTATAAAATACTATTGTATAATGGCAATACATAATTTTACACCAGTTGCTAAAAATTCGAATGAACCCATTTACTTTTGGAGGTATATTTCATTATTTGTATATATATTCTTTATTTAAGTCTCATTCACATATATACAAATACAATCACATTATATTATATCACAGAGTCATTATTATGTGACCATTCTAACAGAGAATTATAAGAGACTGGTAAAATTATTCACAAGAAAAGTACAAAAATAAAACTACATATATTTATACACTGTATATAATTATTGTTTTTACTTTACATGTATTCATATTATATTATATTACAATAAAAATCTAGTTTCAAACCGACAAAAGAGTTAAAAAGTAAAACTACACTTGCTTATAAATAATAAAAGAATGCTAGACTTAATCTAGTTAATATTCAGAATACATGTAATAAAAAAACAACAACAACAAAGTTATCTGCATAGATAAGAACTTCTGCGATTTAAAATATTACAGCAGGTTTTGGCACTTAAACGAATCAAATCCGGGTGAGTAAATATCACGACTAGTTTATCGTTGTCTGACAAATCATAAAATATATCACAAACTTCTGTAGCTTGTTGTACAAGATTAAAACGTAAGTCTTCATATAAACTGCAGTTAAGTATTACATGGCATTCATCTTCAATAAAAACATTACAGAAAGGACAAGTTCTTTCATCAACAGGCAACCTTTCATATCTACCAGTTTCAAGCCTAATTGGTGCAACGCCACATCTGAATTTACAAAAAGCCGATTTATGATTAAATGGCAAGATCATTTTACAATACTTTTCAACAGTAATACGTTGTTTAAACAGGGCATATGTGTGTAGTTTATTTCCACCCCTACCACTACGACTTGAAACTTGTTGTACCGAATTAAGCCATTCTGTTTTTAAAATATTGAACATACGTTCCTCCACAGAGCGTTTAAAACTATGTTTAGGTATAGTTATATTGATGTCACTATATTGATACAAATCAAGCTCAAACAATTTTCTTTTAACATTATGATGCCAGTTTTTACAAGAATTATTTGCTAGAGAAATTGCCCAAAGTGCTATACGTTTAGTGAGACGAGATGCATGTAATGAATTTAATCTTGTCCAATATGTAGAGATACAGCTCCACTGCCGAACTATAGGCGGCGTCCATACGCTATAACTGGCCAGACAACTGAATCATACAATTTGGTAAAAACATTATACGGGACTCCACCCAACAATTTACATTTGGCAATAACCAACCCAAGCGCACGATTAGCACTCTGCGCAACAACTCTAGCAGTAAAATCAAAGTTTAAATTTTCATTAAGAACAATACCAAGATACGTGTACTTGTCAACAACGTTTAACAAATTATTTCCACATCTAAAAATGGCATCTGTTTTCACGCAAGAATTAGGTCGAAAATGAACTATATTACTCTTTTTGCAATTGATTGACATATCATTCATATTACACCAGTCATTCAAAGCATCAAGCAAACGTTGCAAATCATTACTAGTTTCCGCCAACAATACTATGTCATCTGCATATAACAGTATACAAATACGATATTGATCTAAATTTACACCAATATTAAAAGACTTCAAGTAAATGGCCAGGTCATTAATATATAAATTAAACAGAATAGGAGACAATATACAACCTTGTCTCAATCCACAGTGAATATCAAACCATTCAGTTTTGAAATGATTGACTCTGACACATGATGCAACAGATGAATACAGGCTTTTGATTGCACAAAACATATTTCCGGAGATACCTGCAGCTTTAATCTTTATCCACAATTTTTGCCTATTAATAAAATCATAAGCTTTACTAAACTCAATAAAAGCGCAAAATGTTGACAAATTTTTCTTCTTTCTACAATCTATAATGCTTGTTATAGTTTACCCTACTTCTTTGTCCAATCAAAAGCCAGGGATTTTCAAAATTTTGGACCACTTATTCATTTATTAGTGCAATGGACATAATAACTATTTAGAATATCCATTTATTAGGACAATTTGGCCGTTTCCTTATATGGAAAACTAGACCCGCCTACTCCCATAATTTTACTGTTATTCTATCAGCAATTTATAATCTGCTTAAGGTGATTCACCGTTGTTGGATTTTTCTGTACAATGTATATAAAACCTGTTAAATTTATAAAGACAACATTTACGACAATCATTCTGGAAAATCCAAACAGTTTTGCTCGGCTAGTTTTTAAGATATTCTTGGATTTTGGGGACAACCCCTAAAAACTGATAATTGTAATTTACCGAAAAACTTTTGCTTAAATCCTCATAAAATTTGGTCATAAAATTTCGTATACAAGGAACCAAACAGTATTTTTTATGTTATACTGTGCAAGTTATTTGATTTTTTAAATACTATTTTAAAATATGTTAATTTTCGTTTTGAGTTTAACGTGAAAAATCGTTGAACGACATACTGCTTCCATGTATGCAACAAGTCGTCAAGTAGAGTGACAAATATTGAAGTTTCATGCAAGATTTCATGACAATTGCTCGCCGGTTAGTTTATTTTTATTACACTTTTAGTGATTTCAGAAATGCTGAAAACCGGGGAGGTAACAAAACTAATCAACGTTTTGCATCCGTTGTATTCAGATTTCGCGACCATTCTATTTTTAAAAACTAGTTCATACTTCAAGGTGCTTATAGTTTTAATTTGGGTACTTCTGCATGTATTAGTTTATATTCTGCAGGAATAAATGCAGGAATAAATGCTAAAGAACCGTCCTTTAAAATGCTCGGGATACGGTTTAAAACTATTAAATAAGTTTGATATGGGCGCATAGAACTACGTTTTAAATACGTCGTAACCAATTCGCTAGATTATATGTTTAATACCGTTTGGATTAAATCATCCGTAGGGATTGAGCTAAAAGTATATAATCGTAATAACTAGTCGTTACACTCAGGATTTTAAGACATGGGAAGATGCTGAAAAATCAATTTTAAGCATTTTGTATTATTTGATCTCGTTGTCAGACGCTCACAATACACCCAAGTGACTGCGATTTTTAAACTTCCATCCAAAAGCGGTGAAACACCTTAACACCTTTTCACTCTCAATTGTCAATAAATGGACATGCTATTGTTTGCATACAAAAGCATTGGAAAGCTCACCAAAAGTGGGCGGGTAAACTATAAGCCGGTTATGGATCACATATTAGAATTATAAACAAATTAGAGCTGCGGGTCGCTAGCGCTCCCTTGCTCTAATTTGTTTATAAATCTAATATATGATCTATAACCTATACTTAAAGACAAAATATGATCAGTTGTACAGCGATGTTTACGGAAACCGTTTTGTTCATCGACAATTTTTTCATTGGTTTCAGCCCAATTACTTAGTCTAGAATTGAGAACACTACAGTAGATTTTATACATTGACGATGCTAATGAAATGCCTCTATATGAGAGTGGGTCCCTGGGATCAGCAGAAGACGACTTAGGTATTGGATTGATAATTGATTTCCCCCAAATTGAAGGAACAACGCCAGTGATAAAGCAAACATTAAACAATGAATGTAAAAACAAGACTGAGGTATCAGTTTTTAACACTTCACTAGGAATACCATCAATACCGCTAGCTTTACCTCTCTTAGCACTATCTAATGCCTTCTTAACTTCCAATAGAGATATATTATCATTAAAGGATTCATAATTAGGTTCTACAAAATTGCCATCATCCTGGCTAGCATGATTAGCTACTACGTGATTTTTATTCAATAAAGTACTAAAATCAGCTTTCCATTTTTCCAGCACATCTGTAACACACTTAGAGGTAGAGCCATCTGGTAACTGAATCTCCATAGGGATAAGTTTGCGACTAGTATTACCAATGCCTACTTTCCCGAAGGATTTCCAGAACTTCGAATGATCAATGTTACACTCTTCCATCAAATCATTTTGAAGTGAATACCAATGTAAACGTTTCGAACGCTGTACTTCACGATCAAATTGCTTACGAACTGAAATGTATTCAGTTTTTAATTTCTTTTTAGCATTGGTATTAATACAAGAAAGCCAGTAAGAAAATATTAAATACCAGCAAAAGTATGAAATGATTATGATGAACAAACATTGAATGTATACATATTGAAAAATAGAGCTAATTGACAAAGCCATTTTTACGCTATTTAAAAGTGCACTACACAAGTAATGCTTTCATTTTAATCAGTTTCTTTATCAGCCACCGGATAATCCCTATAAGAGTTTTAGTATTTTTAGTTTTTTGGGGGATAGTGCATGATACAGAAGATGCTCCAATTCCAGAAGCATCCCTGGTTCTTTTACATGCCAGTGTACATGGGCCCTCGGTTTTGAGTCTCATCCGAAAGACTATTAGTAATATTAGTTGGCCAGCCCGGGATTCGAACCCACAACCTCGAGATCAGTAGTGACTACTAGTCTCGCGCTCTACCGACTGAGCTAAGCGGACTGGTTACAAGTAATGCGTATACAGTATAATACTAAATGAAAAAATGCATATTCAAAATATTTTTTTCTTCCCGTACAAACATTTGATACAATAGAAACCCTTAATTCATCATTGCCAAAAGGGGGAATCCTTGCTATGCAAAAGCCAATTGGGATATCACATGCATGATGTATAAATTGATGATTTACGATTAATTATTCAAATCAAACTTTAATTTTTAATAAACCTGCTCTTATTTAGAGGCATTAAATAGTGATGATCATAATGTAGGCCTAATCTGTGAATCAACCTATGTACACTAAAGCCTTAATAAATATTATTGCACAAAGTCAAAGTTTAAACCAGCAGTATGTCCTGTTATTTGTTTGAATGGACATGCCTTGGGGCTATAGAAGCCAGGCACAGGATGCCATATATAATGCCCAAATATACAAGCCGATATTAAGATACTTATAGATGCTAGTAAAAAATATTGTAAGTCCCTCTTCCTTCTTTCAATATGGACGGTATAAAACCAACCAATTTGTGGAGGTTCAGCCACCAATCCACCCCAATTACAAAATGCAAAGACGTTCAAACTCTTTGGACATCTTTGCAAAATGATATTCATGTGTTTTTAATGATTTATTAATACGCATATGATATTTAAATATAATCTAGTTCCACTTACCGTTTAAGATATATTGTTATCCCCAAAGAGGTCCACTTTGTTATCCCCTAGCTGTGGACTGGTACGTGCTATCACAGTACGGACGTACTGGGTTTTATCTAAACGCATACGCTCTTCACTCCGGAGAATTTACATGAAATTCGCTTCCGGACAATGGACGAAGTTTACATTTTTACAATGTAGCCCAATTATTTCTTTGTTTTTAGATCTACACCCCGCAATCATGGTTGCGATATTTGCAAAAACAACCACCTGTTTATCGGTTGAATTTCTAGAAAAACTTCCCTCAGTTTTGTTAGATGTAACGATTGAAAATATAAACAATATTCCGGGTGTGGATTGTGAAAAAATTGATGACACATTTTGGTTGAAAGGACAATGGCATGATCTGGTTACAGCGTATGTTTCACTAGAGCAGTGTATTTATGACAAAGATGAAGAAAGTGACAAAGATGAAATTAAAACTGAAGCAAATGATTCTGAGCACGATATTTCCCCAGATATTGATTACAATTTTGTAACAATCAAACAAGAGAAGGGTGTGGAGGAGTGGCAGGAAAGGGAACGCAAAGATGGCCTTGAAGGAGAAGATGACGACGATGCTGAGGAAGACGTGACTGAAATAACTGACCCAGATGAAACAGAACTTGAAGGGGAGGATGATAAGAATGAAGTGAAAAGAAAATTGCGCCGCCGAACTCGTCGTCCTAAGAAACGAGTTAAATACAATCTCACTGTAAATATTGGTGGAAGGTATGCTTGTACTAGATGCGATTATGTTGGTAAATTGGAAAAGCATCTGCAGAATCATATAGTCAGAAAACATGAGCGACAGTTTAGATGCAATGTTTGTGATAAGAAATATGGTTACAAAGCAGATCTAGATCGACACAAAGTAGAAGTCCATAATAAAACTGCCAGTTATTACTGTAACATTTGCGACAAATACCTGAAAACAAAAGCCTACATTGATGATCACATGTCCATGCATACAGATAACTATGTTTATCAATGTAAAACATGCGAAAAATCATTTAGCACGAAGCAAGTATTTGGGAAGCATATGAAACAGAAGCATCCGTCTCTTTACTTTGATGTGGAAGAACTTGAAGAAGTTTTGCCTGATTCCACGGCTGAGAATAAAACCAGTTCAGACAAACCTTCGAATGATGAAAATGCTTCGAATGATGATACTAATGATGGAATAGAAGATAAAGAAGAAAAAGAAAAGGCTCCAGATAATAATGACCCTGCCGATACAAGTCAGGAGAATGATATGGAATACCTGTATTTTCCAGAAATAAGAGACAAAATAATTCATGAAAATAACTTGGTCAAAGTGACACTTAAGCGGGGTAAAAATAGAGGAAGGCCAAGGATAAAATCATTTGTTGATGGAAGAACAGAATTTCCATGTAATTTGTGTAATTATATTGGTAAAAAAGAATGTCATCTTGAGTACCATATTATTCGCAATCATAGCCAGAAATTCATCTGCGACATTTGCCAGAAGCAGTTTGGTTATAACTGGGATCTTAAGAGACACAGGGAGCAGGTTCACGCTGAAGCATCATACATCTGTCACATTTGCAGTAAAGCTTACAAAGTAAAGAAAAGTTTTGATGAACATTTAAAATCTCACGAAGAAGGTTATGTCAAGTCTGTATTTCCCTGCACAATATGTGATAAACAATTTTCAGCTAAACAAGTTCTTGAAAATCATATTAAGATCAAACATCTTGGCGTGCCACAGAAAGAGAAGCAGAAATATTTGTGTCAAACCTGTGGAGCCGAGTTCTACCATAAATACAGCTACCAAAGTCACATGAACAAGCATCAAGGTCTTATGCCATATAATTGTGACATCTGTGGTATGTTGTCTTGTCAATTTTATTTCTGCATTCATGAAATTGTATTTTTTCACTAATTTTGATATTAAAGAAGTGCAAAACATTTCCTAAAACCATAGTAGAATGCTTCATCTGGAAATAAGTTTAATTGTGATTGAAGTAAAACCTCTGCAGATGTTAAGAGCATCTTTCTTTATGAAGTTCAATTATACAGGTGTTTGGCAAATATCAGCTAGAAGGGAAATTTTAAATGTGTTGTTATAAATCTTTCGAGAGGCTTTTAGCCATAGATAACATTCAGGAATTCAGATGTATGTGATAATCACGCTTTATTTTAAATTGCTTGTATACATGAATTTTTTTTGATGAGTTATTTGTTCAATACTGATTAAGTAAAATTGTTTTGATGTATTCAAATTGATTACTTATTTGTGTTTGATTATTTTACTTTTGTAGCAAATTTTTATAATTATTTTTCAGGCAAAGCATTTGCTAGTGAGCACTCAGTAAAGGAGCACCAGATCACTCATCGAGATTCCAGGGAGTTTCATTGTCATATCTGTCCCAAATCATTCAAGACGTCTTCAGCATTGAATGCTCATGTTGCCATCCATGCTAATAAAAGAGATTTCAAATGTTCTGTCTGCGGCAAAGGTATATTGAATTGTTCTAATTATTTATGTGTTGTTTTTAAAATAACCCAAAATTGTTTGAAATATACTGTTAACCCCATTTAATATATTATTAAAGGAAGTAACCAGTACTGCTGTGACAGCGCTGTCCTTTTATACTATGCATCAGGTGGGTAGACACACAGTATTTTTTTAACCGAGATTTCAGCTTCACTGAAGCTGTCATTAATTTGTAACATGTACTGGAAATTAAACTTGTAATGTCCAGAAGTACAGAGAGTGTCATGATGGCTGAGGAGTTAACTCTCGCGCCTTCCAATACATAGGTCCCAGGCCCTGGTTCGCATCTCAGCTGAGGCACTGAAAATTTCGAAACAAGTGTTTCCCACCTCTTTAGATTTGAACTGTTTGGTAATCTTGACGTAGTCCCAAAAAATTGTGTATCAGTGCTATTTACCAGGCATGTTAAAGAACCAAATAGTCTGCTCAGAAAGAGCTAGCCTAGGGTATATGTAGCACTCAGACTCTTTGTACCACACAACACAACTGTCTCTATCCTTGATAACAATATTACTAGACTATATCACATGCCTTTCCTTGTATCCAGATTAGTATAGCGAGTACGTATAATCTTATACGTAACACGGGTAGTGTAAATTTTAAAAGCATGGGTGATTTTTCCAATAAATCTATGCTTATTCTGCGTTTTTAGTGTCATATGATATAAAGAATCTATCACTCGTCTGTCAGGAGTCGTCAATTGATATATTTATATTAATTGACAAATCGTGATAGATACTCTATATAATCTTTTTGTGTTTTTGTTTCAATGGATCCTTGCATGACACTTGTTCACAAATATTAAGGAAGACTACTTAGTTTACCTTTGCAGAGCAATGTCCTGTATACAACAACCAAACTATGTGTTTCATAAAGGGTGTTGCTATAGAGAGGTTTCATTGCACGGAGGTTTTAACCTGCTCCTCTACCCTCTTTTAGTTTCAATTATACTTATAATTTAACAGCTGATATCTTGTCTGTTATAGTATATTTATTACCCCGGCATAAGGGAAGACCATCGCAAAGAGGCTCGAGATGTAATACAAACACAAATCTGAAAGATTGATATTGTGCAATTTTGTTGATTTGCTAGTGGAAATTGATAAATTCATTGCAAGAATTATGTAAAATATAATCGTTTATAAGGGTTAGGATCATGTCAATATCCCTGTACTGTACAATCATGTAGTTATGATTTAAAAAATTTAATTTCAGGCTTCATACAGAAACAATCTTTGATCCGACACGAAAGAATACATAGTGGATATAAACCATTTACATGTGGTCAATGTTCACGTGTCTTTACTGACAGTGCTACCATACGTAAACATATGATTCTTGTACACAAGAGTGATCCACACGATTGGCAGGGGGACGTCATCTCAGACCTCAAAAAACAGGGAGAATTCTGGCTGGGCGATCTGACTTCTGAACCTAAAAAGGAACCAGATTTTCGCCGCAAGGCTGACAGGGAGAGGCTTAAGGGTATGTTAGGTTCCGTCGCAAATATTATTAAGGGAACTGATGAGAACGTGGTCGGAGCTTCAGGTACCGGGAGTAGATATCAACAAGATGAACACGACGAGATGAATCACGGAAATGATGACAGTTTAAGTAGCTTGAACCATATGAATAATCAAAGTAATTTACACAGATTGGTATCATCTAATGAGATGAATCTAGGTGGCGGATCAAGCATGAATTCAGGCGGATCAAGCATGAATTCAAGCGGATCAGGCATGAATTCAGGTGGATCAAGCATGAATCCAGGCGGATCAAACATGAATCAAGGCGGATCTAACATGAATCCAGGCGGATCAACCATGAACCAAGGCGGATCTAACATGAATCAAGGCGGATCAAATATGAATCAAGGCGGATCAAGCATGAATCAAGGCGGATCAAATATGAACCAAGGTGGATCAAGCATGAATCCAAGTGGATCAGGTGGATCAAATATGAATCAAGGCGGATCAAATATGAATCAAGGCGGATCAAATATGAATCAAAGCGGATCAAATATGAATCAAGGCGGATCAAACAATGCTATGTTAGAGGATAATAGTAACAATGACACGGATAGGGCTGATTACTGGCACCGTGATTTTAGCACAAGCCAAAGGTCAGTAGACTCGTGGCATCCTGGCAATATTGGTAGACAGCCAGATCCGATGAGAGTTGATAGTTTGATCGGGATGAAGCGTTCGAGCGATTACTTTCAGCCTTCTGGTATTGTCGTGGATGCGTCTCGTCATAGTAGCAGTGAATATTTCCATGGTGATAATATACCTGATCCTAGGAAACAGATTGAGTTTTGGCAGGGTCAGAGAATGCTTGAAGGTAAACATCCGAATGATCCAATGCAGGGTCAGCTGACTACATTACAGAATATGAACTATCATTCTCAGTCATGAAAGGTATAAACCAGGGCCACGTCTCATGAAGCATCTCAAGCAGAAATTCAACTCAAATTGAGCTTTTGTAAATCACAATAGGAAATACAGTTCAAGTTACTGCTCTTGAAATTTTACTGTTAAACTAAGAACGCAAATTCTGTTTTGTGATGCTAAGTTTGAGTACAGCCTAGCATGGAAATTGAGATTAAGATTCATGCCAATTATATTTGAGTAGAGATATTGCTCAGATTGAGATGCTTTGGGAGGTTTGGTCCATGTTATATCTCATATTGTGGCATTATGCAATGATTCAGGAGTGAGAATGCTAATATTTGCACAATCACTCATCATTCAGTGATACAACCTCATTAGATCTATTAGACATGCCCATAAATGAAAAGATACTTTGAGAGTGTTTAATTGTCCAATACTTTCAGACTTACTGCCTTGAATATATAGGTTATCTCTGTCTGTGAACTTATTGAATGTGTATGTTCGTCTACATACATTTTTGTGTGTATGGGACAGATTTTTCCAGACATATTTAATGTAAATACATGTGCATTGAAACAAAAAAATGCTCGAGCCTCTGTAGGCTTTTATAGTACCCTCAATTTAAGGTTTACTTACATTACTTTACATTGAGATTTTGTGTCAGTAACAAGGTGATTCTAATCATTATTCTGAATATTTTCATCAGAAATATTCGAAGTAAGGGTTTTGAAAAATATCCAATGCATTGAGATTGCTTGGATATTATGTGTCATCTAAGTTGTATTTACGATATGTTACTGTCAAGATTTCAATACTTATAGAATGTTAAAGAATGTAACGTGAAAAAGGGAGATTTTTTACTTGTTTAAGTATTGTACTCAACTTTAAAAAGTTTTTCGCTTATTTACCTTGTTTAATTTTGAATGCATTTCATATTGTTTGTAATTGTATTATACTAATAATATTGTATATTATATTATCTATTCGCTTTCATACACCTTTTATATATGTTACTTGTGTATATCTCCTACATTATCTATCACTGTTTGCTCTATATTTGTGTGTTGTTACATGATTAATTAGTTCATATACATACTTACCATATTCTCTAGCTTCACTTTACTCCAAAATTACATTTTTGAAAGAAAATTTGTAAATAATAATTATATTTTCTTATATGTATAATATGTGTACTGTAAAAATTAGAAATTTCACTCCATTGGCTAGAAAATTTGATAGCTATGCTGATTTCCTCAACATGTGGAGATAGTTAATTCTTGGGTGAAAGGGTACTGGTTAATAATAATATACAGTCCAGGTAATGTGAAAAATTCGGGTACCATAGGTTATTGCAAAGTTGTTGGAAAATGGCGTTTAATACCAATTAACCAACTAACTGCTCCCAAAAAGTATTTAAGCTATGATTATGAATTTTTCTGGAATTTTAATCAATGTGTTGCTGTTTTTCTAGCTTTTGTTGGAAACTATTTTCAGCTGAGTAATGGATTTTAAAAACCTGAGTTTGTTCGTGGAATTTTCACATAGGTAGTTATTTTATTATTTTGTGTTGTAGAATTCAGATCCTATTAGTTGTTTCTACATTGATTTATTTTGATGTCTGTCATTATTGATTCCTTTCATAGTGTTTTGAATGTTTTGATTATTGAATATATAGATTTTATTTGATATAATTGTGTGTATTGAGTGTATTTTTCTTATGTGTGTTTTGTGCTTTTAGCTCACTTGCCAAGGTGAGCTTTTGTGATCATCTGCTGTCCGTGTCAACAACTTCCTTTTCTGCACAATATTGGTTGCATTTATAATTCTAACCAGTTATTAACGCATCACTATGAAACCAACAAAATTATTCAGAAGTCAGCAATATGTTATTTGATTATGTCCAATACGGGACAGGTGAGCTACCCAGTGTCATCCAGGACACTCTTCAGTCTTGTTAAGATTTTTAAAGACTTGAAGCTGTATAGTTATTATATCACATGAGGAGTAACATGACCCATTTTATTACAATTACTTGTCATATTAGAATCATACATGTACGTACATGAGTTGGAAGTATGTATTGTCTGATTTATTTGCAGTGCAGTTGTTAACACTTTTATTTTATGTATTTAGTTCCACCTGACACATACTGTTTACGTGGATATTTTTGTGTGTCCAAAAGTTTGCAAAATCTTAATTCCATGCATTTGGTGTACATAAAAGTTGGCGGAAATGAGATTTCAGAAGGTTATGATTTTAACTCAGAATGAACATCAGAATCGTTTGTTTACCAAATTAGAATAAACCATTTTAACATCCCAGTTCATAAATTCTTAGTTTGAGATTTATTATTATATAGTTTTCATATTTCTTTGACTTAATTAACTGAAGCTCAGCATAATCTACGGATGTAATTGAGCTGTAGTGTATTTTATTTTGCTGGTAGCAACTGTCATAGCAACGTTACAACTGTACAACCTTTTGGTGAACTTAAGAAGCGACACATCAGGACCATTTCTGTGTTAGAACTAATGTTTTTGAACTAATTGGAATGTATGTTTAAATATAGTCCAGTCATTTCATTGTAGCATAATTATAATGAATGGCAGTTTTGGTTTCTAAAGCGGATTTTTCATTGTTTAAGATGTATGTTATGTTGTCATTTCTTTTATATACCTTATCAGGATGGACAAACATGACTTATTGACTGAAACTGCAAGTAAAAACAGCCAAAGTATTTGACTAGTAAGCTGATTAAAACAAGATGTGTTTGACCATGCAACTTGATACTTTTGTAAAACAGATCAGTTTTTGGCCAAAAATAGCTGATTTTTTGGGAAAAGACTGTGACCTTCCGTCGAAACATATAAGTTGTATGGATAGTGCTTGGCTTGAGCCTTGAACATATCAAAGAATAAGATACTTTGGTTATTTTTAACTTTTTGTTGAATTTGACTAGCAGCTGTAGCCAAAAAGTTGCATGGTTTGTCCAACCTGCTTATATTGATTATAGTTTAAGTAAATAAATATAAATAGCAGGCTATTGAACAAGGTATGTCATTAATAATAATATGGTAAAAGCTTTTATATTACAATTTACATTTTCATATAATTAAAATTGTGCAAAATTGTACAACTGTACATTTGTAGTAACTATACATTTTCACATAGTTTATTTTAAAATTTTCCTGAATAATATCTGCCGTGATATGAGTTTTTTATTCATTAAGTTTGATTTTGTTTGTATTTGACACGATATTTGTCTGTCTAATGATGTCGAACAAAAGTTCTGTTGACATCAGTTCTATTTCTTCATCCGCATGTTTCAAAAATAAAGAGCAATTTTTTATTCCTGTGAAAACTTGGTTATCCTCTACATCTGGAGAAGTTGCCTGTTCCTTTTAGTATGTAAGGTTAGTACAGTCTACCCATGGAAACTTGGTTTAATATACTCCACATGTGTAGAAGTTGCTGGCTCCTTGTAGAAGGTTATGTTAGTACCGTCGAACTGGCTGATAACAACATGGCGATAACAGAGAAAAAAATTCTAAAAAATTAATAAGTAATGGCGTTGAATCCAAATAAAGAATGAATCGTCTGTCCCCTTTTTAAGAAACATAATTATTTAGGATATCCGGGTGATATTTGTCACATAACATTTTAAGAAAAATGGATAATGCATAAAATATGGTTCAAGTTCCCATGTAGTTATCATAGCTATGCTGCTTCTTTTTATATGGCAACAGTAGTAAATGCTTTATCACATTTTTCATGAATTTAAAAAACAATTTCTATATTTAAAAAAAGCCTATATACTGGTAAATGTGAGTTTTATTCATAGAATAATGTCTTTATGTTGCAATATTTCTGTACAAATGTGTGTGTTTTGCATATTATATAGCTAGTAAAGTAAATTATAATTATGGAAGAGTAAATTTATTTGTTATTTATTAATTATGCTCCATTTCATTGATGAGGGGTATATTGCTTTTGCACATGTCCATCTGTTGGTCAGTCTATCTGCAGACCAAAATGGTTTTTGTTCAATAACTCAAGAGCACTTTGCCCTCCGACATGGATGTTTGGCAGCAACAGTACATATTGGCTGTATCTATGTATGACTGTATATTGTCTGTATGTACATGTGACAGTATATTGGCTGGATCTACATGTGACAGTATATTGGCTTGATCATGACAGTACATGACTGCAAAGTATGCCCTGTTTGGAGCAGGAATCAAAGAACTACATGCAGCTTGTCGTCATACATCAGTGGTTAGACAAGTTCTTAGACTAGGTAAGTTATCAACGAAAATGGGCAGGTTGTACATGAATGCTTGCAGCTTACTAGCTCATGAATAATCTGTGAAACACATGTGTCGGCAAACAAAACGTTCTCCTACATGCATTATAAATTTTTCATATTGGGTGTCTTGGTACATTTCTCTCTTTGGCACAGCAAAATTGTATCTCTATTTACTTAAGTTACTTGCTGATTGTAGTAAGATTGAGCCCAAAGGACAATACTTTGTTGCTAACTGTTATCTGTTTAGATTTGAGGCTTTTTAGCTCACCTAACTCACCGTCCGTCCACAGTTTCAAACGACATCCTTCACTTTTCCTCGATTCAGTAATTGTTCAAATTATGACCCTGGAGTGAACATTTTCAAATTTCATTTTTTTATGCCCCCGTATTATTCACACAGTAATGCCCCTTGGAAGATTCACACTATAACTATATACTAAATTCTTGTCCAGGCTATTTCTCACGAACCACTGCTCAGATTTTAACAAAACTTCATAGATAGGTTCACTACCAAGTGTAGATTCGCATATCGTCTGCATGTTCCAGTTTGCTGATTATTCACACAGTTATGCCCCTTAGGAGATTCACACTATAACTATATACTAAATTCTTGTCCAGGCTATTTCTCACGAACCATGGTGCACTGCTCAGATTTTAACAAAACTTCATGGATAGCTGAACTACTAAGTATAGATGCCCATATCGTTGGCACGTTCCGGTTCCCTGATTATTTTTACCTTTTACTTGACCTACTTTTGGACTTAGACTTATTGAAGGACCATTTGCAAAAAGTAAACTGTTCTGTTTAAGTTTTTTCAAGCTCTTTCTGACTGTATTATTTATTTCCATTTTAAGACAAATTTGAAAAATGACTGCTGTTGCTAATTTGGTTAACCTAAACTCCCTGTTAAAATGGTTTCTTCTAAAATCTGTATGGCTTTCTGCAAAGTGTTCATACTTAGATAGGTGTTCTATTAAAACACTGGCAACACACATAGCAGGGGTTCTATATTACTAACTATAGAGAAGATCCTGCACATAGATACTTCATCTGACTTCATTAAACTTAGGAAAATTCCAATTTCTTTGATAATCCTTATCAAGTTATGGATAGACTGTTTCATATAATGTTGATAAACTTTTTTGTGGACAAGGCTTCCACGGGGGCATAAGCGTTAATTTAACGCAGTCTTGTTTTTATTTCATTTCAATGATACTGTTACCTGTGGGCTTTATTTATAATAAAGTAAGCGATATCGGGCAATCATGGTCCTCTTGTTGTATATTTGAAGGGGGGGGGGGGCTGTGTGAACTGAGTTGCCAAGCATCACAGGTGCATTTTAGTTAGTTATATAGGTGTAAATTTGAGGGACCCAAATATAGTTTGATCTTTATCCAGTCAAATTGGCCACTTCCCAAGGAAAACCCTGCTGAGTATACAACATAAATGGCCAATTATTTATGTATATTTAGATATTTTAAGAGTAACATAAATATTTCCCTTCATATTAGTGATCTATTACACACTGTGTATGAATTTGGGCCTATCTTTCTCTATAAAAGCATCTTTTCGCTAAATAAAAAAAAAAATTTCTGTACTAAAATCGCGTTGGGTTAATAAAATAGTTATAATGAATGGCCTCAGTTCCCGCTATATTTTAGATTTAATATAAAACACCGACTGTTTTCACGATGGTTCAGGTGTTTACTCTAACTACCAGCACTATATCGATGGATTATCTTCGCAGTATTTCATCCATGAAGCTTGTAGTCCCGTATGCCGTAACGTTTTATCTTAAATATTTTTTTCAAGCTCAAGACTTACATATTTGGATAGAAGAGAGTCTGGGGATTTCATAAAACCATTTCTTGATTGTTGACAACTTCGCGTTTTTTTTAATATATACTGGTGTTTCTGTCAAAAGTCGCGACCCAACGTTATTGATAAATCGTCATTTTTGGAATGGATGATCATTAGAAATCAAACCTATACCTATTTACTTTTATAGTCAGTTACTTAAACTGCACGAAAAAGTTAAAGAGGTATCTGTAATTTTTTTCTATTAGTCAATACAGGCCTGTAGTTTACGTTACCAGCCATTTTCTACGCATTTGACCATCAATCAGTTAGTGCTAACAAAACATGCATTATGAATTCCGATCAATTTTCATTTATTTTGATAAATTATTATATTTTAAACATATAAAACGTTTTTTGGGTGGATATATTCATGTAAATGGTATTGATAGGGTACTTTAGTACTGCATACATAATGCTAAAATTGGTTATAACCGGACAAAACACACACATCAACTATACATGTATACTGTCTGAAAAGATTTGCAAGACACCTGTACTCTTTTATTTAGTTGCTATTTGTTTTCTGTAAAAACTTTTGTCTTTTGCAGTAAAATTCATTCCGTATGTCTTCATTATGTTGTAATTTACGTTACACAACGTATCCATATATGACAACTGTATTGTGTTGCATGATCATTTGATTGTACACAATTTATTTAAAAAGAGATATGTGTGTGGTAGTTCAACAAGCTACAATCGATATGTACTCGCTTTTCTTAATTTAATTCCTGTAGATTGTCTCAGAGCCGCCACCCATAATAAGAGAATGTCACACATTCTCAAAATTTGACTCAATATGGAGAATAGAAAAAAGTTGACATTTAAATTCTTTATAAACATCCATACTTTCGTAGGGCACGAAAGTCGATCCCCTATGTGAACATGTTTCAATTATTGGCACATCATAAATCCTTCGCATTTTCTATGCCGTTTTTATCACAGTTTTCACCAGAGTAATTTACGTTACAATAGTATATCTACCCTATTTATTAATTAACATAAAGGACATAAGGAAGAAGTTCAATACTTTTTTTTATTAAAAATACTACTTATCTTCTTACACCAACTCTGTGAAAACATTAAATTGCCAATATACTTATGAAACCGGTATGTATATCATTAAATGCACTATTGTTAACACTATTTTACATACATATATCTTACATCATATTTGAATTAGTAGTGCAAAAGCGTGCGGATATTCAATGTTTTATTCACCAATAAGAGTCAGCACAAATGGTACTACTTGATGATATGGCAGATTTTTAAAACAAAACCAGCTAAATATAAAATGCCGGTACATGATTTTACCGAAGTTTTCGTCACGTAATATACAAAATAAACTTATCTATCGATAATGAATACAATGAAACAATTTGTGCATAAGAGACAATTCCGGCCGCGTAATAAAAGTAAAATAAAATGGTAAAAGTATGCCAAAAATTAAATTAATGCATACATTGCTTTTGTGGTATGTTTTCGAGTATTATGAAATGGGGTCAGGAATAATACTACAATAGCAACAAGCTAGAATAATACACAAAACTAAAACAAAACAAAACAAATTAAATGTATATGGAATGTCTAACCACGATTTCCTTATAAGACGTCTTTGAGAGAGGCGGTCTAGATGTAGGGTGCGCGCTTTGGGATCCAGGGGTCCCGCATGCTCTAATTTACCAATGTAAAAATTGGTACTTGCTAGGTAAGTCTACGTATTTTTGGGCGCCGTAGATCGATATTCACTGTCTCATCCTCAGGAGAGATATAAGTGTCACCAGGGAGACTCGAACGCATGTTTCTTAGGTAGCCTAATGTCCAGAGGTTATTAAAATGTCAAAGGCAACAGTTGAACTGCTAAAAATAACCCTCGTCTTACTGCTTAAAATGGTAAGCATTGTCTAGAGCTTTAAAATAGAATATGTTTTTACGGTAACGTAAAATACAAGTCCTTAAACGTTTTAACAACAATTAACAAACGGTAAACCTTTATCCAACAAACAAAACTCCTGTGCTTAGTCATATCATAATATAATATTATTTCTGAAATATCTCCAGTAACATGTCATGGTCTTTTTTCTTTACTGCTTCGATGTGAGTCATGTTCAGTCATATGGAAGTTTTGAAAGCATGCATCTGTTTCAAAATACATATTTGGTCTTTAAACGTGTGAAGTTTCTGTTTCTTCTTATATCAAATGAATGGAAATATTGTATAATAACAATTAAATGAGCATGTACGACAATAACCATTGCACACATGACAATAAATAATTGTTATATTGCTGCAAACAACTCTGGTATGATTTTGTATTCTACGTAACGAAAATTATACGGTCATTATGCCCGGAATCGCTGTCATGATATACACTAATTTTCCAAGTAATGAAAGGTCATCAAGTAGTAAATATAAAAAATGATACAGATAGCATTACATCTCACCAAAATCACTAAATGCAGTAATTTGTTACAGTTTATGTATCTGCTCGAATCGATAAGTTTATACTTTTTTACTCTCACAGCATCAAATGTTTTAATATTGCTTGTTTAACATGTCAACTAAACACGTACTAGTTATTGAAACGTATTATATTCTAATATCGTGATGTAAATCCCCAATAAAAAAAGAAAAAATAGGTCAATCAAGAAACCCAAATACAATTAAGTATTTCACTTAAAATTTACGTGACAATAAATTGTATTTTACGTGACGAATGAGATCGTACAGGCAAAGCCGCAGACATCCATTATCTGCATAAAAATCGAATATTAATTGATTAAAACCAATGTCTTTCAGGAATAAATATAAAGTATGCCACATAATAATTATCTCAATGATTGACAATTTACCAATTTCTGTCAAGAATAAAAATAAAGTATGCTCCATATGTCAACGATTTATCATGCATGTTGACGAGCAAATAATAAAATATGCATGGAATATCTACCATAAAATTTCAACCTCATGCCTATTATGCAGTATTTTCGTGTACATATTAATTGTAGAATCCAAATCCGTCAAAATGGCACAGCATAAGATGTATTTCTTTTTATATCGTTGTCAACACTATTATAACAAAAAAAGTCATATAGAGAGAGAGTCACGTAAGACGTTTTGTCTTTGTAGCATGTTTATTTTATCTATTGTCGCTATCAGAAGATGTAATTTTGCATACAGTATAATTCAGATGATGTAATTTTTCATACAGTATAATTCAGATGGTGTCATTAATGAAATCAGGATTAAACAATAATCATTCCGTAATAGATAAGCGATTTGTGGGCGCCACATAAGAATACAACATGAATTACTCTGTATAGTTCAGACATGAAATAGACGAAATTATTAATGACTTGTGCATGTTTTGTTGTACAATATGTGCAATTATCATTAGGAAATATTTGTAAACGACCTAGTTCAGTTAATGTGTGGACATAGCTATCACATCCACAAAACAGTGTCACGTAAAATAGACCTTACATGTTACAGAACGGCTGCATTCGCGTCTCCCTGTGGAGACTTTTGTCTCCTATGGGTGATGAAGCCAACTCCGATCTGCGACGGCCAGGAACATACACTGTCGTAGCAGGTACCAATATACACTTTGGTGGAGTATATCATGTGAAACATCTTGATACCGAAGCATGTATCCAACTATCCACAGCCCTTAAAGATGTATTAAAGAGAAATCGTGTTTAGACATTTTTTAGATATTTAATGTGTACCTGTTTGATACAAGTTTAGTGTTTATGCAAGTTTTTCCATATAGTAAATTAGTATTCTACATGACCGCATTTCAAACTACTCCTAAATATGTCGCTAGAAACAATATATACGTTGATTGTATTTATTTAGTTCGTTTTTACCCAAAAATTGGTTCAGGTAAGCATTGCTTATTAACACAACTTGTAGCATTGTACTATTGTATCGATACATAAATATTAGTTTATTTTGTAGTTTACGTGATGAAAACTTCAGTACAAATCATGTACTGACATATTTATTTTTAGCCAGGTTATGTTTACAGTGCATTTGGTTCCAGGTCAGATTAGTGAATATAACATTGAATAGTCACATTTGTACTTTTGTACTTCAAATTCACATATAATATGAGATATATGTATGTAAAATAGAGGGTAAACAAACGTGCATGTAATAATATACATACTGGTATTATGAGTTCTAGCATATTGACAAGTTCATCTTTTTGCAGAGTTAATATGAGAAGATATGTAGTTTTTATGGAAAACCCCCAATTATTGAACTTCTTTCTTGTGTCCTTCATGTTAAGAAGTATGATACACATACTATCGTAACGTAAATTACACTGGTGAAAACAGAGGTTAAAACGGCATAAAATGGTAGACTTTATGATGTGCCAATAATTGAAACATGTTCACATAGGTGAACGACTTTCGTGTCCTATGGACGTTTATGATGAATCTGAATGTCAGCTTTTTTTTTCGATTATACCATTTTGACTCAAATTGTGAGAATGTGTGACGTTTTCTTATTATGAATGGTGTTTCTTATACGCTCTTCAAGAATGTAACTTCAGAAATTTGAATAAATATCAATTGTAGTTTGTTGAAATATCAAACACGTATCCCTTTTTAAATAAATGTGTGTATATTAAAATGAGTATGCAACACAATAAAGTTGTCATCTATGGATACGCTTATGTAACGTAAATCACAACATAATGAAGACATAAGGAATTAATTTTACTGCAAAAGACAAAAGTTTTTACACAAAACAAATAGCATCTAAATAAAAGAGCACAGGTGTCTTGCAAATCTTTTCAGACAGTATACAGGTATAGTTGATGTTTGTGTTTTGTCCGTTTATAACCAATTTTAGCATTATGTATGCAGTACTAAAGTACCCTATCAATACCATTTACATGAATATATCCACCCAAAGAACGTTTTATATGTTTAAAATATAATAATTTATCAAAATAAATGAAAATTGATCGGAATTCATAATGCATGTTTTGTTAGCACTAACTGATTGATGGTCAAATGCGTAGAAAATGGCTGGTAACGTAAAATACAGGCCTGTATTGACTAATAGAAAAAAAATCACAGATACCTCTTTAACTTTTTCGTGCTGTTTAAGTAACTGACAATAAAAGTACATATGTATATATTTGATTTCTAATGATTATCCATTCCAAAAATGACGATTTATCAATAACGTTGGGTCGCGATTTTTGACAGAAACACCAGAAACAACAGTAAATATTAAAAAAACGCGAAGTTGCCAACAATCAAGAAATGGTTTTATGAAATCCCCAGACTCTCTTCTATCCAAATATATAAGTCTTGAGCTTGAAAAAAATATTTAAGATAAAACGTTACGGCATCTCGGTCCATTGCGATCGCTTTGAACCGTGTCGGTAAAGATGCAGGGGTGGAGTGCTGTGAGGGGGGAAAGTCGTTCACTTTGTCAGGTGACTGGATAAGTATGGTGAAGGCACATACCATTCTGAATGATTATTTCGAGAGGGAAGTACAAGATAAAAGTCGTGTTCATAAATCTACATCTGATCATTGCCGTGGACGTAAACCTGGATGCACCATCGAAAAATCGCTGTACGATCGAATTCCACCACCAATTCTACAGTACGTACGTCAAAGATTTACCATTAGCTCATAAACAAGTCTCAGCTGCAAATCAAGATGTTAATATGGTGAATTCTAACACACATGATGCTAAAACTTGTTCTAAAATGGTCGATAACGGTTCCCCATTTGAATACATAGATAACGCGGACGCTGAAAATGATGCCCAAAGAATAGGAAAAAAAATAAAGTCATACATCATGACCAAGAGAAAAGATTAACATTTGTAATAAACCAGCATTATCCATCTCTAATGCGACTGGTGTTAAAATTGAACCTGTTTTTTCCTCGATGGATGATAGCACTAATGTTAGTGAAGGTTATGTGAATGCTACTGAAAAGGGTTCCTCAAGTTATGTCACCAAAGTGACCAATAAAGAAACAGATTTTAAAATTGAAGTTGATGCTGATGCTGACTGTGATAAACAATTACAAACCGGGGAGTCAAATATAACAGTATCTAAAAGTGACAATGTAGAGGAAAACAAAAAAGCAAAAGCTCCAGAAGTTGAAAGTAACTTAGTAAGGAGAATGAAAACACTAGAATTGAAAAAAAGTTGATAACATCCCCCATTGGGAAACGCGATCTGGAATTTAAATGTGACCAATGCGCATATATAGGAAAGAAAAGGGAACATTTACGTGACCATACTCGAAGAATGCATCGAATCAGATTTACTTGTGAAACATGTAATAAACAGTTTGGACTCCACAAAGACTTGTTACGTCATACACGTCGTGTCCATTCGATGCCTTCATTTCATTGTACCTCGTGTGATAAGTCGTATAAATGTGACAGAGCTTACAACCGGCATATGCTAAGTCATGAAGATGATTATGTTAAGCCGAACTTTGAATGTGAAATGTGTCACAAGACTTTCAGTACTAAGTATGTGCTGGCTTCTCATGTCAAATCTGAACATCTTGGTATAAATATGAAGTCATTCATATAATGTCCGATATGTGGTAAAAGTTTCCAAAAGGGACATTACTTGGTTCATGCTAATGTTCATGCAGGAATCAAGCCATATGCGTGTGATGTTTGTGGTTAGTACACTAATTAATAGTAAATACAATGAATAATTAATTAATGTTAAGCATAAATACATGCAATTGATAAACAGAACATAAATAAGCTATAAAGAAGATATTTTATAAATTAATTATGCCGAGCATAGCCTTTATTTGCTTTATTTCTACTGAAACATGGCAGGCATATATATATATATGTACCTCCACCCGGATTTGAACCCGGGTCGCCAGATTAGACGACAAGCGCACTAACCACAGAGCTACGGAGGCACATACAAATGTATGCAGTCGTGGTCCAGTGCGCTAGATTTTTATCCAGACCATCTGAGTGTGATTACTGGTCAAATAGATTGTATCCTTAAATGAAATTCAACAACTGTTGCTTTTCCTCCATATATGACGTGAAGTTGCCCATTAAGTGTAACTTAAAGTTAGTACTGGTTAGGGTACATAACAGGAAAGCTCAACGTTCTAAAGATATACGTTGTTTATGTGGACAATAACTTAACTGAGGTCTGATTAAATTCGTTTACTAATTTTGAACAGCAACAAACAAATTTGCCCATTCCAAATGGTTTATTCGTTTAGCGTCCGGGGGAATAATTTTATATTCAAATTTCATTGACGTTTTGCTGATGACCATATTGTTCATCACGACTCCAATCTGCACATAATTATAGTAGTAGGTTTCTCACAAACAAGTGTTCAGTTATTTCAGTGAGTCGCCTTGATTGACAATACTTGTAAGCCATGCAAAATGTATAATATAGTGATGAGGATAGAAGCCGTTATTACTTGTTACTCAAAGGGTTGTGTTGGTTTTGGTCTCAGGATAGCTAGATAGGGTTTCGAACTTAGGATCGACACTAAACGAAAATATGATTAGGCATTACCCTGTCTCATCTTTTTCAAACACTCTGTTGTGGTAAATATTCTATTTCTAGATTGTATGCCGATGGCAGTGTTTTATTGTTGAACTTGTGATTATAAGTATGCTGATTGTGCTGATCTTTATAGTTTTAATACGATAACCATGGTTGTTTCAGGTAAATCATTTTCATATGGTAAATCGTTGAAGGAACATAAATACTTGCATGACAAGGAGAGACGATTTGAGTGTGACGTATGTTCAAAACGATTCAGACAGAAAGCTGGTTTGATGACGCATATGAAAGTTCATAAAGATGCTAGAGACTACATATGTACACTATGTGGGAAAGGTATATTAAGCAATAATTATTTAAGATGCATTCCCTGTAACTAGCATATTTTTCTCTAGTGTCACATTATTGATTAAATGAGCTAAATGTACAAAACACTATCAATTATCATAATTTGTCAGAAGAAAGTGTGCGCAAATATGTCTCTATAATCAGTCTAATGTCAAAAATATATTTAAATCACCAATAATAATTTATCCCTTCCGTCGATTTATTATTATGTGGTCAAAGGGAAACAACTCTTTTGACTCGTTATGAAAATATGTTATCAATCTTTTCTAGGTAATTTGTGGGAGCTTTTTGTTAGAAGTTTGAGTTTAAGCAATAATGATTTTCAATTGATGTATAATATTCCTCAATAGATTTAATCGATCAAAGTTATAGGGAATGTCTCTTTAAATACATTTGTTTAACTTTGCTTCAACAATTGAAACTCATATATAAAGATCTTAAACTTGATTCTAATAGGAGTAATGGTATAGAAAGATTGGTTAAAAAGTGTTTGCTATGTTAAAATATAGAAAATGCTTCCGTATCACAGTATGAAATTGTATACTATAATGGGGCAGTATTTGGCTATCTGTCAGTCTGATTGGGTGTCAGAAATTTTGACAATGTTTTCTCCTTAATCGGTGGCCATATTGCAATGAAACTCCACATTAATACTCGGGGAACCAATCTAGTGGTGTATATTGTCAGAAATGTTAAGTCGGATGACCCTGTGTGGAGGCATACTTTTTGTGATATCTATAAAGAGTAAATTACCCTTCTGTTGAGTTCTGGTTGTTTGTAATTAATTTTATTTCTATTTTACTCAAGGATTTACCCAGAGCCAAGCATTGTTACGACATGGTCGAGTTCATAGAGGAGAAAACCCATTCACGTGTACATTATGTAAGATGTCCTTCAATGATTCCTCTATCTTACGGCGTCATAAGATGATGCGTCACAAACAAGACAAATATCCAAAACATGTTCGCAGGGATGGTATATGTACTTCCGAATCGGATCCGTGTGATAACTAAATTGATGAATATGTAGTTTTCAGCGGTACTGTTATTCAATAATGTTTTTTAGTTTATTTGTATGTCTTTATTTCATTATTCAATATACCTTATGTTAATTATTATTACCAAGTAGATATACGTGTATAAATAGCTACCAGACTATTGAACAAGGTATGACATGTGATATGGAATAAACTGACTTAATTAATACTACCCTTGATATTATATGATTCTTATGCACCAAACTTTCGTAAAACAGTATACTTGCGCAGTAATAATTATGTATATATGTCAATGTGGTTTTTATTAAAATTCATCATTAATTTGTTTTTTGTTGAATAACTTGAATTGGAGTTTTACTTTATAAATTAAGTTTGCTTTTGTTTGACATCATCATCATCGTCATTATTATCATATTAAATAATCCGCAGGATATTAAACACTAGCATCGATTAGCACCATATTCAGCAGATGCTACGCCATATCATATTTGACGGGAGTAGAAGAAGAATCTGAAATAGGATCTAGCATCACCACCAACAACAAAAGTAACATCAAGCGGTGCTCAAATACAGTTTCATCGTAAAATAAAGTCTGAAACCTTGCCGAGGTGTTAAGCTGACAGCGACCTAGGGTATTAACTGTTTTAGAGAACGAATTTAAGTCTGCTAGGATCCGATGAAGCTGTGTTGATATGATGCTTTGGCTGTAGCGAACTGGTTCAGCTGTTGGTTGTTCTGTCTGATGTCTACATGTAGGTGGACGTAGAGGTGGGTCAGGTTATCATTACTAGTATTAAAAGTATTATCATTACTATTAAACGTATGTATACAAACATGGAATAAGCTTTTAAGGATCGGAAAACCAAGTATTTTATAAAAAAATAAGGATGGATTCATCTCGACTATCTTTTTATTAAATCTTATTATAAATACTTTTGAATTGGAAGTGAAAAAGCAACATGAGCGTAGGAGCGCCTTCAACATTGTGGGGTTGACAACGCGGGTCGGGTGGATTTTTGATAATGGGATGTAGCCACATTGACGTTCACTGTGATATAGCATAACTAAGATTAATATGTGTGTGTATTATAGCTGAGGCATGGTATATATATGTTCTTGTTTTTGCTTGGCAATATGTATACAGGACAAGTGAACCTAAATACATAGACCTGTCAGAAGGTCCGGGACATGCTCCCCCCGGGAAATTATTCGCAATCGATCAATATATGGTGCATTCTACGTGTTCTAAGATACAAATGTACCTTATTTGGTATTAAAATGTACACATTTTTTAGAAAAAAGAAGCAAATTTAAGTCGATTCTTATTTTGTAAATATTCTAACTAACTGTTTCATTTTGAAAGTTAAACTTAATGCGAGTGGTTTAGAAAAGGAACAATTTGCCTGGGAATGATATGGTACGTGATAACATATAGATTAATATTATTTTGGGACCCCCCCCCCCCCCCCCGACTCCTACGCCCATTAGCAAACTATGTAGGACGAGTTGGAAGTTACTTTCCGTTTACCGTTGGCTATCACCAATCACACAGTTATACATAAAATGTGTAATAGTTAAGTATAAATAGTATTCAGTGATAAAACTAATATTAAGCCTGGTAGAGTCCAATTTTCGTTCAATGAACCTTTTCCTTTTAAAAATCGTCTTTCCGCTAAATAAATACGTAAAACTGATCTTTTCTGTACTAAAATCGCTTTGGGTTGGAAAAATGACAATATGGCTTCCGTTTCCGCTAGATTTTAGATAACAATTTTTATTTATTAAAAACAGTATTTCACTATGGTTCTGGTGTTTACTGAAACAACCAGCACCTTATCGCTTGAGTATGTCTCCAGTTTTTCATCCGAGAAACTTGCGATCGCCCTGTACCGTATCGGTAGAGATGCAGGGGTGGAGTGCAGTGATGGGGGAAAGTCGTTCACTTTGGCAGGTGACTGGATCAACATGATCAAGGCACACACCATTCTGGAAGAATATTTCCAAAGGGAAGTCAAAGAAAAAATTCAGATACAAAAATCGGTGTCCGATATTAATGGATCTACATCAAAGGAAAGTCGGCGTGGACGTAAGCCTGGTTGCACCGTTGACAAGACTCAGTATGATCAGGTCCCACAGCCAGTATTACACTACCATGATCATGAAGGTCTACCGGTGAGATATAAAAACTCAACTGTAAATCGAGAGGAAGACGTCATAAATACGGGTAATTTCACCAAGGATGATAATAATGAAGCAGAAGAAGTCAATGACAGTTCACAAAGTGCAGATAAAACTGATAATGTGGAAGCTGAAATTGATGCGCAAAGTAAAGAAGGAACACATGAAGTCTTTCAAGATAAAGAGAAAACGTCGGACATTGCTAAGGCTAATAAACCGGCAATATCTGCCTCTGATCAGACTGATGTTAAAGTTGAATTTGATTTTTCCATGATGGATGATGACACAGACATTGATGAGGATTACGTGAATGATGTAGACAAAGCTTCCCCAAGTTGTGGCGAAAATGATGATACAAATCTTGAAATAAAAGTTGAAGTTGATAACGATGCCGAGTATGGCAAACAATTACAAGCTCGGACTTCAAATACAAAAGTAGACATATCTGTGAAAAGTAACAATTTAGATAAAAAGAAAAAAGCAAGAGCTCCAAAAGTAAAAAGTAAGGAAAAGAAAAAATCTGCAGAAAAAAAGACAAGAATTCGAAAAAAGCGGGTTGCATCCAAAGTTGGCGAACAAGAGCAAGATCAGGAGTTTAAGTGTGATCAATGCGAATATATTGGAAAGAAAAAGGAAAATTTACGTGAACATACTCAAAGAATGCATCGAAGCAAATTTACTTGTGAAACTTGTAATAAACAGTTTGGACTCCACAAAGACTTGTTACGCCATACACGTCATGTCCATTCAACGCCTTCATTCCGTTGTACTATATGTGATAAATCATATAAATTCGGTAGAGCTTACAAAGACCATATGTTAAGTCATGAAGATAATTATGTGAAGCCGCACTTTGAATGTGAATTATGTCATAAGACTTTCAGCACTAAGTATGTGCTAACTTCTCATGTTAAATCAGAACATCTTGGTATAAAGAAGTCATTCATATGTCCAACATGTGGTAGAAGTTTCACTCAGAAGAATTCATACTTGATGCATGCAAATGTTCATGCAGGAATCAAGCCTTATGTCTGTGATGTTTGTGGTTAGTACAAGCAACATTTATTAGTTTCATTTTAATAGATTATGTAGAGAAATGATTCAAATTGCTTGTTCATTACTGAATGGTTCACCGTTCAGGGTTCGGCCCCCAGTCCCCTCCTGAAATAATATACTTTTTTCCCCTATTTTTGATAAAAATTCACCTAAAAAAAAAAAATTTTTTTTTTTGGCCAAACTCTGAACTTTTTAGTCGAACCTTTGATTAATTGTTTGTGCATTCATGTACATAATATTGAAATATAGCTATTTTAAGCTTTAAAGGTTTAGTGCGTGGTTATAAGGCAGTTTTTAAAAAATCCCCTAAATTCCCCTTTTTCTTCAAAATGACGCGAAATTCCCCTACCTGAGGGCCCCGGGCCCCTTTCCCTAAAGTGCAGCTAGGGCCCTGCCGTTGAACGGCAATTTAATACTGGATTTTGGATTTTCAAAAAAAACAGTCTATAAATGATACTTAGTTAACAATGATGCTGTTTATGAAGAGAACTTGCTGGTTAAATCCAAAGGGGCTTAAGTAAATAAGTAAAAACAAAGACACTACTGAGACTTAAGTTAAGCACTGAGTCTGTGTTCTTCAGTTATGATGCTTAGCAGCGATAGCTGGATCAGTAAATCATAATAAAATGTATGCTAATATTTCAAAACATCATTATTCATACTTTATAGAACTATTTAAAGTATTACTATATAATAGTTTAACAATGTTTGTTTCAGGTAAAGCATTTTCCTATGATAAGTCATTGAAGGAACATAAGTACATGCATGACGATGAGAGGCGGTTTGGATGTGACTTGTGTTCAAAACGATTCAGACAGAGAACAAGTTTGCTGATGCATATGAAAGTTCATAAAGACGCTAGAGACTACATCTGTACAGCATGTGGGAAAGGTATGAACGGGTTCCTAAATCTTGTTTCTACTTGGGAATATGAATACTGGGACTGTGGCCTTTGGTAGATTGAGGGCCCTTATCAGTTTATCTCAAGAGGGGATAACTTTAGCAAGATGGTTTATTAAACTAGTTTAATATATACCAGTTAAATCATAGAGTAACCTTCTGAATGTGCAAAAGGTGGTCACTGGTGCCAATTCCATTGAACAATTTGGGAATATTTGTCATTGACAAAATAACAATTATTTTCCACATATTTGGAGGATTGGAATTTGCAGTGTTTTATACATCAGTATGGCCCTTTTCTATTCTGACATGTATCCTTATTGATACAAAGTTAAAACATTTTTTTAGAAAATGCCCTTTTCTATTCTGACATGTATCCTTATAGATGCAAAGTAAAACAATCTATTAGAAAAGTTCTTCTAACTTTAGGTCCTAGATAGTTCAGACACAGAAATGTTTACCATGGTCCTAGTTAAGTTAACTAACTCTTGCAGACCTTGCTTGAAACCTAATAAAAATTGTAATTTGTCTAAAGATAAAGACAGAGCGCCAATAGCCTAGATGTGGTAATGCTACATGTATGTAGCTTTTATGGTTTATTGGGACAAAAGACTGGTTTTGTATTTAATACAAAAAATAAAAATTGATTCAAATGTTTGTAATTATTTTTATTTCTCTCTTATATAGGATTTACCCAGAAGCAAGCATTGTTACGACATGAACGTATCCACAGTGGAGATAAACCATTTAAATGTGCATTGTGTATGAGATCCTTCAATGATTACTCGATCATAAGACGTCACATGATGATGCATCACAAACGAGACAAAGATCCAAAACATTGGCGCGGTGATGTGATATGTACACTGAAAAGGAAGACAGAATTTTATATCGAAGGGGGACCAGGCTATAATGGACACGGTGGGAACCAATTACCTATGGCTGTAGAACCTAAATCTGACGACACAAATCAAACAACTAAGCCAGAATGTGGTATAAGTGATAGTGTTGAAAATAGTGATGCTGGTTTTAATGTTGATCCTTTCTCTGGACCATGTACTGAGACAACGGGTAGCGTTCTAGAGAACACAACAAGTGGCGTAATTGACTCCTCTGGTTTATACCACTTACAAGACTCGGGTGAAATGTCAGAATCAGTGCCTAAATTGTCAAAATCGGACCATTCTGCCTCACCATCGATGCCTTTAAACTACAGTTTACCTGCCAATTTTCAGCCAAGTGTGACAGTTCCATCTGTTCAGAGTTCCAGTGAAGATGTGGAGAGACAGTATCAAGAAATGTTAGATTATCGAGCCCCCTTTTTACAAAACATGACATCTGTAGGGACGCTACCTGGTTTATCTTCTCAAGGTCATATAGGTTCAATTTCAGGGGAAACAACTCAGGGACAGACTATACCAAACCCATGGGGGCTTCCAGGTTATCCCCCTTACTACACCCCAGCAAACTTCCCTCATTATCAGGGTCATCCAAATTAAGCAATCAGTCAAACTTTTTGTTATGCCCCGGCATCTACTGATGCAGGAAGCATATAGTGATTGTCTTGTCTGTCTGTTTGTTTGTCGATCCGAAAATGTTAACCTAAACTTTCATGTTGTTGAAACGTAAAATTTAGAATAGTTTTAAAGTCCATCAAAGCATTGCTTTCGAACTTGTTGTTTATCATCATAGACACTTTACTAAATGTTAAAACCATGTAACGCTATCAACTTTTAAACAGAATGTATGGACCTTTTAACTACTTTAATGGACATTAGGCTTCCACCAAGGCATAAGCGCTTATTGAACGCTGTCTTGTGTGTCAATGTCTCAATAATGTGACTATGTCTCTTTGTATGGAGATGTTAATTTCTTGATTACACATAGTTCTTAATTGTGTACATTATGACAAAAGACTTCAGCACCATATTTTTCATTGATTTCGAAGATATCATTTATTATTGCTTGCCACTTTCTATTGTCAACTTAACAAGGCATGAATTGTTAAATTGTTTTGTGGTCATCCATATTGCAATATAAATTATTTCAAGAGATATATTTACAGTTTCTTTAATCTTTTCTATTGTTATTTTTATTTATATCAAAATATAATATGACTGTTTAAGAACTTAGTTGACAAATTGTGAATTAGAATTAATTTAGAATTAAAATATCTAAATTTTATGGTTTTATTAACAATGAAAAATAATGTGCATGTTTGCATAATTGTATATTTTTATTTATTTGTTAGCATCTAATAAACAATATTACAGGGTTGGTTTTCTCTGCTTTCTTGTTCAATGAGTTCAATTTATGACTGCCACACATCTACAAACATAGTGCAGGACAATCCTTGTTTTATAATATATAGAAACACTATTGGATTCTGTATATTGAGAGGTTTATGTGGATTCAAATTAAAAAATGTGTGACTAGTTGATTGCCCTGCATCAAATATATTTTGAGTGTTTAAGCATTTTCCATAAAATATTTGTTCTAATTTTCTATATATGATATTTGCAACTTACTAATCCAATTCTAATTCTATATTAGATATTCAAGTGATCTACCTTATAATTTTGTTTGGAGCTAAAGGAAAGTAAGTTTTTGATATCTATGTTTGATAAAAAAGAAAAACAATCTGAACCCTTGGTATGAATTGTTTCTTAAAATGTTTTACCTTAAAAATGCAAATTTTGAAAACTTTACAATTTTACACAAGTGGTGAGATGTATTAATTTATTAAGAATTTTTATGATTTATCTTTCTGGGACCTTTGCAGCATGGTTTTAGATATTTTTTCGTTGTTAATGTTGTTAAATCTTGAATTAATTACATTAATCCTTATCGGTTAACTTATGCTTTAGCATAGCAACTTTGCTGTTGTCACGCAGAAAATACATGATTTCCACACAGTCATTAAATTATGTATTATTTAACCCCTGCTTTGTTAAACACTATGCATGCTTGTTTATAATACCTGGATGAACTATGTCAAAGTTGTTTCTAAAAGGTTTTGACAATGATATGCATCAAGTAAAATATTTTTCTCGGATTGTAACTGTAGACGTCTTCTTGTGTCTGGCTAGTTACCAAATGCTGGTAAATTAAAAAAATAGCCATTATTTCTCTCTTTATTTTTCAGAAATATATTCTATTATTTTAGTTGAACTAGAAGAAAAAATTATATTGAATGTATTATGTTTTGTTTTGTACAATCATGTATATATAGAAGTTTAGTTCTGTGTTGTTATTGTATTAAGAAAAATGTTTCTGACTTGATGTGCAATATTTAGATGACCTTTGTCTTATGTTTATCTGACCTTGATCTCCTGGCCCCAAGTTCACAAAGAATTAGCTTTCAGGATCAGGATCAAGATCAAATATATATCCTTGGAAATTCAGTAGATATGTTAAGCTTAAGCTTGGTATTTTTATACATGTAAAGAAAAACACATCCTTCAATTTTAAAGACATTAAAATTTTTTATTTTTTTTAGTTTTTATTGTCAGTTATAAAAATACTGACTTGATCCTCGTTTTAATAGTTGATCCTCGTTTTTCAGGATCAGTTTCAGTCTCCATTACAATAAATCACTTTTGCAACAGAAAAATGATGGTTTGACTAGTTTGACATGTCAATTTGAAGTATATAAGATATTCTCTACATGGCTGTAAGTTGTAATTGCCAAAAGTTACCAAAAACTTCCAAAAAGTGGAGAACTATTTTCAGGATCAAATTTGATCCAGATCAGTTGATCCTTTGTGAACACGGGGCCTGGCCCCATGTTCACAAAGGATCAGCTTTTAAGATCGAATCAAATATGTATCATTTGTGATTCAGTAGATATGTTAAGGTTAAACTTGATATTTTTATACATGTGTGTAAATAAATCATATCCTTAAATTTCAAAGACATTAAAATAATTGTTTTATGGTTAGTTATAAAAATACTTACTTGATCCTCATTTTAAAAGTTGATCCTCATTTTTCAGGATCAGTTTCAGGTACAATAATTATCGTTTGCAACAGAATAAATGATGTTCTGAATATTTTGAACATGTTAACTTGAAGACTAGGTATTCTCTTAGACTACATGGCTATAAGTTGTAATTTCTAAAAGTTACCAAAAACTTCCAAAAATTGGGAAATTATTTTCAGGATCAAATTTGATCCAGATCAGTTGATCCTTTGTGAACACGGGGCCCAAAGCATACATTTCAGTATTGTCATTAATCTTCAAGTTTAATTCCCAAGTTGACATAAAACTTGTTATAAAAAAAAGAAACTATGTTCTGAGTTAACTGAAGTAAGCCTTTGATAGCTTCGACTTCAAATTTGTATTAAATTTTGACTCTGATTTGAGTAAAATCACAATTTGAGTTAAGATTTGTACTTGGTATGTAAGACTATCAGGGCCATGTATCTAAGCTTCATAACATAACGAACATATTGATTCTTTCAGCATAATGGTCAATACTCTAACTGGAGAATTTTTACATGTAGTGAACTTTGCATTGTTATCACCTGCTTAGCACTTTTTGGTCAATGGTTTCTGATTGATGACTACAGATTGATTTCACCCATGATCCTTAATGTGGTCTACATGCTGGTTAGTGGACATGGTCGGCAAATCAGCCATGTGGATATTGAGGTCTGCACGTCCAAGAGACTTTGAACATGAATGGATGTTTGGTTGAAACAATTTTAGGGATACATGTACAACTTTTACAATCATTTCTTGATGAATTACATACTGTTACTAGTGATTGATTCATTATTTGTGTCATTGTTAATATTACTTATGCTGTTTTTATGCACCGGCATCTACTGATGTGGAGGCATATAGTGATTCACCTGTCTGTTCTTTACAGATTTTGAAATTCTTTTTAGTCTACGAAGGCATTGCTTTCGAACTTGGCATACTTGTCTACCACCATAAACACATTACATTATCAAAGCCGAGTGACACTATCAAACATGTCAACAGAATTATGGCCCTGAATAGCTTAACTATTTGTTATGGACAAGGCTTCCATCGGGGCATAAACATTTACTGAACACTTGTCTTGTTACTATGTCTGTTCAGTATCAAAGGGTCTTGCAACTATGTCTGTTCAGTATCAAAGGGTCTTGCAACTATCCAGGGTGATTAAATTAGTAACAAGACTTATGAATAATCAGTTGTCAAACTTTTTAGAATCTAAGTTCGAACTTTTTAGAATCTAACTTCGGACATTTGGTATTGTTTTTATGTTTAGAAGCATTATGTCTATTTTCTAGTCTGTTGAATGTTTAACTTAGATTTTAATGAGAACTTATTTTAATGTTTGCTTTTGCTAGAAATCTCATTTAATTATGTTTGTTCTTAAAATGAATATTCAATGATTGCAGTTATGTGCATAAAAACTGCCCTCATTGACATTGATTTGTTGTAATATTTAACATGTAGAATAATATTAAAAATGAATGATGACATATTACTGTGTTTGTAACATTCTGTAGTTTAACTGATTTTCTACTTTCCTTACTCAACGTTCGAGTCCCGGCCATTGCAGGCCATCCATGAAAATTTGACGAAAATATTTATTTTCAATTGCATGTGAAGAAGTTGATGGTTCCTTGTGAAAGGGCAATTCTACACTGATAAGGATAGTGAGGATTAGGATATTGCTTTGCACATGTCCGTCAGTCTGTTGGCGGACCAGATGATTACCGGTCTATAGCTCAAGAACTCTTTACCCTAGGATCTTCAAACTTTATATGGATGTTGGCCAGCAGCAGAAGAAGACCCCTATTGATTTTGAGGTCAGTAGGTCACTGTGACTTTTACCATTTTCAAGATTTAAGCTTCCAATTGGACATACATGTTTAACAAACATCTCTTGATGATTTAAGGTTGATTGACTTGATTGTGATATAAGTTTTTCCAACTTTTAATCACTGGTCATCATTCCTGACTTCACGAGGGTATGAGAGAAGAGAAGCCGGTTTGAAGCGACTTTGGATTGATCGAATCAGGGATCTCTCACACTCGAAGCAGATACTCTACCACTAGGCTATCAAGGGGTTTTTTGAGCATCAGTTGCATAAAGAAATATAGACTTTACTATGATGTTTGCGATCCAATAATTGCGAGTTCCTGATTTTTTTCCTGTCCGATTTGCCAATGACCTGTAACTCTGAGGGAAGAGAGAGTTGACAAATGAGTTGTGTAATATGATGATTCTGGATGAGATAACCTAGCTCTTTCGGAATAGACTTTTTGGTTCATCCATGCATTCAGTGTATTGCTCTAGTTGCACTTATTCAATCAAATTCCACAAATGCTATGGCCACCTGTCAGTGTCCAAGTGTAATCCTTGTTTTTTTTATCTAAATCTTGTGGAACATTGAAACAAAATTTTACAAACTCTACATTATGAATGTCAAATAAATTTTGCAAGTAATCAACTGTAGATTCATATAAAGGGAGATAATTTTTTACTGTATTTCTATGGTACTGAAAGGGAGATAATTTATTACCATAGATGTACTGGGATAGAAATTACTGTAGAAAGGGAGAAAAAAATCTATTTGTTACTACATGCATCGCATGTCATGTGGAGAAAAGAAATTGGATAACATCAACATCATATTCAAAATAAAATAAGATTTATTCTCAAAAGAGGAAAAACGAAATAAACATAATAAAAAATACAATCATATACAAATGTAAATTATATATAATTAACATGATGATAGAAATTGATTACACAGATGTGTTTGACTTTGCACAGAACATAAAATATAATCTAGAATAATTGAACACAAATGCAATATATACAGTACAGTAATCATGGGACTAGCAAAAAAAATTAACAAAGGAAATGTTTATTACCATTAGTAATTTCTGATATTTGCACATGTGTACATTTACAAAACTAGATAATAATCTATTATTTCATCAAGAAATGTTCATATTTCAAATTACTCGAAATAATGGTATTTGATTATGCAAGCATTATGCTACAGAAGTGCATCTATCAAATATCTCATGAAAAGGAAAACTGGCTTATAGCTCCTGTCCCTTCTGAGTCAATGGAAATCACACTAAGAGTTGCAAAGCTTGTTTCACAATTGATATGAAAATTGAATGACAATATAAATACTGTAAAATCATTTAATTTCGCTGGGACGTTAATTTGTGGATTTTGCATTTCAGGTAATAAATACAAGGGTAAAAATTAGTGTTCCATGGGACTTGATTTCGTGGTTGAAGGTGAACCACGAGATCCACAAAATTTAATCCCTCATGAAAATTATTGATAGTACAGTAAATCATGCAGTATTTTCATTATTAATACCTTGCCTATTGAATGCATGTACAATGTTAAAAAATGTGTTTTGATGGTTTTTGTTTTAATAACAGAAGCAATTTTTCAACATTTATTATAGAAAGGGTCTTGACTTAAATTGATTTTTTTTCTTGTCAATCTAAACATTACAAATATCAATACCTGGTCATGTTAAAAAAAATTGTCAAATGTCCAATAAAATTAGTAAACTAATGCAAATAATCGGCAAAATAATATTCCTATCACTCTGTAGATGCTGCCTCAGTGTTAGGTAAACCTGGCATCATTGATGACTGATTCATATTAAAATACTGATTGACAGAATTTGAACTATAGAACTGAAACTGAGGCAAGGAAAGTCCTAAGTGTTCTGAAAGCTGATCATTGTCAGAATATTTAGACATATTTTCAAAACTATTGTCCATTGGTAGTTCAGCTACAGTGCCATCTGGTTTCAATGTCTCACCAAACTGGTCCGACACTGCATTAATATCTAAGCAAATGTTTGGTTTTGTTAAATGTTCATAGTTTTTCTTGAGACGACTGAAGTCTATAGTGCTGGTGTTGAGGGTTCCATCCAAGTTCTCAGTCAGGAAATGAATCTGGTCACGTTCAATGAAGTATGTTTCTTGCTCTGGGTGTAGTAAGGACAAATTATTTGAAGGAGGAGTTTTAACATTTTCCTGTCTGTTTAGTTTAGGTATGGTATCCAAGAAAGGCTTGAACCCATGCTGAACAACAGGAACAACTTCTTGATGAAATTCTTGACTAGGATCCGACACAATGTTGTGTTCAGGTATGTTATAGTTCACAAACACACTTGGAATGTTGTTAGAGGAATCTGGCACGTGAGCTGGTATCTCAGGAGGTGTTTCAGCTGTATCCATTCCAATTTGATCCTGTACTACATTAGCCCTTTCTTCAGCACTTTCAATCGTATCTGCTCTTACTTCAACTGATTCAGTCGGTTCATTGTCTGCCTGTTTTTCACCAGCTATTTGATAGTCAGCCTCCTGTTCCTCAGTTACTTCCTCAATGTCTTCACGCCAAACTCCTAAATCCTTGTTTAGTTTATGCACAAGCTTTATATGACGCCTGGCAATAGAGCAATCACCAAACATACGTCCGCATAGTTTGCACTTGAATGGTTTCTGTCCTTTGTGAGACCTTTCATGTCGTTGAAGTGCATGTTTCTGAGTAAAGCCACGCCCACATTCAGAGCAGCAGAACTGTTTGATATCAGCATGAATCTTCTCATGCATCTTAAGAGCAGATCTCTGACGAAACGATTTTTCACACTTTGGGAATTGACATGCAAAATGTTTTGAATCATTATGGGTGAATCTGTGATCTCGCAGGGCAGTTTCATAAGTGAAAGCTTTGCCGCACTCAGAACACTGGTAAGGTTTAATTCCAAAGTGATAATTCACATGCTGCAACAGAGCATGTTTCGTTGTGTAGGATTTTCCACATTTTTGACACAAGAACCTTTTCTTTTTAGCTTCACCTTCAATCTTAACTGTACTGATTTTATCTGCGTCAGACATGACTGAAGTTGCTGCATTATCACCGGAAGTTTCTCGCTTCTTTGGAGTCTGTTCATGAATTTTCATGTGTTCAACTAAGGATTTCCATTTCTTATATTGAATTTTACATTTATCACATTCATACACACCATCGACTTTTGCCTTCCTTAAAACTGAAGTGATTTTACGACTTGTGTCAATCTTAGATGAAATGCCTTTGTCACTGTTAGACAAAACTGTAAAACTTGCTGCTCTCTCATCAAACGGTTCTTGCTTTGATGGAACCTCGTTGTGACATTTCATGTGCACATCTAATGATTTCAATTTCTTATACTGTTTATGGCATGTTTTGCATTCATACACACCCTTGATTTTTCCCTTTTTCAAAACAGAGGTAACTTTATGATCTTTACTCATAGAATCTATGGTCCCCTGCTTCAAATCAGTGACGTTCGTGAAATTATTTGACACATTTCCTTCACTTGTAACATTATTGCCTGCAATGTAGTCCACATTTTGTCCATAAACTTTGGGGGTTCCTTCTTCCTCCGACAATGTTGAATGACTATCATTGCTGGATATATCAGGATCATCTTCAGTCTTTGACAGTTTGGCGTCTACATCACATGCATACTGTATAGGCTCATTAGTGCAAGTTCCCTCACTTACAAAGCTGTTCGACAAGTTGTCATCGCCTTTAACAGAACCTTTATTTGTCTTGATTTCTTGTAAGTTACCGACACTATCATTAAAATCAGTCCGAAGGTCGGAGTTCATGAACTGTGCAGCATTCTTAACCTGTTCTTGTAACTCTACCTCTCTACTGATTGCCTCGGCTGCTTCAACAAGAGCTGAAAATGGTCTTGACGCATGTGAATTCTTCGTTTCTGATGGTGACCCGTACACAGCTAGTGCACTGACCAGCATACTATGTGCACAATCAACACTAGACCAATCTCCATGAATGAACAGATTCTGATTCTGGTAAGAAAGGTCCAAGTTATTGTCCTCGCAAATTTTTGACAGCATTGCATTCACATCAAACTGACATGGAAATGTCTGCATGAAGGCGGGTGACAGTTCAGCAGTTACACGACAAAATACTGTCACCATCTTTGAAACACTGCTGGAATCTGTTCTAAAAAATTACAGTTCCATTTGTTTTTGTCCATTGCAAGTTGTTGTTGTTGTTGTCTCGTAATTTCCTCCCTTGCTTCGAGCACACTTCTATGAAGTTTCACATATATAGTTCATCACAATCGATAAGTTAACTTTGTAACAGTTCAACATTATAACGCGAAAATAATTCACAACGTATAAATTTATAAATAATTCAGTTCAATTTGGCAGTATTTCCCAAAATAGTAGGACAGTCCTTAAGTGCATTTACTTTAATCAGCAGTGATCTTTTACGGTGTAGGCTACTGATGAGGCTCTGGCTGAGGCGCTCTATATGTCTAGTCATTGTAGGGTTGGGGCACATGTTAGGCCAGAGATCTTGGTGCGTACAATCAAGAATGAGTTGTAGAAGTAGTTGGTTGCTTTCGATCCTTTTGTAGCTACCAGGACAGTATTCATCGCATATCTCCCTCAGACAGTCAAGTGTTTTTACTCTACAGCTGGATAGGACGGGGCAATTGAGCACAAAATGTTCGAGATCCTCGTCAGCCTGTTTACATAGTGGACAGAGGGGAGAGGTTGCAGAGCCATTGAAGCGTGCAGCATTTGTCTGAAGAATATAGGTGCCGGTTAATACCCTGGCTTTGAGTTCCGCATTACGTACGTGAAAGTCAATAGCGTCAACACTCTTCCAAAGATTGTGGGGTGTCACAGCTGGGTCGACCTGGACTTGTAGGTATTTCAGTACTGCTATTGATTTCTTCTCCGCTTCCCATTCTCTCTTCCAGTATGCTGATATTGCTTTCTTGACAGTCCTGTGCCATTGCTGTTTGGTGGGAGGGTCTTGGAACAATTGTTCAGGAGTTGGGAGATCCAGTTTGTTGAGAGCTTGTCTAGCTTTGTTTAAGAGGCTGTGTTCAGGTTGGCTACTCTAACCGATTTATGCAAACTCTTCAAATTGGAGGAAATTCCGCCATATTCAAAAAATATTTTTCTTGTCCAAACACGTTTATGAGTTAATTTATCCACTTATCATGTCATTGTTTTAAATGCAAAGGTAAGTAGTTGTTAACGAAATCATATCACGGTCCCTTATTAGCGTGAATACTTATGCAGCGCTGTGTTTTTCATTTAGAAATCTCTCCACGTAAAATTGTGGGACAAAAAGTGGGTGGGGTGATGTAAACAAACCGATTTTCCACTTGCAGCCCGTGTCAGTAGACGTTTTATACTGTGACACATGGTTTGTATTTGAAGATTTGATGCTATAGTATGATAAATAAAAAGTAGTCATTGAATACAAGCACTGAATTATGAACAAATCTTGTCTGCTTGACGGTTCTTTAGTTGCCAAGGTAATTTGATACAAAATTTTACATCAGGTGGCTGTGCCTAAGCCCTAACTAACGCATGAGTGCTATACTGGGAAACTGCCGGCTTAAATATGTGTTACATAGAAGGTGAAGCAATAAATTCATATTTACGGACTAAGTTAGCACAGCAAAGCACTAGTATTGATTGTTACCAAAGCGGTCCATAATTTGCACTTGTAAGGAAGCGCTCACCTTGCAAACTGCTGAGAAACTGTCTTCGATCACTTGTAGAATGTTGTTGCATAGATATAGAAAAGCATTTGGTTATGATTAAGTAAGGCAACCAGCTTCAGTTATTAGCAGACATTGGTAAAACCCCTCACATTCGTTACAGATCTATGTTACCATTCAGTAGTTCTGGACTCGAAACATTTGAATTTTGAAACACTTGTGAGCAGCAAACATGCTCCAGGGAGCTTGAACTCATCACTGAGTCGTCAGTGGCCTTCACACCAAATTCACCTTCTCTCCTTCTAACATTTGTGGTTCAGCCTAGAGCTATAGTTATATTTATAATTATTATAATGTCAAAGGGTGGCACGGTGGTCAAGTGGTAAGACGCTAGACTCCTGATCAAGAGGTCCCGGGTTCGATTCTCGGCCAGGACACTTGGTCATTTCAGAAACACTATTTAGTGTTTCCCACCTAACTAGAGATGATCCTGGTTGGTAACCCAGGGGTAGTCTCGCGTGTATCGGTGCTTTACACCGGGCACGTTAAAGAACCAAGGAATCTATTCGAAACGAGCTAGGGTATCGCACCCGGATTCCTTGTATCTCACCTCTGTCTATCTATCTATCTTCCTGATAGCCAAACCCCTGCTGGGGACTTAGGCTTTGACACTCGTCAAACTGACAAAGAATGTTAATAAGGATAAGAAATAAAAGTATAAAAGATGTGAGAAAGAAGAAAGGTTAAAAATAGGTTAAAAACAGGGCAGGTATTATTTAGGGAGAGGCATGTTCAATACGGCTAACAGCCGTGCTGAACTCGGGTGTGGGAAGGTCAATGATGTCAGGGGGTAGGGAGTTCCAGTGTATTATTGTTCTAGGGAGGAAGGAGAATTTATAGTAGTCTGTTTTTGCATGTATCTGTTGGAATGTCTGAGAGTGTGATGTGCGTGAGGACCGGGTGCTAGGGATGAGACAGTTTGGACGTGGGATAGCAACCCGGTCATGTAAGATGTTGTGTAGCATAGTCAGTCGTTGCTCGATACGTCGTTGGTCAAGGCGTCTCCAGTTTAGGGTAGTCATCATGTCTGTGGCACTGGACGTCTCTAATATTTGCGATAATGCCCCAGAGTGGGCCCTGCAAATTAAATGGAAGAAAGAAAGAAAGACTGTAGTCACATATAATGGACTTATAATGGACCTTGTTTTTGAAACCTGCATTGTTTTATAAAATATAAACATCTTTTACTTTTGGAAGTTTGTTATAAATTATGATTGTTACCTTTTTATTTGCAGGAATGAACTAAATAAGAAAAATGTCGGCTAGCGCTCAAGCTCAACAAAAGTTCTCCAACCTTCGGAAACGACTCGACCAGCTTGGTTACAAGCAACCATTAGGTGTTGAGTCTTTACCGTTGGTGGAGAAATTATTTGCTGATCTCGTTCATACCACTGAAAGTCTAAAAAATGCCAAACTTGAAATCGGTCAGCAAACTACTGAGACTAAAGACCTTGACTCGGCTATTGAACCATATAAGAGTGATAATGCCAAGTTAGTGAAGGAAAATAATGATCTTCATAAACAGATGATCAAACAAAAAGAAGAATCTGATGCAATACTTCGAGGTAAACAGTATTCTCATTAAAGAGACACTGAAATAACAAAATGAAAATTTTGTCTAAAGAACTGCAGCAGCCATTTAATGCATTAAAGTATACAGTATGATAGCTGAAAACATTTTATATGGAATTGTTAAAATTTATAGGATCCATATTTATCAATAAAACATTCAGAAATCTGATCATATTTTTTTAAGTAACCTCCCCTGACTGTACCCTGAAAATCTCTTGACAGAAAGATGAAAACTATTAACCTTTTGACAAGGTTGACAAGTATATCAATACTGCTGTTAAACCAACCTGAATTTTACCACATATATATTGCTGGCTTAAAATGAGAACTGAAGGTCGTTAGAAGTATTTCATATTTAAAATTAGCGTCACAAGGCACTTCTTATGAGACTATTTTCATGAAAATCGGAACTTGTCATGTTGGCCGAACTGAAGTTCAAATACATTCTTTTACCATAAGTAAAGAGTAATTTTCAGACGTTTTTTTCTTGTTTTCTCAAAATTTCAATTTTGTACATTACCTTCTCATTCTAAGCCAACGATGAAGATGCTAATTTTCAAGCAAGGGAGATACTTCTGTCCCACATTTAACAACTTTATTATGTTATCTTATGGCTTAGGAAAGAAGCTATGAAGTTGACGCTCTATCGCTAGATTTGCAATGCTGACTAAACAAAATAGTTCATTTACTAGAATAATTATACCTTGTTTTATAATTAATATATATGTTCTATTTTAGAATTGAAAGCATCCTTGAGAAAGTTAGAGCATGAAAATGCTGACCTTAAATTCCTGAATAACCAGTATGTTCATAAAGTGCGTGGACTGGAGAAAGAATCGAAAGAAAAATCTGACAGAATACTCACATTGCAAGAGAAGAATTTCCATGCTGTTGTCTCAACACCAGGTAAGTTTTATTAAAGTCTACTGAGTCTAGATTAAGGTACCTACAAAATATGTGACTAGCCTATGATATTAAATTTGGCTAAATTTGAAAAAAAAAAATGCTGCAGTTGCAAATTCATCAACATGTTTTGTTTTTGTCTCTAAATATGACACACCACTGACTGATATATATAGGGGCTAAAACATGTAGCCTAAAGTATAACTGGCATTTCAATCTCTAAATTTTATCATGTTCAGAACTATTTAAATCACAAAAATGGCTCAGCTTTTTAGATTTAATTACAATTGTAAAATCTTGTTCTTATTTGGTTTGGTAATAAAGTAAACAAACAAACATGAAGAATTAGAAAAACCTAAAATTGTGAATACTAGTTTTCTATTTTTCTCTTTTAATTACCAAACTTGTTATGATTTCTTGTTTGATATATATGATTAATATCTATTATGCAGGTGGCAAGAAAAAGACGATACCATTCCGTCGTCAGCGTATGGAAATAGATTGTACGGTCCCACCGGCTGATAAATACACCAAGTCTAGAAATCTAGCTGATGATCCGTATGTAGCTGATCTATTACAAGTGGCTGACAGTAGGATTGCGGAGCTGGAGAGACATGTGGCTGATGTTAGTGATAAAAACGAGATTAATGATAGAAAAATGGCCAGTTTTAGACAACAGGTAAATATTTACAAATTTTCAGGGTTCCCACAGTGTAAAGATGTAAAGTGTCATTTCCTATGAAGAAAATAACAAAAACTGAAAAAAATTCTCGCTCGCTTGAGATAAATTTCAATTCTGATTACTTAATGTCAATCAATAGCTATAGAACTTCCGCTTAAAAACTGTTTGGTTCCATATTAAGCAAACAAAACCACCTTTCACTGTTACTATTGCGCTATTATGCTCTTACAGAAAATACTGAAAAAGTCAGAGAAAACGGCTGTATGGTCAGGGAAAAATCATGGAATTTTGTCTAAAAATATTTGTGGGAACCCTGATTTTGGCTCTAAATAATTGTGAAATCCTTTTAAATGCCCCCCCCCCCCCCCCCCAATATGATAGAAAATAATTTGGTTGGTAACACTGAGGTTTATGTAGTCTTGTGTGTATCAAGAAGTCCTTTTTAGGTGTTTCCCATACAAATTAGAAAATAATCAACTGTTTGGTAAGCCTGAGGGAGTCTTGCATTTACCTATTTATGCTATACATTGTATAAGGAGTACTTTACTTTAGGAAAGCACTGAGGTATTGCACTAGTCCTGGATTCTATGTACAACACAAGCTACTTGACACATTTTCAACAGTGAACATACTGAAAATACATCATTAGGATCTTATAAACAAAAACTTCTTCTTGTTCCTAAACCAAGACTTGAGTTTTGCAGAAAATCATTTTCAGGATAAAAACTTGAACTTCCTTCCTCTTACTGTACAGACTTCTCACACCATCATGGACATCTGTAAAAATAGCTATCTAATGTAGTGGTAATCATTGTTTACTAATATCAACCATGTTCATAAATGTTTATAATTATAATCAGCTGGTGATAACACTAGCCTTTGTTGACAAAAGAAAATGGAAATAAAGTACATTTCTGATGTCTAATTTTGTTCAATCTTGTGCATAATTACTTTGAATGTATGTACTCAAGCTCTCTAAAAACAGTCGTCCAGTCCTCTGTGGTGTGTTGTTATTACAGATGTTTTGTTCGTATACAAGGCTAAAGTTACCGTCAGCGACCTATGTCTGTTCTTGAAATTGTTTCACCCATGTATATTTTGGTTGTTATAAAAATGAGGGCCGGGCCTATCGATAGTTTCATAAACTAATCTTATTGAGTATCAGTAGTCTACATATTATTGACTTCTACGTATGTTGTAAGCAGGGTATACTGTATTCAGTTTGTCTGTCCATCTGTCTCCTACAGTTTCAGCAGGATTTCCTTCAAACTTGAATAACTTCAACACATAGATTTACATGAATCATAGAATTTGCACTGCAATGATTTTTGGCAGAATCGTTGCCCTTTGCCCACTGAGGGTATATTAGTAATTAGTCTGTTGAATGGCGACAGCTCTAGTTAAAATAATGTCCTAAATGTATTGTTTGTGTTTATTCCTCTACTTGCAATGTTTTTGGGGGGATTTTATAGTCAAATATGGGGTGTGTTTTAAATTGAAAATCAATTTTTTTTCCCAATTTCATGGAAAAAAATTCCCAATTCAAAGTGTTTTTTTAACATCATCATGGGGAAAATTTACCATTTTTTGTAAAAAACAGCAAGTACAACTAACTAAAGTTTATGTAAAACACTAGCTCACAGTGAATTAAACAAGACTTAAGTAATTGTAGATTGTGTAGTCATGGCTGCTTCAAATGATGTTGTGGTATGTTAGGGAGTACTAGTGGCCTGACATTGCTGATTTCGACTCTCTGGGTTTTCTGTCGGGATTACCTCACCCTTAGCCTTTGTAGATCCAAGGAGGAACCAAAAGGCAGTAGTGTCCTACTTGACCCAGAAGGCATGGAACCTTTAGGAGTGGCATAAGTTTTTAGTAGCTGTATCATTTAAACAACATTATTCCTTGTATGTCACCAAATGTAATGGTCATTACTTGACCGATTACCCTTTGTAACCGCTAATGATTGGCCAATATGCTTATCATTTTGTGTTGTTTTCCTTCAACCACTATTAATGTGATTCTTCAACTATGAAACATCACTATTTCATAATTTGATTAACAAGAGTCCCTATCAACGTCATTTGCCTGAACGTCCAAGAAGATTTCTCTTATTTTAAACTATATCACAACACGATGCGGTTGGCCTAGAGGTAAAGTGCACGCTTCAGGTGCGAGAAGTCCCAGGTTCAAGCCTCGTCTGGACCACTGGTTAATTTCTCTGAGCAAGAATAACGCACATGTATGCTCCCTCGACCAAGGTCTAAATTGATAGGCTGATTGATTAGGGCTGTTGTAATGACCAATATTTTATAAGATCTATGTCGGCTGCCACACCCACAGGCAGGGATACAGGGGGAATTAGACAACCTCATCGACTCCCGAGTCCCATGGAATAGACTTTGGTCTGGTTCCAAGACCTGGGAATTACTACATAACTATCTTCTCCACACACCTGGGGATTTAGACAGTAAGCATTGTCTCCAGGGTGGGGATTTAAAAATGTCTAATCAATTCCCCCTGAGTGGACACACTGAGGTGACCTGCAACCAAGTTTCTACGACGCTGGCTGGCATACAGGTCACAGTTCTCTATGAATTAATGCGAGGGGGGGGGGGGGGTTAATAGCCATCTTTTGTACTGCCTTGTTTTTAAAGAGACTCACTTGTTTACCATCATAAACACCTTACAAATTATAATGTCAAAGCCCTGTAATACAATCCCTCATTTCTACTGAATTATGGCGCCTGATTGACTTAGTTATTATTTATGAATAAGTTATTATTTATGAATATGGCTTCCACCAGGGCATAAGTGTTTTATTGAACACAGTCATGTTTTCATTTTTATGCCCCCGTATCGATAGATCGGGAGGCATAAAGTGAATCACCTAGCCGTACGTCCGTTCATCCGTCCGGCCTGGTTCACCCAAATTGACCCTTTCTTTTAGCATTAATATGGCTTACTACAAAGCTTTCAAACTTGCATGGATGTTGTATATGACCACTCTCCACACGCCTGTAACACCTGACTCCATTTTGACCTTCACCTTGACCTAATTTTGGACTTAGACTTATTAAAAGGCCAAATTCTTGGTTAACCCATATTGACCGTTTCTTCTAGCATAAATATGGCTTGCTTCAAAGCTTTCATACTTGCGTGGATGTTGTATATGACCACTCTCCACACGCCTGTATCACCTGACTCCATTTTGACCTTCACCTTGACCTAATTTTGGACTAAGACTTATTAAAATGGCTTCCATGGGTGTATAAGCGTTTATTGAACGCAGTCTTGTATTTCTCTGCAGCCACAGAAGAGTGAAACATTATCATGTTTAAATAACATACTGTTTCAGGGACTGCTGATACCCACCTCCTTAATTTTTTCCATCATAAAAAATATTCTCTTCTTAGAAATGTTGTCAAATTTGTTTGATATCACCTAAGTTAAGCTGCCTTAAGTATTAAATGGTCATCTAATTTAAGCAGTCATTGACTGGCTGTTAAGAACAGGTTATGCCCAAAATAAAATACTATTGAATTAATTTCGCTGATTAATCCCCCCCACCCATCAACACACAGGAGATGTAACAAACAATATTTTATATTCAGCCTTACACTATACTTGACTCACTAACAAGTTTAGACAGTAAACCAGTTAAGACATCCTTATTTATTTTTACTTATACCCAAGTACTCGTACATGTTTAGGTAATTAAATGACAAATTTATTTTTATGGTTAGTACATATTTGTTACACCCACGATTAGAATGTTCAAACAATGGGAATGGTTTCATTGCTTTACTGACTGACCATCTTTTTATTTCCCTGCTTTGAAAAATAAATATATAATCAGTATTCAGTGCTCGAATGTTTACTGTTCTTTCATTTAATATTTGCTGACCAACTCAAATCTCCATTTTACTATGTTTAACGGTTATAGTAATTTAAGTCTTTAATTACCATTACACTGTAGACTTCCCCTTCAAGGTGACTCGATCGTGTTTAGATTGGTCCGGTACCTATACCTGATATAAATTAAGATTTCAGTGCTAATATTTCATGTGTATGGCAAATTTCCTATTTAAGATTACAAATATATCAGGTAGGTTTTATTGAACAAATTGAGCGTTGTAAACATCGTACTGATAATCTATCCAGTTCTATACATTATACCCTTTTGTGTACCTCGTTATAAATCCCGGGCACTTTCAGGACACGTTCGAACATGAACCCCTCTGACTTTAATATCGTATACTAGATATTGGGTCTAGTATGGGTATTGACTTTATAATTAAACTCAATACGTCACAGGCTTATAGTTATATTGGAGAATAAGATTTGAGAGTGATCGTCACTGGTTAGGGTTTGGTGTAAAGTTCAGTCAGAAGGAATAGGACAGGATTTATAACATTTAGGTAAAGTAACCGTTGTATTTTGTTGCATTTAAGTAGAATCTAGATTTTAGTTTATTTCACTGCCTGTTAAAGCTAGTTTTATCTTGCAAGTATTTGTCCTCCATATTGTTTACACGGTTTGCCATAGAAACAAATATCCTATCTTAAGTCATTCATTGATAAAAGTTTACAAAGTTAGTTTTTCAACGTTAGTCAGTTCTTTACATGCGATACTATAGAAATTTAACCTTCAAATTTCAACAATAGTGTTTTAAATGTCTAATACTTTGTACTTATGAAAGGTAACTAACTTGATAGTTTATGCTTTTCATTGACTGCAAAGAAAAGTCATTATGAAGGTGCTTATTATAATTGTTCGTGTTTGTGTGTGCGTGAAAGAAGTGTTAAAGTTTTAATACTGCACCTATTGAAACTATGCTATTACATCCGGTACATGTTCGTGCAAATCCATTTTGAAAATATTTAGGCTATTTACAATTAATCTTTATTTGATATGTAAATAGTTGAACTTTTATTCTCCTTATCTAGAGTTTTACATTTAGAATCGGTTGTGTGTATTGAAATATTGTCCTGGTTCGTATATAGCCAGATAGCACTGTTTTAAAGTTAATTGATTAGTTTCATGATAAAGTACCATGGCAAATATTTCCCTTGATATTAATTTGCATTAATACGTCTAGCTGCCATTGTTGAAATAATAAAATAAATATTGCTCTTCCATGGTTTAAAGCAAACAGAGCTACAAATATATTATGGCTTAGAATAAGGTTTTATATATTGCCAATTTTTCTAAATGCTAAACATTTATACTGTGTCAATCAGAATCATGAGGGTATTTTATCACCTCAACGCAGTCGTTTGTCCTACACTATCACCCCATGGTCTTCAATGAACTTTGTGGTCTTCCTCAGATCATCAGCATCATATTTTATAAACCCTGCAAGATCTTGGTTACTTAGTGTTTTCAATTAATGTCTATTTTGTACTCAATTAAGCTTTCACAATTTTGAGATGATTATATTATGTAGGCAATAAGGCTCTCTACAATGAGTTCTTCTGTCAGCCCAGTATTTGTTGAAGCAGCATTCTTACACCCTATGCATGTTTTTGAATCAGCCAAGACACTAAAAATAATGTTTCTTAAAAATATTACACAATCATGATCTTTGGATGTCTGTAATCCATTAGTGTTTATAGTCCCCTTTCCACATGTGGATAAAACATTCACTGGTGGTAGGACCATCATATTTTTTTTTTATAGGGGATATGGTAATGGTAGGCCGTCTTCGTCAGTCCATTTGAGATTCTGTGTGCAACTCCTCCAACGTTTCTTAAGGCATTTTGATGAAACGTTCACAGAATAATTACTACCAGGGCCTACAGCGCATATTTTTAAATTTTGTGATTGACCATTTATGTCCTTAATTGATTTTCTTTTTTCAATTGATTTTCTTTTTTCAATTGATTTTCTTTTTTCTATTGATTTTCTTTTTTCGGGGATATGTCATTGACTGCTTCTTGTTCTTATTAGTGTCTTTCATGCTCTGCCATCCCTGTCACGCAGAACATGAACATGGGGATTCATAATAGTACTGGCATTTGATAGGGAGAGAACCACCATCGTGCAGCGTTGTTAATAATGTACCTTACTTGTCTAGTAATATCTAAATACAAAGGAGTCTGGAGTGTAGTAGAACAAAATGTGCTCAGAAAATAAGGTCTCTCATAATTCTTATTGGTCAGCCCTCAATATAAACCATGTTACTTTCGCTTACATTAGATTAAAATTTATTGTAGGGCATTGAATTACATAGTTAGTTCACTAAACTTTAAACTTTGTAAGGAGCGGTGGCTCCGAGATAGGGCGTGTGCCTCGGGATCGAGAGGTCTCAGGTTCAACCCCCCTCTGGACCACTGGTTAATTTCTCTGAGCAAGAACCACATGCTCCACTCCACCATGGTGTAAAATGGTACCTGTGAGGGCAGTGACTATTCCTGGGCGGCGCTGCAGATTTATGTTGGCTGCCATACCCACATGAGAGAAATACTCTCCCCAGGAGGACATGAGCGTAGGTTTCCAATGACCAGGGGAAGTGAAAATGTCAAAGGCTGCTTGGGCGGCCTAACAGCTGAAAAGAGCCCTAGAAAATTGGTAACTTAACTACCAAACCAGCAAAAAATGCAACATTTTTCACACATTATCAAATGGTTTAATCAGTATATAAATTCTACACAATCAAATATTATAATCTGACCTTTGGTTTAAAGTCACATGTTTGTCACACTCCTACTGCTAAATATGTGATAACTTGTACATTGGTCTAAACAATTATAGCACCTTAATTATTCATGAAACACTATTGTAGCATGTTTCCGCAAGTTTCTATTCTCCAACATACTGCTTAATTCATTGTCTGCTATTTGCATTTAACAATGTGGAGGTTTTATTACGAATTTTAAGCCCAGTGTTTTATTGCCCCCTATTTAATGGTCCCTGGTATTTATTCAGATGTATTGATACAGAGAATGAGAAATCAATGATTTAACTACGTTTTGTGATTGATCTATCTGGGTCATCTATTATAATACAGTTTTAACTATTCAATTGGAAAAGTGGATGATAAATTAATTAATAGGTTGAAATTGTGGATAATTTGAAGGTATCTGTATGCTTTACATATTCAATTACTAAAATGTTTACTACTATCACTTTTAGATTTGTTAATGCTGTCCCTATTTAGCAAAATTTAAGTTCTCCAACCCTTTTTACCAATCTTTAAAATTCTTTAATAGTTGATACCTTAGGCCCCTCCCCTAATTATGGTGTTTTTGTTTTAAAAAGTGATGAAGTTATATTATAAAAATATCATTGTCAATATCAAGGAAAGTGCAAAAAACCCTGTAATTTTGTGTTCAAATTGACCATTTTATAATAATAATAAAAAAAGTTTATAACATTGATTCTTAACTAACCCAATGAAGCGCTCTGTATAAAGGCATATTTTCAACTGATATTGCTGAATAGTCAATTTAACACCCAATAGATATTTAATTAATTGAATTAGGTTAATTTGATGGTTTGCCAAAATCAGATACAAAATGTCACAGTATTGGATTACTGTCTTGGTACAGAATCTTTCAAATTTATTAAGTCATTAATTGATACACTTTTAATCTATTGATTGCTTAGCTGGACTATGTGTATGGAATTAAATCTTCAGTTGTAATTGTATTTTGCATTTGTCAGTGTGAATTTTCATGGGAATCAATTTTGCCATAGTGACCCGATCACTGCCCTACACTTATATGGTATGTTCAGTGCTTCCCACCCAACTAGAGATGAACTCAGGTTGCACATCAGAGGTAGTCTTACATTTAAAGGTTTATCGGTGCTATGTACACCAGGCACATTATACTTAAAGAACCAAGGTTGGAAAAGCTTGGCAGCATGCTCGGATATGGATTTCCTTGTATCACATAAACTTTCTGTCTCTTTAATTGAAGCAGGTTTTTGTTTTGCCAATTAGGCAGGGAAAACCCATTTGGCCACACGCTACAACTGTCACTGCTGAATGCAGGTCATCAGTATCTTCCACAAAAAGCTCTAAGTTAGTCCAGGGGATCTCTTGTCATGGCATAACCAGTCAACCAGTTCACTGTTCCTTGGACCTTCTAATCAAGAGACTGGTTTGCAATGTGACCCTCTGGTCCCTTCTCAAAGTTTGACCTACCCTGACCACTAGTTGTATTCTTGATTTTGTCTACATTGTGCCAGAGTACAGTATTCATGTTGAATGCTTTGGTTCCATGCTCGAGTACCATGTAATTTTATAATACACATCAATAAAGACACCAAAATGTAAATGTAGCTACAGGATCAACACAGCCGGTTTTACCATTAGCCTTAACCTGGATCATATAGATAATTCAACTTCTGTTAAGAATTTTCCCAGTATTTATTCAATATTAATTTAAATATAATTTGTACTATAGTTTTGCATGGAATCTCTTGCTTCACTTTCACACATTATAAATTCATGTATATATAACATCCCTCGCCCACACACCCAGTTACTGTAAAATTAAACCAATGTCCCGAAAAAAAATCAATGCCCTGGTACATTATTTTTCGAGATCTTTCAATTTTATCAGTTTAATAATACCGTACCCCATAGTCAATAGAACGTACATTATTGCACCGTCTCTTTGTGCCGTATTTATAGGTAAGCTTTTACAAACAATGTCATATTAGGGTTATAAATATTGATAGGTATTTATTGATCGAATACCTGTATACTACATACCCTTATATAATACAATATGTTTTATATATCGGTACTTAAAGTACTTGTCATACTTGTACAAATTGTATAGAATGATTGGGGTGTCGTATATATTTGACACCAACCAAATTTTAAGTGAAGTTTTTTTTATCTGCAACGGTTAAATAAAATGTTTTATGAATTTGAAACTGATAATATGAAGTTTAATGACTATTTAAAATGCAAAACTTTATAGCTCAGGTATTAAGTGTGCAAAACTGCAAAGATAAAAATGAAATTGATTGAAATCAATCTTCATTCTTCATAGTCCTTTTTACAAGTCTTTGAGAATAAAACTATTTGATTTCTGTTGAGCATGCAAGTAATGAATGATAATTTGATTTATTTTTGGTTTAAAGTTCCATAATTTGTATTTCAGTTTACGGATACCGTCATACGTGTACCTGCATGACCATCCGCCAACCTGTGATTAACGTTATTACTAGAATCCATCATAATGGCGTAATGATCATCATAAAATAAGGCACAACAATGATCATATTCATTAAGGTTTAGCCGTTGACGCTCGTAAGCTTATGGTTATTAGTACAACATTATTAGTTGATGGAGTGCATTGGTTCCCAAGTTCAACATTTATCAGTTCAATATCATATGCACATTCAGAGAGTTCCCTTTTATTTTGCATTTGTTTAATGTTTAGTTTAAAAGTTCACACAAAAAATATAATATCATAATATGCATTCTTAAGGACACTTTCTCAGGTTTCTGATCAATGTACTTCAACATACATTACCAATTAATTAATTGTACCTATAAATACCAAATAAAAATTTCATGCGTGATCATTTTATTCCAAATTGACCAGTCATTTATTTACATGTTATGTTTGCCTTTACTGACCAGCATTCAAAGTTTGTTTGCTATCCCAACTAGTCCAGTAATACACTTTATTAGAACATATTTACATATCTCGTAATTGAATATTTAGCTATTGAAATTTAGATTTCATATCACAGCATATTTTAAGCAGTCTGAGAAATGCCCCTTCTCACGACATGTCATAATTATTTGGAGAGGTCTCTGGTTCGGAAACGTAACGTAATACCGACTTATAATAAGATGAGTACAACCTTTCCAGAGCGGCCCTCTGTAGAACATTAACGCCTATAATAACATCACCTTCAACATCCAGATTTCCTTAAACCTTTAGTCACAATCAATTCAACTTTATTATTATTATTATTATTATCAATTCAACCTTGGCAGAGTAAAAATCTCTATAAACATTAATTGGCCAATATTTGCAGGTCCCGAAGGGTGTTGCTCTGCAGAGGAACTATGGCAGAAATGTTTTTGAGAAACAGTGTTAAATTTGAATAAACAATGAAAACAAACAATGCACTTTCAATTCTATAAGTAATACTAATGAGGGAACTATCCCATTCAAAAGAATAGCGGGGACTACTGTTAACTCAGGTATACCCTGTTAAACCTAGATAAACATAGTTTGTCTAACAGACAAGCTGAAGTTTATATATCTATTATCAATAAACTTTGAACAGACTATAGCTTGGCCACATTGACATGAGCCTGACCTAGTGATAACCATAATTTAACAGTCGATATATTGTCTACGTTTCCAACACCGATTGGATATTTTTATAATCGGGGAGTATCACGAAGATGCTCGAGATGTAATACAAACAAAAATCTTAATTTTTATACCGATATTGCACGATTTGCTTGCGGAAATTGATATATTCAAAGCAAGAACCTTGTAATATATTCTTGCCTAAAGGTCAGGCTCAGGTCAAAATAGCCCAGCTATTCATACATGCAGCACAAATTGGTTACATTTATTGTCTGTGTGGTATGTGTATACCTATTTGTAAAATATAATATTGATTTATTTGAAATAAAATCTGTACATATTGTTTGATGGCTATAGTCTATAAGATGATAAATATCATGTGATGGCATTTTAGCACAGACAAATACCTCAGTCCTTGTTAACAAAGCATTCAACCAAACATTGATATCTTAATCTGATTTTGTAGTATTTTTATGATGGTACATTTTTGTGGTAAAAATATTTTTACGAAATATTAAAAGTTCTATTATTAATTTATGTATAAAATATAAATTTAGAGAATTTTTATATTATGTTTCATGATCGTTGTCATTCTTTGTTTTGGAACAAACAAGATTTATGAAGTCTAGTGTAATTGTTAATGCACTGGGTCTTAAATTAGAGCATATGTACACCTAGCCAATTTTGATCAAATGGATAAAACCAAATATTCTACTTTCAAAATTATCCTATTTTACAGTTGAAGATTAAAGATTAATTGATGATTAACATAAATTTATCGCTATCTACATTTTATGTGCGGTGACATTCTTGTTATACCATATAAGTAAATTTTTACCCGAGAGAGAGTTAAATTTTTACACTCACTTATCGATGTATTGAACTTGCAGATAGTGTTCTAATACTATCGCTGAAAAGCCTTTTGATGTCTTATCTTCACAATTCTTCTAATGCCTCGAAACTTATCACAAATTTGTATACTTAAAGACCCTGGATCTATTGAAATGTAAATGATGTTGACTTTATGTATTTGCTGGTTAGTATATACACACAAACTTCTTATAACATGTTCAACCTTGCTCGTTTTCAAGACGTTGACAAACTTAAGGGTTAAAATGTTAAATAAATTAATGAAATCAAAATTTAAATAAAGAAAGCTTATCTTATTAAAATTTAAAATGTTGCGTAAAAGTGATATAATACGAGTTTTAAAATCGTTCGTTTTCTGCTTTGAACGGGTGATTTGAATGAGAATTAACATTACCGGAATCCACTTACTATAACCATATGTATTGTAAGTAAACTATTTCCTAAAGGAAATATAAATATGTTGTGAAAAAAGGATTTTATATGTGATTGCAAAAAATTGCCATTTCGGGTAGCGCATTACATTTTGATCCAACCGGGATAGGATCGTATTTTGTTTTAAAGTCAATAGTTTGCATCTTATACATTATTATTGAATTACACGTATCAAAGGTAAGTCATTTCCGAAAGGAAACAGTAATATCTTGAGAGAAAAAGAGTTTATATGCGATTAAAAAAATGGCAATTTCGGGTAGTGCATTACAATTTGATCAAACGTGCGGACATAGGCTCGTATTTTCAAATTTTGTTGTTAAATAAATCTTTTGTATCTTAATAATTTATAAGCATTCAATCAAATGTATCATAGATAAGCTATTTCCAAAGGAAACTAAAAGAATTTAGAAGCGAATGAAAATATGCCTCCGGTGGATCAAAAAAGTATTGCACCCCGCGATTTCAATAACCTTGAAATACGAACTTCATACGGCATTTAAATCCAACATTGAATAGGTCACTAATATTTCAACACTGATATCGTAACACTGGACAAACTTCTACAGTATGCACGTGCCACAGCAGTCCTTGTTACTAAATGTTTCACGGCGGTTCCAAAATTTTCTCGGGTGTCACAATGAAGGTGTGGTCGACCGTCAATCATGTGTGTTGGGAGAATATCTTGCAGTATAGGAACAACCATTAGGCCATGTTTGTTTCATTTCTTGGTGATCAAAATTTCTTTGAGAGAAAAATGTCTACTTGTCGCCCGAAAACTTTTTTATGCTACAATAACCAACCTCGATCTTTATTTGTATACTCGTACATCTACGGAATGTACGAGCGAAATGGTGAACTATTTATATTGTTAAAATGCGTGATCGTGTTGAAGATATGCAGTTGTAGAAATAACCAATCTATTTAACACCTTGTCCTTACTGTGTTTTCCGATCTAAGAGACGCGCGGCATCACTTTGTAACTTAAGATGTCGCCGACGCTGGGTACATCACAGAATGTTGTCGGCCAAATATCAGACGTTGCCGACTTACGTCGGTGGATTAAAGGAAACTGTGTGAGAAAACCACAGGTAACTGTATCATTGCCATTTGATATTTAGAGAAAAATTAAAAAAATAACTTCCGAAATTTTATATTTTCTACATGACTCCGTAGCTCAGTGGTTATTGCGAGACACTCGTATGTATAAAATTTAATGTTTTTTTTAAACCACAGCATTAATACTAGATGATTAATAAGTATACTGTATTGTATTACTGCATTGCACATTAGAGAAAATAAAATTCACACTAGTGACCGGCTCGTCGATTCCCCTGCATATAGACCTTGTACAAAAAATTAATGTTTCCAAAAAAATAAGTATTTTTATCAGTGAAACAGTTACCTGTGTGAAAAATATACATCAAAGGTAACGCAGCCGAACTTTGACACATGAAAATAGAAACATATTGCGGCATCGCTCATTTTATAGACCTCGTGATGATAAAGACGTATATTTAATCTTTGTTAGTGGAATAACTCATGGCAGTTCATTAACAGATTATAAATCATATTGTATCATAATGGATTACTAATACTATTTGAAGGTAATTGTTACGTGTCTTCGCAATACATGTTAATTACGTCTATATCATTTGTGTCATTTGTGATTAACATATTAAAGGACTATCTGCATGATAAAGGATTCAGCCGACAGGGTCTGTGAATGCATTGACCAAGTGATACAAAATACATAAGTAGGTAACAGTGGCCTGTTCTATGATAATATTCAGAACCCTTGATATATGTCAGTAATTTTATTCATTAATTGCTTTTTGCGGTTCAAAAACGATCATTAGGTTTAATTTTATCCCACTGTTGCACAATGATTAGTCATGCCTGGGGCTACAAGTATACAATCGACACATATCAGTATGCTAGATGTCAAGAAATCTAGTTAGTTATAGCCCCAACTCTTCATTATCATGAATCATTCGGGTCTATATATTCCGGTTACGTTAATTCTCATTCAGTACGCGCGTTCAAAGCGAGAAATGAACGATTTTAAAAATTGCACAAAATCTTGTTTTACCAAAATATTTTGATTTCCTTTTGGAAATAACTTATTAATAGTATATATGAACGAATTATTGCAGAAACTAAGCAAAATTACCATTTTATAGCGAGATACGAGCCTATTTCGGTTACGTCAATGCGGGAAAATTAGCGATTTTAAAACTTGTATAAAATCATTATTCACCAAAATATTTTAGTTTCCTTTTGGAAACAATATAATAATAGTATATATTATTGAATTATATCAGAAATTAAACACAATTACCAATAAATAACGTGATACAAGCCTATTCCGGTTATGTTAATTCTCATTCAATACGCGCGGTCAATGCGGGGAAATGAGCGATTTTAAAACTTGTATAAAATCATTATTCACCACAATATTTTAATTTCCTTTTGGAACAATAAAATAATAGTATATATTAATGAATTATAGAAGAAATTAAACACAATTACCAATAAAAAACTTGATACAAACCTATTCCGGTTATTTTAAATCTCGGTCAATGCGGGAAATGAGCGATTTTAAAACTTGTATAAAATCATTATTCAACAAAATATTTTAATTTTCTTTTGGAAACAATATTATAATAGTATATATTAATGAATTATAGAAGAAATTAACCACAATTACCATTAAATAACGAGAAACGAGTCTATTCCGGACACGCTAATTCTGATCCAATATGGTAATGACATCGTAAAATGAACAAATTTTGAATCTCAAATAATTATTTTTTTCGTGAACATATTTTATTTTAGTTTTGCATATATCTTGCTTATGTTAAATAAGATTGATTTAAACCAAAAACTAGTTAAAACTACCGTTTATTAACGAAATATAGGCCTATTCCGGTAATTTATCTGGATTCCGGTCTATTCCGGTAATTTACGTGGATTCCGGTAAAACGGGTAACCCTCTTTTTTCCTCATTTGGTTAAGGAGTATTTATTAGGTGAGTGTCCTCCATGGAAAAATGTCTTAATATCCCAAGATTTCATAAAAAATGAAGACTACCTTGACCTAAAAATACCATGTTACTGGTGACTTAGCCAATGCTGGTAAAGTGATCATTTCCCCAAATTTATGAGTTACATCCCCATGTATCAATCTAAAAATTAGAAAAAATATCTCATTCTTAAAGCCACCTTTGAGTTTAGTGTACATGACTCACCGATTAGAAAAAATAACTTTCAAATTTATAATCATGTTCTTCAATCTTAACGTGTTCATGTGAAGGAGTTTAAGTGTGTTTTCATTTTTGACCCAAAACTGTTGGCTTAATCTTATTAATTTATGCAGTGAAGCGTAATGTCAGAGAACAGATTTATTGTATATATGAAATAATGATTTAATGCAGCAGTATGATTAACCAAGCTAGTCCATATCACCGGTCAGACATGGGTTCGATTACTTGGAAAAGTAATCGATTAATAATTGATTATTTTGACATTTTTGGATAATCGATTATTAATCGATTAACAAGCAAATTACTGTTAATCAATTAAATTATTAATCATCAAATGAAGTAATCGATTGATTAATGATTACTTTTGAATTTTTGAACAGATTGAAATGATGCTAATTAAGTTAAAATTATAATTACATTGATAAAGGGGGATAATCTTTATTTGAGTAGACTTATTAAAACTCATACAATGTAACTTTAAATACTATTAAAACTAGAGTTATGAAACAAGTTTTGAAAGTCACAAACTTATTAATATCTGAATGCTGCAGAATCAAACTTTCATAATTCTGAAAGAGCGTAATCTTGATTCCTGGAATAAATAGTGTGTCTTGCAAACTGATTAAAAAACAACTCGCCTCTTGAATTTGGCAACTTAAATATTTAATCTGAGAAACATAACATTTGTTCTTCAAGTTAAAGACTTCTTACTAGTTTGCAAACGAGAAACTAGTCTTGATAGTTCTACTCAGTGTGCAATTAAATAACCTAAACTGGTACAAATATAATTTTGAAGACTAAACAATACCAAAAATATGTATGCATTTCTTGAACAATACCTTACAATAGGATGTCATATTTTTCCCTATAGTGTACAGGTATATTGAGCATTACACCAAAATTAGGTGATAATTGTCAAGTGTGATTTTGACATGTTATAGACAAACACCTACAAAAAGGGATTTAAGTATAAATTTTGACATTTTATGGACAGAGATAATTGCTAGTAAAGCCATATTATTTTACTTAAAATGCAGATCTATAAAGTTTTTGATATTTGTTACCAGCAGATAAATTTAAATATGTACTTAAATTAAATCAATTCAGCCAAAAAATGATTTATTTACAACTTATAATTTCCAGTAGATGCACTTATTATATTACATTTTAATTTGTACCTGTTCATTAATTTCTGTTGATCAGTTTTCAAACATACAGTTCAATAATAAACTAAAGTAATCATAAAGTAATCGTAAAATAATCATGATTACAGCCTTTTTTCTTCATTAATCGATTAAATTATTAATCATTAATCATAAAAATCAATGATTACTGATTAATGATGATTAATGCAAAAAAGTAATCAATTATTAATCATGATGATTACTTTAATCGATTAACCCATGTCTGTCACCGGTATGATTTTATTATGATCTCGATAAACTATAATATAGATAGTAAAGTACTGTTGATTCAATAAGTAATACTAATGAGGGAACTATCCCATTCGAAAAACTGTTAACTCAGGTATTCAATGTTAAGCCTTTATAAACATTTTTTACGTGAGAGACAAGCTGATGTTTACAACTGTTATAATTTAGCTTTGAATGCGTTGTAATATTGTGGTACGATAAGACGTCTCCTGTAAGATATTGAAGTGTGTACCAAGTACAGTGGTCTTATATACAAGTTACTCACCATGTATAGACATACACGACCATTGAAACCTTGTTCAAGATGGCTCCATAATATACTGAGAGAGTTATGTTGATAAATTTTGAGTTAATTATGCGTTCCAAGCAGACCCTAGTCATGGACTCCTAGAACACAGTCAATGGGATTGACTGAACTGTAATCAGTAACTACCTTTAAGACATTAAATATTCACTATTTATACCTTGAACAATTTTAACTTGGTATATATCAGAACATTTAAGTCATCTGGCATTCAGATATTTTGTTAGTCAAAAAGATTAAACACATTGAACAAGCCCAACTGAAACACTGCTGTAGAGCATGAAGAACTGATCAGCTACATAGACAGGACATCCCTCTCTTACAGCATGCTGCTTCAGTCAGTCAAACTTATCCAGCATTTTAGAGCTAGCAGACAAGAACGAATCATTAGAATGAAAAAGTTCTACAGCCCAGTTTAAGTATCCTGCAATATATACAGGGTGTCTCAAAATACATGTCCGCTTGTTGAAGGGTCATAACTTTGCCAAATTCGTTAGTAAATTGATAATCATAGTCTCATATGAAAGCTACATTTAAAAATTGTGGGGTGAATTATATCATGTGTCAATATTCGAACAGACGATGACGTCATATACGTTATACAAATGTCATTAGCAACGGACGTTCTAAAATGTCAGAAGAGGCAGATAACATAGTGTGTACGGTAACATGGGTAAAATGTATATCATATGCGGGCATAGTAATAGTCAGTCGTACCCTACTATGCACACACTGACTGAGAAACTGATCAGGGGTCATTAGAAAATGAAATTGGAAAATTGGACGCATTTAAGGGAGGAACACATTTTAAAAACAATTAGGACTGAAAATGTGATATTCACACATTTCTAGGCATATCATATTAATAAAAGATGAACCAATCGCCAGGAATGAACATACTGCATTGAATGTATAGCAGTAATGTCTAGCTTATCTCAATCAGTCCAAACATAGTCATATAATGTAACTTAAAAGTATAAAATAGTACTTAATGAAGTATCAATCACCAAAAACTGCATTGGTAGGAAAATGAATTTGGTTTTGTTACTTTTATTGAAATCAGGAAAAAGTAACCAAAACATCCTAAATATTTAATTCTTCTTATACTATTTGAAAGTTAGATTATACAGATCAAGATATGTAACTACATTGAAACTCAAAATATCAATTTGTGGAGAAAATGGAAACATCACATCGGACTTAAAAGTATATGAACGTCAATAAATCGTCCAACGACGTCAACCGCAGATTTTTACCGAATTGGGGTTAGCTACTGAAAATGCAATCTATAGGTTTCGTATGCATTGTTTTGTATAATTGTTTCGTAATTTCTACATTGATTTGAATGCCCTTTGATCATACATATAAATCCGATATGTAAAGCAATAAATTACGGAGTGATACATCCTCAACAAGCGGACATGTATTTTGAGACACCCTGTACAAGGAACATCAGTATGTGTCAATGTCCTGATTAAGTATTTAAGTTTACTTCAATAAAGTGTAAATGTTTACAAGTATGGTCGGGGTTTATTACCATTTATCAGTGGTTACTATGACGAAACTGAAGAACACTTGAAGTTATGTCCCTTAATTCACAATTTAGTATTTATACAATGACCAAATTTAGATAGGAAAAAATGAAATTTGATAGGTTGCTCTCATGCTCTGTTTGTGAATTAGGGTAATAAATTTATTTGATGAGTTGCTAGATGTATATGATTGGGGTGATAAATTGCAGTGGAATGAATTGATTGTCACAGATGTGGATATGACAAGTATCCTTACTTGATCATCTCTGGTGAAAATGAATGACTCACACAACTAACTGCCATTGTGTAGTGCAGTTTTGTGATTTAGGAATGGTGGATTATCTTGAAAAACAGCTTTGCAGTGCTGCACTAGAAAGAATGTAAAATTCTCCTAAAAGTTATTTGAGAGCTTTAAACCATTCAAAGTATTGACTAAGTATAATAATATTATGTCATTTGAAATTTTGACAGGCGAAAATTTAAACTACAGAATAATGTTTGAAACAGTGTATTGGCGTATAGTAGAGATTGAGCTTATTCATGGCACCAAAATAAGCATAAAAAATTATTATTTTCAGAATTTGGCAGTATACCTCTGGTCAGTAGATCCATTGCATTTGCAAAAGAGCAGCATTCTCTAATGCTTTATAAATAGCCTCTATGTAACTTTTACCTTCTATGATTTCAGGTTGAAGGACGTGATGAAGAGATAGAAAGACTGAACAGAATGTTGGACGGAGGACGACCATCAGATGTTGTGGCCCTTGAGGCCCGCAACCGAGCTAACGAGAGAATGATCTCACATCTTAACATCCAGGTACATCATCCCTTTATAAAAACAATGGCAGAGAACAGCCTTTATTTGCCAGTCAGCTTTCTGCTGAATACCTCAGATTGTCGGTTTAGGGGGCAAGTTCACTCACCACTGAGCTACAAAGGCTAACATATCAACATGATGTTATCTTAATTTTCATTTTTAAAAAGTAAATATACTTTGCCACAATCAAGGTTCGTAACAGTTACAACCTAATCTCAAAACATGCTACAATTCATACTTTACACATTTTACTTGTATCTCACTCCAGGGGAAACTTCTCAACTTGAAAATCTTTGCATAAATTAAATATGTCTCAGTAGTTGCTGTCAGCATTATATTCTCTTTACCCAGTTTTGGTAGAGAAATTTTTGTGTTTTCCATGTAAGACAACAGCGTAAAATCTTTACAAATATTTTCAAGTTGATGTGTGTCCATTCTTGGTCTCCTAAACCACCGGTCAGATTCCAATGGAATTTCATCCAAATAGCTGATACCAAGCTTAGTTTGTTGGGAAATATTTGTCTGATAATAATGATGGCTGGAGTAATTGCCCTTTCTTTATGGGAGATATGCATTACTGTGTTAAAAACCCTCCTAGTTAAACAGCCTGCACTACATATGTTGTAAGGGGTAAACCGTTTTCAGCTTGTCGTTCTGTCCATAGACGGATTTTTGTGGGCGCAACTCCTAAAGTTTTGCCGGATTTGCTTCAAACTTTCATGCATAACAACCTCAACATGTAGATGTGTATGAAGGAAGGAATTTAAGCTGAGATGATTTTTGCCAGAACTATGACCCTTTGCTTGCAAGGGGTATACTAGTCTGCCGAATGGCTACACCTCCAGCTCAGATTGATTTCTCTCAACAGAAAAAATCTAGATGAATTAATCAATGAATGTTTGTATGTTTTTCAGATTGACTTCTTACAACAGAAGACGAGAGAGGTTGAGAGAAAGTACCGTGATTCAGTAGCAGACCGCGGCGATGTCGAATCTGAACTCGCCAAATACAAGGCACAACTTGGTGATCTTAAAATGGAACTGCAAAGTGTTGATAGACATGCTAAACGCTTAGAAACTGATAAAACTATTGTTCTAAAAACTGCTGATAGGGAAATGTATGAAGCTAAAGGAGAACTAGAAAAATCTCGACATGAATTAGAAGATTTGGATTTAGAAATTGCTACACTTAAAACCGTAAGTGGTGTACTGGTGTTAAATATTGGATGGGATTGGTGAAGGCTGAAGTTTGTTTAATGTTAACTGCTACATGTAGGGGACTGCAGAGGGGCTAGAAAGGAGGCGGGAGGCAGGAAAATTCACTGGCTATTTGAACATGTTTGCCAGCTACTTTTTGTCATTTTCTTCTATGTTACTTAAGTGAGATATCAAATCAACCACCAACTTTCGAAGATTTACTGGCTACATGAAAACATTGTTACCCACTGAGGAGTTGTTTGATTTCTTCGAGACTTAACATTTATTGAATACAGTACTTGTAAGCCTTGTTGTGCACATTGTCAGGAATTTCAGGTCGGATAACTTTTGCCAGCATTATGAACCTTTATGTGAGACATGCATTGTTGTGTGAAAACACCTTTAATTACGATTTCCGATATATGGTTTCAGATAGAATGAACTGTACTAAATACTTCTATTGTTACTTCTGAGTTCATATTTCATTGTAGCATTAATCTGTCTATATAATCATAATCAGATTAACCCAATGATTCGTACAATCAACATAAGCACAACCAATTATGTTCTTGGGAGATTTAGACAGATTACGTACTTATATGTCATACTACTGTACATACAAATTGGGGGAGTTAGAATTGGAAGGTGCTTGTAAGTAAGACTGAGATATTACAATGAAACATACTGTATGGGTAGCTTGTGTGAAGGGCTAATAGGGGCCAGGTGACTGTAAGGGGCAAGGTCACTGTTACTAAACATAAAACAATCAGTTTCCTCACCATGATTTACCTGAGATATTGTGATGCTTATTAGTGTTACCCCCCCCCCCCATTCTTTGATGAGGGGGTATATTGCTTTGCATATGTCTGTCTTTTGGTTGGTAGCTACCGGTAGACCAAGTGGTTTCTGTTTCAATAACTCAAAAACTCAGCCCAGCCTCATACAATCATTTTATCATAATTAGTCAATCATTTGTCATGATTATTCTATCATTTGACCTCCAGATGATTATTCCATCATCACCGATCTTCTGCACACATTTCTGTATAATAATCTTATATTTTTACCCTACAGGATAATGTTAGACTTGCCCAGGATCTTACTGATACTAAATCAACATTAACAACAAAAACAGCTGATTTAATGAGACTTGAAGAATTACATGACCGGGTAGCCGAGGACAAGAAACGACTTAGTCATCGTACAAATAAATTAATGGCTAATGGTAAGAACATAGGAGTCATTTGTACGCGTCTTATGACCTTAATCTTGAAGGTAATGATATGTGTGAATGATGGTCAACAGGTCAATTGGGTAGTGCTGCCAACTTCCAATTTGGAGGTATCTGGTTTGAATCCTGACTGTGGCACTAGAGATTTCAGAAAGGTTTAAATTAAGCGTTACCCTACCAACTTGAGATAAACTGGTTCTTAGTTACCCAGAGGAAGCTTGTATGTATTGATACTTGTCATCATGAAGGTTAATGTGCCAAGGAGTGTATTTGAAAAGAGCTAAAGGGTTTGTCATACAGATAACCTGTATAGATCTTACAATGATCTCTTCCAGCAAAGTCTGTGCTCATTGGCCAAAGGTGCTCAGAAAAAGTAAATGACCATGCACTTGTGACTGTATCTGTTGATAGCAAACAAACACTTAGTACATTGTATTGTATCATATTGTGGAATTTCATGGTCAAAAATAGTGAATTATTCAGACTAAGTTTGAATCATAATAATGAAACCATTTTCTATCTTTATATATTTGTGTTTGTTGAAATGTTACTATGTCATCTGCAGAAAAAGAATTGGTTCTCGAAATTGAAAGATTAAAACGTAAAAATGGGCCAGCTGGTACAACCAAGAAGGGTAAGATACCCAGCAAGCTTGATGCTTTCGTACGAACAGTTGAAGAGGAAAGGAATTATTATAGGGACCAAGCTGAAGCCTTCCAGAAAATGTTACGTGGTGACATCCCCTCCAGGGCACGCAGTCCAGCAAGGTCAAGGACACCATCAAGGTCAAACAGTCCCGCTAGAGATCTCACTGCATCAGCTAAAGCAGATAAAAAGGTATGTCATTTTATTGTATACTTCATTGGATTATCTCCATTTGATTGGACTACTGCTTTATCAAATGCCAAATGGAAGAATTCATTCATTGACAAAATTTTGTTATCCTTTATAAGTGTCAATGATAATTTATCAAAAATATTGATTGTCCTCCACATGTGGAGATGTTACTGGTTCCTTTTGAAGGGAAAGTAAGTGCTGGTTAGATTGCAGTCCTGGTAAACTTGTTACGTGAATCTGTCACCAGATATAACTAAACATTGTTGAGAAATGGCGTTGAACCCGAATGAACGAAAGTAAACATGTGAGATAAATTTAGATGTGAATGTTTCTCCTCTTGTAGGCTGCAGCTCAGTACGAGGCCATTATGCGTGTGATGGAAGAGGAGAGAGATTATTACAAGAATGAATACGAGGCTCTCAAGGCTACCAAGAGATCATTATCTGCACGAGCCACACCCACCAAGGTTTGTAGTTAGCATATTATATAAAACCAATGTTTCAAATATGTGTTACAGTTAGTACTGACATATTTAGTATCTAACAAAGTTCTGTACAAAATTGTTGAAAAGAATCAATAATAAGACCACTTTGAAATCAAGGATGCTTCTTTGTAGTCCATTTTCACAAATTTTCAGAAGTTTTAAAACTAATAGTGGTTTTGTGATTAGGATTTTATTGCATTTAATTTGCTCTGCAGAATGCAGGTTTTCCACTACATTAAAGAGTAAAGCTTGAAGAATGCACCATACGCTCACTGTCAGAGCAAAAACTGTCAAATAATGCTTTGGGTATCTCAGCCTTATTTGCCACTGTTTGCTCATTTCATATGTTCTCATTACATTGTGTCAGTGTCAGTAAGTCTGCAGCTTTGTGCTTACATTTGAACATTGTTTGAATCTCTATCGTTTGATTAAGTTGTGTGGCTATTTTTACTGCATTGTAAAATGTATTTTTAGTGTTTGAAATTAACAGTATTTATATTGTAATCATTGGTGTTTATTGTTTAACAAAGTGTTGAATGATTCACAATTCATGTAATAAAAAACAGTTTTAATCACACCATTGCTTATAAGTTCATATATTGCTATAACAATGTTAAATAAATAAAATAACTTGGCCCATATTCATCAAGCTCAAAAGACTGTATTTTTTTCCTAAATAGAAATCAAATAAATCTAAAATTTGCATCTTTAATAGTCTGACAATTCTAATTGTTTTCATAGTGAAAAAAAAACAGAGAAAAATGCATCTGAGATAAAAATTCATCTTTATCAAAATTCTTAGAAAACGATTGTACAAAAAATGTCTTATGAAGCTTTGTGAATATGGGCCCTGATTGTAAATGTCTGCCTATAATTGTGAGTCATACCGTAAATGTGACGTTACTAATTCATTTATTGTTTCCATACTAATGTTCACTTTTTATCATCATTTCATGCCGTTTGTTTGTTTACATATATTGTTGCAATGTTTTAACTTTATGCATAAAGTATCATGGGTTATCATTTTGACTTTTTCTAGAGTTTTGAATATTCCTCGCGACTTGTAAGTATTAGACAAACTCCCAGTTCATTGTTGAAGTGCTTGTGTATAGATATTGTGATTTATTAGCCTTACAATCCTCTTAATATACCTTGTTAATCCCCTGTTAATAAATAACTAAATCATATTTTTTCCATTTAATGTTTGATTGGTTGGTATGCCCTGAATTAACTATCCCTCCTTTAACGAACCATAGCTTATTGAAATAATAGTTCGTTTCCCTTAAAACAGGGAACAAAAAATTGCCGGTTCTTTTGAAGTTTGCAATTTTTGTTGGAATGTAAGTTTGCCTCTAATTTATGTCGGCATTTAATTGTTGGACTGGTAATATGGTTTGGGGCTATCATATTGAGATTGAACATTCTTGTACTGTGGGTGGTATGGACAAGCCCTAGACCCTTCCCTTTCTGTGTTTGTATCCATGTATAGTTGCAGTTGTTGTCTGTTGTCGTCTTTTACTTGTTCTGCTTTGTTATTTACCTCTTTGTTATTTGTTTGTTCTGTTATGTGTATGATAACTGTATTGTGATTTCTTTATTAGCCCTTTATCCAAAGGCATGTTGATATTCTAAACTCACATGATTCCATCAGTCAGAAATTAAAAAAATATATATATATATTTGCCTTTCCCACAGGTGCCTTTCCCCTGTGAAAATAGGAGGGACTCAAAATGTATCCTATAAATTTATGATAACTGGACGGCCACTTATCAATGAAGCCTTTCTTATCCAGTCATTTCCCCCTTCCCTTAATTGCATGTCCAGACCCCCGAAAATGAAATGGGTGGTTTACTGTTACTTAAGCTGATCGGTCCTCCAACCTCAATTTATCCTTGCTGGGTGTGTAGATTATTTGCATTAGGAGCTTTTTGGGGGTAGAAGTATGAAGCTTAATTCCTGTTCATTGTACATGCTGGAAATACAGGGAGTTAGAAATTACAGTTCATGGCAATGATTCACACTATGACTATATTGGCCAATAAAAATGCATGCTTAAATTCATTTCGTATATTTCTTTTTTATCAAATTTGCATGAAATTGGAAATTGGGTGTTAAAGTTATCAAAGTATTCATTATATGCATGTTTCATACTTTTCATTACATTAATAATTATACCCCCACTACCATAGGTAGAGGGGGCTATATAGGAGTCACTTTGTCTGTCGGTCGGTCGGTCTGTCGGTCTTAAAAGTTTGTCCAGGCTGTAACTTACCCATACATTGAAGGATTTTAAAATAACTTGCCACAATTGTTCACCATCATGAGACGGTGTGTCATGCGCAACAATCACATCAATATCTCAAAGGTCAAGGTCACACTTGGAGTTGAAAGGTCAAAAATGGCCATAATTTAGCTTGTCCGGACAATAACTTTGTCATCTATTGTGGGATTTTAATATAACTTGGCACAATTGTTCACCATCATGAGGCAGTGTGTCATACGCAAAAATCACATCAATATGTCAAAGGTCAAGGTCACACTTGGAGTTGTAAGGTCAGAAATGGCCATAATTTAGCTTGTCCGGACAATAACTTTGTCATCTATTGTGGGATTTTAATATAACTTGGCACAATTGTTCACCATCATGAGGCGGTGTGTCATGCGCAAAATTCACATCGATTATCTAGAGCCCCCCCCCCCCCCAACACACACAATGGGCTTATATATACAAATAAATTTGATTATCATTTCTTGAAATTTGAGTCCGTGTAAAATTGTTGCCCACCGTGTGACATTAATTTCATATAGACATGGTTTGCCCTAAGTCTGTGACAAAGCGGTATGTGGGGGTATTCTTAGTCACTCTGTGGCAGTTCTAGTTCCTCATTCTTCCATTTATCAACCTTGCATTTCTGATTTTGCAATACATGTACAAAAAAATATGTATTTCATTTATATGTAAAATCACTTTTCCTTATTGTTTCAACAAGTGATTACTTTGTACTAAGTACTTAGATTTGATAATAAAACAACTCCACTTGTCCAAACCAAACCTTGTACAAAAGATTTTGGATATTCAGGAGATTTTCAGGCGTTCCGAAGAAGGTTTTGTACTTGCATCAATCATTTTCTTTTCTCATCCATATCATACTCCTTCAATTGCTTTTGTGTTTGGTTACAGTATGCATGTGCCTTGTTCCATTTGATCCATGCAGGTTTTTTCATAAAAATGATATATATAATTTATATATATACCGGTGTATATGAGTAATACAGTAATAGTATTAATTTATTTCTATCAGTGTTTTGAAAGACTCCCTAGGCCGTATGAATGGGACCTTTATGCATATATGGTATGTTAATACTGCAAGCACTCAGAGTTGTTGCACTGAATGTTGGTTTTACTGGCTGTGTGCACAACTATTGTATGTGTGTCAGACATGGGTTCGATTACTTTGAAAAGTAATCGATTATTAATCGATTATTTAGACATTTTTGGATAATCGATTATTAATCGATTACCAAGCAAATTACTGTTAATCGATTAAATTATTAATCATCAGTTAAAGTAATCGATTGATTAATGATTACTTTTGAAATTTTGAACGGAATGAAATCATGTTAATTAAGTTAGAATCACGTAACATCAAAAAAGGGGGGTAATATTTATTTTAGTATGTTCATTTAACTAATACAATGTAAATTTACATACTTTTAAAACAAGATTTACGAGCAAAGTCTTGAAAGTCACAAAGTAATTTTTGAATGCTGCAGAATAAAACTTGCATAATTCAGAGCGTAATCTGGATTCCTGGAATTGATGTAGTGTATTTGTATAAATTTGCAAAGTGATTTATAATAACTGAGGCCCGTGAAAATTAAGGACCTGTGAAAGTCTTAAAGAACCTGTAGCTGTTTCCGTTACAAATTTTATACTTATTGACTATCAGACCAGAGACCAATATAGTTAGTGTCTATCCCTGCAAAAAGTGCGATTTAGCCAGAGAAACATATATTTTTTTACTTCAAGAGTTCTAACTAGTTCTAAAATAACTTTTAAGTATAAGAAACTTACAGGCTAAAATACAAGTATGAAAGTTCTACTCAGCGTGCAAGAAAAAACTTAAACTGGTACAAATATAATTTTGAAAATTTCACCTTTCCCCATTGTGACTTTGTCCCAGGCATTATACAGGGGGTAAATTGTAGCTCTGAGCATGTCATTGGGTACAACTATATTAGGTGATAATTGCCACACCATATAAAGGGATAATGTGTAATTTTTGACACATTGTAGACAAACACCTACTAAAAAGGATTAAAGTGTAATTTTTGACATGTTAATAACAGTTATACACAAAGATTATTGCTAGTATAGCCATATTTTTTTACTTAAAATCCCGATTTATAAAAGTTTCTTCAACTTCCTTACAAATAACTTCTATGTACAATTTAGTAAAAAAACTTAATTAGTTTATTTATAACTGATAATTTCCAGTAGATGCACTTAATATATTACATTTCAATTTGCATCCTGTTAATTTATTTCTTTTGGTCAGTCTCATATATTATGATAAATATTTTTATTTAAATAATTCACATATTAAACCTGAAGTAATCATAAAGTAATCGTAAAGTAATCATGATTACTACCTTTTTTCTTCAATAATCGATTAAATTATTAATCATTAATCAGAAAAATCCATGATTACTGATTAATGATGATTAATGCAAAAAAGTAATCGATTATTAATCATGATGATTACTTTAATCGATTAACCCATGTCTGATGTGTGTTAAAGTATTGCATATTTACTGCAGTTTCAGACTTTATTTTATGGGTTTACTAGTGTATTTGTTGTCAATTAATTTTTTACCGATATGGACAGTTTCTGTATGATGTATCCTTCAAATGAAAACACTGGTACACATTTATATTGGAACCAATCAGGTTCCCAGCCCTGGTGTTTACATTTTGATGATGTTTGACAATGCATTATTAGTTATGGCTGCAATTTATATTATCTGTTCTCTGTCACTGAAAATCAATAAAAGAATCAATCAATTTTCTCTGACTGTGACAAATGTTCTGTTTGCACTGGTAGATTATAACATGAGATAAGAGCAGAAAGGACCTGACTGTGACGCTGCCATGTCTATTATACACCCTTTCATTTAAGACCGTAATTAAATTGTCTCCCTTTGATGACGTCAAACGAGGGCTCAAAATCTAAATTGACAATAGATCATGAAATATATAGGAATCAATGTTCGGTAGTCAACAAAATGTTGAAACAATCCAAAGTATCCTATTACACAGATAAGGTAGAGTCCTGTGGTCGTGATCAGAAAGGGTTATTCAAGATAACTAAACATCTGATGGGTGAAGAAAAAGAAGTTGTGTTACCAACTGGTAAACCCGCTAAAATGCTTGCACAGGACTTCAGTGACTTCTTCATTAACAAAATTGAAGCAATACGTACTGAAATAGCCTCCAGTATTCAGTCAAACCAACAAAATGACAGTGTTGAATTCGAAACTCCTTTCAAAGAAGAGCAACTGTCCGAATTTTCTCCAACATCAGAGGATGAAATCCGAAAACTGATAAATAAATCACCTAGTAAATCATGTGAACTTGATCCTATACCGACATGGCTGTTGAAGGATTGCTTGAATGAACTACTACCACTATTAACAAGAATATTCAATGCATCACTCAGAAGTGCTTATGTACCCAAGGCTTTTAAAAGCTCCAGAATAAGACCACTGATAAAGAAGCCAGGCCTTGATCAAAATGTACTGAAAAATTATAGACCTGTGTCAAACTTACCCTTCATTTCCAAAGTTCTTGAGAAGGTAGTCGATGCTCAACTGGAAGAGCATTTAGCACTACATGGTCTCCACGAAGAACGTCAGTCAGCATACAGAAAATTTCACTCTACTGAAACGGCTCTTCTTCGTGTGCAAAATGACATCCTTTGCTCTCTAGATCAGAATAAAGCTACGGTCCTTGTAATGCTGGATTTGTCTGCAGCATTTGACACCATTGATCACAACACTCTACTAGGCAGACTTAAAAATCATTTCGGTATAACAGGCAAGCCATTAGAGTGGATGAAATCCTATTTGTGTGACCGCTACCAGACTGTCTGTATAGATGGAGAGCTTTCAAAACCTGTACTTATGAACTACAGCGTACCACAGGGATCTGTGCTTGGTCCAAAGAACTACATCATGTACACAAAACCAGTCGGTGCAATCTGTAGAAAACATCAATTGCAACATCATTTCTATGCTGATGACTCACAATTATATATGGCGTTCAAACCAAAAGATTGTGTCTCGCGAGATGAAACCCTGCAAAGAATTGAAGCTTGTCTGAAGGATATCTTGCACTGGATGAAAGATAATTTGCTGAAACTAAATGCTGACAAAACAGAGGTAATCCTGTTTGTACCGAAACGGAATGCCAGCACAGCCGAGAATCTCACAGTGACAGTTGGCGACGCTGTAATCAAACCATCATCGATGGTGAGAAACCTTGGTGCAATGTTGGATTCACATTTGGACATGGATAAACATGTAAACTCTGTTTCAAGGTCGTGTTTCATGCAGATCCGACAAATAGGTCAAATCAGACAATATTTGACTGTTGATGCAACAAAATCCCTGATTAATTCTTTAGTAACATCGAGACTGGATTACTGCAATTCATTATTATGTGGCACCCCGAAAATCATTCTGAATAAACTACAAATTATTCAAAATACAGCTGCCCGCCTCATCACACGGACACCGCGTTACAATCACATCACTCCTGTACTAAAGGATCTTCACTGGCTGCCTGTACAGTACAGAGTAGAGTACAAGGTTTTGACTCATGTTTTCAAAGCACTACATGGAAAATCGCCTGGCTACATCAGAAGTATGTTGGAAGTATATACTCCACAAAGACAGCTAAGGTCTCAAAATGATTCTGTTCTTCTAGTTGTGCCAAGGACGAGGACTGTGACCTACGGTGACCGATGTTTCACAGCTGCTGCACCGAAACTCTGGAATGCACTGCCAACAGCGCTCAGAGACAGTAAAACACTCCCGTCCTTCAAGAAAGCCCTGAAAACGCATTATTTTACTATAGCTTATTCATGCTGAAGTTCATGGTTAAGTAGACGCCCGTCTACTGGGTTAAGTAGAGCCCCGTTTCAAAGTGTGGTAAGGTCTTGAAGAAAGTATGTTATTTCTTCGACCTTTATGGTAAGGTCTAGAAGAAAGTATGTTATTTCTTCGACCTTTATGGTAAGGTCTAGAAGAAAGTATGTTATTTCTTCGACCTTTGTAACTCATATGATGATAGTAACTTTATGTCATCTGTGAGTCATCCCCCTTTTAAAGGAAGTATCACTATTCCTTTAAGGGTTAAGGACATGTGGTAATGGTACTTGACGTTATCCTTGTCCTAGTTGAGGTTTACATTCAGTTAATACCCCTACAGATAATCAAATCGTTGTACACCACTATCTTATTGTAGCAAAGTATTTCTATATACCATGTCTCCTAAGTTTTATCTTGCATTTCGTTTCGGCAATATGATACTGATGGGAGACTAAATAGCGTTGATAAAAATGTTTTTGTATATTTTATGTACATTGTATATTGTTTTAAACATGTATTAGTCGGGACTGTACAGCACTTTTGAACGTGTGTATACATGAAAAAAGGGCTATATAAATATGGTATAATAATAAATAATAATAAAGCGAATACACGAGTCGATTACCGTTAGCGTGTAAAGGAAATAAAAAATGTGTCAACTTTAAACCGCTGTAAATCACGTTTTACTCCGTCGATTTTTAAAAGATGAACACTTACGAAAACAAGATCGTATAGACTTTTTAATAATGTAACTTTTGTTAATGTATTTTCAATAATAAAACATAAAAAGCCATGTTTTCGGAACAAAAATTTCAAGAGCGAGAAAATGTAAAAATAAAGAACTGAATTCAATACTCAACAATTGGCATTTAACTTGCTCAAAATGTTTATTATTTGCAGTTTTAAGAACTGTGTGACTAAGCTTTCCAACAATTATATTATTAAAAGATATTATTAAAGTTTTAAAAGGAGAGCCATGCTTTTCGAACCTAAATACAATGCATCACGCGCGCACAATCCACTCATTGAAACCTGACTTACATTTTATACTAGCATAAAAAAATTGTGTATTTTAATAATTCATCACACATCATAAAAGTATAGAATATTAGCTATATCATTTCAAAAGTACGACTATCCAGCCAGAAATTAAAACGTTAATTTACACAGGAGGAAATTTCTTTCTAGATATAGTTTGTACTAAAACTCGGGCGGCATGATTTTACATGTCCGCATGTGCTTACTTGTTTAGTGTTAACACGAGTACATTGATGTGTTGTTTACTGCAATCAAAGAAAGTAAGGAATCACCGGAAAAGTTCACACGACGAATAACTTAAAATCAGAATCAATTCTATGTAAAATTTTATTGTATGTAGGTAAAACTAAATTGTTTGGCAATACAATGTAGTCTGTTTCAAATCTTACTCTTCCATCATGAAACCTTTGTTCATTTGAAATTCATATACAAGTAAATGAGAAAAGTGCTTTTTTATTTTAAATGGTGTCTACGTGTAAAAATATTGCAATAAAATATATTTGAAACATCAAAATGAGCATTGTAGCACAAGTCATACAGGTGCATGTCCATTAATTTACACTTTTTGTTCGGACACGGAATTAGAGAGACCTCCGTGGTTTGGATAGACATAATTCATACTTTTTTATAAAAGTAACCCAAACGTTGATTTAAAAGTGTCAATCAATGTCAATCATTTAAGGTAAAACACTGATCAATATACTGTACATGACAGATGGTGACAACATAGTACTGATTGGTTGTATATTAGTACCCTGCTGTGAAACTAATTGAGAGTATGGTCTTGGTGGCTTATCTTGATATTAGGGGATCCATGCTGTTTATTGTAAATCATTATATAATTATACAGCACCTAGAATTTATTTATGCGTTAGGGTTTTAGCACCTTATCATCTGACAAGATTTTATTTATGCATTAGGGTTTTAGCACCTTAACTTCTTAAGTATCTGTCTCACTTTAATTTGTTATGTTTTTCCCATCACTCGAATTGCAGTTCAGGTCACTTTTTGTGAATTAAGATATACAATTCTTATATTAAAAACAAAATATTGTTAATTGTCATGTTAGTTTGAAGAGCAGTTGTATATAAATAATGTATTTTTTAAATTAATTTATAACAATCAACTGATTTCATAATCGTCATTTATACAGCTTTTTAAGCCGAATTTGCCCGAAATGGCGCGTATGTAACCAGATAGGACATTCCAATAAATCGTTGTGGCTCTAATATACGTGTAGTTTTATTCAAAGGCCTAAATAATTATGACTTTGTTTTATTACAATCCTTAATAAACAACACATAACTTGTGAATTGTATTGGTAACAAGAAATGAGACATAGCAATGATCCAGAGTTAACTAGGTCTAATGGCGGTAATGATGTAGTATTGGAAGAACCAGGTGAAAATACTTGCGCTTTATATTCCCGGCAAAATATACCTTTATCAAAGTACAAATATACACTGTATCTTAGCACTAACGCTCAATTTAAAATACGAAATGTGCATGACAATCAACCGAATTACAAAACAACATTAATACAACTACAGATCTTTTTGGAAATTAACGCCCGATAATTGACCATTGTTGATAGAAAAAAATCCGAGAAATCACACGCTTCCTCCACATCCATAACATGTAACATATTATACATACATTGTTAGTACATTATAAACATCTTTATTGAAAAAACAACAGCTACAAAACATGCAATTAACGAAAAAAGCGATTAAATAATCTCTTCGCTACTGCGTTTATAGTGTCGTTAATTTGTAGAGCCCTCGTTTGACGTCACATCCGGTTACGGGAGGTAACTCTGTACATACGATTATCGCTTAATTGAAAGGGTCTATAGTTGTTACATTAATTAAACATGCACTCTTTGTATAACTGAAAGGAAATATGGATAGCTAATGATATTTTGTTGTATATCTGAACATGTGTAACTAATGTTTTCCTTATTGCAACAACATTTCCATATCACATATTAAGATGTCAGTGAAAGGTAGATGAATTGTCCATACTACAAAGCTTGTAAAGTTGTTCAGATAATGCATCAATCAGCTGCACACTTGTTTGAGTTTGCGTACCTTTGATATTGAAAGACTTGCGTTTGGATCCTATTGTTGGACAGTAGCAGATCTAAGCTGATACATTTTTCACTGAAGAAGTTTTTATGAAACAATTACCTGCTTGTTTACTTGACATGCATTGCTGTTTGTACAATTATATAAATAGAACTTTAGCATGATTAAAAGACAACACTTTCAAGTACAGCAAATAGAATATAAAATACTGTACAGAATATTTGTTTTACATTGGTGCATGGTTAGCATGCCATAATAAAGAATTGGTTGTATTACTTTGATGGTTATGGTTGTTGATTGTTGTTGTTATAGTTGTTGATTGTTGTTAATTGTTGTAAATTGTTGTTAGGATACTGATAAGCCATCGAGAAAGTTTGTAAGTATGAGCTCTACACAGAATGTGTTCACAAACTGAGCTTCATAATCTGAGCTTCACACTGCTTTCACAGCTCTCTATGTTATAATGTTGTTGTCTCTGTTTGTTTGTATGTTGTTTGTTTGTTCTCTCATTCAGTATAATCACCATTTTGGTCTCATTTTGATTGAAAAAAATATACGAAAAATCAGACAGGGAAGGAAGGTAGCACTCAACTTTAACTAGCTGACTACAGAAAGCATACTAACTACACATACAATAATTTCATGGCACAATGCCCGGCACACAACTGAACAAGAAAAAGAAACTTAGCAGTTTGAACTATACTATTATAATGATGCTTTAATATACTGTGTTTTTGTGCCCCGGCATCTACTGATGCGGAGGCATATAGTTATTCACCTGTCTGTTTGTTCGTCTGTTTGTCCGTCTGTTTGTCCGTCTGTTTGTTACAAAACTTTCAAGTTGATTGACTTAGCTTGTTATCATGGACAAGGCTACCACCAGGGTGTAAGTGTTTACTGAACGAAGTCATGTTACTTCTATTGCTTGTACATTTGTTCATATGATGAAGGAATTATTATTTCTCCTGCATTTAGTTGAGATTATCATTATTTGTGTGCATTTTCTGTGCTTATAAAAGAGCTTTCTGCTGGAAATATTTCAGTTATTGTCCATTAACACTAAGTCTTGCTGCTGAAATTTGCGGCACTGTTTGATCGTGTTTTCTGTTCTACCAAACTTGTAGTATTAACTCGATTTTCTGTATAGCTTGTTCTATATGTGATAAGTTTTCTTATTAATCAGACTTGAATCAGACTTGAAACCTCGTCTTGTTATAGTCGAAACATGCCTAAGGACACAAAGTCGTAAATACCTCGGCCTCAATAAAACTGTTTCTTTAGGTTTCTATTACTATACAGATGCAATGTCTGGTCAAATTTAATGTTTCCTCTTAGGACCACATGGAAGTCTGGGTATCATGCCTGACTGTGTTCCTCTTTAGATAAAGTCTTCACTTACTGTCACAGAATGTTATCCAGAAAACTGCATAGATTTGCTTTTTTCACTGAACTCAATTTTCCTCTCAATCTGGATTGTCAGTATATATTGAAGTATGGTATTAGTTTTACTAATCATTTACAATAGACATCTAGTTGAAACTGAACCGATGCTGTGATTCCATCCACAGGTAACTGTATCATTGATAAAGACTAAAACGAAAAGAAGAAAAAAAGAGAAAATTTTTACCCAAATACATTGTTTAGTTTTTTTTGTTATCAATGATACAGTTACTTGTGATTCCATCTGGTTTATTATGCAAATTAAATACTAGTATAAAGAAATATTCTTGTGATACACTTTACATGGTATATATGAATAAATTTATCAATTTTGTGTGAATATTTCAATATTTTTAGTTTTATAGAAAAATCAGGTCTGGTGCCTTATTTCAGGTTTTAATCCTGAATTTTCCTTTGAAACAGGGATGTTATGTTTGAAAATGTCAGATTGCAAATTATCAGGCCTGATAGATATATAGAAAGCTGCTAACATGTTAAGATGTAGATAGGTAAATGTTTGTGGTCATGGAAATTCGCCATGGCTCGTAAATTTTGGCTGATTTTCATTTTGGGCAAGTAACTTTTTTCTTAGAAGTAGTTACTTTCTGTTAGATTTCTCGCCCTAATGGCAGGAAATATTCAAAAGCAAATTTCAATGACTGTGTTTGATATAATTGTTCTGTCTGTGTATTTCAGGGTATGACTGATGATGTTGAGAAGTTAACACGTGAGAGAGATGAGATGAGACAATTACTTGACAAGTTTGAACGTCATATGGCTGAGGTAAATGGGAGGTTACATTGCTTTGCACATGTCAGTCTGTTGGTTGGTAGATCGGTAGACCAATATTATGGTTTCCATTCAATTTTTGCTCTAGGAATTTCATTTACTTTGATTACCAATAACTGTTCCGTTATTCAATGAATTATTCTTCAACATGTAATTTTATATAAAATGCTAACCTGAATGGAAAATGACTTAAAACATCCCGAGGGCTCAGTGCAAAACTATGATAACTACATCAATTTATATAGATATGTACCATAGTTTACATTGAGCCCTCGATAGTCAATACACAGTTCTGAATATAGTTGTTTCACATTAAAAGCTCTTACTTATTTTATTAAAGAATTTTCTGAATTTTTCTAGCATTTGGTGCATGAACTTTATGATTGATTGTACGTTATATATTACAGATCCAAGCCAATGTGAAGGTTCTCACTGGTGAGAGAGACAAACTCAACAACATGTATGAAGAGGTATGATCATTTCATTGTATTTTATGACATTCTAAATGACAAGCATAGCATTTATTTGCCAGTCAGCTTTCTGCTGAAACATGACAGGCATATGTTATTGAGTGCTTTCACCTGTGTTCGAGTTGTCAGAAAATAGACAACACTGAGCTATGGAACTGAGCTATGAAGAAAACCTCAATAGAAAATCATGTGATGTATACATTTGTAGCTCAATTTCATGTCTACTGTCAGCTGCTGATATATTTAAGGAATAAAACATAGATTTACCTGGTGACTGTCACAAGTGCTCCTTTACCAGTACTGTGTTGATTCTTTAATATTCTGTATAACCTAAGAACCCATATTCAATTTTTTTTGTGGATTTCCACCTACTGTTTGAACATACTATCTATATATATCACTATGAAACTTTTTATCTTGACTTCAAAATTAAAAATGACAGCTGCTGTTATTACTGGGCCTTCAATTGATATCTGTAGTAGTATTGTGTTTCATTATGTTTTAATGTGTTTTAGGCCAAGGATGAATTGCACAAGGTTCGTCGTGAGTTAGTCAGATCACCAAAATCTCCTAAGACATCTCTGGCTGCCCAGGCTGTACTGAGACGTGTAGAGAATGAGAGAGATGATGCTGTATCTGAACTACGTAGAATGACCACTGAGAGGGACAGTCTGAGAGAAAGACTGAAGGTAGGCTGTCTTTAGATGTGTTATACATATACAATAAAATCTTAGTAGTGTTTCTAGATTATTAAAAATGAACCCTCAGACTTGTAAAAGGGCTAGCTCCAGCCTATTTTTTCTTGGATCATTTATGTCACTGGTAGGTTACAATGTTTGCAGGCTATATTTAAGCTTACTTTAAACATATGAATTCTATGAGGCTGACTTTGTTAAACTTAAATGTATATCAATGGAGATAATGATGGTTTTTCTGTTATGATCAGTTTGTGATTACATTCATAAGTATTTTTTAATTCAAAATTTAAAAGGCATAAATTTGTACCCTGTGTAAATAAATTTCAGTAGCGCCTTTGTGCTAAAATTATTATTTGATTATTACACATGACTTTTTTGTACCTTTACAAAACTTACCCATGTATAAATGTACTCTATCTTTTATGCAGGCAAAAAAGTTTTCTGTAGCTTTAGTAAGTGTTTGCCATAGTGTAGACTGTATAATATGAATGTGTTTATTATTTCAACAGATTGCCACGGAAATGTCTCTATCAGAGAAAGCTAAGCTTGAACAACGTGGTGAAGACTTGGAGGCTGCATTAACCCAGGCAGAGAATGAACGTGGTGAACTGATCGTACGTGTTAACGCCTTGAAGGAAGATGTACGTAGTCTGGAAGATCAGATCAAGGATATGGCTGGTAGACTCACTGAGACACAGGATGATAACTCACAGAATAAATCCAAGGCTACTCAGATGAAGTAGGTTACTTTTTATACTTTCCAAAATTTCAAGCATATAGCTGTTGCTTTGTTATGTTATGTATGAAGTGTCAAACTGTGAAACTTTTATAATTGATCATCAAATTTTACTTTACATCAGATCTTACTGGGTATTATAATAAAATCTTAAGTTTCTTTAAATAATATTGGACAGTACTTTGAAATCCACATTTTCGAATAGCAAATTATTCATTTATAACTCAGTTGCTTATTATGTTCCCAAAAATGTTCAGAGGAACATATAAATGCTGCTTTGCCATCACTCTTAATCACTTCTTTTGTTTGAGGATTGTTTGTATGTTATGTGTGTAGCATCAGTCTGAAACCTGTATTTAATCAATTATTGATCCTAAAATCTCAACTTTTCTGATTGAATAAAATTGGATAGTACTTAAGAATTTCACTGTTTCAAGTAACAACTTATTTGAAAGAACTTACACTGTTTAAAGTAACATATTATTGAAAGAACTTTCACTGTTTTAAGTAACAAATTATTTGTCATTTGAAAACCACTGTGAAGGTTTGTGTTCTATACTGACTACATAGACAATTTCGATTCATATGATTCTCAAATGAAAGGATCTGCATATGATTATTTCATGATTATTATACTGCCTATGTTTCATGTGACAAAATTGCTCGTGTATGTACATTATAAAGATACATAATATTTCAATACAATTAAATTGGGTTTGCTTACAGTTGATTTGCCCTTTTAATATACGTGTATCTTGTTTTCCAGAATGTTAGCTGAGGAGACAGAACGTGGGTTGGAGGAGACACATAAACGTCTGGCTAGACGTGAGAGTGAGCTAGCGGCCCAGGAGGAGAGGTGCGCTAGGTTAGAGGATAGGATCGCCGAGTTACAGAGATCTATGTCACAATCACAGGATGAGAACTCGGACATTAGGAGAACTGTGAGTCAACTAGATAGAGAGAAGGATAATCTACAGATCAACGTTGATGAGAAGACTGAAAAGATCGCCAACCTGAACGAGGAGGTTCTACTGAAGGTTTGTGTTTGTTACATTTAATCCTACACCTAGACCCCTCCGTGTCCTGACCCCAAGCTCAGTAACAAAACAGATTTGACCAAAATAAAATAATATTGCAATTCTCGTTGGCCTCGATGTAATGATAACACATAAACTGATTTATTTATGATGGTACTGATATCATTTCATGAGGAGAAATGTTTCAAATTGCTCTATATATCAAATCAGTATACCGACATATATCTTACAAAGAATTTCGCTTTGTCATTGTATTGAATTCTAGCTCTCTTTGTCCAACCCTTAATATTTTTTGTCATCTAAAATAAATGAAATGATTATCAGTAGGGGTGTAACGGTACGCCCACCTCACGATATGATACGTACCGTCAATTTTTCTAACGGTTCGGTATATTTTGGTATGATACAATATTCTCTAACAGCTGCTTAAATATTTAAATTTTTAAGTAATCATGAATTTGTTGCTTCTGTAACAGCAATTATTATGTGCCTATCAACTACTTTAAGCGAATTAAGACAATATGAAGCATATCTCAATACAATTAAAACGAGTGATACATGGTTATTATAAATAATCAGAAGGCTGTCAGGTGTTTTCGTTGTCTGAATATTATTTTGCTCTTAAAAAGCTTATACCGAACCGTACCAAAATTTAGAATTATTGTATCGTGAACCGTATGGGACTGAAGTCCGCGGTATTTCGTATACCGCGGTATACCGTTACAGCCCTAATTATCAGTTGTCCTGCCTACTTATCATATGTTTCCATGTGCTGCTACATTTCAGTGGCATGATTGCGAAATGCAGTTTAACATTTTGGTTTATTATATACATGCATGATTTTGTTTCCAGGAAAAATTGATCAGTGACTTGAAGGTCCGAATCAGTGAAATTGAAGCTCAACTTGGGTAAGTGTACAACTGTCAGGCCCGATGGCTGTTAATCATCATTGGTCCTTGTTTCATTGTTTATAAAATTTAAGAAATAAAATTGAATTACAAACTGCCAAATAAATGTTGGATCAATGTTTTCGTGTGATCTTTCAATAATATGACCGTATGATAAAAGAATGAGATTTTAAAAAAGCTGTTGACACAAGATTGTCTAAATATATTTTTAAAATTGTTAAAAAATGTTTGGGTTAATCTTGCACTATAATTTTGTACGAATATTTCAGACATGCTAATGATAACATCAACATGAAGGATAGAGAATTGAAATCATTAAAACGTCAACTAGACAGTACATCAGATGATCTGAATGAGAATAGTCGTGGTAAGGAAGTTGCCATGAGAGAGAATAGAAGGTTACAGGATGATCTGTCTGTGATGACCAGAGAAAACCAGGTAGGATTCATTCATTGAGGAAATATTCTACATTTTATGCCTCGGTCCCAATGAGCAATATTTTGCCTCGGCGCTGTACTCCCGATTTTAATAAATTAGCTTCAGGAGGCATCGGGAACAGGGATATCGCAAAGTTTCTAATGATTTACCGGAAGCTTCCAGTAGGCCACAAGGGCCCTTTTCTTGATGACTTCCGGTACCCATTTAATATATCGGGAGTACCTCACAAAGGCAAAAATCCCAGTGAGACCAAGGCATAACAGAAATGTACAGTCAGCTGAGCGGAAGCATGTCTGGAAGTCTAGAAGTAGTCTTAAATTGTATTTTAAACTTTCAGCTAGATTAAGGGCAAAATGACGAATCCCTTTCTGTCGCTATATGATTGTGCTGCTATTATTATAGCTTATTATTGAGTAGTTCAAATTATTTACTCCTGTTTCAATATTTCAATTATTGATTTGAAAAAAGTGATGTTAATAAATCTTTATCGTTTCTATGGATGACAGCTCTAGCAAAATATGTGGATATTTTATAATATGAATTCATGATTTCAATATTGGCTTTCGGCTTAAATTGTTGTTTATAAATTGATAAAATAATGAGTTATTGTCATGACTTGATTGGCATTACCGTTGCCTTGTGAAGGAGGTACATGGCATTGCACAGTTTATCAAATGATCAAATTTTCTCAAAAACGCTTTAAAATGACAGAATAATCTTCTGTGATGTCATTGAATTTATAAAAATCATGTGTCACCAGGCTTGTTATCGAGATACACGGTTTCCAAATGAACTACTTACGGTATTGTATTTTGGTCAATTTATTCATTTTTTGCATATATGGCACCAACATATTCATTTGAAGTAATTTTATTACACCACATTTAAACAATGCATGATCTTTTATGTGTTTAATGGTCTTTCATAATGATATTAGCAACAATTCCCACTGTCTGGTGAGCAAATTGTAGTTATACTTGATAAATAGTTACCCCACCCACTTCCCAAAAAAGTGTAATGCTCATTTGAATGTCAAAGTAATCTAGCAATCGAAACTTAAAATTGCATGTAAAAAACATCAGTTCAGTGAAAAAAAAATTACGGACCACCAGCCTATTTTGCAAGCTATTAAAAAATAAGTACTAATTTTGAATAAAATTTTATTAAAAATATTTCAAAATGTTGCCTCTTCTTATATTAAATCATGCCCTAGATATTTTATATTAGCTGGTGCATTCAACAATAGTAGTTATTTATTGTTCACCCATATACAACAGATTTGTTATTCCCCACCCACTTTCTGTGCATGCAAAAAATAAAAAGTTAAAAAAATCAAATTTGTGCACTGTTACTCTGTTTACTATCATAAACAGTCATATGCAATCATTTGAACTAAATTTTTCATTTATTCTTATCTAATACAATTTTGAGTTTTCCACATGAGGCTGCTCAAACATCCTTGGGTTTTAGAATTTTAGGTAAACTTTATTTCAAACTATCAAAGTAGTAGCTTTAGAACTTTAAAATTGTATCAAATGCTGTCTCTGTAAAACAAAATAATTATTTAACCGCATCCTGCTTTTGAAAGAATTATGATCCCTTTTGGTTGCAGGGGTGTCAATCTTCCGGATTTATCATTTCTGCAATACCTATGATTTTTAACCAAAAGAAAAGCTGTTTGATGAAAATATCTCAAGAAATGGCAAAGTTATAGTGAATTTAACCTGCTCTGAAGGATTTCTTTAATACAGAGTGAGTTAAATAGAGAAAAATGTTGTTGTAAGCCTCTTGCTTGACAAAAAAAATTACGCATATAATTTTCTTGATTTTAAATTTGGCTCTGTTGACACCCCTATGGTTTTGTTTAGATTAATCAATATTATGCCACTATTCTATTCTGTATGTTTTGTTTCACAGAAAATCAACCAGGAATTACAGGAAGCCCTTGAAGACAAGGAAGGCTTGAAACATCAAGTACAAGATTATATTCTAGAAGTGAGGAGGATTGAAGATGTTCTCTCATCAAAGGTCAGTGGTGTATAAATACATATTTACTATCTATAGGTATAATAGCTATTGTTAGCCATATGGCCTAACCTGTCTGGAATTTCATTTTTCCGCCTTGTCGTTGAAGACATAAAAACATAGGAATAAAAACTTTTAATATCTTTGCAAAATACAAAAAAATCTGTATTATCAATTGTAAAGATTGAAATGGAACATGGTCATCATTGTTTAAATGTAAATATGTTCGTGTTAAACTGAAAATTGTCATTTAACCATTGTTCATGATTACCTGTCAGGGACCTTACTATTCTTTGGGGGACTGGGGCCAGGGGCCATCTTGGGCAAATCACATTGTTCAGAAGTACAAAGAGAAGAATGTCTATTAATATCAATACTATCAGTTAATTGAGTAAAAGTTGGCCAAATTTGTCCCCAAAATGTTGAAATATGTTCTCTGATGTTAAGTTAGTAAATACTGTTTAGGATACAGTTGAGGAAAACTAGTAAGGTGTCAGAATTAGCAGCCATATATAACTGAAAAGTTATTCAAGGATTTGTGTTAAATTTAACAAATCTTCCACTTACAGGAAAAAGAAAGATCCGACTTATTGGACCAGTACCGTGCCTTGTCTTCAGAAGCAGAACAGTACCAGACAGCCACTCATCAACTAGAGAGTGAAGGTTCAAACATGAGACTAGAACTTATGACCAAGGATTCAGAGAACCGTAGACTTAGAGACAAGGTGGATAACTACGAGAAAGAAATTCAGGAGGTATGACAGTTTTAACATGTTTTATTGCCAAATAACTAAACAAATTTTTTTTTGGAATATTTTGGATATTAATGCAAAATGTTATAGCTCGACTAGATTACACTGACACTCATAAAACTCAGTAAAGCCCGTTCAGCTGTGCTCGGTTGTATTCAATTTGTATGTTAATTTATAATATACCGTTATCTCCGGACTTTTTGAATTATGCAAGGAGTCTCAGTTTAATCTACGTAATTTAAAAGAAGAAAAATGCATTTTATGCAGAATATAATTTGACAGCTTATTTGAATCCTTTCTGTTATAAGGATTACAAGTGTTTATAAAATCATTGTAGAACCATTTAATAAGCATTTTTTTAAATGAATTATGCCGAGCATAGCCTTTATTTGCTTTATTTCTACTGAAACATGGCAGGCATATATATGTGTACCTCCACCCGGATTTGAACCCGGGTCGCCAGATTAGACAGCAAGCGCACTAACCATTGAGCTACGGAGGCACACGATCTAGTGTTAGATTTATACATTTGTTTCGTGTGTTAGATTTATTCATGTGTTTTGTGTTATTATTTCAGCACTTGAATGCTCAGCAAGCGTATGAGTTACAGGTATCTAACCTGACACGTTGTGTTGCTAACCTTGAAGATAACCTTAGACAGACAGATGATGATAAGAATACCCTTCTCAGTGACCTAACTGCTGTACGTGAACTCTGTTCTAGACTCGAGGGTACCAAGGAGTCACTACAGAGACAGTTAACTGCTGTAACCATTGACAAGGAACAAGTATGAAAATATGAATTCTTTTAAATTATTTCATATTACAATATTACATAACGCATTAAACAAAATAAAAAATGGAATAAAAATAATAAAAACATATCTTCCTAGAAATACCTGTCCATCCTGTAACTTATGGTTCTTATTATCTAACTAGTACTTGGTTTGTCTATTATATTGTCACCCCTATTGAAAGGGCCAGTCAATTTTGACTTATAAGACACTTATCTTTCATGCGTACAGTACCTCATGAATCCCTTCTCATATTGGCCCTGGCTGAGATGGGTCTAAGGTAACCATTTTTAAATAGCTGGCAGATCAATGTTGATACAGTTGTATTTACTCTGTGTTGTGTATAACTTACAGTTACAAGGTCAGTATGATGATACGTCCCAGGAGGCCGAGTTATACCGTAGCCAGTTGAACTCCGAGCGTAGTTCTAACAAGAACCTAGAAGGTCTGTTACAGTCGAATCGTGAGAAAGAATTCCAGTCCCAGTTACAGACACAGGAACACAGTGCTGAGATACAGATGTTGAAAGATAGACTCTCACTAAATGAAAGCAAGATGTAAGTGGAGTTTATGTCCTCTTTGATTTGTTCGTTTTTTATGCCATTCCTCAGCAATTTTACAGTTGTATTAATTAAGCTGCCAAATCACCTAACCAGTTGTCCTGGACAGTAACCTAACCAGCACTATCTTAACTTTCCACAAGGATTAGCAGCTCCACAAATTTAGGAAAATCAACAGCTGGACAACAGTTGCGACTGGTTAATGTCCTCAGTCACAGAATTTAAATAAATAAATTATATATTAAACATAAAATTCACTTTCAATATTTCTTGTGGAAGATAAACATTTTGTCTAATAAACCTTTCTAGTTATACGTAATACATGTGTATGTTAACTTGTTTCAGTCAAAGCCAGAGCCGAGAGATTGCATCACTAAGGACAAGGAATGTTGAACTTGAAGGTGATGTGGAGAGACTGAGGAGACAGCTTACCAGTGAAAAGTTTGAAAGGTAAATATATCTGAGTTATATGTCAGACCACTGGTTCCCAGTGAGAGAATATGGCTCATTCCTAGCTGTTTGTTAAATCCATATGCCCATATTTCATCGCTTTTGAAGAATAAGGTCCTAAGTTCTAAAGTGCCTTTTCAACAACAAATGAAAAAAAAACTGTCTGAAATTTACCGGGTACTGTTTCCTTTGCGAAAACAACATTTGTTACTTAAGTTTTGTCAATTTGACCCCACCTGATTTTCTGCACATTAAATAGTAGATTTCCTATATCAATATTTATATAAGTAACACATTGGACCTAGTTCTTCTAAGATGATGGTATAATACTGTGTGATACCCATTTTGGTGAATTCTGTTAACCTATTGAGTGTGGTTTGTTCACTGCAAGTTTGATGTGTTTTGTTTCACTCACGTTGTCTGTGAATCATGTCCAGTTATTGTATTAATGCTTAAGTATGATTTAACTATTATAAAGTCTGTGTGAATATCTTACTCTTTGATTGCTTAGAAAATGATAAAAATTTAGGTAATCTTGTTAATCTTTTAGTTGTGAACCTAACTACATGTTTTTGTATTTTGATTTGTAGTATTTTTGTATTTTGCCGCTCGTACATATTTGGTTAAACTGATGTTATCCAACATATTTATTGACAAAAAATTCATCTACTAGTATAATTATGTTTAACCCAACGAATGTCATTAATATATAGAATATAGAAATAAAAAAAGAAATTTCACATGGCTGACAAAATCTATTTTTTGTATGACAGTCGAGGAATATTAATTATGAACAACTGGTTAATGGACAAATCCAATGCTAAAGCTTTGAGGTATCAATCTGGCTTATAATTATCACTAAAAGTATATCCAAATATAGATGTACATGTATATTATGAAGCAATTAATATGATACTTTGTACAAATCAGTATCATTTAGACATTTAGTTTATATAGCGCACTGGTCAGCTGTAAATATCGTACATGTACATATATTTCACTTAATTGGCAATTAATCGGCTGTAGATCTCAAACCTCTGTAGCTCAGTGGTTAGTGTGCATGTCGTCTTATCTGGCAACCCGGGTTCAAATCCAGGTGGCGGCACATATATATATACCTGCCATATTTAAGTAAAGATAAAGCAAATAAAGGCTATGCTCGGCATTTAAAAAAGTAGATCTCAAACCTTCATACAGTCATGTAGTTTGCAATATTATATATGAAAGCATGGCAAGTCAGGTACACTAATGCATTTTTTCTGAGTACTAAATACTTCATGCTTTAAGTTTTCCTGCCTACCATACTGCAATAGTGCCCAAAGCTTGCTTTAGTCACCATAATTTTTTTCAGTTTTTTTTTCCAAACATTGTTCTAATTACTATTAATTGTCCATATTCATCTTCATAAATCTTGGGTTAGTCAATTCCCCGGACTATGTTTTGGACGAAAAGATACGCTATGGACATATTGCTTATATAGTGCTAAAATGATGAGGTCAATTTTTGTCAATTGTGTAAATTTCTCTATCAAAGCATGTCTAGGTCCAGTATCGGGTCATCCCAGTCTGAGCGTAGTGTTACAATATTCTCATTTGAGAACTATGGTTTACAGTGAGTATTCTGGTACTGGCATAGGGTGATTTATTCTTGTTTAAAAGTACTCAGTAACTGGTAGATTCGGCCGAGGCCTCATTCTTGTCACTTATATTTGGGTTTCACCTCTGACTCTATTATTTTGTAGTCTGGAAGCACATTATTTATTTTATAAGTCTGCATATAATGCTAAAATTATGATTTAACACTAACATTTTAATTGAAAAGCATAGTTGTTATTAATGTTTAAATCAAGGGTCATTTTACATCCAATTTTATTGTCCTTCTCCTTCTCAGGTTCAAGTCAACATTTATTTAGTGTTCTTAACTAACATTTTTAGCATCTAATTTAAGCAATGTATTAATACATAATGACCAAGGCTCATTGCACACTTTGCTAGGTGTTGAGTTGGTGCTCAATTCAAGTATCAGAAATTTGCAGCACTCTGATTAATTTCAGACTTTGTTAGGTGCTGAGTTATTACTCAAATCAAGTGCCATTTTGCAACACTCATTCTTACTAATTTTAGGCTTTGCTGGGTACCGAGTGATTGCCCAAATCAAATGTCATTTTGCAGCACTCATACTTACTTATGTCAGACTTTGCTATGTGTCAATTTGGTGCTCAAACCAAGTGCCGGAAGTTTGCAGCACTATGGCTTACCCGTTATCAGTATCACCATGTATTTACCATCGTTTACTTATTCTAGGCAGAGAATAAGGAACAATTACTTACATGAATCATCTACATATGACAGTTGGAGAGACACTGAGTATTTGGTATTCACATAATCCTTGCATTTATCTATATAAACAAAGAAAACCGTGCATGTTGCTGTCTGGTATCTGGATATAGCTTTAAGATTGTTAACCTGTCAAGCATGTTATAGACACGCGGTCATTTATAGATATTAGACAATGGTCAATGATTATGTCTTTATTGGTATTGGGTGTATATATGACTTACTTGCAATAGTACCGGTATACATGTATGTGGAGGGATTTTCATTTTGTGTATTTTAGTTACTCTAATGTAATTATTATTTAATGTATAATATTTGTTGAAAAGGTCTTTAAGTACATTAAATTTTGGTGAATTTAGCCTAAGTTTGGCTAATTTAGAATGGAATATCACAAGCTCTTTTGATTCCTGCCAGTAAAATTCCAAGTTGTTAAAAACTGTTACTCAGTACAGTTAATGGTAAACCCAGGACTGGTTGGTGCAGTGGCTGGATAATATGAATGGGTTGTCTCTGAATTGACTGGAGTACTATATGTCAGGCCATGAAAGCACCAATGCCACACATACGGGACTGCTAAGGTCCCACAAGCACCGATGTCCGACAGCAGGGGCGGCTCGCTAGGGTCCCACAGTGTAGGCTGTTAATCAATCTGATTTTATACAATATTCTAACACGATCTGCAGATTAATCGTTTAAATATAGAGCGGACCTAACCATGTTTTATTACCCCCATAAAACATACCTATCAAATTGGCTGTTTCTATTTACGCCCAGTATCACGTGACATATTTATGAATGAATGAACGTTAACTTTATAGTAAAATTTACTACGAGTCACGATGACAAGGCGAGTTGCACGAGAATCCAGTGTTACATCTATGACGCATCTATTTTTAGAAACTCCAATATACTCTAGAAACCAAGTTTCATTAAAGCTTCTGATAATCAATCCATTTATATTTTTCATTTTATGAAAAAGATAATATACTCGTGTTATTAAAATTGTTTCAATGTTTAAATTGTGGTATTTCCCTCAGAAAATTACGAAGGTCGTTTTCATTAACGAGGGAGGTAATTGTACCAGCTAATAAGCCAGTCAATTTCATCGTGGAATTATGTTCAATGTCAAATGGGTGAAAATGGAATGCGCGCAGTTAAATAGTGCGGGATATTATCGTATTTAGAATCGAAATAAAAACTCTGTTCTTGTATATTGTCGGTGAATAAAACACGGGCACTCGTTCGGATGCGTAAAATTAAATCACTCGTGCTACGCACTCGTGATTTAATTTTTCCGCACCCGAACTCCTGTCCGTGTTTTATTCACCGACAAAACACGCGAACAGATTTTTATTTCTTAAACAAACTGCTAAAAGGCCTTTTGACTTACCATGACTAAAATGTATGTAATACCTATATAACAATGCTTCAGTGTATTCCAGCTTCTAATTATTGCTTTGTATGTCCATTAACCAAACCTGTATTCTAACATTACGTGTGCCTACAATCATGTGATCATGGTGGTTCAACTTCAGCATTGTATTTTCTGTACCGGATTGTGAAAAGAACACCTTTTAAAACTATGCATGAATAGTGATTAATTATCAGGTTTGGGCATGTTGCTACTGCTTGTAGTACATGCTAGATATCGCTGGCTTAGAACAAGAAGGTCGTAACTACCAAATCGATAAATTGAGAAAACAAGAGAAAACTGTCTGTAATTTACTCTTTACCTATGGGAAAACACGTTTTTAAAACTTCATTTTGGTCAACATGACAATTTCAGATTTTCAAGAAAATAGGCTCATAAGAAGCGCCTTGTGAAGCAGATTTCAAATATGTATGAGTCTTATAAGGTCGTAAGAGGTAGTTACGACCTTCTGGTTCTAAGTCATCGATATAATGATCAAATCTACAGCCAATACTAACTTCTGTGTATTATTTTGTATGTATGTTTGGTAATGGTCAAGTCTAGATGCATGATATAGAACCTGTTTGTCATGAATCAATTTCATTGATACCTGTGTGTGCATGGTTCCAATTTGTTTTCTCTTGTATACAGTTTCATTTTCACCTCATTTAAATTATGTTGCCATTTGAATTAAGATACAACTGAAACATACTGAATTTAGTAGTATTGTAGTATTTAGTATTGTTCATTGTGCTTACCAAACATTTCAGTCAGATACCATGTGTTGTGATCATTTCGTGAGAATGACTTCATGACAATTTATTTTAACGAACTTAATAAAATAAAGTTCATGCTAATGGTGTTATTTTACCTTTTCTGCTCAGACTTAAACATATAAAGTTAACATACACCAACTTTGCACTGGATTATAACTATTACACTGTGTATATTTTCAGGGAACGGGCGGTGCAGGAATTGAGACGCCATGGTCTCGTGCCACCAGTACCTACGATGGATTACACGAGCAGTACGAGGTACCGATCTACAAGCCCCGTCAGGTCTCGCTCTCGCAGCCCTACCAGGTATGTTGTTTCATACAACCTTCCTGGAATCATACTTTTACTTACTTCCTAACAATATCAATCTTCCTGGATAGGTTATAGATATCTAGCAACTGCATTTAGTGTATGAGAGGTTACTGGTATGATCTCTAGTCTTGACAAACTTAAATTGTGTAAAAGAAAGTGTCTTGGCTTGTCTTTCTTTTGCTACCAGTATAGTGTGTTCCAGATTACTGCTTGTTCGACCAGTGTCAGGATGACATGACTTGATAGTCTTAATATAACTGAAATACTGTTGACCAGTGGAACTTCAAAAATATTTAGAATTTAGAAATGTATGTTAACGATTTTCATGTGTTATGTAATGTAAGGAAATGATGTATATGCAAGGTTGATGTGGTATGTTGGGTGGGGTAGGGTATTTCTGCCTAATTGTGCATGGAGAAGTCAGACATTTTGAAGTATCATTAATCTGTATATATTGTATCCTGCATTTCAGATACAGCAGGAGCCGTAGTCCCGATTTATCATATTTGAGTACCTCCCGCCGGCGCTCACCAGATCGTAGCGGATATTCGCTCGAGGACCCTGACACAACCACTAAAAGTTACAACTCTGACCTCCTTTGATGCCAACATCCTTAATACTTTCATATAGCAACAAATTTAAAATTTAGAAGTACATGTATTTTTATGTTTTCTACAATGAGAAAAATCTGTACAACTGGAAAAATGTTTCAACTCAAATTTCTTGATTGTATTAAAGGGAAATAACTCTTTATGTCTTAGCTCAGGTATTGTTATCTCATAGCCGCTTTCACCAGAAGTGCCGAATTGATATTTTGCAAAGAGTATGATTTTACTGTGTTGAATGTGTTAGGTCATTTAATGAAAGGTGTATTTATTTTTATCATTGAAAATATGTAATTTATTAGTGTCTGTGTAAGTTTGTTTATTCATAAACAATATGGAAAATATCTAACTGTTAAATGTTTACTTCACCTTAAAAAAATAACTAAACCATTGTTCTGTGTTTTTATATTCCGATAGCTAACAATATAATGTACGTATATTCAAGAACCAAAACAAATCTTTCTATTGAATTGCTAACTTCATGCAAATAAATAAGCATCTTTTTCTGTGTTTCAACTTTTATTTCCAGGACCAGTATTCAAATATTCATGCAAGATCAATTCAATAAAAAACGATGAGATATGGAAATATCTGTAGCTTTAAGTCAGAAAAGTTGTTTTTACTTAACATATACATACATTGAGTGTTTTCATGCACATGTTTTTATTTTTTCTGTGTAAATGTAGTGTGAAGTATAATGGAGGGATAGTATTGACTAGTTGTATATATATACCGGTACCATACATTGAGGGCTCAGTGCAGAAATATGGTATATGCCTCTATAAATTGATGTAGTTACCATAGTTTAGCCCCGAGTCCTCAATGTCATGCTCTCTCTGACCTATTGCGTTTTCTCTGTGATATATTATATATAACCTATTTATATATCAGTTCTTGTCTTCGGGGTATAATGATTGTAAAGGTTGGTTAAAGTTTGAAAGCTTTCAGCAGAACTTGTGAAGATGTCTAGACCTCTGGTTGCTGGGTTGGCTAGATTTTTTTCGAGCTAAACAAGCAACAAAATCCACTCTTTGTGGTCAGATATTTGGGTTATGGATATTTTGAAAAGCCTTGAAAGGCACAAGTCCTACCACTGCATAATCTTGCCCCTAGACAAAGACTGTTATAAAGAAGATCCAAACATGACTGTGATATTATTTACTTGTACGATTGAGAATGTAACACATGTGCTAATGCTACTGTTGCTTCTTTACTACAATATGCACACTGTAGTTGAGTGTTAGAGTTAAGGCATGTTTCATAAATATGTATGACCGCCAGAAAGTTGCACACATATATACTGCTTGTTGAATTTCTCAGACTTACTCGCAGCACATTTCTACTCATGCACAGAAGGTATCAAGTTGCTAGACTAAATCTATATATATTTCTGTATATGAACGGATCTGTGTGTGTGTGAAAAGTTGAAGTATCTTCAAATCATAGCTTAACTGCGTATTTATTTACTGTATGTATATATCCATCTTTGTGAGATAGGGGTTAGTAGAGTTCATACTATACAATTTTGAATTTTGATGATTTTCGGCTAGTTTCCCAAGATGGCTTCCATTTTACTATCAAGGGAGGTACCTTTTGGGGGAAAATAGGAATAAACGTCTTCAAATCGGGTTATTTTCTATTAGAATTTGGCTATGCATCACTGATTAATAGCTTTTGTGTCATATGGTTTCAATACCATAATCATATAAAGTATTACAGCACTGCTGTCGTGACATTCCGTCCATGTAGTTTTTGTAGATTTTTGCTATATTTATTTTCATAATTTTGTGTTTCTTTTTTTTTTTATTTCTTACTCATTGTCGGATTGTTTATGTTGGGAGGCTTAACTTGGGTATATGTGAAGATGCTACATAATAACAAGATGTAAGTGTAGGTTCTGTTAGTCAGGCTCGCCTTAGTTTTTGTTTTTTACGAACAACTGAGACGGTGTTAAGAAAGCGGTATTTTCGATATTTTCTATATTTTCCCTGCCAGATCGGCCAATGACCTCCTGAGTTTGAGCGATTCATTATTTGTTCATTCTGCCATATTTATTTATTCATCCAATATTATAAGAGCATTTATGGGCGTAGATCTTTATATCATACATAGTTTCTAGAATCTCGATGACATCAATTTAAGGTATGGAATTAATCTCTGATCAATTATATACATGGATTATACTACCAATGATTTTTGCATGTATTTGTGGCTATCAATTTAAAAAAGAATCTGTAGAATTTGGTTCTTAAAACCAAATAATGCCTGAAGACAAAACCTATTTTTGAGTCATACTGCCAATTACTGTATAAGTATTTATGGTGGTCATTTAAAAAATACTGAAAGTACCTGGTACATCTTAATGCTTAAATCTGACAATACTATAAGAGAAAAATTATTTTTGTTAAACTGCCAATTTAATTTGCATTATTGTTTGTAAATTATTCTTGTGGTGATTATTAAATGTTTGAAAATGTAATGAAAATAGGTGTCAGTTCTTAAAACAGAAAATAATGAAATTGGTTTTCTCCAGTTAACCTTTTTCTTGAAGATTTGAAATGTAATCCTAGTTTTGGAATTTAAATATGTTTTGTTAAATATCTGTTATTTTTGCAGTATTCAATGAAATTTGTTTGTTATGAGGATTGACACGTCTATTATTTTGAGAAATATTGTTACTCGTACTTAGGCTCTATAGACCATACCAGATCCTTCTTAGAAAAGAAATCTTTATTGTAGATATAAAAACCTAATTTTAAGCTATTTTTTCTTCCAAAATCTTATACATAGAGTAACTTATATTTGTCACGCTTGTTGACCGTTCCCATGGTTACAGAATTGTTAGAGTATTACTGTGTTTTGAGTTTTAGACTTTAGATATAGTAAAATGTATAATATAACATTGTTTACTGGATACATGTGTATGTTGAACGGACGATAGACACCAGGTGATTGAATAGTGATTGACTAGTGATTGAATACTGTACTGCCAGCTTAACACAGTGACTGATCACCTGATCAAATCAAGTTTGATGTGGATTGACCAATGTATTACAAGGTTTTTAGGATTCTGAACGATTTTTATCAATGACACTTTTCAACAATATTTATGTGTACTAGTAGCATAGGTAATACATACACAGTATTTTTGATTTTTAAGAAATTAAAATACAGAAAAAATATACACTTGTTGTTGTTTTTGTATTGTGGAGAATGAACATTCCAGTTCATCTTTTGTCAAGGTTTTTCTGACATCCTGTTGCAGGTATTTTGATATTGAATACCACCATGAAGGATTGATGAGATAATATGCAAACACACAACAGGGTATTGTTTTATCAAATTTACGAAAATCTTATACTAAGTCTTGTGATCAAATTTAAATTCTTTATAATTCTTTAACAACTGTAAACTGGGACCAGGTACTGTAAGAAGCAGTTTATTAACTTAATCTTTATTAGTATTGCAGCTACATTGACCACACTTCATAGATGTTAAAGTATTATAAAGAATTTAAATTTGATCCTAAATTTAAAAAGGTAAATTTCTTGCAAATCATATTTTGTAAGATACAATTTTTAACTAGTTACGGATGGATACAGTCAGTGATTATGTATAGCTTTGGTATAATTACAAACGATTGACAGATTGGACTATATACTGGTCAGATGGGTAATACGAAGCAAAAAATGCAAAAGATAAAATATTTAATTGTTGAGGATATTATAGACAATTGACTTGAAATACCAAAAGTGGACCAATCTACAAGGGAAGGCAGTTTTTAACAGAATAGAAGCAACAGCTTGAATGGTATAAACAAGAGTGCCCTAGGTTGCTTACCTGTCATAGTTGTACATGCTAGCTCCTATTACCTTAATAATCATTTATAATTTGATGCAGTGATCATAATCTAGATGCAAGTTGAAAACAATGTGCAAACCAGGCAGGACCCTTCACTTACAAGTTGAATACTCTCCCTACTCTAAGCTATCTGGCTGCTTACACACTCCATCGCGCATACTGTCTGCAGGTTCAGACATTGACACATACCTCATCTGAATATATTCCTGCAACATCAGAAGGTGAAAAAGCTGTAAAGAAGTAGACATTGGCTAACCAACAAAAGGATGATAACCCTACACTAAACATACATCCACAATGCAAACAAATCTAGCCTAGTTAGACTGTTTTTGTATTCATATTCAAACACAACTGTCCCCAATTCTATTGTCCAGATATGAATATTTAAATGACACAACAAGGATTATATGGTAAAAATCTGTTAGTACCAACAGATTCAAAATTTCAAATGTGTTTATGTTTCAAACTTTCTTCAATGACGACCTATATCAAAGAAAGATAACTCAACCTAGGACAATTAAATAACAAAAATTAGGATTGCCTCCCTTTTCACTTCGCATTAAATCTTTCAAAAACATGTGCTGGTCTGGACTTCAATCTTGTGACCATGCATAATTATATGTATTGACTAGCAACCAGTCAGATCACAACAAATTAAGATTCTGGTTAGAAATGGTTACATTGTTGAAGAAAATAGCAAAGTTAGGTATGTAGGTAGGGAAGGTATAAGTTTTATGTGCGAATGGTTTCTGTTCAATAATTCAAGAATGCTGAAACCTACGATCAAACATTACATGGAGGTTGGTCAGAAACGTGAGATGACCCCTATTGATTTTGAGATCAAAGGTCAAGGTCACTGTGACCTTTACTATTTTCGAATATTGGGCTGACATTGGGCACTGCGGTATAACGTACACCGGATATTGCTAGCAATATGAGTAAAATTATAAATTTTCGCGACATTCTAGTGTTGACAAGGGTAAGTTCAGAGACGATTTTTAGTCTTTCTGAATGTATTTCGTATATATTTTATACAAACGTATCTCTTCCATAAATTTTCTTAGTCCGTGCAACCGGTAAATTGCCTGGAATTTCTTAAAAGAGTGATTAAAAGACCAAACTCGTATCGTTACTCACGCAAAAAGTAAGCTCGATCTGTCAAAATAAGATGCTTTTGTTTATATTCTTCGTTAAAATACACAAGTTGAATCGAGCGAAATGTCAATACTGTTACAAAGATTGTATTGTAAATGTATTCGAAACTAATCGCAAATAGCGGTGCATTGTGAGAATAAATACAGGTGTTAGTGTACAGAGTATTGCTATATTGTTGCTCACTGGTGTACGGAGTATTGCTGTATCGTGTACGGAGTATTGCTTTTAAGTGCAGTGACTATTTGTCACACAACTTGAATAAATACAAGGTATAATCAGTGTTTGTTTGGTAAAAATAACTTGTTATTGTATAGATCTGTACCTTTGAATTGTATGTAATACATGAAACAATTAATGTAACAAGCTAATTTTATCTCCAATAACCCTATCCAATGAATTTTACATGTTATGATAGTAGAAATGTACACGAATTCTACAGGGTTTAGAATGTGGTATGTACACTTTCATAAGAACAATAGCTTCTTTGACCGACTGAGCAAAATAGGATGGGACTCGTTTACTGTGAATAGGTATTCACCCAATACATTGTACAAAACAATTACAGACACCACTTGTAATTAACCATACAAATTCTATAACGAAACATAAACATTACTCATATTTGATCCTCCAAATGTACATTTTATACACCTATTACTGAACCGGTTAAAGCGAGGTAACCTAGGTTTTCTTATTTATATGTTCTTCTTTCAATCATTGTAATATATTATATAAAAGGGACGTAACTAAGGTCTCCTCGCTTATAAACCAAATCACACTACCAGTTAATGTACATTTTGTTACTTACTACAACATAAACACAGTCTTCACTAAACATGGACAAAAACCACTTACCTCATCAAAAATCACCATGTGGGCAATTAATAGTCCCATTAACATATTTAGCACAGATTACAAACATCTAGCAAATTTAAATCCCCTGAATATTATCGTTATGCTTCGGTCACGTGATATTGTATACTTGCAATATACAGTGTCACGTGACTAAAGTATATCGACCGCTACACTTCCACGTGAAAAACGAGCACCATCTCCATGAATGGAATTCTTTTCCAGTGTGTTTCATATAATGTTTTTATAAATAATACTACCAAATTACGTTAATTGTTCAACAAAGGATTATATAGCTTGTATTAACCATTTTCATCATGCCTCTGTTAAACTTTCACCTATCAAATAATAACATGTATGTATATATAATTTATCGGCTAGAAACAAATTATTGTTTAATGCCTAAATAAACTTTTGTATTTGTATTTGTATAAATAAGTTGTCTAACCTCTGCTGGGAAGAAAATGCAAGATCCCCTTGAGAAAATGTCTGTAGTCAGGCAAACATGCTTTGACACACACACATATCAATATTTTCTGTTAGTGCTTTTGTGACAACATAATACAAAACACCACACTAACCTTAAACGTTCTTTTCTGTTAACTTGTTAAGTTCGTGTTTAGATTTTAACATTTTATTTCATGCTTATCGGTGGTTTACGGCGGAATAACGGTGGATTATTCCCCAATAATTTCACAGTTCATAATTACACTGTTCATAATTTCACGGAAACGGACTACTTTTTTTTAAAACAAAATTCCCCGCCGCCAAAAATAAAATAATAAGCATTTTCAATTGTTCTCTTAATCTTTAACAAATAACAGAACATTATATGTACATAAATGTAAAACAAATGGAAGAAATTGAAGCCATTGCTGAAGAATTATTTGATTGTAACTCGACGCGTGCATGGCGGGAAAACGACGTCACGCAAAACATTTGAGGTATATAGTGGAGTATTTCCATCATTTAAGCCATTTGAAACATGAAATAAATAGAATATTAGTATTTTTCCGTGTATGATCGACTGATAATTCACCTCGTGAGCAGCTGACTTATATTTTCACTCGTGGCTACGCCACTCGTGAAAATATTACATTAGCTGCTCACTCGGTGAATTATCAGCCGATCATACACGGAAAAATACAAATATCCTCTATTTAACCATGATATTTTAGATTACTCGCGTCAAAGTAGATGTATTATTGGAATTGTTATAGGAGTCCCCCTTGTCTTCAGGAAATGGTAGAATTTCCATTTGTAATTTAATATACCCGGTACAACACAGTGTCACATTAAAATCTCAAAAACCTATATTGCATTGTCATTATCTGACCCATGATTATACAACCATTTCATGCTTAAGTTAAGTCCATGCACTTGCTTCAAATGATTAGAATGTTGTGTTTTACTGAAACTTTTATATCAAATTGATAAGCCTTAAAGATAGCAGAAAAATATTTTCTTAAATAGTATTAGTGATGTCCGCATTTGCCATTTGATCGTAAGTATGACTCTCAACGAATGATATAAATCCAAGATAAATATCATTTTGTTCTAGTCATAAGAACACTTAATGTATAAAAATCAGCATTCTATTTTGTTCATTGCATTCATCTGTCTGACAGATTGAAATATGTTAATATTATCATATAACAATATTCTTATTATATCATACAGCTAGTAAGACATGGCCTTATTGACGAACAGACGTAATACTACGATAAAACTGCCCAATTACATTCTTTATTTGCTCATGTTAATAAGCAATATTCCGTACACTAACGTCGAGCTAATGTGCAATACTCTGTACACTGAACAGCAATACTCTGTACACCTACTTGAATCTATTTTGATGTGTATCTTCGTTGTTTTTCGATCAATGTTTATGAAATTTGGTCACAATACTTTTGGGTTCAATATAAACAAAATGGCCAGTTAAAAAAATCTACAATTTGGTAATACAGTCATTCCAGAAGCGTGTACAGTACTGCTGTCAATATTTGCGAGTGAGTATCGGCATTATACTGGATCATTTCAACCTTCCGATAAATATCTGATATACTATAGTGTGCTATAAAGTTACAAGAAAGTCCGAAGAAGTTAAAACTCAATTCAGATACGCATAAGTAGTCAGTAATTTGGAAAATATCGTATTTAAACTTACCCTGGTCTCCTCAAAATTAATAATATTACTCACTTTACTAGCAATATCCGGTGTACGTTATACCACAGTGTTGGGGCAAAAGTGTTTTACAAACATCTCTTGTTATTTTATACAGTATAGATCTACTAGACTAAGTATATTATAACTTATGAACAATCCAAAGATGGGCAAATTCCATAATAAAATTAAGGGTATACAGGGACATTTTGCAATTATGGGGATGGTGAGGTTACCTGAACTGCAAATATGGTTATTAACACTGGATTGTTGGTTCTAGATAAGATTCTGATTTGCGCAACCCTCTAAGAAAATAGTAGCGTCCCCTTAGAGAAAGTTTGCTGCCAGGGTCAAATGTTAAACCCCCTTAGCCTATGGGGTAACATGTTTGGAGCAATGATGAGTAGTAGTCTTCACTTCTTGTAAAAAAGCCAAGCAAACCATTCGTGCTGATCTGCAAACGGGTGATAAAGTACTGTAAAATCATTAAATTTCGTGGGGGATTAAATTTCGTGGATTTCGTGGTTCACTTCAACCACGAACTTAAATCCCAACGAACATTGATTTTTACCCTTGTTTTGTTATCCGAAATGCAAAATCCGCGAATTCAAGTGCCAACGAATTTGTGACTAATCTTTATGAAAATTGATCACAATGATCATCTCCATAAAATATAGGTCATGTTCGATATTGGGTCATCTGGGGTCAAAAACTAGGTCACTAGGTCAAATCAAAGGAAAACCTTGTGAACACATTAGAGGTCACAATTTGAGCCTAATCTTTATGAAACTTGATCACAATGATCATCTCTGTAAAATCTAGGTCAAGTTCGATATTGGGTCATCTGGGGTCAAAAACTAGGTCACTAGGCCAAATCATTGAAAAACCTTGTGAACACATTAGAGGTCACAATTTGTGACTAATCTTTATGAAAATTGATCACAATGATCATCTCTATAAAATCTAGGTCAAGTTCGATATTGGGTAATCTGGGGTCAAAAACTAGGTCACAAGCCTTTGAAGGCCAAATCATTGAAAAAGCTTGTGAACACACTAGAGGTCACAATTTGAGCCTAATCTTTATGAAACTTGATCACACTGATCATCACTATAAAATTTTGGTCAAGTTCGATATTGGGTCATCCGGAGTCAAAAACTAGGTCACGAGGCCAAATCATTGAAAAAGCTTGTGAACTCACTAGAGGTCACAATTTTGACCTTATCTTTATGAAACTTGATCACAATGATCATCATTATAAAATTTAGGTCAAGTTCGATATTGGGTCATCTGGGGTCCAAAACTAGGTCACGATGCCAAATCATTGAAAAATCTTGTGAACACACTAGAGGTCACAATTTTGACTCTATCTTTATGAAACTTGGTCACAATGTTTATCTCTATAAAATCTAGGTCAAGTTAGATACTGTGTCATTTGGGCCAAAATCTAGGTCACTAGGCCAAACAGGTGAGCGACCCAGGGCCCTTTGGACCCTCTTGTTATGTATTCAAAGTTAGGATAAAACTAGACTTAATGGTTGTCTGTTAAATTGAAATGCTTCGTAAGACCATGCTGCTCTTCAAAAATTGATTTTGTCACTAAAACACAGGGAAACTGAATACTGCATGTTCTCTGTTTGCTCTCATTAGAACATCTAGTATGGTTGGTGTGTATTTCCAAGACAAATACACAATTTAATAGTTGCACGAATTTCCTTGCGTAAATTTATCGACATTTTGACGTAAATGAAAACGTGACAGGCATAGGTCAAATACTTACCAATTCAAACTGAAACGTCCAAATATTTTTATAAGTTCACGAAATCTTTAGATACTATCTTGCAATAATCTGACAAACTTATGGGAATGTCAATTAATCTGTTCGGAATTGATAGCTAGTTGAACTAGTGAAAAGGGTACGTTACGTCGGTCGGGGGTGGTAGCGCGTTACTATGGCAATATAACAGCTGATGCCATGCTACTGTGTTGCATAATCAAAGATAAAATTGTACCTACGGTTGGAAATAGATAGATGTTTATAATGATATAAGAAATTATTATTTAATCGTAAATGTGAGTAAATGACAATGCTTATCTACGTATATATTGAATGACCCTCGTATTCCGACTTTCATTCATGAAAGATAACATTACATTCCATGTAAGATAATATTTCAGCTTGACATTGCCACATAGGTACATACTGTAAAATCATTTAATTACAATGGGAAGAATTTCGTGGTTTTGGTAAAATATACCATTTCGATGGGACATTAATTCGTGGATTTCTCATTTTAGGTAATAAATACAAGGTTCAAAATTATTGTTCAATGTGATTTGATTTCGTGGTTGAATGTGAAATTTACCCCCCCCTCGAAAATTATTGATTTTAAAGTATAACAAATATATTTAATCATATCTGAGTAACAATTTGCCAAATTTTGAATGGCCACTCAATACATATAATATTATGCTCATATTCAGTAAAAAAAAGTCAACAGTTACGTTATTTTTACATTCCAGGCACTTATCTGTTGATTTCAAGAAATAAATCACTTATGCATATGCCAAATTATCCATATTTGAAAAAATAAAAATATCCGCCATTCCCCGGGGTTTGGGGCATCTTATTCTGCATAATGAAAATAAACAATACTTCAATTTAAGTGTTTTAGTCCACTTTCCACTAGCTGTTTTTGGTTTTCACTAGGCTTTATATTCTGAAATCCTCTGTATTTGGGTACCTGAAAAAGAAAACAAAACTGAATTTAAACTTGCAGTATGCGTGACGATTGGAATAACAGAACACACCCTGATTTAATACCTGAACAAACCCCACCCTGATGCAATACCTGAACAAACCCCACCCTGACACAACTCCTGAATAAACCCCACCCTGATGCAACACCCGAACAAACCCTGATGCAACTCCTGAACAAACCCCGACGCAAATCCTGAACAAACCCTGATGCAACTCCTGAACCTTCCCTGATGCAACTCCTGAACAAACTCTGACGCAACACCTGAACCTACCCTGACGCAACACCTGAACCTACCCTGATGCAACTCCTGAACAAACTCTGACGCAACGCTTGAACCTACCCTGACGCAACGCTTGAACCTACCCTGACGCAACTCCTGAACAAACCCTGATGCAACACCTGAACAAACCCCGACGCAAATCCTGAACAAACCCTGATGCAACTCCTGAACAAACCCCGACGCAAATCCTGAACAAACCCTGATGCAACTCCTGAACCTACCCTGACGCAACACCTGAACCTACCCTGATGCAACACCTGAACAAACCCTGATGCAACACCTGAACCTACCCTGATGCAACACCTGAACAAACCCTGATGCAACTCCTGAACCTACCCTGACGCAACGCTTGAACAAACCCTGATGCAACTCCTGAACAAACCCTGATGCAACTCCTGAACATGAACCCACCCTGACACAACTTCTGCCTGTTAGCAAACAAGAGGGCCATGATGGCCCTATATCGCTCACCTGATTATAAACCCTGCACAATTTTCACCCAAAGGAATAATTTGAACATCTTGGTAGAAAACCACAAGATGATGCTACATACCAATAATCAAAATTCTAGGCAGTGTAGTTTTAGGCAAGAAGATATTAATATGTTTTCCCTATATATAAGTCTATGTAAAACGGTGACCCCCGAGTAGGGCCAATTTTGACCCCAGGGGCATAATTTGAACAAGGATTTTCTAAGATTTGACCGGATGACCTAGTTTTTGACCCCACGTGACCTATATTCGAACTTGACCTAGATATCACTGAGACAAACATTCTGACCAAGTTTCATGAAGATCAAGCTTCAAATGTGCCCTCTAGAGTGTAAACAAGGATTTTCTAAGATTTGACCCTGTGACCTAGTGTTTGACCCCACGTGACCCATATTCAAACTTGACCTATATATCACTAAGACAAACATTCTGACCAAGTTTCATGAAGATCAAGCTTCAAATGTGACCTCTAGAGTGTAAACAAGGATTTTCTAAGATTTGACCCTGTGACCTAGTGTTTGACCCCACATGACCCATATTCAAACTTGACCTATATATCACTGAGACAAACATTCTGACCAAGTTTCATGAAGATCAAGCTTCAAATGTGCCCTCTAGAGTGTTAACAAGGATTTTCTAAGATTTGACCCTGTGACCTAGTGTTTGACCCCACGTGACCCATATTCAAACTTGACCTATATATCACTGAGACAAACATTCTGACCAAGTTTCATGAAGATCAAGCTTCAAATGTGCCCCCTGGAGTGTAAACAAGGATTTTCTAAGATTTGACCGGATGACCTAGTTTTTGACCCCACGTGACCTATATTCGAACTTGACCTAGATATCATTGATACAAACATTCTGACCAAGTTTCATGAATATCAAGCTTCAAATGTGACCTCTAGAGTGTTAACAAGGATTTTCTAAGATTTGACCCGGTGACCTAGTTTTTGACCTCACGTGACCCATATTCAAACTTGACCTATATATGACTGAGACAAACATTCTGACCAAGTTTCATGAAGATCAAGCTTCAAATGTGCCCCCTGGAGTGTAAACAAGGATTTTCTAAGATATGACCGGATGACCTAGTTTTTGACCCCACGTGACCTATATTCGAACTTGACCTAGATATCATTGATACAAACATTCTGACCAAGTTTCATGAAGATCAAGCTTCAAATGTGACCTCTAGAGTGTAAACAAGAATTTTCTAAGATTTGACCTGGTGACCTAGTTTTTGACCCCACATGACCCATATACGAACTTGACCTAGATATCATTGAGACAAACATTCTGACCAAGTTTCATGAAGATCAAGCTTCAAATGTGACCTCTAGAGTGTAACCAAGGATTTTCTAAGATTTGACCCGGTGACCTAGTTTTTGACCTCACGTGACCCACATTCAAACTTGACCTATATATCACTGAGACAAACATTCTGACCAAGTTTCATGAAGATCAAGCTTCAAATGTGCCCCCTGGAGTGTAAACAAGGATTTTCTAAGATTTGACCGGATGACCTAGTTTTTGACCCCACGTGACCTATATTCGAACTTGACCTAGATATCATTGATACAAACATTCTGACCAAGTTTCATGAAGATCAAGCTTCAAATGTGACCTCTAGAGTGTAAACAAGAATTTTCTAAGATTTGACCTGGTGACCTAGTTTTTGACCCCACATGACCCATATACGAACTTGACCTAGATATCATTGAGACAAACATTCTGACCAAGTTTCATGAAGATTGAGTCCAAAATGTGACCTCTAGAGTGTAAACAAACTAATTGTGAACGGACGACGGACGACGGACGACGGACGACGTACGACGGACATCCATCGATCCTAATAGCTCACCATGACCACTTCGTGGTCAGGTGAGCTAAAAAAATGTAAATATTAAATATTCTTACCTTGTAACTCTGATTTTTCCTCGCACTTTAGCTTTTTATCTTAGCTAAAAGTTGTGCCTTTGTAATTGGGGTAGGTTTGGTGGAGGTAGCAATAATAGGCGCTCTGATTCTTGATGTTCTTGGTTCTGTAGTACCTCCATGAAATTATTCATGTATCTTGCCTCCTGTGGATATGGTGTCCCACCTTCCATGAATGTGCGGGCATGTTGGAGACACCCCAAAGCTTCCGTACATCTTCCTTCAAGCTGGAATATTCTTGCTTTCAGGACATGAGCTACCATTCTTGGTCTGTTTTCAACCCGGTAGTGAGAGTTGAAACTTATTTCAACCCTGTCGAGCATTTGCTTGGCCACTCTGATATCATCTAGGGCTATATTCTGGTCTTCTTGTTCGGGCATTTCCAAATATGGTCCGACCAGTAATAGAATGGACACCTTCTTTAGACAGAAAGATCTGTAAGCTAACATTGTGAAGTCATCTTGAACTTGAGGAATGATCATCTCGAGGCATCTGTTGCACGTTTCTAGAGCGCTCAGGTGGTTCTCAGTACTGTAACAGTTTTTTAAATTTAATTGTTGTAGATATACATGGGCATCATGAACCATATATCTGATGGCAAAGTCATTATACACCTGATTCAAAGCTATTGCGTTATTTATTTTCACCTCGGCTAAACCCCAGTCTGATCTGAGTGCAGCTATTACCGCCAGTGCACAGTTTTGAAGAATACTTGGCAAGGTGCTGCAGGTATTGATGTTCCGGGGCGGCCATCTTGCTGTATATTCAGCAATGAGCTGCTCTATTTCATAATGTTCAGTGTATTGTTTAATCAGCAACCACATGATAATGGAAAGAACATCCACCCACCTGGCACCCTCCAGTCCACTCACTGCTCCGTGTTGGACACACTTTAAGATACTTTCAAACACCTGTTGCAGACCAAGACGTCTACATTTAAACACATTATCATCACAATAACTAATGTATCTGTAAAATGTCTTCCTTCTGAATGTTGAGTTGGGAAATTCAGCTGTACATTGGTGTCTCATAAACAGTGAAATAGATGTTAGGATTCCTGCCTGAATACCTGGAAATCCTAGCACAATTAGAGCCTCAGACAGGTGCTCAATTAGAACTTCAGATTTAATATCTAGGATAAAATTCAACAGTTGTAGCTTCTGGTCACATGACCATGTCCTTCTGTATTTTTCGATCAGACATGAAGCTTGTCTAGAGGTCAACAATCCATGATGCACTAAGTCGGGAATATGTGTAACTGTTTCATCTACATCAAAATTTCTTGAATAGTCCTGAACAGAACACATAATGTCATAAGTAATTCGCCCTCTGCCACATGATTTGTGAGCAGAAATACTTCTAATTGAGTCTGTCTCCATATTTAATAATACTCTTATATAATATTCACCTAATAAAATTTGCTGCTTTTCACTGTGAATCTTTCAATACTATGATTGAGATTACTTATCAGTTATTTTTTAAAAATAAAAAATACCCATGTTATAAACCATCTTATCTATCTCACATCTATCAACAATAATATACCTTACACCATGTTAAAAATTCTTGCTGATATATTGTTGCAATAAAACTACTTGAGATAAATGCTCGTCAAATAATCGTTATTTTGTCTTAGTTGAAACTACTTATATATCTTGACTGCTCAGGAAATAACAGATTTGTAAGAGTTTAAGTATTTTGTTTATTTAGTGCCTTTTTAATTGTGATCAACTACTGCAAAAATATCAATGTCGATTTTACTCCAGACCTATGTGGAGAAGTGGCTGTTTTCTGAACAAAGGAGAAGTATGTAATGCTGGAAAACTAATTTCGATTTCGTGAATTGACCTCCGTATAGGACTAAAACATCGGAGTAGGATAGCATTAAGACACACCACACCATCGTATAGACCCCTTTCACCAAATCTCCACCTGACTGATAAGCTCATGAATTATTTAGTGGAGGCAGAAAGCATCTGCTGGTGATAAGCTATGTATACATGTGGTAGTATTTGCAACAATATGGTACATAGCTGTTGCATTGTTGGTTGTGCGAACCCGCCAGAATAAAGAAAAGGGAATAGTATTGCATAGAATTCCTTAATATCTTATGTGGAGGAGAGAAGCATGGTTTAAAAACATTAACTGACTTCACAAAGATCCAACTCATTTAGAGCAAAACTCATGGACAGATACTTCTCGTGTTTGTAGATCTAATACGCATTTCATAGCAGGTGTGTTTGCATTTATACTGCATTTACAAAAATCTGTTTATTTATAAGTGTATTTTATATTCCGTGTTCATAGAATAGTATTCACATTTTCAATTAAAACAACCTAGATCTACTAGCAAACAGTCATACTTGAAAGCTTCCTGAAATGTTGTGTTGAGTAAATGTCTACTTAAGATCACCTAAGGTATTGTGCTATAATAGTTAGCCTATTAGCAGGTTGTCTTTGATTTTATCTATTAATTCATTATTTTTTAATCTACATGCATGTGGTTTGAGAAAGACAAACACATGGCCACTTCCTTAAGATCGCCACTGTCAATTAGCTATATTAGAATCAGTATTTAACACATCGGTAAAACAAATACAAGTGGTTCAATATATGACCACATCAGCATGTTACATTTTAGTATGAATGAATAATACTTCATTAATGATTAGATCACAGGACTAATTGACTAATTTACTACTGTATGCTAAATTCAAGGTTTACCTTTCCAGGCCTATCTGAGGCAAATGTATTCTTTTATACGGGCATATTGTGATATCGTCAATTTTGTTCTGTTGGATATTCGATCTAGTTGAATCATGCATCAAAAAGAAAGAATATTTTAATCTATAGCGCCTAAGGGCCATTTACTATTAGTGTTAATCAAAATCAGGCATATAAAGTGAGATTTGGATGCAAGCCTGTCAAAGATATGGAATGACATGGTGCAAATGCTAAGTTCCCCTATTGTGTGGCCAGATCGAGGTGTGCCATGGCTAGGTTAACCATTCCAGAGTGCTTCAAACCGGAATATAATAAAGTTATATCTAGCATTGACTGGGCATGCTTTGACATATCTACTGAAAGGCATGTGAATCTTACTGCTAGAGCTCAAACATGAAGCAATTATAAACGTAACAATACAGTTAAATACTTAATATCTGTATCACCTTCTGGGTCAGTTAAGTACATTTCCCAGGGTTGGGGAGGACGGGTGTCAAACAGATCACCCTAGAGTCTGGGTACATTATACCAGGTGATGAATTGCTGACCGACCGTGGATTTTTCGTGTTGGATCCCTGTCACTGGCTCGGAAACACTTATGCTTTGAGTAACACCATGTCGCTCACATTCGGGACTTGGAACATGACTAGTTGTACATGTCTACATAAAAAGTATTGGTACTCATCAAGTGACTTATAACACTTCATGTCAGACTTTGAATAGTAACTTGCACTTTCTGCAAAGTAATGACAGAAGTCGAAGTATGACACATCATGCCAAATTATCTACCCACATAGAATCACTTAAATTGAAGGGGTCAGGTAAAGTCAGGTAAAGTCCCATATTTAATTGACAGTTTGTCCAAATGCCCTGCTAAATCATTAGAAGGTAACTTCCTTGCATAGTCAGAGAGATCAACAAGTTTAAAAGTCTCAAAATTAATTAAATGTGCCATTAAACACAAATAATCAACACACAATATAGATTTTCTCATACATACTGCATAGGTATAATATGGCTTATCAGTCAATGTTTTGCCTCCAGCCGAACATGTGGTCAAGATAATGATATGCATAGGGCTATTTTTAGTAACGGTGAAAAGGGTCTATATCCTCACAAACAATGTGTGCATGCAATCAGTAAAGCAATAGTGTTAATTGTCTAGTCTGGACGTTTGTGATACATTGCTTGTGGTATAGACCAAGCATGTCATTCATTTTCTGTAGAGCAATTGTCGAATGTCCCGCGGTACTAAATGGTGTGAACATCTTCACAGAGTAGTTATCAATAGACAATATAAGTTAATCTAATTATAACAATGTGGAAATAACGATGCTTGTTATTATTATTTTCGTTGTTCAATCACTATAATACCATCTTATAAACAACTATTAACAACTAAAACATAAACGTATTATTTGAACAATTTCTAATACACGATTCAGACTTCTTCTGAGTGAACTGTGTATTGGTATCATTATACATGAACTTTGTAGACACATATTTAGAGCCATAATTTGACTTCAAACCATTTAATCAGGTATTCTTACGAAAGGGAACTTCGCTTGCCCGCCCTAGTTTAATATTTATTAAGTGTTCTTCGTTCTCAAGACAATGACAACTTCATAATATGTTTAGATGAACACACTATTCAGTATGTTGCTCCAGAAATGGTGCATATCCCTGAAGGCATGAATAACGACATCAATGTCTGGCAAGTGCGTGATAATAGGTGGCAGTATGAGTGTTTTGTCCGCAAACGATTAAAAAAAAATTTGTTACTGTGCCAATATACTATCTTGATAGTGTATTAGCACAGTGACGGATTTTTTTTCATTTTTTTATATATTTTTTTCCAAACACTGATACTGCCACCTATGATCTATCTATAGTGATCTACAATTGATATTTAATATAACATGTTGTTAGTAGAGTGGTCACTATCAGATTCAAAAATCTACAATGATTAAAATATAATACTCCATACTAGGCTTTTCCTATCTAAAACGAGCCAGTCCGATTACGATTTTTGTGGCGAGGATAGAGGCACGAAGATAAAACATACAAATACAGTGGAACTCAGTTATAACGAAATCCTGGGGACCAAGAAATTTTGTTTGCTATATCTGGTTTTCGCTATATCAGTACAACGTTATATGAGATTAGGTGCAACGCATTTCAGAATGTATTCAATTTGTCTATTAAAATCATTGTGTTTGTCATTTATTAGTACAGCATGTACAGTTTGCTTCTGAATGTTTAAAGAAACAGCATACACGATGATGAACATTGTTTTGATATTATAAACTGATAAAAAAATCGTTATTAAAGAGTTCAAATCAATATTCATACTTGGAATATATCAATCCTTATTCTGTGCAAAGTACGTAATGCATTATCTGAGTAGTTTGACAAGGTATGTTTATATTATAAGACCACTAATTAGCAAGTTTTAAGCACGAGCCGTTAAACCATTAAAATAATTAAGTAAGTAACAATGGCGATTGTGACATGGTTGATGAAGGCTCCACGTATTTCATTGTCTGTCTAATAGGGGATTTAAATAGCCCCGCGTAGCGGGGCTATTGAAAATACCCAGACCGGTAATACGAGTGACATGCGTATTTTCGTTGAATCTCAGCAGGTACTAATGCTTTCAAAAAAAGTTATTTCCGGTCAAAAATTTCAGGCAGTTTTCCGAGGTGAATGGTCATTGGAATATAAAAAAAATAGTAAGCTGTAAACGGTTGAGCCTATCGTTCTCTTTCGATTAATTATCATTTTTAAAAAAATGTGTAATAAATAAAACAAACTATTTTTAAAAAAACAAAGGGAAATAAGAAGTACTAAAAAACACGGCCCGTAGAGCGTCGTGTTTTAAACACATCGACAACCAAGGGAAGTCATTCTAGTGTATTTAATTTTACGCGCAAATCAGCATTTTCGTTCGTCTGAGAGCAGCATTGGTCAAGTAAGTTTGTTAATTGCTACGGATCAGATAATTAATCATTATGCCTGTACGTTCAATTCAATATTTACCCGAAATTAATGTTGGTAATGATGTATTCCATATCGTTGACGTACCGGGTGATGGAAATTGTTTTTTTCATTGCTCGAGTTATTTGTTGTCCGGTGATTTTAACGAGACCATGAGACGCTCATTTACCGAAGGTTTATTTGTGGTCAAATTTATGACAACTGGGATACTTGGAGAGAAAAGATTGCAATACACCATGGTCAAAACATGTCTAGCGTCTAGTATCAGGATGGAATGGTTCTAGGTAACTGGTGGGTCACTGCATGCGAAATAGAGGCTGCGTCGGAACTGTTAGATTGTAAAATAAATATTTGGTTACAAGGAAGAAGGGATCACATATCTACGTTTACATTGACCACTTATCTTCCAGCATCTAATCCTGACCCTCAAACTAGTATTGATAATCTTTTGAACAACCACCACTTTCAAGCTTTGAAGAAAAAGACTGGTGATGATGCGCAAAATCCTCACAATTCACAAACTTTAAATTCTAAGTCTACTGACAACGAAGAAAGCCAAAGTTCACACGCAGCCTCTGGTTCAAGTTCACCCGCGGCTACCGGTTCTAGACTTGATGACCACACATATTCATGTTGACATTGTTCATTTTCTTCTTTAGTCAAACAATCTCGACTTAGAGTGTATCCACTTCTAAATCAAGACCCATTATGCGCTTTACTGATCAGTTTTTGAGTTTCATGAATTTTGTCTTTTACGCCAAATTAGAGCCATTTTCAGCATTGAACATGTAAAATATAATAAAAAATAAACGAATGGCACAGAATACCTGTTAATATTGGTCCTTATAATCAATAAATCGATCAATAAATCAGCATGTGTAATTTCCGAAAATCCAATGTAAACATAACTGTGAGTATCCGGTACGCGTATACCGCCCGTATAGATGAGCGCAACACGTGTGTTTTTCATATGCTAACGTTGTGCGAATCGCTAAGCGAGTAGTAAAATTCATTTAACTTATCGTATTCTGTTCATAAGTCATTAACTATCAGTTTACAAGAAAAATAAGCTCGATTTGTCAACAAATCTTCGTTAATTTTTCGTTTTTAGTTTCACCGAGCGAGCTCAGTGTAATTGGTTTCACGCGTACCAGTGTACATCACTGTGAAAACCAAACAGTGCCGAAGATCTCCCAGCATCCTCCATTGTTCTAGAAACTCATTTCATCGAGTATTCTGATTGGTCGATAGGGGAATGCGATTTGCATATCAACAACAAATAGCTGTGTAGTGGAATTTAAAAGTGCGACATCGTCGTGTTAAAATTGTCGGACAAACGAACCGCTTAGTGTTTTATGGATGTTTTTGGTGCAGATAACGAGAAAAAGGGTTGATCTTCGTGGACATGCTATATATTTCATGGTATTTACAACTTTTCATTCATCTTTTCAAGTTGCGCCAAAAATTTGATCGCAAACCCCCCCATATATATGACACTTTAGTGCTCATCTGCACTGGAGATAAAGGTCAGAAATTAAAAAATCTCCTAGCAGATTGCCCCACATCTATTTCTTCTTCTGATCATATATCAAATCAAAATGAAGGTCCAGCTTCCTCAAACAAAACAAATTGTTCTAAAAAGAGAAAATTATATTAGTATTGCTCTGCTTTGGACAGTGAAACATCAAACAAAAAAAATCACCTGGTAATTCAGGACAAACAAATTGATATCTGTAGAAAATTAGGTCTCTGGTTCCATGTCGATACTCCAGAAAATGAAACTCGGTATCAAAGAACGAATCGGAGAAACAAAATTAACAGCTGCATTAAAAGGACAGAAAAGAAATTAGGTGTCCAGTCTGATAATATTCCTGATGCACCCCCACTGACCGAAAATCAACAATTTAACAAAGCCATGGACTGTATAAGAGCCTTTGAACTGGAACAAATGTCCTATGATTTCAACACATGCTCCATATGTAATGAAACTAGATTAAATTTTCCACTCAACAAAAATTCTGCATGCAAACGATGTGCAAGAGACAAATCTGTTTTAAAAATGTTTTCCGCGCAGAATAATGTGGATCCAGGTTTAATGCCTGAAGAATTAAAAGGCCTCTCCGTTGTTGAGCAACAATTGATATGCAGGATTTCACCGTGCATGAATATTCATATGCTGAAACATGGTGGAATAGCATCAGGTGGTCACTGTGCATGATTGTTTATATTTTCTACTTCAAATTTTGTTCATGCTGTCATCACAAATGATAATAATATCTTACAGTGTCAATACTAAGTACACTCTGCCAAATTAACAATTAATGTCATTGTCATATAATTGGTAGCTATTTGTCAGCAATATGTAACACTCGTAAGGGATTTATTTGACAAAAACATAGCCTGGTGACATTGCAACACGTATTGTTCATCCAAATGGTCAAATGTATGACGACTGGTTCACCACCAGGCAGTCTGGGTTCAAGTCCCAGTTTGGATTATATAGTTGTTGTGTTGCCTAGCTAAAACTTAGTATAAAAAATATGTTTGATATCATATTTTAAAAGGGAAAATAGGGAGAGGGCTTAACTAGTTGCTGATAATTAGCGCCATATATTAACATCTAAATTCAGCTTATAATTTTTTACTGTATACCTACAAACATACCCAATCAGAATTCAGATATTCAATATTTATTAAATCCCCATTTAGGCGGTGCCTTAGTTCATATTATTTTGTTTTATAGTTGCAGCTACATTTACAATAGTTAATACTCTTGTAAAGTCAACAAGGTTTAGGGGTATAAATATTGGTTAGGTCTGTTAATTTGCACTGATATAGGGGTGTAATTATTGGTTAGGTCAGTTAATTTGCACTGATAAAGCAACTACATAACACATTTTAAGATTGTTTGCACAAACATTTTTCACACAATTATAAGCGAGTGGGATTGCATTGAAATAAAGAAGGGATGAAGTCGGGGATTTTTTTCCTTACGCTATAACCGAGTTTTCGTTATAAGCGAATTCGCTATAAATGAGTTCCATTGCACACAGATAAGTGGATGTGCAAAATTTGTCCGATATTCAACTAATACTTCAACAGTCAAAACACTTAAAAAAAAGTTAAATTTCAAATTCAACATTAAAAATGGAAAAATAGGATATACAGTAAAACTTCGTTATCTCGAGGTCTTATCTGGACAAGCCAAATACTTGAGATAAGCATGGTGCTCGACATATCAGAATTTCATTTTTTTTTTAATTTTGACTAAATGTAAGAGTGTTTATGAAGGTCAGCATTTATTTTGGTGGATTGTAACATTTACACGCGGCATGATCATTACTATCACCGAAACAAAATGTTTAATGTTGACGTTTCAAGTATACATGCAACTTGTATAAATTCGTCAGTAACGAAATGTAAATCTTTAAATTAAATACATTACAAAAGCATTATAAAAGTATGTATAAAAACAACATCACACCATGGATTTTTCGAGGTGGACAAAATCTCCAGCATTGGGTGGACAAAATCTCACTCATTCAATTTGCTAGAATCTTTATAAAAATCCATTATTTGAATATACCATTTTGGATTTTAATTGTCATGACAAACAGTTTAGCAATTGTAACCCACCACAAAAATCAGCTTTTTCATTGGCTCAACATGCAGGTTATATGTTAGCTTAGAACAGTGAATTTATTCAGCCAATAAAATGTGTCGACAAGTTAAATTCTCATAATTGAGATATAATGTGATCACAGCAGTATGTGTGAGGCTTGCCCAGGAATTGTGTCTCCTGGTATTACTCAATGTATACATACATAAGACAGGTCTGTCTGACACTCAAACCCTTGGTGAAAAAACCTTGATCATGTACATGTCAATATGTCATCATGTATTTTGTCTTAAATTACATAATATTTGTCCTAGCTTGCGTTTTTGTCTATACCAACATGTATCCGTCATAGTATGCCATTTGTCACCTGTGTAATAACACTAATTATTTAACAGCCCTCATCATCACCATTAATACCTGAACAATGATGATGTAAGTGAGTTGTCCATCTTCATTGGAGAAGGGTGGGGGGGTAAAATTCTGATGAGTTTGTACACTGTCACAGTGGGTGCCAGTTGTCTGCCATTATACAATTAGTATATTCATTGTCAGATACATGATACCTGTACTATCACTATAATTATGTTACCTGATAGATTGTGATGTAAGATTTATTGTTTTATAGGAGGGTCACTTGAAAAGTACTGATCAGTGGCCAATATCATGTTTGATATTAAATTAACGTGTATAAAAGTGGATATTTTCTGACAGATACAACTTTATTCATGGTGTGAGTGGTGTGATTCAAATAAGTACCTGCAAAAGATCTCCAGAAAGATAACAATCTTAGTATTAGAGCTATTTAATCTCACCTTCAATATTGTCATACAATGTATATTATTAAGCTAATTCCCGTGGGAGACTGGACTGAAAATAGTGTGACAATGTCCCAAAACAGAAATATTATTATCAGTTTAATTTAATTTAATTAAAATGTCCATAGCCCCAACAGTTGTCTAAATATCATTACATTTGAGTTGAGTACTTGGGGTTCTTCGGGAGAATGGGGGCCAGTTAAACAATTGCAAGTATACTTGTATTCACTCAAACAAAAATAAAAAATTTTGTTAATAATTCTAGGTTTTATGCGGTTTTCCTAACGATTTTTGAGTTACATTAGGTGTACAACCACAAAACCAGTTTTCCTGGAGAGTATATGTATCCTATACATAACCAGTACCAACTATCTTTTCCACAATGTATAGCTTGGCTAATTTGACACGAGCCTGACCTTTTGATTAGCATAATTTAACAGTCGATACATTACCTACGATACAACACCGATTGTATGTTTTCATAGTCGGGGAGTATCACGAAGACGCTCGAGATGTAATACATACATAACTTTTAAATACCGAAATTGCACGATTTGCTTGCGGAAATTGATATATTCAAAGCAAGAACCTTGTAATATATTCTTGCATAAAGGTCAGGTTCAGGTAAAAATAGCCAAGCTATACACTGTAACAATGTTGCCTCATGAAGAGGAAAATCAACATTGTTAAACAAATTTTATCAAAGGGCATAAAGTGAATTGAACCTTGATTCAACAGAGCAGGAACTTGAATTTCAAGTATGATAAAGTGCAATATGAAAAATAATATATAGTGACTGAAGTTTAAATCATGAAGTTTATAAGCTCATTTATGACATTTTGATGTGAAACAAGTTCTTGTACCACTTTAATATCTCCTATTTCTACTGTTTGTATGAATTATGGCTCATTTATGGATGTACTCTTGTTTTAGCAGCTTATGAAGTTTTCTAGAAATGGATTAAAAACAATAGTGATCATAGTTTTGTATAAATATTTGCAGCCCTTTACCAGCATTTGTTCAGGGGCTCTAGGGCAAAGCTGAGAATTCTACTATGTAAGTAGAACAACAATGGAAGCTTGAATTTAAAGGCTAATTTCAGCACGTTTTAGCATACACTAACCATAATATTTCTAATAAGAAAATAGTCGGACCCAAAATATTAATACCCTTGTGATTATAAGACATCATGTCAGGTGCTAGGGAAAAGTCGATTCTGGTTTTAAGGCACAGGGGAATCACTGAGCTGTTTGCCTCTGTGAAAGGGTCTGACTCAGTGCTGTACTAAAGTCCCAATGTTGAACTGTATTGATAGATTGTGACAAGTTTTATTGTTTTAAGTGTATAAACAAAACCTTATCTAAAAAGAATACATCTTGCCCTTGGGTTACTTGTATGGCAGTATGTTATAAACTTAGTTATGTAAAGTTATATTGTCTTTTCATTACTTTTGTGTTATTATGTTATGGTTTAATATCCTTTGATGTTTTATATATTAATATATAGTGACCATTTACAGTAGTCTGTTTTGTTTCCTTGTTTTTATGCCCCGGTATTTACTGATGCAGGAGGCACATAGTGATTGCCCTGTCCATTTGTTTGTCCATCCGTCCGTCCTTCACAAAATGTTGAAACTCAAATATTCAAGTGCATCTAGGCATTATTTTCAAACTTGGCATACTTTTTAACCATCATAAACACATTAAATTGTCAAAGCCATGTAACACTATCCAACATTTAAACATAATTATGGCTCCTGAAGAATAATTTAGCCATTTGTTTTTTGCTAGGCTTTTACCGGGGAAGTAAGCATTTACTGATACAGTCTTGTTATCATAAATTATGTAATTATAAGTACCTTTTTTTCATTCTCAGTTATATATAGTCAGATCAGGTGATGTAACTAAAATTTTCTTGGAAATAATTTGTTAAATTGTGTACAGATAACTAATTACTGGTACTACTTGTCTGACGTGTCACAGTGTCATATTGTCACAGTTCACAATATGGTAGAGAGTGGGTGTAAGTGGCTGGATAGCTCAGTCTCTAGAGTAGTCAGTATTCACCATGCAAGCGAGGGATCCCGTATTTCTCACCTAGTAACAGTTTGATTTTGGTATATATAATAGCATTTAGGTTGCTTTACAGCCCATGTTGCTTAATTTACCTGTATTCTCTAAATTAACAATGAGCAAATAAAGTTGTGAACATTTCTCAAGAAGTATTTAGCGTCTTATATATAATATTATTATGTTGTATTAAATAATATGTTTTATATTAATTTTAATCATTGCCTGACGATAAATAGGAACTTATTATTCAAGATTTGTTTATGTTGTTGTGTAAAAATCAATGATTTATATTGTTTTATGTTGTTGTGTAAAAATCAATGATTTATATTGTTTTATGTTGTTGTGTAAAAATCAATGATTTATATTGTTTTATGTTGACGTTGTGTAAAAATCAATGATTTATATTGTTTTATGTTGTTGTGTAAAAATCAATGATTTATATTGTTTTATGTTGTTGTGTAAAAATCAATGATTTATATTGTTTTATGTTGTTGTGTAAAAATCAATGATTTATATTGTTTTATGTTGTTGTGTAAAAATCAATGATTTATATTGTTTTATGTTGTTGTGTAAAAATCAATGATTTATATTGTTTTATGTTGTTGTGTAAAAATCAATGATTTATACGAGGGTCATTCAATAAATTCGTGGACTGGACTCGGCATTTTAATACACATTGGCACAGAGAGTAACTAATTACATCACACTAAACTACAGCCTTTCTGACACAAGTGCAGAAAATTTTGCACGAAAATACGCATTTTTAAAGAAAATATGGCTAAAATAAAACTATCACCTTACCGCAACCACCACACAACGTAAATATATTCTGACGTCAGCGACGTTATTGGCGTTTTGCTATTTCTCAAATGGTAAATCCGAAATTGAAGTATGTCATTAATATCGAATTAAACACAAATATTTAAGTTGTATATTATTAAATAGATCTACCACAACATTTTATGTATTCAAAGTTAAGGATAAGCTGGACTTAATGGTTGTATGATAAATTGAAACGCATCGCACATTTTGACTGGTGTTCCCAAGTCAAACGTCCTTATGTTTTTAAATTTCATTCGATCCCTGTATCAATTTTAACACCATGCTGCTCAGAAATTTGATTTTGTCACTAAAACACAGGGACACTGAATACTGCATCCTTTCCGTTTGCTCTCATTAGCAGCTTATGTGTGTTTGTTGTGTATTTCCAAGACAAGTGCACGATTTAATAGTTGCACGAATTTCCTGGCGTAAATTCATCGATATTTTGACGTAACTGAAAACGTGATAGGCATAGATCAAATACTTTTCAATTCAATCTCAAACGTCCAAACAACTTAATAATTTTACAAAATATTATGATAATATCTTGCAATAATCTGGCAAACATATGGGAATATAAACTAAATAATGTGGAGTTTATAACTAGTTGAACGAGTGAAAAGGATACGTTACGTCGGTCGGGGGTGGTTGCGCGTTACTATGGTAATACAACGGCTGGTCACATGCTACTGTGTTGCATAATCAGAGATAAATTTGTATCTATGGTAGGAAATTGATAAATGTTTATAATGATATAAGAAATTATTATTTAAACATGAATATAATAAAATGAGAACCATTGTCTACGAATATATTGAATGACCCTCGTATACGCAATAATATATTTTGTTATCAACTTTTAATGTTGGCACATCATTACAATTAAATGATATTGTTATTGAAAAAAACCAAGTATGTCATACTATCAATGATGACATGACGGGTGCTATATTTGATTCTTTTTATTGCTCTGTCAATAATTAATGTGTCTTTATCTGTCACTTATTTCGAAGAACATTGTAGATGACAATTTTACGACACTTCATTGTACGATATCTTTATTACTGGTAATCTTTACGTAATAATTTCACCAAGTTGTGTTTTGACATCAATATTTGACATAAAAACCGAGTTGATTACTAATACATTAGTTACATTCAAATCTTGATAATATGGAAAAGTCATAAAATCATTCTGATTGCTCTCCTTTATTGACCTTTTCTGTAATTTTTGCTCCTTTGGGGCTAATTAGTGTAATTATTTTGTTATTACAATTGTAACATTTATATTACCAATTAGATTGGTTCACAAGTTTTTCTTTAATGTTGGTTTTTACTGCTAGTATTTGTTGTTCTGTTCATGCAGATGAAATCTAGACTTTAATCAAGGGGGTCTTGTATTTGGTTAAACATTTGTATGGTTATGTCAGTTCCATGTATGTTTCTTCTTGCAGAGGTGTTCTGAAATTGACAAGGATTATTGGCAGTGGCTAGGTACAGCATTATGGTATTTCGGTGGTTGGAACCGTTGCATCAAATATGGTAAGTTTGGTCTTATCAAATCAATTCCAAAGTCTAATACTGTAAAATCATTAATTTTCGTGGGGGATTAAATTTCGTGGATTTCGTGGTTCACCTCAACCACGAACTTTAATCCCAACGAACATCAATTTTGACCCTTGTTTATTACCTGAAATGCAAATTCCACGAATTTAAGTCCCAACGAAATTGTATTTTTTACCAAAACCACGAAATTTCGTCCCAACGAAATTAAATGATTTTACAGTAAGTCTTGATCACTTTATTATAGTGTGATCAATACTTTATTTAAATATATTCATCTAATGAATTTATTATATAATTTTTCGTTTTTGTTATAATTTATAAGATAAGTTTATGATACCAGAAGAGAACAATTTAAAGATTTTTTATAAGTCATTGAAGATTTTACAAAATTGATGTTTAATGCTAAGAAAATAATTAATGGTTTCAAACAAATAAATAATGTACAATATTTAGCAGAATATTATATCAAAAATCATGTACTTAAAAAGGGTACTGAGGGGAATTATAAAACCTGTGTATAGAAAATAATTGATTCAAAATTTCAAATGTTACATGAAAAACAATTATACAGGATAGCATTATTTCTTTCCCAAATACATTATTGCCGTATTGTAAAACCATTAATTTTTGTGGGGGATTAAATTTTGGTGGTTCACATAACCACAAACTCAAATCCTATCGAAAACTATTTTTACCCTTGTTTCTATTACCTGAAATGCAAAATCCACGAATTCACGTCCCATCGAAATGGTATTTTTTACCAAAACCATGAAATTTCGTCCCATCGAAATTAAATGATTTTACAGTACATTATAATAATGATTATTGCCGTATTACTAATCACACAAGATGTCACAATAATCTACTCAAAGATTCTTGTCTCTGGCAGCTATATTACAGATAGTATCTTAATTCACCGCTTACAGAAAAGACCCGCTTTGTTTCGACGTCACCCCTGACATACGTCTATATAACCAGCTATCATATGCTTGAACTAGAGTTCATTCTATCGCGAGCAGTATTTATACAGTTTAAAAAGTCATCTTTAATGATCTTTTCAAAATCATGACCAGAAAAATTGTCATTTGTCCCGACTTATCAAAGGTAAACAATGTAGTTTCCGTTAACTGTTTGATAGATTACGATATTAATACATCTCCAATTATAAATGATGGGTATCTTATAACCCACCCACTGTATATATGATGTCATACTGTGGTCGTAGTTTGGCTATAAGATCTGTCCCCAATCCAAATGGTCGCATTTCGTTCGCGTGTCTGTGATGACTAATTTTCATTGCATGTTAAAGGAACATAGACTTTAACTTGTGTAGCAAACAACCAACCCTACCTTACAAACCAAAGAGTTGATATTATTTCCCTACGGAGAAGCAATGAAGCTATGAAGTCTACTAAGCTTGAACTTGAACGCATCATGATAAAATTTCGAATTTGAAATTTGTTTCCTTGATTGTTATTAAATAAATAAACATTCTAGATTTATATTAAGTTTTCAAAAAAAAATTATATAGTTGTAGAAAAACATAGTCAAATTATCTATTATAAAAGGGATTTTTATCAATTAAAAAAATCTACTTTTCAGAAATGTGTAGACCTTTATAGTTGGTATTTCCTACTTAGAGAAAGTAAGCAGTGGTGCAAGGGAAGTCTCAATCCCAAGTCTGTTCACCTCACATTAAATTTTAATAATCTAAATAAAATTACAAGATGTTAGCTGAAGGCATTCAGATAAGATCATGTAACAAAGCGGTTTAAAATCATTCATCTCTGTGTGCATCATTTTCGAAGTTTAGCTGTTGATATTTTGGGATGACAGCGATTAATAGAAATGATCAACAGAAATATGTTCTAGCATCTAATGCAAACAACATCCAATTGAACTTGGTAGAAGGGATTGATTTGTGCTAAGTCTCCTATTAACTTTGACTTAAACTCAACATCTTATATTAATGTGCCTCCGTAGCTCAGTGTTAAGGTCGCTTCCCGTCTAATCTGGTAACCAGGCATGGGCATAATTCAATTTTTTTGTATCACATTCATGCTAAAATAGAAGTCAGTTTGACAGCCTATATATTGTTAATTAAGTGTTGGTTAAATACCTAAATGTTAGCCTGTGGCATCTTGCATAGACCTGTCGTTCTTACATGCTGTAACTGTTATACCAAGTTAAATAAAACCTGTCTTTAACTGGCTTAATATCTTACTTAAGATGCAATTCTGTTAACCATTATGTTGTAAGTTTGTGTAAAGGAAGGGTTTATCAGTACAATTAAACTGTGTGCCAAGGTGCACACATGTAACTGTATCGTTGATACAGACAATTTGAAAAAGAAAAAAATATGTTTTTGTAAAATTTATGTTTTTCTATACTTAAAGAAAGAAAAATATAAATTTTCCAAAAATTTTTATATTTTTTTTCAGCAATACAGTTACCTGTGAAGGTGCATTGCCTGCTACCTGTGTTGGGTTTTCAATGTATATGTTGGGTGCAATGTATATGTTGGGTGCAGTGTATATGTTGGGTGAAAGTGTTGAAAGAAAAGTTTGTCAGGAAAAAAGGAGCTGACATCTTCTCTCAATGCCAATTGTCATTTTGTCATTCATGATGCTCAGGTCCCTTTTCTCAATACTGTATATAATTGACAATACGCCTGTTGTCAATCAATACCATCTAAACCAATTTGTGCAGTAAACTATAATCCAAGGTCCAATGGATTAACTTGAAAACCTTTGTCAAGCAGCCTTCAACAAACAACCAGGTGGAGCAATCTGAGCTCTGGCGTAATGACAATTTGGGCAATTGTGGTCTTCTTTCCATGAAATACTGTTTTAAAATTATGTATGTGCCTGGCTTGGCATTCTGGTTGGCTTTCTGCGTATTATGAGTACTCTGGTCAAAAACAGAGTACCGGGTAGTTAAATGTTAATGTAACTGATTTAGTTTCCATAGGATTGGAGTTCAAAATATTTGATTGAATTGTGATAAAATCGGATGTCCTTTGCCTAAGCAAAGTGCTATGTAGCGCTTTACATGGAAGGTTATCAATGCCTCCTATATTTCATTGAACTGGAGGTTACTGAATGAAGGCATCCAGTAGCGCTTTGCTTAGGCAACAGACACCAGTAATGGTTTTATACTAGTTATGGAGATAAAGACTTGAACCTAATCTTTATGCATGTAAAGATACATGTATATCCTTTATTTATTACAAGCTTCTTGCACTGAATGTTACTTAATGCACATCCCCTGTATATATTCGAGTGTTGGCATTTAGTAAGGTCACCTGTCATAAACTTAAATTTCGGTTTACTTAATCAGTGACTCATGAATTAATGTTTTAATCAAAAGATTAATCATAGATTAAACTATTAATTGGATCATTGATATATTGAAACAGTAGACACCCTGTTTTTGATGAAACAAGACAGGATTGTCAAAGCGTTTTCAGAGTTGACTACCCATGTAAATGGCTCAATTATTTGTATAAAAAGATGGCATGTTGATAGCGTATGATGCTATCCTTGTGCTTCTTTCAGCTGATTATTATAAAGGTATCTTTGGGTTAATTTACCATGTTTGGTTTAATTTTCCGTCTTTGGGTTTAATTTTCCGTCTTGCACATGTTGTACAAAAAGATGATTGCAAAGGTTGAGTGGTATTGTATAGGCCTCATACCAAATGGTGATATCTGTATGGTAGTACAGTGAGGGAGAGGGAGACAATATCGCTGGCTTAGAACAAGAAGGTTGTAACTACCAAATCGATATATTGAGAAAGTAAGAGAAAACTGTCTGTAATTTACTCTTTACCTATGGGAAAACACGCTTTTAAAACTTCATTTTGGTCAACATGACAATTTCAGATTTTCATGAAAATATGCTCATAAGAAGCGTCTTGTGAAGCAGATTTCAAATATGTATGAAACATGTAAGGTCGTAGGAGGTAGTTAGGACCTTCTGGTTCTAAGCCATCGATATATGCACAGTTATATGCTTCACATATTGACATGGTGCACATCTGGTGGTGTAATGAACTGTGCATCTAAAAACGTGATTTCATGGAGTTGGTTTCTGCAGTATGGAGGTCTTAAAAATCTACTAGTGTTCTGTCCAGACATAAATGATAACAAAGCACAATAAAAAAGAAGTTCTTTGTTCTACATTTACATCATTGTTAAAATACAGTCAAACCTCAGTCTCCTGAGTTATTTAGGATTTTATAAGTATAGGATAGAACACGAGTAAGTGTTGGGTATGAAAACTAAATCGAGTTTGCGAGATTTTATGTTTTCATACCCAACACTTACGAGAGATCTATCTGTCTTAGACCACAGCTAAAAATGTTAGTTTCTCAGATACAATTTGCACAACAATCAACTACTTAATACTATGATTAATACTTAGTAAACACAATATCCCCAAATCGTTTACATTAGCCATTCATAAAATAAAATCAAGGAATGTTTGGTGCACGGGTATTTTGTGTTTTCGTTGGTAACATTCCATTGGTCAACTTTCTATCTGTATCGTACATATTTAACATATCTTTTTTAAAGCAAGTGTACATGCATGTGCTTTTAAAAACAAGTAGTGGAATTTGATTTACTTGATGAAACTACTACATCGATGGCTTAAAATAAGAAGGTCGTAACTACTACTTACGACCTTATAAGACGCATGCATATTTGAAATCTGCTTTACAATGCGCTTCTTATGAGCCTGTTTTCATGAAAATCTAAAATTGTCATGTTGACCAAAATGAAGTTTTAAAAACTTGTTTTCCTATAGTTAAAGAGTAAATTACAAACAGTTTTCTCTTGCATGCATGATGTTTTCGGTTTTGTAGTTACGACCTTCTCATTCTAAGCCATCGACATGTAGTATGTTTTTGGAGTTTGAGGACGTAACCGCGGTTACGCAAATCAAGCATCTTCCATCATGAGACCTTTTAGCCAAAGATCTGAATGAAAATCAAAGGTTTAAGGACGTGCAACCGCATTCAGAACAGCGTCTGCCGAAAGATACCAGAAAGCAACATTCTTGGACATGTTCAGCATACGAGCAAGAAACACAATGACGCAATTCTAAGATATTACCAGGACTACATTTTCATCATTTAAATGTACAGGGTATCCGTCTATATGAAAACAGTTTTGACAAACAAGCAATAATGGCATGTAGTGGACATAGAAGCACTGCTGTGTATTATTATAAACAACCGTTAGAGGCACTGCAGTGTAACTTATCATCCAAACTACAAACGCCATCGAAGACGCCTCCATCGCCCCAGTCTACAGCTGGACTAGTTGTCTCGGCAACGGTTATCAAGGCCGAGTCTGCTGGCTTGCCAGACCCAAATGCTATTGTGATAGAAGTACCTGACTGTATATCTGCTATTATTGGTTTTCAAAGGCGGCAGAAAGATGTCGATTACACTGTAAAATCACCAGTCGAAACATTTGTGTAAGCAGCAGTAAAATGTAAAAATGTTATTTCACTGCAAGTTTTTTTTTTCATTTGGGGCATACCGATTTTGTAAAAAGCAGAAAACTCTTATGTTATAACTGAATAGTTCATTAATTAACAATGATTTAATATTTTTTTAGATATACTTAACTGCTTAAATAGTATTTAAGTGCATGTATATGTTTTATAATCGATACTATTGCAATTCTTACTGCTTCAGCAATAGATTATTCTGTATTTTAATGATACTTTACTCTAGTTACACAAAATATAGATATAAAGTAACAATTTTAAGTCATTGAAAACGCCGCTTCATCCTCTTTAAACTCTATGTCTGATGTTTGTATTGGATATATTCATGTATAGTGATTGTTAATGCTTAACTTCACGGTTACAATCACACTTGTCGATGGATTGTGTTTACAATAAAGCTATAAATTCCTGACTTGATGGATTATTTTGCTTGGCCTAAATAGTATTGGATAAATAAATGTAAGTTTATATACAACACTTTTTCTATATACCACAGAAAAGTGTTGTATAAAAAAGTTGATGGGATTTATTCAACACTTTTTCTGCTCGCTGATTGGTCAGTTACAGTAAGCTGTGGTCTAATTACAGAAATCATGTTTTGCTGAGCTAGAAAGAAATAAATTTTCTGCAGAAAATAAGACTTAGTGTTTACTAAGTTATTGTTATAACAATTTATTGCAAGTTTCTTTTTAACAGCTGAATTGTAATAATAGAACACTGTTTGGTGCTTATATTTGCTAATGATGCCCCAAATCTGACTTGCACCTTATTGTCAGGATCACAGGGCATTATATACAAAGGGGTTTCAAACAGTTTGTGGACTGACCCGTTCATTTTAATATGTGAAATGCGATTTAATTATTTGTTTTGTTATCTTAAAATATATTCAATTCTGTACTGAGAAACAAATAATAAGTTTATTCTATGATAATATCAATAAAATATTATATCGATTTTAAAGGGCCTGTCTCACAGATGGAGCGAATTTTTTTTTAAAAGTATAATTTTTTTACCAAATCAAGTATTTATATAATGAACATTGTTGATTGTTGCTTTTAGAAATATTAATTGCAAATAATCGATTTTAACCACTTTCAACATTGCGCACACCAGTGTGTTTTTCCTTTAAAACACAGCGTAAATTTTCCTTTCAGCATGACTTTTGAGTAATATTATTCACTAGATCGGTCTGTAACATAATCTTACTTCAGTCTTAACATCTAAGAAGTATTTGGCTTGTTTTTAAATTCGTTTTCATCACATGCAAGTTAATTTCAGGCAATTTAAATGAGAGTAGTTTAAAATTCTATACCGTATTAATACAGTATAGAATTTTGAGGTACAATTCTTTAATAATTACAAATTCCTGATGTTTCACAAGTTATATTTTATACAAGTGTGCTTGTTTATGGGATATAAAGGCATTTATGCCAAAATTTAGCGAAATTATTTGACAATTTTATTATATTTTTGCTTTATGCTGAAACGTGACACAGTCCCTTTAAAGATGACCGAAAATTCTCGACAATAAAGTTATATGCATTGGAAATTTGCAAGTTATTTCAAAATAAGTTGTTTAAATAATTTGTGAATTTTTACTGAATTTGGTCCAAAACTTAACAAATGACAGGACCAATTCAAAAAGCTTTTGATACCCCCTTGTATAATGCTTCATTAGGACCCCTAATTATGTAACCACCTTTCTCACCAAATCACTTTATGACTTATCAGATTACTATAAAAATTCATCTTGTATCATTTATTGCTATTGAAAGCATGTGTAAAATTTGATCACTATATGACTTATTATCACTCTTGTGTGGGTAGTTAGGCGATTCCGCCAAAACTTTGAGGCTATGGATCATCTGTGCTCAGTATTTATGGCCATACTATATAATTCAATGTGTATGCCTTATTGCAATTGCTGGCAATTGACTTGTTTATGCACAGTGTGTCTAGAATAACCAGTATGATTAAATCCTATTCATCAATATATGCAAGTATGATTTAAAAATATTTTTGTTTGCAGAGAAATTTACATTTGAAATTAAATCAAGAGAAATGTAAAATTTATGAAAATTCATTGAATGTTACACTTCCCACGATGTGACCAAATCTTTCTACACCATAAACTCAACATGTTTTGCACATTCATGTTATTTTAATGCACTTTTATACCATTTTATAGAATGTCAGTGTTGAGTTTGACACTTTGAGATTTTCCAAAAACATGCATGCGCTACCGAATGAACAATGAGTGTTGAACTTTTATGGCTTTTAAGATTTTGAGATTCTTGATGAAATGACTCAGAAATTGATGGATTTTACATTTTGGTTATTTGCAATTGTTATTAATTTTATAAAACCTTGGAAGCAAAATGTCAGTGCTATAAATGTTAGGTAAAACATAAATGCCATTTTAGGTGGTATAAGTTCTTTATAACTGTTTATTAAAACATTACAGTTGTTCATCAATTTAATGAAAGGTGAGGCGAAGTTGCTGATTTTGTGGTTTAGTTGGGAACAACTAACGGCAGTCGTTAGTGTGAGGTTATTCCATTTTGCGCTAACAAATTTACCAATGACCTCCAATTTGAATGAGCTGTTATTATCTACATACGAAGTTTCATTAACCTAGCTTGAAAACTGTTTGAGCTACGGAAGGATCCAGATTTTATTGACTGACTGACGGATGGACGGGCGAACGGATGGAGAGAGGGCAAACCTATAGTCTCCTGCGGTTGAAAGATTTTAGGGGACTAAAAAAATTTATTTTCCCCCACATATTGTATTTACCTGAAAAATGAATTGTTAAATGGGCAATGGTTGGTTGATTGCTACATGATTGCTAGCGAGATCCAATTATCATGAAGTCCCAAGCAACATTTTCTGTACTAAACAAGACAATGTATCAGTCAGGAAAAAACAACAATAGTCGGTCAAGCAACAACAATTCTGACACATCACTTCCTTAGGAGTTGATTTTTTAATCATTATCTTTGATTGACGTGAAACAAGCATAGCGGGAATGAAAGTAGTTCCCCACATACTACAGTTTGGTGTCCCATTGTTTTCAAGGTGACAGGGTAATTGTTTTGGGTTATTAAGCTTACATGAAAGTCATTATAAATCATTATAGTTTTAATAGAATGATACTTAGATGGTGTTGGGGGCCTTTAATAATAGGATAGAAAAAATAATGAATGACAACATCATTTAATGACCCAAATCAACTTTGGCCTTCATTCATGACAAAGTCTTAGGACAGAAAATTTAGGTAAATTGAGGGTGAATTTCATCATTTCCTTGCCAGCTCTGACAAAAAAGTTGTGCAGCAGATACTAGTACTTCGAGCTTGTTGCATAGCCAAGGTGCTATCAAGCCCTTTTTAGTAGCGCTTTACTACGTCTATGCAACGATATGCAACCAGCGAACATGTTTGCTGATAGCATGCCGTTTCTTATCACTTTGTTAGGCAAGCACTTTCTTATAACGCAATTAACCGCTTCTGTTCCACTCGGTAGAGCTTTGCTGTGCAACGTTCTGCTAGCTCAGTGAGCGCTCGCAGGTAGCATATAAATATTTCGCTACTGACTTTTTTGAAGCAAGCCATTTCTTAGCGTAGCCCTACCGAGCGCATGATAGCTCCTTGCTTATGCAAAGGGCTCATGGACTTCATCAATACCACTTTTATATTGAGAAGATCATAATGTTGATTAAGGTATTAAAGCAGACCTTAAATTCTAAATTAACCATCTCTTTGAATGTATGTCATAATGTGGCTATAGGTAATCTCAATTATATCTGAATTATTGTTGTCTCAAGAAAATTAAAAAATATTTTATTGTATTTTAAAAATTATTAAAATCTGCCATACATTTGATTCACCTGTTACAATCGATTCAGTAAGTAATACTAATGAAGGAAATATTCCAAGCAAAAGAATAACAGGGACTATAGTTAACTCAGTTACACCCAGTTAAACCTAGATAAATATAGTTTACCTGACAGACAAGCTTATAAATGTTTATAACCGTTATCATTTAGCTTTGAATTGAATGTATACATTTGTAATATGATATTATTACCAAAGACCTAAATTACACAGATTGGACACTACACGGAAAATTGAGAGACAACGCAAAATAACAGGCAGCAGATTCAGTTATTGTGCATTAAACTTTTTTTAGTCATCCAAATTTAATGGATAATGTATCATGTTGAAGAGCTAAGTTTCTTCTACTACATGAAGTAACCAATATTTTTGTCTTCCTCTTATAAAACACAGAAAATTAGGATTTAAATGAGGCAAATTTGGTATTTTTGATAAACTTGAAATTTACATTAATTTGATGAAAATGATATTTGGTCTGGCTCTTCGGGTCTACTGTTTTATTCCTTTACTGATTTAATAAATGGTGCATCATTTTAAAGCTGAATAATAGATCTATTGCATAGACATATTAGTTTTTTCGTAAGTATATTAGAACAAGAGATATAAGGTATTCAAAACAGACGAGATTTCGCGAGATTTCAGAAGACCTGCCATCGTGAGATTTGGCACATGTTTCCAATCTGTGTAATTTAGGTCTTTGTTATTACCAAGAACATAAATTTCTATATTTTCACAGAATTGTGTAATTGTAAAGACACTTTAGAAATAAACATCAAACTTGGTAAAATTCTTCCATCATCAATAGTTATCATGGTTTTATGTTTTGTTAAAATTTGATGATAAAAACATGACCATAAACTTGCCATGTTTCATGTTTCATAATGTCTCAATACTTGTATGAAATGTTTATGGTTCTGTATTAAATGGTATATCTTTACTATAATTACTGAAATTTTTGTCCCCTCAAGTGCAAAAAGATCAGATTCAACATTCGCCTCTCATAAACTGGTCCCACTCCTCCTTACCAGCCAGATAGGGATCAGTTAGGGATCAGATTCTAATTATCCCTTTGAAGGGGCTGGTCATTTTGTTCTTATCTTAGGATATTAAACATAAAAGGGACCCAGGATATGCCTCGGGTATTATATATGATTTTAGATATTTTCTTAGTATTAAATCTTTCATAATTATCACAGATAACATTATACATGGACAATGATAAAAATCTCAGCAACTTAAATTATTGTAAATAAAAAAAATGAAAAATGAAAAATGATGATTATGAAAGTATTACACCAGTTTACAAACATTTGCTACCAATATGTATCACTATGATATGTTCATTGCCCAATTCATAAAATACACTTTACTTTAAAGTACATTTATTGACTTTAGTCCTGAATTAATGGTTTCAAATGATATAAGTCTAATCACTGTATGACTTATTGGGATCCTAAACAATTCAACCAGTATGACATGTTGTATGCAAAAGCACCTATAAATTCTCATCACTGTATGAATTATTGGGAGACTATACAAATGAATGTGCATGTACGAGAGGTGTTCAATTTATTTATTAACAGAAAATGAACATTGATATTTTGTTACTCTAACAATGAAATTGAATAAAAACTTTTATATTGTGTAAAGTAGTGTATCAAGAAGTATATATTATAAATGCAAATTGCCAATACGTTATTGTTAAATCATAATCAGCATTGTAGGAGAGGGTGTTGTTATTTGCGTTTTGAAGGTCCAAAACTCGTAATAATTACGTTTACATGTTCCTTCCGTAATCGTTGTTTTAGTATCAACCAGATATGAAATGATATTGTTAAAGCATGAGAAGACTTCGACATCCACTGTTTGGTTATAATATATATAAAAGTTATATTCTTAAGTTTTTTATTTGGCATTGTATATGGTGACTTGAAGCTGAATCTTGATGAAACACTATGTTCTTGGAACAGTCACTAGGATGTACGTATTTCGTCAATTTGATATTGATTTTGACGTGCGTATTTCCATAATAACAAACCCAATGCCTTTCCATGAAAACGACTGCGAACACACAAAGCTGGACAAACATCAACTTCTCCCTATCCTTGTGACCTTTTCTAAAATAGGATACCCTAATCTATCATAACATTCTCTAAGATTCAGCATTGCTTAGCCATAATGAATCAATGTTTCCACATAATGTTGTTTATTTTGCATTTCTAGATTCCAAGACTTTTGGCTGCGAGGCATGTTTTTCTTGATTTTCAGCGTAGGAACTTCGCATTTTCCCAGAACTATGCATTCACCTTTTTCGAAAAAGTTAGGAATAGTATATAATGGACACTCCCTTCTGTGGTATTATTCAACATTTTGCTAATGGATTCATCATAGATATCATAAAACCAATTTAAATTTTTGTAGGTATTGGCTTTGTTTGGCAATTTTCAATTTTTGGCACCATTTCACCATTACTGGAAACAAAACTATAATAACACTTCTTACGACAAATATTACTAATGTTCTCATTAAAAATGCAAACTAAAAATTTATTAACACTTTATTGATGCTTATAAAAGGACCATTTTGCCTTAAAAACAGGAAAAACAACATCATCAACTAAATTGTTGTTTTAAGCTTTAATCAAATGAAATATACAATGTGTAATGATCATATGGTCAACTTAAAACATTTTCCCACATGGTTTAAAAGAGATATTTCAATTGTTTTTTTTTCAATATTGCAAAATCGGTGTTCATGTTTTGTTCATAAATAAGTTTAACACCTCTCATATGACATACCCCTGTATGCGATAACTGGAAGGTTGCTTATTTATACACTGTTCTGGTTTAAAATATATTAAAAACTTTTTTTTGTCCTTTAATACGTGGGATGATCAAAAAGTAATGAAACAAATACTCTCATTGTTAAAGTTAACGTATGTGAGCTATGAAAGTGTCATATTAAGTTTGCTGTATGTAATGCCGATATTTACGTATAAAATACTTTGTTCTACAATAAGAAGTTATTTCTTAATGCAACGTCAAATATAAGATGTCGCCGCACATCAAAACGTCGCCCTTTTTCGCCTGATGGTATGGAAAAGCATTCGACTTACATGTTATTAGATTTTGCCCGAATATGTATGAAATTAATTGGACATCACGCTAAAACATTGAATAACTGTGAAATAAAACGTTTTTGATGTAGGTTTGTTTGTTTTTGATATATGAAGTGAAAACTAACAGTTGCGACTTGAAAACTACGCAATATTTCGGCAAAAAATCACATATCGAAAATATACAGTTCTTCCACAAACTAGGATTAAGGTGTAAACAAACATTTATAATGAGGAAATAAGCATCGAAAGAGAAGTCTGCAAGACGTATACTTATGTATCGTTAGTGGGAAAGGGTTTGTGACCGGAAGGAAACTCTATAATGTCAAGCCGAGATCAGGAAAGCATTAGATGAGCTGTCAATTTTGATAGTCATTTGTTTGAACACTTCTTCTAAATAAGCACTGAATTATAAGTAAATATATCCAATAGTTTAAGAGACATAGGCGTTTATTCGAAACATTGGGAGGGTCGAATAGTTAACAATTTACGTGCGTCACGTCATTGACGTCGTTAATGTGCGGCGAGTCGCTGTACCCAAGGTTGCAATATAATGGATTTCTCTGCCAGTAATGGATGAAAAATTATGAAACTATGCAAACGGAGAGAGGATACATTTTTTATTTGAAATAAAAACTTATTTTATTGATATCACGAAGAATTAGTATTTTAGAGCGTTTGTCTTATTACTTTTTGATCAACCCACGTATATTTCCCTTACTGCTTCATTTTAATTATGAATTAAAGTAAAGTACCAAAGCAATGTTCATCTTCAGACATGGGTCCTTTCAGGTACCTAATAAATTGCAAGACTGAAGTTGCACATTTAAAACAGGTGGCTGGGTCCACCACTTTTGAGTAACATTTGGAGTATACATTTTATTTGAACCTTAATGTTATAGTTCTTCTATTTTATTACATGTGCATGAAATTATGTTTAAATTTGCATTTTTTCATGATATAATATAATTTGAAAGGTATGGATTATTGATGTAAAACATTTTGAACTTCACTCTATAATTCTTCAATTTTATTATATGTGCATGGAATTATTATTTTTCATTTATTTTTCAAGCATGATGGTGATATAATAGAATCTTTTGTAAGATTTTAAAGATTTTTTTTAAAGATTTAAAAAATATTTTTTTAAAGATTTTTTCAAAAATTCTTAAACCTTATTAAATAGACAATTCTGCATATTTAGTAGGTGTATAAGAGTCAAAAATCAAATTTGAACCCAATTGAGTGTTGAAATGTTTATGGTATTTTTTTTCTTCAAAATGTTGCACTGATGCCCTGCAGCTGTTTTAAGATAACTAAGATGATGTTGATAAACTTTAAGTGATAGCAATAAATTAGTTAAGATCTATGCAAGATTACATACTAGCCTTAAATGATGTTCATTTAGATCAAAGTGTTGGGGTCTTAAAAGTTAAATTAGAAAATGGAGACTTGATTTTAACTGAAGACAGAAATCAATTAAATTACATAACAGTGATGTAATCTTTGTAAAGGATAAAAAGTTTAAGATCGTTAATTATGTAAGAGGGTCAGGGTTTGAATAGATAAGTTAAAATCAGTGTGAAAAAGTTGAAAAAGCATCCGTGGATCTTTTAGATAAAGGGTTTTTGTTAGATCGTAAACTTGTAAGAGAAGACTGTCGCACATAGATAGCCTTAATGTCTCCAGTCAAAGTGAAAGTGATTATTTGCTGGACAGCTTCGAAAAAGGGTTATAAATGACCGGCTGTCACAACTGACCACAGTAGTTTGTGGGACATTGGTCAGTCAACATATAGTTGTATTTTACATGGAAAACTCATTAATGACATTGTGTTAACTAAAGTGAGAACATTAATGGCCGGACAATATTAGTATTTTAATTTATATAGCTTGTACTATTTGTCTATGATTCATTTGTTCTGTGTAGGATTATAACTAAACAACCAGATATCTATTAGTGATTTTGGTAAGTGAATATTTGACAGTTTCGTTCTATACCCTTGTACTAATATTTTAATGGAATTTCCATGAAGAAATTATGTATTTCTTTAGATGTATTTCTTTAGAGTACTCACAATTTTGATTTAAAGAGATAAATAGCAAAACTTATATACCCTTATTGTTATACTAATGTTTTAATGGAATTTCCATGAAGAGATTGTACAAGTATATATCATTAAAATACAATTTGGATTTAAAGAGATAAAAAGCAAAAATAATGAAGTATAATGAAATTTACTAATAATAAAAGTATCATACAAAACAGAAAGTTTAATGTACTTGGAAATATTCAATGGTTATAATTAAAATCTTGTGATAGACCATAGTCGACTTGTTAGTGTGAATTATGATCAATAAATGTGTTTTAATGCTATTCTATTTATAACAAAAAAAAAAAATGTAGAAATACGAATATTTTCAGTTGACAGTACCAGTACTATGATGATTACATGTCTTTTTTCATTTTGTACCATTGCTATTGCATTTGATGAATTAGTAAAGTGTGCCTTTAAAATAATTCTTAAGAATTAAGCATATTATTTTTTGTTTGTTTGATTTTGAACATTGCAAGTTAAAATAGAAAGTAGTTCTGATTAACAAATGTATACAACATCAGGCCCTTTACTCACAACTGATAAGCATCTGACTTTGGTGACAAAAATGTGTCGGAGGTTTCAAGCCTGATGATAAACTAATTTCTCAGACCCAGTCTCCTTCACTACCTAATTATGGTTAAATAAACATATACATAGTTATTTGAAAGTTATGTGATATATGGCAAAAACAAGGCTTTATTTCTGACAAGCGGTTTTCCTCTGTATAAACACCCGGGAGATAACGGCGAGATAGGTATACATCTTGTATTAGTGAAAGTCGAAGGCACAGTAGCCCCGATCAGGTGGGCTTCAAGGATTTATGACTTGGTATTAGCGAACATAAGTTCAAGGGGTTTAAAAGGGATTAAAATGGGAAAAGTTATTTTTAGATGACAGAGAAAGTGAGACCCCTTATCATAAGCACTTTATGCTATTGATAAATGCGCACCCATTATTTGAAAAATCTTCCTTGATATCTGACTGTTTGTACAACTGAATTTGTCTGTATGTCTGTTTTGCTGATTGTTCTTTATATTCAATCGAAATTGTCCCACTTTACTGATACTGCCTTCAATGTTTTTTCTACCCTCCATAGATATTTTTCCATTCAAGCCCTATTATTTACCGGTAAATGAAGTTCCTTTAGGCCTCCTGGTACCTTTATTTCTTTGCCTTTTCAATTACATTAACCTTTCTTTATTTTCTGTATGTATTATGTCTGACAGTTTTAACAAAGATAGAAAATACTGGGACTTAAGGTAAATAATTTAATACCTTCCTAACAAGCTTTAAAATGTTAAAATTTTACTAAACACTGAAGTTTTTACGCAATGTGTGTTTTTCTGTTAAAGAATAAAGAATAAACATTGTAGGTAAATGGTATACTGATGTTAAATATCAACCTTTCTGTCAAAGATGTAAACATGCTGCCAAAATGTATTCATAAATTTGTTTAAACCTGGCAAAGAGTGTCACCACAATTTTATATTCTGTCATTTTTCCGTTAGCAAATTGCGCCCATTTCGGTTATTCCGACATACTCCTCTGTTCTCTCATTATGTAAGCTGTTTGTCAAACAATTTTGAAAGTTAGTGAACAAAGTCAAACAATTTGAATAGTAAGTGAGCGATGTCTTAAGAAAAAAACTAGTAACAATGTAACAGCCTCGTCCAGTTTTTGTTTGCTTTAAATTTGTTATATTTGTCAAGTCGTTGAAACGATGGATTAAATGACGGAAGCTGGTAATTGAGCTAATAGTATAAAAAGGATTAAAATGTTCATTGGCGTAAAAACTATATTTACTCTGTAAAAACACCCCACTTAACTTAGTTTAAACTTGTTATTTGTGTATTTGTTATGTTAATCATTGAATCATTTATACCTTGACTCATGGCTTACTCTTAATTGTTACAAAATGAATTCGTAAGAAATAAAAAAAATATTTCAACCGAGCGGTGTCGAATCTTAGATGTTTTCAAGTGCCTGTAACAAATGATTTGTAAAAAGGGTTAAGCTATCAGTTCAAGTCACAGTCTTTATTATGAAGTACTTGTGAAGTGGCGTTAAAGTTAGCTATTGACAGCGGAGAAATGTGAACAAAATAGCGACAACAATGCTGGGCCTCTGAAAGACATTATATCATAGGCTAGTAGGACAGTAAAAACTTGCGTTAATTGAAGAGTTCTTAAGCTCTCCAGTAAGGAGGTATGAAGTGGATTGTGTGACACGGCTCTCGTGTTTATCCCTTAACCCCCTTTTCTTCTACCAAAACTACAGACAAGTGTCAAAACATTACTTAACATATGTCGCAAGCTATTCTGTCCCCGATAAGGTGAATAGAATAATTATATGTTTATTCTTTAGCCGATAAGGTGAAAATAAATAATAATGTAATATATGTTTAAACTTATGGTTTGTCTGAGAGTATAAATATTATGCCAGTCATGTTTGTGTGAATTGTATAATGTTTTGTATTTACATTCAATAACAGACTAAGTATAGGTACTTGATGAAGAAATCTAAAGTTCTTTTCACAACATATCTAATTTGAAGAAGTTTGAATTTGTTTTGAGTCTGCAAAAAAGGTCTAAGAATGCATCATTCTTATGAAAAAGTGTTAAATTCATGCCTAAACATATTTCAATTTTGACCTTATTTTATGTAATATGAGTCCAGGCAAACTGGTTAGGTGAATGGGCTGCTGTATGAAAAATAATTATTTTTTTTGGAAATGACCTTGATTTTGCAAAATGGTTTTCTTAATTTTTTTTGTAACTTAAACTTATAATCAATTTTATTGAGATGTCCTATGATATAAAGAATGTGTGATCAATCTTAAATACTTTATTTACATAATTTTTAAACATGCAAATAACAACAGAAAGTCAAAATGTCATCAGTAAAGTTAGATATTTCATCAAAATTGTCAACCCTTGTATTCATCACCCCTAAAATATTTTAACCCTTTTCATTACATTGGATGCACATTGTAGGAATAATGAACATTGTAAATGAATACCATAAAATTGTCAATTAAGCTGTATTACCCTTATTAAAACATCATATCTACAAGAAATAATGAATTAATGACCAAAGTAATACATCATTTCATCTAATATCTATAAAAAATATCTTGGTAATATAGTTATATATATTTCAGCTTATTGTTATATATTGCCTCTAGGGCGTCGTAAAAGATTCACTTATTATATTATATCCTTTTTAGCGAGCTGTTGTAATAATGTAATAACCCCTAATGCATTGTGCATCATACATTGTACATGTTGTATAATAAAATGTCAGCCCCTATTAAGATACCTGTCAATCCCCATTAAGCCCATTAATTGGTATCCCTTTCGTCCAATCAATAATGTTGTACAGTAGCTGATGTCAAAACTGATTGTTTCTTTACTGTCATGTAGGGGTCGTAATAAGGGGTCATAATTCTTTCAGCACCTTTCATAATGTCACTGATAATGTACAAATGTCCTTGCCACAACTATCTTACATGATTTAAGATGTAATGTGACAATTTTATGATGATCTCTTTATTACATGATGTGCTTTATATTTTTTGACCAACATCTATGCATTATTAATTAGTGACTTAGTGAGCATATTAGAGGTTGTGTGTTAAATTTGGCAAATTTTAAATTCATTATACTGAAGGTGTATGTTTATATTTATCAATCCACAAGGTTTTCTCAAAATTTGGCTAAAATATTCATTTGAAAATGGTGAGTTTTTTATTTTATTTTATTTATCATTTTATAATACTTTACAATCACTCTTATACAATTTTCAGTCTGAATATTTTTCTTCTTCAAAATTTCAGTTGAGCTCGATTTATGTGTAACTAATTTGTTTTTTAGAAAATAGTGAAAATTGAGTATTGCTATATTGTAACTGTTGAAGATTATTTATTTTTCTATTGTTGAAACCAGAATCTTATATTGTGTGCTTTATTTGTATAATGATATTATGTCATCATGAATTATTTAAATATAAAAATATATTTTCTATTGTATTACACTATCAGTTTCTAAAATATTGTCTTGTCATTGTAAATAAGAGATGTTTAAATGTATAGAAAGTGTTATAAAATTATAAGGATGCTATTTAGATGCAGCTGTATATCTTCTTGAAATGTCTGCAATCTTATTTCACTTTTATCCTTTAGTTATATTATTTTAATTGGGAGTCATTTTTAAACATTTGAATGAAATATTTGAATAGATTCATTGAAAATGTTGCTAAAAGCTTCTAAAATTGGCTTTGAGATGTATGCATTTTTTATGAAATACTTGTATCATGTATTTACAAATGGACATAATAAACATGATAATACTTAAAATTGTCTCCCTTTAAATTATGTAGCTCCCGGTTCGAATCAGCATCATTTCATACCTTTAGGGGCCAGATTTCCAAACCTGTTTGACGCGACATCATTTGATACCTATTAGGGACTGATCATCCGTCATCAGAATCTCAAATTTTGTCCCCTTTATTTATCTGTAACTAATTTGATGTCTGTGACCCCTACGACCCCTTTGCACATTGCTTGTAGCCTACAATTTAAAGGGCTGCATTTAACACTGACTTTAATGGCCTTGTAATCACTGATGTTAAATCATTCCCTGCCGTTAGCTAATGGCTTAAATGTGTGAAAAATTTGTCACCCTGATTTGAATTATTTGTAGGAGCCTTCTGACATCCAGAATAAGGTCACAATAGAAAAAGGGTTGCCAAGGTAACTGACTAACTCCCGATGATGACTTTTGTACGATAATGATAGACCTTGCCGAAAGTGAAAATTATATTCTGAATGGGGTCGTCATACATAATAATTTGGTATTGGGTTTTTAAGAAAATCAAAAAGGTTTCCAACTGCAGGGTTCTTATACTGTATGACGACAATGCTAACTTCTATCATAGAAAATCATAAAATTGTTGCCATTTTTCACTGACAGTTTAATGTTGATATAATGACTGTTTTGATTAGCATATTTATTTTATTCGGCTATAACTTTATCATCATTGAGGTTCATACAACTGATCTGTAAGATTTTGCTAAACCATCTGCTAATGCGAGCTTCATGACACAATTATTTTTAGTCTTAACAATGTTTGGTTATGAAGTCGACAGTCAACAAATTATAATATTTTGGTCTTTCTAGAAACTTTTTAAAAAAAGCCAATAGCACATGTATACCGTTTGTCTTATATTTTATATGAAATTAAATAGGCTAACTCACAGTCGTATAGTTATAATGCATGCTAAGTTACATTAAATTTTACACATTGCATGATTGCATGCTTTACCTTCAATTTGTTTGCTGCACACAGCATGCACACGCACACAGCATTGCCGTAAAAATTGTGCATCGTGACAGATCTCGATTTTTTTGCTGACGTGATAAGCTGCTGGGTTGTAAAAAATTGCAGGTGGAAAACAAGCTCTTTGAATTACATACATACATAGCTATCACTTAGCAGATCATTTTCACTTTTTTTTTGTCGCCGCTTTTACATAGGTATAATTTTCGGCTCATTTTAAACGTATTTATTCATGTGTTACGAAATTACAATACAATACTGCACGGTGCAGCTGTCATCGATGAGACTAAAAAACAGCTTGAAAATGGTGTAAAAATCTGTCTGAATACAAGGCGATGAATAGGTGTGTTATTACGTAATAACAAGTCAAGTTATTTCCGCAGATTTTAGCATCTGGTGTCTAATATTACGTGAACATTTGAGCTTAATGATGACAGTGCAAAACACTCCATTTTTACCTTTTAGTTGAAATTGCTCTACAATTATTCTGTCTGGGTTAATTTGTCAAGCTGCTCTCCACTTTATGGAGGTCAAAAAATTATATGCTGTTTTGAAGAGTTCGCTTGAAGGGGATTTTAATCAATGTAATTATCATTTGAATTAACTGCTATTAAAGTCTGGAATTACTGAGAGGTTAATTCGTAAAAAAGTTATAATTTATCCCAAAAAGTTACGTAACACATGGTTCCATGTAAATTTGATATTTCATTTTTCATGTAAAAATTGCATTTGTACAATATTGCCATAAAAAATATTTAACATGCAATGAATATTTCCTTACCATTATGGGGACGTCCACTTTCTGTATTGAATAATGTTTTTCTTAGATAATTAATGGATTCAAAAAGTCTATTCTGCATTTTAATGTCAGTTATTCAAATTTCACTTGATTTTAAGGACAACTTTTGATATTACAATTTTCTCCATGGGGTATGGGATGCCATTGCTGACGGTGTAAAATGATATGATAATGTTAACGCTCACCCACTGACTTGTGGATATGTCCTTAATGATGTGATAATGATGTCATATTTATGACATACAAACATCGCCACCCAGTACAATAACATTGGAAAAATTAATGTTTAATATAAGAAGGACGTTGGGAGTGTGTTAATTAGGCACAAATTGGGACACAATTGCAATTTGGGATCAAAGTCAGGGAGGTTCAATGTGTTGTCGTTACGTAATATTGTGTACGTCTAGTACGCTCCGTACAAAGGGAAAGTGATAATTAGTAGAAATAGTGCCATAGACTTGTGGAGTTAATATCAATTCTGTTTCATAGCAAGCAACAATAGAATATATACATTGTCATTCTAATGTCATGGTAAACTTACTTTCTTAAGTGTGTCAGGATTATTAATACCCGACTTTTGTTGGTGCTTTAAACTGATGATAAGTGCCGTCTTTTTGTCCAGTGCTTGACAATTTGTGGAAAAGGATTTCATTGTTGAACTCTATCATTGATTTGTTCTGCTTTTTTTATGGATATAAAGTGGAAGTACAGCCGAAAGGATATTTTATATTATCAATAAATTTAAAAGGGGACACTGCAGCCCCAGTCTATGTTTATCAAGACATCAAGGATTTTGCAATGGTTATTGGTTGGTGACATTTTGTGTTTCACAACTTTAGTTTACTAGGAATGTATATTTGACTATAGGAAAAAATAAGATATTGGCATTTTGTTCTTTGACATTCATGTTTTTATTGACGTTAGTACTGAAGTGTGAAAAATAGTGTACATCATTTTCGTGTCTGTGAAAAAAGGTAATGTTTTATTCCAATAATCGAGTCTGTCTGCTTTTACTAACAATCATTTCTGTCTGCTTTTATGCTACTTTTGGACTTTGGCTAAGTGTATATCTTCATTTGCCTACATTTTAATTTACAAATGTGTTTGGGACATCCTACAGTACAGTTGGATATCATACCAAGACTTGGATAATTATTTTCTTTTTCTCTGGGAAAATATAACTGAAAAAGTAAGCAACATTGTACAACTTAAGTATTTTTTTATACTTTTCATGCCATATTGATTTTTTACCTACATGTTTTGGAGTGTTTTTGTGTGGTATTTGAATTTTCACCTTGTAGCTATGGGTTACATTTTTGATGAAGATATCATTCACTAAATGTACGTTCATCCTTGATTTTAATATTTTCTGACATTTTGATATCTTCATTAATTTTCGTAAAATTTCTTTTCTCTATTTATATCACTTTCTGGTGATTTTTAATCCTTTGTGTACAATAGCTGCTTTAAATTAATGTCCTTTCATTCTATTAATAATATATGATGAGCTATGGTTTCGGATGATAAAATACCACATGATAATGTGGGTTTACAGCTCTTTTATTTCCTTTAATGGACACATGAGACTCTGGTTCATGTAACGTTTATCCGAATCCCTGATGCAATTCAGTAACAATAGGAGATGTCGGATCGGAGGAATATTACGTGCATGTTATGCTAATTTTTATATCACAATTTGGTTAAAATCTACCTAATCACCCTGTTGGGGCAACAAAGTTGTATGTGACTGAATAGTATAAAATTAGATACAGCCTTGTTGCGGCAAAGGGATGTTATGATACTGAATAGCTTCCAATATTTTGAATTTTGAATGCAAAGCCTGACAGGCCATCTAGAAATTGGGAGTCGTGTGTCGATAACTAAACTTTGTAAAATGATGGCTGTGTCGTTTCGCCTCAATTGTGGGGTCGTGTTTCATTCGGGATATCGTGTAGAGTAGTGACAGCATTATACAATTTGTTGAATTGAAATTGTGTGATAGTAAATGTGGTGTTATATTGTATGTTATTAGCGTCATACAATGCCTGTTGAATACTTGATATACCTTTGCATATTAAATAAGAGTGTTTGATTACGGAGTCTTTTTGTGGGAAAATCACACTGTAGTTTTCATTATACCTGTGTATAATAGACTACCATTTTAACGATGAACCGGTAATCCCGAAGGTTTTGGTTCGGAGTTGCGGTTTCATTCAGGATGCCATAAAATATCACAATTTGCATAACAAAATAGTACCGGTACGTTTTATCTCTATAGTTGTGCAGGTCCTAAAATATTATATATTTTTAATTCAGTCTTATATTTGTACCCTTCTATTGATTTCAAATGAAGTGGCATCCAATTTGTATGGACAAGTTATACCTATATATTTTGATATGTATTTTTCAATGATGTTCTGGAGTGGGCCTTACAAATTTATTTGAGGAAGTATTCAATGTTTAAAATTTAAATTTCATTTGGCATGAAAGTAAGATAATAATAAAGGGAGGATTACGTATGTCTACAGAATATTTGTCATTGATAAAAACGGTTGCTGGACAACATTATATTAATAAATTGTTAGTTTCATGTATCTTAATCCATGACATAATTAGTTACTTTGAGTCCTTATAGGTCTAGTGGTCATCTCATGTCTGGCTTAACATTTTCACTGCATTTTATTTGCTGGTATCTGAATGTGATATAAGGTCTCAGTGTTCATGTTGTATCACTCGATGGTCCTGGTTGCTAGATAAGAAAAATTAATAAATTTTCCCGATACTGATCTGTTATAATTCTTGCACAAACATTGTCGTCATAATTCATTGAAGATTTGCTCTGTGATTTAAGTAACAATCGGAAACTACTTCTAGCTTACCAGTTAAAATTTTATGAAAAATAATACATCAAACACAATACTAGTTGCATTGTCAATTAATTAATTTTTTAATAGATTTATGTAACATCAAAGTGCTCTGTTATAATTGGATTAATTAAAATATTCCATTTTTTGCAAGTTTTGTTGATAAATTGCCATATTCTGTTCTTTATCATTTCACCAACCTATCCTTAATTGCAATTAAGGATAACATGCATTTCTTTCATGTTTTTGAATTTGTGTATTGTGCATTATTTGGTGTATCACATTTTTACTGGGATTATGCTTAAAAATAAACAGTTTTTATTTGTTGTATAATCAATTTATTAACTTGCCATTAAATGGATTATGGATTAATGAGATTGATTTAGTTACAAATGTTTTTGATGATATAAAGCTCTTCTGTTTGAATATCCCAAGCCCTAAAGTATCATCTACATTTTTAAGTCCCTATCCCCACCTGTACAGAATTAGGGGACAACAATGGCCCCTTGATTGTTGATCATTATTAATTACAACCAAAGAATAGTTTAATCCAAGCATACTATTTGTTGTTTTCAATAGATCAAAGGAGATAGTTGACAAACAAGCAATGATTACCAATCAAGGGTTGGATTAAGGGCCATTGTTGACAGACTAACTATGAAACAAACACACAACAATGAAGCAATTAAAACAATTATCAGGAATAATTACCTCCATTGTAGAAGAGTTTATTCACTCAACTTGTTCAGATCAAAGACAGATGTATCATATTTATTCACTCAAATAAACATAAAACAAATTCTGTATGATATATCTGTAAAATTTTGACTTAATCAACTCAGACTAAAATTTTATGTCATTGTCAACACATGTGGATTATTTACTATATTTATTATAATTTATTAATTAAATATTAATTAGTGACATGTACTGATTGTGTTTGCTTAAAGTCATTCAACTTGACATTCATTAAAGTGATTAAGGATTATTGTTATATAACATCAGGTAAGTTTCTTCTTTATTTCATTAAAGCTTGTCTTCAGATTCTTTCTTCAACTATTCTAAAAAATAAATTCATTATTCAAAGAAGGGAATAATTTGACGACTAACTTGAGAAGTGCATACTGTCTCAATAAATGTAAGTAAATTTAGTATTTAAAACATATTCTGTGAAGTGTTATCATTATTAAGTATAACATATTTATTAATTTGGAAATAATTCTATCAACAATGACCCATAATAATATTTTTTGTAATTTTGCAAAAAAACAACACATTAAGACTTTATTAAGTATAATATTAGCATGAAAAATGCATTTCAAAATTACATGAACAAATATAGGTAAGCATTTTTGGACATTCGTTGATTTCTTAAAAAAGTAGCATCCTTTCGGTTTTAGAATTAATTAGGATTTAATTAATACTTAATTATCTCTGTTTTTAATCATGAACATGATCATTGTGTTATTATTTAATTATCATACATGTTGTAATTACCTGTTGACATGGTAACTGATTCTACTTACACCTCACTCAACAACAGAACAGAACAGATATTGATTTAATTAAGGATGTAATAATTTGTAGTATTACACAGTGACATTCACACCTGATCATGGTGGATATTCCTCAAATTATCTTGTTTTCATTGTAATCAGGTAATAAAGTACATCCTGCTTCATTTCCTTGGTTTTCATATATAATGTGAAACTGTGTTGTAAAAATGCCATATTTGTCTTATAGTTATCATTGGGTGTTGTGTGTCTTTAAATACATAAAACTGTATTAAATGTTATGAAACTCATTTTGTGGATTTTGAAAGTAAGTCAAAGTTTTCATTCAAATTCTTACAATTTATAATTGAATTATTTGAATAAAAATATCTTTTTACATAATATTTATAATTTTACATGAGTTAAAAAAAAATCAAATTCAAAATTCCACAATATATATTATAGCATAAAAACGGGGATTTTGCTCATACGTAAACGGGGAATAAAAGGTACGTTATTGTAAAGATTCTCGCGCGCACGCGCTGTTGGTGTTCAGTTTTAAGTATGCTCATTTCAGGACCCAGTAGACGAAAATAAATGATTTGCGTTATATGAACTGTAAATCACATTCTAATAGTAACTACTAATCTATTTTCTATAATAGTAAAATAATAAACGTAAACAAACCACCAATGTCACTTATTTCTTGGTATTTGACGATACCGGAAGTCGACGCTCATAACAAAAACTTGTATGTGACGTAGCGTTTGCTAAGCGACGTCGCGTTTGTTTTCCCGACGTCGCCCAAAATGTCGCGCCAAAATGTCATAATTTTGAAACACATACTAAAAAAGTGTTGTTTTTATGCTATAATAGCGTTTACGCATGCTTTTTCGTGCTATTACATCTGCAGAGTCCCTCGGGAGTGTTGGTGCCCTCGCCCTGACGGGCTTGGGCACCAACCGTCCCTCGGGACTCTGCAGATGTAATAGCACAAAAAAGCATACGTTAACCCTACATTCAGAAACATTTACTAGTTTTAATTACATTTTGTTGTAGAAAATGTACACAGATTTTCTTCACTATCAAATATTACAAAATGTTACAAAAACCCATTAAATATGAAACAAAAATGTGTCAGGATGGTAAAAGATTTAGAAATTTCAAATATTTGGTCTTATTGATGTATTAATGGAGAGAGATGACTTGAACAGATGATATATAGATGTGTTTAACATATTAAAGTATTAAGTATTGATTAACTTTGTAAGGAAGATGTTTGTTCAGGTTTGAAGTTGTTGCGTAAATGAAGTGTAAAATTATTCCTTTTTAAGTTATCCGATCACTATCTTCAGTACAGGTATCGTCTCTTTGCAAAGCTCTGTATCACAATCAAATCGTAAATTACATGCTGTTTTTGCTTTTATGACATGAAAAAGAAGCGTCATTTGGAAACGAGACCCTAAGACACCTGTCTTAGGTCCTTGGTACTCTATTAATGCGCAAGTTAAAGCTTAAAACCAAAACCATTCATCACACTGAAGAAAAGGGTGGTCGGATAATTTATAAAAGTCAATAATATTTTTCTTTATTTCACGCAGTTTGAGCGGTAAGACTCCGTATACGGGGATTACCGATATCGGGCTGATACACTCCACTGCACACTGGCTTCTCATTCGTAATTCAGTCGCTCGATACAGTTTACAATAATTTGCGTCTTTGGGCTCAGTATAATAAGTGACTTGGTAGTATAAACTGGATGGTTTAAGGGAAGGGACTGTCTTCATTATACCAGTGTGATGTAACTAACCATGTTCTACCATACAATGTACAGAAATTAGTTAAATGATTAAACTGGAGTTTATAGTTTAAAGAGTGCAATTGAAAATTTCATTTATGATCATTTGGAGTAAATTTTGTTGAAGGTAATTATGTTATCCCTTAATTATGAAATTAAACCATGGAAGTTTACAAATACTGTAACTTCTTGTAAGTACTGGTACCTGGTATTTTCTTATTATAAAAATATTATTCTGTTTGTATACTTTGAGTTAACTTTATTAATTTAGCTTTTAATAGTGAAAATAGCAGTTATTATATTTATATGAATTTGCGTATAAATGTACGTGTGTAATATTGTTTTCAATAATTGGATTTTGTATTGTATTAATTTCATTTGAGCAGTTAAAAATTCCATTTAAGTTGATTAAACAATATTATGAATATTCATACAAATTTCCATTTGCATTTTGATGTTTCTGAGTGTGATCATAAAATTTTGAATTTTCATCTTTTTTCCCAAATTATTTATATATCTATTGTGCTACTGTATAAAATTAATATAATTATTGCGACTAAACTAAACGTACATTTACATTATTTGACTTCTAAGATAATTAAAACTTGATTATTTGATCAAATATGTAACATTACGCACTGTAGCTTGCATTTAATATCACTTCAGTGTTTATTGACAATCACACAAATTTTGTGTCTTTATCAACAAATTGAAAAAAAATTCTTTCATCTAGAAAGTGAGAATGGAATTCTGGATTAATGTATCAATAGCCTTATCTACCAGTATCAAAATTTTGTAAAGTAATGCTTTAACTATTGCATTAGATTTCCAGTCCTGAGCTTTGCAGTCTACCTTTGTGTCTAAAGCTCCCCTTTTAAAAGTTGTCTCAGATTGCGCAATAGGGATTTATACTTTCAATGTTTCGTGCACTCTGTAAAGACTCCCTTCTTACGGACCACAAGTGTATAGCTTATCGGTGGCTTGAGGCCTCTTTGCACAAGACAGTAGCAAAGTACTAAACAAATAGACACAAGACTATCACCAACATTGAGACCTTTCGGTGTGAAACTTGGACAAACTTTGGAATAAAGAGTTGTTACAGTTTCAGTCAATATTAAACTAAACTTGCCACTCTATTTGATTAATTTACAGGCAAACATTTTTGTGTACATTTACTGAAAATGAAGGCTGCATTTCTATTGTCCGTTTAACGAATATTGTAACTCTCTCAATTTTGGAACCAATGAGAAATTCAGTAAATAGTGTACTATGTTTGCTAAGCAAATTTACAATTGGTCTCTAAAATGTTAAGTCACCACACATCATTAAGGTAGCTACATGGTATAATGTCTTTCTCTATTCACTTCTTAAAGATGATACATTTATGCAGAGTGATCTGAACACATTAATTTCACACAAAAAACTTTGGATTTCAGATTAAAATTGTAACGGTTTGTAAATGTTTAAATATTATGTACTAGAGCTAAGACTACTTAATCAGAAATCAGTTAATTGAAGCACTTGATCTGTACCAAATGTAAATGAATTTCATCCGGATTTTTGCGTGTTATTTGCAAAGTGTAAATTGAAAATCCTGATAGGAATACTAATGCTTTCTAAGTGATTAGTTTTGTATGAGATTGTATTTGCTTTAATCATGCGAATCTGTTGTTTTGATTAAATTCAAGCACATTTTAAATTGGGAGTGATTTTAAACCACTGTAACCGCTATGTACGTCTAAATTGGGTTTAAAAGTTTTACGCAATTATGTATATAAATCCTGTCAATAGTTCAGCAAACTCTAATTTGTTCGTTTAGGTTACTACATGGCTCGAATAGTATTTGATGATTGGATAATAAGCTAGATGACTTGTGTATAATGCTATCTTTTGATCTTAGTGGAAAAAAATTGAAAACGGACAAAGGAAGGGAAATTGAAAGTTGGAAAAGTTTTTTTGTGGTTGTGTCATGCTTGTACCTATTATATATACATTACAATCAATTATCCAGATTATAATTACTGTTATCTTATTATTATTCATTATCTTATTTTCAGCTTAGTTTGTACATATTTTAGTGTTAATAAGCTAAAATTGACATTTTCAAAAGTATTATAGTATAATATAAGCTATGTTATTAGGAGTACAGGTTGCAAAAAATGTTGGTATAATTTGATATGTTATAGGGTTGAACTGGTTCTGTTGGAAAGTTGAATATATCTATTAAAAAATAAAATTTTAACACTAAGAAGTTTGATCTATATTTTTTGGATATTTTGAGTAAAACTTCGATTTTCTTTATTTTCAGAAGAGTGATTGCTGAGATATGTTAGTGTGATAGAGCGTCTACAACAATAAATTCATGATGTCATCATTCATCGTCATCATCGTCAGCCTAGCTGTGTGTTCATTGGTCAACGCAGAAGATTTCATTTCATTCAACATCGAGGAAGAACTAGAGAGTGCAACATTCGTGGGAAGCATCGCTAACGAGAGTCAACAATTCCTGTTCTACAACGAGTCTGAACTTTTATATAACTTCCTACCACCCACTGAAGCTCAGACATTGTTCAGCATTAACGATGTGACTGGAGACTTGTTCACATCCGTCGTCATTGATAGAGAAGATGTTTGTGAGTATGATACTGTGTGTAAGATTGAGTTCGAAGTTGCTGTACGATCAACAGATTACCAGTTCTTCCAAGTTGTCCCAGTTACTGTGTACATTGACGACAAGAATGATAACTCCCCGATGTTTCCGATGGACGTTTATCACCTGAACATATCCGAGGGTAGCCATACTGGTGCTTTCTTTATTCAGCAAGCAATCGACAAGGACACAGGGGGAAATAACTCTATCCAAAATTACCAACTTATCTTGAACAAAGAATCTGAAGGATATTTCGACCTGAACTACACCAAGAGTCTGGATAAAACCTTTGTATTGAAACTTATTCTGAAGAAAATTCTAGATCGTGAAGCCAAGGACACTTACACTGTTGAAGTTGTTGCCAAAGATGGAGGTAATCCACCTAATACAGGAAGTCTTAGAATTGTCATCCATGTTACAGACACTAACGATAACGCACCAGAGTTTACTCAAGCCATGTACAATGTTTCTGTACGAGAGAACGTTCAACCTATGGAAACCATAATGCAACTGACAGCAACGGATAAAGACCTTGGTGAAAATGCAGCAGTTTCTTATAGAATCAGTGAGTTCCAAAAGGATAAGGACATACTAGATGAAATCTTTATTGTTGATGAGAATACCGGAGAACTAAAAGTGAAAACTGATCTATCAACCGTTGCCGGACAACAGTACAGATTTATTGTTGAAGCTATCGACCATGGTGTGGAACCTCTATTCTCCCAAGCTGAAGTTATTGTCCATATTGAAGATTACACAAACAACGCCCCTTCCGTCAGTGTCAGCTACATCTCCCCTGGTAATATGGGGTTTGTGAACATTTCCGAGAACGCAAGAATGTCGAGTTTCGTAGCTCATGTGAACGTTGACGATCAAGATAATGGACTTAACGGTGAAGTAGATTGTGAAATCTCCAACAAACATTTCAATATTGTACCACTTGATAGAGGATTTAAAGTTGTTGTTGATGCTGTATTAGACAGAGAAGTTGTGAACTCTTATAATCTCACTGTGACATGTTACGACAAAGGTAGCCCGGTCATGAGTGGATCAACTCACTTCATCGTCCGTATCACTGATTACAACGATAATAAACCCACTTTCGACAAGACAATCTACTCTGCTACTCTTTCTGAAAACAATGAAGGAAATGAAATGTTGCTGAGAGTTTCTGCTAACGATGCTGATGAGGGAAAGAATGGTCTAGTCCACTATGTTCCACATGAAGATGTTGCTGGAAGATTTATTGTTGATCGTAATACTGGAGTGGTTAGTGTGAATGCTGTGTTCGACCGAGAACTGGAACCAACTGTAACCTTCCATATTCTAGCTGTCGATAACGGTTCCCAATCATTAACTGGTACAGCCACGGTGGTCCTTACCCTTACTGATAAGAATGACAATGTTCCCAAATTCACCCAGACTGTACATGTGTTTGAAATCAATGAGAATCTACCTACTGGTACAGATGTTGCTATCATGGAAGCTTTTGATCTCGATGAAGGTGTTAATGCTGAATTTGACTTTGCTATTGATCCTAAGAGTTTGGACCATGTTCCATTTGTGTTGTTTTCTGATGGACTTCTTAAAGCTAACAAACAGTTAGACAGGGAAGAGAGGAGTAGATACGATTTCGTTGCCGTAGTTACTGATCATGGTAACCCAGAACTCAGCAGTATGGCACATGTGACAATTATTGTAGAAGATACGAACGATAACTCCCCCATTGTTACATACCCCAGCCCATCAAACAACAGTGTTTCCATTCCTTACCCAGATTATGATACAGAGTTTGTTGCTAAAGTTGAAGCATATGATCTGGACGATGGTGTAAACAAGGACTTGGCATACTCTATAAATGGTGGAAATGATCTTGAAATCTTCGATATTGAGACAGATACTGGTGTAGTATTCGTGAGTCGACAAGTGGACATTGGTGGTGATCATATCATTCAGCTTAGTATCGCTGTTAGTGATAAAGGTTTGGTTCCCTTGAAGACAGTGAAAACTCTTAATATTGAACTGCAATACACCAATGCTACATTCCTCGAGGGTTCTCAAGGTGGAAATTCCAAACATATTATCATCTCTGTGGTTGTTGTCATCGTTACCTTGGTGATTTCTGGCGCCATCATTGGAGTGATCCTTGTCTTACGTACCTTAGACAGGAAACAGAAGATGAAATCTGCCAACGATTCATCAAACGTGGAATCAGATTTCGGGTTCACAGGAACACAGAACCATACTGTTCTCTCGACCGACACACTATCTTCTGGATCAGCCGGTGAAGGCAATGACTTGATTAAGAAGAAAGAAGTTAGCTTCGTCCTTGATAACACTGATTCCTTCAACTACCATCAGAAACGACCCAATGGAAATTCATCCATGATTTCAAGAGACAAACCATCCAAGGTAAATATAACAGAAATTATGCTTCAAGCTAATTCAATATATTTCAATGAAATTATTATATTTCAAGCTATTTTGTCAATAGTTTTCATTTGAATCAAAATATCACATCAGAGCTTTCATTTGACTGTACAAAATTTGTGTCACCTAAATTGAGACTCGTTATTTGCAATTTCATATAATACGCACAAAATGCACCGATTCGATCAATATTATTGCCTGTCATTTACAAACTGTCTTCCTGTTTAAACGTGAGTCTGCACATATTAAAATTGACAGGCTCATTACTATTATGTAAATATTCCCATAACGAACATGAATAGGCAGTAATATTGTCACACTGAATGGTTCTACCGTCCGTATATTGCTCTTTTATCATTTGAAAACCTTTACACCATGCAAGCAGCTTATTAAAATTTGACGTAGTTTTATTTGCTTGCATTACTACCATTATTTGCATTGTGTAATTTTATTTAATTTTGAAGTTTCGTTTAAATTCAACTATTTCATGATAAATCTCCTTGAATAACTGCAAACAGAGACTCGAAGGTTTTGAACAAGAAAGTAAATTTCATTAAAATATTGTTTATTTGGCTAGCAGTCTTAATGGTAAATATAGGGGTTCATTATTTTCATTTCCAAATTCAATTAAGTAAATATAACTTAAAGTTAGATGTACTGAATACTATTTTATTCCATTTATTTTTGATTGGATACTGGATAAAGACATGATTGGTCAATTATTGAATAGTACTCTTAGTATCAATTACTCCAAAATGAATTTCAACATTCAAATTACGAAAAAATTACATTGAATTGTTTGGTATTTTTGCCAAGCTACATTTCCCAATGAATGCGACTTATAAAAATATTTTGACCATTGATGGTCTGGGGACATCTCCTTATCATAACAGACAAAAAAAGATATTTGTCATGTTCGCTGAAATAAGGGGTCAATATATCACTCCTTTTCTGATTTGTCTGCTTGGTGAAATCGAGACTTTACCAGATTGATAACCCTTTTATCGTGAAAATGAGAACGTGTGGTATGCTTTATTGTCTGTCATTTAGGGGTCATATTGTCCCCACAGTGTGAAATTGCGGCCCCTGTCACTTTTACTTCGATGAAAAATTATTCTAGATTAATCTTGTCCAGATTTGGGATTCGACACGTCATTTCTCTAATTCGGATGAAATTAGCCGATAATTTCATCAAAAAGACAAAAACGTTTGAAGTCGAGACACATTTTAACATAATTAGTTACTTGTTTAAGGATTAAGTGACTAAATATTCACAAATCAGTCAAGGATGACAAAATTTCAACCATAAATTTGGTCGAAAGCGAGAAATTCCTCAATTGTGTAAAAAAAAATAAAGTACAGTTTATTGTGTTTTATCATTAGATTATTTCCTGTTTGGTTTTTTTATCATTAAGAAAATCTCATTTTGTTAAATTAAGTTTGGCAAAGAAATTTAAAAGTGAATGTTAGAAACCATTTAAACGGTAGTCATTAGATGAGATTTTCTTTGTTTTGTACCACATACGGAGTCTGGTCGCCATGAGAAATGACGTTTATCGCTAAATTCGACTTTACGCATTCCAATTATTTACAATTATATTTAAAAAATCGGGGGTATAATGGGATTCTTTGTGGCTTTTTCTACATTTTATGACCCTGTTAACTGTTTGCTGAATGTTAATCTCGCAATCAGAGGTGAGATATTATCATAGAAACAACATTAAACTATTTATTCTCCATGTCCGTAAAAAGAACGGGAAAAATATATGCTCCATCAATCCTGCCATATTTTTATAAAAAATTATGTATTTATCATGTTGTTGTATTGTATTTCCAGTCATCTTTACGCTACTCGCCACAAGTTGCTAAAGAGACCTCCCCTCAGAATGTACTCGACACACGAGAACTCCAAAACGAAGCCAACGCCCAATTACAGTCCATGAAGATCCAACAAATGATACTTCAGACCCGAGCGAAACAATGGGTACAACAACAACAGCAACAGGTTAGTCTTATATTCATTTTGTCATTTGTCTAAACTTTCTTTATTATGCCAAAAATAATACTTTTAATTCGTTTTTACTCCAAAAATATTTTTTTTAATTTAAAAAGTTCAAATATTTTTGTTGAGCTTACCAGTATTAATTTTACTTTGCCAGAAATCCTACATCGTTTGTTGGTATAAAAGTGAGTGTTATTGCATAATTTGTTTTCTAATTGAGATTGTAACCTTTATTATTATTATTACTATTTTTATTATCATTACTATTATTATTTGGTATCTTATGATTGAATATTCTATATTTCAGTATGGTATAATTCCACATGATGGTGATCACCATAGTGACGGTTCTGCCGAGACAATTGGTAGTGATAGTGGGCGTGGTTGTAGCGAGGAAGACGATGTTTTCAGTACGCCATCTGCTGGTGAGTTTATTCATCAAAATATATTAATATATTTAAAACATTTAAATCAACAGTTAAATGCCTTGGTGAAAAAAGATTAATTGCTCTGACTGCAATATTGAAAAAAACAACAACAAATTTTTCATTTTTTTATACAAAAATCAGGAAGCAAATTTTCTGCATGAATTTTACCTGCTTATTTGATAGCATGACTGTATCAGCTTGCCTTCCGAGACATACCAATTATGATTTATCAAGATATAATTTCATGTGTTACATATTTTGAGATCTTATTTATTAGTAAATGTGTTTTTATTTCAAATAAGATATCTAATGTTGATACAGTACATTATAAAATTACCAAAGAATTTATTTTATGGTAATAATTATATTTTTTAAATTTAATTTCAGATGATCCAAAATTGTTTGAGTTGTCCAGTCCAGAATCCCAGCACAGTTTCTTGCCACGACACACACAGACGGACTTGTATACCAAGTCACATAACCCCGGATCCTACACAAAACAGCCATGGACCCGACGCCCACATCTCGCTCATAAAGACTTTAAAACAACACATAGTCAACTTAGTTTGAACAGAAACTTAAATGTGATCAATTCAAATCATTTAGACAATGTTTCTAGTAGCTATGGTGAATCTATTCAGAATAGAATGTCATGGGGAAGTGCTTATTATGGAAGTGTTGCACCTATGGACTATACCGGCGACTCGGCCTTACATTCATTCTTCGATAAAACACCAGTAATGTTGATGCCGAGAGACGATGATGATAATTGCTCAACAACAACATCGGGTAGCTACACTCTTCACTCAGAAGATATTTTATGATGTGCGAATGTTATGGACACTTACTAATTTGTTGGCGAGTGAAAATTGAACTGTGATATGAATAGGTGAAACATCTAGTACGAAGAGGTGGAAATCTAATTTTCACCTGACTCAGAAACCAGGTGTTGAGTTAATCAGAACCTATCGTAGAGTGATACAAACATTATATAGGCGTAGAATGTCTGAAAAGGTTGCTGCGGAAACAAGCTCCCTTACTGTTAAGTTTGGGTGTAAAAACGACTCAGATACTCAGCAGCTCAGGTCAGGCGAGGATAATTAATCAGGAGCGAGATTACGTTAGTTACATCAGAGTACATCATTGACAAGCTTACAACACGGCTCCCTGCAAGGTCATTCCTCGTGACAAGGTTCATATCCAAGTGACGACAGAATCTACAGTACGGGGTACCTCCGGATGTCAAACGTTACTCTTACAACGGTAAGGCAATTTTTCATGCTGTTTACTTAAATCTGACTGGGGATTATCACAAATTACGTTGACTTAACATAGTTGTAAATGATTCACCTGTTTGTAGTGTGATAATTTAGAAGCAAATATCAAAATATTACGCATTTCTTGAGATAAATTTGTTTCAGATGTTTCACATAATTTTGCTAATCAAACAATTTAATAATCATGTGTATGCATTTAATTTACAAAATCTAGCTTATTTGCCTATTAGTCTATTACTCAAACAAATTATTTCCAGTTTGCTAGATTTCTTAATGTTTAAAACTAAGTCAGATTTTATTTGTTAAATTTAAAAGTCAGTTTCTTAAAATTGTACTTAAATTTGGACACTTGTGTTAATATTGATTGCAGTTTAATGTAACTGACTGGGGATTAGTCAGGGTCTTACAGTGTACATCTATCTGTCATAAGTCGTGAACGGTCGCTACGATATCATAAGTCCCGAGTCGTCAATTTTGGCATTTTGTCAGTCAGTTACTCAACTGACTGGGTACATTCTTGATTTGCTACGCTATAGAATGACTACTGAAGTCCTGGGGTTATCTTTCCTGTGTCTAATTATTGTAAAATGTGTCTGTTTTCTGACTAATATGAAATATGTGTGTTTTATCATTCCTACCTGGGGTAGTATGGATTCTTACTATCGTTTAATTCCCGGTCTAGATTAATTTCATTTATTTATTCTTACAAAAGATCTTTAAGGAGATTTTTGTGATCCTGTACTCGGGTGAAAGATTACCGTGGGTCAAGATTTTCAATACATGCTAATGAATTAAGGGACAAAAATGGCAAAAAAGGGGCCACAGTTATCATCATTAAAATCTGAAATCAAAGATATTGTGGGGAGATAAAATTTTATTGTTTAATTGAATTCGGGTGATGAAAATTGAGAAATGTCAAGATGCCGAGTCATTATTTTGTTGCCTATTCACTTTAAATTATATTGCTCATTTTGGTATTTTTCTCATTTCAGCTCTGAGTTAGTACAACCATGGATATCATTGAGTTTAACCAGGTTTTGGGAGCGAAGCTGAACCCCAGCAGTGATGTTCCTTCTGATACTGGTAGGTTTATTGTTAAAATTATGACTTGTCCCGTGTCGTAAAAATTTAATAAAGTCCCCTACGAAGAGTTTTAACTGCATTAATTTTCCACTTTTTACCACCCATTCTGAGGTGTATGAATATATTAACACGACATAAAAAAGTTTATTTTGTGATTATTAAAAAGTGGATACTAGTTTATATATGATACCAACTTCCGTCGGCTCAATTAATTCTCTACACCTCGGAACTGATGATTATATTGTTCTGTGCTTGACAATTGAAAGTTATGGTCAAAAACATTTGTTAAATCTGACAAAAATAATAATAAATGTCTTTATACATGGTAATACTATTGTCTTATTTAAATTATTATGCAAATGTTAGTGTCATTGTTAAGTCATGCTATAAAAAAGTATCAAGATATAAAAATTATAAACAATGGAACAGTACATTTTTATTCAAGGTAACTGTTGAAAAATCCCTGTATTTTTTACTTGGTTCAGCGTAAATGAAAAGTTGAAAACAAAACTTTCTCACAACTGTGTATCTAATTAGTTTCAAAGAACAAGTTCTTTTCTAATTTGCATTTTAATTAATGGCAGAGAACCAATCAATATGAGTAGAAATAAAAAAGATATAAAATCTGCATATAGCACCCGATCAGCGGATCTATGCGAAATTTTAAATTCCCATTAGGAAAATATATTGGTTCTCCTTGTGAATAATTTATCGTATTTTAGACAATTTGTTGGCAAAGCAAGATTTGGTGGGTTATTTTATGGATCAGATATTGGGAACAGGCGATAGTTTAAACATTTTACGACACTTTAGCTTAGTCTTTACCGCTGGTTAATCAAAATTCTTTTCTTGTTGCAGATGGTGAATTGAGATACGTTTCAACATCATGTTCGTGGAGAGGGTGCCTGTGAATCGTTACGACAATGTCCCGGAAAACCGATATTACCGGAAAATCAGTGATATGGGAGTTTGATCCGATTTGATGAATTGCTGTGGCTCGCAGTCCTGAGAGAATACGCCCTGAGTTCAAAGACTGCAACAACAACAACAACAACAACACAGCCTTGCTGTACATCAAGAGTTGTTGCCCCTGATGAATAAAGATAAATGTGTCATAGACGTTAAAATTGTTCCTCATAGTTTAACAACAATGTATAAATGACTAACAACAACTTATTAGTGATATAATTATATTAGTGATCAACCGATCGAAATAATATCTTACAAAACCAAGAAAAACTTTCATAGAACTCACTCTGAAAGTGAGAATATCAGAGAACTATTATATGTAAATATTAAGATAGTGCTTAACCTTATTAAGGTTTTAACATTCAATGTTTTTATGTTTATTATTATGTGTTTCATGTTACTGTCTCAAATATTTAATGTGCATGTATTAAACATTTATATTGTTATATTGTATTACATATTTAATATTGACTTACATTAAGAAAAAAACATCACACAAGTCAAAAATTCTTCTGAAGAAATGTTTAAAATAATGAATTTCTTCTTGATGTAATATATTCATGTACTACAGAAAAGCATTATTTATCTGCATTTTATACATACAGTAACTTCATACTTGGACTGTAACTCATTTAAAACTTGTTAAGTTACCAATTTTCGAGGACTGTTTTTCAGCTGTTTTCGGCTACTCAACCACTCTTCAACATTCTAACTTGTCCTGTATTTGACAATAAATTAAAGATCTGCTTAGTAATTAATTATTGTACACACTAATTAATTGATTATCATTTTTATTATCAGTATATTATGAGAAAGCTTTAACCCCAAGTATTATGTTTGTACTTGTACCAAAGTATTTATATATCATGTGCATACTGAGCAACTGAGCTATAAGTACACTTGTTGGTTGTGTTTTATCACTTCCTTCATGACCGACTTTGATGGGTGTAATTTATTGAATCTGATGCATAATTAAGAGATTTCGTGTTCATGTTAATGATGATACAAGAAGATTGTGTGATGTATTATTGTAGATTGCCTAGCCTATCTAATGGATGTATTGCGATACATCAACATATTTGTGTTCAAATGGTGCTTTATTTTATGTATTTTTGTAATATTTATGTTTTTACTTTGTTTAGATAAAAAAAACAAATAGTGCAAGATGGTCATAATTTGACTATTGATCTCAAATGTAATTAAACAAGATAAAAAATGAACTTGTTGACATTTGTCTTTTTTTCTTCGTTGGTTGTTATGTTATAGATACAGAGCTCAGAAAACACAATGCTATTTTATTTAGCTGCGGACCTAGATCGATATTAAGTAAGATATATGTTTTGTGTGGCATGTGTATCATAGTTCAATAAAGGACACATTGGCTGAGGTGATGAAAAAAGTACACCCAGTGTAGAATTGCAGTAATTGCACTTATTTCCTAAAAAATGCTTAGCATAGCCTATATTTGCCAGTCAGCTTTCTGCTGAATAATATGGTAGGCATATATTGCCGCCACTCAGATTTGAACCCATGTAGCCGGAATATGCGGCAAGCGCACTGAGCTACGGAGGCCACTGAGTAATTATAATACAATACAATTACTACACAGTACACTATTTGCAAATATCACACAGGTTTATACCGAAAATATTCAACACAACTGGCCTTAGGAAGAGTCAACTACATAATTATGCATTTGTTGGCTTTGTGTCTATTCAGTACAAGTATGTACAGTACAGTGCTGTAAAACACAATATAAATGCTCACGAAATTGCATACACCCATATTCCAAAATAGCCAATAGAAAAGTCGCTTGTCAACCCCAGGACTGGTCTTCACAAAGCATCTAAGGAGAAAAACTTAAATGTCTTGACTAAAGTTTAAAGTTCCTAAACTTCCTGAACGTTGAAGAATAATACATGGAAAAATTCTGCTGAGATACTTAGTGAATACCACCCAAGTAATGGTCTTTGGCAATTTGGCTATGTACATGTTCTCTACACAAACAATATAGAGAAGCTCTTAATTTGTTTTAGAACAGCACATTAGTACTGGTTGATATTTCCAGGAAAAATGGACGCCTAGTTATGAGCCACCTCTGGTTCGACATACAGAATGTCAATGCATTTAGTTCAACTGAAAACAGTACATGAATGAACACTAGTGGATGAACAACACCACAATCTTTAAACCCAAATAAACACACAATTGAATCTTCTTAAAGGATGGATACAGTCACCATATATACATTTGAACATGGTGAATTCGCATGTTAGCTCAGAGATATAAGCATTACGTGATGAAAACTAAGAAATCACAAAAGACGCGACTAGACTTTATAACTTTTAATCATCTGTCCACATTAAGAAACGACGATCAAGTGCCTATCATGATGCCCATAATCATCCAAACCATCAAAGAAAGAGTGGGTATTGATTGGACACATTTCGTGGCGGGGCCATTCCAATAATTACCCGAAGTTCCCTGTTTATGGACTGCAATCCACAGGGAGGCAGAAAAAGAGTTCGACCGGTCAAACGCCTCAGACTACCATGGGGAGAAGTGAAGAGTATTACCATAGACTAATATAGACAGAGAGGTCATATGCTCATCCCTGTGCGAATAGAAATAAGTTATTAAGTAAATGATGAGCATGACTGAAGTATTCTATAACACTCATAATAAGCCAACATGGATATCCTTTTGTAACGTTCGTGATAAACTCGAACAAGGAAGACGGCACTAAACAGGAAAAGCCTACCACATGAAGCACAAAAAGAGACACTGTACACAATGCTTGCAATGCATGAAAGTTGTCCTAGTCAATATGAACAATAATGATCGAGATTTGATGATAAATACCAAACCGTACATACTCCAAAGCTTTCCAGGCATACTGATTAATTTCAATATTATAATTACAAATCAAATATGTTACCATAATACGAGTGTACACACACGACATTGCATCTTAACTGAATATAACACATGACCGTATGGAAATACGTGATAAGGGGATATAAAGGGATACTGTACACAATTGACACTCGAAAACACAAAACTTCAAATAAAACACTATTGCTATCAAGCATGTTTACATGTATTTATATAATTTATAATGAACATGACGTTTCTTTCGATAGGTCATGCATTGTCTCGTAACAGTCTGCTTTTCGAACAACTCATAGATTGTCCAAATGTTCGATATTTCATTTATGTTAATACCAAACCATTTTTTTTTTTTTTGGAAGTTTTATTTCGTTTTTCTAAACATACAAATCACATAACATAATATTATACATGTTTATGTATATACACATATATGATACATCACAGGGTGTTGATTTCAATTTGTACAAAAATAAGATAATGGTAGTATAAAGTAAACTCAGTCAGTTAGTCGTAAAATATATACTTGATGTTTTAGTAGCATTATGTTAATTCACATATTCTGACACAAACAGGAAGTATTCTAGAGTATAAGTATAGTAAGCATGGTTACTAAACAATAACAGAACTATATGTAAAAACAAATACACATATTGATTGCTGGAATTAGTAGAGAAGTTGGGTTTCTTTTTGTAGTTAAATTAATGGAAGGTGATTGTTGAAGGCTGTTATGAAGCGGTCGTTGACATTTCTCTTTTTTAGATAGATGCCTAGAGTTTTATATTCGTATGTGAAAATTTTGTAGAGGTTGTTGGTTTTAGTCCAGTTGTCACTTTCAAAATATGCTTTACTGATGCAGAAGCCTATCAGCGATAGTATTTGATTCATATAGAAATATTTGTTATAACTTATTTTATATCCAATAACTATATGTTTAAGATTCCTGATGTTTATAATTATACCACAGCTATTGAATACAGTTTGGATCTCGGTCCATAGTTTATTCGTTTGTGGGCATTCAATAAAAAGATGATTGAGTGTTTCTTTCACGTTACATATATGGCAATTTTCTGTTTCAGATATTTTCCATCTGAATCTTAATTCATTTGTAGTAAATATGTTGTGAAGGATTCTATACTTAAATTGTTTTACTCTATTATCTTGGATTAAATGTATGAAGGAATATACTGCAAACCAGTCAATGTCTAGGTTTAGTATTGTTTCCCAATGGGTATGCATATATGGTTTAGTGAATTTAGATGATACTAGATACTTATAAATGTTGTTGCTCTTGACATTTTCAAGTTTTAGTTTATTTATTTTTATTTCGAGAGAGGTATTAACTAAGGTTTGTTTTGAATCTGTAGATTTTAGAATTTGTTTCCAAGATTTAGGAATTGAGTGTAGTAGTTTGCTGTATTCTGATATCCAGTTGTGTGTGTTTATGAGTTTGTTACGAATTGTTAGTGAACTTAGGTTACCGTTTCCGTCAAGTAAGTCATTAATGAAGAGTATATTTGAGTTTATCCAGTTCGGGTATATAAGGCTTTTCCCGTTATGTTTTATATGTTTGTTTCCCCATATTATTTGTTTGCGTATTTGTCGGAAATTCGTAATTTCTGTTTTATTTGTGTTGTTTAACTCTAACCATATATTAACGATGTCTTCATAGAATGGTGGTAGTTTTAAATCTAGAAGTTTTTTGTTGTTCATATTCATGTAGAATAGTAGAAATGTTTTTCCATATGGTTTAAAGTATACATTTGGTATCAGCTTCCATCTCGCTGTGTTGGTATTATCGCATAAAGCTTGTACCCATTTTATTTTTAATGATTTTATATATGACTGTATGTCTATCATTTCTAGTCCGCCTAGTCTTTTTTCGCCAATTATTGTTGTTCGTTTAATTTTATCTCTTTTTCCATTCCATAGAAAATTGTAAAACATAGTTTCAATTTGTTTTGTAATATGTTCTGGAACTATCAAAGAGTGAAAGAGATATGTAAATTTTGGTAACAGAAGTGATTTTAAGACTTGTATTTTCCCGAAATATGTAAGATTTCTTTTTTTCCAGTTATTAATTGTTGTTTTGCATGATTCTAGTTTTTCATTCCAGTTCAGTTTATTACATGCTGCTTGGTCTGTTCCAAAGTAGACGCCTAATGCTTTTATTGGTTTATTTTGCCATTGTATACCACCGGGAGAGCGATTACAATTTTTTAGTGAGCCTATCCAAATACCTACTGTTTTGTTTTTATTTAATTGTAGCCCTGATAATTTGCCGAAGTTGTCTATTATAGTTAAAGCGTAATTAACTTCTTGTTCGGATTTAACGAATAAAGTTGTATCGTCAGCTAATTGGGATATTTTTATATTATCTACGTCATTTGGTTGTATACCTTTAATATCAGGTGAGTTTCTAATGTTAATTGACAATAATTCAACAACTATAATAAAGATTAATGCAGAGATTGGACAGCCTTGTCTTATTCCACTTGTAAATTAAAGCATTGTGATCTCCAACCGTTATTTAAAATGCATGTTTTAATATTTGAATACATTGTTTTAATCCAGTTTATGAACATATCTTTAAAACCGAAATGTTTCAGGGCACTGAACATGAAAGTCCATTCAACTGTGTCGAAAGCTTTTCTGAAATCTAAAAATAGGATTGCGCTTTCGATTTGTAGTTTTTCTGCGTAATCTATGATATCTTGAATTTGACGAATGTTGTTTCCAATAAATCTATTTTTTATGTAACCTTGTTGATCAGAATTAATTATTTTATGTATAACTTTTTGTATTCTGTTTGATAGAACTTTTGCTGCAATTTTGTAATCGTTATTTAGTAGAGTGATAGGTCTCCAGTTTTCTAGACAGTGTGGATCTCCTTTTTTATACGATAAGGATAGTACACCTAATTTTTGAGATGCAGATAATTCATTTTTCATGTACCCTTCATTTAAGGAGTCTGTCACAAGTTTTCCGATAATATTCCAGAAGTGTTTATAAAATTCAGAGGTAAGACCATCAAGTCCTGGACTTTTGTTATTAAGCATATTGTTTACAGCGTTTTCACATTCTTTCGTGTTTAAAAGACCTTCGCATAGGTTGGCTTCGGTATCATTTAAAATATAATCTGGTTTCGTTTTTCTTAAATAGTTATCAATATCTGTTTTACATGTATTAGTAGAGGAATATAGATTTTTATAATATATTACCTCTTCTTCAAGTATTGTAGTTGTATCTGTTATGATACGATCGTTTACTTTTAGTGTGTGAAGTGTTTTTCTTGATTGTCGTGATTTTTCAAGATTCAAGAAGTATTTCGTATTTTTTTCTGAATAGTTTAGTTGGAATACTTTAGATCTTATTTGTGCACCTTTAGCTTTAACATCGTAGTATGTTTGTAGTTCTAATTCAATTTTTCTGATATTTTCTCTTATGTTGTTGTTATTTTTTGGTTCTTGTTCGTATAATTCTGAAAGCTGTTTTTCAAGGTTTGTAATTCTATCGTTCTTACATTTTGATTTTTTCTTAGAATATGCGATAGTTTGATCTTGGATATCTATTTTACAGAGTTCCCATAGAGTTTGCTTTGAAGCATGTTCTCTTGTTTTAGTGCAGTTATCTATTACTTTAGTTATGTATTCGGTGTATTCAACGTCTTCTAATAAACTGTTGTTAAATTTCCAGTAACCTGGACCACGTTTAGATGGGGTATCAAGTTTTAATGAAACTGCTTGGTGATCTGTGAATGTAATACTAGCGGGTCTAATATCTGAGCTTAGAACAATCGGAGTTAAATTTTCGTCAATTAACCATAAGTCAATTCTGCTTTTTTCGTAACCATTGATTCTCCTCCATGTATACTGTTGTTTATCATTATTTAGTATTCGCCATACGTCGCATAGTTTGAGTTTTTTTATTAGATCACTTAATGATTTGCATGATTTTGGTCGGGCTGTTGTAGAGATTCTGTCATTTTCAGTAAGGGTTTCGTTAAAATCGCCTCCAATAATGACTGAGCCTTGTGAGTGAACATTGGCTAGTTGGCATATTGTTTCGAAAAACTTGTTTCTGTTATGTTTGTTATTATGAGCGTATAGGTTTATTAAACTATAGATGTTATCTTCTATTGAGATATTCATGAAAACATATCTTCCATTTATACATGTTTTTGATTCGATAAGATCATACTTTAATTTTTTGTTAATAAGAATAGTGCATCCAGCACTTGAAGATGTACCATAAGCATTGAATGATTCCCATTCATTAAATTCAATGTTTAGTTTGTTTGTGATTTCAGCTGTGTAATGTGTTTCCTGTAGGAATAGGATGTCTACTTTCTGCTGATTTATATATTCTTTTAGTCTATTTCGTTTATTGATATTTCTTAATCCTTGTGTGTTTAGTGATAAAAAGTGGATTTTAGAGGACGTCATGGTAATTGTTTTGTATATAGTAGTGAATTATTAAAGATCGTATTAATGTTAGCCGGTATGCGTAGTTTTACATGTTTAAAAACGATACATGTTAACTACCCACCCTGCACAACAAGTATACAATGTCTATGTATACCGGTTTAATTGACAGTACATTTTGAAAAAAATAAGCGATAATATATATCTGAAGGAAAAACAGACATTGATAACAGTAGAATCGTAAACAAGACATAATAAACATTGTTAATATATAGCTAAAAAACACATTTGGTATCAAGAATGCGCGGTCATGTGCAGAGCGTGCATAGACGCAGGAATATTTTGAATTTATAAACATAAATAACAAAATGATGGTAAGCTATACCTTCTGCTATAATACCAAACCATTAATACTGCGGATTAATCTGAAAAAGCCATTAATTTACAGTGAACACATTACAGCTTCTTTACCAAAATTTTTAATGATATGTGAATTTGCATATCTTAGACTTGCTTTCTTTAAAAAAGGTTGTGGTGAGTGATACAAAACCATCTTGACCATTTGGTGATACACGACCAGCGTTACAAATAGCTTAGTCATCAAAACGTCCCATACTTTGGGAAGAGCAATGTTGATGGGTTGGTTTAATATTCGAGTTAATGGAGTGAACATGTGATTAATGTAGAAATAATATTAATGTCATAATTTAGTCAAGCGATTTACAAAAACCAAACTGCAACTCGCGAATTGCCTCTGATGGGTGCAATATATCTCAGTTCCCAATGTACGAGTTTGGGATAGCGTTTTGTGCAGTATAATAATAATTGTAACGCATATTATACAGAAAGAGTTAAATGGACACCATCAGAGGGAATGTTACAGAGGAAAACCGAATAGACATGCCAAAAAAACTTTCAAAAGCAAGATATATTATATGAAATACCTAAGTCGAAAGAGAAAATATTGTAAAAGGCAATTGAGAAACTTAAAAGCAAACTCAGAGACAGTGCCAGAGACTCTGTGCGTTGAGGAAACAGTTTGAATCACAATAATTCACTGGAAAGGAAACGTTTCTCAGTGTATTCATGACTCTATTATAAAACACAGATCTATTTTCAACTTAATGAAATATTCTAAACTTACTGACTTATCATTAACACTAAAATAACTCACACTTTAACTGTTAGATTCATGTATTGTTACTTTGTTCGAAACCAATTGAGTAATATGTCTATAAAGGCAACTTTGTCATTGATATTCATTTTTTTCTGGTTTCATATTGAAACAAGAAACGCCACTAAGCGCTGTTATAATTCACAGTGGCACCTTGATAGATGACTGGGACCTTTGCCTTCATATTCTTACATTTTGTTAACACAATGAGGTTCATATGATATTCAGTGTGATCGCTTGCCGTGAAACTATCAACTTATCAATAGTTATCATTGATTTGTTCAATATCATCTTCATTGTTAAGCAGAATCTACGGTTCCGTGTCGTATTTTCTCTGGTGGGTGGCGTCATATAATAGACAACGCAATAACTTAATCTCCATTTTTATTGAATTTTCTAATGAAGGTTTATGGAATATCCAACATTGCTAGACATATTTATCATCATTAGGAGAGAAAATGAAACTACGAGGGGAATCGGTTTAATAAGTTTATGGAATAAATATCAGAAACTTATGATATTAGATTTTTTATTTACGAGTCAGGTTGGGGAGGGTCACACATTTATATTCGGATTGCCTCCATTTTCTCACAACCTTCCAAATTAAGATATATCTCGAAGAATATCTAATTACTTACGGCTTGACAGCTATGTAATGTTCACACGCCACATTCTATTTAAATGGTAATATTGCGATTTGATATTATATATAGATCAAAATCTTAGAAAATTACTGGTAAACTTAATAAATACAAAAAAACCACCTAGACACGTACCCACATTGACATGGTCGGAGTTGGTACCGATTACATGATTTATGTGTTATCAAGTCATTACCAGAAACTTTTCACACTGTCCTGGTAATCAATTTATCAGAATAAATTTTATTTTCGAATCTTTTGAAACATATTTAAATTGTCTCTCGTTTCCAATGTCATTAACATATTTATTCGCAAAGGGGAAAAGAGAGTTTCTGATTACACGCTCCATTCTTTGACCAACTGTTGCCCCATGGTATACCTTACGTTTAAAACTGAAGGGTGTCTCAAAACTGACGATGGTCATAGAACCAGTATTCCAGTATCCCTGTCCTTCTTACACATACTGAACATATTCAGAACAACGGTTGTGAAATCATTAAAATATCACTTTATTTTCTGCTTCATTTCGCAAAAGCCATATTCGCCTTATTTTCTGTTCCTAAGGTCAAAGGTTTTGGGAAACAATCTTTTTTCTACTCTGGCATTAATCAATGGAACCAGCTGCCTGCTAGTATAGCACTGACTGAGAAATTGCCGGTTTTTAAAGCAAAAGTCAAGAAACATTTTTTTTTTTTTAGACAATTTGGTATAAATGTTTAAGGTAGTTAAATGACATTTATTTATTAGTATTTATTAAATAATTTATTTATGCATAGAAGTTTTAAGTAATTTATATCTACATCATTTAATATTTAAGTAAATTCGTTACATTTTTTTTATTTATGTCTGAGTTATTTACTATTTTTATAGTTTCATTTATTTATTACTGTAATGTATGCCAGGTAGAGTCTTTCAGTATTGGTAAATTCTTAACTTTAACTTGTTTTTTTTTAAAAATATCATTTGACTGTTGACACATATTATCTGTGATATAAATAATGTATAGAATGTCCAATTTAAAGCTTTAAAGTAACTGTGATGAATTAATATGCTTATGCATTTATGTTATTATATCTGTGCAATAGTCTATGATACATTATACTTAATGCCTCTCAATGTCATGCCATCAACACTAAAGGACCACAATGGAAATAAGAGATATCTCTTTTTTGTGTTATCCTTAGTGTTGGTGTGCCTGTCATGGGTACTTTTGAATGCATGTACGTATAATTTGTTTTATTATGTATACATGTTTTTAATTATCCATGTAATATGTACCTCAATACTGAATAAAATCTATCTATCTATCTATCTATCTATTTGTATCCTTCTATTGTGTAAGACCTTAGATACTAAAATACACCGGACCGCGTTAGATGCATAGATACATAGATGCTGCTCAAACATTGGAATGAGGCTGGCCTTATCATCACTGACGCAGCAACTTTTGAATCAGACTATTTTAGTGAACACCATATAACATACTTTCATTTCAAACGCGTCTGCTATGTTATGATGCTTCCTGATCTTGAGACTTATGTTGACACACATTATGCAGCCGTAACAATGCATGTACACATGTTGTTTCGGCCCTTGGCATTCATCGTAAGAGTGATCGCCGAGTCCAATCGTTCAGTGAGTGTATACGGCTGAAAACGCGTGGGTAGACGGCTTTCTACCGATAGAAACACAAACAAAGGTACTAGTATTTACATTTTCATGTCTGATGTAAATCGTAGTTAGTGAATCTGTAATAGAAAGTATCCGATGCAAACAGGATGTTAATAACAGGGCTCAGGCTAACGGTCACACGTAACAATTAACATAAAGTCATTTGTAATTTGATTTATAACAGAAGTACTCGCACTCTACGACATGGACGAATACGGAGACCAACAGTGAGACAATAAGGTAATATTTAAAATTTCCACAGAGACAACTGCCTCGATCGGTATGCCTCTGCCAAACTACGGGCCTGCTCCCTGCTTTATGGTGAAATATATTGATTGGTCAAAGCTTAAAATTAGTGTTTGACAGTCCGTGTCGACAGAGTTCCTGAACTTGATGATTTATTCATGCTAAATGGAATTTGAGATATGTTTTGTAACAAAATACATATTTTATTGGCTAGGAATTGGCTATAACGTGTTTTTGGCACAGCGTGAAAAATATAAAACACCGGAAGCATGCCAATGCATGAGAGAATCACATTTCGCCAACGCTGACTTCAACTTCCGGTGAGAAAATGAACTAGTCGGAGTTATTCAGAATTTGTCAAGCGGTCGTAATGAACTTCCGATTTATGAAACATGGGTGATTTGTTTCTTTCTCCTACAGTCTGTTGTTTTCGGTCAATAATTTTTGTTTCAATATAATGTTGCACTTTGCTTCGTCGGCACCAAAAACGCTATCCAAGTGGCCCGTTACTGACAAGCACCCTTAAAGAAATAGGTTCCTGTGATTGGAACAACCTTTTAGTGAATTGCGTACTACTGAGTATCTTCATGGTTAAATACAACCTAGATATAGCACCATTGAGAAAAAGATGTACTTTATAAGATTCTGTTGCAAAAGGTATAACTTGTTTGGCACCCATTAATATACTACATTAAAAATGACGATTTTAAATATCAACCATCTGGCGCACTTGATTAAGTCATTAATATGTCGCTGTCCACATTACGTGGGTAAGCTTACCCATCCTTAAAATTGTTTGTATACAAATAAAATATAATATATAACACGTAGTTATGCTCAAAATACTTAAAAATCATGCATCCGTTTTTCAATTAAAAATATATATTATTTTGTTCTTCAATATGGTAGGCCTATATTGCTTTGGATATAAAAGGTTTAAACTGAACACTATCTTTCGTACTTAAATATTAACTGTAGTGTCGTAAATTTTCCATCATTTACATAAATTTGACTAAACATTAATTTTATTAGCATCGCGTTACAATAGGAACAAAATAAAACACGTGTCATTAAAGTACCCGGATGACTAGGACGGTCGTAACCGGAGTTTATCTCCGTACTAAATCGGTTGTAACCGTGTTATTTTGCAGATACAAGAACCGATTTGAAGTTCATGTTTTTTCATGAGGTGTAAAATATCATCTTTTATTAAAACATTTTCATAAACAAGCGAGAAAATGACTATAAATGTACGTATGTGATACAAGACGTAAAATGTGTACTAAAACTATTAATAAACACGAACGTTCACAATTCAGGTTTTACCATCCTTCTGGCATAAAATTCGCACTCACTTCCCAGAACTTGGTATAATTGAGTGACATTTGCTTGTAATAACAATTCTTCTTTCGACTCATCTCAATTAAATACCGTAGATCCTGCTGGCGTACATTTTAGAGAAATGAGTACAATGAAAGTGTTCCTCTGGTAGAGTCCATTTACCAACAAAATTAACGTGCCAAGGCTGACCATGGCAGAGGACAGACGCAATATAAATTTGAAGATATACTTGCTAGTGCCACGATTGCCGCGTGTGTCTGTTGTTGTCAGTAATAGTAGCGACAATGTTCCGTATTTTCATTATGACAACATTCTATTAAGAAAGATAATAAAACAAAAAAATAATAACCCATCTAAGATAGCAGTCACCATAAACAGTAGTGCGCACGTTTAAGGCATAAAACGATAAGACACACATTATTACTAGCACACATCGCAAGGACTGGCGACCACTAAAACGAACAAAACAAAATTGACACTGGACATCTAAAAAACACGACGAACTTCCCCCGAAACAAGCTGCTTCACTCAGTTGAATTTAACTGTTTTGTAAATAAATGGTATTACCCTGTTTATGTTGATCATTCACAATAGCCGTTGTGATTGTAAAACGTGAATATAATTTTATTTTGTATATACTATTGTATTTAGTTTCAGTTTACAACTTTACATGTATTAGGCATATAATAATGCTATCATGGATATGCAATTATAAAATGAGACCAAATACAGCAGACTCCCTCAAAAAGTATAGAATACTACGGACATGTTGTGATTCATAACAGCTGCTTCATTGCCAACCGCAAGTACACAACACGACTGATACTGCTCCCAACACCAACAGCTCATACATAGAGCACACACTGATAGAGCACCGATACCCATCGATAGAGCACTGACAAATGTCGTTGGAAACCCACTTTCGTTGATTACGATTCATCACCAACAGAAACAGTAATAAAACGCAGATTGACCAGTAAAACAGCCATCTGTGTTGGTCTGTGATTTGATTGACCAGGCACGGATGAGTGGCGAAAAACTCACATTGCGTGTTGAATAAAAACCTATCTACAGGAAAATCTGAGTAATTGTGAACCCTAGGATTACTTTATTGCTGATTATTTATTCATGATAGCCTGTGGAATTCTCACATACAACGTACTACAAATGAAATATATGTCCCGATCTAATCCACGCTTGTAATTAGACGTTAATTTTCTATAGTGGAATATAAATCCGTCCGGACTTAGAGAGATTGGATCGATGGCTGATCCTCACAATTTACAACCGGTCATTCTTGGTAATTGTACATATTAATTATTGTTACTTAACTTGTTGTTTCTGTTGGTGGAATATCCGAAGAATTTGACTCCGTACACTATGTTTGTGTGATTGGCAACACATATGATCGCATTTATAACTCATTAAATTATGATGTTTTTTTATTGCGCACGACGAAGAAAGTACGGGACCATAAAAGTACAATGGTTTTTTCTGAACATAGGAATATGGAAAGTCATTTACGTGTCCGTGCACCCAAAATTAGAACATAAGTCATATTCGTCGCTGTGGACAGAAAATGAGCTATGTTCGTCGAATCTCAACGAAAAAAAACCTCATATTCGTCGATGTACAACGAAAATAAGCAATGTTCGTCGATGTACAACGAAAATAAACCATGTTCGTCGATGTACAACGAAAATAAACCATGTTCGTCGATGTACAACGAAAATAAGCAATGCTCGTCGATGTGCAACGAAAATAAACCATGTTCGTCGATGTACAACGAAAATAAGCAATGCTCGTCGATGTACAACGAAAATAAACCATGTTCGTCGATGTACAACGAAAATAATCAATGCTCGTCGATGTAGAACGAAAATAGGACATTTTCGTCGATGTACAACGAAAATAAGACATGTTCGTCGATGTAGAACGAAAATAAGCCACGTTCGTCGATGTAGAACGAAATAAAGCCACGTTCGTCGGTGTACAACGAAAATAAGCCACGTTCGTCGATGTAGAACGAAATTAAGCCACGTTCGTCGGTGTACAACGAAAATAAGACATGTTCGTCGATGTAAAACGAAATTCAGCCACGTTCGTCGATGTAGAACGAAATTAAGCCATGTGCTACGGTGTTTAACGAAAATAAACCATGTTCGTCGATGTATAACGAAAATAATCCATATTCTTCGTTGTACATCGAAAAAAATCCATGTTCTTCGTTCTACAACGAAAATAATCCATGTTCTTCGTTGTACAACGAAAATAATCCATGTTCTTCCTTGTACAACGAAAATAAGTCATATTCGTCGCTGTGTCAGTAAATAAGCCATATTGATCGTTGTACAACGAACATGACTTGTTATAAGTCATATGCCGAGATAATCAAAAAGATCGTACGCTATTTTTTCCTTTGGTTTTCCATATACGCAAACCATATTCTGCGAACGTGGTATTCGGTCCAAAATGCATGATTGGTCCATTCAATCCTGCTTCGACGGAAGAGACAAAAATTGTTTGTGATGCAAGGAACCCAATTGCGCCACCTATTCATTGTGATATGTATGGCGGTGGAATATCGATCAAATATCATGCCATAAACGAACAAATCGGAGTCCTTCCAATAAATTATTTATACTTAAGACGATTTAAGTTATGCTCTTACTAAAACCTCTGTAGTATTTTTTAACGGACAAACATCACAGGGCTACCCGTGGCCAACGCGTGCTGTATATACGACCCTCGCGTGTTGTACCTACATCCATAAATTGTATCACATTTGGGATTCGTCACGACTTATTACACGTTACATTACGCGCTTCAATAAAAAAATGCGAAGAAGAAAAATGAAAGCTTTTCATCTAAAAAATACAATCGCACTTTAAAATCGATTAACAAGACATTTACCACTTAAAACTCATTTTTTTGTAAAATATTATCAGTCTTTACGCCCCATTTCAACAGCAAACTTAGACTACAATATTTGTTTGTGATTAAAAATATTTTGCCATCTGTATGCAAATATTTATTTTAGTAATTGTGTGTATATTCAGTGGATTTAGGGGTTATGTTTTTATTGTGATCTTTCATTATTAAGTCAATAATTTTCTTTTTAAATTGAATATTATTTTATCAAATTTGACTTCAACATTGGATGTTTTTATACGGTATAATAGACTTTACAACACTGTTTTGACCCTATTATTAAACTCAAAATGTTTTACTATTTATTCAGTTTCGTTTTAACTGACACGAAATGTGTTTGCGGTCCAAAGTTTACGTTTCGACTGTTGTATGCCTTCAACAAAACTGGCTCCCCTGGTACGATTCTTTACAATCAAGAGCCAATTCAAAGCTTGATTGTAAAACACAATGTCGATGTTTTTCAATTTATACATTTGTTATAGATAATTATAGGGTAATGACTAGTGACTACAATATGATGCGTGACACTTGCAAGGAACGGCTTGTCATGAAGTATCACCATATTCCGACGTTTGTCGACGGGGTTTCTCCTAACTTCTAAAAAGTTAAAACACAACCAACCTTTACCACGCCTTTCTATTCAACTTTTACATACACGTTGGTAACTATATCACCTACACGTATTTAAAGCTACATTTTGTTGTTGAGCATCCCTATCGAATACTAGTCTATCAATTGTAAAATATGTTTTCATTGGTCAATCGTTTGTAAAGTATGTTTTCATTGGTCAATCGTTTGTAAAGTATGTTTTCATTGGTCAATCGTTTGTAAAGTATGTTTTCATTGGTCAATCGTTTGTAGAGTATGTTTTCATTGGTCAATCGTTTGTAAAATATGTTTTCATTGGGCAATCGTTTGTAAAATATGTTTTCATTGGTCAATCGTTTGTAAAATATGTTTTCATTAGTCAATCGTTTGTAAAATATGTTTTCATTGGTCAATCGTTTGTAAAGTATGTTTTCATTAGTCAATCGTTTGTAAAATATGTTTTCATTGGTCAATCGTTTGTAAAATATGTTTCAATTGGCTGATGTCCCCTATTTTGTTTACTACCATTATCAAGCATATTAATGGTATGTTGTTCTATGGTGTTTTGTTCCTCAAACGATTTCAGGAATATTGTTTCATTTCACCATGTCCTTATAAATATAAGTTTATAGCTCCACATGCGCTCTGTAACTATTCTACTCGTAAGCAATCACTCAAACACAGCCGTTTCTTTGAGCGATTATTGCAGGTAACACACCAACTATCATTTCATATATTGTACATCAATATATTTATTCACATCTCACCAAGGCCTCACTATACGTCTAGTAGCTTTGCCATGTGTGGTGCCGCTAACCTATGTAGATGTTTCCTTGTACAGAGCTTGTGCCAACTAAACATAGACGTACATGTAGTTGAACATTAAGAAAGGATTCTCTATATTGACTGGTGTTTCGACTAAATATTTGACAGTACACCCATTTTCCCACATATCCATGTTCCAGTCAGGGCAATGACATCAAATTCCATAACCCACCAGAGAGCAATGGTTTGCTTTGTGATTTCTTGTTTTGTACAAATCATTACAAACACAGGGCGTTTGAAACTCGGAGATATCTCTTGATCGAACATCGATATGCGGGCAGTATGAGAAAACTATAGGGCACATGCGTACAGGCCAGTTCCAAAACATAACGAGAGGCTCGTTTGAATGCCCTACTGTAGTTAAAGACGCACTTGCAGTATCATACTGATTTTTGCGTTCAGATGCGTCTAGTTGCTAAGCAATAAACGCCTCGGTAATGTGACTGTTAATGGCCCGAAACGAATTGACAGCTATCAAGCAAAAAGTGCCAATATACTATAACGCACTGGACAGGGAAGGCAGCAATCAACAGAAACAGCAGATCGCGTTTTATTGAACAGCAAACTGTTCTCGGCATAATTATATCTTTATTGTATATAAAGTTATAGACACGAACCCTATATGAAATGTTTAAATTATTCCTGTTTATAATGTCCCTGATATAATGTAGTAAAAATTTACGACGTTCTTCTCCATGACATCAACCTCCGTACGAGAGTTACATCTTGTGAAACATGAGATGTACAGTACTGGGTTATAAGAGCTTCTAACCTAGTGCAGCTCAGTGACATGTTTCACTGTAGTCACATCAAAAATTAAATATTACTTAGGAATAGGGAAAATAAATAAATAAATAAATAAATAAATAAATAAATAAATAAATAAATAAATAAATAAATAAATAAATAAATAAATAAATAAATAAATAAATAAATAAGTTTATGCTGTCTCAAACAAATTCACGATGTTAGGTCAATATAATATTTGTGCGATTTACTAAAAAGGTTGTTGCATGTGTGCTGGTTGTCTTTGTTTTAATTGATGGTTTGGAAAGTATTGTGTGGGGCGGTTTCATTTGATTGTAGATTACTTGGCCATTTTCATTGTATGCTGTATATGTTATATTTTGAGGCATATGAGTTTACTTGCTGGTCCATGGTAATTGGAGCTACAGTTCGTCCAAAGTTAAACGAGAACGGTTAAAACATAAATTCCCCCGTCACGTAAATTATGTTAATCTAGGTTTAACTGGTTGTAACTGAGTTGGTTGGTTCTTCTAATGCTCATATAGATATAATGTAAGGGAGAGAAATGTGTATTAACCGTTTCATTACATCTTAGTAGTTGCCTCCCTTTAATTGAACTTTCGGACGATGTGGAGCGGTAATTGTGGGAATCAACACTAGTGACAAACGGGATATACGAGGGATTTCAAGTGCTTGTTGATCGCATAATTACAAGGAATATAAAAAAATATATACATGTACTTAACTTTATTTATCATTTTTCAATTATGTATGTACACTGATGTACATAGTTACCCACATTATATTTACGGTAGTATGTAGTATTTCTTTGTGAGTGTATGCTCCTTATCGTGCTCTGTTGTTTCTATTGAGCACTTGGAACCTTTCATGTGCGATATGTTATTATATTTTACCTATTTGACCTAGTGGTTAAACTAAAATAGGATAACACGACTGACATTTTCATCTGATGTTCACGACGGATACCGGAAAGTCATGGCTTGGTCTGCTTCTTGGTGGCGAAGCTTTCGTACTAACAACAGTACGTTCTCCATGGATGTGAAGACGGAAATACAGTCCATTAATTGGTGTAAATGACAGAATAACACCCAAAGACAGTACATAGAACATTTAGATTTAATTAGGTTTTTGAAGCAGGTGGCGAAATATATAAACTATTTTAAGTATTGAGGATACACAAACCAACACTGACAGGCATAGTTAATTTATTCACACCAGCAGTACAGTTCCAATGTCATTTTGTTAATTAACCCAGTAAAACTTAATTATGTTAAGGTTTTTGAAACATACCGATAGAAACACGTCTCAAATTCGTCCATAATTCCAAATGGCAAACATATTGAATAACTGATACCTCCTTTTGAATTGGTGTATACACGAGTTATAAAATGATCTTGCCAGAATGAAAGTGACTTTGTATTACAAATTAATTACATCAATGTATTTGGGAGAACCTGCGTGCTTATCCAGGATGTAAAAAATGATTCACAATGGTGCTTTATTATGATTCTGATTTATTTAAGGTCGTTTGCGAAACAAGATATTTCGATCTATAACTCTAACGCGGTATTGGGACTTGTGCCACTTAAAGTAAACAGGTAAACCAGGTAAAACAACATAAGGATATTGGAAAAGGAATTATCTTTTCAATATTTACCGTAATTTTAATTTACTTGGTGAAAAAAGTGCGCAGGTAAAATAAACTTCCGCTCTCCCTAAATCGATGTAATGGTCAGTGACTTCTGTTTATATTGACATTGCAGAATATCGCGTTAGAGTTATACATGTATAGATCTACAACAAGCACTCGGGCGTAACTGTACTTTTAACATTGGAGTTAACCAGTTTATAGGGGTGTATTTACCCATAAAGCATGCATTAAGAGTAGTCTTATCAAGAAGTGCGCCAAGCACAGTCGGCTAAGCTACTATGAATACGAGTACATGTAAAACGTTTCAGTGTGTAAAAAGCACATAAGATGTCACAGTTGGTACACAAATTTAGCATCCACGCAAAAAATCTCATCGAGAAAGTACATAGGTTTAGTATAGAGGAGAAGGAAATAGGACTGTTTTCGCTTGTTAGTGTGTGGGAGGATTGCCCGACTGACAAGAGCTAGCATATAAGGTTGTCTCAGCGTCGTAACTTGTAACTCAATTGATACTCACACTGCTTTTGACACTTTGTATAATTGATATGAATTCATATAGCATTATGATGATTACATTTAAGCATAAGTTTATTAAATATAAAAAAAAACTGTTCGTTAGTGGGTTCGAACTCACACTGGCAAGAAAAAAATAAGCAATTGAAAGCGATGTACACCACACAAACCACTGACAAGATAAACCATTAGCTTATTCTGACGTTTCTACAGAACATTCTTAAAATGTTGATTAAAGCGAAGCCAATGACTCGAGTTATTTGTAATTGAATACAATTATATATTACCAGGGCATGAAGATGAAAATGAGCAATTAATACAATATCCAGACTAAATCAATGTAAAGGAAACAAATCATTTTTTATTTAAAACGTGAATTTATCAAAAATTAAGAATTAAAATATACACTATAGAAATTTAATTGTTGAAAAAGAGTATTGCAGCGGACTCGAACCCACAGCACGTATAAAAAGTATGTTTCTGACAAGAGAACAGTTTATCCACTAAGCCACGTTGCCAACTAGAAGTAAAGTGAGTTTTTTTTCAACCGTATCCATATTTTTTCATAAAATAACGGTAAATATCGTTTCAACCTTGGCATATGGACTCGTCCAGGGGTCATATTTCGAAGGTCGTTGTAGATCTATACTAATATTTATTCTTCTTTACACTTTATCTTTGGTGGTATCCATGGCGACGAGTAGTAGTAATAGGGTATGAGAGAGAAATACATCTTGTTGGCCAATACCTAACACTATTCTTATTGTGGAGTTGGTTTTTTATGTTTTATTTTTTTAATTAAACTAATAAATAATATTAGTTCATTGCTGACATAACACCAGTATGAATGACTCGACAACCTTGTATTCATCCTGCATTGGGCAACTGACACCTCATATTTGAAGCGCATGTGTCTGAAAAATATCTCCTGATTGTGAGGGGTAAATCCAGATTGTGTTTCACGAATTGATGTACACCATGTTATTATAAAGAGTTTGCAAGGAGAACATTTAGAAAAAAGATTAGTTATTCATCATATTATAAAACAAGACATATACATCTACGTGGGGTGTTCCACAATTAATAGGACTTTTTCATAACAGGACGACAAATCAGAAATTAAGAAAACTAATTTTTTATAATATAATTTTGATCTTTCACTGACAAATATGCGAAATATCAAAGAAATTGGTTGAAAAATAAGAAATTTATTAAACATTAAATGTACCAAGGAGGCGGGTCGCATTGTGACGTTATAATGACGTCGCATTTGAAGCACAGTATTTTGACATAGTGAAAAATTGAACATTTTTTGCATAGAGTCACACTGACTTTCAAAACAGCTCTTATAACACTGTTCCGATAGTTTAAATGTGTTTCTGTGCCCCTGTTCACAAAAAAGTGTTACAATGATGTTAGAAATTGCTCAAACCTTGGTGCGTCTATCAGTGTACGAACAGTGTTTATCAACGACAACTTAATGTTCTGTGCCCTTACATGTGTTTAATTGTAAGTTCATAAATACGTGATCCGTAAACAATTTGCGCCAACAGAACATGGTTGTTTTACTGCCCACTACACGTAATTCATCGTTTGATTGGTTAGCACTGTTGGTTTCCTCAATTTATACCATCATTTGACAATCGCGTGGCTTTTGTTTATTGGGCGTTGACGTCATTTTCATCCATGACTCGCTTGGATACATACACTAGATTACTTACTTATGATGACAACCATAGAGCGATTTCTTTGAAAGTTTGCATGTGCATGCTAAAGTCATCCACAAAATGCCAAACAAGCAGGCGTTAATATTTATCAAAATGGCTATGGAGATATTCACATTTTTAATAAGGATCGTAACGACAAATAATAGTGTGATCCGCCTTTGCGTTACATGGTTTCTATGACAACGTTCTGTATGAGCATCCTCAACAACAAAGACATTATATTGCTACCAGTATAAAGAGCATACAATGCTTTACATATGTGACAAATTTCATTAAATTGTAAGTGTTAAGTAAGAAGAAAAGTCCTATTATTTTTGGAACTCCCCTCGTACATGTAAGTTGTATCATTACGTATCATATACATATAAAAGGAAGAGGCATTCGGACATTTCATTTTCTCGACGATATCTTGTACTAAGCACTAACGTTAGGAGAAAACAGCATTTCCTCATTGAATAAAATAATTATGTATTTTATAAGATGCGTGTTTATTATCATTGTTTTACTTAGTAAATGTAAATATAACACTGCGATAAGAAACCAGATAAATGTTGGTGATTTTGATCTAGTCTGTTTGAGAAACAACACGGATTTTGATAATGTGTTTTCCAGTATTTGTAAGCCTTGTTTATGTACTGGCAACTGTACACCGGATACTTACTGTCCAGAATTTGTTGATTTCGAGACAGAAGTCATGCAATGTGTTCATCAGTTCAGTTTCTTTGGCATACATTATTCATACAAGTCTTCATTTACCAAATATTACGTTGTTGCAAAATGTCCACCTGGCACTGCTCAAAGTCAACACAATGCGTGCGAACTGGAACAGAGTCAGGACGTTAACCGGTACGTGTCAGGAGTGGAAACACACAGGATCTACAAAAATCAAGCGTGTGCACGGTGTAACGGTGTACATGACTTTGTAAAATGGAGGTTGGCTGTTGAAGTACCAGATAGGGAGTCATCTAAATGGTTGAATGACATTCGCAATGACCTGGATGTTATTGGCGAACTACAGGACAAGGTTATATTCTCGGTACCACCTGTCGGTTATCCAATCGGTTTGAACGAATGCGATCTTGACGCCATACAATCATGTAATACAAGCGGCGACTGGGATGTTTATGATGAAAATATCGATTGGCTTTGTAAGCTTCCAGAATTATCCAGTGTTTCAGTTTTCCAGGTAACGTATCGAAATGTATATTGCTGCCTTTGCGATGCACCAAACTTTGGGTCCTTTCCTGCAATATGCAAACTCGAATCAAAAACCGCCAAGGATCCGAACAGCTTTCAGACAATACTTTCCTGGCACGAAGACGAGATATCCGATCATCGGGAAGCAACCACCGAAAGCCAATGCCAAGGTCATCAGATGTTGGACCCATTAGAGGTTTGTTAAATATGTCAATTCTGAGGTAATCTTTAATGCTGTAATTTCTATTTCTATTTACAATTGAATTATGAAAAACAACATTGTTTCATTTTAACGGCTTATTAATTTATGCATCAGTGAACATTAGAATTGTTTTGTATGCGAAAGGTTAAATAACCATGCTTCATGATTGTGTTTCAAGAGTGTTGTTAAGTTTTATAAATCAGTTTTCAGTTAATTTCTATATTTATCAATGTGACTTGTGTGATATTTGTAATGATTCTTTTTGTGCCGTTCTTGCTCTGGTGTTTCTGTTAAGTGATTTATTATTAACGTTTTGAACAGGGTAGCTTGCAAACCCAGTTCATAGCATCGCATACCATATTTGAGACAGGCCAAAAGCACAATTGACTTTCTCGTGTGGATCACACTGATTTTGTTTGTATTGCTAACTTTAGTGTCGTGCTTTCAGCTCTTTGATTTAATGATACGAGTAGACCCCTTTCAAAGATAAACGAGAAGCGTTCGAAATATATTATCGTCCGGTAGGTAAACTATGTTAATCAGTTTAGCTAGGTTTAAGTGGGTACACCTGAGTTAACGGTATTCAACGATATTCTTTAGAATGGGATAGTTCCCTTATTACTAAGTTTATAGTATTTCTTACTGAATCGATTTTTTATATAATATACGAGAAGAGATTTACTATTCTTTATCTTTTCAGGGATCCTGTATTGACATTATTTGTCCATTTGGACGATTTCCAATGGCTGGATCCTGTAGGAAAAGATTATTTTCAATCAGCATTTTGACATTATATTTACACTTTGCATTAGACATGACATTGTTCTCATCCGACGAAGTGTATTTATATGAAATTAAAAATGCGTTGTCTTCCGAACTTACATCTACAGGATGTCGTGTATGTGCCTTACACATTTTTTCAACGATCGGCCCAGATAAACTCTATTTGGTTGAAGCATGGCTTTCGACGACTAGTATATGCGATACCGACGAACTTGCAGCAGGAATTCAGAGATTCGAAGAAAAGTTTTCAGATAATGAAACATTGATATCAGAGAAAGACAATCTTGAATTTTTGGCACGTGTCTCTTTTGATTATTCATATGCCGATAATCCAAAATCCCAATTATGTCAACTTGATGACTTTTTGCACCAGAAATATAACTGTCCTGTGGTTGTTATTACGTCAGACAGAATAGCAAGGATACATAATGCTGGGCTGGAAAATAGTTTGAATGAACTTTCTGAACATTTTAAAAATGGAAGTCACATACCACCCGATCTATCAAACACGAGTAGAATTATTTGTATATCTGATTACACGTCACTTGTCAGAGCCATCAATGGAGAAAACTTCCTCTCTCCGTCTATCGTTGTCGCACTCGCTATGTTGTTGGTGCATCGTACGAGTATATTCCTACGATAAGTATCTGTGCCATTCCCACGCTAATATTGTGCTGATATTACACTTTATATGTTTCAAATAATCACTAGTGTAATTAATGGCCACTTACCCAATTAGATTTACAATTATTCGCATTTCAAGCACTCGTGAAAGCTCGGCCATTTCCGTTTGTCTTCGGTAAGTACATTGAAATGCTAAAACACCGAGGTGATCAAAATGACCTTTCAAGCTTACCACTATACAAAAAAAAGTACATGTACTTTGAATTTAATTGTTTCTGCTAATGCCCATGTAGACCTTCATCAATGCCACACTAGTTTCGTTTATCTATCAACGTATTCATGTTTTTCTTTATGTATTTAATATTTTATTTTCAAATGTTCATGAAGTGGTCACAAACTCATTATTGGCTTCAGGTTTTCATTTGTGTTATGACTTCATTAAGTGCTCATACACTTATTCCTTATTTTGATCACAAACTCATTATTGGCTCCAGGTTTTCATTTGTGTTATGACTTCATTAAGTGCTCATACACTTATTCCTTATTTTGATCACAAACTTATTATTGGCTTCATGTTTGAATTATTCCGTTGTACATGTATATTTATTCATTCATTCACCCGTTCTATGATATTTCATTCATTATTTTCATTATTCGTGTTTGTTCCAGTGTATTTCATTCATTATTTTAATTATTCGTGTTTGTTCCACTGTATTTCATTCATTATTTTCATTATTCATGTTTGTTCATGTGTATTTCATTCATAATTTTCATTATTCGTGTTTGTTCCACTGTATTTCATTCATTATTTTCATTATTCATGTTTGTTCATGTGTATTTCATTCATAATTTTCATTATTCGTGTTTGTTCCAGTGTATTTCATTCATTATTTTCATTATTCATGTTTGTTCATGTGTATTTCATTCATAATTTTCATTATTCATGTTTGTTCCAGTGTATTTCATTCATTATTTTTCATTATTCATGTTTGCTCCAATATATTTCATTCATTATTTTTATTATTCGTGTTTGTTCCAATGTATTTCATTCATTATTTTCATTATTCGTGTTTGTTCCAGTGTATTTCATTCATTATTTTTCATTATTCATGTTTGTTCCAATATATTTCATTCATTATTTTAATTATTCGTGTTTGTTCCACTGTTTTTCATTCATTATTTTCATTATTCATGTTTGTTCATGTGTATTTCATTCATAATTTTCATAATTCGTGTTTGTTCCAGTGTATTTCATTCACTATTTTCATTATTCATGTTTGCTCCAATATATTTCATTCATTATTTTCATTATTCGTGTTTGTTCCAATGTATTTCATTCATTATTTTCATTATTCGTGTTTGTTCCTGTGTTTTTCATTCATTATTTTCATTATTCGTGTTTGTTCCAATGTATTTCATTCATAATTTTCATTATTCATGTTTGTTCCAGTGTTTTTCATTCATAATTTTCATTATACATGTTTGTTCCAGTGTATTTCATTCATAATTTTCATTATTCATGTTTGTTCCAGTGTATTTCATTGAATTATTTTCATTATTTATGTTTGTTCCAGTGTATTTCATTGAATTATTTTCATTATTCATGTTTGTTCCAGTGTATTTCATTCATTATTTTCATAATTCACGTTTGTTTCTGTGTATTTCATTCATTATTTTCATAATTCGTGTTTGCTCCAGTGTATTTCATTCATTATTTTCATTATTCGTGTTTGTTCCAGTGTATTTTATTCATTATTTTCATTATTCATGTTTGTTCCAATGTATTTCATTCATTATTTTCATTATTCATATTGGTTCCAGTGTATTTCATTCATTATTTTCATTATTCGTGTTTGTTCCAGTGTATTTCATTCATCATTTTCATTATTCATGTTTGTTCCAGTGTATTTCATTGAATTATTTTCATTATTCATGTTTGTTCCAGTGTATTTCATTCATTATTTTCATTATTCATGTTTGTGCTAAATACATATTTGTATAATCGAATGACATTACCACATGGGTCTATGGCCTTCTGGTTGTTTTGAATATAAACTTATCACATTGACTAGAGATGAAATACGCTAAAATATTCTAATAAGTACGGAATACCGTTAGGGCCATCGTGGTTACACATTAAAATCCAGAGGGCGACAATGCGATAGTGCGATAGTACGATGGCGACAATGCGATAATACGATGGCGACAATGCGATAGTACGATGGCGACAATGCGACAACGCGATAGTACGATGGCGACAATGCGATAGTACGATGGCGACAATGCGACAACGCGATAGTACGATGGCGACAATGCGATAGTCATATCGTACTATCGCCATCGTACTGTCGCATTGTCGCCATCGTACTATCGCGTTGTCGCATTGTCGCCATCGTATTATCGCATTGTCGCATTGTCGCCATCGTACTATCACATTGTCGCCATCGTACTATCGCGTTGTCGCATTGTCGCCATCGTACTGTCGCATTGTCGCCATCGTACTATCGCGTTGTCGCCATCGTATTATCGCATTGTCGCCATCGTACTATCGCGTTATCGCACTGTCGCTATCGTATTGTCGCACTATCGCATTGTCGCATTGTCGCCATTGTACTATCGCATTGTCGACTATCGCCAATCGACTACTGAGTCCAAAAACTAGGTTTCATCGACTCAATACAAGGAATAATCCTGTGAAGTTTGACTAACCTTGCTCAATGTAAGGTCATGTGACCTTGACCTTTTGCCTACTAACCCCAAAGTGTAGGTTTCATCTACTTAATACAAGCAATCATCCTATGAAGTTTGAATATCTTAGGTCAAAGTAATCTCCAGTTATTGAGCCAAAATCCTTTTCTATCATAAGGTCACAGTGACCTTGACTTTTCGACTGATAAGTATCATCTACTGAATATAAGCAATAATGCTATGAAGTTTCACTTCCATTGGTCAAATTGTTCATTAGTTATTTAGCTGCAACTGTGTTTTAATGTAAGGTCACAGGGACCTTGACCTTTGATCTACTGATCCCAAAAACATTAGGCTTCATCTACTTAATACAAGCAACCATCCTGTTAAGTTTGACTACCCTAGGTCAAGGCAATCTCTAGTTATTGATCAGAACAAAAAGGACTACGGACCGGCCCATCAACATTTGCAAAACAATATACCCCCACTTCTTTTCAGTTATTATTCACAGAGTTATCTTCTCGCGCCTTTTGATGGGGAGTGTGATCATAAACACGTATGCAAAGTTTCAAGGCAATATCTTGAAGGACTTGAATTTAAGGACAATTTATGTCAAATATCTAAGGTCTAGGAAATGTGGTTCTGGTGAAGATTTTTAGTTTTTCCCATCCGAATCCAGAGATGCCCCGAGGAGGGGTCTATCTGATCCCTGGGGTTATGATTTAATCAAACTTCAAAATTGGTAGAGGTCCATTAGACCATGCTACATGTCAAATATCTAAGCTCTGGCTCTTGTGGTTCTGGAGAACAATTTTCGAGTTTTCCTATACAAAACCATATATGCCGCGGGGCCAATCTTACCCGGTGGTCATGATTTTAACAAACTTGTCCCCTAGACAATGCTTCACACCAAATATTCAAGCTCTGGGCCTTGCTGCATCGTAGAAGATTTTTTTTAAATTTGGCTGCCATGGAAACCAGAGTTCCTCATGAAATTTCATTTTTGAACAACTTTGAAATGGGACCACCAAAGGATCATTACTACCAAATTTGGTACCAATTGACCCAGAGGTTTAGGAGAAGTATATTTTGTAATTTGAGGCAAAATTTTGACGGACACATGGATGGACAGTCTGATGACAGTTTCCACAAAATCTCAAAAGCTCACAATATCACAGTGTAACAGGTGTGCTAAAAATTGGACTGGTACGAAAATTTTAACCAACGACAACACCGTGGTAAGAAGAGCTCCGCTATTCCTTGAATAGTCAAGCTAACTAGAACTCCACACAATGAGATCTATATATGTATCAAGTTTCAAGTCAATATCTCAAATACTTTTAAAGATATGCTCCGGACAAAAAAATAAGTATTTTAAATAACAAAGGACAATTACTCAACAAGAGGGCCATGATGCGACAATGCGACAATGCGACAGTACGATGGCGACAATGCGACAGTGCGATAGTACGATGGCGACAATGCGATAGTACGATGGCGACAATGCGATAATACGATGACGACAGTACGATAACGCGATAGTACGATGGCGACAATGCGACAGTACGATGGCGATAGTACGATATGACTATCGCATTGTCGCCATCGTACTATCGCGTTGTCGCATTGTCGCCATCGTACTATCGCATTTTCGCCATCGTACTATCGCGTTGTCGCATTGTCGCCATCGTACTGTCGCATTGTCGCCATCGTATTATCGCATTGTCGCCATCGTACTATCGCACTATCGCATTGTCGCCCTCTGGATTTTAATGTGTAACCACGATGGCCCTAACGGTATTCCGTAAATAAGAGTGCATCTTTTAATTTCGTATACTAGTTACTTATTTATCAATCGGCATTTTGCACGAAATTTTGTGGAACTGCTATTTACAAGATTTCCAGTGAAATTCCGTGCCCGTTTATGTTCATGCCCGGTGAAATCGTGATTTCGCGCGAAATAAATTACACGAGGTTATTGTTTATGCGATAGCGACTCACAAATCAGAATAACACCAAAAATGGACAATTATCAATTGAACAACACGGAAAACCCACCGGTCTGGTAAATGCAGGTGTCCACACATAAGAGGCGCGTCTCAAAATATATTCGTTTTCATTTATTCCTTTAATATCTTTGTTTTATAATAATTCGAAGTCATGTTAATTCAGTTTTTATCAAATAAAATTACTATTGAATCTATTTAAAACTGTAATTTTAAAACTTTATCAAAAGAACTAAGTTTATATGATTCGTGTTTTCGTACAAAAATGGACAAATCTCCCCAATAATTATGTAACGTTACAACGTTATGTAATCTCCATGAGACGTTGCTGCCAGGCTATAACTAACATTTTTTTTGTAAATCCATGTACGCGTTATTAGAATGATATCCGTCGGTAGTGATTTGTCTTTGGCAATACTTAGTTTCGCGACATTGCCCTTTCCCGCATTTAACACATGAATTATTCACATGTAGACCAATGTGTTGAATTTTTGTTCCATGTAATAAAAATACGAGTCTATTGAATAAAATACAATATCTCGACCGTTTTTATGGAAAATCTCTGACCGATCGGTCCAATATTTATTGAAATATAGTCCATTTAGACACGCACTGTTATAAGATTCGTTAAGTGTATAATATATATATGTTCTGTTCTGTTCAATTAAATGAGTGCAACATATGAAAAGGAATTGAGCCCAGGATCACATGAAAGGCGGATAAATTTGGTATAACCTACATACCGGGTAGCTGTTTTAAGCAAGGGTGCACAATTGATCAGTATAGAATCGACCATGTGGTTTATAGTGATTCGCTTGTTCGTTGGTTATTTCGTTACAAACTTTCAAGTTGGATGAGCTAGCTAGATATCACGGACAATGCTAATACCCGGACATAGGCGTTTACTGAAAGCAGTCGTGTTTCTCATTATGATTCAACTATTGTTTCGTTTAACATACTGATAAAGAACTACCTTCGTAATGATTATCCACCCAAGTTCATTTTAATATATTATATAATAATGACATACATCATTCGTGAAACACCATCTAAAGTTACAACTTGCATTATAGTCCAGTCATTGAAGCTAAAAAATATGGTCAACCTCAAACAAATTGCAAAACAGAGTTTCTCTGCATTTTCATCATCTACAGACTATTATCGACTACAGACAAAACGTCAAATATGCGAGTTCAGTGGGGAAATTAAAAAAAAATCGACATGTTTAAGGTCACTTTTGGTAGCAATTTCAGCATTTTCCTTATTTCATACTACACGGGGAATTTTAAGTTCTAATAATTCCCGTGTAAGTCGTTAAATATTTAGTAATTGCACCTTAACGCTTATATTTTCTGAAAGATACAACCTTCTTCTGTCGAATACAAATATTGATTTTATCATCAGACAATTTACTTTTCATATATTTGCCAGTCTACGTGTTGGTATACTACCCATCCAAATGTCGACAAAATGACTCAAAATAGCACTTGGAAGGGGAAACAAAAGTTTTATTCATTTCTTTCATATTAATCCAATTTGTTTAAAATTTACACATATCATGTGTTGTATACATGTGTGTCTTATGGAAAAAGGATATTTGTGTTTGGACAGTATACAATACAGAAAATATACAAAATGTACACGAATCTATCGATTCTGGAGAAATAGCGATTGTTCTCTTTGTCTGTTCGTCCATAATTGCATTTGTATTCACAATTTTGACTGTATGATTACGAAACTTGGTCAGAGTGATCATCTGAACAAAATTTAGGCCAAGGTAGAAAATGGATGATCAAGGGTAAAAAACTAGGTCACAAGGTCAAATTGTTGCAAAACCTTGTGTAGTCGCTAGAGGTCATAATGTTGACCTTATATTTATGAAACTTGGTCACAATCATAATATCAACAAAATATAGGTCAAAGTTATAAATTGGGTCATTCGGGGTCAAAAAGTAGGTCCCTAGTTAAAATCAAAGGTAAACGTTGTGTAGGTACAAAATTCACAATTTTGGTCTAATATTTATGCAACTTGGTCACAATGCTCATATCAAAACATCTAAGACAAGTATGTTATTGAGTTATTTGGGTCAAAATTAGGTCAATAGGTTAAAATAATTGATGCGACTTTTTGGCGCATGAAGGTTTTTCTATTATTTGACCAAGTGACCTAGTTTTAACTCATGATAAGTAAATATTGAATTTGACCTACATTTTGTCTTCATGATCCATGTGACATAGTTTCATAAAGATTATGTAAAAAGGGTGCATTCTAAAGATTTGTTCTATAATTTGACCTAGTGACCTAGCTTTTAACTCAGGTTAATCCAATTTCATACATGACATTGATTTTTGTAAGGTGATCATTGTGACTAAACTTCACAAGTGTAAGGTCGAAATTGCGACCCCTGGTGACCATATCTTGTTTTTTTCTATGTTTTGACCTAGTGACCTAGATTTTGGCTCCGGTTAAATCAACATTTTATTTTTCCTAGATTAGCTTACGATGATCATTGCTGCCAAGTTTAATAAAAATCAGACCAAAATTGCGACCTCTAAGCACGATGTAAAAATAAGTTACTGGTACAAGTCAAGATTTATTAACATCAAAAGTGACAAATATCGCGAAAACATGTGACAATTGAATATATTTGTAAATATCTCAAAAAGTCCCACAAATATTCAATTAGGACATTTTGTACATTGCTAAGGATAGCTTTACGCACCATATAAACACAAAACTGTTTGTTTTGCAATTAGTTTGAGGTTAAAAGTTAAAATGACTGGACTATTATTTTAACAAAAAAAAAAAAAAAAGTTAATAAATAAAACACACATTGGAATCAACAATATGAAATCATAACTTTGTTTAATTATTGATGATAATAATATTTATTAATGCATATATGGCAACATAACTTAGCATCAGGTGGTAGTGACTTAATGCATAGGTAGCACTGATAATTTGCTTGCCTTGGGGATGTACTCCCGATTTAAATAAATAAGCTTCAGGTCACTGTTTTATCAACGTACTTACGGAAATCGTAAACTTACGTTCAAATTTAAATTCTGTGTAATTCTTTGATGACTGCAAATTGGGGTTAGATATTGTTTGTAGGAGTTCAATAACTAAAACTTGATTAGTATTGCTGCTCCAGTTGCCAAATGATATAGTTATAAAAATAGTATAAAGAATTTTTATTTGACCGTAAGTTTAAGATTTCCGTAAATACGTTGATAAAACAGTGCCCAGGAGTCATTGGGAACAGGGATACCACAAATTATCTAATGACTACCCCGATGCTTCCACCTGACCACGACGACCGTTTTCCCGATGTCCTTTAATGACCATTAAATTTTATTAAGTCGGAAATACATTTGTACATCGTCGGTGCAAAAAATGGGACCGAGGCATAAGGTAGTCTTTTAAGTTATAAACATGTATAGGAACATCGAGTATTACTGGTAATGTGATTAAGAAGCTAGCTAAATATTAAGAGAAATTGGTCAATATAAGTAGTATCCCCCATTAGGTTTGTTTGCAGTAGTTATAAGTCGCCATGAAAATATGCACCTCCGAGAGAGGGGGAGAGGGGAGAGGGGGGAGAGGGAGGGGGCGGCTTCGAAATCAAATATAGCCTTAGGGTTTCTATTGATCTCGGAGTGAACAAAATGTCGTCTTGACCTGTCACGTGGTATTGCTATGTGTGGTAAATTATACTTATCCATGGGCGGTACAAGCGGCTACATCTTTTAAGTGATCACGCGACCAGCTATTTTCACAGGAAGTGATATACCAGCTGTATCTTTTTTGCTCAGGCGATGTCCGTCTAGCTACATGTATGTTTCTTCAGATGGGTCTCGAACTCGAACCTGATAGTATGGTCTCGCCATACATGTAGTTGATAATGACAAGTCATCACCCCTCTTGTTCCACGCATGTAATATATACATTTGCATTATTTAAAATATGCTCGCTTTAGGCGAGTGTAATTGTTGGTCTGAACAATGGATATAATATCACGTGTTGTCACCTATACACAGGTCACGGGAAATTCAGGTGTATAGATTTGAAAGTTTGAACATTTATACCTGTGTACGTTGTGTAGCTGGCATGAAGTAGCGTTTTTGTACAGGATTGTGACACGCTGGTACTGGCTAAATGATTATGTAAGTGCATTTTGTATTGTTCTTTCTACATGTATTTATTATAATGATTACTGTTTTCGTGTGATTTAGTCTCAGAATGTAGACACTGGACAATGTAGTATCGGTCAGGAACTCTGTCAGAGTCTACACCAATTACAGCTCTGAGCTGGTGTGCCACAAGACTCAGTTCTTGGTCCCTTACCTTTTGTCATTACGTACATCATGTGATCTTTGAAGGAATTGTTGATAGATAGATGGATAGACATCCGTATGTATTGTATAACATGACCAATAATCCGATGAACTACGTTGTCATAATTTGCAAACAAAATGTCGTGCAGGTTCGAGACCATTGTAGCGGACGTCAGTATTAGCTCGTTGTTGATCAGAGCTAGCAACGTATTTACTTACAGGTCCGTGTGTGCTCTGTAATTATACAGATTTTGATAAAGTACGAATTACAACATACGAGGGGCGTTTCAAAATTTCCAGGAAAAGTGCTCTATAATGCTTATCTTTTGTTCAAATTACCCCCAAACTTTGCACGAAATAGAACAATTAGTGATACCTATTGTACCCTGAATCGAATGCATGAGTATGGGTCGTACGAAATTGCACTGCTATCATAGTAACAATGTTATGAAACCCAAATATACCTTTAACAATTTATTCGAATTTAGCTGAGGTATTTCACCCGGATTCATTGTATCATATATCTGTCTCTTACTTTACGTCGGGGCCTGTGTCAGTGACCAACCTGGCAGGGAAATGACAGGATGACATGCACAGTTGAGCGCGAAAGATTGCACAAAAAGTTGTAGATATAATAGTGCTAATGATAGACCCTGCGATTGCTTCACGGTATGCTACACTATGTTTCACAAACTTGGGTGCTAAATAGTGGCTCTTAGATGTGCATAGCTTTTTGCGACACGATTCTTTGTCGCTGTTTGGTGACCGATTTAGAGCATTTAAATTCAATATACAGTTAAAGCACACCACACATGCCTTCATAAATACCTTTCCTATCGTTCAATACCAATATTTGCAAGAACACTAACCTCACTGATGCACAAATTAATCCAGTTTCACTTTCACTGCCAAATTACTGAAATTTCCAGAATGTTGACAAACAACAATATGGCGAATTTTTATTAGTCGAAAAAAGTGGCTAAAACCCGGTATCCGGAACATAAAATCCGGAACGATTATCAAGAACGACTACTCTGTACAGATTAATTATTTCGTCTAAGACACGTGCGTCTACATTAGATAACCAAAATGGAGTCAACTGAAATTGATTCACGGCGGCTGTCAGAAAAACGTTTTATCTAATATTGGTTGTGTTAAGGTATATTTAATGATGTTTTTGTATTTTATGAATGAAATAAGCGTTACTATGACCATGTTAGTTGTTAAATACAGAATAGGTGGTTTAGTTTGCAAATTACACTTTGCTATGGAGAGCTATTAATAGAGCTATAAAACTCAGTATAGGAGCATATTCATACCGCGAGTATCTGAGTTTTACTAGTAGAACTATAGATATAATTGAAAATATGTTTATTTTAACAGTTTAATTTATTTTAGAATGACACCGACGCCTGATTGGGAGAGCTGATAGCCCTCATGTTGTTTGTTGATTATAGTGTTGGCAGAAGAACCATACAAGGACGGACAAGTTAGAGGATTAAAGTGAGTTATATTTATGAAGACAAATGTATTTCTGATTGCTCCACTATTCAAACAATAAGGGGAGCTGTTGCACTAGCCCGACCGTCAGCCTTGTCGTAATGCTTAAAATGTTAACGTTTAAGTGTTCTAACCTTATAATTGTCCAAGTCAATTGACATATTGCGATAGTACTTTCCATACTGAGTATTGTACGTCATAATCACCGCAATCCTTCATTTGAGTACTAGGTAATACGTTCAAGCTTTTTTTCTTGAAATAATGCATCTTTTCGGACTAATAAAGAAAAATGTTAAAGTTACAATAGAAGCTTATTTTTCGTCGTATATCGTCATATTTCATCGATTTATTGCTTTGATATTTACTAGAGATGGGACCGAATATTCGAATATTCGAATATTCGAAAATTGAACGAATATTTGAATCCAATTTCAGTATTCGAATATTCGTAAAAAATAAAGAAAATTGTCAATTTCACCAAAAATTGATACGTGCAAATTCCAATTGAGTATGATTACAAACAACATAATTTGGGGCCCATATTTATTTACCATATTTGTTCATCATCATGACCCAAACCCCTACAAGGAATATAAAACAATTGCATGATGAAATTTTGTCCCCTTATCAACATAGAAATTTTAATGTTTTAATTTAGGTACAATGCACTAGTCATTTAACCTCATATATATTTAAAGTACATTGGCATTTTGCTTTAATACTGTCTATACCACAACTCCAACCCCTACACCAGAGTAGGTAACTATAATAGGCATTTTGTTGAAATTAATGCTCCCTTTAGGACTAATACGAGTAAATGTTAAAGTACCCTTTTAACTTATATGTTTATAGTTCATTGATATATTGCTTTGGTACTGTGTAAATTCTGTCTATTTTGGACTTAGAAATTTAAAAGTTTAAGTTCAGGTGCAGATTTTCAAACTTCCTTTAGGTTCAAAGAACATAAGCATTTTGTCTTGATATTTTGTATACTTGTTCACCATTATGACCCAAACCCATACACAGGGGTATGTAAATCTTTCAAGCATTTTGTTAAAAAAATCCGTCCTTTTTGGAACAAGAAATGCAAGTGCTTAAGTTTATATACATATTTTTAACCTCTTATGTCTTCATAGTGCATTGACATTTTGCTTTGTTACTTATTCACCATCATGACCCTAACCCCTACACAGGGGTATGTACCTATTGCAAACTAAACATTTCGTTCACATTTCGCACAATTTGAACTGAACATAGAAATATCAACTCTGACACCGAAGGGTAAATGTAGCGACACAATATAAATGTAAAAGTTTAGGTACACATTTTAAACCTAACATACCTTTAAATTAAATTGACAAAATGCTTTAATACTTTCCATACTTGCATTTATAGTTTTATATATTTTGATTTTGCAGTTGAAATGATGTGGCTGGAGATGATGAAAACAGTCCACCGATCAACATAGGACAAGGAGTTTTGGTACACATTTTAACCTCTTATGTCTTCGTAGTTTATTGACATTTTTCTTTGCTACTTCATCATCATCATCTTCATTAATCGCATCCCTCATTTTGAGTATTTTCGCGATGTAACTTATTCACCATCGTGACCCTACCCCTACACAGGGGTATGTAACTAAACATTTCATTCAAATTTCGCACAAAATGTAAAAATTAAGGTTCACTTTTTTAACCTAGCATATCATTAAATTAAAATAACATACAGCTTTGATACTTTGCATAACTGGCTTTTAGGTTACAAACCACTCAAATAGTCCATAAATAAACTTGTGATTGTGTTAAACAGTAGTATGCATTGACAAGGTGGAATTGGAATCATCTAATTGGGTTTACAGGCTTTGTATACATGTAAGTGATGTATTGAAACTGTTTCATTTTACATATTTTGAGATTTTGGCCAAAATACCAAAGAGTAAGTAGGGTAGGGTAAAACCCGGATTTGGTCAGTCCGCGCGACTGTGAAAATATGTTCACCGCGGTGGTCGGACAAAATATTTCTTATATAATACGCGATCCCCTGTTTTTTTATATTTTCTTAAAGCTGGTAGCCCCTTCTTTTCATTGATATATGTCTGCCACCTGGCAATAGACTTTAACATGTAAACCTGGGACTGACTATTGTAACTTTACATTGAGTTAAAGAACAACAGTTACTTTATTTAGTGGTTTGTGACCTTTATATTTTTTATATTTTGATTTTGCAGTTTTGAAATGATGTGCCTGGGGATGATGAAAACATTTCACGTTGGTGTGACAGACCGATCAACATAGGACAAAAAGGAAGAGTGAAAGGCGGCACCGAGTAAATCAGTGGTTAGAATTCGCAAGGATACGTACAGGTAAATTATTAACTGTAATATGATGTACTCAATGGCCGCCCACAATTCAAATGATCATTACCATATACACGTACATGTAGTCATCTATAGGACTTCCGGTAATCGATGGAACTCTCACCCATATACCATTAGAACAACCACATGAATGTATTAGGAGGAGCCTAAGGACACTGACACAATTTATAGGACCCATGAACACCACACTGGAAGGGTGTTATGGGGTCTATCTCAGAGTGTCTTAGTATCTTTCCATTGGCTATTTGGAGCCAATTCAGTGAAAACCATTCCTGTAGACATTTCTAGTAGAACCCCTGGTGACCACTGAAAGGACCCCTAAAATCCAATGGAAGGACCCCGAGACACTACACATAAGACCTCTAAATACCATGGTAGGAATGACCCTGGACATCGTTTGTCCATGAGTCATTCAAATGGTGTGATGGGGTCTATCTCAGAGTGTATCGGGATCCTTCCATTGGCTTTTTGAGGTCCATTCAGTGGAAACCATAATCATAGACATTTCTAGTAGAACTCCTGGTAACCATTGGAAGGACCCCTAGAATCCAATGGAAGGACCCCGAGACACAATACACAGGACCCCTAAATACCATAGGAATGACCCTGGAAACCGCTTGTCTATGAGTCATTCAAATGGTGTGATGGGGTCTATCTCAGAGTGTCTTGGGATCCTTCCATTGGATTTTTGAGGTCCATTCAGTGGAAACCATTATCGTAGTCATTTCTAGTAGAACCCTTTGGTGACCATTGGAAGGACCCCAAGAATCCAATGGAAGGACCCCGAGACACAATACACAGGACCCCTAAATACCATAGGAATGACCCTTGGACACCGTTTGTCTATGAGTCATTCAAATGGTGTGATGGGGTCTATCTCAGAGTGTCTTGGGATCCTTCCATTGGCTTTTTGAGGTCCATTCAGTGCAAACCATTCCCGTAGACATTTCTAGTAGAACCCCTGGTGAAAATTGGAAGGACCCCTAGAATCCAACGGAAGGACCCCGAGACACAGTACACAGGACCATTAAATACCATAGGAATGACCATTGGACACCGTTTGACTATGAGTCATTCAAATGGTGTTATGGGGTCTATCTCAGAGTGTCTTGGGATCCTTCCATTGGCTTTTTGAGGTCCATTCAGTGCAAACATTCCCGTAGACATTTCTAGTAGAACCCCTGTTGACCATTGGAAGGACCCCTTGAATCCAATGGAAGGACCCCGAGACACAATACACAGGACCCCTAAATACCATAGGTAGGACCCATGGACACCGTTTGTCTATAAGTCATTCAAATGGTGTGATGGGGTCTATCTCAGAGTGTGTCGGGATCCTTCCATTGGCTTTTTGAGGTCCATTCAGTGGAAAGCATTCCCGTATACATTTCTGGTAGAACCCCTTGTGATCATTGGAAAGACCTCTAGAATCCAATAGAAGGATCCCGAGACACAAAATACAGAACCCCTAAGTACCATAGGAATGACCCTTGGACACCGTTTGTCTGAGTCATTCAAATGGTGTGATGGGGTCTATCTCAGAGTGTGTCGGGATACTTCCATTGGCTTTTTGAGGTCCATTCAGTGGAAACCATTATCGTAGACATTTCTAGTAGAACTCCTGGTAACCATTGGAAGGACCCCTAGAATCCAATGGAAGGACACCGAGACACAATACACTGGACCCCTAAATACCATAGGAATGACCATTGGACACCGTTTGTCTATGAGTCATTCAAATGGTGTGATGGGGTCTATCTCAGAGTGTCTTGGGATCCTTCCATTGGCTTTTTGAGGTCCATTCAGTGCAAACATTCCCGTAGACATTTCTAGTAGAACCCCTGGTGACCATTGGAAGGACCCCTTGAATCCAATGGAAGGACCACGAGACACAATACACAGGACCCCTAAATACCATAGGAATTACCATTGGACACCGTTTGTCTATGAGTAATTCAAATGGTGTGATGGGGTCTATCTCAGAATGTCTTGGGATCCTTCCATTGGCTTTTTGAGGGCCATTCAGTGGAAACCATTCCCGTAAACATTTCTAGTAGAACCTCTGGTGACCATTGGAAGGACCCCTAGAATCCAATGGAAGGACTCCGAGACACAATACACAGGACCCCTAAATACCATAGGAAAGACTCATGGACACCGTTTGTCTATGAGTCATTCAAATGGTGTGATGGGGTCTATCTCAGAGTGTGTCGGGATCCTTCCATTGGCTTTTTGAGGTCCATTCAGTGGAAACCATTATCGTAGACATTTCTAGTAGAACCCCTGGTGACCATTGCAAGGACCCCTAGAATCCAACGGAAGGACCCCAAGACAAAATACACAGCACCCCTTAATACCATAGGAATGACCATTAGACCCCGTTTGTCTACGAGTCATTCAAATGGTGTGATGGGGTCTATCTCAGAGTGTCTTGGGATCCTTCCATTGGCTTTTTGAGGTCCATTCAGTGCAAACATTCCCGTAGACATTTCTAGTAGAACCCCTGTTGACCATTGGAAGGACCCCTTGAATCCAATGGAAGGACCCCGAGACACAATACACATGACCCCTAAATACCATAGGAAGGACCCATGGACACCGTTTGTCTATGAGTCATTCAAATGGTGTGATGGGGTCTATCTCAGAGTGTGTCGGGATCCTTCCATTGGCTTTTTGAGGTCCATTCAGTGGAAACAATTCCCGTATACATTTCTGGTAGAACCCCTGGTGATCATTGGAAAGACCTCTAGAATCCAATAGAAGGATCCCGAGACACAAAATACAGGACCCCTAAGTACCATAGGAATGACCCTTGGACACCGTTTGTCTGAGTCATTCAAATGGTGTGATGGGGTCTATCTCAGAGTGTGTCGGGATCCTTCCATTGGCTTTTTGAGGTCCATTCAGTGGAAACCATTATCGTAGACATTTCTAGTAGAACTCCTGGTAACCATTGGAAGGACACCTAGAATCCAATGGAAGGACACCGAGACACAATACACAGGACCCCTAAATACCATAGGAATGACCATTGGACACCGTTTGTCTATGAGTCATTCAAATGGTGTGATGGGGTCTATCTCAGGGTGTCTTGGGATACTTCCATTGGCTTTTTGAGGTCCATTCAGTGCAAACATTCCCATAGACATTTCTAGTAGAACCCCTGGTGACCATTGGAAGGACCCTGGAATCCAATGGAAGGACCACGAGACACAATACACAGGACCCCTAAATACCATAGGAATTACCATTGGACACCGTTTGTCTATGAGTCATTCAAATGGTGTGATGGGGTCTATCTCAGAGTGTCTTGGGATCCTTCCATTGGCTTTTTGAGGTCCATTCAGTGCAAACCATTCCTGTAGACATTTAAAGTAGAGCCCCTGGTGACCATTGGAAGGACCCCTTGAATCCAATGGAAGGGCCCCGAGACACGATACACAGGACCCCTAAATACCATAGGAATGACCCTTGGACATCGTTTGTCTATGAGTAATTCAAATGGTGTGATGGGGTCTATCTCAGAATGTCTTGGGATCCTTCCATTGGCTTTTTGAGGGCCTTTCAGTGGAAACCATTCCCGTAATCATTTCTAGTAGAACCTCTGGTGACAATTGGAAGAATCCCAAGAATTCAATGGAAGGACCCCGAGACACAATACACAGGACCCCTAAATACCATAGGAATGGCCCTTAGACCCCGTTTGTCTATGAGTCATTCAAATGGTGTGATGGGGTCTATCTCAGAGTGTCTTGGGATCCTTCCATTGGATTTTTGAGGTCCATTCAGTGGAAACCATTATCGTAGACATTTCTAGTAGAACCCCTGGTAACCATTTGAAGGACCCCTAGAATCCAATGGAAGGACTCCGAGACACAATACACAGGACCACTAAATACCATAGGAATGACTCATGGACACCGTTTGTCTATGAGTCATTCAAATGGTGTGATGGGGTCTATCTCAGAGTGTGTCGGGATCCTTCCATTGGCTTTTTGAGGTCCATTCAGTGGAAACCATTATCGTAGACATTTCTAGTAGAACCCCTGGTGACCATTGCAAGGACCCCTAGAATCCAACGGAAGGACCCCAAGACAAAATACACAGCACCCCTAAATACCATAGGAATGACCATTGGACACCGTTTGTCTATGAGTCATTCAAATGGTGTGATGGGGTCTATCTCAGAGTGTCTTGGGATCCTTCCATTGGCTTTTTGAGGTCCATTCAGTGGAAACCATTCCCGTAGACATTTCTAGTAGAACCCCTGCTAACCATTGGAAGGACCCAAAGAATCCAATGGAAGGACCCCGAGATACAATACACAGGACCCCTTAATACCATAGGAATGACCCTTGGACATCGTTTGTCTATTAGTCATTCAAATGGTGTGATGGGGTCTATCTCAGAGTGTCTTGGGATCCTTCCATTGGCTTTTTGAGGTCCATTCAGTGCAAACATTCCCGTAGACAAGTCTAGTAGAATCCCTGGTGACCATTGGAAGGACCCTGGAATCCAATGGAAGGACCACGAGACACAATATACAGGACCCCTAAATACCATAGGAATTACCATTGGACACCGTTTGTCTATGAGTCATTCAAATGGTGTGATGGGGTCTATCTCAGAGTGTCTTGGGATCCTTCCATTGGCTTTTTGAGGTCCATTCAGTGCAAACATTCCCGTAGACATTTCTAGTAGAACCCCTGGTGACCATTGGAAGGACCCCTAGAATCCAATGGAAGGACCCCGAGACACTATACACAGGACCCCTATATACCATAGGCATGACCCTTGGACATCGTTTGTCTATGAGTCATTCAAATGGTGTGATGGGGTCTATCTCAGAGTGTCTTGGGATCCTTCCATTGGCTTTTTGAGGTCCATTCAGTGCAAACATTCCCGTAGACAAGTCTAGTAGAATCCCTGGTGACCATTGGAAGGACCCTGGAATCCAATGGAAGGACCACGAGACACAATACACAGGACCCCTAAATACCATAGGAATTACCATTGGACACCGTTTGTCTATGAGTCATTCAAATGGTGTGATGGGGTCTATCTCAGAGTGTCTTGGGATCCTTCCATTGGCTTTTTGAGGTCCATTCAGTGCAAACATTCCCGTAGACATTTCTAGTAGAACCCCTGGTGACCATTGGAAGGACCCCTAGAATCCAATGGAAGGACCCCGAGACACTATACACAGGACCCCTATATACCATAGGAATGACCCTTGGACATCGTTTGTCTATGAGTCATTCAAATGGTGTGATGGGGTCTATCTCAGAGTGTCTTGGGATCCTTCCATTGGCTTTTTGAGGGCCATTCAGTGGGAACCATTCCCGTAAACATTTCTAGTAGAACCTCTGGTGACCATTGGAAGGACCCCAAGAATTAAATGGAAGGACCCCGAGACATAATACACAGGACCCCTAAATACCATAGGAATGGCCCTTAGACCCCGTTTGTCTATGAGTCATTCAAATGGTGTGATGGGGTCTATATCAGAGTGTCTTGGGATCCTTCCATTGGATTTTTGAGGTCCATTCAGTTGAAACCATTATCGTAGTCATTTCTAGTAGAACCCTTTGGTGACCATTGGAAGGACCCCATGAATCGAATAGAAGGACCCCGAGACACAATACACAGGACCCCTGAATACCATAGGAAGGACCCATGGACACCGTTTGTCTGTGAGTCATTCAAATGGTGTGATGGGGTCTATCTCAGAGTGTGTCGGGATCCTTCCATTGGCTTTTTGAGGTCCATTCAGTGGAAACCATTATCGTAGACATTTCTAGTAGAACCCCTGGTAACCATTGCAAGGACCCCTAGAATTTAACGGAAGGACCCCAAGACACTATTTATAGACCCCTAAATACCATAGGAATGACTCATGGACACCGTTTGTCTATGAGTCATTCAAATGGTGTGATGGGGTCTATCTCAGAGTGTCTTGGGATCCTTCCATTGGCTTTTTGAGGTCCATTCAGTGGAAACCATTCCCGTAGACATTTCTAGTAGAACCCCTGGTAACCATTGGAAGGACCCTGGAATCCAATGGAAGGACCACGAGACACAATACACAGGACCCCTAAATACCATAGGAATGACCCATGGACACCGTTTGTCTATGAGTCATTCAAATGGTGTGATGGGGTCTATCTCAGAGTGTGTCGGGATCCTTCCATTGGCATTTTGAGGTCCATTCAGTGGAAACCATTCTCTTAGACATTTCTAGTAGAACCCCGGTGACCATTGCAAGGACCCCTAGAATCCAACGGAAGGACCCCAAGACAAAATACACAGCACCCCTAAATACCATAGGAATGACCATTGGACACCGTTTGTCTATGAGTCATTCAAATGGTGTGATGGGGTCTATCTCAGAGTGTCTTGGGATCCTTCCATTGGCTTTTTGAGGTCCATTCAGTGGAAACCATTCCCGTAGACATTTCTAGTAGAACCCCTGCTAACCATTGGAAGGACCCTGGAATCCAATGGAAGGACCACGAGACACAATACACAGGACCCCTAAATACCATAGGAATGACCCATGGACACCGTTTGTCTATGAGTCATTCAAATGGTGTGATGGGGTCTATCTCAGAGTGTCTTGGGATCCTTCCATTGGCTTTTTGAGGTCCATTCAGTGCAAACATTCCCGTAGACATGTCTAGTAGAACCCCTTGTGACCATTGGAAGGACCCCTAGAATCCAACGGAAGGACCCCAAGACAAAATACACAGCACCCCTAAATACCATAGGAATGACCATTGGACACCGTTTGTCTATGAGTCATTCAAATGGTGTGATGGGGTCTATCTCAGAGTGTGTCGGGATCCTTCCATTGGCATTTTGAGGTCCATTCAGTGGAAACCATTCTCGTAGACATTTCTAGTAGAACCCCGGTGACCATTGGAAGGACCCCTTGAATCCAATGGAAGGACCCCGAGACACAATACACAGGACCCCTCAATACCATAGGAATGACCCTTGGACACCGTTTGTCTATAAGTCATTCAAATGGTGTGATGGGGTCTATCTCAGAGTGTCTTGGGATCCTTCCATTGGCTTTTTGAGGTCCATTCAGTGCAAACATTCCCGTAGACATGTCTAGTAGAACCCCTTGTGACCATTGGAAGGACCCTGGAATCCAATGGAAGGACCACGAGACACAATACACAGGACCCCTAAATACCATAGGAATTACCATTGGACACCGTTTGTCTATGAGTCATTCAAATGGTGTGATGGGGTCTATCTCAGAGTGTCTTGGGATCCTTTCATTGGCTTTTTGAGGTCCATTCAGTGCAAACATTCCCGTAGACATTTCTAGTAGAACCCCTGGTAACCATTGGAAGGACCCCTAGAATCCAATGCAAGGACCCCGAGACACTATACACAGGACCCCTAAATACCATAGGAATGACCCTTGGACATCGTTTGTCTATGAGTCATTCAAATGGTGTGATGGGGTCTATCTCAGAGTGTCTTGGGATCCTTCCATTGGATTTTTGAGGTCCATTCAGTGGAAACCATTATCGTAGTCATTTCTAGTAGAACCCTTTGGTGACCATTGGAAGGACCCCAAGAATCGAATAGAAGGACCTCGAGACACAATACACAGGACCCCTAAATACCATAGGAAGGACCCATGGACACCGTTTGTCTATGAGTCATTCAAATGGTGTGATGGGGTCTATCTCAGAGTGTGTCGGGATCCTTCTATTGGCTTTTTGAGGTCCATTCAGTGGAAACCATTATAGTAGACATTTCTAGTAGAACCCCTGGTAACCATTGGAAGGACCCCTAGAATCCAATGCAAGGACTCCGAGACACTATACACAGGACCCCTAAATACCATAGGAATGACTCATGGACACCTTTTGTCTATGAGTCATTCAAATGGTGTGATGGGGTCTAACTCAGAGTGTGTCGGGATCCTTCCATTGGCTTTTTGAGGTCCATTCAGTGGAAACCATTATCGTAGACATTTCTAGTAGAACCCCTGGTGACCATTGCAAGGACCCCTAGAATCCAACGGAAGGACCCCAAGACACAATACACAGCACCCCTTAATACCATAGGAATGACCATTGGACATCTTTTGTTTATGAGTCATACAAATGGTGTGATGGGGTCTATCTCAGAGTGTCTTGGGATCCTTCCATTGGCTTTTTGAGGTCCATTCAGTGGAAACCATTCCCGTAGACATTTTTAGTAGAACCCCTGCTAACCATTGGAAGGACCCCAAGAATTCAATGGAAGGACCCCGAGACACTGAACACAGGACCCCTAAATACCATAGGAATGACCCTTGGACATCGTTTGTCTATGAGTCATTCAAATGGTGTGATGGGGTCTATCTCAGAATATCTTGGGATCCTTCCATTGGTTTTTTGAGGTCCATTCAGTGGAAACCATTCCCGTAAACATTTCTAGTAGAACCTCTGGTGACCATTGGAAGGACCCCAAAAATTCAATGGAAGGACCCCGAGACACAATACACAGGACCCCTCAATACCACAGGAATGACCCTTGGACCCCGTTTGTCTATGAGTCATTCAAATGGTGTGATGGGGTCTATCTCAGAGTGTCTTCGGATCCTTCCATTGGATTTTTGAGGTCCATTCAGTGGAAACCATTATCGTAGTCATTTCCAGTAGAACCCTTTGGTGACCATTGGAAGGACCCCAACAATCCAATGGAAGGACCCCGAGACACAATACACAGGACCCCTAAATACCATAGGAATGTCCATTGGACACCATTTGTCTATGAGTCATTCAAATGGTGTGATGGGGTCTATCTCAGAGTGTCTTGGGATCCTTCCATTGGCTTTTTGAGGTCCATTCAGTGCAAACCATTCTCGTAGACATTTCTAGTAGAACCCCTGGTGACCATTGGAAGGACCCCTAGAATCCAATGGAAGGACCCCAAGACACAGTACACAGGACCATTAAATACCATAGGAATGACCATTGGACACCCTTTGTCTATGAGTCATTCAAATGGTGTGATGGGGTCTATCTCAGAGTGTCTTGGGATCCTTCCATTGGCTTTGAGGTCCATTCAGTGCAAACATTCCCGTAGACATTTCTAGTAGAACCCCTGTTGACCATTGGAAGGACCCCTTGAATCCAATGGAAGGACCCCGAGACACAATACACAGGACCCCTAAATTCCATAGGAATGACACTTGGACACCGTTTGTCTAAGAGTCATTCATATGGTGTGATGGGGTCTATCTCAGAATGTCTTGGGATCCTTCCATTGGCTTTTTGAGGTCCATTCAGTGGAAACCATTGCCGTAGACATTTCTAGTAGAACCCCTGGTAACCATTGGAAGGACCCCTAGAATCCAGTGGAAGGACCCCGAGACACAATACTCAGGACCCCTAAATACCATAGGAATGACCCATGGACACCGTTTGTCTATGAGTCATTCAAATGGTGTGATGGGGTCTATCTCAGAGTGTCTTGGGATCCTTTTATTGGCTTTTTGAGGTCCATTTAGTGGAGACCAACCCGTAGACATTTCAAGTAGAACCCCTGGTGACCATTGGAAGGACCCCTTGAATCCAATGGAAGGGCCCCGAGACACGATACACAGAACCCCTAAATACCATAGGAATGACCCATGGACACCGTTTGTCTATGAGTCATTCAAATGGTGTGATGGGGTCTATCTCAGAGTGTCTTGGGATCCTTCCATTGGCTTTTTGAGGTCCATTCAGTGCAAACATTCCCGTAGACATTTCTAGTAAAACCCCTGGTGACCATTGGAAGGACCCTTGGAATCCAATGGAAAGACCCCGAGACAAAATACACAGGACCCCTAAATACCATAGGAATGACCCATGGACACCGTTTGTCTATGAGTCATTCAAATGGTGTGATGGGGTCTATCTCAGAGTGTCTTGGGATCCTTCCATTGGCTTTTTGAGGTCCATTCAGTGGAAACCATTCCCGTAGACATTTCTAGTAGAACCCCTGGTGAACATTGGAAGTACCCCAAGAATTCAATGGAAGTGCCCCGAGACACGATACACAGGACCCCTAAATACCATAGGAATGACCCATGGATACCGTTTGTCTATGAGTAATTCAAATGGTGTGATGGGGTCTATCTCAGAGTGTCTTGGGATCCTTCCATTGGCTTTTTGAGGTCCATTCAGTGGAAACATTCCCGTAGATATTTCAAGTAGAATTGTTGGTGACCATTGTACTAGTACATGTTGATTTACTGCTATTTTGATAAGTTTGTTTTTACCATCTTTATGCCCTGTTTTATATTGTTTTTGAATATAATACTGAATTGATCATTTGAAATAGTTATAACTTTGTACTATTCAGGAGAAAAATATAATTTAGCATGATATTTTTTTTGCTGATACTACATATAGCTAGGAAGTTACTGTCTGTTACTTATGCTGATGCGTCCGAGTCACCAAAGCACAAGTGAACGAGTCGCTGAAAGTAATTTGACTTGACTACCTGGGACCTGGACTGAATCACTCAATGCTGAAGCCTCCGCATCAAACTCACGTAAAAGTTGTCTATCTTTAGATATATCGCACCCTGAAGTAAGATCGAGTGGTTTCAAAAGCAGAGAGTGACTACGACAAAGACTTCATTGTTTGAATAATTTAACTGTATAAGGTGCATAAGTAACCCTGAGACTGATTGACATAGTAACATTTTGTTTGTTTGTTTGTTTGTTTGTTTTAAACGGTGCAATGCTTTTCTTTCATTTCAAATAATAAATGAATGATTCCGGTTATACATTAATATTATCACGAATTATAAACTTATGAATATTTTTCCCATATAACATAATAATAACGTAATTCGTTTAGCTAGAATTTAAATTTAATGATAATTTAATCTTTTTTCAGGCCGATTCCACATATGAACCGATACAACGAAGGAAATATATGGCACCAGCACCTACTGAACTTGAAATATGTGAGGATACATCACGACATATGACTCGTGTTCATGCACAGCGTAACGATGTCACGCTGAACTGTATTCAACAGAATCTGTTGGTAGCTAAAAGTGAAGCTGCAGCAATAACTCGGTTAGTAAAATATATCTACAAAGTAATGATTGTATAATGTCAACATTGATGAATGCCATATTCAGAGCGTATAACCTGATCACTGTATGACTTACTGGTGACTATACAATTCAATGTGTGTGACCGATTGCGGATTTTAGTCTCTGTGTGACTTATAGAAGGCTATTCAATTCAACGTGTCTGAGTTATTTCGACCAAAACAACCTTTGAGTTCCGGTTAACGCATGTCTTATTGGGAGTCTATACAATTCAACGTGTACGAGTTATTGCGATAACCGGAAGGTGTCTTGTACAGTGTACAATATGTTCAAGAGTACCCGTTTGAATTGTGTGAATTAGTGAACCACATGTATCTGTAACAATAATGACGTGATTATGTCAATCTTCCTTATCACAATTTGTTTTGAGTTTGTTACTCTTCGGGCCAGTGTACGAGCTTACTACACTTACAACTACACCATAAACTATGGTCGTTGAAACTATTGTTGTATTGGCTTAAATATCAAGAGTGTGCATCATTTCATCGTGTTGTGTTTAAATGTTTCAGCTCAATGTGAGGTATTGTCGGCGCCCTATTACCAGTGCCATATTTACCAACATATTGAACCCAACACTTTCTATTGTATTGGCATACGTTCATTGCAAATGTTAATGTGCTTTTGTTTTGCTTACACACTCTTTTTTATTCAACAGGTATATTTGAATGGGTGAGCGTGGAATTGTTTCTTCGATTACTTCCATCCAGAACACAAAAATATAACAACGGCCAGACCTAGTTAATTCTTAACTATAACAATTAAAACCAAAGCGGAATGGGACAATATCAAAACAGATGTAGTACACTAAAACATTTTGTCTGATTCTCAATGACTGCGTGTTTGCCATTTAAGTACATTATGTAGATTATGTTGGTTATGCTAATGTTCGTGGATCTGAAACATTGTGTTTAGTCAAGATTATGAAGTATAAACTTGGATAACGTACAGATCAGAATTATATAATGTGAACGTTTGCTACAAGAGTGAAATAAAATACAAGCAAAGACATTGAACAGACTAACATTGTCCGGTTCAGATTATTTATGCATGTGTGTGTTTTAAGATATGATTGAAAGTAGCTGAATACTGTGTTGATTGATTTATCTTTGATAGTTTTGCTAATAATTAAAATAAAGTTAAATTGTACTTAAATATTGGTAGCAGTGAATAACTTAGTTTACTGATACTACCATGACCTTGTTATTTTGATAATGTATTGTTTGGATTGAGCAGTACCAAGAGGGGTCGAACTTGTATGAAATGAGGAACAACAGAACACCAGGTGTTGAATTGAAGAACGGCATTCATTTGTAAAATGCCATAAAACCATAAATCCCCGACTATTTGTTTATGTTCTGAATAGACAATAGACGGTGGCGATAAAGCCTTTTGCACAGAGAGGGTGCCGATACGGGTATACACCGTAGATTATTAAAACTGGGCGTTTTGACGCATTTATTAAGTTTAAAATCTGATGTCGGTTGCATAAGCAAAGCGCTACGTAGCGTTTTCCAAGGGAAGTAATCCATGCCTATTTTATTTAACTGAACGGGAGGTAACTGAATGAAGGCGCTTGGTAGCGCTTTGCTTTGGCAACGGACCTCAGATGTGACGTTTCTGATCGGATAAATGCATCGTCGTGGCGAGAAAGTACCACTGAGCAGATAAATGTTCATCGATTCACTAGCATCGACTCGGCATAAATGAAACGGTCACAAAATTACTGACCTCTTAATACGTAGGTAAAACATCATATCTTGATACACGGAGTGAACCAATTAGTCAATTAGAATCACATCCTACAAAGTATATACTGTAAAATCATTTTATTTCGATATGATGAAATTTCGTGGTTTTTGGTAAAAAATACAATTTTGATGGGTCGTTAATTCGTGGATTTTTGCATTTCAAGTAATAAAAACAAGGGTCAAAATTATTGTTCGATGGGTTTGATTTTTTGGTTGAAGCTGAAACACCGAATCTACGAAATTTAATCACCCACGAAAATTAATGATTTTACAGTAACAAATATAGTCTGACTTCTTCAAAACAAGACCCTTTTAGAGTTGCAACTTGTGACTGTTGTTTAGAGGTTGTTGCTCTATTTACAGTTGTATAGTTCATAGTAAATATCGGCTTAGAGCAATGATTAAGGCGTTGCTTTTAAATGAGACATTTGCTTTAGGGAGGTCTGACTCAAATCTCTCGAAGCACCGCAAATAGAAATCTCAACTCCAATTGAAATTTGCTGAAATCAGATGAGATAATGAGACAAATCTGAAGTTCCAGTATTTGAAAATATACTTTAATGAACACAGATTACAATTTCTATCTAGTGATGCCAGTTTTTGGCCAGCTTCGCGTGAAATTCAATATTACGATACATGCAAATATTTGAAATGAGATCTTGCTCAGATTCAGATGCTTCGTGAGATCAAGACCAGCTCTGAGAGGTTTGTATTGTACACAAACATCGACACAAAAAAGTTTACACATCTTTTATTGAAATTTAAAAACAATATGGAATTAACGAATTGTTATTTTTTCTAATAACTACAGAGAGAATGGCCGCGAATAATATCGCAAATATAAGACTTTATAAACAGATATAAATATATACAAATTGTTAACAACTCTAGATATCAACAATAAATGGAAAAATAATATTTCTGATACACGTTACATGTTCATACAAAGAGAAGGAAAGCGTCAGATTTTACATTTCATATGAAAAATACAACGAAAAAATACACATTCATTCAAAAAGATTGTGTTTAGCATAATAATTTATTATCAATAAAGAAAATATGACAATCACAACAGCAAAATTCACCAGAATCAAACATGAACAACAACAAAAAGAAGCGGAAATAGAAATGGCTTACATGATTACGCGCTCTCGACACCGGAAATTAGAACAAAACACAGGAAGGCATATTTTGATTTCACAACACAGCACAACCATAATAAAAACATATTGTTAATCATTTGGTTGGCACATTCAAGATAAATCGCATTTCAAATAATAATAAATATAATAACAAATGGATAGGTGTCCGTTGCTAAGTCAGGCGCTACATAGCGCTTTCTACGGAAGGCCACGCCTTCTATATTTATTTAGACAGAGGGTAACTGAATGAAAGCGCTCGGTAGCGCTTTGCTTATGCAAAGGATCCCAGTTCTTCTGACCAAACTTGCTATTCATGACTATATCCGTAGCAGGTTTGGTAACGTATGATACACACCGGATGTAAGTTTCCACCTGCTGTGCGTTGCCCAAGCAAAGGGCTACGGAGAACTTTTCGTGGAAGGCAGCCCATGCCTTCTATTTTTAATTAAACGGTAATTTCTGAATGAAAGCGCTCGATAGCGCTTTGCTTAACCAACGGACAACCGGCGCCCTGTCGGCGCTTGCATTTAAACAATGTATAGTTTTATATTGAGCACAAACAAAGATACAAGAAATCAAAACTTTCCGAGTAGATCCAACTATTGCCCTTAACAAATCAAGAAACCGAGTTACCTATTTGGAAACTATAAATGATACATTCACAGAAGTTTAATGATGACCCACATACATTGGACACTTTGTTGATCTTATAAGAGTTCTTACAACTACCAACAGTATAGTTTAATGTAATATACAACCCTTTCCAGTATATTATTTATGGGCTGTGGCATGGAATAATCATCACAAACCAAAACTCAAAAGCCCATCTCTCATCAAGTTAAGTAAATCTCGATTGTCAACATTATAAAACTAGCGCTGTCTGATTTGAGCTCCTTACTATCATTTTGACCTCATCACACTTTCCACATCATAACCCAATATTTGGGACCAAAGGTGACTTTGAGAGACGAGACAACCTGTATTCTACATCCGACCCCCTTAACAGATCGTGTACGAGGTATACATAAATCAAAGTTTATATAATATTTGAACACCGGCAAAATGGCACATATATATATAACGAGGGATCATTGAGACCTTAAAGTGGAGGTACCGGCATCTTTAATGTCTTAAATTTACCATGAAACTAGACAGTAAATATCAATATAAATATAGATCTACAAAAAAGGACCTTTGGTTACACTTGCTTAATGGAAACATGTTGTCGCAAATATTGGCTGTAACAAATGCAAAAAAAACGTTGAACCAGGCTGCAAGTCGATTCTTCAACGCGTTAATCTAGTATATCGATATATTCGAGCCGAGCCGAGCTAAGCAATTATTTGCTTTCTACTAAATATACGTGGGGTTATCAAAAAGTTCGTGGACTTTTGCTCTTATTAAAATACCATTTAACTTAAAGCTACGAATCGATGGTCCCTGTAAAATTGATTGATATTGAACACGTATACCAAATATCATACAGATATAATTAAAAATAACATAAATATGGCATTTGTAACCATGCGTAGTAGGCATACCCGGCGCACGCTCAGAAATGACGTACGACGTCGCCATTTCGACTTAATCATTTCATGAAGCTCTTAAACGCTGTAAATAAGTTGTTCTTTGTTTCCCGTAATCAGTTGTATACTTATAATATCCAAACACACTCGTTCTGTCGATGTGTACTGAATTGTGTCGTTTCTATTTTTACAAGTGGATTTTTTTCTCTAATACCTAGGATGGTCGATTCTAATCAACGTAACGCTCATTCGTCGAACGTCAGTTTTGTACCTATTAACATGCATCGTCTGTCACACCACCCTGGCTGTCTGTTAACTATTTATGCCATTTAAAAAACAATTGAATAAAATGCAGAAGGGTTCATACTTAATTTATCAAACAATTCTTGTCTTCCTTACGAGTTCCCCTAGCTGTATATATAATTAAAATTATTTTGTAAATGATATCTTGTGACGTCATATTTTACGTTGATTTTTATATGCCAATATTAACCCTCATGCTCATAAAATGACGAATATATACGAAACAACCTTTAAATTATACCAAAATATCGGTATGACATTACTCAACACGTGGACGCATTTTTGTATTTTTAAATGAAGAAACACGGTAACAATAGACAATAACGTAACACATTTTACTGGAAAAAATCAGCAGTGCGCCGCTAACGCAGTTTTGTGTTACTATGGCAACGTGTTACTCTTCATGCAAATGGTACTTTATTAAAAATGTTTTGCGGCAATTGTTTGTAATAGATTTATGTCACTGTATGGTAGTTTTCATACTGATCTGACTTAAAATAAAAGTTAAAGAGCAAAAGTCCACGAACTTTTGGATAACCCCACGTATGTGAGTTACCACTCGGATTTGAACCCAGATCGCCAGATTAGACGGTAATCACACCAACCACTGAGCCACACGTTTACAAGATGAGTAACACTATAACGCAAACATGTTATAAGGACTCTAGACAACATGTTGTAACTAGTAATTGTAGACTTATTAAATGAAATTAAAAGTAACCAAGGTTTTTTTCCGGCCCCATGTAACCATGGTTTGTGTCGGTTGCTATGAACATTGCGCCAACTGCGAACGTAATACACTTACAATATATCATTTTTTTATAATTATGAAATGATATACGCTCGCGAAGGTCACCTTGTTATTAATACATCGCCTCCTTACACCAACTTGAATAAGAAACACACGCAAACCGATCGTTTATAATCACATGTTGTCGATTCCTTAAGGTATTTATTTATCCAAACACGCAGCCTGGTTATCATCTTGTATTAATTGAATCATACACTTGGGACCGTTACCATGGTAACGTTAAACACAAAGTAGCACAAAAAAGCAAACAGTTTAGTAACTGAGTAGAAAGCTACAGTCATATATAAGACTGGTACTAATGAAACACACGGCTACATACTTTCATCAAACCCCGTGGATTATGTATCATGTTCCAAAGACAATATCATTTTGAAGTCAAAGTATACGGCTATGAACTGTTGTTTTGTATTGAATAGACATCTGAACGAATCGACATAATTATGAACGATGATATATACATAGACATGGAACAATTTATGAAAACATATCATGCTCAATACTAGTGTAAAGGTTAAATGCATTGAAGCTTTAAAATGAAATTTCTTTACTTGTTTGCCAAAACTCAGAATAAAGCTTTAAACGTTCACAAATGTTTGAAATGTTCCACAGAACGTGGAGGAGAGTTCGCTTGGCCACGTGTGACAATGTTACAAAATGAATGGAAATGAAACCAGCAGATCTTTACGATGTCCTTCATTCATTCAACACTTTGACTCGTTGGCTTTCTTCGGTTGTTTTCTTAAACTGTAACCTTTTCTGATCTCAAGAAGAAGCTTGTCAATAATACAACCATCGTCTTCAGACGGCAATCTCCTTGGAGCTACAAAAATAAATAAAATTCGTTCTTGAATGTGAATACAATCAATTAGTAGTCTAGTACCAAGCTTAGGGACTTAAACTTATTCCTCATTTTAGGACGAATACCAAATAAACCTTTAAACTGTTTTTTGATGTTCAAGATTGTGTTTTGTCACTGTGGCGTAAATTTTCTTTAAATTGGAGCACTTTGTGGAACAACTAAATATGAAGAATACATGTAATATACTAATAAATCGTATAATAAAACCTATCCAACCTTTCTTTTCCTTTGGTTTGATTTCTGCCTGTGCTTTTCTTCTCCTTTCTTGTTTCTCTTCTTGTATTCTCCGTTGTTCATTTTCCTGAAACATTGTTTTATTGCAATAAATGAATATCATATGTTTGTATTATTCCCAGTGAAGTTTTTTGTGTTCTTCCAGACCGACTCGCATGCTCTTAATGCAGTTCTGGTCAATTAAATATGAACCGGTTAATATTTAGGTCATGCTACAACTTCCTCATCAGCATAACAATGCAGTAACTTTTTCAGGCTCCCTCATATGGCGGCTAAAACTGACTAGCTAGTCCAAAGAATACATGTTATAGGGCTCTCGGTGATGTGGAATACTTCCTAAATAAAAATCTAAGCGATCAGCTAGTTTATACATAGAAGTGTTCACGCCTGAGCAAAAAGTTGCGCACCAAATTATTACATACTTTCCTAGTACTACATACTAGTAAACCAAATGTACAAAAATGAAATAAACAATTGAAATAAACATAAGTCCATTGAACCACGAAATACGAACTGCTAAGATAAACCACATGGCATTGAAGTACACCTTGTATTGACAGCTAAAAAGCAGCTATCAGTCTTTTGATTTCTTTTGCTAATGCCTGCGTTTGGCTGTCACTGGGCGTATACAAATGTACCAGTATTATGGTTTGCTTATAAATTAAACAAAACAAAAACATTGAAAGTAAGACAATTTAACGGAATTAACTGTAATAAAAGTGAAATCTGTAGGCATCAATGTTTGAACATGTGTTTTTGTAAAGGCAATCATGGTAACGAACGTGAATGACATACTTCTATCACAAGTTAGCGCATGATCTTAGGTGATGAGTATTTGTATGCTTCCCAGTTGGCAATATAATACTGTATGCGCTAAAATATACTCGTCGGCCAATGTTCAACCAATAATTTTAATTCTATTATATTATGCTATGATAAATTAAAGCCAGTGTAACAGTAAGTAGCATGGTCAAGTTCCAGTTAGAATAGATAAGAAACGAAGACATTGTGTGGTTGCAGACTAAAACAACTTGAACCATGGTGTTAAAAAGTATATTATAGGTTTTTACACACATGTATGAAACTTTATAGTTATGTTTAAGTACAAACACATCAAAGTTGGTCTAGCTTTAACATATACAACTAGTTTATGGAATTAACTTGAAATTTGCAGATGCCTTATCATCATATATACCCGTAAAATAAATGGGTTCATGATAAGTGAAATGGTTGGATTAATTTTGTTTAGTAACCACAACGATATAGTAGCTCAGCTGGCCAACGCCTGCTGACTCAGGTGAAAAATATCAGACGTACATAAATATGTATATTAGATATACTTATACTACAGATACTGCAGATGAACATATGTTGTAATAAAAGAGAGCTAATGTGTAAATAGAGTTAACTCTTTATGGCCAATCAATGTTAAGTTAAAAAAAAGATACCGATTTTCTAGGGCTCTTTTCAGCTGTTAGGCCGCTCAAGCACCCTTTGACATTTTAACTCCCCTGGTCATTGGGCTACATATGGAAACCTACACTCGTGTCTCCCTGGGGAGACTATTTCTCTCCTGTGGTGTGGCAGCCAACATCGATCTGCGGCGCCCAGGAAAAGACACTGCCCTCACAGGTACCATTTTACACCATGGTGGAGTGGAGCTGTGGGTCTTGCTCAGAGATTTTAACCAGTGGTCCAGAGGGGGATCGAACCCGGGACCTCTCGATCCCGAAGCGCGCGTCCTACCTCTAGGCCACCGCTCCCACAATGTGATTCTCCAAATAATCATGGCTTCGCACTAGTACATGGTAGAAGGCCTTATATTTGCTAAAATTAGATCCCTAATGAAGACTCAATAAAGTATAAATGATAAAAAGAGTATATGGTTTGATTTGTTTCAACTAATTCATGAACAGCGGTTTTATATTTACAGTATAACTTTCTTATCTCGAGGAGGTATTTGGACAGGTACAATGTTCGATATAAACCATGTGCTCGTAATACTGATGCTCATTAAAAAGGTGCTAATTCGCCGGAATTTAAAAATGTGCTCGACATAGACCAAGAGCTCGTATTACCGATGCTCGTTATAACGAATGTTTACTGTATGTACCTTGATAAACTCTTCAAACTGGTTTCTCACGTCCTTTGTTGACGTCTCCAGCTTCTTGTCAATGGATACAACTATGGTATTAATTTCATGTGTTTCGGCGCTCATATTGTCCAGAATATATCTGTAGAAACCAGAACAATATTCATACATAAGGAACACAAGATTGAGGAGCGGTGGCACAGAGGTAGGGCGCGAGATTCCTCTGGACCACTGGTTAATTTCTCTGAGCAAGAATAACCCACATGCTCCATTCCATCGATGTGTAAATTGGTACATTTAAGGACAGGTCTATTCCTGATCGTCGCAGATTGATGTTGATTGAGACATCCACATGAGAGAAATATTCTATCCATGGAGACTCGAATGCAGGTTTTCATAGGTAGCCGAATGACAAGGTGCAGTTAAAATATCAAAGAGCGGTTAAACTGCTGTAAACAGCCCTCGAAAATTGTTAAAATACCTTTTTCAAACATATAGTTTATAAATGTGGCACAAAACATCTATCACATGGGCTTGGCGTCCGTTATATTCTAGAAGCCAATCAATAAATGTATTCTGTTTATTTCTCTTTCTTTTTGTCTGTCTTTTGAACATAACTATTCTTCGAAGGTTGATCTATTGCATCCTTGCATTTGATTATCACCTTTTCATACAAAATGCAATATCGAAATAGCATCATTATAAACATCTAAGTTAAGCCCACGTGGATTGGATGTACTGCCGACATGCACCATAGGCTGCTCGCTAGGGAGGTCGACTTTCAAAGGCCAAAGGAAAACCAACACAAAATACTAATTATCGTTATTACAGTGTGCATTTTGACGATGACAATCTGTAACATGACACAAGCGTTATTTGCGGGAACATTAAATTGCTCTTCCGCTTAGAATTTCCACATAGGAACAGGTTAAGAATTAATTATACAGTCAACCAGATTGAACGCATGGGGACAATTAGTGATTATGCTTAATCAATGAAAATTTCATTACTATGAACAATGATTTCACCAGCATGTTGTCATTCTTGGAATAATTCTATTTTTGCTTGTGCTTCATGATCTTAAAGATGAAATATTGTCTTAATACTGGAACGCTTTACCTGGACAGATTATTTCCGCTTCCGTGTACTTCCGACACGATTAACCTTCTGGTAATGGGTACTAGGTATAAACATTTTAAATAACGCACTAAACCTACATGACAATCATTATCATTATATGTCTCAAACAACGCATGCCTGATTTTTTAAATACAGGCATCGCACGAGTAACTGTAACACATTGATTTATTACATCATTTCCGTGGCGGAAAGACACGGTTACTTATAAGTCAAAATGGGAAGCATGTATGGCAATACCGGAGTTATACGATGAACAGTACAAACAAGTCCGTAGTCTATCGAAAAACACCAAAATACAGAATAAACACTTACCTAGTAAGGAATGCAAGATCTGTGAAGAGTTCGTAAACAAATGCAATAGCATTGCTGTTCTTTTTCTCCGCCTCGTTCACTAGATAATGTAGCAGTGTAAACCTGGGTTTGTTGGCTCTCGTGTCCATCAGTTTTGTCAATGAGCTAATTCTAAATCCCACTGCATTTTCTGAGAATTTACCCTGAAAAGAAGTTAGAATTCGATAATTAAATACTGACGTCGTACATTGTATTGTTCTTGTAAGTCTGACGTATATAATAAGTATCACTTGGTATCAGCTTTGGACCACTCTTTTATTGCTTTCTGTTCTGCAGCATCTCGTAGTGGCTTACATTTTCTATTTGGTATTAACGTACGGTGGCTAGCAGGAACAAAAAACTGGTACATTGTATATTAACCTGAACTGACACACCAGCATGGTATTAAGTAGTTATTTAGCGTTTGACATCTGGAATTTGGACTTTGGCTTGTTTGACAGCTGCAATTTGGACTTTGGCTTTTTTGACAGCCTCAAGTTGAACTTTTGCTTTTTGACAGCTGCAAATTGGACTTTGACTTTTATACCACTGATACGTCATTAAGTCATTGTGTGTTTGTGGTTTGTGTTTAATCTGTTTTCTCAATTTGGTTTTCTGTATTTGGCCTATAATAATCTGTTTAATACTAGTATGTCTGGTTGGCATTATCCTTTATAAATTGGCGCCATTTGCCCGGTCTGTATTTTGTAGTATTTTTGCAATATAAATATACTTTTATATGCCATATTGTATATGTTTACATATATTTCATTCTCTCGCTGATCTACATGCAAGGGTTTGGTTCAATGTTCAGATAACCATACAATTTGATAATTGTACGAAGTAATGGAAAAATCAGCGTGAACAAATGTTACAGTTAATGCGAACACCATCACTATAGCAACTACAGTGTATAATTTCTTTAAAATGGGGAAAGTCATATCATCTTTTATATAATGGTCAAACCTCGTAGTCTCTGGCTTACGATTGTTCTTAAAATTCATAAAAAAACACAAAAGAGCCAAATTGCTAGTAAGGCCGTATTTGTTTTAATACGTTCTAAGTTAATTAAAGATCTGCCTGAAGCTAACGCAATATAATTTAACGCATGACATCCTCCCATGCTACGTTCGCATATTAGCTTTGATTTAAGTAGATATCTTATTTAAAAGCTTATAATCGAAAACAGCCATTTTAATGTAAATATCGTATTCACTAAATTCATTTTAAAGTCAAATCGTTATAATGATTAATTAAGCAGAAAATATAGTCTGTCTAACATGCCCGATGCTTATAAAAACAACTCCCCAATCTACTCTTTTCCCCATGAAAGTATTTCCCTTTGCATACTCAAACATAGATATTCAAGCTCAGAATAAAATCTAGCTAAATCTAGCTAACATTTAAAACAGTTATGCTATTTGATTGATAAAAAATATTATCCCTCCTGCAGAACCTAATTTGTTAATAGCATCGTTAGTGGCTGGCATAAGAAAGATGCAATACGAGTACTTAGTAGGATGTTTTGGTGAGGTAGAACACAATGGTTTAGAGAATTAGAAACGCGTTTGACGATTCTCAACAAGATTGTATGTCAGTTTAAATGGCTTTATCCAGATATTTTCAATTTTCGTATGCTCTAATAATTAACTGCAGATATTTTTTGTAATAGTGAATACTTCATCTAGTAATTTTGTATTTTATCCTCGACAAAGTAGTGATAAAATAAAATCTTGAAATAAATTCATCATCAAAAACAAACGAGTTTGGGCTTCATCTAGTAGTAATTATCAATGATTTTGATATACAGGTAGATAAATATATGTTTAGGATGTGAACATACCTGAAAATTGAGTTAGACTATAATTTAATCGGTTTAAAAGGTATGTGACTTATGGAAATGTGCGACGATGAAAGATAATGTTAATCGCAGACTGGTATATGCTCTATATTAAACTTTCCAAACAAATTCACCGCATTCCATTTACCGGTAAGTAATGGAAATTGCTTAGTCAGTTGTTTGAACATTGGCCCTTGTTGTTAATAAACCAACATGGTCGCCATATCGATACAGAACATGCTTGGTTTGCACGGTTGAAAAATCACCTGCTTGCAATTCATTTTTTGAAAGGATTGAATGCTATCAAATAACTTAACTCAGTACCCTAGATAAAGTTTTGCGAGCATAAATATGGAATGCTTTTAAAATCATTACGATGTTTATGCTAGAAGTCGCCCACATATTCCATGTGTCTTTTACTCGATCGAATATAAAATGATGTCAAAAACCAAATACATCAGCACTTAACTAACATTCGTCTGACTCATAAAAACGTTTTTGTTTCATATTAGAACACGGATGAAAATATTAAATGAGACACAAATCGATTGATACGAGCTTAAAAATCTTGAATGTATTTATCCCTCCTGCAGACCCTAAGCTTTTGATAACATCGTTAGTGGCTGGCATATACTAGAAAAGATGAAATACGAGTACTTAGTAGGATGATATTCTTTTGCCGTGGAAAACTATGGTCACAGCATGGTGGAGAAAATTAGATTCCCATTTTACGATTTTTGGAATTATTGTGTGACAAAAAAAATGACTTTAACTAGAGATTTTCAGTTTTCTTATGTTCTTATAATTAGCCACAGAGCTTTGTCGTCAAATTGGATAATGTATTTTGAAATTTCGATTGCGAGTGATTTTGCCTTCGACTGAGACAGACATAGCGCATGTCATTTCTATAGCTATGACAAATCATGACCCAGAAAAAGACTTAATAATATATAAAGTCGAAACTATTTGAAAAAATTAATTGGAGTTTGTCTTGTTTTTCATAATACTTATAAGCATGACTGAAAACCAAATTCAACTGGAAAATGAAACGAGTAGGGGTTCTTTAAATGGTAATTATACCAATGTTTTTAATATGATATCTGATAATATGCCACGATAATGCTAGATCTATGTCAATATAACTACTTAACCGCCATAATATTTCTTATGCCAGTTTAAATTACACCATTGCACACCTTATGAAATACTACAGACCGATATATTCATAAAGTACTTTTAATAGCAATACAGTTATACTGTTTTAAATACGTAGTAAATATTGTCTAGATTTTAATGGAGTCGAGATTGCCACCCACACATCAACTAACGTATCAATTGTATATGATATATTCAAGACATACGACTATGATATTTTACCATGCATATCTAATATAACCAACAATATAGTGATGCACTTAATGTTTCACAAATGGAGGAATTCCAGGAAAACATTGATTTATAGGGTTAGTCATGAACTACTTTAATTACGCAATGCAATTCAGATATATTTCTTCCTTATCTATAAGTCATATTCATGTACATTGTAATAGATATATTCAGTGGATGTCGGGACAAGCCCCTCATTGCCGAGCAGTGGGAAACCATGCAACCACAGAACAGAGCCTGACCAGTGTAATCTATGTTAAGAGATACTCACATATTGACAAATAGTATAAACAGATGTAACAATATATTAGATGTTGACCATCATGAGTATTTAGTAGAATTATATTCTTTCGACCTTGAAAACTATGGTTACAGTATGGGGGAAAATTAGTTTTCCATTTTTAGATTTTTGGGGTGATTGTATGACAAAGCAAACGTCTTTATCTAAATATTTTCCATTTTCTTATGTTCTTATAATTAGCAAAATAGCTTTTTCGTCAAATTGGATAATGTATTTAGTAATTTTGCATGTGTGGGAACTACTAATTTGTCGAGGATAAAATGAAATGATATTTACTGACACTAAACTAATGTTACTCGCATATTGATACATGCTCTTCATGCAACTTTCCAACCAACGTACCCTATTCCTCTTGAGTTATTTTATGGAAATCATTTAATCAGTTGATTTACCATAGACTCGTTAATGTTAATGTGGCATAATGGTCACATTATCGCTATGGGACATGTTTGGTTTGCTTCGTTGACAAAATCACCTGATTGGGTTGTTTTATTGAAAGGACCGAATACTTACAAATAACTTGAACTCCCTATCCTGTATTTGCGAGAATGAATATGGAATGCTTTTAAAATTATTACGAAGTTTATGCCAGAAGTCGCCCACATATTCAATGCGTCTTTGACTCGCCCGAATATAAAAAATATATTTAATGATGTCATAATCCAAATATACCAGCACTTAAAATCCGTCTGACTTATGCAAATATTTTGTTTCAAATTAGAACACGGATGAAAATTTTACATGAGACACAACTTGATGGATATGAGCGTAGATACATTTTAAATGTATTTATCCCTCATGAAGACCCTCGGATTTCGATAACAGCATCAGTGGCAGGCATATACAGGAAAAATGAAATACGAGAGCTTAGTAGGATTATATTCTTTGACGTTGACATTTCCGGTTTATCTGTGGCTAATTTGCCAATGACGCCCGGCTTTAGAGGAAGTGACGTAAAGTTTATGTTAAACAAGGAATCGGGAATCTGGAATGTAATTCTATAACCATGAAGAAGGCTGATATAAAGTCGAAACATTTGGAAGAAAAATCATAGGAGTTTGTGTTTTTTCATAATACGTATAACTATGACTGAAGCACAAATTCAACTGCAAAATAAAATGAGCATGTGCTTCGTTAATTGGTAATTATAGCAATGTTTTTAATATGATAACTGATTGTATGCCACCATAATGCTAGAACTATGTCAATATTACTACTTAACCGCCATGATATTTCTTATGTCAGTTTTAATTACACCATTACGCACATTATGAAATATCACAGACAGATATATCTATAATGCACGTTTAATGGAAATAAAGTTATACTGTATTACATACATAGTACATATTGTCTAGATTTTAATGGCGTAGACTTTGCCACCCACATATCCACCAACGTATCAATTCTATATGATAAATTGTGTATACAAAACATACGACGATACTGCTTTACCATGAATATCTAATATAACCAACAATATAGTGAGCCGCCTAATGTTTCACAAATGGGTGAATTCCAGGAAAATTCAGAAGAGGAAATACATGGTTTTATAGTGTCAGTCATGAACCACTTAAATACCGCAATGTAATGCAGATATATTTCTTCCTTATAGTTCTTCCTTATCTATAAAGTCGTATAATATCTATGTTTTCAGTGGATGTAAAGGACATTTCCGCCAATTGACAAATAGCAAGGACCCCATGTGGACGCGGAATAGATGTTGACCATTTATTTGAAGGACACAACATAACAATATAACAAGAGCACCCCTTACGAGTACTAGACGCTCGAGTTTCTCGTTTTTATAGTAAAAAGGGAAAATAACACAATTAATGTAGGTCACAGGGTTATCAACCTTGCACGTATAGAATCATCTTGTGATTTATCAATAACTATGCTAAGTTTCAAGTGACTATCATTAATATTTTTTTAGAAAATGACTCGGAAAAAAACGCACAAGCACACGGCGACGCACACGCACTCCCAGACGGACACACAGACAGTAAGTAAGTAAGTAAGTAAGTAAGTAAGTAAGTAACGATCTCGTCATGGCAATAGCGCGATCATGTTTTTTCGAAAAGTCGAACTAAACATGAAAGTCTTTAAGAGCACACCAAACGAAGGTAAAGGTATAAGTTATCTCATCTGAGATGTTCTTTAATCTTTGGAAACCATCAAAACTTCCCTAAATGTCAGACAAACATTACACACTTACAGCATTTATGAAGTTCCCAGTGTGAAGTACAAATCGTAGGAAGACTTTAAGGGAATCATTTTCCATCAACTCTCGACATGTTTTTAGATATTTCTCTATCAAAGGTTTCTGGTTTTCAAAAAATGTTTCGAAGTCGATTCTCAATACCAAAGCATCAATACATAACTTGTACCCATCTAAGCCATATAACTCAAGGTAGAATTTTTCAGCATTTCCAAGCAGGCCCTTCACTCCATCGTAAGCTAGTATAGGCTTCAACTTCAACAAAGTAAATAAAACTTATACATTATTCAACAATTTCTCTTGAAACTTCGCCAATTTCTAGATTCTCACCCACTTTCATACTGCTTATACTCACCCGACTTGTTTTATGTTACCTTTAAAACAATTGAAAATGTGTTAAACTAATAAAGTGAAACAATTCAGACACTTTGTAAAGGATACATTAGCAACCTTGGAAAGTTTAAGAATATAGGAAGAAACAAAAGGTGAAGTTTCATCCAAATTAACAGTTCACAGATTTATATCAGAACCCATGCGTTTTATGTTTGGTAACTTACATCATCTGAATCGGGCAGTATTTTCTGTAGGCCACGTAGTCTCCCATTCCCTATCTTCACATCTCCTGATTTAATCATAGCAACAATTGCACAGTTATCTTCCTTGAACTGTTTCAGGAATATATTTACACTCATACTCCGTTTGTTGTCCAGCAGTAGCACCTGAAATACGTACGAAATTCGTATACATGATACATGAATTGCATATACAATTGTATAACACAAAAGTAGATCTAGACGGAAAATAATGATTGTTGAAAAAGAGAATAAAAAATTAAGCATTGTTATGTTTGAAATTTATTTTAAAATTTGCTTAACACAACTGTGATGTTGTATAAACTGTAGTGTACTTATTTGTCTAAAGTATGTGTTTTCAATAAACGGATGGTAATGAGCATAAAACAAAACAGATAATTTGTTTATATTCTATTTGAGATCGCCTTACATAACAAGTACTAGAATTCAACTTGCCAAAACTGACCAATGGAATATGCTAGGCATTGTATAATGTCTGAGCTGTGACGTTTTCCCAAACCGTTTACTATTATTGTGATGCGGTATTTGTATTTTTAAGACTGAGAATTTCTTTAATAAGAAGTGAAAGCCTTTAAACGGCCTTGGTGATATTTTAATGACTTTAAATACAATGTTGAATGACGCAAAAAGACAGTGTCAAAAAGGCCTTGGCGACATCCGAATATCAATTTTAGATTCTAGAATGGCAAATGGAAAGCGAAAACAAACTGAACATGCACCTTACTGAGCTCTTTATTTCGCTCTTAAATCACGACTCACACTACATGAACTGTATCCGGATTACAAAAATCAGAATAATGATCATATGACTGGTGATAAAACTTCTCAGATACACTCTGTCTCTCCTAGGATGAAAAAAGCTTAAATCTGCTTGGAATTTAGAATTCAGTGCTCTAGGGTCTTGACGTTGTAAAAAACGACACGTAATTGCAAAATCATTGTGTATAAAATTCTGATTGATGTAATATAAATGATACCTTGACGTGTTTACAACATTTACAAGATGTGTTTCCTGAAATTTCTTTATAATATGAAAAGTCAGTTGACCATCGAAACGATTGAAATGTGGTTTTGAAAATATCCCAAATGTACTTATAATGTACTGACACTCACTCTTTACTTATGGTAAAGCAAGCTTTTCAAACTTAATTATTTAAATCACGAATTCTGATTTTCAAGAAAATATGCTCATTAGAAGCGCCTTATGGTGTAGATTTCAAATAACCCTTAGTCTTATAAGGTAGTCAGTGGCACTAAGCCAGCAATATATTGACGGGATATTGGCATGTTTCTATTGGCACTGCCTCGTTTATCAACCTGCATTTACAAAATGTCTTACCTTTGTAGTGACATATTTAGTGACCTGTGTAGACTTCTGAGATTGTTCGATTTGTTTCTGACAAAATAATTGTTCAATGATGTCATAGTTGACAGGTATCTGGTCGTCCATGGAGGAGACTTCTTCCATACATTACTTCTAACTGAAATATAGCATACACATATGAAATTTCAATCGTTTACAAGTAAAGAGGTGTGTCTTGTATTTATTTCAGAATGGTGTCGTTTAACAGTCCAAGCAAAAAAGGTATGAGGAAATCGGTCAGGGACGGCAGCACTCAACCTAACCAGCCGAGCACAGAAATCAGAAACACCACAACACAACTATACTCAGCAATTCCCAAACATAAGCCAAAGAAAAAATTAAAAAGTCCAATACACCGCCGAAAAAATGCAGGATGACCCAATTTCACAAAGAAATTATAGAATAGCGGTGATTCCATGAGTATATGTACTTCCTCCTACTTACATACATAACTCATTTTGCTCAATAAACAAAACACAAAGTTAAAATATAGACTGGAATCAAACTGTTACGAAAAACGATTACCAAGTTAATTTGGAATATATCGTACACCAGTGATTGTTACGGTTAATTACGAAATAGTTTCTGTGTTAATTCGCTTCCATGTAAAATAACAACTTGAACACAATGACGTCATACGTAATGTATATTACAAGATGTCTGATTATTCCCTCCAGGAAACATGCTTAATGATATAACTGCATCCAAAATTACAGGCATAATTCTTATCAACTATAATTTGAACTCAATACTGGACTCCCTATTATGTGTTGATTATGACTCAATAGTAGCCTACATGAATTAAGCTTTATTACGTAATATCAGAGTTTCATTACCAATAATATCGTGGTAGCATTATGATTAAATTTCATTGATTTTAGACAAAAGAAATTTACTGAAAAGTGTGATTTCGTAACTGAAAAAAATTCTTGTGATGCATTGCGGAGAAGGATTTCACGAGTGTTTATGACTTTGTGTTTGGGTTCATACATAAAACCATCGGCAGTTAATTACCCTAAAACTTATTGGCATTCATGGTTACCTTGCTCTGAAAGGACCCCCGTACTCAAAGCTGATTTTAAGCAACACTTATAAAAATGTATATTGTACATAAATTAAAAAATATGAAATGTATGTAATACCTTGGCAAAAGGCTATATGAAAATCATGTATGACTTCACGCATTGTTGCAATACATATCTATCCTTTAATTTGTGTATGCTGCTAATTGTAACACCTTTCATAAGGACATATTTGGTCAAAAACAAGGTCACTAGGTTAAAAAATAGAAAACTCTTTGTTTTCGAGACTAGCGGTGGCAAATGTTGGCATATAATTATGAAAGGTTATGTCATTCAGCGTTTTGACAGCTGGGACGTTACATTTCACTACATTTTCTCATTCTCGATTATGTGGGCATCGTGCCATGTACTTGTGTTACGAGTATGTAATGTTTTTAAGTTTTCTGTGCTCGACTGGTTCAGGTGAGGGTGGCCTTGCCTGTCCGATTTTCCCAAAGCTTCATAGCGACACTAACGTCTAATACAATGAAATACCTTGTCCAACCAAACTTCATAGTGAAAACAAAGTCTTCAACAATGACATAGACATTGTTTAAACAAGCTTTAACCTCTAATACAATGACATTCAGCATTTTCTGCAGATGTGTTTAATTTCAGGAGCATAAACATTTAAAAATAGCGGAGATATCTAATTACCAGACTTGAAAAAATGAATCACATGCGAACTCTTCTGATTTTATTCCTAAACTAATTATAGCACATCATGTATAATTATTCTTATAAAGCTGTATATGGTTATAGGATATAATTAATGTCACTTCTGCGGAAATCCAATAAACAAGAAATTACATCAGTACATCATTATAAACATATTGATCAGAAAATACTGAGGAAATTATCCACATCTGCGATGTGGCATCAAGCACACAATGGAATATAAAACTCCTAAAAGAAATATAATAGAAAATCGGACAGGGGAGGCAGGACTCAACTTAAACAACCGAGCACAGAAAACATATTAACTGCGGAAAATCTAAGTTTCGGTTGTCAAAAAGTCAAAGACACTACTTCCAGCTATGGTAATAGCTCTGTTTTTTTTTCAAATTGATTTTTGTGGACTGTTCTTTTTGTGCTTTTTATGCTCTCTCGTTTCTGTCAAAATGGTTTTCAATGTACGATTTGTACGATCTTTTTCTAATAGAATGACTTGAAATTCAAATGATACATTTAGGCAGTAGATGGGGTTTGAAGCCATAAACTATACTAACAAACTAAATTATGTATTAGCCATTGTTGTAGCAGTGAGAAGAATTAGAACGATACGTAGAAAACTATATCTACCTGTTACACTGTTAGATGGCACATTGGTCCAGTTGAATGTTGTGATTCTAAGTACTGAATCAGGCTGAGATTTAAATGGATAGGTAGCTGCTCAGGTGATACCGCATGGAGGGGGCGGTAGTGCTGGAAGTGACCCAAAACCCGGAGGAGGAGGGGAGGCGGTGGTGAGCCAGGACCTCCCTGAGGCGGTGGAGGCAGAGAGGGGATGGGGCGGCTGAGCCTGGGGGAGGGGGGTGGTGGCACTGGAACACTTCCGGGTGGACCTACAAGGGGCGGAGGTGGTGGTGGAGGTGGAGGGATACCTGAGCCTGATGGAGGAGGGGGTGGTGGGGAAGCAGGAGGAATTCCTGCGGATGATGCTGTACCGGGTTATGGTGGCGGAGTTGGTATTAATAAAGAGTTAAACCCTCACTTCTTTCACAAATACAGTAGTTTGGTAATTTTGTAACGAAATTGTGCGACATGGGGTATTTGCAACAGCAAGGTAGCGGTGTTTTAGCTAAAGGTTCTAATTACGGATGTACTAGCCAATGTGATAAATGATTTTTATTTTAAAAAAAGTCTTTGTTGCATAAATATAGAATAAGGTCCAAAGAGGTCATATGCGTTGGTTTAATGTTCTAGGTTGAATTGTGTTTTACGACAGCTGGTTCATTATGTTTTAAGTTTGAAAAAAAGACGTCGTTACCATAAAAGCGACCATACAATGTCAGTTCGCGAGGACGTTCACACAAATAACATCACAAGACATTGTTGTCAACCTCCAAGAAAAGAGCATTAAACAACACACAAAAAGCATGTCATTACATAAAAACCATCTATACAGTTTTGGATTCAATAAATTATTCATGGTTCATATAGTCTCCAGCTGCACAATATTTGTTTGTTTTCGATAGACTAAGACATTCGTAACTGAGCAGTCATTCGTTTTCCCTGTCGGACGGCTAATGGCACATGCAAAGAATGATGATGCAGATGTCTGATAAACATATTTCGGTACCCCAACTCTTTCTGAACAGACTAATGTGTTCTTTAACATGTGCAATGTAAAGCGCCGATGCACACGATACTACCTCTGGGTTTACAACCAGTTTATGATAAACTTTATCTCTAGCGGGATTGGCAACAAAGAAGATTTATAGAAGAGTTATATATGCAACTGCAATCTACTGGGACATGCTGATAATTCTAATCACATGAACCCCTACAGTGGGACGCTTATTATATTTTACTTACAATATTAGTAGAAATATACCAAGATCTAATGATCTTGACAGTACGTATTATTTTCTTAATAATTGCTCCTTTTGAAAGACAAATATAAAATAGGTCAGACTAATGAACTTCAAAACTTAATGATCATTATTTCAAAAGTCAGATTCTGCGACCAAAGCCCGTATCAATTTATTGACATTGTTAGCAACTTATCAATGATATCAATTCCAGATACTTAGTACAATGTAATAAATAAATGCAAAGTGTGGGTGACAACGTCGGTGATGACACATAATGAGGAAATACGGTCAGTGGTGAAATCGGTTTCAGGCCTTACAGAAAAATTTTGCTATAATATAGGCAGGTGAACATCTGCGCCGATATTGATTACGTCTTAATGACGAGCATAGCCTTTACTAAATTTATTTCTACTGAAATATGACAGCATATGTATATGCCTACACCCGGATTTGAACCCGGGTCGGCAGATTAGAAGGCAATCGCACTAACTGCTGAGCTGTGGAGGCTACGCATACCGTGAAACATATTTTAATAGTAGATAGATAGATAGATAGATAGATAGATAGATAGATTTTATTCAGTATTGAGGTACATATTACATGGATAATTAAAAACATGTATACATAATAAAACAAATTATACGTACATGCATTCAAAAGTACCCATGACAGGCACACCAACACTAAGGATAACACAAAAAAGAGATATCTCTTATTTCCATTGTGATCCTTTAGTGTTGATGGCATGACATAGAGAGGCATTAAGTATAATGTATTATAGACTATTGCACAGATATAATAGCATTAATGCATAAGCATATTAATTCATCACAGTTACTTTAAAGCTTTAAATTGGACATTCTATACATTATTTATATCACAGATAATATGTGTCAACAGTCAAATGATATTTAAAAAAAACAAGTTAAAGTTAAGAATTTACCAATACTGAAAGACTCTACCTGGCATACATTACAGTTATAAATAAATGAAACTATAAAAATAGTAAATAACTCTGACATAAATAATAAAATATAATGAATTTACTTAAATATTAAATGATGTAGATATAAATTACTTAAAACTTCTATGCATAAATAAATTATTTAATAAATACTAATAAATAAATGTCATTTAACTACCTTAAAAATTTATACCAAATTGTCTAAAAAATGTTTCTTGACTTTTGCTTTAAAAACAGGCAATTTCTCAGTCAGTGCTATACTAGCAGGCAGCTGGTTCCATTGATTAATGCCAGAGTAGAAAAAAGATTGTTTCCCAAAACCTTTGACCTTAGGAACAGAAAATCCTCCCTGATCACTCAATCTTGTTCTGTATGAATGAATAGAATCCTGTGAAATGAAATTATCACCCATATAGTCTGGGGCTGTACCATTTTTTATTTTGAAAACATGACACAGAATGATCTGGTCTACACGCTTTTTGACCGGTAACCAATTAAGTTGATTAAAATGCTGACTTCCTATGTGCGACCTAGCATCTAAATCAAGCACAAATCTTATTAACTTATTTTGGGTGGTTTGAAGCTTGGATTTAAGTGACTGGGTGAGCCCATGGTACCATATAGAACAGGCATAATCAAAGTGGCATTGGATAAGGGCCATAACAAGAAGTTTCTTGGTGTGTTGAGTGAGGTAACCTTTTTTACGGTATAGATATTTTAACCGGGCATTAACTTTCTTTAATATTGATCGGGCCATGGAATCAAAAGATAGGGTCTGGTCAATAGTAGCACCAAGATATTTTACTGCAGTAGTTGGTTCAATATTTGTACCATTACATGTTATGTTTAGGGAAGAGTTTGACCTAAGTCTATGTTTAGATCCAAATAAAATTGACTCAGTTTTACCAAGGTGAAGTGACAACTTGTTATCAACCAACCATTGACTAACAAGATGTAAGTCATCTTTCAAGGATGTTTCCACAGAGGACTTACATTTGCCTGATACAAGAATGCCAGAATCATCTGCATATAACAAAAGCTTGTTTTTAACCACAGCTGACATATCATTAACATAAATCAAAAATAACAGTGGACCAAGAATGGATCCCTGTGGAACTCCACATGTGATTGGTGCAGTAGCAGAGTGGGTACCAGAGACATCAACTAATTGTTGTCTATCAGTCAAATAGGATTTAAACCATCTTAAAATATCATCACTAAGCCCTGCAGCTCTCAGTTTCATAAGGAGAATGGAGTGGTCTACAGTATCGAAAGCTTTTTGAAGGTCCAACAAAATCATGCCTATAAGGTGGCCTTTGTCCATCTCCATTCTAATATAATCTGTTAAATGAATTAAACATGTATCTGTAGGAATCCACTTCTAAATCCGGACTGAAATTTATACAATAATTTGTTTTCCCTAAAGTAGGACTCAATTTGATCATATACCACCTTTTCATAGATTTTTGACACAATACTAAGAATTGAAACTGGGCGGTAATTACCAACAGACGTTTTGTCATTTTTCTTAAAAATAGGAACAACTCTAGCTGATTTTAGATCCTCTGGTACCACACCCTGAATGAGTGACAAGTTTATGACATGGGCAAGTGGTTCAGCAATTATGGAAGCACCATCTTTAATAAAACGGGATGGAATACCATCTAATCCAGTAGCTTTGTTAGCACCAAGCTGAGTTAAATATTTTAAAACCTGACTTTCTGACACTAGTGAAAATGAATAGCTATTTGGCAATACACCTAAACTTGCATAAAAATTTGTAACAAAATATTTTCCAAACATATTGACACAAGCTGGTAATTTTTCAACAAGTTTTGATGCAACTGTTGTATAAAATGAGTTAAAGGAGTCAGCTATAATCTTCTTATCAAAACAAATGGCACCCTCAATATTGAGACATATATTTGAACATGAAGATGATAGCCCTTTTTTAGAAGGTAAGCCAAGATTTTTCAGAATAGACCAGAGTGACTTGGAATCATTCTTATTGTCTTCGAGAGATTCAGTAAAAAAGCTTTTCTTAGATAAATCAATCAAATATTGTGTTTTATTTCTCAAAGATTTAAAAGTACTGTAGTTGTCTTCACTTCTATTATTTTTATATTGTTTAAAAGCCAGGTCTCTCTGTTCTATAGCAGTAAGAATATCATTATTAATCCATGGTTCAGTTCTTTGTTTAATGCGAAGTTGCTTAACTGGGGCAATATTGTCAACAACTGACATAAATATATTTTTAAAAAGATTCCAAGCGTCAGATGCATTGTCAGAAAGAGTGACACTAGACCAAGTCATGACTTGATTCTCATTGATTTCGTAACTGAACTGGTCATGGCATGATTATCAGTCTTAACGATTAGATTAATAGCCATAAAAATAACATATAGGTTACTTGTCAGTATTACGAACCTTAAATGAGTAATGACGTGTTTTTACTCGCATCAAGAACAATTATAATTTTACAGAGTCTATGTGTCCATATGAACAATAGTCCATCTAAAATAGTTGTTACTTTGTGACAGTTGTTGACATGAAGACGTACTTAATAACATTTGAAGAAACATTACAAAAGGAATAATGAGTGTAATTTGAGAACACATAATTCTGTACATTCGTTAGACAAATAAAAAACATAATAATAGTGAAAAGGACGGGTTGATATAACTGGAAATTTGAACGTTGGTGAAATACGAGAAGAAAACACCACGGGGCCATCGTGCTCTGATACATATGAAACCATAGACTATAATTATGTAATATTTGGGATTGTCTTATGTTTTACTGTACTAAAAAGTCATTTGGCAATATGAGTTCGTCTTCGTCTTCCAAGTACGATACAAGACCACAGTTGTGACATCATCGCACCGTTTAAGGATATTTATTATTTGGTATTTAAATTGCATTGATATTTTCGTGTGCATGGAGTTTTCATTTTCGAAGACAAACATTTAGAAAGTATGTTTGTCAACAATGTAGATAATGATGTAGTCAGGGTTTCTTATAGATATTGCATTTTAGGAAACAGGCAAACGTAGCTGGTCAGTAAGACTTTCAACCTAACAGGAAGGTACAATCATTCATATAAATTTAGTATACACAATGTAGTAATGGCAATACGTTTTGAAATTTCAACTAAAAAAATACTTGCGCTATAATTGGGCCGAAAGATGTGATACGAAGGTAATTGTGCTCTACAACTGGAGGCGACTCTTCAACTGAGGGCGATGTTAGTGGATACTTTTGTACCGTGCTCTTCATTCCGGAGGTAGTATATAATATACTTACACATCATCTGATTCGATTCTAAGCAATGTTTGTAGAATATTGAGCAATACATTGGAATGAGGCGTATTATAAACCTGAATTGGACAATATGTAAACATCAAGATGGCGTCAACTGAAGGAAACTGATAAACAGATATTCGGCTTGGTGTCACATCAGAAAAAGTACAAGCTTCCTTTCCGAGCGTTCCGGGCATGAATACTGTCCGCAAGGTTATGTGCCGCAGTAACATTGATTACAGTCGTTTCATTCACATTTTGAGAAATTACCAATTGCTTGGAGAAAAACAAGTCAGTACTAATTGTCCCTTGGATTATTAATTCCAGAATTACTTAATAGTTAACTGTCCTGTGATTGGCCAAGCCAAAGTCCCACTGAGGAATTCGTCGAGGCGACAATAGCTTAGTTGGATATAGGCTTAGAAAGACAGTGTAGAAAGACGTATACATTTTAGCTTTGAAATATGTAAATAAATCATTCTTTTTAGATCATAGCCTGTCCTCTATCAATACATGTACATATTTGTTATTAAATGTAGAGCGTCCTGACTCATAACAACTCTTGACAACACACAATGTTGATATTAGTTTAACTAAAACCCACACGATAAAAATAAGCGACATAGTCTATTATGACATAACATTTTACCATTTATAGTATTTGTATACAGCCAACAAAATGTCAAGAGCGGGTTTCAATATTTATATCTGTAAATATTTATTTAAACTCAGCAATCGTTCTGTCGTTATTTGTCATTCTGTAGCTAAGGTTACTAAACGCGTGTCATTTGTTAAAGACAACATTATAAGTATCAATACATATTTTAACGAAAAAAAATATGTTGACAGTAGCCAAAGAAACTGTTGACATTTTTCTTGAGATTATGCTATTTTTGATATGCATATGAAGTACTTAGATCAGCGCTTAACACTGACGCTAGTGTGTCTTACTCCAGTTAGTTCAAAGTCAAAATGTCACGGTTTTTGGAATTGAGGTCACATGTTAAGATCTATAGTTGTCTGACATGATCATGAACTGCTAAATGTCACATCGCATCATTTTTATCATATTATCGCAATGTCATAACGCATCGACAAGTTACGATAACCATTTAGACGCTTACAATTGCAAAGAAACATTATGATAAATGGGGAAATGTAATATCACACCAAATACTTAGTAAAGCATCTCATACCAAACTTTAATGTTAGAATGTCGTCGACATAAATTATTTCACCAAACGTTGATTTCGCAATGCCAACATAACTTCTTGCACCAAATGCTAAAGCCGAAGTTCAACGTAACTTGTCGGATCGAACGTTGATGTCACAATACCGACATACGAGACGCGTACGAACAAGTTGTTGCAGATACTAATGAGGGAGACGATCTCTACCCCTGCGTCGTGTGAATTTTACCTTATTAAAGAAATACGAAAGTACAAGTTGATGACGCACCTGTCTTGATTTAACAAATGTCATGACATTCATTAATGACATGAATATTGTAAAAGACACACATCGAACAAATAGATCATCTGTTGGCTTAGTTACAATCATTATAAACATTATTCAGACAAAAGCAAGTTTCACTAAGAAGATCATTATTTTCAAAGAATACAGGTCCGCTTCTAAGACGACCTTTTTATCAGGGTATCTTAGATATTAGCAAACCTGTACTGTTCTTTACTGTAATTTACTGATCTGTACTTTGGTTCTACGCGTAAACGATGACGCAGCGATAAGCTTGTTCACCGCAAGGCTTGGTAGCTAAGTACGTGTGTGGTACTTGCATTGGAAACACTAGACCAAACGTTTGACTCTTGGCCGACTCACGACTTTTCGGTAAACTGATACAATGTGGCAAGTGGCACCAAACATGATTAGTCCATGTGATGGACAGAAATCCATATCCCAAATGATTTTCGGTTAACTTGGTCATATGTTCTTTGGTAAATATTATCGTATTATATCACTTATATCTACTCTCATTCATGTTTACTATTTATTCCCATTTCATGTTTTGTAGCCTCGTGTATTATTCTTTGTTGTGTTCCTCATATTTGCATGTTTGTATGCATTGAGATAGAATAAAAGATATGTTCTGTTCTGTTCTGTTCATATCTAAGACGTCCGAAATCCGTTGATGGACTTGCTGGTCATTTTGCCAAATGACATTTAAGCGACCGTCTTTAAAGATGGCCTCCATTATTTTGAGCAGTCATACGGTTAAGGAAAAATTCGATCATTCCTCACTCACAAGGGCTTTCGGCTTGTAAAATGTATTAAAATGTTTGCAAAAGAACCGCACATCAGGTTACAATACATTTAAGTATTATACATGTAATAAGTTTAATAATTCATAATTATTGATTTTACACCCGGTGCACACCGGCATTGGATTTAAAGTAAACGTTTCTTAGTATTCTGTTAGGGAATATGTTGTAATTGAAGTATCTAAATGATGCCTAGCTGTCTTGATTGAGAATTTTGTGAAAATCAAGATGGCGTCCAAGATGTCCTTCAAAATTAGAAATACAATCAGAGGTGCCTGAAATAAGTTACAAATTGCTTTTTTGCTGATTGGTTGTAGTTTTAATGGTATAAACGAATGTATTTATATTATATTTATTATCTTCATCAATTGAAATAATCTGCGATGGCATCCATGACGGCTGAAATCAAATTTGCGGCTACCTCGGACGCAATAATTGACATATTGGTATATTGTAATTAACATTTATTTCAATCATATTTGTTGATACCTGAATTAAAAAAGCAAACATGTATTCAAATAAAAGTACGAATCAACTCAATTGATTCATTGTCTTATTTTAAATGGAGTCCAAAATGCCGTCAAAATCAGAAAGTTTGTCGGTGGTGCAAAAGATTAGTTACATAAATTATTATTATTTGTGTTAATTGGCAGTTGTTCTGATGTTTATATAGTATTCGTTCAACCATATCATTTTTAATTGTTTGAGTTTATCGATTGACAAGTTAACAGATTCAAAATGACATCCGAAATCGCCACTTAACATAACATAAATAGGAATTAGTATAGATGGTCCCCACTTTGAGGTAATATTGTACCGTTAGTATTTAGTAAGATCGTGTGAGCAGCGAGTCATTCAAGTTAAAACCAATAAAAGTGCAAAAAAACTATATCTATTAAAACAAATCATCCTTATTATCCAGTATAAGTTAAAAACCCATGAGAAGGCATTTATATATAACTGCTGTCGTAAATGGTAGACTGTTCCAGGATCTGGTTCTGTAGTTCCCAACCAATGTCACCAATCATTTGTCTGATGTTGCTTGTGGTGCTTAAGTACATGGTGACGAATTGTGTCTAAGATGCTTATCTAATATTTGCACTGGTTGGTCCTATGCCGAATTTACTTATTCAAGGAATGATCTGGGCCCAGGATTATAACCAATACATACACTCTGCACTCAAATATTGATTTTTTTATATAATGAGCAATTATTTGTTCTAGATTGCTAATCTAGGTGGGTGAAATGTATGGAATTGTTGTTTAAATGTTGAAAATAATATTTGATACATTTTCTTGGCCTTTTTGTACTAGTAATGAGTTAAAAACGTTATTATTTCATCTGAGTGCGTCGCTCAGACGTAAATAACACGTATAGCTTACGAATACACTGAGTTACACTATGAAGTAGACAAAAACTAATAATTAGTACCTGTTAAACATTTTTACAACCTCATGCTCTCAAGAACTGGTGACTATGAACATCAAAATGATGAAATTCCATACATTTTGTATTTGAGTACGGAGTGATGGGTGTAAGTATTGGTTTTGATTCTGGCCCTAGTAGCATCTAGTGTGTCTTGGCCATGCTGGTCAAGTTTGTTCAGAAGAAGGCGATGCTGTTGTTAGCTTCTCTCTCAATGGTAACAACATAGGTACTCAAGGAGGACACCCTAATGTACATATCTCAGCCCCAACTTGTACCATGCTGCTGTGGATGGAAAACGGAGTCTATACAGGAGTTATCTGCCTGGTGATGCGGGCGACCACATACTTATAAGGACCAAGGGTATTCCCCAGTGATTTCTGTAGCCTGTCCAGGTCTTCTTGTAAGGCTTTATCTTTTTCTTTAGGTATTGTCCTGGTCAAGATAATGCTGTCAGCAAGTAGATGTTGCATGAATGTGGTGTTGAATGTATAAAACATAAAAGCTTGGTACAATTGCTGATCCCTGAGGTACTCCTGGTGTGACTGGTGCGTAAATGGACTGTTCTCTGACCATAATTACTGGGTTCCGTTTCAAGAATGCTATTAGTACTATTCTAGCCCAGCAGGTTCCACTGATGCTATAATAATTCAGTTTGTTGGCTTGCCTTTCCCCGAACCAAAGGCTTTGCTGAAGTTCAGAATGAATCCTCAAACTAGTCTCCATCATCTAGGTAACAATAATAGAAGTGTTATAGAGTGTAAAAATCAGCTAAATCTCAGTGAGAATCTTTCTGAACCATATTGTTGGTCAGCTAGTATCTACAATGTGTCAAGAAGGGCCATGATCGGGCTTTGAAGTAACTGTGGGTGTTCGACCAGTATATTTCACGCTGTAGTTGCTAGGGTCGATACCAACCGGTTTTCCTTTTTTATTAATAGTGTGACGCTGCCATGCGTTTTATAATGTAAACATTGATGAATGCCATATTCAGAGCGTATAACCTGATCACCGTATGCCTTACTGGATACTATACAATTCAATGTGTGTGACTGTTTGTGACTTTTAGTCTCTGTGTGACTTATTGGAAGCTATTCAATTTAACGTTTATGACTTATTGCGAGCAAAACAAAACAAGTCCCTGTTAATATATATCATTTTGCGAGGCTACGAAGGCATATACTGTAAAATTATTTTATTTCCATCGAATAAAGTTTCGTGGTTTTTGGTAAATAATACCATTTCGATGGGACGTTCGTGGATTTTGCATTTCATGTAATAAAAACAAGAGTCGAAATTATTGCTCGATGGGATTTGATTTGAACCACGAAATCAAATCTCATCGAACAGTAATTTAAATGTACCCCCCACGAAAATTGATGATTTTTCAGTAACAAAATTTTCGCAAGACCCTTTTAGTTTCAAATTGTGACTGTTGTTAAGAGGTTGTGGCTCTATGCACAGTTGTAGAATTCATAGTAAATATCTGATTAGAGAATTGTTGAAGGCGTTGTATTTGAATGTGACATTTGCTTAACGGAGACCAGCTCTGGGGGCTTCTATTGTATACAAAACATCGACACAAAATAAGTTTACACATCTTTTATTGAAATTTAAAAACAATATGGAATTAACGAATTGTTAGTTTTCCTAATAACTACAGAGAGAATGGCGCAATAATATCGCAAATATAACTATTTATAAACAGATATAAATATATACAAATTGTTAACAACTCTAGATATCAACAATGAATGAAAAAATAATATTTTTGATACACGTTACATGTTCATACAAGGAGAAAGAATAACGTCAGACTTTTTACATTTCATATGAAAAATACAACGAAAACATACACATTTCATTCAAATAGATTGTGTTTAGCATAATAATTTATTATCAATAAAGAAAATGTAACAATCACAACAGCCAAATTTATCAGAATCAAATGTGAACAAAAACAACAACAACAACCGGAAGTAGAAATGGCTTACATGATTATGCGCTCTCGACACCGGAAATTAGAACCAAACAGATGAAGGCATATTTTGATTTACAACACAATACAACCATAATAAAAAACAAATTGCTAAACTTTTGATTGCCATCTTCAATATAAATCGCATCTCAAATAAGAATACACATAGTAACAAATAGACATGTGTTCGTTGTCTAAGCAAAGCGCCTACGAGCGTTGTTATCCAGTTCCTGTTCAATTAAGTATAGAAGGCATGGTTACCTTTCATGGAAAGCGCTACGTAGCGCCCCGCTTAGGCAACGGACATCAGTTTGATACACCACTGGATGTTAGTTTCCACCAGGACATCCGCGCTCCCATCTATCAATAGGTTGACACAAATGTATTTTTGTACATCGACGGGCACGTGTATTTAAACAATGTATAGTTTTACATTGAGCACAAACAAAAATATAAGAAATCAAAACTTTCTGAGTAGAACCACATATCGTAATTTACGAAACGAGAAATCGAGTTACCTTTTTGAAAATTATGTTACATTCACTTGGTATTATAGGATAGCTTACAACCGTCAACAGTATAGTTCAAGTAATATCCAACCTTTTCCAGCAACAACCATTTCATTAAAAGTAATTGTTAGTGTGTGTATAACAACCATCACAAATCAAAACGCGAAACCTTTTCTCTCATCACGTCAAGTAAACATCGACTGTCAACATTACAAAACTAGTGCTGTCTGATTTGAGTTCCTTACTATTATTTGACCTCTTCACACTGTCCACATCTTAACTGAAAAGTTGTGATTAAAGGGGGCTTTGAGACACGAGACAACCTGTAAACTACATCATATGCCCTTAACGGACCATTTACACTACATGTATACAGAATCACATTATGTATGTACTATTTGAACACCGGCAAATGACACACACGTATAACGAGGGATCATTGAGACCTTAAAGGGGAGGTACCTGAATCTTTTTAGGTCTTAAACTTGTCATTAAACTGGACAGTAAATATTAGTGTAATAATGCAGAAAACACTTTTGCTAAAATATACGGACCTTTGATTTCACTTACTAAAATGAAATCCAATTCATGTGTCGAGAATATTGGCTATAACGTATTTAAAAGTATTTTTTATTTATTTCAATGATTTATAATGTATGCTATTGAAAACGTAATGTCATGCTGCAGGATGATTCTTTAACGCTAAAAAGTTCTTAACTAATTTTCTTCCATTGCGCCTACCGTAAAACGCAAAAGACGGAATACCGTGCACGACATCTATATTCCAGTATAAATCGATATACATAGCCGAGCCGAGCCTAGCCTTTATTTGCTTTCTGCTAAAATGACAGGCATATATGTGTGAGTCAATGACTCACCACTTGGAATTGAACCCATGTCGCCAGATTAGACGACAAGCGCACTAACCACTGAGCCACGGAGGCAATGAATACACAATAAAAGTAAAAACAATACCGCCACTATATCTTTAAAACATGAGTGTTTGTATTAACTTACACCAGCTAAACCGTTTTATAACGAGCACCAGCAAATTATTATCTCAATTTAATTAAAAAAATATTGATTTGTTATAAGCATGCTGACATGTGCACACTAAACACGCTTGCAACATGAATAACACTATAACACAAACATGCATAGCTCAAGTCTATAAATAAAATGTGCTGTTCTGCAATAAAGACTCTTGACAACATTTTGTAACTGGTAGTTGTAGACTTATTAAATAAAATTAAAAGTAACCATGGTTTGTGTCGGTTGCTATGGACATAGCGCCAACGGCGAACGTAATACACTTACAATATATCATTATTTTATAAAATAAATATGAAATACGACCGCGCAGGTCACCTTGTTATTAATGCACCGCCTCCTTCCACCAACACACGCAAACCTATCGTTTATAATCACATGTTGTCGAGTCCTTAAGGTATTTATTTATCCAAACACGCAGCCTGGTTATCATCTTGTATTAATTGAATTATACACTTGGGACTGTTACCATGGTAACGTTAAACACAAAAGTAGCACAAAAAAGCAAACAGTTTAGTAACTGAGTAGAAAAATGTAGACATGTACAAGACTGGTACAAATGAAACGCACGACTACAGACTTTCATCAAACCCCGTGAATTATGTACCATGTTCTAAAGTCGACATCAATTTGAAGTTTAAGTATACGGCTATGAACTGCTGTTGTATAGACATGTAAACGAAGCGACATATCAACGGCTTAGAATGAGAAGGTCGTAACAACTACTTACGACCTTATAAGACTCATACATATCTGCTTCACAAAGCGCTTCTTATGAGCCTATTTTCATGAAAATCTGAAATTGTCATGTAGACCAAAATGAAGTTTTAAAACCTTGTTTTTCCATAGGTAAAGAGTAAATTACTCACAGTTTTCTCTTGTTTTCTCAATATATCGATTTTGTAGGTACGACCTTCTCATTCTAAGCCAGCGATATCAAAAAGGCAATAAATACTTCAAACGACCTGATAAGACTCACACATATTTGAAATATGCATTACTTGGCGCTTCTAATGAGTCTCTTTTCAAGTAAATTGGAGCATGTCATGTTGACCGTACTGAAGTTCAAAGAGTTGCTTTTTCCAATGGTTACAAGCAGTATTCAGACATTGTTTTCTTTAAAAAATTGATTTTGTACTTCTAAGCCATTCATTCATAAACATAAACATGCACATTCTCTGCAAACTTGCTCAATCCGTTAACATGCGTTACAATTTCTTCCATTATGATATCAAAGTTATGAATACAGCTTTTACATAAAATATGCTCGTTCACCAGTACCCAAAAATGAGGTTTCAAGCGTTTGTGGTTACCAAATGTTTGAAATGTTGCATGACAAGGATTTCATACATTTTCTAATAAATTACTAAGTAATTTCCAATAGACCAGAAGCTAGGATCCTTTTCCCGATGCTTTCTATCGCTCATTTATTAAACCGTGGGTACATCTCCGAGGCAAACATGCTTAGTGGACCATAGGCTTTACAAAATGAATGGAACTGAAACCAGCAGATCTACGATGATGTCCTTACTTCATTCAACACTTTGACTCGTTGGCTTTCTTCGGTTGTTTTCTTAAACTGTAACCTTTTCTGATCTCAAGAAGAAGCTTGTCAATAATACAACCATCGTCTTCTGACGGCAATTTCCTGGGAGCTACAAAAATAAATAAAATTCGTTCTTGAATGTGAATACAATCAATTAATAGTCTAGTACCAAGCTTAGGGACTTAAACTTATTCCTCATTTAAGGACGAATACCAAATAAACCTTTAAACTGTTTTTTGATGTTCAAGATTGTGTTTTGTCACTGTGGCGTATATTTTCTTTAAATTGGAGCACTTTGTGGAACAACTAAATATGAAGAATACATGTAATATACTAATAAATCGTATAATAAAACCTATCCAACCAACCTTTCTTTTCCTTGGGTTTGATTTCTGTCTGTGCTTTTCTTCTCCTTTCTTGTTTCTCTTCTTGTATTCTCCGTTGTTCATTTTCCTGAAACATTGTTTTATTGCAATAAATGAATATCATATGTTTGTATTATTCCCAGTGAAGTTTTTGTGTTCTTCCAGGCCGACTCGCATGCTCTTAATGCAGTTCTGGTCAATTAAATATGAACCGGCTAATATTTAGGTCATGCTACAACTTCCTCATCAGCATAACAATGCAGTAACTTTTTTCAGGCTCCCTCATATGGCGGCTAAGACTGACTAGCTAGTCCAAAGAATACATGTTATAATTCTCTCGGTGATGTGGAATACTTCTTAAATAAAAAGCTAAGCGATCAGCTAGTTTATACATAAAGTGTTCATGCCTGAGCAAAAAGTTGCGCACCATATTATTACATACTTTCCTAGTTCTACATAATAGTAAACCAAATGTACAAAAATGAAATAAACAATTGAAATCAAGCAAAACATAAATTCATTGAACCACAAAATACGAACTGCTAAGATACACCACATGGCATTGAAGTACACCTTCTATTGACAGCAAAAAGCAGCTATCTGTCTTTTGATTTCTTTTGCTTATGCATGCGTTTGGCTGTCACTGGGCGTATACAAATGTACCAGTATTATGGTTTGCTTATAATTTAAGCAAAACAAAAACATTGAAAGTAAGACAAGTTACCGGATAAACTGTAATATAAGTGAAATCTTTAGGCATCAATGTTTGAACATGTGTTTTTGTAAAGGCAATCATGGTTACGAACGTGAATGACATACTTCTATCACTAGTTAGGGCATGCTCTTAGGAGAGGAGTATTTGTATGCTTCCCAGTTGGCAATATAATACTGAATGCGCTGAAATATACCCGTCAGCCAATCTTCAACCAATAATTTTAATTCTATTATATTATGTTATCATTAATTAAAGTCAGTGCAACAGTAAGTTTCAGTTAGAATGGACAAGAAACCAAGGCATTGTGTGGTTGTAGACTAAAACAACTTGAACCATGGTGTTAATAAGTATATTATAGGTTTTTACACACATGTATAAAACTTTAAAGTTATGTTTAAGTACAAACAAATCACAGGTGGCACTAGCATTAACATATACACAATTACCTTTTGACATTGTTGAACCTTTTCACAGAATGTTTTCATAATACTAAGAAACTCCTCCAATTTAAAGCTGCTTTCATTTTTGCAGAAATGTGCGACGACATTTTTTGACAAATCATTGATTTTCCCAAGTCCTTCTTTAACCTCGTCAAGTTCAATTTTCGCTGCCTGCAAACCAAGAAAAACAAGCGTATTATCCTGCAAGCAAAGTCATCAAATCGCTGTAAGGCAGTGAATCTGGGTGTAATTAAACCACACGTTGATAAAAGCTCCAAATGGATTTGCCCTATTTTCACTCTATGTCTGGTTTTAAGCCGTCAGCTGCTGAATTAGCTTGAAGAATATTTTCAAAGGAGTTTAAGAATTTCTCAAGATGTTTTAAAACGATACTAATTTAAAGCTGATCTAGTTTATGAAATTAAATTGAAATTTGCAGATGCTTTATCATCATATATACCCGTAAAATAATTGGGTTCATGATAAGTGAATTGGTTGGATTGATTTTGTTTAGTAACCACAACGATATAGTAGCTCAGCTGGCCAACGCCTGCTGACTCAGGTGAAAAATATCAGACGTAAATAAATATGTATGTTTAGATATACTAATACTACAGATACTGCAGATGAACATATGTTGTAATAAAAGAGAGCTAATATGTAAATAGAGTTAACTCTTTATGGCCAATCAATGTGATTCTCCGAATAATCAAAGCTTCGCACTAGTACATAGTAGAATGCCTTATATTTGCTAAAATTAGATCCCTGATGAAGACTCAATAAAGTCTAAATGATAAAAGGAGTATATGGTTTTTTTTTTTCAACTAATTCATGAAGAGCGGTTTTATATTTACAGTATAACTTTGTTATCTCGAGGAGGTATTTGGACAGGTACAATGTTCGATATAAACCATGTGCTCGTAATACTGATGCTCATTAAAAAGGTGCAAATTCGCCGGAATTAAAAATGTGCTCGACATAGACCAAGTGCTCGTATTAACGATGTTCGTTATAACGAATGTTTACTGTATGTACCTTGATAAACTCTTCAAACTGGTTTCTCACATCCTCTGTTGACGTCTCCAGCTTCTTGTCAATGGATACAACAATGGTATTAATTTCATGTATTTCGGCGCTCATATTGTCCAGAGTATATCTGTAAAAACCAGAACAATATTCATACATAAGCAACTCAAGAGTGAGGAGCGGTGGCACAGAGGTAGGGCGCGAGATTCGTCTGGACCACTGTTTAATTTCTCTGAGCAAGAATAACCCACATGCTCCATTCCATCGATGTGTTAATTGGTACATTTGAGGACAGTGTCCATTCCTGGTCGTCGCAGATTGATGTGGATTGAGACATCCACATGAGAGAAATATTCTTTCCATGGAGAGTCGAATGCAGGTTTACATACGTAGCCCAATGACAAGGAGCAGTTAAAATTTCAAATTGTGGTTAAACGCCTGAACTGCTGTAAACAGCCCTCGAAAATTGTTTACATAACTTCTTCAAACATATAGTTTATAACTGTGGCACAAAACATCTATCACATGGGCTTGGCTTCCGTTTTATTCTAGAAGCCAATCAATAAATGTATTCTGTTTATTTATCTTTATTTTTGTCTGTCTTTTGAAAATAACTATTCTTCGAAGGTTGGTCAATTGCATCCTTGCATTTAATTATCCGCTTTTCATACAAAATGCAATATCGCCCTAGCATCATTATAAACATCTAAATTTAACCCACATGGGTTGGATGTACTGCCGACATGCACCATAGGTTGATCGCTTTTGAGGTCGACTTTCAAAGGCCAAAGGAAAACCAACACAAATAACTAATTATCGTTATTACATTGTGCATTTTGTATCAAAGACCATGGCAATCTGTAACATGACACTAGCGTTATTTGCGGGAACATAGGAGCAGGTTAAGAATGAAATATACAGCCAACCAGATTGAACGCCTAGAGACAATAAGTGATTATGCTTAATCAATGAAAATTTCATTACTATGAACAATGATTTCACCAGCATGTTGTCATTCTTGGAATAATTCTATTTTTGCTTGTGCTTCATGATCTTAAAGATGAAATATTGTCTTAATACTGGAACGCTTTACCTGGACAGATTATTTCCGCTTCCGTGTACTTCTGACACGTTTAACCTTCTGGTAATGGTTACTAGCTATGTACATTTTAAATAACGCACTAAACCTACATTACAATCATTATCAGTATATGTCTCTAACAACACATGACTGATTTTTAAATACAGACATCGCACGAGTAACTGTAACACATTGGTTTATTACATCATTTTATTACAACATTTCCGTGCCGGAAAGACACACGGTTACTAATAAGTCAAAATGGGAAGCCTGTATGACAATACTTGAGTTAATCGATGAGCAGTACGAACAAGTCCGTAGTCTATCGAAAAACACAAAATACAGGATAAACACTTACCTAGTTAGGAATGCAAGATCTGTGAAGAGTTCGTCAACAAATACAATAGCATTACTGTTCTTTTTCTCCGCCTCGTTTACTAGATAATGTAGCAGTGTAAACATGGTTTTGTTGGCTCGTGTGTCCATCAGCTTAGTCAATGAGCTAATTCTAAATCCCACTGCATTTCCTGAGAATTTACCCTGAAAAGAAGTAAGAATTCGATAATTAAATACTGATGTCGTAATGTTCTTATAATTCTGATGACCGTCACGTATATAATAAACACCATTTGGTATCAGCTTTGGACCACTCTTTGATTGCATTCTGTTCTGCAGCATCTCGTAGTGGCTTACATTTTCTATTCGGTGTAAACGTACGGTGGCTAGCAGGTACAAAAAACTGGTGCATTGTATATTAATCTCAACTGACACACCAACATGGTATTGAGTAATTATTTTAGCCTTTTGCCAGATGAAAGTTTGACTTTGGCTTTTTGACAGCTGCAAGTTGGACAACTTATCTATCTAACATACCCTATGCTTATAATAGAGACAACTCCTCAATCTACTCTTTTCTCATCAAATTATTTCCATTTGCATCCTGAATCATAGATAATCAAGCCGAAAATAAAATCTAGCTAAAATTTAAAGCAGATATGCGTTTTGATTTATAAAATATATTATCCCTCCTGCAGACCCTAAAGATTTTGATAACATCGTTAGAGGTTGGCATAGGAAGAGTACTTAGTAGGATTATGATTGGCGAGGTAGAACAATATGGTTTATATAGAGAGTTTCCATTTTTCTTATGTTCTTATAATTAACTACAGAGTATTTTCGTCAAATTGGATAATGTATTTTGTAATTTTGCATATGAGAGAGCTAGTTATACTTTGTCGAGGATCAAATAAAATCCTGAAATAAATTCGTATTAAAATTGATGAATCACAAATTCAGGAGTAAAACAAACGAGTTTGGGATTGATCTTATAGTATTTATCAATGCTTTTAATAGATAAGTAGACAAATATATCTTTAGGATGTGAACATACATGACAATTGAGATAGAGTTTGATACAATCGGTTTAAAATGTGCGTGACAACAGAAATGCGCGACGATGAACAATTATGTTAATCGCAGACTGATACATGCTCTATATGAAACATTCAAAACGAATGCACTCTATTCCACTTGACAATTTTGGTGGAGATTGCTTTTAAAATCAGTTGTTTTACAATAGAATATGTATTGTTAATGAAGCAAACTGGTCACAATGTTGATATAAAACATGTTTGGTTTGCATGGTTGACAAATCATCTGCTTGCACTTTATTTATTCAAGGGATTTTAAAATGCTATCAAATAACTTTAAACTCCCTATCTTAGATTTGTCATCATTGAATGCTCTTAAAAATCATTACGAAGTTTATGCTAGAAGTCGCCCACACATATCATGTGACTTTTACTCGCCCGAATATAAAAGTTATATTTAATGATGTCATAATCCAAATATACCAGCACTTAAAATACGTCTGACTCATGAAAAGATTTTGTTTCAAATTAGAACACGGATGAAAATATTAGATGAGACACAAATCGATGGATATGAGCTTAAAAATCTTAAGTGTATTTATACCTCCTGCAGACCGTGAGATTTTGATAACATCGATAGTGGCTGGCATATACTAGGACAAATGAAATACGGGGCTTTGTAGGATTATATTATTTTGGCGATGAATACTATGATCACAGCATGGTGGGGAAAAGTAGATTCGCATTTTACGATTTTTGGAATGATTGTGTGACAAAGAAAACGTTTTTATGTAGAGATTTTCCTTTTTCTTATGTTCTTATCATTAGCCGCAGTGCTTTGTCGTAAAATTGGATAATAATTGTAATTTCGCTTACGAGTGTTTTTGCCTTCGACTGGCTGGTACAGACACAGCGCATGTCATTTTCGGTTTATCCCTGTCTAATTTGCCAATGACGCCCCGGTTTTAAGGGAAATGACGTAAAGTTTGTGTTATGCAAGGAATCTTGAATGTAATTCTATAACCATGACAATTCGTAATACTTCGTTACCCAGAAGAAGACTGATATAAAGTCGAAACGTTTTGAAGAAAAATCATTGGAGCTTTAGTTTTTTTCATAATATGTATACGCATGACTGAAGCACAAATTCAACTGCAACATGAAATGAGCATGTGCTTCGTTAAATGGTAATTATAGCAATGTTTTTAATATGATAACTGATAATACGCCACCATAATGCTAGAACGATGTCAATATTACTACTTAACCGCCATGGTATTTCTTCTGTCAGTTTTAATTACACCAATACGCACATTATGAAATACCACAGACAGATATATCTATAATGCACGTTTAATGGAAATAAAGTTATACTGTATTACATACATAGTACATATTGTCTCGATTTTAATGGCGTCGACTTTGCCACCCACATATCCACCAACGTATCAATTCCATATGATAAATTGATACTGCTTTACCATGAATATCTAATATAACCAACACTATAGTGATGCGCCTAATATTTCACAAATGGGTGAATTCCAGGAAAATTCAAAAGAGGAAATACATGGTTTTATAGCGCAAGTCATGAACCACTTAAATACCGCAATGTAATGCAGGTATATTTCTTCCTTATAGTTCTTCCTTATCTATGAAGTCGTATAGTATCTATGTTTTCAGTAAATGTAAAGGCCATTTTCGCAAATTGACAAATAGCAAGGACCCCATGTGGACGTGAAATAGATGTTGACCATTTATTTGAAGGACACAACATAACAATATAACAAGAGCACCCCTTACGAGTACTGGACGCTCGACTTTCTCGTTTTTATAGTAAAAAACGGAAAATAACTCAATTATTATAGGTCAAAGGGTTATCAACCTTGCACTTATAGAATCTTCTTGTGATTGTGAATAACTATGCTAAGTTTCAAGTGACTATCATTTATATTTTTTGTAGAAAATGAATCGGAAAAAAAACGCACAAGCACTCCGCGACGCACACGCACTCCAAGACGGACACACAGACAGTAAGTAAGTAAGTAACGATCCCGTCATGGCGATAGCGCAATCATGTTTTTTCGAAAAGTCGAACTAAATATGAAAGATTTTAATAGCACACCAAACAAAGGTAAAGGTATTAGTTATCTCATCTGAGATGTTCTTTAATCTTTGGAAACCATAAAAACTTCCCTAAATGTCAGACAAACATTACACACTTACATCATTTATGAAGTTCCCAGTGTGAAGTACAAATCGTAGGAAGACTTTTAAGGAATCATTTTCCATCAACTCTCGACATGTTTTTAGATATTTCTCTATCAAAGGTTTTTGGTTTTCCAAAAATGTTTCGAAGTCGATTCTCAATACCAAAGCATTAATACATAACTTGTACCCATCTAAGCCATATAACTCTAGGTAGAATCGCTCAGCATTTCCAAGCAGGCCCTTCTCTCCATCGTAAGCTAGTATAGGCTTCAACTGCAACAAAGTAAATAAAACTTATGCATTATTCAACAATTTCTCTTGACACTTCACCAATTCTTAGATTCTCATCCACTTTCATACTTCTTATACTCACCCGATTTCTTTTATCATACCTTTAAAAGATTTTAAATGTGTTATACTAATAAAGTGAAACCATTCAGACAAATCGTAAGGCAGACATTAACAACCATGGAAAGATTTGGAAAAAATATGAAAAAGCTAAGAATATAGGAAGAAACAAAAGGTGAAGTTTCATTCAAATTAACAGTTCACAGATTGATATCAGAACCCATGCGTTTTATGTTAGGTAACTTACATCATCTGAATCGGGCAGTATTTTCTGTAGGCCACGTAATCTCTCGAACCCTATCTTCACATCTCCTGCTTTAATCATAGCAACAATTGCACAGTTATCTTCCTTGAACTGGTAAGTAATATGTTTACACTCATACTCCGTTTGTTGTCCAGCATTAGCACCTAAAATACGTATGAATAATAAACGTGCAGTATAATTATGTAACATTTAACAAAAAAGGGAGACCCATTTGAAAATAAAAGATTGATGAACAAGAAAAGACCAAACTAGGTATTGATAATGTTTGAAGTATGTTTTTGTTTAAAAGAACAACTAGGATGTTGTAGAAAATGTAGCGTTATTATTCAGTCTATGTGATTTCAACGAAAGGGCGGTTTTGAGCAAAAAAAAAGAATTTGTTCATATTCTATGAGGTCGGATTAAATTGCAAGTATTACACTGGCAAAAGCGGACCAATGGAATTTGCTGTGTATTGTATAATGTCTGAGTTTTGATGTTTTATTGTGACGTTTTCCCAAATCGTTTAATATTATTGTGATGCGGTATTTGTATTTTGAAAACTGAGAATGTCTTTAATATGAAGTGGACGCCTTTAAACGGCCTTGGTGATATTTTACTGACTTTAAATACAATTTTGAATGACGCAAAAAGACGGTATCGAAAAGGCCTTGGCGTCATGCGAATAACAATTTTAGATTCTAGTATGAAAAATGGAAAGCAAAAACCAAGTGAACATGCACCTTGCCGAGTTCTTTATTTCGCGTTTAAATCACGACTCACACTACATGAACTATATCCGGATTACAAAAATCAGAATAATGATCATATGACTGGTGATGAAACTTCTCAGATGAACTCTGTATCTCCTAGGATGAAAAAAGCTTAAATCTGCTTGGAATTTAGACTTCAGCACTCTAGGGTCTTGGCGTTATAACAAACGACACGTAATTGCAAAAGCATTGTGTATAAAATGCTGATTGATATAATACAAATGATGCCTTAACGTGTTAACAACATTTTGCGTCTCCTGTAATTTCTTTATAATATGGAAATTCCGCTGACCCTCAAACGATTGAAGTTTGGTTTTGAAAATATCCTAAATGTACTCATAGTGTACTGACAATCACTCTTTACTTATGGTAAACCAAGCTTTTCATATTAATTTTGGTCAACATGACAATTTCTGATTTTCATGAAAATAGGCTCATTAGAAGCGCCTTAAGATTAGATTTAAAATATGCATTAGTCTTACAAGGTCGTAAGTTACGACCTTCACGTTCTAAGCCAGCGATATATTGACGGGATATTGATGTTTTTATTGGGTCTGCCTCGATTAACATCCTATAGTGAGGACTGTCTTACCTTTGTAGTGACATTTTTAGTGACCTGTGTAGACCTCTGAGATTGTTCAATTTGTTTCTGACAAAATAATTGTTCAATGATGTCATAGTTGACAGGTATCTGGTCGTCCATGGAGGAGACTTCTTTCAATACATTACTTCTAACTGAAATATAGCATACAAATAACAGATATCAATCATTTACTAGTAAATAATGCAAATTCATATCTAGCACTTTTTTTCAAATAATTTTACTGGTACCCTTTGACGAATATTTTTAAATCGTAATTATGACACATAATGGGGACTGGATATGAAATATCATTCTTTACTTTGCATAGTTCACTGTTCATTGTGAAGCATATTGTCAAATAAGTTTCTTCGTTAAATAAAGTCTTTATTATTATTATTATTATTTTATTAAAGAGGCGTGTCTTTTTATTTCAGTATGGAGCAACTTTCGTATAAAAGTCCGACCAATTCGCCAATGTTATTTCTGAGAATATTTCCTTCCTACTACACACATGCATAAGTCATTTTGCTCTTAAAACAAAACAAAAGTAAAACTATAGACTGGAATCAAACTGATAACCAGGTTAATTTGGAATACATCGTACATCAGTGAGTGACTATTTCTAAATATTCATTTTATACGAACAAGTTTCTGTGTTACACGGTAATTCGCTTCCATGTAATTTAACAACTTGAACACAATGACGTCATACGTAATGTATATTACAAGATGGCTGATTATTCCCTCCAGGAAACCTGCTTAATGATACAACTGCATCCAGAATTTCAGGCATTATTCATATAAATTATAATTTGAACTCAATACTTGACTCATTATAATGTGTTTATTATGACTTAATAGTAGCCTACATGAATTATGCTTTATTATGTAATATTATTTACAAGACAATAAAACATATCAGAGTTTCATTTAACGTCGTAAAACCAATAATATCGTGATGGCATTATGATTAAATTTCATTGATTTTTCACAAAAGAAATGTGGTGAAAAGTGTGATTTCATAACTGGACAAAAAATTCTTGTGCTGAATTTCGGAGAACGATTTCACGAATGTTTATGACTTAGAACAGTTTAAAGTTTTTAAACGATTGAACAATATAATACACTAAAGTCTTAACGCTTGAACATATTAATACATTTAATATATTGAACATTTGAACAGTTCTATTATCCATTGTCATAGTTATATTTGGTTGGGTTTTCGATGGTTAAAATCATTTCAATGAGCATGAAACTGAACATATATCTTACACACGTAGTCGCAATTCTTACTTGACATGTTATGAATAAAATAACTTCTTTCACAAATACAGTACCTGGTAGTTTGATACTTTTGTAACGAAACAGCGCGACTTTGGGGTATTTTCAGCAGCACACCAACATAGCTTTCGCTAAAGGTTCCAATTACAGATGCAATATCCAATGTGATAACAGAGGATCGACATGTATTTTTTTTACAAAAAGTTCTTTGATGCATAAATATAGAACAAGGTACTACATATGGAACCGAAAATGCCATATGAATTGGGTTAAGGTTCTGGTTGAACTTTGTTTTACGTCAGCTGGTCCATGATGTGTTATGTTCGAAAAAAGTCGTGGTTACCGTAAATATGACTACACAATGTCAGTTCGCGAGGACGTTCACACAAACAACATCACAAAACATTGTTTTCAACTTCCGGGAAAGTGCATTAAACAACACACAAAAAGCATGTCATTACATAAAAATTGTCTAAACAGTTTTCGATTCAATAAATTATTCATGGTTCATATAGTCTATCTGTATTCCGAGAATTGGCTCCAGGGAATATAATTAATATTGTAATAAGATGAAAATTGCAACACACAGGATGTCCCGAAGGACGTCAAAACAGACTGCAAACTTCAATTTGGTTGCACAATATTTGTTTGTTTGCGATAGACTAAGACATTCGTAAACGATCAGTCATTCGTTTTCCTTGTCAGATCGGCTAATGGCCCATGCTATGAAGAATGATATGGATGTCTGATAAAATATTTCGGTACCTCATCTGTTTCCGAATAGACTCACTGGTTCTTTAACATACCCGATGTACTGCACGATACAAGCGAGAAAACCCCTGGGTTTCGAACCAATTTATCTCTAGCGGGATGGCTGTCAACGAAAAGAGTTATTACTATCTTCAGTGGCGTGCTGGCAATTCCAATCACATGAAGACCTACAGTTGGGTGCTTAGTTTATTTTACTTAAACTATTTATTGAAATAAACCAATTGTACTAATTGTCTTGACGGTACGTATCATTTTCTTGATAATAACTCATTTTAAAAGAAAAAATAGAAAGAATGTCAGCCTAATGAGTTCCAAAACTTAGTGATCATTATTTCAAATATCAGATTATGCGACCAAAGCAAGTACCAACTTCTTGACATTGTTAGCAACTTATCAATGATATCAATTTCAGATACTTAGTACAATACAATAAATCAATGCACAGTGAGGTTGGGTGACAACGCACATTGTCGGTGATGACAATTAAAGAAGAAATACGGTTAGTGATGAAATCGGTCACAGACCTTTCAGAAAATGTTGCTATAATAGAATAGCATCGACAGGTGAACATCTGCGCCGATATTGATTACGTCGGCTAAATAAAAACTGTCTTAAAATGCCGAGCATAGCCTTTACTTGCTTTATTTCTACTGAAATATGGCAGGTATATATATGTGCCGACAACCGGATTTGAACCTGGGTCTCCAGATTATAAGGCAATCGCACTTATCTTACAGCTTATAGTTGTCCATTTGAACAATAGACCATCTAAAATTATTGTTACCTTGGGACATTTGTTGCCTTGAATGTGTACTGAATAACATTTGATGAAACAAAACAAAGGGAATAATGAGCGTAATTTGAGAGCACATAATTCTATACATTCGTTAGACAAATAAAAACATAATAATAGTGAAAAGGACGGGTTGATATAACTGGAAATTTGAACGTTGGTGAAATACGAGAAGAAAACACCACGGGGCCATCGTGCTCTGATACATATGAAACCATAGACTATAATTATGTAATATTTGGGATTGTCTTATGTTTTACTGTAATAAAAAGTCATTTGGCAATATGAGTTCGTCTTCGTCTTCCAAGTACGATACAAGACCACAGTTGTGACATCATCGCACCGTTTAAGGATATTTATTATTTGGTATTTAAATTGCATTGATATTTTCGTGTGCATGGAGTTTTCATTTTCGAAGACAAACATTTAGAAAGTATGTTTGTCAACAATGTAGATAATGATGTAGTCAGGGTTTCTTATAGATATTGCATTTTAGGAAACAGGCAAACGTAGCTGGTCAGTAAGACTTTCAACCTAACAGGAAGGTACAATCATTCATATAAATTTAGTATACACAATGTAGTAATGGCAATACGTTTTGAAATTTCAACTAAAAAAATACTTGCGCTATAATTGGGCCGAAAGATGTGATACGAAGGTAATTGTGCTCTACAACTGGAGGCGACTCTTCAACTGAGGGCGATGTTAGTGGATACTTTTGTACCGTGCTCTTCATTCCGGAGGTAGTATATAATATACTTACACATCATCTGATTCGATTCTAAGCAATGTTTGTAGAATATTGAGCAATACATTGGAATGAGGCGTATTATAAACCTGAATTGGACAATATGTAAACATCAAGATGGCGTCAACTGAAGGAAACTGATAAACAGATATTCGGCTTGGTGTCACATCAGAAAAAGTACAAGCTTCCTTTCCGAGCGTTCCGGGCATGAATACTGTCCGCAAGGTTATGTGCCGCAGTAACATTGATTACAGTCGTTTCATTCACATTTTGAGAAATTACCAATTGCTTGGAGAAAAACAAGTCAGTACTAATTGTCCCTTGGATTATTAATTCCAGAATTACTTAATAGTTAACTGTCCTGTGATTGGCCAAGCCAAAGTCCCACTGAGGAATTCGTCGAGGCGACAATAGCTTAGTTGGATATAGGCTTAGAAAGACAGTGTAGAAAGACGTATACATTTTAGCTTTGAAATATGTAAATAAATCATTCTTTTTAGATCATAGCCTGTCCTCTATCAATACATGTACATATTTGTTATTAAATGTAGAGCGTCCTGACTCATAACAACTCTTGACAACACACAATGTTGATATTAGTTTAACTAAAACCCACACGATAAAAATAAGCGACATAGTCTATTATGACATAACATTTTACCATTTATAGTATTTGTATACAGCCAACAAAATGTCAAGAGCGGGTTTCAATATTTATATCTGTAAATATTTATTTAAACTCAGCAATCGTTCTGTCGTTATTTGTCATTCTGTAGCTAAGGTTACTAAACGCGTGTCATTTGTTAAAGACAACATTATAAGTATCAATACATATTTTAACGAAAAAAAATATGTTGACAGTAGCCAAAGAAACTGTTGACATTTTTCTTGAGATTATGCTATTTTTGATATGCATATGAAGTACTTAGATCAGCGCTTAACACTGACGCTAGTGTGTCTTACTCCAGTTAGTTCAAAGTCAAAATGTCACGGTTTTTGGAATTGAGGTCACATGTTAAGATCTATAGTTGTCTGACATGATCATGAACTGCTAAATGTCACATCGCATCATTTTTATCATATTATCGCAATGTCATAACGCATCGACAAGTTACGATAACCATTTAGACGCTTACAATTGCAAAGAAACATTATGATAAATGGGGAAATGTAATATCACACCAAATACTTAGTAAAGCATCTCATACCAAACTTTAATGTTAGAATGTCGTCGACATAAATTATTTCACCAAACGTTGATTTCGCAATGCCAACATAACTTCTTGCACCAAATGCTAAAGCCGAAGTTCAACGTAACTTGTCGGATCGAACGTTGATGTCACAATACCGACATACGAGACGCGTACGAACAAGTTGTTGCAGATACTAATGAGGGAGACGATCTCTACCCCTGCGTCGTGTGAATTTTACCTTATTAAAGAAATACGAAAGTACAAGTTGATGACGCACCTGTCTTGATTTAACAAATGTCATGACATTCATTAATGACATGAATATTGTAAAAGACACACATCGAACAAATAGATCATCTGTTGGCTTAGTTACAATCATTATAAACATTATTCAGACAAAAGCAAGTTTCACTAAGAAGATCATTATTTTCAAAGAATACAGGTCCGCTTCTAAGACGACCTTTTTATCAGGGTATCTTAGATATTAGCAAACCTGTACTGTTCTTTACTGTAATTTACTGATCTGTACTTTGGTTCTACGCGTAAACGATGACGCAGCGATAAGCTTGTTCACCGCAAGGCTTGGTAGCTAAGTACGTGTGTGGTACTTGCATTGGAAACACTAGACCAAACGTTTGACTCTTGGCCGACTCACGACTTTTCGGTAAACTGATACAATGTGGCAAGTGGCACCAAACATGATTAGTCCATGTGATGGACAGAAATCCATATCCCAAATGATTTTCGGTTAACTTGGTCATATGTTCTTTGGTAAATATTATCGTATTATATCACTTATATCTACTCTCATTCATGTTTACTATTTATTCCCATTTCATGTTTTGTAGCCTCGTGTATTATTCTTTGTTGTGTTCCTCATATTTGCATGTTTGTATGCATTGAGATAGAATAAAAGATATGTTCTGTTCTGTTCTGTTCATATCTAAGACGTCCGAAATCCGTTGATGGACTTGCTGGTCATTTTGCCAAATGACATTTAAGCGACCGTCTTTAAAGATGGCCTCCATTATTTTGAGCAGTCATACGGTTAAGGAAAAATTCGATCATTCCTCACTCACAAGGGCTTTCGGCTTGTAAAATGTATTAAAATGTTTGCAAAAGAACCGCACATCAGGTTACAATACATTTAAGTATTATACATGTAATAAGTTTAATAATTCATAATTATTGATTTTACACCCGGTGCACACCGGCATTGGATTTAAAGTAAACGTTTCTTAGTATTCTGTTAGGGAATATGTTGTAATTGAAGTATCTAAATGATGCCTAGCTGTCTTGATTGAGAATTTTGTGAAAATCAAGATGGCGTCCAAGATGTCCTTCAAAATTAGAAATACAATCAGAGGTGCCTGAAATAAGTTACAAATTGCTTTTTTGCTGATTGGTTGTAGTTTTAATGGTATAAACGAATGTATTTATATTATATTTATTATCTTCATCAATTGAAATAATCTGCGATGGCATCCATGACGGCTGAAATCAAATTTGCGGCTACCTCGGACGCAATAATTGACATATTGGTATATTGTAATTAACATTTATTTCAATCATATTTGTTGATACCTGAATTAAAAAAGCAAACATGTATTCAAATAAAAGTACGAATCAACTCAATTGATTCATTGTCTTATTTTAAATGGAGTCCAAAATGCCGTCAAAATCAGAAAGTTTGTCGGTGGTGCAAAAGATTAGTTACATAAATTAGTATTATTTGTGTTAATTGGCAGTTGTTCTGATGTTTATATAGTATTCGTTCAACCATATCATTTTTAATTGTTTGAGTTTATCGATTGACAAGTTAACAGATTCAAAATGACATCCGAAATCGCCACTTAACATAACATAAATAGGAATTAGTATAGATGGTCCCCACTTTGAGGTAATATTGTACCGTTAGTATTTAGTAAGATCGTGTGAGCAGCGAGTCATTCAAGTTAAAACCAATAAAAGTGCAAAAAAACTATATCTATTAAAACAAATCATCCTTATTATCCAGTATAAGTTAAAAACCCATGAGAAGGCATTTATATATAACTGCTGTCGTAAATGGTAGACTGTTCCAGGATCTGGTTCTGTAGTTCCCAACCAATGTCACCAATCATTTGTCTGATGTTGCTTGTGGTGCTTAAGTACATGGTGACGAATTGTGTCTAAGATGCTTATCTAATATTTGCACTGGTTGGTCCTATGCCGAATTTACTTATTCAAGGAATGATCTGGGCCCAGGATTATAACCAATACATACACTCTGCACTCAAATATTGATTTTTTTATATAATGAGCAATTATTTGTTCTAGATTGCTAATCTAGGTGGGTGAAATGTATGGAATTGTTGTTTAAATGTTGAAAATAATATTTGATACATTTTCTTGGCCTTTTTGTACTAGTAATGAGTTAAAAACGTTATTATTTCATCTGAGTGCGTCGCTCAGACGTAAATAACACGTATAGCTTACGAATACACTGAGTTACACTATGAAGTAGACAAAAACTAATAATTAGTACCTGTTAAACATTTTTACAACCTCATGCTCTCAAGAACTGGTGACTATGAACATCAAAATGATGAAATTCCATACATTTTGTATTTGAGTACGGAGTGATGGGTGTAAGTATTGGTTTTGATTCTGGCCCTAGTAGCATCTAGTGTGTCTTGGCCATGCTGGTCAAGTTTGTTCAGAAGAAGGCGATGCTGTTGTTAGCTTCTCTCTCAATGGTAACAACATAGGTACTCAAGGAGGACACCCTAATGTACATATCTCAGCCCCAACTTGTACCATGCTGCTGTGGATGGAAAACGGAGTCTATACAGGAGTTATCTGCCTGGTGATGCGGGCGACCACATACTTATAAGGACCAAGGGTATTCCCCAGTGATTTCTGTAGCCTGTCCAGGTCTTCTTGTAAGGCTTTATCTTTTTCTTTAGGTATTGTCCTGGTCAAGATAATGCTGTCAGCAAGTAGATGTTGCATGAATGTGGTGTTGAATGTATAAAACATAAAAGCTTGGTACAATTGCTGATCCCTGAGGTACTCCTGGTGTGACTGGTGCGTAAATGGACTGTTCTCTGACCATAATTACTGGGTTCCGTTTCAAGAATGCTATTAGTACTATTCTAGCCCAGCAGGTTCCACTGATGCTATAATAATTCAGTTTGTTGGCTTGCCTTTCCCCGAACCAAAGGCTTTGCTGAAGTTCAGAATGAATCCTCAAACTAGTCTCCATCATCTAGGTAACAATAATAGAAGTGTTATAGAGTGTAAAAATCAGCTAAATCTCAGTGAGAATCTTTCTGAACCATATTGTTGGTCAGCTAGTATCTACAATGTGTCAAGAAGGGCCATGATCGGGCTTTGAAGTAACTGTGGGTGTTCGACCAGTATATTTCACGCTGTAGTTGCTAGGGTCGATACCAACCGGTTTTCCTTTTTTATTAATAGTGTGACGCTGCCATGCGTTTTATAATGTAAACATTGATGAATGCCATATTCAGAGCGTATAACCTGATCACCGTATGCCTTACTGGATACTATACAATTCAATGTGTGTGACTGTTTGTGACTTTTAGTCTCTGTGTGACTTATTGGAAGCTATTCAATTTAACGTTTATGACTTATTGCGAGCAAAACAAAACAAGTCCCTGTTAATATATATCATTTTGCGAGGCTACGAAGGCATATACTGTAAAATTATTTTATTTCCATCGAATAAAGTTTCGTGGTTTTTGGTAAATAATACCATTTCGATGGGACGTTCGTGGATTTTGCATTTCATGTAATAAAAACAAGAGTCGAAATTATTGCTCGATGGGATTTGATTTGAACCACGAAATCAAATCTCATCGAACAGTAATTTAAATGTACCCCCCACGAAAATTGATGATTTTTCAGTAACAAAATTTTCGCAAGACCCTTTTAGTTTCAAATTGTGACTGTTGTTAAGAGGTTGTGGCTCTATGCACAGTTGTAGAATTCATAGTAAATATCTGATTAGAGAATTGTTGAAGGCGTTGTATTTGAATGTGACATTTGCTTAACGGAGACCAGCTCTGGGGGCTTCTATTGTATACAAAACATCGACACAAAATAAGTTTACACATCTTTTATTGAAATTTAAAAACAATATGGAATTAACGAATTGTTAGTTTTCCTAATAACTACAGAGAGAATGGCGCAATAATATCGCAAATATAACTATTTATAAACAGATATAAATATATACAAATTGTTAACAACTCTAGATATCAACAATGAATGAAAAAATAATATTTTTGATACACGTTACATGTTCATACAAGGAGAAAGAATAACGTCAGACTTTTTACATTTCATATGAAAAATACAACGAAAACATACACATTTCATTCAAATAGATTGTGTTTAGCATAATAATTTATTATCAATAAAGAAAATGTAACAATCACAACAGCCAAATTTATCAGAATCAAATGTGAACAAAAACAACAACAACAACCGGAAGTAGAAATGGCTTACATGATTATGCGCTCTCGACACCGGAAATTAGAACCAAACAGATGAAGGCATATTTTGATTTACAACACAATACAACCATAATAAAAAACAAATTGCTAAACTTTTGATTGCCATCTTCAATATAAATCGCATCTCAAATAAGAATACACATAGTAACAAATAGACATGTGTTCGTTGTCTAAGCAAAGCGCCTACGAGCGTTGTTATCCAGTTCCTGTTCAATTAAGTATAGAAGGCATGGTTACCTTTCATGGAAAGCGCTACGTAGCGCCCCGCTTAGGCAACGGACATCAGTTTGATACACCACTGGATGTTAGTTTCCACCAGGACATCCGCGCTCCCATCTATCAATAGGTTGACACAAATGTATTTTTGTACATCGACGGGCACGTGTATTTAAACAATGTATAGTTTTACATTGAGCACAAACAAAAATATAAGAAATCAAAACTTTCTGAGTAGAACCACATATCGTAATTTACGAAACGAGAAATCGAGTTACCTTTTTGAAAATTATGTTACATTCACTTGGTATTATAGGATAGTTTACAACCGTCAACAGTATAGTTCAAGTAATATCCAACCTTTTCCAGCAACAACCATTTCATTAAAAGTAATTGTTAGTGTGTGTATAACAACCATCACAAATCAAAACGCGAAACCTTTTCTCTCATCACGTCAAGTAAACATCGACTGTCAACATTACAAAACTAGTGCTGTCTGATTTGAGTTCCTTACTATTATTTGACCTCTTCACACTGTCCACATCTTAACTGAAAAGTTGTGATTAAAGGGGGCTTTGAGACACGAGACAACCTGTAAACTACATCATATGCCCTTAACGGACCATTTACACTACATGTATACAGAATCACATTATGTATGTACTATTTGAACACCGGCAAATGACACACACGTATAACGAGGGATCATTGAGACCTTAAAGGGGAGGTACCTGAATCTTTTTAGGTCTTAAACTTGTCATTAAACTGGACAGTAAATATTAGTGTAATAATGCAGAAAACACTTTTGCTAAAATATACGGACCTTTGATTTCACTTACTAAAATGAAATCCAATTCATGTGTCGAGAATATTGGCTATAACGTATTTAAAAGTATTTTTTATTTATTTCAATGATTTATAATGTATGCTATTGAAAACGTAATGTCATGCTGCAGGATGATTCTTTAACGCTAAAAAGTTCTTAACTAATTTTCTTCCATTGCGCCTACCGTAAAACGCAAAAGACGGAATACCGTGCACGACATCTATATTCCAGTATAAATCGATATACATAGCCGAGCCGAGCCTAGCCTTTATTTGCTTTCTGCTAAAATGACAGGCATATATGTGTGAGTCAATGACTCACCACTTGGAATTGAACCCATGTCGCCAGATTAGACGACAAGCGCACTAACCACTGAGCCACGGAGGCAATGAATACACAATAAAAGTAAAAACAATACCGCCACTATATCTTTAAAACATGAGTGTTTGTATTAACTTACACCAGCTAAACCGTTTTATAACGAGCACCAGCAAATTATTATCTCAATTTAATTAAAAAAATATTGATTTGTTATAAGCATGCTGACATGTGCACACTAAACACGCTTGCAACATGAATAACACTATAACACAAACATGCATAGCTCAAGTCTATAAATAAAATGTGCTGTTCTGCAATAAAGACTCTTGACAACATTTTGTAACTGGTAGTTGTAGACTTATTAAATAAAATTAAAAGTAACCATGGTTTGTGTCGGTTGCTATGGACATAGCGCCAACGGCGAACGTAATACACTTACAATATATCATTATTTTATAAAATAAATATGAAATACGACCGCGCAGGTCACCTTGTTATTAATGCACCGCCTCCTTCCACCAACACACGCAAACCTATCGTTTATAATCACATGTTGTCGAGTCCTTAAGGTATTTATTTATCCAAACACGCAGCCTGGTTATCATCTTGTATTAATTGAATTATACACTTGGGACTGTTACCATGGTAACGTTAAACACAAAAGTAGCACAAAAAAGCAAACAGTTTAGTAACTGAGTAGAAAAATGTAGACATGTACAAGACTGGTACAAATGAAACGCACGACTACAGACTTTCATCAAACCCCGTGAATTATGTACCATGTTCTAAAGTCGACATCAATTTGAAGTTTAAGTATACGGCTATGAACTGCTGTTGTATAGACATGTAAACGAAGCGACATATCAACGGCTTAGAATGAGAAGGTCGTAACAACTACTTACGACCTTATAAGACTCATACATATCTGCTTCACAAAGCGCTTCTTATGAGCCTATTTTCATGAAAATCTGAAATTGTCATGTAGACCAAAATGAAGTTTTAAAACCTTGTTTTTCCATAGGTAAAGAGTAAATTACTCACAGTTTTCTCTTGTTTTCTCAATATATCGATTTTGTAGGTACGACCTTCTCATTCTAAGCCAGCGATATCAAAAAGGCAATAAATACTTCAAACGACCTGATAAGACTCACACATATTTGAAATATGCATTACTTGGCGCTTCTAATGAGTCTCTTTTCAAGTAAATTGGAGCATGTCATGTTGACCGTACTGAAGTTCAAAGAGTTGCTTTTTCCAATGGTTACAAGCAGTATTCAGACATTGTTTTCTTTAAAAAATTGATTTTGTACTTCTAAGCCATTCATTCATAAACATAAACATGCACATTCTCTGCAAACTTGCTCAATCCGTTAACATGCGTTACAATTTCTTCCATTATGATATCAAAGTTATGAATACAGCTTTTACATAAAATATGCTCGTTCACCAGTACCCAAAAATGAGGTTTCAAGCGTTTGTGGTTACCAAATGTTTGAAATGTTGCATGACAAGGATTTCATACATTTTCTAATAAATTACTAAGTAATTTCCAATAGACCAGAAGCTAGGATCCTTTTCCCGATGCTTTCTATCGCTCATTTATTAAACCGTGGGTACATCTCCGAGGCAAACATGCTTAGTGGACCATAGGCTTTACAAAATGAATGGAACTGAAACCAGCAGATCTACGATGATGTCCTTACTTCATTCAACACTTTGACTCGTTGGCTTTCTTCGGTTGTTTTCTTAAACTGTAACCTTTTCTGATCTCAAGAAGAAGCTTGTCAATAATACAACCATCGTCTTCTGACGGCAATTTCCTGGGAGCTACAAAAATAAATAAAATTCGTTCTTGAATGTGAATACAATCAATTAATAGTCTAGTACCAAGCTTAGGGACTTAAACTTATTCCTCATTTAAGGACGAATACCAAATAAACCTTTAAACTGTTTTTTGATGTTCAAGATTGTGTTTTGTCACTGTGGCGTATATTTTCTTTAAATTGGAGCACTTTGTGGAACAACTAAATATGAAGAATACATGTAATATACTAATAAATCGTATAATAAAACCTATCCAACCAACCTTTCTTTTCCTTGGGTTTGATTTCTGTCTGTGCTTTTCTTCTCCTTTCTTGTTTCTCTTCTTGTATTCTTCGCTGTTCATTTTCCTGAAACATTGTTTTATTGCAATAAATGAATATCATATGTTTGTATTATTCCCAGTGAAGTTTTTGTGTTCTTCCAGGCCGACTCGCATGCTCTTAATGCAGTTCTGGTCAATTAAATATGAACCGGCTAATATTTAGGTCATGCTACAACTTCCTCATCAGCATAACAATGCAGTAACTTTTTTCAGGCTCCCTCATATGGCGGCTAAGACTGACTAGCTAGTCCAAAGAATACATGTTATAATTCTCTCGGTGATGTGGAATACTTCTTAAATAAAAAGCTAAGCGATCAGCTAGTTTATACATAAAGTGTTCATGCCTGAGCAAAAAGTTGCGCACCATATTATTACATACTTTCCTAGTTCTACATAATAGTAAACCAAATGTACAAAAATGAAATAAACAATTGAAATCAAGCAAAACATAAATTCATTGAACCACAAAATACGAACTGCTAAGATACACCACATGGCATTGAAGTACACCTTCTATTGACAGCAAAAAGCAGCTATCTGTCTTTTGATTTCTTTTGCTTATGCATGCGTTTGGCTGTCACTGGGCGTATACAAATGTACCAGTATTATGGTTTGCTTATAATTTAAGCAAAACAAAAACATTGAAAGTAAGACAAGTTACCGGATAAACTGTAATATAAGTGAAATCTTTAGGCATCAATGTTTGAACATGTGTTTTTGTAAAGGCAATCATGGTTACGAACGTGAATGACATACTTCTATCACTAGTTAGGGCATGCTCTTAGGAGAGGAGTATTTGTATGCTTCCCAGTTGGCAATATAATACTGAATGCGCTGAAATATACCCGTCAGCCAATCTTCAACCAATAATTTTAATTCTATTATATTATGTTATCATTAATTAAAGTCAGTGCAACAGTAAGTTTCAGTTAGAATGGACAAGAAACCAAGGCATTGTGTGGTTGTAGACTAAAACAACTTGAACCATGGTGTTAATAAGTATATTATAGGTTTTTACACACATGTATAAAACTTTAAAGTTATGTTTAAGTACAAACAAATCACAGGTGGCACTAGCATTAACATATACACAATTACCTTTTGACATTGTTGAACCTTTTCACAGAATGTTTTCATAATACTAAGAAACTCCTCCAATTTAAAGCTGCTTTCATTTTTGCAGAAATGTGCGACGACATTTTTTGACAAATCATTGATTTTCCCAAGTCCTTCTTTAACCTCGTCAAGTTCAATTTTCGCTGCCTGCAAACCAAGAAAAACAAGCGTATTATCCTGCAAGCAAAGTCATCAAATCGCTGTAAGGCAGTGAATCTGGGTGTAATTAAACCACACGTTGATAAAAGCTCCAAATGGATTTGCCCTATTTTCACTCTATGTCTGGTTTTAAGCCGTCAGCTGCTGAATTAGCTTGAAGAATATTTTCAAAGGAGTTTAAGAATTTCTCAAGATGTTTTAAAACGATACTAATTTAAAGCTGATCTAGTTTATGAAATTAAATTGAAATTTGCAGATGCTTTATCATCATATATACCCGTAAAATAATTGGGTTCATGATAAGTGAATTGGTTGGATTGATTTTGTTTAGTAACCACAACGATATAGTAGCTCAGCTGGCCAACGCCTGCTGACTCAGGTGAAAAATATCAGACCTAAATAAATATGTATGTTTAGATATACTAATACTACAGATACTGCAGATGAACATATGTTGTAATAAAAGAGAGCTAATATGTAAATAGAGTTAACTCTTTATGGCCAATCAATGTGATTCTCCGAATAATCAAAGCTTCGCACTAGTACATAGTAGAATGCCTTATATTTGCTAAAATTAGATCCCTGATGAAGACTCAATAAAGTCTAAATGATAAAAGGAGTATATGGTTTTTTTTTTTCAACTAATTCATGAAGAGCGGTTTTATATTTACAGTATAACTTTGTTATCTCGAGGAGGTATTTGGACAGGTACAATGTTCGATATAAACCATGTGCTCGTAATACTGATGCTCATTAAAAAGGTGCAAATTCGCCGGAATTAAAAATGTGCTCGACATAGACCAAGTGCTCGTATTAACGATGTTCGTTATAACGAATGTTTACTGTATGTACCTTGATAAACTCTTCAAACTGGTTTCTCACATCCTCTGTTGACGTCTCCAGCTTCTTGTCAATGGATACAACAATGGTATTAATTTCATGTATTTCGGCGCTCATATTGTCCAGAGTATATCTGTAAAAACCAGAACAATATTCATACATAAGCAACTCAAGAGTGAGGAGCGGTGGCACAGAGGTAGGGCGCGAGATTCGTCTGGACCACTGTTTAATTTCTCTGAGCAAGAATAACCCACATGCTCCATTCCATCGATGTGTTAATTGGTACATTTGAGGACAGTGTCCATTCCTGGTCGTCGCAGATTGATGTGGATTGAGACATCCACATGAGAGAAATATTCTTTCCATGGAGAGTCGAATGCAGGTTTACATACGTAGCCCAATGACAAGGAGCAGTTAAAATTTCAAATTGTGGTTAAACGCCTGAACTGCTGTAAACAGCCCTCGAAAATTGTTTACATAACTTCTTCAAACATATAGTTTATAACTGTGGCACAAAACATCTATCACATGGGCTTGGCTTCCGTTTTATTCTAGAAGCCAATCAATAAATGTATTCTGTTTATTTATCTTTATTTTTGTCTGTCTTTTGAAAATAACTATTCTTCGAAGGTTGGTCAATTGCATCCTTGCATTTAATTATCCGCTTTTCATACAAAATGCAATATCGCCCTAGCATCATTATAAACATCTAAATTTAACCCACATGGGTTGGATGTACTGCCGACATGCACCATAGGTTGATCGCTTTTGAGGTCGACTTTCAAAGGCCAAAGGAAAACCAACACAAATAACTAATTATCGTTATTACATTGTGCATTTTGTATCAAAGACCATGGCAATCTGTAACATGACACTAGCGTTATTTGCGGGAACATAGGAGCAGGTTAAGAATGAAATATACAGCCAACCAGATTGAACGCCTAGAGACAATAAGTGATTATGCTTAATCAATGAAAATTTCATTACTATGAACAATGATTTCACCAGCATGTTGTCATTCTTGGAATAATTCTATTTTTGCTTGTGCTTCATGATCTTAAAGATGAAATATTGTCTTAATACTGGAACGCTTTACCTGGACAGATTATTTCCGCTTCCGTGTACTTCTGACACGTTTAACCTTCTGGTAATGGTTACTAGCTATGTACATTTTAAATAACGCACTAAACCTACATTACAATCATTATCAGTATATGTCTCTAACAACACATGACTGATTTTTAAATACAGACATCGCACGAGTAACTGTAACACATTGGTTTATTACATCATTTTATTACAACATTTCCGTGCCGGAAAGACACACGGTTACTAATAAGTCAAAATGGGAAGCCTGTATGACAATACTTGAGTTAATCGATGAGCAGTACGAACAAGTCCGTAGTCTATCGAAAAACACAAAATACAGGATAAACACTTACCTAGTTAGGAATGCAAGATCTGTGAAGAGTTCGTCAACAAATACAATAGCATTACTGTTCTTTTTCTCCGCCTCGTTTACTAGATAATGTAGCAGTGTAAACATGGTTTTGTTGGCTCGTGTGTCCATCAGCTTAGTCAATGAGCTAATTCTAAATCCCACTGCATTTCCTGAGAATTTACCCTGAAAAGAAGTAAGAATTCGATAATTAAATACTGATGTCGTAATGTTCTTATAATTCTGATGACCGTCACGTATATAATAAACACCATTTGGTATCAGCTTTGGACCACTCTTTGATTGCATTCTGTTCTGCAGCATCTCGTAGTGGCTTACATTTTCTATTCGGTGTAAACGTACGGTGGCTAGCAGGTACAAAAAACTGGTGCATTGTATATTAATCTCAACTGACACACCAACATGGTATTGAGTAATTATTTTAGCCTTTTGCCAGATGAAAGTTTGACTTTGGCTTTTTGACAGCTGCAAGTTGGACAACTTATCTATCTAACATACCCTATGCTTATAATAGAGACAACTCCTCAATCTACTCTTTTCTCATCAAATTATTTCCATTTGCATCCTGAATCATAGATAATCAAGCCGAAAATAAAATCTAGCTAAAATTTAAAGCAGATATGCGTTTTGATTTATAAAATATATTATCCCTCCTGCAGACCCTAAAGATTTTGATAACATCGTTAGAGGTTGGCATAGGAAGAGTACTTAGTAGGATTATGATTGGCGAGGTAGAACAATATGGTTTATATAGAGAGTTTCCATTTTTCTTATGTTCTTATAATTAACTACAGAGTATTTTCGTCAAATTGGATAATGTATTTTGTAATTTTGCATATGAGAGAGCTAGTTATACTTTGTCGAGGATCAAATAAAATCCTGAAATAAATTCGTATTAAAATTGATGAATCACAAATTCAGGAGTAAAACAAACGAGTTTGGGATTGATCTTATAGTATTTATCAATGCTTTTAATAGATAAGTAGACAAATATATCTTTAGGATGTGAACATACATGACAATTGAGATAGAGTTTGATACAATCGGTTTAAAATGTGCGTGACAACAGAAATGCGCGACGATGAACAATTATGTTAATCGCAGACTGATACATGCTCTATATGAAACATTCAAAACGAATGCACTCTATTCCACTTGACAATTTTGGTGGAGATTGCTTTTAAAATCAGTTGTTTTACAATAGAATATGTATTGTTAATGAAGCAAACTGGTCACAATGTTGATATAAAACATGTTTGGTTTGCATGGTTGACAAATCATCTGCTTGCACTTTATTTATTCAAGGGATTTTAAAATGCTATCAAATAACTTTAAACTCCCTATCTTAGATTTGTCATCATGGAATGCTCTTAAAAATCATTACGAAGTTTATGCTAGAAGTCGCCCACACATATCATGTGACTTTTACTCGCCCGAATATAAAAGTTATATTTAATGATGTCATAATCCAAATATACCAGCACTTAAAATACGTCTGACTCATGAAAAGATTTTGTTTCAAATTAGAACACGGATGAAAATATTAGATGAGACACAAATCGATGGATATGAGCTTAAAAATCTTAAGTGTATTTATACCTCCTGCAGACCGTGAGATTTTGATAACATCGATAGTGGCTGGCATATACTAGGACAAATGAAATACGGGGCTTTGTAGGATTATATTATTTTGGCGATGAATACTATGATCACAGCATGGTGGGGAAAAGTAGATTCGCATTTTACGATTTTTGGAATGATTGTGTGACAAAGAAAACGTTTTTATGTAGAGATTTTCCTTTTTCTTATGTTCTTATCATTAGCCGCAGTGCTTTGTCGTAAAATTGGATAATAATTGTAATTTCGCTTACGAGTGTTTTTGCCTTCGACTGGCTGGTACAGACACAGCGCATGTCATTTTCGGTTTATCCCTGTCTAATTTGCCAATGACGCCCCGGTTTTAAGGGAAATGACGTAAAGTTTGTGTTATGCAAGGAATCTTGAATGTAATTCTATAACCATGACAATTCGTAATACTTCGTTACCCAGAAGAAGACTGATATAAAGTCGAAACGTTTTGAAGAAAAATCATTGGAGCTTTAGTTTTTTTCATAATATGTATACGCAGGACTGAAGCACAAATTCAACTGCAACATGAAATGAGCATGTGCTTCGTTAAATGGTAATTATAGCAATGTTTTTAATATGATAACTGATAATACGCCACCATAATGCTAGAACGATGTCAATATTACTACTTAACCGCCATGGTATTTCTTCTGTCAGTTTTAATTACACCAATACGCACATTATGAAATACCACAGACAGATATATCTATAATGCACGTTTAATGGAAATAAAGTTATACTGTATTACATACATAGTACATATTGTCTCGATTTTAATGGCGTCGACTTTGCCACCCACATATCCACCAACGTATCAATTCCATATGATAAATTGATACTGCTTTACCATGAATATCTAATATAACCAACACTATAGTGATGCGCCTAATATTTCACAAATGGGTGAATTCCAGGAAAATTCAAAAGAGGAAATACATGGTTTTATAGCGCAAGTCATGAACCACTTAAATACCGCAATGTAATGCAGGTATATTTCTTCCTTATAGTTCTTCCTTATCTATGAAGTCGTATAGTATCTATGTTTTCAGTAAATGTAAAGGCCATTTTCGCAAATTGACAAATAGCAAGGACCCCATGTGGACGTGAAATAGATGTTGACCATTTATTTGAAGGACACAACATAACAATATAACAAGAGCACCCCTTACGAGTACTGGACGCTCGACTTTCTCGTTTTTATAGTAAAAAACGGAAAATAACTCAATTATTATAGGTCAAAGGGTTATCAACCTTGCACTTATAGAATCTTCTTGTGATTGTGAATAACTATGCTAAGTTTCAAGTGACTATCATTTATATTTTTTGTAGAAAATGAATCGGAAAAAAAACGCACAAGCACTCCGCGACGCACACGCACTCCAAGACGGACACACAGACAGTAAGTAAGTAAGTAACGATCCCGTCATGGCGATAGCGCAATCATGTTTTTTCGAAAAGTCGAACTAAATATGAAAGATTTTAATAGCACACCAAACAAAGGTAAAGGTATTAGTTATCTCATCTGAGATGTTCTTTAATCTTTGGAAACCATAAAAACTTCCCTAAATGTCAGACAAACATTACACACTTACATCATTTATGAAGTTCCCAGTGTGAAGTACAAATCGTAGGAAGACTTTTAAGGAATCATTTTCCATCAACTCTCGACATGTTTTTAGATATTTCTCTATCAAAGGTTTTTGGTTTTCCAAAAATGTTTCGAAGTCGATTCTCAATACCAAAGCATTAATACATAACTTGTACCCATCTAAGCCATATAACTCTAGGTAGAATCGCTCAGCATTTCCAAGCAGGCCCTTCTCTCCATCGTAAGCTAGTATAGGCTTCAACTGCAACAAAGTAAATAAAACTTATGCATTATTCAACAATTTCTCTTGACACTTCACCAATTCTTAGATTCTCATCCACTTTCATACTTCTTATACTCACCCGATTTCTTTTATCATACCTTTAAAAGATTTTAAATGTGTTATACTAATAAAGTGAAACCATTCAGACAAATCGTAAGGCAGACATTAACAACCATGGAAAGATTTGGAAAAAATATGAAAAAGCTAAGAATATAGGAAGAAACAAAAGGTGAAGTTTCATTCAAATTAACAGTTCACAGATTGATATCAGAACCCATGCGTTTTATGTTAGGTAACTTACATCATCTGAATCGGGCAGTATTTTCTGTAGGCCACGTAATCTCTCGAACCCTATCTTCACATCTCCTGCTTTAATCATAGCAACAATTGCACAGTTATCTTCCTTGAACTGGTAAGTAATATGTTTACACTCATACTCCGTTTGTTGTCCAGCATTAGCACCTAAAATACGTATGAATAATAAACGTGCAGTATAATTATGTAACATTTAACAAAAAAGGGAGACCCATTTGAAAATAAAAGATTGATGAACAAGAAAAGACCAAACTAGGTATTGATAATGTTTGAAGTATGTTTTTGTTTAAAAGAACAACTAGGATGTTGTAGAAAATGTAGCGTTATTATTCAGTCTATGTGATTTCAACGAAAGGGCGGTTTTGAGCAAAAAAAAAAGAATTTGTTCATATTCTATGAGGTCGGATTAAATTGCAAGTATTACACTGGCAAAAGCGGACCAATGGAATTTGCTGTGTATTGTATAATGTCTGAGTTTTGATGTTTTATTGTGACGTTTTCCCAAATCGTTTAATATTATTGTGATGCGGTATTTGTATTTTGAAAACTGAGAATGTCTTTAATATGAAGTGGACGCCTTTAAACGGCCTTGGTGATATTTTACTGACTTTAAATACAATTTTGAATGACGCAAAAAGACGGTATCGAAAAGGCCTTGGCGTCATGCGAATAACAATTTTAGATTCTAGTATGAAAAATGGAAAGCAAAAACCAAGTGAACATGCACCTTGCCGAGTTCTTTATTTCGCGTTTAAATCACGACTCACACTACATGAACTATATCCGGATTACAAAAATCAGAATAATGATCATATGACTGGTGATGAAACTTCTCAGATGAACTCTGTATCTCCTAGGATGAAAAAAGCTTAAATCTGCTTGGAATTTAGACTTCAGCACTCTAGGGTCTTGGCGTTATAACAAACGACACGTAATTGCAAAAGCATTGTGTATAAAATGCTGATTGATATAATACAAATGATGCCTTAACGTGTTAACAACATTTTGCGTCTCCTGTAATTTCTTTATAATATGGAAATTCCGCTGACCCTCAAACGATTGAAGTTTGGTTTTGAAAATATCCTAAATGTACTCATAGTGTACTGACAATCACTCTTTACTTATGGTAAACCAAGCTTTTCATATTAATTTTGGTCAACATGACAATTTCTGATTTTCATGAAAATAGGCTCATTAGAAGCGCCTTAAGATTAGATTTAAAATATGCATTAGTCTTACAAGGTCGTAAGTTACGACCTTCACGTTCTAAGCCAGCGATATATTGACGGGATATTGATGTTTTTATTGGGTCTGCCTCGATTAACATCCTATAGTGAGGACTGTCTTACCTTTGTAGTGACATTTTTAGTGACCTGTGTAGACCTCTGAGATTGTTCAATTTGTTTCTGACAAAATAATTGTTCAATGATGTCATAGTTGACAGGTATCTGGTCGTCCATGGAGGAGACTTCTTTCAATACATTACTTCTAACTGAAATATAGCATACAAATAACAGATATCAATCATTTACTAGTAAATAATGCAAATTCATATCTAGCACTTTTTTTCAAATAATTTTACTGGTACCCTTTGACGAATATTTTTAAATCGTAATTATGACACATAATGGGGACTGGATATGAAATATCATTCTTTACTTTGCATAGTTCACTGTTCATTGTGAAGCATATTGTCAAATAAGTTTCTTCGTTAAATAAAGTCTTTATTATTATTATTATTATTTTATTAAAGAGGCGTGTCTTTTTATTTCAGTATGGAGCAACTTTCGTATAAAAGTCCGACCAATTCGCCAATGTTATTTCTGAGAATATTTCCTTCCTACTACACACATGCATAAGTCATTTTGCTCTTAAAACAAAACAAAAGTAAAACTATAGACTGGAATCAAACTGATAACCAGGTTAATTTGGAATACATCGTACATCAGTGAGTGACTATTTCTAAATATTCATTTTATACGAACAAGTTTCTGTGTTACACGGTAATTCGCTTCCATGTAATTTAACAACTTGAACACAATGACGTCATACGTAATGTATATTACAAGATGGCTGATTATTCCCTCCAGGAAACCTGCTTAATGATACAACTGCATCCAGAATTTCAGGCATTATTCATATAAATTATAATTTGAACTCAATACTGGACTCATTATTATGTGTTTATTATGACTCAATAGTAGCCTACATGAATTAAGCTTTATTACGTAATATTATTCACTAGACAATAAAACATATCAGAGTTTCATTTAACGTCGTAAAACCAATAATATCGTGATGGCATTATGATTAAATTTCATTGATTTTTGACAAAAGAAATGTGGTGAAAAGTGTGATTCCATAACTGGACAAAACTGAACGATTTCACGAATGTTTATGACTTAGAACAGTTTAAAGTTTTTAAACGATTAAACAATATAATACACTAAAGTCTCAACGCTTGAACATATTAATACACTTAATATATTGAACATTTGAACAGTTTACTTCACTGTGCAGTGTTTTATTATCCCTTATCGTAGATATATTTGGTTGGTTTTCGTTGGTTAAAATCATTTGAATGAGCATGAAACTGAACATATATCTTACACATGTAGTCGCATTATTGCTTGACATGTTATCAATAAAATAACTTCTTTCACAAATACAGTACCTGGTAGTTTGAGACTTTTGTAACGAAACATCGCGACTTAGGGGTATTTTCAGCAGCACAACAACATAGCTTTCGCTAAATGTTCCAATTACAGATGCTATATCCAATGTGATAACAAAGGATTGACATGGATCTTTTTACAAAAAGTTCTTCGATGCATAAATATAGAACAAGGTACTATACATGGAACCGAAAAGGCCATATGAATTGGTTTAAGGTTCTAGGTTGAACTTTGTTTTACGTCAGCTGGTCTATTATGTGTTATGTTCGAAAAAAGTCGTGGTTACCATAAATACGACCACACAATGTCAGTTCGCGAGGACGTTCACACAAACAACATCACAAAACATTGTTGTCAACTTCCAGGAAAAGTGCATTAAACAACACACAAAAAGCATGTCATTACATAAAAACTGTCTAAACAGTTTTCGATTCAATACATTATTCATGGTCCATATAGTCTCCAGTTGTATTCCGAGAATTGGCTCCTGGAAATAATATTAATATTGTAATAAGATGAAAATTGCAACACACAGGATGTCCCGAAGGACGTCAGAACAGACTGCAAACTTCACTTTTGTTGCACAATATTTGTTCGTTTGCGATTGACTAAGACAATCATAACTGAGCAGTCATTCGTTTTCCTCGTCAGATCGGCTAATGGCCCATACTAAGAAGGATGACATGGATGTCTGATAAAAATATTTCGGTACCTCATCTGTTTCCGAATAGACTCACTGGTTCTTTAACATGCCCGATGTATTGCACCGATACACGCAAGAATACCCCTGGGTTTCGAACCAGTTTACCTCTAGCGGGATGACCAACAACGAATGAGTTATTACTATCTTCAGTGGCGTGCTGACAATTCCAATCACATGAAGACCTAAAGTGGGGTGCTTATTATATTTTACTTAAACTATTTATTGAAATATACCAAACACTAATTGTCTTGACGATACGTATCATTTTCTCGATAATAACTGGTATTAAAAGACTAAATAGAAAGTATGACAGCCTAATGAGTTCCAAAACTTAATGATCATTATTTCAAATGTCAGATTATGCGACCAAAGCAAGTACCAATTCTTGACATTGTTAGCAACTTATTAATGATATCAATTCCAGATACTTAGTGCAATTCAATAAATCAACGCACATTGTCGGTGATGACAATTAAAGAAGAAATACGGTCAGTGATGAAATCGGTCACAGACCTTGCACACAATGTTGCTATAATAGTACAGCATCTACAGGTAAACATCTGTAAACATATTGATAAAGTCGGCTAAATAAAACCTGTCTTAAAATGCCGACCATAGCCTTTACTTGCTTTATTTCTCCTGAAATATGACAGGCATATATATGTGCCGACACCCGGATTTGAACCTTGGTCTCCAGATTAGAAGGCAATCGCACTAATCTTACAGCTTATAGTTGTCCATTTGAACAATAGACCATCTAAAATAGTTGTTACCTTGTGCCATTTATTGATTGAAGGTGTACTGAATAACATTTGATGAAACAAAACGATGGGGATAATGAGCGGTATTTGAGAGCACATAACTCTATTCATTCGTTAGACAAATAAAAAACATAATAATAGTGAAAAGAACGGGTTGATATAACTAGAAATTTGTGAACGTTGGTGAAAAACGAGAAGAAAACACCATCGTGCTCAGATACATAATTATGAAGAATAGACTATAATTATGTAATTTTTAAGATTGTTATATGTTTTACAGTAACAAAACGTCCTTTGACAATATGAGTTCGTCTTTGTCTTCCTAGTACGATACAAGACCACAGTTGTGATATCATCGCACCGTTTAAGGATATTTATTATTTTGGTATTTAAATTGCATTACTCTTTTTGGGTGCATGGAATTTGCATTTTCAAAGACAAACATTTAGACAGTATGTTTGTCAACTTTAAAGATATGTAGGCAGTGTCTCTTATGAATATTACATTTAAGGAAATAGACAAATGTAGCTGGTCAGTACGATTTTCAGGTACAATCATTCATATAAATTTAGTTAATACATTGTAGTAATGGAAACAAGTTTTGAAATTTCAACCGAACAAAAATATTTGTGCTCTAATTGGGCCGAAAGAACGAGAGGTTTTACGAAGGTAATTTTGCTCTTCAATTGGAGGTGGCCCTTCAATTGTAAGTGTATTATTTTGTACCGTGCTCTTCATTCCGGAGGTAGAATATAATATACTTACACGTCATCGTCATCTGATTCGATTCTAAGCAATGTTTGTAGAATATTAAGCGATACATCGGAATGAGGCGTATTATAAACCTGAAATGGACAACACTTAAACATCAAGATGGTGGAAGCTGAATTTAATTGATAGGCATACTCTCGACATGGCGTCACAGTAGAAAAAGAACTCGCTTCCTATCCGAGCTTTCCGTGCTTAAATACCCAATCGGGAAGACTCTGTGACTCGGTACCATATACGACAGTCGAGTCATCAATCTGTTGAGAAGTTAAGTTAAGTTACCAATTTCCTAGGGCTCTTTTCAGCTGTTAGGCCGCTCAAGCACCCTTTGACATTTTAACTCCCCTGGTCATTGGGCTACATATGGAAACCTACACTCGTGTCTCCCTGGGGAGACTATTTTTCTCCTGTGGTGTGGCAGCCAACATCGATCTGCGGCGCCCAGGAAAAGACACTGCCCTCACAGGTACCATTTTACACCATGGTGGAGTAGAGCTGTGGGTCTTGCTCAGAGATTTTAACCAGTGGTCCAGAGGGGGGTCGAACCCGGGACCTCTTGATCCCGAAGCGCGCGTCCTACCTCTAGGCCACCGCTCCCCACATTGGGAGAAGTTACTAAATGCTTGGAGAGGTAAACGACCCAGATCACTATAGAAACATGATAAAAACGTATATATTTCAGCTTTCAAATCCGTAAATTTGTTATTATAATGTAGAGCGCCGTGACTTATAAACGCTCTTGAAAACACACACAATGTTGATATTATTTTAACTAAAAACCACATGATAAAAATAAGCGACCTTGACTATTATGACTTATCATTTTACCATTTATATTATACAAATATAGTCAACAAAATGTCAAAGTGGACTTCAATAATGATATTTGTTAATGTTTATTTAAACCCAGTAATCATTATGTCGTTATTTGTCACTCTGTAACTATAGTAACTAAACACGCGTCATCAGTTAAAGACATCATTATAAGTACCAATACGCATTTTACTGAAGAAATAATGTTGATAGTAGCCAAAGAAACTGTTGACCTTTTCCTTCAGCTTATGCTATTTCTGATCTGCCGATATGGTACTTAGATCTGCGATTAACACTGACGCTAGAGTGTCTATCTCAAGTTTGTTCAAAGTTAAAATGTCATGGTTTCTGGAATTGTGGTCACATGTTTGTGGTCTATGTCTATGGTAGTCTTACACGATCATGAAACGCTTAATGTCACATCGCACCATTAACATCATATCATCGCAATGTCAGACCACAGCAAAAGTTACGGTAACCATTTCAAAGGTTAATATTTGAAAGAAACATTATGATAAAAGGGGAATGTTTATGTAATGCCACACCAAATATAGTATATTATATCAAGCTTTGACATAAAAAGGCTTCCGACGTCAAATATAATTCACTAAACGTGGATATCGCAATGTCAACGTAACATGTCACACAAAAAGCTAACGCCGGGAAGCCAACGTAACTTGTCAGATCGACCGTTGATGGTGCAATACCGACATACGAGAAGCGTACGAAAACGTTGTTGCAGATACTAATGGGCAAGATTTTCTCTACCCTGACATCGTGTGAATTTCCCCTTACTAAAGAAATATGAAATCACAAGTAGATGACGCACCTGTCATGATTTAACAAATGTCATGACATTCATTAATGACTTGATTATTGAAATAGACACACGTTGAAAAAATAAAGTATCAGTTGTATAAGTTACGTTCATTATAACCATTCTTCATACTACATCAAGTTCCACTAAGATGTTTTTACTTGTATCTGGTTATCTAAGGTCTTACAGAAAGTGTATTGTACGTTACTGTACTTTATTGGATTGTACTTTAGTTGTACGAGTAAAATATTAGACGATGATGAATCGATAGGCTTGTTCATCGCGAGGATTGGTAGCTAAGTACGTATATAGTGCTAGCATTTGAAACACGAGACCAAAAGTTTGACTCCTGGCCGACTCACGACTTTTCAATAGCACATATGGCACCAAACATGAACAGTGCATTGAAAACAGTATTTCAGTGCCGCAAAAAGAATATTAGTGCGTCTCAAATGGCACCAAAAGTGTATGGTGACTGTTTTTTTTATCTTTTCGAAGAGCATCTTGAAAACACCATTTTGGTCAATAATGTCAAAAACAGTTTAATGGTACCGAACGTGAATTGACATTATTCCAGTGGTCAATCAATACCCTTTAAATAAATTTAACGGTTAATAATAATCACATGGTTCAATGGATTAACTTGGATTAACTTGAAACCTTCGCCAAGAAGCTTTCAACATTCAGTCAGGAGGAGCGATCTCTGCTGTGGCGTAATGTCAATTGCAAACGTTCTTACTTTACCTTATTGAAGACAGCATTATGACCATTGATATCAATACCGACAGGGTTGAGTGCGGCAAAGGCGTTGTCCTCTTGTTTCTCATCGCCAAACATATTACATTGTTTCACTAGATATGCATCGTCTTCATTACGTAGTAAATCTATCACATCCAACAGATAAAGGCATGGATATGCTTAAATGTAGTAAATATTATACAGTAATCACCTTGGTTCTATTGAACATTTTGACCTTGCTGATGTACTCCCAATTAAAATGGCATCGGGAACAGGAATTCATAAATGTTCTAATGATTACCATGAAGCTTCCCCTAGTCCACGAGGATCCTTTTCCATATGCCTTCCAATGCCCATTTATTAAATCGACAATACATCGCCGAGGCAAAACCATCTCAGTGGGGCCAATGTATAAACGGCTAAATCCAGCAATCTAGTAAATGCTTTAGTCCATGTGATAGACAGAAATCCTTTACCAAATTGTTGAACATATCCCACATGATTTTCGGTTAGCTTGATATCTAAGACGTCCGAAATTCGTTGATGGACTTTTGGTCATTTTGCCAAATTACCTTTAAGCGCCATTATTTTGAGCAGTGATACGGTTAGGAAAATTTCAATTATTCGTCACTCACATAGGCTACCGGTTTGTAATATGTATTAAAATGTTTGGAATTGAATCTCACATCTGGTTACAATACATTGAAATATTGTACATGTAATAAGGTTAATAATTCATAATTATTAATTCTTTAATGAAATTATGATAATATTTTATTTTTTTGTCGTTAATTTTTCTCTTTCAAATCGGACCAGGGTGTGAATTTGACTATTTGTTGATTGTTAGAAGTAGAGGTTGATACTAGGCATCCATAATAAACATTACAGTGACACATTTTCATTCAGAAACCATTTATAAGTCAGTAATAAAGGATAACTGAAAGTAAATTAATAGTCAGGTCTATAAATGAGATATTTAGGTTAAACCCGGTGCACACCGGCATTGAATCGTGTAAAGTAAACATTTCTTGGTTTTCTGTTAGGAGTATGTTGTAATTGAAGAATCTAAATGATGCCTAGCTGTCATGATTGAAAATTTTGTGAAAATCAAGATGGCGTCCTTGATGTCCGTCAAAATTAGAAATACAATCAGAGGTGCAAGAAATAAGTTACAAATTACTGTTTTGATGATTGGTTGTAGTTTTAATGGTTTAAACGTATGCATTTATATTATATTTATTATCTTCATCAATTGAAATAATCTGGGATGGCATCCATGACGGCTGAAATCAAAATGGCGGCTTCCTCGTTAATAAATAATTGACATATTACTATATTGTAATAAACATTTATTTCAATCATACTTATTGATACCTGAATTAGAAAAAAGCAAACATACATTCAAATAAAAGTACGATTCAACTCAATTGACCCATTGTCTTATTCAAAATGTAGTCCAAGATGGCCTCCAAAATCAGAAAATATGTCGGCGGTGCAAAATATTAGTTACGTAAATTACTATTTGTGCTAATTTGCAGTTGTTCAGATGTTTAAACATAGTATTTGTTTAACCATATCATTTTTTATTGTTTGAGTGGAGCAAAAATAGCATACATTAACGCAGAAATCAACTACCGGTTGGTATGCTCGTCACAATTGCTGAATTGGCATAGTTTACTAAACCCATCTTCTGTATTCAAATAGTTTGTTGTTTTATTGAAAATTATGTTTATCAGACAAAAATTATGGTAAAATTAACTTCAATTAAAACGATTGACAAGTTAACAGATTCAAAATGACATCCGAAAAGGCCACTTAACATAACATAAGAAGGGAATAGTATAGACACACTCTGAGGCAATATCGTACCGTTGGTATTTAATATCAAGATCGTGTGAGCGGCGAGTCATTCACGTAAAAACCAATAAAACTTATTACCCAGTTTAAATTAAGACCCCTGGGAAGGCATTTATATATAATTGCTGTCGTCAATGGTGGCCTGCTCAAGGATCTGGTTCTGTAGTTTCTAACCAATGCCACGAATCATTTGTCTGATGTCGCTTGTTGTGCTAAAGTACATTTTGACGAATTGTGTCTAAGATGCTGATCTAATATTTGGCCTGGTTGATCTTATGTCGAATTCGCGTATTAAAGGATTGATCTATGCCCAGGATTATATTAACCAATACTTACACAAAAAAACCTCTGCTCTCAAATAATGAATTTTGAATTTTTCAAATAATGAGCAATTATTTGTTCTAGATTGCTAATTTAGGTGGGTGAAAAGTATGGAATTGTTATTTAAATGATGAAAATAATATTTGATACATTTTCTTGGTCATTTTGTACTATTAATGAGTTAAAAACGTTATAATTTAATCTGAGTGCGACACTCGGACGTAAATTACAAGTATAGCTTACGAATACACTGTGTTACACTATGAAGTAGACAAAAACTACTAATTAGTACCTGTTAAACATTTTTCCAAATCCTTGCTCTCAAAAACTGGTGACTATGAACATCAAAATGATGAAATTCAATTCATGTTTTATTTGACTATGGAGTGATGGGTGTAAGTATTGGTTTTAATTCTGGGCCCTGGTAGCATCGTACCCTAGTGTGTCTTGGCCAGCTGGTCAAGTTTGTTCAGAAGAAGGCGATGCTGTTGTTAGCTTCCCTCACAATGGTAATAACATAGGTACTCAAGGAGGACACACTAATGTACATATATCAGCCCCAACTTGTATCATGCTGCTGTGGATTGAAAACGGAGTCTAAACAGGAGTTATCTGCCTGGTGATGCAGGCAACCACATACTTATAAGAACCAATGGTAATTCCAATTGATTTCTGTAGTCTGTCTAGGTTTTCTTGTAAGGCCTTAGCATTTTCTTTAGGAATTGCCCTGTTCAAGAAAATGCTGTCAGTACGTAGATGTTGCATGAAGTGGGGTGTTGAAGATATACAACATAAAAGATTGGTACAATTGCTGATCCCTGAGGTACTTCCGGTGTGACTGTTGCATTAGTTGACTGTTCTCCGACCAATTAGAATGCAACTAGTACTATTCTAGCCCAGCATGTTCCACCTATGCTGTAATAATTCAGTTTGTTGGCTGCTTCTCCTCGAACCGAATGCGTTGCCGAAGTTCAGAATGAAACATTAAACTGATCTCCATCATCTAGGTAACATAATAGAAGTGTTATGGTGTGTTAAAACCAGCTGCATCTCAGTGGGTATCTTTCTTAACCATGTTGTTGGACACGTATATGAGTTATTTCGAGCAAAACAAAACAAGTCCCGGTTAATGTATATCATTTTTGGAGGCTATGAAGGCATATATTGTAAAATCATTTTATTTCCATTGGATTAAATTTCGTGGTTTTTTTTGGTAAATAATACCATTTCGATGGGATGTTAATTCGTGGATTTTGCATTTGATGTAATAAAAACAAAGGGTCACAATTATTGTTCGATTGGATTTGATTCGTGGTTCAGCTTGAAGCACGGAATCAAATTCCATCGAACAATAATTCAAATGTAACCCCTACAAATATTGATGATTTTAAAGTAACAAATATAGTCGCAAGACCCTTTTAGTTTCAAACTGTGACTGTTGTTTAGAAGTTGTGGCTCTATGCACAGTTGTAGAACTCATAGTAAATATCTGATCAGAGTAATGTTGAAGGCGTTGTATTTAAATGAGACATTTGCTTAACGGAGACCTGCTCTGGGGGCTTGTATTGTACACACAAACATCGACACAAAATAAGTTTACACATCTTTTATTGAAATTTTAAAACAATATGTATTTAACGAATTGTTATTTTTTCTAATAACTACAGAGAGAATGGCGGAATAATATCGCAAATATAACTATTTATAAACAGGTATAAATATATACAAATTGTTAACAGCTCTAGATATTAACAATGAATGAAAAAATAATATTTTTGATACACGTTACATGTTCATCAAGGAGAAGGAAAGAGTCAGATTTTTTACATTTCATATGAAAAATACAACGAAAACACACACATTTCATTCAAATAGATTGTGTTTAGCATAATAATTTATTATCAATAAAGAAAAATGTAACAATCACAACAGCCAAATTTATCAGAATCAAATATGAACAAAAACAACAACAACAACCGGAAGTAGAAATGGCTTCATGATTATGCGCTCTCGACACTGGAAATTAGAACCAAACAGATGAAGGCATATTTTGATTTACAACACGATACAACCATAATAAAAAACAAATTGTTAAACTTTTGATTGCCATCTTCAATATAAATCGCATCTCAAATAAGAATACACATAGTAACAAATAGACAGGTGTTCGTTGTCTAAGCAAAGCGCCTACGAGCGTTGTTATCCAGTTAGTTCCCGTTCAATTAAGTATAGAAGGCATGGTTACCTTTCATGGAAAGCGCTACGTGGCGCCCCGCTTAGGCAACGGACATCAGTTTGATACACCACTGGATGTTAGTTTCCACCAGGACATCCGCGCTCCCATCTATCAATAGGTTGACACAAATGTATTTTTGTACATCGACGGGCACGTGTATTTAAACAATGTATAGTTTTACATTGAGCACAAACAAAAGAGTAGAACCACCTATCGTAATTTACGAAACGAGAAATCGAGTTACCTTTTTGAAAATTATGTTACATTCACTTGGTATTATAGGATAGCTTACAACCGTCAACAGTATAGTTCAAGTAATATCCAACATTTTCCAGCAACAACCATTTCATTAAAAGTAATTGTTAGTGTGTGTATAACAACCATCACAAATCCAAACGCGAAACCTTTTCTCTCATCACGTCAAGTAAACATCGACTGTCAACATTACAAAACTAGTACTGTCTGATTTGAGTTCCTTACTATTATTTGACCTCATCACACTGTCCACATCTTAACTGAAGATTTGGGATTAAAGGGGGCTTTGAGACACGAGACAACCTGTAAACTACATCATATGCCCTTAACGGACCATTTACACTTCATGTATACAGAATCACATTATGTATGTACTATTTGAACACCGGCAAATGGCACATACGTATAACGAGGTATCATTGAGACCTTAAAGGGGAGGTACCTGAATCTTTTTAGGTCTTAAACTTGTCATTAAACTGGACAGTAAATATCAGTATAAAAATGCAGGAAACACTTTTGCTAAAATATACGGACCTTTGATTTCACTTGCTAAAAAGAAATCCAATTCATGTGTCGAGAATATTGGCTATAACGTATTTAAAAGTATGTTCTATTTATTTCAATAATTTATAATGTATGCTATTGAAAACGTAATGTCATGCTGCAAGATGATTCTTTAACGCTAAAAAGTTCTTTACTAATTTTCTTCCATTGCGCCTACCATAAAACGCAAAAGACGGAATACCGTGCACGACATCTATATTCCAGTATAAATCGATATACTATAGCCGAGCCGAGCTTAGCCTTTATTTGCTTTCTGCTAAAATGACAGGCATATATGTGAGAGTCAATGACTCACCACTTGGAATTGAACCCATGTCGCCAGATTAGACGACAAGCGCACTAACCACTGAGCCACGGAGGCAATGAATACACAATAAAAGTAAAAACAATACCGCCACTATATCTTTAAAACATGCGTGTTTGTATTAACTTACACCAGCTAAACCGTTTTATGACGAGCACCAGCAAATTACTATCTCAATTTAATTAAAAAAATATTGATTTGTTATAAGCATGCTGACATGTGCACACTAAACACGCTTGCAACATGAATAACACTATAACACAAACATACATAGCTCAAGTCTATAAATAAAATGTGCTGTTCTGCTATAAAGACTCTTGACAACATTTTGTAACTGGTAGTTGTAAACTTATTAAATAAAATTAAAAGTAACCATGGTTTGTGTCGGTTGCTATGGACATAGCGCCAACGGCGAACGTAATACACTTACAATATATCATTATTTTATAAAATAAATATGAAATACGACCGCGCAGGTCACCTTGTTATTAATGCACCGCCTCCTCCCACCAACACACGCAAACCTATCGTTTATAATCACATGTTGTCGAGTCCTTAAGGTATTTATTTATCCAAACACGCAGCCTGGTTATCATCTTGTATTAATTGAATTATACACTTGGGACTGATACCATGGTAACGTTAAACACAAAAGTAGCACAAAAAAGCAAACAGTTTAGTAACTGAGTAGAAAGCTGTAGACATGTACAAGACTGGTACAAATGAAACGCACGACTACAGACTTTCATCAAACCCCGTGAACTATGTACCATGTGAAGTTTAAGTATACGGCTATGAACTGCTGTTGTACAGACATGTAAACGAAGCGACATATCAATGGCTTAGAATGAGAAGGTCGTAACTACTACTTACGACCTTATAAGACTCATTCATATCTGCTTCACAAAGCGCTTCTTATAAGCCTATTTTCATGAAAATCTGAAATTGTCATATAGACCAAAATGAAGTTTTAAAAACCTGTTTTTCCATAGGTAAAGAGTAAATTACTGACAGTTTTCTCTTGTTTTCTCAATATATCTATTTTGTAGGTACGACCTTCTCAATCTAAGCCAGCGATATCAAAAAGGCAATAAGTACTACAAACGACCTGATAAGACTCACACATATTTGAAATATGCATTACTTGGCGCTTCGTATGAGTCTTTTTTCAAGTAAATTGGAGCATGTCATGTTGACCGTACTGAAGTTCAAAGAGTTGCTTTTTGCAAAGGTTACAAGCAGTATTCTGACATTGTTTTCTTTAAAAAATTGATTTTGTACTTACGACCTTCCCATTCTAAGCCAGGCATACATAAACATAAACATGCACATTCTCTGCAAACTTGCTCAATCCGTTAACATGCGTTACAATTTCTTCCATTATGATATCAAAGTTATGAATACAGCTTTTAAATACAATATACTCGTTCACCAATACCCAAAAATGAGGTTTCAAGCGTTTGTGGTTACCAAATGTTTGAAATATTGCATGAAGATAATGAGCTTCGGAAGACATCGGGGACAAGGATTTCACACATTCTCTTATAAATTACTAAGTAGTTTCCAATAGATCACAAGCTAGGATCCTTTTCCCGATGCTTTCTATCGCTCATTTATTAAACCATGGGAACATCACCGAGGCAAAAAATGCTTAGTGGACCATAGGCTTTACACACGAATGGAACTGAAACCAGCAGATCTACGACGATGTCCTTACTTCATTCAACACTTTGACTCGTTGACTTTCTTCGGTTGTTTTCTTAAACTGTAACCTTTTCTGATCTCAAGAAGAAGCTTGTCAATAATACAACCATCGTCTTCTGACGGCAATTTTCTGGGAGCTACAGAAATAAATAAAATTCATACTTGAATGTGAATACAATCAATCGAGTACCAAGCTTAGGGACTTAAACTTTTTTCTCATTTTAGGACAAATGCCAAATAAGCCTTTAACTGTTTTTTGATGTTCAAGATTGTGTTTTGTCAATGTGGCGTCTATTTTCTTTAAATTGGAGCACTTTGTGGAACAACTAAATATGAAGAATACATGTAATATACTAATAAATCGTATAATAAAACCTATCCAACCTTTCTTTTCCTTTGGTTTGATTTCTGCCTGTGCTTTTCTTCTCCTTTCTTGTTTCTCTTCTTGTATTCTTCGCTGTTCATTTTCCTGAAACATTGTTTTATTGTAATAAATGAATATCATATGTTTGTATTATTCCCAGTGAAGTTTTTTGTGTTCTTCCAGACCGACTCGCATGCTCTTAATGCAGTTCTGGTCAATTAAATATGAACCGGTTAATATTTAGGTCATGCTACAACTTCCTCATCAGCATAACAATGCAGTAACTTTTTTCAGGCTCCCTCATATGGCGGCTAAGACTGACTAGCTAGTCCAAAGAATACATGACTGTTATAGGGCTCTCGGTGATGTGGAATACTTCTTAAATAAAAATCTAAGCGATCAGCTAGTTTATACAAAAAGTGTTCACGCCTGAGCAAAAAGTTGCGCACCATATTATTACATACTTTCCTAGTACTACATACTAGTAAACCAAATGTACAAAAATGAAATAAACAATTGAAATCAAGCAAAACATAAATTCATTGAACCACAAAATACGAACTGCTAAGATACACCACATGGCATTGAAGTAACACCTTCTATTGACAGCAAAAAGCAGCGATCAGTCTTTTGATTTCTTTTGCTTATGCATGCGTTTGGCTGTCACTGGGCGTATACAAATGTACCAGTATTATGGTTGGCTTATAATTTAAGCAAAACAAAAACATTGAAAGTAAGACAATTTACCGGATAAACTGTAATATAAGTGAAATCTTTAGGCATCAATGTTTGAACATGTGTTTTTGTAAAGGCAATCATGGTTACGAACGTGAATGACATACTTCAATCACTAGTTAGGGCATGCTCTTAGGAGATGAGTATTTGTATGCTTCCCAGTTGGCAATCAAATACTGAATGCGCTGAAATATACTCGTCAGCCAATCTTCAACCAATAATTTTAATTATATTATATTATGTTATCATTAGTTAAAGCCAGTGCAACAGTAAGTTCCAGTTAGAATAGACAAGAAACCAATGCATTGTGTGGTTGTAGACTAAAACAACTTGAACCATGGTGTTAATAAGTATATTATAGGTTTTTACACACATGTATAAAACTTTATAGTTATGTTTAAGTACAAACACATCACAGGTGGTACTAGCATTAACATATACACATTTACCTTTTGACATTGTTGAACCTTTTCACAGAATGTTTTCATAATACTAAGAAACTCCTCCAATTTAAAGCTGCTTTCATTTTCGCAGAAATGTGCGGCGACATTTTTTGACAAATCATTGATTTTCCCAAGTCCTTCTTTAACCTCGTCAAGTTCAATTTTCGCTGCCTGCAAACCAAGAAAAACAAGCGTATTATCTCGCAAGCAAAGTCATCAAATCGCTGTAAGGCAGTGAATCTGGGTGTAATTAAACCACACGTTGATAAAAGCTCCAAATGGATTTGCCCTATTTTCACTCTATGTCTGGTTTTAAGCCGTCAGCTGCTGAATTAACTTGAAGAATATTTTCAAAGGATTTTAAGAATTTCTCAAGATGTTTTAAAACGATATTAATTTAAAGCTGATCTTGTTTATGAAATTAACTTGAAATTTGCAGATGCTTTATCATCATATATACCCGTAAAATAATTGGGTTCATGATAAGTGAATTGGTTGGATTTATTTTGTTTAGTAACCACAACGATATAGTAGCTCAGCTGGCCAACGCCTGCTGACTCAGGTGAAAAATATCAGACGTAAATAAATATGTATGTTTAGATATACTAATACTACAGATACTGCAGATGAACATATGTTGTAATAAAAGAGAGCTAATATGTAAATAGAGTTAACTCTTTATGGCCAATCAATGTGATTCTCCGAATAATCAAAGCTTCGCGCTAGTACATAGTAGAATGCCTTATATTTTCTAAAATTAGATCCCTGATGAAGACTCAATAAAGTCTAAATGATAAAAGGAGTATATGGTTTGTTTTGTTTCAACTAATTCATGAAGAGCGGTTTTATATTTACAGTATAACTTTGTTATCTCGAGGAGGTATTGGGACTGGTACAATGTTCGATATAAACCATGTGCTCGTAATACTGATGCTCATTAAAAATGTGCAAATTCGCCGGAATTAAAAATGTGCTCGACATAGACCAAGTGCTCGTATTACCGATGTTCGTTATAACGAATGTTTACTGTATGTACCTTGATAAACTCTTCAAACTGGTTTCTCACATCCTCTGTTGACGTCTCCAGCTTCTTGTCAATGGATACAACAATTGTATTAATTTCATGTGTTTCGGCGCTCATATTGTCCAGAGTATATCTGTAAAAAACAGAACAATATTCATACATAAGCAACACAATAGTGAGGAGCGGTGGCACAGAGGTAGGGCGCGAGATTCGTCTGGACCACTGGTTAATTTCTCTGAGCAAGATTAACCCACATGCTCCATTCCATCGATGTGTAAATTGGTACATTTGAGGACAGTGTCTATTCCTAGTCATCGCAGATTGATGTTGATTGAGACATCCACATGAGAGAAATATTCTTTCCATGGAGACTCGAATGCAGGTTTACATACGTAGCCCAATGACAAGGAGCAGTTAAAATTTCAAATTGCGGTTAAACGCCTGAACTGCTGTAAACAGCCCTCGAAAATTGTTTACATAACTTCTTCAAACATATAGTTTATAAATGTGGCACAAAACATCTATCACATGGGTTTGGCTTCCGTTTTATTCTAGAAGCCAATCAATAAATGTATTCTGTTTATTTATCTTTCTTTTTGTCTGTCTTTTGAAAATAACTATTCTTCGAAGGTTGGTCAATTGCATCCTTGCATTTAATTATCCCCTTTTCATACAAAATGCAATATCGCCCTAGCATCATTATAAACATCTAAATTTAACCCACGTGGGTTGGATGTACTGCCGACATGCACCATAGGCTGCTCGCTTGGGAGGTCGACTTTCAAAGGCCAAAGGAAAACCAACACAAATTACTAATTATCGTTATTACATTGTGCATTTTGTATCAAAGACCATGACAATCTGTAACATGACACTAGCGTTATTTGCGGGAACATCAAATTGTTCTTCCGCTTAGAATTTCCACATAGGAGCAGGTTAAGAATTAATTATACAGCCAACCAGATTGAACGCCTAGAGACAATTAGTGATTATGCTTAATCAATGAAAATTTCATTTCTATGAACAATGATTTCACCAGCATGTTGTCATTCTTGGAATAATTCTATTTTTGCTTGTGCTTCATAATCTTAAAGATGAAATATTGTCTAATACTGGAACGCTTTTCCTGGACAGATTATTTCCGCTTCCGTGTACTTCTGACACGATTAATCTTCTGGTAATAGTTATTAGCTGTATACATTTTAAATAACGCACTAAACCTACATTACAATCATTATCATTATATGTCTCAAACAACGCATGCCTGATTTTTAATTACAGACATCGCACGAGTAACTGTAACACATTGGTTTATTACATCATTTCCGTGCCGGAAAGACACACGGTTACTAATAAGTCAAATGTGAAGCCTGTATGGCAATACCGGAGTTATACGATGAACAGTACGAACAAGTCCGTAGTCTATCGAAAAACACCAAAATACAGGATAAACACTTACCTAGTTAGGAATGCCAGATCTGTGAAGAGTTCGTCAACAAATGCAATAGCATTGCTGTTCTTTTTCTCCGCCTCGTTTACTAGATAATGTAGCAGTGTAAATCTGGGTTTGTTGGCACGTGTGTCCATAAGTTTTGTCAATGAGCTAATTCTAAATCCCACTGCATTTCCTGAGAATTTACCCTGAAAAGAAGTTAGAATTCGATAATTAAATACTGATGTCGTAATGTTCTTATAAATGTGATGACCGTCACGTATATAATAAACATCATTTGGTATCAGCTTTGGACCACTCTTTGATTGCATTCTGTTCTGCAGCATCTCGTAGTGGCTTACTACTTTTCTATTCGGTGTAAACGAACGGTGGCTAGCAGGTACAAAAAACTGGTGCATTGTATATTAACCTCAACTGACACACCAACATGGATTTAAGTATTTATTTTAGCCTTTTGCCAGATGAAAGATGGACTTTGGCTTTTTGACAGCTGCAAGTTGGACAACTTATCTATCTAACATACCCTATGCTTATAATAGAGACAACTCCTCAATCTACTCTTTTCTCATCAAATTATTTCCATCATAGATAATCAAGCCCAGAATAAAATCTAGCTAAAATTTAAAACAGATATGCTTTTTGATTTATAAAATATATTATCCCTCCTGCAGACCCTAATGATTTTGATAACATCGTTAGTGGCTGGCATAGGAAAGATGCAAAAAGTACTTAGTAGGATTATGTTTGGCGAGGTAGAACACTATGGTTTATATAGAGTGTTTCTATTTTTCTTATGCTACAGAGCATTTTCGTCAAATTGGATAATGTATTTTGTAATTTTGCATGTGAGAGAGCTATTTGTACTTTGTCGAGGATCAAATAAAATCCTGAAATAAATTCGTATTAACATTGATGAATCTCAAATTCAAAAGTAAAACAAACGAGTTTGGGCTTGATCTTATAGTATTTATCAATGCGTTAAATAGATAAGTAGACAAATATATCTTTAGGATGTGAACATACATGACAATTTAGATAGAGTATGATACACTCGGTTTAAAATGTGTGTGACAACGGAAATGCGCGACGATGAACAATTATGTTAATCGCAGACTGATACATGCTCTATATGAAACATTCAAAACGAATGCACTCTATTCCACTCGACTGTTTTGGTGGAAATTGCTTTTAAAATCAGTTGTTTTACAATAGAATATGTATTGTTAATAAAGCAAACTGGTCACAATGTTGATATAAAATAATGTTTGGTTTGCATGGTTGACAAAATCATCTGCTTGCACTTTATTTATTCAAGGGGTTTTAAAATGCTAGCAAATAACTTTAAATTCCCTATCTTAGATTTGCCATCATGGAATGCTCTTTAAAACCATTACGAAGTTTATGCTCGAAGTCGCCCACATATTTTATGTGTCCTTTACTCGCCCGAATATAAAATGATATTTTTGATGATGTCATAATCCAAATATACCAGCACTTAAAATCCGACTGACTCATGAAAGATTTTGTTTCAAATTAGAACACAGATGCAAATATTAGATGAGACACAAATGGATACGAGCTTAAAAATCATAAGTGTATGCATCCCTCCTGCAGACCCTGAGATTTTGATAACATCGTTAGTGGCTGGCATATACAAGGAAAGATGAAATACGAGAGCTTAGTAGGATGATATTATTTCACAGTTGAAAACTATGGTCACAGCATGGAGGGGAAAATTAGATTCACATTTTATAATTTTTGGAATGATTGTATGACAAAGGAACGTCTTTACCTAGCGGTTTTCCATTTTCTTATGTTCTTATAATTAGCTGCAGAGCTTTTTCTTCAAATTGGATAATGTATTTTGCAATTTTGCTTGCGAGTGATTTTTCCGTCGACTGAGACAGACATAGCGCATGTCATTTCCGGTTTATCCCTGCCTAATTGGCCAATGACTCTCCGGCTTTGAAGGAAGTGACGTAAATTTTATGTGATACAAGGAGTCACAAAGTAACATGACAATTCTTAGCAATTTGTTACCAAGTAGAAGACGGATATAAAGTCGAAACTTTTGGAAAAAATCATTGGCGTTTTTTTCTTTTTTTTTCTTTTTGAACCATATAATGTGGTCCGTTTATTCAATAAAAAAACAATATTTACAAAAACATAGAACAAAAGTATGTCAATAAATACAATACATTCATTAAAATATCAACATTGTCTAAGTATATGTTTTTCAACCTGATAAAATTTCTATTGACAGTAATTAATCAAAAGGAGCATAGACTGAGTTTCGAGGAAACTATTATAATTGGTTATACGTGTTTGATGCAGTGGTGGGATGAAAATGTGCAAATAGAAACTAAAGTATGTTTAATGAGATAGTGTAATCACATCTTTGGAATATACTTGTCTATTTGAATATGAAAAATAGACATAGCTGATGTGCTTACAGAAATTCAATGTAAGGTATGGATTTATGATTCTGAATTTAGAATCTACATGGGGTGGAACGCTTATGTAGTGATAGAGATGTGCGATGTTATAGGCTTCAAGGTGATGATGTAGTCACATCGTTGGAAGGATGCTTATCTATTTCGAAACGAAACAAATAGATTAGCATGATGTGTTAACAAAATCGCCAATAAAGAAACCGGATGGTTATTAGAATTTATTTAATATTTGTCAGAAAATTCTAGATCACATACGTAGTTGTGCTTCTTTAAGGTACTTGATGAATCTGTTAAGGAGAACATGCCTTTTGTTTAATTTATTGTAATAAGTTTCTAATATCATTGGCGTTAACTTTGTCTTGTTTTTCATAATACTTATAAGCATGACTAAAGCACAAATTCAACTTCAAAATGAAATGAGCTTGAGCTTCGTTAAATGGTTATTATACCAATGTTGTTAATATGATAACTGATAATATGCCACGATAATGCCAGATTTATGTCAATATTACTACCCATTTATGTGAAGGACACTACATAACGAAATAATAAGTGTAGCCCTTACAAGTACTGGACGCTCGACTTTCTCGTTTTTATAGTAAAAAGAGAGAATAAATCAATTAATAAAGATCACAGGGTTATTAGACTTGCAAATATAGACTCATCTAGAGATTGCAAATAAACATGCTAAGTTTCAATTGGCTACCATGAATAGCCTTTGGGAAAATGACCCTGAAAAAAAACTTAACCAATACATGTATAAACGCACTCCCAGACGGACAAACAGACGATCCCGTCACGACAAAATCTCGATCTTGTTTCTTCGAAAAGTCGAGCTAAAAATAAAATGTATTAGTTATCTCATCTGAGATGACCTTTCCATGTTTGGAAAAAACCTAACATTCCCTAAATGACAGACAAACATCATACTTACAGCGTTTATGAAGTTCCCAGTGTGCAGTACAAAACGTAGGAAGACTTTAAGGGAATCATTTTCCATCAACTCTCGACACGTTTTCAGATATTTCTCTATCAAAGGTTTCTGGTTTTCCAAAAATGTTTCGAAGTCGATTCTCAATACCAAAGCATCAATACGTAACTTGTACCCATCTAAGCCATATAGCTCTAGGTAGAATTTTTCAGCATTTCCGAGCAGGCCCTTCTCTCCGTCGTAAGCTAGTATAGGCTTCAACTACAACGAAGTAAATACAAGTCATACGTAATTCAAATACACAATATATCATTATATATAAGTTTCTCTGGACACACCACCTATTCCTAGCTTATCACCTCACTTTCACCTTGCTAATACTTACCCGGCTTGTTTTATGGTGCCTTTAAAGACACTGAGAACGCGATACACTATTAAAATAACACCATCCAGTTAAATGCTAAAGCAGAAACTAATACAATTATATCAAATTTAGGACACTTATGCTAACACAACAACATGCATGTCAATGATTGCCGAGTGCTCAATCAGCAATGTTTTATAGGGAGAACTCGCACCTAAATTTTAAGTTTGTGACTATTGAATCTGACATTTTTTTGGATTAAGCAATGCTGAAAACAGATTGAATTGCTTTTTGAACACTCGCAAAAGGAAACAAGCAGTTATGTTCCATCTTTAAATCTGAATAGCTCACAGTAAAACAAGAGCACCGCCATACGGGGCAATATACGCCCGAAGGGTTTTGTTTCAGGTGTTGGTACCAAAATTTTGACAGTTGAAGGCAAAAGGACAGCCCTGAACAAAAAATGGAAGAAATCCCCCTCAAGAGTGACAGAGCGGAAGGGAAACAAAGTCAAATGACCTTTAACCCCTAAGTGTGACCTTGACCTTAAAGCAACCCCTCCAGAACATGCGCTCTGCACCTCATCTTGATGTGGTGAACATTTGTGTCAGGTTTCTTTAAAATCCTTCAAGAGGTTCAAGAGTGACAGAGCAGAAGGGAAACATAGTCATATGAACTTTAACCCATAAGTGTGACCTTGACCTTAAAGCAACCCCTCCAGAAAATGCGCTCTGCACGTCGTCTTGATGTGGTGAACATTTGTGTCTGGTTTCTTTAAAATCTTTCAAGAGGTTCAAGAGTGACAGAGCAGAAGGGATACACAGTCATATGACCTTTAACCCCTAAGTGTGACCTTGACCTTAAAGCAACCCCTCCAGAACATGCGCTCTGCACGTTGTCTTGATGTGGTGAACATTTGTGTCAGGTTTCTTTAAAATCCTTCAAGAGATTCAAGAGTGACAGAGCGGAAGGGAAACAAAGTCATATGACGTTTAACCCCTAAGTGTGACCTTGACCTTATAGCGACCCCTCCAGAACATGCGCTCTGCACGTCGTCTTGAGGTGGTGAACATTTGTGTCAGGTTTCTTTAAAATCCTTCAAGAGGTTCAAGAGTGACAGAGCGGAAGGGAAATTGCTAACGACAGACAGACGGACAGACAGACGGACAGACAGACGGACACAGAGGCCATAACATAATACGGCCCTTCGGGCGTATAAAAATCATAGATAATAATAGCTTATATTATCAGAGAATAAAACACCGCAGAATGCCCATTATGTCTTCATATAGTACATTAACACAAACTATTCATCCGAAACAAAAGTCATACTCATATGAAATGCAATCTGAGATATTTGTGTTATTGTGCATTGTAAACTTTCACGAAATGGATTTCTTTTTATCTAATATACATTTTAGTGTCAGTTTGTCATTTTGATATTTTGAAAAGTACCAAGATTGTTTGATACTATCATATTCTATTTAAGTGTACATTTTGAAATAATATCTAGGGATGGGACCGAATACCAAAATCAGTATTTGAATATTCGAAATTCATTATTCAAATAACATATTATGTTATATTTCTTGATTCTTCCAGCATACAAAGTATCTAAGTAGAAAACTGTTTTTCTTTCATAAGCGTGGAACTCCCCAAAGTGGATCAGCTGAACAAGACAATGTTCGAGACATTTGATAGGCTTAAAGAACATACATGTTCTTTGACGGACAACAATATTCACTAAAAGTATCGATAATTCTTTTATTTGCAGGAACTATGTGTATATAGTCTGCTTTACTGAAAGCATTTATATTTTTCCACTAAGATGCTTTGTGAATGGCACTGAATAACAGCACTGATACGTATGCAAAAACGATAACAAAACATTAGACTTGGAAGGCAGCACTCAAATGAACCATACAGGCAAAACAAATTAATCAGAAATAGTACCGACCACAATTAGACGCAAAAATGCCGAGCATAACCTTGATTAGCTTTATTTCTACTGAAATATGACAGGCATATATGCGTGCCTCCATCGGCGCCAGATTAGACTAACCACAGAGCTATGGAGGCACACAATGCCAAACATAACTAAACTAGAACATAAAACAAATCAACGAAAACATAAAAGTTCAAATACAAAGTTTCTGATGTCAATAGCAGCACTACCTAGTTAAGGTAACTTACATCATCTGAATCGGGCAGTATTTTCTGTAGGCCACGTAATCTCTCATTCCCTATCTTCACATCTCCTGCTTTAATCATTGCAACAATTGCGCGGTTATCTTCCTTGAACTGTTTCAAGAATATATTTACACTCATACTCCGTTTGTTGTCCAGCAGTAGCACCTGAAATACGTACAAATGATAAATGGATTGTATAATTATGTAACATATAACAAGAAGAAGAACCAAATGAAAAATGATTGTTAAAAAAGAAAAGACCAAACTAGGTATTGTTAATGCTTGAAGTTTTGTTTTGTTTAAAAGAACAACTAGGATGTTGTAGAAACTGTAGAGTAATTATTAAGTATATCTGTTCTCAATAAACTGGCGGTACAGAGCATAAAACAAAAGTGAGAATGTGTTCATATTCTATTAGAGCTCGCTTGAAAGTACATGTATTCCATTCGCAAAAACGGACCAATAAAATTAGCCAAGCATGATGTCTGAGCTTTGACGTACTATCGTGAAGTTTTACAAAACCGTTAGTCAATAAATTTGATGTGTTTTTTGAATTTTGGAAAGAATTCCTCAAATAAGAATTGAAAGCCTTTAAAAGCTCTTGGTGACATTAAAATGATTTTTAATAAAATATTGAACGACGCAAAAATACGAAAACAAAAAGGTCTTGGCGACATCAGAATATCAGTTTTAGAAGAAAGTTGGGTGACGAAAAACTGTACGTTGCTGAGCTGAGTTATTTATTTCGCGTTTAAATCACGACTCATACTACATGAACTGTATCCGGATTACAAAAATCAGACTAATGATCATATGACTGGTGATAAAACATCTCAGATGAACTCTGTCTCTCCTAGGATGAAAAAGGTTAAATCTGCTTGGAATTTAGACTTCAGCACTCTAGGGTCTTGGCGTTTTAAAAAACGGCACATAATTGCAAAAGCATTGTGTATAAAATGCATGCTGATTGATGTAATACAAATGATACCTTAACGTGTTTACAACATTTTGTGTCTCCTGTAATTTCTTTATAACATAGAAATTCCGTTGACCATCAAAATTATTGAAGTTTGGTTTTGAAAATATCTCAAATGTACTTATAATGTACTGACAATCACTCTTGACTGATGGTAAAACAAGCTTTTCAAACTTAATTTTGGTCAACATGACAATTTCTGATTTTCTTGAAAATAGGCTCATTAGAAGATGTATTTTTAAAATATGCATTAGTCTTACAAGGTCGTAAGTTACGACCTTCTCAATCTAAGCCAGCGATATATTGACGGGATATTGATGTTTCTATTGGGTCGGTCTCGTTTATCAACCAACGGAGGAATGTCTTACCTTTGTAGTAATATTTTTAGTGACCTGTGAAGACTTCTGAGATTGTTCGATTTGTTTCTGGCAAAATAATTGTTCAATGATGTCATAGTTGACAGGTATCTGATCGTCCATGGAGGATACTTCTTTCCATACGTTACTTCTAACTGAAATATAGGATTCAAATATCACACATCAATCGTTTACTAGTAAATAATGCATATTCATATCTAGCATTTTTTTCAAATCATTTCACTGGTACACTTTGACGAGTATTTTCAAATAATAATTATGACACATCCTGGGGACTCTATATCAAATATCATTCTTTACTTTGCATAGTTCACTGTTCATTGTTAAGTATATTGTCAAAGAAGTTTCCTCGTTAAATAAAGTCTTTATTATTATCATTATCATTTTATAAAAGAGGCGTGTTTTTTTATTTCAGTATGGAGCCACTTCCGTTTAAAAGTCCGACCAATTCGCCAATGTTATTTCTGAGTATATTTACTTCCTCCTACATACATGCATAATTCTTTTTGCTCTTAAAACAAAACAAAAGTAAAACTATAGACTGGAATCAAACTCACAGGAAAAACGATAACCAGGTTAATTTGGAATACGTCGTACATCAGTGAGTGACAATTACTAAATATTCATTTTATACGAACCAGTTTCTGTGTTAATTCGCTTCCATGTAAATTAAGAACTTGAACACACTTCTGACGACATACGTAATGTATATTACAAGATAGCTCATTATCCCCTCCAAGAATCATGCTTAATGATATGACTGCATACAGAATTACAGGCATTATTCATATAAATCACGATTTGAACTCAATACTGGACTCATTATTATGTGTTTATGTAATAGATACAGTACTAGTTTTTGATCAAAAGTGTCCTCTTACAAGCCTTATAGGATAATTTGTTGTTCGTCCTTACAAAACTATACTATAACCCTTGTAAGAGGTCAATTTTGATAAATAAACTTGTAATGTATCTGTCTTATACTCCGACAAAAAGTAAAATGATCTCCAGATAGACAATGATTATTACAATCTACTCCGGCTCAATGCATGAGCGTAACATATTTTAAATTTTAGAAAAATATGACACTAAGAAACATAATAACATTGGCCTTACATACCCAACAGATTTTTTGTCATAAAGATTGAGTCAAATCATGAAACTGTTAATACATTACATTAAAGCTTAAATTACAAAAGCAATCATTTTCCACATTCATGGATTAAAGCTTGATACACAAAGGTATATAAGTGTATATCATTTGTATCCATTTGTTTACTAAACACAACAGTCGATTGCCATTTATATCATGAAAATATTTATAAATGTTTATTTCCAAACAATATTGTTTTCGGCGATTCTTATAATATATCTGACACTGATTTGTTGATGTTAATTCAAACATATTTAAGTGTATGTTATAGATATTAACAAGTATTATAATAGCATCATAATGAATTGACACATTCAAGTTTAACCATTCATTTTCAAAGGGTTATATTTATTGATATATAAACTACAGCATTATGTTGTATTCGATTGATTCTTAGTGGCATCAACTGTGTTCAGGAATACAAATCGAAAGTTATAACTGCTTTTCGAACTTTGTATAATAATTCAAAATTGTTTGTTGGTTGCACAATGTATGTTACAAACTGTTTATACTTTCTGATAGTCAATAATCAATAATGTAAAAGCATTCAATTTCGATGGATTTTGCTCCCAACTTTGTGGACAGCAATAATGATTAGCATTTGGTCTGTAATATTAACCATTGTTAATGTGTAGATAAATTGTGATTATTTGGTTTTATCATTACATTTAACCGGAGACTGATTTAACTAACATTGTTTAACAAAGACACTAATTAAAATTCAATACTGCAAATGTGAGCAATTTACAGTACCGCGGTCAAATTAATCCGTCATAGTGTATTTTTCAGGCAATCAGATGTGACGTTTATTTAACTGCTTATGAATGTAATCATGCAAATCTGAAATAGTTTGAAGCTTAAATTGACCAATCATTTTCTGAGCAAATGTCTCACAAAAGTGTACACTTACAGACAAAATGTACACTTTTTGAATGGAGTCAGTGAGCGTGTCGGAGTATAACATGACTAATTAGTAGCCTACATGAATTATGCTTAATTATGTAATATTATTCACAAGACAATAAAACATTTCATTTTATTCCAGTATATCATTTTCGATTATGTGGGCATCGTGCCATGTACTGGTGTTACGAGTATGTAATGTTTTTTATGTTTTCTGTGCTCGACTGGTTAAATTGAGGTTGGCCTTGCCTGCTCGATTTTCTCTAAGCTTCATAGCGACACTAACGTCTAATACTATGGAACACCTTATCTAACCAAGCTTCATAGAGAAACCAAAGTCTTAAACAATGACATAGACATTGTCCAAACAAGCTTTAACGTCTTATACAATGACATTCAGCATTTTCTGCAGATGTGTTTAATTTCACGAGCATCACCATTAAAAAATAGCGGAGATATATAATTACCAGACTTGAAAAAAAATCACTTGCGAACTCTTTTATAACTAATTATAGCACATCATGTATATTCTTATAAAGCAGTTTATGGTTATAGGAAATAAATAATGTTACTTCTGCGGAAATCCAATAAACAAGAAAATACATCAGTACATCATTATAAACATATTGATCAGAAAATACTGAGGAAATTATCCGCAGCTGCGATGTGGCATCAAGCACACAGTGGAATATAAAACTCCTAAAAGAAGGGGAGGTAGGACTCAACTTCTATAAATATATTAACCGCTGAAAATCCAAATGTTGTCTGTGTTGTCCAAATGGATTTTTGTGGACTGTGCTTTTTTTGCTTTTGATGCTCTGTCGTTTCTGTCAAATGGTTTTCAATGTACTCTTTGTAATCTTTTTCTAATGAAATGACTTGGAATTCAAATGGTATATTTAGGCAGTAGATGGGGGTTGAAGCCATAAACTGAAGTCAATAAAACCATAGCATCAACAAACTAAATTATGTAGTAGCCGTTGTTGTAGCTGTGAGAAGAAAAATAACAATACGTAGAAAATTATATTTACCAGTTACACTGTTAGGTGGCACCTTGGTCCAGTTGAATGTTTTCATCTTATGTTTCGGAGTAGGTGTTGTGATTCTAAGAACTGAATCAGGCTGAGATCTTAATGGATAGGTAGCTGCTCTGGTGATACCGCCCGGAGGGGGCGGTGGTGCTGGAGGTGACCCACAACCCGGAGGAGGAGGGGGAGGCGGTGGTGAGCCAGGACCTCCCGGAGGCGGTGGAGGCGGAGGAGGGGGTGGGGCGCCTGAGCCAGGGGGAGGAGGGGGTGGAGGTGGCACTGGAACACTTCCGGGTGGACCTGGAGGGGGTGGGGGTGGAGGTGGTGGTGGAGGTGGAGGGATACCTGAGCCTGGGGGAGGAGGGGGTGGAGGAGGAGCAGAGGGAATTCCTGCGGATGATGCTGTACCGGGTAATGGAGGCGGAGGCGGTGCTGGAGGTACACCGGATGATGGCGGACATGTGGGTGGAATGGAGCAGCTTGAAGGCGAAAATGACGCGCTTTCCGCGGAGTTTGAGCTATGCAGGTCATGTGAAAGTCCGCCTGGCTGAGATAGAATGTGTTTGGCGGCAAGTTCACTTAGAGCATTGGCAAAGGACGCTTTAGAATCCGCTGTAATCACAGAACTAGGCCCTTTATTTCCATTCTCCACATTAGGGCCGTATTGAACTAGGTCAGTTTGTGCACTGAAGTCATGGGTATGTTTATTATAAAACCCACATTGATCACAGAAAAGCTTTGAGGATTTCGTCACTGGTGACTCAGTGGAGAGTAGAGGAGCTTTCGGCAGAGGCATGTAAATAGCCTGTCTTACAGCAGTCTCTGCACAGTCCCATCGTATGTCTCTGGAATTAGAACAGTTTAAATGTTTGGACAGTTTAATACACTGAACGTTTGAACAGTTTACTACAATGTAGTGTTCTACGAGAGTTGCTCCACTTATATTTGAACAGTGCTGAATGTCCGATATCTTCCATCTAAACCGATATAAATGGACTATCTCTTTTGCACAGTGAGAAGTAATGAGTCAGGCATCATATACAATAATTGTTAATGGATATTTGAAATATGGTTCCAACCGAAATTGCGAATTTTGTAGAGGATGTGGCCTTTGGCTTTTTGATGGCCAAACGTTCCCAACAAATCGCCAAGAAGAATTTGAAGAAACATTGGTGTACCGTTTTTGTAAAGATAATCAGTACTACTCGTCATTAGAAGGGTGATACAAATGTATCCCATATGGCTTTCCTTGTGACAATTTCCGAGTCATGGTGTCAAACAACGCTGCATCCAAAGAATTGGAATCTTAAGAATAAAGCAACATTAATTACACTTGATGCATGTTTACAACATTAGTTGGATTTTTCTGTCATAAATAGCTCAAAAAGATACCCGTACAAAAATGTGAATTTTTGGTTCTAACTTAATTGCAATTGCAAAAACTATGAGTGTATATGTAAATTGACGCATTGATGTATACGATTGAATCAAGACTTTTCGATTATACAATGTCATGTTGAAAATACGAGATCTTCAACATTGTTCAAATATAAGTGGGGTACCTCTGGTATTACCTATATGTGCTGTTACATTTTGTTGAACTTTCCATGGTTAAAATCATTTGAATGAAAATGAAACTGAAAATACATCTTAATCGCATTATTACTATTACTAGATAGAATATCAATAAACGAAACCTTTTTTCACAAATACAGTAGTTAGAAACTTTTGTAAGGAAATACTGCGACATGGGGGTATTTTCAGCAGCACACCAGTAGTGTTTTCTCCATAGATTCTAATTACGAATGCTATATCCAATGTGATAAAAGAAGTTTCACAGTTTTTTTAAAAAGTTCTTTGATGCATAAATATAGAACAAGGTACTATACATGGAACCGAAGAGGCCATATGAATTGGTTTAAGGTTCTAGGTTGAACTTTGTTTTACGACAGCTGGTTCATTATGTTTTATGTTCGAAAAAAGTCGTGGTTATCATTAATACGACCACACAATGTCAGTTCGCCGAGGACGTTCACACAAACAACATCACAAAACATTGTTGTCAACTTCCAAGAAAAGTGCATTAAACAACACACAAAAAGCATGTCATTACATAAAAACTGTCTAAACAGTTTTGGATTCAATAAATTATTCATGGTTCATAAAGTCTCCAGCTGTATTCTGAAAATTGGCTCCTGGAAATATTATTAATATTGTAATAAGATGAATATTGGAACATACAGGATATCCCGGAGGACGTCAGAACAGACTGCAAACTTCAATTGGATTGCACAATATTTCTTTGTTTGTGACAGACTAAGATAATCCTAACCAAGTAGTCATTCGTTTTCCCTGTCAGATCAGCTAATTAATGACCCCCCGACTGAGAAGACATTGGCGGCTGTGCAATAAAAAATAATTCGGTACCCCAACCCTTTCCGAACAGACTCATGGGTTCTTGGACATGTACAATGTATATTACCGATACATAGAGAATAATAGGTTAGTGCCGTGGATGAGTAAGTTTATCTGGCAAGGCGGAGGAATTTATCGGGTGAGCCGTAGGCGAATCCGATAATTTCCGCAGCCGAGCCGGATAAACTTTCACTCACTCCACGGCACTAACCTATTATTCTATTTATCCGGTCACTACATCTGCTTTAAAAAGGGAATAAAAGTCGGACTATTTATTTGCCTTTTCATTATTTGTGCGTAACGTCACGTTCGTTCACTGACGTCACGACAAAACAACAACGTCGGACATCTTGATAACGTCATGTACACGCAGGTAAGTCGTAGAACAATTATTGATCGACCCAAGCTCATTTTAAATAGGAAAACCTCATCCTCGGATACAGAGTTTCAGCCGGCGACCCCGCTTTAAGAAAAAGTCCGTCAGATCACGTGATGAGGTGACGGTTTATTGCAAGTCACATGACCACTTGACGGTTTATTGAAAATGTTATCCGGCACCCTGTTATCGGGCTGATTTGGCCGGAAGTGACTGGATAAATGCGAGACTACCACTGGGTTTTCAACCAGTTTGTCTCTAGTGGGATTGGCAACAACGAAAAGAGTTATTACAATCTACAGTGGCGTGCTGACAATTCCATCAGATGAAGACCTACAGTGGGATGCTTATCATATTTTACTTAATATTTTATATAAATATACCATGCACTAATTGTTTTGACGGTACGTATTCTTTTCTCGATAATAATTTATTTTAAAAGACAAAATATAAAGTACAATGTACGTCAGACTTTGATAATGAGCTTCAAAACGTAATGATCATTATTTTAAAAGTCAGATTATGCTACCAAAGCCCATATCAATTTCTTGACATTGTTAGCAACGTATCAATGATATCAATTCCTGATACTTAGTGTAATGCAATAAATAAATGCAAACTGTGGGGACAACGATTGTCGGTGATGACAATTAAAGAAGAAATGCGGTCAGTGATGAAATCGGTCACAGACCTTGCAGAAAATTTTGCTATACCATTGGCAGGTGAACATCAGAGCCGATATGGATTATGTCGGCTACATAAAAAGTGTCTTAAAATGTCAATCATAGTCTTTACTTGCTTTTTTCTACTGGAATATGGCAGGCATATTGCTGGCTTAGAATGAGAAGGACCTTATAAGACTCATGCATATTTAAAATCTGCATTATAAGGCGCTTCTAATGAACCTATTTTCGTGAAAATCGGATCTTGTCTTATTGACCTAATTGAAGTTGAAAAAGCTTGTTTTACCATAATTAAAGAGTGAATGTCAGACAGTTTTTCTTGTTTTCTCAAAATATTGATTTTGTAGTTACATTTTTTGTACAGCCTTCTCATTCTAACCAGTGATATGTATGTGCCTCCACCCGGATTTGAACCTGGGTCGCCAGATTAGAAAGAAAGCATTCGCACTAACCGCTGAGCTATGGAGGTTACGCATTCTGTAAAACATATTTTGATAGCAATGGCGTGATTCTCATTGATATCTGGACTGAACTGGACTTCGCATAATGTTAAATCTTCACGAATAATCGCATTAAAAATAACATAGATTTTACTTGTAAGTATTTTACAGTATAATTTACAGATTCTAGTTTTCTATTTGAATAAATTACCATCTAAGAATAGTTGTTACCTTGTGGCAGTTGTTGCCTTGAAGGTGTACTGAATAACATTTGATGAAACATAACAAAGGGAATAATGAGTAAAATTTGAGAACACATAATTCTATACATTCGTTAGACAAATAAAAAATAAAAATGTAATAAAAGGGAAGAGAAGAAAACACCACAGGGCCATCGTGCTCTGATACATATGAAACCATAGACTATAATTATGTAATATTTGGGATTGTCTTATGTTTTACAGTAACAAAAAGTCATTTGGCAATATGAGCTCGACTTCGTCTTCCAATTACGATACAGAACCACAGTTGTGGTATCATCGCACCGTTTAAGGATATTTATTATTTTGGTATTTGAATTGCATTAACCTTTTTGGGTGCATGGAGCTTGCATTTTCGAAAACAAACATTTAGATAGCAAATTTGTAGATATGTAGGCAGGATGTCTAATAAATATTACATTTCAGGAAAAAGACAAACCTAGCTGGTCACTAAGATTTTCAACCTGACAATAAGGTACACTCATTCGTATAAATTTAATTTAGTATCTACATTGGCAATACATTTTGAAATGTCAACAAAACCAAAATAGTGCTTAAATTGGTCGAACGAATGAGAGGTGATGCGAATGTAATCTAGCTCTACAATTGGAGGCGGTGTTAGAGTATTATTTTGTACCGTGATCTTCATTCCGGAGGTAGAATATAAATTACTTACACGTCGTCATCATCTGATTCGATTCTAAGCAATGTTTGTAGAATATTGAGCAATACATCGGAATGAGGCGTATTATAAACCTAAAATATACAATATGTAATTATCAAGATGGCGGAAACACAATGTTATTGATAGACATATACTCGACAAGGTGTCACGGTAGAAAAAGAACACGCTTCCTACCCGAACTTTCCGTGCTTGAATGCTCAATCTGGAAGGCTATGTGACTCGGTACTATTGACTACAGTCGAGTCCTCCACATGTTGAGAAGTTACCAATCTATTTGCTTGGGGAAGAACGAGTCAGTACAAATTGTCACTTGGATTATCAATTCCAGGATAACTGAATAGTTAGCTGTCCTGTGATTGGCCAAATGTTGGTAAACAACTCGGATCACTATCGAAACATAACAGAACGACGTATATATGTTAGCTCTGAAATTCGTAAAAACATACCTTCCTTCCTTTAAGATCATAGTTTGCACTCTATCAATACATGAACATGTTCGGTTTGTTATTAAAATGTAGAGCGTCGTGATTAATAAACGCTCTTGGAAACACAAAACGTTGATATTAGTTTAACTTATAAGCACATGATTAAAATAAGCGACGTATTTATCATGACTTTACATTTTACCATTTATAGTATACAAATACAGCCAACACAGTGTCAAGAGTGGGTTTCAATACTTATATCGGTAAATGTTTATTTAAACAAGGCAATTTGTCATTCTGTAGCTATAGTTACTAAACATGCGTCATTTGTTAAAGACAACATTATAAGTATCAATACGTATTTTACTGAAGAAAGAATGTTGATAGTAGCCAAAGAAACTGTTGACCTGTTGGGGCTTTTCCTTCAGATTATGCTTTATTTGATCTGCATATGAAGCACTTAGATTTGCGATTAACACTGACGTTAGTGTGTCTATCTCAAGTCTGTTCAAAGTTAAAATGTCATGGTTTCTGGAATTGCGGCCACAAGCAAAGATATTTAGTTGGCTGACATGATCATGAAACGCTAAATGTCACATCACACCATTATTATCATATTATCACAATATCATAACGCATCGACAAGTTACGGTAACCTTTTAGACGGTTACTATAACAAAGAAACATTATGATAAATGGAGAAAGTTAATGTAATGTCACACCAAATATGGTATATCATATCAAGGTTGGATGTAAGCATGTTTCCAACATCAAATAGATTTCACTTAACATTGATGTCACAATGCCAGTGTAACATGTTACACCAAACGTTAATACCGGAATGTCAACGTAACTTGTCAGATCGAACGTTGGCGTAACAATGTCGACATACGAGAAGCGTACGAAAACGTTGTTGCAGATACTAATGGGCAATACTTTCTCTACCATGGCATCGTGTGAATTTCACCTTGTTAAAGAAATACGAAATCACAAGTAGATGACGCACCTGTCTTGACTTAACAAATGCCATGACATTCATTAATGACTTGATAATTGTAATAGACACACATCGAACAAATAAATCATATGTTGGATAAGTTACATTCATTATAACCATTATTCAGACGATGATCATAAGTTTCAAACAAGAAACGAGTATGTTCGTTTTTAAGACGACATCTTAGCAAGACTGTTCTGTACTTTACTGGAATTTAATGATCTGTACTGTGATTGTACGAGTAAACGATGATGAATCGATATGCTTGTTCACCACAACGCTTGGTAGCTAAGTACGCGTATATTGCTTTCATTGGAAACACTAGAGCAAAAGTTTGACTCCTGGTAGGGTCACGATTAGCAAACTGTTACAACGCCACAAGTGGCACCAAACATGAATGGTAAACTCATTTACCTTTTCAGCGAACAGCGAAATGACTAAGAATATCGGTACCGCCCAAAAGGCACCAAAAGTGAATGCTGACTAGTATTTTATTTATCTTTTCGAAGAGTGTCTTGAAAACATCATTTCGATCTATAATTTCAATAACAGTTAAATGGCACCCAACGTGACTAGACCTAATTCGGATCTCAACAAATCTGTAGGTACAAATAGATTTTTACAGTTGTAATCATTATGGCACTTGAATATTCATATCTAGATAATAGAGTTGTGGACAGTTGTATGTGCATACGAATGCAAAATCAATCTAACTAGGCCAGGTTTGATTGTACCTAACTGTAAATTAAGGTGAAAACCACTTTGCGCCGAGTTCCAGATATCAACAATTGCAAACTTGCTTACCTTTTCAAACAGCGTATTGAAGACAGCATTATGATCATTGATATCAATACCGACAGGGTTAAGTTCAGCAAAGGCATCGTCATCTTCTTGTTTCTCATCATCAAACACATTACACTGTATCACTAGATCTTCATCATCTTCATTACGTAGTAAATCTATCACATCCAACAGATTAAGGCCTGCAAATGATTAAATCCAGTAAATATTATACGGTAATACCTTGGTCCCACTGAGCATTTTTGGCTTCGGTGATGTACTCCTGATTTAAATGGCATGGTGATCAAGAATATGACAAATGTTCTAATGAGCACCATGAAGCTTCCACAAGTTCACGAGGTCCCTTTTCCAGATGCCTTCCAATGCCCATTTATCAAATTAAAATAAAACAAAATTTTGTTATAGGTAACCTTCCACCTTAAGGCTGGGGAAGATCTACATTAACGTTTATGTTTTCCTGGTCAACAGAACGTACCGAATAATACCATACATTGATTTGTCGTAAAGGTAAGAGTAAAATATCCTATGAAAATGCAATTTGTTAACAACATTTGCCAGCTAAGCAAGAGCACCGCCTACGAGTGTTGGACGCCTCGATTGTAACAAGGGCATATAACTCAATAAAAATAGATCACAGGGTTATCAGCCTTGTCAGTATGGACTTCTCTTGTGATGGCGATTACTATGATAGCGTCAAGTGTATACCTTTGATAATCTTTGTAAACATGACCCTGTCAATAAACTTAACCAACACAGACGCCGACGCTGACGCACACACAATCCCGTCATGAAAATAGCTCAATTGTTTTTCTTCGAAAAGTCGAGCAAAATTGTTATGGATATCACGATGATATGAGATATTAAAGTATGGTCATATAATGACATTTTGCTATTTTGGTACACTGCTGTCTGCAAACAGCTGTTTTTGACGTACATTGAACTAAAAGAAGTTGAACAACATTAAGTGGTGAAAATTACTAGGTCTCGAGGTCACGAGATTCTACGAGATCAGAAATGAGCAGACATTAGAAAGATGTCGCTTGTCGTAGTGCTGAGACTAAATCGTAGCAACATACTCTGATTACACTCGGTAAAATAAATGGTTTTCGTTGGCATTAAGCTATAAGTACTTTGAGCGTTCGTAGTTTATTTCGATATCAACGCCTTGTTCGATTATTTGGTAGTCAATTATTTTTTTGGATTATGTATTTGTGGACTTCATTGTCCGTAGAAAGTAACGCAATCAATACTCAATGATCGTCAATATTTTTGTACAATTTTCGTCGTCAAAATGATGCTTATAGAATAGTTGACATGTTAATGTACGTCCAACTAGCAGTATACGAGTACCAACCGCTTCATAGACACATTATGACGTAGCCGACAGGGAGAACCCAAGTTTTATTATCTACAGAGCTACGATAGATTACGCCCTAACGAGAAACGTACCCAAAGTATTGAATATACACAGATGTCGTAGGATTTAGATCTATGGCAAAGTTTAGTAGTAATTAACCGAGGCAGAATCCTGTGGGCATATCAACCGAGTAAACTAATGGCTTGTACGACGGGCAGACGACAGCGGACGAAGCTTTGTGGCAGAAGGTTTCTTATGAAAATTGCCTACTTCTCTTGGAATTCTATCGTAATTGCATCATAAATAATTAAGAAAGGACGCATAACAATTTGAAGGCGTAATTACCACAAAACCCCAGTTGGTCCGCGGCAAGAAAATAGTTCCTAGTAATTTAAATCATAATATTCATATGCGTTGTAGATATAAGCAATATATCATGATAATTACATGAGCGGTGAGATAATGAAAATGTCACGTGTATCCAATATCAATTAAAGTGAACAATATGCTAAGGTTCAAGATATGAATTACACGATGCTTCATCTCTCATTGGTTATAAACATATACGCGTTAACACGAGGCAGAAAAAAGCTCTAAACAACATTCAAAATGATCCAGACTGAACACAAATCAAATGGAAAGGATATATCACTCGCTTGCTGTTTGCGAATCTTGTTCTGCATTTGAATTTGATAGCAACTTTTTTCAAGTTCATCTGGGTAAAATAAGCAGAAACAATATCTCAATCCGAATAGTCTAGTTTTTGTACTATCTATTTATATTCGAAATTGCTCATCTTACTTTAAAATGGAGGGGGCTTTCGCGTAAATATATTTTCATACGCAAATAAAACAAGCCCCCACAACGCATATGACTATTTCGACCTTGATATACAAGATTGTGTCGATAATGATCGACGGAATACAGACGAACACGGTTGTTCAAAACCTAAAAGGCAACATAAATTAACAGTTTTCGAAGTAGCTTTTGCGGTATCCATATACGTATACATCTGCTAACGTTAGCACGTACTAATTCACAGTTTTTGAAGCAAGGACGGGTTTAAAAATCGAACAAACCACGCGTTTTGTGAAAGGTGAAATACCTTGCTCTTCAATGTAACGCAATCTTTTGAATGACATGTAAGATTCACATTCACTATGATTCGCTTGTACATTTTGGTACAGCTATAATGTACCGAAACTACAAAAGCCTAAGTCTTTAAGAGCAACATTTTTCCTAACTGTAATTCAAACAGTGAACGTTATCTTTGTTAGACGTTTTTTTATAAACTTGCATGTTCGGTATTACGTACGTTTTTGGTGCAGATTCGACCTTTCAAATATAGCAAGTAAAATAACATGTCCAAAATACGAACATGTAACTCTCTACAACTGCAATATGCCGAAACTGTGCCGCACCAAACATGCATTTTGAAGCTCTGTTGGATGGGTTATTGCTTCTGTGGTTTTGCTTTTACCGAAAGATGCGCGTCGCCTTTGTCATTGTATTGATGTGAAATTCGACAAAACCAATATTGTAGCTTCGACATTGTGAGGTGATGACATCGCATTGTTTGATTCTCATAGACCTATCCACCCTTCTCATTGTCTCGAGGTCTATATGTTTTTGTCAAATATACACACACTAAGAAATGATTTGTAACCAAAATATGCAAGTTTGCTTGTTGGTTCATTTCTGCCACAGCACCAAAATGTGAGTATCAACAAAACATACAATAATTTTTGTTCACTTTAACAACCGACCCTAAACATCATTAAAGTAACAGCCCATGGTAACAAGGTTAGGTGTTGATGTCCAGGGTCGTTTGTTAAAGTGAACAAAATGTATGTGTTGTTTGTACACACACTTTTATGTCATCCAAGTCAACTTAACATATTGTATATTATCGTACATTGGTGTGTTGTAAACATACGAGTAAAAAAGTCACTGCAAATGCAATTGTTAACATTTTTCAGTTAAGCAAGAGCACCGCACACGAGTGTTGGACGCTACGACTTTGTCGTTTTTTATTGTAAAAAGGTCATATAACTCAATATAAATAGATCAGAAGGTTATCAGCCTTGTCAGCATAGACTTGTCTTGTGATGGTCACATAATCCCGTCATGAAAATTGCTCAATTGTTTTTCTTGAAAAAGTCGAGCAAAATATCGTTTAAAGTTATCAAGATGCTATGAAGTATTAAAGTATGGTCATGTAATGACATTTTGTTATTCTGGTACACTGCTGTCGGCACACAACTGTTTTTGACGTACAGTGAACTAAAAGAAGTAGAATAACATTTTTAAGTGGTTAAGATTACTAGGTCTCGAGGTCACGAGATTATACGAGATTCCACGAGATCAGAAATGAGCAGACGTTAGTAAGATGTCGCGTGTCGTAGTGCTGAGACTAAAAAGTAGCAACATACACTCAGTAAATAAATGGTTTTCGTTGGCAGTAAGCAATATATGTACTTTGGGCGTTCGTAATTTCTTTTACTGTATAGGTTTAGATATCAGCGGCTTGTTCGATTATTTGGTAGTAAATTATTTGTTCGGATTATGTATTCTGAGGACTTCATCGTCCGTAGAAAGTAACGCAATCAATCCGCCAAGATCGTCAATGTTTTTGTTTAATTTTCGTCGTCAAAATGATGATTATAGAATAGTTGATATGTTAATGTACTTCCAACTGGCAGTATACGTGTACCAACCGCTTCATAGACACATTATGATAAAACCGACAGGGAGAACCAAAGTTTTATTATCTACATAAGTTAGATAGATTACGCCCTAACGAGAAACGTACCCAAAGTATTGAATATACACAGATGTCGTAGGATTTAGATCTATGACAAAGTTGAGTAGTAATTTACGGAGGCAGAATCCTGTGGGCATATCATCCGAGTAAACTAATGGCTTGTACGACGGGCAGACGACAGCGGACGAAGCTTTGTGGCAGAAGGTTTCTTATGAAAATTGCCTAGTTCTTTTGGAATTCTATCGTAATTGCATCATAAATAATTAAGAAGGGACGCATAACAATTTGGAGGCGTAATTACCACAAAACCCCAGTGGGTCCACGGCAAGAAAATAGTTCCTAGTAATTTAAATCATAATATTCATACGCGTTGTAGATATAAGCAATATATCATGATAATTACATGAGCGGTGAGATAATGAAAATGTCACGTGTATCCAATATCAATTAAAGTGAACAATATGCTAAGGTTCAAGATATAAATAACACGATGCTTTATCTCGATATCTCGTTGGTTATAAACATATAGGCGTTAACACGAGGCAGGAAAAAGCTCTAAACAACATTCAAGACGATCCAGAATGAACACAAATCAAATGGAAAGGATACATCACTCGCTTGCTGTTTGCGAATCTGGTTCTGCATTTGCATTTGATATTTTTTCAAGTTCATCTGGGTAAAATAAGCAGAAACAATATCTCAATCCGAATAAAGTCTATTTTTTGTTCTATCTATGTATATTCGAAATTGCTCATCTTACTTTATAGTGGAGGGGGCTTTCGCGTAAATATATTTTCATACGTAAATAAAACAAGCCCCCACAACGCATATGACTATTTCGACCTTGATATACAAGATTGTGTCGATAATGATCGACGGAAAACAGACGAACAAGGCTCTTGAAAACCTAAAAGGCAACATAAATTAACAGTTTTCGAAGTAATTTTAGCGGTATTCCAAATACGTGTGTAAGTACGTACTAATTCACAGTTTCCGAAGCAAGGACGGGTTTAAAAATCGAACAAAACTACGTGTTTTGTGAAAGGTGAAATACCTTGCTCTTTAATGTAACGCGATCTTTTGAATGATATGTAAGATTCACATTCACTATGACTCGATTGTACATTTTGGTACCACTATAATATACCGAAACTACAAAAGCCTAAGTCTTTAGGAGCAACATTTTTTTCCTAACTGTTATTCAAACAGTGAACGTTATGTTTGGTAGACGTTTTTTGATAAACATGAATGTTCGGTATTCTTTTTCACATATATGTACGTATTTGGTGCAGCTTCGACCTTTTCAAATGGAGCGGGTCAAATAACATGTCCAAAATACGAACATGTACCTCTCTACAACTGTAAAATGCCGACACTGTGCCGCACCAAAGATTCTTTTTGAAGCTCTGATGGGTTATTGGTTCTGTTGTTTTGCTTTAACCGAAAGATGCGCGTCGCCTTTGTTATTGTAATGATATAAAATTCGCCAAAACCAATATTGTAGCTTCGATATTGTGAGGTGATGACATCGCATTGCTTGATTCTCATGGACCCTTTCCGCCCTTCTCATTGATTCGAGGTCTATTTGTTTGGGCCAAATTTGTTTGGGCCAAATATGTTCACACGAATAAATTTGTAACCAAAAATATACAAGTTTGCTAGTGGGTTTATTTCTGTTGCAGCAGGACAATATGTGTATAAACAACACCTGTAATATGTTTTTTCACTTTAGCAACCGATCCTGAACATCAACATCTAATCTTGTTAAAAGGGGCCTTTATTTTTGTTATTCTTTGGGTCAAGAAACCTGTTCACATTTTTCAAAGTCGGTGAATAGCAAGTATGGTTAAATAAATTAATGGCACAGCTGTTTTTCAAGAATAGTTTTCAGTCTTTGGGTTAGATACGGACTGACCAATCAGAGGATGCGGTCGGTGAGAAAGGTATAAGCTTTTTATTTAATGGCAAAACTATTTAAATTTGACTAAGTTCGTTAATTTCTCAGTCAGTTAAAATTCATTTGCCAATGGTTACTAAGCAAACAATATGTAGTGAAAATGAACAGATTGTTTGTCTTAGGGGCTCGGCTCCACGTGAAAGCAGTATAAATACTTAGTTAATTAGTATTCTTACCTATAAATTGTTGTCGAAGTCTAACTCTTTCTTCTAATTCCTCTGTAGCGACTAGTATACAATTAATGAAGGCTATGAGTGTAGTCTTGTATTGTACAACTTCTGTCGTTCGTAATTCATGTACGATCACACTGAACTTGTATCGATGTTTCTTGGCAACCTGAAATATATAATTATACAGAAACGTAATGTCGCAATAATGCCGAGAAGCCATCACAATGTATTTGTAACTTGACCTTTGTATAATATGTAGGCCAATAATTTCTCTCTCTTTTTGACGTAAGTTGGTCAGGTCTAGTCAGTAGGCCAAAGAAAAAATCCGCTTTTGTCCTAGTATGGAATAATCATAACGCATTATGTTGGCCAGTTCAAGTAAGTAGTACAGAGACAACGTGCTTTTGTCGTAATTTATGAAATAACCATTACAGTGTCTTACAGTACGAAGAAGTTATAAGGCTATCCGCATAAACTCATTATTAGCATAATTCTTTAATTGATTCATTACCGTTGTCATTGACCATAATTATTAACTCTGTCTAAATATGAATGACAAATATTTTCTTCGGGTACTCATAGACTGTATGACGTAACGCACGCAACCGAGTACGTCCGTAATTTCGTACACTCGCTGTAAAACAGTAGTTGATACTACTTTCTATTTCACTCGATACATTACATATTATATACCAAAATATTCCTTATAAAATTGTCTACATTGTCATTTTAATTTGTATTCATGTAGAATAACATGTAGCCGTAGCATTGGAGACAATGCCCGACAGATGTACAAAAATCCGTGTGCAATTTGTAACACAAAATATTGCTCGTCGGCATAAAAAACAGCTGTTTTATTCAAAATGTCATTAATTTTTGGGATACTTCACCGAGTGGCTCCAGAAGTTACGTTTTTTAACGTGGCATCGTGAAAAATCACGGTTGTAAAAAATAAGAAAGTTAAATAATAAACAAGTAACACGAAAAAAGTGCAAATTTGCAAAAAATTGCCGAAAATTTTCCGAAGATGCATGATTATTACGCAATTATTTTTTCATTTTCATAAATAAAATAATTATGATTTCGTTTTTAAAATATTATTTTCGTTTTATCATCAATAATAAAATCCCAATGCATTCTATCCAATACTTATCGAGATTATTAGAATGAAATGTGTGGAGGAAAATTGTCCTACTCGCGCGTTTTAGCGATGCGTTGTGGCACAGACCATTTACGAAACTTAATAATTTAATCATAAGTCATAGTACGTACAATTAAAATAAAATTTAAAATATTATCAGAGTGAAATTTTTACTTTTAAAAATTCTAGAAGATTGCTCTTAAAATAAGCCCGACACACTTGATTCTATGTGTGGAGGAAGATTGTCCTACGGCGCAATTTTGCGACGTTTTGAACGTTTAATGCGTCACGCAAGTTTTTATAGTGGACGAACTACATAACCAAAATAATTATTTTGAGCGATATTATGCAAAGACGTGCAATTCATTTTGTATCCGTATATTATAGAACAATTCGGTGTTTCGTTTTTCATAAAACAGTACATAGATAAGTGTGTTAGGGGTTGAATACGTGAGTGAGTAAGATACTTGTCAGATAGACAACGAGTGAGACAAGTGAATAAGCGTTAAATTGAACGAGCGGGAGAAATTGCTATCGAAAGACATCCAATTTTGTTTTTAATTAAAGAACGATGTTATTGACAGATAAATGTGTTGTATTTCTCGACATTGTGAACATTTGCAGAATTAAACATTAATAATCAGATCATAAGATTATTATTACGATGAGTAAGTTATGCTGACGTAACGTGACGTTACACAAACGTACTCAATACCGTGCGTTACGTCTATGTGATTTGTTTAAAATATAAGTACCACAATGGATATATACGTGTTCTTGTATACCCTTTTGTGTGTTATCATTGATATTTAATGTTGATTTAACATGTTTATGTTTTTAATTCATGCCTACTTGTACTGTATTTGTATGTTTTGATATTGTTATTGCCATGTAAATGCTCATTTTATGTCGAAATAAATCTATATTTATACATGGTAATAAACATTCTACGCTGGTTGCATGATTTCATAAACAGACAGTATTACAGCCCAGTTAGGATAAAAATACAGTGACGCAGTGGACCAATCCATTAATTCGGGGTAACAACAAGTATAAATGCTTATACCAACATTCCAATACCAAACTAAACTCTACCTGTTTAAGCAATGGATTTAACCCTTTGTGTATACTTTAACGATGACGTCACTGCCAGATTACCCTAGCTGGACTATAGTATCACAAATATTTACAAGGTGAATCGCATTAAGATATGATTCAAAACATAAAAATGTAGCTTATTTATCGATTTTTTAAACTTATGTCATTCACTTTATATGGTTACAGCCCATTAAAATGCTGATAGAATTAACACTGGCGTATACATATAATATGTTCTATGGAATCCCATAAGTAAGAAGCTGAAATTTCAACGTGATATTCTTAAGAAAGATTTTAATTTCGTTAGTACAAAGCATTCTCGTTCAACCAGCGTATTTTTCATATGGAATAAATTTTTCTGGGGACTTGACTTAACGCTGATTCATTTTAAGACAAATAATAGTATTTTGTTTTACTAAAATATGTGGTGCGTCCTTAATGTTCAGTTTACTTAGAATGTTCTTGTTTTTAAAATGGCCATGACCGGTTAGAACATTAAACTGGTCATGACCAGTTTGAACACAAAAGGATGTGTTAATATAAAATTGTCGGCGATTTCTGATTCAGATACTAATAGTCATTGTGGAATGCTATACTCACTATTTATAAATCGATGAATGCAAACTGTATGATGTAAAATATTATGATAACTATGTATGTAATTACGTTTCTTAGCAACCAAACTCGAGAATATAACATACTATACATAAATAGTAATAAATGTGATCTGATCGTCGCAAAACCAATATATGTTTAAACTGTTGTAATATTACGGTATTTTAGTATTTTCAAAGGTCAGCAACTATATATACTGAATAAAACCATATGTGTATACAATAAAATACTTGAATTCGAATGCGCAACGTAAGCATACATTGTGTGGATAATAATTATGTTAGCTATAGAAAATGATAGGATAAAATCGGAGAGGGGAAGGAAGCACTCACGACCACAGAATAACATCACATAGCACAACTACGTTTGAGTATCCATGTGTATACGTAGCACCATGTGCTAGACCTTACTAAGTGCCAAACGAATCATCGTACGACGCATAATAAGCCCAATCATGAAAGCTCGGTCATTTCCGTTTGCCTCCGGTGTTTTACAATGCATAAACGCCGAATGATTAGAATGATAATAAGTGGTAATTGGTAAACGTATTGATGTACTAGTTTTTGATATCAGATTCGTCGCAATACCTTTACATTGGCTGTACTAGTAGGTCCCTTGGAGCCAGACCACAGTGTCCAAGCCTCATATGTGAATTGGCCAATGTAGAAAAGTGATAATAGAAGACATTTTGGCTAAATATTGGGCTGTTGCATATTTATAATATATTTCATTGCTGGCAGTGACCATAATATATACTAATGGTGCATGCGAATTTGATGTGTTTACATTTTTGATCTCCTAGAAGCTTGGATCTTGAAACCAAGCGTCTACTGACTGACAGAACTGCTTTTTGAGTGAAATTGGATGGTACATTTTCAAAGGTATTTTTTGATAAAACAGCAGAGATGACAAGGGTTTCTGATGTCATTCTTGAAGATGTCTAGTATTGCTCTGTAAATATCAACAGCTGATAGACTTCCATCATTGACCGTTAGGGCATAAATGGGGGTCGGACATGGCTTGTTTGGCCTCGGCCGGGCAGTAAAATTGATGGTTTGGCTGATTGTTGTGAACAAAAAAGAGTGAATTAGAGTGGGCTATAAATGAAATGATGTACATATTGTAATCTGGACTTGATATCTATTTAACCATGGAATGTTTTCTATTCAGGTTTGTTGTTAAAGCCAATTTGTGGTCAGTTTCAGGATTAGGATTTTGTTGAAAACTGAGGCCGGCAGCCCTTACATCGAGTACACTAAATTGCAGAGCGGGCTATGTACAGTTCGGGAAAAGAAGAGATACGCACACGTATACTTTACATGTTCGATAACCCGGTGGTTGCTCCGTGTTCTAAGTACTTCATTAACTAGAACGAACAATAACTTAACCTAACGTACCAACAGAGGAATATATCGTTGGCTTAGAATGAAAAGGTCGTAACAACTACTTCCAACCTTATAGACAAAGCGCTTTTTATGAGCCTATTGTCATGCAAATCGGAACTTGTCATGATGACCGAACTGAAGTAGAAACAACTTGTTTCAACATTAGTAAAGAGTAATTTTATGACAGTTTTTTGTACGCACGACCTGCTCATTCTAAGCCAGTGATATGAGTAAATGGTACAAGTATGTCTTATATTTTTATGGAGTTAAGTCATTGAACTACAGTTGCGATGTTACACAACTAAACACAAGACACGTGTAGTTTTGACTAATTAAATGAAACTTGAAAAATTGTTTTGCTATACTTATGATCTCGTTATATTAAAATTTGAAAGCATTTGAAGCTGTGGTTTGTGAGTTATGACATTTTTCTACGAACTTCTTTTTCACCCACGTATGTTGAGAAACATATTGGTGTATACTCTTAATAATTAGAACTAGTCCTTGAATATGAATGTTATACAACAGAGTTTAGTTTGTTTTTTTCACTGGCCAACCCTTCCTTAACACGCTATGAGTGACGAGAAAGAAGTGTCCTACTTTGTACTTGTACAACATTAAACGAAGCCATATATTAGATATTACCATGACTGTAATTAGAATCGACGTAACATAATGTGAGAGACTTGGTGTCCTTGTAGTAAATTGCTTACCAACAATTTCAGTCCCACCATAGTTACAGCGACTTAATATCACGATTCGCAATTTAAGTGATATTGAAATTACTCAGAGCAGCAAGAACATCCGTTAGCACATTCATCCATTAGTGACTTTATATGGACAATGGTATTATTCTCAAAACTGGAGTTTTGTAGTTTTGTTCACTAATTGTATATTTTGTTCGGGAAATGTTTGTATTATCTGCAGCAAAATGTGGTGGCCATTTTGTACACTCATTATTATTCGATATGGACAATTGCTTTATTAATAAAGCTGGTATTGTAGATGCTTATGTCCCATTGTACACTTATTATATTCTTAAAACCGTTTTACATGTATCAGGTACGTGTCTACATGCACACGAATTAGAAAACATATTTTAACAAACTTTGTTACACAAACGCGTACGATATTATATCACATAGCATTTCTTATACAAGGTTAGTATAGCGAGTACGGATATTGTTTTACGTAACATGTGTAGTACATTGTATAAGGTTAAACTACACGGGTGTATTTTTTCAATAAAACAATGCGTTTTTTGCGTTTTTAGTGTCTTATGATATAAAGAATCAAAAACTCGTTTAATATAAATTTATATCAATTGACAACTCGTGATAGTTCCTCTATTTATATGCAGTATTAATTCTGCAAGACAGTATTAAAAGAAAAACAATGACTTAATTATAACGTTTTGATATAACACGAGGAGTGATCAATAATTACGTAGTAAACGTTCTCAATTTAGGTTACATTACTAATATTGCTAAAACTTGATTACGAATAAAAGCATAAACGTATTGTTGATATCAATTTTGTACAAGCATAGGTTTAGATCATAATTAATACTAAAATTAAGAACGAATTAAGTGCAAGGCAGCGCAGCACAAATAAATGTATAAGTGGTCCAAAAATTTGAAAATCCCTGGGTTTTGATTGGACAGCTATTTGATATAGCTATGGGTAAACTATAAATCATATATTATGTCCGTATAAAATGACTTTAAACATTTAAATTGCTAGATAAAATTAAAAACTATAATAAGTAAGTTACTTACCTAAGTATGTAAATTACTTTTTAAATACATTACTTGTTTTAATACTATGGCTCGTAGACTAAAAGCTTTTAAGAAAAAACATGTCTGAATATCCGAATAAGAAATATTTACATTTCAAATATAAAGCACTGATTTGAATACTAGACTAAAACCTTTTAAGCTAAAAAGTGCCTGGATATCTTAATCAGGGACTTTCTGTTATTTTGTCATGTAAATTACTGTATTGCCATTTAAAATAACTGTGTACGTTTTCTAAGAATTGGTTGTAATCTCCCGAGAATTTGATTTAGCGTTTGTGATAAATTGCTTCCTTATTTCCAAAGATTAATTAGTACTGTATACCAGTATAAATACAAAGTGCTACAAAAACACTACTTTAACTTGAGCAAAATCAACAATAGCAATCAGTCCAATTGTAGTAGGAATGTGCAACAATGCTGAATTAATTACTGGGGGATATTATAAGATTTTTTTAACACGAATTAGATCCGCCATCACCTCCGATGAGCGTTCTCGTTCAATATTATACAGCTTCATCCTCTATTAAAGTGACTCCATGACACATCGAAGTTACGTAAAACTGATACATTGGAGGGAAAATATCAAATGAAGGCAATTGACCTTTCGGTTAATAGCAATATACAATCATGATATTACGCGAACCAATATAGAAGGTGTGACTTACGATTCCCGGTAATAAAATGTGTTTAATTAATACGACAACAAGTATTTTATATGAAATGCGAAATAGAGCGAAAAACTTAATATATTTGTAATTTTAATACTATTTGTAATTTACGAAAATAATAAGTAGATCTATTCAAAGATGAATATCAGACGTGTGTACTATTCCGTTACATGGACTTATTTATACAAACTCGTGAGAATAAATAAATATATTATAATTATTATGTTATTTGTTAAGAACGAAAGTAATAACTGTTCAAAAATAAGAAATCAGATATTTTATATATTGGACCAATAAATCCGCATTCTAAGTAAATAGGACATCAACAAGATCAGAGATCAATAAGAATAATCTTAGGCAGAATAAAGAACATACCTTAAAGCTGTCTAAGGCTGTGAGGGTTAACTGGTATCCACCAGTAGAGTATACACACAATGCTGACAATAGTTCAAATACTTGTTTCTTCACCATAACATTGTTCGTATCCAAGGCTGAAAATATGAAAACATTGGATTAATTCATAGATCACATAAGCGACTCCCAAGTTTTATGTAAACATACAGCATCTACATACAATAGATACTAGTGTTGCATAGGAAGCATAACCTGGCGAAGCATCACCCAACATCCTCAATGGTGGCCGGTACAAATTTACGGTCAAGAAATATATGTTTGTCAGGATATTAGATTTACTTGTAACGCAAGTAGGAAATATCGTATCTTATTAAAACACGCATAACGGGAATCAATTTGACCTATGCATATTTAAAAGTATGCATGATATGTCATTCGGAAATGGGTAATATTAATTTCATTGATTTAAGAATAAATGGTCCAAACAATGAACCAATATAACCCGAGAATTCATTACTGATTTAACAAACAAAAATACAGGCATGATAAACGTCACTACCATCACATAATTCCATAGTTCTCCCAAACTTACAACACAAAGTTACATGATTATAATATATTTCAATCGGACTGAGAAGCCCATTGATGTTTCCGGTCACAGACAAGATGACATGTCCGAAATCAACATAGGCAAATGCTTGCATAAGGAAATGAAGCACATATTTCCGTTAAGAAAACAACGTGATTTTTGCAATATTTATAAAAAGAGCCCCACACATATATTTCTATGGTCAATAAATTTCTTTTAGATGCACCGTGAGTGGTGGGTGCGTTTTTGATATGGTCTTGTGTCTAACAGTAAATTGTGTTTGAATAGACCATTGCGCACGGGAGAATGTCCCCATACATCTAGATAGACACCATCGTTTACACTTCCACGATTAATCGAGGGTTAAAACACACAAGGGACTTAGTACTTCAACGAATGTCCAAGATTATTGTATTATATCAGAAACTGTATGTTTTTAGACAATGACAGAATTGTCTCGTCTGAACCTTCCGTGAATTTCGCAAGTTTATGAAAATGCACTTGGCACAAAACACACCAGAATCACAATTTCTATTAAACAATTGCGCCGGTTCATCGGCAATTATGGCTGTGTATTTTGTATGTTCGTCCATTTTTAACTCAAGACAATGTTCCGGAAAAACAGTCCATATCACTTTCTCATCAATACAGTATAACAGCTTGTTTTCCAAACTTGAACATACTCGTAGAAATTGCATTGCCATATTATAAATGTTTCACTTGCGCCCTTAGAATTTCATGGTGCTCCAATTGTATTAGTCTTTTATTAATAAACACGTGTGCAGAATTACGTTTGATGACTTGGATAACGGCTGATGATGATTGTTGAACAGAGCTGTGTGGCTCACTGTACGTTTCATCAATGCTCAAATGTATGTAGAGTGTAGACGTATTTTGTAGATTGAAGAAACACAACATTGGCAGATATTTAACTGTCTATGTCAGTGGTTGACTCAGAGCTCCGAGTATGTCGTGAATACCAAATCCTATATGTCAGACACAGAATGTTGAATAATTAATACCACATAGACTACAGTAGCATCCAGCTTGAGGAGTTAAGCCATTGGCGTCACAATATATTGTGTTTCTGATGTATCTTAAAACGCGATATTTGTATAAAATATAGACTTATTCCAGTAAATGCACTTATAACCTGTCACAGAATGGAAACATGGAAAATCTAATTGAATATTACCGAATAGAAAATTTAATATGTAATTTAATGTAATATTATCGAGTAGAAGTATGCATTGCAAGAGAAAGATTTATGTTCGCCTCTCAATACTTCAAGAGCATTATTGTAATAAATGGGATATTGCATTTTTTTTTCTAAAGTATCAGTTTTCTTAAAATTTGAATTTATTAGATACATTACGCATAGCACAATTCGGTTGATATAATTCAAATATTACTGCGACTTTATCGAAGCATGATGACAACAATGACATTGCAAGGCTTGCTTGTTCACACTGTTTGCCTTATTTAGCATGTACTAGATTACTTCAATAATTATGAATTTCGTTACCTCAAGGCACTACCACCTACCATACTAATACCAAAAGATGCTCAAACTTTTTATTATCATTATTTTACAGTTTGGTTTCTTGTATAAACGTAATTTGATTTTGGCGTTTGTTTTATTAAGCGGAATTGTATGATAGGACATGTTACATCAAAACTAATTTAAATCTTCAACAAGGAACAACTCTCTCTATCCGATATTGATATATTCCGCGCGAGGAACTTGTAATATATGCGTGCAAAAACGATATCTTGAAATCGGACAGTCAATGCAGCACTCAACGTAACCAGTTGAGCACAGAAAACAGTAACAACATAACACAATGAACTGATTAATAGCTCAATTCCCTTTTGTAAAAATGCAGGATAACCTAGTTTCACAAAGAAATCATAAACAAAAAAGAAAAGTCGAGCACAAGGTAAATGCTGTTGCACTAAACCACTTGATAATGATATTGTATTAAATTAAACAGTAATAACTTTGAGACCTGGAAGTATGACACTTTGAGACGATATGTATCTTATGTACAACGTTTCCTTATACAAGTATGTCAAACAAAAAACACAAGATTCTTGAAAATATCATATAACACTTATTTCCATAGAAGAGGCATTTGAAATAATATTTCACTTTGTAATATAAGATGTGAACAGTTTAATTTCATACTTTAGTTTTACATTTCAGGATGTAATAAAGCTATAATTAGTGTGTCAATATTTATCAATTGTGATTACATTAGCTGTTTTGAGATTTAAAAAAATATGTAAGGCAGACTGTAAACCAAAGTGCTGTTACAGAAGCTCGTTATTTGTTAAAGTACACCAACAATGGCCAATAGTGTTTTTATTATGTTCCTAGGTTGACAATGATATTGGGGTTGTTGTGCCTCATTTGGTCGCCGTTTTGGCATGGGTTTGTATCGGCATTGCTCAGGTTATATTAGTTGTGTTGTGGTGTTTCTTATATCTGTGCTCGGCTGGTTAGGTTGAGTGCTACCTTCCCTGTCGGATTTTCTCATGTCTTTTTTGATAAAATATAAAACTAAATATTCTAATGATGATGAAACAATGAATATGCATCCGTCTTTTATTACAGAATAAATCATGGTAACAAGTTCGAGTGCGTAGTTATTAAATCACGAGTATGTTGCACGAGCGATTTAATCTACGCATCCGAACAAATGACCATGTTTTAATAAATATAATTTAGATAAAACGCCGGTATATATATGATTGTTATGTTGAATTCCGAATAGACCAATATTCCGCATTTAGCAACACATCAACACATAGAATGACTGCATGTCTGCACTATTTACAGTTATTTCGCGGAATTATTCATTATTTGCCGTAACTGTGTTTTGTCGGCAATACATGCACAACTCGATAATATCGTTGTCATAGAAGAATGTGTAAGTACAAAACGTTATTTTGAAACTAGAAAAAAGCTGCATGAAAAATACTTATGGAAAACAAGCTTGGGCAACGTGACCTGTTCTGCGTTTCATGACAATATGCTCATAAGAATCACGGGAGTGGTGTAGATTTAAAATTACGTGTATATGTACGTATGTATGGGTCTTATTTGACCGAAGACCTTTATATTTTAAGGCAGTGAATCATGCAGCGTTTTAAATTGATCCATGCTCAGCCATTTAACGACGGAACAGCATATTGACAAAGATCGAGTTTCTCTAGAAGTCAAAGATTTACAATATTCTGCTGTTTACGCCAATAGTATCTCAAGTTTTCCATAAACGGTTATCATTGTGCCTTCCTCGTTATGTCTCTCATTTTCTAGTATTTATAATATTCTGATGTCAGGTGCGTCATGACACACAATGTTTATTAATATAACATTATCAGAGAAACTGAAACCGCAGTTCTATATAAGGTATGACTGTAAATATAGTTGACGAGAAATATTCCGAGTAAATACGGAAAAACCCGAGTGCCACCTTTCATATCGTAACGTAAGGAGTATTCACCCTATGTGCCCCGTAGCTTAGTGGTTCGCGTGCTTACCTTCTAATCTGGAGACTCGTGTTCAAATCCGACTGGTGGCACAAATATGTATGCATGCCATGTTTCAGAAGAAATAAAGCAAATAAAGACTAACCTCATCATGTTTGAAATTGTCGGAAGTTCCTGCTTTAACCAGACAGAAAGCAGTTACTAAAATGACCAGGCTAGTTTCTTATGTCTCAAATCCGATTCAATCTACATTATTTTATAGTAGGATCATGAGACCAGTCTAAAAATAACCTTATCCGATACGATACGTTGAATGTTTTTACGATGCTTCAGAATGAAAATAACGACGTCCACATTTGTGTTCCATACAAAACACACAACGTGCTCCTTTCGCCATCAGTCAGCAATGACTCTAAACATCACCAATTCAATTCTTTGCTTAGGCTTTAAACGTAATCTTGAAAATTAATTAGTTCAATATATACATGGCAAAACGTTTGTTTCTCCCTAGCAACGAAATCAATCAGTCTTAAAATAGCCATTGTAATGACGACGTACCTCGACAGTCAATATGTATCGTGTTTGGCACAAACTAGCTTTGCTTCAAGCCCTGACATTTCCTCGAACGTATGTTTTGTACAATAAAACGCAATATTCTTCGGTAAGTTGATATATCAGCTTATTTGACGAGACTATCAATTAACATACGTATATATACGATGTCATAAAATCTGACTAAGCATTTTTATTGAAGACTAAAGTCAAGTATGTCGTATATGCTGCACATGATGTAATAGTTGGGGATAATATAAGTGGGTGCCGTGTGAGATAGACTTATACAGTATTCTCCTCAACTCACAATTCACAAACAAACACAATGTAGCGGTACATGCACATGTATATTCTAACCCCAATGATACTTAATCGATGCATCGATGTTGTATACATAATGACAATGGATAGTTGAACGCTTACCAACACCATCTCACAAGTCTTAAAAAGGCTCTTCAATATGATAGGCTGATCAACGCATATGATCGCCCAATTTAGATGATCACATTATACATGACCAAATGCTGCAGTTCTTTTCTTTTGACTGGTCCTGAATAATTTAAGGCCGATTGTAACACAAGCTTAATCAACTAGCATTTATCACTATGGAGAACTCATTCCTGCAATACTTACACTCAGCACCCAAAACTCAAATATTGAATTTGTCATACTAATGAGCTATTATTTGTTCTAGATTGCTAATTTAGGTGGGGAGATGTATATAATTGTTATTTTAATGTTGCAAATATCATTTGAACCCTATTTTTGCTATTTTGTACTTTTTATGAGGTAAAAACGTAAGCATTGTACCTGAGTGCACTCAGACTGGTAAATTACACGTATAGCTTACAAATATAGACTAAATTTCGATTGGAAACAACCAAATGATAATATTTACCACCTAAATAAATGTATTCAACATAACTTCAACTTCTCGTTCTCAAAAATGTCGCTTTTAACCTCAAAAGAAGGAATTTCAATATTTGAGTGCTGAGTGCAAAGTGTAAGTATTGGTTGTAAGTTCGGGCCCTGGTGTTATTGAACGCCACGAGAGAATGTAATGAAGTGTTTAGTTTGTCTTTGGTGTGATGTGTCCGGGGAGCGAAACCGAGACTTCCTGGGCTCGGAGTGGTCGCTCAACCACAACACTAGCAAAGTTTTCATTTCGATGGTTTCTACTTAGATTAAATGAACTTCAGATCATAATGTTCCATTACCAATAGATGGAGACATTTCATGTACACGAGAATCACCGAAGGGTTACCGTCAGCTGTTACAAGAGATGCCCATATATATAATTATGGAGAGAACCTACCATGAGGCTTTATTCATATAAACTTTCAATAAACGAGTTTATGGAAATTAATAACGCGAGCCGTTGGCGATCTTAATAATATTACCTGAACGAATTTAATAAAAGTTGGTATCCTTTGAAAACTGATACAACTAAAAGCACGAAAGTACATCTTTCCGGTAAAAACATACTCCGTAAACATGTTAATGGACGGCAAAAATATCGTCATCCACAGGATACGAGGTATAAGATACAGTGACTTCCTGCCATAGAACACTAGTGTAGTAGATATTTAAGAAAACGCACAGGATGCTCATTATACTGATTAGGGAACTTTTGTCTTCGAAAAGTCGAGCTAAAATGAGTAACAACACTGTGTGGATACCCGGTGGTAAGGCAATGTTGATTGTCTCATTATGAATGCAACTTTATCATCGCTCAATGTATTGTTTCAATAGTTCTACCCGCGATAGAAATAAAATGCATTCCAATTAATGGCTAGAAAAATATGGCTGTGAAAGTATTTCCTTAATTATTACAAAATTCCAGGAACTTATCGAACAAATCTTTTTTTCACTCTTGGCAATTATCAGTGTAATGCGTATGAACTGATGAAACAGGAATTGTCTTTATACAAACAAACGTTGGAACTTTCCTAATAGGACCAGTTCCATCGTTTTGGAATACTCTTGTAATGCCGATTTTTGCAAGCATAAAGGACTTGAAAATATTGAATTTTGAACAAATGTTCCGCTATGTACTTTCAATTAATTAGTCCTCACGTATTGGAAAAGCAATTAGAGCATTCAGACGTAATGTTAACAAATCATTATAGTACCTTGGTAACCTGCGTGTATTCCATATTAGCACATTCAAATTGTCAACTCTTTTATTCTATAAAAGTGAATGAGCATTTCAAGGCAAATGAATCAACATCTGAAGTGCCATACAAGCATGCAGAAACAAAACACCATTAACACTGTAATTAAAATAAATCCTCGAGCACATCACATTTCAAATACTGTATAATTATAAAAAATCGTGGATGATCAATTTCAGTCCATAACGTGGATAAAATAGGTCCCTCAATTAAAACCTCCTGGAATAATTGAACGCAACAATAGTTAATAAGAGATTTTTTCCAATATTTCCAATCATCCAATTTAAAGAATCTACCAATTTAAAGGAAACTAAATTAACTACCAAACTACGCAACAAAAGTATTTCCTTTCAACATCTAAATTCTACGAATTGAAATACCCCCGAAATCTTATTTGACAAAAATCTGCGAAAATTAAATACTCGCGAAAATTAATGAATTTACAGCAGAAGGAGGAACTCGCAGAATAAGATAAGATCTTAAATTAGAACATTATCTCACATTATCTCACATACTGAGAGTGTATTGACTATTTCAATATATTGTCTTCTTCAGTTTCCAACTCTCTATAAGACTTGACAAGTTGTAAGATATATAATAAGCATCCATTTAATTGCCACGCACAAATAAAACAAGAAATTTACGCAAATAATGTAAAACGTTAAAGTAATGTTTCGCCTACAGAAGAAACAAATCTAATATACTCTTTCATTACATATTTAAACTAAGACGATTATGAAACTGTTCGAATGTTAATCACGAAGTATTTACATTGCTAAATGCCAAGTATAGCCTGTATTTGCCAGTCAGCCTTCTGTTGAAATATGGCAGGCATATGAGTTCCTCCACCCGAATTTGAACCCGGGTCGCCAGATTAGACGACAAGCATACTAACCCTTGAGCTATGACGGCATCACTCTTGCTTAAATCTATTTAGAAATACACATTACTACTTATCTGACGGCACACAATTGTCAAATACACGGAAATCGTCTGGCGTCCAGGTGAATTGTTACCCGGGCATGAGCGATACACTCTTGACAAAATACGTTCTATTCGAAGACATTAAACAATGATAAATATTCCGGGACAGTGTTTTAAATTCTGGTTACGAGGTTACTTCAAATTATTTAACCCTATCTGAAAACCTGATATATATATGGGTAACAGGCAAATACCCGGGCTGTGTATAATAATGGTCAACCATCGTATAATTAAGTTGTGGTCCAGTTTCAAACATTGGGTCATCTGCCTAAAATTACTTTAATTATAATGTGATGTACTGGAGGTAAACTAAATGACTCGTATACAAATTATACATAACATTAGGTTCATGACAGCGGACTAAGTCTAACAGATGTGGTCTACTTGTACATAGGCAAAGTTAAGTTCAATAAAACAGACAAGTAAATTTGTTCCACCGGTTGGTAGCCTCGACCACTGCCTCTCTGTATCATTATCCTAACTGACCAATAGGTCCTTTACTTGGAAAGCATTATTTACCTGCACCAAATTTGGCTCCAAACTTTTGAGATGTGGTTAGCGTTTGTAATCCAATCTGTGAATTCATTACCGTCTTTATACACATAACACACTCGAGTCTTTGTACGAGATTTGAAAAGGTCCCCGAGTAACTACCAAACGATCTCAACCCTTCAAACAACATTTCAAGACCGCCAAGTTTTAGAAAACCACTCATCCATCGTCGGTCATCAGACCTGAGCTTCTTGCGAAGCCTAGAAAAATTGAACACCGTTGGGTCCCTTAGTAGTTGAACTAATGACTGGGATAGAGCAACATCGCTTATTATGGCTGCCAAACGGCTTTCAGATTTTCTTTGCACCAGAGTTTTCCCGAGTTTACTGTCCGTGTCCTTTTCTAATTCCGTCGTTTTTTCTTTAGGTGTTTCGGACAACGCGCTGGGAACTTGCGATACCTTTTCATTGACTCCATCTATAGCCTGCATGTCGTTCGAAGTAGGAAGAGTAATCCGTAAGTTAGTGAGCAATCTTTGATTTTTAGATGCCATAGCAACGATTTCTTATATAATCCAAACATTTCATGGAAAACCCAACCTTAAATAAAACCAAGCACATATTCCTTAATCTTTTTCAATACACTAATCCAAACTCCGTACGATTGCATGTAATCAAGCAGTTATCAATATTTTATTTCCCTGACAAAACGTCCGCGACAGAATCAGCTATACCAGGAAACTATAACAATCATCTGCAATTCCGATAGAAATAAAATCAGTGAGTTAATTGCTAGAAAATCACAGAATCCTTTTAAGTGAAAACGACAGAAAATTGGAATAGCGCTACATAAGCAAATGTTGGATAGTACAACAAACGTATGACTGTTTAGTTACACAGCGACTGTATATAGCTGTCTAAAGGACTCGAGATTTCCGATAGTCTCTGTTTAGTAAGACGCAAGCACGACAATTTCATAATATTATCGCTAGGTTGTGATGACGCTACATGGCAACATACATTACTTTCATCATGCGTATTACAAAAGAATTATGTAATATTAGACGTAATTAGGGCTACTGATTATTTCATGACCGGCAATATGGTAGAAAATAGTACCAATATTTCGGCTACGCGGAAACAATCTAAACAAATATATACAGTGTCTTACTAATTCGATTAATACCCAGGACAATGTCATATTTGGGAGCCAAATTACAATGCCACTATTGTAAGAATAATATCAATAAATATCATTGTATTACTAGTACATACTATTAAATGAACAGCAACAACGAAGATGAACTAGGATCAGTTCCAAATGTGAAGTAAAAGTAATTTCTAGCTCTATATGGCATTTTGGCCACTATTTTCTAGTAGCACATTAGTGTCAATTGATCATAATGTGTTTACAATTGTTTGCAAGTATGTATAACTTTTCCATAGGGTGAATCTAATATCACCGAGCCGTGGTTATGGTCATTATAGTATTTGAAAATTTAGCTACCCCACTGCAAACTAATAGTCTATAATGTATTAACGTATTTCCCACTGTGACCATGCCTACAACAACAAACATAACATCAATAAGAACAAACGAGACAACAAGAGCAGCTACACCAAAACGCTAATACCTACAAAACAACACAAAAATACTAGCAGAAGCAGCAGCAACAACAACAGCAGCAGCCACAACAACAACAGCAGCAGCCACAACAACAGCAGCAGCCACAACAACAACAGCAGCAGCAACAACAACAGCAGCAGCCACAACAACAACAACAGCAGCAGCCGCTACAAGAACAACAGCAGCAAAAGGAACAACAACAACAGCAGCAGCAACACCAGCATCAGCCAGAACAGAATCATCAGCGGCAGCAACAGCAGCAACAACAACAACACAATCAGCAATATCAACAGCAATATCAAACAACAACCACAACAATTAACGACATGAAATCACAACCAGCTCCATCAGCAACAACTCATCTTTAACAGCAGCAGCTACTACTTTACAAATAACGTTTCAAAACAGCAGCAGAAGCAGTAGCAGCAGTAGCAGCAGCAACAACAAGAACAGGGCCAGATGCTATCAGCCAGAAACAATCAAACCAATTGAAGTCGAGAAGCTGTATGTAACAATCAAATAAGACAACGTTTTCTGTCTCTAGTCATTTTTCCCAGGACGAGAATGGACAATACAGACGTCTGATACTGGCTTCCTGTCGATTCCTGTCGATTCTTAGACATGGAAGCACTGTAATTGAGTATCTAATCCAGTAAATAGAATTAAGGCTCGTAATGCCCGTATTACAAGATTCAAACGGCTTTTATCGACCACGTAGAGTTAGCGTTAGTTCGAAGAAGACATAAACTGCGAGTCTAGAACACACAACTGTGATAATACCAATGTCTATAAACTTTTCTTAATTCCTGCTTGTATCAACGAAAGTTAAACAAACATTGGTGCACTCTAAGTTACGAGTTCTATTCGACTTGCAACACTTAAACCTAGAAATAATTGTCTAGTTTAAAAAAAACATACATAAAATACAAATGAATGTTTCTGAACAGGATGTCTACTAATACCAACGTTTCACTCGGCTGCCCTTGGTTCTTCAACGTTCCCGGAGTTTATCACCGATACACGAGAAAATATCCACTGGGTTACCTACGAACCAAGACATTCGTGTTTGAGGGAATCACCGAAAAGCTGTCCAGAATTGACCAGGAGACCCGGTCAAGATTCGAACCAGGGTGCTCTCGACGTATATTCAAAAGCATCACATACACGGCAACAATGCCACCACTTACTGGCTAGATGGAATAGTGGACACTGGATCAGTCCAACTCTAAAAGCATATATTTCTATAAGGCCATACGGTCAGATTGAGTGGTCATCTACTTCTAAGTTTCGCAGTCATCGTTAACAAATCGTTTCCTACTAACCACTAATGTGCTTGATCGCATCATTCGTATGTGCGATTATCTCAGAAAAGCAGACTAATGACAACACACCAATGTCAATATTGAATATTAGCTACTGAATAATCGGCTCTTATCACGATCTACCAGTAAAACATGACATTTATCTCAACCTGTGAATACTCTCATCTCTTTACTTCCGGTTACTCTTCAAATGGAGGCGATGAAGGCAATTAACATTGACGTAATTAGATCAGTCTGCAGTTAGGGCATGGAATTACAGTTGGAAGTGGTAGTGTTGTGGATATATAAGTCGACTAGATGTCAGTCACACATGTCTTATCAATGACTGCCGTACTTGTCTGTAGATTTACAAGGGTGATTGCTTCTAGTTAATCGATTAGAAAAAGCACATACTTAGGACACAGTGCAACCATCTTAAATTCACTGGCAAAAATACACAGAGTGCATTTAATCCTGTTTAGCGAGTAAGTCAAGAAAAGCAGACAAATATAGAGAATATTGGCACTCGACAGAAACAACATGACACGAAAGGATCAAAATGGAACTGTATACAGATTGCAAGCTCTTCGTGAACGTGACCTTATATAGCAGGCTAATGTTTCTATATATCGCTGTGTTAGAATGAGAAGGTCGTAAGTACAAAATCGATATAAAAAGTTAATGAGAAAACAAAAACAAACCGTCAAAAATGTACTCTTTACTTATAAATGGAAAAACATTTTGTTCAACATGACAAGTTCCGATTTTCATGAAAATAGGAACATAAGGTGCGTGTTATAAGGCCGTAAGTAGTAGTTACGACCTTCTCATTCTAAGACAACGATATTACATTCAGGATTATGAAAACAAAATATTATGACCATCTTATTTTGGTTACTACTAGCACAGGTCCATAGAGGTCGAAATAAGATATCATACAAAAATGCTATATACTGAATCAAAGGAATCACAAACTTGCATTGCCACTCGATGACAGCCTTATACCCCGCATTGTCGCCTTGTGACAGAAACTACGTGTTTCGGTGCTAGCTAAACAATCGTATGCTACTTAATCTTTAGACAAACTAGTTTCGTAGACAAATTGCAGTTACAATATCTCATTCCTGACAAAAGTTATATCAGATACTCTATTTAATAGTGACTTACTAACTGTCCCCACTTTCAACCACAAGCGGTGTACTCACATTGTCAATTTTTACAGCACATTTCAACAAAGTATCGCATTATTACCAAAATAAGTTTTATTCAAAGTAATGTTCAGTGGCTTTGTCCTTAGCAACCTCACGCTCGATCCCAAGCAGCGTATTCACACCAGCCACCTTTACAGCAATTTCCATTACTGAAGAATATACGGACGAAACACAAACAGAGAGTTTTATGCCGAGAATCAAGTTTTAAACGACATCTCATTTACCACAGTACTTGGTCGGTTATCGTCAATAGGCTTGCATGTCGTGTATAAGTGTAACAGCCAAACCATGCTGGGTCTTCTTACACATATTGGTGAATCACATGTGAAAGACGTGCTTTCCAACTTATGTCTATCAACGAAATCATTTAATAAACTTAAATAAATTAATTAAATGAGACATTGTCCTCCTACATAGAATTCGTTCTTAGAGCATTGAACTTTTCTTAAGATCCGCATACTCATTTCCAGAACAATGTTATTGTCCTAGAACATTGCACTCGTATCTCGAACGATGTACTCTCCCCTATCTATTTAGAATGTTGTTGTCTCAGATGAAATGACACATTGAACTGATAGACGGTTTAGTAATTTAATCAGCTTTCTATGAATTATTCGACGTGAGCAGTTCAAGTAATGTAGTAACTGGAAGAACAGTAAAGCATGTAGATCTATCTTTACTTTTATTTAGAATTATTGATATTGTCATTAATTATTGTTTCTCCAAATTTCATTTTGTACAAGGGAGATGAATCGTTCATGCAATAAATGATTTATTATACAATGCGTTACCTCCCTTTAGTATGTTTACAGCTTAAATTTGAACTTATAATACACCAAACTGTTTCGTAACAGGAGTAGCATCCCTTATGTTTTATTTCAGCAAGATTTCTGCAGTATAAATGCAGAGATCACCTAATATACCGTGGTGCAAAGCGCACTCCGATCGTGGTTCGATCATAGAGCGACGCACTTTGGTCGCACCAGGCTGGAAGACGGGCCGACATCGGGTAATTTATGTTCAACGTTTACTATGACATGGTAATAAATCTATATATGCATAATAGGAGACAACGGCATTGAAGTCATAGGTATAGATGGTGGGTATGTAATGTTATTGTTGAATCATATCATTCCACGAAATTATATAAAATATAATAATACAGAAACGATTTTTTGGGTTGTCTCTTGTAATGCTGAGGAATTGGATTGATATCATCAGGAATAACGTTTGATAGTCATCAATGATATAAGTAATACAGTCTGTTGCATAGTTGTTTAAATAGTATTTGTTTCATATAAAATTATACGTTTACGCACGGACAATTCTAAGACATAGTTATGCGGCTGCGGCGCCTAGCAACCCACACAATAACATGTTTGCAGGATGTACCATTTGTACCTACGAAACATTTATTTCATGTAAGCCCACAATGTATAATTTCTTAAAAGGGCATATTATCAAAAGGGGTGATAATTGCAAATGATAACCATACAGAGACAACCACTTTTTTACTATATCTAAAATGACTGAAAAAATAAATCTTACCATTGACAAGCCTCTTTAGATATTCCCCATGTTCCACCAAGTAGGCCAGACCCATCTTAGAGTTCATTATGGTCTTCACACATTGAACACATTCCAGAATCAACAACGCATCAGCAAGCTGAGTAACACGTTTAATCCCCAAAGTGTCGATCAAGTCGAGAAGAGCTTCGGAGCCATGTAGTTCTAGAAACTCAGCATTCCATTCTTTGTTATTTTGTCTAAGTTTCTTGTTCAACGCGGTTAGAAAATGAAGATTCGGGTTCTGTAAGAAGTCTATGCATATTTCTGGAGTGAACGAGTCGATGTTTTTGTACGATATCACGTCTAGCAATTTACTCTTCATGCGTCCGAACGGATGCTTCTTTTTCTTGGATGAGGATCTTTTAGGTTCGATTCCTTCATTGGGTTTTAGTTTATCAGTATTATCCGTGTTAGTTTCCAATTCAGCTTTCTCATTAAGCTCTTTGTCCGAATCATCCGACGAATCGGAATCACTACTATCAGAACTGTTCTCTTTAACTGCATCATTTTCGTCTACATTGCTGTTTTGTTTATCAGTTTTATCCTCACATTTAGATGGTTCATCTGGACGATTTGTGTTTGTCTTACTACTTTTTCTTTTCGGACTTGCTTTCGTAGCATTTTCATCACACGAAGAATAAGCAGAGGCACTGCTTTCTGAGTCAGAATCTGACCCATTCTTACCATTTGTTACTTTATTTTCTTCTTTAGGCTTTTTATCGACATCACTACCAGCAATTTCATTTTTAGCATCTTTTTTTTCATTACGGTGAACTTCTATCGTAACATCAATGTCTTTTAAATCATTTACTTTTATATCATTTTCTTTCGTGTCACCAGTGTCGCCATTTGGCGCTTTTGTTCCATCTTCTCCTTTACCATTTTCCTCTGGTACTTTACCAAACTCAACCAGTTCGGCTCTTACTCCTTGGAGTGATTTCGATTCCACTTTACCCATTTCCTTATGGTCACCTTTGTTTGCTTCTTTCAAGTCTTGTTTGATGGGTCTCTTCAAGTCATCTATTTCATCTGTTTCAGGCGCAGAAAGACAAAATAAACTTCGGGATTTAGATTTTCGTTTATTTTTCTTGTCATGTCCATCACGATCAGATCTTCGGCGAAACCTCCGAATGATGGAGGCCATCCTGAAATCAAAGAAAATACCATTGTTAGCTTAACAGCCTATAGTTTTGTCTGCGTTTGAAGTTGAGGTAGATACATTTTAAATTATTTCCGTTTTTTCTCTACTTTTTATTTTTCTAACTTTCGAAGACCAGTTCAGTCAATGCTTATACTCTCATGTCTCGGAATATGCCCTGTTTGAATTCATGTTCTGTCGTGAGTAATATTAGAATATGGTTTTATTTCGTGTTGGTCAGGCTATGGTCTTCATTGAAATTACAAAGCATTACTTTGGGATTTTAATATGCTCAATGATTAAATATGATTAAGTCTATCATAATTAAACCCCTCATTATCACACAAGTATGTGAACTCTTGATATGCATCTCAATTTTAATTTGGCTAATGATTTCATTTATCATACTACGAACGTTTTACAAGTGGGTGTGTGAAAACAGATCTATCGTCATTCATTCAAGCTGCCAAACCTTCCCAGTCGCCTACACGTAAAAAACGTACTTTAAAGAAGTTATCAGTCAGTTCACAGTAAACACTTATATCATGATATGAGAAATGCAGGGGTGTTCTACTTGATGTTATATCGCAAGTGCCGAAATACCCTCTTGAGAAAATCTTTTTCACACGAAGAAACCTTAGATACGTAACAACTGTTTGTGTTAGCAATGCACTATCCCTGCTTTTGGATAATGGTGTTGTCGTTGTAAATAAAGAACACGTACATGCATATACTAAACACTCTTCCGAGAAAGAAGGATATACCAAAATGAAGAAAAGCGGCATACTCAAAACAAGAGGGTGTGTGATATGACCGTGACCACATTTTCGCAAACACTTCATGAAATCTAATTCATGGTGCGCGGATCACTTTTCCAGCTAGGACTGCCATATGCATTGTTCTGACATTAAAATAAGAGAGGACTTAATCGGACACTCGGGTGAAATAGCTTGGTTAATGCTGGGTTTGTAACAGAAATATATGTACCAACATGAATACAAACGTGCCCACGAACATATAATATTATTAATGACATATGATCTGTCTCGGGGCGACGTTTAACTGTATTACCGAAATTGTGAAGAGCTAAACAGACAAACATTTTGATAAAATGCACTTCACGTTCTACTTTGTATATCTTAATGAAAACCGCAATAATTTCCCAGCCAAGTTATCTGGTGAATAATGAGACAGCATGTGTTTTAGTATATGAGCTATTAAAATGTATTAAATTAAAGAACAGAAATTGCATATGTTATGTAGAGAAAATTGCAATTTATAAACGCTGGTAGTCTCAACCTGCGATGTTAGGTGTTGATGGAGAAATGCTATTAGACGTCCAAACAAGTATACATGAAAACATAATCTTGTTCAATTTAGCAGGTTGGTTCGAATCATGACGGTGTAAAGTAGGGTGGGGTGATTGTGGCATAAAGTACTGTTCAAAAGAGGACGCAATATTAAGTCAAGACCAGACCCCGTACAAGAACAGGGTCGGAGAGGACAGGACAGGGCGGGTCTAGAACTGAACTTTGGACACTTAGGTACAGGTCAGTTGCATTCACGCCCTGATCCCCGTAGGGGAAATGAGGGAATTTTTACTTTTGGTTATAAAATATCCGGTATTTCCCCGGGGTTTGATTATGACAAAAATTTCCAACATTTCCCCGGCAGTGAGACCGTTTCTTCTGCTATGTACCGCCCATCACAGGGTAAGGGGATCGTGGATGCATCTGACTTGTGCATTAGATTGTGTATGGAGAATACAATGTATACATGTTGGTTACTTAGCGTTCCTCGGTGATCAATCATCATTAAATATCAATCTGACATTTGTCCTCCTAGGGATGAAAACACTTATCTATATTTGCCATGGAAAGAGTATTTCAATAAAGTTGTAAAACCGATACCCAATATTCCCTTAAGGTCAACAATTATGACACCAAAATGTCGGTGATTTGTTGACAAAAATCATTATCAAGCAGGGGCATAAATCATCCGCCTCTTATCTCAAGTAACTCTTCACTCTGATACCCAGCGCATCAACTTGTCCACATAACAAAGAGACTAATTGAATTACAGGAATTTTATTCTTGACATCGGCGTACGTACAGAAGCCGTACCAAACGGGTAACGGAACGGGTTCGTTTTTATCACAGACATTCGCCGATACTCGGTCGATATGGCTTATTTCCGGACTTTGCAAAAATATGTCACACCATCAGACATAATCAAATAACTAGCAGTCATAAAGTCTACATCATAAGTTCCAGGAAGTTTGATGCTGACAACAAATAGCGTCAATCCAGACATTCTGATAATCACAGTCTTCTCAGTCTTTAAACATTGCAATTTTACCGGAGAAAAACGGAACTGGTCGAGCGAGTGTGATTCAGTCATTCATAGTTTATCGAACACATTAGTTTGAAATAGAACTTTTATTAAACATATCACCATATGAATTTATTACCATTTATTTCAAGTTCATGACATGACTACTTATGTCATATCAGCATATTTGAGATAACAACTTAAATAAATTTCTAAATAGACACTCCCGCTCACCCATACGTATTTAAATGTTTCGATACAACTACATTGTAGCATCAAAACCAAACAGACCAAATCATCAGACATTGATTCTCCCCAAGTCTGAAAAACAGAATATGGATAATACTCAAGATAGCTTTCGAAGTATAATGACCCAATAGCCATGATATAAATTGGTCGGTGATCAGATGGCTAACATGCTTTGTGTAGAGGGTAGAACACCCAATTGGCACCCAAGCGATCCGGATTCGAATTCTGAGACTGATACAGGTTACAAATGAAAGGCTATTCGGTACAATTACGACCATGCCTTCGAATCTGATTTTACATATTGTTCAGTTGCTTGTACTAAATTATCCTTAGAAGTATGGGGCATAATTTGCACGACCTATTTCGGATTCAGCATTCCATAAAAGGCTGGATCAATATTAAATGCAGCCAAAAAAAAGACATCAATTATTCTTATTTCTGAAGCTATGACACAAATGGTGGTGTGCTTTATTTGTACAATTATGTACGTTTAACTAGCTTGCTCTATTCACATCGTGTTCGAGACACAAATCAGTTCTATCAATAACGCTGTCTTTCATGGTGAGTTAGGAGTGTAATTTGCAATCGAAATGCACAGTTACGTAGCAACGTTAATTTCGACATTTCAGCATAAATCTTAATCCGGTATTTAGCGGAAGCTAAAGAGAAGGTTAAGCTTGTGTTTTGTATCGACAAACTTTGTATTTAGAATGGCATGTGTCAATTTATATACGTTAGAAGCCGGTAACGAAGGTGCACTCTTAGCACATTCTGATCAAATAGCTCGATGCGAACTGTTAAACAGTAGTACTGGTAATGCTTTTAAATGACGAAAAAGCTAAATTTAGAACAAAACATATCTGGGAGGTAGCAGGGACTAAAGTCAAAAATCCCAAAACCAATCAAGTTTCAATTAAATTCCCATAAATTGTCAACCAAAAAAGAAAATGGTGCGCAGAATTTCAATGAAAAATAAACAATCATTCAGTCTATAAAAACTACGATCTCATACTCAATAACACAGGTGGCAGTATCAGTGTTTGGTCCGCAAACGATTAAAACAAATAAAATAAAAAAGTATAAAAACAATTCCGTCACTCATCTAATAGTATACTATCAAGGTATAAAGCGTACTCTATGTTTATATGCCAAAGATTGTGGAACATTGCATCTCGTTGTTTCAGCATAAAATACGGGCGCTGAAGAAAAATCGCTATACAAGTCATTCAAATAAACTATAAGATATTCATTCTTACCGAAAATCTCGTTCAATTGTATCTTATAACTGCGAAACAGCAAAACAGTGTTACTTTCGTTATTTAACTTCGCTCAAGGTCATTTTATTTATGCACTGGTTACCCGCTGTGCTCACAGTATCGTAATTATTGTTGGGAACCAAGCCTATGCGATGTTCCACAATCTTTGGACATATACATATACTACGCTTTATACCTTCATAATGTACATGGAGTTAGATAGACAATCGATATATACGGTCCATGTAGTGTATTAGCACAGTGACGGATTTTTTTCATTTTTTTCCCAAACACTGATAATGCCACCTATGCTCAAAAACATGTATTATTTAAATGTATACAATATATAATGAGGCGGCAATTAACTACACATAACAGCTGAAAACAAAAACCAAAAGTAAAACCACAAAACGAAAAAAAATAATTATCAACGTATAATAGCCATCAAGAGACAGTCAACACGGAAGAGAATGTTCAGAAAAACTAAACACTACTTAGATCTGTTTTTCGTCATTTACGAGTAAACAGTTTGCCAAAAACCTGCACGGACAGCGAGTTCACTGTACTTCACATGCTAATACCATCTATGGAATTAAAACTCAATGCTGCTTTTCGATGCATGCTGAACACAATATTTCTTTTACATTTCCTTCACAATAATTATAAATAACCCTTTTTATTGTTTATAATCTTAAGTCATTTTGTCAAAATAGCAGGTTTTCCTGGAGTTTGGCTCGTTTTTATTTGATTAATAATGACAAATAAATGTAAGCGACAGTATTAAATAGATCATAATTACCAAGGGCGTTAACGAATTGTGCTTGATATAAATACACACAAGGATTATATCATGTTTGTACCGAGAAACACGAATTCCATATTCTTGATGTTGACGTCAATATTTTCACCCGTTATGTCAGGGAAGCCTCATTGCAATGTGCGTACATTAGACAATAGACATTAAGGTGGTAATATGTCGTGTGTCGTGATTGTCAAAACTTAAACTATGCCATCCAACGTTTTATAGTTGATCCATGTCTTTCAGGATTTTGACAGTTTTTGAAAAATTTCGTTTTCTCGTTTCTCTCGTTCAGTTGTGTTTTAGGCATTGTGTCGTGTGATTGTAGAACATATACGTCCTGTTTCTGTTTTATGTTTTCTGTATCTGGATGTTTTAGTTGAGTGAAGCATTTTTAGTTTTTCGTTTAGATCTATTGCGATTTATTTTTCTAGTTCTGAATCTTTGTTTGTTTCTAGATATACGGGTGCATGGGGTGGTCGTACAAAACATGTGCCATGTACGATAGTGACGAGGATGAACAGGACAAAATATCATATTAACTTTTTTAATTCTTGCCTTTTTTACTGTTCATGATTGATACAACCAGATGCACATTGTCGTTTTGTAACTAGGGACAAATTTGAAAATTCAAGTTTTTGATAGAGCTCTATGCACACAATTCTAAGGTATTTGCCTGCGTTAATAACTAGACGTTTTGGAAAAGGGTATATGACGGAACGGATATAACATCAAACACTGCACAGACGTAAGTTGTGTCGTTGCGTCACATTGATGACGTAACAATTACGTCACACAATATTTGGAAAAATCATTTATTTATCAAATGCACATAAAGTTATTGATTTTCTTTGTTCTTTATTAATATAAGCAACACGATCGACATTTGAAACATGAGAAAAAATACTAGACTATTATTGACTGGTTGTATTACTTTTTCATTCCAACAAAGCTTACTTAAAATATTATTTCAAATAATGCCTTCCTAGAATATTGAAATGGTGTGTGTTTTATAAAGGTAATAAATAATTTGTTTCTTTCATTATAAAACTTATTGTTGAGTTTAAAATTAAAAGCATACACATGTTTCTTACACTGCAATGCTTGAAATGAATATGAGACACATTTATTATTTAGTGAAATTTGAAGTGTAGTTGATTGTACATGTATACAATTTCTCGTCTATCGACGTATTCATTTACCAGAGTCATACACTGTAAACGCATTATTTTTCGATGCAGCAGAAATATCGTTAATTTTGTTGTTCGTTTCGATCACGAAATCTTGACCCCATGAATAACTAACCTTTTTTATTCGGAATAAGGCTTTTACCTTTCATGTAAGATATCCATTGATTTTCGCCAATTTACAGTCCCACAAAAATGATGTTTAGTCAATATCAATCAAAACCAAAATCGAATTTGAATACCCACGAAACTACGTGTATTTACAGTGTTATAACAAGTTGGTCCGACAGATGTACGAGTATTACGTATTCGCGAACCTATTGTCGATTCAATAAGTTATACCAATAAGGAAACTATACTGTCTTTCGAAAGAATCGCGCGGACTACAATCGAGTTACACCAAGATAAACAAAGTTTACCTGACGGACTAGTTTTTATAACCGTTCTCATTTAGCTTTAAACGGACTTCAAAAATTTGTCTTAAATTAATTATATGAACAGTGCCTAATACCCTGTCATCTATAATTATGTTGACTGGTATCGGCAATATCATAACCATCAATTGTTATAAATCTTACACGAGTGTCTTATCTGCTTATAAATGTCAACTTTAGAACCGTCCACTACACGGACCTTTGATTTGGCGGGTACATATCATCAAGTCTGGAGTCAGTTCAGAAAAACTGTAAGTGTTTAATGATGATTTATGTTTCTTGATTAAATGAATATTTTGATAGGTCCTTGAATAAATGCGATACATCAAATGAACCCAGAACCTTTGAAAAGCAGGTTTAAAGATGTGAACATGTACGTAGCAAGCGCCAGTGAAAATAGTGACAGTGCAACATATCACGCACTTGTTGTCAACGTTGACATATAGGTACATGTTGACACTTAAAATGGTACCGTACCATACAAGTGGCGAACTGATGATATTTCTTGTCATTTTTCTATGAAATGGCCTCCATTTATTGCAACATGTTTCATCTATTCATTAGATACAATACTGCACGTGCATGCTCATATTCATCCTGTTCTTTTACACAGGGACTTGGGAAGTAGGTTGGGGCTTATCTGCGTTTCATTCGGTCTCTTGATGGTCATATTTTCTTTTGGTAAATCTTTGCGAAACTATGTCATTCTGCTCTTTTGCAGCGGGGATTATGTCTTTATATTTGTTCGGACATTGCTCTGGGTGATTGTATAATAGTTTTGTAACTGTTTCTGTGCTCGACTGGTTAGGTTGAGTGCCGCGTTCCCTATCCGATTTACTCATATCATCTTTTCAACCATTTGCACATGGACTAAAATACATTCGGTTGGATATTAAGGATAACATTCAAATAATTATAAAAAATAAATTAACACTGGTAGACAAGTGCCAAGACATTTTGAACATTCCTCTCCGTTTAACGAGTATTCGTTAGAGAACGTAATTACATAAAAGCACGTTTTTCTTGAATGAGATTATAAGAGACGGTAGATTCAGAAACAAGTGACACGAATGATGGAAACTTAACCACCTAAAGGAATTCACAACGACGACACCGATATTACATTTATCACATTCGAACAAAATTAGTCCAATCCGACGAAAAGTTAATATACTAAATAGGTTTTATACGGGAGTATAGCGGTCCCAAGTGACAGTCATTAGTCTAGAACATTGCTCTCCGAGAAATAGGCATTGATTAATTATTTACAAAACAAAACTTTAGGCACACAATAATTCACTGGGAAATACGTATTTAATCGATATGCCGTTGAAACTAATATAGAATCTAGCATTACAAACTGCAAATATACATTGCAATTTAGATACAAAATGCAGATACTATTACAGCATATTGATAAATGGTCCGACACATATTAACTAGTTTGTTTCTGCATTACGTTGTCATACAAGGCATATTTAAAATATTTCAAAATAACTCAAAACGAGAACATCATATTTCTTTATTTTGTTCCGTAGAATTCAAGAAGTGAACATCATACATGTTTTTCTGTTTTCTATACTAACATACATGTTTCTCACAACTGATTTCGGTAACAAGATCGACTCAGACTCAGCATTTACACCACACATATAACGCCCTAAGTCTGCAAGTCAAAACTAATGTTACCCCTTTCAAATGTGAGCAGACGACAGGAAGCCATACAGTCGCTATCTTGACATGCAGAAACTTGGCAGATGCGCTCCAAGACACGAACCAGAGGCATTTGTAAGTTTAGGAGAGATACTGACTTTCTAGAATAGGAAACGCTAATACCAGTTTTATTTCGTTTTGGTATGACGCAATCTGGGATCAAACCCGGGACCTGTCTCAATGGAGGAGGCTATCGAGGAGGCGAGTCTTCTCCGTATAAACAAAACACGTCGTAAGTAGCATATCATTATAATTATTCTTGTTTTTATTGTCTCTGTTCCACAGATGTTTAGATATGATCAACTGATTGGTGGCAACATCCTGAGACTTTTAATGAATAAATTAAGCGTGCGGATGTTTTATCAGAAAACGATATTAGCAATTTAGCATCACACATGTTTAAACAAAAAACTTGAAATTATGGTTGAAATTTTGACGTGTAGAACATGTTTATCACGAAAATATCATTGTCATCTACTGACTTCGAGTATCGAGTTAATAATGTACTAGCAAATATTTGTGAGACCAATCAAAGACCTAAATGACACAGATTGGAAACATGTACCAACTCTCACGATATCTCGTGGCAGGTCTATGAAATCTCACGAAATCTCGTTCGTTTTTAATCCCTTGTATCTCAATTTCTAATATACTACGAAAAAACTATTAAGTCTATATATGCAATAGATTTATTATTCACCTTTCAAATGATACCTCATTTATTGAAATAGGTCAATCAATTAAACAATAGACCCCGAAGAGCCAGACCTACTCTCATTTTATCAAATTAATGTAAATTCCCAGTTTATCAGAAAATACCTGATTTGCCTCATTCAAATCCTAATTTTTTGTGTTTGATAAAAGGTAGACAAAAATGAGTTACTTCATGTAGAAAAAGAATCTTAGCTCTTCAACATGATACATTGTCCATTAAAATTGGATGACTAAAAAAAGTTTTATGCACAATATCTGAATCTGCTGTCTGTTATTTTGCGTTTCCTCTAAATTTTCAGTGGAGTGTCCAATCTGTGTAATTTAGGTCTTTGGACCAATCAAAGACGGAAGTACGAACATTTATACAGAGGAAACCCGACCGAAAACCGCAAATAGATCGACAGAAAGAAATACAGACTGACAAGCAGACATGCAGAGAAAAACAGACCATTGGAGAGTTAACGTACAGAATAAGGACAAAGTTTCAAGTAGACGGGAAGCGACAACTCGACATGCAGACGAACGGATGGGCGGACAGACATACAGACATACAGATAGCGGACGGACATGAAATATGTCAGATGACAGGATTACCAGATGGCAGTTATTCAATCTGTAAACAAAAGGTCACAAAGTGAATAAACTGTCGAGAGTAAGTCAGACAACACTATACATCAGGTGTTTATTACTACCAGAAGACATTCGCTACTGCAATATAAAGGTTGCTGATGGCCTTACCGCAGACAACAGCTAATTAAACAACACTTCTCTACTCTTCAAACTAAAGATGGATAAATGAACGCCGCCGAGTGTTGCTTTAAATGTTCCCTAAAGAATAACGTAGTCTGCGTTAACAAATGTACTAATATATCAAATATAACATATTTAATATGTCAGATATAATATACAGTAATACTTCGTTATGACGAGCATCGAAATCACGAGCATCTGGCCTATCTCGAGCAAATTTTAAAATAGTAACCGTTTGTATTATTAATACATGCCTTTGATTATTACGAGCAACCGGTTTATCTCGAGCATTTTATCTATCTCGATTACTCCTCGAGATGACGAATTTTTACTGTATATATCAAATATAATATAGTTAATATAGACCCAATGATTGCCAACAGCATAATTACAGGAATATTTGTGCATAAAATTGTTACATAATATTTGTTCTCCATGAAAACCAACAAGTAATTTGATCAAACGGAATTCAACAAATGGCTTACCATGAGAAACCTATTCCAAGCAATATTATCCATTTTCAGAAAATTATTTCAATTATCAAAAAAATATCGACGCAACAAAAACACTGCACTTTTATTTTTCAGTACACTTTATATAATGATCCAAACGTTTTTCTACACTTGTAGAACTGATGCACATGCACATGTTAACCTACACGTTTCCGGAACGTAAAAAACACTTTAACTCATTTTACTGAACGCGGTGGAATCGCCTACATCCGTTTAAGTGTACCTCCATTTAACGTTTCCTACTTTCACGTTTATCACACAGAGTGTACAAGTTGATTACTTTTATTTATTCATGAACTTGTTGAACATTTTCCGACTTCTCTGCCGAGATATTTGTTTTATCGGGTCGGATTTCGGTGACCGCTATACGCTAGCAGAAGACGATACTACTTGTGTTATCACTGATAAGTCACACACCACTAGACTCGCTGTGACAACTTTCACTCTGAGTAACAGTGCGTGAATATGCTAATTATAACACTTTACAAATGTTTAATTAAATTTTAATTAACTAAGTCCTAAAAGCGGGCGTGGAGCTGAGAGAACGTGCAAAGCTAAAGCAGATACTACAGACACAACATGATAGGTCGCCCACAGGAATGGAATTGATCATGAAATATCGGGCAGTGAGGGTACCACTATACAGAAAACAGCTTCCCTCGAAGATGGATGCCACTTGCCAATTAGATAGGGATACAACAGACTGACCACACACTTCGCCTGACTCAGTAGAACGTACAAGAGACTCAAAAGGAACTCCATAAACAGCTGAGCACGAAAGGCACACATCAACGCCATCCCAACAGTATCCTTACATTGGACACCCGAAGGAAACACGGAAGACCAAAGACCACGTAGAGGCGAACAGTCAAAGCAGAACTGAGGACAATGAGGCATTCCTGGGATACAGTTAAGAAACTGGCCGCTGGAGGTCCTTTATTGCTGCCCTAGAAGCCAGAGGGCATAACGGGCACTAATTAGTAAGTAACGAAAGGTACAAACAGGAACGCACGAGAAAGAATGAAACACTGGCTATAATCATTCGTCACAAAGTACCTACAGGAAGAACCACGCATCTGATGAGGTAACTGTTAACGTAACTGTTGGTGATTTGAAGTAACAATATATCACCACATCGTATCGTTTTACAATAAACACACTCGTACATTAATAAGTAATGAGACCCATATGGAAGATTGCATAATTGACAATTTGTAAATACTAGTATGTTAGCCTCGTAACATATAGACTTTACTTACTTGCTTGCCTACTTGCTTGTTTGCTTACTAACTTACTTACGTACTTGCTTGTTTACTTGCTTGCTTACTTGCTAACTTGCTTACTTGTTGGCTTGCTGACTCGTCTGCTTGCTGACTTACTAAGTACTAAACTGTTATGTACACTCAACCACACGCATAGTATTAGACAACAGCCACATGAGACCAATATTTTTTAATTTTCAGTTTCCAGAAATAGGAAGAAAATACATATCCGTCAGTGATTGGTCGGCTTGATATTGTATCTTGGTCTAGTATAACTAATACATGTGCAAGTGTTACAATAACATACTTCCTGGAAATTCTGACAACTCAGAAATTCGAGAAAGTCATACGAATACCGAGCAATGTACAAAATGAACACAAATAATTCATACCGCCACAGAAATGAATATTTGTCATACACTGGGTTATTGGAAAAAGCAATACAAACAACTTCAATACAAACCTTGCTAGTTGAGCACTTTTCTATCGAGAGCGTTTTGAACTGGTACCTTGCACAATTATTACTAACAGAAGTTCAAAGAAATATCAATAATTAACTACAAATGAATTATTATAATTCAAACGTAATAAATAAAACTTCACAAAAATGACTCAGCAACATTATTATCACACAACATCAGATTTAATATAAAGCTAATAGTTAAAACAACTGTTTACACACTTTGAATTATCCTTCGATCATCAACATCGGTTTAAATTGAAAATATAAAACTTATTTATAATGAGTGTTAGATTAATTTTCAGTTCGTATGTTGTAGTTGTAAATGTTCTGTTGCGCATTTGGAAACACCAGTTTACAAATACATGTAAACACAAAACAATAAGGAAAGTGTAATAATTAAACATTATGTAAGTACTTGTATTACAAAGTCATGTGTATAATAATACTTAAAGCAACATGGTTCGAGATAAACATTTGAACATCGATAACAAATATGAAAACATCGGACAGGAAAGGCAGCACTCATCAGAAACAACAGAGCGGGCAATGCAAAACAACGAACACAAAACAGAGCAGGCAATACAAAACAACGAACACACAACAGAGCAGGCAATACAAAACAACGAACACACAACAGAGCAGGCAATACAAAACAACGAACACACAACAGAGCAGGCAATACAAAACAACGAACACACAACAGAGCAGGCAATACAAAACAACGAACACACAACAGAGCAGGCAATGCAAAACAACGAACACACAACTGAGCAGGCAATGCAAAACAACGAAAACACAACAGAACACAGAGCACAAAGCACAGAGCACATACCACAAACATAAACTTCAAGTCAGTTACAAACCAATCAGACAGGGGAGGCAGCACTTAGGAATAAAACTATTATTAAAACATACACTGGCATATCGCAGATTACTTATCCATACCAGACCATATATCAAAAATAAAATAATGAAGAGAATAGATAATTACAATAATGAACAAGGGCACCTACCGAGCAGCATCAAACACAAAACGATAAAAATATCGTAAAATTCAAGGGGGTCACACATATAAATGGACAAGAATCGTATTGAATTGTCCAATAAAAACGATACTAAATCACAGAGTGTCTTATTAAAACCACATTATCACGACATTCAAGCAATAAATATGAACACAAATGACATCCCTATACATCAGTGGTGAGTCAAGTTCCCAGACACCCCTGTGATTCTGGTGTCAGACACCCCTGTGATTCTGGTGTCAGACACCCCTGTGATTCTGGTGTCAGACACCCCTGTGATTCTGGTGTAAGAATGAAACATCGGTGGACGCAAATGATAAACAACAGAACGTACAACGATAATCTATAGTCTGTACTCTTTAATACATATTAATTCACAGCTGTTTTAAAACTTTCAAGGAAACTGCGTATTTATTACAATGCCAAGTGGTTCAAGTGGACCCGTCATCTAGACCGCACTGCACATAACGTGCAAGTATAACTTTTGCCGCATAAGTATGTAAACCTCTTATGGTGTTGCGAATAATGTACAAATGTATTATAAAATTTTAATTATTTATAATTATGAAAATATACATGTTCATAAGGATTCCATTCGATTCAAGTACGACATTCACATACATGAAGTGTATTTGTTGGCGAATGGTCGGTCGTAGACAGCCAGCTCAAAGCAGCTCATTCTAAAGAAATTTTCAAAATACATAACGTATTTCACAGGTTTATTTAGACTACATGTATTGTGTTTGTTATAACACAACTCGATCGAACGACTCTTGTACATGCAGATTATTAATTTTTTACTAATGCATTGGTTGGACTTTATCTGGTTATTTGTTTTGACTTGGAGGCAAAGGTCGCATGCAGGCGTAACCGTGCAATCATTTCCGGTAGCTGTGTCACTTTATCTAACCGAAAAATATTACTTAACACGGGTGTTTTGCGCCACCTTACTCGTAAAGCAATTTACTGCAGTGTTATGGACAGCTATACTGAATGCATGTGAAGATATTCGTTTACATAGCATTGCATATTATATTTCGTTAACGTAGTAGATAGCATAAAAATGCCTCTTCTCAATTAGCCGATGAAGTATATGAAATAATTTGGCAATTAACATATTTTCACGTCTGGCAGTATCTTTGTACGGCCGGTATCTTGAAAACAGAAATGCGGTGAAAGATAACAATTCGTTAGTTTAACCACAAACAAAAACATAGTAAAAATAGAAATGTATCCAAGGACAAATCTAAAACAACAAACTGCATTCAAATACAAACCCGGACATAAATACAAATATCTGGCAGAAACTTAAGAACATAAAAATGCAAGAAAAAAGCGTATCGTGTCTTGGCACAATCATACGTAAAATTCGACAGAATTGGTTAGTAAAGACATATTTTATACGCAATAGCAACTTATATTGTATTTGCAAAATTATAAACTTCCTAAATATGTGCCATCTTAAATAATTCGTGCTTTTTCTTGCGAATAATATCGAATTACGCTAATTGCTACACATTTGTGATGCTGGAAATGAAATGGAATGACTGATATAAGTATTATAGTTAAGGTATGAAACGTTCTGATTGAAAAAAAATTTCACTTTGCTATCCAATTAGTTTTTTATGGATATTGTTAGAAATCCATGTTAACTGCATGCAGTAAGGCTTGAAATATTGAATTAGATGTTTTCCAATAAACATCGATAAGTCTTAAAGAAAGTGAAAATTTTACACTTTAACAGATTTTCCAATCTTGTTACCAGATCATAAAGATGGATGATCAATTTCACCGCAGTCGAATAATTTCGATCTTTGGGACTAAGACGCAGACGTAATTTGCATCTTAAATTAGAAATTTTACAAAACATCGATGTTTTCTACTTTAATGGCTTTTGAATACCAACTTCTCCGACGATTTCAAGAGATATGGAAACTGATTATTACTAAGTTTGCAAAGTAAGACTGCTTTAGTATGCCTCATTTGTTTAAATTTTGTATTAATGTTATACTTATCTCATGATTAAAGGGGTGCCAACACAACCAAAAATTTAGTTCGCTATTTTGTTGAATGTACTTAAATGAAATCAGTTCTAGGTAGTTTGTGAAAATCACTTCGGAAGACGAATGCATTATGATGTCCCTTTAAAGTAAAGCACCTTTTTTTAATGTTATTTTTTCTTAGGGAATGAAGATAATGGCAACTACGTTGAGTTCGATATTTAGCACTGGAAGAGAATGCGCACAATGTTACACTATCGAAGAGGAGTAACACTACATTATTTATGTAACATAAATCGTTCCTTACATAAGCACTACATGCTAAGGAAATATAAGATACATTCATTTTTCTTAGATTCTTAGTTCTTACTTATTGATCAAATAAAGCAGATAATATGACTTATGTATCTAATATCGTTGGAATTTGCTTTTACAGAATTGGAAAGCAAGCGATTATTAGGCCATGGTCGTCAAGAAATGTATACAGGGTGTCCAAAAAGAAAGTATACAGTTTCGGTGCCTTTTAATAAAATGTTAACGTTTTGCTAACACAAAGAAATTCAGCACATAGTTAGTCATAAGATGAAATTTTTATCTGGCATCAAATAAAAACTTGTAACTTGGATAAAAATTAAAAACATGTATTTTCTAAAATTACCGTATTCTGTCTGTGGTGTCATTTTGACGTCATTTACGACGTTTTCACAATTTCTGTTTTTCTGGTGTTTCTTGTTTGCATGCATTCTTCGAAAATTTGCATTGTATTTCACAAATGTCTAAACTGATATTATATGTGTGATGTGTCTCACGAGCATGGGCATGTTTGTTGGCCTTTAATAGGCTATTCACTTGCGATTTCGACAACAAAATAGAAAGAAGTAAACCCATTGTGTTACTTGCCTTTGTTAAGCAAGTTCCTTCGAAACTCCCTAGCGAATCTTTTGTTTTGAATGTTGTATGGTTCATGAAAGTGGAGCCATAGTCACTAATGGCAATGCACGGAGATGGATGAATTACAAGAAACATTTGGTGTCAAAATAATTTCTAGCAAATTCCACTGCAGAGTGGAATGGCCCGCCCACAGCCCGGGTCTTAATTCGCGTGGACTTTTTTCTTTTGGGCTAACCGAGCTCGCTTATGTACAATCAAATGAGAATATACACACATTTTCTATTGATCAACATCAAAATAAAATTTAAGAAGACCAGTTTGTAGAAATCAGTGTTAATGTAACCAACACTTTTAAAGAATGGGTGCAAACCGGGAAACATGCGACAGACAGAAATTGTGAAAACGTCGTAAATTACGTCAAAATGACGTCACGGTCAAAATAAGGTATTTTTTGGGCATTGACATTTTCAAAAAATTATAAGAGTTACAATTTTCAAACTGGTACCGAGAAAACTTAAATCTTTTTTCTAACCACGTGAAAAAATATCTTTGCGATAGCAGAACATTAAGAGTTGATAAAAAATACCCCGAAACTGTATACTTTCTTTTTGGACACCCTGTATGTTCATGACTTGATCTTTTAAAAGTAGAAATCTATATGGTCATAGGGTAGTCCTATCAATTAGTGGAAAATGCTTTTCTTTCGTCCTCCTTCATAATGACGTGATTATATTTTCGAAAGGTATAAGAACGTTTATTTCAATTGATCCACATCAAAAACGCTGTTAACATATCGAGTAAATTAAGAAACACGATTTCATAAGGCAATACTTCCTTTCCATACATTTGGCAGTACATGTCACATACGGTACACCATACAATATTCTAATTCTCTTCAGTAATACATATATGCGAGGGCAGATACACAACATGTATATCTACATGTACTCTATTAATACAGTATGTAAAGTATGTATAAATATTATGCAACGTGCACTGCTCGTCCGTCTTGTAAGAATGTAGTGTATGTCCTCGTCTGTATAATAAAAGTGTGAATAAATGCATGCCTGTCTTTAAAATGAAAAATGAGAAAGAGTCATATCTGACGATTCAAAATAAAATATTTATAATTATAGCATGACTGCTGTGTAATAGAGTACATACACCTATTGATTAAATGATTTAAAAGTATGCGTGACAAGCTGTTTTGTAGCATTGACTCACCCAAGGACAGGAAATGGGGAAATGTAATTGATAACCTGGATCCTAGTACTGTAGGGCACTTAAACTGTTGTCATAATGAATGAGTGAACAATTACATCACCTTCAGACCGTAGTTTGTGCTGATAGAACATCGACATCGTTCGTTCCGCACATTGAACTGTGCTAAGGCCAAACAACAAAATTATATATTTGCTGAAGGCACCGCGTTGCTTTTCCATGTGCATGTATAATAATCAATAGCAGAGTCCTAAATTGAATGTTTTCCTACCTCATACATGTTTACGTTTTTTCAGAATACTATCATGGCAGAACCACAATGTCAATTTATTTTGGCCTCCGTTTGTGAGATTGCATGTTAAAACATCAGGACTTTCTAGTTTACGACAATTTTATTTTAATCATTTTGCACGCGAACAGATTGTCGCAAGACTGTCGTATGCCTATCTTTAAGTATAAGCAGTTGCGACAGTCTTGCAGGCAGCCCTCGACATGCACTTATCGTATTAATCTTAACTTAAAGAACAGGCAACCCCATTATGAAAAGTGAGTGTTTTCAAAATAGCATAATATCAAAAATGTTATGCTATATTACACTACGATAGCCTATGATGGTTGATGTGATCTGTCGGGTTTGCTCCTTGGCCATGAACTTAGCCGCCATGACTACTACCGAACATCAAAAACAGTATAATGTAACATGTACCGTACAACATCAATATAACAATAAAACAATAAAACATGTATAACGAGACATTTATGGATGTATAAACATACACGTGAACTCTCACACCATGTCAAGGAGTACTTTAAAATTACTGTCTACATAGGCGGTCTGTATAATGTGATACTCTGATTAATACTTTGACATTTTGGTGTTAGTTTATATGGACAGTTAACGTCTTTAACAGTCGTTAACCTTAATATTACTGTATAATTAATAGTATATACAAGTACCAACTTCACTTTTTCACTTTCCGAAATCAACAATGATACGAAGTATTTAAATTTACATGTAAAGCTATCATGAGTTTTATAATACCTTTGCGACAGAAGAGTTTATTATGTAATAAGTACGATCTCTTTAGAGCAAAACTGGAAACAAACATTGTGGTTGCTGTACAGAGGTTGTTGCTAAGGAGATGTAAACTATAGTAAATGGTTACATCCGTAACAAAATTATTGTATGTTACTATAGAGGATGGTATTTTTCAAAAGAAGGTCGCTGTGAGGAGGTTGCACTGTATATAATTTAACTGTTTTGGGATGAATGTGTAATCTATGCTGGTATGTGAACGGTTCACTGTATTGCCAGAAACTATAATGAATATTGATTTGGTATTACGTAACACGATTTGTTTTATTCAACCAAACTCGTTTAAACAACACACAAGAGAAAAATTACAAAAGATTTTTGTTTGTTTTTTGTTGATCCGCTATAGTACACCAGCATCCTTAAAGTCTATATAACTATATTTTAACAGTCAGTTAATGTCAAAATAATTACTTGCATCCTTTTTAGTATGATGCTAGACTACCTTAGTTGCAAATTAAAACTTTGGATGGGTTCAGTGTACTTCGATTCAATCGTCGAAAGATAGACGATTGTTATAATTTCATAGGGTGTTCTAGAACACTTTTGTATGAAAATGGACAGTTTGCATGTCAAATAAATCACACAGAGAATTTCTGTTAAAACTGAAGCGAACAAACGATCTAATGGATATGAAAGCATTATTGTTTTTCAGTTTTTGAAACTTTAAAAAAAATATCGTCCAATATAGCTCTATACACTTTAATTAATGGTGTTTACCATCTCTAGGATGTTCAAATATATATTAATCTTGCACTTATAATGTCTGTGAACAGGTTTGCAGTTTTTTTTTATATCATTCAATATATGCATAACCCTAGGTTTTAAAGGCACAAACTGTTCAAAATGTTTTATTTTATGAACGGTTTTACTATAAAATAATGCAACATTTAATAGTTATAGGTGGTTTAAGCGTCTAGATATCTTAGACTCGAGCCTCTCAGTGAGCTTAACAATCACTTAATAATTATGTCATGTGGTCAGTAACTGGCAATATTTAAATGTGTTCAAATAACTATAGACTTTCTTAATAAATTATTGCGTCCCCTAATAACGTTCCATATGCGTCAAACATGTCAAGTTTACCCTAATCTGTCCACATGTGACATGTCAGGCCTCTGTTCACTGCAGGCTATGGGCGTTTTGCTTGCGGTCAACGATTTTACAAAATGGATGCTGCTATCTTAAATCTATCATAAACATAAAACATGTTATAAACAGTTTTGTCCAAAATATATTTAATTTCTCTGTGATAACATTTCACTATGTTTTATACATATGCAAGAAGTTTAATAACAGCTTATGGTAGCCCTTAAGACCATGTCACACAGTGGCGAGTTTGAGCTTCGAGTCCTGTACGAGTTGTAGCGAGTTATAACTCTGACATCTGTTCGAGTTCTCTTCGGTATTTACACGACATGATAACGATAATAACACGAGTTTAACCGAGATACAAACGACATCTGTTCGACAATCGGAGACATGTTCTTGAGATTTGAGCGAGTATCGACGAGAATGTACGTGTCTGTAAGTCCTGTGTCGGCGTGATGCCGTAGGATGCCGTGTGATCTCGCCGAATGTCGAGCAGATGTCGTAATAAAGTCTCCCCAACTCGCCGCAAACTCGTGTTATGTCGCAGAACGACTTAATTTTGGCGACATGCTACGACAAGATAGTTACGATAGTTCTTCGACATGTGTACAAGAAGAGAAACTTCGGCGAGAAGCGGCGAGAATTTTAAACCGTTTAAAATTCTAGCCGAACACTGGCGAGTACTGGCGACATGGGAAGACATATCTGCGACAAGGTCCGACATACGTACGATATTTACGCGACACTGGGCGAGTTGTGGCGAGTTATAACTTGTGACAACTGGTAGCACCAACTCGCCACTGTGTGAGTAGAAGTACAAATATACAATAACAATAAAGGATGCAATGTTACTTATTCTGAAGACATATACTAAGTAAGTTAAAGTTTGACTTTTCCCGGGTAATTTAGATTGTACTAAGTCAATCCATACATTCTAAATAAGTGTTGACAATTTTAGTCGTTAACTTTGACAAAATGCATTAGCTACACATCTTAGTCTACTCGAAATAGCATCATCGAATTTGTTACCGGCAAGAGTCAATGTTCTGTTCAGGTCGAGCGTTTTTAAAAAGCAAAGGACGTTTTTTTATCGGTCAATTGCCGTTATGAAATATGGCGATACGTTCCACCATGTAAGAAAGTTATATACAGTAAAAGAATTAAATGGGACAGGTAAATTGTCTAGATAAACAGGGTGCTCGAGAAAATAAGGGCATGTATTGATAATACAAACATATCCTATTTAAAACTTGCTCGAGATAGGCCGGGTGCTTGTGATAACGATGCGCGTTATTATTATAATGTTCACAATGTGAAATATTTACAAAATGAAATCAAGGATATATTTTCTGATTTCAAACGAGGGACACGGAAACCAGGAAGCATATGATATAACACAGCGCTATTTAACTAATGGTTTTGCTTCCTATGGGAATGAAAGAATTATGCGCCGCTGATAGCAAAATATAACATTATTATGTTACATCATATCATTACCTGCAGTCAAAACCCATAAACATATATGTGTTGTATTCACGGTGTAAAACAAAACAAAATGTTTGAAATATTTGATAAATCATCGACAAACATAAAAACATTACTTCATTACATAAACCCACTGTATCGTGACCGACTCCGAAAACACCTTCTAGAACGCCTGCATCAAAGTTAATCAATCTTGTTACAAAACATACCCAAATTATTAATTTAAACACGTATTACGTTAGCAAAACTTACCGTAGTTTTGGTAAACGTATCCATCATTAGGAACATGTATAATATAGACACGTATTAAAAATATCATAAACACTGAATCCCAAACTCAGTCAATCCACTACTGTGCAAATTCAACTTTTCTCGACTGCAAATAACTGCGTAATTATCCGATATGCAGAAATTTAAGCCAGATTTTAACTATTTTGTTTCACAAATTTTCTACCTAATTGTATCACATTTCACCATCAATCCGTCCTGCTAACTGTAAGACGGTTGTTTAATTCAATAGCTCAATGTTTTCCCTGACAGGTAAACATTATATGTACGACCGCAACTACTCGGTCGTGAAACTATTACGTGCTTTGTACATTTTACATATTATATTTTGAAAAGTTTTCGAAACGTAATTTAAATTTCATCGTTTTATAAAGCTACTTTTCCAATAACGACACTGTTAGTCGCTGCAACTTGGCTGCGGATAGGCTTCGATGATATTTATCGATATATAAGCGATGATTTATAAACCATGGATACAGCTTTACATGTAGAACTCAAAAACAGATCAGTGCACATTGTTTTTTAAATGACAGTTCTTTATTTCAGTGATTATCTTGACAAAAGAAAATAACAGAAATAAAATAATTTATTGCAATTATTTTACGAGTCTGAAACCTCTTAATTCTCGTATTATTCGTGACCGGCATTGTTTAGCAAATCAATGTCATTTATTACAGATCTTTCAAATTTAAACGAGAATCGTTTGTCAACATCGAGTCGTCAGTCGGGTAAAATTATGTTTATTTAGGTTTTTACTGGGTATACATTAGTTAACCGTGAAATCCGCACTAGTCTTTCGAATGGGATAGTTCACTCATTAGTATTACTTATTGAATCGACTATAGTGAAGGTCAGGAATGTTATTATTTGCTTATATTTGTTTCCTATATGGAAAGCCATAATTATAGTAAAAACTTATGAATCCAATGGAGACCTCTATAAAACCCAGTCCGTTTGTGTACACTATCTTATTGTCTGGTAAAGATGCGCTTCGTGAAGACGAGGACCATTCTTTCCGGGTAGAATCTTTTGAACATGTTTTAAGCTTGCAACCCAGTTGAACCGGAATCAGCTTCGGCAATATTTAATAATTTATCAATTGAAAATGACATGGTTTGAAATGTGACATCTGAAAGCAGTAAGCATTCTGTCTAATTATTTATTTATTCGTGCATGCAATTCTCGAATAACATGTAATAAAATACAACTACTTTATAGTGTTTTAGACATGGATGTACCCAACGTCTCGGAGAAATACAAAATAAATAACATAAAAGTCATCTACTGACTGTTGGACACAGGTATGTGTTGTTTAGGCGGGGTTGGTGCTGTACGTTTGTCATCACTCTAATTCCTAAGTGTAAATTTGAGTTCGGTTATCGTTTCCTAAGCAAAACGCTACCGAGCGCCTTCGTTCAGTTACCTCTCGTTCAAATAAGATGACCTTAGGAGGCATGGCTTACCTTCCGTCGAAATCGCTTCGTAGCGCTTTGCTTAGGCAACGTACACCGGTTAGTGTTGAAATGCTTCACTTGAATAAAATACAGCTATAATCCAACGTTCAGTTTGTGTAAATAAAAGATAGATAAATAAACAAACATAGATAATTCATTTAATGAATCTAACACACTATCATCAGGTAAACACTTGAACCGTTTCTTTATGTCTTAACTCACCCTGGGTGTAACCAGGAGGTGACCTTGTTGAAGAGGTTAAGTGCAATGTCAGATTATGATTTAATTATCAACCGTAGTATTGACAAGGTCATAAATAAGACAATAATATAATAAATAAACAGATAATATATGGTTAACGGATTTAAAAACGCGACACTTGGGTATGTTGATGTATTTTAGGTAAGCAAGCTCCTATATCAAATATCTTGGTATCTCCGTAAATTCAATGTCGTCATTTTGATACTAAATATATTAAAATCCAACAGGTATTAAATAAATTATAGCGTGATTAAGACATTGGTCCAGAAAACGAAAGTAACATCTTTATCGGCGTATCGAGTGCACTGTCGAATAACAAAATCGAATGTTTAGGCTACGTAAGGACAGTCTTAACTTTATACACACATTCTAAATTAAATCGAATAAATGACATATATCCAATTATTTAAAGTGTCTAAATAGTAGCCGGAAGCAAACCATGTTCTCAGAAATAGAAATCACCTAATGTTGCAATTGGTTATTAAGGATGCTTTAACACATGGTGTGATTTCATTGATTTTGTTCCATAAAAATGAATACATTTGTTTTCACTGAAATGATCACTGATTAACACATGTTTAACACTAACATGTCACAACGTGATGGGTATTTAATACAGTTCATCACAGTGTTAAAATAGGCAATGTCCTCCACCGGCGTTCCTAACAGCAACACGTCGCTGTCTTATAGAACTGCACAGTGTTCGAATAAATGCCTAAGGGATTTGTCGCCATTCTGTATGTTCATGTAGTGCAATACTGTGTTAAGATGACGTAGCCGAATTCGTGGCGTCAGATAGTCCCATAAATGGATCCATTCGGCCTCGGAGGTTTTAGATGGGTCCTACTGACATAATAACCGCAACAAAAACATCGAATTAAATTTAACCATGATGCTTCCGTCAAACAAAAGCACGTGCAATTTGAATACATCGATCGGCGGAATAACTATTGCCAAATGGTCAGAATGCGACTTTCGTTTTCTGGATCGACTTATTGATTGTACAATATATTTATTGATACTCATCTGATTTTCATTATTTTGGTACCAAAATGACGGCAATGAATTAGCCCTCAACTCGCATTATTCAATCAAAGCATTAACTTGAACCGTCTGCAAAAATACAACATACCCCAGTGTCGCGTTTTTAAATCCGTTTAGTATATTTTACACCAGTCCATTTTTGTTCACATTTTACTACAGTTATTTTGGTTGCATTTGTTTATCACACCAAGAAGAAGCACTCAAAAGGAGCAACATGCATGGACAGCACACAGAAAAAGTTAAGTTACCGATTATCTAGAGGACTCTTATCAGCTCAAGCACTCTTTGACATTTTGAGTCTATATGCCAGATTTCTTATAAAAAAATATCCTCACACATTGGATATTAGATTTCGTATCTCACACGCTTGTCATCATTGTCTTTAAAAATAATAGTAAATGGTTTATCAAATCAATTGATAGGTTTCAAGTACATTTGTAGTTTGACCCAAATCATACAACATGGCCCCTGGTCTCCTCATACAGATGCCTGGGATCTCCGGCATTACAACGATCTTGCTATCTTCACTATTTTGTAAATGCTTGAGTTTTATTTTTCATAAACGTATTATAACCACAGGTGGCAGTATCAGTGTTTGGTCCGCAAACGATTAAAAAAGATAAAAGTATAAAAAATATTCCGTCACTGAGCTAATATACTATCAAGGTATAAAGCGTACTATATGTCTATATGGCAAAGATTGTGGAACATTGCATCTCGTTGTTTCAGCATAAAATACGGGCGCTGAAGAAAAATCGCTATACAAGTCATTCAAACAAACTATAAGATATTCATTCTTACCGAAAATCTCGTTCAATTGTATCTTATAACTGCGAAACAGCAAAACAGTATTACTTTCGTTATTTAACTTCGCTCAAGGTCATTTTATTTATGCGCTGGTTACCCGCTACGCTCACAGTATCGTAATTATTGTAAGGAACCAAGCCTTTTGTAAGATGCGATGTTCCACAACCTTTGGACAAAGACGTACGTGGGTGAATCAAAAAGTTCGTAGAAAAATATCATAACTCACAAACGAAAGCGTCAAATGCTTTCAAATTTAAATATAACGTGATCATAAGTATAACAAAACAATTTGTCAAATTTCATTGAATTAGTCAAAACTACATGATTTTTACATTGAAAAGCACACATGCTATAACAGCATACCGGAGCACGTCAGCGTCATTTGCTGAACGACGTCAAACTTACGTCACGTTTGTCAATAGTTACCTTATCGTTTTGACTCATTTTCGCTTTTCGAGTGACTAATATGTTGGTATTTTTGGATTACCATCGTGATAGTAGTTTCTGAATTTTCAATTGTTAGTTTAAAATCGTTTGCGCTGTCCCATAATATTAATCTAAGTGTTTGCTATATCCGCTATTATATAGCGCTGGTCCTCTTCGACGACGTTGCGAATCAACGTCACCAATTTCGGGTGTATTGTCTTCGGTTGTCAACTTCTAGTATCCTACACGAAAGCACTAATTCCACTTATAAATCAATGTCTATTTATTTCAGGATATATACCTACTCGTTTCAAACCATGTATTGTCTCTGATGCCGTACGTATATTCCAGTTTTACGCAGATTTTAAAAGCAGCCCGTGGTTCCGTAAATTCCAGTACACCCGTTTTACGCGGTTATTTCTATATAGTGCGATTATCTAAATGTCGATTAATACATCATTCATCGGAGATGACGTCTGAAATTTTAACAGACTTTATAAATGATATCATGTAATCAGACATAACATTTTGACGTTTTTTGGAGGTTATACAATTGAGATATTTTAGAAAATTTAATAAAATGTGTTTCAAATTATCCGTGTGCTCCGGTATAGGCAATCGCCCTTATTTAAAATACACATATAGTCGGTGTCAAATGGTGAATGAGTTTGAAATTTTCCTGTACTCTTCTTTTTTTGTTTTATTTTGTCACTTCAGCCTTGTACTTGAAAAAAAGTTTTGCCCTCAAATTTTCATGTCAATATTATGGCGGCCATCTTGGATTCAAAATGGCCGCTATGTAATTTTATGATAGGACTTCTAAAATCTATATATCTTGGTCAATTTTAAATGTAAATGGGTAAAAATGGTGTCAAGATGATTATTATGAACAATCCTATGTGTTAGATTTGTTTTTTGTTAAATACCTCATTTGCATATTCATGAATACTAATGAATATGTTAAAATAATCGCATTTTTGTCATAAAATTGACTAAAATTAAAGTTTTCCTAATATTTCCTGCAAAATGTGACACATCGGAGTAAACTTATTAGAATTAAATAGAATAGAAGTGAAGATTCTAATTTTGATCTCACAAAAGAGTGAAATAATGAAGAAAAATTACACAAACTTCAAGTATTAGTGGGTGGGGTATAAAATGACAATTAGCAAATAGACATGCAATAAGTTATCTTGGTGGATTTTTTGGAGTATGATGATCTAAACAGAGTTTTAACATTCATGGAGTATATCTTTTTGAAGATTTTTGATTGATCGATTGTTAATTATACAATTCACTACAGTGTTACAGTGTTACATGGTCATTTTTTATGAATCAGACAGTCTACGAAAACAAAAACCTGAATTATGACTTGTAATTAAGTTACCTACACAATTGCCTGGTGTTTAAACATTCTTCATTGTCCATACATTTACATACTAGCTATTGCTAACATGTAACATCTTTTATATTTGGTGACCGTGTAGTCATGTCGGTTTTACATGGTGTTGTTGTATGTTAGGGAGTGCTATTTGACCCAACATCGCTGATTTCAACTCCCTGTGTTCTTCTGTCGGGCTAAGCCTATGTCGATCCAACAACTAACCACAAGGCAGTAATTCCTACTTGACCCAGTAAGCGGAGAACCTTATAACCCTGGGTCACAGGGGTCACTTAACCCAATGACTGAGGAACCATTGGTGGGCAACTGGCGTGGCGCTGCTGCCTCACCTTCAAGAGTGGTTCCGAGCCCTCCATAGTCTAGTCCTGCCCAGTTGTTCCATGCTGCCATGGAGAGGCACTTTGGTAGGACTTGCTACGGAAAGGCTATGTACTGACGGGCTTTGACTTACGAAATTGCCTTGCCAGTTGGTTACCCCACTTGTCAGTGACCAGAGCTGAGGGTTTGATGTGCTAGGCACGACTCACCCCGCAAAGGCACTAGGGCGCATCCTGTAACCATTTGACATCGCCTTAACAGATCAGAACAAGTGATTATGGTTTTACTACGCTCGGGGCACAACTTGATGAACTCTCACATGTATCGGAAGTACAAATTGGTGCCATATCCGATCTGTCCATTCCGGGATGAAGAACAAACTGTCGAGCATGCCCTCCAAAGATGCAGTTTATGTTGATAGCATGCACTGTCAGTTGAGGGAACCTTTTCAAAACATAACAGATGAAAGAGATAAAATGTCTTCGAACACAGTTCACCTGGGCGCGACTGTGTATATTTTGAGAACTGAGCAATTTGCATAACTAACACATACATGCAGCAATAGTTTGAGGTCCTGGTAAATCATATGTTCCTAGTTGAGCTAAGTTCTTCATACAAACATTCATTAAGCATGATACAGTTTTCTTCTTTTTAACGTTATTGATATTCCCGGTTAAGTATCTGAACAAGGTGTGTACATAATACCCACTGAAATACTGAATAGTGATCTATTTGTACTTACTGTCTGGTATCAAACAAACTTGAAGAGAAGAACATTATACAGTTTGTCAAGTCACCCCTGCAATATCATGCCCAAAGTAATCCTGGGCAGAGTCTGCATAAAGCAGAATAAGTACCGGTACTTCTGAGGAGCGGACTGACTTCAAAGCAGTCAGAAGCACAATAGCGCAGATGTTAAACTGTATATTTATAATAGACAAATAACTCCAACACCAACTTGACATTTACCACAACTAGCTTTTAAGAAATCATATTATAGGGTTTGGTATTATGACAGCAATTGGTTACCAGCTTTGTTACTTGTGTGCCCTAAGGAACCCTTGCTAGCAACCGTAAAGAGGAGAAAACTCCAGTGGTTTGGCCACGTCACAAGGCATGGTAGTCTTAGAAAACCAATATGTAGAATATAGGGGACAGAGAGGAAGACAACACAAGAGCTGGTCTGACAACATCAAGAAGTGGACAGTACTGCTGATGCCTGGCCATCTAGTGCAAGAAGTCGATAATCCTGGTTGCAGACAAACACCACTTCTTCGGCCATAGACTTGTCCCTTTAAAGCCAAATATACAGTCAACCTGTCATCAGATTTACAGTATGTGAGAATATCGTCTAACGGTGTTGTATTTACAATTACAGTCCAATTAACAATTATTACTTTCTTCTCCTTTCTACCTGTGCTTTACAGCTCACTGATAGCTATAAAAGATTCTTTCTTCTAGTGCAATAATTGGTATATACATGATTTTCAACAAAACCCTTGGACATTTCCAAACATGTTTATGTTTGCAAGAAATCCAACTGACAGTACAATATCCATGACGTCAACAATTCTATATGCATGTATTTCTTTAAAACTACTGGTACTGTGTCAAATTCTTCAATGAGGTTTTTCGATTCACTTTTGTTTTGACCCATCACTTTTCATTATAGTTTTATTTACATAATATACAGGTAACTCATAACTAGAGAATGCTTTTTAGAGATATACAAGTAATTGTCGACCATATTTGCAACAATTAACCGTCTGGATAATAGTGTTGTTGGTTTTGCCTTCCATTGTCTTGAGAATAGTCTTGGGGTTTACTTCATTGCATCATACTGTTTCCTATGATATTTTGACTATCCCCAAGGCAGCTAGACCAAGAAAAGAGGTTGGTTGGTGTGTCAGTCCATATATTCCCCATCCCCCTTTATTTACTTGTTTGGCGTTTTTGTGCTAGGTCCAATCCAAAGACGTTCGTGAGATTATATTGTTGTATCTAGGCTAGGGCATCGTCCATTCTCGATTTCGAATTGGTGTAGCTGTTGTTCAATGCTCATGTTATCTGATGTATCGTTCATGTTTTGGCGAGTTTCCTTTATATCAGAGGTAGACCCTGGCTCTACAGATTCTTCGAATTCCTTAACGAGTCAATCAGATGTGCCTGGTGCTCTGGTCTGTTTTCTAAGCATGCTGACAACCAAAGATTAGTATACCTCATGTGTATTGTCATGTGCCTCAAAAGCTCTATTTTAGTGCATATCGCTTATCAATATATATATTTTTGTATTGCTACCCCTAAGTAGATCTTTATAAGTTCATCATTGTAAAAAGACCAAGAAAATCATATACATGTATAAACAACTCTCTGGCACCCGCATGCATGACTTAATCCCATCCTAGTGATTGCTAGATAGGTACTTTAAGCCCTTCATTATCGCAGAAATCAGCTCATTAGACTTCTCATGAAATAATTGACTTCATTGGGACTAGCATTCCTCAAGATAATTCCTTGTATTGACTGAATATGCTAAATATGATTTTAAGACTTTACTTAATATTGTTATATTGTGAAAATGCTTTCAATATGTATGAATATGCGAATGAGCTTATTTATAATGATGTAGTGAGTTTTTATATACTACGAGCATTTTGACACTATTTGAGCTCACTGACTCCAAGACATACAGGTTTAAAAATAGTAGCTGTAATGAAAATTAACACTTTTTTGTTAATTCTCATTTTATACCCCACCCACTTGTGTAATTTCTACATGATATCATTCTGTTATTGTAGCATTAATATATTTGCTTCTTTTCTATTTAATAAGACTACTCCGATGTGTCACATTATGCTGAAAATATTTGGTAAAACTTCAATTTTAGCCAATTTTATGACAAAAATGCTATTATTTTTACATATTCATAAATATTCACGAAAATGCAAATGAAGTTATCAATCAATAACGATCGAAAAATGCAGGGTTATTCATTGCAATCATTTTGAGATCATTTTGGCTTATTTCCACTGACAATTGATCAAGCTGTATAGGTTTTAGTAATATAACCACAAAATTGCATGGCGGCCATTTTGTTAAGGTAAATAACCACTAAATGCCTACGCGGACCAAATTCAGATACAGTCAAATAGTCCGTTAAAAAACTTTAAAGCGACTGGAAATGGGGGTATGTCTTGACAAATCAGCATCAGAATCATGAAATTGGTGTTAAATGCTTTGTATGCATGTATGTGATGTAGTGAAATGGTTTTATTCAGAAATATTTTGTATTCTAGCTTAAATATGAAAGTGAAAGTAAGGTTGGGGCTAACGGACAGTGAGTAAATCCGTACATGTGAGAAAATCTGTTCACCGCGTTTGACGAACCAAATTTTTCTTATATAATACATGACCCCCTACTTTTTTTTCATTTTCTTCAAGCTGGATGCTATTTCTATTGATTAAAAGATTTTGAGAGGGCCCCATGGACAAAAAGTTGACATTTTTTTTGGCTGACCAAGGTCACTTTACATTGAGTTAAAGAACAACTCTATTTGGTGGTTTGTGACCTAAAGACATGCAAAATTGCTTCAAAATCATGTTTTCAATTTTTTGCATTTAAATGAATGGAAATGCACTCAAGATGGGATTTTAACCATTTTTATCTGTGTAAAATGTCTAAAAAAGTGAAAATTTAGATTTTTATCATGAAAAATCCAGAAAAGTTCAGATTTAATTTTTTCTTAAATTGACATTTTTATGTGAATGTTGCCCTTATTTTAGTATCAGACATGGATAATTGTGATTAAATATGAAGAATAAACATATTATTAGGCATCTAAAGCAAAATTAGGGTTCAGAATACCATTTTAGCACAAACACAACCCCATTCAATGTCACTATTCATACCATTTGACAGGCGCTGACCAAATTTCTCCTTAAAGGCGCATATGCGGGTTTGTAATTTTTTCTGTATTTCATGCCCAATTTGTCTAGAATTGATTGTTTTGTGCTGCATATATATAGTAGCATTGAAAAAAGTGCAAAAAACACTTAAACAACCCAAAAAGGGTTGCCTTAAGGTAAATAACCACTAAATGCCTACGCGGACCAAATTCAGATACAGTCAAATAGTCCGTTAAAAAACTTTAAAGCGACTGGAAATGGGGGTATGTCTTGACAAATCAGCATCAGAATCATGAAATTGGTGTTAAATGCTTTGTATGCATGTATGTGATGTAGTGAAATGGTTTTATTCAGAAATATTTTGTATTCTAGCTTAAATATGAAAGTGAAAGTAAGGTTGGGGCTAACGGACAGTGAGTAAATCCGTACATGTGAGAAAATCTGTTCACCGCGTTTGACGAACCAAATTTTTCTTATATAATACATGACCCCCTACTTTTTTTTCATTTTCTTCAAGCTGGATGCTATTTCTATTGATTAAAAGATTTTGAGAGGGCCCCATGGACAAAAAGTTGACATTTTTTTTGGCTGACCAAGGTCACTTTACATTGAGTTAAAGAACAACTCTATTTGGTGGTTTGTGACCTAAAGACATGCAAAATTGCTTCAAAATCATGTTTTCAATTTTTTGCATTTAAATGAATGGAAATGCACTCAAGATGGGATTTTAACCATTTTTATCTGTGTAAAATGTCTAAAAAAGTGAAAATTTAGATTTTTATCATGAAAAATCCAGAAAAGTTCAGATTTAATTTTTTCTTAAATTGACATTTTTATGTGAATGTTGCCCTTATTTTAGTATCAGACATGGATAATTGTGATTAAATATGAAGAATAAACATATTATTAGGCATCTAAAGCAAAATTAGGGTTCAGAATACCATTTTAGCACAAACACAACCCCATTCAATGTCACTATTCATACCATTTGACAGGCGCTGACCAAATTTCTCCTTAAAGGCGCATATGCGGGTTTGTAATTTTTTCTGTATTTCATGCCCAATTTGTCTAGAATTGATTGTTTTGTGCTGCATATATATAGTAGCATTGAAAAAAGTGCAAAAAACACTTAAACAACCCAAAAAGGGTTGCCTTAAGGTAAATAACCACTAAATGCCTACGCGGACCAAATTCAGATACAGTCAAATAGTCCGTTAAAAAACTTTAAAGCGACTGGAAATGGGGGTATGTCTTGACAAATCAGCATCAGAATCATGAAATTGGTGTTAAATGCTTTGTATGCATGTATGTGATGTAGTGAAATGGTTTTATTCAGAAATATTTTGTATTCTAGCTTAAATATGAAAGTGAAAGTAAGGTTGGGGCTAACGGACAGTGAGTAAATCCGTACATGTGAGAAAATCTGTTCACCGCGTTTGACGAACCAAATTTTTCTTATATAATACATGACCCCCTACTTTTTTTTCATTTTCTTCAAGCTGGATGCTATTTCTATTGATTAAAAGATTTTGAGAGGGCCCCATGGACAAAAAGTTGACATTTTTTTTGGCTGACCAAGGTCACTTTACATTGAGTTAAAGAACAACTCTATTTGGTGGTTTGTGACCTAAAGACATGCAAAATTGCTTCAAAATCATGTTTTCAATTTTTTGCATTTAAATGAATGGAAATGCACTCAAGATGGGATTTTAACCATTTTTATCTGTGTAAAATGTCTAAAAAAGTGAAAATTTAGATTTTTATCATGAAAAATCCAGAAAAGTTCAGATTTAATTTTTTCTTAAATTGACATTTTTATGTGAATGTTGCCCTTATTTTAGTATCAGACATGGATAATTGTGATTAAATATGAAGAATAAACATATTATTAGGCATCTAAAGCAAAATTAGGGTTCAGAATACCATTTTAGCACAAACACAACCCCATTCAATGTCACTATTCATACCATTTGACAGGCGCTGACCAAATTTCTCCTTAAAGGCGCATATGCGGGTTTGTAATTTTTTCTGTATTTCATGCCCAATTTGTCTAGAATTGATTGTTTTGTGCTGCATATATATAGTAGCATTGAAAAAAGTGCAAAAAACACTTAAACAACCCAAAAAGGGTTGCCTTAAGGTAAATAACCACTAAATGCCTACGCGGACCAAATTCAGATACAGTCAAATAGTCCGTTAAAAAACTTTAAAGCGACTGGAAATGGGGGTATGTCTTGACAAATCAGCATCAGAATCATGAAATTGGTGTTAAATGCTTTGTATGCATGTATGTGATGTAGTGAAATGGTTTTATTCAGAAATATTTTGTATTCTAGCTTAAATATGAAAGTGAAAGTAAGGTTGGGGCTAACGGACAGTGAGTAAATCCGTACATGTGAGAAAATCTGTTCACCGCGTTTGACGAACCAAATTTTTCTTATATAATACATGACCCCCTACTTTTTTTTCATTTTCTTCAAGCTGGATGCTATTTCTATTGATTAAAAGATTTTGAGAGGGCCCCATGGACAAAAAGTTGACATTTTTTTTGGCTGACCAAGGTCACTTTACATTGAGTTAAAGAACAACTCTATTTGGTGGTTTGTGACCTAAAGACATGCAAAATTGCTTCAAAATCATGTTTTCAATTTTTTGCATTTAAATGAATGGAAATGCACTCAAGATGGGATTTTAACCATTTTTATCTGTGTAAAATGTCTAAAAAAGTGAAAATTTAGATTTTTATCATGAAAAATCCAGAAAAGTTCAGATTTAATTTTTTCTTAAATTGACATTTTTATGTGAATGTTGCCCTTATTTTAGTATCAGACATGGATAATTGTGATTAAATATGAAGAATAAACATATTATTAGGCATCTAAAGCAAAATTAGGGTTCAGAATACCATTTTAGCACAAACACAACCCCATTCAATGTCACTATTCATACCATTTGACAGGCGCTGACCAAATTTCTCCTTAAAGGCGCATATGCGGGTTTGTAATTTTTTCTGTATTTCATGCCCAATTTGTCTAGAATTGATTGTTTTGTGCTGCATATATATAGTAGCATTGAAAAAAGTGCAAAAAACACTTAAACAACCCAAAAAGGGTTGCCTTAAGGTAAATAACCACTAAATGCCTACGCGGACCAAATTCAGATACAGTCAAATAGTCCGTTAAAAAACTTTAAAGCGACTGGAAATGGGGGTATGTCTTGACAAATCAGCATCAGAATCATGAAATTGGTGTTAAATGCTTTGTATGCATGTATGTGATGTAGTGAAATGGTTTTATTCAGAAATATTTTGTATTCTAGCTTAAATATGAAAGTGAAAGTAAGGTTGGGGCTAACGGACAGTGAGTAAATCCGTACATGTGAGAAAATCTGTTCACCGCGTTTGACGAACCAAATTTTTCTTATATAATACATGACCCCCTACTTTTTTTTCATTTTCTTCAAGCTGGATGCTATTTCTATTGATTAAAAGATTTTGAGAGGGCCCCATGGACAAAAAGTTGACATTTTTTTTGGCTGACCAAGGTCACTTTACATTGAGTTAAAGAACAACTCTATTTGGTGGTTTGTGACCTAAAGACATGCAAAATTGCTTCAAAATCATGTTTTCAATTTTTTGCATTTAAATGAATGGAAATGCACTCAAGATGGGATTTTAACCATTTTTATCTGTGTAAAATGTCTAAAAAAGTGAAAATTTAGATTTTTATCATGAAAAATCCAGAAAAGTTCAGATTTAATTTTTTCTTAAATTGACATTTTTATGTGAATGTTGCCCTTATTTTAGTATCAGACATGGATAATTGTGATTAAATATGAAGAATAAACATATTATTAGGCATCTAAAGCAAAATTAGGGTTCAGAATACCATTTTAGCACAAACACAACCCCATTCAATGTCACTATTCATACCATTTGACAGGCGCTGACCAAATTTCTCCTTAAAGGCGCATATGCGGGTTTGTAATTTTTTCTGTATTTCATGCCCAATTTGTCTAGAATTGATTGTTTTGTGCTGCATATATATAGTAGCATTGAAAAAAGTGCAAAAAACACTTAAACAACCCAAAAAGGGTTGCCTTAAGGTAAATAACCACTAAATGCCTACGCGGACCAAATTCAGATACAGTCAAATAGTCCGTTAAAAAACTTTAAAGCGACTGGAAATGGGGGTATGTCTTGACAAATCAGCATCAGAATCATGAAATTGGTGTTAAATGCTTTGTATGCATGTATGTGATGTAGTGAAATGGTTTTATTCAGAAATATTTTGTATTCTAGCTTAAATATGAAAGTGAAAGTAAGGTTGGGGCTAACGGACAGTGAGTAAATCCGTACATGTGAGAAAATCTGTTCACCGCGTTTGACGAACCAAATTTTTCTTATATAATACATGACCCCCTACTTTTTTTTCATTTTCTTCAAGCTGGATGCTATTTCTATTGATTAAAAGATTTTGAGAGGGCCCCATGGACAAAAAGTTGACATTTTTTTTGGCTGACCAAGGTCACTTTACATTGAGTTAAAGAACAACTCTATTTGGTGGTTTGTGACCTAAAGACATGCAAAATTGCTTCAAAATCATGTTTTCAATTTTTTGCATTTAAATGAATGGAAATGCACTCAAGATGGGATTTTAACCATTTTTATCTGTGTAAAATGTCTAAAAAAGTGAAAATTTAGATTTTTATCATGAAAAATCCAGAAAAGTTCAGATTTAATTTTTTCTTAAATTGACATTTTTATGTGAATGTTGCCCTTATTTTAGTATCAGACATGGATAATTGTGATTAAATATGAAGAATAAACATATTATTAGGCATCTAAAGCAAAATTAGGGTTCAGAATACCATTTTAGCACAAACACAACCCCATTCAATGTCACTATTCATACCATTTGACAGGCGCTGACCAAATTTCTCCTTAAAGGCGCATATGCGGGTTTGTAATTTTTTCTGTATTTCATGCCCAATTTGTCTAGAATTGATTGTTTTGTGCTGCATATATATAGTAGCATTGAAAAAAGTGCAAAAAACACTTAAACAACCCAAAAAGGGTTGCCTTAAGGTAAATAACCACTAAATGCCTACGCGGACCAAATTCAGATACAGTCAAATAGTCCGTTAAAAAACTTTAAAGCGACTGGAAATGGGGGTATGTCTTGACAAATCAGCATCAGAATCATGAAATTGGTGTTAAATGCTTTGTATGCATGTATGTGATGTAGTGAAATGGTTTTATTCAGAAATATTTTGTATTCTAGCTTAAATATGAAAGTGAAAGTAAGGTTGGGGCTAACGGACAGTGAGTAAATCCGTACATGTGAGAAAATCTGTTCACCGCGTTTGACGAACCAAATTTTTCTTATATAATACATGACCCCCTACTTTTTTTTCATTTTCTTCAAGCTGGATGCTATTTCTATTGATTAAAAGATTTTGAGAGGGCCCCATGGACAAAAAGTTGACATTTTTTTTGGCTGACCAAGGTCACTTTACATTGAGTTAAAGAACAACTCTATTTGGTGGTTTGTGACCTAAAGACATGCAAAATTGCTTCAAAATCATGTTTTCAATTTTTTGCATTTAAATGAATGGAAATGCACTCAAGATGGGATTTTAACCATTTTTATCTGTGTAAAATGTCTAAAAAAGTGAAAATTTAGATTTTTATCATGAAAAATCCAGAAAAGTTCAGATTTAATTTTTTCTTAAATTGACATTTTTATGTGAATGTTGCCCTTATTTTAGTATCAGACATGGATAATTGTGATTAAATATGAAGAATAAACATATTATTAGGCATCTAAAGCAAAATTAGGGTTCAGAATACCATTTTAGCACAAACACAACCCCATTCAATGTCACTATTCATACCATTTGACAGGCGCTGACCAAATTTCTCCTTAAAGGCGCATATGCGGGTTTGTAATTTTTTCTGTATTTCATGCCCAATTTGTCTAGAATTGATTGTTTTGTGCTGCATATATATAGTAGCATTGAAAAAAGTGCAAAAAACACTTAAACAACCCAAAAAGGGTTGCCTTAAGGTAAATAACCACTAAATGCCTACGCGGACCAAATTCAGATACAGTCAAATAGTCCGTTAAAAAACTTTAAAGCGACTGGAAATGGGGGTATGTCTTGACAAATCAGCATCAGAATCATGAAATTGGTGTTAAATGCTTTGTATGCATGTATGTGATGTAGTGAAATGGTTTTATTCAGAAATATTTTGTATTCTAGCTTAAATATGAAAGTGAAAGTAAGGTTGGGGCTAACGGACAGTGAGTAAATCCGTACATGTGAGAAAATCTGTTCACCGCGTTTGACGAACCAAATTTTTCTTATATAATACATGACCCCCTACTTTTTTTTCATTTTCTTCAAGCTGGATGCTATTTCTATTGATTAAAAGATTTTGAGAGGGCCCCATGGACAAAAAGTTGACATTTTTTTTGGCTGACCAAGGTCACTTTACATTGAGTTAAAGAACAACTCTATTTGGTGGTTTGTGACCTAAAGACATGCAAAATTGCTTCAAAATCATGTTTTCAATTTTTTGCATTTAAATGAATGGAAATGCACTCAAGATGGGATTTTAACCATTTTTATCTGTGTAAAATGTCTAAAAAAGTGAAAATTTAGATTTTTATCATGAAAAATCCAGAAAAGTTCAGATTTAATTTTTTCTTAAATTGACATTTTTATGTGAATGTTGCCCTTATTTTAGTATCAGACATGGATAATTGTGATTAAATATGAAGAATAAACATATTATTAGGCATCTAAAGCAAAATTAGGGTTCAGAATACCATTTTAGCACAAACACAACCCCATTCAATGTCACTATTCATACCATTTGACAGGCGCTGACCAAATTTCTCCTTAAAGGCGCATATGCGGGTTTGTAATTTTTTCTGTATTTCATGCCCAATTTGTCTAGAATTGATTGTTTTGTGCTGCATATATATAGTAGCATTGAAAAAAGTGCAAAAAACACTTAAACAACCCAAAAAGGGTTGCCTTAAGGTAAATAACCACTAAATGCCTACGCGGACCAAATTCAGATACAGTCAAATAGTCCGTTAAAAAACTTTAAAGCGACTGGAAATGGGGGTATGTCTTGACAAATCAGCATCAGAATCATGAAATTGGTGTTAAATGCTTTGTATGCATGTATGTGATGTAGTGAAATGGTTTTATTCAGAAATATTTTGTATTCTAGCTTAAATATGAAAGTGAAAGTAAGGTTGGGGCTAACGGACAGTGAGTAAATCCGTACATGTGAGAAAATCTGTTCACCGCGTTTGACGAACCAAATTTTTCTTATATAATACATGACCCCCTACTTTTTTTTCATTTTCTTCAAGCTGGATGCTATTTCTATTGATTAAAAGATTTTGAGAGGGCCCCATGGACAAAAAGTTGACATTTTTTTTGGCTGACCAAGGTCACTTTACATTGAGTTAAAGAACAACTCTATTTGGTGGTTTGTGACCTAAAGACATGCAAAATTGCTTCAAAATCATGTTTTCAATTTTTTGCATTTAAATGAATGGAAATGCACTCAAGATGGGATTTTAACCATTTTTATCTGTGTAAAATGTCTAAAAAAGTGAAAATTTAGATTTTTATCATGAAAAATCCAGAAAAGTTCAGATTTAATTTTTTCTTAAATTGACATTTTTATGTGAATGTTGCCCTTATTTTAGTATCAGACATGGATAATTGTGATTAAATATGAAGAATAAACATATTATTAGGCATCTAAAGCAAAATTAGGGTTCAGAATACCATTTTAGCACAAACACAACCCCATTCAATGTCACTATTCATACCATTTGACAGGCGCTGACCAAATTTCTCCTTAAAGGCGCATATGCGGGTTTGTAATTTTTTCTGTATTTCATGCCCAATTTGTCTAGAATTGATTGTTTTGTGCTGCATATATATAGTAGCATTGAAAAAAGTGCAAAAAACACTTAAACAACCCAAAAAGGGTTGCCTTAAGGTAAATAACCACTAAATGCCTACGCGGACCAAATTCAGATACAGTCAAATAGTCCGTTAAAAAACTTTAAAGCGACTGGAAATGGGGGTATGTCTTGACAAATCAGCATCAGAATCATGAAATTGGTGTTAAATGCTTTGTATGCATGTATGTGATGTAGTGAAATGGTTTTATTCAGAAATATTTTGTATTCTAGCTTAAATATGAAAGTGAAAGTAAGGTTGGGGCTAACGGACAGTGAGTAAATCCGTACATGTGAGAAAATCTGTTCACCGCGTTTGACGAACCAAATTTTTCTTATATAATACATGACCCCCTACTTTTTTTTCATTTTCTTCAAGCTGGATGCTATTTCTATTGATTAAAAGATTTTGAGAGGGCCCCATGGACAAAAAGTTGACATTTTTTTTGGCTGACCAAGGTCACTTTACATTGAGTTAAAGAACAACTCTATTTGGTGGTTTGTGACCTAAAGACATGCAAAATTGCTTCAAAATCATGTTTTCAATTTTTTGCATTTAAATGAATGGAAATGCACTCAAGATGGGATTTTAACCATTTTTATCTGTGTAAAATGTCTAAAAAAGTGAAAATTTAGATTTTTATCATGAAAAATCCAGAAAAGTTCAGATTTAATTTTTTCTTAAATTGACATTTTTATGTGAATGTTGCCCTTATTTTAGTATCAGACATGGATAATTGTGATTAAATATGAAGAATAAACATATTATTAGGCATCTAAAGCAAAATTAGGGTTCAGAATACCATTTTAGCACAAACACAACCCCATTCAATGTCACTATTCATACCATTTGACAGGCGCTGACCAAATTTCTCCTTAAAGGCGCATATGCGGGTTTGTAATTTTTTCTGTATTTCATGCCCAATTTGTCTAGAATTGATTGTTTTGTGCTGCATATATATAGTAGCATTGAAAAAAGTGCAAAAAACACTTAAACAACCCAAAAAGGGTTGCCTTAAGGTAAATAACCACTAAATGCCTACGCGGACCAAATTCAGATACAGTCAAATAGTCCGTTAAAAAACTTTAAAGCGACTGGAAATGGGGGTATGTCTTGACAAATCAGCATCAGAATCATGAAATTGGTGTTAAATGCTTTGTATGCATGTATGTGATGTAGTGAAATGGTTTTATTCAGAAATATTTTGTATTCTAGCTTAAATATGAAAGTGAAAGTAAGGTTGGGGCTAACGGACAGTGAGTAAATCCGTACATGTGAGAAAATCTGTTCACCGCGTTTGACGAACCAAATTTTTCTTATATAATACATGACCCCCTACTTTTTTTTCATTTTCTTCAAGCTGGATGCTATTTCTATTGATTAAAAGATTTTGAGAGGGCCCCATGGACAAAAAGTTGACATTTTTTTTGGCTGACCAAGGTCACTTTACATTGAGTTAAAGAACAACTCTATTTGGTGGTTTGTGACCTAAAGACATGCAAAATTGCTTCAAAATCATGTTTTCAATTTTTTGCATTTAAATGAATGGAAATGCACTCAAGATGGGATTTTAACCATTTTTATCTGTGTAAAATGTCTAAAAAAGTGAAAATTTAGATTTTTATCATGAAAAATCCAGAAAAGTTCAGATTTAATTTTTTCTTAAATTGACATTTTTATGTGAATGTTGCCCTTATTTTAGTATCAGACATGGATAATTGTGATTAAATATGAAGAATAAACATATTATTAGGCATCTAAAGCAAAATTAGGGTTCAGAATACCATTTTAGCACAAACACAACCCCATTCAATGTCACTATTCATACCATTTGACAGGCGCTGACCAAATTTCTCCTTAAAGGCGCATATGCGGGTTTGTAATTTTTTCTGTATTTCATGCCCAATTTGTCTAGAATTGATTGTTTTGTGCTGCATATATATAGTAGCATTGAAAAAAGTGCAAAAAACACTTAAACAACCCAAAAAGGGTTGCCTTAAGGTAAATAACCACTAAATGCCTACGCGGACCAAATTCAGATACAGTCAAATAGTCCGTTAAAAAACTTTAAAGCGACTGGAAATGGGGGTATGTCTTGACAAATCAGCATCAGAATCATGAAATTGGTGTTAAATGCTTTGTATGCATGTATGTGATGTAGTGAAATGGTTTTATTCAGAAATATTTTGTATTCTAGCTTAAATATGAAAGTGAAAGTAAGGTTGGGGCTAACGGACAGTGAGTAAATCCGTACATGTGAGAAAATCTGTTCACCGCGTTTGACGAACCAAATTTTTCTTATATAATACATGACCCCCTACTTTTTTTTCATTTTCTTCAAGCTGGATGCTATTTCTATTGATTAAAAGATTTTGAGAGGGCCCCATGGACAAAAAGTTGACATTTTTTTTGGCTGACCAAGGTCACTTTACATTGAGTTAAAGAACAACTCTATTTGGTGGTTTGTGACCTAAAGACATGCAAAATTGCTTCAAAATCATGTTTTCAATTTTTTGCATTTAAATGAATGGAAATGCACTCAAGATGGGATTTTAACCATTTTTATCTGTGTAAAATGTCTAAAAAAGTGAAAATTTAGATTTTTATCATGAAAAATCCAGAAAAGTTCAGATTTAATTTTTTCTTAAATTGACATTTTTATGTGAATGTTGCCCTTATTTTAGTATCAGACATGGATTATTGTGATTAAATATGAAGAATAAACATATTATTAGGCATCTAAAGCAAAATTAGGGTTCAGAATACCATTTTAGCACAAACACAACCCCATTCAATGTCACTATTCATACCATTTGACAGGCGCTGACCAAATTTCTCCTTAAAGGCGCATATGCGGGTTTGTAATTTTTTCTGTATTTCATGCCCAATTTGTCTAGAATTGATTGTTTTGTGCTGCATATATATAGTAGCATTGAAAAAAGTGCAAAAAACACTTAAACAACCCAAAAAGGGTTGCCTTAAGGTAAATAACCACTAAATGCCTACGCGGACCAAATTCAGATACAGTCAAATAGTCCGTTAAAAAACTTTAAAGCGACTGGAAATGGGGGTATGTCTTGACAAATCAGCATCAGAATCATGAAATTGGTGTTAAATGCTTTGTATGCATGTATGTGATGTAGTGAAATGGTTTTATTCAGAAATATTTTGTATTCTAGCTTAAATATGAAAGTGAAAGTAAGGTTGGGGCTAACGGACAGTGAGTAAATCCGTACATGTGAGAAAATCTGTTCACCGCGTTTGACGAACCAAATTTTTCTTATATAATACATGACCCCCTACTTTTTTTTCATTTTCTTCAAGCTGGATGCTATTTCTATTGATTAAAAGATTTTGAGAGGGCCCCATGGACAAAAAGTTGACATTTTTTTTGGCTGACCAAGGTCACTTTACATTGAGTTAAAGAACAACTCTATTTGGTGGTTTGTGACCTAAAGACATGCAAAATTGCTTCAAAATCATGTTTTCAATTTTTTGCATTTAAATGAATGGAAATGCACTCAAGATGGGATTTTAACCATTTTTATCTGTGTAAAATGTCTAAAAAAGTGAAAATTTAGATTTTTATCATGAAAAATCCAGAAAAGTTCAGATTTAATTTTTTCTTAAATTGACATTTTTATGTGAATGTTGCCCTTATTTTAGTATCAGACATGGATAATTGTGATTAAATATGAAGAATAAACATATTATTTTAATAGGCATCTAAAGCAAAATTAGGGTTCAGAATACCATTTTAGCACAAACACAACCCCATTCAATGTCACTATTCATACCATTTGACAGGCGCTGACCAAATTTCTCCTTAAAGGCGCATATGCGGGTTTGTAATTTTTTCTGTATTTCATGCCCAATTTGTCTAGAATTGATTGTTTTGTGCTGCATATATATAGTAGCATTGAAAAAAGTGCAAAAAACACTTAAACAACCCAAAAAGGGTTGCCTTAAGGTAAATAACCACTAAATGCCTACGCGGACCAAATTCAGATACAGTCAAATAGTCCGTTAAAAAACTTTAAAGCGACTGGAAATGGGGGTATGTCTTGACAAATCAGCATCAGAATCATGAAATTGGTGTTAAATGCTTTGTATGCATGTATGTGATGTAGTGAAATGGTTTTATTCAGAAATATTTTGTATTCTAGCTTAAATATGAAAGTGAAAGTAAGGTTGGGGCTAACGGACAGTGAGTAAATCCGTACATGTGAGAAAATCTGTTCACCGCGTTTGACGAACCAAATTTTTCTTATATAATACATGACCCCCTACTTTTTTTTCATTTTCTTCAAGCTGGATGCTATTTCTATTGATTAAAAGATTTTGAGAGGGCCCCATGGACAAAAAGTTGACATTTTTTTTGGCTGACCAAGGTCACTTTACATTGAGTTAAAGAACAACTCTATTTGGTGGTTTGTGACCTAAAGACATGCAAAATTGCTTCAAAATCATGTTTTCAATTTTTTGCATTTAAATGAATGGAAATGCACTCAAGATGGGATTTTAACCATTTTTATCTGTGTAAAATGTCTAAAAAAGTGAAAATTTAGATTTTTATCATGAAAAATCCAGAAAAGTTCAGATTTAATTTTTTCTTAAATTGACATTTTTATGTGAATGTTGCCCTTATTTTAGTATCAGACATGGATAATTGTGATTAAATATGAAGAATAAACATATTATTAGGCATCTAAAGCAAAATTAGGGTTCAGAATACCATTTTAGCACAAACACAACCCCATTCAATGTCACTATTCATACCATTTGACAGGCGCTGACCAAATTTCTCCTTAAAGGCGCATATGCGGGTTTGTAATTTTTTCTGTATTTCATGCCCAATTTGTCTAGAATTGATTGTTTTGTGCTGCATATATATAGTAGCATTGAAAAAAGTGCAAAAAACACTTAAACAACCCAAAAAGGGTTGCCTTAAGGTAAATAACCACTAAATGCCTACGCGGACCAAATTCAGATACAGTCAAATAGTCCGTTAAAAAACTTTAAAGCGACTGGAAATGGGGGTATGTCTTGACAAATCAGCATCAGAATCATGAAATTGGTGTTAAATGCTTTGTATGCATGTATGTGATGTAGTGAAATGGTTTTATTCAGAAATATTTTGTATTCTAGCTTAAATATGAAAGTGAAAGTAAGGTTGGGGCTAACGGACAGTGAGTAAATCCGTACATGTGAGAAAATCTGTTCACCGCGTTTGACGAACCAAATTTTTCTTATATAATACATGACCCCCTACTTTTTTTTCATTTTCTTCAAGCTGGATGCTATTTCTATTGATTAAAAGATTTTGAGAGGGCCCCATGGACAAAAAGTTGACATTTTTTTTGGCTGACCAAGGTCACTTTACATTGAGTTAAAGAACAACTCTATTTGGTGGTTTGTGACCTAAAGACATGCAAAATTGCTTCAAAATCATGTTTTCAATTTTTTGCATTTAAATGAATGGAAATGCACTCAAGATGGGATTTTAACCATTTTTATCTGTGTAAAATGTCTAAAAAAGTGAAAATTTAGATTTTTATCATGAAAAATCCAGAAAAGTTCAGATTTAATTTTTTCTTAAATTGACATTTTTATGTGAATGTTGCCCTTATTTTAGTATCAGACATGGATAATTGTGATTAAATATGAAGAATAAACATATTATTAGGCATCTAAAGCAAAATTAGGGTTCAGAATACCATTTTAGCACAAACACAACCCCATTCAATGTCACTATTCATACCATTTGACAGGCGCTGACCAAATTTCTCCTTAAAGGCGCATATGCGGGTTTGTAATTTTTTCTGTATTTCATGCCCAATTTGTCTAGAATTGATTGTTTTGTGCTGCATATATATAGTAGCATTGAAAAAAGTGCAAAAAACACTTAAACAACCCAAAAAGGGTTGCCTTAAGGTAAATAACCACTAAATGCCTACGCGGACCAAATTCAGATACAGTCAAATAGTCCGTTAAAAAACTTTAAAGCGACTGGAAATGGGGGTATGTCTTGACAAATCAGCATCAGAATCATGAAATTGGTGTTAAATGCTTTGTATGCATGTATGTGATGTAGTGAAATGGTTTTATTCAGAAATATTTTGTATTCTAGCTTAAATATGAAAGTGAAAGTAAGGTTGGGGCTAACGGACAGTGAGTAAATCCGTACATGTGAGAAAATCTGTTCACCGCGTTTGACGAACCAAATTTTTCTTATATAATACATGACCCCCTACTTTTTTTTCATTTTCTTCAAGCTGGATGCTATTTCTATTGATTAAAAGATTTTGAGAGGGCCCCATGGACAAAAAGTTGACATTTTTTTTGGCTGACCAAGGTCACTTTACATTGAGTTAAAGAACAACTCTATTTGGTGGTTTGTGACCTTAATTGTCATTTTTTACCCCACCCACTTATAACTGAACTTTAGCGTAATTTCTACATGACATCATTCTGTTATGGTAGTATTAGTACAAATGCTTCTTTTCTTTTTAATAAATCCACTCCGATGTGTCACATTATGTAGAAAATATTTGGTAAAACTTCAAATGTAGCCAATTTTATATAAAAAATGCTATAAATTTGGCATATTCATTAATATTCACGAATATGCAAATAATGTAATCAATTAAATAATGACTGGAAAATGCAGAGTTTATCATTACAATCATTTTGACATCATTTTGGTTCATTTCCACTAACAATTGACCAAGCTGTATAGGTTTTAGTAATCTAACCACAAAATGCAATGCGGCCATTTTGAATCCAAGATGGCCGCCAAAATATTGACATGAAAATTTGAGGGCAAAACTTTTCTTACAGAATATTGTCTATATGATAAAATAAAACCAAAAAACTAGAGTACAGGAAGATTTCAAACTGGACCCAATTTTTTAACCATTCAAAACCCACTAATATTGTTAAAACGGTTATCATCAGGTCGCTATAAATTTGTGTATGTAAAGAAAATACCAATGTATTCATTCAGTATAAATATGACGACAATAACTCTGAAAATAAAAAAGTTATGGCAAAATTCTACGAACTTTTTGATTCACCCACGTATACTACGCTTTATACCTTGATAGTGTATTGTAGCTCAGTGACGGATTTTTTTCATTTTCTTTTTTCCTAACACTGATACTGCCACCTATGATTATAACAGGCCTTAGAAATTAGGACACAAGCTACAGTTTTGAGTTCCCAAAAGTATAATCGAATCTAAGTGTTAAATGAACTGAAAATACTGGTGGTTTTTGGAAAATACAAATTTACTAAAATACACATGTTGATGCAATAAAATAAAATACATGAGCGAGAGTAAATGTAACGTAAGTGTTAAATGAAATTTGCATTGGAAAATAGAAATAATCATGTATCGTAAATACATAGGTCACCAATAATTTGTGACCCCAGTATTAGGAAGATAACCATCGCATAATGCTAGGCATTTAAGTCTTACATAATGATCTTGGTCATCTAACATGATCGTATAGAGATTCACATTTGATTGGCATATTTTGCTCATAGAAATGTCTCAATATTTGCAGTTTATTATGATTAATCAGTTTTAAAGGGATGTTTGCTATATGAGCAACTTTGGAATAACCCGCCGGGTTAAGGTAATTCGAATCCTAACCATATTCCAAGAAAATATAATGGTCCTTTTGTAATGGGGTAACTAAATGTTTACCCAAATCAGCGCAAATTCAGGTAGGTCTGGGTTTCTCTCTGGTAACCTTGCGATCACATATTGTGGAAAAACATGGGTTATTGATACAATGCAATACAATATTATACAAGTCATTAAAATGTGATTTGATTAGGAATTATCGATCAGCTGTTATTGGTACCAGTTGCACACCATCCATCATACTATTTCCATTAACTTCTAGTCTGGCCACCCGACTAGATAATATATTTTATCAATCAAATAGCATAACATTTTTCAATTTTCGCTAGATTTTATTTTGGGCTTGATTATCTAGTCTGTCTAACATACCCTATGTTTAGATAGACAACTCCTCAATCTACTCTTTTATCATGAAATTATTTCCCTTTGCACCCTCAAACATAGGGTCTGTTCAACTTGGTGTTTCAATATCGCCTATATTGTGGCGATTGAACTTACCCTAAGGTCAAACAATTACAGCTGATAATGATCTTGTTATGTGAGTTGGTCAGCCTAGAATATTTATGGTTCTTGACCAGTACTTTAAACATTATGCCCAGCTGTGATAAACCCTCAATTTCTAGGGAATTTCTAGATGTTAAAAGATCTTTGCTTAGTAGCGAGTGTTGTATAATCTACAAGATGAAAGAAAGAACTATCAGGCCCAGAATATAATTTAACTCAAACTTAAAACAGGTCGGGTGGCTTTTTACTCCTTTTTAGCTCATCATAGACTTGGTAAGATATACAATGAAATGGACTCCCGATGCTACAGAAAACGTATTCACATGAATTTGTACACAGGGGTTGTAGGTTATAAACATAAAAGTATCAATAAATATTAATCATTTTGTACAATGCATGATAACTGACAACTGTTTAAATAATTTTTAAAACAGTCCGTGGAACAGATATAATAATGAGAAATTAAAATAAGTGTTTTTCCTATAAAATGATTTTTTATATGTCGTTCATATTTATATATTTTATTTGGTAATTTTTTCATCAGAAATATTGGTACGTACCAATAAATAAAAATGGTATTATATAATTCAAATTTATTAGTTAAGATGTTTTGACAAAAAGATTTGGGCCATAGAATAAGCTTATGGTGTAAAATAAATTTGTAATAATCTATTGTAAAAAATATAAATGGTGAAGAAATAGTTTTCTGTACTTTCTCTGAGTTTCTATTTTTCCTGACGAATAAAAACATGAAACTTGTATCTCGACTCACACATGTGTTGACCGTATGGTCATTTGATTCTTATCGTATTCTGTAGGAGAAATTCGTTGAAGTGTTAAATACTTGTGGTCAGGAAGCTAATGGTGTAACGGTTGCGCTAGGATATCAGATTACAAGAGGCTTACAGAGTTTACCAGACTAGATAATCAAGCCCAAAATAAAATCTAGCGAAAATTGAAAAATGTTATGCTATTTGATTGATAAAATATATTATCTAGTCGGGCCTATGTTTGAGGGTGCAAAGGGAAATAATTTCATGATAAAAGAGTAGATTGAGGAGTTGTCTATCTAAACATAGGGTATGTTAGACAGACTAATTAACTTCACAGTCCTGATAGACATCGTACATTTTGTGTGATCAGTTTTGTTGAACATATGCCAGGAAATATGTCTCCACACCCAGGTATTTATGTAACATTATATTTTATTCCCCATTTATTCAAATCCGAGTGGAGGAACACATATGTCTGCCATATTCAGCAGAAAGTTGATTGGCAAATATAGCCTACGCTAGGCAAAAAATTTATTCTGCTTATTCTTTGTTGCTGTTTATATTTGTACCCTATACGAATATACAGCCACGCACTTGAGATAAACACATGTTGTTCTTGAAGAGAGATTGTTGCTATGGAGAGGTTAAATTGTTTGTATGTATGAGTTATCCCCCTGTTATCTGCCATTTCTTTGTTTTCAGCTCGAATACTCGGGTATCAGGCGTTTCACAACAAACATCGTTATATACAAGTTATATACGGCGACGGTTTCACCTGACTGTATCTTACTGAACAAGTTCTAACTAAAACTTTCACTAGGGCCAGACACTGGGGAAACTCGACATTGATAGTAAACCGAAGTAACCTAGGGTTTGTCTCCTGTAAATCGGGCTCCGAGTACACCAAAGTGCAGGATATTCCTTCACCGGTTAACGTCACCATACGGTTTTCATACTCAGCATCGAACCGGTAACGTATACTATTATTATACAGATCCTCAACTTTCCAGGACACATTGAAACATCACGGGAAGGGAGGGAGATAACTCTTACATATCTGAAACGCAGCTACAGTGAATTACCTCCCTTAGAGTGCAAGTCGGTGTTTACACACAGGATCAATGCAAATAAATCTACTGGATTAAAGTCCCTCATAAAGGGGCGTATAAAATATGTGTTCTAGATATCACAAAGATAAGCGACATATTAAAAGTATGATGTACAAATATAAAACGGTCCAAACGATTAAAGTATCACAGAGTGACGTTTGTAAGTTACCTACTACCACCAACCTTAAAACGTAAAGCCAGTAGAAATATCCAAAGTGGTAAATAAGGGTATCACATTAAAGTAAGTAAATATGAGATCAACATCAAAAGAAATGTACCAGTGTGTATGTATTACGAAACCCTTACGTATAAGTCAACATTCTTTAAATGTCTTTTTACTACCTACAATATACACTTAGAACTTGTCATATTGTATAGCCATATTATATAACATATAACATAACTACATACCATACACTTTATCAACAATTTAAAATATGACTGTATACATCTCTGGTATGACACGGTCGTTATTCAACTAGATATAGGTGGTGTTGTATTGTGTTTTACCATTACACAAGTTTTATACTGATGTGATGAACATTTCGGACAAACACCACGATAAAACAGAAGAAACAACACTATTGTCATCAGCAGAAACATCAATATTAGCACCACCATCAGAACCAACACCGACAACAACAACAACATCATAAACGACAAAAACAACAACACGATAATATCAATAACAAACAAAACACCAGTTTAACATTAAATACCAAAAGCTGGTAAAAACACAATTATAAATATGAAATTTGCAGTATTTCAAAATCGGTCATTTCCATGCAAATCTATATACACCGGGGTTCAACATGAATACATTCGCCAAATGTACTCCCCTTAACCTAGTAAGTCGTTTGTGTTACACTACTTTCAAGTCAGCCATTATACTTCTATGGAATCAAGCTGCGTTCCATTTATATTTATAAACATGTCATGTTAAGGACATTGGTTGATCTCAGGACAGTTTATCCTATATAGAATGGAGATATTAACCTAGTCCTAACATTTACGCATGCATGATATATTACAAGATTCTTGCACTGAATACTGTGATACAGATTGAAAAACATTCATTATCGTTTATTTAGATTTAGATCAGGTTAAATTCGCCGCACTAAACAAAATGCTCAGAATAGGGAAGGTCTATTTCAAAAGATTTATCTGCGTTGCACATCTTTTGTTTGTCTTTGTATAATAGTTAGTATAATGAATGCAATCTGTGTGCACGAATTATTGTTATTCGTAGTCTAGTAAACTGGCTTGAAGCAATTGGTCTGGTAAGATTATTATCATTTAGGCTTAAATTTTCATCAACATGAAAATCAAACACAATCACACAGTCATTATTGATTAAATATTGCATTTCTACCGAAACTAAAACCGGGAACTATTTTCTTTTGCACTTATAAATTTTGGCGCGTTTCTGAAAAGGTATTGTTGGTGTGACACGGTGGGGCTCTCTGGGTTATTATTAGTGGACCCAGATTGCAATTAATCGTTGATCGGTGCAATGACAAAATGTAATCGATATTAAAGAGAGTTTTAATAAAGCACACGTTTACTTAGTAAAACGATTCAATGTGCTAATTTAGAACAAGAAGACCATCACGGAAAAAGTTGCCGGCAAAAAAAGTAGTTTATATATATATATATACATAATGTCAGACTGATTAAACTTTGAGATCGATCGTAGAGCGTGGAATGAAATAAATATTTATGTTGGGTATACATTTTCTCTTTGTATCTCATCTAAAAATTCTAGTGGTATGAGGAATATGCTCTGTATAACGCGTCTTTTAAAATAATTTATTGTAGCAAAATACTAGAATGCAAAATGCACATGATTTTATTGTTCGTAAAGATGAATAGCCTTAACCCAAACATGCAAGGTGCATGCATACTCATTCTGAATAGATTAATAGATGCAGTCATCAGTCAAAGTAATATTTATACATGTATATTATGTTTGCAATAAAGCGCATTGATGCAGCTGGTGAATCCTACATAAGTTACATACGGTATACGTGTATGCATACATCTGTAACTGTGCGCGTAGGATCAGATTATCACTTAAAATAACAAATGACTAAAACGAAAATCTTACCTTGATTTAGATAATCTTCAAAGTTACACAGTCTAAGGTTAATGTATAATACGTGGGCGGGTTACTTCCGTACTTGTAGATAATGTCTTGATTTTATATCCAACCACAAATGTTTTTGTAATGTGGGTATTGCTCAAATACTGACATTAATCAAACAAGGTTGCACACTGCAAACATCCCATTACTTTGAGAGCATTTTCTGACACAGAAGTTTTTATCAGTAATTTATTATATGGACTGTGTTTATTAAGAGTGTCGTCTTACGAGCAGTCGTAAATACCACATTTGTGTGTATACACATTTAACCGGTGGGTCGTATTGGGTCATTGTATGCCTATATTATCGATACAGGTAAGTTTAAGTATTTTTAAACAAATGGAGACTACTCCTTATTGTCACTGTTGTATAGTTTGCAATTTTGCGACTGGAGTTACATCCCTTGTATGCATACATTATTCTGTTGGCTTTTATCAGACGTTTTTTTCCGAGTCAGAAGGACTTTTTAAGAGGTCAAATACTATATAGTAGTACAATATTGTGTTTGTAAACAGTCCAGTTTAAGTATACACTGTTAAGTGTCTGATTAATGCAAAAAACGCAATAAAGTTAGATTCTATTCCATCTAACAAAAGTTTGAATTATCAAATATTTTTAATATGTAGATTCTATTCTCTATCGCAATTTATCTTTCACATGCACATTGTATTATTATGTTGTTTTTCTCCATAAATTGTCACTGTTATCATTGTTCATAAAATGTTCATATACATCACTGTAAAAATGGACTAAAATAGTATATGAACTATTATAAAATCCGCTGGTCGGAACTTAAAGGTGATGTCGCGACATTTTTCTAAATTATATTAAAAGTACAGTTTGCCAGTACATTGATCAATTTAAAGTAGCAAACTAATTTCAAAATGCATGTTTTAAACAAGTCTTATTACTTGTTGGTGCTTGTGTAGTTTTGAATACCGTGTTTTGCAGATCTATGACTGAAACATAGTTCATCGCTTTTACTTATTCTCGCATCTCCGAATCATCTCCCAATATTTTGTAGAATTATGGATGTTTGTATTTTACCTGTCATGACAAGATGTTATATTGTAGTTTCGCCATTTACTCCTCAGATAGACTATATCGTAAGAGATTTTCCAATTATTAAATTTTTAAGCTAAAATAATTTTCAAATTGCCTTATTTGTCAAATACAATATCACATTTAACCACTACCCAATGCAACATAATACAATATATTTTATTTTCAATTATCCAATTAATTAAAACATAATGCTAACACCACGGAGGACAATCAGCACACTCGTCGAATTTCACCCAATTATGTTTGAGTGTTCCACGTCAAGCCTGAAAACACATTCGATCTTTATTATAATGACCTTAGTTGTTATGATGTTATATGCGCAATATGAAATAGTACTCTAAATACATGTATATACAGTATCATTCTATACTATGTATTCTTTAAATAAAGTTACATGGGATATTGATGCATAATTATACTATGTGTACACTGTTCACTGGACTTTTTTTACTGAATTAGTCCAGAAATTGATTAAATCTGCTTATTATAACAACGTTGTTTAGACTTATCAGCATGAAGACTATTCCGTTTCCAAAGGTCGTAAAACAATGTCTTATAGAAGAATCACTGAAATGATATAATTTGATTATACATAGAATTCTATAAATTCTGTTTCATCTCGTTACAATTCAACATTAAAATCGTTCGTTGGATAAGGACAAAACTAAATCCATATCATACTGTACTTACTCTATCTCGCAAACGAAGTTATGTAATGTTTCGCAAAATCCATCATCCCACATCCCAGAGGCATACATTGCCATGCAGTCTTGGTGTTTGCTACTGTGGCCGACATTATTATCCGGGTCGACTGGACTCCAATTAGTATACTTCAATAAATACATGTAAGTGCGTAAACAGCATGGAACATTACTTTAACACATTCATCATGTCTAGTATAAGCAACCTGGTGCCCGGTTCGATTCCCGGTCACGACCGTTAATACCCTTCTTTGAACATATCGCTGGCTTAGCACAAAAAGGTCGTAACTACCAAATCGATATATTGAGAAAACAAGAGAAACCTGTCTGTAATTTACTCTTTACCTATGGGAAAACACGTTTTTAAAACTTCATTTTAGTCAACATGACAATTTCAGATTTTCATGAAAATATGCTCATAAGAAGCAGATGTGAAGCAGATTTCAAATATGTATGAGTCTTATAAGGTCGTAAGAGATAGTTACGACCTTCTGGTTCTAAGCCATCGATATATTCACACTCAGAGAATAGTCAGATTTTTGTTTACACAGTGTGGCATAACATTAATACTGGCTGGCACATGATTGTCCAGACATGTTGCATGTGCGACGTCATAATAAATAATGTCATATAAAAGAGTGTGCGTTAATGACATAGGTTGATCTTCAAGTTAAAAGGTCATGGTAACTAAAAAGGGTGTCATTTAAAATGAGCAACTGATTTATGCATAACCAGATTTCATTTTCTTTTAAAAAGTACTAATTTCTAGGTTCAATATATTATATACAGATATACTACAAACGCGTTATCACTAGGTCTGTATCCGTATAATGACTGCTGGATCGGATAATTGTGTCTGGATGATACTTTGTGGCTTAGTCGCCAATAAAACAGTCGCTAATAAATCGACAATTGAGACGCAAGTTTATATATATATTCTGTTTTACTATGATCCCAAGAGTTGATGTCCAAAAGCTCAACCTAAATAAGGTAATAAGGCGCCCACCAGCGTCCCATTGGCCAGCTTTATCTGTTTTTATTCTACACGACGTGGACGAGGGATAGGGATTTGTAGGATATGCAAGTGAAGCAAATATATACATATAGATCTACTATTGGGTTTTATACAATTCATAAAGAAGTTGGTAACTAAGAAAAAGGAAATTATATGTAAATATTGTATACAAGCACCAATGTCAATATTAAAATACGGTAAGCCTGCCTATTATCCACCACCAGCAACAGCCAGATACTTATCCAATTATTGTTACCAAGTAGCCTACATTATCCTCTTCATCACATACACCTTGCACAAACACACGTTGTTTGGATTTATTGCTTATGTGACAGAGTTAAGTGAGGTGGCATTGACATGATACATATTGTGTCTGTTTCCATCGATATAGTGTATACAACAAATGTTGAATTATCATGTACCAAGCAAAAAAAAAACTGAACAGTTTTCTATTAATATCGCTACCTTTGGATGATGTTTTGTCATTTTTTAATCCTTTTTGATATATATATTAGAAGGTAAAAGTACCGTTGTATTGATAAATTATTGCTTAGAAAATGTACGAATGGATCAAGGTAAACCAGATATTTCATATAAACTTATACGTCTCCATTGTCGATTTGTTAGCGACCAAGCCACTATTATCATCCAGCCACCATTATCCGAACCAACAGTCATTAAACGGATACTGACCGTGATTGTATGATACATTAATAGAAGAGTAAATGCTGACTTGCGGTTGAATGGCCGGAGAGTAAATGTACAGCCGGATAAACAGAGGCACTTCCGTTCGCATGATACTTATTAGTATACATTTTTGTATTTAAAGAGGCGTTCCCTATAACTTCGACCGTTCTTATTGATTTAAAACATACTAGACATTAATCAGAATTACGAATGCTACAAAAACACCAAATTTCGCCCTAAAAATCCCAACAGTTATTAAAAAATTAATAAAAATATATTTCCATAACAAGTGGATTAGGTGGATTGAGACGCCAAACGCTTAGCCTTTAGTACTGCCTGATTAAAACAAGAAAAGCCATTTTTCTACGAATCGGACGACAGTGACTAAAATGGGAAAGACAAATACACGTTTTGAAATAATTATTTTGATGTAGATCTATCTATAAGATGATATTCGAGTTGATTAAGAACAAAAATAGTACATTATATTCATTTCGTTGAGATTATATGCGTGTAAAACAAAAGAAATCAACGATATCGTATTTTGTCATCTCCGTTGCGTCCGCTTCGTTGAACAATGTCCGTTTCGGATTTTAATCACACTGTTCTGTGGTTGTTGTTGTCGAATAAAAGGCTGGAAGCGATTTATTATTTTAGAAATTTAAATATATATTTTGATCATTATGGAGACAACTTTCGGCATATGTTCTTCGTACATGTTTAAACGATTTAGTGTTTTATGTTCATTTATGTCATAAAATGCGATAGGTAGTAATAATATGCAAGAAATAGGGAATGCCTCTTTAATAGATACTATCGCAATCATCAGCGGTGTCAACCACTATAGAGCGCTACAGTAGCATGCTTACGTTAACTGGTTTCAAGACGAGTGACCAGATCCATTCCCCCTCTGTCACTGCATCAGTTCCTCCCAACCAGTAGTAATGATTGGGATCCGTAGAAGCAGCTGGAAACAATAATGTCATAGATACATCAATGTAAAACGACTGACGCAGCGACATTAACATCAATTGGCATTGTCGTATTCATACATAGGTTGAGTTACAAGTTATGGATACGGAATGGAAACGCGAGGTTATCCTATTTTTTCTAGGCCGGGGTTACCCGAGATACAGTGTTTTATGTATATGTTTGTATCACAGACAGTGCAGTATTACCGGGCCAACTTATGAAGTTCCTTACAATCCAATCATGTGTTTATTATACGCACGTTGACCTATGGAGAATGAAAACAACAACACACAGTGTCAAACAATGTATTTTAAAACTTTCGTAAAGTGAATTTTCAAAAGCAACCCACACATTGGGTGACAGTAATTTGTTGCCCCCCCCCCCCAGGTTCACTTTGCAGCTTCAGTTAGTTTAGAACATACACGTACACCTTTTCGTTGTATTCAAACTTGCATTTTTGTCAACACTTTCACGTTTAATAAAGGGTCTGAATTAGACATTGAATGCAAAACTTGAACATTTTACAACTTGTGGCGCTTAAAATTAATGTTGCCATGACAACCATTGTATTGGCTAACTAAAATCATTGACAATTCATACAATGGACTTGCATACCTAATATATACAAAGGAATTTTTTTAAATGCAATAGTTACACCATTTTGGAAACACCTTAAAATCTAAATAATTTCTGGGAACACCGTATTACACACTTATTCACCGTAACAATGATCGTACAATAGCTGAACAACCCTTACTGGGAATGCTTAGTTAATGGTTCTAAATCGCTTGCCTTGGCCACAATATATTTCTTACAAACGCGCTTCTACTGACTAGACCAGTATTTGCCACTTATGGTCGTAATTCGAATATTGGCCGATGAGAGCATGCTTCACAGTAGTTATCGAACCTCTTGACCTCATGGTTTTCATGGTTTTGGCTTCTTTCATCTTCTATCATATTCTAGGTTTACTATTGTAATTTGACATTACCGTTGTTCAGGTAACCATGGACAAAGGTTTGCTCCCTCGCACTTTCAATGAACGCCAAATGAGCTCCGTACGATAGACAGTACATCTGAAATTTATTTTACGTGTTGCTAAATGGCTGACAAGGGATTTGTGAAGTGGTGCTCGACATACGACACTAGACAACATGCCCAATTCACAGATCCCTGATTAACACGACCCCTTACAACAATTTAAATGAACGGAAGGAATGTAATAACTAGTTTTGAAAGGGGAATGCACTGTGATGGCGTTGCATGCACTTTATGTCAAAATGCTTTGCAAACCGGAGTTTGATTCCGTTGAACGATGGTTATTGCCACTTGAACATCACCGCTGTGGATTTGAATATGTACGAATGTTCGTTGCTGAAGATGCACAACTGGCTTGGGAAGGTTAGTAGTTTTACACAGATGGTTGTAAATAAAGAGTAATACTGGACATGCTGCGAATGCGATCGGCCGCCACACAAACATTTCAAATAGGAGAATTGTGAACTACTTATTCCTTATAAGTGCCTTCAAATATGAGTTTTTTCAATTTCTTAACTAGGCCTTTGCGATTCGAATTCTACAAATAGTCTCACCTGTGCGGACGGCCAGTCGGCCAGATCATGGGATGCCATGTAACACGAATCATCGTGACTAACAAATCCGTTAGGACATCTTGTAAATGTTGGAGTTTGAATAAGGTACCTGCGATCTAAAAACATGTTCATTGTTTGTAGAATAATGTGTACCAGTAGCTTGGTCGAGTAGAAAGAGCTCCCGACTGAACAACGGGATGATCTGTGTTGAGTTCCAGGCAGTAATATATAAATGTCGTTAAAATGATACTGATATTGTCATGTTACTTGGCGTAAAGAGTATAATATCGAGTCCGGAATGCTGGTAAGAATGACAGATTGAGTTCCCGACAGATTAACGGGAGGGTCTGTACTAAATTCCATGCAGCAGTATACTTGTAAATGACATTGTATTGTTATGTATATGACGTCTAGTGTATATAATCTAGTCCAAAAATGCTGGCTGGATTGGAGGTTATTAATGATAACTTGCATGGGAAGTCTGCTGATGATACGCATTCAGTTTGTGTGGCATAAAATTTAAATATATTTTAAGTCAGGGCTCAAACAATAAACAGTCGTTCTTACACTTGGTAGACTATGATTGGCCATGTTCCGCTGCTTAAAAGTTAGAACAAAATCTTGTACATGTAATATTAGAAGACATAAATAGTTCATGGTTGATTGATTTGTTGTTTCACATACTAGAAATTGTATATTTCAAATGTATTCGTTTTTTATTTGTAATTTATATTATCGTAGATGGACCAGTTTCAGTGACCCTAACCTCTAAACCCTTCTTACTGTTGGAATATATTGAAAATAAATTTAAGCTTGATCCTTACTTTAACTTTACGTTATTGTGCTTGGATCTGAACTAAAATTCCTTCAGATTATTTGAAATAATCATTGGAATCTATCATTTAATGCTCTGCATTGTATTATGTTACAGAAAATGAAAATTGAACCAGTTTCAGTGACCTTTAGCATTATCCAAAATACGGTCTAAACATAGTCCCTCTTATAACTTTTTTATTTCTGGTTGCAAAACCATAATATTGGTACCATATTAAAGCCAACATTCTGTTGTTTTCAGAAATATATCTGACAAGGTTATATTTTAATTTGCACTATGTTTTTATTATCGCCATATTACGCCAATATTTCTTAAATGACCCTAAATGATACCAAGCACACCATAAGGCGGTTACTAACTTTTGGAATAATTATGTACATTAAAACGTGTTAAGATTATGTAACTTTGATCAGCAGATGACAGAAAATTAATATCTCCAAGAACATTTTAAGTATTGCATTTGGGGTCATTTTAGGGTACTTTTAGGAAACTCTATAAAAGTCATAAGAATTTTGTTAAAAATACCATAGGATATTAAAAACAAAGGGTTACTTAGGTCTTAGAATCAAATTGTGTGTTTTTGATAACAGCTTGGACAGCTATAAGGTTAGAGTTGAATATGCATTCAATTTTGGCATCACAGAACTCTTCAAAACAGAGTATGACACAAGGAAAAACAGGTCATCGTAACAGGTCCGTCACTGAAACAGGGCCATCTACGATATATTGTTGTACATAAATTTATATGATTATTTATTATGCTCTTCAGCATTGGAGGTATAAAAGTTATAAAAATATTTGAAGACATTTCCGAATTTAGTTGAGAACGCAATGACTGACTTACTCAGTATATTAATCCAATTACTGCTATCGTTGGTTCCATTAGCAGAAAATATGGTTATCAACAATATAAACGCGGAATAGCACAAAACAGAGGCCATTGTTATCCGACTTCGAAAGTGAGATAAAGAACTCACACTTATACAAGATGTTTAAAGCATGTACATACATGTCACTGATAAGACGTAATCTAATTTAGGGAATGTTCGTGTGCAAAAATTGTTATAGCACTTTTTTTAGTAAAAGTTATCAATAGTTTTTGTTTACCAAAACTAACAAATATAATAAATGTTTCTGTCATTGATTCTATGACCGTAAAGCCAATAAAAACCAAAATCAGCCACACAGTTGCAAGTATTGTTTAATTTATGTCACCAATGCTGTGTTCTAGGGAAGCCGTTGAATGTAAAACTCGGCTCGATAACCGTTGCCACAGTTTCATAGCCTTCCATGAAAACGTGACATCGTTTAATGTGGCATTATTGTCGTCATGTGGAGAGGTTGCTGGTTTTTTGTGGAAGAGTGAGTTGGTATGTATTATGATACAAACCAGGAACACTGATTAGACCTAAATATATGTGTCACTAAAAATAGTGTCCGTGTGTGTGCCTTTAGTGTTTGCTGGTTGCTTCCTTTACATACTTATACCGCGACCATGGCCGAATGTTAGAGCGACCGCCTAGGAAGCAAGAGGTTGAAGGTTCCAATATCGGCGGAAGCCGGTCGGAACTGATGAGATCGGTTGGTTAGCCGCAAGCTTGTTGAATTAATAGTTACCTTAGGTACATCTCTGCCAGGCGTCCGGCATTACCAGAAGGGATTCGGGAAGGTACTGTAAGCATGTAAAATACGTAAGTTTCTCATAAGTCAGAATTGACTGGCCCATTCAATAGGGTGACACTATAATAAACAAACTTTACCTTTTTACTTAAGGGAAACACAAATGGTTGTTGTTTAAATTCTATTCGCGTACTTACATCTTCTGGCAGGAGCTATGATTATAAACGTTAAAGTCATTCATTAAAGGGACGAACTTCTGATCAATTAACCATTACATTTATTAAAAACTAAATCTCCGAATTTGACATAATTATGTTAACACCAGTTAGAAGATGCCACTGTTGTATTCCAAGTTAGCCAACAACACCAACAGGTTCCACGTCAAGTCTAGAAAATACGAAACAAACATAATAATACATGTAATATTATCGAAAAACGTTTTATTATTACTGCTTACGAAAATATTGGAATATATCAGTTTAACAGTGTAACAATTTATTTCATATATACATGTATATACATGTACATTTGGACAGTGCGCCCATGCGTACATAATTTAACATAATTACACACATTCATATAGCGTTATATACAACACACAGAGATATTTTACATACAAAGCACACTTCATGATATGTGTATGACACATTTAAAAAAGTATATAATAGCTCACCGAGTAAACATATATTTATAACATTCAGAAAGGAACACGTGTAAAAGAGCAAACTTTAAGGTTAAACGAGATAAAACAGTCGTTACAAAGTACTTACTCTATTTCACAGACAAAGTTATGTTGTGTTTCACACCAACCATCATCCCATTTCCCTGTGGCTCCATACATTGCCAGACAGTCCTGGTGTTTGCTACTGTGTGCGTCGTTATTGTTTGGTTCGCCAGGGTTCCAATTGGTATACTTTAAATGCAGTACAAATGTATACATAACGGTTTATACATGTATTTATAACATATAAATACCAGCTGTTGACTTTTAAGCATGTTCACATGCTCTTACTCAAACTCCATACTCCGAGCTCAATTTTGATAAACATTTCTTTCAGAAGTTTGCATCAAAGCCAGCACCAACTTGTAACACATGTTCAAATTAAGAATGAACCCCACACAGTACGTTTCCATTCAGTAATAAAAAGTTACATTGGTTTTAGTAACTAAGAACATGCTCCAATTGGAGTACGGAGTATGAGTTGGAACATGGAGTATCTTCTCCAAGGTTTATAATCACAGGGTCAGATGTGTAAATTGGTTCCTGAGAGGGCCAATTAGCGCCAATGTTCTGTGGATGCCATATCGGCACCGGATGTAAAAGTCGACTTGGATGTCAATGATCAGGGGATAAATGTAGAGTCGGTTGAACAGATAATACTTATGATAAAAGGTCTAACAACGAGTGCCACTTACAGTGAGTGGTCTAACAACGAGTGACCAGATCCATTCTCCCTCTGACACTGCATCAGTTCCTCCCAACCAAAAGTAATGAAGTGGATCCGTAGAGGCCGCTAACAACGACATAATCATAACTAGATTAATATACAGTATCTTCCAACACCCTCTTCCAACATGTCTACATCCATATCATAGTAATAACATAAAAGATCTGAGGAAGTCGGACAGGGAAGGCAGCACTCAACCAGCCGATCCCAGATACAGAAACAGTCATATGGTATATACTTATAATCTTTTGAATATATGCATAATAATAATACTGAAGACATATTTATTGAGGCTACACAATTTGGCATGTCCTGTCCTCACTTGGAAAACCTCATTGAATAACAATTGCATAGAAAAAAAGACATTTCAATGTTGTTACATCTCAGGCATACCACTCAGAATAACAACATAACAGTAAACAGCTATGACTCGTTATAATTGAACAGTTTTTATGTGATCAGATATTACAACCTATTACAGTAAAACGTCGTTATCTGGATGAGTGATAGGGACAGGTAAAATGTTCGAGATAAACCGGGTGCTCGAAATAACCGAAACGACATGTATTGATGATCCAAACGGATCTTGGTTTAAAACTTGCTCGAGATAGGCCGGGTGCTCGTGCTAAAGATGCTCGTCATAACGAAGTTTTGTATTATATAATATGGGGTGTATAATTGAAGCAATTACTCGGGTGATTCTAAATGTTTTTCACCAGCCCGTGCGAGCCAGCTCAATTAGATAAATTGTCATTTCACCCGATACTCCAGTTTTGTTATGACAATTCTGATTTTGTTTGCATGAATTATATCATAGAAATCAGCTTACCGAGAATATTCTTCAAGTACCCTGCCAGAAAGTTTTGTTCTCTCGCACTTTCTATAAAAGCCAAGTGAGCTCCGTATGCCTCGCAGTATTGCTGAAATAAACTGTACCTGATTTATGTTAGGTACACAGATTTGATTCCGTTTTTTGGTATCAACACGAAACGCAAATACCTCTAGTTACTGGAGCATCTTTTCACCAACATTTTAAACTCTCCTCGCTAATTATGTCTGGCATCCCACAGCTGCAGTAGGTATAAACGATTCATGATAATATCTAAACAACATATTTTTCTTCGGTAGTCAGTCACACATAAGTTTGTGACCAGATACTGAATTTTGATTGATTACTGATAATAAAAGTAATGGTGAATTGTTTGAAGCGAAAATAGTGTTACAAGTAAACAAATTATCTCACCTACCAGAGCTGTTGGCCAGTCAGCTAAATCGTGAGATGCAATGTAACACGAGTCATCATGACTAACAAATCCGTTAGGACATCTTTTGAATGACGGGGGTTCTAGGGCGTATCTGCGAACTAAAAAACATATTGTTTTATTTTATTTTTTAGTTCTTATTTTGTCTTTTTGTGACTTATTACACAGTTCATGCTTGCGTACCCTGTAAAAATATTCGTCAATATATTCAAAAAAGGAAGATGCATCAATACCATCATGCCCGTACGACACAGTTGATATTAACACCTTATACATTTCAAGGGAACTACATGTAACTTACGCAATGTGCACATTGCTTTGCGCAACAAGCACAGTTTCATTTTGACTGAAATGATGTAACAAAATTATCTTTGAAAAAGTAAAATTATCATTTTATGTAAGATATAAAAGAACAGCATATCCGTCTTTTGGTAGTTCACGTATTAAATTTGAATAATCAGTTAGAATAGAATACAAAGAAACGTAAAATTATTTAATTTGGTCGTGACGAAATTTCGTGGTTTGGGTAAAAAGGACCGTTTCGATGGAACATTAATTCGTGGATTTTGTATTTCATGTAATTAATACAAGGGTGAAATTATTGTTCGATGGGATTTTATTTCATGGTTGAAGGTGAACCACGAAATCCACGAAAATGCATGATTTTACAGAAAGTGGTTAATTTTGAATAAAAGTACTAACGACATCTCAAACTTACTTATCAGATTCTTCAAAACATCATCATGACCTTTGGTACCAGCATACTGTGTTGTTACAAACACCACCACCGCTAAACATCGCAACATATTGGTCATCGTGTTTCTTTTATACATTGAACATCAAGATAAGGACCTATTACATTTTACTCCGTCTATGACCTATACTACATGTATAGCACAATGCTGATAAGAGGACCTAGACTGTATATACGGACCCTCAATCGTGATAGCTCGACCTTTTCCGTTTGTATAAGTGTAATGATACACTAAAGTGTTTCGCCCGTCATACTAAAGTCAGTTGACGTCAATATTAACAATTATTCATTTCAAGTCAACAGCTAGCTGTTCATGACAGGAATGCAATCGACACTATAGTTTCTTTCCATTTAAATATATATTTTATTTCCAAAGAAATTGGATTGGGCAATAGGCTTAGCCTATATTAGTCCTCTCATTGATTCTATTATTTCCAATCAAATCGTCCAAAGTAGACGACTCAAAGTTTTGCTTTACGGACGCCATACTACTAACTCATAGAACTTGTAAGGTGCCTACTGGGATGCCATTGACCAAGTCACACATATTAACGAGGATAACAGAATATCACCATCTCAAAAAATACACTTCTTCTATAGGACTAACTCATTACTGAGTGCTTTTCAAACGAAGTCCAAAAATCACTTATGAGACCAGTTGCATGAAAGACCTTGCTATCTTTGTCAGGGAAGACAACATAATTTTCAGTAATTTTATGGTTGTTAGAATTGATTCAATAGCATTTACTTGTTTAAAATTGAAATTGTCCCAGTCTTAGTTGGAATAGTCCAATAATTATGTACTAGAATGTAAAGTATAGCACAAACAAAACTCAGACTCATTGATAGTATCGAAGGTTGTATAATTCATGTAAATACATGTCAATGACTTTGTGTAACAAATACTTAATTTGATATTTTCATAACGACAGAAATTGTTGCACTTGTTACAATCTTCCATTTACCCAATCACAGCTGCTACAACAGATTCGTATAACCTGAAAATTACAAAACATACATCAGATATTACAAAATGCCAAGCACTTTTACTAAAAGCGAAGTATTAACAGGAACTACTGCCACACTGGCAGTGCAACTTGTATTCATACCAAAAATGTTTTTTTAGGCTGGCGGTTTCGCGCCAGACTATTACAATCCTAAAAAATGAAATCCACTAAGATGAGTTTACTCCCGAAATTGACAACACAGAATCTATACACTCAATGCAAATAGTTCCTCCTCATTAATCAGTTTTGCAAGATAAGAACATTCAACTTTCCTTGTTTCATTTATTCTGTTCGATTGTAATATATTAGTTTCTTCTTGAAATGGAAGGAAATTGTATGAAATTAAAAGAAAAGGTGTTTAAAGGCGTTGATAATTATAACTACGCGTTACGAACGCGATATAGCGCGCGCATCAATGATTTAATTATGTTAAATTATTTAGGTCAACATTCTCCAACGAGATCGTGGTCGAGTGGTTGAGCAACTCGCTTAGTAATTTTCTGATGCTAAGGTCCAGCGATCGAATCTCGGCGGCTCCAATTTTTTTTTTTTTTTTGTTAAGTCCAGCACTTACCTCTCTTTCGACTCAGAAAACCACTTGATGTTGTATTACATGAAAAGCTATTGTTCCTTAGCAGTTCGCCAGCATGTCAGTACTTTCAGTACTTTGATTAAGTGTAAGTCTTAGTGGTTAAATGTAGAGGCGACACACATAATGTTCTTGGCTATGGATAATCAGGGACAATGTTCGATTCTCAGTGGCGATGTTTTCTTACTAGACAATAATATCATTCAATGCTACTTTAAACATACAAATACGGAATACAAAGTTAGTGTATACTATGCTGCATATTGCAAAACCTACTCCAATTCACAGACGAAGTTATGTTTGGTTTCACACCAGCCGTCGTCCCACTTGCCGGTAGCAGCATACATAGCCATACAATCTTGATGTTTGCTACTATGTGCGCCATCGTTGTTAGGTTCACCCGTATTCCAGTTAGTATACTGAAAATACATTCACACTTTCATATTAATAGTACTTAGTTACCACCATTATATAATTATTCATTGGAATATATGGGATTATTCTATTTAGAATTTGAATCAACATATTCCTACTTTTAAAATGTCGAGCATAGCATTTTTAGCTATCAGCTTAAAGTTTCAGAAAGAAACATGTCAGGCATATAAGTGCATCCTACCGGAATCTATATATATCGTATATTAAAGCCAGGTCGCCAGATTGGACGGCAAGCGTGCTGGCCACCGAGATACATAAGCACGCTATAGCGAAATGGTGCAGTCATCCGAATATATCATCCCACTTGAAATGTCCAAAACTGTCTTACCGTTACAGGTCTATAGACTGTAGACCAGATCCATTCACCCTCGGATACAGCATCAGTGCCACCAATCCAGTAGTAATGATCCGGGTCCGTACCAGAAGCTTAAATATACAGGAACAGCACAAAGTGAAACATTTGTGTCATGTAGCAAATGCATGTACACTTTTGTACCTTTGCTATTGTAATGACCTTTGTTGTATTATATAAACGTACGTGGGTAGCATTCGTGTTGTTGATTTACCATCGTCGGATACCCACGTTCGATTGCATTACGTTATACTCATACATCGGTCGTGGGTTATTTGGCTAGCAAAATCTCGTAAACGTTATAGATCAATGGTGCAATTTCATTGGTTTCCAAAGGATTTCCACTTTGGAAGTTCAGCCAATGAAATAACATTCGGCCTTCGTTTCATTCTCCAAAACGGCGGCCATTTTGATTTCGACTGAAAGAAAAATCTATTTAAAGTAACAAAACCCCCATAATGACGCAAGGTTAAATCTCCGATTGAAGAGTATTCTGTTTGTAAGGAGCGATTTCATTGGACACAGGGTTTGTAGAGTTATTTCCCTTTGAGCTGAGAAACGAGAATTTGGCAGTCAAAAAACCCACGGTACCAAATGAAGTTGTACGTAATGTGTACCGTGGGTATTCGACGATGTTGATTTACATATATCAGAATTTCCATGCACATATTGTCGATGACAAATCACGACCTAGTCATCACGTTAAATGCAAAATGTAAACTGGGATGTGTTCTATAATAAGCTAGGCTTGCTGCCCAATCCTATTTCTTTGGAACCAAAGTTTATAATAAAGTAACAACTTTAACAAGTTTCAAAGTTTAAAGGAATTTGGTACCAGTTCGTAGAAGCTATATATGTGTATTTGAATTAACATACCGCTGACTCTTTTCAGAAATCCAGCAAGGAAAATTTGCTCATCTGCGGACTCAACGAAAGCAAGATGTGCGGCATATGCCTTGCAGTAGACCTGTAATTCATTAGTAAAAGATAGTTCCTTTAAGATGTTTACAACTCTCTATTAACTAATAACTGTATTGATTATTAGTTTGATGCAATTAACACAAATCACAAAATGTGTATTTAAACTGCTACCAGACACAAAGGTGTTCATGGACAAATCAGAAACTACGTATTATGAAAATGATCACAACTGTTAGGTTAAATTTGTTTGCGTATAATAATAAAAATATAACTTTATAGGCAAGGGCATGCTCTTGAGAATCAACGTTATTATACTGATTGACGTAAACAAGTTGTTGTTGTTTCTCACCATGGCATCTGGCCAGTTTGCTATATCATGCGCAGCAATATAACAGGAATCAGCGAATCTAGTATATCCATGTGGACAGTCAGAAAACTCCGGCACACCAATAGCTGAAAGGGAATATCATGTTATACTGTACATGGAATTGTTTGAAGTTTGAACGTCAATCTAACTTAGTCGATGGAAAGGTATTACTGGAATGATCAAACTTATTCTGTATGAAAGTATTGCCAACTTCTCCACATGTGGACGATGTTGGCGTTTCAAACTTGATGGATCATTATACTAATGACTTTGACCATCCCAAATATTAAACACCTCATTGACCCACCCTCAGCCCTTTGTCAACTGTATTAGATGTGGGTAGCGGTGGCCTAGAGATATCATAGGGAGCGCGCTTCGGGGTCAACCCTCGTCTGAACCACTGGTTAATTTCCCACATGCTCCACTCCACCAAGGTGTAAAGGTGTACTTTTTCTCGGGCAGTTTCTATTCCTGTGCTACACAGATCGATGTTGGCTGCCACACATAAGAGAGAAATAGTCTCCCCAGGGATACTCGAAAGTAGGTTTCATAAGAAGTCCTATGGTCAGAGGAAGTTAAAATGTCAAAGGGTGGATGAGCGGAAGAATAGCAGCTTAAAAAAGTCCTATTTTTTTGTCTTAGTTACTAGTAGTTTGCCTAAATGTGTTCATACAAAATGTCTTCTAATTTCAATTTAGTCCCTAAGTATCAGAACGTACGACACTGCATGTGAAAAGTCAATTTAGAAACATTCCACTATTTTGAACACACATTTATTATCACTGCTATAAAGTGTATAGTGTGATCACAAAGAGCAAAGTCGCGAACATTGTAGTCGCAAAAAAGCCTATTCATTGAAGATCAGATGTGGGAATGGTAATGTAGAAACAGTTTTTACTTTGTTTCATCTACGTCTTATTACCCCGTCATAGATGGCAGAGGGTATGGAAACCCTCCCGCTTCCCACTTTACTATTGAGCATTGATATAACACGAGATATCTATTTAAAACATAAGTTCAAGTTGTAGTATATTCACAATTCGAGGAGAGTAAATCCGATAGCCTTATAATTTTGACAAAGCAAAGTTTCTTCCCTTGGGTTGTATTCTTTGTAGAAGCGTTGTGTCTCTGTAGAAACTTTGTTAGTGATGTTATTACAAAAACCCCTAACTAATGAAAGATGTCATGAAAGGTTCTAAGAATACAATAATAAATGTCAAACATACTTCTCTTTTCTGAGGCTGTATGCAGTCCAGATGTCAAGCCAAGCAGACCTAACACAACACAAAACAACCGGATGTCTTTAATAGTCATAATGAAAGTGTGAAAAGTTATACATGTAAATAAGTGTTGTGAGATAAGGTATTTATGTCTAACTTAGCATTATCTATTTCAATTCGTTGTAGCACAAAAGGTGTGTCAAGCCTTTGCGTAAGAATAACATTATCATATTTGCGTATGCGCTTGCGACTAGAGAAAACCTGATTTACTTCCAAATTTGCAACAATAAAAATACGTTCCCTAAATGTTGGTGGTAAAACAACTATGTAAACCGGACATGTAGTTTTTTTCAATTATCCCCCTGACTTTTGATGCTTTTGACTCAAACTGCAACTGTACAATATTTCGGATAATAACAAATGTCGGATACATAATTATTAATTGTGTGTAGACATCACTCTTATCAAACAACAATGGGACCAAGACTCACATTGCTATGTTTTTTTATATTAGCATGAATATCATATAATACGCTCAACCACATTAAAAACGCACCACATATGAAATATCGGTTTTAGTGATGAAACGTCAATCTATGGTTGTTTATTTTCGGATTAATTATCTTCAGTATAAACTCGTACATAGCGAGTAGTGTGATTTTCATGCCATTAATACGAGTTAAAAATAAATTATGATACAATGTATAGATAAATCTTATGTGGCGTTGGCTGTCTGCCTAATACCATACGACCGAATACGGTCGAGATATGCGCATTATGTGAACCTAAGACGGATTCAAGCCTTAAGACTGTCAGGATATTTCCTGTGGTGTTTATATGGCACCTCAAATCAACACTATGAAGGAGTTTGAAAACAAAAATATGGGACTTTCGGCTCTAAACGGAAGAAAACTCGTTACAAAGTGTACTGAAAGTATTTGCCTTTTTATTGACAATTATGAAAAGAATAGTTATGAAAATGCAATAATGTACTTTGGCTCGTTTAATGACAACTATCATTCTTTTGACACTGTGTGCAGCCATGCGGAACCAATTAAAGTGGCACAACCTGTGTCATGTTTTCTCATAGCTCAGGCTCAATACCTTTAGCTTGTTTCATTCAAATCGGTCTTTGATTGTGTCATTCGCTAGGAATCGATGTTCTAAACCCACAATCGCTGTGTTGAGTCAGCTGAACCGCCATGCTGAGGCACCGATGCTCTTTTCAGTTGGAAACGAAGGCACAGTCATCCCAACAAATATTCGAGATATTCGCAGCATTAAAATGTCATTAGCAAATACTGTTTCTGTTGTTTTTCAATGTGTAAACCAACAGCTAACAGTTTAAAGTAAATATTGACCACATAGGTCGACGCGGTCGACGCGATCGAGTTGCACGTGCAAAACATGCAAAATAAAAAAGTTCTTTGGGCGGGGTATTCCGAATGAAAACAAAATCGTTTTCTTTAATTAGGTCAAGCTTATTAACTGAACAAACCCTGTAAACTATTAATTTTAGCAAAAAATGACAATTTTTGATTATTTTCAATAGTGGTGCGTTTTTAAAGCGGTTGAGTGTATTGTCTCCTGTTCTGTGAATCAGCGGAAGTCTTGCTACTAGGAAACTTTAACTTCCCAGATATTGACTGGGCAACTGAATTGCTCAAACCTTCATGCAAATAATAGATCTTTTTACGAAGAATTCATAGAAATTTCCTACCAGTACAACCTTTAACAAATTATAAATATTCCAATTAGACCAACTAATACCATAAACCACTTTTTCACAAACCACCCATCCCATATCCATCATTAAACGACTGGTAAAATTGATTTGACCCAAGCCTGGTTTCCAAGAGACACAGATTACCAATTTACAACAGTTAACGTAGCAAGGATGATTAATATACTTATTGAGCACACATACAAGGCCTGGAGTATCGGCGCTGTATAAACAAATTTACATTATTCCATTTCTTTAATTTGTATAATGTATAAACTAACACAAAACATCAAATACAGGAAATATGTCACTGAAATGTAGTTACAACCATCAACCAACAATGCCAACTGCGTCGGTGTCCAACCTACAACACGACGTACGAGTATAAAATATTATTTTAAGGCCAATTAATTATACCTTATTTTTTATAACAATGCTGAAGTCACATGACCATAGAAGCTGACAAGTGACAGTCGAATAAAGTTCTAACATTTGTACGCGTCCTTGACCGAAACTGACTGTCAGGTCATGTGATCGACCTGATATTGCCAACCCTCGAAACAGAATATTACCCTCGGCTTCTGCTTCTAGGGGATTGGGACGTAGGTATTGTAGAAAAAATGAGGTGCAATAATGAGTGTTATACCAAGCTTAACCATACCCATGCAGCATGAGCAACTAATCTACGGGCTATAATATAACTCCACAGTTATATTTATTATAACAAACAATATGTGGTCGGGTGAGTCAGAACGTATGATTGATTGTGTGAAAATTTTCATTGTACATTACGCCGATTAAAAGTTATCGTACAAATAAAAAATAATGCATTTTAAATGTCCATTTTTGTTCCATCTTGTGAATAATCGCTAATATTATGCTGAGAACCAATGACCAGTCCACTGCTCAGTGTTAACATTATCCAATTTTGATGATAAATGAGTTTTAATGTAAATGTAGCCTATACGAGACTATAATGTTTTTTCATTGGTATAAATCTTGGTAAAACATATAGAAAAACATTGAAAAGACAAATACGACTATTCTTATGAAACCTTACTTACTCCAATTCACAAACGAAGTTATGTTGTGTTTCGCACCAGCCATCATCCCATTTCCCTGTGGCCCCTAACATTGCCAGACAATCTTGATGTTTGCTTGAATGACCCACATTGTTATCTGGTTGTCCAGGAGACCAGTTTGTATACTACAATGACATACCAACCAAATAATACACTTCAATAATGGCATGGTATCATCGTTATGACAAGTGCATTAAACGTATTACAGCAATGAGTGTTGCACGTCCACAACGATTTCCGTCAAACAATATTGTTAATTACACGTCCTGCACCAAAAAAAACAACAACAAATGACGCGTTTTAGTTTTGTACCAATAACTTATGATTATGATATAACAAACAAGAGTGAAACATGACTGAATTTATCATCAACATACAGAATACAAGTGCGTTGAGTTACTCGTCAAACGTAAGGATTTTGTATGAGTTAGTGTCCAGAAGTTAACATAATAAACTGGAGTAGGATCAAGTTTTATTTCGTGACTCTGCTCGACATATTTTACATTACATGTACTAGTATTGTTAAGTCATATCGTCTTAACATGTCGTTTAAATAGCCCTCAAATACTGTACAGTAATATGTGAAGGTTATATCCCTGTTCTTTTCCCGTCGTTTACCCTACAATCAATGAATGTACTTGTTCATGTATTTACATATTTCGATACTGTATTCAGAATGTTGTCCTGTATGTTGTACTTATATGCCCGTGTATAAATATTACCATGGATTAGAATTATGTGTAAGGCGCAGATGAATATAGACATCTATATGTAGTGTAGGCATACTCTTAGACTAGTATTATCTTCTTTTGGTAGAGAAAAAAATATATACATTCATTCTATTTTTTTCTGATTTTTTTTATCATAGCACTAGCGTATCTCCACACAAGGTATTTGTTAGAACTTGTACATGTAGGTCAATCCTTGCTGATATAGTATTCATATAGTTAACTTATCCGGGAACAAAGCATACTTGAACTAAGGCATATACGTACCGAAAGCGGTTTGACTATAGAGGCCCACATCCATTCCCCTTCAAACACAGCATCAGTTCCTCCTATCCAGTAATAATGTAAAGGGTCAGTTTCCCCGGCTGAAATAATGTTTTGTAGAACATGGTTATACTGCACTTGCGCATCAACATAAGGCGTTAACTATTTGCTTTATTCGTAGGACTATAAAGTGTATTCAATGATGTTCTTTTTTGTATACGAGAAGAGGAATAATGATGTTACAGTGGCAGCATCTCAGTAGTCGAACAACCAGAAATTGTCTACATGTATACACACCAAGCAGAGAACGATAACTTAGATTTTTATTTTCTTTCATTGAATAATAACGTTACAGGTAATTCTAAGAAGCTGGTTATGTGCTTTTATGAGACCAATTTTTAAATTTCATGCAGACTTAAATAAGCCCTGATTAAATCTGACAAAAGCTAACTATTCTTACCAAAAAAACAACAACATACACTTACCGTTTACAGTTTTGAGGTAACTTGTGAGAAATAGTTGTTCTTCCGAATCTTCAATATATGCCAGATGAGCGCCATAGACAGAACAATACACCTTCATAATGATATAATGTAGAAATGTTTTTGTTTTGTGCTATAATCGTTAAGGTCATGTCGGAAGATATTATAATCTGCGAACATTATTAGTATGTACGTCATTGTATGGAAATGGATATTTGTACTATAAAGCCGCTGAATATGGTTTTAAGCTCTTTTGTGAAAATTAATAATCAAGTTTATAGTTAAAGTCTACTCTACATGATGTCTGCCTAATGTATATCTCAGTTGCTCTTATGAATAAACGTATATGGCGTTAAGAATTGGATAACAAGAATCTAAAATTATTATAGCATTTACGTGTATTTGTTCGCGATCAGATAATATGTTATATTTTGTTTAACACTTAATTGGGTAAATCCGAAAAAAAATCGTAGCTACATTAACATTGTGTTACATACATACACTTGCATATCGAGGGTCGCCAATGGAGCATATTTTTTAAGAAAATAAAGATTACCACTGCATCAGGCCAAGAAGCAAGGTCATGTGCCGCTATGTAGCAGGAATCCATGTGCCGAACATATCCATGTGGACAGTGTGAGAATACAACATCATCCGCTCGTTTGTCTAGATATATAGTAATAAACACATCTCAGTTATGGTGTTTACTATAAACTGTTGAAAAAATGAATACTAAATAATAAACATTAGTAAAAAAGTGGACAGTAAAGATGCCGTGTGTAGATGCTGAGCATAGCCTTTATTTTATTTATTTCTACTGAAACATGGCACATAATTGTACGTCCACCCTGATTTGAACCCGGGTCGCCGGATTAGGCGGCAAGCGCACTAACCACTAAGCTACGGAGGACAGTATAGAAGTCGCAACTGAATAATGATAAATACTCTTACAACTATGTAGGTGCACTGTGAGTTTTTCTGATTCTGCAGCTAATTGCCTGTGCAGATATGACAATGTTTGTTCATAATTTCATGGAATAGGTCATACTATCGTAATCATTGGAATATTACCGAGTGCTTAACATATTTTTAGTAGGTTTCGCGAAAAGTGTCCCAACTAGTCAGTCCGAATTGGTAAATATAGACAGATATAGTTTATCTTCGTCTAATGGAGAAATCAAAACATGTCGGTCAGTACTGCTCAATGTACTGATACGCTCTCGCGGAGTCGGTATCTACACTACATAAGCTACAATCAGTATTCAACGTTTAAAGTTGAATGGCATTATATCAAGAACGTTGTGTGAAAAGTAGCATTGAAAAGTACTAACCTTTCTTTGAAAGTACACATTTGGAGCTACATAATACAACAAGTGCTAGCACCACTTTCAAGCTACACATCTTTATTTCCATTGTCCTATTTAAAAACAATCCAACTTGATATTCGAGACAAGTAATTTAAAACCAAAAAGAAGGTCAATACTTCAAAGATAACACTAACGTAACCAATTAGGGTTGTGTTCTGATAAAGATTGTCGTAAGAGATAGATATGACAACGATATTGCATTAGGTCTACTATGGAATATAATGCGTTAATATTCAAAGAGTATTGATTCCCACGAATAAGTTAAGTTACCAATTTTCTAGGGCTCTTTTCAGCTGTTAGGCCGCTCAAGCACCCTTTCACATTTCAACTTCCCCTGGTCATTGGGGTACACATGGAACCTACACTCGTGTCTCCCCGGGGAGACTATTTCTCTCCTGTGGTGTGGCAGCCGACATCGATCTGCGGCGCCCAGGAATAGACACTGCCCTCACAGGTACCATTTTAAACCATGGTGGAGTTGAGCTGTCTTGCTCAGAGAAATTAACCAGTGGTCCAGAGGGGGATCGAACCCGAAACCTCTCGATCCCGAAGCGCGTGTCCTACCTCTAGGCCACCGTTCCACGAATGCACTGATGCGCATAACGTTTAGGATGTAAAAATATAGACTCTGAGGTTTAGTTTGGCAACTGTTATATAATGCACAGGCACACGATTTCAAAATTTTCTAGTGCTTATATTATATTTTTCATATACCCTGAAATACCAAAAACATACAGGGTACGGTAAAATAATCAGAAAACCCGTTAAAATTATATAGGGCACAGTAAAATAATTAGAAAACTCGTTATAATTATATAGGGTACAGTAAAATAATTAGAAACCTTGTTATAATTATATAGGGTACGGTAAAATAATCAGAAAACTCGTTATAACTATATAGGGTACAGTAAAATAATAAGAAAACTCGTTATAATTATATAGGGTACAATTAAAAAAATAATTAGAAAACTCGTTATATATAGGGTACACTAAGATAATTTGAAGCATGTGCCTATGGCCATCAAATATAGAGTCGAAAGAAGTCATTAGAACGGTTAAAAGATAATGTTTAAATCCAGTAGAACGAGAAAGAATGGTTTACCATTGCGGTCAGATCAAAATGTACCAAAGGGATACCAAACTATTTGTTTCGATTTGTTGTAAAGAGAGTCTGTCTTTCTAGCAGCAGTTTGGATATGTTTAAATTAATTTGGCATTCTTCGATGTTTACACACACATTCTTTGTTATATAATATCTTCGTACATTTAAATGACTAATCAAACACATAATAATATTTTACATGGTTTATATCTGTATAATATGCACGCGTATATTGAATATACACTTTATATATACACAATGTTATAATCAGACGCCTGTAAATACCAATAATGTTTATGAATATCTAAGAATATACTTTACAACCATACAACAATATTCCGTCAATATGTCCAACATTTACTCCTGGAAAATGTCATTTTCATGGCATATTCGATTTGCCCACAATAACATTTCATAGAAACTAGAACCTATTTTAGTATTGTATTCTTCAACATTTCAGCAGCCCCACACAACGTTTTCTGAAGTCAATTTCAGTTTTTATATATGCGATATAGTAGTTTAACTTATATACACACATGTAACTAAATAACATCCCTTAGAAATTATGCTGTATTCTTTGTTGACATAATCACCTAACTACACAATCAACTCTCACACGATTTGTTCGTTGCCTTTCTCTATTTCCCACTGGAGTTGAAATAAACAAAGTCTTAACCACATGAAACCACCCTTACACCGAAAAACAGGAACTAATACAATGTAAGCTAATTCAATGTAAACTAAATGTCCTTCGATATAGGGAGGGCGCACATATGTATTTTGTCATGAGAAGCGGTATGAACGATGTACGAAGCTGTTAGATGGTTCACTGATTACCAATGTTATGGACAACTCTGAAGTGTATGATGTGTCATTTAATTAGTCGCACTAATTAGCTACATACATGACAGTTGTAGATATTCACATTGTCCCAATGCTTACTATTCCATCTACACTTAACCGAATTTCTAATTGGCCACCGAATGAAATAATATTATAATATGCGATATATTTAATCAATATTTCTAAAATTGTGTTTATTTTCATTCCATGCACTTATCTATCGTCTTCAAGAAATGAATTACGCATGCGTGTATAAAATCATCCATGCGTAACAGTTAGTGCAAAAAGGCTTACGTGCACGTGGTTCACGTGCTCGACATGTTTGATTTTTGAAATTAGTCAAAATGTTTTTTCTGTCGATTTGCTTAATAAAAAGCATTGATACTGGCGGTAATAAGTAATATTGGGGGCGCTAATGCCGTTAGAATGACGAGTATCAGCACCAAAACCCAGACATGTACGTCCAAACGTCATTCTGAAAAAGCGATATTTATAATAACGTGGGGTTAAGCTCGAATTACTGCGAGAAACATATTTTCTATTAATAAAATTGACAGCTTCGGTGTTTCGATTATTTGTATTCTTCTAAAAGCATTTTTTAAAACTAATTCATAAAAACACGTGGCCAATCAGAAATTCGTTCAATGTATGCATGCATCTGACGTCATGAACGCGTTCCACATGGCTCATTCTCACAAATTATAGTGTTTTAAGAAAAGTCAATAAACAGGGAACAAATTCATACCAAATAGATACTATTCCTAGCTGTGCACGAGGCCAACGTGCAAAAAAGCAATTTCGCACCAACCGTTACGCATGGACGATTTTGTACATGAATACGCCATTTCTTTCCGGAAATCGATAAATTAGTGCGTGCAATGAATAAATAACACAGCCTAAGATTTATTGATATAATATTTCAGATGATATTATATTTTTTAGGATGGCCAATTAGAAATTCGGTTAAGTGTATGGTGAATTCGTTGATATTGTATTGTACCAAACTGGAAAATTTGTTGGATACGTTTATAAAACAATTGAAACGTCAGCCATTCCACTATAGTGTTCTTTGAAAATTTCGCTAAATTTTGATTTCCGGCTTTGTGTTGTATTTTGCAAGCGTGGTAAGGAAATAAGCGTGTGTAAATATTCATCCGACAATTATAGCAGGAGGTTGTGTTACTTTATAGTGCATTAGGCTATTCAATGCAATGTAGCATTACATTTTTGACGTTTCCTCCCATTCAGGCGGCCATGGTTTCTTCCCGTTCTCGACATAAGCTGCATTGTCAAATGAATGAATTACTTCATCTTCTTCGTCATGGTCATGAATTGACCTTTCAAAGTCAGGTTTTCTGTATTTGTACATCTTTGCAATAAAGATGAATACAACGAAGTTCAATACGGCTAGTGCTGCTAGCAGAAACAATATGTACTCAAGATGGCCGTTATTTGGTTCCTTTGGATACCAGTCTGATTCATCTGGAATAAACAACACAGATCAAGTAAATGCATTTGCCAAATTAAGAGTCGAAATGTGGATTGTCACTGCACACCCAATGTTTCAAGCCTTTTGCAAACAAATATCACTGGACCGTACCGCTGTCTGATCACATATAACTACTATAAGAGCGACAATTATTTTTAGGAAGAACTAATTCTACTTAAACTTATACAAATACTGCATCTGCATGTTTACATTTTAAGGAAATGGTATGCTTACTATTACCGTATCCGAACATTACGTCTACATAAATGTACGTGAAAGCGTAGATCTTAGCTACAATCTCATACACAATATTTATCACTCACTTTTGTTCACCTAGTGTTCGTTTATTTTGTAAGGATATTTAGTATTGCAGTATGTCTTTATGTGGAATATTTTTACAAAAAAACATACCACTTGTTCTCCATGCACCAACGATTGCAACAACCGCTGAAGCCAAGTAACCCCCAAGACCGGATGTCATCAGGAATAAACCCATAATCAATCCTTGCATAAACTGTGGGGCTTGGGTATAGGCAAACTCTAAGCCTGAAAGAGAAGACTAAATCTTATTCGAACAACCTTTATTTCGCAGAATTTATGCTTAATGACATAAGAAAAAAATTATATGTCTGTTTGCTTACACGCAAATGCGAACACCAAAACGATTAAACATATCAAGTCATACTCGTTCTTGTCATAAATGGATTTGCATGTCATATATCCGAGGCTGAACTAGTCACATGCATTTTATTCTTCTCGCCAATATTACGTTGCTTTTACAATTTATTGTATAACATAGAATGATTACAAGGCTCTATAAAGTACAAATACTGTGTCAGACAGGGCCTCTGAAAGTATTCATCGTCTTCAATAATTGCTCAATTTTATTCACTTCTTTCAAAATATATCACTATATAAGACTTACCTGATATGCTCGCAAATACTTCGCTTGATCCGATGAAAGCAAATTCAGGAATTTGAGCAAACATGGATAATTTTGATGCGTTAAATGTATCACCAGCAAGCGACTGTTCGATGTACCTGTTTGTCTTGATGTCATTTTTACGAACAATCTCCAAAATGGCTGCGTACAACATGGCACAGGCGGCTAGGATCATACCGATTCCTGCAATGTATAACACATAATTTACAATCTGTCATCGCATACTATTTTACAAAATGAAATATTCAATTTCAACACCGACACCAGCGATCACCATGCACACAGGATTGACAACTTTGACATAGCGGTGGTACATGACTGTAAATGCATTCATTACCAATGTCACTTCAAGTAGTTCATTGTAGTTTGATCCTTTTCGAAAAACATCTAAAGTGTAAAGGAGCGATGCGGTATCGAAACCCTTTTGTCCACTGGCCTAGCATCATTGACCCAGTGCAAAACCCCGTAACTTGCGGTAGTGTGGTGTATTTGTTTGCCTTCATAATTGATTGTATTTTCCGTAGGAAAAATATTTAATACAGTATTTAACTATCAGTGAATTCCACTCTTAAATCGATCAATATACACTTACCAATTCTTTGAAGATGAGAAGGGCTTCTTCCATATCTAGCCAGACATGGATAGACAATTCTATCCATAATTGGTATCAGAATCAATATGATCAATGTATTAAAGATATTCAACATGGCGGCTGGCAGTTTTGTTCCTCCCACTGAGATGTCCATTCTCTCACTCTGTAGAAACAGGGACGTACTCATCTAAAAAAATAACCCAGTATAATAGAGAATATCATATAAGAACAATAGTAAGATTTGTGAACTAAATGTACAATCACTCCTAATACGAGAGCTAGTCAAAACAAGAACAAGTTATAATAACTCCGTGATAGATGCAGAAGGAAACCCGCTGGCTGACTTGTATATATGTAAACATGTTTCTGTCGCACGCAATAAGACGATGAATCGGACTAAAAGATAAACTGAAACATCAGAAATCACTGGTAGCACAGATAATCCAATAACACATTACCAAACACACAACATAAACAGAACAGGGAACTGAATCTCAGAAGGTCCACGTTTGATCTAAATGGTTGGCATGTTTTGTTGCAACATTATAGCAAGCGACATATGAATCGTTTTTGTGTTTTGTGTTGTGATCCTTTAGGGTTTGCATGTTCTGTGCCTGATTGGCTCTGGTGTATGATGCTTTTTCTTTCTATTGTACCAGTATCATTATGTATAAACGAAAGAGTCAAAATACTACACTAACTTGTCCCAACGTTTCGACGTTTAATAAGTCTTCTTCAGGGTACATACAAAACAAGCAAAAGAAAGAAACAATATCCTCGCTACCCATAAATATAATAAAAACAATAAATACATATTTGAGTCAGCTTACTTGATTGTAGACACACCAGTACAGAATGACCATTAGAAACACCGGAATCACACGTAGTACAGCTCGTACACCCTCCACAAATTCACCGGTATAGTTACCATCGTTTTCATCTATAGCATGGTCCCAAGATGGATTGTTACAACCATTTATACTCTGACAACATACACCACACGACCTGCTCAGCACACTTCCTGAAATTATGAATAAGTCAACAATAAATATCAATGTTCAATGGTTTGTTGATGAACTAACATATATATTTTGCTGTTGTGTGTTTTACGAAGTCCTTATTACGGATTCGGATTTACCAGTGACTACCATCAGATAGGCTTTGATATCGTAACACCATTACTAAGATGTAGTACACTAGTGATATAAAAAAGGCTTCACGTATGAATATAGGGGAATTATGAATCAGGTTGAAAATCTAGATATGTTTATGCCAAGTGAAGAATGATTTTCTGATCTCCGCAATCCACTGTACCTAATATCGTCAAAAGTTGTTTATGCTGATTGTGTTCGGAGTGAAATCGAATTTAACGCAAACACTAAAAGGGTTCGTATCAATTGCATAAAATGTTCATATAAATATAGTACGTATTTATGTAAGTGTAAGTATTTTAAATCTTCATACCTCCTAGTGGTTTGTGTATATATTTTCCTTTAGCTAGCATAAAAATGATCAAAGCCAGGATCATTATGACCAAAGGTACCAAAAAGCCAATATCGAAGCCGATTTCTTGTTGTATGTATGCCACGCCTGAATATGCCACGATCGCACCGGCGTTGATGAACCAGTAAAACCTGGGGAAAACAAAATATGGTTTTAAATGACAGTTCGGGATCTCCAAAACGTTCTAATGAGACTATCACACGTTTACTACATATTACGTTTTTTGTGCCGGATAAAATATGCAAAGTGTTACAACATAATGTAATAATAATAAAAATGTACATAACATAATAACGAATGAACACAACAAACGGAAGATGTTAATTGTAAGACAGTTAGGGTGTTCCCTAGAATACATACAAAAATGATGTACGTAATCATCATACCAGTTGAAGAATGACTGAACAGCATCTGGTCCTAAATCATCTACCTGCTGTGCACCGAATGGTCCGACGTTGGCTTTAATTCCACCTGTTCCTATGGCAACAAACGTTAGCCCGAGGAAGAAATATGCTTCTCTTGATTTCTGCAATGTAAGGGAAAGACATGTTACCAGTTTCTAGCTCTACTACCCGTGTTACGCAAATATTTAAGAAATTGTAGGGAGAAAATCTAATATGAGAACTTAAAGAGGGTTTCGAATCCATAGAAACAATGCGAAGAAAGTACTAGATATCCTGGATAACAAGATAACACAGCATGCTGCTTGCGCCGATAATCAATACCAAATGAATGCAATTATATCACTCCCTTCAAGTAATGAGTTGATATGTGGTTAACGATACGAGGAGCGGAGACCTTTTATGGCCGTCATATGTTGGCAGAAGTGGCCTATAGGTGGGACTCGCGTTTTGGGATCGAGAAGTCTCGGATCCATACCCCGTCTGTACCACTGTTTAATTTCCTATACATATGCGATATTTGTGGGCGCCATAGATCAATATTGGCCGCACACTTACCACGAGAAGACTATGAGACTAGAACGCTAATAACTTAGGTGACCCAATGCCCAGGAGAATTTTAAATGTCAAAGGAAGGTTGAAGTTTTCAAAGGTTTTACGAGGGGCGTTTCAAAAGTTCCAGGAAAAGTGCTCTATAATGTTTATCGTATGTTCAAATTACTTCAATCTTTGTATACAAATAGAACAGTTCACGATACATGTTGTACCATAATTCAAACGCATGAGATTGTGTCGTACCAAATAGCACTGCTGCCATAGTAACGTCAGTAATGGCTACCCGGGGCAAATTTGACGTAACGTCGTAGAAATGGTCAAACTAACCAACACATTGCCCCCAACCAAACAGCTACCAATTAACTACGACCCAAAATTACGGCATCTAACGTTTGCGAAGGACGGTATAACATCAGTTTGGCCAATTTATGCCATAGTTTTTATATTCCCACTGTTGTGTTCAGGTTTATTTGTCGCCGTATCAGAATCATCCGTTAAATGTCAGTAAATCATTGGAATTTGGCCAGTTTTTGTCTTTTGGCAGAAAAATTAAGACTTGAAACATTAAAATGTATAAGCACTGCCTGTTAAGAGGGCTGCATGTCACTGGGTAGGATGTATGAATAGTATGAACGCTTCCAAACTGCCAGTGGTACTGCTACAGATGATCACAGGAAGGCATGACCTTTGTGAATCAGACGCTAAACGTTGCTTTTGACGTTTCTGCTCGATTTTGTGATATTTTCGAATGCTTTGCAAACGGACCCTGGAAGTGCATACATTGAAGCAAGGCATTTTATTAGAACATAAAGCATTCTTGTTATTGTAGCGGGTGTATTTTGTGTGTCCTTTGACAGACTGAGTGAGATTTAGTCAGAATATGTTAATAACGCACGGTCAGCGAAAACGTTGCCCCGGGTAGCCATAACTGACGTTACTATGGCAGCCATGCAATTTTGTACGACACACCCTCACGTGTTAAATTCATAATATACTATGTATCATGAATTGTTCTATTTAAATGCAAAGTGTGAAGTAATTTGACCATATGATAAATATTATAGAGCACTTTTCCTGGAACTTTTGAAACGCCCTACGTAAATGGGTATCTCAACATAATTCAATAGCATTTTGAGAAGTTAATAAGTCGTAATTAGAATGGGATTCAAACAAAATGCAATACACGTGTATGTGATGTGAAAACTGTATGACGATTGCGCAGTTAAATGACTTACAATGCTAAGGTCCTCCTCACCACCAAACCAGTTTCTATAATCGATGGCTGATGCTGGTAACAATACCAAACCTGAAATAATGGAATTAGAAATTGTCTTATTATTATGCTGTATATTTCAGATGAAAACAAATGCATTCCTTTCGTTACACTAAGTTCAAGGTGAAGTGCGATAGCGACCCACAGTTATGTTTAAAAGCATCCATTTTGATTCCATATACTCGTAACGCCATTAGACGTTATTAAAAAATGATTGCACAAGACCTCTTCATCAAATTAAATATTTGAAGTTTTAACATCGATGCTGCAAATAAACGTTCTAGTTATATATTTGCTTTCATTTGACTAAGTGCAAGTGCATGTGTGCAGTAGTGCAATATACTACACAAACAACGACTACTTTGAAATTGTTAAATGCAATGCCTTTATTGGTGATCGTCTTGGTAGCTAAGTTGATAGTGCGCTTTTTGCTACTGTAGAAAAAATGACGAAAACTACGGCATGGACAAAATATTCCAGACAAAAAACCCCGCTTGTACAGTGAAAAATGGCAATATAATTTATATACAGCGTTAGTTTACTTGACACTTATGTTTTGCCTGGAATACTGGTATATTATATAGCATGCTGCATAATGTTTGTGTTACCTAACACGTAGATAAAGCCTGATCCAAGAATGGTGTTGTATTTTCCTGCCATCGAGTCCGATATATATCCCCCAAGAACCGGGATGATGTACACCGTGCCTGAAATATAAATATAATATATCATTTTGTTAGCCTCTAAAATTATTGTGTAAGAACCTATTTTACGATGATGGATCTGTAATAACAAATAAGTCGTAAGTACAGTTTACATGGGTTTTGTAAGCAATACAATCATGCTCTTTTTTATAGTTTGCGTCAGCGTTTACATGAAGATCGGGTAAAGACCCAAGACGTAAAGTTTAAAGCCACATTATTGCTCCCACAACTATTTTCCAATGTACTCCTACAACTATTTTCCGATCATCCATCGAATACAATAAATTATGGAACCATTAGGCTGTTTTTAATAAATGACAAATACTCGACGAATAAACCTTAACTATATATGTCGAAACAGTAGGCAAATATCATATTTAGTAAAATTTAAGGGGAACAAAATACTACTTTTGAAATAACTGCTTCCCTTTAAAAGACTTTAAATGAGGCATTTACCGTTTAAAAACTGTCATTTTGTCAACAAACCATAGGGATGTTTTATTACAGTTTTCCCATCTTATGCAGCGTTTTCCACATTCGGGAATCGACCAATGTGCTTAAAGTTAAAGTACGAAGTTACTATATACGGTTGGTATATACATATAGTAACCAAGGAACAAGCAAGTTGCATACAATTCGAACCATTAACGTATATGCAAATACAAATTCCATTCGTGTTCTTTCGTGATTAAAATGTGTTATTAATTTATTATGTTAAATAGGTCAAGATAAAATACTTGTGTATAAACACATTTACGATTTGCGATAAGTTTGAACACACCCAAACAACGCAGGAATTTTAGGTTTGTATGTGTATGTTAAATCCTGATTGCAAGATTTAATCTATTTGTCGGTGCTGTTAGTCTATTACTGCGCAATATCTCTGTTGATTTATGATTATAGTAACATTGAGAATTGTAGGCGATTGAAAGACGTATTCCTATTATATAGATAACAATGTTTACTTTTATCAGTTTAGAAGCTCAAATAAGTTCAATAACAGTTGGAATAAAAGCATACCAATGTTCAGAATTAATAGGAAAATTGCAAGGTACCGAATTCTTATGAGAACATGCTGCAAAAATCTTGAAGGGTTTATCAATATATACATATATATAATTTGTACATATTATCAATATAGAAGGCTAATAATACTATGTACGCCAGCTTAGGTTTTATGTGTTAACGCGTCGTCAAATAAAATTGAAATGTTGAGAGCGTCAGTTTCTGACACATCGCTGTGAACTTTAATTATGTACTTGTCTGATTTGGACAATGCATTTAACAATATAATCACATGTGGTCAGTTTGGGTTTGCATATTCTGAAAGTTTCTGACTTGTTGACACCCATATGCAATTATTTGCCGCCCGGTTAATGATATACATGTTTCCATACGTGCGCGTACCAGTTTAGACTTGAAATCGACATTGCGTCAAAGCACATTGCATGAAATGAATTATTCTGTTAAAATGACCTCATAATGTGTCGATTTTAAACTCAAAATTATTTTATAGTAGCGATTGCTTCTGTTATTCGTTTGAAAACTCAGTGTTTTCTTAACTTTTGAATGCGTGCACGAAATCTGTTGCACGACGTGGTACATTTTCGAGCATAAGAATATTATTCTTTGGCCATGAAGGAGGACTCCACACCGTAGTCGAAATATATCTCACTAGGCGTTTGTTCAAAGTAATACACGTCTCATTTTCAATGCAAGGGAATGATCTGTTAATCATAACCAAGAGCATAATTGCCTAATTCACGATCTGGTTTACATAAGACTTAAATTCAAGATTTTTTAAAAAGCACTTTTAAGAACCATTACATTTTCTCCTGTACATTTGGTAAATTACGCATGCATGCTTGACATTTATTGCGTATGTGTGGGGGAGTTAATGTTACCATATTTGCATTGATAAATAACAAATTTGTAATCTCCAATTATTTATTTAGTACAGTGTCATAGAAAACTTATATTTACCTGCAAAAATGTAAGTCACCAATGACGCCTCGTCGCTCGTATAGTTCAACATTGACGTACAATATAACACCATATTGGCAACAACACTGTAATAAGTCAATCTCTCACATAATTCCGTCAGCAAAATACTAATAACAACAAACATGCGCTTCCCGGTAATTTTCCCGGACGGTTTCTCTTTATTACCGGCCTCCATTTTTTCAGAATTCATGTTTACGTCCAAAACAAAACTGATTTGTGTAGTACCTAATAAACTCTGACAAGGGTAGACTGGGATAATATTGCGCATTGATAGCTACCCGACATAAGAATTTGGAAAGATAACACTTTATATACAAACATAAAAACCTTACTTGGTGAAGAAATAGGCTAAACAAGGTGAGACCATAATGCAATATGGCAGTAAACTGTTACATTTCGGACATTTTCACTAATTCACTCTTACATTTTACTGTATTTTTTGTTATGTCTTGTTTTATTGATGGGGGGGGGGTCCGTGGGCATTATGGTAATCATGCAGACCCTTTACAGTGGCATTCAAACAATGAGTCATTGAACTTTCTTTGTTCGACCAATTTTACGCCCAGTGTCCGCTGTATTATGCACGATGCGGTTGGGAATCAAACTTTAATTATGTCGTTTCTTTTTAGGCGGACACTCGATTTTAAAGTCCCATTAAGTCTTAAACTGCTATTTCAATAAGCTTTAACTTGGTAACCTCTCTGCAGAATAATGCAATTTGAGCGCTTTAGTTGATTCCCAAATATGGAAAACACCATAAGATGGAAGAACATGAAAAAAAACATCCAGGCTGTTTTTTGACAAAATGTCAATTTGTAAACAATAAATGCGTGATTTTTAAAGTCTAAGGGGAGCATCTCTTTCATAATGAGTATTTTATTTACCATACAATTTGCTAAATACGATATCTGGTCAACTATTTAGATAGATATAGTTAACATTCTATCGTCGAGTATTGGTCATTCGTTAAGAAACAGCCTAATGGTTCGATAATTCAGTGAAGGTAATGGATGATGGGAACAGAGTTTAGGGAGCAATAATGTGACCTTCAGCACTGAATAATGTACTTCTACATTGCCTTGTGCTAATTTCGGCTTTTACGTTTACAAACATTTGGAGTCTCCTATACCGTGAAGGGTGTGTTGTTTATTCAATAAAGTAAGGCACTTTGTGGCATAAGTAATATCTATACTTGAGTTGTAGGGTTAACGGAGATAACGTTAAAATGTAAACAAACCGCTGTTATTCATTGATATGATAACACTGTAAGAGCAAGGAGGTTCACGCTAGATAAGTCTGGGAGATCGATCAGAAAGTATAGTAAAACACCTTTGTATACCACGATGACCATTATTGGGGTTACGTTTAATTCTTACTTGTTTGTATACACTGGTATGGATCGATGTCAAAGCATAACGCATGTCCAGACGACAGCCTGGTATAGACTTTGTCACACATACGACAATGTTTCTTTACGACATTGGGGAGGGTAACAGAAGTTCAACAGGTTTTTTTCACTTATTCTAATGTTTTCTCGACGCAAAGTTAATGTGTAACAAAGAATGATATATAATCTAATTGATTATGCGAAAAATATAAATCTAAGTATGTATTTAGTGTAAATTTATACCTTATGTAGTTCAGTTAAATAAATCTGAAGGAAAATACTTATTTCGTTTGATATATTGCACGATATAAATGTATTAACCTAACTAGACAATGTTCTATATAAACTATCATTGCTACAATAATTGCATTGATTAGTGTGTATGTCTCCCAGGTCGTAAAATGTGAAGCTGCTGTTATTTTGAGCGAGCAAATGTCGTGTACTCTAAACGACAATAATTTTTTTACATGGTCTATAAACGAATGTGTTATAGAGAATGATCGTAATATGACTTTGGTGAGTCGATTGATGTAAGTATCCTAGACACTAGTGCATGGGGAGCGGTGGCCTATAGGTAGGACACGCGCTTCGGGATCGAGAGGCGTCAGTTTTGCGAGGAGAGTTATGAATTTAAACATCGTACATATTCCATTATATTGCACTCTTAATAGGCTTTGCATAGGTCTATTATTATTATAATATATGTTTGTAAAGCATGTTTACTTTCTGGGAACATCTGGTTTTAAATCATGGCCACGTGTTAACTTTTCACTGCATCAGGGGAATTTTCACTCCCTTTCGCTGCACACTTTATAAAATCTACATTTGAAATTGTGTTCCTAATAGTCTTAACCACAATATCAGTTATAATAATGAAAGGGGATTATTTAACTACACAAGTTCACCAGACTTACAAAAATTATTAAGGTACATTTTAGTTTTTATCTTTGGGGAACTCCCTAGAAACAAGATGACGTCCAAGATGGCCGCTAATAATGGTTTTCAACATATGTATTTACCCTTAATTGGGCTTCAATAGTTTCAACATTAAACAATTGTGTATTTAATTCAAAATTTTATCAAATCACCCATTAGTAGTCTTGGAGAAGTATAATTTTGCCACCAGTATTCATAAAAAAAGGTAGAAAGGAACTCCAAGGTAATCTGATCTAAATGGGATACTTGTAATACAGACAAGATAATTTCAATGGTTTATGGTAAAGAAGCATAATAAAATTATAGATAAACCATGTTTTTTGAGCAGGGACTAATTTATGCAGGAAGGTTGATTTGACCTCAGAGGTTATAATTTGGGTATGTACGAGTATTAAGGCTTAAGCAACATATGTGATCAATGACAGTAACTAGTTTATACTATTGAAACTATTGAAGCCCAATTAAGGGTATATATTGAAAACCATTAAGATGGCCGCCATCTTGTTTCTGGTGAGTTCCCCAAAGATAACAAACATATACAATCAGTTTCCGGACCTCCAAGGTTTCCTCTATAAGAATCAGCAAAAATTTCTACGCCTGATTTTGCAAGGTTCCGTTGATTATTCTAGTTCCGCTGCCGAACTGTATGTGTTTATCTAAGCAAAAATATTGTTTATAAACGTCACATTATTATGGGCGCACTATAACACACATCGTATTGGTGTAAATATTAGAGTCATTTAGTTCATAGAGCTATATACATGCGTGTTTAGATCAATCAAATTAGTAGTCTTGAAACTAGGTAAAAGATTAATTAGAAGATAAAGCGTTTATGCTTTTGTTTTCCCGTATGAGAAAGCGAGATTTATTAAAGCATTAGCGCAATATTTAATATCAACTGATCTTTATATAATTATATACTATATAAGAACGTGTTGACTGCCATCATGTCAGTGTTGGAATGACAGTAACATGGAGGCGACATACATGTACTGGTTGCTTGTCACCATTGTCATATATGTGAGCACAGGTTAGTCACCATTTACATACTAGTCTTTTTGCTGTTAATAAAAGCCGAGCCTAGTCGTTATTTGCTTTATTTCTACTAAAATATGACAGGCATGAATATGTGCGTCCGCCTGAATTTGAACTGTATCGCCAGATTAATTAGATGGCAAGCGCATTAACTACTTCGTGTATTTGTGTTATTGGATGTGGTTTATGTGTTCCGTGTTCGGCTTTTTAAGTGTTATCTCTCCTGTCCGATTTCCTCATACCTTATTAATACTGCTGATTACCATTGGACATAAATAAAACTAACGGATATTCGGGTATTCAAATGTTGCATTTGTTCGTAAAAATCCGAACACATATGATAATATAACTGCGTAATCACGGTGGGGGATCCAACATATCGATACCAAAATGGGTTACGCATAATTTCATATGTCGAACTTCCTGGTCTACATATGTTGTACACATTTTGACGAAAAAAATACGAGAGCCTTATTTGTTATCGATTTATGTTACAATCAAATTGTTTTGCCCAAATATCTCAATGCAGTGCCACCCTTTATACATTTCCATACATGTACATGTAGTTATTTTACCTGTACGTGTAGCAATGACTAAGATAAACTGATTCTCCGTCAGGTGGTGTGACTGAAAATTCGCGACAGTTTGTCCAACACGAGAAAATCTTTTATATTTTCACTTCAGTTGTTTGATTTTTGTTATAGAAATATAACATACCTTTCATTACACTCATGTTTCAAATTTAACGGTGATTTGTTGGCTAGAAAAATATTTATTGTAAAAAAACAGCATGCTCTGCATATGTGGTACGTGTTTTCCATATGTTGGATTGAAAATGTTTAATTTGTCGCTTTTATATTGAGTTTAAATATATTTCCTGGAAAAACACAAACTCAGATCTGTTCAAGTTATCTTCATGTCATTTCGTATTCGTTTACCAACTTATTAACGCACTTGCGTGTTTTTTCATTTCAACAAATGTCTGCATATCTAACTAATCTAAATGTTTGCTAATAGCAGACTAGACCTGTTATGTATATTTATACCGTTGCTTTTTCGTTAAACTACACACTTACGAATACACTAATTAGACAAAACATGTTCAGTAATCGGTGGCCCGAAATATAGGAATGAAGAGTTCGAGCAGTCCTATCATCAAACGTAAAGTCATTCAATGTCAAAATAATTACTTGCATCGTTTTAGTATGATACTAGACTATCTTAATTGCAAATTAAAACTTTGGGTGGGTTCCGTGTACTTTGATTCAATCATCGAAAAATATACGATTCTTATAGTTTCATAGGGTGTTCTAGAACACTTTCGTATGAAAATGGACAGTTTGCATGTCCAATAAATCACAGAAAGAAATTCTGTTAAAACTGAAGCGAAAACTGATCTAATGGATATGAAAGCATAATTGTTTTTCAGTTTTTGAAACTTTAAAAAAAAACATCTTCCGATATAGCTCTATACACTTTAAATGTATCTACTGAGGCAGATTGATCGCTGAATTGTAGGTAACTTCTTTATTATAAAACTGAAGCATATCATATTGATACTAATTTTCTTAATTAGACAATCGGCTACATATTGGTGTTATTTTCTATGTAAAATTCTGATTTTTTTTCACATTTTTTTCAATAATAAAAATGTTGATCGCCGTTAGGTAACTCATTGTTTTAACACAAATTCAAGGTCAATGCATTAGTGCGATACATTAACTGATACATTTGAATGACTTTATTCTGAACTTTAAGCCAATTAAGGTAACACTACATACCAGGAGGTGTTTGCAGTGAAAATGACAAATTAGTTCTTAGGAAGACAGGTAATTGTGATAGTCCGATTTGGTATGAATCTACTGGAATGCATTGAAATTGAAGTTTTTGTAAATCAATCTGATTATGCATGTGCATGACGCTGAGTAAGATAACCTGGTGTTGGTCGATACGGCGTCAGTCAGGAAGTTTTTACAGGAGATAATCAGTGATAAAAGCGAGGTATGATATTTAAATTTCGACGTTATTAACACACACCGATGTGTAGATACCAAGTGTTCTTCATCTTTTTAAAAAAAACCAGTTATATGTAATCTTGATTCTTCGACTAATTTCAACAAGAATTCATCGACGCTCAAACACACAAGTACGAGGGTCATTCAATAAATTCGTGGACTGGGCTCATCATTTTAATACACATTGACCTAGAGAAAAACTAAGTATAGCAAACTAAACAACAGCCTTTCTGACACAAGTACAGAAAGTTTCGCTGGAAACGGGGCATTTTTAACGAAAATATGGCTAAAACAAAACTATCACTTTACCACACCCACCACACATAGCAATTATATTCTGACGTCAGCGACGTTATTGACGTTTTGCTATTTCTCAAATGGTAATCCCGAAATAAAATTATGTCATTTATATGGAATTAAACACAATTATTTGAGTTGAATATTATTAAATTTATCTACCACAACATTTTTATGTATTCAAAGTTATGGATTAAAGTAGATTTAATGGTTGTATGTTAAATTGAAACACTTCGTATATTTTGACTGACGCTTCCTTAAACGTCCCGGCGTTTGCAAAATTCGTCCGACCCCTACATATCGCTTATAAAACCACGCTGCTCTTCAAAAATTGATTTTGCCACTAAAACACAGGGAAACTGAATACTGCATGTTCTCCGTTGGCTCTCATTCGAACATCTAGTGTGTTTGGTGTATATTTCCAAGACAAGTACACAATTTAATAGTTGCACGAATTGTTTTTGCGTAAATTCATCGGCATTTTGACGTAAATGAAAACGTGACAGGCATAGGTCAAATACTTCCCAATTCTAACTGAAACGTCCAAATATTTTAATAAGTTCACGAAATCTTTAGATACTATCTTGCAATAATCTGGCAAACTTATGGAATGTAAATTAATTAGTTCGGAATTGATAAATAGTTGAACTAGTGAAAAAGGTACATTACGTCGGTCGGGGGTGGTAGCGCGTTACTATGGCAATATAACAGCTGATGACATGCTACTGTGTTACATAATCAAAGATAAAATTTTACCTACGGTAGGTAATAGATAGATGTTTATAATGATATAAGAAATTATTATTTAATCATAAATGTGAGTAAATGACAACGCTTGTCTTCGAATATATTGAATGACCCTCGTACTATAAATAAAATGATTTCTGCCAACCCTGACCTCGTTTACTGTTACTGACTAACCTCCGTGTACAGTTTGACGATACAAGTGCAAAGCGTTCTTCGGTTTTGAACGGAAGCATTTGGTCTAAAAATGGTTAAGGTCACAGTGACCTTGACCTGCTGACCTCAAAATATCTAGGAGTCATCGACTGTTTCCGATCAACCTTCATGCAAAGTTTAAAGATCATAGGGCAAAGTGTTTTGGAGTTATTGAACGGAAAGCATTTGGTCTAACGACAGGCAGACGGACAGTCACCAGAAAAGCAATATACCAGTCATCGATGGTGGCATGATAAACATATTTCAGTTTCGATTTTTTTCGAGGAAATCCATTTAAACTCAACATAAAATCGGCAAATTAAACATTTTCAGTCCAACATATGGAAAACACGTACAACATATGTAGAGCATGCTGTTTTTTTACAATAAATATTTTTCTAGCCATCAAATTGGCGTTAAATTTTAAACACGTGTGTAATAAAAGGTATGTTATATTTCTGTAACAATAATCAAACAAATGAGGTGAAAATACAAAAGAGTTTCTCGTGGTGATCAAACTGCGGCGAATTTTCAGCCACACCGCCTGACGGAGAATCAGTTTTTCTCCGTTATTGCTACACGTACAGATAAAATAAATACACGTACATGTTTGGAAATGTATAAAGGGTGGCACTGCATTGAGATATTTGGGCAAAACAATTTGATTTTAACATAAACCAATAACAAATAAGAATCTTACCTTTTTTTCGTCGAAATGTGTACAACATATGTAGACCAGGAAGTTCGACATATGAAATTATGCGTAACCCATTTTGGTATCGATATGTTGGATCCCCCACCGTGGTAATGCAATACTAACAGTAGACGAGTGTTAAATTGACAGGTTTGTTTTAAAAATAAAAGTTATTGCAACACACACAATGGAATTGCATCAGCAAATAAAAAAAATCCAATGGAAGAAAATTGGTAAAGAGCTTAATTTTTATCGGATTTCTTTCAAATTTTAAGTAGGAGTAGCTTTTAAAATGTAGTTTTCGGCCATCTATATCAAAATAGATGAACACCTTCCTGAAAATTTATAATAGGCATTTTTCTTGAGATTTTTGTTGGAAAACGTCGTGTACCTGCGACACATTTGTCTTGATGCAGTGTGCGATATTTCACCTTAAAGAAGTCGATTTAAGGTCAAATTTTACGGAAAGATATCATATTTGTTCGCAAATGAATAACGAACAAGAGGGCATATTACATTTGAACGTGAGACGTCAAACATAGATGTTGGTAATTGTTAAATAGTTTGTAATATTCTGTATAGTGCGTTAGCGACTAAGCTGGACCCCCATAAACCTTAAATATCTTTAAAAGTAATTATGCAATTTGATTGAAATTCGGCATAGTTCACTAAATAACCTTTACCAACTCTGTGTTTAAATTTCAGATTTTTGTACTCACTTATTAAGATTTTCCCCATTGTGTCTAATGCATTATTTTTGGTATTTTAATCAACAAATGGTCAGGGAGTAAAATAAGCCATTGCGATCAGCCAGTTAGAATAATGCTATTGTATTTTTAACAACTATAACGGTACACATATGGATAATTTTACCTAATTTTGTCTGGTCATCAATGTGTACATAGTTGAGGCCCATCTTCTGATTGCAATGATCATTTGTAAAAACATAATTACACTGTTTTTCTTGCAAATATTTCTACCCAGTTGCTCGAGTTATATAAATAACAATAAATGTTCGTGTATGGGCCTCATTATATATTTACAATGGTCACTGGTGTGTAACTTAATGCACAGTTATATTGGATCAAATTGCTGATCTTTGCTGTTCCGTTCACTTCAATCACTCATACGTATTTACCCTATTTTGGATTTAGAATTTTGCATTAGACGTGAATGCAAAGTACACTTTTCTGAGCACCAAAAATTCTTATTTAATTTGTGAGAGTTGGTAAGGGTGTTTTATTAACACATACCAATTTTTGTTCTAATGGAGAAAGAATTTTTTAAGTTATTAAAGGTTTATGGGGGTCCAGCTTGGTCGCTAACGCACTATAACTTCGCCATTTTTTGGGTAAAATATATAAAACTTCTATATAAAATTCCTCCAGTTATTTTCATTTTCCTTTCAAAATATTGATATTTTATACACTTTAAGAGAAATAATATGACATCAAACCAGTAGTGAAAAAAATGGTTGAGAAAAAGCAATTTTAGAAAATACAACAATTTTATAAAAATACAAAAAACTGTCACAAATTATTTTGACGAGACAGTCAAATCCGAGAAAAGATTTCATACACAAATATTTCTTTATGATCGTCACTTTTCTTTTTTCCCGTATTAACATGTTATAATTATGATCATCATGCAAAGTGTACAATAATTAAAAAATAACTGAACTATAATTTTTATGATTTTATAAGCATTCTTTGTTTGCCACCCGGCGTGTCACAAAATAGAAAATGGCGTATTTTTCGTAGTTAGCGTCCCAGTAGCTTATATTATGTCTTTAAAATTGGATGATGCAACATAATTTCATAAAAAGGATACTGTTTCATTGATTGCTATACCTTTATCAAATTGTCAAAATTTCAAATAGCTACGGTACTTAATTTTGTCCTTGAGAGGTTATATTCGGATTAAAATTCGAATCACGGCTCCATTTATTCATTATTATTTGAACTACGGTATTAGTAGATTTTAATGAATACTGAAACAAAAATTTGATATTCATATTCCGCTTTCATGACAGATTTATCATGTAAAACTTCATAAGTTTCCCAGCATAAATGCTACAATAATTCAATATTTTACATCGGCATTATATCTTGTAAACTTTTATAAATTTACGCTCTAAACATGACGTCGGACATAAGTAACGTCCGCATGTTCTGACAAACAGATACATAATTTTAATACACATCACAATGAAAACACAGGTGTATGATATACATATTTTATTCATAATTATGTTAAACATAACCTATTTTTTGTGAATGAAATCTTATCAAGGGGGAGGGGGTACGAACACGTTAATTAAAAATACAAGAACTATTGATTTATTAAAACAAACTAGTTATCAATTACATGTTGCATGACATTCGCTAGCTCATATAATGGGAAGATTGTTACTACATTTGTATTACTTACAACCTATATGAGACTGCTTCACAAGGCAATTCTTATGAGCTTATTTTCGTGAAAATACGAATTTGTCTTGCTGAACAAACTGATGTTGAAAAAGCTTGATTTATTATAAGTAAAGAGTTTTTTTCTTGATTTCTCTAAATATCAAGTTTGTAGTTACGACCTTCTCATTCTAAGCCAGCGCATTGTTTCCTATGTATAGAATATAGTTAGTTTGCGATTGAAAAAAAATCGTGTTTTTGTAACATTTCTGAAAATCTATTCATCAGATTATGGTAAAAACTTACACAGACATGCAATAACTTCCTACCTACTCACATTCCGAATTCCATAATTTTTAGACACCTATTAAAATACATTTATTCTTTATTATATATTGAAATTACATTAACGCAGGGAGGTAATCTGGTATTCAATTGATGAATTATTATCAATTATTTAACCGTTACACTCCGTGATCGTCGGGATTGACATTACTGTTATAAAGACGAGATTTAGGAGGCCCGTATAATTCAGTTCATTTAGGTGTGTCGCTTGTAAACAATGTACAACAGTAACATGTACTTCGTACAGACTGGCCACGCGTGTGTAATAATACGTAGGTTGAAAATGCGTTAATATACCGTTAGGCGTATCACATGACCGTCAAATTGGCTGTTGCAAGTATCAACTCTTCTAACTTGATTTTTCCTACAAAACTACAAAAATGTTACATAGAACTAATGAACAAAACATTTTTAACTGAATTATGGTGTTGCTGAAATTTCAGTGTGTATTAGGTAGATGTATTTCATTTATTCGTGCAAAATTTCATACATGAAGGTTTCGTAATTACAGAGAAATGTTTAACAAACACGATTTTTTCTATCGCAAACTAGCTATAATAAAACCTATAGAGGTTATTTAGGAGTAATAAATTAAAGATGAATATGACTACTTGTGTACTGTTGCGTAGGGGTTTTGGGTCATGATGATGAATAACTATGATGGGTATAAAAGCAATATCTCAATGGATTTTGGGGATATAAGAGGTTGCATTTTTTTCTTTCCAAAGATGCTCAAACCTATCCGTCATCGGACGCTAAACGAGGAAACGATTTGGTATGACCTAACGAAATAGCAGTTGGTAAGCTTAGACAGCTTCAAAATCAGTTCATAATCAGAATACATACCTGATGTGTTTAAAATAAACGTTTAACCTAGGCTACTTGAATGGTAAAATTCACATTTCTTCTGAATAACGAATGTTAAAAGTACGCAGTAGAGTTGAATTTATTCAATTTGATATAATAATTTGTCACCTTAAATTTAAATTTCAAGTTGAGCGCAACCCGCGTCCCTCGAAATGTATAAATATATCAATAAAATAAAATAAAGATTACATTTTGCAACTTTATTACAAAACGGAGTTCTGTACAAAACTGATTAATTGTTCCTGTACTTCACTTTATGACATCACGCGTCGCCAATCACGTTAGCAAGAGTGACTAAGTACATGTCGGGTTAGAGAAACTATGTCGTTTATAAAACATCTAGACACACCCAGATATATATCAATTAAATTGTCTCAAGGAAATAATTGAAGAACGGATTAAATTGCGATAAAACAAAATCTGGAGCACTGCTGTAGGGTATGACGAAAATGGAAATACACATATTTCTAAAATAATAATTTTCTTTAGGTTGATTCGTGGTAAGCAATAAAATTAAAATGTTGAAAATTATTCCGATTAATGGGTAAAGGGAATTACAATATTAACAAACTAAAGCTTGCCACTTTGATTTGACTTTGATCACTCAGTAAATTCCAATTGACAGATATTGGGATAATGAAAGACAAAAGAAATACACAAAACTATTAATTATAGTACGTTGGATCTCAAATAAACATAATTCCACCAGGTAATGTCACATTTGAAGGTTCTCTTATTGGGTAGTAAGATGCTGTGATTTTAGTTATCTAAATGCCATTAACCAATCTATGGTGTGGCATGATTGCAATGGTGCAGTAAACGCAGTTTTGCAGTACATATGTACTTGGTTTAATAAGTAGATTAGCTTACTGATGACTAACAACTGTACATGAACAGTCGATTCGGAACAATACACTAACAGTCACAATACCTAGCCAACCACTTGACGAAGCATCCTTTTTGTGTATGATTGTGTAATACAAATAGTGTGTTTGTTTATACAGTCATAGTTTCGTTTTATCTGTTTTTATGGGTAATATCTGGTACAATATATAAGAACGGTGCATTGTATGTAATGACGAATGAGTATGCTAAATTATGCTTCATATTCTCGCGACAATATTCCTTAATGTATGGGGAAAGAAGGGTAGCAAGATTCCAAGCGAAAGCTGTGAATATAAAGGTATACTTTACCAAGAGAGGAAAGGTAAATACTGTCACCGAACACAAGTGGTACAGCTTCTGTGTTCGGCTTTACAGTTCAGGGGTGGTATTCATTCGTTTTAAGAACTTTCATTTTCTTTTTTAATCTCATAAAATAATCAATCGGGATTGTTAATGTTTATAAGAATTAGTTAATTCTAGTTTAATCACTACATCCGCAGAGAAGGAGGACACGGTGAAACAATCGTTAGACTATGTGTTCAGTATAGGTCCTGATACATGTGGGGCTGGTACCGGTGAAACACTCCCCTTACAATTTGATGTAGAAGCATGGAACCAGTATGCAGATCCTGCTATACGGTACACATCTGTCTTTGTCAAGTTCTGTTGATAAAACTCAAAAAGCAAATATTTTCATTTATGTGTTTAGTAATCAAATCAAATTTTGTGGTGCGATTGAATGCTAATGTCTGCTCTGTATGCATTTAAAAATACTGAATACAGTGATAAACAATATTATAATATTACAAAGGAAATAAAAAAGTATTAAAGTTGATCAAAAATAATGTCATTAAATGTGCAACAAGCTTTATCCAAATGAATAAATGTATATAATATACGTATATATCTCGATCATTAGTTGTCTTTTATTTAGCAATCGAAATGTTGCAATTCTTTTTTGTCAGTTGCCAATTTGTGAGCCCATTTTCAATGCCTTGTATGTGTCTCATTCACCGTTTGGCAACCTTCTGACATTCTCAACATTATATTTCTCTTACAGTACTGCTAATCTTATGTCGAAAATTATGGCTCATGACAACGGAACACTGAACTCTCTCAATGATGACTACTTCTTCTTTGTGGTTCGCAATAACGTACATGGCGATTCTCCTATATTTGGATCAGCTATTGCAATCATGAGAGATGTATTGAGGTAAGCTTGGATGTTAATGTTCTTCCAACATGAAATATGCTAATTCAAAAGTCTATTTAATATGCCATTCAATACGAGGGTCGGTATAGAGGATTGATTGAGGTTTCATATATGGAGAGGTTTGCCATTTATTTGGTATACGGTTGATACATGCTGTTTCTCTCAGATCGTCTATACAAAACCATGCATTGGTTGGAGAGGATCTCCATTCTTCGCCAAATAAAATATTGAAGTTAAGCATTTAGACAAGTCAGTCCATTAACATACAAGATTGCTAAATACATGGCCGAAATCTCGATTTAGTGGTCAATTGGCGAATATAAAAATTAAAACACTATTTCACCATTTTGTTGCAGTCGATACGACACCTTCTGCCCATATGCCTACAAGAAGAACAACACAGTAAGATCACATGATATTGCCATCAACTATAACTATCTTGGTGAAGGTGTTGAGTGGTTTAATACATTGTTTGTGAAGGATTGGTCGAATGTTTCCATAGTTACTGACCGAATCAGACACAGGTATAGCCAAATACTTTCCATAGCAACGTATCGTATCATAAATGTTTTGTGTCAATTTGAACGTGACCAAATATGGTACCTAGTGCGATACGGTGCAGTTTATATTGTTAACAAAGTACAAAACATAGATTGTTCCGATTCAACCGCCATATCCCTTTGTTGATAACGGTTGTACAACATCATTATACGTTTTGGTGTATACACTGGCATACAAAAAAAACCTTATACTTTGCAATAGAGCATTGACGGGACATGCAATGTACTTAAATGCAATTCAGTCTTGCAATCAGGTGGTTTTCACAAATTGAAATGATATATTCTTAAAACGTTGACTATTATAAAACGACCATGCTTTATTTAAAACATAATTTTGTCACTCACATGTGTTAAATGTAAATTGTGTGTATTTTGGGCTGGTGGCCTTGTATTACAATAAACTTGGGTTAAGTTAAATGTAATTGAATTACAGGAAAGGTAACGTACTAGACAATGAAACAACAGAGGTATATCCAATCGCTGTGCTTGCTGATGGTCATTGGACAAACCCATACTTTGACTGTGGTGGTGGTGATGTATGGATGGTCACTTATTCTTCTCCAATCCTCTATATCAATGAAAGCGGGCACGTGAACTTCAAGTGAGTTAATCAATGTTGAAAACAAATCCGTAACTCTCTTTATTCAAACGATGATACATCTGTTTAACAAGTTTTGTGAATGTTTTATGTGTCCCTTGTTTGCATTGTGTGCTGTGCTGTTTCTGTTGAGAACTGTCTTCCCTGTGCCATGTGTCAATATCTCTTTTCTAGTACTCGATAACAATGAAGTTAAAGTTGGACCCAATTTGGAAAAAGAGAAACGTAAGCCAGATTCTATTTGGTGTGATTGGTGTATATAGTGAGATTAAAGTGATTTAGTGAGAAATTTTTTTTTAATGTTGTCAAAAGCGAATGGTCAGTATTTGTTTTCATTTCCTTAGTGTTGGTTTTGCAATACAAACGATATTTGAAGTAATTTTGTGCATAATTGTAGGGGTGTGGCAACCACGGATATTGAGATGACGTATATTGATATCAACCAGTGTGATGCCGATAATGACGTCACTTCCGCTCTAGACGTGTTCCGTGGAACACATATGTGTCAGGCAACTACAAAGGTACGTGTCATTTCGTGCTCTTACAATTACTATACATGTATACTTCCAGCACTCAATTGCATAGTGTAAGTTTTCTAAAATACATAGAATTATCTGATCAATCTAGTTTTTAATAGTGTGTACTAATTTATAGCCTTTTCGTCCGTATTTGTGTACAAACGTGTTGTTTTAAGTATCCAGTTCCTGATTACATGTAGATAAAATCGTCCAAACAGCTGGTATCTTAATATTGCGAATTATGATATTTATAACCATATTTATCCATTCGTCCTTATAAAAAGTAAAACTGTCATTTAAAATATCACACACAACATGTGTTGTCGTGTATTGCTTGCTATGCTGTTATAATAATATCAATAAGAAAGATGACGTCACCAGCTATGACGTCATAAGGTAAACTATGATAACTTAATTGTTATCATATATGTTGCAGTGTCTACAATTAAAGGGGCGTGGTTTTACAACAGGGGCATACACGTGCGAATGTTTGGATGGGTTCTTCTTTCCTAAAACATCGTCATCTTCCAATGCATATCTTGGCTTACATATCGAAAGTCACATTCGTACATATGGGACCATACCACCGGGGATGTTTCAGTGTGCTGCGTGCGCAACCGGATGTGAAACATGTATAGATGCTTCGCCATGTTTGTATCAACATAACAAAGGATTATTGTTGGCATTGCTTGTACTGACCATGTTAACAGTGGCTGGAATCATCGCTCTAATGTTGTTTACGTACATTAACAGAGAAAAATATAAGGTTTAATTGATATAATGTTATTGTTATGGCCATCTGCACATATCGTGTAAAAAGTTCTAAATCCCGTTATAATGATCATATTGGCTAAAACCTCCGTTATCAGAATCATTATTTCAATTATCATATGACAAAATGTGAATAAATAAAAAACAACCATAAACAACTTGATAAAACAAAATACTTTTGTGATTGCTCGTCGTCCGTCCGTCGTATGCAACAGTTTCTTCTAATGACTTCTTCTCCTAAACCTCTATGCCAATTTGCAGAATTGTTCATTGGGTAAACCTATAAGAAATATGTTTAAATAGTTTTGGTCGGTTGATAAATTAGGTCATGAGGCCCTAAAAAGGGCTATACAGTGCAAACATCTAAAAACTTTCTGTCTGAAACAGCAACGCCCAGAGCTTTGACATTTGGTGGTCCTCTACCAAGTTTGTTAAAATTATACCCCTTAGTTCAAAATTGATGGATCACCTGTTTTACATAGACTTATATAGGGCAAATTCATACATATTTTCTTATTTGAAACCGCAAGACTCAGGGCTTTGGTATTTTGTATATGACATGTTTTAATGCCCCTTTACGAATTTTGTTTAAATTATGCCCATGGGGTCTCAATTGGCCGCGCCCATGCAAGGTTGAATATACTTGTTAAGGGAAAACATACCAAAACTACATCGCCTAGAGCTTTGATATTTGGTATGTAGCATCATATAGCATAAGGCTTACTTGTTAGAAGGTGTTAATTATTTCTTAGGTCACCATAGGTGCATTAAGCGACCAATGGCCATATTATTCTTTTTATTAAAGTTCTTGATGTAAATGCAGTATTTCGCTGGTTCTGTTATGTCAAAGTTATAAGGTATGTTTATAACTGATTATGTTTCGATTTTGATTTTCAGTGCACGAGTACTTGGAATTAACTTGATATTATATAATGTGTACTCAGGTCGTGGTGTGTTCGATAACGGCGAACTCGATTTCCAAGAATATTCTTTCTCCCTGAAGCTGGATCTTATTTGATAAACGTTGATTTAATTTAGATAAAAATATATAGTTAATATGTTATTGTATTTAATTTTTTTCGCATCTATAAATTCTTATAGATGTATATTATACGTACCGAATGTCCCGGTTGAATATGAAGTTATTACAGTTGATTTTAATATCAGTCAATCAGTCAAATAAATATATGTATCATGACTTAATCTATATCTTTTTAATTCAGTACTTTTATTATTAAGAGTGGGTAGACTAAAAGTGATAGGACAATTTCTACACGCATATCAATCTGATTGAGGGTGTTATGAAAGTTTACAATTTAAATAACAAATGTGTTTCAAAACATCTACAAAAGTCAAACATTATAATAATTACATAACATCATAATTGAAAGACCATGCAAATGACCACTACTTACACAGGCATGTGGTCCAAACTACATGGCCCTTGTTGGTTGATTGTAAAATGTTATTAAATAATTTTAATTGAAATATTGCTAATGGTATTACAATACATACACCAGCCATTTTTAAAATCTATGTATGAATATACTTTTTTCATTTTACAGGCTATCAAGTCGGCTAGTCCATCTTGCTTACTGTTGATGTGTTTAGGAGGCATACTAGTTTGTTTACAGGTAAATAGTTCACAAACGTCTCTTATATGACATGTTTAGAAACAAACAACTTATTCAGTTTCTAATCTCATTATTAGTGGTTGACAAACGTATAAATATGAATTTAAATGCACCATATTAGCAAATATGAATTCGTTTACACCAAGAACATTTGTGCAGCTACAGGCTTATAACATTTACAATGCTTTTTGAATTGTTAAAGACTTGTGGACAGAGAACTTTGGACTAGTTTCATATTTCGATTCAGTTGTGTGATGGACATGGTATTGCATGCTAACAAGTGGTCTGCTATTTCTGTTCCATTTCATTATCTTTTTCGAAACGACGAAATTCAGAATAAAATAAAAAACGACTAGTTAACATATTGTTTGAACAAATACTTTATTCTCAATAACTTCAATTTTACAACGAGATCAAAGTTGTATATTAATTTTTTATCCACTGGTTCTGCCTTAATAACGCATTTTGTGTTTTCAGTTCATTGCCGAATATTTAGATAGCAGTGTGGAAGTTTGCTTGGTGCGTATTTGGCCTCAACATGTGGGATTTATGTTGCTCTATGGCTCTCTTGTGCTTAAAACATGGAGGTACGTAAACACTTAAAGAGTCGTTCCCTATAACATTGATCGTTAAAATCGATTCAGGAATATTATACTTTAAACGTGAATCATTATTGCTTCAATTTCTCAAATGTTCATCACAAAGCTACCACTAATTACCGAGAAAAGAATGAAAACATATTTCCGCAACGATCCTGAATAGCCACGAGTTCTTTTCCGTTGACCACATAATAATAAATCGATGGAAGCGATCAATTATTATTGGTGATTCAAATATATTTTTGACATTAAAGAGACATATTTGCGCACACTTTCTTCTGACAAATAAAGATAATTGATAGTGATCTGACATTTAGCTCATTTAATATGATAGTAGAGAAAAATATGTTAGTTATAGGGAATGCCTATTTAAAAAGTAATACTGTAGAACGTGGGACGTGTTCAAATTGTCATAGTGCATTGTTACACAGGGTTGCTAGTGACCGCTGTTTTGAGCAGACAGACGGCACTTTTGACTCGCGCAACTTGATTTTTAGCACACACACAAAATAAGCTTACATACAAATAAATAGTTCCGCGATAATGCTTCATTGCACATTTCTCTGCAGATGGGAACTCAAAATAAAACAAAAAAATAACTGTCTGTATTACGATGAATAATATTTTTGCAGTTATTCAAAAATTATGCTTATAATTGTAAATATTACTACACTGCCTTTTCTCTAGTCCATGTTCTATTTATAGCACGAACGTGTTCCATGTTCTATATATAGCACAACTAATATTAGTATATGCAAAGGGGAATAACTCGTACAGCATAATATTATATACAGAGTGTGGTTACTTTCCTTGATGATCTAGTTCACACTTGTTAATTGAATGACCTTCTGTACATAATACATTTGGTCAATTTTACCAGTATGTGAAGGATTATTTTTTTCATGTAGGTGTAATATCCGATACGCTATACTATGTAATAGAAAAGTTCTCCTTTATGGTTGAAATACTTTGTGTACAAAATATTAAGGGTATGCTCTAGAATATTTTTAATTATTTTTATCCTACATATTGGAAGCCTAAAAACCCTGTTTTCGTAGCGCTATCATCGCTTTGATTTTATGTATGCAGTCTCTTCCGTGGAATCTTAATGAAACTTTCAGAAATGGTTAAAGCTCAATATTTAATTTATCTTCTTCGAACTCCTTTTCATGTGTATATATTCCCGTATCAATGTAAGGGCATTTAACAACGACTTGTATGTGTTAATATAAAATAAAATGTTGATAAAGCAATGTACGTATATGTTTAACCGTTAATATTGGTATTACGCAGTTTGGGCTCACATGTATAATGGTACGTCAACAACATACAATGTACAATGAATGACAATCAAAGTCACCAGCCACCATATAACTTTGTCCAGGGCATAGCTGTTTTTTCTTTTACATAATGTTATACACTAGTAGCTCGAAGATACAGGCCGACATACGAATGGATTTTGGTGCTTGCAATTGTCACCGTATTTGAACTAGAGACTACGAGACCCCAGTTGGTTCAACTAACTGTGGTCGAACAAACGCTAGTTTTGATTCTTGTTTAGTTGTCACAATCGAAACAAAACATCAGAGGATTATTATCATACAACTTAAGACTTCTGTTATCACCAAAACCCTGCCTATATGTAGATATTGTTTGTTGCAGGATATCAATGATATTTACGGTGGGTACACGCAAACGTGTGTATCTTCCAGATAAAGTTTTACTCCAACGGTTGGCAGTCTTAACCTTTCTAACAACCATTATATTGGTGACATGGACAGCAAGTTTTCCACCTGTACTCGACACAATTCGGCTATCAGGACGCTTGCTCTATCGAACATGTAATTACGGTCCCTGGGAATACGCTGTCATTGGGGGTAAGTGTTAACATATAACAATATTTTACGAACTTATATTACACTTGTTTTACACACTAGATAGTAGTTGTTGTTTTTAATCTGTCGATAATGTAGAACAACTTTGTCGTGTGTGTGTATGGTAAATAATTCCGATGGAATTGGTGCAGTATTTATAGGTATAGGCGGATTACAGCAAACATACTGTTGATTGGCATATTTAGGTGGAATTTTCCTTTGTTATATTATTATCAAATAGTAGACATGATATGTTTCTGTTTGTTTTTGTCATGCGCTGGAGATTTACAAATATATTTGAGTTTATTTTGTATCGATTCATACTATCACCATAATAATATATTTCAGTTGAGATATTGTTGTTGCTGTATGGTGTATACTTATCATTTACTGTGAGAAAAGCACCGGCTCATTTCAACGAGAGCAAGTTGATTACATACGCTATATACAATGCTATAATTCTCGGAATGTTTCTGTCATTCCTGCCGTAAGTTTTATTTCTACATAATCAGAAATGATTGCTTCAAGCTTATATGTCACAGCACTAATTCCGAACACCAGATACATTAATCCAAATATAGTCATAGACGTGTAAGCAATGTTTTGATATCGCTCTGGCGGAACTTAAAAGTTGAAGTTGAAACTGATGTATCCCTCGGAACATAGCATATATAACATAACTATGCGTTCAGTCTGAGTGTAACAACGGTTTTTAGGCTGGCGATTTTGCGCCAGACTATTACAATCCTAAAAAATGAAATCCACTAAGATGAATTTACTCACAAAACTGACAACACAGAATCTATACACTCGATGCAAATAGTTCCTCCTCGTTAGTCAGTTTTGCAAGATAAGAACATTCAACTTTCCTTGTTAGTTCCACCTGCGCCATATGCAAACAGTACGAACCACTCACGGAACCGAGAAACGATGTTTCCGGATCAATAACGTATATATGAAGAATTGCCAATCTTTCTCCACTTGTTAAATATCACATTATTCATAATTATATATTTTAAAAAAAATATCTCAAGAATCTGTAATTAAAAACGAACAACATAACACCTCATTTAGCTATAAACTGAAAACATAACGAAAATAATCGCTTGTCTAAAACGTCTCTTTCGAAGAAATAACTTTTGCATCAATAAAAATGATTTGATGTGCATTTATTATATTCAGAATATATTGTACGAAGTATGCATACAATGGTATGACTTATCAATTCTTGTTTTCAGGCGTTTTCTATTGACAGCCATAGGACCAGATATTGCCTCACTGTTCAGGTTCATTCAACTACAAGTGTTTGCTACAATAACGTTACTGATTATATACGTCCCGAAGGTCAGTGTTAAAATATAAGTGTTATGCTCTTTCAATAGCAATACGGATTATATAACTTCAATAAGATATCTAAAAAAATTAAATATATAAAATTTCCAAATAAACCTCTTATACGATATTTGTTTTATTTGTTAGCCCATATTTAAATCTAAAATGGATTTTTTTCAGAACATTTCTGTTTTCTACATTCTAAGTTGCAACTATACTAAGTTAGTAGGTTAGTAAGTATAGCACAGTAAGACGAAACAGGCTTAACAATCATAAACTTTAAATATCTTCAAAGGACAAACATGAATGCTTATTTCAACAAATCGTACAATATCTTATAAACCAACTTAACAAATGCCCATACGTGTATACGCGTAATATATGACACATTGTACTAAAATGATAAATATTGTATTTTTATCTGCTGAATGTACCAAACAAAGTCAATTCGAACACAAAAAGAGAAACTCAGTTCTAGAGGGATGTTAATATTATTTGGACGTATGTGTGTTGCCTCTAACGTTTTAATTAAACTGTACGGTTGTGCCTTGTTTGGTCGATGGGTATTTGGCATATTTTGGAGAAACACACATCTAGCTTATGTAAATTAATGTTATGGCCCATCCCTTCCTCCCTTGCCCATTATTTCAAACTAGGTCACGTCTATGTTGTGCCTCTGTAGGTCGCAATAACTTAAACTAGGTCACGGGGTGTTAATGCCTCATTTGGTCGACGTTTTGGCATGTGTTTGTGAAAATTAGTCGTCCTGTAGCGGGGCCTTGGGGAACTTGGTCGGGTCTTCGCTGCGTTTCATTCGGTCTGATGAAATCATCATTATTCTGAAAATTCTTTGTAAAATATTGTCATCCTGCATGTTTGGCGGGGACTTGGACTTTTAATTTTTTCTTTGGCTTATATGTGAGCTATGTTCATTGTACATTGTAGTTGTGCTGTGATGTTTTTTTATTTTTGTGCTCGACTGGTAAGTGCTAACTTCCCAGTCCGATTTCCACATACCATTGTACATCTTTGATAATTATTTGCTTACATGTATACTAAGCAAAACAGCTAACCGACCACTTATGTTTTTTATAAATATTCATAGAACTATTCATAGGAATTTTCTGAAACTTTGACTCAAGTATAATGCATAAATTAGAAGGCTGGTGGTAAAAGTTCGTCAAAATATTTAATTTGCATCATCGTCAAAATATGTATCTAATAACGTCACCCATCAACATGAAATTCACAAATGTGCAATTAACATATTTTATAAATGTGCAGCGGTTTTGACGGTATAACTTTTTTATTTATTAATCTTTTTGCACGAAAATTTGTGTACTTGTTATTTACGATCTTGAGGTGCGATTTAAGTAGTTTTATTTTCAAAAATGCGAAACGGAAGTTCACGAAACCAGGAAATAACAGAACCAGACATATAAGCTTGAAATTCATGAATAGGCGTTAAATAACAAAATGTTTCAGGTTTATTCCATACACAATAAAGACTAATCGTCAAAACAATAAAAACAAATAGTCAAACTTGATATAATGCGATTTGATAACAAAAACATGGAATTTTTTATTTTCAAAATTATGATTTTATTTTTCAATGGTCAAAGGGAGGAAATTTGGTCGGATATCTTTTGTGATAATAAATGAGGGTAATTGTTGACTTAATTTTGGTTTTATTCTTAGTATTTTAATATTTATTTTTGTTTCCGTTATCAAAATATACACTTAAAAATAACTTTATTACCAACGCGGGCAAAAAGCTGCATTAACAATTTGTCGAACACCTGATAAACGCACTGCAAAAGCGTCATTTATACTGAATGGAGAGAAAACATTTTTTTTCAAACACATGCGAAAAAGCCATCAGCATTAATATGTATCAATTTATAAAGTCAACGTGTTTCACTAATGCATGACAATGGAATTTTATCGGAAAATGTTGTAAATGAACTTAAAAAGAAGTAAAATTATGCAAGAGATATCCCACTTGAATTTGCTATCATTCTTTGCTCCTGTGATTCCCAAAATACTGCTTAAGGTCTTTTTATGTGCATTGGTATGCACACACACGTGAAATAAAAGAGACTAATGTTTGTGGTTATTTAAATCTGTGTAAAACTGATCTGTCTGATTGATACCCTCCAGAGAGCGTAATTGCCGCTCTTTCACGGCCTAGTGGTAACAACTGCGCCATGTTTTTGACAAAATATTTTGTTTTTTCAACTAACAAATACCCATGCTACACAACATGCACACGAAACTCGTGCAACTTGAGAGCAATCGACCACAACGTGCTAAAATGTTATTTGAAGCTTTTTCGTCATGGGTGAGACATTTTGGCATGTATGTTTATAGGGTAAGCTGCATTAGGTGCACAATCGATAATGAAATGAATATGCGAAATTTGAGGTTCGTACACTTACAGAATACTGAAATATTCAATTTTAAAAAGTGTTCGGTTAGCTGTTTTGCTCAGTATAGTAATGCAAGTTTCAGGTATATATTGAAACTGTTTGATATAATTTTATTATTATAATTCTCTAGATGTTTGCTCTACGAAAAGAAACTAGTGGGCCTGAAAGACGAAGTAGTGTTTTTTCAAGAACAAACAGTATGCATTCAAGATCCAGAACTGTCTCCTCCGGGATACATACCAACTACGAACTAAACAAATCAATAACTAAAGACCAGTCCACACAAACTGACTGGGATACAGAAAATGATAAAGAAGAAAACAAGAAAGAATAAGAGATGATACCAGAACATCGTTCACAACACATACATTGTGTACATGGACTACGTGGTGGAATCTACTGATATGATGACAGATCACCATCTGGCTAACATTATGTTTTTTAAACACAGGTTGTGTATATAAATGTAGACGTCATTTCTCATATAATTGCCAATGTAGGAAATGATAGTGTATATCATTTAGCTGCTTCCATAAGCTGGACACGTAGCAAATATACTAGACACAGCAACTGGAGGACGGTTGTCAGAACATAAGCAGCTGAAATGAAAACATTCATAATTACATTATGAACTCTTCTGAGTATACATAATTTTATTTATTCATCTACATGTGGATAAAAATATAAAATGATGAATTGTTTTTATGATTACACCAACAACATGAACATTCGTTATTCAAGGGTTAGTGATATTTTGCTTCGAAGTGTTGATTCGATACTTGAATGTGTTGTATTTGAAAATGTTTGCATTAAATATAATGTCCGGGATTTTGCGCTAATCGTTAAGGCCATATTTCTATCAGACACTGAGAAAACATCCAATGGTAATTCTGTGACAGAACCAAGGATGATTACTTTAAGCTAATTTCACTCTAACTTAGTCTTGAAACTACTGGCACGTAAAATTCGTGTTTGGCGTGGAAAGAAACGAAACAAGATGTACGAATTCGACGAAAATCGACAGCAAGGCAATGAAGGACAAACGTTGGATATAAAACTTTACTTGTGCTTTAGTATTTTGACATGAAATTGTTTGGTTTATTCCAGCTTAACGACTGAACATTAATATTGTTAGTGTGATATCAGTGTTGTTTTTGTTGTTATTTTTGACGAGTTAGCCTAGCAAGTTTATACTACTTTGCACATATTGGTTGGTTGGGATGTAGACCAAATGACCGTACAATATATTTTTGTGATCGGTAGGTCAAAGTTCAAGGTCAATATAACCTGTACCATTTCTTAATTTTGGGCGGCCATAATAGCAGAATTCTTTTACGAACATCTTTTGTTTATGTAGGGTTTACATATGTACATGTATTTACATACATATGAATTTATAATTCTTCACGAATATTAGATATATTCATTGAGACAATTACATACCGTAAACGTCACCAAGCTTGTCAATAATTGGGTTTTTATCTTACTAGCCTTTTCAGTAAACCTATGACACATGTTTTGGCATATCGCTGGCTAAGAATGAGAATGTCGTAACTACAAAACCAATAGTTTGAGAAAACAAGAATAACTGTCTGACACGTTCCGATTTTCATAAAAATAGGCTCATAAGAAGCGCCATGTGATTCAGATTTCAAATATGCATTAGTATTATAAGGTCGCAAGTAGTACTTCTCATTCTACGCCAGCGCGATATGTACGTTCAAGTCGCGCAATTTTAGCAATTGCTACGCTTAGCTTATGTTTCCCTGGTACTGTTTTAAATACAAGCTGCAATAAATACATTTAATCTATTTAACCGTCTTTCAATAAAGTAAACATGAACATACAAATGTTACTCATAATCTACAAGTCTGGATGCTGAATGGGATATTATTGCATTTATCATCAGTGTTTATCATTATATTGTAAATCCGCAATGACTTTTGTGAGGCAACGTTAAGACTTTCACACATACGAATAATTATGTTGCAGTTCAACGTTCGTGAACTTTTCATGGACGCAAGGCATATAATAAAATGAATAACCTCCCTTTCGTGATTTCTTTGTTGGATGCTCAGTACGCAGATATTCAGGATATATTATTATCACAAGTTATACAGGTTTCAAAGCAAAATAGCAACATATTGAAAAAAGTTTGGGTTTAACGAGCAGACTGGCTTTGTATCTTAATTGATGCGACAATTTACAGGTATGTTGTTGAATAGGTTGGACTAAAGGATATGACTATTTAAGGGTATCAAAGTAGGTCACAATCAGGAACGAAAGAGGAGGAAATACTTCGTGGTATAACATTGAATCTGCTATAAAGTAGTTGTATTAATATTTATACAATCACAATAATAGTAAATGATAGTAAAGGAACTAGTCATCCAGTTAAAACCTCATATTTACTGATAGTTGTTCATATCGTAGTTTTTGTGTATTTTTATTCTAATTACTCAATCTTCATATATTCACTATTTTGCGTAATCTAGCGAAATATTTCTTAAAGTATGTCCGTACTATTATTACTGATATGGTGATTTGAGGAAAAGAATGAGGACATCAGACCACTCAACTTAACCAGCCGAGCACAGAAAACAACCCAACTACGTGGAGTAATGCACACACCCAATTTCACATGGAAAAACGGTGATCCAAAGAAGTGACAGATTGAAATGCAGCTAAAATGCGACCTAATTCCCCAAGGTTTCCACTGCAGGACGACCTAGTTTCACAAATATATGCCGAAACGTTGACCAAGCGACAAAACGAGGCATAACTGTGACTTGACTTGTTTACCCCATGCACAGTGTCCTAACTATAATAGTTACTCCCCCAGTAGAATGGGCAAACCGCAATAGTAAAAGGGGGGCATACTCGAGAAGAGATTCCGGAGGTACTGTGTGCACGAAATAAAGGTGTCTCAAAAGTCAAATTGGCTGGCCCTTGAAATAGGGGTGACACTTTAATAAACAAACACCTTTACCTTACGCGGAAGCAAATAATCCAATGTTGCAGTCATCGACTATGCCATCTACTAAAATGTTTTAATAGAAATATCACTTTGCCTCAAATATTTTCGAACAAATGGAATTTTATCTGAGATACAATTTGTCAGGTGCGTCGAACACTATTTGTTTTCTTCAAAGAAGACAATGGAATAACAAATCATTCGAAATGTCAGTCTGGTTGAAATATTAAAAACAAATGCTTTCGACTTGTGTGTCTTTCAAAGATATATTTTCTTAAATGCAAGTAAGTTAATTGCTAAGTGTATAATATAATAACAAACTGTGATAGTCAGACGACCATCCCCTGGGAAATTTTTACAAGATTAGAACGTCTCTGGTAAATATGAAATTTATTAAATGTCAAGATTTGTCAAGAACGAACGTCTGCATAGGTTAGTTTAGAGAAACTCAGACAATAAAAAAGCATGCTTAGTAGCAGTTTGCATTTGATGATTTGTAACACGCTAGTAGTTTATATATCACAATGACATAATGTGTCTACAGTTTTCATAGATTTAAACCGCCTAGGTCAACCTACAGAACAATACATTACAGACATGTAAGTAAAATATGCTACTATGGTCTGATTACTTATGATGTAAGTGGTCTTTACAAACAGAGTTATAATTGAGATCTTTAACACATCTTTGATTGCAGGTATAAGGAAATGTTTTCTCGGAGGTCAATAGCTTACTGGTTTAAACATTACGATGTTACTAGTATTCTGTATTTGATAGGCTATGTCTGTTTATCTTTCGTTCTTGTTGGTTCCATTACCTATAAAAGATGTACACTTTAAATACCGTTCATAAGAAATGACTTTGGCACTTTTCTTGATTGCTTTGAGTTTCTCCTAACCATTCAGTCTGGTCTTGTTCTTCAATAACAACACGGTTATCTTTTCCGTAAATTATATTTTAAGCAGCCCTACGCTTATTTTTAATCCACATTAGTATTTATGGCCACGATTCCGGCTCCTATTAAGGATATGAGCCGTTCTCCAGGAAAACCGGACTGAGTGACAAAATTGTGAAAATGTTGATAATATATGGTTAGAAAGAGGAGGCTCTTGTGAACAGTTTATGAAAATTTGAACAAATTGTTTCAAACAATTACAAATTTAAAGACTTTTTAAACCAACCACTACCGCCTACTTTATAAGTGACGTAGCGAACGTCATTCTATACGTTTTTGACGCTACGTCAACTGCCATTTCAAAAGGTCCAGTTTCTGAAGAAGTTTTGACGTAAACTTTTAAAAGTATGGAAGATTATAGAATCATATTCTGTTTTTAATAAAACGTGTCCAGTATAGGAAAGTTTGCTTACGGGGAAAAATAGCAAGTGCTTTTAGTCACTTAACCCTTGTTTTCTTGATATGAGTACTTTTTAGAAAGAGATCATTATAGTAACGACAAAGTTATTTTAACACACTTTTATAGAAAAGTTCAAGATAATTGAAAGTACTATACCATCCGATTGTTTAAATATGAAATGGAAGGATACGAGTTTTTTTCTCATTAAAGAAAGTTTGTAAATATTGTGGTATAATTACCATACAATGTCCATAAGCCTGGGTTTCCTGGAGAGAAGCTCAAATGCTATTGTTACAGTATCAATAACAATCGCCAACAATACCTTGTTAAATTAGGGCCCTGCAAATTTTTTGAATGTGTCCTATAGTAATCACCCTGTCCGTCTGTCCGTCCGTCCGTCCGTCTGTCTGTCTGTCCGTCCGTCCGTCTGTCCGTCCACATTTTTCATGTTTTTTCTTAATAACTTGCAAACCGTTAAAGGTATCGACTTCAAACTTTAAACATAAGGTCACATGAACAATACACTATTGTATGCCAAGTTATGTTACTCCAGCTACAATATTGTAATTTATGTTAACAGTATGGTTAGCTTTTAGCCAGGAACTAAATCATTCAAACTGATCATAATTGAAATCTGCCATTAAGGTACTTTGGCACTCCATTTTTGAACAGGGAGCTTTAGCGAGCTGGTCAGTGTAAGCGTTAAAAATATACTAATTTATAGCAGATTGCGAGCTAAAAATAGATCCAATTGCGCATTCCGCGGAATGACTTCGGACTTTATCGACTAATCTTTCGCCGAGACAGTGTTTATTATGTTGCAGGATGACTTAGAACTTTATTGCAGGATGGTTGGTAAATACATCGAGACAGCGATTGCATTATGTTATGTAAGCTAGGTTACTATCCGGCCAGTGATAAACGCTCAACGTTTAAATACTGCGAGTAGTATAGGTAGTAGAGGTAATATTGTTTTAACTAGATGCTGGAACACACATATGGCGTTGGGGTGGCAATCCAATTAAAACATCACATTTGCTAATACTCGTTCATATCGTGCGATGAGGAAGAAAATTAATGAGGAAATTGGGCACAGAAAACAGTTACATCACAACACGGAATAATGCCCACGTCCAATTTAACATGAAGAAGGTGATCCAAAGTGACCGGATGAAATGCAGATAATAAGATGCAACCTAGTTCCCCCAAAGTACACACTGCAGGACGACCTAGTTTCACAAATATATGCATAAACGGGGACGCAATCTATCAAACGAGGCATGCAAACTGGTCAAGCCACAACAGTAAAGGGGAGAAAGCATACTCGGAAGCAAACACTATCTTTTATCTAGAATTGACTCTGCCATCTACTAAAACGTTAAAAAACATAACATAGTTTTGCCTCAAATACTTTCAAACTCGAGGATCTATATCTGATATTCAAATTGTTGAGTGCGTCTAAAATACTTTAATTTCTTCACAGGATATATTTGAATAACAAATCATTTGAATTGACAGTCTGGTTGAAATATTTAAAACAACCGTTTTTCGATTTGTGTATTATTCCAAGATGTGTTTTCTTAAATGCAAGTAAGTTAGTTACTAAGTGTATAATAAATAGATTCAGACGACCATCCCCTGGGAAATTATCACAAGAGTAGAACGTCTCTAATAAATATAAAATTAATCAAATGTTATAATTTGTCAAGAACGAATGTCTACGTAGTTTAGTTTAGAGAAACTCAGACAATAAAATAGCATGTTTACCAGCAGTGTGCATGCGATGGTTCATAACACGCTAGAAGTTTGTATATCACAATGATTAGTGTGTCTAGAAGTTTCATAGATTTAAACCGTCTAGTTCAACCTACGGAGCAACACGTAAATCTCATACAAGGTAAATATCCTGCAATGGTTTGATCAGTTATGATTTTGGACAGAAAAGATTGAGATCTTTAGCACGTGTTTAATTGCAGATAAAAGTAAATGTTTTCACGGTGGTAAAAAACTTATGGACAACAGATATAAATAGGAGTTTAACGTAACTAGAGAGGCGACGATTAAAAAAACACTGAATGTAAACTCGCTTCAAACACCGTTATAAGATAATTGATAGGCATGGATTGAATGAGGCAAGGCTGTATTATGTATTGTTATCAACCCACAAACTGTCAAGGCGATGGAGTTCAGTTGTCATGTTGGAATAGAGAACTTATTATATAAGACTCGTTTGTGTTTGCTTTCATTTTGACAAACAACTGACAAATCTGTTTCACTCCTTTAGATATAAAATAACGTCTGTACGAGTGTCGGGAAATATTGTTCGTATGAAATGATTTTTGTACTTCGATTGTTTATATTAGGTTTCTCCTACCATTACGTTTGTTCATGTTCTCAAATAGTGACATCCTCTATTCCGAGAAATGTATTCTTAGCATCGATATAATGTTCAGGGCACCGTTTTATCGACGTACTTACGGAAATCGTAAACTTACGCTCAAATTTAAATTCCTTATAACGCTTTTGAATCTGCAAATTGGGAAAATGTATTGTTTGATTTCTTTAACTAAATCAATTATCTATTGATATTACATAATCGCTTTACCAGAATTTGTAGCTATTTACTAATTATAAAGAAATCATAATTGGGCGTAAGTTTATAATTACCGTAAATGCTTTGATAAAACAGTACCCTGGTGCCTTATCTATGATATTTTATTTTATTGGTATTAACAACAATAGTCAAACATTGCACTGTGCAATATATGTTAACATTATGGTTGTATATATGTTACATGTACCAGTAAATCATAGGCAAATGTTAACGTAATGTGGACTGTTTTTTTGTCCGGAACTAAATAATTCAAACTGATCATAGATAACAGCTGCCCTAAAGATACTTTTAGCTTGGATTTCGACATTTCATTTTCTTTGTAGGCATTGTGTCGTGTATTTGTGTTATGAAATATTTATCACGTTTTCGTGCTCGTCTAGTGTAGGTTAGTGCTGCTTTCCCCGTCCAATTTTCTCATAGTTTTTGTCGACTATTTGTTGTACTTATTAATGTGTACATTTTTTTGTTTTCTGGATTCGATGATTGAATGAAACTGACCTTATCTTATGATTTCATATTTCAGTAATAACATTTCTCGAAGAAGAAATACACTTTTACCAAAATCACACGTTAAACCCACTTAAAATGGGGTTTTCTGCGTTTTTGACAAAAGTTTGCTTAAAGTGATTTTTCATAGGTTTTTTACCAATAAGTGTGGTTTTTGTTGGCTAAAGTGTGCATTTTCTCAAATTTACTACCCTGAAAATGGATATAAATACAAAACATTTAAAAAACATAACCAATAGTTAGGCAATTACTTCAAACATGTTGTTTTTCACATACAGTTTCAATATAAAAATTACAAGCAATAAGGGAATTGTTCAGCAGTTCTTTGCCATTTAAATTAGTTTCGATACATTTAATTCCACTCTCTGCTGCACACACGTTAACACTATAGAATTATTTAATTATTGGTGTACTTGTATTATATACTATATTTATATTACAATGGATGACATCATGTGTATCGTAAGAGGATTGTTTTCCTAAAAATAATAATTAATTCATTAAAAAAACTACAGTTACATCACCCACAAATGGTCTTTGATTATAAATTCGACCAATCAATTAACTCCACGTTCTATCTCGAATAAAATACCTTCACAATAGCGCGTATCGGGTATAGTCATTTTAAAAGTTCCAGGAAAATAGCTCTATAATGTTTATTGCTTGTTGAAATTGATTCAAACTTAGCATTTGAATAGAACAATTCAAGATAAATATTGCACCATGAATTAAACACATGAGGGTGTGTCGTACAAAATGGCACTGCTGTCATAGAAACGTCAGTAATGGCTACCCGGGGCAAATTTGACGTCACGTCATTTGAATAATCCAATTTTGTAAAGCCAACCACCCTTTTCCGAGTTTTGTTTCCATTAGCGAATCGGTACACTTTTTATTCAACCCACACTCCAGAATTGGCTTATAACTACTAGTACTTATTTCAGTATCAAAATAAAACCAGTCTCATACATGGGGTCGGGTATCAGTCCAGAAAGGAGCTATGTGCTGCTCAAACGGCGACACTTTGAATGATGTCGCGTGACGTCCAGCGTCACGCGCCCCTTGTATGATTCAAATAATTTTATTAGTGCATTCGGTCGGAGGCATCCTACTCCGAATGATGTTAAATGGCATTAAGCCTCGGAGCAAATATGAAATTGCTAGATGAAAAGTCCTCGAATATATTGATCACCCCTCGTATATATCAGTTTGTGGCTGGATAAATCCATAATCCATGAAAATGATATTGATATAGTGGAACGGAGAAAACACACAAATCAACTGCTGTCTGTAAAATGCAATACTTATGTTCTATTTTATATAGTTGTTTTATGTTTTTGTGAATTATTTTATCTTTTGCAGTAAAATGCAATCAGTATGACATCAATATGTTGTAAATTACGTTAAATAAGTGTATCCATACGTAGCATGTTAGACCGCCATTTTTGACAAAAACACCACAAACAACTGCCACAATACATACAAAATAACGATATTATGGTATCCCAATCTCTCTTCTTTCAGAATATATTAGTCTTGAGCTTGAAAAAAGTATTTACGATAAAATGTTAAAGTGTATAGAGATAAATCTAACGGTCAATTATTGCCAAAATAATTACTTGCACCATTTTAGTATGATACTAGACTATCTTAATTGCAGATTAAAACTTTGGATAGGTTCCGTGTGCTTTGATTCAATAGTCGAAAAAAAAAATTCATAATTATACAATTTAAACAATTTGCATCATATAAAACAAAATCAACCATCTACATCGTATACATACATGAACATATAATCACATCATATACATACATGAACATATCATTACATCATATATAAATTATACATGAACATACCATCACATCATATACATACATGAATATATCATCACCTCATATACATACATGAAAATGTCATCACATCATATACATACATGAACATATCATCACATCATATACATACATGAACATATCATCACATCATATACATACATGAACATATCATCACATCATATACATACATACATGAATATCTCAATACCATAGTTTTACAGAAGGTTTACCTTACCGAAACGAAATATAAGGTAAAACAAGTGAAGAGCTGAGTACAATAAGAATACAATTACCTCTCTGTATAGCAACTGCCCGTTTTACGACTTCAATCTAGCGATAAGAGTAAAAGCATGTTAAACAAGCCTGCATACAGCTAACGCGATGTCTATATTATATAATGACACACCATTATTTCTAACAGGGAGATCCATATTCAAACTTATAAATTTTATGTATTCTTTGAATCCAATACATTTAATCACAGAATTCCAAAGATTCGCCTGATCATTACTGACACAATGATATTACCAGTAGACAACCATGTTATCTGTTAGTAACGAACATTTCCGGCAGCGTTGCATGTATTGTCTTGAAGTAAACTGCATCACTGTTTGAATAATATTTCTGCATATAAGGGATAGAGATGGTGTATTCTTGCAGACACAACACAAACGGGAACAACAGTCACTGTCAACAACACGGGGAACCAACCAATTGTTTTCACCTTGTGTAGTTTCTTCATACATAGTGGTGTGACTAAAAGATACCACGTTCCGTTTCAATATTCCAGTCCATACATGTTTAGTAGGATAGGGCGCAATTTGTATAAATGTAGAAATGTAGTCAACTAATTTGTATCTGATCAAAAGTTTGTAGATATCGGGAATAAAACCTATATATTGTTTATCACCATTCACAAATCGACACAATATATGCACAAATACAGTCTTGGTAAGATAATCGCACGATAGTCTACACAGTTGTCCTAAAAGCTGAAGTTTTTTTAAATCGATCAACGTCTCTATTGCAACCATGTTTAAACACGACAGAGAAAGATTACTACTTGTGCCCTGTACGAACTGTTGCATGTGTTTAATGCATAAGCGATGTGCCCTTTCTAATCTATTCATATCACTTTTAGAGTATGTTGACCATAGTTCACATCCGTACAGCGCCTTCGTTAAAACCACAGATTTATAAAGAGTTCTAATTGTGATTGGATTCATTTATGCTGTATTAACTCCATAAGTCACACTACTAAAGTATGTTCAACGTAACTTGGTGCATGCCAGTTTCTGTTAAAGCTGTTCAAAGCGAAAAATGCTCAAATGGATATGAAAGCATAATTGTTTTCAGTTTTTTATTTTAAAAATAATAGCGTCATATATAACTCTATACAATTTATAACATCTCAGTCCACATTCATGATTATCCCCGTTATGGATAATTATGCACGAAATTCACAGTGCGCTGTTACTGTCTGTCATCCATTGTGGGGTGAGTATATACGTATACTAAGCAAAACAGCTAACCAAACACTTAAGTTTTTTATAAATATTTATAGAACTATCCATATGAATTTTCTGAAACTTGGACTCAAGCATAATGCATAAATTATAAGGCTGGTGGTAAAATTTCGTCAAAATATTTAATTTGCATCATCGTCAAAATATGTATTTAATAACGTCACCCATCAACATGAAATTCACAAATGTACAATTAACATATTTTATAAATGTGCAGCGGTTTTGACCGTATAACTTTTTTATTTATTTTTTTTGCACGAAAATTTGTGTACTTGTTATTTACAATCTTGAGGTGCGATTTAAGTAGTTTTGTTTTCAAAAATGCGAAACGGAAGTTCACGAAACCAGGAAATAACAGAACCAGATATATAAACTTGAAATTAATGAATAAGCGTTATATAAAAAATGTTACAAGTTTATTCCATACACAATAAAGACTAATCGTCCAAACAATAAAAACAAATAGTCAAACTTGATATAATGCGATTTATTTTTCAATGGTCAAAGTGAGGTAATTTGGTCGGATATATTTTGTGATGATAAATGAGGGTAATTATTGACTTAATTTTGGTTTTGTTCTTAGTATTTTAATATTTATTTTTGTTTCCGTTATCAGAATATACACTTAAAAATACATTTATTACCAACGCGGGCAAATAGCTGCATTAACAATTTGTCGAACACCTGATAAACGCACTTCAAAAGTGTCATTTATACTGAATGGAGAGAAAACACGTTTTTTTCAAACACATGCGAAAATGCCATCAGGACTAATATGTATCAATTTATAAAGTCAAAGTGTTTCACTAATGCATGACAATGGAATTTTATCGGAAAATGTTGTAATTAAATGAACTTAAAAAGAAGTAAAATTATGCAAGAGTTATCCCACTTGAATTTGCTATCATTCTTTGCTCCTGTGATTCCCAACATACTGCTTTAGGTCTTTTATGTGCATTGGTATGCCCACACACGTGAAATAAAAGAGACTAATGTTTGTGATTATTTAAATCTGTGTAAAACTGATCTGTCTGATTGATACCCTCCAGAGAGCGTAATGGTCGCTCTTTCACGGCCTAGCGGTAACAACTGCGCCATGTTTTTGACAAAATATTTTGTTGTTCCAACTAACAAATACCCATGCTACACAACATGCACACGAAACTCGTGCAACTTGAGAGTAATCGACCACAACGTGCCAAAATGTTATTTGAAGCTTTTTCGTCATGGATGAGACATTTTGGCATGTATGTTCATGGGGTAAGCTGCATTAGTGCACAATCGATAATGAAATGAATATGCGAAATTTGAAGTTCGTACACTTACAGAATACTGAAATATTCAAATTTAAAAAGTGTTTGGTTAGCTGTTTTGCTCAGTATAGATAGTACAATTAAAAATATTCATAATAATACGTTTGTTTTATCAGTCAGCAACAAAGTGGTCGTTTACTCAATGGAACGCAATATCTTAAACTACATTGTAAGATTAACGCATGCTTGTTCGTGCTATCACATCTGCAGAGTCCCGAGGTTTATAAATGTTTAAAACATAACATCATTTTGCCTCAAATACTTTCAAACAAATGGAATAATATCTGATATACAATTTGTTCAGTGCTTCTAAAACACCTTCAATTATTCACCGGATAATGGAATAACAAATCATTCGAACTGACAGACTGGTTGAAATATTTAAAACAATATCTTTCGACTTGTGTATCTTCTAAAGATATGTTTTCTTAATTGCAAAATGGTAAGTTGCTATTGTCGATTCAAAGATGTCTGTCAAAACCGCCATAATTTTCCATTTCTGAATAGCTAAATGTAGCAAGTATAACCATTACGCTATAGGACTATTAGCTTGTTAATCATTTAAGTGTATTATTGAAGGTAAAATTTAATCCTGACATACATTTAATAGTCGACCGGGGTGAATGTTTGTTTACGCGGTTGTGACAGAGATCTTTGAATCAACTATAAGTGTATAATAAAATAACAAACTGTGATATTCAGACGGTCATCCCTTGGGAAATTATTACAAGATTAAAACGTCTCTGATAAATATGAAATTTATAAAATGTAAGGACTTATCAACAACGAACGTCTACGTAAATTAGTTAAGAGAAACTCAGACAATAAAATAGCCGGCTTACAGCAGTGTGCATTCGATGCTTTGTAACACGCTATTAGTTTGTATATCACAATGACGTATGTGTCTAGAGATTTCATAGATTTAAGCCGTCTAGGTCAACCTACAAACTAATACACTACCGACATGCAAGTTGAATATGCTACAATGGTCTGATTAGCTATGATGTTATAATGGAGATTGTGAACACGTGTTTGATTGCAAATAATATAAGGAAATGTTTCCACGGTTTATGTTCAAGACATATCAATATATATTTTAATGTTGCTAGTCTACTATATGGAATGGAATATGTCTGTTAAACTTTCGTCATGGTTGGTTCCCTTACCTATAAAAGATGCACACTTTAAATACAGTCCGTGAGAAATAACTTTGGTACTTCTCGTGAATGTATTGGATTATCCTTACCATGAAGCCTTGTCTTGTTCTCCAATAACAACACCGGCATCTGTTCAGTAAAGTATATTCAAAGCAGTCCTACGCTTGGTCTAGATGAGTGTTTATGGCCTGTATTCAGGTTGCAACATTAAGGATAGGTTACTGGTATAAAAAAACAATCACCAACAATACCTTGTGTATTTTATTTAGTGTATTGGTTGTGCAGAAACGTTCTCTCAACCACATCCAGTTAAGTATCTTTTGTAAACATGCTGTGTTTGGGCATAACATGGATATGTAGAATTCTGGCTAAGGAAACATGTTCATATTATACTAGAACGAGTACAGAGTACCCAACGGTTTTATGGTTGATATTGCATGAAAATAATTCAACAATTTGTTCTTGCATGCACCTTTATCAAGGGAAATGTAGCACAGAAGAAGCAATATAAACATGAATCCTATTGGCAGATTACTGTTTATATACTTAACAACTTTTCTAAGTCCTCATGTTTTGTAACTTTTTTGTTATCAATAGTAACGTGCGTAAGTCCGCATGATTTGTAACTTTTTTGTTATCAATAGTAACGTGCGTAAATGTCTAAAATGAAGTTTATATAAGACAGTCAAAATAATCCGCGTCAGGAACTTGCCATACGTCACGTGGTTGGTTCAGCGAGAGATGCACGTGCGTTTCGTGTTTTTTTGCATTCAAGCACTTACATATACACGGCATTTGTTCCACACACCGGCCAATTATGTCCAAAGACTCACCACGTGTGAGAAACAGTCGAAAATCAACTATAACATCTCAGTTATGCGTAAGATGATGTCAGAACAAAGATGACGCGACGTCTTTACGGTGCATAGTGGTATATTCTGCCCAGGTGTAAGAATAATTACCCCAAAACATCACTGGTTGGTTGGTTCTTAAAATATACGTGTTTATAAGTATATAATGAAAGGTAAACTTATTGTTTGTCAGATTTACAATGCTGATTGCGAGAACGTTTGGTATTAAATTGACGTTATGACGTATACTTGCGCTTTTCGGATAGGTGACTGTAATTTGCGTACAGACGGTAAAACATCAAGTCGATACATTCAGCAATGCTTACAACCCGTGTTTATGACTGAAAGAGGAAAAATCAGATACATGGTGGTTATCAAAGATATCAAAATATGTATTTGTGACTATTACCTCCCTTGGTTGACAGGTTAAAATTGATTCAATTGAATAAATGCAAATCAAACTCAACTTTTTGTTGATCAATTTTGAAAACAGATAATTGACGCATGGTATAGCTAAATTTCATTGAGATTTAAAAATGGTTGACAAAGTTATATACCAATACATAAGTGAGGACTTGCTAAGTATATCAACTGCTACAACTGGTCAAGTCTGTTATATTATAATGGATTTACAGAAAACAGGCGTACAAACATATTGTAAAGTGATTAGTTTGTACGTATTGTAGGTGAATCGTAACTTACTAGGTACATCATAAACGAAAACATGTTGTTTCAATTGGTGACAACATCGACTTGTACAAATCTTATAAATATGCACAGATCTTTATCATGTAACATTGTATACTATATTAATACAGGGTGTCACAAAAAAAATACATGTCCGCTTGTTGAAGGGTCATAACTTTGCCAAATGAGTTAGTAAATTGATAATCATAGTCTCATATGAAAGCTAAATTTAATAATTGCGGGGTGAATTATATCATGTGTCAATACTCAAAAATTTGATGACGTCATATACGTTATACTAACGTCATAAGCAACGGACGTTCTAAAATGTCCGAAGAGGCAGATAACATAGCTTGTACGATAACATGGATAAAATTTATATCATATGTGGGCATAGTAATAGTTCGAATGCATACACTGCCTGAGAAACTAATAAGGGGTCATTAGAAAATGAAATCGGAAAATCGGACGTATTTAAGGGGGAACACATTTTAATAACAATTTGGACTGAAAATGTGATATTCAAACATTTCTAGGCAAATCATACTCATAAAAGATGCACTATACGCCTCGAATGAACATACTGGGTTGAATGTGTAGCGTCATGTCTAGTTTATCTCTTACAATCCATACATAGTCATATAATGAAACTAGAAAGTATAAAATAGTTCTAAATGAAGTATCAATCACCAATAACTGCCTTGGTAGGAGAACGAATTGGGATATGCTACTTTTATTGAAATCAGGAAAAAGTAACCAAAACATCATAAATATTTGTCTCTTCTGATACTATTTGAAAGTTAGTTTATACAGTTCAAGATATGTAACTACATCGAAACTCAAAATATCAATTTGTAGAGAAAATGGAAACATCACACCCGACTCAATATGAACGTCATTAAAATCGTCAAACGACGTCGAACACAGGTTTTTACCGAATTGGGGTTAGCTACTCAAAATGCATTCTATAGGTTTCTTATGCATTGTTTTGGATAATTGTTTCCTAATTACTACATTGATTTGAATACTCTTTGATTATACATATAAACCAGAGCAATACATTACGAAGTGATACGTCCTCAACAAGCGGACATGTATTTTGAGACACCCTTTATGTCTAGACGGATTTATGTGTGTACTATTTTGACGATCAAACGATTCGTTAGTATTGAAACGACAATATTATCCAGTATACGCATGGTTGATTTTATAACTTATTTTCCAAACATTTGTAAAGGCTATTTGCTCTTGTTTCAACAAAGTTGATCCTGACCGTAAATCGTACTGAAAACAGTTATGAGGAAATCGTACAGGGAAAGCAGCACTCAACTTAACCAGTCGAGCATAGAAACAACATAACATAGTACAACTACATGGAGTAATGCCAAAACATAACCCAATGAAATAATTAAGAGTCCCCGCTGCAAAATAGCAGGATGACCTATTTTCACAAATATATGCCAAAACGGTGACCTAAGCTACCAAATGAGGCGTTAATGCGACTTGATCAAGTTAACAAATACCATGACCAAAACCGCGAAATCTAACTACAGTAAAGTTCCGCTAATAAGACCACTTTGATTATTTTGAAATCATGCAGAGTTTTGCCAGTTTAAGGTCCCAAAGTATTTTATTAAAAACAAAAAAGGCCCGCTAATAAGACCGATTCGCTATTAAGACCATCTTTTTGACTGGTCTTATTAGCAAAACTTCACTGTACAGAACAATGCCCCCTCGACCAAATCACGAACACGTGGCACACATCCACCTCCATTTACTTAACTGATTCCTATCAAGAAGTTACCTTGCGACCTCGTTATGGACACAAGAACCATTATATGCGATGTATGTATTAATATTTAAAATCTACCGACATTCTAAAATAGTTAAGTCAATTAAAAGGTTAACGACCCATAAAGCACTGATGAAGATGTTAATATTTAACATAACATTTATCTTTTAAATCTTCCAATACAGTAGCACATACAATATTCACAGCGTATAAACGACTGTATGTATATACCGGATGTTGTCGTTGGATTTCGATTGTTGAAGAAAAAAACGCTATAATGTTGGTAGAAAAATGCGAAGTACTTAGCATATACACACAGCAAAATTGTAACTTGTACATATTTATTATCACGATTAACTTTGCTTTCGTTTGCATATACTCGATTCGGTAATGTTTGCTCATATTATTTAAAATAATTGAAAATCGTTTGACCTTTTGGAGAAAAATGTACATCGGCCACTTTTAAACATTATTTACATCGTGATTCTATACGCTTCAGTTCAGTAATTGTACATATTATAGTAGATATTACATTCATACATAATTTGTACGTTTCAAAAAATCTACAAATTGTGTTTTTATCGAGAAAGAGGCCAAAAGTGACATGGCTATGTTATCCCATCACTGTATGTTTACTGACATTTAGTGATTAATGATTTGCATGTTTATTGCAATCAATGTGTATTCATTATTGTCATTTAGATGCAGTGATTTGACTTTGTTTCTTTAGTGTATTTCGTAAATTATTTAATTAAAAGTTTGAAATGCCATTTTGAGACACTTAGGTTGTTCAAGCATTCAATCAATACCAATGTACCGTTCTGAAAAAAGACGGCTACACGTTCTCGGTGGTCTCGCTTTGCACGTGCATACTCGGTCAGTTCTTATTTTGGTAGTACAAAACAGCACATTTTAGGATAACAAGTTGTCTTCAGACGGAGGTTTATTTGCAATTATATATATCTTAATTTATTTGTACTATCGCCATATGTACAACGGAATTTAGTACCCATACCTGTTTGACTTTGATTAATGAAGTAGTCTATTGGTATGCCATGGGCGTAGGAGCGTCTTCAACATTGGGGGGGGACAAACATTTGGCAACTTGGGGTAAAAAATTTTTTTTGCTCGCTACGCTCGCAAATTAACTTCCTTATGTCAATTAGTCAACACGCAATAATTGCACACAACTATTCTAGACACAAACTGTACTCTTAAATGTCCAAAACACTCCTATATCTATATACTAACTGTGACTTTATGGTGCTGTGGTCATTTGGTGAAGTAATTATCTCTTAACTGGAAGTTAATCCGTTCAAGTATACACGGGTCAGCCCTCCGGAAATTTTTCAAAACTATGGATAAATCTAGTGCATTCTAGGCGTTCTGATATACCTTATTTTAGATTTAAAAAGGACCTTAATGCAGGGATTTTAAGTTCTAACAAAAACACAATTAATTGTTTGCATAAAATTTAAAACGTGAAAACATTTGTTTCAAAGACTTTATATATAATTGACAAGGTCCCAAAGTCATATAGGAGGGTTGGGGGACATTAAGAGTACATTAAGAGTACAATTCATGGCACAAGTGTATTTTTGAAAACAATGGGTAATGAGGTATTTGAATATAAGGAAGTTATTTTGCGAGCGAAGCGAGCAAAAAAAAAAATTTGATACGTTTTTACCAAGAACTGAAGGCAAATTGCCTATAACGAGATATATTAGGTCGTAAATTATAATTTTTCGTCTGAATTATTGGGGGGGCCAAAAGATATGTTGGCCCCCCGGTCCAGACATTGGGGGGGCCTGGCTCCTACGCCCATGTATGCTATGTTCTGTGTTCAAGTACTTGAAATGTTGGATTTAGCAACGTATCCAAAAATTAACAATAAAGGCCTGGTTACGAATGAATACATACGTCTTTTGGGACGTTAAGGTGGGAATAAATGTTTGGAAAGTGTGTGAAGGGAGTACCGTATGAAACAGTCGACTCACATTGCAACCTTTGTACCTGGTCGAAGTGACTGTGCGCATCGCACGTTTCGCACACACAATCCTGACAACTGAGTTGTAAGTGCTTACAACTTAATTACATCGTACTTTCCCCATGCATTTGTTATGTCAGACAATAGAAACTGTATTTGCAAGTGTTGCTGAGGTACTTTACATTCTAAGTTGACAGTAGAAGACATGAGCGTCGCGCGTACTGTACATAATCAGTGGCACGAAAGCAGATCGACAGCTGCGTAAAGTTGCGTACACACAGTAAGTTTTGATGTACACAGTCAAGAAGTACTGTGTAGTTAAGTGTAGTACGCCTTTACCATACATTTTCTCGAGATGTACACCTTCATTATTACCAAGCCGTATGAGAGAACCGACGGGCATGATGTACACGTGGCAAAGTGTACATCACCGACTTATACACTAAAACTTACTGTGTGTACGCATCTTTAGTGTCTCATATAGAAAAATGCAACGTCGTGGCTGTCATTTTTCAAATGTACTTCGACGGCGGTTACATCCAGATGAACTTGCAAGTACGTGGTGTCTACAAACAGAAGAAACGTAAGTAAAACTTGGGTACTCATATGTATTTTCAAATTACTGTATTCGTGGAATTCAGTGTTATGGATAATGCAGGTACCGAAGTTTACTGTTGAAAACGAGCAATATAAGCACCGAAATTCGTCCATTGTATCTGAAAGAAACAAAAGTAAAGCATTGTACTTTGCACAAATCACGATAAAAAAGTGCAATAAATGATACAAATCCAATTTTGATAATTGCAATAAACATACATAAACGATGCAATAAAGGATACAGTGATGGCAGCGCATAGTCAACTCTTTTTAGGGCTTAATCTCGATAAAAACACAATTTGAAGACATTTTGAAACGTACAAATTATTTATGAATGTTATTTCTACTATAATATGTACAATTAATGAACTGAAGCGTATAGAATCACGATGTAAATAATGTTTAAAAGTGGCCGATGTATATTTTTCTTAAAAAAGTCAAATGATTTTCAATGATTTTGAATAATATGAGCAAACATTACGGAATCGAGTATATGCGAACGAAGGCAAAGTTAATCGTGATGATAAATATGTACAAGTTACAATTTTGCTTTGTGTATATGCTAAGTACTTCGCATTTTTCTACTAACATTATAGCGTTTTTTTCTTCAACAATCGAAATCCAACATCCGGTATAAACATACAGTCGTTTATACGCTGTGATATTGGTTATAATAGTGTTCAAGATAATACTTAATGGAAATTGCAGGTTGGTACATATCAATGATGGCATCAAACGTTCACGATTTTAAAGTGGTGAGACGTCTCAAAAGTAATTCAAACTAGAACACATTAACACATTTATATTTCATGACTTGTCTTTTATACGGGTTAGTATTTTACATGTATATATTCTGTTACTACGCACGTTCATAGAAATAAATAAAATTTCTTTTAGAAGAAGAACCTTAATAACCTTAGTAAGGTTTTTTAAAAATAGTGCGTTTTCAGCGCTTTCTTGAATGTCGGTAGTGTTTTGGCATGGGTTTCTGTGGACATTGCTAAGTGTAGTTGTGTCGTGCTGTTTCTAATTTCTGTGCTCGACTGATTGGGTTAAGTGCTACATTCCCTGTCGAATTTTCTCATACAGTTTTTGACTGTCTTCTATGATGGAACATATTGTGTTGAACGTGTTGGGTGGAATGTTTTCTTCAAACGTTCACAGATTAACAACCCCAATGTAAAGAAGACCATTAAGGATCGATTGTCAGCGTCAATTTGTAGCAGAATTATTGCCCTTTGCTACTTTTACTATTACACATACAGTATTTAAGACATATTGACAAGGCCTACGGGTCGAAATACTCACTAACAGTTTGTTTGAATATCTTCATGCTTTTATTATTTCAATTTATCGATGAGTGTAAAGGGTGGAATTTAGGCTGCACCAAGTTTTATCAGAATAATGGCTCTGTGTTCTCTTTACTTATAGACAATAATAAAACTCCCCCTTGTCAATTAGCAATGATATGTGCTATAATGGGGCACCCGTGACCCATGGACACATTTCATACAATATACAAGCGCAAAAGTAAGGTAACCTTTGTTCCGCTGGAGAATGATCGCACGGTTGCATCGACGGAACGGATTCGTAATATTGTACACAGTGTATGATTCTTTTTTTTAAATTTTATTTCCAATATACATAAAGTTACAATATATGAGCATACATATTTAACATACAGTTTTTCAAAACGCTAATTTGATATTTCTACAAAGTAAATATGAATGTACATATAAAATGACTGCATATAATACGGGATTATTATGTATGGGGAAAAACTCACAGTGTATGATTCTTGTATCAGTAAAAATGATCAGATATGCTCAAAATTTTAAGCACTTTTAGAATGGATTCAAGTCCCAGAAACTCACCTGAATTCAATGACATACTGTTATTCACGGAATCGTGGCTAGACGATGCTTTTGATTATTCAGTTTATAGTTTACCTACTTTGTGTTAAGAATATTGGCGTACGTAGAAACAGTGGTGGTATTTTGCATGCAATTATTTCCAAAGTTATATCGATAAAAACTGTACATGATTTTATCATTCTTTTAACAGATGGAATCTTTCATAGATGATTCATGTATGATGCCTATGTCGTATATCGAGGATAACCGAGTACCCAGAATATCTCAAGATTTTACTGTAAATGAAAACGACAAAGTATACGATATACAATGAGTAGCTTAAAACATCTTACGCAACATAATGTCAAAGTTTTTTGCTAAAACCGGACTGCAGATCTACTTAAACCCGTGACGACTCCAATACCCGTGACGGTATTATCACGGGTTGTCACGGGTTTTGTTCACATGCTGTCATAGGTTTTGTCAATATCGTCTGCTATACATGCATTTGCGTCGGTTTCGGGCATTAACTGTGACTATTTAGATATTAGGTTCTTAGAGTAGTGCTCATTGGCGGCTTGAGCATCGAACATACTTCACGAAATTCGGTCAAACAATAATATACAAAATATTGGAACTTGTAGACTTAGCAAAAAAGTCACGTGGCGTGTCCACCCTGCGTCTTTGTGAAAACAAAATGAAGGTATTTCCAAACCTTTTCAGTACCATAATGTGGATGGTGTTTAGTTTAGTTCAATACAAGAGTAAATTATGCAAAACAATACAGCACGTGTTACATCAAAGGGAGTGTTTGGGCGTTTATTCTTTTTTGACGTCGTTTACATCGTCTCCGAAACAAGATCAACTCATTTATCGTATATGGTCTCTCAAACATATTGACTGTCATCCTACCAGAAAACTGAATGCAAAATGTGGTTAATACATCTTAATTTTTTTTCTCGTTCAGCTTTTTGCGAACCAGAACGAGCACCCTCTAGAAAGAAAACATCATTAAATTTATCCGATATTACACAGAAAGATAACGGGAAAACATACGGGACAATGCCCGATACAAAACTGAACGTGATAAAGAAACCATCCACTTTCGAGCTCACCAAACATTTAGTGACCTAATTATAGAATAAAAGAAGTTCTACTAAAGATAACACATGTTATAACATGTGTCGAATAACACTCTTTCGAGCAAAACAACACACGGCCATGTTCATATATGGTAATACAAGCGACTATGATAATATAAATATGATATGCTTTTTTGTCATTTTTGGTCTTTCTCACACATTAAGAAATAGAAAAGAGACACCAATTCCATGGTAATATTGCAACTTTGGATTCTGCAAAGTTACCTGAAACAGACGTCACATCATCAATGTTTATCAAATAAATCAAATGTTTCGACATAAGCAGCAAATTATATGACATTTTAATACTTGCATAGCGTTCCTTTAATGTAAGACAGACTTAATATGGATTTCTTGATTATTATCAATGTTTGCGCAGGTTATAATACATAATAAAATTATAACTAAATTGAATTCCGCTATTATAGAATCAACAAATTACTTTGACTACTAATTAATTTATGCACTGCTATCTTGTTTGATAAGTCCTGATATAAAAGGCATTTGTAACCACTATATAATTGTCCAAGGTAGACTGTGTGGAGCTTTTTCATTCATTACATTCATTGAAGGGATTATTAAAACACATTTACCCTACGCTTCAAGGTTCCGTCATCAAACATCTGAAAATCACGTGTTATTAATTCATTCAAATATGTTTTAAATTATTTTCAGTTGATAATTACACTATAATTCATGCATTAAATATGTAGTCAAATTAAATAATCAAATATACGAGGGGTGTTCCAGAAATAATAGGACTTTTTTCATAACTTCTTACTCAACGCTTACATTTTAATGAATTTTGTCTCATATGCTTAGCAATGTATGCCTTATATACTGGTAGCAACAGAATTTCGTTGTTGCTGATACTGCTCATACAAAGCGTTGTCATAGAAACCATGTAACGACAAGGCGGGTCACACTATTATTTGTCATTACGATCCTTATTAATATTGTGAATATCTCAATAACCACTTAATAAATATTAACGCCTAATTGTATGGCATTACGGGGTTGACTTTGACATGCGCATGCAAACTTTCGAAGAAATCGGTCCGTGTTTGATATCATAAGTCAGTAATCGAGGGTATGTATCTAAGCGCGTCATGGATGAAAATTACGTTAATGCTAATAAACAAACACCACATGCTTGTCAAATAATGGTATACATTTGGTAAACCAACAGTGCTTAGTCCAATGAAATTATCAAACACGTATAATGTAGTGGCATTAAGCAGCCACTTGTGTTTTGTTGGCTCAAGTTGTTTACAGATCCCGGATTTGTAGACATACAAATAAGCACAGGTGAGGTCATAGAACATTAAGTTGGCGTTAATAAATACTGTTTGGACTCCAATGTTTGAGAAATTTCTAACATCATTGCAACACATTTTTTGTGAACAGGGTTACGGAAACACATTTAAACAATCGGAACAGTGTTATAAGATCTGTTTAGAAAGCCAGTATGGCTATAAACAAAAATGTTGAATGTTACTTTATGTTAAAATACTGTGCTTGAAATGAGACGTCATAATAACGTCACGGTGTGACCCGCCTCCTTGATACATAACATATTTAATGTTTTATAAATTTCTTATTTGTCATCCAATTTCTTTGATATTTCGCGTGTTTGTCAGTGAAAGATTAAAATTTAATTATATACAATTTGTTTTCTTAACTTCTGATTTTCCGTGCTGCTATAAAAGAGTCCTAGTAATTGTTGAACACCCCACGTAGATACCCGAGTATGGTTCTTCGATCATATCGTCATTAAAACCAGTCAAATGTTAGCCGTGACAACGTGGTGAGAAGGAGAACATGTAAACAAAAGTTCTATTCCAACAGTCTAAAACTGCAGTTGAAATGGATGTCGTAGTTGTTGTACTTTTGGTCAATTTTGGTGTCATATATGCTGATGATATTGGCATTTTATACAAAATCTACCATGGATTTACACTTGTAAAAGCATCGTGTTCATCGTTATTTCGATGTGCACTGAAGATGCAGATGGAATATCGTTTAATTAAGCAAATGGGAACTGTAACTGGTTAACGGACAAAACAACTGCAGACAATGTCGTATACATGGAAAACAGCAATACTATTCAGGATTTTGTTCCCCTGGGATGTATGAATCTACCATAGATGAAGAAGATTCTGGCAATTCGTCCTAGCTTTTAAAAACTATCAAGCGGACATGCAATGCAAGGCTTAATGTGGTAATTACCATGTATGATACATGTAGTATGATAAACAGATTTAATTACCTTGTATTCACTTCCAACATGTATGCAACATTACAGTTTGAATATCTATTTCATCTCTATGCGTTAGGCAATTGAAATATATTTCGAAGTCCAATTGAATGGTAACTTTTAACATGCACGCATAATTATGATTTCACATCAAGATATTGTGCTTAAATTCCAAAAACGTGCAACCAGAATAAGTCTTGATAAGGAATATAATGCACCATCATGAATTGAAGTGGTTGGCTTTTTCTGATAGAATTTGTTCAAAAAGACAATAGTAATTTACAAATCACTAAATGATATTTGCCCAGAATACTTTAATTCGAAATTCACATTTACCCAAAACTACCAGCGCAAACTTGAACCAACTGAAAACTGTGAACTCACAGTTCCTAAACCACAACTTGAATTGTATTGATGTATACTAGTATATATTTCATGTTAATGTGGACCATATTGAAAATTGGTCTTAAACCAAATATGTCATCCACTATAAATAAAGTCGTTATTATTAGTATTTTTCAAACAATCGTTGGACCGGTTTGTACGGGATTTGGCAAGTGACTATGCAAGTGTGTTTTAGGGTTGTGAAAGGTATAATTATTTGCGCAAACTCAAGTGATATTATTCCAAATACTCTATTACATATCTTAACATGTTATTAATAAGGTTTAGACACTTTTCACTGGATTAAAAAAAATCTGAACAATTTGGAAAGTATAATTAAATGCCTAAAAGGACATTTGGGAGTCAAAAATACAAAAATATATCTATTTTGGGGTTATATTAAGAATATTGCCACACTATAGGGCCACATTACAAAGTTCCTTACAATTTTGTGATTTGTAAATTTAGAATTAACACATGACCAAAACAGTGCCGAACATTGTTTTTTTATATAAATTTCTTTAGTGGAGTTTCAAACTTACCCCCATATTTGGAAGTAGCAATTTGCTGCACACAGGTACAATTAAAGCTCCAATTAGTTTGTAACATACTCATTTTTGTTGCGTTTGAATGTTTTATTAATAAATTGGTTCAAGTGTCAATTATGAACAATTGCTAAATAATTTCAAGTTAAATAAAGGGTCTAAATTAGGCATTGAATGCAAAGCTTCAAAACTTTACGACTTGTGGGCTAAAATTTCTGTTCTCATGACAACCATTGCATTGTGTGAACTAAAACCGTTGGCGATTCATACAATGGACATTGCAATGTACATATCTTATTCAAATGGACAGTTGTTTGTGTTCCGAATAAAATAGGTACAACGTTTTTAAAACACCTTTAAATTTCAATAATTTCTAGGAATACTATACCGCGTCTGACTACAGTACAATACAAGCGTATTGCGATGTTGTATGATGTGAAGTAGTTAGTATTTGAGAGTGTTTCAGAAAATCAGACATAATACTTTTCCAAAACATAAATACAATAACATACCCCGACACTGATATTCGTTAACCCTATTTTTCCTTCTTTGGTTTTATTCATTTATGGAATTAGACATTATTTCGTCTCCATATTTCATTGAATCCAATGTAAAGGGATATTTCAATAAACAAGTGTTTCGCTCATTTATTCTTAACTCTCTTTCCAGCAATGGTTATACCAAAATACAGAGACTGACGAGATAAGACTGGATCAAATGCCACGTGTTGACTTCAAGACCTGCAGCAAAGTTATGTTGTTATGTTAGTTTTTGTGAGTGCTGTCTTCCCTGTCCGATTTATTTATTTCTGCTTTGTCTTATACCAATGTGTGAAATTTCATTGCGTATATCATCTTATCTAGGAGAGTTGTCATTGTCTGCTTATTCAATATTGGCTGTTTCGACTGCATAGTCAGACTGTTTGTCATGCATGAATTGTTCACCTACGTTGTGTTCTGCCTGAGTGGTGCGAGGCTCTTGTCTGTCATATCTATTTCTGTCTAATGGAAAATTAATTATGCTCTCTGTTCCATATGCAAAGATATGATCAGCCACTTTGTATCATTAGATAGCATCGTTTCTCTTAATGATATTGTCATAATAAGCAATTAAGATTATGAGGATCCAACATGAGCTTCTATGTAGGATAAGGATATCTCACCCGACGGATCGGATTTTAACCAGGGACGAGGCTTCCTACATAGACTGTCTCATGGTGGATCTTTTTTTTCGACGTAATTCGTTAAAATTTGGGTTTTTATCATTAAAAGCGTTCGTGGCGTCAACGTGACGTCATCATAACGTGGCATGTGCCGTATGTTCGCATTCAAAACAATCGATAACATAACGTCGTAAATAAAGCATATGCCTACACTGTTATACTGCTCTGCCTAAGAAAATGCCCCTTAAATAGTATAGAAACTATTTTTTTGGTCTTCTTGTTAGCTAAATACCAAGTGTATTTACTATGCAGACGTAGTAGAAGTAAAAGTAGACCCATAAAGGTCGGAATTAATTCACGTGCAGTTGGTCATGTAAGAAAAATGTTGCTAATGTAAGATAAGATTTTCTTCCATTACATGTAGCCACGCGCTTATCTTACATTAGCAACGCCAAAGAATAAGAGAGTCTTAAAATCAAATAGTTTTATTTTTTATTAAATAGTTCCGTGTTTTATCATGTAGATAAGTTGTTGTATTTCAGTGCTGGTATATATAAATTTAAATATTTGTTGACTTAAGTTAAAATATTGAGCTGCCCATAATTCACAAGAAACAAAAAATAGCCCATGTTTTCTATATGCTTACTCTTAACATAATGCATCTAAACGATGTAAATAATTGTACATGACCTCGACATACACCGCACATAGTTTCCCGTCTTATATATATCCAATCGGATATTAAACGAATTTTTTATCTACGGACAGGATACTTTATCTCCATATCTATTAAAACTACTTAATACAATATTGAAACTGGGTTATTTCCCAGATGCATGAATCGAAGGATATGTAATACCGTTGCATAAGAAAGGGGACAGTGAAAACGCGGCTAACTATCGAGGTATTACATCATCAAGCACTATGGGTAAATTGTTAACACTCATTATTAATAGTCGTTTGTCATTTTGGGCTGAAAACTACTATGTTAATATTGAAGCCCAAGCAGGCTTTCGTAGTAAAATGGTCACCACCGATAATATATACGTTTTACATGGGCTTATAAATCACCACATAAATAATATTAATTTAAAAATGTACTGACAGTGTGCTTTCATAGATTTTTCAAAAGCTTTCGATTATCTTTTTCAATAGCTGGTATAAAATGATACAACTAGGACTTCGAGGTAAAGTTTTTAATATCATTAAATCAATGTATGAGAACGTTAAATCAAAGAACAAAGTAAGTAATCACGTTGGCGAATCATTTGATTGTTTTTTGGGGGTACGCCAGGGAGAATGTTTAAGTCCGTCCTTATTATTACTATATATAAATGACATTGAAGACGAGTTATTAAAAAAGGGATTTGAAGGTGTTGACCTTTACTTTGTAAAGTTATACCTGTTAATGTATGCAGACGACATAGTAATCATGGCCCAATCACCTAGTGATCTCCAAAAGGGACTCGATATTCTATACGAATACTGCAGTAAATGGAAACTTAAAGTTAACATTGCCAAAACTAAAATAATGGTGTTTCGAAAAGCTTGCCAGTTACCCAGAAACTTAAAATTCTTTAATGATAGAATTGAACTTGATATTGTTAGTAAGTTCACTTACCTAGGCATTGTATTTACAAGTGGAGGAAGCTTTAACGATACACAGATCAATTTGGCCGGACAAGCAAACAAAGCAATATTTAAATTAAAACGTTACATGTTAAATTTTACAACGTTTGGTATAAAACATTCTCTTGAATTATTTGATAAACTCATCACACCCATCTTAAATTACGGAAGCCCAGTTTGGGGTTTTCACGCAGCATATCATGTCGAAAGAATACAGTTACAATTTTGCAAATCCTTACTTGGAGTCAAGTCTAAAACGCAGAATGACTTTATATATGGTGAATTGGGAAGAACGAACTTGCAAAACAAAAGAATGTTTCATATTATAAAAGTTTTGGTTTAAAATCTTAGAAGCAAATGAACGTAAATTAATCAAAGTCATTTACAATGTCCTATTAAATGATATTGGGCAGGAGCCAAACACAGTTAACTGGGTTTCATTATTGCGAAACTTACTAATTTCACTTGGTTTTCATGACGTATGGCTATCACAGGGTGTAGGTAATGTTAATATATTTCTAAATTTAGCCAAACAAAGACTGACAGACAATTTTAAACTGGAACAACAGAATATTGGATTCCACAAGGAGTAGATTTTATAGAAACTTTACCACATTTGGTTTAAAGCCATATTTGAGCAAGATTAATATCATCCGAGTATATAACAGTTCAACGACTTACTCATCTATATTTGTAGGGACAGGTGGGACTAGAGTAAGAGCGATCTATTCAGCGAAATCGAGCAGTCCGGGTTTTAACCCCGACTTGACCACTGGATTATTTCTAGTATGAGTAATAACCCAGTGAGAAAAGTTCGACACGTTTGATATCCCTGGGGGTCATAGGTTAATATTGGATGCAAACCCTACAAGACAGAACTATTCTTCACAAGGAGACTAGAACGCTTATTGCAATGGGTAGCCCAATGGCAAGGGGAAGTAAAGCTGGACAACATGACCAATTATGTCATGCATTGACCAATCTTGTTCGTATGTGGCTTGGAATGTTAAATTGGGGCTTCTGGACCAAAAAATGGATTTTGAGTTTTGTTTCCATTTTTGAAATGTATAACATCTTGGGAGTAAAACCTGAAAAGTTAAGGGTTGAATCTCGAAAATGATTTTTCATATCGATGGTCATTTCATATAAAGTGCATAATTGACCTGGTTTGGGGCTGTTTGTTTCACATTCAGGGCGATAAATAAACTCTATATTCAGAAATATGAAAATAATACAAAAACATCTTGTTGCATACAATTTGTTTATTTCACATCATAGATAATTTTGAGAAGAATACTGTTACATATTATACACCTGGTACCATGTTTTATGCATATTTCCTTAATATTGAAGATATGTTTAGCTATATCCTTACAAAAATTAAACCACATCTCAATAGTATTTACAAAAACGTCCTGAACACTATATACTGAAGGAAATCCAACAATGAGGTCATACCAAAGTAACATTGATTTTGGTTCATAGACTGAATCATTCAACTTGTTCTGTAACATACATGTAGTGTTTTTTTCAGCATTGGCTGCTGCTGTAATGAGCATTATTTATTTGCTTTCTAGCAATTAGAATCTATATGTTTCTAACCAACTCTGAAGAAGGATAAAATAGTTCACCAAAATATATACTAGTATGTACAATAAAACAAATGTCATATTTCTGTTGCTATGCAACAATGGAATGTTCAATAATACTAACATTATTGTGGTTTTCTGTGTGTGTTAAAATGTGATCACAATTGTCTGCTATCGTAAACTGAACACATCAAAAAGCTTAACAGTTTTTAAAGATTAATTTCAATATTTTGATTAAAAATTATGAAAATAGCCATAGGTTGGACAATACAGTTACTTTTCAAATGTATAGTAATATTTTGTGATTTGACACCAGAAAAAATCATATGGTGTCATTTTTTTCCACAGGATGTAAATTAAAAGGTAGCTGTTTAATGGACATGAATGATTGCAACAACATCTAAATACATAAATATGTTCACTAATTGTTCTTGTTGCATAGCAACCACAGAGTATTTCACCTGTTTGCCTTGTTATATATAATGTAAACATAGTGTGCATTAAAAAGTCCCAAAATAAGTATTTACTACCCAAATTCTGTCTTACAATGCATGATTAACATGCCTGAACTAAAATATGCATACATACATGACATTTAGAAGCAATTTCTTAAACATACTATCAGCAAAAATTCAACCAGATATTAACTAAGATAGATAACAAAATTTAATGGATTTAACATGATTTTTATTTCTTTCTTCACACAATCAAATATCTAGAATTAAAGAACTGTTGAACGTAATTACCTATACAGTATAAAAAGTTACCAAAGGGTGAAGATATTTATTCATTTTACTAAGCAACTATAGAATCATTATTTAATATCAATTATTGAACATTCGGCTTGACATTAAATAACATGGATATTTAACAAGTCAAACTTTGGTAGCAATAAGTTTTTAGAAAATTTAAAATAGTATGAGGTCTGTTATTTCCAGAATTAACTCATGAATTAACTTTTTATGTAAAAATACAGTTTGCTGTGAATATCAACACTGTCTATTTGTAGCAGAAAATGACCAGTTTTTGATACTGTAACTGCCATGATCACATTGTACATATATTGTTCCACACTGTGAAAATCTGAATGCCACTATTTGCCACCAAGATGGGCCACATTGAGTAGGTCCAGTCATCTATATAACTACAGCAACAGTCATATTTAGTCCTGAAATTAAAGAAAAAGTATCATGAGACATGTGCAAATTTATTACAGTTAAATTGTACTCAGCAAGTCAACATGTAAAACTATATTATTCATGTATTAGTTTTTAAAATAGCACAAAATTTAAATAATTAAACAAGTACACTCTGAGCCATTTATGATATTAACCCTTTTTCTTCCACATATCAAGCACTTATACTTTTAGGCTTTGCATAACATTATTTCATGTTTTGATTTTTACAATGACTATTGAAACCATTGCTGTTTGACCTTTGCCTATCCAATATTTTTACGTTTAGTTAGGTTTGTATTATATAAGTTAAATATGTTAATAATTATTTGTGTACAGATAACATTAACAACCTCTGCATCTTCCTCTTTGAGTCAAATGTTTCAGCTAGTGGTGAGCCATTGAAACCACACTGTTTGATATTTTCTTCCCACTGTACCAACTAATATCAGTCAAACAATTCCTCAGGTCGTCTGCAGAAGAAAGATAAACAAGAATAGTATATTCATTATCATATAACAAATGGAAATACAGTATGATATGGTTGATCCGGTAAATAGTATGCCAAATTTCAGTATTTATCAATTATTGGAACTGACAAACAATGTGCGCTTATAAATGGCTATTTCAACCTTTGAACAGCAAGCCTCAAAGCTTTAAAGTATAAGGTGTCCGGTTAACAAACAACTGCCTTGGTCTCAATCCATTGCACTCATGCCCCCACCCCGGGAATGGATGAGCATTTTTACTTTTGGTTTTAATCCCGGCTATGTAGTGGACAGTTTATAGTAAATTCCCTGCATTTCCTTAGCCTCTGACAACTAAATAATGTCCGCAGTGTATTAATGGTTTGGCGACAAAACCCCAACAATTCCATGGCAGTGCTAGATAAAACAATTCCCGACTATCTTTCCCCGGGGGTAGGGCAGCCCTGGGTAGGGTTGTGGATTCAACTGACTGATGCATTATGATTAGTGACATGTTTAAAGCGTACCAGAAAGGTAACAGGCTTAATCATTGGTGGCTCTGTGCAGGATTCCTGCTCTGTGGGAATTATATCCTCTGATTTAATGCAAATATGAGTCAATGATTATGACCAGTAAATGGAGGGGACCCAATATGAACTAAAAATAAGACATGGGGGAGTGTAGTGATATGTACAAAGTCATAATTAACAACATCTTGATTGTTATGCTACAAAATGACATTTTAAATGTAAGAGACAGAAAATATCACACCGAGTATTTTAACATGTCGCATCACAAGATTGGGCCAGACTCCGGTCAGATTTTTCGTAGAACTAGGCATGTATGATTCGGTGGCCCGTACTTCGCTTCTAGAATTACAATTCTTACACACAAAAGGAAAAATCCGACAGAGAAGGTAGCACTTAATCCAACCAGCCGAGCACAGAAATCAGAAACACCACGACACAACTACCCTGAGCAATGCCCACACAAACCAATGCCAAAACGGCGACCAAATGAGGCACAACAACCCCGAGGCTTGACCTAGTTTAAAAAACTAAGGACAGTGACCTAATGTTGTGCGACCTAAAGAGGCACAACTACGACTTGACCTAGTTAAAATAATGGGCACGGTAGGGATGGGATGGGAAATAATATAACATGAACATATAACTAGCAACTACACTGAGCAATGCTCACACACAAGCCGAAGAAACAATTATAAATCCAAGTCACCGCCGATCAAATGCAGTAGGACCCACTTTCACAAAGAAATTAATTTATAGCCGTTATTGCCGAATAAAACGCAGCCAATACTCGACCAAGTTCCCAAAGGCCCCACTGCGCGGCGACACAATCGCACAAACCCGTGCCAAAACGGCGACCAAATTAGGCACAGCCACCCCTTGACCTAGTTTAAAACACTAAGGACAGTTTCCTAACGTTAATACGTCTGAAAGATGTATTTTTGCGACTTGACCTACTTTACCATAATGGGCAAAAAGAGGGCGAAAATATATATGCCAAAAACGTTTATCGTGATAGTGACAAAACAGCACAGTGACTTATTAAAAAGGATCTCATCCAGCATCTCCGCAAGATACAAATGAAGAAGGGGGGGGGGGGGGGGGGGCGGTGGACTTCAAAGGATGGCAAAGGAAATAAACTTCCAAGGACTAGTGGAAACAAAAATACACCAAACCATCTTTTACACAGTTTGATATGACGTAATATGGCGCTCTCGTAATAATAAATAAGTCGTGAAAACAGCATTGTCACAGATCACAGACCACGAAATCTAGGTCCCAGAAGATAGTCGAACATGCTACACTTGTTTACAATATCCAAAAATGATTGTTTGGAGCTTTGTTGACTTAATTGTGTCGAGAAACCATGTGAAAATTCATGCAAAAAGACGACGTGAAAAAAACGCGCATTTTCTCGATAACGACTTTACTTCCAGAAGCCCCAAATTAACTTTCCACGCCACTTATAAGGTGGAGTGTCGTGCCGAAAACACCAGGTTCCTTTATCATAGATTATGATCAAAGTTGAAGGTCAAATGTCAAAATGAAGGTTGTCCGGGCCATACTTTTCTCGCCTACAATTGGTCTGAATATTAACCATTAATAATTTGTCATGGGCAACCACATGTTATTTTCTCTAAGGCCAATGTCACAGTTATATGTCAAATGTTCAAATCGAAGTTTGTACGTATATTTTCTTCCTAATGCATGGTGGGATAGGATACAGTACATGCAAATAATTTCCATGTTATTTATAATTACATTGTGATAAGCTTTATCTCCATACAAGAAGCAGCTGTTAATCACAGGTGGCAGAATAAGTGTTTGGAAAATAAAACAAAATGAGAAAAAATCCGCCCCTGAGCTAATACACTACCAAGGTATAAAGCGTGCTATATGTCAATGTCCAAAGATTGTGGAACATCGCATCTAAAAATAGACCTGGTTGCTAACAATAATTACGATACTGTGAGTGGAGCGGGTATCCAGTTATAAGATAAAATTGAACGAGATTTTCGGTGGGAATGAATATCTTATAGTTTATTTGAATGCATTGTGGAGATATTTTCCTTCAGCGCCCGTATTTTATACTGAACAAACGATTTGCGATGTTCCACAATCTTTAGCATATAGGCATATAGTACGCTTTATACCTTGAAAGTATATTAGCTCAGTGTAAAATACTATATATATATGTTGCTTCTTAACATAGTCTCATATAATTCTAGATAGAATGACGTCGTGCATTGTTTTACGTAATTGTATAAAAATATGTTTGTCTGTTGCACAAAGATGAGATGTAAATAAATAAATAAAAACAATTTCTTGACCGATAAGTTTTGTTACATTTTTTCAACGTTCGACGAGGCTCGATATAATTCGCCCAAGGGCATTGATTTCTAGATGCAAGTCTAAAAGCAACTTGAAGATTTATTCGTATTATGATTATATCGTCAGAACGCGGCGACATTGATGTATTGTACGCGGTATTTGAAAAGCAAATCTGTTCAATTTATCAGACAAAGTAAAGAGCTTTTAGTACACTAAGTTCTTGAAAAATGACTATGATCATGTGATGTAGATACGGTAATGTCATACATTTTGTAAATTTAAACTTCTCATAATTTTATTGTAATTAGCTTTTTAGCACTTAGCATGGAGCAATTAACTATAAAAGAACTCATAAACAATAAATAATTAATATTACAAAATGTACCTTGCTTTATGGTTGCTATATGCCATTAGTTTAGTGTAAAATATGTCTTCCTATGGGAACTACCTCACTCGCACCGGACATTCAACTCTCTACCACTAGGCTATCAATGCGTGATCTCTTTTCGCGAACTTAGAGTTAATAAACAATAATTGAGTAACGGGTAAAGTGACATCTTTTTAAAATCAACTTTGTGGAGTATACTAAATGTTACCGCCGTTTTCATTATCATGTGTACACTATGCAACAATTTGGCAATTTGTTATTTGCGCATGATATGGTCTTAATATTAGTCATCTTGATAGGACTTCAAATACTACATACATAATGAGATGGTATGCTAGAAGGTGTATTGCAGCATTTCCCGATGATTCAAGGGAGAATAATTGACTGCTAAGAGGCTGTAACTATTTGTAGAAAGAATATGCATCGCAACCCATTCCTACAGAAAAGTAGAGATTATCACAGTCATGTAGGAGTTTTGACTCAAAGACATATGCCTCCCACAAATTAACGTTTACTCGACATAATACAATAAGAAAAGTTGCTCATTGGACGAGTTCTTCAGTCATCAACTGTTCGCGTTTAAGCCCAACTGTATATGGCCCATACGTTATTAATAACAGTAAAATTGTGGATTGATCAAAATAATGATACTGTACTGTTCATCCATTACAGATGATGAAGTCCGTCTGAATCAGTTAACACATGGTGCCGTTTTAGAAAACGTTTAAAAGCAATGTCGATGTGTAAAGTGTTACCATAAATTATTGAGCATTTTAAGGTGTCTTAAAATATAACTATTTTATTTGAAAGATAAACAACTGTTATTGTTATAAATGCTATGTTCAATATATACATTGCCAATGGTCAAAGTTCAAATATTGCAATGGGCGTGATCCCGACCGGAGTTGAAACTCACAAGTCGTAAAGTTTTGCAAAACATGCCCATATCGTTGAATGTAAATATACCTGTAAGCTATAAATAAACTAACTCCTAAAGCCTAAAATACTACTGGTATAGTTGATTCAAAGATCTCTGTCACAACCGTGTAAACAAACATTTAACCCTGTCGATTATTACAGGCTTCTCTGGCTTAAATTCTACCATCATAAATACACTTATATGATTAAAACTCTAATGGTCCTATAGCATAGTGGTTATACTTACTGCATTTAGTTATTCAGAAATTGAACATTCTGGCGGTTTTGACAGACATCTTTGAATCGACAATATATCTTTGGTGTTTTTTTGACTAACAAAATGTCGTTTTATGCAAACACTTAGATTTTGCCAATTGTAAAGGTCGTTGAATCACATGAAAAGAGTTTAAACCTTATACATGTATATATACCATATCAAGAGATGTAAATGTTTGGTTTACCCACGTACGAACTAATGCTTAAAATGCACGATTCGTAATACAATACACATAAACGAACGAATATTTTAAAGTTAGTTTAATAGTAGCATTACATGTACTCGTTTGTGCCACTAATATTGATCAATGATCCAAACCTGTTTGACGATGATTAATGATTTAATCGTTTATTGATCAAACGCCACCATATCAAATTAGCTGTGCATTTTAATTATTTGTTAATATCAAACTCGTGTTGTGTACATAATTATCTGTGTTGGGCGGGGCGGTAAATGCAACTGACTGGTGCATTACTTGTAATTGTGTATCGTTATTTGCGAGTTGTAACATGATTGTACTCTTTAAATGCCACATTTTTATGCCATACTATTGTAAATACTATTGTAAATTTCGAATGTTAAAATCATATGTTCCTATCAAATTGAAAGAGATAGTATTAGTTGTATGTATGTTTTTCATAGTGTTTGTCGGGTGTACATGTAATTGTTTTATTTTTTTATTTATTGATTTGTACTGAATTCTGTTTATATATGCAAATTGGAAGGCCATGTTGTAAATAAGTTTATACATGAAATGTATTAACTTAATGTGTATAACCTGATCGTTAAATTAAGTTATTATTATTATTGTATTGAATGTTTAAACTCAAGTATAGAGGCATGTGAACGATCATTTTAGGTTTTACCTTGAAGAACGTGTATGACTTATCAACCAGAAACGTATACCCTTCTTCTTCTTCACTTTTGATAACATAAGAAGTTCGCAGAACTTAACCCTGTCCGTGTCGAAAACAGTCATGCGTGACTTGATGTTGACTAGATACATTATCATCCTGAACAAAAAAAGAGATATTTAAACGATATAGTAGATGGAAAATGGAAAACAAGGTACTAAAGTATAAAATTTCGAAAAAAATCCAAAAAATAAGCATTTTTTAAGAATGTCGTAAACCAGACTAACGCAATTATTTTCTATTTATTTATATTTGTATATTTTAAAATAAAGTAATGTAAGTTAATAACTATATTTTTTTCTTTTACCCCTTTAAGTAATTAAAAATGTGTTTGACACGCACCTGCAGTCTGGATTACCTCTCCTTGATCACTACGTTAACTAGATCAGGCCGACGCGTCGGCATTAAACACCCAAATATTACACAAATCTTACCCAAATAGTAACGTTTTTACCCAAATACTTGTATTTAACTAACAGTATGGGGTTGATTAACTATATAACGCATTTTAATGACCAGTGATGGCTAAATAAACGTAAACTAGCAAGTTTTTTTCTTCATGACTCGGCCCAGTATCATTTCGAACCGGCGTTGTCCGTAATATTTGCACGTCGTGAGAATCGATTTATTTTACTTCCTGACTCTTTGTGCGCCGATACCCAAATATACAAAAGTATGAACGTTTCTTTACCCAAATACTTGTATCTAATAAATTATTTGTCCTAAATAAACCATATTACGCATTTGAATAACTAATAATGAAAAAAACACAATTTACCGGTAAATTGTACTAGGTAAATATACCCAAACACACATAAGCCTACTAAATCAGAGAGGTTTGTAAAATTCCGCATTTTTCGGCGGGGACTTGGACTTTTAATTGTTTCTTTGGCTTACGTGCGGGCATTGCACATTGTACATGTGTTGTGGTGTTAGTGATGCGAGTCTTTGCTCAGCTGGTAAAGTGTGCTGCCTCCCCTGTCCGATTTCCTCATACCTTTATATCAAGCCTTATTAACACTTTAAAAAGTTCTAGTTTTTAAAATTATAAAAAAATGTCTCTCACAAAACTGGTCTGGAAACAATTGGCCGCAGGAACTATTTAACTTGTACCACATTAAACGTGATTTTGAAAAATGATCACATTTTGTTACTTTATTACAAAATGGGTTAACACGTTGTATTAAAAAACAGCGTTTGTCTAGAGTGCTCAATTTTATCAAGCGAATAGGCAATTTTTCACATGGTAAAATGTAATAAAAAAGAGAAAATTAACACGATATGTTTATAACTATATTTATTTGCAATGTATTTCGCATAATATAACATGAAATGATATGACAAAATAGCATTACATGCATGACGTTTTAAGAAAAATTCGACACATCTCTTATAACGTTATAAGAGAAAATTGACAAATACATACTTTACATTCGCATACTCAATTGTTGCATTTCTTACAACGTTATAAGAAAATACTGCCCATATATCACTTGCATTCTTATAGAAAAGGATTGCATTTCTTATAAAATTTTAAGAAAATATGAACCAACACATCAATTACATTCTAATAGAAATTTGTTGAATCTTTTATTACGTCTTAAGAAAAGATGGTTGATTATAAGAAAATATAGACCACCAAATCCATTATATTCTTCTAGCGAATGGTTGAATTTCTCATAACGTCATAAGAAAATATTGATCGACAGATCCATTACATTATCAAAGGAAAGTTATGAATTTCTTATAACGTTATAAGAAAAGATGACAACTAAATATATAACAATCAATTAGAAAATAGTTGAATCTCTTACATGTATAACGTTATAAGAAAAAAAATTGACTAACACATCAATTACATTGTCATAGAAAATTGTTAAATTTCTTATAACGTTATAAACAAATATTTCCCACACATCCCCTGCATTCTTATAGAATATTATTGAAGCTCTCATAACGTTATAAGAGCAAATTGACAAATACATTATATTACATTCTCATTGGAAATGGTTGAATTTCTTATAACGTTATAAAAAAATATTGACCACCAAATCCATTATATTCTCAAAGAAAATGGTTGAATTTATAATAACGTTATAAGAAAAAATGACCAACACATCCATTACATTCCCATAGGAAATGGTTGAATCTCTTAAAACGTTATAGGAAAAAAAGACAAATAAATACATTAAATTCTAAAAGAAAATGGTTGAATCTTTTATAACGTTATAAGGAAAATATTGACCAACATCCATTATATTCTCAAAGAAAATTATTGAATTTCTTATAACGTTATAAGAAAAAGGACAAATTAATACATTGCATTCATATAGAAAATGATTGAAATTCCTATAATGTTATAAGAACAAATTGACAAATACAACCGTTGCATTCTAATAGAAAATGGTTGAATCTCTTATATCGTTATAAAAAAATATTGCCCACATATCTCTTGCATTCTTATAGAACATTATTGAAGCTCTTATAACGTTATAAGAAAATATTGACCACCAAATCCATTACATTCTCATAAGAAATGGTTGAATCTCTTAAAACGTTCTAAGAAAAAATGACAAATAAATACATTCCATTCTAATAGAAAATGGTTGAATCTCTTAAAACGTTATTAGTCCGGCAGTTTGGTTAATATTTTTAGTCGAATTGTGGTTTTGATGAAAAAAGCATGAAACTTTGCATGATGGTAGTTGAATGTATTTTAGTCAAAATTAGATATGGACCCATTTTCAAAAATATCCAATATGGCCGCCATTTTCAAAATGGCCGCCATTGCGAAAATTACAATATAGTGTTATTTGCAATGACATCACAAATAAAACAGGGCTAGCATGTGCTTGAAACTAATCAAAGAGATGCCATGAACATTTTGATGATATCCATATGGCAAGCAATCTTTACGAAATTGTCATTTTTGTATAAAATGGGGGGGGACTGTAAAAATCTAACGGACTGAGATCTTACAGACAAGAATAGAGTAACTATGTTTGTTGAGAGAATAATACAGGTTGACATAGTTGTTATGTATGCTATTCCCAACAATATTATATATAAATCCAATTTGTCAAGTATCATAATAGCGCATTTTTTCAAGATTGCCGCCATTTTGCAGTTTGTGACATGCATGTACGTTTGCATTTACTTAAGTTCAAAATATGTAAATCTACCTTTTATTTTGTCTTAGTAATTTGCATAAATATTCAATATTATAGATGATGATTACGAGTAATATGCATCCAATAAGTTCAATCAAAATGGTGGCAATGCTTTCAATATGGCCGCCCTTGTCCGATAATTAGAAACACTAATTCCCTGCAACCTTCAAGAATGCAAAGATCATACCTATCCACAAGAAAGGATCTACTCAAGAGGTTAACAATTTCAGACCAATATCTATTCTCCCTGTCTTTTCGAAGATTCTTGAGAAACACATTGCCTTTCATCTTCGTGTTTTTGTTGAACAACATAAACTACTTCATATCAACCAGTCTGGATTTCGTACAAATCATTCTTGTGAGACTGCTTTAGCTTCAATCGTAGATGACGGGCTATCAGCGATTAACGATCACACCATTGTTGGAACTGTCCTACTTGACCTCTCTAAAGCATTTGACATGGTAAATCACAACATTCTTCTTGAAAACTCGAACTTTACCACTGCAGCTCTCTTGCTTTGCAGTGGTTCAAATCTTATCTATCAATTACTACTGTGTCACAATATGGGAAAGCTCTACTTGTCTTCTACTTGACAGAATACTAAACTTTCAAAAAAGTGCTGCAACGATAATTCTTGACAAAGATTTTGATTCGGCATCTGCAGAGCTTTTTCAAAGCTTGAGATGGATGATAATTTATGAAAGAATTGAATATAAAAAAGCTATTCTTGGATTTAAAAGCTTGAACAATGCAGATATTAGAAAAGCCAATACATTAAACACTTTTAAGTCAAAATTCATCAAATACAAATGTTCACACTGGACTGATAGTATCTCCACTTAACAAACATATAGGCAATACCACTGTTATGGACATGTGATACAAAGTATCTAATATTTTACAGTCTATCAACAAAACAAAAACATTATATGTGCATGTTTTATATATGCATATGTTGGGGAAGGGGGTTATTCATTGTTATTTGTTATGTTATTTTGTTTTTTTCAGTGGACCTGATTGAAAATTGATATTAACTGTCAAATATGTAATCCACAATAAATAAAGTCGTTATTATTATTATTATTATTAAACACAGGCATTGTGTGCATTTGTGTATCCTCACCTAAGATTATATCCTTCATTTGTGTCTTTCAAATACACATACTCTATATCATAGAATGCATGTTATAATAAGGTTATTATACACATAATAAATATACAATGTTTGAAATGTTTGTCAACAGTAAATTCGGATATGTCTTGAATCAATCGATTTAGAATTTGGTGCACTTTGAAAGATGTACCTGTATAGATACTATTGCTAAATTATGGCCGTGAATAGATTGCTATAACTTTACAAAACTTAATTAATTGATCATAGAATGTATTAACAAGATCTAAGACATAAACTAACCAGATATGATAAGCTAACCGTTACGAAAACCTTTTTGCAGTGCTAGGTACCTATATAGTATGGACATTTGACAGACATTTATATGTTTCGGATACAATTTCATAGTATAAAGCTATATATGGCACATAACGTCGCCAGGCACAAGTACAAGTGGGGAGCAGTGGCCTAGAGGTCGGCGCGCGCTTCGCGATCGATAGGTCCTAGGTCCCGTCTGGACCAATGGTTAATTTCTCTGAGCAAGAAAAACCCACATGCTCCACTCCACCAAGGTGTAAATTGGTACATGTGAGGACTAGGCGCTGCAGATCGATGTTGGCTGCCAAACTCACAGGTGAAAAATAGTCTCCCTATGGAGACACGAACGTAAGTTTACATAGGTAGCCCAATGACCAAGGGGTGTTCACATGTTAAAGGGTGCTTGAGTGGATTAAAAAGCTGAAAAAGCCCTAGAAAATTGTTAACTTGTTTAACTTTAAAGCATTTCTGCTCTTAATAAGTACATTGATTGCTTGTCCTTGTGTGTTATCGTAACCATCATATACAGGTACTCACATACGTTTGGGATACTGACCACCATCAAATACACATTCCGTAATTCCTGACCAAGTGGTACATTTAATAACAACCATCAGGTACTATGGTCTATCTTGTATCCATTGAACTGCCATTATTTGTCCTATTTGGTACATGCACTCACTACTACCAGGTAAGTGTATAATCATAATCAGATGCGGTGGCTGCGGGGTTGCCTTCATATCACTTAGAAATGCAGATTATCTTGTCAGCAAAACAGGTTACGGCAACTGCACATTCATGCATATGCTACTTGTCCTGAGAACACCACAACCCCGCACTCGAATGGGAATTTACTCAACCTTCACATTATACTAGTACGTGGTAGTCAAAAAACAATATAGATCCCATTGGTCTGCGCAGTTTTGGATCAACACGTTTTTAGTTCTCAGCCAAGTAGGGATCTGCGTTTCTAAGTATGAAGGCAACTTGTCACATATCGGTTTGACAATAATGTCTGAACTAGGCTAAGCACCCTACGCATTTGCCACTCTGTACCTTTAGAACTCGTATTACAAATCTATATCACGATAATAGTAAATGCCAAACTCTAACAATACCGCACCCATAGACTTTGGAATCTTAAAGGTAAAGCAAATTTGATTGCACTCGATAAATGGTTACACCATTAGTTGGAATGTTTTGGTCATACAGAAGCTCAAAACGATGCCCCTACATAAATGTTAATAGGTTGCAAATATAAGAATGGGTTTATACATGTATGTTACCTGACACATCAATGAATAAAGGATGTTTAATTATACGAGTATCAATCAGATTGAAAATATCGGATGTTTGTGCAATACTGTTAAAATATAAGTGGGGGCACCTCTCGTATTTAAGTAATTGTGCCGTTATCTATTTGTAGTATCTGCACTGTCTGTACTTTCTCGAACGTATCCCATCCGGTCCTTAACATGAAGCTAACACCAATCTTTCCACCATCTTTTAAGCACATTGAATGTGGTACGTAACTGTTGAATGACAATTGTCCACCAGTTGGATCAAGCGTCAGCGATTGATAAATATATAAAACGTAATTAAATACTGGTTTAAGATACTAAAATGAGACGAATGTTAATATGTAAAATATGTATATAATTTGGTGTTAAATGATTTAGACATATTGCCTCATAAACAATCGTTGCTAAATTATGTGAAACAATTGGTAGAATCTTGGGGCTTTGATTAAAGGAATGTGTGATCCAGAGCCTTAAAACGTTAGTGTCTAGTTGATTTCAATGTAGCTGCTTCCGCTAACTGCGAGAAAGACTGCATAGTGGTCAAAATGCGAGGAGAGCCCGGACGAACAATAACGCGATGATCAGCAGTTCAGGACGATTGACACAATAATAAGAAAATAAGTCAAAATTATTGTTTCATTTTTGGAAATACACATGTATCCATACGCTGGCAAGTTAAAATCTAAAAAATCTAAATTGTTAACTTAACTGACATGTTAAAGGCAATTCACTTTAAAAACTCAGGAATGGTTTTGTATTTTTGAAAACCTTTAACAAATAAAAAGGCATTTACTTAAAATGTCTGCATAAGATTGATTTACAACACATTTCCCCGATCATCAACAAAGAATAAAAACTTCCAAATATGACCCGCAAATATTGATATTCAACAAAAACTAGTATCTTTAAAAAAAATAGGACAGGGAGGGCATCGTTGACAGACACGTCTGGTCATGAAAATACCCAGATCTCAGACATCCGTCGCATTATTCATCACAAAGCTGCATTGATCACCTAGTAAAAGCTTGACTTATTGCTCTACGCTTTTTGAGAGCGAAAAATACATGTACGATGGGTGTACCAGAATTACGTAGACTTTTGTCATAACTTTTTTATTTAGGCATGTATTATCACATAATTTGCCGTAGAGAAACTTCAAACCTTTTTATTAGAGAATCTGTAAAAATATTTTCTAACAGAATGTTAGAAAGCCATTTAATACGTCGCCATAGTAACCAATAGTTGGATAGGCGGGGCAGCGAATTTTAAAAACATTTTTGGCATTATTCAATTGCTTATACCTCATAGATATCAAGTCTAATTTTAACGCGACTTCGTGACATGCAAGCGCAATATACTTGGAACGCACGCCGTAAATTTCGACTTTATAAAGGTTAACGTTGTTTATTTATGGTACAAAACAAGAAATATCTGCTGCACGTCACCAGTGAAAATATGACGTTAACGAAATACGCTGTAAATCGCATCATCGCGAAGTTTATTGTGAACCTCGGAAAGACGCGAGAACAAACGCTTTAAATGTTAGAACTTACTAACTCTAAATCTCTTGTATCGGGTTACCTGATTTTCAAGCGACACAAGCGCATCAATCGTGGTCGAGACCAAAAAAAACGGCATGGACCGACGGCAAAAACTAACGGCAAATGCGACGTCACCAAGCGTTTTCTAGGACTACATGGTCCTGGATCGACGTTCTATTATAAGGGCTATATGCGACATTACTGGTAATATATATGGAACCTTTATCACATTTAAGGTAGTAAATAAACATCCGTAAGTTTTGTGTACGGTTGTGTACATCTTTATAGGTACAATGTACACATTTATGAGCTTCACTTATCCTGGAAGTTCAGCCGACGTCGTGACGTTCCGTTGACGTGCCCCGCATACCGTACCCATATCTTTCCCCGGAAGCTTCAGAATTTGATCCAAATAAGATACGACTTTGAAACGCCACGTACTTACGCAGTAAATATTATTTGCACTTCACCCAAAATTATTTGTTTGTATGATGAATGGTATGGAAGGTATGGCAAAAGTCTACGTAATTCTGGTACAACCCTCGTATGTCATATCAGCAAAATAACAGTTTCGTGTCATATTTGCAAATCACCTAATGATTACACTGTTTTTGTATATACATATCGAACAAATCGGCCATTTGTAATGTCATCCAGAAACCAATATATAATCGTATTAATAGCAATATTGATTACAATGGATGATATATATATTTGGTTCTATTCCAACTTTCAATGGTCCGCATCAACGTGAAAGTTTTAAACATACATGGTACTCTAGCAGAAAATAAAACATTAAAGGTTCAATACAAAAAATGATTTGATAATACATGTAAGGGTACAAACTATAACGATGCAATTTAAACAATACCAATGTAACCTATATTTGTAGTGTGAATTGCGTGTGTATTTTCACAAAAGTTGTCGTTGTAGAATTTCACACCTATAATCAAAAGAATCAGCAAATACATGTTCCAACTCAATGCTAATTAATATGTCGCCCCGGTAACTAAAGAAGGTGTATGGCCATTCAGGTTTCTCAAGGGACCACAAGCAAAATTTCCGTTTTAAAGACCGTACATTGGCTCATAATATTACCCGGAAAATAGATGTAAATGCAATATATTCATAATTGCGTAATTAAAAAAGAGCTTCAAGTCATTTAGATTAATGTGAATACACTTAATTTCACTCTTAACTGCAAAAACTGCAAATACAATTACACTATTTAAAGACATATTTGTTGATTTTTATGCAACGGATGCCATCGTGTGTCTCGTATGAGAATTGATTCCTCAGATATAATAAATAATTCAAAATAAAAACAGCAGTTACTGAACCCTATAATTGTCTGTGATTATAATCTAGAAAAAGCAACGTCTGAGACAGTCTGCTTAATAGTGCGTACCAGGTAATACATTTAAATATAGTCATACACCGCATTGAGCGTCACTTGCTAGCAGACCACATGCATGTTAGCCACATGCCAGGTAGTCATTCGCTGGAGAAACTGCTATCCATTTGGTTGCTTTTTTCGAAACGATGACTCGTTTGGAACGTAAAGTTATCAACTTGTTTGTCTTTGGTTCACTATTTGTCGGGTGCTGGGGTTGCAATACCAAACATATAGAGTTTGTTAAGCTTAATGAGTCCGAATCTGAAATAAGTTTGTTAAAATGTGATTTTGAATCAAGGAACTATACCCGATCATTTGGATGCCGAATGCATGTATCTAACAAGACATACACTGCATTGTGGCAAGATGACTGGTGTAGTACCCGGACGATGCTACCCGATCACGTGTACTTGGAGAAAAGGAACGTGCAAATCACGTCGTCGGTAAGAAAGATGTTTAATATGATGTTTTAGATATCTTAGTCTTGTGCGCATGATTTGTTTAACTTTATACTCAAAAATAGTCCGTTTGTCTAAAATTATGAAGTGTGAAATAATCGGGGAATAATCCACCATTATTCCGCCGTAAACCACCAATAAGCATGAAATAAATTATGAAAATAAATTGATCAGAGTAAGGTTTTGCGATACTCTTTCGTTATTGTTTACGTTACGTGATTTGATCTATTTTAGAAATATTGTCGATGCGGTTCTTTTTAGTGCAATATCATATTCACACGTAGATTGTGAATATTCTTAAAAATAAAATTAATGCGATTGGTTTTTGAACTTAACTGCTGGTTTTGAAAGTAGCATACGTATGTCATCAGTTTTTATTTTATTTGCGTTTGTATTGTTTCTTCGCTCCATTAATTGTGAAGGACTTGGGTGATTGTGACTCTCTTTTATTTGAGTATTAAATGTTTTAGTTAGCAGGTTAGTACTGGGTACTTGTGTGTATCTGACGCTTTTCTGTTGATTCTTGTCATGTCTCCATGCTCGTATTTAAGTTACATATAAATCTTATGAAGAAAACATACATGTATAGGTTGACGAGAGTTGTCACTGTATGTTACCGTTTTAACTTGGAGTTTATGTTCTTCCGAAGCCTATAACTTTTAACGTCACTGGAGGTGGCGCTATGTCGTGCTTACATGTACTAGTATGTGATATGGTCGATTGGGACATTATTTCGTCTCTGAAATTCGCGGTTAAGGGCATGGTCACTTGGGGTAATCGAAAAACAAGCACAATTGTTAAAATATGTAAAGTTTGTACACAAAATGTTGTCGAGTCAGAATATCACTTTTTATTATGTTGCTCTCTATATAAGGAATTCCGAATTAAGTGCCTCAAAAATATGTCATGGGTCTCACTTAATAAATTTGCAAATATTCTTTCTTCAAAAAACAAGAAGGTACTTGTTAATACGGCCACTTTTATTTTTCGTTCTATGAAATTGAGACAGGAAATACTGTCAATGATTGCTGCTTCATAAGATCTTTATATTGTTATTTACAATTATATTGATGCTGGTTTCGATATATTTAAATTGCTGTTTATATGTGTCTATGTTTACTTAGGCCATACTTTTTTCTATGTAAATGGCTAAAGGTATTTATATGCCGATTTGCTATAATAAATGGTAAAAATGGTAAAAGTGTGAAAATGACGATGCTGACCATATTTCGCATTGTTCATTGTAACAATGTGCGCACACCACAAATTCGCATGGCTTGATTTTCGTCTTCGTCTTCCGTTGTTAGGTCAGGAGTCGATTCCGACTGTAAATGTTGACATCGGAGGGTAGGTTTAAAATGAGATTGTTCCTCCTTTCCTTTGTACAGGTAAACATATTGTTAAAACTATATACAATGAGTGTCATAGTGTACATGTATAATGTATTTCTATGCTATACAGCCAATGTCGAAAATTCGATAATACAGCAATACGGCAAAGCGAAAATGCCAAACGTAAAGTCACTTTTCAATGATGTTGCATTTTCGCTATGAAACAAAATGTACGTCAGATATATCTTAAAACGTAGTCGCACATTTTTCAAGAGGTATTGTCGCCCTTCTTCAGTCTTATTTTCACGTTTTGACCATTTAAAACAGTCAACATTCAAAAACACAAATAAAAATACTTCAAAGATGGTGTGGTGAATTCTTTTATACGACAACTGTTACTAAGCAACCATATTGTAAGCAAAATAATTATTCAAGAGTTAAAATACAAGGTATGAAACAGTATCATTGCAGTAAACAAAACTAATCTATACCAGGCTACTCATCAACTTCATATCGTAGAACTTGGGATTTATAAAATGAGTAGTGTTGTTTAATATAATATATTATATATAATACTAATATAATAATTGATTATAATATATTTATTAGTCGCTCACGCAAGATTCAAGTACCCAGTGGACATTCAAAAGTGACATACCCGTGTGCATACAAGATGGCGGAATGTTTGGTGTCAGCTTCGTGTTAAGGACGGGATGGAGAGCGTAAGTAGACGTTACACTCGGACTATCGACCATCCGTTGCAGTTTGTCTTTTCACTCAATTGTGCACTGATACTGATCTCAGATTAGAACATATAATATATTTATATATAGTAAGTAAATAAAAGTTATAAAATCTTACGAAAATAACAATTTTAAATGGCATAATACTAGTATATGCAGCGATGAGAGATGAATGCTGCTAATTAATATCGGTAGGGTAGTAGATCATTGGTGTTGAAATAAATTTAATTGGTCGTATAGTTCATTTACTGACCGACCCTTGTTTATGAATAACAAAACAGTCAAAACTGAGTATTCTGATAGGCTATAGGAGTTTCGACGTTGGGTGACGTCGTAACATCATAAACGTGCATCGGTTAACATATTTTATTAATTGACTATACAATATTGGGCGAGTTTTCCCTCTAAATGCAGGATGTCCAATATGAACGATACCTCGACATTTTAGAGACAAAACTCGGCCATTATGGACAAATCGCGGCCATTATGAAGAAACTCGGATATTATGAGATTCGAGTATTCTGGTTGGTTGTCTAGCTCGGCCATTATGAAACCCGTAGTTCTCACGGGAAAAAAGTAAAAGCGAAATGTAAAACGGGTTTGACGGCATATATACAGTACAGTCATCTTGTGCCACCCGACAACAGACATACGCAGCCATCAACGGACGACGCGAATCTTAAAAAGATAAAATGAACGAAGGGGAGCATTTTCCGAAGGAGTTGGGGAACGATTGGTCCCTTTATTGCATTTAGACAGCATTATCATCAATCAATCGGACCTACTGTGTTGTAACTGTATTTTGATGATGAATAATTTAGTGACCAACGAAAACTGCTGAGAATTCGGAAACGCAACGTTTCGAACACGGTAAAGCTATAATAAAATCAATAGCTTGTGTTCGCTGGTTTTCAAAATCTTTGTTTGTTTTTATTCGTTATTTATTATCTTTTAAGTGTGATATCACACGAAGTGCATAGTAAATTAATAAAATGGTCAATAATTAAGTGTTTTCATAATGGCCTTGTTATTAGGCTTTAGACTTTAGGCCGAAAAAGTGTTATAAAATCTGATTGGCTAAGAGACAGGGCCGAAAAGTGATATTAATATTGGCCCTCCTTTTAAGCAATCTAATTGGCTAATAGACAGGGCCAAAAATGATTCAGATTTTCAGCTGAAATTATGGAGAATCGATTTTTACTCACTAAAATGTATATAACTTTTTTATTAATGAACGCAAACATGTCATATGGGTATTAATTTTCTTAGTTAGATCATTTCCTACAATTAGTACTATATTTAGATGCAAAAATCTGAAAAATAAATGTTTTTCACATTTTTTCGCAGTCTTCATGTCGCTCTAGTTTGATGTGCTAACGTAACATGCAAAGACAAATTTTAAAATAATTGATACTTATTTAATAAAATTGTCAAAATTGCCTCGGGCCAATACGACTGCCCTCGAACAAATAACAGGGCTAATATCAAATCACCCGTTTATTAACACATAAAAATATCTTACATGCGTAGATATTGAAAAATACAAAATTGCACTTTCAAAATTTAGACTCTGGTCACATGATCTGGCCATCGAAAGAGGTAGGCATACAAATATACCAAAAACAGATAGATTCTGCCAAAACTGTAATATGCATGTAATTGAAAACGAATATCACTTTCTTTTAGTATGTCCGACGAAAAAACTTTACATCGTATTTCTGTCATTGGCCGACCTTGCAAAAAAATTACCAATCTAATGAACTCAAACTCTAGCAAAATTTTAAACAATGTAGCAAAATACTTATATATAGCTTTCAAAATCAGAAACACGAACCCTTGACATTTTATTTAATTTCTGACTTTTGAACTAATCACGTATTTGATTTTTCTTATTTTTGAACTTTCATGAACTTTGCAAACCTATATACATGTACTTTATCCATATCTTTGTCAATACTGTTAATATTGATCACACATGCTTATTGTGTAAATGTATATACATGTACATGTATGTTGGCTATAAATACGCGAAATGCTATTTTATGCCCGAATAAACTTTGTATTGTATTGTATTGAATTGTTTGATGCATTCTCGTATTAAGACCATTATTCCCGATGTTATACAATTTGAAAGCCTATTGTAATGTAATTATACGCACGAAATTTTAACAAAAAGCTATAATACATTAGTATATTGATATAAATGTGCCTCCTTACATTTTCAGCGATTGATGCAACACTGTATGTGCACTGACCGCCTCTCTTGTAGCTAAGAAATATCGGCCCGGAATAACATGTATTCAACGGCTCTCAAATGATCCATACTCACACTTTTAAGATCCATGGCAACATTTGTGGAAAGCAAAATGTTGTGGTACTGTAAAAAGTGTATTAACGTATCCTTTTGACTTATTTCAAAGCGTACAATTGACAAGAAAAATGATAAAAAATGCTCTTTTCAACACTCATATAACACTTTAATACAATATCCTCATCATTTAGATTTGCAATCATTGGTACATGTCTTCATGGTACCTCATTTTCAATATTTGAGTCTTGAGCGCTGAGTGTAAGTATCGGTTGTTATTCCCATCAAGGCACTTTCGAAAATATTACATGTCTACGAAAATGAGGGACCAATCTACAATGTTACAACACACAACATCACTGCGGTATAACGTACACCGGATATTGCTAGCAAGATGAGTAATATTATCAATTTTCGCGACATTCTAGTGTTGACAAGGGTTAGATGAGAGACAATTTTTAGTTTTTCTGAGTGTGTTTAATGTACATCTTATACAAAACTATCTTCTCCATAAATTTTCCTAGCATATGTAACCGGTAAATTGCCTGAAATTTCTTGAAAGTGTGATTAAAAGACCAAAACTCGCATCGTTACTCACACAGAAAGTAAGCTCGATCTGTTGAAATGAGATGTTTTTGTTTATATTTTTCGTTAAAATACTCAACTTGAATCGAGTGAATTGTCATTCCTGTTACAAAGATTATATTGCAAATGTTGTATCCGAAACTAATTGAAAATGAAGGTGCATTGCAAGAATAAATACAAGTGTTAGTGTACAGAGTATTGCTATATGGTTGCTCCCTGGTGTACGGAGTATTGCTGTTTCGTGTACGGAGTATTGTTTATAAGTGCAGTGACTACAATAAAGGGTCATAACTGGGCAATCGCATTAGACAAACACAAAACTACTACAATGTCCAATAGTTTGAATTAGCAACGTTGATGTAAGTCATAGCAAAGGAACCTCATTGCATCAGAAATAGTTGAGATATTAAAAATAAACATTGGTGTTTATATATGGATCTGAAAACCCTTATTTGCCATTTGACCATAAGCATGACTCTCAAAGAATTGCATATGTCCAAGTTAAATATCACATTTGTACTACTCACAAGAACACTTTATGCATAAAATTCAGCATTCTATATGGTTAATCGCATTCATCTGCCTGACGGATTGAACTATTCGAACATAACCATTTAAGAATATTCTTAGTATATCATATAACCCATAAGACATGACCTTATTGGTCTGCAGACGTAATAATACGATAAAACTGTCAATTTACATACTTTATTTACTCATTTTAGTAGTAATACTCTGTACACTAAACAGCAATACTCTGTACAAACCCGTGTATCTGTTTTGGTGTGTATCTTAGTTGTTTTTGGAACAATATTTATGAAATTTCGTCACAACATTTTGGATATCAATATAAACAAAATGGCCAGTTAAAAAAATCTACAATTTGGTAATACAGCCTTTCCAGAAGCTTTTACAGTACAACTGTCAATATTTGCGAGTGAGTAACGGAATAATATTTGATCATTTTAACCTTTCTATGACCATTTGATATACGATAGTGTCCTATAAAGTTACCAAAATGTCCAAAGAAGTTAAACCTCAATTTGGATATGCATAAGAAGTCAGTAATGAGGAAAATATCGTGTTTAAACTCACCCTGGTCTCCATTTCATGTCCTTAAAATTGATAATATTACTCATTTTACTAGCAATATCCGGTGTACGTTATACCGCAGTGAACATTAGTACAACATTGTAAGTAAATATTTAAGATTAATTATTTATTACTGGTAGGTCTATAGTCAACCCATGTGTTTGATCATACTAACATTACCCAGTAAGTCAGAGTGCATCCACCATAATTCTCTGGTTTCACCGTTGGTAATTTGTTTAAATAACACTATTTCAGGCTTTCTATACATATGGTCAACAAAGATGACGATAAGCCGTTATTGATTACTTTTTTAAGTAGCAACATAGTGAGGATGCGTACAGTTGATAATGGTGACTCTACCTATATTGAGGTAGTAGAATGGTCTCCATTTCTGGTGGATATGGTCTACTTGGTTGAGATACAAGTTCTTGAATCATCATACAAGGTAACCACCACCATGATCTGTCACATGTCCTCTTTATGTTCGTTTAACCATTCATTACAAGCATGTTTTAGAACTCGAAAAGCACGATGCACCTACATATCACAGAAACAGAAAATTGAAAGTCAACTCGTTTTCTTTGGAAGTTCCATCCGGTAGTTCGTTTTGATTTTTCCTTGTATTAGAAAGTTGTACCCGTCTTAAGATTCGATTGGGGATTAGGGAATAACATCGTTATAGTATTTCGATTATACCTTAAAGAGTCATTCCCTTTAACTAGCATATTTTTCTCTACTATCTCATTAATTGAGCTAAATGTACGAAGCACTATCAATTATCATAATTTGCCAGAAGAAAATGTGCGCAAATATGTTTCAATAATGTCAATAATATATTTAAATCACCAATAATAATTCATCGCTTCCAGCGATTTATTATTATGTGGTAAAAGGGAAACAACTCGTTACTCTTTAGGAAAACTATTTTAATTCTTTGCTCGGTAATTAGTGGAAGCTTTTTGTTGAAAATTTGAGGAGTTTAAGCAATAGCGATTCACATTTAATGAAAACCATTCGTAATACGATTTAAAAGATCAAAGTAATATTTAACGAAGTGGTGTAATATTATAATTATTCTTTATTTTTCAGATATTCATCAATGAGACTCTGTTTTTTGAATACCAGACAGTCGTTGATAATATTCCTGTCCGAACAGCAGTCGGTTTTCAAGATATACCAGGTTACCTTCATTATGTGAAGTATGGAAGAGCGAACGACACACAAACGCCATAGTACATACAATGGACACAACAATTGCTATGGCGACGTTTTCGACATTATGTAGATTCGTTTACCACGATTATATAATAATACAACCAAACATTTTCCAAAGGAGTGTAATCATTTTTAAATTTTGATTTTAATCTAATAGACATCGTTTGATTGTTGCGAAATAAACATTTTCGGGAGCAGAACGTGACTGATTGGTATTTGTACGACCATATGCCTAAATTGTTTACTCTAGTGGTTTTAAAAGGACCTTAGCTTGAAGCAGATTAGTAAGCCATGACCACACTTTAAACAGTCGACATTATATGGTGAATACCTTGAGGTTCAGAGTCTACTTATATTTAGATGCACTATAGATACAACTTATTTAATCATTTCGTTGTTTACTTTCTACGAGAACACTTTGTCACATTGTCTATTGCTTTATAAAAATTCTGATGCACATTTGTATTTTATCTAATCAAGTTTATTATGTTCAGAAAAAAACATATATTATAACGTTGCATTTTCTTGTTCTTTATTTGACAAACTGCATAAAGAGGCATCAATAGTATCTTGTAACTATCGGAAATTATACAAATATCGAATAAATGCATGAATGACATTGATATTGTCAAGACGAGACAGAACGTCACACCGAAGGTTGACACTATCAATGTCATGGTGCGTGAGAGGGTTGCCGGACAGACAGGGACTAGCAGTTCGACTGTACAGAGGATTATCTTGTTGAGTTGTAACTTGTAACTCGATTGATACTTACACTGAATCTGACGCATTACATATACATAAATCATAAATAAAAAACAATCATAAAAAAAGGAATAGAACAAAACAAGGATATTTGATCATATCACAAAAAAACAATGAATGCATATAACCCAATAACCCAAGTTCAGTAAATAACAAAAGCATGTTCATTAGTTGGTTCGAATTCGCACTGTTAAGAAAAATAGTCGCCTAAAAGATGTGTTGGACGTGTAACCACAGCACCTTAAAGTCAACTGAATTGTACAGCTTTAGACATTTATTTTAGCCAATACTCTACAGTAAATGTGTTCCGAATACCTATTCAACCCTGGCTTATACATTCGTCAAAAGGTCAAGTTTCGAAGGTAGTTGTACATAACCAAAACCCGTAACTCAATTTTGGCGCGAAAACGTTTTTTTGCAGCATCCGCATCTGCTAGGCGTCCCGCGCATTTCTGTCTTGTCGTCATCTAAGTAACCCGATTGGCTATTTAAATGGCGACAAGACAGAATTGCGCGGGCCGTCTATCAGATGGGGATGCTGCAAAAAAGTTTTCGCGCCAAAATTGAGTTACGGGGTTTTTGGTCGGCACCGTCGATATTGAATATTGAGGAAGATACAGTCGTTTTTTAAGAGTCCATATTCGAATGATTTTTATAATTACACAAGTTAATCAAAAAAGGTATTCTTTGAGAAAATCAGACAGGAAAGGTAGCACTCAACTTAATCAGCCGAGCACAGAAATCAGAAACACCACAACACTACTACCCCGAGAAATGACCACACATAAGCCAAAGAAACAATAAAAAATCCAAGTCCCTGTCATAAAAAAACGCAGCACCACAGTTTAAAAGTATGTTTGATTTTCAATATATGAATAAAAATCGACAATGTTTGCAGTCAGGTAAAAGCGATTACTGTTTTTAACAGCTTTAAACAACCATCGTTTTTTCTTAATCAGTGTAGTTTTCCAACTTTGGTCACCATATCGACGTAGTATGTGATTTCGACACAAATCCTGGGAAATGGCAAAGGAACGACATTGCATTATACATGTACTACGAGGGTATATCCAAAAGTTATGTCACTCCTCTCGTGGTTTATTTGTTTATAGGCCGATATGCATAAATATGATATCAAAATGTTCAGCAATTCAATTCTGATTAATATAAATCGTGCTGCATTATTCGATTTTCATAACTGGATTATATGAACATCTAAAATATACCTATGCCGTTGTAGCCAAAAAATCGTAAGCTATAAATATCGTTGGACATCCGGTTCCGGTAAGAGGAATATCACGATGGGCGTGAAATTCGTGAATCATGAAAGATCTCAGACTGTTTATGACTGCGCACACGTCAATTAAAGTATTAAAGAAACTGTTAAAATACCCCAAACATTTGTAAAATGTTGCGTAACATAGTAATCCGTGAAATTGCTTTAGATATTAATTTTAATGTTTGTTTTGCCTTGGAATTAAATTGCCTAAATTCAGCGACATCGTCGGTTAAGTTTAAAATCCATCTTCCGGAATGCCGGACTTTTGTAGTATTTAGAAATACCTCGAAGCTTCGGCAAACTATGTGATGATTTCTGGCTATATATTTACGTATAACGGCTAATTGGCGGACATATGCAGCAAAATATGACAAAATTAAATGATAAAATACATCAATAACACACAAATAATATAATTCCAATTTCTGTCCGTTAGATGTGCCACCTTATATTTTTAGATGCTAGTGTTTGTAAATATACTGAACGGATTAAAAAACGCGACACTGGGGTATGTTGTAGTATGTTGTAGTATTGCAGACGGTTCAAGTAAATGCCGATATTTGATAATGCAAGTTAAGGATCAATTTATTGTCCTCATTTTGGTACCAAAATAATATGATGAGTATTAATAAATATATTGTACAATCAATAAGTCGATCTAGAAAACGAAAGTCGCATTCTGACCGTATAGCGCCGATCGATGTTTCAAATTGCGCGGGCTTATGTTTGACGGAAGCACCATGGTTAAATTTAGTTCGACGTTTTTGTAGCGGTTATTATGTCAGTAGGACACATCTAAAACCTACGAGGCCGAATGGATCCATTTATGGGACTATCTGATACCACGAATTCGGCTACGTCATCTTCACACAGTACATGACCTCCAAGTTGCACAACAGACAGAATGGCGACATATCCCTTAGGCATTTATTCGAGCATTGTGCAGTTATATGAGACAGTGATGTGTTGCTGTTTGGAACGCTGGTGGAGGACACTGCCTATTTTAACACTTTGATGAACTGTATTAAATACTCATCATGTTGTGACATGTTAGTGTTACATATGTGTTAATCAGTGATAATTTCAGTGAGATAAAATGTATTCATTTTTATGGAATAAAATCGAAATGCAATCACACCATGTGTGCTAAAGCATCCTTAATAACCAATTGCAACATAAGGTGATTTCTATTTCTGGGAACATGGTTTGCGTCCTGCTACGATATAGACACATTTTAAATAATTGGGTTTATGTCATTTATTCCGTTTAATTTAGAATGTATGTATAAAGTTAATACTGTCCTTACGTACGTAGCCTAAACATTCAAATTTGTTATTCAGCAGTGCACTCGATACGCTGATAAAGATGTTACTTTCGTTTTCTATACCAATGTCATATTCACGCTATAATTTATTTATTACCACTTGGATGTTAGTTTATTTGGTATCAAAAAGACAACATTGAATTTACCTTCACGGAAATACCGAGATATTTGGTATAGGAACTCGCTTTCCTAAAATATATTAACATACCCAAGTGTCGCGTTTTTAAATCCGTTAACCATAATAAATCATTTTTAGTGTATCTAAAATAACTCAATTAAATGCTTTAAATAATATGTGCTATAGCAATTTTCTCAGACCCTGCACTGTGTACTATAGGTATGTATATGATTTAATTACTAGCTAGAGTAGGAACAATATAATTATTTAATTGTTCCTGAATAGAGAAAAGATCGCCTCCTCGATAGCCTAGTGTTCACTATGAGTGCGGGAGGTCCTGGGTTCGATCCACCAGGTGACCGCCGAATAAAGGTGACCGTTAAGGCAGGTTGGACTGTAATTCTTAATGCACCATAGTTATCATGACTCTGATAAGTCAATATGACGGTTTTATCAGCTATGTGCACATGCAGTGTCACTGATAATATGTTTGTCAATCAGACATATTCTATTAATGTATCTCCAAGCTGAGCTATTTTGTAAGCCATTGAATTACTAAGTCTGAACACTTAAAGTTGATTGAAAACAAACAACAGCTTGCAAGGACCACATATATTTAATTAACAGAACTGTTCTTTCCCATATCTAGGAATTTTGATGACCATGTTAGAAAATCTGTCGATTTACACAGACTACAAATATTTTATGCAAAACGATACATGCAACACAGTCAAATATAACCTAGTCTTAAGTCTTATGTAGTGACAATAACCACTATGTGGTATAGCTTGGCTATTATGAACTGAGTCTGACCTTTATGCAAGAATATATTACGAGGTTCTTGCTTTGAATATATCAATTTCCGCAAGCAAATCGTGCAATATCGATTTGTGTTTGTATTACATCTTGAGCGTCATCGTGATACTTCCCGATTATGAAAACATTCACTCAGTGTTGTAAAAGTAGACAATATATTGACTGTTAAATTATGCTAATCAAAAGGTCAGGCTCATGTCAATGTGGCCAAGCTATAAACAAGACGTATTAATTCCATTCATAAAAAGTGCTTATTATACGCTGGAGGTAATTCAATAGCCAAAAGTAGTACGGTTTTAAAAGTACAGTTTTTAACCGTGATATATTATATCGGAAATTTAATCACGGCACAGTTGTATACATTTACATGGGGTAAAATACAGACAGTGTTAGAAACAAGACTGCGTTCAATAAACGCTTATGCCCCCGTGGAAGCCACGTCCATAAAGAGCAAAGTCAATCAGGGGCCATTATTCAGTTAAAATGTTTGAAAGTGTTACATGGCTTTGAACTATAAGGGGCTCATGAAATTATCATGAAAATACTGAAGGGGAGATAATTCAAAATGAAAGACAGACAGAGTTATGGTTCTTGGTCCCTGCACTTCTACAAGCTACCATCTATTTATATATCAAGTTTGAAGGCAATATCTTAAACACTTTTGAAGATACAAGTACACTCCGGTCAAAATTTGATTCTGAAAATACTAAAGAGGAGATAATTCAAAATTTAAGACAGACAGAGTTATGGTTCTTAGTAATTGCACTTCTCCAAGTTGCCATCTATTTATATTCCAAGTTTCAAGTCAATATGTTAAATAGTTTTGAAGATATACTCAGAGCAAAATTTGACTATAAAAAACTAAAGGGGAGATCATTCAGAATTTAAGACAGGCAGAGTTATTGTTCTTTGTCAATGCACTTCTCCAAGTTGCCATCTATTTATATTTCAAGTTTCAAGTCAATATGTTAAACAGTTTTGAAGATACGCTCCAAACAAAATTTTATTGTAAAATACTAAAGGGGAGATAAGTCTAAGTCCAAAATTAGGTCAAGGTGAAGGTCAAAAGGGAGTCAGGTGATACAGGCAGGTGGAGAGTGGTCATATACAATATACATGCAAGTATGAAAGCTTTGTAGCAAGCCATATTAACGCTAGAAGAAACGGTCAATTTGGGTATACCAAGAATTTGGCCTTTCAATAAGTTTAAGTCCAAAATTAGGTCAAGGTGAAGGTCAAAATGGAGGCAGGTGATACAAGTGCGTGGAGAGTGGTCATATACAACATCCATGCAAGTTTGAAAACTTTGTAGCAAACCATATTGATGCTAGAAGAAACGGTCAATTTGGGTTAACCAGGCTGGACGGACGTTCTCACTGACTTGACATTGTGGGGTTTTCTTTTGTTCATCCTTTTGTTTGTAAAACCCCATAAGCAACATTTTGCACCCCGTAAGCAACGGAATGAATAGAATCTAAATATAGCCTATTGTTCCACACCTCACAACTACAAGTGGGTGAGTACGGACAAACGGACGAACGGACGGACGAACGGACAGGTGCATTACTATATGCCCCCCGATCTATCGATACGGGGGCATAATAAAAACAGTTAACCGGTTGGCAATTTGACCTATGACTATTGATAACTCCCTCGCTATCTCTTTCCCTTCCCAAGGGCTGGGTTTCGACTGGTACATTACAGACGACACATTTTTCTCTCACTTTCACGAACAACAATAAATTAATACCAAATAAGATACAGCAACATACACTCAACAGATTTAAAAATGCACCAGTATACAAAATAACTGAATTTTGTCAAAATTATGTTCAGCAGGAATTAAAAAGTTTACAGTATTTCGGGTCTATGCACACAAAATGACTGGGTTATAACTTACTGTTCCAAGCCTGTCTATTTTTGCAAGTTGTTTGGTGTAGAACACTTTGTCAAATATAGCTGTAACGAGTATACCCCACAGCGTAAAAACCATATCACTGTATACTTTATCGAATTACTATACAATAAACTGTATCCTTTTTTAGTCTTTTTTACTAGAATCTCCAACTTATTTATGATAATTCAAATGCGCATGCGTAAAGCGATGTGTATTTGATATAAATCCATGACAGTTATCGATTTGAAGATATGTATCGATCCATAATAAAACCACATGTGACACCACCCCACGATTCCAAAGTACAAACATCGATAAACTACTACTTTGCAGGGGAAGGGAGGTAATAATCGAAATTAATACCGAAAATTATCTCTCTTTGACCACAGACAATTATTGTTGTTGCAAGAGAGTCTGTACAACAGGCCAAATTTTAAGAGACAACCTCCTTGACATAAAATTACGCAACATAAAAGCAAGTTTCCCATAATTTTAATGTTGGGTGGACTACAATTAAGCTGCGACAATGCCGTTGTTCTTGATGCAAACAATATAGCAGCATTACCTGTCTATGTCAGCGGCATTGACCCTTAACCTGTTGTCACTTGGTACACGTCATATACAGTTTTTTTTCGGATGGAGATGATACAACAGTCTTAATATTATAGAGGCATGTCAATTTAATTCGACACAATGTATTTTTAGTGTAACACCAGCCTCTAGCGTCTTATATGCACGAGTACGTTCACCATTCTCCATTTTTACAATCAAATTAAGCGTACATTTCTAACTTATTTGACTAACTTTTTGTGTTTTTTCGTAACACAGACACGATACAAGTAAATTGGAAGTGAAAATTAAGTCGAAAATAAAATACCCAAATGATGCGTGCTTGAATAGACGTTTTTACCATTTGTGACGAAATCAAACGGAAATATTTCAACATAAACACTTAGGGTACGCAAATGGACAGTGTTCCTAAAAAGTTCTTTTAAGTTAACTATTCCCAAAACTATGAATTTTTAATTAAGATGCAGAACTTTTGGAACTCAGTATACTTACATTATGTTTTAGTCGCAGAAAGGCTGAGAATCAGTAACCTCACCACATCAGTCTTTCTCAACAGTTTACTGCCGCCAAATGGTTAACAGTGACATTTCATCTTCTTTAGCTGAATCTTTACAACTTCAAAAGAAATAATTAAAATTTTAAAAGAACATGTATGCTGATGGTAGACTTGTCCAGGGAGTGAAATTCCAGTGTCCTGCTTGCCAAACATGGACTTTTTAGGATGCGGGCAAGTTAATTTTATTATCCAGCATACCAAAGTCCTCTTTTATCAAAAGATACCGAACATAAAATCAAAATACTTTTATGTGTGAGTGTAAAATCCAACATGAATCAGTTATGAAAAATATAAGACAACTGAAAGAAATGGCCGACTGTCACACTACTGACTTAATCATATCAGGCACAATTATTCTTAAAGGAAACTATATCACAGGAAGCCACTTAAGGCCAAGAATCAACAATATCATGCCTCACAGGAAGACAACGTAAGGTATAAGATCAACAATATCAAGCAAGGGCCTGAAAAACCATGAAGATCCAACCTATATTAGTTATAAAAAATGTAAGACAACTGAAAGAAATGACCATCCATCACACTACGGCCTTAATCATAACATGCATGATTATTCCTAGAGGAAACAGTACCACAGGAAGTCAATATAAAGGATAAGATCAACAATATCATGGCTAGGCCTGAAAAACCATGAAAATCCAACCTGAATCAGTTATAAAAAATGTAAGACTACTGAAAGAATTGACCATCCATCACACTACGACCTTAATCATTTCAAGCATGTCGAGCTACTTCTTCTTCTTCCATGTAATTTGCAGGGCCCACTCTGGGGCATTATCGCAAATGTTAGAGACAGAGGTGAGATACAAGGAATCCGGGTGCGATACCCTAGCTCGTTATGAATAGATTCCTTGGTTCTTTAACATGCCCGGTGTAAAGCACCGATACACGCGAGACTACACATTGGTTACCAACCAGGATCATCTCTAGTTGGTTGGGTTTGAAATGACCAAGTGTATGGGCCGAGAAGATTGTTGGACTACAGTATTGAATGACTTGTTTAGCGATTTTCCTTCAGCGCACATATTTTAAGCTGAAACAACGAGATGCGACGTTGCACAATGTTTGGCATACATGTATAGACATAATTATAGTAGGCTTTCTAACTTCATGGTATATTAGCTCAGTGAATTTCATTTATTGTTTTTTTTTGTTTTATTTTCCAAACACTGATACTGCCACCTCATGACCTGTGTCATCGATGACATGGTTGTACAGTAGCCATTCTAATTTACAGTCATTGCCACGACGATCGTGTGTGTTTTTAATTAAATAAACTGTGTCCTACATGAAATAACTGATAATAGTGTTAATGAAATTCATTTCAGACTCGATTTCTACTTTCGTTTTCATACGTGACATTACCAGATTACGAACGCAACATGGGACGAATTTAAAACGAATATAAAAGCCGCCTAGGGTCACCTGACATATTACCGATTAGCTGTTGTATTTTGCAGACAAATAAGTACAGTGCTGTCGGGTAATTCTGCGCACCTAACGGGTATTGGCTTTGTAATTTGAGATTATGTTATTTTTAGAATAAATTATGGTGCTGTTTGGATAGAAACAACCTTCATTGACAATTGTAAACAATTCAAAAAATCATACCTTCGCTAAACTAGGTCAAATGTCATCACAAAACAAGATGGCTGCCGGTTTTCATTGTGGCGTAGTGGTCGTATAGTGGTTTTTCGTCATAATTAACATCGCTTGTGGAATTTCTACGTATATTTATTTTTCATCACGACAATAATAAGTTTTATTAATAACTCAGTTTGTACGTTGGCGAGTGGGCGCATAACGGCGCCCCACGCATAGAGCGGAATCTAAATCAATCTTACTACATGGTCCTAGTCTAGATCTGTGTTGGACTCTCGAACCAAAGTCATCGTGGCATATATATACACATTCACAGACTAGCCTTATTAGATCTCATTATAACAGTCATGCAATGTACTAATTAATATAGTATAATATACAGAAGTATGTACCTAGAAACACGTGCCTGACACACTGTTTCCCCCCAAGCAATGCATTCATGAGTTGTAACTTTGATGGATAATTTATAGTATGAATATCGTTCTAGGTACAATCGTGACTTCGAAACGGGCAGTTAGTGCATAACGATATAATATCCCGTATGTCATTATTACATTACAATATTTCCTCCTATTCTTACGAAATTTTATCTTAAACTTTTACCTACAAACCCCCACATGGAGTTATAATGAGATCATGAACAATAATAATATGTAGACATTCAAATTAAAATGTCAACTAAAGGTACACAATATCACATACCTGAAAGAAATAAATACATAAATGCATTAATATCAAAGTCACAGTATGAAAAATAAACACAATAAAAAATAGTTCAGACGGTTGATTCAATAGTCAAAATGTTGTTAACGCGAACAATAAATTTCATTGGGTACACGTCCGATTGGTCCTCCCCATGCTTAACACATTGTGGTTAAAGTGTCATCGGCACTATAACTGTAGATATTGGTGAAAATGCTGATTTAAATATAGAGTTTAATAGAACTATCGGCACTATAACTGTAGATATTGGTGAAAATGCTGGTTTAAATATAGAGTTTAGTAGAACTTGCTTCATGGTTTGTACTGTATCCCCGCCACATCCTTGAAGAATAAGTTCTAAAACATTACGTTTCCTTTGTGGAAATATACGACACATATGTCTATCGGTTGTGGCACACATGTCTATCGGTTGTTGATATTTCATTGTACGGCACATGTGTCAATCGGTTGTTGATGTTTTATTATACGGCACACATGTCAATCGGTTGTTGATGTTTCATTATACGGCACATGTGTCAATCGGTTGTTGATATTTCATAATACGGCACATGTGTCAATCGGTTGTTGATATTTCATAATACGGCACATGTGTCAATCGGTTGTTGATATTGCATTATACGGCACACGTGTCAATCGGTTGTTGATGTTTCATTATACTCGCTGAGTGATGTAGATAAACGTCCACTTTCATCTTTAGGATATAATTGTTTGTTGGTTCTAATAGTGTTGGTTGTTAATAGTTTATATGGGTTCATGATACTTGTTGAATGTCAACTTCACGCATACTTTTAGAGTACACGACAGGACTAGTTATAAATGTGTCATAACGTCAAATGGTTGAGTTGTTTGTTGTTGTCGATGTCGTTGCTGTCGTTGTTGTTGTTATTTCCATGTGGTCGTCATAAACCTTCAGTACTTCATAATGAGGTTTGGAAGTCTGATACATAACTTTATTTGATGGCATTGACAAACATATAAAACAATTTTAACTGAGGCGGAAAGGCTAGCAATGAAATAAGATCAAAAGTGCTCTCTACATAAACTTAATGTATAATCATGAATCAACTATACCCTATTTTAGCAACTTAATTATATATAAGTAATAAACTATGCTTCCATTAACACGTTTAGTTCTCGACGTGATTTCAATCAATCAATACTATGCATAACACATTGACATGTACTTAGTAAAACGTCGAACATAAAAACATTGTCCTATTCATAATTGACACTCCGAGTAATTAAGCAAATAAATCAAGTTTAACATACTCAACAAAATGCTCCTACTATGCGGTAAGCTTACACAGCTTAAGTAATGCAACTGTAATATTATGTTACGTCAATTTAGTAACAAAACAAAACGACACGAACGTGGTGTCCTAATATAGATCTGACATAATAATTATGTCATCTACCGTTATATCTCAAAACGAAATAAGTACCTGACCCTGCCCCAGGGTATAATATGTTAACATCGATTTGTCGCAAAGTAAGTTGTAAAACTTTACTTATAAGAATCTACATTAAACTGACATTGACATGTATATTTGCGAGTACATTACTCTCAGTAAGATGATATCTACATAAAATTTATATAATAACGTAGCAATCAATTAGTCACGTAATGAACAAGTCGCCCCAATTACATCAAATAAGGTTGTTTAATCGAGAATTCTAACGCTTATAACAAGTACTGCATTTCTCTTAATGCTATCGTTAATCACGATACCAATTAATCTTAATCGGATGTACGTTTACGTTATTCCACGCGTCATCAAATATATCGATACTGATTAACACAGCAGATTATCGATTTTACCTCATGCAATGCCACCAGTTGCGCATTATTCAATCGCGTCCACAAGACTACTGCGTTACTCTATAATTCATTAACTCATAATGTCATTATCTTATCTGCATGTCTACATAATTATCTCATTACTAGACCGCAACTTATTGTCAACATTTAATATAACACATACATACTAGCATATGTTAAGTACTTAATATGCAGTCGAACAGATCAGTTAAAATTATACCACGCATAATCATGATAATTTACAGTACTCATTAATATAGTCGATATCGATATACTCAAATATCATATCCAACATTTACCCTTAACCATTCCCGCAAAATTATGCAATTGGTGTACATGTCTATATCTAGACAAGTATGCACTCCCGTAATAGTACTCTTGACATATGACCCTCAAGCAATATAACGGCCTGAATCTACTACACTTAAACGAATTTCTAATTGGCCACCCTAAAAAATATTATATTATCTGATAAATTATATCAATAAATCTTAGGTTGTGTTATTTGTTCATTCCACGCACTTTCTTATATATTTCTGGAAAGAAATTGCGTATTGATATACAAAATCATCCATGCGTAACGGTTGGTACGAAATTGCTTATTTGCACGCTGGCCTCGTGCACAGCTTGGAATAGTATCGTTTTTGGTATAAATTTGTTCCCTGTAGATCGACTTTTCTTTAAACACTATAATTTGTGAAAATGAGCCATGTGGAACGCGCTCATGATGTCAGATACATGCATACATTGCACGAATTTCTGATTGGCCACGTGTTTTTATAAATCAGTTTTTAAAAAAATGCGTTTAGAAGAATATAAATAATCGAAACCCCGATACTGCCCAATTTTATTGATGGAAAATATGTTTCTCGCAGTAATTCGAGCTAAACCCACGTTATTATAAATATCCCTTTTTACAAAAAGACGTTTTGTCGTACATGTCTGGATTTTGGTGCTGGTACTCGTCATTCTAACGGCCTCAGCGCGCCCCGTATTACTTATTCTCGTCAGTATTAGTACCTTTCATTAAGCCAATCGACAGAAAATACATTTTGACAGATTTCAAAAATCTAACATGTCGGGCACGTGAGCCTCGTGCACGTAAGCCATTTTGCACTAACTGTTCCGTATGGATGATTTTATACATGCATGCGTAAAATTTTTCTTGAAATCGATAGATAAGTGCATTGAATGATAATAACCACAATTTTAGAGATATTGACTTAATATATCGCATAATATAATATTTCATTGGGTGGACAATTAGAAATTCTTTTAAGTGTATACAATACACAAAAATCTAATATGACAACCGATAAAAAATCCAATATGACAACAGACCAATACTCTTATCCCCTTACAACTGTGTACTAAAATATATTTACAAGACATTCTTATGTCATTTAGCTTACATGTAATAGTATAAACATGCTATTTTACTATATAATTTTCCCTCTTTTTTAACTTTCTCTTTTACGCCTGACCACCTATTTCATTTACCTGTTTTAATAACATAACTTATTCTGTCCTATACCTTATTTCGCATTAATAATTTAATATAATCTTTTAATTCGAGTTCATGCCCATGAATCATTTTAATATACCAAGTATCTGGTCTTACAGAAATGTTCACACTCTAAATCTCTTAATCAAAGATGTAGAATCATCGTTCTACAGAGCTATTTACTGCAATATATCATCATATCTCCAGACTTAACACACATGACTTCCCAATATACGTAACATATGCGATTAATATCGATACCCTCGATTTTATTAAATGTCAAGTTTACACAACTTTTTATCAACATTTACATAATCACAATTCTATATTGACGCAATATTCATGTCATCGTACGCTTAGGCCACTACTACTAATTTGCATGATACATAAACATGTACTACCCTTAAAATGATATAATATTATCCTAATACATAATTGTCATATCCGTATTATTTGTTAGCCTAATGCACAGTTTTTTTAACATCGAAACTATAAATAAACTCCCAATTTTCACTAGAATACCCGCTTAACATCTTGACAATCAATTTTAAACAAAAATAGAATTTTATATATAATAAGCTCTTAACACCTTCACAATTTCAAAAATATCATTTCACATACAGTAACTTCGTAACTTCCTAACAATTTCAAAAATATTATTGTCAATAAAACAATAACGCACTTCGTTCTAATTTCATAGCCATTGTATTGCCTCTTGCTTAAAAATACGTTTTAGCAACTTAAAAAAATTATATAGCCATCAAACAAAATTAGTTAATATCAAACTTACCCCAAATCCTTAGTCACGACTCCAATTGTGGCGTAGTGGTCGTATAGTGGTTTTTCGTCATAATTAACATCGCTTGTGGAATTTCTACGTATATTTATTTTTCATCACGACAATAATAAGTTTTATTAAAATACACCCAGGGGATTAACCCATTCATAAACTCTCCATTATTTTTCAGGAATGGAGAGTTGTCTTAACAATAACTCTCCATTATTTCGTATACACATTTAATTTAATGTGTATACGAAATAATGGAGAGTTATTGTTAAGACAACTCTCTAGGCCTGAAAAACATAACACACATACGTAGTGTTAACAAAAAATGGAGAATTGTTTTTATTGAATGTATTAACAGGTAATGGAGAATTATTGTAAATAATGTATAATTATACACCAGTGAGTTACATTTATTGCCCGCCATCCCAAATAGATGGGTCGGGAAATTAATTTTTAGGTTACATTGTCCCAAAGGTATTGGTTCGGTGAAAAAAATCCCAACATTTCCCCGGCAGTGCGTGGGAAGCTGGAGGGTAAAACATCGCAGCCATACGCAGGGGTTTAGGCCGTGGATGCAACTGACTGGTGCATTACAAAATGTATGTGTTCACAAAAAGGGCAATACAATATGCAGGAAAAACGGCACTCAGCTGAAAGAGCGGAACACAGAAAAATGAAAACAAAAGACAGATAAAAGTGCTCAAACCACAACGAAAGTAGAAAAAGAAATCAACCCGCTGTTACTAAATAGCTTTTAACATTAATATAATTTCGGAATGAAAAATGAAGAATTAAAACATTGTAGTTATGTCCATCAAATTGCATATCAATTATAAATATCCATGTATAGTTTATGCACGAAAATATATCCTCTGACTGAAACAAAGTCTTAATAATGTCCACCGTGTTATAACATCAAGTGACACTGGGTAAATGACCATTGATTGATCGTGTAACACATAACTCACAACATGTGTTTGTATGGACTACACACCATTTTAAAGTAATGGAGAGTTATTGTATTAGTTCACTGGTTTCATGAAAAAGCATGATCTTCTCGCTCAGTCATGTTCATATTTTTAATCTTCTATTTATAAGAGGTACATTAGGGGAGACTTTTTTGGAAAAATGCATTTTCTTTCAATTTTGACATTAACAGCATCTTTTCAGAAAATCAAATTTACATGTTACAGTATTGGTGTATTTTAAGTCAGAGAAAATCCGCGTATCTGTCCATTCCTGAGATATAATGCATACTCGGCCCCTTCGGGGCCTCGTCTCCATTATTTCTCAGGAATGGACAGTTACTTGGACTTTCTCCTTAACTTAATAACTCAGTTTGTACGTTGGCGAGTGGGCGCATAGAGCGGACTCTAAACCAATCTTACTACATGGTCCTAGTCTAGATCTGTGTTGGACTCTCGAACCAAAGTCATCGTGGCATATACATACACATTCACAGACTAGCCTAATTAGATCTCATTATAACAGTCATGCAATGTACTAATTAATATAGTATAATATACAGAAGTATGTACCTAGAAACACGTGCCTGACACTGTTTCCCCCCAAGCAATGCATTCATAAGTCGTAACTTTGATGGATAATTTATAGTATGAATATCGTTCTAGGTACAATCGTGACTTCAAAACGGGCAGTTAGTGCATAACGATATAATATCCCGTATGTCATTATTACATTACATCATGACGTAAATGTTTTCGGCTAATTCTGCGCAGATGGAATTGTTTTTTTGTAACGTCTGTTTCAAAGATTTGTTTCACAAGAAATTATTAAACAGTATCGAAAGAATAAGTAATTAAGACAATGTTGACAAAAACGGAAAAGTCATTATCCATGACAAAAGTGTTTTTATTCAATTTATGTGTCACGTGGTACGTCAAATTAACATAAATCCTCGTTGACACTCATTTTGGTCAAATTTTCGTAGAAATACTTTTCCGATTTCGTTGAATGTACAAGAAATGATTATAAAAATTAACATAAGTAACATACATCTACTAAAACAATGGAGGACCGAAGAAAAACGACCCAGCAAAGTCTGTAAGAAATAGAAAGTTAGGGTGCGCAGAATTACCCGATGGACAGAATAACCCGAAACGACTGTAGGTCTGGTGGATTGGAAAATGTGGATAAATATCATAAGTTTAACGTGTTACAGTAAAAATACTTACCATATAAGACTACGTTGATCGTCCGGAGCTGACAACATTTACACCGCAACTTCACCTTTCCCGCGCATGCGCGTTGACTGTTTTAATAGAGCTTACGATTTTTAGGCTGGCGATGTCGCCAGACTATTACAATGCCAAAAAATAAAATCCACTAAGATGCATTTACTCCCGAAACTGACAACACAGAATCTATACACTCATTGTAAATAGTTCCTCCTCGTCAATCAGTTTTGCAAGATTAGCACAATAAACTTTCCTTGTTTCATTTAATCTGTTCGATTGTAATATATTAGTTTCTTCTAGTAATGGATGAAATTAAAAGAATAGGTGTTTAAATGCGTTGATAATTATTACTACGCGTTACGAACGCGTTATAACGCGCGCATCAATGATTTTATAATGTTAAATTATTTAGGTCAACATTCTCTAACGAGATCGTGGCCGAGTGGTTAAGCAACTCGCTAAGTATTTTTTTGATGCTAAAGTCCAGAGATCGAATCACGGCGGTTCCAAAAGTTTTATATTTTTTAAAATTATATTTTTAAAAATTTAATTTTCGTCCAGCACTTACCTCTCTTTTGACTTAGAAAACCACTTGATGTTATATTACTTGAAAAGCTTTTGTCCCTTTGCAGTTCGCTAGCCTGACAGTACTTCAGTACTTTGATTATATTACACCGTCATATTGCTGCAAACGAAAGTTACGATTGTTTTTCATTATCATAACAATTTTCTTTTATGCGTTTTTATAAAAAAATAATTCTCGTTAGAAATCACCAGGAATTAACTTCTGCTGGATGAGTAGGTGTCAGCAAGTAACGTCATTATGATGTCGTTGACGTCGGACTTGCAGCGGTGTTCGTAAGTATGTCTCATGAAAATGTTCATATCTCCAGAACTAGTATGTGCATTATTGTGAAATTTGGTCATCATATTCAAATTAGACTGAAGTTACGGTGTGAAAAATGTCTTTGTTTTACTGACATTATTTACAATTTTATAGCATCAGTGACATTACTTTTGGATATACCCTCGTATATGGGTAATTTACTTTAAACAGAATCAATTTATGAGTGTTTTTCTTATTTTGTAGATTTATCTTGTTTCATTTTGTAATTGCATACTATGAGAACTGCTCATATATCTTATTATATTATTATGCCATTCAGTGTTATGATGTCCGTAATTGAAAATGTCAGGAATTGAATAAGTGTCGTCAGATCAGTTTTCATGATACTGATTGATCAATTTAATATCAACAAACAATCCAATACATGGCTACTTTGATACCAGGGATGCGTTGTGATACATACTCTTTCGTCAAATAGTTACGAACTCTAATCAGTCAATTTCTCTCCGTTAAATCAACGGGACATACTGATACACCTTTAAGCATAACATCTCATTATGTAGGTTGCAATTGTAGTCCAATCAGGATTATTGATATCAAGACCATATCATCCACAAATAACAGCTTGCTAAATTTCTGTATAGTGGTCTCACAATAATGAGGAGTATGTCGGCAATATTTGGTAAACTCCAAATAGGTGATTGAAAGATGTTAATACCATCGTTACTCAATCATGGTTTAGCAGTTCAAAGGCCGGCTGAGTTCCCGAAAGAGATTCCGCATTGATAGGACGTTCCCACAACCATATTTTACATTGAATTATTGGCATGCGAGGGACATTTTGAAAGTTCTTATAATTTCTCTGTAACTTGTTCAATATGGACTAAATGTATAAGTAAATGCATATCACCACCTTGCTCTTGCGAAAACAAGTGCGGATATCCTCATCACAGGATTAAATATTCGCGTCTATGGATTTTACATGTAGACCTACACATTGCGTATTACCAATTGAATTATCGACAAAATAGGCGCCATTTTGAGCTTTGCCGGGTAACATAATTGCCAATCATTTTTTAAATTTCAATCCGATTGGTTTGAAATTTACACCTATCAGATAATATATACCAAAGTATTAAATGGAAAATGAATATGTTGCAACAGTAGACGTGCTATACAATACACATGAGATCGAGCGAGCCTAAAATTCTCCTGAAAACAGGAATTTTACCAATTGCGGGATAATAGCGAGATATTGCATTGTTCTGCTCGACGTAATATGAACTAAGGCATCGACTAAATGTGGGTTTATCACATAACCTGCGGTCTGGGAGTGTATTAAAGCCGTGCCGGAACAAGCCCATTCATTAAACATTTAAATTAGCTTGACGTTGATTGGTTGGTTGGTTCAGGTTAACGTAGCCTAAGCCAATCCGTGCCTTGAATCGACCCGTGACGTCAGTATAATACAAACGTCGGCATGACGTCGCGCGCATTGTAACACTAAATTTTTAATGAAACCTATGCAGTGTACATCTGTCTTTTGAACGTTAACAAACGTTCTATAAGGTTGTGTTGTAAATAGAATCTTACATTCGCGCTAATTATAAACGAATTTGATTAAACTTGTCGACAAAGCCTCGCGTCATATTGTTTGTCCACTCGTTAAATAAAACTCATATGTAATGAGCACTCATGCAAGATCCTCTATTTAATATATATTGGATAACCGCTAGGCTTTATTTGTAAATATACACACACTAAACAGGAGATGTTTGTAAAACACAGCAGTCCAATACACAAAGAAATTAAAAATGGAAAAGGTCATGGTGGCAACTTTGACCTTTGACCTACATAGCTCAAAATCAATAGGGGTCATCTACTGTTAATGAACAACCTCCATGTAAATGTTTTAGTTACAAAGCGTTCTTGAGCTATTGAACATAAACCATGTGGTATAAAATTAATAAAGGTCACAGTGACTTTGACCTTTTACCTAATGAGCTCAAAATCAATAGGATAAACTTTATTTAACGTCGATTATAGTTAACATAATAAACATAAGCTACAAGCTTGTATTCGACATAATTATTAGAGTCATCTACTGTTGCTGACCAAGTTCCATGCAAAGTTTGGACATCCTAGCGCAAATTTTCTTGAGTTATAGAGCGGAAACGATACCGACCAACCGACATGAGCTAAGCATCGTATCGCCTAATCAAAGATGGGGGGGTATAATTTAGATGTTGAATTTATATGTTATATGGAGATAAACATCAGCAATTAGTTAAGCCCTTTACATTTATCCCCTATTTGAGACCAAAATTATAGATTATTCTAAATTTATTAATTTAACTTAAACTATATCATCCAAACTGGCAATTGAATCCAGAATAACCGATATCCAACCAGTCATCTAACATTTTACCCCTGGATGAGCAGTAGGTGTTGCAATGTCACCATGCTAAGTTTTTGTCAAATAAATCCCTTGTAAAAATTTACATATTGCTGATAATAGGCTACAAATTGTATGACATCAGACTTCCCGATAGCCGTCAGCGGAGTCCTACAGTTTCGGTTTCGGTTCGGTGCCACTAGTCTTTCCATCAGACCACCTGTCCGATGATTCGTAATCGTCATGGTACTTCTTAGCATGTCTTTGTAAGACATATTTTGATTGGTTGATAATAAATTTGGAAACAAATCGCAAAGCAGGAAACAAAGTTATTTTCGGAAGGGAAAAGTAGATAATGCGGATAAAATGGCCGCTGGACAACAAATCTAAAACTGATTTCACAATGAAATTACTTGGATAAAATATATTTGCCTTTTCGTGGATTTTACCTTTTTTAGCGCAAAAATCGGTCTGATAGATTTTCTTCCGGTCTGATAATTTCTCCAAGTCTCACATACAGTCAGTCCGAAGGATTTTCAACGACTATCGGACTATTGATAATTACACCAGGAAACAAACTTATAGAAATTAAAAGTAAACAATATGAAAAATTAAGCCCATTCTGTGCGATGAATGTGTAACAAATATGAAGTGAATATACGGTGAATAAAGCCCAAGAATTCATTTCATTTTTCAACTTATATTCACATTTCGCATGTAAATTTGGTTATCCAACAAACGCGTATGACGAATATGCATCCAACAGTTGGTGAGGAATATCGTTACAACGACTAAAATGTAACTGACATAAATCAAACATTCCCTGTAACGAATGTGCAACAAACAGAATGTTCATCGCATGTACGATTCGTCACATCCATGGTTCCATCTTTCAAAACACTATTCAAAGACTTTTCCCTCATTTTCAAGCACTGATTGTTACTACTCTTGATTTCAAACTCCATAAAAACCACCAATTAACTTCCCTCCACAGAATGACATTGACTGTGGTGCGTAAATAATTGTAATTGTTTCTTCATCTTATGTGTGGGCATTGCTTAGTGTAGTCGCTACAAATATGTAATGTTATTTCCCACCACATTCCTACCTTGCCCATTATTTCAATCAAGGCCAAGTTGTGCCTCTTTGGATTGCATAATGGTAGGTCACTGTCATTAGTGGTTTAAACTAGGTCACGCCCCGGGGTTGCTGTGCCTCATTTGTACGCCGTTTTGGCATGGGTTTCTGCTGTGGTCGCCATGCAGCGGGGCCTTGGGGAACTTGATTGAGTATTGGCTGCTTTTCATTCGGTCTCATGCAATAACCGCTATTCTATAATTTATTTGTGAATTGGGTCATCCTGCATTATTTCGGCGGAGATTTTTTATTGTTTCTTTGGCCTATGTGTGGGCATTGCTTAGGGTAGTTGTGTTGTTGTGTTTCTGATTTCAGTGCTCGGCTGGTTAGGTTGAGTGCTACCTTCCCTGTCGGATTGTCTTATACCTTTTTTTCTACGTCATGATCAATACTAATTTAAAATTTACAAGCAATCAGGTTATTGATCAGCAGTATTATATCATTAAATTTGTTTGGGTACATTTAATTCCACTCTCTACTGCACACCCGTTTATACTATTCAACAATATAATTATTGGTGTACTAGTATTAAATAATATATTAATTTTACAATGGATGACAGCATGGCTGTGTCTCGTATGAGGAAATCCTCCGTTCCGTGCCTAATGAGACAGGTATAATAATTTAATATATTCAATAACCGCATGGAGAGTCATTTGTCATCAGAGCAGGTGCTTGTTAGCACCTTTGCCAGGTAGTCATACGCCGGGGAAACGTCGCTACATTTGGTTGTTTTATTGGAAACAATGACTTACTTTATCAACTTGTTTGTCTTAGGTTCGCTATTTGTCGGGTGTATGAGTTGCAATACCAAGACAATAGAGTATGATAAATTTAATGATACCGAGTCTGAAATAAGTTTGTTAAAATGTGAATTTGAATCAAGGAACTATACCCGATCATTTGGATGCCGAATGCATGTATCCAACAAGACGTACACTGCACTGTGGCAAGATGACTGGTGTAGTACCCGGACAAAGCTACCTGACTATGTGTACTTGGAGAAAAGGAACGTGCAAATCACGTCGTCGGTAAGAAAGATGTTTAATATGATGTTTTAGATATCTTAGTCTTTTGCGCATGATTTGTTTAACTTTATACTCAAAAATAATCCGTTTGCCTAAAACTATGAACTGTGAAATTATCGGGGAATAACCCACCATTATTCCGCCGTAAACCACCAATAAGCATGAAATAAATTATGAAAATAAATTGATCTGAGTAAGGTTTTGCGGAACTCTTTCGTTATTGTTTACGTTACGTGATTTGATCTATTTTAGAAATATTGTCAATGCGGTTCTTTTTAGTGCAATATCATATTCACACGTAGATTGTGAATATTCTTGAAAATAAAATAATGCGATTGGTTTTTTAACTTAACTGCTGGTTTTGAAAGTAGCATACGTATGTCATCAGTTGTTTTTTTATTTTCGTTTGTATAGTTTCTTCGCTCCATTAATTGTGAAGGACTTGGGTGATTGTGACTCTCTTTTATTTGAGTATTAAATGTTTTAGTTAGCAGGTTAGTACTGGGTACTTGTGTGTATCTGACGCTTTTCTGTTGATTCTTTTCATATCTCCATGCTCGTATTTAAGTTACATATAAATCTTATGAAGAAAACATACATGTATAGGTTGACGAGTGTTGTCACTGTATGTTACCGTTTTAACTTGGAGTTTATGTTCTTCCGAAGCCTATAACTTTTAACGTCACTGGAGGTGGCGCTATGTCGTGCTTACATGTACTAGTATGTGATATGGTCGATTGGGACATTATTTCGTCTCTGAAATTCGCGGTTAAGGGCATGGTCACTTGGGGTAATCGAAAAACAAGCACAATTGTTAAAATATGTAAAGTTTGTACACAAAATGTTGTCGAGTCAGAATATCACTTTTTATTATGTTGCTCTCTATATAGGGAATTCCGAATTAAGTGCTTCACAAATATGTCATGGGTCTCACTTAATAAATTTGCAAATATTCTTTCTTCAAAAAACAAGAAGGTACTTGTTAATACGGCAACTTTTATTTTTCGTTCTATGAAATTGAGACAGGAAATACTGTCAATGATTGCTGCTTCATAAGATCTTTATATTGTTATTTACAATTATATTAATGCTGGTTTTGATATATTTAAATTGCTGTTTATATGTGTCTATGTTTACTTAGGCCATACTTTTTTCTATGTAAATGGCTAAAGGTATTTATATGCCGATTTGCTATAATAAATGGTAAAAATGGTAAAAGTGTGAAAATTACGATGCTGACCATATTTCGCATTGTTCATTGTAACAATGTGCGCACACCACAAATTCGCATGGCTTGATTTTCGTCTTCGTCTTCCGTTGTTAGGTCAGGAGTCGATTCCGACTGTAAATGTTGACATCGGAGGGTAGGTTTAAAATGAGATAGTTCCTCCTTTCCTTTGTACAGGTAAACATATTGTTAAAACTATATACAATGAGTGTCATAATGTACATGTATAGTGTATTTCTATGCTATACAGCCAATGTCGAAAATTCGATAATACAGCACTACGGCAAAGCGAAAATGCCAAACGTAAAGTCACTTTTCAATGATGTTGCATTTTCGCTATGAAACAAAATGTACGTCAGATATATCCCAAAACGTAGTCGCACATTTTTCGAGAGGTATTGTCGCCCTTCTTCAGTCTTATTTTCACGTTTTGACCATTTAAAACAGTCAACATTCAAAAACACGAATAAAAATACTTCAAAGATGGTGTGGTGAATTCTTTTATACGACAACTGTTACTAAGCAACCATATTGTAAGCAAAATAATTATTCAAGAGTTAAAATACAAGGTATGAAACAGTATCATTGCAGTAAACAAAACTAATCAATACCAGGCTACTCATCAACTTCATACCGTAGGACTTGGGATTTATAAAATGAGTAGTGTTGTATAATATGATATATTATATATAATACTAATATAATAATTGATTATAATATATTTATTAGTCGCTGACGCAAGATTCAAGTACCCAATGGACATACAAAAGTGACATACCCGTGTGCATACAAGATGGCGGAATGTTTGGTGTCAGCTTCGTGTTAAGGACGGGATGGAGAGCGTAAGTAGAGACGTTACACTCGGACTATCAACCATCCGTTGTAGTTTGCCTTTTCACTCAATTGTGCACTGATACTGATCTCAGATTAGAACATATGACCTATATTTATATATAGTAAGTAAATAAAAGTTATAAAATCTTATGAAAATAACAATTTTAAATTGCATACTACTAGTATATGCAGCGATGAGAGATGAATGCTGCTAATTAATATCGGTAGGGTAGTAGATCAGTGGTGTTGAAATAAATTTAATTGGTCGTATAGTTCCTTTACTGACCGACCCTTGTTTATGAATAAAAAACAGTCAAAACTGAGTATTCTGGTAGGCTATAGGACAGTTCAATCCAGGCCTGTGAGTGTTGGGTCCCTTAGACGATCGATGAATTGCAGGAGTTTCGACGTTGGGTGACGTCGTAACATCATAAACGTGCATCGGTTAACATATTTTATTAATTGACTAAACAATATTGGGCGAGTTTTCCCTCTAAATGCAGGACCAATATGAACGATACCTCGACATTATAGAGACAAAACTCGGCCATTATGGACAAATCGCGGCCATAATGAAGAAACTCGGCTATTATGAGATTCGAGTATTCTGATTGGCTGTCTAGCTCGGCCATTATGAAACCCGTAGTTCTCACGGGGAAAAAGTAAAAGCGAAATGTTAAACGGGTTTGACGGCATATATACAGTACAGTCATCTTGTGCCACCCGACAACAGACATACGCAGCCATCAACGGACGACGCGAATCTTAAAAAGATAAAATGAACGAAGGGGAGCATTTTCCGAAGGAGATGGCGAACGATTGGTCCCTTTATTGCATTTAGACAGCATTATCATCACTCAATCGGACCTACTGTGTTGTAAATGTATTAAGATGATGAATAATTTAGTGACCAACGAAAACTGCTGAGAATTCGGATACGCAACGTTTCGAACACGATAAAGCTATAATAAAATCAAAAGCTTGTGTTCGCTGGTTTTCTAAACCTTTGTTTGTTTTTATTCGTTATTTATTATCTTTTAAGTGTGATATCACACGAAGTGTATAGTAAATTAATAAAATGGTCAATAATTAAGTGTTTTCATAATGGCCTTGTTATTGGGCTTTAGACTTTAGGCCGAAAAAGTGTTATAAAATCTGATTGGCTGAGAGACGGGGACGAAAAGTGATATTAATATTTGCCCTCCTTTTAAGCAATCTGATTGGCTAATAGACAGGGCCAAAAGTGATTTAGATTTTCAGCTGAAATTATGGAGAATCGATTTTTACTCACTAAAATGTATATAACTTTTTATTAATGAACGGAAACATGTCATATGGGTATTCATTTTCTTAGTTAGATCATTTCCTACAATTAGTACTATATTTAGATGCAAAAATCTGAATAAAAATGTTTTTCACATTTTTTCGCAGTCTTTATGTCGCTCTAGTTTGATGTGCTAACGTAACATGCAAAGACAAATTTTAAAATAATTGATACTTATTTAATAAAATTGTCAAAATTGCCTCGGGCCAATACGACTGCCCTCGAACAAATAACAGGGCTAATATCAAATCAACCATTTATTAACACATAAAAATATCTTACATGCGTCGATATTGAAAAATACAAAATTGCACTTTCAAAATTTAGACTATCGTCACATGATCTCGCCATCGAAAGAGGTAGTCATACAAATATACCAAAAACAGATACTAAAAGATTCTGCCAAAACTGTAATATGCATGTAATTGAAAACGAATATCACTTTCTTTTAGTATGTCCGAAATATAACAACTTAAGACGAAAAAACTTTACATCTTATTTCTGTCATTGGCCGACCTTGCAAGAAAATTACCAATCTTATGAACTCAAACTCTAGCAAAATTTTAAACAATGTAGCAAAATATTTATATATAGCTTTCAAAATCAGAAACACGAACCCTTGACATTTTATTTAATTTCTGACTTTTGAACTTATCATGTATTTGTTTTTTCTTATTTTTGAACTTTCATGAACTCTGTAAACCTATATACATGTACTTTATCCATATCTTTGTCAATACTGTTAATATTGATCACACATGCTTATTGTGTAAATGTATATACATGTACATGTATGTTGGCTATAAATACGCGAAATTCTATTTTATGCCCGAATAAACTTTGTATTGTATTGTATTGAACTGTTTGATGCAATCTCGTATTAAGACCATTATTCCCGATGTTATACAATTTGAAAGCCTATTGTAATGTAATTATAAGCACGAAATTTTAACAAAAATCTATAATGATATAAATGTGCCTCCTTACATTTTCAGCGATTGATGCAACACTGTATGTGTACTGACCGCCTCTCTTGTAGCTAAGAAATATCGGCCCGGAATAACATGTATTCAACGGCTCTCAAATGATCCATACTCACACTTTTAAGATCCATGGCAACATTTGTGGAGAGCAAAATGTTGTGGTACTGTAAAAAGTGTATTAAAGTATACTTTTGACTAATTTCCAAGCGTATGTACAAATGACAAGAAAAATTATCAATAAATGCTCTTTTCAACACTCATATAACACTTTAATAAAGTATCCTCATTAAGATTTGCAATCTGTGGTACATGTCTTCATGGTACCTCATTTTCAACATTTGAGTCTTGAGCGCTGAGTGTAAGTATCGGTTGTTATTCCCATCAAGGCACTTTCGACAATATTACATGTCTACGAAAATGAGGGACCAATCTACAATGTTACAACACACAACATTAGTACAACATTGCAAGTAAATATTTAAAATTAATTATTTATTACTGGTAGGTCTATAGTCAACCCATGTGTTTGATCATACTAACATTACCCAGTAAGTCAGAGTGCATCCACCATAATTCTCTGGTTTCACCGTTGGTAATTTGTTTAAGTGACACTATTTCAGGCTTGCTATACATATGGTCAACAAAGATGACGATAAGCCGTTATTGGTGACCTTTTTAAGTAGCGACATAGTGAGGATGCGTACAGTTGCTAATGGTGACTCTACCTATATTGAGGTAGTAGAATGGTCTCCATTTCTGGTGGATATGGCCTACTTGCTTGATATACAAGTTCTTGAATCATCATACAAGGTAACCACCACCATGATCTGTCACATGTCCTCTTTATGTTCGTTTAACCATTCATTACAAGCATTTTTTAGAACTCGAAAAGCACGATTCACCTACATATCAAAGAAACAGAAGATTGAAAGTCAACTCGTTTTCTTTGGAAGTTCCATCTGGTAGTTCGTTTTGATTTTTCCTTGTATTAGAAAGTTTTACCTGTCTGAAGATTCGATTGGGGATTAGGGAATAACATCGTTATAGTATTTCGATTATACCTTAAAGAGTCATTCCCTTTAACAAGCATATTTTTCTCTACTATCTCATTAATTGAGCTAAATGTACAAAGCACTATCAATTATCATAATTTGTCAGAAGAAAATGTGCGCAAATATGTTTCAATAATGTCAATAATATATTTAAATCACCAATAATAAGTCATCGCTTCCAGCGATTTATCATTATGTGGTAAAAGGGAAACAACTCGTTACTCTTTAGGAAAACTATTTTAATTCTTTGCTCGGTAATTAGTGGAAGCTTTTTGTTGAAAATTTGAGGAGTTTAAGCAAAAGCGATTCTCATTTAATGAAAACCATCCCTAAATCGATTTAAAAGATCATAGTAATATTTAACGAAGTGGTGTAATATTATAATTATTCTTTATTTTTCAGATATTCATCAATGAGACTCTGTTCTTTGAATACCAGACAGTCATTGATAATATTCCTGTCCGAACGGCAGTCGGTTTTCAAGATATACCAGGTTACCTTCATTATGTGAAGTATGGAAGAGCGGACGACACACAAACGCCATAGTACATACAATGGACACAATCATTGCTATGGCGACGTTTACGACATTATGTAGATTCGTTTACCACGATTATATAATAATACAACCAAACATTTTACAAAGGAGTGTAATCATTTTTAAATTTTGATTTTAATCTTATAGACATCGTTTGATTGTTGCGAAATAAACATTTTCGGGAGCAGAACGTGACTGATTGGTATAAGTACGACCATATGCCTAAATTGTTTACTCTAGTGGTTTTAACAGGACCTTAGCTTGAAGCAGATTAGTAAGCCATGGCCACACTTTAAACAGTCGACATTATATGGTGAATACCTTGAGGTTCAGAGTCTACTTATATTTAGATGCACTATAGATACAACTTATTTAATCATTTCGTTGTTTACTTTCTACGAGAACACTTTGTCACATTGTCTATTGCTTTAAAAAAATTCTGATGCACATTTGTATTTTATCTAATCAAGTTTATTATGTTCAGAAAGAAACATATAGTATTACGTTGTATTTTCTTGTTCTTTATTTGACAAACTGCATAAAGAGGCATCAATAGTATCTGGTAACTATCGGAAATTATACAAATATCGAATAAATGCATGAATGACATTGATATTGTCAAGACGAGACAGAACGTCACACCGAAGGTTGACACTATCAATGTCATGGTGCGTGAGAGGGTTGCCGGACAGACAGGGACTAGCAGATCGACTGTACAGAGGATTATCTTGTTGAGTTGTAACTTGTAACTCGATTGATACTTACACTGAATCTGACGCATTATATATACATAAAGTATAAGTGAAAAACAATCATAAAAAAGGAATAGAACAAAACAAGGATATTTGATTATATCATAAAAAAAACAATGAATGCATATAACCCAATAACCCAAGTTCAGTAAATAACAAAAGCATGTTCATTAGTTGGTTCGAATTCGCACTGTTAAGAACAATAGTCGCCTAAAAGATGTGTTGTACGTGTAACCACAGCACCTCAAAGTCAACTGAATTGTACAACTTTAGACATTTATTTCAGCTAATACTCTACAGTAAATGTGTTCCGAATACCTATTCAACCCTGGCTTATACATTCGTCCAAAGGTCAAGTTTCGAAGGTAGTTGTACATAACCAAAACCCGTAACTCAATTTTGGCGCGAAAACGTTTTTTTGCAGCATCCGCATCTGCTAGGCGTCCCGCGCATTTCTGTCTTATCGCCATCTAAGTAACCCGATTGGCTATTTAAATGGCAACAAGACAGAATTGCGCGGGCCGTCTATCAGATGGGGATGCTGCAAAAAAGTGTTCGCGCCAAAATTGAGTTACGGGGTTTTGGGTCGGCACCGTCGATATTGAATATTGAGGAAGTAACAGTCGTTTTTAAAGAGTCCATATTCGAATGTTTTTCATAATTACACAAGTTAATCAAAAAAGGTATACTTTGAGAAAATCAGACAGGGAAGGTAGCACTCAACTTAATCAGCCGAGCACAGAAATCAGAAACACCACAACAGTACTACCCCGAGAAAATACCACACATAAGCCAAAGAAACCATAAAAAATCCAAGTCCCTGTCATGAAAAAACGCAGCACCACAGTTTACAAGTATGTTTGATTTTCAATATATGAATAAAAATCGACAATGTTTGCAGTGAGGTAAAAGCGATTACTGCGTTTAACAGCTTTAAACAACCATCGTTTTTTCTAATCAGTGTAGTTTTCCAACTTTGGTCACCATATCGACGTAGTATGTGATTTCGACACAAATCCTGGAAAATGTCAAAGGAACGATATTGCATTATACATGTACTACGAGGGTATATCCAAAAGTAATGTCACTCCTCACGTGGTTTATTTGTTTATAAGCCGATATGCATAAATATAATACCAAAATGTTTAGCAATTCAATTCTGATTAATATAAATCGTGCTGCATTATTCGATTTTCATAACTGGATTATATGAACATCTAAAATATACCTTTGCCGTTGTAGCCAAAAAACCGTAAGCTATAAATATCGTTGGACATCCGGCTCCGGTAAGAGGAATATCACGATGGGCGTGAAATTCGTGAATCATGGAAGATCTTAGACTGTTTATGACTGCGCACACGTCAATTAAAGTATTAAAGAAACTGTTAAAATACACCAAACATTTGTAGAATGTTGCGTAACATAGTAATCCGTGAAATTGCTTTAGATATTAATTTTAATGTTTGTTTTGCTTTGGAATTAAATTGCCTAAATTCAGCGACATCGTCAGTCAAGTTTAAAATCCATTTTCCGGAATGCCGGACTTTTGTAGTATGTAGCGTAGCCTGTGGTTACAGACTAAATAATTAATAATATGGGACCAGGTGATAATCTATATAATACCATCTCTACTTCTATACTTAACAACATATTCATGTAATGCTGTCTGGTAGATTCTAGTTTATTGTTCTATTTGATCACTGCCCAGGATTATGACACATTAATGTGATGTGATAAGCTTCATCATAAGAATTAAGTTGACCATATGATAAGTATGTCAATAGACGTCTATACAATCTATACCCTTAAGTATGAACAGCACACAATACATCTCGATAATTGTGTCTGTGTGATGCAATGATGTTATGAGACCAAATTAGGCTAGTCTGGGAATGTGTATATATATGCCACGATGACTTTTGTTCGGGGGTCCAACACAGAGCTAGACTAGGAGTATGTTGTAGAGATTGTTTTAGAGTCCGCTCTATGCGCGGGGCGCCGTTATGCGCCACTCGCAAACTATTAATAAAACTAGTAATGTCGTGATTCTGAATAAATACATGAAATTATACAAGCGATGTTGTTTATGACAAAATAACCACTATACGAACACTACGCCACAAGTATTTATAAATACCTCGAAGCTTCGGCAAACTATGTGATGATTTCTGGCTATATATTTACGTATAACGGCTAATTAGCGGACATATGCAGCAAAATATGACAAAATTAAATGATAAAATACATCAATTACACACAAATAATATAATTTCGACGTTGAAACAATTTCTGTCCGTTAGATGTGCCACCTTAAATTTTTAGATGCTAGTGTTTGTAAATAATAAATCATTTTTAAGTGTATCCAAAATAATTCAATTAAATGCTTTAAATAATATGTGCTATAGCAATTTTCTCAGGCCCTGTACTGTGTACTATAGGTATGTATATGATTTAATTACTAGCTAGAGTGGGAACAATATAATTATTTAATTGTTCCTGAATAGAGAAAAGATCGCCTCCTCGATAGCCTAGTGTTCACTTTGAGTGCGGGAGGTCCTGGGTTCGATCCAAGGCTGCATCATCCCAAATACAAAATAAAAATGGTACCAGAAATTCCATTGCTACACGGCTCAGCATATAAGGGAAACTGACTCTCTTCTCTCATATATATAGCCTTGTGGTGACCAGGATAACATCATGAATGAGGTGTCGAGAATGATCAATATGAGTTTGAAAGTTTTTTTTACAATCGACCTTAAACAAAATTAAAATAAACTATAGAGGAAAGTTGTGTAAATGTAGGCGCCCTACTACCCCTATAAGTAGAGTGCTGCAGTTAGACTAGTCGCTATACTGTTTTGATAATTTGTTCTGTAATCAATCATTTCCCTGCATGTGAAGGGTCCTGAGTTCTAGCCCTGGTAAGGCTGAAAATTTTACTAAGCCTATGTGTTGCAGTCTGACCAGCTTCTTTACCTCACGAAGGGGACTGACCTTGATCGTGGTTGAGCTCACTTTTTCTTTGAAGACTACATAGATGATAAGTCAAACATAAATAATTATGTATTAGGCCTAAAATAAAATATGTTTTAGTTTCCTGAAACCCTACCGACAATTTTGTCTAATTTGGGGTTTTCGCTTGTATACTACAAAAGGTTTATTTATTTGTGTTTCATTACTTAAGTATTAATTATATAATAGAGGTTGTGGCTGTAGACTAAAATCTGTGACAAAATTTGGTTGTTGTGACTCTTTTCATAAAAAAATCCCTACCTACCAACCCATCTTTTTTCGAGCATGTTACAGGAAACGAACATATATTTTTGGCCTGATAACTTTTTTCAAATAAGATAGTTACTGTAAAATCATTAATTTCTGTGGGGGATTAAATTTCGTGGATTTCATGGTTTATCTTCTACTACGAAATTTAATCCCTCAAACAATAATTTTGACCCTTGTATTTATTACCTGAAATGCAAAATCCACGAATTAACGTCCCATCGAAATGGTCTTTTTTACCGAAACCATGAAATTCCGTCCCATCGAAATTAAATGACTTTACAGTATTCTCCAATATGGAAATTAATGTTCATTAAAAATACATTGGTGAATCTGACAATGATTAAGGCTGGGGAATCAGGTAGAACCAGTACCCACAGTTAAAATAGACATAATGGATATACACAAATCCATTCAAATAACGAGTAGAAGATACCACAGCCGAATTCTAAGGATGATTATTTGGTGGACTGCAGATCAGGAATTTGGGACCTTGGTGGTCTGAGATCAATAGTTTACTTGCAGTATAATTCAGTTATATTATACCAGCCTGTATTTTGGAACTTATATCTGCATTTGTAACATTGTATTATTGTCAAGTATCACAAATAATTAAAGAATTGGCTTTGCCTGCATGTGTGCATTCTGAGTTTTTCTCAGGTTGAAGTCCAACCACCTTTATTTCGGGAGCAGATATGCTCAGCTTCCCGGGCTCTTAGCTTTAATAAACAATGTAAATATACCCTGCTATGACCGACCGACATGTGCAAATCACTATACACCCTCACCAAAGATGGGGAGGGGCATTTAATTACATTTTCACCAAAATTCTCTTAAGGGTCATGACACTTGAGGTGTTTGGGTCTGGACCTTTTTGATCAGCTCATAAACAACATCCAAATGTTTCTCACTAGTATTATAGGTCTGTTGATCGCAGACCTGGCTTTCTGTCACTTATGGGTAATGTGCAGTATAATTATTATGTATATTTCTTAATGCACCATAGTTATCATGACTCTGATAAGTCAATATGACGGTTTTATCAGCTATGTGCACATGCAGTGTCACTGATAATATGTTTGTCAATCAGACATATTCTATTAATGTATCTCCAAGCTGAGCTATTTTGTAAGCCATTAAATTACTAAGTCTGAACACTTAAAGTTGATCGAAAACAAACACCAGCTTGCAAGGACCACATATATTTAATTAACAGGACTGTTTTTTCCCATATCTAGGAATTTTGATGACCATGTTAGAAAATCTGTCGATTTACACAGACTACAAATATTTTATGCAAAACGATACATGCAACACAGTCAAATATAACTTAGTCTTAAGTCTTATGTAGTGACAATAACCACTATGTGGTATAGCTTGGCTATTATGAACTGAGTCTGACCTTTATGCAAGAATATATTACGAGGTTCTTGCTTTGAATATATCAATTTCCGCAAGCAAATCGTGCAATATCGATTTGTGTTTGTATTACATCTTGAGCGTCATCGTGATACTTCCCGATTATGAAAACATACACTCAGTGTTGTAAAAGTAGACAATATATTGACTGTTAAATTATGCTAATCAAAAGGTCAGGCTCATGTCAATGTGGCCAAGCTATAAACAAGACGTATTAATTCCATTCATAAAAAGTGCTTATTATACGCTGGAGGTAATTCAATAGCCAAAAGTAGTACGGTTTTAAAGGTACAGTTTTTAACCGTGATATATTATATCGGAAATTTAATCACGGCACAGTTGTATACATTTACATGGGGTAAAATACAGACAGTGTTAGAAACAAGACTGCGTTCAATAAACGCTTATGCCCCCGTGGAAGCCACGTCCATAAAGAGCTTAGTCAATCAGGGGCCATTATTCAGTTAAAATGTTTGAAAGTGTTACATGGCTTTGAACTATAAGGGGCTCATGAAATTATCATGAAAATACTGAAGGGGAGATAATTCAAAATGTAAGACAGACAGAGTTATGGTTCTTGGTCCCTGCACTTCTACAAGCTACCATCTATTTATATATCAAGTTTGAAGGCAATATCTTAAACACTTTTGAAGATACACTCCGGTCAAAATTTGATTCTGAAAATACTAAAGGGGACATAATTCAAAATTTAAGACAGACAGAGTTATGGTTCTTAGTAAATGCACTTCTCCAAGTTGCCATCTATTTATATTCCAAGTTTCAAGTCAATATGTTCAACAGTTTTGAAGATATACTCAGAGCAAAATTTGACTATAAAAAACTGAAGGGGAGATAATTCAGAATGTAAGACAGGCAGAGTTATTGTTCTTCGTCAATGCACTTCTCCAAGTTGCCATCTATTTATATTTCAAGTTTCAAGTCAATATGTTAAATAGTTTTGAAGATACGCTCCAGACAAAATTTTATTATAAAATACTAAAGGGGAGATAAGTCTAAGTCCAAAATTAGGTCAAGGTGAAGGTCAAAAGGGAGTCAGGTGATACAGGCAGGTGGAGAGTGGTCATATACAATATCCATGCAAGTATGAAAGCTTTGTAGCAAGCCATATTAACGCTAGAAGAAACGGTCAATTTGGGTTAACGAAGAATTTGGCCATTCAATAAGTCTAAGTCCAAAATTAGGTCAAGGTTAAGGTCAAAATGGAGGCAGGTGATACAGGCGCGTGGAGAGTGGTCATATTCAACATCCATGCAAGTTTGAAAACTTTGTAGCAAACCATATTGATGCTAGAAGAAACGGTCAATTTGGGTTAACCAGGCTGGACGGACAAACGGACGAACGGACGTACGAACGGACAGGTGAATTACTATATGCCTCCCGATCTATCGATACGGGGGCATAAAAAACAGTTAACCGGTTGGCAATTTGACCTATGACTATTGATAACTCCCTCGCTATCTCTTTCCCTTCCCAAGGGCTGGGTTTCGACTGGTACATTATAGACGACACATTTTTCTCTCACTTTCACGAACAACAATAAATTAATACCAAATAAGATACAGAATTATACACTCAACAGATTTAAAAATGCACCAGTATACAAAATAACTGAATTTTGTCAAAATTATGTTCAGCTGGAATTAAAAAGTTTACAGTATTTCGGGTCTATAATCTGTTACTAAGCACACAAAATGACAGGGTTATAACTTACTGTTCCAAGCCTGTCTATTTTTGCAAGTTGTTTGGTGTAGAGCACTTTGTCAAATATAGCTGTAACGAGTATACCCCACAGCGTAAAAACCATATCACTGTATACTTTATCAAACTACTATACAATAAACTTGTATCCTTTATTGCTATTGAAAACACACAGTCTTGTCAAATCTGATCCCCTGTATGACTTATTGTCATACTATATTATTAAATGTGAACTGCAACTGTGGGAAATCAACCTTTTTATTACACAGTGTACACTAATATACATTCTTCGTAGCACATCAATGATAAAGGTACATGTACATTTCTTGTTGTTCGTCCATCATTGTATGATCAGGACCATGACTTTCTTCTACGCTGTTGACTGATTTCTGTGTGTCCAGAGGTGGCTCATCAAACCGATCTGGGCACAAAAATAGCGACCACAAGTAGGACACTTGAAGTTGGTGACTATTGTGGAGGTACTGGCTGATTTGGCCTTTCAGACCGTTAATACCGAAAATTATCTCTCTTTGACCACAGACTATTATTGATGTTGCAAGAGAGTGTGTACAACAGGCCAAATTTTAAGAAACAACCTCCTTGACATAAAAAAAACGCAACATAAAAGCAAGTTTCCCATAATTTTAATGTTGGGTGGACTACAATTAAGCTGCGACAATGCCGTTGTTCTTGATGCAAACAATATAGCAGCATTCTAAAAAAACAAATGTACCTGCCTATGTCAGCGGCATTGACTCTTAACCTGTTGTCACGTGGTACACGTCATATACAGTTTTTTTCGGATGGAGATGATACAACAGTCTTAATATTATAGAGACATGTCAATTTAATTCGATACAATGTATTTTTAGTGTAACACCAGAGATCGAAGAGAAAACATATGTCAACAATTGGAATCTTTATTAATGAGACAAAGTGACTTGTATATCCGCGAAGTCTGGGCAATATCCGCTCCGAAGGCAGGTATGCCACATTGTCTAGATAATATTACAATGTTACTGACAGTATGAAGTATACAATATAATTTATATCGAAATTACTGACGTCCTGGTAAAGTTTTGTTTGCAAATAATAATAATTTTGCTTAAATCATGTATTGGGTCTCATATCATATATGAATACGCAAAGATAAGGCCAAAAAGTACATGTTATGCAGGCATTTGTTTGTTTGTTAATACAAACATTCTCTCGATACAACTGGATTGTGTCAGCTACATCCATCAACATACAGCATGGTTAGATATAGGACATATTATTTAATATACAATACTAGGGGTGTTGGCGAATGATATTTAGTACAAATTGTCTGAATCCACGTTTAATTAAACACCTTAAGGAGAGACTTGCACAAATAAAACATTTTGTTTCACATAAGCAAATAACTGAAGCAAACATTATGTATTCACCCAGTAGTGTTGTAAATGCACTCGTACACTAACATAATTACGTGGAGTTTTGACAGTTAATGGGATATCTAACAATGCAGTGATGTACCGCTAATTGAGTATGGTTGTATGGGATAACTTAACGTGGTTACATTTAGTAATTTAGTAATTTAGACGTAATTTTGCTCATGCACCCTGATGTTAACCTCAAATCTAGATGCAGTGAAACAAGATAAGTATTTGTCGATTTTGCATTTGTATTGCATTTGTTAATTTTGCGATTGTGCATGTTTAAAATGTATTTTATTTTGGGATTGGGTTCTTTTATTAACTACTGTTAGTTTATCGGCGATTGTAAAATTATTCCTGAACGTGATGAATGAGCATGTACTAAATTGTTAATCAGATCACGTACGGTGTGTTCTGTATCTGACACTTCTCGTATTGAGATGTCATGGTATTAAGTGATATGAATTTCTAACACATGCCCCTAGAGATAGTGCTGCAAATTGCATTAACTGAAGAGAACACGATCTGCATAATTATACCTCCTCAACTGTTTGTTCGTTCCTTACTTGGTAAAACAACAAATTTAATGTGTGCAACACCATTTGTATGGTTGTATTTTAACGACCACAGTTCATTATCGTACGGACTCATCTACCTAGTTTTAATCGCACCTCATCTTTTATGGTGTTTGCACCAGTACATGAATTCGCACTACACTTCAAAATATTAACACGGTTCACTGCAAAATGCGGTAGATGTTAAAAGTTTGTAATGCTTATGGCGTTCGTGTTAACACGCTCTTATTCGATTATGCGATTCCTTCACACTACTCTACCTTCCAAAGTTTTTGACCGAGTTACTTGAATGAGTATTCCGTTTAAGAATGAGCCATATGTGCTCATATTTAAGCATTCGACCAAAATTTGCAATAATCTGAGTGAACTAATTTGGCGAATGGAATGAATTTTTAAAACAAAATACTCCTGCAATGGGTCATGTAAAGAAGTATTTAAATATTTTGAATGTGTAATATAAGTATTATTGTCGATCCTGGAGACAATAAAATTCAAAACAGATTGTCTGAAATCTGAACATGATACGTGTGTGTTACTATCAAATTCTGCATGCGTGAATTTGGAACACAATGTTTTCTCAAGATAAATGTTCAATTTGATTGCTTAAGGCATTTTTGTCTGCGATCAATTGTTCACTTTGTAATCGAGTTCGTTTATTGTTAGGCACCATAGTGTTTTTTAGAGTGAACAAAATGCGTTGATGATTTGCCTTTAATATCTGTCACGGACATGAATGGAAGTATCATAAATTTTCCAATGAGGATTTTAGAACTGGTTTTTCTTTTGTTTGCCGCGATATTGAAATTGATATTGAGAGTACTGATGTCGATGTGTTGCATATACTAAATATGGACAAAATCAATGATGCAAACATGGTTTTAAAATCTAGTATAATAATATCCCTAAAAGGGGATCACAATATCGTTTGTAGCAAAACCACTCTATACTCAAATTTTCGACCATGCGGTCTTTTTCAAGAGATATGATTCACTTATAATTTTTCTACATTTTTAGTACAGCTTCAAGTCTTTGCATTGTAACTTGTGATGACGTCTTCATGACGTCATGACGTCATTTCCCGTAATATTGAAAATTAAAGAAGGTTATACATCAACATAGACGACAGTGTCAGTCTAACCGCAGGACGTGTCAGATTAAATCAGATAAAGACATCAACTGTACTGAGAAAGATGTAGTCTATGTATTGATATGTACAACGTGCGATAAGACGGTATATGTAGGCGAAACAGGAAGGGAACTGAAAGAACGCATGGAGGAACACCTGCGCGATATTCGACTTAACAAGGAAAGGGCAGGATCGTTTCATTGTAACAGTAAAGGGCATTCAATTAAGAGTCTTAAGGTGACTATTCTAGAAAAAGTTCGTGGCCGGTCTAAGTCGCTTCGTCTCATTAAAGAGAGCGAATGGATAAATAAGCTCAACACCAAATTTCCATCTGGACTTAATTCCAGAGAAGTACGCCAAATGTAACATGACGTCATGACGTCGTGACGTCATATCTTTCAATATTACGGGAAATGACGTCGAGACGTCATAACAAGTTACAATGCAAAGACTTGAAGCTGTACTAAAAATGTAGAACAATTATAAGTGAATCATATCTTTTAAAAAAGACCGCATGGTCGAAAATTTGAGTATAGAATTGTTTTAAAAGCCCGTATTTTAACGAATGTTCTTACTGTGTATTTAACTGCATTAGGCATGTATAAACGATCAAATGTAAGCTTCTCTCTCAGTCGTTCGTCCTACACTATCATCAAAGTGTCTGCGATGAACAGTTCGCTCCTGTTTGTGCCTTCTTCGTATTTAGAGGACATGCTCGAAATGCTCTTCTTCCCGCATGGACAGATCGGAGATGGCACAAGTTTGTACTTCCGGTACATGTGATCATTCAGCCTGTTGTGCCTTGCGCGTATTCGAACCATAATCACTCGTTCTGGTCTGTTAAGACGATGTTAGGGATCAGCTTCTTGTCTTTGTCTTCTGAAGTTCTTGATAATGCACTGGTGGTTTTGCTGACTGTGCTCCCAGTTTTTCCAACTCAACTGCTGTTTCATTTCGAGGCACTCCATAGTGGGCTGGAATCCACTGTAGGACTTGTTTGCAGTTAGTTTACAGTGCTCAGAATCTGAACGCAATTACGGCGATAAAATCACACAATAAACATCCAAACTCCACTATTTCAAAGCACAGCTTAGACAAAATGGTTGTTTAGTAATAAGAGTGCGATATTTAACGGAACGACATCCACAGTAATATAGGCGTAAATGAATAATTAACTCTAGTCAATGAGCAAACGAAGAAGAAAATTTAGGCAATATTCATCTTTCACCGCAAGAAAAGTGACGTATAGTTGGAGACAATTTCCTGATAATCAATATTCCAAATCCTGCACAATTGATCCCAATGTTTATATGTCCTTGCACTACACCCCTCCTCCGAAAAATAAGATATTTTATTAATACATGACAGTAAAATTTGCGCCGAAAGAAGCATCCCTTATACATGTACGCATATATTACTGTAAATCATTATTTGCATTTGAGTATTTCAGCAAGAATTGCACTAAATCTTACAGCAGTAACGTTATATTTATAATAGATATAAACTTTTAAAACCGTGTCAAAATTGTTGTGAACATGATATCATAACAAACAACGAAATTCTCATCAATTTAATTAAAACTATTTGTATACGTAAATCACCGTGTAAATTATAATGATATAGTTATAATAACCGTTTTAAACATGAACAGATCACAAACAACCACACAGCTAACAATTCAATCAGGACTGTTAGAATATGTAAATCACATTAAAGTTACGCTGCGTTTATAGTCATCCACGTTGCCCACGATTGGAAAATATCGTAAAGCTGCACGATTAATTGCATAAACGTTAATTTTAGTACGCTGTCCTACGTTCCCTCGCGCTTTGTGTAACGATTTCCTAAGATACTAATAACACGATGCTTGTAAAGATCTGCCACGAAATTCACTTACGTTCTCATAAGTGCTCTCACGATAACCGCGATAATGTGTTCACATGTATCGTGTCTTATTAGTACGTTAGGATAAGATCGGTCTCGTTATTTAAGTTATGCAGAGATATCCTAAGATAAATGTCCACGATATGATCACTATTTGTACATTTTGAGAACAATTGCATGTGTAAACATCACATGATATAGAACACCCTCTTATTCACGCAAAATATGCCATAGAATATAAGTGCGTTAGCGACTAAGCTGGACCCCCATAAACCTTAAATATCGTTAAAAGTAATTATTTAGAGGTTAATACACGACAGAGCCGGGCCAGAAGGCGATAATCGGCCCGGAAAATTAATAATCACCGCGAGGGCTTTAGCCCGAGGGTGATTATTCATGCCGGGCCGATTATTAACTTCCGGTCAGGCTCTGAAGTGTATTAAAGTCTTTAATACAATTGTTCAATTTAAAAACTAAATGGGTATAACAACAACTCACGCTTAGTTCAGTTCACGAAGATCTTAAGTCATTGATGGTGAAAACTTATGCTTCCATAACATTGTCAAAGCAATTTCAACGTAACGTCATTTTAGCTCCAACGTGACGTCATTTTATACCATCGTGACGTCATGTTGACATGGATAATTTAACGTGCGCCCGTTCAGCGGGCCAATTACGATTATGAGATTGCGGACCGTAGTCCAGTCATTGAAGCTAAAAAATATGGTCAACCTCAAACAAATTGCAAAACAGAGTTTCTTTGCATTTTCATCATCTACAGACTATTATCGACTACAGACAAAATGTCAAATATGCGAGTTCAGTGGGGAAAAAAATCGACATGTTTAAGGTCACTTTTGGTAGCAATTTCAGCATTTACCTTATTTCATACTACATCGGGAATTTTAAGTTCTAATAATTCCTGTGTAAGTCGTTAATGATTTACTAATTGCACCTTAACGCTTATATCTTCTGAAAGATACAACCCTTTTCTATCGAATACAAATATTGATTTTATCATCAGACAATTTACTTTTCTTATATATGCCAGTCTACGTGTTGGTATACTACCAATTCAAATGTCGATAAAATGACTTAAAATAGCACTTGGAAGGGGAAACAAAAGTTTTATTCATTTCTTTAATATTAATCCAATTTGTTTAAAATTTACACATATCATGAGTTGTATACATGTGTGTCTTATGGAAAAAGGATATTTGTGTTTGGACAGTATACAATACAGACAATATACAAAATGTACACGAATCTTTCGATTCTGGAGAAATAGTGATTGTTCTCTTTGTCTGTTCGTCCACAACTGCATTTGTATTCACAATTTTGACTCTATGATTATGAAACTTGGTCAGAGCGATTATCTGAACAAAATTTAGGCCAAGGTAGAAAATGGATGATCAAGCGTAAAACACTAGGTCACTAGGTCAAATTGTTGCAAAACCTTGTGTAGTCGCTAGAGGTCATAATGTTGACCTTATATTAATGAAACTTGGTCACAATAATAATATCAACAAAATATAGGTCAAAGTTATAAAATGGGTCATCCGGGGTCAAAAAGTAGGTCGCTAGTTAAAATCAAAGGTAAACGTTGTGTAGGTACAAAATTCACAACTTTGGTCTAATATTTATGCAACTTGGTCACAATGCTCATATCAAAACATCTAAGACAAGTATGTTATTGAGTTATTTGGGTCAAAATTAGGTCAATAGGTTAAAATAATTGATGCGACTTTTTGGCGCATGAAGGTTTTTCTATTATTTGACCTAGTGACCTAGTTTTAACTCATGATAAGTAAATATTGAATTTGACCTACATTTTGTCTTCATGATCCATGTGACACAGTTTCATAAAGATTATGTAAAAAGGGTGCATTCTAAAGATTCGTTCTATAATTTGGCCTAGTGACCTAGTTTTTAACTCAGGTTAATCCAATTTCATACATGACCTTGATTTTTGTAAGGTGATCATTGTGACTAAACTTCACAAGTGTAAGGTCGAAATTGCGACCCCTGGTGACTATATCTGTTTTTTTCTATGTTTTGACCTAGTGACCTAGATTTTGGCTCCGGTTAACTCAAAATTTATTTTACCTAGATTAGCTAACGATGATCATTTCTGCCAAGTTTCATATAAATCAGACCAAAATTGCGACTTCTAAGCACGATGTAAAAATAAGTTACTGGTACAAGCCAAGATTTATTTACATCAAAAGTGACAAATATCGCGAAAACATGTGACAATTGAATATATTTGTAAATATCTCAAAAAGTCACACGAATATTCAATTAGGACGTTTTGTACATTGCTAAGGATAGCTTTACGCACCATATAAACACAGGCACCCGTCATGTTATGCCCCCCCCCCCCTGTAGACCCCAATACTACCCAGGTACCACCACCAACCCAAAATATACAACCCTAGCACATATTTTATACTTATCAGACCAAATAAAATTGTTTGCAACAAAATATATAAATTATATTACACAACATGTGGTATAGTATAGTATCACTTGAAGGTATAGAAGTAATGGCATCAGACGAGACACTAGTCTAGTTTCAGAAGGCCGTGAGCGCGTAATTTTCGCACCAGCACATCAAGCCCAGTCTTATTTGTCAAACAAATGATTGTTCTTTGTCATAGTATACTTTTTAATGCACACACTTGAGCGTGCTATGAGCGGCGAGTCGTCAAAGTGGCGAAAGAGCTAGCTTTCCAGAATATGACCGAGGCTTGTTTACAAATTACCCCAAATTTATCAGGGCTGTTAAACTTTATCCGCTCGTGATTCCCGGCGCATATTGTCATGGACGTTAACCAATAGAATTAAATAACTACTCACCGTCAGCCGACTCCATAATAATTTCCTATATAATTCACTATGACACATTTTCCGACTGAATAGATTTTTTCAATGAAAGTCCAGCCATTTTAGCGGATGCACTTGGATAAAAGCCGTACATTTCGTACAGGCCCGGACGGTAAGTGTCGTGGATTGGTCCATAATTGGGGGTGTGTCGTTGGTTCCCCGTTACGTGTTAATCTAAGTTAGTTGAGCCAGAATCAATCTTCCTCGCACATTTCAAAAAGAGTTGATTACAAACAACGATTAGCTGTTGATTTAGTTTCCAAAGGCTACAATTAAGTCATAATGGGTAGGACAGTCACTGGAAAGACGTTTACCGTTAAAAGCATTGCCGCGTGTACATATACTTGATAACGACACTTACCGTCCGGGCCTGTACGAAATGTACGGCTTTTATCCAAGTGCATCCGCTAAAATGGCTGGACTTTCATTGAAAAAATTCTATTCAGTCGGAAAATGTGTCATAGTGAATTATATAGGAAATTATTATGGAGTCGGCTGACGGTGAGTAGTTATTTAATTCTATTGGTTAACGTCCATGACAATATGCGCCGGATATCACGAGCGGATAAAGTTAAACAGCCCTGATAAATTTGGGGTAATTTGTAAACAAGCCTCGGTCATATTCTGGAAAGCTAGCTCTTTCGCCACTTTGACGACTCGCCGCTCATAGCACGCTCAAGTGTGTGCATTAAAAAGTATACTATGACAAAGAACAATCATTTGTTTGACAAATAAGACTTGGCTTGATGTGCTGGTGCGAAAATTACGCGCTCACGGCCTTCTGAAACTAGACTAGTGTCTCGTCTGATGCCATTACTTCTATACCTTCAAGTGATACTATACTATACCACATGTTGTGTAATATATTTTATATATTTTGTTGCAAACAATTTTATTTGGTCTGATAAGTATAAAATATGTGCTAGGGTTGTATATTTTGGGTTGGTGGTGGTACCTGGGTAGTATTGGGGTCTACAGGGGGGGGGGGCATAACATGACGGGTGCCTGTGCATATAAACACAAAACTGTTTGTTTTGCAATTAGTTTGAGGTTAAAAGTTAAAATGACTGGACTACCGGGCGGATAGGCGATAATCAATCACGTGATAGTCATAATCAGCCTGAAATAGGCTCATTTTTGTTACTATATATAGTAACTAATGTATTAGGCAATTTTATTGAAATTTGGCATAGTTCACTAAATTACTTTTACCAACTCTGTGTTTAAATTGCAGACCTTTTGACTGTCTAATTAATGTTTTCCCCATTGGGTCTTATGTATTATTTTGGTATTTTTATCAACAAATAGCCAGGGAGTAAAATAAGCTATTACGATCAGCTAGTTATAATAATGCTATTGTATTGTGTAACAACTGTTACGGGATTTTCGTATAACTTTGACCAACATTTGTCTGGTCACCAATGTGTATATAGCTTAGGCCCATCTTCTTATTGCGATGATCATTTGTACAAACATAATATACAATGTTTTTTCTTGCCAATATTTTTACAAAGCTGCTCCAGTTATACAGGCTAAGATAAACGTTCATGTATGGGCCTCATTATATATTTTCAACAGCCACAGGTGTGTGACTTAATGTACAGTTATACTGGACCAAATTGTTGATCTTTGCTGTTCTGGTCACTTCTATTACCCATAAGTATTTACCCTGTTTTAGACTTAAAATTAGGCGTCTATGCAAAGTACACTTTTCTGTGGACTAAAAATTCTGTTTTATTTTATCAGAGTTGGTAAGGGTGTTTTACGAAGACATACCTATTTTTGTTCAAATCGGCATTGTAGTTTTTAAGATATTTAAGGTTTATGGGGTCCAGCTTAGTCGCTAACGCACTATAACAAGTAGTTTTCTATGTCCAAGTTATGTGTTGGTGTATACAGTTTGTACTTGAACTATGTGACATTGCTCATAAATTAGGAGTACACATCATTCGTATCCATTTATGTTCGCCTTGTGCAGCCACGGTTAGAGCATTTTTGTTGTTGAATCAATAAATAGATGATGTGCTTAACCTTCTTGAACTCAATGAATTCATACGGTTTGGTGTCACAAAAGAACTCGCTATTTGCATTAACATGCCTCATCTAGATGGTAGTCTGTTATGAATATGTAAGTTCCTCTCTGGGAGATCGGATATGTAGTCTTTCCACTGGCTTCGACGTTTTCGAAACGCCGACCACGAAACGTTTCAATCCTTGCCATCGTTGGCATCTTGACTAGCATCATTACCTATTGTCCCTTTAGTTCATTAAGTTGTGAGCATAGAAATACTTCTAGATACAGTCGGCTCTCATTCAGAGGAACTTGCTTTGGCAAAGATGTCAGATAATTGTTTAGTCCGAAAGTCGAACATTCTTTCGTATTATGTATAAACGACTGACTTTCAGAACAATGGTCTATCGACATCTGTGATCGTTTCAGCGAAATATTTGTCAATTGACACTGGTTTGAAAAAAATGGAGATGCATGAGAGTAGATGCATAATTATATTCTGGTGTCTAGAAGTGAAATGTTTATTTAATGTATAGATAAATAACAACTCAAGTATAACACACTAGTATGGTTCATACTCATATTAAATATGAGTATGAAACTCATATTAAATATGAGTATGAACCATACTAGTGTGTTATATAACTATTCCCTATGGAATTAATTCAGAGAACTCCAGTATAGTAAGCAGAATAAAAGAAAGGCCGTTGGAAATGCTATTCCTGACACGTTATCCACAGCTTGTGCATTGTCTTTATACAATCTGTTTGTAATGGACTCCGAAAGCTGGAAATGAAACAGACGCATAAATCAATGAAAGTTCCAATATAGACAGGAAAACTATAAGTATTTTAGTATTTTACCCAACTCGCTGGCTTAGAATAGGAAGGTCGTAATTACTACTTACAGTTTTTTCTGGTTTTCTGAAAGTATCTATTTAGTACATAAGACCTTCTAATTCTAAGTCAGAGAACTATAAGCTTACTATTAGAGCAGCGTGAACAGGGTCTGTGACTGCTCTTGGTCTGCGGCTTACCGATGATTTGAATGGTACTGAAAGCATTATCTTACGTAGCATTGCATCAAGACACTGTCTGATTGATCTGAATGCCTACATGCTATAGTTGTTAAACATTGTTCAGAAATCAAGCGTCTATGACTTGATATCTCGCAGTACGCTGATATACCTAGTCATACACACAGTACTAATCATCGTGAACAACACCTATATGTAACGCTGAATAAATATTTTGATTAAGTATTCAATTACTATTCTTTCTCTGTGTTGGTGTTGGATTCCCTGTTGAATGCTACCTACCCTGTCCGATTTACTCATATCTTTTATGGTTTAATTCAATTGAAATTTTATCAAGACTGCATCATAGATAGAAACTACGAGAGGTGTTAAACTTATTTATGAACAGAAAATGAACATCGATATTATGTTACTCTAACAACGAAATTTAATAAGAACTTTTATATTGTGTACAATAGTGTATCAAGAAGTATATATACTAATTGTAAATTGCCAATACGTTACGGTTAAATCATAATAAGCATTAGGGTAGAAGGTGTTGTTATTTGCGTTTTGAAGGTCCAAAACTCGTAATAATTACGTTTACATTTTCCTTCTTTAATCGTTGTTTTAGTAACAACCAGATAGAAAATTATATTGTTAAAGCATGAGAAGACTTCGACATCCATTGTTTGGTTATAATATATATCAAAGTTATATTCTTAAGTTTTTATTTGACATTGTATACGGTGACTTGAAGCTGAATCTGGATAAAACACTATGTTCTAGGAACAGTCTCTAGGACCGATACGTAACACTTTTTTGTTGAAAACCTGATCTAAAACGGTTTGTACATAAACCACAGCCTTCAATTTCGTCAATTTGATATTAATTTTAATGTGCGTATTTCTATAATAACAAACCCAATGCCTTTCCATGAAAACGGCCGCGAACACACAAAGATGGACAAACATAAACTTCTCCCTATCCTTGGGACCTTTTCTAAAATAGCATACCATAATCTATCATAACATTCTTTAAGATTCTGCATTGCTTTGCCATAATGAAACAATTTTTCCACATAATCATGTTTTTTTTTCGCATTTCTAGATTCCAAGACTTTTGGCTACGAGGCATGTTTTTCTTGATTTTCAGCGTAGAAGCTTCTCATTTTCCAAGAACTATGCATTCAACTGTTTCGAAATAATGTCACTGATAGTTTCTATGGACACTCCCATCTGTGGTACTATTCCACGTTTTGCTAATGGATTCATCATAGATATCATAAAAACAATTTTACTTTATAGAGTAGGTTTTGGCAATGTTGGGCAATTTTCAATCTTTGGTGCCATTTCACAATTACTGGAATTAGAACTTTAATAACATTTCTTACGACAAATATTACTGATGTTCTCATTAAAAATGCAAAATAAAATTTTATAACACTTTCTTGATGCTTATAAAAGGGCCATTTTGCCTTAAAAACACGAAAAACAACATCATCAACTAAATTGTTGTTTTAAGCTTTAACCAAATAAAATATACAATGTATGATGATCATATGTTCAACTTAAAACATTTTTTCGCATGGTTTAAAAAAGATATTTCAATTATTTTTATTCACTATTGCACAATCGGTGTTCATGTTTTGTTCATAAATAAGTTGAACACCTCTCGTATTAAGCTACTCACCAATCCATTTCTGGGTTCATGCCTGTCGTTGTTCTTCTGTTGTTTATGCCAATGTTTCAACTGTCTAGTTTGTTGATTCCTTGCCAAAATATTGACACATGAGTATTCTAACAACGCTGTAAACACAAAACATAAGCATACAGCCATCTATACATGAATGGCCTGAAATAATGTATGAGAGTATCGTAAAATTCAAAGGTCGTGTGAGTTTAAGACAATATTTACCGTCTAAGCCCTACAAGTGGGGTATCAAACAATTTGCACTTTGTGAGAGTAAGACGGGTTACGCTTTGAAATTCCTAACTTACACAGGGAAAGGCTCAGTGGTAGCAGACAATGGATTCACCATCACAGAGAGCCTTTGTTTGTCACTATTGGAAGGCTTTGAAAATCTAGGGCATAAAGTGTTCACTGACAATTTCTATACCTCTCCACATTTACTAAGTGAACTTGAAAACCGAAACATTGGTGGAAGTGGGACAGTAAAAGCGGGAAGGAAGGGTATGCCTGCTGATCTCCATCCGAGAGTTCTTCATCTGTCGAAAGGGGACGACCCTGTATTCATGAGGTCCAACAATATGGTCGCGTGTGCATGGCACGACACAAAGCGTGTTCATTTCTTTCAACAACGGAAACTAATAATACGGTGGGGAAGAGAATTAGACAGAGAGGGGTTGATGAATGCTACCGATCCATTGAAAAGCCAGTTGTTGCTGAGGTGTATAACCAACATATGGGTGGCGTTGATATACTTGATAAAAAACTAGGGACCTTTGCCTATCCTTATAAAAGCAGCAAGTGGTACAATACCATATATCATCGATTGCGGGAAGTGGCCCTCGTTAACGAGTATATTCTTTACAAAAAGAATACAAGGGACAAGGTATCCCCAAAAGTGTTTAGGGAGAAAATTATAGATAGACTGCTTGAGGGATACCAGAAGAAGTCTAAACGACAAGGAAGGCCATCCATTAAAGTACCCTCATGATTGACGGAGCGACATTTTGTGGGAAAATACGACAACCCGAAATACAAACCAGACTGTGTTGTCTGTAGTTCAAGAACTATTCCTGGATGGAAAAGACACCAAACAAACAATGAGTGCAAGCAGTTTGATCTGTCCATGTGTTTCATGCCTTGCCATGAGATATTTCATACCCAAAACAACTTTCAGCAAGCTGCATCAAGAATTGTGTATGACTTGTAACAAAATTATGTTATGATGAAATGTGCGTTGAAATGAGTTTTGAACATACAGTTTCAGACAGTGCTATATTGCATTTATGTGTTGTGTTGTAGGCTTAAATTGAAGTTCTATGTCTTGACATTGTAACAAATGATTATATTATGTAAATAATGATTTCCTTGTTTGCATTAATGAACTTTATTGAAGTCGAATATATTTCACTATGATTTTTTTTCAAATGCGATCTGGTATCATGAGTATGAACAACTTGTTGAACAGAATAATTAGGTTATAAGCATAACTATTGAGTAGGTTATATATATCTGTATATTGTTTATCTCCACTCCAAATTTGAGTAAGATATCTAAAAAAATAAAAAAAGTTATGCCAGTTTGAAGTTGTTCACTGTATATGTCTGCGATAGCGCCAAATAAACTTGGCGCCGGCTGGAATTTTCTGTGACAAAAATTGGCGCCGAAAAGGTTAATATGTGAAATGATTGCAACGAACATCATCAATCATTGTGTGTTTTTTGACTTGATACAACACGAACTAAAGAAGTATTGCAATTGATAGGAACGGGTTATTTATAAGTTATTATCAGTGATTTCGAAAAATGCCTTTACGGATGTGGTGAAGGTTTCACGTCCGCCCTGATGGTTCTTTCCACACTGAAGTAATCTTACAAAACAACAACTCGAATATTCAATTTTTTAATTCAATTTTACAAATAACACACTTTTTTAAGTTCACAAAAATACTTATTTTAACACCCAAAATGAAATTCACAGTTCAAATTAAAACGACATGTGTCCGTCTGATTAAAGATATTAATGAAGTTAAGCGGCGCATGGCAATGGTTACAGCGCTATATATACTGAGGCTTCACGCCGAACCAACTCGTAAAATTCGTGATACTGCAAATGACACATGACAAGTTTATGAAAGAACGGAGAAGACGGAACAAACTGTAATAGTACATACAATAACAACAAAGTTACTGCAAATAAACATGTCAACCTATTTTAAGTTACTATCGGAAATATGTTTATACTACAACGGAGCAGACGGAGCATACTACAGTACGAAATATAATGACAATATTACATAATGTCACGGATATAATTATGGTATTTATCAAAACAGGTTGATAATGTAACGGAGCATACATAAAGAACAATGTCACTTATAACCCCAAACAAAACTATCGCAAACTCTACGACAACTGACATCAAGTATACTGATATCAAGGGAGAAAATCTTGGTTAAATCACTTTCAAAAAAACTGATTCTATATCTCCTTTAAAATATCGTATACAAGAACATTCAAATTGATTGTGCGAAATAAGGCTCGTAATAGTTTGTCAATTTGTTTTATAATTTCCAGTTCATAGTAAATATGAATAATGCTTTTACCTTCACGTGCGATACTCTAGGTAGTGCACAGCAGTTGACATACTTCGTTGCGTGGTCATAGTAAGCACAGTTATTATACCCAGAGAGATTCGATCAAGTACTGCATCTACAATTAACTTAAATGACAACCAGGATAACATGACAATAAGAACACTAGGTATATATGTCTGTATCATATAGAAACCTATATTCCGTTCTTAATAGATGTTCATCCAGATGTACCTACTTCTGTAGTTATCTACTATAAGTCTATGGAGCATTAGGTGTGATGCCGGTGACACACATATACCATGATGGTTACAAAACACGTTACTGACATTTCATAAAATATAGTTTGATGTTATTGAGCACAACCGAAGACTTCCGTAAAACCCTTATTAATTTCCCCTGTACAAAATCTACTATAGATTCCAGTCATACCACCTTAATTAAATTTTAATTGAACACGTAAGACATACCTTCCACTATTTGAGTGCAATTTTCAGTTTCAATCCTGTATGGTGTGAACTGAGGCAATTCTAAATGAGGGTTTAATCGTACAGGTTCTTTCTCATTCCACCGAAACATGAACCGATTCGACGAGAAAGCACCTGAAACCATAAGAAACTAAAATGAACTTAAGTTCTGAAAAAATATTAATAAAGATATTAAAACGGTCGTGTAGCATAAGATTAAATTGAATATTGTTGACATTACATTTATCAAAAAGTTTTTGTAAATTAATTACTTTGAAATATGTTCCGCATCTGCACAGATTTTGCAATATCTGCAAAAGTTAAAGACAGACAGGTAGTTTGCTTACAATAGCCCATTTGATATTGGATACTTATAAAATCATGTGGAGAAAGAAACACCAAATGACATCACCTACTCACAACTTTGTATAAGTAAAGAGCAGATTTGCTTGTCCATTGGATACTTGTGCAGCTTCATCGGACACGAAGCTGTAAGAGTCAACCTGAAACCAGAACATGAACATGAAATCTCGTAAATAACATTACCGAAACATGTCAGCGACAAGTGTTACTGAATTGGTACCCAACTAGTTGGAAAATTAGTTATTGCGAAAGTGAATGATTACATAACAAGATGCCAAAATGTCACAAAATACGCCCGTCATGGTATTGCTAGTGAAAAAATATTGATTATGAAATAAAAGTCCATATTATGTCAAAACATTTTTGAACAATCATCTTGAAACTTATCTTGGCTTAGATATTACACCCATGAGCATTGTCAGCAAGTTTGAAGATGATCGGATGAAAACTGTTTGAGCTAGAGTACAGACAAGGCCAATTTCACATTTTTTTGGTAAAAGAAGGACCATAACCCAAAGAGGCCTGCACCGATTTGGCCTATAATCGAACTTGGCCTAGATATTACACCCATAAGCATTGTCAGCAAGTTTGAAGATGATCGGATGAAAACTGTTTGAGCTAGAGTACAGACAAGGCCAATTTCACATTTTTTTGGTAAAAGAAGGACCATAACCCAAGAGACCTGCACCGATTTGGCCTATAATCGAACTTGGCCTAGATATTACACCCATAAGCATTGTTAGCAAGTTTGAAGATGATCGGATGAAAACTGTTTGAGCTAGAGTACAGACAAGGCCAATTTCACATATTTTTGGTAAAAGAAGGACCATAACCCAAGAAGGCCTGTACCGATTTGGCCTATTATCGAACTTGGCCTAGTTATTACACCCATAAGCATTGTCAGCAAGTTTAAAGATGATCAGATGAACACTGTTTGAGCTAGAGTACAGACAAGGCCAATTTCACATTTTTTTGGTAAAAGAAGGACCATAACCCAAGAAGGCCTGCACCGATTTGGCCTATAATCGAACTTGGCCTAGATATTACACCCATATGCATTGTCAGCAAGTTTGAAGATGATCGGATGAAAACTGTTTGAGCTAGAGTACAGACAAGGCCAATTTCACTTTTTGTTTTGGTAAAAGAAGGACCATAACCCAAGAAGGCCTGTACCGATTTGGCCTATAATCGATCTTGGCCTAGATATTACACCCATTAGCATTGTCAGCAAGTTTGAAGACGATCGGATGAAAACTGTTTGAGCTAGAGTACAGACAAGGCCAATTTCACATTTTTTTGGTAAAAGAAGGACCATAACCCAAGAAGGCCTGCACCGATTTGGCCTATAATCGAACTTTGCCTAGATATTACACCCATAAGCATTGTCAGCAAGTTTGAAGACGATCAAACATATAAAACGGGCGTATAAAAAGGACGTGTCTGGTTTGATGAGATAGACCTTGAACTATCATTCATCTAAAATATGCAAATTAGAGCAATGCGTATTCGTAAATCGTGCAACAGATTGAGTAGAACATTGCTATGATAATAAGGATATCAGGTTTTAGCTATCATACTGCATTATGCTAATCTACTAAAAAAAACACTAATGGATTCTGACAAAGGAAAATTCACGTGTGTGATATATTAATGCATAATAAATGTACAAGTGAGATATGACTTTCCTAGTACAAATGTTTAACCCCATTTGGTGCAGCTTATATATATGCAGTGGAACAGCATTAGAAGTTGCGTCTCTATAGAGCGATATTCATTAAGTGTATAGAGCTATATTCTAACAGTCATTCAATGTCAAAATAATTACTTGCCTCGCTTTGTATGATACTAGACTACCTTAATTGCAAATTAAAACTTTGGATGGGTTCCGTATACTTTTATTCGATCGTCATGAACACATTACTTTAAATGGTTTATGGCAGGCAATTTATTTACCAAACTTAATAATTATACCAATGCATACGTTCTATGGAAAATACAAAAGGTACCTTGATTTACATTTGACTACCGCGTCTTTGAATATGTGTAACATTTTGTTAGGAACAGTCACAGTGTGAAAATATGCCTGCTTTTCATTCAGGAAATATAAATATGGTACACATACATTTTCCATCAACCTTGAATCAAGCTCCAAATATTCGTCCTTTATGGGGTTTCTAAAACTCAGCCTTTTGTCCCTCCATTCTTGGCGTACAAACGTGCTAAATGTAAAATCCTGCAATGTTATGTGTACGTGTATTTCATTTGTACAGATAAAGGATAATTATGTTTTGAATTTATTTGATATGAAAAACAGTATTATGATCGTGTAACCGTCGACATTTTTTGCTCCATGACAGACGAATTTTGGGTTTAATTAATGTGTCTGTTGATATACATTCCGTATGTGTACATTTGTATGTACCTACCCTTTTCAGTAAAAAACTTTGCTGTTTAAATGTAACAACACAATGAACATGATCAAAATAAGTTATACAAGATAATTACCCAGCTAGCATCTCATTCAACAAATATCGTTTCAGGCAAAAAGCGTAATCAATGTTTTTCATCGACAGACGTACGTGACTGAATCCAAAAGTTCGTAAAAATTGATTGTTGGAGTTATTATCGTCATATTTATGCTGAATGAATACAATGGTATTCTCTTTACATAGACATATTTATAGCGACCTGATGATAACCGTTTAACAAAATTATATCTTAACGTTTTAACGTTGCATTTTCCATACAGTATACATGGCGGTTGTTCGACGGCATCAAAACTATAATAAATACGTCTAACTTTATCTGACTTTATTTGGCTTGCATAACAAGACATATTTGACACTGGTTCTGATGTATTAATATGAAACATGCGTCAGTCATTATATAGTGTCAGTCACTGAAGTGTTGTTTTCTTGGTTTGACTGATGCTAGGATCGGCACTTGTGATGGTCAAAGTGGTCGTGTTTTAAGCACTCTCACTTAACCATTATGAAAAAATTGCATTGAGTGATGGACTAGTTGATAAACCATGTGTAGTAAAGTGTTAGCCAGTGATATACTTGTAAAGGGTACGTAGAATAATCAAGATTACTAATATATTGGCTATGTAGCATCCCCGGATTCTTCCAATCACATACGTCTCTTTAAAGGCATAGATACTTCGGGTGTCATTGACAAAGCAGACAGAGATAAAACTTAATAGATGACCGACCCATTAAAGCTCATGAAATTCAGGAAATAACGTGTTTACTATTAATACATCTCGCGCCGTTGTGTTACTATACTACAGTGATTCTCGTGAAACAGTTAATTGCACAACGTGGACGAAGTCTATATAACTTTGTAGTTGACTATTTCATTCCCGAAGGGCTCGATAGCCAAGTGGATGTGTTAACAAATTTCACTTATTTAAGTAGAATAACGTATATTATAGGCCAATGGCATCATCACGCAAATGGATTTCTTACCATTTTCTGTTCATCTATCGAATCAATACTGTTGATATAGAGACTGACATTGACCTCACATGGATAATCTGAAAAATATCGTATAGCATATAACAATGTATTGTTGTATGCCTTTCAAAATCCGACAGGGAAGGTAGCACTCAACCCAACCAGCCGAGCAAAGAAATCAGAAACACCACGACACTACTACCCTGAGCAGTGCCCACAGAAACCCAAGCCAAAACGGAGATCAAATTAACCACAACAACCCCGGGGCGTGACTTAGGTTAAAATACTAAGGACAGTGACCTTACGTTATGCGACCTAAAGAGGCACAACTACAAGTCACGTTAGAATGTATCAAACAGGCTATGTTTTTGAGCAGCAATAGATCGCTGGCCTAGAATGAGAATGTCGTAACTACTACTTATGACCTTATAAGACTGATACATATTAATTTAAAATATGCATCATAATGCGCTTCTTATGAGGAATTGTTATGTTATATGTTGACCAAACAGAAGTTGTAAAAGCTTGTTTCACCATAGAAAAGAGTACATTTCCGACATGTTTTCTTGTTTTCTCAAAATATCATTTTTTTACTTACTACCTCTCATTCTAAGCCAGCGTCATGTACCCTATCAAATTTGGAAACACATACACAGGACTGTGAACGATACGTGTCACGTTCACAGCCAACAGTTAAAAAAGTTAGATAATGCGCTTTATAATACTATACTGAGCCAAAGTTCTAACTAGACCCCATAACTATTATGGTATATTTTTGTTGGTAATGGAAACTTGCAAAAATAAATTACATGATGTGAAAAACAATTCATTTTCCCACAACACGATTAATCATTCAATAACAGAACATGTTGGCTAATCACAAAACACATTCTTTTACAACTTGTCTACACCGTCTAAGTTAAAAGTCACACTGTTCCAAAAGCGCGTATATCCGCCATTTCATCAAGTGATTTCTGAGCAACGTCTAAGCCTGGTTCGGATGTAAAATCGAATGTACCCCTGTTCAATGACAGACCGTGTCCTAAAGATGAATTGTTGCAATTCTTGAAGATTTTTAGGGGCGACCGGAAGTCGTCTGATGCGTCAATCAAACTCTAGCCAGAAGTGGTTTATATTGGGATTTGTAACCTAACTTAACCCTTTAACATGATTACGTGCTAGGAAATTCTTAATTGTGGCAGTTGTGTGACTAGAAGCCCCATCATGTATGAGGGATAAACAACCACACATCATCATTTTGGGAATTGACGTCTGAGATATTGCGTATATTCAGCCTCCTGACGTCAATAACGTTTTTGTTGAAAACGAAAACGTAAGTGCCTTTACACAAAACTTCAACCCTCTATAAACGTTTTTTTTTCACGGGGCCGAGGTCATCGGGGCTCATCCACTTCACTTCCGGTTCGAACGTACCTGTTCAGAGGGTATGTTTACATGTCGTCAACACACTCAATGCGAGCCGCATTAATAATAAATACAAACAGGAATCCTTCTTCCCAAGGTAAAGCTAATGTTTTAAACAATAATAACCAATCAAATCATAAAAATAAAGGTTTGACGCATTTTACCTGACTCCATGGTGTTCAGTTTCCAACATTCCTATAACACATGTTCTTTTATCGTTCTGCATTCGAAGCATGTTTAACTTGGTTAAATAAATTTATGTTTTTCAGTTTGGGATGTCTATAAACTTTGGAAGTGATTGCAAAAAAATCATTTTCGGACAATGGCTGGTGTTCAGCACGTGGAAAACACGTTTTGCACGTGCTTCCTCAATTACGTAATTCTAGGACATTGACAAATATTTTTTTCTTAAAATGTGTACACTGTCAATACTCATTATAGTCTTAAAGATTTCAGAACAATACCTTTGAAAATGGAAGTCTTATTGAGGTTTATAAAACGTCTAGTTGGAACTTTTGCTCAGTGTACATGTCATTGACTTGATAGAGAGTTGACTCTGTTTGAAAGTATGTCTTGTGAAATTTGGTCTTCCTGCAATTTTTCGGTGGGTACTTACATTTTTTATTGTTTATTTGGCTTATATGTGGACAATGCTCAGTGTATTTGTGTTGTGGTGTATCTGATTTCCGTGCTCGGCTGGTTAGGTTGAGTGCTACCTTCCCTGTCTGATTTCCTCATCCCCTTTTTGATAGAGAGTTGACTCTGTTTGAAGGTATGTCTTGTAATTCTTAGTGCGAGTAGAAGAGATAGTGTTGTGAAAAGGAATGTGAACAATTAGTCTATTTCAATAATGGGTTACACTACCTAATGATTGTTAACCACTGGTTTCATTAAACTATATTTTTAGAATACAATAATGAAAATTAATATAAGAAGTAATATCAGGAGAAACACATGTAGGTTGAACTATTAATGAAACGGTCATATATCATATAAAGGTACATGTATTAGATACATTCTGTCTTACCTTTTTCAAACAAACAAAACTACTATTAGAAATTTAGCCATGTTTATATATTATGATTTTAAATTAAGACGTTCATTCATCGAAGGAATTGGTTAAAAATTTACAATAATTAACATAGTTTTATCATATACTAGTAACATGCTATAATTGAAAATACTGTTTGTCTTCATGTATATTGTATTATGTATAATTGGGAAATATTGTCTACATGTATATTGTATTATGTATAATTGGGAAATATTGTCTTCATGTATATTGTATTATGTATAATTGGGAAATATTGTATTTGTATGAAAAAACCATTATGTTGTATATATGTTGTGTATGGGCCGGTGGCCTTTAACATGTTTTGAAATAAACTGTAAACAGTGCATTAGATAGCGCTCCTTTCTTCAGATCTAGATCAGTAGATACACTGTTCACTATCACATCTACCTGTATAAACAAAGTTGGGTGGAATCCGGCTGTCGTAGTCGTGCAACAATCCCCGGATAAAATCCTGCCTGGAATGAAGAAATACAACGAAATCGAGTTATATCATTCGCAATTATTTTCTCGTGCTATTATAGCATTCAGTTTCCATTACCTGAATTGCCAATCGAAGCCGGTGAGTTTTCTTTCTCAGTCCTTATTATATTTGATCATGTCACGTGTTGTTTTAGATAAGTTTTCATTTACATATTTTGCAACTAACAAGTCCGATTGTTTTGGCACTTGTTACGACGATTTCTATTTCAAAAGAGGAAGGGATTTGTCAGTTTCGTTAAGAAAAGTACCTGATTCATCTAGGGTGCAGAACTCTACGATTGACATACCGTTGATATCGTATAATATTACGACCAAACATTTTGACACGCACAAGTCACCAAAATAATAACAATACTCTGTTGTAATGTTCGCTCATTTAACCAAAAGTTGGTCATGGAGAGCTTTTGTCATACCGAGATGTTCGTCGTCGACCAAATTTAATGAAACTTCACAGAAATGTTTCATTTGGTGGACCTCTACCAAAGTTGTTCAATGTTTTCCGGTCCGTCGCATAACTAGGTCACAGGGGCTAAAATAGATTTTCGAAAACGAAACTTAAAAAATCTTTTTGTCTGAAACCGTAAGGTCTAGTGTTTCTCCGATACAGCAACATGATTTTTATAGCTTTGCCTGACAGGTTTCAACTTCATTTTAAGCATAAAAAGACACAATCGAATTACGCTTACCACAAATTTTGATACAATGATACAATTATTTCCACAATTCTCAGTAAATTAGAGGTGTACGATATAATAATGCGCTGGAGGAGTGAATGGCGAAAATTATATGCTATTTTAAACAGTTTATGAGAGCATAACTTCGGATAAATTTAGTTTTAAAACAACCATAGTTCTTCATTTTTTTACTTTTTGTTCGAGGTTACACCAAGTATGCCAGGCTATGTTATTTTACATTAAAACTCCCAAGAAAGTGGTTGTAATGCAATTAGACCCAATGATTTGATTATTTAACAATGGAGCGAATATCGCCATTATGAAGTCTACTCACGTATAATTATTGGACTTCCCCTAGTGGCGATTGACAAAAGCAAGTAAACACCTTTCTATATAAGTTCAGTTATAATAAAATATATCACTAAGTCTTGTTGACATTTGTGAAAGTAGATATTTGCGAAAAAGAATATATATGAACAGGATACAGCAGCGAACACAAACTGCATTCATGCTATATAGATACAACTCCAGAAATCTTAACAATCATGTATACACGAGTCGATTTCTGGCAATTGAAATAAGGCACACAAGCAAAAACACTGATAACACTGTATACGCTGCTGGCACTTGGTGTCATTATGGCAAATAAGAGGATTTGATCGCATTTTATTGATTATTAGAGTTAGAAGCTTTAAGCTACTTTTTTGGTGGATTTGTTTGAAGCAGAATAGACGAGTTTATGTGGTGAGGTGTTTAATGTATAAACTATTTGCCGACAAAAGCCCCAGTAAACTGCCTGACAATAAAAGTAGCAGAATTTATGAATTCACGGAAGAATCGTAAATACGTGCGATTTTATCATTACAAGGATTTCTGAAATTGCATTGCAAAAAAACAGTCTGCCAGATATTTATTTTAGATACTTGGATATAATTACATATGGTGTGTAAATGCGTTATATTTTTATCATCGGCAATCTTTGTGACATTAAGCAGTAATTTTCATAAAGAACGCAGTTTACTGTCTCTAAGCCAAAATGCCTTTTCGTACATCATTATACTAATCATTATACTTATTGGCGCCAATAAAATCGCAACTGAAGGACTGTGTATTGATGCAATACAGGTTATTCGTAATGCAGTGAATTATGCCCTTCCTACAGATTGTCCAGCATTTACCTACACAGTACAATTATATACACTAATAAAGGTAGAGTTTCCATATCGGCCAGACAGAATCATTTACAATAGCATTTTATTGTCAACATAACAATCACGTATTAACTGTTCTAGGATCGCATTAACGATTCCTTGGTGAATACATAACTCTGCTACAGTCAACATTATCCCCAGATTACAATAGTTATATTGCAAACAATTATAACCATGCGCTGACGCATGTCTGTTTAATGGCAATATCCAACTACAATTTACACAACAAGTAGCCCGTGCTATTCCATATGGTATAATATCCCCGAATTATCATTGTCATTTGGTTGCTTATTGCACGTAATTATATTAATCATATAGTACTTACTAGTTCCAACTACGTCTTTAGGCCATTTATATTCGCCGTGTTATGTTATAAACACCTCGGGAACCATTATTTGTTTCAGCTTACAATGTTGCATGCTTTCACAGCATTTTGTTGACAGAATGTAATCGTTGTATCAAAGAAATGCTAATATTTGTATTAATATGTAGTTTGTATATTGTAACAAACAAATGCTATTAGTTCCGCATGTTGTAGCTATATTATACAAATAATCCTTCTTAACGCATGGTGCAGATTATTAATGAATACGCACCCAATGTCATTGAGAAGAGCCAATGGTTACGAAAAAAGCAGAATTGATTTATGGCTAACTGACGAAAATTAAACTCCCACTATCCTTAGTTCAGATATAATACCTGCTACTATAACATTCACCGATCACCAAGCAATATCATTAAAACTAAATACTCAATCTAAACGTGGTCCAGGCTACTGGAAATTTAATAACAGTTTCTTAGAAGACATTGAATACGTTGAATACATAACAGAACTTATAGAAAATTACACTAAGTCAAGAGAACATGAATCACAGCAGACTCTATGGGAACTCTGTAAGATTGACATCCAAAACCAAACTATAGAATACGCAAAAAAGAAATCAAAATATAAGAATAATAGAATTCTAAACCTAGAAAAACAGCTCTCAGAACTATACGAGCAAGAACCAAAAACAAATAACATAAGAGAAAACATAAGAAAAATTGAACTAGAATTACAAACATACTACGATGATAAAGCTAAAGGCGCGCAGATAAGATCTAAAATATTTCAACTAAACTTTTCAGAAAAAAATACAAAATATTTCTTGAATCTTGAAAAGTCAAGACAATCGAGAAAAACACTCCATACGCTAATAGTAAACGATCGTATTATTACAGACACCAACACAATACTGCAAGAAGAGGTTAATTTTTATAAACACTTATATTCGTCCAATAATAAATGTAAAGAAGACATTGATAACTATTTAAACACAACGAAACCAGAGTACATCCTAAATGATAATGAAGCAAATCTTTGCGAAGGTCTTTTAAGCTTAAAAGAATGCGAACTTGCTGTAAATAATATGCTAAACAATAAAAGTCCAGGTCTAGATGGTCTTACCTGCGAATTCTATAAATACTTCTGGAATATTATTGGAAAACTAGTAACAAACTCATTAAATGAAGGGTACATGAAAAATGAACTATCTGCATCTCAAAAATTAGGTGTGTTATCTCTATCATATAAAAAAGGAGATCCACACAGCTTAGAAAACTGGAGACCAATAACTCTATTAAATAACGATTATAAAATTGCCGCAAAAGTTTTAGCGAACAGAATACAAAAGGTAATACATAAAATAATTAACACCGATCAACAAGGTTATATTAAAAATAGATTCATTGGAAATAATATTCGACAAATTCAAGATGTTATAGATTACGCAGAAAAATTACAAATCGATGGCGCAATTCTATTTTTAGATTTTAGAAAAGCTTTCGACACTGTTGAATGGAATTTCATGTTTAGCGCATTGAAACATTTCGGCTTTAAAAACATGTTCATAAACTGGATTAAAACAAAGTATTCAAATATAAAAACATGCATTTTAAATAATGGTTGGAGATCACAATGCTTTTATCTACAACGTGGAATAAGACAAGGATGTCCAATCTCGGCATTAATCTTCATTGTTGTAATTGAATTACTGTCGATTAACATAAGAAACTCACCCGATATTAAAGGTATACAGTTAAATGAAATAGATAATATAAAAATCTCTCAGCTAGCTGACGACACAACTTTATTCGTAAAATCCGAACAAGAAATTAATCATACTTTTACATTATTTGTTTCAGCTTACAATGTTGCATGCTTTCACAGCATTTTGTTGACAGAATGTAATCGTTGTATCAAAGAAATGCTCATATTTGTATTAATATGTAGTTTGTATATTGTAACAAACAAATGCTATTAGTTCCGCATGTTGTAGCTATATTATACAAATAATCCGTCTTAACGCATGGTGCAGATTATTAATGAATACGCACCCAATGTCATTGTTCTTTCCTTTGATCATCAATACATCGTCCCTTCATAACTACTGTCCTTGCCAATTCATATATAATTATGTATTCAACTTCTTTTTTGCTCAAAACAACGATTCCTCATTAATTTCAGTATGTTGGAAAATGATATAGTTCATAGAGTCCATTGTCGGAAAACTGCCACTGGTATACCAGTATCTTATTACAGATAGCTAAGTGTTTTTTAAAAAAAACTACAATGACAGCTACATAAACTAAAACTGATTAACATGTTAAATAAACATAAATATACGGGTATCTATACACCTATAATGACGAAAGAGGCAAATATACCAGCATGGGTACAGTTGGGGACATGTCTAATCACTGTTTTCACATTTAAACTGAGAGCTGCCTATATCACTCAAGGTGATGGTTATTCGACATTCGTAATGCTACATATAGACGTTTTCTAAGTATATATTAAGAACTCGCATTTATAAGACGCCAGTTTATACGTATTGTCTAATACAATATCAGGGATGGTGAAAGGATATTTACTACATATTGCCTCTATTCACATTAAATACGAATGTGCTAATCCTTAGGGAGAGACGTGCAAACATAAAACACCATAATGTTTTGCACAAGCAAATTACTGTAGCAAAATGTATGTATCCAACAAGGACTCGTAAATACACTAGTGCAATTACATAATCACATGGCATTTTGACAGTTAATGGGATATTCAACAAGACAGTGATATACCGCTCATTGAGTATGGGTTGTTTTGGAACACCTAAATGCGTGCTAGCATTTAGTATTCGTACATTAAAATGCTATAATTATTGTAGTTCACAGGGAGACATAATTGTATTTTTGAACCCTGCTGTTTCTGGACGCAGTAAAACTTCTACACAGTTTTGCCTTTATAACCTATTCAGTTTTTGTCGTACACTCAACCGCTTTAAAAACGCACCACTATTGAAGACAATCAAAAATTGACAAAATTCATTTTTTGCTAATAGAAATAGTTTACAGGGTTTGTTCAGTTCATAAGCTTGACCTTATTAATGACAACGATTTTGTTTTTATTCGGAATACCCATACCAGTCATAATAACTTATTTTGATTTTGCATGTTTTTCACGCGCAGCTCGATTGCGTCGACCTATGTGGTCAATATTGATTTGAAACTGTACGCTGTCGGTTTACACATTGAGAAAGCCCACAGAAACAGTATTTCCTAATGATATTTCTATGCTGCGAATATCTCGAATAGTTGTTCGGATGATTGTGCCTTCGCTTCTAACTGAAAAGAGCATCGGTGCCTTAGCACAGCGGTTTAAATGCCTCCACACAACGATTGTAGGCCTACAACATCGATTCCTAGCGGATGACACAGTCAAATACCGACCTGGATGAAACAAGCTCAAGGTCAAAAGAATGTCGGGTGTCAATAAACAAGCCAAAAGTACATTATTTCATTTTCATTAATATTCTTTTCATAATTGTCAATAAAAAGGAAAATCATCTTAGTACACCTTTTAACGAGTTTTATCCCGTTTAGAGCCGAATGTCCCAACTTTTTGTCTTCAAGCTCCTTCATAGTGTTGATTTCAGGTGCCATATAAGCACCACGGGAAATATCCTGACAGTTTGATGCTCATAACCAAGATTTCAAGTTTAAATAAGGCTAGGATCCATATTAGGTTCACATAATAAGCCAGACAGCCAAAGCCACATAACATTTATAATTGAAGTTAAGCTTTTCTTGGATAGTAAGAAACATCACGTCGAACATTATTCTATCATATTACGTAATTAATGTTATTCGTTAGGAGGAGAAACCACGAACATGCATCAATGTAGCGGGCTCTTATAATTGCTTTTGAAATTGTGACTTTCACTTTCATGGGTCACTGTGTTATCTATATCGTAATCTATTCAAAACTCGTAATACTTGTATGACAAGCATAGAACTCGTTGTGCATAGACTGAAGATTATTAATCCGAAAATAAATAACCATAGATTGACGTTGTTCGATTGCGCATCTTTTTGTTATATTGAGACATTATTTTTTTTAGTTTTGCGAAGGAATGTAAGCGTCTTAGGTGATTAAGACATAATTGAGGAACGTTATGTATTATATTCACAATATTGACAACCAGACCACATACGGAATGTTCTGTAACTGGTACGTCTCATACTTAGCTAATTTGTCATTGCAATGTGTGATATGCATTTCAAATGCAGGTCCCTAGCGATAATGTAGCAATATTTTTTACCGATGAAAAAACGATATTTACAAGGATACTGTCTAACATCTGTTTATTTATGAGTCAAACAACACAATCAATTAATGCAAATCCAGTACTAGTGCATTATAGATATCTAGTTGTCAGCAGTTCGTGTATATTAAGAATAACATGAAAATTGAGTAATCATTTTAGACTTGTTGATGATTCGTGTGTAAAATTGTGCTTGATGCCCAGTCACATGCTGTACGTTATAATGAGACAGACGGACGATACCATTATCATGAAGCAGGTATAATTCAAGATTTGATATAATGGTAAATGTCGTGATAATCCTATACTTGTTATCATCTTCTGACTATGTGTGAGAGGGCATGTTAACTTCAAGCACTCTGGCAATTTCAGAACATTAAGGTACTTCTTGACAAACCATATCCCCTTACTGATTCAGACACCTTCAACATTGTACGACTGCATTTATTCACCAGTTCTAGACATGTCTTGATACGTTGATATGCTTAATGCAAGGATAACTTTAAAATATTTATGGTTCAATGTAATGTCCACTGGAGCGACTGAAATATCTGATTTTGTTTGAATAAATGACGTCACTGTCAGTAATAATACAAGACATATCAATGTATACTCTAGTCATAGTAATACACAATAACGATTGTATCAGTAGTTCCATTGCGTGTATCCACTAAATGTGATTATTAGAACAGGTTTTTTATGATCTCGCATACCCTTTTGGTAGTTGACAACGTTTGCAAGTACTCGTATCCAGGAGTATATATGTGTTGAGGCTATTTCAAAAAAGGACACATGGTTCGGCGTATACACGATTCTTACTCTATTTATTCATAGTCAGTTATGTTTGTTTCGAAATGGACCATGTTTTACTATTTAATGTTGCGTTGTGGTTTCATAAAGATTAGACCAAACGTTCGACTACTTAGCACGATTTAAAAAGCAGTTACTGATACATGTCAATATTTATTTACATCAAAAGTGACAAATATCGCGACAACATTCAATATATCTGTACATATCTAAAAAAAAGTCCCACGAATATTCAATTAGGACATTTTGTACATTTCTAAGGATAGCTTCTCACACCATATACACACAAAACTGTTTGTTTTGCAACTAGTATAAGGTTAAAAGTTAAAATGACTGGACGAAATGACAGATACATGTACTATGCCCATATAACTTAAGTACGTACATTATATGATTACATTATATGATTATGTCATACATCAAATATTATTACGACAAATGCATGTGTACGAGTTTTGTGATTGTTACGATAATTGCATGTTTGATTTCATTGCATCCCGAATAATCAGTTAACTATCAAGGCACTTCCATTCATTTTCGATCTTAATGGCGCCAATTATACAGTGTCGCAGAAACGCATCCCGACATAGAGACAGACATATGCATTATCATCAATGATTAATTCTCAACGTTACTATGTATGGTTAATAAATGATAAATATCAGGCATTTACAAAATCATATTAAATCATATCGTTTTATCGTAAATAATTATCTGGCAGACTGCTCACAATGTATTTATAATGCTACTTAAGTGTAACGAAATGCATGTAATCTTAGAATCGCGCGAATTCATAATTCCTCTGAAAATAAGCAATTTCTGTTACGATAACTGTCAGTATAATATCTCAATCTGATTTAACACTATGCAAAATACAATCGTGAACTCGCACTAAATTTGTTGGCCGTTTTTACACCAAAACATGAATATTAACGTTTTTCTATGTGTAAAAAGAAAGCAAAAGCCTTCAAAACCATCGTAATCAAAAATGTTGATCTGAAGCCGATTTCATTCGGATGAAGCAATTGGTTTACTATTGTTTAATGTGCCTCCCTGCTCTACAGATTGTGTAGAGTGCTGCATTCTTTATCTTATTTGCTATACTCTATTTGGATTGCACTAGACAAAATACGAGTATAATACTTTCAGTGATAAGGTAAATTTGAGAATTTTAGCCGATCGACTAAAAACATCCCGTCAAACTGAGACATGTTGCTGTCGAATTGCACATCCAATTCTGTTACGATAAAATGTGTGTATCTTTATCAGCATGCCTTGGAGTTTTAATACATTACATGCATTTCGAAACGTTGCTATTAAAGACATATAACACTTACGGATATCCATAGCGTTTATTGGGTCACTTGGAAAAATAGACACATTTCAGTACGACGATCCCATTCATATGTTAATCGCCATCCGTGTTCCACCAGAAATCTATTGGCTGAATAAACAATACAAACTCGTCACTGACCGATACCTCGTTGTATACTAATTTGCATATGAATGCCCCGGTATATAAACATGAAATGTGTCTATATTGATCGGCATTCGAAGATGTCAATATTATCTCATGTTTGATGGTTGTTTAAGAAGGCGGAATTAGTATCCATTTAACATGAATGCACATGGGGGTTCTGCACAAAATGTATGGTTCCAAGCAGATATACATGTCAACAGGTATGTAATTACTTATTATTTAGTTGAACGGACACGTTTTAAAACTACAAAGAAGTTGTCACTTGTGTTGTTAAAATCCCATTCGGTTGAATAAACTAATTTCACGTTCATTTAGGCAATTCTTCAGGCCAATTGCATAATAATCGAATCGACTGCCTACGTTATATTCGATACTTTCCACTGCAGCTGAGAGTCTTAATATATCATGATCATGAAGCATGCCTTAGTGTAACCTCGATTATATAGCAAAATATGTTTATGGTGAAACGTAATTTTATGAAGTGATGAGATAATTGGTGTTATAAAATTATATTCATCTGGATTTATGTTCCCATAAATTGTTTCAAGTATCATTAAATACGAAGTTTCTTCCTCAGGCGCACCATAATATAGTTTATGAGCAGCTAAATTTCCTAGCATTACAGAAGTCGTTATATCGAGATTGGTGGTGAAAGGGAACGGTAGAATAGAGACAGAGGTTGATATAGTTCATGAACAGTTTACAGCAAAAGTTTAATTCGATAATAAAAACAATCTACATTTAGCTGACTCAAGAACAAGGTAAAACCGTACCTGGCTATATTTGCATTTAGGATGTATAGAGAAAGCAGACTTACTTAGACAGGAAGGAGTCTAAATGGAATAATAATCAGTCCGTGATGCACGTAATTAGCATATATGGACATGATTTATGAATAAAACATCTGATGTGCAATGTCCGGGTTGTAAATCAGAGAATCTTTTGATACGGACTAAAATGGATTGTGCAGATTAGAATTTAAATTGATATTGCGTGATATTTGATATCTTGCCAGACAATGGTAATGGATATTGCCTTTGAAATGCATCAGCTGAAAGGGAATTAAATGAAAGAGTCCGCTTTGAAAATAACATAATGGGGGCAAAAATAGAACCTGGTTTGGGAAGATCACAGGGAATTTTAAACAAAAGTGTAATTGGAAATAAGTTGAATCAAACTATTTCGATTAAAACGTATTGATTCGGTTTCGTGTGCGAATAGTGCTTGTGAACGGTTGGAACATGTCAAACGGTAGCACATAACGTGCATTGTTAATTTACTTACATTTTCAACTCTTACTTCATGGGTTGTTGCATCGTATATAAGTTTATAAATTCTCTTGCTATACTTAGGAGTTTCTACAAACACATATTTTTTATTACTGATTTGAAACCAGCAGATTGTATTAAGTACGACAGTAATCCGACCACTCGACGATATTACGTCTTGAGGGTATCTGAACTTCTTTACGTAAGGTAATATTGCTATATTCTACCAAACACAGTCATGCTATAGATCTACAACAAGCACTCGGGCATAAATGTACTTTTAACTTTCGAGTAATCCATGTTGTAGGGGTTTATTTAGTAATAAAGGGTGCATTTAGAATTGTCAAATCAAGTATAGTGCATAGCGCAGTCGGCTTAGCTACTGGGAATACGTAAATATCAAAACTGAACGAAAGAGTTCGAATCCCATTCCACTATATTTTTATTTAATTTTTGCTCGTCAAACATTTTTCGCGCTTGTCTATTTACAAAAAGATGCTTAATTATAAAACTTCCAGTGCGTAAAAAGCACATAAGAAATATGTCATAGCTGGTATATAGATAAAGCGACGACGCGAAAGATCTCATCGAGAACGTACATAGGTTTTGTATGGATGAGAAGGAAATAGTTTTCGCTTGTCAGTGTGTGAGAGGGGGTTGTCAGAATGACAAGAGCTAACATATAGACTGCATATAAGGTTGTCTCAGCGTCGTTACGTGTAATTCAATTGATACTAACACTGATTCTGACACATTGTATAATTGATATAATGAATATTTGAAAAAAGAATAACGCAAACTATGAATATAAAAAAGATAATGATATGTGATCATAATCAGGTAATACAATGTATGCATATAGCATTAATGTAAGCATAAGTTTATTTAATAAAAAAGCGGTTCGTTAGTGGGTCTTAACTCACACAGGAAAGAACAAAATAGACGATTGATAGCGATGCACTATGACCGCTGCATCACACAGACAACTGACAACATACACCAAGAGCTAATTCTGACGTTTCTACTGAAAATTCTTAAAATGGCGATTGCAGCGAAGCCAATGACGCAATAAATACAATATCCAGACTAAATTAATGTAAAGGAAACAAAGCGTTTTTTTATTAGATATAAAACGTAAAATTAATCAAATATTAAGAATTAAAATATTAACGTAAAACGACAAAAAAAATTGAATTAGAAATTCAATTATTGAAAATGAGTATAGCAGAGGACTCGAACCCACAGTCTATATAAAAGTATGTTCCTGACAAGAGAACAGTTTATCCACGAAGCCACGTTGCCAACTAGAAGTTAAGGGAGATTTTCTCAAACCTATCCGTATTTTTTCATAAAATAACGGTAATATCGTTTCAACCTTGGTATATGGACTGGTCCAGGGGTCATATTTCGAAGGTCGTTGTAGATCTATACTTTGTTGCAATTTTAAGCCGACGTTTCCTTAGGATCAATAACATAGGACACGTTTCATGTATCAGATTTCTTTAAAACCTCTCATTTAGCATTTTATTGAAGCACTGGAGCCCTCTGTGTTCTGTACTGTAACTAAACCGAAAGTAGGGTGTTTGTAAACAAACTAGATAAAAGTAACCACGTACAAGTATTTAAAGGGCTGGCATGGTATCAACTGCTTTACATATGAGGTGCTTTGTTCGTGTTATATTCGACAAAGTAGCATTAAGGCTTCATACACACGACTCTAAGGTCATCTAAGCGTGTACCCCGGTCAATAGTTCAACTTGGCATGCAACTGTTAAAACAAATACTTGTAGAAAAATATGGTCATAATGGATAACCCTTGGGTCATTCCGGGAGGGGTGGGGTCTAAATATTTCTGTGCACAAACCTTTAATATTTGACACAAATACAATCGTTTTGCACAGAGAGGGGTTATATATGCATAAACACCATGTATCCGAAATCAAGAGAAGCATTAACATCTACCTTCCGAAAAGGCTTACACACAATAAGTATGAAGGCTTACTCGTACAATATCATTATTCGTTTCGTATAATATAGGTATGATCATAGTAAATTACTAAGATCCCAATGACAAGTAATGATGTGACGATTTGAATCCTGGACAATGAAACCATTTAAAGGCCAAAACATTCTGACTTGTACCCTTCAAACGTTTTTGAGTAAGATTGTATAACTTTGTCTCCTATTATCTCTAGACACCATTTCTTCCGCAAAGTTCAATGACGTCATTCGTGTTATTGGGGACATGTGCTTTTATTGGAGCAACATACCGAAAAGTGTGTTCATCAAAAACTTAGTTTCATATTTGTATTTTCGTTATTATGCACAAAGAACCGCTTCCTTTCAAGAAGTAAACGACATAAAAGCGTATTTTGTAAAAATATCAAATAGAATGACTGCTTATCTTCGTCCATCATGAATAATTATTCATCATATATCTAAAAGTGGTATTTGAACCCACACAATTAATGCAAACAATGCGCAACGGTTCAAAATTACGTATTAAATAAATGGATAAATATAACTTAAGGATGACTACTTCGCGCCGATTATCGCACCATTCAGTCCTAAGGGACATTCACCAATTTTTGCTACAGAGAAAATGAATGATATGTTCAGTCTATGCTACAAGCAATGCATCAAAAGGTGCAGACTAGACAAATGGCTATTGCTGTACTGGTTGTAAGAACAAATTACTTTTTTGAACACGATTCTATGAGGATTTCTTATTCTCCATAAATGTCGTCTCAGAGAGATTAGTTCAGTTTCATACGGCAGCTGATGTATGCCACATTTGAAAACCAGCCTTGGTGTGATTCAAACATTGTACTTTTAAGAATTGGAACGTCTTGGGTAGGATTTTTGAAGGACGAGCGGACAGACAAATGGTCGTACGGAGACTGCAATCACTTTGTACCTCATGCATCAGATGATTTACTAATCATTTACTAAGTATTCATCTAGTTTATTATGCCTTGCATAGTTGAGTTGTAATGTGTGCTAGACTGCTAGTGCGACGCTAACAATTTCCTCATTCCTAAGAGCCAACCAGGTTGCGGAAAATGTCATAACCAGTGGTTGAAGGAACTTATTATCTGAATGAAAATGAGATAATACACTAAAATAATGATTGATCATGCAATAACTTCAGTTATTTTCTTTGATATCAACCGACTGAGACAATCGAAATACGTGATCGTTCATTACCTTCCTGCAACATCGGCTAATAACCCCACAATTACAAAATTACCACGCATACAAAGCCTGAACAAATAGCGCATTACATAATAGGACCGCTTTCTTAACACTACCACTTAATTTAATGTCATTCACATAGCTATCACAAGAATTCCAAAATATGTATTTTAATATTTTGCCGGTTTTAATTAAGACATATAAGTACTTAGCATTTACTGTAAAGTCATTTAATTTCGATAAAAAATACCATTTCGATGGGACATTAATTCGTGGATTTTGCATTTCAGGTAATACATACAAGGGTCAAAATTAGTGTTTGAGGGATTATATTTCGTGGTAGAAGATAAACCACGAAATCCACGAAATTTAATCCCCCACGAAAATTAATGACTTAACAGTATATGATTTGCATCATCACTTAGGAAACACAAGACAGAACATGTAACATTAAATCAAGCGGTATATATGCGAGGTGTCATATTAACGATGCATTATGATGGTGTTAAGGTAATTATCCTTACATTTGTTTGTGTACTGCATTATTTACATGAACATTGTCTTTTCTGGTATGTTGCGCAATGATACTAACTTACAAATGTTTGTTCTTCCTACAGATTGTCCCGTATTTACCTAAATACTGTACAATTATATACACTATCAAATATTTAATATCCATGTCTGACAGACAAACTCATTTGTAATCGCATTTTATTGCCAACATAACTATCACGTTATTTCTGCTCTATGATCGCATTACGAGTCTTTGGTGGATACATAACTCTGCTACAGTCAGCACTATCACCATATATCAATAATTATATTGCAAACAATTATAAACATGCACTATTGAATGTCTGTTTAATGTCAATATCGGTTGCGCTTTACACAACAAGTAGCGAATACTATTCCCTGTATGAGTATGTCCCAGAATTATTATTATTATTTGGTTCAATATCGCATTTGATTATATTTACCATGTAGTACTTACTATTTCCAACTTTTTGCTTTGTCGTTAGGCAATTGATTTTCGCCGTATTAGGAAAGACATACTCCGGGAACCATTATTTGTTTCAGTTTACAATGTTGCATACTTCCACGGCATTTTGATGACAGAATAATCATATTATCAAGGAAATGCTAACATCTATACTTTATAATAACTTGTAATCAGCACGAGAACCTGATGACAAGGGTTCTTATATTAGTTATAAGTGGTATATATAACAATATAACAAGCGGTAAATATGTGAGGTGTCATATGAACGATGCATTATGAGGGTTTTTGGTAATTACCCCTACATATGTTTGTGAACTGCATTACTTATATGAACATTGTCTCGTCTGGTATGTTGCGCAATGATACTAACTTACAAATGTTTGTTCTTCCTACAGATTGTCCCGTATTTACCTAAATACTGTACAATTATATACACTATTAAATATATAATATCCATGTCTGACAGACAAACTCATTTGTAATCGCATTTTATTGTCAACTTAACTATCACGTTATTTCTGCTCTATGATCGCATTACGAGTCTTTGGTGGATACATAACTCTGCTAGAGTCAACAATATCACCATATTACAATAATTGTATTGCAAACAATTATAACCATGCACTATTATATGTCTGTTTAATGTCAATATCGGTTGCGCTTTACACAACAAGTAGCGAATACTATTCCCTGTATGAGTATGTCCCAGAATTATTATTATTATTTGGTTCAATATCGCATTTGATTATATTCACCATGTACTACTTACTATTTCCAACATTTTGCTTTGTCGTTACGCAATTGATTTTCGCCGTTTTAGGAAAGATATACTCCGGGAACCATTATTGGTTTCAGTTTACAATGTTGCATACTTCCACGGCATTTTGATGACAGAATTATCGTAGTATCAAGGAAATGCTAACATCTATACTTTTGATAACTTGTAATAAGCACGAGAACCTAATGACCGGGGTTCTTATATTAGTAATAAGCGGCACATATAACAATATAACAAGCGGTAAGTATGTGAGGTGTCATATTAACGATGCATTATGAGGGTTTTTGGTAATTACCCCTACATATGTTTGTGAACTGCATTGCTTATATGAACATTGTCTCGTCTGGTATGTTGCGCAATGATACTAACTTACAAATGTTTGTTCTTCCTACAGATTGTCCCGTATTTATCTAAATACTGTACAATTATATACACTATCAAATAGATAATATCCATGTCTGACAGACAAACTCATTTATAATAGCATTTTATTGTCAACATAACTATCACGTTATTTCTGCTCTATGATCGCATTACGAGTCTTTGGTGGATACATAACTCTGATAGAGTCAACAATATCACCATATTACAATAATTGTATTGCAAACAATTATAACCATGCACTATTATATGTCTGTTTTATGTCTATATCCCACAACAATTTACATAACAAGTAACGCATGATATTCTCTATACGATTATGTCCTCGAATTATTATTATTTGGTTCAATTTCGCATGCAATTATATTTACCATGTTTTACAAACGTTTCGCTACGTCGTTAGGCCGTTTATTTAGGCCGTTTTAGGTCGAAAACTGCAATGACAGCTACATTAACGAATACTGATTTACATGTTGAACAAAACTTAACTATACAAATATTTACAAACCTATCATGACGAAAAAGGCAAATATACCAGCTTAGGTACAGTTGGGAGAATGCCTAATAACTGATGAAGAACTGCTTATATAATTCAATGTGATGGTTATCCGACAGTCTTTATGCTTCACATAGATGAATAATAATAATATATTTAGAACTCGCATTCTTAAGACGCAGGTTTATAAGTTTGGTCTAATACAATATCAGGGATGGTGAAATGATATTTACTACATATTGCCTCTATTCACATTAAATACGAATTTACCAATCCTAGGGAACGATGTGCACGAATAAAATGTTATGTTTAACCTAAGCAAATTACTGTAGCAATATGTATGTATCCAAAAAGTGTTCGTAAATAAACAAGTGCTATTACATAATTGCATTAAATTTTAACAGTAAATGGATGGTAGTATGGAACACCTAAATACGTAGTAGCATTTACTAACGATCTTGCATACCCGTTTGGTGGTTGACATCATCAGCAAGTACGAGTATATATGAGTCTTAATGTGTGGAGGCTAATCCAAAGTACAATTATACAATTAACACATGGTTCGGTGTATATACGATTATTACTTATATTTATTCATATTCAGTAATTTATGATAAAACATGGTTTGTTTCGAAATGGAAAGCTGTTTCTCGTAAGTGTTGTGTCGTGGTTTGACTTGTTGTCGTCCGTATCTGCCTAGTCAAAAGTAAATTATGTTTGACGGAATTATATTTTTATATTTAGGTATTCATGGTTAAGTCTCGATGATATATTTGCCTATCCATTATGTTTTCACCTGGAACACAATACAAGTTTATTGCAGTTACATTTGGAACTCTTTAAATGAAAGTCAACTGTAAATATTTTCTTTGGATATTACAAAGTCAGATACTATTAGCCGATATAACTTAAGTACGTACATTATATGATTATGTCATACATCAAATATAATAACGACGAATTCATGCGTACGAGTTTGTTAACTGTTGACTGAGAATTGCTTGATTGAATTCATTGCATCCCGAATTATCAGTATATTATCAAGATACTACTATTCATTTGCGATCTTACTGGCGCCAATTTTACTGAGTTATGCAGAAACGCATCCCGACATAGAGACAGAAATATGCGTTCTCCTTAATTATTACTTCTCAACGTTGACGCTATGCATGGTAACTAAATGAGTAGTATCAGGCATTTACAAAATCGTATTCAATCATATCGTGTGATCGTAAATAATTATCTGGTAGACTGCTTATTTGTAATGCCACTTAAGTTTAACGAAATGCATTAAATCTTAGGATGACACTAATTTATAACTCCTTTGAGAATAAGCAATTTCGGCTACGATAAATGTGAGTGTTATATCTCAATCTGATTAAAACACTCTGCCGACTGCGACCGTGAACTCGCACTTATTTTTTTAAAACCATCATATTCATAAATGTTCATCGGAAGCCGATTTCATTCAGATGAAGCAATTGGTTTACTGCTTTGTAGTGTGCCTTCCTGCTCTACGGATTGTGTTGAGTGCTACCGTCTTAGTCTTATTTGCTATAATTGGTTTTGGATTGCACAAGACGAAACAATTCTTCGTGACTCAAGGTAATTTTGAGAAGTTTAGCCGATCGACTAAAAGATCCAGTAAAATCGAGAACTATGGCTGTTTTATAGCACATCAAATAAAATTCATGATATTCTTATCAGCCTGCCTTAATAGTTTTGATACATACATTGCATTTCGAAAGGTTGTAATTGCTTGTAAGTTTCAATAAACGACTTATAACACTTACGTGCATCCCTGTCAACACACTATTAGCGTTTACATGGTCACTTGGAACACTATTGATCAGTATTGCATTAATATTATCTCATGTTTGGTGGTTGATAAACATTGAACATGCATGTAAATGTGGGTTCGGTTCCAAATGTATTGTTTCAATCAGATATATCTGCACACATGTATGTATCAATTACTCATCACGGAGTAAAAAAATGGAATTATTGTACATCATGTATGATCCGATTTATTAATTGCAGTACTGTATTACCTCTACCCAGCGACCATTGTATTACTCTCCCCTTTTTAAAATGTTAATAATTAAGTGTTTTCATAATGGCCTTGTTATTGGGCTGAAGACATAAATATTAACCTGAGGTCGAAGACCGAAGGCTAATATGAGTCTGAAGCCCAATAACAAGGCCATTATGAAAACACTCAATTATTGACCATTTTATTAATTTACTATACTAATAATAATAATTAAGTGTTTTCATAATGGCCTTGTTATTGGGCTGAAGACATAAATATTAACCTGAGGTCGAAGACCGAAGGCTAATATGAGTCTGAAGCCCAATAACGAGGCCATTATGAAAACACTCAATTATTGACCATTTTATTAATTTACTATACACTTCGTGTGATATCACACTAAATAGATAATAAATAACGAATAAAAACAAACAAAGGTTTAGAAAACCAGCGAACACAAGCTTTTAATTTTATTATAGCTTTACCGTGTTCGAAACTTTGCGTATCCGAATTCTCAGCAGTTTTCGGTGGTCACTAAATTATTCATCATCAAATACATTTAAAACACAGTAGGTCGGATTGATTGATGATAATGTTGTCTAATAAAGGGGCCAATCGTTCCCCGACTCCTTCCGCAAATGCTCCCATTCGTTCATTTTATATTATTGTGATTCGAGTCGTCCGTTGATGGCTCTTGTCGGATATCGCAGAATTACTGTACGATATATATGCCGTCAAACCCGTATTACATTTCGCGTTTACTTCCCTTTGTATAACTGGGGGCCAAGTAATCGCTAAATCGGTCCTTGACTTCAAAAAGCGTTAATAACTCAAATTTACCGAAATTCAAGATGGCGGCGATTTTTTTTCCCATGAGAACTACGGGTTTCATAATGGCCGAGCTGGACAGCCAATCAGAATGCTGGAATCTCATAATGGCCGTGTTTTTTTCATAATGGCCGCGATTTACTCATAATGGCCGCGATTTTCCCATAATGGCCGAGTTTTGTCTCTATAATGTCGAGGTATCGTTCATATTGGCCCTGGATTTAGAGAAAACACGGCCAATATTGTATAGTCAATTAATAAATAATTGTAATGCATTATTAATCATTTTTTGTTTAAATAATTTCTTGTCTACATGTATATATTTAAAATCGCAGATTTATTCTTAACTTCTTACCCACAAGCTTTTTTCTTTCTTTTATTGGGCAATGCTCTTTTGAGGTTGTACATGTTACGTACATTGTTTATTAGCTATATTGTTCCTTCAGGTAATTAATATATCAACGTTGTTTTAAATATGCATTGTGCATTTTACGTAACGTCATTTGGTACGTCTGCTTTTCAGTGCATGTTGACGTTTGTTGTTAAATAAACTAGTTATCACTGTCATTTAGGAAATTATTTCTGACAATGATTGTATGATACTAAAAGTAATGGCCTATGCTATATTACATAAATTCCGCCCTTTTGTATTTCTGAGAGTCTTAGCGATACATTGCAAAACATGTGTTTGGTGAAAAGTACTTTTCTGAAGTGAAGTGATGAGATAATTGGTGTCATAAAACTACATTCATCCGGATTTATGTTAACTTGCCATAAATTGTTTCAAATATCTAACAATTCACGCTGTTCTTTCCTCAAGCGCGCCATAATGTAGTTTATGAGCAGCTAATTTTCTAAGTAGCATCTAAATTTATGGTGAAAGGGAACGTGTCGTGCTATTTGCGGCTTAGAAGTTTAAAATGGAAAAGTAATCAAAGTTTTAGTAATAAACAGCGGCTGCCGTTGTTCTCGATCGGAGCATATACAGACACAATATGTACATTTGTAGTTTATTTATCATCCACGAAGCAGCACTAATAATGAGCATTTAATCAGCTTTCAATGATCTTGGATTTTATACGCGATAAATAGAAACATAGCAATGCTTTTGTATTTTGGTGACTTGTTCGTGTTTAAATGACGAGGAGTGATATTATAATATTATACGATCATGAGGATATGTCAATCACAGAATAACATTCCACAACTACGTAATAAAGCTTACATATACATTCCTCTGAGTGAATTAGAATCCTTATCTTCACAATTGTCAAAAATAATTGGCTTTATTTCTATCGTTGAAAGCGAAAACAAAACGAAACATTTTTCTTTTTGAACATTTATATTTTTCTTTCAGGGTCCAATTGTACAGACATCCACATTCCGGTTCAAGGGATACACTTTGTTTATAATAAAAAACTGCTTTATGCATCTCAATTATCTATAAAAGGCAGTGTGTATAGAATCCATTGCTTAAAGGTTCACTGTATCTGTCGCTGGTGTAACACGTTGTGGGGGACGGCCATATAGATTTGTTTGGATTGCACAATATGAATCGGCTGTGAAACAGTATCTACATTTTATAGTAGTACTACAAATTTTCAACAATTAGACCACTTTTGATAATATTTGGCATGCAAGTACTTAACGCATTGCTATATATAACTATAATAAGTTTATGGAAATATTGATAGTCAACTTTTCATTTCTATTGGTTGGCATTCACAATGTACGTTCATAATTCGGTTGCAATGCTACACACAATGTTTATAAATGATGTAAAAAAGCAGATAACATCAAGTAGGGCATTAATCAGGTTGTTAACGATGTTGCGTATTGAGGATATCTCGACTAAGAATAAAATAAAATGAACAAAAAGTTCAATCAATCTTTGAATTGACGATAGGTTTCCTCCTACATTTTTATAGTATGTGCCCAAAAGGATCAATAATATAAGACACGTTACGTTAATCAGATTTCTTTTAAACCATCCTCCCTTTTTGTTGAGACAATGTACCCCTCTCTGTTCAAGGTTGTAACGAAACCAAAAGTATAGTGTTTTAAACAAACCTGATAAAAGTAACCAGTTTAAAATATTTAAGGGATAGCATGGAATCAATGGCTTCGCATATGAGGTGCTAGGTTTGTGTTATATTCGACAAAGTAGCATTTAGGCTTCATAAACACGACTCTAATGTCATCTGAGCGCGTACCCCGGCCAACATTCCAACTTGTTGCAATTCGCAAAACAAGTACTGTACATAACCATTAGATCCTTTTGTGGTCAATATATTTCTGTGAATAGAACTGTATTTTTGGACAAAATACAATCGTTTTGCACTGAGGGAGGGGTCATATATGCATGTACACCGAAGCCAAAACAACAATAAATCATTTAAGGACACTATAAGATAGTGTAACAGACAAGCATCAACACCTATCTTCCAAACAGGCTTACACATAATAAGTGGAATGAGTACACCACAATACCATTGCATTGATTCAGTTATAATATAGGCATGATCAAAGTTAGTTACTAGGATGTCAATGTCCACCAGTGGTATGAAGATATGAGTCATCAACATACACTGAGCAAAAGTTCCAACTAGACGTTTTATAAACCTCAATAAAACTTCCATTTTCAAAGGTATTGTTCTGCAATCTCTAAGACTATAATGTGTATTGAAAGTGTACACATTTTAAGAAAAAAATGTTTGCCAATGTCCTAGAATTACGTAATCCAGCAAGCACGTGCAAAACGTGTTTTCCACGTGCGGAACACCAGCCATTGTCCGAAAATGATTTTTTTGCAATCGCTTCCAAAGCCTATCGACATCCCGAACTGAAAAACATAAATTTATTAAACCAAGTTAAACTTGCTTCGAATGCAGAACGATGAAAGAACACGTGTTATAGGAATGTTGGAAACAGAACATCATGGAGTCAGGTAAAATGCGTCAATTCCTTTATTTTTATGATTTGATTGGTTATTATTGTTTAAAAGATTAGCTTTACCTTGGGAAAAAGGATTCCTGTTGGTATTTATTATTAATGCGGGTCGCATTGAGTGTGTTGACGTCATGTAAACATACCCTCTGAACAGGTATTTTCGAACCGGAAGTGAAGCGGATGAGCCCCGATGAACTCGGCCCCGTGTAAATACGCTTATAGAGGGTTGATGTTTTGTGTAATAGCACTTACGTAGTCGTTTTCAACAAAAGCGTCATTGACGTCGGGAGGCTGAATATACGCGATATCTCGGACGTCAATTCCTAAAATGATGACGTGTGGTTGTTTATCCATCGTACATGGGACTACTAGTCACACAACTGCCACAATTAACAATTTCTGCCACATAATCATGTTAAAGGGTTTAGTTGGGTTAAAAATCCCCATTTAAACCACTTCTGGCCAGAGTTTGATTGACGCATCAGACGACTTCCGGTCGCCCCTCAAAATCTTCAAGAATTGCAGCAAATCAACTTTAGGGCACTGTCTGTCTTTGAACAGGGGTACATTCGATTTTACATCAGAACCAGGGTTAGACGTTGCTCAGAAATCACTCGGTACAATGGCGGATATACGCGCTTTTTGAAAAGTGTGACTTTTAACTTAGAGGGTGAAGTTTTAAAAGAATGTGCTTTGTGATGAGACAACATGCTCTGTTATTGAATGATTAATCTTGTTGTGGGAAAATGAATGGTTTTTCACATTATGTAATTTATTTTTGCATGTTATCATTACCAACAAAAATATACCATAATAGTCATGGGGTCTAGTTAGAACTTTGGCTCAGTATATATATAGTAAAGAGATAAAACTATTTGAAGTCCCGGAATTCTGTCGTCTACCTGTGAAACTTTTGGGAGCAGGACATTATAACTTTGTCACCTATTATCACAAGGCAACATTTCTTCCGCAGAATTCAATGGCGATATATCGACAATCGTCTTTCCCCCGAGTGAAACTAAGTCGGCTAAAAGATGCTTTATGCCGTACGGTTTTGTGCAAAATAAGATTTGAGCAGCAACTCCGGTTAAACTGTCCGCGCTGTGTCACATGGGCATTTTCTAATCTGTCTGATTAATTTCGGTCACATCACACACTTGGCAGACGTAGCTGATCGTTGAGGTTATTCGTGTCATCGGGGACATACGCTTTTATTGAGGCAACAAACAGAAACGTGTGTTCATCAAAAACTCTAAGTTTTATGTTTGTATTTTGTATTGAATATGCACAGAGGACAGGTTCCTGCCAACTAAAAACTTAATTAAAATAAATAAAACGGATTTTTTACCTATATGATATTCGGCAATTTCTCTACAGTAAGGGAATGACATGCTCGGTTGACATATAATTCATCCCGGATGCTATCCATCGCCACAAGGTTATGTGAGTAGATAAGCCAGTTTCCCTTTGATTCTGAGCTTATATCAATGTACTTTCTGGTACTAATTTTATTTTATATTTGGTATGACGCGGCCTGGAATAATCTCTGGACACCCGGCACTCGAACAGGACGCTCAACCACTAGGCTATCGAGGAGGCGATAATGTCTTGCTAGCATCACTGATTTCACCTTTATACACAGTGCTGCCTATATCATCTGATGGGACAGTTATAGTATCCGACAGCTGTGATGCTACACATAGATGTTTTCTAAGAATCTTATAAGACGCCTATGTATACGTTTTGATTTAATAATAGCAAGAACGGTGGAATGAAATTTACTACATATTGTCTCATTTCTAATTAAACACTAATGCACCAAATCTTAGGGAGAGATGTGCACAAATAAAACATGTTTTAAAAAAGTAAATTACTGAAGCAAAATTTATGTATCCAACAACGAGTCGTAAATACACAAGTGCAATTACATACTTTCATGGCATTTTGACAATTAATGGGATATTCAACGAGACAGTTATATACCGCTAATTGAAAACGGTTGTATGGGATTATTAAGTCACGGTTACATTTAGTAATCACATATTACAATGCTAAATTGTGGTTTACGGGAAGACGGGATTCTACTCATGCATCCTGTTGTTAATAATCAATCTTGCTGAATTAAAACTTCATTATTTTGCCATTATTATTTCGAATTTGTGTCGTATTTGCAGTTTAATTCTGAATGTGTAGAATTAGTGTGCATTTCAGTTATGTTTGTTGGCATTTGATTGTATATAAGAACGCAAGTAAGTTTATTTGGCTATTGGAAACACATCCCTGAGCGTTACAGGTCATGCTACTTGTATATTGTCAAACAGACCACGTACAAGGTGTTCTGTATCTGACACTACTCGTAGTGAGATGTCATTGGAATTTGTGATCTGAATATTAAAAACACATACCTAGAGGTAATAATAAGCTTCAAATTTAGGTCGTATAACGTACGGTCACTGTTCATAGTTTTTAAACTAGGTCACGCCCTGTGGTTGTTGTGCCTCATTTAGTCTCCGTTTTGGCATGGGTTTGTGATGTTGTATCGTCGTACAGCGGGGCCTTTGGAAACTTGATTGAGTCTTGGATGCGTTTCATTCGGTCTCGTGCAATAACCGCTATTCTATTATTTCTTTGTGATATTCTGTCCTCCTGCATTTTTTCGGCTTGGACTTTTTTATATTTTTATATATAGCATGTCGGGATTTGGTTATTTTTATGAACTTGTTTAAGCTTATTTGATTATTGAAAACTAATTCTTGAACGGTAAGAATACACATGCCCTAAATTGTTAGACCACGTACGGAGTGTTCAATATTTGACTCTTCTCGTATTGAGATGTCATGGTATTATGTGATATGCATTTTAAACCCATGTGCCTAGAGATAGTGTTTGCAAATTGCATTAACTGAAGAGAAAACGATATGCATAATACTACCTCCTCAACTAATTGTTTTTTTCCTTACTGGGATGACAAAAAATTGAATGTGTGCGACTGGACAATATCACATTAACCCATCTACATATACAACAACGTTATTCCAATTAAATTTTAATCGCACTCTATCTAGTATTTTGTTGGTACCAGTAATTGAATACGCGCTACAATCTATAAATAACACATAGCCTTGAGGGTGACAGTTAAACTGTCAGCCTGCGGAAAGTACTTTCTTTTTCTTTTTTCGTCCACAATCTATTTTAATAGATATATTAATAAAAGGTACGAATCGTTACGGGTACGAATCAACTTATTTTCAATTTCGCAAGGTGTAATTTACTCTACAGGAGTCGATTTCATGGCATAATGTATGAAAAATACGAGTCAAAGACTCTGTTCCTTGTTTCCCCATGTACTGAAATCGTGTGTAATTAGTTAATTACCTGATTATTTAAAAGATTCAACATCAAACATCAGGGACAGCTAACCGGAAAATAAACAACTCCAATCTACCCAAAGGAAAATATGAAGCGAAAAGTATTGATGTGTTTCAAAGATACCGTAGATACACGTAATTCTTGGAATAATTTTCAGCACCTAAAACGTGGCTAAATATAGAGAAATCGAACAAAAACCATGGTTATGCGATTGGAATATGCCACCATGTTTGTATTTGCATTAATAAATATACCACATGACATGAAAAGTACTGTCAAAAAAGTACTATCACCCTGCTGACAGTAAAAAAATGTTCAATCACGTGGTGTATTGATCGGCTTGATCGTAATACATGTAGTAAGAATACTACCTGTTTGTCTATGGAAAATTAAGATTACGAAAAAAGTGAGGGGTAATAATTCAAAATGTTAACACGGTTCACTGCACAATGCTGTAGATGTTAAAATTCTTATTTGTGACATTCAAGAAAACACGTTCTTATTCATTTATGCGATTCTTTCATAATGCTCTACATTCCTTACTTGAATGTACATTTCCTGTAAGAATGTGCCATTTATTGGGATTTAACGATGTTTGGTTGTACCAAGGTGTTATTAAAGTAAAAAAAATCATGCAAATTCTTAAACGAAGACTTACTGAATCAGATGTATTTATTCAAGAATAAAATTGGCAACTCAATAATTCCACAAGAGCTAGCTCCTATATACTATTTGCAGAATTTGGTTTTAAGCAGTACTCAGTTACAATCCGTAAGTTAAGAACAGCCTTAACAAGATTAAGAAAGAAATTCCACTTCTTGTTGGAATGGTCCCTTATTTTATGACATACGAAAATACCTCATTAAACGCTATGTTTGGCAAAGAATGCACATCACGAAATTTATTGATTTAATCTCGTCCAGAAATCATTCTACGATAAAGCAACTAGCCATCTATATATTTACTTTTCTCCAAACATGTACTGCTAACCCAGTTTATATCACTATCCTTGCTATACTATGTTAATATTGTCATATTCATCATTACACTGACCGGAAGGTATCAACCATGTTTATCAATACATCGTAGTATTGTGCGGGATTGCTTACCTAATACCCAATAATATATGTGCGGGTTTCTGTACATATTTTAACTTGTAAGTATAGTTTATATTGCTAAAACAACAATTATATATTTTATATATAATAAAGAGCTGGGTGGGTAGCGCGTAAGCAATTCCGTGCAATACGATACTGTTTGTACTATGTACATACTATTATATTTTGACACACTATGTTACTTGTAGTTTGTAGTTGTTTGTAATTATTGCCCGTAATTATATTATATGTGATTCATGGACCAATAGCCTAAAACCTTGAAATAAACTGTGTATGTATTCTCATTTTTTTATATTCGACGCACATTTGTAATAATCTGAGTGAACCAATTTGGCAAATGGAAAGTTTTGTTTTCTTTTAAAATACTCCTGCAATGGGAACTGTTCAAGTAAAGAATTATTCAAATATTTTGAATGTGTAATAGAAGTACCATTGTCGATCCCGGGGACAATAAAATGTCATACAGATTGTCTGAAGTCTGAACACGAGACGTGTATGTGATTATCAAATTCTGCATGCGTGAATTTGGAGCACACTCTTTTCCCCCTCTAAGATCTCAAGCACAGAATAACTTTATCCATGGAGAATTAGGACGATACCCACTTAAAATTATATGTTTAGCTAATGTTATTAGATATTGGTTAAAAATTGTAGAGAGCCCAGAAACAAAATATATTAAGGCTTCTTATATTATGATGATTAATGACTTGGAATTATACCCAAATAAAAAGTCTTGGGCAAAATCAGTTAAACATGTGTTAGATAAATAAGGGTTTTCAGAGGCATGGATTAATCAGAATGTTGGTAACAGTAAACACTTTTTTGTCTATTTTTAAACAAAGTGTAAAAGATAATTATTTGCAAATTTGGAATAACGAAGTGGAAAATTCAACAAGAGCAAGAACCTATTAATTATTCTGTAGCTTTAATTTCAAATCATACTTAGATAACATTTCTTTTGATAAAAACAGGTTTGCGCCCACAAGATTCCGTGTTCAAGCATGTATGTTTATAATTAGTACTGTCGTATATTCCAACTAAGAACTCTCTCCCACTTTGTAAATATGTATATTTTGTTGATTGTATAATTATAATATGAGTGTATGTATTAAAAAAAGCACTTTTAATACCAATATATGTTTATGTCCAGTAGACTCTAATAATGTGATAATTGATAGAATTATTTTTGAAATATTTAAAATGCAATTACTTTTCCACTTTTGTGGTAGTCAGAACAATATACTAGAAATAATTTATATGTATGTATTATTACTAACTGAAAACAACTTATCTATGCACAATTTTAAAACATATCACCATTAACCATTGTAATTTATGTAAAATTGTAATGTATATATATGTAGAATGACAGGCATGTATGCCTTTTTTCTTGAATAAACTATACTATCATACTATACTATTTGCACTCTACACATATGAATTGTATTAAAGAACGAACTTTCCAAGCACAGAAGACAAATGTTCAATTTGATTGCTTTTTTGTCTGTGTTCAATTGTTCACTTTGCAATTGAGTTCGCATATTGTTGGGACCAATACTGTTTGTAAAGAGTATGACTTGTGCTTTGGTGGTTTGCCTTTAATACCTGCAACGGACAGGAATTGTGGTATCATACGTTTTACAATGATGGTTTCATAAACAAAGATTTGTTTTCCTCTAGTTTGCCCCGATATTGAAATTTTAATAACAATACTGATGCCGATATGTAACATGTACCAAATATGAGCATACATCAATGATGTAAAGAAAAACCCGTATTTGGACTCAACCAATGTTTTTACTGTGTATTTGTTTGCAAAGGATCTAATGTAAGCCAAGACAAAATAAAAACAATTTCACAAAATTACTTTACAATACATTTCATTTAAATTCCGTGCCTGTAATGATTCGGAAATTACTGTACATGAGTTATAATTTCGATTCTGTGCAACTATATAACTATGTTATCGTTATAAAAGCAATTGCAATTACATGTATATTGAATTTTCGTAAGGAAGTCAGAATCTAAAATGTACACGAAAATAAGTACTTTAATTCGTAAGTGTGGCAAGACTATTAGCACAAATGATTTGTTATCATGTTGTGTGTATTGAAAACACTTGCCTTACTGCAGTACCGTCTGTTTTGTCTGAAAGCATTTTTATGGCCTACTTTGCTTTCGAAAAAACAAACGAAGTATACTCCGGATTATAAATTCCTATGGCGTGTCAGACGTTGCAAAATTCAATAACTGTCTATGTTTGTGGTATATTCGTATATATATGTTATATAAACTCATATATACATTGTAAAATGTTATATATATATGGTATTTTATCATATATATGTTCCATAAAGTTATATATATTTGGCAAAAACCATATGTATGTGGTATATTTCTATATATATATGTTGTATAAAGTTATTTATATTGTAAATTAGCGTATGTATATTCTATAAAGGCGTATTTATTGTAAAAGTTTTCATATACGTAGGGCGTTCCAAAAGTTCCAGGAAAAGTGCTGTATTGTACTTATATTATGGTCAATATACTCCAAAGTTGGCACTTACATAGAACATTTCATGTTTCATAGTGTACTATGAATTGAACGCATGAGGGTGTGCCGTACAAAATGACACGGCTGCCATAGTAACGTCAGTTATGGCTACCCGGGGCAATTATATATTTAACCGTACGTTATTAACATGTTCTGACTAAATCTAACTCAGTCAGTCAAAGGACACACAAAATTCACCTGCTACAATAACAACAATGCTTTATATTCTAGAAGAATGCCTCGCTTGAAGGTATGCGCTTCCAGGGTGCAAAGTATTCGAAAGTGCCACAACATCAAGCAGAAACGTCCAACGTAACGTCTAGCGTCTGATTCACAACTATTATCATCTGCAGCAGTACAGCAGGCAGTCTGGAAGCGTTCATATTGTGCATACATCCTACCCAATGACAAACAACGTTCTTAACAGGCATTGCTTATCAATTCTATTGGTTCAAGTCTTAATTTTCCTGCCGAAAGACAAACACTGGTCAAATTTCATTGATTTACTGACATTTGACGGATGTTTCTAATACGGCGACAAATGAACCTAAACACAACAGTGGGACTATTTAAACTATGGCATAAATTGACCCAAATAATGTTATAACGCCCTTCGGAAAAGTTCCATGCAGTAATTTTAGGTCATTGTTAACTAGTTGCTGTTTGGTTGGGAGTAATGCGTAGGTTAGTTTGGCGATTTCTACGACGTAACGTCAAAATTGCCCCGGGTAGCCATTACTGACGTTACTATGGCAGCAATGCCATTTTGCACAACACGCCCTTATGTGTTTGATTCATGGTACATAATGTATCATGCATTGTTCTATTTAATTGCAAAGTTTGAAGTAATTTGTACATATGATAAACATTATCGAGCATTTTTCCTGGAACTTTTGAAACGCCCCTCGTATATATTTTTATTCATATATATATATAAAAATTGTTCATATATAATTTTTTTGGTCGTATATATATGTTCTATAATTGCATATATATATATATTAATAAAGGCTATGCTCGGCATAATATATAATTGCATATATAATTTTTTTTGATCGTATTCAGAGGGTATTACACTAGAGAGGTTGTACTGTAATCTCACAGAGGGTGTTACACTAGAGAGGTTGTACTGTAATCTCACAGAGGGTGTTACACTAGAGAGGTTGTACTGTAATCTCCAAGAGGATGTTACACTAGAGAGGTTGTACTGTAATCACCTAGAGGATGTTACACTAGAGAGGTTGTACTGTAATCACCTAGAGGATGTTACACTAGAGAGGTTGTACTGTAATCTCACAGAGAGTGTTACACTAGACAGGTTGTACTGTAGTCACCTAGAGGGTGTTACACTAGAGAGGTTGTACTGTAATCACCTGGAGGGTGTTACACTAAAGAGGTTGTACTGTAATCTCATAGAGGGTGTTACACTAGAGAGGTTGTACTTTAATCTCATAGAGGGTGTTACACTAGAGAGGTTGTACTGTAATCTCACAGAGGATGTTACACTAGAAAGGTTGTACTGTAATCTCACAGAGGATGTTGCACAAGAGAGGTTGTACTGTAATCTCACAGAGGATGTTACACTAGAGATCTTGTACTGTAATGCCACAGAGGATGTTGCACTAGTAGAGAGGTTGTACTGTAATCTCATAGAGGGTATTACACTAGAGATCTTGTACTGTAATCTCATAGAGGGCATTACACCAGAGAGGTTGTACTGTAATCTCACAGAGGATGTTACACTAGAGAGGTTGTACTGTAATCTCACAGAGAATGTTACACTAGAGTGGTTGTACTGTAATCTCACAGAGGATGTTACACAAGAGAGGTTGTACTGTAATCTCACAGAGGGTGTTACACTAGACAGGTTGTACTGTAGTCACCTAGAGGGTGTTACACTAGAGAGGTTGTACTGTAATCACCTGGAGGGTGTTACACTAAAGAGGTTGTACTGTAATCTCATAGAGGGTGTTACACTAGAGAGGTTGTACTGTAATCTCACAGAGGATGTTACACTAGAGAGGTTGTACTGTAATCTCACAGAGGATGTTGCACTAGAGAGGTTGTACTGTAATCTCACAGAGGATGTTACACTAGAGATCTTGTACTGTAATCTCACAGAGGATGTTACACTAGAGAGGTTGTACTGTAATCTCATAGAGGGTATTACACTAGAGATCTTGTACTGTAATCTCATAGAGGGCATTACACCAGAGAGGTTGTACTGTAATCTCACAGAGGATGTTACACTAGAGTGGTTGTACTGTAATCTCACAGAGGATGTTACACTAGAGAGGTTGTACTGTAATCTCACAGAGGATGTTACACTAGAGAGGTTGTACTGTAATCTAACAGAGAGTGTTACACTAGATAGGTTGTACTGTGATCTCACAGAGAGTGTTACACTAGAAAGGTTGTACTGGTATCACTTCCCAAGATGCAATTATAGAACATATATATACGATCAAAAAAAATTATATATGCAATTATAGAACATATATATACGACCAAAAAAATTATATATGAACAATTTTTATATATATATATATGAATAAAAATATATATATGAAAACTTTTACAATAAATACGCCTTTATAGAATATACATACGCTAATTTACAATATAAATAACTTTATACAACATATATATAGAAATATACCACATACATATGGTTTTTGCCAAATATATATAACTTTATGGAACATATATATGATAAAATACCATATATATATAACATTTTACAATGTATATATGAGTTTATATAACATATATATGCAAATATACCACAAACATAGACAGTTATTGAATTTTGCAACGTCTGACACGCCATAAATTCCATACAGAAATTCGTTTATGTGTTTTATTTCCAACTATTTTTTTCTTAACCCTGATTTTAGTTTGTGAAATATTGATGTATTGTTTGTTATTGCGTGATTGTATATTGTACTTTATTATGATGAATCGGTACTCGACATGTATTATGACAGGACAAATAAATGCTTCATACCTAGGGTTTTTACAAATTAATGTCCGAATGATGTTTTACAAAATGTCATTTTCCAGTGAATCTCTGTTATGGTGGGTAACACTGAAAAGCATGTTCGTCTATCTAGTTTTCCATAAAAATAACAAATTTTCTATGGCTCATTTCAGCTCTTCCGCCGTTCAAATACCCTTTGACGTTTTAACTGGCCCTGGTCATTTTGCTATCTATGGAAACCTACACTGGGAGACTAATGTCAGTGGCAGCCAACAACGATCTGTGGCGCCCAGAAATTGACACTTTCTCAAAGGTACCATTTCACTATGGTGGAATGGAGCATGTGGGTCATGCTCAGAGAAATTAGCCAAAACGCGCCCTACCTTTAGGCCACCGCTCGCCTAGATTTGTAACGCATATTGTTACCAAGACGTTACCTCATTTTCGTATATTGGAATTGCTATGAATTATGCGGTCGTTTTTAGGAAGCCGCGATAAGCGGCTTCCTTCTTGGAATGCAATGTGAAATTCTCACATGTAGATATTGCTCAATTTGGGGAGAAATAATTTTGAAGAAAATATGAAGAAAATTTCACTAAAATGCACAAAAATGATACAAAAACATGTAATCAACAGTTAAAAAAATATTACTATTTTTATTTTTTGCACGAATCCATTTTTTATATAAATATTCACTAAAATAAGTTTATAATAGCAACTCCTCAATGTTTCTAAATCACTTCTCCCAATTTGAAGGGGTATAGCCAAATACCGAACTGCTGAACATAACTCAATTACCGAACATGAGCAATAATACTTATTTTAAACACAGATAGTCAGTAAAACCAATGTAAACTACAATTATGTAAAAAATGATATACAGAATATACGGATTTTGACTTAATTAATTATGTTTTCACTATTACCGACGTACAAACAGAATCTCTGTTCGGTAATTGGTTTCTGTTAACCTGTTCGGTATTTAGCTATACCGCATGAATCGGGTATCATGAGACTGGTACCACGTGTCTCATTTTCTGTCCACGTCAACACTATTTTGATACGTGGTACCAGTCTAGGCGGCGGCACGAAACACCCAAATATACCCAAAACTTACCCAAATATACCCAGATATTAACTTTTATACCCACATACTTGTATTTAACTAACAATAAGGGGTTGATAAACTATATTACGCATTAAAATGACCAGTGATGGTAAAAAATAAACGTAAACTGGCAATTTTTTTCGGCAAGACTCGGCCCAGTACCCTTTCGAACCGGCGTGTCCATAATATTTGCACGTCGTGAGAATCGCTGTACGCTAGGCGGTATTACTGAACGACCGAAAACAAATCAGAATTGCCGAAAACAAATGGTATTTTCTTTTATGTTGCGGTTTTTGTTCTTATTTTAAACTTTAATAGATAAAGTATTATAAAAATAAGACCTGTGTGCAAAATCTTGGTATTCGTTCAATTAATAATCGTTTAATTTGAGTTTTTCTAAAATACCGCCACGATCAACATAAGAGTTACTCCCCTTTTCCCGAACGTCGTCTTCGTTAAAAATGTTACCGTTCATGCTTTCATAGAATTTTTATTTGATTATTTTATTTTTAACGTTTGGTTCAGAGTTTGCTATTTTAAGGTCGTAGTTAAAGGATAGTAAAGCAATACTCTTGGTTTAAAAGGATATGGGCTCATATATGCACAAAGTGCCAAAGTTCCAATAAAGCGTTAATGTCAGTTTGTCTTTTTTGTTAAATCTAGGTGTATGTTAAAACAGGACTGTCGTATGTGAACTTTTGACTGTCAGACTTCACAAGTCTCATAATTAATTTTTAATTCATTTTTGTTACACGTGCATAAATCAATTACATTATAATAATAAATTAGCCCTATTGTCTTGGATTTCGAATGAAAGGGCTCGTGCTACAAAGTCGAAATCAACTTAATAAATAAAGGATGCCGAAAACAAACGATAACTCGCATCAAACTGTGTTTTCAATCAATTTTTAATATTGAAACATAAATCACTTTTCAAATTTCAAATGGACATGTACGAAATTGATACTTCCCTGAAATAAAGTTATAGAATTTCTATTCAAATATTTTGTTACACAGCTGATTTTAAATTATATTTAATGCCGAAACCAAACAAGACGTTCTATGATTGTTTGTCGAAAAGTCTCTTGTTGTTGTAGTCAAATAGCAACATATAGAATGCTGAAAACAAACAAAGGGGTCGTCTTCATATTTAGTGAATTGAGTAACATATAGATCGTACTAGATTTACTATATCTCGAGCATATTGCATTTTCGGATTATCGCCTTTCTTTATTGCCTTACCGGTGAACCAGCATGATATCAGCAAGAGGCCACTAAGACATCAGCAGGAGATCACTATCAGTGTGTATTTATAGAGTCATTAAACACCCTACCAGTTGACTGTTATATAACGTGAGATTGGAATCAAATAGAATTGTACAATGTCGAAAACAAACAATTTCTCGTATTGTATTGTAAGCTCAGTTCATTTTAATATTTGACCGTATGACAATGACTTGTCTTCAGTGACAAAACAAAAGCAGGGCTATCCGTGTTGTTCAGACACATTTACAGTTTAGGTTTGGAACACCACTCCTTGAGTTTTTTCCTGTCAGATTGTACACCAAAACATAACGGCTTCCGTTTGATGGATGCCTTGCATCAAACATTTTTCTTGTAAGTTATTAGAGTGCCTATATAATAAACAAACATGCCAAAATATATGTAATTTATTGACATAAAAACAACATCAATGAAACAGTAGTTCAATGCAAAGAATTTGAAGATGAACTTAAGTGCTCGGAATCTGAACATAATTGCGGCGACGAAAGCACACAGTACACATCCACACACCTGTATTTCAAAACACAGCTTAAACAAAATGGTTTATTTAATATAAAGAATGTGCGTTTTAACGAAACGACATCATTAGAAATATAGGCGTAAATGAATCATTTACTCTTGTCAATGATATAACAAAGAACAATTAGACAATATCCATCTTTAACCGCAACAAAAGTTACGTACAGTTAGGTATAATTTATTGATATTCCAAGTCCAAAATGATTGATTCCAACTTGTATATGTCCTTGGGCACCACCCCTCCACCGACAAAAATGATATATTATATAATATATGACAGTATGATGAACGGAGCCTCCCTTATACATTTACGCCGCCTGTTTTACTGTAAATCACTATTTGAATTAGAGTACACAAGCACGAATTGTACAACATCGTACAGCAGTAACGTTATATTTATAATTATACATTCTATAAACTGTTAAAATCGTGTCAAAATATACATGAAGCAATACACTTTATAATAGTTTTGAACATGATATGATCACAAACGACGAAAGTCTCGTCAATTTTATCAGAACTGTTTGTACATATGTACACGTAAATCAAATTTGATTTCTATGGTATAATTATAATAACCGTTTTAAACACGAAATGACCACAAGCAACCACACAGTCAAAAATTCAATCAAGACTGTTATTATACGGAAATCACATTAAAGTAATGCTGCGTTTATGTCATCCACGATGCCCACGATTGCAAAATATCATGAAGCTTCACGATTAATTGCATGAAAGTTATTTTTTTACAAAATGTAGTACGCTGTCATATGTTATCCTGCACCTTTTTAAACGTTTTCCTAAGATACTACTAAAATGTAACACGATGCTTGTCAAGATCTACCACGAACTTTTCTTACGATCTCCTAAGTCCTCACACGATAACCACGATAATTTGTTCACATTGATCGCGTCTTATTGGTACGTGAGTTAAGATCTGTTTCGTTTTTCATGTTATGCGGATATATCCTAAGATAAAATGTCCACGATTCGATCACGAGTCGAGCGTTTTGAGAACAATTGAATGTATAAACAGAAAATTATATAGATAATCCTCTTATTCTCTCAAGATATGACATAGAGTAACAAGTCGTTTTTCGTGTCACACTTAGGTGTTGGTATATACATTTTGTACTTGAACTATGTGACGTTGCTCATGAATTAAGAAGAAAAAAATCATACGTTGATGGTCGCCAGGTGCAGCCACGGTTCGGGCATTTTTGGAAATCTTTAAATTGATGTCGTACTTAACCTTCATAAACTCAATGATATCATTCATTTTTGGTATTGCAAAGGAGCTCGCTGTTTGCATTAACATGCCTCATCTGGATGTTAGTCTGGTATGAAAGTTCCTCTCTGTGAGATGGGATAGGTGATCGTTGCACTAGCCTCGAGGTTTTCAAAACGCTCACCTGGAAACGTTTCGATCCTAGCCGTCGTTAGCATCTATCATTTAATTGTTTTTGTCCGAAAGTCAAACATTCTTTGGTGTTTTGTATAAATGACTGACATTTCGAATAATGGTATTTTGTGGTCGTTTCAGTGAAATATTTGTCAATTAACACAGGTCTGAAACTGAGATGTACAACAGTCGACTGCATAATTATATTCTGGCGTCTAGAAGTGAAATATGTCTTTAATGTATTGATAGATAACAACTCCAGTATAGTAAGCAGAATAAAAGAAAGGCAACTGGAAATGCTATTCTTGACACGTTATCCACAGCTTGTGCATTGTCTTTATACAATCTGTTTGTTATAGACTCCGACAGCTGGAAATAAAACAGACATATAAATCAATGGAAGTTCAATAAAAACAGAATTACTTGCTTCCAGTATTTTACCCAAATCGTCGTAATTACTTCTTACAGTTTTTGCTGGTTGTCTCAAAGTATCGATTTAGTACTTAAGACCTTCTCATTCTAAGCCAGAGAAATATAATCTTACTGTTAGAGCAGCGTGAACCGGGTGCGTGAATGCTCGTGGTCTGCGGCTTACCAATGATATAAATGGTACTGAAAACATTATCTTACGTAACATCAAGACACAGGCTGGTTGAGCTGAATGCCTACATCCAAAAGTTGTTAAACATTGTTTAGAAATCAAGCATTCATTACAAATATTTCGCAGCACGCTGATAAATCTAGTCATACGCGAACAATACCTAGTACATTTAATGCTGACTAAATATATTGATCAAGCATTCATCAACTGTTCCTTTTTCTATATTGAATGATGTTGAATTTCAGTTGAATGTTACCTACTCAGTCCAATTTCCTCATATCTTTTATACTTTAATCCAATGGTATGTTAATCAAGGCTGCATCATAAAAACTAACTATATAGTTACTCACCAATCCATTTCTGTGTTCATGTCCGTCGTTGTTCTGCTGTTGTTTATGCCAATGCTTCAATTGTCGAGTTTGTTGATTCCTTGCCAGTATATTCACACATGCGTATTCCAACAACGCAGTAAACACAAAACATAAGCATACAGCCATCCATACATCAATGGCCTGAAATAATAGTATTAATATGTGAATAATTATAAACGAACACCATTTATCATGGAGTGTTTTTTACTTGATTCAGCACGAATTAAGAAGTATTGCGATTGCAGATAGAAAAGGATTATTTATAAATCGTTATCAGCAATGTCGCAAAATGCCTTATTACTGATATCAAGTTTTACACTTAGAAATAATATTATCTCTTTAGTAACATGAATAGTGACCCCAAGGTACAGTTGTGCTTCGAAAGGCAAGCATGTAAAAATGATTATGTATATACGAATATTCAAATTGATATAAGGGCTCACGGCTTTGGTATACGTAAATACACAGAATTATGAGACAACCTACAAAGAGTCTATACACCCATCAAAATATACTGCTTATGGTAGCGTCAAAACTTACAACTCACACATTTATTAAGACATATTATGTGAAACGGTTTGGCTGTTTATATTTTATGTGATTTTACTTAACGACAATCAAGACGAGGCTCGTGATATTTTTTAATTTATTTTTTCATTCCCAGAAACAAGTTCATTGTAAGTAAGAATAATGATTTTACCTTCACGTACGATACTCTTGGTAGTGAAGCAGTAGACATACTACGTTGCGTGGTCATAGTAAGAACAGTTAATATACCAAGAGAGATTCGAGCAGGTACAGCATCCACATTTAACCAGAATGACAACCAGGATAGCATGACAATAAGAACACTAGGTATATATGTCTGTATCATATAGAAACCTATATTTCGTTCTAAATAAATGTCCATCTGAAGGCATGTGTTATCTAAAATGAAAATATATAGAAAATTAAATACTGTACCAACACAAGCAATTTTAAAAAAGACATAATCGGTCGCACACATAGCCACACACACAATAGACAGTCACTTCATTCCTATTCAAATTAAGGAGAATTCATTATTCATTAATTATTGTCCATCAAACTTATTGTTACACTGTAATGCTCTTGCATTATCCAAGTAGAATGATATTCATGAGGTAGTTGCGCAACGATACTGAAGTTATGAACTACACGTCTATAGAGCACTGGGTGTGATGAAGGTGACACATACATGTAGATGGTGGTTGGCAAAAAACGTTCCTTACATTTTACGAAGAAGTTGAAATCATAATGTCAAAACATCATCTGATGTTGTTCACAACATTCAGTACAATATTTTAATAGACATAAAATTAATCCAGTAAAAAAGAACTTTAAATCCAGTTATACCATCTTAATTCAATTGTAATTGAAAACAAAAGACATACCTTCCCCTATTTGAGTGCAATTTTCAGTTTCGATCCTGTATGGTGTGAACTGTGGCAGTTCTAAATGAGGGTTTAATCGAACTGGTTCTTTCTCATTCCACCGAAACATGAGCCGATTGGACGAGAAAGCAACTGCAATTATGAGAAACTAAGATGAACATACGTTCTAAAAATATTAATTAAGATATTTAAACAGTAATGTAGCAATCGATTAAATTGACTATTGTAAATTAAGTTTGAACATAAAAATACAATTATAAACGCGTTTTTTTATATTTAATTACTTTTAAATATATTACGCATCTCCAAATAGTTTGCATCTCAGCAAAAGTTAAGGACAGAAACGTGGTTTGCTTTAATTATCCTAAATTGGCTACTTATCAAATCATGTGGAGAAAAAAAAACACCAAATGACATCACCTACTCACAACTTTGTATAAGTAAAGAGCAGATTTGCCTGTCCATTGGATACTTGTGCAGCTTCATCGGACACGACGCAGTAAGTGTCAATCTGAAACCAGATCATGAATACATTAACTAAAGATGTATACATGGAACCAACGATCAGAGAACCTTAGACCGACTACATTGTGACCAATTAGACTCGATATAAAGACATATAATTATTAGCAAATGAGAAAGGAAATGTAGCATTAACATATTTTGGGAGAACACCTCAGGATGAACCCTTGTTCCTAACAAATGTTACTGAATCGGTACCAAAGTAGGTAGAACATTACCTATTGAGAAAGTGAAAGGTTACATAAGAATGACTTGTGTGGTTTGATGAGACCTTGAAATAATGCATGACGTTGTCATTGATCTAAAATATGCATATTACAGCAATGGGTATTCATAAATCGTTCAATATATTATGTAAAAACTGTTGTCATAAGGAAATCAGGTTTCAGTTATCATACTGCATTATGCAAATCTACTTAACACTAATGGATTCTGACAAAGGACAATTCACCTGCTTGATGTATTAATGCACAATAATGGTAAGGCAATCAACCTTATTAGAGGCATGGTTCGGTAGCAGCTTATACATATGCAGTATACAGGAACAGCCTTCCATATAAACAACGAGATTGAGTCTCTTTATATCAAAATTCTTAGCCCTTATCATACTGGATTCCCAGCAGACTTATCAGTAGCCAGTGCTGAATTGTTGTGCAGTGTACATGAGATAAAAATTTCATCTTATCTGATGTGCGAGTGACTCAGTTTAGCACCTAATTAATGGTATCAATTATCAAAATACCGATATAAACCCTGTAATTTATACAAATAAGATCAAATACGCAACACATTGGTATAGTATTGGTATTTCACATGTAATAATATTCAGCAATATGTCAATGCAATGTGAAATATTTTCATGCAATTCATATACAGTAAATGTTATCATTTGATGATCAATACCAATCTCAGAATTGAATATTTCAACTACAATCACTGGTAGACACCGACAACAGAAATAGCCCCCTATTTTGGACGAAAACGAAAGTAAAAGTGGTAATCGATTTCGGAGGACGGTAAGTTTTTAACCATTAGTCGGTAAATATGTATGCGATTCACTTGAAGGATGGATATTGTATTCATTGCTCATCTTACATCTGAACATTGCTCTGACGACTATTGGGTTCATTTACAAATAACTTGAGTCATTGGTTTCGCCGGAAACATCATTTTAAGAGTTTAATTGCAGTAAAAACGTCAGAATTGGCAAATATTTACTCAGTTTATTACCAGACTGACTGACCAGTACCAACAAGAATGGACTACGAGTATAAATGATTGTTCCAAACTGTTTTTATATCAAATGTTCAAAACTTCTTTTGTGCACGAAACATATTTAGATGTTTTAAATGTGCGTAAATTCAGATGTGCTTTAGCACGTTTGCGTACTTCATCACATGATCTTGGTATTGAAAGAGGACGTTTTGAAAATATTCAAGACATGAACGTATTTGTAAGCTTTGTGGTTCCGGGGTGGAAAATGAAATACATTTTGTATTATTATGCCCGAGCTTGTCACAATTAAGAACTAAATATATCCCACCAAAATATTACAACAGAGTATGTACACAATCTTTTATCATATTATTGAGCAATAGAAATGAAAATGTTATAAAAAACCTTGCTATGTATGTTTATTATGGATTTATTGAACGCAAACGTATATTATCGTCAGCAAATTGAATGGTATTGAACTGTTTTGTATAACATTGATGCAATTTATATGAAATTATGTATGCATGCAAATAATGTTGTAAACATGTTTGTTCCTTATTTATAAATTCATGCATGTATATATTTGTCATGATACTTCATGCTGATCTTGGGCCGGTGGCCACTATGTCAAATTAATCATTGTCATTGTCATTGTCATACTCAATGCGCGCGGTTTGGCTGACAGTTGACCGATACTTCGGTTCAAAAGTCTGCACATGGGAATGTTTTCAGTGCATCAATGTATACATTAGAACAAATAAATGTTTTAGAAATGTAGATAATAGACATGCACGCGCATGTTTATTTAACAAAATTAAAAATGAATGTCCATGTTGGTGGGATTCGATGCCAAGCTGAAACATTGAAAAAGGCTAACGAGCGGTAGCTTAGCCAAGTGCACTAAGGGGGGGGGGGGGCGATATAAATCACCAATTCAAATATGCATTTCAATTCTTATTGGGAAAAAGACACCCCGTTTATCTCGATTATTTCATTATTAAAAGTAAGTTACGCCCGACTGCTTGTGATTTATCTATAGCAGCGTCTTTAAAATTGGGGGAGTGACCAAACATCATAGATATAGATAAAACATCATGTTTATGGAATCGTATGTGGATGTCTTGTGTTTCTATATAATGACGTAGATTGTGTATATCTAGGAAGTTGTTGCTTGTAAAAATAGGAGGTCATTGTATTAGGGGTCCGGCATGCTCCAGGTGAACATTTTCAAAAACAGTGGATCCATCTGGTGCATTCTGAGATACCTTATTTGGTATAATTTGCCCATTTTGTTACAAAATCAAGCTAATTGAAGTTCTTGTTATCCAAACTTGTTCTTGCGAAATTGCCCGGTTTTCCGATTTAACCTTATTGGGAAGGTTATTGGATATGACAAACTAGAAAACAGGAGTTATAGACGAGGACATGCGCTATAGCTTTTAAAATGCGGGATAGCGTATTTTTATAGATACTTAGTGAGCGAAGCACGAAACAACTTTTTTTTACTTTTTTTCACCAAGAAATAAAGGCAAATGACCTATCATGAGACTATTCTGAATTATTAGGGGGCGTCATAGATATGCCCCCATGTCCTGACTTGGTGGGGCGGGATGGTTTTATTTGGTCTGGCATAGCTAAACTACTTAAACGATGTCCGGGTGTAAAAACATCTTTTTTAAATGTTGAGGACTGCAATTTAAACATATTTATTCGATTGTATATCCATTAAGACAACTGCATGTGAATTTTAAAACACCTTTATTGTCATATAAGAGAGTAATTACTATTTTTATTTCCCTACACCAGCGTAAGAAAGTATAGATACATGGCAATAGAATATGATCTAAACAATTGGCACCATTGATTTAAAAAAAAAATTTAATGTGTGTGTCATGTTTTAACAAAATTGTGAAAGGTTTTACCGAGCGCTTTTGAAAATATACATTTCAGAAATCCATAGTAACCCGATTTTCATCTTTTTGCCAAATATAAATTTCTAAAACATTAAAGAAAAAAAGAAAAAAATATTTTTCTCCAAATTACACTATAAAGTAATGTCACGAAGCCAAGATATTGTCTTATAACTAAAAAATAAAGAAAAAAAAGAATACAAATATATTGGCTCTAGTGGGGATTTAACCCACGACCTGTAGGAAATCAAATAACATTTTCGTCCCCAATAATTTTTATAATATAAAGAAATCACTGAACAATTTAAACAAAGCAATAGTTTTGGTAACTTCGATTAGTTCTTGTCAATATAGTCAAAATTAGGAAACTAGACCCTGTACAGGACTGCTAGACCCAGTGCAGTAAAAAACTAGACTCTGTACATTAAATTTCTTAAAAAGGCTAGACACTGTACACAACGCAATGTTGTTTTTCTTCAATGACATGCTTGTTAGTGCATGTTTATTGACGAGGGTTTCAACATAGGTAAAGAACATGACTGGTAAATGTTTAAATCTTAACAGGGTCTTGGAAAATGTATAATTTAGCTGCGATAAAAGAAAAATGTACGTTTTTCTGCACCGTCCGCCAAAAGAGGAACATTTCGGTGCTGTTTGTCAAGAGTTAACGAAGTTACTAAGAAAATGACTACATTGGAGCTTTAAAATAAACATTATACTATCTAAATCAGTTCACTTCAAGTGAATCGCATACATATTTACCGAATAATGGTTAAAAACTTACCGTCCTTCGAAATCGATTACCACTTTTACTTTCGTTTTCGTCCAAAATAGGGGGCTATTTCCGCTGTACGGTGTCTACCAGTGCAATTGTCAGAATATAATGCAATATGATTTTCAATGAATTTTCTAAATCAGCTATGATATGCTCGATAGTTTAAACATATTTATTTTCCAAAATACATTACAGTATGCATACAATTTACAGTACAAAATAACATAAACATAAGGAAAAATGGATTAGAACGAAAGACACTTGGTCTTATTTAATTATTTTCCCTTAGATAATAATATGCTCGATACTACCCTCATCATCAATACTTTTACTGGCACTACCATCACTCAAGTTATTTTGCTCCGATAATTGCTCTAAAACCTTGTGGGCATTCATTTTTCGGCGATCGTCATCCATTTTTGTTCCGGATTTTCCAAATAATGTTAGTGATTACATTCACTCGATATTTTAACGTACTCATTCGTTATTTTGGTGGTATTTTGGCATAAGTAGTAAAATGTAATTCATATATCATTACGCGTATGTCAAAACAAAGCTTTGATCAGGAATACCCACTGGCGCGACTCACAGTCGCGATCGGCACTGGTAGAAGGTATCGTGCAGCGCGACTATAGTCGCGATCATCACGATAAGGGTTAAGACAAAAATACATGTTGGTTATGGATGATTTATAACAGCCGAATTATAAGCAAAATGTACCAAATGTATTAGCTATAGACTCTGAGTTGCATATGTCTTTGAAAATAACAAAACCTACCTTGATCTATATTTCACTACCCCGTCTTTGAAGATATGTAACATTTTGTTAGGAATCGTCACAGTGTGAAAATATGCCTGCTTTTCATTCCGGAAATATAAATCAGGTACCCATACATTTTCCATCAACCTTGAATCAAGCTCCAAATAATCTTCCTTTATGAGGTTTCTAAAACTCAGTCTTGTGTCCCTCCATTCTTGGCTTACAAACGTGCTTAGTGTAAAATCCTACAATGTTATGTGTATATTTCTTTAATACAGATAAAGGATATATTTTATACAAATACAATAATTCGAGTCTGCCATTTATATAGCGCAAGCATAATGAAAACATATTATATTGCGTTCACAATTATATACATGTACTTAAACAATTCAAAACATAATTCTAGAGCTTTGATTTATACATATGACCAAGAGCACACTGATTGTCCATGATAGTGCCTATACAAATGTGTTTTCAATTTAGCGCTGAAGCTGGTTTCACACTGAATTTGGTAGATAGTTCCACCATTTGGGACCAGTGACGGCCATAGTATTGTCTGCTTATTTTGTTCGCTGTCTAGGAATGTGAAAGTTAGTGTAATTTTGTGATCGTAGTATGTACCCTTGCCAAATAGGAGCAAATATTGTTTTAGGTAAGGTGTAACTGTACCCATGATGACACGGAACAAGATTACCAGAACTTTGAACTTTACTCTTAATTGAGTTGATATAAAATGCAGTATCATAACCGTGTATCGTGTATCTATCGACCATTGTTTGATCCATGACAGATGAATTCTCGTTTTAAATAATATCTTTGTTGATATAGTTTTCCCTTTAGACTTTGTATATTTATATTCTACACGTTTTAGCTTCTGCTGCTCCAATGTTACAGCTTAAATGAACAGCATCAAAATAAGCAATACACTATAACTTACAAACCTCAAAGATTTACACTTGTATAAATCTTTTCAGACTACAAATAACCTATCACTGTCAGATATTTCCACTCGATAAAACCAGTTGTCTTACCGAGACATGAATGGCGGTTGGTCAACTGCATCAATAAATGCCAAAACTATAATAACTACGTATTACATTATCACACGTTATCTGACTTGCATAACAAGATATACGAGGGGTGTTCCAGAACTAATAGGACTTTTCTCATAACTTTTTACGCAATGCCTACATTTTAATGAAATGTGTCTCTTATGCGTAGCAAGGTATGCTCTATATACTGGTAGCAACACAAATTCGTTGTTGCTTGTGATGCTCATACAAAGCGTTGTCATAGAAACCATGTAACGCCAAGGCGGCTCACACTATTATTTGTCATTACCATTCTTATTAAAATGTGAATATCTCAATAACCACTTGATAAACATTAACGCCTAATTGTATGTCATTACGTGGATGACTATGACATGCGCATGCAATTTTTTAAAGAAATCGGTCTGTGTTTGTTGCCGTAAGTCAGTACTCATGGGTATGTATCTTAACGCTTCATGAGTGAAAATGACGTCAACCCCAATAAAGAGAAACCACGCAATTGTCTAATAATGGTATACATTTGGAAAACCAACAGTGCTAACCAAAGACATAATGAAATGCATGTAATGTAGTGGCATTTAGCAGCCACATGTGTTCTGTTGGCTCAAATTGTTTACAGATCGCGGATTTATAAACTTATAAATAAGCACAGGTGGGGTCATTGAAAATGAAGTTGAAGTTAATATCATTATATGTACCCTGATAGACGCTCCAATGTTTGAGCAATTTGTAACATCATTGCAAGACATTTTTGGTGAACAGGGGTACGGAAACACATTTAAACAATCGAAACAGTGGTATAAGATCTGTTTAGAAAGTCAGGATGACTATAAATATAATTATTAAATGTTTCTTTTTGTTCAAATACTGTGCTTGAAATGCGACGTCGTAATAACGAGACGGTGCGACCCGCCTCCTTGATACATAGTATATGTAATGTTTAATATATTTCTTATTTTTCATTCTATTTAATATTTTGCATGTTTGTCAGTGAAAGATCAAAGTCAAATGATATGCAATTAGTTTTCTTAATTTCTGATTTGCCTTGCTGCTATGAAAAAAGTCCTATTAATTGTGGAACACCCCACGTATTTGACGCTGGTTCTGAAGTATTAATAAAAACATTATCATCGTATTGTGTCGGTTACTAAAGCCGTATGTCTAGACTTAGGAGTAGTGTTTTTATTCGTTTGTTTGCTGTTATGATCGACCCTTAGTCAGAGTGGTTGAGTTGTTAATACGCTCGCTTAACACTTATGAGAACATTGGATTGAGAGATGGACTGGTTGGTAATACATGTGTAGTCAAGCGTTAACCAGTGGTATACGGAGGAAACGTTGAATAACCAAGATTCTGTTGGCGATGTAGCATCCACGGACTCTTCCTAGCAGATATGCCTTAAAAGGACTAGAGGTGTCATTGAATTTATCAGGCACAGATAAAACCTGATGCCCAATGACTATATTTGCAAAAGGAAAGGTGATTGGCATTTGACAGCTAAATATAATCAGGAAATAATGGGTTTGCTATAAGTCCATCTTGTGCCGTTGTGTTACTATACTACAGAGGTAAAATAGTTAGTTGCAAAGAATGGATTTATAACTTTGTAATTGAGTATTTCATTCCCAAAGGGCCCGATAGCCAAGTGGATGTGTTAAGAACTTTTAATTATCTAAGTAGAATAACGTACAATTTAGGTCAATGGTATTCACCTACAAATGGATTACTTACCATTTTCTGTTCATCTATGGAATCAATACTGTTGATATAAAGACTGACATTGACCTCACACGGATAATCTGAAATACATCACATAACATATACATGTAGCACTGTATTGTTGTATGACTTTCAAGTCACGTTAGAATGTAACAAACAGGTTATGTTTTTGAGCTGCAATATATGTACCCTATCTAATTAAGAAACACACACACAAGACTGTAAACGATATGTCTCACGTTCCCAATCAAAAGCTGAAGGCGTTAGATAATGTACTTTATAATACTACATGTCGTTGACTTGATAGAGAGTTGACTCTGTTTGAATGTATTTGTCGTAATTATTAGTGTGCGTAGAAGAGACAGTGCTGTGAAATGTAACTTTATTTCAATAATGGGTTACAGTAACTAATGATTGAAAACCAATGGTTTCATTAAAATATATTTTAGAATACAATAATGAGATAATAAGAAATAATATTAATCAATGTAGGTTGAAATATTGAAAAATCGGTCAAATCTGAAAATAAATACATTCTGTCTTACCTTTTTCAAAGTTGGGCGGAATCCGGCTGTCGTAGTCGTGCAATAAACCCTGGATGAAATCCTGCCTGAAATGAGGTATAACAATCGCAATTATTTTCTCGTGCTATTACAGCATTCAATTACATTACGTAAATTTCCCAGCCCATCGAAGCCGGTGATTTTTCATTTCTCTGTCCGTGTAAGATTATGCTTGATCATGTCACTCGTTTGATTGCATTTACATATTTTGCAACTAACAAATCCGATTGTTTTGGCACTTGTTACGATTTCTATTTAAAAAAAGGAAGGGTTTTGTCAGTATCAGTATGCAAAGTACCTGACTGATCTAGGGTACAGAACTCTACGATTGACATATCGTTGATCTCGTAGAATATTACGACCAAATCTTTAGAAACACACAAGTCACCCAAATAAAAAAAATATTCTGCTGTATTTGTTCGAGGCTACACCGAACAAGTCAGGCTACATGGATTCCGATTAGAACTCCCCCAGAAGAAGTTGTGTAGTGCAATAAGACACAAGATATTTCGCTTGTCCAAAATAGGATCGTAGAAAGGTGGAGTGTCCTATAACATTACTTTTGATGCTCAATTAATCAATTTATTACGGGTTATGATTGCATGTTTCTCCGATACATCAACATGACTTCTTATAGTTACGTGTATGCCTGACAGGTTTTAACTTCATTTTAAAGCCACAATAAGGTTCCGAAACAACATATTTTCTAAAGATAGAGAAACAAATCTTTGTTACTGATTTGAAGATTGATAAATAATTTACACATCAAGCTATTAAAACACGCTCTTACTGTCATATATATGAGCTATTCTTCCCTTGAAGATTGGCATAACGAGCCCGGTTTGTTTACAAATACGGCGTTTAACAGCATCTCCGTCACTTACCGGAGACTACCGAGAATATTTCGCCAGTTTCTGATAACCAATGGATGGATAGCACACCTATTGATAACGTAGGGCGCTTACTATAACCCGGTATTTACCAGTACCTTCCGGTATCGTATATAGTAGCCCGGTATTGACACCTAATCACGTTGTATATTGCCTTGTATATTGCCTTGTATAATGACATAAATCATGTTGTATAATTAAACATGCCAGATGCGGGGGATTAACTATGCGTATGCAATATAGATAGAGCGAACGGCTGTGTGCAGATGTATTAATTTCTCCGATAATTATTAGATTTATATTTTCATGTACAGTAGAATCTACAATAAAATAATAATTGTTTTCTTGTAAGTATATAAATCTGCATGTTCAATATACACGAATGTTGTGAGTTATTTGATTTTCATAAACACGTGTCAATCATTATGAAGATCAAAGAGGTGGCCTTTTATTTTAATATCAATATAAAACGCACAAATATGATCATATGAATGGAAAATTAAAATATATATTATATCCACATGCCCTCAAATTTTCCTATGCATATGTTTTTAATTGTAGCTAGCTACATTTTGTTTATTGTCTGATACAACATAATCTGTAATAAAGTATAAAAAAACTAGATGTTTTTGTTTGTCCTTATAATTTTATATCGCTGGCTTAGAATGAGAAGGTGGTAAGTGCCATATTTGAAATCTATACCAAAAGGCGCTTTTTATGAGCCTATTTTCATGAAAGCTTTTTAACCATAAGTAAAAAGTAATTTGTCAGACAGATTTTCTTATTTTCTCAAAATATGATTTTGTAGATACGATCTTTTTATTCGATATGTTATATATAATGGAGTTAATGTGCTTGTCTATATAATTCCATGATTATATTAAGTGATATATATTCATTCACACTTCTACACTAATCCTTTAATTGGATTATACGTAGCCATTCAATAAGGTGTCAGTCATGATTAGACTACAATACCCCACGCTATATACAATACAATATAGGCCTGCAACAGGGTACCGGCAGATACCGGTGTACCGGGTTTTGTGTGTATACTTTCGATCATTGACGAAATCTTCGGAATCGTTCGAAAAATTTAAACGTAAACACTATTGAGTATTTTGTACGGAGGACAAAATACTAAATAGCGTTTTCAGTTGATTATTTCTCAAGAAGGAACAGCGACCTGAGGTCAGATATGGGTCCCTTCTGCACCATTTTTAGTATAATTTAATATCTCAATATTTCAATATTCTTTGAAGATAGAAAATACTACCATTTTTAACCTTATTGGGACTTTAAGCATTACAATTTAATAATAAAAAGACACAATGTAATCACGCATACCACACATCTAGATAAATGGGTACAATTATTTCCACAATTTTCAAAGGAGGAGAGAATGTTTATGAGAGCATTAATTCGGATAAATGCAGGTTTATAACAACTACAATCTTTTTTTTAAAACTGTTTTTCGAGGTTACACCAAGTAAGCCAGGCTACGTTTTGTCACATTAAAACACCGAAGCAAATGTTTGTAATATAATAATATCCAATGATTTGATTATTTAACAATGGAGCGAACATATTGCCATTATGAACTCTACTCACAAATAATTATTAAACTTCCATAGCGGCGATTGACAAAAGCAAGTAAACACCTTTCTATATCAGGTCAGTTATAACAATATAAATCACTGAGTCCTGTTGACATTTGTGAAATTGGATATTTTCGAAAACGAATATATATGAGCATGATACAGCAGCGAACCCAAAATGCATTCATGCTAAATGGATGCAACCTAAGAAATCATAACAACAGCGTTATTACGAGTCGATTTCTTGCAATTAGCGAGTGTTAGCATTGGTTATGTTTACGGGCCCTGGTGTGACGCGCAATGATACTGACGCTCAATGATACTGTCATATGAATTAAAATATTTATGGCAAAACTGTGTTCTGTCTACAGATTGTCCCGTATTTACATATACTGTACAATTATATACACTATTAAATATCTAATATCCATATCGGCCAGACAAACTCATCTATAATCGCATTTTATTGTCAACATGACGATCATGTTATTACTGCTCTAGGATCGCATTTACGATTCCTTGGTGGAAACATAACTCTGTTAAAGCCACCACTATACCAATATTACAATAATTATATTGCAAACAGTAACCATGCACTGTTGCATGCCTGTTTAACGCCAATATAGGTTATTAGTAAATACGCACCCAATGTCAGGTTCTGTACTTTGGTTATCAGTTCGCCGTTGCCCCAATAACTTCTATCCTTGACGAGTCATGTACAATATATGAATTGTAACTATTACTTATTGTTATATTCCAAACAGCCCTCCTGAAACAATTCAGTCTGCCCGAATGTTATACAGTACTCAGAGAGAACATTGTCGCAAAACTGCCACTGATACATTATTACCGTATTACCATGACCAACGTGGTAATTAAAACAAAGTCGCTATCTTGTTATATAGGTTGTCATGTTTTCAATTTTACATAAAAGGTCAGACAGAGAACATGATCGTGAAGAACATATAAGAACATTTAGAATTGTGGTTACACGATACTGGACACTGTATATTCATGAAGCATGTTGTATATTTGTTCCGGTAGCAGTAACACCGCATAGAACGGGTAGAAAAATTAAAATGTAACAGCCTGTTTTACGTACTGTGCACCATATTCAGGGATATTGTTACATTTGCTTCGAATAGAGCTTAAGGCTTCTTTATTGTATATAAAAGTACGTTGTTCGTTTATATTTTTATTCTTAGCATTCGTCCAATTCTATTTTAAAGAGTTCCACCACTATGAATACACTTTTTATCAAGAACACCTACAGTTGCTGAGGGAATTTCAACCACATCCGTTGAAACAAATGACCTTCTTATCTTAAATGAATCTACTTATCACACAGACATGTGCGCAGGATAAGGTGTCGATCAAGGGGATCAAGACAGCTGATGTATGTCAAAACGTCATACGCATTGCTCTTTTACTGGTTACACCATCGAGACATTCACGAGTTGCCATCACGTTCGACACTGCAATGACAGCTACATTAACGAATACTGCTTTACGTGTTAAATAAAACATAAGACTACTAGTATACGAATATTTATAAACCTATAATGATGAAAAATGCAAATATACGAGCAAGGGTACAGATGGGGACATTTCGAATCACTGAAGCCACTGAGGCTATATATAATATATAATTTGATGATGACTATCCGGTAGGCGTAATGCTACATATAGTTGTTGTGCAAGTACATATTACGATCTCGCATTTATAAGACGCATGTGTATAAGTTTTGTCTGAAACAATATCAGGGACGGTGAAATGATATTTACTACATATTGCCTCTATTCACATTAAAGACGAATTTACCCATCTTTAGGGAGAGATGCACACAAATAAAACTATATGTTTTTCAAAATTCAATTACTGTAGCAAAATTGATGTAGCCAACAAGGAGTCATAAAACACTTGGGTGCGTTTACATAATTGCATGGACTTTTGACAGTTAATGGGATACAAGTATTCATCAAGACAGTGAAATACCACTAATTGGGTATGGTTCCATAGAACACATAAATATGTTGTAGCATTTAGTTATCACACATAAAAATGCTATATTGTAGCTCACTGGAAGAAGTATTACTATTACTACTAGTATTATTATGTTTACTATCACTTTAGATGCAGGACAACTTCTACACCGTTTTGTGATTATAATTGATTCAGTACAATATTGACAACCAGATCACGTTCATAATGATCTGTATCTGGAACTACTAGTATTGATGCGACATTGTAATGTGTGATATGAATTTCAAATGCAGGTCCGTTGATATAATGTAGTAAATTTCCTTCCCTGGAGATAAAATGACATGTACAAGGAAACCGTAATGTCTGCGTTTATTATTGAGTCAAATATGTATGAGTCTTATAAGGTCGTAAGAGGTAGTTACGACCTTCTGGTTCTAAGCAATCGATATATTGCAATACTTGACATACTGGTAAGTGTCGTGACAATCCTACATTTGTTATCATATAGTGTCAATGTGTGAGAGTGCATATTCAAGCTATCTGGTAATTTCAGTACATTAATGTACATATAATTCACGAGAATGCCTGGACAAACCATATTTCACATACTGTCCCCTTACTGGCTTATACACCAACAATAACATGCGACGGCATTTATTCACCGATTTTAGAAAGATTAATCACCACTGATATGCTTAATGCAATGGGTAATTTAAAATCATTAAGGCTTTGACTAATGTCCACTGGGGCAACTGAGATAATTGGTTCTTTTTTAATTAATGAGGTTACTGTCAGTAATAATACAATTTTTTAACAAATGCTCGCGTAATAGCAGGACAATATATATGAGCCGCGATCTGAGAAAAGGGCCCTTAATGAAATTTTTTCGATTTTCGTTTTTTTGCATTTTCCGAAGAATCTATCTTTTCTGTGTACAAGAAAGAAATTTTTTTGTCAAAATTTCAAATATTAACAATTTTATGACATTTTAAAGGAACCAATGACATGAACATTTTTGGCAAAAAACGGGTATCTCAACATGGACATATTTTGGTACCGTTTGGTGTTTAAGTGGCATTTTCACACTGCTGTTAATCTGCTCGGATTGAATTTATCATTTGAATAATGATTCGCATTTGTTAGGAGTAACATGTGTGTGTATAAATATGTCTTTATCTTATTTTTTGTTACCATAGCAACCATTTATTCAATTACTAAAATATGAAAATTCTCTGCCGTTTTACTACTAATGACCAGGAAAATATTACAACTGCAAAATATGGGCTTTGTATTAAATAAATTCAGTTTGGAGCAGAACAGTAATACTGAAGTTATTTTATTTCAGGGTATGTATGTTAAATAGGTCCCCAACCGGTTTTCAAACGGGGCCTATCGGTTTGCCCTCCGTCGGTCAGACAGTTCGTGAGTGAGTTAGTTCGTCAAAAATCTGGATCCTGACATAACTAAAACATCTTTCAAGTTATATTTAGCAAATTTGATATGTGGATAAGGGGCAATAAAGAGAATTATGCAAGTCTATTTTTATTGTGTCTGAAATTGTTGTTGCTATGGAGACCGAAATAGTAAAAATATGTAAAAAAATACTGGGCCCTGAAATTACTCATACAGTTTCCAAGCTCGGTTTATGAAACCTGGCATGTAGGTAGGTGACAATAAGAAGAGTATGAACATCTGAAAATAAATTCATTTTAACAAAGAATGGGTTGCTATGGATACCGCAATATTGAAAATACTTCAAAATCTGGAATTCTGTCATAACTCAAAGAATTTCAAATGTATGTGTATGAAATTTTGTATATGGAATTTGAAGGGAAAAACATATAATGATAACATTTACGCTTGAATATTGTCATATTCTGACAAATATAGCGGTTGTCACGGCAACATAGATGTAAAATATAATACAAAGGGTCGTAGATTCAAACATGTAGGCCTCTGTCTTGCTTGCATTTTTTTAGTGGCGTGTTTATGTTAAACGTCATGTTCTTCATTGTCTGGTTTTCTCAAATTGTCTTACTTATATAAACCAATTCCGGCATACGATGATATATGATGGCAAATTGATTCCGAAATTATTGATATTTATTTCATAAGATCATTAATAGCAGCACGGTTCCAAAAATATATTACGTTAGGATTAACATAAAAATATTGACTTTTCAATACTACATTTCTATGAAATGAAGATATTTGATGTTTTTATATGTTATTCAAAAATGCACTTCAAGAGACTGCTAACTCATTACATTGCTATTAATCACCCATAATAATTAATGGTTTTGTGGTCGGTCGATTCCAAAATTCCTCCATTTTTGTTTATGTCTGACTTAGTTTAACACCCAAAAGTCGTATTGTCTTGACTATCTGTCACTAAAGTTCGGATGCTGTAAATGCCAATCAGTATGTACATATTACAGGCTTTATATCGAAATTAATAACAACATTGTAGTTAGCAGATTCCAATAAAAAGGTTTTCCGTTTACAATTTTAGTGTTTTATCCCAAAATATCGTATTTCACACATGTTACTCACTTTATACTGAACTGTTTTGATGTATTAAGCAAATTGTTACCGCCAACCTAACACAGTAAGTTATTATTAAATGCAATCATTAATAATTATGTGGTCTTCTGAGTCCAAATTACTTAACTTAATATGTTTATATTTTGTAATGTTTTACCCCAAAAATATCTCGCAATGAGCAACTTTTTAGAATATATTATTAATGTTTGTGCAGAATGACGACATTTGCCTATTCATATTGTTTAATTATCAACTAGAACAGTGTGTGGTGTTATGTTTAAACCGAATCCAGAAATCATCAATTCAGTTTATAGTTTGTAACATTTTACCCAAAAACATGGTATCTTCAACAAAAGCTTTAAGTTATCAATTTCTTACTATATAGTATACTACAAGTTATTACAAGCCAATTGCAGTTATTTTTGATAAAATATGATTATGAATAACATTGTGATCAATTAATTCCAAAAATCCTGAGTTTTGTTATTATATTGAACTGTTTTACCCCAAAAGTAGGTCAAGACACGTAGCATTTTGAAACTAGATTATAAATATCTTCAGCGGAAAGACATCATGTGACTATCTAAGTGCTTTATTACTAAACAATGTGATTAATGGCATTGTACTAAACCGATTCCAAAAATCACCATTTTAGTTTATAATTTGTACGATTTTACCCCAAAATAGCATATAGTGATCCAAATGGATCATGTTTTATTTGATATATTAAACTTTAACTTACTATAAACTAATTGCAGTTTTTTTATATATAATACGATTATAAATGTCAAAGTGGTCAATCAATTCCAAAAATCTTCACTTTTGTTTAATTTTACAATGTTTTTGCCCTAAAATGTCCGAGAATGGACAACATTTTAAAAATCAGATAAGCAATATCTTATGCAGGCAGACAACATGTGTCCATCATACTGAGTTACAATCGAATAACATAACAAATTGCATTACAGTAAACCGATTCCAAAAATCACCATTTGTGTTTATATTTTGAAGGATTTTACCCCAAAATATCGTATCTTGATCAATAACTGATAATTTCAAATGCTATATAACACTACAAGATACTACACTCATATCGCAGTGGTTTTCGATAAGATACGACTATAAATGAACATGTGGTCAATCGATTCCAAAAATCCTCACTTTTGTTTAATTTTCATTGTTTTTGCCCCAAAAATGTCTGAAAATGGACAACATTTGAGCCATCAGATAAGCAATATCTTATGCAGGCATACAACATGTGTCCATCATACTGAGTTATAATCAAATAACATAACAAATGGCATTACAGTAAACCGATTCCAAAAATCACCATTTGTGTTTATATTTTGAAGGATTTTACCCCAAAATATCTTATCTTGGTCAATAACTGATAATTTCAAATGTTATATAACACTTCAAGATACAACGCTCATATCGTAGTGGTTTTCAATAAAATACGACTATAAATGAACATGTGGTCTGCCGATTCCAAAAATCCTCACTTTTGTTTGTAATTTGTCATGTTTTAACCCAAAAATATAGGCGTTATGTGTTAGTATAGAACTCCATATTATGAATGTTACCAGGCAACAATTATGTGGCAGGATACAACATAAAACATTTTGGTGCATTCTTTGCCTTGTTCTGAAATTCGCAGAAAATGATGTCGTAACTTTAAACTCAATTTTCTCAAATTGATGTCAATGTCATTAAGGGCCCTTTTCTCAGATCGCGGCTCATATATAGTACAAGTCTTTCCGTTCCGTGTATCAATGACATTTGATAAACAGAACAGGTTAATTATCTTCTCACATATCCGTTTGACGGTTGACACCATCGGGCATGTATACATATGTTGGAGGCTATTTCAAAGTACCAATAAATCAAATTACCACATGGTTCGGTGTATGTATTATAATATGACATGGAGTAAAATCCGTTTATAAACTGTATTTATTTGGAACTCTTTTTTTTCAATGAGAGGAAATGTAACTATTTTATACGGCAATGAATGATACAATGCCCATTTAACTTTAGTACAGTATATGATTATTATTACGGCAAATGTATTCGTACGAGTATGATCGTTACAAGATAGAATTGTATGTTTGATTTCACTGAATCCCGAATAATCAGTATAGTATCAATGTACTACTATTCATTTGCGATCTTATTGACGCCAAATTTTTCTGATTATCATTAAACGCATGTCGACATAGGGACAGACGTATGCGTTTTCCTTAATGAATACTTCTCTATGTTACTACATGTATACTGGTGCCTCGTATTTCCGTGGCACTTAACTATAAACTTAAATATACGTATGATTACTGAACGATGAAGAGCAGGTATTTACACATAATATTCAATCAAATCGAATTATCGTAATTATCTGGCTGACTGTTTAATATTTGTATAATGCAATTTAATGTTACGAAATGCCTGTTATTTACAGTAAGAACCGCGCGTATTTATGATTCCTGTGTGAATACACAAGTTTTGCTACACTAAATGTATGCATTGATTTACACTCTGTGCAAAATTATAAATTCGCATTTAATTTGTTGCTCGTTTTAACACCGCTCCAAATCCGTGAACCACAAGTTTTTTCTACGTTTAAAAAGCCATCATAAGCAATCAAATTCTCATATTCGTCAATTTTGATCGGGAGCCAATTTTATTCCGAAGTAGCAATTGGTTAACGGTTTTCTTGTGTACTGACAGGTTTTAAAACTATAAAGAATTCATCATTTGTTGGAATAAAATAGTATTCATTGTAATTTATGTAATTCTTCCCGGCAATTGCATAATAATCGAATCAATGGCCTATGTTGTATTACAATTCTTCCGCCATATCGTCTCTGAAGAGTCACGAAGCATGCCATAGGGTGACCTCGATTATATAGAAAACATGTGTATGGTGAAACTTAATTTTATGAAGTGATGAGATAATTGGAGTCATAAAATTACATTCATCTAGATTTACATTCCCATACATTGTTTCATATATCATTCAATTCCTAATGTTCCTTCCTCAGGGGCAACATAATGTCGTTTAGGATTGGCTAATTTTCCATGTATTACAGAAATTGTTGTATCAAGATTGATGGTGAAAAGGAACGCGTTGTGTTATATGTCGTGCTCTTTGTGTCTTAGAAGTTTAAAATGGAAAAGTAATCAATAACAATAATCAATCTACACAGCCGCTGTGCTCTATCGGGGAACATATAGGCTCTATCTCTATCTGTAGTACATTGATCATCAACCGAGCTACAATAATGACGACTTTTGAAATTGTGTTTATTCTTGTTAGGATTTTATACGCGATAAACGGAAAACTATGTTTTTGGTATTTTTGATGACATGTTCGTGTCTAAAGGTTGAGTAGTAATATTATAAGATCGTGAGGATGTGTCAAACACAGAATGCGGAACCACAAAGACGTAATTAATAAAGCTTATCTATATTCTAAGATAATTAGAAATCGTCACAATTGTTGAAAACAATCGGCTTAATTAGTTTCAAGAAATGGAAATAAAGCCTTATCTGAAACAAACAAATGGCATGTGCTTTCCAAGAAGCCCTGATACATTTGTATGTTGTCCTGTACGTGTAATCCTAAGGGTATGTTTTACGATTGCAGTGTCTTAGTATAATACTTAACAATTTTAAAATACCATGATTACATTCGGAATGCCAAATTGAATGATATTATACATGTACATGAACAGAAAGACACTTACAAATAACAAAATATCAAAATGGAATGCAACAGTCAATGGACAAAGCAGAACAGAAAACATACACGGTACAAATGTTAGGCACAAGGACACATACAAATAAACTGAAAAAATCAAACTGAATGGCTACTACAACACGACCAGAGTTGACATATGCCGAGTATGGGTTGGCAGACAACAACGAATGTAAACAATATAACACATCAAATGGACAAATAAATACTTGTAGCCGTGGGTACCATTTGCCCAGCAACCAATGTTACACAAACGCACGGTTTGTGTATGCGTCTTACAGACAACTTCATTATGGAATGAGATATTAAGGGATAAGATTATTCATTTTCAACGAGTTGTTATTTGCTTTTTTATTTTAAAATTTTAACAAACATGTGATACGCGGACTGCAATATGCCTTGTCAGAATATCGTGTGATGCCCGCGGGGATATTGTGAGAGTTTGTCATGTCTTGTGCGACACAACAATTTAGATTCGTTTAACTTGACAAGCTCACTATTTTTCTCGTTATTGCCTTGATTATGCAGCGATGTAATATGTTTGGTGCTCTCGCAAATACTACTTATTGGCGGTTGATTGTTGTAATGTTCATTGTTATTGTGGATATTGTAACTAAAGCGATGGTTACTTCTGAGCGTGCGAGCATGTACGTGGTGTCTGCGTTCAATAACGCAGATGTCACTTAGGAATCCGTAGGTGATAAGTACAAGTGCCGTCCCTTTACGTTTACGGGAGCATGCAAACACAACGCAGAATTTTTCGGTATGATGAACTTTCGCTGCGTGCTTCCTGTGTTCAGTCTACTTGGTCGTATCCGTATACGTTCAATGCGCATGTATTTTACAGGTAATTCAGCACTAATGGACATCGCACGGGATCCGTACGTGTATGTACGGTCTCCGTGCGATGACCTGACAAACGCACGGCGGAAGTAAGTTGTACGTACGTGTAATTTACACCAAGGAAAGCAGTATGTGTGACGTACGTCGACGTACTTCCTTTGTACGTCCTTCGCACGTTTTAGAAACAAAGGGCATCGGATATCCTTAATTCGATACAACAATCTAGCTGACTTGTAAACAAGGTAAACATCATGTATTGCTATACATGCAATTTTGCATAGATAATAAGCAGTGAAAGCAAACTTACTTTGATAGAAAAGAGTCTTGAAAGGAATAATAACCGTTCTGTGATGCACGTAATTATCATATATGGACATGAATTATGATTCAAACATATAGTGAACAAATTAATGCGCGGGTCAGAAATCAAAGGAGCCTAAAGTGAATAGTTCAGACAATAATTTTAATTAATAATACGTGATATCTGATATATTGTCAAACACTGTAAATGGATATTGCCAAAGGAATGCATTATCTGAAAGAGAAATATATGAAAGAGTCCGATTTGAAAATGATATAATAATGGGGGGAGGGGAAAATATAGCAGCGAAGATCACTAGGAATTTTAAGCGTAAACGTAACAGTTATATTCAAAAGGATTTAATTGATTTCGTTTGCGAATAATGCTTGTAAATGTGTTTGAAACATTCGAAACGGTTGTACATCATGTGTATGATTGCTTTATTTACATATTTCGACTCTTAAGTCATTTATTGTTTCAGATTTACGTTTATAATTTCTCTTGCAATACTAAAGTTTTTCCACATACACATTGTTTATTAATAATGTGAAACCTGCAGATTGCATCCGTAGGGCAATAATCTGATGAGTCTACAATGTTGCGTTTTGAGAGCATCTGAACTTCTTTACGTAAGGTAATATTGCTATATTCTAGCAAACACAGTGACAAAAACAAAGGTATTGTGTTGCAATTTTAAACCGACGATTCCTAGGGCAAGATATATGATAAGAATAAAATTAAACGACCATAAAATTCGTTGAATTGACAATAAGTTTCGTCGTACATAAATTTGTTATATTTTATATTATGTGCCCAAAATGATAAATGACATAGGCCACGATTCGTTTATCAGATTGCTTTAAATCCACTCTACTTTGGGTTATTTTAAGGCCATGGACCATTCTTGGGTCTGTAACGAAACCGAACAAACTTGATAAAAGTAATCACGTACACTTTTAAGGGAGAGCATGAGATCAGCGGAGCTATATTTGTGTTATATTCGACAAAGTAGCATTTAGGCTTCATAAACACAAAACTAAGATCATCCGAAAGTGTACCCCCGGTCAACATTCAATGAAACCTTACTCGTACAAACGTACAAGGTATGAGCACAACACAACCTCATTATTCATTTAATTATAATATAGGAATGATCATAGTACATTACTAAGATGTCAATGACCCGTAATGATAAGAGGATTTGAGTCATTGGCAATCAAATCATTCGAAGGCCAAATAATTAAAAATTATGTCTTCTACCCTTTTGGGGGTAAGACTGCATAATTTTGTCTCCTATTATCACTAGAAAGCATTTCCACTTCAAAGTTCAATGGCAACATATCAAGAATCGTCCTTTCCCCAAGGGACACTTAGTCGGCTAAAATATGTTTACGCCGTCACATGTTGTGCAAAATAATATTGAGCCACTCCGGTTAAACTGTCCACACTGCGTCACATGGGCGTATGCTAATCTCTCTGATTTTGTTAGGTCACATCACGCACATGGCAGACATAGTTGATCATTGACGATATTCATGTCATTGGGGACATGTGCTTTTATTGGAGCAACATAACGGAAAGTGTGTTCATCAAAAACTTAGTTTCAAATTTGTAGTTTCCTTATTATGCACAAAGAACAGGTTTCCTTCAACAAGTAAACGAATAAAAGCGTTTTTTGTCTAAATATTTTATACACTTACGGACTTTGAACACGCACCACTTATTCAAACCACGACATTTAATAGTAAACATTGTTTAAATGAATTAAAATTTCGTCTATGATAGCTCAATTTATGTTTTAACATCTAGCAAAAGTTCAAAACGACAGTTAACAATTTTACTTAGTCACGTGACATCCACGTGCTTAAGTCTCTAAACCAAATTCACAGTTATGGTGAGTGTGTGTAAAGTTATGTTTTGGTACGTTCACAACAGCGGGTACTCATAACAATAGCAATCCGCTTCTGGAGAATGTTCTTCTATTCACCAACAAAGGTTCGGACAACCTTGTGCGCAGATCGCGTCATGGAACTCATCCGTGGACTCAGGTTTGAAAGAACATGTCATATGTTTTCGGTGGGATCAAAATCTGGGACATTCCATCACGCAGATATTGCTTTCTTCAAGAAAATTGACTGTTATACGTTATTTATGCGCATGGTTATATTCATACTGTCCAAGGTTAACCCCCTGTCATGCGGAAATAGATATACAAGAAGGAAATGACAGCATGTTGAAGCACGTGTTCAGTGTTAGATGAAACAACAATTGGCAGGGTACTAAGTGAAAATGTTGTATTTCTTAAATAAGCGTGTTTGATATTTGTAATTGATGATTTAGCATATCTATCGACACAAAGCATTCTTTTGACAGGCACGGTTGGTGACCGGAAGTCGTTTTTTTGGCGGAGCATGCGCATTGATTTATCCGAATTAGGGGAGTTTTTCGGCCTTTAATCCCTATTTGAAGATCAACTTAGGTGTCACTTGTCATATAACGCTATGTGGGACGAATATTTATTGTAGCATGACAATGTAATCGCGCAAAAACCACGCCTTGGCTACTTCCGGTTTGTAACATCTCTTTACCTCCAGACACATCAGTTTCAGATTGACATTAAATGTAACCTTTGGTTTTGAAAACTTAAAAGGTGTTGTTTTTTGGTATGCTAATGAATCGTTTACACATCGTCATTTACACAGGTCGGATATCGTCATACGCACGAGACTCACGCGCTAAAAATGAGATTTGACCACGTGGTCACTACTAGCGATTTGGTTAGTAAAAATGGATTAAAAAATACTTTACCGACAACGTTCTAACCCAGGAACATTATTCCATTGGTATAAAATAATCCTAAATAGTTTATAAAAAAATACCGACCCCTGAAAAGTGGTGCGTTTTCAAAGTCCGTAAGTGTATAATAACTTCAAAACTTTGTCCATCATGAACAATTCACATAATTTATTTGAAAGTGGTATACGTGTATGAACGCATATGATTAACAGAAACAAAAAGTTCAAAAGGACCCAATTAATAAATGGATAAATAGAACAAGTATTTATCGATGAACTTAAGGATGACTGCTTCACGATAATTTTCGCACCATTTAGTTCCAAGGGACATTTATCAATTTCTCCACAGAGAAAATGAATGATATGTTCAGTCTATGCTACAAGCAATGTATCAAAAACGTGCAGACTAGATAAATAGCCATTGCTGTACTTGCTGTAAGAACAGATTACTTCCATAAACATGATTCTTTGGGGATTTTTATTTTCCATGAATGCCGTCTCAGAGAGATTATTTCTATTGTATACGGAGGCTGATTCAACCTTGCAGGATTACTCGGCTTACTTAACCTTGACCAGGAAACAACAAGATAGTTGAGTAAAATCGATATTGTTGAAAACTTGTCATTGCAGGGTAGACCTGTCCCCGCAAGTCATTGGCCGTTGGACATTTAAAGCAGTAAATATTAAAAAGCAAAATACAGTTTTACCGACGACAAACCTCTTTCATATGAGAGGTTAAGTTACAAAAAAATGCTGTGTTCGATAAATGCTTATTCACCGGTTGACAACTTATCAACAACAACTAGCTGGGTCAACCAAGTTCCATAAATCTGTTAAAATGTTGGATAGTGTTACATGACTTCGACAGTGTAAGCTATTGGTGATGATAAATCAGTATGCCACATTTGAAAGCCAATTGGTGAAATTCCAAAGTTATTGTAGTATCATTAATCTAAAAGTTATGCGTAGCATTTTGGAAGAACGAACGGACGGAAAATGGTCGGTAGGACAGTACAATCACTTCGTACCTCCTGCATTAGATGATTTGATAATGAATTATGTAGTTGGTTCTTCCCTGAATAATTGAGGTGTATTGCCTACTAGACTATTAGTGCTAGGCCAACCATTTCCTTATTTCTAAGAGATAATCAGATTGTGAAAAATGCCATTTCCAGTGGCTTAAGGAACTTATTATCTGAATAAAATTTAGATAATACTCTAAAATAATGATTGAGAATGCACGAATTACAGTTATTTTCTCTGATATCAACCATTGGAGACAGTCGCAAAAACGTGATCATTCATTTCCTTCCTGCAATATTGGTCAATGACCCCGAAGATACAAAATTACCACGCTTAGAAAACCTGAACAAATAACGCATTACATTACTTTCTCAACACTAACAACACTTAATTCAATGACAGTCACGTGGCTGTCACAAGAATTCCAAGACAGTTCGTAAACTTATTTACTATTTTGTCGTTTTTAAGTGATACAGTACAATTTACATGATGAGTGCAGAGTTACTATTGTTAAGGGATTTTAAAACACAGCACTGTGATAAACCGATATTTACCAGAAACACAAAATAACATATATCAATATCTTACATGGTCTTGAAGGTCAACATCGTGCCGACAATTTGATACCCACATATCCGAAATCGCATTTGTTATAATGGAATTATTATATGGATAAGATATTAGCTCAGTAAATGAAAGTCTTTGGGAAAATTGAAGCAATGTTCAATTCGATCAACCTGTTTTGATGCCGAATATTGTTATATGAAAAGCGAAATAAATCATTTTAACACAATTGCAATGGTGAAAATTGTAAAGTAAATGGCTTATCATATTATTTCAACATCACAGACCGGAGCTGCTACGCATTTAAGCCAAAGTCCACATCATTTAGGTCAACTGTTATATGTTAACGATTAACGATTGGCAAAAATGTGTGACTTTCATTTTCAGGAGCGATGTATTTTTCATGCATTATTTTATTCAAATGGCTTTTTATATGCATGGTTCTAAAATGTCGACATTAGGTTCAGCTTTAAGATGATGCATATGAATATAAAATATAATTTTGTTTCCATGATAAATCCTCATTACTTTACTGTCGCGTTTTTTAAATCCGTTAAATATGAGTAGAATCTTGTCTGTCTAATACCGAGGGTCAGTAAACGTAGCATGAGACTAACATGTCTGAACTTGAAAGAGGTGTTCCATATAACATTGATCGTTTGAATCGATTCAGGAATATTGTACATTAAATGAGAATCATTATTGCTTAAACTCCTCAGCTCCCACTTATTACCGAGAAAAAATGAACACATATTTCCGTAACGAGCCAAAATAGCCACGAGCTGTTTCCCTTTGACCACGTAATAATAAGTCGCTGGAAGTGATTATTTATTATTGGTGAATTAAATATATTTTTGACTTTAAAGAGACATATTTGCGCACACTTTCTTTTGACAACTTATAATAATTGATAGTGCTTTTTACATTAAGCTCATTTAATATGATAGAAAAGAAAAATATTCTAGTTAATGCCTCTTTAAGATAAAATCATATACGAGTAATGTTGCTAAAATAATAGCCATACTCGCGAGGAGACCAACATAAATATAATATAACGGTCCATACATTTCATGACAAAACGATATGACAAATGTATAATTCATGTCTGCCTCTATACCTAAGTGGTTAGTTGTGTGCCGTCTAATCTGGTGACTCATGTACATGCATCAGCAACGTTTTATTAGAAGCTGATATTTATAAAAGAAATATTTGCAATACATTTATACTAACAGAAAACTGATATTTATAACAGAAATATATTCAATACATTTATAACAGGTAGCAATATGTCACACTACGAAATTTTTTAACTCGTATATTGAACAAATCGTTGATGCAAATGCCTAATAAATGTAACACACAAACAAATAATAATAATAATAATAATAATAACGACTTAATTTTAAGAGGCAACACAGTTGGGCAAGCCCAGTCTTCCCTGTGAGCCTCTATGGCAAAACATATTTACAAAGATAGTATGACATATAAGTAATAAACAGTCTGAAGTATAACAACACAATATAAAAGTATTATAGGTGGATTTTTCAACATGTCGCAAAGTATTTTGCTGCAAAGTATTTTGCCATTGAATACTATTTGGATGGATGAGATGAAGAGGTATAATAGGAGTTCAACAATTAACAGTAAATTCTCTCCTAGTGATTACAACTGAACCATTTATTTCAGGCACAATACATGTAATGCTGTTATGTTTACTTATGGTCTAAAAGGTGACATGCGACAAGTCAGAAAATTCCAACTATACATTGGCAACACAAAATCAGATGTATACAGAAATACAGTCACATTATTTACAAAATAGCGGATACATTTAAATTAAGTTTGCCCACCAGAGTAGAACCATGATAGGTATAACCTTTTGAAAGCAATTAAAGAATTTGACTTCGTAGATGTAATAGGCTAATCTAACGTAACACTTAATAGTGAAACTACTTATATACCATTAGGGTAACTAAGGTTTACTTTATTTTATGGCGTCATGCAATGTGCATGGTGTTATGGTGAGATATTTACTTCAATTAACGCAGTTCAGCAGAACTATGCTTTGATTTGCAAATGTAGCACAGTTTGCGCGGCTGCATAATGAGAGCATTCCGTAGTGTGTGTTTGCTAATTACAAAATACCATATTACATGTCTCCGACATAGGCTGGTCTGATCCGTATATTGGAGTAAAATATATAGTTAACCATATAATGGGAAAACAGAAACATTTATGTATATCAACGTTTCGCGCTTAGGATCTTTACATTTGTAGACAATACATGATTTATGAGGTATGAATACTTTATGGGAGATTTATATATTCACCATATTCTACATAACGTCAATGACATTTGTATCCTACCGCGCTCATCTCGTCTATGTATGCATCATGAGTGCCCAGTAAGAAACGAGCCTTTTTCCCCAAACTATAAAATGCACAGTGTACGTGGGCAAGGTGTGTGTTGGTCCAAACATCTTAATGAGCAATTGGCGATTGGTTTTAAGGTCACTACATTTAACATTAACATTGCAACTTGGACGAATCGACTTAACAAGTTCGATTAACAACGCAATGGTTTGAGGTATCGTTATTCGAGATCAAGCTGTGTCGCCATACAAATCGGTTACTGGCCAATTACTCATGACATTTTTATCAGAACTGATATCTAACTTGCGACACGTCCATTACCATGTTTTTTTTATCATTCAGCAGAACAAATTGAAATATCTAATTACATGTTACGCTAACTAAATCAATTTTGTCAGGCAAGAGCTAAATCCAGAGACAAATTTTAACTTTGTAATGCGCCACGCAGGATGTTCCATATGATGATACAATATTATTAATAATACATAATCAAGATGCAATGTTACCGGAATTTCGACATTTAATTCAGTTGTTAATGAAACGGAATACAATCATGCACATTATTTGACGGATTATTAAACAATTATGGCTTTTACCTAGTATGCACTAGTGAATGACTTGTAATATCGCACAATATTGTAGTAAGCTCATCATTGAGGTTTAAAAACCAACACCAACCAACCGTAATGATTATCAGCTCTACTCAGCTACGCGAATTATTAGCCTTCTGTAATAAGTATAAAGAGGATATTTGTATTTTTTCGTGTATGATCGGCTGATAATTCACCGAGTTAGCAGGTGATGTAATATTTTCACGAGTGGCGTAGACACGAGTGAAACTATAAGTCAGCTGTTCACGAGGCGAATTATCAAACGATCATACACGATAAAATACTAATATTATATTTATTTCATGCTTCAACTAGCTTAAATGATGGAAATACTCCATTATATGCCTCAATGTTTTGCGTGACGTCGTTTTCCCGCCATGCACGCGTCGAGTTGCAACCAAGTAGTTCTTCTGCAATGGCTTCAATGTCGTTAATTTGTTTTACATTTATGTACATATAATGTATGTTCTGTTATTTGTTAAAGATTAGGAAAAAAATGAAATTGCTTATTATTTTATTTTTGGCGGCGGGGAAATTTGTTTACAGAAAGTAGTCCGTTTAAGTGAAATTATGAGCTGTGAAATTATGGACAGTGAAATGATCGGGGAATAATCCACCGTTATTACGCCGTAAACCACCGATTGGCATGAAATAAAAAGTGTTGATCCATTGTCCTATTTATATCTCATGGAATTAATTATGTTGGCGCGCTATAAAAATATTACCAATATAATTTTTTTCAGTCTATTTTTCCTGTGTCTTTTTCTGTCAATCTGTGAAGTTTTTTTTATATTGACTACCAATCACTGTCTGTATGAACATTCATTGACTGGCTGTGATAGCTTAATACTTGTTTTATATTTGTGCTTTTGAATAATTATTGTTTAGTGGGGGTTTTTTTTCAGGAAACTTCAACGCATATATTTGAGTGAGCCTAGCAAAACGCCTGTTCGCTTATTCAGTGTGTTTTACATTGTCTACTCCTTCATTTCACCTTAAATGATCATCGAAATATGAATATTGTCTTTGTGTTTGTTCATATCCTTATTATATGTATACTGTTGATTTCTCGAGAGACGTACTGTGAATTATTGTCCTCTTATTTTGACATTTTCTGTACGTTATTACGCAAGCGTATAGGGAAATCTTACAATATGCAAGACATTTGACCTTGATGTTGTTTTGCCACATATTGTTTTCAAGAAATTTAAGGTCAATATGAGACATTAATGCGGTCAACAATTGTATGGTAATTTGGTATATCGTATTCCGTGCGTCCATTACATGTCACTATTGTGCGATGCATAGAAATACTAGACACTATGAGGATAATCCACATAGGGTTTAGCATTGGTTATTATCCTTCTTGGAATACAATGTGAAATTCTCACATGTAGATGCCGATCAATTTGGGGAGAAGTAATTTTGAAGAAAATATGAAGAAAATTTCACTAAAATGCACAAAAATGATATAAAAACATCTAATCAACGGTTAAAAAATATTACTAATATCATTTTTTGCACGAATCCATATTTTGATCAATATTCACTAAAAGAAATTTATAATAACCACTCCTAAAAGTTTCTAAATGACTTGTCCCAATGTGAAGGGGTAAAGCTAAATACCGAACAGAAATTCTGCTGAACATAAATCAATTACCGAACATAAGCAATAAAACTTATTTAAAACACAGACAGTCAGTAAAACTAATGTAAACTACAATTATGTCAAAAATGATAGACAGAATTACGGATTTTGACTTAATTAATTATGTTTTCACTATTACCGACGTACGAACAGAATCTCTGTTCGGTAATTGGTTTCTGTTTACCTGTTCGGTATTTAGCTATACCGCATGAATCGGGTATCATGAGGCTGGTACCACGTGTCTCATTTTCCGACTATGTCTACACTATTTCTGATACGTGGTACCAGTCTAGGCGGTGGCACGAAACACCCAAATATACCCAAATCTTACCCAAATCTTACCCAAATATACCCAAATGTTAACGATTTTTACCCAAATACTTGTATTTAACTAACAATATGGGGTTGATAAACTAAATAACGCATTTTAATGACCAGTGATGACTAAATAAACGTAAACTAGCAAGTTTTTTTCGGCAAGACTCGGCCCATAATGCTTTCAAACAGGCGTATCCATAATATTTGCTCGTCGTTAGAATCGCTTTATTTTACTTTTTGACGCAATGCGGTATTACTGAACAACCGAAAACAAATCAGAATTGCCGAAAACAAATGGTATTTTCATTTATGTTGCGGTTTTTGTTCTTATTTTAAACTTTAATATATAAAGTATTATAAATATAAGACCTGTGTGCAAAATGTTGGTAATCGTTCAAATAATACTCGTTTAATTTGAGTTTTTCTATAATACCGCCACGATCAACATTAGAGTTATTCTGCTTCTCCCGAACGTCGTCGATCAACGTTAAAAATGTTACCGTTCATGCTTTCATAGAATTTTTATTTGATTATTTTATTTTTAACGTTTGGTTCAGAGTTTGCTATTTTAAGGTCGTAGTTAAAGGATTGTAAAGCAAAACTCTTGGTTTAAAAGGATATGGGCTCATAAATGTACAAAGTATAACCGGTCCTTCCAATAAAACGTTAAGGTCAGTTTGTCTTTTCTTGTTAAATAGGTGTATGCTAATATACGACTGTCGTATGTGAACTTTTGACTTCACAAGTCTAATAATTAATGTGTAATTCATTTTTGTTACACGTGTATAAATCAATGACAGTATAATAATAAACTAGCCCTATTGTCTCGGATTTCGAATGAAAGGGCTCGTGCCACAAAGTCGAAAATAACTTAATAAATAAAGGACGTCGAAAACAAACGATAACTCGCATCAAACTGTGTTTTCGATCAATTTTTAATATTGAAACATAAATCACTATTTCAAATGGCCATATACGAAATTGATACTTCACTGAAATAAAGTTATAGAATTTCTATTCAAGTATTTTGTTACACATCTGATTTTGATTTGTATGTAATGCTGAAACCAAACAAGACGTTCTATGATTGTTTGTCGAAAAGTCTCTTGTTGTTGTAGTCAAATAGCAACATATAGAATGCCGAAAACAAACGGGAATTAAAAATTAAATATGTGTATTTTGCTTTCTTTTGCTGTCTAATTAATGTTACATAATACACGTAATCTTGAATTTAACAATTAATAACGTTAAGTTAGGTGAGGGGTTGTCTTCATATTTAGTGAAATACATGTAAGGAACATATACTAGATTTACTATATCTCGAGCATATTGCATTTCCGGTTTATCGCATTTATTTATTGCCTTACCGGTGAACCAGCATGATATCAGCAAGAGGCCACCAAGACATCAGCAGGAGATCATTATCAGTGTGTATTTATAGAGTCATAAATCACCCTTGTTGTTGTATCACGTAACGTATTCCTTGCACAGAAAATCTCAAAACATTTGATCCACCTACTCGTATAATCAGTTAGGTCACATAGACTAGACCAATAAAAGCACGGTCAGGCACCAGACTAATTGTGGTCATTACAAAAGCAGATGATGAATGTAACAAGGACAAACTGTCTGAGAGTGGTACAATAACGTACGCTCCGGGCAATAAGAGGTCATTGTTAACATGTTATAGGGCCAAGTACGAATGACACATACGACTACTTTCAAGGGAAATATAAAAACCAAACAGAAAGGTCTATATATGCGCTACATATTGATATTGGCATATCGTTCGTTTATGATGTAGTTTATTCAAACACACAATTAATAAAAACAATCATGCCACGTATATGAGCGCTATGTCACCAACAATCTGTGTTTATTAAGCGTTGGTATTCATTGTTATTACCTATGGTATTTAAGAACACCAGCTAAATGACCGAGAAATCATGTAAGTACAACCCTTATCTTTGGGGTGGGTGATGCGTATACGCGGTTATGAGTGACCATTATACCTTTCTAAACTTATTTTACAACACACTTACAGTTACATTAGCGTAGACATAGTGCGAAACGATCCCTTAAGTTTTATCAATAGAGTATTGGTGTTTTCGGTCATCCAAAGACAACTTACAATTGTGTGTCGATTGTTGCTCGCAGGGTTGATGCTTATGTTTGCTATAACACATTTTACGTAGTCCATGATAACGAATGGCAAAAAATAAAAACAAACTAGTCTGCATCGCATTAGACCATTGCTTAAAATATGAATCATGGTGACTAGTTCCCGATGAGATGGTATTAAAATGGCAATTGTTTGAACTAATTATGAGTTCTTTAATTTTCATACGCCTCAGGTAAAACGGATGAGAACCTGTGTTTTTAACAAATAACGACAGCATAATTATTCAGTATTAGAAACAGTTTGTATATGAAACAAAATAGTACTTATTTTGCCAGTGTCTTAGAGAAGGATGATAGTTATTTGCACAGTTTATGGCGTTCAATACATATTAATACAATCACAATTAGATGTATCTGCCTTCAGGTTAAGGTAATCATTTGAGCATATTATTTGAAGACTTATAAACGTTAATGACTTTTCACAGAGCAACACTACAAATTCATTTGCAGTTCATCACAATTTGATGGCAATGAATGTATCCTCGTTTGGTCAAAATATTGCTTTTGAACATACTACTGTTTAAGTGCTTATTCATATAAAATAATCTGTATTCAAAACTATGGAACTGGTGCTATTCGTAATACACCATCGTGACTAAAACAAGATAGGACATTTCGATAATTATGTTAGTATTGTAAGGATTAAAAATCATGTCAAAATTTAGGAACATAACCAAAACAACATTGTGATGCCAAGTGTGTATCGCAATAATATTGTACGTGTCACAATTACAATTTAATACAATAAGTAAAATGCATTATCACACCAGATTTAGATAAACCTATGCCAAACTGACGTTCCACCATCATTGTATTCTGTTAATACCATAACCATGTTCTTATCAATACAACCTACTTATTAAGAATCGGCTAAATTAATATATCGTCTTTGGAACAAGCAGTGTAAATAGGTCGTTTGCGGATCACAGGGCAACCCTTCAAACGCAAAGATAATTTTCAACTGATATCGACAAACGATTTATTCCCGAGTGACACAGCTTCGGCTAGAATATGTTCAGATTATGTGCAAAACATGATTCGGTCCGTCGCTCCAATAAAATTGTCCACACTGCATCACATGGGTATATTTGAATCTAATTAGTACGGTATTATCACGCACTTGCCAGACATTGATGTCGTTATTCATGCCGTTGGGGATATGCACCATTTCTGGAGCAACATACTGATTAGTGTGTTCCTCTAAACGTATTATGAAGTGGCCATTGTTATAAGTTTGAAGAAAACTGAATAAAATATTCAAATAGGTCGGGCAAGCGAAGTTCCCATCAAGAAGAATGCGCTATAAATAAATAGTTTGAAGTCAGAATAATGGCGGCTCTTAATATTTGTCTACCTAGTTCACAACATTTTGTACCGAGGGACAATCGGCTGTGTCTCTTCAGAAAAGTGAATGACATGCTTGGTCTATACCACAAGCAATGCATCACAAACGTCCACACTTGACAATATTGCTTTACTGATCGTAAGCAATGATTGCGTGTAGGGATTTACGATTGTGGTGTGTTTTAATGCTGTCTCGCACATATATTTTCGTTAATACGAAGACCCATACACCAATTTGAAATTAGTTTTTCGCCATTACATACTTATCATTTGTTCAGGAATCAGCCACTTCTCCACATGCGACAGGAGGAAAATCGAAATTGATATCTTTGCAGTAGTTGATCACAATAAGAAAGGCACTAAAGAAACAAAATACTTAAACTTTTGCGAAACTGTTACTTCCTGAAGTGTTGTTTGTCTAGGGCATGCTTGTACTGATTCTTTTCACATTCTGTATTGGCAAAGAGGTAGTGGAAAAAGCAGTACATGGAGGGTGAAATAAATGATCTGAATAAAAAGAAGATAATACTCTAAATGAATGATTGATTATTCCATGATTCTGTCTGACTAAGACAGTGGTAAATACGTGATTTTTTCCTAACTGTTAAATTTGCCAATCACCCTGACGATACCAAATTATTAGGATAAAATACCATATAACTAAGTACAATTATTCTGACAATGTATCATTAGTTTTCACATATTGTGTTCGTAATTATTATTAACATGTCTCTGTAAACCATTGACAATAGATCGACAACAGTTTTCTACACTGTTCACAGTCTGAGAGCATTGTCCTATTATCTTCCAATTTACGAAAAATGTAACGTCTGCACACAATCGAAATATCTTGACATTATCATCGAGGACGCTATGTAAGACTACTTAAGAAGTGTGTCTATTTGCAATAGCAGGAGTGTCAATATGAGTATGTTATACTTTAAAAAAAACCCGGATAATCGTCTGCTATTGTAGTTTGCCCTCATTACAGCTCTTATCGTTAAAATGGGGGAAAGGGCTGTGTTTTTATCCAATAATGGGCAGTATGGGGTATAGGAGGTGTGTCCCAGAATTACGTAAACTGTTGTCATAACATTTATACAATGCATAATACAAAGAAATAATTTTGTGGAAAGTGAACACAACATATTCTACATAATGTACATGAAATTATAAAGCCCTATTTCATTTGGATCGCATTCAGCAGGTTCCGGGATAGGCATGTGTACTGTATGTGGGACACACCAACACGATGTCACCATATCGACTAAACGATAGAAGTTTAATGTTTTAACTGAACTTAATTCAATATACTCTCCGCATATCTCTTAAAGCTTGAGTAATACCTGTATACGCGTACCCAATGTTTGGACTTAACCCATTCTATTTATGTCAGTAACTATAAACGCAATTAAATTATATTTCAATCAACCATAACGTCCATAAGTATACCAGTTAATTATATTTGACGAGAAAGGGATAGTATGGGTGAAGTTAATGTGGCAGCAGGAGAAATGAATATCCGAGAAGGCTTAGTAGATATTGAGGATCAATTAACTAATTTCGCGTCGTCTTCATTAGAAGTCTGGTCTTCGAGATAATATTCCACAGCAGTCAAGATATATAAGTAGTTTCAACCAAGACAAAATAACGATTATTTGACGAGCATTTATCTAAAGTAGTTTTATTGCAGCAATATATCAGCAAGAATGCTTAACATTTTGTTAGGTATTTTGTTGTTGAAAGCAGCATAATAGAGGGTAGTTGCATTATTGGTATGTATACAATCACATACTACTTGACTACATGCAAGGTTACAGAATGTAACATTTTTACCAGTGCACCTTACCAACTTCCATGTTCGATTATAAAGAACGAATACTAACAGATGTTTCTTATACGACAAAGAGGAGCTGTAAATATGACATTCTGTGACACATGACAGTTTGATTATAATTAATACGATGCTAAATCCGTCAAAATGTGATTTAATGTGATTTACGTTAAGTTATGTTTATCTATGTAATCAGTTAGAGGACACGCACATGTTCAAATTAAATATGCCAGGAATGTGTAATTTAGTATTATACACAGATCAAATAGCAGAAATAAACCATTTAGTGGCTAACTACATTTATGATTTGCATAGGCTCGTATGGAATTTGACATTGACTGACCCTGAAATACTCAACTCAATATAACGCCTAATATTAAAATAAATATCACAACTCTTATAAAAATCCTATAAAACATTAAAGTTTCTCAAAATGCGTAGAAATATTCATGGACATACGTGTTAGCCGTCAAAAACTCGAAAACTGCCTGCAATAAAGATGAAAAATCAGTACATTTTTAATAAATCATGTGACATTCAGTTTGTTTAAACCATTAAGCGTAAAATTGAGTTGAGTATTTCAAAACCAGTCAGTGAGTTCCAACAAACTAAATTTAGTCATGCCCAACCCCTGTGCTGCTGAATGACTCCATAAATAAAGTATTTTTTTAGCAAACGATACCTAAAATGACCGATGAAATAGTTGATATATACAATATCTCTAAGACAAGCAACCGCGTTCAATTGTTTTTGCCGGATATTGTTTGGTATTTATGGCATTGAGGTCGAAAACGTAAGGAAAGCAGATATGATATTTTATTAAGGGACATTCGCAACGGACGAGTACCATCCGAAGTACTGATGCGTGAATTTTAACCTATGTAGGATTCAAATCTCGTAAGTAAGTTATTAATAACACCTATAAAATGGAAGTCCCGATAAAGCGAGATATGTATGAAATGTCTAGTCAGACATTTTCTATGAGACGAAAGTTCGACATGCAGTTGTTCGTTTTTGTGAACGATATGAATCCTTAGAATATTCACGAACCATGTTTTATTGTCATTACTCAGCAGAACAAATTAAAATGTCATTTCTCATTCCCTAAATCAATTTGGGACGCACAAAATGAAACCTGAGACAAACTTTAACTTTGTAATGCGCATCGTGTGATGTTCCTTATGGGAATGTAATACGATTAATAAGAAATAAGTTCGACGAATGTTAGCGGAATGTCGAATTGAAAGTTAGTTCTTAATGAAATTGAGAGCAATCAAGCAAAACGCATAACTGCCGATAGGTACAATGGCTTTCATCAAATGGAGACTGTCGGATTTTGATGATAAGATCGTAGTAAGCACATAGTTTCAGTTTTTGTTTAGTCATATTCCGCGCTACTAAACTGCGCCTTAACTATCAGTTATTTTGATCGGACAAAATTCAACTATACTATTTACATCCAATTTAATTAATTATGTACTAAGCGATTAACAAACATTTAGGAAAACCAACACTTTTAAATTAGCATTAATGTAACTATACTACGACTGGCTATAATCGCTTTCTATGTGTGACATTGAAACTGTAAAGGAAAGATTTCCTTGCGCATTGCTCCTAAATTGTGTTACATGCTTAAAGTGTTTTATGGCCGAAGCTGTATAGTTCAGCCTTTTGACAGCTTGGGCTATACAATGTTACAGCTGTAACATGGTCTTGAAACGGTAAATACTATCATTGTCTCGTTTCCGTGTGTTTTACAGTGTATGGCGTTTAACTAATGTAAATTTATGAGCTATTTTTTATGTGTCCAACGCTGTTTTAATGTAATCATTGATTTTTGTATTGACTTAGTCATTTGCTTACTCGCTTATGCAGTATGTCCTTTCTTGAGTTCCCCTTTGTGTCACCTTACACTATCATCTTTTTATCATTCCCTTATTTCATGCTTACTGTGATTTCTTGGGGGAATATGGAATGAAGTACTGTCTTGTGATTGTGACCTACCCAGTTATTACCTATACGTATGTATAGAGAATTCCGTATACTACATGTTGACAGTAGCACTACCTTGAGGTTGTTGTGTAAAAGACTTAGCAAAATTTCTAATTGGTCACTTTTTAAAAACAAGTATTTTTTTGTACATACACACATAAAAAATGTAACCATCGAGAAGTATATTTAGTGTACTTAACTCATTCGGCCTTATGTTCTTAATCAAATTCAGTTCGTGTTTTACATAGCCTCGTAACCTGTTCTGAGTTATGGCCCGTTGTGTACGAAACAGTTTGTTATTTAATGAAAAACCTGTCAGTGGAAATGTGATAAACTGTAAAAATATAAACCAATTCGTGATCGTCCAAACAGTAAAAAACACCAATATTTCTAAAATAATTGGACGTTCAAAGATATGCAGCTTTGAAGTTGAGAATTCTGAAATTACCCTCCATTTTAATTGAAAATAGAACAGCATTTTATCCGCAAAAAATGATACCCGAGAGTGATAGATACATCAAGTTTTGTACATTCTTTTTTTCATTAATGATCTTCTTTGTGCTTGAATTATGGCAGGTTCTCATGTCAATTACATTGTACCTGTCAGAAAACCGGATAATCTTAAAAGTCGATGTTTTTCATTTCATTCCACCGCCTCAACGATACAACCTACAGGGTTATAGCTTTGCATATAAATTAATTACTGCCTTCTCGTCCATATGAGAGTATGGTTAATTATGTTATATGTTTAAATAAGGGTTATTTACAAATGCATTTATTGATATTTTTTCTGGTTCAGGGGTTGTTTTTTAGTATCTCCAATACTTGAGCGTGAGAATAACAGAAACTGTATCAAATGTCCATGGTTGTGTAAGTTTACACATCATTAATTTTCTGTTACGTTCACTATTGACAGAATATATTTTGAATAATCATTGACCGAAATTTTGACAACAGGTTAGGTACCAATTATAAATTTTATTCAGTGTAAAAAAGTTATGAGAAAATCTGACAAATTTATTTCAAGAGGTTAAATAGTCAATCCATCATCAAACATTTATTTGGTAAATAATGTCTGGGAACAGTTTTTTGTAAGTAAAATCATTGCTTCCATGATATGTTACCCCAGAGAGTCACAGAGACACTGGACATATCGACATATGTAACATGGGTTCACATTTATACAGAAATGAACAATTAGTTCATATTGCAAACAAACACGCTATGTCACACAATGAGTTCCTTGTGAATCACAATCACATTATTTATAAAATCACAGAAAATATTTACATTACATTTTCTATCAGAGAAGAACAATGTATGAGTGACCTTTTGATGGTAATTAGAGAAGTCGACGTTTACAAAATTCAATACGGGTTTTTGGTTCATACAATGCGTGGTTGGAGTATGATCTTAATGACATGTTGTCTGATTCTTTAAACATGTTTGACAAGTATTCAGAAAAAAATATTGTTAAGAGATTTGTTTACAAAAAAACAACATTTTTATAGATGATACAGTTGAGTTATTGACATTGACCAAACGATACTGCTTAAGTTTCTATCATTCGTTTAATGTAACTTCAGGGAACACACTCTTATATACATATAGTCTCAGACTGAAAATGCATATCTTAAAGACATGCAAGAAACATTACCATTTTTCCTTTTCGGTTTGCAAGATCATTAAAGTGTTGCATGAAACGAGCTCATAATTGGAGAAGAAACAGAGTGTTTTACGATGAACGAAAGACTGTTCCATTTATGCAGATAGTTTTTGTTTAAACAAAACGATAGTTTTTGTCATTAAAGTGCACCCAGGATAATGTGATATTTATAAACATTCACTGGAGTTGCCTTCTCTTGAAACACTAGTTTCTTCTGTAAGAATGGTCAATGCTATACTTTACTGAACACGAAATGTTTAATCAATAAGTAGTTGAATGCTATTTCCACTTAACTAAATTATGTAAGTTATAAAATATCGTTTGATCTCTACCTGTATTCATTTATACAACAAACTTCAAGAATGATCAACAAAACATGTTTTGTCACTAAATAACACCAGTAAAAACACAGGGAGTCGAAACCAAATAATTAAGCTTCTCAATAAGTATTGCTTCTTCTACATGTATCACTGTATCACTGATAATTACTTCCCTCAAAAGCGATACATTACCGGACTAGTGATATGGAGCTAATCAATTTCAACGGTGTCGTTTGTCATTTCTACAACGACGTACGAGCCATAAGCAGGACCTATTTTAAGATTACGGCAGCATGACGCCACAAGATGAATATTGACGTGGTATTTCCTTTTCTTCGGTCATGTTAATCATTTAAGGTACTTTTAACTATGCAAGATAACACACACAGCATTGTTCTTGTAACAGCCATGACATGCAGATGACAAGCATGTATAATGTGTCGTATTGACAGAAAAAAACGTCACATATGCTGTGTAAATGCACAATTCGCACTCATGTTGTCAGAAAAAAATATCTTCTTTAATTCTCTTTAAAGTTTTCTGTTTTGGGTTAAATCAACAATTTAAAAAAGAAATGGGGAACTCGGACAAGGGAATGCCGTACTCAACTTAACCAGCCAAACACTGAACGTTTTGTTGTCAATATATAATACATTGTGTAACACTGATAAATTGTTCACACTTTGTTAAACATTCAGCTAGTTTATACCAATATTTTCCATCTTTCTCGTTATCATGTGCGAACTTTTTACTGCACTTTACAATTTACTGAGCTTTGGATGCGTCCGATTCATAAATGAATACAATCATATTTATGTGAGAACAGTCAGAACACAATTCTCAAGACATTGCTAGGGAGTTTTTAACATATAATAAATCTGACTAATTAGGTGTAAGTGAACGTTAACCGAAATAAAAGAGCATTATTTGGAAAGAATGTATTGCTAATAAACAGCGATTTAATTGCGTTATGGAAGATTAAATTGTTGCATCACTTTTCATCTCAATCTATACATACACATTGTCTATACCACTCCGTAACTAATTCATTTTTGTTAATTAATTTATCGTCAACAAATTTTATACCTAATTCACATTGATGTTATATTGTATCCAGATATAAATTAATTTAGATTCTAGTTATAAAAAAAGCCTTCTATTCTCTGATGCTTCATGACAATGAACACGATATCCTCACATTCGAAGTAATTAAATCATGTGGAAATGTTCTCGGACAAAACAGTATGATGCATGGCTATTCGTGTCCAGTTTTTATTGAAAAAGTCATGCATATTCTGTAGCAACCACTGCCTAGCTAAATGAATATATTAATTACAAATTAATGAGAAAATGTTTGAGTAACGCAAATCAGTTTTGAAATTCGAAAACATAATTGATATTGATGTTGTAATAAGAATACAACTAGGGGAATTAAAAACAAACGGATTGCTTCCATCATTTACAAGAATCAATAACCAATGACCTTTATTGACCTCCATAATGATAAAGCCCAACTTCGGTGTATTCAACTTGATAAAACTGTCGCTCACCAGAGTTCAACTGCGACCATACCCTCCTTTATTTCAGTGGATGTAGGATGCCTCATAACTACAAGGTGTAACTTATTCACGAACAACTTGAAAGATCAACTGCTTATGGCATACTATTAAAAAGTAAAGGACTGACAGGTGTTGTAGTACATACTAGGAACCTGATACAAAGATTGCAATAGTAAATACACGCATTGATTAAGCCAACACAACTTAAACAGGACCTAACGAACTAACTTTCGACTAAGTGCCTGTCAAAAGCCTTTCACCATGGACTTATTTCATGATATCGAATTAACTGTGCGTCTGGTTTTTTCCTTACTTCGTTGTCAAAAGACCCACATGGATAACCCCGTGGGGCGAACATTTTGTTATACATTTCGCATTATTTCATGTCAAAAACGTGGATTGTGTTAATCAATAGCGTGTTTTCTCGCATGTCGATTGCATTTCTTAATATGTTGAAACCTACTGAACAGCTTTCTAGAAAAAGCAAAACCCATACCTACGCACATTTTATTGTCTTCATATAGTATTCAATTATTTTGTATTTAACAAGTACCCAACTACTGTATATTATAGTACATACTCATTTGATATCATGTTGTTCTTATTTTGAACATCATTAGATATATGATGAAGTACACCCTTTTCTTGGTTTTTTAAGACCGGTACTCTGTTGTAACTATGTAGTATATGGTGTAGTCTTATGTTGTTAGTGAAGGACATGAAACAATAGTAAATAATAATTATTTATATTATGTGTCGGATATAAATCCTGAAATTTGGTTTTACATGTGACCTAAGGCTAACCTCTGGAGCTTATTGACGCATACCATATACGTGTGATCATGTTCAATAAGCAAATCACGCTATGGTATCGAACGGATCCATTTTTATAATTTATTGGTCCATACATTTCGTGACCAAAATTCGGGTCAATACAAGTATTTGGATACTAGTTATAAAACGGATTTCTATTATCCCAAGCTTGATAACAATGGACACGATATGCTCACATTCTATGTCATCAGATAATTTGAAAATGGTATCATAAAATGCGGAAAAACAGTATGGTGAATAGCAATTTGTGTCCAGTAATGTACTGAATTAGACGCGAAATATTTATTAGCAACCACTGTCTTGGTAAACCTGAGTAACGTTCTATAAAGAACAGTAAGTAAGATTCGGTAACAAATCTTCTGCGACATAAAACAATGACAATACTGTTAATAGCATAATAGAAGGGCATGTGTGTATATGATAGAACTTCCCCCAATTTTGTTTTACATATGCCATAAGGCTAACGTTTGAAGCTAAAGACGCTAACCATATAATTGTGCTAATGAAAATTAGCAAATATCGTTAAGATTAGAAAAAAATGCATATTGTATATGACAATGTGCTTGGTGAATCAACTTTCATCGATGTAGTTCAGCAGAACTATTCTTTGATGTGCAAATGCAGTATAGTTTGTCAGCCTGGATAATTAGATCACTATGCTTGTAACTTCCTATTTACATACTTCCAAATTGCATGTCTCACTCTTGGAATACTACTGCTTTTTATAGCGGAAAAGAACATATTATAGACATAGGCAGTAAGGGAAATACCAACGTACAAGTATCATGTCATGTTTGTGTGTTTGGTCGTCGACATTTAGACTTTTAGTTTTCTAAAGAAATGCAGTGGCCGTTGGTATTTATCGTAGCAAAGACCCGTACGCAGACGAACGAAAATATTGAATACAAATTGTGGAAATAGTTTCCAGCTCATGTTTTTGAACTCAAATATAATTCCTGATTGTGGCTAACGCCTTACAACTAAGGGTATATACATTGCACCATTATATCAATGTGTCGTATCTACATTATGCGTCGGCAGGAAGAACATAATCAATTCCTTTAGGAGCCACAAACTGTGCGTCATTTACAGGAGCATGCTGGTAATATGTGTTTATGATCCGATTCTGTTTTGTATTAGATTGTAATACTAATTCGTGCGCACTGTCCTGAAATGGTTTCACTAACAAAGAAAGAACTTTAGAGCTAAGCTGGTTAATTACTTTTTAGGCAATACATATGCTCGGACATAATCAGTTAACTGATATGGTTTAAAGCGGGCTTATTTTAATGTTAAGTCCTTGAAAACCGATTGATGAACAAGCCATATGTGAATCATTTGTACATTAGAAATACAGTATGACTAGAGACAATGACACGTCTATGGCCAAGGAGATTGAATTGAAGGAACGACGCAACCTGAATAAAGTTCTCCATCTTGTCCAATGTGTCATTGCGTAGAGGATTTGACGAGTTGATTTAACCAGATCGAAATACCACGGGTTTTAATGTGTTGATACTGAGCTTTCTAAGAGACGATGTACTATAATATGTTTTACATGCCCGTTTGAACTACATATTAACACAACAGTCACATTAACATCGCACAAAACAAAAGCCATTACACTGTCACACAATGCCTTGTGAGTTATTAAAATTATTGCAGAATCTAAAAGCAAAGGTCTGCAGAAAATGTGTGCATTTCAATTATTCTTAAGATAATGTGGGTTGGGTTGAGTTGAGTTTTATTATTTCGTAAAATGTCAAATGTCTTTGCTCCGTTGACACTATCAGTTGAATGAATTTTCCCGTGCATGGACCAGATAACAGATGGTTTGACAGAAACCAATAATGTAAGGCTTAAATTAAGCTATAACTGCGTGTCGGTGGCATGTTCTCTTTGTTAGCAATCAGTTAATACTTTATCCTACTCCTGGAACAAACTTTTATTCTAACAAGTCGGAAATTGCGTTGCAAAACACGATCTTAGTATTTCGTAAACCATTATGCCTCTTCCTTGTTTAAAATTCAATACAAATGCAATACAAACAATGTGTTCAGGGAAGGACACCCTTTTAAGCATTTACCTTGTAATACAAACTTTACATAAAAAACAATATAATACATTATTTCGGCATTAAACAAAAATATTGCTTATAGCCACTGTGACATCTATAAATGCAATTTTGATAGTAAGAATATGGCTTGATAAAACCTTGAAATTACCACATGGTATAGATACATAATATTTCAAAAACAATTAACCAAACATTTGGGGGTCATCGATAAATTCAAAAATAAAACATGCTATGTTTAGTTGTAACGCTGTCATCTTGGTCGTCTGTAATGTTTGTATCGCAACCAGTCTATACAAATCTGTCTTTGGATCTTCGAATGTGTTTCACAGGGGCTCGTTCAGGGACATATACTAATTCATATCGCGCGTAGTACCGCTATACATAATGCAAAAAGACAATTCAATTTCGACCAGACATAATTATACCAGACTCCCAAATGTAACTGGAAAGGTAAGAGTTTGATGTGGCACCAGGGGAAATGGAAATACCAGATGGTTTAGCAGAGTGTGAATCAAACTACTTATTGAACATCGTCTTGAGGGGAAACATGGTCTGCCACAAAATAATTTTTTAGCAGTCAATCTTTATACCAATTTCAATGCACGATATACATGTGTTTAGCTCGCAATGTAGCTATATATCTGGCTCATTAAGTTTTTAACATATGTTACTTGTGTAGTGGAATCAACAAATATTTAGAGAGTGACTATGTTGCATTGTTATGTATGACATCGTATTTTATTTGACTAAATTTAGGCCAATGAATGTGACATTTGTCATATGTGACATACAAACGTTGCAGCATGGATTTGCCTTCTTACTTGAAAGATTGAATGCATGAAATAGTCAGGAACTATGCTTTATTTCACAAAAGGAACAAATTAAAATATCTAATTATATTGTGCATTATACAAATCAATTGCTCGCATCAAATAAAACAGAGACAAGTTTAAATTCTATAATGCGCATCGCGTGATGTGTCATATGCGGATGTATAGAAATTAATCAGAAATGATCAAATGTTAACGCAATTTCTGGTAGGAATTAAGTTGTTCAGGAAATAACTATTGAAAGCAGTCATTTAAAACACAACAGCAGATAAAAACAATGGCTTCCAACAAGTGAACAATTGCGACTGATGTGTAGGCTCGTATTTAATCGTAGTAAGCTAAGGGTTACGTAACATATTTTCAAAACAGACACCAATAACTTTCGCTTAGATTATTAGGTATATACAGTTACAGTTGCAGAATTATAATTGGTTAAAATAGTGATTATTTGTTTAACAGGCGGAAACAATCATAGTAATTACTGAAACTACAGTAACTAAACAAGTACAAAATTGGATAGACTTAAAGATGAAATTGTTTTGAATTAAAATAAACATGGGGTCCAAGGGGCTGCATTCTCCGCCTTTTAAGGACCCATTTGCCTTTCAATCGAAGCAAGGAATCTTACTATTTTACATTAAGGGTAGCAGTTTATCGATTTTCTTTATACTTGATAAACCAAAAATATTGATTATCTTCAAAAACATTGGTGCTTCTCTGTTCTGCAAATAGTGTTACATAGGCAAGTTAATGGGACTTAATACACTTGTTACTATATATAGTAACAAAAATGAGCCTATTTTAGGCTGATTATGACCATCACGTGATTTATTATCGCCTATCCGCCCGGTCCGCAATCTCATAATCGTAATCGGCCCGCTGAATGGGCGCACGTTACATTATCCAAGTTAACATGACGTCACGTTTGATCTAAAATGACGTCACGTTAGAGCTAAAATATGACGTTACGTTACACAGCTAAAGCCCTCGCGGTGATTATTAATTTTCCGGGCCGATTACCGCCTTCCGGCCCGGCTATGTCGTGTATTAACCTCTTAATAACGTCTGGATACTTATTTTTGGTGGGCACTGTATATCTCCATTAATTACACATGACCTATATAAGCTTTGCCGCGAGCGTATTCGATTATATGTTTTGTCCTGTATTGTCTTTACTCGACCTTAAATTATCACCAGATCATTGGTGTCTGTTTGATGTGAATAGTGTTTATTCCTCGGGGATATGATATGAGGTAATGTCTAGTGATGTTAAATTTCGATGTTATTATAGCTTGTCTATATTGATACCAGCCTGACCTTTATGCGTGAAATTATTATACATTGATACCCGTGACTATATAAATTTCCGTTCGACTTTCGTGCTTTTTCGGTATACTTCGGGTTAATTCGAAACTTTTATCTGCCAACAGAATGAAGGGCCAGTGCAATATGAGACATTAATTCGGTCAACAATCGTCTGATAATACCTTAAATTATATTCCTGGCGTCCACGATATGTTTCCCTTAGGAGACATAGTGACACTGTGCAATGTTATATTTCGGATTGGTTTTAGCATTTGGTGAGTTGTTGCGATAAGGTTAAATACCGATGTTAGATTGGTGTTTGTAATGTACTACTTTGTCTGGCAAAATATATAAGCATGATATATAAGTTTGACCAGTGGTCGCGTTCGCTTTTATATATTCATAAATGTTTCTGAAGAAATAGTTGCCATTCTAAGTCAACATAATACAATATAATGATAATACGTTTGTTGGGTGTTCTACGAAGACTTGTATTTAATAAAAGGCATGTACTAGTGATACACATCACAAAAAGTATGAGTAAATCAAACCAAAAAGGTAGCACTCAACCTGACAAACCGAGTACAGAATTCAGAAACACCACGACATAACACTAGCTGCACTTTTGTTTAAATAAATAATTATGTAAGTATTATTTTGCTATCCCCATAGTATCAGCAATTGCACATGCATACATCATTTTTTATCTTTTTTCGAGGAATGGCCCAACACCAACACAACACATGTGTAACACAAGACGACAATGTTTCTTTATGAACAATTAGTACGAATTAGAAAGAAACAAATGATACGGCATACACATTTACGTGTACAATCAAAGTACAAAACAATTAACCCATAGACAATCTGTAAGGTCACATGGTCTAGTCAAATTGAAGCACTTTCAGACATCAAACTAATTGTGGTTATCACGGTGGTGGATGACGGATGTTACAACGATAAACTGTCTGAGGCGGCTACATGATCGTACGTTGTGAACTAGAAATTCAATTCTCTTCTTCCACATATTATTGTGCCATACACACAGGGCTCACAAAACATATTATTCACGACAATACGCATGTGATGAACCTTAAGTTAAGTAAGGAATGTTATCACGGTGTTGTACTTACACGAGCTACGTAATAATGTTTTTATAGTGTGTCCTGGTTCATCTTTATCACATTTATAACTGAAATAATAAGGGCTCTCCACCTTTTATCAAACTTATATGTGGACAACATATTCCACAGTCGGTAATTACAGTATAAATATTAAAAATAGTGAATGTATTTGCAATGTTCCTTTTGACATTTGAGTAGCTCCGGCGTAATGTCATACAGATAAAAAGCAAAACGGGGGAGAAAGCACGGCACTTAACTGTGTGATGATAATACGTATAGGGTTGGTCAGTTCAGTTTTCAGATATAATAATACATAGCAAAACTTATTTCACATTCGATATTTTCAACCTAAAATACATTAGCTTAGACATATTGCAAAAAATCCCTACAGTATAGCCCGCTGATTATTGGCATGTTCTGTTCTAGCGAACAATTACTTAATACGAACCAGTTCTTCCCAGAATATGGAATCCTCCAAAGACAAAATTATTGTTGTAGGTATATATTTGCGTAAGGGTTGCCAACTTCCCATAATTGTACATACATGAACTTCTTTTGACATCTTATGATGATGAATGGCAATATAATGTATAGGTTTTCTTTTGAAAATACACTGTTCGCGCATAATATCTTGTCGTAATCATATTTCATCGCTGAAATATGAATGTTGGTTGAATAGTTCCTTGATTTGATCATACGTAAATTGCAGCATCTTAAAATATGAGTTCTTTCAAAATCAAACGCCGCGGGAAATTTGAAGAGAAAATGTGGGTTTTTTTACGAATGACGAAAGCATAATTATTGTTTATGGCGACAGTTTTTGTCTGTAACAAAGAGGTAGTTTGTTCTCAGTGCCTTTGAGTAGGATTAAATTGACAGTATATTGCACATTCGCTGGCAACCGATTCATGTTGCAATGTAATCAAAACGATGAGAAAACGTAATTTCAGTAACATAGCATTATAATTGCTATACAAACTATTTGACATGCGTAGCTTGTCCGTATGTTTGACCATTTAACAAAATGTATTCATATAGCAAGATTGCGAATTAATTTGCTGTTAATGTAATTTATATACAATTTCTTGGTTCATTCAATATTGCTTCAATATTGTTTCAAACAAATTAAGATACTACATGTTCAAATGAAACGGTCCTTCTTAAATTTTAAAATAGGAAAACTTGATTATGTTTACTTATACCAACCCAAAAATGAACCAAATTGCGCTTGCTTACATTCTTTGTAATTGAAACCATGTAAAATGTTCCCAAGAAAATAGGGCAAAACATTAGTAGGCATATTGAGTATAAGTATACCCTTTTATTCAGCGTGTGAATAGTTATTAATTTATTGAATTCTTAGGTGCATTTCTCGACTTCCGCTATAACTACTGTCATGCTATCTAAATAAATTTAAAATCTCATATATTGAACATTTTGAGAAACGCACTTTAGTTATCAATTTTAAGATTGGGAGACATAATTGAAATTGATGTTAGAATTAGAATGAAATCAAGGCAATGGGAACACTTCTCAGACGACTCACAAGTATTATCTCAGCTTTCCGGCTTTTATAATTTTTAGATCAGAATTAATATACAATGACACGCGGTGTCTTTCGTAGTGGCCTTAACTGACTTAGATAAAACGCTCGTTTGTTACTCAGCAGGTTTGTGTAATTTCCCATACATGTTGAGTAAACGTAAGGTGGTGCTTCCATAACGATTTTGTAGTGATTATGGACAGTGGCATACTTAAAGAGGTGGACTGACGCGCGATGCGATGCCTGTATACTAGCGGTAACTAAATACAGTGAAAGCTCGCCCATATGGGATTTCCCGGTGGCGAGGGGAAACAAATCCATTATGTGCTGAATACCTGATACATTACCTGATGATCATGACAATCTGTGATTAAGACAACACAACTAAATCAGGACCTGCCGGACTAAGTGCCTGTCAAGAAACCTTTCACAAAGGATTAATTTCATGATTTCGAGCGAACTAATGGACGCTGGATAATCGTTCCTCAGATCCTCCATATCCATCGGTTAATATCAATACAAAACACTGTTTCACTTGGAACGTAATTCCCTTAATACCAATACGCTTGACTCCAATTACAGTATTTCAATTTTAATTCATTTGTAAAATGTCAACGGAAAATACAGAATAATTAGATGCGTGGAAAGAAATCGATAGTCAGATGTTGTATATTTCGTTTGTGCGATGAGTCTGCGGGTATATTAAGAACGATAGTAATTTCCAAGAAATTTGTGTTGCTATTTTCGCGTTAGGGGATACGACGTTTTTTACAGCTATGCAGCATTTACGCGTGTTCAGGTTTATAGAGCTAGATCTATATCGGAAGATATTTTTTTAAGGTTTCAAAAACTGAAAAACAATTATGCTTTCATATCCATTAGGTTTTTTTCCGCTTCGGTTTAAACAGAAACTGTCTGTGTGACTTATTTGACATGCGAACTGTCAATTTTCATACTTAAGTGTTCTAGAACAGCCAATGAAACTATAAGAATTTATTTATTCTATTTTTCGACGATTGAATCAAAGTACACGGAACCCATCCACAGTTTTAATTTGCAATTAAGGTTGTCTAGTATCAAGTGTAATTCTTTTGACATTGACTGACTATTAGAATATAGCTCTATACACGTTAAGATGAACGTTTTTATTTATAGGTTTGTCTTAATCCTTACACCACTGCGGATGTCCCATGTGGAAGACGACCCCCGGATGCAGTTGGTCAGTTTTGGGAACATTGCAAGACACAAAGGATGCCCAAGTTTAAGACGTTCTCCTTGTGCAAAAGCATCATACACTTAGTGCTTGGTTAGTAATGTTGGAAAGACTGTTAGTAAACTTAGTGCTAGGGGGAACACTAAAATATATAATTGTTTTTATCTGGCAGGATGTGGACAGGGCCATACGCACTATTAACAGTCAGAACATCACCACTGGGCCACGTGTCTACCTAATCGAATGGTACACTATGCATGTAACGGTTGGTGTAATGGATAATTAATGTGCAAAATCATACACTTTGATACTTCTACAGTCATTTTTATTTATTATTTAGATTTTGTAACAAATAAAACGTCTTATATCTTTTCCCCTTTACAGTGGTTGGTCGTAAAAAACGCATCTGATATTAAGTATCAATTAATAATGATTTTAAATTTTCGTCATCCCGATCTGAAGAAACACCATTATTGTGTATATCAGGATGTTTCCAGCACAACATATGTGATTATATACGGATATATCCTGCTAAATGTTACTCCAGGCCCCAAGCAGACACCACACAGTCTGGTGTAACACTTTTCCAGAATTAACCAATAAATGAAATAGTTGCTTACCTTTTCTGTCCATTTATCATGTTTAAAGTCCATATCATAACCACTGTGCGAATTAAATAATAGTTCATCGTTCTTCAAAGTACACACAGGCTCCAAAAACGAATCAACACTGGATTAATACGTGTCACCACCGTCATTGATACCAAATATGTTTGCATTGAATGCTATAGACATTGGTTTTGTTCTCCTCCCGCGAATATTGGTAGAATAATCAGCATAGCGGTCGCGTTGATATTGTTGTTTTCCATCGAATATACGAATACTGTCAAATAGTTTACCACGCCCAATAGTATGCATTCGTAATATTTAAGATATAAGCCAACGTTCCGCGTATTTTGCCTGCCGCCCTTATTTGTTGGTTTTGCAGAATATACTTTTGTAGGCGTTTTTGTAAGTGAATGCAATAGGCAATCTTTATGTGGGCAATTGATAACATCCAAGTATGTCCCATTTGCCCATGTAGGTGGCGCTGCATTTACCAAAAGGATTGCATTTCATATACACACTAAATGTTTTCTAGTTTATTATGTATTTTAGATTGTTTTCGTAAATTGAATGTACAGTATATATACATAATTCATTCTGTACCCTTAAAAAGACTTGAAATATAGTCGAAACGTCCGAAACTACTTAAGTTTGTTTTGTATTCTTATATACAGAGTATATATTGAAATTGATCATACATTTAACTGTACATATCTATTGTTTTATGTTATATCCATGTTATTTCGACATGTCAATGTCAATTCGTTTAACCAAGCCTCAAATATTATTCTTAAGCAGCTTGGAGCATCTAGCCGTCTATTTGCATGACGGAACTGTTATATACGAGTGGTACTTAATAGCAATATTATGAAGGCTATGCAAAATATGTTTCTAACGTCACATGTTTGTTATCGGAATGATACAGGGGAGAAAATGTACCTTTATTGTAGCTTACTTGTATATATTTTGTAAAGGTTGAATGTTAGCATTTCAAAACAGCCTGCATACTATTTTAAGTGAAAAAAAACTCAAATCACTCGCGCATTAAAGATGGTTTAATGCAATTATAATGTATTTTTGAAGCTTCTGGAGTTAGTTTAGATTTCAGTTTGCTTCAACATATCCTCCAACATTGTTATGACAGCACATTATTGTACTTCTGGGGAAGTATAGAAATACTCATACCGTCCTTAATTCATCTAGTAATAATATAGTTGCATACCTTGGAATAAACTACTTCGTTTGTACATGCAGTTCCCATAGGAATAGCAATGTATTATAGTATGTCTATCAGTGTCATATTGGTTATCAAATATGTACGTCAAGTCAGAAAAGAATCATTTCAACATATACCATAATAATATTATGTTCCCAGGTGAATTCATTAAAAAATGTGTACCGATATTTTGCAGGGTTGTTCATCATGGGAATTGCAACAATCTTATGAAACTTCACTATAGAGTGTCACAGTTCGTCTGCTTGCTTTGCAGTCATACTCATTATGCTAGACAGTAGGTATTTGTATTTCATCTAACATAATTATACAACAGCTGTGTTTTATTGTACCCAAATCGCATTGCTTTGCAAACATTAACTTTATATGTCTGTGAATCTTGATCAACTGTGATATCCTTGTTGTTAAGCGTTTCCTTTCAGTGTATTGAGGACTCGCTTTAGGCTGTAACACACACACACACATGTTATACAGTACTGGCTTATCTCCCTTTCATGACATACAGTTCGGTTAGTTCGAGTTAAAATCGGTTCGCTCTGTGTTATGGCAATGTGACTGGGTTGCCGTGCACCTTAATACATGTGACCAGTTTATTCTCAATTGCCCTAAAATTTTATACCCATGTGTGTTAATCATGTTTGTCTTTCTTTTCCTGATTGGCAATCTTGGCATAGAGACATAAAAGTGTCTGTCATACTTGACGAAAGTGTAAAAATCACCAGCCTTCTTGTAAATATTATATTATGTTTCTATGGAACTGTAGACTGTGTCATTAACATTGTTGTCTTGGGATTGAATATGCGAGTGTTCTACTGCACGATAGTGTCGTGTGTCCTCTTCATTTAAGCATAACTGTTGCTTTCCGACAAATTTACATCGCAAATAATACCGTCTTCTGTCGCTCGTGTGTCTTATCAGTATATCTTCTAAGTGCGTCTAGAGTGAATACCATGAGTAGGTATAGACGTTCTTAATGGGAATGTAATTGCACAATATAATCGTCACAATTAGGCATATGATCATCAATACGCGGGAAAACTCTCAAAAGTATGTATCATTACGTTATAAATTTTGCTGAAACATTGTTACATGAAATATTGGCATAGTCCAGACACGACACAGTAAAAACAAGTGACTATTTAAGCGAACGAACACATACAATGTAACTTCAGTAACATGACAGTTTCACAATGTAACATGATACATACTCACCGTTGGTTTAAATTATGATTCGTTTGCCATGTAATTATTCTCAAAACATTGCAATAAATCAACACATTTTTCACGTTCCTCTCAACTTAAAAGCAAACCAATCCAGCGCAACATGCGTGTATTCAATATGATGTGCGAGTTGTTGAGTTACTTGTATACTATTGATGCAATTTGAATAGCATTGTCATCAGACTAACTGAATGCACGAGGCATCGGAATACCCGTACTAACGCACATAAAGGCAAAAGTATGCTTTAAACTAACACAATTTAAAAAAGAACATCATACACAAATATTGAACGTGTCAAGGCGTTTTTAATACCTTCTTCAATACTGTAAATTGAATTAAAATAACAAATGGGACTAAAGAATATGTTGATACCTACTAATTATATTAGGAGAAGTATATCATACTGAAATTGTCATCGTATTTTTTACTTGTTATGTATAATTATATTTAGGCATAAGTTTGTCAAGAACATCTTTTCGTTATCTTACATTTTAATTATTGTAATTGGTGATATACGTAGCCTAAAAGCGTGGTTAGTCGTTCGATTACGATTGATTATTGTCAAGCGCTTTTAAGGTGTTTCACCGCTTTTGAGTTTGGCGGAAGTTTACAAATCACAGTCACTAAGATGTATTGTGAACGTCTGACAACCGAGATCAAATAATACAAAATCCTTAATATTGATTTATTCCTGAAGAATGTAAAACTAATACGCGCAGAAGAACTCAAATTAAAACTGTAAGCAGCTTGAATTGTGCACTATTCTTTGAGAAAAGAATGATCGCGAAATCTGAATACAACGGATGCAAAACGTTTCATTAATAGTTGATATCCGGAACTCTGTGCAAGGTGGTTTTCCCATTAATCTACATGTAGGTACAAACAAATCTGGTCTAGTTAGACTGGTTTTTTATTCATATGCAAATACCACTGACCCAAACTCTATTGTCCAGATATGAATATTCAAGCGTCAGAATGATTATAACGGTAAAACTTTATTTGTACCTACAGATTAGTGGAGATCCGGAGTAAGTCTATTTGGTTGCCTCCCCTGTTTTCAGCATTTCTGAAATCACTAAAAGTGCAATTAAATAAACTAGCCGTGAAATTGTCATGAAATTTTGCATGAAACTTCAATATCTGTCACTCTATTTGTTGCATGCATGAAAACAGCATGTTGTTCAACGATTTTTCACCTTAAAGTTAGAAACGAAAATTTACACATTTGTAAATATTATTTAAAAAAATCAAATTACTTGCACTGTGTAACATCAGATTTACTGTTTGATTCCTCATATACGAAATTTCATGTATACCAAATTTTATGGGGATTGAAGCAAAACTTTTTCGGCAAATTACAATTATCAGTTTTTAGGGGTTGTCCCAAAAATCCAACAATATCTTAAAAACTAGCCGAGCAGAACTGTTGGGATTTTAAAGAATTGTTGTCGTAAATGTGTTCTTTAAAAATGTAACAGGTTTTATATACCTTGTACAGAAAAATCCAACACCGGTGAAACACCTTAAATATTAAAATATGTATGATTTTGAAGAGAAAAACAACTATACATATTCTCGAAAGGAAGAAGTTTCGTTATTAAGAAATTATAATGCTATGGTGGTTGTACAAGCTACATCAACACGTAATACACTAGAATGAGTTATCAATATGCAAGATTTCAAAACTGTTTCACACATTATGGGTTGTATTTTTGTGCTTCTGTACTCGCGGTTAAGGAGATAGACAACTTTTACTAACGATCAGATTTCTAGACAAGCGGGTTATAAACTAATGAAAAAATGAATGGTATAATAAAACACTTGTGTTTATGTAGACTACCTGTTCATGGTTTAGTTTTTCGTTTGTTACGATTACCGCAAGGATAGACAATCTGCAATCACATTCCATAAAAAAGCACATAATATATCGGAGGTTATTTCAGAATATCAAATATGACATGAATTTTTGAGTGGTGAATGTGGGATATTATAATATACATTTGGAACAAGTGGAATATCTGAAGACAAAACCAATCGTTCACCAAATCAAACGTGAGACAGGAGCATGCAATACCCTATTACTTCCACATATCAATGTTATAGAATTTGGGGTTTAACCACAGGTAACTGTAGCGTTGAAAACGAAAAAAAAACGAAAAGCATTTTATTTTTAAATATATATTTTTCTATAAAGGTTTATTTGTTCTAGATGAACCAGAATTTCAATCAATCAAAAACAAAATTTGCCTATCAATATCTCCATAAACTAGTTATATTCATATACAACAATGTTTAAAGTACTTATATGCCAGATCTTATCAGAATTGATCAAATAGTTAAAAAGTTATACTATAAAATTTAGATACTGTTTCACAGCCGATTCAAATGGTGCAATCAACAAAAATCCTTACTGCCGTCCCTCACAATGTGTTACACCAGCGACAGTTAAAGTACACCTTAAAGCAATGGATTTTATGATATGAAGTTAATTATTGGCTAACATTCATCCCATAACATTGTTTGTGTAAACACACATCCTTTTGTAGATAATTGGTATGCATAAAGCATTTTTTTTATTAAAAACAAACTGCACCTCAGCGAACCGGCTCGTGGATTTCTGTAGAAATTGACCTTGATTTTTTTCGTTTTTACGATACAGTTACCTGTGGGTTTAACGTGTCATATTATGGATAACACTTACAATGTCTACTACACATGATGACCTTTCTAGAACAGCAATTTTATTAACAACTTTATTTAGTGTGTTGCTGGGTAAATATATTTTCTTATCACATAAAGACAATCTTATAGTTACTGTTGGTAATTTGCGTAAGGCATCAATGACTTCCTGTCCAAAAGGAGATGGAACTAATATTTATAGTGGATAAACTTGTAGTTAATGATGGCGCATGGTTCTCATACATGCATTATGTATGACAAGCAGTGTGTGGAATTTATGCGACACATATGTATCATCACAGCCTTAAGCAATTATAGATCACATAGTTCAAAAGTGCTGTACAATCATCAAGATTAAGACATGAGTAAAACAACATGCAATGGATACAACCATGCTAGTAAAAATAATATTGGTAAAATATAACCAATTATTGACAGTTGAAAAATCCACAGGAACATTACTGATTTATGTAAACGAGGAAATAAACAATTTAAAATAGTTCAGCTGCTTTCGTAAGCTGAATGGCCAGTCCACTATGCACATTACTACACCAGTCATTTCTTAATTTTCACTATGCTACCTTACTTCAATGTGCATTTACCTAGTAAGATAAACTTATGTGTGTTTCAAGAACAGCGTCAGATACCACTGCTACGAAAACCGTCTCCAAAGGTATAACTTAAGTTACCTTTAAAGACACCCCTTGATACCAGACGGTGTTCACTATGCCACCAATTTTCTAAAACATAATCGTAATTTAGGTCTTTGTTTCAATGTACATTTTTATATTATGTTAGATATCACTATTGTCTGGGATAAAATGTATTCGATATAATTACATCGTGCGCATGCATATAATCTATAGTACGTATCACCCTATGGTTGTTTTTTCCGTTGTGTTTATTTAATCTTTTAGTTGATGACATCCATTCTTGTACGTTGTTTCGCTTATCTGGTTGGCATTTTAGAATATTATGTTACGACATCACTATTTTCAGAAATAAACAGTATTCAATATAATTACACCATGAGCATGCATTGAATCTAATTAATTGTTCCATTATCTCAGTTTATTATGTTGTGATTTTTTCAGGTCTGCTGTTTCTGTTTAATTATTCCTTGTCTATCCAGTATATTACTATCTTTGAAATTAAAGTCAGCATTTTGTTATTTACGTTAAACTAATCATAGTTACGTGGTATCTGGTATCATACGCTAGTACATCACGGTATACTGTCTGTTATACATGTAACATACTCATAATATCCAGGATTAGGCTGGGAAAGACGCTGATTACACCAGGGAACAAATGCAAATTATTGTGCATTAAGAATGGAATTAATGCGATGGTATATATTTATTATTTGTGCTACTGAAAGTTTACAAAACAAAAGCACGTATATGGCTATTAATGGATCTGTCTTCATGAATTGCTGTTAACATCTATCTTATGGGAAGTAAGTAGTCCCTGCATTATAATGGCAGAATCTATGAATAAACACCTCCTGCGCTACTTATGTCGTATTAGTTTACAGACAGCGTATATCATACAGACAGTAAATGAAGGATTAATGCTGATTTGCTCCATTTGGAACACGAATATATAATTACAAATACGATAAGGAAGGCGGCACTCAACACAAACAACATATATCAAAAGAAAGGAGCTTAAAGCATAAAATACTACACGTGCACGTCACTGTGTAAACTTAATAGCTTCTGTTAGTTCAACCCATGCACCCAGGTCATACAGGTCATTCACCAACACTTAATGATGTGGTTTGATATCAAGGAATTATACTCCGATCGACCGTTCTTTATTATGCAATAAGCATTTCATGCAATCGAGCGCTACACAGGTCACAAATGAACACAACCAGCTCGGTAAATGTGAGTTTGTTTGCTTTCCAACAGCCACCCAAAGACATTTTAACTTCCCCGGTCATTATGGAACCTAATGAAACCTGCGTTCGAGTTAACCTCCTTGATGATGTGACCAATTGGACTTGGTCGATTTACGAAGAACCCATTTATTTAGAACCGTGTGCGTTAGTCATGCCTGTTCTTCGTTGGACTATATAGAAAGGTTAAAGTGGTTATACTTGTGTCACGGAGGTGTCGGACACACTAAACGAAAGTGTACAAATCATATTACAAAAAAGTATATAAAATTATGTTTTGATGGAATAGTAGACTAGATTTACTATGCGAGTTCTCTAGTGTACGATAGTGTCGTGTGTCCACTTCATTTAAGCATAACTGTTGCTTTCCGACGAATTTGTATTGCATGTAATACCGTCTTCTGTCACTCACGTGTCGTATCAGTGTATCTACTAAGTGTGTCTAGTGTGCATACCATGAGTAGGTATAGACGTTTTTAGTTGGAATGTAATTGAACAATAGCAAGTCCAGGCTTATGGAAATCATCTTATTCCAGTTCAGACTCATATCAATTCTCTATATTAGGGGTGATCAAACAATACAAGGGAAAACGCCCAAACGTATGTAACATTATGGTATAAATATTGCTGAAACCTTGCTATAGTTCGCCAAGATAACAAGAAAGTCGGGGAAATTTGCACGACTTATCAGTGTTATATTAGTAAATACTGGACCGTATGTGTTTATTTAAGTACCCAATTTTGCGCCGGTAGACCAATCCGGTCAATGTTAGAAAACATCACATTATCCTAGGTGCACTATACATAAAAAGGATGGTGAAGTGCAAACACGACACAGTGAAAATACAAGTAAATATTTCAGCGAGCATACACATACAATGAAACTTCAGTATGACTGAACTGACCCAATGGCAACATTGCGTTTCCACACTACAATGTATACCACGATACACACTCATCGGTATTTAATGTATGATGCAGTGGACATTCCACTGGCTTAAAATGAGAAGGTTGTCAGTACGTAATCAATGTTCTGAGAAAACAAAAAAATGACTCTTTACTTACGGTAAATCAAGCTGATCAACTTGAAAAGTTCATAAGATGCGCATTGTGATGCTAACTTTAGATAAGTATCAGTCTAACAAGGTCGTTTGTAGTAACTACCTTTCATTCTAAGCCATCTTTTTTAAAATGATTCTCAACACTTAGCAATGAGTCAAAATACAGTTCATGTTTCTCTCAAACATTGTAATGCAACTTGCGTGTAATTATGTTGGGTTTCTTGTTTGCTGGGGATGCAATTTGAATAGTATTGACACCAGACAGACCCTTTACACAAAGTATTGGAATACCCGTACAACGAACGAACGATCCACATAAGTCTAATTTGTGTTTTAAAATACACTTTAGACTAACGAAAAATGTTATTTTAAAAAGAAACATCGTAACAGTTCAACAAAAGTGTCAGCAATATTGTTCAGTAATTTTGTTGAACGTGTCAAGATAGTTTTAAATATCTACTTCATTACTGTTAATTGAATTAGAAATAACAAATGGGACTATCATAACATTAAAAGTTAAAACCATCTACTTAATAGAAGTATACATGGATTATTCTGAAAATCGTCCCAAGTAAATGGTGTTCGTTAGTTTTTATGTATAAGTATATTGAGGCATAAGTGTGTCTATGGTTATCTTACAATATTGTCAATCGTGATACACATAGTCTAAAGGTTAGTAAAAGTATGGTAAGTCGTTCGAGTAAAATTGATTATTCCCGAACTCGTTAAAACATTTAAACAAGATGGATGTGTAAGACTAATTTGAAAAAAAGAAAACTAACAACTATACGTACATACAGTCTCCTATAAGAAGGCAGTGTCAGAATGTAGGAACTAAAACTGTATGGTTGTTAATGTGTTATCAATGTGCGGGATTTGGAAATTATTTCACACACTGCTGCTCGTTTATTTTGTACTGTTCTCGCGGTTAACAAAGCAATCACATTCCATAAAAGCACATTATATATCGGAGGCTTTTTCAGACTATTAAATATGACATGAAATGTCGAGTGGTACACGCGATATATCATAGGCTCATAGCATACAATTGCACATTGAAAATATCTGAAAGACAAAACTAATCGTTCCCCAAATCATACGTAAGACAGGAACTTGCCATTACCAATTACTTTGATATAGCAATGTAATATAATATAGGGTTTTACGTGTCAAAATATCGTTGGTACTTAATATGTGTACTGCACATGATGACCTTTCTAGAACAGCAATTTTATTCACAACCGGAAAATAATATATATATTGCTTTGTCTACATTTGGTTTTCCATGTGCATATTTAGTGTGTCACTCAACTATGTAAATATATTTTCCAATCATGTGAGACAATCATACATTTCGCATTTATGTTGACATTTAAGGACTTTATTTCACATACAGATAGTAGGATTGTTTTAATCGATGTGTTTTTAATGCATCAACGTTATTCTATTTATACGTTATATGTTGTATAATGTTACATTTTGGTTGACTAAACGCGCCATTTTACTTGCACCGCGTATTCATAATGTATTGGTTAATGCGCCAATATTGGTACTTTTCCGATATATCGCGTGTGCCATTAATTATTTGCGCCAATGGAGATTCGCTCTAAAATAGTATTGACATCATTAAAATTAAAAACCTTATATAATAAAGCAAAAACAAATAAGTCCAATGTGGCTTCAGAGAAAATTCTGACTTAATACAGTCCTCAACAAAAAACAACAACAACAAGTCGCCACAATACATGGAAAACGAAATGTAGACAAAACAATAAGTGTATTATCCTGAAAATTGCCATCGTGTTCTTTACTTGTTATGTATAATTATATTTAGGCATACGTGTGTCAAGAAAATCTCTTGGTTATCTTACATTTTATTTATTGTAATTGGTGATAAACGTAGCCTTAAAGTGTGATTAGCCGTTCGATTAAGATTGCCGATTATTGCCGAGCTCTTTTAACTATTTAAGAATATGTGTTACCCGAATTTGGAAGAGAAACAACTATACATACGAGGGGTGTTCCAGAAATAATTGGACTTTTCTCATAACTTCTACTTAACGCTTACATTTTAGTGAAATTTGTCTCATATGCTTAACAATGTATGCTCTATATACTGGTAGAAACAGAATTTTGTTGTTGCTGATGATGCTCATACAAAGCGTTGTCATAGAAACCATGTAATGCTAAGGCGGGTCACACTATTATTTGTCATTACTATCCTTATTAACAATTTGAATATCTCAATAACAACTTAATAAATATCAACGCCTTATTGTAAGTCATTACGTGGATGACTTGGACATGCACATGCAAATTTTCGAAGAAATAGGTCCGTGTTTATTATCATAAGTCAGTAATCATGGGTACGTATCTAAGCGCGTTATGGAAGAAATAGACGTCAACGCCAATAAACAGAAACCGTGCGATTGTCAAATAATGTTATGCATTTGGAAAACCAACAGTGCAAACCAATGAAATAATGAAATGAATGCAATGTTGTGGCATTTAGCAGCCACTTGTGTTCTGTTGGCTCAAATTGTTTACTGAAATTGTTTATAAACATACAAATAAGCAAATCAATTTGACGTTGATAACGCTGTTTGTACCCTGATAGACGCTCCAATGTTTGAGCAATTTCTAACATCATAGCAAGACATTTTTGTGAACAGGGGTACGGAAACACATTTGAACAATCGGAACAGTGTTATTATATCTGTTGAGAAAGTCAGGATGACTATAAACAAAAATATAAAATGTTTCTTTATGTTAAAATACTGTGCTTGCAATGCGACGTCATAATAACGTCACGGTGCGACCCGCCTCCTTGATGCATAGCATATCTAATGTTTAATATATTTCTTATTTTTCATCCGATTTCTTTGATATTTCGCATGTTTGTCAGGGAAAGATCACAATTTAATTATATACAATTAGATTTCTTAATTTCTGATTTGCCGTGCTGCTATGAAAAAAGTCCTATTACTTGTGGAACAACCCACGTACAAGTTCCCGAAAGGAGAAAGTGTCGTTATGAAGAAATTATAACGGTATGGTGGTTGCACAGGCTATACCAAATGTAATATATTAGAATGTGTTATCAATATGCAGGATTACGAAACCATTTTTACCGTATTTTTGTGTTTCTGTACTCTCGGTAAAGGAGGTACTGACAACTTTTACTGACGACCAGATTTCCAGAAAAGCGTGTTCTAAGACAATCAAATACTGAATAGTATAATCAAACACTTGTGTTTATCTACCTTTTCATTAAAAGCACATTATATTGGAAGTTTTGGACTATCAAATATGACATGAGCTGTCGAGTTGTGCACGCGATATATCATAGGTTCTTAGCATACAAGTGCGCGTTTAGTATCTAACAGAAAAAACCAATTGTTCTCCGAATCATACGTGAGACTGGAGCATACAATAACCAATAACTTCCACAGTGTAATGTACAATAATATGTGATTTACGGGTCATAAAAATGGTTGGTACTTAAAATGTTTACTACACAAGATAACTTTCTAGAACAGCAAATTTATTCACAACACTAAATAATACATTTATTGTTTTGTCTATATATCGTTTTCTATGTTCATATTAAGTTGGTTACTCTATTTTGTGAATACATTTTCCTATCACATGAAGACAATCTTACATTTGGTAATAAGTGTTAGGTATTAAATTGCTTCCTGTCCGAAAGGACATGTAATTGATATGAATTGCCTGATAAGTTACTACCGTAGTATTACATGTTTCTTATACACGTATAACCATTGACACGCAGCCGGTTGTATATATACGACGCACTTGTACTACATAACAACGTGACGTTTAATTGTGATACCATTTATCAAGTTTAAATCCTCCAAACGAGTCCGATATGACCGTGTACTGGGGATCAGGCTAAGCACTTTTCAAAACATTATGTATCCTAGTATGCAAATGCATCAAACACTATTACTGGCAAAGGGTGATATTACTATAGATCCGAATTGGGAATAGAAGCAGCTATATGGAGTTACCATGATATGTCATGATGTCATTAAGCTTCTTGACAGCTCGGAAATGGGTACGTTTTGTACTTTGGTTTCTCGTTCCGTTATGTGTTGGCATCGCGCAGTATCTGACTGTCATGTGATGAGATTTATGTTTTATGTGATCGTCTACTTAAGCTGATTGCTGCCATTCCTGCTCGATGTTCATATATCTAATTTTATCATTGTGTGTTCGATATCACAGTTTGTCTAGGATTAAAATTATTCTATATAATTACATCATGAGCATGCATATAATCTAAATAGTTATTCCCCTATCTCTGTTTATAATTGTTTTTTTATCTTCTCTGATGTTTCTGTTTCATACTGCTTTGCCTAGCCAGAGCATACTTATATTAGGGTTGTAATTAAAGTCTTTCTTTAAGTCAATTTTTATTAAAGTAACGTGGTATCTCGTATCATATGCTATTACATCACTGTATTCTGTCTGTAATTACATAACCATAATATCCAGTATTAGACTGAGAAAGACGTTGATTACACGAGGGAACAAATGCAGATTATGGTGCATCAAGAATGGAATTAATGCCATCATATAATTTTGCGTTGGTTATTTAGTCTATGTGCAAATGGAAGTTCTCGGATTTTCTCATACCTTTCTTGTACTAACAACGTGGCATAGCTGACTATTAAAGGGTCTGTCTTCAGACATTGCGGTTAACATCTATCTTATGGGTGGTAAGTAGTCCTTGTATTATGTAAGCAGCATTTGTGTCTGAACAAACACCGCCTGATCTACTTATGTCGTATTAGTTTTCAGACATTGTATAGCCAATTGCTTGAATAATGAAGGACTAATGGTGCTTTGCTTTTACACATTAAGCTATTTGGTACTCAAAAATACTGTAATTACAAATCAGATAAGGAATGCGTCCCTCACAACAAGCAACATACATCAAAATGCACAGAACGGAACTTACAACATCACATAGTATAATTACGCACCACTGGGTAATTTTAGCAGCTACTATTAGTCAAACTGTTTTGCTATGCTGGGCATACACCAGCGATGAATTATGTGGTATGAAAGCAAGGAAATAATAATGCGATCGATCATTCTACATGACACAATAAGCATTTCGTGCAATCAGGCGTAACATATCATGAACATTAAGACATGTTTTAGATAGTTGCAATTATTTCCATGGTGTCTTGAATATGGTAGCGAAGTCGCACGTTAACGTTTTCATCAAACTTTGCCAGACATAAAATTTGCTGAATCATAAGTTAACTTCGTTCAAACAAATTAACTATAGGTCCGAATTAGAAGTAGCTATAAGGAGGTATGCACATTATCTTCCGATTGCATACATTTTTCCACTACGCGTTCCATTTTATTATCGTATACAGGCCTTCATGTGCGCCATGATCTGTCAGGCTGTCATTTAGCTTTTTGACAGCTGGAAAATAGAATTTGCAGTATATGTCTGTCTGAATGTGGTGTTATTGTTTTCTGTGATCGTCTAGTTAAGTTGATGACTGACATTCCTGTCCGATGTTCCCATGTCTGGTTGGCGTTGTTTCATATTAATATGTTCGATTCCACTGTTATCTGGGATGAAACGTATTCAATATAATGGCAGTATGAGCATCCGTATAATTTAAATAGTTATTTCCCCTATCTCTGTGTATTCTATGTTTTAGCTCTGCTTTTTCCGATTAATTCTGTCTTACCACCAGCCGATACGTTACATTTTTATTATCTTTGTAATTAAAGTCTGCTTTTTTCTTGACGTCAAACCTAATCAAACATTTTCTCTGGTATTATTATGCTATAAAATCACTATAAGCATTCTGTAATCACATACTCATAATATCCAGTATCAGACTGGGAAAGACGTTAAGTACACCAGGGAACATATGCAGGCGAGTGTGCATCAATAATGCATTAATGCGATGGTATAATTATGCTTTGTTTATTTAGTCTATGTGCAAATGGAAGTTGTATAGCTTTTACATTTATCTTATGGGTAGTAAATACTCTCTACATTATATAAGCTTCATTTGCGTCTGGATAAACACCGCCTGTGGTACTTATGTCGTATTGGTTTAGAGAGCTCCAACCATTATATTGAAGGATTAATGTTGATTTGCTTATATATGTTAAACCATTTGATACACGAAGATCATTACAAATTGGATACGGAAGGTGGTACTCAGCATGAATAACATACCACAATAGGCTTACAACATCACATACTACAACGGCTAATACTATCAGTCCAACGAACCGATTTTCACTGGCTGTAGTTAATTATGTGGTATGACAGCAAGGCAATAACTATACCCCGATCGCCCGTTCTTTAGGCTGCAATACACATTGCATGCACTACAGGCGCTACATATCACAAGTCACAACTAAACATAGTAGATCAAAGTCGGTTATTGTGATTTTGTTTATCACGACAGGTATCAACCACAGCACATAACGTAAGTATTGGTTAGTTAAGTTACTAATCTGCGAGGGCTATTTTCAGCAGTTCAGTCGATCAACCACCTTTTAACATGTTAACTTCCCTTGGATATTGGGCTACCTAATGGATCCTGTGTTGGAATATCTCTCCTGGGTTGTTTGAAACTCACTGTAAAATCAATTGGGTTTAATTGTAACATCGGCCAATTACCAAAACAGTTCATTTCGATCTTTGGTTATTATTAGAGGAGTCCCTTCAAAAAATATTTTACTGTCAGTAGGACTCATTCACTTGGCCGATTCACAAAGATCCACTGATTCACAAAGGCCCAAATATTTTAGAACCATGTTTGTTGTTTGTTTCCTGATTTGGCGTGGAGACGTAAAAGTGTCAGTATTATGTCACACTTGTCTGTCACACTTGACGAAAGTGTACAAATCACCAGCCTTCTTGTAAATATTATGTTTTGATGGAACAGTAGACTATGTTAATAACATTGTTGTCTTGGGATTGAATATGCCAGTGCCCTGGTGTGCGATAGTGTCGTGTGTACTCTTCATTTAAGCATAACTCTTGCTTTTCTACGAATTTACATCGCATATAATACCGTCTTCTCTCGCCCGTGTGTCTTATCAGTGTAGAAACTAAGTGCGTCTAGAGTGCATACCATGAGTAGTTATAAACGTGTTTAATGGAAGCACTTTAGGGACGATATCATTATCTGTTTCTAATTCAGACTCGTGTACAAAAACATTATGAGGTGTGTTAAACAAAACGCGGGAAAACGCCCGTACGTACATTACGTTATGAATACTGCTGAAACTAGCCGAAAGAATGGCGTAGTGCAAACACGAAACAATAAAATGCAAGTTTAAATTTGAGCGAACACTCACACACGTACTATGTAACTTCAGAATGGATTAACTAACCCAATGTCAACGTAACGTGTTCACACTATATCATTATACTTAGGACCCTCCTTTCTGTTACTGTATTATTATTGTACATGTTATGTTGCAATGTCGCTGTCAAACCTAAGGCTGCCTCATATCTTTCAATGGTACATGACATATATATTGTGTCATTCAGATGTATGTTGTCCCTTGTTCTAGTCTTGTCACCGTGTAATTTGACTGACTGATGCGGCAAACGCTCGGGGTTGGATTTCGGGTTTGTGTTAATTGCATACCTGTTGTCTTCAAGTTGTACTTTGTTATAGTTGTATCTGTTGAGCAGTGTACATGTCTCCCACTTTATAACAGCACGGTTCAGTGTCGGTGTATTTTTGTTTCCACTTGTCCTTGGAAGTTAATTTCCTCTGTCCTTTGTTACAAAGTCCACCGCCCACAACCCCACCCCTTTCATCATTTGTATCTTGCGGAAATGCTGGATGAGATATTTTATGCCCCCGTATCGATAGATCGGGAGGCATATAGTGATTCACCTGTCCGTCATTTCGTCCGCCCACCCGCCCTGGTTAACCCGAATTGACTGTTTTTTCTAGCATTAATATAGCTTGCTACAAAGCTTTCAAACTTGCATGGATGTTGTGTTTGACCACTCTCCACACGCCTGTATCACCTGACGCCATTTTGACTTTCACCTTGACCTAATTTTGGACTTAGACTTATTGAAAGGCGAAATACTTGGTTAACCCAAATTGACCGTTTCTTCTAGCATTAAAATGGCTTGCTTCAAGGCTTTTAAACTTGCATGGATGTTGTATATGAATACTCTCCACACGCCTGTATCACCTAACTCCATTTTGACCATCTTACAATGCTTCGGTTTGCCCCTTCTTCTGGGAGAGCAACGTTTCAAATTAGGTCACTATGCGGTAATGAGACAGTAGCATGCAAACAACCAATTACTTTCACATAGCAATGTAACAGTACATGGGCCCATCAATAATTTCGTGAACTAATGCCACCTATTTCATTACGCTTTGACATAGCTTATTGAAAGTTTGCATGGTCAAAGATAATTTATTCTCCAAATAATTCAGCAAGAAAAATGATGGCTGACGTCTAATTTTATCGCCTTGTACGACCGAGTAACGTTTTGTGTCAAAGATGTACGAGAGGTGCCCCACTTATATTTGAACAGTATTGAATATCAAATAGTTCGATGTTTATTATATAATATTTAAAATATTTCTATATCATCGTGCAAAATAACGTGTTATGAAACACATACAACTATTGATTATTACTATTTTTCTTAATTTGTACTCAAATCTACAATTTTGTAGGGGGTATGGTGTTTGGCTCTTTGAAGACCGAATAATCCGATCGATGCCGTTTGCATTTCCCGCCTATAATAAACGCAGCAATATTCCATAGAATAAAGGGTTTGTGGGTATATGTTCATTAGACTTTGGCCTTTACTAATATTGCGTAATATACTTCAAAGGTGTGTTCTTAAGGTACAGAATGGTGTTTTTGTGTAGGAAGTTGAAGCTACGTGTTGACAAAACACCATGCTCCCCATATGGTCTCCAGGAAAGTTGTTTTGCAAACATTTTGATTAAATATGGTTTGGAACCTAATGTACTCAGCAATGGGCATTCACCGTTGACTTTTTAGGATTAAATATGTGTTCCGTTAAGCCAGTATAGCAAACAATAGCATACGTTATGCAAACGTTCGGAAACATGTGAAGCTTAACAAATGTAAACTTATGGGTAGCCTTATCTACATTTATCATATAGTAGGCTGTCCGTTCATTGTATATTTCTCAACGATAAAGCATTGCCTCTACAGAGGTGAAAAAGTAGTGGCATTTACGGTTCCGTTGAAATATACACAGCGTTAAAGACATTTGTCTCCCGTATGTTGTTTTTGTGGTATTGAGCATGTAAACACCGATTTTATCCCGAGTCCGGCATGTATAATTCTCTAAATGAACAAATCGAAAGTTCCAATGGGTACTCTTAACGTCGCTGAAGTCCCTAATTTGGTTTTTTAATATGCCTTACTTATTAAATAACCAAAGTTTAAGATTTTGGTAGGTATCATCACTTTTTGTCAGTTTTTAATATTTTGCGTAATTTCGTTAAAAAGAACAAAAAAAGCGCAAAACATCCTTCCTGTGACAAAAATTGCATATTTTTTTCACAAAAATGGAATATCTATCTTCCACCAGCAACTTTTAAGGGCTTTTATGGCAGTGGCTGACCTTCAAAACGCGAAACACCATACCCTCTACAAAAGTGTTGTTTTTGGTTCATTCTATTTTTCAAACAAACCAACCAGTTAGTGTAAATGTTACCCAAAACATATGTTTACACAGTACAAAAGAGATATATGCTTTATACCATATTTCCATGAAAATATGTCATGTTCAACACTGTTCAAATATAAGTGGGGCACCTCTCGTATACATTACTCAGGAAATAAGTATTCTACGAAAATGTGCATGTAGTTTATAGGAGACTCTTTGCAAGTGAATAGTGTATTTTCATTGTCGATGAATAGCTTTAAGGGCAATAGAGGAGAAAACAAAGAGCATAAGCATATTCGCCAGCCGTTGGCCGTTAAACTTGGCGTTCGGGTAAGTGAATTGAACATAATAGTTTGCAACATATAAGGAATTACTTGTTATGAATATGTTGCTTCGAATGCCTACTGTTATTAGAAACTTTTGCAGCAATAATAAGCTTTCAGTTGTTATTGGCTATGAAAAGAAAGCACATACAACTTCAAATGTATGAGATTCTGTTATACCATGGATAATTCGCCAATCCAAACCAGCAGCGTTGTTTCAGACACAATCTAGTACCTGAATATAGAACTGTTACCACACCCATCATATAACCTACAATATGCTATACCTCTTTCTGGCCATTTCCAAAACTCAAAAAAGACAGAATGGTTAGAAATACAAGCCTTGAGAAGAGTAATAAGGTGCGTCGTAAACGGAAATTTGCGGGAGATGTCACGTGACGGCATATATCCCTTGATCAGGTTATGGGTCGAGCAATGGAATAAATGCAAACTGTACACGGGATGTCAGGGTGATAGTGTGTTAGGCTATTTATATTCGCAACATACAATTAGTTCACGAACTTATTGATGGGCCCTCGTATAAGGGGTTTACGCGTCGTAAAAGGATAGGCACTTAAAAAGTATACTGCACATGATGACCTTTCTAGAACAGCAATTTTATTCACAACACTAAACATATACGAGGGTTGTCCCAGTAAATCGTGTGCCTTGCTAATAATGTTCTTATTTGACATGATAATGATTTGTTGTATTTACCTTCATGAATTCATTGATCAACTACAACAAGTTAAAAAATTAAACGGATATGTGTATGTTATATATAATCGTTGATTAACCAACCCTATGTACGCAAACGCGGCGCAACTCATCAAGCGCGCCGTGATTTATTAACTGTATGTTTAATAAAACTGTACTTCTAATATTGTCCATAAGTTATTGCGCATTTCATTCAATCTGTTTAATGTCATCACAGTAAATTTCAAACAAATTTATTATGTGTGCGAGAAATACGCATGTTTCAATAGCCACAATAAAAATAAAAACGTCTGAGCATTGTGACGTCAGAAGAAGAAACACCCGTAGAATCACAGTACACTTGGTATGCCGTCGAAAAAAAGTTTAATTTTTGGCGAATATGAAGTTATGTTTCTAGAACACGTATACATGAATTACGACGAATGTGTAATGATGTTTGCGACATCATTGCGTGGTACATCCACCTTATATACTGTATCATGCACCACTGAACTTTCACTCTTCTCGCAGTGAGTAGAAATGACATGTACGGGCTAGTTTTTATCCCACCATTAGGGTTGGTTGTTTCGAGCAGACAGCTTTTCTATGGTGCATTCGATCGTGATTAGTTCGCAAATGTGTATCAGAAACAGTTTAATGCCATCGTTAGCATATTGAACAATAACTTAAGATACAGGGGCAATGTTTCGCGACATGACGTCCAGACTTTGACGTCACTGTGCGCCGCACTAGCATACCATGTGTATTAGAAATGTAAACTGACACATTATTTCTTGATTTATTTTCATGAAATTCCGTAAACCTGTTAAGAACATATTCATTAATCATCAATGAACATTTGCAACGGATGTTTTGACTAATTTGTGTGTAATGAGCAATGTACCTGATTAACTGGGACAACCTTCGTACATGTAGTCATTGTTTTGTCCAAATGCCGTTTTCAATGTACATATAAAGTGGGTTAATCTACTGTGTGAATACATTTTACTATCACATGACGACAATATTATAGTTGGTAATAAGCGTAAGGTATTAATGACTTCGTGTCCGAAAGAACATGGAACTAATATGTATTAATTTATAAGTTAATTGTATAACATGGTTATTATACATATAAAGTCTATGAAAAGCAGTTTTTTGTACATAGGCGACACATGTGTATCCCTACAGGCCTAAGCAAGTATGTATCACATAGTTCAAGCGTGCTGTACAATCACTACAATTTAGACATTAGTAAAACGATATGTAATGGATACAAACATACTTGTAAAATTAATATTTGTAAAATATAACCAATTATAGACAGTTGAAAAATCAACAGGAACATTACTGATTTATGTAAACGAGTACAATACACAATTTAAAATAGTTGAAGTCCAGCTGCTTTCGTTAGCAGAATGGCCAGTCCACTATGCACATAACTACACCAGTCATTTCTTAATTTTCACTATGCTACCTTACTTTAATGTGCATTTACCTAGTAAGATATGCGTGTTTCAAGAACAGCGTCAAATACCACTGCTGCGAAAACCGTCTCCAAAGGTATAACTTAAGTTACCTTTAAAGACACCCCTTGATACCAGTCGGTGTTCACTATGCCACCAATTTTCTAAAACATAATCGTAATTTAGGTCTTTGTTTCAATATACATTTTTATATTATGTTAGATATCACTATTGTCTGGGATAAAATGCATTCGATATAATTATATCGTGCGTATGCATATAATATAGTACGTATCACCCTATGGTTGTTTTTTCCGTAACGTTGTGTTTATCTTCGGTGTTACAAATGCTTCTGACAGTATTGATATAGGAGCCATTGATGATGCTAGAAGGATTGGTAATTATGATAACGATAAATGTCGAATGGTCGTCGTTAGATTTCGACAATGGACAGATAAGGTCAAGTTGTTTAGTTACCGTGACAAACTTCGCAAAAATGGAATCAGGGTCTCAAATGATATATCATATATACAACGTCAACAACTCAAAGATCTTAGTAACAGAGGACTCTCTGGTTATTTCAAGGGTGGTAAACTTGTTTCCTTTCCAAAACCTACAGATGATGATATTGGAACCCGAGTCTTTAAGCGTGGTATACGCAAAGGTACGACCAACCATCCTACAACAACATCGGAACCAATGGGTGATGCTGCTGTTATAAATAGTGATAGTCAAGGGCGGAGAATTGATATAGACTAGGGATACGGCCGACGCCCAACACAATGCTTGAGTTTTTTATCATGGAACATTGAAGGTTTGCGATCTAAAATATCATCAACTGACGTATGTAATAAACTAAAAAGATATGATATTATAAGTGTTCAGGAAACCTGGGATACTAACTCCGACTATTTGACAAATTTATTTGATACATATTCTATATATTTAAACCATGCAAAGTCGTCTATATTAGGCGGCAGAGCATCCGGAGGTGTAACTGTTTTAGTTAAAAATGTATATGAGCATTTGGTGAAACGTGTTTGTGTCAGTTTTTCTTTTGGAATTATTCTTGTAATAGACAAATCATTATTCTCATTAGACAGAGATGTGCTATATGTGACTGTCTACCTTCCCCCAGAAAATTCACCCTTCTACAACAATATTACCGTCAGGGGTATGGAAAGCTTGGAACAAACTTTAGTAGAAAGCAATTTGCTGGACTATAATCTGCTATTGTGTGGTGATTTCAATGCCCGTACTGGCGCAGAAAATGACTTTGTTGTGGACATGCAGACTATACCAGAACTGTTAGAATATAATGATTTATTAAATGGTGATATTGACATTCAAAGAAAAACATTAGATACAGTTGTTAACAAATATGGTCGACAATTACTAAGTTTTTGTAGATCGTTTGGTTGTTATATTATCAATGGTCGATTTGGTGCTGATGCTAACACGGGAGACTATACCTTTGTAAATCATAATGGATGTAGCACCATCGACTATTTCATTGCTTCTAAAAACTTGTTATGTAAAATTGATACTTTTGAAATTATTTCTTGTCCTGAAAGTAGTCACTTTTCTTTATATTTGAGTCTAAGTTGCGAACAAGAAGTATTATCAAATACTGAATCACTGCCTCATAATGACAGTGGTAATAACTCTGCATATTATTGTATAGGAAATGAGAATAAATATGACTTTAATAATCATTTATTAAATAGTCTGTTAGATGGTGAGTTAGGTATAGTGAACAATCTTCTTGACAGTGATACCCCAATTGATGAGATTATAACTAAACTTGAGTCTGCAGTCTTGGAATCAGCCGAAACTTATAAAAAGAAAAAGATACATAAACATAAAGGTGGTAAAAGCTGGTTCGACAAAAATTGCAAGCAAGCTAAGTATAAATGTAAAGTTGCACTTAAACGCTTTAGAAAAATACGAAATGATAATAACTTATACGAATATCTTCAAAGCAAAAGAAATTATAAAAATTTGTGCAGAACTAAAAGACAGGAATGGAACAATCGTAAAGTAAAACAAATTGAATCTTCAATAAAAAACCCAAAACAATTTTGGAAGGAAATAAATAAACTTTGCGATAAACCAACTCAAAAACCTAACATCAGTTTAGACGCATGGTATGAACATTTTAGTTCAGTGTTTGCCTCCAATACTGAACACGATGAGTCAATGACAGACAATAACCCAGCACCAGTTGGTAACTTAAATGAGGTGGAGGACTTGCTATTTAACTCTCCTATTTCAGAATGCGAAGTTAAAGAAGCTATAAACAATCTTAATGCTAACAAATCTACAGGTGGTCATATTGAACCAGTACATATAATACATGGATGTGATGTTTTATTGCCGTTAATACATAAACTTTTAAATAGACTTTTTGAACTAGGGGAATTCCCTTCTAGTTGGACAGAATGCATTATGATACCTATACATAAGAAGGGTAGTTTCACACAACCAAATAACTATAGAGGTATAGCACTGCTAGATGCATTAAGTAAAATATACACTTCTATTTTAACTAAAAGGTTAACTTTCTATACGGAAGCCTTTGCAAAACTTTCTGAAGCCCAAGCTGGTTTCAGATCAGGATATTCAACCATAGATAATGCCTTTGTACTGTACTCCATTGTTAATAGATATTTTAATTTTAAAGGTAGACCAATATACGTTGCCTTTATAGATTTTCAGAAGGCTTTTGACTCTGTCAATCGCCCAATTTTATTTGACATATTATGTAAAAATGGTATAAGAGGTAGATTATATAAAGCTATTGCTTCGATATATGATGTTGTTAAAGCACGAGTGAAGACACATGTAGGTGTTACGGATTCCTTTAACTGTCCTGCTGGGTTGCGTCAGGGCTGCCATTTGAGCCCAATACTTTTTTCCATGTTTATCAATGAATTATATACTGTTCTATGTGAGCATGGTGTTCGAGGCATACAGTTGCTCCCTGACACAACAGAAATTTTTCTCTTAATGTTCGCTGACGACATTGCCCAAGCAGCTGATACTGTTGCAGGACTGCAAAAGCAGTTGAATATTTTGTCTAATTTTTGTTCAGAAAATAAACTAAACGTTAATATTTCAAAGTCTAAAATACTTGTTTTTAAAAGAGGCGGACAATTGTCGGTGAGAGAAAAGTGGTTTTATAATGGTAGTATTGTAGAAACAGTAAATGGTTTCACTTATGTTGGTATATATTTCACAAATCGACTGTCATTATATAAAATGTGTGAAGCTATGGCGGTGAAGGCAAAAAGAGTTCTTATTCATTTGTTGTATTCATTCCAAAATTTGTCTTTAATTCCATACAAAACATTTTTTAAAGTATTTGATGCTAAAGTTGCTTCAGTGATGCTTTATGGATCAGAACTCTGGGGTCTTAACAGGTTTGATTGCATGGAAAATGTACAAATATTTGCTTGTAAAAGGCTATTGAATGTAAATACAAATGCCTGCAATGATGCAGTTTTAGGTGATATGGGACGATTACCAATGTACATTCATGCTTCAAAAAGATGTATAAAGTACTGGCTACGTATTTTATCAATGCCTCGTACAAGATATGTGCGATTATGTTATGATATGTTACTACATTATGATGAAAAGGGATATAAAAATTGGGTATCTAGTGTGCGACATAATCTCTGTTCAAATGGCTTCGGTTATGTTTGGTACAGTCAACACGTTGAAAATACCCAACATTTCCTTCACCATTATATGCAGACACTGACAGACCAGTATAAACAAATATGGACTGCTAAATGTTTAGACAGCAGTAAACTATTTTATTATACAAATTTTAAACCACTATTTGGTGTTGAACATTATATAATTGATATAGACATTTCCAAGTTTAGAACAAGTTTAGCTTCTTTCAGATTTTCTAGTCATGGCCTTATGATAGAGCAAGGCAGATATTTTAACATCCCTAAAGAACATAGAATATGTCCATACTGTGAGATTAGTGTTGAAGATGAGTTCCATTTCCTTTTATTGTGCCCTCTTTACTCGGAATTACGATCTAAATATTTATCCGAATGCTATTTTAAAAATGCCAATCTACAGAAATTTTATTCAATAATGTCATGTACAAACAAAACTACTATTAGAAATTTAGCCATGTTTATATATTATGCTTTTAAATTAAGACGTTCATTCATCGAAGGAATTGGTTAAACATTTACAATAATTAACATAGTTTTATCATATACTAGTAACATGCTATAGTTGAAAATACTGTTTGTCTTCATGTATATTGTATTATGTATAATTGGGAAATATTGTCTTCATGTATATTGTATTATGTATAATTGGGAAATACTGTCTTCATGTATATTTTATTATGTATAATTGGGAAATATTGTATTTGTAGGAAAAAAACATAATGTTGTATATATGTTGTGTATGGGCCGGTGGCCTTTAACATGTTTTGAAATAAACTGTAAACTATTTAATCTTTTAGTTGATGACTTCCATTCCTGTACGTTGTTTCGCTTATCTGGTTGGCATTTTAGAATATTATGTAACGATATCACTATTTTCTGGGATAAACAGATTCAATATGATTACACCATGAGCATGCATATAATCTAAGTAATGATTTCACTATCTTTGTATAATATGTTGCGTTTTTCAGCTGTGCTGTTTAATTATACCTTGTCTATACAACTATCTTTGTAATTAAAGTCAGCAATTTGTTATTTAACTTAATCATAGTTATGTGGTCTCTGATATCATACGCTATAACATCACGGTATACTGCCTGTTATAACATACTCATAATATCCAGGATTAGGCTGGGAAAGACGCTGATTACACAAGGGAAAACATGCAAATTATTGTGCATCAAGTGTGGAATTAATGCGATGATATAATTATGCTTTGGTTATTTATTATCTGTGCTACCGAAAGTTTACAAAACCACGTATATGGCTATTAATGGATCTGTCTTCATGATTTGCCGTTAACATCTATCTTATGGGAAGTAAGTAGTTCCTGCATTATAATGGCAGAATTTATGAATAAACACCTCCTGCGCTACGGTTACAGACAGCGTATGTCATACAAACAGTAAATGCTGGTTTGTTCCGTATGGAACACGAATATAATTACAAATTCGATAAGGAAGGCGGCACATATATCAAAAGAAAGTAACTTAAAGCATCAAATACTACATGTGCACGTTACTGTGTAAACTTAATAGCTCCTGTTAGTCCAACTCATGCACCCAGGCCATACAGGTCATTTACCAACACTTAATGATGTGGTTTGAAATCAAGGAACTATACTACGATCGACCGTTCTTCATTATGCAATAAGCATTTCATGCGATCGAGTGCTACACAGGTCACAAATGAACACAACCAGCTCGGTAAATGTGAGTTTGTTTGCTTTTCAACAACCACCCTTAGTTTCGTTGGCCAATAATCAATCTTGGTACAGAAATGTTAAAGTGTCAATACTTGTGTCACGGAGGTGTCTGTCACACTTGAAGAAAGTGAACAAATCACCAGCCTGCTTGTAAATATTATACATGTTTTGATGGAACAGTAGACTATCTTAATAACATCTTAGGATTGAATATGCGAGTGTTATACTGTATGATAGTGTCGTGTGTCCTTTTCATTTAAGCATAACTGTTGCTTTCCGACGAATTTGTATTGCATGTTATGTGGTCTTCTGTCACTCACGTGTCGTATCAGTGTATCTACTAAGTGTGTCTAGTGTGCATACCATAAGTAGGTATAGGAGTTCTTAGTTGGAATGTAATTTAACAATAGCAAGTCCAGGCTTAGAGAAATCATCTTATTCCAGTTCAGACTCATATCAATTCTCTATATTAGGGGTGATCAAACAATACGAAGGAAAACGCCAAGACGAATGTAACATTACGATATGATTATTGCTGAAACCTTGCTATAGTTCGCCAAGATAACAAGAAAGCCGGGAAAATTTGCACGACTTTTCAGTGTTATAATAGTATATAATGGACCGTATGTGTTAATTTAAGTACCCATTTTTGCACCGGTAGACCAATCCGGTCAATGTTAGAAAAAATCACATTATCCTGGGCGCACTTTACATCAAAGGATGGTGAAGTGCTAACCCGACACAGTGAAAATACAAGTTAATATTTCAGCGCTCATACACATACAATGCATTTTAGTATGGCTAAATTGACTCAATGGCAACATTATGTTTCCACACTACAATTTATACCATGATACATACTCATCGGTGGTTTAATGTTTCATGCAGTGGACATTATGCTGGCTTAAAATGAGAAGGTCGCAAGTACGTAATCAATGTTTTGAGATAATGTAATATAATATCGGGTTTTACGTGTCAAAAAATGGTGGTACTTAAAATGTCTGCTACACATGATGACCTTTCTAGAACAGCAATTTTATTTTATAGTAGGATTGTTTTAATCGTTGTGTTTTATGCGTAAGATACATGTATCAACGTTATTCTATTTATACGATATATGTGGTATAATGTTATATTTTCGTTGACTAAGCGCGCCATTTTACTTGCGCCACGAATTCATAATGTATTGGTTAATGCGCCAATATTGGTACTTTTCCGATATATTAGTGCGCCATTAATTACTCTAAAATAGTATCGACATCATCAAATTAAAAAATTTATATAATAAAACAAATACAAATAATTCCAATGTGGCTTCAGAGAAAATTCTGACTTAATACAGTCCTCAATAAAAAACAATAACAACAAGTCGCCACAATACATGGAAAACGAAATGTAGACAAAACAATAAGTGTATTATTCTGAAAATGGTCATCGTGTTCTTCACTTGTTATGTATAATTATATTTAGGCATAAGTGTATCAAGAACATGTTTTGGTTATCTTACATTTTAGTGATTGTAATTGGTGATAAACGTAGTCTAAAAGTGTGGTTAGCCGTTCGATTAAAATTACCGATTATTGCCGATTATTGTCGATTGTTGCCTAGCTCTTTTGACTATTTAATCATATGTGTTACCCGAATTTAGAAGAATAAAAACAACTATACATACAAGTTCCCGAAAGGAAGAAGTGTCGTTTTGAAGGAATTATAATGGCATGGTGGTTACACAGTCTATATCAGCATGTAATATATTAGAATGTGTTATCAATATGCAGGATTTCGAAACCGTTTTACCGTATTTTTGTGTTTCTGTACTCGTGGTAAAGGAGGTACTGACAACTTTTACTGACGATCAGATTTCCAGACAAGCGTGCTCTAAGACAATCAAATAATGAATGTTATAATCAAACACTTGTGTTTATCTACCTTTTCATGAAAAGCACATTATGTTGGAAGTTTTGGACTATGAAATATGACATGAGCTGTCGAGTTGTGCACGCGATATATCATAGGTTCATAGCATACAAGTGCAAGTTTAGTATCTAACAGAAAAAAAACAATTGTTCTCCAAATCATACGTGAGACAGGAGCATACAATAATCAATTACTTTCACAGTGTAATGTATATAATAATATGGGATTTTACGGGTCATAAAAATGGTTGGTACTTAAAATGACTACTACACAAGATGACCTTTCTAGAACAGCAACTTTATTCACAACACTAAATAATACATTTATTGTTTTGTCTATATATCGTTTTCTATGTTCATATCACGTTGGTTACTCTATTTTGTGAATACATTTTCCTATCACATGAAGACAATCTTACATTTGGTAATAAGTGTTAGGTATTAAATTGCTTCCTGTCCGAAAGGACATGTAATTAATATGAATTGCCTGATAAGTTACTACCGTAGTATTATATGTTTCTTATACACGTATAACCATTGACACGCAGCCGGTTGTATATATGCGATGCACTTGTACTACATAATAACATGACGTTTAATTGTGATACCATTTATCAAGTTTAAATCCTCCAAATGAGTCCGATATGACCGTGTCATAGGGATCAGGCTTACCACTTTTCAAAACATTATGTATCCTAGTATGCAAATGCAACAAACACAATAACCGGTAAAGGGTGATATTACTACAGATCCGAATTGGGAATAGAAGCAGCTATATGGAGTTACCATGATATGTCATGATGCTATTAAGCTTCTTGACAGCTCGGAAATTGGTACGTTTTGAACTTTGTTTCTTGTTCCGTTATGTGTGGCATCGCGTAGTATATGGCTGTCATGTGATGAGCTTTATGTTTTATATAATCGTCTAGTTAAGCTGATTGCTGCCATTCCTGCTCGATGTTCGTATATCTAGCAACAGCAGTCAATTTTTAAAATTGTCCAAAAAGGGAAATTAATAACATAAACAGAAATAACATGAAAACACTTAAACAGAATAGTTATGTTTTTGAAAATTCCTTTATTAGAACAAAAGTTATAAAAATTTTAAGTTCCAAATTTCAGACTTTTTACTGGAATAAATCTGGCTTTGCGGCTTTATTAAATGTGGCAGCGCCGCGGGACTCATTTCATGTTTTTTTTTCAATGATTTTGAAATATTTTTTTATTTCTCAATATATTGAATTGTTATTTTCCGTGCTTATGTATTTGTCCTGTTCTTTCTGTGTATGCTATTATTTTTCATGTATATCTATGTGTAAGAAACTTACACACGAATAAATGACATATATAACATATATAAATAACAGTTCAGTTGTGTTTCAATTATACACTAAATCATGTATAAAGCACATATAATCTTACAATACAACACTTCTGAACACATAACTGAAAGTTGGTGTCACACCGGTGGAAAGTGCCTCCGGGTCGTAGTATGCTAAAATAGTCCCTTTCAAAAATTTTATATATGTCTGTTGAAGTACTGTTTTAATGTGGAAACTGCTGATGTTTGATCAAATTACATGACCTGCATGCTAACTTTTAAGAGGGTTTAATTGATATTCTTCTGAATTATCTTTCCCTGGCTAAATGCATTTGTGCTTCGGTCAAGTCAGCTTTTGGGCATTGAAAATAGCGTTGTCCTTCCAGAAGCGCGGTAGTAGCTGAAAAACGAAAATATCGACATGCCATTTTCCCCAGCTTATTTTGGATGACAGGGATTGCTTGTTATGGAAATCACCCGGAATGTCACTGAAACGGAGTGAGAAATGCGAATTTGGGTCATTTTGCATAAATTTGAATGGCATAAAATTCACCGGTGTGACACCAGTTTGAATTATTCAGATGGTGGCAGGCATCATCACAGGTATCAATCACTATCATTACTTTTTATTCAACATAATTATACCACTATGCTATCAAATCCTGCACACAAAGGTAATACCAAAGCACATAAAATAACAGTATTTCGCATTTAACATACACACAGCATATACATAAAGCACATATAATATAAGTCATAAATGGTCACATTTTTTGGCAGCCATCTTCACTCAGAATACTAAAACTGTTGTGCGACTTGTACATATGGGTTGTCCTAGGAATGAACTAATTGGGACAAGAGTTTTGAGATTATAAATTATTAAATATGTGAACTATAAGTAGTTGAATCTGAGGGAAGGGATATTTCCTACAACAATCCTCATATACAAATACAACTGTTTTTTAAAAAAACCTTCGATGGTATGCCTGATACAATTCCTCAATGTTTTTATGTTCATTGAAGAACCACTGTCTACCTGAGTTACAACATTCGGGTAGAAGTCCACTCATTATAACAAATTCCTTATCAACAGTTTAAGTGTTCTTACGCGCAGGCCGTTTAAATGTTCCCTTTGTCCTACAGGGAACTATGAAATTTATCACAGCCGTTGATATTCAACAGGCCTTGGATTTGGTAGAAACATTTATGAATGGTTTTCAATTTGACAATTCCATTTTTCTATTTTCAAACAAAATGTCCTATTATTTTCTGCTGCTTGTCGAATCATTGTTTTTTTTGTTTTGTAATACAGTTTAAATTTCAATAAGACCTTCATGTCTTCCATTTTCGCCAACAACAATACCATCACTAGATGTAGCTAAAAAAGGATAAGTTTCATCTATGATCAACCCTGGTGTTTCTTTTGATTCAATTTTTGGTGTTGATATATCTTTGTTTTTCATATTGACGTATTGAATCCTGGCGTTTTCATCTTCATTTAATCCTCTAGGTGTGTAAATGTTCCTTTTAAACTGTGACTATAGAATCTTCTTAATAAGGTTGGGTCTATTATTGTTAATTAATCTGGACATGACTTCACCAAAGTTCGAACTAGTCAATGTTTTCTTTCTTTCCTCGTGCCATACACTGTTGTTGGATTGGCCTTTTCTCCTAATTTCAATTTGTCTGACAATGACAGAAGATATTTGTTTTTTGTAAAAAGCCTGGCATTCGGTATGTAACTCAGTTGATGAAGTATCCTCTGAATCTTCTAAGATTTCTTCATATTGTTGTTCAGATTTTTTCTTCGCAGTTTCAATTGCAAATTTATTCTTTCTGTCCTTCCTTTTTAAAATGTTCTCTTTTTTGGAGGCGGATACCTTGGTGGTGAAGAATTTTCTAGATCTTTGATGATATGTATTCAGGTAAATCCTGTCTTGTCTTGTTCCGGTGATCCGCTGATATACTTGCAAAGACCATGCTGGACCAAGCATTGTCCTTAATGCTCCAACATAACACCGTGCAAAAAATGAACCACGGAAGTACTTGTTCAAAATCTTTCCCCCATCAAACATGGTCCTGATGTGCATCCAGGATTCGGCTAAGTTACTTGTGAAGTTGCCGATAAGGCGGTGTGCCTTATCGGCCATCGGTTGAGGAAAAGAAACACATCTTTAAGCAAAGACTCACATACCTGGGGCTTACTTGTCCCACCCTTTTTCAACGCTAACTGTTCACTGTCACTTAAATCCTTTACAGCCGCCTGCCAATACTGACTATTACATCATCTTCCTCTTGCTCATTCTCCATTATATCATTATCGTTCATATCACTGTCCTCATGTGTGTATTTGCAAAAATCCGTAGAACACATATCGTGAACACCCAATACATGCCTCCATGCATTCCTTATATCCTGTCTAAGCCGTTTAATAGCAAGTTTTCTGTCACATTCTTTGCCACGCATTACAATAGCACATCTAACACCAGCTGTGATCCTCCTTATATTGTTTAATTTTCCTTGCCCCTGATAATGTGTTTTTTCTGTAACAAGTCTCTCCAAATTTGCTCCCAAACACTTGGTTGCATGGTTTGCGCATTCTATTTTTTCCTCATGAGCTCCCCATACAGGAACATACTTCATTATGTTGGCATATACTAAACTATCACCATCACCGATCATTCGCATGAATCTTACACCATGTCTTTGCTCGCAGTTCAAAAAAAAACATTCAATATAATGTCTGACTCCATAGCTTGAAAAGAGGTATCCCAATTTTTAAAACAAGTGTGTTCCTTTAGAGATTGATTCTTTTATTCAGCCTGGCTACACATGTAACACAATTTGTTTCTTACACTAATATGAAGAAGTTTTTTAGTCCTCACACCAAAATTCACCCCAAAACCAGCCATTGCATTATATGTGTGTTTGTGAGATCTTTTACTCCAGCCACCATATAACTCTGATAGCTGGCACACCCATGAAAAAAATCTTCATCATTAATGGCTACCTTCTTCTCCTCTTTCTACCAAATCCAATGCCAGTTGAATATCATTGGATACGAATGGTGAGATTTTATAATCCGAAGGATAAATCCCCATATGTTCATTGACAGAATTTACAGAGACAAATGTTTGTGGGGAAAATACAATGGTTCCAAAGTTGAAAGCCTTCTATAATACACACCTTCTCTCAGAATTGGCAGTTCCAAGGAATGACACAGTATCTGGAATTCGTAAACTTTCTTTACCTTGGGTACGTTCATAATCATATCAATTTATGTATTTAACAGGTATAAGATTTTAATGAAAAATGATTTGAAGTGATAACTCAAGAGAATTTGTTAATATGATAACAAAAAGTATAAGTTATGGTTATATAACTATTTCAAAAGAAGCGAACAACTATATTTGTGATTGATATGCATGTATTTGCTAATAAAACTTAAAGAGGCCAAATTAAGTTTCTTATCTCCAGGTCATGCAGTGTGAAGATGCTGTTCACTGTGTACCGTATTTGCTATGTAAGTTTTGTTATATATACGTCCTGAACATAATGCTATATATTAAATATACACTTCTCAACTCCAGTAGCAGCCTTTGACACAACCACGAAAGAAAATATCTCATAAACCACTATTGCTAGAAAGCGATGAAGAGCAGTCTCCGGATGAAATATTGATAGCTACCCCATTACTACAAAAAGTTGAGCTCATCCTACAGTCAAAGTTACTCCAATACCAAGTTCTAGTTATAGTAAAGGGTATTTGATGCATTTTAAACATATTTTTAAGTTTGTCAAGCTTGTTTTTCCTTTGATTTACAATTATACACTGATAGATTTCAGTTGTATAGTATTAATCATGAGAAAGCAAACCTTACATCTTCAACACATAGCCTTGCCATGATGTCCTCAAGAATGATGTGTAGAGAGTGTTAAACCAATATTGCAAACTTCTATGCCTCGCATATATAAAAATATTGCTACCAAAAATAACATGCAAACACTGTGCTGGAAAGTATTTGAATATTTCAGGTTTTTTTTCGATGAGTGGTGTTCACTTTGCAAACATGCATATATAAAGAATACATGCATGATGACAGCTACTTCATAGATTGTATCATTGGTATAATTATTAGTAAACGACAGAAGAAGTTGAAGTTTGTTGGAAGACGTACAAGAAGCAGTCACTGACAGCCATATCCCCCGCCGAAGTAAATTGAGGTTAACAACAAATATAATCACGAAAGCTTCATAAAGATGACCACTACAGTTGAATTGTTGTTGTTGCCAACAGGAATAATGTCAAAACAACCGAATATCATAACACATAAAAAATGAATGAATCAAAGTTTCATCAAAATTCCTTAAGAAATGTAGGAGCAGTTGCACACAGAAGTTAATTAATATGTAAAAAATCAACAAAGGGCCTTTATTCTTTCAAAAATGGCCGAAATGAAAAACCCTGACAATATCCAATTGTGCACCTCATAACTGTACTTCTGTAAAAGTTTTGACAAAATTCCATGAGAAATGTGTAAAAATTAACAAAGGGCATTAACTCTGTCAAAAATGGTCGAATAAAAAATTCCTGACAATATGCGCTGGGGGACATCATAGCAGTTATTTTGTGAAAGTTTCTTTGAATTCCCTTAAGAATTGAAGGAGGAGTTGCACACAGAAGAATTTTTATGTAAAAAACAACAAAGGGCAATAACTCTGTCAGAAATGGTCGAATGAAAAAAATCCTGAGAATATGCGCTGGGGGGCATCATAGCAGTTATTCTGTGAAAGTTTCGTCGAATTCCCTTAAGAAATGTAGGAGCAGTTGCACACAGAAGAATTTATATGTAAAAACAACAAAGGGCAATAACTCTGTCAAAAATGGTCGAATAAAAAAATCCTGAGAATATGCGCTGGAGGACTTCATAGCAGTTATTCTGTGAAAGTTTCGTTGAATTTCCTTAAGAAATGTAGGAGGAGTTGCACACAGAAGAATTTATATGCAAAAAACAACAAAGGGCAATTACTCTGTCAGAAATGGTCGAATAAAAAAATCCTGACAATGTGCACTGGGGGACATCATAGCAGTTATTCTATGAAAGTTTCGTTTAATTCCCTTAAGAAATGTAGGAGGAGTTGCACACAGAAGAATTTATATGCGAAAAACAACAAAGGGCAATAACTCTGTCAAAAATGGTCGAATAAAAAAATCCTGACAATATGCGCTGAGGGACATCATATCAGTTATTCTGTGAAAGTTTCGTTGAATTCCCTTAAGGAATGTGGGAGGAGTTGCACACAGAAGTTCGGACGGGCGGACTGACGGACGGAATGACGCCTACCATGTAGCCTTCGGCGGGGGATAATTAAACACCAGTGAAAGGAAGACGATGATACACTGACTTGGTATACTGGTGCTGTATTATCAGTGACAAAGTTTAGAGATGGACAACTGAACACAGTATATCATGTTTCATATGATGGTGAAGACGACTCATATGATATTGAATCACTTCAGACAGATTTTAATGATGGATCATTAATTTTCATTGATTTATAGTACAGTATTTTACATATTATCATTAAATTAATATGGCTTAAATATCCAATATTTACCGTCAATTCAATAAGTTAATAAGTTTAATAAGGAAACTGTCCCATTCGAAAGAATGGAGGGTATAACAGTTAAATCAGCAGTTACACCGGTTAATCTTAGATAAATATAGTTTATCTGACGAAAGAGGTTATGTTTATAACAGTTATCATTTAACTTTGAACAGACTGTAAATGGTTCAAATGTTTCTTTCGTTTTCTTGTGTATTTAATATGAATGATAATAGAAATTAGATTGTGATTATAATCATGTTTTAACTGTGTGATATTGGAGAATGTTATTTAACCCACTGGCATTTCAAGTGAATAGAGCTATATCGGAAGATATTTGTTTTAAAAGTTTCAAAAACTGAAAAACAATTATTCTTTCATATCCATTAGATCATTTTTCGCGTCAGTTTTAACAGAAACTCTCTCTGTGATTAATTTGACATGCAAACTGTCCATTTTTATAGGAAAGTGTTCTAGAACACCCTATGAAACTATAAGAATCGTCTATTTTTCGACGATTGAATCAAAGTACAGGGAACCCATCCAAAATTTTAATTTGCAATTAAGGTAGTCTAGTATCATACTGAAAACGATGCAAGTAATTATTTTGACATTGAATGACTGTTAAAAAATAGCTCTATACACATTAAAGCAATGTGTTTATATACCATGGTTTATCAAGTACACCATACTTTGTGTAGAACTACTTTATTTACAAGGTTTCTCAGGATTAAATTTTACCATCATAAATACACTTGTATGATTTAAACTCTAATGGTTCTAAAGCGTGGTGGTAATACTTACTGCATTTAGCTATTCAGAAAAAGAACATTCTGGCGGTTTTGACAGTCATCTTAGAAACGTCAATACACATTTTAATTTATGAAGTTGTTTGTTTTGTACGGAAAGAAGAAATATTTGACACCAAAGATTGACAATTTTAAAGTAATAAATTCAAGATAATTGTAAGCTAATTTTAAAAATGTATGTTTGTTTATTGAGTTTATATTATAAACTTAAACTTAGAAAAATCATTGGGTTATATTTCCCTGTATTTTCGACTCAGTTGGCATCAACTCATTCCACCTTCACTTTTGTAAACCAGCATGGCTGCCATTTTGGAATATCCTTAACGTTGCTTATTAACAGTATTTTGATATTTAAAAGTCACTACTTGAATCGTTCACACTTATTAGCCTTTCATTGGCAAGATGTTACAAAATAATACTCAAACTATATCAATTCTACTAATAACCTGTTTTAAAAGTAAAAAAACAAACGGCTGATAAGTTCAATTATCAATACTGGGTGCATGAAAATTTTATTATACTCGGTACACAAATGTTGACAAATGCGCTCGATTGAAGGTCATAGCGCCGCCAATAATTATGCTACGAATCTGAAATTTTCGCATAGCTGCAATATCCGGTGTGCATTCCCTACCTGTGACCAGGGGAGCCTATGCGTTTAACTGGACGCAGTTTGTTTGAGTATGGTCAGTGTGCTACACCTGCACCCAGGCAATCTAGGGAAATCATTCCATGAACACTGGTTAAGCAAGTCGGTCATTGTACATGAGCTTCAGTGAACCTCAATGATAAGACCACTCTTTGAAAGGCTCATTATTGCGTAGTCTTAAGGTGTGAATTTGCTGTACTAAATCATAAAACAAATTATTCTCACCTGTCACGTAAACCAAGATGATCACCATCCGGTACAAACCAACCTGAACTTGTGTAGGTTATTCATTCTGCGATCGTCTGTTTCTTTGACCAGACTTTGAACTTAGGTAGGTTATCTCTTACTATTGGTACTTGGGTAGCGACTATTTCTTTCTCAAATTTCTCCATGTCTCCAGTGCCATATTGATGAAACCCCAACAGCACGTGGGCCATACAGTGAAACTGAAATACAGTTTGCTTTTCATTGTCATTTCCACAGGTTTGAAGAACACTGTCCCTTCAATCATTTCAAAATTTATCAGCATGTTTTCCGTTGCTTACTCTATCTCTCATGGTGAAAGACAGTTTTTTCCAGTGAGTTGCTTACAAATTCAGTGGTCACTACAGTTTTTCCAAGCTCATTCAGCTGCATTTTCGTACATCGTTTATGTGGTCACCAGTTTCCGCGCAACTTTTGTGAATCCAAGGCTTATTGTTTCCCTTGTATCTACGGTTATTCTTGTGTCTAGAACTTTCGCGTAGTTCCATCTCAGTCTGCTGATTCTTTTACTTTCGGCCTTTTCAATTTTGTTTTACGCTATGTAACTTTTAGCTAGATAAATGACCTTCGTCGACGATGTGTCTCACTGTAGTAATTGTAGGTAGGGCTGTTTTTTTTCAAAAGTATGACTAAACATATGTTTACTGTCAGTTTCAATTGCACAAGGAATTTATTCCATTCCGATTTCCAAGGCAAATAGCTTCATTACACACAGTCTTACATTATTACTTAATGACCCATCACTATTCCTTGTGTCACGGGTTCCACCCTCTACAGGCTTATCCTGTTTGGTTCGATAAGTGTAAATAGGGATGACAGATACTGTCGACTTAGGCCAGGTGGCCGAGGGTAGCTTTTCAGCCTGAAAGTACACAATAAATACAATGACAACACGTCCGTCTCACAAACCATTTACTTTACGACTTCTTATTATACACATAATAACAAATGAATGAGATGAGGATGATAAATGATGACAACATGAAGAAAAGATGAAGTAACATCCATACCTGAAAGTACACAATAAATACAATGACAACACGTCCGTCTCACAAACCATTTACTTTACGACTGATTGTAAGAGTGCGATGACGTGTTATGGCGGGGAACAAAGCCCGTGCATCACGACCACAACCATGATATGAAAGTGAGGCACTGATGAGGGTAAATTGTTAATGTTATGAATGTAACTGTGAAATGAATGATGTGATGGTATGACGATATACAAGAATGATTTATAAGAAAATGAATGATTTATAGGAAAAAAACATATATGCACAGTGTTAATTTGACCCTGTGACATACTCCTCCTCTACAGGGAATGTCGTCCCGACATATTGAACTATTCGTAATAATAGAACAATAACTACTAAAACTACATTTGTACTAAGTACACTGCATTACTACTAAGTAATATTACAGTACTACATATCTACAATTATCACTAGTATGCTGTAAAAAGCCCTGCAGTGACTCGGTACACCACACTGTAACAAATGTAAAACATATAGTAATTACAGTTTCAAATGAATCAATAATATCCTTCTCAATATATAATAAGCATCTTATAAGTCAGAACTGACCAAAAACATTAATAAATAGTGTAGACATCTGACCAATATACAGCATAATATAATACTGGACACAATGAATACATGTACCCTTAATACAAAAAACACCAGTGAAAGCTAGCCTGAGCAAAGCTTATAACACAATATAAAAAATAACTCATAATTGACTATTACAGAGGAAAAATATGGTAGTCAGGCATACTCCCACCAATCAGCATAGAATTACGACTTCAGTATACTACAAAAACAAAAAAGCAGTGAAAACTAGCATGAGCTAAGCTAATCACACATTATTAAAAAGAACTCATAATTAATCATTGAGGAGGGAAAATATGGTAGTTAGGCATACTCTCACCAACCAACATATAATAAGCACTATAGTATAAAATATACCACAAAAACAATGAATACATGTAGCAATAGCTAAACATTGATCAGATCACTTGATCTAAATCCATAACAAACAATTTAACGTGTGTGCATGCTAGTAACTTAGCACTGAATACAAACTTATCCCTGGAAACAAACTTATCACTGAAAACAAACTTATCACTGAAATCAAACTTATTACTAAACTTATCACCTTACCCAGTCTGAGTTCATCCATTAAGGTGGATGTCTAGTCCGCCCAGACCGCCTTGTTGTTACCGGTGCCTTCCTAGTCTAAGTGAAAGAAGGGGGTCGGTCTCTCAAAGCAGATATTATATATCTTTGAGTGGACCCACTGAGGTCAGTACTCTCATTGGACGTTTGGTAGACTATGGTTCGATTCCCAGCCGTTGGTGAAGCATCCGAAGATGGACTAACATTACCAGTTAGTGTAGGTTGCCCAACAATAGTGCTATCTAGGGACGGACAAACAGTTCGATTCCTAGGGGAAGACTCCTCAACCACTGACCTAACGGGAAGACCCAAATAGGGTAAAAGAAGAGTTCTATGGAGAGTTTTCACAATACGACCTCCATATTCCTTCCTCACCCTAAAAACAGGTACATCACTATTGGGCTGGTCAATGACCACATATGTATCTTTATCCCATTTATCAGCTAAGTTGTGTTTCCCTTTTAACCAAACATTCCTGATAAGGACCCGATCTCCCTTTTCTAATTTCACCTCCCTTACCTTTACATCATAACGCCTCTTGTGGCGTTTCGCCAGTTTAGTGGCCTCACGGCTAGCTATTTGTATGTATAGTCAAGGCGCCTTTTCAAGTCAGACACATAATTGGACTGGCGTTTGCTAGCCAACTTGTCTGGTGTAATACCTAAAAATGCATCTATTGCTAATCGGGGGTGTCGACCAAACATTAAACAATGTGGTGTAACACCAGTACTCTCATGTCTGGTGGCATTATAGGCATGCACTAATGAAGGGACATGGGACTTCCCCGAGGCCTTTTGTTGGTCACTTAAGGTGCCTAACATGTTCAAAAGGGTCTGGTTAAACCGTTCAGGCACACCGTTACCTTGGGGATGATAGGGGGTGGTGCGGGTCTTCTCAATATTTGCCAACTTACACAATTCCTTTATTGCAGCGCCATCAAAATTGCGGCCTTGGTCGCTGTGTAACCTGGCTGGAAAACTATAGTGATAAATAAAATACTCAAACAACATTTTGGCGGTAGTGTGGGCAGTTTGGCTTCGAGTGGGTATGGCATGGGCGTATCTAGTGAAATGGTCAGTAATGACCAAGATATTTTCATATCCACCAGCCGACATCTCGAGAGATAAAAAATCCATACACACCAGTTCCATATGATAGGTTGTATGTACGGACACCAGAGGTGCAGCTTGACTGCAACCAGTCTTGCGTCGTATACACATGGGACACTGTCTCACCCAACTTTCAACAAAAACATCCATCCCGGGCCAAAAGAATCTGGATTTCAATCATGAAAGGTCCTGTCTCTACCCTGATGACCAGCATCGTCATGTAACCCCATAAAAGCAGTATCATGGAAGACTACAGGTAAAACAATTTGAATAATTGGGTGGCCACTCACAAAACCATTCCTGTACAAAATCCCCTCCTATACAAACAGAGATGAACGCTCACGCAGGAACGGTCTAACATTTGCATCTTCCAGGGCACACTGCCTACTGGTAAGACGATGACCCGAAGAAATCAGACAGACAACTCTCTTAATAGTAGAATCATTGGCCTGTTCCCTTTTCCAGTCAAAATCACTAAAAGGAACTCCATCATCTAAAGTTTCATTGATATTTTCACTAACAACATGCTGACTAATTGAAACACATTCAACTGAGGGAACCTCTTCAACCTTACACATATGAAAGTTACAAACAGCCTTGATTGCATCATTAAACAATATTGAGGGTGCCAAAGGTTGGGGAGGTGGCAAACGAGACAAACTGTCAGCATCAACATTTAACCGGCCACATCTATACTGCAAGGAGAAGTTATAAGTAGACAAGGAAGCTAATCACATATGGGAAGTCGCATCAAGCTTAGCAGTAGAACAAACATATGTGAGCGGGTAATTGTCAGCCCGGACCTGAAATTGGTTACCGTACAAATATTCATGGAATTTGTTAACCACAGCCCATTTTAATGCTAAGAATTCAAGTTTGTGAGCGGGATAATTCCGTTCTGCAGGTCTAAGACCCCGACTCGCATAAGCAATTACCCTCTCTGCACCATCATGCTCCTGGTACAATACTGCACCAAGACCCTGACAACTAGCATCAACATTCAAAATATAAATGTTTTTTTGTAATCTGCATATGCCAATACAGGGGGTGAAGTGAGCATTTCAATAAGGGTGTTAAAGGCTGACTGCTGATCTACAGACCATGTCCAAGGGTTGGCTTTACGTCTACTCTTGCCTTTCGTATTGGTCGGGTGTCCTACAAGTAAAACATTGAGTGGCTTTGCAATAGACGGGAAATATTTAATAAACCGACGGTAGTAACCCGCAAATCCTAAAAAACTCTGGAGCTCCTTTATACAAGTTGGAACGGGATAGTTTTGTAGGACCCTGATCTTTTCTGGATCAGTTTCAACCCCATGGGCACTTACAATATGGCCTAGGTACTGTACCTGAGATTGGAAAAAATCACATTTGGAACCTTTAAGTCTTAACCCATATAACTCAAGACGTTTGAAAACAGCTTCCAGACGACTAAAGTGTGACTCAATACAATCAGAAAATATAATAATATCGTCCGAATAAATGAGACAATCACGAAGATAAAGTTCACCCATACAACGTTCCATTAACCGTTGAAACGTTACAGGGGCATTGGTCAACCTAAAAGCCATCCTGTTACACTCATAAAACCCTAGAGGTCCAACACTAAATGCTGTCTTATGCTTATCCTCTTCCTTGACAGGAACCTGCCAATACCCTGAGCGAAGGTCAAGTTTTGAAAAGAATTTAGAACCTGCCAGGGCATCAATATTTTCCTCAATCCGTGGAAGAGTATAAGCATCTTTAACGGTACGGCCATTTAATTTCCTATAATGTTTGCAAAAACGTAGTGAGTTGTATTTCTTTCGAACCAGTACCACATTTGAAAAAAGGACTCTTGGACTCCCTTATGGCACCTGCTTCTAACATTTCCTTCAAAGCTCCCTAACCTCTACATACATACCAGGAGGAAAACGCCTGTAAGGATCCTTAAATGGAGTAGGGTTATTTAAATTGAACTCATGCTGGACTTCACTAGTACACCCTAGGTCACACACACTCGATGAAAATAAATGACCTGCATCACGACCACAACCATGATATGAAAGTGAGGCCCTGATGAGTGTAAATTGTTAATGTTATGAATGTGACTGTGAAACGAATGATGTGATGATATGACGATATACAAGAATGATTTATAAGAAAATGAATGATTTATGGGAAAATAACATACATTGTATATGCATATGTTAATTAGACCCTGTGACATTTATTTTTATTCAGCTTGACTTTCAATGTTTCATTTTCATTTACCAAAAATTTCAATTTCATCTTGCTTCATCTTCAATTCATATTTAAATGTTCAGTTTCTTGGTTATCCTGCATTCTTTTCATTGTGTTTTCAAAGTAACTGGCCAGCTTCTGAGCTTTAGTCTTTTTCTTATTTACATCTCTCAAACGGTGTACATTACTTTCCAAAGATACTTTCTGGGCGTCTGATTCAGAAAGTTTGTTGTTGAGTTCATGGTTTTCATCTTGTAGCACAGTTAACATACGTTGTTGTTGGACAAATGCACTTTTCATACTATTCAGCGACTTTCCTTTAGTTCTTGCAGTTTCATCTCGTTTTGTAACGTTCCACACTGAGAAGTGACCATTTATTTTCTTAAGACTCTCACTATTGTCTTTTTCTGTTTCAATCAGTTTTTGAAGAGCTGTGAGTTTTTTTGGAGCTGAGATATTTCATTTTTTACTTGATTTGTACCTTTAACCGAAACACTGTCTGTCTACGTCTTGATGGGAATGTTAGTGGTGGGTGGGGTAACATCTTTGGCAGTAGTGGTAGCTCTTCAAATGTTCACTTGATATGTGGGCGGAACAGTCTCTTTCTTCTGGGACGGAGGAGACTTCACACATGTTTGTTTCTCAATAGATGTAGCACTTCTAATGTTCACTTGATCTGGGGGTGGGACAGTCTCTTGAATTGTTCACTTGATCTGGCCAAAGGAGGTCTCTTTCTTCCGGGGCGAGGGAACTGTCTTGAACTCATCAATACTTATTGGGGGATGTAATTCAGAAGTATTATTCGTCAAGAATGGAGCTTCTTCATATTCTTTTGATGATTTGAATGTTCTGTTCTTTTTCTATTCCTTGAACTTCTTTCCACATTCCGAGTTCTAATTATTCGTGACTCTAGAGTGCTTGCACTATAGCATAAACAGGAACGAAATAGTAGCTTTAGCCAATTAGCAACTTTCTTTAATGTAATCTCATGTTGATTCGCCACGTTGAGTTCAAGCACAAGTACATTTCTTAGAATTTCACTGGGGTAAATGATGGTTTGAACATTCTCAGATTTCTCTATGTCAAGTAACAGACTTGTCGTGATACCGGCAGCATGACAGTATGGACCAGGAGCCTTGCCTGTTACCCAAGGACCAGACAGGTCCATCTCGGCTGATCAGATTAAGAAGTTATCATTATAATTTATAGTTTTCAATCTCATGTCACATTGACAACACTTGAATGATGAATCTGTAACAAAGCAGAAATCATCTATCATTGTAAATTGATCTAAAAATATATTGACCGAAAATGAATCCATCCAAAATACCAGTCACTTCAAATGTTGCAGATTTTCCAAAAAGTCCGACCGTAGAGTTTTTCAGAAAGTTCAAATCAATCTTAGCTTTTATTACATTATATATTACTTATGTACAATGTTTATACAATCTACGATCATGAAATAATGTACAAAGGCTTAAATCTACGCGATTCTAGCAAAACAATTGGAAATAAACCGAGGTCACGTGATCTGCAGTTTTTTTACCAAATTTCTACGATAATAAATACGATGTAAAATCCTTACAAAGTGACAATGAATAGAGACTAAGTAAGTGGTTAATGACAAAATACCACCGATAATTACCTGATTTATGTCGATGTTCTTACGCTTATTGTGTATTTATCTTGGCGATATATTGTCAAATTTTATCGAGTCAGATTAAAAGTAGCGGCGTGTTCATTTTTCGATCTTGCTGGTGAAGACACGTGACACACGGATTTAAAGTTCATACACTACAACCATTTCTTGGTCGAATTTAAGGATTTATATACCATTTTTAAGAAGACATTTTGCTGATTTTTATGATACATACCATGTGGTGCTACAAACCGTAGTTTGTACACTAGAATACGTCAACTTTGACCATTTTTGTGGATTTAATTTTTTTGCGTAGGAAGACGTAACAGATATTAAGGTTGTAATTAAAGTCAGCGATTTTGTTCTTTACATCAAACTTAATTCAAGTAAACTGGTATCATACGCTATAACATCACGGTATACTGTCTGTTATTACATACTCATAATATCCAGTATTAGGTTGGGAAAGACGTTAATTACACGAGAGAACGAATGCAGATAATGGTGCATCAAGAATTGAATTAATGCCATCGCATAATTATGCTTTGGTTATTAAGTCTATTTACCTTATAATACCTTTTTTATACTAACAACGTGGCGTAGATGACTATTAATTGGTCTTTCTTCAGACATTGCTGTTAACATCTATCTTATCGGTGGTAAGTAGTCCTTCTATTATGTAAGTAGTATTTGTGTCTGAATAAACACCGCCTGATCTACTTATGTCGTAATAGTTTTTAGACATCGTATAGCTAATTGCTTGAATAGTGAAGGACTAATGGCGCTTTGCTTTCAGATATTAAGCCATTTGGTACGCAAAAATACTGTTATTATTAATCAGATAAGACAGCTTCCCTCACATCACACAACAGAAAGCAAAATGCACAGAACGGAACATCACAGACTACAAGTACGCGCCACTGGGTAAATTTAATAGCTACGTTCATTCATAAAAATGTAAATGTTTACGTCATGACTTCATCGACGTTGGCATATGTTCGGCATATAGAAAAATCTTAAACGTACATCAGACATGCATGAAACTGATTCGGAAAACCAGATATGTATGGTACGGAAAATGTGATCCGTCGCGCTGTATTACATTGTGCGATTTGTTCTGTATTTTAGACAATACATGCATTGGTATATACATGTAACAAAGTCGTATATTTGGTAACAAGTGTTTGGTATCGGTATCAAATCACGCACTATGGCGTGTTACGCGTCATAAAAATGGTTGGTACTTACAATGTCTACTGCACATGATCACACTTCTAGTACTGCAAATGTATTCTCATCACTAAACCATTTCGTTATTGTTTTGTCTAGTTTTATATGTAACTCTACTATGTACATATATGTCCTATCATATTGTTCGTAATACGTGTAAGACATAAAATGACTTCCAGTCCGAAAGGAAATGTAATTAATGCACCGCATGCATAGGGGATTGCCTCAATGGCGGCAGAAATAACATAAAAGATGACGTTACGTATTTTGATAAAAAACTTAAATGCAGGGATAACCCATGGCAGTTATGTCAAAGACAGTGATGTAAATCAATCGAGACTACTTTACAACGTCGTGCGACGATACAGGCACGATTTTTGGAAGTAATGAAGGTAATAAAAGTATTATTAAAAGTAGTTTACCCGTTTGAATAAATGAGTGGTAGATAATTATGTTTCATAGATGATTTATAAATTTGTCCTGACTTGTATATTCTATGTACATTATATATTGTTTTAACCATGTATTAGTCATGATTGTACAGCACTTTTGAACTTGTGTATACATGAAAAAGGTCTATATAAATATGGCATAATAAATAATAAAATAAATAAACAGCATAATTATACCAAAATGAACAGAACAGAACTTACAACATCCACAAGTACACGCCACTGTGTAAACTTAACAGCTACTATTAGTCCAACTTATGCACTCAGGCCACGTTTAATGAATTATATGGTTTCAAACATTGCAACTTCGATCCTGCATAAGCATTTAATGCAACCAGGCGCTACATTATACATATCACAAGTCACAAATAAACAAGGTACAACCCACTAGAGTGCAAAAATGTCCTCGGGTTTTTGGTCTTTCTAATGAAAGCTGTGTTTGGGTCTCCCTGTGAAGACTAGTTTTCTCCTGAGGGCGTGTAATTGTGCCGTATATTGCTGTCATGTGACTTGTTTAATGTTTTCTGTGATCGTCAAGTTAAATTGATTGCTTTCATTCCTGTCCGATGTTCTTATATATGGTTGGTGTTTTAGCATATTGAGTTCGATATCACTGTTTTTTGGGATTAAACTTATTCGATATAATTACATGCATGCATGCATATAATCTAAATAATTATTCCCCCCATCTCTGTTTATTTATTTTTCTTCTCTGCTGATTCCGTTTAATACTGCCTTGCCTAAATTTGAATGTTATTATATTAGATTGTTATTCAAGTCAGAATGTTTGTTCTTTACGTCAAACTTAATTAAAGTCATCTGGTACCATATGCTGTAACATCACCGTATGCTCTCTGTAATTATATACTAATACTATCCAGTATTAGACTGAGCCGTTAGTTTCACGAGGGAACACATACAGATATGGTGCATCAAGAATATAATTAATGTGATGATAGTATAATTATGCTTTGGTTATTTATTATATGTGCAAATGGAAGTTTCAAAAATAAAACCGCGTAAATGACTATTAAAGGATCTGTCTTCATGTATTACTGTTAACATCTATCTTATGGGAAGTAAGTAGTTCCTGCAATATAAAGGCAGAATTTGTGTCTGAATAAACACCGCCTATGTTACTTATATCCTATTAGTTTACAGACAGAGTTTATCATACAAACAGTAAATGAAGGATTAATTTTGGTTGGCTCCATTCGGAACACGAACTTCAAGATATTTACAAATCCGATAAGGAAGGCGGCACTCAAGACAAACAACATATATGTATATTAATCAAAGTACTGACAGGCTGGCGAACTTCAAAGGGACAATAGCTTTTCAAGTAATATTTAAAAAATGGAGCCGCCGTGATTCGATCGCTGGACATTAGCATCAGCAAATTACTAAGCGAGTTGCTTAATCACTCGGCCACGATCTCGTTAGGGAATATTGAACTAAATAATTTAAAATAATAAAATCATTGGTGTACGCGCTATATCGCGATCGTAACGCGTAGTAATAATTATCAACGCCTTTATACACCTTTTCTTTTAATTTCATATAATTTCCTTCCATTACAAGAAGAAACTAATATATCACAATCGAACAGATTAAATGAATCTTGCAAAGCTGATTAACGAGGAGGAACTATTTTCATTGAGTGTATATATTCTGTGTTGTCAGTTTTGGGAGTAAATGCATCTTTGTGGAATTCATTTTTTGGCATTGTAATACGTCTGGTGACATCGCCAACCTAAAAACACAAAAAATAACTTACAGCATCAAATGCTACAAGTCCAAGTATACGTCAGTGTACATCAGGCGCTAGATGTCACGAACATTAAGACATGTTTCAGATAGTTGCAATTACTTCCATGGTTTCTTGAATATGGTTGCGAAGTCACAAGTTAACTTTCATCACTTCTTTTATACATGGATGGTACATGTAGCGAAATCGCACTTGAACGTTTTCATCAAACTTTGCCAGGCATAATATTTGCGGAATCAATAGTAAACTTGCTTCAGAAAAACAAATTAACTATAGGTCCGAATTAGAAGTAGCTATATGGAGGTATGCACATTATCTTCTGATTGCACACAATTTCCAACCACGCGTTCCATTTTATTATCGTACACAGGCCTTCGTGTGCGTCATGATCTGTCATGCTGTCATTTAGCTTTTTGACAGCTGGGAAATAGAATGTGCAGTATATTTCTGTCATGAATGTGGTGTTATTATGTTTTCTGTGATCGTCTAGTTAAGTTGATGACAGCCATTCCTATCCGATGTTCCCATGTCTGGTTGGCGTTGTTTTATATTATTCTGTTCGATATCACAGAAGTGGACGTTCTACCACAAAGCCATCGAGGTGGTTGGACCATCATAGTGCATATTTCACATATTGCGTTATTAATTATCTGTGAAAAATGGAGTGAGAATTGAAATACTTTTAATATTGATTTTATCATTCATTTCACATTTCATATACATGTATGTTTTTCTAATTTTACATCTTAATCAGTCATAATATTTCAAAATTCGCAGTTTAGTTGAGAGCGGCGACCGAGAGGTAGTTCGTCGATGGTGGCTGTCACATGCGAAAGCGCAGGTTTTATAGGATATACATGTAGTTGTTTGTATAAGAATTATTCTATATAGTTTTTTTTAATTATGTACATGTAATAATATGGACAACGAGTTATTGAATTTCATTCAAATGACAATTGCATTGGTAAATACCTGCATAAACTAGACAACAGGATATTTTAAAACAGAAAACAACTTTAAGTAAGAATATTGCCCGAAAGTTTAAGCGGGACAGATGATTTATTTGTACATTCTTCTCTAATCCAAATCATCAAAAATGAAATTGCATTCTTCTAAACTTGGTTGAACTTACTATCGTACGATGGGCGTACCTAGATGAAGGACATGTATACTCATACTTATTGAGAAGTACGAGGTCGGTCTCCGTACGTACCAGTGCTTATTTCCTAAAAGCAAGAATAATCAAGATTGCTTCACTTTAATATACAGATGTATGATTAGGTACCTGAGAGGGACAAAGACCAATACGATATAACCGACAAGTAAAACCGTCCACATGTGGCTTTATAACCGGTTCGCAGGAAGTGTGCAGTTTGCTGAACTGAGGCATTTCATAAAATATACTTTTACTAAGTGTATTTTACGTTCAGCGTCAAACATCACAATCGCTTCACACGTCACTCCAGAATATACAAATCAACCCAAAATGAATTTATACCTGCGCAACTCAATATGTTTCTTCAGAAACGAAATATGTTTCATATTTGATATGGTATGGATCGCCAAAATTTAAAAGAACTTGTATCCCGACCTTAGATTAATAAACGCGCAAAAACGGACCAAACGAATTATATTTGATATAAATCAAAACTATTCTTTCAAGCAAATCATAGACTTATCAAAAAAAAAAATTATCGTCTTTTCGGTCGCTAATTGCGTTATTAAAAGAAAAGAAAGAGCCGATGTTTCTGTCGTGAGCACACGTCTCGCTAACGTTTACGTCGCGTAATTATACCCTGACTAAAAACTTTTGATTGTAAATAGCGCGAAAACGGCCCCGAGAACACCCCATTTGTTATTTCATTAAAATAAAAAAGACACTTCAAATAAACTAATGCAATAGATAAAATAGAATTTGAACGCCCTGTGTTCTTGCTATATGCGTGTGAATAAAATAAATGCCGCGATTAAAACGCCGTTATTATCGAGACCGTGTCGCGGTTATTTCAGCGTTACGTTAAAAATAATTAAAATTTCATTCTATATTTTGCACCATATCACGCAGCATTATTTTCCCTACACAACAATATTTTTCGATTTTCAATGACGTAAGCATTAACTCGAAAAAATGGTGAAAAACGTCGAAAAGCACGCAAAAATTACGCCCCGCTAGGTGGCGCTATTCATCGTACGTCACGTGATATTTCTCTATAAAGCTATCAAAATCAGAAAGCCAATACTTGATACTATATTTTTGCAAATTATCATAAAATCCGAGTTACAGGCGATATTTAGCGAAAACGGTCTAAATTACCTTAAAGTCTTTCTTTAAGTCAAACTTTATTAAAGTAACGTAGTATCTCGTACCATAAGCTATAACATCACTGTATTCTGTCTGTAATTACATAACCATAATATCCAATAATAGACTGAAAAGACGTTGATTACACGAGGGAACCAATGCAGATTATGGTGCATCAAGAATGGAATTAATGCCATCGTATAATTATGCGTTGGTTATTTAGTCTATGTGCAAATGGAAGTTGTCGGATTTTCTCATACCTTTTCATCCGACGTTTTGTTCGCCTTGATCGGTTGTTTACTACACGGATCAATTTAAACGAAATCCATTGTCTTTACTAATTACGGTATAGGGTGTGAACAAATGCTTTTGTTTATTATGTTTTAGCTTGTATTAACCAAAATATTGTTGAAAATGTTATAAAATTTGTAATAAAACATTTATAACTTCCGGTTAATGGTGGACAATGGTCAAGCGAAATTGTCAGATAATAAAATTTGGTTTATAATTGATCTTTCGAGTCTGTTCGAGTCTGTAAATTGGTAAGATGGCAACAGGAGGGTCGGCGGAAGAGGCGGATGCTATGCTCGATGAATCTGATGAAGATCTGAGTGAGTTATTGAGTTTTTCGGTCTCGACACATAACCAATTTGATAGGCGGGAAAGTAACGACGGCTGGACAACACAGACAAGAAAACGAAGAAGAAAGCATAGTAGTGGGAGTGTCAACATAGATGACTTTGCAAGTTTTAGTACAGGTGAAAAGCTTACACGTATATATGATCAATTGTATAAAATAACGAACATTGAAAAAGAACAATTGCAGTGTAAAAGTGAAATCCGAAATGTAAACAAAGAGGTCAAGGTCACTAACAGAAGAGTTGACCAAATGGAAAAACTAGTACAAGAACAAGAGGATAAACTTAGAGTGTTAGCATACAGGTCAATTGACTTAGAGGCACGCAGTAGGAGAAATAATCTTGTATTCTACGGTATAACAGAAAGATCAAGGCATAGGTCTGATAAAAGTCTGATTCTTAGCTTTATTGAGGCAGAGTTAGGCATAGACACCCGAGCTATCTGCATTGATAGAGCCCATAGAGTAGGATATAACGAAAGACGAGATCCTAAACGTGCACTTCTAGTAAAATTCAGAGACTATGTCGATACTGAAATAATAATCAGAAAAGCCTATTTGTTGAAAAATACCCCATTCGCAGTAGACAGGGATTACCCCAAAGAAATTGCCATGGCTAGAAAACAACTCTATTAAAGTGACGCAGCTCATTGGGCTAGGTATGATAGAAAAAAGGTACAAATCAAATATCCTGCTGTACTATATATTGCTGGTAAAAAGGTTAAAGACAAATTCCCCGAATGGTTCGATATTGTGAGAACAGATCTCTTATCCGATGACAGGGAACCTCGTAGACCTGTCACACAACGAGAGCGTGCGTATTCAACAGATACGGTGGTAGATCGCAAGCATAGTGAGTCGTCCGGAGATGTGTGTCAACAAACGGAGCGAACAGCTGATCAGTCAGCTGTGTTTGTAAATAGTGTGGCATCACGTGACCCACGTGACCATACAAGTTCTATAAATAGTCAACGCGAGGTTGAAAGTGAAAGTGCATGTGAAAGCAAATTACACGTACCTTGTGATGAAAATAATTCCGATGCAAATAGTGTTAAGTCCAACTCAGAAGCACAAGTTAACACAGAATCCAAAAAGAACAATCCTAAACTGTGTCAAAAATCCAATACACAGGGTCGTACAAATAGTCAAGCACAGCGTGTACTTCCCCGTAGGTCAATGTCAATGTCTACAAATAGACGAGCTACGTCATCAAGCAAAACAAGCCAGCCAATGACCAGCGCATCGGGTGTCAATAAATAGGACAATAGTGGGAGTTGGGTACAGGGTTTAAAAGTTTGTTTATTAAATATACAGGGTTTGATTGGAAAACATTATTGTAAACTTGACTGTGATTATGTAAAAACTCTGTTTAAAAATAATGATATATTACTATTTACCGAAACATGGTTAGATTCATCTTATAACCATGAAGTTGATGGCTTTGTTTCTTTTGTTTTGAACAGAACAGACAGACATAAGAATTCCAAAAGAAACAGTGGAGGGTTGATTATTTATGTAAAAAATGAAATAAAAGATTTTTTTTGAGTTACTGAAAAATGTGGAGGACTGTATAATTTGGCTGAAAATAAAAAGTGACATTGTTGAATGTAGTGAAGATATTTTATTATGTTTATCTTATGATATTCCAAGTGGCAGCAGTAGACAGGTGTTTGTTGATAGAAATATATTTGAACATTTAGTTGATGATCTGTATTATTTTGATAATATGTTTGAAGGTAATTGTAAATTTGTATTAGCTGGTGATTTTAATGCAAGAATTGCTGAGAAGTTAGATTATATTGAATATGAGACATTATTTAATTTAGACATGCTACCAGATGGTTATATTGAGGATGTGGTATTACCTAGGAATAGCTCAGACAAAAAAGTAAATGAAAATGGTAGGTTATTGCTTGACTTATGTAAATCTACAGGTTTAAGAATATTGCATGGTAGAAAAGATTATGATAAGGATGGTAAATTTACATGTGTTACTGCTCAAGGTAGTAGTGTTATAGATTTAGTACTATGTAAAAGTGACATGTTAGATAATATTTTTAATTTTAAAGTGCATGAACCAAACATTGTGTCAGATCATTGCTTTGTTAGTTTTTCTATTATGTCCTGTGTAAATAAACCTGTTGATACTAGTGATGTTGATAATGCAAGTGTAATTGATGAAAACATAAGGATGGCTTATACATATAAATGGGATACTGACAAAATAGAACCATTTTTAAACGCATTGAGCCGAGATGAAGTAAGTAGTAAGTTTGATAATCTATGTGAGGAAATAAATATGTCAGAATCACCAGATGATGTAAACATGAACTTGTCAAATTTTTACAACCATATTGAAGATGTTTGTGACCCACCTTTTAAAAAGAATATCAGTTCAAATAAATATAAAGTTGATAGTATGTCTCAAAACCAGCCATGGTATGATGAGGAATGTAAATATAGACAAAATGATTTTTATGATTGTCTGAATTTTTATAGGAATGATAAATCTGATCGAAATAGAGTAGAAATGGTCAAGGCACGAAGTAAATATAAAACGCTATTAAGAAGTAAAAAATACCAGTATGAATTAAAACAGACTAAAAAATTGCAGGATTTAAAGCTGAAAAATGCGAAAGAATATTGGAGATTATTGAAAAGTTCATGTCAGAAAAGTACAAATACTAGGAGTACTTTAAACACTGATAATTTTGCTGCATACTTCAAATCAATTAACGATCCAGAATCAGTTTTCTTTCAAGCTGATGAAGATGTATTATTTTTTAATGATAGATACTTAAATGGGGAATTAGATGTTATGTTTCAAGAGTTAAATGTTAATATCAAGGAAACTGAAATTGTACTAGCATGTAAACAATTAAAGAATGGAAAATCTGCAGGTCCTGATCTGATGTTAAATGAGTTTTTCACAAATGGGATCAGGGATGTCCATTTTCTCAAGTGTCTGAGAACATTATTTAACAAAATATTTGAAATTGGATACTTTCCAGACCAATGGTCTGAAGGCTTTATAGTTCCTTTGCACAAAAAGGGTGATTTTAACGAACCTGGTAATTACAGAGTTTTTTTGATTTGATATGAGTTTATAAGGTCCTCGTATCGTCCCATACCTTTCGGTAATCTGGATTTTTTATAGGACCCCGGCATGTACCCCTTCATGCCGAGAAAGTTAAAAAGTTCGAAATAGGGTAAATTTGTCTTGCAGATAATTTATCTGCAAGCGTTAGCCGGACGTTTAGTTTTTGTGTTATTTAATGTAAATACAAAAATCGACCAATGAGATCTAGAGCATTTGTATTTACTCCTACTTGTCTGTTTTGTCCGGACACGGACGGGTGCTCACGGCTGAGTTTCACAGGGGCGTTGAAACTTGTTTCACAGGGGCATTGAAACTTGTTCGGACGGGTGCTTTTGGAGAAACCAGACAGCTGAGATCGTTCATCCTCCCACACCGGCGATACTCGAGTTTCTTTGTTTCAGTTTCTCTTTCACGGACTGAGACGTGCGTCTCTTACTTATTTGTCCTAACTTAATTCCTACTCGGGCTAAGACATGCGTCTTTTAACTTACACATTAAATTAGACTTCTCTCTTGTTCGGGCTAAGACAGGCGTCTTTTAACTTAATGCAATAAGTGAGTAATTAAGTGAAACTTGTTCTCGTACTCGGACTGGGCCGGGCGTGCCTTCACCTTATACATATTTAACTATACATTTGAGAAATAAAAAAATAAAAATAATGTGTGTGATTTTTGTTCTGTTCCTGACAATAATACTTATATTCCTTATATACTTAGTAGTACTCCTAACACTAGTAGTGGGACAATTTCAATTCCTATCAAAAATATTCATAATAATAAGGGTGCTGCTTGGCACAAAAAAAACACTTGGCTTTCCATACTTTAGTTTTGATTTTTATGATTACAACTTTTTTTTTTTTTTTTTTTTTTTTTTTTTTTTTTTTAAATTTTATGTTTTTTTATCATCTATTTTATTTTTACATGATTTTATAGATTTACCGGGTTTTCCTAGTAACCTACTGGGGTGATCTCATGAGGGGTTGTTATTACAGGTGTTGGAGTGACGGCGCCTAGTTTATCCGTCATGGATTCAGGAAGCATATGAGTACAACAGATAATGTCTTTGTTTTACACTCTTTAATGAACCACCTGATAAATGATAATAAGAAAATGTACGCAGCTTTTATCGATTTTACAAAAGCCTTTGATTATATTGTTAGATATATTCTATGGTATAAGTTGGTCAAGTTAGGTATCCGCGGAAAAAATGTTTGATATTGTTAAGTCTATATATGAGGGTTATAAAACAACATGCCGAGTAAAATACAATAACCAGTTTTTACTTGTATGCTAGGTGTCAGACAAGGGGAAAGCCTATCCCCATTTTTATTTGCTATGTATTTAAATGATATCGAAGAGTATTTTATTCTTAATGGGTTTAAAGGAGTGGAAATAGATACATTACACATATTTTTATTATTGTACGCAGACGACATTGTTGTAATTTCGAAAACAGAAAGTGGGTTACAAAAAGGCTGACATCTACTAGAGGAATATTGTAATAGATGGAAATTGACTGTTAACATAAATAAGACAAAAATTATAGTTTTCAGAAAAGCAGGTGCTCTTAGAAAAAATGTTCATTTTTGGTATGATGGTAAAGAAATTGAAATAGTTAAGCACTTTAAATATCTTGGTATAGTTTTTTCAACAGGCGGCGCTTTCACAAAAACTTATGAAGCTCTATCTAGCCAAGCACTTAAGTCTTTATACATGTTAAAATCTTGTTTTATAAAATTCCCATTAATGAGTATCAGTCATAAGCTAGAATTATTTGACAAATTAATTGTACCAATACTTTGTTTTGGAAGTGAAATATGGGGTATTAATGATGTATTGCAAATAGAACGCATTCAGTTACAATTTTTTAAGGACATTTTGGGCGTAAGATCTCAAACACAGAATAACTTTATCTATGGAGAATTAGGACGATACCCACTTAAAATTATATGTTTAGTTAATGTTATTAGATATTGGTTAAAAATTGTAGAGAGCCCAGAAACAAAATATATTAAGGCTTCTTATAATATGATGATTAATGACTTGGAATTATACCCAAATAAAATCTTGGGCAAAATCAGTTTAACATGTGTTAGATACATTAGGGTTTTCAGAGGCATGGATTAATCAGAATGTTGGTAACAGTAAACACTTTTAGTCTATTTTTAAACAAAGGGTAAAAGATAATTATTTGCAAATTTGGAATAACGAAGTGGAAAATTCAACAAGGGCAAGAACCTATGAATTATTCTGTAGCTTTAATTTCAAATCATACTTAGATAACATTTTTTTTGATAAAAACAGGTTTGCGCTCACAAGATTCCGTGTCTCCGCCCATAGGTTAGAGGTAGAAGCCGGGAGATGGCACAAACCACATCAAATTCCATACGACGATAGAAAATGCCAAAATTGTAAAATCCTAGAGGACGAATTTCACTTTTTGTTAGAATGTCCCCTTTATCACGAAATAAGAAAATGTCATATAAAAGATATTATTGGAATCATCCAAATGTGCCTAAATTTATTGAACTTTTGAAATCTGATAATAAGACTGTCCAAAAAAACCTATCTATTTTTCTTCAGAAAAGTTTTGAAATAAGACGTAATACAATCATGTATGTTTTTAATTAGTACTGTTGTATATTCCAACTAAGAACTCTCTCCCACTTTGTAAATATGTATATTTTGTTGATTGTATTATTATAATATGAGTGTATGTATTAAAAAAGCACTTTTAATACCAATATATGTTTATGTCCAGTAGACTCTAATAATGTGATAATTGATAGAATTATTTTTGAAATATTTAAAATGCAATTACTTTTCCACATTTGTGGTATTCAGAACAATGTACTAGAGATAATTTATATGTATGTATTATTACTAACTGAAAACAACTTATCTATGCATAATTTTAATACATATCACCATTAACCGTTGTAATTTATGTAAAATTGTAATGTATATATATGTAGAATGACAGGCATGTATGCCTTTTTCTTGAATAAACTATACTATACTATGTAATTTCGCCTACGGTTATTTCTTGTACTGAATGCACGAGTAAACACGAGCATCATCAATGTCGACTGAAGGTGACCTACAGAGCTACAAGTAAGACGTAAAAATGCCGTTCTCGTGTGCCTGCAGACAGCACCAGATATTTAGTGGCGGTAATGTGAGTTTTATCCATAAAATAAGCAACAAAAAAATCAAGGTATTACAGTATTTTCTTACTTATTTGCGTTTTTATAACTTAGCTTTGTGTCTTATGACTATATAGCGCCCGTGCCTTATGTCATTATTCAATTTTATTCCCGTTCATTTGGTGATGCAAATGACAATTGTGCAAGTTTGTTTGAAAGCATATTCTCTATTTATAATAAATACGTTTCTGATTATTATTTTTGCATAATTTCAAAATTTTATTTCAGATCAACAAACAACCAGATATCCACTCTTGTACATATATTGTACGCTTCTCTGTATACCAGTATACCTTATAAAAGTTCCATTTTAGGCTCCTTTTTCATGCTTACTTTATACTCGCTAAATGGAATGAACAATGAGTCTCATTGTCTGTATCGTTTTTTAATGACCCAACTATATATCTTTATAAATCCTTTTAATATGCTGTTTATTCATATTTAAGCTCCATATGTCACTTATTATGCTTCTAACGCATGCTTGATATATTTTCAATCTATCTATTTAACTACTGTGTTCATATGAAACTATAAGTTTTGTGTTATATACCAAGTGTACCGGACGTTGAATAATACTCTTTTTTTCTTGTATAGGTTGACGTTTTGAACTTTATGAAACATGCTGACCTGCTTCCCCGAAATGCCAGTGCTATTTGTCAGTTATGCATAAATCATGTTAATGATAATTTGCTGATCCATACTACCAATAAGCGTAAAAACTCCAGTAAGAAAGAGCAAATAATTGACGATATATTATCAAATATTGACATAGACGAATTAGTGGAGGTTGCTAGTGCTGTTGGTGAAAGGATATGTGGTGCCATCGAGGCTGATAGTGTTGGGTGTAGTTGTATTTACAGAGAAACTTTAAAATAACAGAGTGGTTAGGTGAGAGAAACAAAGTATTAGTAAGTTTGTTGAGGTCTGCTTGTGGCATGAACACTACCCCCCCCCCCCAGCCCCAGGAAAGATATATGTTTAGTGACAGCGGTCGACTCTATTTACAAAGACAGACGCCTTTCACATGTTTCCCCTATTCAATTTGCTAAGAATCTTGTGTCATACCATTTGAGTGGTAGCAAGGTATTGTCTAAGTTGAACAATCGTCAGACAGCCTGTGGCAGTTACAGCACATTGAAGCGTTGCTTGAAAACCAATTCGAGTAAACCAAGTGATACTACTACCAAGTCTGACAATATAACATTCTACGATGATAACCAGGTAATTGCCAGAAATTGGCGTGTTACGTTTGCACATGAAAGTACTGCATCAGTTATCACAATGCTTATCCATATTTCTCCTAAAATTCCAACTAACATTCAACAAAACGGAGAGTTTAATCCTAGAAAATGGTTATTTGAGACCAGCTTTAAAAACATACGCAACTCATTTATACAGACACGCCTACAACACATTATGGCCGAAGGTGCGACAGACACTATACAAGAAAGATTAGATGGTAAGTTAAGAGATATTTTAGAAAGCTAAATAACTTGTATAGATATCCCCATGGTTGCAATAATAGTTATAAATACTGAGAAATGGCCGTTACCTATTGAATCTCTACTGACTATTTCATGTTGACTTTTTGCAGAATTTATTAAAACATGTGTAAACTCTATCCTGCGAATAAGAGATGTCTGCATGCTACACATTCAAACATGGGTAATACGTGCTATGACTATAGCTATTTGCAAATTCTAAGTTAAAATTGTTTGAATGGATTAAAGTAAACTTTAGAAATACTAAAGCAAATAATTACTATATATTTGCTAACACGTGATCGACATAAATTTATCACAAATTTAAGGTTTTATTGGTCCACGAAATAGGACGGACACCATCGATCCGTATACATGGGTTCCAAGCTGCCATTCAAACCAGAAACCCAATGTACACTTAAACGAATTTCTAATTGGCCACCCAATGAAATATTATATTATGCGATATATTCCGTCAATATTTCTAAAATTGTGGTTATTATCATTCCATGCACTTATCTATCGATTTCAAGTAATAAATTACGCATGTATGAATAAAATCATCCATGCGGAACAGTTAGTGCAAAATGGATTACGTATACGTTGTTCACGTGCCCGCCATGTTTTATTTTTGAAATCAGTCAAAATGTATTTTCTATCAATTGGCTTAATGAAAGGTATTAATACTGACGATAATAAGTAATACGGGGCGCACTGAGGCCGTTAGAATGACGAGTACCAGCACCAAAATCCAGACATGTACGTCAAAACGTCTTTTTGTAAAAAGCGATATTTATAATAACATGGTGTTTAGCTCGAATTACTGCGAAAACATATTTTCTATCAATAACATTGGACAGTATCAGGATTCCGTTTATTTGTATTCTTATAAAAGCATTTTTGTAAAAACTAATTTATAAAAGACACGTGGCCAATCAGAAATTCGTTCAATGTATGCATGCATCTGACGTCATGAGCGCGTTCCACATGGCTCATTTTCACAAATTATAGTGTTTAAAGGTCCAATAAGGTTTAAAATCGTAGTATTTTCTATCTACAAAGAATATTGAAATATTGAGATATTAAATTACACTAAAAATGGTTTAGAAGGGACCCATATCTGACCTCAGGTTGCTGTTCCTTCTATGAGAAATAATCAACTGAAAACGCTATTTAGTATTTTGTCCTCCGTACAAAATACTCAATAGTGTTTACGTTTAAATTTTACGACCGATTCCGAAGATTTCGTCAATGATCGGAAGTATACGCACAAAACCCGGTACACCGGTATCTGCCGGTACCCTGTTGTAGGCCTAAATTGTATAGTATATTGCGTGGGGTATTGTATTCTAATCACGACTGACACCTAATTGAATTGTTAGGTATAATCAAAGACCTAAATTACACAGATTGGACACTCCACTGACAACTTAGAGCAAACGCAAAATAACAGGCAGCAGAGTCAGTTATTGTGCATAAAACTATTTTTCGTCATCCAATTTTAATGGACAATGTGTCATTTTGAAGAGATAATTTTCTTCTACTATATTAAGTATCTCAATTTTGCCTACCTCTTATAAAATACAGAAAATCAGGATTTGAATGAGGCAAATCAGATATTTTCTGATAAACTTGGAATTTACATTAATTTGATGAAAATAAGAGTAGGTCTGGCTCTACTGTTTTATTAATTGAATTATTTCAATAAGTGGGGTATCATTTTAAAGCTGAATAATACATCTATTGCATAGAATGATTAGTTTTTGCATAAGTATATTAGAACATGAGATATAAGGTATTAAAACAGACGAGATTTCGCGAGATTTCAGAAGACCTGCCACGAGATATCGTGAGACTTGGCACAGGTTTCCAATCTGTGTAATTAAGGTCTTCGGTATAATCCAATTAAAGGATTAGTGTAGAAGTGTGAATAAATATATAGCACTTAATATAATCATGGAATTATATAGACAAGCACATTAACTCCATACTATATAACATATTGCTGGCTTAGAATGAGAAGGTCGTAAGTGCCATATTTGAAATCTATATCACAAGGCGCTTCTTATGAGCCTATTTTCATGAAAGCTTGTTAACCATAGGTAAAGAGTAATTTGTCAGATAGATTTTCTTATTTTCTCAAAATATGATTTTGTAGATACGATCTTTTCATTCTAAGGACAAACAAAAACATCTAGTTTTTTTATATTTTATTACAGATTATGTTGTATCAGACAATAAACAAAATGTAGCTTGCTACAATTAAATACATATGCATAGGAAAATTTGAGGGCGTTTGGATATAACATATATTTTAATTTTCCATTCATATGATCATGTTTGTGCGTTATATATTGATATTAAAAGAAAAGGCCACCTCTTTGACCTTCATAATGATTGACACGTATTTATGAAAATTAAATAACTCACAACATTCGTGTATACATATTGAACATGCAGATTTACATACTTACAAGTAAACAATTATTATTTTATTGTAGATTCTACTGTACATGAAAATATAAATCTAATAATTATCGGAGAAATTAATACATCTGCACACAGCCATTCGCACTATCTATATTGCATACGCATAGTTAATTCCCCGCCTCTGGCATGTTTCAATTATACAACATGATTAATGTCAATATACAAGGCAATATACAACGTGATTAGGGCTACTATATACGATACCGGAAGGTACTGTTAGATACCGGGTTATAGTGTCCGCCCTACGTTATCAATAGGTGTGCTATCTTTCCATTGGTTATAAGAAACTGGCGAAAATTTCTCGGTAGTCTCCGGAAAGTGACGGAGATGCTGTTAAATGCCGTATTTGTAAACAAACCGGGCTCGTTATGCCAATCTTCAAGGGAAGATTATTTCACATATATGACAGTAAGAGCGTGTTTTAATAGCTTGATGTGTTAATTATTTATCAGTCTTAAAATCAGTAACAAAGATTTGTGTTTTCTATCTATAGAAAATATGTCGTTCCGGAACCTTATTGTGGCTTTAAAGAAAAGTCGATCTACAGGGAACAAATTTATACCAAATACGATTCTATTCCAAGCTGTGCACGAGGCCAACGTGCAAAAAAGCAATTTCGCACCAACCGTTACGCATGGATGATTGTGTATATGAATACGCTATTTCTTTCCAGAAATAGATAAGTAAGTGCGTGGAATGAACAAATAACACAGCCTAAGATTTATTGATATAATTTATCAGATGATATAATATTTTTTAGGGTGGCCAATTAGAAATTCGTTTAAGTGTACACGTTGGAGAACCTGCCTTATGCAACCCCTGTTCTTATGACTCTGTGAGAAAAGTGCTTGAGGTAATAGAATTAACAAAATTTTCAAATAAGTACCTTAAGTTTGTATATACATGTATATACATGTATACATGTATACACGTATACATACTTATATATATACATTTGTTTATATATCATATAATTAAGTTCGATTTCATATATATATTTCGTATATACACTCATGGCTCAGTTTCAGTGAATAACAAGTAATAAGACTTTCATTTCTTGTTCAATGACAAAACCTAACCCCTGACCGGTTTCGAACTCATACCAGGCATGCGGTCTTTTTTAAGATACCAAGTATTTTACGTCTCACTACAGCCTATTTACATCATATATTTCTTGTTTTAGACCCTTATTATCCACGTTACAACTTTTCCATGTTTAGCACATTAAGAAGCAGTGTGGTGTTGGTGACAACAAGCAGTGGGCATGTGCAGGGTGTGACGGTCTGCCCTATGTGTTAGCTCACCGTTTAATGGAAAAGGAGGACAGTCTGCGCGACATTTTGTTAGTTCCCGGGTTAGGCCACATAGAGATGACTGCCGTCAAGGCCTGCTTTAGATTGTTGTGGGATGTTTGCTTGGTAGAATTAGAAAAAATGCTGGGATTCAAATCCCCAGGGCTCTTATGTGTTGCAAAGCATGTACTGACCATCATAAGTCCTGGATGATCCTGAATTTTTTTTTTCATTCAACAATGGACGAAATTTTACACTTTTACTTAAGTAACGATAGGACACCATCTGTAGCTGGACTTTATAATTTTATTGCCAAATCAGATAACAAAAATTTCCGCTTTTTATGTGATGTTGTATTTAACAATGTGTTGGCTGTGTTTGTATTTCGGTGCGGTGTCAGAAGAAATAACAGTGATTATATATGGGCAGGAAAAAGTCAATTCCTTAAATTATTTTATGGACTAACCATATCTTTTACCAGGAAATTATGTATAGAGATTTCCGAACTTATGTTCTAGCCCCAGAACAGGTGAATACATTTCTGACAGTAAATGAAACATTTAGTGTGTCTGGACATCCCAGTAAAGGTGAAGGTGGGGATTTCGTCCTTGAATCATACAATAGACGGGCCAAACGATGGTTACCACCAGCAATACCCCAGCAGCAACACTGGTTGGATGTTTGTCGAAATCTGAACGTCATGGAAAAGGCTAATACTTTCGTATTTATTTATGTCTTTAAGTTATAATGGACTCAGAAAGATACACTAAATAAAGTTAGACATTGTTTTATTAATGATAGTAAACTAATCTACAATACCACCATGCGGTTAAATATTAAGCAAAAACAAAAGGTAACATTGCAAGTTTCTATATGGTCTCAAAACATAATTACAGTGTTGCTTTATTTGGGACACACTTGTTTTTTTTTTCAAGTTTAAGAAACTACCTTAAGTATCAACAATTTCAACCACGTGTCCATAGTTACAATATGCTCCACTCCAAATTATTATTGAAATAGATAACACTTATAATACATGGGCATTTACTTAAGTGCTTAATGGTATTTTTATTTACATTAGATAAGAGATGTGCATGTCCGAGGAATTGAATTATGTTTATCAGAGGGATTTTTCCACTGAAATGTTTGAATGGAGGGTCAAGTTGAGGGCCACGAGATATCTGAGTAATACTGAAGCAGATTATAGGTTTGTTTAACATATAAGCTATAACATATAATTCAACCATATTTTAGTACAGTAACCCAAATCAACGATGCATTTTAAATGCGTTAACTATACCATTCTAAATACAATATATTATTTATACAAGGCTGAAAATTTACCTTAATATTGTTCCATAGAATACCCGCAGTGTACAAACATTATTCGTAAAGGCTGCACACATCCCTGTCTGGAGAAAGACTTGACACACAGTTGATAGGATTTAAAACAACATGTCAGCGTAATCTATCCTCATACTTAGACAGCATTGCTAAGGGAATGGTACCAGGGAAAGGTTTATCTTTAACGCCTGTGTTTGTCACACCCAACGATTGGACCAAGTTTCATGCGTTGGAAAAGAAGACCAAGCAGCAGATAGCCACTATTATAGAGGCGGGTATCACAGAAATACACAACAATGGTGATGCTGACGAAGCCTTTGTTTTAGAAGGACAATGGCAAAAGATTAAAGGTAACATTATTACTTATGTATATATGATTTATTTTTTTATCTATATGATCACATCATATGTGTTTTAATATGTACCGGACAGAAGTACCTTATCTCCTCTAAGTCCGATGCACTTTTTACGACTTATCCTATACCCAAGGTGTGCGCCCACAAGTCACACCCTTTACGGTACTCACAGTTAAGCCAAATGTCTTTCTTTTTTTACTAATACATTCCTTTTTACATATGTCACATTTAGTTTTTATCCCAGTAACAGTTTCCTCCTCCTCGGACGGTACTGGTGGGTCGGGGTAAACAGCATCACTTGTTGATGGTAATGGTTCAATAACTGGTGTTGTACTGGTGCTGGTGGACTGTTCTGGTGTTCCAGACAGCCTTTTTCCTGCATATGTTAACACAAGAAAATCACTATCATGCTATTGTTATTTTCCCTTTTGTGCCATTAAAATTGTTACCCAGATCAAGATATTTTTAAAAACTTTCTAGAGGCAAATAGGGAGTGCTATAAAATCAAAGAATATAGTTCAGGATAAATACTCTGGGTTGTAAGAGCCATGGATGTTCACAAGGTGTATAAAGCACCAAATTTGGCACAGTTGTAGTATAAGTCAGTCTGATAAAAAATATCCAAAGAGACACTCGATCGAGGCCCTGTCTCCTGCTGAAATGAGGCCCCAAAGAGGTACCTCAGCGTGTACATACTCCATGGTAGAAATATATGTTTTTTCATCTGATAGCGAAGCAAAACTTATGAAACCTTGGTAAATATTATGATTAATGGTGACATTTGAAATATATTGCATTTTGGGATACGTAAACACTAAAATGAAGCCCTGCTAGTAGTTAAAACAAAAAATGAGGCCCGAATTCGGGAAAAATAAAAAATAAATAATATACTCAGGGTTTTAAGAGCCATGAATGTTCACATGATGTATAAAGCACCAAATTTGACACAGTTGCTCTATAAGTCAGTCTGATGAAAACAATCCAAAGAGACAACAATGAAAGGCCCTGTCTCCCGCCCAAATGAGACCCTGAAGGTGTATGAGAATCTCCACCTACCCGTCAGTATAAAGACATGATTATTTTCCAGATTGTGAAGAAAAACACATTGAGTCATAATATATAAAGTGATTAATTTGAGTGCTTGAAAATTGCAGCTTTTTGTAATAAAAAATTTGGAAAAGAGGCCCCATTGGTGGTTTTAACACAAAATGAGCCCCGAATTCAGGAAAAATAAAATAAGAGCATATGGATGTTCACATTATGTATATAAATCACCAAACATAGCATAGTTGCACATCAAGTCGACCACCTATATAAAAACCAATATAACATGTATGTGAGGCCCCGTGTTTAATACAAATGAGGCCCCAAATGTGTACTTGATTTCGCAAATTCATCTGTATATAATGTACACATTATTATTTTCTCAATTGTTACGCAAATAATCTATAACTGTTATGTACATTATGCTGAATTGGTTATCACAATTTACAATCTTAATTAATAATAAAATATAACAGTGAGGCCCCGATAGTGGTGTTAACCACCTACTAGACTCACCATCACACTACACAGTCGTATATTATATAGAAATGCAACAAATGTTGATAATTAACGATAAATATTGAGTTACATGGTCATTGGTTAGTACAGTGTATAAACAATCTGCATTATATACTTAACTATTTCATATAATACAAAGGAGGCCATAATAGGGTAAATTTCTATCAATAAATCACAGAATGAAGTAATTATCTTTCAAAAATCGAACGGTTAATTGGTATTATTTTCTCTCCATTTAAGCAAGCTCATATACACAACTTGCATTTGATTGTAGGCATATCAGCTGTGCTATGACTAATAACTGTAAAATGTTAATTTGAGGCCCTGTCGTGGTTTAAAGAATGTGTATTTGAACTTGAGGTCATTATAAGTTAAATTTAAATGTGAAAATGGTGCCAATTACTATATTTTGAATGTTTTCTTACCGAGAACAATTTTTTTCATGACCTAATACATTATAATGATTTCTTAACATATTTTTTTATAAATTAATCCGCATCAACACTGGTTAATTTCTATGAGCAAGAAATTTCCACATGCTATACTTAACCAATGTGTAATTGGTACCTGTGAGGGTTGGTTTATTCCTGGACACCGCAGATAGATGTTGGCTACCTCACCCATAGGACGGGTTTTATAAGGTAATTCAATGACCAGGGAAAGCTTAAAAATGTCAAAGGTAGGTTAAACAGCTGAACTATGGGTTGTTATAGCATCAAACCAAGCCATTGTTATAGACTGATGTACACAATTAATCCGATACATTATTTCAGGTTGGTCTTTGTTTTGATTTCAATTACTGTTAAAATGTTGTATTCATTTAAGGTGATGGCGACCTTGGTCATTTGAGGTACTAAATACTGCCGAGTAAGGTCATTTAATGTACTTAGATACAGTAAACACCACAAAGTACAATCATACCAAGACCTGTTGTGTACCCGTAATGACCATTACGTCAATTCCAGATCTTAAAAGTAACTCACGACAGGCCGTTCACATCTGATGTGGTAAACTGCAGTCCTATGAAGTGATTTAATTTTTCAAGCTACAGCTTTGCCTGGCCCAATAAAATACTTACATTCACCAATTACACTGGTACGTGTACTCAAATCCATATGGGTATTTCATGGCATAATACAGTCCTTTCAGGTCCTATTGGTAACTAACTTCTATCTAGAGAGCAAAGCAGACAATAGAAGCTAGTAGTATAGTTGGTCCTTTGAGGTAATCACCACCCTCTTATTCAACCATTTCTAATGGATACCAGTGTGTGAATTGATACCTGTGAGGGCAGTAGGCCTCAATGATGGACACACACTAATCAGTAGAGAATTAGTCTCAACACGGAGACTCGAACGCATGTTTCCTTAAGCTAATGATCAGGGGAAATTAAAATGGCCGTTAAAATGTTGTCCTATGGCTGAACTGCTGAAAGCGGACATTGAAAACTGATATCATAATGGTTAACTGTACTAGGCACACCCATGCCTCTTGAGGTACCTCAAATGTTTAGCACATTTATTTCATACTCTGGCTCTAGGGGTAACCTTTCGCTCATCGTCACACATATTTCAGGTTCCATTTGGGTATTTAAAACTAATGGTCACAAATTTTCTTGTCTACGCTAGGAACCTAACATTAATTGTCACAGTAGGGCCATACCAAACCATTTCTTCGTTAAGCGTCCGAGGACGGATAGGTTTGAGCATCTTGGGGGAAAAAAATACCAACAAACATTGTAACCTTTTTTTATCTTCAAAATCCATTGAGATATGGCTTTCATATTTATCATATCAAGATGTCACCCTACCCCTATACAGCAGTAGGTTTCACACAAACAATTTTTCAGTTTGAACGATATATTTGTTAGCCATATAATAATGAGCAAATAAGTCGTTATGTCTTTTTACAAGTGTTTTGTTCTTGTCTCAGGATAGCTAGATAGGTTTTCGAACTTAGGACGGACGCTTAACGAAGAAATAATTTGGTATGTCCTAACTCTGAATTAAATGGGGGACAAGCTTTATTAGCCACCTATTCAATTAGTCACATCTACATCTGGCTCAATGGGGTTGGTAAACCTTCCCTGTTAAATCAGTCCTAGCTCTAAGAGTAAAAGTTAGGGCCTCATGCAAAGATATTCTGGGTTCGTGTAATTACAAATAATTCATTAGTAGGTACACTGCCAATGTAAAGCTTCATGGCATTTTGTGGTACCGGGGTATGGCACTACTTCAGTAATTCATGGCCATGGGATACATGTTACCTCATAAATACTTAACCATGTACTGCGAAGCCATGGTTCCATGGAGTATCTGTAAAGAAGGGTCATTCCTTGTGGGGTATCGGCCTCTAGTAAACAACTTCATCGACATATACTTTCAAACACAAATACAATCATAAGGAAGAGCAATGCTAGTGCTAAATGCTGTTTTAAAGTATGCGCTATACAAACATCTATCACAAAACATAACAACATAACCAGGCAAATATTGAACTAATATTGATATACATTCACATTCACTATACAACACATTATTATGTTTTATCTCATCGATTTGTGCAATGAATATTCGGTGTTAACATGCATGCGACATGTTAAAATCGATTATTATGAATATTGTAAGCAATTTTTTAATTACTTTGCTGAATATGTGCTATTTACCCGCTAATGGGCTTAAGTGAAGTTTAAACCACATATGGGGCCTCATGTCCACAGTTACTATTTACAATACGGTATAGCTTACATGTATATACCAACATTCAACACAGTTATATATATTTCTGTTACAGACACTTTGATTAAATCTATAAGTAAATATAAATATTTTATTATCGTTTCTCTACATATGAATTTAATCCATTTTTTTTCAAAATAGATTTAACCCTTTATATGGCCTCAATTCACTAAAAGTAATCAAATATTAGTTATTTACTATATATTTATATTACTTTATTATTATTTACGATTGGTATAAAATATGTCTTGTGTTTGATTTAATTTCTAGTGTGTCTTATATAAAGTATTGTGTTTAGTTTGTACCCCTAATGGGGCCTCATTTACACATTGGAACTATTATTAAAGTATCAATATGGTAAAGTTTCATATACAACAAAATATAATTCACTTTTACAAATCATTTGTTGCACATTTTAGAGACATTTACATGTTTTACAGATTGCATCGTGAGCATATTAAATTCATCCACGTTTTCATGATTGAAAAATGTCCTTTTAAGGGCCTCAATCAATAAATAAGTTGTATTTTAAATGAATTAAATTATATCATAAGCATTACTGGGTCAACTGGTCTGCATTCTATTGTTGTCTTGTTCAACTATTCATGATACTGAAACTAAAAATACAAACATGTTTTTAATTATGTGAAATTTTCAAAAATACCCCTTTCGGGCCTCATATTTGTAATATAACTTGTATGATAGTGGAACTCATAATACAATATATCATATATGTACTTGATTTAGACATTCCAATTGAAATTTTGGTGATTTTTATATTTTTTTTAAAAATTCAGCGTTTTCATATTTTTAGTGTGCAGAGCAATTTAATTTGATGGACCCTTTTTGGGGCCTCATATATGCGAATTAAGGGGCTGAACAGCTTGTCTCTTTCACTTTTCTGGAAGCCAATATATTGATTGTTATTTTGTGAAAGTTTGGTGCTTTATACACCTTGTGAACAAAGTGACCATTTTTTGGTTCTTACAACCCTGAGTAAAAAGGAATCTGTACATATATACACTAACGCACACTCCTAACGCAATACTTTTATAATTATAATTTCTCAAGAACTGTTGAAGATATGAAGTTACGCTTATAAACCCTGCTGTTTTAAGTTATTATCGATACAGAAATGTTGAAATCATTCACCCGTGACGCTCTGTTAGTTCTGAGCGTAGCGCGGTGGCGATTTCTTCGTGCTGCACGTGAGAATCGTATGAGGTGAAAAAAATCGATATTCTTCGTCATTGAGTTCCTCTTTGGTGAGAGTCCGACTGAAAAAACAAGATTTGTATAAAAATGGCTCGAAAGACTATCGAAGAACGTGGTCGCGCGATTGGAAGGTCACAGGCTGGTCAATCCATAAGACAGGTATGCGCTGCACTTTACTACATACTCTTATAAAAGTTAAAAAAAACATTGAATAATCAATTTAATCAATATTTCGCTTTTTAAAGAAAAACAACATAAACTATTATCAATGTTTGTGGGGAGCGGTGGCCTAGAGGTAGGGACCGCGCTTTAAGATCGAGAGGTCCGGGATTTAACCACGGGGTGAACATGTGATAAAAAGAAAGGGTAGACACACGAAATAATAATACCTAAAGACGGGTGTGATATTCTGTGATTGGTTAGTTGTGTTAAACTGATAAGAAGATTTTTTCTCCTTGTTGACATTATATATGGTGCCGTTTTGTGACTTTTGGTTTTACGGTGATGCTCAACATTTGAATTTATTTTCACATTACTGTAAATCAACTACAATAATAATTATATGAGGCATTTGTAAAGGTTTGCTTTAGATGTTCTCCAAGTTTTAACCAAATCCCTCCATGCATATTTGAGAAATCATGAAAACTATAGGTGTTGCGTTAGGAGTGTGCGTAAGTGTAGATATCCTGCAATAACAGTTGCTTAACGCCTGACCGTCATCATGTCAGACAATGGCTTTACATTATAATGTACAACTTTGTAGTAACATTCGGTGAAAAAAGACTCATTATTTTTATAATATTGCTGATTAAAAAATCTCCCAAAATATTTTTTTATTTCTACAGAAAATACGTTTGCAAAGTATGTTAAGATAAACATTTGTACACACCCTATACCGTAATTAGTAAAGACAATGTATTTCGTTTAAATTGATCAGTGTAGTAAACAACCGATCAAGGCGAACAACTCCGCATGATATCAGAAAAGTTTACAGAAAAAAACAGTCGTGAAAACAACCGATTTATAACAGAACAGGTACATTTTGTAGGTAATTCTCAGCATCTGTTGTTTTAGCCCCAATATTTCTAAGAAATGCGGAGTTCAGTTGTGGAAAAAAATGTCAGAATCGAGAATTGTAGGTGAAAAGCAAGTGTCATAGTCTCCGTCCGCGTTCGCAAATTCGGATAAGTATGGATACGGCATGATTTTATCGACTTCTATTGTTCGATCAATAGCTAGATAGAGCTATAATAGCTCATTCGAGCTATTATAGCTCCTTCGGCAGTGGGACCCAACCTGGTTAGGATCTATCATATGGGTGGTAAGTAGTCCTTGTATTATGTAAGCAGCATTTGTGTCTGAACAAACACCGCCTGATCTATAGTTCGATTTCGAGCATTGAGCCGTGACTGCACTTTTAAAGTTTAATCAATTCGCCGATAAAGCTTGTTACGGCATTGACTAACTGTGTTAAATTGCCAATTGATAAATTACACATATTAGTAACTATCATATCTTTAAACCATGACTATTGAAATCAATAAATCACGGGTTAATCGCCAAAATAGAATCGTTTTTAGAAAAGGTCACGGCTCAGGGTTCAAAATTGAACTATACTTAGGTCGTAATATGAACTAAGGCACCGCCTAAACGGGGTTTAAATAGATGTTGGGTAATTGCTAAGCTACATTTCAGATATATGGTATAGAATTTTTTGAGGTAAAATACTTAAATAATGTTTCACAAGTTATATTTATACCAGTCTGCTTATTTATGGGATATACAGGCATCTATGCCAAATATAGTAAATATTTAACAATTTTATTTGATTTTTGCCATACGCTAAAACGTGACGCAGTCCCTTTAAGACTGCATTCGCAGTATATTCATTTCACATTTGATACATGTTAACCGCATACATGTTACACATTTGTCAGAGAGCCAGGGTACCCAGACTTTTCAATTAGCCGTCCGATGAATTGAACAATTTCAGTTTCTGTCCTGGGTACGTTTTTTCCTGGGTACATTATCGCGTGTATTTTTTTCAGGTTTTCCAACAAAAAATCCTGCTTATTAGATTGGAACAATGGGTCCCGGACTAGATGACGGGTAGGCAGCGATGTCAAACAATTTTTAACTAGGGGTTTCCGGTCAATAACTTGAAGTTTGGATAGGCTGATCTTAATGATACTTTGTATATAGCAAGCTTGCATGTATACTTAGCTTGGGATTGTATTTGGGGTCATGGTCACCGTTACTAAAAATACATAAAAAAGGTTTCTGGTCAATAAGTTCAGTTTGCATTGGGCATTTTTCATGAAATGCTATGTTTTGTGCTGACACATTCATGCTTTCTACATTTATTAACCAGGCTTCAGAATCCTTCGTTATTAGATTTGGGTATAGCCACAAATGTGTGGGCCGGCAGCGTAAGCAATTAATTCTGTGCTCAACTCCTATGTTTCTCAAGAATTTTCAGCCATCATTAGGCGGACACCCGTACAGAAAGACTGGTTTTGCGACAATGCGGTGTCTTGTGTAAGACATATTTTGATTGGTCGATAATAAATTCTTAGGCCAATCGCAAAGCTGAAACATTTTTCTAACTTGGTGTTTTTTGTACTCTTTTTCTGAAGTCTCGATGATTTCGCGAGGGAAACGATGGAATTATTGGTAAATGACAACCGGAAAACAAAGTCTTACACTAAGATCATGATAAAAGGACTTGGAAACAAGGAAAACCTTCTTTTAATGTGTAAACGCCGCCTTAAAAGGGAATAACTGCATTTGTTGATTTTAGCAGAAAAAAAGTCCGTCTGACAGTCAGACCTACTTTTTTTAGTCCGCCAGATCGTTAGTCCCACAGGTTATCAGCGATTATCGGGTAGCCCAAAAATCAGGGACCCCGGTCCGGAAGCGCTGAAAAGGGGAACCAAATCACCCCGTTTCTATCGAAATCACTTGGTAGCGCTTGCCTAGCAGTACAATGTAAATATCTTTCGTCCAGTCCATAGTATCGGATCAGCTTCAAGCCTTGGGAAATTGAAGATATAGCAAAAGCGACACCGTATGAAGTTAGTTGGGGGCCTAGTCAATCATACAAGACCACAACAAACATCACACAATTGTGCTCCGCAGTTTCATACTCCCACGAACCGAACTCCAGCTACCGATGGTGATCAATCCGGAATCAATTTATTGAAATAGATATGCGATAGTTATTTGTTTTGGATAATTAACGTCTGAAGTAGGCTTAAGTAAACTTTAGTTCACGATGCTTCTTGCATAAACGACCTTGAACTGAATGTTTACAATTATTTTGAATCACTATCTAGAATGACTTCCCTTGGTTGTCGATGTTTAACATACGGCGCAAAGCCCCGTGTTTTGAGTACGTCTTACTTCCCTTTGTTTTTTTAAAAACAGTTTGTTTTATTTATTACAATTTTTTTTAAATGATAATTAATCGCAAGAGAACGATAGGCTCAACCGTTTACAGCTTACTATTTTTTTTATATTCCAAGGATCATTCACCTCGGAAAACTGCCTGAAATGTTTGACCGGAAATAACTTTTTTTGAAAGCATTAGTACCGGCAGAGACTCGACGAAGATACGCACGTGGACATTATTGGTATGGGTATTTACAATAGCCAGCTTCGCTTGCTATTTAATCCCCTATTAGTTTTCAGACATTGTATAGCCAATTGCTTGTATAATGAATGACTAATGGTGCTTTGCTTTTACATATTAAGCTATTTGGTACTCAAAAATACTGTAGTTACAAATCAGATAAGGCAGGCGTCCCTCACAACAAGCAACATACATCAAAATGCACAGAACGGAACTTACAACATCACATAGTACAATTACGCATTAACAGCTACTATTAGTCAAACTGTTTTGCTATGCTGGGCATACACCAGCGATGAATTATGTGGTATGAAAGCAAGGAAATAATTATGCGATCGATCATTCTACATGACACAATAAGCATTTCGTGTAGTCAGGCGTAACATATCACGAATATTAAGACATGTTTAAGGTAGTTGCAATTATTTCCATGGTTTCTTTTGTGATTTAAATTTTATTTCCAATATACATAAAGTTACAATATATGAGCATACATATTTAACATACAGTTTTTCAAAACGCTAATTTGATATTTCTACAAAGTAAATATGAATGTACATATAAAATGACTGCATATAATACGGGATTATTATGTATGGGGAAAACTTTGAAAAAAAAAATCCAGAATTACGAGGGCTTAGAATAAAAAAGCAAAAAAATAGAGAAAATCAATTACAAAAAGGTCCACTTCTCAATGTGTTTATCAACTTTATTCTTCGCTATAGCTATCATTTCTTCCAATCTCTTTCTCTCGGATATTAAATTTTTGAAGTATAAAATGTTCGGTGTTTCGTTTGCATTCTTGCATTTGAAAATAAAATATTTAGCTAAAAGTAAAAGGAAATTAATAGTTGTGCTTTTATTTTTATTTGAAGAGTAGTAGTTGCAAAAAGAGATAACTTCGAAACTTAATGTGACTTTCGTATTACATGTCTGGTCAATAAACAACCCAACGTCTCTCCAAAACATTTGAATATTTTGACATTCCCAGAACATGTGTGGAATCGAGTCATTATACATAGAGCAGAAATCACAAAGGCTTGATGGTATCAAACGAAATTTATGAAGGAATGAATTATCTGGTAATATTCTCAAAATATATTTATATTGAAAAGCTCTTAGTTTTATGTCAATTGTTAATCTAAACGAACATTGAAAGATGCGATTCCATTGGATGTGTGAACTGTTAAAAATATTCTCCCATTTTATTAATGCTTTATTCAAAGTGGTTGGCTTATTGCTTTTAATAAGACTTTTGTTAACCATCTGACTCACTTTTTGGTCTGTGTCTATGACTGAAATATGGTATGTAGGTTGTGTGTATGATATTGGTTCTTGTTTCAATTTCGTTTTCATGTCATCTGGTATACATCTTATAAGTGATTGATAGTTTAGACATTCTGTATCGGGTAAATCATATAGCCATTTAATTTGATCGAATGTGTAAATGCTCTTAGTTCTAAAGTCAATTATATGTTCTAAAAATAAGACGCCTTTATCATACCATTTTTTGTAAAAGAGAAGTTCCTTGTTTGTTATTTTAATTTTTGAATTCATCCACAGTATTTCTTTTGAAAGTTGTTTAGGGTTTGTGTTATAATTCATGCTAAACCAACCATTTAGTACTTGTTTAAGAAACTGTGATTTTATGTTTAAGCATTCCGTATCGTTTGGATTAATGTTACATTTAAATATTAATTCTTCGCCATATTTTTTAAGGTCCGATTTGTACATTTTACTTAGTTTTGAGTCCCTATTTAGTATCCGTTTAACCCAACTTGCCTTTAGTGCCTTGTTTAGTGACCATATATCAGTCATTTTTAATCCCCCATCTTTATAATCTTGAATAATTTGTTTTCGTTGTATTTTATCTGGTTTTGCATTCCACAGAAAGCTAAACATCGTTGTTTCAATTTGTTTTAGAATCTCATTTGAGGGACTTTCTAGAACAGTGAGTGGGTATATTAATTTTGGGACAGCAAATGTTTTTAGGACCGTAATTTTACCTATCATCGTCATATTTCTTTTACTCCAAGATTTCAAGCATTGATTAAAAGCATCGATCTTAGGATTGATATTGTTATTGAGCATATTTTGTTTGCTATTGCTGAACGTTATTCCTAACGCTGTGGCTGAGTTTGACGTCCAGTTGAATTGTTTTTCCTCACAAAATGTTGTGTTTCGGTGCCTTAATGACCCTATGCGCAGTACATTACATTTAGTAGTATTTAATTGCAGTCCTGATATTTTTGCAAATGCTTCCAGTGTTTTGATTAGGCTTTCAAATGAGTATTTTGAACCGTCAAGTGGAAAACTAGCATCGTCCGCAAATAGAGATTGTTTTATTTCGATTCCGTTTATTGTAATTCCTTTGATATCGGCATTGTTATTAATCATTATAGACATAATTTCGATACAGATAATAAATAGGTAGGGGGATAATAGACATCCTTGCCTAACTCCTTTTTCTATGTTAAAAAATCTCGACATATATCCATTGTTGGTGACACTCGCGTTAGCTTCATTGTATAGAACCTGTGTCCATTTAATTATTGAATCACTGAAGTTAAAACTTTTAAGTGTTTTCCAGATAAAATTATGGTCTAAGCTATCAAATGCTTTATGGAAGTCTGAGAAGAAAATTAGTCCGGGTTCGTTAGTTGTGTTTGCATTATCGATGATTTCTGATATTAATCGTACATTTTCTCCTATATATCTATCTTTTATGAATCCCGATTGGTCTTCCGTTATTATATGTGGTAGGAATGTTTTTATTCTATTAGCAATACATTTTGCTGCAATTTTATAATCTACATTTAATAGAGATATTGGTCTCCAATTGTTTATTGATAGTACGTCTTTTCCTGCTTTGGGCAAAAGTGTTATTAAGCTTTGGGTTTGTAACGTAGTAAGTTTACCATTTTGGTATGAGTGGTTTAGGGATTTTACAAGATAGTATTTTATATCGTTCCAAAAGAGTTTGTAAAATTCAACTGAAATCCCGTCTGAACCTGGAGACTTATTATTATTCATTTCTTGTATTGCCTTTCGGCACTCATATTCGGTTATTTCACCTGCCGTTTGATCTTTTTGGTCGCTTGAAAGTTTTCTATCTACCAAGTCAAAGATTGAAGAAGCGCTTTCTAATGTATTGTCTTTTTTGTATAGATTCTCGTAAAATGTGGTTATTTCATTTAGAATGTTCTTATCTTCTGTAACTGTTTTGCCCTTATTGTTTTTTATGCATTTGATAGACTTTTCTGAGGCTCTCTTTTTTTCGAGATTTGCAAAGTATGCGGTGTTTTTCTCATTACCTTCGACCCATTCGGCTTTTGCTCTAAGTAAAATTCCTTTTATTTTTTCATCATTATAAATTTCTAGTTTTTGTTTTTCCGTCATTAATCTTTGTTTTAAATTTTCATCATTTGGGTTCGTGTTTATATCACTTTCAATATCTTTTATGTTTGATTGTATTTTGAGTTCTTCTTTGTTTTTTTCTTTCTTTCGTTTAGTAGCATATTTAATTGATTCGTTACGTATCGTTCCTTTTATTAGTTCCCAAAGTGTGTTTGAATTCGCATTCTCGTTAGTATTGACTAATTCTTGAATAGCATGTTTGATCCCTGTTTTATAGCCATTTTCTAAAAGGTACGAATTGTTAAGTTTAAAAAATCCAGGTCCACGTGGCGTTTTCAATAGGTTTATCTTTAGTTTTACTATAGAGTGATCTGATTTATATCCGGGTACTATTTTACATTCTGATACTTGGTTTATAAGACTTTGTGATATTAAAAAGAAGTCAAGTCTACAGAAGATGGGAGGGTTGTGATTAGAGTGCCATGTGTATCTTCGTTCTTGTGGATATTTTAAGCGCCAAATATCCTGTATATCATATGTATCTGTTAAATTCTTTATACAAGCTTGACATTTTTTATGTGTATCAGACCTTCCATTTATTTTATCCAGTTTATAGTCTAATACAGTATTGAAGTCTCCTCCTATTATGATAGATTTGTCTGTATGAGTATTAAGAAAGGTATCTAAAGTGTCATAGAATTCGATGTCATCAGTGTTTGTGGCGTATATATTTAGGATAACAATTTCATGACCTTCCAATTCTATATGAATAGCTTGAAGTCTTCCTACAATTATCTCATTGGTACCTAATAGTTTGTATTCTAAATTTTGTTTTATAAAGATACCTATTCCGAGACTATTAGTACTATCCCAACTCAAAAATACATCACCGTTCCATTGTCTCTTCCATTCAGAAGTATTGATTTGTTTACAATGTATCTCTTGTAACAGATAAATGCTAAAGTTTTGTTGCTTTAACCATTCAAATATATTTATTCGTTTTTTCTTGTTAGCTAATCCTTTTACATTGAAAGTACATACTCTTATTTCATCCATATTTTATTGGAGTGTAGATATTTTGCACTAATTTACATGAGAGAGAGAGGTATACAAATCGTATATGTATGTTATAAGTAGGTAGCATATTACATAAAGCCGATAAGCACATTGTAGAAGACCGTGGTCATGGTTTCTTGAATATGGTAGCGAAGTCGCACGTTAACGTTTTAATCAAACTATGCCAGACATAAAATTTGCTGAATCATAAGTTAACTTCGTTCAAACAAATTAACTATAGGTCCGAATTAGAAGTAGCTTTTTGGAGGTATGCACATTATCTTCCGATTGCACACAATTTCCCACTACGCGTTCCATTTTATTATCGTATACAGGCCTTCATGTGCGCCATGATCTGTCATGCAGTCATTTAGCTTTTTGACAGCTGGGAAATAGAATGTGCAGTATATTTCTGTCATGAATGTGGTGTTATTATGTTTTCTGTGATCGTCTAGTTAATTTGATGACTGCCATTCCTATCCGATGTTCCCATGTCTGGTTGGCGTTGTTTCATAAAAATATGTTCGATATCACAGACTGTTATCTGGGATTAAACGTATTCAATACAATAACAGTATGAGCATCCGTATAATTTAAATAGTTATTTCCCCTATCTCTGTTTAGTCTATGTTTTAGCTCTGCTTTTTCCGATTAATTCCGTCTTACCACCAGCCGATACGTTACATTTTTATTATCTTTGTAATTAAAGTCTGCTTTTTTCTTTACGTCAAATCTAATGAAACATTTTCTCTGGTATTAATATGCTATAACATCACTTTATGCATTCTGTAATCACATACCCATATTATCCATTATAAGACTGGAAAAGACGTTAAGTACACCAGGGAACATATGCAGATGAGTGTGCATCAAGAATGGTATTAAGGCGATGGTATAATTATGCTTTGGTTATTTAGTCTATGTGCAAATGGAAAATGTATAGCTTTTACATTTATCTTATGGGTAGTAAATACTCTCTACATTATATAAGCTTCATTTGTTTGGATAAACACCGCCTGTGGTACTTATGTCGTATTGGTTTACAGAGCTCCAACCATTATAGTGAAGGATTAATGTTGCTTTGCTTTTATATGTTAAGCCATTTGGTACGTACGCGAAGATCATTACAAATCGGATAAGGAAGGTGGTACACAGCATAAATAACATACCACAACAGGCTAAAACGGGAACATCAATATCACATACTACAAGCCCTAGTACACGTCACCGTGTAAATTTAACGGCTATAATACTTTCAGTCCAACGAACCGATGTTCACTGGCTGTAGTTCTTTAGGCTGCAATACTCATTGCATGCACTTAGGCGCTACATATCACAAGTCACAACTAAACAAAGAATTGTTTATTATAAATTTTGTTTATCACGATGGGTATCCACAACAATGCATAACGTAAGTAAGTTTAGTTACCAATTTGTGAAGGCTATTTTCAGCAGTTCAGTCGATCAACCACCCTTTGACATTTTAACTTCCCTGGGGTATTGAGCTACCTAATGGATCCCGTGTTGGAATCTCCCTGGGTTGTTTGAAACTCACTGTAAAATCAATGGGGTTTAATTCTAACTTACGCAAATTACCGAAACATTTCGATCTTTGGTTATTATTAGAGAAGTCCCTTCAAATACCAGTTTACTGTCTTTAGGATTCATTCACTTGGCCGATTCACAAAGGTCCAACTATTTTAGAACCGTATGCGTTAATCATGTTTTTTGTTCGTTTCATGATTTGGTGTAGAGACGTAAAAGTGTCAGTATTATGTCACAGGTGTCTGACACGCTTAACAAAAGTGCACAAACACCATTATTATTTAATGCGTTTCTTTATCCTCGCCACCGGATAATCCATATGGGCGAGGCCCCCAGAAGAGTTTTAGTACTTTTAGTTTTTTGGGGGATATTGCATGATACAGAAGATGCCCCCATTCCAGAAGCATCCCCTGGTTCTTTTACATGCCAGTGTAAAGCACCATACATGGGATCTCGGTTTTAAGTCTCATCCGGAAGACTTATAATAAGTAATTTTAGTTGGCCAGCCCGGGATTCGAACCCACAACTCCGAGAGCAGTAGTGACTACTAGTATCGTGCTCTACCGACTGAGCTAAGAGGGTTGGCTACAAATGACCAGCTTGCCTGTAAATACTATATATGTTTCGATGGAACTGTAGACGGCGTTAATAACAGTGTTGTCTTGGGATTGAATATGCGAGTTCTCTAGTGTATGATAGTGGCGTGTGTCCTCTTCATTTACGCACACTGTTGCTTTCAAAGAAATTTACATCGCATATGATACCGTCGTCAGTCACTCGCGTGTCTTATCACTTTATCTACTAGACTGTGCATATCATGAGTAGGTATAAATGTGTTTAAAGTCCCATTAACGCTCAAAATCAGTCATATTTTGTGCCAAAAATGAGTTACTTATCGATAATGTATTAAGTATTTATAAGTATTGATTACTGTGCAACAATAAGTATACTTACACAATATGGAAAATTCTGGCCTTTTATTCAGATGTTTTGTTTACTGTTATACACAGCGAGCTTATTTTCGTCAAGTACCGAGTGCACACGAGGTGAAGTTATTCACATACATGGGCGAGTACTAAATCCCGGTGTCCGCCGGTATCTTTTTGAAACTATAGAAACTGTCGGTATCGCTGGTTAAACATACTATATATTGCCTTGTATAGAGTAGATTTCATTATAACTAAGCTTTGGTGGGTTAGTTTGTATAACATTTTCACAAACATTGTGATAGTTTTCTATTTAACTATGTGCTACTTGTATATTACACTTTTTCATGAATTAAATATCTGTTAAAGCCAACGCTTTTTTGCGACAGTTTTTAAACATGATTGACAGAAATTAAAATATTTATAAAATATTTATACTTATATTTTTACATAAAATGTCGAAGACCTGCCGTCCACTAGGACCGGAAGGGTTCTTGTAGCAGAAATTCGCCAGATCGCGATGGTTCGGCATGTCCTCGTAATGTAATGGAACCCTTCCGCATCATTCCGCATTCAATCCACATCTTCGGGACGCCTTCTGTGACGCTATGTAATCATGTAACCATCCCGAATGGTTTCCAAAGGAAGCCGAATCGATGCCAAAAGCTCCCCGAAAACACCGAAGAGATGAGTTCTACACACGGAAGATATGCCGATCATGTTAAGGTCACAAGCCCAAAAGCTAAAAGTTACCAAAGGCACCAGTTGATCGTGGAAGATATGATGCCGGGTCATCAGCGTATATCCAAAATGGCAGCGGAAGCGATGCCATCAGTTTACCAAGAGGTTCAGATAGTAGTTCGGCATCGTCTATTAACTTAACCGAATTTCTAATTGGCCACCCTAAAAAACATTATTTCATCTGATATATTATATCAATAGATCTCAGGCTGTGTTATTTGTTCATTCCACACACTAATTTATCGATTTCCGGAAAGAAATGGCGTATTCATGTACAAAATAATCTATGCGTAACGGTTGATGTGAAATTGCTATTTTGTACGTTGGTCTCGTACACAGCTTAGAATAGTATCATACTTGGTATATATATTTGTTCCCTGTTGATTGACTTTTCTTAAAAACACTACAATTTGTGAGAATGAGCCACGTGGAACGCGCTCATGACGTCAGATGCATGCATACATTGAACGAATTTCTGATTGGCCACGTGTCTTGATAAATTAGTTTTTAACAAATTGCTTTTAGAAGAATACAAATAATCGAAACCTCGATACTGTCCAATGTTATTGACAGAAAATAAGTTTCTCGCAGAATTCGAGCTATAAAATCCCATGTTATTACAAATATCGCATACATGTCTGGATTTTGGTGCTTGTACTTGTCATTCTGATAGCCTCAGCGCGCCCATGTTACTTATTCTCGCAAGTATCAATGCTTTTAAATGAACTTGAAGGGTTCCCGAAACGAGCATGTTGTAATCAGCAATCCTTCCGCATAGTACCGGGGTCTAGTTGACGGAAGGTCTAAAACATTATTACATCGGCACTTTAATTATATCTCAATATGTTATATAAGAATATAATGAAAACAAGTTACCCTCTAATTCACCAGTGAAATATTACACTCGATTACCCTAGTATACAATATAGTGCAATAGGATACCGGTTTGACTTTTATTTATATGCATACACTCGCATAAATTTGTCATCAATATATGTGTCCTCGATCTATTACGAAAATGTACGTACGGTCTTCGGAACGACCCGTCGATTTCAGATTGTAAACAAAGGAGTTTTTTGTATGGTGGACAAAATACTCCTTTGTTTACAAATTGACGATTTGCGGAGATTATTATTCTAAGGATAAAAGTCAACTTACATCAAATATATGCTGATTATATGCCATTTAGGGAGATATATAACCTGTCAATGTTTCACGATCTTATTTGTTTGTAAAATATTGCTATTTCTGAGACTTTATGGGACTTTAAGGGGAAGCAATTTATGGATAATATAATTATCTTTTTCTAATTCAGACTCCTGTTAAAACTCTATATGAGTTGAAACAATACGCGGAAAACGCCCGGGCGTAGATAACATTACGTTATGAATATTGCTGAAACTAGACGAAAGAATGGCGTAGTGCAAACACGAAACAGTAAAATGCAAGTAAATATTTGAACGAACACTCACATACGTACAATGTAACTTCAGAATGGATTAACTAACCCAATGTCAACGTGACGTGTTCACACTATATCATTATACTTAGGGCCCTCCTTTCTGTTACTGTATTATTATTGTAAATGTTATGTTGCAATGTCGCTGTCCAGCATAAGGCTGCCTCGTATCTTTCAATGGTAGATGACATATATATTGTGTCATTCAGATGTATGTTGTCCCTTGTTCTAGTCTTGTTACCGTGTAATTTGACTGACTGATGCGGCAAACGCTCGGGGTTGGATTTCGGGTTTGTGTTAATTGCATACCTGTTGTCTTCAAGTTGTACTTTATTATAGTTGTATCTGTTGAGCAGTGTACATGTCCCCTCATTTTAACAGCACGGTTCAGTGTCGGTGTATTTTTGTTTCCACTTGTCCTTGGAAGTTAATTTCCTCTGTCCTTTGTTTCAAAGTCCACCGTCCACAACCCCCCCCTTCATCATTTGTATCTTGCGGAGATGCTGAATGAGATATTTTATGCCCCCGTATCGATAGATCGGGAGGCATATAGTGATTCACCTGTCCGTCGGTTCGTCCGTCCGCCCGCCCGCTCTGGTTAACCCGAATTGACCGTTTCTTCTAGCATTAAAATGGCTTGCTTCAAGACTTTCAAACTTGCATGGATGTTGTATATGAATACTCTCCACACGCCTGTATCACCTAACTCCATTTTTACCATCTTACATTGTTTCGGTTTGCCCCTTCTTCTGGGAGAGCAACGTTTCAAAATAGGTCACTATGCGGTAATGAGACAGTAGCATGCCAGCAACCAATTACTTTCACATAACAATGTAACAGTACGTGGGCCCATCAATAATTTCGTAAACTAATGCCACTGTTTCATTACGCTTTGACATAGCTTATTGAACGTTTGCATGGTCAAAGATAATTTATTCTCCAATTAATTCAGCAAGAAAAATGATGGCTGACGTCAAATTTTATCGCCTTGTACGACCGAGTAACGTTTTGTGTCAAAGATTTATACATTACTCAGGAAATAAGTATTCTACGAAAATGTGCATGTAGTTTATAGGAGACTCTTTGCAAGTGAATAGTGTATTTTCATTGTCGACGAATAGCTTTAAGGGCATAAGAGGAGAAAACAAAGATGATAAGCATATTCGCCAGCCGTTGGCCGTTAAACTTGGCGTTCGGTAAAGTCAATTGAAAATAATAGTTTGCAACATATAAGGAATTACTTGTAATAAATGTGTTGCTTCGAATGCCTACTGTTATTAGAAACTTTTGCAGCAATAATAAGCTTTCAGTTGTTATCGGCTATGAAAAGAAAGCACATACAACTTCAAATGTATGAGATTCTGTTATACCATGGATAATTCGCCAATCCAAACCAGCAGCGTTGCTTCGGACACAATCTAGTACCTGGATATAGAACTGTTACCGCACCTTTCATATAACCTAGAATATGCCATAAGCTCTTTCTGGCCATTTCCAAAACCCAAAAAAGACAGAATGGTTAGAAATACGAGCCCTGAGAAGAGTTAGGTGCGTCGTAAACGGAAATTTGCGGGAGATGTCACGTGACGGCATATATCACTTGATCAGGTTATGGGTCAAGCAATGGAATAAATGCAAACTGTACACGGGATGTCAGGGTGATAGTATGTTAGGCTATTTATATTCGCAACATACAATTAGTTCACGAAATTATTGATGGGCACTCATATATGGAGGTTTACGTGTCGTAAAATAGTAGGCACTTAAAATGACTACTGCACACGATGACCTTTCTAGAACAGCAATTTTATTCACAACAATAAACATATACGAAGGTTGTCATAGTAAATCGTGTGCTTTGCTAATAATGTTCTTATTTGACGTCACATGATAATGATTTGTTGTATTTACCTTCATGAATTCATTGTTCAACTACAACAAGTGAAAAAATTAAACGGATATGTGTATGTTACATATTATCGTTGATTAACTAACCCTATGTACGCAAACGCGGCGCAACTCATCAAGCGTGCCGTGATTTATTAACTGTATGTTCAATAAAACTGTAATTCTGATATTGTCCATAAGTTATTGCGCATTTTATTCAAGTCGGCATAAAGGACTGTCTGTTTAATGTCATGACAGTAAATTTCAAACCAATTTATTATGTGTGCGAGAAATACGCATGTTTGAATAGCCACACTAAAAATAAAAACGTCTGAGCATTGTGACGTCAGAAGAAGAAACACCCGTAGAATCACAGTACACTTTATATTTTTAGTTGGTATGCCGTCGAAAAAAAGTTAATGTTTGGCCAACATGAAGTAGTGTTTCTAGAACACGTATACATGAATTACGACGAATGTGTAATGCTGTTTGCGACATCACTGCGTGGTACATCCACCTTATATACTGTATCATGCACCACAGAACTTTCACTCTTCTCGCAGTGAGTAGAAATGACATGTCCTTCCACCATTAGGGTTGGTTGTTTCGAGCAGACAGCTTTTCTATGGTGCATTCGTTTGTGATAAGTTCGCAAATGTGTATCGGAAAAAGTTTAATGCCATCGTAAGCATATTGAATAAAAGGAACAATAACTTAAGATACAGGGGCAATGTTTCGCGACATGACGTCCAGACTTTGTCACTGTGCGCCGCACTAGCATACCATGTGTATTAGGAATGTAAACTGACACATTAGTTCTTGATTCATTTTCATGAAATTCCGTATACCTGTTAAGAACATATTCTTTAATCATCAATGAACATTTGGAATAGATGTTTTGACTAATTTGTGTGTAATGAGCAATGTACCAGATTTACTGGGACAACCCTCGTACATGTAGTCATTGTTTTGTCCAAATGTCGCTTTCCGTGTACATATCAAGTGGGTTACTCTACTGTGTAAATACATTTTACTATCACATGAAGACAATATTATAGTTGGTAAGGTATTAATGACTTCCTGTCCGAAAGAACATGGAACTAATATGTATTAATTTATAAGTTAATTGTATTACATGGTTATTATACCTGTAAATTCTATGAAAAGCAGTTTTTTGTACATAGGCGACACATGTGTATCACCACAGGCCTAAACAAGTATGAATCACATAGTTCAAGCGTGCTGTACAATCACCACAATTTAGACATTAGTAAAACGATATATAATGGATACAAACATGCTTGTAAATTTAATATTTGAAAAATATAACCAATTATAGACTGTTTAAAAATCAACACACTCATCACTGATTTATGTAAAGGAGTACAATACACAATTTAGAATAGTTCAAGTCCATCTGGTTTCGTAAGCTGAATGGCCAGTTCACTACGAGCATTACTCCACCAGTCATATCTTTTTTCACTATGCTACCTTACGTCAATGTAGATTTACCTAGCAAGAAATGTGTGTTTCAATAACAGCGTCATATACCACTGCTGCGAAAAACCGTCTCCAAAGGTATAACTGAAGCTATATTTAAAGACACCCCTAGACACCAGTCGGTTTTACTGTTCATTATGCAACCTAATTTCAATCAAAGACATCATTGTACTTTAGTTATACATTTTTATATTATGTTAGATATCACTTTTGTCTGGGATTAAAGGTAGTCGATATCATTACACCGTGCGCATCTAAATATGTATTTCCCTATGGTTGATTATTCTGTTGTGTTTATTTAATCTTTTAGTTGTATTTCCCTATGGTTGATTATTCTGTTGTGTTTATTTAATCTTTTAGTTGATAACAGTCATTCCTGTACGTTGTTTCGCTTATCTGGTTGACCTTTTAGAATATTATGACATGATATCACTGTTACTGGGATAAACAGTATTCAATATAATTACACCATGAGCATGCATATAATCTAAGTAATTATTTACCTATCTTTGTTTATTGTGTTGCGTATGTTCTTCTCTGCGATTTCAGTTTTATTCTGCCTAGCCTATCCAGTATGTTACTATCTTTGTAATTAAAGTCAGCATTTTGTTCTTTACGTCAAACTTTATCATAGTTACGTGGCCTCTGGTATCATATGCCATAACATCACTGTATTCTGTCTGTAATTACATAACTATAATATCCCGTATTAGACTGGGAAATACGTTAATTGCAACAGGGAACATATGCAGATTATTGTTCATCAAGAATGGAATTAATGCGACAGTATAATCATACCTTGGTTATTTAGTCTACACATTGTATTTACAAATGGAAGTTGTAATACCAAAGCAGCGTACATGACTATTAATGAGACTGTCTTCAGACATTCCTGTTAACATCTATCTTATGAGTAGTAAGTAGCCCGTGCATTATAAAGGCAGCATTTGTGTCTGGATAATCACCGCCTGAGCTACTTATTTTGTATTAGTTTACAGACATTTTATATCCTACAACCATGTATGGAATGATTAATGTTGCTTTGCTCCTACGTGTTTAGCCATTTAGTACACGAAGATAATTGCAAATCTGATAAGGAAGGCGGAATTCATTACAAACAACAGCTAACACAATGCACAGAACAGAACATACAACATCACAGACTACCAGTACGCGCCACTGTACAAACTTTACTGCTACTATTAGTACAAACCATGCACTGACGCCATACAGGCCAATCACCAACGTTTAATTATGTGCTATGATTGCAAGAAAAAAAGTATACTCCGATCGACCGTTCTTTTAATTCATATAAAATATACGTACAACTATCTAGGGGATTACTAGTATATAATACTTTCATTTTCTTCAGATTGTTTCAGGATTTTGGTCATTCTATCATTGCATTATATTGAATGTGCTGTACCTTCATATGGTCATTTATCTGGTCGTAATGTATATGATGTCTGCGCCTTTCTCCTAATTCAAATGTTGCATAAGATGTTAGATCAAACACATTTATTGTCCCGAAACTGTCTTCTTGGTGTTTAATCAATGAGTCTCTAGCTCAAAGGCCAAGGTCACACATAGAGGTCAAACATCAAAATGACCATTATAGACCTTGTCCACCTTGCGACGGCTTACGGACTCGCTAGTCCGGGACATATATGTGTCACCACAAGTTGAAATGACTTCTGGAAACGTGGTATACATGTTTCTTGTAATGATTCAAAATGCAGTGCGCAAAAACCGTAACTTTTCCTTGTGCTGTTTTGGAATTATCTCCCTTTTCTTGATATTTATGGACAATGTCTTGTCCGGACTACAATTTTTTTACTATCCAGTCGATTGACTCAAAACTTGGTATGCATGTTTCTGGCAATGACTCGAAGTGTAGTACACAAGATCCATAACTCTACCTTGTGCAGTTTTGGAATTATTTCCCTTTGCTTGATTTTAATGGAGCATTTCTTGTCCGAAACACAACTTTGTCACCATAAGGTCGATTGACTGGAAACTTGGTTTGCTTGTGTTTTGCAATGACTCAAAGTGCAGTGCACAGGAACCGTAATTCGCATAAAAAACAAAAACTGAGTATTCTTCCTAAAAGCAAGGTTAAGTGCGCTTTCCGACATAATTGCTCATAGTTCGTCAGGCGACACATCCGACTCGCGGATTTTCTAGTTTAACTAACTCGCACGTGTTTTATTGGTTTATTGCTATAAGAGTTGATTTTATAAAAAAATAGTTTTCCTTGGCTCTAGTTCGATATGTACGTGTAAGTCCAATTTGTGGTCGCCGTTTTGGCATGGGTTTCTGCCGTTGGGTCGTGTGCAGCGGGTCCTTTGTGAACTTGGTCTGACCTTGGCTGCGTTTCATTCGGTTTCGTGCAGTAACCGTTATTTTATTATTTCTTTGTGAAATTTGGTCATCTTGCATTTTTTCGGCGTGGACTTGGACTTTTAATTGTTTATTTGGCTTATGTGTGGGCATTAATTGCTCAGTGTAGTTGTGTGGTGGTGCTTCTGATTTCTGTGCTCGGCTGGTTAGGTTGAGTGCTACCTTCCCTGTCTGATTTCCTCATACCTTTGTTAAGATATAGTCCTTTCCAGTGTATTTAGGTTCGTATTGAAATAGATAACGGGATAAAAAAAAATAACTGAACCTTTTCACCTTTTATTGACAATGGTGGTACAAATGTACTTACATACTGAATCCAATGCTGTATCTCTTTTTCTCAGTCTGTACAATTAATCTTCATGTATTGTTGGACTAATAGGATTGCATTCTTCAAATATTATGTTTTCTTTAGGTTTTTGGTAGTGATTCACAATTTTATCACAAATCAACCTTAATGGAAATATATTTTATCTTTTAGTTGCGTGTAACTTAAATGTTTTTCGGACACTTTCTCATTGATGATTTCAAAAAGATATGATATTTTTTCATTCTTCATTAAATGCAATTACTACAGTGCAGGATAATGCACGGAAGTTATTGCACTCATACTGTAAAAGCAGCCATTTTCGTGGGGATTACATTTCGTGGAATTTTTGGTTCACCTTCAACCTCGAAATAGATCCCTTTAAACAATATTTTTTACCCCTGTATTTATTACCTGAAATGTAAAATCCCCGAATTATAGTACTTTCAAAGTCAATCGAGAACGGGTATCAATATACTTTCGTCCGGTAGGTAAGCTATATTTATAAAGCTTTGACTGGGTAAAAGCCACGGTGTTTACCGCTATTTTTTTCGAATGGGATAGTTCCATCATTAGTATTACTTATTGAATCGACTATAACGTCCCATCGAAGTGGCCATTTTTACAAAAACCACTTAATTTCATCCCATCGAAATTCAATGATTTTACAGTATACCATAGTTTATACTTTAACCGTACAATAATCCGTGATGTTCGTGCTTGAAAAGTATTAGGTCTACTGTAGTACAACTTAAAAATCAAAACGTGTTGTTGGAAATTTTAATCGGTCAGCGAGCACAATTTACCGCTGTGTGATATTTAGCCACGCCTTAAATGCTGTGACAGCCAATGATGTAAGTTATAAAGAAAACTTAACCATCGGTTTACTTAAATAGTCTCGGGCTTCGCCACCGACAAATTAAGGCAACCTCGCGCTTGCGTTTATTTCTATAACGTATAAGTATGCACCATTGACTGTTTTTTTTAATATATTGCCCCGTAGTGGTGATAGATGAAACAATTATTATATATCATAACATTATTTATACCTTAATAACGTGTACGATGGATCATGAAATTAACTTGCTTCTTCAAATGTGTCTATATTTCTACACGCTTCCAACCACTGACTTTCAGTCGGAGCACCTGGTGGTAACCGTCTTTTTGTTTATACCATTATTGACCTCCAGAACAAAATCTCCCCCTTCACCCTTACTGTTATGACCAGACACACTGAAGAATTCTACGTTTTGTATAAAATTCAGAACAAACTGTGGGGCTAATGCTCTCATTTTGAGGTCATTCAACATGATCGATTGGTATGTGGCCGTATTAAGGCCAAAACATAACTTAATCAATTTGTTTCTACCTGAAATTAAAACTTTTTAGTTGCATCTTCTTACGCCGCATCGAAAAACAAATAAAGTCAAAACATAATAAAGCAACGTGTCACATAAAAATCTGTTATTGGGATTTGTAGAATTTTGGATGAATTTATAAAAAATTGTCAAGGATGGTTCGAAAGGGTATGATCTTGAAAATAAAATAAAATGCCTAATAATTTCATCTATATTGCCGAAATAAAAAAACTGAAATAAGTTGCCAAGACGTGTGATGGTCAGCACAGTTCTTTGCTGTCAATAAGGCCTGTGGTGTTCTGAAACCGTGCATGTTTGCCACATCTTCAAGAACAACGTCCGGTAATAACTTACAAATTGCCCGAGTGGCATTTATTTCAATATGTCCATTTCCTGGCATTAGTAGAATAGTTTCGAGTTGTTCATTTTCAGGTTTTTTAAGAGCTTTTGTGCAAACGAGTAGGACAGTCCATCACATCCAACTATTGTCCATTTCCTCCCTCCCGGTGCCGTTCTAGTTTGCTCTTGTATATGCTTAAATATTTGAAAAGCGTTGATAAAAATTAATAATCTTATACCACAAAACTAGATTCAATAGCATACAAGATTTAAAGGAATAATTATTTTATATGATTTTGTTGCAGAGCTTGATAATGAGAAACATTATTAACTTACTATTATCTTACAAGTACGCAGAATTTCGATTTTTGTATCGAATCAAAAAACTGTATGTAATATAAACATATTTGTCTTAATTATAAAGGACATTTGTTTCGTTATTTACTCACCGATAAAACTTGTTTAACTGCTTTAAACGAACATGTGTTTACCATTCATGGCTCTCCAACTGTTTCATGTGGTGGATTGTTAGGATGGCTTCTGTCAACCAAGGAGAATGAGTCGCTGTCAGTTTTTTCAGAATAGGGAGTATTCCATCTTAATAATAAATATGAGTATGTATAAATTTAAATATGTACGTTTAAAAACAATAGTTTGACTTTCTGTAATATGATACATAATGAGTCTTATGACCAGTATAGTTATGATATATAATATCCTTTATTACAGTAGTGCTATGCGTATTTATTGTTATCATATTTAAACTTCTTTAAACAATTTAGTGACTCAATACATAACTTAATTACACAGGTAAAATGATTAAATTTGGGGTTTAAAGGAATTTATAAGATAAAATTATAACCAGCAATTATTATTATTATCTTCACCGCAAGAAATGGCGAACCCCAGCATATATGCTGGGAAAGCTCAATACAATCATTACTACAGTGAATAAAACATTACCACAATATATGCACAGTTATAAATGAAATTACAACATCCAATAATAGTGAAAATACATAAGAAAACAATTCATATAACAGTCCGATTTGGCACTACTGCCCACGTGTTTTATAACTAAAATTTATATTATCTTTATACAGTTTGTATCTGGTGGTATGTAGCTTGAATAAAAGTCTCCGTGTGTGAAATTCTAGTTTTTTAAAATCACTTCCTTTCATATGACTGCTCTTAATTGTCACCGAGCAGTAAATAATGACCTGTAACAACTGGGCGGATGTCTGTATATTTTGGTTGATGCCAGCTGAGACCAGGACACTCCATAGATCACTCATGATCGGGTCCCTATCATGTTGTAGGGCAGGACAAACCAGTATGAAATGTTCCATTGTTTCGTCTCCCGATACACAAATGGGACAGGTTTTGTTGATTTCAGTTTTGTTGAACATGTTACGATTGACTTGAAGTACATATGTACCGGTAAGAACTCTAAATCTTACCGGTAATCGCGTCACTTCAAGGGCAGAGGGGCAGCCTACACGGAGTATAGGGTGAAGTTTTTCCGGGACATAATAAGTGTTCAATATTTCAATTACATAGGTAAGTACAGGAAACACAAATGCTTTATATAGGTCTAGGTTCGATTCGTGTTCTAGCCCATTATGCCCATGTAAACCCGCTCCCATTAGACTGTAAAGCGCACGCATGGCATTCTTGATGTTTTCTTCAACATTAACCCTGGCAGTTTCTGGCACAGAGGTGGTTCTGGTTATATAACGTGAACTGACGAGTCAACGATATTGAGTAATTGGTCTCCTATTGTAAAGTTCTCGTGTATTACATCTTTGGCTCTATCTGAATATTATTGAGGTAACGTTCTTCACAAGCAAACGCCAGGGACATGTCAATCATGAGTTGAGTAGCTTTAACTCGTGATGCAAACATCATCCGCACAAGCAGAGCTATTCGCTTCTACAGTTCCAATCCGACATCCGCAACCTGCACTAGTTAAACGATCGAGTAGATTGTTAACGTATATCTTGTATAGGTCTTGAACAAGATACCGCCTTGTCTTACACCTTGTAGAATTTAGGAGTCACTAAACTTGTTTTGGTATTTGATTACACTTGAGGATCTCTCATGTAGAGATTTCAATAGTAGCCAGTGGCCATCGCTAATACCGGCATGATACAATCGACGTAACAGGTGGAAATGGTCACCTACATCAAAGGCAGATTTAGCGTCCAGTAGTACCACATGGGCTGGTTGCTTCAGATCTGAACATTCACGATAACTCCTCAAGAACAAAAGCAGTATTAAGGGGTGAGGAACCAGATGTAAAGTCCCTCTGCACCGGATTTTGTACTTTGATAACTTTATCTTGTATTCTATTCCGGATAACCGTTTCAACAATTTTACATAATATAGGCAGCACAGTTATACCTCTGTAATTTCTAACCTCAATGCATTAATTTTTTCAAATAAATGTTACGTATGAGAGAGGTATCAGTATAGTAAGTATCAGAATATTACCATTTGAATAAATATCTACAGCGTCAGTTACACCTCCAGTGTTAATATCTTCCATCAACTAGTCATTGACAATTTTAATTCTGTTTGATAGGAACTGGTCGCGAATTGCATCATATGTCTCGTCAGAGGTTTCCAAATCCGATTTAATTGTGTCAAATGTTTTTGATGAGTTGTTATCAGAATATAACCAACGGCTTGGGCATAGTTCTTCGTTGTTTTGTAAATTAGTGTTCCGAGCCGGATCAAGTGGATTGTGTTGGTAATTTCACTTGCTATAGTTTTGTAATCGTACCTGACTCGCCAATTCCTGGCAACAACCTGATTGTTGTCAAAAAAGACACTACATCATTTTCTATCACTGGCTTCTTAAGTGGTTTCATAGTTTGAGTTTGTAGCCAAGCCTTCAAGCAGGAATAGTACCCGCAGGTGAATTTGTACAGGTGAGTCTTGTAATTTGACGGCTGCTGCTAATAAAATAACTTACAAGATTAGAGTAAAATGGCATTGGGGTCACCAAATCGAGCATTCTGGCATTTTACAGAGAATTGATGGCACAAGATACAAAATTAATACACAAACATTTTTTTTGAACTTTCAAGCGAAGTTATGTTGGCACAGTACGCCATACAATTTATACCACTCCATTTCTTTTCTTTAACCAATCATAAACACTCATATTGTTTCTACCAATTTCACTCGTATAGTTAGTGGAAATGCTCTTGACATCTTCCATTATGGTGTCTGACACCTTGCTCTCAATGGCTCTCACTATCCTGATCATGTCCTTTTCCCCTACATCTCCATTTTATATCCGTCTAATGAGGTCATGAACATTCAGTAATTTGTTTTTCCAATCAGCGTTTCCTTTACATGGATCTTGCAACTCGTAAATAGCAGAACCATGTAGGGGCATTAGACCTTTGATTTCAAGATGGAAATGGTAGAAACTTTCACCTATGTTGCTTGACGGCTTTATGATTCGCTGACCACTGCATGCTTCCCTGGTAAATCATCATGTTAATGCATGCACACATGTGGCCTGCCTGCAACACACGAACACATAAACACAAGCTTGATAAATTATTTCTTTTAATCTTATACGTGTGTTGCCCATGTACATCGTTTTCTTTGGCAATGATTTTCTTATTCGGCGTCACACGATTGTGTTTTTGTAGTTTCCTTAATGAATATATTGTTTATCGTTATCGCGCGTAAAGCGTATATGGATATTTGTATGATATATATCAACAGTGATTAAACAACCCCTTGTACGCAGATGCGGCGCTACCTATACAAATTACCATGATTAATTCATTTGATTATCAATAAACTTGTAATTTTCATCGTATTAATAAGTTATGGCATATAATTGTCATGTAGGCATTTACGAATGTCTCATTAGTTTCATCACTGTAAATTTCCAATAAAAATATTTTTGTGCGAGATATTCCGAAATACGCGTTTGAATAAGATTTTCATAGTGAAATAACACCATTTTTTACTATTGAGTATGTATTATTTAACTTTAAATTGCTGCAATGTCGTCTTTAAACTGGTTATTTTACAATGCAATGGAGATCTTAAGAGCCAAACAGACTTGGCCTTGATGACCGGTACCGAGACCACGTGTTCAGGTGTAGTCTTGGGCGAAGGAGGCGTCTCGGACCTCTTCGATGGCGGATGTAGTTTGGACGATTAGTAATGCTGCGGTGCCTCTGATGACCGTTTTTATCAAGCACAACAGTGCAACCATGCTCACTGTGTGACATTATTGCTTGTTCGGCAAAAGTGTTATAGACGTGTACCTTGGGTATTCATATTTCATAGTTATGCCAGTAATATGTCCTCTATTTCAACATTCCTCAGAATTACGCCATTGTGCCCATTGTGGCCATTGCTCGTATGCTGAACATGCCTAAGAAGTTTAACATGGTTTTGCTTTGTAAAATAGCTTGCTGGAGGTTATATTCTTTCACCAAAAATCGTATTCACAAAAAGTCATCTGTAACTACTCTGCAAGTAACCCGTGTCTCTTGGTCTCACTCCGTGTATTCCGTGCATTCCGTGCTGTGAACGGCGTGTAGTTCTAACTATGGAATATCCAATCGCTCATTTGAATCATTGTGCACGCTTTTCACGCGAACATTATCCGTGTACAGAACAATGTGGGCGCACATAAAATTACACGTTTCTTGGGAGTTTTGACTATTTGTGGGCCGAGAAAACATTGCGTTCCTTCAGGATAAAAATTCAAACTCTAATTTAAGAAACTCTTATCATATACTTTAAAATAGGGCATTTATTATACCCCCATCATTGATGACGCGGTGTATTGCTTTTCACATGGCGGTCGATCGGGGATGAATGTCGGTCTGTCGATCGGTAGACCTAATGGTTACTATTCAAATTACACATGAACGCTTTGTCCTAGAATCGTAAGACTTTACATTGATGTTAACCAGCCACAGTCTAGATGACCCAAACCATGTTAATGTTGTTTTAATAGGGGATTAAATAGCCAGCGAAGCTGGCTATTGTAAATACCCATACCAATAATGTCCACGTGCGATTCTTCGTCGAGTCTCTGCCGGTACTAATGCTTTCAAAAAAAGTTATTTCCGGTCAAAAATTTCAGGCAGTTTTCCGAGGTGAATGGTCCTTTGTAAATAAAAAAAAATAGTAATCTGTAAACGGTTGCCCCCTATCATTTTCTTTCGAATTATAACCATCATTAAAAATATTCAATAAATAAAACAAACTATTTAAATAAGCATAAGGAAGTAAGAAAAACGCTACTGTACTGGATACACGACGCCAATACAAGACGTGATGTCATGACGTCACAAATAACAGGAAATGACGTCATACCAAAAGTACGCCAAATAGACTCATGACGTTACGTTGCAATGTATAACAAATCAGTATAATATAGGTAAAACTCCATGTTAGGGATGCCTACACTTATTCCAAACATAAACAACAGATACATAGCCAATCAAAAATTTTGAATAATTATTATTTCTGGTCTTAAATTTAAAGAGGAAAAGTGATCAGTTGCTGATCAATAATTATCTTTGTATAGGCCTATTGTATAACATCTAAATTCAACTCATATTTAGTCAGTTTCTATCTGAAACATAGCTTAGCAGATATCCAATGTGTATTTAATCCCTCATTTAGGCGGTGCCTTAGTTCATATTAAGTGTTAATTAGTTTCTGTTAAATAGCACAAGAACGCGTTGTCCTTGGTTTTTTCAAACTGTACGAATTCGTCAATATTGATAACTGATTATCGATAGAGCATGTTTACATGTGTAAGTCATACGTTACGAAAAGCATGTGTTCTTGAACGGTTTGGATGTAAGTGATGAATTTCCTACGCGAATAACACCTTACATACTGAGTTTGGCACGAACAGATCGCACCAGACCCGTCGAGATGTTACGAGTTCGGGTAAAGTTGCGGCCTTATTCTTTCAATTTGTATTAACAGCAACCTTGGGATTGTGAATTTCGATATGCAACCTTTTGGCGAAGACTTTTTCTTATTTTGCTCACTTTTTAGCCGAGTTCTCAAAATACAGATATGCCAAAGTGTTTTTATGCCCCCGTATCGACAGATTGGGAGGCATATAGTAATGCACCTGTCCGTCCGTTCGTCCGTCCGCCCTGGTTAACCAAATTGACCGTTTCTTCTAGCATTAATATGGCTTGCTACAAAGCTTTCAAACTTGCATGGATGTTGTATATGAACACTCTCCACGCGCCTGTATCACATGACTCCATTTTGACATTCACCTTGACCTAATTTTGGACTTAGACTTATTGAAAGGCCAAATTCTTGGTTAACCCAAATTGACCGTTTCTTCTAGCATTAATATGGCTTGCTACAAATCTTTCATACTTGCATGGATGTTGTATATGACCACTCTCCACACACATGTATCACCTGACTCCATTTTGACCTTCACCTTGACCTAATTTTGGACTTAGACTTATTTCCCCTTTAGTATTTTCACAATAAAATTTTGTCTGGAGCGTATCTTCAAAACTATTTAACATATTGACTTGAAATATGAAATATAAATAGATGGCAACTTGGAGAAGTGCATTGACAAAGAACCATAACTCTGTCTGTCTTAAATTTTGAATAATCTCCCCTTTCGTGTTTTTTATAGTCAAATTTTGCTCTGAGTATATCTTCAAAACTATTTAACATATTGATTTGAAACTTGGAATATAAAAAGATGGCAACTTGGAGAAGTGCAATGACCAAGCAATATAACTCTGTCTGTCTTAAACTTTTAATTATCTCCCCTTTAGTATTTTCAGAATAAAATTTTGACCGGAGTGTATCTTCAAAATTGTTTAAGATATTGCCTTAAAACTTGATATATAAATAGATGGTAGCTTGTAGAAGTACATGGACCAAGAACCATTACTCTGTCTGTCTCCCTTCAGTATTTTCATGATAATTGTTTGTCCGGAGCGTATCTTCAAAAGTATTTAAAATATTGACTTCAAACTTGGTATATGAATTGGTGGCAACTTGGAGAAGTGCAGTGACAAAGAACCATAACACCTGTATCACCAGATCACACATGAAATCAATCAAGGCACTGCTTTCAAATGTGGCATATTCGTTTACCATCATAAGTCCCTTATAGTTCAAAGTCATGTAACACTATCAAACATTTTAACTGAATAGTGGCCCCTGATTGAATTAACTTTTTATGGACATGGCTTCCACGGGGCATAAGCGTTTATTGAACGCAGTCTTGTTCAAAACGATTTCATAAGCCGTTCGGGATATTTAATGTTTCTTTAAAATATACACCACAGCGCCTGTCACGACTAACAATCGTTTGCCGCCAAAACTAAATTAATAATTAACTGCATCGTCGCAGCTTAGATTCAAGTATTTGTATGCAAAATTTGACCATCTATTATACGTGCCAAAATCATACGATATACATCCCTTATGTTTCTTACTGGCGTGGGCACTGAGCACACTCCTGTATCTGTATGTTTTCCGCAAACACTACATCGATGGTTGCGCTCTCCAGTGTGTTTGGACATGTCATCTTTCATCATGGAAGCATTTGTACTTGATATCCACACACATTACAATGAAATAAGAAATGTCTTGTATCACGTCTTTCATGTCGCTGTAGCTGCATGCATAATGATTTGTTGCATCATGCACACGGTACCTGTGTTGATTTAACGCACTGGTCGAAAAGAAATGTTTCCCACAACAAACATGTCCTGCTTCTCCATTATGTTTCTTTACGTCCTGCTTGAAATTAGTCCTTCTCGAAAGGGAAATTCCACACACAGCACACATATTTGTTGCTGGTTCTGAAGATATAATAGATATGTGAACATATAAATATAAATCATAAAATGTACACCTTCTAACAAGTAAGACTATATGATGATACATACCTAATACCAAAGCCCTAGGTTTTGAAGTTTTAAGACAAGAAGAGTTTTATATAAAAATTATTCCGTACATAACACTATGTAAAATGGGCTGATTGACACCCCCAGTGGCATAATTCGAACACTCATGGATACCACTATATTCATGCTACATACCAAATAGCAAAGTCCTGGACCTTGTGGTTTTAGACAAGAAGATGTTTTAAGTTTGCATTTTAAAACCACCTTGGGCCTTTTGACTCGATTAATAATCAGAACGGAACCATTTAAATAACTTTGGTAGAAGACCACCTAAGCAACAGTTCTGTACGGTTGTAGCAAATTTGGCAAAGTGATTTAGGAGAAGAAGTCATTTGAAGAAATCGTTGACAGACAGTCGACGAACAAACAGCAGACAGAGCGTGATCGCAAAAGTCTACTTTGTGACTGGTGAGCAAACAAGAGCACCACCAACGAGTGCTGAATGCTCAATTGTTCGACCTTTAAAGTACCCTTGCTCATCTGGGAGTAAAAAACTCTAAGAGTAACAATGGCAGATAACCCCATACATAAAGGTCCCACGGTTGTCAGTATAGACCCCTCTTGTGACGGTGAATAACTATGTAGAGTTTCAAGTGAATACCTTTGATAGTATTTGAGATGATCCCTGACGCTCGCTTAACGACTATAGCTCAACTTTTTTTCTTTGGACAGTCTAGCTAAAATGGACTATTTTTGGTTTGGAGAAAGTGCTGTATTTGGCCCTAAAACTAGCCTTAACATTTCATTGAATTATACACCAATTTATAGAGACGTGTACCATAGTTAAACATTAAGCCCTAGATATAAATTAAAAGCTACTGGTTAGCAGGTTGATTAGATGTAATGGCAGAGACTAGCCTTTTCAAGACTTCCATTCGCTCTGAATGCATAGCCTCTGATCTTTGCCTATCTTCCTTCACGCTGTTCGCCTAGGTGACATTTAAAAAGACTGACGAGCTGATTAGTTTGAGAGCGGCTTTTGTTTTAGGTCGATCATTTTCCTGTGTCTCTGTAGAGGTTCTTTTCGACTAACAAGCATTGAAGTGAACTTGAAAGGGTAACTACTGGCTCATTGGCAGGGTCATTTGGGAACATTACATCAAAATCTTCTTCAAACTCAAATGACTTTCTACCAAAACCGGACTTCTTGTTATTGTCCTTAAAAGTTTTGTTAGCCCTTACCAGGATCTTCCATCGGCCACTTATTTGGTCTGAATTTGGTCCAACATAATGTTCTTCTTTAGTTTTCCATTTTCAACATATTTTATAAATTGTGAATGCAATTGTATAAGCAGTCTGATTTGGTTAGTAGTCCAAGTACAGGATGTGTTGTTACTTTACTCTTCCAGCTGATGTATGTCTCTTTTACTTTCAGTACTGCAACATGTAAAGTATCGAAGCCATTATCTAACCTGATGTCAATATTTCACATCTTCATAGTTTGGTAGGATTGTGTAGAGTAATCTTTAAGTTCCAAAAAGGTATATCTTTTTAAAATGGTCCGACTTAGTAACATGCCATGGTATGAAGAAAACTAGAGTCATGGAAATAAAGCTGATGTTACAAAAGACGTCATTGACGTCACAAAGAAAACAAATATTTTTAAGGTGACAGCATATCCCAGTATGCAAAAAGGAAACAAAATACACAGATTTAATTTGTTGGATCATGACACATAATGGATGAATAGTGATCTAAGTTGATTTTTTGGGGTAAACATAATACAAAATTGCCAGTTCTCACAATTCTCACTTTTCCTTTATGTTTTACAATATTTTACGCTTCACCAATTTAAAAACGCAATAGAGGGTTTTTGTACCTAGACATTGGGGCCCTCAGGTAGGATAATTTCATGTTGTTTTGAAATATTTTGTTTTATAAATACTTATAGATCTACAACAAGCACTCGGGCGTAAATGTACTTTTAACTTTCGAGTAATCCAGGTTATAGGGGTGTATTTAGTGATAAAGGGTGCATTAAGAATTGACAAATCAGGTAGAGTGCATAGCGCAGTCGGTTAAACTACTGTGAATACGTAAACTTCAAAACTGAACGAAAGAGTTCGAATCCCATTCCACTATATTTTATTTTTATTTTTGCTCGGCAAACATTATTCGTGCTTTGTCTATTTACAAAGAGATGCTTAATTATAAAACTTCCAGTGCGTAAAAAGCACATAAGAAATATGTCATAGCTGGTATATAGATAAAGCGACGACGCGAAAGATCTCATCGAGAACGTACATAGGTTTTGTATGGATGAGAAGGAAATAGGAGTGAAGTTTTCGCTTGTCAGTGTGTGAGAGGGGGTTGTCAGACTGACAAGAGCTAACATACAGACTGCATATAAGGTTGTCTCAGCGTCGTAGATTGTAATTCAATTGATACTTACACTGATTCTGACACATTGTATAATTGATACAATGAATATTTGAAAAAAGAATAACGCAAACTATGAATAGAAAAAATATAATGATATGTGATCATAATCAGGTAATACAATGTAAGCAAAAGTTTATTAAATAAAAAAACGGTTCGTTAGTGAGTCTGAACTCACACTGGAAAGAACAAAATAGACGATTGATAGCGATGTACTATGACCGCTGTATCACACAGACAACTGACAACATACACCATTAGCTAATTCTGACGCTTCTACTGAAAATTCTTAAAATGGCGATTGCAGCGAAGCCAATGACGCAATAAATACAATATCCAGACTAAATTAATGTAAAGGAAACAAAGCATTTTTTTATTAGTTATAAAACGTAAAATTAATCAAATATTAAGAATTAAAATATTAACGTAAAACGATAAAAAAATTGAATTAGAAATTTGATTATTGAAAATGAGTGTAGCAGAGGACTCGAACCCACAGTCTATATAAAAGTATGTTCCTGACAAGAGAACAGTTCATCCGCTAAGCCACGTTGCCAACTAGAAGTAAAGGGAGATTTTCTCAAACCTATCCGTATTTTTTCATAAAATAACGGTTAATATCGTTTCAACCTTGGTATATGGACTGGTCCAGGGGTCATATTTCGAAGGTCGTTGTAGATCTATAGTATCAATATTATCACAAATTTACTGCATAAACATCCACTTCCAAGGTGACAATGTCAAAAATAAATGTAGAACAGCAATAACAAATGTTGAGGCTATTCATAGACATCAATTTTGTTATACCTATGTTTTGTACGATGGGATTTTTGTCAGAAAACCGGGGAAAATGTTTATTCATTTAGGAGGGGAATGGAGCCAATTTTAGGCCCCCAAAATGGTCAATTGAAGGCCCTACGATTAAAAATACTTGATACAGTCAATTGTTTTTGATGAGTTGTTATCAGAATATAACCAACGGCTTGGGCATATTTCTTCTTTGTTTTGTAAATGAGTATTCCGAGCCGGATCAATGTGGATTATGTTGGTAATTTCACTTGCTTTTGTTTTATAATCATAACTAACTCGCCAATTCCTGGCAACATCCTGATTGTTGTCAAAAAATACACTACATCATTTTCTATCACTGGCTTCTTAAGTGGTTTCATAGCTTGAGTTTGTAGCCAAGCCTTCAAGCAGGAATAGCTACCCGCAGATTAATATGTACAGTTGAGTCTTGTAATTTGACGGCTGTCGCTAATAAAATAACTGACAAAGTTAGGGTAGAAAGGCATTGGGGTCACCAAATTGAGCAGTTTTTACTTGTATAGAGAATTGATGGCACCAGAAATACAAAATTATTTTTTGGAATTTTCAAGTGAAGTTATGTTGGCATAGTACATCATAATAGTTAACACCATTGCATTTCTTTTCTTTAACCAAACGTAAACACTCATATTTTTCCAACCAATTTCACTAGTATAGTCAGTAGAAATGGTCATGGCATCTTCCATAAGGTTGTCTGACACCTTGCTGCCAATGGCTCTCACTATCCTGATTATATCATGCTCTCCCACATCACCATTGTCTATCTGTCTTTTGAGTAAAACGTATATGGACATGTGTATAATGTATATCAACAGTGATTAACCAACCCCTTATATGCAGATGCGGCGCTACACATAAAAATGCCATCATTAATTCATTTGATTTTTCAATAAACTTTTAATTAGTTATGGCATATAATTGTCATGTATGCATTTACGAATGTCTCTTTTGTGTCATCACAGTAAATTTCCAATAAAAATAATTTTGTGCGAGAAATACAGAAATACGCATGTTTGAAAAAGATTTTAATAGTGAAAAAACATCATTTATGCTTTCATATCCATTAGATCATTTTTCGCTTCAGCTTAAACAGAAACTCTCTCTGTGTGATTAATTGGATATGCAAATTGTCCGTTTTCATACGAAAGTGTTCTAGATTACCTCTGGAAATTATAAGAAACGTCTATTTTTTCGACGATTGAATCAAAGTACTTGGAACCCATCCAAAGTTTCAATTTGCATTTAAGTTAGTCTAGTATCATACTTGAAACGATGTTAGTAATTATTTTGATATTAAATGACCGTTAAAATATAGCTCTATACACTTTTAGTTTATAAATTGCTGCAACATCTTCTTTAAACTGGTTATTTTACAATGCAATCTACATCAAGAGCCAATCAGACTTGGCCTTGATGACCTGTACCAAGGCGACGTGTTCAGTTGTAGGCTTTGGGCAGAGGTGGTGTCTCAGACCTCTTCGATGGCGGATGTAGTTTGGACGATAAGTAATGCTGCAGTGCCTCTGACGGCCGTTTAGAATCGCGGACAGCAGTGCAACAATGTCCTCAGCGTGACATTATTGCTTGTTCGTCAAAAGACGGGTATCCAGTATATTCAAATGCCCTGATCAAATGATGAAACTTGATATACCAGTAATTTCTCTGAACTATTGCCAACATATCTCAGAAATATGCAATTGTGCCCATTTCTCGTATGCTGAACATGCCTAAGAAGGTTACCATGGTATTGTTTTGTAAAATATCCTGCTGGAGATTATATTCTTTCACCAAAATTCGTCTTCACAAAAGTAATCTGAAACTTCTCTGCAAGTAACCCGTGCTTCTCGGTCTTACTCCGTGATTCCCGTGCTATGAACGGCGTGTAGTTCTAACCATGCAATATCTAATCGCTCATTTGAATCATTTTTCACGCGCAAATTATCCGTGTACAGAACAATGTGGGCGCACATAAATTACACGTTTCTTGAAAGTTTGACTTTTTGTGGGCCGAGAAAATATTGCGTTCCTTCAGGATAAAAAATCAAACTCTAATTCTAGAAACTCTTTCATTAACCTGCGGCCTTGAGCCGCAGGTTATATTTGTATGCAACAAGAAAAATTTCCATGTAGGGGCACGTGACCTGTTCTCGATGGTTTACCATTTCAAAAAAAATCCAAAAAAATAAGCATTTTTTAAGAATGTCGTGGACCAGACTAACACCATTATTTTTTTTATTCATTTCTATTTGTATATTTTAAAAAAAAGTAATGCACGTTAATAACCATAATTATTTCTTTTACCCCTTTAAGAAATTAAAAATAAAAAAAAATATGTTTCGATATGTGTTTTGACGTGCACCTGTAGTCTGGATTACCTCCCCTAGATTATTACGTTAACTTGGTCAGCACGAAACACACAAATATACATAAATCTTACGCAAATAGTAACGTTTTTACCCAAATACTTATATTTAACTAACAATATGGGGTTGATTAACTATATTACGCATTTTAATGACTAGTGATGATTAAATAAACGTAAACTAGCAATTTTTTCGGCAAGACTCGGTCCAGTATCATTTCGAACCGGCGTTGCCATAATATTTGCACGTCGTGAGAATCGCTTTATTTTATTGTCTGGCGCACTGCGTGCACCGATACCCAAATGTACACAAGTATGAACGTTTTTTACGCAAATACTTGTATTTAGTAAACTTTTTGTCGCAAAAAAACTTTATTACGCATTTGAATGACTAATAATGAAAATAGCACCATTTTTCGGTAAATTATACTAAATAAATATACCCAAACATACATAAGCCCACTAAATCAGAGAGGTTTGTAAAATTCCGCATTTTCGGCGGGGACTTGGACTTTTAGTTGTTTCTTTGACTTACGTGAAGGCATTGCTCATTGTACATGTGTTGTGATGTTACTGGTGCGAGTCTTTGCTCAGCTAGTAAAGTGTGCTGCCTCCCCTGTCCGATTTCCTCATACCTTTTTATCAAGCCTTATTAAGACTTTAAAAAGTTCTAGTTTCTAAAATTATAAAAAAATGTCTCTCACAATACTGGTCTGTAAAACAATTTTCCGCAGGAACTATTTAACTTGTATACTTTAAAATAGGAAATTCATTATGCTCCCATCATTGATGACGGGTGTATTGCTATTCACACGGTCGGGGCTGTATGTCGGTCTGTCGATCAGTAGACCTAATGGTTACTGTTCAAATTACACATGAACGCTTTGTCCTAGAATCGTGAGACTTTACATTGATGTTAACCAGGCACAGTCTAGATGACCCAACTGAGTTTTATGCCAGCAGTTTTAGTCAATGTATCATTAATACTTGTTAATTAGTTTCCGGTAAATAGCTCCAAGAACGCGTTTCCCTAGGATTTTCAAACTGTACGAATTCGTCAATATTGGTGACTGATTATCGATAGAGCATGTTTACACGTCTAAGTCATGCGTAACTAAAAGCATGTGTTCCTTAACGGTTTGGATGTAAGTTATGAATTTCCTTCAAGCTGACAATGCTTATGGGTGTAATATCTAGGCTAAGTTCCATTATAGGCCAAATAGGTGCAGGCCTTCTTGGGTTATGGTCCTTCTTTTACCAAAAAAAATGTGGAATTGGCCTTGTCTGTACTCTAGCTCATTTAGTTTTCATCCGATCGTCTTCAAACTTGCTGACAATGCTTATGGGTGTAATATCTAGGCCAAGTTCGATTATACGCCATATAGGTGCAGGCCTTCTTGGGTTATGGTCCTTCTTTTACCAAAAAAATGTGAAATTGGCCTTGTCTGTACTCTAGCTCAAACAGTTTTCATCCGATCATCTTCAAACTTGCTGACAATGCTCATGGGTGTAATATCTAGGCCAAGTTCGATAATAGGCCAAAAAGGTGCATGTCTTCTTGGGTTATGGTCCTTCTTTTACCAAAAAAATGTGAAATTGGCCTTGTCTGTACTCTTGCTCAAACAGTTTTCATCCGATCATCTTCAAACTTGCTGACAATGCTCATGGGTGTAATATCTAGGCCAAGTTCGATTATAGGCCAAATAGGTGCAGGCCTTCTTGGGTTTGGTCCTTCTTTTACTAAACATATGTGAAATTGGCCTTGTCTGTACTCTAGCTCAAACAGTTTTCATCCGATCATCTTCAAACTTGCTAACAATGCTCATGGGTGTAATATCTAGGCCAAGTTTGATTGTAGGCCAAATAGGTGCAGGCCTTCTTTGGTTATAGTCCTTCTTTTACCATAAAATGTGAAATTGGCCTTGTCTGTACTCTAGCTCAAACAGTTTTCATCCGATCATCTTCAAACTTGCTAACAATGCTCATAAGTGTAATATCTAGGCCAAGTTTGATTGTAGGCCAAATAGGTGCATGCCTTCTTGGGTTATGGTCCTTCTTTTACCAAAAAAATGTGAAATTGGCCTTGTCTGTACTCTTGCTCAAACAGTTTTCATCCGATCATCTTCAAACTTACTGACAATGCTTATGGGTGTAATATCTAGGCCAAGTTCGATTATAGGCCAAATCGGTGCAGGCCTTTTTTGGTTATGGTCCTTCTTTTACCAAAAAAATGTGAATTTGGCCTTGTCTGTAATCAAACTCAAACAGTTTTCATCTGATCATCTTCAAACTTGCTGACAATGCTTATGGGTGTAATATCTAGGCCAAGTTCGATTATAGGCCAAATAGGTGCAGGCCTTCTTGGGTTTTGCTCCTTCTTTTACCAAAATAAATTTAAATTGGCCTTATCTGTACTCTAGCTCAAAGAATTTTCATCCGACCGTCTTCAAACTTGCTGACGATGCTCATGGGTGTAATATCTAGGCCAAGATAAGTTTCAAGATGATTGTTCAAAAATGTTTTGACATAATATGGGCTTTTATTTCATAATCAATATTTTTTTCACTTAGCACAACCAAGACGGGCGTATTTTGTGACATTTTGGCATCTTGTTGTATTTACAGCAACCTTAGGATTGTGTATTTCGATATGCAACCTTTTTGGTTAAGCCTTTTCTTATTTTGTTTACGCTTCAGCCGAGTACTCAAAGGACAAGTCGATGCCTTAGAACAAGAAGGTTGTAACTACCAAATCGATATATTGAGAAAGCAAGAGAAAACTGTCTGTAATTTAGTCTTTACCTATGGGAAAACACGTTTTTAAAACTTCATTTTGAAAATGAAAATAGGCTCATAAGAAGCGCCTTGTGATGCTTATTCTAAATATGTATAAGTCTTAAAAGGTCGTAAGTGGCACTTACGAGCACTTACGACCTTCTTATTCTAAGCCATCGATGTAGTCCATCACTGCACGCAACGTGTTTTACTTCGAGGGCAGTGATCCGTTATGCAAAAGTGTTTATCTTAACGATTTCATAAGCCGTTTGGGTTCTTTATGATTCTTTAAAAATATACATAACAACGCCTGTAATGACTAACAATCGTTTGTCGCCAACACTAAATCAATAGTTAACTGCATCGTAGCAGCGTATATTCAAGTACATGTATTTGTATGCAAACTTTGACCATCTATTATACACGCCAAAATCGAATATCATACGCAATACCTCCCTTATGTTTCTTACTGGTGTGAGCACTGAGCACACTCCTATATCTTTATGTTTTAAACATCATCGATGGTGGCGTTCTCCACTGTGTTTGGCATGTCATCAGAATGAAATGGGAACTGTTTCTGCTCACGTCTTACATGTCGTTGTAGCTCAGCATTGGTGGTAGAGGAACAAATGCCAGTTTAGGCCTCTATTTTTGGAGTTACCCTACCATTCATTTTAACAAGCTGAGTCATACCTTAAAATGTTCGTAAATGTTTGTGCTTCATGAAAAGGGACATTTTTAACCATAATCATGGTGGCGTTTTGAGAAATCCAAGATGGCGTCCAAGATGGCCGCCAAAAAAGTAAACCTCACCTTTTGTCAAATTACAGCCTCTGGGACATTGGATATGGTATTTATTATGGGAATAAGTGGTTTTAACAATAGAATGTATGTTGTTCTTGTCATATTAGGCGATTTTGGTGGAACATTGGGGTGATTTAATTTTTTTTATTATTTTTATCGCCAAATAAAGGCAAAAAACAGGGGGTAGGGGTAAGATTTTTAACTACCTAGGAAAAATTTTACGACACATATATAATTTCTGTTGTTAAGTATACGCTATATAGTTGGGGGAATATCAATTTTTACAAATATACAAAACAAAAGTACTTCAATGATGACAATTGACAATCAAAGTGGGTGGGGTACGATTTTATTAAAATCTGAAAAGTTGTAATATTTTACCTTTGATACATATTTGAGTCACTACACCATAAATTGGTTTAGTTTTCACACTCCTACAGTTAGGAAAGTTGGCATTATGTATTATTTATGTATTGTTAACTAATGTTTGATGCATTTACTCCATCTTTTTCTTGATTTGGTTCCAAAAAATGACAATTGCCTTAGGGGTAAGGGTAATTATGGTAATAATGAAAACCCTTCCAGCGATGACACGAACTGAACTTGTTAACTTACTATATGAAATTATAAAGATGAATTTTAGCATTAGTGCACTTCTTAAATATTTGTAACAATACGACCTAGCTTTGTCAACATTAATGTCAAGGTCATATTAGAGGTCGAATTCTGAAGGATTTTCAGAACTTGCAATATGTATGTATTACCACCAACTTGTAAAATATACAGGAATAAATTATATATTTAACAAAAAAATAACAAAATACAAACACAGCTTGGTTCTTTGATAAAAGAAAACATTGTTAAGCATTGCACCTGGAAATATAGTTTCCAATATGGCCGCCATCATAAGCTCAACAGAAAAAAATCCTTAAACATTGCAGTGGGGAAAGGTATAAAGTACAAGATGGTTGCCATGAATGATGAAATGCATAAACTCTAAATAGTAAATGCCAATGTGATAGTTTCATAAATAAATATAATGACACATACTTGGATTGAAAATGTTTATTAACTAGTGGTCATCATATTGAATTCAACAGTAACTACAATGTACTGTAAGTGCAAGGTCAAGGACTTTTCAAGGTCAAAATGGAAAAACTTAAGTACATGTATACGTATTTCTTTTGTATTTTTATTTACATAGTATACATTTCTGCCTTTCAATATGGTATAAACTAAGTTGTTTAGAATGTATTTCTTCAGTAAACATTGTATGGTTTTATTTAGAACATTGTAGCTTAGTGATAAAAGCCATTTGAACGAAGTAAATGATACCCGAGGAATCTTCGATTGATGGTTCAATATCATTAATATTTGTTATTATCATTAGTTGTGACATTTCGTATTACCATTAAATGCTACAAAGTATGTATGTACTGAATTTAGTTTTAATTTAAAGTTACTCAAACCAACATCAATTAATGACCATTTCAAGGTTAAACTTCTAGACACATTCAAATTTGTTGGAACTATAGACTTATATTACGTTATATGGGACTCATGCATGTTGGAAATAATCATACAATCCCATATATATATGGCCACTCAAAGTTCCAAAGAGTCATGGTAGATCTTATGAGAGACTTGCCAATGTTTGAAACTGTCACTATGGGGACTCACCAGTGTAGCAAACAGTATTCCAAGGTCCTATGAAGGACTCGCTAGTATTGAAATGTGTCATCTTTGGTTCTATGTGGGACTCAGAAGTGACAGGACAAATTATCGTATGCTCTATTGCCAACTCGCAGGTGTTGGGACTTGTCATTCCAGGCCCTGCGGGGACTCGCAAGTGTAGGCTACTGACATCTTAGGTCTAATGAAGGTCTCAATAGCGTTGAAATCTGTTATTGGGGTTTATATGAAGAACCCATCAGTGGTTGCAACTGTCTTCGAGGCCCTATGGCGGATTCTCCAGTGCTGGGAACTGTCTTCCAAGACCCTATGGTGGACTCTTCAGTGTTAGAAACCGTCATTCTAGGTCCAACGGAGGTCTCAACAACGTTGAAAACTGTCCCTCTGTGCTATATGGAGGACCCATCAGTGTTGGAAACTGTCATTCTAGGCCCTATTGAGGACACTCCAGTGCAGGGAACTGTCTTCCTAAGCCCTATATGCTTAATGGACAACTGTCATTCTGTGCTATATGGAGGACCCTTCAGTGTTGGACACTGTCATTATAGGCCCTATAAACAACTCTCCTGTGAAGGGAACTGCCTGGCAATGCACAATGGAGGACCCCAGTGTCGGGAACCATCATCATAAGCCCAATGGGGAATCACCAGTGTAGGGAACTGCCTTCCAACGCCATTTGGAGGACTCTTGTGTTAGGACCCGTCATCATGTGCCCTATGGAGGACTCTTCCGTGATTAGGACTGTCAGCCGAAGTACTATGCGAGACTGACTGTTGATGGAAACAATCATAATATGTACAAGAGTAACTCACAAGTGTATGGAACTGTCATCTTAGGTAGATAACCTATAATCTACCTAGGTAATATGGTGAACTCACCCATGTCGGGACTGTCGTCATAGTATTATGTACTTTGAGGAATACTGTCACGCTGAGTCTTATGGAGGACCCATCAGTGTTAAAAACTCCGGAAAGTCTGGGGTGGTGGGTACTGTCATCCAATGTACTATGGCAGACACACCAGTGCAAGGAACCGTCATCCTATGTATTATGAGGGACTCTCCAGTGTATGGAACTATCATCCCATGTCCTATAAGAGACATACAAGTTTAGGGAACTGTCATCCCATGTCCTATGAAACACATACAAGTTTACGGAACTGTCATCCAATGCACTATGGGATACATACCAGTGTAGGGAACTGTCATCCTATGCACTATGGGAGACATACCAGTGTAGGGAACTGTCATCCAAAGCTCTATGGGAGACATGCCAGTGTAGGGAACTGTCATCAATAGTACTATGGGAGACATACCAGTGTAGGGAACTGTCATCCAATGTACTATGGGAGACATACCAGTGTAGGGAAGTCTCATCCAATGTACCATGGAACTGCCATTCTATGTATTATGAGGGACCCTCCAGTGAAAGGAACTACCATCCTATGTCCTATGGGAGACACACCAGTGTAGGGAACTGCCATTCTATGTATTATGAGGGTCTCTCCAGTGAAAGGAACTACCATCCTATGTCCTATGGGAGACACACCAGTGTAGGGAACTGTCATCCAATGTACTATGGGAGACATACCAGTGTAGGGAAGTGTCATCCAATGTACTATGGAACTGCCATTCTATGTATTATGAGGGACCCTCCAGTGAAAGGAACTACCATTCTACGTCCTATGGGAGACACACCAGTGTAGTAGGGAACTGCCATTCTATGTATTATGAGGGACCCTCCAGTGAAAGGAACTACCATCCTATGTCCTATGGGAGACAAACCAGTGTAGGGGACTGCCATTCTATGTATTATAAGGGACTCTCCAGTGTAGGGAACTATCATCATATGTCCTATGGCAGACACACCAGTGTAGGGGACTGTCTTCCTATGTGTTATGAGGGTCTCATCAGTGTAGGGAACTTTCTTCCTTTGTATTATGGGGGATTCACCAATGTACCAACTGCCATCCTGTGTAATACGATTGACTCACAAGTGTAAGGAACTATCTCCCTGTGTATTATTGGAATTTATCAATGTTGGCAACAGCCATTGTAAGCCATATTGGGATTCACCAGTTTAAGGATCTGTCATCCTTAACTATAAGGACGACTGACAAGTGTGGAAATAAGTCAACCAGTGTCCTAATCTTGCACAGACAGAGAGGGTGGACAATAAAAACACGAACCGTTACTGTTGCAATTACCTTCACCTAAAATGCTTATTTGGCTGGATAATGAATAATATTATATATACATGTACATGGAGATGATGGCCGCCATATTAGAAACCATATTTCCAGTTACCATGGCAACAAAATGTTTTCTTTTATCGAAGAAACAAGCTATATTTGAACTTTGTTAAAGAAGTGATATGAACATATGACATTTATTCCTGTACATTTATCTGTTTGTGTGCATACGTACATATTGCAAAAATTCCTTCAGAATTTGACATTTGACCTCTAATATGACCTTGACATTAATGTTGACAAGTGCTGTATTGTTACAAATATTGTTACGAGTGCACTAATGCTAAAATTCATCTTCATCATTAACAAATTCAGTCTATGGCATTGCTAGAATGGTTTTCATTATTAACAAAATTACCCCTACCCTAATAAATTGTCATTTTTTGGGCCTAATCAAGAACAAAATGGAGAAAATGCTTCAAACATTGGTTAAAATATGCATAAATAAAACATATATCAACTGTCCTGACTGAAGGAGTGAGAAAACTTAAACAATGTATGGTATAGTGTCTCAAATATGCATCAAAGGTAAAATATTATCGCTTTTCAGATTTCAATAAAATCGTACCCCACCCACTTTGATTGTCAATTGTCATCATTTTAGTACTTTTATATTGTACTTTTGTGAATATTTTCATTCCCCCAACTATATAGCATATACTTAACAATAGAAATGCTATATATGCGGTCAAAATTTTCATAGGTAGTTAAAAATCTTACCCCTACCCCCTGTTTTTTGCCTTTATTTGGTGATAAATATGATGAAAAAAATTAAATCACCACAATGTTCCACCAAAAGCACCTAATATGACAAGAACAACATACATTCTATTGTAAAAACCACTTATTCCCATAATAAATGTCATATCCAATGTCCCAGAGGCTGTAATTTGATAAAATAGGATGTTTACTTTTTTGGCGGCCATCTTGGACGCCATCTTGGATTTCTCAAAATGCCACCATGTGACTGGTAAAAAATGTCATGTATAGTAACGCACAATCATTTAGGAACATTTTAAGGTATGACTCAGCTTGTTAAAATGAATGGTAGGGTTCAACCATTTTTACCTGAAATTGTTCCCCTACCATGGTGGCGAAAGCGCTGCTACAAATACTGCATATATAATGATTTGATGCATCATGTACACTAGACCTGTGTAAATGTAGCGCACTGGTTGAAAAGAAATGTTCCCACAACAAACCTGTCCCAACTTCTCCATTATGTCTCTTTACGTGCTGCTTCAAATAACTCATTCTCGAAAGTCAAATTCCACACACAGCACACATATTTGTTGCTGGTTCTGAAGATAAATAACGATTCAATAAATATGTGCACATATAAATAATAATCAGTTATATCTTTTATTATACAGCATTACTTTACCTTGGGTAGTATCAAAACATGTAAACGCATTAAAGAATAATTTCGTATCTCTGGCAAACCGGAATAAGTGCATGTTAATAGGGCATTGCTTACTGGTGTCGATTTTGAATAATGAAAACAAATCAACAAACACGGAATAAGTTGGGGAGAAAGTCCAAGTAACTGAGTTTTGCTGAGAAATAACGGAGAGGAGGCCGCGAAGGACAGACTTAAAATCCAACAACACTGTAAACTGTAAATTAGTTTTCTTCGTAAAGTTGCAGTAAATGTCTAAATAGAAAGAAATACTATATTTTCCAAAATTTGCCCCTCGATGTACCACTTATGAAGTACAAGTTTAAAAATATGAAAATGTCTGAACGAGAAGAGCATGCTTTTTATGAAACCAGTGAAGTAATACCGTAACTATGAACTTATAGTTTTATGATGATGGTGACATTGTTGTTGTTATCGTGTGTCACTTGGGAATATATTGTTATTGGTGTCACATTTACGTTTTCCTCGGGATTTTTTATGGTACACTCTAGTTAGAATTTAATTATAATGTTAATAAGCAAATATCCAAAACAACTGGTAGACACTTCTAGTTTATAGTTTATTGTTTGTTATATATATCAGAAACTATACAGTCTATAGTATATCAATTAATATGCACTTACCTATCATATAATATATTAGTCCCATATATACTGAGTTTCAAAAGTTTCGCACAAAATATATTGTGTGTCTTACTTATAAGAAGCTCCAATTAGTCCAGTCATTTTAACTTTTAACCTCAAACTAATTGCAAAACAAACATTTTTGTGTTTATATGGCGCGTATAACTATCCGTAGCAATGTAGAAAATGTCCTAATTGAATATTCGTGGGACTTTTTGAGATATTCACATATATATTGAATTGTCACATGTTTTCGCGATATTTGTCACTTTTGATGTAAATAAATCTTGACTTGTATCACTTATTTTTACATCGTGCTTAGAGGTCGCAATTTTGGTCTGATTTTTATGAAACTTGGCAGCAATGATCAACGGAAGCTAATCTAGGTCAAATAACATTTTGGGTTAACCGGATCCAAAACCTAGGTCACTAGGTCAAAACATAGAAAAAACAAGATATAGTCACCAGGGATCGCAATTTCGACCTTACACTTGTGAAATTTAGTCACAATGATCATCTTACCAAAATCAAGGTCATGTGTCAAATTGGATTAACCTGAGTTAAAAACCAGGTCACTAGGCCAAATAATAGAACAAATCTTTAGAAGGCGCCCTTTTTATCTAATCTTTATGAAATTATGTCACATGGCTCATCAAGACAAAATGTAGGTCAAATTTAATATTTACTTATCATGAGTTAAAACTAGGTCACTAGGTCAAATAATAGACAAACCTTCTTGAGCCAAACAGTCGCATAAATTATTTTAACCTATTGACCTTTTTTTGACCCAGGTAACTCAATAACGCACTTGTCTTAGATGTTTTGAGATGAGCATTGTGACCAAGTTGCATAAATATTAAACCAAAATTGTGACTTTTATACCTACACGACATTTTCCTTTGATTTGAACTAGCGATCTACTTTTTTAACCCCGGATGACCCAATTTATAACTTTGACCTAGATTTTGTTGATATTATTATTGTGACCAAAGTTCATATATATTAGGCCTACATTATGACCTCTAGCGACTACACAAGATTTTGCTACAATTTGACCTAGTGACCTATTTTTTACCCTTGGTCATCCATTTCCTACCTTGGCATAAGTTTTGTTCAGGTGATAACTCTGACCAAGTTTCATAATCATAAAGTTAAAATTGTGGATACAAATGCAATTGTGGACGACCAGACAGAGAGAACAATCACTATTTGAATAATTTTCTCCCGAATCGATAGATTCATGTATATTATCATTATTGCATATTGTCCAAACACAAATATCCTTTTTTCATTAGACACACATGTAAACAACACATGATATGTGTAAATTTTAAACAACTTGGATTAATATTAAAGAAATGAATTAAACTTTTGTTTCCCCTTCCAAGTGCTTATTTGAGTCATTTTGTCGACCTTTGAATGGGTAGTATACCAACGCGTCGACTGACATATATATGAAAAGCAAATTGTCTGATGATGAAATCATTATTTGTATTCGATATAAGAAGGTTGTATCTATCAGAAAATATAAGCTTTAATGTGCAATGAGTAAATATCTAACGACTTAGACGGGCATTATTAGAACTTAAAATTCCCCATGTAGTATGAAATAAGGCAAATGCTGAAATTGCTACCAAAAGTGATATATCTATATCTATAGACCACCATCATGCCCTGTAGGGTGGATAGATAAATTAGAAACCATTCTAGAAAAACTTGAAAACAAAGAAATCATTTTATTTGGTGATTTCAATTACAATTTTATTGACTCTGTCAGTTCAAATACAAAATGGAACACATTTATGAATACATTCAACATCACACAGCTTATCATGCAACCAACAAGAATTACACAAGGAACATCCACAATAATTGACCATTTGTACTCAAACAAGCCAAATAATATATCATAGCTGTACCACACTTATCTACTAGTGACCATTATCCAATCTGCTTTACAAGGAAAACAAGCACAAACATCAATAAAGGTCCAATGCATATAACTATAAATTACCGTTCAATGAACAACTTCAATGCTAAAATATTTCTTGAAGATTTATCACAAAAACCGTGGTCACTGATAGACATGTTTACTGACCCTGATGACGGGCTTGACACCTTCAATACTTTATTTCTACAATCTCTAAACTCTCATGCACCAAACAAGCAAAGACGTGTAAAACTTAAAAATAAAAAAAAATGGTTCAATGATGAAATTTTAGAAGCAATACACAACAGAGACTATGCAAAAAGAACTAACAATGTATCTAACTTTAAAATGTGGAGATCAACAGTAAAATCACTTTCACACAATGCCAAAAAAGATTTCTTTCATAATGAAATTCAAAATAACAGCAAACAACCAAAGAAACTATGGAAAAATCTAAAAGATATATCTGGCAAAACCGAAAGCCACCAAACACATTACATAAATGATGATAACGGTATACCAATCACAGACCCTAGCGAATCAGCAGAAGCATTCAATACATACTTCACAAATATTTTCCAGACAGTCACTAACCCACAGGATTTCAATGATACAACCTCATCTATCCTTAAGAAGACGACACTAGACAAAATACCCAGTGACACCCCAACATTTGTTATACACCATGTTACAGAAAAATATGTAAAAGAGCAATTAGACAAATTAGACATTACAAAATCAACTGGTCTGGATAATAAAAGCGCAAAATTCCTGAAAACAGCATCTCCAATAATAGCAACACCTCTGGCCTCTATCATTAACACGAGCATAATTGCAAATAAATTTCCAACATCACTAAAGCAATCAAAAGTGATTCCAATATTCAAAAAGGGTAAAAAATCTGATAAAAGTAATTATCGTCCTATCTCAATTCTGCCAGTCATCTCAAAACTGTTTGAGAAACACGTCTCTGATGGACTCAAAGGTTTTCTTGAAAGGCACTCCCTGCTGTACACATCACAGTCAGGCTTTAGAGCCAAACACTCCTGCGAAACTGCACTTACAAATATAGTAGATAACTGGATTAGTGCTATCAATGACGGACAATTTGTTGGTACATTGCTTTTGGATTTTTCCAAAGCATTTGACCTTGTCAATCACAAGATTCTTATAGACAAGCTCAAATTTTACCATTTGTCATCAGACAGCATAGCTTGGATTAATTCCTATCTATCAAACAGAACACAGAAAGTATGCGTTTCTGCAAAACTTTCAGACCCCGCAGATATAGTTTCAGGTATTCCACAAGGATCAGTTTTGGGACCCCTGTTATTTCTGATTTATATAAATGACTTACCATATCATATTAAGTCTTCTACAACAGACATCTTTGCTGACGACACAACACTTTCAGCATCAGGTGTTACAATTCAAGACATCCATCAGATCCTTCAATCTGATCTTGACATTGTAGATTCATGGTGCGCACAAAACTCCATGATAATCAATGCACAAAAAACAAAACATATGTATATAACAAGACAAACAAACAAACCGAACATCCCAGACATCAAATTGAAATTACAGAACCATGATATAGAACTTTCAGAAAGTGAAAGACTTCTTGGAATCAATATAGATAATACACTAAAATGGAAAACTCATATTGACAAAACCATAAAAAAATGCAATACACAACTCTTCCTACTCATGCGAATCAAACAATACTTAGATGTTCCAACAAAAATATTATTTTTTAATGCTTACATCCTCCCGCACCTAGATTATTGCTGTTCAATTTGGGGTAATACAGACAAAAAGATAATGAACGAAATAATTAAATTCCAAAAACGGGCAGCACGTGTTATTCTTGATGTACAAGACTTTGACACTCCCTCTGACGTTTTGTTCAATAAACTTCAGTGGATGAAATTTCACAAAAGAGTTGAATATAAAAAATCAATTCTCGTGTACAAATCACTCAATGACAACCAATTTCCAACATACATGCAACACAAATTCACAAAACTAAACCAAGTTCATTCATGTAATCTCAGATCCATAACCAATAAAGAACTATATGTACCATCACCAAATTTTGAATTCTCCAGAAAATCACTTGCCTACTCAGGACCAAAAATATGGAATGAAATCAATGGGGGAAACGTATTGGGGCGGAAGTGGATACACCAACTATTTCAATGGCCGATTTACGTCGATTCGGTAAGTAAATCTTGACTTTTCGTTGCTTAGTAAGGCGTTTGAAATAAAAACAAGCTGACCAAAGTACCCGGCCAGGTTTCTAGTTTGCGACCCATGGTTGTTTTCCCTCCAAGCACCTATAATTAAGTAAAGTGCCGTTTTGGTTACAGATACCCTGATTTGTGAATATTTTTATCTGTAATATTTCCTATTTCTCCCGATTTTCATGGTTTATGGATTGTTTATGGGCCTAGTTTCATTATTTATATGATTATAAGTACGCATGTGCAAAAAAATTGCGATTCCATAATATATTGAGGCAAAACACACGAAAGATCAGCTATGATAACCCTGATTAATGCCGTTTGGGGCAAACACCCCTGACACGTAAGAAATGTGGTATAATAAAAACAACATTCGACTTGATCATTAACTGAAATTTATGCGCAAATGATAAAAAATGTACATTGTGAATACTAGATAAGTTTATATAATGCCAAAACAGGAATATGTTTTCAAGCTATACACATATATCTACTTGCCATACACATTTAATCTGCCACTGTGTTAAATTGTAAATTATATATTCACAATGTTTATGGTCATTCTAAGAGTGTTGTCTATTTGCAGAACAACCCGCAGACTGATCACGTGATGTAGTTGATGCTGCCTGCTAAGACCTGACAAAAAAACATTCTTACAACAGTGGATTCAATGATAGGACCAAGCATTTCAACGATTAAACAGTTGACAATAACGTGGATGATGGAGTTCGATAGAAAGTGTGAAATTCTATACTAACATGAGAAATATCAAATAAACCCTTAAAAATCCACTTTGTTTTGATAATAGCATGTACATGCTTGTGTGTGAGAACAGTTCACGGTGTCTACCCGTATTGGCACCCTCTCGACAGGAGAGGTACGAAAACCGACGATTTTGCCAAAGATACAGAAAGTCCTTGAACCAATCAGGCCTTTAAATGCTTTAAATATTGCAACTTTAATGAAATAACATTAAAAAGAGCCTACTTTCCGTTTCGTTGTGGCACCGGAACCCTCTCTGTTCTGGCACCGGCACCCTCTCTGTGCTATAATTACTGTGAGCACAGCGAGGATTCCCGTGCCAATCAGCTGAACCACACAGAGAGGATGCCGATGCCACTACAAAACCGAGCGTAGGTATTTTTCGTAATTTGATACGATACAGCGTTTTGCAGACAGTGTGCCAATACGGGTAGGGGACACCGAGGCAAGTGAGAACGGCCATTTGTTTTTTAACGAGTGCTTCTCACAAGTTCTGCATATTGTGCAAACTAAATTCGTATTTTTTTATCAAGCATGGACTCTACTCACATAATAAAGAGGCACTTCATAGACTGGACGATTGGTTATCAAAATATGAGCATCCAAATTGACGGAGCAAATCGGAACACGGTCGGGGTTAAGATGGAAAATACTTAAATCGTACTCTGTCCAATCGTGTATCTACTCACACTGGACAAGTACCAATTCATTGTAGTAATATGTACATTTTGTACTCATCAGAACAAAATACAGCAATCCCTGACGTATTCGGATACTCACCACCACGGAACTCAAGTAAATACACCCTATTATTTGAAACAAATACTCACACAACCACTGAATACATACATAGCATATCCCATTTTGGTACTTAACACATCAAACTCAAGTCACACTATGTCCTACGAATATTTACAACCACTGGATATAGCCAAACAATGTCGTTTACGGTAGGTTGCCACCATAGAGATCAATTTTATTAGTCCCTATTTTAGTTGTTCGTACTTGCCACTACCACATACACATGCTATAAAAATATACAACTAATTGGTACTCGCCACCATCAATTACAGCCATATCCGGTCCAATGCGGTGCTCAAACCAACATAGGACATTCACTCCCGAGACTGGGTACTCGCAAACATCAACTTCAACCATATTAGACTCGAAGGGGTCTCACAACAACCATATACTACCCATTTTTTAAAATCAGTACAACCATACCTTATGCATATTTACCCACACAAGAATAGCAATACCCGACTACACATATATGGAATAGCTACCAACCATGCGTGCGGTACTTCCTCTTTCTACAGACAGGAACATAACAATGCATACATGGTTTGTAGCTAGTCCATATAGTCGGGTATGGTTGTACCTAAAGGAATAGGTTGGCTAAAGTCGGTGGTTGTTCGAGATTGAGAACCCTTTCTTACCTAGATGGGTTAAGTGTGTCAAATAATCACCACATAAACCCGGGTATGGTTGTTCCCGGTGGCAATGACGACCTGGTGTAGCTATAGCATGAGTTGATTTTAAAAAATGGGTAGTATATGGTTGTTGTGAGACCCCTTCGAGTCTGGTATGGTTGTAGTTGATGTTTGCGAGTACCCAGCCTCGGGGTGACTGTTCTATGTGGGTTTGAGCACCGCATTGGACCTGATATGGCTGTATTTGTTGGTGGTGAGTACATTAGTCGTATATTTTTATAGCTAGCATATGAGTGTGTATGTGACAGTGGCAAGAACGAACAACTAAAATAGGGACTGATAAAACTGATCTTAAGGGTGGCAACGACCTTGTTCGGCTGTATCCAGTGGTTGTAAATATTCGTAGGACATATTGTGGCTTTAGTTTAATGTGCTAAGTACCAAAATGAGATATGATAAGTATTTTTTAAGTGGTTGAGTGAGTAGTTATATTTTGTGATGAGTATCCAAATACGTCAGGGATTGCTGTATTCTGATGAGTGCCTATTACTACAATGAATAGGTTCTTGTCCGGTTGAAGTTGATCGATACAGGATAGGACAGAGTATGATTAAAGTATTTTTTCATCATAACCCCGACCATGTTCCGATTTGCCCCGTCCATATGTATGCTCATATTTTGATAACCAATCGTCCAGTCTATAAAGTGCCTATATATTATATGAGTAATGCCATGCTTAATAAAAATACGTATTTAGTTTGTACAATTGCAGAATTTGTGAGAAGCCCTCGTTCTGACTTGCCCCGGTTTCCCCTACCCGTATTGGCACCCTGTCTGCAAAACGCTGTATCGTATCAAATTACGTAAAATACCTACGTTCGGTTTTGTTGTGGCACCGGCATCCTCTCTGTGTGGTTCAGCTGATTGGCACGGGAATCCTTGCTGTGCTCACAATAACTATAGCCCAGATAGGGTGCCGGTGCCAGAACAGAGAGGTTTCCGGTGCTACATTGAATCGGAAAGTAGGCTCTTTTTAATGTTATTTCATGAAAGTTGCAATATTTAAAGCATTTAGAGGCCTGATTGGTTCAAGGACTTTCTGTATCTTTGGCAAAATCGTTGGTTTTCGTACCTCTCCTGTCGAGAGGGTGACAATACGGGTAGACACCGTGAACTGTTCTCACACACAAGCATGTACATGCTATTATCAAAACAAAGTGGATTTTTAAGGGTTTTATTTGATATTTCTCATGTTAGTATAGAATTTCACACTTTCTATCCAACTCCATCATCCATGTCATTGTCAACTGTTTAATCGTTGAAATGCTTGGTCCTATCATCGAATCCACTGTTGTAGGTATGTGTTCTTTGTCAGGTCTTAGCAGGCAGCATCAACTTCATCACGTGATCAGTCTACGGGCTGTTCTGCAAATAGAAAACACTCTTAGAATGACCATAAACATTGTGAATATATAATTTACAATTTAACACAGTGGCAGATTAAATGTGTATGGCAAGTAGATATATGTGTATAGCTTGAAAACATATTCCTGTTTTGGCATTATATAAACTTATCTAGTATTCACAATGTACATTTTTTATCATTTGCGCGTAATATTTAGTTAATGATCAAGTCGAATGTTGTTTTTATTATACCACATTTCTTACGTGTCAGGGGTGTTTGCCCCAAACGGCACAAATCAGGGGTGTCATAGCGGATCTTTCGTGTGTTTTGCCTCAATATATTATGGCATCGCATTTTTTTTGCACATGCATACTTATAATCATATAAACAATGAAACTAGGCCCATAAACAATCCATAAACCATGAAAATCGGGAGAAATAGGAAATATTACAGATAAAAATATTCACAAATCAGGGTATCTATAACCAAATCGGCACTTTGCGCGAGTGTTCTGCTTAATTATAGGTGCTTGGAGGGAAAACAACCATGGGACGCAAACTAGAAACCTGGCCGGGTACTTTGGTCAGCTTGTTTTTATTTCAAACGCCTTACTAAGCAACGAAAAGTCAAGATTTACTTACCGAATCGACGTAAATCGGCCATTGAAATAGTCGGTGTATCCACTTCCGCCCCAATACGTTTCCCCCATTGGAAATACCAAAAGCAGTACGCAAAGCAGACACAAGAAATAAATTCCAAAATGCATACATTAAATGGCAATACCCATAAACCAACATTGACACAACACACGACTCATCCTGTTAATATATCTAACCTTTGTAACTATTAATTACTTTGTTGATTATACTTGTATACTTATTTTTCATGTTATGTACCCTTTATATTTAATGTATATATGTTGAGGCCCATATGGAAGATTGCATTATTGTAAATATGTTAGCCTCGTGAAATAAAGACTTTACTTACTTACTTAATTATTTACTTACTTACTTTACCTTAAACATGTCGATTTTCTTGTATTTTCCCCACTGAACTCGCATATTTGACGTTTTGTCTATAGTTGACAATAGTCAGTCGATGATGCAAATGCAAAGAAACTCTGTTTTGCAATTTGTTTGAGGTTGACCATATTTTTAGCTTCAATGACTGGACTAAATGTATTTAAAGACCATTATTTTTCTATTACTATACAAAGTCACATCAAAATGACACACACATAACATACACTTTAGGGGGATATTCTAAAATTGCCTATATAAACTAACGTACGTCCGCCATTTTGATTTGACCACTGTAGTTATCGACTATTGGTTGCTGCCTGACCTAAACCACTGTAAGATTTAGGACAGGGAACCAGACTATTCCACGCTTCCAAAGTACACAAAACGATTTAATACTATTTTGCAGTGGGAGGGAGGTAAGTACCGAAAACGGTTTATATTTGACCACATACAATTGTTGATGTAATTATAGGGTATTTAATAGCCATACCAATTATGTGCGCGTGCGTATCTTCGTCGAGTACTAATGCTTTCAGAAAAAGTTATTTCCGGTAAAAAATTTCAGGCAGTTTTCCGAGGTGAATAGTCTTGGAAAATAAGAAAATTCTTAATCTCCAAACGGTTGAGCCCAAACTTTTTCATTTGTATTCGTAAACCTTTAAAACATATTGTATGAAAAGAAATTTTAAAAAATGAATCAACAAAGGGAAGTAAAAACTCCGAGGAGCGGGGCGACCGTAGACCGTTCCATTTTTCAAAACAAAACAAAAACATCGTGTGCTGCAGTTAACTTTAGCCAGCTTTAGACGTTAAGTAAACAAAACGATGTTCTATAACATATTAATTTATACATTTTATGGATTGATTCCGGATTAATCGTCAACTAGGTTGAGCACTATAATGTTGTTGTAAATTTGCTTCGATAGAAATTGGAAAGAAGGTCGCGAAATCATGTTCCGGATGAGCTGAGAGTCCGAGTCTACATACTCACTGTATGCAAGGTGCGAAGCATAATTGTGTGATATTTGTTGTGGGTCTACATTTTGTGAATATAAACCTGGGCCCCATCAAATATCATGCAGTGTCGCTTTTCGATGTCTTCGAATTTCCAAGCGGATACAGTATGGACGAAAGACAAACAGGGATATGTCTGGGAGGCTGGAAATTATCTATATTCCTGGACAAAATAAAAAATCTTATAGTAGCCCTACACTATTACAGTACAGTATAGGTATGTCGTTGATTTCTTTGATTTTAATCAAATTATGACAATTTGAATTCAATATATTATCAACCATAGATTGCGGACATTGCACCTCCTAATTTAACCTTATCAAAGGGGAACCAGTCAAGGTGTACCAAAACTTAGGTGTACCCAAATATTTTGGTCAAGGTGTACCCATTCTTAATGGTCAATGTGTACCCAAATATAAAATATTTGTATGTTTGTTATAAATCAGTGTCCATTTTATTCATTTTGGTATTATTATCACATATGCATAACATTGCCAAATGTGTCAAGGGAAAGCGCTTTTTTATGTACTGTATTCAACAAAAATTCTTCATAACCAGGTCTTCCTGTCTCGAAAGATTAAAAGTAAAGATTACAAATAAATGTTTAAGTTCATATATGTACAGTCGCTATTTTCATGGATAAAATGCACAAAAAACAACTGTGACATTCATCTTTAAGGCTTAGCATCATGTTTATGCATATATGTTTCACTATGACATCATCCATACACTTTTATGTATATTCAGATATTTTCACTTAAATTAAAGTTTTAGTTGCAAGGCAGCACTCCATTCAAGGACTGAAAACACTGTGTTATTCATACATATGTGTAGAAATACCTCAAAATGTTCTCCACGTGGATCTGCGGGTCTTAATTTTTGTCTGGCACGGTTAGCCCTCCTTGTCAGTAAATCTTGGTCTGGAAGATTGAAGTCAGTAGGTGTCGAGTTTTCTTCGAACGCAATCTCTACAAGTCTTCTCCCCGAAGTGAATATATTCTTCTTGGCTTCTGATTTCACCTGAAATGCGAAAGTAAATTCAAATTTCAAACACAATAAAATATAGATAATTAATAAGTAAAAAGTCAAACAAAGTAGTTTAACCCAATTGCTTTCAATTCATTTTCTGTCAGTGTTTACACTTTGATGTATATTCAAGCTTGTTTGTTATCAATAAAGCAATAATAAAAGCATAATACATTTCACGAAAGAAGTATCCACTCACATAGAAATTAACATTGTTATCCTATTTATATGGATATTAAAACTTGGCTGTTCAATGATAACCTTTTAGTACCAAATTCCTGCACTTACCACTTTGGCGATCTTCACCCGGTGTTTCATACCTGGGTCTGCAGGGTGGTTATAATTATGTCTGCCCGGTGTGTACGTGTCAAGACGTTCAATCACTGTTGCTGGACACCTCCGGGTCTTGCTTCTGGGTGAGCACCACCAGTAAGTCACATTACCACGACAACACTGAAATAAAAAATAAGACCAGTAAGTAACATAACATGGTTCGTACAGGTCTTTCAAAACAAAATTCAAGTACTAGGCATCTTATATGTTAATAGAAATCTCCTTTAAAGATGGGGATAAGTGTCATTCCCTATCAAGAAAATACCATACCAAAGACTGAAAAAGAATCCCCCACTCTTCTATATAAAGTTCACTCGGGAAAATTCTTTATTATAATGTAGCCTTTGTTTATTTGTATTCGGGCAAGAAGTTTCAATTCTCAATTAACAGACTGTGAATTTAACAGCAACAAGTGTTGTACAGAAGGCTATCAGGCGTTCAAATAGCTTAACATGAGCCTTCAGTTCAGTTGAGCTAAAATATAACAAAATGAGTTGACTTACTTTCTGGGTAAACCCAAACCAAATGTTGTCCAACAGCATTCTCCCTCCCATTAAAGTTGCCCCACCCAGTAGCTCGTAAGTGGTGGTTGGTTGTTGCTCTTCCACGGGTACATCCTCGAGCTCCATTGGACGAATAAATGAGGTACTTATGTTAAACGATTGAGCTTCTACTTCAGACTCAATGGTGTCATCCCTGGTGTCATTAGTATCTTCCTTCATATCAACTGCCAGTGACAGACTGTTATCATGAGTTGATTCGGGAACATGAAGATCAGACTCCATTGTCTGCAAGAAAAAAAGTCAAATAAAAGCAATGAAGGGATCATTGACTTACGGACATTCGTTCCTTTTGAAATTTTCTGTACAAGGTATATAAAACCTGTTATTTTTATGAAGATCAGATCAATGCCAATCATTTCGAAAATTCCCAACAGTTTTGCTCGGCTAGTTTTTAAGATATTCTTAGATATAGGGGACAACCCCTAAAAACTGAAAAATGTATTTTACCGAAAAAGTTTTGCAATGTTATGCATATGTGATAATAATACCAAAATGAATAAAATGGACACTGATTTATAACAAACATACAAATATATTATATTTGGGTACACATTGACCATTAAGAATGGGTACACCTTGACTAAAATATTTGGGTACACCTAAGTGTTGGTACACCTTGACTGGTTCCCCTTTGATAAGGTTAAATTAGGAGGTGCAATGTCCGCAATCTCTGGTTGATAGCTCGTAAGAAGGGCGATATTTATCCCCCTTACAACTTAATATTTTTCTGCATCCGTGCTTAATTGTTTGGTATAACCCAATTGTTTATAACAGAAGACATCTTCTATACAATTAAGTACATCCATCTTCTTTAACATAAGAATTTCATTCAGAAAAGTTAACCAAACAGTGTTAAAAATGTCAACATTGCGAATACACATGACGCTTCAAATCCGCGTAAATTATCCGTTTTGCTTGTCCTATCTATGAATTCATGCAATCGTTTAAACACACTGATATGTTCACCATGTTCACATCCTTCGGCAAAACACGAGCTACTTTATCGAAACTCTAACTAAAATCATCACATTTTGGCGAGCGTCTGTCCGGGTAGGTCAAATGCACTAAATTAGGCAACGATAGTCTCCCCTTGCGGTCTAGACGGCTCGAGTCGACGAGGCCAACATAAAAACATTCAAAATAATATAATAAACACTTACTGACTGTGTACTGCAGAGAGTCTTTTTTTTGGTGAAAATAACAGCTTGTCAAAATCGACGATTTTTCCTTGTGTTTAAGGAAAAGGCTAAGGTACCCGTCGAGTTACCTTAGAGTTAAGGAGAAACATAAGGCTTTAGGAATACCTTAAGGTAAGATGCTTCTAGAATACAACTTGGCATACAATAGTGTACTGTTGCTGTGACCTTATGTTTAAAGTTTGAAGTCGATACCTTTAACGGTTTGCAAGTTATTAAGAAAAAACGTGAAAATGTGGACAGACAGACAGACGGACGGACGGACGGACGGACGGACAGGGTGATTACTATAGGGCACCTGCAAAAAATTAGCAGGGCCCTAATTATTTTATGTCAACCATCAGCACTTAAACTTTTTTCCTTGGAACCCTGTACAAGCTGTTTTGTGATAGGGGCCTTAACTGGTATTTGCAATATGTCCAACGAAATCCAGCATTCCAACTGGATCAGCGTGGCTTCAACTGCATTAAGCTGCTAATTTTTATCGAGTTCCAGTGGCAAAGCTGACCGAACCTGTAATAAAGAAGATACAAAAGACGTATTTCAAAGTTGGTAATAATCAAAATGTTAGAACATAGGACAGTACTATTATTTTATGTTTGTACAGAGGAGAAACGCCTGTTATCGGTATCAAACCGAGTGGTGTTTATTATTACTTCATGTGGAATGGTAGTTTAGAGATGGGATCAAAAGTTCCTGGATTAGGACTTCCGACACCATGTGTGTCATTGCTTAATTTCTCAGAGGAAGAACTAGTCCATGTGTCAAGAATCCGATTCAGTTTGTGTATTGCTTCAAGTTGCATTTATAAAAAAATCAAGAGACGGCCATTAGACAGCACACAGGAATATACACAGGAATGAGGCAGACAAATCTTAAGTTCAAAATAGGCTGTAAATCTAACAACTTGGTGTCATGCTAAATCATTGATATTATATACTAAACGGATTTAAAAACGCGACACTAGGGTATGATGTATTATTGTAGACGGTTCAAGTTAATGCCTATATTTGAATAATGCAAATTAAGGGTCAATTAATCGCCGTCATTTTGATACTAAAATAATAAAAATCAGATGAGTATTAATAGATATATTACGGTCTGTATCCGTATAATGACTGCTACATCGGATAATGGGTGGCTAGATGATAATGATGGCTAGGGCCCCAACAAATCGGCAATAGGGACGCAAGTTTATTAGAAATTACTGTTAAACTATGATCCAATGCGTGCATTTTTCTATCACAATTGATAAAGCACTGATTTATCAATACAACAGTAACTTTACCCTCAGAAATATCCAGAATTACATCGTTTAGCATCAATTCCTTATATTTAAGGCATGTGTTCTAATGTTGAACTTTCAGAAGGCGAGTAATTTCCAGCAATTGTACTGAAATATATTTGCTACACTTATTGTCTAAGCCATAAGTTATATGACATTGTGTAATTCGTAGATTTGAACACTATCCAAGTAAACTTATAGTAGCCAGCTCATTATCTATTAAAATGTTGTAAGAATCCTGCCATTATCCGTCACGTAGCCACCATTATCCACTTCATCACAGACACCTTGCACAAAAACATGATTTTTGGATGTATTGCTTATGTTAGAGAGGTAAGTGAGGTGGCATATTAATTGTCAATACTTTGTCTTTATTTTTCATCGATATAGTGTATACAACAAATGCTGAATTATCAAGTACGAAGCAAAAATATAACAGTTTTCTGTTAATATCGCTTACTTTGGGTGATGTTTTGTCATTTTTCTACCCTTTCCAGTGGATATTTTTTAGGGTAAAAGTACTGTTGTATTGATAAATCATTGCTATATCAAATTTTTACAGACAAATGTACACATTAGATCGTAGTAAAACAGTAATTTCATATAAACTTGCGTCTCTACTGTCGATTTATTGGGGCCCTAGCCACCATTATCATCCAGCCACCCATTATCCAAACTAGCAGTCATTATACGGATACAGACCGTGTATATTGTACGATCAATAAGTCGATCCAGCAAACGAAAGTCGCATTCTGACCATTTGGCAATAGGTATAGCGCCGATCGATGTATTCAAATTGCGCGGACTTATGTTTGACGGAAGCTCCATGGTTAAATTTAGTTCGATGTTTTTGTAGCGGTTATTATGTCAGTAGGACGACATTTAAAACCTACGAGGCCGATGGCTCCATTTTTGGGACTATCTGAAGCCACGATTCCGGCTAGTACAGTATTAGCACAGTACTAGCACAGTACAGGATCTCCAAGCTGCACTACAGACGGAATGGGCATTAGTCGAACACTGTGTAGTTCTATGAGATAGCGATGTGTTGCTGTTAGAACGCTGCCTATTTTAACACTTTGATGAACTGTATTTCATACTCATCATGTTGTGACATGTTAGTGTTACATATGTGTGCTAATCAGAGATCATTTTAGTGAAATCAAATGTATTCATTTGTATGGAATAAAATCACACTTTGTGTGCTAAAGCATCCCAAATAACCAATTGCAACATAAGGTGATTTCTATTTCTGGGAATATGGTTTGCGTCCTGCAACGATATAGACACATTTTAAACAAGACTATTGCCAAGCAATGAAAGTCCCCTACCGGTAGCCAAGTGTAACAGGGAGAGTTATCGTTTTTGTGCACTTCTCCTAATTAATATCTATCCACATGTTAAGTTTCAAAATAATATCTCTTTTGGTAAAGGAGTTAGGCTCTGAACAAAATTTAGGTAAATAAACGCAGGGGGCAACCAAAAAATTAAGCAAGGGAGAGTTATGGTTCGTGTGCACTGCACTTCTCCTCATTGATATCTATCCACATGTAAAGTTTTAAAATCATATCTCTTTTGGAATTGGAGATATGCTCCGGACAAAATTTAAGTAAGAAAATTAACAAATGGAAATAACTCAACAATTAAGTAAGGGAGAGTTATGGTTCTTGTACACTGCACTTCTCCTCATTGATATCTATCCTCATGTAAAGTTTCAAAATCATATCTCTTTTGGAATTGGAGTTATGCTCCGGACAAAATTTAAGTATGAAAATTAACAAAGGGAAATAATTAAAAAATTAAGCAAGGGAGAGTTATGGTTCTTGTGCACTGCACTTCTCCATAATTAATATCTATCCACATGTAAAGTTTCAAAATCATACCTTGCTTAGTTTTGAAGTAATGCTCCGGACAAAAAAGTGTGACGGACTGACTGACGGACTGACGGAGAGTAAACCATAAGTCCTCTCCGGTTTCACCGGTAGGGGACTAACAATTGGATATGTGTCATTGATTCCATTTAATTTAGAATGTTTGTTTAAAGTTAACACTGCCCTTACGTAGCCTAAACATTCGACTTTGTTATTCAGCAGTTCACTCGATACGCCGATAAAGATGTTACTTTCGTTTTCTGGACCAATGTCTGATTCACGCTATAATTTATTTAATACCTGTTGGATTTTAATACATTTGGTATAAAAATGACGACATTGAATTTACCTTTACGGAAATACCAAGATATTTGATATAGGAACTCACTTTCACAAAATATATCAACATGCCCAAGTGTCGCGTTTTTAAATCCGTTACCATAGTAAGTGAGTTATGGTACAGATTCTATGGATGTAACTTGCCACTTAAACCAATGAATAGTTGAGTACACTAGTTCTTCATATTATTTTGATAGTCAAGCTGAAAATTGGGCAAATTTATTTACCAATAATGACTATCACTTTTTTTTCTCTGTAGTCAGTGTTCCTGGTTTGGCACCAACAATGTTTTCTTTGAAGTAAATCAGAACTGAAATGAACAATACACAATATATAACTTTATTTAAATAATTAGTTTAGTTACCTAGATCTGGTATATTTTGACAGGTGGTCTCTCTTAAAAAGTTAATGATAGAAAGTGGTATCATATTAATACCACAGAAGGTCTTTGCTCAAAATATCTGCTGTCAATGCAAGTTTTATCCAGCAGTGCCTGTTGACATAATAAGCACATGGCAAGCTTAGCTGGACCAGTAAACCTGGGTTTGAGGATTTGATTTCCTTGCAACTTGTCCGGAAAAAGGATCTTGTTTTTGATGTTTTTAATTTGCAAGTAATGAAGGCTGATATATGTTTGTTTTATACAATTGGGTCACAACTGAAACTATGATAATATGTCCTTTGAAATGGAAATTGAATTTAATAGATCTAGCATCAAAACATGGGGAAGGGTAGGAAAAAATGCTTAAATCAGTTGCATCCATGTCCCCTATCACCGGGCAGGGATTGTACTTACGGGTTGTTTAAACGCCCGCCCTACAAGGGACAGTTGATGGTAAAATCTTCGGTATTTTTCAGGCCATTGGTAACGTAAAAAATTTCCTTTAGAAGGGAATTGATTCGGAGAAAAAATCACTACATTTTCTCTGGCAGAGTTGGGAAAGCTGGAAGGTAAAAACACGGCCATTTCCCCGGCTTTCCACCCATCCCTGGGGGTTGGGCGGCCGTGCTTGCAACTGACTGATACATAAAGGGAAAAGTGCCAAGTGTTTTTATATTTAGTGTGTCCATACAATGACATGCGACACATGACGAGCTCAAATATATTATCAAATATTGCCGTAACTATGCCCATGGTGTAAAGGACAGGGCTAATTGACATGATTCGTGGGGTATTGTACCTCCTTGGGGATTTTAGAACGGGCACAATGTCTAAATCCCCTCCATAGAACGGTATTCGGGTGGCCGTGGTATCAATTGTCTGATGAGGCATTACGTACGCTGCACAAGGGTGAAACATATTGGGCAATCATAATAATAAATAAATAACAGCTGTCAGACGACATATCGTCGTCATTCGCGTTGATAGAGCGAGAACAAGAGCTTACTTCTCGTAAATTTACGTTTCGGCTGCTTCTATGTGGAATGTTCTCGAGTCTACATTATTCCAGTCTCCCATTTACCCGACCAGTGGCTGACAATCTCGCCATCTTGTTCCGTCTGCTTCGCGAGTGCGCGCGCATACACTGCAACGCTTCCGTTACTATTTTTGGCGCTGGGAAAACCCAAAATCGTTAGCAACGGCATAATTATAAGATAAATCTTATTCGTATAAGATCTATTTTAACATTTAAGTTAAGAAATATCTTACGCAAAAAATATCTTAAGTTACAAATTGAATACAACTTAAAGATAAGATATATTTTATCCTTACCTAAGGAATATTAGGGAACTTACCGCCCCAGGAGTTCCAACTCACTGGTCGACTAAATGATTAGCCAAGGCAACCTCAAAGTAGGGTGACAACACAATGGCATGATGCACAACTTGTTGCTGATCAATATCGACGGCAATTTAAAGATAGAAACGTCGACTTCGAAAAATACACACGGCCAGTCATCCGCATGGTGTCGTTTTGTGACTTTTATTCTTACGGAGGTGCTAAATATTGTAATCTATTTTCATCTTACTGTTTATCAACTACAATAAAAATATTTGAGGCAATTTTAAAGGGTTAATTTACTTGTACCTAACATTTTAAGCAATTCCCTTCATGAATATTTGAGAAATCATAAAAAACATAGGTGATGCGTTAGGAGTGTGCGTAAGTGTATGTCCCAACTTATTCCAAGAATAAGTACTAGTCAGATCACCTGTATACATACGGTTCTATTTACATTTTGTAAACCAATGTGATTTTAGATCATTGAATGTAAATATATAATATGTAAGCTGTAAACAAGTTGAATGTTTGTACGGCGAAAAATTGTTATCAGGCCATTAAATACTACGATGAAGATAACATATGTTGTAATAAGAATTTGCAAGGTTTCATAGTTTTTTTTATTAAAGCTGTCATAGATAGAAGCAATATTGATATACTGACAATATCTTTTATCGGATCTTTTATCTGTTCACATTTTGAGATATCTATACATGGGTAAATGAATGGAACCACCAAAATCCTCATTTTCTAGCACAAGACAGTTTCTTTGTTAATATTGAAGTTAACAGTCAAGTCAAAACTCAATATTTTCAAAAGCTGAATCTATAAACAACATGTACAGTGTAGAATAGCAATAAGGGAATAATGACCTAAGGGCCTGTTCGTTGTTCGTCTTTATATGTGTTATTCTATATATTGATGTATTGCCAATGCTCGTCTTCTGATATATTGGAATAGTGGGGAGCGGTGGCCTAGAGGTAGGGCGCGCGCTTCGGGATCGAGAGGTCCCGGGTTCGATCCCCCTCTGGACCACTGGTCAGAATCTCTGAGCAAGACCCACAGCTCCACTCTATCATGGTGTACAATTGTACCTGTGAGGGCAGTGTCTATTCCTGGGCGCCGCAGATCGATGTTGGCTGCCACACCAAAGGAGAGAAATAGTCTCCCCAGGGAGACACGAGTGTAGGTTTCCATATGTAGCCCAATGACCAGGGGAGTTAAAATGTCAAAGGGTGCTTGAGCGGCCTAACAGCTGAAAAGAGCCCTAGAAAATTGGTAACTTAACTTAACTTAACTTAGTCAATATGCCTCAGGAAAGTAGGGCAAAGTAGGGCTCAGATCAAAATAGTAGGAAAGTAGGGCCCAGTAGAAAGCCTGCTCAGGTCATATCAATGCTAATTCTATTTTAAATATAATTTTGATATGAATAATTATGCATGTGCATTGTATGAACCAAGTATTGAAAGAAAATGCATATCTGTGAAGGTCCAATATTATTTGGAAAATATGTTTGATAATTTTTTTGACACAAAAACGTATGCTATAAACACTGGTAATATTCTTCCTACCAAGAATTCCTGACAATATGCATAACTACACTTGGTACAATCTGTTTATTTGTAGTTTAATTGAAATATTACCAGTGGTTAAGGAAAACTAGAGCCGAGAAACTTTGTGACATCCATTCAGACAGACGTTCAGCACAAATTGGCTATGTCTCCCGCACTCTATGTTTGAGACTATTACTAAAATAGTACTCTCTTTTACTAATTTTGGTTTGTTTAAGTGCATTATAAACTATGCGACCTCGTTTTCAAAATGGTCACGTGACATCGGAATGGGTATGGGCAAATACCATGTTTCCAGAAATCAATTACCGAACACACGAAATTTAATTAACGTGCGTGCCAAACAGAAGCAATAAAACATATTGTACGGATAACACATAAGCCCGTAGTTTTATTATCAGTTTCAGAAAGAAAAAAAAAAAAAAAAACACCGGCACATTACGTATATTTCGGATAATCATATAGGTCCGCATAAAGCCCCGCAGAAATCCGCAGTTTTAACTTTGCCTTATTTGGGATATTTCGGACAGTATCGTGGCAAGCGTTCGGGCGTTGGGGATGTTTCTGACAGTATCGTTAGGTTTGGTGCAAGAAGTTGCGATTGGTGCATGGTCATTTACAAAAAGCCTTTACAGTACTACGGCGCTTTCAAGCGCCGTAGAATTACCGAATTACAAATGCATACATATAGTCGATTCAATAAGTAATAGTAATGGCGGACCTATCGCATTCGAAAGAATAGCGGGTTTTACCGTTAACTCAGGAATACGAGTACATAGTTAAACCTTAGTCTGGTTCCCGGTACCTAAATCTTTCATTACATTACAGTATAGGTCCGGCGCAATCTAACAAATATGGTCGCTTACATATGTAAAACAAGATGGCGGTTTAACATTAGCTTCTATGGAGAATTTTAGAATATCCCAAAAAAATGTGTGTTATGTATGTGTCATTTCGATGAGATTTTGTATATTAATGGGCAAAAGTATGTTCTTTTCAATTAAACATGTTTCATTAAAATGACACAACTGATATGTACAAAAAACGCAAAGCAAATTAAGAAAATTTCAGTACCATCTTGTATATAGTGCATATAAATCGCCCCTGATATCAAATGCCCGGTTAGCTCAGTTGGTAAAGCGTCAAATCAGTAACTTGGATGTTGGAGGTTCGATACCAGTATTGTCATTATTATTATTTATTATTTTTATATGTAAAGTAATTCTCTATTATTTTATACTTGAATAAGGAACATAATGAGAAAATAAAGTTTTTGTATTACACAAATTAAGCAAAATATTAAAAAAGGAAAACAATAACTGGCCTATACAGGGATCGAACCAGGGATCCCTTGTTTACAAGGCAGTGGCTCTACCGACTGCGCTAACTTGGACACTTGAAAGTTACAAATTGATGGACTATTAAAACCCTGCTACAAAAATATTTTAATCATTTTATAAACGTTATTTTGTAGATATTAGTGCTATTGTAGCGAATAAACTTCTATCATTGCAAAGACCATTATTTTTTGCATTACTATGCAAAGTCACATCAAAATGACACATACATAACATACACTTCAGGGTGATATTCTAAAATTGGCTATATAAACTAACGTACACCCGCCATTTCGATTTGACCCCTGGAGTTATCGATTATTGGTTGCTGCCTGACCTAAACCACTGTAAGATTCAGGACAGGGAACCAGACTAAGTTAAACCTATACTATAAACGCAATGTTTACATGACTGACGACATGATGCTTAATATTCGTTCTCGTTTAATTTTGAAACTACCATACTCTCCGTTATTTTTAATAATTACACTAAAGTATGACTCGGTAAAATTTCAAGATATTGTCAATGCCGAGCATAAGTACTTTCAATATTATGCAAAGCAAGCCAATCAACTGTGGGCAATGCGAAGAATCTTGGAAAAAGATAAGGCAATTAAACTTAAAACGTTTTCCATACAAGGTGGCTATCGTTCGATGGCGCACTAAAAGGTGTCCTTTTCAATTTCAGTAGTGTAGTGTCTGTTTTGTTGGCCGATAAGAGTGCAGGGTCTGCAGGTTTGGTAAATCAATGAGTACATATAAGTTGTTGTACACTGTCCTCTGTGTACCCTTTGCTACATCACACTGTAACAAAGACTCCATTCCTGGGGTTAATGAGTTTGAGTGTGGGACACATATGTAATTAAATATTCCTTTAAACAGCGTAAAGAAGCTAAGAAAACGTGTGTCAAACTCTGTACATTCCTAATTGAGGACCTTGAAATGAGATTTGATTCAACCGGTGACAGTGCTGTACTGTCTGCAGTCTGTGATATTTTCAATCCTTCAACAATTTCTGGTGTGACTGATGCTAGCAAAGGAGACCAAATTGGTACTGAGTTGAATACAGTAAATGAGTTCTGCATACAAAGGGATCCAAACACCACAATCCGGTCTGACATGTTGGATTTTTTAGACCTTTGCAATGTAATGAACGTACGTTTGCCCTTATGAACCATGTTCATGATGTAATTCAACATGCCCTGTCTGAAAAGTCACTTACCCCTCAGTTATCCACCTTTCTGTTGAGGTACTAAGCAACCCCTGTGTATACGGTTGATTGTAAAAGAGATTTCAGTAGACACAACTTCATTAAAACTAAAACTAGAAATTGCCTCAAAACCCCATATCTGTAAACTAACTTAGTTGTTTTTTATCTGTGACACATGCACACAATTCGGAAGACCGCGCAAAATATGGCTATTAATTTTGTGAAAAGAAAAATATGTGGCTATCATTTTAAAATTGCCAGAGTGAGTCCTGAATGGTGTGTAGTTCAAGCAAACATGTGTAGTTAGCTATGTGTTGCACGATTGAGCCATGATCACTTACCTAGTGTCAATAGATGTAGTAACATGGTGGACATTATAAAACATATTAATGTTTCAGTGGATACATTTCCGTGCATAAACAATACTTGGGTATTTATAAGTAATTGATATGAAAATGATGGACATAATTACTATATTTCGTTAAGCATAGCTGTATTTGCACTATCATGTTAATGAAAATATTGTATCATATTCGAAACGTTTGTCGCTGCGCTCACTAGAGTTTCTTCGTAAAAATGTTCTTTACGCCCGTAGAAAATAGAGGCAGATTATGTGAACACATCTGAGAACAGCGTATACATTGGCTGATGATGCATCAACCTAGAAAAGAAGGAAGGCCACTCAGCTTTATGACCGGATTGTTAAGGAAATCAAGATTTTAGCTGGGGACAGGTTGCTAGTAAGAAACCTCGGATTTAAGGGAAAACAAAAACTACCTGGAGTCAGGATGTGTTTGTTGCTATAGAACAGCCAGATGTGAGGACACCTGTCGTAAGGGTGCGTAGACAGGACGGAAAGGGTGATACAAAGATACTAGTCCTGCACAAAAACAATTTGCTTCAGATTCGTCACCTTCCAATTCCGTCTCTGCCAGACTCCGATTCTGAGGCAGCCGTGTCCGGTAGCTGTATCCGAAACCAAGATAACTACACCTGCATTGGGTACAAGTTCACAAGTGTCTGCTATTACCAACTCCATTAAAACCTAAAGACCGCCACATCGCAACAATGCTAGAGAACCGGGAAAACCAAAAACAACACTGGAAAGAACATGCAAGGGTATCCCTCTAGGGCCAAAATTCATCATAGCGGAGGCGTGTCGTCAGAATATATAACAGACCCGAAGAGACGGGCCCAGACGCTTCACAAGCGTATACCTACTATTTTAAAGAAGGTATTTTGTGCTTACCAAACTCTTTAGCTGTTGAATTATCTAATCCAGTTACAACTTCTTTATAAAGCATGTTTAAGCTTAAATATAATATTATATTTCTATGCCGGACTTTTTCTATATTAATTTTATCACCTATCGGGCGGTAATATAGTTTACAGGAGTGTTATTTGAATGCCTTTATGTTTATTGTAGATCAAAGAAATGTTTTCTATGACAAACACATTCTTTAAAGTAGAGTGGAGGTATGAATGTGGAGCGACTTGATCATTGTCGACAGACAGTAAGAGTAATGGTAAGTAATGTAGCATGTGACATATTTTTGTGTCGCCTGAAAAGGCGACATATAGGTATTACTTTGGCGGCGGCGGCGGCGGCTGCGGCGGCGGCGTCACAAATTGCTTGTCCGGGCTGTAACTCACTCATGTATTGACACTTTTGAAAATAACTTGGCATAATTGTTGAGCACCATGAGGCGGTGTGCCGTGTGCAAGATCCAGGTCTCTAGCTCAAAGGTCAAGGTCACACTTAGAGGTCAAACATCAAAAATGACCATTATAGACCTTGTCCGGGCTGTATCTCACTCATGCATTGACACTTTTTTAAATTACTTGGTATAGTTGTTAAGCACCATGAGGCGGTGTGCAGTGCGCAAGATCCAGGTCTCTCGCTCAAAGGTCAAGGTCACACTTAGAGGTCAAACATCAAAAATGACCATTATAGACCTTGTCCGGGCTGTATCTCACTCATGCATTGACACTTTTTTAAATTACTTGGTATAGTTGTTAAGCACCATGAGGCAGTGTGCAGTGCGCAAGATCCAGGTCTCTAGCTCAAAGGTCAAGGTCACACTTAGAGGTGAAAGGTAAAAAATGGCCATTATAGACCTTGTCCGGGCTGTATCTCACTCAAGCATTGACACTTTTTTAAATTACTTGGCATAGTTGTTAAACACCATGAGACGGTGTGCAGTGCGCAAGATCCAGGTATCTAGCTCAAAGGTTAAGGTCACACTTAGAGGTCAAACATAAAAAATGACCATTATAGACCTTGTCCGGGCTGTATCTCACTCATAGATTGACACATTTTTAAATAACTTTGCAAATGTGTTAAACACCATGAGGCAGTGTGCAGTGCGCAAGATACAGGTCTCTAGCTCAAAGGTCAAGGTCACACTCAGTGGTCAAACTTCAAAAATGACCATTATAGACCTTGTCCGGGCTGTATCTCACTCATGCATTGACCAACCTTTCTTATATTTGGCATCAATGTTCACCTTAATGAGACAGAGGTTCATGACCGACCCCGAGGTTCATATCTCAAAGGTCAAGGTCACAGTTGCAGGTCAAATTTCTAAAGAAGCTTGTCTGGACTATAATTTTGTCATGCATTGACCAATCTTGCTTGAAATTGCCATGAATGACAACCTCTATTAATCGGAGTTATACCTGATTCTTTTCTCAAAAGTCAAGGTCACAGTTAGAGGTCAAAGGTCAACTTGAAGAGCATAACTTTGTCACCTTATGTTCAAATGACTCAATATTTGGTATGCATGTTTCTTGCAATAAGCCAAAGTGCAGTGCACAAGAACTATAACTCGTCCTTGCATCGTTTTTGAATTATGTCCCTTTCACACAAAAGGCACAAAACTAGTAACTTTGATCTGCCATGGGAGAACAAGTCGCGGAACGTTGTTCTCCAACGCCTGTAAGAACAAAACAGTAGCGCCAACGACTTAAATTTGTTATTGCTGACGTTGTATTGACCCAGTAACTATGATAATATGATAAAAAGAATGTGCCACCCGTTGTCTGACAACTCGCGACAATTCCTACATTATTGCAGTTAAAGTAAGGTAAAGTCACTAACAACATCAATTCTCATATTTCATGTAGTCAGGCGACACATGCGACTCGCGGAGCTTTTATTTATATAATTACATATGTGTGTGTAACACCATCTTTCGTAATATTATATATAATATGCACAATTTATATTATGCTTTAAAATTAATTTAAAACTTAGATATAATCTGCATGTAGCAACTTGTGTAAAACCCCAGTTAAGAGCTGAACTAACTGGCATAATGTCCTACACCAATACAGCTATTCTATTTTATAATATCTATACGGCAGACCAAACCAGAGAACATACCAGCAACAAGGTATTAGTTGCTGCGAGGTGTCTGGTGAAGACCGTCATGCTTAGCAAGCTCCCGAGCAGCGAGCAGACAGGCTTGCTCATGGGACAGGTGGCACTGGCCAAATCTAAATGTCGAAAGAGGAGCAACACGGCTGGCTTAGCTTGGTCGCCTCGGACGCCGTGGGCCTACAGTTCAATAGCAGACAGTGGGTGAACACCCACCTTATGCCCACTCACCAACCCGCGAGACTGGAGGCTGCATTGCCTACAGGACCCTCTCGGGATATCCATGTGAAGAAATATCCGAGCACAAAGACCGGTGAAAAGGGGAACACGCCTTCGACTCCTTCGGAGGAATCCATGGAGGTGGATGATCCCAGTAAGGATATTACAGATCACCTCCAGGCACACTCTGAAGGGCCGTCGCAGGACCAGGCTAGGCACTCCGGTTTAGCCCCAGAAAAGGGCCCTCTAGTCCACCCAAAGGAGCTAGTGTGTCTGTTCAGTCCAGCCCAAGGCCACGGACGGCTGAAAGGGCTACGGCTATACCAAGTTCTCCTCTCTCTGAGAAACTCCAGAGACCTGCGAGAAGTCCTAGGAACCTCTGCAACCGGCCAACTAGGCGACAATCCCCGCTGCGGAAGTCAGAAGCCCAGAGGAAGGTGTCCAACCCATCTCAGAGTAGGAGACTCAGGGTAGGAGACATCTCAGGGTAGGAGACGAGGAAAGGGAAATCCTCGAGGTCAAGTAGGCATGGCTATCGGTTGGCACCCGACGACCACGCGCAGCTCCGAGGTGGACTGGGACAATTTTAAGTCTTGTCTCAAGTACGAAGGATTGTCTGTGTTAGGTGAAGTGGGGCTATACTAGTACCATGTCAAGCAAGATTCTGAACACTGGGATGCACAGCACGAGGTCCTGGGACGCGCTGTGGAACACCTATCTACCGAAAAGGTCTTAGTCCTCCACTGCCGAGACAACAAGACGGAGATGTTGGAGCTCCTCTAATATCTGAAGGGAGTAGTCCCTAAGGATCAGAGGATACACCTCCACTGCTTCAGTGACCTACCCAGTACCAGAGACAAGTTGATATCAGCCTTCCCTAATGTCCACTTTGGCTTTACATGATTGGTATCTCGCTTCACCCGGCAACAGCGAGAATATCTGGCTACACTGGAAGGCCATCGGTTGCTTTTGGAGACCGACGCTCTATATTTCCGTTTTACAGGCCATTATTATTCCCCTGCTAGCGTGGGCACCACTGCCGGCGTGTAAGCGAGATACGGAGGGACACATGGGAAGAGGTGCTGAAGCTCTCTGCTACTAATGCGTAGAGATGAACCAAGTAGAAGGATGCAGAGTGTCTTATCATCAGACCTGTGTAAAATGTGAAACAAAGAATCTATTAAAAAGAGAGAAAAGGACATTTGGTTAAATTGAGAGGTGATCGATTGTTCGTGCATTCAATCTGCAAAGGACTCCTGGCGAAAAAGGAAAGTGGTTTTAAAACTTTGGATTATTTCTGTCTAAATGATATTAAAATATATCAACAATAAATGTAAAAAAATAAATATATACTTACCCACTTTTAATTCCTTTAGGAACAAGAATTTAATTGTCAAGTATGATATTTTTTGTGCCAAATGTGTTGTTTATCTCCCGAAAAAATCCTAAGATACTGTTTTACAGCTCTCAGGGGTCAAAATAGCATCTATAAACATACAGAAAACTATTTTAGGTTGATTTGTATATTTTTTTCTGATTATTTTCCCGATCTTAGTAATTTCATAGCATTTATACATATTTGCTTATGACCTTGACATTTTAAACAGCTGATCGAGGGAGCAGCCATTTTTTTTGTCTATTTATTCATAGATTCATCAGGCTAAATAATCCAAGAACATGGGAGCTTGCTATTAAATAAACCCTGTGTTTCAAAACACCTTATATTGTTGACTTCCCTTTTTTACAGGAGTTACAGCACCAACATGGAGACTGTTTCTCCAATAATTGAACTACTCAATTGCCGCCATATTTAATTTCTCAACACTCGTTGTGTATAGACTGAATATTTTTAATCCGAAAATAAATAACAATAGCTTGACGTTTTCATCAATAAAACCGATATTTCATATGTGGTTCGTTTTTAAAGCGGTTGAGTGTATATACTGTAAATGGAGACATGGCGTAGCCTGCACATGCAAACATCGGTTAAGGTTCATGTATAGTGCCAAATTACAATTTTTTGACGAGGTAATAATTCGGCAGATTTAAAGGCAATATTTTCATAATATACAGCCATACGTAGTAAAATCATTACAGAACACATTTTAAACTGACATATAATAAAAAATAGAATCCAAAATGTTGCTTTTGCAACAACATACCATGTGCGCAGGAAGTTATCAAAAACACTTATTTTAATGAATTGAACTAATTCATGTTGTATGAACCCATTTTGAGGTAGTACTACCAATGAATCATGACAATATGCTTTGACAATCCTGCAACATGCATTGGAAAGTCATAAAAAATGTGAAAATGTCACAAAAATTTAGGGAACTATTTTAAAGTATGGAGGTCAAGTGCCTGTGTGAAGTATTTACCTAATAATAATGAGTTGCATATAAACTTATGAATTTTCGTCACTGAACATTAAATACACTAATTTAATTTAAGAAAAGTGGTTTTAATTGGCAAAGGTTAATTTGAAAAGATAACATTTCAACACAATTCGCTGCAGTAACATGGAAGTCCCTGCCTCAACACCGTACACGAGCATGCTTTGCCAATAAACACACCAACCTCGTGATCACGCCCTGGACCTGTTCGATTTAGAGTGATCTGGGCGTTTTACGTAGGGGATCGCATTTTCTAAAAATGAATTTGCTTAGGAAATAACCATATCATATCAAATATGCGCTTTCAATACGACAATTACCTAATAGATCGAAGAAATCGTCAATATTATTGTTTTCTGCCACCGGTCAAAGAGCTAGAGTTATTTGCCGGAAGTGTAGTTTCGTAAAATAATTCTTGCTCAAAACTGTTATTTCTGATATTTCCAGTAATTTTTCTTCTTTTTCTCTGTTCCACTTTACTTTAAACATTATAATTTAATATTATTTCTATTATATGTCACGAAATATGGAGATTTTAATAATTCGAATTTGCGGAGAGATTTAAAAGCATGAACAAAATGGACGATAAGTGGTAAACAAATTGTATGACCGGGAGACATGTGATGTAAGTGTCATTTGTTGCATATAAATCTCACGACTATCTTCTTTTCATTCATGTATTTGATTCTGTTTCACCCTTCTTTCATTCTTAAGTATTGAAGAGCAAAGTTTTGACAGTTAGAAAAATACAAAATAGCGTCTTACATTGGAACACATGTTGATTTCAAATTGGTATTTTGGGCTCGAGGACGATTGCATTCATATTCTAATTGTAGCAGTACCTAAATGTAAGTTCTCTGCAATTCATTATGGTGTTATTTCTTTCCTCTGGAGATTTCTAAATGTTTTTGAGGTTTTGCACGTGACCGTGTTTTATTTGTCAAGTATGTCTCAAATACAGAAAAACTACTTTATATGTAAACAACTTATACATATATATTGATATATTAGATACTTTGTTTTGAAGTGTGTAAATATTGTTTAATTCGGTCCAGTATTCTTGATTATTTTGAGAATTCTATGTTTTGCATATGCTCGGTCATTTTGACACTTTACAGGATCCTTAAACAATTAAAATAGCAAAATGACACTAGAATTTCCAATTTTTTACAATTATGATGACACCAACCATTATCACAAACTTCAAAGGCGTAACACCACTTCGAGAGTAGCTACACCCCATGGTGATTATAAAAAAAACTTCATTGCATTCATTTATGGACAGCATCGACCGACAAATCGTGCAAGTTTGTGAGAAAATGTGTGCGGTTCACAGCATAGTTCAATTGAAATAAATGACTCTTGTTAAAGTACCCTTTCTGACTTAATACATGTAGGACGAATATGGGAGAATAACAAGACGACATTGTCCTGATTGGAACAATGCATAGAAACGCCAAACACTACTGTGGGTAATTTATCAGCATTTGTCGCAGACTGAAGGGAGTATAACCACGCTTTTGTGTTTCAGAAACTGTTATTATCTTCATTGTTTTCACGAGTCAACAGAAATCAATTATTTTATAATACCTTGAGCATGCATATTTTCCATTAATTAAAAGGTGCGTGGAATATCACGAGGTATCCCACAATTTCACAAAAAACAATTGATTCAACAATATTTTTGTCGAGCCCGCTTGTGGTGAGCGAGACTTGGGCATTGTTCAGTTGTGTTGTGGTGTTATGGTTTCTGTGCTCGGAGGGTTACACTTTTGGGGTATGTTCGAGCGAACGTCCGTACGAAAGTAACTGGAAACACTGTTTATCCTAGAGAACAGATGGTATACGAATATAGGTTATCAAGAAAAGGTTAAAAAATGAAACACCCCACTTTACATTTAGCTTCATCACATAAACACCGTGATGTTCCATGTGATAACAAATCGAATAACATTGTTATACAAAACGTGAGATAAGAAAAATTGCATAATTCATACGCACACTTCACTGATTTAGTAATGGACTAAATTCTTTATAAATTCAAAATAATAAGTTGAAAAATGTCAATTATTGTAATTTGAATACATGTTAATTGTTTGGAGCTTTTAAAGCGTCGTTTTTAGTGTCTATATACAGAGAGCAATTTGCGATTACTTTTATACGTGGAGACACTCGAAGGTGTTCTTCGTTGCATAGTTTAGCCCAATTCCGTATTGAGTCACTTATTTTTGGTAAAAAATCACATTTCTAATGCGATGAAAATAATTTACCTAATTCGTCACGAAAAACACTCATTATATTTAGGACAATGACATATTTATCAAGATGTACTGAAATTAAATGTTTCTCGATTTGTATGTAAGTCAAGGGCAAAAGTCAAGACAATAACATTATTTTATTTCAAAGAAGCACTTTGCATATTTACAAACAAAATACTATATACAAAATGACTAAATTCTAATTTGACATATATCATTATATAATAGCATGGTAAACTGACATGTTGTAGTTCAGTTCCCTCACGACGATCCATTAGATAACACATCAATAGATGTTACAGCAATTCTCAGTTAAGGCTTGGCTAGTTGGTAGTTTAAAGCTGCAAATCAGCATTGTTCTGGATGATATATGTTTCACGAAATGTATTGGCAACGGTAGGTTGTATGTGCGTAAACCCCGATGCATGGCAACCTACAGTTCAGATCGACCATAAAATTATGGTGTGCGTGCAATCATTAACATATCGATGACACAGACGCACTGTGTAATGACATACGTTTGCTGATTCATCTGTATCAATAACCATACCATTGTCGATAACTGAACCAAAGCATCATTAATTGAATATCATTACTATAAAAGACAGACTGGTATAATAACATGGCCAAGTATGTAAATAAATATGTTTTCATTATTATCCTTCCCGACATTGGACTGTCCAATAAGCACACTCGTAAACATATTCAATAGTATGCACAGTTAAGATGCACCTTACAAGTAGAGTTGTCTCGATGCCATATATTTCGTTGCTTTAGAAGATTTATGGTCTGTTTTGCCAGTATAGTATAGACAAGTATATGATTTCTGTCGTGTAATATACAGAACAATGCAGCGATAAATGTTATAGTAGAGAAACATTGGAATTAGTATGTCTCTAAATGTAAACATACACTTTATGATTGCTACAGTTGCCATAAAACTAATATATTTATGACTGTCTAGACGTATCAACATTCGATATTAATTTAATCTGCCATGCCTGAACAGCAGTTTGCTTGTCATTTTATTGTATTAATCGTTAATAAATTGCTACGTAAGCAGACCTTTCGACCCATCTATTTTATTAACTCGTATAGATTTATGTTCTCCAATTAGTATGTGGATATGTGAGACATACTGAATTGGCGGCTATAATACTATGTCGTCATAAACGTCTTCATGCATGCATTGCATATTATTTTAAAAATCAGTACACCCATGTTAATATATAACCCAACACAATGTAGATGTAACCTAGTCAGTTTGTCATGTACGTGGTATGTGGGTGAGATGAGGGAACGACCAGACACAAACATGGTCTTAAACACAATGAAATTGCTGCACGTCACTGATGTTTAGTCGTATTATAATGTATTCCTGTTTCAATATCAATATTAGTACTAAAAGTGATAGGTTGATATGAACTACTAACAATGTTTCAGTTAATGAACTACTATGAACCATATCCGTCCAGAATGTGCAGTTTAGTTTAGAAAATACCGTAACGGTTGTAGTTGAGTTGTAATAGTAGTCAAAAGACGAGTTCACTTAACCGGGGTTCGGTTTGCCAGTTTTGCGATTCTGTTCCAGAAGTTTACATTTCCATTATTAGTTATTTTTGAAAATATAAGTAAGTCATGTAATTGGAACCTTTAATTGGAACAATATGCAAATACTATTGCACTGTTTTAAATATAATTATCGATATTGTTGATATTCAGTACACAGATTCTGTCATAAACCATTAAGTCATTATTATTCAAATATTCACCAAATCATACTTTTTTCTCAGGCGAATATAGAGATAAATTAACATGATACAATCGTAAGAATACATCTTTCTTTAAAACTTAAAATCATAAACATTGCATATCACAGACTAGACATGCAAACACATCTACCATTTTCTTTGAAGCGGTAGATAAAATGGGTTATTGGTTTCGAAATATGCATTATTTTACTCATTTATTCGTAAATTGCCAAATGTTTAGCAGCATAACATCACGTAGAAAGTATTAACATCCTCAACATATTAACTAAAGCGGTGATTGTGCTTTGGTCAATGAACATAAAGGGATGCTAGATGAGTTAAGTATGATTAATAAACTAATTATAAACATGTTACGCGGTGTATTTCAGTCTAATACATCACCATTAATGGAATGTGCATAAATATACAATCTGTATTCAGCACTTTGTCAGCTGATTTTTGGCAAAACAAATATGTTTTCCGCAGAATGTATTACCATTGTTGTTTGCTACTGCATAATGATTTGGCCCATCATGGTAAAAGTTATATTACATGCTAACGCAATCTTCCCACAATGGGATGCAATCGTAATTGTGTCTACATTCGAAGCGAAATGATTGCCAGATAGTCGACAAAGATTTTGCACCTTGCTGTTTGTGCTCGTCTGATAGTCATACATACTTGGGCATTCGACTATTATTCCCTACCAATGCTACTTTAATTGTTTAAAGAAAACATATTGTTGGCTTTAAATGAGAAGGTCGTAAATATTATTTACGATCTTATAGGACTGATACACATTTAAGATCTGTCGCTTTCTATGCGCGTATGTTCATGCAAATTGGAACTTGGCATGCTTACCAAACTGAAGTTAAAACAGTATGTTTTACCGTATGAAAACAGCAATGTTCAGGTAGTTTCTTCTTGTTTTCCCATTATATCGACTCTGTACTCATTGTAATATTGCGTTAAGGGATTCATATCATAAGGTGAATCATGAATCTCAATGAAATTAATAATAGTTTATAAAGAAACGTACGTCAATAAAAGTACTACTATAACACATAATTGAAACAATCAACCAAGCCTTTCTATATGTTTCTGTCAGATATAGAGGAATTATCACATTGAACGAGTTTTTGGAAATTTTATGAAGCGAAGCTTTGGCAAACTTAATAATATTTCATGAACGAGTTTATTATATGTATAAACATATCAATTGCTTCGCTTCAGACATTACACCATTCTAGCTCAGACAGCCCAGTTCGTAAACTTCTTCATTGACGTCAAAGCCACGAGTTATCTGTTAAATATGTGACGTTTACACCAGACATGTAATCAATGTTGGTTTATTATCTATCAATCATCAACAAACTATTCTTATACTGCAATACGTAGAGCATTATCTAGTGGTCAACTACCACGATTGTTCAAATTGTGCCCCTGCAGTCAGGATTGGGTCCGTCCAGGGGACATCATCTATACGCCGACTCATATAAGGACAGCATTTAAAATATGTTCTTGTCTGAATCTACAAGGTTTATAGATTGACGCGATAGATTGTAGCATTGTCTAGTCTTAATTCTTAGAAGTTTGTTAATGAGTACAAAACTACGACAGGCATAATTGTCTTTTGGAACCCCTTGTTTAAAATGTTTTGTCATTGTAACTTCTTATATGTTCTAAAAACTATAGGCAATGGACATTGTTTTGTTTTGCTAAGGAGAGGTGTCTGCTCTTTCGACAGCTGTACTGAAAAGGTAAAACAGTACTTTCATGATTTGATTGCAAACACCAAACCGCTACTTCGAATCATAATTACAACAGGCACTTTGAATTCATCTTGTTTTAGAGCACAGTATTATATACGGGCTTAGTATTTTCAAATTATAATTCTGACGCAGGATTATTGATGTGTCTGAATAAGAAACCATAAACTATACTATTATGTTCACATCGAATAAAGTTGATTTCTGGCCTGTATTTGATATGTTACGCCATACCATGTTTGTTTACAAGAATGGCTTCATGTATCAAATTAGCTAGACATGCTGGAGACTAACGTTGTTAAGCATGCATTTATCTTAACTCACTCTATCAATGAAGTTATTAAGTTCAAACCAGAGTAAACAGTTCCCTAAAAAATAATTCCCACACATTACCAACTTTCCTGCCGCTCATGTATGAGTTGACATCATGGATCGCCTGCTTAAGACTAACAAATTGGAGTTTAATCTTTCAACTCGATTTGGTAACACGGATTTGGTAAGCTCAAGTGTATATTTATAGTTCATATAAAAACGGTTGACACGGTTGTTGATGTGTTAACTTGCCTTAGGTTGGACAGATATACACCACACTTCCTCTAAAGGTTCGCATAATGTGTAAGGATATATTTACAATCGGATTCACTGATACACCAGACACTCGTCGCATTTGTGATCTAGAAATTTATTATCGAAACCAATAACAACTTGTATTTATGAGTTATATTTTAACAATCATATCCCTCACACATTCAGGTGACATGATACGGCGTGTACAGAGTAAATGCGATTAATAATTGATAGAAAACAGCGTCAACTGAAAAAATAAAAGTTAATCATACGTCATCAGTCTTACATTGTAAGTATTGTATTTATTATTCTGTGTGGCTTGATATAATAAACCGCATTACAGTACCATGACTATTAAAAGCTTGCGTGTGTTATACTGTTGTTTTATCAATTGATGACCCAAAGGGACAATATGTAAAAAAAATAACGTATAGTGGAACCCGTGAAAATGTAACAAACTTTAAGGTGTTTGACATCAATTTTAACGGTCATTTGATGTGATTTTGCTGTTTTTATTAAAAATCTTTTTAGCAGTTTCCAACTAAATATGTATCCAGGAGTTAGTGATATATTTTTATTTTGTCAATTTCGTTTGATACACCGGTTGCATGAGCTTCAAGGCTATAACGAATGGTTAAAACTGTCATCTCGAAAATGTTTAATACGTATTGCATGTAACTTTTTGAATTTTAAAGAGGGGCCGAGAAATGGCATCTCTCAGATCTCGATAAAATTTTGCATGGTAGTGTATCTTGGGCCCATAAACTAAAATTTGTATCCTTTAGAAAATTTTCGGTGTCTGTTGCCATGGTAACCGAGGTTGAAATTTTGGGCCCAAAAATGCATTAATTTTCAGCTGAAAATTGACCATTTCTGTCACTTTCTTTAGGAAAATGTAAATGTAATAAGCCTTTTTCGCAGTATTTATCGATATAACCTGTTATTCCACTTTTATTTCCAATCAAGGTTTTTTGACCTTCTTATTTTCAAAATGTATTTTTCTACGCTTTAAAGTGGGTGGGGTAACGTAAAATACCAATGCACAAATTTAAGCAGTTTTCAATGACATAATGCAACCAAAGACCGATTGATTAAACATCACTGGGGTATACAATCAAAAGAACTGGGTACCTACTATTCATTTCAGGAATAAAATTTTTTGGCACGATAGTTTCTGGTGTCACACCGGTGAATTTTCTGCCATTGAAATTAATGCAAAATGACCCAAATTCGCATCTCTCCCTCCGTTTCACTGACATTCCGGGTGATTTTCTGTGACCGTTTCCATAAAAAGCAATCCCTGTTATCCAAAATAAGCTGGAGAAAATGGCATGTCGATAGTTTCGTTTTCGAGCTACTGCAGGGATTCTGGAAGGACAACGCTATTTTCCATGCCTCAAAAGCTGACTTGACCGAAGCACACATACATTGTCAGTCTCCAGCCAGGGAAAGATAATTCAGAAAAATATCAATTAAACACTCTTAAAAGTTAGCATGCAGGTCATATTTGATCTACATTCATGTAATTTGGTCAACAATCAGCATTTTCCACATTAAAACAGTGCTTCAACAGACATATATCAAAATTTTGAAAGGGACTATTTTAGCATACTACGACCCGGAAGTACTTTCCACCGGTGTGACACCAATATACCTCAAATGTTTGAAATTTGCTAACCCGAATACTTTTATTCTGGTTATTTTAAGTATTGCGGCATATGTTGTCCAACCGGTTTTCACATTGAGCCCCTTACAAGTTGGTGTGACCGGTTAAAACATGGTCCCCCCCCTCCGAGAACTTGGCGCGGACTGGAAAAATTCCTCGAAAGGTTATTTTTGTTCTATTATTGCATTATTTTGGCAATTATGGAATGGATCTCAGTAAACTAGATATTTTATTCAGTCCAGACACAGCAAAATAAGACCATAATAAGATGAATCAACAACAAATATTTTCAATCATGGACCGGAATCATGAGACGCGGCGAAATCATATAATCATAAATAGAGTGTTTTGAAAGCAATAAATCGATTCCGCGACACCAAAAAAAAATCCACCTCAATAATAAGACCACCTCAATAAAATGACCACCTCAACATAAAGACCACCTCCATTACAATTCTACCCCACAATTGTGACCACTTCACTACTAAGGCGACTTCAAAGTTTAGACCGGTCACAATTTCAAGGTCCAATTTCCGCGGTTTTGTGCTATATCGAACCTCTATATAAAGACCAACTTAGCGATAAGACCAGTTTTCAGGGTCCAATTAGTGGTGTAACCATGGAGGTTCAATTTATATTATTAAAAAAACACACACCAACAAACAAGAAATTAAGGGTTTGTCCACCAAATTGACCTGACAAAATTCCAAGGCCAAGGGCAACAACTCAGATATACCATTTGAAGAGGAATTGGACATATTTTTCATTTTTTTGAATAACATCCAAATTTCACAAACCTGAACAATTTCCTCTTGGCTACTAGGTTTTATGGTCCAGGGGTGCTTACATGCCAAATCTCATTGGTTTATATCAAATAGTTGAAAAAATATTGAACTTCAAAAATCCTGATATAGGTGTCACACCGGTGAATTTTCTGCCATTGAAATTAATGCAAAATGACCCAAATTCGCATCTCTCCCTCCGTTTCACTGACATTCCGGGTGATTTTCTGTGACCGTTTCCATAAAAAGCAATCCCTGTTATCCAAAATAAGCTGGAGAAAATGGCATGTCGATAGTTTCGTTTTCGAGCTACTGCAGGGATTCTGGAAGGACAACGCTATTTTCCATGCCTCAAAAGCTGACTTGACCGAAGCACACATACATTGTCAGTCTCCAGCCAGGGAAAGATAATTCAGAAAAATATCAATTAAACACTCTTAAAAGTTAGCATGCAGGTCATATTTGATCTACATTCATGTAATTTGGTCAACAATCAGCATTTTCCACATTAAAACAGTGCTTCAACAGACATATATCAAAATTTTGAAAGGGACTATTTTAGCATACTACGACCCGGAAGTACTTTCCACCGGTGTGACACCTTCTATAGAGTAACCATGAAAACAATGTGGGTGGGGTAACGAAAAATTGAAAAATAACGATTTTCAACAATGTTCAATGATATATTGCAGCCAAAGACTGATTGATTCAACATCACTGATGTACACAATCAATAGAACAGGGTAACTACTATTCATTTCAGGAATAAATTTTTTTGGCACGATAGATTTTATAGAGAAACCATGAAAACAAAGTGGGTGGGGTAACGAAAAATTGAAAAATAACGATTTTCAACAATGTTCAATGATATATGGCAGCCAAAGACTGATTGATTCAACATCACTGATGTACACAATCAATAGAACAGGGTACCTACTATTCATTTCAGGAATAAAATTTTTTGGCACGATAGTTTCTATAGAGTAACCATGAAAACAAAGTGGGTGGGGTAACGAAAAATTGAAAATTAACGATTTTCAACAATGTTCAATGATATATTGCAGCCAAAGACTGATTGATTCAACGTCAATGGTGTACACAATCATTAGAACAGGGTAACTACTATTCATTTCAGGAATAAAAATATTTGGCACGATAGATTCTATAGAGTAACCATGAAAACAAAGTGGGTGGGGTAACGAAAAATGGAAAATTAACGATTTTCAACAATGTTCAATGATATATGGCAGCCAAAGACTGATTGATTCAACATCACTGATGTACACAATCAATAGAACAGGGTACCTGCTATTCATTTTAGGAATAATGTTTTTTGGCACGATAGATTTTATAGAGTAACAATGAAAACAAAGTGGGTGGGGTAACGAAATATTGAAAATTAACGATTTTCAACAATGTTTAATGATATATTGTGCCAAAGACTGATTGATTCAATATCACTGATGTACACAATATATAGAACAGGGTACCTACTATTTATTTCAGGAATAAAACATTTTGGCACGATAGATTCTATAGAGTACCATGAAAACAAAGTGGGTGGGGTAACGTAAAATTGAAAATTAACGATTTTGAACAATTTTCAGTGATACATTGGTACTAAAGACTGGATGATCATAATATATTATACTATGTAATGAATAAAATCATGGGATCAACTTTTTATCTACATTCATGTTCGGATCTGATACAGTCGATAGAGTAACCCTGAAAACAATGCAGGTGGGGGTAAGTCAAACATGGAAATTTTTATATAAAAAAAATTGCTCACTGTCAGTCGACAAATAATTCATGCTTACTGTTGGATGAGAACAGGTACATGCTCAATATTAGATGACAAATAGTGCATGGTCACTGAAATATGCTCACCGTTAGAGGACAAATAATATATGCTCATTGTGAGAGGACAATTGTTTAATGTACAATGCTCACTGTCAGATACCAACTGTTACATATATAAAATATGTCACATGCTCGCAATCGGACAGCGAATAATATATTGAGGGTTCGATGCAAACTATGATACATGCCTCCATAAATTGATATACATTTGTAGTTACCATAGTTTTGCACTGACCTCTCGATATGCTCACTGTCAGTTTTCTAAATATGAAGATGTCAGTATGAAATATTCAACATTTGGCATCGTTGGGAATGTGACCAAAGAAGGCTTTCACGTTTACCTTGTCAGTGTTGGAAAAGAAACAAAAAACATGTATATGTGGAAATTTTCATTTCAATTTATTTGTTGATTCAAATAGTTCAACAGTTGTTATACTATATATATATATATATATATATATATAAGAGTTATCACTTTAAGGGACATATGCCCCACATGTGTAAGGTTGATAGTGAACACAAGTACTTTTATTTACCAAAATATAGTTTAAATAGAAAAGTGTCCAAATGACTTGCAATTTGACCATGTCAAGGGTCGCAACTAAAATGAACATACTGACTAATATTATTGGACAGTCTGATGACTGCATCACACATACTTATACGAGTCATAAGAAACAAAACAAAAAAAGTTTTTTCAAGGGCAGCAACTCTGCTATAACAAGTCAGATCAAAAATAAAAAAATTAGATGGGCAACTGTCAGACTCATACTGACAAATATTCCCGGAAATTTTGAAGATTTGCTTAAACACACAGCTCAATAAAAAATATCATAATTTCAAGATTCATAGCTCTGCTAATTCTGGTCAGATCAGAAAAAATATACAGGTGCTGACAACAAATGCTGAATATAATACCTATGATGTTTGATGACTGTAGCAGAATTACTTTTCAAGTTATGGACACAATCAAAATTTTATTATACCAAGGGCAATATCTCTAGAAGTATTATTTGGATTTGAAAGTCGCTCACCTATCATAGTATGCACTTAAAAGGGAAATAACTCACTACAAAATCACCATACAGTAAACAGATTACATTACACTATAACAGTCAACTATTAAACTTTTTTTAAAATGTACCAAAACATCAATATTGAAAAGGGACATAACATCTTACACAATCATCATTGAGTTATGCCCCATATCTAGTATCCATCTCCACTCACTTTTTATAGTATGTTTCACTACAATAGCATTGATAGTATTAGAAAACAAAATATTTTATGTTTAAAATAAACTTTATCCATTTGCAAATGTCTAAGATTAAAAAAAACATGATTATCTTAGAGTTTAGAGTTATCCCACATGTCTGGTATTGTTGATGAAATCAAATAATGTGTCAAGTTATGCCACTTGTCTAGTAGGGTTGACTTGTGATAATAAAGGTATGTGTTCCAGTTGCAATACAATAGCTTTTCACATGCTGATTTTAGCAATCAACTGTAAACTGATACTAAACAAAATATCATACATTAAAAAAAACTCAAGCATAATGTCTTCTTCCGAATAATTTGCAGGGCCCGCTCTGGAGAGGTGAGATACAAGCAATCCGGCTGCATTACCTCAGCTTGTTTTGAATAGATTCCTCAGTTCTTTTTTTAACATCCCCAGTGTAAAGCACCTTTACATACAATACTAACTCTGGGTTTCCAACCGATTAATATTTTTTATTCTGTTGCCATGGTTATATTTATAAAAAAATGACAATAAAGTATGCTTCACTTTTAACAAAATGAAGTTTTATAGTTAAATGTAACACAAATTATCTAGAACAACTTGTATGGCAAAACACAGTCCAATGTGAATAGTTCACCATATTAGAAAATAGTAGGCTGGTGCTATTCGGATATTCAGTTTGTTTTTTAAATTAGATCTTTAGTTGTAAGACACACTGTTACAATAACATGCTCAGTTGAAGAAACTCTGAATCACTGATAGGACCTGAAATATTACAAAAAATAATTTGTAAAACATTTATAACATTCAGTATTAGTACATTACATAATCAATTATATTTTAGAAAAATGTCACAATAAATTAATACTTAACGGTTAGTTTGAAATCATTTCATTATCTACAAAACTGTAAAATAATTTAATTTTGACGGGACGAAATTTCGTCATTTCGGTTAAAATAACATTTTGATGGGATGTAAATTAGTGGAAAATGCGTTTCAGGTATTAAACACAAGGGTCAAACTTAGTGTAAGATGGGATTTGATTTCGTGGTTGAGGTGAACCACAAAATCCACGAAATTTAATCCCCCACAGAAATTAATTATTTTACAGTATGTGAATAATAGTAAAGTTAATAAATAAATGAGTAATACTTAATGTAAACAGTATACAATATTATCAAGTTGCTCATGTCTAAAAGACAGATATTCTGATTGCATTACATGTTGTATCTGATCTCAGGTATCTAATTACTATCTTATATATCATATATATCATATATATACATGAACCCTTTACTCCATAGATACACAGTATACTTACTTTCCTTAAACTGTTGATGTTCTATAGACTCGAGGTCTTCAAATTTGTCCACGTCTACATATCAGTGTTCTTTAAGACAGCATGCGAACAAACCCTGTAAATAATACAACACCATTTTGACTATTTAATTGAAGTACATCACTCCAAGTAATCCATCTACATTTTACAAACAGTAACTGTTGTAAATCTTTATATATGTTATGTTTAATTATGTAAGTATACATCTTTCTCAAGGTAATAATTTTAAAACTAAAAAATTTCGTCATAGGCAAACATTATAGAATATGCCAAAAGTGATACCTCTAGTTTATTCCGAAGAAATTTTGTAACCTGATCACTACATGGATGTACATGGCATGTGAAATAAAAAGAAGGAACTGTGAAACCTCAATAGTAAATCACCATTCACAATAGGAACCTTAGAAAAACTTTTGAAATATTGGGCTTTAATTGAGAGCAAAGTGAAAAGTAATGGTTATAATTCTTTAAATTAAAGTTACGTGCTACTGTATAATTGTTAAATCCCTGTAAGTAGTATTCCTTCAATAACCTTGAGAATATCTTATTATCACAACTGAAGCACTAGACTAGTACTCTTGACTAGTACCTAGTTCTACAATGGAAACTGGCTACTCAAAGGCATTGGTCTGACTGGCATTTAACTCTTCTAACTACTGCACCCAAGTATACTGAAACAAAAAGTACAAAATTGAGAATTCATTTGAAATATAATAACAATAAACACTCATTCTAGCTGAACAACATTTCAAACTTTGCTGTTTGCAAACAAAAATACAATATTTAGCATTCTTTTGGGCATCCTAAGGATTATCTACAAATTACAAACATACCAGCTTCTTCAGTCTTAAACTGGTGTTAATATTAATGTAAGTCGGGGTATTTTTGTTACAGCAGCATAACACATTTTCACACCTATTTATTCATAAAGCTGGACATAATGCTTTTTTAAAATTTGTGAAAACAAGTTTCCGAGCTTTTTCATGCAGATAAAGTGATATTTTGACAAATTCATGCACTTTATGGATTCAAAAATGGATAATCAAGGCTTGTATTGCCTAAATTGAATTTGAAGGATATTCATTTAAAACTCATGTTAAGTGCTATATTTTTAAGGCAATGCTTAATTTGAGCACTCTGCAAGGTACAAATCTGACATCATGGAGGAAGAGATTTATGTGCTAGAATCATGAAGCTATACAAGATCATATTTTAAACACCTTTAGTTGAATCAGGCTCAATCAGCATTTTTAGTTTTTATTTAATATATATATTTGTACAACCAAGTTATCATGATTACCTTTTTCGCAGGCATACAGTAGCATCACCAAATGTTATCATACAGAACAAGTCGTTTTCAAGAGTATTGATTTGATATGACTTTTTGTAGTCTTTTGTCGAAACAGATGATCACGGGTGACATCATAACTGGATGTCACACAAAACTTCTTGTGAACAATCAGAAAGATCTGAAATAAATAACCAAAATCATGTCAGACGAAATGAAGATTATGCTACCATCAATAATTCATTACATGTACATATCAAAGCACACGTTCATTTTTTCCAATGCCTGGTTACATTTTATGCAACCTCTCAGTTAAGCGGCTGTCAAAACTGAGTGCATGTGCAAATATGTGGTGTCTGCGTGTTACTGTTACAACATCTAGGAACTTTCGCTGCTTTAATCTGCAGTCGGGCTACCCGTTCGTCCGCAAATGTACAAGGTGTATGCCTTCTTCTGCTGTACTGGCAACTTACACATAATTACAATGAATGTGTCCAGTATGTGCAAGTACAGTCTCCGTACCACAATTTGACAATACTCATTATAATCCAGAAATTTTACTATACTATGCTATGCATATGTTGTAAGCCCATAAGTGTCAAGTGCACTGTGCCACAACACACTATGCACATTGTCATGATCACTAACACTGTACTGTCAGAATAATGTACCAGTCATTTGCATGAACGTCCCCCTCGGAGGATATCCGGGGAAACAGCTGTGTTTTTACCTTCCAGCTAAGCTACCCACACAGTGCTGAGGAAATGTTGGTATTTTTTTTAAGAGAAAGATGTGAGATACAATTTACAAGGAATATGGGTGCGATACCCCAGCTCATTTCGAAAAAATTCCTTAGTTCTTCTGTAGCAGGGTGTATTTAATAACTTATAGGGGAGAAACTTGTGTAGGCAGCCGGCTAGCTCAGTCGGTAGACCATTCGCCCTGTAAGCGAAGGGTCCCGGGTTCGAGCCCTGGTCTGGTTCTACGTGCCCTGTGTAGAACACTGGTACACGCACGACTACCTCTGGGTTTCCAACCAGTTCATCTCTAGCTGGGTGGGAAGCAGTAAATAGCGTTTCACATTTGACTAATCCCCCCCCGGATCGAGGGTAGAACCAGGGCAGGGACTTCTCGGTGAGCAGACAAGTGTGACTACATTAATTGCAAAAACCAGAACTGTAAACATAATGACAATTGAATTGGATCTCTTTGGAAACTGGGAAATTCAGCAAATTCGTGAAATGAACTGACGAATAAAAAAAAATAAAAGTTGGTGAATCATCTGTTGATACTTTTAAACGATCTGAATTCATCAAACTGGTTTTTATTGTAGTATAATGTCATACCATCGATGTATGTGGATGTTGGCAGTCAAAAATAAGTGCAACATTGCGGTAATGGTCGATCTTTCCGACAAAACAGCAGCAAAACTGTCGGCGACGAGTTTTTGTTTACCGCTGATTTCACCATCTTTACCTCCAATTGAAGAGTAATAACAACGGGCGACAACTCTTCTGCCTAGCAACAGAGAAACCACCTGCGTATCAACTGCATTTTATCGCAAATCGCCGATTTTAAACGCGATATTACACTATTTTTAGGTCAATCGGAATAGGTCCGGCGTAATATACGAATAGAACAAGTCTTTGTTTGGTATTATTGTTATCAACATATAAGAAAGGAATCGGTCTTCAATGTGAAAACGGACATAGAAGAGACCATATCAGCGATCAATAAAATACTATTACCCGACTTTAACGGTAAAGTTCAGAGTAAAACCAGCATCTTAAGGTTACAAAAACTATTTTGAGTCGTAGACAAGAACAAGAACAATAATTTAAAAAAAGAATAATAAAGATCGGTTGATTACTTATGAAAATATTTAGACAGAACTATCTCTATGGACATTTACTAAAATCAGAAGGCCTATATCTTCACACCCCGTTTCCATGACAACCAGACGTCAGTGGCAAAAAATATTAAAAATTCAAATTAAAATATGATGTTTCTCTACAGCATAAGCGTTCTTTCGACGGATTCTGTGACATGCCATTTCCCAAAAAGTCAAAAAGTTACATGCAATGCGTATTAAAGTGAAAAAGTGCAATTATATGAATCAACTAGTTCATACTTTACTCTAAATGTCGCAATAACGGATATTTGAAATCCATAGATCAGTCGATGTTAAAGTAAACGATGACTCTAACAGCTAAACGGCAAACAACTTTTGCAGCTTTAAATGCTTTATATGATGGCAGTTCCATTAAAGGCTTTTATCTAGCGCAGAAAAGAACGAATTGCTTTGGGACACTTAGAAAAGTATGTTTACGTCCGCATTTTTTTCATCTGGCTTCCACTAAATGTGTCGCTGACGTTCAACTTAAACATGCCAACTAAGACATTTGGTAAATGGAAATGGTACCAATTATTGCCATTTTCCAATTCCAATTACATTGGAATAAGAACAATGTCTTGGAGGAAAGTATACAGAAAATCAGTATGAGCAGATATTTTTTTTTGTCCTTTCAATTTTATTCATTTATAAATACATTTACATTTATGCCATACATTATAAACATATTAACAAATAGTATAACAATAAATGAATTTATAAATTATTTTTCGAGAGAGAGAGAGGGTGAGAGAAAGAGAGAGAGAGAGAGAGAGAGAGGGGGGAGAACGAGAGAGACATAAAAGTAGAATGTGCACCATCTCTTCAATAAAACATATTTTCGTTTTCTTATTTAATAATATTATAAAATCACTCCATTTATTCTCAAACATTTCACTTTGATTCTTTATTTCTGATATTGTTTTCTCTATTTTTATTCTATGTATCAGGTATTCTTTAAAAGGTTCTATTGTTGGACTAGTTAGTGTGCATTTTGATTTAAAAATGAAATATTTTGTAAGAAGTATTATGTAATTTATTAGACAGCTTTTTTGTGGATCATTACTCTGTACTGTGCAGAACGATATATCAAAATAGCTAAAAGTATTAATAGATGGAACATACACTTTTAAAAAATTATAAATATTTCCCCAAAAGGCTTGTATGACATGACATTCCCAGAACATATGTATGTTGCTGTCTGGAAACATAGAACAGAAATCACATAGGGTAGACGGAACTAGTTTGCACTTTAGTAAATACGAGTTGTTTGGGATAGTTCTCATTAAGTATTTGTATTGGAATTCTCGGAGTTTTGTGTCAACAGTACATAATAAAGGAGTTAAAAAGATATTCTCCCATTTCATGTTATCGTGTCCTATTTCATGATTCCATTTATGAATTTGCTTAATAGGATTATTTTGTTTGGTTTCAATCAAAATGTTATATGCAATTTTATTGATTTTTCTTTTATTTTTAATTTTATCGATTAGATACTCTGGTGGATTATATGACATAGGTTCATGAGCAGATATTTTAGTCTGTTTACTCTCAGACTGGTGATATAAGACAAACATGCTTCATGACAGACACATACTTCTTAAATTGTGGTGAAAATAGGATGTGTAACATTATGTATGAAAACATGTTTTATAGTCAGACAACGAACATTATAACTAAACGAGAGATACAAAGCTAATATTTGAACAGCGTTGGATTTCCGAGATGTTCATGCTAACCCGTCTTAGAGAAAATTAAATGGCGTAGAAATATATCAGGTAGCATATGCACTCACAGTTTGACTTGTTTGCAATATTTTGCTAACACTGAGCTGCGAAACTCTGATACGCCGTGTCCTGTCTGCTGGTTTTACTTTTTTACAAGATATCGCTTCCACATTTGAGGAGAAAAACCAAATTTTTTCAAGCCATAAGTAAATGATGATATTATAGAAAACAGTGATTGAATGATGATGCACATAATTACATTAAGTTCAAACTTTTAACTGCTCCGTGAAACACAAACTTTACAGGCATTTTCTGAGAAACGAAAATGCATATGTTGACTTCGCGGTACTAATTTTTCATGATCAAATACATAAGGTTCCATTCTATATTTGGTATCAATTAAAAAATTGCAATCAATCTTTCAGTTTTTTAATGTATCCACCTACTCGTATCCACAATTATTCATATATATCAAATATATTGAATACGATTAGTGGTTCATCTGCTCCTTAATCTAAAGTAAAACCTCGTTATCCAGAGGACTAGTCGGGACAAGCCAAATGATTGAAATATTAAGCCGGAGTTCGACTTAACGGTGTCATATAAATATACACCATATATGTATCAAATTCGCCCTGACTTTGAAATTTGCTCAAAGTAAACCAGGTGCTCGTAATATCGATGCTCGTCTTAACGAAGTTTTACTGTATATCAATACGATATCATTGCCAATACCAAAACTATAAGGCAATCCGTTTTCATTCACTAACACAATACAGACCATAGCAAGCCCGTGGCATGAAAATAATTTCATCCGAGACATCGTTCTGGCAAACTTATTTTATCGTATGATCAGTTAAGGAATATGCAACTTACTAGCTTGGTTGTCTAAACTACATATAGTTCTCTGCTTTAGGATGTTAGTTTTATATGTTTGTCAGTATAATATAGACGAGCATAATAGATTCCTTGTATCGTGCATAACAAAGTAGTGGTAAATGTGGTTAAGAAGCAAATCAAGACTTGTTTGTCTCTAACTGTAATCAAATATTATATTGATTGCTACAATAGATGTGTAACTAATATTTTCCTGACTGTCTAGACGTATCAAAATGCTATGTTTATTTAATCTACAATGACTGAACAGCAGTTTGCTTGCCATTAATGGTAATCAAATGGCTATGTTTGCAGACAGGAGAACACCCATCTGTGTTATCAATTTGAATAGATGCATTTTAATTATATATATGGACTAGTGATACACAATATCTTGGCCGAAGACTGCGACTTAGAAGTTTATTTAATGTATCTAAACACATCATTTTGCTTAGGCAATAATGTATACGTAGCTGCATGTGCTTTGTTGCGCACTTAAATATAGGCACGAATTTGGATGCGTAGTGATTCAATTATCGCATCAAAACGAATGCCTATCTCATATTAAGCAACACATCATAGCTATATATTAATTATTTTAATTCTTACCTCGCTAATGTTTTGCAATCTATAAAAAAACGAGATATATTGACGTCGGACAGCTTTTTTCATAGGAACGTTACGTTATGTGTCATACTATATGAGGCACACGTGACGTCATCAATCATATGTGTTATATCGCTTACTAAAAAGAAGGCAAATTACACGTACATGTACTATATAACAAATAATTTGCTAATATGAAGAGTATGATACCAAGTATTTTCCCCAGTGATAGTACCGTGTCCTATTTTAACTTGTGATAGAACACTATGATTTTACAACTTAATTATCGAGACATACGATGACTCTCCTAGTTAAACGGCAAACCACTTTGTAGCTTTTACTTAAGCGCTCTATATGATTACAGTTCAATTAAAGGCTTTTATCCAGCGCAAGAGAATTACGTATTGATTTGGAACACATCTTTATAATGCGTTGCGTGTTTTCCGCTAAACCATAGGAATTGCATTTATTTTAGAAAATACCAATTTAGGCATTTGGTAAATTGAAACTATTAGACATAAAACGCAATACTTACCATTTTCCAAACCCGACGACCTTTGAAAAAGGGCAACTTCTTGGGGGCAAAGTATAGAAAACCAGTAGGCTCAGTCATTATATATTCCTTCAGATAACTCTGGTTGTATAAGACACGTTGGCATTGTGGAAGACATATATTAATTAAGATTTGGTTGAAATCGATGTATACCGTATATTTGAATGTAATGCATGCGTTAAAGTAAGACAAACAACATAAATATAGTTATTTTATGAAATATCCACTTTGTATATTTAAAAACAATATTTGATATGCAACTTAGTTTTGACGAACGACAAAATCTGCGTCCTTTGTGTTATTAACACGAAATATGTCGTAGTAGACTGACTGCATCGTTACTAGTAAATGACTATTGACGGACTACTGTTACCGTAAATTTAAGTGAATATGACGTAGGGGTCGTGGAGTGCCATATGTTTAAAAATTACCTCGATTTGGTGAAAGAGATCTTGTGAGAACGATATACTGCTTCGGCATTTATTTGCAGCAGAAGAAGGTATATGTATAAGTGTACATCCCCATGCATGATAAAGTACATACAAGATGTTATTCCAGGATGGACATACAATGTGACCTATTGACTTAGTCGAAAAGTAGATAAATGACAACAAAAAGGTAATAACTAACAACCGTAAGTATCTTGTTCTTTAACCGATTTGCACGATGTATAAGCAAGTATAAAGTGATAATTCATATGTTTTCATATCAAATCGACATCAGTGCCAGAAGCAGACATAAGACAATAAGTCTTTGAACACTACAAGCATAGTTTACATACTGAGAACATAGCAAGACCAAGCACATGAATTATGACTTGATTAGTATCTAATGTGACATTGTATTATCGAATATGCAAACTTTTATTTTTATATTATGTTTAGTTAAAGAATGATCCAACTTACACATATAGTTCGGTTTATTTGGGGAGATTATGTTATGTGTTTCCCCGTAAAGCGTATATGTGGTTTCCGTCTTGTAATGTACATGTACATACATAACAAAGCGGCGATTAAGGTGATTACATATCCAGCCAATCACTGCTCCTATAAAAGCATTTTTTTAAAATACGGTATGATTGCTACTGTAGCAATGTAACTAAAATAGTCATGACTGTATAGACGTATCAAAAAAGATGTTTATTCAATATTCAATGCCTGAACAACAGTTTTATTGCCATTATATCGTATTGATGGTTATATTTGCAGTTGATGCTCAATGTATTCATACTTATGTGTATTCCTGCAATATACACACACTGATTTAATAGGTACAATACTTGTAAATGCATAATACCACATCAAACGTTTTGTGATGCACCATGTATTTGCAGCTAGTTATCCAATCTAGTCATATACCGTACGTGTGTCTTCCTGAAAGAGATTAAAAATTAAGTTCACTAAATTGCATTTGGCACAATTTTTCTCAAACCCACATTCAACCAAATCTACTTTTAACACTGTTGAGAATAAATATGTATTAAATTCCGCTAACTCGTACATGTACACACATTGAATATCTGGCCAGCAATGCAACACAATCATCACTGTCTTTTAGTGTAAATTATTGGTGCTAAAATATTCATTATTGTACATGGCGCCTCGTCAAAGCATTTTAGCACGTACATAGTATTAACATCATTACCATATGAGTTCAGTATTATTTATGTACATTGTAATGGTAATTGTTAATAAGATGCATTACAATTTATCAAAGATTCGTACATCTATATGCCTCAATGTTTTTTATGTTTTCATCTTTCTTTTCTCTGCCGATAAGCTGATGAAACATTTCCCTCAAATTCAGATTTAACCAAACCTATTTGATAAAACCGTATCGTCAATATATTAACTTAGTACTAAGTCATTGAACATAAAATGATAAAAGTTGAGTATGTTTAATGAAATATATTCCACAAAACCTAAACACGATGTATCCCAGTCTCATGCATCAACATCAAGTAAATATACAAATGTACATGTAAGTTTTATTCTGCACTTCGTTTTGAGGCTGGTTTTTTGACATTTCTCCTGTATGTTTACTAGTTTGCTTTTGGAACTACATGATGATTTGGCCAAACATGGTAAAATTGACAATACAATTTAATACACTTTCCTATTATTTCCTACTGGGATAATGCCGTATTATGTCAACAAGCAAAGATACAGGGTGTCTAAAAATACATGTCCGCTTGTTGAAGAAGTATCACTCTGTAATGTATTGCTTTACACATCTGATTTATATGTATGATTACAGGGCATTCAAATCAATGTAGAAATTACGAAACAATTATTCAAAATAATGCATATGAAACCTTTAGAATGTATTTTGAGTAGCTAACCCCAATTCAGTAAAAACATGTGTTTGACTTCGTTTGATGATTTTAATGACGTTCACATAACTTTGAGTCGGGTGTGAAGTTTCCATTTGCTCCACAAATTGATGTTTTGAGTTCCGATGTAGTTAAATATCTTGAACTGTATAATCTAATGTTCAAATGGTATAAGAAGAAAAAAAATTATTAAGGATATTTGGTTAATTTTCTCTTATTTCAATGAAAGTAGCATAACCAAATTAATTCTCCTACCAAGGCCGTTTTGGTGATTGATAATTCATTAGTATGTTTGGACTGTTGGAGATAAGCTAGGCATATTGTTATACATTCAACCCAGCATGTTCATTCGAGGCGTTTGGTGCGTCTTTTATGAATAAGATATGCCTAGAATTGTGTGAATATCAAATTTTCAGTCCTAATTGTTTTTAAAATATGGTCCTCCCTTAAATACGTCCGATTTTCCAATTTCACTTTCTAATGACCCTTGATCAGTTTCTCAGTCAGTGTGTGTATAGTAGAGTACGACTGAGTATTACTTTGCCCACATATGATATAAATTTTACCCATGTTACCGTACAAACAATGCTATTTGCCTCTTCGTACATTTTAGAACGTCCGTTGCTAATGACGTTAGTATAACGTATATGACGTCATCAAATGTTCGAGTATTGACACATGATATAATTCACCACACAATTTTTAAATTTAGCTTTCATATGAGACTATGATTATCAATTTACTAACTCATTTGGCTAAGTTATGATCCTTCAACAAGCGGACATGTATTTTGAGACACCCTGTATGTGATTTGCACCTCGCTGTTTGCTATCATCTAAGACAGTAATAGATATGTGGTCATTGGGTATTGTCCCGCTTTATTACCAATGTCATTTCGCTTCGAGAGAATGATGAAACATACAATGTTGTGATACATAACGTGAATGGATCTTGATTATAAAACTGACATTAACAAGCACACATACACGACAAGTTAAACAATCAACCTAACTAAGTTTTCCAACATGTTTTTTTCTGTTTTTGTTTATCAGACAGGAGCGTTGTCCGTTTTAAATTATTATTCCTTATATTTGTCTGCATTGTAAGAGTGAAAACATAACCAGCTACCGTAATCATTCGAAATTGCTGGATTTGTATTATGTACGTATTTGAGAGCAATATACATAAATATTCAGTCTTGACATTTAACGACTGTCCATTTGATATACCATCAGCAACTGATAGGTTACTTAGACCGAAATGTAATGTACTATTTTAAGTTTAATCTGTGTTTTGTGTGTTTTCATTATGTTTAATCGACTAACATTTACCATGCGTTTACGGCTTTTTCAGTTCGTGCAACTAACAAACATCAACTACAAAATGCATAGTCTGTTAATATAGGTATGTCAATTACATCTATGCATTTCAATAACGTAACATACAGTATGTTAATTGCTATAAATATCTTTATAATGCTTCAAACAATAACTATTACTTTGTTTGCGGAAGGTTATATTGGTGATGTTTCTTATTCCACAAAACCGGTAAAATATTGTATCTATTGTTAAGACCTATTCGGTTATGAATTACTTCAATCTAAAAGATGTTATCAGCTTGTCCCATCGATATTATTTCAATGTTTTCTATCAGTACATTTTCATCACACATGTTGCCTTTGTAAGTTTAGAATCTGACCTGAAAATAGATGAGGATGATGCCAACCATTACACAGTGAACTGAGTCTCACACACTCAGTGGATATAAAATGTTGTTTGGAACGCAGGAGTGTTTAATGCATCTATAGAACGTCATCAGGTTGATTTATAATTACATGTATATTGTTTTACAGGAGAAAGGTAACTGCCAGAAGTAGGTCGTCGTGCTTTATAACCGTCAAGACTTACTTGTTCATTTTATACAGGCCATCGTTACTTGTAATTTTGGGTTGGTCTGTTCTGTGTTTTATTTTTGTGCCGTTCATGATATTCTGTGTTAAGGTAAAGAACCACTAAATGCCTCCGCGGACCAAGTGGTGATACACTTAAGTAGTCCTTAAAAAAACTTTGGTTTGCCTGTAAATGGAGATATTTCTTGACAAATGTGGAGTTGAATGATGAAATTGAGTTTAAATGGTTGGTAAATATGCATGTGGTGTAGTAAAACTGTAATTTTGTATCATTCCACTATTTTGTTCTTGATACCAAAGTGAAAGTAGACTAGGGTAAAACCCAGAACTCATAAATCCGGACATGCGTAAAAACGGATAGACCGTGTTTGAAGGACAAAAACTTTCTTAGAAGATACATGACCCCCCTTTTTTATTTCATTATTTTGAAGCTTAAATGCCCCTCTTTACAATGATATATGTGGTCCAGGTGGCCATAGACTAAAAAAAGTTGAAAATTGAGGCCTACTATGGCCAATTTACATTGAGCTATAGAGCAAATCTATTTGGTGGTTTCTAACCTAAAGAAGGGCAAAATTCTATTAAATTCATGTTTTCATTTTTTTGCATTCAAATGTATGGAAATGCATCCCAGATAGGGTTTTGACCACTTTTATCTGTTTAAATTGTCTAAAAAAATGAAAATTTGGATTTTTATCATGAAAATCTAGAAAATTTCAGATTTTTTTCTTCTAAAATTGACATTTTTATGCCAAAATTGACCTTATTTTAGTGTCAGACAGGGATAATTGTGATTAAATATGAAGAATAGACACATTATTAGGCATCTAAAGCATAGTTAGTGTTCAGTGAAACAGTTTTTCACAAATACAACCCAATTTAAAATCACTATTCATAATATTTTGCAGGTGCTGGCCAAATTTCTCGTTAAAGGCGCATATGCGTGTTTGTCATTTTTTCTAGAATTCATGAACAATTTGTCTAGAATTGATTGTTGTGTGCTGCATATACATAGTAGTATTGAAAAAAGTGCAAAAATCACTTTAATAACTAAAACTAGGCTGTCTTAAGGTAAAGAACCACTAAATGCCTCCGCGGACCAAGTGGTGATACACTTAAGTAGTCCTTAAAAAAACTTTGGTTTGCCTGTAAATGGAGATATTTCTTGACAAATGTGGAGTTGAATGATGAAATTGAGTTTAAATGGTTGGTAAATATGCATGTGGTGTAGTAAAACTGTAATATTTGTATCATTCCACTATTTTGTTCTTGATACCAAAGTGAAAGTAGACTAGGGTAAAACCCAGAACTCATAAATCCGGACATGCGTAAAAACGGATAGACCGTGTTTGAAGGACAAAAACTTTCTTAGAAGATACATGACCCCCCTTTTTTATTTCATTATTTTGAAGCTTAAATGCCCCTCTTTACAATGATATATGTGGTCCAGGTGGCCATAGACTAAAAAAAGTTGAAAATTGAGGCCTACTATGGCCAATTTACATTGAGCTATAGAGCAAATCTATTTGGTGGTTTCTAACCTCAGAGTAGTGGTTTAAATGTACTTGCATTGAACAATAACCGATATGCTTTCAGAATTTGACAAAACATGTATTAGCATCATTGTACCTGCATCGTATGTAGTCCAACATTGTGTTAGATTTTATTCTTTTATTATATTGGCTGATATATAGCGATCATTAGAATTAATTAGATACAAAACGATGTGAGAAAACCGGACAGGGAAGGCAGCACTAAACAACTAGTTTGATAAGAGATGCAAGTTCAATTCATACGTAACAACGATATTCTCAGAATGTATAACTCTCTTATTTTGACTGTTGTAATTGGAATATTGGAATAATTGGCGTAACTTTATGTATACACGTATGTCTATAGTATACACCTGTGTCAAGTCAAGACAGGACATGATGTCAAACTTCTAATGAAACGCTGTATTGATTAAGGACTTTGACGTAGGTGTGATTTTGACCAAATTATATATGAATGGTAACAAACAGCTTAGTGTCTGGTTCGAATGCTTAATCAAGCATGTTAAAATACAGTATAAGCTACTGAAAGCTACACTCTTAAGGAAACAAAATAGTTGGTCTCTGTTCACAGATTTGTGCTCTGCTGAGGCAAATTGTTACTTCTAGACGTAAATTGATTGTTTAGCTCTATCGAGGGTCGTTCTAGATAGAGTGGTGTTCAAACCATCAAAAAGTAGCTTCTTATCGCATTAACACCAGACAACTTACCTTACATCATCAAAAACTACCAGAAGGGGTACTTTACATGTTTTTGTGTCTGATTTAAAATATTTGAATCCTATTTACACACCGAATCACGTTATTTTCTGTCTGTTATTTGATATGTGACGTCAAACCGTACTAGATTACAAAAATGGATTAATGTATCAAATTGGTTAGACATGCAGGCGACTATAGTTGTTACCAAAAAGTTGTTTATTAGTTTATACCAGAGCAAGCAGCTTGGTGATTATGCATACACATTACCATGTTCCTGTCGCCTCGTAGTTTATTTATTTCATTACGGATCAGACAAATATGTTTTTTCTTGCATTTTGATTTAATAAAACATATTTGCTAGGCGTGAAGTTATGTTAGCTTTAAAAATATGCATACGTTAATCATCGAAACCACCAGGATATTGGTGAAAACTGGAAAGTTATACTTAATGCCAGCCGTATACTGCATTTTGCTGATATTTGTTGTTAATCTAGTACCATGTCCATAAAAGCTAAATGTATTTAATATTAATTATGTTATGTATCATCTATATAGTGGACAATCAAGATTTAAATTGAACTGACTGTTTTCATTTTGTATTTCGTAAAGACCGTAATTTATCACAAACAAAGTTATTACATTGTCACAGAAAGTAGTAGCCTACACACATTGACTGTGAAGTTCTTTCACAAGATTTAACCAATGTAGTTAAGCTCAAGAAGACTAAGCAGGCATGCTTCCACTTGATTGTGGTCCTTGTGTGCATCCTGTGATATAATATACACATACTATTAGACATACACCAGTGCAATCACTGCAATGCTATAAGCAAAATAAATATAGCAATGTAGTGTGAGTGGCGTCAGAGGCGTTTATATGTTGAACACATATACAATGATGGCATACAAAAGAAGGCTAGAAAAATGTTACATGGTGTGAAAACTGCTCTCTCTTGGCTTGATCGACATGTCTCTTAAAAGAACGTCAAAGAAAAAAATACTTACGGTTGATTTTGTTTCTATTTTTCTTTGAATCCTAGCCAAATGGTCACGTGGTATGTCCACATTGTGCTGAAATGCATTAGTCTGCCAACCAGACATTGTTGATGACCGGTTTGGAAAAGAATTTGAATATGGTCTCTGCATCTAGAAGCTGGTGGTAGATCATCGAAGAGTGCTTGTATAGCAGATTTTATGTTCGGAAAATTTAGTTCGATCAAGTATATGTTTATATGAGCTTGACAAATGGTTAACACGGGGTTTAACGTGGTGGGGTGTACTTATTTAGATGGATGTACCACCCCTTCCTCTAAAGGTTTACACTGTCTACACACGGACTCAATGAGACACCAGACACTTCCTGTCATTGTTGATTTAGAACATTACTACAAGAAGAAATTAGGAAATCGGACAGGGAACATCCGCTAGTATTCATAAAAGCCAATGTAAAAATTATTACCCTTAGCCTCACACATTCAGGTGACATAAAATGTTGTGTACATAGTAAAAACGATTAATAATTCATAGAACGCCGCGTCAACAAAATGTAAATACAACCTCAATTTTCATTAATCTAAATGTTCTATCTATTTTACTGCATTGCTTGGATATATTAACCACATTATGGTATCATGGTACTACTGACCTATGACCACATCAGTGACATTCAGACGAGTGCTTTATCTTGTTATTTTATCACTAGTTGATTGGTGTAGTTCATGTATCTAACGATAAAATATTCACTTTACGCGACATTCAGAATAACAAATGCCCTATTTGATTATTATATTGGCATAGTTTAACTTTATAAACGTTGGCATTAGGAATAAATGACACATTTACTGTGACAAGGCAAACTGTGGAAGTTATATTACAAGTGGCACATATTGCGAGTACGTATTAGGTCAGAGACGACCAATGTTCATTTATTTCTTGCTATTTCAACGTATGTGCATTGTGTTAATATAATACGTCATTTGTGAAACCATCCCCGTTACAGGGGTCACGACTATAAATAACATATCTACTCCATCTTCAATTATACGTCCTGTGCTGTAAAGACGAGCTGTTTATGTTACCATGACACGTAAGGTATACAAAGGCGGAAATAAGGATTCGCCAGATGGAATAAACATGTTTACAGCTGATAGAATATTACATGACGAGGTAGAAAACGAATACGATTCTAACAACAGCTGAGCGCACGAAAGACAACACGGGAATCTACAAAACAGTAATGTATCAGACCACCAACTTACGTCACATCACCTAAAGCAAAATTGATACGAGGAACTTAAACCGCAGAAAATCCAACAGAATGTAAGAACTAATGTTACTGCTAGATTAGCATTGCAACTGAATAATTCTGTTCGGATACGTATAGCTCGAACGAATAATAGTTCATCAACAATAGTAATGGTTCGCCTGGTATAGTAGATAATATATTAATTCATTTAATGGAAAACTGTAGGATTATTGTAACATCTTGCCAAGATACGATGGTTTTGGGATCTTATGTTGATATGCAATGTTCATATTCCCCCTATATAGTGCATATAACCATTACCACAGTGATTGTGGTTTATAGTAATGGTTTTATGTAATAAGTTTGTGTTTGCCAATATAGGTTAATATACATTCCGAGCTAAGCCGACTCAAAATAAACACAGTCTTTTGTGTTGAAATCGCTGGCAGTATTCGGTGTAATATTGGCAAGGGTCGTGAAATACTTTAAAAATAAAGATACCAATAATCTAGGGCTATTTTCAGCTGTTAAGCCACTCAATCACCCTTTGACATTTTAACTTTCACTGGCCATTGGACTTCCTTTGGAAAATCACCCGTGTCTCCCTGTGGTGACTATTTCTCTCCTGTGGGAGTGGCAGCCAACATCGATCTGTGGCGCCAGGAATAGACAGTACCCTCACAGGTACCAGTTAACATCATAGAGGAGTGAAGCATGCGGGTCTTTGTTCGGATAATAACTTTTCAAAACGTTGATCAATTGTGCCTATCATTGGCATGAATGTCGACATTACTGCAAGATGGTGTCACGCACAACCTCAAGGTTGCTATATCAAATGCCAAGGTTACAGTTTGAGGTCAAAATTGATGTAGCATATCACAATAAATTTCAACTTTGTTATTTTTGTCAACGTTCTCCAAGGTTCGACATGATAGGTTCAAGGGCATGGATGTGTAGTTTCCTAGAAGCAAATATTATGAAATATATTAAATTTTAATTCAACGAATTACCAGGATAATTAGGCCGGATGATAAATAACTTTTCACAATTGAACTTAGGCTGTATTGTCTAACGAAGTATATTTCGGCGCATATGTTTTGCACTGACGCTTTTGACATTATATAGATTTGCTTAAATAGCTAGGTAACAGCGTGTATGTGTTGGAGCATAAATATATGCTCAGTACATCAAAAAACGCAACGTTTTCATCCTTGATTTTATCTTACTTCTATTGTTCATACATTTTTTAATTTTGTGATATAATATTGTATTTTCGCGTAGCAACTTGACTATTGTCTAAATTTTATCGATCGGGTTACGTAACTCCGGTGCGTCAAGTAACTCACAAAACGCACGAATTCCACGTGCACCATTTACGCATGATACCATTGTGTGTAAATTGCTTCGAATCCTTTGTTAGGTTTGCCAATGGAAATAAAATCACAAAAGTAAATTTCTAGGCTTCTGAATAAAAATGCCAGGATAGTCCGAATACGAGCGAAATCAGACAGTTCGGGTGGCTATGACGGGTCGTCAAATTGGAGGTTTCACTTCGGGTAAATTGTCATAAACCGACAATGTCTCATCAGGAGACACTGTACTAGCACTTTGGCACCATTTACAACCACCCATGCACAGGTGATAAATGTAAAAAAACTCTCCGACAGGACCAGTAACTCCACATGTACCATCTCTAGGCAAAGTTCACAACTGGTTCATACACTTCGAAACAACTTGTCGGGCGTCATGGATATGTAAACAATCAATAAATAATCAATAGGTTAACTTTCCACTTAGAACAACGATTAAAAAAAATAGAATTTTACCAATTTGTGTTTCGTTAATTTTTAGCCGCACTATACATACAAGCACTGTTCATCCGCATCGATAGTACTTTATGAATACAATGTTACAGTTCCATAATTCATGGAATAAAATACCATCAATTAAATACAGTCTGGTTGTCAATCATGAAACATTTGAAAAGTGTTGACAATAACCCCAGTGTTGCGTTTCTAGATGTACTCAGTATACAATATTTGTAGAACTATAACACGATTTATTACATGTATGTTGGCGTTTATTAGAGGGAATAATAATGTAAACGTCAAAATCTCATACGGAAACCAACTAGTCCAGGAGCCAGGTTTCAAAAAGGCCTTAAAATGGATTTTTATTTACCCCATCTGGTAGAAAAAGTCCATTGGTATTTTCAAATAATACATACATTCAGGCTTCAGAAAAAGGTGGATGCCAGATCTGAAAGTGGTGCAGATTTTTTTAACAGGGGCAACAACTCTTGCTTCCGAGCTAATTTGCGAATACACATGACATTCTTAATTCTGGTGTGAATTTTTTGTTTATGTATATATTGCCATATATGTGGGTGGATATTATTCAATTAATGTTATGCATCAAATGGACATACATACCTGACCAGTTTGATGTCAAGGTCAAGGTCATTTCAAGGTCAAAGTGAGAAAAATAGCTAAAAAATGATATTTCACCTCAGTTCTTTCTTCGTATAGCATATGTTTGGAATCAAATTTCGTTATTTAAATGATAGACGTGTTGGTAAGTGCATATTCTTTCATTATAAGCCATTTGTTTAATAAAAATAGTAATTTCTTTGTCAAAATGGCCATTTTATACATATGCATGCTGGCCGAGAAGGCATTCTTTCGGCTACCCCTGGTATTCTATTTACTAACATTATTAAATTGTTCCTGTATATATTGCTACATATTTGCATAAATATTATTCATTTGATTATGTACATCAAATGGACAAATATAATTGACCTTTATTGGGTCAAGGTCAAGGTCGGTTCAAGGCCAAATCGAGAAAAAAAGCAAAAAATGGACATTTCCATTCTGCATTTGATATGAATGTTAGTTGCTTATTAAAATGATAGCTGTGTTGGTTAGTCATATTCGTTCATTATAAGCCATTTGTTCAATAAACAATTGTTTTTTTTGTGTGCAAATAGTTATTTTGCATATGACAGCTTACGAAAACCTTGCACGACAACCCCTGACATTCTATGATATAATGTGATGTATGTGTTTGTGTATGTAGTGAGACATACATGTATATTCAGGGATGCTACCAGTATTCATTGATTATGAACATCAAATGTAGAATCATCTAAAATAAGTTTGTGGTCAAGGTCATTTCAAGGTCAAATTTAGAAGAATAGCTTCTAAAATGATATTTTTTGTCTCAGATCTGTAGTTCTTTTTCGCATGTATGTTTTAGTGTTATTGGATATATGTATGAACATTGTAATATCAATATCGTATTGAAAGTTGTTTAAAATACTGACCATTACAAGGTCATTATCAATGTCCTTTCAAGGTATAACTGTGTTTTGTAATGATCCAGTAAAAATTTATGTGTTTGCTCATTTGTTCTTTTTACAAGCAATACGGAAGATTTTGTACCTGTGTTTACTTGTAGACGTAATAATTTGGCTGGGTGTGTAATAATTTATTGAAATCCATTCTATTAGTCATGTTAAGTTACCAATTTTCTAGGGCTCTTTTCAGCTGTTAGGCCGCTCAAGCACCCTTTGACATTTCAACTTTCCCTTGGGCTACCTATGGAAACCTACACTCGTGTCTCCCTGGGAAGACTATTTCTCTCCTGTGGATGGCAGCCAACATCGATCTGCGCCCATGAATAGACACTGCCCTTACAGGTACCATTTTACACCATGGTGGAGTTGAGCATGTGGGTCTTGCTCAGATAGATTAACCAGTGGTCCAGAGGGGGGTCGAACCCGGGACCTCTGGATCCCGAAGCGCGCGTCCTACCTCTAGGCAACCGCTCCACACATTATGAAAATCTTTAATGAGAAAGTATGCTTAAAAATCACGTTAATCTGTGTGTAGGCCTGTCGGTAGATGAAACGGTTTCCGAGCAAACGCCTTTTCAATGATTGATCCTACTATCCTTAGTCTTTTGGTGAGTTGGTTGGTATGAAACAGCAGATACCAATGATCCTGATATCAGCATGTCAGGACAACTATTGTTTTTAAATGAATGAACACACCAAGTGGTTTCCGACCAATAAATCCAAAACGATTGGACTTTGGATATCAAGTAGAGTTTGGTCACCATCATTAGATGCCCCATTGATTACAAATTTCTTTGTACCAATAATAAGGAATGTAATGGATGTACCAGATATGTTAGTCAACCTATATGGACTATGATAAGTAAACTGCATGGTAGTGAGAACCCCTTTAAGTCGCATATCGATGTGGCGGTACTTGATTGTGGTGTATATTCAATGGAGCATTGGCTGACCAATCTGGTAGATGGTAATGCTTACCTCCTAGGATAAGGATAGCTGCACAAAGTAGCGATTGGTAACCCGTTATGGTCAAGTCTATAATGGTTTACTTGGTGGTGAGCTTTGAATAACTGTACAATACAGTAGTGATTACCAAATGTGGTATGAGGTAGCTGTACGCAGTGATAGTGGGTACACTAATAGGCCATACTAGTAGGGCCTGTATTTTGCAGTGAAGCATATCAGATAACGCTAGATATGACTGTACTAGTTGAGTATCCATTTGGAATTCAATAAAATAATTTTAAATCCAGAATGGCTAAACCAATGATAGATACTCGTATGTACCCCAATAAGTGAAGTTTGCGCTGTGAAAGGAGAACGAAGACATTTGGTAAATATGCAAAGAAACTGTTAAAGTACTATTTGGATTTGGACACCCTGAGTGTCCCAGGATGTTTTGTGTGTTAAGTATCATACAGTATCAAATGATAGCTGGCTCAAGACGTGATGATGTATGACATTGGATAGCTATACATGTACTTGGCAATGAGGAGTACCGCATATAGTATAACCTGAAAATGGCAGTACACCGCGGAGTGGACCAACCCTTATGGCCTGGTATGGACATGCAATGTTGTGATATCTATTCCCAAGGTTCGGGGGTATCTGTATCCTGTAGCCATGTCTATCTATTAGGAATTGGAAGGGTTCTACTTTGTATTAATGAGTATCCTGTAGAACCAGGTATGGTGGAATTATGTGGTGGTGCGTACAGCGTATGATGCCGTAAGGCTTCTAAAATATTATGTCGTAATGGATACATGTACGCTATTAGGCCTGAGATGGTTATACACAGTGCTGTTACTACTTTGTCTGGGGTGCCTATATTCCGTTGTTTTAAATGCACGTATCTGTGGCATTATTTACTTATTGCAGTGCTAATCACTTCGGTCATTGCAGTGGTGACTACACTATAGGAGTTATGTTGTACTAGTATTTTCCATAGGACCAGGACTGTTTGCCCTTAATGGTTATGAGTACCACATAAGAATCTTGTGTGGTTCAAAACACTGCCAGTTACAGCTTTCACAGGATCTATGACGTACACATTACTACTAAGTACGGGTATCAGATGTCTATGTTGGTACATACCACTGTAACGAATATACATATCATAACCAATTTAGTACTAGCTACCACAAATGAAATATCTCATCACAGACCGTAATGATACTCAATAGCACCATAGATTATAGCTATACAGGCATCGAATGCTAAGTTATGTGTTATGCACAAGTCAATATTTTGAATAGGAGTCGATGATGTTGTCGAATTCCCACCAGTCAGGATGCGTCTGTCTAATCCCCCTGTATCCCCGGGCGGGCAGAACATTGACTGGTGCATTATTACGCGAAACAACTGCCATCCTATTCCGATGCTGTGCTCATCAACATGTTATTCAGTCATATCATGCCTGATATTTAACTACCGCTGGATACACCTGTCATAGGCCGTACGTATTGCTGTATAATGTGTTGGGGTACGCCATATTGTCCTTGTGAATGTGAACAACGGTTATTTGTGCCCTAGAGAGTTACAAAAAGTAGCTCATAATGGGTCTCCTAAGAGACTGGAAATCCTGATGGATTTAATGATATGCATATACATGAGAACACTTCCAAGCAGTGCCCCTGTGAAACAACGGCGTATATGAATAGTCCGAGACTGGCATAATAACAGACAGGCATAGTGATTTTGAAAGCATTTATAAGTAATCTTGCATACTTGCTTGAACTTAAACAAAATTAATGTTTGTTTAGGCAATATTGTGTACAGTCCATTTAATAAAAAATGAGACAAATCAAATTTGCAGTTTCCTAATAAAGTTGAATTCAAGCATACGTAAGAATTACAAATACAGAGTGGACAAATCAAGTTTAACCTATTTTCTCACTTCATTCCTGAAACGACTTTAATGCCAAAGTGGTTTAGATGCTTGTCCATTTGATGTCCATAATATAATGAATAGTATTCGTGAACATATGACTCATATCATAAATAAATACATAAATCACATTAGATCATAGAATCCCAGGGGCTGCGTAAAAGTTTTCGTAAACTGTCGCATGCACAAAATGGATATTTGAGCAATGAAAATGAACATTTTCATTAAGCAAATGAGTTATAATGAAGTATATGAACTAGCCAACACATCTATCATTTAAATAAGCAAATTAAATTCATATCATATGATATACGAAAAAAACGAGTGGAAATGTCCATTTTTGCTATTTTTCTCGATTTGACCTTGAACTGACCTTGACCCCAGCAGGTCAATTATGTTTGTCCATTTGATGTCCATAATCCAATGAATAATATCCGTGCAAAAGTGTAGTCATACATACATGAACATTTAAATTACATTAGATCATAGAATACAAGGGGTGGTCGAAAGAATGCCTTCTCGGCCAGCATGCTTATGTATTAAATGGCTATTTTGACAAAGAATGATTGTTTCTTTAAAGAAATGGCTTATAATGAAAGTATATGAACTAACCAACACAGCTATCATTTTAATAAGCAACTTACATTCATATCAAATGCTATACGAAGAAAAACAGAGTAGAAATGTCCATTTTTTGCTTTTTTCTCGATTTGACCTTGAACTGACCTTGACCTTGACCCAAGAAAGGTTAATTATGTTTGTCCATTTGATGTACATAATCAAATGAATAATATTCATGCAAATATGTAGCAATATATTCAAGAACAATTTAATCATATTAGAACATAGAATACCAGGGGTGGTCGAAAGAATGCCTTCTCGGCCAGCATGCATATGTATGAAATGGCTATTTTGACAAAGAAATGATTATTTTTATTAAACAAATGGCTTATAATGAAAGAATATTAACGGACAACTATTTAAAAGGGGAAAAAACACAAATTCCCTTTTTGGGTGCCCAAAATGAGCAAATCAGGGTCGCAAATGTCGACCTAAATTGTAAAAAAAATCAAAAGAGGTCAACAAATGTTAACCTCAAAAGTAAATAAAATAAATACAGGTTGAAATTTTCATACTTTATTTGGCAAATATCATACAGAAATGTTTGGACGTCCAAACAATTTAATCAAATATACTATCAATGAAGAATCTTTATTTTGAAAAGCAAAATGTTTGGACGTCCAAACATTTTGCTTTACTGGCAAAAGTAACCGGTATACACTAATGGAACATAATTGTTTGGACGTCCAAACATTTTGTTTTTCAAAGTGTGCTGTTTTTGCGAAACAATGTATTTGATAGGAGACAATAATTGTTTGGACGTCCAAACAATTTTGTTTCCAGAGTTTACACATAGTGAGCATAATTTTTGTCAAATGTTGTTCAAATACCTCAAAATGTGTATATTCTGGAAAGAAAAATGTTTGGACGTCCAAACATTTTGGCGAAATATAAGTAAAAAATGAAAAATATACATATTGAAACAGTTTGATAAAACTTAATATAGAATCTAAGATACACAAAATGTGTACACTGGGAGACAAATTGTTTGGACGTCCAAACATTTTTTTCAGATTAAGTTAGACTATGCACATTTTAGAACAGAAATGTTTGGACGTCCAAACAATTTTGTTTCCAGAGTATGCAGATTGCGAGCATATTTTTTCAGATGTTTGGACGTCCAAACATTTTGTTCAAATAAACTCAAAATAAGTCTTTTCTGAAAAAAAATGTTTGGACGTCCAAACATTTTGGCAAAAAGTAGTAAAAAATGAAAATATACTCATTTTGAAACAGAAATGTTTGGACATCCAAACATTTTGATAAAACTTAATGTAGTATTTAAAGATACTCAATACGTTTACACTGGGAGACAAATTGTTTGGACGTCCAAACATTTTTTTCAAATACACTCAGACTATGCACATTTTGAACAGAAATGTTTGAACGTCCAAACAATTTGGTTTTCAGATTATGCACACTTTTGTATTACATTGACCAAAATGTTTGGACGTCCAAACAATTTGACAAAAATATATAACGTATATACAATAATGAAAAATTATAACAAATATACTCAAAATGTGTACAAACGGACTCTGGAAACAGAATTGTTTGGACGTCCAAACATTTTGGCAAAAAATAATAACAAATGAAAATATACACATTTTGAAACAGAATTGTTTGGACGTCCAAACATTTTGGCAAAAAATAATAACAAATGAAAATATACACATTTCGAAACAGAAATGTTTGGACGTCCAAACATTTTGATATAGAATCAAAGATACTCAATACGTTTACACTGGGAGACAAAATTGTTTGGACGTCCAAACAATTTGGTTTTCAGATTATGCACACTTTTTTTATTACATTGACCAAAATGTTTGGACGTCCAAACAATTTGGTTTTCTAGATTGTACATATTTTGCATAAAATAGATATTAATTATTAATATAACTCAAAATGTCTACATTCCGAGAAGAAAAATGTTTGGACGTCCAAACATTTTGATAAAACTAACTAAATATAGTATACAATAATGTAAATTGGAACAAAGAGACTGATCACTCTGAAAAAAAGAATTGTTTGGACGTCCAAAATTTTTTCAAAAATACTTAAACTGCACATATTGGAGCAGAAATGTTTGGACGTCCAAACATTTTGGTTTTCAGAATACGTACACTTTTTTATAAATGTATTTGATTAAAATAGTCAAAATGTTTGGACGTCCAAACAATTTTGTTTCCAGAGTGAAAATATTTTGCTTATAATTGATTTGAAATGATTGCTTGTCCAATATTTTATTCAATTTAAATCAAAACATGTACATTCTAAAAAGAAAAATGTTTGGATGTTCAAACATTTTGATAAGATTTTTTTTTAATAAAAGTGTCTATATTTTGAAAAAGAATGTAAGGACGTCCAAACATTTTTGAAAAGGGGGCATAATTCTGCAAATAATTAGATCTCAGTTATGGGACCTGTCCCCATATGCTTAGATATCACATTGAACAAGGGTGTGTAGTTTCAAGTCATTCTCAAACAGCAAAATCTTAACCTCGATATTTTAAGCCCTAAAAGGGTCATAATTCTGCAAATACACAAATCACAGTTACGGGACCTGTCCCTGTATACTTAGATATGCACAGTAAACAAGTATGTCATGTTTCGAACTATTCCATCTAGTGGTTACACCGGTACCAGCTTACACACAAAATCATAAAGTTAATAATCGAAGTCCAAAAAAGGACATAATTCTGAAAATAAAATAATTCACAGTTATGGGACATGTCCCTTTATGTTTAGATATTCACAGTGAACAAGTTTGTGAAGTTTCAAAATATTCTTTCCAGTGGTAACACAGACACCAGCTTGTCTTAAGTTAACAACAATATACAAGTCCATAAAGGGGCATTATTCAGCAAATTATCAAATCACAGTTATGGGATCTGACCCTTTGCTAATGACCTGACCATTTAGAACTAATATGAATCGATGATATACTTTACTAAGTACTGATAACTCAAAATAGTTTAGTCGAAATCCAACAAGCAAAAAGTCTGAACAAAATTTGTTGGTGTAAAAAACGAAGTGCAAACAGATGAATAGCTATAACAAAATTATAAAGAGTTTTACTGTGTAATATAAGTTTGTTTGTTAAAACCATAGGGGGAAATTCCATTACAAGAGCCATCACAGACTGGTGATGCTCCCCGTGGGGTGTTATTTGTCACCAAGAAATACAAAGGGGAATAACTCCAAAAATATGCAATGAAGAGTTATGGCTCTTGTGCACGGCACTTCCCCTCAATAAGATTTAGACACCTATGAAGATTCAAATTGATACCTGTTATACTGTATGTGTTATTGCCCGGACAAGAATTGAGTATGAAAAAATACTAAGGGGAATAACTCCAAAAATATGCAATGAAGAGTCATGGTTCTTGTAACCTGCACTTCCTCTTATCCATGTATTCACATATATGAAGTTTCAAATTGATATGTCTTATTAACTGTTAAAATATGGCCCGGACAAAAGTGTGACGGACGAATGGAAGGACAGCGAAGATTAACTAACCTACATGCATGGATAATATGCATAAACATGCTTAGTAGTGATATTGTTACAATATTTTGTTAAAATATAATAAATGGTTACTGAGAATGAGCAGACATAACCATGGGTGTTAATAAGACTGTGTTCAGTAAACGCTTATAAATGCTCTGGTGCAAGCCTTGTACATTAAAACTAGCTAAGTGAACCAGACAGGGGACATAATTCTGTAGAAATATTGGTTCGTGATACATGGCATTGACAATGTAAGGTATGTTTTATGGTTAACAAGTATGTCGAGATTGGAAACAATGCCTTGATTCAGTTTGAAAGTATTTGAGTTCCAGAAACTTTTTCTAGGACTAGACTTAGTGACATTTTTTACCCGACATGACCCAAATAAAAACTTAATTTTCATGAAATGCTAGTTTTTGACCCAACATGACCCAGTTTTGAACCAGGCCTAGATTTCACGGAAATAAAAATTATGACAAAGTTGCATGAATATTGGATCAAAACGGTTGCCTCTAGAGTGCAACAAAGCAAATAGTTGACAAACGAAGAGTGATCACAGAAGCTTACTTTGTCAGTATATGACAGGTGAGCTAAAAACAAGACACAGTTAAATAGGGGTATAACACAAATGGACTATTGTGCAAGTGCCAAAAACAATTCTACTGAATAAACTAAAGGTCTGTACAGCAAAATAAATGTTCAACGTTTATCATGCCACAGTGAAATCTGTGGCTTCTCTCCTTGTCATGTCATAGTGAATACTGTGGCTTCTCTCCTTATCCTGTCATAGTGAAAACTGTGGTTTCTGTCCACTTTATCCATTTAAACACACAAATTAAATTCCTTTGCTAACTACTAAGTTTGTATCACTGTAGATTCTTATTTTTACATCCTTCGGTGTGCTGTCATCTGTGGATACAACATGGTCCACTGAAAGTAAACAATTTATATAAGTAAATAAATAACTGAAAGTCATAATCTATTTTTAGGAAAAAAATAAAATAGAAAAAATTGCGTCTGGGATAAATACAGAATGACAAACATGAATAAACAGTCCTTGACTAATGATTCATATCTTTAAACAATGCCCTTTGACCCATATATGCTATTGTTAACTGTTGGTAGTAAGCAAGTACTGCAAAATCACATATTTTTGTGGGCAAACTAAGCCTGGATTTCATAGAGGCAATCTTCCTAATCAACTATCAAAAGGATGAAGTCAAACATTTGACCTCTAGAGTGTTAACAAGTTTTCTGCGATTTGTCCTAGTATCCTAGTTTTTTACCTCAGATGACCCAGTTACAAACTTGACCTTTAATTGATATAGAGACAAACATTATGACCAAGTTTCAAAGGATTAAGTGAAAATTGTTATATCTAGAGTGTTTACTGTCCAATTGTTGATGCTGACAACGGACAAATGGGGGCGATCACAGGACAAATAAAGGGTGAACACAATAGCTTCCGTGAGCTAGCAAGAGGGCTCAAAATGCCATAGGCCGCTCACCATTTCCACATTGGTCTAGGTATCAAATTTCAATACAACCTATATTCTGACCATATTTCATTTAGATTGGATCAAAACGGCGACCTCTAGAGTTCACACAAAGTTTTTCTAAGATTTGACCTAGTGACCTAGTATTTGATCCCACATGACCCAGTTTCGAACTTTGCCTAGATTTCATGGAGAACAACAGTCTGGCTAAGTTTCATGAAGATTGGATCAAAAAGGTGACCTCTGGAATGTACACAAGGTTTTTCTAAGATTTGACCTAGTGACCTAGTTTTTGACCCCCCACAGGACCAATTTTCGAACTTGGCCTAGATTTTACGAAGAACAACATCCTGACCAAGTTTCATGAAGATTGGATCAAAATGGTGACATCTAGAGTAAATACAAGGTTTTTCTAAGATTTGACCTAGTGACCTAGTTTTTGACCACACATGACCCAGTTTCAAACTTGGCCTAGATTTCATGCAAGCAACAGTCTGACTCAGTTCCGTGAAGATTGGATCAAAACAGTGACCTCTGGAATGTACACAAGGTTTTTCTAAGATTTGACCTAGTGACCTAGTTTTGACCCCACATTACCTAGTTTTGAACTTGGCCTAGATTTCGTAGAGAATAACGTTCTGACCAAGTGTCAGGAAGATTAAATCACAACTATTGCCTCTAGAGTGAACACGAAGACGAACGGACGGAATGATCACGAAGAGTGATCACAAAAGTCACTATGTCACAATACAAATTTCGTACCTAATACTTGCTTCTTCATATTTGCAGATCTTTCAGTGTAACCACCATTGTCAATACACTGGTTCTTTGATCTGCAAAAAGGATTGTAATGGTAAGGCCATGGTAATTTAGACATAGCAGCAGTGTAAGACTTGTCATTTGCAAAATATGTATTTCTTGATTTACAGTAATAGTCAAATGAACCAACAATCTGTGACTTGAAAGTTAATGTAGAGCAGACTATCGTAAAATAGTAAATACAATATTAAAATTTTAATGTTTTAAAGCATTAAACAATGAACATAACATTTTGTTGCTGTAGTATTCACTGTGACCTATATTTCCCGAAACTTGATAAAATTAAATATTAAAAAGACCGGCAGACATTTGGACATTATAAGTCCACATCTCAAATTTGAAGGATTTTGATTGTTCCTTTATATTTGTGTAATCAATAGATTCAAAGCCCCTTGAAATAATAGAATTTACATACATGTAATGTCCATAAAACTGTACAGTACACCATGTTAATTACCTCATTTATCTATACAAGAGAAAGCAGACATCCCATTTGAGTTTAAGGTCCGGTACACCTTTGCCGACAGTGATCTTGACTGAACAATAACCTAACTTAGGATTCACTCCATTATCACAGGTATGTCCATGATTGAAGAATTGACTCACATTAGCTGGCGTCAGACGCTGTGTTTCAAAACCAAAGAAATGTAAGTGCCTGAAAAAATACACAAGCAATTTTAATTTATCATCATAAAATAAGGTGCAATAATATCCTAGCACTCTATGACTTTGCAAAAAAGGATCTCGGCAATAGAGCTTACTTCTTACTATTGTCAATGGCATTGATTTTCAGATTATGTCAGAATGAAGTCACTCGAAACGTTGTGTCGTTTACTTTGGTTGTGTCGATATTTTGTCCATACCGGACCAGTATATGATGAACTGTAAGAATGCTGCACAAAACTGTTGACAGTGGTCACCTACCACTGAACGTCATGCAGGACAACCAACCATATTGACGTTTGGAAGTTTTTAAATGAGCACCCTGTGCACTTAAAATAATGTAGAACAACCCATCCAGCATTGTTACTGTAACTACAATGACCTGCACATGACATGCATGTCTGATTGACACAGGGGCTGAAAACACGTCACACATACAGTGTAAATGCAAAATTAACATGCATATCATTTGATATGCTCTCTTTACATGTCATAAAAAATTCTGACTGTTCTGGTAAGAAATCAGCAATTAAAATTGCAATTTAAATACACTGACTAAACTTTTGTTTTGAGTATATATTTCAAAGTTAATCAAGTGTTCGTTACCGAAGCAAAGCTCTATTTAGTGCTTTTCAAGGGAGGTAACCAATGCCTTCTTAGTTCTATATCTAATTGAATGGAAGGTTACTGAATGAATGCACTTGGTAGCACTTTGCTTAGACAACACCATACATATGATATCTCTTTGTTAGGGAAAATTAAATGTTTTTACCTTCATTTGTGGAACGTAAAATATCATATTTAATTGCCCAATTACGTCCAGCATCACCATCTTCAGCAAATATAAACCATATATCCGCTCCAGGTCCTTGGGTAACAATTATAGTAAAGTCATTTATAAACCATTTCTTTGAGCATGGAAATATGTGTATACCATTGACATCTTGAATAATAATTTCAACCTGAAAAATCACAAAGAATAGCCATTTATGATCAACACAAACTGTCATTTTCATTTTTGTCACTCAACACAAACCTTTCATTATAAACATAAACTGTCATTATGGACAAGAACTGCCATTTTCAATGCAAATAGTTACTTTCAATGTGCACCATTATTATCAATACAACATTGGGGAGCATATTTAAAAATACATAGGTACTCAATCCAAGACAGTATAAAATGACCTATAATTTGTAGTAAATTGAACCCTAGGTTTGGCACATGGCAAGGACAGCTGTAATATGATACATTTGTATATGCAATGGCTTTAAGATATATAAGATCCACAATTGCCTTTATGCAATGGACTGTATATGTTGAAGTGAACTTACTTCAGAGATAAGTGTGTGGCATGAGATTCAATATGAATCACTAAATGGTCTGTCTAAATCACAACAGTTGAACATCTAGACTTGCTCTGTTAAGACTAGCAGAGTGAGGTACTGAAATATAAAATACAATGCAGTTGTAATCACATGAATCATAGCTTTTATACTTCTATATATAGATGTACTCTTCTTTATAGTTATACTCATAGCCAGGAATATTATACTTTAAATTATCATATATTACTATGCTTACATTTAACATTTTAACACGGTTTCCCCTAGCCATGAGCGTGCTTAAAAGGGTAAGTATCCGTGCATGACAAAACTATTTTCATTCTTTTAACACAATCTTCAGTGGCATCCTATCCGGAAGAGAACAGTCTGAGAGGGGGCAGAGACTCTGGAGTTGGCTCTGAAAGGACTCTCCTGGCGAAGATTTTTTCAGTACAGTACACTTAAATTAAAATTGTCATGAACTTGAACCATTAAGAACATACCAGAACATACAAGATCATCCCTGGGCGGCACATTATACGCCCAAAACAAAAACAATGACTCAACAGCTGAACACCGAATAGCAGTGGAAAACTTCAAAGTCCCCCTGTGACCTTGGCAAAGGAACCTGAATCAAGTGCATTACACATTGTCTAGCTCTGGTAATTGTCTCTGCCAGGTTATTTTAAAATCCTACTGCAAGTAAGGACGATACAACCTGGACAATGAATATCAGTGCAAAACTTCAAAGTCTGCCTGTAACCTTAACCTTTGACCTACGGACCTGGATTATGTGCATAACACATCGTTGCCCTGTGGGTATCATTTATGCCATGTAATTTTAAAATCCTATCGCAAGTTAGGAAGATACACCCCGGACACAGAAGAACCATGCAAAGTCTTCCAGTGACCTTAACCTTTGACCTACGGACCTGGATTATGTGCATAACACATCGTTGCCCTGTGGGTATCATTTCTGCCAAGTTATTTTAAAATCTTACTGTTAGTAAGGAAGATACAACCCGGACACAGAATAAGAGTGCAAAATTTCAAAGCCCCCCTGTGACCTTGACTTTTCACCAAGGGACCTGGGTCATTTGCATGACACATTGTCTCCATGTGGTAATCATTTGTGCCAATTTATGTTAAAATCCTATATCAAGTGAGGAAGATACAGTCCCGACATGGAATTTGCTAACATTAATGGACGATGGAGACCCGAACATTATACGACCCCTTCGGGCGAATAAAAATGACTAAAATATATCTGTAACTGAACAACTTATTGAATTAGATCTAATAAGAAAATTGATTAATTATTAATAAATTTATTCATTTGATATTGTAAGAGAGTTATAAGACTAATATTAGATTTAAAAACAACAAGAGGGCCATGATGGCCCTATAATCGGTCACATGATTATAAGTGAAGCCCTGCATAGTTTTCACCAAACGGAATAATTTGGGAACAATCTTGGTAGAAAAAGTATATGTAAAACTGGTGAACAATCTTGGTAGGGGACCACTAGATTAAGCTAAATACTAAATATCAAAGCTCTAGGCATTGTAGTTTTAGACAAGAAGATTTTTATATTTTTAAGTCTATGTAAATCGGTGACCCCCAGGGCGGGGCCAATTTTGACCCCAGAGGTAAAATTTGAGCAATCTTGGTAGGGGACCACTAGATGATGCTAAATACCAAATATCAAAGCTCTAGGCGTTGTACTTTTAGACAAGAAGATTTTTGTATGTTTTCCCTATACAAGTCTATGTAAAGCGGTGACCCCAGAGGCATAATTTGGGCAATCTTGGTGACCACTAGATGATGCTACAAACCAAATACAGAAGCTCTAGGCATTGTAGTTTTAAACAAGAAGATTTTTGTATGTTTTCCCTATATAAGTCTATGTAAAATGGTGACCCCGGGGCGGGGCCAATTTTGACTCCAGGGCCATAATTTGAGCAATTACTTAATCCCCATAATGCCACCTACAATCTGGCAAAATTCCTCAAAATTGGCCAAACAGTTTGAGAGGAGATTTTGTTTGAAAGTGTGGACGTACAGACGGACGACGGAAGGTGAGTGATCACAATAACTCACCTTGAGTGAGCTAACAAAAAAACTATTTCGGAAAGTTGTTACACACTCAAACCAGATGGAAACTAAAAGTCAATAATTATATTTAAGTATCCAAATTCAACAAACACATAATATAACACTTTAATAACTATTTAATGACATTTTTTTAGGGTACCTGCATACAGTAGCACATTATTGATAATCAGTAGCTTAAGGGGCCTATTGTTAATTACATTGACAAGTTACTGGTGTTTTATGACCCTAGATAATCACTGATAGTGATCTCATGCTGGCACAATGTTGGTAACATACTGTTCCATCTATAAAGTACTGGATCAGAAATTCAGGTAAAATTCTAGGTCTTGGACTAATGGCTAATTGTGATATTTTCAATAATCATATCTATACAAGACTCTAAAATATTAGTCCAATCAATCAATATGGAACTCCTCCCATAATTCACAGAACCATGCTGTCAGAGATAATAAGCCCCTCCCATTGGTTAACTAGTGTCACTGTGTGGAATTATTTTCACATGTTTTAATTAACTCCTCCCTATTAGGTCATATTGCATAATCCTAGCTCAAATCCTTACAGGGATCTATGTTTTTATGAGAAATTGAAAAGTATTGTTGCAAAACTACAGGGGGGGGGGGGGGGGGCAAAAATGGATAATTAAACTCCTTGACTTGAAAGAAAAATATATTGGTATATTTTTAATTATTGGTTTTGGGGACAGTAGCTGCATAATAAGGGGTCATACTGTGATGACAGCTGTCTATGTTTTTACAAGGAATTGATTATGAACTTACTGAAGCTGCAGGAGGCAGGATATAGAGTATTAAACTGCCTAGACTTGAAAGTGGTTGTATATTGGATCATCACTAATTAGATTTTTGTAACAGTAGCTGTATGCAATAAATGATTTGTATTGTATTCAATTTAATTGTATAATTAGGGGCCATGTAGAGAAATTACAAACTTGGACCAAAAAAGGGGATTTTAATTTGAAGTAAATAAAATAGGTTTAAGTAAAATAAAAATAGATATTATAAAAATAACTTTTTACACTGGTGCATACTTCCCTTCTCAAAAAAAAATGCGCTTTTTACCAAAATGCGCTTAAAAAGTGCATTTTTCCTGCATTTTCTACATAAAAGTGTATTTATACTGCATTTTTGTCAAAAAACTGCACTTTAGTGCATTTTTTCTACATTTTTTTAATTGAAGTGTTTTTTTTCTGCATCTTTTTTAATTGAAGTGTATTTTTTCTGCATCTTTTATTCAAGCTAGTGTATTTTAACTGCATCTTTTCATTCCATAAGTGCATTTTTTCAATGAAGTGCATTTTAAGTGCATCTTTTGTAAATGAAGTGCATCTTTTACAGTTAAAATGTACAGTATTGTAATCAAGTGCATTTTAAGTGCATCTTTTGTAAATGAAGTGCATTTTAAGTGAATCTTTTGTAAATGAAGTGTATTTTTTAATCATACTTTTTCTGTACTGCGTATTAGGGGATTTCTATAGCCCATATGATTTTTCTGTTGCCATGACAACCATAAATTATTGTATTTTATGTACATTATCTACTTATTGGTCCCTATCCACATAACAAGTCTCAAATATCTAGCTTAAAAACTGTTGAGTTATGACGGGGTTCAGATTTTAACTATTTTCAGCATTTCTGTATCCATAGCAACCAAAAATTTTGTCTAAATAAAAACAAAATGAATGTGCATAATTAACTTATTAGTCTCTATCCACATACCAAGTCCCATAAATCTAGCTTAAAAACTCCCAGTTTTGACAGTATTCTGATTTTAACTATTTCAGTATTTCTGTATCCATAGCAACCACAAATTTTGTCTAAATAAAAAACAAAGTAAATATGCATAATCTCCAAATTGGTCCCAATCCACATACCAACTTACATAAACCTAGCTTCAAAATGGTCTGAGTTATGACATGATTCAGATTTGGAACTGTTTTCACTATTTCCGTATCCATAGCAACCACAAATTTTGTCTAAATAAAAACAAAATAAATGTGCATAATCAACTTATTGGTCACTATCCACATACCAAGTCTCAAGTATCTAGCTTAAAAACTTTTCGAGTTATGACAGGGTTAAGATTTTAATAATTTTCAGCATTTCTGTATCCATAGCAACCACAAATTTTGACTAAATAAAAACAAAATTCATGTGCATATTCTCCTAAATGGTCCCTATCCACATACCAACTTTCATAAACCTAGCTTCAAAACTGTCTGAGTTATGACATGATTCAGATTTGGAACTGTTTTCACTATTTCCGTATCCATAGCAACCACAAATTTTGTCTAAATAAAAACAAAATAAATGTGCATAATAAGCTTATTGGTCTCTATCCACATACCAACTTTCATAAACCTAGCTTGAAAACTGTCTGAGTTATGACAAGATTCAGATTTTGAACTGTTTTCACTATTTCCGTATCCATAGCAACCACAAATTTTGTCTAAATAGAAACAAAATAAATGTGCATATTCTCCTAATAGGTCCCTATCCACATACCAACTTTCATAAACCTAGCTTGAAAACTGTCTGAGTTATGACAAGATTCAGATTTTGAACTGTTTTCACTATTTCCGTATCCATAGCAACCAGAAATTGTGACTAAATAAATACAAAATGCTTGTGCATAATCTTCTTATTGGTCCCTATATACATACCAAATCTCATAATTCTAGCTTAAAAACTGTTATGACAGAATTCAGATCAGGTGCACTTCAATTTTTTTTATTCTAATATTCAATCGTGACCAAGCTAGACGTATAAGCAGTGCACCCTGCTGTGCCCTAAGTGATCAGTACCGCCCTGCCCTTTGTATAGTACTGATTTGTATAAAGAAATGTGTCAAATGAGTAATAAACAGAGTGACACGTCGTATAATTGACAAGATACCGTGAGATATGTCAATCATCCGTAAAACACTCTCTAATTAAGATCGATGGGGTGGAGCTTTGCATCCGCTGTCAGCCAATGAGATCGCGCATCGCGGTAACGCATTACCAATGTGCGAATATTTTTTAATTGACAAGGGCAACTGACATTAGTATACTGATCGGTGATAGCACATCGACAACTATTCTTATTAATTTCAATAGAAAATTTGTTGCAAATTACCGGCAAGTTTATATATAACTCGGACCTAATTAACTTACCTAATTTAACAGTCCTGTAGTACGTTATATCACTGTAATGCACGTGCGTTATCCAAACATTATAGTAAATCACGGGACACACAATATTTCGTGTAACCTTAAATTCCCCACGTGAAGTCTGTGAGTTACACACGTTATATGACGTCATTATGCATAACTCACGCTTGTTCTGTACTGAGCAGGGTGTAGTTACACACGCTATATATAGACCATATTAAAAAGTAACTAAATAGTTAATCATGCTTGGAAATATTAGGCGTTTAATAAATCATTGAAAAGTTAGTTTTAATGGATCAGGAACATATTGCTTAATGGATTTTGACTGGATTGCTAGTGGTGACGAATTTCCGAGTATGTTCGGCTATTTCATGTCAAATTTTTCAATTACGTTAGATTATAAATTCGTTTTTGGAAGAGCGATATAAAAATGAGCTTTATTTCCTAACAATATTACTTACTTAGACATGTCAACAAAAACTTACAGATCGATGTAAAATCTAAATAGATCGACGGGATATAAAATTCTGATCTAATAAATAAAATAATGGTGGTATCACACGCGCAAATTTGTCATTTTCATTAAGAGAAAATCTTTGATTTTTTTAAGTTTAACATCGCGTGTAATTGTGCATCCATTTGATGAAAAGCCACGATGGTTGTGAATTCAAATAATAAGCAGTGTAAATTAGTGATTGTATGTTTAAATATGTACATATGAGTACAATTTGACAAGGACAGTACTTTGTCTATGTAACTCCATAAATTTGGGTACTGTAGTAGTAGGCCTCATTGGCTTCCTGTACATAAATTTTGGTTATTCCTCCTTACAGCGGGCCGCATCCTCCACAAAGTGTCCTTTTTACAAACTTGGACCCTACCTGTCCTTTACAAATCCTGGATGGAACACGTAATTATATCTAAATATCGTATTTTTGTCGATCATAAACAATATATTCCCCAATAATATCGTATAATATTAATCGACCCCGCACGTTCAAAGTACGGCGTTACGGGATTTTAACCATTAAGCATTTTTTGAATTAACCAATCAGCGACGGCGTTATTTTTGTGTTTTGATTTAAAAAAAAAGGCCACTAGCGTATGGAGAAAACAGACGCGGAACATGGCAATTTGCCGATGATTTACGGACGTATGAAGGTTAGTACATAAGTATGCTACGAGAGGCTTGTATAATCTCGTAATTTTCAATAATTTTTCGACAAATGGCTACGATTTTATGGCGATTGAGTAAAAATCGAGGACGCCATGCTAGATTTCGTCACAAATCAGGATTCTCACATTTCGTATCCAGTTTAAATCGTTTTTACGCTCAGTTTCGTAGACATTATGCCGTTATCAACAAATACTGCCGACACATCATTTTCAAATGTGCTAAGAAAGGAATTATACGATAATACGACCGAATATAGGCAAAATTGCCGCGATTTTTTTCGGAAATTATGGTTTCGAAAAAAATTACCTCGAACTTTAACAGAGCAAAATTCATTAATTATAGTCAATGTTTATTACAATTTAGTCATATTTAGGAATTAATTACACTTAACTAAGCATTCCAGAGCGTGTAGTCATGCCACAAAGAGCTTTTAAACTAATGCCAAAATTTGCTAAAAAATGAAAGGCATGTGATTTTAAAAACAGTTTTTCTTCCTTTTTTATATATTTTCCGTAGTTTGTGTAAATCATAATACATGTACATATGATTAAATATGTTATTTTCTACAGGATTTGAACAGATTATGGGTCCCAGGGAAGAAGGATGGAACTTAAACATAGAATTGCTGGGAGAGGTGACAAAGACATTTTATGAACAACAACATGAATTTGCAAAGGTTTCCTTTATACTAAAGTTTATGTTTTTAACTGGAAGGATAAATATTTATATTATCCCACACATAATAATTGGAGCCTAGGACTATTATACATTTACAATAATTGAACAGGAGTGTCTGTTACTTGATCAGTTCGGTTGTGTTGTTATTTAAGTTCTCGACACCTTTGAATTGAATTCTTAAAATATTTTCATGAAGCTTCATTGTCATGAGGGGCTACATATTTTTATTGCTTTGGCAATCTTATGTATTAAATTCAATATCGGTCCTTTAACGATTTATGAATAAAACACTTCTATTTTCATCAATATCTCTTATGTAACTTATAAATTATATATAGTAATTAACATTTTTTATTCTCTACAGGCCTTGGACAAATTAGGCATGAATGACGAAACTTGAAACAAGAATTGCTTGGAGAAGTGACACAGACACAAAACTTTTATGAACACCAACATTTGCAAAGGTTTCCTTTATACATTTAACTTAGGGATAAATATTTATATCCCACACATAAAAAATAGATTTTTCTTCTTCCATGTAATTTGCAGTGCCCAAAGTCTGGGGCATGATCGCAAATGTTGAGACAGAGGTGAGATACAAGGAATCCGGGTGCGATATCCTAGCTCGTTTCGAATAGATTCCTTGGTTTTTTAACATGCCCGGTGTAAAGCACCGATACATGCGAGACTACCCCTGAGTTACCAACCAGGATCGTCTCTAGTTGGGTTGGAAACACTAAATAGCGTTTCTGAAATGACCAAGTGTCCCGGCTTAAAATCGAACTCAGGACATCTTGATCAGGAGTCAAGCGTCTTACCACTCGACCACCGTGCCACCCTCATTACTCATTATCAATAGAATGGAGGTCTATTATGTATTTATAAATAATATTACAGGAGTGTCTATAACTTGATCAGTCAGTTTCTTGCTATTTAAGCTCTCTGCAATTTTTGTATGGAATTCTTAAAAAAAATCATGAAGCTTCATAACCACGAGGGGCTTTACATATTGCCTTGGCATTCACATCTATAGATTATATATTGGATTTAAAACCTTTACTTTAATTATTCATGAAAAAATACATTCTTGTTATAACTATTTGTTAATTTATTTCTAAAGCTTGAGCTAAATTATACATAGTTAAATGTTTTATTCTCTACAGGTTATTAACAGATTAAGCATGAGAGATGGAACTTGAAAATTGATAAGACCTACAATGGCTTGGAGATGTGACACAGAAATGAACATCAAGTTACATAGACAAAGGTTTTGGTTTGTCTCTTACAGGAGAAACATATTTTTACCCCACCAATGAAATTTTGAGGGCTATATAGACTCGAGATCATTGAGGTTACAAACCACGAAATGCCTATGTGCACCAAAATCAGATACACTCATATATATATATAGTTCCTACAGAAACTGGTGATTGTGTTTAATGGTAGTATGCCTTATCAAGTTGAAAGTTGATTGAGTTAACAGGCATTGAATACATGTATGTGACGTATTAATTGAAACAGTTTTATCTGAAATATTTGTTGAGGTTTTGGGTAGGGTAAAACTGGATTTGATCGTTCCCCAAAATTTTCACTGCATTTGACAAACAATATTTTTCTTATATGATGTGATACCTACTATTTTTGTATTTTTTTAACTCTGGTAGCCCCTTCTTTTTATTGATATATGTCTGTCTGCTGGCCATAGCCTTTAACATATTTTAACATGGGACTGACTATTGAAACTTGACTGTTATTAAATTCATTTAGTGGTTTGTGACCTTGAGGTTTTTCCCATTTCAGTTATCAGCTCCTCTTAACTGGAATTTTTAAAATGTTCGGTAAAGATAGCTTTTATAAATGAAATTGATGCTTTTTTAATAATTTTCTCTGCAGCTTTTTCATGATGCTGAAATTTTTAGGCAACCATATTATCATTTCATTTAACTTTACAGAAAGTTTTTCAGTCATGGCCAAACACCTTCATTTTGTGCTGGTGCAAGTTCTTCTTATCAACCAGCAAATTTAATTGTATGGTAATTTGTAGATATTACTTTGATAATATTTCATTTTTGTGTTGCATTGTATAATCATATTTCTGTATTACTGAGGTCGTTTTCGGAACATGATCATATGGGCTCAATGAGTTGTGCACCAGGCAAAATTAAAGAATCAACATTGTTTACATTGTAGATGTCACAGGTTTGACTTGATAACAATAACATATTCATTGTAAGTCTCCATAATAAAATAGAAAAGGGTCAGGTCTCTTAAAGGGTATTCAGTCAGTGTCGAGGGCTAGGTTGCCTGCCAAAGACTCGCTCATCAATAGTTTTGATGAAATATGGAAGCATTATAAATGAGCTTCATGTTCTGAATATTGTTTTTGTTTATAAGTGAAACTGATTGTTATGAATATATTATGTACTTATGTTTCATTGAACATGTCAGTGTAGAACAGTTGTTACTTTTACCATTTTCTGATTTATTTTTGGATAAAAAAGTATGACTTATTTTGGGTTAATTTCTTTCTTAATCAGAGCTGTGCTTCTGGACTAGCATGGCTTTTATCAAGAGGCTGTTTATGGTTTATAACAAATGCAGCTTTTATATCACAATTTCGAAGTAGTTAATATAGTCTATCGCTCAAGTAGATTTTAAAAAAAATTGCTCCTAAGATGTTATTTGTCAGCCTATAAGATGTGATTTAGGAAAAAGAAAAGCTAATCCTTCACAACAAAGTAAACCAGGCTTTTAATATGAACAAAACTGTATTTTCTATCAAATCTTTTTATGTCTACTGGTAATTATATTTTTATTGGTAATTATATTTTTATTCGGACAAGCTTACTACCATGGCAACATACACATTGACAACCTGAAAACCATGTAGGTGACTTATGTATTGCTGGCAATTCCTGATTACTTGTTGATTTCATTATAGCATTATCTTGTCCACAGCATAACTTTGTCAATGTAGTTTCAAATGACTTCAAACTTTATATGATTAAAATTCAGTTAAAAGACATTCTTGTTATAGTTATGTTCATACAGTTCTATTTTACAGTGTAAAGAATAATTATTCAGTGCTTAAGCTCACCTGTCGCAGAGTGACGAGGTAAGAAGTTGTGATCACCCTTCTGTTGACCATCCACATTTTGCTATGAATAAGCCTTTAGTTGCCAATCAGTTTTCTGCTGCAACTCCGCTGGCATATCAGTGCCTCGACTCGAACTTTTTTTTGCCTAATCTACCTGACAAAACTTCTACTGGATTGTTCATTGGTTTTGTCATTGCAAGCATCAATATATGCTATTCTGTTGACTGGTTACGTCCCCTAAAAGGACCAGAAATTCACCCAAAATGTTTTTTTTCAAACGAAAAAGATACACCTGGGTGTACCGGTATTATCCGGGTTTTCTTTTGAGAAAAATACTAAAGCTGGAAGTACATTTTTTTCGGCAGAAAAATGCGCTTAAGTGTATAAATGCACTAGAAAAATACAGTTAAAGTGCACTGAAGGCAGAAGTGTTTTTTTTTCAGATGAAAAATGTAAGAAAAATGCGCTTTAGTGTATTAATGCACTTAAAATGCACTGAACCCAGAAGTGTTTTTTTTCCAGAAGAAAAATGCAGGAAAAAAACACTAAAAATGCACTGCCCCCAGAAGTTTTTTTTTCCAAAAAAAATGCAGGAAAAATGCGCTTAAGCGTATAAATGCACTAGAAAAATGCACTTAAAATGCACTGAACCCAGAAGTGTTTTTTTTCCAGAAGAAAAATGCAGGAAAAAAACACTTAAAATGCACTGCCCCCAGAAGTGTTTTTTTTTCCAAAAAAAATGCAGGAAAAATGCGCTTAAGCGTATAAATGCACTAGAAAAATGCACTTAAAATGCACTGAACCCAGAAGTGTTTTTTTTCCAGAAGAAAAATGCAGGAAAAAAACACTTAAAATGCACTGCCCCCAGAAGTGTTTTTTTTTCCAAAAAAAATGCAGGAAAAATGCGCTTAAGCGTATAAATGCACTAGAAAAATACACTTAAAATGCACTGAACCCAGAAGTGTTTTTTTTCCAGAAGAAAAATGCAGGAAAAAAACACTTAAAATGCACTGCCCCCAGAAGTGTTTTTTTTTCCAAAAAAAATGCAGGAAAAATGCGCTTAAGCGTATTAATGCACTAGAAAAATACACTTAAAATGCACTGATTACAGAAGTGTTTTTTTTCACAAGAAAAATGCAAGAAAAATGCGCTTAAGCGTATTAATACACTAGAAAAAAACACTTCAAGTGCATTTATACAGAAACAATGTAGAAAAAATGCAGAAAAATACACTATAAGTGCATTATTGTAGGAAATTAAGTGCATTTTATGTGCATTTTATTTACATTAAATGCAGTCGGTAAATAAAAAATGCAGAAAAAAAACACTGCCAATACCGCTGCGTTTAATGCGAATTAAATGCGTATTAAATGCGCATTTAAAACACTTATTCGAGAAGGGTTATAATCTGAGAAATACATTCTACTTAATAAAGGGCGAGATAAGAAATAATGTATTGGAACTTAAACTTGTGTATAGAGCTATATTCTAACAGTCATTTAATGTCAAAATAATTGCTTGCATTGTTTTTAGTATGATACTGGAAGTTGACTGTACCATTTTTATAAGTAAACAGTATATTGTAAGTAAAAAAACATTCCATGATGAAATAGTACAAGCCTTTAATAATTTCTTTACAAAATAAAGGGAAATTTTAGTTATGAATTGCTATTCACCAATTAATTAAGTCAATATTGAATTTCCTCTAAAATTCAGTTTTAAAACAATATATTGCTAGAATTTCACAATTTTAAGAAAAATCGTGCTTGTCTTTCACAAATCAGAAAGGCTAGGGCCTCTTCACAATTTTGGGAAAAAGCCCTGCCAGAGAAAAAGTATATAAAATTTTCAATAACAACTGCTGAAAGATTATAAGGCAACATTTTACTTTTATTTTTATTGTTTAAAACCACAGGTAACTGTGTCATTGATGTTGAAAATATATATTTTTTTAAATGTCCATTTTTAAGAAATTAACAAACCGGTCACTTTGATGTATTTTGTTTTTCATAAAAAAAGCCTTACATAAATGTATATCAATCATCTTTGAAAGGCTGTGGGCTTACACAAACAATTTTATGTGACAAATGTCACTTCTGTTCATACCGGTATAATAAAATCTATTTTAGTGGGAATTATATCCACCCTGTAAAATATAGGATGGGAATTTTGCCACCCAGTAAAATTTACAATGGCCCAATGAGCAGTGGGTATTATGTCCATTCATGATTGGGGATTTTGTCCTACAATTTTTACCTACCGGTATTTGATCAATTAGCTAGTAAATGAAGGGTCTTTTGTATCGTATATAGCAGTTACCATTGAAAGCAAAGAGTAAGTAACTCGCTTGCTATCTTACAAATGCAAATTTTACTTAATGTGCCTGATATGAGCATTTGGCATGCAAGTAGTTTTATCAATGCTTTCTATAGATCAATGTAATTAGTTTATCATCATCGGAAAATATCGATTGTCAATTCTGGTTTTTGATACCTTGAAATTCTGGCTACTTTTAAATTAGAACAAATATACCTATATATAAAGGAATACATTTTACAAATTTTGAAAAAGGTTTGTTTTAGTTTTAGTCTCTATCAAATTCAATGATATAGTTACCTAAGGTTAAAACAAGTACACGCAAAATATATATAATTTTAAATTTTATATGTACATCTAAATTGCACTATGCAGTCAATTGAAATCCTGTCCTTCAACCCTGTGGAAAAGCAGGGATTTGATTTGTGCTTTTGACCTTAATCAGAGAAATATTATATTATTTATAGTCCCTGCTATATTTGGCAGACAACTTTTTAGCCCAACTCTCTACCGGTATTTAAAGCGGGGACATCTGATCATAAAGGTAAAACGCTAGAATATCCCCCACCTTTCCTCGGGGTGTGGGTTAATTGTCTGGGCTTTATATTTGAAGTGACAGTGATCGCAAATCACACACTAAACTTCAAGGTTCTCATCTGGCTTTAGCTTGGCAAATTTAACACTACCCTGACCTTTTTAAAGGGACTAAACTCCATTTCGATGATAAAACATGTTTTATAGACATTTTGATCATAAAACTATACGAAAAACATAAAGTATACTTGCAACTTACATTACGATCAACGGCGCTATTGATGAAAACTGTCAAACATGTTTTACTGTCTGTTACGGCTTTTCTAGGCTTTATAAATTATACACTCCCAATGTTAAATAATTATTTTGTCACTTACAGCGTTAGTAACGCAATAGATTAAAGGGGTTGAAAAGGTAATAAACCAAGGTTATCGATTATTTTTCTTCTAGATGAATACGTCCAGATTCTTATATAATTATTTTTAAATTTGCAATTTACCAACTGGAGTTGAGTCCCTTTAATTAGCATAATTTATTCATCAGTCAATATGTTGTCTCACCAATTGTATGTTTTCATAATTGCCGAGTATCATGATGATGCTCGAAATGAATTATAAACACAAATCTGAAGTACTGATGTTGCACAATTTTCCTGCAAGCGGAAAGTGATATATTAAGAACCTTGTATATCTATAATCAATTATATTCACACATGTATGAAGATCAGGTTCAGCAGCTATAACCATGAACAACTATAATTCATTTAAGATCTACTGCAATTATTAGACACACATGCTGTCACCTGCAAGTAAGTAAGTTGAGACTTTATTTAATGAGGCTACACATTTGGTTACCCAATCTTAAGATGGCAAGTTCAGATTCTGATTCTAATTTAAAGTTCAAGCACAGTGAAAAGTTTAAGCATAAAGTTGTTTGACTACCACAATTATTATGCACCAGTCTCTTGCATCCAGGGCCCCCACCTTCTTCTCCCAATACTGAACATGTCCCTCTCTGGATATTGTCATACAAAATATGTTGAAATTGATGGTAAGAATTTGAAGAAATGGGCCTGGATTTTACTTTTGGATTGTCAAAATCCTGCCCTTCCACGGCTCTGCGGGGGACAGCTGATGGTAAAACCTCCTGTATTTCCCAGCCCCCTGACAATTCCCCAGGGTATAAGTTTGGAAAAGTATCCTATGGTAAGTTAGGGAGCGATACAAATCCAGTGCCTACAAGGGATTGAACCCGGGACCTCTAGCACTGTAGGCCGACACTCAACCTGAGTCCTCATCGCTATTTAAAGAGTTTTAAAAAATCAACAGCAAGCCGCCAGTTGGAAGTGGCCGATATGCCTTCAATCAAATTACATCGAACATCCACTCGACTTTAAATAGGGACTATGTGGACATAAAATCAGAAATTGTAAAAAAAAAACCTACTGTAGTGACGTCTAATCCCCGTCAATGCGCAGGAAGCTGGAAAGTAAAAACACGTCCCTCTCCCAAAAGAAATCAGACATTCTGAACTTCATAGATTATTCAGTCTAGAAGGTCCACCTACATTAAATTGCAGGCATAGATTGTAGATAGGGCCTACTAAAAACAGAAAAAAACTTACCCCTGCTCAGCCTCGATTTTTACTTCTCAACCTCATCCAGCACCTTTTCGAATCAAGTGCATGTCTCCTCTCCATATTTAGCGAACTAAGTATAAAATTTGTAACCATGTTACCAGTACCTATTTCACAAAAAGGCCACGCATTTATCGCTAAATTATCGATAGATCCAGATTAAGATTTCAATCTACCGATATATGCTGGACGAGTCCACACTCCACAGTATTACAGCGTACTGTATATACAAAACAAAGTTTAAATTTTTTAATAATAGTTGTTTAATCCATTTTTTACCTAAAATAATAATAAAAATATGCGTGAAATGTTTATTTTATTGTTATATATATGTATACGTAAATTAAAATCGATTATGTATTAGATTTTCTACTTGTAGCACATTGACATAATATCCTGATTGCCCGTGTAGTAAAATGGAAGAGTCCAAGATTTTAATTGGTTAACTGATTACACACGGTCGCTGTACATAACCTTACGCCACGGGGTGGCGAAATTTCACTCGGTAGATAATTAGTTAGATGGTCATCATTATGTATTATATACATCGGAGATTACACAACTAGTTCCTGGACGGAAAATACGCCGTTTGAATGAGAATGCTTACAATGAGGACTTTTGTTGGTAAGTTTTCTTTTCACTGAGTAACGTTACTGTACATTAGATCTAGATTATAAAATATTTTGTAGAATTAATTATCTTTGAACTAGGCATGCTGGCTGCCTTCATATGGTATTCTCCAACGGAGAAGAATTTGTATCATTAACCACCCAGACAGTATATGTTTATAAATAATACCTGCCCTGTTTTTAACCTATTTTTAAGCTTTCTTCTTTCTCACATCTTTTATACTTTTATTTCTTATCCTTATTAACATTCTTTGTCAGATTGACGCGTGTCAAAGCCTAAGTCCCCAGCAGGGGTTTGGCTATCAGGAAGATAGATAGATAGATAGATAGTATATTACATGTACATGACTTAGTCAGGTAATATTGATAGATCTTGACATAATATCTGAAGGTTTGTGAACATTTGTACACATATTTTGACCAGTGTGTATTCATAACTTGGTGTTAGTTAATATGCCAAATGCTGTACCCTCGGACGTAATGTTACACTCAGAATGATGAAATTTTGTTATTTAACTAATTACAGATCTATCTGTGCCTAAAACTTTTTAATATACACACTGTGATTTACATATATATTATGTGGTCCAGATTTACCCCAAATTTTGAACGAGTATTCATAGGGGGATCCAAAGGCGGGGGGGGGGGGGGGGGACGAAATACCCCCCCCCCCTAAAATCGCCAAATTTAAGGGTTTTTTCTGTCTGAAGTAGTCTCATAATTTGAATTTTACCTTTAAATCTAGGTGCAAAAGAATAGAATGTGAAATTTTCATGCGAGCGAACGTGTTTTGCATGTAAGAAATTGCCAGATGAAATTTCAATATTGCTTTTCAGATTGAATCATTCATTTACATGTTAAACAGCTGGTTAAACCCCTTCCTCTTTACTTTAGATTATATTTCAGAATTTGTGCAGTTGTGCAAACAAAAGTAAGATGATTTACAATTTATTATTGTAAAGACTTATATTTGCCTGGTTTTGTATCTCCGACCACCCAGAATGCACTGGTCAGATTTATTCCTTGCTTTTCCCGGAAGAGCATGCCCCTACTTTTGCAATACGGTTCTAAATACCATGTTTTGTCTAGCAAAAACTCGAAATATAACGGCAGTTAATTACTAATTATAGTTTATGCACAAATGATATTCAGCATAATTTAATAATTACACGCAATAGTCACAGCATTTATCATATAAAGTGTCACCACTTCCGAAATGGCTTCCAAATGATGTATAAATTGCTACGTTTCAGGAGCATCTTGGGGCAAAGTGCCCCCTACCAGGGGACCTCCCTTGACCCATCAGGGACCTTGCGCCCCCTGGAGGCCTGGACCCCCAGCTGTTTTCTTACCCCCCCCCCAAATAGATATCCTGGGTATTCATCATACATGAATATTTAATTATTTATTAAATTATGATGCGTTATATGGGTGTTAATCAATGAAAGTAAATCATATAATTTGAAGAGTGTGATTGAACTTTTGGAGGGCAGTGTATTTATGTAGTTTATACATAAACATTCATCATAGTAACGCTAATAACATTAAATGTCCCCACCCATCTCCCATCCCAATTGTTTGCCCCCCTCCCCATACTAATTTAATAACATTGATAATCGAGAATAAGTGTACTATTAAACTAGTACTTAAGTAATGACTTTCAAATGACATTTTAACTGATATTTTTCAGGAGCTTCTGGGGGCCTTGCCCCCGGGACCCCCTACTAGGGCTTTACCCAAACCCACCAGGGGCCATATGGCCCCATGGACCATAGCTATTTTCTAACGCCCCCCGCCCCCCCCCCAACAGGAAATCCTGGAAACGCCCATGCACATTTGAAATCTACATCATAAGGCGCTTCTTATGAGTCTATTTTCATGAAAATCGGAGCTTGCCATGTTGACCAAACTAAAGTTGAAAAAGCGTGTTTTAACCATAATTATGATAATATGTTAAGACTGATTGTCACATTTTTTCTTGTTGTCTCAAAATATTGATTTTTGTCTCAAAATATTGATTTTGTAGTTATGACCTTCTCATTCTTAGTCAGCGACATGTAAAAATTGTATACTTTTTATTTAATGAAAAGAGGAAACTTTATAATCAATAAAATACAGCCACTTGAATGTTTATTTTTATGCATTTCTAGTTCTAGTGTGTACACATGTTATACTGTTGCATTTATATATTTTAACAATATTTCACTAAATACAATTTTTACTAAATCTATTTACATTTGGGAATAAAACAATAAATTAATACATTTATCTTAATATTTTAATAATCAAAGTACTGAAAGTACTGACAGGCTGGCGAACTGCTAAGGAACAATAGCTTTTCAAGTAATATAACATCAAGTGGTCTTCTAAGTCGAAAGAGAGGTAAGTGCTGGACTCAACAAAAAAAAAAAAAAAAAAAAAAATTTTTTTGGAGCCGCCGTGATTCGATCGCTGGACCTTAGCATCAGCAAATTACTCAGCGAGTTGCTCATCCACTCGACCACGATCTCGTTGGAGAATACTGACCTAAATAATTTAACATAATAAAATCATTTATGCGCGCGCTATATTGCGTTCGTAACGCATAGTATACGAACGCGTAGTAATAATTATCAACGCCTTTAAACACCTTTTCTTTTAATTTCATACAATTTCCTTCCATTTCAATATTACAATCGAACAGAATAAATGAAACAAGGAAAGTTGAATGTTCTTATCTAGCAAACTGATTAACGAGGAGGAACTATTTGCATTGGGTGTATAGATTCTGTGTTTTCAGTTTCGGGAGTAAATTCATCTTAGTGGATTTCATTTTTTAGGATTGTAATAGTCTGGCGCAAATCGCCAGCCTAAAAACCAAAACATATGACACAAATTTTTATAGTGTGTGGTATACAGTAGCACATTAAATTACTGATATTTTGTAGATATGGCTACCTCCTGTTAATTACATTGTGTTTTATGACCCTAGATAAACACTGATAATGATCTCCTGCTGTTCCCCCTATAAAGTTCTGGTCCAGAAATATAGAAGGGAAAATTTAGGGATTTAATAGTAATGCCACATGAAATTGCTTACTGTAATAATTATCACTAGTCTTGGTCAAAACTCATTAATATATCTAATTCTGTGGTTTAAAATCATAATAATTATGTTTGATTGACATATCCTTTATTCGAATAAATGTATTTGATGTATCTAAAATAATGTATTAAATTTAATTACACACGCTTGAGTTATAATTATGTGTTTAAAAATGAAGAGAACAAGACAATATGTGAATGTGTAATTTTTTTTATGTCCGTCCACTATAAATGAAACCTCTACAGGTCCCCAATTTTCAGAATCATATTTATAAATGATGAAAGTTTGTTTCCATGATAAAATTATTGATTTGATTTGTATAACTTTGATACCAGTCCTGGTATTCTATTATTTCTCATAGGGGTGTCCATCGGTCCTATAATTTGTGAAAGACAACAGTGACATTTCAAAATTCTTAAGAAAATGGGGAAACTGAAACTGGATTTACATGATGATAAATCTAAACAAATAGCCTATTTGATTGATGTTTGTGATATTTTTTAAAAACTACTTAGTACACAGAGCATAATTAAGAAGGTTCAATTATGAAACAAACAAGTCTCTTTAAAAAATATCTCCTATAGATTTAATGTCCGTTCCTTTACCTGACTAGCCATATAATATATGCTAAATTTTACAAAAACTGAGGGAAAGACTTTTTTAAACTATGCAAATCATAAAATAGAATCATGTACCTTGAGATTGAGAATCATGTACCTCGATTACTACAAAATATTTATTACATAAATCTTTACCCTTGATGCTTAGTTTAACACAATTTGCCCATTTACTGTGCACCAGACATTATCAACTCTCCGTCCCGGTAGAATAGACTTAGGTCCAGTTCCAAGACCCAGGAATTTATAGGTAGGATTGTGTCTTGTTTAGGAGACTGTTCAGTGATAATTTATGTTTCAAATAATCTTTCAGGTCTACCGACACCAGAACTTGTAGGTAGCTGAGGTACATTAAAATGTTAGTAATAGAAGAGATGGATGCTGGTGATAATGCTATTCTGCATATTGAACTACAGGTAACTTGTTGTTTGTTTCATGCATTTTCAGTCTTCAGACTACTAAGCTTTTTTCAAGATATTTCCTAGACTAGTATCTGGTACGACATCTAGTGACCTTTCAATCTTAAGAAAAGGCTAAAATGATGGGTAGTAGATGCAAGTGCTTCATACTATATAATACACATTATTCTATGTGCTATAAACATTCATTTATGATTGACTTACAAGTCATAGTCATAGCATTGACCATGTTGACTATATAAATCTTGAAAATATAACACTTTATCTTAACCTTCGATCTTTTGGGCATAGCAGTAAACTATATTGCCAGGCTTATGCTTGGGTTCCAAATCCAATATGTCATGTTGCTGCTCAATGTTCAGCCACATCTGTGAATTATAGAGCTTGGGGCCTTTCCGAGAGCCGACTTGACTACCTGTTGATAGACTTCCTGATAGCTTAGGCCTCAGTCTGGTGCAAGTCACTTTTCTGTCAGACCACCTGCCAGATGATTTGTTATCATCAGGGTACGTTTTTGTCTTGGTAGTTGCCGCGTGTCTTTTGTAAGACATATTTTGATTGGTCGATAGTTTGGAAGCCAATCCTAAAGCAGAAAAGATTTCTTTATTCTAACTTGCATTCTTCTACTCCTGTTCTGAAGAGTCTCGATAATTTTTCGAAGGAAAATGTGGATAAAATTAATTGAATTATCTGTAAATCAGACCTTCTTTAGCTCACCTGTCACATAGTGACAAGGTGAGTATTTGTGATCACTCTTCGTCCGTCGTCTTCCGTCATCAATGGCTTGTGTTCACTCTAGAGGCAACAGTTTTGATTCAATCTTCATAAAACTTGTTCAGAATGTTGTTCTCCATAAAATCTAGGCCTAGTTCGAAACTAGGTCATGTGGGCTCAAAAACTAGGCCACTAGGTCAAATCTTAGAAAAACATAGTGTTCACTCTAGATGTCACCAATATGATCAAATCTTCATGAAACTTGGTGAGGATGTTGTTCTCCATGAAATTTAGGCCAAGTTCAAAACTGGGTCATGAGGGATCAAAAACTTGGTCACTAGGTCAAATCTTAGATAAACCTTGTGTACACTCCCAAAGGTCATCGTTTTCATCCAATCTTCATGAAACTTGGTCAGGAGTTTTTTCTCCATGAAATCAAGGCCAAGTTGAAACTGGGTCATGAGGGGTCAAAAACTAGGTCAATAGGTCAAATCTTAGAAAAACCTTGTGTATACTCCAGAGGTTACAGTTTGATCCAATATTCATGATACTTGCTCAGAATGTTGTTCTCCATAAAATCTTAGAAAAACCTTGTGTACAGAGTACATTCCAGAGGTCGCCGTATTGATACAATCTTAATGAAATATGGTCAGAATGTAAGTTTTATTGATACCAATGTGCAACAGGTGAGCGACTTTGGGCCTTCTTGTTTTAACAAAAGGGGAAGGGGTCTTTTCTTTAATTTAGGTAAAAATAACAGATAATTTTGCAAAAGGGAAGGAAAAATCTGATGTAAATTTAATTTTAGGGGAAAACTGCATGATTTAAAAGAATTTTCCAGAGGGAAGGGGCCACTAAACGGCCCCTGTTACAGAAAGAAAAATAGCCACAGAACTACAAGTTTAAAAAACTGATTTCAAGATGAAAGTGCTAATGGAAACATGGAAATCCATGTTTCACTGTGTGTAAGATGCATTGAAGGGAAATTGGAAATATTAAATTTGCTCTTTGTTGTTTTACCAGGGGAAAATCTGTCCTACAGATTTCCTAAGGGTCTGACAGTTTCTCCAATGCGATGTTCGGCAACTGTTTGGAAGTCTGACCAACCAAATTGCTTCTGTTCAATAACTCAAGAACACTTTGCCCTAGGATGGAGGATGGACAGCCACAGTAGATAACCCCTCTTGATTTCGAAGTCAGTAGGTCAAAGACAAATATTGATATTCTATTTTATTGCAGGTTTTCTGAGATCGGACCACATTTGATCATACTACCCAATGGTATACTTCAGGTGCTTAGCAATAAACTGAACCAATGATGCTTCAGAGAAGATATTATAGAAACCATTGAATCAGCCAACAATCCTATCATATTGTGCAGGTAAAAAGTGGTTATTTCATCAATTTAAAGAAAGAGCTATAGCTAGTTTGCGAAACAAAAACTTGTGTTTTTAGCTCACCTGACCACAAAGTGGTCATGGTGAGGTTTTGTCATACCGAGATGTCCGTCGTCCGTTGTCTGTCAACAATTTCTTTAAACGACTTCTCCCCCAACTGCTTAGCCAAATTTGATAAAACTTTACAGGAATCTTCCTCAGGTGGACCTCTACCAAAGTTGTTAAACGATTTTCGGTCCGTCGCATAACTAGGTCACACTGGTTAAAAATAGATTTTCAAAAAGTAAACTTCAAAATTCTTCTTCTGTGAAACCCTAAGGCCTAGAGTTTTCATATTTGGTATGTAGCATCACCTTGAGGTCCTCTACAAAGATTGTTCAAATATGTCCCCAACCCGGGGGCCCTTAGTTTTACATAGAGTTATTTAGGGGAAAACCTTAAACAATCTTCTTCTCTGAAACGGCTTGGCCCAGGGCTTTCATATTTGGTATGTAGAATCAGCTAGAGGTCCTCTACAAAGCTTGTTCAAATTATTGCACTCGGGTCAAAATTGGCCACGCCCAGGGGGTCACCATTTTACATAGACTTATATTCGGAAAACATATAAAAACCTTCTTGTCTAAAACTACAATGCCTAGAGCTTTGATATTTGGTATGTAGCATCATCTATTGGTCCCCTACAAAGATTGTTCAAATAATGCCCCTGGGGTCAAAATTGGCCCCGCCCCTGGGGTCACTATTTTACATAGACTTATATAGGGAAAACATTTAAAAATCTTCTTATCTAAATCTACACTGCCTAGAGTTTTGATAATTGTTATGTATCATCATCTTGTGGTTTTCTACCAAGATGTTCAAATTATTCCCTTGGGTGAAAATGTGCAGATGTTCATGTATAATCAGGTGAGCGATATTGGGCCATCCTGGCCCTCTTGTTTAAACATTTCTCTGTAATTACTAAACCTACATGTATCAAATTTTGCACAAATAAATGAAATATATCTACCTAATACACACTGAAATTTCAGCAACATCAGAATTCAGTTAAACTGTTCATGTACACATGTAATTTCAATACATAATAAAGAATAAATGTCTTGTAATAGGTGACTTAAATTATGGAATTCGGAATCGGAGTAGGTAGGAAGTTATTGTAGTTGTGTGTAATTTTTTACCAAAACCTGATGAATAGATTTTCAGAAATGTTACAAAAACATTATTTTTTGTATCGCAAACTAGCTATACTGTTTCACTTTCTCGGACCATCTATCTTAAAATTTGCACAAATACTGTATCCACCTTAGTAACGAATAAGTCCGGCAGCAGAACTTGAAATATCAACCAAACCTTGCAAAATCTGGCATAGAAAAAGTTTTTGCTGGTTCTTATAGAGTATACCTTGGAGGTCCTGAAACCGATTGATACATGTTTGATATCTTTGGGGAACTCCCTAGAAAAAAGATGGCGTCCAAGATGGCCGCCAATAGTTGTTTTCAATATATATTTAACCATTATTGGTCTCAAATAGCTTCAATATTAAAACATCATATATTTAAATCATAATTTTATCTAATCACCCATTAGTAGTCTTTGATAAGTTTAATCTTGTCATCAGTATTCATAGAAATATGTCAAAAGGGAGGTAATCTGATCTAAATGAGATAAATGTTATACATACAGAATACTTTCAATTGTTTATGGTAAGGAAGCATGTTTATATAAATGGTTATTTGTTTAAATGTCCAATTGTACATCTTGATATTATCTTTAGAACTAAATATTGAAACATGATGATAAGACAATTTAAGTGAAAACGGGTGATCTAAGGGAGATAATAAACCATCATATGAAAAAGTAGCATGGCTACATGAGTGACATTATTTTCAACGCAATAAATTATTCTTATTCAGTTGGTCCAATTATGCTAATTAGTGACTAGAGGCAGTGTGTAGAGACTAGAAAACACCTGTATATATTTCAAAACCATACAATTAAGTAATAAGTACAGCTATCACAATATAATTGCACACTCTTGACTCCATGTATCTAGTGCTGTAATAATTATTATTTTCCTATCCAATACAGAAATCACATTTTGTTCCCAAATAGTTATTAAAGCATTCAACACTTGAACATGCAAGGGCATTAGCCATAGCCTATCAGTTTATTTTATTGTTTCATATATCAAAAATATATATTCTGGTGCTTGTTTTGCTGAAGTTTTTGTTACATAAAAGTTCGTAAGAAATCCAAATATTGAACTTAAATTTTACGGGACACCATTATTGTATTTTACGTGACGAATTAGATCGAAGATAATGCTGACCAAACGGTAGACATATGTCCGATACGTCAATGATTGACAATTTCTGTTGAGCAATATCAATTTCATTCCTTTACTTTATATCACATTTATCCCTGGCATTACGTCTTTTTTTAAAACGTCTCGCAAATGTACAGCCACGTAATAGGTTTTGTAGCCTGTGAGTGCATTTTCTTAGCTATTGTCAATTTCAAATTACTGTGTAAATTTTCATACAGTTAATTCAAATGACGTCAGAACAAGGATAAATGATCAGTCCTCCATAGATAAAAAAAGTATGCCATTTTTGGGCGTCACGTTAGAATACAACATGAATTGCCCGGTTTAGACTGCATTATAAATGATTTGGACATGTTTAGTGTACAATGTATGCGCTAATTGATACTTAAAGTTGTCGACATCCTGGTTTAAATTGAAGCATTATCGCAAGTTTTTGCACAGTTATCACATCCGCAAAACATTGTCACGTAAATTACCTCTAGTCTATTATAAGACTCATTTCAAAACGCATTAACTCGTTCAGTCTGTGCTACTCTCGTCCAGCATTTAGTGCATTCCTTGACGTATATGTATGCAAATTAACAGCAGCATTTAGAGTTTAAATCAATTTAATGTTTGTAGGCAAGATCTAAATAAGGTGTTTTGTGCTTCTGCCAGCATATGTTGAGTATGATAGCCTATTTTTTAAAACATACATTATATCTAATGTGTGTACAATGTAGTCAAAATTATAGTCTGCATGATAGCAACCAATTGATGGTACTTTCATACACAAATTTAGTGATTGGAGGGTGTAATGTAGCTATGACAGGGAATTGGCAAACATTTTGAGAATGTGTGTACCTATTCATCAACATACAGAAGAAGCAATTTTTTAAGTTTAAGTTTATAATGTGCAATTTTATGAAGGAAATGATGCATATTGTAGGTGTTTATTCACTTGGTTACATGTTATACGTTTTTAATTTGGCAACATATAAAGGTTATGTAGATTACTTAAACTTTAATTCGAAAGTATCATATTTATACCAAATTTTTATAAAAGGGATAATTAAAGGGGTAATTAAAGACTGTTATTTATTTAATGAAATAATGTTTTTAATACCAGATTGCGTTTGATTTTGGTTGATTATTATATATAAATGTATATCATTTTGCTAACATATTCCTAGTAACGTAAATTACAAATTCTCTCGAAAGATTCCAGACACGTACACATAACAATCAGTTTCTTGACCTCCAAGGTGTCCTCTACAAGATTCATCAATAAAATTTTCTATGCCATGTTTTGCCAGGTTCATCTTCCCTGCTGCCGGACTAAACGCATTTGTAAATAGCACACAGATTAAACGAGAGAGGATTCAAATATAAAAAGTAAAATGCAAAAAGTCATGAAAATATGACAAAAGTATATGGTTGTTCCTAATGTGGCCTTCAAAGACTTTACTCCCTTATTATAATGTCTCTAAAAGGTAAGAACTGTTAACTGCAGGAATTGCTGGTTCTTGTTTTGAGGTGTTTATATGGTAGTGTGTAAGATTCGATTATGTATAAGCAGCTATCTTTATGTTCACCCTGTAAGCTAACGGTTCAAGGTCCGATCGAGCCCCAATCCAGCTGCATATTTTTCTCATCTGTTACATAACTAATAGCAGTGTCTACTACCCTCTCACACCTTAACATGTACTTGCTTTGAATTGTTGTGAGTTTTCATGCTTTATCTACATGTATATAATTGTAAACACGTTTTTTTTCAGGAAGTATGATAATGTTAACTAGCACTTGTCGCCTTGTGTGAGTTTGTCATGTACTCAACATATCTACAATTGTTTTGAATAAGGTAGGTGATCTTATAACAATACCAGTTTTTTCGATCCTTTGGGAATGGTCTTATGATTAATAATTTATGCCAAAAATGGAAGAAAAACTTTTTGAGGAAACTGCGTGGTCCCTACCACGATTGTTCAAATTATGCCCCTGTGGTCAAAATTGGTCGGCCCGGGGTCACCAGTTTTAAATTGACTTGTATAGGGAAAACATCTTAAAATCTTCTTTCTAAAACTACAATGTCTAGAGCTGTGATATTTGGTATGTTGGCATCATCTAGTGGTCCTCTACAAAGATTGTTCAAATTGTGGCCATGGGTCAAAATTGGCCCTGCCCCGGGGGTCAGGTTTTTACATAGACTTATAGGGAAAACATATAAACATCTTCTTGTCGAAAACTTCAATGCCTAAAACTTTGATAATTGGTATGTAGCATTATCTAGTGGTTTTCTACCAAGATTGTTCAAATTGTGCCCCTGTGTTAAAATTTGTTGGATTCATTTATAATCAGGTGAGCGATATAGGACCATCATGGCTCGCTTGTTCGTTACCAGTACTCTTGCCATCCTGCCTGTTTGTGTTATTTTCCAAAAAATGTAGAAAAACTAAAATTTATTGCATTTAATTTATTTATTATGTAGCTCAGTCAATTTGGTAACAATAATTGATGATCTGTATATTATCAACAGTCCCTTATAATCCATCAATTAGTAGGGTAAAATGATTACTGTTAAATGTACATAAAAAGAAGCTATTACTGTATATTAATATAGTCTGTTTCCTTTATTTTCAGTTCATTTGGAAGAGAACAGCCTTTTGTACGATCAGAGCTATTCATTTGCCGGATACTATTTGATAATGTTATATCACTGTTGATTCCAGTGAAAAGAATACAATTGAAACTACCAGCATTATCTAAAGTTATTTTGATGTGTCTAAACTTGAGTGAAAGTGTGGACAGTGCTCCATGTCAATATGTAGATGTTCAGCATGTGAAGTTCTGAACCAGGAATTTTAGAATCCTATCCTATGACCTTGAACATTGAAGTCATTATTTAGTGAATATATTCAGTGTCTTTGAGGTTCATTATTGAAACATTTCCATGTTTGAAGTTTGCATGGTAAGCTTCTGTGTTCTGGTTAGTTAATTTCTTTGTATAAGTGTAAGCATGGTGAACTCTTTGTCACTGCCGGTTGTTCATCTTTCATCTAAATACTTGGACATCCTAACTGCTTAATAATGATCAAATTGTTTGGATGCCCACATGTAGACACATAGTTGAAAGTGAGGTGATCAAAAAGTAATGAGGCAAACGCTCTAAAATGACAATTCTTTGTGATATAAATAAAATAAGTTTTTATCTCAAATAAAAATGTATCCTCCGTCTGAAGAATTCTCTTCTGCTGCTTGTTTTCTCATTTTAAATGTTTTGAACTTGATCCTTGTTTGTGGAAAAAATTAATGATTTTGAGATGCTGAAATATGGGTAATTGTGTAGTTTTCAAGTCCCTACTGTTAGTTTTCAAGTCACAAACGAACAAACCTACATCAATGCGGTTTTAATCCCCATTTCCTGTTAATTTGATGAAATATTCCAGGGATATTTAATAAAATATAATAAGTTGAATGCTTTTCCATAACACACCGCGAAAAGGGGGACTTTTTGATGTGTGGGGAGGGGACATAGAGCAACATCTTCCCAATTTGACCTTACATTAGTAAGGAACTACTTATTGTAGAACATTGTATAAATAAACATGGGATTAAATGCAGCAAAACTGATATGATACTTTCATACTTAACTTTAAAAGTCCATGTGAGCATTCGTTTCATTACTTTTTTATCAATCTAGTACATTTTAAGATCTCTCTTAGTCAGTATGTGCCAAAATGTTGTCCATTGTAACTTGAAAAGCATATGTGCTACAGTTTTCAAACTTCATAAAACCATTAAAGCAGAGTTATTGCCCTTGGGATGGTGACATTTTGCTAGTGTTGCTCATAACTGCTAGTAAGAGTTATTCCCCTTTTCTGACTTAGATTTTTTACACAAAAATGACAATTGCGGATGAGCAAGGGTACTAGTATTAAGTACGAAAAAGTCAAGCGTACACAAATGCCATACTCTTGTTACCATTTTAAATTATATTTCCTGTAATGAATTAATATATAGTTTTTTAGCTCATCTGATTTTTGAAAAAAATATGAGTTTAATATTGTCATTATTTGATCATCGTTGGTGTCGGCGTTGGCGTTGCATGGTTAAGTTTTGTGTTTAGGTAAACTTTTTCATAAACTATCAAAGCTATTGCTTTGAAACTTGCAACACTTGTTACTTGCAACACTTGTTCTCCATCAATACCTGAGTCTGTAAAGCAAGACCCATAACTCAGATATGCATTTTGTAAGAATTATTGCCTTGGTTAGGTTTTGTGTTAACGTCCAATGTTCTCATACACTATGTGGACTATTGCTTTGAAACTTTCAACACATTTTCACCATCAATACCTGACCATGTCAAGCAAGAATAATAACTCTGATCTGCATTTTGCATGAGTTATTGCCCCTTATTGGACTTTGAAAATTCCTCGATTAAGTTTTGTGTTTTGGTCCAGTTTTCTCATACACTATGTGGGCTATTGCTTTGAAACTTTCAACACTTGTTCACCATCAATACCTGACCATGTCGAGCAAGACCCATGCCTCTGATCTGCATTTTATGTGAGTTATTGCCCCTTTTGGGACTTAGTAAAATCCTTTGTTAAGTTTTGTGTTTATGTCCACTTTTCTCATACACTATGTGGACTATTGTACTGGTTCACCATCGACACCTGACCATGTCAAGCAAGAATCATAACTCTGATCTGTATTTTGCAAGAGTTATTGCCCCTTTTTGACTTAAAAAATTTCTTTGTTAAGTTTTGTGTTTAGGTCCACTTTTCTCATACACTATTTGGGCTATTGATTTGAAACTTGCAACACTTGTTCACCATTATCATTTTTGCAGGTGATTATGGTCATTGCTTTATTTTCAGGTTATAAATGTTTATTTCATTTTCCACACAATCTATATCCTCTAGCTCTTAGATCTAAATGCAGTGTTAGTTGTTATACTCCCAATGTGTTGTCACAATTAATACTATTAATATTGAACTCTTCTATTTAGTCCTGGCATTTGCCTGTCCAAAGTGTATGAAAATGTTTGGATGTTCAAACATTTCTGTTTTAAAAATGTGTATAGTTTGACTATAATTGGCCAAAATGTTTGAGTATCTTTGATTCTATATCAACTTTAATCAAAATGTTTTCTGTTTCAAAATGTGTATATTAATTTTTCATTTTTTACTATATTTGACCAAAATGTTTGGACGTCCAAACAATTCTGTTTCCAAGTCCGTTTGTACACATTTTTGAGTATATTTGTTATAATTTTTCATTATTGTATATACGTTATATATTTTTATAAAATTGTTTGGACGTCCAAACATTTTGGTCAATGTAATTAAAAAGTGTGCATAATCTGAAAACAAAATTGTTTGGACGTCCAAACATTTCTGTTCAATATGTGCATAGTCTGACTGTATTTGAAAAAAATGTTTGGACGTCCAAACAATTTGTCTCCCAGTGTAAATGTATTGAGTATCTTTGATTCTATATTAAGTTTTATCAAAATGTTTGGACGTCCAAACATTTCTGTTTCAAAATGTGTATATTTTCATTTTTTATTATTTTTTTGCCAAAATGTTTGGACGTCCAAACAATTCTGTTTCCAGAGTTCGTTTGTATACATTTTGAGTATATTTGTTATAATTTTTCATTATTGTATAGACGTAATATATTTTTATAAAATTGTTTGGACGTCCAAACATTTTGGTCAATGTAATAAAAAAGTGTGCATGATCTGAAAACCAAATTGTTTGGACGTCCAAACATTTCTGTTCAAAATGTGCATAGTCTGACTGTATTTGAAAAAAAAATGTTTGGACGTCCAAACAATTTGTCTCCCAGTGTAAACGCACGGAGTATCTTTAAATTCTTTATTAAGTTTGATCAAAATGTTTGGACGTCCAAACATTTCTGTTTCAAAATGTGTATATTTTCATATTTTACTATTTTTTGCCAAACGTCCAAACATTTTTCTTTCCAGAATAGACACATTTTGAGTTTATTTGAACAAAATGTTTGGACGTCCAAACATTTGAAAAATATGCTCGCAATCTGTATACTCTGGAAACAAAATTCATTGGACGTCCAAACATTTCTGTTCTAAAATGTGCATAGTCTAACTAAATTTGAAAAAAAATGTTTGGACGTCCAAACAATTTGTCTCCCAGTGTACACATTTTGTGTATCTTAGATTCTATATTAAGTTTTATCAAAATGTATATTTTTCATTTTTTTACTTATATTTTGCCAAAATGTTTGGACGTCCAAACATTTTTCTTTCCAGAATATACACATTTTGAGGTATTTGAACAACATTTGACAAACATTATGCTCACTATGTGTTAACTCTGGAAACAAAATTGTTTGGACGTCCAAACATTTTGGTCAATTATTGTCTCCTATCAAATACATTGTTTCGCAAAAACAGCACACTCTGAAAAACAAAATGTTTGGACGTCCAAACAATTATGTTCCATTAGTGTATACCGGTTACTTTTGCCCGTAAAGCAAAATGTTTGGACGTCCAAACATTTTGCTTTTCAAAATAAAGATTCTTCATTGATAGTATATTTGATCAAATTGTTTGGACGTCCAAACATTTCTGTATGATATTTGCCAAATAAAGTATGAAAATTTCAACCTGTATTTATTTTATTTACTTTTGAGGTTAACATTTGTTGACCTCTTTTGATTTTTTTTTACAATTTAGGTCGACATTTGCGACCCTGATTTGCTCATTTTGGGCACCCAAAAAGGGAATTTGTGTTTTTTCCCCTTTTAAATAGTTGTCCGTTATATGTACTTACCAACACGGCTATCGTTTAAATAACGAAATTTGATTCCAAACATATGCTATATGAAGAAAGAACTGAGGTGAAATATCAAAGTTTAGCTATTTTGCTCACTTTGACCTTAAAATGACCTTGACCTTGACCTCAAACTGGTCAGTTTTGTATGTCCATTTGATGCATAACATTAATTGAATAATATCCACCCACATATATGGCAATATATACATAAACAAAAAATTCACACCAGAATTAAGAATGTCTTGTGTATTCGCAAATTAGCTCGGAAGCAAGAGTTGTTGCCCCTGTTAAAAAAATCTGCACCACTTTCAGATCTGGCATCCACCTTTTTCTGAAGCCTGAATGTACGTATTATTTGAAAATACCAATGGACCTTTTCTACCAGATGGGGTAAATAGATTTTGAATTTCTTGCACCAGCTCCTAGACTAAACTTAATGTTGTTAAAAATATTCCTATATATCGCACAGAAAGATAAAACCACACATTTTATTGTCGTAGGTCCCAATATTAAATTCAGCAACAATACATAAGTACACGTATTCGTATCGAAAACATGCAATTAAATTAAACAACGATCTCGAACTCCATTACTAAAGTTTCAGATTGAACTTTTGAATTCAAAATCAAAGTATCACTGAGTTGCCAATATTCATTACCACATTGATAATGGAATGTGTGTTACATTTACTGGTAATGGTTTTATGTAATAAATTTGTGTTAGCAAATATAGGTTAATACACCTTTGACATTTTCCTAACTAAGCATTTTGATAAAGCATTGTACAAAATGGAATGCGTTGGATATAACTCCCATACTAAAATTATTTAAAGTATTTGGCATTAATGGTCACATAGTGTTATGCACAACCCCAAGGTTCCTGTCTTTAGGTCACAGAAGAAGGTCAAATAAGAGCTTAATCAGGCATTTTCATTTGTATGCATGTTTGGATTATGAGACAATTTGTCACAATAAACTTACTTACAGTTTGTGTTTTGTCAACATGCCCGAAGTGCTGACGTCAACTATCCTACGGCATGGGTTGCTAGTTTTCTCGAAGCCAATAAGATGATTTAGGTGAAACTGCTGGTTGTGTTGAAATGTCATATTCTGTTATTTTCAAGTGCTTATAACTTGAAATGATAAATCGGTATTCATGAATAAACGTTGATTTTGGTATTTGCTGTATAAAACGGTATGATTACAATGTACCCTACTTTTATTCATCTAATTGCGTAGATTATACTTCGAAACAATTAAATAAACAGGAAAAACTCGACAAGCTATACCATTTCCTATATTCGTTATCGATATTGTTCCCTAACTTGGTTAATACATCTGCCTGCAACCAGCGTTAACTATAATTTAAAGTTTAAACGGCAGTATAATTGCGTAGAAACAACATAATGTGACTGCAAATTACACTAACAGAAATAGGATCATTTGGCATAATCTGTTTGAAGAACCAATGTCCTTTGAATAAATGTAACTCTAGGATATACCTAAAACGAGTTTACATGCACTTTCAATTGATTGCTTCACCAAATTAATACTCGACATACCCTATAGTTGTATATTCGGGAACTAATTAATAGTTTATTAATAGTCTTTTTCGTGTATGCCCGTATAGGATTCAATATAATAAACGTGTATATACTTGTTAAATATATCTACATCTCGCACACATGCTGTTATTGTTCATTTAGAATTTGGCTTTGTAGAATTTGGAATTCTGACTAACTTCCAAACGTTGTCGTCCACGTAATAAATTGTTCAGAGCAAAATTAATACAACACCAATGAAATTTGATTATAGTTCGATTTCGAGCATTGAGCCGTGACTGCACTTTTAAAGTTTAATCCATTCGCCGATAAAGATTGGCGTGGGATTGACCATTCTATTATTGAAATCAATAAATTACGGGTTACCCGCACAAATAGACTCTTCTAAAAGGTCATGGCTCAGGGTTCAAAATTGAACTATAGTTGATTATACGTCTGGTACCAATATAGGTGTATCCATGTTTTCCAAATATGTGTGAAGATGAGACTTATGCTAACCCATCGAACGTAATGTGTTGTGTAGCAGATAAATGTGACGTTGTCACTCTATGATACGTAATATAGTGTTTTTTTAAACGTTGAAAAACGGCTTAGTACATACAGATAGGCATTGTAGCAACTATGAAATAGTAGCATAATTTGATATTCTGTATGTTCACTTTCGTGGTTGTTCTTGTCACTTGGAATTTTCGGTGAGTTTATTTTGTTCCTTTTTGTGTGTTCATTGTGTATTTTGTTTATTTGTCCTATGCTTTTGATGCCCGATTTATCATCATATTGTCTTATACCATGACGTGTGATATATTTATACCAGATTGTCTTTCGCAAGGTAGCAACATTAATCACCATGAATATCTCTTGCAGTTCAATCAAGAGAATATCCTATCACGACTGAGCACAGCAGAATGACCAGGTTACCATTTGTTTATACATTCGATACTTCGATCATGACCAGCCGATATCGGGATAATAATAATATTAATCGTTTGTTAATTACATATCACTGTGATTAATTGTTCGGTCAGATGCAACAATTGGTGATTATTCGTTTCTGCAAATGATGTGCAGCCACTACGATTCAAATGTTTCATTAATAAACCATTAATAAAGCTGATTGTTGTAAAACTGCGTTCGATTAGTAAATTGGAAACGTGTTGTTTATTCCAACAATCCTTTAAGCATTATATCAACGAATCAACGTAAAATAACATATGGTTTTATTGTGTCTCTGAGATCCTCGTAACGCTAATAATTGAAAATAAATAATGTCAGTACAGAAGTATAACCGTGTCTTATGTTTTAATGTAGTGTTGGGTTTTTTGAGATCTAATTTGATTAATTATTTAGAAGCTTACTAGACTTACGGAAGCATTATTCGTTATTCAAATGTATCCATGCGGTTATGCTTGAAAAAAGAAAGTTACATGTTCTCCGATATAATGTCACAATTTGCGTTTAAGGCTGTCAGCCATTCTTATCCTGTATTACATATCTCTCATTTTATTACCTTTCTTCTGTCTCTTATTAAAATTACATGCACATCTGACACTGATTTCAGGGTTTTTAGATGCAAGTTGTTTAAATATCATTTTCCGGAAGATATCGCATTCAGTCAGTTCTTCTTACAATTCTTAGACGAAGAGCTGAAGCATTGTATGAGCATGTGTCCGATGAAACATTTGACTCGACAGGTATTTTCCTCTTTAAAAGCGCTGTTGTTTCTTTTAAATGCTGAGGAAGACAAAAACGTATCATTTGTTTCATTGTCTTAGTAAAATGATCGTCTTTCAGATTTGTTTCATAATTTTGAAGTTTGCCCTTGAAATACTTCCTCAGCTAAAGCATAACAACATCGCATAGCAACTGTGGGAAACAATACTGAGCATTTACCGAACAATTATCCTGTCATTAGTGCATGTGTTGTCCAATTTTACACAAGGGGTGATTAATTCATATAATCATCGCCAAAATTGCAATGTGTGTTGTCTCAATGAGGACCCTAATTGAATAATATTCGCGTAATTGCAGTTATGTGTCATTTTCTTTGCCTCGGCGGAGACCTTAACAATTGGTTAAAACATGCTCGTGACCAAATCTCAGCGTAATACAACTAATTATAGCTCACGGTAACCAGAAACTTGTCACTGATTCTCTTAAAACAAGATACAATAACTGTTAATGTTGCAAGCTATTTAAAAGACACACTGAAGACTCATAATGCAAACAAACGGCACTTTGAATTAAATTTAATGTATTGCGGAGAGTGTAGTTATATGTCATGTCAAAGGGTGGTTTAACGGTTGAATTCCAATGTCTAGAAAAAATCCTCACCTGTACTTTAAATTATTTACATAGTATCACTTGTACGGAAGTAACAATATACATTTTATGTACATGTACACGTTAAAGCCAATGTCCCACTTATCATTTTCGGAATTGGCCATGTACTCCCGATGGTAATTAGTAAGCATCGAGAGGCACCGGAAGGTATCGTAAATAGGGTCTAGGGGAGGCTTCGGGAAAGTCATGAAATCGGGAGGAATCGGGAAAACTATTGCGTTGTAACCATTGGATGGCTCCCAAATGTATGAGGGAAACTCCCCAATACATCGGCGGTACATCTGAAATCTACACATACAACGGTATTTATTCACAATACATATGTTATCTACTCTAAGATGACGTTTGCACCTTAATTGTGCTAATATGGACCGTTTAATATCATGACTATTTCCTTTGACAGATAGTAGATTAATAGATTCTCAACAAGGACACAATGCGGGGACTTAATTTCATCTGGAGTTTCTATATGCGACATATTCTAAAAGCAAAATGTAGGTTGTGCAACTTGCATTGGAAAGCCTTCAAAGCTTTAATGTTGGTGGCACATTTTATTTCAATACCACAATAATTGAACATAACATTATACCTTGTTACGGTACTACGTGTATATTTCCATTTTCAGTGGTTATTGTATACACAGTGTATAAACTCCTGTCCGCCTAAACCGGATGTCGCTCATAACTAAGCGTGCAGTTTCATATTCGACAGCTTTTCGAAGTAAACAGCAGTAAGTATTTCGTGTTTTTTCAATCGATTTGCATTAAATAAACCAGTTTTACAAATTGTATCAACGTCTAATAAACGTCTCTGCAACACAAAGTCCTTTACTAGGCACTAGCATTTCAAATAAACACGAGTTTCATCAAAATACACCGCTGATCAAAGTGACAGATGAATCAATCACGCTAAAATCACCGTTATTTCGGACATTCTGATGGGAAATCGAGTACCAATCTCTTCTAAATGATCGTTTTATGAATCTATACGTATGCATTTACATAAGCCAGGTTGTATTTGCCACTCTAACAGTTACAATACTGTTTTATCCAACATGTATTCGAATCATGCACTAAACGCCTATTCGGATAACTCAGAATTCCGACTGCCCCAATAGTCGCAACACTACTGTCAGCCTAATTTATAAAATAATTACGAAATGCTTATGCGTATTAGCCTATTCAAGGTGCTCATTTAAATGATACATAATATGTTTGGTTTGTATCTTTAATTGCGACAAGGAAACGGCCAATTTTAGTAAATTACATCCTTAATCAAATCACCCCTTGCTATATCTATTTTAAGATAAGATAGATAAGATAATCTTTATTAAACTTCGGTAATGTTTAACATAATAACATAAGCTTGAAGCTTGTATCCTACATAAACATTGATTATCCAATAACATACACACAAACAATCTATCAAATAAAAGAAGATTAAATATATTAAAGACAGTATCACATTCAACGCTCATTATCATATATATAGATAGGTAAAATTTGAATACACAAGGAAAGACATGGGTACAAACTAAACTAAGACATGCATTTTAAAGAATGTAAACACATATTGAGCAGATTAATAGGAACATTGGAAAACAAATCTAGATAAACAACAACAAGAGCGTTGGTAGAAAAGTATATAAAAACACAGTCACAAAAATTAAAACTGCATTTAAAGAATGGTCATGACTAAAATAAATAGCAAAAAAGACATGTTCAATGGAATAGTTGCAATCATATGATTAAAAAGAATTCAATATACAATTCATGCAGTTTTATGTATATAAAGCTACATGCTATACGTCACAGAATGTACATGCAAATTAAGACAAACAAACGAGCATAAAACGTATAAAACGTGTTCCATTGTACAAGTGCTTGATATGTAGTCAGGAACCCATGATCCCCTGCCTCTATACCCACAAAAATTGTTTTAGCAGGGACTGTATCTATACAGTGAACCGAAATTAAATGCTAAATCTATCAAAGGTACGTATTTTATTGCCAGGCTAATGAGCTTTTTATTTCATATATTTTGTACTTTCCATAGAAATATGTTCTTCCAACCACTGAATTGTTTGCTAAAACCTATAATGAGTTTTACTGTCTTGAACAAAGATTGCTGATCTACTTGCGTAAAGAAAAGTATAACACACATATTAGACAGGGGTAAACGACGCTCTGCTAACAACGTTGTAAATTTCAAGAACAGGTCATGCTGTCCAGCCGATTTGCTGTGACAGTTGTTTTGTTTCTTCATCCATTCGATTGTTGTGATAGTCAAAAACAAAGCAATCATTCGTCTGTGTACCGACAGATGTTTGGAGAATGTGCATATCATCGAAACACAAACTCAGATTAGCTTCTTCATCGTCGGTACTGTCTACCAGTGACACCTGTGTCGAATTTCCTTTCACAGGCGTTCAACACAGTCTTAGAACTTTCTTTTCTGGAGACGTGAATATATCATTATCCGGTAATCATTTAGAATTTTTTAGAGTCCACGTCTCTATTTCTTCGAAACAGGTTGTAAATTGGTTATGCATATGTATTTGTTCTGGAATGATTGAAAGTGTTTTGTTGAAAGGGAAAAAAGATTTTTCAATTAAATGTACTTTTTATTTTATTTTTAATATGCAGTCAGAATGGAGGGTTAAAGTATGATCTATAACGTCTGGAAATGTTGAGTGAAAACTGCAGTAGTAGCATTGATATTGGTCGTCCATGAATTGAAATGAATAAAAAATATAATTTTCTACCGTTTTTACACATAACAAAGCCAGAACAGTACATTCAAGTATGAATAGACGTGATAAATCGGCATTCAAATTTACTACTAGGCGTACAGGCCAAATTTGACAAAAAACGATTAGTTGGCCTATACTGAATCGCATAGTCGTACAGTGTAATCGGCATACATGTCCCCGAAAAAAGCATTTTATATGAAAAAGAAACCGTTACAGTAGGGAAAAGTTAGTGTTTATCGATGTGTTATACATTTATTTACAATGTTATAAAAGTTGCAACACTCGTTGGGTACCACATAAACTTTCTTTTGAAGAATTTGTAGGTTCTTTGTAAAATCTGGCAAATAACCAACTGTGAATTTACTTTAAGATAAAGTTATTATGGGGTTTTATTAGGACTGTTTGGTATCAACGTAAACAGTAATTAACGTGCTGCATATTTAACAAAATAATATACTTACTGTATGCCACGCTAACGAATAAACTAATAAAATCCAAAACATTCGAGACCGTAAACGCAATTTTTTTTGTTTTGGCCGCCTAGTTATGAGCGACATCCGGTTTAGGCGGACAGGAGTTTATACACTGTGGTATACCGCAACAAACAGGAGGAGTTCAACGAAGTGCGATAAAATCTGAAACAAAATTTTACATTTTATATTTTGATTATGTTTCTCTGTTTTATTGATAGTGTTCGTACTGTGGCAGACACATTATACGATACCGTTCCGAATAAACAAAACACCACATTAACCAGACACAAAATGATTGTTTAGTCTCTTTGGACAAACCATAAAACTCAAACTGAGATTATAAATTAATTCTTCAAAATTCCAGACTTCAATGATTAGTTTAAAACTTATTATGATGACAATCGAAAGATAAAATCAAATATATGCTCAGTACATCTAGAAACGCAACGTTTTCATCCTTGGTTTTTTCTTACTTCCATTGCTCATACATTTTTTAATTTGGTGTAATAATATGGTATAATTGTGTAGAAACTTGGCTATTGTCCAAATTTTATCGATCGAGTAACGTAACTCCCGTGCGTCAAGAAAAAGCAAAAACGCACGAATTCCACGTGAACCATTCATGCATGATAAATTTTGTTGTAAATTGCTTCGAATCCTTTGTAAAGTTTGCCAATGGAAAGAAAATCACAAAAGAAAATTTCTAGGCTTCAGAATAAAAATATCAGGATAGTCCGAACATGGGTCAAATCAAGCGATTCGGATGCCTATGACGGAGACGTCAACTGGGAGGTTTCACTTTGGCTTAATTGCCATGAACCGTCAATGTCTCATCTGGAGACACTTTATTAGCACTTTGGCCCCGTTTACAACCACCCATGTCCAGTCCATCCACGTGAAACAACTCTCCATCAGGACCAGTAACTCCACATGTACCATCTCTAGGCAAAGTTCACAACTGGTTCAAACACTTCTAATCAATTTGTTGAACGTCATGCATATGTAATCAATCAATAATTAATCAATATTTTATCTTTTCACTTAGAACAACGATTCTGAAAAAATAGGGTTTTACCAATTTGTGTTCCGTTACTTTTTAGCCGCACTTTACACACAAGTGTTGTTCAATTGCACCGATAGCACTGTATGAAAACAATGTTACAGTTGCATTGTTCATGGAATAAAATGTCATCAAGTAAATACAGTTTGGTTGTCAATCATACAAAGTTTTAAAAGTGTTGACAGAAACCCCAGACTTGCGTTTCTAGATGTACTCAGTATATATACGAGCTTTATGTGGTAACTGTGGTATATCCGGTAATTAGAAAAATTTTGATGAGTATGTGGTGCTTTATATGCTTTGTTTAAGTGTTAATGTATAACTCTAGACTTTATTTAGTGTATACCTAAGCGGGTTTTCTATCCAAGCACAATACTTTGTATATAGTATACGTAATAAATAAAGAGTATGATACAAAATAGTCTCCCCTTTGGTATTATCACTTCCTATTCTAACATGTGTAACAGACAACTATGTATTTTATTACTCAATTATCTAGGTTAAAGCACGCGATGACTCTCATAGCTAAACGGCGAACCACTTTGCAGTTTTAAGCGCTCTATATGATTACAGTTCAATTAAAGGCTTTTATCTAGCGCGGGAGAATTACGTATTGATTTGGGACAAAAAGTGAAGTGCTTACGCACGCGTCTATTTTGTTGAACACCTCCTTACTGCATTGTGTATATTCAGTTGAACCTAGCAATCGCATTAGAAAATACCAACTAAGGGCCATATTCACATCCTACCCTCGACCGTCCCTCCACTCTCACTCACCAAGATAATCCGATTTCAATGATCGTTTCGTCCGTGCGTTTGAGTGATTACCCACCCTAACTAGAAATTTGTATTCACAACGGTAAGTGTAGCTGGAGTTCACTCGACTGAGTGGAGATTTTTCGAGTGAGCGAAACGGCCACTTGAGCGTGACTCGACCCACGCTCAATGGAATGTTTGTGAATACCAAAAGTTAGTCACTAACAAAAATGGAATATCTACGACAGGTAGAAGAATTTGAGGAGGTGCAAGGATTGTATCGTGTAATTCCTGATAGAACCAATCCATTAGAAAACATAAACAATGTGAAATTTATGGAAAAAATCCGTTTTTGTAAAGATAACGTGCAATTCCTATTCGGATTTATCGAACCAGCGATGCCATACATCACGAAGAAATCGACGGTACCACCCATGCTACAACTTTTAGCAAACCTTCGTTCCTATGCTACTGGCTCATTCCAGGAAGTTGTCGGTGAACTGCTGGTCGTGTCACAGCCCACAATGAGCAGACTTATTAGAAGGGTTTCGGTCGTCATTGCTGCGAAGCAGGCAGAGTTTATAGCATTCCCTAATGGACAGGAAAATGTTTTAAATCAGAGGAAGTTTATCACGGTGGGGGATCCAACATATCGATACCAAAGTGGGTTACGCATAATTTCATATATCGAACTTCCTGGTCTACATATGTTGTACACATTTCGACGAAAAAAATGTAAGATTCTTATTTGTTATTGGTTTATGTTAAAATCAAATTGTTTTGCCCAAATATCTCAATGCAGTGCCACCCTTTATACATTTCCAAACATGTACGTGTATTTATCTTATCTGTACGTGTAGCATTAACGGAGAAAAACTGATTCTCCGTCAGGCGGTGTGGCTGAAAATTCGCCGCAGTTTGATCACCACGAGAAACTCTTTTGTATTTTCCTTTAATTTGTTTGATTATTGTTACAGAAATATAACATACCTTTCATTACACACATGTTTAAAATTTAACAGCGATTTGATGGCTAGAAAAATATTTATTGTAAAAAAACAGCATGCTCTACATAATGTTGTACGTGTTTTCCATATGTTGGATTGAAAATGTTTAATTTGCCGATTTTATTTTGAGTTTAAATGGATTTCCTGGAAAAAAATCGAAACCGAAATATGTTTAAGTCATCATGCCACCATCGATGAGTGGTATATTGCTTTTCTGGTGACTGTCCGTTTGTCTGTCTGTCTGTCTGTCGTTAGACCGAATGCTTTCCGTTCAATAACTCCAGAACACTTTGCCCTATGATCTTTAAACTTTGCATAAAGGTTGATCGGAAACAGTCGATGACTCCTAGATATTTTGAGGTCAGCAGGTCAAAGGTCATGGTCACTGTGACCTTAACCATTTTTAGACCAAATGCTTCCGTTCATAACCGAAGAACGCTTTGCCCTTGTATCGTCAAACTGTACGCGGAGGTTAGTCAGTAACAGTAAATGAGGTCAGGGTTTGCAGAAATCATTTTATTAATAGTACTTGTCTGTTTGAGCGTCGATGAATTCTTGATGAAATTAGTCGAAGAATCAAGATTACATATAACTGTTGGGGTTTTTTTTAAAAAAAGATGAAGAACACTTGGTATCTACACATCCGTGTGGTGTTAATAAGGTCAAAATTTAAATCGCATACCTCGTTTTTATCACTGATTATCTCTTGTAAAAACTTCCAGACTGACGCTGTGTCGACCAACGCTAGGTTATCTTACTCAGCGTCATGCATAATCAGATTGATATACAAAAACTTCAATTTCAATGCATTCCAGTAGATTCATACCAAATCGGACTATCACAATTACCTCTCTTTCTAAGAACCAATTTGTCATTTTTACTGCAAACACCTCCTGATATGTAGTGTTACCTTAATTGGCTCAAAGTTCAGAAGAAAGTCATTCAAATGTATCAGTCAATGTATCGCACTAATGCATTGACCTTGAATTTGAGGTAAAACAATGAGTTACCTAACGGCAATCAACATTTTTATTCTTGGAAGAAACGTGAAAAAAATCAGAATTTTACAGAAAATAACACCAATATGTAGCCGATTGTCTAATTAAGAAAATTAGTATGAACATGATATGCTTCAGTTTTATAATAAAGAAGTTACGTACAATTCAGCGATCAATCTGCCGTCAGTAGATCCATTTAAAGTGTATAGAGCTATATCGGAAGATATTTTTTTAAAAGTTTCATAAACTGAAAAACAATTATGCTTTCATATCCATTAGATCATTTTTCGCTTCAGTTTTAACAGAATTTCTTTCTGTGATTTATTGGACATGCAAACTGTCCATTTTCATACGAAAGTGTTCTAGAACACCTATGAAACTATAAGAATCGTATATTTTTCGACGATTGAATCAAAGTACACGGAACCCATCCAACGTTTTAATTTGCACTTAAGGTAGTCTAGTATCATACTTAAAACGATGCAAGTAATTATTTTGACATTGAATGACTGTTAGAATATAGCTCTATACACTTTAAGTTTGATGATAGGACTGCTCGAACTCTTCATTCCTATATTTCGGGCCACCGATTACTGAACATGTTTTGCCTAATTAGTGTATTCGTAAATGTGTAGTTTTAACGAAAAAGGAACGGCATAAATATACATAACAGGTCTAGTCTGCAATTAGCAAACATTTTGATTAGTTAGATATGCAGACATAACGCTGAAATGAAAATACATGTAAGTGCGTAAATAAGTTGGTGTAACGAATACGAAATGATATGAAGATAACTTAAACAGATTTGAGTTTGTGTTTTTCCAGGAAATATATTTAAACTCAATATAAAAGCGACAAATTAAACATTTTCAATCCAACATATGGAAAACACGTACAACATATGTAGAGCATGCTGTTGTTTTACAATAAATACTTTTCTAGCCAACAAATCGCCGTTAAATTTGAAACATGTGTGTAATGAAAGGTATGTTATATTTCTATAACAAAAATCAAACAACTGAAGTGAAAATATAAAAGATTTTCTCGTGTTGGTCAAACTGTCGCGAATTTTCAGTCAAACCTCCTGACGGAGAATTAGGTTTTCTTAGTCATTGCTGCACGTACAGATAAAATAACTACATGTACATGTTTGGAAATGTATAAAAGGTGGCACTGCATTGAGATATTTGGGCAAAACAATTTGATTGTAACATAAATCGATAACAAATAAGACTTTCGTATTTTTTTCGTCAAAATGTGTACAACATATGTACACCATGAAGTTCGACATACGAAATTATGCATAACCCATTTTGGTATCGATATGTTGGATCCCCCATCGTGTTTATGCAGTCAGGTGGTGTATCTGGTGTCGTCGGTTTCATTGACTGTACACATATAAAGATCAGATCACCAGGTAATACTTACATTCAAGGATTCACTTACTATATAGTATTTACATTATTTTGATTTATTAGAACGTGCAAGTATTTATCTAATTATGTAGCATGTCATGATTTATTTTATATCGCTATTTATAGTAGTTCATACAATGGTGTTCTTGAAAATAAGCATGCATCGATAATAAAACGTATTTCCAACGTCGTTTGTGTCCAATAACCTATGACCATTTGAAATACATGTACATGTATATCAGCTATCAGCCGTTATTCACATGTATCTTGCATGCATTAGTGTTGCCATATACATGCCTAATGTGTTACATACCCGATATTAAACACTTTCCCCTGTATGTGTGTATGTTCGTGATTTACCCGCGTGTGTGCGTTTTGTGCACCATTTATATAATATGTCGAATAGTTGTATCACTTGGAATATAGATTACAAATGTACGTTGAAACAGTCGTTATGGTTGTTCGCCTAGAAGATGTATTTACGACATGCCGAGTTAAATGTACATTTGTATTATTAACCACACAGTATTAACATATATTGTGTGTACATGAAAATGCAAAATCATATTCTAAAACAATGAAAGTATAAACATGTATTTATGTTATAGGTGGACCCAATGCTGAAGAAAGGGTTGGTTTTCGATTAACGTTCAAGCGGTTTGTGATGCAGATTTGAAGTTCACCAACATTATTGCCAGATGGCCTGGATCTGTTCATGACAGCAGGATATTTAAAAATTTGAAAACAATCATATCGGAGGTAAAATTTTTAAAACAATCATATTGGAGGTAGTGAAATGGCATTATTAATATGTATGTATAGTTACTAGTATTAATCGTGAAACTACATGTCTCACAATCGCTACATTAATACTGTACAAACTAGTTTCGCCGTAAAAGGGTAATCGGTGTGGCTGAATATAGCATAACATTTATAATATATATATATAATTTTTATATACAAGTTTCAAAAGATCTTTATCAGAAACACATTAAATTTTAAAAAAGACCTCTATATTTTTACTCAGAATAGGGATGTGTTGTGGATCACTGCATTACTCATTATTTAATTCAACTGTTAAGAACAAAACTCACTAATTGAAATTGATTTGTATTACAGGTATTATGTTAGGAGATTCTGGATACGCTTTGAAGCCGTACCTTTTGACACCAGTTAATAATCCTCAAACAGCAGGAGAACGAAGATACAATTATGGTCATGCCCGTACTGGGAACGCTGTGGAGCGGGTATTTGGCATTTGGAAGCGGCGGTTTGCATGCCTTAGTACAGGGTTGAGGGTGAGAGAGGATACCACACTTATAATCATTGTTGCCACTGCGGTTCTTCACAATTTAGCAAGAACATTTAACATTGATAATTTAGACGTTAATGATGTTGTTGATAATGATGATGCTATTGACGATGCTGGTGATAATGATAATGACGTAGACGACCGGATCGGCGTCCCATAAACCGTCTGGGTGTTGCAATAAGAAATCCAATTATTCAGCAGAATTCCACATGAATAATGTGTACTGGTTAAAAAAAGAAATCATAGTCGGTATGTTTGGTTTGTTGTATTTTATGAGTGTTGTATATTATAAGTAGTAAATAAACAAAATATAGTAAACAAAGCTCTAATCTATCAATCAATGAATACTAAATAATGACTTGTGTGATGTCAACGAAACTTTTTTCACTGGCTTGTCGGCACCTGATGATGAATCTTTCATCTGTTCTTCTAGTTTCCGTTTCTTCAATAGTAGGCATTCCATTTTGACCTCATGTTCCTCCCTGTTGTATTCAATTTGCTGTCGCAGCATCTTCATTCTCATGGAATGTTCTTCCTCTTGTCTTGCTAATATCTGAAACAATATATACATGTAAAATGTATGTGTAAGATATATTACACCATTATCGTACAGTGGTACCGTTTGTTTATACTTTCTTATATATACAATCATCAAAGGAGAAACAAATATTCCACCAAACATGCGGTTTGACACCAAGGTAGCAAGTTGTATCGACATATATAATATATAACCTCGTAAAATTCATGTACAACATCTGTTGAGCAACCTCCTGTCAGTAACTGCAAATATTGGCCGTTGTTTAGATGTTGTTGCTCTACAAGGTTAAAGTAATAGTATTTATGGGCACAGGGAAATTTTGAAGGTATTGTTATAGAGAGGTTGTTGTTCTACAGAGGGTCGAATTCACAAAAACAGCAACAACTATTGGATAAACATACCCATGTTGATTGTTTATGCGAATATATACCGGTAATTTATCAAGATACAATAATACTGGATGATACATACTGAGGATTGAACGCAAACGGTTGTGCTTGATTTCGCATTTACTGTTCTTTTTTATAATCAAATGTAACTTACTGTATCGTGAGTACTCGGCCGTTTTTTGTTGTTAGTCGTTTGAGTTTTACATCCTTCCTGGGACAAACCTGGCTTCACAGTAACATTACTGGCCCCGCTGTTGCCAGCGCATGCGTTTTCTACATCTTCAACTATGGCTATTCTTTCATGACTGGCTGTTGATTCAATACGGTCTGAAACACACATGGTTCTGTTTTATCAATAACAGTAAATACAATTATAAATCTAAAACAAAATACTTATGTCTGATACGATCTTAAGAAATATAAGCACTGTGTTTCATAAATTCAATATGTATTGACTGTACATGTATGTAAGTATAACTGTTACTTATTTTATATATACATGTTCTAAATTTTGCATGGTGTTTTAACATGTCTGATGAAACAAAAATATTTACCATTATCAGACTCGTCATCATCTCCGGCATCACAAACAAACTTGTTTTTCAACGGTTTAATCTGTGAAGGAACAAGGGCCGCCACTGACGTCAGGTCTCCTTCAGGAATGACTGCTTTGCCCCCACCTGAAGAATTGTAATATACTTATATACATACATGTAAAGACAATACTTAAATACGCTCACTACATGTATAAACACGTTCAATATCTAGTATCCCTATCCAAACAATACCTTCATTATGGGACAACCGGCAAAATGACCATTTTTACGAGGAGTTTTACTGTTTTTGTCATTATTCAACCGCATTATAACGACAAATACACAAGGCACCAAATAGCATTCTTGTGGGCATTCCTGTACTTATAAACACAATCAATGCTACAAATTCATTAGTGATGAAATAAAATTTCATAAAATTTACTGATATATGCAAGCAGTGATTATCTAAAAATCGATACGTTAATTAATATATTACATGTATAATACAGTTTTGTCCTCTTACCTGTGTTTAAACGTTCCCGTCGTTCTACAGCATCATTCTTTTTGGCGCGCGACTTCATGTTCTCCCAGCACTTTCTCAACTGCTTCTCGTGACGTTTATTTACAGCAGCAAACGAATTAAATTCCGTCTCGATTTGACTCCAAGCTGCGTTCTTCGCCAATGTAGCCTTAAAATCAGTTTTCTTATTTTCTACAATATCAATCTTAGCAGCCACAAGTTCCTTTAAAATGTTACTTTCTACTTCACTAAAAAATATTCTTCGACTCATACTTTTAATTTACGCTGATACAACAAACATTAAAATTAGCATCCAACGTGTTACACAGTCGTCTTTCAACTAAATATTTCAATACCACATCGGCTGATTGCAAGTAGTGTTTATACAATGTTGTTTTTAGTATATATATTATAGCGGTCACACGCTCAAGAAAGTGGAGGTTGATTAACGTATGTGAATACCAAATCTCCACTCGAGCTTCACTAACTCGACCGTCACTCCAGCTACACTTGAGGCTCCCTTAGGTTAGGGTGAGTCGAGTTGGAGTGGAGGAACGACATGTGAATACGGGCCTAAGACATAAAAAGGCAATAATTACCATTTTCAAAACCCGGCGGCCTTTGAATAAAAGCAACTCCTTGGGGCAAAGTAAAGAAGACCAGTATGCTCATTATATAGCTTGTGATATAAGCCATGCTGGATTTGGGAACGAACATATATTACCGGTAAATAAAAGTTGCTTAAAATCAATGAATCCCGATTTAAATGTGTTGTATGCGTTAAAGAGAAAAATATTATTATGTTATAGAATATGCACTTTGCATGTTTAAATTCAATATTTGATATGCAACCTATTTTTGACGTACGTCATAATCTGCTTCCTGCGTGTTATTAACACGAACTATGTCTGACCGCATCGTTCCAAACGAACGACTTTTACCGCATATTCGAGTATCCAAATTACGAAGGGCTCATAGAGAGCTATATATTTTAAAACTACCTCGAATCGGTGAACGAGGTCTTGCAGAACGAAATATTGCTTCGGGATTCAAGATATACTGATGAACTAAATATATGTATAATTAAAATCCATGGTGGATATTCAGTAACTCATGAAAACATTGTATTCAATACGGCATAGTATGATACTTCTTGCGATCAATCCTTCTTGATAAAACTGTATAATAAACCTCAAATAACGTTAAGTCATACAAACAATAACTTTCTGGCCGGCCATGCAACGCATTTATCATTGTATTTCAGTCATCAATGTTCTAATATGCACTATTGTACTGAATTCTTCGTTACTCGTCAAAGCCTTAAAGCACGTACTACAAAGATTTAACATCATCAGCATATCATCTAAATGGAAACTAAAATTATGACTTTGTTCGATTAGTTAAGTATTGGTAATTCAATGTTTTATGAAAACGTACCGCGATGTATTTCAGACGTGCACATCAGCCACTGTCAATGACACGTGCGTAATCATAGAATTAACCAGCTACTGTTATATTTCGTATTAGGTATTTGAGACAGATATAAATTATGCGGACTTCATACGTATTCCGTCTTGACGACTGCTCATTTGATATACCAATGACTTATCCTTAAATATCATGCTTTATTTAAGTTAAATCCGTGTTTGGTGGTTTAGATCAATAATGTTTTATCGATGCATATTTGGCAACCAACAAACATAAAAACAGATATGGTATAGTCTGCCTATTATGGTCTGTGACATTTATACATGGAACATAGCATGTGTATTGCAATAATAGTAAATATATGAATAATTGTTTAAACAACAACATTTTGTGGTTAATAGATTTGTAAATTGTAATATTTGTGACATTTTTTATTGTATCAATTCCGGTTATGTAATGTAGCTCTTATTGGCAGAATAGGATTAAGAATGTCTCAGTGATGAATTACTCTAATCTAGATAGATAGTTAAGATTTTCCTAAATCTGCATTATTGCATTGTTTTCGATCAGTACATTTTCATCGGACATGTTGTCATTGTTGATTTAGAATTTGACCCCAAAACAGACGAACATTGGTATCAAACAATGCACAGTATATGGAGTCTCACACATATGGAATATTGTTCCTAAAGTAAAGATGTTTAATACAACGACTATACAACTTCATCAGAGGTAAGCAATCTAGTTTATATATTTATATTGTTCGTTATAGGAGAAAGGTTACTGTAGGAGTAGGTCATCGTATTTGTAGGTTGTAGCTGTCAATAGTTAATTTTGCTTCTTGTCATTTTGTGACTAGTTATTGATGCGTTTTATACTGACCGGTATATCGATAGAATGTTACAACACATGCATTAACATCATTTTATCTGAATTATATGTATTCAGAATTTAATGTTGTAATTATTGTGGTATTGGAATAAACGACTTACTTTTATGTACAAACGTTGTATTGATTTAGTATGTTGACGTAGCTGGGAATGTGACACAGTTTTATATGATCAGTTTTAGATCCTGGTTGTTTTACTTTATTTATATGTTTGCAAACAGTACATGTATCATAAGCTACACCCTTAAGAAAACAAAATAGCTGTCCTACCTACACAGGTAGGTGCTCTGTTTAGCTTAATCTTATGAACAAGTGTTATTTCTAGACAAACAGTGATTATGATGCTCTATCGAGTGCCATTCTAGAGTGGTTAAATTTTATGTACATGAGTACAGCGTCTCCAAAAAGAAAGTATACAGTGTCGATGTAGTTATATCAACTGTTAATGATCTGCTGTCGCAAAGAAATTTTGCACAAGTTTAAAACTGATGCCAGATAAAAAAAATTGCATCTTTTGACTAACCATGTGCTGAATTTCTTTGCGATAGCAAAACGTTAATATTTTATTAAAATGCACTGAAACTGTATACTTTCTTTTTGCACACCCTGTACAAACACCAAAGTTAGCAACATATGATCTCAATTTACACCAGACAGCTTAATGTCTCGCATGTTTGCCTTACTAAATCGTTGATAATTACGAGTAGAACCAATTTATGAGTCTGGTTGCTTAAAATTGAAAACCCTATGCACATACCGAATCACAATAAGTCCTGGATCGTTTTATTTTAAATGTTACGCAATACCGCACTTTGTAAGAAATACAACTTCATGTATCAAATTAGTTAGACATGCAGGAGACTATAGTCGTTAAGCATGCATTGAACTTGCGTCTCTTATCGAAATAGTTGTTTACTTTATACAGAAGTTATACAGGAGTTAACAACTGACTATGTGGTTATGCTTACACGTTACCAACTTTCTTCTAGCCCGTACTGTATTTATTTCATTACACATCACCCATTTGAATCAGACAAATTGGTGTTCCTTTCTCTCATTTTGATGTGGTAAAACAAATTTGCAAGGCTAGAAGATATGTCAGCTGTTAAATTATGCATACGTTCAGCATTGAAACCACCTGAATTTGGGGGAAAATAATATGTTTAGTTTTACTTACTGCCAACCGCATTGTACATTATGCTGATATTTGTAATGGATACGCACTAGTTTTTGTATCAAAAAATCCTCTTACAAGCGTTGTAGGATAGTTTCGTAAGGCCAAACAAGACATTGGCGAGGTCGACGATTATTTGTTGTTCGTCCTTACAACACAATAAATATAGTAATGCAGTGTGAGAGGCGTCAGAGGCGTAAGTATGATGAATAAATATTAAATTATTTCGCAGAAAAGAAGGCTACACTAGATGACAGGGTGTGAATACTATTCTCTTTTGACAAAATCGTCGAGCATGTCTCTTAAAAGAAGTTCAAATAATGAAGATGAATACTTACGGTCTTAGCCAAAAGGTCACGTGGTATGTCCATATTGTGCTGTAAGGCGTTAGTCTTTTCGCTCTCGTTTTGCCCATTATTGGTAACTAGGTCAAATCCGAAAATGCCTCTTTAACATGTATTAACGTTTTGTTACTGTCCTTGGTGTTTTTTAACTAGGTCAGGGGTGGTTGTGCCTCAATTGGTCGCCGTTTTGGCATGGGTTTGTGTGGTTGGTTCGCCGTGCTGTGGGGCCTTTGGCAGCTTGGTCGAGTGTTGGCTTCGTTTCATTCGGCTATGACCGCTATTATATAATTTCCTTGTGAATGTGGGTCATCCTGCATTTTATCGGCGGGGACTTGGATCTTTGGTAGTTTCTTCGGCTTATGTGTGGGCATTGCTCATTGTAGTTGCTAGGAATATGTTATATTATTTCCCGCCTCATTCCTACCTTGCCCATAGGCCAACTAGGCCAAGTCGTAGTTGTGCCGCTTTAGGTTGCTTAACGTTAGGTCACTGTCCTTAGTGTTTTAACCTAGGTCACGCCCCGGGGTTGTTGTGCCTCATTTGGACGCCGTTTTGGCATGGGTTTCTGTGGGCACTGCTCAGGGTAGTTGTGTTCCGATTTCTGTGCTCGGTTGGTTGGATTTAGTGCTACCTTCCCTGTCGGATTTTCTTATACATTTTTTCCAACCAGACATTGTTAATGCCCGGTTCGGAAAAGAATTTGACAATGTTCTCCGCATTTAGAAGCTGGTGGACTTGTATCTTATCAAAGAGTGCTAGAGTTATGGATTTTATGTTCGGGAAATTTAGTACGATCAAGTTTGTTTATAGCGAGACAAATGGTTAAAGCGGGGCTTAACACGATGGAGTGTCCTAATTTAGATTAATATACAACCCCTTACTTTAATGGTTTACACCGTCTACACACGGGCTCAATAAGACACCAGCCACTTGTTGTCATTGCTGATTTAGACAATTACCACAAAAAGAAATAATGAAATTCGACAGAGAACATCAGATGGTATACATAAAAACCTCGCACATTCAGGTGACCGAATATAGTGTCACTGTGTACAAAGTAAAGGCGATTGTTGTTTAATATCTAACGACGCTTGATCAAAACAAATAAACCTTCATCAGACATCATTAGTCTAAATATTGTATTTAATGGTCTGAATGGCTTGTATGTTTATATTATCGTATTAAGGTATCATGATACTACTGACCGGTGACCACATCGGTGACGTCCAGACGGATCTGTTATCTTGCTTTTTATCACTACCGTTATTTTACTGACAGGTGGATTTCAGGTATCTATCGATAAAAGAAATATGGAAATATTGAGAGTGTCCCGAGAGATCTAATTTGACCATGCGACTTACTGGCATATAGTATGTAAATGATAATATGTTATCAGGTATATAGAGAATGCTCGTGTTTTGTCGTGGATGAGTAAGTTTATCTGGAAAGGCTGATGAATTTATCGGGTGAGCCGTCAGGCTTACAGCGTGTATGTGTTGGAGTATAAATAGGCAGTGGTTGTGGCACAATGATATACTGTCTGGTTTCTCCAAAAGCACCCGTCCGAACAAGTTTCAATGCCCCTGTGAAACAAGTTTCAACGCCCCTGTGAAACTCAGCCGTGAGCACCCGTCCGTGTCCGGACAAACCAGACTGCATTTTAAAAACTAAGATAAATTTTTGTCTGCTTCAGGCACTCTTTGACACCACAGTGCCGCTAAATTTCTATGTCTCCTGATGGTCTTGATTGTCAATTGCTTCTAAGACCACAGGGACGCAACTCACTTCAATATAGGACAAGTAGGGGTAAATACAAATGCTCTAGATCTCATTGGTCGATTTTTGTATTTACATTAAATAACACAAAAACTAAACGTCCGGCTAACGCTTGCAGATAAATTATCTGCAAGACAAATTTACCCTATTTCGAACTTTTTAACTTTCTCGGCATGAAGGGGTACATGCCGGGGTCCTATAAAAAATCCAGATTACCAAAAGGTATGGGACGATACGAGGACCTTATAAACTCATATCAAATCAAATCAAATCACAATGATATGAAATATTATGTTGGTGTTTCTTGGAGGGTAATAATGTAAACGTCAAAACCTCATACAGAAACAAAGCTTATGTTTTTAAGAACATTTCGATATATCGCACAGAATGTTAAAACCATACATTTCATTGTCTCTGGTGCCACTATCATAACTATTATTTAGTCACCATCCATACATGTAAGTATTCGTTTTGTACATATACAACTAAATTAAACAGCGTTGGGCTACTTTATAAATATTAATATTGAACTTTTGAATTCAAAATAAATGTCTCCCGATGTTGTTCAAATATCTGTTACCACATTGATAATGGGATGTGTGTTAATAGATAAATTTTATTCAGTATTACATTCACTGGTAATGATTTTAGCAAATACAGGTTAATATACTTTGACATCTTCCGAACTAAGTATTTTATAAAACAATGTTCACAATGTGATGCGTTGGGAATTATAATATAAAAAACATATTTGGCATTATTATTATACCATATTTAAACAGCCATTTTTCATGTATACACACGTTCAAAAGTGCTGTACAGTTCCGACTAATACATGGTTAAAACAATATATAATGTGCATTAAATATACAATTTTTTATCAAAGCTATTTAATCTTCCATCAGTATCATATTGCCAAAACGAAATGTAAGTTAAAACGTAGGAGACATGGTATAAAGAAATACTTTGCTACAATAAAATAGTGGTGTACAACGATTTGATTATCTGTAGGGGTATTAACTGAAAGTGAACCTCAACAAGGACTAGGATAACGTCAAGTACCATTAACACATGTCCTCAACCCTTAAAGGAATAGTGATACTTCCTTAAAGGGGGATGCCTCACAAATAACAAAGTTACTATCTCATATGAGTTACAAAGGTCACATCCATGAGGAGGGGTTCCTATCTCAAGGTCACAGTAGAAGGTCAAGTAAGAGTATGAACGGATAATTTCTTCTTTATTCATGTTTGGATTACATGAAATTAGTCACAATTAACTTATAGTTTGTGTTTTTGTAAACGCACCACGAGGCTCGACGTCATCTCCCATGGGGCATTGATGTTTTAGTTTTCTTCAATTTAATAAAAGTGAAGCTGTTGGTGTGTTATTTTCGTTATAAGTTGAAATGATTAATCGGTATCTGTAAATAAACGTTGACTACATTATTTGTTGTATAAAACGGTGTAATGACCGTACTTTTATTTACCTAATTGCACAGATTATACTTGGAAACAATTAAATAAACTGGAACAATTCGACAAGCTATTATTATAATACCATTTCCTATATTCGTTATCGATATTGGATCCTAACTCGGTTAATGCATCTGGCTGCAACCAGCGTTAACTATAATTTAAAGTTTAAACGGCGGTATAATTACATAGAAATGACATAATGTGACTGTAATTGACATTTATAGAAACAGGGACACTCGGTAAAATACGAATTGAAAGAACCAATGTCCTTTGAATTAGTGTTACAATAAGCTATATCTAAAACGAGTTTACATGCACTTTCAAGTGATTGCTATACGAGATCAATGCCCGGCAAAGCCTATATTTGTACATTCGGGAACAAATTAATAGTTTATTAATATTCTATTTCGTGTATGCCCGTATATATAGAATACAATGTAATAAACGTGTATATACTTGTTCCACCTATTAACATCTTGCACACATTCTGCAATTGTTGATTTATGATTTGACTTTGTAGAATTAGAAATTCATACAAAGCTCCAAACGGTGTCGCACACGTACAGTCGACGTAATAAAATTTATACAACACCAATGAAACTTGATCATATGTGTATACGTAGTAGCCTAATTTGATATTCAGTATGTTTACTTTCGTGGTCGTTCTTGTCATTTGAAATTTTCTGTTTGATGTAACGTACGTGTTTTTATGTGTTTTGTTTCTTTTTGCTCTGTTTTTGGTGCTTGATTCATCGTCATATTCTCTTATACAGTGAAATGCGATACATTCATACCAGATTGACCGTGGAAAGGTAACACAATTAATCTCCATGAATATCTCTTGCAATTCCAATCACGAGAATATCCTGTTACGACTGAACGCAACAGAATAATCATGTAACGATTTGTTTATTTATTGGATTCTTTCATCATTATCAGCCGATATCGGAATAACACAGATATTAAACGTTGTTATATAAACTACTCTGTTAATTGTTCGGTCAGGTGCAACGGTTGTTGATTATTCGTTTTCAAGAGGGTCAACTCAATCTCATTTCTGGAAATGCTCAGAGGTCACCACGATTCAAATATGCCTTTAATAAACCATTTCATTTGATTTTTGTAATATTATGTTTGAATAACAAATTGGAAACTCATTAGTTATAGTGTTCATTCAAACACCCCATTTTGTAATGAAACAGCATTAATTTTATTGTGTCTCTTGAAGCCTCGCAACACTAACGATAGAAAATCAAAATTGTGAAAGTACCTGTGTTGTATTAGATAGATAGTGTTATTGTGTATTTGTTTACTTGCATGTATGAAAATGAATGCGTAACGAGCTAGTGCTGATTAATTCATTTGAGACTTACCATGCTATTAGATTGCCCTCCTTTTGTCAAGTGTATCCATTTGATTATGCCTGAAAAAGATCCCGAAATACATTCAAATCAGTGCACGATTAAAATTATAAACATAAGCATTTGTATCAAGAACTTTTCCTTTTAAGCTTTCAATATTTTCGTCTATAAGATTGTTTTATAACTTGGAATTTCTCCCTTAACATACTGCCTTAGCGAAAGCGTAACTACATCGCATAGCAAGTGTGGGAAACAAATAATGTGCATTAACTGATCAATTATCTTGTCATTAGTGCATGTGTCGCCCCCTTTTACACTAGGGGTGGTTAATTGATATCATCTTCGCCATAATTGCCATTGTGTTGTCTGATTAAGGACCGTAATAGTATAATGCTTGTGTAACAACCAGACAATTGCAGTATTATGGCATTTTGGGTGCAACCATGGAGACCTATACACTTAATTAAAACATGCTTGTGACCAAATCTCAATGTAATTCAAAACAATTGTAGCTCCTGACAACCAGAAACTGACAGCCAGTCACTGTCTCTTTAAAACAAGATGCAATTACTGTTAATGTTGCTAGCAATTTTAAAAATGCACTGAGTAATGCCAACAAACGACACTGTGAATTAAATTTAATGTATTCCGGGGAGTGTAGTTCAAATGTCAAAGGGTGGCTGAACGGCTGGATTGCTAAAAAAGTCCAATATGTAGAACGAATTCCTGACATGTCTTTTAAATTGTTCACATAGTATTACGTGAACGAAAGTTATAATAAACATTTCATGTACATGTAAATGTTCAAGCTTATGTCCCACTTAGCATTTTCGGCATCGGCAATCACAGTACTCCCGGTGGACATTTGTGAGCATCGGGGAGCATCGGATGTTATTGATAATATTGTCTATGGGAGGCTTCGGGGACGTCATGAAATCGAGAGGAAACGGGAAACTCCCAATATCTTTCCGATCTTATGCGTTTTAACAATGGAGTGGTTCCCCAATGTCTGACGGAAGCTCCCAACTGCATCGGCGATACATTGGTAGATGTGACACATTTAATGGCATCGCCAACACATCGGTAAATTTCAAGGCTTGCATTGATTTTTTTAGATGTACACACAATTCCATGTCCACTACAATTAAAACATTAATTAATTTTATTTTCAATTGAAAATTAAGATCTCAATAGCCAGGACACCGTGATTATAAATAATGTTCTATAACTACCCACAAAAACACTGACACATGCGTATCGAAGCAATGCTGCAAATGCCAAACTCACAGCCATTCATACTTCATGTGCATAAAAACACAGTGTCAATAACATGTCTGCTGGAGACTAGAATTAAATTAAAGACGACTTTTTACACTTGTGACGGACGAATTCCTGTGACACAATTGTCGTTTAATACAACCAGATACAAGCAAACTTATTTTGAAATCAAGTGCATATGGTTGCTACCAGACGGTCTGTATAAATGGAGAACTTTCAAAACCTGTCCTAATGAGCTATAGTGTACCACATGGTCCTGTGCTTGGTCCGAAGAACTACATTATGTACACAAAACCAGTAAGTGCAATCTGTAGAAAACATCAATTGCAACATCATTTCTATGCCGATGACTCCCAATTGTACATGGTATTCAAACCATAAGATTGTGTCTCGCAAGATGAAACAATGCAACGAATTGAAGCTTGTCTGAGGAATATCTTGCACTGGATGAAAGAAAATATTTGCTGAAACTTAACGCCGAAAGAACAGAGGTAATCCTGTTTGTACCGAAAAGGAATGCCAGTTCAGTCGACAATCTCAGGTTAAAAGTTGATGATGCTGTGATCAGACCAACGTCGATGGTGAGAAACCTTGGGCCATGTTGGATTCGAATTTGGACAAACATGTAAACTCTGTCTCAAGGTTGTGTTTCATGCAGATCCGACAAATAGGCACATCAGACAATACTTGACTGTTCATGCACATTTCTTTATTAACATCGAGACTGGATTACTTCGAAAATCATTCTATATAAACTACAAAGTATTAAAAAACAGCTGCCCGCCTCATCACACGGACACCGCGTTACAATCACATCACTCCTGTGCTGAAGGATCTTCACTGGCTACCTGTACAGTACAGGGTAGAGTAAAAGGTCTTGACTCATGTTTTCAAAGCACTACATGGAAAATCGCCTGGCTACATCAGAAGTATGTTGGAAGTATAAACTCCACAAAGACAGCTAAGGTCTCACAATGATTCTGTTCTTCTGATTGTGCCAAGGACGAGGACTGTGACTTACAATGACCAATGTTTCACAGCTGCTGCACCGAAACTCTGGAATGCACTGCCAACAGCGCTCAGAGACAATAAATAACTACCGTCCATCAAGAAAGCGCTGAAAACGCACTATTTTACTATAGCTTATTCATGCTGACTGTGTCTATGTTCCCATTAACTTGGCGCCCTATCATTGGGCCCAACGAGCCACATGTTCCCAGGACTATAAGCCCCCTCCACCTATTGGTAGATCCCTACACTAGGTTTAGTAGGGCCCCGTCTATTGGGTTAAGTAGAGGCCCGTCTACTGGGTTAAGTAGAGCCCCCGCCTACTGGGTTTAGTAGGTCCTACTTGTATCTTTTATGTGTATTATATACTGTTTTAACCATGTATTAGTCATGATTGTTTAGCACTTTTGAACGTGTGTATACATGAAAAAAGGGCTATATAAATATGGTATAATAATCATAAAAAGAGTGTGAATACAACATCACAACTCGACATGTCGTTTTAAATTTCCATGTTACTTGTGCCTATGATTTATTTTTGTGTTAGCCGCTTGGCGGGATTCTCGGTGAAACATGTTAAAATCCTAACAAATGGCACTTCCCGAATGTACATGTATATAGTACCACTGGGGTCATAGATAACTGATCTGTACTAGTTATGGCTGACTTTCAATAAGCAGTATCTATTGGTAACGTAAGTGTTTTAATGGGGAGCTACTAATATTCTATTCTTATATACGATACGTGTTACCTAATCTAGTATTATAACCAATATAAGATGTTGAATACTTACAACCAACTATGTACTAGAAGTGAACATATCTGTCTGTTGATTGGCTATTTGTAGAGTTTCATAGGACATGCAGTAGTCGATGTAACCCTGCAAAAAAGTGCAATGTCTTTGCAATTATGTCGTATAAGGTTTCTTCGCAGAAAACGCTTAGCCGATGAAGCACTGTAAATGGGAAATGTCAGCGGTACTCAACTTATCATGGATTATGTATTGTAGATTTCGTCACCTTTCAAGTACTTGTGTATAGTAAGGCCAAAAACCTACATGCTATGTCAATTATTACTGTAAATGTCTGAATATTATGCAAATCATTGGTTGTGGAAGGCGTTTTCGGTTGGTTCGGTCTCTCGTAGATAAAAGTTTCAATTAGTAAGCATACATATTTACATGACATTGTTCATATGAAAAGAAAACATACATAAAAAGGGGTGAAACTCATTCGTATTTATAATCCAGTCGATATACAAAACTATGCTGTTATTTTTACAACAGTGGACGCGGCGTGATAGTGTGTTGCCAAGGTAGGGGAACATGTCAATGTCCAGCCTGAAGTGGGTACCTGTATAAAATTATATGGCAAGTAAACAAGGTTTAGAGTAGACTTTTCCGTAGTCGCATGTTAATGATATTTAGGTAATAAATAACCGCTGATATGAAGAGACTAACACAAAGGAGATTCATTGACAGCATGATTGTGGGCTATGAATTGTTATTGTTATCAATGGTTATATTTGACGACATTAAGTACCACTTGACTTTTTACACCACTACAAGAAATTGTTCAAATGACGACATTGCGCAGTAATGTTTATGTTTCATTTTGACAGAACGGCCCAAGTCAATTGACGTTTTTAATTAAAAAAAATTAAAAGGATATGAGAATATCGGACAGAGAAGGCAGCACTTAATTTTACCTGTCAAGCATAGAAAACGGTAACAACACAAAATAACAAATCACAATTACACTCAACAATGCCAACAAAATACACCTACTTGGAGAACTGCCCCCACATAACTCAAGAGCTAGATGACCTAGTTTCATAAATAACAAAAAAACGATGATCCCCCAAGTTCCTGCATAGCAGCAAGAGAGCTGGACAACCTGCTATAATAAGGCGTACAACATGTATTGTATTGCAGCACATGCAACATTATATATTTCATACAGTACACTGATATAATGTATGTGCACTGCTCAAGTCAAGAAGTATTTCGAGCCTTTCAAGAACTACAACATTTCGACATGGAACGTAAAGATCCGTTGTTATTTAAAGCAATTAACTGCTCGTAAAGCACGAGTTAATGCACCCATGAACAACGAATAAGTGTAAGCATTGGTATATCATCCGGAAATTGTCGCCGACGAAGCGCAACTGGTTGTTATTACGCGTTGTCTATTTCAACACGTTCCGCTTAATCACACATTTAGTGCGGAAGTTATGTGACAGCATACTATATTAAGCCAGAACACTTTTCCCATATGCGTACTTTCTTGTCTGTGAACATCAAAGTTCAAGCATAAATCTACTGTAGATAGAAATGTATGCAGACACAATACTGCAAAACCGTTATATTTTGTTTGCCTTTGTATATTAACAGACTGTGTTTTGTCGACACCAGACACCCATGCTTTATTAGAAGACGTCTTTAGCTGTTAAAGGGCCTTTGATGGCTATAAAACGCATGTACAGTTCAGTATACAATTGAGTTGACAGAAAAGTAAATTTGAAGTATGTTAAGTGTACATTAGGTAATTACAAAATTTCCGACAATCTAGGATATTATGTCTGTTACAGGAAATGGTTCAGCCGAAAATAGTTCGACCTGTTTGGAAGTCCAAATGCTTTACAAATACGACTACAACAATTAATGTTCAGCGCAGATACTTCAAATATAAACATACACGGTTTCAGCACACCCAGAAGTCAGGCTAGAATGAGCCACTCCTATCACAAGAGAACGTTTGTTCCACTTTACTATAGCTTAAATTCTCAATCCACAATAAATGACATAGTTTGTACTTTGTATTTTGTGACTCAAATGCCATGTGAATATGATGTGTTGATGACATGTATCATAAAATCTCAGGTTCAGTGGTAGTATAAGCATTGTGCGTGTATGCAATTATAACAATTTGATTAAGTATGATTGTGCTGTTAAAAAAACGTACATCATTTATTAATACTCCGTGGTGCTATAATTACTTTTGTAAATTGTTTTTCCAGGTTCAACATATGCCCAACGTCCTCAATCAAGCACCTGCAAAGTCATTGTCAATAACTGCAGGAGACACTGAAACCGAACGGAAGTCAGAGAGGAAATAATCCAGTATTGTTTAATATTGTAATGATTACCAATTAGTGCATATTAGTGCCTGTAGAATAAAATACGTAAAAATTGACCGTGTAAAACAATTATTCAATTAGCAAACTGGTACACATTTATAAATTACCTAAACAGTTAGAGGATACAGTGGTTCACAATGTAATTGAAAGTTCTGTTTATTGTAGGTATTGTCGGGTAGTTGGCAGCTGACATTTGGTCTCTCAGTTGTTCACAATCTTGTTTGATTTAGGTGTTGGGCATTTTTTCTACCAATTATGTTCTCTTATATTATTTATGTTTTCTATGTTCAGTTGTTTAAGTTGAGTGCTCACTTTCATAACCGATTCAATTGTAAATAATTCTGAATTGCCTTTAAGCAAACGCAAAAAGCAAACATACATTTCTTTGTACATATTCAAATATAAACCAGAACGTTTCATATAGTATTAACGTCCACCAGATATTATGTCTGTTGGCATTTTGTAGTTTGTGGCTCAGATTATTACCAATGAATATTTCCACGAACGAGGAAATTTTAAAATGAACAAAACCTTATATGAATCGACATACTTTTTGCGGAAGTAATCAAATCAGGATTATAATAATTTCATTTTCGTTGTTAAATGATTCATGGTGTAACGGCTTAAAGTTTGTAGAAATGTGTGCCTCGTCGTCATGTTATCTTAACTAATAAGTAATAATTGTGTAATGCAGCATGTTTAATTGACATTATTAAATAAATTATATAATGACCCAATAATAAAATTGCATCACATGAATGTTTTAATTGCCGATCATGTCGACATGCCGAATATGCGAATGTAATGTAAACATTTCTAACAAGTCATTTGAAACGAGTTTGTATTTTCACATTATTGTTGTCTAGTTAAACAAAGAGGTACAGTACGGTACTGTAATACCTCGGGGGATCAGTTGCCATTTTGCATTATTAGTGGTTCAGCCTTCAGCTATCCACCAAAAAAACACTATGTAAGTTTGCTTATTGGCACCCACCAAACAGGGGACTACTGTTGGCAGGAGTTTCTAAACATTAAATCAAATACGTTCATATACATCGTAGGTCGTTTCGTATCACATTTCAAGGTCCATGGGGAAATTATTTCAAACGTTTACGGCGGTGTTCGGCTATCATTGTAATACGGAATTATTTCTAATCCTGCATTATATTTTAACAGGCACTATCAATTCCATTGGGACATCATCGTTTAAATGATAAACGAGGGTCAAAGGAACTGAACACATCATTACATCATGATAAACAGTCTCAGCATTGACAATTGTCTGGAATTTCTACAAATACGCGTTCGTTACAAAGACATAGTACCTATGGCATAGAAGGCGTAGACAAAGTAATTTAATGTGTCTATATTGGCAAATAACAACCGTCAAGTATAGTGTAGTTCTGTAGTAAGCATTATGTTTGGCAAGTCTGATTTATTTCACGTATATTCCAAACTATGCATTGGTCTAAAATTTGCAAACACGTGAAGTAAAACAATTGAAACGAAAAGAGGATGTTAAAGCTACATTACAAACACCAACTAACTCAAAAGATGTCAAATTATTTATGTCTATATGTTTCTCCGAAATGGTGACACAACTCGAGTATGATATATTTATGTTCCTGAAAAAAATGTTTTACCGCATACGAGTTTGAAGTATGAATGTTTTACATACGTACTAAGTAGATCACATCGCCTCAAAGCAACAATTCATGTCATCGTAAATACATTAAGTGTAACCACAGGGGGTATCAACCAAATTTTGTCTTGTCATAGACGAATGTCATAACGGGAATTGTACAATTTGTTCCTACTTCAACCTGCCCGTATTTCATCCAATTGTTGCTAATCTCGTGTGACAGTCATGCAGGAATTGTTCCCGATTGGCAACCATTGCAAATAGTGTCTGGTGTGTTTAATTCTGATGGGGAGTGTAACATGCGTATGTAGATCTACATGATTTAGTATGATATGCAATGATATTTATGTGTAACAAATTTGGAATGACTCGTCTCATGCAATAGCCGCTTTCTATGTATAATTTCTTTGTGAAATTGGGTCATGCTGGGGCTTGGACTTGTAATTGTTTCTTTGGCTTATGTGTGGGCATTGCTCAGTGTAGTTGTGTTGTGGTGTTTCTGATTTCTGTCATTGGCTGGTAACGTTGTGTGTGACCTTCCCTATCTGATTTCCTCATATCGTTTTGACAAACAAATATTAAGACTTGGTATAAACCCTCTGTTGATGTAAGCATTTATCTGATATTTATATGTTCTGAAAAATTTATCAAGGATTACGAAGAGAGAGTACTTAGCGATCAATGGTATAACTACATTTAACTGGTCTGTACACTACGCACCGGAGGATTAAGCTATTTATACCAACAATACTAGTATTTCTTACATGAAGACATTGAAATAAACAAAATGTTTGTATCACATTATACGACTATGAATACTTCGATATATGAGTTAATTCATGTAAGGTAAATTTCATCATGAAAAAGTGGGTATATTTGGATGAATGAATCACTCAAAGTTTTATGTCGTACGCAGTATTTACGGACATTGAGGTTGACCAATCTTAGATAAAATGCATCAAAATGTCAACAAGTAAATATTTACTAGGACACTCATCTTAATTCCACAGAGTAAATACGATATGTCAAACTATTGTATCCAGCTTTAATGCGTTATGAAATATGAACGATTTGGAAATAGACTCGTTTGCAAACAACCAAAATCCTACGTGTAGAAAGAGAACTAATACTGTTCATATCTCCTTAGATAAATGTTTCCTTTCTCGGGTTATTGATATAATTTCAAATATTGCATCGCTTCATTCGATGTTTCAGCAGTTTTAACAAGATTTGCATCCCGTTTCGATAAATTAGACGGTCCCAAAAGAGATGATATTGCGTGTCTGTTTCTATCTTCCTTTTATTTTATAGCATATTAAATACTTTTATATCTAATGCAGTTTTGGGAAATGTATGGAAAATAAGCATTTATATAAATAAAGTTTGCCTTTTGTTAAACTGCCTTAGGTAAGCAATTTTGACATATGTTATGTCATTCGCTTTCATCAGCAGTAAATCAAACACTATCACCCATAACCATGGGAACCGTTTCTTCTTCAATTTAAATATTAAATATGGGACATTTATTATTCGGTACATACACTTTTTACATTACAGGTAACTGCCTAATAAGGTATTTCTATATATCTGCAAGATATGTGCAAAGTATTTCTACATTCTCAAGATAGGGCTTCCAATTCAACATCACTAGCTTGATAATGAGAGAAACATAATTTTATAAAATGCATGGACTATTCAAATGGATTAACATCCAAACACAATTTACAATCGTTGCAACGATAGACAATCGAAAATCTGTATTTATTTTTCGCGTATAAACAAAACTTTAGCACATACCTTCTATATATAAAATATACTGTATAAATATGCATTGGGATGGATATAAATTGCGTTTATATTAACAACATTCATTTAAGGACAACCCGTTATACCGTTACGGTATTACTATCTTTTATTTCCCTTTCTGACTATAGTTTCCATCAAATGGAACACATTTCCCGCGTTTGTATTTTAAAATGTTAATAATGACTTTTCTGGCAGAGTTGACGATTTATGGTTCATGAAAAGCCGATATTCATGAATCCGGACAGAATGTTTGTGCCTTAATAATCGAAGTTATAACGTATATGAAACGAACCATAGCGATGTACATGACGTCATGGATTGTTAAGGGAGTGTCAATGACCTAAAATTTCTGATTTCCACTCTCTGTGTTTTCTGATGTAAAGAATACATTACAAATCCTATTCAAAATGACCTGTCAAATGTTGAAATAAATAAGAGGATGATATATTAAAAAGAGCCACAGACTTGCCATGATCTATCACGACTACCCATTAGAGACCTGGACTCACGTCTACACAGATATCTCTGACACTAGAGCAGTCGAAGACGGTATCGAAGACACCCATCTGGGAAAAGAGAGATACACCACAAAGTAACAGGAATACATGGCAGCATCTACAGAGTTGAGACAGAAGCGTTCATGCAGGCAGTGTCTATGATCAAAGACTCGACAGACAGAAGCTGTCAACCCAGTAGTCTTCTAGACAGATGCCATGTCTGTACTGGAAGCCCTGACCGTCAACAAAGTTCCTGAGCTAGCAAAGACCTTGCAAATAATCAGCAACTACCTAAGCGTGACCCTTTAGTAGACCCATCACACTGTGGAGTAGCCGGAAACGAAGAAGCTGAGGTACCCAGTCAGAGCAACCATCTGTGCAAGCAGCCTACGCGGAGAAAGTCACTATCATCAAATCACTTACCAGGCCGAGACAAGAGACTGAAGCGAGGCTTTTATCGGGACACGATCGACTCGTTGCGATCAGGAGCGAAAGTGACCTCGAGGGATAACTCGCCACCAAAGACTCTATGGAGATGTCGTTGACGTGAGACGGACCACATCTTTCATCGCAGAAACTGGCATGATCGTGTAGAACGAACGCCTGTAAGTAAGCAAATGAACCTCAATCTCCGGAGCTCCAGAGAGACTCGATTACAGTAATTTCAAAAGCTATACAACGGAACAAACAGTTATCACTCAATACTTAAGTGCAAACAATTTGCCAAATTTGCTGCTCACATTGTAAATAACAAGATGCATTGTACATTTTTTATTTCTAATCATAATTGTGCAACATTTTCTGTGAAAAACGACAATGAAGCAGACCATGTGTCTGGGGTTTTCATCAATCTTTGCTCAACATAACCCTCAAGTGAGATAAAGCTGAATAATTTTCTCACATTACCAACTGATTAGTACAGACGATTCACCACCACGTTATTAAGACTTAAAATAAGTAACTGTTAGTTAATTTACACCTTTGATTGTGCAACGAGATTTACTTGAATATTCCTTTACTATTCTATGTTTAGAAGTGTCTTCAATAATTAATCTAACTGGCGAAAATGTTATCGGACAGGCAAACACAGTCATCAAGGCGCTAGATATTTTGGATTCGATTACTGCAAAGTACATGCTCAGTTCTTCTGTGACGCTTTCCGCATGCATGACGGATTTTTAATAATAACGGTGCGTACATTGTCAAGCAATACCGATCGTTCGGGTATCAAGCGAACAGCCCTAGAATTGCAATTGTATAACACAACAATGTATTAAGTTTGTTATATGGGCAGCTAGCTGTTTAACGTGTTCATGTCAACATGAATTGAATTAACCACAGTAGCAATACAAGATGCCCGACAACCATTTAAACGAGAAAAGCATTCAGGATCGTATAACGTTGTAACAATTGTTGAAAGGCTGAATACATGGATGAAACTGTCCTAAAATGTCTGACAGTACAAACATATTGAATAGAACATAACCTTTGAAGAGTGTAACGTTGGTTTCAAAAGTTCCTAAATTAGACGCTCTATGACATTTGCGGTGTCCATTCCGATAGACGATAATATTGCATCGTACTGGTTATAGAATCATATTTATAATTATCGAGGGAAATTCAACTGAACAGTGAATTATACAGAAGAGTCATTGTGGAATGCACGGATACATTTTTATTCGTGATGATTTCATTTAAAGAGGCTTTGTGAGAACAAACTGACAGTATTCCTTCTTCGATTATCAACCTGATAAATGTTCAACATTCTCCAAGGTATACATTTATCGAAACTAATGATTTTCATAAGGGACTGAATTCATTTATATGACGGACAGTACATGAGTAACTTATGAAAAGCCTTTTTCCATTTATTGAATTACTTTATATAAATGAGGTTACCTAATAATTGTTTCAGAAACTGTAATAAATCAGCCGTAATTATACATTGTAATGTTATTTATGTTGTTCATGAACATGTATTACAGAATATTCAACTTGACCAGTTCTGATGTTAATTTCGATTCACATTTTATTTCACTTTTACTTCCTGGTACCCACATCAAGACCATGATAGCCATAAGTCTTCACTAATTATCAATTCTTTCAAACATGAGGCAGTTGCTTGTTTCTTACAGTAGGGCAAACTGGACTGGACGAAGTGTTTTGTCGAATGGAGATCAAATATGGACTACACGTTAATCGACACAAAATGTTGGCTAAAAACTCGTTCGTCAATAACGTTCAATGGATAGACACATTTCCTGCGAATGAGATACAGTTGAGAATAAGTTGATGAACTAGAACGCGCACAATGACACAAAATAAATTTTGTTTCGAAGTTTAACAACCGCATTGTACTGATAGTATATGCGTAGTATATGTTATATTTTCCAAACAGTACTGTGTGACAGTTTCGGTGAGAGGAAAGATAAAACAAACCATGTGTCTGGAATTGTCATCAATATACGCCTTCACATAAGACTCAGCCGAAATAGAACAGACGAAGGTCCAATAATACAAATTGATTTACCCGGACAGTTGTTAGATTTAAGTGTCCGCCAATCAAATACGTTGACACATATGATGAATACTGTTGTGTATAGAGTCCAGGAAAGTAAGTAGGCCAATATTGTGTAACGGCAATATTGCGTACAGTGTGCACATTGTAATATAGTAAGATATTTATATACTAATAGCAAGGTTATACAGAAGACGAAGAATTAATCGTGATGTGTTTGAAGGTACATCATTTATAAAGTTTGAAATAGGTAAGTCAAGTCCAGAGCAATCAGAAATACGTGCACTTGTTTTTGCATCGCTGTTTAACAAGTCGGTGTAAAACCAACTGCAATAACACAACCTCAATGTCGGTTTATTAAAACATCACATCAGCTGAATGCTGTAATGATGTGTTCGGTTGGTATATTCGAAACATGTTGTTCATTCAAACAATCATTTAAGTAATGCATTAACGAATCACCTTTAAATAACATACGATTTTGTTGTGTCTCTGAGAGCCTCGTAACGCTAACCATTGAAAATTAAATACTGTCAGTAGAGAGTTATAACCGTGACTTATTCTTAAAAATAGTTTTCGTTTTTTTCGAGATCTAATTACATTAGACTACATGTATACTATATGGCTTCACCTTTTTAACGAAACGTAAATGGATGCGTAACAAGATAGTGTGTTTTTTTTAAACTAACTAGACTTTCCCATTTGCCTCGGAAGCCTCATCCATTTTCAAGTGTATGCATTGGGTTATGCTTGAACAAATATAGTTTCCCATATAGTTACATGTTAAACCTGCTCTTCTTAAGTCGGCTATTGTTATCCTCTACTACCTGTATCTCATTTTAATTCCACAGCTTATTATGTCACAGCTTATTATATGTCTCGTCTATCAACTGCATTCATGTCTGACAAAGATTTCAAGGTATATGAAAGCAAGTTTTGAAAACTAGAGCATTTTCGGGAAATATCGCATTCAGAAAGTTATTCTTATAATTCTTAGATGAAGAGCTGAAGCGCAATATGAACATGTATTATATGTGAGCGACTATCCCCTTAAAATCACTACTATTATTTGTTTCTTAGTTACTATTTTTCTACCATCTATTCCAATGCTGAAGAATACAATAACAGTATTTGTATTATCTTCTTAGTAAACGCTATGATGTTAAAGAATTTTCGAGTACTTGATCTAAAAGCGAACTCTTCCAAAGAATGGTGTGATTTGATTTGTGATTAATATCAATGTCATACACACAAGATCTCGAAATGCATTGACATAAGCGAAGATTTTAAGAATAAAATTCAAACAAAAGGCGAGCATTTGTATCAAGTACTTTTAATTTAAGCTTTTCGATATTTTGGTCTTGAAGTTAGAGTGTTTCATAATTTGGAAGTGCGCCCTTAAAATACTTTCTTAGCTAAAGCATAACAACATCGCAGAGCAACTGTGGGAAATAGTAATGAGCATTAACTGATCAATTATCTTGTCATTATTGCATGTGCAGCCCCCTTTTACACAAGGGGTGGTTAATTCATTTTATCATCGCCAAAATTGCAATGTGTCTGATAATGGACGCTAATTGAATAATATTCGCATAGTAACCGGAAATTGCAGTATCATGGTATTTTCAGTGCATCCATTGAGACGTAAACACTTGATTAAAACATTCTCGTTGCCAAATCTCAACGAAATACAACTAATTGTAGCTCCCGGTACCAGAAACTTGAACATGTTCCTCTAAAACAAGATATACAAATTGTTAAGGTTGAAAGTAATTTGGAAAACACATAAAAAACTCATAATGCCGACGAAAGCATTGTGAATTAAATTAAATGTTGTCTGGAGAATGTAATTAAAAGGGCATGGTTGAAGGGTGGTTGAACGTGCTGAATAACGTCAAATGTGTAGAACAAAAGCCTGACCTGTCATTTAATTGCTCACTTTTTTCTTGTAGCGTATCAAGAAGTATATATATAAAATTGTAAATTGCCAATACGTTACGGTTATTTCATAATCAGCATTGAAGTAGAGTGTGTTTTTTTTTCATTTTGAAGGTCCTAATCTCGAAATATTTTTTTTTACATTTTCCGTCTTTGATCGATGTTTTTGTATCAACCAGATAGTAAATTCTATTGTTAAAGCATGAGAAGACTACGACATTGTCTGTTTGGTTATAATATATATCAAACTTAAGGTTTATTCTTAAGTTTTATTTATGACATTGAATATGGTGACTTGAAGCTGAATCTAGATGAAACACTATGCTCTTGGAACAGTCACTAGGAACGATACGTAACGCTTATTTGTATAAAACAAAAATGCACGATAAGGCACTTAAAACAATTAGCCAAATAAAGTTTCTCGATACGTTTGTTTTGTTTTCAGATATGTTACATGGACGTATCTCAAAATTAAATGTTTTATTTAAGTTCAATCCGTGTTTGTTGGTTTATTGACATAACGTTTTATCGACGCACATTTATCAGGTTGATATATGCTGCTAAACTTCTAATTAAACGTTGTTTTGATTTATGTTGTTCACGTAGGTGTGAGTATGACACAGTTCTGTATGAATGTTAAGAACAGTTTAGAGCCTGATTCATTTGCTTTATCCATTATGTTAGCATACAATACACGAAGCAAAATTTATATTTGCTCACTTTTCAAACACCAATTACTTTTTACTGAGGTAGCATAATATGATGATAATTTGCATATGGGCGTTTTATGTATATGGTTTTCGAATCAAATCATAAAAAATTAAAATAACGTGCCAATGCAGTTTGTCAAATGCTACATCCTTTTGGAACAAATTTATGGGTCGTTGTTCACAGGATGGTTCTATGTCTAGGTAAATATTATAAATAATTGTCACTACTAGACGAAAACATATTATTTAACTCGATCGAGGGTCGTTCTAGAGTGGTGTTCAAAACACCACAATAAGCAACCTCTGAACGCAATCAACACCAGACAACTTCAATGTATCGCAATTTTGCCTTGCATCAATAATAACTACGCGTAGGGACAATTTATGTGTCAGATTTTAAAATCACGTTTATTCTGGCTTTTATTTGATCTGTTATGCCATACTGCACCTTATTATTAAATGGCTTCATGTATCTAATTAGTTAGACATGAAGGAGACTAGATCGTCGTTACGCATACATTGAACTTGTGTTTCTTATATAAACATTTGTTACCAGAGTCAACATCTCTAAATGGTAATGTTTGCACGTTACAAACTTTCCTGTCGCCTGTTACTGTATTTTTTCATTACGGATCACGCGTTATAATCAGACAAATTGGCGTTTCTTTCTCTCATTTGGATGTGGTAAAACAAATTTACAAGGCGAGACAATATGTAACTTATAAAAATATGCATAATTTCATCATCAAAACCAACAGGATTTGGGTGAAATAATATCGCTTAACGTGTGTGAATTATGCTCACTACCATGTACATAGTGGGCAATCAATTTCAATTGGACTGAGTGAATATTTTGAAAAGACCGTAAATTACCACAACGTTATCACATTGTCACAGAAAGTATTAACCTACACACATTGACTGTGAAGTTGTTTCATAACATTTTAACAATGCCATTGGTATAGCTTAAGAAGCAGGCATTCATCCACTTGACTATGGTGCTTGTGTCCATCTAGTCATATACGCATAATATTAGACAAACACCAGTTCAATCACTGCAAGTCTGTATCTAGTTAAATAATAATAACCCCGCCTCTGACAGATTGATAGCTAAATAAAGGAATGTAGTTGGTCCATCACTATCACGTGGTGACATAATGTCATACCAGGTCAGTAAAAATCAAAACAAGGTGCCAACGTGATCAATAACATGTCAATAAATTCAATACCGGATGCCCACGTGATAAATGCCTAGTTTGACTAGCTATCGGCCGCCATTTTTATGCCACATGGCATTGTTGTTTTTTTTTGGTGGCAGGGGATATATTGGGCTAATGGGGATCCCTCAAAATATCAAAATTTTAATGTAGGGCTTATTCATGGGCACCAAAAATTAAATTGGTCTGTTAACGACCCAATGCTGTATTTATTTTTTGTACAAAGAAGGTATTTAATATTTTGGAAATTCATAGAAACTAAATATCAGTTGGCTCTGAAAGATTTGTAGCTCTTCCAAATGGAGGTTATCACCAAGGGAGGAATTTCAAATTTAACAAAAAAAAAGATAGCAAATAGCAAAAAACAGCAGGTATGGGAGACACTTTTCTTGCTGAATTAACATAGCTCAGATATAATATTTATGTAAAATGGGGCCAAAAATAGGATTGCATTAGCTTTAAAAGTACTGTGTGTTGTGTGATTTGGTCAGTTTTGCAATTGTTTTAGTAAAATTTTGAGGGGTAAGGGGAAAGACAAATGGCCATAACTCCGCAACCCTAGGGTTAAGCCTGGCAATTTGATGTTCTTGTCTATTTTCTATTAATGCTCTAAGACTGGCACACGTACTTGTTTGTCTCTTTTGCTGTTTTTAAGAAATCCGCTTGACTGTTTGCGGCCTGTCGAAACCTCAAAATTGGCCAATAATATATCCCCTGTCCCCTTAACAGTTACGGTTAATAAACGACGTTTTTTTAGGCACAGATTATCATACCAACGAACTTTAATTAATAAAATAAGTTTGATATAAGGACTTTTTAATTTTAAAACCAATTATCACATTTTATCGTGTACGGTTGCACTGTTTATATTGTTATATCCCAAATACTAACGTAGCGTACAATACGACTTTGTTCCCTTTGCTCAAACAGAGTGGTCCTAACTGGAATCAATGGAACTTTATTTAAAAAAGCATCTCCATCCTTTTGCACAAGTTATTTAAGCACAGTTGGACTTAATATTGAAGATATTTCAAAGTAAAGACCAATTCCATGAATTAAGTGGTATTTTTTTAGTTGTTCTTTTATTGTGGTTATCCATTTTGAAAGATCATCGACGGGGTAAATTCGTTGCTTCGCCTCGCCTGGTACGATATTTACTGACCACGTATCATCCCGTACCAGGTCACTAGATGACTATGTAACTAAAAACATGGCAGTGGGTAAGGCGCCAGAGGTATTAATATTTTGAACAAATATTTAATAATGGCTAGGTTGTCGAATATGTCTCTTTAAATAATGTCAAATGAATTAAAATAACTACTAACACATGTTTTTCTATGTTTAGTATTTTATTGTTAGCCAAACAGTAACGTGGTATGCCACATTGCAATGCAATGCGTTAGTCTACCAACTAGACATTGTTGATGCCCTGTTTTGAAAAGAATGTAAGAATGTTCTCCGCATTTAGAAGCTGGTGGTAACTTATCAAAGAGTACTTGAGTAGCGGATTTTAGTACGATCAGGTATATGTTTATATTAGCTAGACAAATGCTTCACGCGGGGCTTTACACGCTGTTTAAATATATATACCACTCTCTATATGTTAACAACGTCTAAACACGGACTCAATGAGACACCAAACACTAGCTGTCATTGTTGATTTAGTAAATTACTACAATAAGAAATCTGGAAATCGGACAGGGAACATCCGCTGGTATTTATAAAAGTCAATGTTAAAATGAAAACCCTTAACCTCACACATTCAGGTGACAGAATATGTTGTGTACATAGTAAAGAAGATTAATAATTAATAGCAAGCCGGGTGAAGAAACAAATAATAAAATTCAATCGGACTTTATATTAGTCTCTATTTTGTATTTATTGGATCAGAATTGCCTGTATACATTAACCGCATAACGGTTGAATGATACTACTTGCCTGTGACCATGTCAGTGACACCCATACGAGTATTGTATCTTGCTATTTTGTGACTTACTGATTGGTTGAGTTCAGGCATCTAACGATTAAATTTTTACTCTACGTGGCATTCAGAGTAACAAATGCCCTATTTGATCATTATATTGGTCCAGGAATAGTTCCACTTAAACGTTGGTATCAGGAATAAGAGACATATTTACTGTGACAAGGTAATCTTTGGACTGGTACACATTACAAGTACATGTATTAGGTCAGGGTCGATGTTCATTTACTTTTTCTTATTTCAACATATGTACACTATGTTAACATACACTTTCATTTATGAAAACATCCCCTTACAGGGATCACGAATTAATGATACATCTACTCCATTTAGAAGTATACGTCATGTGCTGTAGAAATGTATGGTATACAAAGGCTGAATGGGTTAAGGTCCACCCGGTACTACTACACCGTACCCCGGGTACTTTGTAGTATACTTCACCGTGCCACGATTTTCAAATCATACTTTTGGGTACCCCGGTTTGCTTACAGGTACCCCATTTTTACAAAAAAAAGAAATAATTTAAATCGCTGATTACAACATCTATATTTGAAACTTAGATGAATAGAATATACGACAACTTTCTAAACAAACAATGTCATTGTCGTATTGATATTGCTCCCTAACTGGTTAATGCATCTGCCTGCAACCAACGATAACTATAATTTAAAGTTAAACGGTGGTATAATAGCGTACCTGTAGAAACGAAATAATGTGACTGCAATTTACATAAACAGAAACTGGGCAAAATCCGTATGAAGAACAAATGTCCTTTGAATAAGTGTAACTATGGACTATATCTAAAACGAGTTTACATGCACTTTCAATTAATTGCTATACGAGATTAATGCTCTACATAGCCTATGTTTATACATTCGGTAACAAACTAATAGTTTATTAATGGTCTATTTTGTGTATGCCCGTATAGAATTCAATACAATAAACTTCACTGTAGTTATTACTTATAATTACCTCCCTTTATAGCTAATTATGCACAAAAATTCAAAGTCCACAGTGTGGCATTCAGTGTGGAGTGAGCATATAAGGCTCGCTGGAAGCATCCATTTTTGAGGATGTGGATGGCTTGTACTATTTCTGACTCTTGCGTGTTTGGCTAGACGCTGCCGCCGTAGCTGTGTGCTTTGATTTGTACCTTACTATTTATATATTGTATATACTCGTTCACGGTTCCTACATTTCGCACACATGCTGCCATTGTTGATTGATTTAGACTTCATACTAAGCCCCAAACGGCGTAGTCCATGTACAGGTGACGTAATAAAATGTTCGGAGCCAAATTAATCCAACACCAATGGAATTGGACAGCTTAGTATACGCCTGGTACTAATATTAATGTATCCCTGTTATCCGAGGATATGTGAAGGTGTAAATAATATTAACACATAGAACGTAACATTTGTTCAAAGACGTCCAACACTGGATAGGAAAGTCATCGATTTTACCGAAATTCGTGGATGATCCACAATGCACTGCGCACGCTTCGGTAATTATCGACCGTTTCCGCTAAACCTTGATTTTACCGCGTTCGGTTAACTCCGTTAGTTTCCGCCGATATTGTTTACGAAAACGGCCATCTTTAATGGAGTGGACAGGTGGTTTAAGTGTCTAATAATCGACTTTTATTAAGACAAATTGGCTATTTAATATAGTATTAACATGTTTAATGACATTTGAAATGTTTTACACTCAACCGCTTTAAAAACGCACCACTATTGAAAATAATCAAATTTTGTCAAAATACATTTTTTTTGCTAAAATTGATAGATGACAGGGTTTGTTCAGTTCATAAGCTTGACCTAGTTAAAGAAAACAATTTATTTTTCATTCGGAATACCCCGCCCAGAGAACTTTTTTGATTTTGCATGTTTTGCGCGTGCAGCTCGATCGCGTCGACCTGTGTGGTCAATATTACTTTTAAACTGTACGCTGTTGGTGTACACATTGGAAAAACAACATAAACAATATTGGCTAAAGGTATTTTTATGCTGACAATATCTCGAATATTTGTTCTCGATGATTGTGCCTTCGCTTCCAACTGAAAAGAGCCTCGGTGCCTTAGCATGGCGGTTCAACTGCCACCATACAATGTATGTGGGCTTAGAACATCGATTCCTAGTGAATGGCACAGTCAAAGACCGACCTGGATGAAACAAGCTAAAGGTATTGAGCCAGAGCTAGGAGGAAACATGACACAGGTTGTGTCACTGTAATTGGTTCCGCATGGCTGCACACAGTGTCAAAATAATGACGAACGTCAATCAACAAGCCAAAAGTACATGATTGCATTTTCATAATTATTTCTTTCATAATTGTCAATAAAAAGGAAAATTATTTTAGTACATTTTTTATGAGTTTTTTCCCGTTTAGAGCCTAAAGTCCCAATTTTTGTCTTCAAGCTCCTTCGTGGTGTTGATTTGAGGTGCCATAGAAGCACCACGGGATATGTCCTGAAAGTCTAATGCTCATAACCAAGACTTCAATTTTAAATAAGGCTTGAATCAATCTTAGGTTCACATAATGCGCATATCTGAACCGCACTCGGTCGTATGGTATTAGCCAGACAGCCATAGCCACATAACATTTATAATTCAAGTCAAACTTTGCTTGAATGGTGGAAAACATCACGTCGAACATTATTTTATCCTATTACGTTATTAATGTTATGCTTTAGGAGGAGATACCACGTGCATGCATCAATGTATCGGGCTCTTATACTTGCTTTTGAAATTGTGACTTTAACTTTCATGGGTCTCAGTGTTATCTATATCATAATTCATTTCAAACTCGTAATACTTGCATGGAAATCACACATATCGTTGAGTATAGCCTGAAGATTATTAATCCGAAAATTAATAACCATAAATTGACGTTTTCATCACTGAAACCGATATTTCATATGTGGTGCGTTTTTAAAGCGGTTGAGTGTATACACCGAAACTTCGATTAAAATAGGAAATTATTATGTTTTTCACACATTGATCACGAGCAGAAATACGAACGAAATTTGGATTTGGACGCCCGAGTAAGAATTCAATTTTACCCCCTAAAATAGAAAAACAAAGTTGTTTCTTTGCCACAAGTATTTTCAAGACAGTCCAAAGATTACAAAAATTAATATTCCATAAAACTAGCGAGTACGAAAAGCTCTAAAAGAACAAAAAACAAACCGCATAATTTGTTGCGGGTCGATTTGTCGGTTCGAAAACTCCATTTCAATAACTCGCACAAATCTGAGGTTTATTTTAATATAGTGGACGTATCATACAAAATATTGTAACTTAAACATAGAATACATATTTTAGAGTCAGTAAATGCCCACATTTGTTCAATTCGACGGAGGATTAAACATTAAAACCTCTTATCTAAAACGAACAAAAATCTTTCTTCATCCGAAAAATCCAAGATGGCGGATAGCGTCTTCTTCAATCATGTGACGTAGGTAGATCACGTGACTGATAATCTCGGGTCAGCTAATCAGAAATGCTCTAAGAAATACTCTACTTTCCTATCCAGTGTTGGACGTCTTTGGACGTCTTTGATATGTTGTAGCAGATTAATCTGATGTGTGGTTGGAAAAGGGCTTAATAATAATAATAACGACTTTATTTATTGTGGATTACATATTTGACAGTTAATATCAATTTTCAATGGTTTGGTATTCGAAATTTTCATTTTCCTGGTTTTCCTGGTCACTTGATATTTGCTATGTCATGAAGCATTTATGTGTGCTACGTTTATTTTGTGTTTGGTATCTTTGTTCTCTGCTTTTGATGGCAGATATATCATCCTACTCTCTTATACTGTAAAATGCGATACATTGATACGAGATTGACCTTTTGAAAGGAAGATTCATTAATCATCATGAATATATCGTGCTGTTCCTATCAGGAAAATATCCCATCACAAATAAACATAACACAATAACCAAGTAAAGATTTGTTTATGCATTATATACTTCCACTGGCCTAAGACTACAGTTAATTTTGCTCTATGTTCTATATAAATGTTTGTCATGATACAAAAATTAATCGATGATTCAGGTCAAAATTCTTACTTGAATCCTGTTGAACTATCCTAGAGACAAAATTCTGACCAAAAAAATGGGCATCAATACCTGCATTCTTAAAAGATATTGTTTATCAACAGGCGTACCCCTACGCCATGTGTAGTATTCGGCTCATTTTCACAAATTGACGACCGCATGGAAACCACTGGTTTAAAAAATTTAGCATTCAGATTATATCAAATCTGCTATTTTCTACTTACTTTACATGATTTTAATCTAAAATTCTCATTGCATGCATAGTGTTCATTCAACTTTCAACCAATAACCACCATCAAACAGGGGCACTATTTTCTGTGTAGGCACTTCCGTATTTTGGGTAACGGCAGCCTATTTACTGCAGTCTTAGGCCTATTATTACCAGCGGATACCGGGATAACACAGATATTACACATTGGTCAGATACAACTTTAAGTGATTATTCGTTCTCCAGTGGGTTAATTCAATCGCATTTCTGAAAATCTTCAGAAGTCACCACGATTCAAGTATACCATTAATAAACCACTTCAGCTGATTGTTGTAATATTGCGTTCGATTAGTAAATTGGAAACGTGATGTTCATTCAAACAATCCTTTCAGTAATTAATCAAGGATTCAACGTCAAAGAACCAATGGTTTTAGTGTGTATCTGAGAGCCTCGTAACGCCAATAATCGAACATTAAGTAATGTCAGTACAGAAGTATAACCACTTTCTATTTTTTTAGATTAGTTTTAGGTTTCTTTCAGCTCTAATATGATTAATTATTAAGAAACTTACTATGTTATTCCATTGGCTTCGGAACCACCATCCGTTATTCAACTGTATCCACGCGAATGCTCAGATGAATACCTCCAACAAGTGTAATATTTACAGTTTTTAAGCATAATTTCGAACTCGAACCTTATTTTAAACTTTTGCCAAAAAACCTTGCTCTATCTCTTTGTCACTTCAGGTGTAGTAATCATAAACTTCCAATTGAAAAAGGGCGATCTATAAATTTAGACCATAATTTGAGATATTGTCATCTCTGTCCCGAAAATGCTAAGTTAGGGGATGAGTTTCACTATATTTTTGAGTGTCCACATTTTAATAATGACTGCAGAAAATACCTGCCCATACATGTAGTATTGAGAAGAGCCAATATGTTAAATTTAAAACTCTTATTTCAAACTACTGATAGATCTACCCTAGTTAAACTGTCCATTTTTGCACAGAAAATAATGCATGTTGTTAAATGAGTTTTACCATATTCTAGCGTAAAACAATAACTTGAGTATAATACTCAAATTCTTAACATAAAATACTCATTTTCAGTCTGTATTTATGTTATGACATATTATCTTCACTTCTAGTCATTTAGTAAATAATTTATTGTTTTGTTTATAATTCTGTATAATTATGGGTGTTTACTATGTTCCTTTGTTTAAAATGTTGTATTGATTGTTTATGCTGATGCCCATACGGGCCTAGCTTTGAAATAAAACTTGAAACTTGAAACTTGGTTATGCTTGAAAAAAAGAAAGTTACATTTTCTCTGATATAATGTTACACTTCGCGTTTTAGGCTGTCAGCCATTCTTATCCTGTATTACATATCTCATTTTATTACCTCTTCTTCTGTCTCTTATATAAACTACATGCACATCTGACACTGATTTCAGGGTTTATAGATGCAAATTGTTTAAATAGCATTTTCCAGAGGATATCGCATTCAGTAAGTTATTCTTATAACTCTTACACGAAGAACTGAAACGTTTTATGAGCATGTATTACTATGTACGTTCAGATGTTCCGATGAAACATTTAACTCGACAGGTATTTTCCTCTTTAAAAGCACTAAACGTATTGTTGTTTCTTGGTAACTATTATTCTGTCATATTTAGTAAACGCTATGTTGTACTTGTCGAGTACTTGATGAAAATGCGAAATATTCGAAAGAATGGTTTGATTTTTTACAAATGATCTCGAATGCATTCAAATAAGCGAGCGATTAAAATAATAAAAATGCAAACTAAAAATGGGCATTTGTATCACGTATTTTTTGAACGTTCGATATTATTGTTTGTGAGATTGTTTCATAATTTGGAAAAGCGCCCTTAAAATGCTTTATAGATAAAGCGTAACAACACCGCATACTAACTGTGGGAAACAGTAATGAGCATTTCAGATATTATTTTGCCATTAGTGCATGTGCTGTCCCTTTTTACACAAGGAGTGATTATAATTACAGCTCAACTACGTTGTGTAATGTGTAATTAAGGACCCAAATTGAATAATATTCGCGTAATAACCATAAACTAGCTGTATAATTGCATGTTCTGTGCATCCTTGGAGAACTAAACACTTGATTAATAAATGCTTGTTACCAAATCTCAACGTAATACAACTAATTGTAGCTCTCGGTGACCCGATACTTGTCACTGTCTCTCTAAAAACGAGATACAATAATTATTATTGATATTTGCTATTTGCAATGTTAAACACACACTGAGGACTCATAATGCCAACACACGGCCCTATGAATTAAATGTCGTTTGGAGGGTGAAGTTAAAATGTCAAGATGTGGCAAAACGGCTCGATTGATCAATGGTGTCATTTTGCTCACGAAGAAAAGGCGTTTCAGTTGAGTTGATTCTTCTGTGTCCTGACTGACGTCTGGTGCCATGGGGATTAGAACTTTATTACAACCAATAATAATGCACATACTGAGAACTCCAAGGATCTGTCCTAAGAAGACTGTTAAGAACAATGCCAATTTAACACGATTTTTACCAGAGGCTTTTAAAAAGGACTACTGTAAATCAGACAATGACGAGGTAAAAGGGTTTTAATGATGTCATGTCTGTGTAGAGGCCTTGTGGTGCAAGTTGTCTGATTAGGCTATTTGTATAGGTGACCACATGGGTGAACTGAACAACGTTATGGAAATCTTGTATTGTGTTAGCCGCTTAGCGATAATCACGGTGAAAGATGTTGATGACCTAACATATTTTTTGTGGTACATCTCGAAGTTATCGAGTACCACTGAATTGATAGGTAACTGATCTGTAGTAAGGGCCGATTTTCAATTAGCGTCATATAATGGTAATTTAAGTAGGACTTGATTGGGACTATTCATGTGAAGAATATAATGAATCTTCAATTAAACAAAACACAATGGTACATTTCCGGTAAGTGTAAATCACGATACATTATACATAATCTTATAGTGTAAGTAATGTAAAATAAGGTGTTTAATACTTACAACTATGTTTCACGAGACAGTGAATATGTCTGTCTGTTTATTGGATATTTCTGAAGCTTCATATGACATACAGCAGTCAGTGTATCCCTGTCAATTAGTGTAATATCTGTGCAATTTTGTCGTATAATGTTTCTTTGCAGAAAACACTTAACCGATTTAACACTGTAAGTGGGAAATGTCAGTGGTTCGTAACTTACCATGGCTTATTTATCATAGATTTCTTCTCATCTCAACTACATGCGTATAGTAATGCCGCAAACATAACTGTTATGGAATTATTTATCTTACAATCCTGAAAGTATATATAGCTTGGCTATTTAGATATGCGCCTGACCTCTATGCACGAATATATTGTGAGGTTCATGGTTTGAATTTATCAATGTCTGCAAGCAAATCTTGAAATATCGGTATTTCAGATTAGTGTTTGTATTACATCTCGAGCGTTTTCGTAATACTCCACGACTGTGTAAAAATACACGATTGTGTAAAAATACAATCTGTGTTGTAAACGTAGACAATATATGGACAGTTAAATTATGCAAATCAATAGGTCAGGCTCATGTCAAATTTACAACGCTATATATTATCAACTCATTGTTTGTGGTAAGTTTTTTCATCAGGTTAGTTCAGTATCTCGAAGATAAAAGGTTCATTTGGCAATTGAATTCAATGTCACCCTTGACAGACAGTGATATAACTTGTTTGATAGAAAAGCAGCAATATGTTACTTTTGCCTAACCAGTCGTATACCTTATTTAACAAAACCAAGACTAAAGCAAGTTCCTTTTTTGCCAATCTTTGGAATATGTTTTGTTTATTTAGAAACTGCCTCCCACGGGTACCACCAGTATAACACCAGTTTCGCACAAATCAAACGGATCCGTGATTTGTAATTAACTTTAACTCTCATAAAATAGCTCGAATTGAGCATTTTCATATTGATTATGCACCAGCAATAAGAAATTTTCTTCAAAGACAATATGTAATATGTTTCAAACGCAAGCATTCGTTTATTTTAATGAAACCTGTGTTACAAACCCAAATCCATGCTGCTCCTGGTGTTTGTTTTGACATCGGCCAAATGACCAGTTGGTAATCGATATGTCTGACAGAAGATGATCTTATTATTTTTATCATATGTCAAGGTCACGATGAATATTCCACATTCCGTTCGATCAAGTCAAAAGAGGTTTTGCCTAGGATTGCAGATTTTAAATCGCCGCTTACGTATCAAACAACATATGCTCCATATTGACTCTAATGCCAGTATGTCGAGGTCGCTTTAACCTTAAATAATAAGTTATTCCAACTGGTTTCTGATAATAAACAAAATAATGGTTGGGCACTGGATCGTCCAACTATACATTCGGTTACCCCGATGACAGTAAAACGCCTTTAAATTGACTTTGCTGTCAGTTGGTCAAATGCGCATTTGAATTCGGCGACCATATGTCACATATTACAGCACATACAAGTGCTACAATGGTTTTCTATTATATGATATGATCGAATGACATATTCTGTTTGAAATAGCTTTTTTCAAGTGTGTGTTTTTCAAGCATTTTCGTCAGGTAGCCTTCACCTTAAGACATCTGACAAATGGCCAGTTGGAAAGCGATACGTCGGACAGAATATAACCTAATTATGTTTTTATCAATAATTGGCAATGTCTCGGTGAATATGTATAGATATACCAAATTTCGTATGATCAAACTCATGAAACGTTTTGCCCAGGAATTCAGATCTTACGTGGTGGTTAACGTATCAAACAATAGATGCTCCATATTGACTTTAATGCCAGTATATCGAGGTCTAACAATATATACCAACTTGCTTCTTATATATAACAAACTAACGGTTTGGCACAGGAGCTTGCAACTTAACATGGGGGTTAGTTGAAGACAGTAAAGTGCCTATAAATTTGCATTTGCTGTCAGATTGTCAAATGCGCGGTGAGACACCTTTGCGTGTACTAAATGCCGTGAAACGAGAAGCTTTGTCAGTATTTGGTAAGAAAATGATCAATTTGGAATATCACATGTCTTTGTTCGATCCGAAAACACACCGTTGTATAGTTAAACAAGGCGGTAGTACATGTAGGTTAAAGTAGTACTTGCATGGACCTAATTTCATAACATTTCGAAGATGAAATGATGACCAAACTGACAACGGTGTCCGCTAGAATTATGATGGTGTACTTCCTTATATATTCATAGAAAGTAATCCATCTTAATGTTACGGCACGTCTCGGTTATCAATTACACTTTCACTTTGTGTATAAGGGAAAAATTTATTACAGTAAAACTAATATTGTAGAGTACTGTTCACAGTTAAAGTCTTAGAAAACAGGCGGTTAATGACATTAGCCGTCTTCAGTTCATAAATAGTAAAAACTAATCATTCCAAACCTCATTAAGTGACTCATAAACCACGGTAGCATTTTGCAACAACGACTAAATGGGGACTTAATTAAATCAAGATCGGAGAAAGGTAATTTAAAAGTAGTATTGTCGATGCTTTCAAAATTGTGTACATCAAAGTACGTTAGGGTCTATCTGTAGAGGATATGTTATACTGATAGTATACACGAAGCCCACCTTTAATCAGACAGATGAAGACTTATAATGGAAAAACTATAGTAATTTCTGAAAAAAACCAGTTACTAAATGTGAGTAAAAATTGACATAGAAATAAAGATCAAAATGCTCAAAATTAAAAAAACCATTGGGTCAAAAATGGCTGGTTGTCTTTTTATGGTCTTTTTTTAAGTTGCCTCAAAAGTCAGACAAAGAAATTAATATATTTACATGTGGGGTAGCAATCAATGTATTGTCTTAACACTTAATAAACAAAAGTTATTCCTTGTCTTCAAAACATTTTTGCCTATCTGTTCTGAAAATATTGACATACAGACAAGCATTGGAGAAATTACATCCGTACACTTATTTTTGGTGGGTACTGGTTTTTGATGTATGGTAAAAGAGTCATACATCAGATCAAATAAAGTTTATTTTCAAACACCAAAGGTCTGGACATTTCCATATTGAGACAGTTATAACGCAAAATTCCAGACGAAATAATTGCTCTAAAACATTGTTCCCTACTTGTATTCGTGCTATAATTAATAATCGGCCTACAGAAATAGAAATGCGCGAATGCGGGAATTTAATATTCACATTGATGTATATACATGTAAACCTTGAACAGATAAGGAATTCACTAGAAACTTGCAATAATAACTATTTTGTACAGATTCATCCCTAACTTAAAACAAAACACGTCATTAAAATATTAGAAATAATATAGTATGATAGAAAAGATATATATAGGCCTTACCATCGTCTTTAGATAGTAATATAAATTGTGCTCTTTAATTTCTATAATAGTCATTAAGTCGCTATTTGCAGTTTTAGTTTAGAAACCGAATCACACGAAATAATTGAAACTAGGCAAACCCGTTACACATACGATTACAGCGCAGATAATTCAACATATCTACACAGAACCGGCCTCAGCACACACAAGTGTCAGGCCACCCATATCCCAAAAGCAGGATTGTTCAAGCCAACTGACAAACTCAATCCACAATGAATGATACCTCATTTAACAAAAAACTCTATAATAGTGCTATAATTACTTTTGTAAATTGTTTTCCTTGGTTAAACATATGTCCAACGTGTTTAACCAAGCAGCTGTAAAAGTACCATCAATGACTGCTGGAAACATTGAAACTGACGTAAATCAGGGCGGAAATAATCCAGGATTGCCTAATAGTACAATAATTATCAATTAGTACTGAGCAGGAACTGTAGAAATCCGTGCAAGTTGACAGTGTAAAACAATTATTCAATTAGCAAACTATTACACGTTTGTAAATTACCTGAACATTTAGAGCACGTACTGGTTCACATTGTAATTGAACTATCTCTTGATTGTGAGTATGTGTCAAGTTACATGGCAGCTGAATCATGTTCGTTGAGTGGTTAAGTTTTATTTTATCGTTTAATTTAGTGTTCGTCATTGTGACTTGCAATTGTGCTATGTTATGTTTGTTCTGAGTTTTCTGTTTTTCCGTTGTTGAATGGGAGTTCTGCGTATCATTCACAATAAAAAATACATTGCTAACATATATACAAACATATGAACCCGAATGTTTCGAGTACTATGTAAGTATAGTATTAATTTCCACCATATACGAGGGGTGATCAATATATCCGAGGACTTTTCTTCTCAATTTTGAAACTAGCGTAATGAAATTACACGCTAATGTAGATCAATCAATTATCTCGCGATTTATCTAAATTTCTTTATAGTAACGTCACTATTTACCTCATGACGTCACTTTTTGAAACAATGGTGAAGCGCGCACCGTCGAGCATTTCGGGCGAAACGTTGATTTGAGAAACGACATGCTATGAAAATTAACGCAAAACTTGTAAATTCCTCGCGGTACCTCCAAAATGACTTGACTAAATTGTGCATGGATTCTGTGCGCTCCCAATTAGCCATTTGCATATGATTCCGTTGTTTATGTGATTGTAGGGTCTCTGCCATACGGTTGAGTCGATAAAATAAGGATAAACAGCAAAAATAACACCGCGTTAGGGACATTTTCCGTTAAATTCTGCGAAATAAGACGCACAGAACTCAATCAAATGTAACTGGCAAAAACGAAGACTATTATAGGCTACAACACATAAAATCGTTCACTCCAAATCAAAAGGGTTATTTCGATATTGCGTCCTAAACCTGATAGGTCCTGTTTCAGTCTTTATTGAAATAATCTAATTTTGGAAAGCCATCCGCCCTTTTCCGAGTTTTGTTTTCAATAACGCATTGATAGTCTTTTTATTCCATCTCACATTTCAGAATTGGCTATTAACTACTTATTTTAGTAGTAAAAGACAACCAGTCTCATCCATGGAACCGGGTATCAGTCCAGAAAGGAGCTATGTGCTGCTCCGACGGTGACGCTATGAATGACGTCGCGTGACGCCCAACGTCACGCGCCACTTGTATGAATTAAATAATTTTCGAAGACATCTTACTCCGAATGATGTTAAATGGCTTTGATCCTTGCTGCCAATATGAAACTGCTCGAATATATTGATCACCCCTCGTATGTGTAGGATATTTTGCGAAATAACGGCGTAAAGTGGAAACTCGTTCCAGCTGATAACAGTATATTGCTAGTTTAATGTTTGTACTCTTTGTGTCTCAAATCAACGAATGAGTTCAAGTTTCAATGGAAACAAACACTTATATGAATCAGAACATCTCGTAATACCTGTGGTTATATTCGGAATCAAAACATGATTCTATTTAATGGCATGTAAAGATGATTACACATGGTGTAACGGGCGTGTGGGCCTCGTTGTAATTTTCTAAATGTAATTATGTTGTACTGCAACATGATCAATTGACGTTCTACGCACCGGAAGATTATGCTATTTATACCAACAATATTATTATTTATTAAATTCTTACATGAAGACATGAAATTAGAAAACATTGTATGTATCACTTCTTATCAATACTGCGATAGTTGAGTTAAGGCATGCAAATACAAAGTGTACAATTTGAAAATTATATCATGAACAGGTTGGTTGGTTCGCCGTGCAGTGGGGCCTTTGGGAACTTGGTCGAGTGTTGGCTTTGTTTCATTCGGCAATAACCGCAATTATATAATTTCGTTGTGAATGTGGGTAATTGGACCTTTGGTAGGTTCTTCGGCTTATGTGTTTTGCTCGTTGTGGTTGCTGGGGTGTGTTATTGTCTTATTTCCCCTGTCTTGCCCGTGTTTTGGCTTGATCGGGTCGTGGTTGTGCCGCTTTGGGTTGCGTGGCGTTGGGTCACTGTCCTTGGTGTTTTGACGTGGGGTGCGCCCCGGGGTTGTTGTGCCTCGTTTGGTAGCCGTTTTGCCATGGGTTTCTATGGGCGCTGCTCAAGGTGGTGGTATCGAGGTGTTTCTGGTTTCTGTGCTCGGCTGTGCTCGGCTGTGCTCGGCTGTGCTTGGCTGGTTGGGTTGGGTGCTGCCTTCCCTGTCGGATTTTCCCATACCTTTTTGGTACAGTCGTTTCGTGTAATTTGACATACCACATGACACATTATATGGAGTACGCAGTATTTACAGACATTAGGGTTAGTCAATCTTAGAAAAAATTCATCAAAAATATCAAGAAGTAAAATATTTACTGGGACACCCTTCTTAATTCCACAGTAAATACGGTATATCAGACCAATGTATCCAGTTTGACACGTTGTCAGATATAAACAATTTGGGAATAGACTCGTTTTCCAACGACCAAAATCCTACGTGTAGAAAGAGAATTTATACTGTTAATATCTCCTTAGATAAATGTTTGCTTTCTCGGATTATTGATATAATTTAAAAAATTGCTTCACTCCATCCGACGTTTCAGCAGTTTTAACAAAATCTGCATCCCGTTTCGATGAATTAGACGGTCCCATAAGAGTTAATATCGCGTGCGAGTTTTTTTCTTCAGTTTATTTTATAGCATATTAAATACATTTATATCACATCTTATGCAGGTTTGTGATGTTAAAGATGAAAAATCATTTATATAAATGATTTATGTGTTTCGTTATACTGCCTTAGTTTAGCAGGTTTTACGTATGTTATTCCATTCTCTTTCATAAACAGAATCCGAAACCATGGCTACTGTTTCTACTTTAATTTAAGTGTCTAATATGGGATATATGTTAATTACCACTAAATGCCTACACGGACCAAAGTCAGATACACTCATACAGTCCGGAAATTTTTTAAAGCGACTTGAATGAGAGAATGTCTTGACAAATCAGCATAAGAAACATAAAATTAAGTTTAAATGCTTTGCATGCATGTGTGTGATGTAGGGAAATGGGTTTTTCGGAAATATTTGGCATTCTGGCTAAAATATGAAAGTGAAAGTAGGATTGGGGCTAACAGACATTAAGTAAATCCGAACATGTGAGAAAATCGCGTTTGACGAACCCAATTTCTCTTATATGATACATGACACCCTACAGTTTTCATTTTCTACAACATTCGTTTATCATGTAAACGATCCTGTCCCACTGGAATTAAACTTGTTTGTTAAAATATAATGCGGGGTTAGAAATGAGTTCCTCTAACAATGATAGCCGAACACCGTCGTAAACGTTTGAAATAATTTCCTCGTTGACATATAAGTTAGACGCGAAACTATTTATGACATTCTAGTCGACATAGATGGCAATTCATACCTTTGTTTAATGCAATTAAGATAATGCGTCTTTGATGAAATTTATCTTATAACACCAATTTTACATGTTGCAGTACAACATAAGTACGTTAAGACAATTACAATGAGGCACACACGTCTTTTAAACCATGTGTAATCAATCTTTACCACGAACATGTTATTTAATGGAATCCTGTTTTGACAGTTTTAACTAAAGGTAGTACGAAATGTTTTGATTCATATTAGGGTTTTTTTCATTTAAACTTGAACTCATTCGTTGATTTGAGACACAAACATCACTCATATTAAAAGAACAATATACTGTTATCTGATAAAACGAGTTTCCACTTCACGCAGTTACTTCACAAAATATCCTGCACATATCTGGTGGAAACTGATACTATAATTACATACTACTCGAAATATTCTGGTTTGTTTGTTTGTATGTGTAAGCAATGCATGTTTGATTGTGAATGATAGCGTATGAATTGTCACTTGATATGTGCTATGTCATGCAGCATTTATGTGTGCTTTGTTTATTTTGTGTTTGGTATCTTTATTGTCTGCTTTTGATGGCAGATATATCATCATATTCTCTTATACTGTAAATTGCGATACATTGATACGAAATTGACCTTTTGACAGGAGGATTCATTAATCATCATGAATATATCGTGCTGTTCCAATCAGGAAAATACTCCATCACAACTAAACATAACACAATAACCCTGTAAATATTTGTTTATGCATTATATATTTCCATCATTACCAGCGTATACCGGAATAACACAGATATTAAACATTGTAAAATATACAATTCTGATAAAGTCTTCTGTCAGATACAACTTTTAATAATTATTCGTTTTTCAGTGGGTCAATCACCTTTCTGAAAATCCTCAGAAGTCACCACAATTCAAGTATGCCATTACTAAACCACTTCAGCTGATTGTTGTTATATTGTGTTCGATTAGTAAATTGGAAACGTGATGTTCATTCAGACAATTCTTTCAGTAATTAATCAACGATTCAACGTTAAAGCACCTATGGTTTTATTGTGTCTCTGAGAGCCTCGTAACGCTTATAATTGAAAATAAATAATGTCAGTACAGAAGTATAACCATGTCTTATTTTTCAATGTAGTATTAGTTTGTTTGGAGATCTAATTTGATTAATTATTTAGGAGCTTACAATGCTTACGGAAGCATCATTCGTTATTCAAATGTATCCATGCGGTTTTGCTTGAAAAACGAAAGTTACATGTTCTCCGATATAATTCGCGTTTTAGACTGTCGGCCATTCTTATCCTGTATTACATATCTTATTTTATTACCACATATTCTGATTCTTCTATAAACTGCATGCACATCTTACAATGATTTCAAGGTTTATGAATGCAATTTGTATAAATAACATTTTTACGCGAAATATTGCATTCGGAAAGTTCTTAGAATTCTAAGATGAAGAGCAGGCGCGTAATATGAACATGTATTATATATGAGCTACTAAATGTACCATCATCTGTTCCGATGAAATTTATTAACTCAGCAATAATTGTCCCCTGAAAATCACCACATATATGTTTGTTCTTGGTAACTATTTTCCTTTCATCTGTTAAAATGCTGTAGAGTACAAACCATACTTAACAGTATTAGTACACTTAACTTTGACTGCCACATTCAGAAAAAAATGTGAGCTCATGTGCAGCTACGGAATCTTCAAGCTATACGTAAACATCTCACACAAAAGTCTACTGAAACATTAGTGCATGGACTGGTTCATTCCCATATTAACTTCTGCAATGCCTTATTCACTGAAATTCCAGCCTATCAGATGAAAAAATTACAGCGAGTCCAAAATCATGCCGCAAGAGTTGTCATGAATGTTTCTTATGACAAATCCAGTGCAGATCTACTGACAGAATTACACTGGCTTCCAGTTAAGGCCAGGGTAATGTTCAAAGTTCTGGTAATCTTATTCCGTGTCATCATGGGTACAGCTCCATCGTATCTAAAGACAATGTTTGATCCTATTCGACAAGGGTACAGACTACGATCACAAAATAACACTAACTTTCACATCCCTAGACGGCGAACAAAATTAGCAGACAGATCTATAGCCGTCACTGGTCCAAAATGGTGGAACGATCTACCAAACTATCTCAAAGACATCAAAAGTGAAACCAGGTTCAGAGCATATTTGAAAACTTATTTGTATAGGAAGTTTCATCGGCAATGAGTGTGCTCTTTATCATATGACTAAATCTAGTTTCTAGAATCCATGTTTTAAATTGAATGTTTTAAGTGAATGTATATTAGTGTAAAATGCAATAGAATATGATTTCGTATTTTTTGCGCTATACAAATGACACGTATTTGTATTTGTATTATCGTCTTAGTAAACGCTATGCTGTTAAAGAATTGTCGAGTACTTGATTTTAAAGCGGCATCTTAGAACGAATGGCGTGATTTGATTTGTAATTTATGTAAATGTCATTTACACATGTTCTCGAAATGCATTAAAATAAGCAAAGGGTTAAAAGAATAAAATGGAAACAAAAAATTAGCATTTGTATCAAGTACGTTTAATGTAAATATTTTAGTCTTCAGGAGTGTTTCATAATTTGGAAGTGCGCTCTTAAAATACTGCCTTAGCTAAAACATAACAACATCTCAGAGTAGCTGTGGGAAACAATAATGAGAATTTACAGATCAATTATCTTGTCACTAGTGCATGTGCTGCCCCCTTTTAAACAAGGGGTGGTTAATACATATTATCATCGCCAAAATTGCAATGTGTCTGATAATGGGAGCTAATTGAATAATATTCGCGTAATAACCATAAAATAGCTGTAGAATTGCATGTTATGTGCATCCTTGGAGACCTAAACACTTGATTAAATAAATGCTCGTTACCAAATCTCAACGTAATACAACTAATTGTAGCTCCCGGTGACCCGATACTTGTCACTGTCTCTCTAAAAACAAGATAAATAATTGTTTAAGTTGCTAGCTATTATAAAAAAACACAAAGAAGTCATAATGCCTACAAACGACCCTGTGAATTAAACGTCGTTTGGAGAATGAAGTTAAAATGTCAATATGTGGCAAAACGGCTCGATTGATCAATGGTGTCATTTTGCTCTCAAAGAAAATCCACTTCAGTTCAAAGTGCAATTTTCTTTATCCTGTCTGACTTTCTTAGTGTATACCTGGCTTTTTTATCAGTGGTCTTATTCTGGAGCTTTTAAAAGCCGTTGGTACATAAGCACGTTTGTGTTTAAACCAAACAATTCTGAAATTATCACATCCTTTGTTTGTCTATTACGGATGCCATCAGTATGGAAATATACGATCTTAGGGTTTATAGCCTCGGAGCCTTAAACAAAATAAATCCCTTGTGTTGAATGTCAAAATAGCAGTCACATATACCAACCGTGTGCGTCTGCGAAAGCATGTGTTATGTCGGTAAATTGGACACTTCATTTTCTGTCTGGTGCCATGGGGATTAGAACTATATTACAACCAATAATAATGCACATACTGAGAACTCCATGGGTCTGTCCTTAGAAGACTGTTTAGAACAATGCCAATTTAACACGATTTTTACCGGAGGCTTTTAAAAAGGAGCACTTTAAATCGAACAATGACGAGGTAAAAGGGATTTAATAATGTTTGTGTAGAGGTCTTGTGACGCAAGTTGTCTGAAAATGTTAATTGTATAGGTGACCACATGGGTGAACTGAACAACGTTATGGAAATCTTGTATTGTGTTAGCCGCTTAGCGATAATCACGGTGAAAGATGTTGATGACTTAACATAATTATTATGGTACATCCCGAAGTTATCGAGTACCACTGAATTGATAGGTAACTGATCTGTAGTAAGGGCCGATTTTCAATTAGCGTCATATAATGGTAATTTAAGTAGGACTTGATTGGGACTATTCATGTGAAGAATATAATGAATCTTCAGTTAAATAAAACGCAATGGTACATTTCCGGTAAGTATAAATCACGATACATTATACATAATCTTATAGTGTAAGTTATGTAAAATAAGGTGTTTAATACTTACAACTATGTTTCACGAGAGAGTGAATATATCTGTCTGTTCATTGGATATTTGTGGCGCTTTATATGACATACAGCAGTCAGTGTATCCCTGCAAATAAGTGTAATATCTGTGCAATTTTGTCGTATAATGTTTCTTTGTAGAAAACACTGTAAGTGGGAAATGTCAGTGGTTCGTAACTTACATGTACCATGGCGTATTTATCATAGATTTCTTCTTATCTCAACTGCATGCCGCAAACATAACTGTTAAATTACTGTTAAATTATTTATCTTACAATCCTGAAAGTATGTATAGCTTGGCTATTTAGACATGCGCCTGACCTCTATGCACGAATATATTGCGAGGTTCATGCTTTGAATATATCAATGTCTGCAAGTAAATCTTGAAATATCGGTATTTCAGATTAGTGTTTGTATTACATCTCCACGACTGTGTAAAAATACACGATTGTGTAAAAATACAATCTGTGTTGTAAACGTAGACAATATATGGACAGTTAAATTATGCAAATCAATAGTTCAGGCTCATGTCAAATTTACAACGACATATATTATCAACTCATTGGTTGCGGTTATTTTTTTCATCAGGTTAGTTCAGTATCTCGAAGATAAAAGGTTCATTTGGCAATTGAATTCAATGCCACCCTTGACAGACAGTGATATAACTTGTTTGATAGAAAAGCAGCAATATGTTACTTTTGCCTAACCAGTCGTATACCTTATTAGACAAAACCAAGACTAAAGCAAGTTCCTTTTTTGCCAATCTTTGGAATATGTTTTGTTTATTTCGAAACTGCCTCCCACGGGTATCTTTATCAGATAATGCACGTATAACACCAGTATCACACAAATCAAACGGATCCGTGATTTGTAATTAACTTTAACTCTCATAAAATAGCTCGAATTGAGCATTTTCATATTGATTATGCACCAACAATAAGTAATTGACTTCAAAGACAATATGTAATATGTTTCAAACGCAAGCATTCGTTTATTTTAATGAAACCTGTGCCACAAACCCAAATCCATGCCGCTCCTGGTGTTTGTTTAGACATCGGTTAAATGACCAGCTGGTAATCGATACGTCGGACAGAAGATGATCTTATTATTTTTTATCATATGTCAAGGTCACGATGAATATTCCACATTCCGTTCGATCAAGTCAAAAGAGGTTTTTCCCAGGATTTCAGATTTTAAATCGCCGCTTACGTATCAAACAACATATGCTCCATATTGACTCTAATGCCAGTATGTCGAGGTCGCTTTAACCTTACATAATTAGTTATTACAACTGGTTTCTGATAGTAGACAAAATAACGGTTTTACACTGGATCGTCCAACTATACATTGGGCTAACCCTGATCACAGTAAAACGCCTTTAAATTGACTTTGCTGTCAGTTGGTCAAATTGGCATTTGAATTCGGTGACCATATGTTACATATTACATCACACACAAGTGTTTCACTGGTTTACTATTATATAATATGAAATGATCGAATCACATATTCTGTTTGAAATTATAGCTTTTTTGAAGTGTGTGTATTTCAATCATTTTCATCAGGAAGCCTTTACTGTAAGACATCTGACAAATGGGCAGTTGGAAATCGATACGTCGGACAGAAGATGACCTAATTATTTTTTATCAATTGGCAATGTCTCGGTCAAAATGTATAGATATACCAAATTTCGTATGATCAAATTCATGAAGCGTTTTGCCCAGAAATTCAGATCTTACGTGGAGATTTACGTATCAAACAATAGATGTTCCATATTGACTTTAATGCCAGTACATCGAGGTCTCTTTAACCTTAACTAACAACATATACCAACTTGCTTCTATATATAACAAACTAACGGTTTGGCACTGGATCTTGCAACTTAACATCGGAGTTAGTCGAAGACAGTAAAGTGCCTATAAATTTGATTTTGCTGTCAGTTGGTCAAATGCGCGATAACACCTTTGTGTCTACTTAATGCCGTGGAACGAGAGGCTTTGTCAGTATTTGTTAAAAAATTGATCAATTTTGGAACATCACATATCTTTGTTCGATCCGAAAACACACCATTGTATAGTTAAACCAGGCGGTAGTACATGTAATTAAACTAGTACTTGCATGGACCTATTTTCATAACATTTCGAAGATGAAATGATGACCTAACTGACAATGTTGTCCGCTAGTAATATAATGGTTTACTTCCTTACATATTCAGAGAAAGTAATCCATCTCAATGTTATGGCACGTCTCGGTTATCAATTACCCTTTCACTTTGTGTATAAGGTACAAATTTATTACTGTAAAACTAATATTGTAGGGTACTGTTCACAGTTAAAGTCTTAGAAAACAGGCGGTTAATGACATTAGCCGTCTTCAGTTCATAAATAGTAAAAACTAATAATTCCAAACCTCATTAAGTGACTCATAAACCACGGTGGCATTTTACAACAACGACCAAATGGGGACTTAATTAAATCAAGATTGGAAAAAGGTAATTTAAAAGTAGCATAGTCGATGTTTTCAAAATTGTGTACATCAAAGTACGTTAGGGACTATTTGTAGAGGATATGTTATACTGATAGTATACACGAAGCCCACCTTTCATAAGTATGCACTTTTTCACAGATGAAGATTTATAATGGAAAAACCATAATAATTTCTGAAAAAAACCAGTTACTAAATGTGAGTAAAAATTGAAATAGAAATAAAGATCAAAATGCTCAAAATTAAAAAAACCATTGGGTCAAAATGGCTGGCTATCTTTTATGGCAAAGTTACCTTAAAAGTCAGACAAAGAAATTAAAAGATTTACATGTAGGGTAACAATCAATGTATTGTCTTAACACTAAACACTAAAAGTTATTCCTTGTCTTCAAAACAATTTTGCCTATCTGTTCTGAAAATATTGACATACATGTACAGGCAAGCATTGGAGAAATTTCATCCGTACACTTATTTTTGATGGGAACTGTATTTTGATGTATGATAAAAGAGTCATACTTCAGATCAAATAAAGTCTATTTTCAAACATCAAAAGTCTGGACATTTTCATATTGAAACGGTTATAACGCAAAATTCCAGACGAAACAATTGCTCCAAAGCATAGTTCCCTACTGTATTCGTGCTATAACTAATAATCGACCTACAGAATGCAGGAATCTAATATTCACATTGATGTATATACATGTAAACCTTAAACAGATAAGGAATTTATTAGAAACTTGCAATAATAACTACTTTGTATAGATTCATCCCTAACTGAAAATAAAACACGTCATTAAAACATTAGAATTAATATAGTATGATAGATAAGATATATATAGGCCTTACCATCGTCTTGAGATAGTAATATAAATTGTGTTCTTTCATTTCTATAGTAGTCATTTATATAAGTCGCTTTTTGCAGTTTTAGTTTAGAAACCGAATCACACGAAATAATTGAAACTAGGAAATCCGTTACACATACGATTACAGCGGAGATAATTCAACATATCTACACAGAAACGGCCTCAGCACACACAAGTGTCAGACTAGAATGAGTCACTCATATCCCAAAATCAGGAGTGTTCAAGTCAGCTGACATACTCAATCCACAATGAATAATATAAAAAAAACGTACCTCATTTAACAAAACCCCATTGGTGCTATGATTACTTTTTAAATTGTTTTCCTTGGTTAAACATATGTCCAACGTGTTTAACCAAGCAGCTGTAAAAGTACCGTCAATGACTGCGGGAAACATTGAAACCGACGTAAGTCAGGGCGAAAATAATCCAGGATTGCCTAATAGTATAATAATTATCAATTAGTACTTAGCAGGAACTGTAGAAGTTCGTGCAAGTTGACAGAGTAAAACAATTATTCAATTATCAACGAATTACACGTTTGTAAATTACCTGAACCTGAACATTTAGAGGAAGTACTGCTTCACATTGTAATTGAAATATCTCTTGATTGTGAGTATGTGTCAGGTTACATGGCAGCTGAATCATGTTCGTTCCGTGGTTAAGGTTTATTTTCTTGTTTAATTAAGTGTTCGTCATTGTGACTTTTAATTGTGTTATGTTATGTTTGTTCTGAGTTTTCTGATTTCCGTTGTTGAGTGCGAGTTTTGCGTATCATTCACAATAAAACATACATTGCTTACATATATACAAACATATGAACCAGAATGTTTCGAGTAGTATGTAAGCATATTATTTATTTCCACCAGATATGTGTAGGATATTTTGCGAAATAACGGCGTTAAGTGGAAACTCGTTCCAGCTGATAACAGTAAATTGTTAGTTTGAAGTTTGTACTCTTTGTGTCTCAAATCAACGAATGAGTTCAAGTTTAAATGAAAACAAAAACTTATATGAATCAGAACATCTCGTAATACAGTCCAGTTAGGATAAAAATCCAGTGACGCAGTGGACTAATCCATTAGTACGGTGTCAAACCAGTATAAATGCTTATACCAACAGTTCAATATCAAACTAAACTATACCTGTTCAAGCAATGGTTTTAATCTTTTGTGTATGACGTCACTGTCAGATTACCCTAGCTGGACTATATAGATAAACCATGTTTTTCGAGCCGTGACTAATTTATGCAGGAAGGCTGATTTGCCCTCAAAGGATAGATATAAGGTATGTATTAAGGCTTAAGCGATATAATTATGTGATCAATGACAGTAACCAATCCATGGTGCAAAGAGATTTTAACCAGGTGTATTCACATACCATGACTAAGAAGTGTAATCTTCCGTCACGGCTCAAAAAACATGGTTCATCTATACCTGTGGTTATACTCGTAATCAAAACATGATTCTATTAAATAGCATGTAAAGATGATAACACATGGTGTTACGGGCGTGTGTGCCTCGTTGTAATTTTCTAAACGTAATTATGTTGTACTGCAACATGTTTAATTGACGTTATGAGATAAATTAAATCAAAGACGCAAAATTACAATTGCATCAAACAAATGTATGAATTGCCATCAATTTCGACTAGAATATCATAAGTAGTTTCGTTATAGGTCCACGAGGAAATCATTTTAAAAGTGTACGGCGATAATCGGCTATCAGTGTAACAGGAACTCATTTCTAATCCCGCATTATATTTTAACAGAAAATTTTATTTCCAGTGGGACATGATCGTTTACATGATAAACGAATGGTTTAGTAACATAAATCATCATTGCAACATCACAACAACTTATCAAACAAATCATAAATCTAATTTAAGTGTCAGTTTTGAGAATCGTCTGCGTTCAAATAAATGTGGTTGTTAATCCCCATTTGGAATTTGTACAGACATTCAATCGTCACAAAGACGTAGTACCGGTGGCATGGATGAAAAGTAATTTAAGGTAGCTATTTTGACAAATATTATCCGTAAACATAGTTTGTAGTTGTTCAGTTAGCATTTGGTATGAAAAATCATATTTATTACGCCCCAACATATGCATGGGTCTGAACTTTTGCAAACATATCCAATAAAACAATTGTAAAGCAATGAGGATTACAAATGTATGAAGGACCATGACCAAAAAAACCAAAAAACATGACAAATAATTACTATCTATATGTTTCTCCGAACTGGTGACACAACTCGAGTATAATACCTGTATATGTTCCTGAAGAAAAAATATTTTTTACCGCACAAGAATTTGAAGTACGAATGTCGGTACATATGTACTTAGTAGCCCACACCGCCTCAAAACAACAATGCATGCCATTGGAAACACAATAAGTGAAACCTCTAGGGTATCCAACAAATATTGTCTTGTCACAGACGAATGTCATATCGGGAATTATAATACGACACCTACTTCAACAAGTCCCATTTTTCACCCAGTTATTATTAACCTTGTGTGACAGTCATGCAGGAACAATTCCCGATTGGTAAACATTCGGTTGGTGGAAACAGTGTCTGGCGTATTCATAACTGATGGGGGGGGGGGACGGCCAAACGCGTAATTAAATTCATATGATAAAATTTAATTTGCACTTTTCTTTGAATATACTGTATTTAGAATGAAATGACTCCTGCCAACTAGTTTTTATTACGACTTGTTATAAACTTTCCGTTATTTTTAGCATTAACCTGTAAGACCTATGTATGTGTTAAGTAAATTTAACGAAGGGGTTTCGAAGAGACAGTACTTAGCTACCAATGGTAGGTACATTTAACTTGTTTTTAGTACTACACACCGGAGGATTAAGCTATTTATACCAACAATATTATTACTTATAAAATTCTTATATGAAGACAGACATTAAATTAGAAAGCATTGTATGTATCACTTCTTATCAATAGTTGAGTTAATGCATGTAATTACATAGTGTACCATTTGAAAATTATATCATGAACAGGTTGGTTGGTTCGCCGTGCAGTGGGGCCTTTGGGAACTTGGTCGAGTGTTGACTTAGTTTCATTCGGCAATAACCGCAATTTCCTTGTGAATGTGGGTCATCCTGCATTTTATAGGCGGGGACTTGGATCTTTTGTTGTTTTTTCGGCTTGTGTGTGGGTATTGTTCGTTGGGGTTGTGTGTGTGTACTGTTATTTCCCAAACCGTCCCTGCCTTGCGCGTGTTTTGACTGGGTCAGGTCGTGTTTGTGCCGTTTTGGGTTGCGTGGCTTTGGGTCACTGTCCTTGGGTGTTTTGACCTGGGTCGCGCCCCTGGGTTGTTGTGCCTCGTTTGGTAGCCGTTTTGTCATGGGTTTCTGTGGGCGCTGCTCGGGGTGGTTGTGTCGTGATGTTTCTGGTTTCTGTGCTCGGCTGGTTGGGTTGGGTGCTGCCTTGCCTGTCGGATTTTCCAATACCTTTTTTGGTACAGTCGTTTTGTGTAATTCTGCGCATCGGGTAATTGTGCGCACCTTAACTTTCTATTGCTTACAGACTTTGCTGGGTCGTTTTTCTTCGGCGAGTTTCGTTAATTTGACAAACCACATGACACATTATATAGAGAACGCAGTATTTACAGACATTAGGGTAAGTCAATCTTAAGATAAAATTCATCAAAAATATCAAGAAGTAAAATACTTACCGGGACGCCCTTCTTAATTCCACAGTAAATACGGTATATCAGACCAATGTATCCAGTTGGACACGTTTTCAGATATGAATAATTTGGGAATAGACTAGTTTGCCAACAACCAAAATCGTACGTGTAGAAAGAGAATTTATACTGTTAATATCTCCTTAGATGAATGTTTCCTTTCTCGGATTATTGATATAATTTAAAATATTGCTTCACTCCATCCGACGTTTCAGCAGTTTAAACAAAATCTGCATCCCGTTTCGATAAATTAGACGGTCCCATAAGAGTTGACATTGTGTGCTAGTTTCTTTCTTCCGTTTATTTTATAGCATATTAAATACATTTATATCACATCTTATGCAGTTTTGGGATGTTAAGGAATAAAATCATTTATATAAATGATTTAAATATTTCGTAATACTGCCATAGGTTAGCAAGTTTTACGAATGTTATGCCATTCTCTTCCATAGACAGATTCCGAAACCATGGCTATACCGTTTCTACTTTAATTTAAGTATAAAATATGGGATATAGGTTAATTACTGCTCAATGCCTACGCGGACCAAAGTCAGATACACTCAAATAGTCCGGAAAAAAAACTTTGAAGCGATTTTAAATGGAGGTATATCTTTACAAATCCGCATCAGAAACCTGGAATTTGATTTAAATCCTTTGCATGCATGTATGCGAAGTAGTGAAATGGTTTTATTCAGATATATTTGGCATTCAGGCTTAAATATGAAAGTGAAAGTAGGGTTTGGGCTAACGGACATTGAGTCAATACGTACATGTGAGAGAATATGTGAACCAAATGTTTCTTATATGATACATGACCCCCCCCACTTTTTTCACTTTCTTGAAGCTTGATGCTATTTCTATTGATTAAAAGTTTTGAGAAGGCCCCATGGACAGGAAGTTGACTTTTTTGTCTGGCCTTGGTCACTTTAAATTGAGTTAAAGAACAATATCATTGGTGTTTTTATACTATATATTATTTGGTGGAACATATAATGTTTCGATAACTCGTACAGCTGCCTTAGCAAGTAATGCCATATATCTGCAAGACATACGTACACTGTTTCTACATTCGCAAGACAGGACTTCTAATTTAAAATCACTAGCGTGATTGTTAGATACACAAAAATCGAGTAAAATAATAGAAAAGTCAAGTTTATTAACATCCAAACACAATTTGCAATCATTGTACTATAGGCAATCAGACATCATTATTTATATTACACGTGAAAACAATCCTTTTTGCACTTACCTCGTATATATAAAAACATACTGTCTAACTATGCATTGGGATGGATAGATACTGAATGCTCCTTGATCTTTCATTTCCATTTATATTTGCAACATTCAGTTAAAAATAACCCGTTCTGTCATCAGTTCTATTTTGTTTTTCCTTTTACCAATATATTTCCATTAGATGGCACATATTTCTCGTGCTTGAATTAGAAAATATAAATCAGGACTTTCCTGTCAGAGTTGACAGTTTATAGTGAATGGAGAGTCGATATTCCTGACTCAGGGCAGAATGTTTTTATCTTATTTATATTATGTATCGAAGTTATAACGTGCTATTCATTAAGCAAACATTAATCCCCGGAGACTCGATGCAGTTTATTACTGTAATTTCAAAGGCTATACAACGACACAATCGGTAATCACTCCATACTAATCTACAAACCATTTACCTAGTAATGTGCTGCTCATATTGTGAATAACAAGATTCCCTGTACACATTTTATTTCCTATCATAATTGTGCAACAATTTCTGTAAAACACCACAATAAAGCAGACCATGTGTCTGGGGTTTTCATCAATCTTTGCTAAACATAACCCTCGATTGAGATAAACCAGACCAAATGTCTGACATTACTCAATGATTAGTCCAGACGATTCGCCACCACGTAATCTGAAATTATGTTTCTGCAAGTCAATTTACACCTGTGATTGTGTGACGGGGCTTACTTGAATATTTCTCTTCTCTTCTATATTTAGAAGAGTCTGCAATAATTACTGACGGGACCGTTATCGGATAGGCAATCATAGCCATAGAGGCGCTAGATATTCTGGATTTGACTACTGGGATGAACGTGCGCAAGTCTTCTATGACGTTTTCCGTATACATGACGTAAACGTCACATTCACAAATATACTAAAAAAAGTTTGTTTGTGAATAAAGAAAGAGAAATAGTTAACTATGACCAGTGCACGTAGTTGTTAAAAGTTTACTTCTGTCGTCATTTCTAGTGTTATATGTATTTCACTTTTACTGCTTAGTACCAACAGCAATTGTCTTTATTAATTACTAATTCTTCCGAACATGAGGCAGTAGCTTATTGAGTTTGCATTATCTTGTGAAATCAAAAATATTAGCGTGCAATACATACCTCTTAATCATGCGGGATATCGTGGATGCTGTTATGTTTTCGAATCACTCTTAAAACATTACGTCACTATATGAAAAGACAATAGAGTAAGTAATAAACACTTGGCCAGTGATTTTAAACATTTGAGAAAATATTCCAACTCTTACTCTGTACTCCAATTGGAGCATTTAATTCTTAGTAACAAAGACTGTTTTAACTTCTTTATTCCTGAACTATTAAAGCATTACGGCACTATGTGAAAGACAATAGAGTTAGAAATAAACACTTGGCCTGGTGATTATAAACATTGGAGAAAATACTCCAACTCTTACTCTGTACTCCAGACTGCTGTAACTCCTTTATTACTGAATGGACACATATGGAATGGGGGATATTTTCTTAATTAGACCATTTGCTACAAGTTGGTATTGGTTTAAGGCAAGATTCTAAGAAAAAAATGTTTTCCAAGTTGGAGCATGATTTATGGAGTTGGAGTATGATAATGAGAGGTGTTTATTTTCACCGGGCCTGGTATCATACATAGTGTCAACATATGACCTGATCATTATCGTTCGCCAATAACGTCCAATACATAGACACATTCCCTGCGAATGTGATACATTTGAACAGTACAAACTATGCAATGAAATAGGACACACTTTTTCCAAGTCTGAAAACCACTTTTTACTGAAAGTCATATTTATATTTTCCAATCAGTAATATATGAACGACAGTTTCGGTTGAAAGGATGATAAAAAATACCATGCGATTGGACTTGTCACCAATTTACGCAGGCAGATAAAACAGACGAAGTTCCAACATTACACATTGATTAGCCCGGACAATTCAACCAAGTTAATATGTTATACTTCATACAGTTGTGTTGGTACCATTTATGTGCGACGGTGTTGGTCATGCGATTAATATTTCATCATGATCATAAGGACGTGTATACAATGACTAAATAAAAGGCAATAATCACCATTTCGCTGAAGTACTTTAGGCCATTTCTGCTACATTTTCGTAACACGAACCCTAGTATAATGTGTCTCACGAAATTACCAGCACGTTTCTGAAACATTATGCAAATGCTGGCAATGGTTCTCCCCCGTGCTCCGAGGTAATATATAACAACCAGAAAACAAGTTACATCAATTAATGCATTTGTATTCAACACTTGAAATATCGTATTATTTAAACATTATGCAAATGTAACCGCCTTTCATCCATGTTTCGATGAACAAATGTAATACATTACAACAAGAAAACACGTTCGATCAATTAATGCATTTGTATACAACACGTGAAATATCGTAGATGATTTTTTATAATACAATACAAGACAAACTAGAGTTTAAATAATATGTTGAATTAGGAATGCAATATTAATTTGAGATTACAACATGTAAATGTAATGTAAAAACATTCTAGTGCGGTGCCAAATAAGATTAGCCAGAACTCATTATACAACATACTTTAATCTTCCTTTGTCGCCATACCAAGACATGTGAACATGTAACGAATCATATAATAGCGTTTGAAACGGACTAATTTATTATAATACATATAACGTTTTCCGTAAATGTGAATTATATTTTACAACACAATGCATGAAGAATCTTTAAGGGACATTTGGATTCATGATGATGTCTTGGGAAAATAACTGTCGGTATTTTTACACGATTTACAAGGCAAATATTCTGAATGTACTATATAACTTTATTGTAGTCAATAATGACAGATAATACATTGGTTATCTCATATATTTCAATATGTTACATACATTGTATATAAATGAGTTCACATAACGGGACAATTGGTTCAGTAACTGTTATTAAATGAAACGTAAGGCTAAATTGTTCAGTAATATTGTTTATAACAGTTTATTCAACTAGACAGGATGTCTTCTGTATAAGTTGAAGTCAGCAAACGTTACATTCGATAATTTATCCGTCGAATAAATGGTTTATTTATATTAATATCCTGGTCGACAGACTGGACCAGACTGGACGGATTGACCACAACTGTTTGAATAATTTGCCTAGTTTATGCCGCATACTCAGCACAATATGAACATTACTAAATATAAGGACAAAGATGAAATTTATTCAGGAACCTCTACTTGTTTTGCTGGTGTATGGTGTTTCCAATGTCATGTCATTTTTTCCGAATATATTGTAATGGAGCTTACATGCCCTACCTGATCACTTGAATATGAATTAAGTTGTAACATTGCGAATCTAATATGACAGACACATGACGGTGATCCCTGGTGTATAAGCATGCATTTCTCTAGTGTAATAACCTGTCGAAATGACATGACAAAACTCGCCTATGACATCATTCACATGTTATCCAGACAAACTACGCATTTAACTCAATTTGTTGACACTATAATAGTCATTTTCAGACAGAGTCGTTAAATCACAGGAATATTAATTATGAAATAGGAGAAGTATGACAGCAGTTCACTCCATGATTGTGACAGCTATGTTCCAAGATAATGATACTTAATTCAGTTTGTTTGAGACGTCGTGGGAAATTCGGCTATACATGCGACAAAACGTTGTTTACAAAGTCCCTTCTACTAATTGCTTTCATTTTGTGTTTGTATATTCCTGTAATTCTTGATTCCTGAAATTAGTTGTGTTGGTGCATAAGGCAGTATTTATCGTATTTATCTTGATACCCGAAAGATTTTATAGTTTCAAACAGACAGCAGTATACTATAATCGAATAGCATATCCGTTTCGAGAACATATCCGCTAAATTGCAATATTCTTTAATTTGTATTTTATAACGTCTTTTATCACGAATGTCCATTACTGGATAGCTTTTGAACATAAAATAGAAAATCTCGTTTACGATACTCCATAGAATCATTACTTCATGCAAAGCGTTTGTTAAATGGGAACCTTATTTGCGTTCTATGAGTGTATTCTGTGTAACAGACTTATGTGCTTGTTATGTTTTGATGAGGACTGTACACTCATTAAATGTTATAAGTACACCAACACAGTACAATAGCGATACGTGCAAATAGTGCTTGTAGAGCATGCTTGCCGATCAGTCGAATGATTTTCCAACAATATCTCCATAACAAATGAATCTAGGATTATTACATTTTCCGTGGAGATTGTTCATCCTCCACAGACGGCTCCGACTCAATTTCATGGTCATTAGGTTGTTTTCTGATGTGGGGGTTGATGGACAGTGTGTAGGTAACATTTTGGGGACTTTGTACAAACAGTATTTGTTTTGCACGTGCAGTTTTCATAATTTGAAAAGTCACTGTCAATTGCTTGCCGCGGATGAATTAAAAGCATCGACATATAGGATAGTGCTGCTATACAATTCACATGACGAGAGATAAAGAATGAACATGATATCATGCATAATAAAAAAGAATTATTTTTTTATTATTATTATTCCATATTTATATAGCCCTTTTTTAATGCATACACACGTTCAAAAGTGCTGTACAATCATGACTAATACATGGTTAAAACAGTATATAATGTACATAAAATATATAAGTAGGACCTACTAAACCCAGTAGGTGGGGGCTCTACTTAACCCAGTAGACGGGGCTCTACTTAACCCAGTAGACGGGCTTCTACTTAACCCAGTAGACGGGGCCCTACTAAACCTAGTAGTAGGGATCTATTGAAGACAGTTGACGGAGCTCTACTTAACCCAGTAGGCCGGGCTCTACTTAACCCAGTAGACGGGGCCCTACTAAACTTAATAGTAGGGATCTACCAATAGTGGATGGGACTTATAGTCCTGGGAACATGTGGGTCGTTGGGCCCAATGATAGGGCGCCAAGTTAATGGGAACATAAACGCAGTCAGCATGAATAAGCTCTATTAAAATAGTGCGTTTTCAGCGCTTTCTTGAAGGACGGTAGTGTTTGACTGTCTCTGAGCGCTGTTGGCAGTGCATTCCAGAGTTTTGGTGCAGCAGCTGTGAAACATCGGTCACCGTAAGTCACAGTCCTCGTCCTTGGCACAACTAGAAGAACTGAATCATTTTGAGACCTTAGCTGTCTTTGTGGAGTGTATACTTCCAACATACTTCTGATGTAGCCAGGCGATTTTCCATGTAGTGCTTTGAAAACATGAGTCAAGACCTTGTACTCTACCCTGTACTGTACAGGTAGCCAGTGAAGATCCTTCAGCACAGGAGTGATGTGTTTGTAACGTGGTGTCCGTGTGATGAGGCGGGCAGCTGTATTTTGAATAATTTGTAGTTTATTCAAAATGATTTTCGGGGTGCCACATAGTAATGAATTGCAGTAATCCAGTCTCGATGTTACTAAAGAATTGATCAGGGATTTTGTTGCATCAACAGTTAAGTATTGTCTGATTTGACCTATTTGTCGGATCTGCATGAAACACAACCTTGAGACAGAGTTAACATGTTTGTCCATGTCCAAATGCGAATCCAACATGGCCCCGAGGTTTCTCACCATCGACGTTGGTCTGATCACAGCATCACCAACTTTTACATTGAGATTGTCGACTGAACTGGCATTCCTTTTCGGTACAAACAAGATTACCTCTGTTTTTTCGGCGTTAAGTTTCAGCAAATTTTCTTTCATCCAGTGCAAGATATCCTTCAGACAAGCTTCAATTCGTTGCAGTGTTTCATCTCGCGAGACACAATCTTTTGGTTTGAATGCCATATACAATTGGGAGTCATCGGCATAGAAATGATGTTGCAATTGATGTTTTCTACAGATTGCACCTACTGGTTTTGTGTACATAATGTAGTTCTTCGGACCAAGCACAGAACCCTGTGGTACACTGTAGTTCATTAGTACAGGTTTTGAAAGTTCTCCATCTATACAGACAGTCTGGTAGCGGTCACACAAATAGGATTTCATCCACTCTAGTGGCTTGCCTATTATACCGAAATGATTGTCAAGTCGGCGTAGTAGGGTGTTGTGATCTATGGTGTCAAAAGCTGCTGATAAATCCAGCATTACCAGGACCGTAGCTTTATTTTGATCTAGAGAGCAAAGGATGTCATTTTGCACACGAAGAAGAGCCGTTTCAGTTGAGTGGAATTTTCTGTAAGCTGACTGACGTTCTTCGTGGAGATCGTGCAAAGTTAAATGCTCTTCCAGTCGAGCATCGACTACCTGCTCGAGAACTTTGGAAATGAAAGGTAGGTTTGACACAGGTCTATAATTTTTCAGTACATTTTGATCAAGGCCTGGCTTCTTTATCAGTGGTCTTATTCTGGAGCTTTTAAAAGCCTTGGGTACATAAGCACTTTTGAGTGATGCATTGAATATTCTTGTTAATAATGGCAGTAGTTCATTCAAGCAATCCTTTAACAGCCATGTTGGTATTGGATCAAGTTCATATGATTTACTAGGTGATTTATTTATTAGTTTTCGGATTTCATCCTCAGATGTTGGAGAAAATTCTGACAATTGCTCTTTTCCGAACGGAGTTTCGACTTCAACACTGTCGTTTTGTTGGTATGACTGAATAGTGGAGGCTATTTCAGTACGTATTGCTTCAATTTTGTTAATGAAGAAATCACTGAAATCCTGTGCAAGCGTTTTAGCAGGTTTACCAGTTGGCAACACTACTTCTTTTTCTTCACCCATCAGATGTTTAGTTATCTTGAATAACCCTTTCTGATCACGACCACAGGACTCTACCTTATCTGTGTAATAGGATACTTTGGATCGTTTCAACATTTTGTTGACTACCGAACATTGATTCCTATATATTTCATGGTCTATTGTCAATTTAGATTTTCGCCATTTTCGCTCCAATTTTCGTCTAAGATGTTTGGCGTCATGTAGATCTTCAGTGTACCATGGACAGGAGGGTCTTAAAACTATTGTTTTTGATTTAAGGGGTGCATGCTTGTCAATTAGTGATGAAAGTCCATGAGTATAAACCTCAACTAGTTCATCAACGTCTGATATGTGCAGCCCACTGCTCAAAATATCTGAGGATTCAATGTCTTTTTTGAATTCATTGATATCAATAGATTTTAACTTTCTTAGATTTATTGTTTTTCTTATAGGGGCAGGTTTAGCAGCGCAAGCTTTAAATACTACTGCAAAATGATCACGAGAGGTCTTTCCACTGTTGTCGGGTAGACCGGGATCAGATATTTCTACATGTGAGACAGAAGTGTCAGTGTCTCTTGTGATTACCACATCCAATGTGTGACCAGCCACGTGGGTTGCCCCAGTGATGTGCTGTCGCATGCCGCAAGATTCAAGAATACTTGTGAACTTCACAGTGTCTAAATTCAATAGATTGTCTAGGTGGATGTTCAAATCCCCAACAACTATGATGTTACTTTCCGTTGTTACAAGTTTGGCCAGAAAGGATGGCCACTCATTTTCCAGAAAAGTACTAGTTTTTAGGCCATTTTTACAAGTTGGTGGTGGTCTATACACAACAGCTAGACGCATAGAATAGTTCTTAATGGATACCGTGCATTCCATGTGTTCAAAAGTAGTGAAAACTTTATCATTAGTAGAAGTAAGAAGTTGAATATTTAATGAAGTTTTGTATACAACTGCAATTCCACCGCCACGTCCACAGCGAGGGACATGTTTTATTTTGTAGCCACTGGGAACAAGCTCAGCAATGCAAGACTTATCGGAGGGTCCCCCAAGCCATGTTTCAGTTAGAGCGACAATATCATAATCATTAGACACTATGTAATCTGAAAGGGCAAGACTCTTGTTTTTGACTGACCTTGGATTTACACAACACACCTTTATATAAGTTTGGCCTTTGCAAACAGTGAGTGATTCACATTTGATCTAAGTCAAGTCATGATGTTTGGAACTTTTATCGTTTTCAGGATTAGTTCCGAGATTATCAGGGTTGGTTCTGGAATTTTCAGGATTGGTTCTAGGAAATAAAGTTGGTACTATAGTAGGTATTTCTTGTGGAAGTGTCTGAATGTTTTTTAAATTTACACCATCATTCAAGTCCCATGTGCGTTTACACCGACCCCCTCTAGTACCCCTAAACTTAAGTATTCCTAACTGTTTTAATGTTGTCAATGTATGGGTATCAGGTTTTATAGGTGATAATTTCCCAATCTCATACAGGCTATACCTATTGTATTGTATAATCCCTGGTATGCATTGGGCCATGTTTGCCTCAGGCACATACACATTTAAATTTACAGGTAAATATTGAACAAAATTGTAGAATATTTACACAAAACTCAAAATTTCACAAAATCTACAAACAACTACAACACAAAAATTACACATATACAAAAAGAATACTTCCATAAACATTCACAGCAAAATCCACAGCAATCACTGCAGTAATTCTGTTGATTTTAATCCAAAATGTGAGAGCACAAAATGTTGCAGCCTACACTTGGCGCATTCACACATACACATTACGCATTACAAGTAAGTGTCTTTATAACTTTTAACAAGTGTAATAAATTTTGTATATTGTTAAGTAAGACATATTATTTAAAGTATTTCACTTTGGTATACATCAGTTTGGTGATATGGAGACTTTAGTTATTATTATGATACCGGATGAACAAGATGTAACCTTGCAATATTTCGCGAATCTTCTCTCCATAACCTGCATTACTTTATGATGTGATGGCCTTGTTTTTCTGGTACATGTACCACTTAACAACCACCGAATGTCGCATTGGCAAATTTGTATTTATACGTACTGTCACATCATCGTAGAGATTTCAATACCAGATAACCACATAGATAGTTAATGTGTTTTACTATTTTTTGTATCTAAAATCAAAACTGCATTCGGTAAACGCTTATGTCCCGGTAAAAGCATTGTCAATAACAAATAACAAATTCATTCACGGGCCATAATTATGTTGAAATGTTTGACAATGTTACATGGCTCTGGTAATGAAATGCGTTTATGGTGTTAACAAGAATGCCAAGTTTGAAAGCAATGCATGAATGGACCTAAAATATTTGCGTATCAACATTTTGTAACGGAAAAACGAACGGGCGTGAATATCGCTATATGTCTCCTGCACCAGTTTATGCAGGCATAAACCGCATTTATCGTCAGTGAAAATGTGTTTCCTTAAATAGATTTAATGTTTTTTCTTTACTTTAAAACCGCCATTCAAGGACGAAAGAAGAATATAACATTATGTATTACAGACGTCCAATGTTTTACCAGTAATGGATTATATAGCAACGTTGTATTCATCCTGATTGTAATATATAATTTTCCATGGATGTTTTGTGTATGAAAACACACAAACAGTGTCTTGTTTCCCATGGATATTTTCCAGGTCTCCTACTCAACTCGGGGTTTTACAAGCAAGTTGATGCTTCACTTGCTGTTTTAGTTCGGAGAGAATTCATAGAGAACGAACGATTCTATCAAATGTTACTGAAGCGTTAACAAAAGAAACAGAATAACCAGTTACATAGACACAATTATTAAATTCGCCATGGTCTTTCGAACCGCAGCGAAAATTGTTCTTTAATCTGCAGATTTTCGCTATCTTCAGTATAACTACATATGGTATGCCTACAATGCATGCTTACAAATGCTATATTATGTTATTTTTAATCATAACCGTGTGATATTTGGTATACCTGTACAATATAAATAAAATTTACAGGGACAATAGTTTCGTAGCTTTAAGTTACTAGTAAATGGTTTTTGAATTAGAGCAAAAGTCCACGAACTTTTGGATAACCCCACGTATGTTACCGCTATCTATCTATACTATCTATCAACATTACCCCATCAGCAGTTCCGCCAGTTCGTCCTCATACTTTTTGGCAGTTACTCGTTTTGGAATTTATTTTCTTCTTATCATATCACTATAAACACATTGGATTTCAGAAAAACGCGAATAAATAATAAATAAATACATTGTACACTTTGTAGCATACATCGATGCGTTTACTGGGTCTCTAAAAAATGTGAAAACGACATAACACAATACAATGCACCAATTTGACGTGTACGAAGTGTATTCAAAGTGTTATGGACTAGTTATTTTATAAATGTATTTGAGTACAAATTGACATATCATACATGGAAAGTGAATGGCGAGGATAATTAGGCTAGATGATTGATTATCCGAGCTTTAAAAGCGTCGACTGATCTTGCTAAGGCAGTGTTCGGTGGGAGCTTGGGGAAGAATGACTCGGATCTGTAATTCTGTTTGATGACTGTATCTAAATATGTATGAGGATGAGTGAATCTTATTGAGTGGTTAGGTTTGGCTGTCGTAGGTTTCTCTAGGTAGTTGATGGGATATATAACTACCTTCTTGTAGGCGATCTTGAACATCATGGTGAGTCTCGTTTCTTTTTTGCGGGATTCTAGTGTCTTCCACTGGAGGTCTGCTAGCATGTCTGTTACGCTAGACCTGTTTTGGTACCTGTTTTTGACATCCCTCTCTAATCGGCGTTTGACTCTTGATATACGGGCTTGTCTGTAGCTTCCTTGGGGTCCCAGACTGTACTGTCATATTCAATTATGGGTCGAACAAGGGCTTGGTAGGCTGTTTCTTTAGTGGATGTAGATGAGATGTTAAGGTTACGTCGGAGAAAGTTGAGGATTTGGTTTGTCTTAATGCAGATGATGTTGTGTGCTCGGCCCGATCTTGTTTTTCGTTGAAAGTGCATCCTAAATATTTCGCTGATTTTACATGTTGGAGAATGCGGCCGAGTAGATTTTTATCGAAGTGGATTGGCTTGGTATTACTGGTGATGGATATTGTTTGGCGTTTGTCCGGATGGAAGGACATTTTCCACTTTCTTTCCATATTGCCAGTTTGTAGAGATCACATTGAAGATCAGTACAGTCTGTTACTTTGCTACTGTTAGGTAGGCTGCGGTGTCGTCTGCAAATAGTCTCACCATTGCTTTCAACAGACCATCAGCAATGGAGTTGATGTAGTAGAGGAAGAGATTGTGACCAAGTACCGAGCTTTGTGGAACGCCTGACTCTACTGACTCGATGCTGTACTTTAGTTGAAGTCACCGCTTATGAGACTACTGACTGGGTTCTGTTGCTCAGGAGCCTTGATCCATCTATTAGTCTTCCCTCTAATGCTGTAATGTTCCAATTTGTGGACTAGTAGGCTGTCACACATTTTCTCAAACGCCTTGGAGAAATCCATGAAGAGGATACCATTCTGCTTCCTGCGACCATGTTCTTTGTGTGATATCGTCGTTGAACTCTAAGAGCTGGGTTTCACAGGACCTAGCCATGTTGGAATGGGTGTAGGATGTTGTTGTTCTCCCCATGGTTCATTATGTGGCTCGTTACGATGTGTTCAAACAGCTTGCAGCAAATGCAGGTCGGTGAGACGGGGCGGTAGTTTTCATGATTGTATTTGCTCACATTCTTGTATACTGTGACACATTAGCTGATCGCCATTCAGCTGAAATGATTCCACTTTCTAGTGAGCTGTGGTTTAAAGGTAGGGTGCCCGCTTCGGGATCGAGAGGTCCCGGGTTCGATCCCCCTCTGGACCACTGGTTAATTTCTTTTAGCAAGACCCACATGCTCCACTCCACCGTGGTGTAAAATGATACCTGTGAGGGCAGTGTATATTCCTGGTCGCCGCAGATCGATGTTGGCTGCCACACCACAGGAGAGAAATAGTCTCCACTGGGAGACACGAGTGTAGTTTACATATGTAGCCCAATTACCAGGGGAAGTTGAACTGTCAAAGGGTGCTTGAGCGGCCAAACAGCTGAAAAGAGCCCTAGCAAATTGGTAACTTAACTTTTCTTCTTAACTTATATTGCTTCAATGATGGGAGAGATCTCGGTAGCTTATTCCTTCAGAATCCGTGGGCTGATAACATCAGGGGGTTCAATGACTGTAATAGTTTAGTGATACCCTCAGATGAGATGGTGCTATCAGGGGCTACTGGCTATTTCTTCTGTGGGTCAAAGTAGTTGCCATTCTCAAACTCTTCTTTGGATATGTTGATGTTATCGTTAAAAACTGACTGGAATTGGTTGTTAAGAATGTTGAATTTAGCTTGGGGTCTGTATATATACCTTGTCTTTATGTTTGAGGCCATTGGTGGATTGGTTGTCCTTCTTCTTGTGCTTGATGAAGGTCCAGAAACGTTTCTGACTGGTATGGGCGCTTGTGTCGTCTGGTTGGTGCGTCACAATCTTGTCAACACATGACCGATATGCCTGTCGGAGACTCTTTTACCCCAGTGTCTTGTACTATTTGAATTTCTTTAAGTGTTGCGGATGTTTGGAATTTTTAATTTTTTTGTCTCGTTTACGGATAAGTTTCGTTATGTCATTAGTGATCCATGGAGAAGATTCTCTGGGTTTGACTGTTTTACTGGAGATGTGTTTCTGGGCACTGTCTTTTAGTGCCTTGGTAAAGGTAGGCCAGATGTTATCGATGTCGTCCTTGCTGTCAACCATGGAGACGATGGTATCATCTCTGTTTTCATGTTATCCCAGTTGGCATTCTTGTATAGAGGGATTTGGCGTGGGATCTGTTTATAGACAACGGGGTTTAGGTCAAATTTAACAAAGATAATATCATGGTCTGAGATACCGGGAATTGTGTCCACACGCTGTACCTTGTTTGGTGAGTTAGTCAGGACAAGGTCTAGAACATTGGAGTTCATTGATTGTGGTCTCTTCTACTATTTAGGTGAGTCCATTGTCAGCAAGGCATTGTGCGAACTGGTTATGTATATCTACTGATTTTGATCCAGGTTTCAGTACTTTGTGTTTCCAGTCCCAGCCTGGGAGGTTGAAGTGTCCAGCGATAAGTAGGATGGAATCCCCATTTGATGCTGCACGTTGCATTGGTTCCTCGAAACATTTGCGGCTGTTGAAGGTTTTGTAAGTGTAGTAGCAACCACGGAGTAGTGTCTTTGCCCCGACGATATTGATCTTAGCCCATTCAATCTCGCACTTTCACTTCACTTCGGGTTAGAGTTCCTGAACGTCTATGCTTTGGGTGGTGTTTTTTTATGGCTATGAGAACCCCAACACCTGTTGTTGTAATTTTGCGATCTTTGCACCACAGTTTGTATTTGTCCGGAAATATCTGGTTGTCCATGATGGAGGGGTTAAGCCAGGTTAGAGTGCAGAAGACAGTGTCAGGCTTGGTGCTGTCAATCAGGTTGGCTATGTCACACTGCAACTATATGCAAATAAAGTAACTGGTATGTTGTTGATGTATGTACAAACAATTCGCTGCACATGCATTCAATTTATAATCGTGCCGATCGCATGTTTAAATTTATATTCAATTACATTGTTTGCTGAATCAGTTCAGCATTTCCTTATCTCGGCAAGGACAAGTTTAAAAAATATGTGTCCCTGCAAAGAACATGTGCCATCGAGTTTTTTTATTGAATAACGTTAGACCAACCTAGACAGATGCAATTACCGTTAGTAAGCTTTCCTAGTCGACACTAATACTATTATGATCAGAAATAACGTCTTTAGTGTAAAGTCTTAAGACCCTCTCTATTGATTGGCATCTAGCCAGGTGGTAATTATAATTGCATTGATGTGTAGAACTTCTACCTTGTTCAAACACTACTTTAAATTGACCATGTCATACTTTCTAGTTTAAGTGTTAGTAATGTTCATTTGTAAGTAATACTGTGCAATTGTTTTAAAATAAATGTTTCAACTAATTCGTGAGTTAAACAACACCCGTATTTACTGTGGGATCCAGTACGGAACGTAAAAAATATATATTGGCATGTTGTATTTGTTGCCCTATTTTACAGCATCGGTGATGAAGTAATACAATTATCTTTCGATTGCCTTGTGGTGTGTTTGATTAACGACACTAATAAAATCATCGCCGTATAATTACACGAAATTTACAGAATTTGTCAATTTTCGTGCATCAATGGAGATCGGAGCATTTGATTAAAGTCATTTTTGCCGAATAATCTCCCCGCAATGTAGCTAATTGTAGCTCTCGGTGTCATAAAACAAATTATACCCAATGTTGTTGGCAATTTGGAAATAACCCAGGGAACCACACTACTGAAAGGTATTGTAAATTACATTCAAAGTTATCCAGTTAGTGTATTTACATCCTTACTTGCACATTAACCTGGTTCACATAATTGTCTGGAACTTAAACATCCATACAACCGTCTGACATATGGCTGCTTTGAAGATATATGTTCTTGATCCCTGAAATTAGTTGTTTTGGTGCATAAGGCGCAATTTATCCTATTTGTCTTGATACCCGAAGGACTTTAGTGTTTCAAACAGCTTATAGCTTATTCGTTTCGAGAACGTATCCGCTAAATTGCAATCATGTTTCTTTGATTTGTATTTTTATCAAATCCTTTCAATTCAATTCACAAGGGTCCATTACTGGATAGCTTTTGAACATTACACAGAAAATAGGGTTTACGCTACTCCATAGAAACACTTCTTTAAACAAATAACACTGTTATTAAACACTTCCTTAACACTTCGTAATATAATAAATTCATGGTGCGAATACTCAAATGTTTTAATGAATACCAGTTTGGTTTTAGAAATAACCGCAGTACTGTTGACTGTGTGCTCATTCTACATTCTATTATACAAAATATCCTATCGAAAAAACGTAAATTATTTTGTGTTTTCATTGATTACGAATAAGCATTTGACACTGTCATACACGATGCACTGTGGATTAAACTTGTTCAATCTGGTGTTAGCTGTAAAGCCATTTCAATGATGCAGTCTATGTATCGAAGTGCTAAATCATGTATTAAAGATTGTAATTCAATGACGGATTCTGACTTCTTCGATGTAACGTTAGGCTTGAAACAAGGAGAGCCATTGTCTCCGTTGATGTTTATCTTATATTTGAACGATATACATGACTCTGTAAATTTCGATCATCTTACTGAAAACGATCATATTAATTATCTTTCCATATATATACTGAGTTCCAAAAGTTCCGCATCCAATATATGGTGTGTCTTTTTTACTAGAATCTCCAACTTATTTATGATAATTCAAATGCGCATGTGTAGAGCGATGTGTACTTGATATAAATCCATGACTGTTATCGATTTGAAGATATGCATCGATCCATAATAACAACTCATGTGACACCACCCCACGATTCCAAAGTACACACAACGATATGATACTATTTTGCAGTGGAAGGGAGGTAATAATACCGAATATTATCTCTCTTTGACCACAGACAATTATTGATGTTGCAATAGAATCTGTACAACTGGCCAGATTTTAAGAAACAACATCCTTGACATAAAAAACGCAACATAAAAGTTAGTTTCCTATAATTTTAATGTTGGGTGGACTACAAATAAGCTACAACAATGCCGTTGTTCTTGGTGCAAAAACATAGCAGCATTACCTGTCTATGTCAGCGGTATTGACCCTTGACCTGTTGTCACGTGATACGTCATATACAGTTGTTTTCGGATGGAGATGATACAACAGTCTTATTATGATAGAGACATGTCAATTTAATTCGACACAATGTATTTTTAGTGAAACACTAGCCTCTAGCGTCTTATATACACGAGTACGTTCACCATTATCCATTTTGCAATCAAATTATGCGTACATTTCTAACTTATTTAACTAACTTATTGTGTTTTTTTTGTAACACAGACACGATGCAAGTAAATTGGAAGTGAAAATAAAGCCGAAAATGAAGAACCCAAATAATGGGTGCTTGAATAGACGTTTTTACAATTTGTGATGGTGTGATCATTCAAGCATGACGAAATCCAACGGAAATAGGTTCAACATAAACACTAAGGATACGCAAATGGACAGTGTTCGTAAAAAGTTTTTTTAAGTTAACTACTCCAAGAAAATGATTTTTTAATAAAGATGCAGAACTTTTGGAACTCAGTATATGTTACTGTTTGCTTATGATATAGCGTTATTTACTACAGACGCAGTTAGTCTTCTAGCCCAACTAAATAATGTTTATGCCTATTCTTGTAAATGGGGTTTAAAAATTAATGTTAGAAAAACAAAGGTATGCATTTTTGAAAAGCGTAGATCTCACAATAACTTGAACTGGTATATAAATGGTGAACAAATTGATACAGTTGATAATTTTTGTTATCTTGGAATTAACTTTACTCATACTGGCTCTATGGGCGGTGCTGTCAAAACTCTAAATGAGCAAGCTATGAAAGCCTACCATAGTCTTCTATCAGTATTTAATAAAGTAAGTTTGGACGTTAAAAGTAAATTGTCGCTTTATGATTCATTGGTAAAGCCAATTATACTATATGGTTGTGAAGTCTGGGGCGTCTATAACTACAACGAGGTCGACAAAATTCATTTAAAGTTTTGTAAGTATATTCTAGATGTACGTTCCAAGACCTCAAATGCGACTGTACTTGGATAATTAGGTCGTTTTCCATTGTCTCTCATTTGTATTGAACGTTCTATTAAATACTGGATAAAAAATTATGAAATCACCAAATTCTCTTATGTTCCGTTTGTTTGAAGAGCAACGAAATTTACAAACTCTGAATACACAAACATGGTCTATGTCAATAATATATACTGAGTTCCAAAAGTTCCGCATCCAATATTCGGTGTGTCTTTTTTACTAGAATCTCCAACTTATTTATGATAATTCAAATGCGCATGTGTAGAGCGATGTGTATTTGATATTAATCCAGGACAGTTATCGATTTGAAGATATGTATCGATCCATAATAAAAACACATGTGACACCAGCCCACGATTCCAAAGTACACACAACGATTAACTACTATTTGTAGTGGAAGGGAGGTGATAATCGTAAATAAATACCGAAAATGATCTCTCTTTGACCATAGACAATTATTGATGTTGCATTAGAGTCTGTACAACAGGCCAGATTTTAAGAAACAACCTCCTTGACATAAAACACGCAACATTAAAGCAAGTTTCGCATAATTTTAATGTTGGGTCGACTTCAATTAAGCTACAACAATGCCGTTGTTCTTGGTGCAAAAATATAGCAGCAATACCTGTCTAGGTAAGCGGCATTGACCCTTGAACTGTTGTCACGTGGTACGTCATATACAGTTTTTTTCGCATGGAGATGATACAACAGTCTTATTATGATAGAGACATGTCAATTTAATTCGACACAATGTATTTTTAGTGAAACACCAGTCTCTAGCGTCTTATATACACGAGTCGTTCAACATTATTCATTTTTGCAAGCAAATTAAGCGTACATTTCTAACTTATTTGACTAACTTATTGTGTTTTTTCGTAACACAGACACGATGCAAGTAAATTGGAAGTGAAAATAAAGTCGAAAATGAAGAACGCAAATTATGCGTGCTTGAATAGACGTTTTTTACCGTTTGCGATGATGTGATCATTCAAGCGTGACGAAATTCATCGGAAATAGGTTCAACATAAACACTAAGGGTACGCTAATGGACAGCGTTCCTTAAAAGTTATTTTAAGTTAACTATTAAAAAAAATGAATTTTTTATTAAGATGCAGAACTTGTGGAACTCAGTATATAATATAGAACGATTAGGGTTTGGATATGTTCTGGACAATTTTGATGATACCATTAACTATTTGCCTAAATTAAAACAAAGGCTGCGTGACCAATATATTCAATTATGGCACGATACCTTATCTTCACAAACTGAAATGCAATACTACATAAAATTCAAAACTGTACGAGTACGAAAAATATTTAGATGCTGTGTCAAACGAAAACTATAGACAAGAGATGTCAAGATTTAGATTAAGTTCTCATCGCCTTGAAATTGTAAGTGTGAGATATAATAATGTAGACAGAGCTGATAGAATATGTAAAGTGTGTACACAAAATGTTGTCGAGTCAGAATATCACTTTTTATTATGTTGCTCTTTATATAGAGAATTCCGAATTAAGTACTTCACAAATATGGCATGGGTCTCACTTAATAAATTTGCAAATATTCTTTCTTCAAAAAACAAGAAGGTACTTGTTAATACGGCCACTTTTAGTTTTCGTTCTATGAAATTGAGACAGGAAATATTGTTATATTGTTGATTACAATTATATTGATGCTGGTTTTAATATATTTAAATTGCTGTTTATATGTGTCTATGTTTACTTAGGCCATATTTTTTTCTATGTAACTGGCTAAAGGTATTTATATGCCGATTTGCTATAAATAAATGGTATTAAATGTACACCTTGTTTACATTCTATGAGTGTATTATGTATAATACCTGCCATCCACTAGGACCCCGAAGGGTTCCCGAAGCTTAAATGCACCTGATCTCGAAGGATCGGGATGGTTCGACGTGTCTTCTGTGTGTTCTGGAACCCTTCCGCATCATTCCGCAACGCTTCGGGAAGCCTTCAGGACCGAACAATATTCGGCATCGAACTTTTAAAAGTTTTACAATTTGGACGCTGAAGGTGTTGTTCGGGTGTGCCTCGGAAAAGCTTCGGGTAATCGGGAAACCATTGACAACAGTTCGGGATGTTCGGGAACCCATCGGCAGTCACTCCACATCATCAGCCATGCGTGATACGGATACGGAAAATGTGATCAGTCGCGCTGTAATCCACTGTGCGATTTGTTCAGTGTTTTAGACAATACATACATAGGTATATAATAAAGTTATTTATATCAACACTATTATTATTTATATACATTGTATTTCTTACACGAACATATTAAAATAGAAAACATTGTTTGTACCACTTCATATGAATGGTTCGATAGATTCGTTGATGCCTGAGACATCGTGTTCATGTTAATGTCGCAAAGTAAATACAATAATTTTTATGTCAGACTATTGTAACCAGCCTTACTGCGTTTTGAAATTTGAACGAATTGGAATTGGTAAACAATCAAAATCCTACGTGTAGAAAATACAACTTACACTCTTAATGTCTCCTAAGATAAATGTTTCCTTTGTCGGATTGCTGATATAATTTAAAATATTGTTTCACTTCATTCGACATAAAAGCGGTTTTAAACAAATTTGCACCCCGTTCCGATGAATAAGACGGTCCCAAAAGAGATAAAATTGCATGACGATTTCTATCTTCGTAAAATTTTATAGCATATTAAATATACATTATATCGCATCTTATGCAGTTTTGTGAAGTTTAAGGAATATAATCATTTATATAGAGAATTTATGTGCTTCGTTAGACTGCCTTAGGTAAGCAAGCAAACTGTACGTATGTTATGTCAATCGCTAATATTAATATTTGATATGCGAAACTTATTATTCGTTACATTTGATATTTACATAACACGTAACTTCCTGATAAAGTAATTCTTTATATCTGCAAGATATTTGTAAATTGTTTCTACATTCTCAAGATATGGCTTCCGCTTGATAACGAAAATAAACTAATTGTGTAAAAATATTTAACTATTCAATCAATTAACATTCAAACACAGTTTGCAATCGTTGCAACGATAGGCAATCGATAATTCGTATTTTTTACACGTGTTGACAACCATTTTGTACATACAGTATCACTTATATATAAATTCATACTGTCTTATTATACTATGCATTGGGAGGGATAGTTACTACATGGTCCTTTATATTCCGTTTATATTTACAACATTCATTGAAGGATAACCAGTTACAGCATAATTACTATTTTGTATTTCATTTTACGAATATATATTTTATCAAATGATACATACTTCCCGTGTTTGTATTTGAAAATTTAAACCAGGAGTTGAAAATGTATGGCTATTGTAAATACGACAGCCCTGAACCTTGACAAACTGTCTGTGTCTTGGTAATCGAAGTTATCACGTGTTATGTATAAAGCTAACTTTAATGTCCGGATCTCATGGAAGATTTTATTCTGTTTATTACAGTAATTTCAAAGGCTATACAACGGTACAATCGTTTATCGCACATTATCAAATGCAAACCATTTTTCCAAATTTGCTGCTCACATTGTAAATAACAAGATTGTCTGTGCACGTTTTATTTCATATCATAGTTGTGCAACCATTTCTGTGAAAAAATAACAATGAAGCAGACCATGTGTCTGGAGTTTTTATCCGTCTTTGCTTAACATAACCCTCGAGTGAGATAAAGCAGAACAAACGTGTAACATTACAAAATGATTAGTCCAGACGAATCATTGACACGTAATTATGAATTATGTTTATGCAAGTTATTTACACCTTAGATTTTGCAACGGGGATTTCTTTACTTTTCTATGTTTAGAAGTGTATGCAAAAATTAATCTAACCGGCGAAAATGTTACCGATGCGCTAGACAGTCTAGCTGTGATAACTGGGAAGATGGACATATGTGCAGTTCTTCTGTGTTACTTTCCGCATGCATGACGTAAACGTCGCGGTTACAATCATACTAAAACAAGTTTGTTTGTGAATAAAGAAGGAGATAGTGTGGATGATTTATTATTTTTTATTAATAACGGTCGTTGAAGTGAGTAAAGTTGGTTTCCTTAATTCGCACCCAACAGATTATATTCTAAAAATCGTACTGGTTATAGAATCATATTTATCAGGGGGGAATGCATTTCATTTTACATTTATAAAAGAGTCATTGAGGAATACACAGAAACATTTTCATCCGTGATGATTTTATTTAACATATGGTACATATTTATCGAAAATTATGATTTACATAAGAAACTGAATTCATTTGGATGACGGATAATACATGTGTAATTTGTGAAAAGGCATTTTTACATTTCTTAAATTACGTTACGTTACAAGTATATAATTGAGGTCAGTAGATACTTGTTTCAGTAACTGTACACTAATAAATCAGCCGTAATGGTACATTGTAATGTTGCTTATGCTGTTTATGAACATTTTTTAAGGATATTCAACTACACCGATAGTGATGTTATTCCCTTTCCATTTTCATGTAGCTAATGTATTGCCAGTGTTGTTGTTAACACGTTTACTTCCGACGTCATTTTTAGTGTAATGTTTATTTCACTTTTAAAGCCTTGTACCCAAAGCAATGGTCTTCATTAATTCTTCCAAACATGAGGCAGTTGCTTGTTTCTTGCAGTTAAGTAAGTTTGTACTGGACTGGGCTAATTGTTAAAACGAATGACGATCAAATATTGCGTATAAAATAATTTTGGCTAAAAATTTGTCTGTCGTGAACAGCTAGTTTTTATTCACTTGAAAAAAAAAACAAAATTATTGGCACACATGCCTTCCCTCTCAATCATGCAGGATTTCATGGATACTGTGATGGTAACAAATCGCTCTTCAAACCTTACGGCATTATTTGAAAAGACAATAGTAGAAAGAAATAAACACTTGGTCCGGTGATTATAAACATTGGAGAATATACTTAAACTTATACGCTGTACTCCAATTGGAGCATTTATTAGTAACACAGACAGCTGTAACTTCTTTATTACTGACTGGAAACATATGAAATGGGCGATCATTTTCTTAATAAGACCATTTTCTACAAGTTGGTGTTGGTTTTGATACACCATTCTAAGAAAAAAAAATTCCAAGTTGGAGAATGATGCATGATGTTGTATGAGAAATGAGAAAAGTTTATAATCACCGGGCCTGGTATCATTAAATGCTCTTCTATTGACAAATATCTAGAGTCTACATGGCCTGATCAGCATCGTTCGTCAAGAACGTTCAATGGATAGACACATTACATGTGAATAGAAAACATTTGAACATTCAATTGATGAAATAGAACGTGCATAATGAAATCTGAAATATTATTTTTCAAAGTTTAAACACCACAATGCACTGGTAGTAATATTCATATTGTAGGTTGTATTATATTTTCCAATATGCGCTGTACGACAGTTTTGGTTAAAGGGAAGATAAAACACACCATGTGTCTGGAATTGCTGTCAATATACGCCTGCACATAATACTCAGCCGAGATAAAACAGACGAAGGTCCAATATTACCAATTAATTAACCCGGACATTTATTAGATTAATGTGTCTGACGATCAACTAAGTTGATACATATAATTTATACAATTGTGTTTGTACCATTTGTGTTTGACGGTGTGGGTCAATTGGTTAATAGTTTATGAACATGATTAAGATATGTATAAAATGAATATATAGAAGGCAATAAACCCCATATCGCTGAAGTACTTTAGGCAATTCTTGCTACATTTTTCGCAACACAGAAACAGTAAAGCGCGTCTCACGAAATTACCATCTGTTTTCTGAAACATTATGCCACTGCTTCTCCCCCTTGTTTCTAGTGTAATGATATGTACAAGAAACACATTGATCACAAAACTATCCCTTGACATCATTCCAATCTTTTCAGACAGTCGACGCATTTTACCCAATTTGTTGATACTAGACATATTCGTTTGATCATATAAATATAAACTATGAAAAAGACGAAGTATGACAGCAGTTTCCCATTGATTGTTACAGCTATTTTTCAAGATAATGACACATTATACAGTTTTAGACGTCTTGAAAAACAGTGTTTAACATACGACACGAAAACCTCACAAAACGTTGTTTACAAAACCCTTCTACTTATTGATTTCATTTGGTGTGTGCATATTTGTTTGATTCTAAAGCCCTGACATTAGTTATTTTAGCGCATATTGCACGTCCTAAGGCAAAATCTATCGCGTTTATGTTGATACTCCAAGGTTTTGATGATATCTAGCAGACAGCTGTATCCTTTAATTTAATAACACATCAGTTTCGAGAAAATATCTTCTAAAATAAATGTTCCCTTTTTCGAATTATTGATATAATTTAAAATAGTGCTTTACTACATTCGACAATTTCGCAGTTTTAACAGAATTTATCAGAATTTGCATCCCGTTTCGATAAATTTGACGGTCACAAAAGAGATAACATAGCGTGCCCGTTTCTATATCCCTTTTATATTATAGAATATTAGATACATTTATATCGCAACTTAAGCAGGTTTGTGATGTTTAAAGAAAATAAACATTTATATTTATATAAATTATTTATGTATTTCTCTATACTGCCTTGGTTGAGCACGTTTTAAGTATGTTATGCCATTCTCTTCCATAAACATAATCCGAAACCATGGTTACTGTTTCTACTTTAATTTAAATATTATATTTGGAATATTGTTCTACGGAACATATAATATTCACATTACTCGTAACTATCTTATCAAGTATTGCTATATGTTTGAAAGACATGGATAAATTGTTTCTACATTCGCAAGACAGTGTTTCCAATTTAAAATCACGAGCTTGATACATGTTACCAGAGACACAAACTCGAGTAAAAAGTAAAGACTATTCAGACTGATTGACATTCAAATACACTTTGCAATCGTTGCCATGATAGGCAATCGGACATCAACTACACTGGTTCTGATGTTATCCCTAGTCCAATTTCGTCAAATCTTTTTATGCTAGTGTCTAGAATATATGTTTAGCCGGTGTCGGCAGACAATATAACAAATACAAGTAGTATGGAATCATTTAAGTTCGGATTGTTAATTATGACCATTGTCGTTGTCAACGCGTTTACTTCCGTCGTCGTTTCTTGGATTACATGTATTTCACTTTTACTGCCTAGTACCCTCTTCCAAACATGAGGCCGTTGCTTGTTTCTTGTAGTAGAGCAAGTTTGTACTGTACTTGGTAAATTGTTAGGTCGATTGACGATCGAATATCGACTCGGAATAATCAACAAATATGTTTTGCCAAATTCTACGTTTGCCTTGAACAGCCAAGCTAGTTTTTGTGTAAAACCAAAAGTATTAGTGTGCATATCATACCTCTCAATCATACGGGATACCATGGATACTGTGGTGTTAACAAATCGCTCTTAAAAAGCGTCAGGGCATTATATGAAAAGAAATTAATATATAGAAATAAACACCTGATATCATTAAATGCTCCTGTATTGACAAACATACATGTATAGAGTCAACATGACCTGACCAACCTCGTTCTTAAATAACGTTTAATGGATAGACACATTCCCTGAGAAGGAGATTCATTCGAACAATAAGTTGATGAACTAGAATACGCACAATGAAATAGGATAGTGCTTTCGTAATTTAAACACCATATTATACTGGTAGTAGCATTCATATTGCAGGTTATATTGTCCAAACAGCACGGTACGACAGTTTCTGAGAGAAGGAAGTTAAAACACACCATGTGTCTGGAATTGTCATCAATATACGCCTGCAAATAACACTCGCCGAGATAAAAAGATAAAACAGACGAATGTCCAACATTACCAATTGGTTAGCCCGGACATATTTTAGATTTATGTGTCTGCCAATCAAATAGGTTGATTATTTCAAGTGAGCTTCAATACGAATAGCATTAAACAAAGCGAAATGAAATAACACAGCGAATGTTTCTTAACTTTGTCTGTTTCACTGTGAAATATGAGGTTTTAAACGGAATGTTAAACAAATGAAACGAACGTGTGTTAAATGTGTCAAGAGGACTGTCATTACTTCTTCATTCCGCCATGTTGTTACGCTACTGACAACGGACCAGAAAATTCGTTGCATCTTAGCAACTAGACCCATATGTTGTCTCGGTATATCGGTGCTTTATACGTTGAACATTTATATGAACTAAGGCTTCTATGACACCACCCTGATTCCTTGTAACCTACAATGAGTCGGTTTTAGCCAAATCATTAAACTATTAGGGAATCGAATCTCGCACTAACGAATGTCGCAGTCGTACGCAACAAACACCATCTCACCGAAATACATTTAGGTAATTCTTGCTACATGTTCGTAACACAAAACCCAGCATACTAGTATTGTGTCTCACGAAATTACCAACTGTTTTCTAAAACATTATGCAAATGCCAGTGTTTCTCTTCCATGCTCCGAGGTAATATATAACAACCAGAAAACAAGTTTCATCATTAAAGGCATTTGAATTCAACGCTTGACATATCGTAGATGATCTTAATAATACATTACCTAACAAAGTAGAGTTTAGATAATATTTTTGAATTAGGAATGCAATGCAAATTTGATATCACAACATGTAAATGTAATGTAAACCAGTCTGGTGCGGTGCCAGATAAGATAAACAATTAAATGACATACTTTATACTCCCATAGTCACCATTCAAAAACATGCGTGGAAGTAACACATTGTGTATCCGTCGAATACGATCGTTATTTAATATTAGAAGACGTATTACATAATCCATTCCATATCCTTATCCATATCAATATACTGGACAAATTCACAACTCATATTGAATGCGTTGCTTATTATATAACACATACTCACAACAAATAGCACATTTCTAAAACAAAATAAGTTTTGTTTAGGATGAAAAAACCAATTCAGTCACCTCTACTTACATTTTTTGCTGGTGTATGTTGTGTCCAATGGCAAGGTATCTTGTTTGAATATGTTGTAATTGGGCTTATATGCCCGCATCTTATCACTCGAATATGAATTAAGTTGTTGCAAGGGAGTCTGATATGACAGGCACATGGCAAGGATCGCTAGTGTATAAGCATGCATATGTCTAGTGTAATAATATGTCGAAGCAAAATATTGTTCACAAAACATTGCCATAATATTATTTACATCTTTTCCTGACACTCTAAGCATTTTACCCAATTTGGTGACAATCAATTAGTCGTTTACAGACAGAGTCGTTAGATCATATGAATATTAACAATGGAATAAAATAAATTTGACAGCAGTGTATCCCCTAATTGTGACAGGAACGTTCCAAGATTATACATTATACAGTTTGGGACGTATTGCAAAATTGTGCTTTACATGTGACATGAACACCGCCCAAAACGTTGTTTACAAAGTCCATCTTCTAATTGCTTACATTTCGTGTGTACATATTCTTGCAATGGCATTAGTTGTTTTGATGCATATATCATGTCCCAAGGCAAAATGTATTTTATTGATAAAATCCGAAGGGTTTTATTATATCTAGCAGACAACCGTGTACTTTATTCTAATAACATATCAGTTTCGAGAAAATATCCGCTAAATTGAAATGTGTTTTTATCTGGATTTTAAAACGTCGTTAATAATAAAAGTCCATTACTGGATAGCCTAAGCATAAAATAGAACACCTCGTTTAAGCTATTCCATGAACCCTTACTACAAGGAAAAAATAATGCATGATTCATGTCAATCTTGTTTGAATTCTGTGAGTGTAATCTGTGTCAGAGGCTTATGAGCTTGTTTTGTGTTGGTAGGATTGGATTTCCAAGTTAAGAAAGTAATACATAGTATTTGAAGTATATGCATTTTATTTGTTTTACAGCTATGCGGTCCTATGGATACTTCCCCATCATAGTTTTACTCATTATTATGACGACATCGGGTGACGGAGATGTTACCTGGAAATAACTTTGTGACACAGCGCTCCATAACTTTGCTAATACAGCAAAACTATCTCGAGCAACTTTTAACCAAATATCCGTTTGTAAGATTAGTACATGCCCTTTAGACAGTACATTTACAAGCACCCGGTCTATCCCGAGCGTTTTATCTGTCAAAAATCAGTCCTGGAAATAACGATGTTTTGCTGTATTTAGAAATTACCTATTTTTATGACCTAGATACCAATATGACGGCCTTGTTATTCTGGTACCGCTCAACAACTACATGTACCCAGTGTCGCTTTGTAAATAATTATGTATATATACATATTGCCACATATTTGAAGGGATATCAATCAGACCATCGTATAGATAGGTAATGAACTTTGCTAATGTTGGAATATAAAACCCAAAGCGTTTAAATTTTAATAGTCGAAGAAAAACAAACGCTATAATGTTGGTAGAAAAATCGAAATACTTATACACATATACACAAAGAAAAATTGTAACATGTACATATTTAGTATCATGATTAACTTGGCTTTCGTTCGCATATAGTATTACTCGATTCCGTAATGTTTGTTCATATTATTTAAAATATCATTGACAATCGTTTGGTTTTTTGGAGAACATTCATTTTCTTCTTGTCATATCACTCTAAACACACTGAATTTCGTGAATACGCGAATGAATTATTATATACATTGTACACCCTGTAGCATACATCGATGCGTTTACTTGGTTTCTAAAATTGTAGAAACGACATAAGACAGCACAATGCACCGATATGACGTGTACGAAGTGTATTCAAAGCGGTATGGACTACACTTACGGACTTTGAAAACGCACCACTTATTCAAACCACGAAATTTAATAGTAAACATTGTTTAATTGTATTAAAATTTTGTCTATAGATAGCTCAATTTATGTTTTAACATCTGTCAAACTTTCAAAACGACAGTTAACAATGTTACTTAGTCACGTGACATCCACGTGCTTAAGTCTCAAAACCAAATTCACATTTGTGGAAAGTGCGTGTAAAGTTATGTTTTGGTGCGTTCACAACAGCGGGTGTTCATTACAATTTCAATTCGCTTCTGGAGAATGTTCCTCTATTCACCAACACAGGTTCGGACAATCGTGTGGGCAGATCGGGTCATTGAACTTATCCATGGACTCAGGTGTGAAAGAACATGTCAAATGTTTTCGGTGGAATCCAAATCTGGGACATTCCATCACGCAGATATTGCTTTCTTCAAGAAAATTGACTGTTATTCGTAATTTATACGCATGGTTATATTCATACTGTCCAAGGTTAACACCCGTGTCATCCGGAAATAGTAATACAAGAAGGAAGTGACTGCATGTTGAAGCACGTGTTCAATGTTAGATGAAAACAAGTGAAATGTTGATGCTGGGCATCAAAGATGCCGCTAGTTCTTTTTAAGTAAATCTTTTTATTTAGTAAAAGGTATTGGTAGAAACTTGTAAACAAACTAAAATTCCGGCGTGATGTGTGATGCACAAGGGAAGTTATTCTTATGTGTTGAGTGTACGCTGCAAAAACTTAAGATTGCTGAAAATGGGTATTTTTCACTAATTCAAGGGCATTTACTCTGGTTGTACTAAATTGAAAGGAAAGTGAAACCCCAGGTGCACTAGAGTACATGCTGTCAAACATTTCTATAAAGGTTTCATGATCCTAGGTCAAATACTTTTTGAGTAGCATGTGAAACAAGTCAAAAATAACTATTTTACACCATTTCAATGGCTAATAACTCTGGATGTACTAAACTGAAAGGGGAGTGAAACCCCAGGTGTAGAGAAAACATCCTGACCATTTCTGTGAAGGTTTCATGACTCTATGTCGTGTACTTTGAGTACCGTGCGACATAAGGAAAGCGGCCAATTTTTTCTGTTTCAAGGGCCATAACTCCGTCAAAATTGGTTGAATCATAAAACCCTGATAATATGCACCAGGTCACATGATGACAATCATTCTCTGAAAGTTTGGTTGAAATCTATGAAGAAATGTAGGAGGAGTTGTGCACAGAAGAAATTGTTAAGGCCCGCCGACATTCAGCAATCTAATAACCAGAGTTTTCCTTTGGAAAACCTGGTTAAAAACTTGAAGGCAGTGAAACACCAGGAAAGAATAGAAAACATGAAAACATTCTATTTTCTATTGAAATATTTATTCAAATGAACATAACATGTTTTAGAAATATGAGCACCATTATAATATTGATTAATGCTTCACAGATGGCATTTAGCATGTTTCATAAAATAACAAAGTGTATTCCAATAACGTGGTATAGCCTGACAACGTGAAACTGACACTAAAGGACATTGTTATTTCGTGGTTTGTGAGCTTGATAAGTAAATTTATTGCGAATTAATACGTTCAACATAGTTTAAAATATGCATAGAACTAGTTCCATTTGGCAGGAGTATAGGAGCGCATATGAATATTTTGTAAATAAGAAGTGTCAGTTCAATGTTGGCAAGCTATATTTACCCGTTTAAATTTTGGCAAAACAAACTATTCTGACATACATAAATAAAGAAACATAGAGATTAAAAAAACACTTGCATTTATCAAATTTAGATTAAGACAAAACCTAAGAACTGGAAAAAATCGAAAATCATAACTAAAAAATATCTGACAGACATGAAAGTATTTAACATGTTCCATAAAAGTTCGAAAGGAAAATCGCCGCTCCGCGCAAATAGTTTTTTTTTACTTTTTAATAGCCCCTGCTAAGACCCGCAAATTGCAACATATGTAGCCGTTATATAAACACCCGTTCCGAACTGATTTGGACTTTAGTACCTACCGAACAACATTGCCCTGGTAGTCATTCAATTTTAAGGTATGAGATAAACTGTTTTTATAAAAGTCGAATAAAAAAAATTATAAGCCGGAAATAAATGAGTGTATAATCATTTTACATACATCTTGTGATAATAATATTAAAAATATTTTTATATAAAATTTTGCTATAATATTTATCATCCTATTTTACCCCTGACGGGCGAGTCCAACAGCGTTATAACCAATCAAATCTTGTATCCTCCTGGGACATCTGGTTGCACCCTTTCATACTCGATGCCGCCTCCTGGCGGCATCGAATAAAATTGGCAGGGTACTAAGTGAAAATGTTATATTTCATAAATAAACGTGTTTGATATTTTTATTTAATGATTTAGCATATCTATCGACACCAAGCATTCTTTTGACAGGCACGTTTGTTGACCGGAAGTCCTTTTTATGGCGGAGCATGCGCATTAATTTATCCGAATTCGGTGGCTTTTTATGCCTTTAATCCCTATTTGAAGATCGACGGTGGTTTCAGTTGGCATAAAACGCTATTGTAGACGAATATTTATTGTATCACGACAACTTAATCGTGCAAAAACCACGCGGTGGCTACTTCCGGTTTGTAACATGTTTTTACCTCCAGGCACATCAGTTTGAGATTAACATTAAATGTAACCTTTGATTTTGAAAACTTAAAATGTGTTGTTTTTTTTGGTATGCTAATGAATCGTTCACACATCGTCATTTACACAGGTCGGATATTGTCATTCGCACGAGACTCACGCGCTAAAAATGGGATTTGGCCACGTGGTCACTATTAGCAATTCGGTTAGTAAAAATAAATTAAAATATACTTTACCGACAACGTTCTAACCCAGTAACATTATTCCATTGGTATAAAATAATCCTAAATAGTTTATACAAAAAATACCGACCCCTGAAAAGTGGTGCGTTTTCAAAGTCCGAAAGTGTAGTTGTTGTATTTGTGTATTTTAGTACTAGTTGGCATATAATACATGGAACGTCAATTGTGGGGCTAATAAGATACGAATGTCTATCGGATTATTTCAAAAAGTGTTCAAATAATATCTATATATGCCATCAGGTCATATACTGAGAAAGAAAAAGTTCACAGTATTTGTCGTCTGAATAATCGATTGATATTCAAAGTGTTGTTGAATTATCGGTGCAAGCAATTATGTCTAATTTTGTAACATGAATTGTCTTTTTTGGATGGAATGCATTTTTATGTGTGAATGGTGTGAAGTGATGTAACAATCACACAATTCATTCGACTAGTACCCAGTGTTTGTTATTTCATCTAGTTTCAAGCAAAAATTGGAAGCATATCGGTCTCGATCAGATGGTAAATGTAACGCTAAAGTCAAATAGTGCCGTTATTGTAACTGGTTTGTTGTAATTGCATGTACAACCATCCGCTATAAATTATTTCAATATTTTATGTTGTCGTTATCATGTTTCATTCAAATCAAGCAGAATTAATTGTCAAATTGTAAATTGATTTTTAAATTAATCTTTCTTGCTTGATTAGAGTTCAGCATGTTCTTTAGTTAGCAAAAATATGTATACAATATTTGAGTTCCTGCAAACAGGTTGTGTCATTGAGTGTGTTTAATCAAATTATGATGAATTACATTTAACCCACATTAAAAGATGCAATTATCTATAATAAGCTTTTTCTGGTCAACTACTAATACTATTAAGATCAGAAATAACGTCTTTAGCGTCAATTCTTAAGACCCTTTCTATTGATTGACATCTAAATTTTTGATAATTACGTTTGCGTAAACCTATCACGCTTAGTGTTTCGGTCGAGAAAGGTATCATGTGATGCAAACACAATAACATTACAGTTTAACTTTTTTCAGTTGATTAAGGTGATTTCCAGTGAAAATAACAATGACAATTAGCTGTTTAAAAATAGTTTCACAGTTTTTGGAACTGGTTTCAGTATAGTGCATAAACAGAAACACAACGTCAACAACACCGGCTTCACAATACGTTACGCTATCATGATGTTATAATTGTCACTTCATGACGTTTTAATTTCAACTCAATGTTTCCACTTTATCTATTTACCGTGTCATTTTGCGAGAGAATGAAGCAAATGATACACAGTAACTTTGTTTATGTAATATGTGCAGTGCTAGTTTTTTATCAAAAGTGTCCTCTTACAACCGTTATAGGATAGTTTTGTAAGGACTAACAAGAAATTGTCCGAGGCGAAGCGTAATCCTATAACGCTTGTAAGAGGACACTTTTGATAAAAAATTGTACTTTATCTTACTTATACGACGGCAAAAAGTAAATGATCTCAAGAGAGACACCGAGTGGCACAATCAGTTCTGGCACAATTCATGAGCAGAACACGTATTGAATTTTAGAAAATATGACTCTATGTAACATAATAACCTTGGCCATGGATTAACTGTCATATAGATTGAGTAAAAATCAAGAAACTATTAATACAACATATAAAAGCTAAGATTACACAAGCACTTATTTTCCACATTCATCGATTAAGGCTTGATGCACGAAGGTATATAGCATATTATTTGTCTTCATTTTTTTTAAATAGATGATTGTCATTGTCATGGACTTATTTATCAAATTGATGTGTTTTTTTTCAAACAGGATCATGTTAGCCGATTCTTATATATATATCTAAAACTGCTCAGTTGATTTAAAGACAGGGTGTTTTATTTTATAGATATTAAAAAAATGTTTGTATTATAAAAGTGCTATAATGAATTGACACATGTTCTAATTTAAACATTCATTTTCATAGGGCTACATAATTTGATGATTACTGACTACAATATAATGTTGTATTCGAGTGATTCTAAGTTGCATCATGTGTGTTCAGTAGAAAGTTATAACTGCTTTCGATCATTGTATAATAATAATTTAGGATTATTGTCGGTTGCGCAATGTATATTATTTTTTGATACATTGTTTATAGGTTTACTGTATTCCTCCTGATAACCAATAACGTAAAATCATGAAATTTTGATGGGTTTTGCTCTCAAATTTGTGGACAGCAATATAAAAAGGATTAGCCCTTGCCCTATAATTGTTGGGGTGTAGATAAATTGTGATTATTTTGTTTTAGTATTTAGTTCAACCAAGACTAAAAAATATAATATAAAAAATTAACGCTACATTTCTTTGTTTTATTATTAAGTTTCACAAAATACACTAATTAAAATGTGATGCTGCAAATTGGATAAGTTTACAGTAGCACAGTCATGTTAATCCCTTGTTGTGTGGGTTTTTTTTTACAATTTTTAGTCTTCATGCAATCAGTAGTGACATTTATTTATTTTAACTGTGTATGTGATTATGCAAATCTAAAATAGTTTGAAGCTTAAATTGACCAATCATTTTCTGAGAAAATGTCTCACAAAAGTGTACATTTACAGAAATAATGTACACTTTATGAATGGAGTCAGTGGGCATGATGGAGTATAAGTTGGTTGAAGATCTTATTTTGTTTCACTCGAAATCACAAACAATACTATTATATTGACTACTGTGGTCACTTGGTGAAATACAGTTCAACACCATGAATACATTTCTTTAATATATTAAACGTGAATAATGTCAATATGAATGGACACTCAGGTGCATTGTTATAGCATCTGTAAATATCCGCTAATTACATACCTTCACGACAAGTCAATGTAAATGAGAGGTAAGCTAATACTAAATGAAAAGAGAAATTCGGAATGGGAAGGCCTGGCAGAAGCACAAATATTCATACATTGTATATAGTTTAAAAATTCACTTTTCAAAGAATTCGTGATTAACACAACAATTTAAGCAACTGTGGAAATCAGTTCGGACCATCAAACAATTATATTGCCATAGTGCATGTGTCCCCCCCCTTCCCCCTTACATAAGGGATGATCAATTACTACAATTATTGTTTAATTGCCTTCTTTAGCGTCTGATTAACGACACAATTGGAATATTCGCTTTGTAATTACACGATATTTACAGCATTAGCCAATATTCGTGCATCCATGGAGTCCTGAGCATTTGATTCAAATCATTCTATGGCATAATCTCCCCGTAGTGTAACTAATTGTAGCTCCCAGGATCTGGAAACTTGTCATTGGCTCTATAAGAACAAACAAATTGTACTCATTGTTGTTAGCAATGCGAAATATCTCCAGGTAAACATACTACCTAAACCTCTTGTGAAGTGCATTCAATGCTTTCCAGTTAGTGTCAGGGCTGTCATAATAAGATTATGCGAAGGCCTGAGATTCTTGCCCAACTCAAATTCAAGCGCGCAATTTAGAAAATTCAATATTTTGCACTAAGCGCGCGAACCGCCTTAATCAAGTCCCTAAACATGCGAGTCGCCTTTATTTAAGAATGCAAAGCACAATATTATTTCATTCATTTTGATGAAATCATTAAATAGTTTTGTGATATTGAGGTTTTTTATCTGAAGAGTTTTTCCTTAATTAACATATCTTGAACGTTGTTGGTAGTCGGTAGCATTTTCTAGTCTAGGCAAAAAGAAAATGAAAAATGCAAATTCCTCAAACCTAATCACTTAGCATGATTATTATACATTTCACTCATGATGAACAAATATTGACTAGTATTTCAATAGTTTCAATAACATGTATATAATGATAACGAATGATAAAATCGTATTTATAAGCAATGCAAACACAAATGGCGTCACTTGATTAGGACAGGACCTTCACTATTTCAGAACGAAGAAGCACCAATGTTTTTGAAGATTATGAATACTCTTTCGTTAAGTGTAAAGACAATAGATTGAATGATATCTAGATGTAAGAAATGAAGTTTCTTAGCATGTGTTTTTTTGAATAGCAACTTGGTCTGAAAAGCCCCTAAGATCCATGGTTATTTTAATTCAAAACAACATCAACCGTATTTCTATCCCGTTATTTACTTGTTAATTATTGTAGTTTCAGGAATTACTGTTTTGTTGCCGTCTGATAAAAAGATATTTTAAAATATTTGAACCAATTATAATTCTGCGTCTGTCAAAAGGTGTATACTTAATTTTTGTGGGCACTGTATAATCGATTTATATCTAAAACAACTGCAATAAGTATGTAGAAACTTATAGTTCAAGTAATATATTAACGTTTATGACTGTGCATGATAATATTTTGGGGTAAAATCGAACAAAATATAAACTAAATTAGGGATTTTTGGAATCGGTTTACTACAATGGCATTACTCACATTATTGAGCAATACATCTTAAGCTATATGTCCTCTTCAGATATTAATAATCTAGTTTCATAAGCATCTGTGTATTGGATATATATGGGGTGAAACAGTCTAAAACATAAACAAAAGTGATGATTTTTGGAATCTCTTGATCACAATGATCCTTTTTTAACTCAACCAATGCAATTGGTTTGTAACAATTTTAGCATAATATATCAAATGACGGTAATAATTAATCCTGGTCATATGCACTAGGGTACCTCATAGAAGAGTTTCCATATAAATTATCAACAAAAGGCAATAACACGGCAATATGGCCGAATCGCAAATACTGAAAATACTGCTATGCAATATCTTGTAAAAATAGATATAGAAAAACATTCGTCTTAGACGCAAACGAACACAATGCATTCCGTTTTAAGTTGACAAAGTAAAGTTAGCTTTGCTTATGACGAGTGTGGTTATAGAGAAACTGCGTATAATACCAAACAGCTGCCAATGTAACAGAGTTTCAACACGAATCTTTTCTAATTCTAATCAATTAAAGCGTTCGAATTAGCAAGCACTTAACTGAACGCGTTTCCATCAAGGTGTCAATCGAAGCTGTCGCAAATTTTACTTTGTTTGAGTTAAAGCACAAGTCACAAATGTATGTCGGCAAACACGCAGGCGTGGACCATTTTAATTGTCGCATACTAGTATCAGTCAAGAGACATCAACTCAATACACTACAGAACAAAATAAATGTATTAAGTGGAAATACAACTCGAAAGTATAATCTAAAATCCTCAAAAGTTTGCATGGCTTTATGGTGAGAATTTACTAATATGCTTATGCCGTTGTGAAGTATATGAGAAAGGCAATTAGTTATAGCCAACGAATAACATACCGACTATGTTTGAATAAGTATCAAACAATCATGTATGAAGAAATTAGTGCCATTGCGATGTCAATAATTGTATACATTTGATACAACTAACTGTTCATTTACGCAATATGAGTTAGAGACTTAAAATGCAATGTACCAATAAAATTCGATATAATTATGTACAAGGTGTTTTTTATATTCTCTGCAAAATCGTTATCAACGACACTGGTTCAGAACTCTATATCACCATGTGATGAATGGGTGCAAACATTTTGATTTCTACTGGACGTTGTTTGCAATTACGTGTCGAGTGTGAGCACCTTTGATGATGATGTTACTTTCATTGAACACTGAATGAGAACTCGTGTTTGATTTCGCGCAAAATTATTGACGCATGCGTATTCAAGCAGGGCAGCAACAATGAAACACAAACATACAGCCATCCAGATATCAATTGCCTGTATTTATAAAATACAAAGTGACAATTACACATTTGATTGTGCCTAAATTCGACACGCTATGAATTTCTTTACGGTCGGAGTGTTTACCAAATGCTGCAAACAGAATATTGTGGCACACTGGTCGTTTATTGCATAAGGACAATGTAATCAATTAGACACCTACAGTTGCGCAATCGACAAAATGGTTTTCGCTCTTGTGGTTGAAGAACATCAAAAACAAAGGTCAGCAACCGACATGACAGACATGTTATTGTCATAAGGAAAGGCAGATAAAAACCTTAACGTAAGACACCCAAGGTAATGACGTATTGGACATACTACGTTGTGTGGTCATTATATATATAGTGAGTACCGTAAAGATACCCCGATAATATTCGATCAGGTACAGCATCCACATTTAACCAGGATGACAACCGGGATAACATGACAATAAGAACACTAGGTATATATGTCTGAATCATATAGACACATATATTCCATTCTAAATGTATGTCCATCTGACGGCGTGTGTTTTCTGAAAACAAGGATGGAACACTATAATGTTAATAATTAAGTGTTTTCATAATGGCCTTGTTATTGGGCTGAAGACTTACATATTATTCGACCGTAGGCTAATATAAGTCTGAAGCCCAAAAACAAGGCCATTATGAAAACACTTAATTATTGACCATTTTATTAATTTACTATGCACTTCGTGTGATATCACACTAAATAGATAATAAATAACGAAAAAAAACAAAAAAAGGTTTAGTAAACCAGCGAACACAAGCTTTTAATTTTATTATAGCTTTACCGTGTTCGAAGTTTTGCGTATCCGAATTCTCAGCAGTTTTCGTAGGTCACTAAATTATTCATCACCAAATACATTTAAAACACAGTAGGTCGGATTGATTGATGATAATGTTGTCTAAATGCAATAAAGGGGCCAATCGATCCCCGACTCCTTCGGCAAATGCTCCCATTCGTTCATTTTATATTATTGTGATTCGAGTCGTCCGTTGATGGCTCTTGTCCGCTGTTGTCGGATAGCGCAGAATTACTGTACGGTATATATATGCCGTCAAACTCGTATCACATTTCGCGTTTACTTCCCTTTGTATAACTGGGGGCCAAGTAATCGCTAAATCGGTCCTTGACTTCAAAAAGCGTTATATACGATTTTTTCCTATGAGAACTACGGGTTTCATAATGGCCGAGCTTGACAGCCAATCAGAATGCTCGAATCTCATAATGGCCGTGTTTTTTTCATAATGGCAGCGATTTTCTCATAATGGCCGCGATTTTCCCATAATGGCCGAGTTTTGTCTCTATAATGTCGAGGTACCGTTCATATTGGCCCTGGATTTAGAGGGAAAACTCGGTCAATATTGTATAGTCAATTAATAAAACATAGAAATAGCTATGATGGTGCTTGCTTAAATGAAAAGATATGAGGAACGCGGATAGGGATGGCAGCACTCAACTAAACCAGCCAATCACAGAACCTAAGCAGCATAGTAACACGGTGCCCACACATAGCGTTACGAGTAAATAAAGAGCCCAAATAAGAATAAGGCCTCATAATAAATTACAAACGCACTAAAACAACAAACAACATTAACAGAAAAAACACAGACACAGAACAAATATGAAATCAACAAAAACGTTTACGATACTAGGCTTCACGTTCCTTCAGTTATATCAAAACAAATAGTTAATTTTTGTGTTTCAAGTTTGTCACGTATGAAATGAGGCGATTCTAGATGTGGATTCAACTTCACAGAGTCAACCATTCGCCATCGAAATAACACTATTGTGACTGCAATGTATAACAAACACTCATGTTACAAAATCTGTTAGTACTGTAGGTTTACATAACCTTGGATTTTCCGACACTTACGTTTACAGAAGATTGAAAAGCACAAACATAATTCCCATCTACCGAATGTCAAATAAACCATGCTATATATATAATATATATTTGCCTACATATTGGTACTCATTATGCCTGTAAACTGAACATTCGTCCTCTATATCATGCCGCTGGGATATCAATTATACAACAAGCAACACTAATCCTTACACTAGGATCCCCAAGGACATGACCTAATATGACGTTTTAAAAAAAATGCCATTAGAATACGCCATAATGCCATGGGCTATAGAAAACAGCACTTTAGTGGAGCGATAACCATAATAAAAGTTTGTAGACTAAATACTGACAATCATTATGATGGTTGAAATGTCCAGAGTACTGCGTTGATCCTGGTATGACAGGTATATTTACATTGAGAAGAACGCAGTTAGTGTTATAGCCGATCATCTCGGTATTAGCTGCTGTCCAAAAGTCGCGTCGATTAACTCCTTACAGATGTACATGCCGGTCGAACCCGGACCAACTAGGTGGATTATACATGTACATGGAGTCAGCCCTGTATTTAGAATAGAAAGGTCACACAATGGTCTAAATGAAGTACACTCATCAGATAATTAAGTTGACAAACAATAATGTATAGTCTTTTTCCATTTTGAATACTTAACGTAAGTAGTATGGCATATTGTCTGCATAAACATAATGTAGTTATACACGTCTTATCCAATATAAACGATATTACCAATGTAAATGAGTGATGTGAATGCTTCCATATCTGTATCAGGAGACAAAGTTGGCTGTCCTGCCCAATGTCTAATAGTTATTAATGTATACACGCTTAAATGTGTGATACTGTCATGCATCTGGTGAGATGATAAATGTAGTCAGTGTTGTACTAAATGAAAGTAATCGATTAAAGAATCACTGAGATGTCTGACTATTTTGCATTCACTTTCTTTGATATAGAAAAACTAAGAAGTTCTCATAGGCTACCTTGATCTAGCGGACAGTTCCATCTGTGTAAATAGGCATCATTTTGTTTGTTACAATGCTAAAGTATGATTGTTTCCCATTCCGGAAGTACAAATCTGGTACCCATACATTCTCCATTAGTCTGGAATCCAGCTCTAAATATTCTACAGGTATCAGATTTCGGAACGGCAATCTAGTCAGACGGTTTATGCAGTGTATCACGTATTTGACAATAAGACAAGTAAAGTAATTTACCATTTTTTCTCATCCATGAATCAATGCTGTTAATAAGCACTCTGACACTTACTTCACATGGATAGTCTTAAATTACAAATATAATATGACACATATCAGATAAAGCACGTGTAGTATTGGTATCACACATATTAATCGCTTGTGTCTGAATGCCGATAATTTATCGATTATATGAAGGTTAACATTCTTTAGTCTGGTTCCCGGTACCTAAATCTTTCATTACATTACAGTATAGGTCCGGCGCAATCTAACAAATATGGTCGCTTACATGTGTAAAACAAGATGGCGGTTTAACATTAGCTTCTATGGAGAATTTTAGAATATCCCAAAAAAGTGTGTGTTATGTATGTGTCATTTCGATGAGATTTTGTATATAAATGGGCAAAAGTATGTTCTTTTCAATTAAACATGTTTCATTAAAATGACACAACTGATATGTACAAAAAACGCAAAGTAAATTAAGAAAATTTATGTACCATCGTGTATATAGTGCATATAAATCGCCCTTGATGTCAAATGCCCGGTTAGCTCAGTTGGTAAAGCGTCAAATCAGTAACTTGGATGTTGGAGGTTCGATACCAGTATTGTCATTATTATTATTTATTATTTTTATATGTAAAGTAATTCTCTATTATTTTATACTTGAATAAGGAACATGATGAGAAAATAAATTTTTGTATTACACAAATTAAGCAAAATATTAAAAAAAGGAAAACAATAACTGGCCTAAACAGGGATCGGACCAGGGATCGAACCAGGGACCCCTTGATTACAAGTCAGTGGCTCTACCGACTGCGCTAACTTGGACACTTGAAAATTACAAATTGATGGACTATTAAAAACCCTGCTACAAAAATATTTTAATCATTTTATAAACGTTATTTTGTAGATATTAGTGCTATTGTAGCGAATAAACTTCTATCATTGCAAAGACCATTATTTTTTGCATTACAATGCAAAGTCACATCAAAATGACACATACATAACATACACTTCAGGGTGATATTCTAAAATTGCCTTTATAAACTAACGTACACCCGCCATTTTGATTTGACCACTGGAGTTATCGATTATTGGTTGCTGCCTGACCTAAACCACTGTAAGATTTAGGACAGGGAACCAGACTAAACATTCTTATGAGAACAACAAACAAGGATGTAATTAACACAAATGATAACAAAGCAAACTATTTAACTGTATACTTTTGCGATTTTAATCTAAAAAAACGTCCAATCAAAAAGCCATCCAATGATTACCGTATAATTTAACTAATCAGAATTATTGCAAGAGGAAATCGCCCGATCGTCGCTTGAAATCGCAAATATTAAATCCCAACCAATGCTCCCGCTATTTTATTAGAAATGTGATAACATTAAGCCTTTGCAAATAAACTGCAACATATATATTCTCTAGCGTAAACGGTGCATAGAATGGATATAAACGAGTCTACTTGTTGGTATCAAACCACTTCAAGTCTAGTTGGTTGGATAACAGATAAAAGCGCTTTTGAAACTAACAATTCGGCCACCGTTTTAGCCATTCTGCTGCTTATTTATAGCAATGGAAATTCCACGACTAGCATTCTTTGTTCTCATGACTATTGGAAGAAAGTAATTCATCTTCATTTTATGGCAAGTCTCGGGATTCAATTAAACTTCCTCTTGGGAAACAATTCATTATTTAAAACTGAATAATGGTGCGTCATTTTTTTACAGATCAGTCTTGGAAACATATGGTATAATTATTTCACAACGTCTCCATGTCATAAATAGTTACAACCAATCATTACACACCTCATTGATTACGGCAGAAGTATACAACAGCGACAACATTGGGACTAAATTAAATCACGATAGAAAATGGGTTCATTTGAACATTGGAGACAAACGCAAGGAAACTAATTTTCGAAAAGTGCATAGTACTACCGACAATCCTGATGTACGTAAATATTCAATTAAGATGAAATACATGTGTTTTAACTTTACAGTATTCACCTTTATTGGTTCCACGACTTTCGTGCGACATTACCGGCAATTGTCTGAGCGCACATGATATATGGAATACAAAAACATAATCATTGATGCGGCTTAGTTTCAAGGAGTTTGTAGAGGTTTGGTGGTAATCGGCCATCATATTCATGTAATAATTACTGAATGGAATAAAGTCCTCTCTGAAATTTAAATGCTTGATTTTGTAATACATGCTTTCAAAATATATATTGACAGAATTGAAAAATATAAATTTTAATTACCAACTGCCGAGACAATAAGAGGATGGTTTCCTTTTTAAACGTAATGTCGGTCGGAAGCGACTCGACGGCTTATTGTTCTAATAACTACCATTTAGACATTTATCAGACGTTTCAGCAATTAACTTAGCCCAAAAGTTAAACAACACAAGGTTTCTTGTTATAATAGTCAAAATATGGCCTATAGCTACGTCGATTTGGTTATAAATAACCTCTGAAATGAAGATAAATTGCGTAAAGAAGAGGCATTGACACTATAATTGTGGGATAAAAATTCTTGATTTAATTTACGTATGTGTTTTATGTGCCAACCTTTGTCATAGAGACGGTTGATGCTAGTAGTGTTTATAGTATCCACTAACAATATACAACACCATCATTTAGTTAAATAAACTTAGTAGAAGTAATATATATATTTAACTGAAATAAATAAGAGATAAGTAAATATGTCTGAACCCTAAATTACATATAAAAGTAGTATTACTCCAAAAAGATGGGCTTTAACTTTGACTCTTAAAAGAGTGGAATACTGCTACATAGGATACATCCTAGAAAGGTAGAAGGGTCTAATCTTCGGAACAGTAAAACATTTTTTCATATAACCTGCGATGTAGGTGTACATTAAAGCCGTGCCGGAAATATCATAATGCACTCCCAGTTACATAAATAAGCTTGGAGCGACGTTATCCTATTCATGACTTGGTCAACCCAAAAAATCTGTGCGTCACGCTCAAGTACTTGTACCACTTAATCTTGTTTGAATTCTCATGAACTTAAGCAACAACATAATCATTTAAAAGGTATTTAGGGTGTTCTAAGGTTATATGATGAATAACATGTGTCCTCTATAAACTGATTATTTTAACTATAATCCTATATTATTCACATTAAGACAGACGCTAGAAATGTCGCCGGCATTTAAGAAAAGTTCATAAACGATAGCATTTCAAAAAGAAACGAAATGGTTATCGGAAACTTGTTACAATTAACTAGTCTGATGCACGAATTTATGTCATCATGATCGACCAATAAGTGTCATCATTGGAAAATGGCCCGGAAATTGTCGCAGACGTATCGCAACGTGGGAGCTATTACGTGTTGTCTATTTCAAAACGTCACGATTTATTACCTACTTAGTCCGAAAGTTATGTGACAGTATAAGAAACTAATCTAGAATGTTTTCCTCATACAAGAAACGTGTTGTCTGGAAATTGGCCTCTTATGTGTCTAATGACTTTACAAAACTAATGAGAAAACTGCAAAATAAGCATCGGGGAAATGACATAATGCTTGCATTTGTTTTTTGTTGAACCTTACACACTGTATTTGTTTGATATAAATGTTTTAAACCGAATTGACAATTTAAGTTGTTTGTTTTGTGTAAGATATTTCAATAGTTCTAATCATCTAACTTATAAACATAAAATGAGCATTTATATGATAAGCATACTCTAAAAGCACACAACTACATAATTTAATAAAATAGTCATGTTCAACTGTCAGGAAAACACAAAAGGATTCAAAATAATCCTTATTTCCATTGTGGTCCTTAAGTAACTTATCTTTATTAGTGGAATTGCATGGAATGCTAATAAACGTTTTAAACAATATAAATAAATCATGTAGTGAAAGTAAATTAAATATTCTTTTTGCTTATTCTTACCATCATCATTTCTAAAATATTTGTATTGTTTATTTTGTTGCTATAAAATGTATACTTATTGCGTGTAACTGCTCAGATTTCCTTTATGAAGAATACTGATACTTACATAACCGACGTTTACTTCAAAAGTTGAGTTCTTAAACTTAAAACCGTTCAAATTAGTCCAGCAATAATGTCCAATAAACATTAATTTTTGGAGAAAGTTACCAAAATTGGTACAACTGTTCCTTGGTCCATTTGAAACATTTTTTTCATGAGACCCACTTAAAATATTTTCTTTGGTTGCCATAGCAACGGTTTTCAAAATGGCCGCCAAAATGATCAAATGGCGGTTTTCGCCCAATAACTTCAGTTTAGAATTGCATATCGTGATGAAACTTGGTGTATAAGTAGCTTGACTCAATACGCCACTAAAAATAAAAAGTTGGATGGGTGGGGTCAATATCTAGGTCACTGTTACTAAAAATAGAAAATCGGTTTTTGCTCAATAACTTCCATTAAGAATGAGATATTTGGATGAAACTTGTTATATACGTTGCTTGTAGGATGATACTCGTTGGAATAAAAAATGGGACATTTGGGGTCAAGGTCACTGTTACTAAAAATAGAAAATCGGTTTCCGCTGACTTTATTTAGTCTGGAATGACATATATGAATGAAACGTGGTCAATATATAGCTTCCGAGAAGATACTTTCCATCAAAATAGGTGTAAATGGGGTCAAGGTCGACGTTGATAAAATAAAAAGCCAGTTTCTGCTTAATAATAACAATTAATTACGAATTACAAGCAATATATAAGCACCCTGTTTGGTTTTCTATATTTTTGTTACCATAGCAACCGCAATTGTTGTCTGAATAAAACACAAATTAACATGAATAATTTGCTTATTAATCTGTATCCACATACCAAGTTTCATCAACCTAGCTCCAAAACTGTTTAAGCTATGACCGGATCCAGATTTTATAAACGGACAAAACCTTGAGTTTACTATGTTATATATATAAGCCAGTCTCCAGGAAAACCTGCTATTTTGGCAAGAAACATTTTTTGTGAAGTTTCATAGTTATAAAGACTTATGTCAATGAAGCATGATTCAAAAGAAATTATGTAAATATCTTGAGTTTTGAGGAAGCTTCAGCTATTTTTGTAAAGTCAATATTCCGAGTTTTTTGCCTGACGACGTGAACGTCATTCGAACGTCATTTGACTGTAAAACATATTTCATAATTACACCATAAGATTAATTCTTGACATAAAATGTTCAAAATAGTGTCACATTTTAGAATTATGTTCTGATTTTTAAAATATGTATCATAATAGAAACATGTTGCATTTAGAGAAAGGCTACTGTTGTTTTAAACAGCTAACTCTCAGTTTTTCTGAATTGAAGTATTTTTCCGAAATTGGTAACCATGGCAACAAAGCATATAGTTTCAACTTAATTTATGAGGAAATTTAAAGCTAAGATATAGTACTATATAGATAAATTAATTAAAGTAGAATCAACAGATATATACATTGTTTCACTTATTATAGAGCCTTCTCAAAACCTTGTTTTATACAGTAATTACATGATGTCAAGTCAGCAGGTTTTCCTGGATTATGGCTCATATATAAGTGGAGAATCAGGGGTCAACGTCACAGTTACTTTAAAAGAGTATCAGTTTTTCTATCAAATTACTTTGAATTATTATATTATGATGGCAACTGCTGTAAATGTAGCTTGTCTGAAGAATATATAAAGTATTTTGCGCCAGATTATATGGCCGACATGAAAACATGATTTTCAAATTTTCATGGAATTTCATATTTTCTTTTTGTGGAACTTCAGTGTTTCTTTTTTCGAATATTTCAAACATTCAACATTAACAACAATATATGAGATGGTGACCCAAGAGTGTAACACAAATTTTGTAACAGTAATCAAGGAAATGGGGCCCACTTGCAGTGTTAACCTCATTTGATTAGCAGACTTGAAGCCCTGTATAATTTTGAAAATTTCCAGGCCACACCAGGTACTAGTATTTGAAAATATGACCAGGTAAAGCCATCTCAAACAATATGATCTACTCAAAATACAATATGCAGAGATTCCATGCATGTGTGGTATTCATCATTATACCTAGGTCTCACTGAGCATTTTTATCATGATAATAAAGATACCTTATATGGTCGGGCACAGCAATTCCTCGTCAGAAATTCCTTTCTTAGCGACACATTGTGTTTTATTCCTGTCTTAGCAATGCTTTTGGTAGATAACGGCTCTTTGTGGTACACATCATTGCCTGATACATAATTGCTTGGAGTAGGTTGTTTCATTTACTCTTTTTGTGTTTCATTCCAAAGAATTGCATTTTACACAAGTTATTTCATACATAAATGTTTCGATGTATTAAGCAAATTGTTACTACCAACCAAATGCAGTGAGTTATTAACGAATACGATGTTTAATAATTGTGTGGTCTTCTGATTCCAAAAATACTAAATTACTGTTTATAGTTAAGAATGTTTTACCCAAAAAAGATAACATAACATATGAACAACTTTTAGAACAGATTATTAATTTCTTTATATGTGAAAAGGCAACATATGCCTATCTTAGTGATTAATTATAAAATAGCACAGTTTGTGGCGTTATGACATTGTGATCATTAGATTCCAAAAATCCTCACTTTTATTAATTTTATATTTTTGACTGTTTCACCCCAAATATATCCCAAGATGCCAGTCATTTTGAAACTAGATTATTAATATTTTAATAGGAAAAACTGCATATGTCTATCTTAGTGATTTATAACTAAATAATGCAATTGGTGCCATTGTAGTAAACCTATTCCAAAAATCCCCATTTTAGTTTATATTTTGTACGATTTTACCCCAAAATAGCATTCAGTAATCATAAATGATAATATATTATTTGATATACTAAACTTAAAGTTACTACAAACGATTTGCAGTTGTTTTATAAATAATACGATTTTAAATGCCATCGTGGCCAATCGATTCCTCAAATCCTCACTTTTGTTTATATTTCCAATGTTTTTACCCCAAAAATGTCTCAAAATACATAACATTTAGGCACCAGATTAGCAATATGATAAGCACAAAGACAATATGTGTCCATCCTATTGATAAATAATCAAATACCATAACAAATGACATTACAGTAAACAGATTCCAAAAATCATCATTTTTGTTTTCATTTTGTAGTATTTTACCCCAAAATATCGTATCTTGACGAATAGCCGATAATTTCGTATGATATATAATACTATAAGATACTACACTTATATTGCAGGTATTTTCAATAAAATACTACAATAAATGACATTGTTGTCTGTCAATTCCAAAAATCCTCACTTTTGTTGGTAGTTTCTCATATTTTACCCCAAAAATATAGGTCTCAAGTGTTAGTATAGAACTCCACATTAAGTATGTTACAGGGCAACAATTATGTGGCAGGATATAACATAAAACATTTATGTGCATTTTGTGCCCTGTTCTGAAATTCGCAGAAAATGGTGACGTAAGTTAAAAACTCAATTTTCTCAATTTCATGTCATGTCATTAAGGGACCTTTTCTCAGATCGAGGCTTATCTATATTAAAATTAACGTCCCTAGAATAAAATATCTGCTTTATCCACTAATTAATAATTGAACTGGAATACATTTTACCAGATTTTTTCTAGAACTATCAGTATAATTGTTATAAATATAGTATCAGTATACCTAAAGACTATTATATAGAATATTTCAAATTTGGCGGCCATTTTGTCGGCCATTTTGGATATTTCAAAACGATTTTTCGGTTAAAGGTATAAGTTAGATGTTAGTTAAGTTATTTCTTATAAAAATACTTTACAATTACCCATAATAACGTTGTTATCGTGCGTTATATAAGATATACACCGATTTTTCATTTTTGGCGGCCATCTTTAAAAATGGTTGCCATGGCAACCATAATGGCAGATACGAGATGGGTCTCATGAAAAAAATGTTCCAATATGTTTGCCCAATGTATATACCAAGTTTGGCAACTTTCTCCAAAAATTAATGATTACTCGATTTTTGGAGACATTATTGCTGGACTAAATTCATATGTCTATGTTTCATAATGTTTTCCTACCAAAAAGTGATTTGCTGTCTGTTAAACGTCTACAGATTTATACCTGCATTCCACGAACTATAGGAGCACATCTCGTACATTGGTAAGGTGAAGCAGATAAACTCATACGTATGCAAAAGAAATACCATCATTCTAAGCCATCGATATATCCACAAATTTCAGACAATTCTTCAAAGGACATGAAAGGCGTAGAAGAAGTAATTGAATGTGCCTCTTAGATTGACGGATAACCATTGCCGTGAAAGTGTTGTAGCAAGAAATCATTTAGTTTGGTATGTCTGACCTATTATGTATTACTCATCGTCGTGGCTACATACCCCTCCTGATTATCTCTCGAGCTTATTTTGTTTTCAAAAACTGGTAATATACGAGAATTGTTCATTTCATACTCTGACGATCGTCATGGCGCTTGATTGGAACATACGATTGCAATAGAATTTCGTTTCATAACCAACTTGATTATTTGACAAAACATAAAATAATTTTATCCAATCGAACACAAACAATTGTTACAATAGTAACACCTCAAACGACTATCCGGCCACATCCAATTTTGAAATGGTACGTAGTGTTAACTATGTACGGATCGTGGGATTTTCCTATATTTAAAGCAGAAAACATCAGACAACGATATATATGCATCCAGGTCGTGTTATATAACATTTGATGTCAATGTCGTATAGCCTTTCGCGTTTCCATGACAAAGGGCGTGCTTCGGTGAATATCGCAATGAAATCGGATTTGTTTAGATAAAACGGATAATAAAACAATTTTATGAACATATTGGCTGTATACCTGTAAAATTTAAGACTTTCTCTTAGGAAAAAACCTTTAGACAATTATAGTAAAATGCAGATCGTCTTTATACATGAAACAACTCGTTCTACGGTGACATAGCATTACCACGTGATGCTCAAAGTTCAGGCAAACTTAAAAACGTCATCATCAGAAAATGTCGTAGAATCAAGGCCGTTTGGGCGGTAGGCACTAATAGAATATTAACTGCTGTATAACTTGCAGCTACACACGATTTGATCGTAGATAAAGTATATTACGTCACTGCTGAAAACCTTAACACACCGAACATATGTGTTTTGGCAACTTCATGACCCCTTAATAATGATCACATGATGAAAAATGTAGCGTTTTATGTGCGAACATGGCGTTACGTCGGCATTTTTGACGTCGACATGGACATGTATTCACTAAAGCGCTTTTATTATGACAACCTTTATTGTACGAGGTTGAATTTTTGTATGTGAATAAAGCAATAATGTGAATGCATTAGTGTGCGTTTTTATTAAAATCCGTCCATTTTTTCCTAGCCATATCGATTTCTGGGTATCAAATGAACAGCCCTCGTAATACTAAAATAAGTGCACATAAACAAATGTAAAAAAACACACAATATGAAACACAGAGTAGATCGGACAGAAAATGCATTAGCATACGTAGACATAACTGTTATACACGTTACCTGAGCTGACAGCCGTTTTAACTAACAAAAAGTTGGTCCCCAAAGCTTTCCACTTTATTTAAACATAACCACACGGTTCACGAAGATCACATAGTATTATTAGAATAACAAGCGATTAGTTTAACAACTGTATTGACTGTATTGTGGTAATTCAACTAGAATGGACGTTATTGCTCATGCTTTGTGCTATACCTTAAACATATCACCATACGTTTAATATGCACTATGGACTCGTTAGATGTTAGGTTGCAATTATGGGCTGTAGTATTGTCAACACTTGTTATGTTATCTATATTGATTGATAATAGTCTTAATTAATGTCGTTGCTATGAAGTTCCCATATAATATAAATAGGCAAACAAGAAGTCGTATAATTATATATATGACTTATTTGAGCACTAAAGTTGTGGGTTTCCACAGTCGCATATTCCTTATCAATAACATGTACATACACGTATATGGAGTATTTTTTATCAGCGGATCAAGACTAGTTCATGTTCAGTTCATTCCAACAATGTTGACCTAGTATTAATAAAATGCAGTGTTTGTTCTAAAATATTGTATTCGCTGATCGACTGACCACCATGCATGACTGTCAAATAATTTCGATTCAGACACCACCCATAATAATACACGCTGTCCAAGGGCGTTCGTGAAGAATTGATAACAAGTCATAAGTGATATACAAAGATTCCATGTTCTAACACGAATATAGCAGATGATCTTATTGTTAATAAATATACAGTTTTCTTTTGCCATTAAGTTGCCATTGAAGGGATGATCATCTTTCGCTTTGGTGCAAGTTTGTTTTTAACAAATTTCCATTAAACCATAATAACAACTGTCCATAACACCTCTCCCATGCTTTTCATTTATTTTCTTCTTAAGTTGTCCGATTTCAGCATTATTTATGGCTGATTCAAAGACAATATTCCTGCTCAATAAAATGTTATCTTTGTATTGCTAACGTACACACTCATGACAGTACAAATGTCTATCATTACGAATGAATTAGTCGAGGAAATTCAATGAGTTGTGTTTCGGCTTCGTGTTGGTAATACTTATTGTAATCTGCAATGAGCCAATCACCGAATTCGACTTCATTACTATATATTAGAGACATAGTGGGTGATCTGCAAATATCATATAAGCATGGCATATACTAATACATTGATATAAAATAAATCATTTTTTAATAATAATGGTAAATGTTCTCATGATTTTCTATGATAAATGTAAGTATACTGAACCAGATGCTACATAGTGTTATTATAGCATCATATTGTATTGTTCTTTCTTGTTTAAATGCATATATTACCATAATAAACTTGGCTTTATCATGTCTTTCGGGTGCGTCGTCTGGTACATGAATCATAAGTTGTTGCCAAGAACCATTATTTAATAAAGAATAATACCATTGGTAGCTTTTCTGGTTGATACTGACTTTTACAAGTATGTTGTTCGTCTTGTTGGCAACGCTGCAAAGTCGTGATCACAAGACCATATGAATCGGCAACTGTAGTTATTTACAGCTTTGAGTATTTACATAATTTAAATAATTAGTTTATTCATCAGCGGAATCTTAATTGTACTTTCTCATTCCATTTCGACCCAAACTATTTATGGCTTGCTCATTTTACGCATATACAGTTTAGGTTTTACTAACACGTTAAGCACACTTGGTGAATGTCTTAATATTTGCATGCGTAACATCGTTTACTTTTATCTCTGTCAAAAATTGTGCACTTTTATACATGTATATTGTTCTATGTATTAGAGTAATACTATCTATTTGGTGTCTGAAAATAATTTACCAGAAATATAGTAGGAGCAGTTGATCACAAAAGATAACGGTCGAAATTGAGCTTTGTAAGACTACCGAACATTCTATGTGACCCTTGTAATGATACTCAGAAATTAGATAAATATAAATTGAATGGTTCGTCTGTTTTGACCAATCTTATTTGCAAGGTCTAAAACTTTTGCATTTATTTAGGATATGGTATGTCTCCGAAAACACGATATTCGAAAGAAGTTAACTAACTCAATTAAGTAAAAATTACGTATCAATGTAAACTTATCACATATGCTGATTTCCCAAGTGTACTGCTGTGTTGACTACGAAATCTTCGAGCGAGTACAACTAGAATAAAACACAGTAACTATGTTCCATTAACAAATGCGTTGTATCTACATTAGCTACCTACTCGCATTGCGATGACATTTATATTAACGGAGGCGTACAATATCTATTTCGGCGCATTTCGTATTAACACATTGATAAACAAAATACACTGAAACCATGTGACGTAATGATGCTTAATGTAATAATTAAAACACTAGACTGTTAGGTTATCCTAGTGTAAAATGCATGCTATCAATTATTAATTTATCTCTCGGGATTGGAAGTCACATACACCATTCAATGAGATAATTACTTCAAAATTTAACTTGATGATCTTGAAATTGCAATGAATAAAAAATGTTAATATAAAACATAATGCAGATGAAATGTGTACTCAACCAGATTAACCAAAGATCAATTGAGAATGTACTCTAATGAGTGACGGAGCTAACGTTAATCTGAACTTTAAATCTTTATTTTTTATTTCATGAATTCAGAACACAGCCTGTGTTTTGTGATGTACCAAGGTTATTGCAGTCGCATATGGACACAGACTGACACACATACAGACCCCGATGATATACAAGCATCATATTTCCTGTTTTCATTAACACTCTGAAGATGAAACTTAAAACATATGAACAAACTTTAAGACACACTTCTTGTAAGCACGTCGTTATTCCGGCTAGATTTTGAATATTAGTATACTGCCCTACGCGAACGTGTAATACATATGGCTAAATGGAACTTATCATTATCAGGCTATTCTGGCAAAATTCTACCTTTCTAAGAACTAAGACGTACATTAACGTATATCAATACGGTAGAATTGTCAAGGGGCATTGGCTAATACCGTCCTAAGTTTCCAATAATGACAGCAGAACATGCACTTTCAGACATATTTTAAACAACGTTTGAATGCATTTACTTAGGAATCTATTTGCAGTCATTGACTGAAACTCCAATACTAGTTGCAGGTGATATCGGATGGGTTTCACAGCATGTGCAGTGGTGAATGTACAACTATTATTATTAGAAGTAGTAGTATCAGTTCATCTTTGAAGTCCTACAAATACAATCAACGATGTGGGTAAAAGCGAAATGGAAGTTGATAGACAGTTGGTAGTGACATGAAAAGACCACTTAAGAACATAGATAAATAAAGTGAATGTCAAGGTCGAGACCAATTTCATCTACAATCCACTGGTGAAACAAGCATACATGTAGATTTAGTTCAATACCCTTTCTTAAACCAACCACGATGATTCAATGGTTGCGACATCATTCTATGTGCGAAATTAAACAAGAAATACCTCGATATTTTAATCAGTCTAGATATAAATCAGTCTACATTATGTCGTGGAATTTCAACATTCATATACAACTTTAAATATTGCATCCCAGTTTACCGTGTTTGTCCTTCGTAAAGAAAAATGTGTCTGGCTTAAACGTATCATTCAACTTAAGTTTACGCATGAATCGATATACGAGGCGTGTCGTCTAGGTCCATTGACAAGGTTTCACCGAAAACAATATTCTTATCGCGATGATCTGTCCCAGTTGTAGTTCAAGAAAGATTAATTCGTACCTGATATCTGAGAACATTTAATTACGATCTATGATAACATACTTATACTATTACCATGTTTTGTTTAGACATTTGATCAAGCAACGATGATACCCACGAGTAATATTTTCTGCGAGACGGTGTGCCATTGCATGGAGCCTCGTTCCGTAGAGTACTGTATTTACTGACATGATTAAATCCCGTTAGGTCGTCTATTGTCGCAAATTGTGCTTACCGTCAACAAATCTTATTAATCTGATGCATCTACATCTAGGGAAGCAAACACATCTGTCCTTTTAAATATGGCAACTGAAGGCCAGGCGAAGATGATGTATGGTAGTGTATAACGTTGTATAGTGGTTGCGTCCTGTGTGTATGTTTTGATAAGTTCGGTATTGCATTGTTTCAACTCCCAATTGTTACCTGATGGATTGTTAGGTAATGTATTAAGACTTCTATTTTCATGCATATATTTGACTGAATATGTTTAAAAGTAGATACTTACTTTTCAGCTCATAAAAATAGTTTATGAGATAAATAGAATTGTTACATGGAAATTCTGACACATATCTTCAATCCCAGATGAATACGTATACAATAACATCGAATCAAATACAGAAGTTACCATGCAACACTTCTATAAAAACATTACCATTTGCCCCAGACTGTGTATGTAATTAACCTAATCTGTTTACACTATTTTAGTCTCCAGAAAACAGAATCGTCAGATCATAATGATATTTACAATGACAATAACGATGTTTGGCTACAGTTTACATCTTAATTGTGCAGCAATATACCAAGATAGTGAAACAACATTTTACAGTTTCAACCGTCATGAAAATTGTCGTTTCCCTGCAAAAAGGCGTGGTTATGCTTGTTTTGTTTTGTTAATGAGTGCCTATCCGAATTGGTAATAAGTAAGAACTGGTATTTAAAGTCTTGATCATTGGTGTAAATCATTACGATCACATGGAGTCACAGTCATTATTTTGACACCAGAAAACGAGCTGCTACTTCAGACTAATTTATGCGCTCCATACCTCACCTCATTTATAATACAATTTATAACATATTTGCATTATCTTGGTAGGCTGCTTTAGTTGTATGGTGGTACGGTGGTCGAGCGGATAGCCTGCTTGACTGCTGATCGAGAGGTCCCGGGTTCGATCCTCGGCCGGGGCACTTGATCATTTCTGAAACGCTTTTCTGTGTTTCCCACCTAACTAGAGATAAACTGGTTAGCAACCCAGAGGTAGTCTCGCGTGTATCGGTGCTATACACCGGGCACGTTAAAGAACCAAGGTGTCTCTTCGGAAAGAGCTAGGGCATCTCGCCCGGATACCTTGTATCACACCACTATCTCTTCCACCTGCTGTCCCTTCAGCAAAAACACAGGACCCCATTGGAAATAAGTGCTTGCACTTTCATGGGTTATCCTTGACCGAGAGGTTTAAATAAATAATTACATAGTTCAAATTTTAAATGGTATGATGACATCAAATTTAATCAACCGCTTTTTTACAAGTGTGAACAAATACCAAATTACTGTCGCGTTTTTACATCCGTATTTATAAATACGTACGGTCACAGCTTTATTAGGATGACTTTAATCAACCTTAATCCTTCGGTATATAACACAAGTGAAAACTGACAACTGAGTGACAACCAAAATGCTACACTGGCACCATTTATATTTCATCTTTTGTATGACCAAACACGTCCCTTGCTATAATTTGTTTATAATATCATGTTTTCTTACTATACAATATTCTTGTTTTCCAAAATGAATGACTGCCTAGCCAATTTGATAACTGGGTTTTATACACTCAGGGGGGCGGGGCGGAAGTTCCGAGCGTAATATACATTTCCACCACAGTTATTGTCTGTAAGCCTTTGTTATTTGCAATATTTTATAGAAAATTGAAGCAATACATATGTATAAGTAAGACTCGACTTTCCAAGTCTTGAACATAAGATATGGTTAAAAACTTAGTTTGAAAAACACGGAGTGGTGTCCGAGCCTACACTGGACCACCTGAAAAACGTTTAAAAACCACATCGTTTTCATTCACGACTATATTGACAAATGAAAACATTTATTTTTCGTCATGAAAAGTACGGTACAATTATAGCTTAAAGACGATTTCTATAGTTTTTTTGCGACAATGAAACTTTTTTTAACTCACCTTTTCTTATGTAAAAGTTTATGCTCAAGACAAAAGGCTAAAGAATAAAGGGGGTCGGCGCACTCGATTTTTCACAAAATGGGTTTTTGCAACATCACTTTTCTATAAAAATGACAAAAATAATGAAATTTTACCTATTCTGATTTGTTAGCATTAAATTCACATTTTTTCATCAGAAATTATTATTTTTTGTTCAGATGTACAAAAACCTATAAGTCAAACATACCTATGCACAATTACAACTCTTAATAACATTCATATAGATTTTAACAAGAAATGAATTTTCAAAATTTTCAATAAATTACTTTTTGAAATTCATAAAAAGACACATTATTGACCCCCCATAAATAACTTAACAGCGAATGTTTTGTTGTTTGTGCAAATGAAGTTGATAAAAGTGTAGTCTATCAGAATAATAAGAAAAAAATTTAGGTCAGCGCGCATCTTTTTGTCCTATCATGCAAGAATTGTCCCCCTTTTTGATGAAAATGGCGCAAAAACGACTCAAAATGATACTCTACGGAGTGATAAAAAATATCTGAACAGTAAAACTTATTCCATTTTGCAAATGATATTGATATTAGTGTACTCGATCAGAACAATAACAAAAAACATAGGTCAGTGCGCTTCTTTTTGCGCGTACAGGCCAGAATTATCCCCCTTTTCGATGAAAATTGCGTGAAAACGACTCGAAATGATACTCTACTGGCTGATAAAAAATATCTGAACAGTGAATCTTTTTTATTTTTGCAAATGATGTTGATATTAGTGTACTCTATTGGAACAATAAGAAAAAAACACAGGTCAGTGCACTTTTTTTCGCTATCAGGCCATAACTGTCTCCCTTTTCAATGGCGCGAAAATGACATAAAATGGTATTCTACAGGCTGACAATAAATATCTGAACAGTAAAACTTGTCCAGTTTTGTAAATGATGTTGATATTAGTGTACTCAATCGGAATAGTAACAAAAACATAGGTCAGTGTGCTTCTTTTGTGCTATCAGGCCAGAATTGTCCCCCTTTTCAATGAAAATGGCGCGAAAATGACTCAAAATGTACTCTACATGCTAATAAAAAATATCGGAACTGTGAATCTTTTTTATTTTTGCAAATGATGTTGATATTAGTGTACTCTTTCAGAATAATAAGATAAAAACATAGGTCAGCATGATTCTAGTTGCACTATAAGGCCAGAATTGTCCCCTTTTCGATGAAAATGGCCGAAAAACGACCCAAAATGATACTCTACAGGCTGATAAAAAAATCTGAACAGTGAATTTTTTTTATTTTTGCAATTGATGTTAATATTAGTGTACTCTACCAGAATAGTAACAAAAACATAGGTCAGTATGCTTCTTTTTTTGCTATCAGACCAGAATTGTCTCCCTTTTCAATGAAAATGGCGCGAAAAACACTCAAAATAATACTCTACAAGCTAAAAAAAAATCCTGAACAGTGAATCTTTTTTATTTTTGCAAATGATATTGATATAAGTGTACTCTTTCAGAATCATACGTAGGTTGGCGTGCGTCTTATTGCACTATAAGACCAGGATTTTCTCCCTTTTCAATGAAAATGGCTCGAAAACGACTCAAAATAGTACTTACAAGCCTAAAAATGAATTATAGCATCACAAATTTTTGCAAATCATGTTCATCAGTGTGTTTTTTTTTATAAAATCATTGGTCATGATGCTTCTGTTCATGCTAAAACAGAACATTTGTCTCCCTTTTTATTAAAACAGCATTGAAATGAGTTATTAGCCTGTAGCCTTACAATTCTTTGATATACTTTAAACATACCTTATCAAAAGTTACTGTAAACAAAATTACTTTCGTGAACACTCACTTGCCCATTTTGAAGTCCTAGGCATATTTGCGACTGCAATTTTTAACATTTTTAAGCCTTCCGCGATGCTCATAACAATTATTTTATCGTTTTCCCGTCTACTTAATTTCGTGAATTTCTACCATTCACAAACTCCGCAAACTCAAATCGCACGAAATAATTTCTTCATTTACAGTAAGTAATAACCTCTGGTCACATATCTTCCTATTGTACTACAACATGTTAATTGTGTCCCTTTGACATTGGAAAAAAATTATTCTGGCAAATTTCACCAAAATTGACCAAACAGTTTGAGAGGAGATGTTGTTTGAAAGTGTGGACAGACGACGGACGGACATTTTTACGGACAACGAGTGATCACAATAACTCACATTGAGCACTTTGTGCTCAGGTGAGCAAAAAAGATACTTGATTTACTGTATCTGAACCAGTACTTACTTTCTCTACCACAGGGAATCATCAACTTATCCACATGTGGAGGAAAATAATTGCTGACAAATGTTCACAGAATTGCATAACATGCAAGGAATTGAAGTGAGACTGTGGGTTTACAAATCAAAGCCCGGGATAGTTGAGAGGTCCCAGGTTCGATCCTTAACTGGGGCTCTTGGTCATTTCAGAAGCATTTTCTGTGTTTCCCAACCAACTAAAGATGACCTGGTTGGCAATCCAGAGGTAGTTTAGCGTGTATCGGCACTGTATCATACACATTTAAGAACCAATGCGACTCTTTTGAACAAGCTAGGAGATACCTTGAATCACCCCACTTGCTGTCCGTTCAGCAAAAACACAGGAACCCATTGGAAAAATGTGCTTGCACTTTTATCGGCTATCCTTGACAATTGTTACAGTATGAATTGTTTTTCTCTGCAAAAATTTGAACATAGATGGGTTGGCAAGTTTTAATGATTCCCAAAATTAATGTTCAAGTACAATGAAAACAAAGGACATGTTCAGCTTCCACCCTCCTTCTTTTTGACATTCACAACCTGAAAGGAAACAAAATTTAATTAAGATATAGTCATTTTCTAACATACATGCATATGCACATCAATTTATTTTGGAATTTTATCAAGACAAGGCCAATTTCACATTTTATGGCAACTCAAGGGCCATAATCCAATAAGGACTGTGCAATCAATATCTGAAGTCAAGGAAGAAACATACACCAAATATGCCTAACATAAAATTATAACCATAAACAGATTCTCTGAAGTAAACAATTCTTATTTGAGATTAATTTTTCCATAGTTGCAAAAAAAAATGGGAGGAGTGCTGTTTAATCCTGACCCATTAATGGAAAAGTAAAATGATAATGTAGGCAATATTCAACATACCATATTGCTCCTGGGGTGTGTTAGCAAAGAGCCCTGTGGGTAAGCATCACTGCAATGAACAGGGTACAGTATGTGTTGATATACATGTAGATCTTCAACTCAAAAATTTAAAACCCCTTGGTTTTGGTCTACAAAGAAAGAAATACAATTATGTTAGTCACACAAGTCTAACTTGAAATAAGATTTATAATCTAGTTTATCATAACATGTTTGTAAAAGGGACAAAAAAATGTGAACCCAGACTGGGGGCCGGGCTTGAACCCCGGACCTTCAGCTTACGGGCAATGCTCTACCAACTAAGCTTGCCTAGGAGCAACTCACTTAAGTTTCTCCAATATTAGTATAATAAAATCTTGTACACCTACATACATTTCACCCCTTCTTTGAAGATTAATCATGAAACCTCTATGGAATGTTTTTAGGGTGAAAGGTGGGTAAAAACTGCTGAGCACAAAATTTAATGCACCAGTCAATTGCATTCATGACAACCCCAACCCTGACAGGGCGGTAAAAAGCGCTATATCATTGCCGAAGAAATGTTGAGGATATATTCCCCACACTCATATCTGGGAACACTATAGAGTCATCAGGGGGGGGGGGGCAGTGATACCAAAGATTTTACCACCAGCTGTCCAATGCCGGGGTGGGCGGAGGTTGTCAACCAAAAAGTTAAAATCCCCGCCATTCCCCAGAGGTGGAGGGCCATGGATGCAACTGCCTGGTGCATAACAGGGTAAAATGTGTGTTCAGACCAGGGTTCGAACCCGGGACCCTTCATTTACAGGGCACATGCTCTTGATGACTAAGATAGCTGGATGCTTACATAGGATCCTTCCCTAATAGGCTATTATGCACCGGTCAGTTGCATTCACCCAAGACTCATGGGGGATAGCCGGGGATTAGTCATGTTTTTACCTCCCGGCTTCTTCCGCACGTCCAGGGATATGGGATTTTTTCCCAAAACAATACACGGTAATAATATTCAATAGTCAAGAGGTCGGGCGAACTACCAAAGATTTTACACCATCTGTTCCCTGCAGGGCCATGGCAGGGCAGGGATTTTGACAAACCGAAAGTAAAAATCCCGGCCCATCACAGGTGGTGGGTGGCCGCTAATGCAACTGACTAGTGTATTAATACTATTAGTAATCAAATCTGATACCGACAATTAAATCTACATGTACACTTGAATTGTGAATTCAAATTACTGCCAAACAAACTGACAAAACTTACTTCCACGGTCCAGAAAGCTGGCCTGACTGTCTACTCTGCCACTATTGCTTATGTCTGACGTCGGATCCATTGGTCTTGTCACAACTGTAGCTGTTTGGATCGTTATTCCATGTTCTGCTCGATTTATATTGACCATTAAACGTCCAATAATTGGATGGCATAATGCTATGACATATTTCTAGACGATCTGTAGTACGGCAACTTGTTCTGTTGCAATTAACCCAACGGAAAGTAAAACGCGTTAATTAGCGCAAAGATATCTTGAACCTCCATCGGACAATTTCAGGTGGGCCTCACGAAGACTAAATTGTTGATAAGGCCTACTAATCCGATGGCATGAAATATAGATGATTGACAGATTGAATTGTTTAGTTTCGCGCAATTTTCCTTCATGAAGAGTAACACTTGCGCAGAAAGATGCGCAGAAATTACTACCGAAATCGTCCTTAAGATGCTCGATATCTAACGATTGGAAATTTCCAAAGCGATTGATGTACATTGTAGACCTTTCACAATCAATTTCATATGAATTTTTAAAAGTTGACACATACGGCGTTTATACCATCACTTTTAATAAAAACCTTGTGGTAATTATTGCCTTTAGGTAAAATAAATTACTTTATATAATTCTTTTGGCAGAAATATCAACAATACGGCGGTATTTAAAAACGTGCGTTTATCTAAAAGCCAGTACAATGGCATATGATTATCTTGCCATATAAGTTCACGTATACTGTTAATTTTCAGTCTGGTTGAATAAGATGGGTATTGTGAGACGAACATTCGTTTCTCAGTAACTGATAACAGTAGTCCGCATGAGACCTACGTATAAAATATCGCTTTCGAACCTGAGTTGGCAGCTCATGTCTGGTAATATCGATTTAAAATGCATGGGTTTTACTAGGTCTTAAGGGCATTCAATGTCACAATTCATTTTCATTTAGATGAAATTTCTGTCGATAAGTTTAAATTAATCTTCTAGGTCATTTAACACACTTATTTTGTTTTGGAGTGATTCATGCTTTACTGAGTACATTGCGTATAATAGTCAAATTATTCATAGAATCCGCCCAGTCTGCCGACAACAATAGCAAACGGATCTGTAAAGCGTCAAGTGATACGTATAAAGTAACATATCTCCAGCAGCAAGGCGATGTATTCATTACTTTTAGCTCAGTGTTATCATGACAAACGTCTAAAGTTGAGTGCCACTTTTAACCATTCTGACTGCTGCGCATATGTTCCCCGTGTTTATAACGATGTGTTGTGTATGCATTTTGTTTGCAATAGAATTTACGGCATACGGCTTCTTTACCTCATATTCATCACTTTCGGTTTGAAAGTCTTGCAGCTTCGATCTATTATGATTTATACCCTTAGCCTCTTCCTTCACGTCCTGTTCACTTGGAATATTTAACGAGGACATTTCTTATACAGGTACGTTTTAATACCTTTGTTACAATGACAATGTATTACAGAAAACATTGTTATAGTCATGATCTGCCAAAGCTGTATTTCTTATAAGATTTGAGTTGTGTTACCAGGGTGGAAATACCACGTGGTATGTGACGTAATTTGTATGCAAAGTCTACAAAAAGAAAACTTTCAACAAAAGAGGATAATCAACTGAAGATATTAGTTCGTTGAACAATTTCCCAATGTCATACAGAAAGTGTGGCAGTTTATAACCGCCTAAGCAATAGACATACACAAGTACCAATACTTAAATTCTATGTGAGATGATGGTGTACTTTAACTTATACTTTTATATACTGTTTTTGCTATAAATATTCAAAATATACAAACAATGTGTTTAGTTTTTCATGAGTCATGATATGTGCTTCTTGTCTACGGCTTCGTGTCGGAAATACGTATTGAAATCTGCAATGGGCCATCCAGCTAATTCCACTTCAATTGTTTATTTAAACATGGCATATCAATTGATATAAAAACATTCAGAGGATAATGGTAAATGTTCTCATGGTTTTTATTATATATGTAAGTATACTGAACCAGATGCTACAAAGTCCTGTGAAAGCATCATATTTGTATTGTTGTTTCTTGCATAAATACACATATTATCAAAATAAACTTTGTTTTATTATGTCTTTCGGGATGCGTCTTCTTGCACATGAATCATAAGTTGTTGCCAAGAACTATAACTTACTAAACACCAATGTCCAACCTTCCTTTTCGTACTTGAAAATGTTTAAGCCAAACAGCAAGAGTGTCACATGGACACTTACAGATTACATGTTGATCTACAATCTGCTTACCGTGAACGACATTCCACAGAGACGGCACTACTACGAGTACTTCATGATATACAAGTGTAGCTGCACTTGACATCATCAACTCCTGTGTGGTTCTGATAATGCCGGACTTTTCAGCTGCCTTTGATGCACCGAAACTCACATCAAGGGTCTTTCTGAATGAAAACTATAATTCGAAAGAACAATTGTGCATGAATCAGCATTTGTGAGAAAATATGGTGTCCCCTGTTTCTAAAACTCTAACCAAGGACAAACAACCTAATGTTATACCCAGATCATGCTTTTTCATCTGCTTAACATCGGACGGATTATACCATTCATCACAGTAAATGCCTGTAAAACGCTTGTGAACTCGCTTGTGACTTCTCGACTGGACTATGCAAATGCTTTGTTATCTGGTGCCAACAGCAAGATGACAAGTAAACTGCAGCGCATCCAGAATACTGCTGCTCGTTTTATAACACAAACACAAAAGCGTGAACAAATAATTTCACTACACTGGCTTATTGTTCCATACAGAGTACAGTAAAAGATTATTCTGTACGCATATAAGATCAGATATAACCTAGCTTATGTCTACATGACTGAGTTGCCTAGTGCATACCAGCCAACTAGGTCTTAAAGATGCTATTAAACATTCCTAGAGTAAGAACCAATAATTACGATGAAGGTGGTTAAACAAATGCGCTACCACCTTATGGAACGGTCTTCTTTTCTATATCAGACACATTGACTCTCTGTCAGTCTTCAAAAAGACTTTGAAAATCTCAATCGTACATTCTCATTCAATTTCGACCCCGAACTTTTTATGGTAAGCTTATGCTACGCATGCTTTTTATAAACTTTAGGTTTTACTAACCCGTTAAGCACATTTGGTCGATGTCTTGATATTTGCTTACGTTACATCGTTTACTTTTATGTCTGTCGAATTTGGTACAATTATATACAGCTATATTGTTATGTGTATTGAGGTGATCTATTAAATGTTTGTACATAATTGTCGGGCAATTGATCACCACAGATAACGGTTGAAATTGAGCTTTCTAAAACTACCAAACATCCTTTGTGACCCTTGAATAATGATACTCCGAAGTTAGATAAATATGAATTAAATGGTTCGTCTGTCGTGACCAATCTAATTTGCAAGGTCTAAACTATTTGCATTTATTTAGGACATGGTATGTCTCAGTAAACTAGATACTCGAAAGAAGTAAACTCACTCAATTAAGTAACAATTATGTATCAAGGTATGACTATCACATATGCTGATTTCCCAAGTGTACTCTGGTGTTTACTGCGAGTTCATTGATCGAGTACAACTAGAATAAAACACAGTTACCATGTTCCATTAACAAATACGTTGTATCTACATTAGCTGGCTACTTGCATTGCGATTTCATTTATATCGATGGAGGCGTACAATATCTATTTCGGCGCATTTCGAATTAACACAATGATTGAGAAAATATACTGGTACCATGTGACATAATGATGCTAAATGTAATGATTTTAACACTAGACTGCTTGGTTATCCTAGTTTGAAATGCATGTTATCAGTTTATCTGTCGAGATTGGAAGTAAAATTCACCATTTAATGAGATCAAAACTTCTATTTTTAAATTGATAATCTTGAAATTGAAAATAATTAATGTTTATATCAAAATTGATACAGTTGAATTGTAGTGTTTTCAACAAAAATGGAAAAGTTACTTGAATGAGTGATGGAGCGAACGTAAATCTGAACTTGAGGCTTTAATGATTTTTTGATTTTTATGAATTCAGAACACAGCCTCTGTTTTGTAATCTGCCAAGTTGAATGTTATTCGAGTTACATATGGACACAAATTAACACACATTCAGACCCCGATGATATACAAGCATCATTATTTCTGTTTTCATAAACACACAAAGTATGAAAGATAAAACTTTACACATGCACAAACTTTGAAACACACTCCTTGTAAGCACCTCGTTATTCCGGCAAAATAGTTGTATTTGAATAGTAGTATATCGACCAACGCAAACGTGGAATAGATATGGCTATATGGGACCTATCATGATCAGGCTTTTCTGGCAAAGTTGTAGCGTTCTTGGAATTTATAGACGTACGTGAATGTGTTCTAGATACAGTTGTATTTTCAAGGAGCTTTAGCTGATAACGTCCTAAGTCTCCAACGGTAACAGTAGAACATGCAGTTTCAGACACAGTATAAGCAACGTTTGAATGCATTTATTTAGAAATTTATAATTGCGGTCAATGTTTGAAACTTTAATGCTTGTATTGCAGGTAATGTCGAATGGGTTTCACTGCATGAAGTGGTGAGATTACTACTATCATTAGTAGAAGTAGTATCATTTTCCGTTTATAGTCCTACAATCAACGATGTTTGTAAAAACGAAATGGAAGTGGATAGACAGTTGGTTGTGACTTATAAAGATCAATTAAGACCATGGGTGGAGATAGTGACTTTTATCTATAATCCCTCGGTGAAACAAGGTTTAGTTCAAAACCCTTTCTAATACCAACCACGATGATCCAATGGCTGCGATATAATTCAATGTGCGAAATTAAACAAGAAATATCTCGATATTTTAATCAGTCTAGATATAATCAGTCTACATTTTGTACTATAATTTCAACATTAATATACACATTTACATATTGCCACATCCGTTTACCATGTCTGTCCTTCGTAAAGAAAAATGTGTCTGGCTTAAACGTATCAATCAACTAAAGTTGATGCAGCAATCGATATTAGAGGCGTGTCGTCTAGTTCCATTGACAAGGTTTTACAAAAAATATTCTTATCGTGATGATCTGTCAAAAAGATTAATTCGTGCCTGATATCTGAGAAAATTGGGTTACCAAACTGTTAACATATATTATATATAATAATATTACCATGTTTTAGACACATAATCAAAGATGATACCTACGAGTAATAATTTCTGAGAAACAGTTCGCCATTCTATGGAACCAAATTCCATAGAGTACCCCAATCACTAAAATGATTAAATACCGTTAGGTCGTCTATTGTCGTCAATTCTGCTTACCATCGATAAATCGTATTAATCTGATGCATCTACATCTATTTAGACTATATGTAAAATATTGCATAACATTTTATGGTGTTCGCGTCCTGTTTGGAACGTTTTGATAAGTTTGGTATTGCATTGGCCAAACTCCCAATTGTAACAACATGGATTGTTAGGTAATTTATTAAGACTACTCTGTGTATGCATCTATTTGTGACTGAATAGGGCCTTACTTTGCAGCTCATAATAATAGTTTAGGAGATAAATGGAGTTGTTACAAGGAAATTCTGATAGGTTAGACACATATCTACGCTCCCAAATATGCAAGCATGCAAATACATCAAGGCAAAAACGAGAGTGTCCAAAATATTTCGATGAAAAACATAAGCATTTGTTTCAGTCAATGCATTGAATTAACACAATCTGTTCACACTATTTTAGTCGCTCGAAGACAGAATCGTTATGTCATTTTAATATTTTCAATGACAATAGCGATGTTTGGCTGCAGTTTGCTTCATATACCAAGATAATGAAAAAACATTATACAGTTGCAGCCGTCTTTTAAAATAGTGTGTTGCCTGCGAAAAAGGCGCGGTTATGCTTGTTAATGAGTGAATATCCGAATTGGTAAGTAAGAACTAGTATTTAAAGTCTTTATCGTTGGTATAAATCATTACGATCAAATGGAGTCACAGTCATTACTTTGACACCAGGAAAACAAGCTGCTACTTCAGACTAATTTATGTGCTCGATAACCTTACCTCATTTGTAATACAATTTATACCATATCTGCGTTATCTTGGTTATAAAAATATAGGTCATTCAACAAACTTTTTTGTGTTACAAAGATTCACGCTTTCCTGAGTATGTGGCGTACAATAGGCAATTTGTTCATAGCATTATTGTAAATCCGTCTAGTCTGCCCACAACGATATCAAATGAATCTGTAATACTTCAAATGATACGTATAAATTACCATATCTCTAGCAGCCAGTCGATAGTTTCGTTAATTTTTACTCTTTATTATCATGATAAAAGTCAATAGTTTAGTTGTTACTATTCTGGCTACTGTGCATATGTTCCCGTGTTATGACGATTTTGTTTTGTTCGATGTTTTTGCAATATTGTCTATAATAAAAATCGCATATTTTTTGCTTACGAGTACGACATAAAGCTATTATACTTTATAATCTTGCTATAGGTTTGGAACTCTTGCAGTTTCAACCTATTATAAAGTTATCCATTCATGCATTTCCTTGTGTTCTTTGAATGTCTTACGGGGACATTTCTCAAACAGGTACTTCGTTAGTACACTTGACAAGGTTTGAAATTTACTATTTACCATTTATTTATAGCAAATCGGCAAATAAATATACCTTTAGCTAATTACATAGAAACAAAATATGACAGAAACAGATTCTTGTAGCGATGATCTGGAAAGGTGTTTTTCTATTAAGATTAAAGCTATGTTTCGTGTGATAATCATGTTATATTTAGACATTTGATCAGACCCCAAGAATGCTCATGTGTAATACTGAGAAATAGTTTGTCATTATTAGGAACATAATTCCGTTGAGTAATTACACAGTCACTGATATGATTGAATACCGGAACATGTTTAATCATCGTAAATGGTGCTTAACGTCGCCACATCTTATTAATTTGATGCCCAATCGTCTCGGGAGGCAAACGTTTATGTCATTGCAAATAATGTTATTGAAGGATAGGGGACGATGTTGGGCAATGAAATATATGTCATTGTTATGTGTCCGCATCAAGTTCATGTTATTATTTCATATTTGTATTGCACTGTGTCAAGTTCCCGTTGTTGCTACATTGACGGTTACAAATTGCCTTTTGACTGCTATCTGTGTAGTTTGTGTGCATTTGAGGTTGTCTGAACCTGTCTAAGCTAGGAACTTACTAATCACTACGAATGAATTAAGTTGGCATATGCATATTCCGATATGACAGACATATTTCAGTCATTCCAAGTGAATTAGCATATCAGTAGTGTCATAATCTGTCGAGGGAAATGATTGTTCATAAAATATGTGCAGGACAATTTATGCATTAAACTCAAACGCTTTACAGGTGATTAATCGTCTACACACATACTTGTTTGATCATATTCATGTTAATAATGGAAATGACGACTTTTGACAGCCGTTTACTGTGATGGCACTGTTCAATGATAATGCTACATTATACAGTTTGAAACATCTACGAAAATTGTGTTTTATATGCGACACCAACATCACCACAACAAATTGTGAACGAAAATCCTATTTACTAATTACTTACGTGTCGTGTGTTCTGGTTTCATGCAATAATTTAAGTCTTGGTATCAGTTGTTATGGTTCACGTCTGCATTTCCTTCTTGAGGCATATTGATCGCATTTCTCTTGATTGTCAAACCGAGTGTCGTCAGAAGGATTTTATTATATCAGGCAGACAACTTCATTATTTAAACTAATTTCGTTTAATTTTCAAGACCATATCTGCTTGATAATAATATGTTGTATTTGTATTGTTTTTTTTATAAAGATGTGTTATTGCAAATGTCCATTCGAGAATGTGTTTAACATAACAGGAAAATCTCGTTTACACTACTCCACTCCCCAACGTCTAACAAACAACATTGCCTGTTAAATATCAATCATGTTTACACAAAAATTGATATGAGAAAAGTAGCACTGAATTGACCGAGTCTTTCACATATTACTAATTAAACCTAACGAGAAATGTTTTTAAATAAATTCTAACAGAACATTGTTCCAGGTCCATACCTTTTTATCAACATCCCACTCTCGCGTTTTATATGCGACGGTATATTGTCAGACTACTCTATAGTAGATTTTAAGCAGATAAAAATAATTTCGGTCGAATCATTATGCTTATCAAACTGTTTTAGAAAAAAGAATATTTTGGTGTTAGGATTATACGTAGTATGATTATACGTAGTATAGTGGTTTTCTGACGGTTTCGTCGTATATTTTTGAAAATCTAAAACATCTGTTAGGCGCTTACGATCTTATTCTTCTAAGCAAGAAAATAATATAACTACAGCTTTAAAAGTCAGGCATTCCGCACTGGAAATACTATGGTGCACTTTAAAGGCCCGCAAAGATACATATTTTAAGAGTAAATAATTCATCTGGGGTTTTATGGCACGTCTCGGTAATCGATTACCCTTTCACTTTGGGTATACGGGAAACATTTTATTACTTTTAACCTAATATTGTAGCGTACCTTTCTCAGCTTTTCGTCTAGAAATACTAGGTTGATTGTATTAATCACCGTCTACATTTCAAAAATAGCAAAAACTACTCATTACAAGCCTCATTAACTAATAATAAACCACGGTGAAATTTTACTAGAAGGAGCATATGGGGAAATGAAATTGAAGATGTGTTAATTGGAGCATTGGTATCAAAGCATTTTTAAAAGTGCATATGACAAGGGTGATAAGGGCGTCTGTGTCGTTACCAGTACAAAAAAGTCATACAAAAATGTACTTATATCGTTAGTATATCGGGCTTATGTTTTTATGTTTGATTACTTTCGGTTGATTATAATTAACAAAACCGAGGTATGCCATAAGGTACACTTTAGGTACACTGTAGACATGACTAACATGTCCTTTTGAATTGTTATTTGATAAACCAACTGTCCAAACAACAATTTCGAGGGGTGATCAATATATTAGAGTACTTTTCATATAGCAATTGAATATTGACAACAAAGCTTTTAACATCATTCGGAGTAAGACGTCTCCAATCGAATGCACTAAATAAATATAACTTTTTGATTCGTACAAGAGGTGCTTGACGTTGGACGTCACGTGACGTCACTCCATGCGTCACCGTGTGAGCAGCACCGCTTTTGGACTGATACCCGGCCGCATGTATAAACCAGGTTTTCTTTTCATACCGAAAGAAGTAGTAAAAAATTAATTCGAGAATGTGAGGTGGAATAAAAAGAGTATTGGTGCGTTATCGGAAACAAAATATGTTGGTTGTACAAAATTGGATTATTCCAACGAAGAATGAAGTACAACCTAGCAATTTAGGTGGAATATCGAAATAACTCTTTTGATTTTGAGTCAACAATTTTCATTTTCGCCAGTTACATGTGCATCTTATTTCGCAGGATTAACGGAAAATATCCTTAACGCGGTGTTATTTATGCTGTTTATCCTCATTTTATCGACTTGAACGTTTGACAAGGACCATACAATCTCACAAACAATAGAATCATATGAAAACCAATTTGATGAACACGGAATATTTGCACACATTAGTGAAGTCATTTTAGAGATATTGCGAGGATTTTGCAAGTTTCGTGTTTATTTTTATAGCATTTCGTTGCTCAGAAATAAAGTTACGCTCGACGGTGCGTGCTTCACAATGGTTACAAAAAGTGACCTTATCAAGTAAATAGTGACGTTATCATAAGCGAATTAAAAGAAATTAGAAGAAACACGAGATAATTGATTAATCTATATCAGCTTGTCATTACTTCTCCAGTTCCAATATTTAAAATTTGAGAAGGGAAGTCCTCCAATATATTGATCACCCCTCGGATATGACGTTCTCTGGAGACGCCCAGTTGGTCATTAGGACATATTTTGATTTTATGGAATTCTTCGTATGCAGTTTTTGAAACGGTTATTGACTTTGATGGTTATTTCATAAGCCTAAACATTTGGCTACTGATTGCATTGTATCACACTACCGCAAATATTGTATATGTATTAAATGACCACTGAACTAAGGAGAAGAACATAAAGCAGATACATTGACAGTATTAGTAAATACAAAGTGGTTGCTCACACTTAAATATCGCATAGGCTTTCTATGAACGTATGAGACTGTAGATCTACTTAGCTATCAATCTACTTTAACCGCTTTGAATACGCACCGGTTAAAATATTCGTTACTTGCTTTCAATGGATTACGGTGATATTCATTGAAAATAAACTGTTTTTGAGCTGCTCCCAAAGTAAACACAACGGCAACAGTGCCGGGTTTCAAAATATGTGTGACGTCATTATAACTTCGTAATTATCACGCCCTGACGTTCTAATCTTATTTGTATTTTTTCTAATTCAGCCAATCACTGTTCCATTTAACTAGAAAATGAAGCAAATAATAAAAAGAAAAGTTTTGATGTTTGGTGAAAGATCTTATTTTATTTCACAAGTGATCACAGAAAAGTATACTTTCACTCTGAAACACAAAGTTAACACGATTTGTAAGACTATTCTGCTTTGATGTATTTTGGAATATGAACTTTTTGGGAATACATTCGTTTACAAACAACCACAATGTACGTGCGGGGAAAGAGATTGTATAATGTTAACGTATCCTTAGATTAATGTATATTTTCTCGGAATATTGATATAATTTAAAATATTGCTTCGCTTCATTGACGTTTCAGCAGTTTTAAACACATTTGCATGTCGTTTTGATGAATTAGACGTTCCCCAAGGAGATAAAAATGCGTGCCTGATTTATATTTTTCTTTCTCTGTACAGCATAGTATATACTTTATATCAAAATTAAGGCCGTTTTTGGGATATTTCATCACGATGTTGTTTTAATATTCGCATTATCTAAATATTAACCAAGTTATTTGGGAAATGAAATGTTATAGAAATGTAAACTTATAAAAATGATTTATTTCTTTCGTAATACTGCCTTAGATAGGTTAAATTATCTTGTGTTATACTGTGTCATTAACTAACACAATCAGATCGGAATGTTCAAGACCTTTACTGCATTCAAAAGATGGGGCTTCCAATTTATTATCACTAGCTTGGTACCCAGAGATGATATAGTCACATTCGTCTGTTAACTGTTAAGTTTGGTATGAAATGTAAGAATACAACGTAGTTCTTGCCGTGTATAAATAAGTTTAATATCGCACGCTGTTGAATATTACAGGGGAAATTAATCCTGATCCGCTGCATTTCAGTTGTCCAAATGCCCTGGACAATTTATGAATATCTTGTGTAATGGAATACATACCAATTCAGATATATATATATTAATACACTTATAAACACAAGACTTTCATTTTGATGCCGTCCATGTATAAAGACAAATTGACATTATACATTACATGTATATGTCGGTGGTATGGATCGGTCATCAGACGAATCTTAACCTCCCAAGCTCTGAAAACCAAAAAAAGACCAAAAACCGTCATAATTCGCAAAGCGCAGTTAACAGTGAGAATAACTAGATTCTTAGTGTACATAACATATCGAATTACGTAAAATTGGGCAACAATTTCTGTAAAAAAGACAAGAAGCAGAGCATCAATTTTTGCTAAACATAACCCTCGAGAGAGAAAAAGCAGAACAATTGTCTGGCATTACGAAATTATTAATCCAGACAATTCATAAATACGTGATTTAGAGTTATGTCTCTTAAAATCAAATACAAATGATTTCATACAAAACAAAATTTATTTAGGTTGATATGTACATTTGTTATCATTCGTGTACGACATCGGTGTCATTCCTTCTGTTTATTCGGTATCAAATAATTAATCGTACTGCTGTACTATATGCAGACTGTACAAAACACAGTGAATGACACACTGGATGGTGTTTTTACAAGACCATACCAAAGTGTGTATTTGTTTAGTGTCCGAGGACAGATTGGTTTGGGAATGTTCAGAAAGAAAGTTTGTAACTTCTTAATATATCGTTTTACTATTTTGATATTTTTCTTTCATAATTATCATTCTTGATCACCTTCATGTTCCCAACCCATTGACAGGATTTAGTTTTACACAAACATATTTTTAGCTATTTCAGTAAATGTATGATGTTCTATGCATGAAAGCTATAATTATTGGAAACATGATACCAAGATAGGTTTTGGAACATTGGGTGGAGTCCAAAGGAAAATATGATTTGGTATTACCTTAGTATTACCGGGAGTTTATTGCAAATACTACATAGACTAAGCCATATACATGTACAATTGGTTGCTTTACAAAATAAGACTACATTCATAACTTTCAAGAGTGTAATATTGGTAGTCTCACACACCATATTCCTGATGTTTGTGTTTGTGTTGCAAGACAGACAAAAGCGCATGTATCGTACTGGCTATATAATAACAACGATTCGGGATACATTTTCTCCTTATCTGAGAATTTCACAGCAAAAACATTACTAGTATACTGATACAGTTTTTGTCCAGATGATTAGATTTAACATGCTTTGGGAGAACAAACTGACAGTATTCGTCACTCTATTATACATGATAAATGTTCAAACTTCAAAGGTACAATTATATGTCTTCATTGAAGAAAAGTAATTTACTTACTGGTGTGAATTCATGTTATGACAAATAATACGTTTGTTATCTTGGAATAACCTATTTCAATTAGTGGAACTTTTTAAATTAACGAGGTCAATGAAAAAGAGAAGTGTTTCAGTAATTTTAATATATGAGTCGTAACAGTACACTGTAATGTTATTTGTAATGTATATTGAAATTGACAAGACAAAAGATATTCAACTAGACGTGCTGTCATTTCTCCAGTCAGTAAGACATACTATTACAGTTAAGGTAGTCAATAATGGTAGGAGTTGTTGTCAGCACTTTTACGTCGCATTTAGAGACATATTTCTTTAACGACAAAGTACGAGATCAAACCTTGGTCTTTATACATAATTAGTAGATTTTTATAGTGCTTTTCCGACGGTTTTTGTCTTGTTGTCTCTATAATCTTAACATCATTTTGGCACTGACGACCTTAGTCTTCTAAGCAAGCGATTATATACCATTCTACTGCTTAAAAACTCGAGCATTGGTCAGCGCACTTTAAACGTCCGGTTATATTCATCTTGTTAGAGAAAGTAATCAATCTTCCTATTTGACAAAATTCGGTAATCAATAACCCCTTTACTCTGGGTATAAGGGAAACACGTTATTACTTTAAAATTAATATATTCGCGTACTTGTCACAGCTCTAGTCCAAGAAACACGCGGTTGGTGACATTTAACACCGTCTACATTTCATAAACTACTCATTACAAACCTCATTACTTGATTTTAAAATACACCAAGGGGATTAACCCATTCATAAACTCTCCATTATTTTTCAGGAATGGAGAGTTGTTTTAACAATAACTCTCCATTATTTCGTATACACATTACATTAAATGTGTATACGAAATAATGGAGAGTTATTGTTAAGAAAACTCTCGATGCCTGAAAAAATAACACACATATGTAGTGTTAACAAAAAATGGAGAGTTATTTTTATTAAATGTGTTAACAGGTAATGGAGAATTATTGTAAATAATGTATACTTATACACCATAGAGTTGCCCGCCATCCCAAATAGATGGGTCGGGAAATTTACTTTTGGGTTTTCAAAACCCCCGCCCTTCAACGGCCCATGCGGGGGGGGCTATCTTACAATTAAACATTGTCCCAAAGGTTTTGGTTCGGTGAAAAAATCCCAACATTTCCCCGGCAGTGCGGGGGAAGCTGGAGAGTAATACACCGCAGCCATACGCGGGGGTTGGGACCGTGGATACAACTGACTGGTGCATTAAACAATGTATGTGTTCACAAAAAGGGCAATACAATTTGCAGGAAAAGCGGCACTCAACTGAACGAGCCGAACACAGAAAAAAGAAAACAAAAGACAGATAGAAATGCTCAAACCACAACGAAACTAGAAAATGAAATCAACCTGCTGTTACTTAAATAGCTTTTAACATTAATATAATTTCAGCTATTAAGGTGGTACGCGCGCAAGAAATAAAGAAATCAAGATGATGCTAGTGTGATATGATATAAATATAAATATTAAATAGTGTTAATAATTTCCAATTGCGCTTCCGCGTTATCATGACCATTCAATAAGTTTCAATTACAGCTTTTATACATTCGCAAGGGCCAAAATTATCACTAAATCATGACACCCGTCTTCAGCATGAATAATCGACCTTGGCCTACATTAAAATGTCCATTTACGTTGCAACATAGGTTTTGAGATGATCAGATGAAAACTGTTTGAATATAATAATACGTATAAAGCTAATTTCTAATTGTTTTTGGTCATACAAGGTTCATAATCCAGGAAGACATGTGTTAATTGGTCTCCTAAATTTAAATTAAAGAACAGGCAAAGTTTGTATGAATTTAGGAGGGTAAGAAAAAAGTTGAGTTCCCAATTTACGAGGGCTGTTTTCAGCTGTTCAACCGCTCAATCACTCTTTGACATTAACTACCCCTGATCATTGGGCTACCCAATGAACATTCGAGTCTCACGGGGAGACTTTTCTCTTTTGTGGGCGTGGCAGCCAACATCGAACTGCGACGTCTAGGAATAGACATTGCCCTCACAATTATATATACTAATTTTTGAGTATAGCTTGGCTACTTTGACACGGGTCTAACCTTTTGATTAACATAATTTAACAGTCAATTTATAACCTACGTTTACAGCACCGATTGTATGTTTTCATAATCGGTGAGTATCACGATGACAGCTCGAGATATGATAGAAACACGAATTTGAAATACCGATACCGCACGATTTACTTGCGGAAATTGATATATTTTAAAACAAGAACCTAGTAATATATTCTTGCATAAAGGTCAGGTTCACGTCAAAATAGCAAAGCTATACATTAATTAATATTGTGCAAATACAGAGTTAAGCTTAATAACAACATCTTAAAAACATTGTAGTTATGTCCATCAAGTTGCATATCAATTATAAATATCCATCTATAGTTCATGCACTGAAATATATCCTGTGACTGAAACAAAGTCTTTATAATGTCCACCGTGTTATAACATCAAGTGACAATGGGTAAATGACCATTGATTGATCGTGTAACACATAACTCACAACATGTGTTTGCATGGACTACACACCATTATAAAGTAATGGAGAGTTATTGTATTAGTTCACGGGTTTCATGAAAAAAGCATGATCTTCTCGCTCAGTCGTGTTCATATTTTTAATCTTCTATTTATAAGAGGTACATCAGGGGAGACATTTTTTGGAAAAATGCATTTTCTTTCAATTTTGACATTTACAGCATCTTTTCAGAAAATCAAATTTACACTTTACAGTATTGTTGTATTTTAAGTCAGAGAAAATCCGCGTATCTGTCCATTCCTGAGAAATAATGAATACTCGGCCCCTTCGGGGCCTCGTCTCCATTATTTCTCAGGAATGGACAGTTACTTGGACTTTCTTCTTAACATAAAACCACGGTAGAATTTTACTACAACGAACATATGGGAAATAAATTTAATTAAGATTGAAAATAGGTTAATTGGAGCACCGAGACAAACACAAAAGTTTTTCAAAAGTGCATATGTTCAAGAACGATAGGGACGTCTGTGTCGTCACCAGTACAAAAAGTCATACAAAAATGTACTCATATCGTTAATATATCGGAGTCCCGACGTAACTATATGTTTTATTTTTATCGGTTGATTATTATTACTAAAACCGAGGTACCCCTAAAGCTACACTGTAGACGTGAATTACATGAAAGGTAATCGTGAAATCACCACCCCATTAAACATAATCAAGAAACATAACAGGCTATCATATCCCTTTGAATCATTATTTGGACAACCAGCTGTCCAAACAACGATTTTATGACGTTATTTGGAGACGCCCAGTCGATCAGTAGGACATATTCTTCTGTTCTGCGTATGCTATTTTTTAAAATGTTATTAATTTTAATGTTTATTGTATCAGCCTAAACATTTGGCAATTGATTGCTTTGTATCACAATACAGGACATATTGGTGTACGAGGGGTGATCAATATATCCGAGGACTTTCTTTCTGATTTTTTGAAATATTGGAACTGAAGTAGTGAAATTACAAGCTGATGTAGATCTATCAATTATCACTCGATTCCTCTAATTTACTTTATGATAACGTCGCTATTTCCTTGATGACGTCACTTTTTGTAACCATTTTGAAGCATGCGCCGTCGAGTATCTCGGACGTAACGTTATCTCAGAGCAACGGCATGCTATGAAAACTAACGCAAAACTTGTAAAGTCCTCGCGATATCTCCAAGATGACTTGACTGAATTGTGCATTGGTTCTTAGCGCTTCGAATTAGCCCATTTTATATAAGTCCATTGTTTATGTCACTGTAAGGACTCTGTCAAACGGATGAGTCCATGAAATAAAGATATACAGCAAATAACACACCGTGGTAGAGACACTTGGTGTTCAAGTCTGCGAAATCAGAAGCACAAATGTATCTGGCGAAAACGAAGACTAGTATAGGCCACACAACATGAAATCGTTGACTCTGGATCAAAAGGGTTATTTCGATATTGCGTTCTAAACTTGCTAGGTCGTGCTCCATTCTTCATTGGAATAATCCAAGTGTGTAAAGCTAACCGCCCTTTTTCCAAGATTTCTTTCAAATATCGCATTGATACTCTTTTTATTTCACCTCACATTTTAGAGTTAGGTGTTGAACATATTTATATAGTTGGCTATTAATGACTTATTACAGTATTCAAAGCAAAACACTCTTACACATGGGACCAGTTATCAGTCCAGAAAGGAGATATGTGCTGCTCAAGCGTCATGCGCTCCTTGTACGAATAAAACAATTTTATATTTGCATTGGGTCGGAGATATCTTACGCAAAATTATGTTAATTGACCTTATGCCTTGCTGTCAATATGAGAATGCTAGATGTAAAGTCCTCGAATATATTGATCACACCTCGTATATGTAATAAGTGACCACTGAACTGAGGAGAAGAACATATAGTAGATACATTGACAGTATGAGGGCGGGGTAAGTGTAATCAATGCAGTCTATGTTTTATATGTGCCGATATTACGATACACATACGATTTACGACACCATTATAACTGGTTCCATTGACGATATTTCGCAATAAATATCTGTTTGGTTTTGTATTTAACGGGGTCAATATCAGTTTTGGTAAGACAACTTGTGCAAAATTGTACCAATATCAATCAACGTTACGCGTGTTTCCAATGTCTAAGAAGAAAAATACAATACATGTTTAAATGCAGATTTTTAGAACTGTCTGCACAGCATGTACTATAATAGAGATTAATGCATGTATACTGGCACGAAATAGTTTCCTTACAAGTCAAGAACTACAGGAAACGGAAAGGTTATCTGTTACTTATAGCGCCTAACCATCCGTAAAACACCAGTTAATGTCCTCATGGACAATAATAATAATAATAATAAGACAATGAATAATTGTCGCAGACGATGCGCAACTTGAGAGTAACTACCCGTTGTCTAGTTCAACACTTCCCCCATAAGCATACATTTAGTCCGGAAGTTGTGTGACAGAATGATATATAAACCCGGAACTTAAGTGTTTACAGAAGTGCACTTATATGTGTATACTGGCTTCACAATACTGTTGGGGAAACTGTAAAACGAGCATCACAGTAATACTATAAACACACCAAATGTAATGCCAGTTTGGTTCAAAAGCTCTTGATTTTTATAAATGTCCAAAGACCTTAAAGCGACATTCCCTATAGCTAGCATATTGTTCTCTTCTATTGCACTAAATTTTGCGAAAATATGTCTCTATAATGTCAAAAATATAGTTGCGAGGGGTGTTGGAAAAGTAATGAAAATTGCCCTCTAACTGTTTATTGACTAAACCGATTTCAATGAAACTCACTTACAATCTTCATCGAAATCTCCGCTTCAAGATGTACACAAATTGCATTAACAAATTCAATATTGAAATCATGTTTCAGCGTCTGCAATAGGTACTATGCATAAACTGTAATACGGTTGACCACATAGGCTTCATGGAAACGTACTTTTCTATACAGAATGTGATATAAGACCAAGAACTTAAAAATAGTCGCATGGGACTAGATCTATAGAATATACTTGTTTATCAGGCATGTTTATATGATTTTCGTTCAAAAACTACTCTTCAGTAGATGCCTGGAGCAAAGAGGTATTTTCGTGTGAAAGGGACATAATGCTCAGTTTCAGTTACAAATCGACGCTTAATGAAATGTTTTTAAAGTTTTTCCTGTAGAAACTATCTGTAGAACCTATAAGCTACCAATTTACGCATTAATTTGGGCATTTGAACAGTAGGGCCTTGGTCTGTGGACAAAATTCAAATGCATCACCTTCGTCACTGACTGCGTGTAATTTATAAATACGAGCTTCTTAGAACTTCAGAAATCAAATGCATAATATTTCTGGTTCAGACTTCGTAAATGATATGGAGTCTGTGTTTCGCCATCTGTTACGCTTCGAAAAAACATAGTTTGTACGTATTAGGGTATAAATAAAATATTTGTTGGCATTTAAAATAAGATGATATTTTAGACACCACGCAGTGATCATGGGACCCATGTGATACAAATGTTGTTAAATTCTAGAATTTTCTTCAATATGAAGTCAACCAAATTTTATCCAATTATAAACGATAGTTACATAGTTAAACATGCCAAGTTTGACGCCTTAAAATCCCGAAACTACAAAGATATGCATACATTTGCATTACTTTTCTAACACCCCTCGTAATCACTCATACTAATGTATCGCTCCCAGTGATTAATTATTATGAGATCAAAGGGAAACAACTCGTGGCTAGTTTGGCTCGTTACGGAAATATGTTTTCATTCTTTTCTCGGTAATTAGTGGGAACGTTTTGTTAACAACTTGAGGAGTTTAAGCAATATTTGTTTCTCATGTAATGTTTAATATTCCCGAATCGATTCAAACGATCAAAGTTATAGGGAACGCCTCTTTAAGTTTAAGTATAAGTTATTATACTTGCAGCATATGTCACCTATTTCAACCTGCCCACTTAATCACACAGTAAACATAAGCTTATGTTACAGTATTGCATCGATTGGGAACTATTGTGTCGGTGGGAGTTGTGTTTGTTATGTGTACAAAACATATGGTTAATACTGCAAAGCGCATAATTCGATATATGTGATATGATAGGACATGAGCTGTTTTTGGTATTTATTACATGTTTTCAATGGAGTATGGTGATTTTCAATGAAAATAACCATGATTAATAACAGTGAAAATAACATTTTGATACTTGCACTGTTTTTGACGGAACTACTTTCTTCAATGCAAATATAAATTACCTCCCTATATTGTTTGTTTACTTACATATTTACCTCCGTGATTATGCCTGCTACTTGGCAGCCGTCAAAAAAATGAGTATTTTGCTGAATCTGATACCAATAGCTTTAAATTTGAAGCCTTTTTATTGGCATTCACAGGTAACTGTATCGTTGAAAACGGAAAAAGAAACGAAAAAAATATTTTTTAAATTTATATATTTTTATACGTAGGAATACAGTAAAAAAATATTTTTCCGAAATGTTCGGGTTTTTTTTTCGTTCTAACGATATAATAAGATTGCATTTTATTTCACTCGTGAAAATATTGATTTCTGTGATCACTCGGTCAAATAAAATTCGATCTTACACCAAAATCAACAAATATCCTCTATATAATGCTGATATAGCTTACCATCATCCATTTGTTTCAATTCAGGCAATTACTGTACTATATCACTAGAAAATAAAGCAAATGATAAAAAGAAAATGTGTTGATATGTTTGGTGAAATTTCTTATTTTATTTCACACGTGATCACAGCAAAATGTACTTTCACTTTTGAAAAACAAAATTAACACGACTTGTCAAACTATCCAACTTCGATACGTTTTGAACTACATGTATGAACGATTTGAGAATACATTCGTTTACAAACAACCACAATAAACGTGCGGAGAGAGATTGTATTGTTATATAGCCTTAGATAAATGAATACTTTCTCGGATTATTGTTATAATTTTAGATATTACTTCACTACATTTGACGATTTAGCAGTTTTAAACAAATGTGCATTCCGTTTCGATGAATAAGACGGCTCCAGAAAGAGATTATATTGCGTGCCTGATTTGCAATTTCCTTTCACTGTAAAACATATTATATAATTTATATCGTATTTAAGGCCGTTTATGGGATGTTTCATCGTCTGGCTGATTTAATATTCGCATCATTTGAACATTATCCAAGTTATCTTGAAATTAAATGCTAAAGAACTGTAATTACATAAATGATTTATTTCTTTCGTTATACTCCTTAGGTAAGTGAGATTCTCTTGTCTTATGATGTGTCATACACTTGCATAGTGTTCATATCACACAAACAAACACCGTCGTCGGAACCCACGGAAACCGTTTCTACTACAATTCATAATCTTGAATATGTAACATTTATTCTTTGTTTTTTTTATACTATTTACATTTCACATAAATGCCTTAGCAAGTATAGTTGCAATATTCAAGACTTTTACTGTATTCAAAAGATGGTGCTTCCAATGTATTATCACTAGCTTGATACCCAGAGACACAACTTCGAAAAAAACGCAAGGATAATTAGTTCACATCCAAACAAACTACGCAGTCATTGCAAAAATAGGCAATCTATCGTTATATTTAATATTATTTTTGTATACGAACATACATGCACATTTGAACACTTCGATGAAATAATTACATTCGTAGGAGCTAATTCATCTCTTAACTATCAATTTTGGTATGGAATGTAAAAAAACAACGTAGTACTTGGCTTGTATAAAAAGGTTTAGTATCGCACGGTGTTGAATATTACAACAGCAAAGGCAATGAATCTTAAACCGCTGCATTTCAGATGTCCAAATGTCCTGGGCAATTTATGAATATGTTAAGTTATGGAATTATACCAAATTTAGACGTTTATATTTAGACCCTTATAAACATACAACTTTCATTTTGATGCCATCCATGTATAAAAGACATTACATGTATACGTCGATGGTATGGTCATCAGACGAATCTTAACCTCCCAAGCTCCGAAAACCAAAAAGACCAAACCGTGTCAGTCGTCAATGAGTCATTAATAGAGAACATAACTCTATTTATATTGTACATAACATTTCGAATTACGTACAATTGTGCAATAATTTCTGTAAAAAGACAAGAAGCAGACCACTCATTTGAAATGTCCATCAATCTTTACTAAATATAACCCTGGAGAGAGAAAAAGCAGAACCATTGTCTGGCATTACGAAATGATTAATCTAAACGAATTATAACTACGCAATTTAGAGTTATGTCATTTTAAATAAAACACAAATTATTTCATACAAATGAGAATTCATTTAGGTTGATATGTACATTTTTAATCATTCGTGTACGACGACGGTGTCCTTCCTCCTGTTTATTTGGTATTATCTGTTTATTGGAAACATGATACCAAGATAGGTTTTGGAACATAGGGTGGAACCTAAAGAAAAATAAGATTTGGTATTACCTTAGCATTACCGGGAGTTTATTGCAAATACTACCTAGACCAAGCCAAATACAATTGTTTGCTTTACAAAATAATACTAACATTTACAACTGAGTTTAATATTGGTAGTCTCACACACCATACTCCTGATATTTGTGTTTGTCTTGCACGGCACACAATAGCGCATGTATCGTACTGGCTATAAAATAACATCGATTAGGGATGCATTTTCTCCTTAACTGTGAATTTCACAGCAAAAATATTATTAGTATACTGATACGTTTTATTTTTCGTGATGATCTGATTAAACATGCTTTGGGAGAACTAACTGACAGTATTCTTTACTCGATTATACATGATAAATGTTAAAAATTCTCTAAGGTACAATTGTATGTCTTTATCGGAGAAAAGTATTTTACTTACCGGTGTGAATTCATTTTATGACAAATAACACATTTGTTATCTTGGAATAACCTATTTCAATTTGTTGAACGTTTTATATGAACGAGGTCAATGAAAAAGAGAATTGTTTTAGTAAGTGTAATATATGAGTCGTAACGGTACATTGTAATGTTATTTATATTTTATATGACAATTGATAGGATATAAGATATTCAACTAGACGTAATGTCATTTCTCCAGTCAGTAAGGCATAATATTAGAGTTGAGGTTGGTTATAATAGTGGGAGTTGTTGTCAGCACTTTTACATTGCATTTAGAGTCATATTTCTTTCACGGCAAAGTACCAGATCAAACCTTGGTCTTTATACATTATAAGTTATATTATTGTTATTCGGAATAAACCTCGGGTATCATAAACAACTCTTAAATTGGCATATGTATACCATTATCGTGTTACGTCAATAACAGTTACTTTCAATGTTTAGATAAATTTCTTGAGAGTAGGATGCATTTTACGAAAACGTTGATGGACTAAAACGCCGCGCACAATAAAATATGTCGAACAGTAAATATGTAATGGGTGCACCATTAAGCATGCAGTTCGATGCAAAATTTAAGATTCACAACCACTACAGAAAAATAAATTATCGTGAAAGTTGTTTGTTCGAAGTTTAAATATCCAATTATTTAAGTACTGATGTTACTATGGCGAATTCCGGACTCTCGGTCCCGCATAACAATACACAATGCATAAGGTAAACTATACTTACCTACCGCCGATGGGCTGCCTCGCTCTATAATACCATAACCTCTGGATGTATTACTGAGAAACCAATGATGTGCCTTCGTTCGACTCGTGGTTCTGACTGCCAGTGTCCGACTGACCCGGACTTTATCGTCAACTAGTTATTCCAGACTGGTTCAGTAGCGGAAAGAGCGCTATGAGCGGAAAGAGCCCACAATCATCACATGTCTGCTAATCTTACAATTTGATAGACATAATTTCTGCAGTTTTGTACCATGCGTGTTTGTCGATGTTAGCCATTTATTTGTCATGATAAAGTGTAGCTAATGCAAACATTCTGCCCTGTCAGAAAGACAAAGTCAGCAGAGAGTCGGGCGTACTGTCATCTGGTCAGTCTGTCTTATTTTATCGGGCGTGTCAGGTATGGTTCTTCTAAAATATATGTTATTATCACGTATGTCCTACTGGTTGATAATTGAGACAAGTAGTTAACATGACTGTGTACGTGTAGTCCCAAATGAAGGAGTACTAACTGTATCGGTAATTAAAATACATTTTTGTTGTCTTTGCTCGCTTTGTCATGTTGATCTTACCAATATATAAGACAGTTTGTAACAAAGCATATAGCAACCCAGCACTTGTATAGTTTGAACAAGATCAATCTAAGCCGCAAAATACAATACACGAGTTTCATTGTGTTTTATGCATTAGAGAAAGTTAACATTTTCACGTAACATGACACAATAAAATGCAAATAAATAACATTAATCCAAATTTCAGAATTTATATCGATATTTAAACGTGGTTTTATTGGAATTGACTGATCATCGTGTATAATTTTAATAATAACATTTAAAATTTCAATGTTTGCCAAAAGACATCTTGTGTTTTCAAAATGTGTGTCTCACGCACAAGTCTTCTGAACGTTATTATTATCGTCAGTGTAGTAACCTCCAAAATGTACTTGATTATTCTAAATACGAAAATGTTTCCTTTAAATTGAATTCAACAAGTTATAAAACAGCACAAACTGCTGTAAATTGTCCTGCACGCAAATTTCGGAGATTGAATTTGTTAAGTAATACTTCAGATTAACGTAAATAGTCATGTTATTAAACAATGCGAAATATACTAACACGAATAAATTCCCTATTTGTGGACTGATGAACAGTTTAATGTGAAATGGTGATTTAAGATGGGGCCAAAAATAAAATATTGTTTGTTTCCCCTTCCCGACCCAGGCAAAATATGGTTGGGTAGGTAGGTAGGTAAAATATATTTTTTTTTAAATATTTTATTCTGAAAAGTTGGTCAAGAACACTATGAATATGTGTCTATTTATATATACACTTTACTGCTTTAAATATACTATTTTGCTTTAAATTGAAATATGAATACAAATTCAATGTGACCTACTTTGACAGAATAAAGTATTTAAAAAATAATGAATGCTGAATAAATGTTTGTTTAAATTTCTCTGTAAATATTTGTATAATAAAAACATATATACAGAAATGACTAGCTTTATTAGTCTGACTAGAATACATAACAATTTTTGGACTGCTAAAGTTACTTCAAGATGGTTTCTTAGAACACTGAGCCCCGATGGTTGTGAACAGAACAGAAACAGAAATTATAATGAACAACATCAGTGGCTGCAAATGTCATGTACAACTACATAACATCTTTAGTAATAGTTTGACTAGTCACATTGTGAGGACTGCTCATCCTTCAAAGTTTTATCGGATTTCTTCGTGGAATGAGTTTGTTCAGCTTTTTGCAGTTCCCACACACTGGCAGGACCACTCTGAAATGGCGGATTAGGTCTGCATCTTTCTGTGATCCACTTGCAGCGCAGTGTGCACATATGTCTTGTTGTCCAATACTTGATGCGTAATATGCAAACTCAACATGGGTTGCGCACGACATCTGCATCCTGACCGTGACCACCCCTTGTAAAGCATCACCTGAAGTTGTCCAGCAATATTTTAATATTAATAATATTATCAGTATATATATGCAAAGTGACCTAGCCCTGGATTAACTACAGCAGAGTTCAACTCGATGAAGAACAATGTGACAGAGTTTACACAACTATTGTACCAAATTTATATCAAAACATGAGAAATTGTTGATTTGATTTTATGGCACACCGACTTATTTTAAGATATATGGCATTTAAAGCCGTGTAGTCATGCAGGGTTAAATGGTGGCTGCAATTCTGGCCCTTCAACCCACGAACGGCACCCGCTCAGCCACAAGCGGAAAATGAGAAAATGTCATACAGTACATTAATGAAACAAATGAATACCTTCAGGTACAATCTGGGACCCACAGTTGTAATCATGTTTTTCGAGAACACGTGTGAGCGCTCTGGTGTCTCTAAGGCTGATGGATTTCCTGCTGTATATCGCACGAGGTTTATCACATTCGAAACACTTCACAGACATTCGGACATTTTGTGCCACCAGTCCTTGATTCCGAATTCCCTAAAAAAAAAATTGATTAAATACTATTAAAGACAAAAAATATTTAAGCATTAACAGTTCCATCAGAAAGTAAATGAGTCAGCAGGTTGGGATTTTATATGCCAGGCACCACTAAGCTTTATTGGCGCTTAAGCTTTTACACTCATTATTCAAAAAAGTGTACATGTTGCTTTGTGCATTAGAGAAAGAACAATAGCAATTACCTTACTTGTTTGTAAGTCTAGTTTATTAGGCCTTGGGACCCATAGGTCTATAAAATAAGTGACTTATGTAGTCTTGTACGTGTAAAACTTTCACTACTATTGGCACCTTGGCAACAGGAGTACCATTTAAAATGTATTTTCTTTCAAATAAGTACATGTATAACAAAATCACAGTTGAAAAGAGTTGCATTGAACAAACCTGCAACTTTTCAGCAACTTCTTTTGGCTTTTCGACATTGGCGGAGGGCCTCGACTCAGATGTGTCGGTATTGACAACTTCTGCATATGATTTGTAGTGGTTTCTGTCATCTTCTCGAGGTGTGGGATCTGGCAACCAGGGAAATGGGGTCTCGGCCATGCGGGTACCACAGCAGTTGATTTCGTCACATTTCTGAATTTGAAAGGTGTAGTGTCGCTGCCTACAATGGTCACTCAAGAACTTCTGATAGTCTGAAAAATCATTTATAAAAGACATGTATGTATTTATTAAACATACAAAAACGCATACATGTATATCATTTTATACTACAGTAGTATTGAGACTACTTGTATATAGCGCCGAACAGGAATACTTAATTTTGGCTTACCTCTGGTGTTACAAAGTCAACACCCAATGTCAAAACCACCCCACCTGCTGGAATCTACGAGATGCATAGACATCAATCATTCATACACGTTTAGTCACCTCTTACGATGATGACTGTTAAACAGTAGTCTGGTTTTTTTTAATGCAACACATTATATGCATGATGATTTAAATGCCGGTTAATTCATCCCATGATTAAAATACATAAAGTTTAAATAGTCACCTTCTTTAGATTTGACATAGACCTGCTGGTACTTGCCACGCTCTATGCTCGGATCCACCAGCCTCTGGATATGAGTCTCAAACTCGTCAACAGCCTCTTGTTCTGCGGCTTCCTCAACGGTGAATGGTACATCCTTCAGAGTGAGACGCGATGTTCTAGATTCCAGCAATTCCTTGATGGGCTTGACTGACTCTAGCCATGCAGGCTTCAAGTTTTGGTTTGTTTCTGCCTTGGTACGTATCACCGACATGCTGTTTGCAGACTTCAGGACCTGTTCTGTTGCGCTATCGCATTCCGCTCTCGTAAGAGCACAGTGTTGCAGAGCTAACTTTAAAATAGACATTATACGTTCTGCAGGATTTACCCATGAATGTCCTGGTGCAGTTCGCGCAGCAATTAAGGTATCAACCCCAAGCCTTTTAAACAAAACGATCAATGCCAACTTTACAGAATGGTAGGTCAGTCTGTGGTCCGGGCCACCATCAGAGTACAGGATGAATACTGGTTTTAGCTCCAACTGATTCAATTGTCTTTCAATTTCACATGCGTGTCTGAAAGGTGTGCTGCCTTGGAAGACTGAGTCTTTGTAGCTAACCGAGACATTTCCTCTATAAAACGAACCTGACGATTCACTGGGTAATTCGACATTCAGACACACTTAAGGCGTAAGCGAACCCTTGCTTTGTTGGTCGTGGTCCAGGGCAGCCAAAGTGGATGTTGTTGGTACAATGGATTTCTTGCCTCTCACTCCAGTCTGTATGGCCTGGCCTGGTTCTCCATAGTCTACTCTACATTTGTCGTCTACACAGCAGAATCTTACAGAGTCCTTGTTTTCGACCGCAAACTGTTTCAGGTATTTGAATACAGTCGAACAATAATGTTCATCTGGGTGAGACACCCTAAGTTGCCGTGCTTGCACCTTGAATTGAAGTGGCACTTTGGAAGTGTAAAGTTGTGCTGTTTTTTTCAGGCTATTCTTTGGCACGAATGCATACAGGACAGTAGACTCACTTGGGATAGGAGTTTCAGTTGGCAGATCTTTACCTGTCTGGGCAATAAGATCTTTCACAGAAAAGTATTCAGAGAAATGACATACACCATGTCTTCTGTCGTCAACTGCCATCAAGTTTTCCACTTTCTTATTCAAGCATTCGAAGAAGGCATGGAAAGTATCCTCTGGCCGCCCAGTATTTAAATGCCTTAGATCAATGACAAGATCTGGGTCACTGGAATTTATTGCGGCCTGAACGCGAGTATCTATAGAAGGGTTCTGCAATGCGGTGGAATCGATTGTCAAGTCCAAATATATGGCTCGAAGAACGTGTTTCGGTACGTTCTGGGCATTCAGACTACAGTAACGAGAAATAAAGTCTTTCCTCATTTGCCGCGTGTGATATTCTGGCAGATAGAGACTAAGTCGTTCATAGATGGGCATGGAAGATCGCAAGATCTCACTGGTTGTGACATCATGTGGTACCTTCCACAGATAGCATATTTTCCCCATCCCACCACCTGGTCAATAACTCAAGACACATACAGGTATTGTTAATGAGAGTCTCTCAAAAAAGTGGAACCTTTCAGCACTAGTTAACTTTTCATTTGAGTGGAACTCTTCGTTGAAGAGGACATACTTGTAACAGTCTAGTTTCCGGAGTGTCTGATCTAGCAGAAGATACTGCGGTTTAATGTCATCCGTTGGCTGCAGCACCTCCATCCAAGCATCTTTACCAACCTGGCGTGGAGGAACACTGGACTTCTGTCTTTTCTGCTGATCCTTGTTCTTCTCAGTTAGGTAATCAGCATATGACTGCAACGACACCGCAAGATTCTCTAGGTCTGTGCGTAACTCTCCCCATGTTGATGTGAACTTGTCACTTATCATGCTTAAATGGAATAAAAATGCCATAACATATTTTTATAGTTGTGACAATATTTGTTTTCAAATGATATGTTATATCTAAATCTGCTGAGACTGAAAATACAGTCAGAACAACAGCGTTTGATCTATTTTTATTTACCCAACAAATATTTAATATTTATTCTACTTGTATAGATGTTCAATGTTCTGACATGTTATTTTATTGTTATTGTTCAATATCAGGGATGTACAATATGTATGGAATTGTGATCTTCCTAGATTGAAACAGAACTCATCAGTACTGCTGTCCGGGGCAGACTTGATCAAACCCGGGGTCCCTATATTGATAGACCGGTGCAGCTTCCATTCAAATGAGCTAGCCGGGATCCAGCATCACAATATATAAATCAACCACATCTATACATATTCAATTTTACAAAGTTTTGTTGATTTTTTAAAAGAAAACTGTTCTGACAATGGCTGCCAACCTGAAGAGATATTTGCTGTGTGACTCGAGTGCATCTTTGTCCAGAGTTGGGGCACGTTTCCGTTTCTTCCGCCAGTCATTGTAGCCATAGAATACATCCTTCTGGAATCTGTAATATTGTATTGAAATGAATTTACATAAGCTATTTTTTAGACTTACAATCAAAATTATTTACACATAAAAAATTTAAGCACACTGAGGAAAAACTGTTTTGTTTTTATGAATTTTCTGTAAACTCAAATATATTTAAGTAGTTTTAATACGCCAAAGTAGGCAGCTTCATGGCAAGACATTATTGTAATTGTAGCAGAAAGTAAGTTTCGACTCTGTGTTAATCATTAATTGACAGCGGTTTACAGTAAAAAAGCTCCCAAGTCAAAAGCCCCCAGGTTGAAATATTGCCCTTACCATAATGATAGTCGTTGTTGATGCCCTTACATACCCCTAACCCTAACGCTAGTCGTTCCTGTGGCCCTAGCCCTAAATTTATCATCAAAATGGCAAAAAAATGGGAGCGTTTTGACCTACTTCCGATGTCAATTACTCTACAGATCACAACCTGTTCATTTTTAGCTCACCTGACCACGAAGTGGTCATGGTGAGCTATTAGGATCGATGGATGTCCGTCGTACGTCGTCCGTCGTCCGTCGTCCGTCGTCCGTTCACAATTAGTTTGTTTACACTCTAGAGGTCACATTTTGGACTCAATCTTCATGAAACTTGGTCAGAATGTTTGTCTCAATGATATCTAGGTCAAGTTCGTATATGGGTCATGTGGGGTCAAAAACTAGGTCACCAGGTCAAATCTTAGAAAATTCTTGTTTACACTCTAGAGGTCACATTTGAAGCTTGATCTTCATGAAACTTGGTCAGAATGTTTGTATCAATGATATCTAGGTCAAGTTCGAATATAGGTCACGTGGGGTCAAAAACTAGGTCATCCGGTCAAATCTTAGAAAATCCTTGTTTACACTCCAGGGGGCACATTTGAAGCTTGATCTTCATGAAACTTGGTCAGAATGTTTGTCTCAGTGATATATAGGTCAAGTTTGAATGTGGGTCACGTGAGGTCAAAAACTAGGTCACCGGGTCAAATCTTAGAAAATCCTTGGTTACACTCTAGAGGTCACATTTGAAGCTTGATCTTCATGAAACTTGGTCAGAATGTTTGTCTCAATGATATCTAGGTCAAGTTCGTATATGGGTCATGTGGGGTCAAAAACTAGGTCACCAGGTCAAATCTTAGAAAATTCTTGTTTACACTCTAGAGGTCACATTTGAAGCTTGATCTTCATGAAACTTGGTCAGAATGTTTGTATCAATGATATCTAGGTCAAGTTCGAATATAGGTCACGTGGGGTCAAAAACTAGGTCATCCGGTCATATCTTAGAAAATCCTTGTTTACACTCCAGGGGGCACATTTGAAGCTTGATCTTCATGAAACTTGGTCAGAATGTTTGTCTCAGTCATATATAGGTCAAGTTTGAATATGGGTCACGTGAGGTCAAAAACTAGGTCACCGGGTCAAATCTTAGAAAATCCTTGTTAACACTCTAGAGGTCACATTTGAAGCTTGATATTCATGAAACTTGGTCAGAATGTTTGTATCAATGATATCTAGGTCAAGTTCGAATATAGGTCACGTGGGGTCAAAAACTAGGTCATCCGGTCAAATCTTAGAAAATCCTTGTTTACACTCCAGGGGGCACATTTGAAGCTTGATCTTCATGAAACTTGGTCAGAATGTTTGTCTCAGTGATATATAGGTCAAGTTTGAATATGGGTCACGTGGGGTCAAACACTAGGTCACAGGGTCAAATCTTAGAAAATCCTTGTTAACACTCTAGAGGGCACATTTGAAGCTTGATCTTCATGAAACTTGGTCAGAATGTTTGTCTCAGTGATATATAGGTCAAGTTTGAATATGGGTCATGTGGGGTCAAACACTAGGTCACAGGGTCAAATCTTAGAAAATCCTTGTTTACACTCTAGAGGTCACATTTGAAGCTTGATCTTCATGAAACTTGGTCAGAATGTTTGTCTTAGTGATATATAGGTCAAGTTTGAATATGGGTCACGTGGGGTCAAACACTAGGTCACAGGGTCAAATCTTAGAAAATCCTTGTTTACACTCTAGAGGGCACATTTGAAGCTTGATCTTCATGAAACTTGGTCAGAATGTTTGTCTCAGTGATATCTAGGTCAAGTTCGAATATAGGTCACGTGGGGTCAAAAACTAGGTCATCCGGTCAAATCTTAGAAAATCCTTGTTCAAATTATGCCCCTGGGGTCAAAATTGGCCCTACTCGGGGGTCACCGTTTTACATAGACTTATATATAGGGAAAACATATTAATATCTTCTTGCCTAAAACTACACTGCCTAGAATTTTGATTATTGGTATGTAGCATCATCTTGTGGTTTTCTACCAAGATGTTCAAATTATTCCTTTGGGTGAAAATTGTGCAGGGTTTATAATCAGGTGAGCGATATAGGGCCATCATGGCCCTCTTGTTAAATGTCGCTAGTAATCTCCAAGTGTGCATTTATATCTGACATGCACTTTACAAACTTTCTTTAACAGAGTCTACGTAACAAACCTGTCAGGAATTGGTTTTATTTTGTCGGGCTGGTGAGTACATCTTTCACTGAACTTGTGGATGTTTCCGTCCAAATACCAGCACACTTCTGTGAGTATCCCGACCCGCTTCTTGACCTCTGCTGGGGACATGCTCATTGGAAATATGACCTCTGCTGGGGACATGCTCATTGGAAATAGACAATCATTGGTATTCAACTGTTCACATATCGTGTTAAAAAGTTTGTTCTTCGCATTGAACCTAGGTGACTGCATGTCCACTGGTTTAGCTTTTTGCTTGATATTTTGGCCCATCAAGCATTCAAATACATTCAACTTTTCTGGCTTGTCCTTGTTGATGTTGTTGTTGGGGTCAGGGTCATCCGTCTCAGACGTAGAAATACGGAATGTAATGTATCTGATGTTTTTGCAAAATGTCAATGCAGTACTGAATTGCTCAGTGGGGTCAATTGAAAATGGGTCACTACTTTCGGTTTTGGAGAGACTAGAGGTGAACTCGTGATTGTCAAGTGCCTTATTAATAGCATCAGTTATTTCAATGTCTCCCATCACCTCATCAACAATGTCCCCCATGGTTAACTTAGGGCTAACTTTCGTGATCTTTTTCTTGACAAGTGTCGTCACAGTGCGGTCATCGCCCTTTTTACTTGCAAACACCGAAACGCAAACAGCGTGTTCGTCCATTTTGTTTTCACCAGTGCTCTCCCCTTACTCTATGTCACCAGAGCGTGTACATTGTAAAAATAAAATCAATGAGCGTCTGCGCGATACAGACGCGATTTCGTACTCAATACATTACGTACTGTGCACATTCGTACCAAAAGACCGATTTTGGTAAGAAAAGAACGATTTTGGTACGAAATAAAATTATTTTTTTCAGAAAGTCGAAAAAATATTTTGAGTTGGGCACTTTCGGCCTGAGTCGGTCGGGAAGGGGAAACAAATAATATTGTATTTTTGGCCTGGATGTTGAAGTATATTCTGAGGAAGAACTTGCGTTTTGAAACATGTTAAATGCATTTGAATTACTGCATCATTTCGCTACGATAACACAATGATCGGTTATGTTATTGACTACGGAAGTCCGTTATTCAAATCTCGACACGTGTACTTGGTCGAATTGGAAACAATTGTTTTTTGTTTCTCACGCAATAGGGTAGCTACCCAAATGCAGTCTCTATGTATCGGTGTTTTACATGCCAATATGAACGAAGTAGTATATTCAGATAGAACCAAATCATTACGCAAAAAAAAATGTCGCAGTCAAAACATTGTTTTAACTGTCATCTCACAAACTACGTTGATGCGGTTCTTGCTACCTTTTCGTCTGACAAAACACAGATACGGAATTACGTTACATTTTGCGAAATTAGAAAGTGTAACAAGAAAAAATGCAAATTCAACTACTTCTCCTTAGTGTGTCGAAGGAATGCAATTAAGGTACAAAGGGTAAACGTGTTTGCTTAATTAAATTAATGCATATGTAATCCAAACTGCAAATACCGTAAATTTTCATAATCGAATTCAAACAAAGCGTATAATTACATTTTGAAAGGGAAATTGATTGATTGGATATTATTGTACGCAATTGTGAGGTGCAAATGGTCTTACGCGGGTCCTAATTAGTTTAACTAGAATTTTTTATCAATGCAGTTTTGTCTTCCTTGGTCCAGAGATATAACTGTTTCTTGGTGACTTTAAACAACCTGGATATAGATACAGTATGTAACGGAAGGATCTTTCAAAACATAGATAAGAAAAAGATGGTCGTTAAACGGTAAATTATACAACACAATGGAATATTCACAGAAATTTTGATTCGTGATGTGTTCATTCAACAGTCTTGAGAGAATACCCTGTCGGTATCAATTTTAGGATTTACAAGGCAAACTTTCTGAAAATTCTCTAAGGGATATTTGTAACGTTGTCATTTATGACAGGTCATATATTTGGTAATTTGAATGACATATTTCTGTATGTTAGGACATTTGAAATAAATGAGGTCACACAACTGTAGAATTGGATCTGGAAATAAGCACCTCAAAACCAATGTCAAATTGATGAGAGAAAATGGTGAGGTCTACGCACGTGATCCGGTTCAAATGTAGGACTTTAAATACGCAAATAAAACACCGTTGTATGCAGTACTCACAATAGATACGAGGGGTGATCAATATATTCGAGGACTTTCATTCTCAATTTTTAAATATTGGAACCAGAGTAATAGAATTACAAGCAGATCAATAAATTATCTCGCGATTTGCTTAATTTACTTTATGATAACGTCATTATTTACTTGATGATGTCACTTTTTGTAACCATGGTGAAGCGCGCACCGTCGAGCATCTCGGACGTAACGTTATTTCAGAGAAACGATATGCTATGAAAATTAACGCGAAACTTGTAAAATCCTAGCGATATCTCCAAAATGACTTGACTAAATTGTGCATAGATTCTATGCGCTACCAATTGGCCATTTTCATAGAATTCTGTTGTTTATGTGATTATTGGGTCTCTGTTAAACGGTTGAATCGATAAAATAAGGATAAACAGCATAAATAACACCGGTATTGCGTCCTAAACCTGATAGATCTTGCTTCATTCTTAATTGGAATAATCTAATTTTGTGAAGCCAACCGCCCTTTTCCGGGTTTGGTTTCCCAAAACGCATAGATACTCTTTTTATACCACCTCACATTACAGAATTGGCTATTAACTACTTATTTCAGTAGTAAAAGAAAACCAGTCTCATATATGGGACCGGGTATCAGTCCAGAAAGGAGCTATGTGCTGCTCCGACGGCGACGCTTGGAATGACGTCGCGTGGCGTCCGACGCCACGCACCCCTTGTATGAATCAAATAATTTAATTAGTGCATTCGGTCGGAGACATCTTACTCCAAATGATGTTAAATGGTTTTGAGCCTTGCTGCCAATATAAAATTGCTAGATCAAAAGTCCTCGAATATATTGATCACCCCTCGTACATCGAGTTAAATGATGCCTTTAAATGCTGTCTTTAGACATGCTGTACTTAGTACATCAACATTAATTATGGAATGAAAATCCGACCAGAGGGCGTATAATGCTGCAATTAAAACTGACATAAAGTGAATTTAAAAAGTGAAACTAAACTGTGAAACGGATCCATTAAATTAATGTCTGGAAGGTAGACATGATCCGTTACGCTGTACATATAAAAATGCTTCAACTGCAAATTGAAATGCGCTTGAGATGAACATAACGTAATGTACTACTTTAAAATTCAATTATAAATTTCCATTATGGTTTGAAGGATTGTGAAGGATGCAGGGAAACCAGATTTAAGTATTATCATGTTCGGTTTCTCAGAAATTAATTTCAAATACCGACTACAAAGCATCCGTCTTGCTATGGAAAGAGGTTATACAAGTTAGGATGTATATACACTCAAACCAGCAGTTAAAATAAAATTTATCGGAAAAGTATGTGGACGAAGTTTTTAAAATTTTGTCACCGACTATTTCATTCAAAATCAAGCCACTTTACACTATTCAATAGAATATTCTATTATTACGTGTTTAGTGCTCTTTCAATTATTCATTTAAAATTAGGTCGGCATATTGCAATCGCTTCGGTATTTCATATCAAATCATAAAAACTCATTGCTCTATGATTATTGAAGAAAGAGGAATAGCCGTCGAAATGTTGCGATCAGGTGCTCCTTAAAGACAGGTAGGTTCCTTAAAATTTCGATGATGACTTTAGATAAATATTTTCCCAAAAAAAACATGCCTTATCAATCATTACAAACATTCAATGACATTTCAATATAAGTTCAGAAAGACATCGCATGGAGAGACACTATAAAATAAGACGTGTCTTTTATTTTGAGGGGTGCCATGTTAACTAATATGCTAGTTTTGAAATTAAAACATGTTTTACACCTGCTGATTGTCCGAAGATTACTCTTAAATGTAACTAAACATATACTATGTGTTTTCATAAATATTTGACCTCAATATACGAGAAGAAAGCTAAAGCTGAGCATTAAGCAATGTGTAACAGTGTTACCATTTCTAAACGTTGGTATGACTAAATACGTGTCGTGGTATAATTGGTTTATCATAACTATTGAACATTGTACTTATCATATTTGTACTTATCATATAATATGGTTGTTTTGAAATGTGAATGACTGCCCCGCTAGTGTTATTACTAGGTATCAGTGATTCTGGTTTTTGTCCAGATGTAATAGAACATAAGCATTACAGTTATTGTCTTGAATCACATTCTAAATTATTACGTTTCTTGTTTAATTATGACATTCTAATAAATATGTCTTACGAGATTTATTGGCTTACTGCGAACTCTCTTAGCATCTTATATGATCGAATATCAGGTAAAGTCAGTAGATACCACGCGATCAATGCGCTCAGGATAAATGTTCTCCCTTTCTCTCGGCAATATTTTGTAGACATTTTAATCAATAATACAGCATTGTTTAGGTCTTGAACATTAAATATGATTACAAAAACTAAATTTGAAAATAAAGTGAGATTTGAGCCTGCACTGTACCACCTGAAAAAGTTCAAAATCCCATTCGTTTTTCTTCACGACTGTTTTAATATATGAAAACATTGATGTTTCGTCATGAAAAGTACGGTTAAGGCCTAATATGCTCATTATCTACCGATGGGAATTTTCCAAAGCGATTGATGTACATTGTAGACCTTTCATAATCAATATCAAATGAATTTTCAAAAGATGACACGGGCGGCACTTATACCGACACTATTAAGTTATTAACACTATTAACCAAAACTTTGTACAGAAAGTGTTAGTTAGTGTATTTAGCTAGAATAAATTATTTTATATAATTCTATTAACACATATATTAGCACTGCACGTATATATCCAGTCTGATTGAATTGAATAAAATGGGTTTTGTAAGACGAACTTTCGTTTCTTAGCAACTGATGACTGTAGTCTGCATGAGACCCATTAGGGTGTGGTATAAAATATCCCAGCACTCAGCACATTTCTGGTAATATCTATTTAAAATGCATGACATTTAAATAGGTCTCAGGTGCATTCAATGACACTTTGCACTTTCATTTAAAATTGGTAATTCTGTAGAAATGTTTAGTTAATCTTCTATGTCATTTAACATACTCATTTTGTTTTGGAAATATTCATGCGTTCCTAAGTATATGGCGTACAAAAGGCAAATTATTCATAGAATTGTTATAAATCCGTCCAGTCTACCGACAATGATAGAAAATGGATTTGTAAAACGTCAAGTGATACGTATATATATACCAGCCATTACTTTTAATTCATTATTATCATGATGTAGTTTGTTGCCAATTGTAACTATTCATACTACTGTGCATATGTTCCCCGTTTTTATAACGATGTGCGGTGTTTGCATTTGCATTTCATTTGAAAGTCTTGCAGCTTCGTCCTATTATGAATTATGCTCTTAAACACTTCCTTCGTCTCCTGTATGCTTGGAATGTCCAACGAGGGCATTTTTCAAACAGGTAATACTAGACAGTGTGTTACCTTGACAATGTATTACAGAAAACACTACTGTAGCGATGTTCTGACAAATTTGTAGTTTCTATCAATATAAAGACTGCGTTACGTTTCATAATAACAAGTATATAATAATATTAGCATATGTACTTTATTTAGACACTTGATCGGGCCACAATAAAACTCATGAGTAATACATTCTGAGAAATAGTTTGTCATTATTAGGAACATAATTCCATTGAGTAAATCAACCACTAGTATGATTGAATTCCGATAGCTGATTAATCATCGTATTAGTCTGATGCGCCATCGTTTAAGCCATTACAGATACGATAACTGACGGAAAGAGTACATGAGACTTGGTACAAACCAGTTTGTGGATTCCTGTCCTGTAAAAGGAAGAAGAAGAAGATGAAGAAGAAGAGGAAGCTGTAAGGCTATTTATTGTATCGACTTGTATTTCCGCGTCCTATTGATATATTTATATCACATTTATTTTTCTACGTACGTGTCCATTTCCCGTTGGCACTACATGTACGTTTACACAATATATTGTGACTACTATACGTCAATGGCTTAGAACAAGAAGGTCGTAACTACCAAATCGATATTTTGAGAAAACACGGAAAAACTGTCCTGACATTTACTCTTTACTTATGGTAAAACAAACTTTAACAACTTCATTTTGGTCAACATGACAAGTTCAGATTTTTATGAAAATGGGCTCATAAGAAGTGCCTTGTGATACTTATTCTCAATATGTATGAATCTTAAAAGATCGTACGTGGCACTTACGACCTTCTAATTCTAAACCATCGATGTGTAGTTTGAGTCCGTGTAATTTTGTCTGAATCTGTCTATGGCAGGGACTAACTTTCCCAAACCTAATCACTACGAACGAATAAAGTTGGCATTTATTTATTCCGCTGTGACAGACACATGTCAGCGATTCCAAAGGTATTAGCATGAATATCAGTTGTGTAATAAGTTGTCGAAGGAAATGATTGTTCAGAAAACCTATGACAGCATTCACATAATTGCCAGATAATTCGTGCATTAAACTCAATCTGTTTACGCTAGATAAGTCGCCTACAGACAGAATCGTTTGTTCATATCAATATTAATAATGCAAATTTACTCCCTCACATTGTGACAGTAATGTTCAAAGATAATGCTACATTATACAGTTTGAGACGACTTAGAAAATTGTGTTTTACATGTCACACCAAGTTCACCACAAAACATTGTGAACGAAGATCCTATTCACTAATTGCTTACGTGGCGTGTGTTCTGGTGTCATGCAATACATCAGGTATTGGTATCAGTTGTTATGGTACATAGTACCTATCTGCATTTCCTAAGATATCGTTTAGAAGGATTTTATGATATCAGGTAGACAGCTGCATTATATAAACTATTAACGTTTTATTTTTAAGAAAGTATCTGCTAAATCCCAATGTGCTTTATTTGTATTCTATAACGTCGTTTAATTACGAAGGTATATTACGATATGGTAGTAACATAAGACGAAAATCTCTTTTACACGAGTCCACTCCCTAACTTCTAACAAACAATATTGTCTGTAAAATGTCAATCATATTCACATTCTTTTAAGTGTACCGTTTACAAAAAGATATGAGAAAATCGGCCAGACAGCACTCAATTTACCCAGCCTGTCACAGAAAACATTTTATCACATAAATCACGGTGTGGGAGTGTAATAAAGCCCAATGCTATAAAAACGATATTACACTACTCAGTTATATAATAATTATGCAAATAAGACGGCTAATCACTAGTCAATGTATTCATACGAGCTGTCAGAAAAATTAACAAACATGGCCGACCGTGATTTTATCGTCAGCGGTACATGTCAGATCGATAGAAAAGGCGAATCTGAAAATCTAAACGAGAATTTACAAAGGCATTTCAATTCCAATTAAATAAATAAAAACAAACCTACATTTATCTATTGAATATAGCGTAGGCTAACACTTCCTGCACAATTTTAACGCATTTGAGTTTCAAAATCGCATCTCTTTAAAACTCGTCAATCTCATTCCGAAAATTCGAAGTAGTTATGACGTCAAAACATATACATTTTTTAGTACAAGTATGTTCCCCTTTCCAAACTAATTTCAAGACTGGATATGGTCCGTGACGTTGCTACCGTTCAAATATACCCGTCTCGGCTCATTTTCGTTTTCAATATTGAATTAAATACAATTGAATTACAGTCACTGTGTTGCACTATGTTTAGATGCTCATTTATTCTTAACGGCATTACTCACGTCAATCTTATTCTCTCTTAAGGGGAAGCAAATCTACTATTTTTAGTTTTCTACATTTAAATGGATAATTGTGTTTATGTGATTAAAGAATCTTACATTCGTGTCTTTCCATAGTAAGTCAATCATGTAAGATCCTCTATACATACATCAAATATTACGGATTAAATATAACGAGAAAATGGTGTAACTAAATTCAAACATTACGCTTTTCAAGGATACACATCCCTGGTTAAATGCGATGATATTGAGACACACCACTGTATAGCAGATTTTAATCAAATAAAAATAATATCGGGCGCGTTGTTATAGTTCACCAAACTGTTTTAGAAAAACAACTTTCTTTTGGAATAGACGTAGTACGGACATGTATATTGATGTTCTGGCGACTTTCGTCTTGTTGTCTCTAAAATCTAAAAACTATGTTTGCGCTTACCACTTTATTTTTCTAAACAATCGAATTATATCTCTAATATGTATCACTTTAAAGGTCCTCAAATATACATATATCTAGAGGAAGTATATCATCTTCGTTTTATAGCACGTCTCGGTTATCAATTACCATTTCTCTTAAGGGAAACACTTTATTTATTTAAACTTAATATTGTATCGTACTTTTCTCAGCTCTAGTTCTAGAAACACATGGTTGGTAACATTTGGCACCATCTATATTTCATAAATAGTAAAAACTAATCATTACCTGATAATAAAAACCATCAACAAATGGGGACTAAATTAAATTAAGATTGAAAATAAGTTAATTGGAGCATTGGTTACAAAGAGTTTGTCGAAAGTGCATATGTCCGAGGACTATAATGACGTCTATTTTGTTACCAGTACAAAAATTAATGTTATACATGTGGCATATGTGGCTATATTAAGATACACATACGCTTTACGGCACCATTATAACTGGTTCCAATGACGATACCTCGCAATAAATGTCTATTATTGTTTTTTTTTATTAAGGGGGCCAATGGCAGTTTTTGGTAAGACAACTTGTGCACAAATGTATCACTATCAAAAATCGTTACGCGTGTTTCCAATGCCTTTAAAGATCTTTAAAACTACTTTTATGCTTGTAATATACATGTAATACAGATATAATGCATGTATACTGGCACGAAACAGTTTCTTTGCAGTGCATGCACTACAGATAACTAAAAGGTTATCTGTTATTAATAGCGCTAAACCCGTCGTAAAACACCAACTAATGTCCACATAAACAAGGAATAAGTGTACTCACTGGTAAATCGCTGGAAAATTGTCCAAGAAGAAGCGCAACTTGAGAGTCATTACCCGTTCGCTATTTCAACACGTCCCGCTTAATCACAAATTTAGTCCGGAAGTTATGTGACAGCATAATATATAAACCCGGAACTTTGGTGTCTACAGAAGTGTCTACAGGAGTGCACTTTTTATGTGTATAATGGCTTCACAAAACTCGTTTGGTGCTTAAGTTCTTAATGTTTATGGTCAAATACTTTAGGTATACATTACGGACACTTGTGACACACTGGTGGCATCGTACTTGCATCATATGTAGCCTAATTCAACCTGGCCCGCTCTCTCACATGGATAATTGACAAGTTTATTTTAACATATCATAGGCCACCGGCATTAAATATTACCCCATGTGACAGAAATGCAGGAATATTTACCGATTCGGAAACATTGTGTCTGTGGAAGATGTGTTTGCTATGTTCACTAGTAGTACAAAACGTAAAGTCGATATGTATGATATAATAGAGATGTGCACACCTAGACCTATATGTACATCTGGGCACTGGTTTACTAACAATGCGTAAATTTCGCGTAAATATACGCATAGATATCTACTTTACGCAAACTCGTAAGTGTGTTTTATTAAACGATCGCAAATACTTGCATGCACGTACACGAAAAAATTGAAAATTGAACGTTACTCGGGACACTATATAACCAATATAACAAATATAACTGGTAACAGAATGAATAAATATACGTCAAGATTTGATTATTTATCATGGCCTAAAACAACAAGTGACGGTCTTCAACAACAAATTACGGTCTAAAATAACATGCGACGGTCAAAAATCATCAGTGCGTGTTAAAAACTCTTCACTTGCGTTCATATTGCCATTTAGGGTTGCCAAGCCTTGGCGTAGAAATAAGCTAGAACTTACGACAGAATATGAACTAAAATATCTTTGTAAAACGCATTTACGCAAATATTATCGACGTACGCAATATTTTAGGAAATCTTAGGTTTACGCATCGTAAATGCTTTGATAAAACAGTGCCTTGTAAACTGTAATTTAATTATATGTACTGATGGTTATTCAATATATTGTACTAGAAGTAGTGATACATACCTTTGAGATAACCCCTAGTGCATGTACCCGTTAAACGATTTAGAACCTCATATACGTCTAGATGTGCATATCTCTACTAGAACTTGAACTCCTATAAGATTATAGTGGTGATAAAACTTACACTTAGCGTAACGTCAGATCCGAGCAGAATTTAGAATATCTCATGTTATATGTGAAGAGCAGTGGCATAGGTGTAGGGCCCTGGCTTTGCGATCGAGAGGTCTAAGGTTCTACCCTCGTCTTGACCTCTGGTTAATTTCTCTGAGCAAGAATAACCCACATGCTCCATTCAACCAGGATGTAAGTTGGCTGCCACACCGACAGTGTTCACAGGGACGAATGTAGGTTTCCATAGGAAGCCCAATGACCAGGGGAACGTAAAATGTCAAAGGGTGCTTGGGCTGTTTATGTGGTTGTTTTTAAAGACTCTAGTGTAAGAAATAAACTCGTAATACGGGTGCTCAACCATGTCTTATGTTATCCTTGACATTTTATTTTGAATAGATCTATCAACGTGTTTCTATGTACAAATATGATGTTGAACGAAGCATTTATCCTGTTACAAAGGCCTAGACACACTGTGCTAATTTTCTGTAAAGGTATGTATTACAACGGGTTTGCGCCGACTTTAATGTCGCATATTATGATTGCCTGGTACAATACTTAGTTATCAATATATTTTAACTGGTATGGATAAATAACGCACTTGTTGATGACTAACGCACTTTTATTATTTTGCTGTAAATAGATCATGGTCGGTAAAAAGTATAGAGCACTATCAGTTGTTATGTTCACTGTTGTTGATTTGGTTCCCGTATCGTGCAGAAAAATGGCAATGTCATTAGTACGTCAAACCCTCATCGTATCTGATCCAATTCAGCCAATTACTGTTCCATTTTACTAGAAAATGAAGCACATTAAGTGTGTTGATGATTGGTGAAAGATCTTATTTGATTTCACACGTAATCACAGAACAGTATACTTTCACTTTTGAAACACAAAATTAACACGATTTGTCAAACTATCCAAGTTTGACGCGTTTTGAAATATGAGCGATTTGGGAATATATTCGCTTGCAAAGAACCACAATATACGTGCGGAAAGATACTTATAATTTTAATATATTTTTAGATTAATTTATACTTTCTCGGATTATTGATATAATTTAAAATGTTGCTTCACGCCATTCGACGCTTCGGCAGTTTTAAAAAAAAATGCATTCCGTTTTGATGAACTAGACGGTCTCAAATGAGTTAATATTTCTTGCCTGATTTGTATCTTCCTTTCACTGTAAAGCACAGTGTATAATTTATATCGCATTTAAGGTCGTTTTATGGGATGTTTCCTCGCCAGGCTGTTTTAATATTCGCATCATTTGAACATTAGCCAAGTTATTTGGGAAATTAAATGTCAAAGAAATGTAATCATTTATATATATTTTTTTATTTCTTTTGTTATAGGGAGATTTTCATATCGTTTGCTGCATCATGCACTTACAAGATTATACCGTTGGGACAAATTTACGTGGTTTTGATAAAAAAGACAATTACGTTGGGACTTGAATTCGTGGATTTTGCATTTTGGGTGATTACACAAGGGTCAAAATTAATGTTTGTTGGGATTAAAGTTCGTGGTTGAGGTGAACCACGAGCTCCAGAAATTTAATCCCCCGTGAAAATTAATGATTTTACAGTAGTTTATAATTTATATCGCATTGAAGGTCGTTTTGTGGGATGCTTCATCTCCAGGTTGTTTTGTTATTCGCATCATTTGGACATCAGCCAAGTTAGTTAGATGAAATGTTTAAGAAATGTAATCATTTATATAAAATGATCAATTTCTTTCGTTATAATGCCTTAGGTAAGTTGGATTCTCTTGTCTTAAGATATGTCATGCACTTACATAATCAAATCACCCAAATATACCGTCGTCGGAACCCACGGTAACAGTTTTTACTACAATTTAAAATCATAAATAAAGGACATTTATTCTTCGTTTATACTTGTCAGGTTATCATCACGTTTGTCCTACATGTTGGCTGGTTCTCAATGCCGAGAAACACGTTCATACTGATTGATAAATGAGTCAAGGCAAGTTGTTAACTAACTGTGTGTGGTGTACTTACACACGAGTGGGTATTAACCGGACAGTATCGATAACTAAAACTAGTTTGTTTCGAAGCATAAAAACATCCAAGCATAATTATACAGTTTAAAATAGGTCAATCTAGACCCGAAAAATACGATACACGAAAATGTGTTCTGCATTATTCAAAGCATTCCATCGCGGTTAACATTTTCTCGTTTCATGACAAGATGAAATGCAAATATTTTATATTACATTAATCATGTTTTCAGAATGTACATCGATATTTAAACATGGTCATATTGGAATTAAAGTATCTTCGTGTATAATTTTAGCAATTACATTTACACTGTATCGTGCACAATGTGTACAAAAAGACCTCTAGGGTTTTCAAGATGCGTGCCACACGCACAAGTCTTCTTAACAAAGTTATTTTCTGAACTCCGAAATTGACTTGATCTAGATAGGAGACATACTATTTTATAAAGTTTAATGTTCTCTTTTAATTGAATTAACCAAGTTATAAACATAACGAACTACTGATAATTGTCCTGCACACAGATTTCCGAAATTGAATTTGCCAAGTTGTTCCCCAGATAAGCTTTAGAAACTATGAGTGTAAAACAAGGCGAACTATTCAAACACAACGAATTGTCCTATATGTGGACTAACGAACGGTTAAATATGAAATATGTATTCTAGACGGATGTTGATAAAAGTATTTTCTGAGGACGAACATGCGTTTTTAAACATGTCAAAAGGAATGCATTTGAATAACTTCGTCACGATAACACGATGGTTGGTTATGTTATCGACTACGGATCGGAATGCCCATTGTTTAAATCTCGATTAAGGCACTTGGTCATATTGGAAAATATTTTCGTTGCTTCTCAAGTAGCTAAACCAAACAGTGTAGTAACCCAAATGCAGTCTCTATGTATCGATGCTTTACACATCGAACGTAACTATGAACAAAGAAGTATACACATAGGGCATCGCATCTGGTTTGTTTGTATCACATAATGATTATGTTTAGCCAAATTATTAAAGAAAGGGTAACACCGTATGACCACGTTCTAACGAAAGGGCAATTTTTGCTACATGTTCGTAAGACAAAACGCAGAAAATTGTTACACCTTACGATATCACAAACTGTTTTTGAAACATTATGCACGTGCCACTAATTCTTCTTAATGTCTCGAGTTCATGCATTTAAAGTACAACGAGAAAACATGTTTGACTAATTAATGCATTTGTATTGGACAATGTAAATACCCTAGACTTTCATAATCAAATTCCTTACAATGTATTTACATTTATTTTGAATGGGAAAAATATGATTAATCTGAAATCGTTATACACAATTGTAAGATACATGGGCGTAGGAGAAGGGGGCAGGGAGTCAGCCCCCCAATGTCTGGACAGGGCGGGGGCAACATATATTGTGGCCCCCAATAATTCAGACGAAAAAGTATAATTTACTACCTAATACATCTCGTAATAGGTAATTTGCCTTCAGTTATTGGTGAAAAAGTATAAAAAAGTCCTCGCTTTGCTCGCAAAGTAAATAAAAAAAGTTTTGCCTACCGTTACAAAATGTTTGGCCCCCAATGTTGAAAACGCTCCTACGCCCATGAGGTACTAAATAATCTGACGCGGGTCTTAATAAGTTTAACCAGAACACAAGACATTCATCAATGCAACGGAGAGATATGACTGTTTCTTGTTGACCTCTAGCATGATGTTTCTATACACAGTATGTTACGGAAGGATCTTTAAAAACATAGATGAGAAAAAGTTGTTCATTTAACTGTAAATTATACAACACAATGCATTAAGGAATATTCACGAAGACATGGAGTCGTAATAAGTTCATTCGACAGTCTTGAGAGAATACAATGTCGGTATCAATTTTAGGATTTACTAGGCAAACATTCTGAAAATTCTCTAAGGTATATTTGTAACGTTGTCATTTATGACAGGTCATATATTTGGTTATTTAAATGACCCTTTTAAACATGATGAGACCATTTTTCCATAAATGAGGTCACATAACTGGAGAATAGGTTCTGGAAATAAGCACATCAAAACCAATGTCAAATTGACGAAAGAAAATGATTAGGTCTATGCACGTGATCCGGTATAAATGTAGGACTTTAAATACGCAAATAAAACACCGTTGTATGCAGTACTCAAAATAGATACATCGAGTGTGTTTAAGTTATGTCTTTAGAAATTCAGTAGTTAGTACATCAACATTAAATATAGAATGCAAATCCGACATGAGGGCGTATAATGCTTAAATTAAAATTGACAGAAAGTGAATTTAAAACTAAAGTGAAACTAAGCAGTGAAACGGATCCATTAAATTAATGTCTTGAAAGTAGACATGATCCGTTACGCCTTACATATAAAACATGCTTCAACTGTAGATTGAAATGCGCTTGAGATAAACATTATATATAAAGTACAACTTTAATTCAATTATAAGTTTTCATTATTGTTTGATGGATTGTGAAGGGTACAGGGAGACCAGATTTAAGAATAATTATGTTCAGTTTCTCATAAATAGATTTAACATATCGACTACATAGCTTGCGCATTTTATTTATTTTATTCATTTCGGTATCATAAAAGATAAAGTGATTACTCCATCAAATAGTGTCAATCAACCAACAATGATCACTTAAGGACAATTCTATTGCAACTTTAATGTTCATTCATCTTGAACTGATGCGGGTTTTTTTTGCTGTTGTCGCATCATACATATCTGATATTGTCTCATTGTTGAGTCCCCCTGGCCATTCAATCATGAGGATACCACCCTGTTACGATATACTGAGACGGGGTAGTCAAGAGGTTACCTGGAACTAACTTAGCTGAACTTCAAGCCACGTACGTAAAGCAGAACCATTTCAGCACTTTCAGTAAATCGAACCCAATGATTTGAACACGCTTTGCTATCTTGTCGTAAACTTTGTTTATCTGTTATTTATGCTATTGAAATAGGCTTCAAAAGAAAGGCCCTGTATACCATCTCCGAGTAGTAAACCACGGGACGTGAACAATTCACTGGCTTAGAATCAGAAGTGCCACTTTCGACCTTATAAGAATAAATCATATTTGATATTTGCATCATAAGGCGCTTCTAATGAAAAAGCTTGATTGAAGAGTGATTTTGTTTTCTTTTTTGTCTTCACAATCTTGATTTGTAGTTACGACTTTCTCATTTTACACCAGCGAATTGTGACCAGTAGAGTTTAAAGACTGGACTGGCAATTATTTGTTTTGCTATATCAATATGAGAAACCAACACTATACGTATTTAGAACTTGGAAACATTCGGCAATATACATTTATAATATATTTTTGATAGACATTTTACAATATTTTGCTCTAGCTCATGGATTTTACATATATCCTGCATTTATCAGTAATGAACTAACGATATATGCACAGAAACAGAGAGTGTCGTGGGTTTCTGCAAGCCTTGAACTCGTTGATAAAATAATTATTAGTTCCAGGAAACCTAAGAGTGCACGTTTAAAACAAAACAAATTGATGACTTCATGTCAAACCGTCCTCACTCAATATCAATTTATAATGCTGATTAAATCATTCCGATAACAAGCTGACAATTTGAAGCTAACTGCCGAGGATATCATACATCATTGTCTAAATATTTCAAATGGTGTCATGCGATGGAGCACTAAACACTGCTAAAAGGATACGATTTAATTCTCAAGTGTACTATTCGTTAAGTTAACCGTTTGTTATATGTGGCGTATATATAAATCCGTTAATGCTTTAGGAAAGTCATCTCCACTGTCGCTCCATCGCTTTCCACTGTTATTGGAATTTCAGGACATGGAGCTGTATCATGGGGAAAGGTTACCAACGTAGAGGGGAATAATCAGTGTTTGTATAATCACTGTTCTATTTAGATATTACTATGATGAAAATGCTCACGAGTGTGCTAGGGTTCCTTTTGTCTGGATTTTTACTAATATTAGTGATTACAGATGTGGTCGGACAGAAAAGGTGAGAACATTTATATTTTACAGATTTAATTTATTAAATTCGTTTTGTTATGCCTCCTCCATCTGTGATGAGGGGTATATTGCTTTGCATATGTCTATCGATAGGTCGGTCGATAGCTACCGTTCAATAACTATTTGCCATAGCATCTTCGAATTTTATATGGTGGTTGGTGGACAAAGTAGATGCACCCTTTTGGTTTTGAGGTCAGTTGGTCAAGGTCCTTTATATTTTTCGTTAATTAGAATGTCAAGTATATATTTACAAACATATCTTAGTTAACTGTAGGTTTGATCGATTGATTATCGTGATGGTAATAACATGTCAACTGTCTATTTCACTTCTTGCCTACCAGACAGGTATGTGTGTAGTCCAATAACACATTTAGGTGAAACATTTGCTATCCCATTCAGTAGTATTTACCTTTTTATTTGGTGTGTGTTATAATGCTTGGTAGGGTATTGCTTAGAAAATGATATTTATTTAAAGTATTACAATAGAATAAATTGTCTTAGTATGAAATACGAGGGCCATTCAACACATTAAAAGCATAATTGAGCACTATGTGGTGTAAGTGGTAAGATGGTAGTTTTATTTCAGCCGGGTGTTCTTGTAAGATGAGTTGATTCGATTGTGCACTTGTGTACGATAAGTTATAGCTAAGTGTCATATTTAAGGTCTTTGTCATTTTGTATAAATGACGAAACCGGTCTACGAATGTATGAATGACTTGCTTATAACACAACAACCAGTGAAACTGTACGTACATGTAAATAAAGATAGATAAATACCTCACTTATAAATGCTTGTGTTAACGTTAATAACATCGCTGGCATATTTACGACCTTATAAGACTGGTAATATTTAAAGTAAGCATCCTATGGCCTTTCTAATACCTTTCGTGATAATCGGGACTTGTCATGTAGAACAGACTGAAGTTCAAAAACTAATTTTTATACGTAAAGAGTAATTTTCGGACAGCCTTTTCTTGTATTCTCAAAATATCGATGTTGTACTTACGGCCTTCTCATTCTAAACCAGCGACATGTTTAAAGATAACCGAAATTGTAAATAACGTTTCTGTTGGACGTTATGTGGTTTAACATGACAAAATAATTTACTAAGTACACGATTTTTAAAGCAATTATAGGTTCGTCTATTTTCATATCATTTACTTAGGGAAAAGGGCTAACGTTGATTATTATAGTAAACGTGCTATCGATTTCAGGACACTGTATGCTACGGTGATGTACTATAATGTTAAAAGGCAGGCAATGTGTGTTCTTTGAACACCACCATTGCTGCACCTACACCTAATTATAAAGCGAATTCTCAATTATCAATTTTTTCTCCCATATTCATGCTGTGTATTGTAACCTTTCATTATTTAACTTTAATTTAAATACATGGTAAGCAAAATACATATTAAATTGATGGTAGAAATATCCTTGATTGTACCGCGAGAATAGTTGGTGTAGACGTAGAATTGGATAGATAAAATCAAATGAAACTGTACCTGGTACGTGTACGCGCTAGAATTACCATATCTGGCTGATATTAGACAGAGGCATTGGTTGTATAGAATCGTTCTTCAGTGATATTCCGTTAATATTTAGAACTGATTAGCGAATTAGAATGTTCATAATAAATGATAGATAACTAGTTCACTTGTAAAACGGTTAGATCTACATTTACGCGACATTTGATTGAAACTTTGATGCAAAACGACATCAACTCTAATTGGTATATCCTGTTTCAGTCGAAGGGTTCTTTGGTACAAATGTAAATTCAGAAAGTAGAATTAAATCTGAATAGGATGATGGTAGTACGTACGTATCGTGACTTCGGGATTCAAAATGTTACCGCGAGTAAATTTTATGGTGCTTGCAATCTAACGGACGCAAAACTTCAGTCAACCTAAAAAGCATTTTGCACAATCCGTTAGTAATTAAACAACGAAAACCATTATTTGAGTGCGTTATACATATGAGTATATAAATCCCAAGTGTCGTATATATAAACTGCAGAATAAAATTCGCTACGGAAATTCAAATTTTAAATGAACTTGCAAAGTGTCATAGAACTCTCTTGAGACCGATTCGAGTTTCAATTGCATGCATTTTAAATAGATAGCAACAACAGTGTGTTGAGAACTAGGATTCCAAGCTGATGGATTAGCTTTTTGCTTTCTTTTAAAGCAATTGTTTTATTCCGTTTCCTTGTGTCCCACATATTGACTTGACAGTTGACTACGGGTGTCACTTATTGAATCAACAAAGTTCGTCTATCACTATGCCTTTTATTCAATCAGTCAGGAACCCATGATAATTTCTCACATGATTACAATATATACGAGTAAATAATACTGCCCTTTACTTGCGTTTAGAATACACTATTTTATTTTCGAAATACCACACTTTTGTAGATATCTTAGCTAAAGAATGGAAAATAAATATAATTACCTTCTAATCTGTTCTACATGCCGACACTAACAGTTTGTAAACGACTAGGTATTCGTGGCAGTATAGGTGTCAAGTGTTGACTAATTCATTTGAGGTTGATTGTGAAACATCTCCAATATATATCTTATCATTTTAGACAACTCGTATAGTTCGAAATTGACCATTGAATGGACTGCCTCACAAATAGAGCGAACATGTTTAAAAATATAATTTTCTAACCTATTCAAGTACAATATTACACCTTATTTGATTTGCACGTTTCCTTCTTATTTCAATGTGACGCCATCCGCTAAATATAATTGCATATTGACCGGTCAATATTGACCGGATGATGTCTCATTGAAATAAAATAATGCAAATGAGGTATATTACAATATATGCTTAGCTAAACATAATGTTTTACATAATTTATTCAATTTATTTACCTAAATTTTACCGACAAATTTTACCTTTACTCTAAGTAATCCACCAAGAACTAGGTGAACTTGAGTGAACTAAGAGAAATGTCTGAGCAGGTACTCAAACGGGGATTCTCCAAATATTTAGATTTGGTATAATATAACAAATAGCTTAGCTTCGCTTCGGGCCATATACCATTCTAACTCAGACTGCCCAGTCCGTAAACTTCCATATTGACCGAAAATACATTTTCATTTGTTTAATGTAGTTATATTGTGAATTGTATACTATTTATATAAAAAGTGTTATTATATTACGGATAAAAAGGAGATACAGTATTAGTGCAATGGTTATTTGTATTAGCTAATTCTTCATATGATACTTCATTTGGTATAAACCATATGGGCATTCGATCCTATAATACTAGAATATTCTTCGAGCTCTTCGTAAGTCGATAAATCTCGTAGGCTAAATAAATCAGAATGCCAAAATGCAACAAAAGCATAATAATTCAGAATGCCATTTTAGACAATAACTATGATGCTGCAGTTCCATTGGGCGTGGAAGAAACCCCCGGAATCACTTATACCCAGTTATTAGTGTGCTTTCATTGACGACGCATTTATTCATATTGCACAATTATCAAATTGTAAGCGAAGCAGACATTTTCAGTAGTTCGAGCCAAAATGTCATTTATCCTCGCTAAAAAGATATTGCAACCATTCCTGAAATTCAATGTTTTGACCTTGACTTAAACTTGCAACCACAAGTAGACGAGGCAATGACCAACATGTTGTTGAGGTCTGTATTTTAATTACTGTTATTCTAGTGTATACCCATTAAGATATCTACAGTTAAGAGAGTAATGACAATTTTTTATTAAATTATATATTGTATGAAATGTCCTGGTTGCCATTACCAATTTCATGATTTTTCACAAAGCATTTATCAAAAACCAGTCAAAGATTTAAAACAAATGAATTTGTGAATTCAGTGCTGCGCATATACGTATGATGTCATGGTTTGTAAATGGTATTGGTGGATGGAATACAAGTAATGTGTACAACCCACTACATTGAAAACTCTTTCTGCATGATGTGTCGCCGCGCAAAAAACATTCCGGGAAGCAAAACATACCGAATTGAGTTGGAATATGGCAAATATCCTTGAGAAGCCAGAAACGATACGAAAAATAAAACAAAATCGAAAAGAATGAATAAAGCAGGTTACGAAAAAGCCTCATCTATCTGCACAACAAAATATGGTAAATAACAGCGTTATTAACTGATCTTTTCTTTAAAATGAGACACTATAATGCACGCGTGTCAAAGCAAATAATACACATTAAATACTATTAACTAAAAAAAACATTTTACGAATATTGTTTACTGATGAAAAGATCAGAGCCAATCTCTAGGAAAACCTTCTATTTCGACAGAAATAACAATTTTTAGATTGTAGATTGTTTCATAATGTTAAAGCATAATGTCAATTAAGCAATAAGCAAAAGAAGTTTAGTTCATACATGTATCTTGAAGTTTCAGGAAGTTACAGCTGTTTTTGTAGTCAATATTCAGCGGATTTTGGTTTGACGTCGCGAACTTCATTCAAGTATTATTTGACGTTACTGTAACAAGTATTTCATATTTACACTGTTTGATATTTTGTTTACATAAAATGTTATAAGCATTCGGATATAGGCAATTGCAGTTTGAAACAACTTATTCCTTGTTTTTCTCTGAGTATTTATCCGAAATTGGTCATCAAAACAACGAAATATGTGATTTAACATATTTCATGGGACGTTTGAAAGCTAAGGTATAGCACTATAAGGGTAAATTACTTACAATAGAATCCACTGATAATTACTTTTTCTTATTTTGGAGCTTATTAAACACTTTCTTATAAATTGTAATTGTATTATGTCAGACTAGCAAGTTTTTCTGGAGGACGGCTCGTGTATTTTAGGTTCATATACAAATGTGAGGAGCGCACATTAAACATAATTAATTTATAGGTGTGGATATATTTCACGAAAATCGAACAACGATGGATGTAGAACAAAAGTCAACCACATTTGGAAAGACATTTTACTGACAATGTTGTTTGGTTGAAGTTATGGCTTTACGGAGAAACTAGATCTTCTATTCAACGTTCAAAAGTTCTCGTAATGAACACTTGTGATTCAACGACTTAATAAAACCCATTGCAACTTAGCCGATACATTCCCGAAACTGATATGCGATCAGTTTTAAGAATGCAGATGTCTGCTAGAAATTACAAAACCCTCCAAATGTCTGCGATCAGGTATCAAGAGAAATACGATAAATCTATCTTAGAAAATGCAGATGGTCCCCATGCACCAAAGCAACTAATGCCATGGTTTAATGCATTGCATGAAACACTACACGCGAAATGTAATCAATTAGTTAAAGGGACTATACTGTGGTGTTCGTGTCGCATGTAAAACACAATTCATTATTTTGGATCATAGCTGTCACAATCAGGACGTAAACTGATACCATTCTTCATGTATTTCATAGTTGATATCAATATAATCAAACGATATTGTCTTTAGGTAACTACTAAAGTGTAAACAGGTTGGTTTTATGCACAAATTGTCTGGAAAGATATTAATGCTGTCATAGATTTTCTGAACACTCGTGTGTTTCGACATGTAATCAACTAAGGATACGCATGCTAATACAAGTTGGATCGCTGACGTATGTCTGCCATGTCAAAATTGTCATGGAACAACTTAATTCATCTATTGCGGGGGAAAAAGTACAAAATTAGACAGGTTCATACAAAATTGCATGGACACATATACCATATAGAGCAGTCACAGTTCAATACCAAACTGTCCATGTTGTATAAACAGAAGTGGAGACAATACAATACCAAAATGACCAAAATGTATCTAGAGAACGCGGACATCATACAATATAATAAAATACATTGTCTTACAGCTTTGTCCTTCCTTTAGGTACCATATTTGCAATGCCAGAAACCTTTGCTTCACAAGACGATGGTGCATCAGGTTGATACGATGTGTTGACAGGTAATACCATTTATTGTGATAAACCATCTACCGGTATTTCATCATGTTAGTGTTTGGGGTTCTCTATGGAATACGGTTCCAGGAAAAGACAAACTGTTACTATTATTATATATGAAGGGTTTATACATACAGTTATTATATTATATTACTATGTATAACACAGTTTAGTAATTCAATTTTCTCAGAAATAAAAAACGATTTAATATTATTAGAAATAGAACATTGACAGGTCATCGCAATGATAACTTTGTTTTTCTGTAAAATCTTGTCAAGGGAATTATTTCGTTAGACATTTCAAGCACATGTGGTGTGAGATAACTTCAGATAGGTGCTTTAATATATTTGTAGGAGATTTCCCTGCCTGGATTCAAACTGACGAAGAAAGTCAGTATCTGGAAGACGAGACTAAGACCTTAAGGTTAAGTTCCGATGAATGCAGCGCATTATTTTTTATCAAATTATCAGGTTACATCTGCAAGTTGTTTAATTGTATTGCCATACGGGTATCGGAGTAAATATGCCGTGTGCAAATATGTCACCTTTGATTATAATACATGTATTCACGTTTTATATAAATATAAAACATACATAAAGTACTTCGTTATACACGAGGCGAACATACTGTATAGTGAAAATTATTTCATCACATAACCAGACACTTGTCATAATGCCTCAATGTGATTGTTGTTATTCAAGGTTTATCGCGTGAAGAGAAATTCAATGACCTGTCTGTAATGAAACGGCATGCAAAGCAAACGTATGCCACTAAATTATTCTCGAATTGTCTCCTAAAGATGATCACATGAAACGGAATCTTCCGGGAATTATGTGCCAACTACAAAAAGTATTTTACATTAGGTTTCAGTTTGCAACACGGACATATTTTCTATACCATATTTCCACAGAGTTATTTCTGTGTCCGCAAATGCGTCTGCTTCAAGTAAATCACGTAATCATTAGACATTAACGTCCAAATATCAGACTCTGCCTCCATTTGTAAATACTTAACATGTTTAATAAAAAAGTAGGCTCTATTCATGCAGACCATTGAGGCATTCATGCACTGATAAGCAAATGGCATTAATTATGTAAATATAGGCAGCGTAAATTCTAAATTATCTTGTACAGTTGCATGCTACTCAAAACTTAAAAACAACTCAAACTAAGTCCTGACGTTGCGACTTCATTCAAACTTCTTCATGAATAGCATATGTATTTATCAGAGTTGTAAATATATACAATGAAGTAAACACTATATTGTTAGATGATGCATATTAATCCTTTAGGTACTGCAGTATGTTGTGCCAGTACACATCTACAGAGGTAGTCCTTCAGACGTATATCTCATGTACTTATGTATTGATACACTAGAGGGCACGTATATTTGATTGATTTGCTGCATCAATTTCAGATTTAAAAATGATAATAACAAGACTAAATGTTTCAGTTGTTTCACCACTGCACGAATTCCAAAAGGTGTGTCTTTGTTCATGTGTAAAGTGTTATCTTTGCTCTCCCAGATTGTTAAAGAAAAAAAAGAAAAAAATTATGATGTTTGAACATCGCCTGGGTGTCAGTATGAGACTGAAATTATCACTGGTAAATCACAAAGAAGATACTGTGTTCTTACTTTATGAAATAAAAGATGTAAAAGCTCCAAGTTCTGATTTAATTTAAACTCCGTCACTGATATTTTATTTTTGGTTAAATGTGTTAATATAAAATTTATCTGCATCAGTTTTGACATTCACATTTATCATTTTCAATTTCAAGATCATCAAGTTGAATACGAAGTTTAATGATGTATTTTACTTCCAATCCCGACAGTTAACTTATAATTGATACCATGCTTTAGGATAGGGAATCAGTATCGTGTTTAAATTATCACATTCAGCATCATTATGATACATGATACCAGTTAATTTCCATTAATTGTGTTCATAATAAATGCGCCTTAATAGACATTTTACGCCTACATTAACATAAATGTCATCACAACGCATGTAGGACACAAATGATATAGATAATATGGGGGTTGTAAATGGAAGGTAATTGCGTTGTTATTTTAGTTATACTCGCACGAAGAAATTACAGTCGCTTACCTATACCAACGAGACTCCCGCCTTTGGGTTTTTTCATTGTACGGCAGTGATGTCATTTTGTTTATACATGTTAGCCTAACATTATGCCCAATAGAAAAAGTACATGTACATACTTTATGTACTAAAATCGTTTTAATCTTGCAGTTTGGCCAGCATATTGTTAATGTTTCAATGTTAACCATAAATGTTTATGTACATGTCGTATACAAGATAGTTTGCTCTGAAAATACAACGTAAAGCAGTGGTGTAAATACTTTATTTGTGTTAACCTTCTCTCAAATATTTTGTAGTACCGACTACCTGATTATTTTGCAGTTCTTTGTGGATATTTTACACTATACATTTGTATAGATATTAGATTAATGTCCTGATACGTATATGTATTAATTTTCTTTATCGGTATTTGATCACTGCAGTTTATATTATTTGTGGCGCTTTTATTAAGTAATACTATGTGCATGACACATGCGTATCTTAGACGATTTATTTCAACGAAAACATCAGATTATTCTGAACAGCCCAGCGTGAAATACGACAGAAACTGTAGATAGACGTGTTCTTTCGTTGATAGCTGACAGAGAAACGTTTTATTTAGAAACCATACTAGAAGTATTTGACTCAACGCATTTAACAGCTTATCACATACTATTATTGAATTATGGAATTGTACATGTTCCAATAATAATCGATACTCATTACGTTTATGTGACTTAAACATGAAGCACGCATCATGAACATCTTATTTTTTGCATGTACTGGGAGATTATGTTTTGATTATTAATAAATAATTGATATATTAATAATTATATGATTATATAGAAAGAGGTTTTATGTTTATGTGACGTAAACATGAAGCACGCATCATGAAAATCTTATTTTTTGTATGTAATAGAATTTTACGTTTTAAATATAATTAATATAATAATAATTAAATGATAATATTGAAAGAGGTTTTATTTTTAATTAAATCACACGTAGAGCCAACAGAAATTAATTTCAGGATTTTAGATTAAATCTTGTTTAGATTTTTTTCTTTTGTATTTGAGAACAATTAATGTTGACTCTGATTCCATGATGCATGGAATACGAATGCAGAGCACAATAACATGTATTATTTTCGTTCCGAGGTCAACTTTGCCAATTCAAAATTGGTTTAATTCTTGTATCCATATCTGATTATTTTTCTCGTCTGATTCAGATCTGCATTTCTATCGTAATATCGTTTTGTGTTGGCGTGTAGAATCTGATTCACTTACATACCCTTATCAGTTGACATTATAACCACTATTCTCGAATAGATAATCATCAAGTGTGAATCAACCTATGACATGTGTGAGATACTTATCCGTGACCAATGTCCAAGAAATCAACCACTCCCTGTTTTCGATAGTTGATGTACTAGCTTATGTTGAGCACTGTACTGACGTTGTTGGCGTTTTGATAACAATATAAGCAATACGAACATTTATTTGAAATAGAACATAAACATACATGTATCAAGAGTAATATACCGGTTTAGTTCTTGACTTCATAGGTCACAACGTGTTCGCTTTGCAGCTGTGCAAACACATTAATCTAGAAATTGTCTAGACTATTAATTTTGTAATGCTATACCTTTGTCCAGCTTTTTCTCACTCCAGTGTGTTCTGAATAGGCGTGTGTATATAATCGAAGATGACAGATAATGGTATATTTTGTCTTCCCATTTACAGAAACTGTCTGACCATACCAATTGCAATATCCAACCCATCTTATGAATCGTTCTCAACCATACTACCATGACGGCGACGTGGTTTAGATTAAATTTTTGTCTGAGTAGAATTTGCATACATCAACTTTGAATGTTGCAGTGAACTATTGCCAGCATAGGCGAGTCCATTTCGTCATTTTAATTCCTTTGTCATTGTGTTCTGGGTAGGCAATCTTAAATCTATATTATGCCAAATCAAGACCATTTTGTAATGCCGGCATCTTTTGGCAAGATATTTGCCGTTTCGAATGATTTCGTGTCTTGGTCTTTTGTTTTGCCTTTTTATTGAATACTATATTATGTGTGTCCTACTGTGACAGCATAGTTTTGCGTTCACCTTTCGTAAACGATCAGACGATTGGACGTACTACGATGGAAGTTCTATAATTAGCTGGTTTATGTGTGTTACTTGTTCAATAATATGAGGTGAGTTCCAATTGTTAGTAGATAAATTTCGGTTGTTTCTTGTCGTGAGTGACTGCGAACGTGTTAGTTGATTCTTGTTCTCCCGGGCTAATTTGTTATCATCTTTGTTGTGGTTCGTTAGCAGGAAATGTTTTGTTCCTGACAATAAGATTAGCCAAGGTAATTTATCTTATGTCAGAATATCATAACATAAGTCACAACATATGTTCATTAGTTATCCCTACTAGTGTTCTGGTCATTTATTATTAAAGACTAAATAGACAGTAGTACTGCATTGATCTACCAATGGTATTGGATGTAACAAGAAAACTTGATACATAACCGCCCAAGGTGGTGACCCGGAATGCATGTGTAATTAAAAACCTAATAATTAAATTGGAAAGACCTATATCTGACAATATTTTTTTAATGTTTTCAAAAACTGAAAAACAATAATGCTTTCATAACCATTAGATCATTTTAGCTTCATCTTGATCAGAAACTCTCTCTGTGATTTATTGGACGTGCAAATTGTCTGTTTTTATAGGAAAGCGTTCAAGAATACCCTATGGAATTATAAGAATCGTCAATTTTTCGACGAGTGAATCAAAGTACACGGAACCCAAGTTTTAATTTGCAATTAGGGTTGTCTGGTATCATACAAATAACGATGCAAGTAATTAGTTGACATTAAATGACCGTTAGATATAGCTCTTATACACTTTAAGACATCTTACCAGTTATATAAGCAGGTCGGGTCCAGTTATAATTATATGACTGGCAAATAAAGGCTATGCTCGGTATTTAACAAAAAACTAAAACCTTAACTTTTATATGCGTTACACGAACAAAACATAAATAGTACGGGGTAAAATTAAACCCGCAGATACAATAAAGAATCCGCTGAGGAATAAATTAGTTTGAAATTATGCAAATACTGAAAGCTAAAAAAAATACACAGACCAATTCACATGGGTCATGTTTGGTTTTATGGTCGGGGAGTTGCAGCGAACATGTAGTCAATAATACGCAGTTAATACTTGTAAAAATCAGTTTCAACAACAACAGCTGTCCATGGTGTTATTCTATAATAATTCATAGTTCTTGGCAACAACTTCAGATCCATGAGCCAGACGCCGCATCACAGAGGACATGATAAAACCGCGTTTATTATGGTAATATGTGCACTGCATTTAAACAACACACAGCAATAAAACATGATGGTATCATAGCACTATGTAGCGTCCGGCTAAGTTTGCGTACATTTATCATAGAGAATTATGATAACTTTTACCATTATCTCCTGATAAATGACTTATTTTATATCAATTTATATACCATGCTGAAATACGAAATTTGTTAATCACCCACTATGTCTCTCACTTGTAGTAATAAAGTGGACGTTGATGGTTGGCTCATTGCATATTACAATTACCAACACGAAGCCGTAGACCTCATGAATCATGCAAAACTGAACTTATTTTTGTACAGAATTTCACGAAGCATTATAAATGTAATTACTATAATTTTACAAAATGAGGTTTAAATTCTAATTCAAACACGCTAAAAGCAGGAAGAAAATTCTAGATTTTATATTATAGTTTTTCTTTATTTCGTTTAGTTTTGTCATTATTCATGAGCATGGCTCTGGTAGAAAAATACATAACGCAATGTCTTATTAAAGGATGTCCTGGTAATTATCTAAAGAAAAACATGTTGAATTTACGTGTTCACCATGTTTCCATCACTTTTAGCGGACGTAATTCTTTTTAAGTAATTATCGGTGAGCACAAACATGTTCTTAGGTATACACATATACATTCATTCCTCATGTAGAACCTACATGGACTATATCGCAGAAGAACTGCACCTGTCCATTCTGGTAGTCGATTCCATATTCAAGAACTCGAAAATGTTATTGTTTTAGTCAGTAGAATATTCTCGTATGTTACAAAAAGAGTGTATGAAAGTACATGTATGCTGAAATAAAAAAGAAAATTATTGTAGGTGCTTTTGTATGTCTCTAGCGTAGGAGGTTTGGCACTGTCACAATTACTTTATGGTATCAAATTGCCAACTCGATTGATAGGCAGACAATCATATAACTCATAGAATTTTCTCGACTTATCAATTCGTAATTCTAGACATTTGCTTTCACTCGCTTAACTTTTCGTTCAGTCGTACTTTGATGACAATTCTAGTCACATGATATTGTTTGTTTTCTCTTAGTCTTAATATGTCTAATCATTCTGATGGAAAAACCTATTCAGCAATATAATACCATTATAGTGACGTGATTGGTAAACTTCGGACGGACTGGGTCATAATCACTTTAATATTCATTTGCTAGACTTAAACTATTCGGTGGAGACCAAGTGAACAGCAGGTTTATTTGCCAAGCTTAAGGTCAAACTACATTTGTAAGGATCTGGCAACGTTTCTCTATTTATCAGCTGCTCAAAAGGCGAATGCGATCATTTTAGCTGCCGAAGCGAACTAATTTATACTCAATTTATATCACGAATATTGTTTCTATTTATTTCGTCACTCTATCTTCTTTGTATGAGGGCCAAACTCTGGACTCTATCGTTACTCTTTCATTGATATTCGCGTAACGTCACATTAATTCAGTGTCGTTATAAGAAAATGTCTTTTGATAATTTGCTGAAATTTTAAGCAGACATAACAGCAATTTGATATAAGATTCGATCTTGTAGGATTTTCACCGACGCCTCTCCTATTATAAATAGGTTGTCAGATGAGATGGCGGTTGATCAGAAATCACAATGCCACTGGGTTGGCCGATGTTGCTGGAAGTGAGTAACGTCTACAACCAGATTGACTGCCATTCAAATGTTTCCTGTGATCACCGTTGGTGCGTGTACGTCTTTTACGCAATAATAGTTTTGGTTTCAATTTCAACACAATGTATCATACATTATTGCAAATGATTGAAACACTTGTAGTGAATGAGTCTTCTGGTATATTTATTAGATGCATTTAATGACTATAACTAAGGCATTTTGAATTATGACGTGTGACTAAGGATATGTTACCAACTGTACGTGTACTTCCCTGGACAGCGTGTGTAGTGACGGATGTTGTCGGAATCTGAACAATTAGAAATGCATATACGGTGGTCAGTATATCTAACTTTGTAGGGCCAACACTGTATTATTGTATCGTACTGGTTAACATTGTTGGAATGCATTGAACTTGCATTATTATGCTGATAAAATTGTTCGTACATGTTATTGATAGGACATTTGCTTGTGTAGAGAGTAGAGAATCACAACTTTGGTGACCCATTTCGACATATATATAATTGTACGACCGACTACTTGTTTGCCTATCATCGGGTCATCACAGCAAAGCCATTATTTTATCATTATTGAATTCAGTTATTTGCATACCGCCAACATATCATTTGTCACAAAATTAACTCAGACCCATATTAAAATTATTTTACTTTGATAAAGATATATACCAAAAATAATTTGGAGGATAATATACCAGACATGTCAAACCAAATGCTTGCTACAAAACGTCCGCGGGGGTAGTTTGCCGTCAATCTAAGAGACACATTCCATTATTTCGTCTACGCCTTTCATGCCCAAGGTACTACGTCTTTGTAACGATCGAATAATAAATTCTAATGGAGAATAAGCACAGACAATTCTTAACAATATTTCTATAAGTTATCAAGCTGTTGTCGTGTTGAAATGATTTTTTCGTTCCTGTGGCACTTGTTTATCATTTAAACTATGATGTCTCGCTCGAATTTATACATCTATAAAGAATATAAAAACGGGATCAGACATAGCTCAGTGTGTTACAGTGATAGATGAAAGCTGCAAACAACGTTAGAAATAAGACCCTGATGCAAAAACGCAGTCTTATATTGTTTATTATAATGGTTTACTGGTGGTGGTAAACATCTCTGGATAAAAGGGAACTGGCTATGTTGTAGAGTTATGTTGGATAAGCCAAATGTTTGACTGTATACCCGGTATTGGATAGTATGAGTTTCGTGTAGTTTGTGAGCGCGCGTGAAAAACATTAAGATCTTTCATAGGAAATTAACTAATTTGTGTCTGTTTGTTACTTCCTTTATCGCATAATGCTACAGTATATGGCAATATTTCAAACATTACGATGAAATCAGAACGCCACGACGTGAAAGTTTTGGGGTCATTATGTTACGCATATTTTGACGCCCGGTACCATTGACATTTGGCGACGAGTTACAATTGTTATTGACTCAACCAATTCAAATCCATAACAAGCCGATTAATTTTGTAATGGATTTTTCTTTATTCAATATTACTTTATTAGTTAGTTTAGATGGCATTGTAGATACAGGGTTTGGTGATGATTATAAAAGGTTCGTTAAGCTGCCATTTATACTTGCACGTTGGTAGTTCTGAAGGGATATGTTTTAAGTTAAACACAAGATAAATGCGAAACATTTACGGTATGTGTGTTATATAATATATAGATAATTTAGACGCTGCAAAAGCAATAATAGTTGACACTTTTAAATTTTATTCAAAGTTCTAATCGATGCCTAATCGTTCTAATCTTTGCACAGGCAGATGAATTTGAACATTTCCTGCACTCAATTCACAATTTCTAATTCTGTTTATTCAGTTTTACACCGACGCTATATTTTTTACAAATGAAATATGTATCCCAGCGATGCATTCGATAATATGGCATTCGCTGTAATGAACACGTACATCTTTTAAAAACTCAACTTATGACCAAAATCAAGTGGTCATGCCACTCAATATCAGGCGGTACATACCAAGGAAAAGATAAAGATAGATCTGTATTTATTTCTTCAAAAATCATGTTCCAATGTATAAGTAGCAATATACAATGTCAACACAAATGATAAGCATGCGTTTCAAAATTACCCTCATAATCTGCAGACATTATTAAAATTCCAAACGTGATTCAGAAACGTGCACCATTTTGGAACAGTTTATGTCCATAATCAATCAAACACTGAGGAAGTACTTCTTACAGTTACGCCAATAAACGTTTACAACGACAGGCAAAAATGTTCCCTAAATGGTCTTTATGATAAGTTACTTAATACTCAAAATATAAACACATTTTATTTTGCAGGTTGCTTACATTTGTAATTACGATGATACTTGTTTTCAGTTGTGGAAAATCTTTCTGTTTTTGTTATCAATAAAACAGGGTTTCCTCGGTACAGGCTCATGCACATGTCGAGGGTTGCCTGCAGGACTGTAATATGTCCGTCTTTAATTATATACATTTACTACAGTCTTGCGGACAATCCTCCACGTATACAATGTAATATATTTATCTTTTTTGTCGTGTCCTTTCAACCTGACAAAATGTTAAGGTCCCCGTATCCACCCTCATAAAACTTACAGTAAAAAAGGATTTTGATTTATTATCAAATAACACTAAAACAGACACTGGTACACAATATTTGTCTTGTGGGACGTTCTAGTATAGGAAAATGTTCGCAAATCATGATTGATACTACAAAAGAGGTGCGTGGTACATAATACTTTAAACATTATTGTACATAACCGTAAATGATACAGATACTTTACAACTTTAGAACAAAACTTATTAAACACACAATGCTGAGATTTTGTGAAAATTTTATATTCCCTTAACATTTGCAATTCTATTCCAAAACGCCTCAAAGCTGAATTCGGCTGTCAACATAATAGGAGTAATATTTCTGTAACAGACACAATATCCGAGTTTGACGGAATCCTTTGGGTCTTTGTGAATATTTACGGTATTGCTTTTGCATACAGAGTTATCACTAGTGATTGGTGATTCTTTTAAAGGTGCTTGATTTCAAAGGAGTGAGATACGTGTATATGTATTAGTCTTATAAGATTGTAAGTGGCGCGTGCGACCCTCTCATTCTTAGCCAGCGATACATAGTGTAAGATTTAACCAAATTGATGCCTAATTGTGTCATTGCTTCGATTCTTCTTCTGCCATTAGTTTTGTAAAGCCATTAAGCACATAAGAACATATATTCCCAGACACCACAATACTTGCATAAGGAAAACATTCCAAATAGGTTTCTTAAACTGTCACATAACTTTCGGACTTAATAGGTGATAAAACGTGAAATGTTGAAATAGACAACACATTATAGCTCCAAAGTTGCGATACGTCAGTGACAATTACCGGGCGATTTTCCAATGATGACACTTATTATTCGTTCGTGATCTCATTCGTGTTTTATGACTAGATAAGTGCTATAAATTACCGATAACCTTGCGTTTCATGTCGAAATGCTATCGTTTTAGAAACTATCCTTAAATGCCGGCGACATTTCTGTTGTCTTACGTTGGATGCCACCTACGAAACAGATTTCCTTCCTGTATCAGGAACAGCACCAATATCATTTGTTGAAAGTTAACACTCAACTTCTTGGAGTGATGCTATTTATATAGTTAGGTGCCAGATATGTGTCCATACTTGACTGCATTTATATATTTCCGTTAAATATATACATTACTGTAAAGTTTATTGAAGTTAATTCATAACCCACAACCGTAGTGACAATGCCTCTATGTTGTGTAATTTCTCCTCATATCAGAAGTTATTTATAAACAAAGCAACGTTGTCCATATTGTGACGTTTTCGTCAAGGAACTGTTAAACGTTTGGGTTGTCTTAATTGTAATTGGCTTCGACTAATGTAGAGATAGTAATTAAACGATTTTGCCTTTCAGTCGCTTCGAACCGAGACTTGGCGTCTCAATTGTAAGCCATCCTCTTATTGTCTCGGCAATGTCCACTTTCAACACTTTCAACATAATTATATGTTGAAACACCCTATAACAATATAAACATTTTTATTTCAGGCAAGACTTTATTCAGGCTTTATTGCACGAATATGACAGCCGAATACCACCAAACTTCGAAAAAGGTAAGCACAATCCCAGATTATGTTTTACCTTCTCAATGAGATGTTACGTGCATCAGAAATATTAAGTTATTAATATAACATGTCGGTCATACGCACCTTTGAAACACTTCTATCTCCAATGCTCCAATTAACCTATTTCCTGACGTGATTTAATTTAGTCCCCGTTTATTCGTTGTTAATGAGGTTTGTAATGATTCGTTTTTACTATTTATGAAATGTGTTTTAACGACTAAAACTGTTAAAAATGATACACCATTATTAAGTTTTAAGTACTAAATTGTTTCCCTAATACCCCAAAAGGAAGTTGATTCCCGAGATGAGCCATAAAATGAAGATGAATTACTTCCTTCAAATACAAATGCGAATGCACAATGTATTATGTTTATTTGTAATTTCAGACTACCCGTGTGAAGTAAATGTCAGTTTGTTTATTAACAGCATTGATTCAATAGATGAGCAAAAAATGGTAAATTGCTTTTCTAGTCTTTTTGTCAAATACGTTATACGCTGTACGCACTCTCTGACTAAACGCCATTGAAGTTAATTGCAAAATTGGTTTTATATCTGATGAACTTGGACCGAAATCACTTTGTGAAGGTATAATATGACCTTGAACGCATACTCTGGATAAGATAGATAGTTTTAAAATCATTCAATTGTATTAAGTTGCAATTGAGGTTCATGGACAGTAGTTTAAAGAAAAATGATATAAGGTCGTCAGATGGTGTAGCTAGAATGAGAAAAGTGAAAACACAGAGAAAAGTACAGATTTAAAGTGGAGGTCGAGTTAATTCTTGATATTGGGAAAACAGTTTTGCCATCAGAGATCTAATTTCATTGTCAAGTTCTGTATCAGGTATATTCGTACTAGTTGAAGTATTACTCGCCTTATGAAACATTTCATTTATGTGTTATATGATTCTACATTTTTATAATTAGATTAGTATTAGATTAACCAATTTTAATTATTTTAATTTGTGTATGGATGTTACCAAATACAATATTGCGTTTTTCCAGGATTTCACATTAAGTACATTCGTCACTCAGGAATGGAGAGATACAAGGTTGATGTTCAGGAACCTGATACCAGCAGAATATTTAGAGCTGGATTCCAGATTAATGGAGAATGTGTGGGTACCAGATTTGTACTTTCGAAATGAGAAACAAGCCTACTTCCATATTGTAACAATTCCAAACAAAATGTTACATATATACAAAGATGGAACCGTCCGCTATAGATCCAGGTATACACTATGACAACTTCTTAGTTGTTCTATATCAAATAAAATAGGTGTTAAAGTGTCGCATAACGTAATGAACCTTGTATCGATTACTTCACTTTCTACAAAACCGACGACATTAAGCACCTCGTCAGGCGCATAAGAATATCACATATTTACGCTAGAGTGTGTATATGTTTATACATTAATAACGATTGGACAATTGGCGGACATCCCACTATGTTTATGCAATATCAATTACATGTGGGTGTCTATATGAACAGACACGACGCAATCTGTCTAAGGTCTTCATTGATTCTTAGGTTGGGTTATCCAGACGTGTAGGCAGACATGCATATATAGTCGGAATAATCACTTTAAGAATTATTGATGCTGGATAAAATGTAACTGGTTTGTCTCGACTTATGGGTCGAAGGACGATTAACACTCGTATTACGATTAACATGTTACTAAGCTACCCACTCAAATATCGCTTGATTACTCATCGCACATATTTTAATAACATACTGAAAAAAAGATTGATAGTACAAATGTCCAATGGACTACTTGTATTACAGCTATTAGTCAATGTCAATGAGAAAGAACCATATTTAGTAGCATGAGCAGTTCAATAATCCAGACTCAATATTTTAACACACTTACCATTTTCGTTAGAAGTTACCTTAACTCATGTGTTGTCTACCCTGAAACCTAATGCGACATAGTTTCGATTATTTGCAGGGTTACACTGACTGCTGCATGCCCTATGAAGCTTCACAAATATCCAATGGACAGACAAACATGTTCACTCGTGATACAGAGTTGTAAGTATTCATAACATGCATTTATATTGTTTATATTCCATTAAATTAATCTTGTATAATAACATTACATCTATTTAAGACAATATGTCATACTTACTTTTAGTATTCTTTGGTCAATATACAATATAGCTTATCGTTTTTATTTATCCGTTCGTGGACATCATTTAGACCTTTGCTATTCTAAATACAGCACTAACTACATATACAAGTCTTATCCACATAGTCGGACTGTCACAACTTTCCTCTGGCATGTACTAGATATTAAGAGTTTATCCACATGACCTTTTGACTACAGCTAATACCAAGATGATCGACTATCACAATGTAGTTATTCCTCTGCAATATAAATAACCTGATCATACCAGTATCACCGCAAAATATCTGAACATTTCAACCATCATATTGTTATGTCGGTATTTCGTCTTCAAACCTTTTAGTATCGTTCTCGGTTGACTAAAATATTTTTTCCATAGCCTTTAGTAAAAGTGGCGTTACAATTTCATTATGACTTACTCTAATTGCATACTTTTAACAGTCTAATTAGGTCATGTCCTTGGGGCTTCTAGTGAAAGCATTAATGTTGCCTTTTGTATAATTAATATCTCCGCGGTACGAGATAGAGGACTGATCTTCAGTTTACGCACATAATAAATACCGATATTTAGGCAAATGTATATGATGGTTTATTTGACATTCGATACATGGGAATTCTCTTTGTCCTTTTCTATTTGCAGTAAAAGCAATAATCGGAACAACCACACTTTATGTACACCTATAGTACCAACGGATTTAGTTACATGCTATTGTTTTATATATTACAGTTGCCTTTTCAACAAAAAGAGTGATATTTCGATGGCGAATGGTTGACCCTGTGAAGTTGAATCCACATCTAGAATTGCCTCAGTTCACACCGTACAAACTTGAGACAATTAATTGTACTGATATAACTGAAGGTACGTGTAGCCAAGTATCGAAAACCTACCAAAATACATGTATATACACCGTCAAACGATACAAAACACGTTATTGTTAATGGGCCAGGGCTGTGTGGTATTTCTGGATTTTTTCTGGCTATGTAGTTGAAGAGTTTGACCACCCCTGGCAGATTTTTTTTATCTATTTTAACGTACATTAGATCTATCTGAAACCGTTGTTACATTGTCATCGGGCACACCTCTTCTCAGCAACGCCTCATCGGTCACTTGTAATTACCGGTTTGGCATACCTTTATGAAAATAGGTTATCAAGTAATTTTACAGCAGAAAATTAGTTTTCTCGTTATGTTATGTGAGGACGTTGTGTCGTGTATTTGTGTTTTGTCATGTTGCTTATGTTGGGTGTGCTCGACTGGTTTAGTTGGGTGCTACCTTCCCTGTCCGATTTCCTCATGTCGTTTTGTTTATTTACATGGCGTCATGATATTTGCTGATCGAACGTTAACATAATTTCATTATGGTATTCTCTTTCGCCATCTAAACATGCACCATCACAGGTTCATATAATCTTATGATGTTATGCATTGTCATGTATCCCAATAGAGATGTAAGGTTGTTATTGGCCTGATTTATGTATGATCGGATTAACTGTCAATGGACTATCTTTGTTTTCAGAAAACACATGCCTCCAGATGGACATATATTTAGAAAGGAATATAGGTTTCTATATGATACAGACCTATATACCTAGTGTTCTTATTGTCATGTTATCCTGGTTGTCATTCTGGTTAAATGTGGATGCTGTACCTGCAAGAATCTCTCTGGGTATATTAACTGTGCTTACTATGACCACACAACGTAGTATGTCAAATACGTCATTACCAAGGGTGTCTTACGTAAAGGTTTGTATCTTCTTTTGCTTATGAGATTAAGTCGGTGGTTGACTTATTTCCGATGTTCTTTAACCACCCAAGCGAAAACACATTTTGTCGATTCAGCAATAGTGTCTCATTGTATATTACATTGTCCTGCTGCAATAAACGACAACAGTAATTTGTCTGCAGCATTTGGTAAACACTCCGACTGTAATTAAATTCGTAGCTATTTAATTCTAGACACGAAGAAACACTTGTAATTGTCACTTTCTGTTTTGTAATTGCAGGCAATTGATGTATGGATGGCTGTATGTTTATGTTTCGTATTTGCTGCATTACTTGAATACGCATGTGTCAATGTTTTGGCGCGAAATCAGAAGACGAGTTCACATTCAGTGTCCAGTGAAAGTTACTGCAGCATCAAAAGTGCACAGACTCGACACGTAAGTACAAACATACGTATTTAAATATTTTGTTCAGTTATATCCAAATCTTTGCATCAATGCATAACATGGTAATATAGACATCCGACCTTAATAAACTATGGAAGTAATAAGTCATTTACAGTGTTTTATAAACAGCACCTTGTAAATTCTAACTCATTTTTTTATAAATGAACATTTATTGTTATTGTTCATTATTGTCGTTGTCCTTGTGATTTGTATTTGAAATCTATAATGATTTGTGTTCGTGGGCACTTTGTAGTGCCTAACATGCTCCATGGTTACTGCATTTTTCTCAAAGTCTTTACCGATTGTATCATTCATTATTAAGTTTAGGTGATTAGGAGTAGGCCTAGGGGGAAATATTGCAACATGCATTTGGCATCATAAGATTATTGTCTTTTATAAAACTCAATTAATACAAACAATTACATACATCCTGCATATCTAGGGTTGCCTGCAAGACTGTAGTAAGTCCTTCTTTAATTATATGTAGTTACTACAGGCTTGCGTGCAACCCTCGATATCGTGGTAACAATAATAAAATTCGTATCAATTTTATGCAACAAATACATTTATTAGCACTTATTTTTACATACATGATATAATGATAGTGCATGCAAAAAAGACGGTCAGTAAATTTTTGAATATAACTAATTACCTTTCTTATATACTTCAGAACGGCAGAAGCATATCGTCCAGAAAATCCTCGCCATTTAGTCATGCAAGGACATTAGATATGCTTTCGAGAGTTGCATTTCCACTTACATTTGTTTTGTTCTGTGTAGTGTATTGGAGTTGTTATCTCTGGACTGACATGTGACAAAAACGAAGGATCCAACTGTGCATATATGTGTGCTTGTTTGCCGACATGCATTTGTTACTAGTGCTTTAATCTCGGAAAAAGTAAGATTCAAGACAGTATCGATTGCCACCTTCACAGTTGGAGCAAACACGTTCAGTTAACTGCTTGCTAATTCGTACGATAAATAGATTAAAGAGGATTAGTGATGAAACTGTGTTACATTGGCAGATGTGGTACACGGATGCTACATACATCCAGATACATATAGCATGAACTGTTAGCGGTTTCACATTTATTTTAAAGTGATACTAGTGGTTGATAAACAAGCTAAGTTTCCGTTGTCAACTTGAAACGCGTTGAACATTGTGTTTGTTAATGTCTTTGACGAAAGTTCATCGACATGTATCCGGATGTATTTACAAGAAAGTTCTCATTATCAGTTTTTTGTGATTCGACCATCTGTGACTGAAGTATGGCCCTTTGTTGATCGTTGATGTATGAACACTTCTGTGTGCAAATCTTTCGACATTTTCACAAGGACGTTCAATTAAACTTTCACAGATCTACAATTATGATGCGCCCTAGTGCATATCATCAGTATAGTGTAATATTGCCATTTGTTGACATTAGTATGACTCTTTTATGATTTTGGAGAGAAAACCTATTCTGTATGCAACCCCTCATACATTTTTTGGTATTTTGATAAACTTATACATTTGAAATTACTTACAATTTTAGTATTTGTATATAATGCATTAGCCTCATGAGGATAAAAACAACAACAAAACAGTGCCCAACAATGCATTTTAAAACTGTCTTTAGTGATTTTTCAAACGTAACACCCACATTGGGTGGCAGTAATTTGCTGCATCCCAGGTACAATTTACAGCTCCAGTTAGTTTAGAACATAAATATTCTCGCTGTGTTTGCGTGTTATGCCAATACATTGCTTCCAGTGTCAATTATGAACTATATCTTAATACTTTCTTGTTAAATAAAGGGCCTGCATTTGGCATTGGGTGCAAAACTACCAAATTTAACGACTTGTTGCTCATAATTCATGTTGCCAGGACAACCATATCATTTTCTGTACTAAATCATTGGCAATTCATACAATGTACTTGGATACCTAACTTATAATTTACACCAATTTCGAAACACCTTAAAATTCTCAATAATTTCTGGGAACACTATAATATTCATTTTCTTTGTTTTTGCAAGACATGAACATCACGTTTTCAGGAAATGTGCATGTCATGTTGTATGTATGTATAGACATACAGAAAGAGTATGGAATTGTTATCTATTTGATAAGAAGTTAGTGTCATTCTTTGCAATGTCCAAGGCTGTAACAAACTGTATTCGATATACATTTGTTGGTTTTATTACGACTTTGTTGCAGTAAATGTTAGTTAACAATATAAAGTGTATATTATGTCAAGTACATGCGTGTTGTGTTATTAAAATTACATGTAATACATGCATATAAAGTCATCTGCTGGTATGCTTATCTTTTACACATACATGCACTAATTATCATAGTATGCAACTTACGTATATCACAGAGTCAGTCATACTGTTATAAATGACTATCGTATTGTAATAATTTGTGGTATATGACAAAAGCACATACAGCAATAACATAAGTGGCCGGGGTTGCATTGACGTTTTAATTCCAGAAAACTCTGTGAACCATTTTAATGTACAAGTAAGGATTTCGTTATGCACGTTAAACCTGATAATTCCATGTAAAGACACTCACTGAAAAGCACTGAATGCAATTCACAAGACGTGTTCGCAGTGTGGTTTCCTGGGTTATTTCTAAATTGCTAACAACATTGAGTATAATTTGTTTGTTCTTAGAGAGCCAGTGACAAGTTTCGGGATCCTGGGGGCTGCAATTAGTTACATTACGGGGAGATGGTTCCGTAAAAATGATTTTATTCAAATGTTCATATCTACATGGATGCACGAACATTGGCAAATTCTGTAAATGTCGTGTAATTACAAAGCGAATATTCTATTAGTGTCGTTAATCAGACGCCGTAGAAGGCAATTTTATGCTAATTATATTAGCTCATCATCCATGTTGTAAGAAGGGGAAACACATGCACTAATGCCACGATAATTGTTTTTGTTCCGTACTGATTCCCAAGGTTACTATAGACGTTGTTTTACTCGCAAAATCTTCTGGACGTATGTTTGAAAGACTCTTACAAATAAACATAACTAGACATTATGTAATGTCGTGACCGATTTTACATGTGTGTCTTGACTTAACGCTCGCCAATACAAAATTCGTTATTTCAAAGTAATCTTGTGGTTATATTCCGTGGGGTTATCCAAAAGTGCGTGGACTGTTGCTCTAGATTTTTTGTTTTAAATCAGATCAGTATTAAAATGACCGTACAGTGACATAAATCTATTACAAACAATAACCTCAAACTATTTTAATAAGTACCCTTTGTATCAAGAGTAACACGTTGCCATAGTAACAAAATGCGTAAGCGGCACACTGCAGTTTTGTTCCAGTAAACTGCGTTATATAACTGCCGATTGTTACAGTGTTTCTTCAATTACAAATACAAAAATGCGTCCTCATGTTAATTTATGTGATACCAATATGGTGGGATAATTTAAAATTTATATCTTATAATATTTGTCATTTCATGAATATGACGGTTACATATGTAATGTTGTCATATACAATTCAACGTATACTATGACGTCACAAGATATCATTTGCAGAATAATTCAATTATATTATACAGCTAGGGGGACCCGCAACGAAGACACGAATTGTTTGTCAAATTAAGTATGAATCCTTCTGCATTGTTTTAATTTCTTTTTAAATGGTATAAATAGTTAACAGAATGTCAGGGTGGTGTGACAGACGGATCGTGTTAATATGTGCAAACACGGACGTTCAACGAATGAGCGTTACGTTGGTTAGAATCGACCATTCTAGTTATAAGAGAAAAATTGCACTTGTAAAGACAGCAAAGACACAATTCATTACACATCGACTGAATGAGTAAGTTTGCATATTATAAGTATGCTACTGATTACGGGAAACGAATAATAATTATAATAATAACGACTTTATTTATAGAGGCAACACAGTTGGGCAAGCCCAGTTTTCCATGTGAGGCTCTATGACAAATGATATGTACATGTTTTCAGTAATATAACAAAGCATAAATTCAAACAATAGCAACAATACTCCTGAAATGAAAATAAACATTTGTTTGTAACAAACATGAAATATTATTTACAAAATGTACAAATAACAAATGATTTACAGTGTTTAAGAGCTTCATGACCTGATTTAGTCGAGAGTGCGACGTCGTGCGACATTTCTGATCGTGTACCGGGTATGCCTATCACACAAGTTTACAAATGCTATATTTATGTTATTTCTGATCATACCCGTATGATATTTAGTATACTTGTACAATATAAATCAATTTTACAGGGATCATAAATTCGTAGCTTTTAGTAAAATTGTTTTTGAATAAGAGCAAAAGTCCACGAACATTTGGATAACCCCACGTACACTTGTCCGTCTGTGCCTCCGCTTTCCCTTGTCTGTCCGAATTGTTCTTAAATTTTTGTATCAATTACATTGACTTGTGTGACTTTAACGTTTCTGATGACGGTGTCACACTTAATGTACACTTTGATGGTACACTCTTGCCGGATCTATAACAACACGTTGGTACTTTTAGATCATAGTTTATTCTTTGTTATAAATCATATATTATATAATCCATAGTATCAATTTTCAAGACATATAATATGTAAGTCCCATATATATTCACGAGCCCGTCTGGCTAGATTAAAATTCTAACACACAATTACCTGACTAAATAATCCTTGGTCTAAGCTCCAATTCTGACTGTATCGCCCACTCTGCCGGACAAACCTCCGTATAATTCCTCCCGTGATTCCAATATCTTTGACCATTGGTCTCATTATGTGACGTCACATGACCCATAACCCTATTATGAAATTAAATAGACGGAATAGTATGAATATTACTCATATTATGACTCTTAGTCGAGATGTGTTTGACTCTCATGAGTAACAGCTGTTGGAGTGGAAACCCGATTTTTAAGTTCAGGTCCCATCTCCTTAAACATCTCAGTATGAGCTAAATTTCATCTAAAATGTTGTCATGTGTCATTTAGATAATTTACTTTGGAGGTTGCACTCACAATTTGCATTATCAAAACAGAAAGCACTATTCTTTGTTTATTACAGTGACATTTAGCGATCTCCTTGTTCGGTTTAGTATTTCTATATTTTGGAACAATTAAATGACTTATCACAATGTTTACTTAATTGATGTAATATGTTTACCGATATTCCATGTACGTCGTATTGATACAAAACGTTGCATATTTGAACCCTTATGTCCTTGGTAAACATACCTATCCCCACGTTAAATGTCAATCAATAGAGTAGATCCTAAAATTAAAAAAAAAAAACAAGATGTTTATAGATCTAAATTGTATTAATGTCGACCAGGATAGTCTTATTTAGATAATTGAATCTCTCAATGTGGGTCTAATATATTACAACTTAATTCAATAAAACACACTCAATGACACAACTTGACTGTTTCCATGAAGACGTATATTGTATTCATGTCCTTGCTAACTAAAGGAAATGCTGAACTCTAAATAAGCAAAATAAAATGAAAATTTATTTAAACATGAGGTCGACAAGACTATAGATTGAAAGTATGTGTATTGGATGGTTTGTAAATACATTTACATGAAACTGGTTACCATTAGGACCTTATTCGCTGCAGTGTCTTATAGCTTCACCTACTGGTCTAACCCGGTATGCTTCAGAATGCAGCCTATAACAACTGCTTGAAACTAGAGAAAATATCAAACACTCGGTAACATTTGAATTAATGTTGTGATTTTAAATTTATCACACTGCACACCATCAACACAGAAAAAACATTCAAACAAAATAGGAATGCATGTCGAATGAATAGAATAACCAACATGAATGTTCGTATTACAAAGAAATCACTTAGATTCCACAAATGCGCCGAGTATTCCACAAAATCAACAAGACAATATCAAGTGTTGATATTCAAGAGACAGGTCACATAATGTGACAATTGATTATACAGCTTTTCATTTGATGACAAATATGTGGTATTGTCAAAGTTGATGAACATTTGTATTCGCTGTAGCATTACCATTTTACAGTCAACTCACTTTAGAGTGATATATGGATATATATTAATACCCACACATTGAGCTCAATATAGAAAACGTACCGATTTATGATGATAATTTTGTACCTCGCCATTTGGTTTGCTAATTGTTACTGTTCCAGCGTTACATTTGTATGTACTCTTCAATGTGTTTTATACATGTCGTATACAACTTAATATGCTCTAAAAATACAATGTAAAGCAGTGGTGTAAAAAAATGTATGCAATACCCTCCAAGCTACAGTAGTTACAACTAACTTATCTGTTGTACATTTTGGATATTTTACACTATGCATGTGTATAGTTATTACTAGGTCATGTTTGTTCAATGGATATGTATTCATTGTCGTCATCGCTATTTGATGAATCCATTGTATATCAGTTGTAGTGTATCTATTTAGTAATATTACATTTCACACTTGGTGTAGAACGTCCAATCGCGTACATGGTACATGTACGTGGGTCATCCAAAAGTGGACCTTTGCTCTTATCCAAAGACCATTTAACCTAAAGCTACGAATATATGGTCCCTGTAAATTTGATTTATATTAAACATGTATACCAAATAATATACGGATATAATTAAACATTACATAAATATAGCATTTGTAAGCATGCGTGGTATGCATATCCGGCGCACGGTCAGAAATGACGTTCGGCGTCACCCTCTCGACTAAATCATTTTATGAAGCTCTTAAAAGCTGTAAATCAGTTGTCTTTTTTCACGTAATCAGCTGTATACTTATTATATACAAACATACTATTTCTGTCGATGTGTACTGAATTGTGTCGTTTCTATCTCTACAAGTGGAATGTTTTCTCTAATATAAATGATGGTCGATTCTAACCAACGTAACGCTCATTCGTTGAACGTCAGTTTTGTACCTATTAACATGCATCATCTGTCACATCACCCTGACTTTCTGCACACTTTTTATGCCATTTAAAAACAATTGAATACAATGCAGAAGTGCTCATACTTAACTTGCCAAACAACTGTTGTCTTCCTTGTGGGTTCCCCTAGCTGTATATATAATTTAATTATTTTGCGACTGCAAATGATTTCTTGTGACTTCATATTTTACTTTGAATTTTATATGGCTATATTAACCTTCATATTCATAAAATGACGAATATGTAAGATATAACCTTTAAATTATATCACAATATAGTTATTACATTACTCAACACGAGGCATCATTTTTGTATTTTTAAATGAAGAAACACTGTAACAATCGACAATAAGGTAACGTACTTGACAGGAAAAAATCTGCAGTGCGCCGCTACCGCATGTTTGTGTTGCTATGACAAGGTGTTACTCTTGATACAAAGTGTACTTTATAAAAATGGTTTGAGGCTGTTGTTTGTTATGGATTAATGTCGTTGTACAGTATGGTAATTTTCATACTGATCTGACTTAAAATAAATGTTTTAGAGGAAAAGTACACGAGCGTCTGGATAACCCCACGTATGCATCGGAATATCTGTCTGATCCTTACTATATACATTGGTACGGTAGAATCGTTATTCTGTGACATTATTTTTCACTTTTAGAATTTATTAGAGAAACAGAATGTTCATAATAAATGATAGATCAACATTTCAATTCTAAAAAGGTAAATTCCAGCTGTAAACTACATAATGATGGAAACAGTGTTAAAAACGAGGTAAAACTCGTATGGAATGATCCTGCTACAGTTGAATGGTTCTTTGGTACAAGTAACACTTACAAATCCGAATTGTGCCTGAATAGGGTGGTGGTAGTGAGTCAACGTGGTGTGCAAGATGTCCGGGATTCGCAACGTTGCCGCGTTAGAATAAATGTAAGATTGTTTACAATCGAACGGAAGCTAAACTTCAGTCCACCTCAAAATATTTGCATTAATGTAAGTAATAAAAAAAACATTATTTAAGTGTGAGATACATGTATATAAATTCCGTGTCGTATATATAAACTACTGAACAAATATATCTTCGATATTACAAATTTTAAATGAACTTGCAAAATGACAAAGAACTCTGTTGAGACCGATTCAAATTTCAATTGCATGCGTTTAAAATAGATAGGGACAAACTTGTGCTGAGATTGAAGATTCCAAGCTGATGGTTTCGCGTTTTTTGCTTTCTTCTAGAGCGACTGTTTTATACCGTTTCCTTGTGTCCCACATATTGACTTGACTTGACCGTTGACTGCGGGTGTCACTTATCAAATTAACAAAGTTCGTCAATCACTATGTCTCCTATTCAATCTGTCAGCAACCCATGAGGTATTTGACTACATACGCGGAAATAGTACGAAAATGTGGCTTAAGACAGCCCATTTACTGGCTTTAAGAAAACACTATTCGTTTTCGAAATACCGACATGTGAATATATCTTAGCTTAGGAATGGAAAATAAATAGAATTACATGATTTGATTTATTCGACATGCAGACACGTGCTAACACTTTGCAACTAATTTGCAATTCGTGACGGTATAAGTGTCATGTGTGCTAGTTTTATGAATTCATGTAAGGTTGTTTGTGAAATATCACCAGAATGTTGAACCGCTTCACACAACTCTTATACAACAGTAAACATATATGTATATCGAACAATAAGCCGTACCGGTACTTTTAAGGTTGAGTATACTATTAGATAAAAATCAGTACGTGATGGCAAAATGTTTGGCTTTTGAAATTTTGGTAGGTGGCCCGGTGTTAGTTCAAATCATACACACTATACATATATACATATATTCAATTTTATTTAATGAAGCCGCGTTTTACTGAAATATACTAGTGGTTTTTTATTGATTACAATAGTTATATAGTAATACAGACGATTATGCAATCATGCGATTAATTGCAATTATTATGTGTAGTAGCTACAGTCTTGATATATACCATATGGACCCCATAATACTATAATATTCTTCGAGTTCGTCGTAAGTCGATAAATCTCGAAGGAAATATTTACCAGAATGGCATAATGCAACAAAAACATAATAATTCAGAATACGATTTTAGACAATAACTGTGGTTCTGCACTTCCATTTGGCGTGGAAAAAACCCCCGAAATCACTTATACCCAATAATTATTGTGCTTTCATTGACGAGGCATTCATTCATATCGCACATCAATCAAATTGTAAGTGAAGCAGACATTTTCAGTAGTTATGATAATACAATAACACTAATTACAAGACAAGTATTTACATGTAGTCATAATAAAATACGAAAAAATAGTGGTACTTGTGTTACCCGTTTATTTGACGCCAAGCATTTGAAATCCGAGCAAACAGGCCAATTATCCTCTTTAAAAAGATATTGCAACCATTCCTGAACGTCAATGTTTTTACATTGACTTGGCATAAACATGTTATGCTTATATGAGTAGAGTACATCAAACAGGCAAGACAGTATTAAACTTGAACATACAACCACAATTAGACGAGGCAATGAACAACATGTTGTTAAGGATGTCAGGGCGTAAAAAGAATTGTTGAGGTCTGTATTTTAAATACTGTCATTCTATTGTATACCCATTAAGATATCTACATGTGATTAGTTTAGAACCTTTGACCGTCAGTTAAGATAGTAATGACCATTTTTTATTTAAATTATATATTCTATGAAATGTTCTAGTTGTCATTTCCAATTTCATGATTTTTCGCAAAGCATTTTTCAAAAACGGTCAAATTTTTAAAACAAATGCATTAACATGTGATTTCAAAGCTGCCCATGTATGTATGATGTCATGTTTTGTAAATGGTAACGACGAATGGAATATATTTAGTATGACGAACGTAATGTGTACAATCCACTAATATTGTATAAATATTACTAATGCCCAGTATTGTCATAGATAAATATGTGGCATTTGCTATGGTCTTGCTTCAATGTTTTAAACGAATACACATTTAGAGCATTAAACATGTTTATTCTGTTGCATGATATCTTTTGTAAATAGGTAACTATATGTAAAAAATTGTTTTGATATCCTTATTAGAGGGATATAATTTATCTATCTCTTGGATTTGTTCCAAAAATAATCGGACTGTGGTCAGCTTTCAAATTCGTGTTTTCACAATAATATGGCCATGTCACTTTGAAATATACGCACAGAATGGTCAAGATAAATGACGAATATGTGTGTATGCAGCTAGTGTATGTTCATATCAGCATAAAATGAAAAGATAACTATACACGTGAAACTTTAATAGTCACAGTCTAAAATATACAACCTCCTTTCATTGAAAACGCTCCGTATTCAACAAAATATATTATTTCGATACGTATTACTTCTAAATAAACATCATTATATGAAGTAACATCTAATATAAAATGTAATTAATTTTAGAGTCGTAACAGTCGTAACATAATTATACGAACGAAATCTTAAATGAGTAGATTTACAAACAAGTGTCACTGCGGGATGATAGGCCATGGCTAATTAAATAATTAAATGACAGTGAAATGCAACGAGTTTTGGCAAATAATATTTGATAATTAATCGCTGGTAGAATATTTCTCACGGAAGAAATTATACAGATAGCGAACGTTACAATACTTTACATTGAAAACTCTTTCGCCACGCAAAAACAACATTCCAAAGAAGCAAAACATACCGACTTGAGTTGGAATATGACAAATATCCTTGAGAAACCAGAAACAATACGGAACATAAAACCAAATCGAAAAGAATGAATAAAACACGTTACGAAAAAGCCTCATGTATCTGCACTACAAAATATTGCAAATAACAGCGTTAATAACTGATCTTTTCTTTAAAATGAGACACTCTAATGTACGCGTTTCCAAGCAAATAATACACATTAAATACTATTAACTTACAAAACAATATTTTACAACTATGTTTTACTAATGAAACGATCAAAGCCAGTCTCCAGGAAAACCTTCTATTTTAAAAGAAATAACCATTTTAAGATTTTTTGCATTATATTAAAGCATAATGCCATTGAAGCAATAAGCAAAATAAGTTTGATTTATATCTTGAAGTTTGTTGAAATTATAGCTGTTTTTGTAAATTCAATATTCAGAGGAGTTTTGTGTGATGTCGCGAACTTCTTTCAAGTATTATTTGACGTTACTGTAAGTATTTGATATTTACACTGTTTGATATTTTGTTTACATAAACTTTTAATAGCATATTAACAACTTACATCTCGTTTTCCTCAGAGTATTTATCCGAAGTTGGTCATCATAACTACGAAGTATGTGCTTTCAACATATTTAATGGGAAATTTGAAAGACAAGGTATTGCACTATACGAATAAATTACTTAAAATAGAATCCACTGATGGTTACTTTTTCTTATTTTGGAGCTTTTTAAACACTTTCTGATATATTGTAATTGTATTATGTCAAAATAGCAGGTTTTCCTGGAGGACGGCTCGTGTATTTTAGGTTCATATACAAATGTGAGGAGCGCACATTAAACATAATTAATTTATAGGTGTGGATATATTTCACGAAAATCGAACAACGATGGATGTAGAACAAAAGTAAACCACATTTGGAAAGACATTTTACAGACAATGTTGTTTGGTTGAAGTTATGGCTTTACGGAGAAACTAGATCTTCTATTCAACGTTCAAAAGCTCTCGTAATGAACACTTGTGATTCAACGACTTAATAAAACCCATTGCAACTTAGCCGATACATTCCCGAAACTGATATGCGATTAGTTTTAAGAATGCAGATGTCTGCTTGAAATTACAAAACCCTCCAAATATCAAGAGAAAAACGATAAATCTATCTTAGAAAATGCAGATGGTCCCCATGCACCAAAGCAACTAATGCCATGGTTTAATGCATTGCATGAAACACTACACGCGAAATGTAATCAATTAGTTAAAGGGACTATATAGTGGTGTTCGTGTCGCATGTAAAACACAATTCATTATCTTGGATCATAGCTGTCACAATCAGGACGTAAACTGATACCATTCTTCATGTATTTCATAGTTGATATCAATATGATCAAACGAAATTGTCTTTAGGTAACTACTAAAGTGTAAACAGATTGGGTTTTATGCACAAATTGTCTGGAAAGATATTAATGCTGTCATATATTTTCTGAACACTCATATGTTTCGACATGTAATACACTAAGGATACGCATGCTAATACAACTTGGATCGCTGACGTATGTCTGCCATGTCAAAATTGTCATGGAACAACTTAATTCATCTATTGCGGGGGAAAAAGTACCATATTAGACAGGTTCATACAAAATTGCATGGACACATATACCATATAGAGCAGTCACAATTCAATACCAAACTTTCCATGTTGTATAAACGGGAGTGGAGAAAATACAATACCAAACTTACCAAAATGTATCTACAGGAGACGGACATCATACAATACAATAAAATACATTGTCTTACAGCTTTTTCCTTCCTTTACGTACCATATTTGTAATGCCAGAAACCTTTGCTTCACAAGACGATGGTGCATCAGGTTGATACGATGTGTTGACGGGTAATACCATTTATTATGATAAACCATCTACCGGTATTTCATCATGTTAGTGTTTGGAGTTCTCTACGGAATACGGTTCCAGGCAATGACAAAATGTTACTATTATTATGTATAGAACAGCTTGGTAATTCAGTTTTCTCAGAAATAAGACACGATTTCAAATTATTAGAAATACAACCTTGACAGATCATCGCAATAATAACTTTGTTTTTCTGTAAAATCTTGTCAAGGGAATTACCTTTTGAGAAATGCCTTCGTTAGACATATCAAGCACACGGGGTGTGAGATAACTTCAGATAGGAGCTTAAATATATTTATGGGATATTTCCCTGCGTGCAATCAATTTGACGAAGATATCCAGTATCTCGAAGACAAGACTAAGACATTGAGGGAAATCTCCGATGTATGCAGCGTATTATTGTATATCAAATTATCAGGTTACATCTGCAAGCTGTTTAATTGTATTGTCATACGGGTATCATTGTAAATATGCCATTTAAAATATGCCATATTTGATTATATATTCACGTTTTATATAAAAACAAACACCAATTACTTCGTTATGCACGAGGGGAACATAATAGATAGTGAAGATTGACTCATTACATCATCAGATATAGTGTTGTTATAATTTCCCTTTCCAAGGTTTATCGCGTGAAGAGAAATTCAATGACTTGTCTGTAATGAAACTGCATGCAAAGCAAACGTATGACACTAAATTATTCTCGAATTGTCTCGTAAAGATGATCACATGAATCGGAATCATCTGGGAATTATGTGCCAACTACAAAATGTATTTTTACATAAGGTTGGAATTTTTAACACGGACATATTTTCTATGCCATATTTCCAAATAAAGCTATTTCTGTGTCCGCAAATGCATCTGCTTCAAGTAGATGAGGTAATCATTAGACATTTAAAACGTCCGAATCCAAGACGCTGACTCAATTTATAATTACTTAACATGTTTTATAAATATTAGGCTCTGTCCATGCAGATCATTGAGGCATTCATGCACTGATTAGCAAATAACATAAATTTAGTAAATATATTTTTTAGAGCTGCATGATATTCAATACTGTAAAAACAACTCAAACTTAGTGCTGGCGTTGCGACTTCATTCAAACTTCTTCATGAATATCATATTTAGTTATCAAAGTTGTGAAGATATACTTAGAAGGTAAGATGATGCATATTATTCCTTTAGGTACTGCAGTATTTTATGCCAGTAATCATCTACAGAGGTAGTCCTACTGACGTATATCTCATGTACTCGTGTATTGATACACTAGAGGGCAAGTCTATTTTATTGATTTGCTACATCAATTCCAATAAAAATTAAAATAACAAGACAAACTGTTTCAGTTATTTCACCACTGCATGAATAACGAGGTGTTTTCAAGACGTGTGTCTTTGTTCCTGTGTAAAGTGTTATCTTTGCTCTCCAAGATTGTTAAAGAAAATGGAAATTATGATGTTTGAACATCGCCGGGGTCTCAGTATGAGACTGAAAATTTCACTGGTAAATCACAAACCAGAGACTGTTTTCTTAGTTTTTGAAATAAAAGATGTACAAGTTCTGATTTATTTAAACTCCGTCACTGATTGGAGTAAATTCTCAATTGATATTTGGTTAAATGTGTTAATATAAAATTTATCTGCATCAGTTTTGACATTCACATTTATCATTTTCAATTTCAAGATCATCAACTTGAATACGGAGTTTAATGATGTATTTTACTACCGATCCCGACAGTTAACTTATAATTGATACCATGCTTTAGGATAGGGAATCAGTATCGTGTTTAAATTATCACATTCAGCATCATTATAATACTTGATACCAGTATATTTACTATTTATTTTGTTAATAAGAAATGCGCCGAAATAGACATTTTACGCCTACATTAACATAAATGTCATCATAATGCATGTAGGACACAAATGATACAGACACTATGTGGGTTGTTAATTGAAGGTTGTATTTGTGTTGTTATTTTAGTTATACTCGCGCTAAGATATTGCAGTCGCTTACCTTTACCAACGAGACTCCCGCCCGTGTTGTTTTTTTTTCATTGTACGGCAGTGATGTCATGTTGCTTATGCATGTGTAGCCTAACATTATGCCAAATAGAAAACGTAATGAAGAGCAGTACATATATAATGAGATAGTTTAAACTTTGTAGTTTGGCCAGCATATTATTAAAGTTTCAATGTTTAACATACATGTTTATGTACATGTCGTATACAAGGTATTTTGCTCTGAAAATACAACGTACAATAAAGCAGTGGTGTAAATATTTTTTTGTAATACCTTCTCTTAAAGTTTACCAATTAGTACCAACTACCTGCTTATTTTGCAGTTCTATGTGGATATTTTACATTATACATATGTATATATATTACTAGGTTAAGTTCCCTCGACGTATATGTATTCATTGTCGTTATCGGTATTTGATCACTCCAGTGTACTTGTATATCATTTGTGACGCTTTTACTGAGTAATACTATGTGTATGTCACATGTGCATCTTAGATGATTTATGTCAACGACAGCATCATATTATTCTGAACAGCCCAATGTGTAATACGACATAAACTGACGTGTTGTTTCGTTGATAGCTGACAGAAAAGCGTTTTATTCAGAAACCATACTAGAAGTATTTTACTCTACGCATTTTACAGTTTCTCACATACAATTGTTGAATTATCGAATTGTACATGCTCCAATATTAATCGTTACTAATTACGTTTCATGACGTAAACATGATGCACGCATCATGAAAATCTTATTTGTTTGTATGTAATGGAATATTACGTTATAAATATAATTAATATAATAATAAATATATGATTATATAGAAAGAGATTTTAATTTTAATTAAATTACACGTAGAGCCAACAGAAGATAATGTCCGGATTTTAGATTAAAACTTGTTTAGTTTGTTTTTTCTTTTTCATTCGCCAACAATTAATGTTGACTCTGATTCCATGACGCATGGAATACGGATGCAGAGCACAATGACATGCATTATTTTCGTTCCGTGGTCAACTTTGCCAATTCAAAAATGTGTTAGTTATTGTATCTATATATATTTATTTTTCTCGTCTGATTCAGACCTGTATTTTCCATCGTAATATCGTTTTGTGTTGGCGTGTAGAAACTGATTCACTTACATACCCTTATCATTTGAGATTATAACCACTATTCTCGAATAGATTATCATCAAGTGTGAATCAACCAGTGACATGTGTGAGATACTTATCCGTGACCAATGTCCAAGAAATCAACCACTCCCTGTTTTCGATAGTTGATGTACTAGCTTATGATGAGCACTGTACTGACGTTGTTGGCGTTTTGATAATTTAATACGAACATTTATTTGAAATAGAACATAAACATACACTTATCAAGGGTAATATACCGGTTTAGTTCTTTACTTCATAGGTCACAACGTGTTCGCTTTGCAGCTGTGCAAACACATTAGTCTAGAAATTGTCTAGACTATTAATTTTGTAATGCTAGACCTTTATGTAGCTTTATCTAACTCCAGTGTGTTCTGAATAGGCGTGTGTATATAATCGAAGATGACAGATAATGTTCTATTTTATCTTCCCTTTTACAGAAACTGTCTGACCCTACCGATTGCAATATCCAACCCGCCTTATGAATCTTTCTCAACCATACTACCATGGCGGCGACGTGGTTTAGATTGATTTTTGTCTGAGTAGAACTTGCATACATCAACTTTGAATGTTGCAGTGAACTATATGCCAGCATAGGCGGACCATTTCGTCATTTTAATTCCTTTGTCATTGTGTTTGGGTAGGCAATATTAAATCTATTATTATGCCAAATCAAGACCATTTTGTAATGCCGGCATCTTTTGGCAAGATATTTGCCGTTTCGAATGATTTCGTGTCTTGGTCTTTTGTTTTGCCTTTTATTGAATAGTCTGTATTTTCTGTGCTACTGTGACAATAAAATTTTGCGTTAACCTTTCGTTAACGATCAGACGATTGGACGTAATACGATGGAAGTTCTATAGTCAGCGGATTTATGTGTGTTACTTGTTTAATCTTACGAGGTGAGTTCCAATTGTTTGTAGATAAATTTCGGTTGTGTCGTGTCGTGAGTGACTGCGAACGTGTTGATTTGTTATCATCTTTGTTTCAGACAATAAGACTAGCCAAGGTAATTTAACTTATGTCAGAATTCACAAAATATGTTCGTTAGCTTTATAAAGCTTCATTTTGACCGCTATATGTAATGCTTAGTTACCCTACTAGTTTTCTAAGACTATAAGGTATTGAATTAACAAGATAACTTGATACATAACCGTCCCAGGAGCTGACCCGGAGTGCATGTGTAATAATTAAAGTGAAAAGAGCTTTATCTGACAATATTTTTGTTAATGTTTTCAAAAACTGAAAACATTAATGTTTTCATAACCATTAGATCATTTTCAGCTTGAACAGAAACTCTCTCTGTAATTTATTAGACATGCAAATTGTCCGTTTTCATACGAAAGCGTTCTACAACACTCTATGGAATGGGTGAAATCAAACCCGCAGATACAATAAAGAATCCGCCGATGAAAAAAACAGTTTGAAATTATGCAAATACTAAAAGCTAAAATAATTCAGAGACCGATTCACATGGCTCATGTTTGGTATTATATTGGGAATGTGCAGCGTACATATAGCCAATAATACGCAATAAATACTTATAAAAATCAGTTTCAACAACAACAGCTATCCATGGGATTATTCTATAATAATTCATAGTTCTTGGCAACAACTTAAGATTTATGAGCCAGACGCCGTATACTAGAGGACATGATAAAACCGTGTTTATTATGGTAATATGTGCATTTAAACAGCAAACACCAGTAAAATATGATGGTATCATAACACTTTGTAGCATCTGGATAAGTTTACGTACATTCATCATAGAGAATCATGATAAGTTTAACCATTGCCTCCTGATAAATGACTTATTTTATATCAATTTATATACCATGCTGAAATACGACATTTGCATATCACACACTATGTCTCTAATCTGTAGTAATAAAGTTGGCGTTGATGGTTGGCACATTGCAGATTATAATTACCAACACGAAGCCGTAGACGATATGCACACCTCATGACTAATGCAAGACTGAACTTATTTTTGTACAGAATTTCACAAAGCATTACAAATGTAATTACTATAATGTTACAAAATGAGGTTTAAATTCTAATTCAAACACGCTAAAAGTAGGAAGTAAATTCTAGATTTTATATTCTTTCGTTTAAGTTTGTCATTATTTATGAGCATGACTCTGGTAGAAGAATACATAACGCAATGTCTTGTTAAGGGATGTCCTGGTAATTATCTAAACAAAAACATGTTGAATTTACGTGCTCACCATGATTCCATCACTTTCAGCGGACATAATTTTTTTTAAGTAATTATCGATGAGCACAAACATGTTCTTAGGTATAAACATATACATTCATTCCTCATGTAGAACCTACATGGACTATATCGCAGAATAACTGCACCTGTCCATTCTGGTAGTCTGGTGCAAGAACTCGAATATGTTATTGTTTTAGTCAGTAGAGTATGCTGGTATGTTACAAAAAGAGTGTATGAAAGTACATGTATGCTGAAATAAAAAAGAAAATTATTGTAGGTGCTTTTGTATGTCTCTAGCGTAGGAGGTTCGGCACTGTCACAATTACTGTATGGCATCAAATTGCCAACTCGATTGATAGGCAGACAATCATATAACTCATAGAATTTTCTCGACTTATCAATTCGTAATTCTAGACATTTGCTTTCACTCGCTTAACTTTTCGTTCAGTCGTACTTTGATGACAATTCTAGTCACATGATAGTGTTTGTTTTCTCTTTGTCATAATATGTCTAATCATTCTGATGGAAAAACCTAATCAGCAATATAATACCATTATAGTGACGAGATTGGTAAACTTCGAACGTACTGGATCATAATCACTTTAAAATTCATTTGCTAGACTAAAACGTTTTCGGTGAAGACGAAGTGAACAGTATGTTTATTGGCCAATACTTAAGGCAATATTACAAACTATATTTGTAGGGATCTGGCAACGTTGATCTATTTATCAGCTGCACCAAAGACAAATTCGATCATTTCAGCAGCCGAAGCGAATAAATTGATACTCAATTCACATCGCCAGTATTGTTTCTATTTATTATCTTCTTTGTATGTGGGTCAAACTCTGGACCCTATCGTTACTTTTTCATTGACGTTCGCGTTACGTCACATTCATTCAGTGTCGTTATAAGAAAATGTCTTCCGATATTTTGCTGAAATCTTTAGTAGACATAGGTTATCAAAAGAAAATAAATTTACAGCAATTTTATATAAGATTCCAAACATACCCATCTTGTAGGATTTTCACCGACGCTTCTCCTATCATAAATAGGTTGTCAGATGAGTTGGCGGTTGTTCAGAAATCACAATACCACTGGGTTGTCCGATGTTGCTGGAAGTGACTAGATTACCGTCTACAACCCGATTGACTGTCATTCAAATGTTTCCGGTGATCACCGTTGGTGAGCGAACGGCTTCTACTCAGTAATGGTATTGGTTCCAATTCCAACACAGTGTATCATACATTATTGCAAACGATTGAAGCACTTGTAGTGAATGAGTCTTCTGGTAAATTTATTAGATGCATTTAACGACTATAAAACACATTAAAGACATCAACATTTTGTTTTTGCTGAAGTATTGTCTTTGACTTCACCATAAATAACGCGGAAAACGAAAAACTCAAGAAGAAAATAAATGAAATTCATGGTATATTGCAAACATTAGAGATATAATGGGAATTGTGTTTGCTGGAGAAAATTTATAATAGCACTCCGGCATTGTGAATTATGACGTGTGACGTAGGATACGTTACCAACTCTACATGCACATCCCTAGACAGCGTGTGTAGTGATGGTGCTGTCGGAATCGGAAAATTTAGAAATGCATTAACGGTGGTCAGTCTATCAGTGTTTCTAACTTTGTAGGACCAACTAGCGGGTTAACTTTGTTGGAATGCATTGAACTTGCACTATTACGCTGATAACATTACTAAGTATGTGAACATGGTATTGATATGAAACTTGCTAGTATAGAGATATATATATATATATACTTTTACGACTACTTGTTTGCCTAGTTATCTCATCGGGACATCACAGCAAAGACATTAATACCCTTATCAATATAGACACCGGAAAAAGTGTCGACAACAATACAGTCCATAATTACAATCTACAGCACAAATCATGAGCAACAACGTCCATTCTAGCGGATGGACTTAAACGGTTTCACGAATAACAAAACAGTACAATGTGCAATACATTTAATACAGTTACATGTACTGAACTAATTCTCCCCTTGTATGACCGCATTTATAAACCTTATGTATAGACAATGTTTTTCATTATTGCATTCGGTTATTTATATACCACCAACATATCATGTGTCTCAAAATTAACTTAGACCCATAATTAAATTATTTTACTTCGATAAAGATATATACCATAAAGAAGTTCGAGCATAATAGACCAGACATGTCAAACCAAATGCTCGCTACAAAACTTTCGCCTTTCATGCCCAAGGTACTATGTCTTTGTAACGATCGAATGATAAAGTCCGATGGAGAATAAGCACAGACAATTCTTCTTAACAGTATTTTAATTACTTATCAAGCTCTTATCATGTTGAAATGATGTTTTCGTTTCCTTGGCACTTGTTTATCATTTGAACGATGCTGTCTTACTTGAATGTATACATCTATAAAGAATAAAAAACCGGGATCAGACATAGTGCAGTGTGTTACAGTCATAGACGAAAGCTGCAAACAACGTTAGAAATAAGACTCTGGTGCCAATTCGCAGCCTTGCATTGATTATTATAGTGATTTACTGTTGGCGTTAAACATCTCTAGATAAAAGGGAACTGGCTATGTTGTAGAGTTATGTTGGATAAGAAAAATATTGACTGCATACACGGTATAGGATAGTTTTAGTTTCGTGTAGTTTGTGAGTGCGCGCGAAATAAATTAAGATCTTTCATAAGAAATTAACTAATTTGTGTTTGTTAGTTACTTCATTTGTTGCATCGTACAGTAATTGGCTATATTGCAAACATTACGATGACATCAGAACGTCACGACGTGACAGTTTTGGGGTCATTATGTTACGCATATGTTGACACCCGGTACCGTTGACATTTCATTTATTTTCTTTGTTGTGCTGGGACCAGCAATTAGATCTGTTATAGTAACTTTCACTGTTATTTTCACTGTAATAATCATTGATAGCAACAAAAGAATAACATCAAAAAATATGAGGACATGGAAGGTAACATTAGTTCTTAAACATTGTAATGTTAGTTGTATCTTTTGACTGTATTAAGATAATACACAAGTGATTATTCGAGAGTAAACGTAAAATATCAGAATAAGTCTTTCACAGTCGGTCTCAGTCCGTACAACTTTCAAGAACGCAACTTATGACCAAATCAATTGGTCATGAAACTCGATATCAGGCGGTACACAAAAAGCATGTTCCAATGTATATTTAGCAATATTTAATGTCAATACAAATTATAAGCATGCGTTGCTAAATTACCCTCATAATCTGCAAACATTATTAAAATTCCAAACGTGATTCAGAAACGTGCACCATTTGGAACAGTTTATGTCCATAATCAATCAAACACTGATGAAGTACTTCTTACAGTTACGCCAATAAACGTTTACAACGCCAGGCAAAAATGTTCCCTAAATGGTCTTTACAATAAGTTACTTAATATTTAAAATATAAACACACTTTATTTTGCAGGTTGCTTTATTACGATGATACTTGTTTTCAGTTGTGGAAAATCTTACTGTTTATTTTGTAATCAGTAAAACAGGGTTTCCTCGGTACAGGCTCATGCACATGTCGAGGGTTTCCTGCAGTACTGTAGTAAGTCCGTCATTAATTATATACAGCTACTACAGTCTTGCGGACAATCCTTGATGTATACAATGTCACCTATTTATCTTTTTTGTCGTTTCTTTCAACCTTTGACAAAATGTTAAGGTCCCCGTATCCCATCTCATTAAACTTACAGTAAAAAGGATTTTGGTTTATTATCCAATATCACTAGAACAGACACTGGTACACATTATTTGGGTCGCTTTGATTATCGGAAAAATTTCGCAAATTATGATTGTAATACAAAAGAGGTGCGTGTTATATAATGTTTTAAACTTTATTATACATAACCGTACATGATACAAATACTTTACAACTTTAGAACAAATTGTATTTAACACACAATGCTGATATTTTGTGCAAATTTTATATTCCCTTAACATTTGCAATTCTATTCAAAAATGCCTCAAAGCTGAATTCGGCTGTCTGACAGATCGAATTAATATAATAGGAGTAATATTTCTGTTATAGACACAATATCCGAGTTTGACGGAATCCTAAGGGCCTTTGTCTTTGTGCATACTTACGGTATTGCTATTGCATACAGAGTTATCACTAGTCATTGGTGATTCTTTTACAGCTGCTTGATTACAAAGGAGGGAGAAACGCGCATACGCATTAGTCTTATTAGGTCGTACATGTAAGTGGCGTGTGCGAACGTATCATTCTTAACCAGCGATACAGAGTGTAAGATTTAACCAAATCGATGCCTAATTGTATCATTGTTTCGATGCTTCTTTTCCCATTAGTTAAGTAAGCCATTAGATACATTAGCCAGCATATTCCCTGACACCACGTTACTTGCATGAGGAAAACATTCTAGATTAGTTTCTTAAACTGTCACATAACTTTCGGACTAAGTAGATGATTAAGCGTAACATGTTGAAATAGACAACACATTATAGCTCCAAAGTTGCGGTACGTCAGTAACAATTTCCCGGCGATTTTCCAATGATGACACTTATTATTCGTTTGTGATGGCATAACTTCTTGCTTTAAGACTAGATAAGTGCTATAAATTACCGATAACCTTTGCGTTTCATGTCGATATGCTATCGTTTGAGAAACTGTCCTTAAATGCCGGTGACATTTCTGTTTACTCTCAGTCTGAATACGATAATTGAAACAGTCATCAGTGTAATGTTTTACTGTATCAATAGTTAGGCGCTTCGACAAGAATACAGTTTTCCTTCTTGTATAAGGAACAGCACCAATATATTTGGTTGATAGTTAACACTCAACTTCTTGAAGTGGTGCTATTTATATAGTTAGATGCCATATATGTGTCCATACTTGATGACATGTATATTTATTTTTGTTAAATATAAGCATTACTGCAAAGTTTTTTTAAGCTAATTCATACCCTACAACCAGAGTGGTAATGTCTCTGCGTTGTTTAATTTCTTTTCATATCAGAAGTTATTTATAAACAAAGCAACGTTGTCCATATTTTGACGTTTACCACAAGGAATTGTTAAACGTTTGAGTTGTCTTAATTGTTTATTCGCTTCGATCAATGTATAGATAGTTACTAAACATTTTTTCTTCCAGTCGCTTCGAACCGAGTTTTGGCGTCTCAATTGTAAGCCATCCTCTTATTGTCTCGGCAATGTCCACTTTCAACACTTTCAACATAATTATATGTTGAAACACCCTAATAACAATATGAAACATTCATATTTCAGGCAAGACTTTATTCAGGCTTTATTGCACGAATATGACAGCCGAATACCACCAAACTTCGAAAAAGGTGAGTACAATCATAGATTATTTTGTACCTTCTCAATGAGATGTTACGTGTATCAGGAATATTACGTTTTTAATATAACAAGTTGGTTAAGCGCACTTTTGAAACATTTCTATCTCCAATGCTCCAATTAACCTATTTCCTAACGTGATTTAATTTAGTCCCCGTTTTTTCTTTGTCAATGAGGTTTGTAATGATTCGTTTTTACTATAATTATATGACATGTGTTTCAACGACTGAAACTGTAAAAAAGACGCACCATTATCAAGTTTAAGTAATAAATTGTTTCCTTAATACTCCAAGAGGGAGTTTAATTGATTCCCGAGACGAGCCATACAATGAAGATGAATTACTTCCTTCAAATATCAGTGCTAACACAATAAAGGCCACGGAATACACAAACAAGACTTTCTGGAGATAAGCAGTAGAATGACTTGAACGGTGGCCGAATAGTTAATTACAGTAACGATTCGTAGCTTTTCCCCACCCGACAGAAAAAAACTGGTTGAACACAAGTAAGCAGACTAGTATGTTGGCTATTATCTTAGCAAATTACTTCCGTGTTTCTTGTTGCCATATGCAGATAAACCTTTTTGTGTCAGAGAAAATTATTTATGTTGACATTTTGTGATAAAACTGTTATTAGTGCTGTATCTGATTTACAATGTGGTGTTTTATGTTTATTTTTAATTTCAGACTACCCGTGTGCAGTAAATGTCAGTTTGTTTATTAACAGCATTGATTCAATAGATGAGCAAAAAATGGTAAATTGCTTTTCTAGTCTTTTTGTCAAATAGTTATACGCTGTACGCACTCTCTGACTAGAACGCCATTGAAATGAGTTGCAAAATGGGTTTTATATCTGATGAACTTGGAACGAAATGTGGCAATCACTTTGCGGAGGTGTAATATGACCTTGAACGCATACTCTGGAAAAGATAGATAGTTTTAAAATAATTCAATTATTTTACGTTGCAATTGAGGTTCATGGACAGTAGTTTAAAAGAAAATGATATAAGGTCGTCAGTTCGTATAGCTAGAATGGGAAAAGTAAAATCACAGAGAAAAGTGCAGATTTAAAGTGGAGGTCGAGTTAATACTCGATATTGGGAAAACAGTTTTGCCATCAAAGATTAAATTTCATTGTCAACATCTGTATCAGGTATATACTAGTTGAAGTATAACTCGCCTTATGAAACATTTCATTTATGTGTTATATGATTCTACATTTATAATTAAATTAGTATTAGATTAACCAATTTTAATTATTTTAATTTGTGTATGGATGTTACCAAAGACAATATTGCGTTTTTTCCAGGATTTCACATTAAGTACATTCGTCACTCAGGAATGGAGAGATACAAGGTTGATGTTCCGGAACCTGATACCAGCAGAATATTTAGAGCTAGATTCAAGATTAATGGAGAATGTATGGGTACCAGATTTGTACTTTCGAAATGAGAAACAAGCCTACTTCCATATTGTAACAATTCCAAACAAAATGTTACATATATACAAAGATGGAACCGTCCGCTATAGATCCAGGTATAAACTATGACAACTTCTTAGTTTTTCTATATCAAAGAAAATAGGTGTTAAAGAGTCGTGTAACGTAATGAACCTTTTATCGATTACTTAACTTTGTACAAAACCGACGACATTAAGCATCTCGTCAGGCGCATAAGACTATCACATATTTACGCTGGAGTGCGTATATGTTTATACATTAATAACGATTGGACGAACATCCCACTATGATGATACAATATCAATTACATTAAGGTGTCTATATAAACAGACACGATGCAATCTTTCTAAGGTCATCATTGATTCTTATGTTGGGTTATCCAGACGTGTACGTAGACATGCAGATAAAGTCGGACATTTATAGATGCGCGATACAATGCTACTGGTTTGTCTCGACTTATGGGTCGTAGGACGATTAACACTCGTATTACGATTAACATGTTACTTAGCTACCCACTCAAATATCGCTTGATTACTCATCGCACATATTTTAATAACATACTGAAAAAAGATTGATAGTGCAAATGTCTACTGGACTACTAGGATTAAAACTATAAGTCAATGTCAATGAGGAAGCACCATATCCAGTAACATGAGCAGTTCAAGAATCCAGACTCAGTATTCTCAACACATTTACTTCTTTCGTAAGAAGATAGGTTAACTCATTTGTTGTCTACCCTGAAGCCTAATACGACATAATTTCGATTATTTGCAGGGTTACACTGACTGCTGCATGCCCTATGAAGCTCCACAAATATCCAATGGACAGACAAACATGTTCACTCGTGATACAGAGTTGTAAGTATACATAACATGCATTTATATTGTTTATATTCCATTAAATTAATCTTGTATAATAACATTACATCTATTTAAGACAATATTTCATACTTACTTTTAGTATTCTTTGGTCAATATACAATATAGCTTATCTTTTTTATTCATCCGTTCGTGGACATCATTTAGACCATTGTTGGACCTTTGCTATTCTAAATACAGTCCTGACTACATGCACAAGTCTTATCCACATAGTGGGACTGTCACATTTTTCCTCCGGCATGTGCTAGATATTAAAAGTTATTCACATGACCTTTTGACGACAGCGAGTACCCAGATGATCGACTATCACAATGTACTTCTTCCTAACTGCGATTTTCTCAATCTAAATAACCTGATCATACCAGTATCTCCGTAAATGTCTCAACATTTCAACCAGTATATTGTTATTACGGTGTTTCGTCTTCAAACCTTTTAGTATCGTTCTCGGTTGACTAAAATGCTTTTTTCCATAGCCTTTAGTAAAAGTCGCGTTAAAATGTCATTATTGCATACTCTAATGGCATACTTTTAAAAGTCTTATTAGGTCATGTCCTTGGGGCTCCTAGTATAAGCATTAATGTTGCCTTGTGTATAATTAATATCCCCAAGGTATGAGCTAGAGGACTGATATTCAGTTTAAGCACATAATAAATACCAATATTTAGGCAAATGTATAAGATGGTTTATTTGACATTCGATACATGGGAATTCTATTTGTACTTTTCTATTTGCAGTAAAAGCAATACTTGGAACAATCACACTTTATGTACACCTATAGTACCAAGGGATTGAGTTACATGCTATTGTTTTATATATTACAGTTGCCTTTTCAACAAAAAGAGTGATATTCCGATGGCGAATGATTGACCCTGTGAAGTTGAATCCACATCTAGAATTGCCTCAGTTCACACCGTACAAACTTGAGACAATAAATTGTACTGATATAACTGAAGGTACGTGTAGTCAAGTATCGTAAACCTACCAAAATACATGTATATACACCGTCAAACGATACAAAACACGTTATTGTTAATGGGACTGGGCTGTGTGGTATTTCTGGATTTTTTCTGTCTCTGTAGTTGTTGGGTAGTTGATGAGTCCGACCACCCCTGGCCGATTTTTTTATCTATTTTAACGTACATTAGATCTATCTGAAACCGTTGTTACATTGTCATCGGGCACACCTCTTCTCAGTAACGCCTCATCGGTCATTTGTAATTACCGGTTTGGCATACCTTTATGAAAATAGGTTATCAAGTAATTTTACAGCAGATAATTCGTTTTCTTGTTATGTTATGTTATGTGAGGACGTTGTGTCGTGTATTTGTGTTTGTCATGTTGCTTATGTTGGATGTGCTCGGCTGGTTTAGTTGGGTGCTACCTTCCCTGTCCGATTTCCTCGTGTCGTTTTGTTTATTTATATGGCGTCATAATATTTGCTGATCGAACGTTAAAATAATTTCATTATGGTATTCTCTTTCGCCATCTAAACATGCACCATCACAGGTACATATAATCTTATAATGTTATGCATTGTCATGTATCCCAATAGAGCTGTAACGTTGTGATTGGCCTGATTTATGTATGACCGGATTAACTGTCAATGGACTATCTTTGTTTTCAGAAAACACATGCCTCCAGATGGACATATATTTAGAACGGAATATAGGTTTCTATATGATACAGACATATATACCTAGTGTTCTTATTGTCATGTTATCCTGGTTGTCATTCTGGTTAAATGTGGATGCCGTACCTGCAAGAATCTCTCTGGGTATATTAACTGTGCTTACTATGACCACACAACGGAGTATGTCGAATACGTCATTACCAAGGGTGTCTTACGTAAAGGTTTGTATCTTCTTTTGCTTATGAGAGTAAGTTGGTGGTTGACTTGTTTCCGATGTTCTTCACCCACCTGAGCGAAAACACATTTTGTCGATTCAGCAATAGTATCTCATTGAATAATACATTGTCCTGTTGCAATAAATTTGTCTGCAGCATTTGGTAAACACACCGACTGTAATTAAATTCGTAGAAATTTATTTCTAAACACGAAGAAACTTTTAATTGTCACTGTCTGTTTTGTAATTACAGGCAATTGATGTATGGATGGCTGTATGTCTGTGTTTCGTATTTGCTGCATTACTTGAATACGCATGCGTTAATGTTTTAGCGCGAAATCAGAAGACGAGTTCACATTCAGTGTCCAGTGAAAGTTACAGCAGCATTAAAAGTGCACAGACTCGACACGTAAGTACAAACATACGTATTTATTTTTTTGTTTAGTAGAACTCCAAATATTTGCATCAATGCATAACATGGTAATATAGAGTTCTAACCTTAATAAACTATGGTTGTTAATAAGTCATTTACAGTGTTTTATTAACAGCACTTTGTGAATTCTTACTCATTTTTTATACATGAACATTTATTTATATTGTTCATTATTGTCGTTGTCCTTGTGATTTGTATTTTAAGTCTATAATGATTTGTGCTCGTGGGCACTTTGTAGTGCCTAACATGCTCCATGGTTGCTGCATTTTTCTCAATGTCTTTACCGATTGAATCATTCATTATTAAGATAAGGTGATTAGGAGTAGGCCTAGGGGCGAATATTGCAACATGCATTTGGTATAATAGGATTATTGTCTTTTATAAAACTCAATAATAAAAAAAAATTACATACATACTGCATATCGAGGGTTGCCTGCAATACTGTAGTAAGTCCTTCTTTAATTATATGTAGTTACTACAGTCGTGCGTGCAACCCTCGATATCGTGGTAACAATAATAAAATTCGTATCAATTTTATGCAACAAATACATTTATTAGCACTTATTTTTATATACATAATGTTATGATAGTGCATGCAAAAAAGACGGTCAGTAAATTTTTGAATATAACTAATTACCTTTCTTATATACTTCAGAACGGCAGAAGCATATCGTCCAGAAAATCCTCGCCATTTAGTCATGCAAGGACATTAGATATGCTTTCGAGAGTTGCATTTCCACTTACATTTGTTTTGTTTTGTGTAGTGTATTGGAGTTGTTATCTCTGGACTGACATGTGACAAAACCGAAGTATCCAACTGTGCATATATGTGTGCTTTTTTGCCGACATGCATTTGTTACTAGTGCTTTAATCTCGGAAAAAGTAAGATTCAAGACAGTATCGATTGCCACCTTCACAGTTGGAGCAAACACGTTCAGTTAACTGCTTGCTAATTCGTACGATAAATTAATTAAAGAGGATAAGTGATGAAACTGTGTTTCATTGGCAGACGTGGTACACGGATGCTACATACATGTAGATACATATAGCATGAACTGTTAGCGGTTTCACATTTATTTTAAAGTGACACTAGTTATTGATAAACAAGCAAAGTTTCCGTTGTCAACTTGAAACGCGTTGAACATTGTGTTTATTAATGACTATGACGAAAGTTCTTCAATATGTATCCGGATGTATTTACAAGAAAGTTCTCATTATCAGTATTTATTGATTCGACCATCTGTGACCAAGTATGGCCCTTTGTTGATCTTTGATGTATGAACACTTCTGTGTGCAAATCTTTCGACATTTTCACAAGGACGTTCAATTAAACATTCACAGATCTACAATTATGATGCGCCCTAGTGCATATCATCAGTATAGTATACTATTGCCATTTTTGACATAATTATGACCCTTTTATGATTTTGAAGTCTAAACCTATTCTGTATGTATGCAACCCCTCATACATTTCTTGGTATTTTGATAAAAGTTCCACAGAAGTACAAGCATGATTTGTCACAGTGCGTATTGTCATGATTGTTAATTTTGACCAGTTTTGGCAGGATTATTCACCTTTATGTATTCTGTACTTGTGTACGCATAGTGAAAACCTACTCTATTTCTGATAATTACTTAAGTTAAGATAAACTTTGATTAACGTCGAGTTTAGTTAGTATAAGAGACATAAACTTAAAGTTTGTATTCGACAGATTTTTACATGAGATGCCTAAAAATGAAGAGAGGATCTAGGGATGTAAAAGCCATTATTATTTTCGCTAAAAAAGAAATATTGAATCCAAAATACTTTGTAAAATATCTGAAAATGGCATTATCGTAGAGAGCCCTAATATCGCCTCTGACCTTCGAATCGACCGCCATTTTGTTTTGGCTCTAGTCTCGTGAGATTTGGACGATGCGCGCGCATATTTTGAGAAAATGTTTACAAAATAGTATTTTTTTAGCGGGAATATTTTTTTCTGAAAATACGAGGTCATAACATGTAATTTTCGATTACTTTCACAAAAAATCATAAAACTATACCATTTTCACTATTCCCAAAAAGTTGTGTAGTTCAAATACCCCAGTAAACGCTATGTGCAACGTAATCGAATATTTTTTCACACGTCTGCATTGTTTACAGATTCATGAATGAAAGTCACGTGGTCGGATAAATTATTTTTAAGGTCAAACCAAAAATACCTTTGGTCAAAGTTGCTTCCGACCTTACGGTCAGAATAGCAAAAAAAAAATCAAATTCTGTATTTCTGTAGACCATACATCGGCAGATCACACATCACTATCGGCGATTATCTTAAAATTCATTAAGTGATCAACGCCCGTAATGGCGATGTAAAAAAAGTTCGTTTATAATGCAGCCAAAGTCTATTTATTACCCATTAGAGACTGGCGTGTGGCACGACCAATCGGAATTAATACACGAAGAGTAAATATCACTTAACAGTGACAAATATGCTGTTTTTGCACTAGATTTTTTTCTTAATTTGATTTAACAATGCTCAGGCTTAATTTCATAATTGGGACATTTAGCTAAAGTGAATAGTTTTGGCCCAATTGATCGCGCGCGCCATGTGACGTATTTAGGTCACGGTCAAAATGGCCGACTTTTATTTACTATGACGTTTGCTTTATTCAATTCTTGGAGTATTTTATCATTTTATTGGTGTACATTTGAGTTAGATAAATTGAAGGAATTATATTACCAAGTAAGTGACCTTATTTAATATAAACATGAAGTTTGCCATTGTTTATTGCGTGTTTAACGCTTAAGTAGGCGAATTATGGTCACTCGAGGATATAAGGTTTTAACAATTTTTACATGATTAAAACATGACCCATTTGGAAAATCTTATTATTTGCCGAAAAACGACATTTTGTGAGAAAAATATACCTATTTTGGGGTCATATCGCGAAACTTGCCACACTAAGGCAAACTTATAAATTTTGAATTACTTATAATTTAGTATTTGTATATTATGCATTAGCCTAATGAGAATAAATACAACAACAAAACAGTGCCCAACAATGCATTTTAAAACTTTCTTTAGTGATTTTTCAAACGCAACACCCATATTGGGTGGCAGTAATTTGCTGCATCCTAGGTACAATTTAAAGCTCCAGTTAGTTTAGAACATTAATATTTTATTTGCGTTTTATGGCAATACATTGCTTCCAGTGTCAACTATGAACTATTTCTCTATACTTTTATGTTAAATAAAGGGCCTGAATTAGGCATCGTGTGCAAAACTTCCAAATTTAACGACTTGTTACTCATAATTCCTGTTGCCAGGACAACCATATCATTTTCTGTACTCAAATCATTGGCAATTCATACAATGTACTTGGATACCTAACTTATAACTTACACCAATTTCGTAACACCTTTAAATTCTCAATAATTTCTAGGAACACTATAATATTCATTTTCTTTGTTTTTGCAAGACATGAACATCAAGTTTTCAGGAAATGTCCATGTCATGTTGTACTGTATGTATGTATGGACATACAGAAAGAGTATGGAATTGTTATCTATTTGAAAAGAAGTTAATGTCATACTTTGCAATGTTTAAGGCTGTAACAAACTATATTCGATATACAATTGTTGGTTTTATAACGACTTTGTTGCAGTAAGCTTTAGTTAACAATATAAAGTGTATATTATGTCAAGTACATGCGTGTTGTGTTATAACAATTACATGTAATACATACATATAAAGTCATCTGCTGGTATGCTTATTTTCAACACATACATATAATTATTATAGTATGCAACTTACGTATATCACATAGTCAGTCATAATGTTATAAATGACTATCGTATTGTAATAATTTGTCGTATATGACAAAAGTACATACAGCAATAACATAAGTGGCCGGGGTTGCATTGACGTTTTAATTCCAGAAAACTCCAGAAAAATGTGAACCATTTTAATGTGCAAGTAAGGATTTCGTTATGCACGTTAAACCTGAAAATTACATGTAAAGACACTCACTGAAAAGCACTGAATGCAATTTACAAGACCTGTCGGCAGTGTGGCTTCCTGTGGTATTTCTAAATTGCTAACAACATTGAGTATAATTTGTTTGTTCTTAGAGAGCCAGTGACAAGTTTCGGGATCCTGGGGGCTGCAATAAGTTACATTACGGGGAGATAGTTCCGTAAAAATGATTTTATTCAAATGCTCATATCTCCACGGATGCACGAACATTGGCAAATTCTGTAAATGTCGTGTAATTACAAAGCGAATATTCAATTAGTGTCGTTAATAAGACGCCGTAGAAGACAATGTTATGCTAATTGTATTAGCTCATCACCCATGTTGTAATGCCAACATGCATTAATGCCAACATAATTGTTTTTGTTCCGTTCTGATTCCCACAGTTACTATGGGCGTTGTTTTACTCGCGAAATTTTCTGAACGTATGTGTGAAAGTTTCTTACAAATTAACATAACTATCACTTAAACAAGACATTATTTAATGTTGTGACCGATTTTACATGTTTGTCTGGACTAAACGCTCAACAATGCAAAATTCGTTATTTCTAACGTATCTTGTAGTTATATTCTGGTTATATACGTGGGGTTATCCAAACGTGCGTGGACTTTTGCTCTAGATTGTTTTGTTTTAAGTCAGATCAGTATGAAAATGACCGTACAGTGACATGAATCTATTACAAACAATAACCTCAAAATATGTTTATAAAGTACCCGTTGTATCAAGAGTAACACGTTGCCATAGTAACACAAAAATGTGTTAGCAGCACACTGCAGATTTGTTCCAGTAAACAGTGTTACTTAATTGTCGATTGTCGGTTGTCGATTGTTACAGTGTTTCTTCATTTAAAAAATACAAAAATGCGTCCTCATGTTAATTTATGTCATACCGATATGGTGGGATAATTTAAAGGTGATATATTATAATATTCGTTATTTTATTAATATGAGGGTTACAAATGTAATGCTGTCATATAAAATTCGACGTAAAATATGACGTCACAAGATATCATTTGCAGTCGCAAAATAATTCAATTATATTATACAGCTAGTGGAACCCGCGAGGAAGACACGAATTGTTTGGCAAAATTAGTATGAACCCTTCTGCAATGTAGTCAATTGTTTTTAAATGTCATAAATAGTAAACAGAAAGTCAGGAGACGTTCAACGAATGAGCGTTACGTTGATTAGAATCGACCATTCTAGGTTTTAGAGAAAACATCCACTTGTAGAGATAGAAAAGACACAATTCAGTACACATTCGTATGATATTTGAAATACTTGTGCAATACAAATCAAGTTTACAGGGACCATAGATGCGTAGCTTTTAGTAAAAAAAATTTCGAATAAGAGAAAATGTCCACGAACTTTTGGATAACCCTATGTACACGTGTCTGTATTGTTAACATCCAACTATCCATAACATCACGTAGGTACTTTCACATAATAGTTTATTCTTTGTAATAAATCTTATATTATACAATCCATAGTTTCCATTTTCAAAACATATAATATATAAGTCCCATATATATTCACGAGCTCGTCTGGCTAGATTAAAATTCTAACACACAATTACCTGACTAAATAATCCTTGGTCTTATCTCCAATTCTGACTGTATCGCCCACTCTGCCGGACAAACCTTCGTAAAATTCCTCCCGTGATTCCACTATCTTTGACCAATTGTCTCATTGTGTGACGTCACATGACCCATAACCCTATTATGCAATAAAATAGACTGAATAGTATGAATATTACTCGTATTATGACTCTTGGTCGGGATGTGTTTGATTCTCATGAGTGACAGGTTGTTGGAGTGGAAAGCCGATTTTTAAGTTCAGGGCCCATCTCCTTAAACATCTCAATATGAGCTAAATTTCATCTCAAATGTTGTCATGTGTCATTTAGATAATTTACTTTGGAGGTTGCACTCACAATTTGCATCACCAAACATAAATCACTATTCTTAGTTTATTACAGTGACATTTAGGGATCTGCTTTTTCGGTTTAGTGCTTATATATTTTGGAACAATTAAATAACTTTTCACAATGTTGAAGTAATCAATGTACATGTAATATGTGTTTCACATATGTATTGAATGCAATAAAATTACCGATATACCATGTACGTCGTATTGATCCAAAACGTTGCGTATTTGAACCCTTGTGTCCTTGGTAAGCATACCTATCCCCACGTTCAATGTCAATCAATAGAGCAGATCCTTAAATTAAAAACAAATATAAATGTTTATAGATCCTAATGGTATTAATGTCGACCAGGAAAGTCTTATTTAGATAATTGAATCTCTCAATGTGGGTCTAATATATTACAACTTAATTCAATAAAACACACTGAATGACACAACTTGACTGTTTCCAGGAAGACGTATATTGTATTCATGTCATTGCTAACTAAAGGAACTCTGAATAAGCAAAATGAAATGTCAAATTAAAAATTAATTTAAACATGAGATCGACAAGACTATAAATTGAAAGTATTTGTAGCGGGTGGATCGTATATATATTTACAACAAACTGGTTACCATAAGGACCTAATTCGCTGCAGTGTCTTATAGCTTCACCTACTGATCTAAACCGATGTGCTTCCAAATGCAGCCAATAACGAATGCTTGAAACTAGAGGAAATATCAAACACTCGGTAGCATTTGAATGAATGTTGTGATTGTAAATTTATCACACTGCACAACATCAACACAGAAAAAACCATTCAAACAAAAAAGAAATGCATGTCGAATGAATAGAATAACCAACATGAATGATCGTATTACAAACAAATCACTTAGATTTCACAAATGCATCGAGTATTCCACAAAGCAATAAAACGAATATGAAGTGTTTATATTTAGGGGACAGGACACATAATATGACTATTTATTATACAGCTTTTCATCTGATGACAAATATGTAGTATTGTCAAAGTTGATGAACATTTGTTTCTTACAACTCCAAAAGTGTACACTTACGAAAATAATGTACACTTTATCAATGGAGTCAGAGGGCGTATCGGGGTATAAAAAAATATAATGTTATACCCACACAATGATCCCAATAGAAAAACGTACTAATGTATGATGATATATTTGTACCTCGCCATTATTGTTACACTTTCAGCGTTACATTTGTATGTACTTATCAATGTCGTATACAACATAATATGCTCTGAAAATACATAGTAAAGCAGTGGTGTACATACTTTTTGTGCAGTTCCCTCCAAGCTATAGTAGTTAATACTACCTAATCTGTTGTGGATATTTTACACTATGCATATGTATAGCTATTACTAGGTTAAGTTCGTTCAATGGATATGTATTCATTGTCGATATCGCTATTTGATGACTCCATTGTATATTAGTTGTGGCGTATCTATTTAGTAATATTACATTTCACACTTGGTGTAGAACGTCCAATCGCGTATCTGGTACATGTACATGTACGTGGGGCCATCCAAAATTTCGTGGACTTTTGCTCTTATCCAAAAATCTTTTAACTTAAAGCTACGAATCTATGGTCCCTATAACATTGATTTATATTGAACATGTATACCAAATATTATACGGATATAATTAACAATAACATAAATATAGCATTTGTAAGCATGAGTACTATGCATACCCGGCGAACGCTCAGAAATGACCTTCGACGTCACCCTCTCGACTAAATCTTTTCATGAAGCTCATAAGCGCTGTAAATCAGTTTTCTTTGTTTCTTGTAATCAGCTGTATACTTAATATATACAAACATACTATTTCTGTCGAGGTGTACTGAATAGTATCGTTTCTATCTCTACAAGTGGATTTTTTCTCTAATACCTAGGATGGACGATTCTAACCAACGTAACGCTGATTTTTTGAATGTCAGTTTTGTACCTAACTTGTACTTAACATGCATCATTTGACACATAATCCTGACTTTCTGCACACTATTTATGCCATTTAAAAACAATTGAATGCAATGCAGAAGGGTTCATACTTAATTTGCCAAACAATTGTTGTCTTCTTTGCGGGTTCTCCTCGCAATATATATAATTGAATTACTTTGCGACTGCAAATGATATCTTCTGACGTCATATTTTGCTTTCAATCTTATATACATTGTACCAACATTAACCCTCATATTCATAAAATGATGAATATATAAGATGTAACCTTTGAATTATACCACAATTTCGATATGACATTACTCAACACGAGGCAGCATTTTTGTATTTTTAAATGAAGAAACACTGTAACAATCGACAATAAGGTAACGTATTTTACTGGAAAAAATCTGCAATGCGCCGCTAATGCATTTTTGTGTTACTGTGGCAACGTGTTACTCTTGATACAAAGTGTACTTTATAAAAATGTGTTGAGGCTATTGTTTGTAATAGACTAAACTCGTTAAGAATGATCCTGCTTCAGTCGAATGGTTCTTTGGTACAAATGATACTTAAAAATCCGAATTGTGCCTGAACGTAAGGTTGTTTACAATCTAACAAAGGCTCAACTTCAGTCCACCTCAAAATATTTGCATTTAGAATGATCCGTAAGTAATTAAAATATCAAAACCATTACTTAAGTGCGTGATTCAAGTATGTAAATTCCAAGTGTCGTATATATAAACTGCTGAAATATATCTTCGGAATTAAAAATTTTAATTGACCTGGAAAAGTGACATAGAACTCTGTTGAGACCGATTCGAATCCGTCAATCGCTATACCTCTTATTCAATCAGTCAGCAAACCATGAGGTATTTGACTACACTCAACCGCTTTAAAAACGCACCACTATTGAAATTGATCAAATTTGTCAGAAATTATTTTTTGCTAAAATTAATAGTTTTCAGGGTTTGTTCATTTCATAAGCTTGACCTGATTAAAGAAAACGATTTTTCATTCGGAATATCCCGCCAAAAGAGCTTTTTTAATTTTGCATGTGTTGCACGTGCAGGTCGATCGTGACGACCTATATGGCCAATATTGACTTTAAACCGTACGCTGTTGGTTTACACATCGAAAGAACAACAGAAACAGTATTTGCTAATGGAATTTTTATGCTGCGAAAATCTTGAATATTTGTTCGGATGATTGTGCCTTCGCTTCCAACTGAAAAGCGCATCGGTGCCTTAGCATTGCGATTCAGCTGCCTCGACACAGTCAAAGACCGACCTGGATGAAACAAGCTAAAGGTATTGAGCCAAAGCTATGAGGAAGCATGACACAGGTTGTGCCACTGTAATTGGTTCTGCATGGCTGCACACAGTATCAAAAGAATGTCGGGAGTCAATAAACAAGCCGAAAGTACATTATTGCATTTTCATAACTATTCTTTTCATAATTGTCAATATGAAGGAAAATCATTTTAGTACACTTTTTAACGAGTTTTCTCCCGTTTAGAGCCGAATGTTCCAACTGTTTGTCTTCATGCTCCTTTATAGTGCTGATTTGAGGTGCAATATAAGCACCACGGGAAATATCCTGACAGTCTGATGCCTATAACCAAGATTTCAAGTTTAAATAACGCTTTAATCCATCTTAGGTTCACATAATGCGCATATCTGGACCGCACTCGGTCGTATGTTATTAGGCAGACAGCCAAAGCCACTTAACATTTATAATTCAAGTTAAGCTTTGCTTGGTGGTTAGAAACATCACATCGAACATAATTCTATCCTATTATATAATTAATGTTATTCTTTAGGGGGAAAAACCGCGTGCATGCATCAATGTAGCGGGCTCTTATAATTGATTTTAAAACTGTGACTTTCACTTTCATCGGTCACTGTGTTATCTATATCATCATTTATTTCAAACTCGTAATAATGGCATGAAAATCACACAACTCGTTGTGTAAAGACTTAAGATTATTAATCCAAAAATAAATAACCATAGATTGACGTTTTCATCTCTAAAACCTATATTTCATATGTGGTGCGTTTTTAAAGCGGTTGAGTGTACATACGTAATACGAAAATATGATTAAGACAGCCCATTAACTGAAATACCGACATTGAAAGATATCTTAGCTTGAAAAATTAATAGAATTACAGGTTTTGATTCATTTAAAATGCAGACACGTGTTAACACTTGTTTAGTGTGCTTTCATTGACGAGGCATTCATTCATATTGCACAACAATCAAATTGTACGTGAAGCAGACATTTTCAGTAGTAATGAAAATCAATAACACTAATTACAAGACACGTATTTACATGAAGTCAATACAAAAGACGAAAAAATAGTGGTACTTGTGTTGCCCGTTTGCTAAACGCAACGCATTCGAAATTCGAGCCAACAGGTCATTTATCTTCGTTAAAAAGATATTGCAACCATTCCTGAACGTCAATGTTTTTTACATTGACTTGGCATAAAAATGTTACGCTAATTAGTAGAGTACATCAAACAGGCACGGCATCACAAAACTTGAACAAACAACCACAAGTAGACCTAGCAATGAACAACATGTTGTTAAGGGTGTCAGAGCGTAAACTAAATAATTGAGGTCTGTGTTTTAAATACGGTTATTCTATTAAATACCCATTATATGTGATTGTTTTAAACCTTTGACCGTCAGTTAAGAGAGTAATGACAATTTTTTATTAAATTATATATTGTATGAAATGTCCCAGTTGTCATTACCAATTTCATGATTTTGTACAAAGCATTTTAAAAAAGTCAATGATTTAAAAACGAAATGCATTTACATGTGATATCAATGCTGCTCCAAATATGTATGACTTCATGTTTTGTAATTGTATAGATGGATAGTATACATTAAGTATGACAAACGTAATATGCACATCCCACTACTTATTGTATAACTATTGCTAATGTTCAGGACATTGGATACTGTATTGCCAAATAGAGGATCTTGCATGAGTGCTCGTTACGGGTTGTATTAACGAGTGCACAAAACAATATGACACGAGGCTTTGCCGAGTGGCATATTGTTTTTGTCGACGAGTTTAATAAAACTCGTATGTAATTAGCACGAATATAAGATTCTATTTATCACATAACCTTAGAAAACGCTCGTTAACGTTCAAAACGCTGATGTACGCTACACAGGCTTCATTCAAAATTTAGCGTTACAATGCGCGCGACGTCATGCCGACGTTTGTATTATACTGACGTCACGGGTCGATTCAAGGCTCGGATTGGCTTACGTTACGTCTTCCTGAACCAACCAACCAATCAACGTCAAGCTTATTTAAATGTTAAATGAATGGGCTGGGAGTGCATTACGATATTTCCGGCACGGCTTTAATGCACTCCCAGGCCGCAGGTTATGTGATAAAGATAAATATGTGGCATTTGCTATGTCTTGCCATTACCATTACTTGTTTTGAATGAATAAACATGCATATTATTAAACATATTTATTCTTTTGCATGTCATCTTGTGTAAATAGGTTATTATACGTGGGATGATCAAAAAGTAATGAGACAAATGCTCTAACGTTTAAAGTTTACGTATCTGAGCCATGAAAGTGTCATATAAAGTTTGCTGCATTTAATGATGATGTTTACGTATCAAATATAATGTTCTACAACAAGTAGTTCTTAATTAATGTAACGTCAAAGATAACGTGTCGCGCTATGTCGCCGCACATCAAAACGTCGCCCTTTTTCGCCAGATGGTATGGAAAAACATTCGACTTATATTTTATTTAATATTCCTTGAATATGTATTAAATTAACTGGACATAACGCTAAAACATTGAAGAACTGTGTGTTAAAAATTGTTTGATGTGTGTGTGTTAGTTTTTAAAATATGACGTTACAACTACCAGTAGCGACGTGAAAACTACGCAATATTTCATCAAAAAATCACATCTCGAAAATATACAGTTCTTCCATAACCTACGATTAAGGTCTAAACAAACATTTAAAACGCGGAAACGAGCATCGAAAGAGAAGTCTGCGAGACGTACACTTATGTATCGTTACTGGAAAAGGGTTTGTGACGGGAAAGAAAATCTATTATATCAAGTCGAAATCAGAAAAGCATTAGATAAGCTGTCAATTGTGATTGTCATTCGTTTGACGGACATCGTATACGAGAGCTGTCTTTAGAATTAAAATGATCGAATAATTATTCAACATTTCCTTGATATTTTATAACGACTGAATTGCTTTTATACAAATAAACTATTGCTCTAAATGAAAACTGAATTATGAGTTAATCTATCCAATAGTTTTAGAGACATACCGCTGTACCCACGGTTGCAAGATAGTGGATATCTCTGCCAATAATGGATGAAAATTTATCAAACTCTGCAGATGGAGAGAAGATACATTTCTTATTGAAATAACAACTTTTTTTGATATCAAGAAGAATTATAATTTTAAAACGTTTGTCTCATTACTTTTTGATCACCCCACGTATGTACACATTTGTTTTGATATCCTTATTAGAGGGATACAATTTATCTTTCTCTTTGGTTTGTTCCAACAATAGTCGGGCTCTGGTGAGCATTCAATTTGGTGTTTTCACAATAAATATGTTAAAATGGTCATGTCAATTAGAAATATACGCACAGAATCGTACTTATTCTAGATAAAATGACGAAGATGCGTGTATGCAGCTAGTGTATGTTCATATCAGCATAAAATGAAAAGATAACTATACACGTACAACGTTAATAATAACAGTTCAAAATATATAACCTCCTTTTATTGTAAACATTTCGTTTTCAACAAAGTATATTATTTCGATAGTTATTACTTCTAAATAAACATCATTATATAAAATAACATCTGATATAAAATGCAATTAATTTAACGGGAATAACACAGTCGTAACATTATTATACGAACGAAATCTCAAATGAGTAGATTTACAAACAAGTGTCGCTGCGGGATGAAAGACCATGGCTAATTGAATAATTGAATGTCAGTGAAATGCAACGAGTTTTGGCAAATAATATTTGATAATTAATCGCTGGTAGAATATTTCTCACGGAAGAAATTATACCGTTTTGATAGCGAACGTTACAATACTATAAATTGAAAACTCTTTCTCCACGCAAAAAAAACATTCCAAAGAAGCAAAACATTCCGACTTGAGTTGGAATATGACAAATATCCTTGAGAAACCAGAAACCAAATCGAAAAGGATGAATAAAACACGTTACGAAGAAGCCTCATATATCTGCACTACAAAATATTGCAAATAACAGCGTTAATAACTGATCTTTTCTTTAAAATGAGACACTATAATGTACGCGTTTCAAAGCAAATAATACACATTAAATACTATTAACTTACAAAACAATATTTTACAATTATGCTTTACTGATGAACAGATCAGAGCCAGTCTCCAGGAAAACCTTCTATTTTAACAGAAATAACCATTTTAAGATTTTTTGCATTATATTAAAGCATAATGCCATTGAAACAATAAGCAAACTAAGTTTGATTAATATCTTGAAGTTTGTTGAAGTTACAGCTGTTTTTGTAAATTCAATATTCAGAGGAGTTTTGTTTGACGTCGCGAACTTCATTCAAGTATTATTTGACGTTACTGGTACAAGTCGTTCATATTTACACTATTCGATATTTTTACATAAACTGTTATTAGCATTCTGAAATAGGCTTTGACAGTTTGAAACAACTTACTTCTCGTTTTTCTCAGAGTATTTTTCCAAAATTGGTCATTATATGAATGCAGTATGTGATTTCAACATATTTCAAGGCGAAAATGGAAGCTAAAGTATTGCACTATATGGGTAAATTACTTAACATATTATTTTGGAGCTTTTTAAACACTTTCTTATATATTGAAATTGTAGTATTAAATGTCAAAATAGCAGGTTTTTTCAGGAGGACGGCTCGTGTATTTTAGACTCATATACAAATGTGAGGAGCGCACATTAAACATAATTAATTTAAAAGTGTGGATATATTTCACAAAAATCGAACAACGATGGATGTAGAACAAAAGTAAACCACATTTGGAAAGACATTTTACAGACAATGTTGTTTGGTTGAAGTTATGGCTCTACGGAGAAACTAGATCTTCTATTCAACGTTCAAAAGTTCTCGTAATGAACACTTCTTGAACTGATTCAACGACTTAATAAACCCCATTGCAACTTAGCCGATACATTCCTGAAACTGATATGCGAGTAGTTTTAAGAATGAAGATGTCTGCTAGAAATTACAAAACCCTCCAAATGTCTGCGATCTGGTATCAAGAGAAATACGATAAATCTATCTTGGAAAATGCAGAAGGTCCCCATGCATCAAATCAACTAATGCCGTGGTATAATGCATTGCATGGAACACTACACGCGAAATGTAAGCAATCAGTTAAAGGGATTATACAGTTTTACAGTTTATTTCGAAATACATTAGGCATTATGCCCATGAGTATACAAATATACATACAATATGTACATGAAACATAATTACATTAATGTTACAAGGTCAACAATAAATATATTGCTTATATAAAGAACAATAGTAACCCGTAATATATCAGAATATCACACGAGTTTACACAGTGAATTATGGAATATCTCCAAACATAAATATAGTCAGCGGTCAAAAAAATATATATAATGAATACTAATTCTGGTTTACTTATTCATAAATTATAAACAATACCAGTCAATATTTCACATACAGCGGGAGAGGTACCAACAAAATACTTTATCCATAGTACATATAATACTGATTCCTAATTTCAAAAGATTTAAAAACATACATAGCTAATCGTCTATTAATATTAACATTTTGAGAGGTTAACAATTCTATAAATTTTACCATATTTGGACGCAGTAAAAATATTCATTAAGATATAACTTTCTGATATCACTATATATACTACATTCCAGAATAAAATGATACTCATCTTCAAGAGTTTTACACAAATGACACTTTCTTTCATTAAAAGGGGTAGCTATTAGTGGTGTTTGTGTCGCATGTAAAACACAATTCATTATCTTGGATAATAGCTGTCACAATCAGGGTGTAAACTGATGTCATTCTTCATGTATTTTATAGTTGATATCAATGTGATCAAACGATATTGTATATTGGTAGCTACTAAAATGTAAACAGATTGGGTTTTATGCACAAATTGTCTGGAAATATATTAATGCTGCCATAGGTTTTCTGAACACTCGTGTGTTTCGACATGTAATACACTAAGGATACGCATGCTAATACAAGTTGGATCGCTGACGTATGTCTGCCATGTCACAATTGTCATGGAACAACTTAATTCATCCATTGCGGGGGAGAAAGTACCATTTTAGACAGGTTCATACATAATTGCATGGACACATATACCATATAGAGCAGTCACAATTCAATACCAAACTGTCCATGTTGTATAAACGTGAGTGGAAAAAATACAATATCAAACTTACCAAATGTATCTACAGGACGCGGACATCATACAATACAATAAAATACATTGTCTTACAGCTTTGTCCTTCCTTTACGTACCATATTTGTAATGCCAGAAACCTTTGCTTCACAAGACGATGGTGCATCAGGTTGATACGATGTGTTGACGGGTAAAACCATTTATTATGATAAACCATCTACCGGTATTTCATCATGTTAGTGTTTGGAGTTCTCTACGGAATACGGTTCCAGGCAATGACAAAATGTTACTATTATTATATATAGAACAGCTTGGTAATTCTGTTTTCTCAGAAATAAGACTCGATTTAATACTATTAGAAATACAACCTTGACAGATCATCGCAATAATAACTTTGTTTTTCTGTAAAATCTTGTCAAGGGAATTACCTATTTGAGAAATGCCTTCGTTAGACATATCAAGCACACAGGGTGTGAGATAACTTTAAATAGGTGCTTAAATATATTTATAGGATATTTCCCTGGGTGGATTCAATCTGACAAAGATATCCAGTATCTGGAAGACAAGACTAAGACATTGAGGGAAATTTCCGATGTATGCAGCGCATTATTTTATATCGAATTAGCAGGTTACATCTGCAAGTTGTTTAATTGTATTGTCATACGGGTATCGTTGTAAATATGCCGTGTAAAACATGCCATATTTGATTATATATTCACGTTTTATATAAAAACATTCACCAATTACTTCGTTATGCACGAGGGGAACATAATAGATAGTGAAGATTGACTCATTACATCATCAGATATAGTGTTGTTATAATGTCCCTTTCCAAGGTTTATCGCGGGAAGAGAAATTCAATGACCTGTCAGTAATGAAACTGCATGCAAAGCAAACGTATGACACTAAATTATTCTCGAATTGTCTCGTAAAGATGATCACATGAATCGGAATCATCTGGGAATTATGTGCCAACTACAAAATGTATTTTTACATAAGGTTGGAATTTTTAACACGGACATATTTTCTATGCCATATTTCCAAATCAGAGTTTTTTCTGTGTCCGCAAATGCGTCTGCTTCAAGTAGATCAGGTAACCATTAGACATTTTAAACGTCCGAATCCAAGACGCTGACTCAATTTGTAATTACTTAACATGTTTTAAAAAATATTAGGCTCTGTCACTGCAGATCATTGAGGCATTCATGCACTGATTAGCAAATGACATTAATTATGTAAATATATCTTTTACAGCTGCATGATATTCAATACTGTAAAAACAACTCAAACTAAGTCCTGGCGTTGCGACTTCATTAAAACTTCTTCATGAATATCATAGTTAGTTATCAAAGTTGTGAAGATAAACTTAGAAGGTAAGATGATGCATATTATTCCTTAAGGTACTGCAGTATTTTATGCCAGTAACTGTAGCTCGAGGGGGCATAGAGGGACTATTGACTGGGGTACTGGTAGACACACGTGCGACTACGTCATACTGACCAGACCTTATTAATTGCTCAGCAAAAGCAAGCAGGTCTTCCTGAGTATAACTTAAGTCCTTTGTAGTCTCTGCCATTTTACCCACTCTCAAAGGAAGTAATTAAACAAAAACCAAAATGATTTACAACACCAACTAAGACACTATGAAAACAATCACCTAAAATAATGAAGGTTTTCCACTGAAAATTCCTTCCAACACAACAAAGGGAGGTAATTGTAAATTACTACAAAATGAATAATAATTGAATCAAACTATGACAGCTAAAATGTATTATTATAAATAAAGGAAATACTATTGTACAAACAAAGCGAAAATAATTGTAAAATGCATGCCAACCTAGCAATGCAACAATAATCTCACATAACTATGAGCTTTTACAGTAACAGAATTATCATCAAGAACAACAAAGGGAGATAATCGTGAACTTACTGAACAATGTACAACACCACCAAAAATAGATGAAACAGTTATTTCAATCAACTATGATAATTTACAGTGTCATGATAATCAACTGCAATTCTATTTCAAGAACAACAAAGGGAGATAATTGTAAACTTACTAAACAATTTACAAAACCACCAAAAATAGATGAAACAGTTATTTCAATCAACTTTGATAATTTACAGTGTCATGATAATCAACTGCAATTCTATTTCAAGAACAACAAAGGGAGATAATTGTAAACTTACTAAACAATTTACAAAACCACCAAAAATAGATGAAACAGTTATTTCAATCAACTATGATAATTTACAGTGTCATGATAATCAACTGCAATTCTATTTCAAGAACAACAAAGGGAGATAATTGTAACATTATAATGGATTCAACCTAACCCTGGTTAACTGGTTACAGGAAGTGAGGATAAAATAGCAGTAATTTCCGACCCACAAAGTGTCTTCTATAACACTTCCGCAAACCTCTGGTTAGCGAAAGTGTAGAAATATTACAAGTTTAACCGAACCGTAAGATGACACCTAAATGCTATCGCAAACCTTCAGTAAATGACAGCATGGAAATAATTACAAAGTATTAACCGAACCGTCAGATGACACCTAAATGCTATCGCAAACCTTCAGTAAATGACAGCATTGAAATAATTACAAAGTATTAACCAACTGTAAGATGACACCTAAATGCTGTTGCAAACTTTCAGTAAATGACAGCATGGAAATAATTACAAAGTATTAACCAACTGTAAGATGACACCTAAATGCTGTCGCAAACCTTCAGTAAATGACAGCATGGAAATAAGTACAAAATATTAACCGAACCGTCAGATGACACCTACATGCTGTCGCAAACCTTCAGTAAATGACAGCATGGAAATAAGTAAAAAATATTAACCGAACCGTCAGATGACACCTAAATGCTGTCGCAAACCTAATTTATACTCGTGCGAAGAATAAGCAGTCGCTTACCTTTACCAACGAGACTCCCGCCTTTTTTTATTGTACGGCAGTGATATCATTTTGTTTATACATTTGTAGCCTACCATTATGCCAAATAGAAAACGTAATGAAGAGCAGTACATATATAATGAGATAGTTTAAACCTTGCAGTTTGGCCAGCATATTGTTAATATTTCAATGTTAAACCATACATATTTATGTACATGTCGTATTCAAGAGATATGGCTCTGAAAATACAACGTAAATCAGTCGTGTAAATACTTTATTTGTATAATACCTTCTCTCAAATGTTTTTCTAGTACCAACTACCTGATTATTTTGCAATTCTGTGTGGATATTTTACACTATACATGTGTATATATATTACTAGGTTAAGTCTGTGCGACGTATATGTATTCATTGTCGTTATCAGTATTTGATCTCACCAGTGTATATCATTTGTGACGCTTTTATTAAGTAATAATATGTGCATGTCACATGCGTATCTTAAGTGATTTATTTCAACGACAACATCAGATTATTCTGAACATCCCAGTGAGAACTACGACAGAAACTGACGTGTTGTTTCGTTGATAGCTGACAGAGAAACGTTTTATTCAGAAACCATACTAGAAGTATTTACAGTTTCTCATATACATACTATTGTTGAATTATCGAAGTATGCATGCTCCAATAACAATCGAAATAATTACGTTTATGTGACGTAAACATGACGCACGCATCATGAAAATCTTATTTTTTTGTATGTAATGGATAAGTATTATTTGATTAAATAGAAAGAGGTTCTGATTTTAATTAAATCACACGTAAGCCAACATAATTTAATTTCCGGATTTTAGATTTAATCTTGTTTAGTTTGTTTTTTCTTTTTCATTCGCGAACAATTAATGTTGACTCTGATTCCATGACGCATGGAATACGGATGCAGAGTACAATGACAATAATTATTTTTGTTCCGAGGTCAACTTTGCCAATTCAAGAATGGGCAAGTTCTTGTTTCTATATATGATTATATTTCTCGTCTGATTCTGTGTCTTCTATCTTAATATCGTTGTGTGTTGGCGTGTACAAATTGATTCACTTACATATCCTTACCAGTTGACATTATAACCACAATTCTAGAATAGATAATCATCAAGACCAGAGACATGTTTGAGATACATGACCATGACCAATGTCCCAGAAATCAACCACTCCCTTTATTCGATAGTTGATGTACTAGCTGTATGTTGAGCACTGTAATGGCGTTGTTGGCGTTTTGATGACAATATTAGCAATACGAACATTTATTAGGAATAGAACATATACATGAATTGATCAAGGGTAATATACCGGTTTAGTTCTTGACTGCATAGGTCATTATATGTTCGATTTGCAGCTGTGCAAACACATTCATCTAGAAATTGTCTAGACTATTAATTTTGTAATGCTATACCTTTGTTTAGCTTTATCTCGCTTCAGTGTGTTCTAAATAGGCGTGTGTATATAATCGAATGAGACAGAAACACGGTCTATTTTATCTTCCCTTTTACAGAAATCGTAATATGCCAGCATAGGCGAGTTCATTTCGTCATTTTGATTCCTTTGTCATTGTGTACACGTGTATTAAATCTATTAATATGTCAAATCAAGACCATTTGTAATGCCGGCTTCTTTTGGTAAGATATTGCCGTTTCGAATGATTTAGAGTCTTGGTCTTTTGTTTTGCTTTTTTATTGAATACTCTATTATGTGTGTCCTACTGTGACAGCATAGTTTTGAGTTTTTTACCTTTCGTAAACGATAAGACGATTGGACGTATTACGATGGAGGTCCTTAAGTCAGCTGGTGTATGTGTGTTACTTGTTAAATCATACGAGGTGAGTTCCAATTGTGTGTAGATACATGTCGGTTGTGTCTTGTCGTGAGTGACTGGAACGTGTTAGTTGATTATTGTCCTCCCGGGCTGTTTTGTTATCATCTTTGTTGTGGCTCGTTAGAAGGCAATGTTTTGTTTCTGACAAAAAGACTAGCCGAGGTAATTTATCTTATGTCAGAGTATCATTACATGCGTCACAAAATATGTTCGTTAGTTTTAAAAGCTTCATTTTGACCGCCATATCTAATGACCAGTTATACCTACTAGTTTTAGTTCTTTTATTATCAAAAACTAAATAGACAGTAGTACTACATTGATCTATCAAAAGTATCGGATGTTACAAGATAACTTGATACAAAGCCGCCCCAGGAGGTGAACCGGAGTGCACCTGTGATAATAAACGAGTATAGAACTATATATGACGATATTATTTTTTAATGTTTTCAAAAATTAAAAAAAAATTATGCTTTCACATCGGATTCCATTTGATCATTTTTCGCTTCAGCTTTAACAGAAACTCTCTTTGTTATTTATTGGATATGCAAAATGTCCGTTTTCATACGAAAGTGTTCTAGAACACCCTATGGAATTATAAGAAACGTCTATTTTTCGAAGAGCAAATCAAAGTACACGGAACCCATCCAAAGTTTTAATTTGCAATTAAAGTTGTCTAGTATCATACTAAAAACGATGCAAGTAATTATTTTGACATTAAATGACCGTCAGATGTGGCTCTATACACTTTAAGACTTATTTTATATCAATTTATATACCATGCTGAAATAAGAAAATTGCAAATCACCCACTATGTCTCTAACCTGTATTAATAAAGTGCACTTTGATGGTTAACTTATTGCAGATTACAATTACCAACACGAAACAATAGACGTGATGCACACATCATGAATCATGCAAAACTGAACATATTTGTTTGTACATAAAACACGAAGCATTGCAAATGTAATTACTATAATTTTACAAAATGAGGTTTAAATTCTAATTCCAACACGCTAAAAGCAGGAAGTAAATTCTAGATTTTATATTAAAGGTGTTTAATCGTTTAATTTTGTCATTATTCATGAGCATGGCTCTGGTAGAAAAATACATAACGCAATGTCTTATTAAAGGATGTTCTGGTAATTATCTAAAGAAAAACATGTTGAATTTTCGTATTTACCATGTTTCCATCACTTTGAGCGGACATAATTCTTATTAAGTAATTATCGATGAGCACAAACGTGTTCTTAGGTATACACATATACATGCAATCCTCGTGTATAACCTACATATACTATATCGCAGAAGAACTGCACCTGTCCATTCCGGTATTCGATTCCATATTCAAGAATTCGAATATGTTATTGTATTAGTCAGTAGAATATACCGGTATGTTACAAAATGAGTGTATGAAAGTACGTGTATGCTGAAGCTATGAGGGTACAATAAAAAAGAAAATAATTATAGGTGCTTGTGTTTGTCTCTAGTGTAGGAGGTTCGGCACTGTCACAATTTCTGTATGGTATCGACTTGCCAACTCGATTGATAGGCAGCCAATCATATAAATCATAGAATTTTCTTGACTTATCGTAATGGTACACATTTGCTTTCACTCGCTTAAATATTCGTTCAGTCGTACTTTGATAACAATTCTAGTCACATGATATTGTTTGTTTTCTCTTTCACAGAATATGTCTAATCATTCTGATGGAAAATCCTAATCAGCAGTATAATACCATTACAGTGACGTGATTGGTACACTTCGAACGTACTGGGTCATAATCACTTTAAAATTCATTTGCTAGGCTAAAACGTTTTCGGTAAAGACGAAGTGAACAGCATGTTTATTTGCCAATACTGAAAGTAATATCACAAACTATATGTGTGAATAGCTAGCAAAATTGATTTATTTATCGGCTGCACAAAAGGCGAATGCGATAATTTCAGCTGCCAAAGCGAACTAATTTATACTCAATTCACATCACGAATATTGTTTCTATTTATTACGTTACTTTATCTTCTTTGTTTGTGGGACTATATCGTTAGTAGACATAGGTTATCAAAAGAAAATAAATTAACAGCAATTTTATATAAGATTCGAAACATGCCCATGGACGCTTCTTCTATTATAAATAGGTTTTCAGATGAGTTGGCGGTTGATCCGAAATCACAATACCACTGGGTTGGCCGATGTTGCTGAAAGTGACTAGGTTAACGTCTACAACCCGATTGGCTGTCATTCAAATGTTTCCTGTATTCATCGTTGGTGCGCGTACTGCTTCTACTCAATAATAGTATTGCTTCCAATTTCAACACAATGTATCATACATTATTGCACACGATTGAAGCACTTGTAGTGAATGAGTATTCTGGTATATTTATTAGATGCATTTAATGACTATAAAACACATAAAAGATATTAACAATTTGTTTTTGCTAAAATATTGTCTTTGACTAAACCATAAATAACGCGAAAAGCGAAACAGCCAAGGAGAAAATAAATGAAGTTCCTCATATATTGCTAACATAGGAGATATATAATGGGCATTGTGCTCGCTGAAGAAAATTAATAATAGTAATTATGGTACAATGGATATTGTTAAATAACGACTGGCACCAAAAACAGTCGATTAATGATCATGCGGCAAATGGTGCACTCAATGCAAAGTAAAACTGTATACATGGAAGCCATGGGGATCACTTAGGCATTGTGAATTATTACGTGTGACGTAGGATACGTTACCAACTCTACGTACACATCCCTAGACAGCGTGTGTAGTGATGGTGCTGTCGGGATCGGAACAATTAGAAATGCATATACGGTGGTCAGTCTATCAGTGTTTCTATCTTTGTAGGACCAACTAGCGGGTTAACTTTGTTGGAATGCATTGAACTTGCACTATTACGCTGATAAAATTACTAAGTATGTGAACATGGTATTGATATGAAACTTGCTAGTATAGATATATATATATATAAATATACTTTTACGACTACTTGTTTGCCTAGTTATCTCATCGGGACATCACAGCAAAGACATTAATACTCTTATCAATATAGACACCGGAAAAAGTGTCGGCAACAATACAGTCCATAATTACAACCTACAGCACAAATCATGAGCAACAACGTCCATTCTAGCGGATGGACTTAAACGGTTTCACGAATAACAAAACAGTACAATGTGCAATACATTTAATACAGTTACATGTACTGAACTAATTCACCCCTTGTATGACCGCATTTATAAACGTTATGTATAGACAATGATTTTCATTATTGCATTCGGTAATTTACATACTACCAACATATCATTTGTCACAAAATTAACTCAGACACATATTTAAATTATTTTACTTTGATAAAGATATATACCATAACAAATTTCGAGCATTACAGACCACACATGCCAAACCAAATGCTTGCTGCAAAACTTTCACGGCGGAGGATTTCCGTCAATCTTAGAGACACAATCAGTTACTTTGTCTACGCCTTTCATGCCCAAGGTACTTCATCTTTGTAACGATCGAATGATAATTTCCGTCTGGATTAACAGTATTTTAATAACTTATCAAGCTGTTGTCATGTTGAAATGATGTTTACGTTCTTTTGGCACTTATTTATCATTTAAACGATGCTGTCTCGCTCGAATTCATACATCTATAAAGAATATAAAAACGGGATCAGACATAGTTCAATCTGTTAAAGTGATAGATGAAAACTGCAAACAGCGTTAGAAATAAGACTCTGGTGCCAATTCGCAGTCTTTCATTGTTTATTATAATGGTTTACTGGTGGTGGTAAACATCTCTGGATAAAAGGGAACTGGCTATGTTGTAGAGTTATGTTGGATAAGAAAACAATTGACTGCATACACGGTATATGATAGTTTTAGTTTGGTGTAGTTTGTGAGTGCGCGCGAAATAAATTAAGATCTTTCATAAGAAATTAACTAATTTGTGTTTGTTATTTACTTCGTTTCTCGCATAATGGAACAGTGATTGGCTATATTGCAAACATTACGATGACATCAGAACGTCACGACGTGACAATTTTGGGGTCATTATGTTACGCATATGTTGACACCCTGTACCGTTGACATTACATTTATTTTTTCTGTTGTGCTGGGACCAGCAATTAGATGTGTTAAAGTATCAAACTTTCACTGTTCTTTTCACTGTAATAATCATTGATAGCAACATAAGAATGACATCAAAAAATATAAAGACATGGAAGGTAACATAAGTTCTTAAACATTTTAATGTTAGTTGTATCTTTTGAGTGTATTATGATTATACACAAGTTAATTCGAGAGTAAACGTAAACTATCAGAATAAGTCTTTTACAGTCGGTCTCAGTCCGTAGAACTTTCAAAAACGCAACTTATGACCAAATCAATTTGTCATGAAACTCGATATCAGGCGGTATATACCAAGGAAAGGTTTTAGATGGATCTTCAAAAAGCATGTTCCAATGTATATTTAGCAATATACAATGTCAATACAAATTTTAAGCATGCGTTGCAAAATTACCCTCATAATCTGCAGACATTATTAAAAATCCAAACGTTACTCTGAAACGTGCACCATTTTGAACCGTTTATGTCCATAATCAATCAATCAAACACTGATGAAGTACTTCTTACAGTTAGACCAATAAACGTTTACAACGACGGGCAAATATGTTCCCTAAATGGTCTTTACAATAAGTTACTTAATATTCAAAATATAAACACACGTTGCCTTATTACGATGATACTTGTATTCAGTTGTGGAAAACCTTACTGTTTATTTTGTAATTAATAAAACAGGGTTTCCTCGGTATAGTCTCATGCACATGTCGATGATTGCCTGCAGGACTGTAGTTAGTCCGTCTTTAATTATATACAGTTACTACAGTCTTGCGGACCATCCTCAATGTATACAATGTCATCTATGTATCTTTTTCGACGTTTCTTTCAACCTTTGACAAAATGTTAAGGTCCCCGTATCCCCCCTCATGAAACTTACATTACAAAAGGATTTTGATTTATTATCAAATAACACTAGAACAATCACTGGTACACAATATTTGTCTTTGGGACGTTTTAGTTATTGGACAAAGTTCGCAAATTATGATTGATTCTACAAAAGAGGTGCGTGGTACATAATGCTTTAAACATTATTATACATAACCGTAAATGATACATATACTTTACAACTTTAGAACAAATCGTATTAGATACACAATGCTGAGATTTTGTGAAAATGTTATATTACCTTAACATTTGCAATTCTTTTCCAAAACGCCTCAAAGCTGAACTCGGCTGTCTGACAGATCGAATTAACATAATAGGAGTAATATTACTGTAACAGACACACTATCCGAGTTTGTCGGAATCCTTTGGGTCTTTGTGAATATTTACGGTATTGCTATTGCATACAGATTAATCACTAGTCCTTGGTGATTCTTTCACAGCTGCTTGATTTCAAAGGAGGGAGATACGTGTATATGCATTAGTCTTATAAGGTTGTAAGTGGCGCGTGCGACCCTCTCATTCTTAGCCAGCGATACAGAGTGTCAGATTTAACCAAATTGGTGCCTAATTGTGTCATTGATTCGATGCTTCGTTTGCCATTAGTTATGTAAGCCATTATATACATTAGCCAGCATATTCCCTGACACCACGTTACTTGCATGAGGAAAATATTCTAGATTAGTTTCTTATACTGTCACATAACTTTCGGACTAAGTAGATGATAAAGCGTGACATGTTGAAATAGACAACACATTATAGCTCCAAAGTTGCGGTACGTCAGTAACAATTTCCCGGCGATTTTCCAATGATGGCACTTATCATTCGTGTGTGATGGCATTACTTCTTGCTTCAAGACTAGATAAGTGCTATAAATTACCGATAACCTTTGCGTTTCATGTCGAAATGCTATCGTTTGAGAAAGTGTTCTAAAATGCCGGTTACATTTCTGTTTACTCTCAGTCTGAATACGATAATTGTAACAGTCATCAGTGTAATGTTTTACTGTATCAACGGTTAGGCGCTTCGACAAGAATACAGTTTTCCTTCTTGTATAAGGAACAGCACCAATATCTTTGGTTGATAGTTAACATTCAACTTCTTGGAGTGGTGCTATTTATATAGTTAGATGCCATATATGTGTCCATACTTGATGACATGTATATATATTTTCGTTAAATATAAGCATTACTGCAAAGTTTTTTGAAGCTAATTCATATCATACAACCAGAGTGGTAATGTCTCTGCGTTGTGTAATTTCTTTTCATATCAGAAAATATTTATAAACAAAGCAAGGTTGTCCATATTTTGACGTTTTCGTCAAGGAACTGTTAAACGTTTGGGTTGTCTTAATTGTTATTGGCTTCGATTAATGCAGAGATAGTTATTAAACGATTTTGCCTTCCAGTCGCTTCGAACCGAGACTTGACGTCTCAATTGGAAGCCATCCTCTTATTGTCTCGGCAATGTCCACTTTCAACGCTTCCAACATAATTATCTGTTGAAACACTCTAATAACAATACGAAACATTTATATTTCAGGCAAGACTTTATTCAGGCTTTATTGCACGAATATGACAGCCGAATACCACCAAACTTCGAAAAAGGTAGGCACAATCACAGAATATTTTTTACCTTCTGAATGAAATGTTACGTGCATCAGAAATATTAAGTTATTAATATGCTCAGTACATCTAGAAACGCAACTTTTTTATCCTTGAGTTTTTCTAACTTCCATTGGTCATACATGTTTTCATTTTGTGTAATAATATTGTATAATCGCGTAGAAACATTTCTATTGTCTAAAGTTTATCGATCGGGTTACGTAACTCCCGTGCGTCAAGAAAATCACAAAACGCACGAATTCCACGTGCATCATTTACGCATGATAAATTTTGGTGTTAATTGCTTCGAATCCTTTGTAAGGTATGCCAATGGAAAGAAAATCACAAAAGAAAAATTCTAGGCTTCGGAATAAAAATGTTAGGATGGGCTAAACCTGTGCGAAATCGGGCGATTCGGATGCCTATGACGCGGACGTCAATTGTGAGGTTCCACTTCGACTAAAATTTCAAGAACCGACAATGTTTCATTTGGAGACACTTTGCTAGCACTTTGGCACCGTTTACAGCCACCCATGTCCAGGTCATCCATGTGAAACAACTCTCCGACAGGACCAATAACTCCTCATGTACCATCTCGAGGCAAAGTTCACAACTGATTCATACACTTCTAAACAACAGGTTGGACGTCATGAATATGTAATCAATGAATAATTAATCAATATTTGAACTTTTCGCTTAGAACAGCGAATCTGAAAAAATCGGAATTTAGCAATTTGTGTTTCGTTACTTTCTAGCAACACTATACACACAAGCACTGTTCCGTTGCATTGATGACAATGTTACAGCTGCATTGCTCATGGAATAACATATCATGAAGTAAATACAGTTTGGTTGTCAATCAAAAAAAGTTTGAAAAAATGTTGACAGTGACCCAGGTGTTGCGTTTCTAGATGTACTTAGTATATAACATGTCGGTCATACGCACTTTGGAAACACTTCTATCTCCAATGTTCCAATTAACCTATTTCCTAACGTGATTTAATTAAGTCCCCGTTTATTCTTTGTCAATGAGATTTGTAATGATTAGTTTTTACTATTTATGAAATGTTTTTCAACGACTGAAACTTTTAAAAATGACCCTCCATTATTAAGTTTTAAGTACTAAATTGTTTCCCTAATACCCCAAAAGGAAGTTTAATTGATTCCCCAGATGAACCATAAAATGAAGATGAATTACTTCCTTCAATACCAATGCGAATGCACAATGTATTACGTTTATTTGTAATTTCAGACTACCCGTGTGAAGTAAATGTCAGTTTGTTTATTAACAGCATTGATTCAATAGATGAGCAAAAAATGGTAAATTGCTTTTCTAGTCTTTTTGTCAAATACGTTATACGCTGTACGCACTCTCTGACTAGAACGCCATTGAACTTAATTGTAAAATTGGTTTTATATCTGATGAACTTGGACCGAAATCACTTTGTGAAGGTATAATATGACCTTGAACGCATACTCTGGATAAGATAGATAGTTGTAAAATCATTCAATTGTATTAAGTTGCAATTGAGGTTCATGGACAGTAGTTTAAAGAAAAATGATATAAGGTCGTCAGATGGTATAGCTAGAATGAGAAAAATGAAAACACAGAGAAAAGTACAGATTTAAAGTGGAGGTCGAGTTAATTCTCGATATTGGGAAAACAGTTTTGCCATCAAAGATCTAATTTCATTGTCAACATCTGTATCAGGTATATACTAGTTGAAATATTACTCGCCTTATTAAACATTTCATTTATGTGTTATATGATTCTACATTTATAATTAAATAAGCATTAAATTAACCAATTTTAATTATTTTAATTAGTGTATGGATGTTACCAAATACAATATTGCGTTTTTCCAGGATTTCACATTAAGTACATTCGTCACTCAGGAATGGAGAGATACAAGGTTGATGTTCCGGAACCTGATACCTGCAGAATATTTAGAGCTGGATTCAAGATTAATGGAGAATGTGTGGGTACCAGATTTGTACTTTCGGAATGAGAAACAAGCCTACTTCCATATTGTAACAATTCCAAACAAAATGTTACATATATACAAAGATGGAACCGTCCGCTATAGATCCAGGTATACACTATGACAACTTCTTAGTTGTTCAATATCAAATACAATAGGTGTTAAAGTGTCGCATAACGTAATGAACCTTGTATCGATTACTTCACTTTGTACAAAACCGACGAAATTAAGCATCTCGTCAGGCGCATAAGAATATCACATATTTACGCTAGAATGTGTATATGTTTATACATTAATAACGGTTGGACAATTGGCGGACATCCCACTTTGTTTATGCAATATCAATTACATGTAGGTGTCTATTCGATCAGACACGACGCAATCTTTCTAAGGTCATCATTGATTCTTATGTTGGGTTATCCAGACGTGTACGTAGACATGCAGATAAAGTCGGAAATAATCCCTTTATGATTTATAGATGTGCGATACAATGTTACTGGTTTGTCTCGACTTATGGGTCGTAGGACGATTAATACTCGTATTACGATTAACATGTTACTAAGCTACCCACTCAAATCTCGCTAGATTACTCATCGCACATAATTTAATAACGTACTGAAAAATAGATTGATAGTACAAATGTCCTCTGGACTACTAGTACTAAAACTATAAGTCAATGAGAAAGCACCATATTCAGTAACATGAGCAGTTCAAGAATCCAGAGTCAGTATTTTCTACACACTTACTGCCTTCGTAAGAAGTTAAGTTAACTCATGTGCTGTCTACCCTGACGCCTAATGCGACATAATTTCGATTATTTGCAGGGTAACACTGACTGCTGCATGTCCTATGAAGCTCCACAAATATCCAATGGACAGACAAACATGTTCACTCGTGATACAGAGTTGTGAGTATACATAACATGCATTTATATTGTTTATATTACATTAAATTAAACTTGTACAATAACATTACATCGATTGAAGACAATATGTCATACTTACCTATAGTATTCTTAGGTCAATATACAATATAACTTATTGCTTATCTTTTTTATTCATCCATTCGTGTACATCATTTAGACCATTGTGGGACCTTTGCTATTCTAAATACAGCACAAGTCTTATCCACATAGTGGGACTCTCACAACTTTCCTCCGGCATGTACTGGATATTAAAAGGTAATCCACCTGACCTGTTGACGACAGCGAATACCCAGTTGATCGACTATCACAATGTAGTTTTTTCCTTACTGCGTTCCTCTCAATATAAATAACCTTATCATACCAGAATCACCACAAACTGTCTGAACATTTCAAATCATATTGTTATGTCGGTATTTCGTCTTCAAACATTTTAGTATCGTTCTCGGTTGACTAAAATGCTTTTTTTCCATAGCCTTTAGTAAAAGTCGCGTTACAATTTCATTATGGCTTATTCTAATTGCATACTTTTAAAAGTCTAATTAGGTCATGTCCTTGGGGCTCCTAGTGAAAGCATTAATGTTGCCTTTTGTATAATTAATGTCCCCACGGCATGAGATAGAGGACTGATCTTCAGTTTACGCACATAATAAATACCAATATTTAAGCTAATGTATATGATGGTTTATTTGACATTCGTTACGTGGGAATTCTATTTGTACTTTTTTATTTGCAGTAAAAGCAGTAGACGGAACAATCACACTTTATGTACACCTACAGTATTAACGGATTTAGTTACATGCAATTATTTTATTTATTACAGTTGCCTTTTCAACAAAAAGAGTGATATTTCGATGGCGAATGGTTGACCCTGTGAAGTTGAATCCACATCTAGAATTGCCTCAGTTCACACCGTACAAACTTGAGACAATAAATTGTACTGATATAACTGAAGGTACGTGTAGCCAAGTATCGTAAAACTACCAAAATACATGTATACACACCGTCAAACGATACAAAACGCGCTATTGTTAATGGGCCTGGGCTCTGTGGTATTTCTAGGGTTTTCTGTCTCTGCAGTTGCTGATGATTGCGAAGTCCCCTGACCGATTGTTATTATCCATTTCAACATACATTATTTTTATCTAAAACTGTTGTTACTTTGTCATCGGACACACCTCTTTACAGTAACGCCTCATCGGTCACTTTGAGATTGCCAGTTTGGCATATCTTTATGAAAATGGTTATTATGTAGTTTTACAGCAGATACTTCGTTATGTGAGGGCGTTGTGTCGTGTATTTGTGTTATGTCAGGCTGCTTATGTTTCATGTGATCGGCTGGTTAAGTTCAGTGCTACACGTACCTTCCCTGTCCGATTTCCTCGTGTCGTTTTGTTTATTTACATGTCGTCGTAATATTTGCTTATCGAACGTTTGAATAATTTAATTATGGTATTCTCTTTCGCCATCTAAACTTGCACCATCACATGTACATATAATCTTATGATGTTATGCATTGTCATGTATCCCAATAAAGATGTAAGGTTGTTATTGGCCTGATTTATGTATGATCGGATTAACTGTCAATGGACTATCTTTGTTTTCAGAAAACACATGCCTCCAGATGGACATATATTTAGAGCGGAATATAGGTTTCTATATGATACAGACATATATACCTAGTGTTCTTATTGTCATGTTATCCTGGTTGTCATTCTGGTTAAATGTGGATGCTGTACCTGCAAGAATTTCTCTGGGTATATTAACTGTGCTTACTATGACCACACAACGTAGTATGTCGAATACGTCATTACCAAGGGTGTCTTACGTAAAGGTGTGTATCTTCTTTTACTTATGAGAGTAAGTCGGCGGTTGACTTGTTTCCGATGTTCTTCAACCACCTGAGCGAAAACACATTTTGTTGATTCAGCAATAGTGTCTCATTGTATATTATGCTGCAATAAATGATGACAGAAGTTTGTCTGCAGCATTTGGTAAACACTCCGACTGTAATTAAATTCGTAGCAATTTAATTCTAGACATGAAGAATCACTTGCAATTGTCACTATCTGTTATGTAATTACAGGCAATTGATGTATGGATGGCTGTATGTTTGTGTTTCGTATTTGCTGCATTACTTGAATACGCATGCGTCAATGTTTTGGCGCGCAATCAGAAGACGAGTTCACATTCAGTGTCCAGTGAAAGTTACAGCAGCATCAAAAGTGCACAGACTCGACACGTAAGTACAAACATACGTATATAAATATTTTGTTCAGAGGAATCCAAATATTTGCATCAATGCATAACATGGTAATATAGAGTTCCGACCTTAATAAACTATGGTAGTAATAAGTCATTTACAGTGTTTTATAAACAGCACCTTGTGAATTCTAACTCATTTTTTTTATAAATGAACATTTATTTTTATTGTTCATTATTGTCGTTGTCCTTGTGATTTGTATTTGAAATCTATAATGATTTGTGCTTGTGGGCACTTTGTAGTGCCTTACATGCTCCATGGTTACTGCATTTTTCTCAAAGTCTTTACCGATTGTATCATTCATTATTAAGATTAGGTGATTAGGAGTAGGCCTAGGGGGAAATATTGCAACATGCATTTGGCATTATAGGATTATTGTCTTTTAAAAAACTCAATTAATAAAAACAATTACATACATCCTGCATATCAAGGGTTGCCTGCAATACTGTAGTAAGTCCTTCTTTAATTATATGTAGTTACTACAGTCTTGCGTGCAACCCTCGATATCGTGGTAAAAATAATAAAATTCGTATCAATTTTATGCAACAAATACATTTATTAGCACTTATTTGTATATACGAGGGTCATTCAATATATTCGTAGACAATCGATCTCATTTTATTATATTCATATTTAAATAATAATTTCTCATATCATTATAAACATTAATCTATTACCTACCGTAGATACAAATTTATCTTTGATTATGCAACACAGTAACACGCCATGAGCCGTTGTATTACCATAGTAACGCGCTACCACCCCCGACCGACGTAACGTACCCTTTTCACCCATTCAACTAGTTATAAATTCCGAATTATTTAATTTACATTCCCATATATTTGCCAGATTATTGCAAGATATTATCATAATATTTTGTAAAATTATTAAGTTATTTGGACGTTTGAGTTTGAATTGAGAAGTATTTGATCTATGCCTATCACTTTTTCAGTTACGTCAAAAACCCCGATGAATTTACGCCTGGAAATTCATGCCGCTATTAAATCGTACACTTGTCTGGAAATACACAACAAACACACAAAAACTGCTAATGAGAGCAAACGGAAAGCATGCAGTATTCAGTGTCACTGTGTTTTAGTGACAAAATTAAATTTCTTAAGAGCAGCATGGTATTAAAATTGATACAGGGATCGAACGTAATTTAAAGACATAAGGACGTTTGAGGGAACACTAGTCAAAATGTGCGATGCGTTTCAATTTATCATACAACCATACAGTCCAGCTTAATCCTTAACTTTGAACACATAAAATATTGTGGTAGATCTATCTAATATTTACAACTTAAATATTTGTGTTTAATTCGATATTAATGACATACTTCAATGTTGGGTTAACCATTTGAGAAATAGCAAAACGCCAATAACGTCGCTGACGTCAGAATATATTTACGTTGTGTGGTGGTTGCGGTAAGGTGATAGTTTTATTTTAGCCATATTTTCTTTAAAAATGTGTCGTTTCGTGCAAAATTTTCTGCACTTGTGTCAGAAAGGCTGTAGTTTAGTGTGATGTAATTAGTTACTCTCTGTGTCAATGTCTATTAAAATGACGAGTCCAGTGCACGAATTTATTGAATGACCCTCGTACATAATATAATGATAGTGGATGCAAAAAAGACGATCAGTAAATTTTTGAATATAACTAATTACCTTTCTTATATACTTCAGAATGGCAGAAGCATATCGTCCCGAAAATCCTCGCCATTTAGTCATGCAAGGACATTAGATATGCTTTCGAGAGTTGCATTTCCACTTACATTTGTTTTGTTCTGTGTAGTGTATTGGAGTTGTTATCTCTGGACTGACATGTGACAAAAACGAAGGATCCAACTGTGCATATATGTGTGCTTGTTTGCCGACATGCATTTGTAACTAGTGCTTTAATCTCGGAAAAAGTAAGATTCAAGACAGTATCGATTGCCACCTTCACAGTTGGAGCAAACACGTTCAGTTAACTGCTTGCTAATTCGTACGATAAATAGATTAAAGAGGATAAGTGATGAAACTGTGTTACATTGGCAGATGTGGTACACGGATGCTACATACATCCAGATACATACTTGCATGAACTGTTAGCGGTTTCACATTTATTTTAAAGTGATACTAGTGGTTGATAAACAAGCTTAGTTTTCGTTGTCAACTTGAAACGCGTTGAACATTGTGTTTGTTAATGTCTTTGACGAACGTTCATCGACATGTATCCGGATTTATTTACAAGAAAGTTCTCATTATCAGTTTTTTGTGATTCGACCATCTGTGACTGAAGTATGGCCCTTTGTTGATCTTTGATGTATGAACACTTCTGTGTGCAAATCTTTCGACATTTTCACAAGGACGTTCAATTAAACTTTCACAGATCTACAATTATGATGCGCCCTAGTGCATATCATCAGTATAGTGTAATATTGTCATTTGTTGACATTAGTATGACTATTTTATGATTTTGAAGAGAAAACCTATTCTGTATGCAACCCCTCATACATTTCTTGGTATTTTGATAAACTTATACATTTGAAATTACTTACAATTTTAGTATTTGTATATTATGCATTAGCCTCATGAGAATAAAAACAACAACAAAACAGTGCCCAACAATGCATTTTAAAACTGTCTTTAGTGATTTTTCAAACGTAACACCCACATTGGGTGGCAGTAATTTGCTGCATCCCAGGTACAATTTACAGCTCCAGTTAGTTTAGAACATAAATATTCTCGCTGTGTTTGCGTGTTATGCCAATACATTGCTTCCAGTGTCAATTATGAACTATATCTTAATACTTTCTTGTTAAATAAAGGGCCTGCATTTGGCATTGGGTGCAAAACTACCACATTTAACGACTTGTTGCTCATAATTCATGTTGCCAGGACAACCATATCATTTTCTGTACTAAATCATTGGCAATTCATACAATGTACTTGGATACCTAACTTATAACTTACACCAATATCGAAACACCTTAAAATTCTCAATAATTTCTGGGAACACTATAATATTCATTTTCTTTGTTTTTGCAAGAAATGAAAATCTAGTTTTCAGAAAATGTCCATGTCATGTTGTATGTATGTACACCAATTTCGAAACACCTTAAAATTCTCAATAATTTCTGGGAACACTATAATATTTATTTTCTTTGTTTTTGCAAGACATGAACATCAAGTTTTCAGGAAATGTCCATGTCATGTTGTATGTATGTATAGACATACAGAAAGAGTATGGAATTGTTATCTATTTGATAAGAAGTTAGTGTCATTCTTTGCAATGTCCAAGGCTGTAACAAACTATATTCGATATACATTTGTTGGTTTTATTACGACTTTGTTGCAGTAAACGTTAGTTAACAATATAAAGTGTATATTATGTCAAGTACATGCGTGTTGTGTTATTAAAATTACATGTAATACATACATATAAAGTCATCTGCTGGTATGATTATCTTTTACACATACATGCACTAATTGTTATAGTATGCAACTTACGTATATCACAGAGTCAGTCATACTGTTATAAATGACTATCGTATTGTAATAATTTGTGGTATATGACAAAAGCGCATACAGCAATTACATAAGTGGCCGGGGTTGCATCGACGTTTTAATTCCAGAAAACTCTGTGAACCATTTTAATGTGCAAGTAGGGATTTCGTTATGCACGTTAAACCTGATAATTCCATGTAAAGACACTCACTGAAAAGCACTGAATGCAATTCACAAGACGTGTTAGCAGTGTGGTTTCCTGGGTTAATTCTAAATTGCTCACAACATTGAGTATAATTTGTTTGTTCTTAGAGAGCCAGTGACAAGTTTCGGGATCCTGGGGGCTGCAATTAGTTACATTACGGGTAGATGGTTCCGTAAAAAAGATTTTATTCAAATGCCCATATCTCCATGGATGCACGAACATTGGCAAATTCTGTAAATGTCGTGTAATTGCAAAGCGAATATTCTATTAGTGTCGTTAATAAGACGCCGTAGAAGGCAATTTTATGCTAATTGTATTAGCTCATCATCCATGTTGTAAGAAGGGGAAACACATGCACTAATGCCACGATAATTGTTTTTGTTCCGTACTGATTCCCACAGTTACTATAGACGTTGTTTTACTCGCAAAATCTTCTGGACGTATGTTTGAAAGACTCTTACAAATAAACATAACTAGACATTATGTAATGTCGTGACCGATTTTACATGTGTGTCTTGACTTAACGCTCGCCAATACAAAATTCGTTATTTCAAAGTAATCTTGTGGTTATATACCGTGGGGTTATCCAAAAGTGCGTGGACTGTTGCTCTAGATTTTTTGTTTTAAATCAGATCAGTATTAAAATGACCGTACAGTGACATAAATCTATTACAAACAATAACCTTAAACTATTTTTATTAAATACCCTTTGTATCAAGAGTAACACGTTGCCATAGTAACACAAAAATGCGTAAGCGGCACAATGCAGATATGTTCCAGTAAACTGCGTTATATAATTGCCGATTGTTACAGTGTTTCTTCAATTACAAATACAAAAATGCGTCCTCATGTTAATTCATGTGATACCAATATGGTGGGATAATTTAAAATTTATATCTTATAATATTTGTCATTTCATGAATATGACGGTTACATATGTAATGTTGTCATATACAATTCAACGTATACTATGACGTCACAAGATATCATTTGCATTTGCAGAATAATTCAATTATATTATACAGCTAGGGGGACCCGCAACGAAGACACGAATTGTTTGTCAAATTAAATGAATCCTTCTGCATTGTATTAATTTCTTTTTAAATGGTATAAATAGTTAACAGAAAGTCAGGGTGGTGTGACAGACGATTCGTGTTAATATGTGCAAACACGGACGTTCAACGAATGAGCGTTACGTTGGTTAGAATCGACCATTCTAGTTATAAGAGAAAAATTTCACTTGTAAAGACAGCAAAGACACAATTCATTACACATCGACTGAATGAGTGAGTTTGCATATTATAAGTATGCAACTGATTTCGGGAAACGAATAATAATAATAATAATAATAAAGACTTTATTTAAAGAGGCAACACAGTTGGGCAAGCCCAGTCTTCCATGTGAGCCTCTATGACAAATGATATGTACATGTTTTCAGTAGTATAACAAAGCATAAATTCAAACAATAGCAACGATACTCCTGAAATGAAAATAAACATTTGTTTGTAACAAACATGAAATATTATTTACAAAATGTACAAATAACAAATGCTTTACAGTGTTTAAGAGCTTCATGACCTGATTTAGTCGAGAGTGCGACGTCGTGCGACATTTCTGATCGTGTACCGGGTATGCCTATCACACAAGTTTACAAATGCTATATTAATGTTATTTCTGATCATACCCGTATGATACTTAATATACTTGTACAATATAAATCAATTTTACAGGGACCATAAATTCGTAGCTTTTAGTAAAATTGTTTTTGAATAAGAGCAAAAGTCCACGAACATTTGGATAACCCCACGTACACTTGTCCGTCTGTGCCTCCGCTTTCCATTGTCTGACCGAATTGTTCTTAAATTTTTGTATCAATTACATTGACTTGTGTGACTTTAAAGTTTCTGATGACGGTGTCACACTTTATGTATTCCTCGGGATCTTTGATGGTACACTCTTGCCGGATCTATAACAACACGTTGGTACTTTTAGATCATAGTTTATTCTTTGTTATAAATCATATATTATATAATCCATAGTATCAATTTTCAAGACATATAATATGTAAGTCCCATATATATTCACAAGCCCGCCTGGCTAGCTTAAAATTCTAACACACAATTACTTGACTAAATAATCCTTTGTCTTAGCTCCAATTCTGACTGTATCGCCCACTCTGCCGGACATACCTCCGTATAATTCTTCCCATGATTCCAATATCTTTGACCATTGGTCTCATTATGTTACGTCACAAGACTCATAACCCTATTATGAAATAAAATAGACTGAATAGTATGAATATTACTCACATTATGACTCTTAGTCGAGATGTGTTTGACTCTCATGAGTAACAGCTGTTGGAGTGGAAACTCGATTTTTAAGTTCAGGCCCCATCTCCTTAAACATCTCAATATGAGCTAAATGTCATCTCAAATGTTGTCATGTGTCATTCAGATCATTTACTTTGGAGGTTGCACTCACAATTTGCATTATCAAAACAGAAAGCACTATTCTTAGTTTTTTACAGTGACATTTAGCGATCTCCTTGTTCGGTTTAGTATTTCTATATTTTGGAACAATTAAATGACTTATCACAATGTTTACTTAATTGATGTAATATGTTTACCGATATTCCATGTACGTCGTATTGATACAAAACGTTGCATATTTGAACCCTTATGTCCTTGGTAAACATACCTATCCCCACGTTAAATGTCAATCAATAGAGTAGATCCTAAAATTAAAAAAAAGAGATGTTTATAGATCTTAATTGTATTAATGTCGACCAGGAAAGTCTTATTTAGATAATTGAATTTGTCAATGTGGGTCTAATGTATTACAATTAAATTCAATAAAACACACTCAATGACACAACTTGACTGTTTCCATGAAGACGTATATTGTATTCATGTCCTTGCTAACTAAAGGAAATGCTGAAGTCTAAATAAGCAAAATGAAATGTCAAATTGACAAGTAATTTAAACATGAGACGACAGGACTATAGATTGAAAGTATTTGTAGCGGATGGTTTGTAAATACATTTACATGAAACTGGTTGCCATTAGGACCTTATTCGCTGCAGTGTCTTAAAGCTTCATCTACTGATCTAAACCGATGTGCTTCCGAATGCAGCCAATAACAAATGCTTGAAACAGGAGGAAATATCAAACACTCGGTAGCATTTGAATTAATGTTGTGATTGTAAATTTATCACACTGCACACCATCAACACAGAAAAAAACATTCAAACAAAAAAGAAATGCATGTCGAATCGATAGAATAACCACCATGAATGTTCGTTTTACAAAGAAATCACTTAGATTTCACAAATGCACCGAGTATTCCACAAAATCAACAAAACGAATATCAAGTGTTTATATTCAGGGGACAGGACACATAATATGTATTAGATACAGTACTAGTTTTCGTTCAAAAGTGTCTTCTTACAAGCGTTATTGTACAGTTTCGGAAGGACAAACAACATAATTGTCCGAGGCGAAGCCGAGGATAATTTGTTGGTCGTCCTTCCGAAACTGTACAATAACACTTGTAAGAAGACACTTTTGAGCGATAACAAGTTCTGTATCTGACTTATACTCCGACAAAAAGCAAAATGGTCCCCAGAGAGACCATGGTTATCCAAAAGTTCCTTGCACAATCCATGAACAGAGCATCATTCGCAGCATAGAAAATATAGTTCTAATGTAAAAATGTGCTTGGCCTATAATGTACCAAAGGGATAAAGTTAACTGTCCAAAACTGTCCATTCATAGGTTTAATTAGCTTGTGATTAAAATTCACACAAGTGTCAATGTGTTTATACACCTTATAAGTGCTTATAATACACTTGCATCTAGTTTTCTTCATTCATTGATAAAGGACTTAGTGCACAAAGTTAGAAATTTATGCATATTATTTTCACAATTGTCATATTTCTATGAAAATATTGGTATTGTTTTATTTCTAATACACATAACAAGGTTATATTCGTGCTGCCCATGTTGACGCTCACAGTCATATTAATATATAGAATAAAGTTCACCTGATAGACAATTATAGTAACTATTTGCATTCTGTATATTTTCAGGTTTCTTGTACATGTAATTAATTGCACAATGAATTTTTACAGCTAAATCTTAAATTCGCTTAAATTGTTACAAAATACTGTAAAAGCACTGCTTTTCTTGGGAATAATAAGAAAATAAATTTTGCTTGGCATGAATATTCTGTAACTTAGCTTCAATTGCTATAATTAATTTCTACTTTTCTTGGTCATTACAATGATATAAATTTTGCTCCTCATTTTGCGGTTTACAAAACAATAAACAATTTCTTTAAAATTTGTTCTTGCCTAAATAAATCAAGAATATTGGAATTCATTATTTAGTTATCTACACTATTGATTCGAGTAAAAGCCACAAATAAGATGGTTTTATAGTAGTACAGTCTAATATTGCACTATCTTTGGGTGGACTTACAATTTTCTAGCTACAGGTTTTTGAAGAGTAAAAATAATTAAATTTCAATGTGACAAAATTTGTGGATTTGGTGAAAAAGACCATTTCGTGGAAAGTTCAATGTAATTTAAAGGATTTTCGTGGTTGAAATCATCTACAAAATTAACGAAATTAAATGGCCCTCTAATATTATTGATTTTACAGTATGTCATTTATTTAACTGTTCATGTAGTTATAAGCGGATTTGTCATGATTGACCAATTATTTTCTGAGTAAATGTTTTGTACAAACAACTTTCTTACAAATCAAAAAGTGTACACTTACGAAAATAATGTACACTTTATCAATGGAGTCACAGGGCGTATCGGAGTATAAGACTATTTATTATACAGCTTTTCATCTGATGACAAATATATAGTATTGTCAAAGTTGATGAACATTTGTATTCACTGAATACTTTCCATTTTACATTCAACTAACTTTAGAATAATACATAAAAATATAAAGTCATACCCACACAATGATCCTAATAGAAAACGTACTTAATTTATGATGATATATTTGTACCTCGCCATTATTGTTACACTTCCAGCGTTACATTTGTATGTACTTATCAATGTCGTATACAACATAATATGCTCTGAAAATACATAGTTAAGCAGTGGTGTAAATACTTTTTGTGCAGTTCCCTGCAAGCTATAGTAGTTAATACTACCTAATCTATTGGACATTGTGGATATTTTACACTATGCATATGTATAGCTATTACTAGGTTAAGTTAGTTCAATAGATATGTATTCATTGTCGTCATCGCTATTTGCTGACTCCATTGTATATTAGTTGTGGCGTATCTATTTAGTAATATTACATTTCACACTTGGTGTAGAACGTCCAATCGCGTACCTGGTACATGTACATGTACGTGGGGCCATCCAAAATTTCGTGGACTTTTGCTCTTATTCAAAAATCTTTAAACTTAAAGCTACGAATCTATGGTCCCTGTAACATTGATTTATATTGAACATGTATACCAAATATCATACGGATATAACTAACAATAACATAAATAAAGCGTTTGTAAGCATGCGTACTATGCATACCCGGCGAACGCTCAGAAATGACCTTCGACGTCACCCTCTCGACTAAATCTTTTCATGAAGCTCATAAGCGCTGTAAATCAGTTTTCTTTGTTTCCCGTAATCAGCTGTATACTTAATATATACAAACATACTATTTCTGTCGAGGTGTACTGAATAGTATCGTTTCTATCTCTACAAGTGGATTTTTTCTCTAATACCTAGGATGGACGATTCTAACCAACGTAACGCTGATTTGTTGAACGTCAGTTTTGTACCTAACTTGTACTTAACATGCATCATTTGACACATAATCCTGACTTTCTGCACACTTTTTTATGCCATTTAAAAACAATTGAATGCATTACTTAATTTGCCAAACAATTGTTGTCTTCTTTGCGGGTTCTCCTAGCAATATATATAATTGAATTACTTTGCGACTGCAAATGATATCTTCTGACGTCATATTTTGCTTTGAGTCTTATATACCAACATTAACCCTCATATTCATAAAATGATGAATATATAAGATATAACCTTTGAATTATACCACAATTTCGATATGACATTACTCAACACGAGGCAGCATTTTTGTATTTTTAAATGAAGAAACACTGTAACAATCGACAATAAGGTAACGTATTTTACTGGAAAAAATCTGCAATGCGCCGCTAATGCATTTTTGTGTTACTGTGGCAACGTGTTACTCTTGATACAAAGTGTACTTTATAAAAATGTTTTGAGGCTATTGTTTGTAATAGACTAAACTCGTTAAGAATGATCCTGCTTCAGTCGAATGGTTCTTTGGTACAAATGATACTTAAAAATCCGAATTGTGCCTGAACGTAAGGTTGTTTACAATCTAACGAAGGCTCAACTTCAGTCCACCTCAAAATATTTGCATTTAGAATGATCCGTAAGTAATTAAAATATCAAAACCATTACTTAAGTGCGTGATACATGTATGTAAATTCCAAGTGTCGTATATATAAACTGCTGAAATATATCTTCGGAATTACAAATTTTAATTGACCTGGAAAAGTGACATAGAACTCTGTTGAGACCGATTCGAATCCGTCAATCGCTATGCATCTTATTCAATCAGTCAGCAAACCATGAGGTATTTGACTACACTCAACCGCTTTAAAAACGCACCACTATTGAAAATTATCAAATTTGTCAGAAATTATTTTTTGCTAAAATTAATAGTTTACAGGGTTTGCTCATTTCATAAGCTTGACCTGATTAAAGAAATGATTTTTCATTCGGAATACCCCGCCCAAAGAGCTTTTTTTAATTTTGCATGTGTTGCACGTGCAGGTCGATCGTGACGACCTATATGGCCAATATTGACTTTAAACCGTACGCTGTTGGTTTACACATCGAAAAAACAACAGCAACAGTATTTGCTAATGGTATTTTTATGCTGTCAGAATCTTGAATATTTGTTCGGATGATTGTGCCTTCGCTTCCAACTGAAAAGCGCATCGGTGCCCTAGCATGGCGATTCAGCTGCCTCTACACAGCGTATGTTGGGCTTAGAACATCGAATCCTAGCGAATGACACAGTCAAAGACCGACCTGGATGAAACAAGCTAAAGGTATTGAGCCAAAGCTATGAGGAAGCATGACACAGGTTGTGCCACTGTAACCGGTTCTGCATGGCTGCACACAGTATCAAACGAATGTCGAGAGTCAATAAACAAGCCGAAAGTACATTATTGCATTTTTTATAACTATTCTTTTTATAATTGTCAATATGAAGGAAAATCATTTTAGTACACTAACGAGTTTTCTCCCGTTTAGAGCCGAATGTCCCAACTTTTTTTCTTCATGCTCCTTTATAGTGCTGATTTGAGGTGCAATATAAGCACCACGGGAAATATCCTGACAGTCTGATGCCTATATCCAAGATTTCAAGTTTAAACAACGCTTTAATCCATCTTAGGTTCACATAATGCGCATATCTGGACCGCACTCGGTCGTATGGTATTAGCCAGACAGCCAAAGCCACTGAAAATTTATAATTCAAGTTAAGCTTTGCTTGGATGGTTAGAAACATCACATCGAACATAATTCTATCCTATTACGTAATTAATGTTATTCTTTAGGAGGAAAAACCACGTACATGCATCAATGTAGCGGGCTCTTATAATTGATTTTAAAACTGTGACTTTCACTTCCATGGATCACTGTGTTATCTATATCATAATTTATTTTAAACTCGTAATAATGGCATGAAAATCACACAACTCGTTGTGTAAAGACTGAAGATTATTAATCCAAAAATAAATAACCATAGATTGACGTTTTCATCTCTAAAACCTATATTTCATATGTGGTGCGTTTTTAAAGCGGTTGAGTGTACATACGTAATACGAAAATATGATTAAGACAGCCCATTAACTGACTTTTAGAAAAAACTTTAGAAATACCGACATTGAAAGATTAATAGAATTACATGTTTTGATTCATTTAAAATGCAGACTCGTGTTAACAAATAATTTGCTATTTGTAACGCTATAAGTGCCATGTGTGCCAGTTTTTACGAATTCATTTAAGGTCGTTTGTGAAATATCACCAAAGCATGTTTAATCGTTTCATACAACTCTTATACAACAGTAAATGTAGATGTATATCGAGCAATTAGCTGTACCGGTACTTTTAAGGTTGAGTATACTATTAGATAAAAATCAGTACGTGATGGCAAAATGTTTAGCTTTTGAAATTATTGTAGGTAGCCCGGTGTTAGTTCAAATCATACACACTATACATATATACATATATTCAATTTCATTTAATAAAGCCGCGTTTTACTGAAATATACTAGTGGTTTTTTTATTGATTACAATAGTTATATAGTAATATAGACGATTATGCAATCATGTGATTAATTGCAATCAGTATTTGTAGTAGCTACAGTCTTGATATACACCATATGGACACCAATATTACTATAATATTCTTCGAGTTCGTCGTAAGTCGATAAATCTCGTACGAAATATTTATCGGAATGTCATAATGCAACAAAAACGTAATAATTCAGAATGCCATTTTAGACAATTACTGTGATGCTGCAGTTCTAATAGGTGTAGAAGAAACCCCCGGAATCACTTATACCCAGTCATTATTGTGCTTTCATAGGCGAGGCATTCATTCATATTGCACAACAATCAAATTGTAAGTGAAGCAGACATTTTCAGTAGTTATGATATTACAATAACACTAATTACAAGACAAGTATTAATGCTGCGCTTGCAGTCAGACACGATGTCCACGATACCTACGATTGGAAAATATCGTGAAGCTCCACGATTAATTGTATGAAATTTCACCTTACTACGCTGCCCTACGCTTCCATTCGTTCTGCCACTACCTGTTACGTTCCCTTACGATACCATCACAATTCTGTCAAAGTTCTTGGGGTTTTTTTCAAGACAAAATAGATATGACGAAATTGTGTTTTAATGTGTGTACGCGGCTATCGTATGTTCAGATCAGCATAAAATGAAAAGTTTACTAGCCACATGCAACTTTAAGAATTACAGACTAACATCTATTACCTCCTTTTATTGGAGATTTGCAAGTTCAACAAAATACATTATTTCGATAGTTATTACTTCTAAATACACATCATTATACGAAGTAACACCTAATTTAATATAAAATGTAATTAATTTTGGGGAATAACATAGCCGTAACATAATTATACGAAAGAAATCCCAAATGAGCAGATTAACGAATACGTGTCGCTACAGGATGATAAGCCATGACTAATTGAATGAAGATGTCTGTGAAATGCAACGCGTTTGGGCAAATACTATTTGATAACTTATCGCTGGTAGAATATTTCTCACGGAACAAATTATACAGTTTTGATGTATTGAAAAACTTTTTCTCCATGCAGTGTTTCACGAAAAAAACATTTCGGGGAAGCAAAACATACCGAATTAAGTCGGAATATGGCAAATATCCTTGATAAATCAGAAATAATACGGAAAATAAAACAAATCGAAAAGGATGAATATAACACGTTACGAAAAAGCCTCATATATCTGCACTACAAAATATTGCAAATAACAGCGTGCTAACTGCTCTTTACTTTAAAATTAGACGGTGTAATGTATGCTTTTCAAAGCAAAAAATACACATTAAATAATTTGAGAGTTTTCATAATGTTAAAGCATAAACCAATTGAAGTTTGTGTTAAGTTACAGCTTTTTTTGCAGAGTCAATGTTTGTTTTTCGTCTGTAGACGCCAACTTTATTCAGGTGTCATTTGACATTACTGTTACATGTATTTTATATTTACACCATTTGATCATTTTTTCATCAACTGTTCAAAATAGTATTAACTCAAAGAATGAGGTTTTACTTTCCGAAATATGAAGCGATATAGGTTATTACGTTAAGGAGAAAGTCCAAGTAACTGTCCATTCCTGAGAAATAATGGAGACGAGGCCCCGAAGGGGCCGAGTATTCATTATTTCTCTGGAATGGACAGATACGCGGATTTTCTCTGACTTACAATACACCAATACTGTCAAATGTAAATTTGATTTTCTGAAATGGTGCCGTAAATTTCCAAATTGAAAGAAAATACATTTTTTCTTCAAAAAAGTCTCCCCTGATGTACCTCTTATAAATAGAAGATTAAAAATATGAACATGACTGAGCGAGAAGATCATGCTTTTTTCATGAAACCAGTGAACTAATACAATAACTCTCCATTACTTTAATAATGGTGAGTAGTCCATGCAAACACATGTTGTGAGTTATGTGTTACACGATAAAGCAATGGTCATTTACCCAGTGTCACTTGATGTTATATCACGGTGGACATTATAAAGACTTTGTTTCAGCCAGAGGATATATTTCCGTGCATAAACTATACATGGATATCAATAATTAATATGCAACTTGATGGACATAAGTACAATGTTTTAACGTGTTGTTATTAAGCCTAGCTCTGTATTTGCACCGTCATGTTAATGAAAGTATTAAGTAATGTACTCAAAATTGGTATATATACTTGTGAGGGCAGTGTCTATTCATAGGCGCCGCAGTTCGATGTTGGCTGCCACGCCCACAAAAGAGAAGAAGTCTTCCCGTGAGACTAATTAGGTAGCCCAATGCTCAGGGGAAGTTAATGTCAAATAGTGATTTAGCGACTGAACTGCTGAACACAGCCCTCGTAAATTGGGTACTTAACTTTTTTCTTACCCTCCAAAATTTAAATAAACGTTGCCTGTTCTTTAATTCAAATTTAGGAATCCAATCGGCACATGTCTTTCCTGGAGTATGAGCCTTGTATGACCAAAAACAATTAGAAATTAGCTTTGTACGTACTATTATATTCAAACAGTTTTCATCTGATCATCTCAAAACCTAAATTGCAATGTTTATGGACATTTTAATGTATGCCAAGGTCAATTATTTCATTTTCAGTATCATGCTGAAGACGGGTGTCATGATTTAGTGATAATGTTGGCCCTTGTGAATGTATATAAGTTGTAATTGGAACTTATTGAATGGTCATGATCCCGCGAAACTGCAATTGCAAATTAACGGAATTTATTTAATTAATATCATATCACACTAGCATCATCTTGATTTCTTTATTTCTTACGCGCGTACCACCTTAATAGCTGAAATAATTAATGTTAAAAGCTATTTAGTAACAGTGGGTTGATTTCATTTTCTAGTTTCGTTGGGGTTTGAGCATTTTTATCTGTCTTTTGTTTTCTGTCTTCTGTGTTCGGCTCTTTCAGTTGAGTGCCGCTTTTCCTGAAAATTGTATTACCCCTTTTTGTGAACACATACATTTTGTAATGCACCAGTCAGTTGCATCCACGGTCCCCCCCCCCCGCGTATGGCTGCGGTGTTTTATCCTCCAGCTTCCCCCGCACTGCCGGGGAAATGTTGGGAATTTTTTCACCGAACCAATAACTTTGGAACATGTTTGATTGTAAGATAGCCCCCGCATGGGCATGTGGAAGGGCAGGGGTTTTGAAAACCCAAAAGTAAATTTCCCGACCCATCTATTTGGGATAGCGGGCAATGAATGCAACTCAATTGTGTATAATTATACATTATTTACAATAATTCTCCATTACCTGTTAACACATTTAATAAAAATAACTCTCCATTTTTTGTTAACACTAAATAATGTGTGTAATGTTTTTCAGGCATAGAGAGTTGTCTTAACAATAACTCTCCATTATTTCGTATACACATTAAATGTAATGTGTATACGAAATAATGGAGAGTTATTGTTAAGACAACTCTCCATTCCTGAAAAATAATGGAGAGTTTATGAATGGGTTAATCCCCTGTGTGTATTTTAAAGTTTGAAACTTACTCCTCGTTATTCTTGGAGTGAGTACCTTTCCGGTTTGGTCACCGTAGCAGTGAATTATGTGATTTCAACAGAATTCATGGGAAATTTGAAAGCTGTCTTTGCACTATATGGGTAAATTGCTTAAAATTAAATCCACAGATAATTTTTTTCTTTCCTTTTGAGCTTTATAAAAACTTTGTTTTATATTGTAATTACAATATGTCAAGATAGCAGGTTTTCCTTGAGAATGGCTCTTGCATTTTAGGTTCATATACAAATGTGAGCAGCGCACATTAACTATAATTAATTCATAGGTGTGCATGTATTTCACGAAAATCAGACAACGAAAGACGATGCGCGCAAGTTAAACACATTTGGAAATACATTTTAAGACATTGTTATTTGGTTGAAGTCATGGCTAGATGGAGAAATGTTTACCAAATCTTCTAGTCTATGTTCAAAAGTTCTCTCATAATGTACATTTGTGTACAATACTACATGTAATAAAACGCATTGCAATTTAGCTGATACTTTCCCAAACCTGATATGCGATTTGTTTGATGGATGCGGCTGTCTGCTTGAAATCCCAAAACCCCTCAAATGTCTGCGATCGGGTATCAAGAGAAATACGATAAACATGTCTAAGAAAATGAAGATATGCACCTTTACAGCAAATGTCATGGCTTAATTCGTTGCATATAAATGTACACTGGAAATGATACCAATTAGTAAAACGGACTTTGTTAAAACTTTGTGATGATGCTTGTGTCACATGTAAAAGACAATATTCCTAGACGTCTAAAACTGTTTAATTTATCATTATCAAGAAACAAAGCTGTCACAATCAGAAGTAAACTGCTGTCATACTTCTTCTATTTCATAATCAATATTTATGTGATCTAACGATTCTGTCTTTAGGCGACTAATAAAGTGTAAACATATTGGATTTAATGCATAAATTGTCTGGACAGATGTGAAGGCTGTCATTGGTTTTCTGAAATCTCATTTGCTTCGACATGTTATTACACTAGGGATAAATGTATGCCAATACAATTAGGTTCGAGGTTTTCAGATTTGTACTTAATTTTTCTCTTATGATTCGGTTCGATGGGGAGGACGTCTAATTCTTAGACAGGTGCATACACAATTGCATGAATACAAACATCACCTAAAGCAATCAAAATGCGATTCCAAACTGTACATGTAGTATAAACGGGGCGTGGAGACACTACAATACCAATCTGACCAAAATGTATCTACAGGACGCGGAAATCATACAGCTTTGTCTGTCTTTCATTTACCGTATTTTACAAAGACAAAAACTGACGCGGGCGCATCAGATTAATAAGACGGGTAATGTATTATGATAAACAATCTACCGGGATTTTATCATGTCAGTGTTTGGGGTACTCTACGGAATAATGTTCCGGGTAATGTCAAACTGTTTCTCAGAAATAATTACTCGTGGGTATTTTCGTGGCTTGATCAAGTGTCTAAACAATACATGTGAATATAATTATATATATATATACAACTTGGTAATTCTATTTCTCAAACATCAGGCACGATTTGATCTTATTTAAAATACAACTTTGACAGATCATCGCAACAATTACTTCGTTTTCTGTAAAATCTTGTCAATGGAACATTAAAACTATTTGAGAAATGTCTTCGTTAGACATTCCATGCACTCGGGGACTTAAGATAACTTCAGATAAGTGCTTAGATAGATTAATATTAGGTTAAATCTGCATATGGTTCAGGTTTATTGTCATACGTGTATCTGAGTAAATCAGTCGTGTACAAATATGTCACAATTATTTTATAATAGCATTAACGTGTTATGAAATTAGAACAATATAAAGAACCGGTACAAGTACATCCCATCGATTTTCGTAGGGGCATCGATTTTATGGTGTAACTAATGGTGTAAATATTTATCTAGTGTAACCCATGTTGCTTTATATGTCAATGTATACGGATTCAATGTTGTACTTTGGTATTTACTATAATCGTGAACTATATTATTCTAAATGTACCGAATGGTGTAATTGTGTTGGGGTGTGACGCTTAGCCTTGACTAAAAACACAATGTTTCGGACATTGTCGCCAGGAAAGATAGTATGGACATACAGTAGTTGTGCGCTAAATTGTTGATTTGTTTCAATGAAACAGAGTTCATTTTGATTGGTTATAACAAACAACAGCTCATGTTACAAGTATGCGAACTTATGTTGCATAACAAAGGTCAACTTCTTGGTAACTTTGCAAGTGGGATATCACCATACTTTAGTGTGATGTCTTTATGTTACTGGAATTAACACGTGTACATCAACGGAGACACTGTTCTGAGTTTATAATAATATAAAATGTAAAAGCTCCAAGTTCACATTTATGTTAAACACCATAACTGATTCGAGTTAATTCTCAATTGATCTTTGGTTAATTTTGTTTCTACTCATTTTATCTGCATCCGTTCTGACAGTAACATTAATCATTTTCAATTTCAAGATCATCAAGTTGAATCTAGAAGTTTGGATCTCAGTGAATGATTTTACTTCTAATCCTGACAGATGAACTAATAATGGATAACATGCATTTCGCACCATGATAGCCAATCAGTCTCGTGTTAAACTTGTTACATTCAGTATCATTATGCCACATGGTACCAGTATATTTTCTTAATCATTGAGTTAATACGAAATACGCCGAAATAGATATTGTACGCCTCCATTAATATAAATGTCATCGCATTGCATGTAGGAAGCGAATGATATAGATTATATAGGGGTCGTAAACGGAATGTCGTGATTGTGTGGTTATTTAAGTTATACTCGCGCGAAGAGATTGCAGTCGTTTACTTTTACGACGATACTTGTACAGGTACATGTCCTAATTATGAATTATTATTTTCTACGTAAACATCAGTTTATTCTTAACAGCCCAGCATGAAATACGACAGAAATTGCATCTTGAAGTGCTGTTTCGTTGATAGCTGATACAGAAACGTTTCATTTAGAAACCATACGAAAAGTATTTTACTGTTTGCATTTACCAGTATCTCATATACGATTGATGAATTAGCGAATGGCACATGCAGGAATGATGCATGTGAAGCAAATGTTATACAATTCGTCAAAAGGAAAGAATGATTAACATGTTTACGAATGATGAAACGTTTATTACACACAAAGTGAGTTGTGATGTTAATTGTCTAAATACAAATAATTCGTTTCGCTTCAAGGACGACGGTCTTTTTTTCAGATATATGTTTCGTAATATGCAGTTGCATCGTTTATACAATAACATATATGCATATGTCATTTAATAAATTTGTGTTCATCATTTTCATACCATTTTACAGAGAAGAGCCTAAATCACATTAAACTACATATTTTGGGACTCGAGTATAGATACTATTGCACAAAGAAAATATCGATAAATAACAACACCATCTTACTAAGATCACCACACATCTCGTTATGTTTTTGAAACAAGGTACATGTACCATGCAGTACGTTTACACATGGATGTGCTATTTTCAACATTCAGTCTAAAAAGCCTTATTTTGCATGAAACTGTGTATCAGTTCATTTGTTAGACATCTATCTACTGGCTTTTTAGTATGCTGCTTATAATTAACTGTGCTAGTTTTAAGGCGAACACAATGAAATATGTATCTCATCTACAGGTTTTCATCCGGAGGATTGTGTATTACAGATAATAACTACTTTCAGAAGACGTACGTGGAAGGCACGCATTATGAAAATCGTATTATTTGAATGAGCTGGCAGATAACACTATAATTTAAATCACAAATGCAGTATAATTATATAAAATTATGTTTTAATAATATCACGCGTAAAATGAGCAGCATTCAATATCAGGGTTTTAGATCAATTCATGCTATGTTGTTTTATTTCATTCACAAATAATTGATGAATGTTGACTCTGCTGTAGTTTCATGACGCATCAACATAGCCAATTTCAAAAATGGGTTAGTTTTTGTCTCTATATGTTATTACATTTCTCGTCAGGTGCTGTATGTTCTATCTTAATATCGTTGAGTATGGACGTGTACAACATTGTTCATTTGAAATCCATCCCTGTTTCCTATCCTTGATTTACTAGCAGTGTGTTGAGCACTCTACTGACGTTGTTAGCGTTTTAATGAAAACATTGGCAATAAGTATATTTATTAGACATTGCACATTATCAGAAATTAATCAAGGGTAATATGCCGGTTGAGCATTAGATATTATATGTCACAATGCGTTCGATTTACAACGCATTAATCCAGAAATAATATAATTATACTATTATTTTTGTAATGCTAGACCCTTGTTCTGCTTTATCTCGCTTCAGTGTGTTCTGGACAAACGTATATACTAGGACAAGTCAGACTCGTGGTCTATTTCATCTTCCTTTTCACAGAAACTGTTTTATACTACTAATTGCAATACCCAACCCGCCATTCGAAGCTTACCCAGCTATTATGGGCACGTGATTTATTGACAACAAAGTTACTAGGTCATACTTCTATTCAATAAGACATGATCAAGGCAATTGAACTTTTTCTAGGTAAAGGTTACATGCGTGGACAATGCATTTTGAAGGACATTATATTCTAAATGTTGGTTATTTAAAACAAAATGAAAGGCAATTTTTTTTTTAATTTCGACATAAACTTCAGACACATTTAAAAGGACTTAACGTCCACCTTAAGCTATCTGATTGTATTTGCAGAGTTTGACACGGCCAGGGAATTTTGTTCACATGACATTTCGTAAAGACGTATTATTTTTCGTGCGTTTTGTGCTAGGCCCCTTCTGTCAATAGTTGATGTCCTTTTAATCCCCTAGGTTTGCATTTAGGCAAAAAAGAACGGAATAACTTGCTGTTCTGAATTGAAGCTCAATATATTGTAATAAATATATTCAAACTTTTTATCAACCAAGAGTTCGTTTTAGAGGTCCACTTTCATATGCAGAGATAGAAACTAATAAGTTCACTGTTCAACTGATTTTAAAAATGTGTTCATGCTCCGTTGCTTTTTAATAATGATGCCTTACATTTTCTTTATTCTGTTTCAACTACTTGTCTCATTGGTTTGACAAATCTAATGTATTATTTAAACATTTGTAGTATTCATGTACTTGTTATCCCTTAAAACATCTAGTATATGTAGTATTTCTGAATATTTTACGATTTTGCCGCAATTTAAGTGAGTACTTGCACAAACTGTTATACAACTAAGTTCAGAATTAACATATACGTCAATTATCACGTTCCAGTAGGACCTTGTATTGGCTGAAATGTTAAATTCATCATTGCCAAGAATTTAAAGTGTATTGGCTCTCGTTTTTCTGTTTCTGGTTATTCTTATCCCCCGGTCCAATTGGTTATTTTCATTTTTGAGGCAATGTTTTGTTCCTGACAATAAGACTGTAAAACAAATTTTAATCAATAACGCGCACACACAACATACATGTACTTGCTAATTATTAACAAATAATCTACAATTTCCAGGACTTTATACCAGAAAGGTGCGTTCATTATTTAAAATTGTCAACACTGTAGTACACTTGGAAAATCATCATGTATGATAGGTTTTACTTTGATACATAATTGAAACCTAATTTAGTGGTTAAACTTCTGTTGAGTACTGAGCCACACCAAGTCCTAACTAAATACATAATGTGTTAGACCTTGCAGAGAATGCAAATTATGCTGGTCGTACCAGATGAATGTTATAAGCCAAGTTAATTGTATAAATGTATCATTACATGGATCACAAAGTTGATGATAATGTCGATAAGCTAGTTTTATAAAGATTCCTTTGCACCCTCATATGATGTGATAATTTTCTGGTCATTTATTACCAAACACTAAATATATAGTTTTACTTCAATGATATACATAAATCAACATATATAATTGCACCATATTTTTAACAGACATAAAAGTAAAAAATGTTTCAAGATAACCTGATATATGTACATAGGTGTTCCAGTAGGTGAGCCAGAGTGCACGTGTGATAATTCAGGCATCTACCAGCGTTGTAAGCAGTAGAACGTTAACTTTTATATACGTAACATGAACTAAACATAAATAGTCGGTGCAAAATTGAACCAGCAGATACAATAAAGAATTCGCTGATGAATGAATTAGTTTGAAATTATGCAAATACTAAAGGCGCTTGGTATTATGGTCGGGAATTTGCAGCGTAAACAATAATACAGACTTCATACTTGTAAAAGTAAGTTTCAACAACTAGAGCTAGATACGTGATTGTTACATAGTAAATCATATTTCTTGGCAACATCATTTGATTCATGTCCCAGATGACGCTTCATGGAAGACATGAAGTATAGCTACATTTATCACGAGAACCTTTACCATTATCTCCTGTTGGATGACTTCTTTCATATCAATTTGTAAGTCATCTTGAAATAGGATATTTGCTGATCCCCCACTATGTCTCTAATCTGTAGTAATAAAGTCGACGTTAGCGGTTGGCTCATTGCAGATTAGAGTTACTATCAGGAAGCCATAGACGTGTAGCACACATCATGAATCATGCAAAACTGAACATATTTTTGTACAGAATAACATGAAGTATTATAAATATAATTACCATAATTTTACAGATTGAGGTTTAAATTCCAATTCCAACACGATGAAAGCAGGAAGTAATTTCTTGAATTTAGATTAATGTTACATTTTTGATCGTTTAATTTTGTCCTCTTTCGTGAACGTGACTCTGGCAAGATCCTTGTAGTCTGAAAAAAGATACATTACGCAATGTTTTATTATTTGATTGTTCGGTAATTATCCAAACAAAAATTGTTGAATTTACGTGATCAACATGTTTCCATCACTTTCATTGGACAGTTGCATTATTCCATGAGAACATTTTCTCTTCAGCAGAAAATTGGCAACCAATCTACATGTAGAACATACTTGGACATGGCCAATATCATAGAAGAACTGCACATTGGTAGTCTGGTAATCGATTCCTGATTCTAGGGATCTAATACAATGTATTTTATTTCGTTAGTAAGTTCGATGACAATAATTACCGTTTGAATATTTATAGAAAAAAGAGTGTGGTCATTGTACAACATCATCGCACTTAGATAGAACATTAAAAAAGAAATTGATTATAGTTACTTGTGCCTGTCTCTTGCGTAGGAGGTGAGGCACTGTCGCAGTTTCTGTATGGCAACAAAGTGCCAACTTGATTGATAAGCAGACAATCATATAGATTATTTCATTCCCTCGATTAGTCAAATTGTAATGCTATACACTTGTTCTGCTTTCACTTGCTTTTAAATGTGTTTGTTCAGTCGTACTTTGATGACATTTCCAGACATATGATATTGTTTGTTTTCTCTTTTACGGAATTTTTCTCATAATTCTTATAGAAAAATCCAATCACCAAAATAAACCATTACGGTGATGTGGTTTATAAACTGCGAAAGTTACTGGGTCATAATCACTTTGGAATTCATTATAGATTAAAAACCTGTCGGTGAATACAAATTAAACGGCATGTTTATTTACCAATACTGAAGGTTAGATTTCAAACTACATTTGTGATGGGCTGGCAAAGTTGATGAATTCATTGCCTGCATCAAAGGCGAATGTGATAATTTCCGAAGCCGAAGCGAATAAATTTACACTCAATTTACGTCTTGTTTCTATTTATTAAGTCACAATATCTTCTTTATGGGTGGGTCACATTCTGCTTTGCGTTACGTCACATTCATTCATTGACTTTATAAGAAATCTTCTTCTGAAAAGTTAATACATTATGCTGAAATATTTTGTAGACACAGTTAGCAATAAAAAATATCTATAATTTTACGACTATAGTTTGCCTAGTTATATTATCGGCCCACCAGAAAAACATCAATATAGACAACAGAAAAAACTTAGTGTCCATAGAATATTTAAAATTATGAATATAGTTTAAAAGTTACTGCACAAATCATGCACAACAACGTACTTTATAGTAGAATATGACGGTTTCATGAAAAACAGTACAGTACAATATCCCGCTACTTGTTTGTACGACTGATTCATCGAGGACAATACATTTAATACAGCTACTATACTAATTTTTGGTATGACCTCATTTACAGACTATGTGTTTTTAAATGGGTGTTTTACATACTTGCAATGATTCATTTGTTATAAGGTTAACTCAAAGTCATATTTAAATTATTTTATTTCGATAACGATATATAGATGTACTACTTTCACGATGGTGGTTATCCGTCAATCTAAGAGACACAGTCAATAACTTCGTATACGCCTACCATGCCCAAGGTATTATCATATTTCCGACGGAGAATAAGCACAGACAATTCTGCACACTGAGACGGATAGTATTTAAAAATTAAATAACGTATCAAGCTGCCATCATGTTGTAATGATGTATTTTGTTCCTTTGGCTGTCGCTTATCGTTTAAACAATGACGTCCCGCTGGAATTTTTAAAATCATAAAGAAAATATAATACTGGATCAGACATATTTCCCTTTTATATTGATAGACGAAAACCACAAAAACGTTACAAATAAGATCCTGATGGACTTGGTGTTAGACATGAAACGACCGAGGTGGTGTATTCAAATACTGGTTATAATATTTGTAGACGCCTGTCAGAAGTACATGTATACTGACGTCAATGGGCGGATTGGCTTACGTTAAGTCACCCTAAACCGACCAACGTCAAGCTAATTTAAATATGTATGTAACGGGCTGTGAGTGCATACTGATATTTCCAGCACGACTTTAATCCACTCACACGCCGAATGCTATGTGATAATTGAAAGTTTTATTTTTTGTCTAAAGTTCTTATCGATTAGATCAGATTCAGTTGACGCAAAGCAATTTGAATATTTTCTGCACTCAATTCACGAATTCCTATTCTTTTCTGTTAATAGCACACAGGGCAGTTTTTACGAAACTGCATTCGAGCGATGCCTTGAGAATTCGGAATATGCGGTTATGAATAAATACTTCATTTCAGAGTTTGATAACTCCTTACGATTAGATAACTCATCTGATGTGAAGCGTAAATATGAAAATACAATACTTCCTTTTGGGTTGAGTGCAGTATACTACTACTACTACTACTACTACTACTACTACTACTACTAATAATAATAATAATAATAATAATAATAATAATAATAATAATAAAATACATAAATACATGATACACATGAACAGAAGATCAAATATAACAGAAATTGTCAGCATTCAAGAAATAAAACAAAATACAAACGTAACAGCATTATGGTAATGGTAAACAAAATAAGAATTTACTTTATGGATGTAATTTTAACTGTGATATGTAAATTATGTAGACCTGTGTAAATCAGCTGTAAATAGGACCTTTTGAAATTTTTAAGTGTGATGAAAGAGCGTTTTGGGATGGCATTCCCAATGACAAACCCTGAATTAATCAAGGACTTTCGGTAAAATTTAAGTTGTGGTTCAGGTATTGTAAAAAAGGTATGAGAAAATCCGACAGGGAAGGTAGCACTCAACCTGAACAGCCTAGCACAGACTGGAGAAACACCACAACACAACTACCCTGAGTAATGCCAACACAAACCCATGCCAAAGCAGCGACCAAATGAGGCTCAACAATCCCAGGGCGTGGCCTATTTTAAAACACTAATGAAAGTGCCCTAACGTTATGTGACCTAAAGAGGCACAGCTACGGCTTGACGTAGTTTAAAATAATGGGCAATGTATGAATGGGATGGAAAATAATATTACATATTCCTAGCAAGTTCATAACTGCCAGTAGAACTAAGTTGGCAATCTGAGCCCAGGTACTTTCGGGTAAATGTAAATTTCGAATTTAAAGTAATCTGGTCCAATATTATTTAGTGATTTGTATATTAACATTTGCTTTTGATAACAAATTATATCCGTAAAGGTCGTCTACTTCAATTCTTCATAGAACTCTGCTGATGATGCATGAGCCGTATTCTGGTTGCACGTTTTTGGAATTTAAAAAAGATACTTATTTATATTTTGTCGAGTCCTGTTAAGCACAACGTTTGACAAAATGTTAAGATCCCGATACTCCCTATCATTATAATATTATCATCTGGCACACAATAATTGTCATTTGAAACATAGTAATTGTGGACAACACTTTGTTAATTATTATTGATACTACGGAAGATGTGTGTGGTACGTAATGTTTTAAACTTTCGCTATTCATAACCATATATGACGCATATACTTTTTCTAACATCACAATTTCAAATTGAAAACAAATCTTGTTAAACGCAAACTGTGGAGGTTTTGTGGAAAATATTGTATTCCCTTTACAATTGCAATGAAACCGCCTCAAAGCTGAATTCGGCTGTCTGACAGATCGAATTAATACAATAGGAGTAAAATGTGCGGCAACTAACCAATGTATGAGATGTGCTCCTTAAGTTCGTGGAATTAAGCTATAAATCTGTCGATTTTAAACAGGCAGTAAATCGCATTATGATTGGATAAAAAAACGTGCAATGGCCAATGTAATATGTACAGTACTTATAACAATTAAGATATCATTGGTATTTACAGCATAGACAAATGAGTTAGGGCGATTTTTCATTTTAATAATTCAACTTTTGAAGTGAACGTTTTCAATGCCAGTGTATGTATTCGTTAGAAAGAAAATCTGAGCATTTAGCCGCAATGATTAGACATTTTCTAGCGCATGACAAATAAAATAATACAACTATTTGTGGAAATGATGATGATAGGAATAAACAGGGTTCGTAATAAGGCGTATTGAAAACGTGTATTAACGTTACATACGTTTTCAGAAACAGAAATAATAAACGTAAATTAAAGATTATATTTTATATTCAAAACTAACAATATAATTTGTCAATTCAATATATACCATTTGTATCAAAGACATACAGAATGTATGTTGCATCAAAATTCATGCATACTTGTGTCTTCGATGCTTCTTTTACAGTTTTCTCATAAGTTTTGTAAAGCCATTGCGCACATTAGACAGCATATTGCTAGACACCACGTTATGTGCATGAGAAAACATTCTAGATTAATTTCTTTACTTTCACATAACTTTCGGACTAAGTAGGCGATAAAACGTGACATGTTGAAATAGACAACACATTATAGATCCCAAGTTGCCATACGTCTATGACAATTACCGGGCGATTTTCCCATGATGGCACTTATTCTTCGATCATGATGACATAAATTCGTGCTTTAAGACTAGTTAAGTGCAATAAATTACCGATAACCTTCGCGTTTCATATCGAAATTCTATCGCTTTTTAAATGCCGGCGATATTTCTGGTGTCTGGAGTGGTTATGGTAATTGTAACAGTCATCAGTGTAATGTTTTACTGTATCAATGGTTGGGCACTTCGACAATAATACATTGTCTTACATGTACATAGGATGCAACCTACGGAACAGTTTTCTATCTAGTATCAGGAACAGCACCAATATCACTCGTAGTGAAATTATTTATGTATACATTTTGAACTTTAGATGTCGGCATGTTACCTTTCTTGATTATATGTATTTCCGTGAGATTTAAACATTAGTTTACTGCAAGGTTTATAATTTCCACTGCCATTTGTTTTTAAGTCCACTGCCCACAACACCCCTCTTTTCATCATTTGTATCTTGCGGCGATGCTGAATGAGATACTTTTTCATTAAATCACGTACGTTTATTTGTTTCCACTTGTCCTTGGAAGTTAATTTCCTCTGCCATTTGTTTTTAAGTCCATCGCCCACTACACCCCCCCCCCCCTCTTTTCATCATTTGTATCTTGCGGAGATGCTGGATGAGAGACTTTTTCATGAGTTCACTGTGCTGTTTGGTCACAATAAGATACATTTTTAGCATATATATTTTCGCTCTCGTTTTGCCCATTATTGTAAACTAGGTCAAGTCCCAACATGCCTCTTTAACACGTATTAACGTTATGTCACTGTCCTTGGTGTTTTTAACTAGGTCAGGGGGTGGCTGTGCCTCATTTAGTCGCCGTTTTGGCATGGGTTTGTGTGGTTGGTTCGCCTTGCAGTGGGGCCTTTCGGAACTTGATCGAGTATTGACTTCGTTTCATTCGGCAATAACCGCTTTTATATAATTTCCTTGTGAATGTGGGTCATCCTGCATTTTATCGGCGGGGACTTGGATCTTTGGTTGTTTCTTCGGCTTATGTGTGGGCATTGCTCATTGCAGTTGCTAGGAATATGTATTATTATTTCCCACCCCATTCCTACCTTGTCCATATGTTAACTAGGTCAAGTCGTAGTTGTGCCGCTTTAGGTTGCATCACGTTAGGTCACTGTCCTTAGTGTTTTTACCTTGGTCACGCCCCGGGGTTGTTGTGCCTCATTTGGTCGCTGTTTTGGCATGGGTTTCTGTGGGCACTGCTCAGGGTAGTTGTGTCGTGGTGTTTCTGATTTCAGTGCTCGGCTGGTTGGGTTGAGTGCTACCTTCCCTGTCGGATTTCCTCATATCTTTCTTATTAAAGTTTATCCGTACCGCACAATCATATCGACAATTCCTCATCACTGTTTTTTGTATCAGCGGTTAATTTGAAATTTACTGCAAGAAATCCTTAAACGTTTGAGTTGTTTTCATTGTTTATTCGCTTCAATTAAAGGTATAGATAGGTATTAAACGAATAAGAAGTCCAGTCGCTTTTTTTTACCCGTCTCAATTGGAAACCATCCTCTTGTTGTCTCGGTAACGTACTCTTTCAACGCTTTCAACATAATTATATTTCTATATTTTGAAACACCATGTATAACAATATAAAAAATCATATTTCTTGCAAGACTTTATTCTGGCTTTATTGCATGAGTATGACAGCTGAATACCACTAAACTTCGAAAAAGGTAAGCACCACCAATGATTATGTTATACTATTCTATAATCAAGTGCACCGAGGCAAGACGGGTAAATGATGCCACGCGATAGACATGTAACCAATACAAATGTACATAGTAAAGATAAGACAGAGCTGATTCCATCTAAAGTGATATGTTACGTGCACAGAAATCAGAAACACCACAACTACACTGAGCAATGCCCACACATATGCCAAAGCAACAATCGAAAATCCAAGTCCCCCGAAAATGCAGGATGACCCAATTTCACAAAGAAGTTATATAATAGCGGTTGACCTAATTTAATCTAATAGGCAAGGTTAAGTTGATCCATGTGGGGAGCGAGAGGTTCCAGGTTCGATCCCCCTCAGGACCACTGGTTAATTTCTCTGAGCAAGACCCAATGCTCCACTTTACCATGGTGTAAAATTGTACCTGAGAGGGCAGTGTCTATTCCTAGGCGCCGCAGATCGATATTGGCTGCCTTACGACAGGAGAGAAATAGTCTCCCTAGGGAGACACAAATGTAGGTTTCCATATGTAGCCCAATGACCAGGGGAAGTTGAGATGTCAAAGGGTGCTTGAGCGGCATTACAGCTGAAAAGAGCCCTAGAAAATTGGTAACTTAGCTTTTATGTATTAACATTTCGGTTATATGCACTTTTGAAACATTACTATGCATGTCTTTGTCTCCAATGCTCCAATTAACCTTTTTCCTAAGGTGATATAATTTAGTCAACATTGGTTCGTTGTCAATGAGGTTTGTAATGATTAGTTTTTACTATTTATGATACAGAGACATTTGTAATTTGTTCAATCATGTGTTTCAACAACTGAAACTGTTAATATGACGCATAATTTCTAAGTTTTAAGTAATAAATTGGTTCGCCATTACCCCAAAAGAAAGTTTAACCGATTCAGGCGACGAGCCATAAAATGAAGATGAATTATTTTCGTCGAATATCAATGCAAACAAGCAGTAAAAGCCATATAATTTACTGCCAAGCCTTGCTGGAGATGAATGGCTGGAACGGTGGTGGAATAGTTAGTAACAAAACGATTTTAACATTGTTCCCACCCGACCAGAAATGAACTGGTTCGACACCAATAAGCAGACTCGTGTGTATCAGTGCTATACACCGTATGTGCTAAAGAATGTATCAGTTTACTATAGCATATTGGTAACGGCATAGTGTTATCGCATTTCAAAATAATATTGGGAGCATCGGTTATTATTTTTTAAATACTTTCGCCTCCCATCGACGACCGGACGATGTCCTCATACCATCTGTCCGATTATCTAACGGAGAATTGATTTGGCTTATCGCCTAGTCATTTTTAGATTGAAATTACCTAAGTCAAGGGTATGACTGTTGTTTTTTTGTAATTATCTTAGTTAATTACTTCCGCGTTTGTTGTTGTCATATGCAGATAAACTTTTTTGAGTCAGTGAAAATTATTTAAGTTGAATTTGTGTAATATAATACTGTTATAAGTGCTGTATTTGTAATGTAAATATCAATGCGAACAAATAATTAACAGCGAAGCATTGCTGGAGCTAAACAGTAGAATGACCGGAACAGTGGCCAAATAGTTAGGTTCAGTAACGGTGTTTAGCTTAAACTTAGTCTTTTAAGACTAAAAATGAACTGGTTGGTCACCAATAAGTTGACTCGTGTGAACCGGCGCTATACTTAATGTTAAATAGTGGGAGCATCGGTTGTCATTTAACATGTTCGCCTCACATCGACGATCGGACGATGTCCTCGTGCCATGAGTCCGATTAGCTAAATTATACGGCGATCATCCACTGAATCCATCTTATTTGGTTCTACGCAAAAACTAAAATCTAACCCCAATCTACAATTTCTTGTAATGGTTGCAATATTGAATCAACGTCATTTGAGAAAGGTGCTTTTGCCATACCTTAAGACAAGAGATTTGGATCAAAATCGTTTTGCTTCAACGGTTGCACGGAAGCCTCGGACAATTTCTTGTTTGTCCTTACAAAACTATCCTATAAAGCTTATAAGAGGACACTTTTGATAACAAACTAGCACTGTATCTATCACATATGCGACAATTCTTTGATATCCTTATTTCTTCGACGTACAAAATTAATGTGTTCTTAAGTGTCCATTATAGACAGTATGTTCATTATAGTCAGTAAATTACTTTTGCCTCGCTATGCCATGTCATCAACTCAAGGAACACAATTGAACAATGAGTTTTTACTTTTTTGTGTAATCCTTGGTGTTGGTGTGCATGATTGGGTTAATGATAATCATGCTATAATTATTTTCAATTATATCCGTGTTTGTTTTATTATAATCATCCAGGATTTTCGGAGCTCTGCAAATCAAATGCACTCAATGGATATCATTGAATGATATTCACAAGACCTTTCGGTATTGTGGTTTTCGGGGTTATTTCTAATTTTCTAACAACATGGAGTATAATTTGTTTGTTTTTAGAGAAACAGTGACAAGTTTCAGGATTCTGGGTGCTGTAATTAGTTACATTACGGGAAGATGTTTCCATAAAAAATGTTTAAATCAAATGCTCATATCTCCATGGACGCACGAACATTGACAAATTCTGTAAATGTCGTGTAATTATACGGCAGTTATTTTATTAGTGTCATTAATCAGACATCGTACAAGGCAATTGTACGATAATTGAATTAACGCATCACCCATGTTGTAAAAGAGGGAAACACATGCACTAACATCAAGATAATTATTTTATGTTCCGAAGCGATTCCCACAGTTACTATGTGTGTTGTTTTACTCAAGTGTATTTTAAACTATGACATATTCTTGAAAATGCACATAACTAACTTTTTAACTAGAAAGTGTGTCATGAACAATTTGAAGTTGTGCTTTGACATAGTAGTGCTACTCACTAATGCAAACATGATTACCGTCTCGTTAGATGTCAATCGAGAGGGTCTAAAAATGTCAAAATTAAAGATGTTACTTCTGATCTTTATTGTATTACTGACCAAGAAAATATTATTTTGATAATTACTCCTCACAATGTGGGTCTATTGTAACTCAACTTAATTAATTTAATTATACTCACTCAATGACACAACTTGACTGTTTTCAGGAACACATTCACTGTATACATGTCATTGCTGACTAAATAAAACACTGAACTCCAATCCAGCAAAATGAAATGACAAATGTAAAATTAATTTAAATATGATAACGACAAAGTATATTGAAAGTATTTGTACGGATGGTTTGTGCATAAATTAACAACATATCCGTTATCAGAAGGTCCTTATTACATGTAGTATACAGCTACGATGTCTTATAGCCTCACCGGCTGATCTAAACATATAACCTTCCACATTTAGTCAATAACAAAAGCTTGAAACGAGAAGAAATATCGAAAATAATTTAGTACATTGCACACCACGCACACAGGAAAAACTATCGAACAAATCTCTAACATTTCTCAAATGCACATCGAATATCAAGTATTCAGAAGACAGGACAATTAATGAGACATTTGACAAGGCCCCGATATTCCAAAGCATCTCAAATAGATTCTCAACTCAATGACGATATAAGTGCCATATGTGTTAGTTTTTACCCAATTCAGTAACGATTGTTTGTGAAACCAGTGCTCGTACTTTAATGTCCAAAACATGAAACATCGTGTTTTACTTAAATATAGTGATTATAATATTTATATAATAATTCAAATTGACAAGTCAGTTAATTATAAGCACAATGATTATGGCTAGTAGCTACATACTTCACTTGATATTTACCATATGGGCATTCGATCCTATAGTACTAGAATATTCTCCGAGTTTGTAGTAAGTCGATTAATCTCGTACGAAATATTTATCTGAATGTCATAATGCAACAAAAACGTAATAATTCAGAATACCATTTTAGACAATTACTGTGATGCTAAAAACCTATTACGCGGGGAAAGAACCCCCGGAATCACTAATAACCAGTAATTAGTGTACTTTCATTGGCGAGGTATTCATTCATATTGCAAAACAATTCAATTGAATGGGAACCAGACATTTCCAATAGTTATTCTGATACAATAACACTTATTATTACAAGACACGTATTTAGTCATAACAAAAGACGAAATTTATAATAATGGTACTTGTGCTGCACGTTTGCTTGACACCAATCTTTCAAAATTCGAGCCAAAAGGTCCTCGTTAAAAAGATTTTGCAACAATGTTAGGCTTTATGATAAGAGAATATCAAGGCAACACTAAACTTGTACATACAACAACAAGTACACGGGGCAATGTCCAATATGCTGTTATGAATGTCAGGGCGTAAAAAGAATTGTCCAGGTCTGAATCTTAAATACAGGCATTCTATTGTATACCAATTTAGATACCTGCATGTGATTTTTTAAACCTTTGACCGTCAGTGAAGAGATTAATGACCAGTGTTTATTAAAATATATTGATGGATAGACTACCTTAAGAGTTCATCTATTCTATGTTCAAAAGCTATCTCGTTATGGACACTTGTGATACAACGACTGAATAAAATACTAATAAAACACGTTGCAATTTAGCTGATACTTTTCCGCAACTGAAATGTCATTAGTTTGAGGAATACATATGTCTGCTAGAAATCACAAAACTCTCCAAATGCCAGCGATCGGGTATCAAAAGAAATACGACAAAACTGTCTCAGAAAATGAAGATAAGCACCATGTACCATAACAACTGATGTCATGGCTTAATTAATTGCATATAACTGCACACTGGAAATCTAAGCAATTAGTAAAACGGACTTTGTACACACTTTGTAGTACTATTCGTGTATCATGTAAAACACAATATCCCAAGACATCTAAACTGTATAATTTATTATTATCTTGAAATATAGCTGTCACAATCCGGGAGTAAACTGCTGTCAAACTTCTTGTATTTCAAATATAATGTGTATCACATCAACCACCACGTGTGAGTTTAATTGATTCATTTAATAAAATCAATATTACAGTAGATGTACTCAATAGTGTATTAAATATGTAAATGAGGCGGCTGATCACTTAATTTGTGTATTCATACGAGCTGTCAAAATAGTAAAAAATTATGGCGGACCGTGATTTTATCGTCGTCCATACAGATAAGATCGATGAAAAAGGCGAATCTGAAAGTTTTAACGAGAATTTGCAAGACCTTCCAATTCAACTTAAATCAATAAACACAAACGTACAATTAAATATAACATACATTTCCTGTAAATGCATTTCAAGAGTTTCAAATCGCATCTCTTTTAAATTCACCAATGTCATACCAGAACTCCGAAGTTGTTATAACGTTAAAACATATATATGACGTCACACAGAACGTGGCGTTTCTCGTTTACGAGTATTTTCCTCTTAACAAACATATTTCGAGACTGGATAAGGTTCAAATATACCCGTCTAGGCTCAAATAATCATGCAATATTCGTCTTCAACACTGTAATTGAAACACAGTGATGCACTATGGTTATTTCCCATTTAATCCAATTACTAAAACTAGTCCTATTGTCTCTTAAATGGGAATCGTGTCTACTATAAGCACATTTACATCGTGTCTGTCCATGTTAATGTATCAAACTAGTTGGATAAAAGTGATAAGTGAAAAGTGACTTAGCCTCGTATTGTATCACCTTATCAAGTCGTTTAATAAATTCAATATGAAAAGACACTTTTGTAAGATCGTCTATTCATGTGATCTAACGGTTATGTCCTTATGCGACTAATAAAGTGTAAACAGATTGTGTTGAATGCATAAATTGTCTGGAAAGATGTGAATGCGGTCATAGGTTTTCTGAACACTCATTTGCTTCTATATGTTATTACACTAGGGATATATGCATGCCAATACAATTTGGATCGTCATGTCAGAAATTTCATGTAACAACTTAATTCATTATTTGGTTCGACGGGTGAGGAATTCTTAGACAGGCTCATACAAAATTACATGAACACAAATATCACATAGAGCAGTCACAGTGCAATGTCAAACTGGCCTTGTGGTATAAAAACGGGGAGTGGAGACATGGCAATATCAAACTGACCAAAATATATCAACAGGACGCGGACATCATACAATACAACAAAATAATTGTCTTTACAGCTGTGTCTGTCCTTTATGTACCATATTTTCAATGACATAAATCTTTGCTTCCCAAGACGATGGCGCATCAGATTTGGTGACGGGTAATACCAATTACGATGATAAACCATCTACCGGTATTTCATCATGTCAGTGATTGGGGTACTCTACGGAATAAGTTTCCGGGCATTGACAAACTGTTACCCAGAAATAATTTAGTCGTATGTATAATTGTATCTTGATCAATTGTCTAAACAAAACAAAGTGTTACATTTTGTATTATTATATATAAAACAGCTTGGTAATTCAATGTTCTCAGAAATCAGACACGATTTAATATTATTAGAAATACAACTTTGACAGATCATCGCATCAATTATATTGTGAGTTTTTTGTAGATCCTTATCAAGGGAATTAACTATTTGATAGATGCCTTCGTTAGACATTCCAATCACACGGGGCGTGATATAACTTCAGAAAGGTGCTTTAAGATAGCATCTGCAAGGGGTTCAATCTATTTCATACGGGTATCTGAGTAAACATGTCGTGTACAAATATGTCACATTGGATTTAATATCCACTTGATATATAAAGACACAGCATAGTACTGTGTCATACACTAGGTGTAGTAGGTAGTGAAGATTAGTTTATAATCAGACACTGTGGTGTTATATTGTCTCAAGTCGATCGTTGTTATCCAAGGTGTATCGCGTTTAGAGTAATTCAATGTCCCTTCTGTAATGAAACTTCATGCAAAACTAACGTATGGCAAGACATTATCCTCAATTTGTGATCCTAAAGATGATCACATCAAACGGAATTTTCCGGGAAGATGTGCCAACTATAAAATGTACTTTACATTAGTTAGAAATTTGCCAAACATACATAGTTTATATGCCATATTTTCAAATAAGAGTTATTTACGTTGCCAGCACATGCGTCTGCTTCAAGTAGATCACGTAATCATCAGACATAAGCGTCCAAATACCAGACACTGACTCCAGTTGTAATTACTATACAGGTTTACATACAATCAGGCTATGCCCTTTCAGATCATTGTAGCATTCGTGCATTGATTACGAAATGACATATAAATATAGCTTATTACAATAAGTACTAACTTATCTTTTAGAGATGCAAAATATTCTATAGTGTTAAAATAAGACAAACAAAAATTTGAAAGTTCGACTTTACTGAATTTTGTCAGGAATAGTATATGTAAATATCCGATATGATACGAGATGGACTCAGAATATACTTAGAAGCACACACTGCATGTACATGTATATTGTTAGATGATACATTTGATTATGTAAGGTACTGCATTATTTTGATATAGTGCATATCAACAGAGTATGTTACATATACGTATACTGCATGCATTCATGAACTAGAAGACACGCCTCTTTTATCGATTTGCTGCGCTCATATTCGAATAATAGAATAATACGTTAAGGCTAGACACATTTTTCTTCACGAAAGACAAACAGGGTAAAAGGATATGGCAATATGTATACAAATGTTGAAATACTAGTACATAATGCAGGATGATAATACATAGAATTGTTTGTTTTAGAAAGGGTTTGAACTGAAGCTACGCCATCAATTTTCTACGAGTGTTTTGGATTCTCGCTTTTTTCATAGATCAATTCTAGATGAAACTGGTCATGAACCTTGGCCTTGACCTTATTTATCCATGCTATTATTTGTTTTATTCAGGGCATCATGACTTGCAACTATCTATTCATTTCTATTTCGTTTAACCCCAATCTTTGCAATTTTTTGTAGAACTTCAAACGTGAAATGAATATAATAATTATATGACAATGATGATAATAACAAGATAAAGTAATTTCAGTCAATGCACCACAGCATGCTGTAAAACTCATCGAATAACGACATTTAAATGTCCAAGAGGATTTTGACGAGTATACAAGTTGAAGTTAAAGGAGTGTGTCTTCGTTCAAGTGTAAAGTTTTATCTTCCTAACCCAGACTGTTAATGAAAACGACACTTATTTGTTTATCTATCAACAGGGTCTCAACTTGTTCATATGTGACTGGAGTTATGACTGGACAATCACAAATCAGAGACTGTGTTCTGAATTTATGAAAATAAAAAATGTAAAAACTCTTCAAGTTCAGATTTCTGTTAAACTCTGTCACTGATAAGAGTAATTTCTCAATTGATAATATGTTAATTTAGGTGATACCAAATGTATCTGCATCAGTTGTGACATTTACATTTATCATTTTTAATTTCAAGATCATCAAGTTGAATTTAGAAGCTTCAATATCAGTGAATGATGCTTTTTACTTCCAATCCCGACAGATAAACCAATAATTGATAACATGCATTTCACACTAGGATAGCCTATCAGTCCCGTGTTTAACTTATTACATTAAGCATCATTATATCACATGATACCATTACAGTTTCGTAATCATTATTTTAATTCGAAATGCGCTGAAATAGATATTGTACGCCTCCATTAATATAAATGTCAACGCAATGCATGTAGGAAGCAAGAGATATGCATATAGGTACTATGGGGGTTGTAAATGGAATGTTGAAATTGCGTTCTGTTTTTAGTTATACACGTACGAAGAAATTTCAGTCGTTTTGTTTTTTTCATTGTAAGTTGGTGATGTCATTTTGCTTCATAATAAATAATATACACATTGTGTCCTATAGAAACGTAATGAAATACATGTACATATAAAAACGGTATGAGAAAATCAACATACATATTATAAAATAGTTTTAACCTTGCAATTATGTCAGCACATTGTAATTGATTTAATGTTAAACGATACATCTTTATGTAAATGCCGTATACAAGATACTATGCTCTAAAATAAAATGTAAAGCCGTGGTGTAAATACTTTATTTGTGTAAGTCATGCTCTCAAAGCTATTGTACACTGAGCGGCAATGAAAACACAACACTTACATAGTACAGCATAACACATTTAATAAGTATGTGAACATCGCGAAATTTTGTCAGAACACAATGGCAGGTATTTTTTGTTCCAGGGTCAACTAAACCAATTTCAAAAATGGGTTAGTTCTTGTTTCTAGATTTGATTACATTTCTCGTCTTGTTCTGCATTTTTATCTTAATATCGTTGTGTGTGGACATGTAAAACATGGTTCACCTACATATCTTTATCAGTTGACATTTCCACTTATTCTGTAATAGATAATCAACAAGTGTGAATCAACAAGTGACATGTGCCAGATACTTGAACGTGACCAATGTCCCAGAAGTCAACCACTCCCTTAATACGATCCTTGATGTACAAGCTTTATGTTGAGCACTGACGTTGCTGGCCTTTTGATGACAACATTGACAATAAGAATATTTATTAGGATTATAACAGGAATTAATCAAGGGTAATATACCGTTATACAACTAAACATTTTAGGTCACGATGTGTTTGATTTCAGTCACATTAATCCAGAGAAAGTCTAGACTATTAATTTTGGTAATGCTAGACCTATGTTCTGCTTCATCTCGTATCATCGCGTATATGCAATCAAAAACATGGTCTATTTCATTTTCCCTTTCACAGAAACTGTCTCATAATACTGATTGCAATATCAAAATTGCAATATGAATCTTTCTCAGTCTGACTTTTACGGCGACGTGATTCATCGACAACACAATTACTGGGTCGAACTAACTTTTTTTCCTAATGCCATTGTTAAGGCAAATGCACTTTCTGGGTAGAAGTAACATGCGTGAGCCTTGCATCTTGCAGGGAGCTGCTTGCATATTTGCGGGTCATTTAGATTCCTTTGCCATTGTGCGGGTAAAATTGTATTTAACTTTTTTAGTATTCTAAATGCTGGTTTTTAGAACAAAATGAAAGGCTATCTTTTACATGTTCCTTGCATTATGTAGTATTCATGTACTTGTGATCTTTTGTATTATCTAACATACATTGTATCATTCTGGTCTTTCTTATTTTATTCTGATTCTGCCACACTTTAAGTTAGTCCTTGCACAACATGTTATTCAATGAAGCAAGATGGAATTTGTATTGGATCAAATGCTAAATTACTTCTTGTCAATTATTTAAGGTTTGTCTGGTCGTGTTATGCTATTTCTGGTGTATGTTGCACCCCCCGCTGGTCCAATGTGTTATCATCTTCTCGAGGTTCGTATGCTTGTCATGTTTTGTTCCTGACTATACGTAGGATGATAATTTCGTAAAAAAAGTTTTTAAATCTGTAACAGAAGCGTTCACATAACTTACTTGTTAATTATTAACAAATAATCTACACTTTCCACGACTTCTCCTCAGAAAGGTGCATTCATTATCTAAAACGTCAACATTACAGAAATCATCTTTGATACAAAATTAGAACTTAATTCAATGGGTAATCTTGTGTTGAGAACTACCATGTCCTGGCTAAATGCAAATGTGTTAGAAGTTGTTAGAATACAAATTAGGTTGGTCGAGACAGACGAATCTTATAAGCCACGAACATTTATCTAACGTCGGAGTATCATTACAACGGTCACAACGTCTGTTTGATAAGTTATTTTCATAAAGCTTCACTTTTGAGACAGGTATATCTTGTGACCAGTTGTCCCTTCTAATGTTCTGGTAATTTATAATCAAAAACTAAATGTATAGTACTCCATTGATCTACCAAATGCAGCATATCTGCTTTTAGCATAGTTGATAGACATAAAAGGTAACCAATGTTACGAAATAGCCTGATACATTGCCGCTCCAGTAGGGGTACCTTCACTGTTATATAAACATTAAAAGTAAAGCGTCAAAATGAACAGCGCAAATGCAATGATGACGAGCTGATGAATAAACTATTTTGAAATAATGTAAATACTCCAAGCTGAATATACAAATGAAACTACAAAGACCGATTGACATGGGTCGCGCTGCGGTTTTTTGCAGCGTTCTGCTGTTTTGCAGCGTTGCCAATATTACGCGCTTCATACTTGTAAAAGTCAATTTCAACAATAACAGCTATTCATTTGTTTATTCTATTGTAAATCATATTTCTTGGCAACATCTTTTAATTTTTGTCCCAGATGACGCATCCCGTAAGACATGATAAAATCGAGTTTATTATGATAATATATGCATTCAAACAATCAGTAAAATATAATGCTCTCATAGCACTATATAGCATCTGGTAAGGTTTACGCACATTCATCATAAAAATGATGGGAACTTTTACAATTATATCCTGTTAGTTGACCTCTTTAGTACATGTAGCAATGTATATTCCATGTTGAAAAACGAAATGTGCCCACTATGTCTCTATTCTATAGTAATAAAGTGGATTTTAGTGGTAGGTTCATTGCATATTACAATAACCAACACGACACCGTAGACGTGATGCACGAATCATGAATCATGCAAAACTGAACGAGCTTAATTTTTGTATAGAATTGCATGGAGCGTAATTACTATATTTTTACAGGATGAGGTTTAAATTCTAATTCAAGCAAGTGGAAAACGGAAGTAAATTCTAGCATTTAAATTAAAGTTTGTTTTTCATTCAATTTTATGCTTATTCGTAAGCATGGTTCTGGTAAAAAATATATAACGCAATGTCTTATTATATAATTATCTAAACAAAAACATGTTGATTTACGTGTTCTCCCTGTTTCCATCACTTTCAGTGGGCAGTTAACAAAATTAACTCAAAGCCATTTATAAAATATTTTACTTAGATAAAGATATATACCATAGAAAAATTCGAGCATGATAGATCTGACATGCGAAACTAAATGCTTACTACAAAACTTTCATGGTGGTGGTTACCCGTCAATCTAAGAAACACAGTCTGCCCATATATGTTGTAACTTAAACTTTTTCTGTCATATACTGTATTTATGTTTTGATTCTGTATTGCCTCTTTTCATTCAGTCTATGACTTTTCGAACTTATACTGTGTATAAAAGTTCGCGGCTTTAATCAATAAAGCCCAATTTCAATTTCAATCTGTGTCATTCTTATTGCAACATACTAGCTACACCAGTCACCATCACCACAAGGATTATAATTCGTCTACGCCTTTCATGCCCAAGGTACTACTTCTTTGTAAAGATCAAATGATAATTTCCGATGGAGGATAAGCGCAGGCAAATCTCAACACTGAGACGGACAGTATTTTAATAACTTATCAAACTGCTATCATGTTGGAATGATGTTTTTCTTCCTTTGGCTCTCGTTTATCATTTAAACGATGCTATATCGCTAGAATCTATGCGTCTATAAAGAATATAAAATACGGGATTACACCTGTTTCGCTGTTATTATGACCGACGAAACCCGCAAAGAACGTTAGAAATAAGATCCTGCTGGACCTCGTGGTAGACATGAGACGACCGATGTGGTGTATGCAAATACTGGGTATAATGTTTGTAGAATCCTGCCAGCAGTGATCCACTGGTTGGTCGGTGCCAATGCACATCCTTGTATCGTGTATTTTAATGATTTGCTGGAGGAGGGAGAAAAATGTAAAGGGGAAAGGGAACTGCAGGTTATGTAGTACAGTTATGATAATAATGTTTAATCCTCATTCCAACTTGTTTAACCTGGTTTAAATAGTGTTGTGGGAGAGATGTAGGGCGCGCACTTCGGGGTAGAGAGGTCCCGGATTCAACAAAGATAGGAGGAAATCGGACAGGAAAGGCAGCACTCAACCTAACTAACCGAGCACAGGAAGCAGTAACACTAAGCACACCACAACTACACGTAAATTGTTATCTCTGATGGCAGTGTCTATACCTGGGCGTCGCAGATAGATGTTTGCATACCCATACGAGATGAATAGTCTCCCTAGGAAGACTCGAATGTCGATTTCATTAGATTGCCCAATGACCAGGGAAGTTAAAATGTCAATGGGTTGTTTAACAGCTGAAGAGCTGAAAACATCCCTTGAAAATTGGTAACTTAACGAGCATTGCTGGGAATTGAACATTATTATACATATCACATAATAAAACTTCAGCAGATTTAAAAGAACATAGTTTAAAGTTAGGGGAAATGTGTCTGACTGTCGCTTAATCTTCTAGTAATTACATTTTTTTTGTAATTTGCAGATACAAATGCTATTCGCTGTTTAAGTGTTAGACATCTAAAGCATACGCGTAAAAGTTAAAAATGCCGAACACAATGTCATGTAAAAAGATGAATTGTGTTTCCATCACGCCATTATATCATATTTGTATCATATCATTGGATTAATATTTCGAAAAGTCGGAATCCAATTGATACGGAATGATACAACTAAACTGTGATTGAGTGACCAAAAAAAACACCCAATAACGTGGCTCTATTCTTTGAGAGAAAGCTGACGAACCTTCCAGACAACTCTTTCAGCATTCAATTTACACCGGTTTCACTTTTCTAACAGTTTTACTAAAATCAATCGAGCTGGATGAATTGCACTACTCGTATTTACTTTGTGAACCTTCATGTCCTCTAAATATTGTACGTGTATTACGCATAATGGTGTAATAATTGATTTATAATTTGTACACTGTTTGTTGTTCCCGATGCTAATTGATAATAGTGGTCTAGAGTACGTAATTGTTTAAACTTTTATTATTTATAACCATGAAGGATAAATATACGTTTTTTAATTAAAATTTTAAGTTGAGAACAAATCCCATTAAACACACGATGCGGAAGTTTTGAAAAAAAATTATTCCCTTAACATTTGCCATGCTATTCCAAAATGCCTCAAACCTGAAATCGGCTCCCTGACAGATCGAATTATTATAATGTGAGTACTATTTCTGTAACAGACACACTATCCGAGTAATTATTAAGGAATAATATTATACTGTTCAAAACGATGCGTCTATGGGAATTTCCGGGCGATTTTCCAATGATGACACTTATTATTTGTCCATGATGGCATAAGTTCGTGCTTTAAGACAAGTTAAATGTAACAAATTGCCGATAAGCTTTTCGTTTCATGTCGAAATGCTATCGTTCTTGAAAGTGTCAATAAATGCCCGCGACGTTTCTGGTAACTCTCAGTGAAAACAGTCATCAGTGTAATGTTTCATTGTACCAAAGGTTGGGCACGTCACCATGAGGATATTGTCTTCACAAGGACACAAGGTTTCAACCTACGTTTTCCTTCTAGTATCAGAAACAGCACCGAAATCTTCTTCTTGTGAAGCTCTTTATATATATATACTTTATGTGCCAGACATGGTTCCTTTTTATATTATCTTTTGCCGTTAAATATATACACAACTGCAAAGTTTATTGAAGTTTATTCATACCCGACACTCGACATAGTGTCAATGCCTCTGCATCGTGTAATTAGTCTTCATATCAGCGGTTATTTATCAACTAAAAAACTTAGCCCATGTTTTACTTTTTCACGACACGGGAGCGTTAAACGTTTGTGTTGTCTAAATTGTTAATTCGGTTCAATTAAGGTATAGATAAACGATATGAACGAATTTGCCATTGAGTCGTTTCGAACCGACTTGTCGTCTCAATTGGAAGCAATTCTCTTATTTTCTATGCAATGTCACTTTCAACATTTTCCACATAATTATATTTTGAAACACTCTGAATAACAATATGAAACATGTATATTTCAGGCAAGACTTCATTCAGGCTTTATTGCACGGGTTTGACAGTCGAATTTCACCAAATTTCGAAGAAGGTAAACTTAATCAAAGATGCTGTTTTACTAGTCCATATACCCTATGTTTCCAGGTAAATGATGTCACACGATAGCCATACAACTTGTTACTATTACAAAATTACAAAATAAAGTTAAGACAAAGTTATTTCGATGCTTCAATTAACCTTTTTCTAACGTGATTTAATTTCGTCCCCGTTGTTTATTGTCAATGAGGTTTGTAATGATTATTTTTTACTATTTATTACACGCAGACATGACTGTTTTTCACCATGTGTTTCAAAGACTGAAACTGAAAAAGGAACGCATCATTATTACGTTTAAAGTAATAAATGGTTTCCCTTGTATACTCCAAGAAGAAGTTTAATTGATTCCCGAAACGAGTCATAAAATAAAAAAATCTTTCTTCAAATATCAATGCTAACAAAAAAAAATATATCATTGCATTAACAGCGAAGCAGCAGTAAATAGCGGCAACGTTGGCCGAATAGTTAGTTTCAGTAACGAATTTTAGCTACTAGAAATCAACTGTTTGGACACCAATAAGTAGACTTGCGAGGGGTGATCAATATATTCGAGGACTTTTTATCTAGCAATTTCATACTGGCACCGACGCTTAAAGCCATTTAACATCATTCGGAGTAAGATGTCTCCGACCGAAGGCACAAATAAAATTATTTGATTCATAAAAGGGTCGTGTGACGTTGGACGTCACGCGACGTCATTCCATGTGTCACCGTCCGAGCAGCACATAGCTCCTTTCTGGACTGATTCCTGGTCCTATGTATGGGACCGGTTCTCTTTAGATACTGAAATAAGTAATTTCAGACTATCCGTGTGAAGTAAATGTCAGTCTGTTTATTAACAGTATTGATTCCATAAAAGAGCAAAAAAAGGTAATTGCTGTTCTTATCTTTTTGTCCAATACGTTATACACTGTACATTTACGTACTCTCGGACTCTCCATTGAAATAGATTAAAAAATAAGTTTATATCTGGTAAACTTGGCAGAAATGTGGCAATCACTTTGCGAGGGTATAATGCTATCTTGAATGCATATTCTGCAAATGATAGATACATTTAAAAGCATTCAATTTATTTTCGCTGCAATGAAAGTTCACGGATAGTTGTTTAAAGAACAATGGTAAAAGGTTGTCAGTCCGTGTTGCTTGAATGGGAAAAGTGAAAAAAAACATGTAGAGAAAAATATTGATTTGAATTGATGGTCGGTTTCATTGTCAATATTTGGACAATGGTTTTCATTCTCTGGATTACTCATCGCAATTTGTAATAACAGACTGAAAACATATATTTATGGTGTAAATGACCATTTGGCTACTATCGTTAAAACTATTAGTCTATGTCACTGAGAACACTTCATTGTATCGTTATTTTACATGTGAATTTTTTGTCGTGTAGTTTTGTTATGTCATGGTGCTTATGTTTTCTGTGCTCGGCTGTTTGAGTTTTCCCTTCCTCTTCCGATTTCGTCATATCTTTTTGATAATCAGGATTTATCGAACGTTTGAACATGTAATTCTCGTCCTTTACCTAAGCAGGCAACCCAATAGCTCCGCGAACTATAATTCCATGATGCTTTGCGTTGGCACGTATCACGACAGAGAAGTAAGGTTGCGGTTGGCTTGATCTATGTACGATCGGATTAATTGTCAATGGACTTTCTTTGTTTTAAGAAAACGCATGCCTTCAGATGGACATCTATTTAGAAAGGAATATAGGTTTCCATATGATTCAGACATATATACCTAGTGTTCTTATTGTCATGTTATCCTGGTTGTCATTCTGGTGAAATGTGGATGCTGTACCTGCAAGAATCTCTCTGGGTATATTAACCGTGCTTACTATGACAACACAACGTAGTATGTCAAATACGTTATTACCCAGGGTGTCTTACGTAAAGGTTTGTATCTTCTTATATTTTTATGTCATTGACCCATTTTGATGTTCTTCAAAAACCTGAGCAATAAACATTTTGTCGATTCAGCAACTGTACAAAAATGTAAATGTCTAATTTGATAGTACATTGCCCTGTTGCAATAAACGACCATTGAGTCACAATTATCTGTCTGCAGGATTTGGTAAAACACTCCGACTGTAAAATGAAATTCCCTGCTAGTGAATTCTAAGCACAAGCAAACCTGTTTTTGTCACTATGTATCTGGTAAATACAGGTAATTGATGTCTGGATGGCTGTGTGTTTTTGTTTCGTATTTGTGATATTGCTTGAATACGCATGCGAAATCAAAAGACGAGTTCACGTTCAGTGTCCAGTGAAAGTCATAGCAGCATCAAAAGTGCACAGACATGACACATAAGTAAAGACTTAGTTTAACTGTTTATACTTTTTGTTCAGTAGGAATCCAAATTTTTGCATCAATGAATAGCATGGATATATTGAGTCCTGAATATTGAAAACCAGAGTAGTTGATTTACATTAGCATAGTAATATAAAAAGCACCTACTTATATAATTAATTTTGTTTTGGAAAATTGCATTTTAAATCATTAGCATCAATGAACAGTTTTATTAATTGTTCATTATTGCCGTTGTTATTGTGATCTGTATTTGAAATTAATTATGCCTTGTGTTCGTACGCATTTTGTTATGCCTAACATACTTTGTGGTTTCTGCAAAGTTCGGTAAAAATAGTAGTTGACTTCAATCTCTTTTACTCTGTTTACTAATTGTACCCTTCAATGTTCAAGGTCATTGAAAAGCATCTTTGGCAAAGGGTGAATGATTGCAACATGCAATCATTTATTAGTATTTATTTGAATACTTGTAGTAATAAAGTGACCAGTTGTGCAATTTTTTTATAGCATACAACTGAAACATTTGAAATTGATGTCTAAGCTATGCATATTTGGCATTATACGATTATTGTTTTTTCATTAAAACTCTATAAAGATATGGCATATTTCCTGCATATTGTCCAGTGCTGCATATTACGGTAAAAATAATGAAATTTGTATCAATAGAATACAGTTAAATTTTCATTGTATTTGCAGTAATCTTTATGTAGCGTACATGTTATGATGATGATTGATACAAAGATGGTACATTACTTTTTTATATAAATAATTTCTCTTCTTACATACTTCAGAATGGCAGAAGCATATCGTCATGAAAATCCTCACCATTAAGTCATGCAAGACCTTTAGATATGCTTTCGAGAGTTGTATTCCCACTTACATTTACTTTCTTCTGTTTAATGCATTGACGCCTTGTGGAACTTGGTCGAGTATTGGCTTCGTTTCATTCGGCAATAACCGCTATTATATAATTTCCTTGTGAATGTGGGTCATCCTGCATTTTATCTGCGGGGACTTGGATATTTGGTTGTTTCTTCGGCTTATGTGTGGGCATTGCTCATTGTAGTTGGTAGGAATATGTAATATTATTTCCCGCCCCATTCCTACCTTGCCCATGTTTTAACTAGGTCAAGTCGTAGTTGACCCTCTGTAGGTCGCATAACGTTAGACCATGTCCTTAGTGTTTTAACCAAGGTCACGCCTCGGGATTGTTGTGCCTCATTTGGTCGCCGTATTGGGAAGATTGGTCAGGGTAGTTGTGTCGTGGTGTTTCTGATTACTGTGCTCGGCTGGTTGGGGTAAGTGCTGCCTTCCCTGTCGGATTTTCTCATACCGTTTTTGTTATCACTTGAGTGACCTGTGACAAAAAGCAAGGAGCCAAATGTACATGTTTGCCGGAATGTAAATGAGTCTTTAGTGCTTTAGACTCGGAACAATGTAAGCTTTACAGCATGGATTGACACCGTTACATTTGATGGAAACACGTTCAGTTAGGTTAAATACAAGTGTTGAACGAAAATTATTTTAATCAAATGCTCAAATCTCCATGGATGAACCAACATTTGTAAAATTCTGTAAATAACGTGTAATTGTACGGCGATTATTCTATTAGTGTCTTAATCAGACCGCAAGCAAGGCAATTTGGCAATAATTGTATCAATTAATTACCCCTCGTGTAACAGTGGGCAACTTATGCACTAATGCCAAGATAATGTTTTACGTTCCATACTGATTCACATAGTTACTATCGGTGTTGTTTTACTCACGAATTATTTCAAACGTGTTTTCTCATGCTTTAAAAATGAACGTTACTAACGCTTAAACTAGACAGTACTGGTATTATACGGGCAATTTTACAGTTGATCGTGTACGTAGTACTTGCCGATACAAACTTCGTTACTTTGTAGTCATAAACACATGTCCGTTTGTGTCTCTGCCTTGCCTTCCCTGTCGGACATTCTCTTTTATATCTGTAATTATTTGCATCATTGTCTCGTAAATATGTGCAGTAATTTTTTGATAGATAAGAATTATACGTTGAAATAAGAACGTTTTCCTTGTGACAATTAGGACGTCATAATAACGTAACACATTTTGAAAAGCCCGGTGCTATCGACGTTACGTTTCTTTTCTTTATCACATAAATCACCTTGTGGGTGTGTAATAAAGCCCATTACATAATCAAAGTACTGAAAGTACTGATGGAAGGCGATACTCCAGTGCATGACCTGGTGGGGATGTCTATGGGTGACAGTCTGTCTATTTCTGCCTTTTAGCTGTTCCATGATGCAATTGGGTAAGTTTTGGCCGAGCTGGCATAATTGGCACCAAACACCTTCATATCACTTTTGAAACCAGCCCTATCAGCCTTGTTCATGGATATCACCCCAAATCAGTCCTTATAATCGAGTTTTTGGCACAAAAATCAGTATTCACTTGTTTGATTAGTTCATAAATGACAAATGAATCTAATATGAATCTAATTTGGTTTAATGAATATAACATTCAAATGGGAACATTAAGGTGTGGAGGTGTTATGCATAATGATAAATTATAATTAGTATATTTTTTTTCAAATCCGAAAATCGTATATTCTCGAAGATGTTATTTAGAAGAAATAAATGCATCATGAATCTAACAAAGAGAGACTATCGGTATATGCCAAAAGAGTTGTTTCCCTTATTAAAGTCTGCTAATAATTTAAACATTTACACTCGTTATAACGTCCTTTAATCATCATAACAAACACGTGAATTCATTAAAATTACATACTGAAATATATAATATTTTGGACATTTCAGGTTCCGAGTTGCGCGAATATCGTCGAACTATCTTCAATCTGGGCGAATCTGAAAATCTCAACGAGAATTTACACAGGCACTTCAATTCAAATATAATAAATAAACACAAACCTACTTTTATTTATTCAACAAAGCATAGGCTAACACTTCCTTCAAAATTTTATTGAATTTTGAGTTTCAAAATCGCTTCTCTTTAAAATTCCCGAATCTCATTCCGGAAATTCGTAGTGATGACGTCCAAACATTAACATGACGTCACAATGTACGTGACGTTTCACGTTTTTTAGTACGAGTATGTTCCCCTTACCAAACTAATTTCAAGACTGGATAGGGGCTACTAAAAAGGTCCGTGACGTTATTGCCGTTCAAATATACCCGTCTCGGCTCATCTTCGTTTAAAACATTGAATAAATGTAATTGAAATACAGTCCCTGTGTTGCACTATGTTTAGCTGCTCATTTATTATTAACTGCATTACTCACCTCAATCTTATGCTCTCATAAGGGGAAGCGGGTCTACTTTTCTTATTTTTCTACATTGAAATGGCTTATTTTGTTTATGTGATAAAAAGAATCTTACATTCGTGTCTTTCCATATTCCATATCGACAGAGCCTCGTATTTTATTACTTTTATCCAACTCGTTTAAAAAATTCAATATGAATAGTCACTCATGTAAGATCCTCTATGTACGATACTGGAACCACCTCCAAACTTTCGAAAATAACAAAATGCTAATTTCACCGTTATTTGTCACTGAAAACCATCGTATTCATTTGAAAGCAAATTATAAATTGTCTTAGGCACGTTACTACTGTGATACAATAGTATAAAAAAGCATCATATGATCATTTTCTCGACCAAATCAGCAATCTAGTACGTTTATGCAAACATAATTATCCCAAATTTAGATGCCGATCAATAGAGAGGCTCTGAAAATTTAAACTAAATACATCATTTCTGATCTTTATTGTATTAATGTCGAACAGGAAATCTTTTTAGAGATAATTATATCTCTCAATGTTGGTCTAATGTAATTCAACTTATTGCAATTCAATAAAACACACTCGATGTAAAACCTTATTTGCAGGACCACATATGTTGCACACATGTCCTTGCTGACTAACGGTGATGCTGAACTCTAATCAAGCAAAATGAAATGTCGAATTGAAAATTAATTTAAACATGATAACGGCAAGATTATAGATTGAATGTATTTGTAGCGGATGGTTTGTACATGCATTATAGCTTGGCTAATTTGACATGAGGCTGACCATTTGATAAGCATACTTTACAGTCGATATATATCCTCCCCTCACCTCCCCTCCTCTCCCCTCCCACCCATCCATCCACTAAAACTCTACACGATGATGTTTGTTCTACAAATACTGCAATTTCAGCTTTATGCCAAACGTATTTGTCGATTCAATGTGCGTTAAGATACGAGGCACATTAACTGCTAAAACGTTTGGTCGTTAGTATCCATTTAACAATAATTTGACATTCATATACGGCTGACATTGGATCTAACTTGTTGTCTGGATATTTCAATATCAACCTTTTAAACTTGTTATATAAAAGCAAAATATGTTTGTATGATTGGGAGAATTAATTAATACATTACCGTTTATCTGGTCTTGTTGGTTGCACTTTTTGACTTTTTTATTTTGCGAAGATAGTGAAAGTTTTGACAACAACTCCGACCATACTTTATTTTAACAACCCCAACTCGTGAATCCATAGTTTTATACAGTCTATTTACAACGGTTCAATAGGAATTCTAGGCGATAACATTAAATGTTGTAATATGCTGCAATCAATTTCTGTAAATAACATGATAATGTACAGTTACGACTTACTGAAACAATTCTCTGGTTTGGTGACCTCATTTATGTTGACCGTTTCACAAATTAAAAAAGCTTACTGAAAGATAACAAACGTATTATCTGTCATCAAACGAACTCACACCAGCAAGTAAATTACTTTTCTTCGATAAAGACATGCAGTTGTACCTTAGATAATTTTGAACATTTATCATGTATAATAGAGTAAAGAATACTGTCAGTTTGTTCTCCCAAAGCCCGTTCAATCAAATCATCACGAATACAAACTAGTCAGTATACAAGTAATGGTCTTCTGTATAAATCACAGTTAAGGAGAAAATGTATCCCTGATATATGAAATTATATAGCCAGTACGATACATGCGCTATTGTCTGCCTTGCAACACAAACACAAATATCAGGAATATGGTGTGTGAGACTACCACTATTACACTCTTGAAAATTTTAAATGTTATTCTTGTTTTTACCATGCCTGCATTGTGATTAAACAGCAGTTTATATATATGAGTCGTTCTCCAGGAACGGGCTTATTGACAAAAATACGAAAATCATGATAATAAATCGTCAGAAGAGCGAGACTGTTATGAAAACTTTCCGAAAATTTGAACGAATTATTACATAAATTTACGAAGTTATAGACTTTTGAAACTAACCACTCCCGCCAAGTTTTTGAGTGACGTCGCAAACGTCATTCGAACGTTTTTTGACGTAACGTTAACTATAATTTCATAAACCGAGTATTTGATGAATTATTGACGTAAACTATGCAAATTTTTGTCACATTTTAGAATAATATTCTGATTTTAATAAAACACGAACAAATTGTGACTGTTTGCATAAAGGGAAAAGTAGCTGCTCTGTTCAACCACCAACCCATTGTTTTCTCAATTCGGGTAGTTTTCGGAAAGTGGTCACCATAGCAACCACGAAAGTAATTTTATCATAATTTAGCAGAAAATTTAATTCTTTAAGATAATACTATGTTATCTAACTACTTACGATTTAAATATTTCAGAAAGTTTGCATACGAGGGATGATCCAAAATAACGTGGATTTTTGCTATTGCTTCCAACAGCACCGTTACTTCGACCAAATACTTACATGCACGTGTTTTGTAACCATAGTAACTTGTACGCGGCGCACCAATATTGTGCGACTTTTCTCAAGTTACATATGTAATTATATAGAATGAAATGCATGTAAGAAATGCACGAATCTAAACCACATAATGATTGGATGTTCAGGTGACATCTGGTACAAATAAATATACCATGATCTCGAAAATATGCAAAGTATGACCCTTAAATGATTTAGCAGACTAATAGAATATATCATATGAGCTGAGCTTTTATTTCTAATTGGTACCGTCAATATCAACGACGTCCTGAAACCATCGCTGACGGATGATGATTTCACTGAATAATTGTGATTCCGTGATTTTTGTTTCAGAAATATGCCGGACATATTCTGATTGATGATGATATAAGTTAAACTTTGTAAATGATCAATTTAAACGTACGTAAGTTGTAGCAAAAGTCCTAACTCTTTGGATCATCCCTCGTATGTTGCCGTATTTTTACACAATTAATGAAAATATGAAGCGTTTGATATATCATGAGCTGCATTATACAACTTTGTTTGTGAGCGTGTTTCTTTAGGTAGGATTGTGAGGGTGCTTATGTTGTCAAAGGTGGTCACTTTAATTTTTTTGGTTGATATTCGTAGATATTCTTTTGACTTTTTCTTGTAATCTGTCGTTTCCATGTGTACTTTCGAGTTTTCCGTTTCTGTTTTATTCACTCGCGTTTAAGAATCTTCGGTTAAACGCGTGTCTTTAAAATTTATAATGAAGTCAATTTGTGAGGTTTGCGCATTTCAAAACGCAATTATTACAAGAGGACATGATGGAGAGCAACATGCAAAAGACAAACCATAAAATCCTTTTGTATTAACGAAAAATAAAATGAATTATTTTAGTTACATTAAATTGGGTTCTGAAATCGCACCACTTACATGTATTTATTACAAATATATCTGCCGCGAGATGTATACAAACGACATTTATTGGAACTGAAATTGACTTATAAATGCTCAATTTACATTTAACAACTAGCAACGCATATGAGTATACCATCAGATTTTATAATTCGCTGCTGGTGAAATGTTCCAACATTCATCAACAAAATATGTATAAAAACGCTCTTGTCATCAGACATGCAAGACGGGAACAGTCTAAGAATTATGCTGTGGTATTGTTACTTAGGGTAGCTGAGGAAAGAAACCACACAACTCCATATGATGCTTGATTTTGAATTAATATCACGTATCGTGTAGACTACACTTTTAAAAGTGTCAATCTATCACTGATCTAGAATGAGAAGTATAGAATCGATATTTTGAGAAAACAAGAAACAATTCTGCAATATACTTTTTACTTACGGTAAAACAAGTTTGTAAATGATCAATCATCACTAATTATAAATGATCAATCGTAACATATCAATTACTTTAAACTAGGTTAGCCGCTATTCTGTGGTTTATTCGTGAAATTTTTCGACGGGGACTTGGATTTTCGATTGTTCCTGCGGCTTATGGGCGGACATTGCTCAGTGTAGTTGTGATGTGGTGTTTCTGATTTCTTCCGAAATTTGAATAAAGCTTTGGGTTAAAATATTGTATCAGTTACATCTGCTTTGCTTTGCAGAAGATACATGGAAGTTTTTAGGATGCATTTGTGATATTTTTTCTCATCATTGTTGGAATTTGTCAATTTAATATTACGATTTGAGTCTTCATGTCGTGTCAGCCATGACAGAATTCTATGGAATATACGACGTTACCAATCACACCATAAACGTAACCATGGCGTCGTATAGAGGTGATAACTCATGGTATCCAAAACTTCAATGCAGTGTCTTAACACCAGAAATAGGTATCTAGGATGAATATGGACAAAGTAATTAAATTCTGTTTACAGTCATGTACAGTCAGAATAAAGCAGAAAGATTAAATATTTGATACCGAATAAACACGACTAATTCAAAATGAACAGACCAACCTAAGGGAATTGCAATTAATATAAAATCATTTGTGTTTGACTTGAAGAGACATATCTCTAAATTACGTGGTTATAAATCGCCTGGTCAAATCATCTCGTAATGCCAGACGTATGTTCTGCTTTATCTCACTTGAGGGTAATGTGTAGTTTGATTGAAAAAAAACTCAAGATCCATAGTCTCATTTTTTTGTCTGCTTCGTTGGCTTTTTTACAGAATGTTATTGCTTTATTGCAAATCGTCGAAATTGTACGAGCAATATGAATATTGAAACGGGGGATGATTGATTAACGACCATATAGTTAATATATAAAAATTATATATAACATTCTATAGTTAGACATAATGTATTTATATATAGTACGATATGTGTCCAACATAGGTGTATACAAATGTAGAATATATAGTAAAACTATATCTATGGCCTACATGTATTATTGCAACGACTGCAAAGTATGTTAGGATGTAAACCATTCGTCCATGCGTTATTCTCGACTATTCTTCTTTGGTTATTAGAGGCTAGTGATCATGAATAAGACGAACTATTTCTTGAAAGTAGTATTTATAAGCCTTGCGAACTGCGACCAATATGTAATAAGACAGTTACGACAGTTACGTGGAATGTATATATTACATAAAACAAAGGATATTTCCCACATTAACGATTTTGAATAGTTGTAGAAACGTTTACCGTGGGTTCCGACGATGGTGTTTGTTAGACTGATATGACTATGTAAGTGAATTACGCAGCTTTAGACAAGAATAGATCACTTACCCTAGGCAGTAGAATCTATAACGAAAGAAATCAATTATTTATTGAAATAATACATAACTTTAACATTTTATTTCCAATATAACTTGGCTAATGTTCACATAATACGATTTTTTAAACAACCTGGGGATGAAACATCCCAAGACCGCGTTAAATGCGATATTAATTGAAGAAACAAACCAAGCACGCAATATTAACTCTTTTGCGACAGTCTGATTCGTTGAAACAGGGTACAATTTCTGTTACAACTGCTGAAAAACGTCGTATATGGTGAAACAATATTTTAATATATCAATGATCTAATCCGAGAAAGGAAACATTTAAGGTGATAATTCTATATTATATACGTATATTTTATAAACGAATGTATTCCAATCTCTCTGTCTGTCGACGTCATAATTGTTACGCCATGACGTTCTAATATATTTTCTATTTTTCACTGTACCATTTTACTAGAAAATAAAGCTAACAATAAAATAAGCATTTCTGGATTTTTGGTGAAATTTCTTATTTTATTTCACTCGTGATTATAGGAAAGTATATTTTCACTCTTATAACACAAATTTAATAAACAGGATGTGTTTAGTAATGTCGCACTCATACTGTCAATGTATCTGCTTTATGTTCTAATCCTATGTCCACTTTTGCGTAGTATCACACAACGTTTTGTCTTATGCAATAACTGATAATAACCGTTTTCATAACAGCATTCCAGTTTTCACAAAAATTATGTGGGCGAACTATGTATCATATAATGCAACTATCGTTTTTGTTGTAAATATTTGGCAAGTGGCCTATGTTATTTGCAAATAAACTTAATTTGCTTTGAAATTTGAAATCTATTAGTATACATCGAACCAATTTTGTTTTAGCATAGCATACGCTGTAAAGATAGTCCCTGTTGTACTTGGATAATTTATATGCACTTTTGAAACATTTTGAAGCATTTGTGTCAATTGCTTCAACTAACCTATTTTACTTCTTAATTTAGTTTAGTCATCGTCTGTTCGTTAGAGTAAAAGTACACCATGGCTTTGTTATTAGGTTATGAGGTTTGTCATGATTAGATTTTACTATTTATGAAATGTAGACTGTGTTAAATGCCAATAACCTCGTGTTTCGAGGACTACAGCTGTGAGAAGTAGGCTACAATATTAAGTTTAAAGTAATAAACTGTGCCCTTATACCCAAATAGAAATGGTAATTGATTACCGAGACGTGCCATAAAACGAAGATGAATTACTTAGTCTTAAAATATGTATTTTTGCGGATCTTTAAAGTGCGCTATGACATTATCCAGTGAGCAATACTCTATTAAAGCAGTAGAGATATAATTTGCTTGCTTAGAAGAATCAAGTCGTATGTGACAACATGCCTTTAAGAGGCAAGAAGACGAACAAAGTCAGAAAAGCACTATAATATGTATATTCACATTAACAAAGAAAGCTTTCTTCCTAAACACAACAACGCGCCCGATATAATTGTCATCTGCCTAAAATCTACTATAGAGTGGTGTGACAATATACGATCGCATTTAAAACCGAGACAGTGGGGTGTTGATAATAAGTTATGTACCTCGAAAAATGCAGTTGAATTAAGTTACACATTTATTCGTTAGGTTTAGTTAGTATCATTTGATGTATTTTATGTTTTCTGTGATAGGCTGGTTAAATTGAGTGCTGCTTCCCTGTCCGATTTTCTCATGTCTTTTTGTAAACGATACACTCATAGATTGTTAACATGATTGACATTTTACAGACAATGTTGTTTGTTAGAAGTTAGGGAGTGGAGAAGTGTAAACGAGATTTTATGTTAAATCGATGCGTGGTCACGTGCTCCACCATAGCAAAATAAACAAAGTTTGAATGAACATAAACCAAAAACAACTAATAACAACTAATACCTGGACTTAAAGTTTTGCGTGGAACCAAAACACAAGTCACGTAAGCAATAAGTTTATACGATTTCGTTCATAATTTGTTGTGGTGATGTTGGTGTCGCATATAAGAGACAATCTTTTGAAACATCTCAAACTGCATATTGTAGCATTATCTTGGAACATTGCGGTCACTATACAAAAATGTAAGGAAGTAGACGGCTGTCATATTCGTCAATTTCAGTGTATACATTAATATGTGCAAACGATTCTGTCTGTAGGCGACTTATCAGATGTAAACAGTATGAGTTTAATGCATAAATTGGCTGGCAAAGATGTAAATGCTGTCAAAGAATTTCTGAACAATCATTCGTTTCGACCGCTTTTATATTTCTTTGTGAAATATGGTCATCCTGAATTTTCTGCGGGATATTGAAATTTTTATTGTTTCTTTGGCTAATGTGTGTGCATTGCTCAGTGTAGTTGTACTGTGGTGTTTCTGATTTCTGTGCTCAGCTAGTGCTACCTCCCTGTCTAATTTCCTCATACCTTTTTGTAATATGAAGAGAAATTAAAAGCCCTGTTTGAAATGAAACTTCATGCTAAGTTAACGCAAAACACTAAGGTACATCTTCGGTTTGTGAGTCTTACGATATCTACGTGAAACAATATCTTCCGAAAATTATGTACCAGCAGTAAAATGTATTTGTATATTTATTCGAAATTTGTCTCACAGATATATTTTTTTGCCAGATTTACAAATACAAGTTATTTAAGTTGTCATCAAATACGGCTGCCTTAAGTTAATTGTGTTGATATAAGACATATTTTTCTAAATCTCCTACTCTTGACTAATTGTACACTCAAACCAAGCGAGCAGGGATAATGAAATTTTCGGAAATTATGCGGGTGATTTGTTTCATATTTTGCTACCGACTATTTCATACGAAGTTAAGTCACTTTACACATTTCGATCGAATATTCTATTACGTGTTTGTCCATGGTTAACGTGTAGTGCTACATCATTTATTGATGTCATAAACCACGTGCATTCATTTATAAAACGGTCGGCATATTTCAAATGTTTCGGTGTTTCATACGAAATCAAGCATAAAACATGGCTCGTGTGTCTATTGAAGAAAAAAGGAGAGCCATCAGAATGTTGCAGTCAGGTGTTCCTGTGATACAGGTACGTTCCTTAATGTTTCAATAATGACTTTCGATGAATATTTTATCAAAACTAACATGCCTCATTCAATAACATTTAAATATCATTTCAGATTGCACGTCGTATGGGGAGACACCATAAAAGAAGAACGTTGTGACTTTTATTTGGTGGTGTAGCGGTTATTGTTTAATTGATTCACATGCTTAGAGTTGGATGTCTATTATGCATTTTAAAAACTCAGTGGATTGTCATGTAAGAAAAGGTGGTGTATGTAAGGTCAACAAATCACCCTTGATGGGTGAGCATGCTTTTCCATTGACGGGGTTTGTTGACCTAGAGGCGGTGCACGTTTTATTTGGTGGCCATTGTTGGGGTGAAGTGTCAACTGCTTAACCGGAGTTGCCTCACCCATGTGATTTCCCGGACCACATTTCGGGGCGAAACTTCTCGGAGGGGAAAGTAATGTAGCAGTTACGATTTAATTGATTCACATACTTAGAGTATGATGTCTAATATGCAAATTAGAGACTCAGCGAAACTCAACAAAAATGTGGTGTACATAAGGTCAATAAAGCACAGTTGATTGGTGAGCATGCTTTTCCATTGACCTATATGCGGTGCACGTTACAGTGGTATGTTACCTCTGCTAGTTTTGTAATTAAATATTGTTAGAGTTTAATGAAATAACGAATGCTGACAGTCTGAAGGAAACTAAACAGTTGTTTTATTTATTGTCTTAATAATGACAGTGTATCAATAATACCAGGTCATGGTTTATTTATAACTTGGTTTGAGTGGAAATCGTGTCGCTGGCTTCATAATAAATCTCAGTTTGGTTGATGAAGATTTGCGTGACGTGCGTGCATTGATTAACAGATCAAATTAATTAAAATATGAACTTAGGTGTTAAACTATATTTTATGTTAAAATAAGTTTTATACTTAAACGTAAGCGATATATTGCTAAATGATGGCATTTATTCTATGAGGTGCTACGTTATTACAATGGCCAAATTTGTACATGAGCATTATGTAGACGTCGTATGTTATACAGACGTATGTTATAAGACACACAGTTGTTTGTGTCTATTGGTTGCATATGACATTCAGACCACAATTTTATTTATCTTATATGATTATTTACGGGAGAGCAAGTCTCTATCTTAATCATATTCAGTCAAACTAGATGCAGACAATGAACATGTAGATCAGTCACAATAAATACCTAACATTCCATTTGGTATCAACGGGAAACAATGCAATACCATACTGATCAAAATATAGAAACAGGACGCGGACAACATGCAATACAAACATGGCATTGTCTTACAGCTTTGCCTGACCTTCAAACAGCGACCAAAGATGTAGATACTTCAGATAAATACGATTTGTCGACAGTAAGCAGAATTTACGATGAAAGACCATCTAAAGGTCTTTAATCAGAGTTAGGTTCCATGCAATGACAAACTGTTTCTCAGAAAGAATTACTCGTGGGTTTCATCTTGGCTTGATCAAGTGTCTAAAAAAACAAAAAAAGTATTACTATATATGCTTTGGCACGTAAACTAGATTAGTCATTCGATTATCTCAGATATCAGGGACACGCTTTAATTTTATTAGAAATACAAATGTGACAGATCATCGTGACAAGAATATTGTTTTTCTGTAAAGACTTGTCAAGAGAATTAACTATTTGAGAAATGCCTTCGTTGAGCATCCAAAGAACAAGGAATGTGAGATAAGTTCTAAAGTATGAAATATTTGGTTAAATATGCAAGTGTTTCTATCTTATTGGTATACAAATATCTGAGTCAATCCACCTGGAACAACGATGTCACATTTATTTTATAATCACTTGTTTTGAAACAAGAACAACATAGAGTACTTGTATGGTTCTTCGTAAAATCATGACAAAATAATGTGCAAAGTATACAGTGAAAATAAAATGGCTAATACAAAATACACGTAGCGAAAATATCATAATTTATTGAAAATTAGTGAGAAGTCCTAAAGACGTGGTAAAATATTATATATTAAAATTCGATATTAGATTTAACAGCTGAAAGTCTAGCCCACTACTGACTTTGTTTGTCTAATGGTTGCAGTAATGGCAATCAGAATATTTATTAGATGTATGGCCAATACAGGAATTAATCATGGACAAAACCGGTATATAACTAGAAATTATAGGTCACAATGTGATTGATTGGCAGACACATAAATCAAGAAATTGTCTGGACTAATCATTTTGCCACGTTAGACCTTTGTTCTGCGTTATCTCGCTCGAGCAGTGTGCTCTGTTCTGGTTTAAATAAGTATTTATAAATGGCAGATACATTTAATCTCCCCATTTACAGAAACGGTCTAATACGACCGAGTGTAATATCCAACCAGTAATATAAATCTTTCTGAACTTTAATACCATGGCGATGTGATAAATCAACACCAAACAATACCAGGCCATACTCACTTTATTAATGACTTTATAAAGGCGATAGAATATTTACTTGAGGTGGAATGTGTGAACCTTGAATTATACAGGACACTGCATATCTGTATTGGTAAGTCTGTTTCGACATTGTGATTCCTGTGTCATTATATGCACTCTGAATTGGCAATGTGGAATATAAATTATCAAGAAAATGTCAGGAACATTAAAATAGATTTATAATTCCGGTGTTTATTCCTGTCTCACTTTGTCTTATCGAACGATTCAGTGTCTTGCTCGTCTGTTGTCTGTCTATGGAATAATCTGTACTGTATGTGCTACACCCTCAGGTCTGATGTACGAGTGTGACCCTTTACTGTGTCCTATTGATTACAAAGTATTTCAGTGTAGGGTAAACTTGTATTTACACTTGCCAGTTGAATATGGTTGTCAGTTGAGTTGATGCGAAGTTTTGTGCGCACGATACACATAAAAACTGCCTTAGGCGATTGAACGTACTACGATGTACGCCCTACAGTCAGTGTTTAAACGGTTACTTGTTCAAGCATATGAGTTTCATTTCAAGCACTTCGGCGATAAATATCAGTTGTGTCTGAACGTGTGTAGTTGCGAACGTGTTCTTCGGTGTGAGCGTGTTTACAGCGTATTCAAAACAAAACAATTGCTACGTTTTTTATATTTCCTACATTCGGGCATCAATCAACCTTATTAAACTAACTAACAGTTCCATGCTCCTGAATAATGTAGTCCTGTGGTAAAACATCATAACTATAAAATGGACAGTTTCGACATAAATGGAAGACACATTTAAAAATACTTTGCGTGTGCCTTCAGCTATTTGATTGCATTTGCCACTTTGACACGGCCAGGGAATTTTATTCACATGACCTTTGGTGAACTGCATTTTTGTTCTTGTGTTCCATTTTTTGCCTTTCATTTTATGTTGTTTTCTGCTGAGCGCTGCTGTCCCTTCTTATCCAATAATTTAGCATTTCAAAATAAGAGGACATTATAAAATACTAGTTCTGGTTTAAGCCTCATATCTTGAAATAATAAATATCTTCTAACTTATCCAGAAGTTATCCAATATCCATATTCATTTGATCATCCCCGAGGGGTCAACTTTCCTGCAGAGCGAGGAGCTTGCTGATCAAGTTTACTGTCTTTGGGGTTCGTTGTTTTTTAAAGTGTTGCCTTTCCTGTCCCATTCGTAATCTGTTTTTTATTTAGTTTCGTTTTCAACTGTTTGTCTCATTGTTTGTTTACAAATTTATTTCTTCTGTACTGATCATGCACATTGTAATTGTGATTCCCTGAATTATCTTACCTATATGGAAATCCGGATTATATTCAGATTGTGTCGCAATTAATGTTTACCATTGTTCGTCAATTAAGCTCTCTCAATTAGAAATATACGTCAATTAACATATTAAAGTAGGAAATTGTATCTGCTAAATGTTTAATTATTCATTGTTAATTATCTAATTGTGATCAGTTCATGCATTGTTGTTCCTGATGATTTTTGTCCTCCCTCTCTAGTTTGACTCAAATGATCTTTTTGAAGTTCGTTAGGACACTATTTTTTATTCCGAGTTGTACGAGTAATTTCTTAGTATGTAAGTTTAAATATATAATGGAAGCGCTCACACAATAGGATTGTAAGTCCTTATTAAATATATATCTATAACAGAAGCGCCCACACCAAATGAATGTAATTTCTGAATAAGTTTAAGTCGATAACAGAAGCGCTCACACAATAGGATTGTAAGTTCTTAATAAGTTTAAATCTATACCAGGAACGCTCACGCGCTCACACTGTTTACTTTCTAGGAATAAGCGAATAATCTTTACCTACAAAGACTTAACTATAAAATGTCCATGCATTATTTAAAACTGTCAACACCAAAGTGCACTTGGGAAATCATCATGATGAAAAGGTCTTACTGTGATACTTGATTGGAATTTATATCAGTGGGTAACCGAGCCATACCAAGTCCTAACTAAATGCAAATTTGAAAGACATTACATAGAATGCAAATATGCTGGACGTGCCAGACGTATATTATAAGCCAATGTCGTTGGTATATTTAAAATCAACACAACATGAGTCACATGGTCTGATATATATGTTAGTCAAGTGCATAAAGCTTCGTGTTCTAAAGTCATAAAGGGTGATCAGTTGCCATGAACAATTTTCTTGTCATTTATATCAACCACTAGTACTTCATTGTTCTTCCACAAGCAAAAAATAAGTTTACCACATTCGACAGACATAAACATAACCAATGTCACGAGATAATACATGTTGTACTACATTAGTTGAACCTACGGTGTTTTTGTGCCAATGTCATACAATTAAGACCCCGCTGCTAAATCAACTATTTTGAAATTACTATGTGAGTATTCTCAGTTGCAAATAACTTTAAAAACGATCACCTGAGTAGTGCCTCGTCTTATGGTTGGGACCTCGCTGAGAATCCAATTAGACGTCTAACATACTTGTGGGGTAAATGATATATTCGACAACAACTATTGTAAATATGATTATTTTTTAGTAAATAGTATAATGGTATATAGTGGACAAACGAAATAATAATACCAAGACGGGTGTGATATTCTGTGATCAGTTAGTTGTGATAAACTGTTAAGATTATTTTTCCACTTGTTGGCATTTTACATGGTGCCGTTTTGTGACTTTTGGTTTAACGGTGATGCTCAACATTTGAATTTATTTTCGCCTTACTGTTAATCAACTACAGTAAAACAGTAAAGGTTTGCTATAGTTGTTCTCCAAGTTTTAACCAAATCCCTTCAAGCATATTACTGAAATCATGAATTATAGGTGTTGCTAAGCAGCAAGCAACAATTACATGCAAATTGCTGATAAACAAAATACTAAATAGCTCCCGGTTTTGTGGACTAGCTACATGTATCACAGAAAATCATGAGAACTATAAGCCATTGTCGTTACAACTATCTTACACTTAAACTGACACTATCTCCTGTTTAATGACCTTGTTTATAGCAATGTATATTCCATGTTGAAATAGGATATTTGCAGATATACCCCTACGTGGTATATGTCAAAAAAAGAATTATGTTCCATGAGAACATTGAGTTACTACGATAAAGATATGCCTTAAAGAAACTTCAGCGCACTAAACAGAATACTGATAGTGTATTCTACCAAGACTGATGTATTTAATCATTACGAATAAGGAAAGTCTCTGAAAACCCCTAAATGTAGTGTTCTTGAATAATTTCCAGTTTATGATAAAGTGCTGAATAATTTTATAATTAGGCGTAACGCATACACAAATTAACTAGATTTCAACAAGAAGCAGACGATTGTCTGGAATATGGTGCTAAGAAGAAAAAACAATATAACACTTGTAGAAGTTAAGAGAACTGGTTTAAGAGTCGCGCCCCGCTGCCACGATTGTGTTGTACATTTTGTTGTGTTACGATCGTATGATAACAATTTCCATTCAAAATGCCATTATATACTTTGTTTGGGATTGCATTAAGAATAAGTAAGATATGTGTAGGTTGTATAAAAATGCTTTGATTAATGAAACGTTAGTTTACTCGGTATGTTGTAAATAAATTTACTTCACACGTTGAAGAGAAATGGTGACTTGTGTATTATATTTCAGAGAATAGCTTGTAATATCCTGTGACACATCATGTATTGTGTTGTGTATTTACAAAACTTCATATAAGCCTTTTATAGCTTGAAACAACTAATTAAGAAATAAAAATCTGTTCGCGTTTATTGTTGGTGAATAAAACACGGGCAGGAGTTCGGATGCGGAAAAATTAAATCACGAGTGCCCGTGTTTTATTCACCGACAATATACAAGAACAGAGTTTTTATTTCGATATTACGATAATATCCCGCACTATTTAACTGCGCGCATTCCATTTTCACCCATTCGACATTGAACATAATTCCACGGTGAAATTGAGTGGCTTATTAGCTGGTACAATTACCTCCCTCGTTAATGAAAACGACCTTCGTAATTTTCTGAAGGATATACCACAATTTAAACATTGAAACAATTTTAATAACACGAGTATATGGTATCTATTTCATAAAATGAAAAATATAAATGGATTGATTATCAGAAGCTTTAATAAAACTTGGTTTCTAGAGTATATTGGAGTTTCTAAAAATAGATGCGTCATAGATGTAACACTGGATTCTCGTGCAACTCGCCTTGTCATCGTGACTCGTAGTAAATTTTACTATAAAGTTTACGTTCATTCATTCATAAATATGTCACGTGATACTGGGCGTAAATAGAAACAGCCAATTTGATAGGTATGTTTTATGGGGGCAATAAAACATGGTTCGGTTCGTTCTTTGTGTATTGGATTAATCCGCGAATCGTGTTAGAATTAAGAAATAAAAATCTGTTCGCGTTTATTGTCGGTGAATAAAACACGGGCAGGAGTTCGGATGCGTAAAAATTAAATCACGAGTGCGTAGCACGAGTGATTTAATTTTCCGCATCCGAACGAGTGCCCGTGTTTTATTCACCGACAATATACAAGAACAGAGTTTTTATTTCGATTCTAAATACGATATTATCCCGCACTATTTAACTGCGCGCATTCCATTTTCACCCATTTGACATTGAACATAATTCCACGGTGAAATTGAGTGGCTTATTAGCTGGTACAATTACCTCCCTCGTTAATGAAAACGACCTTTGTAATTTTCTGAAGGAAATACCACAATTTAAACATTGAAACAATTTTAATAACACGAGTATATGGTATCTATTTCATAAAATGAAAAATATAAATGGATTGATTATCAGAAGCTTTAATAAAACTTGGTTTCTAGAGTATATTGGAGTTTCTAAAAATAGATGCGTCATAGATGTAACACTGGATTCTCGTGAAACTCGCCTTGTCATCGTGACTCGTAGTAAATTTTACTATGAAGTGTACGTCCATTCATTCATAAATATGTCAAGTGATACTGGGCGTAAATAGAAACAGCCAATTTGATAGGTATGTTTTATGGGGGTAATAAAACATGGTTCGGTTCGTTCTTTGTGTATTGGATTAATCCGCGAATCGTGTTAGAATAGTTAATATTACTCAGCCAATTTAGCGCGTTGTTGCGATTGTCATATAGTATAAAACCTTCCATATTCGTATGCACCAGTACAGTATGCGCTATAATCCCGCTATATTTGCACATTATTTACAATGGAATAGGAATACGTTAGAGTTCTATTGTGGCAGTGTTATCATTTGAACATGCTTGTCATTAACAGCATTATGTTCGAAATAACTTGGAAAATCCATGCACAGAACAATCTTTTTTATGTGCATGTTTAATGACCTTCGTTTTATTAAACAATATAAAACTATTTCTCTAATCTGCAGTAATAAAATCAGTTTCGCATGTTGGTACATTAAAATTACATTACAATTACCAAAACGAAGCCGTACACGTGATGCACACATCGCGAATCATTCCAAATCGAAATTGCTGTTTTGTATAGAATTGTACAAAACATTATAAATGTAATTACTATAATTTTACGGATTGAGGTTTAAATTCTAATTCAAACACGTTGAAAACAGGACATAAATTCTAGAATTTAGATTAATTTCGTTACATTGTTTCTTCATTCGTGAATATATTAGCTATAGTAGAATTCCTTGAAGTCGGAAAAAGACACACAGCGCAATACCTTATAATAGCATGTTCAGAAGGTTATCAAAACAAAAACATATTGAATTTACATGATTGCCTTGCTTTCATCACTTTCAGCGGACAGTTGCATTATCACAGTCATAATTGTTAGATAGAAAAATTCATCAGCCAATCCACATGTAGAACATCCATGACTGTGATCAATGACGACGAAGAACTGCACCCGCCCGTGTCGGTGGTTGATTTCAGATTATTGAGCTCTGATATGTAGTTTCATTTGTCTGTTCGATGACAGAAAATTTAACAAACTCTGATTGAAACATTCAGTAAGCAATATTGAAACCATTATGGTGATGTCATTTATAAGCTTCGACAGTAACTGGGTCATAATCACTTTGAAATAAATAATTATAAATACTAAAAAAACATAAACAGTGAACGGTACATCTTGTATTGTGTATGTTCACTCGTTTACAGTTCAACAATAAGTTTCCAAGCTCATTGTGAACATTGTTGTTTATCCTTGCATTCTACATAAGAATTACAATATCATTGAACTTCCCAGTCCGATTTTGCTATTGTCTTTTTGACTAATAGCTAAAAGTTACTGATTATTTGAATACTAGTAATTGTAATATGTAAATACTAGAATATGAACATCCAGAGCAAAGATCCCAGTAGTTAATTACTGTAGTGCACCTATAGTAATGTTGTTTCATACCCCCCCCCCCCGCCCGCCTCAAAATCTTACTTATTCTTCCTATGACTCTGTATGGGTCACTAGCTAGCACTTTCCGTTCTGATACACTTTGTTTTGGAACTGTTTGTTATGTGGTACATTTACTACATGACAGGAAACATTTATTATTACATTTTCCTGTGCCACAGGGCTACCTACTAAGTTGGGTGAAAGTTAAGGGTGCAATATGAAATATGTAAAGTGCTCTGCGACAGGTTCACTGTTCGTACTAAGGTGGAAGCCCTAAACTCAATCTTCTTTTTATGAATGTATTGTCAATTGTAAGTCACCGACAGCTATCATATTAGAATTAACCCGTCAGATCACATGTTCCGTTGACAGTTTATTATAAATCTCATGACAAATTGACTTTATTAGAGCAAAGATTCTTCGGCACCATTTACTGTCTATATTGCCGGAACTGAATACATAAATGTCAATTCTTCGATACTCTGTCCCTGAAGATGTTAACTGTAATGACCGTTGGTGTGCTTAAAAGGTATGATGAAATCAGACAGGGGAGGTAGCCCTCAACCTACCCAGTCGAGCACAGAAATCAGAAACACAACTACACTGAGCAATGCCCACACATGAGCCATAAGATAATAATAATATCGGTTCAAATTTAAACACAATATATATCATAAAACTGTAAATGATCGGTTCATTTGTAGAGAACCAATCCTCTGATGTATATTTATTGGAGATATCTAATAACATTGAAACACATTAAGAAAACAGCATCGTGTTTTGCAGGAACATTGTCTTCGGTTTAACCATAAATAACGCTGAAAATAGCAAACTCAAGCAATATATAAATGAAAGTTATGGTACAGTGTAAACAAGGCAGAGATGTGCCATTTAATGGAAAATATGTTCGTTGAAGAAAATTTACAATATACATTTCATAAATACGTTTCAAAAATGTGCCGCTACTATTGATGTTCAACCACAGTTGCAGAACCTTCTAGTATTCTCCCATGGTGTGACCTCTCTTATAGACTATGTTTTATCATCTTGATAAATGGCTATTTACGTACTTACAACGAAGCATTTGTCATAAAGCAATGAGTAAATTATTTTATTTCGATTGAGAATTTCGAACATTCATCTTGTATAATCGTGTAAACTAATGCTGTCAGTTTTTTCCCCAAGCCTGGTAAATCGAATCATCTAAATTGAAAATAAATCTGAAAATTCTTAAATGTATTTTATGGTTTAATATATATGTTGTTTCACTGATGTATTTGTTTATATAACCAGTGTGTTTCATGCTTCATTGTTTGTCTGGGTGTTAAATGTCGAGAAGACACATATAATTCGATGGCTTAGACTGAGGAGGTCGTACCATGTACCAATACTTACGGCCTTATAAGACTCATACATATTTGAAATCTCCAGTACCAGGCGCTTCTAATGAGCCTATTTTTATGAAAATTGGAACTTGTCATGTTCTATATGAAACTACAAAAGCTTGTTTTACCATGAGTAAAGAGTAAATTGCAGACAGTTTTGTCTTGTTTTCTCAATATATCGATTTTGTACTTGCGACCTTCTCATTCTAAGCCAGTTGAAAACGCTTGTTTTACCGTAAGTAAAGAGCGATTGTCAGACAGTTTTTCTTCTTTTCACAAAATATTGAGTTTGTAGTTACGACCTTCTCATTCTAAGCCAGTGATATATCTAATTACGTATTTTGCAGTTTCCCCGTAAGTTATGAACACACCAGAGACTACCTACACTAACATACTGTTTCCAAATCAGGAACTATTATTGTCTTGCTGTCACATGAGGTTATAATTACTGGATGATAAAGTGGGATATGTTGAAACAGATAACATTTTATAATTCCCGGTTGGTGCTTTGTCCGAGACAGATCAGTTTTGGTTGATATGTGTACTCCAGTGGTTAAACTTATTGTATGTTCTTACTTTGGGGAGGTGTGAGCTCAACTGCACGTATGTACCCAAGATAATAATTCAAATGCATTTGTGGTAAATCAAAAGCAAAAAAACATTATTTAGTTTACCAATGCTGCCATATAAATGTATCATATACTTAACATGAATTAAATCTTGATCACATTTAACCTGTTGATTTCTTTGAAAGTGGATTTGGTTGTTTATGATACAATCCGATTGTTCTATACGAACGATAGCTAGTTTTCGATAGAAAAAATCGTGTTTTTCTTAAATTTCTTCAAATTTATTCATCAGATTTCGACAAAAAGTTACATAGAACTACACTAACCTCCTACCTACTCCCATTCCGAATTTCATAACTTTTATTCACTTAGTAAAATATTTATTCTTTATTACATATTAAAATTACGTGCATATGGGAAGTTTAACGCAGGGAGGTAATCTGGTATTCTATTGGTGATTTACTATAAATTATTTAACAGTCACCATCCCTGATCGACTGGATTGACATTGCTGTTATAAAGACGAGACATATAAGTATATAAGTTTTCTAACTTGATATTTCATACAAAACTACAAATGTGTTACATAGAACTTATAAACAAAACTTTTTTTAACTCATTTCTGACGTTGCTGAAATTTCGGTGTGCGATATAAAAAGTCGTGATTTGTAATATTTCTCTGTAATTACTACACCTGCATGTGCAAGTATGAAATTTTGCACGAATAAATGAAATATATCTAACTAAGTTCAGCAACATCAGAAATGAGGTACAAAAAGTTTGTTCATACGTGAGAATTCTTTAATTTTCTAATGACAAGTTAATTTATTCTCAATCGTATCAGTTTTGTCTATGAACATAGTTTTCAGCTTACAACATGTTTCTTAACTTTGGTCAAAGCCATCCAACCATAATTTAGCAATGGAAATTGTATGACGCATAATCTGTCTAGGACGATATGAGTTTTTTTGTAAGAATGAATCAGTATCTTTATCAATCTTGTCTTACCTAATATCTACTTATCTCCGATCTGAATATGTTCGTTCATTTTTTAACAAGACATGGAAGAGTCCGGCCATTTCCTCGAAAGCTTCATTGACTTGACTGTGGAATGTAGAATCAGTTCGAGATATAAACACAACATGTAGAAGTTTATAGTTCTACCACACAAGTGCAGTATAAGAATATGCCTACTCGTAATACTAACCCGGGTACGAGGGAAGTCAAGTAATATATATAAATATGTCTATACCTAACAGCATTCAACCACGGATTATCAGTCTTTCTTTAACAACACATAATGATACAAACAACTGCATGTAAGATCTCTATCCTAGTTTATGTCCAACCTTCTGTGTGTAAACATCGACACAATTACTAATTAAGCATTTGTATATATACATTTAAATTAGAGCTTGTTCGCAGTTTCCCGAGATATTAACAACATCGAGAAAATAATAATTATCAACCATTCCCTAGCAACATAACACGACCCGGTCGAGCCACGAATACAGCCAGATAATAAGCCCTGTGCAGGTGGACGCGTGTCTCGACCTGGCTTGTTGTGTCAAACTAAATCGGCGATTTAACCTCTTTTATCGCATGGTAACACCAACAAGCTCATTAATGTGACTGTGTATGTAAGCAAAGAGTTTTGATCATTAGGCCGCATTATTCAAAGCCTTTGACAGAATTATTATTGATCTATGTACCCGTCTATATTTGTGACAAATACTAACTTCTCCCTACCAGGAAATATTTACTTCCACATAGTACAAGTTATGTCTTCCCTTATTCTCGGTTTCTTGGTTAACAGAGAGATATTATATTGGTACCAGACGTGTACACAGCTGATTAAGTGTTGTTGCTGTTATATTATTCTCGTTCTAGTCCTGTATTATTCCAAGATAAAATTTCAAAACAACAACTGACAGCAGTAATAACAATTTAATTTTATAATTATCTTTATATACCAAATGACTAGCGAATATTGTTTATAATACATGTAATATATATAGGCTTGCCTTATTGCGATTATGAATTAAATTAAAGTGGCGAAGAATGGCCATGTTGACTTGTACTCTAACAGGTAACGCTGTTAGAGGTGAAAACGCCTTACGCAAGGTAGCAACCGAGGGCATATAAGATTTATTATCAACCTTTAACATTAATTTACTGTAACAAGAAACCGAGTACACTCCGATTACACATAGAAACCGAGTACGCTCCAGGTACTCATAAAAAATACCGAGTACACTCCGAGTACCCATAAAAGAGACCGAGTACGCTACAGGTACTCATAAAATACCGAGTACACTCCGAGTACCCATAAAAGAGACCGAGTACGCTACAGGTACTCATAAAAATACCGAGTACACTCCGAGTACCCATAAAAAAAGACCGAGTACGCTACAGGTACTCATAAAAATACCGAGTACACTCCGAGTACCCATAAAAGAGACCGAGTACGCTACAGGTACTCATAAAATACCGAGTACACTCCGAGTACCCATAAAATACCGGGACGTACGCTCCAGGTACCCCGTAATAAAACCAGGTACGCTCCAGGCACCATATAAAGAACCATGTCTACAGTAAGTATGTATTTTAACCAAATGTGACTTATCTAAACAGATGAGACCTTTTAAGAGATGCCATTTTTCTAGTTGAGTCAACGCTCGGACAAGTCCTAAACGCTCATAAAAAACTACAGTCAAGTGACTGAATTTTGTAACCACAGGAACCTCAGTCTCGACTGGTAACAGCTGTCGAAACCGAGAGAAAACCCATGGAAATGCAAAATATATGTTTTGTATTGATTCATTTTTAATAAAAATAATAGATATGCCCTCGGTTGCATCCCCACTACAGAATTTTACGCCACAAAATAAAAAATATAATTAAGCTTCGATATCCCTATTTCTTATTTATCTATTTTTTATTTCCCCAAAATTCTTATAATATATAACTTAAAATGCCTTCGCGAATGGCGTCATTATAGAATTCCAAACCAACGTCGGACAAGTGTATACCGTCATCGCGGAAGAAACCGAGTGTAAGAACGTCGATGTCGACCGTAATATGCCCGTTGGATTGTTTTCGGCCCATCTGGTTCACCCGTTTACGCTTTTTCTCTATGGCTTTCAAACTACAGGCGTGTTCTCCCCAGGTAACTCTGGGGAGAACCCATATTATTTTTACTTCTGGAAATGCTTGATGAACATAAGTAACAGCCTCTATTATTATCTTAAAAATACATTTTAAGGAATGTTTGTAAGATCATTGCCACCTAGATGAAACAATATAACTTTAGGACAACTCCTAAACAGGACGGGAATTTGCAAGGAGCTAATTAAATCGTCCAAACTCATACCCCGCTTACACCACCAAGCCATGGTAAGGTTGTCCGGCAACTTCAAATTCGGCATTCCTCTTTCGGCGGCTCGCACCCCAGCCCAATATGGAATTGAATCCCCGATAAACCATACGTCTGTAAAGACATTATTAAAGCCTGTCAGTTACGATAGTCCTATCACCATAGCGACACTATTGCTATACCGTGCATGATAAGTATATATATAATACCATGAATATAATCACCCGCTAGACAAACCTGGCCTAAAGTACGGTTAAACCCGTATGTATGTGTTATAGGCGGGGGAGTGCCACCTTCCCAGTTTCATAATGGCTGACTCCGACAATCCCATTAAAGCTAATTGCGTAGCCCTGCCTATGCGAAAACTATGGGTTTTAACATTTGAGTGGTTATACTGAGAACGGTCAATACATTTTTTCAGCACTGCTGCAAATTGATATCTGGTGGCTACTGCCCCGTTACTATGAATGAACAGCGGACCGGTTTGACTCGATTTATAAAAAAAGATATTTCTGTAACGAATGAACAGGACATATGCTTCCATCCCGCTCACACGGTTACTTTAAAATCACCGGATTACCACGTTGATTTGTTTTAAACCTACTCATGGAAATCAAAACATGTTTGTTTGGTATATCAAGAGTTACGTCTCTTGATTGTAACATGTTAACTTGACCCTTGGTAGAGACTAATTCTCCTACGCGAAATAGGCCAAAATATGCCAGGCAAAACATAGCTTTAAATAACTGATATTCGTAAGCATCATGACAAATCGTGGGTAGAAGCTTACATATTTCCTTTAACATATCCATAGTGATCGGGGCTCTCGTATCGAATGTGCGGCGTGATCTATGACAACCCTCCAATAGCTTTTTGACAATAAAGGCTTGAGAAAAATCTGGCCAATTATTAATTTTATGAAAGAAAGCCAGACCAGAAATATATGTTGCTATTGTTCTAGCTGACAAGGCCTTTTCAAAACAATACGTAATGAACAAAACCACCTCGTTTAAAGGGAGTGGCCAGTTATTTGGTAAGTTATACGAGCCCCTGAATGACTGAAACTTGTTCCTTGCCGTAAATAAAAATTGCCGCGACAATAGGAAACAGTTCAAGCACTGTAATGTCTTTGGTAAAGCCATTTTCATGCCACACGTCCGGCCATTTCGCGTTACACCAATGCCCCTTAAACCAAATACCAAACCCTATAGCACCCGCGCTATCTGTATGAAATTGCTCGTCATCATTAGACACCCAAAAACGGTCGTGAAAGACTGAGACACCATTATGTCCACTGAAAAAACGCATCCACATTTTGAGATCAGATTTCATTTCCTTATTAAAGTCCCATTAACGCTCAAAATCAGTCATATGTTGTGCCAAAAATGAGTTACTTATCGAGAATTTATTAAGTTTTTATTAATATTGATTACTGTGCAACTTACACAATATGGAAAATTCTGGCCTTTTATTCAGATGTTTTGTTTACTGTTATACACAGCGAGCTTATTTTCGTCAAGTTCCGAGTGCACACGAGCGTGAAGTTATTCACATACATGGGCGGGTACTAAATCCCGGTGTCCGCCGGTATCTTTATGAAACTATAGAAACTGTCGGTATCGCTGGTTAAACATACTATATATTGCCTTGTATAGAGTAGATTTCATTATAACTAAGCTTTGGCGGGTTGGTTTGTATAACTTATTCACAAACATTGTGATAGTTTTCTATTTAACTATGTGCTACTTGTATATTACACTTTTTCATGAATTAGATATCTGTTAAAGCGAACGCTTCTTTGCGGCAGTTTTTAAACATGATTGACAGAAATTAAAATATTTATAAAATATTTATACTTATATTTTTACATAAAATGTCGAAGATCTGCCGTCCACTAGGACCGGAAGGGTTCTTGTAGCAGGAATTCGCCAGATCGCGATGGTTCGGCATGTCCTCGTTATGTAATAGAACCCTTCCGCAACATTCCGCATTCAATCCACATCTTCGGGACGCCTTCTGTGACGCTATGTAATCATGTAGCCATCCCGAATGGTTTCCAAAGGAAGCCGAATCGATCCCAAAGCTCCCCGAAAACACCGAAGAGATGAGTTCTACACACGGAAGCTATGCCGATCATGTTAAGGTCACAAGCCCAAAGGCGAAAAGTTACCAAAGGCACCAGTTGATCGTGGAAGAAATGACGCCGGGTCATCAGCGTATATCCAGAATGTCAGCGGAAGCGATGCCATCAGTTTACCAAGAGGTTCAGATAGTAGTTCGGCATCGTCTATTAACTTAACCGAATTTCTAATTGGCCACCCTAAAAACATTATATCATCTGATATATTATATCAATAAATCTTTGGCTGTGTTATTTGTTCATTCCACGCACTAATTTATCGATTTCCGGAAAGAAATGGCGTATTCATGTACAAAATCATCCATGCGTAACGGTTGGTGTGAAATTGCTATTTTGCACGTTGGTCTCTTGCACAGCTTAGAATAGTATCGTACTTGGTATATGTATTTGTTCCATGTTGATTGACTTTTCTTAAAGACACTACAATTTGTGAGAATGAGCCATGTGGAACGCGCTCATGACGTCAGATACATGCATACATTGAACGAATTTCTGATTGGCCACGTGTCTTAATAAATAAATTTTTAACAAATTGCTTTAAAAAGAATACAAATAATCGAAACCTCGATACTGTCCAATTTTATTGACAGAAAATAAGTTTCTTGCAGTAATTCGAGCTATAAAACCCCATGTTATTACAAATATCGCATACATGTCAGGATTTTGGTGCTTGTACTTGTCATTCTGACAGCCTCAGCGCGCCCATGTTACTTATTCTCGCAAGTATCAATGCTTTTAAATGAACTTGAAGGGTTCCCGAAACGAGCATGTTGTAATCAGCAATCCTTCCGCATAGTACCGGGGTCTAGTTGACGGAAGGTCTAAAACATTATTACATCGGCACTTTAATTATATCTCAATATGTTATATAATAATCTGATGAAAGCAATTTACCCTTTAATTCACCAGTGAAATATTACGCTCGGTTACCCTATACAATATAGTGCAATGGGATACCGGCGATTACCAGTATCGGAGGATACCGGTTTGACTTTTATTTATATGCATACACTCGCATAAATTTGTCATCGATATATGTGTCCTCGATCTATTACGGAAATGTACGTACAGTCTTCGGAACGACCCGTCGATTTCAGATTGTAAACAAAGGAGTATTTTGTATGGTGGACAAAATACTCCTTTGTTTACAAATTGACGATTTGCGGAGATTATTATTCTAAGGATAAAAGTCAACTTACATCAAATATATGCTGATTATATGCCATTTAGGGAGATCTATAACCTGTCAATGTTTCATGATCTTATTTGTTTGTAAAATATTGCTATTTCTGAGACTTTATGGGACTTTAACACGCACGTAATGATACATATGTTTTACGCCGCATGTGGCATTTATAAGGCGCCTACAAAATGGCCTACCTATAGGAATTGCCCGACAACAGAAGTTCAAAGACCCTATAAGTGACTGTATGACCCTCAAACAAACCTTCTTTTGCGACAGAACGAACTCGATTTTTTGAACGACTTCCGTTATTTTATCGAGAGGTATCCGAACCTCCATTTTTATTGAATCTAGCTCTAAACCTAAGAAAATAATAATTTGAGTCGGGCCTGCTGTTTTCTCGTCCGCTAGCGGAACGCCCAAGTTGTCCATAATTGATTTGAATAACACCATCAACTCTTTACAAGACTTGTACGTTTTTTCGCCCCCTAAGAAATCGTCTAGATAATGTATTAGGTGGCCCGATTTCATTTTGGTTTTAACGCAAGACTCAAGGAAGGTTGAAAATTTTTCAAATAAACTCGGGGAAATACTACAGCCGAATGGAAGAGCCTTATCGAAGAAAATTTTATCCTCCACCATAAATCCCAATAGTTCGAAATCCTGTGGGTTAATTGGTAGTAAACGGAATGCATTTTTTATATCCGATTTAAACAAGTAACAATTTTTTCCCAGTTCCTGAGTGATATGAATTGCTTGGTCGAATTCTGTGTATTTAACCGAACATAATTTCGGGTCAATGAAATCGTTAATCGATGACCCCTCTGGGTAAGAAAGATCATGTATCAGCCTAAACTCCCCGGGTGTTTTCTTTGGTACCACGCCGATCGGAGATATTTGAATGTTTTTCATCGGACTAACGGTAAACGGGCCAGCCGCACGACCGGCATCGATTTCTTTTTGTACTTTTTGTAGGACAATCTCGGGGAATTGTCTAGCCGACACCAAATTCTTTGAAAAGCGTGTCCCACGTGGACCAGTATAATTTAAACGAAAGCCGTGTGTAAAACCTTCTAATAGTATTAGTGCATCACGGGATTTGTAATCAGACAACCAGTGGTTTAAAGATTGGATATTAATAGGTGAAGGAGCTAATTTCGTCGGATTATTCATAAGCGACGGTATGTTATTATTTACTATATGAACCGCGTTGACCACGGTACTGGTTATATCCCCGCCCTCTGTATGGGCGGCGGCCTCGAAAGGGATTTCCATTAAAACCTTGATGGGTATTATGACCCGCATTATATGTTTGCGATTGACCGTAAGTACCCTGTTGGTACCCGAAACGTGAAGGACCTGACTGAGTACCTGTGTGACAGTTCATTATGTTATGCGTGCCGCCACAATTAATACATGCGTGGTTATATTTACAACTCGGCCAGCTACATGAGCCTTTATTAAAAGCTACACATATGTTCTGCGATTGACCATGCTTCCGCGACTCGACCCCAAATTGTTTATACCTATATGTATCTTGCATTGAAGGCAAACACCTAGACCACAAGCCTTGATTAATCACCGACCACGACGACGGTGTGGTGGCCTGACGAAGGCGAAACTGCTGGTCGTATATTTTCCAAAATTGTCCCCCCTGGCGGGACGCACATTCTCGTATAACATAAAAATAGTGCAACATTTTATGTATCTTTGAGGGGTGTGTGGACAAATAGATAGACATATAGACAATAAACGCGTCTGTCCAGCGTTCAATAGTTCCGATATCATCTTTACATACCGTGGGCCGGACGGCAATCGTACCGTCGGTATTTAATTTGAGCGTACTACCGGAATATAGCTCGGCCAGTTCCACCGCACCCTTTATGAGCAAAGAAAGATTGACGTACTCGCCTTTACAGATTTTTTGTTTTAGAGTAGGCGGTACATGTAACGTAATATCGTCTTGGGCGACACGTGTCAGCTCGTGACCTTCAAAAAGCATGTTTTCAACATTTTGAGTTTCATTAAACGTGAACATATTAGCATTGGGTTGCATTACAGGCGGCAAACATGTACCGTTATATGGCAACGCCCCTATATCTAAATTTTCTAGAGGCAGGGTCTGAGCATTACCGGCGTTAGACAAACTACGGGTCTCCACGGGACTAGTATTAGTGATGCTACTGTTCGAACTAGCATTAACCTGGTCTTGTTCCTCATGAACCTGAGCCTCACAAATAATTTCATTAAAATCTATAACGTTATGATTTATACCTCTCGCTGGCTCCGTCCCGTCATCAAACGCCGGTCTAGCTCGCTTAGCACTGGCCCTAGTCCTCGGCCCCGTTGCTTCTGCACCGCGCCTTCTCTTTGCACCTTGTCCTCGACCCGGCATCATAAAGTATTGCTAGATAGCCAAAGTTTTAATTAATTTTCTTTAAAGTTCGTCGTTTGCTGCCGAACAAGCAAGTGAGCCGACGTGGCAATCATGTGAGTTCACGCTCAGTGAATATCGTATTCACGCGAGAATTACCATGGAAACGATAGCGACGCCGGGTAGCGATAAACGCACCATGTGTATATAGTACCCGGAGATCCCGTGAAATTCCGCCGTAATAAATTAGATTAATGCATAGATGAATTAATCTTTATTATGGCGCCTTGTCGTGAAAGGTTCACTGCGAGACAGTTTAATACGAAATAAAGTCGAGTTTAAGGTCACAGCCTAAATCAACACTGACACCAAGTGTGTGGGATGTAGACGTTTCGTTAGAGTATTATATAAGAAGCTAATATCATGTATCAATTTTCATTTGGGTAAGGATAACCGATATAAATATCTCTAATCCTCTGCATGTCACATTGTAGACAGTAGACCGTCTACCTAACCAGTACTTACATACTTTTCACATAGAGCATTTGATATAGATATACACTTAGCGGCACTTCTAACGCTGCCACTTATATATTTCAGTTTTTCTTTAAAAGTCCTCAATGAATTGTAATGAAATTTGGCACACTTGAAGATCAATATTTGACACAAGTTCAGGCGAATTTTCCGCTCGATCCGACGATATTCTACTGCATGACCCGTTTTCAATTGACAAGATACTTATACTGAAAGTCGCAATTTATCACGCAATAACGGTCATATGATTGTTTTGTATGCCTGTACATGTTCCTTTTTCGTATAATGGTTGAGCATAGCAACATTATATTCGCTCATGGTTTTTAATAGATATTAACAATATTTACCAAAATGCTAGTAAACGAAAATTACTGGTTTTGCTGCAAAATATAGTGTTTTCCGTACCCATAGCCTGTCTGTTGAGAAAATACGATTCCTGCTAGTAACGCGGGTTGCGCTCAACTTGAAATTTAAATTTAGGGTGATCAGTGATTATATCAAACTGAATAAATTCAACTCTACTGCATACTATAGACATTCATTATTCAGAAGAAGTGTGAATTTTACAATTCAGGTAGCTTTATTTGAGGTTAAACGTTTATTTTAAACGCATCGTTTTATATTCAGATTATGAGCTGATTTTGAGGCGGTCTACAGCTTACCAACGGCTATTTCGTTACCTAGGAAATTGTAACGTAGATGAATTTTATGAATATTTTTAATGTGTACACTTATTACATAACACTTGAAGCTGTAAAGAAATAAAATATTGAAAAAAACTTAATTTTGTGACTTGTAATTTCGGGTGACGTAAATTACGCTTTTACCACGAATTTTAATACACACCAATTCCTGAATTAACAAGTGCGGCAATAGACACATGCATTGAACTAAAACTGGTGAAAATTTGATAAAGTTATCTCAAACGGTTTTCGAGATATCAGGAATAATCAAGTGGCAGCGTTAGAAGTGCCGCCGAGTGTATAGACCATTGCCAAATAAAATATATGACTGTTTTGATATTTCCAATCTTAAGACAACACACACTGATTATCAGCATTATCAGACGATTGTTTATGGTGTGTGAACCTGTAGTATACTCTTAAATATTAGTATCAAAGTCATTTAATACCAGCAAATGATTTAATCTAAGTTGATATTCAAACTGTAGCAGACTATGTACAGTTTGCACTGATTTCTTAATTAATTTTGTACACCCACCACATTCTGGAATTTGGTCCTTGCGGTATTATTTCTTTTCTTGTACCTGTATGAATTTTTTAACATCCATGACGTAGACAATGCTAGATTTTTGTATAAAGTGCGTAATAATAACGTTTTGCCTTGTCTCAGATTTGATATTAACGAAACACCCTGTTTCTTATCTGATTAATGTGACATATACGATTTTAGCAATAGTCAAACATCGCTCGCATAGAAGCAAACAATCTTTCATTACATGTTCTATAAAAACACCGACCCAGTGTTCATTGTTTCTTAAAACCAACTTAGGAAAATAATTCTGTCTGCCAACGATAATCACATTTTTGAATACTGTACTTTGCATGTCAGATCCTCTAAAGAGAGTAAGTTTTGTACTCGGATATTTACACTTTTGAAGAGACTTTTTAATGCGTTTGTCCATAATGGGTCATATGAAGGATTACGAGTCGACACAATTAATCGAACAAATAAACATAGACAGTTATAATTACTGGATGATAAAGTGGGACAGATTGGAATAGGTTACAGAAAGTGTTGTTGCTGTTATATTATTCTCGTTCTAGTCCTGTATTATGGCGCCTTGTTGGGAAAAGTTCAGTGCGAGACAGTTTAATACGACAAGTTTAAGGCGAGTTTGAGGTCACAGTCTAAATCAACACTGACGCCAAATGTGTGGGATGTAGAAGTTTTGTTAGAGTATTACATAAGAAGCTAATATCATGTATCAATTTTCATTTGGGTAATGATAACCGATATAAATATCTCCAATCCTCTGCTTGTCACGTTCTAGACAGTAGACCGTCTACCTAATCAGTACTTAGTAAACATTCTTATCAAGTTTCTGAGATCATAACCAAATAATATAATTTATAACTGTTATGAACTTTCCAATGTAATAACTAAACATAAATGCGATTTTATGGTTCTTCAACCAAAGCGTTAAAATTATTATCAATTTGTCTGTCAATACGTTGATATACGAACTGTAGCAGACTACATTTTGCACTGATTTCTTAATTAGTCTAGAATACGACGACCCCATTCTGGAACTTTAAAGTCCTTACGGTCTTATTTCCTTTCTTGTACTTTTACAATACTTACAGCATCCATGAAGTAGACAATGTTAGATTATTCGTATAAAGTGCGTTATAATAACATTTTAACTTCTCCAACAATTGATATTAACGAGACATGGTGGTTCTTATTGGAGTATATATATGCGACATAATTCACATTCAATTCGTTCCTATGTACGAGTTCAGCAGTATTCGAACATTGCTCACATGGTACCAATCAATCATTTCTTACATATCCTGTAAATACACCAAGTGGACATTGTTAAGACCAGCTTAAGAAAATAGTGCCTTGTTTAATAGTAATATTATTGTTTTAACAATGTATTAATCGTGCTTGTACAACACTTTTAAACGTGTAATTTACAAGAAAAGGGACTTTATTAATCAGGTATAATAATAAATAGCTCAAAGAGTTTATATCAAAACCAGAGCGGTACGTAGGAATGTGGCGAAATTGACATGGAGTGTGGTACAGGCCTGGAATATTATATCTATCTTTTAATGTATTACCAATTTTCCATTAAGCAGCCTCGCATGTATCAAATAAAATCAAGCATTCATTTAAAGATAGTTTGTTTGTGTGCTTTAAATTAAAACGAATAATTGCTATCCGTGACCACTTTCGGGACATTGGTAAATAATTGTCAGAAAAGGCTTAGAAAATGAGCTATAAAAAGTGTAGCTCAAAATGAATTACATTTGTATTGTCCTTAGAAGTCTATGCGTATTGTATGATTTTTTGGAATTACATTTTTCCATTATACAGCCTTGTATTTCTTAAAAACTAGCAATACTCGTTCATTTGTTCATGCATAGTTTGTTTGCTTAATACCTAACCGCCTTTGCACTTTCAGGACATTGGAGAATCGAGGGTAGTAATGCTTAGAAACGAAGCCCAGATATATTGCAATTCATTGGTAATAATTGTTCAACTGGTTCAAAGTACTTCCTGAAATTCGTGTACGTATTAGCCAATCATTCATCGATACCAGGCCAAAATAAAGGTACGTCATATACATCACTGCCTCATGTGCCTCAATGGTACAGTTACGAGGGTCAGTCAAAAAAACTGAGAGTTGTTTAATTAAGCCTTCAAAAGTACAACTAACATGTGTATCTTGTAGAATCGTATAAATCAAATAGTAAAGGGCGTTTGTTACGGAATGGTCACTAATGCTGTATTGTTTAGTTGCCTTGCAACAACTGTACCCGTATTTTATCGATTTTTACGACATGTGTTCTTTGCGTTGCCATGGTATTCTAAAACTGATAACTAAATTCACAATTTATGCTCAGGAGAATTATGAATGTATGTAATGGAGGCCAGTGGCCGTAACAGAAATAAAAAAAAACTTCGCTTTTGAAAACCATAATGCGTTCTTTTGGGTGGGGTAAAATTGTGGTCTCAATACCTACAAATAAAGTGACAATTAATAATTCCAGCAAGTATAATTTCTATATTTGAGTAACAAATCAACAATAATCGAGTATATCTGATAAATAAATGTAAAACAAAATAAAAAATAAGTTTGAAAATGTTCGATATAACTTAATGTTTCCTTAGCAACGCACAATTGTATTCGACAGACAGCGCGAACGCATGCCATCGAGTTGTCTTCTTCTGTTGCTTTGCAACACGAATCAAACGCTTATGCGCGTGAAAATATTCACCAACTCTCAGTCTTTGTTTATGTCATAACCCTATATGCATGTATGTTTTATACACTGCTGTGATCTCCATTTGGTAAAATAGCCGTGAATACCGTTAACTCAGGTATACGCAGTTAAACCTAGATAGACATAGTTTACTTGTCGGACGATTGTATATTAACAAACCATTCTCATTTGACTTTGACACATGTGTAGTACGAGTATGCCACATACACGTGTTGAAAACATCAATACATATGACCTATATTTGAACGTGAGAAATACTTATTAGTTTACGGAAACTACTGCTGGTTTTCTGGTTGTAGGAATTTTAAATACATGAAACTTCTGCGAATGTAATCCTTTGTATTGTTGGTGTATGTATTAGGACTTGAAACACATTCCATTATTGTACTGTCGATAAAACAGAAATTATAAACTAATTCCTGACCGAAACCGGCGTTACACAATCAATCATAATACACTGCCCTTCAAGACATCCTTCACATTCATAAAATTAAATGATTTCATAAATTGACGGTAGAAATTTAATGTGTTATTGCAGATAATCATCGATAACATTCCAATGCAATAATTCAATGCTGAATAAATAGACAAACATTTGTGTTTTGGAAGAAACCATGTCATTACACTTGTGTTTGTCAATGTAATTAAATTGAATAGTTTTATAAATTGAGAAGTGTGAAGAAACTTTAGGGGCCAGTGTATATCGTTCTTATATTATATCGTTCTTATATTCGACATTGGTTCGGCATTGGTCTTGGCGATCATTGCTACTGTCATTTGGTACGGTGGTTTTAAAATACAGCTTGTTTTGACCCTATAGATATACGTTCTCTTACTGAAGTATAGCATTTGTGTAGACTCTGGTTGTCTTGTGTAATGGAAACAGGGGTGGTTATTTTCTGATAGTGTGACTTAAAATAGTTCAAACTGGAGCCTGGGTATGTTTGAGGTCTATTGTAATGCAAGCAGATCGAGATAATATGATTGTGGGCAAGCATATGTTTGGATGGTTGCGAGTGTTATGCCCAATCCTAAAAATAATAACCATACATTACCGGTCAGTATTGTAAAAAAAACACTCCAGCTTTAATTCACAGTTCATCTTCCACAAGTCTGGTATAGATGTACTTGCATGTTTGTCGATCGCTCGGTAGACATGCCGAATGGTTTTCCAACAAAAACTCCAAAACGGGTGTGACCTAGGATTCTAACATTTTAAGCGGAGATGATTCATCCTCCACAGACGGCCCGACTCAATTGCAAGGCCATTTGATCAAACTAACCATGCCCTTTGAATACACATCATTCACTGGTCAACACCATAACAAATATATGATCTTAGATCGTAAAACTTTACAGAGAGGTTGATAATCATCAGATGTAGGCTCCTACTAATTTTGAGGTCGATAGGTCAAGGTCGTGGTGACCTTAGCTACACTAGGCTATGTACTGTCATGAGTCGTGTATGTTTCACAAACCACTCCTGTGCGGTCAGTTATCGTAATTCTTCCGGCTTTATGTTTCCTGGTGTAGGTATTGATGGACAATGTGTATTTAACATATTGTGAGACTTCATGCGAAAAATATTTGTTTTGCACGTGCATTTTGCATAATTTGAAAATTCACGGTTCAATTCTCGCAGCGGGCAAATTATAATTATCGAATTATCGGATATTGCTGTTATAGTACTCGCATGAAGACATGCACAAAATGAACATGATATCATGTATAATAAAATGATATACGCATTACATGTTTGTGTACTTATAACATTTATCAAGTGTATATAAAACATGCATTACCTTGAAAATATGTAAGTGTTTTCGTCATTTTCAGATCATATGGTGGCGTTCAGTGCGAGTAAACCAACATCTGATGATCCTCTACGATTTAGCGAAAACAATTTTGATATCGGATGAGCTTATAACATAAGCACAGGCAAACTGGTGTGTAACCAACCTGGTAGTGTAGGCGGTAATCATAGATTGTGTTGTGTACTAATTAACGGTTTACGACACGGTTGTCCATGCGCACTTACTGGTGGTGGCAGCGGAGACTTTCCGTCTGGTTCCCGTTCACGGTCTACGACACGGTAGTCCATGCGTACTTACTGGTGGTGGCAGCGGAGACTTTACGTCTGGTTCCCGTTCCCTCATTGTCCGACTACAGATGAACGATGAAGTTTCGTTTCAATGTGATGGTGGCAGACAATTTAATGGAAATTCTGGTTTTACTGGTTTCTTGATACACGCCGAAAATTGATGACCATGCAAACAAACTCATGAATGCTTTTGTTGGTTTACATTTACTCATTGCATTGTGTACATGCATAAAACATACCGGCCAGATAGGATATTGTAAGAGTCGCATTGTCATTTATATCGACACAAAAATTATAAAACTTGTCTGAACAGGGTGAAGCGAAAAAATAAACTTGCATAAACTGTTGGTTCTACTATACTGAACGCGTAAGTTCTGCAAACACTACTATGGACAGTGTGCGTCTAATTTATCGCAATCGTGATGTTGATAAATCGCTGGCTTCAAATGAAAATGTCGTAATTAATAAGACTGATGGATTAGTTTAAATTCGGCATCCAATGGCGATTATTATGAGCATATTTGCATGAAAATCGGAACTTGTCATATTGACCAAACTGAAGTCGAAACAACTTGGTTTACCATTAGTAAAGAGTAATTTTCGGACAGTTGTTTCTTGTTTTCTCAAAATACCTGTATCGTTTTTGTACTTACGCCCTTCTCATTCTAAGCCAGGGATACCTACCTAGACTCAACGATCTAAAAAGGCACCACATTGGTTCTTATTGATGAAGATGTTAAGCTATGGTTATTTAATGTTTGAGATGCCAGTATAACAAGATTGAAATAAATTATGATATAGATAACAGAGTGACCCATGAAAGTAAAAATCGCGATGCAAAACAACAACAACTACAAAATAAATTACACAACAAATTACCAGAGATACAACTGTAACAATCAAAGTGTGATGGGTTATATGCCAGTGAAAGAAATAAACATGTAATTTAGTAACTGTCACTAGTCACTGTTGTAATTGTCATTTAAAGCATTATTTTGTCTGTAACACGGATTTTATTAAGCACTCTATTATTGCAGGAAAAATGACTGTCTGAATTTAGATAAATTAATGTACTTTCATATGTTTCCCTATACAAGTCTATGTAAAATTGGTGACCCCTTGGCGGGGCGTAATTTTGATCCCAGTGATATAATTTGAACAATCTTCGTAGAGGGCCACTAGTTGATGCTACATACCAAATATAAAAGCCCTTGGTATTGTGGTTTCAGACAAGACGATTTCTGAAGTTTGCATTTTGAAACCCCCTTTTAGGACCGCCTGGCCTTATTAATCAACAGACCGGAATCATTTGAACAATCGTTGTAAAGGACCACAAGATAATGCTACATACCAAATATCAAAGTTCTGGGCATGGTAGTTTTTAACGAGATTTTTATATGTTTTTCCGAAATATGTCTATGTTAAACTGGTGACCCCCGGGGCGGGGCCAATTTTCACCCCATGACAATAATTTGAACAATCTTGGTAAAAACAACACTAGATGACATAACAAATATCAAAGCTCTAGGCATTGTCAGTTTTAGACAAGAAGATGTTAAAATGTGTTCCCTATATAAGTATGTGAAAAGCGTGTGACCCCCTGGCTCGGCCAATGTTGACCCCAGGGGCATAATTTGAGCAGTCTTGGTAGAGGACCACCAGTTGATGGTACATACCAAATATGAAAGCCCTGGTTTCAGACAAGAAGAATTTGGAAGTTTGCATTTTGAAACCCCCTTTTAGGACCGCCTGGCCTTATTAATCAACAGACCGGAATCGTTTGAACAATTTACATAGAGGTCCACCCAAGGTACATTACTGCAAAATTTCAGCATTTGGCAAAGTGGTTTTGGAGAAGAAGGCGTTTAAATAAACCGTTGATAAGGTACCAGGTGGGCTAAAAACTGAGTTTAACATCCCCACATTTTTGCCCATTCATTAGGTAAAGGAAATGACACGAAACGTCTTTTTCAACCCCAACATGAATCTACCATTTAAGGCATAAACGGACAAGAAAATGGTTTTGGTCGGATCTAACTATGTCCTACCACACAAAACAATCAAAATATACACCTTCAATCGTGTTTAGTTATATGGATCACATAAAGAGTATGGCTCTTTTTACCAAGCAAAATATTATGAAATTTGGAACGAATGGTTAGATTGTGTGCTGCCTTCCCTGTCCGATATCAGCGTATCTTTTTGCTAGTCAATGACACCGATTTGGAAGACCTTGGCGTGACGTAAACGCTCAGCAAATCTTGAGAGTAGGGTAAAGAAAATGACCGACGGTGTACCAACTTACGCCCGAACCTTTTAGAACCAACACTAGGAGACCTTGACGAAGACAATTCACATTTTCTTTATGTCTCCACTCTTGATTACATCATGCTCAAACTTGCTCTCTGTAGATACCTGGTTTGTAAGAATAAAGATATGAGGAAACCTGACAGGAAAGGCAGCGCTCAACTAAACTAGCAGAGCACAAAAAACAACACATCATAACACAATTACACGGAGCAATCCCCACACATAACTGAAAATCAATAGGATTGCCTAGTTTCCGAAAGAAATAAATAAAAACCGGTGACCCTAAATGACCGAATGAAACCAGCTTAGACCCGACATGGTTCCCCAAGTACCCATGTAAAAGAGCAGGTATCCATGTAAAAGAGCAGGATGACTTAGTTTCACAAAACAAAAATATGCCAAAACGGAAACCCCAAGTTGACCGAATGAGGGGTAACTTCGACTTGACATAGGTAATGCTCGAGTTAAGCAACCTGCTGTACAAAACCACTATGTATTGATTTTATAAATTTTTTCTTGTGTTAACAACTTTCTTTTTGTGTATTTAATACACTCAGTTTATAATTTGTGTGTTATCCGGTGTATAGAAGCATAAATAAATAACAGAAGTATACAAATATAGCACTACATAAGTATACTCGTTCACACAATATTATTATTTATCTTTCCATTCAAAAAGCATTATCGTTGAAAATAATAACAAAAATAACAAGACAATTCATGATGAATTTACATTACTCGCATACTCATGTTTCTGCAAATGTTTTGTCTTGAAGTGCTCAATGTCGGTTGATAGTCACTTTAGATGAAGGTCCTCGCGTTTATGAAACTGAAAATAGAATATAACAAACGTTTACTATATGAAGTCGGTATGAAGTTCACTTCTGAGAAACAAAAAAACACTACATTAATCTGGTTTCTAGTACCTAGCTGTCCCAATCCATCAAACAATGACGGAAAAGTTGAAATGGAATTGCCAATTTAAAGTTTTGATATGTTCATCTGAAGCGCATCTCAAATTGTTGTTATAATACATAATATAAAGAAGTAACGGATAATTTCTACATTCCTTCTCCGTGTTATTGTTTAGTTTCACTTCAGTTTTAAAGAAAGTCACTGTTATCTTTAATTTTAGCAAAATTGACGCCGATCGGTTTGATTTGCATTGAGTGTGTAATGGCAATTTCAAACACATCATGAATTTTGCAATTTGGCTCTCCTTAGTTACTTGCACAGGTAACTGTATCGAAAACGAAAAGAATCAAAGTACTGAAAGTACTGACAGGCTGGCGAACTGCTAAGGAACAATAGCTTTTCAAGTGATATAACATCAAGTGGTTTTCTAAGTCGAAAGAGAGGTAAGTGCTGGACTTAACAAAAAATAAAAAAATATATAAAAAAAATTGGAGCCGCCGTGATTCGATCGCTGGACCTTAGCATCAGAAAATTACTAAGCGAGTTGCTTAACCACTCGACCACGATCTCGTTGGAGAATGTTAACCTAAATAATTTAACATATTAATATTATGATATTATTAATAAAATCATTGATGCGCGCTATATCGCGTTCGTAACGCGTAGAAATATTTATCAACGCCTTTAAACACCTTTTCTTTTAAAGTCCCATTAACGCTCAAAAGCAGTCATATTTTGTGCCCAAAATGAGTTACTTATCGAGAATGTATTATGTTTTTATAAATATTGATTACTGTGCAACAATAAGTTGACTAACACAATATGGATAATTCTGGCCTTTCATTCTGATTTGATTTGATTTGATTTGATATGAGTTTATAAGGTCCTCGTATCGTCCCATACCTTTCGGTAATCTGGATTTTTTATAGGACCCCGGCATGTACCCCTTCATGCCGAGAAAGTTAAAAAGTTCGAAATAGGGTAAATTTGTCTTGCAGATAATTTATCTGCAAGCGTTAGCCGGACGTTTAGTTTTTGTGTTATTTAATGTAAATACAAAAATCGACCAATGAGATCTAGAGCATTTGTATTTACTCCTACTTGTCCTATATTGAAGTGAGTTGCGTCCCTGTGGTCTTGGAAGCAATTGACAATCAAGACCATCAGGAGACATAGAAATTTAGCGGCACTGTGGTGTCAAAGGGTGCCTGAAGCAGACAAAAATTTATCTTAGTTTTTAAAATGCAGTCTGGTTTGTCCGGACACGGACGGGTGCTCACGGCTGAGTTTCACAGGGGCGTTGAAACTTGTTTCACAGGGGCATTGAAACTTGTTCGGACGGGTGCTTTTGGAGAAACCAGACAGCTGAGATCGTTCATCCTCCCACACCGGCGATACTCGAGTTTCTTTGCTTCAGTTTCTCTTTCACGGCCTTTCATTCTGATGTTTTGTTTACTGTTATACACGCCGAGCTAATTTTCGTCAAGTACCGAGTGCACGCGAGCGTGAAGTTATTCACATACGTGGGCGAGTACTAAATCTCGGTGTCCGCCGGTATCTTTTCGAAACTATAGAAACTGTCGGTATCGCTCGTTAAATATACTGTATATTTTCTAGTATAGAGTAGATGTTGTTATTACTAAGCTTTGGTGGGTTGGTTGGTATAACTTATTCACAAACATTGTGATAGTTTTCTATTTAACTATGTGCTACTTGTATATTACACTTTTTCATCTGTTAAAGCCAACGCTTCTTTGCGGCATTTTTGAACAGTATTGACAGAAATTAAAATATTCAAAAAATATTTTTACTTATATATATCAAACTAAAATGTCTAAGACCTGCCGTCAACTAGGACCGGAAGGGTTCCCGAAGCAGAAATTCGCCAGATCGCGATGGTTCGGCATGTCCTCGCGATGTTATGGAACCCTTCCGCATCATTCCACATTCAATCCACATCTTAGGGACGCTTTCTGTGAGGCTTCGTAATCATGTAGACACCCCGAAAGGTTTCCAAAGTCGAATCGATGCCAAAAGCTCCCCGAAAACACCGAAGGGATGAGTTCTACACACGGAAGCTATGCCGATTATGTTAAGATCACAAGCCGAAAAGCGAAAAGTTACCAAAGGCACCAGTTGATCGTGGAAGAAGTGATGCCGGGTCATCAGCGTATATCTCGAATGGCAGCGGATGCGATGCCGTCAATTTACCAAGAGGTTCAGATAGTAGTTCGGCATCGTCTATACACTTAACCAAATTTCTAATTGGCCACCCTAAAACAACATTATGTCATCTGATATATTATATCAATAATTCTTAGGCTGTGTAATTTGTTCATTCCACGCATTAATTTATCGATTTCCGGAATAAAATGGCTTATTGATGTAAAAAATCACCCATGCGTAACGGCAGATATTTTTGCACGTTGGTCTCGTAAACAGTTTGGAATATTATCGTACTTGGTATATGAATTTGTTCCCTGTTGATTGACTTTTCTTTAAAACATTACAATTTATGAGAATGAGCCATGTGGAACGCGCTCATGACGTCAGATTCATGCATACATTGAACGAATTTCTGATTGGCCACGTGTCTTTATAAATTAGTTTTTAACAAATTGCTTTTACAAGAATACAAATAATCGAAACCTCGATACTGTCCAATTTTATTGATAGAAAAATAAGTTCCTCGCTCTAATTCGAGCTAAACCCCATGTTATTATAAATATCGCATTTTTCAAAATGACTTTTTAGCATACATGTCTGGATTTTTGTCATTCTGACACCCTCAGCGCGCCCCATGTTACTTATTCTCGCCAGTATCCATGCTTTTCATTAAATGAACTTGAAGGGTTCCCGAAACGAGCATGTTGTAATCAGCATCCCTTCCGCATAGTACCGGGGTCTAGTTGACGTAAGGTCTAAAACATTATTAAATAGACACTTTACTTTTCAATATGTTATATCATAACCTAATGAAAACAATCTACCCTTTAATTCACCCGTGATATATTACACTCGATTACCCTATACAATATAGTGCAATAGAATACCGGCGAATACCAGTACCGGAGGATACCGGTCGGTATTTGACTTTTATTTCAATGCATATACAAATGTACATGTACTCGCATAAATTGGTATCAATATCAGGCGCGTAGCCAGGCATACGCCCGTACGCCCGGGCGTACGCTCCATTAGAAAAATGAAAAAATAAACTGACTCAAAAATGCAAAAAAAATCGATGCCTCACTAGGGTTAGGCATAAAATTAAATGTTGGAGGCTCTCCTTTTTGGTCTCAGCTCATATTTTAGTTTTTTTCTTGCTCGCTTCGCTCGCTCACTAGCTTTAAAATGAATCATCTGATAGAGATCATGTTTGTGTGGCATGCTTCCAAAATAAATATTTTTTTCTAGCTGCTCGCTCACTCGCTCAATACTTTTCTATGCAAACTGCATAATTATACGGCTTGTTGCTCACGTATTAACATTGAACGCCATAAAGTAGGGAACGTGTATATATGGCCTGCTGCTTAGGGAATCAGTGATTTTTCTAGCTCGCTTCGCTCGCTCAGTACTATTATAAGTGAATGTCACCAAGGAGGGAACGTGTATGTATGCCCTGCTGCTTAGGGAATCAGTGATTTTTCTAGCTCGCTTCGCTAGCTCAGTACTATTATAAGTGAATGTCATCAAGGAGGAAAGTGTATGTATGGCCTGCTTCTCAAGTAAACAGTATTTTTCTAGCTCGCTTCGCTCGTTCAGTACTGTAACAAATGAATGTGATCAAGGAGGGAACATGTATGTATGGCCTGCTGCTCAGGTTAACAGTGTTTTTTTCTAGCTCCTTTCGCTCGCTCAGTACTGTAATAAGTGAATACCATCATGGAGGGAACACGTATGCCATATGGCCTACTGCTCAAGTAAACAGTATTTTTCTAGCTCGCTTCGCTCGCTCAGTAATGTAATAAGTGAATGTCATCAAGGAGGGAACATGTATGTATGACCAAATGCTCAGATTAACAGTGTTTTTTTCTAGCTCGCTGCGCTCGCTCCGTACTGTAACAAGTGAATACCATTAAGAAGAGAACGTAATTGGCCTGCTGCTTGGGAAAACAGTATTTTTTTCTAACTCGCTTCGCTCGATCAGTACTGTAATAAATGAATATCATCAAGTAAATAACAAATATATGTGACCTGTTGCTAAGGCTATCAATCACTGTATTTTTTTCTAGCTCGCTTCAATCGCAAAAAAAACCATTTATTATTTTCTTTAATCACGTGGTACATGTTGCTAGATACTCTCATAAAACTATAACTGATAACGGGCGTACACTCTAAATATACCCAGCTACGCCCCTGAATATATGTGTCCTCGATATATTACGGGACTTTACGTACTGTGTTCGGAACGACCCGTCGATTTCAGATTGTAAACAAAGGAGTGTTTTGTGTGGTGGACAAAATACTTAGGATAAAAGTCAACATAGATCAAATATATGCTGATTCTATGTCATTTGGGGAGCTCTATAAACTGCCAATGTTTCACGGTCTTATTTGTTAGTAAAATATTGCTATTTCTGAGACTTTATGGGACTTTAATTTCATACAATTTCCTTCCATTTCAAGAAGAAACTAATATATTACAATCGAACAGAATAAATGAAACAAGGAAAGTTGAATGTTCTTATCTTGCAAAACTGATTAACGAGGAGGACCTTTTTGCATTGAGTGTATAGATTCTGTGTTGTCAGTTTCGGGAGTAAATTCATCTTAGTGGAATTCATTTTTTAGGATTGTAATAGTCTGGCGCGAAATCGCCAGCCTAAAAATGTAAAAAACTGGTCGGATGTTTTTCGTTTTGCTTTTTCATTATCAACGATACCGTTACTTGTGGTAACTAATACATCGGTGCACTAAGCAAACTATCATGTGATGTAATGTTTGTGCATTGGGCAAATTCAGTCCAATTTATTGTTATCTTTTCCTGTCTTGTTTTGTTTTCATAAAGACGATCTCTCCGTACTCATAATCAATGATTGTCATTTCCCATCCTGTAGTGATAGTATGACGTTCAGTTTGACCGTGTAAAATGTACTTTCGTCTCTGTCTATCTGTTGAGTGTGTACTTCCTTATCCGAATGATTAATTATCTTAATGGAGGATACTATTGTACGATATACTAGTAATATAGACATAACAGACCAGCCGAGTGGAACTACTAGCTCGTACGATTCGTTACAACACTGACAGAACATGTCTTTATCGAGACCACAAAGTGTACATGTACAATGTTGTCGATGATAGATCTAGTTGTGGAAATATTTACACTTGACTAGCATATTGCAAACAGAACGTGTAGAAACGTGTACGATACGCCGGTGTAAGAGCTCTTCGAGTTCATGCTGTGTCCGTATTCGCATATAGCAACTTCGAAATCTCTACCAATGTGAAAACAACGAAAGAGCTTAGTAAAATATGTTCATAGACATCTAGCATAATGTACGATTCAATATTAAAGCTTCATAATATCCTCGCAAGAGCCTATGGTGTACTTACGGCTGTCGTGCGAGTATTGTGGAGCAGTTTTCCATTTACTTATCAAGCTGAAAGATGAGAAAAGGAAGTATCTGGTTCGTAAATAGAGATAAATTATAAAGCATTAGGATACCACAGATATCAAAATATCAACTCGCCCTAAAACTTGTGATAACGACACTAACCCCGTCGGTGTTTATTTATTTCATAACACTTTATCCCAACGCTCGTGACCTTTGTTTACAAAATTCCTTGTACAATGTCGTCATTAACCTTTAAGTTGCGATCGGCATGGTTGGAAACCTTTGCCACGTATGGCGTGCACTAATTAACTTTATATTAACAATTGTTCCATACCGAGTTAATATAAAAAAGATCAATTATCAAAGAGCGTGTCAATTTTGATTCCACGTGAAAGACGTAAAAACATTTGCTACGCACGAGTGCTTGTTTAAAATTGTTGTACCTTGCATGGTACATATACAGTATACTGTACTTTTATTTAGAATATTGTTTATTTTTTTCATTATTAGCGTATAAAAAAGAAGAAATGCTCCCGGCTAGAGGTGTTTTGTATCCTTTATTATATGACAGGTGGTTGCTTTAAATCACTTTAGAATCATACGAACCGTGAACGCGTATCGAGAACATTATCAGGCATCGACTGATTTAAAAGTTGTATGCTACCTTCCATGTCAGAATTTCTATTTTTTATTAATTATTTGGCGTAATCAATATGAAATCCAAAGCTACAATTTCTTTCAATTCTGATTGGATATATAATGTGTAGTGTTATGTATGCGTTGTTCACATGGCAGATGTTGAAATGCTGCATGTCTGTAATTAGTAGTAAGGTATAGCTTACATCACCGGTTTAAAAAATGGCCGATAGACATGCAATGTTCGCCCATAGTTCATGTAACCAATCGGCATAGAAGTAAGTAGTTCAAGACGAAACAAACATAACATTGATGCAGTTCAGATTTTTATATAAAGCAATGGGGATACTCGGTCTAACACCGTTTCTCAACATTTGTTTTCTGTAAATTATACTGCGTCAGGCAAACCTAACCATTTTCCCGGATGGTTTCTTAGACAGTACCCTTAACCTCCCACATGGAACTTGCAACCTATCAATATGTGGCCGGAGAAAACGGGATTGTTGTCAAATTTTCATGGACGGGTACGATCTGTCATTACCGACTACAGGACGATTTTAGCAAACCCTTGTATTTTTAACACTTATACCAATTGCATTGAGTAGTCCAGTTGCATTACCTTTAAGCGGTCCTTGCAATTAATACTATGATACGTAATCCTGTTCAGGTTATAGTGCCTAATATTCAAAGATGTACACAGCATGGTTTGTCAATTTTCAAGCTAAGTTCTCTGGGCCTAATATTATCAGAAAATTATCTGGGAGCTGTAGTCATACAAATACACATTATGTAATAGCTTAATGACAAAATAGTAAAGCATACCTATTTCTCCATACTTGTACAAATACAAACTGGGACAACCAACATCAGTCCTACTGTCGAATACTTCTGAATTCAGCAAACATAGTCTAGAGAAGGTACTATACATCCAGGAGATACATGATCCGTGCTTGACACAAAGTGCACCACACCCGTCTTTGTCATGGACTTTATAATAACTCCGCAAATGTATACCATAAATATTATAGCAAGCATCTTCAATCGTAAATCCACCTAGCGGTATAGTTCTCGGAATTAACTGACCTTCTCCAATACAAGTTAAAATCAGTAAAAGAATTATTGTGTATAAAATTTTCATCTTTAATCAATCTGGTTGGACGCAATACAACATACGACCGTAGCTACTACATCATCGTGTGATTCAGTAGGATCTGACACAATTGTTTGTTTCTAAGCCAGCGTACACTTGCTAAGACTGTTCACACTACGGTACTTCAATATATTAAGCAGCCATATTACCGGGTATTCCCTGGAAGCTGGATGTCATTAGCCAATCAGACAGGAACCTCTTACCACGACCGTCTCAGTTAAGGCAAAACATACAAGAAATGTACGCAAAGTTATTCGTCAAATGGAACATTAAATATGTTTACCGTAGCAAGATGTTAAATATTAGACAAGTTAAGATTGAACACTTTATTCTACAGTGCATGGATATAAGGGAAATACATTTATAAAAACGAATATAAATTGCAGTAAGTAGATCTAAATAATCCATAGTGAAGCATATCGAGAAAGTAATTGAACATTAACATACGGATGTAGAACATTTGAAGTAAATGCGCGACAAATAGTGCATCAAACAAAACATTAACTTACAGACAACGGGAAACTGAATGGCACATACATATGACATGAAAGTCAATTTTCCAAGCTCCTAGGTACTGTTTTATCAACGGACTTACGGGAATCGTAAACTTACGTTCAAATTTAAATTCTGTATATTTCTTTAACTACTCCAAATTGGGGATGGATATTGTTTGAAGACGTTCATTAACTGAATCTTGATAAGTGTTACAGCTCCATTTATCACTCTTTATAGTAGAAAAGGTATGATAAAGAATTAAAATTTGATCGTAAGTTTAAGATTTGCGTAAATGCGATGATAAAACAGTACCCTGAAGTTGAAACATTTGGGAAAATCATGTTTATTCGACCTAAATATTTCGATCAGATTGCAAAACTATGGAAGGCAACCAAAACGTTAAAATGCCGTTAAATCAATCGTAGTACGAAATTAAAATGAAGTGAAAAATAGAAACCTAAAATTATATTGAATCCATGCGTATTCCGAGACAACTGGCCAGGAGTGATCATCCATTCGAACACCCGCCGTTTAACATACAAACAGAACTCATATACTAATCTCAACTAGTTTAGTTGAGTGCTGCTTTCTCTGTCCGATTTTCTCATATTGTTTTGACAACATGGACATTTTTGTCTTTATTTTATCTTTAAAAATCTACACAAACTCGAGACTATGTATTTTTTTATCTAATAGCCGAATCATAATTACGACAATTAACATCATTGATGTTAAGAGAAAGGTATGGCCAAATATGCAATGATATGATTATCGTTTCCAAGGTCTAACGAAACATTTACCACTTCTTCTTACCATCTAAACACTAGCCTCTGACTGGTCCCTGATTCACATGAAAAATAAATTCATACAATGTATTTAGGAATAACATTCCATTGTTACAAGCATTTTGTAGCTCGATCGGTATATGTCTTCTTCTTCGGATTTCCTCTTGGTCTTTTGTCCCGATGTGTCCATTAATCTTTCGTATTTGTTGGATGATGCAGATGGAAGTTGTTATAACAAGTAATTTTGGGTGGAGCTTATGTTTTTGATTGTTAACATCCCTATGGACCCGTTTATGAGTCATAACTTAATAGCTAACATTAGACTTTTCATGTACTATGTATGCTGATTCTTGCAAATTTCTACCGCTAGTACATTCAAGTTAAGTAATGTAAGTTAGAATTGTCCTAAATAACTATCTTTTTACATTTTAGTAATACATTTACTCAGTTTGCTCTCAAATGAAAGCGAAACAGTCCCATCTTAGCTAAGATATATATCGATGGCTTAGAACAAAAAGGTCGTAACTACCAAATCAATATTTTGAGAAAACACGGAAAAACTGTCTGACATTTACTCTCTACTTATGGTAAAACAAACTTTTACAACTTCATTTTGGTCAACATGACAAGTTCAGATTTTTATGCAAATGGTCTCATAAGAAGTGCCTTGTGATGCTTATTCTAAATATGTATGAATCCTAAAAGGTCGTAAGTGGCACTTGTGGATAAATTCATAAGGGTGAAGTGAAAAATAAGAAAGTAAAATGGATAACAAAGAATGGTAATTTGAAATGTTGACTAGTACATTATAATATCCAAGTGATTATGATTTTGCCAATACATTATAATTAGGCCGACTGTGAGAACTAGGTAACGCAATGGCATAAATAAAAAAGTTATCTTTATACAATATTCACAAAACAAGTAGTGTTTCTTTTTTACGGAATAAAGTAGTGCATTTTCTCCGTCATTCATAGATCAGTTATTGTTCTACACTGCTGTCGGGACACGTTGATACTGTATTCTTAGTAAACTGATTCCCTGGAAAATAAATGTACATGAACATGAACATATTGTTTTAAATAGGATACTAGTTAAGTCAGCGAATCTCAAGGAAAAGCTATTCTGGCCTTATATAATTACATTTAAAATAATTATATTTAATATGGTTTGGCAATTAATGTAATTTCGAACTTGGGGTTTTGAAAAATAAAGAAAAAATCCCATCTACTTATTGTGATTGTGTTTTATCCATAAAGTAATTAATATACTTGTATTTCAGTTTTAAACTTTCTTATCAAAATTATGTTAAAATAGCTTTCTTTGAGATGTGGTTAGTTTTGAAGGTAGACTCTATAACTTTGTCAATGAATGTTTAATTTTGCTGATATTTTCAGAAACTGCCCGTAAGACTCTTGTGTTTCAAACGCTGTAGTATCATGATTATCCTATTACTGTCACTTTGTTCAGTATTCCTGGAGAACGGCTCATTTGTATTTAAAAAAAACGTATTACAAGATGTTATTAGAACTGTTCGTATCAATATTAAATTGCCCAACTGCTGCTTTATAAAATGCTTGTTATTGTTTGGTGGAATAATGTTGGAATAACGTAGTATCGAAAATTGCACCTAAAAGAACAGCTGTAACTACATTGAAGGTTCATTTAAACTACTTCAGTGATTAGAAACACTATGACATTAAATGGAAAGGGAAAGAAGTTAATAAAAAAAACATATAAAAAAACTAATCCCGAAACGAAATGAATATTATAGCATTTTTAACATACCTATTGTAGTTCGCCGTATTTGTACAAAGTCAGTGGAGTACAACCAACATCTGTCCTATTCTCAAAGATTGCTGAATTAAGCATACACCATCTAGAGAATTCACTGTACAGCCAGGAGGAGCAACTGTTCTGTTGGACACAAAGTACGCCACATCCGTTTATTTCGTGCACTTTCGCATAGCTACTCAACAACGTACCGTAAACTTCATAGCACGCGTCTTCAATCGTAAATTTTCCTATTGGTATATTCCGCGGAGCTAACTGGCCAAGTCCAAAACATATTAAAGCCAGAAGTGGAAGGGTACTTTGGACAAACTGCATGTTCACGCTTACTCTGGTTTGATGTGATTGTTATAACGCCTGCAGCCGACTGTAGGATTTTATAAGTCAAGCGTATGTTTCAATAACCATATTTCTCACGTTAGGGAGAAGATATCTGACACAAATGTTTGTGTCTAAGTCCGGGATCGGAGTACACTATGTGAAGCAGAATTGATACGTTTCATGCCTTTCCATAAATGCAAACAATAAGGTGTTGGTCAAAATTACAATTCGTACTTAAAAGAGACACACAAGAATGGCTAAATGGTTTAAGACAGAAAAACTGTCACGCTATTAATAATTTTATAATGAATGCACCACCCATCCCCGAAGATTGGATGGATAGCCAGGGAAACAGTCGTGTTTTACCTTCCAACTTCCCCCGCACTGTCGGTGAAACTTTGTGGATGTTTTCTCCAAACCCATACCCCAGGGACAAAATGTTAGTTTTCATGGGCCGGGGAAATACCGGAGATTTTACCACCAGCTATCCCTCACAGGACGGGGTTGACAACACGAAAGTAAAATTCCCCGACCATCCCCGGGTCGGGGCGTGAATGTAACTGTAACCGTATTAAAGGTTGTTCATAATAAGCGCATTTCATTAAAGTTCTACATCAACCTCTGACAGCAAATTATATTTATCATTAGCCTACCTTTGAATAATAAATGAGAATGTGGAATAAAAAATACTTGTCGACTTTTGAAGCGTTATTTTGTCTAAGGGTACCATCGATTTAAATGCGTTGAAGTAATCATAATGTCTTAAATAAATGCAGACTTTAATTAGATTGTAAAGTCTATATTTGAAGTAGTCAAATGTCTTTCGATAAGTAGTTCCACAGGAAAAACATTAATTAGGCCGAGTATTTTAATTAAAACAAGTTTATGAAATTTCACTTTGTCATGAAAACATGTTCAATTTAAGATTGAAG